>OY365788.1:8091470-13992354 GCA_959347405.1 Napeogenes sylphis | reverse complement strand
GTATTTTATCCTGAAACCTCATTAAATATTAACAAATCTCATTGAACATTTAACGAACAAATAATATAAAAACAGTAATTTGCTTAGAAATATAAAAAAAATATTTTCGGTCTATACAAAGTTTCGAAGAAGTAATTATGTCAGTACATAATACAAAAACAAAAATTATAATGATCCTTCTTAAAATCTAACAAATCCAAATAGTTTAGCTTCGAAGGTATTAAAATCAAAAGAAAATTATTTTAAAATACATTGTAGAAAGTTATTTTATGAAAAAAATGATTTTTATTTTATATTAAATATATTTGCCGAATTAAGGCTTTGAATCTTCATACAAGATAATTAGGTTTAATACTCTTTTATCTAAGTTGAGTCTATGGACAAAAAGATGCTTGGCCTACATGTAATGAGTCACATAATTGCATCAAAAGTTTGCACACGGCACCACGTACAGTATTAGGTCATATGCAATGCATCATACTTTTCTTTATAATTGACTAGCTTTCAGCTCGCGGCTTCGCCAGCGTGGAATTCAGTTATATCGCGCGACATGGTTAGTCTTACATGATTTTATGTCATCTTATATGATTTTGTGTTTGACAATAAGGAACTTCTATACAAACTGTCATCCTCTATTTTAACCTCTTCTACCATTTTTTTCGCAATGAAAAGTATCCTATGTCCTTTCCTAAATTCAGTTCTATGTTCACACCGAATCTCATCAAAATCGATTCAGTGAATTAGGCGTGAAAGCTTAACAGACAGACATACAGACAGACAGGCAGAGTTACTTTCGCATTTTTTATTATTATTTTTTTTTATACAAGACTAGGTTAATGCTTGACTACATTCCACCTGATGGTAAGTGAAATGTAGTCATTGGTGGTAACGCGCATTAACCTAGCAGCCTATTTACTCTCCTCTTGAAGACACCCACATTATATTTGGCTGGAAATACCGACGCAGGCAGATTGTTCCTGTCCTTCGCTGTACGCACTAAAAAAGACGAAGCATAGCGCTTCGTTCGGACAGGTGGAATGTCCACAACGTAGGGATGGATACCTGCCGTGCGACGGAACGTCCGGTAATGGAACGGGGATGGGGGAATTAAATCGTGTAATTCCTGCGCACACTCACCAAAATGTATCCTATAAAATACTGAGAGGCTAGCAATTGTACGCCTATGTTCAAGGCTGTGGAGTTTGGCGTCAACCAATTTAGGGTCGCCAATAAGCCTCTTTCTCTCTCGCCTCTCAATTGAGTCCAGAACCGCAAGATGAGTCTTTGCGGCACCAGCAAATATGTGACCACAGTACTCTACACACGACCGGATCTGTGCTTTGTATAGTACAAGAAGCTGTCCCGGTGTAAAGTACTGTCGCACTTTCGCAAGTACGGCAAACTTTCCTGCAGCTGCTCTTGCTCTGAACTCAATGAACCGACCAAAGTTTAGGTTCGAGGAGATCTCTAAGCCTAACAACTGAAGCCAGTCACTGTATTCCAAGGATACATTCTGGAAAGTAGGAGCCGAGTTGAAAGGGCTCCTTTTGGCGGTGAACAAACATGTCTGCGATTTGGTGGCGTTGAATTTGACAAGATTGGCATTGCCCCATGCGGAGACTGCCTGAAGTTTGTCATTCAAACGTTGCACCATGGCTTCTCTTTCAGATTGTACTTCATCTCTACTAGCCCGAGAACTTGGCAGATATCTTTCTACAACTGTGCTGTCGTCTGCATACCCATAGATACCGGGCTTCAGCAGATCGTTAATGTGCAGCAGAAAAAGAGTTGCAGAAAGAACGGACCCCTAAGGTACCCCGGCATTTATTGTCAAGGGTTCCGAAGAACACCCGTCGACAACTACACGGAGAGATCTCTGGCTCAGAAAATCCGTTATCCAGCCAATCAGACCAGGAAATATACCGTACGCTGAAAGCTTGCTTAAAAGGCTCTCATGCCAGACCCTGTCAAAAGTCTTCGAGACGTCCAGAGAGACGCGACCGCTTCTCCGTTCCTCTCGATGGCCTCACCTAAAATGTGTGTAGCGCACGCTAGAAGGTCCCCAGTGGATCTATTTCGGCGAAACCCGTACTGTCGGTCGCTGAGGAGATCTTTTATAATATTAGTATGGATAGATAAGTTTAGTTAGTCGCACTAAAACTTTGTAGCAGACAACGGCTAAATATACAACCGTTATTGTTATTACTTATTGTTGTTGTGTTACGCTTGTCAACGGGTGCTGGTTGCGGTGACTGGTTGTGTGGCAGGCCGAAGATTTTTTTTTTTTTACTGTTACAGTGTTTAAACAGTGATCACAATAACAAATTATATATCCGGCTGAGTTTGTTGTGTGGTTCTTCTCAGACCAGGACACGTTTGGAACCCTCACAGCTTTAACACTAAGATGGAAAGTGCTTTTACATAAGGGCTTATTACGATAAATCTAGTATCGAAATAGGCCCTCCTGACATTTCCATGTTGACGTTCAGAAGTGATCACTGATTATAATTCTAAGTGAAAAAGATATAAATAAAAATAAAAATAAAAATAAAATTGTTTCATTTTACGGCTTGAAGAAGAGCCGAAATGCACTTTTTACAATAACTCAAAAACCACTAACCCAAGTAAACTGTTTAAAAAAACTGTTGCTTAAGTGCTCAATAATTTCTGAATTATTAACTGATGATTACAAAATTTTGTTGCGTTGGATTTTCTTTTATATTTTATGATTATTGTGTATTAAAAGCTCTCGTATTATATATTATGGACAGATGTCTCTCATAAGAGCAATATAAGTAAGAATCATATAAATAAGAAGGAAATGTATAAACAAGAATCATGACCTTCATAAACTATAATAAATAAATATTTTCCGCGCTGGACTGTAGGGTATAAGATAAACAGTCCGTTTTGTACCATAAATGAGTATTTTATTTTTCGCCGGAACAAAATTTCGGAAGGCAAAATAAATAACATCTTTAGATATTAGGTAAGTAGCTTTTAACTACAATATTCTAATTTAACGGATCAAGTTATAAGTTGTGCTACACGGTAGTTAAGTAGTTGAAGGAGTTTAACTCAACGGGTTCTTCTCTTAACTTTTATTAGAATTTAAATATTGTTAATTTCATTATATTATGAAACTGATAATATTAATATACTTTAATCAAAATATGGCTTGGCTTACCTTACTAATGAATTTAATGTTTTTGTGGTAGGGTGGGGTTATTAAACTTTTAATTAGTTTAAAATTATTAAAACCGCGTTAATTCCTAGTTTGTAGCTGTACTGAAAATTTTAAAACTAACTAAAGTAAGTAACTGTAAAATATGTTATACACTAACTGTGCCTGCGACTTTGTACGCATAGATTTCGATTTCAAACATACAGACGAATGATCAAAATGAAATAACATTGTTTTTGATTCTCTTGCTTGTGTTAAGCTTATATAAGGGTTCCGGGCGTCACGGTGAGTGCGAAAGCGATCCCCTGGCATCCCACTAAGGCGATGAGGTCAACCGTTGGTTTTTTAGTGGGTAGCCTTAAAAATGGCAGCGTCTTCTATGCTGCCGGGTAGTCCCACTTAACCCCACGGCCATCACCTTCCTGGCCGCTGGGATAATGCGTAACGCATTTTTCCAACAATAAAAAGAAGCTTATATAAAGGTCTCCCAATATGAAGTTTTTAAAATATTTTACATGTACAGACAGCGATCAGTTACAGTTTTATTATTTGTTTAAAGATAAATTCCTTAAACACTTTAAATACATATATATATTTTGATAGAGTGAAGGGTGTACAATAATCGTTAAAAACTAAATGTTTCTTAGAGTGACTCTCAATTTGTATGTATAAAAGTTATTTACATTAGCCATATATGTCTTTTGGTGTCGCTTGTAAACTAAAAGAGAAACAGATAAACAGATAAAAGTTTTAAAAACGTTGGTAATAGATTCTATTAGTTGTTCCTTCACGTCCTGGTTATATATATATATATATATATATATATATATATATATATATATATATATATATATATATATATATATATATGTTTTTTTTATATATTTTTAATGTACAGAGACTACTCCTCTACAAATCTGCATGGTACATATTACGTGATTGCGTAAATTGAGAAAACTTTTTACTTCTTTATCGATTTAAATAAAATAAACACTAAATGTTAAGAGAAGAGTGTGATAATATATGTATTAGGGTGCACAAGCATACAGACAAACTGACAAAGTGAAAAACCATTGTTTTGGGTTCTCTTGCTCTTAGAAAGGCATAATGTTTTTTTTTATATTTTTCATGTACATAAATAGATCAGTAACAATTTTATTATATGTATAGATTTCATACCTCTTTCCAATATTATCATGAAAAACAGTGTTGTATTAAATATGATTTTATTTAATATACATTTGTATTCATTTAATATGAATAAGAGACAAGGTATATTTTTAATTAAATGAAAAAGCATCTCGATTACATTAATTTTCTAAATCACGGGGTCAGAAGGGAGGATCAGTCAACAGTCAAGTGTCATTTAAACAGTCTGTGTTCACGACGGCTCGTAAACGTTGATATATTTTTACTTTACTTATTCTATTTGTTTATCCATAGAAAGGCCGGGAATGTGTTATATCTATTTTATAGTTTTAGGAAATTAAAATTGTAACAGATTGGGTTTTTGGAATTTTATAACGATTTCTTACTACAATTTTCTTCTAATCATTTAATAAAATAGTAACACAACAAGTCTGTAATTTGATTTTATACTTGTTATATTTATTAAGATTGTTCTAAATATATAGCCAAAGTAAGCAAAAATGAAAACACTGATACTGGCAGGGATTCGAACCCGCGAACTCTGGGAATTCGTACCGTCGCTCTCCTAATTGAGCTACCGTCTCGGTGAATTTGGCATAATTTATATATCGTCTTAATCGGGACGGTGGTAACATTTAGTAGATTTCTGTCGAAAGTCCTAACCAAAATTTATATTTAATAGTATAGATAAACACTGAAAAGCAAATCTATAAACATGTATAACCTTGTAAAAATGATCATTATTTTATGTATCTTATTTAACCTTTTTAAAATCTCCTTATTATTGTTACAAATCATTTAATTATATTACCTTTCTTTTTTATTACTTCCAACCTTAATAAGATTTTTTGCCTTTAACTATCTACTGTTTCAGTGTTGAGTAGAATTTCGAAATTTACTGATTTAAAAATTTTACTACTTAATTTTTTTTTCACCACTTTATGTATTTTTGTATTTTTATTATAAAATTATAAAAAAATACATAAATTTAACTATAAATTTAACCGTGTCATCCTAATATTTTCAGTTTAGTTAACCTGCTCAAAATTATTTTAGCATTTTAGTATGGTAGGTTAAAACAATACTTTCAAAAAAGGTTTTTGCTAAATGCATTCTATTCTTTAAACTTATAAATTGTTTTCTACGAAGAGGAAAAATAATGAAAATCGATAACAATGCAGACAAAAAATAAGATAAGAATCTCACTGACATCTAACATCGCCGACAAGTTGATAGATGACCCCTTGTCTGTTTTCAGCTACAAGCATTAATTTGAGGAAACACAGTGTTTTGTATACAAATACCTATATAAAGGTATAACGAAGTAAGACATTATTTATAGTTTATAAATATTATCAAATTATTAAATTATTCACATCAGCTGCAGCCATCTTATTGTGTAATTTTTTTTAAGACTCCAATGTACAACGAATAACAAAGATATTTCTTATCACAATAAATATAGATTTTACAATCTTCGGACTTAAAATCCGTGCTACGCATACTATTCAGTTTTATTAAAACAACTCTACCTAAAGCTCTGACACAATTAGTATTTTCCACTAGTGCAGTGACGAGATAAAAGTGTAAATCCTCACCAACGTCTATCATCGCCGACACTTTGATAGATGACCGCAGAACCGTTAGTCAGCTTTGAAAATAAAATTGCACGAAGTATGTTTGAATTAAACTGTTGAATGATCAACGCTGATAATTATTTCATTTATTTTTAAATATACTATATAACTACTACTATAATATAAATACTATGTACCTGATGGTAAGTGAATATAGTCAAGCATTGCCCTAGCTTAAATAAAAAAAAAATCTTATAACTGTACGTTTAAAAGGTAATAGGATAAAACAGCATAATGGCGTGTGTATGTGTGTGTGTATTTATGAATTGTGTATTCATGAAGGCGAACAATTTAGTAGGGACTAGTAGCACTGGGACTTAGTCCGGGAATTAAGGTCAATTTCAAAGAGACTGAACTTTCTTGTAGTTTATTTGTAATTTGACTGAACGTATATTTGTGAACTATTCTATATTGGAAATATAATATTATGTAGGTATTTAAAAACATTTTTTTTTATTTATAATTTTTTGAAAAAAAGCCAAACATTATACTTTATTGTAATTACAATTATCAAACACATTGTATAAATTACAATTTTGAATAAGTTTAATTTTTTGTATAAATAAAATAAATACAATTTAAATTGTGAAACAATATAGCACTAACATTTTAAAATAAAAATGATTTTTGTTTTAAATCAGGATTTTATTGAACAGACATCCCAAGGCCTTTACTTGACAAATAGTTCTGGAGATTCTTTTTTCCGAAACTAACATTTTGAAATTATTACAAACATTATCAAATAGCAAAGAACAAATCTAACCAAGTAATATACTGCATAATTTTGATTGCATTCACATTGTTTACATAAAGATCTATTAAAATGGGAAAAAGTGCCCAAATATATTTTTTTATTTGCATTTACTTTGTGTTGTGAATAAAGACTGATGAAGCCGGAAGTCTAAAAGCCATGATAATAATAATATCAGGACAAATTACACACATTGATCTAACCCCTAAGTAAGCAAATTATTTGCATGTGTTAAAGGTGTCATACAACGATACAAATACATAGAAATACACATATAAATACTGACAATATATTTAATAAACGACTAAACCCAGAAACACAGACATTTATGCTCATCGCAATGCCTGTCTCTGCCGGGAATCGAACCCGAGAACCATTGCGCCGTGACACGCTAGGCGTCTGCGCTAACCACTCGACCAACGGGGCAGTTAAACGAACAATTGTCCATAATGTTAGTTTAGTTATATTAACCATAACATCATTCGTTAACTTCATAATCAAATCAGTATTATTTATTTGTGGGCATTTCTAAAGGAAAGTGAAAGTTTATAAAAGCAATTATTCAACCTAAGTTAAGTTTAACTGCGTGCCTTCTAACTGAAACTTTCCTGAGGGAACTTTTGCAAGTTAGCTTTTATACTTTATTTTTGTTGCGAAATATTTTAAACTTTATAAAGTCGTCTTTCCATAATTCATTAAAGAACATGTTTTTAACTGTAAATGGCATTAACTATTTATTCTTATTACTACTTTAAGAGAAACTGAATACAATTACCAAATCCAATTGAATATCATAAAATAACAAGAAATAAGCTTATTTTGGAGAACAGAAACTACGATAATCTATTGTTACTAAGAGAAAGAAGTTAAATAGAAGAACATAGAAGTAACAAAATTGTATATATTTTTAAATTGAATAAATTGCAGCATATTTTGTGTATCTTAAAACATAAGTACCTTCCTTATGTTATGAATATAATTTTAGTCCAAACGGAATTTTAATTATCCTTACTGTTATGGATTTAAATTTATAATATTTTGTAGCTTCTGTCGCTTCTAGTAGTTTATTAATCTTATTATTATTTAGGTTATATATAATATAATTATTTAGGTTGAGGTTAAAATTGTGAGTAAAACGTAAAAAAAAATCAACAATATAAACTATATAATAATATAATAATATAAACAATAAAAAAAACGATATAAATTTAACATACTGAAATTGGATGTGGCTATCACACACATATTGAAAATGATAACGACCGATATTTAACAGCAGAAATACTAGCGAACACAAAATGTTAGGATATAAGATAGGATTTCTGACCATTCTATCTTATTACATGAATCACAAATTAAAGTATGCTATTTATACATACTTATAAATTAAGATAAGTAGTTAAGATAGGAATAGAAAAATAAATAATATGACTTGCTCAATAAAGAATCCTCAAATCCCTTTCAAATGAATATCGTTTTACTTTTTTTAATATGTTTTGTCAATTGTATCCTATTTGATATGATTGATAGCCCACAAGGTAAAATAGATCGGAGCCTGTAGCCGAATGTATCTGTAGCCGAATGTATCTGTAGCCCAATGTATCTGTAGCCGAATGTAGCTGTAGCAGAATGTAGCTGTAGCAGAATGTATCTGTAGCCGAATGTATCTGTAGCCGAATGTATCTGTAGCCGAATGTATCTGTAGCCGAATGTATCTGTAGCCGAATGTAGCTGTAGCAGAATGTATCTGTGGCCGAATGTAGCTGTAGCCGAATGTAGCTGTAGCCGAATTGTTTCACTTGTAATAAAAATAAATCATAATGAAATGTAAGCGATGGGATAATGAATTAATAATTGTGAAACCAGTTCGGTTGTTATTCAATTTGAAAAGCATTAACTCCAGTTATTGAAGAAAATATGAAATATTAATCAAAGTAACACATATTTATGTAAGCAGTTGTATAGTGATAGTGTAATATTTATCATTTTAATTACATATGACGAGGGTAGTAACTAGTAGACCCTTACAGGTTTCAGAAGGACTGACAGTTCAGTAGACGCTTCATAATTACGTAATTTAATTACAAAATTGAAATATTTAACATACTTGAAAGTGTATGTTTTAATTCATCTTGAGATACGGACATAAATCACTTTAAATAATATAACCATTATTTTTATTCCATTATACGAAGTTTAGTAAACCACAATTTTTAGAAGGTTGTGAGAAAAACATTTGTTCAAACAATAATAATGAGAATCTGAATGTTACATTTATATCCGTAAGCGCTCAGCTGCGCTCAGGTCAGCAGCACTTTGTTGTAGTAATTTGTTAAGCTCAGCAGCTCAGCAAATTGAAAAGTGTTGAAAAATATATATTTGTTTTCTCCTTACAAATAAATTCTTAAATTACTTGCTTAACTAAGAACCAGTCATTGGAATCAATATTATTACACCTATGTTTACCATTAAAATTTGTTAAGTATTAAATAATGTAACAAAAATGATTATTCTAAACCTAATTATGTTCAACTGATGTTTCTTTTTAATCATGTCACTTACCTACCTGACGAAAATATATAAAGAAGAGTGTGTGTGAAAGGTTACACGAGAGGACAATTAATTACTGTCTCATTCCCTCACACTACTTTCACTTGACCTCCCAATTACTATGTGTAACATACCTAATGCTTGTCTTAATTACAGCAATATAGAATAAAAATAAAACAAAGAAAGTATATAATATAGTATCTGTGTGATTGACAATAGTATTTTTAATATAAAAGTTGAGAGAATAATGCATGTAAGTCACCTGGTAGAAAATAAGTGATCACCGCCAGTTACAGATTCTTGCACCGGATGAATAACAAAACATATTACTTTTGAAGGAAGGTATTAACGACCGGAAAACGCCTCTAAAGGAAGTTAGTTCCATAACTTAGTTATTCGTGGAAGAAAGATTTACCATTTTAAATAATATTGGAGCCGTTTTAAATAATAAAATCATTCTTATAAAATAAATATTAGATAATTTAGTATAATAATTGTCATTAAACATTATTTATGCGCTATAAGAACATTTGATATATTTTGAAATTGCTATTTTGTTACTATTATGGCTGTAGTCTGTTTCATGTACGAAAGAATAATTGTGAGAACACCTTTATAAAACTTCAGATTTATTCATGATAAATACATAATCATAGTTGTTCAGGACAAAAGTTAATTATAGAAAATACTTAATGAGAAAGGAAAGGTAAAAGATTACAAACAAATAAATAGTACGGTCACAAGCTGTTTCAAAACAAAGGAATCGTAAAAAAGAATAAGTTTATTACTTTATCGTGCTCAAGGGAATAATTAATTATTATCCAAGTAAATACTTTTTGTTCTGAAATTAATTAAATCATCTCTTCAGGGACTTACTTGTGTTAAATAACTACTTATTCTTTTTCTAGATATTGTAAAATATATATTATATAATATATTCTTGATAATTTTTATTTAGATTTTTTAAGGTCTGTGTAAGTTCAATTTAAGAAATATTTCTTGATTTCATTTCAAAATAAATAATTATTATATACATTCAAAACAAACTGTACATTTGTAATAAATACGATTAAATCAGATATCATTATTTACATTTCAAGGTTAATACGATACAATGTTGATAGATCTAGAAAAAAATTAAAAAAAAAAATTCTTAACGTCAGAGTTATCTCGTGCAAAATCACTAATAATAATACTTAAATTAATACATGATTTTCCAAAACATTACAACGAGGAGCTTCATAGTTAAAGATTACATTTTTAATTTAACATTCAAAAATCTTGTATTTAGATTTATAATATTAACATTTCTGTAATTATTATTGTTTTAAAATACTCCGTTCAACTAATGAATCGGATGATATTTAACTACCAGATGTTCTAATTTATAGCAACACAATATTCAGGAAACTTTAATGTGTAAGAGAATGTAATTTGTTAAAACATCAAATTTATAGGAAGAAGATAATAACATGCAGCAGCTATTACAAACATGTTTGGACATAAGTAGGTTATATATTCAAAATAAAGTAAATTTTTGAATGCAATCTGCACAAACATAATATTCATATCATATTCGACATATGATGAAGAACAAATAAAATTCGTAGTTAGTTATAAATGCTAGCTACGTATAATTGAGAAAGAAAAAAATTATAAAACCTGCAAGCACTAAGAATGAAAAAAAATGTTAGAAAGTTCTCAAAGTAGAAAGAAAGACTGTAAGGTGAGTATTAATACATATTTATATATTGCTATAACAATAAGAGAAACAACTTTATACAGTAAGGAAAAATAACATTTTATAATATTATATTATTTTTATATAAATTTAAATAAGCTTAACATGGCTATACATGTTTATAGATATTTACAAACAATACAATTTATGTTAACAACCTCAAAGTTTCTAATATCAAATTAGCATTATAAGCTTTATTTAATGGTCCTTGAGTCTAAAAATTTATAACTAACAATATTATTTTAATTATGAATATATGATATATTGTTTTTGTCACACGATACGCTTCCTACGATAATAATATATAATGCAAAAGCTTGCAATATAAAAGCGATAAGCTCTATTCATGTGATTATTACAAAATGCATTATATTAAGGTAACATGTATTTAATTAATCCTTCATAAACGTAACTTAAAAGACGACTTATTACTTAATAGGCTTTGAATTCTTAGTTATCTTTTAAATTACATAATATAATCTTTTCCTTTCAGAGAGGATTTTTTCTCAAATTCTTTCCATCATTGCTCGTCCTGAAGAACACTAATAGTTTTGAAACTAATTAATATTCAGATAAAAATGACAGATGCCGGATTAAAATCCAATATTAAGATTTTTTTGTAGGAGTTTATGTTTGAAACTTAAATAATACGTACGTATTTTTGAAAATATCTTTAAACATGTATAGCCATGTTAAGCTTATTTAAATTTATATAAATATAGAATGTAAAAAACCGATACGGGCAGGGATTCGAACCCGCGACTACTGGGAAACCGTCCCGTCGATCTACCAACTGAGCTACCGTATCGCTGTCCGTCTCGGTGAATTAAGCATTCTATATGTGATCGTCTTTATACGTACGTATATAATACGTACGTATGTTTTTTGTTCAGTATTTGCAGAAAGGAAAAAATAGTTGAGTTTAATTATTATTTCTCGCTCATTCAGGTTATTTCAAGTTAATTAGTTTAGGCATAGTAATATTTGAAGGACTATATCAAACCGTAATTTGAATACAGCATTAATTTTATGTTTTTGTATATTTTCTAATATTATATTAATTATCATCAAATTTATCATAGAGCTTTTTAACAATACTAACAATGATAGGTTATATACGATCCTAAAAGCAATATAAGGTAAAGCAAGTCAGATGACTTGCATTGTACATACCTATGTATTAGAATACATACCTACCTATGTATTTGAATCGCCTTGCATGACGAAGTCCATATAAGACCGTAAATAGCACAGAGTATCAAAGACAGATACAGTCCCGTGCTCAGGGCACGAGACACAAGTAATTATGTATCTGGTTTATGTTGAAACAATTATATAAACATAGGAAATATGTATTTCTATGTTAATATGAGATAACGAGTACAAAAAAAATATTTTGATTTCGTTCTGTTTATTTAATTTAATAATGTGTTAGTTTTGAAAAATTTTAATGAAATCTTTATACAAGGTTATTTTTAATTAGTTAACCACCTCTCGCAAGCAACCTCTCTACATCAATCCCAACAACATTTGTTCTGCAACTTTTTACAAATCTTGATAAACAACACAAAATAACGAAACAAAGAAATGTTAACTCCCTCTATTACTTATTTCTCTGTATTTTGTAAGATGTACTTAAAAGGTCAATGCTCGGGCCCCATACCTACGCTCAGAGTTAATGCCAGACACAACAAATAAATTTTGTATGGAAAAATTTAAATTTTAAAAACTATAACTTATAATTTTACTTATGTTATAAAATTGTGTCTAAAGCAAGTTACATAAAAAAACAATAAACTACAAACCATGAAAATTAAGACGCATTGGTCAGCATTTTCGTCAAGCGCTTTACCAGTTGCTAAGTCATGTTAATTGGCAGTCACCCAACTAATTGAGATACCTAAAACTTAAGCAAATAATTATTTTCCAGCTCACAGACTGAATACTTCTATTGGTGAGGTTCTTATTAAGTTAGTAATTGTTAACATAACAGTTTATTTAACTGTGATTCAAATAGGTTTCATTCAGGTTTTAAGTTAAAGCTCATTTTACTCATTTAATCTTTTTGGAAGTCTTAATATTTTTTACAACTAAATAAATATTATCTGAAATTAATAATAGTATTATGTTATAAGCTTATAAAATATAATAATAATAAAACTTTGCTACTCTCAAAAATAACAGATAGTGCCCAATGTATTTGTGGTAATCTCATATCCGTGCAGTATAAAATACTATTTATCGAACAAAGGTATCTCTTCGTATGTTTTGACAATTTATCATCGAACTCTAGTTTATTTTAGATTTTTCTTTAAATTCTTATGTATTAGAAAAAAGTTAAATAATAAGACTTTATTCAATAATGAGATTACTTAATTACAAATAGTTTAAACATGTTAATAAAATATTACATGTAAGGTACTTCAGATTTTAATCGAGCTTTAAGTCTATGAAAATGTTAGAAGCGATTCCTTCTTTGAATGTTCCCAAACAGCTTTCAACTACAAGCTTTATTTTAAATACCAAGTTCATGAAACAGTTGCTGAATAGTTAATCTTCGAAGTGAATACATTTTAATGCCATAAAAGAAAGAATAAAAAAACTTTTATGCTATTTATAAAAACTGCGCTAAGCGTATTTTTATGATAATTAAAATATTTTAATTAAAAAAGGCGCAAGTTTCTTTGTTTTGTAACTCACAGAATCAGATGAGAGTCAGAATTAAAACGACTTTACGAAAACAGGCTTAACTAAACAAAAATGTTATCACGTCGGGTATTATTTTCAGAACGCGGCGTATTAAGTTACTTGAAGCAAATTAAACTATATCGCCCGGTTTTTATAATCTTCAACAAGTACTTTTAAACTTTAGTAAAGCAACATCTTCGAGCGCTTTATGTAAAATAAAACTATGCTCTAAGTTTGCTTGAAAAGACTTATCTCTTAAATGTTTTCCTTTAGGTTCATAAAGAAGGAAATAATATTCACTTACTAGTCAAATATGGTATTTTTATTTTAAAATTTAACTGAAATTATTTACTTTATTATATGTTACGATGTTTACACTAAATAATAAACCTGTAAGAATTAACTTACATAATAAAGTTCTGTGGTAAGTCCCTTTGTCTAAAGATTCTCTCGCAAAGTTAGCACACGTAAACCGCAATTAATTTAAACCTTTCTGTATCTCCGTTACATAATTATAACATTACCTTCATGACATCAGTATTTGTATGGGCTTTCAACATGAGTGTAAGTTAACATTAATATTTATTATCATCATAACTTTGACAATATCGCGCATATTCGATCGAAATTTTAGAATTAAATAATATGAATACCTTATTGTCAATTCTATTATATAAATTACTATTTAATAACTGAAATACCTACATGAATATTGCGAACACACAAGCTAGACCATTTTTTTTTGCAAATAACAATACTGGATCTCACAAAAACCGTGAGCGGTAGTAGCGCGTCGGTGGCTAAAATTATCCCTCAGTTTAGAACCGAAGGCTTAACTTTTGTGTAATCAATTCTACAATAACAACTATTTATATGTTGCTGTTCCATACGCAATTGGAATTGAATACGGATTGTTAATTTGATCAAAACTTTGGTCATGAAATTAGAACAAACCTTATTTATCAAGCACAGAAGAAATGAGAATGTCACTATGTTAAAATTTTCCTAAAAGTTGATCTAAAATCTTCAATAAGTTCAGCGGCTCTGGCAATGACGAAATTGGTCTAAGGCAAATTTTGCACCTGGAGCTCAAATTACACCTGCATTGATTTTTAAATGTCTTAGTTCAGTGTACGAAGATGTCAATTCTTTACATTCACATTAGTAAATGTGAGAAAATATAAATATGCCTTTTTATATCTAACCTCAATCTCAAACTATTGGTAATCCTAAACTTAATTTCTATCTAAAGTTTATTTTCATAAAAAGTCTGATCTTAATCTGAATCTTAGCGTGTTACGTGACAAAAAATTAAATTAATGGGATGTCAAATATGTTTTAATGAAAGTGTTTTATCCGTCATTGTTAGATAAATAGAGTACTTGTTAAGTAAAACACACAATTTATTTATTTATTGATTTATTTATTTATTTATTTATTTATATCTTTTCCACTTAGAATCATAATCAGTGATCACTTGCGTACGTCAAAATGGAAATGTCAGGAGGGCCTATTACGATACTAGATTTATCGTAATAAGCCCCTCCGAAAAAGCACTTTCCATCTTAATGTTAAAGCTATGAGGGTTCCAAACGCGTCCTGGTCTGAGAAGAACCACACAACAAACTCAGCCGGATATATTTTTTGTTATTGTGATCACTGTTTCACAAACGTCAAACTTAAATGCAATTTTGGAACAACTAGAACCTTCGCAATCAATCGGAAAAGAAACCTAATGATTTCAGGTACCGAAAATTAAATAATAATAACAGAAAAAATATATATATAATCTTCGGCCTGCCACACAACCAGTCACCGCAAGCAGCACCCGTTCAAGAGCATAACACAAGAGTCAGCCATCACCCCCTCCCCGACCCGAACCCGAACCCGACTCCCGATGCTACCGCAAGTAGTGACTTCTAAGGAATCGGTGTGATGCAGAAGGTCGATAAAGCAAAATTAATTTACAACAAAAAACAAATTGCGGAGATTACTAGCTATTCGCAATACAATACAGATTCATTCCCAGGCCATACCGTCGTCGATGTAATCCTTTACACTATAGTAGGATTTGTTTATTAAATTATTTTTAACATATAATTTAAATTTATTTAATGAGAGACTTAAGGCTTCATTTGGGAGCTTATTATAAAAACGTATACAATTACCCTTAAAGGATTTACCTATTTTATGGAGCCTAGTGCCGGGCATAGCGAGTTTATTTTTATTTCTTGTATTAATTTTATGTAAATCACAATTTTTCTTGAACTTTAAAATATTTTTATGAACCTAAATTAAATTTTCATAAATATATTGATTGTAAACAGTCATAATTTTAAATTCTTTAAATTTGTTTCTTAAAGAGTCTCTTGGTCTCATATTATATATTGCGCGAACAGCCCTCTTCTGCAATGTAAATATGGTATCAATGTCAGTCGCATTGCCCCATAAGAGTATACCGTATGACATTAAGCTATGAAAGTAACTAAAGTAAACTAATCGAGCAGTTTCCATATTTGTACCGCGTATGCAGCAGAACTTAGTCTGCTTGACAAATCAAATTTATGAGGACCCCATTGCAATTTTTCATCTAAAGTAATGCCCAAGAAAGTAGTAGATTTGACCAAGTCCAAATCCTCATTATTTAATTGTACATTGGTTCTAACATTTTTAACATTTGGTAAACTAAATTTGACACATTTCGTCTTTTTTTTTATTGAGCAACAAATTATTGGCGTTAAACTATTGTACAACATCTGAGAGAGCATTGTTTACATCGTCAATAACAGATTGCCGTCTATTAACTTTAAAAGTAAGAGAAGTATCATCAGCAAACAACACTATCCCATGTTTTTCCCTCACTAGGTGAGGTAAGTCATTTATGTAAATGAGGAACAAGAAAGGCCCTAATATAGAGCCCTGTGGCACACCTATTTTTACCAAAGAACCAGGGGAACGTTTTCCATTTACATCAACTTTTTGAATTCTATCTTTAAGATATGAACTAATTAAATCTAGGGACTTATTTTTAACTCCATAATGTTCTAACTTTTTTATAAGGATTTCATGTTGAACGCAGTCAAACGCCTTAGATAGATCACAGAAAATGCCAAGTGCATCTTGTGATCCTTCCCAGGCTTCAAATATGTTTAGTAATAGCTCAACACCAGCATCTGTTGTAGAGCGACCGGCAGTGAAACCAAACTGGTTTTTGTGTAAGAGATTGTTTTTACTGAAGTATGCCACAAGTTGATAAAGAATTATTTTCTCAAAAATCTTACTAAAAGTGGGTAAGACTGAAATAGGTCTATAGTTACTAGGATCTAATGAACAGCCGGATTTGAATAATGGAGTTATTTTACTTTGTTTCATTAGATCAGGAAATATACCATATTCTAAACAATTATTAAATATTAATGCTAAGTCTGGCGCTACAATGTCAATTATGGACTTAAGTATGTCAACAGAAAACCCCCAAAGATCACTAGTCTTTGTAACGCTAATTGATCTAAATACTTTGATTATTTCTTGAGCATTAACTTTTTCTAATTTATCATTAACAACCACTGTTTTTGGAGTAAATATAAAGTTAAATAATTTTGTGAAAGTACTAAAAAAGTCATAATACATAATATTGGCGTTTGAATTTTTCATCAAGGGCAAATAGCGTACTAAGCCATTTTTAATTTGTTCGATACCTTCTACAGTCACTGGTATAAAATTTATTTTCCGTTTTGATTTTTCTCTCTTGCTACAACTGAATTTAATAAATTGGCCATAATGGTCAGAATCTAATGTATTAAATAAACATTTAAAATTTGGAATAACACTTGTAAAAATGTTATCAATACAAGAGGCACTAGTGGTTGTGACTCTAGTAGGCTCCATAAACATGAAATGAGCAACCCTACATATTTATTCATTTATTTTTTAAACAAAATATAAACACCAAAAATCGTATCTTACATACAAGAGTAGCTATTAAAACTATTTTGAATAAAAGGACCAACGCAGTCAAATGAAATATTAAATAAGCAGAAGTCATATGAGATTGTTATTCTCGTGAGCTTTCACGGATCTTATCAAATTTTGAGGCTGGATACAAGACAACCCCGGTATACCTTCTACGATATACCAGGTTTGCTTTCAAGAGACATAAGTGTCATTGCATATTCAAACCAGCCGTACTCGCTTCCGTCTCTTTCTAGTACGTGATTCCCAGATGTGATAGGACCTGTAGGGTAAGATTGATTTTAGATGTGGATTTCCTGTAGGATTTATATGCATGTATTTATTTTTGATTTGCATTACATAATTATTAATAATTAATATTGGTTATTAATAATTAATTAATATTCGATTGTACTGAACTGAATCGAACGAAAAATTAATTTAAATACCATCCAAATAGCTATTTCAACGAACTATATTTTAAGTTTCAACTGATGCCTGGTAGAAGTTTGTCAAATAATAACACTTTTTCGTAAATCAAGACGATAATGATATGGAACTTAACGAAAAATGTTGAATATAATTATTATTTTAAAAACTACTTTCATTAAAATTAACTGTTGATAAAACAATATTTATATTATAAGTATATTTAAGATTAACTACTGTACGATATTACTTACAATATTATATAAAACGGCTTACTAAACTTCAAATCCGTGATATGCATACGTAAATAGTGCTCAATTTTATCAAAATACCTCCATCTAAATTTCTGATACAATTAGTATTTTCCACTAGTGCAATGACTAGATAAAAGTGTAAATCCTCACCAACGTCTATCATCGCCGACACTTTGATAGATGACCGCAGAACCGTTAGTCAGCTTTGAAAATGAAATTGCACGAAGTATGTTTGAATTAAACAATTGAATCATCACCGCTTATCATTATTTCCATTTATTTAATATGGTAAATATATATAATTCTTTATAATTTTATATTTTAACAGCATGATGATGTACGGTATGTATATATATATATATATATAAATACTGTATTTATAATATCATACAGTTTAGTTTGAACTAGTAGTAATGGGTCACTGTCAGTAAATTGAGGTCAACTCCAAAGAGACTGAACTTAGTTCTAGTTCATTTGTAATTTGGCAGAACGTGTATTTGTTAACTATTCCATAGTAAATATAATATAATATTTATTACAATGTGTTAATTTTAAGTTGCTTTAAAAAGGCCTAAAATTCTTTGTTATAGCAATTATTTTATTTATTGGTATATTTTATTTACAGAAAAATGTCATAACATTGTCAAAGTAAAATTTGGAAGGAGTTAAATTTTTATAAAAAATTTGTTTATATGCTACCACACCATAATTCATAGAAAACAAATTGGAGCCAAAGGTCTTAGCTAACGTTATTTCGAGTCAGTATCTCAAGATGGGCTGAAACATGATTTTACAATAATATCAAGTTATTTAATTTTGTGTTAAAATAACGTAATTATGAAGTCGACAGAAGCCGCCATCCTTCGTTTGAAACCTGTAAGGGTTTATATCCCTCGTCATGTGTAATTAAAATGATAAGTCTACTGTCACTGTACTACTGCTTACATAAATATATGTTACTTTTATTAATATATCGTAAATTCTTAAATTCATTAACGTTTTTCAAACAGATTAATAAATGAACTGGTTTTATAATTAAGTAACACTATACCATCGCTTTCATTTGATTATAATGTATAACGAGTGTTTGACATTTGACTAGTCGCTGAGATTATTTACATTATGTGCTTAGTTGTAACAACTGGGACACAAATGTTGAAATATTTGAATGTAAAAAAATACCAAATTGATTTTAAAAGACAATAACACTGATCTTTTATTGAGTATGTCCTTCATTCCTTTTTTTATTCTTAGCTTAACTACGAATTTTAATTTATAAGTCTGGATAAATAGCATCTTTCAATTTCTTAGTAATTAGTATTACTCTTATAATTAGTATGGTAAGGATAATCACAACGCTGTCATTCACGGTGTACAACATAGTGAATGCTTAATTCACCGAGACGGACAGCGATACGGTAGCTCAGTCGGTAGAGTGACGGGACGGTTTCCCAGTAGTCGCAGGTTCGAATCCCTGCCTGTATCGGTTTATTTTTATTTATATAAATTATAAATGTATTAAGTAACATGATTCAAGACTTTTTCATGTGGGTAGGTAGATACAATACCCGGCAATAAATATTACACATCGACCTTTGGAAAGAGACAATCGGCTAATTTCGGCTTCGTAGAGCGTTATCTCTGTCGCACGAAATAGAAACATTCCGGTATCTATTAGGAGCTGTTAAAACAAGTACAATTTGCGTCTATTATATTTATTTTTATATTATATATTTTTTTATTCTTTGTATAAAAGCCACAAATTTTTCTATAAGTGGTGGCTTTAAGTGGGCATAAAATAAAATAAAAAAACATGCTTAAATTATGTTTACGTAAAAAAATAAAATATTTAGGAAAATAGCTATAACAGTCTTTTTTACATACAGTTATAATTTTCCTAAATAGTAAAATACGTAAACATAATGTAAGCATGTTTTTTTTATTATTTAAAAAAAAACATTTAACATTTTTTAAGATATGTGTTATTTATACAAAGAGTAAATATAATTATCGAAATTATAGAAGTTAAATTGATAAAATAAATGAAATATTGGATACTGATTTGACTAAGAATAAGAAGTATATAAATCGCAGCTCGGTTAAGAGAAGGCATTGTGAAATTAGGAGTACAAGTTGTGTGGTAGTGCTATTGTGATAAAAGTTTAACAATTATAATAAACCGCTGAGTGTGTGATCGATAGACTTAGTTGTGTAACAGTAAAAGTTGAGAGTTTAAATGGTAAACAGTTTAGTGTATTTGTGAACAGTGTCATAAAGTGCTATAAAAATTAGAACGACCGTCGTTGCCGATTCTTTGCGGTAAGAGAGCTCTAATAATAACAAGACTTTTTTTCTATATAGCACGGGCGAAGCCGCTGGGAACAGCTAATTATTGCATAAGAACCCCCCCCCCCCCTCCCCACATGAATAAAACGTTAATATCTTAGAGACGACTATTTCTATTTCAATCAAACATGGATAAGAAGCATCTCGAAGAGCATAGCTTTCGAATAAAAAAACCGCATTCAAATCCGTTCACGCGTTTGGCCGAAAATTTGCCACAGACAGATACACAGATACACAGATCGACAGGTCAAACTTATAACACCCCTCTTTTTAGTCGGGAGTTAAAAATAGAAAATCCTGTTGAAACTGGCTTCAATAATCAATAAATTATTAAGAATCATAATTATCCACGAATCATATTAATTAATAGTTTTAAAAATATTCTAAGAATAATGAAACTGAATTTAAAAAATAAGTTCACATGAACAAAGCGAAATTTTCATCAAATGATAAGTTCAAAAAAATATGCTTACCCAAAAAAGGAAATGCAAAAGTTACCTCAAAAAACTTTTAGTTAGAAGATACACAGTTAGAATTCCTGAAGTTAAACTTAACTGAAGTTGAATAAATGTTTTATGAACTTTGTTATTTTTTCACAAATAATTTTCACATTGACTTTACTGGTTTGAACATAAAGTTAATAAATGAAGTTACGACTAAAATGTTTAACTAAACTAATATCTGCAAATTACGTAGAAAACTATTTGGTCAACTTTCAATCTATTTGCATAGATTTTTATTTGCAGAAAATAAATGCAATCTGAGTGGTGCAGCTGTTGCTATTTACTAAAATTAGTGTAATTCCTAAAAAAACTTCTTGTCAAATGTAGACTTTAAATTTTTTCTCGATTAATAATAATATATTAATCTATATATCTATATATATAAAGAAGGATGTTTGTATATATGAAATCGATGAACTCAGAAACTATTGGACCGATGATTATGAAAATTGGTATGTATATGTATTTTTCCACGGAGAAGGTTTATATGGTATGTCCATTGATGTAACTCGCCACTAGGCGGCGCTGTCAAATATAGACTTCCGCCCCGTTCAACCGATTGTCATAAAAGTTGGTATGACCATGTATATTTCCTCGAAGAAAACGAATATGCTATGGCCATAGATGTAACTCGCCACCAGGCGGCGCTGTCAAATATCGACTTCCGCCCCGTTCAACCGATTGTCATAAAAATTGGTAGGACCATGTATTTTTCCTCGAAGAAAACGAATATGCTATGCCCATTGATGTAACTCACCACCAGGTAGCGCAGCGATGTATCGACTAATAAATAAACATTATTCAAAATTAAAAACAAATAACTTCACATCTGTCATCTGTCAATAAGCATAACATAATAACAATATAAATAACTAATAGAAATTATTTAAGATCAGATGATTATATACGGAAAAAAGGGATTAGTTAATTTGATTATATGAAAGTGGTCAATAATCTTAATTCGTAAGTATATTTATAACTTTAGTTAAAAATTAACACTAAAGACAAATAATTCGTTTTCATTTTATCCATAGATGAAATTGGTATTACAAATTTAATATTATTTACAATGCCACCGAAGAAATCAAATATTGGAAGATCGACGAGAAACGCGCAGCGTCTTAAAACCATAATAGATAATGAAACACCGCAACAACGAGAAATACGTTTAGAAGAAAATAAAATCCGAGCATCTTCTTTGAGAGCTGCTGAAACAGATAATCAACGTAATGTTCGAGTTGCAAATCTACGAAAAAGAGCGTCTACATCAAGAGCTGCTGAAGAACATAACGAGCGAGTCCAACGTCTGGATGATCAACTATTAAGACAAACTAGGTTAAGAATTAGGACCAATCTCAATAAAGAAGCTTTTAATTACGATAAAAATTATAATTACAAGATGCATCCCGATGTGTATATTGGTTTAATGGATATAGTATGCGAATATTGTCACGCTAAAAAGTTTAAAAAGGAAACTGCCGGTATGTGCTGCTCGAATGGCAAAGTTTATTTACCACCACCGGTTGAACCACCAGAACCTCTTCTCAGCTACGTAACTGGAACTACGAACATTTTCTTCAGCATATTAAAAAATACAATTCATGTTTTCAAATGACATCGTTTGGAGCAACAAATATTGTAAAATATAATAATTTTGCGTCTACATTTAAAGTGCATGGACAAGTATACCATCAAATTGGTTCACTTCTTCCAGTATCTGAAGAAAATCCCCAGTTTTTGCAGATTTATTTCATCGACAACGTAGAAAAAGAGATTGATCGACGATGTACGTTCAGTACCAAAACTAATCGGGCAATCATCGCTAAATTGCGGATTATGCTTAATCAAAAAATAATTGCTTAGTTAGAGATTTTAAATCTGCGTTAGAAGGTGAGACTGCAGAAGATTTCAAAGTTATTATTAAAGCAGACAAAACGCCATTAAATGAGCATGAAAGACGCTTTAATGCTCCCATGGCTCCTGAAGTCGCAGCTGTAATTGTTGGTACAGAAATTACAAAACGAGATATTATTATCACTAAACGAGACAAAGCCAAGCAACGTGTCGCTGAAACACATGGAGCGTATGACGCCCTTCAATATCCAATTCTGTTTCCGCGAGCAGAAGATAGATATAATCTCGAATTGTATCAAACTGATTTCACAACAGGTCCTATGACATCGAAGAAAGTTAGTTGTAAGAATTTTTATTCGTATCGTATCATGATCAGAGATAACCAATCTAATCATATTCTGAAGTGTCGTCAACTGTTTCAACAATTTATTGTTGACATGTACGCTAAAGTTGAGAGCGAGCGACTAAACTACATTCGATACAACCAATCGAAACTTCGAGCAGACGAGTACATACATTTACGAGATTCATTATCGAATGATAGAGTAGCTGCTGATATTGGACAAAGAGTAATACTGCCATCTTTGTATACTGGAAGTCCAAGACATATTCAAGAATATGTTCAGGACGCTTTAACGTATGTCCGCAAGTATGGACGTCCAGATCTTTTCATTACCTTCACATGTAATCCAGCTTGGGAAGAAATTAAAAATTTACTTCTGCCTGGGCAGCAACCATCGGACCGACATGACCTTACAGCAAGAGTTTTTAAACAAAAATTGATGCGTTTAATGGACCTCATTACCAAGAATCATTTATACGGAGAAACTTGCTGTTGGATGTATTCCATTGAATGGCAAAAAAGAGGTTTACCACGTGCCCATATCTTAATTTGGTTGGTTGAAAAAATTCTTCCCACTCAAATTGACGATATCATAAGTGCTGAGCTACCAGATAGAAAAAAAGATCCCGAATTATTTGAAATTATAAAAAAAAGTATGATTCATGGACCATGTGGACCATATAATCCAGATTCACCCTGTATGAAAGATGGAAAATGCACCAAAAATTACCCACGTCAGCTTTTAAAAGAAACACAAACTGGTATTGATGGTTATCCGATGTACAGACGACGATTACCAGTTGATGGAGGACATACAGCAATTATCATAGTTAAAAATGTAAATATTAAAATTGATAATAAATGGATTGTGCCTTATACTCCTGTACTTTCCAAATCATTCAATGCACATATCAATGTAGAGGTCTGCAACTCAGTAAAGTCTATCAAATACATCTGCAAATACATAAATAAAGGGAGTGATATGGCAGTTTTCGGACTTGAGAATTCAAACGCGCCTATTAATGAAGTTGATCAGTTTCAAATGGGACGTTATATTAGCAGTAACGAAGCTGTATGGCGAATTTTAGGGTTTGACATTCATGAGCGATTTCCTGCTGTTACTCATCTTAGTGTCCACTTAGAAAACGGTCAACGAGTCTATTTTACGGAAGAAAATGCCTTTAAAAGAGCTATGCTTTCACCAAACACAACACTGACAGCCTTTTTCCAATTATGTGCAACAGATGAGTTCGCAAAAACATTATTATACAATGAAGTCCCGCGATATTATACTTGGAATAAATCTACGAAGCAGTTTTACAGAAGAAAACGAGGCATCAAACATCCTTTGGTAGCTGGCATATTTTCTACTAACGCACTGGGAAGAGTATATACTGTTCATCCTAATAATAGTGAATGCTACTATTTACGAATGCTACTTCACGAAATTAAAGGACCGATATCGTATCAAGCAATCAAAACCATTGATGGACAAGTGTGTCAAACATATAAAGAAGTGTGTTTCAAACTTGGTATGCTTGAAAATGATCAACATTGGCACAACACATTGATAGAAGCATGTGAAACACGTCATCCTCACCAAATCCGAACTCTATTTGCTATAATTTTAACTACCTGTGCACCTTCTGAACCAAAAGATTTATGGGAAACACATAAAGAAAGTATGAGCGAAGATATATTGCTGCGAGAACGACAAGACAATCAAAACCTTAATGTACAGTACTCTGAAAACATTTTTAACAAATCGTTAATATTACTCGAAGATATATGTGTATCAATCAATAATAAAAGTCTTGATCAATTGGGCCTATTCTCACCAGATCGTAATAGAACCGATATTGTTGATAGAGATTTGTTAAGAGAAGAACAATATGACGTTGAAGCTTTACATACTTATGTTGACACTCAGGAAAAGCTCTTAACAAATGATTAAAGACTTGCTTATAATTCAGTTATGGAGTATGTACAAAAAGGAAATGGTGGACTTCTTTTTCTTGATGCACCAGGAGGCACCGGAAAGACGTTTCTGCTTAATTTGATACTCGCACAAGTTCGTAGAAAGCATGAGATTGCTTTGGCTGTGGCATCATCGGGGATCGCAGCTACATTACTCGATGGGGGACGCACGGCGCATTCAACTTTTAAGCTGCCATTGAATTTAAATGTAGCTGAAAGTCCTGTTTGTAATATTGGAAAATCATCTGAAATGGCCGCTGTATTAAAGAAATGTCAACTCATTATTTGGGATGAGTGTACAATGGCTCATAAAAAAGGCCTTGAAGCACTGGATCGGACTCTACGAGATTTTCGAAACGATCAACGCATAATGGGTGGAGCTGTGATACTGCTTGCTGGTGATTTCCGTCAAACTTTGCCTGTAATTCAACGATCAACACCAGCAGACGAGTTGAATGCGTGCCTCAAGTATTCGTTTCTTTGGAAGCACGTGAAAAAAATTACACTATCGACTAATATGCGTGTGCATTTACTTAAAGATGATTCTGCAAAAACATTTGCTCAGCAACTTCTACATATGGGCGATGGTAGACTTCCAGTTCATCCTTCAACACAGGAAATAGCATTCCCGAAGAATTTCTGTCAACTTCAGTCATCAATTGAAGATCTCGAAAGTAAAGTTTTCCCGAACATCGCTAGCAACTATAAGAATCATGATTGGCTTTGTGAGCGTGCTATCTTAGCTCCCAAAAATGATAATGTGAATATAATTAATGATAGGATTCAATTAAAAATTTCTGGAAATGTTACGGAAAATAATCTATTGACACAGTTACAGAAGAAAATGATGCTATTAATTATCCAATTGAATTTCTCAATTCATTAGAGCCACCTGGAATGCCACCACACAAGCTGAGGTTGAAAATTGGATCACCAATATTACTTCTTAGAAATCTAAATACACCAAAGTTATGTAATGGAACCAGACTTTCTATTAAAAAACTTATGCCAAATGTAATTGAAGCAACTATAATAATAGGAAAATGTAAAGGCGAAGATGTTCTGATTCCACGTATTCCGATAATTCCCACCGATTTACCCTTTACAGTTAAACGGCTACAGTTTCCGATTCGTCTTGCTTATGCAATGACGATTAACAAAGCTCAAGGCCAATCACTGCAAGTAACTGGATTGAATTTATCGAATCCATGTTTTTCACATGGTCAGCTATATGTTGCTTGCTCAAGATTAGGAAATCCGAAATTTTTGTACATTTATACGCCAAATCAAACAACAAAAAATATTGTCTACCCGCTAGCCTTGAAATAAATTGTAAGATTACTTATAAGTTATAGTGTAAATCTATACTAATATTATAAAGAGGAAAGGTTTGATTATTTTTTTGTATGTTTGAAATGAATAGGCTCCGAAACTACTGGACCGATTTCAAAATTTTTTTCACCGTTGGCAAGCTACACTATTCCCGAGTGACATAGGCTATGATTCATTTTCAAAAAATTAGGGATGATTACTAAAACTTGATTATTCTAACGCAAGGTGTAAAAAAATAAACAAAAAACTGCGTGCGCTGCGAAAACGGTGACAGTTACGCAAAAATGATGTTCTATGAAATTGTTTCTCTTTAAAAGTTTTAAAAAGAAGTCCGCGACAAGATATATCTAGCTTTTAAGGTTGATTCACTATAACGTTTTCTATGGTTATGAAATTAGTTCTTAAATAATATACACTTTCGAAGGTGTTTTAATAATTACGATTTTATTCCTTATCGAAATAAATTATTTAAATGTCACAGACATTCAATTATGAACAACCTTGCTCTAAACAGCATTTGATTTTCTATATCTATACTTCTATACTATCTATACTAATATTATAAAGAGGAAAGGTTTGATTATTTTTTTGTATGTTTGAAATGAATAGGCTCCGAAACTACTGGACCGATTTCAAAAATTCTTTCACCGTTGGCAAGCTACACTATTCCCGAGTGACATAGGCTATGATTCATTTTCAAAAAATTAGGGATGATTACTAAATCTTTAATATTCTAACGCAAGGTGTAAAAAAATTACAAAAAACTGCGTGCGCTGCGAAAACGGTGAAAGTTACGCAAAAATGATGTTCTATGAAATTGATTCCATAGATTACGCGAAAAGCGACCTACACGCGGGCGGAACCGCGGGCAACAGCTAGTATATATATATAGAAGGATGTTTGTATATATGAAATCGATGAACTCAGAAACTATTGGACCGATGATTATGAAAATTGGTATGTATATGTATTTTTCCACGGAGAAGGTTTATATGGTATGCCCATTGATGTAACTCGCCACCAGGCGGCGCTGTCAAATATAGACTTCCGCCCCGTTCAACCGATTGTCATAAAAGTTGGTATGACCATGTATGTTTCCTCGAAGAAAACGAATATGCTATGTCCATTGATGTAACTCGCCACCAGGCGGCGCTGTCAAATATAGACTTCCGCCTCGTTCAACCGATTGTCATAAAAGTTGGTATGACCATGTATGTTTCCTCGAAGAAAACGAATATGCTATGTCCATTGATGTAACTCGCCACCAGGCGGCGCTGTCAAATATCGACTTCCGCCCCGTTCAACCGATTGTCATAAAAGTTGGTATGACCATGTATGTTTCCTCGAAGAAAACGAATATGCTATGTCCATTGATGTAACTCGCCACCAGGCGGCGCTGTCAAATATCGACTTCTGCCCTGTTCAACCGATTGTCATGAAAATTGGTATGACCATGTATTTTTCCTCGAAGAAAACGAATATGCTATGCCCATTGATGTAACTCGCCACCAGGTAGCGCAGCGATGTATTGTAAGTTCAACAATAAATTATTTAAAAGGAATTCAATGAAATCAATAACTCTAAAAACTTCTATATCAATAACAAAGTAGATGTTGTATTAATAAACATGTATATCAATGTGTGGGCAACAATTTTCTCCCGCTAGAGAAAAGAGTGGAAGAGAATGAACATGAAGACCAATGATCGTTTCATTATACTTAATTTAATAATACATTACGATTATTTAATTTATTGTTGTTTATTGTTTAATTATATAATTTCTTATTTAATAAAGTAAGGGTTAGCCCAGCGAAGCGGGCTGGGTTCGCTAGTACTGATATAAAACTAAACAACAAATTTATTTATAAAAATTTAACTCCTTCCAAATTTTACTTTGACAATGTTATGACATTTTTCTGTAAATAAAATATACCAATAAATAAAATAATTGCTATAACAAAGAATTTTAGGCCTTTTTAAAGCAACTTAAAATTAACACATTGTAATAAATATTATATTATATTTACTATGGAATAGTTAACAAATACACGTTCTGCCAAATTACAAATGAACTAGAACTAAGTTCAGTCTCTTTGGAGTTGACCTCAATTTACTGACAGTGACCCATTACTACTAGTTCCAACTAAACTGTATGATATTATAAATACAGTATTTATATATATATTATAAATACAGTATGTGGCTTTTATACAAAGAATAAAAAAATATATAATATAAATTTAAATATAATAGACGCAAATTGTACTTGTTTTAACAGCTCCTAATAGATACCGGAATGTTTCTATTTCGTGCGACAGAGATAACGCTCTACGAAGCCGAAATTAGCCGATTGTCTCTTTCCAAAGGTCGATGTGTAATATTTATTGCCGGGTATTGTATCTACCTACCCACATGAAAAAGTCTTGAATCATGTTACTTAATACATTTATAATTTATATAAATAAAAATAAACCGATACGGGCAGGGATTCGAACCTGCGACTACTGGGAAACCGTCCCGTCACTCTACCGACTGAGCTACAGTATCGCTGTCCGTCTCGGTGAATTAAGCATTCACTATGTTGTACACCGTGAATGACAGCGTTGTGATTATCCTTACCATACTAATTATAAGAGTAATACTAATTACTAAGAAATTGAAAGATGCTATTTATCCAGACTTATAAATTAAAATTCGTAGTTAAGCTAAGAATAAAAAAAGGAATGAAGGACATACTCAATAAAAGATCAGTGTTATTGTCTTTTAAAATCAATTTGGTATTTTTTTACATTCAAATATTTCAACTTTTGTGTCCCAGTTGTTACAACTAAGCACATAATGTAAATAATCTCAGCGACTAGTCAAATGTCAAACACTCGTTATACATTATAATCAAATGAAAGCGATGGTATAGTGTTACTTAATTATAAAACCAGTTCATTTATTAATCTGTTTGAAAAACGTTAATGAATTTAAGAATTTACGATATATTAATAAGAGTAACATATATTTATGTAAGCAGTAGTACAGTGACAGTAGACTTATCATTTTAATTACACATGACGAGGGATATAAACCTTTACAGGTTTCAGACGAAGGATGGCGGCTTCTGTCGACTTCATAATTACTAATCCTGGTGGTCCTAATAAGGATAATGGGAAACTTTTATCAAATTATTGCATTGTCATCGGTCCTTGATACGTGTGCAAAGTTTCAATTTAATCGGATCGCTGGAACCTGGTGAAAATTAAGCTCGAAGATTCCGTTACATTCATACATACATACATACATACATACATACATACATACATACAACCCAAGCTAATAAAAGCGTGTTAATAAGAGATCATCACCGCCCACGGACTCTTGGCCAGGATAATTACGAAAACATACATTTTTTTTGTGAAGAAGTTAACGACCGTAAAAGACCTTCAAAAGAAATTCGTTCAATTACTTTGTAGTTCGTGGAAGAAAGATTTACCATTTAAATAGTTTATGGTATAGCTGTTCTAAATAATAAAATCAGTCTAAAAAAATTTAATTAAATAATAGTTAAACAAAACTAAAAAAAATCAATTAAAAGAAAGCAATACACTATAATCCTAATGAATTTGAATTAGGTATAGTACATGTATTTAATTGTAAAAATAAATTAATTATAAAATGCACGGTGTCAGTAAATATAAGTAGTTTATTTATAGATATTGCAAGGATTTAATAAATTTCAATAAAACATCTTACAGCATTAAAGCATCAATATGCTATTGCTGCTACAACTCAAATAGCATGTTTATTTCTGTAACAGCATATTTTTATTTGTAACAACCTTAGTAGTTAGGTTTTGACAAAAAAATAGTCAAAACACTAAAGACTAGCATTTAATTCAATAAAAAAATACAACTACTATCACATTTGCCGTTATATTTGCATAACATGCGGTTATTATTTTAAAATAAAAAAATGAGATTCTGAAGAAATCTGTTAAAAACATCAAAACCAACTTTTTATTCTCAATCCATTTTTAATCCTCGGGAAGTAAATCTTAAAATAATAATACTTAATGCAACTATAACCCTACCTACATAAAGAAACTATTACCGTACTGTCTTACGTAAATATTGGCGTACTCTAAGTGCATGGTAATTATTTAACCCACATTTCATATTCCTAGGTCTTTTCTTTAAAATTGTGGTTAAATTCGTATTCAATCTATATTTCGATGCCTTTTTGTTTCTTAGGAAACCATTATATTATATTATGTATATAATTTTGAATTTTCTATTTGTTCCAAGTGTCTATATTGTAATTATAATATTTAGAATTGACACACACACGCCATAGAACAAACACGAAGACTTAATCTTATTTACAAAAAGTGTAGAGTGGAATTGAGCGCCTTGCACAATGTGACGCCGACTAAAGGTGTTTGAGATTTAATTAGTTGTAAACTCCAAAAGTCACATTAAGACTCTCAGCTGTAGTCAGATTGCATTAGATGTTTCAGAAGTTACCAAACACTGTGGCAATTATAACTGACGCTTAAAACATTCATTCTGTCCTCAAGACATATTTTTTTTGAGATGTATAAATGCATATTTTATGCTAGTATTGTTGTGTGCTTTCTTCACTAGAATTGTTGTAAATTTTAATTAATATCAAATTATTTATTTAAAAAGTAGTAGGTTAAAAGGAAATCAATGGTTCTCATAAAATAACCGGATCAACAAAAAAAATGTGTATAATTGTTCCATTCCTAAAAAAAAACATCATCAAAAATACTGTAAACGATTTATTTATTATTTAAATAAACGGGTAGTCTTTGTAGCACAAATAGCACGTTAATTTAATTAACGTGATAACATATTTAACTTAATAACACCATTTAAACTATTTAACAGAACCTACTAGTTTATACATGACCGTCTAATGTATTTTATTATTGATCGTAAATACTGTTTGAGATGCATTTTCTGAACTTAACTAAAAATCAATTTTAAATATATTAATTTACTGTGTATGGTTCTATGTTAATATTTATATATTAACAACCTTTATTAATAACTTTGAACCAATTTTTTTAATTAGTAATGTGTATTATGATTTTTTTATTATATTAAATAAATTAATATACTTTATAACAATTAATCAACTTACTAATAATAAAAAATGAAACAGGTTAACGAATTCTTTCTTAATTAAATTTCAGGTGTTTTACATTACTTCTCTCTGAAGATCGTAAAATATCTCCGGTGTCATCTAATGAATTCTTTGAGGAAAAGTTTTAGAAATTTCATCGTAATTTAGTTTTTATCACGAATATCTTCCTTCATCAGAATGTTTGATCAATCAGACTCTTCGTTGCTTGAATAAGAATTTATTAAATATAACCAAAAAAAAGGGTATATGTATCTATTATTCTTAATTAGATAGCTGGAAATTAAGGTTTCTAACACAAAAATCTTAACCCAAATCTAAACTAATATATAAGAAAACTAACAATAAATAACACTTAATAACAGATATCAAATATAATTAAAGTGATACTGGAATTTAAGGTATTCAATTTTAGTTACAGAATGACCTGATGACAATACAAACCATACTTTAACCAACTGTCAGGACCGATGTTACATTCAATACTACACAGCTGTCCGGACAAATTATAAATAAATATTAACAAACCAAAGGTAACACTAAATAACAGATATCAAATAAAACATGTATTGATACTGGAATATAAGGTAACTAAAGATCAGCAATAGAAAAGAAAATAAAAAAATATATACTAAAAAATAAATAACACCTAACAACAGATATCTCTTACATTTCAAGTGATACTGAAAATTAAGGTATTAAAAAAAAACAAGCAGAACCTACAGACAATATAAATCATATTTTAACCAACTGTCAGGACCGATGTTCCATACCATACAACTCAGCTGTCCGGACGAATTATAAACTTGAAAGGGATTAAAAGAGATGAGCCACTGCTCTAAAGCAGTCAAAACCTTTAAAAGGTGGAGGAGTCAATGAAGTATTTAAAACTTCAGCTCTGGAATCAACAATCCTGATTTCAGAAGCCGACACAAAACTTGCCTCTAAAATTCCAGTTAAAGGAACAGATAAAGCAGAGTCCACAATCCGGACTCTCAACTCTTCAACAGAATCCCTTAGCCTAGCATCCCTAACAACAACATCATATATAAATTCATCCTCACAAAGAAAACCATATGCAATTGGACGCTCCATGTTGCCTAATAAAAGAAAATAAAATAACAGAACTAAACTATTTCTAATTAGAATTAAGTTCTAACTTGAATTCAAAAATATATCCCGGCAAAGCAAGAAATTGAAAAAAAAACTCAAAAAATAAAAAAATAAGTTACTATTAAAAAAAGTTCAAAGTCAAAGTTAATTGAAAATTAAAGAAACTTGAATAACAAACTAATAAACTAACAATAAACTAATTGTATAGTAGTATAAGATATTTATGAAAAATAAATATTCAAGATCTCTAAAAAAAATAATATTTAAATATTCAGTTCTACTACCAAAAGTTAAATATTTAAACTTTATAAAAACTAATAAGTCGAGCTGGCTTCACAGTAAGGTAGGAATAAATTAACTTACATATAACATGATATAAACAAAACAAAAGTGAAAAATATTACACATCAGCAAATATATTGCTTACCATAATATAACATAAAAGTTATATAAAGTACACTAAATAACCTAGTGTAAAACACAAATATTATTACCATATAAAAACAGTTTAAAATATATCAACACTACCTTATTTATAAAATATATATATATAAAATGTGTATTGATTAATATAGCAATAAGATATATCAACTATCTCAAGTAATGCCCCGACTGTTGTGCGCCACTGTTACAAAAATAATAAAAGTAACTTGTAGTTTTAAATAAATTTATTTAGTTAAATACAAACAAAGAACTATAAACCTTTATATTCATACCATTATACAAATACAGGAATGTCTTAAATAATGACATAATAATGTCAAAATAATGCCAAGATAATGTTAAGAAAAATGCCACCTAGACTCAGCGGTGGGTTACTTGAGATAACACTTTTAATATTAATTTATATGTATATCAAAATCCTAAAATAGGAATCCTAGGCGCCACTGACAAATAATAAGCGAAGACATATGCATGATCCTCCTGCTTGTCAGTACTGGAGAATCACAGTCAAACACTTGTTCTTTATAAAACTTTCAAAAATGGAAGTGTTGATTGTTGGTATAAATAAATTTTGTACATCACCATAAATTCGGGATTACAATAAAGACGAGCTTCTTAAACTCAGCTAGTCAGGAAGCAGGATACAGGTCAAACAGGACGACGCTCCGAAGATTCACGTCTACCCCCGCGAACCAATTATAAATTTACCCATATCTTCTAGGGTACAAAAAAAAAACCTCCTTATGGAGGAAAAAGGCCTCGCAAGCACTAATATTAGCCTATGTCGACTCCGAGGGTCGAATCAGGACAAATAGAAATATTGTTCCAACAAACTTTGAAACTGCCCGGGAAGTGCCGGCAATAGGAATTATAATGATTCCATATTAAATTATTAGCCCTACAATTAAACACGCTAATGAATTTAAGAAACAACGCTTCAAATGCGTTAATAAGATCACAAATAACTAAAACACTCACCGAAGGCTAATAAGATATTCAATTCGGAAGTGCTTCCGAAAGAAAAGACTCTAAAGGTCACGACATTGAATTTTATACTCAAAATATGCATAATAAGCAAACAATGTGGCTATGCGCAGCCGCGTTACACGAAATGTGGGTAAAATTGATATTAATCGGAAGAAGACCAATACTTAAATAATTTAAGAACAATGCACTACTTATCTAAAGAAAGAAACGAGTTTAATAAATTTATAACAAATTGTTGTACTAATAAATATAACAATAACACAACGTTGGCTGCAACTATACTTCTGAAACAATATGACAGCTACTTTTAAATAAATATCTAGCGATATGCTAACCTTAATAATGATTAATAAATGAAATTTAGAATAGTAATTATTAATAAAATGTTTATATTTTCAATAACATTTTGGGGACTATAAAGTTAGCTTAAGCTGGCAACATTCAATATTTTAAACAAAAAGAAATGTCACAGACTAATTAAGAAATTGTAATTAGCTGTCAACAGATAAATAATTTACCTTGTCTACGAATATGACAGATAATAAGAAATCGATAATATTAAAATTATAAATATTTAATTATCTACAGAAATGAAATTTCTATGTAACAGTATATTAAATTGATTATACTTTTTTTTTATTTGTTTGTTACTTATTTTTTAAGTATACAGTTTTTGTTTTTATCAAGGTTTGTTGTTTTGGTAATACACTGAAGTTTTAGGGAGATGTATCCTTATTTTTTCTAACTTCATTCTTACCTCAGCTTAATTTTATTAACCTTTCTTGCACCATCAAGCTCATGGTTTTTTTATTATATTTTTTTTCACTTTTTACTACATTTATTCATATTACGTAAGATTCACGTTTAGTAGTCTTAAGCAATAAACAGGTAGCTATATGGTAGATCAATTGTTAGAGCTACGGAACAGTTTTCAGAATTCGCAGGCTCGAATCCTTGTTCATATCGATTTATTTTTCGAGGGAAACACGAGACAACGAGAGGATAAATAATAATTCAGATATAAGTTAATACTTATCTGGGCTGAATCCTACATTACGATAAAGTACAAAGTGGCATTATTTGTATTATTTTAAGTTAACATGAAAAACTAACATGGGAATTGTCTATCGAAAACGCAACATTTGATTTAAAACAAGAATACTTAAAATAATAAAGTTTCTAAAATGGAGCAGATATTCTCATTCTCATGCAAATTTTTTGGCTGGCAGTAAAGTATTTTTCTTAAAAAATTGCTTAATTCAATTTTTATTTTCTTTCATCAACTTTGTACAATCTACAGGCCAAGACAATAAAAAAAAACATTGTTTCTAAAAATTTTTGATTGTTAAAAAAATATAATATATAAATATTTTTATATAATAAAAGAAAACTATTTATACTAAAATTGCCGGTGAATTTTACACTGAACACTTATAATTAATAATTAAATTATATTGATATATTAGTATATAGCTACAGACATTAAGATATTATAATAACATAATCGTTTATTTGTTAAAATATCTTAATATATTAATTCTGTTGTTGTACATACTATAATTGGATACAATTAACCTAAGATCATTTTCTTTTAAATAACCGAAAAACTTTTAACGAACACATTAATCAAAAGTTCGTAACTCAAGAGGCTTAATAAAGTACGTGTTTAGTTAGTTTAGTTAATAAAACAAATGTTTAGTTCATTCTTATACATATTTTCTTCAAACTTTATTGTAGTAACTAAAATAAGATATGATGCAAATATTAATGCAATATAAGCGTTTGCAGTTAGTCGACCATCGTGGTGATGTTGAGAAAGATACATACATCAATGCAATTAGATAAAAATTCAATATTTTTATGAACTTGGTAACCCGATGAACTTTGTGCAGTCATACAATCCCTGAACAGATAATTGACAAGTAAACCTAAGGTTTTTTCACAACAAATCAATTAAAAAATAAAGAATTGATATTTGATTATAAGGGTCACATTTTGCACGTTTGTAGGAAAAGTAGTAAAATCTAAACAGTAAAAGAATCGTGGATAAAACGTGTACTAATTAAAATCTAAAAGTTCATATGTTAAGTAGAGGAACCAGAAGAGTTTGGAAAACCCTCTGGTTTCTTTGCTGTTTCTGGTACCAGCAGAGAAAGAATCTATAAAAGAAGAGGGCAGTAGCAGATGAAACGGGAAATAAAGAAAGTCCTTACTGATATGAGGCATGGTGCAAGATCAGGTGAATAGTAATACACTAAAGTATAAATTTATTCAAGTACTAACTATTGAGCTGCGATTTATATACTTCTTATTCTTAGTCAAATCAGTATCCAATATTACATTTATTTTATCAATTAAACTTCTATAATTTCGATAATTATATTTACTCTTTGTATAAATAACACATATCTTAAAAAATGTTAAATGTTTTTTTTTATATAATAAAAAAAACATGCTTACATTATGTTTACGTATTTTACTATTTAGGAAAATTATAACTGTATGTAAAAAAAGACTGTTATAGCTATTTTCCTAAATAGTTTATTTTTTTACGTAAACATAATGTAAGCATGTTTTTTTTTATTTTATTTTACCCCCACTTAAAGCCACCACTTATAGAAAAATTTGTGACTTTCATACAAAGAATAAAAAAATATATAATATAAAAATAAATATAATAGACGCAAATTGTACTTGTTTTAACAGCTCCTAATAGATACCGGAATGTTTCTATTTCGTGCGACAGAGATAACGCTCTACGAAGCCGAAATTAGCCGATTGTCTCTTTCCAAAGGTCGATGTGTAATATTTATTGCCGGGTATTGTATCTACCTACCCACATGAAAAAGTCTTGAATCATGTTACTTAATACATTTATAATTTATATAAATAAAAATAAACCGATACAGGCAGGGATTCGAACCTGCGACTACTGGGAAACCGTCCCGTCACTCTACCGACTGAGCTACCGTATCGCTGTCCGTCTCGGTGAATTAAGCATTCACTATGTTGTACACCGTGAATGACAGCATTGTGATTATCCGTACCATACTAATTATAAGAGTAATACTAATTACTAGAAATTGAAAGATGCTATTTATCCAGACTTATAAATTAAGATTCGTAGTTAAGCTACGAATAAAAAAAGAAATGAAGGACATACTCAATAAAAGATCAGGATTATTGTCTTTTAAAATCAATTTGGTATTTTTTTACATTCAAATATTTCAACATTTGTGTCCCAGTTGCTACAACTAAGCACACAATCTATACTAATATTATAAAGCTGAAGAGTTTGTTTGTTTGAACGCACTAATCTCTGGGACTACTGGCCCGAAATGAAAAATTCTTTTTGTGTTGAATAGTCCGTTTATTGAGGAAGGCTATAGGGTATATATCGTCTAGCTGAGACTAATAGAAGTAAAGCAGCAATGAAAAATGCTGCAAATTTAATATAATCTAATAGGTTCTGACTGACTTAGTTATAGCATACAGTCTAAACCGCAGGTCGTAGAGATAGTAAAATTGGAGGATACATTTGTTTTTCTACGTAGTGGTGTACTAAGAAAAGATTTTTAAATGCCACCCTTAACGGTTTTAAATATCAATTTTGTATGGAACTCGGCGGCAACACTAAAAACCACGCGGACGAAGTCGCGAGCGACCTCTAGTGTTAAATAAATCTCAGCGATTAGTCAAATGTCAAACACTCGTTATACATTATAATCAAATGAAAGCGATGGTATAGTGTTACTTAATTATAAAACCAGTTCATTTAAAAATTGACGATATATTAATAAGAGTAACATATATTTATGTAAGCAGTAGTACAGTGACAGTGGACTTATCATTTTAATTACACATGACAAGGGTAGTACACCCTTAAAGGTTTCTAAAGAAAGATGGCGGCTTCTGTCGACTTCATAATTACTTTATTTTAACACAAAATTAAATAACTTGATATTATTGTAAAATCATGTTTCAGCCCACCTTGAGATACTGACTCGAAATAACGTTAGGTAAGACCTTTGGCCCCAATTTGTTTTCTATGAATTATGGTGTGGTAGCATATTATCGTTCTGTTTTATTATTTTATACTCGAAGTTCAGTAAACCAACCATTTTAAGAGGGTTTTGACAAATGACATGGGTGCAAATAATGATAATGAAAATCTGAATGTTACAATTCTACACCTGTAATCGCTCTGCTGACTTGAGCTTTTTATACCTTGGCATATGTGGTTCTAATACGTTTAGGAATCCGTAAAAAAAACTTTTAGAAAAATGGAAAGTACTAAACTATTTGTATATTTTTTTTACAAATAAACTAACACAGTACTTGTTTCACTAAGAACAAGTCATTTAAGGCAATTTAATTAGCTCTATGTTTACCATAAAGTTCAATAATTACGGATAATGTAACAAAAATATTACTCACTCACTCACTCACTCACTCACTCACTCACCTGATTGTTTTCAACTAATGTTTGTCTATTTCTTTTCTTAATTACGTATAAAATATAAAACTAAAATGTAAGTCCGAAAGGGTACGTATGAGGACAATTAATTATTGCCTCATTCCCCACTCGCACTACTGTCACTTGACCTCTCATTTATTACGTGTAACATACCTAATGTTTGTCTGAATTACAGCAATTAAAAAATTATATAAAGAAATTTTACACATTTATAGTAAATATAATATTGTGTGATTTAAAAAAACATTTATTATATAAAATATAAGGAACGTAAAGAAGCATCTGAGTGAAAAAATAAGTGATCACCACCGCCCACGGATTCTTGCCCAGGATAATTACGAAAACATACATCTTTTTTTGTGAAGAAGTTAACGACCGTAAAAGACCTTCAAGAGAAGTTCGTTCCATTACTTAGTAGTTCGTGGAATAAAGATTTACCATTTAAATAGTTTATGGTATAGCTGTTCTAAATAATAAAATCAGTCTTGGAAATAAAAATTTAATAATAATTAAATAAAACTAAAAAACAAATATAAATAATAAAAAAGAAATAGACTAATGAATTTGAATTAGGAATAGTATAAATATGTATTTAATTGTAAAATAAATAAATTATAAAGTGCACGGTGTCAGTAAATATAAGTGGTTTATTTATAGATATTGCAAGGATTTAATAATTTTAAATAAAACATTTTATAGCATTAAGGCATATACAGGGTTATTTTTAATTAGTTGAGCACCTTTTGCAGGCAGCCTCTCTACATCAATTCCAACAACATTTGTTCTACGACTTTTAAAAAATCTTGATAAATAACTCAGAATAAACGAACAAAAAAAATTTTTGCTCCCTCGATTATTTATTACTCTGTATTTTGTAAGCAGTCTAAAGTATAGGTCGCGGCAGGCTAGCGAAATTCAGAAACTGTAAACGGCCGCGCGCCAGCTTTTTTGGTATAGCTTCATCTCTTTTACACCATGTTGCTATGGAAATACTAAATAATCAAAATGACAAGTATGTGGATTACAAAACACAATTTACATTAACCAAAAATAAAATTATCGGATTAGAGTTTTATAATTAAATAATGAATTGTAATTACATACTGGACAATACGATTTTATGGACTTGCTATTGAAACTAATAAATAAATTCAAGATTATGACATGAAGAAGAAATTATGAAATATAATTTATAATATCTTTAAAATACATTGATTGTCTGAAATAGAAGAAGTAAGAATGAAAAGAAATACGAGTTTTGGCTGAGAAATGGAGCATTGGGGTCCTGATCTTTACAAGGTCTGTTTTGCTATACCTAGAACGAACAACAACTCGAAACAGCAGAAACCATGATGAAGAATAATTTTATTTGTGATATTATGCCTAAAGTTATTATTTTTAAAGTGGATTGTGTACATTTGTCTGTTTTTATGGTACTTATGTGTTTCTTCTATGAGAATATTATACGTCAGAAACAGTCGATTCACTTCTTACGTTTTAATTAATTAATATTAATGAAAATTATGACGTTTTTCTGTTACGCGCCATCTTAAAGAAATTCGTAAGTAACTTATTGTTTTATTGTCATGATATAAATATTAACAAACGAGATAATATGATATGTATAAAGTAAGTTAAAGAGAAGTTATTGTTTTGTAAAAATAATATTTATTTGGTTTCGTTACAGTGCCCTTATTTCATAAACCAAATAAAAATATTGAGACATTCAACTTGTGGACAACTTCAATTGGAGATTTTGTTTTTTCATTAGATTCTTAAACAGTTAGACAATATGTGTTTCGACTATTGTAGAAAATATTTTAATAAATAAAAGTGGAAAACGATGCTATTTTTTATTACACCTTAGAAAATGATGAAGTTCTAACGTGCATAGCCGCCGCTGCGATGCACGTGGCCTTGGCACATATTTTGACAAGTTGCGTGGCCTCTCTTTGCTCAAGTTTAATGCACGTTCAGAGGCAATAAATAAATTTTGTATGGGAAAAACTAAATTTTTAAAACTATTAATTTTAAAAAGTCGTAGAACAAATGTTGTTAGGATTGATGTAGAGGGGCTGCCTGCAAAAGGTGCTCAACTAATTACAAATAACCCTGTATATGCTATTGCTGCTACAACTCAAATAGCATGTTTATTTCTGTAACAGCATATTTTTATTTGTAATAACCTTAGTAGTTAGGTTTTGACCAAAAAAATAATATTAACAACTACTATCGCATTTACCGTTATATTTGCATAATATGCGGTTATTATTAAAAAAAAATGTGATTCTGAAGACATCTGTTAAAAACATCTAAACCAAGTTTTTATTCTCAATGCATTTTTAATCCTCGGGAAGTATATCTTAAAAAATATATACTTAATGCAACTATAACCCTACGCACATAAAGAAACTATTACCGTACTGTCTTATGTAAATATTGTCGTACTCTAAGTGCATGGTAAATATTTAACCCACATTTCATATTCTTAGGTCTTTTCTTTAAAACTGTGGTTAAATTCGTATTCAATCTATATTTCAATGCCTATGTTTCTTAGGAAACCATTAAATTTTAGTATGTATATAATTTGGAATTTTCTATTTGTTCCAAGTGTCTATATTGTAATTATAATCCATTTAGAATTGACACACACACGCAATGGAACAAACACGAAGACATAATCTTATTTACAAAAAGTGTAGAGTGGAATTGAGCGCCTTGAACAATGTGACGCCGACTTAAGGTGTTTGAGATTTAATTACTTGTAAACTCCAAAAGTCACATTAAGACTCTCAGCTGTAGTCAGATTGCATTAGATGTTTCAGAAGTTACCAAACACTGTGGCAATTATAGCTGACGCTTAAAACATTCATTCTGTCCTCAAGACATATTTTTTTTGAGATGTATAAATGCATATTTTATGCTAGTATTATTGTGTGCTTTTTTCACTAGTATTGTTGTAAATTTTAATTAATATCAAATCATTTATTTAATAAATAGTAGGATAAAAGGAAATCAGTGGTTCTCATAAAATAACCGGAACAACAAAAAAAAAGTGTATAATTGTTCCATTCCTAAAAAAATTATCATCAAAAAAACTACAAACAATTCATTTATTATTTGTTTGAACGGGTAGTCTTTGCAGTATAAATAGCACGTTAATTTAATTAACGTGATAACATGATATATTTAACTTAATAACACCATTTAAACTATTTAACAAAACCAACTAGTTTCCCATGACCGTCTAATGTATTTTTTATTGATGGTAAATACTGTTTGAGACGCATTTTCTGAACTTAACTGAAGGTCAATTTTAAATATATTAATTTACTGTGTATGGTTCTATGTTAATATTTATATATTAACAACCTTTATTAATAACCTTGAACCAAATTTTTTTAATTAGTAATGTGTATTATGATTTTTTTTATTCTATTAAATAAATTAATATCCTTTATAACAATTAATCAACTTACTAATAATAAAAAATGAAACAGGTTAACGAATTCTTTCTTAATTAAATTTCAGGTGTTTTACATTACTTCTCTCTGAAGATCGTAAAATATCTCCGGTGTCATCTAATGAATTCTTTGAGGAAAAGTTTTAGAAATGTCATCGTAATTTAGTTTTTATCACGAATATCTTCCTTCATCAGAATGTTTGATCAATCAGACTCTTCGTTGCTTGAATAAGAATTTATTAAATAAAACCAAAAAAAAGGGTATATTTATCTATGTATATTAAATTGATTATACTTTTTTTTTATTTGTTTGTTACTTATTGTTTACAGTTTTTTTATCAAGTTTTGTTGTTTTGGTAATGCACTGAAGTTTCAGGCAGATGTATCCTTATTTTTTCTAACTTCATTCTAACCTCAGCTTAATTTTATTAACCTTTCTTGCACCATCAAGCTCATGGTTTTTTTATTATATATTTTTTTTACTTTTTACTACATTTCTTCATATTACGTAAGATTTACGTTCAGTAGTCTTAAGCAAAAACAGGTAGCTATATGGTAGATCAATTGTTAGAGCTACGGAACAGTTTTCAGAATTCGCGGGCTCGAATCCTTGTTCATATCGATTTATTTTTCGAGGGAAATACGAGACAACGAGACGATAAATAATAATTCAGATATAAGTTAATACTTATCTGAGCTGAACCCTACATTACGATAAAGTACATTGTGGCATTATTTGTATTATTTTAAGTTAACATAAAAACTAACATGTGAATTGTCTTTCGAAAACGCAACATTTGGTTTAAAACAAGAATACTTAAAATAATAAAGTTTCTAAAATGGAGCAGATATTCTCATTCTCATGCAAATTATTTTATGGTAACAGAGAAGGGACTGGGAGTAAAGTATTTTACTTAAAAAATTGATTAATTCAATTTTTATTTTCTTTCATCAACTTTGTACAATCTACAGGCCAAGATAATAAAAAAAAATAAACTTTGTTGCTTAATTATATTATAAATATTTTTATAAAATAAAAGAAACTACTAAAATTGCCGATTAATTTTACACTGAACACTTATAATCAATAATTAAATTATTTTTATACCATTTTCCAAGTCTTAAAAACTCATTTGTCATGACTGATGACGATTTAATGGGATGCGGGTAGTTTGGAAATCGCTTGTTAATGAGTGTGACGTGTCGAGAGATTGATATAATAGTATATAGCTATAGCTATAGACATTAACATATTATAATGGTTTTAATGATAATTATTAGGTTTTGTTTGGTTTGAATGTTGATTATAATTTTATTACCAATAAATTATTATATAATGAATTGTTCTTGAAAAATTAGTTTGAAAAGCTTAAGGTTAATAACATAATCGTTTATTTGTTAAAATATCTTAATATATTAATTCTATTGTTGTGCATACCATAATTAGATACAATTAACCTGAGAACATTTTCTTTTAAGTAACCGAAGAACTTTTAACGAACACATTAATCAACAGTTCGTAACACAAGAGGCCTAATAAAACACTATTGCTTAGTTCTAATTCTTTTTCATATTCTATTCAAACTTTATTGTAGTAACTAAAATATGCAAATATGATGCAAATATTAATGCAATATCAGCATTTGCAGGTAGGGCCGTTTTCTCCCAGTCGACTAACGTGGTGATGTTGAGAAAGATACATATATCAATGCAATTAGATAAAAATTCAATATTTTTATGGCATTGGTAACCCGATGAACTTTGTACACTCATATAATCCCTGAAAGGATAATCGATAAGTATAAAAATAAAAAATAATAATGATAAACATTTAAAAACTTTATCAGGACCACAACACTAATGGTGTTCATTGTAAACTCAAGAGTAACTTGCACACATTAGTTACTTTATATGTCTAAATTAGTTTGCCCGTAGTTGCTGAAACTCTATAAATGATTTTAGGCTAAACAATGTTGCTTACCGTCACCATTAATTTTCATAATAAGTTTTGAAAAAAACGCACTATTTTGGGGTAGATAAAAATTCATATTTTTGTTCCGTAAGTTTCTATTAGACCCAAACGGTCAAATTTAACTAAACGGAGTTTCGGATATCTAAATTAATTCGCTGACCCCAATAGCCAGTTCTCGTGGCTTCGTAACTAATTTAACAATGTGCAACTGCTGACTCATATCCGTTAATTTTCAAACTAAAATCTAAACAACCTAAGCCAGGACGTAAATGACTATTATTAGCTACATATTTATATATAATAAACAGAAAAAAAATAAATATTTAATGTTTTTCACAAACTGTGCAAGTGCGATGAAAAAGGGTGAAGCTTCTAACTTTAACAGAACGAAAGTATATATATATATATATTTCATACAGTTCGATGAAAATATATTAGAATACCTATATTTTATTATTATTTAAATAATGAAACAATGACTCATAATAATACAGACTAACATTTTATATATGGTATAAATATGAGAAACATTATAGCAAAGTAAGATGTGGATAGTAATTGAAATTATATGTATAGATTTCTGAAATCCAAGTCAACTTATTAATATAGCTCTGCAAGAATTCTGTTTTATGTCGTGTAATTTAATAATAATAAAAATAATAAATTTTGGAAGTAATTTTGGAAATCAAAGAACCTGACACTATGTTTAATAAACCATAAGGAATCTGACATATAATACTTTTAAATTCGTTTAACGTACGTACAATACTTTTATGTTGACGGTAATAATATAATATTTATTATATTTGGACTATATAATTGTCTACCGGAGGGTAGTAAGGTATTTCTATTTAAATGAGATAGTTGGTCTGTTTTCATGAAAGGTTAAATACTTCATTGGTGTACGACGATATGGGAAGCGGCATTTAATTTTAACATTTGTAGAGATAGTTTAAATGTATTAATTTCACTGTTCTACACTCTTCGCACGATTTTCCATACCTATGAAAACCTTTTAGAATGTGTTATTTCAAACATTATGCATGCATTCAGTTACGTGACGAATTTATATATATTTTAAACTAAATTGTTTAAATTTGATTTTTACTCTAGGTATGTATCTAGGAAGTACTTTCACAACAACAGAACTTTTCAAATTTGTATCCCTAATTTTTTTTTTATATAACATGCATGTGATTAACTAACCTTTTAAAACGGCCGTTTGTTTTGTAATACATACTATCATTCTACTACTAGTAAGTGGTCCCTAAAATAATTCTGCATTCGTTTTAGGCTAATAAGCCTAAAGCCTAGGTATATTTTCCCCAGCTATATAATTTAAATCATTTAATTAAACTAGATAAAAAATAATATTTTTTACACTAACATAAAAATTGCGAGATACTGTTGTAGAATTACTGTTGTGAATATAATTGCTCTAAACCAAACCGCATAGTTTGGTTTAGAGCAATTATTTGGTAAATGGCAATGGTTTGGTTTGGTCCCCCGACGCAACGAATTCAATAAGTACATAATAATATTATTTTTACTCTTTTTAGAGGTTTTTTTGTATCGGGGGTTTTTTAAATTTTTAATTTAATTTTTTTTTCTGCTTTTTAAAGTTATATTACTAGTTTCTGAATTGTACTAAATAAACCTACAGACACACAAAATTTTCAATTGTTTAAGTAGGAAAGATTTGTTTGTTTGTTTGAGTTGAATAGGCTCCGAAACTACGGGACCGATTTTAAAAAAAATCTTTTAGCATTAGAATCCTATATTATGATGTACAAAGGTTATATTTAATACGAGAAATATATATAATATTTAATAAAATAAGGATCCACGTGAAAATTTCGACAATGTAATAAATTATAAATGTATTAAGTAACATGATTCAAGACTTTTTCATATGGGTAGGTAGGTAGGTTTCATATATACGAATATTAATAAATATAAACATTTAGAGTCAAAATGATTTACAATCACTAATAACACTATGATAAAGAGATTTATATTATCACTAGCTGAATTAGTTACCGGTGATTCTTTATGACTACGATCATAAGCCATATAAATATATTACAGTCTCTGTGGACGCAGTCACGGGCAACAGCTATCCCTAATAAAGTACTTTAAATCAGTACGTAAGTGTAAAAACCTTTTGGTCTTCATAATTAGGCTTTTTTCCTATATAGCGCGGGCGACGCCGCTGGGAACCGCTAACTATTGCATAAGAACCTCTCCCCCGCACGAATAAAACGTCAATATCTTAGAGATGATTATTTCTATTTTAATCAAACATGAATAAGAAATATCTCGACAAGCATAGCTTTCAACAAAAAAAAACCGCATTCAATTCCGTCTACGCGTTTGGACGCAAACAGCTAACTATTGTATAAGAACCTCTCCCCCGCACGAATAAAACGTCAATATCTTGAAAACGGATATTTTTATTTTAATCAAATATAGATACGAAAAATCTCAACAAGAATAGCTTTCGATTAAACAAAACCGCATTCAAATCCGTCTACGCGTTTGGCCGCAAATAGCTAATTATTGCATAAGAACCTCTCCCCCGCACGAATAAAACGTCAATATCTTGAAAACGGCTATTTTAATTTCAATCAAACATAAATAAGAAACATCTCGACAAGCATAGCTTTCGATTAAAAAAAACCGAATCCAAATCCGTCTACGCGTTTGGCCGCAAACAGCTAATTAATGCATAAGAACCTCTCCCCGGCACGAATAAAACGTCAATATCTTAAAAACGGCTATTTTTATTTTAATCAAATATAGATACGAAAAATCTCAACAAGAATAGCTTTCGATTAAACAAAACCGCATTCAAATCCGTCTACGCGTTTGGCCGCAAATAGCTAATTATTGCATAAGAACCTCTCCCCCGCACGAATAAAACGTCAATATCTTGAAAACGGCTATTTTTATTTCAATCAAACATGAATAAGAACCATCTCGATGAGTATAGCTTTCGATTAAAAAAACCGTATTCAAATCCGTCTACGCGTTTGGCCGGAAATTTGCCACAGACAGATACACAGATACACATATACACAGATACACAGATACACAGATACACAGATACACAGATACACAGATCGACAGGTCAAACTTATAACACCCCTCTTTTTAGTCGGGGGTTTAAAAAGGAATGCAACATAAAGATCGGACTTGAGAATTGATTAATTAAATATTATCTTCTATAATATAGAACAATATTTAATACAGTTAAACATAATATTTAAGATCTAAACTACAAGATATACCAAGAACATTTACATGAATAGGTAACATGATTCTAATATATTTAACCTTCATATCTAGTTTTTAGTCACTATGACTCAACATAAATGTAGAACGGATAAGGTGAGGCGACCCAACCCTTTCGTAGTATCATAGCATCTACATTATGTCAGCTTGCTACAGCCGTAGCATTTAACAAATGTCAATAATATGTAAATGTTACTGCTAACATGTTTAATAGAAAATAGGTAACTTGTAGTTTAATATAAAATGTATTTTAAAGCCACCAATTGTATTGTTTCACAGTTTTTATTATTCACACTTCACTTTTATTTATTTGTATTTAAACCTTCCTTGGTACTTACAGCAGCGTCTCTTCTTCTTCTTACTTATACCCATCTCGTATACCCTTCTTCATTAACTCCCTCTTCACAATAATCATTATCATAGACATACTTTTAACGTACAAAAATAACAACTACTCGTAAATGAATTTTAAGTATCGGTAAACACGGTATTAAATAACGGTTTTAATTATGAAGTCTTAATGGTTCTCACTTTTCCTTAGTCAAATAAACTACTTACTTATTAAAGCATACGAAAATATTGTTATTTTTGTATGCTTTTAATTACTTCACATAACAATTCTAAATATAACTAAAATAGTCATTTAACAATAATGTAACAGTATATAGCTTTTAACAACGTTGTTTTCTAATCTAATTTATTACTAAAATAATGTATTTGAGATATACACAATACATTAACAATTAATTTTCTGAAATCAAATACTGCTACAAAAGATGACGTGTTTTTAAAAGGTATTTTCTTAATCCTAAGTGCTTTGGGACTTCAGAGCTATTTATAAACAACAAATACAGCTCAAATATTCTTGATAATTTTTTAATTGTTTTTAATAGTTTTTATTACTCTTAATTCAATGTAACTCATATGTATATTCAATGAAAGTCAGAAATAAAATAACTAAGTTAAAATTATTTTAAACAATTATGTCAAAATGCGATCTATATTTGAAATTTATATCAATTTAGTAACAAATGCTATTACAATCAATAAATTGATTTTGATTCATCCCAGTTATACATCGTTCAAATATTAGTTTATTATTTTAAGGTTGGTTATAATGAAAGAATTTTAAAATAATAGAATAGCATCATGTATATGTAAAATATAGTTATTTTCTAATGTTATTGAACTACACGTACAAAGCTAAAGTGCATTAAGAGCTTGGCTCTTCTATGGTATACGTATACATACATACTGTGGTATAGTTAGGTACAAGCTATTGTATTTCAGGCCTTGAGTACAAGTAAAGACAAGGACAGGACAACTTTAAAAAATACCTTTATTGTATTAAAAACAAATTATGTTTTATCGCATATAAATACAACCATATGAGAAGAAAGGTCATTCAGTTACGTTAATAACTTTTATAGACGTTTCTGAAAACGAAATTAAAGAAACAAAACAAAACGAAACTGAACGCACGAAGTGAAAGTTTTTTGAGTGATTTTCATATAAATAGTTTTGTAGTTTTTAGCAGTTGCTACTAATTTTGTTTCGCGTTTTCTAATGTTTTGGTCTTAATTTGTTTTTGTTATAATAATGATAAATATACAAATATATAAATATAAGTAAATATTTTTTATTTACAGAAGTATGTAAATAAGAAAATCACAAACTAACGTAAATAAATATTTTCCTACAAAAGACTGTAGGGTCTAGGATAAATAGTCGTAATATCCGCGCAGTGATTCTTTTGTTACAATCTTTTATAGCCGCAACAATATATCTATAGATAAAATAAATATGGTATTTATTTGCTAAGTTACTTATAACTATAATATTCTGATATATTCAAACTGACAGATAAGTTGTGTTACGCGGTTGTTATATAATGGAAGCAGTTCGTGCACTTCAAATTAATCGGTTCTTGGTTTAACTTTGAAATATTTGATATAAGTTAGACATTGAATATAACTATTAACTACATAATATTTTGTAACTATTTATGATTACAATAACGCAAAGCAAAGCCACAGTTTATTTTAATCAAATATAGAATATTCCTATGGGTTATTCCATGGCAAACCGACAAACTGACTTTTGTACCTGACCCCCATCGATTTGCCTTATAAAATAATCTTACCTTATTCTACCACTTCTGAAAACATTTTTCAGATAGAAAAATAAAACCCCAACACAAAAAGTTATGAATTTAAAAATAAAACCACTGGTTTTATTTAAACTTTATCTTTTCAAAAATTTACCGTTTGCAATCGTTCTTTTTGATTTTGTTGGTATTCAAATGTAATATTTAGACAAAAATATGAATAAAAATACAATCTTCCAACGACGAAATTTTATGATTTTTTTCGTCGCTGGTATTGTTTTCGCATTCGTGAACTAAGCTTTTATTTTTTTTTTCATCGAATTGTTCTTTCATCATCTTTAATTGTTGAGAACCGATCATTCAGCATTCATAAATTTTTTTACGCCCATTTGAACTTTTTTTTAAGTGATAATATTTTCTGTTCAGGTGATAACTGTAACTTTATCGCGAGGCCTTTCCTTTAGTTGTCACGATAATGCGTTTAATTACTGAAATGTTATTAATTTTTATATTACTAAGGTGCACCATCCGTAAAGAAGAATATTTTACACGGCTGTAAACGACAGAGCTTTAATAAAGTTAAATTATTTTCAAGTTTTTAAATTAACTGAAAATTATAAGGCTTCCGACTTGTGTATTTAAAATAAAGCACCGCTCTCAAAATTTATTTGAAATATTTCAATAATGTGTAATGTTTAAATTGTGTCAGACGGGAAACTGAATCAATTGTTTTACTTTGGTTTTATGATGAAGTTTAAACTATTAATTGTTATGATTATATTAAACCCTGTTCATATATTTTCAATTAGGTACACGAACAATGTCCTTTTGTACAAAATTAATAAGTTAGTTCAGAACTTCTTGCTATTTTCGCTTTTGTGAACGATGCTGAACTATTCCTTTACAAGGAACTATTGTTATTAAACATAAAATGAGGTTATAGTGTACGACAGAGAAGTGATAGATAATGTTTACAATACAAAAATTCAAAGAGTTGTTTTGCAAAAAAGATTATAGTATAAGAGCACGTAACAAATTTTAAGTCGGTAATTAACGTACGAAAAGAAACTATGGCCAAAAATTCATCGTCTTATTGCATCCTTTTATTTTTCATACTGCGCAATGTCAGTTGGTAAAATCAACACATACGTTTCATGCCAAGCCATACATTCAATTTCTTATTTGAATAATATATACCTAGATACCTTACCGTTAGTTTTAACAAAAGTTTTCTTGTTTAAATGAATGGTTAATAACCTGTCATGAGTTCTTATCTATAATATATTTCGCGGGTGTTAAGTTAGGAGCTTCGTTTATACCATGCGCTTTTTAAATTCAAATTCAAATTGGATTATAACGATAATTCGATGTTTATATAATTCGATATATAACGATAAACGTTACATATTTCGTAAATATACGATATATTCCGTATATATTACTGATAATATTTATAGATATCCTAAAATTATTAATATATTTTGTTTGTTATAGTTATTGTTTGTTCCTGACAGAATCGCGAGGATACCTTTTTTTTCTAATTCATCAAATTAGCGGGTCATTATTTTTTTATTTAAAACATTTTCTGTCTGGTGATATTTCTACTTCAATATACTTTAATAGTAATAAAAACGGATTAGTTATAAAATGAACACTAAAGTTAAATAAATATTACATTTGGAATACTATCCTCGAAAATCCATTTAGAGTATATTATACCAAATATAATATATTTTATTTAAATATAAAGCATTTAAATTATCGTCAGTGATGTTCAATCTTTTCAGACGAAGTATTTATTTATTTCGTTATCGTGAATTCAAAACACAGAAAATAATTGAGAACAAAATGTTAAATATTAATGAATTGAAAACAGAATTGGGAAAAAATTAAGAAAACTTTCGGAAGATATGGGGGGGGAAGTCTGGAAACAATATATCAACATAGTTGTATGATTTCTGTATACATCACGCTGTATTCAATTTAATTGCTTTTTATTCTTATTCTAAACGGAAATTAATATTAAATTTTATCAAAGTATATTAATTTTTAGATGTTTTTTTCGTTCTAGTATACGAATATTGGTAATTAAAAAGTATGTGATTCTAAAAAATCTAAAAATATAGGATACAATGTATACTCTATGTATAAAAATTAACATGATATCTATATTGAAGGTGATTTCTGTGTCTATTAGTTGCCAGATGAAAGGGAGTTCTATGGTGACAACGACGCGCGACGTCCCACAAGACAATGAGGACAGATCCATTGTGGACGTACGTCAAGGTTATGCTCGCTCAGTGGAACAAGTCAGAGTGAGTTAGTTAATTATTTATATATAATTATTATTATTATACGGAAGATCATAAGAACAAACCAACATATTAATTATATTAATTTCTGATCGTTACCTGAAATGATACTTAATACCTAAATAAAATATCTATTAATATAATATTTTTTCCTATTTCCTAAACCTACTCTTGCTAATGCGGCTTTCAAATTGGAGCAGTTCCTAACGTCCGTTGATCTCACACCTTGATTAGCAGACAAATGTTTAATAAGTTTCAAATTCAGTTTTGGAAATATTTCCTATGTACACTTGCAATATGTCTGCTTGAACATTTTTTTAAAAATTAAATGTATTTTTATGAATCTATATCTTTTTTTTTTTTATAAATAAAATAAATGATCATACTCTGAACTTTAGACTTTCTCGGATTCAATAGTTTTCTAGTGTAGTTCCTATGTTGTTGGAGATAGTATATTCTTTACTTTAAAAAAAATTTTTTTTTTTTTTGAAGTTTGTCATTCAAACGTTGCACCATGGCTTCTCTTTCAGATTGTACTTCATCTCTACTAGCCCGAGAACTTGGCAGATATCTTTCTACAACTGTGCTGTCTTCTGCATACCCATAGACACCGGGCTTCAGCAGATCGTTAATATGCAGCAGAAAAAGACTTAGACGAGCCTTCCCCAATGCCTTTTTATAGGACTTGGCAGCTTGGTTAAAGGCTCTCTTCTTTGTACTTACATCCGGAGTTTTGCCGCTTCGAGCATCAGCCCAAATGAGGTATGCCGAATGTTTTCGGTCATTTGCATGACGACATTCGGCATTAAACCATGGGCGAGCTTTGCCGGCGATGGGTACGTCAGCAAAAGGAATAAAATACTCCATTGCCTGATGCACCACATCGGTTATAGCATCCGCGCAACTCGACGGATCCAAAGAAGAGAAGCAGACCTGCCGCCAAGGATATGACGCAAAAAAGTGCCGCATCTCATCCCAATCTGCTGACTTGTATTTCCATACTCGCCTAACACCATGTGGTTCCAAAGTTGGTGGGGAATATGTAAATACAGATTTCACCAGACAGTGATCAGAGGTTCCCAAGGGGGACGTGACCTCTACACGATACCTGTCCGGATCAGTTGTCAGCAGAAGGTCCAGGCAATTGGCTGTATGGCCTACCACATCTGGTACCCTTGTCGCTTGCCTCACCAGCTGAAAGAGGCCCAAAGACAACGCAAATGTCCGCGCTTCTCTTCCAGCATGGTCGGTCTACTGGTACGGGAACAGCCAGTCCTGATGACAGGCATTAAAGTCCCCCAGAAAGACGAGCTGCGCCGAAGGGTACTGATACAGAGCCATATCTGCAGCCTCACTGAGATACTCAAATAAACGAGTTGTCTCCTGGTCACCGCTGTGCGAACGGTAGACACAGGAATACAGGATTTTTTCGTTTCCTGTTTCCACTAAAACCCATAGGGAAGAAAAAGTGGGGTCTTCAAGGTGACGGAGACGCTGAACACAGAGGTCGTTCCGCGCGTACACACTGACTCCGCCCCGTGAGCGAAAGTTGTGCTCTAACGAGTAACCGGGATAATCCAAGTATGCAGCGCTCAAAGGACATTGTATCTGCGTCTCCGTCAAAAAGAGCAAGTGCGGCTGCTCTGTCTCCAGGTGGTGGTGGACAGCTAAAAGATTTGAATGCAAACCCCTGATATTAGTGAGGTGCACTTTATATGAGGAGGAGTGCAACCGCTGTGCAACCTTGTTCTTTTTTTTTACTTTTTCATAAAAAATAAATAAATATAAAAGTGAATAGGGATGGGAAATGGCAGTTGAACGAGACGGTACGTATCGACCCCGACGTCGAAATTGGTGATGTCCTGCCACTGGGAGGCTAGTCTGGAGACTGCGGGGACGCCTGAACCTCCCCAGGGATCGCCATCGGGCCTAAATACATATAAATATATGTACGCTCTTGGAGTTATTAAATCACATACCGCTCAGCAAAAAATATACAGACCTCTACCAACCAGTGTATAAAGCAATATAAAAAAGTGTTAAATATAACAGGGCTGGGATGACGTAAGCTTTCACGGCTCGGATCAAATTTTGACGCCGAATATAGACCTGCTGGCGTATACCGGGGTGGCTTTGGAGAGATATTACAGTCATTGTACATGCACCCCCTCACGTTCGGCTCTCCTCACTGGGAAATTCGCACATGTTGTAGGTATGTAAGGTTATTCGGATTTATTTTTCTTATTGTTTCTACGACCTTTTGTTATTGTGTCTATCAAGTAATTTGTGTTCACATAATAGAAAAATAACAAAATTCTAATTGGGTTCACAATATCATCTATATATAACATTATAGTACTACCATAGAATTTACATTTTTCAGGCATGCAAGGTTATCCATTAAGCAGTGGTGAAAACAGAGCTCTGCCGTTATCAGAGAAAATTCTACCCCAATATTTAAAGGAAGTGGGTTACGCTACACATTTGGTTGGCAAATGGCATGTTGGTCAAGCACGAGCCGTTCATTTGCCTACGTTTAGAGGTTTTGATACGCATTTTGGTCACCGAGGAGGTTACATAGATTATTATGATTACAGTCTAGTGGGAAATGTAATTTTTTGTAATTCTTAAATATTTTATTTATAAAATGATTGCCAGTTGCTAGAGTGCTTTTTTAAGTACATTGCGATCAAAAATGACATGCTTTCATTAATAGCAAATGTCATGTTTCTTTAACTTTTGTAGTGGGACACAGGAGTTGTTGCCGGTTTGGACCTTTTTCGGAATATGACTGCTGCATGGGATGTGGAGGGATATATAACTGATGTCTATAATGAAGAGGCTAAATCAAGTCAGTGTATTTTATAAATTATTAGGGTCCACTATACTAATAAGACAGAAATGAAATAAAAATACAAAAATATATTACATTTCTCTTAATCATTTCTATGGCGTCATAATTACTTTAGAACGAAAATAGTACGGCAAAATACGATTTCGTTTACATCGTACATTTATATTGCAGTAATAAAGGCCCACGATGTTTCCCAGCCACTGTTTCTTATGGTTGCCTATAGTGCTCCTCATTCAGCCAATGGTGGAGCAGCCATGCAAGCTCCACCCGAGGAAGTTCGCGCGATGAGACACATTGAATTACCACAGAGACGATATTATGCCGGTAAGAACGTTGGTCAGATACTAATTTTGATATAATAAGACAAATGTTTTGCAATAATAGTATAAGCTTATGTGTAATTTGTTAATATAAAGGGCCTATAAGCTATCTTACATACTGTGTTAATCAAGAATCTGCTATTAAGTAACATTTAATTTTATCAAAATGATTATTCAATGTAATTGTAATACGTGACATTATAATATATCAAACATAATTATTTTAAATTACGATATTTATGTATCTTAGTTAAAAGTTTTAATTGTCATAATTGTTTTAAGATAGATCACTCTGGAGGAAAATCTGATATCATATTAAAAAAAAATCAGTTTTGCGCAAATATCATATTACTTTCTCTTTGTATTTTCTTTTCTAAAAGAAAGATTTAAGAAAGTTCTTTATAGTATAAAATCATAAAAGTAGTTTCTGAAAATAGTAATGTATTTTTTTCTTTTTTTATATTTTAATGTTATAAAACATGAAATGTAACCAGTGCCAGATTATTTCATGGATATGTAAGTCATAATAATTCCCCTTTCAGCAATGGTTAAAAAACTTGATGACAGCATTGGAGATATCGTACAAGCGCTAACAGAAAAAGGAATAATTGATAACACAATAATAGTCTTCATATCTGATAATGGAGGAATGACAACTCAGATGAATTCTAATTATGCATCGAATTATCCGTTGCGAGGACTAAAAATGACCCCATATGAAGGAGGGATTAGAGTTAACGGTCTCGTATGGAGTAGAAATCTAACACAAAGCAAGCATTTGTGGAAGGGTTACATGCATGTTTCTGATTGGCTGCCGACGCTTCTCAAAGCTATAGGAGAAGAACCTTTACAAGAAATAGATGGTGTCGATTTATGGGATAGTATTGTAACAAACGGGGAATCAAAACGGGATTTGATTGTTGAAATAGATGATTATACGGGGTTTGCTTCTATCATACGAAGAGATTATAAATTAGTAGTTGGTACTATTCTAGCTAGTATTAGTAATCATCAAGGTAAACAATATAAAGGTACAATTGGTAAATTGCCTTCCTATGAAGATGCTATTCGAAAAAGTGCAATTTATTCTGTACTGTCTGATATTGGGATACCCTTCGATTTGAAGGATACTGTTCTTATAAATAAAATAAAAATTAATTGCACTGATTTTAATTCTGTTCAAGAAATATGTAATCCCACGAAAGGTAAGTCAATAATGATTATATGTGCAGTAAAAGAATATGGTATTTAAGAACATAACATAATCTCTGATTAATTTTATTTTGCTTGTAGACACATGGTGATTATACAATATCAAGAAGGACCCATGCGAATTAATTGACTTGACAGCTACTCATTCAGATGTTGCCAAGGATTTGTACGAACAATTGCAAATAGAGATAGGTAGAACAATACCAAGGCAGGTGCCTCATGGAAGAGATTTAAATGCGTCTCCTAGCTTACACAATTATACGTGGGATATTTGGCTTTCATCAGATTAAGTTTGCTTTAATCTTCTTATTTAGTTTATAATTAGTATTTAGACATATAAGAAATACTCTTACATTAAGCCTCTTGGACGTTAATATTAATATAGAAATGGTCATTTTCTACTATATTCCTTCATGATGTTTTTATTTTTACATAGAGACATGTAATTAACTATTCCTGTTATATCTGGAAGAGAGCTTGTCTAAATAATCATAATTATTATTATGATATGTGATATTTCACAGGACAAATTACACACATCGATCTAACCCCCAAGTAAGCAAATTATTTGCTTCCGTTAAGGGTGTTAGACAACAATACATATACATAGAAATACATATTATAAATACTGAGAATATATTTAATAAATTACCAAACCCAGTAATACAGACAACTATGCTCATCACATACGTGTACCGTCGGATTCGAACCCAAGGTCCATTGAACCACTATACGTTATTCGTCTGCGCTAACCACTCGACCAACTGAGTGGTTGAAATATATATTTTTTATTTTCAACACAAAGTAAATTCTCTCTGAATTTGAACCGAAACAACTTTCAACTTGACTTTACTAGACTCTACTCTAGTACTCTATGTAACTTGTTAAGGTCCAGAATCCAATAACTTTATCATTTATAAGCAAGTGTTAACTGCTTTACCAGCCCTATGTATTAAATTGTTAATTATAATTTAAAATATCGAAGTCAAAGTTTTTATAAAAATTAGACATACATTTTACCTACTTATAGACATTCACAGCATTATTTGGAGAAAATCCAGCAGTAGAACTGGTAAGAAATTCCATGTATAATTTTGGAAACTAACAAAGCTATTGCGAAAGTAAAGGTTAAGAAATATTTTTTTTAACACTTCTATTGATTTATTTTATAGTATTAAATATTAATTTATGTATTACTTCTTATATATATTTATGTTTAATTATTAGCCAATTCGAATGTGTCAACCATGGTCCCACTCCCATATCCTGAATAAAGCAAAGCTACAATTTGTATAGCCTTGGATTATAGCGGAGGCTTTGTCGCTTTCCAAAGATTTTTCTCTTATGCAATTCAATTAATGAATAAGACATCTATCATCATTTACATCTGTAATGTATGGATGTACATATATTGTTAGTTTAAATTGAAATTATAGAGTAAACAAATAATTGTGTTTTTCGTAAAAAAAAAATGTTTTTTTTTTGAGTGAAAAGCATCCATTATATTAATCCAGATAATAAGCTAACATAACACCCATCAAAATGTAGTTGTGTATTGTATATTTTTTTTTTTTTTGGAAATATAAGATATCCTTTATATTCACTTTGTTCTTTAATTATTGTACCTTCCATACAAAATTTCAGGAAAATAATATACTTTTTGGAGGAATTACGAACAAAACAAACTTACAAACCGTTATACGCACATGTTGTTTGTTCTTATTCTTTTCTTTGTAGAGGGTGCTTGGTTGCCCCAAGAAACCACAAAATATGTCGTAAATATCACGTAAGCTGTAATAAATACGGAGGATGGAAATTGACCAGCGGTGTTTGATATTTAATAACTTGATACATAGCAAAAGTTATAATTCATATTATTTATTATTTAAACAACACGAAACTAATATTATTTTACTTTATACCTTTAGTCATTAATATATATAACAAACAATTTATAAAAGTATGGAATAAAAACACATATGTTTATAGTTTTAAATATTAACAAAGCGCAGAGACTCGCTATTTGGTTTATTACTCGCAGTGAGCTCGTTTAACTATTAAACTTTAACAAGTGCGGATTTTACTTTCATTAAACTTTTTGCCATTTATTGTTTTCTTTTTATAACAACAGAGGTAAATTATATAATTTTTAACAATGTCTAAGTATAAAAGCGATATCAGGAAAATTTGCATTGGAAATCTTACTAAATTTATGTTACGCTTGTGTGATAGTTGTTATTAATTTGTTTATTTAATAAATGAAATTAAATATATTATTGTTATCCGAGGAAGTGGTTTTATTTTTTATATAAGGGATAAGAATTTATAGAGCCATGATGATTTTGTAAATATTGTTTTGTTTCATTCTTTTTTCTATTGCTGGCTTTGTTTTTGTTATGGAATAAACTATTTATGTTAATAAATTGGTTAGTTGCGTGCGTGCGTGGCGTATTCAAACCAGGTCACTAGTCCCAGTTTATAAGGTACTTTTTGAAGTGTACGATCATTATTAATTTTGTTGCCGTTAAAAGCACAACCATAAAGAACTGTTATTCTTAATGGTTGTGCTATATTGACAACTTTTGAGTGTATGAGCCATAATGATTCCGGAGAAGAATAGATCTCCATGTTTTATACAAGTCATCACTTGATAAGAGACACTTGACAAAGAGATATCATAACAAATGTAAGCGTAACATAAATTTGTAAAAGTTTCTGATGTATTCTTTTCTTCTGTCATTATTGTACTTAGACAATGCTATAAATCATATAATTTATACCCGCCAATCTAAAAGAAACACAATAAATATCAAAACGTTTAGTGAAAGTAAAATCCGCACTTGTTAAAGTTTAACAGCGTTCATATTTAAACGAGCTTTCTGCGAGTTACAAAAGAAATAATTAATTGGGCAAAGCGAGTCTTTGCGCAAAATTGAAACACCGTAAAGGATTATAAAGAAAAACAAAAAAAAACACCCATTTCAATTTTAAGATAAATGCTTAGTTGGTTTTACGTAAATTTATTTGTTATTTTTCTATATTCAGTCTAAAAACATATATTATTGATTAAAATTTCTTATAAGTTACATTCTATAAAAAACTTATAAACTACATAAGATTTAATACCCATTTGTTATTATGACATCTGCAATTATAAATCGACACAATAGTGCTTACACTGACAACGGTTTGAATTAATCACTGATGATATAATAAGTTTTTTAATTATTGTTAAAAAAAACAATTAGGTAATTATCCGGAGACAAATAACTGTAAAATTATTAAGGAATAAAATTGTTACTACTTGACATAGGTTATGTTTTTTGTTTCAATTAATTCAAATATATCAATACCAACAAAGAGCGATAAATATTTCTTAAAAATACTTTGTATTTTGTTTAATTTAGTCTATGACTTTTGCATGTTTGCATTCATAGAGTTGAAACCTTTTATTATAAAAAAAATTAAAGACGTTCTCTTATAACGAACATGCAAAAGTCATAGACTAAAAATAATTATCCTTATTAAATGACATCTTAAATTCTATTTTTTCCTAGAAAGATACGGTGACAGACTTTAGTAAAATTTTGCCAACTTTTTAAAACTTTAAGTAAGATATACACAGATTTGATTGATTGATTAATTGAATTGATTGAATGACAGATTCATTGATTGAAGGTAACTTATTAAGGGATACTAACTTTTAAGCTATCGCGTTTCATTATACATATATTATTATTTAAGAAGTCGGGAATTAACGCGTAAGAATAGGTATCACATACCTTTTATGTGCCTGACGTTTCGACCAGGTTGCACCGGCCGTGGTCACAGGCTGACCATTCTATTCTTACGCGGTATTCGATGACCCTCTAGATCACATGCAGCAGACATATTCCGAAAAATGGAAATCCATTAACTTATCTGGTACGAAACATTTCGATGGTCAACAAAATGAATACTAACAAACTAAAATAAAACTGTGACTCCATAGTAACGTTAATAATATTAATCATTAAAATGTTGTTAAGAGCATGTATATTATCTTGTACCGGAAATCATTTACAAGATATTTCTATTTGCCAATAAAGGGTATTCATAATAATCGACGTATCGAAATGCGTATCGAAACCTCGGAATGTAGGCAAATGTGCCGTTCGTGATCGGGCAACATGTTTTATGACGTAACGTACCGTAACCGAGATCCTTCAAATACTGGGGAATTTTCTGTAATAAAGCAAATCACTATCTTGATCGTTGCTTAATAGATAGTCTAGCAAGCCTCAAAATATAATTAAATAATTATTATGTCGTATACGGTTATGGACCATAGTAAATGTGAAATAGTTTTATCAATATATGAAAATTATTTACTTTATACATGACACATACATAACACAAAACAAATCCAAATACAATTACGAACAATGCATAATTTAAATATTCGTTCATTGCAACTTGGACTATACCAATTCACAAATTGTACACACACAGAGTTCTGGTCTCGTATCTGGTCAAGATCGCCCCATTACCAGCTTCTACCATTAGACACCGTGCAACGAGCCCATTGAGTTTCCAGAGTATCAGTGTTCTGTGAAAAGCTTGATCCTCTGACATTGCGGCGGGATATTCAATTTGTATGCTTCTTCTATTATATTTATCACAATTAGTGGTCCGAAGAACTATTTAATTTGATTCCTAGCACCAATTTTTACTATCGCATTGCATGCCACCATCTACAATACCATCCTTAACACTTGGGTTCATGGCGTTTCTCAAACTTTCTACCACCAAACCCACCTAAATACCTTCGGCAATATTTACTGAGAGAAAAGACATAAGTGCCCTCAAACTTTCTACCACCAAACCCACCTAAATACCTTCAGCAATATTTACTGACCGAAAAACCCATAAGTGCTCTCAAACTTTCTACCACCAAACCCACCTAAATACCTTCAGCAATATTTACTGACCGAAAAACCCATAAGTGCTCTCAAACTTTCTACCACCAAACCCACCTAAATACCTTTAGCAATATTTACTGACCGAAAAACCCATAACTGCTCTCAAACTTTCTACCACCAAACCCACCAAGGTAACTTCGGCAGTATTTACTGACAGAAAAGACAAGAGCCCTCAAACTTTCTACCACCAAACCCACCTAAATACCTTCGGCAGTATTTACTGACAGAAAAGACATAAGTGTCCTCAAAAAGTTCGCATTCTCCCTCCTCAAAGACCAACACAGGTCTTACGTCAGCATCTTATAATATTGCAAGAGAACATGGACGGCGGTGATTAGTTCCCATCAGGTGACCTGCAGGCTCCGTTGCTCGTTATTATACAAAAAAAATAATGTAAATCGCTTAGCAGCCGTCAGCTAAGGAGGCGGAATAGTAATTGAATTATGCACTCTCGTCCTCAGCATCATTCCATATATTTCTGAAACCACAGCGTTGAAAACAGTACAGAGAGTATTATCACACACACAAAGCTTATTAATTATATGAATCAATAGTAAATTATTAATTAAAACTGTTTTATCACCAACCGTTTAATAATTAATCTGATAGCATTATGAAATTGATAGTTATCTCCGGTGAGTATAATATCGAAATATAAAATATGAAATAAGAATGTACGAGGAGTATCTTGAATCTCATCTTATCTATCGTTAATTAGTTTATGTAAAAATCTAAGGTTATTGAAATATTAAATAACGTAACTAATACAAGATAAATTATTTTGATTTTAATATCTCTGTTTCTATTAATAATGCTTAGTTAAATAAGAATTATGTGGAATAAAAAGAACTCATGAAGGTATATCAGTTACAATAATTTTATATTTCCTTTAGGTAAAGACGTGTTTACATAAAACTAATTAGATGTTCTTGTACATGAATTTTCGTGAATAAATTTCTCTATTCAGGTTGCATTTAATAGATTAAAAATTGTGTATGCCATTTGGAACACCTGTAAAATAAAAAGTTATAATATTACAATATAACACGGAAAACGAAATACATATGCCACACATAAAATTATTCTTTCTAAGAATGAGAACGATGAATATACTTCCGCTTTTTACCCATGTCTTGTTCTTGAGATAACATGAGATTTTTCATATTGTGTTGTTAATTAATATCAAAACAAAGTAGTAGAACTCATTTTAACAATTCTCCAAATTAAAAATATAAAATCACTCACACCAGTAAGAGCTTCCAAGCACATTTCAAGAAACACGGTCCGTAAAGCCATAGATTTCGAAGTTCGGACAAACAGTAACAACAACAATTTGCGACTCCTGGAGTCCCAATGTTTCTCCCACCCACATGTATATATTGCTAAGTTTAAATTCTTCCCCTACAATTTGTTACACAAAATATAATTTATCTTAATGTTTGATACACTAGTCAAAGTCAAGACAAAGTCAAAGTCAAAGTCAAAGTCAAGTCAAAGTCAAAGTCAAGTCAAAGTCAAAGTCAAGTCAAGGTCAAAAGTTTTGCAAAAAAAAAATAGCAATATAATAATCAAATAAAAAAAAGGAAAATTGTAAAATATATTAATTTAACATTTTCACTTGTAAAATAAAGCCCGTAAAATTAGTAGAGCTCATGAGAAGATCCAGGCAAAGAAACTCATGGCCACTCTTTTCAACTGCCAATTACAGATTTTTTATGAGATAAGTTTACAATAGTTTAGTCCCAAGCTTTATTATCATACTATTTGAACTACTTGAATGTTCACGGTTGTAGGAGAATTATGAACATTGAAAGCAAGATATTTATGAAGTGTATAAAAAATAGAGTCTTTAGAAGTTTGATAGAACAGCGTAATAGAGATTATTTATTATACTAACCATACATAATGGGAGGTATAATATATACTAACCCTACATATCTAGGTTATATGAGGATTTTCTGAACTTTTTTGTGATCAATGATATCATTTAAAGCAGAATAAATATAAATGATTTAATGGAATGTAACTTATTTTGTATCTAAATAATACCTTTACAAAAACAACAACAAAAGCAACTTAAATGATTAAAAATTAAATCATGAACTTTAATTTAATAACTTTTATATTCTTTCTAAGATTTGAGTGAAATACAATTATCTGATTAAATATAAATTTTGGTGGAAAACTATAAGCAGCTACCATAAAAAAACCCACAAGAATACAAAGGTATACTTACAGCTTCCCTAAGCATATCACTATAATAACAAGGAATGCTACTCAAACATGCTGATGCGAAGAATACAGTTACGAACTCCACCCTCAGTTCTCCTTTCTTCATAGACTTTAAAAAAAATGGCAGATTTTTTATAAGTAAATAAGTTTTAATTTTGAAATTATTTCACTTACCTCAATTATTTGGAACATAGTAACCGGAATTGCGAGAGACGTTGCCTTCAAAGTTAATTCGTAAAATATCATAAAACTGGCTTGGATGCTGTCTATAAAACTAAATACTTTATAAATAAATAACCTGTCAATAAATTAATAATATTAATGTTATTATTATTTATACCTAAGTATATCTTGTAATAATTTTGCTATGTTTTTTATTTGTTCGATTATCTCATCGTCGGAGCTATGTTTTTTAAATAGTGTCAGTACTCTATTCCTTGCTATTTCCAGTTGTCCGCAACTGTGAAGCGTCAAAATCGAACCCAGAGGTACAAAACCAATATACATAAGCGCTATAAAAAAGTCGTAGTACAGAAATATGACATATAATAAAATGAACATGCTCCAAGTATTTTTTATATCTTCAATGGCTGGAGGGTACGTCATCTCGTATAAGTGCACAAATTTAAACTCATCCACAATCGTATAGTAAATCATCATTCCGACAGATTTTATTAGAAATAGGCAAGCGGTTATAACAATTACTATTAACCATTTTTTTGTCATAACCTGACCCTTCTTTATAAACTTCTGTATTATAAGTTTCTCCCATTCTGGAAAATTTCGAGCTTTTTCGTAATCTAAATTTATCTTCTTTATGATATCTACTATTATATCTTGATAATAAAGTAGAATAAAGAATTTATACGCGGCGATAATAAAAATCAAGCAGATAATTCCATTGGCGTAAACTTGCGTTACGTTTCCATCTTTCAGGTCATATGATATCGTGCAATAAATTATGAAACTAAAAATAAAAAATAAAATACTGTTCATAATACCAGCTTGCCACAACCATTTAAAATCTCTTTTAATGCTAGGATGGGTTTTATTTAAATTCATAGTAAATGACATAATCTTAAATGCACTATCAAAATTGATGTTTTCTTCTTCAATTTTAAAAGTTTTCTCCATATTTCTATGGAAATGATTTGCCATTGTTTGAAATATATATTCACACAAGATTTAAAATATTAAACAACCATGTGTTCCAAATAACGAGAGAAAGCGATTTAATGCACTATTATTTTAAAATCATTTTAATTTTATTTTTACCAAAAAATAACATTTTATTATATAATATATATGTTGGTAAACATCCAGATGATTTCAGTAAAGCTGGTAATTTCATTGTTAATTTTTTATTTAGTTCCAGAAATAAACGAACATATATCTTGTAAATTGTTTTCACATAATAAAAGGCGCTAAATGTGAAACGAATGGTAAAATTCTTTTAAAATTCATAGCCTCTGTAATCACGAAGACCGTAATTTAAGGAAACCACAAAGACAGAATGATTGTTAATTTTAAAATGTGTTGTAAATTATCCATATAACCCCTTACTGCATGAAATATTAAAAGGATGATTTTTTTTTTAACGAAAATTTTTTTAGGAAGCTTAAATGATGAGATCAAATTGAAAAAACAATTATTGACTTAAATTATAGAAGTTATTAAAAGACGCCATATATGGCTTCGTATACACTCTAGCTAGCTTTACGTCATCTATGATTACTACTTTTTCTTCCATGCTTCTGCGTCCTCGCTCCTTCAGTTCCTTTTCAGAAGGCATATTTGAGTTTGGAACACGATTTAGTCGCCCAGTTCCTTGAGGAAGTAAACCTTTTTTGTAAAGATACACGTGAAGATTTGGGCTAATGAACCAGTTATCATAAGAAATTTTATAGTTTTGATGTCGTGGAACTGTGGATGTCAATTGAGTGACCACATTTGAGCTTACACCAAGATCTGGCGCATCTGAAGGGTAGGAATTGCTTTGGTCACCAGCAAAGATGTCGAAATCGTAGCTAAAGCAACTAACGCCCCTTAGAACTTGATTTTTTAACCACATTTATGAGGTTTAGCTGGGTTATACTGCTTTAATTTCTGACGACAGGTAGGGTAGGGTTTGGTAGGGATAATTTGTTCGACTTCAGCTAAAAACTCTTCTTTATGGATTAACATTAAACGAATTATCGAACGAATCGAACGAAACGAACGAAATTATCTCACGAATCATATCCAATAAACTTCTCATTATTATTTAAATGTAAAAATCTTTTGATAGATTCGACTCTGTTACAGGTCATAGTTTCGTAAACCTGTGGCTGCCCTACTTCTTTAGACCAATACTTTCTAGTTGCCGGTAATTTGACACGGGATATAAATATGACGATCTCTATAAATTTTTCAATTTCGTTTTTCGTGATCATTGCTGGTTTATTGATATTGTCTTGAATAGACTTGAAGTTAGACAGTAATAAAATCAATCATGTCAGTTGTGAACAAGAACTTGAAAATGTCTTCCGGATAACCTAGTAGTTTTATAGTATTCGGTAAATCTGTGTTTTCCATAAATTCAAAATTGTTGGCATCGTAAGCTGGCATTTTCCCTTTTTTCCAGAAAAGTTTTAGTAGTCTTTCCTTTGGATTTGGACGTTATTTCAGACTGTAAATTTATCAAAGGCACGTCACCTGCTTCCGAATAATCAGATTCAGACTCGGATATAATAATGGGTTCATTTTGGAAGTAAACGAATTGTGCTTAACTCATAATTATCATCAAGACCTGAATCAATATCACCATCGCTCACGTTACCATCACCAAAAATAATATAACCATGTTTAGCAGTGCCGTAGAAGAGTGTTGGACGCATTTCTGGAATAAGCAATAAGAATTCTTAGCTTCTTAGAACTGAAGGCATATATGGCAGATTTTAAAAAGTGAAAAAAAGAGGTAAAAGATGCAAAATCAAGCAAACATCAAACTTTTCCCATATTTTAGAAGGTCAAAAGAATCTAAATATATTTTTTTAAATGTTTTTACTAACCTTTTTGGTATTTATTTCTAATTTACAAAGTAGCACTTTTACCTTCTAACCGACCCGTCGTATGTGCTGCACATAGCCGTAAAAAAAATACAGGTGACATTTGCAATGCACAAACTATTAACGTTTCGTTTTACGACAAAATTCCGTTTCGAATGCAAGTTAGTTTTTAAAATGAGATATATCATTGGCCTATAAAAAAACCACAATCTTTTGTGTCCAAATATGGTTTCGTATGCGGTAAGGGGTTAAGAATTATTTCACAATAAGTTCAAATCATGATAACATAAAATGAACCAATTTATTGTCATAAATAAATTGTTGCACAACAAATGTCAGCACAAAAACATTAATAACAAACACTATCATTAATATGATATTCAAAAAATATCTCACAGAAGTAATTTTCAAGAAACTCATTAAGTATTAATTTTGAGTATGACTAAAACAAAATCTATATAAATCTATATATTAAATCATTTATTCCAATGAACATTAAAGTATTAAAATCACTTCACACTTATGGAATCATAACAGTAGATTATTTTTTTTAAGGGAAACCAACAGTTAATGATATAATTATGTACCATAAAAACATACAAAAAAAACTCCACTATGAAAGTTTATTTTTGTCGATATTATTAATCACTAGCTGACCGGGCGAACTTCGTACCGCCTTAGCGTTGCAATGATGCACTACTTTATTTTGTATAGCTGACCTATCTTAGGTATGAGTACCTATTCAATTTGAACTGAATCCTCCATATAAAAATGAATCCATAATTCCCTGGTCTCGCTATTCCTGAAAATGACTTTACTAATTTTTAATTAAATAAAAAACAAAATATATATTTTCATAATAGTGTTTATTTCTTAGGATTCAATAATTTCACTAATATTTTTACAAATCGCTATTGAACAACTTTGCATTTTTATTTAAACACTAAGCTCAATACGACGCTCTTTCATCAATATAATCTATGGCTGTGAATGACATTGACATTTGTTACTCGCGTAATATATGCAAAATTAAATGTACATTTTTCAATATTTCTGAGAGATTTTCTTAATATTTTTTTCCGTAAGAACCTTCTCCTAATAATAACAAATACAACAAAAAAAGAATTAGTGAAATCGGTCCAGCCATTCACGGGTGATGCCGTGACCAAGGAAAACGGGTTTCATTTTTATATATATAGATGTAACGTGCTGAAAATAATACACAAAGAATAATTTTTAAATTAAGAAAACCCCGATAAAAAATAAGTCTCAAAAGAATAAAAATAATATTATTACGTACTCATTAAAGTAGTTGGGTCAGGGGACCGCTAAATAAAGGAATAATTCAGAAAACAAATAAGTTACAATAAAAGGCTAATAACAAAATAACAATATCAAATCGTATAGTCTAAGTCCTCATTAATTAGCTCCGAAAATTAGAACGAACATAGACATCTCGACGAAACGAACCAAGCTTTCGACTAAAAAAACGCAACTAAATCCGTCCACGAGTTTGGCTGCTACGTTGCCACGGATAGACATACAGATACACAGGTCGAACTTATAACACCCCTCTTTTTTATATGTTAGTAATACAAAACGTTTAATGAAACTAATATTATTTGACAAATTAGCTTTGAGAATAATTAATTACAAGTCTCTCCGTAAAGATAAAAACACCATGAAGGATTAGAGTGAAGAAAAAATAACCAAATAATTACTAAGATTCATTTCTAACTCATTTATTGTACAATGTTTGTTATTTTTCTACATTACATTATATTAAAAAAATTAAACGTGTAAACTGTATAAGTTTTGTACGTTTAAATATAAACAACAACTAAATAAGAGGATTAATTAGTGCTTAATCTGATGAATGCCAAATATCCCACGTATAATTGTGTAAGCTAGGAGAGGCATTAACATTGGTTTCATGAGGGACCTGCCTTGGTATTGTTCTAGCTATCTCTATTTGCAATTGATCGTACAAATCCTTTGCAACATCGAAATGAGTAGCTGTCAAGTCAATTAACTCACATGGGTCATTCTTGATATTGTATAAGCACCATGTGCCTACAAGAAAATTAAAATAAATCAGAGATTATGTTATGTATGGAAAGACTATATTTGAATATAACTATATTAATTACTCACCATTTCCGGGATAGCATATTTCTTCATTAGAATGAGAATCAGTACAATTAATCTTTATTTCATGCCTAAGGGCAGTATCCTTAAAATCAAAGGGTATTCCAATATCAGAAAGTACAGAATAAATTGCACTTTCCCTAATAGCATCAACATACGAAGGCAATTTACCAATTGTTCCTTGAAATAGTTTACCTTGATGATTACTAAGACTAGCTAAAATTGTACCAACTACTAATTTATAATCTCCTCGTATGATAGAAGCAAACCCTGTATAATCATCTATTTCAACAATCAAATCCCGTTTTGATTCCCCGTTTGTTACAATACTATCCCATAAATCGACACCATCTATTCCTTGTACAGGTTCTTCTCCTATAGCTTTGAGAAGCGTCGGCAGCCAATCAGAAACATGCATGTAACCTTTCCACAAATGCTTGCTTTGTGTTAGATTTCTACTCCATACGAGCCCATTTACTCTAATTCCTCCTTCGTATGGGGTCATTTTTAGGCCTCGTAAAGGATAATTCGATGCATGATTAGCAGTCTCCTGTGTTGTTATACCGCCATTATCAGATATGAAAACAATTATTGTGTTATCAATTATTTTTTTTTCTTTTAGTGCTTGTACGATATCTCCGACGCTGTCATCAAGTTTCTTAACCATTGCTGAAAAGATAAGTATAATGATTCACAACTCCATATTGTGTTATGTTTCGATTTATTAATATATATTTAAAAAATAACATATGTACAAACAATTATGATATTTAGTAAAATCTGAGAGACTTAAAATAATTATCTTATAAGAATTTCAATATTTAGTACAGATATCCGGTAACCTATACTAATACAATTATAACAATTGAAAGTGAATAACATTGATTAAGATAATTAACTTTGAAATATTATAAGGTCATCTATTACATTCACATTGAATAATCGTATAGATAAAACAAATATATAGATTATAGATTATGCTCAGGAGATAAGATTACGTGTCAGTAGATTTTGGATTAACAAAATATATAATATATTCTGTAAGCTCTTTATATTAGTAATAATCTAAAAGGCGATATAAAATTTCTACCCAAGATTTCTTATATTATTGCAGAAGATTAGGTATTAATTATTTTTATATTAAAATAGGTTTCTGACCATTTTTCTTACCGGCATAATATCGTCTCTGTGGTAATTCAATGTGTCTCATCGCGCGAACTTCCTCGGGTGGAGCTTGCATGGGAGCCCCTTCGTTAGCTGAGTGAGGAGCATTATGAGCTACCATAAGAAAGAGTGGCTGGGATACATCGTGGGCCTTTATTACTGCAATATAAATGTTACTTTTAGAAAAAAAAAAAACACTATTTAACATGGTATTTTATAAAATTTTGACGAGCAGTCATTTAAATGATTATTGGTAACTGCTTTTGTTTACAAAGGTGAGTTATGATCTTGTAACTTTTTTTTTTTTATTTATTTAATAAAATAAATAGACACATTACAATATAAAAACTCTGCCAAACTACTGAGTAGTTTGTAGGCAGATTAGAAACAGTTATTTCATGTTGGCGCATTATAAATGTATATTTTACATTATAAATTTAAGACTAAACCAGATGTTTCGAATGGTTTGCAGCTATCATATTCATGGTAAGACGAAGTTTACATATCTATTAGTAAATCAGTTAATTGGTCATCTACCTCCAACGGTTTCTATGTTCCGTTTCCGAGCATATAGTTCATGATGAACACAAAACACACAAACAGTATATGAGATCTTGGTATGGTTATGATACTGTTAGTGCGTTTTGTGTGCATCCTGAACTATATGCTCGGAAACTTTGGAACCGAGGTAGATGACTAATCTTTTAACTTACAGAGACTTACATCTCGTCTTACCGTGAATACGAATGTCGCAAAGCATTTGAAACGTCGAGCTAAGTTCAAAAATGTAAAATGTAAAATATAAATCCAATTATACGCTAGTTAGATCTAAAAAAATAGTTTTATTTAAATATTTTTTATACATTTTTTTTTTGAGCTTTAAAACTAACTCATTAAGAGAAATCTATTTTTGTGTTTTTATTCCATTTGTATATAACTTTCAAAATACACTGACTTGATTTAGCCTCTTCATTATAGACGTCAGTTATATATCCCTCCACATCCCATGCAGCAGTCATATTCCGAAAAAGGTCAAATCCGGAAACATCTCCTATGTTATCCCACTACAAAATTACGAAAGTTTTGTCGCAAACATGACATTTCTAATAAACTATAATAAACCTTTATATTGTTTGCAATTAAAACAATTATACTCTTTAAACTTGCAATCGTTTTATAAATACAATATTTAAGCAATAACGTAAAAAATTACATTTTCCAATAGATTGTATTCATAATAATCTATGTATCCTCCTCGGTGACCAAAATGCGTATCAAAACCTCTAAAAGTAGGCAAATGTACGGCTCGTGCTTGACCAACATGCCATTTGCCAACCAAATGTGTAGCGTAACCCAGGTCCTTTAAATACTGAGGTAGAATTTTCTCTGATAACGGCAGAGCTCTATCTTCAGCATTGGTTAATGGATAACCTTGCATCCCTGAAAAATGTGTATTCTATGGTAGTACTATGATTATATATATATGCCATTGAAAACCCAATTAGAATTTTGATATTTTTATCAATATGTGAACACAAATTACTTGATAGACACAATAAGAAAAGGAATATAAAAATATAATGCTCAATAACTAAAGGTCATAAAAACAATAACAAAAATAAATCCGAATAACTCTTCATACCTACGACATGTGCGAATTTCCCAGTGAGGAGAGACGAACGCGAGGGGGTGCAAATGCAATGACTGTAATATCTCTCCAAAGCTACCCCGGTATACGCCAGCAGGTCTATATTCGGCGTCAAAATTTGATCCGAGCCGTGAAAGCTCACGTCATCCCAGCCCTGTTATATATAACACTTTTTTATATTGATTTATACACTGATTGGTAGAGATCTCTATATTTTTTGCTGGGTGATTTTTTATTTAATAATTTCAAGAGATAGCGTAAAAATGTTCATACAATTTAAGCTACAGCTTTATAACAAAACACTGGATTTGTCCGAAATTTTTTTATTTTTATTTTGTCGTATAAGACTTATTAAGGCTAATTAAGTTAGTATATATATTAATCAATCTACTAAACAATATTATAACCATGTATAAATATGCTTATATTTTTTAGATCATGGTTTACCGGAAACCAGGTCGAGTCATTATTTTTTGTGTCGCAAGAATTCAAACACGAATGTTTGATCATAATAATAATTATCTGTGATAACATTGTCTCGATTCGTGATCGTAATTTTATAGCCACTATTATTGTATGAAAGTTATTTAATTATATAGGATATACCAGATCGAAATGTATGTCCATCGCTGGGAACAAAAAGTGTGGCAAAGCGTACAATTATTATATCAATAAATAGGAATATATATATGATGATGTTTAGTACACATAAAAACAAAAACACTAAATTTAACGTAAATTGATATCTTTCATAACCGATTAAATTTTTTAAATATTTTAAAACAATATGTTCAAAAGTGTTAGTAAAATTGTATATGGGTTTAAAAATTATATTTATAACGAAAATGTTAAGTTTTATAATTAAGTTTTGTTTCGGGAGACAGTGAAGTGAGAAGTCAAGTGGAGTGGAATATCATTATATCAAAATCTTTAACATATTAAACTTGAGAAGTATTCTTATCATTTATTTAAATATACACCAAATCCAATGTGTGATTAATTTATTGATATTCTTTAATAAATTTCTAGCAATTCTACCAAGACCAGAATTTTTCAAAACTGAGAGCAGTAGACTTCTACTTAATATTAAATATGTAATAATATTGTCATAGATTACTTACCATATCGTCGGCTATAACGAAAACTATATTGGGACGACTTCCTTGAATGCATGTCGTTATACAAACAATTACCAAAAAACATAACACTTTCTTTAAATTAAACATGTTATCTAATATTTATCACTTTAAATTTTCAAATTAATTTTTTACTATAATCGACTATATTTCATATTGTCATTGTAATATTCTTGATAATATTATAAATAAATATTTGATATCACAATAAGTCAACCTATTTGACAGATAATTATAACGCGATTGACAATATCCTAGACATTACCTTAACCTTTATCAAGCGGAGATAGCTATCAATTTCGTTAGACTAATAGCAATCATTTAACGTTTGATGGCAATCTCAATTTCAATTATTAATTGTATATATATCATAGGCCGTGGTTGAAAGGTGGTTGACTGATTTTAAGACGATGAACATAATCGAAAACTTTGAAATCACTAATTATATTCACGTAAACTTTTATATTTATATATAAAAACACGCGTATACTGATGACGGTATAGCGGTGTACTAGTTTTCGTTCTCTGTTACACAATATCCGTATCTGTATAACGAATAAACTTGATTTGATTTTCAAGTAGAGCGACACTCGATATGATAATAATGTAAAGGTTATTAAAACCCTGTATGTAAATGTATAAATATTTAAATTTATATAAATATAGAATGAAAAATAAACCGATACGGGCAGGGATTCGAACCCGCGACTACAGCGATAGGGTAGCTCAGTTGGTAGAGCGACTGGACGGTTTCCCAGTAGTCACGGGTTCGAATCCCTGCCTGTATCGGTTTATTTTTCATTCTATATTTATATAAATTTAAATAATCTTAACATGGCTACACATGTTTAAAGATATTTTCAAACTGTATAAATATTTAGTAATAACGCATAATAGTATAAAAAATCTCTGTTTTACATAGTCCTATGATGTCTTCTATTTTCTCAAATCTTCCATTTATCTGACCTATATCGCATGACACAAATTATTATCTACCAATCGTGTGTGTTTTTTTTTTTTTTTTTTTTTTTTTTTATACGATCTATGGCAATGCTTGACTACATTCCACCTGATGGTAAGTGGAATGTAGTCTTAGATGGTAAGGCGCATTGCCCTAGCAACCTATTCACTCTTCTCTTGAAGACACCCACATTATATTTGGCCGGAAATACCGACGCAGGCAAATTGTTCCAGTCCTTCGCTGTACGCACTAAAAATGAGGAAGCAAAGCGCTTCGTTCGGACAGGTGGAATGTCCACAACAAAAGGATGGATACCTGCCGTGCGTCGGGACGTCCGGTGATGGAAGGGGGACGGGGGAACTAAGTCGTGTAGTTCCTGCGCACATTCACCAAAATGTATCCTATAGAATACTGAGAGGCTAGCAATTTTACGCCTGTGTTCAAGGCTTTGGAGGTCGGCTTCGACCAATTCGGGATCGCCTATAAGCCTCTTTGCTCGCCTCTCAATTGAGTCCAGAACCGCAAGATGAGACTTTGCGGCACCAGCAAATATGTGTCCACAGTACTCTACACACGACCGGATCTGTGCTTTGTATAAAACAAGAAGCTGTCCCGGTGTAAAGTACTGCCGAACCTTCGCAAGAACGGCAAGCTTTGCTGCTGCTGCTCTTGCTCTGGACTCAATGAACCGACCAAAGTTGAGGTTCGAGGAAATCTCTAAGCCTAACAACTGAAGCAGGTCACTGTATTCCAAGGATACATTCTGGAAAGTAGGAGCCAAGGTGAAAGGGCTCCTTTTGGCGGTGAATAGACACGTCTGCGTTTTGGTGGCGTTGAACTTGACAAGATTGGCATTGCTCCATGCGGAGACTGCCTGAAGTTTGTCATTCAAACGTTGCACCATGGCTTCTCTTTCAGACTGTACTTGATCTCGACTAGCCCGAGTACTCGGCAGATATCTTTCTACAACTGTGCTGTCGTCTGCATACCCATAGATACCGGGCTTCAACAGATCATTAATGTGCAGCAGAAACAGAGTTGCAGAAAGAACGGACCCCTGAGGCACTCCGGCATTTATTGTCAAGGGTTCCGAGGAACACCCGTCGACAACTACTCGGAAAGATCTGTGGCTCAGAAAGTCCGTTACCCAGCCGATCAGACCAGGAGATATACCGTACGCTGAAAGCTTGCATATAAGGCTCGCATGCCAGACCCTGTCAAATGCCCTCGAGACGTCCAGAGAGACGGCGACCGCTTCTCCGTTCTTCTCGATGGCCTCGCCTAAAATGTGAGTAGCATACACTAGGAGGTCCCCAGTAGACCTATTACGGCGAAACCCGTACTGTCGGTCACTGAGGAGATCGTTACCTTCTAGGTATGCTAGTAGGCGCGAGTTCAATACACGCTCCATAATCTTGCAGAGTATGGAGGTGATTGAAATCGGTCTGTAATTGACAGGGTCGGCACGGCTGCCTTTTTTGGGCACGGGTTGCACATTAGCAAGCTTCCAGGATTTTGGCACTATTCCAGTCATGAAAGAGAGGCGATACAGACGTGTCAGTACAGGAGACAACTCAGCTGCGCATGTCTTGAGCAGAATGGCTGGTATACCATCAGGACCACTGGCTTTATTTACATCTAAACGACACAATGTTCTCCATACCTCTTTGTTAGTGATGCGGATTTCAGGCATCGAAATACCGCAGTGAGGAAGATGTGCTGGAGAAGCATTGCCAGTCTCTAGATGCGAATTATCAGCAAACAGAGAAGCAAGTACATTCGCTTTCTCTGTTGCTGTGTGGGCCAGGGATCCATCCGGCTTCAGCAGAGCAGGCAGTGAGGGTTGGCAGAAATTCGACTCGATCGCTTTCGCAAGAGACCAGAAAGCTCGACTGCCAGTTGGTCTGGCGGAGAGCTTTTCGCCATTCTTAGCGATTCGATCGAGACGAGCCTTCCGCAATGCCTTTTTGTAGGACTTGGCAGCTTGGTTAAAGGCTCTCTTCTTTATACTTACATCCGGAGTTTTGCGGCATCGAGCATCAGCCCAAATGAGGTACGCCGAATGTTTTCGGTCATGTGCATGACGACATTCGGCATTAAACCATGGGCGAGCTTTGCCACCAATGGGTACGTCAGCAAAAGGAATAAAATACTCCATTGCTTGATGCACCACATCGGTTATAGCATCCGCGCAACTCGACGGATCCAAAGAAGAGAAGCATACCTGCCGCCAAGGATAAGACGCAAAAAAGTGCCGCATCTCATCCCAATCTGCTGACTTGTATTTCCATACTCGCCTAACACCATGTGGTTCGAAAGCTGGTGGGGAATATGAAAATACAGATTTCACCAGACAGTGATCGGAGGTTCCCAAGGGGGACGTGACCTCTACACCATACCTGTCCGGATGAGTTGTCAGCAGAAGGTCCAGGCAATTGGCTGTATGGCCTACCACATCTGGCACCCTTGTCGCTTGCCTCACCAGCTGAAAGAGGTCCAAGGACAACGCAAAGTTCCGCGCTTCTCTTCCAGCATGGTCGGTCTTCTGGTACGGGAACAGCCAGTCCTGATGACAGGCATTAAAGTCCCCCAGAAAGACGAGCTGCGCCGAAGGGTACTGATACAGAGCCATATCTGCAGCCTCACTGAGATACTCAAATAAACGAGTTGTCTCCTGGTCACCGCTGTGCGAACGGTAGACACAGGAATACAGGATTTTTTCGTTTCCTGTGTCCACTAAAACCCATAGGGTAGAAAAAGTGGGGTCTTCAAGGTGACGGAGACGCTGAATACAGAGGTCGTTCCGCGCATACACACTGACTCCGGCCCGTGAGCGAAAGTTGTGCTCTAACGAGTAACCGGGATAATCCAAGTATGCAGCGCTCAAAGGACATTGTATCTGCGTTTCCGTCAAAAAGAGCAAGTGCGGCTGGTCTGTCTCCAGGTGGTGGTGGACAGCTAAAAGATTTGAGTGCAAACCCCTGATATTAGTGAGGTGCACTTTATATGAGGAGGAGTGCAACCGCTGTGCAACCTTGTTCCTTTTTTTTAACTTTTTCATATAAAATAAATATAAAAGTGAATAGGGATGGGAAATGGCAGTTGAACGAGACGGTACGTATCGAACCCGACGTCGAAATTGGTGATGTCTTGCCACTGGGAGGCTAGCCTGGAGACTGCGGGGACGCCCGAACCCCCCCAGGGATCGCCATCGGGCCTCCTCGTCTGGTCGCCAACCAGCACGATGGAGCCACCCTGGGATTTTTCACAGCTGGCGGGGCAGCCTTTCGTGGGTGGCTAACCCACTAATTGGGCCCCCAACTATCTGCGGGCGGCCAGCGGAAAGCCGTCGCTTCGGATCCCGCTACCCTCCTCGACTAGACACCCGACAAAACAAACACCATCCCGACGTCAAACCGGTTCGCCAACGCACCGCAACTGTTCAGACCCATTTCCCATAAACGGCTTCATCGAGCAACGTGCCGGAACACGACTAGGTCGCTTTGCGGCACGACTCTGCCCGATGGGTGGTAACTTTGCCGGCGACCGGATGTTATGGTCTACCACCAAGAAAAAAGTGTGTGTGAAAAAAATCATAACATGTAAACATACTTACTCTCTTATACAGGGTTATTTGTATTAAATTTGACACCTCTTGCAAGCAGTCTCTCTACATCAATCCCAACAACATTTTTTACGACTTTTTACAAATATTTATACCCAATACAAAAAAAATAAAACAAAAGCAATATATCCCTCTTTACTTTTTACTTTGTATTTTGTAAAAAGTACAAGAGCCAATGTTGTTTATATTGATGTAGAGAAGCTGACTGCAAGAGGTGGCTAATTAATTACAAACAACCCTGCATATTACATTATATACCTAGTATTCTATACACCTCTATTAAAGTTTTTACCTTTTTTTGATTTAAATTTAAATAATTTTAAAATAAAATTTCCAAAAAACATATAACAAATTTATTTATTAAATAATAATTATACTATCTACAACAACATAAGACACTAGAAAACAGTTCTCAATACACATAAGACATTTCTAAACCCTGTAACACCCTCACAGTTAACTGATGATCCTATTGTCCTATCCGTTGAAGGATCAGCGCTATTATTTACTAGATATACATCTCTTAAATTTGAAACCACTTCATCTTTGGTAGTATTTTGTTTATCAGCTGGCACAGTATCATTTAGCCACGGCACCCATCTGTAGCCGAAGTTAGACGGATCAGCTCGATCATCAATAGTTATCGGTCCTCTTCTCATTTGCGTGGACCATAATGCTCGTAATCTACCCCACATTAAAGCTGTGATTTTTGTTCCTCGATTCCACAAATCATGCCTCTCTGAAGGATCCTGTTTAACATTATACAGGCAGCCACGTCCTGTAATTACAATTGGATTGTTTACCGAAGTACAATTATTCACATGAAATTAAATAATTCAATTAAGTACATTAAACTTACCCGGCGTGGGCTCGCATGGAAATATATCTCTTACTGGATCTATTTGTCTGACAATACTTGCTTGACGCATAGCCAATACTTCATCATAATCCAATTTCATATTTAGCGAATCAAATACTTTAGCCACCATCGAGGATTTTAGTGAAGAGAAGTAATCTGGTGGTGGTGTTCTATAAGTCATTAATTCAGCACCATAATAACCATTACTAAGTCCTGATACATTCCCTACTATAATTTTGTAATCGCCAGCTCTATATGCCCCATAAGCATTAGAATTGCTATCTTCGATGGCGATCAAGACATCTTTTCTTTTAGGTTTTGCGTCCTTTAAAAGAGAATCCCATTGGTTAATACCATCTATGCTTATATTTACTTCACCCCCTACAGCCGCCACAAGTGTCGGCAGCCAATCTGTGACGTGCATAAGACCATTAAAAACTTTTGGTCTCAGTGATGGATGCCAAATAAAAGCTGGTACTCTGACTGCTCCTTCCCAGGGAGTTTGTTTTTTTCCTCTAAAAGGTAAATTGACTCCCCAGTTGTTAAACTGTCCAACAGTTGGCGCCCCGTTATCAGATACAAATACTATTATAGTATCCTCCAAAATTTTTTTCTCTGCTAAAGCATTTATAACTCTTCCCACACTTAGGTCCATGTGAGTCACCATTTCTGAAAATAATGGCAAAATTAAGGACATTTCACAAAGAGAAAATAGTAAAGTATATATATATATTATGGAGTTCTTCAAGGAACTCTACCAAGAAAGAATTCTTTTAATAAAAATAATTGTTTAAATACCAGCATAAAGTCGTCTATTAGAATGAGCAATGTGTTGGTTTTTCTTGGAGCTCGGTAGGGGGGGTTGCAAAAGTCCTCCTTCGTTCCCTGCATGTGGAGCATTATGTGCCAAATGAAGAAACATGGGACTGGAATCGTTATGATTTTGTATGACTGAAATAAAAGTATAACAATCTTATAGTGACAGATGTAATAATAATTCTGAAAGAAACGGTTACATAATTTTTCCTAACATAGAATATAATTTTATTGATTTGCCATTTTCTTTTCGGCATCATGTTCAATAAAGTCTGAGTCACTATCACTATTTACCACCTGTAAATAGTGACCAATTCGGCTAATTGAGAGTACGTATACTTAGATTTTGCTAAATCCCCAATTAATTTATCACTTGCACTATATACATTAACTTGAACTTTATATCCAACTTAAATTCAGAATAAAGTCTGTTTTGTACTTAGTATTATATTTCTATAATTTTTGTAACTTATGAATCATTTGAAATTAATATAAAAATTGAATCCGAGAAGTCCCACTGCTCGGAGTATGGTCGTTTGTTAACAATAAATATATATTATTAAAAAAAAAATTAGAATACACAAAGTTTCTTAACTATCTATCAGAAGGCTGATTCTTATATGTAGGAGTCTGAAATAACGCATAGCAGTAAAAATCCTGCAGTTTTCAAGTTCAATGGACACATTGAACTGACATATTGCAAATGTGCATAGGATTTTTTTTCTGAACTACATGAATTTTATCATGTAGTGATTAAGTGATAAGCAAGGAATGGCTACGACGGAAGTTATAAATTATTTAGATATTTATATTGGCAAGAATATGTTTCCTCATAAAAAAACCTACCCAGGTAAGATTATTTATAAAATAAGGAAAATTATAATATAAATATTAGCTTATCTAAGTATTGAGTACCACTTCAGATAATCAAAAGTAATATAATTAATATGTTGATATATTTGTATAATCTCGTGTATGATAATAATTAGATATAAATAATTAAATAACTCACTCTGAATTGCTCTCTCAGTGAGTACGTCCACTATGTACCTGTCCTCATCGTCTTGAGGGACGTCATTGTCAACAAAATCAGACCCATAGAATTCCCTTCCATCTGGCAACTAAAAAGACAGAAATAATGTTCACAATTATATTAGGATATTAAAAAAAGTAAACATATCTTATATTTTCTGAAACGAAAAGGACATCTACAAAGTACAAACAACTTACTGTACTTAGACAGAATTTAATATTAATTGGCTTTTGGTTAATAAATAAAAAGCAATGACTTTTGATACAGCGTGAATGTGTGTATACATAAAGTCTGTATAGACGTCAGACTAATATTACAACTACATATATTGTTTAGTACACAGACATCCCCGCTCTATATCTTGCAAGAGCTCTCTCAATTTACATAGCCTTACTGGTTCTAGTAACGTATGCAAACAACGTTTCGTTCTGAATTCTGTTCTCTGTTTTGAATATTATTTCTGTCGTTGTAATGAAGATAAGGACAGAAATAAATACTTCTGAATACTATGAATATACGATGAGATAAAGATAATTAGAATTTTTAATTTAAAAAGCATTGGTTCTTAGGCTTGGACTGTATTATTACAAAATATTTAATTTACTTATTTGTTCCATAAACTAATAATAATATAAACAAGTTTTTTTTTGTTTTTTGTTGATTGTGATAAATCATAAATTTATTTTTAGTTAATAAATCATAGATTTATATTTAACATAAGTAAAACTTCTGACGATTGATACTCCTGGGGAAATGAGCAAATTTGTCATAACAAGAAAAGAAGGTTGCTGCCGCTCACTATTAATTTAGTTTTATTATACATAATTATATTTTTCCTAATCCCATCTTTACGGCAACGAAGTCAAATGTAGAACCAAACAAAACAGCACGCCTTTCACTCACGAATCCGAAGTCAAACGATTTTATCCATATTGACTATAGGGGCACTTACGCACCGCTTCCGATTCGAGTCCGAAAAAAAAAACAAGGTTACGACTGCCGACAACAAAACTCGGATACAGTGAGTAGGCGCTCATACAAATGGGATTACGGGTTACTCTGCTGTGTCCCGTACCTACATAAAAGTAATGTATTAATACCATAGTAGGTAAACGTAACTTACAAATAGAATATGATTTTAATTTGATGAAGTTAGAAATTATATCATTTGTATATCAAACAGTTATACTAGTATGATTTACTACAATCATTAATTTTATTTCGTTTTATTTATACGGAACTTGTAAACTACTAAAATGTAGTTAATGTCACTTACATGGATAATAAAGTAATAGCATGGAGACATGACTAATTTACCAGAATAGATTATCGTTATATATTTCGTTATCCTGACAAAAAAGCATGACATAAACATAGCTCATAACTTAACAGGCGTGAAAAATATATAAGAGCTCATGACGATTTTTTTGACATTTACTTAAACAAAAGTTTTTAACAGTAATATAAGTATACATTGTTCAAAAAAGAATTTGAATGTATTGTTCGCCATTGTATGTGTTTGTAACTGCGCAGTAAGAATAAAATACACAACCAGCAAATAAAAAAACGACACGATTATTTTTGAACATAGTTTTTTCATACCTTAACTACAGATTAAAAATTTGAAATGTCTATTAACTTTTTGCTAATTATAATTGCAATAACAATGTCATAAATAGTATCACGTATCTTTCATACACTATAACTTTATTATATTTACAATATTTCATATTATATTTTCGAAATGAATAATAAATTATGAAATTAATTTTAAATAATCGTTCCTTGTAAAGGAATACCTTGGAAGCGCTCACAAAAGGAGTTTAGAACACGCTTATTAATTTTGTACAAAAGGACAATGTTCTTGTAATTTAAAATATATAAAGAGGTTTCATAAAATTATGATTATCGATAATTTACGTTTCATCATAAAATTAAATTAAAACAATTTTTTTTTTGTTTTCTGAAAACACATTAACCTTTAGCTCTAAAGCCGAATGGAAATGTAACAATTAAAAAAAATAAAAAACCAAAATTAGAATAAATATTGACATTACCGAATTAAGTTAACTGACTTTCAAATGTTGACTTAAGCAAATATACAAATCAGCTATCTTGTGATTTACAAAAAAATTAAAAACTTAAAATACTTTAACTTACCCCCTCCACTTTATTATGTGTGTAATAATCAACGAATCCACCCAGCATCCCAAGGTGAGTATCGTATCCTCTTCTCGTTGGTAGGAACTGATATCGAGACATACCGACATGCCATTTTCCAACCAAATGAGTTTTGTATCCTCTTTCCTTTAAAAATGATGGCAGCAATCTCTCTGATGTCGGTATACCGCGATCTTCCGCGTTATACAGAGGCATGCCGTGCATTCCTGATATATATTTTTTTATTTTAATACACTTAGAATAAAAAGTATTTTTTGTAAATTGTTTTATTTAATCTATAATATAGTGCTTTGTTAGGCTTTCACGAGTGCTACACATTGAAAAAAAATATTTTTAGGAATTTAATTCGCGTGTAAAGAATTAAATTTTAAATTTATATTTTAAATCTAAACAACATTTTAAGTCTATAATTATTTTTATTTCTCTTCAAATTACATTAGGTATCTGTATATTTTTTTACTGATAGTATTAGTAGTTACGAGAAGAATTAAAAAAACATTATACAAGTTTATGGAGATTGTTTTTATTGTACTACTCAATTATAAACTGGTAAGTAAACTTAATTATATGTTAATATTATCAATAAATACAACAAATTTTATTTAAATAAAAGCTCAAGAACTTTACAGGCACAGGCTCATTATACTATGAATCCACGTTTGGATTATTATTATAAAAAATAAGATCTGATCATTTTATCTTAGATTTAAGGCGTTTTCAGTTATGCAGAAAATCAGGTTATCAAGTTTTCAATACTTATTGGTTTCAAAATCCAACTTAATGAAAAAAATATCTTAAGCGCATAGAATATTTCTTAGATTTTTTAAATGTTGTAAAGTTTTAAAATAATTTTTTGGTCAATTTTCCCATATATTCTACTATATCGAGAAGAGTTTTGGTAGATTTTAACAATACTTATTACAATATATTTTAATTAAAAACATACCCTGAGTAAGAAAACACAAAAACACGAAAAGAGATTATGTATAGTGTTGTAAGCACCTTACTTAATCTCCCCCAAAATAAATTAAATAGTACATAATTATATCTATATTTGCAGATGAATTAATAAATTTTAAGAAGATTGATTTTATTTGGTTATTTAATGCACCTTTGTTACAATTTTTTGTAATATTCGTAAACCACCTCAGTCGATGCAAGACAGTTGCGTGAGGGGTGACTGTATTGCTTGTAGGGAAAAGCTTCTGTTGATATAGATCGCTGTTCGAATATAAAATATTTAATAAAAACTAAACTTGATACTTTACATTTTTATATTGTAAGAATATGTTTTTGCTATATTTTTTTAGTATTTTATTTTGCGATAAGTACGTAATGATTTTTAATAATTTGCATTGACATAATGGATTGATCTGATGGTACACTGATGACTTTAAATTAGTAGCATCAATTCATTAATATACCATCAGGTCACTTCATCCTGCCGGTTAGATCTTATCGCATTAAAAAAATCGATTATTTTAAATATTTGTCTGGGAGATCTTTTATTTATTTATATTTATTCCACTTTATATTCTTAAAAAAGATTACTGTCTTATTAGTATAAATCTGGTGGGCCATACTTATTGAAATAGGCCCTTCTGTATTTACACTCCCCAGCTTAAAATTTAAGGTACGAGGGTTCCAAGCGCCAAGATTCTCAGATGAACCACACAACAAACTCGGCCGAAATAGTCATGAATATCTCAAATCCTGCTGGATTCTAGTTCTCATAGATCAATGAGATCTTATCAAAAATAATAAAACGAGCATATACTCGGCACATCCAGTTTTATTCGTCTAGTATATCGAGTGGCAATTCTATTCAATTCAAAATATCCTTAATTTTCATATCTGCGTCTTCATACACTTTTGAATGGTCAATTATTGGATTACAAAGGCTAATTATAACTAATGTAACCTTAACCTTAACTCAACCTTGGTCTTGACTTGATTGACCTAGCTTTTTCGTCTAGGCTTGGATATCAAGTAGCAATCACCGAAGTGTGCATTTTCAAGTCAAAGAATAATACTTATATAAAGGCGTAGGGGGCCAGCTGCCCCCCTGGAAATCCTATACCGCTCTACTACTTTCTGTTGTCAATTAAAATTCTTACTTTAGATTACAATATAAAATCAATTAAGTCTTAAAAATACGCGGTCTCATACTAAAGTATTCCAATGTTTAAGAAGCATTTTGTGAAAATTGCAGAAATTTGGCAAAGCTTTCTCAGGAAGTTTAGTCGGAGACGAGAAAAGTGGCTTTTCAGTTATTATATTAGCTCTATGTCTCTACGATAATACAAAAATAATAATAATATAATTGAAATATATGAAAATCGAAGTTCAAAATTTTTTGATTTGAATGATATTCCCGCACTATACATGCTTGTGTCAAGAGGTGTCAAGCTTTGTGTCTTGTGTTCAATATAACGCTAATAGATACCTATCTGTTTTGAAAATGCATCCTTAATTTATTAATAAAAGTACTAACCCAATCTCATTGGATATTTTCCGGTCAGTAGAGCAGATCTCGCCGGCGTGCATATCGCCTCACTATAGTATTGTTTTAGCACTACACTACGTGTGGCTAATGCGTCCAAATTTGGAGTCAAAATTTGATCAGAACCATGATATGAAACATCATTCCATCCCTGCCAAGAAAATATAAAACACCGGTATTAAGTAGATAGTAGTAAGTAGGAAGATAGATAGTTAGGTAGTCAGGTTTAAGTAGCAGGAAGTACCTTAATAAATTCGTCAACAATCTTAACTAGAAAACATTTATGTATCTTAAGCTATTTAGTATCTTGCTTAGTATATATTATGTTAATTTATAATCGTCGTTACATTTATCTGTGCTCGGTAACTACTGCATGACTTCACCGATTGAGATACATTTTATAGAATATACTTGTTTTTTATATACCACATACTTATTCTAGAATAATCAGATCTAGCACCTAACAAATACAATTGTTTGCTGTTCGACATTATAATATTTTTAAAGTAACTTCTGCACTCCATGCCATGCTTTCATCAAATCATTACTATTAAATAGTTTTTAGTATCAAAAAAGGGAATATTTTTTATCTTTGCGGGTATCTTATAAATATCACAGTAAATAATTATTTACACAAGGTTAAATATTGTTCTGAATAAAAAAAAATATGTGTGTGTGTATTAGTGTACACATGTAAGAAGTGAAACTTCTTTATGACATATTTTTTTGAAAAATGATTCACTAATTACAACTTTACAGGAATGGCTAATTAAGCTAAATTAGATAGCTTATTTAAGCAAAGCTAAATTAGATAGCTTATTTAAGCAAAAATAAAGATGGCGCGTAACAGAAAAACGTTACAATTTTTTGACATTGCTATAAAATTTCTCCCATCCGTCGATAAAAAAGTTTCACTTCGAATATGGCGCGTAACGGAAAAATGTGACTTAGAAATAAAGATGGCGCGTAACAGAAAAACGTCATAATTTTTTGACATTGCTATAAATTTTTATCCCATCTGTCGATAAAGAAATTTCACTTCAAAAAGATGGCGCGTAACGGAAAAATGTGACGCGTAACGAAAAAATGTTACACTAAATTTTTTTCCAACCCCGATAAAGAAGTTTCACTTCAATAATGTATAAAATATTGTAATTATCAATCATATATATATATGTATTGGATCTCCTCGACTTATTAAGTTCAGATTCGACACAACACATCCTAATTTGAATTTAAATTAATTTTTAATCAACACATTACGTAATTCTGATAGAATTTATAAAATATCACCGTAAATTATTAACAAATTCTTTAAAGTCACAATACAAGTTTGACCTAAAAGATAGTGTGGTCTTATTTAAAATAAAGCAGCTATTTTATTTTCCAATTTACTAAGTGCAATGTCAGCTGTATTGGATACACTAACTCGATATTTGGGGTCAAATAGAGCGCTAAATTGGATAATGAATTTAACGCATAAATCTAATTCCTTCCGCAAACAGACGCAAGTCAAAACTTATACATATAAGTTATTGATTATTTATTTGGCACTGATAATATTCTGATTTAGCACACCTTAGTCATTGGTTTGATTGTTTCAAATAATTAAGAATATTAACTATAAATGTAAATAATAGTATTAATGGTAGTTATATTTTAAAAGTATACATAGATGTCTAATTTGTATGGTGTTGTTACACGTTTGATTTGTTAGGCGTTTTATTACATAGATATACTTATTTATAAAATACATCAAAATACATCAATAATGATGTAGGTTCATTATTTTTAATTGTTTATTATACTACATCATAGCTAAAAATAAATAAATAATTATTATTATTATTATTTGAACAAAAATCGAACAGTACACAGATTATTAAGAAAGTTTTTTTAGGTTATGTGATATTTAAGACGAACCAGTCTCCTAATGATCTCAAGGGAAAACCGCCTCTAGTGACACCAGAGGCATCATAAAAACTTTACCGGTCTAAATTTACTTAACTAGTTATTTTTAGTTATTTTATTTGAAAATATAAATAATTTTAGCTAAGATGTTTCTAAATCCGGTTTACAATAAATTTATAAGTGATATATATATATATATATATATATATTTAATACCTAATAAATAAGACAGAGTATAAATTTCAAATTATCATATTAGTAATATAGAGGATCATTAATTAACTAGATGTTCCCTACGACTTTGTTTAACTAAACATAACATCTATAACAATCGTACAACCCTATTTTTGGAGAAATTGCTCAAAGTGTCTTTATCTTATTTCAATATAGATATGGAAATAGGATAGGATAGATACCGTTGTCTTTAATTATAAGTTATCTTAATACAAAAAATATATATATAGTTTTATATATTTAAAGATTTCTTTATTTTTTAGTTTATTATATGTAGATATTATCATATAAAGCCAGCCTTGGTGGCAATTAAATTGATAGTTTATATAAAAATCTTGAACTAATTAACATATCTAACAAACTGTTTGTTCTACACATACAGACAAATAGAGCATTGTTTTTAGATTTGTCCTTAGTATAGTGTTAATTATTAAACTTGGTCAGTTTAGTAGGCCAGGAAAAGATAAGTGATTGTACATTAGCCTACTAAATTGACCAAGTCACTTTAGTAGGCTAATGCATGGGCGTACCTGGATATCGTATACCTCCCTACTACCTTCTATTGTAAATTAAAATTGGTATTTAACATTAAAAAATAAAACCAATTAAGTTTTAAAAATTGAAGAAGGTTTAGAAATGGCTTTTCAGTTATTTTAGATCTATGTATTACAAACAAATACAAATTATCTATTAACATTTTTGCAAACACTTTAAAGTCTAAAATCTTCATTAGATGCGAGATTCGACAAAGAAAAATCACCAGCGTGTGCTCTTTCATTGTTAAACGATGCTCAGAAAATTAAAATTACAGCTCCAAAATTACAAAAATATATTAATTAAAGAAATCTGGTTTGCCCCCCCTAGCACAGAATCTGGGTACGCCCATGGGCTGTGTACGCCCAATGTACAACAAAAAGATCAGAAAAATCTTACCACTCAGTTTAATTTTAATAAAAAACATATCTTACCATGTCATCCACCATTATAAATAGTATGTGTGGAAGTTTTTGTGAGACCACAGTATGTACAAATACTTCTAGAACTATCCATAGTTTCCACCTGAAAAAAATAAATATCATTTACTGCTCATAAGATTGGATCGGCTCAGAAGAGGATTGATTTTTAAAATCTTTGCAATTTTGCTATAAAAAAATATTTGGAAAAATCTACATATTATTCGGCAGCTATCTAAAGTATATTCTGGATAATTCGGAGTATATTATCTGAGGAATAAAAAATCGATCTATGTGTGCGTGTATATGATTCCCATCATCTTTACCAAAAGTACTGAAGTATGGTATATTTGTATTTGTTCCTCAGCCGGTCATTACGGAAACCTCCAGAAGGTACAAGGTTATCTAACCAACCACTCGACAATTATTTTTACAGAAAATACTTTTTAATACAACATTTAACATAAAATTTTAATTTATTAACACATTAGACACATTTGTACAAACATTTTTGTTTAATCAAAACGATCTTTATACAGCTGCAAGGTTAGTTATGTTTTATTAGGAATTATTAGTGTAAGAATATTATAATTTATTACAATATAAAAATACCATAACTTATTAAAATACAAGATTACAACAACTTATTACAATAAAATTCAAAAGTATCTTGGATCTTAGCTCATTGCATTTAGTAGACAGTTACTTGTGCTATTATCCTTATCTTGGTACTATAATTGTATTGATTAACTTTTAACATACGCAACTAGAATAATAAATATTTCATAAAACAATGTATTGGATAAAACCTTTAGATTTTTAAAGATATCTACGATGTAGAGTTCGCGGTGCTAGTCTTAATTCTTTCGGCCCTGCCCTTATGACTCAGACTTAGAAATATCAATGCCATAGTTAAGTACGAGGTCAGCATATTTATAATATAATATATGCCTACTTTGTTCCGCATCAAAAGTTATAATTTATATTTTAAGACAAGTAAATAAATAGATATACAGCAATTATATCTAGAACACTAATATTTTGACGAAATTGTTGCACTGTGTTCGTCCAAATACACAATATTTACAAAAAATACCTACCAATAATTATAATGCCCTAAGTAAGCATATTTTGTTAACTCATTATCAATTTACAAAATTTTTTTTTTTTTTATTCAGAATCCTTTTTTTTCCTTTTTTTTTCTTTACAAAGATTAACCAATTTATTCACATCTAAGTAGTTTTATAAGTGTATATGTATGCGATGCTTACCTTTAATTAATCATATAGATGTACAGTTTACTAATTAATTATATGACAGTATATTCTATGTTATTTGATTTGTTTTTTATTCAATAAAATTCTTTAATAGTAAATGAGTGTTTAATTTAATAGTGTATTGGAAATATCAAATCTTTTATGTCATGAATAATTGATATATTCTATTCGTTTTTTAATTACATTTTTTTTTATTATATGCCTCTATTTAAGACAAAACATGAAAAGTGTAAATTAATTTGTCATCTCAGAACAAAGTTTCTTACAAATAAATGATTACATGAGAAATAATATGGTTTAATATTATATTTCTTACAAAAGAGTTCCTGTTTTAGTTTTATTATAACATCAAGCAAATATCTAATCTCATAGTAATAAAATGTTTTATACATGCTAAATTATTAATTTATTATGTAATAAATTATAAAAGCCGTATGAAATTATACATATTACAAAAAAAGCGATTGTAAAAATAATAATCTCATAAACAATAGATAACAGTGACAATAAAAGATAACAAAAACAGATTAAAACAACTTGCCAAGTGCGAGTCGGACCCGCGCTCTAAGGGTTCCGTACCATTACATATAAAAGGCGCCAAAAAATCACGTTTTTTTTTTCAAATATAGAATAAAAAATAAACCGATACTCATTGACAGCGACATCTTAATAATAGGGTTCCATTTTTTCCCTTTGGGTACAGAACCCTAAAAATTATACAAACACAAAAATAAAATAAATTCAATTAATCTCATAACAAAGAAAAGAAGCATTTGTCAAATAAGTACTAGATAAATTAAGTATTCTATATAAAAGTACTAAATAGTACCTAATCATAAAACACTGAACTAACGTTTTAAAACCAAGAGTTCGTTTTTAACAACACGCTAACTACGTTTCTATTGTTCTTGTCATAATAATAGTAAAATAACAATTTAATCACATCAGTAATTAACATTTTATGGACATTTGAATAATTATCAATATTAAGTATTACTCACCTCAATATTGGTTTCATTTGCTTCTTACATTTTATACTTTTAGATACTTTAAAAGTATTACGTAATCTGAATGAATGAATTGAATTATTTTTTCTAAGTGATATTAGAATATTTTAGAAAAGAATAATGCCTAATCATGTTGAAATATTTGATATTTTCATTTGTTTTCCTACTTATCTAAAGTTTAAAAAATAATAATCTATCAATCTTCTTAAATTTTTTTTTTAATGTAAGTTCATTTAATTAAAATCCTAATATTTTCTGAATATTATTACAATATTATTTCAAGAAATAAAATAAATGAATTTGAGATATTAAATATATGATTAAGATTGAAATCCAAGGAAGAGAACAATAATCAATATTTCTAATAAATTACGTAAGTTATTATAAATTGATTATAGAAGTGAATCAGTGCGTAAAATTCTTTACTATATCTGTCAATATAGAAAATAATCAAAGTTTGAATTTGAATAGAATTGCTTAACTTGAGAAACCTTTTAAGGCGAGCACCTAGTCTTTTGAAATTTAAATTAAAATAACAATATTAATATCTGTTATTATAAATAATAATGTATTTTTATAATCAAACCACTTAGTTTTCGCAATTTGTATATTTTATTTTTTAAACATATTTTATTTTAAAACAAATATAAGGAATTTATTTAAAAGCCTTACCATTTTAGTGTAGTCCAAACCATTTTTATTTAATTATAAAACACCACTGTACACATCGAAACTATATTTTTTGTTAATCGTATATAATGCGGAACACCCACACAAACCTACACCAGATACAGCACTGAAGCCGCGAAGGTTGCCCGCAAAGGACTGTTGCAAAATACTCACTATTGTTAAGACTATCAGCTCATTTGTCATAAATATGAAATACATAAATAAAAGAAAGGTCACATAAATTCTATAACCAAATTTCTACATCACCCAAAAAAAAAATAGTCTTTCCAAAAAAAAATTATTCTAAATACTGATATTTTTTTTATTGTCTACATTGAATGTTAATTTCCACTAATATAATCAATTGCGAAGGTTTGTATGTTTGTCCGTGAATAGATGTTTACTATTTTGCACACATAGACCATGACCTAGAAAAAGATTTTTCTATCTCGCAAAAACAAGGTTCCCTCGGGGAAAAAGTATCAGTGGTTTCGAAGGTCACTGTAGCGTCTCCGTCTATTACATCTAGTTATTTTTTCCCAAGCGAGCGGAGTAGTGGGCAAAGGTTAGTATTACAGCAATTTATATCACCTTAGTAATATGACATAACTTGAAATTATATTTAAACAGAGACAATCTAACATATTCTATAAGAACGTGACGATTCCATAAGTTACTCTCATGAGATATTTTAACAAGAATGTAACATCATTGTAACATCAACTAAGCAATCGTGATGTTATAAAAGGTTTGTAAAAATGAAATAATTGTAACATTACAATTGACGTTTTAACATAAAGTAGGTACTTTGTTAAGAAACCTTGATCTATATAACTTTCTTAAACTCTCAATATATTAAAATGACAGACCGAAACATTTCGTCACAGTCTCGCAATAGCTATTTACGAGTATTATCATTTTTATTATTAACGGAAACGATTTTTATATCAATGTAATTATGTTTTTTTTAATTTGTTTTATTTCTGAAGTATTTTTAAGGATTTCTTTTCCTTAAATTATCGGAAGCTGGAAAAGATCTTTGTAGAGATGATGATGTAGAGAGAGTTTTTGTTTTAAGTTAAAAATTTAAAGTTTTTGTATAAAAAAACAAATATTTAAATTATTATTATTGGCATTTCATAAATACAAATAAAACCCGTCAAGTGCGAGTCGGACTCGCGTACGAAGTTTTACATACCATTATATATAAAAACGGAAAAAATGTTATTTTGTAAATGAGCCCCCCTTAAATATTTAATTTATTTTAATTTAATTATTATTTTTTATAATTAACATGAACCTAAATATTATTAAAATCCAGCAAAAAAAAACATGTTTGTTATATTGGAGCCCCCTATAAATATTTATCTTGTTCTATTATTACGTAAGAAGTGAAAATTTAAAATTTCTTGCTATCACGGTTCTTGAGATACACCTCGAGACATATAGAGGGACAGCGAAGTTTTAGTAATAAGGTTCCGTTAAATTTTAGGGTAATTCTTCTCAGTCATAAAATTTAACTACCGATAAAAAAAACGCCTTATACAATTAACCATTTCTCTTTATTCAAAGAACATTTTAATAGAAAAGTAAGAACATTTTTAGCTTTTATTTTTAATTCCCCGAACCTGCATAACTTTATACTTTTCGTGTTTTTATAATTAGATACACTATCGATGGTTTGTTTTTTTCTTAGAAATAACCCCAAGGAATTAAATATATATATATTCATGATAATACTTATAAATATACTTTATTGTAAACCTAGAGGATATAAATTATAATTATAAACATAATAACAACGGTGTTTGCTTCCTTCAATTAGGTGAATAAAAGTATTAAAATTATACTATATTATAATATTCTTATATAAGACAGAAGAATATTTTATTACATCGTCTATAATACTACAAATTATACAGAGTTATTTGTAATTAGTTGACCACCTCTTGCAGGCAGCCTCTCTACAACAATCCTCACAACATTCGTTCAACAACTTTTTTTAAATTAATAGTTTTAAAAAATTAAGTTTTCCCATACAAAATTATATAAATTATTTGTTGACCTTTTGACTACTTTTTTACAAAATCCAGAGTAATAAGTAAAAGAGGGAGCAAATTTTTTTTTTCGTGTTTTTTTGTGTTGTTTATCAATATTTGTAAAATGTTGTAGAACAAATATTGTTGGGATTGATGTAGAGAGATTGCCTGCAAAAGGTGGTCAATTAATTATAAATAACCCTGTATATATGGAAATGTGCGTCTGTTTGTTTCTTCACTTTAACGTCGTCATTAAACATTATAATAAGACAAATATTATTTCATAAAAAAAAATATCTGAAAGTTACAAACGTTATATTATATGACAATATAAACATAGTGTACAACATAACTGTAATTTGATTGACAATTTATTATTCTATTCATTTGCTGTTGTAGATATTTGTTTAAGTATTTGTATCTTTATTATTGAATAATTAATTCCAAAATCAATTAAATTCCTATTTTATTACTCGATAATAAATATTAAAGTATCGACTTGTCAATTGCACTACACTAACAATATTAACGATGAAATAAGTGAGTAACTAAGACTAACAATTAAGTGGCATAAGTTACATACATTTAAATATTATATTGACTTATATAAAAATTCTAAGATAAACGAATGTCACTATTGTACCTTGATTTAAACATGATTGTACATATAGCGAACCAATATTGAATATTTATTTGTGTATATTTTATAAATACATATTAATAAAAAGAAAAGTATTATCAATTTTGATAGATAAAATACTAGTGTTATATCAATTAATTAATATCAATATAAATTTTGTTGGAAATACGGATAAAGTTAAACTTATTTCACTTTATTTTCGTTGAATTTAGTTCAGGAGAGAAACACTAAGCTAGATAGAGTTAGTAGTTAGTTAAGTCAATAATCCAAGGCGCTTCGTATTGTACCAGTGTAATATAATTTCGACAGTTCTCAGGAAAGAAAACTATCTAACATCCGGACGTGTACTTTGATGACGTAACTTAGAGAAAGAAAATAATTTATTACATTATTTCAAGCGACAACCCTGCGTGTAGAGTGTAGTGTTGACTTGTTCCCTGCGTGTAGAGTGTAGATGTATAATGTAGAGTGTAGGATGTAGGGTTTAGGGTTATCATATACCGTACATGTATTGGTATTGATTGTCGTGTATATGTTATTAATTTTGAAGTAACTTCTCTAAAGTAAAATTAACTATATCTATCATAGTTTTAATAATACCTTTGTGAATCAAAAAAATTATAATTATTATTTTTAGTTTCTTTATTGACAATGTTAGTTAAATATAAATAAGTTTTAATTTCTAAATTATTAGAACTTCAATTAATAATTGCGGACTACTGTTTTGTCAGGAATTTATTTTATTAATATGTACAATAAACCCATTTAACTCAGAACTACCGAAAACCCAAAACTTACTTACTATCTTGTATAAACAGCAATAAAAATATTTAATGTAATTTAAATTAAATCGCATCGAATAACTAAGTAGCATAAGTTTTTTCTTATAGTAATTATATTTTTTTTTCTTTTTTTTTATGATCTGTAAGGTACTTATTTTGGTTACTAGAATTAAATTAGTTCATCGATCTTTTGTGATATTGTTTCTATTTCGTCCTACTAAAAATTATGCTTCAGCAAAATAATAGAATTTTTTGGCGAAGAGATAGGTATACGTAAGTATTATTTGTGTGATAAAATAACGAATATTACATAAGTGAGAACGCCAAATTAAATTTATTATAAAATATAAAAATAACATATTTTATCTATATAGTTGTCTAATCTAATAATAATTCATTAGAGACCGATTAGAAGGTTGTTGGTCTCAGCCAAGGTGAATGGTGTCCGGAAAGAGACGAATGAAATTATTATAACTTGTTTTGATTTAGTTAATAGGCATATTATTTACATAAACTAATAAACCTATTATATATAGCAGTATCCTTTATGTATAGTTTAAATTAATATAAAGATTGGACACATAGCAACTTTTTAAGCAATATTATTTTTTACTAACTTACAAATACATAATATAAATTAAAAATAAATAAATAAAAAATATATATTTTTTTAATATATATATTTTTCCTGTATAATGTGTGGACGCCACAAAGATTTTAAAACATTATTTTGTTTTACTAACTTCCAAAAATAGACGTAAATTTTTTAAAGTATTAAAATATCGTTTTGTTCCTATATAAAGAGCCAAGAAGCTTTTTAAACAAAATTTTCTTTTACTAACTTACACAAAATATACGTAACGAATTATAGATTTTAATACATCTTATTTTTTGTTTACTTTCCGAACTGGGACATACATTCATAAGAGAATAATGATAATCATAAGGATAATTGTTTGAATACTAGACGTTAAGGATACATGCTACCGAGAGTAACTCTAAAAAGTTGAACTGTGTGATACTAAAAATAGTAAATTAAAAAACACAATTACTAATAACACGGAAGTAGTAAACATAATGAGTGAAAAACTAAACTCTGACATTGTTAGTTTGTTTTTTAATGCAAAAAATGGCAATAGTAGTCTTGTACAGCCAAGGCGCAAAAAAGTGTTAAATTAAAAAAATATTATGTTTACTTTCTTGTTTTATCTTACATCGCCTTCTTTTGAAAAAACTGACCCATTTATAACTAAGGTGCTGAATTCAAATCCCTTGTCATTTATTTATTTGTATGATTTCTTCTGAGTGTAGAAAGTAATATATTTTTAAGATGAGGAAGAAAATGTCGAGGTTTTAATCTAATATTTAGTTTATATTTGCAGATTCTTATACAAAAAATATAATTAGTATTTTAGAAACATAGCAGAGCTATTGGCTTTAATATTTCTAGTTACAATCAGTCCATAGTTGCGAACCGAACGTTGATGGCAACTGACATCTCAGTATGACAATGAGGTTACGAAATACGAAATTAGCAGTTTGACAAATATTCGTTACTCACTTTCTGATAGTGATTATCATTTGAGCTGTCGAAGAAGATACGCAATATCCCTGCTAATCTAGATAACGACCGAAAATAAGCCTCATTAATTAACTGGGACAGTAAACTTAGTAAACATATGTGCGTAACCACAAGAGAATTTTGAAATATTTGTTTATCTGTATAGCTTCTCAAGGGTTTTCAGACTTAGCATACATTAAAAATACCTAAAACTATTAATCAATAAATTTGCAAGTGAAAAAAGATATATACATTACTTGTAAAGTATATTTTCAGGGCTGATAATTGTGAAAATTGGGATATTTTATTTTATATAGTAAATATTTGTTTTTTTTATGTTATAGGTATAATGATAACAAACCTGAAAATATTATTTAATATTTACGTATATACATATTATTGTCAACGTTTTATATATCTAGTAGGTACATATAAAACATTGACAATGTGTCTTATGTCAAATAATGATAATGACTGTCAATCATAGAGTTATTATACATAGAGATGGAGAACCAAAGGCCGGTCGTTGATTGCGAGTGTCTAGCAAATAATAGGAGAGGGAAGATGAGACAAAGGTGTCATTAAACAAGATAAGAATAGGTTCTCATCTTGTTTAATCACATATGCAAAAAAGAGACCGATGGGTAGCCTCAATTGTTTTTTCTTTTCTTTCGATGCACACATTTTCGGCTGGCTTCCCTACACTATGTATAATAATTCTATGCTGGCGCCTACAATAGAGGATACAATTTTAAAAAGATATGTGAAACACATTCAAAATTTTAAATATGCAAAAACTTGAATAGTAACCATTTTCTTGGCAACAATTGGTATAAAGATTTTTTCATAATGTTATTCACATTTGAATGTTTTATCAATATTTATTTTTACATTTGGGGGGTTTCTAAATAAATACTTTTTACGAGTTACATTTAAAGTATTAAAGGAAAAAAATTACAATTTATTTATAGATAATCGTTACAGACAATTTAAATAATTATCTTATTATGTGCGCATTTTAACGAGTAATTTAGACCAATAAAAATATACTTGCTTCAAAACATTTATCATAAAAGAAAAATATCCACAGTTACAAAATATATATAACAAAAAGGAAATATAACACATAAAAGTGACAAAACCCTTCAAAAGACAAAGTTTTTTCCTATAAGCAAAGTTTTTCAACTATTAAATACTATTTACTATCATTAAAAATGAATAAAAATTATTCAATCTTTTCATTACAAAAACCTGTTCATAAACAACATTGTTTTTATTAATCATAGAGTAGGATGACGTATTGTAGATTTTTAAGATGGGTTTCAAAACAATGAACCATCAAATTTGTAAGTCTTGTAAGTTTAATTTTTTTTAAATAAGGTCTATAAACATCAGCATCTAAAAGTATAGTTTGACTTCACTTTAATATCTTACAACCAATATTAAAAACCAGCGAGGTGCGAGTAGGACTCGCGCACGAAAGGTTCCGTCCCTAACATAATATAGGGTAAAAAATTACGTTTGTTGTATGGAAGCCCCCGATAAAATATTTCTTTTATTTTTTTTTTAAAGTGAATATACACTATACACCTATATATTCTGTGATTATTTCAAGCGTCTACCTGTTGTCGCTACTAATATCGTGCAAACAAAATGCGTTTGTAGTATGAGATCTCAAATATTTGTCTTATTTTGTTTTTAAAATTTGTCTTCAAAATTGGAACCCTAAAAAGCAAGGTCCCAAATGCTTTCGTATTTCTTAACACGGACTGAGTGTTTGCAATATGTATGTATAAAAAATGTAACAAGTAAGGCTATTAATATTTTTTATTGTTTTGGCGGTAAATTTTATAGCATTTTAAATCGAAACATCTTTTTTTTTAATATCAAATAGCTCGCTTGCAGACAGTTTCATTTTCCGGGATCATAAAGTATCGGTTTTTAATTATTATATGGGTAGGTAGGTACACTTGTTATATTTTTTTGGATTATTTTTTTTCGTCAATGTAAGTAATAAAAATCTGGCACATTACTTCTTCTTGTAAATAGTAAAATTTTACTACATGTTTGTTAAACATATTAAGATTCAAATTTAGGTTTTTATTTCATCAGTTTCGTATAATCTAGTATACCAACAGTATTTTGTTTTCATTGCATACTTTTTTTGTATATTCAATATCAGCAGAGTATTGTAAATAATTAAATTCGAGAGATTTTAATAAGCTAATGATTTCAATAAGCTTTACAAAATAGTTATTTCATATATAAAAGATAATGAAACAAGTTATTTTCTGGTTCTTAGCAATTTTTTAACTAGGTAAACTGGCTAAATTTTTGTTGGAAATTGCAGTATTTATCTTTTTTGTCGAATGTAGTCGTTTTATTGCGAGATTTGTTAGGCAAATTCGATTTAAGGACATCGAAAAAAAATCAAAATTATAGCTAAAAAAAAACCTGTACAGCGTAAATAAAACACGGACACAAATTAGTAATGTCTAATTTTTAAATATTATGTACTATGGCACATCTGGTTATTATTTTACGTAAATTATTGTACATTTAAAACTATATTTCCAATTGTATTTAGAATTAGAAGAAGGTTTATTCTTACAAAAGCTTTTATGTAAATATAACAAAGAGTATTTACAACTCTTTGTAGGTACTCTATTAAATCAATGAGAAAAAATGAGAAACAGGGATACAAGATTCTTTTCGTTTATAACATTGAATAACAATTCGGTAGGCCCGGTCGTGATGATGCATAATTTGTTTTTGTTTAAGCAAAATAATCAATCTAAGGAATATTAATGTATATGATACAATTATGTTGATAGTACAATTTGCAGGTAATAATTATTAGATAACAGTATTCTATTAGCTACTCCTACGCTATAGGTATGCGTATGAATACCTAATAAGGATATGCGATACCGATTAGGAATGCCCTGCATATAAAAAGATTATTGACCATTGAGGCTTAAAATGATAATAAATTTTTGTCTGAAAACTAGTGGTCCAGTTGCAGGGCGGAACATTGTTTTCTGTTACAGCCCAGTAACTGCTTTGATAGAGCGTTAATAGACCAACTCAACAGGTTCCAGGTGTCACTGACACCTGTCTCTGACACCTGGAACCTGTTTTGAAACTTATTTATATAGCACTACTAATTTATGTATAGATTTCTCAGAACCAGTTCCACCAAACTTGCTATAACATACAAAATAATTTCTTCTCTAAATAGCTGACAAGACAATTTTCTTACTTTTAAAAAGCAAAAAAACTGCGCCCTCGGCTAATATAGCATCTCTTAATGCAATACACATAAACTACTTAATTCCTTGATAGGCGTCTATCAATTTACCTTTAGTTAATTTTTAATGCTGTAAGTTTGGTCAATCCCACTGGAGCTTTGCTGAGGATACCTCGCTTATTTTTAAAGTTGAGTAATTGGGCTAATTGTGACGAAGTAAACGGTGCTTTGTTTTATGTTCTTTTTTGGTTTAAATTAATAACTTAGTTCGAAATACTAAGAAAGCTAAATGCTTGGAGTTTACATTTCCTAATGTAAAAAAAATGTAGTTTGCTCTAACAATGAAGGTTTAGAACTGACTCAACAATTTACTTAGGTATAACTTTAGATAAAAAGTTCCAGTGGTACCCTATCTCTGAACACTAGAAGGCAAAACCTAGTTCAGCCGTCTTTGCAACTACAAAACCAAGACAATTAACAGACGTTAATACGGCTCCACTCGTTTATTTTAGTTATTTTATCTTAAGGACTATGGACCAGTGTTTCCAAAATTAATACTATATTTATTTTACAAAAAAGAGCTATGCGGGCTACTTATAACTTAAAAGCCAAAGTGTTTTTTTTTTTTCAAGAAATTGGTATTCTTACGGTCGCTTATCGATGCATATTTAATATCATATTATTGATACGCCAACATTTAAACACTTATGTAAAAAACGGTGACAGATATACGATAAATACAAGAAATAAAAATAAACTCGTAACGCCTAATATAATACGCCATACTTAAATAATAAAGTTCCACAAGATGTCTTATATTATCCTTTTCTTAGTTTTAAATCAAAATTAAAAGAATATTATTAAATAAGTCTTAAATTTGATAAAAGCAACTCTTTAGTTTCTGCCCAGTTCTTCTCAGAAGAGCAGCATTCCAAAATGATGGTAGCTTATTCACGGACTGACTATATTGACCTTATAATGTAATAATTGACTATTACAAATGTACATGTAAATGCATACTTAATTAAAGATATTTTTAATTTGCAGAGATGAGCAGGACCACGTATACCCCACGATTTACTCTTCGTCTTCTGTCATCACTTTCTCTATCAACAGTAAAAAAAAGTAGCTATCCTAATGTTCAATCGAAAATATGTTTATATCTTAAATGGGAATTCATAATAATAACTAGTGTAGTTTCATCGTAATGTGTTTTTGAAATGCAAATATAGAGATCGATGTTAAAATATTAATATAATGGATTTTTTTATTATATTATATATGAATATGTTATACTAAATTATAGCCACAAACTAAATAGGGAAAGAAAGGTAAGTGATAGAAAAAATATATAATTTATACGCCAGTGTTATAAGTATAGATAAGATTTAATATAAAACCCTTTTATTAAAATAAGTATGTGCTAAATAAAACTACGATTTAAGCTTAAATAATTTTACAATTTCTAGACACAATTCGAAAACGTCATTACAAATTTAGCAACTGCTTGACAATTTGAACAGACTGGAGTTGTCTTATTTAATTTGAATTCTCGAATTATGTGACTTCAATTTAATCATATTAAATAATAGTACATATTTAGCTTCATCTGAAAGACTTGTTTCCTAATACAATCTGATATGGCCAACGTTTTAGAAGTGTTAATTCACGCATCAGAAAAAGCTGCTTCAATAGCCAGATCCTGTAGGGATAAATCCGGAGCAGAAACTCTATTAGTTGCTGAAAAATGTGAGACAGAGGCAAATACGCGTTTTGATAAAGATTATAAGACTATTGCGGATGTATTGGCTCAGGAAACTGCTAAAAGTCTTATTGTTTCACACTTCCCTCAATTAGCAGACAATGTACGAGGCGAAGAGTGTGCCGAAATAGGTGGGGTTAATATCAGTTTGCAAGACAATGTGAGGAAGACAACAGAACTGCTTAGCGCTATTCTTCCACCGACAATGGCTCAAAAAATGGCTGAGGCTGCACATAAAGATGTTAGCCAGAAACTACCTCAATTGCCCACTAATCTTCCGGTTATGGACCCTGCTGAAGTGGGAGTTTGGATTGACCCTATAGGTATTTAATAATTTACAACAGTCATTATTTTGTTTATCTGTCCTAATTCCAAAGTAAAACAGGGTATGTTATTGTTAATAGAAATCAATTATTAAATAAAAACCTTTACACATTTATTAATAAATTGTAATCATTAATAATGTATTAATAATGATTTTAATTACAATTGCAATATTATATATATCCCAAGATGGTACTGCTGAGTTCATAGCTGGTGTTCAAGGGACTGCTAAACCTGGACATGGATTGCCATGTGTGACTGTTTTGATTGGGGCTTATTTACGATCCACTGGCAAACCAATATTAGGAGTCATCAACCAACCCTTTCATGAAGAGTAAGTTACTTTGGTATAAATATGTTTCCTATTTTATTACATTGTGATATTCATGTATATCAATCTGGATATTGTAATATTTGTAAATCGTATACAATTTCTTAAAGAAGGCTGTTATGATTCTATACATTTTTATTTTTAGTGGAAAAGGGCGGATTATATGGGGTCTCAACTATGCTGAGAAATGTAAATGGTCAGAAGAAGATAATACACAGAATAATAAAATAATACTTATGAGTAGTTCTGAGAAATCTGAAATAAAAGAACAATTCTTGAGTTCTGGGTGGGAAGTGCAATCTGTTCCTGGAGCTGGTCACAAGCTATTAAAAGTTGCCTTAGGTGAATATTTACAAGCCCTTAACTAGATTACTGTAGATTTAAGAATACATACAAAGTTAGTTGTTGCATATAAAAATATCTCTGTGGCATTTTCAGTTTGAATAATAGGTTTGAATAAAATGCATTTATTGTATCTAGTACTATAAGGAAATTTAAGAGTTTTATTAGTGTACATAAATAATAATTATCAGTAAGAGTTTGTATCAAATGTAGTGGTAGTGAAACAAATAAACATACAATGATAATTAATTAATTTATATTTACAGGAGAAGCATCAGCTTATATAGTGTCACAAGGCACAACCTTCCGATGGGACACTTGTGCCCCCCATGCCATTTTACTAGCATGTGGCGGTAATGTTCTAAATTATACACACCATACCCCTCTCACCTACAATGACGAAAAGGACCAGAATACGAAAGAATATTGTAATCAAGATGGAATTATAGCTTACACCAATAATTCCATATTGGAAGAAATTAAAACTATTCTTAATGTATCTTAAACTATTTTTATACCTTTATTCTGAGTGTTTCATTATAAGTTATAAATTTTATGTCATTGTCTGTTAGTAAATATTGAAGAAGCGGTGTTGTGGTTTAGGTATTCATAATAATTGTATGTTCGTCAAAAAGAATCATGACCAAAGCTAGTTGCCATTGCCAAAATGTTTAGAATTCTATTATTGCTATACTATTTTATACAATTTGTAAGTTTTGCTTTAGAACTTGTTAAATGAAATTCATTTGAAACATTTTATCTAAGAATGCTAAGCTTTTATATATAATACCTTATACACCTTTTACACATTTTAGATGCATTTAATTTTTTTTTTGTTGATTTTGTGACTTCCTTCATATATAAGTAATTTAAGAATATTCTTTATAATTATAATGGAAAATGTATTTTAAACGCAATATTTAAGTACCTGAAATCCTGATCTCATTACTTTAAGAATGACATTTTTATCAAGTGTTTGTAAACTTGTTTGTATTAGAATTACATATAAAAATTATTTTAAAATAAATATTATTTAATCATATATAATATTTTATTTCAGAATATGTATGTAAATTATTCAGTTGCTAGAACTAGACTCAGAATCAGACTTGCTTTTTTTCTTTTTCTTCTTTTTACTCTTTTTTTCTTTATGCTTCTTCTTTTTTTCTTTAAGTTCTTTTTCCTGATAATTGAATAGCAATAATTAGTCACAAGAGCTATCAATAACCATTAAGGATGAGGAGTAATTTTATTAAGAAACATTATATATTTTTAATTTTGTAAGCAAATACTTTCCTCTTGATTTGGAAAATCGCAATTACCTTTTTAATGGGTACTTCAGGTATAGGCTCTGGTATTACAGCGGGCGCACAGCCCTCTATTCGTATTGCAGCTGTTACCTCATCAATTTTACTCATATCTGCATTTGGAGCCCGATACTGTTCACAGTGATCAACTCGGATTGTTCTTCCCAATATCTTAAATTGTAGAATTAATTATAAGTTAATATTATGATTAAGAGAGTTGAATTATTTTCATTATTCAGAGAAACATACATATAACATATAATAACATAAATATTAAATTAGTTGAGATTAATAATACATATAAGATATAGTAGACTGAGAGTGGTATCAAATGAAAAGGAAAGACTAACTCTTAGAAATGAAACCTCCTTTACACTTTTAAATCTTACAAGAGTATTCTAAAATCAATTCATACATACCTTTATACTGTTTAAATTGTCAACAGCAAGAATGGTGGACCGTTGATCTTCAAAACATATAAAAGCAAAACCTCTTGATCTACCCGTGTCTTTGTCTCTAACTAAATTTATATTAACAATTTCCCCATACCTGTATAATAAATTACTTCTTTTATTTTGTAAATTTAAATGGATGTGAATATAGTTCAAAATTGGAAATCAGGTGTACGAGATCTATGATAGAATATATGCAAGTATGTTTTAATAAGGTTGTTAAAATAATATTCAATATGAAGAATATGCAAGAAGAATCAGTCAATGAAATTTGAAAGATATGGCAAATGTGTAAGTGGAAACTAATGAAGTATTGTGCAAATCAAGAGAGATGCATGTGATTGACAAGGATATATGATGGTGGAATAAGGGGCTACAAACTGTGGTAAAAGAAAAGAAAAACATAGAAAATATGGCAGAATATCAATTTTAGAGATGAGATATTGTTCTTGTTGTTCTTGAATTGACAAACATATTTAGCAGACGCCAGGACAAGGGGGTTGGATGACAGTTGCAATTAAATTAATAGTTACCTTATAATGTTATGAAAAACATGCAGAAAAATATAATTAATATACTTACTGAGAAAATACACATATTACGTCTCCTTCTGTTAAATCGTAGGGTAAGCCGCCTACAAATATCCATGCACTATCTTTGTACTGGTCATGCCATGAACTCTTGGAGTTCCCTGCCAACTCACGTTCACTTAATTTCAGAACATTCTTCACATTGCTGCAATAAAATTAACAAATCAACACGACAAAAAATCAAGACTATAAAGGTAATATAACAACACCATTGGAGGACTAACTACCTAATTAGTACTGTAATATTGTAACATATAAAAAAGGTTACATTAAGTGTTTTTAATAAAAACTTACGTCATAGGATTCATTTTGAATGATTATTTCTTTAATTGGTATTTAAAAAAAATCATAATACATCATAGTTAAATGCCAGTCTGTTGTTTTTAGAATACTCAATACAAGTTTCCAACCTATAACTTTCTGACATTTAAAATTGTGTTTGTTGTTATTTGGTTTCAAGTTTGAGTTTGACAAGGTACAGAGCCATACAGCCTTGTATAGTGTAAATGTTTGTAAATTTAATTATCAGAACATTTTATATATTTATAATTCACGTTAATTGTTCAGTATTATAATATGTCTAAATTTACATTACATGTGGGAACATGGACATTTAGAAAAGAGTCTAGTTTTTTTTACTCCTACGTCAAATAATAACTTATTATGACATGTCCGCTGTCATCATGGCTGTCCGCTGTTTTGAAGATCGTTTTTAAATTTTGACATTAGCTTTCTGAAATCTAAAGTATTAGGTATTAACAAATTAAATCGCTTGTAATAAATAAACTGTAAACTTGTTTTATTTTTAGACACCCGTATTAAATTGCAGAATGACCAATCCATCGTCTGACACTACAGATCATTTCGATCAAGTAAGTTTATATTTTAATCACCGTTTCTTAGATGTTCAACTTTACAAAATCATAATATATTGTACACTGTTTACTTACATGTATATCATTGATATAAAAACAATACCAGTTCGATGATGAAGAAACAGATCAACAATTAGGCGCCACAGCTTCAGGTAGAAAGAGGCTATTCAGCAAAGAGTTACGGTGCATGATGTATGGCTTTGGTGATGATAAAAACCCATATACGGAGAGCGTTGACTTTTTAGAGGACCTTGTTATTGAATTCATTACTGAGACCACTCATAAGTATGTATTATTTTATACAATTCATTAATAATCTTTTTTAGAAAAACAACTATTTGGAAATATCCATTGAATTGTTTTTAGAGCGATGGAGGTTGGTAGGCCAGGCCGAGTACAGGTAGAAGATATAATATTTCTAGTACGTAAGGACCCTCGAAAATATGCAAGAGTTAAGGATCTACTGACTATGAATGAAGAGCTAAAGAAAGCTAGAAAAGCTTTTGATGAAGTTAAATATGTTGGTAAGTGTTCTATCTTATCTATCTTGCATTAGTGCCTGTCAATATTTTGTTATTTAATAATGCTCATCTAATTATACTTTTAATATAACTACTTACATTGATTTATTTAATGCAAATAAAATTTGATGTAGTGATCACTGATGTTTCTTTTTTGCATATTAAATTTCATATAACTATTATTATTGTTGAATTAAAATATACATTAGCCTGTTACTTTCTTTGCATGTTTCTTATATCTTTTACGATTTTGCATATAAAAATCTAATTTTTGTTTCTTTTAATAGTTTTATAATGATATATTTTTTATAAATGTTTTGTCTGTTTATCTTAAAATATTTCATACATTAAATTCTTGTAATGTTTGCAATATTTTGATATTTTTTTAATTTATAGAAGACCAACAATAGTGGTTGAACAACCTGATGCTCTCACACTGATGCAAGTAACAACATTATTTTGTCACATTGCTTCTGTTGCACTTTTACTAGAATTAATGTTTTGCTTTGTTATAACCTGCCTACTAATAATATAATAATATACTACATTAAACAAATTGTCTTTACCATTTAATACTAAATGTTATTGGTTAATTGTCTTGGTATACTCTTTAGTTTCTGCCGGTTAGAATTTTATTACAATCTGTGTACACTTTGATATATTAAAAGATTGGGATTAGGAGTTTTTGATACCGTAAACATATAACTTAATACCAAAATATTTTTTTTAACTATATTGTTATTTATTACCTGTTATTCAAATAAAGTTATAATTAGTTAGGGTACACTATCTTCCACTGTCACTTGGCCAGAAAAGTCAATAAAATAGATTCCTCTAGCCATTTTGTGTATCTTTTACATTTCAACTTTTGTGCTTAGGTTTTTTAATTCATTAAGCAACAAATTATTTGAATGTTAAATACATTGAACATTGAAGGTATAAGGACTGAATAAAACACAGTAATGTTAATTTTGATACAATGTATTTATTTTTATTTAGCCAGATTGGGCTACATGATTATGTAACCAATAAAATTGTGGGCTATAGTTTAACTTTCTTTAGATTTTTGTTACTTCAAATACAATATTAGTGTATAAGTTTGTTATCTAGCTAAACTGTAAAGCCTATTATTGCCTTGAACTTCTTTGCATAGACTTAAAACTCCCTCGATTTTAACAAATAAATACTTAGTTTCTAATACATATTCAACATGATACAGCTCCAATTTATACTTACTAGAACCTATACCTAGTTCCATTGTACCACAGACATAATTTTTGAGAAATACCCACAAAATTATTGTTAGTAAATGGTAAATGTTAATTTTGTTAACAAATAAGCTTATTACTGTTATTCACTTGTATTTGTAGTAATTACACAAACCCAAGGGTATTATACTATTATTAACTATGTGTTAATTGAGTCTTCTTTTTTTTAGGTGAATGATGTTCAACTTATTTTAATAAGGTGTAAGTATTACTATTTTTATTATAAAAGAAGAATGAAGATAGTATCTATATAATTTTATTTTGGTTTGATGTGTTTGTTTCATTTCATATTCTGATTTTTTATATTTCAGGAGATATGGTTTTGGAGACATACTTTGAATGTCTGAAGAAGAGACATTCCGCTTGATTTGAATATATTTAAAACAGTTCTATAAGATAATATAAGAATTAAACATAATAAATGGATTGAAATAATTGAAAAGAATATTTGTGTATAATAAAACAACCTTAAAAATTTTGCTAATAACTTATATTTTGTGCGATTATTAAATTAAACTTATTACAATTATGCTTTATAATCAGAAAATAATACAACAGACAGTATAAAATATAAAAAAAATATTCAATTAAGTCCTAGATGTATGCCAAAACGGCAAAGACCAGCAAAAAAAATATCCAGCAATTTCGTTTCAGTGATGGTTAACAAATTGGATGATAAAACACTCTTTACTTTTGCGTTTGTTACATTTGTTAAATAAAGGAGGGTCTACAAAAAAGTTTTAATTTAAATCTTGATCATTTAATTGAACATGTAGACCTCTCCTTAAAACATACTATTATTAATATAACATTTTTTTTCTGTTGATTTTTTATCAACGAATCTAACATTTCAATATTATTAAATAGATTTTTCCTTTTTAAAAGTATAAATAAATGTAACAACTCAGGCGACTAGACCTGTTACAAACAGCCGATCTAAACTTTGGTTCCACACAACATATATTAAATATTATATATATAAATAGGCCACGTTTCGGCAGTGAAATGTGATATAAATAGTCAACTACTGTTAAAAATTACTACAACTACATGTCCAACATGAAATGCTATTTATATAAAACCTTATCCTATATTATTGAATGAGAGTTTAATGAATAAAACCGTTAAGGAACTTAAAGAGTTTGTCAAAAAAGGAACAAATTAGATGAATGAGACAGAATGAGCGAATGAGACGGTATATTCTATTTCACTCGTACATACATAATATTGTAGATCTTATCTTATTTAAGAGTAAAAACTTGTAGTTTTATTTTGGTAACTGCATCTATTAGCACTCTTGTTTTAAAAACATCGTTACATACAAATAGTGGCCTAAAATGTCATTTTAAAGTCAGATTCGACTCACTTTTAAGGCCTTTCATATATATTTAAGAAATAAATAATTTTATGACCAGCAAGAATTATTACAAATAATAAAAAAAACATACAAACTATTTAGTAATGGCCACTTAAATACTGGAGTAATAAAAAAATGGAGACATAAAAGTGTTTGCCTATGTTATTATATCGGGAGACATTAATAATGGGTAAAATTCTACAAATATGAATAACATGAATAAATGTAACATTTAATAGGTATACCTATTACTACATAGTGTATAAATAATGTATACTAGATCTATAAGGAAATAAGGCAAGTCAACCTGTAACATAGTTTATCTATCCTCTACCGATGTCCTACTCTATGGATTAATGTCAAAATGGGGTTGTCGAAATATTATTGAGTAATGGAACGTACATACCTTACCAAATGGTAAAAATTATCATAATAAAAGTACTGCAAATTCTTCCTTTTAAAATGTAGGCCGAATTTTAATTTTGTCCAGTCAACCTCCAATTAACGATTTTCGTCAGTGGGTGGATCCATGGCTATGATAACAGACTTCATGACAGCCGCGGCGGCTAGAGCCGCGTGAGGCTGCCATTCCTTACCGCGTGTTCCATCTCTGTAGTCCGAAATACCTGAAAAATATAAATTTGAATCGTTTCCTACCATCCTGCTGTAAATATTTCCCGCAAGTATTTTGAATCCCATTCCCCATCCCCACTCCTTCCTCACCTCTAATAGATACGAAGCAGTCTTTCCTGTTTCCAACCACGCTGTCGAGAACGGCGTCCAGCTCGCAGTCGTAGGCCAGAGCCCGCGCATGCGCCGCAAAGGCCGCCCGCGCCTCTCCCGCGCCCGCCACTGCGCGGCCCCCCGCCACCGGCGCGCAGTGCACGCGGGGACCTCGACTGGACATATTTCAAATTTGGAATCGAATTTTACATCTCAATTTCTTTTTTTTTTATAGTTATCTATAGGTGACTGATTATTATTACTTCTAATTAAATACTAATTTATGTGTCTTTGTATGAGTACAAAGTCCTTTTTGGTGCATTTAAAGACGAAATTTCTTTCTTGATAGCTCCGCATTGAAAGCCAGGTTAAGGAAACTATTTTATAAGTTCCTATAGATACAAATGTATAATGATTTGTGAGTAAAGCGAAACATTAAAAAAAATGTATAAATTTGTCTTAAGACTGATTCAATACAAAAAAAACAGACAGCACCAAAACTTTATATATATATAGTCTTTATATATATATAGTCTTTATATATATATATATATAAAGACTATATATATATATATATATATATATATATATATATATATATATATAACTAAACACGGGTGTGTTAAATAACAGCATCACGTCATCATCATTTACAAATAGAGTAAGATTTAAATCACATTTTGGTAGCAAATGAGGTAATGATATCTTTATTTGTAAACAGAAGTGATTTAACAGTCGATGTTATGTAACTAATGTATTTAACAAAGTCATTAAAATTTAAATATTCAACTGCTCTTGAAACGATTCAAACAATTAGGTATATATAGGTTGATTAGTTTGTAGCCCAGACGCCCTGGGTAAAAGGGGCCCCAATATATATAATAGACAACATTGTATATTAATACATTTCTTTCTTATATTTCGATGATAAAAGACCTTACTTTCAACTTGTAATTATTTAATTCATGGGCGTACCCAGATTCTTTGCTTGATATATTTTTGTAATTTTCGAGCTGTAAAGTTAATTCTGATCATGCTTTAACTTAATGAAAGAGCAAACGCTGGTAATTTGTCAATAAAATACTTTGGTTTTTATGAGACCGCATGTTTTAAACTTAATATAATCAAAGTTCGTGTTTTTTTTCAATGATGAAATGACATAAATCGTGATGATCATAAACAGTTGATAAAATATTGGATAATAAATAATGATTTATATATTTATTAGTTAATCAACTGTACTTTTTGTTCTCCATTTAACAATTTATTTATATTTTTAACCCCCGACTAAAAAGAGGGGTGTTATAAGTTTGACCTGTCGATCTGTGTATCTGTGTATCTGTGTATCTGTGTATCTGTGTATCTGTGTATCTGTGTATCTGTCTGTGGCAAATTTCCGGCCAAACGCGTGGACGGATTTGAATGCGGTTTTTTTAAATTGAAAGCTATACTCGTCGAGATGGTTTTTATTTATGTTTTATTTAAATAGTAATAGTCGTCTCCAAGATATTGACGTTTTATTCGTGCGGGGGAGAGGTTCTTATGCAATAATTAGCTGTTTGAGGCCAAACGCGTGGACGGATTTGAATGCGGTTTTGTTTAATCGAAAGCTATGCTCATTGAGATGTTTCCTATTCATGTTTGATTGAAATAGAAATAGTCGTCTTCAAGATATTGACGTTTTATTCGTGCGGATGAGAGGTTCTTATGCAATAATTAGCTGTTTGCGGCCAAACGCGTGGACGGATTTGAATGCGGTTTTGTTTAATCGAAAGCTATGGTCGTCGAGATAGTTCTTATCCATGTTTGATTGAAATAAAAATAGTCGTCTTCAAGATATTGACGTTTTATTCGGGCGGGGAAGAGGTTCTTATGCAATAATTAGCTGTTCCTAGCGGTGTCGTCAAAAGGATGAAGGCCAAAAGGTTTTTACACTTAAGTACTGAGGTAAAGTACTTTATTAGTGATAGCTGTTGCCCGTGACTGCGTCCATGGAGACTGTAAAAATATATTTATATGGCTTATGATCGTAGTCATAAAGAATCACGGGCAACAGCTAGTGATAATAAAAATCCCTTCATAGTGTTATTAGTGATTGTAAATCATTTTAATTCTAAATGTTTATATTTATTAATATTCGTATATACTATATATGAAACCTACCTACCTACCCATATGAAAACGTCTTGAATCATGTTACTTAATACATTTATAATTTATTACATTGTCGAAACTTTCACGTGGATCCTTATTTTATTATATTAAATATAAAATATATTTCTCTTAATAAATATAGCCTATGTACCTACATCATAATATAGGATTCTAATGCTAAAAGATTTTTTTAAAAATCGGTCTTGTAGTTTCGGAGCCTATTCAATCCAAAGAAACAAACAAATCTTTCCTACTTAAACAATTGAAATTTTTTTTAGGTTCATTTAGTACAATTCAGAAATTAGTAACATAAGTTTAAAAAGCAGAAAAAAAAATTAAATTAAAAATTTAAAAAACCCCCGAAACAAAAAGACCTCTAAAAAGAGTAAAAATAATATTCTTATGTAATTATTGAACTCGTTGCGTCGGGGGACCGTTTAATAAAGGAAAAAATTAAAAGTAAGTTAACAAGGCAAATAAAGAAATTACAAAATCGAATCGTATGGTCTAAGTCCTCAATGATTAACTTCGTAATATATATACACACAAAATAAATAAATAAATAAATACACTATCAACGTATGTACAACGGTCTCCCAACGCAACGAGTTCAATAAGTACATAAGAATATTATTTTTACTCTTTTTAGAGGTCTTTTTGTTTCGGGGGTTTTTTAAATTTTTAATTTAATTTTTGTACTGATTTTTTATGCAATAAAATTGTCAGATGATCTGATTACTATCGTTGGACCTGAATAGTTAAAATTTTCAACACGCAACATTATATTTCTTACAAACAGCAATATTAAAGTGTGATTTAAAATCTAAGGTAGCAAGAAGTTAAAGTTGTTTTTTAACATAAAAATTATTTGATTAACATGGTAGGCCTCAAAAAAATATTAACCCGGGCCCCAAAAGTGTTCGGTCCCCCTGCTGTTAATTGTCATTATCCTTAATACACATAGAAGTAAAGAAAACCTTCAAGACTAAATGATTCAAATTCTAATATTTAATAAATCATGAATAATGAGATGCATCATTTTTATGGGAAATATATTATCATTTTCTTTTAAATGACGTCCTTAATGACAAAATTAACGACTTCGATGACGACATTTCTTTTAATTGAATTCTTTGAGAGGTCATTTGCCTTTATTACATTTGCGTTGTAAGTTCAAATTTATTTATTTTTATGTTGTAAAATCATGCTTTCTTTTTAAGTGTTTTATTACAATTATAATCTGTATCAATAATATATGTATATAAACCATGATATGTTCTGTTGGTCTAGTTGTTAGTGGTCCAAGCCGGTTAACAAAAATTATAACCCACATATTATTCTGAAAAGTTTTCAATTCGAGTGGTCTTTCATAAGTTTGTAAAACTTCTAATCAGAGTTCATTATCTTTTTAGTATACTCGCAACGACGTAGTTGTAACCACAAAAAAAAATTACAAACAAAAAAACCCATACATGGTTCCTGGTTGCGGCGCCGGGTGAGCGACCTCGATGAAGGCGCCTCCCCCCACGTCCACGCACAGGCGGTCCGAAGCGCCTGTGGGGGGCTCCCACTGACCGGGGACACCCTTCAGACGATCCAGACCTGGAAGGAAGATCCAGTCAGTAAATAACGTGAGAAATGAACACTTTGGAATGGATGTGATAAATAAATATAATGTCTGAATAATTTAAACCATATATTCAGACGTTTAACAAACAAACAAACAGAAAAAAAAGCAGATTTTTCAATAAATTCTCAAACATCCGGTTCAAACTAACATATAAATAAAATTTGAATCATAATTATATATTGAACAAGCAAAATAGTAATTAATTATTAACTAACGAGTGATTCAACAAAATGTGCATTGAAGGTAAAATATAATCAAATTGCTGTATTTTATAAAACCATCGTATGAATAACACAATTACAATATGCAATTATATTATCCAACAAAATTATAAAGAAAAGAACAATAAGAGGGCCCGAACAAAAAGCTTTAAAATTAATATATGTAATAGATATCTCATACATGAAAAAAAATACGTACGTAATACGTAAATATAAAAAAAATATGTTTTCGAGGTTTATAAATTAGTACAGACAAACAAACAGAAAGATTTAAAAGCGACACGGTAGCTAAATTAACTAATTCCGCAAGCGACCGGACAGTATCCTAGAGGTGCGGGTTAGAATACAAGCCCATTTATTTTGTAATCTATATTTAATTAAAAATATTAATACCTTCTGCTACAAAATCAGTCCAGCTAACATTAGTTTCAGCAAGACGGAGAGCTATATTCTGAAGGAGATAGTCCGCTGGCTTGTAAGGCTTCACCTCATAGTCCCATCCACCTTTATCATTACGTAGTGCCTTTTCACAGAAGATGTAAACATATCTAGGATATAAAAAAGATTACATTTATTTCTTTAAGATGACTTGTTGGTGTAGTGGTTAGTAACCCTGTCTGCTGAACCAAAGGTTGTGGATTCGATTTCCACACGGGACAATTTTTTGTGTGATTCATAGATTGTTGTTCGGAGTATGGGTGTACTTTTTATCCTTCATTTATTATATTTGTGAAACCCCCCCGAAACTGGCATAATATATTTTCTAATGCGAGAACTTTAAAAAAAACGAAACTATCATTATCGTATTAAAAGAGAAATAAGTTTCAATAAATTATATTCTCGGTAACTAGGTATATCTATATTTTATATTTTCAACCGCAAGAACCTTGACGTATTTCTTGGTGTGTTATTTCCCTGAAGATAGAATATGCGTGGAATGAGAAGCATTCATTGATAAAATAACAAAATAAGAGGATTATATAGATTTATCCTTTATTACGTCTAACAGTCAGGAAAAACTTGTATTGAACTATTTATAGCAATTACAAGAAACTTTGAAAACAATAACATTAATGTATACAAAATAGGGTATTTTCTCAAACCTATACATAATGACGTGTACAGGTAACATTAATAGTTCAATTATCAATTCATTTACCCCGATTGGTAGGGTCATTGACATGACCTTGATACCGAATTATGAGAATTGCCAATTTAGGTCACTTAGTGTTCAAATCAACTTAACAGTCACTAATCAGGTTAGATACATATGAATAATTACCTTACATTTTGTTCATTGAGTTCAGTATTTAATATTTTAAAATATTTACGTCCTTTAACGCAATTAGTAAGAACGCGATAAAATGACACATAAACCTATATTGAAGGCAGCTATGATTTTTATATTCTTGACCTTGAACGATAAACAGGAAAAGATAAAGATATAGCTATTCCGCTTTTGGGAAAGACCAATTTAAAATTGATATTATTTAACATACTTATCAGGTAGATCTGGGGCAGGTGTGGAGACTACAACATCTCCGAGTCTGACATGTTTTGAATAGTCCGTGTAGTGGGGCACTCCGCCCCCTACTCCCACCAGTAACACATATTCCACCTAAAGAAAACAAATTCAAAGAACTGTTTATATTCTTTTAAAATATTCCGAAATCAAATACGAATTATTTCATACGCCATATTGCAACAGTCCGTCTACAGTCCGTTAATATAAATAAAAATATTTCATACAATTTATGCGTTTGGACGAAAAGTTAAACATTGTAGTCATTGCTATGAAAAATATGCTTATAATAATCGCATAACTTGTAATACGACTGTTACCTACGGACTATTTTAGACGATAGTAAATATCGCTATTCCGATGCCAGCCACTACACCTATACAAATTATATGATCTCAAGGGCATATGAAATATAAATCGATTGGATACCATTTTGTAATTTTAAAACCAAGCTATTTTTAAATCAGACATGGCTTGCATCGGATTAGCATTCAGAAAAAAACTAAAAGTATAATGATGATTTTCGTTACTAATTTGGCCTTTATTTATTACCTTTTGGAAGATACCTAGAAGTCTGGTTGTAGTATTACCAGCTGCTGTCATAGCTTCCCTTGTACGTCCTACTGATGGTAGTTTTGTGGTGACAACTCTATGAGCACCGATAGTACCCAAAGTATATACATTTGATTCGCCTGAGAATAAATATTTTAATTATTTTATTATATAATTAAAATTTTGTATGTGTCACATACGTTACGTCTTTATATAAAAAAATAATTTAATAAAACCTTATACGGATAGCGCATCATAAATTGTAACCTCAAAAGGAAATACAGTTTAAAAAAACGTGCTGTCATTATATATATAATTTACATTGGAAATGTATTTCATAAGTTATTTAGTCATAAGTCAAATAACACGTAATTTGTATTGCAAACAATATATTAAATAAAGATTAATTTAATTAAATAAAAAGTGTTATTTAAAAATGGTTTTATTTGTATACATTATATTGTTCAGTGTTTTCTCGTTAAGTGAAATGCAGCCTGTGACAGATAAAAAAAGTGTTTTACTGAAACTACCGACGGAAATAACCAATGGGACTTTCATTTCTATAGCTGGAGAAATTAATAATAATGACAAGTAAGAACAATCATGTTAGTAACAAAAATGTTTTATGTATAGAAATTGTTATCAAAAATATATGTTTTTATAAGTGCACATTATTAATATATTATAAATAAATTGACCAGGCTGTCCATTGCGTTATCGGGGAATAAGACAGATGAAAAATGCAGAATAGTTTTCGATCCAAGACTTCAAAACATAAAAGTAATTTCAAAGACGGAAAACAACACAACATACAATCTTCTCCATAATGGTAAAAGTAGGTTGATATTTTTTTTTCCTTAATTATCCTTAGTTATTTTAGTTACAATATTATCGTGTTATCTTACTAAGAAAAAGTAGGTTGATATTTTTTTTCCTGGATTTAATTTATTTCTCAATTATTTTAGTTATAGTATTTTTATGGTAAGTGTTTTGTTTTTTAGATCCTGTATCATTCTCCCTAAATATAACCGCAAGGACTGTCATGGAACAGACTGAAAATCATTTTCTAGATTTGGATTTCGAAGGGAATGAAGCGGGACCGGAACTATTACCGCGGTGTGACTTCAAATTCTTTCGCTCAATAGAATACATAAGGATAAAGGGTATTCATCATCTGAGAAGTTTGTTATTCGTATTCGATAAAGTTACATAAATCATTTTTGTAACTATTATTGTAACTACATATAGTAAATAGTAAATATGCAAGTGATCTAGTCATTAGTTCTATTTAATTAAACGGCTGGTCCGGAATAAATGTATGTAATCAAAATATAAACATTACTATTATTAAAAGTGTATTTATTTAAGACGAACAAAGTAACGTTTTAACCCTAGTATTAAACAGGATCTATTGTCAGAGGCTTTCGTGATTGATATTTAAAAAAAAACATCGTTACATCATCACAAAAAAATCATTGTTCTTATGTAAACAAATTCCGACATAATAGCTCAATTAAAAGTAATGATTTTTTTGTAAATTTAATCTCCGCAATTGATCTTACATTTATATAAAATATAAAGTTATCATGTCCGATATTAAATTAAAAATAAAATTGCCATAAAATCATGTTTCATTTCAATGTCTTATTTAAACAGATTTAACCGAATTATATTAAAAACGAGCCTTAAATAATAACTTTTACTACAACATTCCTTTGTTACAGGAGTCGTTACATTTACGTCAATTTCCTAATAATAACTGATAGGAACCCATTGAAAGAAGTCACGTACGAAAGTACATGGTACAGTCATGCTACATCAATGTTAGAAACCTTTCATGTCATTGCTACACTTATTCAATGATAAATTCATTATAACAATGCATTTATTCGGGACTGCCTTCAGATTATTCAATGATTAAATAATCACACCATTCTTTGTATTCCTTGTTTATATGTGTGGGAAAGTCGCGACATAGATAATAATCATTAATGCGGTAGGTAGTTGTTTTTATAAATTGAAAAAAAAAACAATGAAATAAATATTTCTCTTTTCCAGTTAGTCATTTAATATTTTCCCAGTCTTTGACCTTTGTAATAAAAAAAATGAATGAATAAATTAATATAACGGGTTGGTTCTTTTAAGTCTAAGGTCATTGTCCGTTGTTTAAGTTTTTTATAGACTGAAATATAGAAGCAAAAGTACCGCCCTCAGATATTAAATATTTTCATAGTATTTTTTTAGAATTTCAAGACACATTGAATTAAAACGGTTTTTAAAAGATATAAGTCGCTTATAATTAAATTTACGTTTTTAACTTTAATTTTAACACGCAACGTTAATCAAGACTTAGAAAAGTTGGTAAATTAAGTCACTGACTTACTAACAGATACCTAATAGCTCGTCTTCCAATTACCACGATTACTCAAAGTTATGCAAAGTAACAAAAATTTTCGAATACTTACTCAATGTAACTTACCGATTTTAATTTTAATATCAATTTAATTATACGCGAGTATAACACAATAAAAAATGTTTAATTTCGAAGCAATTTCTTTTATGGTGCAATATTTTTTAACCTAATTACTCAAAGTTATTTAGTTATAATTACATGGTAGGTAAAATTGTAGAAATGTAGAACTATGAAAAGAGCACGATTATTTACAGACCAGTCGTATGTTACTTGTATTTATCAGTAAATAAATGTTTTACAGTCATTCAGTAAACAAAAAAATATACCAGACATTTATTAAGAATACTATTTATACATTAATACCTGCGCAGGAATTCTTAAATCAACAATTATCACGATAAAAAACCATAATATTTACTTATATATATTGTCCTAAATAAGGTAGGTATCTACAATACTTAGTCACGATAAAAGATTATCAGGTTTAGTTTTAAGTATATTTTAATCTATTTATATACTATGAAGCATCCTTCGAAAGCGATTGTTAAGCAAGTGTTTCAACCAAACTGACGTCTCAGTAGCAGGATAACTGTGTACACGCGAAACGTAAGAATATTTAAAATCTTGAAGGCTGTAAACTTCCAAGGTATTGTATAGTGCCTCCGTATGCATAGTGTTTGTTTTCGACATTACGTCATCCGAGTCAATCCAACATTCCATCTCTCCACTGATAGTTATAAGCGACTCGCTCTGAGAATTGACGTGCATCTGAATTATATTTAGAATAAAAAATAGGATACAATGCTAAAAACCTGTTTGGAGTGCTTAGTAGGGTAAGAATTTTAGTGTAGTCGTCATAATTGCTGTTTAATTATAGTTCGGTTTTTTGGTAGAATTATATTTTTGTTATAAACTTATTCATATTCTTATAAGAGTAAATCCATTACCACTACTGATGCGTAAAATTCGAAGTGGGTCATTGGAACTTCAATGTTTCTAACCATATTTATGTCAAATTGAATAATTGAGGTGGTTTACTAAAATGTAAATGTCAATGTCAAATATTAGACGTCGTCGTCAAGGAAGGACGTGATTGTTGTAACTGTTATTAATAATTTATATAAATAACTTTATTTCATGAACACGATAAAAGTGTTTAATATTAGAAAGACGTTCAAACGTTTTATAAGAATAAAGTGCAGTGACGCTGTGAGTGTGAACTTTGATAGGAAATTATTTTTCAAAAATAAATATATGAAAAGGTGTTGCAGGTTATAATCGAGTTAAATCCATAAATAATTAAATATAAGTTTTGTTTTACCAGCCCGCGAGTAGAAAATGAAGTGTATGGAACAGTTATAAACGGACAAACTAGCACTGCTTGGCCAGAACCGCATTTACAAAACGAAATAATGTTCCGATTACCAAGACCTCTTAATGCTAACGATGAATTAGAAATTAGTGGAAAAATGATTCCAAATCCAGAAGCGTATGTATTTAATTGTGAAATTGTAAAATAAACAATCTATATATTGTTTTATAACTATTGTTTCATGATGGTATCTTTATTTGAATCATCTGAACACTTGATATGATAACTTGAGATAAAATAACATTAAATATAATAATGCTAAATATAATATTTATTAATTTTATAGGCTTTTCTTAAATCTCATTACTGGGAGTAGTTTTCCTGATTATCAAAACATTGCCTGCCAGGTTGAAGCCAGTTTTCTCCAACAGAAAGTTTTCTTAAGAACAATAGATAATGGTAAACAAAATGAAGAACTTTTAGATCAATATCCATCAGATTTATTTCCAGGTATGGTCAGATTTAATATAACATATTTAATTTGCAATAATGACCTAAATTATAATCAATATTAACTATGTAATATTCATTTATGAATCATTACACCAAAACTAACAGAAGACAAATTCAAGTATTTTTCCAAACAATTCATTAATGCAATAATCTAGAGAATGTGTGTCTTGTAGCAACCCAAAACCAACATCAAGCTATAAATGAAAAAATAAAATCTGATTATTTAATTATCATAACTTTTACTGATATTTATTGAGTTCAAATAAAAATAAAGTTAAATTTCTTTCAGATTCGGAATTCAAATTTATCATAAAAGTGAGAGTGAATGGTTCACAGTTATTGGATATAGATATCGGAGAATCATTTGCAGGCACTTTGGAACTGAAGCACAATTTACGAGACATCACATATTTGACAATAAGTAATGATGTAACTAAGGTTGAAGAATTAACGTTTAGGTATGCTTAGTATATCTCTATCATGGATATTATGTATATCATTTTTATAATGAGTGTATTTATTAAAGTTATATAGAGAGATTGAATCTAAACTAACATATAATATGCACTGTACCAAAATAGTATGACTTTAATGTTTATGAATAGCAATTGCTACAATCCATTTTTTCAGTATTTATTTCTTTTAGTAGTTTTATACATTGTCATAGACTAATTATTTAATGTAACTTTTATGATTAAGATAACATGTAAGCAACAGAGACCCACCCACATTATTGTGAAAAGTTAAAATTATTGTTATTAATAAATAACTTAATTGCATTTCTTTTTATTTATATTTGATCAATCTAAGATGATATTTAAATTCGAAAGATCTTATCTATATATTGTTAAGAAATGCTTTTTTTTAATAGTATTTGTACAATAATAAATGTGTTTAGCAACTGTGCAGTGTTAAAACATTTTTAATTTCTTATTCTGCTGATTATAACAATGGTGCTAAAGGTATATGACATTTATAGTCTAAGAATGCTAATGCACTGTTGACAATAACAATAAATATTAATCTTGAAATTAATTATGATTTGATATGAGTGAAAACGAATTGTTTTTACTATATTAAAAATATGTTGCAATCCACATATTGTATTCAGCATTCAAATAGTTTATAAATGTTTGATCTTTATAATAAAAAAAAATCAGATAGTTATATACTTAAACCCTGTAAAGGACCTTAATGCATAACCATAAGATAAAGAATAAAAAATAAAGAAGAGCTAAGATGAAGGTCATTTTAAATACTGAGGTGTGATTGGTGGAGAGACAACCTGATAGAAGTATCTAGAAGTCTTGGTTCGCGTATTTTTCGCGAGAATTCATTACAGCTTTACACTACTGAGATAAAGGGTGATATTTATGAAGACTCAATATAAAAAGATTGCAGGTGTAAAAAATGATTATTTTTTTTTAATGCAGTAGTTGTGATCTTCTAAACATTTGTAGAATATATGTTAAGATATGATAGCAAATGTTATGAAAAACCAAACATATATAAAAACAAAGAAAATATTTTTGGTGTTTCATATACTTAAGAAGAAAAAGATCTGGTTTTCCTTTTTTTTGGTGTATAAAGTATGAGATAAAAGTTAGTGATTATTTTTATAAATAGTTAATCAAATTGGTGGTTTGACGTCAGAAAACAAAACTGATCTGCTGCAGAAGCACTCAAATAGCACTTAGAGTAGATTAACAAGGTTGAATTCCCTCTTCAGATTTGGATGCATTGCCAAACTTTTTTAAACTATGATTTTAAACGTTATATGATATATAAAATCTCAATTCGTGTCAAAGACAAAATATGTAATCCCTAGTACATGGTACAAATTACACTTATTAAAGCTTTTGAACATATTGTATTATTTTGATGTATAATGTGTAATAATTTTGGTATTTAGAGAACAGAAAATATAACGCCACACCTTTTCCTGTATGAAAATTAAGCAATGACTCATACAATCAAATATTTAAAACATACACAAGTCATAACCAATATTGTGAAATTTTATCATAATATTAATTTATAGCTACTCCGTGTTGATTATAAAATTTAGTTTGGGATATCATAGCTATTGATAGAATCCAGGAAACAAAGAGTATCCATATATTTAAAAATATATTTATTAATCACTACAGGTGTTTTTAAACGTTCTAGTATAGTCATAACAGTGTAATTCTCTAATTAATATATATAATTTATATATGTAGAGCATATCATCTGTTTATAATAAATTGGATACACAATACAACAAAAAAATATATAAAACTCCAAGTAATTGTTCCAGAGATAAGTGTGAACAAACAAAGTCTTCAGTTTTATTATATTAGTGTAGATATAGTAAATTTTATTATACTGATATTAACTCACCCACAGTTGTGTATCGTACGTATGTTTCCTGGTTATCCATCATAGCATCAACGGCTTGCTTCTCACAGTACAGGGCTGTCACTACAGCTATAGTTGGTTGTCTTGATGAACTTAGTGTGGGCATTTGTTTTACCACCTGAATAAATAACATTTGAAACATGTATAGACATATTAAGTTTTTTAAATTTTTAATAAATGTAGAATGTAAAATAAACCAGTACTGGCACCGATTCGAACCAGCGACCTCTGGGAAACCCTTCGGTCGATCTACCAATAGAACTACCAAAACACGGGTAGTGTTCGGTTCGGTCAATTTAGCAATTTATATGTGAATTTTTATAAAAAAGGAATGAAAAATAAACCGATACGGTCTGGGATTCGAACCCGCAACCTCTGGGAAACCATTCCGTCGCTTTACAAATTGGGCTACCGTATCTAAAATAAACCGATACGAGCAGGGAGAGCGACGGGACGGTTTCCCAAAGGACGCGGGTTCGAATCCCTGCCCGTATCGGTTTATTTTGATTCTATATTTATGATTAATAATAATATTGTAATGATATAAATATTCATATATTATTAATATGATAATTGTTGATAACCTTGCAAAAATATTACATTATTAACTAGTATATAACAAGATAACTGTCCAGATTATTAATATTCATTATAACCCACCTGGGTGTCAATGCTGTGTTGGCGGACGTAAATGCCATCTGACATCAAACGAGTCAGGCCCTTCTCCTCCAATGATTCCAAGGCATCCTTTACATCTGCCTTCGACCATTTACCAGCCCTGGAAAAAAAAATCTTTATTAGTTCGTTCGATATTTAAAATTAAATATAGAACCATATATAATAATTATTTATATAATATATACAAAAGTAGATTATGAACAAAATATCTAGCATAAAACTTTATAGACATTTATTTATTCAAGATAAAATGTAATTATACCATTAGTAAAAAAGAGACTTCATTTAAATACATTTAGACTTTTAATAATGGAAAAGTTTACAATAGTTGCTTGTTTTATTACCTTATGTCTATAAATATTCTTAACTACGAACCATATTAAGCACATATATTTAAAATTCCTTACTTGAACTAATTACTAACACCCACATATATTTCAAAGTTTGTATATACACAAAGCAATAATTTAAATTATATGTATATTAATATTTGTTCGTTATTTCATAGGTCTAATACATTTTTTTTTATATATACTACAATAGAATTAAAAATATATTTATCCGGCTATACTGCAGAGGTTCCCAAACTTCTTTCGTCCAACGCCCACTTTGAAAGTCAGTTATTTTGTAACGCCCCCCAATTTTTTTCATCTTAAAAACTTGAATAACAGATTAGATTCGTTTTCTTTAGTTTCCTTAAACCTATATTCTAATTGATACTTATCTTACCAGAAAAAGCAATAATAATGCAACCTTACAATATTAAAAGTATTTTTGATTAAAAAATTACATTTAATATTGAGCAATAGTAACACAACTTTTCATAATGAAAAGTATCTTTTATAAAAAAATAACAGTTAAGATTGATCAATAGTAATACCACTTTTCACAATTAAAATTTTCTTCTTCATCTTCCTGGTTTTCATCCTGACGTATATCAAGGTCTGTCTTCTTGTTCAACCTGTTATGTCTTCCTGTTCCACTTTGCACGGTCTTCGACTTCCATCCAGCACTTCCTTGTACGTCCGGGAGATCTAACTCCAGGAACAGATATATCAAGGTTTTTCCATCCGACATATTTCATAGACGGGCGCGCAACGTGGCCATACCATCTCAGGCGTCGATCTTGGACTACTTTGAATGAATGTTTTACGTATGTGGTCAGACCGCGTAACGCCGCACATCCAATTCAGCATCATTTCCTCCCTCGTCATTCAGTCAGTCATATCCTTACTTGATATCCTTACTTGACTTAAATTTCCTGTGTGTGCCGAGATAGTACTGGCAATCATTCGATGCCGTATATAAGAACCGATCGGATGGCGCTCCTTTTTATCAGCCCCTTGATTTTAGGCGATATTCTGTGATTACAGACTACACCAGTCCAGGCAGCGCTTATCCGGCCTTGGGAATCGCAATCGATGCCTCCAGACTCGTGCATAACAGATCCAGGTTACCTGGACTTTTCCAACTTAACGGCTGGCTCAGGACCTATATGGATAGTATTCGAGTTTGGGCTCCTGCAAGCCACGTACTCGGTCTTCGATATATTTAGTTTAAGACCACCGTTCTCAAGCGTACCCTTCCATAGGTTTAATTACGCTCCGGTCCGTTCTTTCTGCAACCCTTTATCTGCTGTATATTAACGATCATCTGAAGCCCGGTATCTATTGGTATGGGTATCAGATGAGAGCACAGTTGTAGAAAGATATCTGACAAGTTCTCGAACTAGTAGAGATTAAGTACAGTCTCAAAGAGAAGCCATGGTGCAACGTTTGAATGACAAACTCTAGGCAGTTTCCGCATTGGGCAATGCTAATCTTGTCAATTACAATGCCACCAAAACGCAGACGTGTCTGTTCACTGCTAAAAGGAGCCCTTTCACGTTGGCTCCTACTTTTCAGAATGTATCCTTGGAATATACTGACCGGCTTTAGTAGTTAGGCTTGGAGAACTTCAACTTTGGTCGGTTCATTGAGTCCAGACCAAAAGCAGCAGCAGGAAAGCTTGCCGGTCCGACATTACTTTACACCGGGACAGCTACTTGTACTATACAAAGCACAAATTCGGTCGTGTGTGTAGAGTACTGTGGTCACATATATACTGGTGCCGCAAAGTCTCATCTTGCGGTTCTGAACTCAATTGAGAGGCGAGCAAAGACGCTTATAGGAGACCCTGAATAAGTTAAAGCCAACCTCCATAGCCTTGAACACTGGCTTAGAATGACTATCCTCTTAGTATTCTATAGGATACATTTTGGTGATTGTGCGCAGGACTTTACTTCGTCTTTTTTAGTGTCTACTAGAGTAGAGTGAATAGGTTGCTAAGTTAACGCGCCTTACCATTTTTGACGACATTTCAAATTTCCATCAGGTGGAATGTAGTCAAGCAATAACTAAGTTTGTATAAAAAATAGGCCATTAGTGGATTCTCATCAATGAGTTATTTCATGGGCATACATAATCAACCATGGAGACTGGTCTTGGATGTGAGCCGAGAGAGAATAAGAACGGACCAAGGGCTGAGCCCTGGTGAACCACTACTGTTATCTGGAAGGGTTTGGTGTCGCCAACGGAGGTCGGTTAGGACCTATAGAACATAGGAGTACATGTCTCTGATAGTCTCAATATAAGGATGGATGGATTTTTTTAAATCACAATGTCCACCAGATACACTGACGAGGCACACAGCCAAAGGCCCAGTGCAAATTTAAATAGATTACGCGCAGAGCTCTTTTTTTCTGTATACTTCCATCAGAGTAAATTTCCAGAAGACAAAAATAGCGTCTATAGTACTCGATATTGGCTGAAATCCACATTGAGGCTCAGGGACTGCACTTTTAGCGGAGCCCGAGGTCGCTCATGCGCACAAAGATCTTCATGACTCATGACTCATAAACTTAATGCCCCTATAATTACCACAGTCTTGAACACTAGCTTTTTCCATTGTAAATAGGTTTAATAAAACTATGTCACCACTGTTCCAGTGTTTCCAGTGTTCAAAATATGGTTAAAAAGGTCAGTAAGCACGAGCACACCAACTGAGCTAAACGATATTCAAGCTTCTATCCGAAGAGCGTCAGGTCCTACCATTTTTCCGTTCTTCATACGTCGAAGGCAATCACGGGTTTCGACAAAGGTTATTAGGATAAGTCCGAGTTTAGATGGTAGGTCGGGAGGAAGCCCGCACGGATGCTGACTGATCAGATGTATAACGACAAAGCACATTTTAATTATATATTATAAGGTTAATTTAATATACTGTCAAGTCTTATTTATACAATAAACGAGAATATTAATGGTTTAAAAATAATTATAAACTTGTATAACTATTGAAAGCGTATTCTTTGTATTAAATATAGATGAAAAATAAATCGATAACGGCAAAGATACGAATTTGCGACTTGTGGGAAACTGTACCTAGAAGGGATGTATTTCGGTAACCATGTATTTTTCATTTTACATTTATTTAAAATTTAAAAACATTAATAAATGGATGTTGTGTAGTAGAAGGATATTATTTTTAGTGAATTTTCAAATATGAATAAGATAAAGTTACAAATCATCTATCGCCTCCCTAAATGACACCAGCGCCCCCCAAATCTTTCTCGGTCTCTTACCGCCCCCCTCTAGGGTTCCAGCGCCCACAAGGGGGCATTATCGCCCACTTTGGGAAAGACTGGGCTATAGTCATGTACCATTAGGGGTTCCTATCCATGCGCTCGAAGCAATCCGGACGAACTAACTAAAATAGTCGGGCAAATTCCGATTTGACATGATTATAGCCGGGTAAATATATATATTTAATAATCATCATAGTTTAAATACAATAGAATTATTACCAACTTATATATGATTTAATACAATGTCTGTTTGAGGTCAAGAAGGTAACATCTGTTTTGCCGATATCACCTTAAAAGTGTTATAAATAGATGATAATAAAAAATATTGAATTTATTTACATTCACTTTACTTACGATACAAAATGGTCCACGGATAACGGGTTGGGATAAGCATTTTCTATCATATCCAATACTTTCTGTTCGGAAATAATTGCTTGATTTGCGACATTGTCTTCAATAAATGCTAAAATAAATACAATAACATATTATTTATATGTGTATATATAATTAATAGAATATTAATGTGTACTTTTTTATAATAAAACAACGGCTAAAAGGGTGAAATATATTTAAGCAGAAAAATATGGCTTAGGATAAAAAATAAATAAACATTATATCGGGTTACTTTTAATTAATTGGCTACCTCTTGCAGGCAGCGTCTCTGATGAATCAATCTTAACAATATTTGATCTACGACTTTTCACAAATCTTGTTAAAAAGTCAACGCCCGGGTGTCATATCTACGCTCAAAGTTAATGCCAGTTCAGAGTGAACTTAAATTAAAAAAACTATTAATTTTAAAGAGTCGTAGAACAAAGAGGTGGCCAAATAATTACAAATAACCCTGTATATAAAAAATGTAATAATAATATAATACATTAAATATGTTTTGAGATTTAAAATATTAAGTGTACTGAATGTGCCGGGGTTCATGTGCTATATACTATAATTAAAAAAAAGGAATAAAACTAATTTTACAGAATTTGTATCGTTTAAAAAATCTTCTTTAACGCCTGTTAATATTATATTAAATAAAATGAGGATTTTTGTTACTTAAATTGCTCTAGATTAATTGTCTATTGGTTCAAAAAAAGGTTGCTATTTTTGCACACCAAAAAACCATGCTTGTGAAAAAAAGTATAATAAATAATACACACATGTTATTAATACACACTATCAATGTTAGCTTTTCTTTTTTATTAATTAAAGTTTTATTAATTAAAGTCCAGTATATAGTTTTACTTGTCTTATCTTTCAAAGGCTTCTTGATGCTGTGTTTGATAAATAAACACGTACCTAATAGATTAAGTCTAAATAGATTTATCAGCATTTTAATCAATAAGAACTGAACTTCCACTTAGTTTTTGTTTTATTATTACATTTATTTAAAAGTTGTATAAGATAAAATGAAGTCTGGTATTATAATAAAAAATGTAGACAGAAGACATTGTTTTTCATATCTTTCTCAAAGCGAATTAATTAACGAAGTATTCTTTGCCCCAGATGTTTCGATGCTAATGAGATTATCGACAACAGCAGACAGCCGTATTTATTGTTTGGAGTTCGCTACCTACATAAATTGTAATAAAGATAACAAATGTTTTCATAAATTATTTATGGTTATGCTTAAAAATCACAAATAAAGTTTCAAAAAATATCACTTAAAATATATTACTTCCCGTAGATATTTATTATATATACGAAAAACATTCGAAATAAGACCCAAAAAAGGAGGTCAAAAGCTAATCACGCGACTGTCATAATTATTTATGATGATCTTAGTAATTGCTGCCCTAAATTCAAACAAGTTACATCAAGTATTAAGAAAGCAGCTGCCTTTGATCTAGATATTAAGACATCGTTCTCAACTATTAGCAGTTATATTGCTAATATATACATTTACTATTATAAGGTAAATATTATATACCTATATTAATATTGTAATTTGCCCAAATAGTAACAAACTTATTTGGGGTTCTTACTTATAAGTAACTCACTAGCTCGGAGTAGTAGACTCGGTCTAAAACAAGTACTAGTTTAGTTTAGAAACTAATCGCGAAAATTATTATAGAAATGAGCCTTTCAAAAAGTTATAATATTAAACATTAATAAAGGTAACTTAAATAAATAAATATGATTTGGTTTTCTTCTTTCGGGATTTTTAACTTTATTTTCTTGTCACGTGTTGTCGAAAATATTTATTATTTTGTTTAATTTTAAGTTTTAATGGAATGTTAAAAAAAAAGTCGTAATAAATGTTTCATTAAATGTTTTAGTAATTTTATTTTAGTTTTATTTTATTTATTAAATGGTTTAGTCACCTAAAAATGGGGAAATATTCATCTTGTAAATAAAGCTTTGTAAATATTTCTAAAATTCAGAAGGTTCCAAAATCAATGCCCATGTTCTCATTATGGTTTTAATACAGTTCAGCACTTTAGTGCACAATAATAATGTGTATTTAAACTCAAAAAGTTGATAGTGTGTAAGTGTCCTTAAAACATGCTAAATACTAGTGATATACATACAACCATTACTGTACTTGTATATAAGTGTCTTACTCGTAATTTCGCCATTTGCTTCTGTGGCATAAAATTAAAAATATTTGTATCAAAATATGTAGCTTAAATGAAATAAAATATAATTATTTATATATACATTACAATATGTTTTATTACTGATGGGTCACTGACCTGGTGGTGGTGTACAAGTGCCTTCTTGTCGTAATTCAATTTCCAGAAGCTTTAATTTATAATATTTATTTTGCATCAGCTTAATAATCTTCTTAATAAATCCCACATAATCTGAAAATATTCAGTATATATTTTATATTATTTCTAAATTGAGGCTGTTTAGAAGTAAACTATTCAATAGAACAGAATTATTATTAAATGTATATCAATTTAAACTTAGATATAATATTTCTTTTAATCTTACTTATTTACTCTTATTCATTCTATTGTCCATTCATTCTGACTTATTGACTGTACATTGTATGTCTCAGTTTGTATTGCAAATTAAATTACCCAAAATTTACCTTTAGGAAAATCTTGTGGGCTGACCAGTTCCCTAAAAAAGGCCTGAGCCTCATGACCACTTTCATCGAGTGATACATCAGGTTTGAACCAGAATTTCAAGCCTCTTGCCTCCCGAGTGTGACTACCCGTGTTTGATGAAACTAAGTACACACAGAATTCAAGCTGTGCATGACAGGGTTCAGTGACACCATTTTCTGAAATATTTATATATGTAGAAAAAAAAAATCTAATAATAATAATGTCTACAAAATATATTAGGGCAAAAACAATTCTTAAATGTAAAATATTATAATTAGATTTATACTGGCTGTTGGTCTTATCTTTTTCAAAAAGGAAGTAGCAGTAACTCATTAACTAGAATAATTATTAATATATTACCAAAAACTTTTTCCTTGTTTATTATAATTCCTGTATGATCACCTCCTGCTACATGAATTTTATCACTTGCTTCTGCTTCAACTACTTTTCTTTCTACTATTAATACTGTAGAATTCGCCGTTTTGCTTTTTGGAGTCATTATGACTTTCTCTTCGATTTCTGCCATGACTTCAGATTAATGATGTCAACACTTAAGATACTTTTCTAATCCCTGCAAGTAAATGATGAGTCATAAAATTAGTCCTTTTTAAGCATCTGAGCGAATGACAGCGACACAACCTACTTTGAAGCGAATTACAAGGCTAACGCTCGCTAACCTTATAAACTTGAGTCACTTGTTAGATCAATTGCTCGACTACTTCGAAAAAAAGGGCGGGTTTGATAAACATAACAATAACTAAGTAGAACACAAAGAGCAAAATGTCAAATAAAGGGTTTGAAATATACCTTTTATATGGACAGGTGGACTGGGTTTCAATAATTATCTAATTTAGGCAACGGTTCTTGAGTTCTAATATAATACCCTTTTAATTCTAATATTTTGATCACTAGAGTTCAAACTTTCTGATTTCTGTCAACTTCAAAAATCAACTGTCAACATTTTAATTTCTTTTTTTTATTATTTGTCCTTTCGGACAGGGTTTACAACAATGCTGCCTCGTTTTTAGTTTACTGTCAACGTTTTAAGATACAACAGCGAAATTTAAAAAAAATATTACGGTGCTACTCACAGATTGTTCATATATAATTAAAAAAACGGAAACAGTCGTATCCGTACACAAGTCCTTTCGATTTTAGAGTAAAAAAGACTAACGTCCGCTAGGTTAAATAGCTTGTCTTTACTACTTGCAATACATGACAACAATTATTCTACCAGGAGGACATTATGAGGTGCTCTTTCCAGGACAATAATGAATAATAACAAGTCTTAAAATAAGTTTAAAATTCTTAAATTAAATTTCTTGAAAAAAAAATAAAAATCATACATGTTTTGATTATATATTTTTTTGAGCAAGCCGAATAAAAATAACAAATTAAGTTAATTATTAATAAGGTTTTTAAACACCATTTTAGGTGCCTGAATGCCGAATTTCACTTTATTAAACTTTATTCCTAACTTAAAGTTTCTTTATAATTTCTTTTTCACTTTACATGTCATACAACAATGTTTTACTGCAAGAATACTTTTACGGGAAAATCTTAAAATTGATTCATGTGCTTTATTTTTGTGTGTTGTTTTTTCTTCCATGAGACTTCTTACTTTCGGAAACATTTATTTTAAAACCAACTTACCTACTATATGACCAGTAGTTGAAATTTTATAATAATCATTCAAATCTTTGCAAAAAAAAAGAATGCTTACATTAAACCTGTTCTTGTGTTCAAAGATTTATAAAAAGAGGCTTAGAACAATGTTGACGATAGGGACGCCTGATATTAAAAGAATGTTTAATTTAAGTAAATATATTCCTTGGAAAACGTCATTTTGCCATTTGAAGTATTGCGATCAGTTTAAATGTAAATAAGTTGGAAACAACTATGACATGTAAAAAATAATAATAATAATAACAGTCTCTATCTAGGATTTACACATTGAGTGCATATTAAGACAGAGTTTCGAATCTTCGAGATGGCCATTATTTGAATAAAGAAGAAGACAGAGTTATTATATAATAGATTATATATATATATATATATATATATAGTATTGGGGGGCCATAGACGAGCCTGTGAGACGTTTAACGAATAATAAAAGAGGGAGGTGAGAGACCTCTACTTATCTTTATTTCTATTTTTATGCGAAAATTCATTTTTGACTGGCCTAAACTATATAATAATTGGCTACTAGACCTATATCAAAATAAACTACGAAAACTATTGGAATTAATAGCTGAAAGGTAAATAATAACTATGTAATTTATCTTTTACATTCAATATTTTATTTTTTATTTTTTATTAGGTAAAGTAAATTGGAATTTTATTTCGCGCGATTTAAGTTAAATTAAAAGCAGGCCGCCATGACAGACCATGGAGTGAGCTTTGACGTCACGACGCCATAAACAGACACAAGTTGAATAGTGTTCTACGTTATAAGTTATTATAATTTTGTATTTTGAGTAATTTCCTATCATCTATTTTCTATCATTAGGTAGCTGTAAAGAATTATGTGAGCTATCTTACAATTGAAAATATAGTTAAATAGTAATACCAAATGAAATAAACCATTAAAGAGTTTTCTCATTGGTTTTAGTGGCGGTATTTAAGTATTTTTTACCGATTTTTATTTTACTTTATTATGTAGAATTTTTAACAAGGCTTCATTGGTGCATTTATTATTAAAACAGATTCAACATTTTAAAAATACAAATCTTGCCATTGAAAACAAAGAAAATAAGTTTTTAAAGGCTTTACTTTTTAATTCTACGGTAGATACAATTTTTTTTCTTATCCCTAAAAAGTATTTAGGTAAGTCGTGAGGAGGTTCCCAACGAATTTAAATATTTCAATTACTCATTGGAAACAACAATAAATATATAGAAAATTATAGTTGTATTATTTTCATATATTCGATCATGTCCTAACTTCAAAATGTTAATTGGGTCCAAATAATGTACTACTAATTACTTGTATTTTTTAACAAAATAATAACTTTTTGAGAGGAAACCAATTATGACATTAGAAAGCAAGATATTTCGATTATTTTAAAATATGTTTCATAAAACGTTCAAGTAGCTAATTAATAAGTCTATGCACTATGTCCCCTGTCAAGTGTCAGTTGTGACTTGTGAGTTATGACATGACAGTGATTAGCGATATACACAGATTACCACAGACACGATATTACTCAGAGAACACTTTACACTACGTGTTATAACTTATAAGTTATTAGATATATCATGTAACTTATCAGTCATTACTCATTCTAGTTTAACTGAAATCTCGATTAACCAATACAATTGCAATTGCATTAACAACTTTAAAGTTGAAGTACTAAAGTTCAAGTTGTGATCTCGAAATTGCGTTTATTTTTGTTATCTTATTAATTTGATATTCCTATTCCTATTTCTTAGACAAATCTTAAATATTAATATACCACAAACATTATTTTCACGAAAAGTAAAAGATATTCATTTGTTTAGCATTTTAATGTTCGCTACATAACTACAACCTCTTTAAAAATGTACCTACAATTTTGTGGCTTTTTACTGCTTTCTATATTTCTTAAAGTTCAAAGTCAGAGTTTGCAAACTGTAAGCGACGATGAATTGTTACAATTTATCAAAGAAGAGGAAAAACTTATTGTGTTATTTTGTACGTATTTAGTGTACATAAGTGTTAACATTTTTCAAATTCACATTATAGATATTTATATGGAAACAATATTTTCCAATAACTTCATGAACTAACTTAATTCTCTAGCGAAACCAAATTGTGAAACCTGCAAGAAATTTGAACACACATTGCATGGATTATATGAAGACTTTAATAAACACCTGAATGCAGCTACCGTACAAACTGACAACAGCCACCTAGCTAAGCTTTACAGTCCAACTAAGGAACCAGCAGTTGTATTTTTTAGACATGGTGTTCCTTTACTCTATAATGGTAAATGTGTAGAGTTTGTATTTCTATATCAATTTATCAAGTAGATGCTACTTAATCTTATGATAATATTTAACAAACAATTTATAACTGTACAATATGTATCTTAGTAAATTAAAGTACAGAATATTTGTTAAATAATACTATTATGAACTTTAAGGTGAACCAGATGAGAATGAAATTTATGGGTTTTTTGAAAAAAATCAATCACCTGCTGTGAAGGAACTGACTGATAAAATATTTGAGCATATGACGCAGGCAGCTACTGGATCTACAACTGGTGATTGGTTTGTTATGTTGTAAGTAAATACTTATGTTGACCTTACTTACCTTGATTTTTTTAATGTATGTAATGATTTCTATTATTATCTAGGAAACAACATTTCGTAATTGTAATATGCAATTTTAAAGTATCATTTTCAATGTTTTATAGCTATGGAGCATCATGTGTAGAGTGTCAAAGACTACATGCTGTGTGGGAGGGAGTAGGAGCTACTGTACGTGGCAGGGTCAATGTTGCCAGGGTGGATGCTAATCTAGCCGGGCTGAATACTGCTAAACGTTTCCATGTTAATAAGTTACCAGCTTTTCTCTTGTAAGTTTATTTCTATTTTATTCTCATTAAAAATGAAACCAAAAATATGTTCACAATATAAGTAAAAAATGTATGATATTATTATTACAGTTTCCGCCTTGGAAAAGTTTACCGGTATGATTTACCAAAGTATGATGTTAAATCATTTGTCTCATTTGCTCAAGATTGGTATAAAAACTCAAGAGGGGAGCCAGTTCCCCTACTCTCATCGCCTTTGTAAGTATCATATTCAAAATTTGGTAATATTTTATTTTTCTTTCTAATATTGTATTGAAAACAAATATATCTTGCATAATAACAGCTAAATATTTTAATATATTCATGATTTATTTCAGTGATGAGTTAGTAGATTGGTGTGTAGAGATGATAAGGTTTTCAATTTCATATGGATTGGAAATTCTTGCAAAGTATCCTTGGATATGGCAAATAGGTGTGGCTGGATTTGGTCTTGTGGCTATAACTGCTCTCATTGCAATCATCAAGGCTGGAAAATCCAAACCCAAGGTCATCAAGAAGGAAAAGAAAAGCAAATAATACTCTAAATGGTGTTTAATAAGTTATAATAAAGCATATAGTGATAACTGAGAAAAACCATTAAATCTAATGCTTTTATACCAACAGGGTTAAGCATTTTGGGTCCGTCCATGTACAGATAACATTCCTATTTGTAAAAAATTCATTTCAATAATAATCTTAAATAAGATTAAGCAGTCTTTCTTGTATGTGTATTTGGACTTAAGTTTTTTACTTTTATATCAAAAACAAGACACTATTTTTTATATATTAATATAATATTTGGTCAATGAAATGGAATAAATTATCCCTTTGTCATGTGGTTTTTATTTGCAAACACAATAAGAATTAAGGTGATTATCACAAGTGCCCAACATTAGTACAGAAATTCTACAAAAATATTTATACAACATTTTCTTTCGAGACACTACACCATTTTCAAAATATCAGGCAGTGCATGCTTAGTGTTAGAAATATAGCTAGCATGAATACAAATTATTCAAAAGTAATAAATAACCCATATTTAATTGAGAATTCTCTAAATCCGTTAAAATACAAAATCTGCTTTGTATTTAAAGGATTAGTGCTATAAGTAAACTAGGTAATTATTAAACTAAATAGTATCAATTTCAATATTTATTCTAAACACTGAAGCTGGATCTGCTAATTCAGTGCGAATAGCATTTTCAAATTTTTTGAATATTATAGAGAATTCCATTATGTTTTCAGGTTTTGATGCTATCCATAATTTGTCAAATTCATAAAATAGATAAGAATAAAATTTATGAAACAATTTCACGTTAGGTAAATAAGGTTTAGCATTAAACATATAAGTTTTTGCAGATCCATCCTTCAAGAGGTGATAAGCCATTGAAGTTAAATTAATACCAACAATGGCATATGTATATCCATATTTTGGATGCTGTGAATGACTTAGGACATGAGTTGCAACTTGACTGTATTCTGTTGCAAAATATAACAAATTTTCCAATCCTAGCAGTCCCATGCCACGGAAATCAGTTTTTGGATCATCACCCTAAAGATCAAACAAAGAAACATAGTTAATATTACATTATAAACATTTCAATAATATTATAATGTCACTAATATCATACCTGAAAACCGATATATTGCCAGTCCTTTGTGATCCTAGCTTCCAATTGTTTATCAGGTACCATGAGATTCCATAGATCCACCAATTTATTTTCATGATTTATGTTATTACTATCATATTGTGTACACCGTATTTGTTCCACTTCCTCAACCAGTTGTCGATAGCACCAAATTTGTTGTATGCAAAGTCTGAGTGATGGTATGAAAGCGTCATGTAATTTCGGGTTTATCTTTTTAACTCTTATAATAATATTGATTGACGGGTCTACAAAGTCGCGGAAGTTAGAAGGTGTAAATCTGTGTTCTTTGACAACTGCGTCCAAAAATGATACAACCCCCGTTACATCTTTCGTCCGTGATAACATCAGGGATCTTTCGATGTTATATGTTCTTTGGGCTCCTGCTTTATTGCCATAACATATTCTCTGTAACTCGCATAACCTTGTAGTTTTTCGAAGGAACCATTTAATGAAAGGGCGTAAATACCACTGTAACACAGAATAGAGATGGAAAAAGACCATTTCTAATTTAGTCATAAGTAATTTAATAGATTAAATAGTAAAAAATCAAATCGGTTTCATTTAACGAAACTAAATTGCATGATTTCCAAAACAGTAATTTAATTCACATTACAAGTCGATTCATATCAACAATTCATATAAACGGGTCTTTAAATTGGAATTGGAAAATTATCACTTCGTGACTTTTTTAAAAATATATTTTATAATCCCAATCCCAAAATCGCAATAATGACATTAATGACTATTGGTCATTGATGAAATATTTTGTTTGACTGTTTGATGGGTTGAGACTTGAGTGTTGACTTGACGGATAACCTGGGTTACGACTTACAAGTATCAGTGTTGCTAATGCCCTCTTATAATCCTTAATTATATAAACCTAACACTAAACATAATTTAAATGGATTTTATACTAATAATCTCCTAATGGTATAATTTTTAAATCTTATCATTTCCTTATTTCCAACGTTCAAAATTACTGGAGTCGTCACCAAAATGTTACTGATTTTAAAATATCCGAAAATAGTGAATCCATTATATGAATGTCAACAGCTTATCCCTGTATATTATAAAATAATGTGTGTTATGAATTCGAATAAAAAAATCAAAATGACCAGTTGTTCAGATTAGTTGAAAATATTATATTACATATTGGATGGTTCATGACCATCATAAATACAGTATCAGTTCAATCAAAACTAGTAACATTACTTCTTTGCGCAGCTTCTTAATTAAAGTTTATGCTTGTCTTTTAATAAAACTAGTGACTTATCCCGACTTCACAGCGTTAATATTCCCGGTATTGAGTCATTGACTCAGACACTGTGCATACGTTGTAATATTTATTAGTCTATGCTACGAAAGTTTGTCATTGACCCTCCCCCGCCCTCTCAAACTTAAGGAACACTTGATTTGTGTCTATATGCGTATATTTTTTATCCTATACAAATAAAGTTATTTCTGTTTATATTATGTTTTTTCATCGCTCTGGAGGAAAGCAAATGTCGTACCACAACCTAAAACCTCAATCCCTCCTGTCCTGCTCAATATTGCCATATATATATATATCCTTCTCACTTTGTTCAAAGTAATGGAATCTATAGTTCCTATCTCATTTCTAACTATTTGTCTTGCCCTTACCCGGTTACCCTTACATCCGGTTACCACCCCTATCACATTACTGTTGGAGCGCTATTGAAAGTGATTGAGGATATTCGGTGGACTATACATAACACCAAGCTGACTGCAATAATTTTATTGGACACTTATGTGCATTGACTGGTTTTTCATATATTTCTAGACGTCAGCTATCAGTTACGAATGATTATCACTCATCGAATTGGTTGACTCTTAAGCTTGATGTCCCAAAAGGCTGCGCACTTTCTTCGTTACTTTTTTCTTTTTATTAACAATATTTAAAATGCTATCTCTTCTCCCTTTCACTTGTATGGAGGCGATATACAAGTCTATCGCTGATTAAGCTACAAGACTATCGACCACTTCAAAGACCTTGCTGCAATCCATCTATGGTCCAATCGTTTTGAATCGTTATTCATCCTGTAAAATAGCAGATAATAATTATTGGTAGTAGCCGTCTGGAAACAGCGTTGTCTGGAATACTTTACTTCCTATCTTGTAGGTACTGTGGCACACTATACCTTACTGGGACAAGTGCCAGTGAGAAACCTAGGTTTCATTTTGGACCAGTCAGTCAGATCAGATCAGCAAAGTCATCAGATAGATGCACGAGACCTTATTTGTGACGAAAGTGCTACTTAATAAATTAGAGCGAGGATTCAATATAATTACATCAGGTACAATATCTCAGTTTCGTACTCAACTTAAGTGGCTTCCTACCTACCTTCGCTGTGCTATGCACATCCATTCATTTCTCTATAACATACACTATATACAAAATTCTCCTACCTACCTTCAGTCCCGTTTCCATCATCTTCCTAGTCCTAAACGGTCTAAAAGGTCTTGCACAATATCGATGCTTATAGTCCCATGACACAACAACAACAACTTCCTACTCCATTCCTTCATAGTACGTGCAGCAAAGTACGCTCAATATATTATTATGTATGTAAGTACATAATTACATACATATGTTTATATGTACCTATGTGTGTATATATATGTTTATATATGAGTATGTTTAGGTATTTTATTTAATAATTTTTTGATTTGTATATTTATTTATTTATGTTTTACTTTACTAAGTGCTTTATCACTTTTGTACTAGTGTGCCCCGCAATAACATAGTTTCTCTCTACCATGGGTCGAATGGCAGAAATATCTTATAGAGATAAGTTCGCCCTTGCCAACATTTCAGCCGCAGTATCGAATGCTTTGCAGCAATCTTGTTCACGGAAAGACGAGATGGAGGTGTCTGGCAGTAAATCAGTTAACTAGTCAACTACTTCCAACGATTCCTAAGTTTAATCCGTAACATTAGGTGAAAATCTTAGAAAATACTATATGTTAACTATTAATACTTTTAATGTCTAATGACTCCTCCTCCTCGTTCCCATGAATACGCCATCCATCATCTTATGACCCACACCAGGGGTGTGGGTCATAACACCCATAATTTAAATCGGGAGAAGGGTCTCCCGATTTAAATTATCATATATCATTGAAAAAGTTACAAAAAAGGAACAAGGTTACACAGCGGTTGCACTCCTCCTCATATAAAGTGCACCTCACTAATATCAGGGGTTTGCACTCAAATCTTTTAGCTGTCCACCACCACCTGGAGACAGAGCAGCCGCACTTGCTCTTTTTGACGGAGACGCAGATACAATGTCCTTTGAGCGCTGCATACTTGGATTATCCCGGTTACTCGTTAGAGCACAACTTTCGCTCACGGGCCGGAGTCAGTATGTACGCGCGGAACGACCTCTGTATTCAGCGTCTCCGTCACCTTGAAGACCCCACTTTTTCTTCCCTATGGGTTTTAGTGGACACAGGAAACGAAAAAATCCTGTATTCCTGTGTCTATCGTTCGCACAGCGGTGACCAGGAGACAACTCGTTTATTTGAGTATCTCAGTGAGGCTGCAGATATGGCTCTATATCAGTACCCTTCGTCGCAGCTAGTCTTTCTGGGGGACTTTAATGCCTGTCATCAGGACTGGCTGTTCCCGTACCAGAAGACCGACCATGCTGGAAGAGAAGCGCGGAACTTTGCGTTGTCCTTGGACCTCTTTCAGCTGGTGAGGCAAGCGACAAGGGTGCCAGATGTGGTAGGCCATACAGCCAATTGCCTGGACCTTCTGCTGACAACTGATCCGGACAGGTATCGTGTAGAGGTCACGTCCCCCTTGGGAACCTCCGATCACTGTCTGGTGAAATCTGTGTTTACATATTCCCACCAGCTTTCGAACCACATGGTGTTAGGCGAGTATGGAAATACAAGTCAGCAGATTGGGATGAGATGCGGAACTTTTTTGCGTCTTATCCTTGGCGGCAGGTCTGCTTCTCTTCTTTGGATCCGTCGAGTTGCGCGGATGCTATAACCGATGTGGTGCATCAGGCAATGGAGTATTTTATTCCTTTTGCTGACGTACCCATCGGTGGCAAAGCTCGCCCATGGTTTAATGCCGAATGTCGTCATGCACATGACCGAAAACATTCGGCATACCTCATTTGGGCTGATGCTCGAAGCCGCAAAACTCCGGATGTAAGTATAAAGAAGAGAGCCTTTAACCAAGCTGCCAAGTCCTACAAAAAGGCATTGCGGAAGGCTCGTCTCGATCGAATCGCTAAGAATGGCGAAAAGCTCTCTGTCAGATCAACTGGCAGTCGAGCTTTCTGGTCTCTTGCGAAAGCGATCGAGTCGAATTTCTGCCAACCCTCACTGCCTGCTCTGCTGAAGCCGGATGGATCCCTGGCCCACACAGCAACAGAGAAAGCGAACGTACTTGCTTCTCTGTTTGCTGATAATTCGCATCTAGACACTGGCAATGCTTCTCCAGCACATCTTCCTCACTGCGGTGTTTCGATGCCTGAAATCCGCATCACTAACAAAGAGGTATGGAGAACATTGGGTCGTTTAGATGTGAATAAAGCCAGTGGTCCTGATGGTATACCAGCCATTCTGCTCAAGACATGCGCAGCTGAGTTGTCTCCTGTACTGACACGTCTGTATCGTCTCTCTTTCATGACTGGAATAGTGCCGAAATCCTGGACGCTTGCTAATGTGCAACCCGTGCCCAAAAAAGGCAGCCGTGCCGACCCTGTCAATTACAGACCGATTTCAATCACCTCCATACTCTGCAAGATTATGGAGCGTGTATTGAACTCGCGCCTACTAGCATACCTAGAAGGTAACGATCTCCTCAGTGACCGACAGTACGGGTTTCGCCGTAATAGGTCTACTGGGGACCTCCTAGTGTATGCTACTCACATTTTAGGCGAGGCCATTGAGAAGAACGGAGAAGCGGTCGCCGTCTCTCTGGACGTCTCGAGGGCATTTGACAGGGTCTGGCATGCGAGCCTTATAAGCAAGCTTTCAGCATATGGTATATCTCCTGGTCTGATCGGCTGGGTAACGGACTTTCTGAGCCACAGATCTCTCCGAGTAGTTGTCGACGGGTGTTCCTCGGAACCCTTGACAATAAATGCCGGAGTGCCTCAGGGGTCCGTTCTTTCTGCAACTCTGTTTCTGCTGCACATTAATGATCTGTTGAAGCCCGGTATCTATGGGTATGCAGACGACAGCACAGTTGTAGAAAGATATCTGCCGTGTACTCGGGCTAGTCGAGATCAAGTACAGTCTGAAAGAGAAGCCATGGTGCAACGTTTGAATGACAAACTTCAGGCAGTCTCCGCATGGAGCAATGCCAATCTTGTCAAGTTCAACGCCACCAAAACGCAGACGTGTCTATTCACCGCCAAAAGGAGCCCTTTCACCTTGGCTCCTACTTTCCAGAATGTATCCTTGGAATACAGTGACCGGCTTCAGTTGTTAGGCTTAGAGATTTCCTCGAACCTCAACCTTGGTCGGTTCATTGAGTCCAGAGCAAGAGCAGCAGCAGCAAAGCTTGCCGTTCTGGCGAAGGTTCGGCAGTACTTTACACCGGGACAGCTTTTTGTTTTATACAAAGCACAGATCCGGTCGTGTGTAGAGTACTGTGGTCACATATTTGCTGGTGCCGCAAAGTCTCATCTTGCGGTTCTGGACTCAATTGAGAGGCGAGCAAAGATGCTTATAGGCGATCCCGAATTGGTCGGAGCCGACCTCCAATGCCTTGAGCACAGGCGTAGAATTGCTAGCCTCTCAGTATTCTATAGGATACATTTTGGTGAGTGTGCGCAGGAATTACACAATTTAATTCCCCCGTCCCCCTTCCATCACCGGACGTCCCGACGCACGGCAGGTTTTCATCCTTTTGTTGTGTACATTCCACCTGTCCGAACGAAGCGCTTTGCTTCCTCATTTTTACTGCGTACAGCAAAGGATTGGAACAGCTTGCCTGCGTCGGTATTTCCGACCGAATACAATGTGGGTGTCTTCAAGCGAAGAGTGAATAGGTTACTAGGGTAATGCGCCTTACCACCTAAGACTACATTCCACATCAGGTGGAATGTAGTCAAGCATTGCCCTAGATCATATAAAAAAAAAAAAAAAAAAATATCACTTAATATTAAAAACCAATTTTTATGCAGATTTGTTGTTTATTATATTATTTAGTTTTGGGATTTTCCTATGAAAAATAGAGTAAAAAGAACAGGCCCTACACATTTTTATTTTTCGTTCTATGTATGTATGTACAAGTGTGTACAGACAGAAACAATGTCTAATTATATTCTTTATGCACTAAAAGTACAAATAAAATTAACCACTAATTAAACTTACTCAACTTTTAATATCAAATTTAACATGCATATAATGAAATTGTTTAGCAAAGTCTTTGAGTTTTGCGAAGAAGTAATCATGTTCATGGGAAGAGGGAATGAAGGTGTCTGGATCTGAATAGTGGTTATCTTTCCTTCAGGGGTATGTGAAATTTCTAAACGGGATATGTGATGCAAATTGAATGTATAATGTGATTATGATGTATTTTTGTTGCTACTATAACAACAAATACTAAACACCAATGAAAATAACTATTTAAGGGGGCTCCCATACAACAAACGTGATATAGTAAATTTTAGAAACTTTATTTTCAGCATACAACTAAACAGTTCTCTATCTCCCCGCCCATATCAGTAGGTTCTTCATATCTTTAACGTCCATAAAATTAACTCAGCATCTCACCGACAATTTTAGGGTAAAAAAAGTGAGGTAACTTTCAAATAAAACTATTATTTAGTCCGAAATTGTGTTTTATTTACTTTGAAAATTGTAATCATAAATACTATAATAAAATTATTTACAATGCAACATACATTTTGACATCCAGTCATCATTTATTTACACAAGGCGATGCGTGAATAGCAAATTTACCTTTATCGTTTATAAGTAGGTAGTTACCGATTTATAATAGAAATTACTATAAATGTTTAAATTAATTAACTTATACTACAAAACCACTATTTTTATTATAATAATAATTCAAAATTTTAATGATCTTTTGCCACGTTTCAAGCATTTACAAAACTTTGTACTATTAAGATTTTTTTATGCATTTAATGTGTAACAGTGTTTATAAAAGATAATAGACTATTGACATGCAAAATCCAGTGTAATATCCTACATAGTCTAGCGTCAATTTGTTACTCTGTGGCGCAAATAATTTAACTTCAACAGCTTTAGACTTTTTATAGATTTTTTTAAATACTTATAAACAGTGACACTATAGAGAATTACATAAAGTAAACAATTAACTGTTTGACAATATCACAAATAGAAAACAACATACAACCTCAATGTATGTAAGAAATAAATAAATTTAGTCAACGAGGGCTTATTTAATTTTCGCACTAATTATTATCTCACTAATGTCTTTTCGTGCGTCTTAATATTAATATTATCTACTTATATCTACTTGCCTTCTATTTAAATTGAAAGCATCAACTGTATAAGATATTTAATATATCCTTATAATTGTTTTGTAGGATTAATTTTACTTAAAGTTCAGAACAAATTTCTTCGGATATATAAATTACTAGGATAGGTACTTTAATTAGCATGCTTCGTAAATAAATATATAAAGACATAATATATAACGGTTAGTTTAGTAAATATTACGTGATAATACTATTTAGAAAACTAATATTATTAATTGAAGAATTTCAATATTAAATATAATGTCAGTATTTTTATTTAAATAAAATTAAGAGAAAATCTTTGGACATGTCAGAATCTTTGGAAGTTTATACTAATCGGGAATACAATAATAATATGACGAGCAACTACTGGACGGAATGTTATGGTTTGAAAGGGTTAAAGCAAGTACCTATCGATTTGAAATAATATTTCTGAACTTCGTGTAAAATATTTAACAACCAGAAAAGCTGTTATATTTTTTATCATAATCTATTTTTATTTATGAGTCGCGTTTTTATTGCTATATGATATTTGTTTTATTTATTGAACACATTATTAAGAATCCATAATGATATAATTATGTACACCATGTGTGTGTTCTTAATACTTTACTAAGAGAAATAAAAGTACCCCTATATATCACTGTTAGAAAACTAAACGCTATTTTAAATTGAATAAATGATCAATAGCTACAGAATTTATAAGTACGATCTCGCAGAAACGATATAATGCGTGTAAACGCCCTTTTTCAGGTTCATGAAGTTTTTCAATCTTTACTTCTAAAACACGAATGAGATGTAATATACGCGTTCATATTTCGTAATAAAGAAGTTAATTAGGTATCATATAAAGTATCGAATAATAATTATCAAAATTACTATCAATTACTATATATTTTTTTTAAATAGGTGTCATTTGCCCCTTTAATTAATAAAAGATATGGACGAGAAATAAGAATACACATTTTTATCTAATATACCTAAAAAAAAACTCGATACATAATATAGTGAGTCGTATCGTGTCTGTATCGGGCCTATGTTGCTTGATACAATACCGTTCAGTAATATCTCAAAAGGCAAGACGCCATGTTTCCTATTTTTAACCATGATGAAGGAATAATTTAAATATAACAACTTTTCCAGTCAGTAATTCAAAATGGCGGGTAAAAGGTCTAACTTGCTACAAGCGGGTAATCGCTAGATTTACTAGTTTTATTGTTTTCAAGTTACACCATTTATTTCTTAGTGTCTAAAGCCCTTGGTAACATACCTACTTAAATCTTAAACAAAGCTAATTGAACCGTAAAATTGGGTAAAGCATTCTAAATTTTAAGCAAAAAATATATTTTCCACGTACCCTTGCATTTAACAGTAATTTCTATTTCAATTTGCAAGAATATATTACACAGGGTCATATGTACATATATAATATTAAATTTAAAATCAACATACAAGTTACAATAAATGTTATATAATGTAACTTATGAAAAGAAATATTTGATTTGTTTTATCATTTGGACTCGTGTTTCCGTTTTTATTCTTACGTCATTGTGACAGTTGATATTTATATTATATGAGGAATATTATATACCTTGTATATGTTATATAATATATAGGCCGTGTTCCGAAATACAAACCAGTATACTGGCCAGTGCTGATGACGTCAAAAATCGACGCCAATCGACACCGACACCAGTGCAATATGGCGTGGGTGTTATGACGTCATTAGCCCTGGCCAGTATGTTGGTTTGTATTTCGGAACACGGCCATAGACTTATGACATTACATGTCAAATTGGTCAGCAACAAAGGATTTTAGCGTATAACATTTTGGCAATTGTAGGTACATCAAATGGGTCTCTCAGATTTAACTCTGAAAGTTTTACGTAGCGTAATAAATAGATTATTAATTTAATATCAAAAAGCTTGAATGTAACAATAGTAGTAGGTATATTTGAATAAACTTTAGCTAAACTCAACATATAATTTTAGCAACTATAATGAGGTTTGACTTATGGTAGAAATAGTTTATATACCTTTGAACCAAATACAAAGATTCAACAATACATAGAAATAACGCCTGAATATAGTTTTTAATATTTTTAACAGAATATAGCGTTTTCTTATAAAGCGAATGATATGTTATTTTATCTTATTTTATACGAACATTGCAAATTAAAATAGTATCACTTTATATATATATTTTTCAAATCTGGGAATGGTTTATTTTTGTAATTTTATACAATATATATATTTTGGTCATTTAAATACGTATTTATATTTGAACTATTCATTGCTTTTATAACATAAATATATTTCAAAACAATATTAAATTAGAGAGCGCTTTAAAGCGTTTTTAGTTAAATTGTTTTTTGTGATATCAAGGAATTAACGGCTGATACATTATGTAAATAATATAAATAGCAAAAAGACTATAATTATTAAATATATATAAATTTGTAAATATTTTCATATATATAAATATTTTCACAAATTAAACACTACCATTTTAGATAAAACAAGTAATTATAATACAATACATAATGAAGGAGTAGGGTAAAGTAGAAACCCTAATCAACCAATCAAAAGAAAAGGAATCATATTCTGGATAACACAAATCTTTACACATTAACAGAACCCCTACTTTACCCTACTCTCCATATAATTACAATATTGAAGCACAGCCAAAATGGGTTACTTATTACAATTTTTTCTATACATATATTTAGATAAGTATTATATAGTACCAAGCCACCATGGTCCGCTTATCGACAAGCAAAGGCAGAGACGTCATCGATACCACAATTCAAATTTGGAATCAAACTCTTAAGTCCTACTACAGTCTAATTTAAAATGGACAAATACCCAATGGTACGTTAAATATAAGTGGATAAACTAATGAGTATTTAAAATAATAATTAAAATCGTCTGTAGTATTACCTTAAGTGTATTTTACGTTTATGACATTTATTTTCAGGGCATGTTGTCTTTTGGTATATATAATAAATAATAATAATCGCTCAAGTTATTAATTACATCATGATGCCATGCCTTCCTTTTTGATATGAAGATAAATTGAATTAATGAAGTCTGTTTCACACTGCTCAATTTGTTATTAAAATAAATTACCAAAAGTTTACTAGTTAATATCACTTTTAATCCTAATTCCTTCATTTTCTTATCCAATCTATAGCGCACTATTTGATTCGAAAAAATAGCAAGTAACCACCATTCAGTTAAAGGCTCACTATCTCATATGCGATATTAGTACACTATTTGATTTAGTGCTCGGTAAATTGGATAATGAAATGGATGTTTAAATGAAATCTAAGACACGCTTCCAAATTCAAATCCTCATTGATTTTTTTTATTTAATACTTTAAACAATTTTTATCTACTAACACGTGCCTCATACTTTAGATAGGTGAAGTATATAGATATTTATATATATACAATAAGTACATAAGAATACATCTAAACAGGCAAATCAATCGTTCAGGGTAATTGAAGGCATGTTCACGGTATACCTAAACATACATACAAATACAGGGTGTTCATCAGATGTCTAAGACTAACAAAATACCTATTTGAGCTTTGTTCTAAATCTAATCTTTGGTTTGGATGTTGTCTAACTTAACCTCAACTCACAGAGTGATGAGCGTGACAATCAAATTCTAAAAGCCAACTATCTAGGGTGGTATCACAACAAATGTGTTGATTTAAATAAATATATATAAAATCTACAACAATATAAATCTTACAGTAAGTTCAACATTAAACTGTTTTTAGGTAATGAAATAGATTTCTTTTTAAACCCACTGATACCACCAGCTGGGACACCATGACCCACAATCTCTACACGTGAATTGTTCCCACTTAACCCTATATTAAGATCATGTAGAGGAAAATTAGTCACTTCAATTCTTAAATAATACTGGAACCTATTTCAAAACCTTAGAAAACAGGGACTCATTTTGGTTTGCTGTTCAACAAAATACGAGTCTTCTTTTATGTTCTTAAATCTATAATTTACTTATGTTTTAATGAATTACTTATATCGAATGGAAATTCATCAAAAATATCGTCAGATCTCGTGAGTTACCTATTAAAAAAAATAGCTGTGAACCAGATACAAAACACGAAGCCGCTAACTTGAAACGTACATGAAGCAGCTCGCAGCATTTAGCATTAAGAGAAGGCCTTGTAGTGAATGAAGAAGAAGATAAGAAACACCGCGTAGGCGGTCGGGAAAGTGATACGGGCAATGACATCAATCGTCTTCGCCACTCGTATTGGATGCGGAGGCTCCTTTTTACGGACCTGGACGAAACATGGCTGAAAGAAATTATTTGCCGAATGAATGATGATGGCGAAAAAAAAAACAATAAACAGCTAGATCTAACACAGATAACGAACAACTATTGACAGACCATCGAACTGACAAAATAAAGGACATGTAACAAAAAAAATGAAGTCAAATACTAAAAAGCGAATTATTCAGGAAGAGATTGCTTAAAAGATATAAAAAAATATAGAAACACAATAATGCTACTTGAAAATTAAATAAATAAGCGTCCGTGCTGTAAAAATTGATAGTGTGTTACCTCAGACACGCCGCCATTGTTGGCTGTGTGCGTACACGAGCCGGGCGCGCCAGTACACGCAGTGCACGTAACTATGTCCGCCGCGCCCGTTGACTCGCGTTTTTTATCACCCTGTTTATATAAATCTTACACATGTTTACTACAGTTAATATAAAGATATTTATACTAATTTGAAAAGGAAACGATTTACTAAATACTAAGGACTAATTTTGTTTGAATTAAGAAAAACAAATGAAAATGGGCAGGACTGTTAATGAGTTATTTGTTAAAACTAGGCTACTTACAGGCTGTAGCGATCCGAAGTGGCATTAAAGAAAAAATATGCGTTAGATATAGTGACATATCAGATGGTATGTTTGGCGAAATGTTTGGACGTTCGTGACATCACTTACAGCGCCGCTAGACCCCGGTTGGGGCGTTTCAGATTTAGCCCAGTGGAGAAATGCCACCGCCTCCTACGTGGATGAACATATCTTTTACTTTTAGCCGAAGCGTAGTGGATTCGGAACGTGATATGCTAAGCACAATATTACTTGATGGTTACTAAAAGCGCCCTTTTAATATCACTTTATTTACGTCCACATTTTATTTTGAATAGGCTTCTGACCTCTTCACTAGGAAGCATTTTCTCCACATTATAAACTTAATGATAAGTTTTAGTAACACAAGAGTTAAAATGAAATAGCATTACAATCAAGAACTACAACACTAAGTGTATGATGCCGGTAACAGCTGCCTTGTTACCTCAATAAAGTCAATATACATGAGTTCCCAAAATGAAAACGTGCTGTGATTGCAATGGTGACCTAGACTGTTTTATTTCTTGCATAAAACTCACAACGAAATATAACAGTTTTATCAGGAATGTGCCAATGAAAATGGCGAATGTTCTTACCAAGGGGCTGGCCAGTATAATGCCAATTCTGCTCAGAACCGCGGGAAGTCGCTGTGAACACATTATACAGACATTTTGTTCACTTGTGACAGATGGACTACAGAGTGCAGAGTGAACACAGACTAGATTGATGTGGCCACACTTAACATATTACACACTTGTTATAATATAGACTATTTATTCTTTGCAATGTTTTCTTTCTAATATTTTTTAATGGCCACACAAAAATAGTCTTTCTATTGATGATAATACATTTCTAGATTTATGGTGTTAACATATACATGCAAGTTAGTTTTCAGAACATGCTGTAAGAAGAAAGGATTGACAGATCGTGCTACAGTCCGCGTACCAAAAGAAAACATTGCAAAGATTTAGAAGAGGAAATGCCTTATTACATCCATCTTTTATTAGAGTATTTTCTTAGATTAATAATAATTAATAGGTAAATTGTATTGAAGCTGGAATAAACGTTTTTAGCTTTATCTACAAATATTAGGGAAACCTATTTATAAACTTTTCAAAGTTTTGTCTTTAAAGAATTTTGTTATAAATTAGCTAGTTATGCGAGAAGGTAGATTTCTTGGTAGGTACATTATCTAAAATAGTTTAAATTAATTTTCTAATAATATTCTTTTAATTCACTAAAACGATTTACAGTAATACTTTGTTAATATTAAAATTATAATGAACTATAACTTTATTAATAAACACGTAGAACATGTATAACATTAATTCTAAGTGCATTAATCACAAAGCCTCACTTAATTCCAACAAACAACGAAAAGCCGTCACTGACCTGTGTAACAGGATTTTCTCCTGGCCTGTACACAACGTTGTGCAACGGACGCTTCCTTCCCACGTAGTTCACGCACACGAACTCAAGCAGCGACGCGTATATGAAGCACATACACACGCCGTCCCACACATTCATAGCCGTGAGATTGGATACAACGGGCAAGGTTGAACGGAATCCGTTAGACGTTGTGAAGAAATTCAACATTGTCGTTACACCTATGCCAAGAATCGAAATTAGAAGATTATATTGACGGTTATATGAACATCCACAATTTGGTAATTTAGTTTGCAGTTGAAAAAATATTCGGTAAGATTTTCGTTTGAAAAATACTTTTTCTACTGTCTAAGCGCCTATCTTGCAAACAAAGCAATTTCAATTAAATTTATCTTCTGAAAACCTAAATGTATATTTGACAAGATTATGCCATATTGAGTTAGAAGATTTCTATGCCTAAATTCAAGCAAGCAAAATTACATTACAACTGGATGTTCATATATTCAAGACCTTATACCTAAAAGAACCAGTCTATAAGTAGTATAATAAAAGTGCTCCAATTATCAAGCATTGTGATATAATATAATTCCTACAAAAGATTGTTCTAAAATTTTGAAAGCATGATTTCTAACATGCATAATAACAAGAAATTTGGTGTAACCTTCGTTTGCCAAGAATTTTCTAATTACTTACACGCCAGACTGTTGAAAATCAACATTATTGTATAAAATCTAGCTTGTCATTGATGGAGACAAAGTATATCATTTTAAAACTGCAAAAAAAGTAAAATAAAACTAACCTATCATGACTCTAGCAGGTACAGCATTCCATTCCAGCCAAAAAGTAATAAAAGATGATGTCACCAAAATGATCCCCGGAATAAAAACAGTGGTGAAGTAAAATGATCTATCCCTCGTGAACATGAGATCCACTCTGAGGCAGCTGTAATTACCTAAAAAATATGAAGCATGTCTAATAATAAAATATAATAATATAAAGCGTAACGTCGAGTCGTCGGCAGTACAGTACAGTCTATTGCCGACGACAAAGCGAAAGAATCCTGCTAATGTTAGCGTGTTATGAACAGCCGCAGACACATCTACGAAGAGAGAAGATGCAAGACCGAGTACATTCCATTCGCCAGCCAATTTTACCTATCATGGAACGAGCTGGTACTGCGTTCCATTCCAGCCAAAATGTGATGAAGGAAGAGGTCACCAGGATAATGCCGGGAATAAAAACTGTGGTAAAGTAGAATGCTCGGTCTCTCGTAAAAATAAGGTCCACCTTAAGACAGCTGTAGTTACCTGTGAAGTTAATATTATACGTAACGGTCGAACGTCATACAACATGCTCGTTCCAATTTTGTCGAGTGTTGTATTCGGTTACACAATTGGAAATTTAGTTACGGTAGTATTTGGATATATTCCAAATAACTCTATTCAGTGGCCTTGTTATTATTTACAATTACGATAACAAAATCAACTTCTAGTCGTCTACTTTCACATATGTAGGAGTAATGTGTGTTGTGTACCAAGTGTACGAGCGCAGTGTTACAACGTAAACAGCAAGACTATCTATCACGTGCATGTAACAGTACGTGCAAAAGTAACACAAATAAAGAGTAATGAATGGTGATAAATGAAGTATTGTTACGAAGTCTTCGAGCTGTCAGCGAGTATCACACAACAACGCCATTACTCACACATAAGCGGATACTGTATAAATACGACAACACCGGACAGGACTGTCAGTCATCCAGTTCAACAAGAGGTGGTACCTTGCTCCTCAAAGCGTCTCTGGCAAAGATTACATGTCAGCTCTTCATCGTCCTCGTAAAGTGAAATACCATCAGCTGCTTGCAAAGACGTTAATAAATTCTTACATTCTACATCGTTACTTATTTATCACAAATATTTTGTTTGAAAGAGAAGCTGATACACCGTTTAACTAATCAACTAATGCGAAACGTGTCAAACCAATAAAAATGAACATGCCATTCTACGGCTAACTACTCACGAAACTTTTACTTATATACTTATAATTATCACATTAAAAAGCTATCCAAAACACGTATTCTATAATTTACCACTACTGCACAAAAACTTTAAATTATAATGTTTCGGTAAACCAAGACCAAGCTGAAAAGAGTTAATCAGAATTTTTTATTAAATATAGGGCAGTGCTTTTAACAAAACAATGTATGTATGTCGGGGAGACTAGTCTACATAAGTTGGCTTCGACCGATATGCAGGAATATAAATATACAGGGAGTCCCGAAAAATGTAATGGGTAAAAAAATACAATTTGGAGTAGAACCAGGTAGAGTACAAGGTAAATGAACGCGTCAGGTACATATTGTTAATTTGTTACATTTTGTTAAAATATCAATTATTTACAAACCAAAACTTAGGTGTATCTAATTTTAGTAGTACGTACATACTTTTTGTCCTAGATGTGCTATTATTTTAAACAAATGATGCCAAAAAAACACCCTTATAAGTATAATAAACAAACATAATTATTTCCAATTCTGAAACACACCAAATAGAAACAAGCAACTATCGTAATAAAATCTTTAAAAAAAAGGCCACCCGTTTTCAGAAACACCCTGTATACATTAATGTTATGTAAAGCAAGGTCAACAGAAATATATTTTACCTCTCCAGCTAGCCTTGATCGGGCAGGGTATGGTTTGATTCTGTATCAGATATGCGTTAAGTGTGGTCAGCGACGGAGACTTCCGGAGAGTGTCCTCATCGTTCTTCCACACGTAAGTTATGGCTGATTGCTCGTAAGATACTGAAATTTATTTAATTTATATAGATATTAAAGATAAAGCATTTACATTAAGGAAGAAAATCTTTGCAAGAAAATATCAACAACTCTGTTGTAAAACCTGTGCGACAAATAGGTGATTGAAGAAACATTGTCAAAGAATTTATGTGCTGTGTTGTGTGATATCAATAAACAAAATATAACATAAACTTAACTATTAAAGGGTGACTACATTCATTAAATCTGAAAAAAAATATCCTTAATACAAAACTATTGCTAGAAGCTATTTCAAAACACATAAAAATGTAGACAGGACTAAGGATTGCCATATATAAAAACTATCTATGAAATTACTCACTACTCTCTAAGGCAAATGAACACAATGGATCGTCGAAAGGGAAGATGTTCAGCCGGCCCTGACACGACAGTATGAGGTGACGCCGCATCAGGTAGTTGATGGTTCCATTGCGGTAGATGCGCAACGCAAAGTGCATCGGGATTATCGGATCCTGAAATATCATAACCACTATAAACCTGAATGGATAATGAAACTAGAAATTGATTAGCGTACACCGAAATAAATAAAACTCTAAATCACTACTAAATAAAATAAGGGGACTGACTTAAATGGGCCGTGTTTAATACTGGGTTGATGTTATAATAGCAATTTTTTTTCGAATAAAGACAGAGAACCTTTGTGCAATACTGTTGCCACTCGAGCGAAGCCAGGACAGGTCGCTAGTCAATCAAAATGTATCTATTAGATGTTGATATACGTTGTTTATTATTCTTTAATAATGCTAACAATCTACCAGCTATTACCAATAAGTTTAACAATCGTCAACAGCTAATAGTATCTGCCTACGTTCCAGCTATTGATTGTAATTTTCAGGGCTATGACGAAAAAATAGCAGTAAAAGAAATAGAAGCAAACAATAACTAAAACAGAGAATCTCTAAATTTAATATTAAGCTAGAATTTGATAAAGTAATTTACACTTTCATCATATTCCACGGTTAAATTAATAGAAAGACTTACTTTGAAGTCTCCGTGCATGATGAAGTACGTGTCGGGAAGCCAAATATCCTCGTGATGATGGATGGCATTCAAAAAGTCGTAGTGCGACTGGTTTGAATACCGCAACCGAGGGTCATACCATTGTTGCTGCAGGAGGAACTCAACCTCGTATTTCTGGAAAACATAGATCGGGTAAGAACAATCAAGCAAACAAAGTTAGAGCAGATGAAATAAATGATGAAGAAAATCCATTTCTAAATGTCAAAAGCTGAATAGAAAAGGGTATATGATATTAAGACAGAAAACAACTTACAAGACTAGATTCATCTGGAGACGCTAAACTAAGAAGTAGCACGCTAACATTTACGGTGAGGACACCTGGAAACCAATGCGGTAAATGATGTATTTTAAATTATAAAATATATTTAACCTATATATATTCTTAAATTAATCATGATGAAGAACGAAGCAAAGGAAGAAGATAGGATTATACACACAATAGAAAACCTAGTCAAGCAGACACATTATTTAAAGAACATGCGAGGAATCTAAAGAAAACATCAAAGTGCACAGGAAATAATCAGTTTTGATATTTTAATCATAGTCAGTTATATTTCCATTATTAAAAATAGTTTTATTTGTTGATATGTTAAAATCCGATATGGTGAATATTAAAATTGTTAACATATAAACATTTCAAATGAGAATTATATAAATCGTAGAGAACATCTAAGAATAGTGGCAAAAGTCTGGTTGCTTTATCAATCGAATATCAGTATTTATTTTTTCATTCAAAAAATGAGAATATAAAATGGTTTACGATTACTGAAGTTACGTTTGACGTTTTTGACTATATAGAGTTATATAATATCATAATGAATATAAAACAAAAAAAAAATAACAAATGGTCATGAATTGGACAAATATTAACCCCATATTTTCTTTAAACTACCCTCAATTTTGTCTTAATTATTTGACTCTTTGGTTTAAATGAAACTCATTTTGTATATTTTTATATATTAACTTTCATAAATAACATGACGTGTCTTATGTTTGTGAAAAGAGAAAGCTTTAAGGATCTACAAGATTTTACATGTTTTGTAAAGTCGAGCCCTAATGTTACTATATATTTATATATTTCTTCTAAAATATTATTTTAGTGATCAGCACGACAGCCTTTCCTTTCTTTTTAAATATCAGTTTGTTAAGCGATCTCCTCCTTAATTAAAATATAAGACCTGGTGCTCACTAAAAAAAAAATTAAAAAAAAACAAGATACAGACAGCATGTGTACATCGTGATGCAGAAGCTGAACTATCCTTGCATCAAATCATACATACCATAAAAATTTACACCTTAACAAATAACAAACCATTTTATATATAAGGTCTAAATTTTTATATACAAAAATAATCAGTGCAGAATTATTGAAGTGGTACACAAATAACATAACAAGGTAAACAGTTTAAGGATTTCTCTTTTCAAAAACATGTAACACAACGAACCGCGATTGGGCGATCGAGGCCGAAGCGAGGGTAGCCCAATATTATCTTTATTCAAAGTGTCGTTGGGTGAAGTTAGACCACAACAAAAATCGGGATCTGCAATTTAATACAACCTTGTAGCTCTAATCTCCGAAGGCCTTGTATACTTGACTTGACTTGACTTGACTTGACTTGCATATTGACAACGATGTTATCTACTTTGTAATGGCATTGAATCACGTCTAACATTTATTAAAACATATTTACCATCTACTGGTGGTAGCAGTCTTTTGTCGTAGCGGGAGTTTTTTAACAGGTTATCCAAAATCTCTTTGTCCGACTTGCCCGCCGCAAAACTGAAATAAAAACCAAATGATTAGTTCAATAAACCAATATTTTGTACTTAAGAAATAATATTAGTAAAGTTTTGATAAGGTTATTGCTTCTTACGATGTTCTATTATTTGTAATTTCATTGTAATAAATTTTATGAAGATATTTAGGTGTTTTTGTTTTTAAATCAAAACGTAGGACAAATTAAGCCGGGATTCGAACAATTGGAGCAAAATTAGCAAATGTAACGTTTGTGACTCGACAAAGCCTGTGAAGACAAATTTGATTTGTCAATGAAGTTAAAACTGTCTTGGGCTTTCGAATGTAGTTAGGAAAGTAGGTTAGAAGACCTCTGAGAGGTAATGTTTTTCAAAGCACCCAAACATATGATTTGAATTGAAATAGTATAGCATAATAACATTAAAATTACACAAACAGACTCTTTCAACACGAGTTATTTATATTAGTCAACAAATTCACTCAATATTAGTCAACAAATGCTGACCCTAAACAATAATGATGTATTAAGTCTATAAATGAACGAGCAACTTCACGCTTGGGCAGCTGTAGGCCGAGTTACTTCTGCTCTAGTGATCGATGAATGGTTCTGTCGTATATCAACCACATAATGCAAATTTTTAGATTATAACATTATTATAACCCATATTAGTTTTTTATTTAGGAAATTTATTTTTCATTCTATATTTAAATAAATGGAACGTCTGTCAATACGCCATATTGTATTTTAGTGTTATAGAATACAGGTTGAAGAGGGTGCTAGAATAAAGGGTACATAAAAGCTTTTAATAACATGGGTGACATTTACTTTAATTTAGATCAGTTCAAACTAAGCAACTGACATCTAGGTCAGATATATATGAATAGAACAAAACATTACAACATCTCTTTAACAGCTGGTCAAATATATATCTACAGAGTGTCCCGTTTTAACAGTTACACACTTGAAACTGAAATACCGTTTGTTCATACTATAAAAGAAACAGCGTAAATTACGTACTATAAATAAAAATTGAATAAAAAATAAACAGATACTGGCATGGATTCGAACCCACGACCTCTGGGAAATCGAGAACTCGAATCCTAGCTCGTATATATTCCATATTTATTTAAAATTTAAATAAGCTGACATGGTTACTTAAATATATATGTTTCTAGATATTTCCAAACATGAATAACGTATTTCTAGGTATGTTTCGATTCAATTCAAAATTCAATTGATTTCAGGCTATGAATTTTTTAATATAACACATATAAAATTAAATAACCGAACTAAATTTACATTCTTGCTGCAAAAAAGAAAAACTGATTTTAAAACTACGTCACCAATATTTTAAAATTGCAATATTATGGGTAAGATACTTATTTTAGGAATTAAACTAATAATAAATGTAAATTAATTATCATTTAACAAAGCAAAGTAATGAACTTACAAATTGAATGGTGAGTTTGATCCGATTACCTTAATCATCGGGTTTTAGTACAGTCAATAGGATTAATCTACCAGATTTATGTAAAGCGTATTATCACTTAGGTAGGTACATTATAAACAATCTTCGAACTATTATATAAAAGATAAGTTGGTACACATTATACAATATATAAAATGTACCAACTTATATAAAAATGTACCAGGTACACATTTTATAATAAAATTTATATATATTGAAATTTAATATAAATGTTATGCACCACTCTGTACTATTTCTTCATACCCACTAGTATATGCTTGTCTGTTTTTTTGTTACCAATACCTCTTATTAAGAATTAATTTGAATCATTTCTGTATGTGGTGTGCGATAAAGAGTATATTATTTTATTTATTTTTTAAAAGACAACTCCCGCATTAGGGATTAGTTTATCCTTGTGTTGCAGAGGGCTTCACAAACATATACCTAATAACGAACACAAAGTACACCCACACTGGGAACAACAATCTGTGGATCACACAAAGAATTGTGCAGTGTGGGGATCGAACCCACAACCTTTGGTTTAGCACTCAGGGTCACTAACCACTACACCAACAAGTCATCATTTGGAATCAGCGTTTTTTTATTCCGAACATCTACGAGTATACCATTCCATTTCGCAAAAAAATGTCGCTTAGACCTAATAGCTCTAGACGCGTCTTACTATTTATTAGATATATCTTAACAGATATATCTTAATATTTATATATATCTTAATATTTATTAGATATATCTTATCAATATGTCGTTAGACATATTGATGACGAACAGTATTGTGACATCGGCTTAAAGGATCATTTTGTAATTAATTGATTATCTATTATGTTAATGGTCTTGACATGATAATGGAATGTCCCAAGTACATTAAATAATTCTATTAGTATGTCTCTCAAAACTAGAATTTAATCAGAATGCAGGTCTGTTTAACATAAACAAATCGTTGATAGAAATACTTTTGTTATAATATAATTTAGGTATACAGGGTTATTTTACATTAATAGGCCACCTCTTGCAGGCAGTGTCTCCCACATCAATCCAACTAAAATTTGTTCTACGATTTTTGAAAATGAATAGTTTTTAAAAATTAATTTTTCCCATACAACATTTATTTCTTGCCTCTGAACTGGCATTAACTCTGAGCGTAGGTATGGCGCGCGAGCGTTGACCTTTTAGATACTTGTAACAAAATACAGAGTAATAAATAACCAAGGGGGCAAAACACTTTTTGTTTCGTTTATTTTGTGTTTGTTATCAAGATTTTTGAAAATTCGTAGAACAAATGTTGTTGGGATTGATGTAGAGAGGCTACCTGTAAGAGGTGGCCCATTAATTACAATTAACCCTGCATATGTAAAATTTATTATGTAACTTTATGTATATATATATTATTGATTAACTAACTAACTTACATATCGGACGTAAGTGAGGCCGCTCTGCTGACCATGAGTAGGAGAGTCACAGCGCGTACCACCACGCATGACCAACCCATATTAGGACATCTGAAAATATATATAACTTTTCTCTAATTAAGTACCTCGTGTTACTCCTGTAAATAAATTATAAACATTATGTATCATTTGATTATTTTGAATTATTATGTTACCGCTTTATGGATTTTTTTAATGTATATAATTTTGCATATATGTATTTTGATAACTTAATGGTTTGGAAACGTTATAAAGAAAATATAATTTCGCATCAATTATGTATGTAATAAATAATTACTAAAACGATAATTTCAGAATTCCTTTAATAAGTAATATCTAAATAATAACTATGAAATAAAAAATATTTTTGTGATAAATAACTGATATGGATTTTTTCAATAAAACAACATAGTAAAACAAAATAGTATCTACGTATTATAGAGAATAGAACATTACAGAGCTTTCATTACAAGAACTCATTTATATTGTATAATTTTATACATTATCGTACATTGATCTATACTTATGCTATTTCAATATTGATCAGTAATCCATAATTTCTGAGCAAACCAGTTGTTAGTCATGCAAACCGCAATACTAACGTGTAGCGAGGTCAAACTAACATGTTTTTTTACGTGAATTCAATACCTGACCTATATAAGTCATGACGTCAATCGGATTCTGATTATAAAATTTCTTTATTTTATTTTTTTTATAATATTTATATCTCTTACTCAAAGAGCAGTTAGATTTAAAACAACAATCCCTTGATCACACAAACAAGAATATTATGTGTGTAATCGAACCCATGAAGTTTATCCCGCAGGCATGACAGTCCAACAGGCCTTATTGGCTCGGCTTGTAAATTCATGAAAGCATGTCATATACAAATTCTTAGACTAGCGTTTACAACTCGCCCGGGGGAAAAAGCTTTTAGTGATTCCGCACATCTCCGCATTATGCTGATGCCTTTGAACCTCCTGGGATGTCTCAACCAGATGCCTACTGCGGCTGGATGTTATTACGTAAATTATTTACAATTATATTATATTTTGTTCAGTATTTTGTACAACTTTTTGAGAAAATTCTAAGCTTGGAAGTTAATTTATTATATATAAATTGAGTTTAATTATTGTTTTTCTATTATAAAAGAATAACATGTGCGTTGCTATAAAAGTGTATATATATATTATTACTTAGTATTATGTTACGTATGTGTGTATATTAGTAATTACTTTTAAAAAAGTCTACGCTACTAATTCGTACCCTTTACCTGAAGGTGTCCTGGAACAGATTGCACACTAGCAATAGGGCTGCCTATAGTACTTTTTTTTTGAATTGTGTTTATCTTTTTGTTTTTATATCTTTGTATAAAAAAGAATATCGTATAATATTGTAAATATAGTACACATGTCTAACCTAATAATAATAACAATAATAGTACAGGACAAGTTACACACATTGATCTAATCCCTAAGTCAGCGAATTTGCTTGTGTTAAGGGTGTTAGACAACGATACAAATACATAGAAATAAATATTATAAATACTGAGAATATATTTAATAAACGACCAAACCCAGAAACACAGACATCTATGCTCATCACATACATTCCTGTCCATGTCGGGGATCGAACCCGAGCCCCATTGCATCGCTATACGTTAGGCGTCTGCGCTAACCACTCGACCAACGGGACCGTGAACATTCTGATATTATTGCAATATAAATTATGTATACATATTTAAATATAAAACCTTTCTGCTTCTTGCAGATGTTGTCATGGGTCCGCTTAACTCGCCCGCGTTGTCTCAGTCTTCCGCCACAGCATCATTAGCTAAATGTATCTGCAATACACAATCTATTTAAATCTTTTATCTCTATTATCTTATTTAAAATATACTTTTAAATAAAGGACTTTAATATTCAAATTGTTTCTCTCTCGAGGTGGTTTACCTTTATCGAAATGCGAACAAAATTACCAAGTACTATGATATCGTACAGTTTTAATATATTTCAGGCAGAAGTCTTAGAAAATAATTGTACAAATAAAAAAAAATCAAACGGTGATATCTATTTAAAGCAGAGGATAAACATTTTAAAGAAAAGTTTATTTATAAAATGCTTTCGAATCATACTCTCCCTGCAGTCCAATTTACCCAAGTTTATTTTATAATGAAATGTCAAGTTTGATTCAACTTTTTAAAAATTATGTCGGGCCTCTGCGGAATAGCGGAAGTTTATTTTTATTTATACAACCTCCATTAGTTCAGCAGCCTCATTAAAGATTTTTAAATAATTTTAAGGGAATCACCTCTTAAGCTTATCAACTTATCATTTATAACATAATTTAATAATAGTAATACAGGACAAATTACACACATTTATCTATCCCCTAAGTGAGCAAATTATTTGTTTGTGTTATATTGTTAGACAACGATACAAATACACAGAAATACACAATATAAATACTACGAATATATTTAATACAAGACCAAACCCAGAAATACAGATATATATGCTCATCACATACATGCCTGTCCCTTCGGGAATCGAACCCGAGCCCCGTTGCGTCGTCTATACGTTAGGCGTTTGTGCTCACCACTCGACCAACGGGTACATTTATTTAAATTCCATATTTGTATGCACCGAATGGCTTCCAATACATATAAAAAGGAAAGCAGAATATTAGATGAAAGGACGATATTCCAAAAATGTCTGGTATTTTTGGGTGACCCATAATCGGAATGTGTGCCAAGCTTTAGAAGGCCTTTGCTGTAAGATAATCTTAACACCAGTGGCGAGTATGTACTATATTTGAGTATAATATATTAATTTATATGTACTTAGTAATATACTGTAATAATCTTGTTTATAAGAGTAATGGTTTGTGGTATAAATGATAATGTAACGAAGAAAGATCTTAAGGAAGAAGTGGGTGGCTTGGGTGAAGAGCGTCAAAAACGATACAAAAAAGCAAGGCTCTACTGACATGACGTAGGATGGAAGAATTTGACATATTGCGCCAATCCCATTTTTTTAAACTTATCATTTTAGTAATAAGTTAAAATAATATCTATGGAGTTTCTTGGCTCTTCTTTTTGATTGATCTACGCTTTCTAATCATGGTAAAGTTTGACGTTTCACAAGTGCCAATTATGCCTGTGTAAATGTATGCCTATTTAAAACAAAAAAAAAACTTTTTACTTTGTCTTTGAGTTGATGTATTGTAATATCATTTATTAAAATGTAGAGTATTACGTCACTAAATTAAATTATTTCTCTGAATTTAAATATTATTTAGAATCACTAAATTAATTTTTAGTAAAATCAGATATTTCTGATTACAAAATCACAGAGCATTTTATTGACTTTACTTTATTATAGATTATTAATTTATAACCAATATTTTTGTTGTTAAAAACCAGTATTGTTTTGGCTATCACAGGGTTTTTTTTAATTAAACTGAACAAGTTTCTGATTGAATTACTTCCAGAAGTTAGTTACATTTGTTTGCGATGTGAAGTGAGATTGAATTAATTCTGTTGCAGGAAAATTGGATTAACCACAGATTACTTATTAATCTCTGGAATGTGTAACCTCAATTTATTAATTGTCTTTTATATGTAGGTCTGATTTTTTGAAATAAAAATATGCAAAGATATTTGTTATAATATATTTTGTTTAAATAAATATAGAATGAAAAATAAACCGATGCGGGCAGGGATTCAAACCCGCGACCTCAGGGAAACCGTTGCGTTATTCTATACATGGAGCTACTCATCTTGGTGAATTAAACATTCTATATTTGATCGTCTGCATCGGGATGGTAGTGACATCTATTAGGCTTTTTTTGAAAATTCTTAACTATTGTTATCATTATTCTACTAAAAGATATTTATATAATTCGAAAATTTTTAGATTATAACCGGCATTGATTTATAGAAGCAATAAAGCGGAATGAATTCATAATAGCTTTTTGAAGATCCGGAAAAATAGAGGCCCAAAGATGATCTGAACAGCTGCCAAGTCCGAGGAAGCCTGGTTATGAAATTGAAAATTGTGCCAACTAGTCGCACTTGAAGCGTCGAGTTTCTTTATTGTGAACTGCGAGTGGGTTTCAAGAAGTGACATTCATTAAAAGTTTCACATGTGTCTCGCTTCATTTGGTAATAAATTGTTTTGTTACTTTTAAATTGAACTCTAAATATGATAGACTTACTTTTTGTTACTTTGATTTGTGGACAAACAATGTGATTTCTTTTTTTTTATTGTTATTTGGAGGTTAATGTTTTTATTTCGAAACAAACTATAAAAAGAGACGTTAGAAAAGTTATTTAAAAGTGAAGGAGAAATGTATGTACGTATGTATGTATGTATGTATGTATGTATGTATGTATGTATGTATGTATGTATGTATGTATGTATGTATGTATGTATGTATGTATGTATGTATGTATGTATGTATGTATGTATGTTTGTTTGTATGTATGTATGTATGTATGTATGTGTGTGTGTGAGTGTGCTGGTGTGCTGAGAAGAGGAAGGTAACGATGACGGTGACAGTTTGTCAAATTATATTTATTCGAAAACGTAAAACGTACTTTGCTCGTAGTAAGGATTTCCCAAAAGATTTTCCTTGTTTCTTTAATACAGGAAATTAATTAAGCTTAAATAAATATTTGACATAGGTTTTTAGATACATGGCACAACTATAAATATAACAAAATAATTACTTTACTATCGTTAATACGAGTACTGAGAAAATGTGTACATTGTATATTAGTACCTACCGACATGACAAAGAACTCAAAACAATTATTTTATCTTTCTTTATATTTCTCCGTTTCTTTTTTTTCGGTAACAATTAAAGCCTACCAGACAGATTTTCATTAAATTTGATATGCATTTATAATTTCATGTTTTGCATTTATAATTTAATTGTATGTAATTACAATTTAATGGTATACATTTATAATTTAATTGTATGTGTTTTTAAATGTATTTATTTTTAATTGTATGTATTTATAATAAACATACTATTACATTATTCATTTGTAATTTAATAGTATATATTTATGATTTAATGCACCCATCAACATATAAGATACATTTTACTTCTGATTTTTTCCCACTTTCTTGGGAAAATTAAATAATAGATTTTGTGTATAAATAAAATACGAACAAGACTACTGGTTTTTAGAATGAAATGCGGTGAAGTTTAACTTATTATTTAAAATATCATATATAATGCTTTTTACACTTGAAGTTTTTCCTATTTTCAAGGAAAAACACAAAAGTTGAATTATATAACAAAAAGGTATAACAAAAATAAAATTAAATTTGTATTACATGCACATTAAATTTATAAATATATGTATTAAATCCGTATTCTAAAGTGTCCAATAAAATCTCGCTAAGAATTAACTCATTGCGTTAATTCTCAAAGGTTGTAGCGCTGAAACACATACAAATGTATGTGTTTGTTTATATAAACATTATAAAAACAAAATGGGTTTACGTATTAATCAATTTGTGGAATTCATACGTTAAAAATATTATTTATATTTATACTAGAAACTTGACTGTTGTTTTTTTATGACAAGTTCTATATCAAATACTAAATAATAACTTTTATTACATACATATATATTCCTTTACAAATCTATGAAGGCTTTCTTTCAGCGATAAAGAAAATGAATTTCATTTCCTTTTCAACTAAAACCGAGCTCTGAAAGTCACGTCTATTAATATTGTACATTGTATAAAATATATTGCTTTTTTCCTGTTATGTAATATTAATATACATACATAATTTAATACATAATGAGCACATCAATACAATCACTAAACAGATTCTCATGACCTTCAGGAATTAAAACCATGTATGGTTCAATAGAACTTAACATGTGACATTTCATTAACATTTAAATCCTTTGACATAAACAAGGTAAATAATAAATAGTTTAGTATATAGAACATTAAATAAAGTAAACTTTGAAGTGTTAACGTTATCTCAATTGTAATATTAAGATATTTTGATCATTAGTTCAGATTTAATAAAGTATTTATATAGAATGGAGTATATTTGTATGGATATGTTACATGTAGTTTATATATGTTGTATGGATGTTGTGGGATGTAATGTTTAAGGCTTTGTACTTTTTTCTATTAAACAAAGAACGGACAAACACAAAGATGCCCTTTCGCCTTTACTCTATAGTCTATATGAAAATATACATTCATCGTTACTAAAAGCAATATGTATTTAACTTTATATGTATTAATAAATATTGTAATTTATTACTCTACTACCGTCCCGCGAAAAATCGATCATATATACAATGCTTAATTCATCGGGACGGGTAGCGATACGGTAGCTCAATAGGTAGAGCGACGGGACGGTTTCCCAGTGGTTACGGCTTCGATAAAAAATCGAAGGTGGAAAATAAACCGATACCACCCCGTAGCGATTTATTTTTCACTATATATTTATTTAAATTTTTACTTAAGATATTATTTTTCTGTTTGATTTTTTTATTTTAAGTAAGTAACCCTACCTAACCTATTTTATATTTCTACCAAGCAAACAGAGCCGTATTTAAAAAGTAGTACCTATACTCAAGTTCAAATAGCTTTGAAATTTATCAAATTATAGCTTAAAAATGTTAATTTTAGTAAATAGAAAAATCTTTTTCTTTCAAGTTTCATAAAACGTAAAATTTCCATAACTTTGACTGAATTTTAAATTAAGAATATTGTTTTCAAAATGTCATTAGAAATAATTAAGAATTCTGTATCTGTTTTATTTATAATTTAATTCCTTGCATATTCATTTCTCGTTACAGATTCGGAGTTCATCAAAGAAGCAATTTGTATGCCTTATTAAAGTTATTACGAAATGTATTTTCTCGCAAGATTCTTCCCGACTTTAATTATTCATACTAATTATCATATAGTATGTAATAAATATTTTATAGATTTTAAGATTACGTATTTCCGATTTTTATTAGTATGATAGTATGTATGTTTCTGTGGTTTGGCCTCAATCCAAAACCTGGATCTAGAAATAAAAAATAATTGTATGTTTAATGTTACATAGTTTTTATAAACATATATCTGTAACTGTAATAAAAACGCAATGTTTTATCAGTTTTAATGTTGTTTACATTGTATTCATACTTGGTTCTTCTGTTAAACTAAATTACATTTAAGACAAGCGACTTTAGATTATGCGGAGACTATGTCACAAAGAAAATTGCGAGAATAAATCAGGTTTCTTTATTTACGCAACATTATTCGAGGTAAATTTTCATAAATAGTTTTATATTACAGAATGCATATTTAAAAACATATTCGATTATTTTTCTTCTTCCTGCCATTAATCCCGAAGTATGTCTCGGAAAACATATTTGATTGTCTTATATACAGGGTTATTTTTTAATAGTTGACCACCTCTTGCAGGCAGCGTTTCTACATCAATCCTAACAAAATTTATTCTACGACCTTTTAAAATTTGAGTTTTCCCATACAAAATTTACTTGTTGCCTCTGAACTGACATTAACTCTGAGTGTAGGTATGGCGTTCACCTTTTAAGTACTACTTACTAAATACAGAGTAATAAGCAAAAGAGGGAGAATTTTTTTTTTGTTGTTTCGTGTTTTGTGTGTTGTTTATCAAGATTTTTAAAAAGTCCTAGAAAAAATGTTGTTGGGATTGATGCAGAGAGGCTGCCTGCAAGAGGTGGTCAAGTAATTAAAAATAACCGTACATAAATATTTTTATTAAATACTTATATTATATTTAATAAAAATATTTATATACGGTTATTTTTATTAATATTATAATATTAAAAGATTCCTGAATACATTTTTGCGCTAATTGATTAATATATGTTTTAAACCTGGAACTGGCCCGTAATAGATTTTTGTCATTTAAATTGGAAGCTAACAAGGTTTAATAGTTTCAGATCATCTCAAGGAGAATAAATTAACATGTTTTAACAATTCTATTAACACACTTCCAACAATTGAATGACGGACAGACTAACTTGTACATGTACAGACTTGTGGTGATTAGTTCTAACCGATATGAGTCAGATTGTAAAGGCAATTGACAAATAATGTTACATTAAATAATATTATTATATAGTAATGTTGTTTGTTTATATATTTATATTCGAATTTATATTATATATATATATTCAAAAAGTTTCCATATTCGAGTCTTGCTGGGTTTGATGAAATATGTTATCTATATCTATATTTTATACAGTATATATAGTTTGAATAATCACATCAGTTTAAACTGTTTTACTAAATTAAATTTTGATTTTAATTATATATACCTAATATATAAATAAGTAACGTTTATGGTTAAACGATTCTCGAGGCTTGTTTGTTTTATAATTATTACTGTAAATTGCAATCACACAAAAAAAAATAAGAGTGTCTATAAAAAAGTATTTTACAACCGTAATTCACACGTACTCTTGAAATTTGAGCTGAATTCTCTCATTTTAAATATCTAGTGCTCCTCTGAGACTGGGAACAGGAATGTAATCTAGAGGGGAGAGAACGAACGGACTACACAGGGATAACCAACAATGGTATTGAGGTCAAGGGATACTATTTACATCTATATCTAAGTAATTAATTATTTAAATTGTGTTAAAAAGATATTTGATGATGATGAATTTATATTTGATATAATGAATCTAGGTTGATTATTAATTAATAGTAAGAATGCAACAATTAAATGCGAGTAGTTTTATGAGATTGTGATAAAATAATTTTGTTTGAAATATTATGTCATGTTAAAATACGATGAATCGTTGTATTTGTCCTAATGTCAAAGCCAAATATATTTCGAACATAACAAACATTTGTTAAACGTATATTAATATGAAAACAATGTATGTTTATGACGGTATATATATATATATATATATATATATATATATATATATAGATATATATATATATATATATATATATATATATATATATATATATATATATATATATATATATATTTATACATAGGATATTGTGGTATACACGTTTTAGTTTGAGCTTCAAAGCTCTTTTGATATTTTAGGTGACGTAAATCTCACATAACTTTTTATTTATTATAAGATTAGTTTTATTATTTATTTAATTCAATTGAATGTATCGAATAATTGAGAATGGAACGTAATCTTATCTCAACGGTAATAATTAATTAAATTATACGTAATTGAGTTGCGCTGATGCGAACAGATAAAAACTATGACATCGTAAATGCTGTAAGGATTCCGACTTGCAACATATAGAATACTTAAGCAGGGTATGGATAATGTAATAAAAATAAGCGTATTACTGTAAGCTAGATAAATATACCTGAAGGTTATTCCGCTTCATGTGAGCGGACCTTGCTTTTTCCTTCCCTTGAACAAAGCATTCTTTCGAAAAATACGCCATCCGGTTGGTTCATTTTCTGACTTTTGTTCATGAATGTTCTTTGTTTGTATAACACTGTGGTAATTGGTTGATATTTTACCGGGTGTTTAAATAGTTTAATATTTCATCTGACTCTTGTAACACAATACAACACGAACAATCTAATTATTTTATGTAAATATTTGAGTTAGGGGTAGTTTATTCTCTAAGGGTTGAATAGAAACGTGAGTGCGATAAATAAAAGTTTTTCTCGTTGATTAGAACATTTATACACTTTTGGTTAAATGAATTTTGCTACTCAAAAAGGGATAAAAACTTTATCTCTGATTTTCATTAGAAGTTTGTAGTTTCCTACAAACTTCATAAAATATGTTAAATACATAAGTTCTTGAATTTATTTTAAGTAAGATATATACAGATATTTCATTTATTAATCTTGATCGTAACTTTGATTTACGCTAGGAAAGATGTGAATAAAAGCCAATATCGTGAGAATGTTTCCTCAGAAAGCTTATAAAAGAATTATATTAGAAAAACGAGTTTCTGGAGTTATGACTTCTGGGATATAAATGTTATTAGAAATGTTATTTGGTTAAAAATAATGTTATGTTATACACGTCAATGTTAGTCTTAATACAGAGAAATATTAATATAATTTACTACAACACTAGATTTAACAAGTGATGTCTTGAGGTTCAAGTTAAGTGAGTTGGTAAGAGCTCTCGTCTTGTAAAACTCATAATAACACTTCAGTCACTTTCAGAATTTGTAATTAAAATAACAGAGTTTATGGTAACAATCATTAATTTTATATGTGTGTGTTTAATGTGGATGTGTATTTGTGTGTTTAATGTGGTATGTAGTTTTTTGAATGTGTGTATATGGTGACAATTAGACAAAAAGTACTAAATTATGCTATTTTTGAGAAATTTAATTTTAGTTACGAGTAATAAAAATGCTCTTATATTTTTATGTGTAAAAATAACAGTGTTATTATTATTAACGATAGAGCAACTGGGTCATAATATATATTTCTTTATTTATATCTTTCTTTATTTATATTGTCATTTATGTACACACAAGAAACATAAGTAAATACAACAAACAAACAAAAATCATTATGTAATTAAGCAGGAAGTACGTGTTGGTACGTATCATAGCAATCCGCTAATGGCCATAATTACATATTAAACCTAATTACCTCGTACAAATACAAAATAATGTTACATCAGGATTAGTTACTTTTGTTAGATGATTTCTTGAAAGATAACAATCAAACAATTCTTCGCATTTGTGAGTGAAATTGTTAATAGAGAAAATATTGATTTCTATTTTATGTACCTACTTATGAATTATTGATCGAAATACGATTCAATATAACTAAGAGCATTTTCGTAATCGTTGAATCCAAATTTATGTAAAAGTCAATAGATTTTGACAATTTTCATAGCTTTCGTAACCTCAAAAGTGCGTATACATTGTATAATATCTTTATGATTAGAAGAAGGTGCAAGTCAGCGTCACGTCAAAAACGATTGGTTTATAATTATTGCTGATAATATATCGGTGTAAATTATATACCTTCTAAAATATTAACGTTTTGACGTTAAGTACATAGGTTTATGTATTAATAGGTATATTGTAAACCGTCCTTACAATAGTTTTACGTAGGTATGTTCCATAATTACATTTTGATCCAAGTGCATTATAATTATTTGAAATAAAAATCTTTGGACTAACATTCCCTTTTAAACTATAAAAGTCGGTTAAATATATAACTTGTAATTTGTCTACGTCAGTTGCAATATCTTATAATGAGTGGGAGTTAGTTACGTTGAATTAACTTGGGAAACATAAGTCTGAATTATGGATATAATTTGTAGCGGGTGAATGGGAATGAAATGAAAAAAAAAATGGTTTTCTACCATTAAATGTTATATTATTTTCTTTCTCTATTGAATTATATTTAAAATACTAGCTATTGCCAGCGGCTTTGCTTTAAAAAAAATCTTTTTAAAAGTCTAATACATAGTTAGTGGGCAAAAGAATAAACTCTATGTCGATTTCTATGGCGGAAAAAATATAACAATAAAAAAATTAAGCTCCCTAAAAATATTACTTAACATTAGAATATATTTGGGTCAAATAATATCAAGGTCATGTCAACGAATAAAGATGTTTGCACATTGGTTTGGGAGTCAATCGTGACGTCATTTATAGTAGGGCTCATGCAACTTGAATCTATTCCTGTTTCCCCCCCCCTCTTAATCCATCTCTAGTTTTTATATAGATAAACAACATACATATACCATTTGTTACTTATCTTCAAAGACGTATAATGAAATGTCAGATTCAGACAATGACATGAAAGATTATGTTTGTTTTATTTTTTTAATAAAAAGTTCCATATGTATTTCAGGCGTATCTCAAAGCTAATATAATATTTTACTTTCATGATTAACGTTCCACGCTCTGGAAAAATGTTATAAAGAATCAGGTACCGCACATTTAAAGAAAATGTTATAACATTTTTCCTCACATTTTCTTTGCAGGCATTTCATAAGATGTTTAAATATGTGCAAGATATAAATAAAGTAATTAGTAGTTGAACAGTCACGCTTCTATTTAAAGATTGTTTCAAAATGGTTATTTAAAAAAATGTATTATATTGTCTAAAAATATTTAAACGTGGGCATTATAGAAAAGGAAAAGGCTTAGAAGGTAGAAAATAAATATTATATGTTTATATTAAAAATGATTTCTACGTCATTATACACCTGCCCTTACCCTAATCATTTGGGGTAAAATTCATCCACGCTTTGCTATCACACGTCATCTTAATGGAGATTTAAGACTTCTTTGGGCTATCATTTTCTCACCCTTCATCCCTGTTTTCTTTGGTCTCCCTCTATCACCCACATTTTTACTTTAGAATCTTAATAGTCAAGTAATACTAACAAAACCTCTCATTGTCTTAAAGTATTAAAGATAACAGAAAATTATTCTTTATGATAACAGAATGTTGTTTAAAAATTTCTATTAGTATTTTACTTAAAAAGTTTTTGGATGTTTTATTCGCAAGTTAACAAAACAGGCTTAAGTTGTTTAGCTTTTAAGTCGTTCTGAGAAGTTGCAATTTTTTTTAAGTGCAGCCAAGAGTTTTAAAATATTTTTTAATTTTTACGCAAAAATATAAATAAAGTTGATATTTTATTTATAAGGTTGAAAAGTATATTCTCTTTAAATAATCGTAATTTATTTATCTAATTTGAAATTACTCTCTACCTCAATACCTCAATAGTATTGAGGTAATTTCACATCAGATAAATAAAAATATAGGAAAATATGATATCTTTTTTACTTTAATATACTTGAGTGCACATCACTCAAAGAGTTTTTCTAATATTATTAATCTAAAACTTTGTGTTTTTAGATGTTTGTACGTCAAACAAAAGTGCTTATCTTCGTGATGAATTTGTATAAAAATTTGCATACAGATAGATCATAAAAAAGGTTAATTTTGTTCCCCGAAATATAAAAAGTTGATGGGAATGCGCGGCCATTTTTTATCACCAGATTAAGAGAGGTTTCCTGTCTGTACCTTTACTTATCTGCTTTCCCAATAGTTCTTTGGCCTTTCACGAGGCTATCTGTGTAATTTACAATATGGGTTCTAGGGATTCTTTACGAGATAAGTTTAATCAAATTAATGTACCTTCTTATTCTCGCCGATCGGTATTTTTTTGAAAATCTTTAGTAGGTACACGAGAATATCGTTAAATTTTATTAAGCGCAATAATATACACAGTATACATACGAGAAATAAGACACGCTAGCGTTACCTGTTACTCGACTTAAAAGAGTGAGTATTTTTTTAAGGTGCAGTGTATAAATCTACAACAGCTCCTAGCAAAAGTTCATGTATTACGGCTTAAAAAATTTATGGAAATAACCAAAGAACGTGTGCTAAAGGATTATAGAATATTTAAGAATATTTAGAGTATAATGCATCTTGGGTATGAAGCGATCGCTGCCAGGCAACTTCAAGATTTATTCAGAGTATTTACCCATTATTGTAATACATGTATGAAATTTATATTATAAGTTAAAAAAAAATCCGCGGAGTTTCTGTCGCCAGCTCTTTTCAAATCTGTGGAAATTATTTTCAGAGTACGTGGTAGTTTTGCCAATGATTTTTTTTTATAAAACTGACTTACTAGAAAGATGTTTGAATTTAAATAGGAGCTAAGCTTTATGTCTTTTCGTCTGTTAAATAACGTAAGCTTGTATAAACACATTCTGAATATTGTTCAGTTTAATTGAACCGAAGCAAAGTAATCAAATATTGCCAATTAACTAAGGCTCTTATTAAAAAACTATTTATAAATATGAACTCATATATTTATAGATCTTCCAAGGCAGCTGTAATTAAAATGCTCCACATTCTATGACTTATTGATTGAGTGTTGTCCATGTGAGGACACAGACCTTATTAACGCTAACCCATGTGACGAATTTCAATGATTATTTTCGGCAACAGCTCTTATTTAGGTCAGAGTTAACAAGCTTCTAAACTAAATCTTAAATTTGGATCTCGAGTTTATGTGCCAATTAAGCAAATGGTATAAATAGATTTTAGATGAACACAGAATGTAAAATAAACCGATATCAGATTTTCGAACCCGCTACCACAGGTACACCGTCCGTCGCTCTATCAATTGAGTTACCGTAAAGCTATACATTTCTGTGAATTAAGTATTATATATATAGTCTTCATTATTGGCATGGTGGTGACATTTTTTAGGAAAATACTAAATGTATAGATCTTACATTAAATCAGAATCAAAAATAATTTTTGTAAAATTTGTTTGTATATTTTGAAAGATAATATACATTTTCATTATATTACAGAAAGAAAGAAACATAAAGTGTAATGAGGAAGATGATTTGTTTTGTATTTATTCCTACTTTTGTTATTTTATTCAATATATCTTTTTGTTATATTACGAAATAAATTTGTGTCATGATGGTCAAATCGTGGAACTATAACGAGATAAATTGCTTTGGTCACGACATCACAATACAGATATAACTTCAAATATGTACCGACAATAATAGTAATATATCAGTGTTATTATAAGAACTTCACAGACTGTATGTATCTGATACAGGAAAAAGTTATATCTATGTACTAATAGTTACCCAAGACTTCGTCTGAGTCGATTTTTTATGTACACCTCCCTTATTTTAATCAAATATTTTTCAATATTTCAATTTTATTTTTGCGGAAACTTAATTTTCTGAAAAAGAAGTTACATTAGCCATATAAAAATAAAGGTCCCGTCAAAATCGGTTGGGCAATTTCAGAGATTAGCTGGAACAAATAGACCGACAAACAGACAAAAATTATTATTTTTTTTTTGAACGACCGTAAAAACTTTCATATCGATTTTGTGAAAAGCTGTTAATTTGGAATTAAAATGAAACACTTAAATTTTATATAAATGTAAAAATCACATAGGTATATCATATAAGGGTATAAATAGAAATGCTATGTTGGCATATACCACCCTTTTCTCTGTTGCAAAAAGATTATCTTTAACACACGCGATCCACGATACGTGCCTGTTATGTTCTGTTTATCCCGTGAAACTGATCCAGGATCTTGAAGGATCCAGGAAGGCTTTACCGAACCTGACGCTAAAGCTTTTGATACTGTTTTCATATTATTATATTCGTTTCCTTAGTACAAATTCTTTAAAATAATTACGTATATTTTTCTTTCTAGTCTTACAAAAGTAGACAAATATTTTATGTTTCGGTATTTTTTCTACAAATAAAGTAGGTTTATATTTGAGCTACAAATATGAAACGATATTGGTATTTTCTTTACCTGTGAGATAAGGCCAAAACAAACAAAACGGTAAACCCCTCCGGTAATCATTGGTATATCCGACGATTGAGTGTAAATAACTAATTGGCTGACTAATTACAGCTTACCTACAGAGACCGCACTCGTTGGAAATTGCAGAACAGTAAAATCAACAATCTATTTTTGGTAGGATTGTTAACTGTAGTTTAGAAGGATAATTAATTATACTGTGGTCTTTACGGTCTTACGTTGTATCGTATTAGTGTATCTACTGAACTTATTATATGTCAGTGTATATATTTATTTATATTATAGGATATATATCTTATTAGCTATTATTATATGTTGATGTGCTGATGAGCTTTAGTGCTATGATCACTTGTCCATATGTAATAATATTATATTGTGAATGTTCCATTGAATTTCCAGTTAGATTCTGTCCAGGGACCCCTGCTTTGAATCCAGAGTCAGCTAGACAATTTACTAGAATAGATGCAATCAAAGTCTGATCTATCAAAATTAGCCTATTTAAATTAAAAGCTTAGTCTTTGATATTATTAAAAGTACTAGAATTTTATGGATTCCTAATTACAATATTAAAATAACTTACATAAATTTCGTTTTAGAAAAACAGCTTGGGGTAACACGTATTCATGTTGGAACTGTATAATTGAGACATGGTCGTAAGTATGCCAAGGACGATGGTAAAATTATAGAGTCATTTGAAAATATGAGGTTTTTATACCAAGGGTAGAGTTGGAGTGCTTATTTACACATTCTCAAATTTATTACTTCTTTAATGGGTGGAATAAATTGTAAACAATATTAAGATGTCTGAATTAATAAGATATTTATTGTATTTAAACTTCAGTGTTTCAAGATTACTATATATACCTGGATATTTAGATTCTACGGATTATAATAACATGAAAAACCAGATGTAATGATAAAATCTAAAATTACTAATTAAAGTTAGCTAAAATATGGCAGCATTTAAAATAGTAATTTGTCAAGTTAATACATTTAGTAGTTGGTGATATTCTGTGGCTGTAGATTAGCTGGAAGTTGCAAGAACTAGCTTCATAATGGTAATATTATGCTAATCAATAGAATTTGTTAGAATTAAAAGTTTAATTAAAGCGCTGACCTAACTGCAGATTGGAAAATATAATTCTAGATTCGAATTTAAGGGCAAATTATCTTAAGTATATATATATTCTACATTTATTAAAGGATATAAAATTACTCCTCAATTTACTATAAAACTATGTTTTTACTTACTGTTTTTGAGTGTTTATGAACAAACAAACCTTACAAATTCTTTATAATATTACGTGAATTTAGCATAGTTATTAGAAGGATAATTAATTTATTTTATTAGAATTTATTTACCATATCTAGTAACACTTCCAGAAGTACAATGCTCTCATAAAACATGATCACAAGTGAAATGCAAAATCGAGTAGAGTGGCTCTGGAAGTGCGAGTTACGTTTGAATAATTCATTTGGTTGCTTTTATTACTTACGGTAGTAATTATGTAATTTTGAACATAAAATCAGCTGTTTCGTATTTAAATCTTCTTTACATAACTATTATAAAGATAAATAAATATAAAAATAAAACATGTTCTTCGCTCCCAAATACCATAAGGACAATGCTCAGAATATAATAAATTGTTATCGAGTACAGGATTTATGAAAAACATAACACAACATTTTTTAAATACATAAATAATTTAAAATGATTAAGAATATGTTATGTACTAATGATACATTCTAGAAATTAGACCTAACCAATAAGAAATAAATGTAAAAAGTAAATACAAAAATAATATTTCTTATATTTCTATTCATGATGTTACCTTTTGAAAATAGAAAAATATGTATCGATAAGGAAAAAGAGATGTTGTTGAGGGGATCTATATTTCGTTTGTTATTAATGAGATTGAAGTCGAAACATATGTTATAGATGATCTAATACATCCTAGATGAGGCAACTGTTTTTAGTTTCGTAGTAAAAAGTCACATATATTGGAGAGAGATGATAATCAAAAAGTAATTTAAGAACTCGTACATTAACATTTTAGTTTAATTTAAAATATTTTATTATACTGGAAATAATTAGTAACATAATCCAAAATACTGTATAGATTAAAAATGTCAAATATATTTACTACGTCGAGAAACCAACTGCAATAAAAAATGTCTTTATCTGTATTATATTCCTGAATATAAAGCTCAGTTTAAGTTGAGAAAATAAGAAAATAAAGAAACACAAGAAAAGTCAAAAACAACATTAAGAATTCCCAGAGCATAGATGATAAATGTTTACAGAAATATCTGTGTACATAAAACTGAAGTAGAATTATTGTCTTCTTTCTTTCCTTACAAGCTGTAGGAATTCGTAATCATTTGAAGTTTAGTAATTATTCAATGTTTTAGACTCCACCATCTTTATCTCAAATGGGATTACAACAATAAGGAAATATAAACAAAAGTATGATAAATTTCCAAAATTATAATTTTATAATCTTTAGAACAATTTCACTGAAATTTTTGAACTGAAGTGACGAATTATTTACACTCCCAATTTCGTGAGGTAAAACAACTTTAAAAGCTCTAATCATTTTAATTAATTTACTGTAACCTATATTTTATTATATTTTCATAATTTTCGATCTACAATTTATATATTAAAATAATTATGTGAAACTCGTCCATGTTAAAATATAATAATGTATTGTTTTGTCACTATTACCTATAAAGGTGGATTCCTTTTATGTATTTCTAAAGGTTAAATTATCCAACCCTTGGCATATCCAATTCCATAAGTGCTGCTAATCATAATGATGAATAAAAATAATGTTTTATGATATAAATTGAAAAAGGTTAAAGTATTTTTGTAAAAAGATTTTAGCGCAGCCTATATCTATGAGCGTTTGTAAAATGCCTTATTTGTAATTAACTACAAAATACGCAATGCAGATATAAATATACATAATACAACGCTAAGTAGGTTATATTAAATATTTTGTGAAAAATTTGGTAAAGGTAGAATTGGATATACCAAAAGTTTTTTGTTTTGTCAGTTTGTCCCTAAATAATATATTTCAAACTCCAACTTTTTTAAGAAGATTGCATTAAGTATATTATAATTTATGATACAAATAACAATTTAAGATAAAACTGTAAAACATAAGTAAAATTTGTGAAAATTTACAAACCCTGTAAAACATTTTGTAACATATCTAACCTGGAGTGAGGTTGAGGACGCGAAGGGAACGCGTCGAGATGAAATCAACCACAACGATTCAGACTCTTAAAAGATTTTTTCTATTAAATATTAATATGAAATAGTTTAGGTACAATATAAAAACAACAACTTTAAAAATAAGGGCAAAATATATATATTTTTTACCCAATATACGTTAAAATATTTATTGCCATATAAGGACATAATAGATTGATCTTCTTGAACTATGATTAATGGCTTATTTCCTGGCAATTGCAAACAAGAGGATATAATTGTCTCGATTATTTTACCCTTGGAACAAAGAAAGCCAAATATAAAGTAAATATAGCAATAGATCATAGCATGAAAATCCAATTTAGGTATTTCTTTTCACGTAATAATAAAAAAAATACTAGTTCACAAGCTTTTATAGAAACTTAAAGTTTATTTCAACTCTCAATATGAACTTTATACGTCAGCTAAAAATTCTATCTGTATACTCCTTTTCAAAAACAAATGTCAGCTAAAATGACTTTCAGTGTTTATTATTTTTAAAAAAGTTTTTAATCTTGAAACTGGTTCGATTTTTATAAAAGTTGCAAAACCAACTGCCAGTGTTTGGATTAATTCATAAAATGTATTCACATCAACAAATAAACAAAATAAAATCATAATAAAAAAAAAAACAACCTTGAAAGTATACTGAAGCGTGATTAAATAACTAACATTAATTATTAAGTGTAAGATTAAAAAATATATATATTTAGGTGTTAATGATATTATAATGTACCTAATGAAAAAAAAAATATATAAAACTTATTAACTTCGTATTGTTCTTGAAAGTCTAATACTATATTACTACCAAACGAAATTTTAACGAATATATAACATTATTTATAACTTTTAACAATTAATATCTAAGTTTGACATTAATCTAAAAATTACAATATTCGTTATAGTTATGTTAATTTCGTTATCTGCAATTTAACCAGGCATATGAATTTGAACTATTAAATATTAATCCGCAACTTGGTATGCACGAAGGGTCTGAAACACGCTAAGTTTATGAATTCTTTACAACTTTATAGGTATGTAAAATGTGTCAGGGTGAGTGAGAACAGTGGTACCATGGTGTAAGACTAATATGCCGCTTCGTCTTAGTGTTGGGAAATAGTCTTTCCCCTATTACAAGTTTTGACGTTACGAAAACTATGACAGTTTTCAAAATAGAATCAAAATATATTGACATTTAAAAGATCTGTTAACAGTTTTATTAATCTTTAGTTACTTAGGAATACTTATAGTAATTAAATGATTTATACTAAAAATAAACATACTTGTTAATAGATTTGTTTAAATATGTCAATAGATTTAGGTTCAACGATTTTAAAAACTGTCATAGTTTTCGTAACGTAAAAATTCATACTGATGTTATTAATGCCAGGGAGTCTCACGTAATCTATGTTTTTTTCTGGGCCCGGTGGTTTTTATAAAGGATTTCATTAAGGTATTCAAATGTACTTATTATAAAGTTTTAATTCAATTAATATTACTAGCATGGGTTATACCAATAATGTCAGAGCGTAATTATCCTGAAGAAATAAAATTATAGCAATTATTCATCATACGTTTCATATGGTTATTATAACAATTATGAGTCTTCTAGCGTTATAATACAATTAATTGATATATACTTATCAGTGAATGACTATTACATAAATTCATAAAAAGTATTTTTCTAAACGAATTTAATAAAAAAGAAAAGACAAGAATTGGTTAAAAACTTTGACATTGATTATTGCGCAGTGGATTACTCTTTAGCTTTACCAGTAAAAGTAACAGTGGATTACAGATTACTCCTTTAGCTTTAGTAGTAAAAGTAACAGTTTATTAATCCTCAGCTTTACCAGTAAACGTAACAGTGGATTACTCCTTAGCTTTACCAGTAAAAGTAAGCTACAACATGTATTATTATTAAAATATTAATATTATGATTGTTAAAATTACTGCATATTATTTTATACGAGTATTTATTGTATCTATTAGTTTCCAAGTTGTAGTATACTATTGGTCTTAATGTGTGTTTGAATGCTCTTGTATTATATATGAAATACCCAAACTGTTGGGTCAATGTTTGACCGTCGTAACCCTTCAGTCTTTGGTTTATTAATATGTTCAAAACTAATGTTACCTGTGTTAATATTCTCGAGTAAACAGACAGAATTCAAACAAAGAAATCATTCAGAATATGTTTTTTTAATTAATATTGCAACACATATCACAAAACTCACAAATTAAATTATAATTTCTATTTAAAAACATTTATAAATACTATACTCTATAATAATTATGTGATTATCACAGGCAATTTATATGTAATTATTATTGATAATATATGAGTTTAGTTTTTATTACTCTACAACACGCTATAGCTGTCAATTCTTGTTGAATCACCTTACTTGTCTAATATATAGACACGGATAAATATTTGATACATTATTGATAGATTTTATTTGATAATATTGATTTACTCATAATTTTATCCGTAACAGTTTTGTCGGATAAAAAAAACATTTGTCAAAGCTGAACTTTCTTTATAACCGAAGCTCTGTATGAGAGAGTACAGCTTAAAATTCAGATTATTATTACGATACTACAAAGGAATAATCAAATTTATTATACTTGAGATCTAAATAAATCAATATTAATAAATTGCAAAGTACCAGAAGGATAAAAAGAGTGCTATAACCAATACTTTGTTTCATCATAGATATTAAAGCATATTGCATTTTTTTTTATTTACAAGAGTCAATCCTCTTTCTCTTGAGTTACTTTTTCAGTCATATTAAAGTTGATTTTAAATATTGAATTGTTGCAGTAGCATCGTAATACTTTTTACATCATACATGTTTCAATACTAATATTTCTCTTTTATTGAATATTCGGTGATAAAATAGTTTATGAATTTCGAATATAAACGAGTCAAAGTTCACAATAGATATCAAAAGTTTGAGTTGTTATTTCAGGCTATAAAAACCTTTACCAGAATCTCCTGGTTCAAATACTTTTACAATGAAAATTGAATTCAATAGTATACCAAACTAAATGAAACATTGGACTGGCATTTTCATTCATATTTGGAATTTATTTGATACCTTTACTTTTTAGTTTCGTTACAGTATTATTATTATTATTAGTTATTTAAGTGTAGTATTACTATATTTTTTGGGAATCTCTGGAAATTATATTAAATGAAACAAAGTTTAAATATGTACCAAACAATACTTAATTCTTACGTTAATTAAATATTGTTTGTGTGTGGCATTTAGATTTTTATCTTTGTAATATATTTAATACTTTAAAGTTTTATTACAATATTATAATTATAGTTATATAAGTGTCGGGTTACTATATCTTTTGGGAATATCTGAAGGTGTCATAAAATCCAACACAATTTAAAAATGTACCAAACAATACCTGTTACATCAAAGTTTAAGTGAATAACAATAATAATAAATACAAGAAGTCAATAATACTGTCAATTTTATGCACATGTATAATCTGTATTGATATTTTAGTCCAAGATAAATGAGTACAGCTAGTCTAGTGACGCCGCGGTCAGTCACGGGCATCGCCAGTTGGCAGTCCTCTCCCGTTTAATAATATCGATACAAATTACCTTGTTCACTAAGTTCATAGCGTATTCAATTGTATTTAATTCTTCCGTAATAACATTTCATCCATTAACTGCTTTTTAAAGAGCTTACAAGATATTTTATTTTTTATAAAAGTTAAAAGCTGTGCCGCGTTTTATTTTATATTTAAAATGGAATGCACCGTTTATATTCTATTATGTTTTTATTAATTTTAATGTTTTATAAAATGCAGCTCGCAGATGTACTCAGAGACTTCAGTGATGGAGCAAACTTTTCAAATGACTGCAAAGACATTGTAAAAATCCAGGCTTAATGATTTTTATAAAATTTGCAGCACTGTTTTATGTTTTACATAAATATAGTATTGAATTATATACTTAATAATAACTTGTGTAGCAAGAAAACCATCCAGAATATATAATATATGTGGTTATGACTATAAGATACTGAACCAGGCTCTGAAACCAAGTTATTAAGTTATTACTACGCTCCCAAATTCAGTATCGAAGTAGGTCACACTCATAACATTCATAGTACGTGGTGGAAGATTGATTAGATTATCAAAGCTTGGTGTGTTTGGATCATAAAAATCATATATATTATACTTATGCTAAAACAGCAAATAATATTATAATTAATATATATTTTTCAAATTATATAATTAATATGAATGCCAAAAATAAATATAATAACGACCTCTACAATTTTGGGTAGAGAAGATTTTATTTTATAATTAAATGAAAACTTTGTACATGGTAGATGAGAATGTAAAAATACGCTGAGGAAAATATTATTTGACATTTTTCACTTTATTTTAGACAACATTTTTGACCACTCGTCGGAAAAATAACCTCAGTGTAGAGCTGGTGTTTCAGCTCTTAAGACTCTATTGTGTTGTTCTCACAAACTTTTCCTGTTTTTATTATTTTTGAAAGGTGTCACACCTTTAGGAACGTATTTTGAATTTGGTTAAATGAAAGTAAAAGATTTATTTTGCCGACTTTGTTAGAATTTCTGTAAACACCTTGAGCTATCTTTTGCACAATGTGCTTCATAACTCATATAAAAGATTAACGATACTTGAAAATGTAATATTACTAATATTATTTCCTATATTCGGTTCAACCGTTACTTGGCAATTTGGGAAACGGGTGACCTCGTTTCAAAACTCTATTGTCAATACTGATGTAGGGAAATTGGTCGCATTGGCGTATATAGGATCAATTGAATTAATCTTAAAACAAACAAGGATTATGACAGCTCATAATAGTACTATAATTTGTTCATAATTGGCCTGTAATTTACTGAAATGGTAATGATAATATTTGTTCATAACTGATCTGTAAATCCTGAACATTATTATTGAGAGTTTTGTTCTTGATAAATTCGAGGACTGACTTATCGAATATATTTTTTGTTTATATAATTTACTTTATAACTAGATTTTTTGGTAACATATTTATTAGCTTAACTTTCTTAGATTAAGATTTCTTTTTTGATGAAATCATTTAAATTTCATCCCTAAAATGATGTGAAAATATGAAATAACTTCAGCACGAACTACTTTCATAAAAAGAGAACTTGCTAACATAAAGTATATTCTTAATGGGCTGTTGTGACTCGAATGCCAGACAACCCGGCGTCACTGTTCATTTAGGTCGAGACATTATTGATCGTTTTACCCTATCTTGGACTAGAAAAGTATAAGTACCATACAAAATTAGGCATGCTGCGTAATCGTTGGACGATTGTTTACTTTTACCTAAAATACGATACGATACGGCTGCCCAATTGGTTGAGCGACGGGACGGTTTCCCAGAGGTTGCGGGTTCTAATCCCTGCCCGTATCGGTTTTTATTGAGAACGTAAAATTAGATAACAGAAATGTTTAAGATGATTTTCACAAGTATGTACATAAATTAGTTTAATTTGTGGAGGAGTTGACTGGCCTCAACATGTGTGGAACTTCTGTTATTTACTCATCTCATAGTGAAACATCATTTAAAAAGAGCAACAGTTGAGTTTCTGACCAGCTCTTCTCAGCAGAACAGCATTCCTAGCTGGTGGTAACTTACTCACGGACTGACATGTCTGCCTACTTGAATAAATATATTTAGAATTTTTAATAAAGCATCATTTTTTTTATTTTACCAATGAAATTAGAATCAGAATGATTTCTCAAGAAGTATATTATTAGTTTTGCTTCAGGTGTCAACTGGCCATAATTAAAGATAAATAATTTTGCACCCGTTTATATAACCTATGTCTAACATATTTTTAATATTTCTGATATTAATTCGAACCTGTTCATAGGAAAGTAGGTCTAAGCGTCATCATTAATAACGCCAATTTGTCATCTACTCCCTACGGTTCCTTTGTTTCCGGAATAAAGCTCAGATTACAAAAACAATTAGATGGAGAGAACCATAATGCGTGGTGACATTTGCTCTTGGATTTGTTTTATATGAAGTTTCCAACTATTAGTATGTGTATTAATTTGACTAATCTCGCGAATTAAAGTAGCTTCATCTGTTTTTATTAGACACGATATGTGGTTTATTAAATGTGATATATATTCATATATGAATAAATCTTTATTTAATAATAATACTAATAATAATAATATCAGGACAATTTACACACATTGATCTAACCCCTAAGTAAGCAAATTATTTGCTTGTGTTAAGGGTGTTAGACAACGATACAAATACATAGAAATACACATATAAATACTGAGAATATATTTAATAAACGACTAAACCCAGAAACACAGACCTCTATGCTCATCACATAAATGCCTGTCTCCGCCGGGAATCGAACCCGATCCCCATTGCGCCGTAACACGTTAGGCGTCTGCGCTAACCACTCGACCAACTGGGCGGTAATGTTCACGTAATTTAGTAGGTATTTTTGAACAACTAGTTTCGAACCTATTCGGGGTACCTATTCGTGACCTCAAAGCATAGCGGACTATATTAGGTGAGCATGGCCGGGTAAATATATATTTAATAATCATCATGGTTTACAAAACTTTATATACAAAAAAAATCGTGTATTGTTTTTTGCGGTTTGTAAGTGTGAATGATTGATTTGTTTTATTTTGCGAAAGAAAAGTAAATTGAAGATTTACTAAGCTTGTATGTAGCTTAAATCATAATATCAGCATTGATATTATTGTAAAAAGGAACTGCCTTAAAGACATCTAAATGAAAGAGACAGGTGATATAAACAGTTGTTCAAGAGACTTGCCAAATATTTGACGGGTGATGTGGCTCGTCCGATCAATATGCTAATAATTGTATAAAATCAAATGACTTGGAAGTTTAGATGCAATGAAGAGACAACATTTTTTTTTATATTTATACTAACGATATGTAATAAAAATATGAGGCTTTTTGAGCCTCAAGACTTCATGCCAGAGCTTTCAACAGACAAAGAGCTTTTGTGGATGTCACTTAAAACGATAAAGGTTTATTTTGTTTTCTCAAACAACAACAATAAAATATCAAGTGTATTGCTTTCTATTTTATAAATAATTCAATATATCAAAATATTTGTTATCGTATGGGCGTGTAAACTAATAATAAACAAGGTTAAAGAGACATATTCGGTGTACGCATTTAATAACACAGTCCAAACAACAATATTTATATTATATATATGTATATGATATTTGTATTATTTGTTTACGTTGCCTAAAAATAATGTACACACATATCCAGTATACATGAAACGAAATATATTTATTGAGCGCAGCGAGGAACGAATCGAATCGAAAAGAGCGAAGCTGTTGTAGTTGGCTTCTCCTTCTTCTGAATTACTGAACCGATTGACGTCGTGTTTTTTAAATTTGATAACCGAATTATCATCGATAGTTTAGCAACAAAAAAAAATGTGATCGAACATGTACTTGAAAATCATTGAATCTGCTCTCAACTAGCAGTCACAATGGCTGTCAACCTAGTTTACACAAATCTATACATATATAAATTAAAAAGTTATGTTATCCTAGTTATTATTATGTTATAAATGTCAAAATTAAAATATATTTATATATATATTTTTATTAAAGACAAATTATTCAAATACTAATATTGTTCTGAGATTACTACAGTTCCAATTCCAGATTAGCAAAGATATTTAATATTACTATGAATTCAAAGTTTGATTGTTTGTTCTCTAATTAATTTAGGCTAGTTCCTAACAGTTTAAAGTGGTCCAATTTAATTCATAATTACCAAAATGGCTGTACCCCTACAACGAGTTTTGACGTTACGAAAACTATGATAGTTTACCAAATTATATAATCAAAACATGGAATTATCATATTCTATAAATCTAAATCTATAACGTATTTTATAAAATACGTTATAAATTATAATTATCTTTAGTTATTTGGGATTTTTTTTTAACAGATTATTGAAAATATGTCAAAAGATTTTTATTTATAGAGTGTATAATAATTCTGTTTTGAATTTAAGATTTGGTTAACTGTCATAGTTCTCGTAACCTCAAAACTGGTATTGCTTGTATTAGGGGGTAGGACGTAAGTACTGTGCTTCAATACGGGGCAAATGCGATAACATATTTTTTGTCATAGTAAAAATCTATTAAAATAATGGTAGTTGTATGTTGAATTATATTGAAAACATTTTGTAAGCTATTCGAGTGAGAAATTCAAAGAACTGTCTAGTTGTAAAGGTCGAGACAGTTTGTAGAATAGTTTATAAGTTAGGCGTCAGAGTGACGCGAGTATTGACCGCTTTGAACTTAGAGGCGCCGCTGCACAGAATATTATATATTTATAAGTATGTATTATTAAATAGATTTAAGGTTTTCGTTTATGAAACAAAGGAATGTTCAAACCTTTTAATTTTTATAACCTTATCTTTAGTAATATCTAAATGTGATTACGTTATTTATTACATTATTAAAATCGCTATATAATTGAAATTTTCTTCTGTATCTGTGATTTCAAATAATTATAATTTTTCAGTTGCTTATAATTATTTATTTAATTGTCAGGAAATATTTTTTAAAATTCTTCTCTACCTGTCTGTCTGCATTTCTGTTTGTCTGGGATGAATTTTGAGACAAATTAATATAAATGGAAGATAGAGCAGTTTGTATATATATAATTGAAATGTTATTACCAACTTAAAAATAAACAAAACATTAATAATTACGAATTTTCTTAGTAAGTATCTAAACTGGTGCGTAGCACCAAGCATATTTACACATGAAAATATCATATCTATACATGAAAATCCAACCATCTATATATACATGAAAATCCAACTAATTTCCATCGATACAATTAAATTACACAGAAATTTTTTGATAATACTTTTGGTTATTAAAATTCCTGTGTTTGTATCGCAGATATTCATTACAGTATTTTCAGTAATAACAGCAATAACAGTTTTATTTTATTATAGCTTTCCTCATTTTTGAGTGTATAAAATAATAGTATGGAAATAATTTGAAAATATTTATAAAAATGTAGAGCCATGTTAAGCTTATTTTAAAAGTATGGAAAATACTTCTGCTTAAAACGCTGCTGCCCTGAACCAAAATTGCCGCAAAAACACCAATTTCTGTATCTTCTTTTAGTGGTGATACCTAATCATTAAATATTTCTTAAAACCACGGCGACATAATATATAATAAAATACTTAAAGCTTTTGCACATCGTTAATTATTTAAAACATTCCCCAAACAATAACTCGTTTCACGAAATTGAAACATTCCATATATCATTTGGTGTTGGAACTTTTTGCAATTCTATTTGGTGGCTCCCATTCCAAGGGATGTTAATTAGAAATGCGATCCCCAGCCAATCTCCTCTTACATTTTGTATACTCAATGATATTTGAAAACAACGTATAATTACAAAAACAAGGTAAAATGTAGCCAAAATTTAATTAATTTCTAATTCAACATCTTCTGTCATACTGTTACTTTCCAGTGATTTTTTGTATCATTATAAAAAAAAATGTTATCTCAAATATTTCATCTAAATTAAGAAAAAAAAATATAACCATATTGTAATATAAAATATATATAATATCAGAATAAGGTAAGGTAAAAACGATTTACAAATTAAAGATTTTACTTCTAAAACTAGGCATATTAGTATTTATATGTGATGTTCGTAAAAATATACGAGTAAATGATTGCAGTGTCGGTGTTTGTTAAAAACATTAATAGTTGCTCCAGAGGGCGTGGTCTAGGAAACCATTAAATCCAAACATCCTGTATTTCTAAGCCACGTTATTCGCAAACAAGGCTTTTAGAACAGAAATAATGAAACGTACTTTGTTGCCCCTAATGGGTATTTCAGCCTCGATTTGTAGCTTTCAGCGCTTTAGATCCTTTAATTTTAATGTATTTTATATAACATGTTTATTTTTTTTTTTACTATTTTGGCATCGAATTCGTCATAAAATCGTAAGTAGTACGGTACAGTATATAGTACGGTACACAGAACCTATCGGTCTATCTTTAACAATGCTACCAAAAAGTTCCATACAACGTTCAAAAATCAATTTTCTAAGCAATTTATAAAGTTAGCCAGGTGCAAATTCAATTTTCCTTCCCAAACTCTGATTTCCAGTCATATTCTTTGTTTCAAAAACTACCTCAATCAAATTTGACGATAATTGGATTAGCAGATGGAATACTGTTTTTAATCATAAAAAAATCATACAATTATTATACATAGAATAGGGGAGCCATGGGTAGACCTATAAGTGTCAGTGATCAATAATAGAAGAGGCAAGATGATACTTACCTTTGTCTATTCACACATGCAAGAAAGAGACACAGATAGGCATCCTGATTTCTTTTCTCTTTTTTTTCGATGGACACATTTTAGGCTGCCTACCCTACTCTACGTCTAATTACTCTTTGCAAAAAATACATACAAATATGATTACTAGTTTTTTATTGTCAAAGATGTTGTCAATAAAATTGTAAGTTGCCAGCTACCAGACAGCCTTTTATTAAATATAAAGGAGGCCTGAATGAGTCGTAACGACTAACGAGACGGCTTCAGCTATAATGAAAGGGCTGAAATTCAGCTGATGAATAATAGAAATTGTAAGAAACCTCTTCAGACAATCTACAGCCATTGTGATATGTGTGACTATACTAGTGACATTTGTGACTTGTTGGTTTAAAATAATATAGATTTATAGCTAAATAAATTATAACATAAATAAACACATATAATTATTCCTTTTTACAAAACCCTTGTCTTTGTCCAAGAAGCAGAAAAGTTTAAAAATGCAGATTTTTAATATATTAAAAAAAAAATATATATATCTTTAATCTCCTAATAACCTCTAGGTTCACAAAAATATTTTATTAATTCTTATCAACGTAATAACCTATTGTAGTAATATTACTATGGCAACAAACCTAAAACAAAACTGACGAGTTTCTTAATTCTTAATATAAATACTTAATATAAATTAAAATTTACTTATAGAGAAAATCATTAAAGAAGTGCCATAACATTTTAATATATTGAACAAAATATTTTCGTAAATATTCAATGAAATTAAATATTCAGGAAAATTGTGTAATATAATGATTTATTTTGTATTTAATTATTTGTCTAAAAAAGCAGTTTTAAAAGATATAGAGATACTAAACTATTTACTAAACTATATTAGATACTAAAGTAGATAATAAAAATAATGTTTTTTGTTTATTTAATACTAGCTTTTGCAAGCGGGCTATAGGTGTTCTTTGGGACCGTAATTTTTTTTTTCCCTCAGGAACAACATTCATTTGGGACGACACTTAAACTTTACAAACACAGGAATTTTAATAACCAAAAGTATTATCAAAAAATTACCCAGGAGGGGGGAGGGGGGAGTTGCACTGAGAGCCTGTCATTTAACGGCCCATTGTTTTTATAATTAGCTTATTATGTTAATTACTGTCCCTAATTTGTAAAGAAAATGAATAAGAACATAATTTAAGAGCATCTTTTAGTCGTAATTGCGAGTACTTTTAATTTCAAGTGACTATAATTCAAGGGCGCACGTCTCTGGCGAGCTAATTATACCGTGACATTCAGTGATGTCGATGCGTCCAAGAAGTATCAAACATTGTTTACACGTTTAATATTAGACAATGAATCAATGATGCAGTTGGTATTTACTTTCAAGATGTAGAGATGAGTGCTGAGTGCTGAGAACAAAGCGACCTTGCTAAGGTTGTATCGACTGTTCTTTTTTCAAAAAATCTATAAATATAGCCATATAGGTATAATATTTCATAAAATTATTATATTTTAGGTTGACGATGATCTCATCTTTAATTTATATCTATAAATATATGGATTTTCTCATATAATCATTATATATCAGCGATTTAGATTTTTTTTTCAGACAAAAAAAATATGTATTTTATTAAAGAAACAAGATTTTGTCAACAAGATATTTTACCCTAAATTGTCTATAATTTTAAAACTTAAAACATTTCAAATTTCATAAAAAAATGGCTTTCAATATTAAAGTCACTTACATTATCACAATTGTTATTATTTTAAAGAATGAAATATATTATGACATCTATATTTTCATAAGAAAACTTTGCAAGACTGCACTAATAAATTTCTAATTAATTAAATTTAAATGAAATTCAAACCAAGACATACGACTAAAATCTACAAATAACATTGGCGTAGCGGAAGTTGTTGGTTGAAGGATCGTAAATAAATCATCTGTTTACAGCGAATCCAATCCGAATTCATCTCTTAACATACAACGTTTACCCGTCGGTTAATTACTAGTTCAACCCGGTTTGTTTGCTTTTCAATTTAATTACATTAGAGTGCTTAAGATAATCTGGAAACCAAAGAATAACATTCTTAGATCGTAATAAGGAATATCTTGTCTGAGACAGGTAAATAGGCAACTTATTCAAGAACTGAAATTGATATTATATATACTTTTTATTAGTTGCATTCTAAAGATATCTTTAATTTTGCATCTAAAGCGACAGTGTAAATAAGGTAAAGCTTTACGTAGCTTGTTTGTATTTTGAAATAAAAGTTTTTGTAATAAATTGAGTTTTCTATTTAGAACCTATTCCTATAGTTTTTTCCTCTGTTATAAAAGTGTGGATTTTAAAAGAACACTATCACAGTGTTTATATTTTGGTTGCGTATTTTGATTACAGATAGAAGATTTTATATTTATATAATTTAGCAATCAATTTGAAAGTTTTTAAATATTCAATGACGTCGAGAATCACTCAATATTTATTTCTACATCAAATGTTGGCTTTCTCAAATTATGTTTCTTTAGTATTCACGTTATAAATCCCAAACTCAGTCATCAACTACTTTGTAGACATCTACTCATGTATGCTCTCCACTTCTCAAGTTATCATTCTCTATCACGTATCTAATAATGAAGTATCCGTCGGAAAATCACTAAAGTCGTTCAGAAGTGAGTTTTGACCTAGTTATAGGCTTGTGAGGTATTAATCCAAGCTACTTACATCTTCAGTTCAGTGATTTGACACGATGAAGTACAACAAGTGATGTTTAACAGGTTGGTAGATTTAATTTTAACATCTTTATCTTTAACTTTAACCGCCCCGTTGGTCGAGTGGTTAGCGCAGACGCCTAAAGTGTCACGGCTCAATGGGGCTCGGGTTCGATTCCCGGGCAGACAGACAGACGGACAGGCATTTATGTGATGAGCATAGATGTCTGTGTTTCTGGGTTTGCTCGTTTATTAAATATATTCTCAGTATTTATATGTGTATTTCTATGTATTTGTATCGTTATCTATAACCCTTAACACAAGCAAATAATTTACTTACTTAGGGGTTAGATCAATGTGTGTAATTTGTCCTGATATATTTTATTATTATTATAAATCATCGGTGTAGGTACTATGTGTTAAACATTTAAAAGCACATCTACAATATTGATAACCATTCTGTTAGTGACCGGATTTCGTTATCAGAAATGTCATACTTAGCCGATGCTTGGGTTTTAATAATAATCAATATTATTTGTTGATTTTATGACACATAGATTTAAGTGTTCTGTGAAAATTATAAATTGAACTTAGAAAAAAGGCACTCTTTTGTTTTTATTTATCCATCAAATTCAACGTCAAATTGAATTATAGCTGTATAATTTAAATAGAAAATCCTATTTATATATATATTTGTTTTATATATATATTTATATATTGTTATATGTTTTTAAGGGAGGACATTATCGGCCAACTGCAAACGATATCTCCAAGTAAAACTGTTAGTCATACAAAGAGACCGTTGGATGAGATTTCCTCTCTTGAACTCCTAAGGAGATGAAATGGGAATGACGGAAAGTTATCTAAGTTCTAAGAATAAGATAAAAGGTGTTAATGGAAATTTAATATCTAAAGAAAAATAGAAAAATCTAACCTAACCAAGGAAGATAAGTTTTTATATGTAAGCCCTATGAGTTTGAGATAGGGGATAAAAGTTTTTATGAGTATCCGTTATTTCTAAGATAAGATTCCTGTTTCATGTGGATGAAGTTACTGCTGTGATTCTGTACGTGGTATTTGTATTTGTATCTGTTTTTTGTATTTGTTTTTTGTATTTGTTTTTTGTATTTGTTTTTTGTATTTGTTTTTTGTATTTGTTTTTTGTATTTGTATTTGAACCAAAACAATTTCAAAGAGAATTTTTCAAACATAAACTTTCACAGACGTATAAAAAAATATGGAGTGTTGGTAAAAAATACTGTTAATATAATCATATTATCTTTTTATCAACAAACTAAGAAATAAACTTAAATAAAACATATATGTATGAAACTTCTATTATAAAGTATAATTATACACACATCGTATTATTATAAGATTTAATTGTCTAGATAGCAAACTAATTGACCAATAACTTTACTCAATAATTACTAAATATGAGAATTTTATTTGTTAGCAAATTAGTTAGTTATAGAAGTTAGCATATATATATTATCTATAGTATGTAGTTTCTTGCCAGCACTTGAGAACTCTACAATAAGAACCTGGTGTTTCTTGAGCAGTGTTAGCCTAATTGATATAAAAGCTGTACTCATTTAATATTAGATAGTATCGGAGCTTTATTGAGTAATCCTATTTCGAATTAACGCAGTTTTATGTTATGTTGTATGTTGTGTATATATGTGTATGTGTATATGTGTGTGTTATGTTTATGTGTGTTATAAACTTATCTACTTCGGTCGTAAGTTAGCATATTTTAAAATCTCTCCTAAATAAATAATGAATGAATGTTACACTTCAACCTTAATGCCTTCAACATAAGCTCACAATGTGCTCAGAAAAATACAATCAAGAAACATTACAATTATCATATATAATGGAAAATCGAGGAATTCTTATTAATATTTATGTAATATGGACGTTATTTTGTCGATTTCGCTATAATGAGGTCGGAAAACTCGATAAAAGGAGAATGAAGACTTGGAATGTAATTCTAACAGCAGCGATTCTTGGCCTAATAGCTTTTAAGTTGATTAAAACATTAATATATAAATTATATTACTAGGTTTATATTTTGAAGTCCCTGACAGGTTTGACATTGCGATTCGCTTTACGTTATTAATTATTATGCTATAATGAAATAATTAATCATTACTTTATTTTGCAATTAACATAATTATTATTATAAAAATAGCTTAACTATTTTTGCATTTAATTACGTAGGCACACTTAATAATATGTTCCAACTCTGGTAATTCAAAAATGCTCAACTTAACCCAATCTGAGCCGTAATTTGTTAGTAAATACTGTTTTAACCGAAAAGGTATGTAATTAAACATCATGTTGGTATTACCGCGTGAATTGGAGTCGGGTATTTTTAGAAAATATTTTCCCTTTTAAGTGAACATAACACCGGTCCATTTAACAAGTGATTGTTGAATTCGTGTCAAGTTATTAGGTTATATTGAATGATTTAATGAATGAAATGATACTCCCACTAAAACCACAGAACATCGAACTGAACTGAATGATTCTCCATTACAGTATCTCTTGTTTCAAAATCTTGCTTATCGTTTGTTTCTAAGGTTTCTTTGTCTATAAAGAAAGTGCTTTAGTGTTTCACAAGGTTAAGGATGCATATTATGTAATAAAATATGTCAAGAACAGAATAAAGGAAATAAAATTTATTTTATTTGTATTTTTTTTATAATATTGATTGAATCATTTTTATAATATAAGGTTTATGTTATATATATATAAAGCTTTAAAAGTGTGTTTTTTGCATGTTTTTATAATTTTGCACTTTATTGTTTTTTTTGGTTTACGGACAAATTAGTTGCAATGCATAATTATAATTCAAATTCAAATTCAAATTAATTTTTAGCTTAACACTGATGTAGCAAATTGTTCTAAAAAGTAATAGATAATAATAATAAACTTACATTGGTAAAAGTATTATTATTAATAATATTTAATTCTGTAATAAAAAAATCTCTATAACGCCTAAATAATACATAATCAAATATTCCTTGAAGACAATCACATCGTCAATGAAAACATATAAATGACAAAGATGACCATAAAACATCGGAGATAGACTTCCTATGACCTAGTTTTTTAGGACGTGATTCTTTGGCTAAAGTCCAAATTGAATTAACAATAAATATATCCATTAACAAATTGATTAACAAAAATTGTTGTTAATGTTGAATTTGTTTTCCTTGTACTGCACTCTCTACTTATATTTTAAATGCATTGATTTTATAGGTTTTCTAGCGCAAAATGCTTCGATGTTTCGAGTTTATATAATAAAAAAGATTCGTTAAAGTGTGTAAAATTTTATAATGACGTTATAATTTTCTGTAGAATATTGTTATAAGTTTCACGCTTGTTTTAAATAACTCCAAATCTTCCACAAGAGTATGTGAGACAAAGCTACCTGAAATTCACTTGTATATTCATTTCACACCAAGTTACGTGAGCGGCGAGCTTAGTGTAACAAAGGCATGTCTTGTAACGGAATAACGTAAGACGGTAATAGATTTTAGAGTTATACGCTAATTAATTAATAATAAATAATTTTACAGATTTTAATTCTTATTATCCGTTCAGAACATGTTTTATAATGTATTGACGTTTTAAACAATAATTTGTTTTCTAAAAATATAGCTTAAATATGAAAAGAGACTAAAAGTTTACCTTGCCGCTCCCACCGCAGTATCGATTCCTTCGTACCACCAGTGCGATCCCACCGGTACCGCTACCACTCGCCACCACCACGCAAAAGTAAAACAAAACAACGGAACACACACACTTAAAACGTACGCACTATTTCATAAGTAACCGGCGTATTCCGCATTTATACTATCGCCAGAGTTAACTTTATAAAACTTTGGAAAGTAAATAATGAATGCCATAGACGGTTTAAAAGTTAGTCGATGTCCGGCGACGAATTTGAACGGTCAGTTAATGTTCAGTTAACGGAGCGTGCACCGCGGGAAAGTTATGGGGATTTTCGCTTCCCCATTCCGTCGGCGCATGGAGTTGAAGTTTGCAGCGCGGTGTCTGAAGACAAGTGTGCTTTGTTACGCAACTATGCGGCGCTCTCCGCCAGGGGGCAGCGCGCCTCTTGTGGCGCAGTGACGGGCATGCGCACTGGACGCCTCGCACTCGCTACTACTACCCGTTCCTTATATTTGCAGCAATTATATTCATTGTAGCGCTTATTACAAATACAGATATAATGTTCTGGCTTTTTATTGACTTATGTATCCGCATTAGCTTTTGTAATCATAACACCTTTTTCAAGTAGATATGACAAATATGTTTCAAATGATGGAGTATATTTTGGAGTTTGTCAATGCGGTTTCGAGGGTGTCGACAAGTGGTGTCGAGGGTTTATTTGAGCAAAACTTTTAGTAGTTGGTTTCGGTATTTTCAGATTTCGTTGTAGTGAGCAGATTATAGAAAGTCAATAACGAAGCTGGCTAGAGGTCAGGGCGTCGAGGCATTGCGTGAACGATAATGGCAAACCGGCAGGCGAGTCGAATCCACGACCTCGCTTTCAGTAATGCTTTTATTTAAAACTACGCCGTAAAATTTTCTTTGACATGAATATCTTTGTTGTTAATAATTATTCATAAAATATGCTGAAAATGCGATGCCGTGTAAGAATTAATTATGTGTATTTTGTATTAGTGAGTTGTAATGAGTAGAAGAGGGCAAAGCATTAATTATAATTATTTTAACTGCATTACAATAATTGAGAATGTAGGTTTTTATTTAATAATATCTAATATAAATGAGAAATTTTATCGATGTTATACATTTTATTACGTTAAATGAGGTTCGTTTATCTTTATAGTTTTTTAATAGCTTTACATTTACATATATTCAAACGCGGTAATCATCATATAGAACGTTAGTTATGGTAGACTCCGTAGAGCCTAGCCTGCTACGCGTTGTAGCTACGTAGCAGCTACCATACGAGTATATGATACATTTTCGTGCTACACTCGTAAACAAATGACAATGATTAATTTGTTTTTTTTATTAACATAAAAATAGTATGATAAGAAAATAAAAGTAATAAATCAAGTAATAATCAGAAGGAAGACCGTCATTAGTGCTAGTAATGGTAGTCTGTTAGGTGATTGGTAAAGCGTGTAACGACTTGCCATCTAATAATCGTGGAATGCTTTTAGACAATGATTATTTTCGTATGTCAATCAATTTTCAGCTGCGACTTTGTGCATTAAACATAGTCGCATGGAAAAGATTTGTGCATATGCGCTTATGCACAAATCTTTAAGCTTTTCAATCACCACCCAATCAATAATATTATAAGGACTCTGGCTACCATTGAAATTCCCACTTCATCGATTGTGATGATAGTTTGACTTTGGCTCATCGATATTGTACTAAAAATAGTAATCGTCGTAACACGTTTTATTATGTATCTTATTTGTTATCTTTTATCTTATATATTATCTTTCATCGTATTTATATCTTTTCTCTTATTTATTTTCTTATTGTTTTGTTTTAATGATCTTAACATGTCTTATTGTTTTCTTATGACAAAATTGTTTTTTTTCATAATACGAATAGCTATAAAAAGATAAACCACGGTCAGCATTCTTGAACTATTCCTTGCAGATATAATCAATACGATCACATGCTGAAGTTGGTGTTCTACATTGTTATAAATATTGTTCTCAATAAAGTACGTATTGGAAAAAAATAAGAACAGAAACCATAATAGTAAGAAGCCTAATACGAATAATAATAAGGCATTAAGTAGGTATGTCTTTATTGATGAGTATCAAAATTGGAACTAGTTTTCACAATAGCAAAATTCCCAGCACAGAGCATACGGGGTTGTTTTATTTCCCATCCCTATGTACCTATAACTTTCGCAGTATATCAGCTGATCGTTATATGAAATGCTATTATTTAGATACTGAGAATGAATGCGCGGAACAATCATATCCTGTTTGTTTGAAAATATTTTTAAACATGTATAGCCATGTTAAGCTTACTTAAATTTATATAAATATAGAATGAAAAATAAACCGATACGGGCATTGATTCGAACCCGCGACTACTGGGAAACCGTCCCGTCGCTCTACCAACTGAGCTACCAATACGGTAAGCTAGTATCGGTTTGTTTTTCATTCTATTTTTATACAAAAATATCCTGTTTATCTTAGTTTCTATGTGTTAGGTGATAATTAAAATTTTGTTATCGTAAATTGAAGTGAATTAGGCCACAAAAAAAGTCACAATAATAATTAGTAATAACAATAATAGACAATACCAAGCCACACTCCTCTTCCCTTCAAAGTCGGTCTGGCATTTGATCCCACCCTCAAGTACTTCCAACTCTAACTGCACGTACGGTAAGGTTCGGCAACTCATTTCCATGCCGGTAAATCAAGTTGTAGAATTTGTTTGAAAATATCTGTAAACATGTATAGCCATGTTAAGCTTATTTAAATTTATATAAAAATAGAATTAAAAATAAACCGATACGGGCAGGGATCGGAACCGCGACTACTGGGAAACCGTCTCGTCGCTCTACGATACGATAGCTCAGTTGGTAGAGTGACGGGACGATTTCCCAGTAGTCGCAGGTTAGAATTCCTGCCCGTATGCGTTTATTTTTCATTCTATATTTATATACATTTAAAAAATCAAGTTGTAGAATTCCTTGGCAGCGCATGTGTTCCCTCCATCTTATAATCCTGGGTTTTTTTACGGGGCGTGAAAGAGCTTTGTTTAGGCCGCCATAATGTTTATAAACGGCTAGAAAGGCTTTTGTCTTCACTATATATTTTTGGAAATCACTTTTCATTTTCCATCAGACAGGAAGCATTCATTGTGGATGGACATAATTAAAAAAAAAAAGTTATTTTGGCCTTGTGTCGCTCTAGATGAGTTATCTGCAATCACTGCATATGGTCTCCAAAATATAATGTAGAGTGGTGTGAATATATAAAAACAACAATTCTGTTGATGAATTTTGATGTTAAATTACTCCTTGTAGGTATATATAGATAGGACACAATGGGAATTGTAGATCCATACTGCTATCTGTTAATCAAATCTCAACTACGATACCTTTCAGATGGTGATTGGTATGGTTTTAGTTTTGATTAGTTCACGATGGCTAGAAACCTTTTGAGATACACACAATTTATTTTGAATAATATTAATTAAAATGTATACATTATTTTCAGTAAAAAAATACTGACAATTATTACTGAAAAAACTTAAATGATTCGGAGGCAAAATAACGAACATATACACATATATATATATGTGTGTATATGTTCGTATATATATATATATATATATATATATATATATATGTGTATATATAAATATATATTTTGGGTTATTTGTAATTAATTGGCCACCTTTTGCGGGCAGCCTCTCTAAATGAATCCCAACAAAATTTGTTCTTCGACTTTTTACAAATGTTGATAAACGAAACAAAAAAAAAGTTGCTCCTTTTTTTACTTATTACTCTGTATTTTGTAATAAACATTGTATGAAAAAACTATTAATTTTAAAATATATTGTTTTATTTAGATAAATAAAATATATTTATTTATCTAAATAAATGAACATAATAAAGTTGTCTGACAATTGTGATGTTATACATATGTTAACACATAAACACAAGGGTAGGATTATTGACAAGAAAACAAAGTAAATTTATTTACACACTTTATTGAATAAACATAATGAAAACAAACATTAATTATTGAAACTAACCATAATGACAGTATACTGTAACCGCACGTACAACATTTATTATAATCAATTCAATTCACAAAACTATCAGATATGTCGACAATTACATTGATATTAAAAGATATGGATAAGTGATTATCTAACTGTTCCTACGTGTCCCTATCTATAGTATATCTAAGAATTGCAAAAACAAATTAAGTACCTACTAAGGCTCTGTCCATAACGGTGATACTTAGACGAGAGGTATATAAAACACTGAACAACGAAGAGATAAATTGGTTTAAATACCATTATTATAATAAATTTCGGATATTTATCAAAAACGATTTAAGAGAATTACGTAATAATTATTGCTATTATACATCCAAATTATAAGACAGAACCTCGCTACATGAAATACAATGAGACATCCATATTAATAGAATTTGAACACCATATTGAAATTACATTCCTTATAAAACATTGATGTTATATAGTTTTAAAGATGACCATTGATTTTACCACAATTACGGGAAGGTTATTATAAAAATTATTTTTTTAAATGCTTATAAAACCGCAAGATTACATACGCACAGATAGGCGACTTGCTTAACGCCTAGAGACTAAGAACCGACACGTTTGTTTACTTCGATTGTCGCTAAGCGACAAGCTAGGCGCCGAGCGTCCGTGCAGTTAGTTCCACAAAGCTACTAGCTAGGTGGCTGGTTAGGCTTCAAGCGCTAAGCATGCTGCCTGTCTGTGCGGACGCAGCCTAACAGACTGACGTTATTGTGGTTTGTTATTCATACAATGATCTTAATTATACTCAGTCCAAATTACATATATATTTATTGCTAAATAAAAATTGGCACTGCCCACACAAGCCGAGTCGTATACAGACATGTGGAAATACATAACACGAACAAAGTAACTCGCTGTAACGAGCATTATATAATTTAACAACACAAGAGTTATCAAATAAAGTGAATCGACTATCAGTAATACCCTGATATCTACAATAAAGAGAGATTGATAGCCCTTTTAGAATTATAACTAACCCTTGAATATTGTATACGAAAAACTACACAACCCTTTTTAATATAAAACAAATAGCTCAATTCTCAAACATATATCCGCTCACAGTAGCAACACTGATATCATTCCTCAATAACATGTGTTACCATCATCAAATTTTAATTACCCTTGTTTTAATAAACAATTTATAGAGGGATTTTTTTTAAAATGGTGCAATAACAATTAAAAATTCAGGTGCTAACACGAATAAAAAAATTACATTTAGTAAATATTTGCTAAGATTGTTTTTAAATACACTATTTTACAGCGCTGTCTGACCCTGTCTATAAGGCTAATAATAATTAATACACATAAGCGAATATAAACAAATAAAAAAGGCACAGTTAGTATGCTTTTTGTGTATAATGAAAATATTATCAGAATTTAAAATCAAATAAATTATTTAATTAAAATTGCTTTAAGGGAGATACTATATAATACGTTAATCTACACAATTATAATTATATCGAAAACCAAAGGAGACGGAAACATATTCCGTTTCATTTACTAATGTCAAAATTTCTAATACATTTTAAAGCAAAAACACGAGTTTCAATCTCATAATATTTAAAACTACAGTTCAACAAAAACTAACACGATAATCATCTCAGATCTAGCTTATATAAACATTTAAATAATTGAGCAAATCAAAATAACAGTAACAATATCTAAATTACGATTACAATAGTGAAATTCTGTTATGCAAAAATAATACGTGATAATAGTACTCATTAAAATTGTACTATATGTATAATTCAACAACACCGATAGACTAATTAATTTTATACTTAATCAGAAAGTATTTGCGTTACAATTGCTATGCAAGCAATGTAAATAAAATCCCTGCGCTCATCTCGACACGTTCTAGTCTATGGTCGTGACGTCATCGCCCTACAAGCGTGTTTTCTATCTACCCGCACGTGTCGTACCGTCAGCACAAAAGTGCCTAACAATCGTTCATCACAGCTATAGAATTTCTTCTCTCTCTATAGTAACAATTATCGTTACAGAGTTCTTTGTATAGATTATACTCTACTTCATCTGCGTGTTACTTATAGTTAAAAAGCTCTATACATTCTCTTACTTGTATATATTTTTTTTATAAATAATTGAGTTATCATTTTTTACTGCTAAGATAAAATACTGAGAGCACACAAATATACCGTTTTTTTTTATATAAAATAAAATAACCATTTCAAAAATAATAAATGAGATTACCGATCGAAATAAATTTTGACTAGAGTTTATAAATAACATTTTGTCTTTTATTTTCAGACCAATTTGACTAGCACTAAATAGACAATATCAACTAAGTTTTATTTTACGAACGCCACAAACACAAAAACAGACAAATTGTAGTATATATTTGGCACAAACATTTAATATCATGAAATACTGAAAGGGAAGACTTAAGGGATATAATTAGGATATGTTGAAAATTTTAAATGTACCCTAATTGTGAATATCTCTTAAACTAGTGCGAAAATAAGTTCAAGTTTTATTGATTGAGTGATCGCAATGAGGTTAAAAAACATTATATAAATATTAATTTTTTAAAATTGGAATTGTTGAAATTTGGCACAAACAATAAAACGTGGCACTATATTTCATTTAATCTAAAAGATCAAAAATACTTCATTGGAAAGCATCTTAATACACTGGTCCTAAATTTACCTTAATCTATTTTTACCCTATACTTTTTTTTTCCTTTTTATTTTTTTTTCTTACCACCGACAATCTAAGTCTCAATCTATGACTATTATAATATGAGCAGTCTGGAGAGGGTAATAAAAATAATCGAAACAATACATTTATCAGTTACAACTATTCCCTGAATAATTTAGCATAAATCCATAACATTAATAATGTCAAACAAATTCAACAATCTTTGGCTTTGATCCCTGGACCAATATTATATTTCGACCTTAAACGCTGTTGCCGATGTACAGATGATTAATAATGTTAGAATTCTTTAAATGTTAAATAAATTAGAAGACTATCACATTTAGTAACACTATTTTACATCTAACGTCTTTTTTTTGTGATAATAGACGACATTTTAAAATATAATATACTGAATGTTTCAGTTCGTCACCGTTTCTCTGTTTAATGTAAGTTTCTTAAAGGATTTGATCCCATCGGTTTCGTAAAGTCGCACCGCGTGCGCGATTCGACTTATATATCTTACAAATTTGCAATTAATGACAACTTTGCACACAATAACCAATCCACACATTTCTACACCGATACCATTATTCATCAGAGCAATTTAATTACAAAATTGCCATTAACCGCTTAACTGTAAAGTGCTTAGTGTAATACCTAATTTTGCAGGTAATTACGATTATGTTATTTACAAATATTGTCTTTAACCCTCTCACTCTGTTCGCTAAACTAAATCTAATCTACGCCAGCGGCCCGAGGTCTATTGCAACGCATCTACATCTAATGTACGCCGACGCTTGTTTTCAAATGGTATGTTTGTCTCCCTCCCACCGATCGTATTAACGAAAATAAATCAACCGACATTTAGTATTATTTGACCGCTTAAATCCATAGTAAATTCGATCAGTTTATTCACACGCGACGTCGGAAATCTTATTCCCTGAACAGTGAACAAATTTAAAAAATTATAATATGAATGTGCTATGTGTATATTCATCGTCGTGCACTGCTCACGGACCGAATAAATAATCAAAACTTCAGTCCTTTATAGTATTCTTAAGTGCCAAATCTAACCGCTCGACGGACGCCGAACGCTCCGTCAATATTGGAGAATAAATATAAGAATATCTAAAATACTTATAAACTCGTAACAAATGTAAACATACATTCAGCTATCGCCAATCGCTTCCGTCTTCGTCCGTCGTAAAATGTTCATTTAAAAAAATACATCGGAGCCAGATTTCCGTAGAGCGGCGGGATGTAGAAGCGGTCGGTGTAGTACTCGGTCGCTACGGAACCCTGGCTACGGGCCCCCATTCAATGGATGGGGGCCTTCACGATGTGGTTGGGGGCGATGTAGTGGTAGCCCGGCAGCGGGAGCCCCGCCGTCTCCATCGTGATCCTGCAACCACAACCAGCCGCCATCACTACGAGCACGCACACACGCACGCGCGCACGCACACGCGCACTGTATAGGAGCTTGGACGAGCTAGGATAGCAACTATAGTAGGGAAAGAAACATCTTACCGGGATCGGTATCCAGAGAGCGTAGGAAGGTACTGCGTGGACCGGCATCAGGTATCACAGGATTATGGTTCTGAGTAGACAGGATTATGGCTGGGTCTCGAGGAGGCTTGGTTATTCGGTAAATATTTTATCTGCATACACTTGAATGACATCACAGAGATTATGAGAGGGGAAAGGAAAACCAGGTGTTGCGTTATGATTTTATTAAGTATAGGTTCTTAACACTTTTTCTTAACAATACTAGCGAATATTCCTGAAAAGAAATCATTATCTTACAAGTTAAACATGATTTTAAATTACAAATAAAATTATATTGGCAGCCAAACAATCTGCGTTCCTCAGACTACATCTAACTTTAAAACATTCGAATTGGACCTCAATTAATATTCGCTTCAACCAGCGAAGTTATAGAATTAAATTATTATCCTTACCACTACGAATCTATTCCGCCGTATCTAAGACAACTTACATTGTATTTTCACAAAACATTCCGTTCTACAATCTATATGAAACCCTCAAAGATGACAATAAATATTCAATCAAACGCCTATATCCTATCACGTGACAGTAGAAACTATGTTTTAAATATTTTGACAAGAAAACAAATGAGATTTTTAATTATAAAAGTAAACCAAATATTTAACTGACACAACTAACTAACTAACGACGACGACGTTGATTAAAAAAATATACAGAGTTAAAACTCATCTGTGGCCATCAAACTATACTTCATCAGCGTAACTGTAATATAGTTTTAATATTTAATACTGATTAAATTGATTTTTATAGTATTAAATAAAACGGGATACACCCTGTATTCTAAGCTCTGAAGTATGGTTTGACGTCGCGAGACACCCTGTAGCTCGATTACATTCGCTCTATACAATCATAAACGCGAAGCACTCTGTATACCCTACAGCTAAGCCTTTACGTTATTTCTACTATTGTCACTTTCCTAGTTATTTAGATGTCTATGGCTTTTTTTTAAATCATTAACATATTTTAATTGGATTATGATTGTTTGTGATAATCTTTTTTTTTTCGTCAATTTTTACACAATGATTTTTTATAACCTATTTTAGGTTTTATATTTTGATAAAACTGAATTTGTATAAAAATGAATTTTCCGATTAAACTAATAAACTGTTACTTATTAATAATAATTATAATGATTATCTAGAAGTCCAACATGAAGGTTGAAAAGATATAGAGATTCGAAAATGGTTAATATTATTATTTGGGTCATTATTAATTCAAATATATATTTAAAATAATGGATTCGACTTGACCGATTATCTCAAATTAAATAGTGGTATTTTTTATTAAGAAATTATTTATTTATTTGTTATTTTCAATCTCTTATTTCTTCTCAACCATTGCGTGAGTAGACGTTAACAGTCTTTAAAATTTTAGAACAACGAAATTCGCAGTCCCTTACGTATTAACTCCAACTAAACCAACTCGATAAACGTAACGGACTACGAATATCGATTTAAATAAATATATTTCTAAAATCCACAAATAAAGACAATCGTTTTAATGATTTTTAATACGATAAAAGGTCACAAATAACCCATTCTTAAAACTAAAATTACGGAACGAACTAAGAACTGAGCGCTCCGAGTCTTTATCTCATCGATATCGGTAACGTATGGAGACGGGACAAGAGTGAGGATATTTTGTCGTTCTAACTGAATAGAATATTTTTAAATAATAATGTAATAAGGGTAAAAACTTTTTAAACGCAGAAAGTTCATATGACCGTCGACAACGACAAAAATTGGATCAAACGAAGGAAAAACGTACCGATATCGACATTCTTTGGACGAGCGAGACGGAGGGATACGCGACGGAGGGGGCGGAGCCAGCGGAGGCGGGAGGGGGGAGACGAGAAACTAAACGAGTCCATCGAGACGAGCGAGGGAGGAGGGTCGCTAGGGTCGCTAGTAGGGGCTGTATTTGTTGCGCTCCTTGGCGGGCTTGTCGTCGTCGCGTCGCTTGGGGCGGTGCACGCCGGTGGTCTGCACGGGGGCGGCGCCCAGCAGGTCGCCCAGCCCGCCCAGCGCCGACAGCGAGCCCAGCGCCCCCAGCGCGCCGCTCTTGCTGAGCAACTGCGCCAGCGGCACCGCCGACGACAGCGAGCCCGCGCCCGCGCCGCCCTCCAGGTTGGCCTTCTGCAGCTCCACACTGCGGCGACGGACAGTGAGGGACGGGCGGGAGACAGACGAGGCACGAGGACGAGGACGTGGGGCCGGCCGCGGTCATACGAGGGACAGCGCGGATAGTTTTTTTTTTTAATAAAAACGTTTGAAATCACCGAGATCGAAACTATAGACATTATACCCATATTAAAAAAATCAAAAAGTTTTTTATCACGCTTGAAATAAATACTCTGGCAGAGTTTTCAATACGTCATCAATCGATACATCAGCAGCAGCCGACCCCACTCGCGCTAGCACGTTTGAATAAGTCTCATTTTCATTCTTTATGCTTAAAAACCGTAGCACTCGTTTAGAATATATTAAAAACGAATGATTATCGAGACTACATCAAACAAAACCTTCGAAACGCCCCCACGGAAGGTAATAAAGGTAAAGATATCAAAGGAGAAAGAGTGGGAATTTAAATTTTGTAATCGGACCGGTCGAATCGGATCGGTATCGGAGGGATTAGAGAACTTACCTCAACACAACTAATATATTATCTAGTGGGAGGTGTGTAAGGTACGTGTGTGTATGTCTAGTGAGTGTCATACCTCATGTTGATGAGGTACTGCGCGAGGGCCACCGAGTCTGGGTTCCCTGAGATGGTGATGGTGCGGTCAGTGCTGCCGCCTTCGCGCTCCTCGCAGTTGGATATCCGGATCATGGCGCCCGAAATCTGACGGATTTCGGCTATTTTTGTGCCACCCTGCAAGATTTTTGTGAAATGATAAAATCTGATGAACTGCTTTACTTAAGAAATAGTTGTTCAAAACATGTCAGATTACTTTTTGTAAACATAAATATTAAAAAATGCGTTCTTAACAGATGGAAATACATTAATGTTTGAAAATATGTTTAAACGTGTTAAGCTCTTAAATAAATAAAGAATGAAAAATAAACTGATTCGGGGACAAATTCGAACCCTCGACCTCTGGAAAACCGTTCCGTCGCTCTACCAATTGAGCTACGGTATCGCTACCCATAATCCACCGAGAATTAAATTTTAAAATATTAATAATATATTCTTTGTTACCGAAATTTACTTCCTAGATCTAGAACTACTGTAGTAATGTATATGGTATCTATACCTTGCCAATGATGCAGCCGATGAGTTCATTGGGTACTGTCATCTCGTGGGACTGTTGGTTGGTGGCGGGCTGGTTGCGGCCGGTGTTGGCTGAGCGCAGCTGCGAGCCGGCTAGTGCTGCCAGCGCTGTGGGTGATTCAGATTATTAGCATGGTTAGACGTTATCATCATTTGAGCACTATTTTATTTGTAAAAAGTCAAGTGGTTATTGTAAAAAGCTTGGTGATATTTTACACAAGAATTTAAAATATTTTTTGTGTTTCAAAATCTATATAGGTGTTATTAAGTTAAGACTTACTCATAGATATAACTCTAATAATTGTATCGCAATTTATTTTTATGAGTTGGGAGTTTTGCGACTATTGTAAAATAAAATACAGTAAGATATAGAAACTGTAAACTTTCTAAAACAAAAGAAAATTTCAATTTTTTTTTGTAAAGTATATTTTAAAGATTTTTTTTAGAACATGTGTGTGTATTATTTACCACTTCTGGGTGTATTCGGATACAAATAGCTAAGTATCAACTTAAGACCCCCCCGTCCCCCGCCATCAATCAAATACTTGATATTGATAAGTCAAAAACTCACAAATTTAAAATATTTTATGCTTCCCTAAGATTTTATCTAATCAAGGTTACTTATTTTAGGATATACATATATTTAGGCTTCTGGGTCTGAATGTGAAAGAAACAGATTATTTTTCAAGTTACAGAGATTTTTAAGTTACTGTATGTCCATACTATATGTTAAAACTGTATACATTTTACAAGAGATAACTATACCTGCTGGGTTAAGTCCCCCAGTGTTTGCTGGTCCCAGGCCACCAAGACCTAGAGCAGCTAATCCGGCTAGCGGTGATTTAGCCAACCCACCCATCTGAAAGACATATAAATCATTAAAATTTATACCAAACATTCTTGAAAATATCAATATTTAGTTGTCAAGCTCCAGTTGCATGTTTTCATCTTCGTTGATGGTCGGGATGGGAGGCTGGACAGGGCCTGGGTAGAAATAGTTTAAAATGGCATAAATTTAAATAAATCGCATTTCTTCAATAAGTTTAAAACAGATGTTTATTTGTTAATAAGAATTAAACTCATTGAAGAATCAACCACCACGTTGTGAGGTAAGTGTGGTGCTGCCCGTATCTTATTCTATCTTTTCTTGATATCTATGAAGTGTCATGTATATCATGCACTTTATGGTTAATAATCATATTAATAGAGTTGGATAGGCGTGGTGGAGGCGAAATAAGGAAAGGTGCAAGTGGAGGAATGTTATGTATTCCCCTGCGTCATCACGCTAGTGAATGTTTGAACGTAAGCGACGTTTCTGCGATACCAGAAAACAAACAGATAAAGCTTGATATAATATTAATTTTAACTACAACTTATTTAAATAATGCGTGGACGTCATGTACTAGGGGTGTTCTATCTACAGTTAATATCGATACACACCGGGAAGGGGACATGTAACCTTTCCGTGCTAGGATTTCTACACGATATATGAAAAAGCAAAGGGTGTCAGCGCAAAATAAATAATGTATGACGACATTCCACACCTCGAGGGATACTACGCGGCATTCTCTACCGGGATACTCGCTACCGCTACGGGGACATCCGAACCACATTCAGACCGGTTTAAAGGAAACGGGGCAGCACCGATCACATTCTCAACCACTCAACCCCATAGAGAGACGACCACACCCGGAATGTCTCGATTCCAAAAACGATTAATCAAACGAATCGATTAAATCTCTTCGTTATAAACGAGAGGGGAGGGTGGCGAAGGGCGCAGTCTCTACGGGGCGCACTCACGAGGTGGTGGTCCAGCGGCGGCAGCAGGTGCGCGGGCGGCAGCGCGCCCACCAGCGGCGGCTTCATCTCCAGCATCGGGAACACGGGCGCGCACACCGCCTACCACACGCACACCACCTTACTACACACGCTACTGACCGACCGGGGCACGCACGCATTTAACTACCTACATCACTTGGTCGAGACGACCTTTATTCGAATTCAAATAATATAAAGCAATGGAACTTTTGAAGTGATGGCCCCAATCGATAAAAACAATCGAAAGTGAAAACTATATCCGAATTATGTAACTGAAACTTGGTATCTCTCAGGTTAAAGAGAATTAGCGGTTTTCTCCCATGTTATTTCAGTGTTTATATGATCCTACCTTGAAACCGTCAAGACCATTATGTCAAAACAGAAAACTAATATATTTATATACATACATACATATATACACCTACAAAGATAACTGTCAAATGTAACCTTAAATTTTAAATGTGATAAAAATTTCATTTTGACAACCCTATTCTTGAAGAATAATAAATAACCTATCTCCAACTTACAGCCCTAACATGAGATACAGTTGATGATTTGTAAAACACCTATGAGTAAGCTATTCAATTGATTGAATAAAAAATAATCTCTATATAAAAAAAAATACTTAATTTCAACAAGGTTGAAAATAACTTAAATAAACTTAAGCTATTTCCATTAAACTTACTACCTGTTTACTAACTTCAAATCAAAACTTTTGTTAATATCAATGAGACTTGATTCAATTTCACTTCAATTCAACTTGTCAAGTTTTCAATCCAACCAATCAAGTTCGTGGCTTTTAGTTTTCAAACAATGTTTGTCACCAAAATTATACACAGCAAAATATAATATTGTAAATCTCATCTATCTTAAGAACGCATTGGTATTACAATGTAATATATATATACATATATATATATATATATTTATTACAATGGCATTTAATTTATTAACTACAAGACAATAGTATATCCAGACGGATTTAAATTGATTAATTTAGAACCTGTTGGCAGACACCAGCCAATATATTAACGTGACCTAGAATAAGAAAAACATTGACTAATTGATCGTTTTAATTAAATTTATCTGCTGATTTAAGATCCTTTTGATTGTCTATAATTAACTTCTGTATTAGAGCGAATAATATTCATTATAAATGAAGTACGCCGTGATTACTATACTAATATATTTAAGCTGAAAGTATGTTTTTGTTTAAAACCGCTAATCCCTGAAACTACCGGTTGGATTTGTAAAAATATTTTCGGATTTGATGTTACATTTATTTAGGAAGATTTAATTATAGGTTATGTAACATTAAACTAAGAATGTTACAACCAGTATTGGCAAATCAGTAAAGAAAATATTAAAATAATGCTATTTCTTGTCTGAATTTGACCAATTTACTTTGATCATGTAGGGCGCCAGTGGCGTAAATACAAAGTTATGCAAGAGCTTCTATTTTGATGTACTGATTGTTTTGAGTCTTTTAACAGAATAGCTCTTGTCCGTCTATGTCCCCTTGGACTACAAAAGAGTTAGACACTACCACTTTGGAAAATTAGAAGTAACCAAATTGAGAAAACAAATGTATTATCCAAATATTCACTGTTTTATTAAGGAACACTTTCACATATGGTTTTACATATTTTTGATAATATTGCTTATTTGTAGTAAGATAGTTGTAGTTTGTTTTATATTTTTCTTGAAAAGATGGTTTATTATTCTTTTAAATATGGAATAATGTAGAAATTAGCACTTTCAAACAAAACAACAAACCCTTCATTTATATTGTGTATAGTATAGATATAATTAAAATACTATTTACATCATCTAAATAAAACCAATTTATATTTCTGTAGACTTTTATACCATTATTTTGAGTTGAATGTAATTTAAAGTGTACTTTGTTACTTATGTATTTAACTTTAATTATTTACTGGCAAAGATTTTATATATTTATTTCGTATTAATTATATAATCGTTCCTGAATTATTTATACATTAAGCTCCGTTCTTACTTAAAGAAAAAGACACTAATTTTAAATGTTTTATAAACATAATATTAGTGCATATGTGTGTGTACTCACATCCTGTGCGGGCACGGCGTAGTTCCCCTGTATGGTGTAGGCCTGTCCGCCCGCCAGGATGACGGGACCCGCCACGTTGGGCTTCGGGCGGTACGGGATCGTGGCACCTTTGGGGGGACTCTGCAATTACATACGTTTGAAATTTAGATGGAGTACTTGTTGTTTGTTAAAATTTCTTACTTTGGAATAATTACAAAGAAGAATTTTCTTTTTCTGCAATATATAAACATAGCAAAATTATAAATTTTAATTGATTGGTAATAAATCCATGACGGAGACCATTCTTAGTATCCATTTAGAAATAATTAAAATCATACAGCATAGTATGCACATGAACTGTCTTAAGACCTATCAGGGCTTTTACACTATCAAATATAGTGAGTGTGTAGTAAGAAGTCTTCACCTCAAGCATGACGCAGCAGATGTGGTAGATGCACTGTGTGATGGCGTCGCAGGTGCCACTGATGGTGACGGCGCGCTCCGTGGAGTTGGGGAGCATCTCACTCGCCACCTGACAGACATTTATAATGTTATACAGCGAGATATGGCCGCTAAGGTCTAACTACATTTTTTTAAATTAATATACACTAAAATAATACCAATAATAGCAGGACTCTAAACTTAACTTAAAAACAGAGAAACATAAAATTTAATTTAAAAAAGTTTTAAGTTTAGAGTATTCATCTCGGGAAACAAAAATAATAATGTTATTAAATGTGTTCTCTTTATTATTTAAAATGTTATATTGAAACTTCAACATTTTCAAATGTTTTAGCAACTGCTGCCTACAACATCATAATTATTTTATTCTATTTATTAAGGGTAGCTTTACTACAAGGAACAGTAGCTGTAGTTCATATATCAACTGGCTATACCGGGATGCAATTACGTTGAAAGTAACTTTATTTAGTTTAGTTCATTATGATGTAAGAGCCCAATAAACAAATCACCTCTTCTGGTCTTATGACAATACTCATGGATGGCAATGTATTAGAAAAATCATTTTTGTAGATATCCAACGCAATAGAACCTAACCATGAATCATTAGGATCATCTGTATGTTTTAACCCAATACCATAATGAAATCCCCGTTTACTTTGTAATATGTCCCTCTGCTGTACCTGTATGTTGGCACCGGTGACATCCCGAATCTCCTTGATCTTGGAGCCTCCTTTGCCGATGAGTGAGCCGCACTGCGAGGCGGGCACGATGAGCCGCAGAGTGATGGGCGCGCGCGACCCGCCGCCGCCGCCCTCACTGAACTGAGAGCACCACTGCAAAGAACACATGTTAGTAATTATGTAGAATATAATAATAATATCACAGGACAAATAACACACATTGATCTAACCCCAAAGTAAGCAAATTATTTGCTTGAGTTAAGGGTTTTATACAACAATACATATACATAGAAATACACATTATAAATACTGCAAATAAATGACCAAACCCAGAAATAAAAACATCTATGCTCATTACATACATGTCTGTTCCTATCAGAAATCGAACCCGAGCCCAATTCGTCGCTATACTTAAAACGTCTACGCTAACCACTCCACCAACAGGGCAGTAATACAGATTATATATAAGTACTAATGTAGAAAATTCTGAATTGTTATATATTGTTCATATATCATGTAGCAGTATGAACTAGAAACTATATACATAATAAACATATTGCAAGTACTGACGTGTGACGCATATATTAGATACAAGTACATATGTCTTACAATGATATATGTATTTTATTTCACAACTGTTTCATAAAAAGTCTAGTTCATTAGTAAAGTAGTGTTATAATAATAAATAGTAATCTTAAGTTGCATCTGATATTGATAATATTCGATTTTGATAATATTAGAGTCAATAATGTTTTAACCTCACCTCTTCAAATTTCTTGCAAATGAGTGTGAATGCTTTGAATATTGAACTGGTATTTCCAGTGACGGTGACAATTCTCTCAGGGCATGATCCATCTGATATGTTGATTTTTGCTCCCGACTGCAATAACAAATTATATTATATACATTCCAATAAATACAATTATAAAACTGTGATAGGAAGTTGTATATTAGTTGTAGTTGAGTATTTTCGGAAGTTAATAGAATTTAATATATTTGCTTTTTAGAAAGTTGTATTGATTGAACGCAGGGTTGATTCAGAACTAGATTTTTATTGAAAATAATAAATATATTACGAAAATCATAGTAAATAATTAATTAACTTATCGTTCTCCCTAGTTCCTACTCACCTCTTCTCTGAATCTTTTAACAATTTCTCCCTTTTTTCCAATAATACTGCCAACTTCCTGTAAAAAAAAAACGAAATCAATATCATATAAATATAAAAGTTATAAATGGCCAAGATTTAGCATCTGAAATATAAATGAAAATAGTTTTCGAGAAGCGGTAACCATTGGCAAGTATTGTGCAACGAGCGCACGCGTAATTAATGCAGCCGCATGAAGATTTATATCGTACAAAAGATTTCCCGTCTGCAATCCAATTATAGATGCAGCATAGCAATTCTTTGCAATAATAGTATCAGGGATGCATAATGACAGTTTTAGAGTGTCGCCGACGACTGGCGTATTCCTGGCAGCATTGCTAGTTGACTTGGAGAGTATTTGAACAATGCTTTAGTGATAGTTTAGGCTCACGACTAATACATCTTAAAGCAACACAAATATATATAGAAAAGACGGAGCAAGTTCCTCGTTCAACTAATTTATTTACGCTGAAACACGACACTTGAAAATAAATTACCTTGTAGTTAAATATTTTAACATGCAAGAAAATGAGCTCGTGAACAATGAACTAGATATATGTTATCTTTGTCTCAAAGGTATTTAAGTAACTTAATTGTTTATATAATATGAGACGTTGTTATCTATTTCTAAATGAGTTGAAAGGATGCATTGACTGATAACAGAAATATAATAATAACATCATAAACAGACATGCAACTAAAATGGCTGTAGAATTGAATACATTTATTTTAATTAGAAAAAGAAATCAACATGTTTGATGAACAGTCCCAATACCTGGCAAGAAGCCAGATACACTTTGTATTGGATTAAAGCCAATTAAAACTTGTAGATAGTTTGCGGGTTCATCAATACATTTCTATTGAACATAAATACTGCTGTGAATGTAATTTTTATATAATTTGCACAGGTATTACATTCAAACTATTGCTGATAGTTTAGTTGACATTTTATTTAATGATGTAAATACTGATTGTTATGAATAAATACTTAGTTTTTAAATTAAGTTAACTCTAAAAATATTTTTTTTTGTATTATATATAACATTTTATTTATGTGGTGGCATGCTAGGTAATATTTAAATGGTATAACATGATATTAGGAATCCATACAAGTACTCCCTACCTAACCAGATTTAAATATCAATGTCACATAAGATTAACATACTTTACAAACATATATTCTTTATATTCAATTATATATAGTAATTGTACACCTGGTGAATATGATTATTGGTATAATTTTGATTTATCAAATGTTTTTCAGGTTATTGGATATCAGAGGATGTGTTTGTTTGTTATAGTGTTTACCTTGTTGGTGCGATTAATAAATAAATAAATAAATAAATACAACTAATGTTTATTATAAAATAAATAAAGTTGAGTTCAGAAATAATATTATGATCAGGAATGTACTTAAAAATACCACATGCCTAATTTAAGCATCATTTGTCTTTGTTTCTATCTAGATTACATTCTACTGTTGAAAATCATAAAACAAGCATGGAAAATTTTGGTGGAAGGAAAAAGTAACAGAATATTTCATTAAAGAATTAGTTAGGACTTTCAAGAAGAAGGTAAAGTGCACACTTTCACAATACCAAATATATATGTAATATGTCAAGTGTAAACAATCTTACCTTCCCCTGCATAATCAGTCTGATAGTGAGGGTAACTTTTGAGTCCTCCTCATGAAGAGTGGGGGCTTTCTCCAGTTCCATGCTGGAGGAGGTGTCCAACGAGTCTCGCGGAATTTTGGCTGCGTACAGGACTATGTGTGGGCAGGGGACACTCCACTCAATCTAATGGCTGGGAGTCTGGGGCTCTTGGCACGCACTGCAGGCAGGGTAAGCTGGAAAACAGGCGCACATCTCATAAGGAACGTCCAAAGGTTTCGAGCGCTAAAGGTATGGGATATGGGTTTCCGTAGTTTAAAGCGTCACTACATACTTTATTTTTATTTACAGTGATAATCTGTGACAAGCGCAACAGAATGAGGGCTGCTAATGTGGAGCTAGACACTATTGCAGACTAACTTGTACTAAGTCCGACCGGATTTCGCGGTTGAAACACGAGTCGGCTCGCTCTGGTCCAAGAGACCGTTACTTGAACTCGGATACTGGTTCCCGACTAGCAACATAACCTCAGCGTCGCGCCTCATGGCAAACCGACCGGGTTATCGATCCCGTAAATTCTAAACAAATCTTGACGACATTGTCTCCAAAGCATTCTTACCTCGTAATTTATTCCGAAGAACAAAGATAACATAACAAATCTTAAGACTAATATTATCACGAAGATTTGTATAAAATCACACTTATCACAATTTTCATAATCACTTAAAATTAAAAAACTAATAAAATTCGACGCAGATGACGCGTCCGTGTGAAGCTTGTAGTTGTCATGGACAACTGTATTTTGTTTTGACTGACTTGGATACTGGGTGGATTGTGAAATGTGGTTCGAATGACAGTTACCAAAGACATAGATAGAGCGCGATCGCAGCGCCAGTAAGCACGTCATTCATGTGAAATTATAGCTTCATGGCCATACGACGCTTCGTTACCGTAATATGATGTATTGTAATTAAAAATAACATATATTTTCTCTTAACATCACGAACAATGTAATTTACATTTGACAATGTAATTACAATTAACTAATTAATATTGTGAAATCTATTCATTTGCACAGATTAATTAGCTTAATGTTTATTTTTGAAGTCACTTTTCTAATCTCTTATAATATTAAATAGAGAACATACCCCTAATAATTTTAAATACTAAAATTATTATAACATGTATAGAAGTAAATCTTTGATTGATTGTGAGATTTATTGTTTATGTCTATAATTCATAAGTGTCATTTGCTAATGTATTTTAGGCATTCTATTTTGTATTTTACGAAGTATGCTATATTTAGTTATGAGATATTTCCTTACTTGTTAGAAGGAAGTCATTTTTACATATTACTTTTGGGATCGGAACATGATCTATGTGTAATGCAAAAATAGAACATGATGAGTAAAACGAGTATACTAGTTTGACATTAATAATATTATATTGATACTTTTAAGCTTCTGTAGTTTTACATACTTTTAATTTTTTTTTTTTAATTATTCCAATTTTAAAATAATAAATTAGGTTTCTGTAAATGAGAAATATTTTTTTCTCTCTTTAACTTTTGAACGTTTAATTTGCTACCTTCTATTTTTATGTTCAGAAATATACGATAGGTTCTTTAAATAACAAATGTGGGAATACAACTATTTAAAAAGAATAATTTATACACATCTATCCAACATCTAACATAATTTAAAATACTGTGAATTTGAGTCACAAAATGAGATATTATACCAGGCTATTACAACTTATGACTCGCGACATTAGTATCACTGTATATTAAAAATGGGACATCAACATCAATTTTCGAGAATAATAAAGTATCTTTACAATATGAAATAATAAGTTTTTTACATAAAGATACCTCTGTGAGTAATGTTCATAGATAATAAACGTTTTATTCCAGGTTAATTTGTACGGCAAGAATTTTGAAGAGTTGCTCGAAATGCAAGAAACAAGATTTTTTATTAATGCTTGAGAAAAATACGTAAGAAAAGACCATTTCAATTTTATGAGGCTTGGAAGTTAAATTTAATTTCCCTCTTAGCACATGACTAGCAGTTTATTGCTTTTAATGTTCCTGAAGGAACAAAATAAAATCGCAATAAATATAGGTATTGCTTTGAGAGTGACTGTTTATTACAGATTAAATTTAGACTGAACTATCAATTCTGTAGATGATTCCATATATTTTTAATAAAAATGTGATAAAGTTTTACTTTACAAGCTGTAAACAATTCAGAATAATTGAAATTCTCACCTTGAAACTTGACGAACATATTTTTTGCCAACAAAGGGTTGACGCTATATCGTTATTCGTTTGTCACCTTACTTTAGACGTTTTATTTTCGATGACTCGATGACTTGTGCATGTTAATGTCAATAAAAATTAAAAGTAGTATTTGTATTCTTATAACTTTTTATTCAGAATTGTATTTCTCGGTATTTCAAATAATTATAAACCAGAACATATTAAAGTATTAACGTTTCAAAGTATTCTTTAGAATAGGAAGAATAAAATATAATTCTAAAGAAGTTTGATGAGTTAATGGTTTTCAACCTATCTTACAAAAACAATTTGTTCTTAGAATAATGAAAACAATATGCTTAATAACCAGAAAAGATTAAAAACAAAGCCGAATGTTACATTTGTGAATTACACTATCTATCTAAAACATTTTAATAACAATAGAAATTTAAAATTAACAAGTATAAAGTAATTATTATATTAAAGGTAGCTAATAAAAACTAGGGAGATATTATTAAGATCTTATAATAATAAATCATTTGATAAAATATAGGTACAAATAAGAAAATAAAAAGATTACCAATGGCCGTATCTGCATTAATTTAAAAATAATTGTTAGTAGGTACTTAGGTACAATAAGTTTTTAGAAATAAAATATTTTCTAAAAACTTTGTCTGCTTATCTGTTTGTTGCGTCTTCCTAATAACAACTGATGAAACTTATAATGTTTTATACTTCTCCATTGAAAACGAGAATCACAAAAATCTATTATTGCAAGAGAAAAATGAAAATAAATAAATGATTAAAAACTATAAAAACTAATATAGATTTAAAAACAAAATTATATATTATCTGGACATATTTAGAATATATATTAAAATTTAAAAAAATACAGTCGTGGCGGACGGTTTTGAACAACTTAAATGTCAATTTTATTGATGTTGTATTGTATCTTAGCTTAGTTAAATATTGGATGTAAATAGAATTGCCAATAACATTGGAAGGTATTCTTAAATAAATTTGTGTTATCCGATAGAACAATTCGGAAAGCGGATTCTCGGAAGGGTTTTGCGAACAAAGGCACAGTATGCAGCCATAGATTGTTTCAGACCCTTCAATTAACAGTAAAACATAATTAGGTAGTTCAAGATGAGGATAAGATTATTTACATTGTTATTGTAATTATTTTGACTTTTGATCCCTATCGTGAGAATTCTTAAATAAATATTCATAAATAAATTAAAGTAGGTATTCTTAGTATCTCGTGGTATTCCGGTCGATCAGTGTAATTAGTTAGCTGTTGAGATCAACTAACAGTAGGTATACTGCAGGTAGGCAATATACATCAATGACTCATACCTGACTATGTATAGATGTAACAAATTGAAAAGTTTGTTGAAACGAGGAAAAGTAAAAGCCATAGAATTTCGGTTCATCCCATTTAGGCGATTGTAGACTGCCTTATTTGCAGTTTACCAACAAATAACAATAAACTAAATGACTTGCTACTTTTCGAATCTGATTAAGCGAGAAATTGTTATACGTTTTCTTACATTTTATTTTATTTTTAGTGAAGATAAGGGTAAATATTAAATATTGTGTATTATTCTGTCACAGAAAAAAATAAGTAATTAATTACAAATACGTTGTCATAAGAAGAAATTATTTTCCCAACTCCACCATAGCGCCACTTGTTCGGTTTTGATTCTTCTTTTTAGAATAAAAAAAAATCTATGTCCATTTCAGGTCAAACTATCTTTATATCGTATTTTGACAGAATTTTTTTTTACGATATTAATGTGAATTAATTAATATTTGTTAAAGCCGTGATTCGTAGCTAAGACCCATTCATTCAAACGAAAGTAGCCGCTGTCCGACATGACGCAGGTCAAATTAAAATTTAAACAACAAATGACATGGGGTGGGTTGTCATAAATAATTAATTCTAGGATTAAGGTCTTCGAAAACAATAACAGGTTCGTAGGACAGTGATGACGTTTGATAAATTTATTGAAAATGAATTACGTGTCAGAATGATATTGTAAATTACTCCTGTGATACAATCAATTAGCTTGCGAGACGTTTAAAAACTAAAGCTCTTATAAGGAATTAATTTGAAATGTTTTAATATGTATTTATTTATATCAATTTATGAATGTTTTAAGTTTTTAAATATAAGCTATTTAAGCTATTATAAATAGTTATTGAAATAAAGCAAAAATGCAATATTTTCAGTTTGCTGACAATTAAAATGGCAAATGGCGCCATGACTGGATGACGTAAGATATTTTTTTTATTTGTTTAATCTATTATTATGAATCATTATGAAAAAAAGAATGAAAAAGTTACGTAAAGTGACACAGTTTAACACATAAGCACATAATCAAGGGACGGGTCAACGACGAGAACAAAATTATTCATGACAATTACCATATTTCACGCGACGCCACTAATTCCTACTGTCACAAGGGCTTATATTAATAAATTGCTTTAGAAAGAGTTAAAAATGAAGCGACGCCTTAGATAATATGATTAAGTATGTTATTGTGTTGTTACTTTAAATGTAATCAACAAGCGTATAACAAGCTACGCTAATAAATTTTATGACAATGGAGAACTCTTTGATTATAAATATGTGTGTCTGGATGGAGTATCTCGGGCCAAGTATCCAAAAATAATAAGTACGGAAATTTATTTTACGACTTGTGTCATTATGACAGCGATGAAAATTCAATTTTCAGTGTTGCATGTTTTACGGTAAGAATAGTCCCTAAATAACCACCACATTACAAAAAAAGGCTTAGTTTATTTACAATTCTTGTGTATATTTAATTTTTTTTTATATTATAAGTTGCTTTTAATTGAAAGAAATATAATAAATTATATTTTTAATAAAAATAATGACCTGAAGAATATGAGAATCACGCAAGTGAGCATATTTTTTTTTAATAATTATATTTAAGTTATGTTCCTAATTTTAAATCAATGACAATTTTAATTGACGGAAAAAAATGTATTGACATGACAACCTTATCTACTTCGCCTTGAGATTTTTTTGTTTAAAATTTAAACGTTCTTAAAGCGAGACGCTTTATATAATCATGTTAGAAATGTAAGACTGATACCTACTGTAACAATAGGTGGGTAACTAAATATACCAAAGTTTGATAAATAAGTAGTACAATAAAATACCTCATTTATTATTGAGACGAATTCAAATTTTTTGAATATACTTATTTTTTTGTATTTAAACTTTCGTAAACCATGATGATTACTAAATATATATATTTACCCGGCTACGTTCCGTACCCGGTTCACGCGGCAAGTCAGCCATGCTTCAAGCTCAACAGTAGGAACCCCGAATGGGTTCGATACTAGTCGGGCAAATTCCGATTAAAATTACATACATGATTATAGCCGAGTAAATATATACTTATATTTTATTCAGAATAATGAAATCAAAAGTATTTGTTTTATTCTTAAATTATCTAGTTAGGAATATTTTAAGTTATACTTACATTATATTATCCCTCTTGAATTAATCTGAAACAAAATGAAGATTAAACTATTAATAAAACTATAGTAATTCGTTAATATTACCTAAAAAATTTCGAACCCAGCTGAATGCTGAATATTTTTATTATTTATTTTTAACATGTTGTAGTCGTAACTCTTTAATGAAATTGATATTTAAAATAAACAAAAACCATAAAGAAAAGTGAACATTTTTAAAACGGCCATCTTTTTTATAATTGAATGCTGTGATTCCTTTTCTAATTCGTATCTTACACATTGCATTTAATTCAGTTGCGATCACAGATAATTAAAAAATAGACTACCTCGATTTCTTAAAAAGGTTTTACATTTTCAATAGATTTTTTATTCAGTCTGTGGATAAAGAGATGGCAATCTATAATTAAGGAAGGATTATTACAATAGGCGTCATCTTTTCTGAGTTTCTTAACTAATTAAACTTAATAATCCCTAGCATAGGAAGCTCACTTCTCGATTTAAGTAAACGAATTTTATTCCATTATTACATTGTGCCATTTTAATGCAAATTTCTGAGACCACAGAGAATAATCTTTTTTTTTGTGTTTATAAAGTTTTTAATAAGTAGGTACACATTATTTGATATTGTATTTCATCTTGAAATAGTGACCGGTATTGTTATTTATTTTACAAATAAAAAACTAAAAAAGGAAAATGTTCTAAAAAGGAAAAAAAAAATGTAGACGTTATAAATACATAAAGAGCTGGTGTGAAAAAAAAACAATAGAAGAAAAAAGTGTTATATCCGGACAATCATTCTTGATCTCTCTACTTGCTACAAAAAAAATGAAAAAAAAATGAAGACTATAAATATATGATGAAACTTTGAAAAAAATGTATTTTAATAGAAGATGAAAGCGTTATGTCAGAACTGTCATTCTTGACTCTTGATCTCAAAATAATAACTAAAGCTTTAGTTATTGTCACAACTGAAAGCCATTAAATCAATCTATCTATCTATTTTTAGTTATTGTTCTGGGGTCTTGATCTGAGTATTCCCTACTTGAAGATATAGATTGGTAGGTGAAATATTTTTACTCAAGCGTCGTTGATTCAGCTTCAATTTTTTTTTGACACATTTTGAATTGATCGGTTTTACTGACAGACAGGTATGATCCTCACATATAGATGTTTAAGGGTAAAACACGATGTTATTTCACACACCTGGTAAAATAATGTAAAATAAACATATAGAACCAATACTCGATATTATTATCTTTTATATTGGTTCGGATCCTGCAATGAGAGATCTATGTTTTGGGGATAAGTAATTTTATTTCAGTTAATAGCTAAGAATCGTTATCGATTAAAATTAAATGTTTTAATTTTAACGGTTTCTCAGATGTCGCTGGTGCGAATCCATATCCGTATCGGTTTATTTTTCATTCTATATTTATTTAAAATTCAAATAAGCTTAACCATCTATCAATGTTTATAAATATTATCAAAAACAAAATAATTACCGGCTGCGATTAATAACGAGCAACATAGGGCCCATGTAACAACTCAAAAACTTAATTTAAAAGTTTAAAAAATTCGTAACTCGAGAACGGTCAAACCTATTAAAAAAACTAAATTTTATTTTTGTTGCTCCCAATTTGTAGCATCTTTTTTGTCTAAAAAGTTTGATTATAAGGACTTTGAGGGTCGCCTGCCAATTATATGCACCCTCCTGGATGTCCGCACTCCGGTGATTCATACAAATATTTGATAGTATTTTAACTTTTACACATAACCTAATCTAGTTAAAAACTAAGCAAAGATCGAACCCAAGACACAGGCACGATAATTGGAATAACGGCCACTGCGCATAGAGCAACAGAAATTTTGATGCTACATGTTATCAAATTAAATCGTATTCAACTTATCAAGGTGTTTGGATCACTTTAGACGCCATTAGAATCAAATACATGCAATAATTCTATTGTTTCACCGGAATTCGTGTGAGCAGTTAAATGCAGAGAGATATCACATTCCGCTTCATGCGGGATCTATATAGATATCGGAATTGGCTTTGTGTATTACGATTATAGTTAAGTGTGTTGGTAATCTGTGAAGTGATGTTTAGGTTTCAATGAGGTTGTATATAAATAGTCTTTTATTAAAGAGGTTTCACTCAGCGCTGATTACGTTGTAGGTATAATACTGTAAGGATATTACGATACTTAAATGGGTTTATTGAAGTGGCCACTCTCTTTTCTAATAAGAATAAATCTATAATAAAAACATTTTACTAATAAATAAAAGCGTACATTTTTCTAGCGTTCAACGACAAGGTACACATTAAGTAGTAACTTAAAAGTCTACATATTTATCTTAGTAATAAATAAATTCATATTTTGGTAACGTTAATATTAAGTTTATTTATTATTTATTACAAAATCATTATCCAGCTACTTTTATTACAATTATTTGGGATTCTCGTAATATGTTAAATTCTTCGATGCTTTTTTACCATACGTCATCATAGTAAAGAGTTGCTTTTCATCATAGTAAAGAGGGCGTACCCAGATTCTGTGCTAGAATACTCTGGGCAAACCAGATTTCTTTAACATATTTTTGTAATTTTGGTGCTGTAATTTTAATTTTCTAAGTATGGTTTAACAATGAAAGAGCAAACGCATAAAAGCATTTCTAAACCTTCTTCAATTTTTAAAACCTAATTGGTTTTATTTTTTAATGTAAAATATCAATTTTAATTTACAATAGAGAGGTATACGATGTCCAGGGGGGGGGGGGGCACCTGTCCCCCTTCCCCCTCTTCGGTACGCCCATGGATATATAGTAAATTTTTTTCTTACATTTTCACGCGTACTTTATAGTTTTATTTCAATGTGTAGTAAACATTGAAATAAATCTATTTTTACGGTATTGAATTTTAAATGTACATTTAAAATTTAGTCCTACGTTTCGAATGCTTTGCAGCAATCGTGTTCACGGTAAGACGAGATGGGATGGAGACAACTCCAATCAAGACATCCATGTCTTTTTCATAGTTAAAACTCTTCTTGTTACATTATTTTTATCTCCGTATTACGTTAACAAACCACGTTTAATTCTAATCCTTTTTATCACTGGTGTTAATTTCATTCACTCATTAATTTCAACACAATCATTAGAAAACCAATACTCACATATTAATCAGATTCTTCAGGTAACTGTTAAACATACACAGATTAACTATGAGGCATATTTGCAATGTAGCTATACCATACAATATACATACATTCGATTTCTAAGCGGAAACCAATCAAGCCAGTGCTAGAGGATGTTTAAGTGACTATATTATTCATTAGTTTCTCGGCCAAATAGCAAACTCAGAACCATATACCTTCTATTTACTCTGGTTTAACTGTGTTTAATTTTTACATTCATATTGTGTTAGAAGTATTCGATGCGTTTGATTTCGAATTGTTAACTCAAACTTCAATTTATTTCAATTACTTTTAGATGAGTTAGGTTTATAAATTGTGATCATTTTTATGATATTTGTTTTGTGATGGACAATTGTATTTTGTAATAAATGTGTATCCTGTTATGTTTTTAAATTGTAATTATTAATATGCGTACCCAAAAGGGGTAGAAAATGTGAGGACAAAAGAACTATATTTATATATTTTTTGGCATAAAAAAAAGTATTATAATTGGGTTTCTTTTATTCCTGGGAACACGAAATACGTTTTAATAGGATTTTGTATTAGAGAGTTACTAATAAATCGTATTATAAGTATATAAATGTTAAAGCACAATTAAGTTAAGAGCGAAATTTAACTTTAATAGTTAATTACAAATTACTTGTTATTTTTAGCTAAAGAAACAAAATAGTATCATTGGACTTAATCCAATGATATATGGACTCAATATATCGATTAAATATTTTTATGATGTGAATAAACATTAATTAGTTTACTTATTAGTAATTAGTAAGTTTTATATAATTTTATATAATACACTTATTTATTTATTCCTATGGTTCATATATTTATTTAAAATTAATGTAAGGTAAACTTTTGTTGCCATTATGTATTTTCTTACATTGTTATTTTGTGTTTTTGTTTTTTGTTTGAGCTTGATTAGATATTTATGTAATATTATTTTGCGAGTATGTTTACTTCTTGTTTATTAATAAGTGGCAATTTGTTGGCATAATAGATTTGTACTATGTAAAACTATTTTTTATAATAAATATTATATGCTACAGTATAACGACATGAACAAGTTTCACGTTATCAAATGTACAAAAATATATAAAAATGTATAAATCGTTCAAATATAATAGTTTGTATAAGCTTTTGTATATAAATAACATTGAGTCCAACATAACAAAAATATAACCTGCATACAATTTGTTGAGAAGTCAAGTTCATACATTGTCAGTGGCTCAGAAAATGCTACCTGACTTGAAACTTTTAATTGCTAGATGTCGACTTCATGTTTTATTCTCTGGTATTCTTTGAAAGGTACATTACAAGATATTTGAAAACATAATGTCTTTGAATTATAATAAAAACTTTTTTGTACAACATTATGGTTGGTATTAGCGTAGTGAATTGGGATTCTTATTGTTTTTAATCTGTTTTGTCAGTGATTTGATTTCATATATATAATACATTTTAATATAAAATACTTTATATGTTAAAATAACAGACATGTAACTTATAGGTCGACCCACAAAGTAAAGACGCAGAAAACTTTTTATTGAAAAATGCCAAGAAAAATAATGATCAAATACGATCAAATAGTTGAGACGTTTTGAACTTCTAACTTTACGAACTTGGAGAAGTAAATTAAACTAGAAAATGTAAAAATGTTAAAGCAATAATAATAAATCATCATACACTGTTGTGAACAACAAACGACTTTATAAACTGTATTAAAAACTAAATATAGATAAAGATAGTTATATTATTATATAAGTTATATTTAAGTCTATAGTAAGCTATATATGACTTTGTAAGATACTTATCTTAAGAACTCATCAGCCTAATTGCTCCACACTTACAGTCAAACTTAAAAGTAATGACGTAACAGACAATGAATATAACCTAGAATAAATAAAACACGTGGTACAAAATAATTTGATGTGTGTGTTTGACTATTTAAATACAGTAATTAGGCTTTATATGTACATTTAATTACTTTTGAGCACAATGTTAGGGTTTGTAATTGTCTATAAACATGTTAAATTTATTTAAATGTTATATAAGTAGAATGAAGAAATTTATATTTTGTATAATTTTAAGAGATGCTACAAACCGAAATTTATGTTTCATAATATCTTTAAATGTGTATAACAAAGCTTCTTAAACTTTAGACAAATATACAATGAAAAACATAAAGCTTTACCAATGAATTTTATGAATTTAATATTCTCTATAGCTTCAATCGTCTTTATGGAGACAGATGCGACACCTACCAGGCTTCTTTCGAAAAACATAAACAATAATTGTATGTATAATAATTTACAAAATAACTCTGATATATTTAAAAATCTATTAATACCTCCTATTGTTGTGCTGTTGAACTAAAAAATTGGTCAGATTTTCAATTTCTAAGAATGTATGTTGTTGTGCCTGGTCTATAAACGTTGCTAGTCTGTGGTCCTATGTAGATAGTCTGTAGTCTGTAGATATGATTCACAAAACTGTCAGATCTGATACTGTACAAGAGATCTTTTAACAGAATGTATGAGAAGAAAAGTTATAAGTGATGCGACAGTAAAAAGTTATGATTTAAATTTTAACAAATGTGGGTATTTCTTAAAGTATTCTCGCAGTATTATTTGAATATAATGCTAGATCACTTTTTGGTTTAATTATTAATGTTCTGAATAAGTTTATATAAGTTTATTATATTTTTTGTTATACTGTTCAGATAATATTGTTATTGGGTTACTATAGACCTTTCTCAAAGATATTAAAAGAATCCCAGATAACGTAAGATAGACGAACGAAAGTAAAAGAAAGATTATTTGTACTTATTAGGTTTTTTAAATGTTTTTAGTTGTTCTTAATCATTCAAAAACAATCGTCTATAATCGGATTTAACGCAGAAATTCTCTCACATTGAGGGAAATACAGTAAAACTGTTCTCAATTACTTATAAAATTTAAAATGTTGAAATTTTATGTGACGTAGATGAAGTCTCAATCAACAGCTGGTAAAATAATAAAAGGTACTATAATAAAATATGCTTGAAGGTAATACCTTTATAAATGTTTATTGAATTGAAAACCTAATCACGTTTATTCTTTAATTAACAATTATATATAACTTGTTAAGAAGAAATAAAGTCGAAGTTACTTTTCTGTTATACTTTTTGAATATTACAGACAAGACAATATTGATGTATTGTAATCAATTCAACATTTAAAATTTTCATGAAATATTCTATATATTTATTACATTTGAGATTATATGACATAAAATGCCGTTGATAATTCCTCAATTTTCTGAAGAGAAATTGTCAAGAAAATATGCAGTATCTTAGTATCGTACTGGATGCGGGGGATCTTGCATTTTCCAGAATTCCAACATATTTCCCTTGCGTCGTCTTAATACTGCGAGGTAAAATAATCCGATTATAACTTTCAACGATATAACCCGAAAATATAATATCTAATATCAACTTTATCTAGAAATCCATAGAAATAATATAGAGGTTATACTGATTTTGATGAAAATTTTGTATATTCAGAAAAAATAACTATAAAGCTATGTTAAGGGAAACTATGTTCTTTTTCATGATAATATTCTATATCCAAAAATTATAAATGGAATATATGTTATCTGTATTTTACTCATATCTTATATATTCTGTGGCCATCGGTACTGTCATTGGACAATCTTTAAATATTATAGATTATAAAATGTGGGTACACAGAGCGCATTCTTCATCGACTGAGAAAGAAGCTTTTCATATAAAATATTGCATGAAAGCAAAATCGAGCGTGCCTTGGGATCTCAGAATATAGTTATGTGATTTCAAATTGTTGACATTTTCTGGCAACATTTGTCGTTTCGATCCTTTTACTGCTGACGTGGATTTCATGTTGAAAGGAAAAACCGATAAAAACCATAATAAAACATTTAAACTCGTACTATCTCCAATAAAAGTTTATTTAATGTTTATGACCTAGCTTAGTACCTTATTCAAAGATCTAGTTATTTTTAAAACCTTTTAGAGCTTAAAGCATAATATTTTTGTATTTAGTGTTCAATCTAATAGACATTATATAAATATATGTATGTTTATGTAAACATCCAGTCATGTAAAGCTCGTTTCCATTTCTAGGGTTCCGTACCCAAAGGGTAAAACGGGACCCTTTTACTAAGACTCCGCTGTCTGTCCGTCTGTCTGTCTGTCTCCAGGCTGTAAACCGTGATAGCTAGAAATCTGAAATTTTACCGCAACGGGTTATACTCAAATAGATAACGTGTTTAGCAATGTTGACTTAAATACAGGCACGTACTGTGCACTATTTAGATACCATAGCCCTTTATGGATACAATTCGAATTGAGCAATAGATTTTACCAAACTACAACAAACGTGATTTTCTATTATAGATGATAGTATGGAACCCTTCGTGCGCGAGTTCGACTCGCAGTTGGCCGGTTTTTTTAAATAAATATCGGGTGAACAATTAACTGTCCCGTAAATTTCAGAAGTTGGAAATTTAAATTCAGTTTGTTTCGATTACTTTTAATTATTTAATATTTGTAAGAAAATAAAAAAGAATATGCTATTATAAAGAATACGTTTCTAGGCCTATTTGGTCTAAACGATTTTTTTGCAAAATGGCAAATACACCTCCATTTCGCTAAAACGTCGCTTGGAAATATCCCTGGAACCGTTCATATATAATTAAATTCATGTCGTTTTAATATATTTACTTAATTATAATGGAAGCTGTGAGTATAATATTATATTCCAAAATAAACATACTTTGCTAACTTCAAATTCCGTGAACTATAAATTTTATAATTTATATACCTCCTGTAATCGTAATTATGTTTGCTAAATAATTATATATTCTCAGAGAACTTTGACAGGGAGTAATCTAACGGGTGTTGAGGAAAATTTTAATTGTGTGTAAGGTTTAGCTTTAATTCCGTAGCAATTGCGTTCGTGAAAGAAATGAGCAGGCATCTCTGCCGAAATGAAATGAGGCAAGATTTACGAGAACAGCGCATTAAACCCGACACTGGATCTTATTAGCGTTACTTTTTATAATACTAAGGGCGCTAAATTGCAACAATGTAGACAGAATTTAATTAAAAGGTGTTAACTAGAGCCATTAAACTGTATAGTTGCTGTCGACCGCTACTTTTGTTTATTTCTAGCGAATATGAAAGGGTTTTAATTTGTATAAATGTATAATCCTGAGGTGAGGTTTAAGCTCACCTGCGGTTGTTCCGCCTCAAAACAAAAGGTGCTTTTAATCTGCGGAGAGAATTCTTTTGTGTATTAATCTTTTAAAATTGTTCTTCATCATTCCTTTCTTTGGAACTGGTTCAGTAAAGTAATACTAATTTCAAACTTTGAAGAACTTGAAAGGTTATATTTAGTTAAGTTAGCAACGACCTGCGTTTTCGCGCATGATTAAAGGAGATTCCGAAATTTTTCTGGAAAATTTTCCGGGATTAAAAGTTGTCGGAATATTGCTCTCGACCTGTTATGATGTGAAAAATTATACCAATTTGTAACTGTTGCTAAGTTAAAGCTGGATGAACAAACACACTGACAAATTTGTCAGTTTGTTTACATTATAAATGTGTTATTAAATTACGTTGACGTCATACTCGTATAACAACCTAGGATTTTAGGCTTCCAACCTCTGGGTAACGTATATCTACATATGTCATATATACAATGTAAAATTATTCCTTTCTTGTCCAAATATCGGTTTCTGTTTATGTAGAAAATATTGTTATATTGCATATGTAACAGACATATCAATTGGTGTTGATATTGGTTTTTGTAAAACCCTTTTTCTATTTATGAAATTGTCAACTATTTTCACTTTTCTTGCGAGAAATCCAATAAAATAATCGTAAGTAAAATAATAATTATGGGTTTGGAAAAATAAATATGAGTTTGGGAAAATAAATATGTGTGTGGGGATATTTTTAAATTGGTTTTAGTTATTCGGAATATGTAGCGAGTATTAAGCGTACTTTTATTATCGTATTTATATTTAAATAAAACATAGTATTATCAGATATATTCGACATACAATAATTGCAATATAATTAGCTTTTACATCGAATATGTCCTATATTTTTCCAATTGTGTGACTTCCGTAGCTATAAAAGCGGACATAAATTTAAATGATTATAAAATGAATTAATTATAAATAATATTACGTCATGAATTTAATAGTTTGTCAGTCTGTGTTTAATCACGATATTAAGGTTGAATGGCTGTGAATGAAACTTTGAAAAGCTATATTATTGCCACGCGAGTGCCTAATTATCTATTTAGTATATTATATTGGTAAATTGTAATATCAAAAGTCTTTGATATTAACACATATTGCAATATTGTAATTAATATTCCAATGGTTTTTGATCTTTTTATGCAATCTTATACTCTTTTTTTCTGATTTGATGTCAATGAAGCAGGCCGATCATCTATTATCTGATAGTTAGAAATATTTTGATTCCTTGAAGGGTAGAAAAGAATAGCATAACTAGGATAGGATAGACAGAGACAGAGATAATTCGCCATCTCTTTCTTTTACGTCAATTCCCTTTGAGAGAGTCGCACTACAACGGTCGAGCCAGCCCGTATACGAGCTATATTAAAATGACTACGGTTATAATAAGCCGTATACGGTCTGTCGAAACTAGTCGGTCAAAAATTTGATTAAATAACGTGAATATAGTCGGGTAAATGTATATTTAATAATCATCATGGTTCGCGAGAGTTTACTTACAAAGGTTTTAATAAAGTTACCTTCATGATATATTTAAATATATATTAAATCGTAATGTAAATTCCATAAAAGGAATTAATTTCATAAATAATTCATTTAATTTCCTTAAAAACATTTAAAACATAAATTTAAAGGATTTACTCTGAAATTAATACATTTATGTGATTCAATACAATAGAGCGCCTTAGGCAATACCAACAATTAATTGAATTTCATTATATTTATCAACATTATTAAAATAGTATCTGTTTTTTAAATATATTTTTTAAAATATCTTATTGAAATTTAAATAAATATAGAATGAAAAAATTACCGAAAAATAGATACGAACCCGCGACCTCCGCGATACTGTCCCGTCACTCTACTAATTGAGCTATCGTATCGCTACTCGTCTCGATGTATTAAGCATTCTTTATGTGGTCTTCTTTAACGGGATGGTGATGATGGACGGACACTTAATATTTTAAGATTCCCAATGTTTTATTTAAAAGGGAATACAGGATCTAATTTAGGGGGAGGAAGGGAAATTTTGGTCCAGGGAAGTAGAACCATTTAGTAATGTAATTAAAAAAAAAATGAAAATTTGTTCGATAGACTAAGAACACGTAACTGTTAATACTATAATAATATATTATGTAATAATAATAATAATAATAATGATGCTTACAAAGTTATTAATATAGTGATACAAAATAATTATTGGTCAAACATTGGTCCTCAATCAGATTGGGGCAAGAGCGCTTCATCTCTCCTGGATTTGTGTGTAATTGTATTATGTCAAGGAAAACTGTATTGTATATTATTAGTAATATGGATTCTTAGTCACAATATAATATATTATATAATTACAATTACATTTTACGATGGAATTCTTTAAGTCCTTGTAAATTTTATAACAGTGGTATCATGATTTGTTTTAGTTAGAAGTTGTTCTCACATAACCAATAAGACAGTGATTGTAAAATTTATAAATAATTTACAACAGTATTTAAGAGTTTTAAAGCCTGTCCTTTCCATTGACCTACCTTTTGGAACCAAACAACTAGAATCTGACATTTTATAAAAGCAATGCCTATTTGATAAGAAACTTTTGACTTTTACTTGTGATTTTGTTTTTTTTTATCTAATGAGTCGTATCGATAGTTCAACGCATTTCGTTATTAAACTTCTTCTTCGCGTCAGAGCGTCAAAGAATTTGTATTTTTACTTTTTCGCAGCAATGATTCAAAATGTTTTTTGTAAATTCATCTGAAACGTTTATAGTAATTTTTGACATTACTTCATAAATTTCGGCAGTATTTCTTTTTTGTTACATAATAAAGTACAATTATTATATTTTCTCATCTACACATGCACCAAATATAACAATAACATGGTAAATGTTAAAAAAGAATAGAATAGTTTTGTATTCAGTAAAGTACTGACAGACACAAAAATATATTTTTTTGTTTTTTCTTCATATAAAAATATACGGATGTTATCGATGAAATTCGGTATAGTTGTATATTAATGTCCTGGTTACCTTTGGGAAGGCTATTTACTTCTGAAACTTTTTTTTTTTTTATAAATAAAAAATGGTTAAAGGAAACGGAATGTATGAAATAATACATACCCAAAATTATTTTATTGAAAATTAACATATTCAATATGAATTATATAAAAAATATATGCTTGTAATTACAGATATACTTATTGATTCATGGGCCGGTTAATTAGTTCTTTTCCGCGTCTCAGTCATGTATTACTTCGAATTTTCGCTGGAACTTTGAAATAAAAGATTTATAAGCACATTATTTTTTATAAATCAACGTTATGTACAAAAAACAATTCAAGCCATTGAAAACTTTTGGAGAAACGCAAACACAACCGTATATACAAATTTTGTAAAATACTGATTCAGCTCAATATCGTAATTGCGATATATGGTATTGAGCTTTCATAATCTGAATAAGGAGTCTCGTAATCTGTAATTTCTTTCATTGGCGATCCCCTTCGATTCCTCGAATCTACACTTAAAATCTTGAACCTTTTTGAGAAGGCCCGTGGAAAATTCCTTTGTGCTTTCGCCAACATAATATTTCGTTGAGTCTTGAACAGCTCTTTGATAATAACTTGGTTTCAGAATAATTCTGAGATTGATGTTTTCTCTTTATGATTTACGATTCAAACATTTATGTTTCGTCATTAGTTGAATGGTTCTATAAAATATATAAAATAAGTAGGAAAGTGAAATTAGAATAAACAACAATCGTAAAAGGAAGTTAGATAAGATAAGAACTCAGTGTTTTCACAAAATATCTAAATATAATTTAGTGTATATTTTTTAAATTCTTAGTATCATGCACAGTTCTTAAATATTCCAGAGGATATTGACAACAAAGTATGAAGACATTGGGAAGCAATAGTGTCGGGAATCAGACGAGGGTTGGAGAAGGGTCCAACGGCAGACACGTGTCTATACAATGAGATAAAATTACGAAATGCGCAAAATTTATTTTACCATACTGGTTTGGACTTAGTGGCTTTACACACTGCAAGTGACAGGTTTTAAGATCACCCTTGATACCCTACATCATTTGTTAAGATTAACCTATTCAACTTATTATAATAAAAATAAATTACGTAATTAGTAAAATGTTTTACCTACTAGGCAATTTATGACACATTTTACGATCAAAGGTTTCAATCAAAGTCAAAAACTAATATACATTTATGGTAAAAATGATCTGCTCCTTTTCTTGTCTAAAATAATACAATGTATTTTAATGTCAACATATTTCTTTGTAAAGCTTAAACATTAAATGAATAACACCGCTGTAACATTCATTGTGATTTCTTGCTTTTCTCTGATACAATCGTAAGAAGAATCTCTGCAGCATACAATATTTCAAGTTTTCTAAAGCTAGTATCTTGGTCTCTCTTCTCTAACAGATGATAGCAATTAATATGCGGAATTGTTTCTCTCAGCAGTGCCATTAATGTGTGGCTCTTATCATGTTTTAGAAACAGTTTTGCGAAATAAATATATCAAAACTTTCTCACCATTCTAAATGGTGACGTAAGTGCAACTACATTTCGTTTTAGAATTGACTATAGAATTATTGAAGGACTTTTGTTCATGGTGTTATTTATTATATATATGACGGCCATTTCAAAAAAAAGAGAAAGCAAATGAGGCTATCTATCTGTATCTTTCTTGCATGTATTATTAGACATAGACACTGACACTGACATTCATAGGCCTGGCTTCCTATTCTAAGTATAAAAATTCTAAGCTTTGGTGTATGAGATGATTAATCTCAGTATAAAAAGAGTGAAGATTAATCAATAGGTATGTAATACGTTTGTATTAGTTAGGGTCACGCATATATTCACAAAAACCGTTTCTGTTATTTCTATATATAAAAAACGTTTTCAGATTCCTTTCATAGTACTTCTTAGACCCGTGAATAGAAACGTATAATAAGGATTACTGTAAGGTTCCCAAAAGAAAAAATAGACAAAAATTTGTCTGTCCCTTTGAAACAAGTATTTTAATAAATATGTTTGAATAAAAATATTTTTGAAGTACATTTAAAAAAAAAGTTAAAATTGTCTATTAACAAACTTAGTCATGTTAATTGTTTTGACTAATATTTAATAAATGTGAATCATCAACACGGGCAGGACTTGTACCTTCAACCTCTATCTCGATAAAGACATTAAACAAACGTAAATGTTTCGAAAACTGTATTTAGCAACGCGAGTAGCGACACAATAGCTCAGCCAACAGAGTGACGGTAATTTCATCTCAGGGGTCGCAGATTCAAGTCCTGCCGGTGCTGAGGAAGCTGTCATTCCATATTATTTAAAACTTCTAATAACAATTTAATTTAAAATCAGACAGTGTTATCGAATCCAAAGCCAATAGACCAACTTCCCTGGCGATATTCCAAAATGGTGAATAAAATTGCTATCAAAGTGCGGCTAAATTCAATATAAAGACAATAAATGCTAATTCAAGTCCAACTTTTGAACTAAAAATTCACACCGCAAACGTTAAAAGCCTTAAGTACATGCATTGAGAACTTTAACCTTTTTTGATGTAACTTGGAGGCTTAAACTGGATTTAATGCACTCAGAAAGCCTGGTATAGCACGCTACTTTTGTTACACTCAAGGTATTCATTTGACGTATATTTTTAATTTTTTTCGAGAAGCTAGAAAGTTCCAGATGAATGTAAATGCGAACAATGTTTATACGTTTCAGTATTGTATTGTATTTTTACATTTTTATTGTATTCTTGCTTTTTTATTTTTGTAATTAACAATATATATTATTGTTTTAAGAGCTGATGCCTTTTTTTTCTTTACAACCTAACAATAGTTGAAGCCGATTATGCATTCCATATCTATCAAATTAGGTATAACAATGGAATATATCTTACTAAAGGATTTTTCTCACAGTTCCCTGCAGTGAAAACATTGTTGCTATATTGGGAAAACCAAAATAAATCTGGTTCAGCTAACAAAATTCGATGAAAGGGAAAAACAAACTGTGAATATCCCATCAAAATTCAATTATTTTGCTTCTGTGTGTTGTCAAGCAAAACAGATTATTTGAAAGATAAAATTCTATATTTTGTATTTTTTATAGTCAGTGCTTTTTCTAAAAAGTGTATACATTTTTCAAGTGTATACAATGCTCATATATAAGTGTATACAGTGCTCATGGAACGTAGTTCATGTACCCGAGGTCAGCATTTTACATCTAACATTGTTACAATTGCCAGAATTGTAAATCACCCTAAACTAGATTATAAACCGATTACTAATAAACTGAAATTGAAAGATTAGTCATATACATCAAATTACAATATACGTAAAATGGAATTCACACAGAAAGACAAACTTTTTAATATTAGTGCATCAGTTTCAGTAAAACAAAAAGGTAACATTAATAACGACAACTTTAAGTAATCTTTAGGTAAGATAATAATATGTATAACTGTTCTATTTACTTCTATATTTTATATAGTTTTAGCACATAACATGAACCCTATAATGATAATAACAAAGAAAATTTATTAAACAGGGTGAAATGTTAACATTGTTAATTAAAATCTGTCTTACTCAAGTAAATCTAGAGAAAACCATTACACCCCAAGTAACAAGTAAATTACCTAATAAGGTAAATCGGGCAACCGCAACTTGGTAATCGCTGCAGGAGGTCTCGAGCCAAAACAAAGAGCTTATTGTAAGAACTTTGTTTTAATAAAGTAATCCAAATATACTAATATATATAAAGAGTAAAAAACAGGTAACAAGATAAGCCTAGGTTTCCATACCAAATCAATTATTAAACTCCCCACATTAATGATGCAAATTGGCAGCATAAGCTATTTCACCACAACCCTGTTTTATCCCGCGGGCCCACTAAATAAATACTCGGAACAGAGTGATCGCTTTCAATAGCTGAATTCGGGAACACGTTTAATCCAAACGAATGGTATACTATTGACTCATATAGGGCCGTATAATTGGAAATTAGGGTCGGAAAGGTGAAATGGACTTTGTGAAAATATTTTTGTTCGGTGATAGGTATATTCTCGCTGATGGTAGTTTTTCTTTTATGAAGTTATATTGCTTTGTTCCTATATTTTATATGATACATGTAAATATTATTATGAATACAAGATGTCTATCAACCGTGTATTTAGTACACTCAATTTTATACACAAAGTTAGTTTCAGATCTATGAATAATAGAAAATCATTCTTAATTTAAAATACCATTATTTAAATTTGGAATTATAATATATACAACCTGTCTCGTAACACGAATATCAATTTGTTGTATTCCAACAGATTACCTTAAAACGTTACTCTCTCTGGACATAGAGTCATTAGTAAATCTCAAGTGTATTAGATTTATGTTTAAATTAAATTTAACTTGCACAGCTCTTTTCGCTTTTAAGAAACAAATTGGCTAAAAGCATTTGAAGTACAAAATATATTTGTTACTGAAGTAATTAAAAAATATTAGGGTTCATTAACCCAACCGGACATCAAATACGATGACATATGACAAAGACCTTTTGTACATTCAAAATCACAGTAACATCTTATTATATACGCTTTTGATGAAGATCTTTCATTAGTATTTAATGGTTTTACCTATTTTATTGATATAAACGCTAGATTTCTTTTTTTGTCATCTTGGGCTTTCCACTCATCTTTGCTTGAATGCGCATTGGAATAATTAAGCTTATATTGAATCTATAACCAAATAAAGATAGCAAATATGCGGTTCTATGCTGCTCTATATTGCTGTTAAATCTGAAAACTGGGTTTGAAATAGTTCAATACCTAATCTAGTAGCATTTGAATGAACAATTGTTTTTATTTTGTAGTGCATTTTTTCAAGCGTATAACTCGCAAAGTTTATTTTCATCAAACTTTTAACGATTTTATTCCCGTTCGTAAATAATGTTTTACTTTAGAATGCATTTTCTTACTTTGTTCTAAATTTAAAACAAACTTTATATCTCAGAACCCGAGTTAAAATATTTGATAATTTCACAGATCTCGTAAAACTAGAGTAGTAAAATTCAAACAAAAGTTTGACTATGTTTGACATAGTAACACTTACTTACTATGTGTTCGTTATTGTGATTGGTGTTAAAATATACAAAGTTGCTCAAAAATTGGTATATAAAAGCGATGTCAAAATATATTCTCGGATATAATATCTAAGATTTTGCTATTCTTTGTTGTTTTAAAAATAATATCTGAATTTGATTTTCAATGTGTAACAACCTTAGCTTATTTTTTTTGTTCGTGTCTATGCTCTTAGCCCTGTCGGCTATTACAGCTTCACCGAGGGAGGGTTAGGTAAGTAACATATTTAAGCTTGTAAGCAATAAGGAACACGCTGCAAAATTTTCATGGAATCATAATTTATGTTTTTTGGCAATAATAAAATAATAATGGGATACTTTTGAGTTATGATCCGAAACGAGCAAGTTGGTAGCAACTCTTGGATTTGCGATATTGCACCATTAATCAGTTTTTAGATGAATATGACGAAGAATGCAGCGATGATAAAGATAACTTTTAGCTTATAAGTAAAATAAGTCATTATTGATAATACTAATAGTCTCATATATTTTATAAAACTTTAGATGTTAGAATTTTGTACCACTAAATTCCTACCATGTCAATTTATAGGCAATCAATAGTCATGGAATGTGTAAAATGATTTATATATATATATATATATATATATCATTGATTGTTTCAATTTTTTTTGATTAAGTTTCAAATTTCTGAACTGTTTGTTCTACATTGTTACATGTCATTGCCAAACTCAAATTGAATTTTCCTCTACGTCAAAATTGGTTCCATATGGACTCCCGCTAAGCTAACAGAAGCAGGAACATATTGGCTTTGAAGGAGCAATTAAACTTTTCATCGCAATTTCGGAACTAATTTTCCATAGTTTGACAGAGTCAGCTGATCAGCAGGTAACTTTGCTGCGACCACTTGCAATCTATTCGGAACTAATATGTATGACCTTTAATTTTCGGTGACCTGTCGAACAAGTCGTAACTAGAAAATTTATAGAATATTCTAAAATTTTGAAAACCTGCAACGCATAAATGGATACGAGAAGCGTTATCGAATAAAATTGATAAATTGTGAAGTTAAATAAGGTTTATTAAAGCGAATTTCAGCCTTTATTTTGTTTGGATTATTTAGGAACACTAAGCTAAGGATATATTGAATTTCTCTCTCTAAAAGTAGTCCTCGAGATTTTATTCTTATTTTTCATTTTCTGTATATGCGACCTACATATGTCAGTTTCTAACAGTATTTTCATATAGTAAGTATTAATTAAAATATACAAATGTTAAATAGAGTCTTAAAATATTAAATAATTCAACGAACAACTAAAATAACTTTAAATATTGCAAGAGAAATAATCCGACTGTAGACAGGTCAAGCGTGCTTGATATTTTGCTGGTTTGGTTTATATAAATAATTACAAACTTCTTCATTTGGTGCAATGGGAAAACTTTCGTCATCATACAATTGAAAATTAACTACTTCCGTTTTAAGGCGTCTGTTTCACAATATCACTTGTATATATTATATGGTTTATTGTGTATAAGTATACATATTTACTCTGTGTCAGTTATATCTATTTTTTGACAGAGTAGAGTCGAACCAATCCTGAAGCGTGACGGAGTAGTGTGATCTTGTCACTCAAAAGTTTAAATACAACAATATATAAATAAATATACTAGCTTCAAGAAATGTATATTGAACTCAAAGATGCGCTCTATTTTCCGTCAAAACACATTCAGCTCTATGGAAATATATAGAATCATGGAAAATTAAATGTCCTAGATCTTTCAAAGAATAACCGAGCCGTCAGATCACGACGACAGTTGATAGTTGTCACAATGTTCAATGGGTGCGACAGGAAACCTTTACAAATCTGTTAGAAAGGTAATGCGATAGCACGTCCATTGTTAGTAAGTACGGACACTTACGGAAACGTCACTATCTGGATGTCTCTGATAAAATATGATTTTATATGGAACATTGAGTTTGGTTTGTGATTAGATGTTCATTTGTTTCATCTATACACACACCTTTATTATATATATATATATTTCTTGTGTGCGAGTGTTTGTCACTGAACTCCTCCTAAACGACTGGACCGATTTTTATGAAATTCTTTGTGTGTGTTCAAGGGGACTTGAGAATTGTTTAGATTTACAATTTGGTCCACTGGAAAATGGTTTTTTGATTAATTTTTAATGTGTAAGTAGGTAGTGATTTTGGAATGTTTCACATTGGTTCCTACGCAGTCCGCGTTACCATGGCAATGTCAAATATTAAATAATATTATATTTTAATTATAGTCTGCCCTGACAGAAAAATATTTTAGTACTAGCGGCCCGATACGTGCTTCGCTACGTAAAAAGTAAAATAAAAAAAATATATTGAAACAAATTCAATTATTAAAACAAAAAATCTTTATTTACATATTCATACGGTATCGATTGGTTGAATTATGATAAATGTACATGTAATGACGTTAGACATTGTGATAACTTTTTAGTATATTTTTTTTAAAAGTTTGATTTTTTTAAATTAAAGACGCGTGTACAAGACAACGTCTGTCGGATCCGCAAGTATATATATATATATATATATATATATATATATATATATATATATATATATATATATATATATATATATATATATATATAGAATTTTAAATATATATAACTATACATGTTTAATTCAAATTAGAACTAAAATTATAAGGTATAAACCCAGCATCTAATATGAAACCGGAAACAATAAACTGGATTTACTAAAATATATATTAAAGCGTATAATTTTGATGCAAATACCTTAAGCTCGGCATATTATAAAATATCCTTTAAGGATCTAATAAATAAACATGAACCGATTTAACTGGGTATAAAACCAATTTGAGCTGATACAAAACGATAAGGTAATTTAGAAGACGTCGACAAATTTGCTTCACTTTCTATAATAAAATTTTAATCGCTGTTATTGTTAAATGTTATTGTTTTCTCGAATATTCTAATTAACCTGAGTTTATTTTAAGATTTACTTTATGAGTTTATATTATAGTTTATTATGAATAAATGTTTCATTTATGGTTATTGAATAATTGAAGAGTTACGTAAGTAAGAAATAACACGACTCTATTCTATTATTTCATATTTACTCACTATAGACAAAGATTAGTATAGTGAGCATTTCGTTATTTAATTTTGTTATATTATTTCTAATTTGCGATCTATTTGACAGCATTCCGTCTGTCTAAAAACTGAGCTATCGTGTACGAGAGAACTTTGGTACCTTTTAACCATTTTTATACAGTTATACGTGTAGTGATGTTTATTTTATATTCAAACAAGTTTGAATATATACTGTTATGAGATAAATCTTTTTCTTACAATATTATTTGCAATTACTCTTTGTGTGATATGCATCGTATTTTTATTTCTTCTCTAGTACCTACAAAAGTGCTTCACTGCTCTTATGATTTTCAGAGTATCTGTGCAAATAATATTGTGTATAATAAAATGTAAGTAATTCATTAATATGGATATATTTTTATTCATGCTGAGTTTACGTATTTCATAATTATTGTATAAGTATGAACCTTATAATGGAAATGATCGTTGTAGTGATGATATACTAACAGACAAAATAGATCAGCGTTGAAAATGTATACATCATTTGTTTGTGAATCATTTATAGTATTGGATTCACGTGTGAACGTAATGAGACAAAATTAGACACTCATCAAAGAATTACAATGAATTCAAATAAACTAATAATCGAAAAAGGTTAACATTTTAATATTTATATAAAAAATATGAAATTAATTCTAAATTGTTTATGGTTTGCCACTTCCGATATAATACATTTTTTATTCGGATCAAATAACAATAATAATTTCCGGAATCTTACGAGCTATGCGTAAACAAAGCAATGGGGCATAATTTCGTTCAATAAAGAGATGCTTGGAGCGAGCTATCTTGTACACAGGGCGACAGATAAACAATTCACCTGCTCCTATCACTACACAATAAAGACTATTATTCAATGATAGGTAGGTTGTACATTCCGTTGGGGAATATTTATTCTAGGGACGTCACAGTAGACGTGCAATTATTGAGTAAATGTTTACGGAGAGGAGTGTGCTCGTTCGCTAAGTGTTCCTATTATCGAAAGCACTAGTTGCTTAGTGCGTTCAGGAATTGCCTGTACATAAGTGAGGCAATACTTCGTTTAATAGCCCTCCAATTACCTGTAAGTTTGTAACTATTTTAGTGTATCCAAAATTCTGAATGTAGATAATATCTTTACATGTATTTTAATTATGTATTTATAAATATTATATTCCAAATAGTCGAACTATTCTTGTACTAGGCTTACATAAAATAACAATAAACTAAACCACTATTTAGAATATAAAACCTTCCTACAAACAAACACATATCAAAGTTTAGTTTAGATATTGCAAAGAAAACAGATAACCTAATAAAAGTATCAAAAAGGAAGTGAACTACGTATGAAAAGTCAGTATATCCAAAAGTGCTCGTATATAAATCCTGACATGAAAGATAATCGAGTTGCGGAACTGATTCGAGCGCAAATTGAATAAGAGGATCGTACTCGATTCTGAGTAGGTGTCGAGAATTTTAATAAAAACTTGGTGTAGTTATTATTTTAAGAGAATTTAGGATATTGCCTTGTTTTTTGTAGCGATTTCTTTTTAGTGATGTAGATATTTTAGTTTGTACGATTTTCCACAACACTAAATTTTATAATTTTATAGATATGACGTATTTTTAAAAACATATTATAAAAATATGTTATATTATGATTTTTATAGCTTAATAAAATTAAAAATTATATATCATAATTAGTAAAATAGTTATCATTTTTTAAATAACCTTTCCAAAACGTGAAATATGATCATATAAATATACATTTTGACCATAAAGATAAAATCTGAAAAAATTCGAGCCACGATTGAAGTCAGTGTAACATCCCCTCTCAATCGGATCGCGTCGGGGGAGTGTTTCATTACTTTTATCAAATTTACCGGAAAATCAAATCTTTCAATGGGATTATCCCTCCGTGTCAACGACACTCGATGTTCTGATGAGTTTGTCAATTCAAGAGATTTAGCACACGTAATTTGTAATCATTGAAATAAAATAACCATATATTTATGAATGATTCTGATTCTCAGAAATTGATATACAAATTATGCTTGAATAAGATTTGTTTTTGCTTTTTGAGATATTTTATTTTTCTTGGAGAGAAATAATAATTCTCAACACAGCATTTACGTTCAAATTGTTTTCGTTTCTAAGCCTATAACTGAGATCTTTCTACTAAGAGTTTAAAGAAATCAGGCTAAAATATAAGTACTAACATATTTTTAAGTAGAAAGTTGAGTTACGTAAAAAAATGTTTACCAATAAATATAAAATGAATAAAATAATATCGTAATTATTATTGTAATGATTACACTAATTATCACGATATTATTAATTCAAATAACATTTAGTAATGGCATATTCTTTTAGTAACAAATTAATGACAATAATGATGTTAATAAATAAAGCTCAATTCGTAAAAAGTCAAACTCTACCTAAAATTAGTTGAACTCTACCTATAGTTATAGACTCTATATATTTAGAATTACCAAAAACTAATATTGAAGTATTGCTTTCAGTTCAGGAGTGACAGGATATATTTCAGGTCGATACGGCATCAGGGAGCAATCTAAAAACTGCAGGTTTATTGACACTGCTATATTCGAATATCGTGGTAGAGCTGTACTGAAACTTGTTTTATCTGTCCTATGATTCAGATACATACTTTGCAACTGAAACATACGATTTTCAGCTTCGGGTCTATTTATCTATTTGCAAAACAAATCTGTGCCGTTTGGAAATCTAATTATTGGTGATCATCATTTAGTTAATTTATATATAAATGTGTTTAAAATAGACAGATTTAGAGGATATCAAACATTTTATTTTTATATGATGCTTTTTCTTTGGATTATATTTATTTATCTTAGCCACAAAACGCCTGGGATTTGAGTGGATGTAATGTAAGCGACCTATATTCTTTAATTATATGTGTATTATAGTTATTATATATTTTACTGAATATTTATTTATGAGTAGTTTTTATTTATGTATTGTACGTATTATTAAAATATATGTAAACCTATTTCTGCCCTTACAAATGTTATTTTGAAATTCTCATGGGTAGCTGGAAGAGATCTCTTTATAGAGATAAGCTAATTCTATGTGTACTTTTATGTAATTTTTTTGTTGTTACATGAAATAAATAAATAAAATAAAAAAATAAATATGGTACTTATAAATTTTTTTAATATTCTTGTTATGTAATGGTGCATAGTATCACAAAGTTTAGAACAATTTTTTGATCATAATAAAGTAATAATTGATTAAAAACAAAGATTAAATATTAACCTTCAAAGGCCTATAGTTTATCAGAGATAAGTGTTTAGATCCAAATCCGTAAGGGACTAAAATATAATATTAATATTAGTCAAAGAGAAAAGGGTTCAAACTATTTATTTAAAATAAATGTCTCATTGGAATTTAGGGTAAAATTCATGATTGGTCAAGATTTTCCTGAAACGAGTTACTATGATAGTATTGTATTAATAAATTTGGTCCACTAAAACTGCAAAATCTGAAACGTAATAATATCTTATTTTAAGACGATTCTACTCATGAAACAAAGAGATACAAATATATTAAAATTAATTAACTGTCTTTAAAATTAATTAATTATCTATCCAATACTAAATATAATTAACATGATATGCTAACAAATTACAACGTTTTATATATGGAAATTAAATTTTAAATATTTTATATATATCTTGTTAGGACTTGTTTCAGTACTTGTACTTAAATGTTTAATATCCAAACTTTTGTAATAGATTGGGCGAGAGCAGCCCTTACAACTCGTTTTATAATATTTTAACACTATAATATTTAGGTGAGGGTAATTTACAATTTCATAACCAACTTCCAGATGCTATTATTTATACCTTATAATAAGTTCCAATAATTAATAAAAGACTAAACATTATGTTAAAATATCCTATGCTTTTAATTCTTAAAACATTTAACAGTAAATACTAAATAACATTCCATAATTAATTGTGTAGGTGGCGCTACTGTTGAAACTTATGAACTAAAACATGTAAATTCCAATGTATTTACCATTTAAATTATTATAAATAAATATTACTATCACAATATACTACATATTTGTTAAAACAGTAATTTGACAGCATTGACAAATTAAAATACAAATTATTGTAGTTAATATGTGATATAACAAAAATATGACTGATGAAAATGGAAATCAAAAATCGCACACAATGATATATTTTTTTAATATACTATATTTATATCCTGTGACCAATCCAAATAGTCCGATTGTTTGTTTAATTTTCGAATCAACGTCCGATTCATTGATTGCGTACATTAACCCCTCAAAATATTTAATATTTGTAGCGGGGGTTAAAAATATTCGTTAAAGCCATAATTCTGTTACATCGTTATAATAACGCCAATTAAACATGCTGCGGTTTAGTGCATGCTTGTTAAAATTGCAATTGCAATGAAATCTCAACGAATTCTATTTATATATTTTAAAATATTTTTTCAAATTAAAAATGTTGAAATATGACGTCATAATCGCGGATTCCTCATAAATATGTGTGGTTTTAAAATGATAGCAAATACTTTTTATGTACATTTTTATTATCTTCTTGTTGGTACAAATAGGAAATGCATTAAATCTGTTTATTTATATTAAACTAAGAGAAAGCAATTAACGCTATTTTAAGTATAAAATAAGAGAACCTGCTAGAAATATGCAATTCCAAAACTTTTTTTGATATGCGTAACATAATAGATTTTATTGAAACTTTTTATTTCACATAGATTAAAAATGTGAGGTGGATGTTTAGAAAAAAAATAAAGATATTCAATTCAAACAATAAAAAATAACCACGAGTCTAGCCATAGTTAGTAATAATAGGTATGAATTTCAATTACCTTCTGAGAAATAACCAATACTTGAAGCGAGCAGACTGAAATTAATATTGAAGTGAGAAATAATTTAATAAAGGACTTCAAAGTGACCGAGTTATTTAGTCACAAAGTTGTATAAAGTAACGTTAAGTATCTTGCACTTTGAAACAAAGTTTGACCATTTCTAACTTTGAACTTTACATTACATTAAATTGCGTCTGTACGTTTGTATATTCAAGCTTCATTACCTTTGATTAGCCGACACATTTCGCTCGCTTTTTGTAGAATAACTGGAGAATTTTATATTTGAATAATTTAGGTGCTATTTATATCTTTTTGGATGAACTAATATATAGTAAATTGCAGTTTTATTTAACAACATAAGTTGGATAAAAAAATAATTGTTAAGTTTTTGAAATCAATTACTGATCGCTATTATATAATTTCTAATATCATATTACTTAAAAATGTACATTATTTTGATTTAATATCTGATATAATGTGAGCAAAGAAACTTTAAATAATTCATCACTTATGAGGTAACTCTAGGAAAGATTTATCTTATAAGTGAAGATAGTTTGAAGAAGAGACATTGAGTAGCATAAGATTTTCATATAAACTGAGAAGAAAATATACATACCTTAATAAAAGTGATGAGTAATAAATTATTTCCCGAAGATAATCTGAAACAAAATAGAAATAATTGAGTTAATTCAATTGAATAAACACCACATAATAATCTACATTAATTTGAAACCTATATTATTTTTAGTATGCTCCAATTTAATTAAACAGGGTATTGTGAAACCACAAAAATAATGACAAACCAATTAGAAGTTCAAGTTTGTCGGCACTGCGGTGGAATATCACATTTGTAATGCTTTATCATGGAAAAGTTGGACTATTATTAAATAATATTGAACAGAACACTACGCTTTATACTGTTCTTACAAGTTTTTTTATCTACTATCTAACTATAATATATAACAAACAAAACTTTCCCTTCAAATTATTTATGATGTGAAATAACAGTCAAAAGACTAATACTCGGACAAAACCCTGTAAAAGAAATAACACTATATTCCATTTACCATCAGGTGGAATGTGGTCAAGCATTGCCCTAGATCATATATAAAAAAACATCTATTTTATATCGAATGTGTTGAGCAACGTCTTTAGTAGCGCTTGGTATCTAATCTTCCTATAGAAGGTCCTAAGCAAACCACTCCTAGGAAGTGTTTGCGTCCGCGCCAATAACGCCCGAGATTTCTTCAGTAAATTGTGTTGGTATTTTGTTCACCTGTCTCATCTTTTGTTTTATTGGAGTCTGGTAACTGATTTGTGTTAACATGTTTGCTCAATCAGGAAAATATATAAACAATGTATATTTTTAGATATTATTATGTTTTGTAAACATTATGTACAATTTCTGCGGGTAGCTTGAGATATTTTTGTTGAATGTTACCTGCAATGATGTTAGCACTAATATTTATCTGATGACAATTTTGTATTCAAAAGAGTCTAGAGATAAAGAATTGTTAGTCTTGAGTTAGTATAGTAGTAATTTTCAAAGAACACTCAAGATCTGAAGAACGAGATGATCCTCATCACTCCTTAAGGTACACGATTTAATAGTATATATGAAATATGCTTGATGATGATTGATGCTATGGTTAAAAAATCATTTATTTTTCGTGCGTGATTGGTCACGATAATAACCAAAATAATATTTGTTTTGTATATTTGTCAACCAACCCTCTAATAATATTCCGGTGGGGGAAGAAATGAATCAATGTTGGAGAGCCAAAGACCACCAACAGATATTATTTTGAAGGAGCTGGTACTATTATAAGGTAAAGCTTCAGATCTTCAGAGCTTCAGAGACTGAGATAATATTACTATAATTTTATAATATTACCACAATATAAAATGTGGTATTTAGACAAAAGACAATATCACAAAGTCATCAAAGTTATGTGATGCATTCTCAGAAAAATCAATAATTACTATATCACATTTTTATATAAAAATGTATTTAACAAAACACTAGCTGATGTCCGCGAATCCGTCCGCGTGGAATCCAGAAGAGGATAACACAATTGAAACATTATTTAAAAATAATTCTAAAACACAAATACTAATTATAACTATAAAACACAACACTTTTCAATTTTATTATATTAATAGATGTACAATTATTAATAAATATAAGTTTTCAGATAAAATGAAAAGTTGTCGCTAAAACCATCTCTCACCCTTTTACCCTTAATTTTAAGGTGAAAAGGACATTTTGTTCCGAAATATATAAAACCTTTTGAGGATCCTTTTTAAATTTAAATTAAATGTCCTTTCTTTTTGTTGATATAAATTTAATTCTAGTATCTTATAACTTTTTACTTGCTGCATTTGGTGCTACATATTTTTAGGAACTTGTCTAATACTACCCCCTCATACAGAGCTATAAGTAGACATACTGTAACTGAAAATATCCTTAAACAAAATGTAACTTAACAAAAAGCTTTTCCCTTTGAAGATTGCGCGATCGGATATTTATGCTTTTGGAGTCCAATTTTGTTACAACTTGTATTTGTTATATGGGCTTTTACACTATAATACGAGTTAGTGTTTGACCTTCGAGGGTAGTGAACAAATAATTGGAGCAAGGGATTTATGGTTGGAGAAGTTTGATCCTAAATAAACTCCGCTGGAAACCGATCCCCTGTCGTGTTCAGTCTGCCTTGAAAACAAAACGTTTTAAACAATTACAACAATATATTTACCGTTATTGTTGTTGGAAAAGATTATTCTAAAAGACTAAAAGTCTCTACAAAAAGTTCTGATAAAGAATTTGAAAAAGTGTGACTTAATACTATTACACTATTACGCTGTTACACACACACACTCACACGCGCACACGTACCCACACACACACACACACACACACACACGCACACACACACACACACACACACAACACACACAACACACACACACACTCACTACACACATACATATACAGTTTATAGTCGTGGATAATGATAAATGTACCGTTTATTCATTTGTCCCCAATCAATACACAAATAACTTTAGTAAATTAATTCCAAATTTAATATCCGTAATAAAACTTTGTTAATTTTACTTTATGATATATATTCTATTAAAAACCTGTAATTTTATATGGTAGCTTTAAAACGAACAATTTAATAACCAAAAACTGTTTTGTATCATTCATCGAACTTAGTTTCTCTCGACGTTTGATTGACGTTTAATTTCGCTAACAGATTCAGAGGCAGATAAAAGGAAAATGTTATTTTGTAATTGAATTAAAAAATGATAGTCATTTTAGATGAATATAAAAAATTTATGAAGAAAGAGATATAATTCGAAGCATATAAGTAAATAAAATTTCCTTTTTAAGATGAAAATTCTGAATAGATTTATATATTTAAATTATAATAACAACTATCGTTTGCTTTTCAATGTAAAATTTCTGTCCCAACCCGTCACTAAGTACATCATTAAAACTGCGCTACTTTGAAAATATAATCAGTTATTTCGAACATTCCTAAACTTATAAAAATATAGAATGAAAAATGAACCGATACGGGCAGAGATTCGAACCTTCGACCTCTAGGAAACCGTCCCGTCGCTCTACCAATTGAGCTACCGTATCGCTGTCCTTCTCGCTAAATTAAACATTCTATATGTGATCATCTTTATCGGGACGGTGGTGACATCTATTAGGCTTCTTTCGAAAATCCTAACCAATGTTTCCAACTTTGTAGTATAGATAAACATTGAAAAGATGCCACTACCGAAATTATTTTTTTTGAAAATATCTATAAACATGTATAGCCATTTGAATCCCTAACCGTATGGTTTTATTTTTTATTGTATATTTATATTAATTTAAATAAGCTTAACATGGCTACACATGGCTAACATTAAACATTCTTTACATAATACGTAGATGTAGAGAATAGTTGTAATGTTATTATCCTAGAGTGTTCTCAGATGAAGATCTCTATTAAGAGGTCTCGATTGGGTCAAGATACCGTTCGATTGCGGGCTGTTATTATTGTTTTAGTTCCCAAATTGAGGCAGGATTTCAAGAGTCCATTCTTATCTTAAGTGGCGAGATAGATTTTCTTGCTAATAAGATATACTGAGTGTCTCTGATTGTAAGCTATAGAGCAATTTATTGATTTTGATATTTATAATTTATTTTTCTTGATCAGAAAAATTATAATATATGTGGTATATGATACGAATTAAGATAAGGTAAGGACTGTAAAACATATTAAGTATACTTCTAGTCCACTTTTTTCTTTGGTCTCTATTTTTTATAATTAAGTTCGTATTATAAAATAAAAAATATGGCACAAGTTCAACCAATATTGAACTTAAAGAACATAGATCTGAGATTAATATCTTACTTTCAACGATTTAAAAAACTATCAGTTAGTATGTTTCATATATATTGCTTGAAAATGCCTTTAATTTTTATTGCCTTTAAGTTAACACTAATTTATTTTTGTGACACATTAAAGTTTTATTTGTTAATATCAAATAAAACTGAAAATTTTAGAACATTCTACGCCATTTATTGTTCCTAAATGTTACATAAATTTTTCCTTAAGTAAAGAAATTGTAAACATAAATTAATTACAAAACGTCACCTATATTAAAATTTTTATAACTTAGTGGACCTTCAAAGTAAACAAAAGATTTTAATGAAATTTAAAACAAAAGAAGTCTTGGTATTAGGTATGACGATGTATGATAAAATAAAATACATAAAATAATTATATTTTTTAGTTATTACACCTAATTTTATAAACAGATTTAAATACATTTTCATCTAAAGATCAAGTGACCAGAGAAAACTGTGCAATTTTCATGCTCAGATTTCAAATTTCGTGAGTATGTAACCAGTCTAATAAGATACCTAAATACATAATAATATACGTAATAACTGTATGTTTATGAAATCGTTTTATCAGTGACTTTGAACAAACTAGAACGTAAATAAACTTTCTAGACTGCTACGTTATTTGAGAGTAACACAAACAGTAAAGCTCGAAACAGATTGAGAATGAAAAGTAAAGAACTAGCTTTGAATGTTTGGAAAATCTAATTTTGAATAAATATTATTATTGACATAATTTATAAATTAAGAATTATTAAGTAAATTACTGCTTCGTTGGTCGAGTGGTTAGCGCAGACAGCTAATGTGTAGCGGCGCAATGGGGCTCGGGTTCGATTCCTGGCAGAGACAGGCATATATGTGATGAGCATAGATGTCTGTATTTCTGGGTTTGGTCGCATATATATTCGCAGTATTTATATGTGTATTGCTATGTATTTGTATCGTTGTCTAACACTCTTAACACAAGCAAATAATTTGCTTACTTAGGGGTTAGATCAATGTGTGTAATTTGGCCTGTTATTATTATTAATACTATTATTAATTATTAGATGTATAATAATATAAGGTAGCGTTAAAAAGACAGCATATTGTTTGTTAGGTTGCACGATTTTAACGTTTACTGGTAAAAAAGAGTGTGTAAAAATAATAAACATATTATTTCTAAATCGTATAGGAGACTTTCATTCTTTTTTCATATGTTGGGTTTAATTAAAAATTTGAAATGTAAAGTTTTAGACCAGCTTAAAAATTCAAAATAGTTTAAATTTAAATACTAATTATTTTTAATTATACAATTATAGTTTTCTACAAAAATATATCATGAAGAGTGTGAAGTTCTCAATTGTATGACTGGGTGACGAGAACAGCACAACCCGCCATCTCGTTCACCTGACGCAGATTAAACTATGTAATAGAGGCTAGTTCATTTTTCAGTGAAAACTTCATAATGAACGTCGCTTTCAAGAGTTCCTGAATTGTAAAAATTCATCGCTTTATAATTTAATTTTATATTTAGTTCATTTTATTTACATTTGAATAAGCTTACGAATTACGTAGTATCTTTTTATAAGCCTCATTTTTATGTCACTTTAAGAAAAAATAATTTGAATATAATGCTATTTTTCTTACCTTTTGAATAATATTAATATCTTAATTCTTTTTTAAAAAATATTTTTGAATAGTTATAGTTTGAACAATTTATAGGCATCGGCAAGAATCGAACCTGTGAATGGAAACTATCCCGGCGCTCTGCTAACAGAGCTACCGTGTACCCTCGAAAAGTCTACCAGTTTCTATTTTGTAATCTTTTATCGAAAACTCCGATTGCTGTTTTGTTATACTGATGTCTTAAAAATCTGGTAAGATAAGTTTCTTATTAAATATTATTGTCTGTCGTAATGCCTACCTACAATATTAAAGTATGATATGAATACAGGTTTATTATTTATAAACTAGGTACAGCGGAATAATCTTATTAAAGGATAAAGCGGGTAATTTATATTTTTATAAAAAGCTTGGAGCCTAGCCACATCTCGCTATATAAGCAAATTACTTACTTAAAATGAAATACAGACTTATTTCTAGTAGACATTTTTAAAACATTACAAAAATTTAAACTTAGTTGTTTATATTTAGAGCGAAGAAATAAGTTCTTGTTATTTAAGAAGACATACATTTATGTATCAATGTCAAACAAAATCATATCTTACAAAGTATTGAGATATAAATATGTAAATGGTGTCTCATTTAAATGTCCAGGTGTACATTACTGTATAGAGCCCTGCGGCTTCACCCAAATTGAATTTAAAAAATATTACGAACTCACCAAATGTTGGCCGCAATCCAAGACAATACTGTCTTGCATATTCATTTTGGAGAAATGAATACGTACAAAGTAAGATTAAAAATATAACTTATTAGCAAATCTAAAAGAATATCCAGCGGTCGTAGTATTTTTTAAATTAATGCCTTGTTCATTGGTTTTTATTTTAATTTAGAAGTCAGATTTAAATAAGCTTTCTTTTTATAAACGTCTGATATAATAGTATCCATGCCTACCTATATAATAATTATTAGGTTTAAGGTACTGAAGCATCTAATTTATATATCAAAGCATTATTGTAATAAATTTTGCAAAGTACTACTAATATGATTATAGTATAATTTACAAAGGGCCTTTAATAAATAATTATTAAATAAGCTCTCTTGAAATCGAATTACCACTCAAGAAAATATGTCAGTATAAGTAAATATATTTTATCAAATTTTCCGAAGCGTGAACGAAGTCTGTTAATGAAGTAGAAATCTTAACGTCAACAAAGAACGCTCAAGGCTGAACAACGCCGAAATATACTCGATCTGTGATGTTTAAGAGCAAGCAATACCGCTGCCTCTACAACTTTTTACATTAGCCTGTCCCGAGTCTGTTTATTTTGTACCTTCAGACCTGTTTTCAAACTACGACGCATAAGTTCGAGGTCTCGTTTCAAACTCTTTGCCCTCTGTATAATTTTAATCACAAAGAGATAAAACAGATTAAGGTATCTGTATTCACGAACTTGCAAACGGATCCATTATTTTTTGTCCCCGAGTGTTGTGATGCGAATTTTATTTAGCATTTTCACTACAAGTATGGGTTTTGCTTGCCTTTGTCATGTATATAGATATGTCGAGTTATGTTGGAAGACTTACTAATTTATTATGAGCTTTGTGCTGTGAAGTAGCCTGTAGTTAATTTGATAGGTAACTGACTGAGAATGTGTAATGTTAATCTCATTCTTCATTAGCATGCCTTAAAGTAAAGTTTTCCGTCTCCCAAAACGTTTGTGTGCAAAATAAATATAAAATTAATGAATATCTCGTATTAGTCCAGTGGTATGGTTTACAGGACTCGTAGGATTTAGAATATTTAATCTGAGTAAATATAGGGTCGTGCGCAATTCAAATCCCACGGCTTTACAACCAAGTCTAGAATACTCATTTTGCTCCAGTCTGCAAATTAATAAAACTAAACAAGCTGTAATATTTATAATGTTCTTTGTCCACTTTATTTACAGGCAACGTGAAAAGAAAAATGTATAAGACGGGTGACACATTTTATATTCACTTTAGAAAAATACTCCAGGTGGCTGCAACTTTTTACACTCTGTTTAATACAGGCGAGTGGAAAAGGTATTTCTTTATTCGGTGTTATATCAACTATTAATTTTCTAAGTTTGGTTATTCTTTTAAAATTTGTACTTATTCCTCATCCCAGTAATAGCCACGTGTTAATTGATTCATAATATTCAAGATTTTCAATTTCCAAGCGAAGATTAATAAGATTGCTCGGTCGGTTAAAGCCATAATGAGTTTCTGTAATAACGTTTTACCAAAATGAAATCTTCGAAAGTTCCTTATTTCATGGCGGATCAGAATAAAATTTTATGATGGCAAAACTTCGCCAGGTAATTATTTGGACATGTATATAAATTACATTTATAGCTTTAGGCGTTAGGCAAAATGAGGCCACTCGGGGAGCTTTTAAGCGCTAATATTTATGTTTTCAGTTAACCGTGGATACAATCCGGTAAACTGGAGTTTGTAAATTAATATCTCAAATATTTTGAAACAATTATTAATTATATATTACTCTAAATGAACTACTTAAAGATTCTATTTCTGAGATGAAAATATGTGAATATTTAATTAAGTATTAATAAATTATTTGTTAAGGTCTTTATAAAGCTTTTGTAAGTAATTTATTAAGCAGCTTATCTCAGACTAAAGAACGTTTACCAAATAATTATCAATCATCAGCAGATTGTAATCTGGTTTTCAGTGAATTAATAGCCAACTCCCCATAAACGTTACTTTTGTTGTAAAACAAATTTACGGCAGTTTAATTAAATATATAATTGCCTAAAATTGCCTTTGAGTTTCGTTAGTGCTTTGGTTTATTTGTTACAAACATTTTGTTTTAAATAACTTCATTACCTGTTTTATTTATTGAATTTTTGGAGGGTTCTAGTTACGATTTGTTTTCAAGATTTTCTGATGTGAAAGTAATTTATTTGATATTTTATGTTTTTTTAAACATAATTCTCATAGGCTAGTTATTGTTTTCCAATCTTTTATAGTCATGTCCTGCATTTTTATATTTTTAAGTAAATTTGCAAACATGAGATGTATTAAAATCAATCAAATCTTAACATGAAATGTACTAAAAGAATTAAAGACTAATATAATTAAGGACTATACATAAAGCACTCTTGCTTTATGTATAGTCCTTTGTTAATTCTCGTATGTCACATTAAAATAAATTACATTCGTAGTCAATCTTACCAAATATTGGTTATTTACTAAATATTAGTTATAAACCTTAATAAAAAAGCTTTGTTTTTAGAAAGATAATAATAATAATTACATTTGAATGATATCTTAATAAATTAGCAATGAACCTTTTGCATAATAAGCAAACAAATTACGTCAACTGTTCCAGGTATATTTGGTCTAAGCGAACTTTTTAGACATGGATTTACATACATATGCAGAAAAAATCTCTGATTCCAAATACCTATTTGGATTGGAGATATATACCTATATATCTCCATGTCACTGTTATATAAATTTAAAAGATTTTAAAACTTAAGAGATAAAAATAATAATTGAAAACAGATCAAAGATTACAGACTAACAGATCAAAGATCAAAACTACATGTGCAAGTATGTGTCTTCCTGAATCTTTTAGCTTATAAAAACTGGCCATGAAATGTTTCCAACCTGTCTAGATATATTTTTCAAATTCAATTTGAGCGCACCGCTTGAGTACTTTGCTTAATGTACTGCAGGTGTACTTTTATACACAACTTATTTACTGTTCTCCAATGTTTCACTATAAATAATGTTCGAAGCATATTTAAACAGGTTAACTCGGGTCTCAAGTGAGGCCGCGCTATGTTAACATACATCAAATAGCTATATTGCTCCGTTGTATAGTTTAGTTTGAATATTTCATGATAAATTCAATTATGTTAGTGAACTTTATAATTAAATTTGTGATACCAAGCAAGCTATTATATGAGCGTTGTATTATATAATCGAGCGCGGTTATAGCTTGAGAAATAAAGTTAAATAATAAGTCTATGTCTGCTATTATAAAATAATTTTGACCATAGATAAAGCTATGAAAGGCTTTGGTGTGTAATTGTGCTATGATTTTTTTATGGGCCATTTTAGTGGCGCTATATTAAAAACCCATTGGCGTAAAAACCCATCTAGTAGAACAGCCATCCGCTGCTCATTACCGTCTGAGCCGCTTCATCTGATATCCCCGCGCACGTGCCTAAAGGAAATTGAAATCTCTATCGGTTAATCGAAATATTGAATACTATCTAAAAATAGAATTTTAATTATTCCATTAGCCCCACAAAGCTTTTCTCAGACAATCGACTAATTAAAATATATATGAAGTTATACAATCTTTTGTTTCAGTACTATTATAAGATCATCTCTTGTTGTTTTCCTCTCTTTATATAAACATTTAAATGTGTCAATAAGTTTTATATATTTGTATATATTATTCACACCAAATAAGTCGAGTTTTATACAATAATATTTTTTACTACTTTAATATTAAAAATCTCTACAATAACAATTGTATTACTTAAAAACAAGTACTAAAAACAATCTTTAAATATTTAACGATAATACTTTTCAAAATATTTTTTACAACTGACAATAACATTGATTTATGAGGAGAAGTGATTGAGCTTTTATTAAACTCCACAATTTATATTAAGTAATTAATCAAAATGGCTTTAAAAGTTAATAAAAAACCTTAATAATCGTAAAACTTATGTAAGATAAACTTTTGTTTATGATTATTAATTATACTCTTTTTAGAATAAAAATGTCCAGTAAAAAGTTTATTTCTAATTTCTTCTATCTTAGCTCAAGCTTACTTGAAAGTTTCTAAGAATGGTGACCAGGTGATTAGATAACAAAAATAGGGCGATATTTCGAAGGTCTCTTTGATGGAACCGCCTTATTATGATCAAGCACGGATTCCTACTTGAACACGTTTTCACAAATTTAAAACGCCCAATATTCGTGTATATGTCATAGTATCGTTTCAATAATAGGATAATTGTTACAATGCTGGTCTAATTAATTTATTAAAAATTAGAAACACTAGAATGCGATTATTAGGTTTAGATAATAAAAGAATGTTGAAATTTTTATAATAGTATATGTCTTCATAAATACATATATATTAGTGTTATATATGTATTTTTCTTTTTCTCTTAATGATTCTGGGAATACAAATAACTGTTCTAGAATAACATATTATTTAAATTAGGTCGTAAATATGAATTTTTATTATTATCATGTTACCGGAAGTCTTTTCTAATATTCTGTTTATTAAATCTATCACTCAATACCTGAAACTGAAAGCATTCAGTATTATAAACTGGAACGCTTATAAATTACTAAGGAGGTTTGTTTGCTTGAATGACATGAAGGTGTAAATGGAGGCAAATTTGTCAATTTATATGCGAAACAGCTGCCTTTGAACTTTGACGTAGGGTATAGACAAAATTCTGTTTTATTTACTATTTAATTGCCATATATCACTTAGTGTAAAATAAAGAATTTAGTGTAAATTGTTTAGTGTAAAATGAATATTTCAGTGTAAAATAGTATATTATTATTGCTAAGTAAAATTTGATAAAATGTTTGTTAAATTGTTGTAACTTAGATCTTTGCTATTATGTAAACTTTTGGCTTTTAATTAAAATGTATTTGGCTATTGGCTGTATACCAAGAGCTTAAAAGTTGAATTCAATGCTTATTAAAATTATTATACTCCTGAAGTATTAATATATATAAAATACTAGCTTTCCGCCCGTGGCTTCACCCGTAAGGAATTCGGTTATATCGCGCGACAATTGGACTTACATGATTTTATGTTTGACAATAAGGAACTTCCATACACAATTTCATCCCCTATTTCAACCTCTTTTATCTTTTTTTCGCAATAAAAAGTATCCTATGTCTTTTACCAAGTTAAGTTCTATCTTCATACCGAATTTCATCAAAATCGGTTCAGTGGTTTAGGCGTGAAAGCGTGACAGACAGGCAGAGAGAGTTACTTTCGCATAATATTAGTAGGAATTAATGAACCAAAATGTATCTTTAAAATTATTCTTATTATAATCAATCTCTCTGAGTATATTTTAATAAGTGTAAATGTTTTCTTGCATATATTATATTCTTGAACAACGATACTTAGACATAATATTGTAAAGTAAAATTATACAAATTCGTGTTCGTTAAAATCATTGCGTTCTTTGAATTTAATTATCCGTTTCCTTTGTTTGCGGTAACTTGCTCATAGAATAGTCTCAAGCCATCGTTAACAACGTGAATATCACGATGGAATGTTTTGGTATAAGTATTGTGATACTGATTTATTAACGATTCCTTAACGTATTACTTTTAACGAATTTTAAAGCAGCTAAGGAACTTTTATATTTGTAAATATCTATAGACGTGTATAGCCATGTTAAGCTTATTTAAATTTATATAAATATAGAATGAAAAATAAACCGACACAAGCAGGGATTCTAACCGGCGACTTTTCGGAAACCTTCTCGTCGCTCTACCAATTGAGCTGCCGTATCGCTCGTATCGGTTTATTTTTCATTCTATATTTATATAAACTTTTACGCGTTAACGGATACTACAGTATTTCCGATTTATTTCGGGCATGATGCACCGATATCAAACGATCGCTGCCAGGTAACTAGAAGATTTATTTTTAATGTAATATAGAATTTAGCTGTACGTATGGCTGGCTGGCTTAGAGTATTGCTTTTAAAAGATAATGAGATGAATCTAAGCTTTAAGTAATCAGTTGTCTTAAATAATTTTTCGAGCATATTATTAAACAATTAAAGAATTTGAAATATGAGGTCTCATATTATTGGAATTAATATTTATTGGACGTCAAAGTAATATTAATTTTAAAATGTATAAATTCAATAAAAATATACTTTAAATTAATCTATAAATCCACTTATATATACAAAATAAATCCGCGAGTGTTGTCAAGAAACCTTAAAGATAAATAAGTTACCAACTATAAGATCGTACATCTAAGTCTAATCATCTAGGCTAAAGTGCTGAGTTTGAAAGCTACCCAAGAAGTGAGAACCGTCCACAATTGACCGCGACACAACAAATCACTTAACTTTATTCTCTATTTGTGATGCGACTTTTACTTCAACATCGCTTTTACACCAATGATACACATACTCAATCTAAATCTAAACATTTTAACTATTTTATAATATTTGAAAATATCTATAAACATATATAGCTCATTTAAATTTATATAAATATGGAATAAAGACGATCACATACTATAGAATGCTTAATTGACCGAGACGGACAGCGATACGGTAGCTCAATTGGTAGAGCGACGGGACGGTTTCCCAGAGGTCGCTGGTTCAAATTCCTGCTCGTATCGGTTTATTTTTCATTCTATGTTTATATAAATTTATTTTATAATATTTTCACTATATTATAATAACACAGGACAAATTACACATTGGTCTAACCTCTAAGTAAGCAAATTATTTGCTTGTGTTAAGGGTGTTAGACAACGATACAACATAGAAATACACATTATAAACACTGAGAATATATTTAATAAACTACCAAACCTAGAAATACAGATATCTATGTTCATCACGTACATGTCTGTCCCTGTCGGGAATCGAACCCGAGCCCCATTGAGTCGCTATACGTTAGGCGTCTGCGCTAACCACTCGACCAACGAGGTGGTTACATACAATATAGAAGTAATTAAGTAAGTAAGTATAGTTTTTAGTAATACAATATTGAATTTACTCCTAAAAAACCACGTACAAGTCATGTTAGTCTAGTAGAAAAAGTCTTCGTGATAGCAGAGCTTATATGTCAGTTATTCTATGTCTAACGTAAAATAAATTTCATTTAGCTTTTTAGGCCCAGGGTTTTTAGAGTGTATATATAAATTTATTAAATATTATTACACAGTATACGTTTGTGGTACTATTATGATGGTATATTACGTTCAAAGGATAATATTTGAATATGAAATTAATTATGCTGTATTCGGTACGCTGTTTGAACTGCTCGCATATTATATATCATAGTGTACTGGTGCTTATTACTTGACTTAGCCAAAGTAGAGTTCAACTATATCTTATAGTTTGTATGTTGTGTATCTTATTTTCATGTATGTGAATAAAATGTACCTTAAGGGAATGTCTTAATGATTGTATCTAACTTTAAACTTATTTAAATTGAACGGTCTTAATGAATTAACACGCTTCCATTAAAACAAAATAACTATTCATATTTTTATAATATTGGAGAAGGTTTCTCTTTAGTGATAATTAAATCAAACAATCATAATTGGGTTTTAGGTATACCTTTATTTAATTAATAATCATACTATGATTGTAATTATGAAAGCTTAAATTATAAACCTATCTACAGCCTCCATACCTGAAGTTGGATAAGTCTGTAGCTAAGCTAAGTGGGCAGACGCAATCTATTTTAAGCTAAAATCTACAAGTTAGAGACTATAGTGGTCTTGACTTGACCCGAGTTATATTCTTTTCATCTGACTTCTTTGTTTGTATTTTACAATTCTTTGTTTAATATACTTTTTTAAGGAAAATTTAGCTATTGTTGTACAGGTTTTAAAATTTTAATATTATATTGTTATATTAAGATAAAATGTAATTTACTTTTAAATAAATATGTTTCATTTAATAGAGGTATATGTAAAAACAAATGTCACAGTACCAGGAGAGCATAAACTCTACAAAGTTTACTTATAGCAATGTAAATTCAACATAATATAACATATACCTTAGACTTGAGCTATGGTTTAAGCCACCAAGACTGATTTATTCGCTACGAGAACCACGCCGTAGCAGATATTCTACTTGCTACGATATAACAGTAGTTTATTTGCTGTCTGTGACCAAGTGAATGCATATACTTATGCATTATATAAATATTAAATAGGATACTTTAAGTAAATTACAGAAATAATGTATGTTTGTATGTAAATAATCTAAATAGCTCAAAGCTATATAATCTTAAATAAACTTTATAATGTGTGTGATGTATTAATGTCAAGTGTTTAAAAAAAGAACACTTTTTTTTTAGTTTACGTCATAAAACAATAAATACAATACATAGGTATCATTTACAAAAAAATTATAACACAAAATCGTTGTGTAAAACAGAAATAACGCTATAAAAAAAAATAATCATGTTGTAATATTAGTGTCCTCGATTTCAATGATCTAACGTGTCACCCTCTTCATGACAAAAACGAAACCAGCTGTTTTATAAATAGGATACCTCAGGTTACGAGTCCCGTTACGGCGAGGTAAACTGTTAGAAACGTGATGCTGGCTGTCACAGAACAATGAACAATGGCTGTAATCTTAAAATGGAAGAAAATCACCATGAATAGAACAGAGAATAAAAGCGTTCTATATGAAGGGTGTAAAATTTAATATGGCATATACAAAATGTGATATATTTTTTGTTCTTACTGAAATATTAAATCTATATGATTTTTAATTTATTTTATAAATGATTTGTTATTCAGAACATTTTACATCAGTTAAACAAATAATAATAAAATGTATAAAATATTATTTAATTACAATATTATATTAAATATTTAAATGTTATATTATTCATAATAATTCTATTAAGGCGTCATTTAATATTCTTTTTAATAAAACAAATTTTGTGTTCATGCCTTGACGGGTGTTATTATTTTATGAACATGACATTAGGGGATAACAAATGTCATCCCTTATTTAGGTGAGGCATAACATGCTTTTAACTTGAGAATTTCTAAGTGAAATGGACTTCGGTAATTACTGTAATGGCGCCAGCCAAATAATGGATACTACTAGAGAGTTCAGCTACTCTGTAAACTTTTAACGAGTTTGGAGGTATTCGATTAAGAAAAATGGCCGCTACACTAAACTAACATTTATTGTTGCTAATTGACAGCTAAACGTTAATTAAAGGGAAGAAACGGCGTTCTAACATTTTGCCATTATAATAACAAATCGGTATACTATTACCGGTACTGCGTACTGAACTCGTCGCTATCACTTCAGCGACGTCAACTCACGACGTATTTAAAGACTACGAAGAATGAACATAAAAACAGTACTGACGAATGTCATACAGGATACTTTCCGACGTTTAATTTCCTCGTGTAAAGTTTTAATTCGAGACATAAAGGCCTTAAAAGCGGTGTCTGGCAAGTTTCATCATCGCGCAGATGCGTCGGTAGGAAGCTTACTTTACACACAAAGCCTACAAGTACAAAAGGCTGAGCCTACACTCCGTTTTATGGCTGACAAGCGAAGTCGGGGGAAGAGATACATCTCGCTTGATAGATATTAGAAATCTAATTCAGTTTTACACACACAAGCACACAGTTTTATTACCGTATGGATTAATTTAAAATATTTACAATGATAGAAAGTTAGAATCATTGTCTATTTATCAAATATATTATGTACTATTACTAATCATAGACATAATTCCACGCCCACTAAAAATCAATTGCTTCAACAAAAAGCCAACATTCTAAATACATCAGAAGCGTCGGTTTGAATCAAAGTTATGGCAATAAATAGATTGCCAAGTCGCGTCATATGCACCTGTCGACCGATTAAGCCTAGCGGGCATATACTGGCTTATTTCACAAAAAGACCAGTTCGCCATTTCTACTGCAGGTTACCGTGCTATCTGCACTTTCATTTAAAATCAGAACTAAAAGTACATTTATTTGTTAAAGTTCAAAATATTTAAAGGATATAGTTATAAAGATTAAGCCTAAATTTTCTTTTTTTCATTGCTAGTTTTTTTTTATACTTAATTATAGTATTTTGTAATATACCCTACTATATATATTAATACCCTTCTCAATTCTAAAATTCTATTCAAATATAAATGAAAAGTAAATTGCTTGTGTATACTAGGCCTTAAACGGTATCGGACATTTAATTATGACACTCAGTTCAGGGTTACAAATTTAGTTCGCAAAACGAAATTAAAGTACCTGCTTTAACAATGATTTACTACAGGACCATATTATAAACTTATTTATCTTACCTTTTATAATATTTGTAAAAGTTACTTTATTTATCCTTATTACACTTCACATCGAGCCAATTGATCGATGTTTTTTGTCCCGGGAAAATTGGAGGGGCGGAAATGTCATTACATCCCGGAAAAAGACGACCACCTGAGCGGCAACGCATAACCCAGTAGTTTATAATGTGATTAAGGTTTGACATTAATTATATTTATTAAGTTTTGTATTGTCTATATAACTGTTTTAGAACATTAAAAAACGTATGTACAATTTGTACTTATAAGGACTGAAAATCGATAAGATGCGAGAAATCTTAGTAATATCTCATTTACAGTTTACAACACAGATACTATAAGTAATAGCAAATAAACGATAAAAATCGAATCGTAACTAATCATATTATTTAGTCATTAGAGTGCCTAGATTTATAAAGGGGGAAAAGAGGTAGAGGGTTGGTACTTTGCTTTATAATAACAATTATTGTTTTTGATCATAAGTTTATTTGTAAAGATAAATAAAAATAAAATATAAAAAATGCACAACCCTATAAATTAAGACAGGGCTGTCCACTAGCTTATTATTTTGGCAATAATATCGCTAGCACTTTTAGACGGCACCTCCCCGGACAGCTGGCAGCGTTGACTAACAGAAATAGTTTTAGAAATTCATCGTCTATTATTGAACATGTACTTTCGTATTTAGAGCGACGACTTTTGTGATCAGATCGAGCTAGACTGCAATGATTCTGGTGTTTCAGAATAGACCGATCAATTGTACTTTATTGTTTTAAGGATGTATTATGAACAAATAATGTAGTATTATGGATACGAACTGTTGTTATATAGGTATTTATATATTGTATTTAGGTTGTACAAATTTATACCAAAAATGGACAAAAATGGCGTCTGATGTTAGCAGTCATTCTCTCTATTATGTTAGATGCTATGGAAAATATATATATATTTTTTTTTAAAGAAAGATAATTGATCAATTGTCAATTCATATAAGCAAGCCATCAAGTAAACATAAGTAGCTTATGACACGTTATATAAGATGAATGTGTTTACAATACATTATTCACTTCGACTTCCCAAGAAGTCCCAAGTTATTTTGTGCTTAGACATTCAGATTAACATATCATCCCTTCCTTTGTTTCTAATACCAACGTTATGAACAATACCAACACATCAGTACCACGTACATTAGTACGAGTTATCCCAAGGAAATATTAAGATTCAATTTAGTTGAAATAATGTACATACTCAAGCGTAAAAACAAACTTAATTATGATTGACAATAAGCCAGGAGTGACGTGTGCTTCAGAATTATTAATTAATTATAAACCTCTTCAATATCATGAATATCGTTGGTGAATATGAAAGGTATGGGTTAACTTTATGGCTAGAACGTGATATGGAATAATCCTTTCAAATATTATTTTGTAAATTTATACAATTACTTTTTATTCTTTTATAAATCAAGCCAATTATTTATCGTATGTTTAAATTTACACAGCTTGCAATTACGTTATATTTTTATAAATAAAAGGAATTTAAACTATTAGTTCTTTAAAATTAGATCTTCATTTTAAATTGCAAGGCAAAGCAAAAACTGCATGTATACAGATAACAAAGACAAGAATGACTAAGTATAATATCCACACGCAAGGGTCGCATTAGCACAATCTGTTATATAAATAAACTACCGTGTAAGTGATTCAGCGCTTAATAATTCAGTTCCATTATTTAAATTAACTATTTGATTATTAAATTAAGCTCTTTAAATGTTTAAAATATATAGAAATTTTAATAAATATAGAATGAAAAATAAACCGATGCGGGCACCGATTCGAACCCGCGACCTCTATGAAATCATCCCATCGCTCTCCGTTTCCAGAGGCCGCGGGTTTCAATCCCTGTCCGTATCGGTGTATTTTTCATTCTATATTTATTAAAATTTAAATGAACTTATTAAATAAATTAAAATAAACTTTACCTACATTTTTATAGATATTTTAAAACATATATAGAAATTATATTACCTCGAAAATGAAAATTATTCATTACAATACAATAGACCTACTAACAATAACATACATAAAATACAATTTGGTACACAAACAATGTGATTACCCCTGAAAGTGCTTGAACGTCGAAAAGCGTTTCTGACGTTTTCCTGTTCTTTTCATTGATATCACTTTTGTTTCAAAAATGTAGTCACTTTGGGAAGTCGAGGACTTTTACTATAATTTGATTTGGGAAATAAAATCATGGGATCAATATGCCCATTTTATTTATGTAGATATTATGAAAGTAAAATCATAACCCTTTATTATTGTATAAGCGAACTAAAAAAAGGTATAGTTTAGAATTATAATTCTAAATTTCTTTTTATAATCAGTGGATAGACACAAACCGAATATAAATTTTTGGACGTTAATTACCGGTGAGGGGGTTTCTCCGTGTGACGTCACGGATGTTTTATAGACGTTTGATGTCTGGCAGGTGACGTCTGTAATATCCGTTTCAGAGTTGATTTTATCGTTACAACGGCTTTAGTGTACTTAAATAATGTTTAGAGCCATTTGGATATATCGGCTGTAGATTAAAAAACAGAATTCTAAATGTTTTTTACCGTAAAAAATATACCTAATAAATAATTTGGTTTAAGATAAGTTTTATCTTAAATTAGTGCAAAGACAGCATTTTATAAAACAAAGTGCTCTGAAAGGAAGAATGACAAAAGCTTTTAATAGAAAGAATCTCGATTATGTCTTGTATTGTTTGGTCTTATTTTATTTCGTTTTGGCTACGTGAGAGCTATTTAATCTTTCCCCGGTTCTTATTGTCCACTTAAAGCATATTTAAACGCAGTACAGTAATTTCCACAAGATATCTTAGATCTTCCTTTTCTTAGTTTTATATCTAAAATTAAAGGTATATTATTAAATGAATCTTATTATAACATACAAGAGTAGTTGCTGGAATTTAGGTCATTAACTGATTTGCAGGGTTGTTATACGTCAAACATTATTATACTTTATTTAAAAAGAGAAACTGGTGAGTTTCTGGCCAGCTTTTCTCACCAGAACAGCATTCCGAGCTGGTGGTAGCTTACTCACAAACTATACTTAGCTTTTTAATGTGATAAAAGACGATTAAAAAGTGCTCGTAAATGTATACATGAATAAATATATTTTGAATTTGAATTTGGGTCTGTGAATGTCCTTTGTAAGATAATAATCTATTTAATTATATGAAATAATATTGTATGAAAATATTTATAAACAGGTGTAGCCATGCTAAGCTTTATTATCATCAATCAAGAAAAATAAACTGTTTCGGCCAGGGTTCGAACCCGCGACCTCGGGGAAACCGTCCCGTCGCTCTACCAATTCAGATACCGTATCGCTTTCGAACGATTATTGTTTTATTTTTCATTGTGTATTTATTAAAATATAAATAATATTGTAGATAGAAGTAGTTATGATTGAATTTATAATGAAAGTAATATTAAATGAGTCTGAAACCTGCACCTGGTAATTAGTTGATTTCTCTGAAAGTTTCAAATATTTGAACGTAGCAGAAGTGTTTCTCTCATTCGCGTTTAAATTAGACGAGTTTGAGATGTTAAAATATCTTGTGATTATTCAACTATATTTTATTATTTGATGAATAAGTTGTAATATATATTTAAATGGTATAATAAAAACATTATTTGATGACGGAATTAATGTTAAGATGCTTTATATGAAGGTAAGTATGGGACTTAAACGATTGGATAATAGCTGATTTGGCAGAGAAAATAGGATGTTAAAATAAATATAGACTGATAAAATAATCAAGGCGAGTAACGACTTGATAGCTCAATTGGCAGAGCGATCGGGATACGAAGAGATTGCAGATTTAATTTCGTGGATTAAATGTTTTATTTTTTATTTATTTGTTAAGGAAAGCAAAATATACTGCTAATGTGTGTATAGACTATTTTAAGTGCATCAGGAATTAAATTTGCAAAACCTGTTGAAGATTTAAAATATACATTATTTTATTGTTTTCATAATTCTAATGACATAATGCTTGTTATTTGTATTTTATATTTACCTAAATTTATAAAATTTTATACTTCATTTTAGGAATATGAAAGATTTTCAACCAAAATATAATTTATAAAATGTCAAAGTTGATTAAAAATATGACGAATCGCTTATCCATTTTTTTACCTTTGAAGTTATAATTGATTTGGATTATTGACTTTATAAATATTATTATAGAATCAGGTGTTAAGACCAAATAATGTATATCTTACTGAAACATATATATAGGTTTTTGGAGAAAGGTTCATTTCTCCATTAAGTTAAGTAATGTGAAAGCCAGTTAAAGGGCCCTTATAAATCCATTTAATAGTATATGTATTGAAATAAATCATACTAATCACGGAGAGTAAAACAGAGTTGAAATCAAATGCGAAGCTAAATTAAAAAACCAGTTAAGTGCGGGTCGGACGCCCATACTAAGGGTTTTGTACCATTACATATAAAAAAGGCAAAAACGTCCCGTTTTTTGTACGGGAGTCCCTCTTAGATATTTATTTTATTTTAATTTAAAGTTTATTCTTAAAATGAATATAAAACTTAATATTCTGTGGGCTATTTCAATCATCTCCCTATAGCTCTTATAAAAACAAAGCAAAAAAGCACTATTGTTGTATGGGAGACCCCTCAAATATAAATTTAATATATATAGCGGCACCAAAACAACATAATCTGTGAAAAACTTCAACTGTCTGGTTATCACGGTTCAAGAGATACAGCCTGTAACCAGACAGACGGACCGACAGACAGTGAATTCTTAGTAGAAGGTTTTTACACTTTGCATACGGAACCCCAAAATGATACAGATTTTTACTTCTATATCTCTGACTTAATAATACGATCCCTACTAATATTATAAACGCGAAAGTTTGTCTGTCTGTTATGCTTTCACGGCTAAACCACCGACTCGATTTGAATAGAATTCGAAATGTAAATAGTCATAGATAGGCAAATCCGGGGTCAAATATAGGCAACTTTTACACATATCAGGCCCTAGAGGATTGAAATAGGGAATGAAAATGTATATAAAAAGTTTAAAGACATTAACGCTTAACTTAAATATATTTGATAAGCCGGGACTAAACATAGTGTACCTTTTATACTGTATATTTTATTGTATATGAAATTATTTTACAAAAATACCAAAATCATCGATCAATATGAACATTCGCACACAGGTTGCCAGTGTAAAGGCTCTGTAACATTTTAAGCAAACATATGAGTAAGTAAATATATTTATTTAAAAATTGAGATAAACATTATTTTAACATTTTTTTTGCCAATCAACAGCCAGGCAGCCAGCATATATTCACTTTAAATATAATTTTACTATGATTATAATACATTAATAAAAAAAAAATAAAACTTAATGATATTAGGTTATCAGAAATAATAGTATGATAGGACTTCCTAAAAAAAACAATTGTAGGCTTAACTACAGAAAATTTTGTTACATGAATGTTATATACCATTTTATTATTAAACTATATTATCGAATAAACGAATTATTATACTATATAACTCCTTTTTGTTACAATATTATTATTGTTAATAACAAAATCTTTCACGATAGATAACTAATATTCAGTTTCAAGGATACCTCAAAAGTACACCTAAACTCGGAATTATAATTTGTGATTCATAAAAAAAGTCCCGCTTGGGCATCGAAGCCACTACCGTTGATTCAGCAGTCAGGATCTCTAAACATTAGACCATTAGCCGCTAAAAGTCAAATAATACTTTATTTATTTAAAATGCTCTAAAGGATTAGATCGCAGCTTAATAATTCACGTATAGGAAACACACACACACAAGTATATATTATTATGAAATGGGTGAAAAAAAATTGCAACAGAATTTGAGAATTAAATTGAGATTAATTAAAATAGGATTATATTATTCGATATTAATTTGAGTAACCTATTTAATGTTAATTTAATTATAATGTAAAATGTTTGTTTATATCAGTACATCTAATAAATGCATTTTGGTAAACCACGGGATGTTATCAATATTGCATAGTTGTACTTAATCAAATACTATTTTCCGGATTATAAAATGAATTTGAGTTCTCGATTTATTATTTAAACCTATCTAATTAATTATAAAACCGAGTCAAGTAGTTAAAGGATTCAACTTCTAACATATATTTAAGATAATTTTCATATTATAGATCAGATATTTTTTTTTAAGTCAAAGAACTTCAGTCTCATAGATCTGTTAAGGTTTTCGTTCCTTTAAAACAGTTGGGGGTGAATTCAAATAAAACGAATGAATGTCGTTTTCTCAAAGAGAGTAAGGTGTTTCAAATGAAAAGCTTATTCTCTGAAGGAAATATATTTTCAAGGAGATAAAAATACGCTAGGTAAATAATGTTGTTGATTCTGTTTGGTTGTTTATATTTTAAGATTCATTAATGTTTAAGGAACGTTATGATTTCTTTTACAAAAAAATATTTCATAATAATGTTCTATATTCAATAAACAGTCCGTTGGATATAAGGAAATTATTATATATAGTTATATATGGTATGAATGCGTTCCAAGAGCCAAGTGCCAAAGTATTGTAGCCGTCTAACATAATTTGTTGTCCAATTGACATGACGCCTAAAACAACAGTATTACAACTACATAAATAACAATCACATATATTATTATTGGTTACATTTATGATAGAGTTGATGTATAAAAATACTTAATATGTTTATTTAATCGCCTTGTTGGTCCAATGGTTAGCACAAACGCCTAACGTATAGTGCGCAATGGGGTTCGAATTCGATTCCCGACAGGGACAAGCATGTATGTGATGAGCAGACATGTCTGTATTTCTGGGTTTGGTCGTTTATTAAATATATTCTCAGTATTTATAATGTGTATTTCTATGTATTTGTATCGTTGTCTCACAACCTTAACACAAGCAAATGATTTGATTAGTAAGGGGTTAGATCAATGTGTGTACTTTGTTCTGAGATATTATTATTATTTAATGTTATGGTTTGTATAATAATAGATAAGTTTTATTTTAAAAAGACTCTCGGTTTTACAAACTAAATACTGGATTGAACTAGATGGAACTAGATAAAACTAGATTTAGTAACTATTATGAACGTATCTTCTAAATATATATTAAAGTTTCAGTTTGTAGAACGCTACATTATCTTCCATATGCAGACTCCGAGTATGAGATTATGGATTCTCACGGTTTAATCTACTAATAAGTCAAACTTAAATTTAAGTACGTATCTTACAATTTCTTGTCGTTATGACAAAAGTGTAAAGTTTGAAAACTTATGAGCGTTCTCAAGTGTTCGCTTAGTTTTAAGTCCCTCTTCATAAACAACATTGAAATTAAATTTAACCATGTGCTATGATATATTTATATTCAAACCATTTATTACAATTTTTCGAATAAAGGTAGAAATAATTGTATCTCAAAGAGATAGATTGAAGAATAATTAATGTTTAAAAATGAATGTCAGAACGTATACATATTATTGAACGTAGACGATCTCGAATAAATTGCAGTTGTAAACGAAATATAAAAATCATTTCCATGAAAAGAGGATTTACAAATAAAGTTACAGCTTACATTTAGAGTCATAACTTACGAATCTCTTTCCAACTTTCTTTTAACAGAATCAGGATTTATTTGTTCATTTTATAGTTCATGTACGAAACAATTCAATTGTTCTGTGTAGGATAGTACAGAAACTTTGTAAGTCGGTTTTCATTTGATGTTGTATTTGATATGTGGGGGATTATAACATACAAAAGGAACAAATTTGTTGTGTTTTTTTAAGACATCTATTTTTAATTGTGTTTTTTGAGAGATGTGGTGCTATTTTATATAGACAGTATAGATTATTCCTCATCAAGTATTGACATGTAAATCCAGACCATGGATATACAATAATCAGAATAGAACATATAAAGGATATTAACCTTTTGTATATTTCCTTGGATACTATAAAAATAAACTACTTCTCTATAATTTATAAGTCATTTGAAACATAACAATGTTAGATATAAAATAGTTATTGTCATCACATATTTCCATATGAAAACATCCTTTTTATATTCTATCAAACGATATTAGCTATGAATATTTTATTTATACCAGGTCCCTATTTAGGGATCAAAAGCACTCAAATATCTAATGAAGTTTATCTGATATTAGAAATATTCAATTGGATTTTTGTAATATTCCGGAATATTTTATTCGACTTCAATACTTTCTAATTAGAGTTGCAGTATATTGATGATATTGGAAATATGATCTGCACATTTTCAACATTCTATAAAATACTCATTTAAATGATATTTTATTTTAATGGAGTTTGGAGAAAATATTACTCAATATTTTCATTTTAAAATCAGACGAACTTTTTAATCCGATATAGGAAAAAACTATATTGTATTGTATATTTTTATATTAATAAAATAAAAGTGAGGAAATGAGATTAAGAATAAGTAAGTGGGAATTTCTTTTGCAATTATCAATTAGTAGAGTGGGTGTTGTGGTAAGATATTATTTATTGATTACTTAATATTCTTTATAAAATACTTTTTGTATGTATATTTTTATATTAATAAAATAAAAGTGAGGAAATGAGATTAAGAATAAATAAGTGGGAATTTCTTTTGCAATTATCAATTAGTAGAGTGGGTGTTGTGGTAAGATATTATTTATTTATTACTTAATATTCTTTATAAAATACTTTTTGTATGTAAGTTATTAGTATAATACTTTCGGTTATTTGTATAAGTTATTAGTATAATACTTACGGTCAAAGAAACCATCAGGAAAGAAACGGTCCGCAAATGGCAGGACCGTTACCAAACTTCCACCACAGGAGCCATTACTAAAATATTCTGGCCAGATATAAAAGAGTCATACCACATCCTCAGAAAAATAAAAACAAACCCCACTCTCACCCAAGTCTTCACGGGACACGGTGGAATAGCGGAATACTTATACAGATTCCATATCAAAGATAGTCCCGGCTGCGAATGCGACCCAAACATAAGCGAGACAATTTGGCACGTCCTTCTGGAATGTCCCCGCTATGCCGCGGCTAGACATGACCTGGAGACCCAAATGTACAGAAATCTGGCCAAGTCTGAACTGCCTAAAATATTGGCAGATTCGGAGATCAGGCCTGCATTCCTTACTTTTGCCGAAAAAGTCTTCCGCAACGCAGCTAGAAGGAATAGTACTTTCGCTAATCCATCTATTCATCAACCCATACAAACACACGAAGTGATTGCCCGAAGACATCCTGTGTTACCCATAAACTCCGAGCCAAACGCGATAACAATTCACCAACTTTTATCTTGTGGTGAAAAAAGTAATCCGTCCATAAGAATTCGAGGGGTGGCCCTATTCATGAATTCTAATCAGGAAAAGCTAGGTATAAGTTTTTGCGTTCCTAGTAGTCGCAGTGGAGTGGCGATTTCCCCGGGACTAGCGGCATTAATAAATGGGAGCACGTCGAGACAGAATATGAAGCGCAAAGTTTACGAAGCATTGCCTGTAACAAAGGTGGCAGGCATCGAATGCCGGTTATTACGAAAAGTAAATAAAACTATCGTATTAATCGAGCGGAAAGACGTGGAGCCACCGTACGCTCAGGCTAGTTGTCTGCTGACGAAATTCGGAGAGCCGTTAGGAGGGGAAAACATCACTCCCCGAACAATCAGTGTTGATGCTATGGTACTGGTGTATGAGAAGGCTGAAGTATCACAAAGGATTGGTATTTTAAAGGCCTCCATACACCACGAGATAGTTGTCTATGAAGACCGAGGAGAAAACCTTGAATACCTCAGGCCACATCATGTTTTGGGACCAACCAAGCCCCCGGGCAACGGAGGAGATACAGAACCAGCATCAAAGAGTGGTTCGGAACGACTACAGGAGAAGGCAAAAGCACATCAACAAGCAGAAGCCTCCACGTCAAAACCTAGTCTGACATCAAAATCTTTCATGAAGGCAATCACAACCGCCGTAGGGTCCATGGTAAAAGCATCAAGAACCTCACCAGGTAAGAAAGTGGTGTACGATGACCAGGAGGAAAATCTCCAACACACTAGTTCACGTCGTACACTAAAGCCCACCAGCTCCATGGCAACGGCGGTAATTAACCTCATAAAGATGAAAAATAAAACCAGCTCTGAATCCGTAAAACCTCAAAAAAAAACAAAGGCAAAGATGGGAATAGTCAGTTCGCCTTGTCTTCGTCTGGCAGAGGGACCACTTGATCACTTCATAAATGCTTTCCTTGAGTTTCAAGCTTTAACAAAAGCGACTAAACAGGCTAAATCAATACCTCTTGAAGAAATTCTTCAGGCCTTTAAAATCGGTAATCGGAAGTTCTTGGAGCTGAAACTCAAGGAGGCAGATGCAGCTATATACAACAACCAAACTGCAAAGATAATACACGGCACAATGGCAGGAGAGCATATGGCAGCATACAATGCGACCAGTGGTTTCGTTATGTTGGATAGGGAAGAGACGAAGCGAACAGGCAAAGCCAAATATACGACGCCATCTAACGACCCAATTGTTGTCACGGCCCAATGCACCAAGATTATGCTAGAGGATATGATCCTAGACAAAGCTAGCACATTAACGAACTTTGAAGCTTGGACCGTGCCAATACTAAACTGGGTCAACGGGGTTCCAGGATGTGGCAAAACCACGTGGATAATATCGCACTTCGACGCGGAGAAGGACGTCATCGTTACAACCACAACTGAGGCGGCTAAAGATCTAAGAGAGAAGATCTCTCAGCGTATAGGTGACGAATCAAAGAATCGAGTGCGTACGATGGCCTCTGTATTAGTAAATGGATTCAAAGAGTCAGAAATCTATCAACGTTTGGTGGTAGACGAGGCTCTTATGAACCATTTCGGATCCATAGCGATGGCTACGCGGTTGTCCGGCGCTGCCGAAATTCTCCTCGTCGGTGACGTGAACCAGTTACCTTACATCGATAGAGATAATCTATTCGAGATGAGGTACTGTCGTCCCACCCTGATAACGTCCATCAGCCAAGAATTACTGTGCACACATCGGAATCCCTTAGATGTCGCGTATGCCTTAGAAGAGGTCTACTCCGGCATCTACTCCAGCAGGAAACTAGTGCAGTCCTTAACAATGCTCAATTACACAGGATCGAAAATACCCAGATCCCAACCTAATACCCTGTACTTAGTACACACCCAGGAAGAGAAGATAGCATTGTCTAACGAGGGTTATGGATCAGGCGAAGAGTCGCGTATCTTAACCATACACGAAGCACAAGGACTCACTTTCAGTTCCGTTTTTATAATCAACACCAGGAGTAAGATGCAACTGCACGACAGCGTTCCCCACGCGGTTGTAGCAGTGTCGCGTCATACCGAGAGCTGTGTGTATTTTACCGACAGCGAGGACGACGCGACGGGCAGATTCATCAGGAGAGCGATGAAGGCGACAAAATATAACATCATAGAATATAATACCAAGATGGCTATAAAAGACAGAAACTTCGCTATCGTGGAAACCTTGCTCGTGATGAGTGAAAAAAATAAAAATAACAGTAGGTCACCACAATAGTGTTTTCGTAGGAAGGCATTAATGAGAAAATGTAAGAAATTTAACTTTAATAATATTTTTCTTTTTTATACATCAAATACTTATACTATACTTCACATTATAACATTGTACAATAAAAAATAAAAAAAATAATAAATAAATAAATAAAAAAAATTAAATAAAATATATGTATATATATATATAATATTTATATTTATATAAGTATGTGTAATTGCTGTGCAAAGGACTTACCTTACTAATATAGTTTTTAAGGTACCTGTAGTAATAGACTCCTTTTTGAGTATGTTATCTCAAAATTTCAACAATTAATATGCAAAATACAAACCAAATGCGAAAAGTGCACGGGCGACGTGTCCGTGGATAAAAGTAGAAATTAATAAAAAAAAAAAAAAAAAAGTATAATACTTTCTTAGTCGAGCATATAAATGTAACATATGTTCCTTATTACGGAAAGGAGTGATGAGCTTTAAGCACCAAGTTAGCTTATGTCTTTTGTTTTTTTTTCAAATAAACATTTTAATAGTGTTTGTACTAGAAATTAGATATTTTTAGTATTAGATACAATGTACATTTTTATAGTATTTGATAAAAATATTGCCTTATGATGTTTTTCTTGACCAATGTGCATTAACGTTCAGTTAAAAATGAAAGCCAGTTTGATTTTTTATAAATTATTATTTTATAAAAGCTGCGATAACACATATTAAATTGATAATAGATATTTAATTATAATTATACATTCATCTTAATATAACCAAATTGGATGTTGAAATAATAATATCTTTCTCACTCTCAATCCAGAGCAACTAATTGAAATAGCCGTCTTTTACTTAATAATACTTGTAAAATGAGTACGTAAACATTTCAAAAGAAACGTCTCGAGTGGCCTTTGATCTCGCGATCTAATCGTTGTTTATCAGATAATCTTGAGATTGCGAAATTTTTCGTAATTTTCTTTCATATACTTTAATAATTTTTATACTAAAATAACATCACCATTTTATACGACTAACATAACACAACTAGCTTCTATATAAAGATAAGTAAAATCTGGTATCAGTCTCCTTACGAAACATCTCTTAGCAATCACGCCAACATTTTCCGTAAACTTAGGGAAACTATATTGAACGATAAATTGACTTAAGTAGTAAACTTTATGTTATCTTGTACAATAAGGTATATTTATCACAATGATACATAACTTTCATAAGTAAGTATAATGCTAAACTGGAGTGTAATCTAAAACATAACATTTATAATAAAAGGTCTTTTACGTACATATGATTCACGATTAACCGAACTATATGTCGAAATATGTAACTTTATACAAGTCGAAATTATACAAAAATAGAGGTGTTAGAACTTGCTTTACCCGCTTGCACCCCTTACGGCCCCTGTTCCAGACGTAATGCTATAATTTTAGTGTAGTTAGAAGATACAGATTTGCAAAATGATGCAGGACCATCCATGATGACGATATAATGGTTCAATATTGTAAATTAATATCATCATAATCTTCCTGCCCTTATCTCAATTTTGTGGTCTGCGCAGTATGTTTTGTCCTTTCATTTTTCCCTGCCACTCATAATTTTTATAGACACTTTCTTCTACTTCATGTGGCCTTACACGCATTTCACCTATCTTTTTTCGTCCATCCTCTTTCTTTGCATTCCTCCATTTCCACATGTAACAATTTTCTAATAACATGTCTTTCATCCCTCCTTATAATATGCCCATATCATGAAAGAGACCATCTTCTATTTATTTCTGTCACTGGCGCTACTCTCAAGATTCCCCTAAAATACTAATTTCTTATTTTATCCTTTCTTGTTATCCTACACATCCTATCCTGTCATACACGTCTCGGTCAACATTGCCATAGCTTTGTATGACGGAACAAAGGTAGCGAAAGTCGAAGGAGGCTGGTAACAGTATTCCATCTAAAGCAATTGTAACCAAAGAGGAGAGAACACCGACTTTGAAGAACAGGTCTTCTGTTCTTCTTTTAATTATTTTCAAGATACGCTCTCCAGCTTTTGTTACCATTTTTCCAGTCTGATCTGAACCTCAAGTCCATCCTCACCGACAAGAACAATGTCATCAGCGAACAGCATGCATCACGGTACCTCCTCCTGTATGTCCGATGTCAGAGCATCCATTATCAACAGGAAGAGATAGGGACTTAAAGATGATCCCTGGTGCAATCCCACAGCCACATTGATCTTGCCGGTGTTTCCAGCAGCCAGCCGGACGTATGTTGTAGATCGACTGTACATTGTACTAATACATTACATACTCCCCAGGCATACATTTTTCTTTCAAAGCCCACCGCACTACAGCACGCGGAACTCGCTCGAATGCCAGGCATAAAACCTAACTGATTCTCTGTAAGAGCACTTTCGTCTCACATCCTTCTCTTTATTACTTTCTTCCATTATTGTATGACATAACACAAATATTGTAAATTAATATATCCATATATATCTTATTTTATGATTAAGCTTGTAATATGCTAGTTTATATGTATATCATTTATGAAAAAGAATGTAGATATATAACTGTACCAAATATGATAATTTTTTTTCATACATTCCAATATCTGGTTTTTATTCATACATTCCAATATCTGGATAAAATATCTGGATTTTCGATTACCCGAGAGCCTAATGCGAACAATTAGTTCAGTTAATCGAGTTTCTACTGTATTTATGTTGGTTATTCCAGAATTTATGATTCGTCGTTTCTATGACGTAATCGAAAACTTTTGACATTCTTAAAGGAGGTCATTAGTGAAAACTGTGTAGAATTCCCAAACAAATATGAGCACGAATTCCTTACCTTGTTTTATGTGATAACAAAATTCTTAGAAGTCCAAATATATGTTATGATAAAAAGTATGTTTTGAAAAACATTTTAAGAACTTCATCTTAAGCCTGGGCATGTATATATATGTATATGAATGAAAATTTTATCAACAGGAGCAGGACTCGTACCTGTGACTTCTAGAATACCATACCGTTCTCCAATTTTACTTAAGTTTTTGTAGTTTTTATCATCTCAAATATCATAGGCTCAAATCCTATCCATGTAGGTAAATTTTTCATTCTTATATTTAAAATTTATTTGACAATGAAACATTTGAAATATGACAAAAGGTTTTCATCTCGTTGTTCTGTTTGGGATTTATTGATTTTTAATTTGGGTATAAACCTAGCACGATCCGATTTTATTAATGGCGAGAGGTTAGGGGTCAGCGGGGAGTTACGTTTATTAAAAGGGGTAATGGATTTTATTAGGGTTGAATAATAATGTATTAATAATTATAAGCAGAGCTAGTAAAACTAACTTTGATTTTCGTAAAGGATATTAGTAATAAGAATAATTATTTATTTATTTATTAAAGTATATATATCAAGTGTAAATTAATTACTACGAATGTAAAATAATGAAAAATTTATAATTTTTATGTTGTCAGTTCGCTTCATATTATTATATTATTTTCAAGCAACCGACCGAGACTTGTATAGTGATAAGCAATTAAATATTAAGTAACGTTTACATAAGTTCAACTTCTTAAATATATAAATAAGACATATAAGGATCATATGTTATATGTGTTATAAACACATCTATGTGTGAGGTTATTTATAGTGTAGTTGTAGAAGATTTACAGGACGTTCGACACTAATATTTTTTGTTAATAAATATTTCCATACTTATATAAAAAATACAACTTCTTGCACTACCATAGTCATGATAAGAGTAGTTTATTAGGTATATAATGTAAAATGTATTACATGAGAAAGCTAGTTTAATTAAACTACAATAAATACAAATTAATTTAAACTACAATAAATAAAATGAATCATAGCGAAAGCCTATAATATTTAAAAAAATTATCATCCGATAACAAATAACCATCCGTCAAAAAAAAATCCGTGGAATTCATTTCAGCAATAAAGGTTAAGTATTGAAGATGAAAACAAAATTGAGAAGAATACAAATCTTAATAACAAATTGGTAGCGTGTTTAAAGGAGGTTATATTGAAAAAAATATTCGTGTACTAAACGGAATATTAATGTAAATGAAAACAAGCAGAGGCAGTGTTGTGTAAAAAGGAGCCAATCTGGAGATCAAAGAATATTTTATGATTCTGTCCGAGTTCAATATTTTATTTCAATTTATATTATTGTGTTTCACTTCCTTCGTCTATCCGGTATTTTAGCACGTTTTAGATTTTTTCATATAACGGTTAATACAACGTTCAGATAACAAACGGATCATCGGATTTCAAATGATTTTTCTTTTACACACAATTTTAAATAAATATATCTTCTACATCAATAATACAATCTTATTATCACAGATTAGATTTTTATTTCCAAGAAACATATATATTGTTTTGTAATATTGATATGTATTTTCGTAATAAGGTAACAATAATTTATTAATGTTTTATATTCACATAAATAATTTATTGTACAGAACCCAGAAGCATTAATTGAAACCTGTTATCTTGATGCTACGAATGTTGAAATTTATGTTTTACCCCTCACCCTAGACGCCTCCGGGCCCTTGAAGCCCTATATTTATTAAGTTATGTAGAGAATCATTTAGCGAAGTGGTACCTATTTATATAACACTAGCTAAAGCTCGTGACTCCGACTGCATTCATAGTTTATTAAAATTTTAAGAGTATAGGATTGCTTTTCTTTCACAGTTATAGAAAATCTTTTCTAAACATATTTAGAAAATCTTTTCTAAATATGTGTGATAAGTGTAAAGATTTTCTAAATGTACAAACATTCAAACTCTATTATTGTAATACCATAGTTATATAAAAATTGTTGATGACATTTGTTTCAAAAACTTCCGCTGATTAAATACACTTACGTATTTTAGACCCAATAAAAACATTATAAAAAAGCACTTAAATTCAAAATGCTTTGTAATAAATAGGCTTTATAATAAAAGTGGTAGCAACAAAACAAAATTCGCTACAACAGAGTTCCATTACGAATGTCTAGAGACAATTTTCAGAAGTGAGTCGATAGCTGCTGCTAAATTAGGATTGACGCCGACACGTTTTGTAAAAGCATTGCACTGTTGAATTATTAAGGCTGTTCTGTCGGGCTATATTCGTAGGTCTCTCGGACTGTACACAAACATAGGTAATAGTCCATTTATGGAACCAACTCATTTTCCATTCTGACACCCGGATAAGGGAAGCGCACTAACATATAAAGTTAGTTGGGACGATTTAAAACCGGATGTGCTCAGTTAATACTGAAATAACTGCTGGTTTGTTGAATTTATTATGTTTGTTATGATATTGAACAGTTTGATGTTCTATATTTATATAGTTGTTTTAAAGCAAGAATATAATGGTTTAATATGTACATTAGTTAATTAAAGACTATTCTTTAATTAATGTACATATTAAAACTAATAGTCAGAATTTAATTTTAAAATAAAGAAAAAAATAATCGTATTTAATTTTCGGTGCAAATTTATATTTTAAATTGTAATTATATTTTATATTGCACATATATTGCTTTTAATAATATTGAATACAAAGCAGAATTAAAAACACGATACTTAAATATTTCCGGACAAAGCATTTGTATTTTTGTTTGTTCCCAAACAAAAGTACAAATGTACTGGAAATTATTCTACACTAGAATTGTTTACGAATTCATAAAGCTTTAACGTATCAATTATTACACAAATGAGGATATGTTTCGAACTATGCCTTCGGAAATTGAATTGCAGAGGAAAAGTTGCGAAGTAATTTCATAAACATTTAATGCCTTCACGAACTTATAGGACTGAAAATACAAAACAAACCAATACATTTGATTATTTGTTATATAAAATTCAAATCTGATTGTAATCTAAAACACTTTGTTTTTTAATTAAATTTTCCTTTGTTGTATTAACTAATAATCATTTTATTTTTTGAGGTGTATTTATATTTTGGATATGGTAATTCGTTTCCTCAATCGTTTATTAATGAGATCTACAAATCCTTACGATATATTGAGATCCAACGAGTTTTCAATTGGGGTTCCGTAACGTTTCCCTCAGGATTTTCTGTAGCGTTAGATTATTTAAATTAATAACACCTTCAACCTACTGTGTAAATTCTTAAAATATTATACCACCGTCCCGATAAAGACGATCACATATAGAATGCTTAATTCACCGAGGCGGACAGCGATACGGTAGCTCAGTTGGTAGAGCGACGGGACGGTTTCCCAATAGTCGCAGGTTCGAATCCCTGCCCGTATCGGTTTATTTTTCATTCTATATTTATATAAATTTATTACATTATATTTGAAGTATAAATAGACATAAAATATTTTTAATGAACTTTTTTTATTCAAAGTTACTATTTGGATAATTTATGTTATTTAAGGAAATACGTATACGTAATACGAAATTCGTATATTCAATTTGTGATATTAGTACATGTTTTAGTAAGTCTCAGATTAATGTGAATACTTAAACAATTTTAATTTACAATTTCGTGATCTAGATAATAAATGGCCAAATCGGTTTTCAGTATAATTGCTTACAAGAAACAAATGTAGACGCTCTAATGAATTCCTTTAATCAGAAACAAGTCAAATGATTCGCATTATTAACATCAATTAATCTGAAATGAAAACAAAATACCAGCGGTATAAAGGATTGGAGGGTTTACTTAATACTGCGATAGGGAGGTGTAACCGAGGTTACTCTCGAACGGTAGAACAAACTAATTACTCGTTTAGACTATTTGCTTTAGCGCCGTGATTGCCGCTTCGGATCTGTTACTACCTAACAATATACACTTCAAAGTCACTTTTACATCGACTTGTATAGCACTCCGGATGCCCTAAATATTATTAATTAATTACTTTTTTTAATATGGCATGTCAATATTATACAGCATGCGGAGGCATGAATGTATTTTGTCTCTTTTCCCCTGGCGTTGTTTTTATTAAGAGAAAGAGGGTAGGCTCACATCCAACCGTCATGAATCAATAACCTGGTTCACTCACACAGGTGTATGTTTAGTGGGGCCAAGTCACACAACCTCAGCATCCGCAGACGATATTTTGACGGGAGGCGAGCTGTTTTGAAATTATACGGCGGGCGGGCGCGTACCGAACGGGAAAGTCTGTATATGTACATACTAATGTGTTCCCGATTTCACTCTTGGATTATTGTAAGCCGCCACAATAAACGTACTCTTCATGAATTATTTAAATGTTACATGAGCGTATTACATACATATTACATACATTTAACATACATCAATATTATATTCGTGAATGGGTGCTGCTGCGGTGACTGGTCGTCCTGCTGGTCACGGTTTTTTTCCATACATATATTTTTTTATTTTTTTTGTTCAATTTTTGGTTTTTTAAGCACTTACAATAATATATACATCGAATTGATTGCGATGGTTCTAGTTGTTCGTAAATTGCGTACAAAATATTGACGTTACAAACAACAAATGTTTGTTGTGTGGTTCTTTTCAAACCAGGGCGCGCTTTTAACTCTCGTAGCTTTTAAGTTGGGGACCTTTATGGAAGATCTTATTTCAATAAGTATCGTAAAATAGGTCCTTCTGACACTTTCATTTGACGTACATAAATGATCTTGGTATTGATTAAAGTAAATTAAAAAAAAAAAACAATAAAATAAATTTTAAATCAAGATTATTTCAATGTTTCATTTGATCAAATATTGATAGAACATAGATTTGAAATTGGAAGCCATGTGTTTTATGATTTTCGTAAAATAAACAATGGGGGTGAATGACAGACGTTTTCATGATTCAATTTCTATCACGTCCTACCTGGTTGAAATATTCAACGACTTCGATTATCCGCTCACTTTGTACACAAATTCATTTTATTCAATTTCGTGACGGGATATCCGTCTGTCGTGACAAAACTTCGCTCTTGAATGTTAGTAGTGATTTTTATTAACATACAATTATAACAAAGCTCCCTTTCAGTAGTTTATAACTAATCATTCATTGTTGTAAGTTGCCAGATGTGTAGTCTCTAAGACATGTTCCTTAATTAAAGCTTAAGTTGGTCAGAAAGCCTGTTTAGCTTATAAAAGCTCTTCTAGATATAAATGTAGGCTATGATAAATATACAGTAAATATATATAATTCATATTACATAACAAAATCTTTTTACTATGTAAAAGTCCATTTAATATAATTTTAAACCTTGCTTTTTTCATTTCAAAATTCTGCAATGTATATAATTATAATTTAGTAATTAGATTATAATAATAAATAATATTTATGATGAATTAAATATAAATAGAAACTTATTTGGATTAAATCAAAGAAACTTATATAATAAAGCAAAAAAAACTACAATCAAAGAATAACCTATTATACTAGACCTATTATGATCAAAATTATAAATGACAGATGACTGCAACGCCATCTTGTAACATTAGGGAGTATACACACGGAAAGGAGTTATTATATCCCGTTATTTACTTCAACCGTATTAACCGGAACTTAATATCAAAGAGTAGTTCTGACAACCGCAACTTTACCTTTACAGGCTTTTGACGCATATTAATGGTGTGTTTGGTGAGATGAATGAGAAGTATGTTCTTACCACTTTACGACTTAGACCGGCTCGTGTTGTGACTCCACATGACACTTTATTAAATGCCATCACACTTAGTGATATAAACGATGTTCCCTCAAGTGTATTTTTGTCTCTAATTTAAATTTTCGACTCACGTTACTTTGATATCCTTCTAATGTTGTGAAGTGAAAGTTGGGATGTTTGTTCATCAATCACTTAAGCGTACTGGATGGGTTTTTATTATTTGGCAGAGATATATCATGGCTGAAAAAGGACATTTTGTTGACCTCTATTTAGAAAAATACATTCTTCGAAAACGTAATTTTTCTAACTTTGATTATAGATTTTAAGAACTCATTTCACAAAAGCGATGTCGCTGGCAAAGGCGAGTTCTCTTTATTATTTATGCTGAAAACTCTGGTGAATATTTTTTTCTTAATACTACTCGTATTATATGGAATTGAAATAGTAAAATATGTAAAAAGTTTATGACATGTTATAAATTACATAATGTTATTGGAAACGTAGATATTAATGTAAACAGTTCATAATTTAAAAATCTTAACCTACCTACTACGTCCATTAATTTTATAAAAAGTTAAGAAATAAAATATTAATAACATACAAAATCATATTAAAAAAACCGACGTACAGTTTAATGTTGCGTACTAAAGCTTAAAAGACATGGTACCTTAAACTGTTTCTGTTCAATCATGCCCCAAGACGATTTTTGATGAGGTTATTACAGTTTGTTAGCTTGAGGTCCGACGTAAATCCAGAACACGCTTCATAGAATTTTCCTCAATATGCTAAATTTATTTTGCAACCCAAGCGACATAGCCCATATATATCATGGCCAATTATAATAAAATAGAAAAACATCAAAGTAAAAATATATTTATAATGAATACTTAGCTGAATCTATACTTCTATACTAATATTATAAAGCTGAAGAGTTTGTTTGTTTGAACGCACTAATCTCTGGGACTACTGGCCCGAATTGAAAAATTATTTTTGTGTTGAAAAGTCCGTTTATTGAGGAAGGCTGTAGTCTCGCTGTGACTAATAGAAGTTAAGCAGCAATAAAAAATGATGCAAATCTAATATAACCCAATAGGTTCTGACTGACTTAGTTATAGCATACAGTCTAAACCGCAAGTCGTAGAGATAATAAAATTGGAGGATACCTTTGTTTTTCTACGTAGTGGTGTACTAAGAAAAGATTTTTAAATTCCACCCTTAAGGGTTTTAAGTATCAATTTTGTATGGAACTCGGCGGCCACACTGAAAACCACGCGGACGAAGTCGCGAGCGACCCTTAGTACGAAATAAATGATTATTCATATCAAAAGCATATGCCATCTCTTTGGATAATTTTCAGTGCACAATAATTAAGCATGTCACCGAATTATCGCAAGGGCATGATAGATTGCAATGCTGTTAATTAATATCAAACGAGTGTGTCATTGCATTTCAACAAGATTATAGGGAATTGAGTTAATATCGTAATGAGTAAACAACATGCGAGACACACTGCTTTGTATTGTAGTTTATTTATTTATTATAAGGTGAAATATAAAATGGTTTAATATTTGCTAAGATAAAGTTAATTTAAAATCTGATAACAACTTAACATAATGTGTAAGTTAGCGCTCGTAAGTCGCTACAAAGTAGTACTAGTAATAATGATTTTTCAAAATATAAGTTCAAACTTAATATTATTTTAATGTCATTCCAATTTCAATTTGTATAAAAGCATGTTAGAGCCATACGCTTATTTCTGTTTCGACATCTAAGGTTCAAACCCTGCCCGTTTTGATAAATAATTTGTTCTACATTTATTAAAAGAAAAATGTATGATTGTTTTCCACTAAATTTCATTACAAATAACAGGCTTCTTATTACTGAATGCCAAATTATCATCTGAATTTGCCTTGTTTTGAGAAACAAAAGATGAACATTGCTGACGAGATCCAATTAGAATATTAACAAAATAATTAAAACATTTGTTATAATTTTAAATAAACATAGTTTAACTTAAATATCAGTGCTATTTATTGTTTTTTTTTGTTTAATTTATCACTCAAAAACAAACTAAAAGTGAAAAAGTGTATCCAATATATTTTATGGTAAACGGTTAAACATGTATCATATAATTTCAAGGAATATATCACTGATAAATAATTAAATTTAATTAAATCTTTACTTAAAGTGTAAAACTTACTTTTAAATTATCGCGTTTCATAATTAATTTAATTTAAAAACGGGAACTAAGGCATACGAAGTCACGAAGTCACGCGTAAACAGTCAAAGTCATGTGACCACGGCCATTGCAACATGGTCAAAATTTAAATACAATACAATACAATACAAAAAAGCTTTTATTTCTCTCGAAAAGGTACAGCATTAGTAGAATAAATAAATTCTAATTACAATCCAAAGTAAGAGAGTTGAATTTGGTAACATCATTTAAAAAATGTGAATATTACGTCTCTGTATCTAATCAGAGAATGTTACTTTAAATTATATAATAAATTTCAGGCAATTTAAAGGTGATACCTACTTCGTAATTAATCCCGTTTTTAAAGTTTTTAAAAGTCTTACATGGTGTAATACTTACTTGAAGACCTAATGCTAGAACGCATTTTATTTTAGCAGAACCAAATAAAAAAATGTGTTTATAGGTTTACATAATCGAAATCTAGATTTATAGCTATAATATTAGATTATCGTTTGTTTTAATATCACCTCTTACAATAGAAATTCAATTCAAGTAGTTAATTTTGATCCCTCCACGTCATTTGTTTGCCGGTCTGAGTAGACCACATCAATAACTACCTATAGAATTCAATTATGCTTCCGTTCGCTTACTTAGAATAATTAATTAAAATTCTTAATCAATCTTAAACTAAGTAACAAGTTATTTCAGAAGTAAATTAATCCTTTTTATTGTATTTTATTATTGATTGCATGAAACTTAAAAACAAAATATATTATAAAAATAGAACAGATTTTATAATATTTTATGAAGAGAAAACCTTTCCAATCATAACAAATCTAAAATATTATCCAAAACTTACTTTGTCGTTCTAGCGGCACATAATGTGAGATTTGGCAAAATTCCCACGAAATTTGATCTTCCCTTGAATCCCGGGATTTGACTTCCTCTGTAGTAAAGCTGATAACAGCTACTAATATACAACGACACAAAACACGGATTATTCATTATGAAATTGTATTGAATTTCCTTTGTTTTATTTATTGTTACAAATTCTGTAGTTTATATTAAACTTTTGTCTTTTACAGAAACAAAAGAGCAGTTTTATATGTAAGGGCCAATTGTAAAACAATGGGTTTGTGTAATGCGTATTAGTTACAAAATGAAATAACTCCACAGAAACATTCCTACGTTAGTACTTTTAAATAATAATGTAAGAAAAGCAAATCCACAAAGGTGATATTATGATTATAAAGTAACGGGGTACAAGGTAGGGGGAAGATAAAAAATATTATTAGTATTACAAATACGAATATGTAAGGTTTGTTATTGCGGTCAACTTAATTCGAATAACAAAGAATCTATAACTGTACATCTGACCCTTATTTTTATACCATTGTTGGGCAAAAATCTAAAAAGAGAAGAAAGAAAACAAAAAAGAAGAACAAAACTAGAAAGAAAAGCACTTTTGTTAACAACTGTCGGTAAACTTTTAATTGTTATAGACTTGTCCAACGTAGATAAATAAATAAAATTGTTGAGAACTTCTGTATCATCTACCGGAACGTCAATAGTCCGTCAGATCAATCTTAATTACCGTTGCGGGTCTGGCTCATGAGCCATTATCTAAATGAATGCGAAAACGACCGGACTGCAAGCAGACGCCATTTTATTTTCTATTTTACCGCCGAAACATTTACTGGAATACGTTGTTGGTTTTATTTATCCTCACTTAGCTTTTAGTGTTTTATTAATATTTACTGTTCTTGTAATCTTTGAACTATTGTATGTTTCATATTATGTGAATATTTATTTATTTTACCTTTTAATAATAATATCAGGACAAATTACACAATTGATCTAACCCTTAAGTAAGTAAATTATTTGATTGTGTTAAGGGTGTTAAACAACGATACAAATACATAGAAATATACATTATAAATACTGAGAATACATTTAATATAACGACCAAACCCAGAAATATAGACATCTGAGCTCATCGCATACATACCTGTCCCAGTCGGGAATCGAACCCAAGCCCCGTCGCGCCGCTATACGTTAGGCGTTAACTAATCATAATATCCGACCGAATAATCCGGCCTCCTTAATCGGATGATGACTTATTATGATAAATATCATTAGTTGAAATATAAATAATTCAAATTCAGCTATGACTTAATATGGCAATGTAAGATATGATTATTAACAATTAAATTAAAAGAAGTAAATGTTTCTTGATATATGTTAGTTGCAGATCCACGAGGGCCAAAATAGTATTAATATTTAATTTACTTACGTATTACGGTTGTATTCCGCAAGGCCTATTTTATTTTGGCTGATATAAATTAGCACAATTACATTTTCTTTTGAGGAAATGTAGGAAAAGAAAATTGATAAATTTTGTGTTCATCATTAAACGTAATGTGTGTCTATTTTATTTATAGTCTCGGGAATAATTTTAATTTTCTCACCTGAAATCATCAATAACGTTTTTGGTGTTAATAAAAAATACCACATTTCTTGTCTCCAAGGGGATATTATTTTTTCTTCGGTGTAAATAATCTAATATATTATTTGTATTTTACTTAATATAAAACCTTAACCTTAATGTAACATATAACTTTTTCATATTAAATTTTTGAATAAATATATAATGAAATAATTCTCCGAGACGGGTAGCGGTACGGTAGCTCAATTGATGGAGCGACGGGACGGTTTCCCAGAGGTCACGGGTTCGAATCCTTGCCCGAATTGGTTTATTTTTAATTTTTAATTTTTTTATTTATTAAAGTTTAAAACTTAAGATTATACATGGTTATAGATATTTTCAAACATTTTTCATATATATTTATGAAAGTAATGTAAGTTTTTTTTTCATTTGAGAATTAAAGATCATATTTAGTACTTTTGGATATTTAATTCAGTTTCATTTCAGGAAACCCACGTTTATGAAATTCTAATTATGAGCAATTCTTGTATATTATATATATAGTTGGTTTCTGGGAAACACGTGCGCTCTAACGATTTTCATTTATTTCGCAGGTTACGGGTTTTTCAGGTCAAGGAATAGAATTACCATGACATTTACAGAAATAAAATGGAGCTCGTAATTATTGACTCAAATCAATCAAATCAACAGCTCCATTGATCTTTAAATTTTTAATTGTTTATTTTGTTTCTTTAATCAAATATGAAAAAAAATATGAAAAGTACACTTTTGTATATGGTCTTATCTCCTCAGGATTAGCAGGATTATTAATACCATTGTATGTGTAAGTTTTAGTAAAATTTTTGTTATGTTGTTTGTCTATCTCAACTACATACAAAATATTTACAATTTGTATTCAAACATTTATATTGCAGATTATATCTCTTGCACAGGTAATGATATTTCTTGCAATAGCTATATTAGATACATGGTCTGAATTGTATAAAGTGCTTTTCAAAAGCAAATGGCACTAAAACGTATTCAATACAACGCCCGGTCACTCAGGTACTAAGTCAATTTTGTTGATAACTTTGTGACATTCACCACTAATTGTTGTTATGGCCACAACAGCTGAGTGCACATTTTAATACTTTTAGTATAAGTGTCTCCACTCCACGGTTAAAATATCCTTATTTTACTTGATTTTTTTTTTCACAGTGTATTTTAAACAGCGTTGCTAGGGAAATGCTGTCTAATCTAGTCGTTCCAGACCTCAAGGGAATGTTTCTTTTTCATCTTGCTCGTGTTATTTTTTATGGGTAAATATTTTTCTAGGTTCATTCGATTATTAATTCAAGCGGCTGTGGGTCTTGACGTTTATAGTTGTAACCTACCTCAAAAGATAGAATATGAGATATCATTTGGGCCTTTTGTGACAGTTAATAAAATAAGTAAGAATTAAAAATTGTCTCTTGTGCTAAATTGTATGAAAGAAAAGATAGATGTAAAGCAATAAGAAAATGGATGATCCAAGAAATTACTATGGAAGTGAAAAAGTTTGAAAGTACCACTGGTTATAGAAACGATGAGATGTAATGGTTTAAGGTGATATAGTCATATAATGCGGAAGGTTCATAAACATGTACCGAGAAGAGTCTTTATTAAACATTTAAGTCATTCTAAGAGAAGAGAGTGATGGAAGAAGAGATGATTGAAGTGGTTAAAAAATTATATGATAAAAAAGCGAATCGTCACTGAGATGGTATATGATAGAAGAACGTAGAAGAATTTGAAATGTTGCGACAAAGGCAGGTGACTTTATGTTTAATTGTATGTCAAAATACAATTTTAGCAAATGATAACCGAAATAGAACTTAATAATGTTAGGTAAGTCAATAGTTGAACCCTTTCATTATACACAAGGTTATAATCAAAGGGTTGAACCAAATTTAGCTGTTTAAAGACAATTGGCTGGACTCGTTGGCTTGATTTGACATATGACCCAATCAACTAAATCTTATAGATGAAATAAATATACTTAAGTAACTATTATGACAGATTTTTGATGGACGATTATAGTAAAAAATATCTGCCAAAATTAGTTCCTTAAAAATTGTTCAAAGTGTTGGAGTACACACACAGACATACACATACACACTGTTGTAAAAAGGAAAATGAACCGGTTATAAGTACCACAGCTTTTATGTGAAAATAAAATAAAAATGGCCGGCCCAATCAATCAGATTAACATCAAGTAACTAATTGTCTGTCTATACATTCAGCACAAGACTAAAAAATAGCAATGCTTTTAGAGATGAGAAGCTGAGCCGATTACAGACTTTACATGGAAGTACGGCTTGTACTCTTTTGCTTTTAGTAGCTTACAATTCTTATTTTATTTGCTACCGAGTGTTGTAAGCCGACTGCAAGTAACTTAGTTGTTGTGTTTTTATTGCAGTAAATGATGTTGCTATATCGCTATAAGTTTTTGTATAGCTAAGTACTGTTGTTACTATCTTTGGCTACATCTCTGTAATTTACCGCCCCGTTGGTCGAGTGGTTAGCGCAGACGCCTAACGTGTCACGGCGCAATGGGGCTCGGGTTCGATTCCCGGCGGAGACAAGCATTTATGTGTATGTGCATAGATGTCTGTGTTTCTGGGTTTGGTCGTTTATTAAATATATTCTCAGTATTTATATGTGTATTTCTATGTACATATTTGTATCGTTGTCTAACACCCTTAACACAAGCAAATAATTTGCTTACTTAGGGGTTAGATCAATGTGTATAATTTGTCCTGATATTATCATTATTATTATTATTATTAATATCAGGAATACTGTGTTATTAAAAATGATCAGAATTTGGACTGTAAAAGATTTTAAAACCCATAACCTCAATTCATAAATTGTTGAAAGTTGTGTTACTTGAAAATTAAAGCTTGGTGATGACGTCTTAACAAATGAAGAAATAAGAAGACATTTAATGAATCTTTTACATTTTCCAAAACGAAGATCTTTCTCTAAATTATCTTTCAGTAAATTAAGAAAAAAAAATCCAAATAAGCAAAAAATATACCTTAAAATACAAATCTTGGAATACTAAACATAAAATTAATTGTAAATCTTTTATCGAAGTCCGAAAAAAGAAGAATCTGTTATTAGATACGACTCGTTATTATACTAAGCTTTGTTATCTTGAAATAAGTATTTATCAAGGTAAAATACAAATAGAAGGCCAGTTAATGATCTGGTAAAAGCCAATTTGTAGTTACACACATTGGAACAAATATGTTGTAGGATTTAAAGCTTAATTTTTATTTTGTTAAAATTGCTTCCTAATTTGCGCAGTTTTAATTTTACTAAAATTGCTTCCTAATCTTCTTCTTCCTTCCTTATTGCAAGAGTACTTACTAGTTTATATTTTTTTTTTATTTTAGTTATGTACGAACTTTTAATTTTATTTTAAAAACGTGACCCTTCGCTATTAAGATTTTACTCTGCATTTAATGACTATCATTTGAAGGAGATTGTAATAAAAAGGTTGTACAAAAATAAAAGAAGATAGTTGTTTGACCAAGGTTGAATCTATATATTAAACAAAATATAAGCAAAGATTAGGAATACTTTTCATATTATAAATCACCGTAATTAAGAAAACAAACATTTAATTTAAATATAAGTTTAATAATTGTCAATTAAAGTTTGTTCTATTTTCTGGTATAAATAATATTTATTTTGTTGGAATTACAAATTATATTAAAAATACGGAAGACTATTAAATGAGGGTCATAATAAAGAAGGAAAGTTTCGAGTTACTCTATAATTTTATTTGGGAAACATAATAGCAATTAGTTGGTTTTAAAAATACAGAATACTATATTTCGGGAACACAACACAATTAGTATTAATAAACGTAATTACTGAGAGGAAATTTAGAAGGTCAAATGTTAAACATAACTCATTCAGATTTCTTAACTATAACAAATGCTTTTATATGTTTGAAAATATCTATAATCATGTGTTTTACATAAATTTAGAAGGAATAATAAACCAGCACGTGCAGAGATTCGAACTCGCGACCTCTCGTAAACCGTCCCGTCGCTCTACGAATTGAGCTACAGTATCGCTAGCAAATCAGTGAATTAGGCATTCTATAAATGATTATTTTTATGGGGTTGATGCCATCTTTAAAAAAAAATCCATAAATTTATGTATAAATAAAAAAAAATGAAAATCGAAATGACATCAATTATTGAAGTAGACGTAAAAATAATCTTTGGATAATTAAGTTAGTATTATAACATATTCTTAACAAAAATAAGTGAAATATAAGTATTATGAAATGATTTGCGAATCCAATATCCGTCCTTCAATCAATAAAACCTTTTCATATATTCGAAAATATAAAATGTTTATAAAGGGTTCAGAGTAAATTTAATAATGAAACCGTATTTTCTGTTCAATCTAATTGTTAATAAAACAAGCTTACAACAGATTTTCCTTAAAGAAAACCTACAAGTATTTTATTATTTTGTAATAGTAATATAAAAATACAAACATACCATCTTACAACATTGCGTTTATATAAAACGAAGGAATAATTGAAATTCTAATAAGTCTTTTTATATATTTTTTTTGGTTTTTTTTTTTTTTTTGCAGACTGTACTCATGATTTCCTTTGTTTAATCCAAGAAAGCTATTTATGGTAATAGTTATTGTAAGGTAACATAGTAATCACATTTGATATTCCGTATGCACGCTATGGAATGACTACATTCACAGATAATTCCAAGTTAGATTGGGCATCCCTTGACCTTTTGATGGCTTTATACCATACGTGACTTAAATACGTATATACAAATAAGAAATGAGCAGGTTTTAATGTAAAATTAAATGAAACAAATGTTTTATAATTTTTAATTTATGTATATAATTTGGCATATTTTAGCTCGAAATGATATATAAAGAGTATTGTATCGGTTCTTTTCATTGTTTAAATTATGTATTTTTAAATATAATCAGCCTGTATTTGCATAATTATGAAATCTGACTCTTGCAAGGTTATTTTATATTAAAGAATTTTATATTTTATAAATAAATTAAAATTTAATTTATTGGCAATCGAAAGCAGATGGCCTTTTGTATAATGTGAAATGTATAATGTGAAATGTATAATGTGAAATGTATAATGTATAATTCTAGTGACATTCGAATAAGGTATATACAAGTATCTTAAACACTTAGGTATACAATGTCTTAAAACAAAATACAATATAAATAACTTACGAAATATGTGTGTGTGTGATGTGTTTCATGAATTTTCCAAGTTATTATTAAGTAACATTTTCCCAATTCCAACAAATTTTGGGACTACTCAAGTCCGACAGAAGTTTTGGTTTATTATGATTTATTATTTGGTTCACTTTGGATCATATTTTTATAAGCTATATAATTTTCCCAAAGGCAGTATCTGTTATCGTTTGAGATAAAAACAAAAGTTATCAAACTTCAAATAGACGTTACGCACACAATCACTTACACCTTCACCCACACATAAAACATCTTGACTACATAGTACATACACACACTCACGCACACCTTCACCCACACATAGTTAAGAACGTCTTAATAACAGAGTTGACCGACACACTACATGAATACCACAACAATGTCTAATTAATAATTAATTGGATAACAGAAGCATTAGTGGAATGCTATTAGTTTAGAATTGACAGCAGTTACTACATTGAAAGTAAATAAAACAATTTTTTCATCAAAACAAACTTAAACCATATGATACACTAGCTGTTGTCCATGACTACCTCCACGTAGACTGTAAAAATAATATTTAGGTATATCACTTATGTACTTAGCCATATAAATATTATTTTTACAGTCTACGTGGACGGAGTCACGGGCAACAGCTAGTAAATAATAAATCATGGAATAAAAGTGGCTTAAGCTACTCCTTATTACATCAGATATTTGCAAGTGGAAGTTCCGTCAAAATCGTTTCAACCAGACAACAAACATTCAGAGACACAGACGGACCGACAAAAATAAAAAAAAGGTTATTTTGATATATGTACCGTGTATCCACATGCAGTTTCTAAAAAGTAGTTATTTCAATATTACAAACAGACATTCCAAATTTTATTTATTTGTATAGAACTATACAAATAAAATAAAATATTACTTTGTCCATATAATTCCATTACAACAGAAGATCCCTGTAGTATTCAATTATTACTTAATATCTTAAGTTAAAAACGCTGAATTATATGTACATCTTATAAGCATGATATAGCTGGATTTTGAAACATCAATTATGAGCTGAAGAGTGTAAAATCAAAAGACCAATTAAAGTACGTTCTTGAATTTGTAAAATCAGCGTTTTGACATGACGCGAGTTAAGAGGAGGACTTGAGAGGGCTCATCGTTGAATAGTAAATTATTTAATGCCCTACTTTCTTGTATGTAGCCGAATTTATAAAAAGCTCCTTAATGTAGACCCATGAAAACTTGTAATGGATTTTTTCTTAAAAGTATCACCTGCTATAATTTATATTTGCTTAAAGTTCAGTTTTTTTTTGTACTTACTTAACCTTTTTTAACTTTCTGTTTAAATTAATCTGATGTATGAATATTATGGAAAGGGTCTTGATCATAAAATAAATTATAAGTATGAAAGACATTACTTTAATATAATATAAAGTATTTTATTTGACTAATAAGATTTAATAGTTTATATTATATAGATTATTTATTTGCAATGTAAAAATGAGTATTTTGTTTTATATTTACAAAAAAATGTTTTAGTATTTTTTAAAAATATATTTGATGAGTATTGTTTTTAATTTCATAGACAATCTCGCGTGGAAAGTTACTATATTTTACTTGAAAAGATCAACCATATTTTGTTTTATAATTGGATGAATAGTGACCAATCATAATTTAACTAAGTAACAAACTTTGTTTTCCTAATTAAATTTCTAAAATTAAATCATAATATTAAATGATGGAATCCCAAATATCTGGCCCTTTATATTCCAACCAAATTCGCACAAACAAATCAAATGTCAAACTATAACGCCTGGTTGGTTTTAAGCAATTAAACTACATAAGTCCATCCAATAACGCTCATATTCGAATAGCAATGTATATTTACACGTGACCTATCTTACCTAGCGGCGGGTTTTAATTAAAAGTCTTCAGTGAAGCGTTATTTGTAATATCGGGCTGTCCTTGGAACCTTCTCGTCACTTCAAATTACACTAAGACAGATTACACAAATTAAATAAATAAAGCTTTATATTACATTTATTTAAATATACTCTAGGGATGGCTTAAAAAACATTAATTAAAGATAAATAACTTAACCAAATTAAAAAAAATACAGCTGAAACTGTACATTACTAAAAGCTTAAGACATTATTTTCCTTTGTAACTATTATGTATTTTTATTTTCCATAATGACATGAGATGTAGAGCTTTTTAATAAAATAGTTTAATTTAAAATTTAAGACCAAAAATCTCATAATAAGCATCTCATTCCCTCAGTCACAATAAGTAACCGCACATAACAGGCTTGGTCCGCCCACCGCTTTGTGCTGATTACAGCTACGTAGATCACATCGGGCTTTCAGTAGCCTCTACATCAAGCTATTATCGAATTAACTGGCCTTAACACAGTTGATATGAAACATCCTTTTGAAAATACACTCTATGGTTTTATGTATCAGACGTAAAATACAATTAAGTTATAAACTTACCTTTATAAAGCTCCAGTTAATCTGTAACAAAAAATTCAGAGTGAGTTTCTAAAAAACATAAACTAGAAAAGGGTAGAGTATATTATTATTGGAAAAATATGTATGATGTCGTAAAGAGAGGTAAGAGTTTATTGACTCTAAAGGCGTGTTATCTTTACATTTGCATGTACGCGACCCTACTCTACTGTTTTACGATGTAGAGAGTACTAGGCATCAGTTTCTACGCCTTTACTAGTTTATTGTGGTCTGTATAATCTGATTAGATAACTCCTTTCATAGGAACTTATATTTTAAGTGCTAAAAAAATGGTTTTTATGTTCTTTTATGTAACAAATATGAAGTCGTTGAATTTACGATAAAGAAAATGTAATCATTCTAGCCAGAAAGATTATTATTTTTTAAATTAAATATAGAACGAAAATTGAATCAATACTGGCAGGATTCGGACCTGTGACCTTTGGGCAGCTGACCCGTTGCTCTGCAAATTGAGATACCGTATCGTTACCTGCCGCGATTAATTAAACATTCTATATATAATCGTAAAAGCATAAAGGCCATTATTTCTAACCTTGCATTATATATTAGAGCTACATTTTTAGCTTCACCTGCGGTGTTGAGAAAAAAGTTATGTTATATCGGCCGTTTCAAAGTTAAAAAAGTCAACCCAATACTGAATTTACTAATTAAAATGATTCAATTAGTAGATTCAGTATTGGTTTGACCAGAAAAAACTTGATTCGTCAAGATTACAGACACGACTGATCGGTAGAGTTTTTTTTGTATGATGGTACAGTCATTAAACCAAGTACAGTAACTTTTTGGAATAGAAAATAATATGGACGCCAACGCCATCTACAGTACCTTTTTGGACATTAATTGGTTAAAAAGAATTTACCATAATTATAGGGATAGAGGATAGACTGTGTGTATTACCAGGTTATATCCTATGCGTATACCATAGCGTGATTAAGGATCAAACATAGAAACCTTCACATTTATCATATTAGACCCCATAACAAAAAGAAAATAAATCTATGATGTATAGATTTATAATAATTTATAATGATTTATTTTATTGACCTTAAAATAAAAATAAATAAATAAATTGTACACATGGAACTTGATAATTACTGTAACTGATAAGAGCCCTGAGTTAATCTAGTAGAAGTAACACAGACAGACAGTATTATTTATTCACAAAATATTAAAATGTTCCTCAATGGAGCCATTTTCGCGCTCAAAGAAAATCTAACTAAATTATTTAATGCGAAAACCTTGTTAGCATTCGTCGTATCATTCCAGTCGGGGGTTCAACTAGTAATTAGTAAGAAAATTATTATAGAGTTACATTACTTGAATATATTCTGAGTTTGTTATAGTACAACTTATCTTGTATTCAAAATAAAACATAATCTATAGAATATCATATTTGAGAAATATACAACAAAATCTTTGAAAATATTTATTACCTTGTATGGTCATGTCAAGCGTCTTAAATTTGAAATAAATAATGGGATTTGAAATCGCGACTTCTGGGAAACCGTCCTATCGCTCATGTGATAGCTCAATTGGTTCAGAGACGGTACGGTTTTCCAGAGTTCGCGGGTTCGAATGTCTTCCCATATCGGTTTATTTAACCGCCCCGTTAGACGAGTGGTTAGCGCAGACGCCTAACGTATGCGGCACAACGGGGCGAAATGTGATGAGCATAGATGTCTGTATTTCAGGGTTTGGTCGTTTATTAAATATATTCTCCGTATTTATAATGTGTATTTCTATGTATTTGTATCATTGTCTAACATGTCTTAGGGGTTAGACAATTTGTGTAATTCGTCCAGATATTATTATTATGGTTTTAAGTTCCATTTAATTTCTTTAAAAGTAGTCTTTTATCTGGAACTAATATGTCTTTAGAAGTAATATAGAAGTGCTCGTGAACACTTGAATAGTACAAACAATGTCACTGTTTTAATTGTACCTAATTCCCACATTTTGTTCTCTTCCAAAGTAAGTCTATTAAATTTTATAAAGATGTTCAAATTCCATTGAGTTGTCACGCTCCATCGGGAGTGTAATCCTCGTTTGAATCTTAATTAATTCCAATTAATCGTGCTTGAAAAGACAATTATAAAAACAATGGTGAATTTTTAAAAATAAACGCCTAATTAGCCGTTCACTTTTTATAGAGACATAGCAGTGATTGTCTCTAACTGAACAAAAGTTTCAATGTAATTAAGCTCTCTTTGATTTGGTTATTTTATATTGAATATTATTATAAATTAATACAAATAACTTATCAACGAAAATTTTATTATTGCAAAAAAAAAAGATTTTTTTCTAATTACGGTAGAGTTCTTTAGTTGTGATTTAAATGTCTTCTTAATATTCCAAACTCTATCTCTCAGATAAACAGACAGACAGGTCAGTTAATAAAGACCATGTTAATACCAGTTCATATAAATTCGTACCTGTTTCATGACAACCGCTAACAATAGCCTGTTAATTAGTCTAACATAATATGTCACTGTTTATGACGTCAAGGGTTAAAAGCTCTTTAAAAATAATTAATGAAGTATAATTACTAATCATGTCAGTTACAGACGTCTGTACATAAATTTACTGAATAAGTACTACTACTGAATAAGTGCTTTTAGAACATTTTAATGTATGTCAGTGGTCACCAGCAATGCTACGCGTTGATAAAACCTTCTCGTAGAACTCTTGAATAACTTCACATTTAAGCTCTTAGGGATTTTTTAAATTTTGTATAATAAATTAATTTAGATTAACAAATCAAATTACATTGATAAAAAATCACAACAGAAGAATAATATAAAATTGAAATTCTAAACGCGAAGCATTTTGATAATTGTAACAATTCAGGAGTTTAGCAAATGATTTTTAAAGTACAACAACCGAATTGCTAATGAGGCTTTGAATTTGGGGCTTTGTTCTCGCATATTCATTACCTGCTCCTATAGCAGCTGTTTACAAAAAAGCTTTATTCTTGGACCACTCGAGAGAAACAAATAATATCTCTAACAATTTTGAGGTTCAGCGATTTCGCCTCGCAAATATTCCGAAAATAAATTAAAATTCCCAACAAATCTTTTATGCGGCTTCATTGTATAATTTTAAGAACAATTTTTATAATTATTAAATTTAAGAAATAGGAATACATAATTTGATTTTATATTTTTTTGTTATTATTTTTTCTTGAAGACATGTCTTTGTATAGTACAAATATTACTTTGGTAAAGCTAGAAAAAAAAAAAATAAAGGTATTCTTTATTAAATTATAAAATTTATATTCTTAAAGTGTACGATATATTTAATGAATCTTAAACAGTAAAGTAAGTACAGACAAAGTTTATTTTGTTCAAGTTATAATAATATTATTTAAGAAACTTGTTACTAAAATATTAGAATTTCGAGGAACGTAAACGTAAATTAAAATATTAAAAAGAAAATTAAATTAATTATTATATTCTAACACAATATTTGTTTTTACATTTAATATAACCTAAAACTGTATATTAATTATAATATTTAACTGCTCACTTTCATTCCTTTATATTTTATTATTCGGTCGTTTTTCTATCATAATATAACCTTCTAACAAGACGTGAGAAATATAATAAAGGAAAAGAAAAAACCAAACATAAACTTGCTGAAGCTCTAACCACAGGTCTACGATAATATTAAAAAAATATTTAAGTTTTACAGAGCACATTAGTTATTAATGAAATTTAGAAAGCAAAGTTAATATGTGAACGGGTATTAATAATGGAATTAATATGAATTAATGAATTAATAATAGAGGTTAACGGTTAATGGAAAAAAATATATTAACTATCTATTTTTAATCTTTTTATATTTAAAAATATCTAAAAACATGTATAGCCATGTTACGCATATTATTTTTTTAATAAATAAAAAATGAAAACTAAACCGATACGCATGAATTCGAACCCGCGACAGTTAGGAAACCATCGTCATACAATAGCTTCATTGTTATTTTATTCTTAAAGATTTGAAAGATAACGCTATGTAAACCACTCAAATAAATATTACATTTGATATAAAAAGTCGATAGCCAATTAATGACAAAATTCCTATATATTTCGTAACAGTACTCTAATTCTCGTAGCAGTATGAGCCTATAAAAGGCAGACATAATGAAAATGTATTTCTATAGTTTCCTCATTGTTCAGTCTCGTATTTGTAAATGGGATTATGTGTAGTCTATGACAAGGCACTACAATACTATTCGTTATATATTTTTGTATTTGATGTATTAGCTTCCAAGTTAATTATAATATGTTGGATAAAACATTAATACAATATTAACAATATCAAAAATAAGTAGTTAATACACAATGTTTCTTATATAAGATTTTTACTTTTAAAATAAAAAAAAATACATAAAAACGGACAGCATTCAAACCTGTCGCATTCAATGCTAGTTACAACATGTCTAAACATGTTTATAAACAATAGTAATTTTCTTGTTTTAAACATAACGGTAACGGTTTTTTTATATTCGAAATTCAAAACCAAATTAATTTAATTTACCATTCTAAGCACAATACATTGTTTGAAACATCAAAGTTTATAAATCATGCACTAACTTACTAGTTGAGATGCTTATTGCAGCAATAAACTGAATTAACTGTTTATACGAGCTTACTCTAACTCGACACTATTGAATATGTTTTGATTCAGTTGTCGATTTGAAACTGCTTCACGTGATTTAGTTATACCAAAGAGACTTGAAGTGAATGAATGGATTGTATGAATGACTTATTGGATTATTTTTTGAATTAACGGAATTTTAAGATAATAAACGTCATTAAGTTCATGTTTTTTTCTATGAACGGTTTTAAAATAATATACGTCGTAAAGTTTTTTCGATATTTAGCAATAGTACCGAAATATTGGAAAACTGTTAAATAAAAAATACTTTATACATGTAGCGGAAATAATATTTATTTAAATATTTTATTGATTCAATCAAAATATTTTATTGATTTATTTATTGACTCTAATAACAGAGCGATGTGACGGTACCAAAAAAAGTAACAGCTTCGAAACTTGCTCAGGTTTTGATAATAGATTTTTAATATAATTTGTAATTAATATAATTTGTCTTTCAATGCCTTTAATAGCCAGGGAAAAGTATACTAAAGACCAAAATTAAGGTAAGAAAGTTATTAGTCAGAATCATTAATCAATTTCATTTAGATCGTCTTAATATTAAATCTCGGATACAAACAGAAAAGCAAGATTTTTATACAAATTTACTAAAAGCGATACATTATATTACTTGACAGATTGTGTTGTCTTTTTGTGGCTTGTGAATAAAAATTGGGTAACAAGATAATTGATTAGAATAAAAATGATTGGATCTTTAATAACCAGAGCTTTAAATAAAATTCCATGATTAAGGCAATATTTACATGTTTTGGTTATGTGCAAACAATTTGTAATATCTATATAGAAGTAAATAAAACCTCAAAAAACAGAATGAAACATGAAACAAACTAAATTGAGAACACAAGTTTTTGATTTTCTATTTCTATGTTAACATTTTAGTTTTAGGAAATAAAATCATTTTTAGTTCTATAGCCTATGTAAATTTTAAATATTTATTTTCCTATATTTATAGACCAATATAAATATTTAAATAATAATAAACTACAATATAAATAGAGCACAAAGTAAACCGCTATTAGACGTTCTATTAAGGAGTCCAGGATTAGATCAAAGCACCTGTTTATAATTAAAGACACTATTATACTACATATGTATATTCTATATACTATATCATAATTATTCACGTAATTTGCATATAAGGTCTTAAACAGTATCTAGACATCTCCCTATCAAATCCGATTGAGCAACAAGCAAATTAACTTAGACGGAGGGTTCTCATAATATTGAAAGGATTAGGCTTGTGAGCTGACGCTGCGCTAACAGATAACTTGATTGTCATCAAATAACTGAGTCCATTGCACGTTACATAAGCCTGTGTGATTACATATCGATAGTAGAGAGACAGACAGCTGGTAATGAATAGAACGTAATGGCATATGTTGATATAACATTGTCTTGTATTTGTGTACAAGATATCACAAAGGGCACTTTATTAATAGATTTCAAAAAGGTAAGCAATTATCGTAAGTGTTATTAGCTATTTGGTTATGGAAGTCTTCTAAGGTATGAAATATATATTTAAATTTACAAGTCTGTATCTTTAAAACAATCTTGATAAAAATAAGTACGCTATGAATCGGAATCATGATATATTTTAAACGCCTCCCTTTTAACATTTTATCACCATTTTACTGTTGCTTCTCGCAATTTCGTTTATAAATCCCTATAACAGCACAATAATAATTGTTATATTTATAAATATAAATAACAAAACTCAACTCAAACAAATGTTATTTAAACAATTTAACTTAAAAATATTAATATTTTTTTATATTCCATAAAAGTAGTTTTTTAAATTTCTCAAGTTATATCCAGTAGCTAAAAATTGCCAGTTAACACAATAAATTATAAAAAACAATTCCAGGAAGCTTTAACGTTTGAACCAGAAATTTTCAACCCTACAAGTTTGTTTACTTTTAATTTTTGGTAAAATAATATTATTCTTTTCTCACGAAATTTATCAAAGAAAACACCCTTGTATTAGCACTGAGGAACTCGACATAAAATCTCTGAACGCTTTTCAGAGAACAAAGAGAAATTTTATATACATAGCAAGGAGCTGTTTATTACGCAAGTGTAGCGTAAATCCGATCGAATAAGGGTAGGAAAATTGGAAAGGCAACTGGCAAATACAGCCTTCGGCGACCTTCGGCACAACTACAATTTAATTGCATTATTTGTGAGGTCAAGGTTCAAATGTGTGCATTCAGGTTCATTTCGCATTACAAATACGTTTTAAGAGTTTCAGTTATCAGTTATTTTTATCATATATCCTTGCCGGTCTTTTAGTCCAGTGGTTAATATATCTTGATTCCTAAATCGAAGTTTCTCAGATCGATTCCCGCATAAACAATATATTATTGTTTTTAGTCTGGGTGTAACTTGTGTTGATTATTGATAGGTTTGTGAAACCATTTGCAAAATTAAGATTATTTTGTAGGTAGGAGTTCTAAATATGCACTTAATTAATTATTGCATCGAATATGACGTTATTATTATATATGCAAATATTAAATTTTCTAAGCATGTAAACAGGTATATCGAAATTTTCCGACAGCACCAACATACATGCCGGGTCATTTAAAATTAATAGTACTCGTTACAGCCGACACACGTCCACCCTTGGCTTAGTCATAAACTAAAAGTGCACCGAGCTCTATACAAAAATATTTTACCCAGAATTCATTCCCATTTCACATTGTTTGGGCACATTGTGAATAAATAATACCGAACAGAAATTGACTTACAATAAGTAAAGTTTTCAGAAATAATTCGAACACATTATTTATATTTACATTTTTGTTTTTTATTTGATAATTTATAACATAATTTTGTTTTTGTTTATACAAATAGGATAGTGCTTTTATGTTTTGGTAGATAATTAGTAAAAACATGCGCATGTTTGTTCTGTAATGGACATTGTTTAATATTCTCGCCGCAAGTAACCTCAAACTCATTATTACACGCTATTACACAGCCGCGAACAATCCCTAATTTGGTTGAATGCAGTACAAATGGACTTTAATAAGTCATATACGACCTCATTTACTGACCTCAGTTATAAGGCATCATGTGTATAGGGATTATATTGTGAGGTAATTAAAGGGTCGTTTAATATATTGTAATACATAATATATAAAGATATTATAATAAAGATATTTATTACCTTACTATGGCTGTTTATAATTAATTTTCGGCTGTAATTAAGCACTGGAGAATGAAGGAATTTTTAATGAAATTTCAATTTTAACAAAAAATATGTTTAAATATTATTAAACTATAATAGTGGAAAATGAACGAAAATTTAATAAAAAAATCACAATAAATATGTTCTATTATTAATAAACAACAAAAATATGTATAAAATCACAGTACATTTTGATAAAATAGTCAAAATATATAAGGTAAATCAGAGTGTAGTATTCTATTCCGACAAGCGAATGAAAGCTCCAAAAAGTACAAAACATAGAACATACAACGCTGCAAACCGCCGACTACACCGCTTCCTGCGGTGGAAAGCAGCAAATAAAGTCTAATCCGTTACCGAATTACGCCCAATTGAAATAGATTTTTTGGTTAGGCAAAGCTATATTTAAACTTTTAAAAAGGTAATTTCAATGTATGAAGTTTATTTGATTTCATGTATCGTTTTGTTCAATAACTCTAAAAACGATATACAATATCAGTGTATCAAAATAATATTTTATATATAATAACATGTTTATATTTGGAAATAAATATTGGAAATGTTTTACAATAAGTTTAGTGGATAAAAATAAAAAGGTTTTAATATTTTAGTTTGAAATATTAAAACTCTTTCATTTTTATTTTTATTTACTAAACTTATTGTGTCCGTTTCCAATATTCATTTCACATAAAATATACTATACACAAATACGTGAAACGAAAATGAAAGTGAACATTCACAAATAATATCCTTTGTACCCATAAATTAAAGCAAGCAAATGAAAATTAACACGTATAAGTGAAAGCGGTAGAATTAGTGAACATACCTACATATTGCATAAATTGCTCAACGTAAATACTGATTAGAATGTTAATACGTTAATACTAAAAAGCGTTATTTAACAATTTAGATGTTCACTCAAACGGTGTGTATAAATTAAAATCAATTTTATATTTTGTTTATAGTAGAGGAACAAATAAAATCAAATTCAAATAAAATAGAACTGATTCTTTCAAGAATCTGAAAATGCTTGGCAATACTGACTTCAGTTTCACAGAATACGTAATTTTATATTGTGTGTTCACTTTTCCCCGGTCACCCTTGACGATCGTCCAAGTAATAACATGTTACATATTTCCTATAAAAATACATTTTCAGTTTATTGTATTACAACTCCAAGGAGTTTCTATATTTGCCTATTGAGATTTATATTATTATTTGTAGTATAGACAATTAACAATTGCTTAAAAGGTAACTAAAAATCCTCTTTTATGCAAATAAACTTTCTAAATTAGTAGTTCATAACAATTAAATTAGGTCATACCATTAAAGTCATCATCTAACTACCCTTATCCCAATAATTTGTGGTTTGGATTTGGTAAAAGTTTTTAGGACCGGGCCCCGCTTGATATCAACCCTCCTTGGGAATGCGTATTGGTGGTATTTCTGCCATATTTCGGATATGAGGTATTGGATGGTATCGACTTCCATTTTTATCCCTAAGCCGACTTTTACAGGGTTATCGGGTAAAATTGGGGTGGTTCAGTTCTAAGAATTTTTCTCCGTAGCATTTACAAAAAAACCTTTAAAATTAAGTCCTAATATTACATTCTTCAGATATTTGGCGAATGTTAAATAGAATGTGCCAACATATTCTGTATATATATATAAATAAATATATTATATTCCTTGTATATCCTTGTATTCCTTGTATATCCTTTAGGCATCAATATGCAGATTCTAGACGCACTAATTTCCTGATGTTCAAACATGCACAAGTTTTGGTTGAATTCACATATCTCATTTGGAACTATCAATACAGCCTACGAGTTATGAGGAACTGAGTTACATCTAAATTACTAACAGATAATTTTGATAAACATCCAGGAAATATTATTTGATGTGAACTAAAAATAGGTTACATAATTTTTATGTCATTTAAACATGACTACAAATTCTGTTCTATTCCTAAATAAATGTATATATACACATATTCTTTATCTTTATTATATTTTAAAATTAGAATCAATATTTCAATCGAGTATACCGGACTATCATATAATTTGTATGGACTATACTCCATACCACAATACTCTGGCAATATTGACTGCTACGGTTTAAACTCAACCTCACGATTTGACTTTGGCAAACATTTCCGGTAAAATGACATCCCTTTTGTTTTAGTCTTACAATAGTTATTTTATCAACAATTTTTGTTGTAATTAGTAAAACAAAGAGAATAAGACATATTACTAAAAGCATTCTGTAATCCTGAGCACAACCTTCATTAAAACGGTCGGCAGTCTAACCTACAAACAAGTCTATCTGCGTCGGGTAAATTAATATATCGTAATATACAATAGATATTAAAATACATTATAAATAAAAAAAATGTACAAATAAATTTTGGGCCTAAATTTATAAGTTTTTAATAATATCTTTCCACAAAAAAATCAATAAGTTCCAAATATCCTCTTTAAGTTTTGAAACAATCAAACCGTTTATAAATATCACAAGTTTCTAAAATCACTAATGTTCAAAACTATGTTTTTTAGTAGTTCACTTTTTTTTGTGAAGATCACAGGGGAATATTCTGATATGAGCACAGGGGAAGATTCTGATGATGATATATTTTTGAAAAAATATGAAATTTAGTGCATTTGTAATATAATATTTGTATTTAAGGGAAACTATTACCAATATGTTAAATAGTTGTTAATGAAATCTCAAGTTTCGGTATAAACACGTTTCTGTCTTCCAAAGGATTAGAAAGACGAGAAACGTCAGGAACGGAGGAGTACTTCATAAAAGCATGAGTCCTACAAACCAACCTACTCCTAACAGGGTTACTCCTGAAGAGCCACAGAAATACATTTTTCTAGATGTGTCGTTGGTTACTATTTTTCAAATACATTTTCTTGTTGGAAATGTAATTCAAAAATGGTATATAACTCTGACGGTTTATCTGAAAATTTATGTAAACACAAAAAAACATTGCTACAAGACGTGTATCCTGTCTTTTTGTAATCCACACTGTATCTGTCCTAATAACAATCAGACAGGCACATGTATTTATTTGTATATAGATACTATACACAATATTGTAAAATCTAAATGAATTATATCTATTTGTTACCTTTCCCTAGGATATATTAAGATTTTTTTAAAAAGTACCGTTTGGTCCCAATGTTTAACCTATAAAAGAACTATTTTCAACAAAAGATAATAAACTATCTGATATTTTTCTCAAACAACTTCCTCAAAACTTGGTAAAAATCCACACAAACAACAATAAATATGACCAACACTTATTTTAAAATTTTAAAAGTAATTTTCTAAAGTGCTGGGTAACTGCTACTAATTTATAAATCCATCAATTTGTACTGAGTTCATTTCCACTATACACAATACATACCATAATAGTACCTATATTTCTTTAATATATAATGACATGATAGCTCAGTTATTAGAGAACCGGCATACTAGGTAGATATTGGAGGTTCTTGATGTTGTAGTCTTTGTAGCTTCAACTCAATTAGTAAAGATAAAGATATAATAAAAAATATATAAAAAATACATAATTTGACTTACTCACTCTCGAGTAATATTAAATAACTAACTAACTAATCAGTAAATTGCGAGGCTTAGTGCCCGAGGGATTGTATTGCTTAACCAAGTCCAGGTTGATTTCTCTACTTCACCATTTAATCTGATTTTATTAATGATTCATCTGATATTAAAAAAGTTCATTATTCAGCTCTAGCTCTCATTCACATTTATTCTCATTCACATTTCAGAGTTTTTTAATGTAGTTGTAATATAAAAATTATAATTAACTGTAAATTGAAGTTCAGTGTAAATAAACGTGTATGTACTCCGTATGTGTGTGTGTCTGTCTTAGTACAGTTTAACGGTAATTTATGTTAATGTAAACATGTATTTTAAGATTAATTAATTTCGTTTATATATTCATGACTATATTCATAGCGTGCTATGAAGATATAATAGATTACTAAAGCTATGGCTACTGAGATGAACATTAACTCTACATATTTCCACGAAGTCACAAATCAAGCATTTAACGTTATCTAAAAAAATGTGTGGTGCCAAATATAAAATCCTCAGTGTTTCTTTTATACAATTGTCTCCAAATGGAAGATACGAAGAACTTCAAAAATGTGTCTGCTTTTGAAAAAGACGTGGCGACTTTAAAATTCAATTTCATACATTTGCAATAGTACCTTTAATTCTACGTGATTGTTTGAAAATATAAACATGTATGTTAAGCTTATATAAAATATTACTAAGTTTTTTATTTATTCGGTTATATTCTTGAATTATATGGGTGGTTTGATGTCTGATGTTTTAAAACCTTCCAGCCTTATTTACTTCATAAAATTGAATCAAAGTAACTGTTATTGTATATTTTATATATTTATATAAAAGTTGTTGTTGTTGACATTACTGTTTATTACAGAAACCATAAATTAGCATTATCATTAATATGCTATATTTTTCACTGGCATGAAAGAAATAATTAAAAATAGAGCCAGAGTGTAAAACACAGGCTAATGTATAATTCCTTTTTAATTATATTTGACACGGTACTTTCCATTTTCTCTACATCCTTGTACCTACATCGTAGCGCACTTATTCAATAATCTGATTCAATTCACATCGTAGGAACAGTTTCATGCTTCCTAGCGTCTTGTTTAATATTCTATTACTCTACTCACTCATCCATGTATCTACCTGCGTGAATTTTGAAAATCTTTCTAAGTTTATTTAAGAATAGGGTAACTGAACTAATGTTTGATATTTAAAATCAACTTTGTTCAATGTAATAAAATAGCATTGAAGTAATGTATATAAACATTTTTGATACCCAAATAATAATTATATATTTGTCCTTACATTGATATAAAATTTTCAGGAATTACCAACCAGCAGTTTTTATAAATACTCCTTTTGACAATTCATGTTTTAACTATAAAAACTATAAAAATACTGAGTTAAATAAACAACGTAGCAACCGAACTACAAGTTACTTAAAATTACAATTAAAATAGTAATTTGTGTTCCTACAAAAACAATACCTATGTTTTTACTAAAGTCATATTTAAATTCGCTTGTGGCTTCAAATCACATTACTTGATAACATTGACTAAATTGGTAAAAAAAAATATAATTCGGAATCTTTCAAAAACCCATCAATTCAAATGTTAACAGCAAGTGTTGTTACCTTAAGAATAATACGTTTGATTATTTTATAATACATTGTTCTTTCGTCATGTTATATTATTCTAACACTTTTATATGTTGTTGTCTTTAAAATGAATAAATTATTAATAATGTATAACACTTAAATAACTTTTGAAACGATAAAATGTTCATAGCCGACTATAAATTCAGAAACAAATGGAAATATTTAGATCCACAATATATTGTTACGAAACATTGAAATAACAATATGGAAATCATAAATAATTTAACTTTGAGCTAATCGTACTTAGCACGAGGGTGTGGTCTCTGAGGACTCAAAGCTTTGAAATTCTGTTTCAATGACGTAGTTTAGTTCAAATCAATTATACAATATTTCTTAGTGTATTATGTGAAATGACAGTTATTTTATTATGAATCATTTGCTTAATTGATTAATTAATTAATATTTATTTAAAGGATTTCTAACTAAATTTATATAGGAACACAGAAGTAAAAAACCTTTCACTATTAATACTATATAGCTGAAGACTCCAAATAATTAGATATATTGTTATTTCTGAAACTAAGTATTATATTATAGTAGTAGTGTATAAATCAGCAGGCGTACGTTAGAGTAAGTGTACTAATTAGTGCTTTAATAGAGCAAGCACGCATTGTTGCAGGTTTAAGTAGGTTTCATCGGTATAATGTAAGACTCTACCTACAGTGCTTAAACACGACCTCTAGAGAGTTCTTTAAAACCACGTTTCACTAAGTCCTTAAAATTGTATTATTAAAAAAAAGCATAATTTTATATATTCTATAAACGAAATAAGTCTTTTGGGAATTGCAAGTAATACTTCACTTCCCAGAATGAAGAAACGATATATAAATAATAATCATATACCCTGCAATATATTCTCGTGAGAATGAATTAATTTTGTATGTATGTATGTTGATTCTATATTCATCTAATATATGACTTGATATATTTGCTGCTACTCGTTCAGATTCTTTGTCGTGTTTCAAAAGGCTATTCAACTTTTCAATGAATCCGACTGCGCTTGGGATCGTCACTGAAAATTAAATATCAATTGAATTTTTTGCTGATATTTTAATTCGTATGTATGCAATCTTTTAGTACTTTTTAAAACAATATTTTTTTAATAATTGCTGAGCACTTTAGAGGAGAGTTCATTGATTCAAATATACAAATTAAAGATATTTAGAGATTTCCTCTCTCAAGAAAATTAATAGAAAATTTTCAAATTATATATTTTTTTTAGTAGACCATTAAAATCTAAAGTAAAAGATTTAAATTGAATTGATTGAAAGAAGAGACCTGAAAATTTAATCACTTCATAAACAAATGATAAAGGTTGGATCCTCGTATTATCACAGACGCCCGGACAAAGCTCTATATGAAAATGTGGCTAACCGCTGTGAAAATGTGAGGACGTAACATAAAATGCACTTAGACTGAAAACAACTATGTGAATATTTATAGCAACATTGAATCAATGATTATTAGTATTACGTATTATTTAAACACTTATTATAATAAATATTATTTCAATTATTTATGTAAATTTGATAGTATTTTATTTAAAATCAACAAATGTTTTATGATAAGTAATTAATATTATATATTTTCCAATTTATCGTCAGAAAAAATAATAAACGAGTAAAGAAAATAACGTCAAGAATTATAGGTAAGATTACGATCTCTCTATAATGGTGAGGCAACCCTCAAAATGGGCTAACATAATGCGCTCATTAGTGTTTCTCCCACATTAATTATAATTACGTGTCCAAAACACGAACCATATGAAATAATGGTCAACCAGATTTTTAGAATACAAGACAAAACTATTTTTGCACACACACAACTAAATGCTAGCATCTAGCTTGGTTTATGTTATATTAAAAAATGAACAATATCAATATGTGTTATATTATAAAAAATTAAAAATAAAATTGACAAGATTCTAAATTATACTATCTGAAAGATTTTTTTAGTTGAATTTCTTAGCTTATTTTATTTAAGAAATGTCTTCCAACGCCATTTCACTGAATTATATTTAAGCTCTTATTCAGAGACTTACCTAAAAAGCTATAGAGTTGTAGATAATGTTGCTTACATATAAATATATATGGGAGGGTAAAATATTAATATGGAACGTAATTGATATCGGTGATTTCGGAGATGACAATAATGATGAGAAAAATAATTTATATGAGTGGTTTGTATGGTTTTCACAATGCTAATATTGTACATGAAAAATATATTAACGTTTAAAAGCACCCTAATATTCACTCATTTTCTCTCTCTCTCTTTCATACACCCACATACACACACCCACACACATAAATACACAGATCGAATAATGCATTTACTTAACCTTTATAGTAGGTTACATGAAATCCAATAAGAGAATACGCAGAGGTAATGAAATTCAAAACCTCTTCAGTCTATTTGAAGTCGAATTCAAAAGGATATTGAGACGGTATTTGATATAACGCTTATAAGAAAATCGAAACAAGAGTCACGCGGCTATCACAATACTTCAAATTCACAGAATATTATTGTTTGAAGATGATCCTTTCAAGAATATGAAGTATGTTTATTTTATTTTTATATCACCGCCCCGTTGGTCGAGTGGTTAGCACAGACGCCTAAAATAGCGACGCAATGGGGCTCGGGTTCGATCCCCGACAGGGACAGGCATGTATGTGATCGGCATAGATGTCTGTATTTCTGGGTTTGATCATTTATTAAATATATTCTCAGTATTTATAATGTATTATTATTATTATTTTTACATTAATGTAATAAAATACCTAATATTTTTATTAAAGCTGTAATAATCCATATGTATAGAACAATTGCACAACGTAGCTAATAACGCGTTAGATATTAGGTTTCCTCGGCCATGTTTACACGGACGCGGATGTATTCCGACCGATAGCGTGTGGCTACAGCCGCAGACCGCAAACCAAACTGACTACAAGTATGTATGTATATTGCAATAAATATTATAATAGGATGTATTTGCTGTGCAATCTTCAGCTCTATATAAAGCTTTTAGTACTGATGGCTTTGTACTTTCTATTCAATATTCTTTAAATAAATCAAGTTGAGTTGATGTTTGCATATAATCTGTCAATATATGTAGACAAATTTAAAAATCCGTTGGTTTATTAGATCAAGAGTTTAATATTATCAATTATTGTCTTCTTTAGAAAATAATATGTCATTCAATTCCACTATTAGGCTGGAAGCGTCTTTAATAAATGTAATATAAAACGTCCAGGAACTACTATACCGGAAGTCCCGTCGAGGCGTATTTGTATTTTAAGATGTCTTCACTTTGTCATAACTTATTTGCTCTGCGCCAAGAGAGAACGACCCTTAATTCTAATAAGCAACTGACGGCTACCCCTTTCAAATTATTTGATGATAATTACTGATAATATTTACAAAATACACGTGTTTAAAAATGAAATACCTTATTTAAAGTTCTTATTTATACAAAAAAATTATAAAAAATATATATACGACTTTTTGGTCATGACAATTCCAGAACAAACCGTAGTCTAGACTTTAGACAGGCATAAAGTTGCCAAGTTAATATTTCGCCTCAGGATTACAATTCATATTTTACTGAAAACGAAGCGACTTTTAAAGTATATTTAAATGTACCTCATTAAAGCAACAATAAAAAATCTCTTCGCACTGCATAAAGTGAGAAGTTCATAAAATTGTATGGTGCAATTTACAAACCCTTTACCCTTTGCCAATATGCAGAACATTTTCTGAGTGAGTTCATAAAGAATGCTAATCAGAGTGATAAAATATTTAACATTCACTTTGTAATCGTATTCCTGTCAGATCTCCGTCATTCTTCCACTCCATATGGTCCAAAAATGTAAATCCACTTTTCTCTTTTCCGCGAGAATATATAAATAGTAGGCTTTTTAATAAATTAACAAATTGTGATTGTATTATTATCTGATTTAGGAGAAAATGTTTTATATTAATGTTAAGGTTGTTGAATGTATATATATATAAAAATATATTCAAGAGTAAAAATATATACTTCAGTATTAAAATCAATAAAACACAGTTTAATGAAGCATGAATTATTTTAATTAAAAAATAAGATCTAATTATTACAAATGATTCTATAATTCAGTGGAAATTGACATTTATGTGAGATTCATATAACAGTGCTATTGATAAAATGCACAATACAATATTTTTGCCAATATCGTGGATGTGCGTCTTGAATTAGAATCCAGAAAGAATTTATAATATCCTTCTATGATATGAGCAGTAATTTAAATAATAATAATAATATAGGACAAATTACACAGATTGAACTAACCCCTAAGTAAGCAAATTATTTGTTTGTGCTAAGGGTATTAGACAACGATACAAATACATGAAATATATATTATAAATACTAAGAATATATTTAATATATTACCAAACCCAGAAATACAAACATCTATGCCCATCACATACATGCCTGTCCCTGTCGGGAATCGAACCCGAGCCCCATTGCGTCGTTATACGTTAGGCGTCAACTGGCCCAACAGGACTGTTGAAAAACTTTGGACTTTGAAAAAAAGCTGTATTCATATATACATATTTTTGTCTGGAACATCTTTCATAGGAAAAAAGTTAAATAATAAAAATGGCAAAGGTAACCGACGTGACTGTCTAGCTCTGAAAGGAATACTGCATGACTTTGAATAATTAATTTAGTTACTTGTTTCGTAGGGTTATATTTACAAAAGAGTTTTTTGTCTTTGGTAAAAAGTTTTCATACATTATCATTGATATTGAATAACCTTAAGGTCTTTGTTATAATATTGTATGTACATTCATTAACGTCCAAGATTTTATTTTTTTTACTTGTTTCTTCGAAACGAAAATGTTTATATAAAAGTTTTGTATTACCAATTAATATTCACTAACAAAGTACATTAAAAAAAGTAGATAAAACCGCTATCGATCTAATCCTATTAGCATGGTATTACGCTTTATCAGCTCTTCAGCGATAGAAGGGATAAATTTAAAAAAGCGATGAAAAACGAATAAAATTACTATATACATTTCATTATGCTAATGTTACCTGTTTTTCTCTAAGTACTATTTCTTACAAGTAACAATAAATTACCAGAGCAACATGATTCTCGTCTAGTGGTACAGATTTATGTTTCAAAGGTTCTAAAATATTAGAATTAAAAGTATGTAAACGAATTTTATAGCCTCCATTGTTAATAAAGTAAAAATAAGCAGAATACTAATTTATAAAAAATAATTAAATAAATATATTTAGATTTTGAAGTATTTTAAGAAGTTATAAATATAAATAATATTGCGAGCTGAAAGTGGAGTTTTTCCTCCGTGTTTAATTACTGCGCTTTCATTAATTATAACGTGTAGATAGAAATTATGAAAGTGTCTCTATAAAACAGAATATAACATGGAACAGGGTGACTTTGATATATCTATTCCAGAAAATCTATTTATATGGTTATAAAAGTATATCACGAGTTTGTTTTACTACTGTGTTCTAGTTTCACGTCAGTAAAATCTGGTTGAATTTAGTCAAAGCCTTAATTTTTGGGTGTTTCTAAGCTCATGTTGCTAAATCACCTGTACTTGTAATTTGATCGTAAAACTGTTATATTTTTTAATTTTTTCGCTCTAATTAATATCCTTAAATAAGTAACGAGAATATGATTTATGCTATTTTAAGCTAATTTTTCACATTCTATATGTAAAATGTCTGACAACCTTAAAAAATTATTATGCACATAAAAGTTATAAGATAATGATTCCAAAAATAATGCTTAAATTTTTTATTAAAAATTTAAAAAAAAATTATAAGACATATTATTTAAATTATTTTTAAAGAATTTGAACAACATTTGAATTTGATTAATGAAAGTCTATAAATAACATAGAGTCTTTGTAACTCCAGTAGAGAAACCAGCTTAAAATATGTCCAATGAAAAAAAAGAGAAAGCAAATGAGAGTTCTTATGTCTCTTTTTCTTGCACGTGTGAATAGACAAGGATAAGTCAATACGTATGAGACCCATATCTCTCATCTTCCCTCTTTTTTATTTATTAGACACTCGCTTTCACAAGATTCTCGCTTTCACAAGATTCACAAGATTCAATTTCTACGGTTTACCTACTTTATGTACAATAACTCTGTGATGAATTAACTATTATCTATATGCTTCGATCTTTACTAGATTATACTTAATATTTTCTCGTAATAATTGTCTATGTCCCTTAGGGGTGACTCTAAATAGCTTTCAAACAATTACTAGATTTACCCGTTGGTAGGTTCAATTGAAAGTGAGATAGGGAGTCGAGGACTGAAACAAATAAATAATTAACAGTAGCAGCGTCTTTTTCCAGGTGATAGGTGATCCAGGTGATGAATTTCCAGGTGGCGATTTGCACAAATTGTTATTGGCAATTTTCTTATAAATTCATCTAGTGTCATTTAACAAAAAAATACCAAAACGTACAAGCTATCATAATTTTAGAAGTATTATGGTTGTAATGAATTTGTTAAGGGGACTTCATTATAATATGAGTTATGTTTATATACCTCACATTATTATCTCAGAAATGTACCAGGGCATCATAAATAGAAAAGAAATAAAAGTACGAGCCGGCTTCAGTCATGTACGACTGCGGGAGTGAACTCAAAACAATTTTAATTTACTGAATGCCGCGTTCATCAAACATCGGGTTCGCAACAAATAGAAATGTATTTTTAACTGACTTAAAAAAAAAGGTTCTCAATTCGTATATTCGGTCGTCACTTTTTCTATTGTTTATCGGCACATTACTCGTTTATATGGTTATGAGAATACAATAAGCCATTATATATTAATTTTATATGGTTATGAGAATACAATAAACCATTAAATAGCCATATATTATTAATTAATGAAGAAAATTGGTAAAATAAAACAAATACGTTAATATCATGTTACGTGTTTTGCGGTATACTTACGGTTGTTCCCTTAAGAACACTTAGGTGTGCTTAACACCAAACTCAATTTTGTCGATCGACCGTTTTCCTACATATTTATGACACCAAAATGTTTACCCTCACATTAAAATGCAAACGGTAGTTTTTCCGATGCAAATGTCTCACTCAAGGCTCACTCCTACTTTCTAGACCGCTTTAAATTCAAATTACAGATATTACAATTCGGTGAAAACTTTAGAAGTTAACCGCACATATCGTTAAATCCTATTCTAATGTTGGACTTATACCTGTCGTAACCAAAAATGCCTTTTGATAATTGACAGTTCCCAGGTTCGATCCCCGACAGTAAATATATTTGTACGATAAGCACATATGTATTGTAATTTTATCGATGAACAAAAACTAGGTTAGGAAATATTTTAAACTATTTTAAATTTAAAAAAAGCAAATATGTAGTAGCGAAAAGCATTTCAAAAATATGCATATATCTGAAAAAAAAAATGTGTTTAAATTTATCATAACTGAAACGATACCATATAAATAACAGTCAAATGATATATATTCAAAGTATAATATTGATACGTAATGACATTTTTCCTAATGTTGTAGTCATTAGGTACACAAAAGCAACACGAACTGAACGCATAAACCTACCTTGTAGGCTTTAGCCCGTCAAAAGGGATTATTCGTAATACGATCCCCAAAAGTACGTCAATCGCTTAATTAGTCCTTTATAGTGTGTTGACAGGTCAACACTAACTGTCATCCGCTGATCGCATTTACAAAATTAACGTAGACTTCCCTCGTACTATGAAGTGATTTTATCACCGCCCAGTTGTTATACATGTCATTGACAACATAGTTCAAGTGTTTGATATTTTGTACACTTAATATGAATATTATGAAATAATGACGAATAATTTTAATTTTTAAAGGATTTTTTTTTTGTGCGAAAAGCCATAAATTTAACATTATGCAGTACAAATTTTGAGAAATAAGACATTTATAAATCATAAAGAAGAAAATAGCATAACTTATCCTTGATTGGCAAGATCGGTCAATCATAAATGCTAAAAAATATACTATTTTAACTTAATAGATAGCATTGATAGAGTTAAAAACTAAATTTATTTACAAGCACTACAATAAAAAAAGTTACTACTTTTTTACGGTTGTGCTAAAAGATATCAATATCTTAAAAGTTATCTTCCTCTCCTACATATGTCCAATAAATGATATATCTGAACATTGTTTCGATGGGAAAGTAAATATTCAATATTTATTTACCCCATTATATATATCTGCATGTGATTTTAAGTGATAAGGGTGTGTTTAGTAAAAAAATATCTAATTCCATTCATAGCTCTATACCCTATTTCCCTAAGGAGTGAGTTACTTCGTAGTCTCGTGGTTTTTCATTCGAACACACATATTTTTGTGAATATTAGCAGTTCATCTACATAGGATGAATATTAATAACTGTGTTGAATTGTGTATCATTCTCGTCTCTTGTGTGAAGATTATCTCGATCAAAGAAATCATAATGGTATATAAATAATGTTTATTAACATTTTACATGTTTTATTTATTAAAATTTAAAATAAATGTAGAATCAAAAAAATTATACCGGCAATTATATATTAAATATTTATTAAGTTCCAAAAAAATAATTTCTCAGTAAAAAAAACATATTTTCATACAAGCAAAGTCATAGAAGCATACAACTTTTGAACAGTCCAATTGGAAACATTTATTACAACAAAATAGTTATAAAAACCTATCTACGAATATTAGATAACTTTCCTAAGAGAAAGCCCCTCCTAAGTAACTAAGCAGAAAGAGATGCACCTGATACTTTTAAAAATGTATTAAAACCGAACCAATCGATTATTCTCGTTTGACCAATCAGCTAAGTTTATAATATCATAATAGAAACAAAGTTGAGCGACGCGCAGGTGGGACAAAATAATCAAGATCCATATGATCTAATCCATCAGGCGATCAGCATCCCTCGGTCATTAATCACTCTCTATTGATTACATCCCAAGTACCTAATTTAGTAGACGATACTTTGATTGTTGTGATGTATAGAGAAAAGTTTAGAAATGAAACAACACAAATGCTTTCTATTTGAAATTGTCTATAATGTGTTATTACGTGTATTTAATAAACGTAATAACACATTACAATAGTCAACGAGATGATATTACGTTTATTTCATTATTTATTTAAATAAAAATAGAATGATTTTAATAACTTGGTACAGTGATAGGTTTGATCCTACCCGTTTTGCACAAATTGTTATTGGTACGAATTTTCTTATAAATTCATCCCGTGTCATTTAACAGAAAATTACCAAAACATACAAGCTATCATAATTGTAGAAGTATTATGGTTGTAATGAATTTGTTAAGGGGACTTCATTATAATATGAGTTATGTTTATATACCTCACATTATTATCTCAGAAATGTACCAGGGCATCATAAATAGAAAAGAAATAAAAGTACGAGCCCGCTTCAGTCATGTACGACTGCGGGAGTGAACTCAAAACAATTTTAATTTACTGAATGCCGCGTTCATCAAACATCGGGTTCGCAACAAATAGAAATGTATTTTTAACTGACTTAAAAAAAAAAGGTTCTCAATTCGTATATTCGGTCGTCACTTTTTCTATTGTTTATCGGCACATTACTCGTTTGTATGGTTATGAGAATACAATAAACCATTAAATAGCCATATATTATTAATTAATAAAGAAAATTCGGAAAATAAAACAAATACGTTAATATGTAACGTGTTTTACGATATACTTACGGTTGTTCCCTTAAGAACACTTAGGTGTGCTTAACACCAAACTCAATTTTGTCGATCGACCGTTTTCCTACGTATTTATGACACCAAAATGTTTACCCTCACATTAAAATGCAAACGGTAGTTTTTCCGATGCAAATGTCTCACTCAAGGCTCACTCCCACTTTCTAGACCGCTTTAAATTCAAATTACAGATATTACAATTCGGTAAAAACTTTAGAAGTTAACCACACATGTCGTTAAATCCTATTCTGATGTTGGACTTTTACCTATAACCTGTCGTAACCAAAAATGCCTTGTGACAATTGACAGTTCTCAGGTTCGATTCCTGACAGTAAATATATTTGTACGATAATCACATATGTATTATAATATTATCGATGAACAAAAACTAGGTTAGGAAATATTTTAAACTATTTTAAATTTAAAAAAAGCAAATATGTAGTAGCGAAAAGCATTTCAAAAATATGCATATATCTGAAAAAAAAATGTGTTTAAATTTATCATAACTGAAACGATACCATATAAATAACAGTCAAATGATATATATTCAAAGTATAATATTGATACGTAATGACATTTTTCCTAATGTTGTAGTCATTAGGTACACAAAAGCAACACGAACTGAACGCATAAACCTACCTTGTAGGCTTTAGCCCGTCAAAAGGGATTATTCGTAATACGATCCCCAAAAGTACGTCAATCGCTTAATTAGTCCTTTATAGTGTGTTGACAGGTCAACACTAACTGTCATCCGCTGATCGCATTTACAAAATTAACGTAGACTTCCCTCGTACTATGAAGTGATTTTATCACCGCCCAGTTGTTATACATGTCATTGACAACATAGTTCAAGTGTTTGATATTTTGTACACTTAATATGAATATTATGAAATAATGACGAATAATTTTAATTTTTAAAGGATTTTTTTTTTGTGCGAAAAGCCATAAATTTAACATTATGCAGTACAAATTTTGAGAAATAAGACATTTATAAATCATAAAGAAGAAAATAGCATAACTTATCCTTGATTGGCAAGATCGGTCAATCATAAATGCTAAAAAATATACTATTTTAACTTAATAGATAGCATTGATAGAGTTAAAAACTAAATTTATTTACAAGCACTACAATAAAAAAAGTTACTACTTTTTTACGGTTGTGCTAAAAGATATCAATATCTTAAAAGTTATCTTCCTCTCCTACATATGTCCAATAAATGATATATCTGAACATTGTTTCGATGGGAAAGTAAATATTCAATATTTATTTACCCCATTATATATATCTGCATGTGATTTTAAGTGATAAGGGTGTGTTTAGTAAAAAAATATCTAATTCCATTCATAGCTCTATACCCTATTTCCCTAAGGAGTGAGTTACTTCGTAGTCTCGTGGTTTTTCATTCGAACACACATATTTTTGTGAATATTAGCAGTTCATCTACATAGGATGAATATTAATAACTGTGTTGAATTGTGTATCATTCTCGTCTCTTGTGTGAAGATTATCTCGATCAAAGAAATCATAATGGTATATAAATAATGTTTATTAACATTTTACATGTTTTATTTATTAAAATTTAAAATAAATGTAGAATCAAAAAAATTATACCGGCAGGATTCGAACTCGTAACCTCTAGGAAACTGTTCCGTCGTTCTGCCAATTGTGCTATCAATACCCCCTTCGATTTTTTATCAGTATCTGTATAAAAGCTTCAGTTTTCTTAGAGATTCTTAGAAAAAATCATGAACTTAAGTATGAAGTCGAAAAACTTAGAGTTTTTTTGCTCTCAAGCAGTGATTTGACCTATTATGAAATTTTAAAACGCCATGTGGAAAATATTCTAACTGACAGTTTTCTTTGTCTTATAAAGACGCGGTTAACAATAGCGACGTGTCTGTCTGTCTGTTCTCATGAGGCTAGTGGATGCCTCTTTCCAATTGTATTTCTAGAATTGCTTAGATTGAAATGCCATTTAAAACTTACATTTAATATAATACATATTTGTCTTGGTATATTTCTTTTAATTACTTATATATTTTATATGTAATTTCATTCATTTGAAATAATTATTAAAACTTAATCTAGTTCATTCAATTATATAATTTTCATAAAAGATAATCCTAGTTACATCTTAGTTCTGCACAGGTGAGCTTAAATATTTTACGTACCGGAAGTCAGAAGGGAAAACAAATGAACTGAAACTTTGCACCAAAATAATATTTATCGTTGCTACTTAGTCTTTAACTTATAACTTCATACATTTAATAGTCCGGTAATGGATAATTTAAAGGGTACTTTGAAAGGGTTTGTAGATGGAGCTATAAAATTTAATACTCCTTTCTACTATTGAATAGATTCTAGTTGTCATTTAGTGTTCTAAGTGATTTTTAAAACATATTAAATAAGTTTTATGAAGTAATCTTATTATTCTTTTTTATTAACCGACTTCTTCAAAAAGAAGGAGGTTCTCAATTCGAACGGTATATTTTTTTATACTACGTTAGACTATCCTATTATTTTGGTATTAAGACTTTCATTCTTATAGTGCTTCAACATTTCGTTACGCCTTACTACGAAGAAGAGTTACATCGCTGAGCGCATGCTATTGTTTTCTGAAGTCGACAATCCTTTGTCACTGACAAACATTAAAATATACTGTATTTCGAAAATAGCATCAACTTTTACTTTCCAAACTAGCGTTTATATGCATGTTTTCAGAACGTTTCGTCGAGTATTTTGTGTATTGTTATTTTTCATACACTCCGTTACAGATAGTCGTTTTATGGCTTGCTTGTTTTTAGTAAGATTTTATATTTGATAACACTTTTATTAATTTAAATGTTTTTTATATAATTCAGTTTAACGAATATTTAAGGGATATTCAATTTAGCAGTCTAAAGGGAGCCGATTAACACTTGCCCAGCTTTTAGTATAAAAGGGATTTTGGGTGAAGTTCTGATGACACAGACACTGATGTCGGCTTTTGTCAGTTACGTTATTGCTTTTACGGTAAATGAAAAACGCTGGACTTTATATAAAACATCGGTTCAGAGCACTTACTTTAATGACGGCTAAATTTGTTTGGTGAAACTGTTTTTAAGTTTTACCGCGTTGTCAGTTGGTTGTAAAAACAATTTTATACTGTTGATACTGTGATGTTCAAATTATTTTATATATTAATTTTAAACAGCATTAATTATTATAGTTACATTAGTAAAGTTACTATATATATTTAGTATAACATGTTTATATAGTTAGATAACTATTTTGAAAGTAAATAGCCGAAAGGAAAAAGGTTCTAGAAAATAATAACAGATTTTATTCCTTGCTTTGATACGATTATGTTTTCCGAAAGCTTCTTTTTGTATCGGATTTGTAAGGGTTTTGAAGTTCCGAATATCCACTCGGAAAAATCTAGTAGTAGAGGCTTTGAACGGACGAAGAGATCTTGTATAGGGTCGTATTAAACTTTTAAACCAATATCTTAGGAAGATATTGTTACAATAGTTGTATTATTAGATAAGTAATGATACTCGTCTTACATGTATCAAATAACCCAAGATTTCATTCCGATCATTGATAAAATACTCAGATTATTTTGTTGTACCTGATTCTATTTGGTTGGTAGGTGATAAAACTAATTGAAATGCAATCACAAACAAACCATTTGTAAATAACCACATTCGAAAATGAAGCTAAAATTGGCATCAAAACAGTATGTTATCTTTCTCATCAGTACTTCAGTTATTTAATTATATAATAGCAGATAATATGTACATTTAGGATTTGTAGAAAATAAAAAAAATGTGTAAATCATTTTGGGTAACCAACAAATATAGAGTGTGTAAGTAAGTAAGTATCAGTGTGTAAGTGTATATAGATGGATATATAGTATATATTTAATATTTATCAGGTCCTTGTTTTTTCTAATTTATTTTTATTTTATTTTTAAACGCCTACCACAATTTGTTACCATACTCAGAGGTTAACTGGGAAAGAATGCCATTAGGTATTAAGTTCGCCTTTTGTTAATTCAATAAAGTGTAAATAAATAAATAAATAAAGACATTCAAATTATTATATAGTCTAGTGTTTCATTTTGTAACACTTAATGTGAGTGCTTTTAGTAAATTACATACAAGATTGATTGCCATGTTAAAGTTAAATTACTGATGAGAATTTCAAGGCTATACATTATTGCTTATCAATGTTATGGTTATTAATGTTAAATATTTTTTAAAAATTGTACTTAAATTATGTTATTTTATATTCTATAAATTTATTTTAAGCTAAATGGGAAGAAACTGGCCCCCCAAATATTGTTTCACTACTTTAGGACATATAGTTCAACATCATCGTAGTTTTTTTTGTGAGTAAAGTTTATTATTATCATTATTATAAAATTATAGTATTGCAATGATCAGTACGCTCATCTGGTGCAACGTTACCCTTGCTTGCGTTTGAATTAATTCAAACTGGTTTAAATAGCTGGTGGAAGATAATGGCGAAAGAAAATATATATATAAAATAATATATTTATTTATTTATTTCATTATAATTTTTTGCACACATCCTACAAAGGCAAGCAAAATGCCACAAGCATTTTCTTCAAACTAAGGCCTCAAATAAACAGTGAACACAATACAATAGTGCATAAGAAATAAAAATAAAACCAGTAAAACAAAAAATGAAAAAAAAACTTATATTTTTTTAAAGAAATAACTTGCATTAAATATTTATTAAGTTCCAAAAAAATAATTTCTCAGTAAAAAAAACATATTTTCATACAAGCAAAGTCATAGAAGCATACAACTTTTGAACAGTCCAATTGGAAACATTTATTACAACAAAATAGTTATAAAAACCTATCTACGAATATTAGATAACTTTCCTAAGAGAAAGCCCCTCCTAAGTAACTAAGCAGAAAGAGATGCACCTGATACTTTTAAAAATGTATTAAAACCGAACCAATCGATTATTCTCGTTTGACCAATCAGCTAAGTTTATAATATCATAATAGAAACAAAGTTGAGCGACGCGCAGGTGGGACAAAATAATCAAGATCCATATGATCTAATCCATCAGGCGATCAGCATCCCTCGGTCATTAATCACTCTCTATTGATTACATCCCAAGTACCTAATTTAGTAGACGATACTTTGATTGTTGTGATGTATAGAGAAAAGTTTAGAAATGAAACAACACAAATGCTTTCTATTTGAAATTGTCTATAATGTGTTATTACGTGTATTTAATAAACGTAATAACACATTACAATAGTCAACGAGATGATATTACGTTTATTTCATTATTTATTTAAATAAAAATAGAATGATTTTAATAACTTGGTACAGTGATAGGTTTGATCCTACCCGTTTTGCACAAATTGTTATTGGTACGAATTTTCTTATAAATTCATCCCGTGTCATTTAACAGAAAATTACCAAAACATACAAGCTATCATAATTGTAGAAGTATTATGGTTGTAATGAATTTGTTAAGGGGACTTCATTATAATATGAGTTATGTTTATATACCTCACATTATTATCTCAGAAATGTACCAGGGCATCATAAATAGAAAAGAAATAAAAGTACGAGCCCGCTTCAGTCATGTACGACTGCGGGAGTGAACTCAAAACAATTTTAATTTACTGAATGCCGCGTTCATCAAACATCGGGTTCGCAACAAATAGAAATGTATTTTTAACTGACTTAAAAAAAAAAGGTTCTCAATTCGTATATTCGGTCGTCACTTTTTCTATTGTTTATCGGCACATTACTCGTTTGTATGGTTATGAGAATACAATAAACCATTAAATAGCCATATATTATTAATTAATAAAGAAAATTCGGAAAATAAAACAAATACGTTAATATGTAACGTGTTTTACGATATACTTACGGTTGTTCCCTTAAGAACACTTAGGTGTGCTTAACACCAAACTCAATTTTGTCGATCGACCGTTTTCCTACGTATTTATGACACCAAAATGTTTACCCTCACATTAAAATGCAAACGGTAGTTTTTCCGATGCAAATGTCTCACTCAAGGCTCACTCCCACTTTCTAGACCGCTTTAAATTCAAATTACAGATATTACAATTCGGTAAAAACTTTAGAAGTTAACCACACATGTCGTTAAATCCTATTCTGATGTTGGACTTTTACCTATAACCTGTCGTAACCAAAAATGCCTTGTGACAATTGACAGTTCTCAGGTTCGATTCCTGACAGTAAATATATTTGTACGATAATCACATATGTATTATAATATTATCGATGAACAAAAACTAGGTTAGGAAATATTTTAAACTATTTTAAATTTAAAAAAAGCAAATATGTAGTAGCGAAAAGCATTTCAAAAATATGCATATATCTGAAAAAAAAATGTGTTTAAATTTATCATAACTGAAACGATACCATATAAATAACAGTCAAATGATATATATTCAAAGTATAATATTGATACGTAATGACATTTTTCCTAATGTTGTAGTCATTAGGTACACAAAAGCAACACGAACTGAACGCATAAACCTACCTTGTAGGCTTTAGCCCGTCAAAAGGGATTATTCGTAATACGATCCCCAAAAGTACGTCAATCGCTTAATTAGTCCTTTATAGTGTGTTGACAGGTCAACACTAACTGTCATCCGCTGATCGCATTTACAAAATTAACGTAGACTTCCCTCGTACTATGAAGTGATTTTATCACCGCCCAGTTGTTATACATGTCATTGACAACATAGTTCAAGTGTTTGATATTTTGTACACTTAATATGAATATTATGAAATAATGACGAATAATTTTAATTTTTAAAGGATTTTTTTTTTGTGCGAAAAGCCATAAATTTAACATTATGCAGTACAAATTTTGAGAAATAAGACATTTATAAATCATAAAGAAGAAAATAGCATAACTTATCCTTGATTGGCAAGATCGGTCAATCATAAATGCTAAAAAATATACTATTTTAACTTAATAGATAGCATTGATAGAGTTAAAAACTAAATTTATTTACAAGCACTACAATAAAAAAAGTTACTACTTTTTTACGGTTGTGCTAAAAGATATCAATATCTTAAAAGTTATCTTCCTCTCCTACATATGTCCAATAAATGATATATCTGAACATTGTTTCGATGGGAAAGTAAATATTCAATATTTATTTACCCCATTATATATATCTGCATGTGATTTTAAGTGATAAGGGTGTGTTTAGTAAAAAAATATCTAATTCCATTCATAGCTCTATACCCTATTTCCCTAAGGAGTGAGTTACTTCGTAGTCTCGTGGTTTTTCATTCGAACACACATATTTTTGTGAATATTAGCAGTTCATCTACATAGGATGAATATTAATAACTGTGTTGAATTGTGTATCATTCTCGTCTCTTGTGTGAAGATTATCTCGATCAAAGAAATCATAATGGTATATAAATAATGTTTATTAACATTTTACATGTTTTATTTATTAAAATTTAAAATAAATGTAGAATCAAAAAAATTATACCGGCAGGATTCGAACTCGTAACCTCTAGGAAACTGTTCCGTCGTTCTGCCAATTGTGCTATCAATACCCCCTTCGATTTTTTATCAGTATCTGTATAAAAGCTTCAGTTTTCTTAGAGATTCTTAGAAAAAATCATGAACTTAAGTATGAAGTCGAAAAACTTAGAGTTTTTTTGCTCTCAAGCAGTGATTTGACCTATTATGAAATTTTAAAACGCCATGTGGAAAATATTCTAACTGACAGTTTTCTTTGTCTTATAAAGACGCGGTTAACAATAGCGACGTGTCTGTCTGTCTGTTCTCATGAGGCTAGTGGATGCCTCTTTCCAATTGTATTTCTAGAATTGCTTAGATTGAAATGCCATTTAAAACTTACATTTAATATAATACATATTTGTCTTGGTATATTTCTTTTAATTACTTATATATTTTATATGTAATTTCATTCATTTGAAATAATTATTAAAACTTAATCTAGTTCATTCAATTATATAATTTTCATAAAAGATAATCCTAGTTACATCTTAGTTCTGCACAGGTGAGCTTAAATATTTTACGTACCGGAAGTCAGAAGGGAAAACAAATGAACTGAAACTTTGCACCAAAATAATATTTATCGTTGCTACTTAGTCTTTAACTTATAACTTCATACATTTAATAGTCCGGTAATGGATAATTTAAAGGGTACTTTGAAAGGGTTTGTAGATGGAGCTATAAAATTTAATACTCCTTTCTACTATTGAATAGATTCTAGTTGTCATTTAGTGTTCTAAGTGATTTTTAAAACATATTAAATAAGTTTTATGAAGTAATCTTATTATTCTTTTTTATTAACCGACTTCTTCAAAAAGAAGGAGGTTCTCAATTCGAACGGTATATTTTTTTATACTACGTTAGACTATCCTATTATTTTGGTATTAAGACTTTCATTCTTATAGTGCTTCAACATTTCGTTACGCCTTACTACGAAGAAGAGTTACATTGCTGAGCGCATGCTATTGTTTTCTGAAGTCGACAATCCTTTGTCACTGACAAACATTAAAATATACTGTATTTCGAAAATAGCATCAACTTTTACTTTCCAAACTAGCGTTTATATGCATGTTTTCAGAACGTTTCGTCGAGTATTTTGTGTATTGTTATTTTTCATACACTCCGTTACAGATAGTCGTTTTATGGCTTGCTTGTTTTTAGTAAGATTTTATATTTGATAACACTTTTATTAATTTAAATGTTTTTTATATAATTCAGTTTAACGAATATTTAAGGGATATTCAATTTAGCAGTCTAAAGGGAGCCGATTAACACTTGCCCAGCTTTTAGTATAAAAGGGATTTTGGGTGAAGTTCTGATGACACAGACACTGATGTCGGCTTTTGTCAGTTACGTTATTGCTTTTACGGTAAATGAAAAACGCTGGACTTTATATAAAACATCGGTTCAGAGCACTTACTTTAATGACGGCTAAATTTGTTTGGTGAAACTGTTTTTAAGTTTTACCGCGTTGTCAGTTGGTTGTAAAAACAATTTTATACTGTTGATACTGTGATGTTCAAATTATTTTATATATTAATTTTAAACAGCATTAATTATTATAGTTACATTAGTAAAGTTACTATATATATTTAGTATAACATGTTTATATAGTTAGATAACTATTTTGAAAGTAAATAGCCGAAAGGAAAAAGGTTCTAGAAAATAATAACAGATTTTATTCCTTGCTTTGATACGATTATGTTTTCCGAAAGCTTCTTTTTGTATCGGATTTGTAAGGGTTTTGAAGTTCCGAATATCCACTCGGAAAAATCTAGTAGTAGAGGCTTTGAACGGACGAAGAGATCTTGTATAGGGTCGTATTAAACTTTTAAACCAATATCTTAGGAAGATATTGTTACAATAGTTGTATTATTAGATAAGTAATGATACTCGTCTTACATGTATCAAATAACCCAAGATTTCATTCCGATCATTGATAAAATACTCAGATTATTTTGTTGTACCTGATTCTATTTGGTTGGTAGGTGATAAAACTAATTGAAATGCAATCACAAACAAACCATTTGTAAATAACCACATTCGAAAATGAAGCTAAAATTGGCATCAAAACAGTATGTTATCTTTCTCATCAGTACTTCAGTTATTTAATTATATAATAGCAGATAATATGTACATTTAGGATTTGTAGAAAATAAAAAAAATGTGTAAATCATTTTGGGTAACCAACAAATATAGAGTGTGTAAGTAAGTAAGTATCAGTGTGTAAGTGTATATAGATGGATATATAGTATATATTTAATATTTATCAGGTCCTTGTTTTTTCTAATTTATTTTTATTTTATTTTTAAACGCCTACCACAATTTGTTACCATACTCAGAGGTTAACTGGGAAAGAATGCCATTAGGTATTAAGTTCGCCTTTTGTTAATTCAATAAAGTGTAAATAAATAAATAAATAAAGACATTCAAATTATTATATAGTCTAGTGTTTCATTTTGTAACACTTAATGTGAGTGCTTTTAGTAAATTACATACAAGATTGATTGCCATGTTAAAGTTAAATTACTGATGAGAATTTCAAGGCTATACATTATTGCTTATCAATGTTATGGTTATTAATGTTAAATATTTTTTAAAAATTGTACTTAAATTATGTTATTTTATATTCTATAAATTTATTTTAAGCTAAATGGGAAGAAACTGGCCCCCCAAATATTGTTTCACTACTTTAGGACATATAGTTCAACATCATCGTAGTTTTTTTTGTGAGTAAAGTTTATTATTATCATTATTATAAAATTATAGTATTGCAATGATCAGTACGCTCATCTGGTGCAACGTTACCCTTGCTTGCGTTTGAATTAATTCAAACTGGTTTAAATAGCTGGTGGAAGATAATGGCGAAAGAAAATATATATATAAAATAATATATTTATTTATTTATTTCATTATAATTTTTTGCACACATCCTACAAAGGCAAGCAAAATGCCACAAGCATTTTCTTCAAACTAAGGCCTCAAATAAACAGTGAACACAATACAATAGTGCATAAGAAATAAAAATAAAACCAGTAAAACAAAAAATGAAAAAAAAACTTATATTTTTTTAAAGAAATAACTTGCATTAAATATTTATTAAGTTCCAAAAAAATAATTTCTCAGTAAAAAAAACATATTTTCATACAAGCAAAGTCATAGAAGCATACAACTTTTGAACAGTCCAATTGGAAACATTTATTACAACAAAATAGTTATAAAAACCTATCTACGAATATTAGATAACTTTCCTAAGAGAAAGCCCCTCCTAAGTAACTAAGCAGAAAGAGATGCACCTGATACTTTTAAAAATGTATTAAAACCGAACCAATCGATTATTCTCGTTTGACCAATCAGCTAAGTTTATAATATCATAATAGAAACAAAGTTGAGCGACGCGCAGGTGGGACAAAATAATCAAGATCCATATGATCTAATCCATCAGGCGATCAGCATCCCTCGGTCATTAATCACTCTCTATTGATTACATCCCAAGTACCTAATTTAGTAGACGATACTTTGATTGTTGTGATGTATAGAGAAAAGTTTAGAAATGAAACAACACAAATGCTTTCTATTTGAAATTGTCTATAATGTGTTATTACGTGTATTTAATAAACGTAATAACACATTACAATAGTCAACGAGATGATATTACGTTTATTTCATTATTTATTTAAATAAAAATAGAATGATTTTAATAACTTGGTACAGTGATAGGTTTGATCCTACCCGTTTTGATTATTTTTCATCTGTCATTGTTTATTTTTTTAACAAATTAAATACGCATGACATGGCTCACATGTTTATAAAAAAAACAAATATTAATTTCGGTTCTGTCATGTTTGAAACCGAAATAGTTTTCTCCTACGTTCCTACGAAAACGATTATATATAAAATGTAGATTCAGCAAAACGTGTTATATCATGGTAGCTCAGTTGGTAGAGTGACGGAAAAGGGTAGCAGGTTAAGACCTATCCATGTTGATCATTCTCAGTCTATACTTCTTGATTCTCATTCTATTCTTTATTTATTAAATAATTTTCAAACAATATGGTTTCGTTCTTTTATACACATTTATTAAGTAATTATCTTTATGCGTGTGATGTGGTATCAATATCAATTCATATTGAAAACCAATCAAATAAAGCCACAAGCGTATACATATGATATAAAATAATAAACTGAATGATTGACAATTTAAAATAATATTCGAATAATCCGATTATATCTATAATTACTTTTACATTCTAAATGTAATTGCATATTATATACAACAATATGTTCTGTATTTTTACAGGTATTCTTTTATATTAAATGTATTCTTTTGTAGAATATAGAGGGTCTACCTAATGTATTCGTTATAACTTCTACATAATGACGTCATATCAAATAATAAGCCTTATTTATCAACCACGCCGAATTGCCTGTTATTAACCCGGGACATCACGCTGGTATAATTAATATTCCAAATGTTGTTAGCCATACCGTGTTCATATCAAAGAGAAACAAAATGTACTGTGTATTTGTCGTATTCCACCTGCAATGAAAGCGAAGCAATATGCTATAACATATCATATTTATATACAAAATAATCTGCTTTTGAAATAAACTTTTTGGTATATACCGCTATTTTGTTGTTTCATATGTTATCATATTTTGTTATAACTTTCATATATAGATAAAAAGTGTATTTAATATAGGTTTATTTAAATATAATTTGGTATAATATTAATGATATAAAATCCAAAGGGCGGGTGTACACTCGTAAAGATTGTACTGGCTAACAAGAATCTCAAGACGTCGTTACGAGCTTTTTATGTTCGACCCTGCGGTTGAGAACGGATCTGTTGTGTGCCATTCTTATTCTCATATATACGATTATTTTATTATAGATTTACTCTCATTCTCAGTAATATTAGGATATTATATTATTATTGGGTTAATGGTAGGGTTTTCTTAGATTTTAAAGAGTACACATTCAAAAAAAGAAACAAATCTAAGTCACACTTAATATGTGGATTTCACAACAGACATACTAACCAACAATTCTAAAATAAATCTCGTCTTTCCGTGAACACGATAGCTGCAAATCGAAATGTCGAGTTAAACTTAAATAATGATATAAACACAATTATACCTAAGTAGTTACTTAAAAATAGTTCTACTTAGATAATAGAAATAGTTTCTACGAAACTTTTTTTTTTTGCGTGAATTAATTCTATTAAATATTAAAAACTTGTTCAAAATTATGTAATATCATGAATCGTATCATATTATATGACATAATTAAATCAGATCATTAATTAGTTAGCTTATTGCAATCATTTAAATGACTCCATCAAAATATAATGGACTAAGGCTTATCTTCACTTGCAACGTGGACATTTATGTAAAATGAAAAGCTTTTCAATATATTTAATTGATATTGAAAAATGATTGGTAAGTATATTGCTTTCCATTTTTATTATCTCTTGAAAATAATAAATTGTTGTCAAGAGATTATGAATATCGATTATAATTTCACAATAGAATGTTGATTTGGAAAATGTATAGAACTTTTATACGAACGACGGTATAAATATAATGGGGACTTTAATTTGAATAAACCAAGAAAAAACACCTTACAAAATAGAAAAGTGTATGAAAAATACGAGGTAATAGAAAACACAGACTAATGAGGTGTACGTAGATTTGTACTCGTCGGGTAAATATGTAGATATGGTAGGCAACTCGGGGACATACATTTGTCATATTTTCACCCTTATTTTAAATAGCACAAGAGCTATTATGGAATGGATAATATTATTGTAACCGTGACATTTCCGTACGGTGCTTTTAAGTGCGTTGACTTATTTTCTGGAAGCCTTAAACATTTGATAACTTTTAATGTGGATTTGATTTAGTAGTGTTATATTTGTTTTAAAATAATATAATAATATCAATTAATTTTAAGCAAACTTATTAATTAATAATTAGGATCAAGTGTTATTAGCCACTTTAAGTCAAATAGTTCCGTTAAATAACTTTAGAAGGAATAAATATTTTCAACAAAACCACCATTTTTAGTATGATACTAATTAATTATAATTAATAAACTCTAAGTATTATTCACTTATTAAACGAAAAATTACCCTCAAATTGATAATGGGTTTATTTTTAAATGTATAATACTTTTAATATTGTAATGAAAAGTATTATTCATACAGGAAATATGACACTAGAATATAAGGACGTATCCAGTATACGTAACGGATGTACGTAGGTCAATGACATATAAAAAGGCTTTCTATGTACGCGGCTGTGGAACTCTTAAAGACAAGAAGAGTGTCGTTAGCCAGTAAAACAGGACTGAATTCATGTCATAACTACTTATTGTGTATATATAATGAATATATTCTTATATAATATTAGGCATATATATACCAGTACTCGTACTACGAGTTTTGACAGTACGAAAACTTTGACAGCTTAACAAATCGTAAAACTAAAACGTATTAAAATAGATAAACATAAATAATAAATATTATTATTTATTTTTATTTATTTAGGTTCCCTCTTTAAATAATTTTAAATTATATAATTCTTAACAGATTATTTTTGTGTTAATATATTTAAATTCTTAGAGTATTAGAGTATAATAATTTTATGTTTTGATTTTACGATTTAGTAAACTGTCATAGTTTTCGTAACGTCAAATTTGGTACTGGACTGAATTCAATTCTTGACATAACTACTTATATACTATTCTTATATAATATTTCAAAATATACCTGAGTATTTTATAATACAGTATGACTGAATCTCTACTTAAAGCTAAGAATCGTTTGGCAGTAAGCCTCTTAGTTAAACGAACTTCGAAAACAAGGCGTCAGTCGTCGAAATTTCATAAATGTCCCCAGCAAAATAGACGAAACATAAATTCATAGAGATAGTTTGTTTTCAGCTAAACCGAGTGCACATAGTATAAATATTAATTTCCGAGAAACAGATTTTGTTATACTGTGACAATAATAACATAATTAAGATAATTATTTTACGTAAAGTTTTTGAAACTGTTGCCTTTTATTATTTGTTTATTAAATAGTGTTTTATGTAGATACATATACAGTTTATTTTGACAATGCTTGAATATAATGTACATTCAGACTTTATCTTTAATGTCATTACTTACTTTTTTATTTTTTATGATAATCAAATAAAATAAAGAAAAAAAAGCAATAAACTATTTTTTTTTATTAACGAGGTAACCAATTGAACTTTTTATTTATGATGTTGTCAAAGAATGATTTTTTTTTATACCAACGCAAATTAAAAAGGAGTTGTAAGATTTTATGTAAATTGTTATTTTTCTATGTTAAGTTAATTTGCCTACATTATGAAAATAGTTTTAAACTTGCTGCTTCAGTGTAAGAAAAAGAAATACATGTTTCATAGTTGGTGTTATAAATTTTAGTTGCAAATAAACACAACTACTTAAAAATAACATGAAAATAAATATTAATTATGGTTACAATTAGTGAATAATCAACTTTGGGATAATATTATTTGTTAAATAACATATCAAAATTAATATCAAAATTCACAAATATTTATCTATCAAAATATTATCAATAATATGATTATCCACAGCAACAATAAATGATTTCCGAATTGTTTGTATACAAGCGAGCTTTACACCGTCAGAGACGAAGCTTCTTAGCAATCCATGGATTCACCGTGCGGGTGCCGGGCCCATCGCGTTGCAAGGAGAGGAGTGCAAGCAGTGCCTGGGACTTGCGACCCAGGAGTAGGTTTAAGGGGCCCCTTTATTATGCGCAAAAACGCTCACCTTCACCCTCCACACTCCTCTCCCTACCTAACCAAATTTGGAAAGAACCTACTAATGCCGCCTTTGAAGTACGTTCTAGAAATGAACCGATGCTTGTTCTAGAAAGGCCAAGATCTTTAAGTAGGCTATAGAGAGATTTTGCTGTTATACCTCTCGCTCCCACTTCTACCGCGTACAAACTAACTATAAATTTATTCCTGATCAGTTCGTTGGTTAGTTCGTAATACTTATTGAGCTTGAATGTGTGATCCCTTGGGATGTTTGTTTCCCAAGGAACAGTAAGCTCCACAAGTATCACGCGCCTCAGATGTTTCGAATACAGGAATAAGTCCGGTCTGGATGACGAAACACCAACATCCCCAGGGATTTTGTAATGCTTTTCATACGTGTCCATCATGAGAATCCAATCAGGAGCCGCGCCTAATATTGAATAAGGCTTCGCTTTTGATTTTTTGGAGGAGCCTTCTTTTACGAATTCTATAGATCGTTCGGTGGTTGTTATACCCTTCCGCGCTCTTGCTACTGAAAGACTAACCGCTTCCCGTATAATTTCTAATACCTTGTCGTGGCGACGCGAGTATTGACCTTTATTATAATTTATTTATGAAATAACAAAATTAAAGAAATTATATGTGTTTTTATAGAAATAATTCTTAATATATGTATAACAAATCATATTATTCTTTGCATTATTATATGTATATTTATTCATATAGTCTTATACTATATATTTTTTTTTCTATTTTTTTTTACATTATGTTATATATTGTACATTATGTTATATATTGTGCAATAAAGAATTAAATAAATAAGTAACAAGGCGTTATAACCTTGTACCTGCAAATCATTATAACATAACTTTTATTTCCAATTGCTTATTTTTATATATTAATGCTAGATTTCTCGGCAGTTTTTACAACGCGTTAAATTTTATTCGATAATTTCAAGCCGGCCCTCCAACTATCTTGATTCGAAACACATGACGATATTCTTAAATAATATACAAAAAGACACAAATATATATTTTTTTAATGTATATTTTGCTGGCCTGTAAGAGTAGTGGTTAGGAACTATAACTGCTGAACCAAAAGTTGTAGGTTCGATTCTCACAATGAACTAAACTTTGTGTGATCCACAGATTGTTGAATAGTCTGGCTGTACTTTGTATTCGTTATTTATATGTTTGGGAAGCCCCCCGTGACTCAGGGATAATATAATCTTACGAGGACGTTATATTTATATTTCGTTTCGTTTATTTTGTATTTTTTATCAAGATTTGTAAAAAGTTGTAGAACAAATGTTGTTGGGATGGATGTAGAAAGGCTGCCAGTAAGAGGTGGTCAATTAATTAAAAATAACCGTGTATATATATTATATTGTATATTATATAGATACTAAGCTACAATAAAAAAAACCCTTGATTTGAAGACTGTTTTATGATTAATAATATAAATTTAATGTAAGTACACTCAACGTGGTAGATATAATTAGAATGTTGTAATTACGATGTTCAAACGCCGCCTTAACTCATTCCATAATACGAGACTCGATACCGAAATTAACGATAACAAGGTAGAGTATACGCTAATATCGATATTATAATTATCAATACTTATATAATACATATTAAAAACTAATTCCTTTTTATCAAAACACCAAATAGCAGCCTTGAAATCAGGTTCACCGAAACCCAAAACTAAGAATTGATATATGGTTTAAAATATTGTACAAAATTATTTTAAATACAAAAATTTTGTTTGTATGTTTGTGCCTTAGTTACAAGAAATAGATTACTAGATTTTTGCACACAGATAGACCACAATCCGGAAAAGGACCTATACTGCTATGCCGCTTTTTATCCTGGTTAAATAAAAGATTCCCGTGGGAACAAGGTACAACCTACATTTCTCATCAAGGGATGAGAGGACGCTGTTACTTTAATTACTTATTAGATTTTTAAACGAAGTCTTTTGCTTCTTAATACCCAAATGAACAAAGCTGCGCTTAAAGTTAGTTATATACGTAAATATTGGTAAAAGAAAATATGTTACAAAAATACATAATAATATCGAAGCAAGAAGTTATTCGTAATAAAATACAAATTTGTATCGAATTCTTAAAGTATCTGCGAGTCCTAAACATATTACTTAAGCTTTTGATGAACGGTATTCATGTTGCTTCATTACAAATACGATATTATTCAATTCTCCGATATTTTGAAATATGATCGAAATATATTCCGCTTAAATTACGTATTTCTGAACGTTTCCTTAAAAGTTATTCTTGACAATTTGGTATTATCATTGTTGAGGCCACTTACTGGTTCTATGTCAAACTTGTTATATCCGATAGAATTTGACAAATTTGTATATTATGTTCTTTAATAAAAGAGCATTATGAAGGTAAATATTTTTTATTATTGTTTGTAGACAAATATTAAATAACATTTCCTAATGAAGCATTTAAAGTTCTCGTATTACATTAAGCCTTATTGATTCATAGGATTTTCGCTCAACAGAGATGAAACATCGAAAACGGCTGAATCCACTTTATTTTTTGCGAATGTTGTAATTTCTCCCTAAAAGCTGCAGTTTGTTTATTTTTTATTTGGTTGTTGGATTGAAATGAAATTGTTTTATCAATATTGTAATAACTTTAGTTATTGTGTTTCAATAAAATATATTCCTATTTTTGAATCAATATTGACTTTGTTATGGTTTGGAACATATTTGGCGTCAGATAATTAAAGCATTTGCCGATTTGTTTCAAATGGTCAAAGTATAACATATAAATATACCAGACAATATATAAAATACTACGAAATACATTCAAATACTTTAGTACAAATAAGATACGAATATTTTTAGAATCATATTATTCTTGTGGAAAGCATAACATTTTAAGATTCAACGCCATATTGAAACACATTCGATGTCTCGGTAGTGAAGCGAAAGGTAGCGGCTACTCACGCGTAATGATTGACAACCAAATTCCAAGCGCGATTGGAATCTTTGGGGAAGGTTTTAACAAAAAATATCAACCCCTCCCTACGCTAACGGTTTAGCCCCTCTTAACTTTAGATATGGTGTAGCAAATCGTTACTTTTATCACCATTATTGTAGGTAATTTTTATGTAATATTACAGTTAATGTTTCAGATGATCTAGATTTATAAATTTTATAACCCAAATATAGCTAAAAAGTGTCTAAAAACTGAATAAATTTAAACTAAATATACTAAATACATCTGAGTGAGAGAGACAGCTAATTAAATAAATAACTCAACTCCACCCCAACTAACGTTGAAAGAACGTCCTAATTATAGTAAATGTAATAAAATATTCTGGTTCCAAAAGCCTGGCTGCAGTTTCTGATAATAGCCAAATCAATACAGTCAGTTGAAGCCCGCTAAGTTATTTAAAATGCAGTCGACACATCATCCAAGTGAAAATGCAATATTCGCCTCGCAAATTCGAAACACAGTTATTTTCAATCGCGTTTTACATAACGAAAATCCTTTCAATGAACGAATATTTGATACAACCCATTCAAGGATCATTTATTTTGAAGGCTTTAAAGTTTAAACCAAAAAAATATTTTATGAATTTTAACAAAGCAAATATACCATGCTTTGAATATATCGAGAGTTTCAGAAATATGAGGTAATAATAGATATACACGTAATCATAGGTATCAAATTAAAATGACAACAGCCTTTGTTCCACAGATACAAAATAGCCGATTTCGATTGAATTATATTTATTTTTATTATATGGTATATCCCATTAGGGTATAGTTTGAACGATCTTATGTATTAATCAAATAATTGTTCCTAGAAGTGGTCCTTTGTGAGGGTGAACCGATAATTTACTTATAAAACAAAGATTTTAGAATCATAACAAGAGTTAATGATTAAATATTTAGCTTTATTAACAGAAAATTAACAACAACGAGGGTCTGAAAATCTAAAACCTTTACAGAATTAGAAGAATAAAAATGTAGGGTAGTTCATTATGTTTAGCACACCTTCATACATGTAGTTACTTATTGATTACATTGGCTAAGCACTACCAAGGGCTTCATGTTGAGACATCGCTTTAGTTCGAGATCACCTCCTCTTTGATACTTTATACTCAAGTGGCATGTAAAATATTTTTTTAATGTTGTTTAAATTTACGTTGAGGATAATATGTTAAAAAAACCCCGGTTAATCAACCAATTTATTTTTTTGTCACTATCTGGTTACAAAAAAAAAAATACAAATAAACATTTCGCATCACTCGTGAATTACGGTTTAGATGGAAATAAGGTAATCTCTTATTGAAATTATGTATATATAGTTTAAGAATGAATTTATTTTTTTGTGTATTAAAATCAGACACCATCAGAAGATATATTTAATTTTATAAGTCTAAGTTCAAACTATTGTAAATACAGCTTGGGTTATCACTATTATTATTACTTTACTAAATTAAAAACAATGATTTTAAGATATTATAGTATACATTTATGTTACCTATAACATTATACAAATAGACAATAAATGTAATACTAATGTTAATGTAACCTATTTCTTTAAGTAGATTTAGTTTGTCTTTGCAATACTAGATGTCAAATTAGATGTTACATTTTTTCCTGATCTCATTATCGAGTCATTATATTGGATGCTTTTCACTGAGAAATAAACGTTTCAATTTAAAAACAATATATATTATATTAAAGTGAATTTAAAATATGCACTAATGCAAGTGAAATCATAATAAGCCTTTTAAAAAATTAGTCAAATATCTCTAACGAAATTTAGTTTCACCTGCTTAAACTAAAGTTGGATGTAAATAATGTTGCATTAGTTCTTCTTAACAATGACCTTAGTTTAGTTTTGTTTAAACTTTTACTGTCACGGTAAAGTTTTAACAAGCTGCACTTCGGCTTCGTCTGCTTCATGTTAATGCTTTAATAATGTGAATACCTCGTGAAGGCAGTTCCAAACAAACTCTCTTATACAATATATTTATGCATTTTAATAACACATAAATTCAATTGCAACAAGGTTTTGAAATTACAATTTACTAATACTTTCTTATTTGAAATATAACATAGAATAAAAAAAAATATGCATATTTATTTTTTTACAGGACAAATTACACAAATTGATCTAACCCCTAAGTAGGCAAATTATTTGTTTGTGTTAAGGGTGTTAAACAACGATACGAATACATAGAAATGCACATATAAATACTGAGAATATATTTTATAAACGACCAAACCCAGAAATACAAACATCTATGCTCACCACATACAGGCCTGTCCCTGTCGGGAATCGAACCCGAGCCCCATTAAGTCGCTATACGTTAGGCTTCTGCGTCTATTAATAATAATGTAATCTATGTTTTATTAATATGATTCTTTATTATTATTTTTTGTTTTTATCGAAAATGGCCTGAAACCATAGAAATGTATGCAGACATTCATTTATTGATTTAAAAATATTAATATTAATAAGCCAAAAAAAAGTAACATTGACGACATTACTATGATAATTAATAAAACAAAAAAACAAACAATATATTTTGTAACAGTATTTAAGATCAACCCACTATTTATTATAATAAAATAAAAAGATAAAATCAACTACGTAATACCGTTTGATTCCTTAATAATACCTTCAACAGTAAACTACAGTTTTATTTTATAATACAAGTTTTTATTGATAAGTAACGGTGGCAGATCTAAACCTGTCTAGGTCTGCAAGGTCAGTGACCCTACAGCCCTTACTGTTATTCTAGCTTCTAGTAAACAAGATAATTATTCCGATGTATTTGATCGATAGATATTTTATAACATTATTCTTTTATAATTATTTAATTTAATTACTATAATAATGTTTTCTTCATTATAGTAATTAAATTAAATAATAGTAGATATCAAATATTGGTTTTGATTTTCATCCTTAATTGTTACATGGCTTAGAAGGGAATAATTGGGAAAGTTAGGGAAAATTATTTGATATAATACATAGGTATATAGTTTGAAAATGATTTATTTCATATTTGGATAGATATAAATTATAATTGGATTAGTTCAAGCTTAAAAGTGATCAATGTTTTGACTTTGAAAAAAATAATCAATTACAATTTAATATTTTTAAATTGGTATGTTAGTTAGTTTAATTTGGTGGGTTAGTATCAAGTGATTATTGATCCAAAAGTCTTAGATTCGATTTATTCTTAGGAAAATACTATGTATATACACATAGATTAATCCAAATCTGGGTGTACTCTATGCGTATGTTTGGTTTTCCTCAGCAAGGGTATACGTAACAGTTTCCTAAGAAAAACATATTTTTGGTACGATCCAATTAAATAATGTAACTCAAGATACCGAACAAACCTATACCATTAATTACGCACATAAAGGTCTTTAGAAAACAGTACATTAAACCACTTGTGACCCACAAATAAACCCTCAAGATTTCTCGAGTTACTTAGACTTCGATCAATATAAAATTCATAGCATTTGAAAATTCAACGAAATCATAAAAGCATTTTATAACATACTTCAAACTTGATGAAATGAAAACTTCTACATGGTAGAGTGGTTTTACAAAGCGAATGGTTATCAAAAGTGCGGCCCAAATAGGCTTTACGAATGTTGTTTTTTATGTGTTTGTAATGAATATATAAAATCCTTGATATCGAAATTGGAGTTCATTAAAATTAATTACCATAAAATCATTTTTTTTCTAGGAAGCTATAGAATTTTGAATTAAAGTGTAGTTCATTATTATTTAATTTAAATTTATCAAATATTGTCAATTCATAAAAAATGTCACTAAACTGAAAATACTGATATTTTTAAACAAAAACAAAAGCAAAAATTGTATATGAATAATTTTATGGCTCTATGGTATTGTTATACGATATAAACTTGTATTTTAATTAAATTTATTATAAATTTGCAAGTGAAACCGCAGGCTCGTACAAGTTAAGCATCTAAGATGATAATACATCGACATATGCGTCATGCGGTAAAAAGCGAGGTATCAACTGGCTGTGGCTTTCACGGTACATAGAAGTTTCACTCCGGTCCCGCAAGTTCTAAACTAAGATTAGAGGTTAGGTTAAGGTGCGTACACACTGTATCTTATTATTATATATTTTATCATTATTTTACTTGAATTCTTTTTCTCACATATTAGTTATGATTTTGACTCAACAGGTATACAGGTATACAATGGTTGGTAGTAATTTATTTATGAAGTTTCCTGTTATTATTTTCCATAGAACTCCTTCCCTTTGAAACCGTGAAAGTAGAGTTGGACGTTTTATAAGTGCAACGTATACATAATTGAAATATTAAAAAAAAAATACAAAAAAGTCTTTGATTTTGACTTCTGACTATATCATTATCAACCTTATCTTGATATATTTTAAATGAGGCAGAGTGTCGTTTAAGGAAAATTGATAAAAATTGATTTTATGTTCGCCATAACAGCATTGGGAATCAGTTTCTGTATTCAAATAATCTTACTCTCAATTGTATGGTTCTTCATTAATTTAAATTACAATATGAACAACTGTTTTAATATCGACATTGATAGCTTCAAGCACTTTTACGTACATGAATAAAATTAATTCATTATTCTAAAACTGGTTTAATAAATGATATGAGCATATTATAACAAGCCCTTATAAATACAAGCAATTGATAGTAGGAATGATGAACAAGAAATACATCAAAAGAGGTAGCTATTCCCTGTACTTAATACTGTAATCAAAATGTTTTGTTAGTAATGATTCATTAAATCATTATTAATTTAATATTGAAGATTTGAATAAGTAAATTGTTTTATTTAGAATTTCATAATTACGTTTTAAATATTATGATATTATAAATAAAAATGAAAAGCACTAATAATAGTAATGAAAATTGTTAATGTTAATATATTTTTTAATTAAAATTAATTTGAATATATGGCAAAAGTTTTTCATATATTTTAGTTTTAAAAGTCATAGTTATTCAGATAATATATGTTGCTATTTTATATATTTTTCATTACATTTAAAATCGACCGATTTTTAATGTGTGTAATGACGTTTTCCTGAGTTTAAAAAAGTATATATTACTTACGTTCTGAAATGATTTTTTTTGATATTTTTATATATTAAATTATTATTATTATATAGTATATAATATCAGTTAGGAGATGTTACTATTTTAAGTTAATATTTATTGTAATTAGGTTTTATCTACTTCTATAAAATGAACAAAATATAACTTTATATATTTTCTTTTACGACTGTAGTTCGCTAAAAGCTTTCTTTATTTTAATTTAATTTGACAATTTGTAATTATTTAAAAATAACCAAATTGGGAAAAAGAAACAACAATATGTCTGCAGAATATATTCCTAACTCGTATATTATCGCTTATTAAATAAACGTTCCAGGATTACTTTACCATTAACAAAATCTAGTAAAGCTAGGCATTTGAACCCAGGTTATTTTAGCAAACGCATGCTATTAATAAGACTAATATGAATTTACATCTATATGCGATCGTCTGCCCTTTCTATAATTTTAACAGAGTACTAGAAAATGGTTCTATTTTGTTATAACTTGTTTTGTGCTGAATTTTGTATTAATTTCGTTTTGAGATGATAACTCATTAAATTTTATTTCTAGAAAGTTTTTTAGCAAATTTTTGTTAAAGGATATAACAATAATTTCTTCTTCTTTCTATCTTTATTTTATTTTATTTTATTTTTTTCGTATTTTTTTTTGTGTAACATAAAATTTATTAAAAAGTTTATTTTAGTGTTATCATTTTTAATTGTTCATTGAATCAGTAAAACACATACCTTTTAGAACTAAAATAAATAAATGTTAAAGGCTTACACGATTTTTTTAGTGTATTTTAAGAAAGAATTGTAAAGAAAAATATTAAATTCAATGTTGTTTAACGCTGATTGTAAAAATATTGAGTTAAATAACAGATTTTTTCTAATCAACTTGTATATATACATTTATATTTAGATTTGATAGATGAAAAGTAAGCTCAATTTAAATTCTGTAAAAAATGTGATTACGGTTATTATTATAGTGGTAACAGCTAAGAAAAAAATTCTCGACGAATTGTAGAGACTCGATATTAAAATGTAATATAAAAATTTAATAGAGCATAAATTTTCAAACAAAATATAAAAAAAAAAAATTTCAATCTCCCAAACTCCAAAAATCCCTTTAAGTCTTCCCAAAATATTAATTTATCTTATAAAATTTAGACCTTAAAGGACAAACATGGTCTCAATAATCATAAGCTCCAGTTGACTTTATATATAATTCCACAGCATCATAATATAAAATATAAATGGATACTTTATGTGGACCATCCAGACAATAACTCGGGGGTCCCAATAGGTGAATATGTCTCCATTTTTGTTCCCCAAGCGCATATAATTTAACTCATAAAGACCCTAAAAGAGAAAGTTTGCACGCACTAAGTGTATTTCAGAATAACTTTTAGAATAAACTCGACTCAACAGTCAACTAATATTTAAATTTTTACCTCATTCTGTTTTAAATATTACATTTTACCTTTATAATTTTTGACCAACAAATTCGTATGATATATTTTACGTTTTGTATCTAGTTATATAAATAATTTTAATACTTTATTTAACAACGTTTAACTTTTTATGAACAATAAAATATATTAACAAAGCAAATGAAAAAAACATCTTAGTAAATTCTTTAGAAATTGTATACTTAGTAATTTTGTTTATTAAGAGAAAACTTTTCTTAAAAGAATTTAATTAATCCTGACGTTCGTAACAAAAAGTTTACATTGTAAACTCCGGTATTTAAAACAGTTAAAGGTAAAAAAAGCTCTTTTCAATAACTTGTGCTAATTCAAAAGCCTTTGAACTAGGTAAATATAAAATAATTCAGTGTGTAATTCTTTCTTCTAGTTCTTTTTCCTCTCTACTTTTCTTACTTCCCTCGCTATATATACAAGACTTTATTTCGTTTTAAGATCCAAATATTCAAACTTAATTTGGATGATTGACTATTATGACAGGGCTATGTTGTTAATAACGTCATCGTTGATATAGTGCGAGCCGATTAAGGGAATTGATTTTACGTCACATCAAGGTTTTCAATGTCAGACAGCAATCACGGCCTCTGACATTAATTGAAGAGGTGATTTAACTACAACAGCAATATTCATCAGATTTTATATACTACCAGACAGTTTTAACTCATAAATTATGTATATATTACTTGACACATAAATTTAAGACATATTTCAGTTCATTAAAAACTATACCGGTGGGGTTGACATTTTTTTAAATTGACCTTCATACTATATTTTTGTAACCAATTAAGATCAAGAATGGGATGATTAAAATTATGATAATAAATGTTTTATTTTGTCGACTCGGTTGAACTATACTCATTTAAAATATTTTTTACAACTGTATGGTACTTGGTATAAAAAATAACTTTTACTTTATTCCAATTTCTCTCGTAATTTGGAAGTTTAACCTTATACAAAAATTAATTCCCAATAAATAGACCAAAATAGGAAGTATGAAACATGGTAATACACAAGGTAATAATTTATAACATAATGCTTAAGAAATTAATAATACCAAATTGACTGCAACATTATAACTAACTTAAAAAAATATTTTTTATCTACTTATGTCTGAAGAAAAACAAAGTATTAATAACAAATTACATATATAAAAACTAAATTATAATACATAGTATAAGAAGTCCATCGAGTTAAAGCAAGCATATATTAAAAAAAGCAGACGCACACAAAATCTTACCTACTATAAGATGTAAATTAGATGTGGAGCTTGAAACTGCCGCCTTTTACCGGGTTCACTTTCAACTCCGACAATCCGAATATTCTTATATCACTCACAAAGTTCTAGTCACTTTAAAATTTTCAAATACCTCAGACACGGTGAAAAAGTTTAAATTAACAAAAAAGTATTAAAACTTCAAAAGAAAATTTCAAAGTAGGAAGCAAGGTAATAATGAACGTAAAATATGAATGAAAGGATGTATTTACTTTATAAAGATGCGTCTAGGACGCAGTAGCTGAAGTTAGTGCCGGTGGGAGTCGGAGAGATCGTACGTCACGGACAGGAGAGGTTCGGACACACGACCAAGGAGACCGAGCCGACGTGAGTGACGCCGAGCGCGGGCCTCCCGCCCGCCTAGCGCCGTTCGCTCCCGCGTGCAAAAAGGATGCAGCGAATCAGCCACGGCCTCGCAAATATAGCCGCTCTGATCTTCTCGCCAGAGTCTCAAGTACTCTTCACTGTTGGCGGCGCTCGTTCGGAGAGGGAGGGTTCTCTAGTATTTATTTCTAAATTGACTCATATAGCCGAATTATTGCCAGTAGACTCTAGAACTTATAATTATATGAATAGGATTTAGTTTGCATTAGATATCGCGAGATGAACACCTGACGTTCGGCGTCATGTCACGAAACATATGCCCCGGTTGGCTAGGTGTAGCAAATACCATAACGAATACTTTGGCTGAACACGCGCCATATTATGCAATATTACGGTCGTGTATTGTGCAGTTTAAAATTTTCTTCTCTTGGAGTAAGCTTTTAAAGCATGCCAGCGCTTTACAGCGAAACAACACATGCACACAATTCGTATCTTTAAAAAAAAGATTAAAACGTCTTGAATGGCTTGGGTTTGTTGAAGTCTTTTAATAATGTATAAGTTTATTTTTGTATTATTCCTTGTGAAACTAAAACTACATCGTACTTTTTAATTATTTACATACATCTAATGGGTAGTCTGCGTTTATTTTTTATTAAAACACTTTTAATAAAAAATGTAAATGGGTTGTTGAAGTGACGCGTAAAGATGCACATATATACATAGTCCTAGCGTTTTCATTAAGGCTTTGAGTACGGGCGCAACCCACTTTGTTTACGATCTACGCAGCCAATGATATAAAAGTTGCAATTGATAGTATACCGTTTTAAAATCAATAGATTATATTATATTGCAGGTAATTAAAAACTTTATTTATTAAAGCTATTATAAATTTTCATATACTATAAAATATTAAATGATTATATAAAACAAAAAACAAAAAAAACTAAACATTCTTATGTCTAATATCCATAACTTACTAACATTTTAAGTTATCATATTTTTAAATATTTTTAAGTTGTATTTGGGTCATAAACAGAATTGTAAATGGAGGAAGCATCTTTAATCAAAAATGTCATTTTCTAACAGAAAGTAGATAACAATATGATATTTGGTATCTGGTTATGACTAATGGAAGTTACCTATTTATGTTTGTCAGGCGACACCAGTACGTAATATTTCGAGTAAAATAAATGTATAAAAAAATTTATTTGGTATCTTTTTCTCTTATATATATTTGAAATAAAGTTGTATATGATTTTTATATTTATATTAAAAAAACAAATAATTGGATAAATTCCCGAAAGACAAATTGTTAACTTTTAATATATTTGTGGAAGAAGCGTTAACTCGGGATTGTTGAAAATATTTTCTCATTAACGTAACTTGATATTTTTTTTGTAAAATATTTTTTTTATTAATATGTTATTAGCAATATACATTAACTAAAAACTTACTCCAAAGTAAAAACTTGACTTATAAAATAATTTAAATTTATTATGGATTTAAAAATAAATATGAGATCAATAATTAAATATTCCACTCCGACACTTTAAAATGGGGAGGAAATAAAATTCATAGAATAATTGATCTATTAATGGACTCTCTCATTCTACTTTATTCAACTACTTTAAAATGATTTAAAAGTCTTAAACGAGTTAACGTTTTTAATTCCAAAAGGTTTGTCGTAAAGTTGAGCTTCTTCAAAGATTCTTTTAGACTAGACAAGGGCAACGATGACTGCGTTCACTTTTTTTTTTAATGAAAGATTATTTATATATAGATATATAAATTAGTTAATGATTTTCTTCATTACAATGCAAGTGCAGTATATAAAGTTGTTTAAAGTTTAATTTATTTTTGAAAAATAATCTTAAGTAAACGAATGAGAAAAAAGAGTTTGTTTTTAATCTTCTCAATTTGTCTTTCTAGATAAAATAGTGTTACATTTTTAGGGAAATTTGCCTAATGTCTTATCTCTAATGAGATGTTATCATAAGTTTAAGGATCGTAAGTGGGTTTTTTTGTCTGTTTGTTTTTGACTATGTATATAATATTTATCTGGATATTAATATTGACGGCTAATTCTTTATTTTCTAAAAGTTGTGTTTGAATGATTAAATACAACTTTTAGATAATAGCTTGTATAAAATTTTATTTTATAAAAAAAAAACTTCCATGGTCAGCCAAAAAGTTTTAGTTCTAAAATATTAATTCTATAAATTAGGAATACTAGTGGTCCCAATATAAAGCCCTAGCTCTATATGTGTCTATAGGAGGAGCTTTACTTTAGAATTGTCAAATATTAATAATCTCTTATTTACATAGAAGTTCTAAGAAGTTATATATTTTAAGAACAATTCTTGAAGTACGGTATCGATATTTCTCTCTAATGACATACATGATAAATGAGAAAAAAATAACAATAATATGGGTAACATACAAAAAATGTTTAGCAGTTCTCGTCTGCATGATAAATAAATTGTTTTATTTATTATATTGCACTTACAGTACATATTTTTTTAAATAAACATTTTATGAACTACATTTTTTTTATATCCATTTTACCATGCATTTTGCTTTTAAATTAAGTCTTGTTGATGCGTTTGAGTCTATAAATACATTTATAATCTTTTTTATTATCTACATTGTTTTTTATTTTTATTGTTTCATCAATGTTGTTGTAGTAATATTAATTTTTGGTCTAAATTAATAAATGGAATCAAGATAATTTATGAAACGGCTATATAATATTTTTTCATACAATTTTGAAATCCCAGGTCATTTATATAAATTGGACGAAAGTTATCAATCCATCTTTATAACTTTGTGCTACCTTTGTGACTTTTAGACTCTAAAGAAAATCTCCCTCACTAAGAAGTTTATTAAAACTATGTATAAAATGATTTTTAAAAATTGATTTTTAAAACAAAGAATATAACTCAATAACGTTTACTCTAGCCCTACTAAATATAGATACAATTATTTCAATAATAATATTAAATTGGTTTTTAATTAATAATAATAAAGAGAGAAGAACAAATAATGCACTTTTTTAATGTTATGAGTACGAAAACTTAACCTAATTGAATTTCTGTTGTAATATCTGATATTGACCGAGCAAAGTTAGTTAAGGCAATTGTTTCGAAACTAGGCGAAAAAACTTTTGTAATTTGTGTATATGTATATGTACTTGCAGGGAGATATCGCATTTCACAATAAATTTTGATAAAACTTTTGATTAGTATTCTATGATTTCTTCCACTGCTACTAAAATACAAGATAATATAAAAAAAAAATGTAACTCGAGAGCGGTCACCTACTGAAAAAGCTTAATACACCTTTTGGTTATTCTTAATGCTCGACATTTTAAAAAGATTTTTGATTAGAGGGACTTTGAGTGTCACTCACATTCTCTCACTCTTTCTCACTCTTCCTCACTCTTTCTCACTCTTTCTCACTCAGACTCCAATGCATAACAGGCCTAGTTTAACTTACATCTTGCTAAATATATTCATATATAGTGAAGTTGTGTTTGTCTTGAAACAATTCAATACCTAATAATATATAATAACACCAAAATACTTCACTTAAGCATATAAAGATGATATAAAAACATATTTTTTTTTCTTTTTTTTTATCGAATTACTTATCACATGACAAAGTTTTTTTTTTGGTCTTTTATATAAAATTGGTGAACTGTCATTACCTGTCAGTTTTGGAAATAGGCCATGATTTTTGTTATTAGACAGACAGTTTGACATGAACTAAAGCATTTAATCACTTTGACTGATTCAAAGCAGTCACCCATCCGTAGAGTCACAACCCGCTGAGATTACTGATCTCTCTGACCTCACACAATCCGCTTACTACTGGTCATGTAACTCGAATGAATAAATATGTAACCTTGATATTGAACTGTCATTCAATACGCAAAACTGAATACAGACCTACTTATTAAGTTATTGAAATTATACGAAACTAAAACCTTTTTTGACTATTGCTTACTGGTAGATAATGACGTTAAGCTTTTACTATGTTTTTCTATACAAACTAAATTTGTGATAAATATATACGTTTATATGAATGTGATTTAATGAATCAATTTATATATCGATATAATATTTTCAGGGTAATATATAATTTCGGGACCAAGGTTGGAAATAGAGACCTGTCCATTCAAACGCAATCATTCCAGATTCTGTTGCCGTGGTTTATATTATTAAAACATACACACCGAATATAAAATACGCAAACCATTTCATTAGGTAGATTGAAAAAGTTTTTGAATGTCGTACTCAAAGTCATTTACTCTCCATTTTGTATATACGAATATATTACTGATACATTTCACATTATTTGTTTTATTTACTTGCCGGGATTGAGTAAAAATAAAGCCACTGAATCCTTTATTGAACAGGATCTAGGCGCATTATTTTATCTGTGTATACAAACATTAATAAGGTTTAACAAATAATGTTTATCGGTTTATGAAGTATAAATTTTATTTAATATTCGGACGCATAAGAGGCATGTCATAATGTTGATGTATAATAATATAATTAATATAAATTTGCTAATGATAAGAAAAAGATACACTTAGTAGCGCCATCTAGCGACAGAAAACATAAACATGGATCAGGAACAAACCTTAAAGATATTCTGACAACGATTAACAAACACAACCTCATTAAGAGGCGTCGAACATCAAAAAACGGCTTCAATAAACAGCCTTAAATGCCATTAGTAAACAAATTACACGGCATTGGTGTTCGTCGTGTTTCACGTAACATTTTAAAGTGCACCGGCCGGAAGTTGCCGGCGAAGCGAGCTATGTGTAAACACTAAACAGCCAGTCGCGCTGAAATATTTACACTTTTTAACCCTGCATTTTTATTGCCCTTTTTTACACTATCAACTGTTTTATAGGCTGCTAGAATAAATAATCATATGGTCTAGTTTTATTTTTTTTCATTGTTATTATACAATGAAAACGAGTGGTATTATTGGCTTAACATGCGTGTCTGTATCTGTATGTATGTTTGTATATTTTAATTACGTTTTCCTTTGTTTAAAAATCAATATCATGAACATTGAATTGAAATTTGTTTGCAAAAAATTAAAATTATTAGTTTAATTGCAGATAATAGAAGATTTGTTTAATGCTACATTTTTATTTTAGTTGGTTATGATCTTTTATGAATACTTTAACTAAAAGATGAAAAATTCTCCTCACACAAAGAAAATAATAACACAATTTGAGTTAAACATAAAGAAGAATACATGATTCTCCTAAACTATCTTAGATTTATATATATTTGAAACTCAATTTTCTATAAAATGGGAATTCATTATAAATCTATAGTTAGGCAGAATATTCTAGAATGTAAGTAACTAAGTTCTAGTTTACGATTACGTGAACTTGATACGACAAATTGTAGTCAAAGCCTTTGTCCGGAGTTTCAAGAAGCATCCACGTTTTATTAGAATTCCGTAAGGGTAACCTGTGTAGTAAACTGGTATATATAATAAGTATTAAACTTGATAAACTTACCTGAATTACTCATAACACAAAACTTACGTGGTGCTTCATTTAATAAAAAATATCAAAACTTACTTGGTTCTTTTTTTTTTCTCTTTGTTTTTTGGAGCTTTTGCCTGCATAGACATGTCAGTCGCATCATACCCTAACTCTTACTAAATCAAAGAAACGCAAAAATAATCATTGCTGATTTATGGCCATATTTTGCTGCATCTGATAATGGCTTTCTTAAAACGGATAAAAATACACTCGCATCATATTTATTAATGTCAAACTGTCTGATCAATGATACTCTTTCCGCCTTGTATTTAACACATTCATTTAATATACTTGTTTCTTCATTTAATAAAACTTACAAAATAAAATATTATTTGTAGTGAATGTATATAAAACTGTTTAATTTATTCTTATACTAGTGAATATTTTTATTTTTTATATTATTACAGCGAACGAGCAGATGGTCTATATGATGTTAAGATATCGTCGCTCAGAGACATATGCAAAAATAAAAGTTTGCATATGCGTTGTTCTTTTTATCTTTTTGGATATCAAAATGTAAAAAACACACACACATACACACTGTATAACGTAAAAAACTATTTTGGAATCCTTTACACAACTCCAATGACCAGTAATCATATTTATTTAACAATATGTCTATCTTAAACGGTAGCTTCATATTTGAAATAATGTTGTAAAGTTGACTAAAAAAAAATAGAAGTTATTTTTTTAAGACGTCAATAGTAGATATTGCAACAGCTGTGTTAAAGCAAAAATGAAATTAATTTAAACTTTTTTCAGGTACTACAAAAGATACATATGATAATAACATTATTAATTTACAAATATAATTAAAATAAAAGTACACGATAAAATAAATTATTACATAAATATTTGCAATAGCTTTAAACAATATAAACGGACCTCACTTCACGGTCGCGAATACTCTCCTACCGGAAGTTCAACTAACTAGCGCTTCCGGTGTAATCACATTTCCTTAACTCCGCCCCAACTGAAAATATGCTCGTACTAAACAACAGACAATTTAGGAACCGAATTGTTTTAATAGACCACTCACTGCCGGCTTAATTGAGTTAGTACTCGTACTAATACGCCACGTGCAAGATTTGATAAGCAAATTAGATTCTTATAATATCACATATGTTGTTGGTTTATTTAATAAAAAAATACACACACACACTTAAGGTCAATTCTGTGTAATTGTAATATCTATCTATCAGGAGTTTTTTGTACGATACAGCATTTTTGATGTTAAGTAAATAATAGTTATGAACAAATTTCTCCTAACCTAACCTCGTCCTGTATATCACTCTCTTTCATTCCTTAACTTTTTCAAAACAAAACTCTCTCAATAAACAATTACATTTTCTTGTTTCATATTAATTGATTAGATTATTTCATACATTTTAATCGTTTACTAATATAGAATCGATATTTTACTGTATGAGAATGTTAGAAAAAGCATATGTTATCTCAGTGCACTGTTTTCATTGGAGCCGAGTTCAATCACCCGTGAGCACTAACCATCCGGTGCATACGAGATACTAACTTCATTGTTATCCCACATAGCTAACTATTGTCTCTGAACCAACGTAACTCGAGAATATTTAATAAATACAACATAAATTGTGAATTTTTAAATCCTTACATATTTTTGTTCCAAACCATGTTATTGCGTTATTTTCTTAAAACACTTTTATTGGAACATTATAAAAGATTTATGGAATTTTAAACCAATGTTATGTCTACGTGGGGCCATCAATGTACCGGTGCTCAAACACCGCTATGAATTTAGATTGCTGAGTTATATCTCTATCAAAACCCATCTGATATTTGTGTTCATGTCAATCTGTAATCTAGCTTGCATCACGCTCACCGAAATCTCATTATGTAAATCAGTCGACTCTGATACTGTCTAATTACTGTAATAATTTAAAATTTAAATAGCATAGAATGTAATATTGATCAAAACGGACAAGACTCAAATCTGTGATAGTATACAAACGTTCCGTTTCCCTCTGCGTTCTATCATTATCATAATATTTAAAATGTAAATTATATATATATTTTTTACAGATAATTTCAAATATTATAAATATGTTTATTACATACATTTATTAATCCGTAATTTAAAAAACCATCTCACAGACTAACCAACAAATAGTTTTTGTCAATATATTAAGACCAAACATACATTTTTCGTTCCTCTGGTCTGACTGAGCGGATATAGCTACAAACCTTGCACTAAGAAGCAATTCATCCTATTTATCCTGATGGGTTCCCGAACGCAGAACCAGTAGCCCTATCAGCGTAAAGCATTTCTATGTATCGTTTTTAAGTTTGATAGATACTTTCCCCTTCCAAGAATAGGTAAAAAGGTTTGAGTACCGTTTTAGGTTAGACACTCTTACAAGATATATATTATTACATTAAATGTTAATATATTATCTAAAATAATAATCAAAATCTAGATTCAAAGACTAATATTAGCAATAATGATAAAATAAATAACGACAATGTAAATTTGAAATTTAGTAAGCAAGCTAAAAGCTCTAGAATATGAAATGATTTTATAATCTTTATCACAGACGCTTTGATAAAACATTTAACAGTAAATTGTAGTACAATAACATTTAGTGTTCCTTTGATACAAACAGTGGATGTGTGAGAGTAAAGACAAAGACATGTTTCACGGGTCAGATGTTTCACTTACCGTGCATCTACATACGAGTACATATACACCTTCTCGTTAGTGATTGATAGTTAAATATGCTACAAAAGAACATATTCCTGCGATATATGTTAGAGTACAATATATGTTTATATGAAACGTATACATGCTAAAACTTATAATCAAGATTTGGTATACGATTTGGAAAAGCAAAAATAGTGTATTGTACGTAATTGCGTTAGTTGTTTGGTGAATTATTATAGATGGGTTACTTTCTATTTTAATCTATAGCATAAGCATGCATGCACTGAATTCGAGCAAGCTACAAACATTTTAAGAACATATTTGTAATTAAATTTTCGTGAACCATGATTATTATTAAATAAATATTTACCAAGCTATGTTCACGTAAGTTAATAGAAATTTTGCCCGACTAGTTTCGAACCCATTCGGGGTTCCTTTTACAACACGAACATAGCTGGGTAAATACTTGAAAAACATTTTAAGAAAAAAAAAATATAAAAAAAAAAAGGATATTTTTATAGCGCACATAATTATACTATATATTTTTATTAACTATATCCAGTTATTAAAAAAGTGAAAATTTTTAAAAACAAAAGAGAAAGATAAGTCATACGCCATTTTATATATAGATTTTATATATATATATATATATATATATATATATATATATATATAAAGATATATATAAAATCTTATAAAATATAACAAATGAGAGCTGTGTGAGCTTTTATGACAAGATTTCTAAAAAAACACATCGACATTTACAGATATTTATCAATTAAACTATAGTGTTCACAAAAAAAAACTTAAGTAATTTAATATATAAACAACATTATAAAACTATTAATATACAAATTCGTAAGTTTACAGAAAACTAGACAATTTCAAAAAGTAATATGAGGTCGCAGTTTCAAATATTTAGACTACAAATTAAATTAAATTTTAAAAGTAAATACTAACAAGGAAACCAGCTTTTAATTAATTCAACAAGAAACAAATTACAAAGTATTTTCGAACAAGCACGTACAAGTGTTAGTACGTTAACGTAACACGAGAGAAAACTTGGTATTTTATAACTTATTAAACTTTCTACGTGATACTAACACTTGGTCGAGAACATCACTTTGACATATTTCAAATTTCATACTATATAGTTGATCAAGTTATCATATAGTACAAAGTTACGAAGCATTTTATATTCTACTAAATTTTTATCAATGATGTGATATATATAGGTAGGTCTTACACAATATATAATGATAGAATTATAACTTATAATTCATTAAAATATTAGATATGTCAAAATTTCTAATTGTATAATTATCGAATTTCTCTAAATTTATATAAATATCGAATGAAAAATAAACCGATCCAGGCAGGGATTCGAACCTGCAACCTCTGGGAAACCGTCCCGTCGCTCTACCAATTAAGCTACCATATCGTTGTCCGTCTCGGTGAATTAGGCCTGTTTATAGATATTTTCAAACATTAATTTCGGTAGTGTCATCTTTTCAATGTTTATCTATACTGCAAAGTTAGAAACATTGGTTAGGATTTTCGAAAGAAACCTAATAGATATCACCACTGTCCCGATAAAGACGATCACATATAGAATGCTTAATTCATCGAGACGGATAGTGATACGGTAGCTCAATTGGTAGAGTGACGGAACGGCTTCCCAGAGGTAGCGGGTTGGAATCCCTGCCTGTATCGGTTTATTTTTCATTCTATATTTATATAAATTTAAATAAGCTTAACATGGCTATACATGTTTATAAATATTTCCAAACATATTTCTCTAATAATTGGACTAACACAATTATTCGATTAGTTTATTGCTCGTTCACAATGACGCTGGGACAAGAGACAAAAATTCACTTATTAAAAACTTAAAAAGTAATAGCGGTAACAGACATCACGTTTTTTTTTTATATTTTTCGTAACTAGCCCCTACGAAAAAATATTTTTTATTAACTAATTACATAACACCCAGGGTACTCTAAAATTCTATTTTAACTAATACGTAACGTATTTTTATTTTGTGTAGTGTAGTTATAAAAGATTATCTTTAAATCCAAAACACATATTATTAAACATTAATAATTATCTAAATACAAACTAAAGATAAGATAACAAATTAATTATTAATCATAAAAACTCTTCATGCTTATAAAATATAAATTACACGCCATTAGAAGGACAAGAAAACACATTAAAGATTTATGAAAAGACTAAGTATCTGAAAAATACCAATTTGTTGGTTACCAGGGCCGGACACTCGAGCGAGAGCGCAACACTCGGAAGTAGGAGTACGAATACAATGGATATGGTATTTAATTATTTCAATAGATATTAATAGATTTTTTAGTTATCAACTTTTATAGTTCTGAAAAATATAGGAAAAGCCATTTACTAAATGAAAAAACGATTATATAGAAAGAAATATTTTGTGAAATATAAAGTGGTCCAATATTCATCCCTCTGTCGTAAGATGCTGTATTTTTTTTAAATAAATCTTAAATCAGTTCGGATTTGACATTTGTGTAATGTAAACATATGTAAACTACACTTTATTGAGATATTAACTTCTGTACTCCTCCATACTTTAGAATTCTTGTTTTTATTTAATAATTCTTTGGTGGTTGGGCAGCGTGAGTTTAACGTAGATTCCTGGTAGACCAACACCGAATGGGCATATATTATGGCGTTTTGTAGAACGCTTTAAAAGAGTATGGGGCAATAAGAAGAGTATGAGGCAAATAGAAGAATACAACTCTGTCAGGTGTAGACGATCCCAAAGCAGCCGTTTTGTAAATACCATGGCTGTGGCTACAGAGGTAGCGGAGGATCCCGGTTTATCGATCAGACGACGTGTCATTAGATAAAAATCGGCGGTCTTTACAGAAAATGTTGGTAAAAGACCACAAGATGTTCCTTGCAAAAGGCGATAGTACCTGTTAGCTGCCAACCATCAAGCGGGTGTAATCTAAGTTGTAAATTCACCCTGAATCTCATTATCCCGAACACGAGGGTGGTAACTTTTTGTCAAAAGTCATCATGAGAGACGAGGCTGTGTATTCGATGTAAAGTTCCAGAAATCATCATATAACACAATAAGAGCCATTATCTGGAGCATCTCAGCAAACCCAAACGGAAACTCTGAGGGTTGCATTTCCAGGTCGGTTTATATTTTATTTTTGTTATTTAGGACCGCTGGAATTAATCATTCTAAACTCATTTTTTTAAGATTTTTTGGTAGATTGTCACCATTTTATTATAGTTTTATCAAATGTCTCGTTACCCAATTGTATTTTTTCTGAAAAAGTACTAAAATTGTAAAAACCAAACAATATGATGCCTTATCTATTTATATAATTTGTATTCCTATCTCAATGGTGTCATGCTTTTAAAGGATTTTAGCGCGACGTTCTAATTCTAGTGGAGAGCGCTTAGCGGTGGCCTTATATCGATAAACGACTTGCTATTATATTATTTACCTCTGCTCTTTTACACAAGAGATACCCACGTGAAACTAAATGTCAAGGAAATTAAAAGAGTTTTCTTATTATTTAGAGTATAAATTATTAGTTAGTGATGATTTCTAGCTTGATCTCTAATAGTATACAATATTGCCTTAGTCACTATAAAAAGTACTATATTTAAAATGACAATTAAATGAGTGACTCATAAATTTAGCAGATCAATAAGGGTGTCTTAGACGAAGCAATTTCGATTCCTGAGCATGAGTTATTAATTTATATTTATTTATAAAAAAAAGTAATATTGATAATATGTATATTGAATTACTATTGAATAGTTTAAAACTCAATATTTTTTTTTTTAACATTTTCACGGAAATGTTAAAAATAAAATTAAGTAATATGAATATTACTCAGTATTTTTAATGGGATAAAATAATATTTACATTTTGCTGCAGTTCCATTGGCTCTAACATTTATTATTAACAACTTGCTTTTAATTTTCCAGATTTACATTTTTTTCCACAGGTAATTTTGCTCAGTAAAAATGTTATATATAATATTTAGACTACGGCTCCACCCTTCAGATTTCGGCAGATACGAATTATTATCTTAAACAAACAAATGAATTGAGGGCATATGACGTCACTTGGACAAAATGGTTAGAAGTTACACAGTCATTCAAACACAATCTATCACCCCTTTATGATATAAATCTATGAGATAAATCTGCAGTTGTACACTTTTAGTTCCAATTCTATGTAATATTCTTATTTCTGTTATATTAAATATTTGCTTACTATTAAGTTCAACAACAACCATGAACACCACAAGATAGGTCTTTTAGTAATATAAATACTTCTATTGGTGCTATTATTTAATTCGTATTTCATAATTTTGAACAAATATTACAAATGAATTAAAATGTATATTAATGAAATGAAAATAAACTGATTGATTTAAATAAAGTTATCAATATTAAACAGACTATGTAGTTTGAGGTTATATATTTTGATTTGAAATCATTAATGGCAATGAATTAACTATATTATTCAAGTAAAAAATATCAGCAAACTAGACTTTACGTCTGAGGCTTAGATAAACACCTCGACTAACTTTTACATATATAACAAAAAATATATCTGAGCAATAAGAAAGAAATATTATTAAATAGCATGAGATTGAAAATCTAGTAATATATTTTTATAACGTCAATGATACCAGGAATATAAAGGGAATATAAAGGGAATATTCCTTTTATCTCTTCATTTAATAACACATCAATTACATAAGTTTATAGCTACTTTCATTAGGTAATAAAATGCCCACAATAGGCCTCACGGCTGGAAGCGCTAGCATTTGCGAAGTATGAGCCATACACTTCAGCCTGAGACGCAAAGATAAGTCACGTATTCATTACACGAACTTTGGATGAACCTGTCTCATAGCATAATAGTGAATATGATCCTCATGTGTATGAAAGGATAACTTTAAGTATTCAACATATCTGTTTGTGCTGTTTCTCAACAATTGGCTTATTTTATCGAATTTTCCTTCATCAGGAACACAAAATCACAAAATCACAAAATGAATATGAGATGATGAGTGATACATTTATTGTCTGATCGTCGTCAGCAAGGACAGAAAAGGTCCACAATAATTTTGCTAAAACCAATTGAATTGTTTTCTTTATTGCATTTTATTTTATTTTATTAAGATATAGAATACTTATAAATATTGGAAATTCATTGTACAACTACTTTTGTATATCATATCTAATATATAGAGGCACCAAAAATATTATCCCAGATATGATGTGACTTGTATAAATGTCATCAGTATTTTAAGGTAAAATAAGTAAGCTAGCACTAATCATAATTTCTTTTAAATGCTTAATTAAAGTTCATTATTAAATAATTGTTCATTTCTACATTCTTGTTGTAAATGTATATATTTTTAGCAATGGACTAGTGATATAGTAATATATAAACTTAATTAACTTTAGATGGCAAATAATTTCCCATACAAGTTAATTAGATGAACTCTATGAAAGATGTACTCTACATTTCTAATTTCACCGACAAACACTAGATGGAACCACATGTACATGTTGTGAACGTGCTGAAACTATTTGAAAGAAGGTGTGAAATAATTTATAAGCAATATATTTACTATTAACTGATTACGATAGAAAGTAGTGGTAATAACCGATTTAATTCTTTTTAAAAACCTATTATATCTTTGGAGACTTTTAAAATAAAACAGCGTTTCCAAAACTCGCTGTCTGACACAATAGTCAAATCACCTTAAACACTGTATTCAATAAAAAAATTAAAGACCAAAAATTACATTTATTTTAGGTTTTCATCATTTTTCTCTCGTATTCGTAAGATGGCGTTTTAAAGGGTCTACAAGTTATACGTCACTGTACAAAATTTCAATACTATGAATAATGCTGACATCTAGCGGATGTTGGTTGAACACATATGTATTTACCTAATAAATTTCAGATATGTTTAGGATGATGTAGAGTGTAAAATAATTTTATTGAGCTTGAGTATACCGTCAAAATATTTGTTAAAAAATCCTTAATTTACATTTTAAAATAATTTTTATATTATTATTATATTTATTAGTAGAACTTAAAGTAAATATTATTGTATTTAGGTATGCTGCAAGTATTTTACATTTTTTGATGCTAGAATTGATTTCCTTTGTTTTATTCTCATTAAAACATTTATTTTGAAGCGGAAATGATACAATAAAAAAAAATCTATAATAAATAATAATAGTATAATAAAAACACAGATAATAAATTTCAGACATAACACTTATTTTAAACTAGTCGAATAATTAATGACACCAAATTATTAAATAAAGGTAACAACAATGATAAGTTAGTTACAATTATATAAACCCTGACCAATTAATCTGTGCTGTCTCCTGACCCACCCGCTCTCCCGGTGACGCTGTAATAGCCAACAGGGCTAACAATATAGACAAACAAGAAAAAAAATCTGTGTTGCTATTTGTACATAAAAATAATTAATTCGGAAACATTGTTATTTTTTTAATGATTAGACAGTTAGTTTTCAGTGGAAAACCTCGCAGATTTTAAAACACCAATTGACGTCATCAAGACGTTCATTGCTATCATAATATTTTCTTTTCAACTACCTATTTTAGGTTCGACACTGGGCGTTATATAAGTCAGGGAGATGGAACTTGTATTATTTAAATAGATTGTAACAAATGCAACAACAGTGAGTAAGAGCTTGTGTACAGGTAACACAGTTGTGGGTGAAAGACAATTAAACTTGAGATTGGATCCACACAGGTACCATTAATAGATATATTAACACAGACAACACAGACAGGTCCATTAATTTGATTGAACTGCTGTGGGATCTACTAACTAATAAAGAAACTAAATAAATCCTACATTAATGATGTGATTAATGATAATAATTGTTTATTTTATATAATGTTATAAAACTTATCACATTACAAAAAATCTCTTTATGTTATTTCACAATAAAATAAAATGATAATGTAAAAAAGGGAAGTAAATAAGATTAAGGGCAACAATGAAAAAAATCCGTGAGAATTATATTATTAGATCGCTTAACTCAAGCGGCTCGGCAAAATTGATAATTATCGATATCCTCAAAGTTAATATGTATATTAGGTCCTTATATATGAAATTGGCGTTTCGTTTGGAACGTACAAGAAGTCGAATATATTTAATATAATGTATTTAATTAATCGAAATAGGAACCATTGTTTTTATACATTTTTGCCATCTTGGAGGTAGTTCATTGATCCCTTTTAGTGCGTAGTTTATTGAATCAATAAAATCTTTGAAGGCGATTGGACTGCCCCATCGGAGTTGAATTTTTTCCCTTGCTAGAAGTTATCCAAATTTCGAAAAAAATATTAATCTGTTGGAGCAAGGTCCAGGAGGGAGTCTTAGACATTCCAATGGAAACTCTTCTAATGTCGTAGCCGTATGATGTGCAGTGTGGTCTAGCATTGTCGTGAAGTAGCAGTGGTGTGCAGCGATTGACCAGCCTAGGTTGTTTCGCAGCTAGCTTTTCCATCATGGTTTGCAATTGCTGACAATAGACATCTGCCGTAATAGTTTGGCCAGATTTGGGAAACTGTAATGAACCAAACGCTTATAAGTATTTTTTTTTAGTAAATTTTCCTTTGGGGTAGGATTTGGCTGCTGACGAGGATCGAGCCATTGCGATGAGCGCTTCCGATTATCGTAAAGAATCCATTTTTTTTTCACAGGTAAAGATTCGATTTACTTAAAATCGAATCCCTTCATTATTGTGCCGGTTCATTAATGTAACGCAACAGTCGACGCGCGTTTGCCGGTTTGCTTGAGGTACCCACCTTTCAAGATTAGTAATCTTCCCATTTTGCTAAAAATGGATTAAAACAATTTTATGACTAACAGAAGAAAAAAAAACAAATGAATAAAAATACATGTGTAAATAACTGTAAAAACGATATGAAAAACGCCAATTTCATATGTAAGACCTAATTTATATATATATTTATATATATTCTTAACAATACGTTTTGTCACCAGGTATTTTTATTTAGAATAATTGGTTGTTGATAAGAATATCCCGCTGAGCTTATTTCATCAGCACTTCACATGTCTTTCCAACTTACTTTCCCTAAAGAATTTCACTTTGAACTCTACCTCATTGCTTGTCAATTTAGATTAAGGTAATGCTAATTTTAGCTTTGATAAATGAAAGCTATTCAGGAAACTATTAAATTATAAAACTACAAACTAAATTATAAACTAACTAAACATTATAAACTATAATGTACAAACAAAAAAACGTCAGACTTTTTAAAGTGTATTATAGAAGCAACTAAACATAAATAAAAAGTTTTCCTAGGACCACCTGCGTCTCGGATACTATTGGATACAATTTATAATTGAACTGTTTCAATAAATACATTTTGATATTTTCCAATCCAATGCTCTGGCTAAGTCTTCGTTTAAGGATATATTTTATTTGGTATAAATTAATCTGTAAATACATATAATAATTTGTAGTAATTCACTTCTTAGATGAATTTTCTACTGTTTTTTTTATTTATTTATGTACCAGGTTAAGTAATAGAAAAAAATGCTCAAGGGAATCTAAAAATACATGGGATAAACTTATCTCTAAGAAGAGATCTCTACCAGCAACCCGTGAGAGTGACACAGTTAATTTTAATGGGCAGAAATAGGCACACTACATATATAATAAAACTGTATACAAATATCAATTTTATAGAACAATAAGACAGAAAATAAATATATAAATACATATTTCTATATATATATACATAAATATAAATAAATATATATGTTTATATTTATAATTGGGAGAGGTAGTAAAGCTTTAATCTTTGTTTGAAAGATAATGTAGATAGGCTATTTTGAACATGATTTGGTAGATTATTCCATAAACGCGCTGCATGTATGGTAAACGATTTAGAGAATGAAGAAGGATATAGTAAGGCACATTAAAGGTTTTAGTTGTAACACACGAACCTTTAGGACGGCTGCTTGGTAATGACAAATGGAATCTTTCGTACAAGTAAGAGGGAGCTAAATTTACAAGGATTTTATACAGCGTGGTTAAAATATGCATTTTCCGGCGAAAAGTAAAAAGTACCGGTTGTTTAAAAGTAGCAGTTATAAAAATAAAAAATGTGGGTAGTTTCTTATCATATCAGTTGTAATTTATGACAGCAAATTTGTGAAAAAATATTTTTTTCTATTGATATAAAACTATTTTTACGGATTTAACTTGCAGCAATCGAAACGTCGGGTTAGATTTTCAATGTGTATTAATTCAATGTGTGTTAATTTCAATGTGTAGTACTCGTGAACGCCTTAGAAAACACTAATATCTATCTATATCTATTTTAAATAAATATATGTTTTTAAGTATCTTTCAAATCAATGAATTCGCGAATATATTTTAATATTCACCAAACTTATGTGAATGGTTTGTACAATATTTGTAAAATCGGAAGTCACAAATCCGGAAGTAACAATAATTTAGTGTGTAACGGATTTAGTGGATCATAGAACGCAGATTTAAATACAGTCAGTTGAGGACCGGTAATTGAATGGTTCGATTGATTTATAATTTAAGTGTTGATAAATTAATTAATTCAATTATAATCATTTTTTAGTTGCTTTAAAAAAGTTATTTGGTTAACGTTTTTTATTTCTAATTTTATTTTATTTTTAAGTAATAATATTTCTAATTTTGTAAAATAAGATCTCAAGAGATACAAAAATAAAAATAATACGTTTTTATTTCTTTTTATATTATATTTATTTTATGTTAAACGATATTATAATATTTTATATTAAAACAAATTTAACAGAGACTTAACACATATATATTTTATCATCCATACCCCAAAAAACCAACAAATTTTCACCTATTCCACCAACGTCTCTATTCTTAAAATAAGTCTCACAAAGTCATGTCTTGCGTTATAAACTCTTGTCACGCCACACATCCATCTCTTTCAGCTTTGACTACCATCTCCTTATTCCATTCCTTTTATAGCTTAGCTTTTATTCTGCTTATTAGCTTTTACTCTGTTTATGCAATGTTCGTCTTCAGTTAAAGGCGAATACGGGAATAAAAATCGTTGATGAACTTTTAATTCATTCCGGCGATTTCATCTACGCGTTTATTCCGTGTTTGATGGTTTGATATTTTCTTTAACGACTGCCAAGTACTGAAAAACAGAATACATTAGTAATAGAGAACAGTAAAGCATTATGAGTCAAAATTTTAGTAAATGGTCATAATAATGCTCTTTATTTTGAAAATGGTTCTGTATAAATATTAATTATATTATTTCACTCACCCTGGGGAGCCAGAGCATAATGTTTTGCAACATTATTCATTAGTATGGTTACACTGTAAAATAGGTGCAGTAGAAGTATTTAAATATTAATAGTTTATATACTTCCTGCTAGTAAGTATATTAACTATTAATATTTAATATACTTACTAGCATTTAAAACATTTTGAAACAATAAAATTTTGAAAACAAATTTCAAAATCGAATACGTTCGAAATATTATTAGAAATAAAATAAATTATTAAGTAGCAACAGATTTGTTCATCCAGCACTGATCTCCAATTAAAAAAACGTTTAGTAATTAGACTGTAAGCAAGAAGGTACTCGGGTTGTTCCTTGATGTTTCTACAACTGACCCTAAGGCGATGCGGCTAGTTCTATTCGGAGCTAAAAATTATGGCCCAGAAAGATTGAGGCGTAATAAAAGGAAAGACATTTTATCAAAATTACAGTTTTAGTTATTATGAAAACATTCTAGACTACCTTGTTGTACTATTTTTATTATAATAATAATAATATACTAAATTCTGTCTGCTTTGAATAAGTATTATAGATTTCAGAACTAGGGCTTCTACACATTGTATATTTTTCTATAGATTTAAAACGTTTACTACCGACCTAAAGGTATTAGTTAGTCAAATAGTATCAATATAATGAAATGAAAACTACGGAACCATTAACATATTTAGAACTTCAAACTATTTTTCTTTTCTATATATCAGTCTAGTACTTAAAACATAAGGAAATGGTTTCATTTAACAACCAACTTCTAACCACCATGGTCGGCTCTGAATTTATTAAAAGAATGTTTAAATTTAATGTAATAACAAAAGATGAAATCAAGGAATGTACTACTCGAAAAATAGATCCTCGTGAATTTCATAAAAGTTTTTACACCATACTAAGAACCTTCCAAGTTCTGGATGGGCCTATTCCGAAATGGACGTAAGTAATGAAAAAGGTGACACCCATTTTTGATTCTTATAATGATATAAAGTTTGTCATTTTCTGTTGAAAGAGTTCGTGCAATGACTTCAAGTGTTTTTAATGTATATACGAGACATTGTGGGAACAAAAATCTATTAAAATTGGCTGCGCATTTACTTCGTATTACTATTTATATATCCTTATTGCATAAAAATATTAATTTAAATGTCACTCTGAACATTAATTACAAATTTTAATACTTTGGCACGTTATAGATATATATAGCAAATTCTTGACTCTACCTTACTCTCTTATTCTGTTTTATTGTCTTGTCCTTAAATATTGCATTTTATTTTATCATTCTCTTTCAGATATCCTGTCAAGATCTTGATGACCCTTAGTCCTTTAATAGCACTAGTTATTCTCTCTCTCGCCATGTACCATGGGATTGAGATATTCGACATCCCCTTCATGACGGAAGCAGGAGTGTACTTCCTCATAATGTTATATAAGCTTCTCATACTATCCTGTACTAAACTAAATGTTCCTAATTATCACGCCTTGCAATACATAATGCAGCAGGATTTTGAATACATATATGGTAAAGGAGAAAAGTACAGGTAACAATTTGACTTTACATAGATAAAGAAAAAAAAACAATAATTATGTTATTTTATAATTATTTTTGCAGAGCGCAGTTTTTTCACAAACAAATATTGACGAGAAAAATTTTTAGCTTTGCGGTAATTTTCACTGCTGCCACTGGGTTGGGAATGGTTCTTTTTGCTGTTTGTTCACTTATATTTTACATGATAACTCACAATCATGACGAAGGAAAGAGACCTTTGCTTTTCCCGTTTTGGATATTCGAAATCGATTTTGGATTAAGTCCAACTTACGAAATTGCATTTATGTATTCGAATGTTGGCGTATGTGCTTATGCATTCAATTACATTTGTAAGAACTATATTTTTATTCACTCCATCAAAAACAAATTTATTAATTTGTATATTTTTGTATTATTATTCATGATATTTGAAAACATCTTTAAACATGTATAGTCGTCGCTCTTTCGTCGCGGTTTCCCACAGGTCGCGGGTTCGAATCCCTGCCCGTATCGATTCATTTTCCATTCTATATTTATGTAAATTTATTATTCGCGATATCAAATGCCTTTACATGTAATCCTATACTTTAGTTATGATTGGAACACAAATAGTATGGATCAGGGAAATTGCTGTGAAAGCAGACATAGTAATATGGAGCATCGAAGAACTGATGGAAGGAATACGACCTACAAAAGATGCCAGGACGCAAAGCTATTATGCTGCTTTATTAAAACATAGAATGAAAGAAATCATCCAGCATCATCAGTCTATGATTACGTAAAATATAAACAACATCTTTAATTTATCCATATTATTTTGTGTCCAAAGATCCATTTTTTTATTATGGATATACATTAATTAAGAAATAATAACTCCGTTTATAGGTTAATGGATCATTACGCGCAAGTCTACAAGAAATTACTTCTGTTTGAACAAAAAATCAGTGCTCCTGTAGTCTGCTTAAGTGCATACGCAGCCGCCGAGGTATTTTCATACTCTAACTCTTAATAATCAAATATTATGAATATAAAATATTATTACTTTATAGAAATGGGATGCAGGTGAATTTAACGCTATCCTTATTCTTCTGTGCGTCGCAGCGATCATCCTAGTATTCATTCCCAGTTATTTATGTACTTTCTTATCTATAAAGGTGAGGTTTAAATAAAACCAACATATAAATGTTAAAAGGTTTATGAGATTATGGAGTCATTATCTAAATATTAGGTCAGTTCAATCTGCTATGCATGCTGGAATATACCTTTCTGGAACTCGGGACCTGTTATCCGGCCCTACCTCGTGTTAATCATGCAGAGGTCACTGCGCCCGCTGCCAATAAAATCACCTGGATTTGAAGAAGTCTCCGTCCATACATTCTCTAATGTTTGTAGAACATGCTTATTTGCTTAGTAAATCGTTATAATTAATAAAATATGTAGATAACGCGTTTGTGTGTCTAATGAGCCTATAAATAAGCCTGTTAGGTATCCAGGCATAATCTGAAACAGAAGAAAGATAAAAAAATCTCGTATGAGTAACACTACTAGTGCCGGATTAAAAAATAGTTATATGGTCTTATATATCTTTAAAAGCTATGAGAATTTATTTGTATTTGAATCAATCTTGTTTTACAGAAAATGGCGTCAGCATACTCCTTCTTCAACATGTTGCGGCAAGCAAATATTTAAAGCAGTTGGAAGAGTGGCAGTTTACGACCTTTTCCTTTAACAATGTTCCATTATGACTTCAGAATTATCAACAATGTTGCAGTGATATTAATTTGTAATAAAAATTAAAAAAAAATCAACAGTTGTCAAAGCTTACCTAGTAACCTATAAAACTTCTTGTAGAGATAGAATCATGGAACTTAGGGCGAGAAATAAACATATAAAAAAATATAGTTTTGACTTGTTTTCTGTTTATATTTAAAATAACACAGATTTTAACTTTCCTTTGAGTAAGTTTTTTTTGTTATTATTATTATATTCAATAACAATTTTCATTTGTAATATTTCAAGAGAATAAATTAATGAGTAGTGAGAACTTACCCAGTGAAACTATAAATTTCTCATTTGCATTTAATTTAATATTTTAACGTATAAATTCTCACAGCGTAAGTATAAGCGATTTTACTGTTTACGTTTTACTTGATTTCTGTTTTACGTTCAGGAGAAAAACGTGTAAACTTTTTTATTTTGAGTAAAACTTATATAAGATAAATCAAAAAACCAATGAAAGGAAGAATTATAAAAAAATGATTCCAGATTTTCAAACTGACATACGCAAAACAGTAATTCACTTAAGTAAAAAATAACTGATAAACTGATCCTATAAGAAGTACGTACATTAACAGGCATTATAATTGTTCAGATTATGTTATGCCAGTCTCTAGATACAGAAGAAGAGCCATGCAAAAGCAGAAAATATTGTGAAATTATTTTTAAGATAAATAAATATGAGTTCATAAATAAATTAAAATAAAACGTCTTCAAAAGAACCAGGTTTTAAGGTACTTTTCTTTTCTAAATTTTAATAACATAAAAAAGGAGCTAATTAACAAACCGATTCTAAAAATTATTATGCTACCGGAAACTAAAAGCTAGACTATAACGAGGGAACTGAGTCTTATTCGATAATAATTTTCCCTTGATTCGCTTTATTTGCTCGTCGAAGCATCATCTGATACTGAATGTAATAAAGTTATTATTTATTACCAGTTATTTCTCTTTTCCAATTTAAATTCTAATGGCTCTTCACATTGATATTTGAACTGAATTTATATCTGACAATCTCTATTATTTGAGATATCATAAAAAGTTATTTCACTGAATGTTTGGGCATCGTTTACATTTGTTCTTTTATTGAATTTTAGATTCTTGCTTAATTCGTTCCGGTTATTTGAAGAACTATAATTTTTAGATTATTAAAATATAATTTTCATTATTCATTGCTAAAGTAACTTCCAACTACTCCATTAACAAATTTTATTGATAAATAAAAAACACCATCTTAAAATTGCCATGTTCTTTAATAACAATATCTTGTAACATACTAGCCGCTGCGGTAAATTTAAAACCAATTTTTGCGGAATGACATTATCGATATCGCAATTTTTCTACAATCTCTAACCTTTTTTGTACGTAGCTGGCCATGACATGTCGATTACATCCTGTGCTGTGATAAGCAAAAACTCAGGAGCCACTCTATACATGTGAATTTAATGAAATTTAATTTTAAAATAACAAAATTTTGTTGTAGTGTCTGTTAAGTGAGTTACTCTAACGGCGAGTGGATTCAATAGTCAACTCATATTTCATATTGAAAACAGCAAATAATATTTTTTAACCGCGACAGAAAGAATAACGATTTGGGCCTTGTTAAAATTTAACATTTTTAAAGTATTTTACACACGTTAAGAACGAAAAAGTAAAGTCCATTTCAGAATAGTTTTAACAGATATTTTCATTTATAGAACCTTTCGTCAGAGCACTGTTACAAAAAGGTTTAAAAACTATTCTACATACTTTTCCGAAAATCAATTACATGTCAGCAGTGGCACTAGAACTGACAGTTTATTCGCTATTTTAATCTTTAATCTGTCGGTTTGGGAAAAAAAATCTCCAGCTCAAAATTGATTTACAAGTCATATTTAGTATATTTCAGGCACTAGACGTGATTACTCGGCTCAATGGTTGATGAAGCTTTTGCCTGACTTTCTCAGAGGATGCTGAGATTCTACTAAAAGACGATAAAACTATAAACAAAAATACTTTTTAGCAGTATCGTAACTCGTCTAGAGTCGGTTCATTTATTATTATATAATAGTACGCGAGTCTAAAATGTAAACTTGTTTCAGTTTTTCATATTGTTAATGTTTTTATTGAATAAATTTGGATTTATACAAAATCATATATGATTTATTGTTACTTCATCTAGTTACACGGTTCTGATATAAGTTTACGGTAAAAAAATATTAGTGTTCACGATTGTATACAACAATATTAGGAGAAAAAAATTGGCAAATATATATATAATCAATGAATTGTTATAATTGAACCTCCTAGTGATGCCCCCTGGGCAACAACGGTTAATGAGTACCTTCGGATTCGTCCGTTGGCGAATACCCGGCGTATTGAGGGTCGGATACGGTGTGTGGTGCGGGCTGGTCTCTCCGTGGTTCACGTCTTGACATCGCGGTGAGTGCGAAAGCTATCCTGTGATGTAGTGTATTAATATTTTTTTGTAAAATTTATATCTAACATAGCTCCATATTATTGAATGATTGGTCATGGATGCATCTGTTGGAAAGAACATACGCAGGTGGGTCAAAAAGTTCGCGGAATGGAAGGTAAAAAGTAAGAAATAAAACACAAAATAATTTTCCTTCTCAATGTATTCTTCCTTAACTCTAATACATTTATTAGACCTATCAATTCATTTATTAATACCATCGAAAAAAAATGATTTCTCTTTGTCGTCAAAATAGGCCGAAATAGCGCTCTTCACTTCTTCATCACTGGAAAATTTCTTCCCTCGAAGCTCTTTTTTCATTTATGGGAACAAATAAAAATCACTAGGGGCTAGATCTTTGCTATAGGGAGGATGTTCTAAGATTTCGAAGCCCATTCTTTGAACAGCAGCCATCGCAACTTGCGCCTTGTGCACAGGTGCATTGTCGTGCAAAAGGAGCACACTTTGGGTCAATTTTCCCCGTCTTTTCTCCCTCACAGCAACTCGCAGACGTTCTAATAATGTAGCGTAGTACTTCCCAGTTATAAAAACACCTTTTTCTTTATAATCAATAAGGAGAATTCCTTCTGAATCCCAGAAAACAGAGGCCATGAGTTTTCCAGCCGACGGAGACACTTTAAATTTCTTCGGGGGTGGTGTGCCCTTTTTGTGCCATTGCATGGAGTCTTGTTTAGACTCAAGCTCATAATGATGAACCCAAGTTTCATCGCCAGTCACAATTCGGTTCAAAACTTCATCTTTTTGATCACCACAGAGCGCCAAAAACTCGCGACAACACTCAACTCGCCGCTGCTTTTCTCCATGTTGCAAAAATTCTTCCGGATTGACTTGTTGATTGACGTGTAGCTCAGTGAATTATGACCTTATTGTTTTGAAACTTAGTATTTATACTCTTAATGAGTGTCACAACTAGTGCAGGTAGTAAAAAGTTGCCTTTTCCCTCTCCATACCCCTCATTCCGCGAACTTTTTGACCCCCCCTCGTACATATGGTACTCTATGGTTACATTTCATTTAACTAATTAAGTTAAGTTAGTTAACTATATTTTATAACTTTTAAGTTTTGGGTCGAGTCATCCAACGTTTAACATTTTTAACATTAATTTTAAAACATCATACAGAATAAGTAATAATAATCAGGCACGCAGGCAAGAACAATGAGACGCATTCAGGTAAATCATAGGTTCCCAAAATAAATCTATTTCAGGACAATATCAATTGTAGTATAAAATTATTCCGATCACGTAAGATAGCCAGGAGAGTCCGTGTCTAGATTCATTTGAAGAATGAAAAAAAGTGACAAAAATAGGAATCTTCGAGATACTGAGGTGCTGAAGATATTCAGTTCTGTCTAGAGTACTGATGTTTGTATGCTGACATAACTAGGGATCAAAATATTTTTTTAATCTATGTAATTTAAACTTAAAAAAAAACACCGAATAAAAGATTATTCAGTCTTTTCAGAACTACGATGTTTAGAGTATAGATGGTATTTTTGTTTATTTTTTTCTTCAGGTAGTACTTTTTATTGTGCTAACGGAGTTTTTGTTAATATTTAAAGTTTACCTTCAAAGTATTTTTACAATTATGAGAGATTTTACCAAAAATATTATTTTTGCAATGTCGGTTAGTTTGATCATTTCATTGTAAACTGTACAAACAGTTAACAATCTTTTGCGTCATGTATTTGACACACAATGTGAGTAAACCATATCAGCTAAAACAAAACGAATTTCGAAAACGAAAACTGGAAAAAGTCACATTTCGTTTTCAATTTTTTTTTAATGTTTTGCCAGTAGGTACTCAGGACAAGTCCCGACAACTATTGAGTTTTGCCTAAGAAGTTTTTAAAACATATCTTAATTTTTATAATTGACAAAAATTATTGTTGTACTCATAGAGTTGTATTCAATTTTTACAACGTATTTTATGAATTTTATAATTTTTTATAAACTTTAAATTATTGTACAATTTTAACCTGACAAATATCCTGATGCTTAAGGACAATTAGGACCACATTAATATATTCATTATTTTGTTGCATATTTTTATAATAAACGTGTAATTATATGCATATATATATATATAGTTAGCGACAAGAATAGTAAATAATAATAAATATAATAACCATATAATTTACAATATTTTTTTACAATCATGTCAAGAGCACATTATTGACTTGCTTATTTAACTTCATCCTTAAAATCTATATTTATAGTTTTAGAATCTGTTTCATTTTGTTTACGAATTGTATAAATCTATTAATGTTTGAAATAACACTGTCGAAATTATATTCCTTTGTAATGTGTGTTTTAGCATAAATTCACTTAATTATTTTGTATTTCATAATACTTCAACTAAGTATAAAAAGTTACTACGTACTACGTACACTACAGATTTAATAATGGAGACTACCAAAAAACAAGTAAAAAAAAAGGTTGCTCTTTGTTTTCCCTTATTCATTATTTGATAGGAAGAGATAATTTTCACATAATTTAAAAGTAGGCCAAAAAAAATCACTCTTCAAAACCATGACGTATACAAATACGTCATGGTTTTGAAGAGTGATTTTTTTTTCGTAATAGGCGGACTAGCTATGCCTATGCCTGTATGAAAGAACATCAAATAACAATATATACAAATAAACAATAACAATATATACAAATAAACTTGAGATTGTATACAATAAATAGATTGGTAATCTATTAACCGACAAGGATGTTAAATAGATCTATCATTAATTTATAGTTCATTATTTTATAAATTGATGTAAATAGAAACTTATCTCTTGATAATATAAATATAGTAATACTAATTTCATGTAATAATTAAAATACAAAATGTGAAGCAGAAGAAAGGTATTAAATAAGATTTTAAGCTAAGGATAAAATCCTCAAGGATTATGTTAATGGGTCGCTCAACTTGTCAAGGGACGACTCAAAATTCATAACCGATGTCCTCAAGATAGTACATGATAATCCATTTTAGTAACAAGTAATTACTATTTTGTTCTTTTGCATATTTAATTATTATTAATACAAGTTCGATGATATTTTGTCGCCGATTCTTCTCATGTCGGTTGCAAATAAGCTTCTGAGCTAATGATAGCTTTCATTTAGGAATTTTAATGTTTCTTTGCATCATTCCAATTATTATTACCCTTATTCCAATTATTTGGGATCAGTGTAATATGTAAGAGTTTAAGTCTTGTCTTATATTTTTTTCACGTATTCAATTCAGGGTTGTCCTCTCCTCTTATTACCAAAACTGATTTTTAGGGCAACACTCTCTACTTTATGTCACCCTTTTTCCAGTCTTTTCCGGTTCATAAACACGTTCTTTCTGACAAGAACATTGTCGTCAGCTTAAAACAAACACTAAAATACCTCTCCTTATGCAAAATTGGATTTGGAATGAAATTGGATGTCAAAACATTCCTAATGAACAGGAAGAGGTAAAGGCTTAATGTATATACTTGATGCAGGTCATCTGAATCTGAAACACCAATATTGGGTGTTAGCAAGGTAATGAAAATATATTACAGTAATAAGAGATTAGAATTTTCGATTGTTGTAATAGTAATGAAAATTATATTTTAACATAACATATTATAATTATTATTAATAATAATATAATAGGACAAATTACGCATTAATCTAACCCCTATGTAAACCAATTATTTGCTTGTGTTAAGGGTGTTAGACAACGATACAAATATATAGAAATACACAATATAAATTCTGAGAATATATTTAATAAACGACCAAACCAACAACAGACATCTATGCTCATCACATACGTGCCTGTCCCTGTCGGGAATCGAACCCGAGCCCCATTAAGCCGCTATACGTTAGGTGTCTGCGCTAACCACTCGACCAAAGGGGTTTACCCACTTAATTCAAAATATATTGTTAGAGGAAGGAATTATGGCCTTAACTTTGTAAAATAGTGCTGTATCACTATTAACCATATTATTTCACTCACCCTAGGGAGTCACAGCACAACGTTTACAATATTATGGTCTATTACGCTTACACTTTAAGATAACAAATATAAAGTTGTCAGAAGAGCAAAATGTACACTTATAAATGACATAATGGTGGCCCAAATGGTCACCGTTATGTTATTTATATTATTATTATGATGGTAAATTGGAAAGTATAATTCATATTTGACTTATTGGGTATGGACCATTTTTATACATTTTGGTTGTGTTTGATGTCGGCTGTCAGTGATGTATTCTTATTTAGTTTTATTTACGAATTCAAATAGTTATTTACAAAATTTTCTCCGTTTCGTTGAGAGAAAATATAACCTAATAGCATAAGCAATGTCCTACATTATGAGAGAATGTAAATCCCATTCTTCCCGGTAAGAAAATTAAGTTCTAAAGTAACCTTGCATCGGTAAGTGATCTAACATTTTTTTACAATTTTCTTCGTTACAATACAACTATTTGTGTTTTTGAACTGGTTTACAAATTGTAAAGAGAAAATTTCCTATAGCACAATTATATGCAATATTTTTTACGATATTTGATCATTTTAAAGTTTTCTATATATTTTTACAATAGTGTTGTAAAAAGCACATCTATGTGATATATCCACGAATTATTATTCTAGATTTCCCTCGGACGTTAACTGACGACAGGTAAGGATCAACACGATTGCACAGAAAAAAAGGGGAATAGAAACATTTTATAAATAGTTTAGAAAAATACGGCTGTAGTTTTATTGTAATTTATTTGTCATTTCTTTTATAAGAGGTAAACCTGACCATATTTTTTAAATTTATTTTCAATAAATGTTTTTGATTTTGTATTTATACTTTATTTGTCGCAATTATTATTTTAAATACCACCTAAGTAATTTTCTAGAACGAAATACAACTAAACGAAGCTTCATTTTTTTAAAGTGTACGCTTTAAAAATATGAAGCTCCTTTTATGCTTTAGTTATTATTCTGAGGTAAAAATAAAAGTATGAAGTTAGACTTCTTTAACGGGTGTGTCAATTGTGCGTTTTTATCTGAGTAAAGAAGTGAAGACCTATATTCTACTACTATGTTACCTGTGTAACAATGTAAGCAAAATATTTGGTTTTTATTTTAATTATTTATTAAACAGTAAGATTAGATTTTATTCTACTGTCGCAAATACGCTTGCATTAAAATATGATTTCTATAAATAAATCAGTATCCTTCCCGTGCAAAATAGCAGACGGTATCGAGAGCCAAAATTTCCAAAAGCTAAAGCCAAAGCCAAAAGCCAAAGTTCTGACATACCATCCTCACGTCTTCTTTTCAGCCAGACAGACAAATATTTACAAAATATTTACTTATATAATAGAGCATAGTTATTTATTTTATTAAATTTTTACTTTAAAAGAAATGATTTACAAGTTTTCATCAATAGTGCTATTCTGTTTGCTTATTATCATCATTACCATTCATCATTTTATTATAACAGAAGCGGAATCCTCAGTGAAACATTCAATTTTTATTCTCTAAAACACGACAACGCGTGTAGCTTTACTTCTTTATTGTTTAGAATCTCTCATCATTTAAAAAAAAGGTTTAAACAATTAATAAAATTTCAAAAAAATTAACTAATGAACAAACAGATTCTAAAACCTTTTTTGTTTTAGGAAAGTAAATCAAGACTAAATCGATGGAAGTGAGCTTTATTCGATAATAATTCTCGCTTGGATACCCTTTATTTGCTCGTTGAAGCATCATCTAATACTGAATGCAATCAAGTCATCTACGTTATTTCGATCGTATATAACATCGGTACGTAGTATGTTTCAATCAAATTTACTATCAAAAGATTGTATCTGTACATTAAAACTTTTTATCATTCGATGACACAGGTTTCCAAAATCCACTTGGAGCAGGCACATTTAGTCTTCTGCTTCTGATATCTCAGCCATCACATCGGTTATCACATCTAGTCTATTTATATCATCTCTAACACAATAATCTAATCATTCCCACATTTTAAAAACATCTTTTTCCATTGCGTCACAATTATATAGGGTTGCAAATTACACAACCTTATGCTATTTGGACGCAATATTCTGCCATTGAGCCTAAATTCTTTCTCTGTATTCAATTTTTATTTCTTGTTTGAATTGTGTAATATATTTAAAGATTTTTTAAAATAAAACTTACATTTTTAAACTAAAATAACCAGGTACTACAATTCCATCCTCAAAGATTTTAATAGCATAAAATAAATAGCCTGTCCTGAAAATTGAATGTTCTTTAATATCTGCATCTTGTAGTTGTCCGCTACAAGCCACTGCGGTGTAGCTAAAACCAATTTCCAAATGACATTATTAGTAGCTCAATATTGTACAACCTCTGTACTTTCTTTGTATCGTCATGGCCATGACAAGTCGATTACATCCTGCTTCCTGTTCTGTGATAAGCATAAACTCAGTAGCAGCTCTGTGCTTGGGAATTTATTTAAAGTTAATTAAAAGTAGTTAGTCTATGTCTGTTAAGAGACGTCTTCTCCCAGCGAGTAAATTCAATAGACAATACATATTTCATATTGAAAACCGAAAAAAAATATTTTGACCTTAATATATAATTTAAAAACAAGTCATGCCTTGCCTTACAAGTCTTGTTAAAGTATAATGTTTTTTAAATATTTCCCACAAAATAGAACTAATAACTATATCCATTTCGGTTTATACTTAAGCTGTATATTCTCTTGTTATTTAATTTATTTAAATATTTTTACCAGATATCTTTATCTATAGAATTTTCCACCAGGACATGTTAACAAAATCGTAGAGGCTAAAAAAATATTGTATATTGTTTACGAAAATCGTTTATAGATGTGGCAAAACTAGTTTATACAGTTTTTCAATTTATGGATTTGGGAACAAAAATATGATTTGGACGAATGAATAAGCGATATATTATAAATCTGGGTTTAAATAGGTTATAGATCAATATGTTGTTTGCAATATATTGTTTCTAAAATATTCAATGTGTATTGATGCTACGTGCATCCATCTTATCATTATGTAAAGGAAGTAATACTACTTCCTTTACATATAATACTATAGTCTCTAGTAAATTAAAAAATAATTGCAAATTAGGCAAACAAACATAATGTATAAAATATTGATTAAACTGGCCAAAAATATCTTTCGATTTCTTTGGGCAATCAACTTGACATAAATTGTTCATCATTTGAAAATGTGCTATTAAATTAAACTTAATACTACTATATTATTTAGAAATTATTTATACCATACGTGTGTGAGTCAGATCTACTTACGAACCTATGAACTAGCAAAGTTTATTTCGAAAATACTGAAACCCTTGGTAACTTTGTAGACTTCGCGAACATGAAACTAGAATCAGATGAGGTAACGTAAATTTCGATGTGAAGTTACTAATTATAAATATGTGAATTTAGGACTGTCTTTTTAGTAAGCAGATGCCATTAGTGCTCAAAATACCCTAAATATTAGTTTTTAAGAAACTTAAAACAAGAGTTTTGAAGAACAAGCGTATAGTGTTTTTTTTTATTTTTACAAATGGTACACAATTACATAAAACTATTTTAAGAAATATCAGTTGCATTTATATCAATGTATATTTTGAACGTCTCAGATACCAAGAATAGACATATATCGAAGTATGCACTGTGTAAATGTACCGTAAACAAGCCGGATTACTAGATAAGATTTGATATACTACAAACCCTCGCTAAGCAACGTTAATTTCAAATACTTAACTAATCAAAATAATAGAAACATCCTAATTTATACTCCTATCCAACTGGATGAAATATAATAATAATAAAAATATCAGGACAAATTACACACATTGATCTAACCCGTAAGTAAGCAAATTATTTGCTTGTGTTAAGGGTGTTAGACAACGATACAAATACATAGAAATACACATATAAATACTGAGAATATATTTAATAAACGACCAAACCCAGCAACACAGACATCTATGCTCCTCACATAAATGCCTGTTTCCGCCGGGAGTCGAACCCGAGCCCCATTGCGCCGTGACACGTTAGGCGTCTGCGCTAACCACTCGACCAACGGGGCGGTTGGTCGAGTCGGTCGGTTGGATGAATAATGTAAAATCCTATGTCTGTGATCTCGCTTAGAGAACTTAAAATACTGATAGTACATCTTGTGTGCGTCTTAAACTCCATGTATCCAGCCATTACTAGTGGGGGTATATAATTAAGTAATATATATTAAGGTAATATTAAAAGAATTGTGCATCGCAAGTCTTATTAATATGTTTTAATTTTAAATACTTAAAATGTAGAGTAACTGGACGTTATTGCATAATATTTTAAATAATCGATTTCAACTTTGCCATCGTATATTGTTCGTAATTTTATATTAAAAACCTAACAATGAGTTTTTAATTTGCACATAGTGAAAATTCATGAAAAGTGGAATATAAGTAACATGATTAAAATATTGGTAAATTCATTACACTTATATAAAAACATTCCACTTTATCAACTTAGTACTTTAATAGGAAACCTTAAAGCCATCATCACGTTAAAGCCAGCTTAAGCCTGGACTTACGTTGTCAGAGCTCAAGATGCAGTACAGGAGTCGATAACATTATGGGATTGAAAAAATATTTAGATAGTTTAGATTTTCACAAACTAAATCATAAATTATTTTCAGTACCTACAATATATATAATAATGGATGAATTATATTCTTCGTCATTTACTTTTTAAAGATTTTGTTTTTAGTTATACATTTTCAGTAATTTTTGGAAGAAATTTAATATTACAAGTTCAAACTATTAACTTAAAAAGTATCCTTGTTTTAACAAATGTAAACTTAGCAGTCAAGATTATTTGGTCGTTTTTTGATAACGCTCTGGAAGAGAAAAGTAAGTTTTTATATACAAAATGTGTCAAGGTTGAGGATACATGAACGAAGCAATGCAATGTTCATTATTTGAAAGAAAATTGTTACATACAGGAGATTGTAAAATTATATCAACCTAACAATTTAAGTTAAAATATTACATTAATGGTTAGAATTTGCTTTTAAAGTAAGTTAATTTTGTATGTTTTATTGTCTATTTATTGTGTAATTTGTCTACAGAGCTACCCAGCTGCAATGATACTTAGATATCCAATAGAGAATATCGAAGTACCCTGTGCGTTTACTGCGACAAGTAACCTACACCATACCAAATTTTATAAAAATCAATCATTATAAAACAGTCATGTTATACCTTGGAAATGTGAGACTGCATACAAACGGATATGCGGACAAATATTAAAAACAACAACAACAAAACTATTAAAAATCATCCTTTATTTTAAGTACTTTATTGTTTTTTTTTTCATCTACAAATTTTGCTTCATACTCCTTTATTAGATAGATTTTAAAATAAGGTTTTCCTCTTAGAGATGTTATAAGGAGAAAACTTGAGAAAACGACTAGATGACCCTTGTGATTCTTTGTGTTCCTTTAATGAAATTGATATAAGAAAATCTCTAGAGGACTCAAGCATTTGATGGTTTCCGCATTCTAAAACTGATTGAATTCGACTATCTGCGATGTAGGTATATTCCATTGCTTTTATAGTAAGGTTATTTTATTTGTCCGATTGTAGGGTGATATCTAAGGCTCATAGTAATTGTATTATATCAAATATACTAAATCAGTGTCCTGCTATACAAAATACGACGAGCTTGTATGGATGGATGGAATTGGATGAGCCAGCGGTTTCCAATTGGAGGCATTGAAGTGGACCTTGAAGTGGATTTACTAATATTTTGTTTTTATTTATTAATATTTATTACTCAGAACGGGAGAGAACATGAATATCATACCATCTCATAAAAATCTTTATATCTTGTATAAATTATTAAAACCATATTTGTTACAAAACAAATTCTGAATAAATAAAACATAGAACTAAAGTCATCTATCTATTATATATAATTTGTGTATCATGTTTGTCAGCGATAGACTCTAAAACTACTTTACTGATTTTAATCCAATTTGCACATCGTGTGCATTTTGATCCAATTTGAGAGATAGGATAACTTACATCTCAATTTTAAGTCGTAATTTTATTTTATTGCAAATCATTTGTTTACAATTATCTGTTAGATCAAAATAAGTTTAACAGATGGCGTTGTATTTGTTGACTGGATTGAGTTAGTGTTCAACAGATGGAGCGAAGACGCCTAACGTTTAGCGGTGTAACGGGGCTTAAGTTCTATTCCCGCCAGGGATTGGGCATGTATGGATGAGCATAGATTTATTTCTATGTATTTGTATCATTGTCTAACTCCCTTAACACAAGCAAATAATTAGCTTACTTTGGGGTTAGATTAATGTATATTATTTTTCCTGATATTATTATTAGAGATGCGCCGAATAGTGGTTTCACTGAATAACCGAATACGGAATACTATTCGGTTTAACCTTTACCGAACCGGATATTCGGCCAAACTATTCGGTTTACCATTTTATAGTTTGTTGGTCATAAACATGTACGTCACGTGGGGCTGATGGCTTGATGAAAAATATTGTTTTGGGCTTAAAAATAAATTCTGATTTAAGTTTCAAGATGAACGTTGACTATACTAAATACTAATTGTAGGTTAGCAATAAAAAAAAAAATATGTTGAATTGATGTTTCAAAATAAACATTTATTTGGCAATTCAATCGATTTAGCTTCAAAATCAACATTAATTTGAATTAAAATGTTAATTAAAATATTATTAAGCTTCATTCTACACATTATCTATAAGTTATTAAATTAAATAAACTGAGTATGCTTTTGAAACCTGATATTTTTTTTAAGCCGGAGCCGTTGGAATTAATTAATTATATGTTGGCAAATTGAATGACTTGTGTTTTTCCTGCATAATATCAAAAAAATATATATATTAAGGTTAATGGTACTCTGACAATGTAGCCGTCGTAATTACTAAGAGGCAATTTACTGAAATGTCTCGTCTTTTATTATCCCTTTACGTTTCTGGGCCATAATTTTTAGTTCCGACTACAACTTGTCGCATAGCCTTGGGCACACAACAAAGAACATCAAGATTTTCTCATGTAAGACTGTTTCTAAGATGTTTCCCGTTTTAATGAGTTGAAATTAGTTAATAAAACTGACTATTGCTTATTAAAATATTGTTATTAGCTAAATATATACAAATGTTACAAATTGGGAAGAAATATTGAAAATAACAAACCTATACTATTTTGTCTATGATGTTAAGCTTATGCTTCTTTAACAAAACCTATTTTCTGTAAATTATTTCCATTTACGGAGTACGTCTATAAATAATAATATAAACATGAAGAAGTGGGAGCGAGAGGCATAGCAGCAAAATCTCTCTATTTAAAGACTTTTGCCTTACTAGAACAAGCACCGGTTCATTTCTAGAACGTATTTCAAAGGCGGCATTAGTAGGTTCTTTCCAAATTTGGTTAGGTAAGGAGAGGAGTGTAGAAAGTGAAGACGAGCGTTTTTGCGCATAATAAAGGGGCTTCTTAAATCTACTCCTGGGTCGCAAGTCCTAGGCACTGCTGGCAGTCCTCTCCTTGCAACGCGATGGGCTCGGCACCCGCTCGGTGAATCCCTGGAATGCTAAGAATCTTCGTCTATCTTTATTTAGATTATATTTTTTATATATCGGAATATTACATAATTCAATTTTGTGAATTTCCCCATGGAAAGAGAGTGTGCTTCTACTGATAACTGGCCTCAACGTTTAAAGGACTGTATTGCAGCCAATGGGGTGTCCATTAAAAAAAAACTCGAAAAAGATTTAAAAAAACAAAATTTTCTTTGTTACAATATTTATGGCAAGACTAGGTATATGCCAAAAAGAGATATGATCTTAATAATGAATCTTGAGGAACCCCCATATCAATCGAAGCTCCATTATGTAAGATACCAATAGTCGAGATCTTTTTGGATCATAACATAATGTTTGTTGTAGGTACAATGTTGTAGGTACAACACTAAAAACATTTGGTTATTTACATTTTAAAGAAAAAGCCTTAAAAATTTACTATACAAATAAAGTAAAAGTGCCACTTTGTATTTAAGTTTTATATAATAAACAACATTTGAAAACCGTCAAAGTGTTAAACTCAAAATACCAAAATTAGGTATGCATTTGTGCTAGTATATATATATATATATATATATATATATATATATAAACATAAATGAGTACATGCGACTATCGACAAGTAACGACAAACTGAGGTTTTTTTTTATTTATTTCTATATTAATAAAAGCAGTTTCTCTGATTTGTTGGTACACAATATACACATATAAAGGTATTTACCTTATTTTCTTTATTTGTCTATAAAAATGTATCCTCATAGTTGGATATGAATTGACATACCTTCATTCCGTCTTGCCTTGAATACGATTACTACAAAATTATTGAAACGTTGGGTTAAGTTTAAAGTTTTCAAAACGTAAATCCAAATATACGGTAGCTAAATCTGTTAAGAGTAGATTTATTTACATATCTAAATATATACTTCTCGTGAAAAATCTAAGTAAAACTTAATAATGAAGCATCCAACATCCTAGAACGACACATTTCCACTATTTCCTGTAATCTTCATTAGGAATAATGCATGTTGACGCTGTGTAAACTTGAGATTGTATACAATAAATAGATTGGTAATCTATTAGCCGCTAAGGATGTTAAATAGATCTATCATTAATTTATAGTTCATTATTTTATATATTGATGTAAATAGAAAGTTATCTCTTGATAATAAAAATATAGTAACACTAATTTCATGTAATAATTAAAATACAAAATGTGAAGCAGATGAAAGGTATTAAATAAGATTTTAAGCTAAGGATAAAATCTTTAAGGATTATGTTAATGGGTCGCTCAAGTTGTCAAGGGACGACTCAAAATTCATAACCGATGTCCTCAAGATAGTACATGATAATCCATTTTAGTAACAAGTAATTACTATTTTTTCTTTTGCATATTTAATTATTATTAATAAAAGTTCGATGATATTTTGTCGCCAATTCTTCTCATGTCTGTTGCAAATAAGCTTCTGAGCTAATGATAGCTTTGATTTAGGAATTTTAATATTTCTTTGCATTATTCCAATTATTATTACCCTTATTCCAATTATTTGGGATCAGTGTAATATGGGAGAGTTTAAGTCTTGTCTTATATTTTTTTCACGTATTCAATTCAGGGTTGTCCTCTCCTCTTATTACCAAAACTGATTTTTAGGGCAACACTCTCTACTTTATGTCACCCCTTTTCCAGTCTATTCCGGTTCATAAAGACGTTCTTACTGACAAGAACATTGCCGTCAGCTTAAAACAAACACTAAAATACTTCTCCTTCTGCAAAATTAGATTTGGAATGGAATTGGATGTCAAAACATTCCTAATGAACAGGAAGAGGTAAAGGCTTAATGTATATACTTGATGCAGGCCATCTGAAACACCAATATTGGGTTTTAACAAGGTAATAAAAATATATTACAGTAATAAGATATTAGAATTTTCGATTGTTGTAGTAGTTGTATAATTTTTATTAATAATAATATAATAGGACAAATTACACATAGATCTAACCCCTATGTAAACAAATTATTTGCTTGTGTTAAGGGTGCTAGACAACGATACAAATACATAGAAATACACATTATAAATACTGAGCATATATTTAATAAACGACCAAACCAACAACATACATCTATGCTCATCACATACGTGCCTGTCCCTGTCGGGAATCGAACCCGAGCCCCATTGAGCAGCTATACGGAAGGCGTCAGCGCTAACCACTCGACCAACGGGATTTATCCACTTAATTCAAAATATATTGTTAGAGGGAGGAGTTATGGTCTTAACTTTGTAAAATAGTGCTGTATCACTATTAACCATATTATTTCACTCACCCTAGGGAGTCACAGAACAACGTTTGCAATATTATGGTCTATTACGCTTACACTTTAAGATAACAAATATAAAGTTGTCAGAAGAGCAAAATGTACACTTATAAATGACATAATGGTGGCCCAAATGGTCACCGTTATGTTATTTATATTATTATTATGATGGTAAATTGGAAAGTATAATTCATATTTGACTTATTGGGTATGGACCATTTTTATACATTTTGGTTGTGTTTGTTGTCGGCTGTCAGTGGTGTGTTCTTATTTAGTTTTATTTACGAATTCAAATAGTTATTTACAAATTTTCTCCGTTTCGTTGAGAGAAAATATAACCTAATAACATGAGCAATGTCCTACATTATGAGAGGATGTAAATCCCATTCTTCCCGGTAAGAAAATTAAGTTCTAAAGTAACCTTGCATCGGTAAGTGATCTAACATTTTTTTACAATTTTCTTCGTTACAATACAACTATGTATTTGTGTTTTTGAACTGGTTTACAAATTGTAAAGAGAAAATTTCCTATAGCACAATTATATGCAATATTTATTACGATATTTGATCATTTTAAAGTTTTCTATATATTTTTACAATAGTGTTGTAAAAAGCACATCTATGTGATATATCCACGAATTATTATTCTAGATTTCCCACGGACGTTAACTGACGACAGGTAAGGATCAACACGATTGCACAGAAAAAAAGGGGAATAGAAACATTTTATAAATAGTTTAGAAAAATACGGCTGTAGTTTTATTGTAATTTATTTGTCATTTCTTTTATAAGAGGTAAACCTGACCATATTTTTTAAATCTATTTTCAATAAATGTTTTTGATTTTGTATTTATACTTTATTTGTCGCAATTATTATTTTAAATACCACCTAAGTCATTTTCTAGAACGAAATAGAACTAAACGGAGCTTTATATATTTAAAGTGTACTCTTTAAAAATATTAAGCTCCTTTTATGTTTTAGTTATTATTCTGAGGTAAAAATAAGAGTATGAAGTTAGACGTCTTTAACGGGTTTGTCAATTGTGCGTTTTTATCTTAGTAAAGAAGTGAAGACCTATATTCTACTACTATGTTACCTGTGTAACAATGTAAGCAAAATTTTTGGTTTTTATTTTAATGATTTATTAAACAGTGAGATTAGATTTTAGTCTACTGTCGCAAATACGCTTGCATTAAAATATGATTTCTATAAATAAATCAGTATTTTTCCCGTGCGAAATAGCAGACGGTATCGAGAGCCGAAATTCCCAAAAGCTAAAGCCAAAGCCAAAGTCAAAAGCCAAAGTCAAAAGCCAAACTTCTGACATACCATCCTCACGTCTTCTTTTCAGCCCGACAGACAAATATTTACATAATATTTACTTATATTATAGAGCATAGTTATTTATTTTATTTTAATTAATACTTTAAAAGAAATGCTTTACAAGTTTTCATCAATAGTGCTATTCTGTTTGCTTATTATCATCATTACCATTCATCATTTTATAATAACAGAAGCGGAATCCTTAGTGAAACATTCAATTTTTATTCTCTAAAACAAGACAACGCGTGTAGCTTTACTTTTTTATTGTTTAGAATCCCTCATTATTTAAAAAAAAAGTTTAACCAATAAATAAAATTTCAAAAAAATTAACTAATGAACAAACAGATTATAAAACCTATTTTGTTCCAGGAAACTAAATCAAGACTAAAACGATGCAATGGAAGTGAGCCTTATTCGATAATAATTCTCGCTTGGATACCCTTTATTTGCTCGTCGAAGCATCATCTAATACTGAATGCAATCAAGTCATCTACGTTATTTCGATCGTATATAACATCGGTACATATATTTTTTTTCCATAAGTAATATAAGAATGTTTCAATCAAATTTACTATCAAAAGATTTTATCTGCACATTAAAACTTTTTATCATTCGATGACACAGGTTTCCATAAATCCACTTGGAGCAGGCACATTTAGTCTTCTGCTTCTGATATCTCAGCCCTCACATCGGTATTACATCTAGTCTATTTATATCATCTCTAACACAATAATCTAATCATTCACACATTTTAAAAACATAATTTTCCATTGCGTCACAATTATATAGAGTTGCAAATTATACAATCTTATGCGATTTGGACGCAATATTCTGCCACTGAGCCTAAATTCTTTCTCTGTACTCAATTTTTATTTCTTGTTTGAATTGTGTATTATATTTGAAGATTTTTTAAAATAAAACTTACATTTTAAAACTAAAATAACCATGTACTACAATTCCATCCTCAAAGATTTTTAATAGTATAAAATAAATACCCTGTCCTGAAAATTAAATGTTCTATAATATCTGCATCTTGTAGTTGTCCGCTACTTGCCACTGCGGTGTAGCTAAAACCAATTTCCAAATGACAATATCAGTACCGCAATATTGTACAACCTCTGCACTTTCTTTGTATCGTCATGGCCATGACAAGTCGATTACATCCTGCTTCCTGCTATGTGATAAGCATCTACTCGGTAGCTACTCTTTACTTGGGAATTTATTTAAAGTTAATTAAAAGTAGTTAGTCTAGTGTATATCAAAAGACGTCTTCGCCCAGCGAGTAAATTCAATAGACAATACATATTTCATATTGAAAACCGAAAAAAAATATTTTAACCTTAATATATAATTTAAAACAAGTCATGCCGTTCCTTGCAAGCCTTGTTAAAGTATAATGTTTTTTTAATATTTCCCACCAAAGTAGAACTAATAACTAAAATCCATTCGGTTTATACTTAAGCTATACGATATTGTGCTGTTATTTTGTTTAAATAAATATTTTTATCAGATATATCTATAGGATTTTATATCAGGACACGTTTACAAAAACGTAGAGGTTAAAAAAAATATTTTATATTGTTTTCGAAAATCGTTTATAGCTGTGGCAAAACTAGTTTATTCAGTTTTTTAATCTATGGAACAAAACAAAAATATTATTTGGACGAATGAATAAGCGATAAATTATAAATCTGGGTTTAAAAAGGTTATAAATATAGATATTGTGTGAAATATTTTGTTTCTAAAATATTCAATGTGTATTGATGCTACGTGCATCCATCTTATCATTATGTAAAGGAAGTAATACTACTTCCTTTACATATGATACTATAGTCTCTAGTAAATTAAAAAATAATTGCAAATTAGGCAAACAAACATAATGTATAAAATATTGATTAAACTGGCCAAAAATATCTTTCGATTTCTTTGGGCAATCAACTTGACATGAATTGTTCATCGTTTGGAAATTTGCTATTAAATTAAACTTAATACTACTATATTATTTAGAATTTATTTATACCATACGCGTGTAAGTCAGATCTACTTACGAACCTATGAACTAGCAAAGTTTATTTCGAAAATACTGAAACCATTGGTAGACATTGTTAACTTTGTAGACTTCGCGAACATGAAACTAGAATCAGATGAGGTAATCGTAAATTTTGATGTGAAGTCACTAATTATAAATTTGTGAATTTAGGACTGTCTTTTTAGTAAGCAGATGCCGTTAGTGCTCAAAATACCCTAAATATTAGTTCTTAAAAAACTGAAAACAAGAGTTTTGATGAACAAGCGTATAGTGTTTTTTTTTTGTATTTTTACAAATGGTACACAACTAAATAAAACTATTTTAAAGGGATGTCACTTGCATTTTAATCAATGTATATTTTGAACGTCTCGGATACTAAGAATAGACATATATCGAAGTATGCACTATGTGAATATACCGTAAACAAGCCTAATTACTATATAAGATTTGATATACTACAAACCCTCGCTGAACACCGTAATTTCAAATACTTAACTAATCAAAATAATAGAAACATCCTAATTTTAATAGAAAATATGGTTAAGGCCTATCCAACTGTATGAAATGAATAATGTAAAATCCTTTGTCTGTGATCTCGCTAAGAGAACTTAAAATACTGATAGTACATCTTGTGTGCTTCTTGAAGTCCATGTATCCAGCCATTACTAGTAATAGACATATTAAAAGAATTGTGCATCGCAAGTCTTATTAATATGTTTTAATTTTAAATACTTAAAATGTATAGAACAGATTAAAGAATAGAGCAACTAGACGTTATTGCATACAATTTTAAATAATCGATTCCAACTTTCATTTCGTCATTGTATATTGTTCGTTATATTATATTAAAAACTAACACTGAGTTTTGAATTTGAACATAGAGAAAATTCTTGAAAAGTGGAATATAAATAACATGACTAAAATATTGGTAAATTCATTACACTTATATAAAAACATTCCACTTTATAACTTAGTACTTTAATAGGAAACCTTAACGCCATCATCACGTTAAAGCCAGCTTAAGCCTGGACTTACGTTGTCAGAGCTCAAGATCCAGTGCAGGAGTTGATAACATTATGGCATTGAAAAAAAATATATATTCTTAATACTAAATCATAAATTATTTTCAGGACAATATATATAATAATGGAAGAATTATATTCTTCGTCATTTACTTTCTAAAGATTTTGTTTTTAGTTATACATTTTCAGTAATTTTTGGAAGAAATTTAATATTACAAGTTCAAACTATTAACTTAAAAAGTATCCTTGTTTTAACAAATGTAAACTTTGCAGTCAAGATTATTTGGTCATTTTTTCATAATGCTCGGGAAGAGAAAAGTAAGTTTTACTTTATATACAAAATGTGTCAAGGTTGAGGATACATGAACGAAGCAATGCAATGTTCATTATTTGAAAGAAAATTGTTACATACAGGAGATTGTAAAATTATATCAGCCTAACAATTTAAGCTAAAATATTACATTAATTGGTAGAATTTGCTTTCAAAGTAAGATAATTTTGCATGTTTTATTGTCTATTTATTGTGTAATTTGTCTACAGAGCGACCCAGCTGCAATGATACTTAGATATCCAATAGAGAATATCGAAGTACCCAGTGCGTTTACTGCGACAAGTAACCTACACCATACCAAATTTTTTAAAAATCAATTATTATAAAACAGACATGTTACACCTTGGAAATGTGAGACTGCATACAAACGGATATGCGGACAAATATTAAAAACAACAAACCAAAACAACAAAACTATTAAAAATCATCCTTTATTTTCAGTACTTTGTTTTTTTTTTATTTACAAATTTTGCATCGTACTCCTTTATTAGATAGATTTTAAAATAAGGCCGTCCCCTTAGAGATGGTATAAGAAGAAAACTTGAGAAAACGACTAGATGACCCTTGTGATTCTTTGTGTTCCTTTAATGAAATTGATATAAGAAAATCTCTAGAGGACTCAAGCATTTGATGGTTTCCGCATTCTAAAACTGATTGAATTCGACTATCTGCGATGTATGTATATTCCATTGCTTTTATAGTAAGGTTATTTTATTTTTCCGATAGTAGGGTGATATCTAAGACTCATAGTAATTGTATTATATCAAATATACTGAATCCGTGTCCTGCTATACAAAATACGACGAGTTTGTATGGATGGATGGAATTGAATGAGCCAGCGGTTTCTAATTGGAGGCACCTTGAAGTGCATTTATTAATAATTATTTTATTTATTAATATTTATTACTCAGAACGAGAGATAACATGAATAATATACCATCTTATAAAAATCTTTATATCTTGTATAAATTATTAAAACCATATTTGTTACAAATCATATTCTGAATAAATAAAACATAGAACTAAAGTCATCTATCTATTATATATAATTTGTGTATCATGTTTGTCAGCGATGGACTCTTAAACTACTTAACCGATTTTAATCAAATTTGCACATCGTGTGCTATTTGATCCAACTTGAGAGATAGGATAACTTACATCTCAATTTTAAGTCGTAATTTTATTTTATTGCAAATCAATTGTTTACAATTATCTGTTAGATCCAAACAAGTTCAACAGATGGCGTTGTATCTGTAGACTGGATTGAGTTAGTGTTCAACAGATGGAGCGAAGACGCCTAACGTTTAGCGGTGTAACGGGGCTTAAGTTCTATTCCCGCCAGGGACAGGCATGTATGGGATGAGCATAGATGTCTGTATTTCAGGGTTTGGTCGTGTATTAAATATTTTCGCAGAATTTATATATGTATTTCTATGTATTTGTATCATTGTCTAACACCCTTAACACATGCAAATAATTTGCCTATAATAATATAATATAATAATAGGGGTTAGATCAATGTGTAATATTTTTCCTGATATTATTATTAGAGCTGCGACGAATAGTGGTTTCACTGAATAACCGAATACGGAATACTATTCGGTTTAACCTTTACCAAACCGGATATTCGGCCAAACTATTCGGTTTACCATTTTATAGTTTGTTGGTCATAACCATGTACGTTACGTATGGCTGATGTCTTGATGAAAAAATATGTTGATTTGTGGTCAAAAGATATTCTTTTAAGGCTTAAAAATAAAATCTGATTTAAGTTTCAAGATTAACGTTGACTATACTAAGTACTAACTGTAGGTTAGCAATAATAAACGAAATATGTTGAATTGATATATTTCAAAATAAACATTTATTTGGCTCCAAATCAACATTAATTTGAATTAAAATGTCCTTATATTATTAAGTTTCATTCTACACATTATTTATAAGTATTATTTATAAGTTATTAAATTAAATAAACAGACTATTGCTTTTGCAACTTGATATTATTTTAAGCCGGGGCCGTTGGAATTAATCAATTATATGTTGGCAAATTGAATGACTTGTGTTTTTCCTGCATAATACCAAAAAAAAATATGTTAAGGTTAATGGTACTCTGACAATGTAGCCGTCGTAATTACTAAGAGGCAATTTACTGAAATGTCTCGTCTTTTATTATCCCTTTACGTTTCTGGGCCATAATTTTTAGTTCCGACTACAACTTGCCGCATAGCCTTGGGTACACAACAAAGAACATCAAGATTTTCTCATGTAGGACTGTTTCTAAGATGTTTCCTGTTTTAGTGAGTTGAAATTAGTTAATAAAACTGACTATTGCTAATTAAAATATTGTTATTAGCTAAATATATACAAATGTTACAAATTGGGAAGAAATATTGAAAATAACAAACTTATACTATTTTGTCTATGATGTTAAGCTTATGCTTTAACAAAACCTATTTTCAGTAATTAATTTCGATTTACGGAGTACGTCTTTAAATAATAATATAAACATGAAGAAGTGTGAGCGACAGGCATAACAGCAAAATCTCTCTATAACCTATTTAAAGACTTTGGCCTATCTAGAACAAGCACCCGTTTATTTCTAGAATGTATTTCAAAGGCGGCATTAGTGGGTTCTTTCCAAATTTGGTTAGGTAGGGAGACGAGTGTAGAAAGTGAAGGCGAGCGTTTTTGCGTATAATAAAGGGACCACTTCAACTTACTACTGGGTCGCAAGTCCTAGGCACTGCTTGCACTTCTCTCCTTGCAACGCAATGGGCTCGGCACCCGCTCGATGGATCCCTGGAATGCTAAGAATCTTCGTCTATCTTTATTTAGATTATATTTTTATATGTCGGTATATTACATAACTCAATTTTGTGAATTTCCCCATGGAAAGAGAGTGTGCTTCTATTGATAACTGACCTCAACGTTTAAAGGACTGTATTGCAGCCAATGGACACCACCTCGAATAAGATTTATTTATTTTTAATTGTGTTATATTTGTGTATTAAACTAACACACTGTAAAAGTAATAAATGTTATTTGCAATAAAAAAATTTTTTCCTTTTTACAATATTTATGGCAAGACTAGGACTATATGCAAAAAAGAGATATGGTCTTAATAATGAATCTTGAGGAACCCCCATATCAATCGAAGCTCTATTATGTAAGATACCAATAGACGAGATCTTTTTGGATCATAACATAATGTTTGTTGTAGGTACAATGTTGTAGGTACAACACTTAAAACATTTGGATATTTACATTTTAAAGAAAATGCCTTAAAAATTTACTATACAAATAAAGTAGAAGTGCCACTTTGTATTTAAGTTTTATAAAATAAACAAGATTTGAAAACCATCAAAGTGTTAAAATCAAAATACCAAAATTAGGTATGCATTTATGCTAGTAAATATATAAACATTAATGAATATATGCGACTATCGAAAAGTAACGACATACTGAGGTTTTTTTTTATTTATTTCCATATTAATAGAAGCAGTTTCTCTGATTTGTTGGTACACAATTTACACATATAAAGGTATTTACCTTATTTTCTTTATTTGTCTATAAACATGTATCCTCATAGTTGGATATGAATTGACATACCTTCATTCCGTCTTGCCGTGAATACGATTACTACAAAATTATTGAAATGTTGGGTTAAGTTTAAAGGTTTTAAAACGTAAATCCAAATATACGGAACCTAAATCTGTTAAAAGTAGATTTATTTACATATGTAAATATATACTTCTCGTGAAAAATCTAAGTAAAACTTAATAATGAAGCATCCAACATCCTAGAACGACACATTTCCACTATATCCTGTAATCTTCATTAGGAATAATGCATGTTGACGCTGTGTCTGTCTGTGTTCGTTCATGTTGAGGAAATAAGATATAACACGTCTTTCAATAGCGAGGCCATTTGACTTTTGATATGAAAATGCTAAAGATAATTCTTGAAGGTATGGAGGAGTATTAGTTGGAAAAGAATTTTGTAAATAAGAATAAGAGAATGAAATTTTTGACGATTTTGTATCGTAAGCCAATTGGTACATGATTTGTGGTGTGTTGAACCTTTCTTAACCCAAATATGAATCCTATACATACGTTTTGTAGGCGATGAAGATTGCTTAACCGTAGCTGTGTTAAATATAATTATCACGTATTTGTATTCTAACATTACTATCGCACTACGGTGGCAATCAAAGATCCAAAAAAACTGTATTGTTAATCACTTTAATTAAGAAATACTATTTAAATTATGACTAAGACGAGGACTGCTTGCTCGTGTTTTTATTATTTTATTTTAATAATCAAGAAATACAAGTTACATGAAGCGAAATATCGCTTTAATATTTTTACAATTCTTGAATATAGATGTAGTATAATTAACATATTGCACCATCTCTTGCTCAGCGATTCCCTAAATCGTAACTCGTATAATATTATATACGTTAAATATTATATACCTATACACAATAGCTTTCGACATTATTATACATTATATATACACAAGCTATCTACATTAAGCTTTATAATTTATACGTTTAGTAGGAAAGCTTATAGCTGTCTTTCATCACATTATAGCAAACTACAGCTATTATATCAGTGAGGTTAACATCTAACAGACAAGAGATGCCCGCATTTTAGAAATTCAAAAAGTTCATTATAATTTCTCAACATTGAATATGGTTTTCATAACGATTATTGAATTGGTAAAATCATGATTTACAAAAGTTAAGGTTCATTAAGGTGATTGAATTAATGACTGAATGATTTTTATGACTTTTCTGATACTAAATAGATAATAAATTTTAGTAACCTCTAACACTGACTGTTTTTGATATAAATTTATACCTTACCTTTTACATATTAGTAATTGTACTAGAAAAGTAATAGTAGTGATGGTAGATATAAAAGGAAAAGAAATAGAATATTGAGCTCTTTATTAATACTAAATGATTTCATCATAAAAGGTAAAACTAACTTTTATGATTTTATGTATTATATTTATAAAATTGTAATATTGGAAGTTAATATATACGATAATAACATTGTGTTTAAATTTGTAATTTAAATATTATAATAATTGTTGTGATAATGCTAGTAGAAGTTATGTAAAGAGAAGATAAAGCTTTTGCTAATTAACAATTAATTAAATAAATACGGATTTTAATTAATTGCTATTAATTATTTGTAATTTTCTCATGTAATCTATTTTAATCGTATTTTTAACACTTAACCGTTAACTTAACTTAACGGTTATATTATATTTAGCAATAAAAGCTGATGTTAAGGTAAGCTAGAACAATGCCTTCCAGTCTTGCTTTGCTACTTTGCTTTGGTTAGATATATATCTTATTTAATTCACGACACTCGGAGTGTGGCGGTTCTCAGAGATATCGAATTAATTAGGCGAAAGACTCACTAACCGCTGAGCCGATTGATAGCGTTTAAGAAATTAGAACGTATTATTGATAATGTGACGATAAAAAACTTATATTCGTGTGTCATTGTTAACGCGTCATTTACAAGATCGTTTACGACCATTTGCAAACGTGTAGGATATGAAAGGAATTAAAATGAATCACTACATTTTTGTGTATCAATATACAATTTTAAAATGGGCAAAACTTGTTTAAACATGTCATCTTCTTCACTTCTTATTTATTTCGATCACCACTCACTAAAAAAACAATGGTTGTCCTCATCGCCAAAAAAATAACTAAATAAAAACTCTCTTGTAAAGCAGTCAAGTGGTGAGAGTCTAATACAATTTTAATAAATTTATAACTCTATTTTCTCGAAATATATAAAAACAAATGTTGCTAACTATAAAAATGCAAGAAAACTGTACTGAGAACTTCTTAGACAAAAAATCCGATATTTGACACTAATCGAGACATGGAGGATGTGACATCGATTTCCGGCGGAAGTAAATATTTACACGTCTGGAAAGATTCCTCTCGTTGTGGTTGAAATATTACGACACATTGCTTGAGCTTTAAAAATATATTACCAAAGTGATCGATTTTGTGACAAGTTTTTTTATCCTACAATTAATTGCACATATATAATATTTATATATTAAAAGAAATATCACAATGTGAAACGCTCATATTAAAAATATAAAATAACTGTAATGAATAATATGTAAATGAAACAATTTCAAAAAAACACTTCATTAACTACTACTTGGTTTTCTAGGCGAAAAAAGTTAGGTCATCTAAGTTTAGGTCATTGTGTATAATGTGATATTACATCCGAACATGATAGATTCTTAAAGATAATAATAATTATACAGGACATATTACACACATTGACGTAATCCCTAAGTAAGCAAATTATTTGCTTGTGTTAAGGGTGTTAGACAACGATACAAATACATATAAAAACACATTATAAATATTGAGAAAATATTTAATAAACAACCAAACCCAGAAATACAGACATCTGTACTCATCACATTTATGTCTGGTTCTGTCGGGAATCGAATCCGAGCCCCATTGCGTCGCTGTACGTTAGGCGTCTGCGCTAACCACTCGATCAACAGGGCGGTTAAGGCTTGATAAAAGTTCGACAAACGCTGGTATATTATATAGATGTGGTAAGTGGTCTGTAAGATAATTAGTAGATATGTAGGAGGTAACAAATGGTAGAATTACACTACTCTAAGCTGCAATAAAAAATGGAATACCGGTATTTTTATAATGCACATAAGTTATAGCTTTACCGCATCAAAAAACAATCCATGTGCACACCCTTACGCTACACTTAGATATTAAAGACTAATGATATTAAACGTTTTCTGATTTTGAGATCAGTGTAAACTGAAAAAATCTGTTATTATAATATTTTTTTTCGAAAGAAAATACTCTTGATCGTGTTCAACATCAAAATGTTGAAGGAGCAACATCTCAAGTCCCAACACAGATTTTACCTAATATCTTAAAACGGTATGTGTAAGACACCCTCAAAATACTACCCGATAATAAAACATCTACCTTCTAACTAATTCTATTTATAATAAAATACTATTTACAAACGAAGTATGTATCTCCAAATAAGTTGGATAGATAGTACTATATTATTTAAATAATAAATTATTGTTGAGTTAATTGTTGTGTATGATCTACAAAATTTGAAAAAAAATAGAATTATTTTATGTATTATTGATTTTTTTACAGAATTGTGCTATATTTCGTTTCATCATCAAGTCTGAAACAAAATAGGCTAGGTAACATTTTCTAAAAACAGCAGATGACCCAGTGGTTCAGATGAGCTTGGACGAAACCTTCCAGTCTACTGCACACATCGGTTCAATCGGTCATACATTACATTATGTTTTATTCACAACACTTTGAAGTGAGGCGGTCTTGTGAGAGAGGTAATTAAGTGAAAAACTCACAAACCACCGAGCCGATTGAACACGTTTAACAAACAAGAACGTATTATTAGTAGCAAACACTCCATTAACATTACCATACAAACAATTCATTATATCATGGAAAGAAAATAAAATGAATAAATACATTCTGATATAGTTATTTTGAAGGTCTAATGCTTGCGCGATCGCAAACCTATATTATACCTAAATATACTTTTTACTTTTAACTTTTTTTTTTTTTTCGTTGGAAAAATGCGTTACGCATCATTCCTGCGGCCAGGAAGGTGATGACCGAGGGGGTATGTATCATAAGAACACTTTGTTGGTTTTTTCAAGTCCAAACAAACAAACTATGCTATTAAGTTAAACTAAATTATGTTATGATAATAAAATTATGATTATGATGATGATGATGATTATGATTTATATATATCTAAATATATTATTTCTTAGTATGTTTTAATTTAATCACATTTTATTTACAAAATATATACTTCCTACATTATTAATTGAATACACTGTCCATAGGTTTTTTTTGGTACCAGGGATATAACCTCCAGTTTTTTTAATTATTTTTTTTTGGTGATTGGCATTAAACCTAATAAAAATTATAAAACAACAAGAAATATTTACTATAAAAATCACCAAAATGAACTAATTTTAAATTTCCCCATCATATTAACACACGCTTGTGAGAGATTTTATGTAATAAAGATTACGATCTCACAACCACTCCACGCTCTAGACACTTAGGACATTAATGTCATGAAGTCAGACGACACATACTTCTGACACTTTAAAGAGTATGAATGTTTTAATCCAATGAACTTAGAATGGAATAACGTGTGAAAGAAATGTAATTATATCCTTTACCATACACGCTCACTGAAACCCAATTAATGTCTCTAAGTTACAATTGAATTCCTTGAAATAAAATACCTTGATGTGTTTGTCTCTGTTACCCTTAAATTGTATTTTTCATTTCTGTATTACGATATTCATTAAATAATGTACATGTTACGTTTAACTGTATGTTTAAGATTTATATGTAATGTAATTACTAAAACCCTATTCGAATTTAGTAAATTCATATATTTTACACAATTTAAAATATTTTACAAATGTAATAAATTAAGTTACGTCTAAGCGTAATGGCTAAAAGGTTATAATTACAACAAATGGATTTGTTTTCGAATGCCAGATTACATAATATTTGTATGATTTTCGGTTTAAAAAAATGTATCTCCTTGGCTTTGAATACAATAATAAAGAACTAAACCAGACTATATAGTAAAACACAAGAAAAATGATTTATGGACGAAAACAAGATACAAATTGTAAACTTATTCATGAAGATAATGAATAATAAGGGTCAGTATAAAACTTTTTTATTCTTTGTTAATGCCATAATAGTCAAAATTATTGAATTTATGCTAAAAAATCCATTCGTTTCCGTCGTTAACTTGAAGAGTGAAATGTTATAAAATAAATGCAAATACTACCAACTATACATCTCCATAAAATTAAATAGAAAGGACACCTCAAAGGATTTTGTGTTTTTTTGTTAATCCGTTTGAATTAACAAACTGTTAAAAAAAAGTAAAAAAAAAAAATCTAGTAAATATGTATGTATTTACTTGATTTTTTTTCTTTATATTTTTTTTAATAAGTAATTTTGAGCTCGGCAAAATGGTATTTTTGGAATAAATTGTCAGAATTGATGCCACCGCTGGCGTGTAATTGATTTCCGTAAAAAAGGTTTCAAAAAAGTAAAAGTAAAGTTTCAAAGGTATGCAGATTAGTTTTTTAACGTTTTTGTAACAGTGCCCTGATGGAATCTTTTATGAAAAATATGTGTTAAAACTATTTGATTAAATAAAATAACGTTACAAACTCCTAAAGCTTGATTGAAATGGATTTTAGTTCTTCGTTCTTAACAGGTACTAATATTCAATAACAATTTTTTAATAATGTAGATAATGTTGTAGTTATATCTATATTAAAATAGTTTTTTTTTAATGCTGACATTAATATTGTTGTTTATTATTGATATTGTTAATGAAAAATTAAGATCATTATACTATGAGTGGAGAGAAAAGTGAAATTATAAAATTTAGTAGACAAAAAATTATTATTACATAGTATAAAGCAAAGTCGCTTTCCGCGTCTGTCCTTATGTCTGTATGTATGCTTAAATCTTTAAAACTACACAACGGATTTTGATGCAGTTTTTTTAATAGATAAAGAGATGCAAGAGGAAGGTATATATGTATAATACCAGGCTTAATATATTAGAGAACCACAAATAATTTTAAGATTTATAATGCGAAGTCGTATATAAACACATTGTTTTGCGCTGACATTGCAAACGCTGGCTAAACTCTAGGAGATAGATCAAAATAATGTACAAATGTAATGTAAAAATTATTGTAAACCTTAAAAAGCTCTACAAGAAAGTCCGCGATGGTATATAATGCTTATCTCTTAGTGATTACCCACAATAACCAATTTTTATCCTTTACTTTTTACGAAAAATACTGGCTTATTTACGAAGCAATTTTAGGCAATAGAGCTTTAATTCTCATCTAATTAAGTAACTTAAATACATTTTACATTTAATATGGTACAATATAGCCCTTTACAGCATGTAATTTAAATGAATATTTTCGAAGATATTACAGATTTAAAATATAGAACCGTGCAAATCGTCTCAAAAATTGAATTGAATATTTTGATAAGGCATATAGCTAACTGAATAATATAAAATACATATTACTTAGCATTCAAATAGATTTTTTTATTTTAATAAAACCAGACCTGCAAGTTGATGGTCAAAATAACGTCGATTGTGTAGCTCAGAATGCCTTGAGTTTACATGGTCATATTTTGATTATGTTTAATAAAAATTTATAAGTGTGATATGTGGTCAGATCGGTTAATAAGTACTCTAGTTAAAAAGTTAAATTATTTAAATGGATGTTTAATTAAAAACAAGAGAGGTATAAAGAAATTACAGTATCTAATATTGTATCCTTATTGCCTTATTAAGAACTTTAAATAGATTTTTGAGTGAGCAATGTCTGCCGATGTCGTAATTATGATTGTATCACTTAAAATAAGTCATATAGAAGCCAAAACAAAAAAAAAGGGAAAAGGGGAATTGTTTTACTACGAATTTAAGGCGTGCGAAGCCGCGGGAAAAAGCTAGTTGTTTATAAGAACTAGTTTTATTTCTTATACCTATTGTATTGTTGCTATGTACGGTAAATGTAAAACTGAGAATATGCTTTAAAAAACACTTTAAGAATAGTGTAATACAATTATATAAGAAAAATAATGATACAGGACAAGTTATACATTAACAGGACAAGTTGTACATTAGTTATACATTGATATATCTTCTAAGTAAAAATTATTTGCTTGTGTTAAGAGTGTTAGACAACGATACCAATACATGGAAATACACATTATAAATACTGAGAATATATTTCAAAAATGATAAAACCCAGAAATACACACATCTATGTTCATCATATATATGCCTGTCCCTGTCGGGGATCGAATCCGAGCCCCATTGCGTCGCTATACGCTAGGCGTCAGCGCTAACCACTCGACCAACTAGGCGGTGATATCAATCTAGTGTTTTCGCGTACAAGTGGCATCTAATTGAGCCGAGACAGACATAGTCGAATACTCTTATTTCCTATTTAGTTTTTCACTTGCACAATGAAATGCATATCCAACGTTAGTATTTTAAGAAATAGTGAAACACTTTAACACTTTTCAAGTTGGGTATACTTTATCAAGCTTTGTACCAAAGTGCACTTTACTTAAACAGTACACTATTTAAAGCGTTCTCTTTGAAAGCTAAAGAAGCCTGTTTTTTTGTATTCTTCCTCAAATTTATTAAGTTAAATTAGAGATAATGTGAATATTGTTTGTTCTATTGTCCATCATTATTATGTACGAATAGAACAATTAATTTGATTTACTATAAATTAGTTCCTTTCCTTTTTATTATACGGAAAAAACAACAATTAATTATCTTTCATCTCGCATATCTGACATATTGATACTCGAAACCGTTGTATAATTTTGACTAAATGATAATGTTAAAAATAAGACCACTATTTATCTAGCTCCTATAGTATAAAATCGGCATAATTAGAATAAATAGCTGAATCTATTATACACAATGAAGTTGATGTAAAACATGAAGTATACAATTCATTGCATGAACTTTCCAAACAAAATAAAAATCTCTTGTTATCCTCAGCTTCAATCAAATTAATTTCATTATGTGTCTTTATTACAGCGATCACTCGGATCACTGGTTGGTAAATTTTTCGTCTAATTACCTTTCTTGGAGATTGCCTCGTTTCAAAGTGTCATGTGTATATGCACGGTTAAATAAATTGATGTAAAATATATACACTAACTAAAATGAATCGTTTTTTTTCGAATTGGTTCAAAATTAACAGATACTTTGCATAAAATTATTTGTTTGGAGCTACAAAAGGAGATCGATTTTATAATATTAGTGGTGATTTAGATATCTTGAAAAAAAAATCTTATAAAACTTAAAAAATCTTAAATTATTTATATTAATTTAAGTTATTAAATATGTTAATAACCGTGAAGGGAGGTGGGATAGATACTTTTTTTATGTTAATTATGTCTAAAATGATGATAATTTAATGAACAAATAACTTGGAAGTGGATTCTTAAAACAAGTAGATCCTGTTCATTTAATAATAAATGTACAGACTTTGAAGAACAAACTCTGAATGAAACAAGTTATAAATGTAAAAATGTTTCTGTTTTATAAACCTGTGCATACATTAAGTAACATGGTTTCATAGCTTAATAACATAATATGGTTCATTGATTCTTCACGCAGTCATTTGGTTATGTTAACAGTTCACGGTGAAAATATGTAGTTTTCACGATGTATATTATTTCAAATAAAAATATTTAAATAGTTTTTTTAATTTTTAGTTTAATATACAGGGTTATTTTTAATTAGCTAACCACCTTTTGCAAGCAGCCTCTCTGCATCAATCCCAACAACATTTGATCTATGAGTTTTTTAAAATCTTGATAAACAACTCACAAAACACAAAACAAAAAAAAAAGTTGCTCTTTATTTATTACTCTGTATTTTGTAAGAAGTAGGTACTTAAAACGTGAACGCCCGGGCGCTACCTACGCTCAGAGTTAATGTAAGTTCAGAGGCAGCAAATAAATTTTGTATGGGAAAATTCAAGTCTTGAAAACTATTAATTTTAAATAGTTGTAGAATAAATGTTGTTAGGATTGATGTAGAGAAGTTGCCTGCAAGAAGTGGTCAACTAATTAAAAATAATTTTGGATATTATGTTAGACATCCACCATTTTTTTACTACATTTTATGTTATTTTATTATATTTCCACATGATATACATAATACCTCCTGTATTATGTATATCATGTAGAAATTAAGTTAAAAAAAAAGAATTTAAAATAATTATGACATTTAATTATATGATATTTCATATAAATTAAATAACAAGGACTTCAAAAATATTATTTTATATGTATTAATTTTCATTCACGAACATGACGCCGCGCCGGTGGACAATTTACGTTAAAGTTTTATTGATTTTTATATACATTTAGAATTTCCAATGTTAACGATTGCGAGTGTTTCTATGAGCATTATTATTTACGAAAAGAAAATTAAAATTAAAAGTATTTAGAATTCAAAAGTCACTATAATTGTGAAAATGTACAACTAATATTTCATTGTTATTACATAATATGAAATAATTCTTATATCTATAATGTTTAACTATCTTGCTTTCTATTAAGTTGCATCTGTTACGCAATCTAAAAAAATTTAACACGTTTTATTTCTTTTTGTTATTGCAACATATATTTAAATTTGTAGAAAATCCACCATATATATACAAATAAACAAAAACAAAGATACAACGGAGTTACAATATCTTATAATAGAAAAAACTTAAATTTAACACGTGCGAAAGAAACAAGGAAAATGAGATAATTATAGCATATTCGTACGAAATAATTAATAGAACATGAGAAATATTATTATAAAATTTAAAATATTTTACATATATATCATAAAAAAATTGTGACATAGAACTCAAATAAACTAATCTTTTGAGAAAACAGAACAAACAAGAGATATTCACAAAACAGTATAAAATAGTAGACATTTTAAAAAATAAACTACAACTAAACAATAGACCCTTACATGAAAGATACATACTGAGGATGAGTCTAAATACTGTGATCATTGTGAGTCAAATAGACTTGCGCATTTTTTCGATATCATTTTCATTGCTAATCATAAATTTATTTAGGTTATCGTCCTTGCGAATAAATATTTTCCCAAAAGATGTCCAAACATGCTTATAAGCGTATTCTCTACCAAAAATACGGGCCAGATAATAAAGTCTCTAAAGTCTTAATAAATATAAAATTAAAAAATATATTCTGTTATAGTTATTTTGAAGGTCTAATGCGTGCGTGTTCGAAACATATACCTAAATATGTTTAACTATTTGATAAATAAATTAAATATTACAAGGGCATCACAAGGGTATTTTAAATCATAAGAACACTTTGTTGGTTTTTCAAGTCTTAACAAACAAGCTATGTTATTAAGTTAATCTAAATTGTGTTATGATAATATAATTATGATGATGATGATGATGATGAAGATTATGATTATGATTTATATATCTATATATATTTTTTCTGAGCATGTTTTAATTTAATCACATTTTATTTACAAAATATATACTTCCTACATTATTAATTAAAAACACTGTTACCAAAAAAACCTATGGTTTTTTTTGGTAACAGGGATATAACCTCCTATTTTTTAATTATTTTTTTGGTGATTGGCATTTTCCTACAAAAACCCGGTAGTAGCGAGCCACCGGTTTACAAGTAAATTAAAATAACTAAACAAGTTTGTAGATCATTTTGTTTTGTCATATTTAGATAGATTCAGAGTGAGTTTAAAATCGAAGTATCCTTGATGATTGGATTAATTGAATTGGTTCTCTAATCACGGAGTTTCTTTTTTTAGAAATTGTATATAAACAAAAACTATGTATATTATTATATTTTCCTAGTCTTCGTTATTTAAAAGTAAACATTTCACTAAAATTGTTTATTAACTCTAAATATTTTTGTTTCAATTCTTACAACAAAACAGAATAAACAACTGCAATAAAAATCAAATAAACTTATCTAATATTAATCAAAATACAACAATATTTGTATTTTTTTAAAATATCTATACCAGATAAATTTAAGTGATGGGCATTAAACGTAATAAAAATTATAAAACAACAAGAAATATTTATTACTAGCTGTTGCCCGCGGCTCCGCCCGCGTGTAGGTCACTTTTCGCGTAATCTGTGGAAATTACAATTATCCAGACCTATAATAGACTTATAGTTAATTCTATAGTATCCTATTCCCGTGGAAAATTTTATATATATAGCCATTACATTGAATCGATATCAAACTGAAAATAATAACATAAATCCACATCACACACACACGACCAGGACATTATTCAGATATAAGTATTAAAGCATATGGATTCGAAATATTATGTTATTCAAGTTTTAGTAATCATCCCTATTTTTTTGAAAATGAAACATAGCCTATGTCACTCGGGAATAATGTAGCTTGCCAACGGTAAAAGAATTTTTGAAATCGGTCTAGTAGTTCCGGAGCCTATTCATTTCAAACATACAAAAAAATAATCAAACCTTTCCTCTTTATAATATTAGTATAGATAAAAATCACCAAAATGAAGTAATTTTAAATCTCACCATCATACTAACACATGCTTGTGAGAATTTTTATGTAATACAGATTACGCTCTCATATCCACTCCACGCTCTAGACACTTAGGACATTAATGTCATGAAGTCAGACGACACATAATTCTGAAACTTTAAAGAGTATGAATGTTTTAATCCAATAAACCTAGAATGGAATAACGTGTGAAAGAAATGTAATTATATCCTTTACCATACACGCTCACTGAAACCCAATGAATGTCTCTAAGTTACAATTGAAATCCTTGAAATAAAATACCTTGATGTGTTTGTCTCGGTTACCCTTAAATTGTATTTTTCATTTCTGTACACTCATTAAATAATGTACATGTTACATTTAACTGTATGTTTAAGATTTATATGTAATGTGATTACTAAAACCCTATTCGAATTAAGTAAAAAGTCATAAATTAATATATTTTATACACAATTTAAAATATTTTACGAATGAAATAAATTAAGTTATGTCTAAGTGTATTGGATAAAAGGGAACAATTAAAACAAATGGATTTGTTTTCAAATGCCAGATTACATAATATTATTATGATTTTCGGTTTTAAAAAGTGTATCTCCTTAACTAAACTAGACTAAGTAGTAAAACACAAGAAAAATTAATTAGGGATGAAAACAAGATACAAATTGGAAACTTGTTCATGAAGATAATGAATAATAAGGGTCAGAATAAAACTTTTTTTATTCTTAGCTAATGCCATAATATTCAAAATTATTTAATTTATGATAAAAATCCATTAATTCCCGTCGATAACTTAAAGAGTGAAATGTTATAAAATAAATGCAAATTCTACCAACTATACATCTCCACAAAATTAAACTTAATAGAGAGGTCACCTCAAGGATTTTGTGTTTTCTGTTCGTTATAACTTAATCATAATTTTCGAAACCATAAATTTATTTTAGATATATTCTCCTAACTTCAACAGTTTGTTAATCCGTACATATTTACTTGTTTTTTTTCTTTATATTTTTTTAAAAAGTAATTTTGAGCTCGGCAAAATGTTATTTTTGGAATAAACTGTCAGAATTGATGCTACTGCTGGCATGTAATTGATTTCAGTAAAAAAGGTTTCAAAAAAGTAAAAGTAAAGTTTCAAAGGTATGCAGATTAGTTTTTTAACGTTTTTGTAACAGTGCCCTGATGGAATCTTTTATGAAAAATATGTGTTAAAACTATTTGATTAAATAAAATAACGTTACAAACTCCTAAAGCTTGATTGAAATGGATTTTAGTTCTTCGTTCTTAACAGGTACTAATATTCAATAACAATTTTTTAATAATGTAGATAATGTTGTAGTTATATCTATATTAAAATAGTTTTTTTTTAATGCTGATATTAATATTGTTGTTTATTATTGATATTGTTAATGAAAAATTAAGATCATTATACTATGAGTGGAGAGAAAAGTGAAATTATAAAATTTAGTAGACAAAAAATTATTATTACATAGTATAAAGCAAAGTCGCTTTCCGCGTCTGTCCTTATGTCTGTATGTATGCTTAAATCTTTAAAACTACACAACGGATTTTGATGCAGTTTTTTTAATAGATAAAGAGATGCAAGAGGAAGGTATATATGTATAATACCAGGCTTAATATATTAGAGAACCACAAATAATTTTAAGATTTCTAATGCGAAGTCGTATATAAACACATTGTTTTGCGCTTACATTCCAAACGCTGGCTGAACTCTACTAGATAGATCAAAATAATGTACTAAGTATTGTAAACCTTAAAAAGTTCTACAAAAAAGTTTGCGATGGTATATGTTTATCTCTTAGGGATAACCCACAATAACAAATTTTTATCTTTTACTTTTTACGAAAAATACTGGCTTATTTTCGAAGCGATTTTAGGCAAAAGAGTTTTAATTCTCATCTAATTAAGTAACTTTAATACATTTTACATTTAATATGGAACAATATAGCCCTTTACAGCATGTAATTTAAATGAATATTTTCGAAGATATTACAGATTTAAAATATAGAACCGTGCAAATTGTCTCAAAAATTGCTTTTGTGAATGTTTAGTATTGAACATTTTGATAACGTATATAGCTAACTGAATTGTATCCTTATTACCTTATAATCTAATATTGTATCCTTATTACCTTATTAAGAACTTTAAATAGATTTTTGAGAGAGCAATGTCTGTCGATGTCGTAATTATGATTGTATCACTTAAAATAAGTCATATAGAAGCCAAAACAAAAAAAAAGGGAAAGGGGAATTGTTTTACTACGAATTTAAGGCGTGCGAAGCCGCGGGAAAAAGCTAGTAGTTTATAAGAACTAGTTTTATTTCTTATACCTATTGTATTTTTGCTATGTACTGTAAATGTAAAACTGAGAATATGCTTTAAAAAACACTTTAAGAATAGTGTAAGACAATTATATAAGAATAATAATAATACAGGACAAGGTTCACACATTGATATATCCCCTAAGTAAGCAAATTATTTGCTTTTGTTAAGGGTGTTAGACAACGATACCAATAGATAGAAATACACATTATAAATACTGAGAATATATTTAAAAAATGACCAAACCCAGAAATACACACATCTATGTTGATCATATACATGCCTGTCCCTGTCGGGGATCGAATCCGAGCCCCGACATGGGTCGCTATACGCTAGGCGTCAGCGCTAACCACTCGACCAACTGGGCGGTGATATCAATCTAGTAATTTCGCGTCCACGTGGCATCTAATTGAGCCAAGACAGACATAGTCGAATACTCTTATTTATTATTTAGTTTTTCACTTGCACAATGAAATGCATATCCAAGGTTAGTATTTTAAGAAATAGTGAAACACTTTAACACTTTTCAAGTTGGGTATACTTTATCAAGCTTTGTACCAAAGTGCACTTTACTTAAACAGTACACTATTTAAAGCGTTCTCTTTGAAAGCTAAAGAAGCCTGTTTTTTCGTATTCTTCCTCAAATTTATTAAGTTAAATTAGAGATAATGTGAATATTGTTTGTTCTATTGTCCATCATTATTATATACAAATAGAACAATTAATTTGATTTACTATAAATTAGTTCCTTTTCTTTTTATTACACGGAAAAAAACAACATAGACATATTGATACTGGAATCCCTTGTATAATTTTGACCTAATGATAATGTTAAAAATAAGACCACTATTTATCTAGCACCTATAGTATAAAATCGGCATAATTAGAAAAAACAGCTGATTTTTTTTTTACACAATGAAGTTAACATGTAAAACATGAAGTATACAATTCTTTACATGAACTTTCCAAACAAAATAAAAATCTCTTCTTATCCTCAGCTTCAATCAAACTAATTTCATTATGTGTCTTTATTACAGCGATCACTGGGATCACTGGTTGGATATTTTCGTCTAATTACCTTTCTCGGAGATTGCCTCGTTTCAAAGTGTCATGTGTATATGCACGGTTAAATAAATTGATGTAAAATATATACACTAACTAAAATGAATCGTTGGTTCAAAATTAACAGATACTTTGCATAAAATTATTTGTTTGGAGCTACAAAAGGAGATCGATTTTATAATATTAGTGGTGATTTAGATATCTTGAAATAGTAATCTTATAAAACTTTGTCGACGGATTCAAACATTCTTAAATTAGTTATATTAATTTAAGTTATTAAATATGTTAATAACCGTGAAGGGAGGTGGGATAGATACTTTATTTATGTAAATTATGTCTAAAATGATGATAATTTAACTAACAAATAACTTGGAAGAGGATTCTTAAATCAAACAGAGCCTGTTCATTCAATAATAAATGTACAGACTTTGAAGAACAAACTCTGAATGAAACAAGTTAAATGTAAAAATGTTTCAGTTTTATAAACCTATGCATACATTAAGTAACATGGTTGTATAGCTCAATAACATATGGTTCATTGATTCTTCATGCAGTCATTTGGTTATGTCAACAGTTCACGGTGAAAAATTTAGTTTTCAGGATGTATATTTTTTCAAATAAAAATATTTAAATAGTTTTTTTTATTTTTAGTTTAATATACCGGGTTATCTTTAATTAGTTAACCACCTCTTGCAGGCAGCCTCTCTACATCAATTCCAACAACATTTGATCTACGAGTTTTTTTAAATCTTGATAAACAACTCACAAAACACGAAACATAAATGTTGCTCTTTATTTATTACTCTGTATTTTGTAAGAAGTAGGTACTTAAAAGGTGAACGCCCTGGCGCTATACCTACGCTCAGAGTAATGTCAGTTCAGAAGCAGCAAATAAATTTTGTATGGGAAAACTCAAATCTTGAAAACTATTAATTTTAAATAGTTGTAGAACAAATGTTGTTAGGATTGATATAGACAAGTTGCCTGCAAGAGGTGGTCAATTAATTAAAAATAATCTTGTGTATTAATCTTTGTATGTCAGACATCCACCATTTTTTTTACTACGTTTTATGTTCATTTATTGTAGGAGGTATTGTGTATGTCATGCAGAAATTAAATTAAAAAATAAGAATGCAAAATAATTATGACCTTTATACGTTTCATATAATTAAATAACAAGGACTTCAAAAATATTATTTTATATGTATTAATTTTCATACACGACAACATGACGCCGCGGCGGTGGACATTTTACTTTAAAGTTTTGTTGATTTTTATATACATTTAGAATTTCTAATGTTAGCGATTGTTACTGTTTCTATGGGCATTATTATTTTCGTAATGAAAATATATATTAAAAATATTTAGAATTTAAACATCACTATAATTGTGAAAACGAAGCACTAATATTTCATTGACATTTCATAATATGAAAGTGGAATAATTCTAATGTCTATAAATATCTTGATTTCTATTAATTTGCATTTGTTACGCAATCTAATAGAATTTAACTTTTGTATATTTGAGTTCGTAGAAAAGCCACCACAAATAAACAAAAATAAAGATACAACGAAGTTGCAATATTTTATAATTAACAAAACTTAAATTTAACACGTGCGAAAGAAACAAGAAAATGAGATAATTGTTAAACTATCCTCGACAGTCATAAAGTGAATTAAAAATTCCAGTACGGATTCCCAGAAGTGTCAAGTACTAAGAAGACTGTTAACGAGTTTAGAGTTATAAAAACGTACTAACAAAGCTCACTTAAGTAAAGCATGCAATGTGAAGCCAAAGCGTTGATATAGAGCCTGCTTGTTAGTCTCACGTTAACTAGCAAGAATGCTGGACGTAAATTTGTTCTAAAAACAAATATTATAGAAGTATAATAAATACTTATTAGGGTTAAAATATTCAAAATGTATCTGATAACAAAAAAGTTCAAGGCTTTGATCAAAAGTTTCAATCTTAATTCGATTTTTAAAATAATTAACAATCAAGAAATAAAAACTATTCTGCTTTAGGAAACTCAACATAGATTATAATAACAGAAGAGATCTTTATCTGACAATTATTCTCACTTGATTAGCTTGATTTCGCGTCGTCCCATATGATATCGATAATAATTGAAAGTAGTATTTTGTAACTGATATTGTTTTGTGATAAATAAGCTAATAAAAATGTTGTGTACCAACCATAGAAGTGACCATAAAATTAAAAAAGTCTTAATTTCCGAGTTAGTGCTTACATTTAGTTTATTGATATCATCTATACTAATATTATAAAGCTGAAGAGTTTGTTTGTTTGAACGCACTAATCTCTGGAACTACTGGGCCCAAATTGAAATATTTTTTTTGTGTTGAATAGTCCGTTTATTGAGAAAGGTTACTAATAGTAGAGATAGCAAAATTGGAGGGTACCTACATTTGTCTTTGTACGTAGTGGTGTATTAAGAAAGGATTTTTAATTTCCACCCTTAAGGGTTTTAAATAGATAGATAGATGGATTTTGCAATTTTGCATGAAACTCGGCGGCAACACTAAAAACCGCGCGGACGAAGTCGCGGGCGACCCCTAGTATTTAATACAATAACCTAATCACACGTTTTACAAAGACCCCCGAGCCCCTCAGGCCTGGGAATTTCAGACACGAGTCACAGTACTAGCTCTCCACCCGGTGACGCTGTAACAGCCAATAGGGATAACAGCATTTGACAATACAAAAAAAAACATTTTCCAATTTGTCTTTGTCTTAATGGCTCTAGATATTGATACTCAGAAAGTATTAATTTCCATATTTTACATTTATTTATTATATTCATACTCTATACAATTTAATATAATATTGTTGTATTCATACTTTTATTAATTATTTGTTTATTCCTACATTCATCATGTAAATTTACCTATTATATTATTTTCATAATTATCTTCCATTTAACTCCACGCACTGCATAGCTTGGTAAAACTGGCCTAGAAACCTTTTTGACTTTATTATCATAGAAAATCTGTAGTACAATAAGTTTGTTTTTGATATTCACTACAAAAGTTTATTGATAATAATGCTATTAATTTCTGATAATAAATTTCGTGTAATACTTTTATTAAAATTACGTCTTTATACTTATACTTAACCAATGTTATAATAGAGAAAATACTTAGACTTTCTCTTGAATATACGAACCAGGTAATTTGTAAGAAAATTTGATTGATATTAGGAATTACTTACTTGATATTATCAATCTATCTATCTATCTACTTGATATTGCATTTGTTTTAAATCGTAATAAAGATGATGATTTTTAGTTTTTTAATTAATTACGTTTTTAAAATTTTATAGTTTGTATTTTTGTATATTTATAATTTAAGATCTAGTTTAGAAATTGATTTGTAAATTAATAGTTGTAAATAGTGTAAAAAATTGAGAACTTGAATATAGCATTCAAATGCTATATTCAAGTTGTATGTGTTTGAAGAATTGGCATTATAAAGTCTAATTTGTATAGTTAGTAACTAAAGTAACCTACAAAAATTATAGTTATATCCTTTTAGATTGATATACTAAAGTATTAATAAAAAGCCTTTTTCAGTAGAGAGCTAACCAAAAAGGATTTCGAGTTCATCATCTAATAGTATTAACTCAACAAAAAAAACCATAATAGTTACTAATTTGCCAATCCGAAGAACATATGACAAGAATAAGAATCCTTACAAAAACAAATGACATTTGAAGGCGGGCAATCTCTGAGAGAATCAATTAGGGGAAAGATTTATTGATGCGACTGATCGCGACACTTATATATTCGTGTCAAAAATTTAATTCGTTACCGTGAAGTGTAAAGGAAGTTATATAGAATATTCTGTGTTAACCTTTTTATAACCGTGTACTCAAAAAAAAGTTTTTAAGATATATATATTTTTTTTGGTTATGATTAAGATGGTTTTTAATTATTCGTTCTAAATAGTTATGAATTACTTAGAACATATTACATTATTTAAGCTTCATTTATAGCTATGTTGATCAACATATATATATATATATATATACGCAAGCACTTAAAATAAGCAAATATAAGTCATAAGCAATGGTTGAGTCATATATGTTTCAGTTTTCAATATGAAATATGTGTTGACTATTAAAAGCAGCCTTCATTTTCAGGAAATAAGGCGCCACTCGCTGTCAAAACGTGACATTCAACTAGCATTACAACCACGTTTTGTTTTTTTTAAACTTTTAATAAAATTATATGTTCAGAGTTTCCGGGTTTTTAATCGGCAAGTCTTGGCCAGTTAGATAAAAAAATGCTTGTTAAAAATGCCATTTCAAATTCAAATGTCATTTCTCAAATGAGTTTTAGCTTTAGCAGCAGCAGAGCTTATGTAACAACTACAACATGCAGATTTTCAGGCGGCATTTTTTGTAATGGAAAATGGAAATTTCATTTTAATAAATGATGACATGATATTCCTTTACTATATTATTTAATAACAGATATGATAATGTGAAATTGAATTCAATTTTGTAATATATTTATTCTAAAAGATATTATGAGTTTATTCCTACGACAATATTTGCATTCTGAAAACCAGTACAATATGTAAATATGATTTTAATTTGTTAACCTTATGCAGCGTATTTTAGCAAATAAATAAATTATTATTTCTTTTACTATTACAGACCAACGATGCAATAAAATTTATTATTATATTATATTATACAATATATTATATTCATTTCCTCTTTCAAACACATTCAAAATAATAATAAATCATGTTTAAAAAACAGCTTGATAAAAAAATACATTATTTACTATCTGAGAATAAATCAGTGGTGAAAAATACAAACAAAACGCAACAGAGATAGACATGTCAAGTAATTTTATTCCAAGGAATTCAATTGTAAATCAAGGCATAAATGGAGTTACAGTGAGCGTGTGGCGTTAAAGGACATAATTACATTCCATTCACACATTTTTTCCGCCGAGTTTTTTACATCATAATAATAAGTTTTTCACAGTTTCAGAACTCGGTCTTCTGACTTCGTGACTTAAATGTCATAAGTGTCTGGAAAATTTTTAGAGCGTAATTTTTTCTATATTAGATAACGACATACCTTGATTGATATTGTATGATAATGACATTTTAAATTATTTCAACAGGTTATGTACTTTAATATTTAAGAAGTCGAGATTTTTTACTCTTTTACTCTGATGTCCGTCACTCAAAAGTTTACTGATTTAGAATCCTTAAAATCAAAATAATTTTGGTTTTATATACATGTTTATTTCGGTTTTATATACATGTTAATAGACATTTTCAAACACGTTTTTTATTTATTTACATTTACATAGTTACAATTTTAGTAGAGCGAAGTTGACAACTATGAGTGTCACCGAGAAAATAAACGTGGGATTTCAAATAATTAGGAGGACATAAATCATACAAGAGGGAACAAAGAGTGCACAAATCTGTTAAACTTCTGCAATGTTTAATAGAAAGTTTAGAATGATAGTAGGCAATGTGATCGTATTTGCAAAGGCGAAAAACGAAACATGTACATTTATTAAAACATATCTAAACAGTTCGTTCTAGATGTTTTTTAAAATTGTAAATAAAATTGTAAATAAAACATTTAAATGTATTGAGATTGTATTTGTTTCTAATTGAGTATAATAGAAATCTGTCTCCGATATTCTATTGATTTGTGGTCTGAATTATGTTTCCCAACTAATAATTCACTATTGATTATACAGATATTAAACTTCATAACTTCATAGTTAATTAAAAAAATAAAGTCGTCATCTCGTTATAGTCAGCTAAAACCTGGGCTTACATTTTCAGAGTTCAACATTTAGGATCGGAGTATCCCACGTCAGAAAAAAATTATAAGAATTTTATTTCCATTTCTATGATTAGATTTATTTCCTAAACTGGAACATAAATTATTTGCAGCGTTATTTTAAAGATGTGTTATGCTATTTGCTATCTATCTTTGTTATGATTATACTTTCAGTTTTATGTTTTTTATTTTAAAATTTTATAACACAATTTGAAACTAATAACTTAAAAAGTTTTCTCTTAATTTATTGGACGTTAAATTTATTAAATACCATATCAAGATGTATGAAAATATTTCAACGTGTCTAGAAGCATATATTGAAATGATATAAAATTCACATTTTATAAAAATATATATTCTGAAAGATTTATCGATATGGGCAGGCATTTGAAGCTTGACCTTAGGGAAAGCATTCCGTCACTCCATCAATTGAGTTATCGTATAACCTGCAACGATAAATTTAGCACTTTTTATGGAATCGTTTTATTTAGGACAATAGCGACATATTATATTTGGATTCTTTCGAAAATCTTAAGCAAAGTTTATAAGCATTGATTAAGATTTTTGTCTTTGCAGTGTAGAAGACCATTTAAAAGATGCTAAAACTTAATTTCATGTTTGAAATGGTCTATTAACCTGTTCACTTCATATGTTTGAAGCGGTATTTGAACATGTTTACTGTATATACATAACAAACTCATAGACATAACAAACACTTTTATTCAAAAAGACGAAAACGATAACTACCCCAAAATGTATCCTATAGAATACTGAGAGGCTAGCAATTCTACGCCTGTGATCAAGGCAGTGGAGGTTGGTTTCAACCAATTCAGGGTCGGCTATAAGCCTCTTTGCTCGCCTCTTAATTGAGTTTAGAACCGCAAAATGGGACTTTTCGGCACCAGCAAATATGTGACCACAGTACTCTACACACGACCGGATCTGTGCTTTGTATAAAACTAGTAGCTATCGCGGTGTAAAATACTATCCAACCTTCGCAAGAACTGCAAGCTTACCTGCAGCTGCTCTTGCTCTAGACTCAATGCACCGACCAAAATTGATATTCGAGGAAATATCTAAGTCTAACACCTGAAGCCGGTCATTGTTTCCTAAGGATGCATCTTGGTAAGTAGAAGGCAAGGTGAAAGGGCTCCTTTTGACGGTGAACAGACACGTCTGCGTTTTGGTGGTGTTGAATTTGACAAGATTGATATTGCTTCATTCCGAGACTGAAAGTAATTTAGTAAGATGGGGCAAAGCCGCCGAAAAGTCTGGCAAATCTATGGGGATGCAGTGGGAACCTCGAAACACTTATTAGTAGGGTGTAGGGATAAGGTATTAGAAAACATACGGGAAGCGGTTAGTCTTTCAGTAGCAAAAGCGCGGAAGGGTATAACAACCACCAAACGATCTGTAGAATTCGTAAAAGAAGGCTCCTCCAAAAAATCTTCTCTTAACCTCCAAAAAACCTCTTATTCAATTTTAAGCGCGGCTTCTGATTGGACTCTCATGATGGACACGTATGATAAACATTACAAAATCCCTGAGGATGTGGGTGTTTCGTCATTCAGACCGGACTTATTCCTGTATTCTAAACATCTAAAGCCTGTAATACTTATTGAGCTTACTGTTCCCTAGGAATCTAATATCCAAATATCACACATTTAAACTTAATAATTATTTCGAGCTGACCAACGAACTGTCCAGGATTAAATTTATATTTTGTTTGTACGAGCTAGAAGTGGGAGCGAGAAGTATAACAGCAAAGTCTCTCTATAGCCTATTTAAAGACCTTGGACTTTCTAGAACATAGAACAATCGCCGGATCATTTTTAAAACATTTTTCGAAAGCGGCATTAGTAGATAAGTTCGAAACATACATTTATTTAAAAAAAACTAATACCAACTTACGAAATAAATTTTTTTTTTTAACTTAGTTTAACTTCTGGGAGGATCGATATGGGCGGTAGCAGAAGGATCGATTCTACCTTATGAAGAGTATGAGTCTGTCTAACTCCCTGAATTGGTAGAGCTTGTACACTAGTGTATTGTGCTAGACCCTGTCGAATGCTTTCACCACATCGTGGAAGAGTGCTTCTGTTCTAAACTTCTTAGCCCTCACAGTGGCCCCTGGTAATATGGCCAATATGTGCTCCGTGATTTATTGCTAAAAATGGTTGGCTTGAAAATCGAACTTTTTGGGATTATTTTTAGTCCCTCCACTTCCATATTAGTCTAAGGAGGATAATTCCTTAAGAAATTAAAGTAAATAATTGTTTAACATACGCTTATAATTAAAGGTACATAACATGATTATTGTTATTGTCTGCAATTAACGTATAGTCACAAACGCAGTCTATAAAAATATAAACAATAGCACAATTATTAATTAGATAGAAAACTAGAAAGTATACTTTGGCATAATCCACAAAATTTAAATTGAAAAGTTGCAAAAAAACAAGAAACATGTGATAGTTATTTAATAATCCTCACTAGAGTCATAAAGTGAATTAAAAATGCCAGCGACAACTCCCACACGTGCAACGTAATACTCGTAAAATAATTGTTCAAAGCTATAAAAAGTTTAGCCAAATCTCACCTTAAAGTATGTATGGTTTTTTAATGCAAATTAATGATAAAAATTCTGTTAGTTGTGAAGTTTACGTTAAAAAGTAAGAATGAAAGTAAATTAAACGTTCAGAAAATTAAAAGGAAAGCTGTTCAATGTATTTTTAAATATTTCCTTTCATTCATGCCTAAATTGATTTAATGATTGAATACATAAACCATAGAGGCAGGTGCTAAAACTACACCCCATTAAGATATTGTGGTGACGAAGATATCCTAATATTTTTGAAAATATTTATACATTTCCTATTATGGTCATACCATATCAGAGATACCTACTTCTTACAAAGTCTGTCAGTTTGGTCATTTATTTTTAAATTTTACATCTTATATTTATTGTATTCCCAATGTATTAAAATCGAACTATAAATATAAATATATACGAAATATTCGAGAAATCTATTCGAACGTATAAATATTAACTTTAAACATAAATAATAATAATAATAATAATATCAGGACAAATTACACACATTGATCTAACCCCTAAGTAAGCAAATTATTTGCTTGTGTTTAGGGTGTTATACAACGATACAAATACATAGAAATACACATATAAATACTGAGAATATATTTAATAAACGACCAAACCCAGAAACACAGACATCTATGCTCATCACATAAATGCCTGTCTCTGCCGGGAATCGAACCCGAGCCCCATTGCGCCGTGACACGTTAGGCGTCTGCACTAACCACTCGACCAACGGGGCGGTAATAGAAGTAACATTTTACTATATTGCTTTATTTTTACCCCCCACTCAAAAAGAGGGAAGGCATTAGTTAGACGTCTGTATCTGTGTGTCTGTCTGTGGCATTCTAGTAGCCAAACGAGTGGATGAATTTGATTGCGGTTTTTTTATTTGATTGCGGTCGAGATGGTTCTTAGCTATGTTTGGTTGAAATAGAAGCAGTGTTCAAGATATTGAGGTTTTGTTGGTGTGGGTGAAAGGTTCTTGTGCGATATTGATGGAAATACTTAAACAAGTTAAAATTGGTATGTTCGTAGGTTAATTAAGGACAATGAAGAAAGGGGGGCGTCATCGCCGGGAACCTCCTCGTGTGCCCGTCTGTTACCCTTGTTGCTCGGATTCGTCCGGTGGCATCGGAAGCGGTACGGGCCGGTGCTCCCTGGGCAACAACGGTTAATGTGATCCTTCGGGTTTGCATTAGCCGTTGGCTAATACTCGGCGCGAGGTGGGTCGGCCATGGGGGTTTGTGCCCGGTTCATGGCTGGCTGGCGGGCAGGCTGCCTTTCGGGGTGGGCTTGGACCTGGAGATGGTCGGGGCAACTTGCGGTGCCTGGGATTTCCGTTGCCGTTGCGGTGCTGGGGCGCATTCGGTGGCGGTGGTTTCGGGGGCAATCGCGGGTGCCTCCTCAGGTATCCAGCATCGCCGGGAGTTATCCCGTGGCTGTCTGATGATGGGCGTGTGGGGTAGAGTGGACCGAACTTCTTGCTCCAGGTGCGGTGCTGGGGCGCACATGGTTGCGGGGGGTTCGGAAACAGTGATGGATTCCTCTTCAGGTATCCAGCATCGCCGGGAGGAATTCCGTGGCTGTCGTGGGAGGAGTGCGCTGGAGCGCGTGTGGTGTTTGGGCCTACTTTCCATCGTGTGTTCACGATGGAAAGTAGGCCTGGGCGTTGAGGGTGGGAGAGCGCAGGCCCTCTTTGCCAGGGTAGCGGGATCGCTCCTGGTACTTCTCTGATAGCAGAGTTGACTGTGGAGTGGTTCCATTGCTGTATTTACAGCGCTGGAGGTTGGGAAGGAGAAGGGTTCAGGGCATTCCTTACCAGCCGTAGGCCTAGATGAGAGGGGGGGGCGACCTCTCTCGCCATTGCACTAGGTCTATGAGGTAGGGGTACACTGGTTGCCCGGTTGCCTGGTGGCAGCCGTTGGCTTTTTAGTGGGGTGCCTTAAAAATGGCAGTCGCCGGGTGCCGCACATACCGCCCGGCCATCGCCTTCCTGGCCTGGGTGAAGATGCGAAAACGCATTTTTCCAACGAAAAAAAAAAAGGACAATGAAGAAACCAGTAACATAAGTTTAAAAAGCATCTCTGAAAAGAATAAAAATGTTATTATTATGTATTTATTGAAGTCGTTACGTCGGGAGACCATTTAATAAAGGAAGAAATCAAAACACAAGCAAGTTACCAAAGCAAATAAAGAAATAGCGATATTGAATCTAAAGTCTAAGTCCCCATTCGTTAGCACCGAAAACCTCGTTACATAGACACTATATTGCGTACAACAGTCCCGCGTTGGGCTGCTGCTAAATTGTCCTCATAAAAACATTAAAATTATGAATTGAACACTTACAATTCCTGCGACGCAGAAGGACCCAATTAAACCTTGACTATACTTTTACTTTTCGTCGAATTTGGTTTTAAGATTATATTCTCCTATAAATTATACAATCGTTAAGTTTCTGTTATCTATACATTCATTTTTAACCCCCGACTAAAAAGAGGTTTGTTTTATAAGTTTTACCTGTCGATCTGTGTATCTGTGCAATAATTAGCTGTTCCCAGCGGCTTCGTCCGCGCTGTATAGAAAAAAAAGCCTTGTTATTAACTGAAATGGATTGGAACATAAACTTGCTAAATATTAGACTTCAAATTTAAATCCAAAAATATAAAGGAAACAAAAAATATATATACATTTACATATATTACACAGATATTACACGAGATATTACACATTACGTACAAGTATATTTATTATTTAAATATTTTAAAATGAAATAAACAAGAAAAAACATGAAGAACTCTAATGGATATAAATGCAAATACCCTCGCACAGATGGTTTTTATGTATTATTATACTAGATTTTTCTACCTGCTTCGTCTGCTTGTTAATTTAAAAGAACCGCCTTGTTATGTGGGACAATTATCTAAAAGTACTTTTAGTTTTTAAGTGTGCCCACAACATTTGGATACCTAACAAACATCTAATTTACAAAAAATTAAATAGATTATTACAATTAATTTTATCCCTTTACTACTAATCGAAACTACATATATAAACATCTCAAACTTCTATTTCTTTTCCCTTTACATAAAAGTTGTATTACATATAAGTATTTAACTTAAATTACTAAATAGAACACTTATTTTATCAACTCACCAAAATTCAAATCGTCCTGTATAAATTTGCTGTACATATAAAAAATACCTTATATAATAACAGCTACAATTCTGAAAATCTTTATCTTTTCAATATTCGCAATTTTAAAAAAATCCACCATGATTCAATAACGAATATTTAATAATTGTTATAAATAATATTATTAAATGGTACGAGATTATAAAAAAACCCGTTAAGTCATTGAAATGTTGAAATGTCTCTGAGCTCTTGTCTGCTGGATGTTAGCCTCTCTGACAAAGTAAGCTAAGGCTTTAGCTTGCTATAATGTGATGACAGCTATAAGCTTACCTACTGTGCGACCAAATTATAAAGCTTAGTGCAGATAGGTTCTAGAGCCAAAAAGTATTGTGTGAAATATATTGTTCTATACTGTATATATATTGTACATGAATAAATTTTCCGACAAACATGGTTTAAAAAAAAATATAAATTTACCGACACTTTTATATATTATCCTTTTAGAAACTCTATTACCTCGATTTTGTCCGCGGTTTTGGTACAGTAAAGAGATGGATTGAATGCAAGAGACTACATAAATAAACAAATATGTTAAATATCAGGCAGTAACAGCTGTCTATCTTTTTTCCATTGCCCATGTATTCTTTTAAATCAAAAGCAACCTAAATGTGTTTATCGCGTTTCAGTACAGAATTCACTCAATCAGACACTCTTGGGAATAAGTATCGTAAGATTTCTAGCCATAATCCAATAGATGTGCTTTGAAAATCTGACTTATCTGTATGTACAATCATATCAAAGTAATAAAAGCGTAGGTTTAACTATTATTAGGTTTTTGCATATTATACTTTACTTAAGTATACAAAACAATACTAATATTTGGTTCCGTATCAAAATTAAAATTGAAGATATCATAAAATTTTAATTTTGATTTGTCTTTTAACATGCCTTGCCGTGTCTCAATTATTAGTGTATGTAAAATGTAAGAGGGTAGAACGAAGTAGTAATAAGGAGTACATTATATTAGTGGACTAGAAATAGTCACTGACGTGAGAAGATGTGTTGCGTGGATTCCGAGCCAGTGAATATTCATACCATGACGTTGTGGTAGAGATACAGTATTCGTGTGATATAAGTGACGGTGGAGTTTAAAATGATTATTATACACGACGTACCAAAATAATAAACTATAGACAGACCTCAATATGTAAATGACACTATATGTTGAGGCATATTGTGTTTCCATAAAGTTAGTTTGAATTGAATTTTATAATTTAACATACGTTTATTTTAAAAACAATATCTTAAAATTTATTTAGCACTGTGTATTTCCATAAGTGCGGTGACAATAAGATCAGCGAATGAAATGTATACTGTAAAGAGACAAAAGTAAACAACCTAACTTATAAAAATACATTTTGTTTCTTATTTTGTTTAGATTTTTGTATCTGTGCCTTGCTATATTATTTCTATATCATGTGAGTCAAAGTTACAAAGGTAGAAAAATACAAACAGAAAACTTACATATAACAATGTTTTATATAGCGTTAATATGGAGCTTTGAGTTGAGCTTTGACGTTGAGGGGGTATATTTTTTATGGTTTTGTCTTTTTGCTCATATTTTTAAAATATTCCTTAAAATGTAGAACAGCACTAAGTTTTTAAGCTTTTCACCCTTATTTCCAATTGAGATTGAAAACTATCTCAAATAATAAAGTATTTATACGTAGACTACATTATTTGTTATATATCTCATATGTATTAAATATTATGTCGGATATATCGTATGCATTATATATATGTAGATTTAGATATAGATAGTCTTATAATATTCTTTTTTTTTTTTTTCTTTTACTTGTTATGTTTTGCACGCCTACCAACATCCTCTCCTGTACTTCGTAAGGTTGGCTGGTAGAGAATGTCTTTGTGGCATTAAGCCCGCCTTTCGTGCTTTATTTTGTATATTGTGCAATAAAGAATTAAATAAATAAATAATAAATAAAACTGTTACCATTTTAATTTGAGACAAAAGCCACTTTCCATTGTAAATAAAAAGTTTTATTTGAATAATCATACATTTCATAATATCTTAACTACTAATTAATTAATAAAGAAAGTTTATTGATAATTATTTCAAAAAACTTAAATATTGCTATTAATGAATCCAATGTTACTTATTTATACATAAAGAATCCTTTAAAATATATGTAATAAAAATAGATTATAAGAATTATTTGTTTACCATATCTACTACCGCTACTATAATTGTTCAGCCTGCCAGTATACGATGTTGCAGTCAAATGAGTACAGTTTTGCTCTAAAATGTCTAAGATGCCTAACCTATTAGTGTGTCAAATAATAGTGATAAGACAAGTAACAAATATGCTTTATAATATTTATAAAAGATATCAAATTCAATCTATTATAAAGGCGATAAAATGAATGCAGATGACGTTTATAATGACATATTATGACGTGCAGCAAGCGTCTTCTTATCTGAAGCTACTTCCACCCCGCTCGCATTTGTGACGATATCAAGGCACAAGAGGCTGACATGTTTAAACACGATTACTATGAGCCCTAAAATCGGCCCTACAATCTGCATAATATGATAAAATAGTATACTATGAAAATAAACAGCAGTTAGACAATGACTTTTTTAAACCATAAAATTTCTCAAGTCTTTCGGATTTTTTTTTTTAGAAATGTTGTGAAGTTAGCTACTCTTTTTCAAGGTGACAATGTAAGCCCAGCCTACTTGGCTATAAAATGATGAACGATCTTAGGTTTCCAACTGAATTCGGAACTCAAGTATTTAAAAAAAAAAATCTTAAGAAAATGCCAATGTTTTTTAGTTGTCTGTTTCTGTTTCAAATTTCATTAATTTACTTTGTCTGAAAATTTAAAACTGAGTATTAGGTTGTAAAACATATTATGAAGCACATATCAATATAAACTATTTGCGTTAGTATTTACTATTAACTTTTTATTAATTTTATTTAATAACAAATGTATACTAGCTCAATACATTTATCTGTTTTACTTTATACTTAATCGCGAGCTATTAACATTTGAAATTACAAGTTTTGTAGTGGAAAGTTTTGTTTTCAGCAGGATCAGATATAAATGGAGGTTAGTCTAACTCGAAGCAGCTTATGGCTTTCTGCAGGTCAAACATTCAGTACTTTATGTTTCTATTTTAATTTATCTCATTATGTTATGTAGAAATTTAAACAAAGTTAACATGGTAAACCTGTTTATAGAGAATTTTAAATGAAATAAAATTAAACATGTTAGTATTATTTATAGCTTTGAAAAAAATCATATTACTTCTCAGGTATTTAGATTATTTTTTCCTCTGATTCATGTTTTACTAAAATAATTATTAACAACGAGGCTTTTTCATTTTTAATACGTATACTACAACTCTATATATAAAGTTTGATATACTCAAATGCTCTCAAATGCAATATCCAAAGGAGAGTCAGGTACTCGTAACTAAGAATTTTCTTAATATAAAGCATCGCGTGTCGATTTGTTTGAAGGTTCTATTTCAATAAGTCTTCTGGAAAGATGATAGTGATGCTATTTGCAATACACGCGTAATAGAAATAAAACCAAACACGAATAGTGTATATTGGGTTTCTAAAACTAGTTCTTACTTACGAATTTAGTATTTAAACTTTTCGTTATTGATAATGGGTAATAAAATAATGCCATAACCATTACAACATTTATTATCCATCTGAATTTTACATTTAGTATTATTTCATTTAGAAAGGTAGTTATCTATTTGACCCGTATATATGTAATATTACTGAGATTGTAAAATATTATTTTAATAAAGAGACAATAATATATTTAAAAACGTATCGTTATTATTACTAAATAATTACCTAGATGTCAAACATTTGTAAGCGTCTAAGCTTCAAGCTTAAGTAAGATTTTAGTGTTGTTTTAATAATTATTATAATTAATGAAAATAAAAAAAACGTAAACTTAAAATATTTCATCACACCGTGTGTACATACTCTTATAAAAATAACACTTGAACGTCACCATAGGAGTCAGAAACAGAAGTTCCATCGGGATTGAATCTCTATACTCAATTTCAAATTGAAAACACTGCTTTGTCTGGATAATGAACTCGCTGGGCCATGTCGGTCTGGCTAACAGCCTATTCTGTCATCTTGCTTTCAATATTCACTTCACATATATACTGGCCTTTAGAATTAAATCGGAAATAGTCTTTAAATTTATGTTATAAAATTAATTTTGATAAAAATATAGGTTGGATATCAATACTTAAATAATGGTTGAATGTAAAGATTTAATTGCGTATTTAAAAAATATTAAGATATAATAACTTATTAATCTTAAAAAAAATCTTTTTAGTGTTAACGATGATAAATTATTTTATCCTGTTAAAGCATTAACAACCGTATATAATAATTATGATTTCGTAATAAAAGTAAAATTTTTCAGAGGAGACTTTCTCAAATCACGTGGTCATTTATACAGTTTAAATGTACCCCATACATCACTGTACAAAATAAAATATCCCTACCAAATGGGTTTATACAAAATTCGAAATGAAAATTAGGGTAGCCATTATATAAAAATCAGTGTTAACATCTTAATCAAATCATCAATCAAATCTAATTAGAAATACCCCCTACTATTGGACCAGAATTTATTACGCATATTTAAATATGAATAAAAAAAAAATACTGGCACGTTGTTAAAATAAATATCGACTTTATCTAACGAAGGTCGTTGTAGAAACTATATCGATTCGATTGATATACAACAAAAAAAAAAATATGTGTGTGTGTATTAGTGTACACATGTAAGAAGTGAAACTTCTTTATGACATAATTTTTTGAATAATATTTCTTGCTACTGTAATAATAATTAATTATTCAAGATTATTATAGTGCTTTTATGTAGCTACAAAAAGCAATAGATTTTTCATAAATAGCTAAACATCTCAAACGTCCGTATGAATTATTAAGGTTTGGTTTCAAACAAATTTGAGTAATATTAACGTATTTTGAGGTAAACTAAATCATTTCTTAATCAGAGGATAAAATTCTGAACTCATTGTCGTATAACACTAACATACTTATCATATAAAAACTTTTCTGAAAATGTTGACAAAGTTTTAGTTTTATTTGTTAACGGCTTCAGGAAGCAGTAAAATATAGACTCTCATCAATACCTACTGATAAAAATAGGTGCTACACGAGTTAAAATAAAAAAAAAATAGAATAATAAATTTGCTTTTAGAAATCGGGACTGTTGTAGTCTATTCATTTCAAGGTTACATATTTGTTATATTTTTATCAATAAAAACACCAAACTCGCTGTTATTGTAATTTATATAGGTTGAAAACACTATCGACTACAGAAATGAAACATTACTTTCCGCTTTTAATTCATAAATTTAAAGATAATTGTAACAATTGATCGTCTTGCAGTTCTACGCCCGTACTGAACAAAGGCGCTGAATTGAAAGACGATTACGTAATTATTTTCTACTAAGCCGAGTTAGTAAAAATGCATACTTAATTTACATATGTAAATGTATGTATAATATGTAAATTAGGTTTACTAAATTACCCCTTTTTTGCGGACAATCATTAAGCTTAGCTGTATTTATCTTATTTAGGCGGTAACCCTTGTAGTGTATCATAGTTTAATAGAAAAAATACTTTCTACTGGCAGTTTAAGTAGCTGTCTTGTGTCGTTTGATAACGCAAACTTACAATCTGCATCAGTTTTACTTTATAATCCTCATTAATCTTACATGATTTACTAAAATTCGGCATAAATTATTTATATATATCAAGTTATCCAGTCCAGTCGGTTGTTTTAATGCTAGTTTCAGTCCAGGTACAATTTCTAATTTTTGGGTCTGTTGTAATAGGTCGATAGACTTTGTGTTTGAAGTGAACATGGTATATTAACAAAGCTCCAGTCTTCGAATCATTGGTTCCACAATCGTAGTGACCAACCATGGAACAATATTACGATTCAAAATTACACAAATCAGGATAACTGAGCTCACCACGAGTCCAGGGTAGCGCACCATCGTTACTCAAAAACATTTATTTAAAACAATCTGTCTACACAGTTAAGACAAACGCTATACAGGGTTATTTGTAATTAGTGTTCACCACCTTACCCAGGCAGCCTCTCTACATCAATCCCAATAACATTTGTTCTTAAATTATATTAAATATTTTAGTTTTCCCATACAAAATTTATTTGTTGTCTCTGAACTGGTATTAACTCAGAGCGTAGGTATGGCACCCGGGCGTTGACCTTTTGAGTACTTCTTACGAAATACAGTGTAATTAGTAAAAGAGGGAGCAACCGTTTTTTTTGTGTTATTTATCAAGATTTGTAAAAAGTCGTAGAACAAATATTGTTGGGATTGATGTAGGGAGGCTGCCTGCAAGAGGTTGTCAACTAATTACAAATAACCCGATATAAATTATTTAGATAGATATAAAAAAACTTTAAAGAGTCATTAGAGTATCAAAATAATAACAGTTATAAATATTTGTAGATAAGCTTTTGCTCACTTCTTTATTCAAGTTCAATTATTAAAATTTCCATTCCTTATTTATAAACAAGAGATAAATATAAAAGTTCATAGTGCTTAATTCAAAAACTACTTATTTTTATTCAAACTTGTGTTTCTAACAACATTATGTGTACCACTCACTTTAAACTCACTTCTCAATAACTTGTTAACGACAAGTTATTGAATCAGTATTACATTATTTATAATTACAATTTACATTATTTATGTAAATTGTAACAAATTAAACAAAGGCTATTAGGAGATCGAGACACAGTTGCGAGGAAAATATAATTAAACTTGAGATTGGATTTACACAGGTACCATAAGTAGATTACATTAACTTGATCAAAGAATTTGGGAAACTACTAACTGATAAGGAAGCTAAATAGATCTAACATGGGTTAAAGTTGAATTATTTTCATAACGGTTACAATTTAATAATCTGACATAAAATAAACATTCGATTAAGCAATAAAAACAAACACACAGACAATGAATAAAATAATGACCAAGGATGAACCACCTGAGAAGCATGTGAATGCAAATAATAAAGTTTTACAAAGACCAGCTGAGCCGCGAATATCATTACAATCCCATTTCTTATATAACCGCGGATACCATTGCAATCCTATTTCCTATATAACCGCGCATACCATTACAATCCTATTTCTTATATAACTGCGGATACCATTACAATCCCATTTCTTGTATAACTGTTTCAATAGATGTAATTTAATGCTGTTTAATTCTATTTTCCCGGAAATTATTGGTAAGAAATATTATAAATACTAAAATTGTTACAAGTCAAATATTATATAATATATATCCTAATTCCTATCCTAATGCCCTGGTCCTTTCTATGTATTTATTTAATTATAAATAAATGAATATAATATAATTTTGAAAATATCTATAAACATGTATAGCCATGTTAAGCATATTTAAATTTATATAAATATAAAATGAAAAATAAACCGATTCAGGGCAGGGATTCGAACCTGCGACTACTGGGAAATCGTCCCATTGCTCTACCAACTAAGCTACCGTGCTACCGGATACGGTTTATTTTTCATTCTATATTTATATAAATTTACATTATAGTTATTTGATTATTTTGTTACATTTTACTTGTTATAAGAACTTGTTATTGACTAAAAAAATGTTATTCCAGTTTGAAAAGTTTTACTTTTATTAACGTTTTGAAATTATCGATATTTGAAAAATATTGGAAAGAAAGGTACAGTTTTTTTAAAGCACACATATAATTCAATACATAATGTTTCCTAATGATGTGATTTTTCAGCTGTACTTTATGTCCATTAATTACTGTGAAATATCGACTAAATATTTGTAATTGATAAAAGTATACTGTACTGTTACATGATACAAAAATTAGGTTTATTTATTTTATATCAATTAAATAATATGTAAATATGTTGGATAACGTTTAGTAATTGCTGCATTGCTGGATCATTGCATTGCGTTGCATTGCTGTTATAACATAAATATACTTCTTTGAATGGTAAATTACGATATCAAAAAATACAAACAATACATATTTATTATTGAGAAAAGGAAATAAATACATCTTTAATGTCTAAAACGGTTTTTCTCTAGTAAAGGAACTCCAAAAAATATGTGTGAATACAAGAATGTAATTCATCAAATGTAAAAAAAACGACTATTCATTTTTATTTCATAACACTGAAAAGGACCAAAAGAAAAAAATATAAATCTACAAAAATAATTATACATACCACCGATTTTTTATTTGTGTTTTAAATATAATAATAAATTAGGGGTATCGCAAAAACTTATTAATTACCTCCTTGAATCTAATTTATTACATATATTTTCATAGGTATTTTCTATCTGATAGCTTTAATCAAACAGCGGGAAACACACAATTAGGAACATCCCGCAAGTTTTCATTCAATATTACTATAATGCTACCTTAACCTGTAACACAAAGTTGTTTTATATCTGCTATATGATATGATATAAAACAACATTTTAATGCACAGAAACAAAATAATGTACAAAAGACAGCCTTATGCCACTTAGACATTCTCTACCAGTCAACCTTAGAAGGTATAGGAGAGGATGTTGTTAGACGTGCAAAAACAAAAAAGTATATAATAATAAAAACAAAAAAGCCCGACGAAATTCTATTTTTTTTATTTATAAATATTAATAATAAAATATATAATTATTATAAAAGTACGGGTAAAAATGAATGTAGGTACATATATTTACAACATTTGCAAAATGAGGTTTTGGTTTTTATCTGTTTAGCTGAATCTAGATTTATGAAGAAAATAGTCAAAATCTGGGTCGAGTTAATTTTCGGAATATTATTGAACTTTTGATAACTATTGTTAAAACTTGTTTCAATAATAGACAGTACTTGCACTTTAATATTTAATATCCAACCTTTTGTAATAGAATGGGCTCTCCCATTCAGCAGCCCTTACAACTCGTTTTATAATGTTTTAACACTATAATATTTAGGCGAGAAAAATTTACAATTCCATAACCAATTTACAGATGCTATTAATTATACCTCATAATAAGTTCTAATAATTAATAAAAGATTAAACATTATGTTAAAATATTCTATGCTTCTAATTCTTAAAACATTTAACAGTAAATACTAAATAACATTCCATAATTAATTGTGTAGGTGGCGCTACTGTTGAAACTTATGAACTAAAGAATGTAAATTGCAATGTATTTACGATTTTAATTATTATAAATAAATATATAACGATATTAAATAATATTATACTTTAAACAAAATGAAATTGTTTCAACAAAATCAGATTCAACAGATCACCCGCTAATCTCTAGAACAGAAAATGATAGAAGATAATCATTTTTCTCTAAACTAATTTTACACAGTTTGTTTGATATTTCTACAAATCCAAAGAAGATCCGGTAAGTTCTATGAAGAAATATTAAGGGATAGTCAAAAGACAAAAATTTTATAATAATGACATTTTAGTAATTGTAAAAACCTGGTCGTACCATTTTATTCATCGGTATATTAAATAAAATATTAAGAAACAAATTTATTTAAAGGAAATTATCAAATTTAATGTAATATCAAATTATGAAATGAAAGGAAGTACTAAGCGTATAATAGAATAAATATAATAAAATTCTAGTACATCCTATTTCAAAATGGTCAAAAGGGATTAACAGAGAGACATTTTGTTATTACAATACTTAAAGTAAAAATTGGAATTGAAGTCAGTTATCATTCGACAATATGTAGTCTCTTATAACCTTGAAGGGCTTAACAGATTAAAAAAAAATGTTTTTTTTTTTTTTGAAGCTATAATAATTTAATGTTTGTTAATTGCGGTTCATACCGGTTATAATAAGACCGTAGTCCTTTAATCGTTTAATGGACGATACATGTTTTAAATATTGCATATACGAAAACGTTGTTGATAATTATAAAACCTTTTAGGTTGGGTACCGCTCTTTCCTACCAATATGATCTTAATTTAAAAATATGTGTGTGTGTATTAGTGTACACATGTAAGAAGTGAAACTTCTTTATGACATAATTTTTTGAAAAATGATTGACTATTTACAACTGTACAGGAATGGCTAATTAAGCTAAATTAGATAAAGTTTAAGCAAAAATAAAGATGGCGCGTAACAGAAAAACGTTAAAATTTTTTGACATTGCTATAAAATTTCTCCTATCCGTCGATAAAAAAGTTTCACTTCAAATATGGCGCGTAACGGAAAAATGTTAGAAATAAAGATGGCGCGTAACAGAAAAACGTCATAATTTTTTGACATTGCTATAAAATTTTATCCCATCTGTCGATAAAGAAGTTTCACTTGGATGGCGCGTAACGGAAAAATGTGACGCGTAACGAAAAAATGTTACACTAAATTTTTTTCCAACCCCGATAAAGTAGTTTCACTTCAAAATATTTCAATTTAAATGTCGGAACGAAAAAATAAACTGTTTGTAACCCACGGTATGTTATAATAAATTCTTGCATATATCCTACTGTCTTGTATTAGAGCAATCTTACTGCAAAGAATCACCAATAATGACAGTCGTTCTATTTTTTTTAAATACTTTATGATACTGCTCACAAACACATTTAACTGTTTACCAAATTTGACTTCTTTACTATCACTGTTACACTTTATTATACAAGTTATGTTACATAACTTAGTCTCTCGATCACACACACTGCCTTTACTATTTTTTTTTTTTTATGTTAGAGGAGGGCAAACGAGCTGGCGGGTCACAGATGGCTTGTGATCACCGCCGCCCATGAACTCTTGTAAATCCTCGGATGTTGCCGGCCATGTAGGTAGGAGTAAACGCCTTTTTTAAGCTTAGCTGGGAGACAATTTATATATACACAACTTAAAATCAAATCAGTATCCAATATTACAATTATTTATTGAGTCAATTAAACTTCTATACAAACATTACACGTTTTAGTCATACCAACAACTGATATTTTTTATTTTTTATTAAAACCTACCCTCCAATTATAGGAAAGCTAACACTTGTTACTTGTTATTTTTTTACCTTATATATTGGAACATTCAATTTAGAAATTGTCAACAATTTTAAAAATCTTGCCGTGAAAAGAATTTATAATCTGATAGCACTGGTTATCATCTCACTCACAGGCTTGCCTATGTTACTTCTACGCTATGTATAATATCTCTAAGCAGGTTTTATAAGCGAGTAAACGAAGCAGCGACACTTACGTCGGCAGGTGTCTGTTGTCACTGTCGTTTATTCAGATACAACAAAATTTGGGCCTTGTAGACGTAACCAAATTCCATTACTAAATAAAGAAGAATAAAATACCGGGTGCTAATACATTAAGAACCGATATTACGTTTTCGAGTAGCAATAGGTTCTGATTGGTGTACTTGTGTGGAGGGAAGAGTGTCGTGGATTTAGTGTATAAAACTATTATGAAACCTAAGTAAACCTAAGCATAAAAATTACATCTAACACTTGTTACTTTTTTACTTCAATTTCATTTTTTACTCGAATACCCACGCCTGACTGAAGTCTATTTGCAATGGGGATCCGTCTGATTTCTCCTCATAGTTTTATTTCATATACAGGGTTATTTGTAATTAGTTGACCACCTCTTGCATGCAGCCTATCTACATCGATCCCTCTACATCATTTTTTTAAATTATTAGTTTTTAAAATTTAAATTTTTCCTTAAAAAATATTTGTTGTCTTTGAACTAGCATTAACTCTGACTAGCATTAACGTCGGTATTGCGCCCGGGTATTTTAAGTAAGTTGACCTTTTAAGTAATAAGTAAAAGAGGGAGCAAAAATTATTTTGTTTCGTTTTTTTTGTATTGTTTATCAAGATTTGTAAAAAATTGTAGAACAAATGTTATTAGGATTGATGTAAAGAGGCTGCCTGCAAGAGGTGGTCAGCTAATTAAAAATAACCCTGTATATCAAAAAACTTATAATAAATTTATGCAGAAAAAGATAATTGCTTCAAAACCCGACATTTTTGTAACAGAATAAATAGTAGATGATTGAAACACAAATCCTATACATCAGAGGAAAAACGTATTAACATAACCTAATAGTATTTTTATTTGATTTCTTGTTTAATTTTTTGTTTAAGAGATTTTATAACAGTTATAAATATAAAAAAATAGTTTTCAAACAGTTGTTAATATAAAAAAATATAAATATTTATATAATTTTTTACAAATATAACATAAGTATTCGTAGAAATGTAAGTATTCGTAGTCCCTACTCAATAGATCATCGAAAAAATGGCTTAAAGTACTTCTATATTTAAGGTTACTGTAATCTTTTTCAAAGTAATAGTTTCCAGTACCGATCTTTCTTTGATCAATCAACAGCTCATTGAGACTACGAGATTTAATTTTCATAGCTGATAAACTGATACTATCAAATAAGTACATACATTGACAGATATAAATATTGTTGTTTGTGGTGATATTTTCAAATTACAATATTTATATAAAATACATTATAAAATATGAATTATTAGCACAGATTATTTTTTATTCAATTGAAATTATTACCAATCATAAAAAAGAATTTCGCTACCTTGTCACAGTAATGATTGACATAGTTTTAATTTATTTGATGGCGTACAAGTTTCGTTCGGTATTTTAAGTAATTTTTTAACCTATATAAATAAAATTTAAAATATTTTGCATATAAAACTTTAATAATGAATTAACAAACGAACAATAAAAACATGTGCTCATAAATTCTTCATAATTCTGCTTCGGGAAATTAAAAATAGATAATAACGAAGCAAGCGAGTCTTATTCTGTAAAACTTCTCATTTGAGTTGCGTTATGTGCTCGTCATCGCCTCATTTGATACTGAATTTAATCAAGTGCAAGAGGTTTATTTTGATCTTACAGTAGATTTTTACCTATATATTATAGTACCTACTTTTAATAGTATATAACTTAATATTCATAATTAACGATCAAACTTCTACAATTTACACCTATATTTATTTTATAGGTTTATCATTGTTAGAAATATTATATAAAACGTCAAATAATGTTATTTAATCTGTGTCATGATAAATACTGTATATGTAATTTGTGTGTCATTATAATATACATATATATATGTTTGTGTATATACATCATACATAAATAACATATTCAAAGTTTTCTGTGGAGTTTGATAACAACCAAGAAATCATTTTTATCTTCTTTTTCTGTGTAATGTTTGTATTTCCTTATGTTATTAGCTTATCAGTCCGCATACCTATTACTTAAAAATATTTTTCGCCAAATTGTAACTGGTAGAGATCTCTTTAAGAAATAAGTTAACCTTTTGTACACTTTTATAAATTTTTATTTTTTCTTATGTTGTTTTTTTTGGTACATAAATTGATGATATATATAATTATAGATTGTATATATAATTTAGAACTTTAAGTGTAATATACATAATTAAGAATGACCGTAACTACAGGGGGCAATAGTATCGATAAATTTATTGGGTAACTTTCATAAGTACCTACTGAAAGCGTCTTCACTGAAATAGTCTCCACTGAGGTAACTACAATTTGTTTCTTTAAGTTTGTTGTTTCTTTATTCATAACCTGCCATACAGTTTTTATTTAAGTATTTTAAGAAATTATTTTATCAAACAAATTAGTAAATATTCATACAAGTTCTAAACTTATTATAAACCAGCTGTGCCTGCGATTTTGTAAGCGTAAATTTCGATTTTGATCCCTTTGCACTTACCAATATGTAAAAACTATAAACCTTCACAGTTTAATCAAACTCAATCAAGTAGTTTTGTGTGTAGGAGTATTGCCAGTTTATTTATGTATATTTTTGTTTATGTTTAATCACTGGTAAAGCATGCCAATCCATGGTACGTAAATAAGAGATTATCAACTTCTTTATTTGTTAACCGATTGTTAAAAAAAAATAACAAAATGTAAAGAGAATCCGCAGAAAACATATTTCCGAAAACTACATTCAAAATCGTTAAGCCGTTTCTGAGATTAGGGTGCAGAAACATACAGACATACATCATGATTTTTTTAAATATTTTCCATGTACAGTTTTCAACCAGTGACAAATTTATTACATGTATAGATAACTATAATAGTTACTAATATTTAGAAGCTTTAGTACCTACTGATATTTCAGACTCTACAAATAGTTGCTACCACTCGGTTTGCTCAGAGACTACCCAGTTTCAAATTCTCATGTGTATATAAATGCACATTAGTAAATTGTTGAAAATAATAAAACTTTCCTAACTAGCTTAGTTCTCGGGAGCTGGTGTAATTATTTTATTTAGGAGTCCGATACAAACATTCGTTAGTAAAATGTCATAAAGTTTCATAAAATCATAGATTATGTTAATGACCCTGTTGGTAAGTTCATAAAACATTTTCTTTATCAAATTATGATACCTTAACACCAGATAACATGTTTCGTAAATCAAGTACAGTCTATTCATTTATTAAAAGCAAGATATAAACGTATATACTTGCTTTTATAAAGGTATAAAGTCTTATAACTAATTTAAGTAAATTTAATTGTTACTTCATATGATAACTTGATTATGATAACAATTTACGTTTACAACATATAAGTGGGTTTACGATTGGAAAAAAACTTTTTATGTATATTAAAATACTACATTTTATCTACTTCATATTAAATATAGTTTTATCATTGCTACAATGTCTTTCTAGTAGATGGAGTGAGAAACATCAATCATTCAGTAATATTTTGCTGTGTTAGAAATTATTTTACGCAACTTTTGTTTTATGTACTCAACGTATTATTATTTTATGAAGAATGTTAACTTAAAAATAATTTGAAAAAAATATCAATTACGTTAAGAAAATATACGGGACACGTAGATGCAATTCAAAATAAACGGAACACATACACACACATAGCTACAAAAAGTCACATGCTTAAACACAAAAGCTGTTGATTTTAAGCAAACTAAATAGCTCTACTAACTACTCTACCACTAACACTTATAGACTAGCCTATACGTAATAAAGTTTGAGACAAAAAACTGCCCAATGGTTGTATAATACGAGTTAGGTTATTATAACTATGTTTAAACGATTTAATGAATAACTGAATTTATTACAAGTCGGGATAATTTGTTAATTATAAAAGGGTTAAGGTGCCCTTGTAAAAAAAATCGAAAACTTTTATTCAGATTCTTATAGGTTGCTATTTTTATGAACTATTTTAAACCGTCAAATTGTATCTTTTTTTATTATCATCGATAAATCAAAAAAGTGGTAGCCAGTACTAAAAATTATTATTTATAAAATGTAAATTTATATACCTAGTCATTCATAATGACCAGTGATATTGAGATAGCTGATTTAAAATTAATACTGTGCTGTAAAATTGTCTACTTTTATTGAATTATTCCAAACTTAAATATTTTTTAATCTTTATTCATTGTTATTCCTTTTTAATTTGCTTGTAATTTATTTTGATTCTAGTTATATACCGATTTAAAAAACTTAGAGGGTTAAATGTATTCTTAACCCTGTATTTAATTTTAAATTTAAATGGACTGCTATGGCTTATCAAGTGTATATACAAATTCAAACGAATACATTATTTAAAATCCGAGCGTAACACAGAAATGAAAAATACCCTTTATAGACAACAGAGATAGACATATCAAGTAATTTTATTCCAAGGAATTCAATTGTATATTAAGGTTTAATTGGGTTTCAGTGAGCGTGTAGGAAGGATATAATTACATTTCTTTTACACGTTATTCCATTCCAAGTTTATTGGATTAAAACATTCATACTCTTTAAAGTGTCAGAAGTATGTGTCGCCTGACTTCATGACATTAATGTCCTAAGTGTCTAGAGCGTGGAGTGGTTGTGAGAGCGTAATCTGTATTACATAAAATCTTTTACAAGCATGTGTTAATATGATGGTGAGTTTTTAAATTAATTCATATTGGTTATTTTTATAGTAAATATTTTTGTTATGTTTTATTATTTTGATTTGTTTTAATGACGGTCATTTAAATATAGGTCCTTAAAAAGAATAAATATATTGTTCTTTATTACTATTAGCTACGCTTATTTGATTTTTATTGTATTTCAATTTTTTATTCCGGTTTGTTGTAATAATTGAAATAAATACTAATAAACGATATTACGTAAAAATTTAGTTTAAAATAACGAAACAAAAGTATATAGGTTTTGTTTATATACAATGTGCAAAAAAAGGAACCCGACGATTGCATTACAATAAGTTCGGAGAACCAATTCAATTAACGCCAGCATTCAACTTTGATTTTACATTTTTTTGGATAGTATCCGAATATGTTTTAACCACTAACTTCTCTCACAAGTCACTATATACAACAACCTAAACTTGTAAGTTATTTTAGTTTATTGTACCATGGAAATCTTTAGCTTGATTTTTAAACAATCTATACTAATAATACTATCTATACTAATATTATAAAGCTGAAAAGTTTGTTTGTTTGAACGCACTAATCTCTGGAACTACTGGCCCGAATTGAAATTTTTTTTTGTGTTGAATAGTCCGTTTATTGAGAAAGGCTATAACGTATATGTCATCTCGCTGTGACTTATAGAAGTCAAGCAGCAATGAAAAATGCTGCAAAAACGGGAAAAGATTTCTTTTTGAGAGCTTTCCTCGCGTGCGCTGAGGAAACACTAACAACCGCGCGGACGGAGTCGCGGGCGACCCCTAGTAATACTATAAAGCTGAAGAGTTTGTTTGTTTGAACGCACAAATCTCTGGAACTACTGGCTCGAATAGAAAAATTCTTTTTGTGTTGAATAGTCCGTTTATTGAGGAAGTCTATAGGGTATATATCACCTCGCTGTGACTAATAGAAGTCAAGCAGTTTAAATTCCACCCTTAAGGGTATTAAATAGATTGATAAATGGATTTTGCAATTTTGTATGAAACTCAGTGGCAACACTAAAAACTGCGTGGATGAAGTCGCGAGCGACCCCTAGTTTGATATAATTATAGTATGAGTGTTTATAATATTATAATAGAATTAAAAAAAAAATCAAGCATTAACCTTAACTGTTTATCAAAAATTAATTTCATATTAGTTTCTTTCATCATTTAAATGATGCAAATAAACGGTAAGCTGTGTCACATTATAAATGGATTTTTGCTCAATAACACGTTCTAATTTGTTAAACGCGATCACTCGGCTCAGTGATCAGTGAGTCTTTCACCTAATTACTCTTCTGAGCGGACTGCCTCACTTCAAAGTGTCGTTAATAAAACATTATCTATTTTATGACCGATTGAACCGATATGTGTAGTAGACTGTAAGGCGTTGCGCAACCTTTTCTTAAACAAGTGGTATATAATTATATTTGTTGCTATATATAATGTAGCCTACTTTGTTTTTAACTTGGCGCTGTAACGAATTGAGCATTATTTTAAGCTTTAAATTTGAATTGACATTTAATTATACGGAGATATTATAATTATTTTATCTATGAAACGAAATAAAAAGAAGTATATTTTTGCATTATTATAAAGTATAAGAGAAATTCTTGTTTTTTTTTGCAATTTGGCAAGTTCTGTTCGAAAATTAAAATTTGTGGGCTAAAAACTTTTAGTGTAATAAAAGACTAAACATTTTAGCAAAATTGCCTAGAAGTTATTGCGATAGTTACATTGTCAGAGTAATGCTAAACCTTTTTATTTTATCTTTTTTTTTATCCTATATCCCGCAGATTAAAAGGGGCCTCGCATATCCGTCTACGTATTACTGTAAATACCTTGCATGGTAACGGTACCACTTACCATCATTTGGATCAATTGACTACCATTGAATTAAATTTTTTTTTTTTTTTTTATGTGATAGGAGGCAAACGAGCAAACGGGTCACCTGTTTGTAAGCAACATCCGTCGCCCATAGACGTCTGCAACTCAGGAGTTACGAACGCGATGCCGGCTTTTAAAAAAAGAATACGCTCTTTTCTTGAAGGTTTGAATGTTGTATCGGTCCGGAAATACCTCGGGAGACAATTTATTCCACAGATTGGCGCACAGTGGTGGAACGCCAGCCTTTCAGGTGATGGGGATGGCGGTTCTGTCGCGATGGACGATGGCGAAAATCTGTGGGTGGTATTAGTCCGAACAACTCTTCAGAGCACTCCCCAAGGTAGATAGAGGATGCAGAGGGAAGCTACATCTCTACGCAGCGCCAAGGGATCAAGTCGATAAAAGAACGAACGGTGCTCTCTTAGCTAAAAAATAATGAGCTTTCTTTCTTTAAAGCTTCATCAATATTTTGAAAATATGACAATGATATACAAATAATAGCTATCTATTGCATACTGTCAAAAGGTCGAGAAAATTTTTTGGTAATATTTGTATGAAAATATCAAATTCATCCCATCATAAAGGCTACTGCAAACGAGCGATCAAGAGAAGATTAAGTTTATAACGACATATTATGAATGCACTTCAAGCTACTTCTTATCGGAGCTCGTTCTCTCCCCGCTCTCATTTGTTATGACTGTTGCTGCTGACATGTTCTTACATGACATGTTCTAACATGATTAGGAGACTCGGATGAGGACTGAATTCTGGGATCGAATAAAATAAGCTTACTGCAAAAACAGTGTACATATTAACATCAACATCGCTGTTAATTAAATCCAAGGTTCAAGACGACCGGTACTATGAAAGACTGTATTATTTTAGAGACACTTTTGCTGATTTTTTTCATAAGTTTCTCTTTACCTTATCTCAGATAAGCTTAAGCATTAAAATTGCCAAATATTTATAATATAAATAATTGTTATTAGCCGTTAATTTTAATTTTTATTAATACTATGTAATGTTAACACTATGTGCTATTCTAGAAAAGTTATTAATTCTAAAATTATATATAATTGTTAATAAATATTACTAATGCTGTTTAAGTACATTATATATATGTTAGACACAAAAATAATTAAAATTGGACTGTTTTTAGTTAAAAAGTTGATAGTTCATAAATAACTAAAGCTTTTTTTTAAATAACTCATCATGACCACTCAACCACTAAAATAGTAAAGTAATACTATTTTAGTGGTTTTTGGATTAAAGCTTCGTAGACTTAGAATAATAATAATATAATAATAATATCAGGACAAATTACACACACTGATCTAACCCCTAAGCAAATTATTTGCTTGTGTTAAGGGTGTTAGACAACGATATAAATACATACAAATACACATATAAATACTGAGAATATATTAAATAAACGACCAAACCCAGAAACACAGACATCTATGCTCATCACATAAATGCCTGTCTCTGCCGGGAATCGAATCCGAGCCCCATTGCGCCGTGACAAAACATTAACAAAATATTAAGTTTCTATCTGGCAAAGAGCAGGAAAACGCGATGGTTTCCCAGAGGTTGCCTGTTCGAATCCCTGCCCGTATCGCTTTATTTCTCATTCTATATTTATTCAATTATTCATCTGTAATTATAATACCTTTAAATATTTTTTATAGATATAGAAAAGTCTACACTGTAGTGTTAAGTAATATAATATTAAACTAGCCTGGACCAGTGTTTTTCAATTGAAACCTAGGACAGTTTTAAGTAACTTTCTGTGTTTTAAAAATAAAAGATTGTAAAAGTTTTGTTTTCTTTATATTGGTTTAAATCTTCATGATTTTTCCGGATTCTTTACGTTTATTTCAATGCAATTCAGTAGAAAATAATTATATAATATATAAAAAATAACAATAAATTTCATAGACATAATAACTAAACGTTTAACGGAACTTCACGGAATGTAAAGCCAAGGTTTAACTGAGACCAGCTGCGCCCCGGGAGTCGTAAGCGTTCGATTAATAATTCAAATGTTTCTGTGACCACAGTTTTGCTGCAGTCTAATCAGACTTTAAAACTATCGTTTATAAGCAGTTTCATTGATAAAAACCTAATAAAAATGTAAGCATTTGTTGACTTTTAACACTAAAAGTATGCACTATAGTTAAATTAAATTTAAGTATATGAAATCAAATTTTAAAACCTTGTTAGACAAAAAACTCAAATGTCAGCAGTGTTTATTGAAAATAAAGCGAGATAGCAAATGTGAGTTCGATTTACGGTTTAAGAAAATATTTATACGTCCGGAAAGATTTCTCTCGTTCTGAGTGAAATATTTCACTCACATTGTGCTTCCGATACGCGAAACAAAATTGAAGATTGTTTACTGTTTGTAGAATTTAGAAACTATATGAACAAACCGACTTTGTGACAATTATAAACCAAATTGTAGTTGGTAAGGATCCCATAATCTATACATATAATAAAATTGTCACTGATCGATTTCTGTACGTAGATAATATTTTTAACCCCCGACTAAAAAGAGGGGTGTTATATATTTGACCTGTCAATCTGTGTGTCTGTGTATCTGTGTATCTGTGTATCTGTGTATCTGTGTATCTGTGTATCTGTCTGTGGCAAATTTTCGGCCAAACGCGTGGACGGATTTGAATGCGGTTTTTTTTATTCGAAAGCTATGCTCGTTGAGATGGTTCTTATTTATGTTTGATTGAAATAAAAATAGTCGTCTTCAAGATATTGACGTTTTACTCGATTTGAATGCTGTTTTGTTTAATCGAAAGCTAAGGTTGTCGAGATATTTCTTATTTATGTTTGATTGAAATAAAAATAGTCGTCTTCAAGATATTGACGTTTTACACGTGCGGGCGAGAGGTTCTTATGCAATAATTAGCTGTTTGCGGCCAAACGCGTAAACGAATTTGAATGGAGTTTTGTTTAATCGAAAGCTATGCTTGTCGAAATAATTATTATCTATGTTTGATTGAAATAAAAATAGTCGTCTTCAAGATATTGACGTTTCATTAGTGCGGGAGAGAGGTTCTTATGCAATAATTAACTGTTTGCGGCCAAACGCGTAGACGGATTTGGATGCGGTTTTTTTTAATTGAAAGATATGCTCGTCGAGATGGTTCTTATACATGTTTGATTAAAATAAAAGTAGTCGTCTTCAAGATATTGACGTTTTATTCGTGCGAGGGAGAGGTTCTTATGAAATAATTAACTGTTCCCAGTTGTTTCGCCCGCTATATAAGAAAAAAAGCCTTGTTATGAAGACCAAAAGGTTTTTACACTTACTTACTCAGGTAAAGTACTTTATTAGAGATAGCTGTTGCCCGTAACTGCGTCCACGTAGACTGTAAAAATATATTTATATGGCTTATGATCGTAGTCATAAAGAATCACGGGCAACAGCTAGTGATAATATAAATCCCTTCATCATAGTGCTATAAGTGATTGTAAATCATTTTAACTCTAAATGTTTATATTTATTAATATTCGTATATATGAAACCTCCCTATCTACCTACCCATATGAAAAAGTCTTGAATTATGTTACCTAATACATTTATAATTTATTACATTGTCGAAACTTTCACGTTTCCACGTCCTTACTTTATAAAATATAATATATATTTCTCGTATTAAATATAACCTTTGTACATCATAATATAGGATTCTAATGCTAAAAGATTTTTTTAAAAATCGGTCCCGTAGTTTCGGAGCCCATTCAATTCAAACAAACAAAAACAAATCTTTTCTACTTAAACAATTGAAAATTTTGTGTCTGTAGGTTCATTTAGTACAATTCAGAAACTAGTAACATAAGTTTAAAAAGCAGAAAAAAAAAAATAATAAAAAACCCCCGATACAAAAAGACCTCTAAAAAGAACAAAAATAATATTATTATGTACTTATTGAATTCTTTGCGTCGGGGGACCGTTTAGTAAAGGAAGAAATTAAAATGCAAGTAAGTTAACAAGGCAAATAAAGAAATTACGATATCGAATCGTATAGTCTATGTCCTCAATGATTAACTTCGTAATATATACACTATCAACGTACGTACAACGGTCTCCCGACGCAACGAATTCAATAATTACATAATAATATTATTTTTGTTCTTTTTAGAGGTCTTTTTGTATCGGGGGTTTTTTTAATTTTTAATTTATTAAAAAACTTAATGGAGGGCCTATATAATAACAAGAGAACCCAAATAGCAACAACAGAGGGAGGTCGAGGTGGTATGTCCAGAAACATGTCAATAACGTTCTGAGTTTTTAAAAAACATTCTTGCTACTTGTGTTGACTTTTTTGCAGCTATTTTACACTGTTATAAATATATGCGTACGATTTTAAGGATGTACTATGCAAAAATAATATTTCATAGCAGCTTCCCACTGAGATGACGTACACTAAAGGAGGACGTAAGTGTTTTATTTGTACCTACAGTACTTGGGGATATTTTTTAATGATAATAAATCGAAATATTTATTACTATTTATAAATTAATAGTTCTTTATGTACTTCAACATAAAACATGAAGAAGTTATTTCATAATTTTGTTTGTGACTGTTAAGATTTTATTTATCTTAAAACTAGTAGTAAGTAGCTTTACATTTATTTTATTTTATTGTTTATATTAAAAACGATATTTGGATTAATTAAAATGAAGCATAATGATCATAAAATATTTGAATTATTCTAATAATTACAATTGCTGGTACACAGCTGGCTGCAATTAAATCTTTATGGGCCAGCACTTCTATTTCATATAAAATTATTGTTAGCTACGGATTTGTTATTTCCTATTTTAGAAACATAGTAATAGTATAATATATTACAGAAATAGATTAGATGGGTATTAAGGTAGGTTGAACGATAATTCACTGATACAAAAGTATTTGTGTTGGCAACACCTGCAATCATCCTGACGATTCCTGTTGACAGCACCGCGTGACTTCGCGTAAATGTGACGCCACGTCCGTTGATTAAGGCTTCGTCAGTATGACAAAATGCTACGGGCAATTTCAGTGCAGACAAAAACTTTTGAACTTCTATATACAATACTCCTTTGAGGATAGCCTTATTAGTAATAATAATATATGTATATTGTTATATTCGGAGTCTAATTTAGTTAGTACGAGCTTAGTTTAGTTTACCTCAAGACAACATTTGCTTTCAGTATTTACATTGTATATTGTTTTAAATTTTATTATCATTTAATAATAGTTTTAAATTAATTTTGAAAAATATTGTTTTAAATTATATTTTCAGGTTGTATAACAACAGTATTCATATTTTCAATTTTAAACACAGATTTGATGAAGCACTATCAAAACTGAGATAACATAGTCATATAGACAGAAGAAATTTTTTCTAAGATATAATTTTTAATATAGTCGTTATAGTTAGTATAGGTAAATTTATAGTTCCAGTGTGCGGTCGCTAGTGCCGCCATCTGGCGCGTCCCCCGGGTTGCGGATAGGGGAGGTCCCCTCAGATATGGGGGGCACCGGCTTCGGCCGGCGCGGACAGCTACTAGCATGTGTGGCTGCTTGCCTTTCGAGGCGAGCATTGCACGGACACAAGATCTCGGAAGCCCGCACTGAGCGGGAACGAGGGCTGGACGGACGGTCTTTGATTCGTCTGGCTGCGAGGAGGAAAACCTCTATAAAAACTCACCCTTATTCTGTTGTGTCGTCGTTGTGTCGTTGTTTCTTCTTCGTCGTGTTGTTCGTCTTTTCTTTTCTTTGTTTTGTGTCGGTCCGGAGGTGCGGCGTCTGCCGAAGGACCGTGTAAGGACGAGGGCGCCCAACAAGAATGAAATATGAGCGATTTTAAAATAAGTCCCCAGGCGGGTGCTGAATCCCGCACGGCCACTGATGCCGTCTGCCCCTCGTACTCTGGGGGGGGGGGGGCAAAAACCGCTCGCGTGCAGGAGTCCCTGCCCTGGTCGACACCACACCGACCAGGATAAACAAAATCAGTGTGAGGCGTGGTGAGGTAACGGGGGCTGTGGTTCTGACAGACTCTGACGATCTGTCAGAACCACAGATCACCGGTAGGAAGAGGACCCACGGGGTTCTGCGTTCCTCCCCAGATTCCACATCGGGGTCCGATCCCGAGTCTGTGGTTGCACTTCCCAAGTGCAACACGGCTCGGCGTGGACGACTTGCGGCTATGGGTCGAGGTGCTGGGTTGGCGAAGGTGAATGCCGATCTCGCCGCCCTTAGGGCTGAAGCGGAAGACGACGAGTTTGAGCGTGTTAGATATTATAAGATTCTATAATTAAAAACCACTGAATTAATATAGTATAAATTTTTTAATCGAGCTACTTCATACTATTAATATGATAATATATTTCAATGCATTATTTGGATAAGTTTAAAGAAAAGAAAGAGCTAAACAAACATATCATTTAATATAACTAAATGACTCCCGGTACATGAATATAATAGATACAGTAGTATAGTTATTACTGTGTAATTATTTAGACACATTTACCAATAACTCAATACGGTGAAATACCAACAACAGTTATTACACATATTATAAACAATGTAAGTATAAGAATCACTTATCTTGCCCGAACTCCAATACAGATTACCTTTTATAGAGGCTTACAGCCATATTTATAACATAACAACATCGACAGAAGCGCCAAAGGCAGCTTCTGGAGATAAGTCATATTCACAACTTTAAACATCATTAAATATATCATAATAACAATATAATAGTACATAACCATTTTAAATGCCTAAGCATATTTAAAACAATCTTATATCTTTCACACATTTATGGCTTACCTAATAAGATATGTAAATACAATATATTTAATATCTTAAGGCTACTTCCGATAGCTCGTCAAATCAATATCTTTTACTACTTTTATAACATACCAGTAATAACAATGATATATAGATCTTAATTCCTAAATCTAATTGTAACAACAATATTTATTGTTAATGTTATTATGTAGGTAAATAAATAATTACATATTTATATTACCTACAAACCAAATTACTATATAATAACAATCCTATATGTAGCAATACTACAATAATATAACAAGCGCGTACTGAGCGCTCGGGCTTTCCGCAGGGGAGAGAGGGCAGGTTCGGACGGGCGCGCGCCGGTATCCGACGAAGACTTTTCGTCGGAGGGGCAGCCCGTGCCGGACCTGTCTAGCCTAGGTACGGAGGAACTCCGGGCCGTCGCTGGACGTCACGCCGCCTCGATTATCGAGGTGACCGCGAAGTCCAAGAATCTTAAAGGTACGATGGTCAAGGCTCTGAGGGAGGCTACCAACAGTTGTTGGAAGTCGTGTCGGCCTTGACCAGTCGGACGGAACCGGAGGAGGTGACTCGCGTTCGGGCGGACAATGCCCGCCTGCAGCGTGAGGTGACCGCCATGAGGGCGGAGAGAAGGGCGGCGAGAAAGGAGATCGCTGAGGTGGAGGCGGACTCCTTAGAGGAGTTGAAAAGCTCCATCATAACCTCAGTCGGGGTTATGGTGAATGCTCGCCTGAGGGGGATCGAGGATAGACTTCTCCCAGAGAAGAATCTTCGACCTCCCTTAGCCGCCGATAGGAGGCGAAGTGGGTTAGCCGCTGTCGCAACCACGGACGCGCGTCTGCAAGGGCGTTCAACGCCGGTCTTGCAGACGAGTAACGCGTCGTCGGAGGAGGAGCCGTGGTCGACGGTTGACCAGAAGAGCAAGGGTCAGGGGAAAAAGAGGAGCCCTCCCCTGAATTCGGCTTCGAGACCAGTGGCTGGAGCCGAACCCATTTTTTTTTTTTTTTGTCGTTGGAAAAATGCGTTACGCATCATCCCAGCGGCCAGGAAGGTGATGGCCGAGGGGTTATGTGGGACTACCCGGCAGCATAGAGGACGCTGCCATTTTTAAGGCTACCTACTAAAAAACCAACGGTTGACCTCATCGCCATAGTGGAACGCCACGGGATCGCTTTCGCACTCACCGTGACGCCCCGGCGGAACCCCCTGCGAGGGGCCCCGATCAACTTAGGGACACCCTCACCTCGTAGGCCTATAATGAGTGGGAGAGGTCACCCCCCTCTCCCGCCCAGGCACTACGGCTAGGGAAGGAAGCGGCGGGCATACTCCCGCTTCCTTCTTCCCAGCCTAACCCTACGGAGCGGGTCTGCGGTAGAGGCTAGCTCCCTGACCCGCTCCGCGGCCTCCTTTGCGGCAATGACTTGTTCGCAGAAGGAGGCCATGGCGACCCAAACGTCCTCACTGTCGAGCATCTTTGGAATGACGCTCGACAGCCAGACACTGCTGCCGACCACGACCGCCAGCTCTTCTCGCTCCCACGCCACACACTCCTCCAGGGTGTGACGAGCCGTGTCCTGTGGCTCACCACAGTGGTGATAACAGGGGGTCGCCTCTCTCCTCGCCACCTTGTGCAGATACCCCCCGAAGCATCCGTTCCCCGAGAGTATCTGCACAAGGCGGAACGTCAGAGTCCCGTGCCGCCGGTCCACCCACTGCTTGAGGTGCGGAAGTAGCACCCCAACAGTGAAAAAACCGGAGACTCCAACTCTTGTTTCCACCGCTGGATCAGGACATTTTGTGCCCCTGCCCTGATCCTAGCCACCTCAGGCGCTTCGCCCCTGGCACGAGCGTCGGCCCGGTGCCAGTACACTGCAGCGTTGACCTCCGCCTGGAGTTCCCAGGGGGGGTCACTTGCTAGCAGTGTCGCCGCAGTGAACGACATCGTACGGTACCCCCTGATCACCCTCACCGCGATGGTCCTCTGCGATTGCCGCAAGGGGACCTTAGAGTGGCGGGTGAGGGCTCCTAACCATATGGGGCACCGTAGAGGGCCATGCTCCGTAAGATGCCGGCGTACAACCGCCGGCACGGAGCACCCGGCCCTCCGACGTTGGGCAGAAGCCTACCTAAGGCCGCCGCGGCGGAAACGAGTTTCGGGGCCAACGAGGAGAAGTGAGCCCCGAAACGCCAGCTGCCGTCCAGGGTTAGGCCCAGATATTTCATCTGAGCCTTAACCGCCACCTCCGAACCCTGGACGGAAATGGATGCCCGACGAGGGGGACCCCGGCGAGGGCCGTGGAACAGTAGGGCCTCAGTCTTTGAGACCGAAACCCTGAGTCCCAACAGCCTTATACGGTCCGCCACCAGCGTAGCACCAACTGTTGCCAGCCTGGACCTGCCAGATACCACATGACACGACATTTTACATCACACGACACACAACCGATTTCCGATTTAGAAAATCCTCTGTAAACTTGACGAATATCTGTTGGTTGTATTGGTATGTTTAGGGCGTCAGCAAGGTTCGTCACAATTCCACTTAAATCATCATGTTTTTCTCCGTACTTTAAAGGAACATTTCGTAACTCCAGCATAGAAATTTTTGTAGCTTTTTCTAACGCATCAATTTTCTTCTCCAAAGACTGTATATACACTTTATCCAGCTTTCTGTCTTGTTCTAATTGCACGATAGTATTTTTTATTTCATTATTTTATTTCATTTACCGTCTGGAGTATTTTGTTATTTTTTACATCTTGCGCTTCCGTCCAAGATTTAAACATTTCTTGCATTTTTTAGTATGCATTAGTAATGCATTAGTAATGCATTAGTAATGTTAGAAATAAAAGAATATAAACATTTAATTTCTAAATTTATTAATTCCAAAGGAGTTATTTTTAGGGCGTTTCGTAACGCCCAAACGTTATCGCGGATATTTACGCTTTTTCAAAACGGGCGTTTCCTAACGCCCGTCGGATGCTAAGGGGTATCAATTAATTAAAACGTAAGAAGTGAATCGAGTGTTTCTGACATATAATATTCTCATAGAAGAAACACATAAGTACCATAAAACAGACAAATGTACACAATCCACTTTAAAAATAATAACTTTAGGCTTCTTAACATGTTGGATCGTCACTATATCACAAATAAAATTATTCTTCATCATTGTTTCTGCTGTTTCGAGTTGTTGTTCGTTCTAGGTATAGCAAAACAGACCTTGTAAAGATCAGGACCCCAATGCTTAATTTCTCAGCCAAAACTCGTATTTCTTTTCATTCTTACTTCTTCTATTTCAGACAATGTATTTTAAAAATATTATAAATTATATTTCATAATTTCTTCTTCATGTTATAATCTTGAATTTATTTATTAGTTTCAATAGCATGTCCATAAAATCGTATTGTCCAGTATGTAATTACAATTCATTATTTAATTATAAAACTCTAATCCGATAATTTTATTTTTGGTTAATGTAAACTGTGTTTTGTAATCCACATACTTGTCATTTTGATTATTTAGTATTTCCATAGCAACATGGTGTAAAAGAGATGAAGCTATGAAGGTATACCAAAAACGCTGGCGCGTAACGGAAAAATGTCACGCGTAACGAAAAAATGTTACACTAAATTTTATTCCAATCCCGATAAAGAAGTTTCACTTCAAAAAATCAACATAGCACTAGAGTTAATCTAGTTGTATTTATTTGACTAAGTGCTATTTTGCTTGTATTGCCCTTATTTTTAACGTCTTTTGCAAAGTTTTTTGTAAATATATACGTGGAAACATCCACTCTCGATGACAGCATTTACCACCATTTAGATTGTCTACTCTTTGGCATCCAGCCTCACACAAGAAAATAGCGTACGTAAGTTATAAAAAGGCAAAAAGAAATAACTGGTGCGTTTTAATACAGAAGTCTATTATTTTTTTTTACATGTCATCACTTTTCGTATAATATGACTGATATACTAATAGAAAAGGTAACCTTGGTAACTGCTTTGATCAAGAAAATCCTTGTTATTTGAAAATATTTAAGGGAAATGCCAAATTTTAAAAAAGTCGTTTAAAAAAATATATGTTAAGTTTAAGCAACAAGTAACAAATCGCAACATTTGTTGTTCATCCCCATCATCATTCATAATCCTAAGAAAACATCAAAAAATATGCTTTAAATTGATCCTTTGAAACATGTTATAGGAAATTAACATTTACTAACAAGGTTAATATACGGCTGGATGAGGACCGAGAATATAAAAAAGTATATATACATTTACTGTGAAAAGATTGAAGCATACAACTCAGGCACTGGGAGTTAAGCGGTTTTAGACGGCTAAAACCATCAAGTGCTCGAAGCCACTGAAGTTTTTTTTATTATCACCAAGTCTTCACATATAATCAAGTGGCAACGAGCTAAAATCATCAGATTCTAATATTTTTTTTAATAATTTTTCTTGTTGTTTATTACTTTTCATTGTTGTCACGAAACTGAAAACAGCGGTTTTGATATATATTTCTTCATGGTTGTCAATTTATTTGTTTGCCTGTTTGTTTGCTCATCACGCAAAAATAGCCGGAAAGACGAAATTAATTTCAGTTAATCTGAAAGAACCAAATTTTTTTTATAATAAAATACACAATAATTATATAATTACAATACTAAAATACTATTTTTGAATTTATATAAAATTTTATCGTGGGTTTGGCTCGTTACTGTATTGTGACTCGGTGTGACGAAAACATTCAGAATTATAACCTGCAGACGATACACTTGAGGTTTTCAGTACGTCACGTTCCGCAAACCGAAGAATCGTGCTTCCATTCAAATTACTTGTGTATTCGTATTTCTATTAAAAATTGAATAAAATATACTTGCTATCACGTTTCCACGCGATAGGCGGAAATAAAGTCTGCTTACAAAACGACGCGGTGCGCCGCATAAAAAGTTCTTAGCAAATACTATCTAAGTTTCTAGTCTTGCTAGCCGAGAGTTTCTGACGTTTGAATGTTAAGTGTAGTCAGTACTTATTGCAATATATGCATTTAAAAAAATATATAATATTTGGTAGGTGTCTTTATAGTTTTAAATAATTTATTCGCAAGAAATGAGTAATATACAATTTTGTGCCAAAACAGGCCTTGTAGTTCCGGTTATTTTATTTTATATCTTTATACTATGATGATGGACACGTATGAAAAACATTACAAAATCCCTAAGGATTTTGACACACCACACGACACACCTCGCGACACACCACACGACACACCACACGACACACCACACGACACACCACACGACACACCACACGACACGATACGCCACACGACACCATACACGATACGACACCATACACGACACACGACACGACACACAACACGACACACGACACGATACACGACACACGACACACGACACACGACACACGACACACGACACACGACACACGACACACGACACACGACACACGACACACGACACACGACACACGACACACGACACACGACACACGACACACGACACACGACACACGACACACGACACACGACACACGACACACGACACACGACACACGACACGACACACGACACACGACACGACACACGACACGACACACGACACGACACACGACACGACACACGACACGACACACGACACGACACACGACACGACACACGACACGACACACGACACGACACACGACACGACACACGACACGACACACGACACGACACACGACACGACACACGACACGACACACGACACGACACACGACACGACTTTATTTATTAGTTTCAATAGCAGAGTCCATAAGATCGTATTGTCCAGTATGTAATTACAATTCATTATTTAATTATAAAACTCTAATCCGATAATTTTATTTTTGGTTAATGTAAATTGTGTTTTGTAATCCACATACTTGTCATTTTGATTATTTAGTATTTCCATAGCAACATGGTGTAAAAGAGATGAAGCTATACGAAAAAAGCTGGCGCGTAACGGAAAAATGTCAGGCGTAACGAAAAAATGTTACACTAAATTTTATTCCAACCCCGATAAAGAAGTTTCACTTCAATAAAAAAAAAACTCAGATTGCTTGTAAAAATCCTTAGAATAATACAAATTTAATAACATTGGTTATCACGTCATCATTGTAATTGTACAATGATGACTCGTGTATTTATAAAATGTACAATATAATCTCATTCGTTATGAACTTACACGCTTAATTAAATATTTACAAAATATTACTTTTTTTAAAATAGTATACAATGTCTATTTTTTAGATTACAGTGATATAAATACATAAAAAATAAAAAATACCCGATCTATTTACATAAGTTCATAAATTAAGCCGTGGTTTAGACCATTATTCCTGCTGCGGGGTTACTCTTGGATATAACTGAAACAAAGAAATGGTAGAAATATTACTTATAATTAAAGTAAATAGGTACATGTACCTAATACCAAAATGAAATATTAGTTATAAATACAAGATGTTGAAGGAACTTCAGCTAACTCAAGTTACATAATATTTATACTACATAGAATTAAACACATGACAAAAGATGAAAGGAGAAATTGCATAAAATAAGTCTTAAACTCCACATGGCATAAAGTTTTACAACCCATGCGATGTACTGTGATGTGATGTGATGGGGTCGTTTTTTTACATCGTCACACATTTACGGCGTCGTTTTTTTACATCGTCACACATTAACGTCACAATTTACATTAACCAAAAATAATATTATCGGATTAGAGTTTTATAATTAAACTAGCTGTTGCCAGCGGCTCCGCCCGCGTGTAGGTCGCTTGTCGCGTAATCTGTGGAAACCACAATTATCCAGACCTATAATAGTCTAATAGTTAATTCTATAGTATCCTATTCAAAAAAAAAAATTCAAAAATTCAAAATATCTTTATTCAAGTAGGCATTTACACGCACTTTTGAATCGTCAATTACATTAAATTGGTCAGTATAGTCAGTCTGTGAGTAAGCTACCACCAGCTCGGAATGCTGTTCTGCTGAGAAGAGCTGGCCAGAAACTCAACAGTTGCTCTTTTTAAATAAAATTTAACAATGTTTGACTTATAAATTATAACATCAACCCTGCAAATGAGTCAATTATATTTATTTTATAAACTTAAATGCAATTTTGGAACAACTAGAACCGTCGCAATCAATCAGAAAAGAAGCCCAATGATTTCAGGCAACGAAAATTAAATAATAACAGTAAATATATATATATATAGATATATATACATATATATACACAAATCTTCGGCCTGCCACACAACCAGTCACCGCAAGCAGCACCCGTTCACGAGCATAACACAAGAGCCAGCCATCACCCCCTTCGCACATATTTGAGGGAGGGAGGCAACCCGACTCCCGATGCTACCGCAAGTAGTGACTTCTAAGGAATCGGTGTGATGCAGAAGGTCGATAAAGCAAAAATTAATTTACAACAAAAAACAAATTGCGGAGATTACTAGCTATTCGCAATACAATACAGATTTATGACCCAAGATTTATGATACAATGACCCAAGTTCCACACATTTCGATCAACCAAAAACTCTTGAATGTTATAGTAAGATTTATTTAATAATATACTTTTAATTTTAGATTTGAAACCAAGAAAAGGAAGATCTAAGATATCTTGTGGAACCTTATTATATATGCGTATACTCAAGCCCATGAAGGATTTCTTAACTTTTTGAAGTCTAAATTTAGGCGTTACAAGCCTATTTTTATTTCTTGTATTGATAGTATGTCTGTCGCTGTTTTTTTTATAGTCATTTAAATTTTGGCGTATATAAAGTAAGTTATTAAAAATGTATTGAGAAGCGACCGTAAGAATACCGATTTCTTTAAAAACTTCTCTTAGGGAGTCTCTAGCTTTTAAGTTACAAATAGCCCGTATAGCTCGTTTTTGTAAAATAAATATAGAATTAATTTCGGCAGCGCTGCCCCATAGTAAGATACCGTAAGACAATATACTGTGAAAATAACTAAAATAAACGAGTCGAGCCGTATTAGCGTATGTTAATTGTCTTACTTTTTTAATTGCAAAGACGGCTGAGCTAAGTTTGCTTGCGAGTGTCGAGAGATGGGGGTTCCACTGGAGCTTTTTATCTAAAGTTATACCTAAGAAAGTTGTCGAGTCAGTCAGTTCTAACACTTCATTGTTAAGGAATAAACTACAATCCCGACTTTTTACATTAGGAAGTGTAAATTCCATGCATTTAGTTTTCTTAGTATTTAATACCAAATTATTAATTTCAAACCAATGAAGAACACGTGACAGAGCACAGTTAACTTTGTCAAAATTAGGTTTATTACGATCAACTTTAAAAATAAGTGAGGTATCATCAGCAAAAAGTACAATGTCACATAGTCCTTTTACGTAAAAGGGCAAATCATTAATATAGAGTAAAAATAAGAAAGGGCCTAGAATAGATCCTTGTGGAACACCCATTTTTAGGTGAGATCCAACCGATTTACAATTATTTACATCAACCGTCTGAACTCTTTGATTCAAGTAAGAGGCAATAAGATCAAGCGCAGCATTACGCACGCCATAGTGATTAAGTTTGCAAAGTAATGTTTGATGGTCCACGCAGTCAAAGGCTTTAGATAAATCACAAAACACTCCGATTGCATTCTGTGACTTTTCCCATGCGTCGTAAATGTGCTTAAGAAGCGCGGCACCCGCATCAGTTGTTGATTTGCCTTTGGTGAAACCATATTGTTCACTATGCATGATTTCATTGCTATAAACAAATTCTGACATTTGGTTTAGTATAATTTTTTCGAAAATTTTACTTAAAGTGGGTAAAATAGAGATAGGTCTATAATTTCCGGGTATTAGTCTATCGCCACTTTTGAACAAAGGAACTACTTTACTATTTTTCATTAAGTCTGGGAAAGTACCGGTTTCAATACATTTGTTAAAAATTAAGGATAATTGTGGAGCAATATCATTTATAATACTTATTAGTAATTTTACTGATATACCCCAAAGATCACCGGTTTTTTTCATATTTAGATTTCTAAAAGTTTTAACAATTTCATATGATGTAACAGGTTTAAAAACAAAACATTTATTACTGACTCTTACGTTATTCGTCAATTCGACGATTGCATCACATGGTGAGGAATTTAAATTACGCGTGACTGTTGAAGGAATTTCGTTAAAAAAAGTCTCAAAAATAGCCGCCACAGTTGAATTTGAATTTATTTCAATATTATCAATTTTTAACTTAATAGGTCCATTAGCAGCCCTATTTTTCCCAGAAACACTAGATAAAACATCCCAAGTTGCCTTTATTTTATTTTCTGAGTTTAAGATTTTATTTCTTATGTAAATCGACTTAGCTTGTATGCAAACGGTCTTAAATATTTTAGAAAAAATCCTAACTTTATTCAAGAATACCGGATCTTGATTCCATTGCCTCTCACTATATAAATCATATAACTTATCTCTACTTTTATATATTCCCACGGTAGCCCAATCACTAAATTTAAGTTTTAGGTATTTAGTCATAGTTTTTGGCTTGAAAACATTATTAAATTCTTGTAACAAAAAACCGAAAATGTTATTATATAAATTATTTGGATTATCATCGCTCATGTTTAGTTTACCCACTTTTTGCTGAACATTATTCTTAAATGTTAGGACCCGGTTTTTTGTAATTGGTCTACAAGTAAACTTTTGGGGCTTTTCACTTTCGTGATTAACTAATAGAGAAAATTTTAGACCACAGTGGTCTGAACTTAAATTTGTCATTACTGTTTCTTCATAAATGTTACAGCGACAGAACACATTATCAATACAAGTCGCGGAAATACTAGTAACACGAGTAGGTTCAAAAAAGACGTTCAGTAAGTTAAAAGATTTAAACAAATTTAATAAACGTACACTAGACGAATTTTCTTGTAATATATCTACATTGAAATCACCGCAAACAATCACGGACTTGTTTTTATGACAAAGCTTAGTTAAAATATCCTCCATTTTGTTTTCAAATTCATCAAAGTCACTAGAGGGGGGTCGGTACACGCACAAAATAATATGTTCATTGAGCTCAATGCAGGATAGTTCAATAATTCGCTCGACAGAGAGCGCCACTATATCTGATCGAGACTTTAACACTACATCGTTACGAGCTAAGATAAGTGAGCCACCGCGAATAGCTTTCTCTCTACAGAACGAACTTGACAATTTATAATTTTCTACATTTATAATATTGTTATTCTTTGATAACCAGTGCTCTGTAATGCACAATAAACTTATGTCATATTTTTGAACAAAGAGTTCCACTTCCAATTCCTTGCCACCTAAGCCTTGTATATTTTGATGGACAATATTTAACAACTTAGGCTTTGTCTTATCCATTAGTTTAAAGTGGAACGCTTATGTTCTGTCAGTATTCCCGTGGCAATGTAATGCCTATTGTTAGTCATATTTATTTATAATGATTTAAATGGTAAATACATTGGAATTTACATGTTTTAGTTCATAAGTTTCAACAGTAGCGCCACCTACATAATTAATTATGGAATATTATTTAGTATTTACTGTTAAATGTTTTAAGAATTAGAAGCATAGAATATTTTAACATAATGTTTAATCTTTTATTAATTATTAGAACTTATTATAAGGTATAAATAATATCATCTGTAAGTTGGTTATGAAATTGTAAATTACCCTCGCCTAAATATTATAGTGTTAAAATATTATAAAACGAGTTGTAAGGGCTGCTCTCGCCCATTCTATTACAAATGGTTGGATATTAAACATTGAAGTGCAAGTACTGTGTATTACTGAAACAAGTCTTAACAAGTCAGAAGTGTTCGACCGCTGTAGTATTACGCGCCACGTGTCGATATACACCGTTCGCAAGATATCCTGTCCAAGAATGCTGATGAAGATGGGGTGCTGCCACTGCCGTTGAAAAGCCACGAAAATAAGAAACGACGTTAAAGTTACGTCTAAGAATGCTGATGAAGATAGAGTGCTGCCAATGCCGTTGAAGTCACGAAAATAAGAGACGACGTTAAAGTTACTATTTGGGCCTTCTCCGAGTGCTACTGTAGTTACCTCAAGCGACAAGGAGTCGTAGATTTAAAATGATATTGCAAGTGCGTAAGTTTTTATTATTTTTTTTTTTTTTTAATACCCACGTTTTGCCATCTGCTTAGCAGGCTAATTATCTTGCTGGTTATTCGGCAGCATGCTCAATATAGAATATTAATAACTTTGTAGCTTGAAGTTAATAGCACTACTATTGAATTCTATTCATCATATATATCATATTCACTATTAACCATATCCTGTTAAAGTTCAATCATATACGAAATACAATAAGAGCCTGAATATTTACCAAAACTTTACAGTGGTTCTAATACAATATCTCTCCATACATGTTTACATCGCTTGGAGCCTTTGGTGAAGACATACGTCGGAGATGGAAAACTCTAAACTACTACTTGACTGCTAATCTGGAAGGGAATTCGTTGCTGTATTATGAAAATCAACAACATATCAACATCACCTACAGCTACTGGAAGAAGAGGTCAACCAAGTACTTTCTTCCTGATCGCGGGATTGCAGTGCAAGCAAGCAACACTATACAACGATGGACCTGAATCTAACAATAAGGTGACAGATAAACTTTATTATAAGAAACTAGCCCTAGAAAAGTTTTGCATAATTAAGTGACCATCTGATTTATAATATTATTGTTACTACGTATACCAACTTTCAAAGCTTTTAAGACCCAGTTGTAGGTTAGAGACGCGATTTTTATTTTTTGCTTTTATTAAGTTTTTTTTTAACTGACGCGGTAGTTGAGACTTGCAATATAAACGTAATGTTAGTATTTTAGATTACGATTTAGGCTTTAATGTCTTTATATATGACATAGAAGTGAACACTCTCAATGAAGGGGTAATATTCGGTTTACAAAATGTATGTAGGTTATTTAAAGAACGATTTCTTAAAAAAAAGAGTATATATCAGTCGTAAATGATTAAAATATAAAACCCAATATTAAACAAAAAGAAAAGGAATAACGTTAGATATTTTATATATATATATATATGTATGTATGTATGTATATATATATATATATATATATATATATATATATATATATATATATATATATATATATATATGTATATATATGTATGTATATATTTTTTTTTTTTTTTTAAAAAAAGCACTTAACATCATAAAACCATTTTCAAATCGTAATGATCCTTTTGTTTAAGATAGTAAGTAGTTCCTTATAGTATACACAATATGAATAGATAAAGTATAATTTTAATTTAAACAAATTAAAATGTACACTTGTCTCCTTTCAGAGAAATTAAAATTCTAGGATTTCTTATAGATAGACTTAAATGAATATGACTCGGTAAATATTGAAACTCTATAAATTTGGTAGGATCAGATCTAAATGGCCTTGAGGACCGTATGGAAATAATAAGCCAATGCTTTGACGCTATAGGGGGTAGATTTAGATATTATGTTTACATTTATTAAATAGGTAAAGATTTGAATTCACGATATTATTTTATTACTTCTGCAACTATATTTTATTTTGTTTTGCTAACTACTCCATAGATCTTAAAATATTTATATTTAATTTTGAATTTGTAAGTTTAGCATCGGGTTGCGATAGACGTTCGTTTTTAAAACCAAGATTGGATACTTGGTTATCCACGAGGATAGGGTTATGCCATATCATGTGGAGAAATTAAACTTTATGGAACCCAATAATATCTATTTTAAGAAGTTTCATTGGTTACTTTCATAAATCAAATTTGCTTTGAAAAGACCATTTTTAGGTGGGTAAAAATAAAGTTTAAAAACGTTTAAAATCTGAACCGGTACTGTCTAAATATAATCCCGAACTAAACAGACTAATTCAATAATAACGCGTATGAATATGAAGCAATGATACTGGTATTTATTACTAAAACATATTTCTATTATCTTTTATTTGACCGTTTAAATTATTTACTGAGTGTTAAGTTCTCAGTAGTAGGTATCTGTATGAATTTATGATCCTTAATTTTGAACCGATTATTGAAAAGGTAAAACGCAATAGGTATTCCGAAATAAATTCGTTAGAATCGATAAATTATTTCAGAATGATGATAATATAGGTTTAACATTTAGATCGATTTTAAACTACACCAGTAAACGCGTACATTTCGTATTAAATTGTAAAAAAAAATAGAGCAAGCAATTAGGTCTTCTAAATCCCTATTAAAAGAAACTTTAAACGATATGCGTGGCACTCGATTATTTAATTTTCGATAGTATGTTAAAGAAGAAAAGAAATAACTACGATGAATTATCGATCGAGTACGATGATAAATAACACGCGTTTTTGAACTGTCAAATCGAGGAATTATATAAATCCACAGTAAAAGTTATACTAAACAAGAAATAATTGCATGCCTAAACAATATACCATAATTGACAGTTCAGACAGTTCAAATTAGGTATTTGAAATTGATGAACTTTAAAAAAAAATATATAATTTTCTAGATTATGACTGTTTATTACTTAAAAATAGAATTATTATAAAACATGCCTCCTAAATATTCTTATTAGCAATATGAAACATAAACACGTTAGACTTAAAGATTCTGGTAACTTGAACTCTAGACAAGAGAAACATAAGAAAATTAGCAACGAATATATATTGTCGTATCTTAGGGTATAAGAAGTAATATTATATATGGCACGGCCTTATAAAACCCCAAGCCCCAACCCTCTAAATTTCCAAGAATCGTATTATTTTCAGTATAACGTTTGTAAAATTGAATGCAGTTTAATTCTATTAAATAATTTATACTGTAGATAATAATAAAACAAAAATATAAAATACGTTTTGAATAATTGTGTCATTCATTGTTTCGATTATATAGTAAACTAGGTGTAGGTATACAATGTACAAAATTACGATTTCAAACTCGGAATAAAATTAATAACACTTTTATAACATATGATTGAAAATTTAATTGATTTACGTTTTAATGCTTTATAAATAAATTAGTGAATCATTAGATTTAGTGCAAATTAGAACAATTGGAAATAATAATATAAATAGTAAACTTCTAAAGAAATATGCTTGGTTTTATAATGTTGTCCAATTGTATGAAAAGTATCGTTACATCTTCAAAATAAAAAAAGAGAACTACAAAAATTTTCTATTCCCACTAATGATTATTTTTATTTTTTTTTAGTTAAGAATATTTTCAATATTGATACGGACAGAGTCAATAAAGAATGTATAAATATGAATTTTATTTATATTTATTTATAAAATCTTTATTATACAAAGAAATTTATACAATTGGCGGACTTAATGCTATATATAGCACTTGATGCCTACTAATTATCTAGAAGTACCCTCGACCCCTAACAATATATTACAATTTCTTAAATAAAAAGAAATATCTATTTTATTTATTTTATTTTAAAAACTTATTGCACATACAATTATTACAAGAAATTACAGTAGTAGGATGTTGATACAGTAAGAAATTTTTGTGCAAAGGCGGTCTTATCGCTTAAAAGCGATCTCTTACAGACAACCCTTGATGAGTAATGAATATTTACAAGGTCATAGGACAGTGCAAGCATTCTACAACGAGAATAAGAATTTATACATAAGGACACAATAAAAATAAAAACTATCGTTTTTTTTTAATTATATAAGTAATTAAATAATAACGATTATATATAAATATATACATACGCATATACATATACATACATATATCCGTATATATAAATAAATAGAATAAAATAGATAACCTATATAATATATGGTATATACATACTTATGATAAAAATATATATTGCGTAGATAAATAATATTGCTTCAAACGATTTTTGAAAATTGACAGTGATTTAGAAGTTTGAATTTCTAACGGTAGGTCATTCCAGAGTAATATAGAGAAATATATATATAAATATTACAATTGTCGTGAATTTTGAATCGTGTTATGGTTAATAACTAAATGTAGCTTCTTCATTAACTACCGTTAAAGTATTTACATTTTCTAAATTCGGGTGAATGAACATTTTCTTAAGATGTAAAATTTAAAACTGTTTCGATGAAATCCCACATCATTTAAAATTCATTTTTCTTTAAAAAAAAATATAAAGAAACTAAACAAACATAACAAAACAAACGTAATACAAAGTAAAAACAACCTGCTACTTCCAACAAAACCCATGCATAGTATGAATTTCAAAGTCGTATATCTCTGTAGTCTGATCATTAATATAGCCTAACAAAATGAGCTTGGTTTGCTTTTATTAGTTAAAGATTTATTTGCTTAGAATGAGTTTCAAAAAGTTAAAATTAAATATATGTTCATAACAATGATATTAATAAGTAAATTATTGAATAATGTCTTGTTTACCAAGTTGGTGTGTTACGTGGTAAAAATAAATGTAAGGTACCATGTTGGTGTAAAAATGATAACGTAATAACATGTTTGTGTGTCCCGTAGTAAAAATAAGAAATTGATGCCATGTTGGTGTGTCCAATAGTAAAGGTAAGTATGAAATACCATGTAGGTGTGTCCCGTGGTAAGTAAGTGGTAAGTAAAAGTATAAGAAATATCATCAATGGGCATGTCCCGTGGTATAAAAAATAAATAAATAAGAATAAACTACCACATGTGTATGTTCCGGTGGTAGTAGTGAAAGTATAAGAAATATCATCAATGGGCATGTCCCGTGGTATAAAAAATAAATAAATAAGAATAAACTACCACATGTGTATGTTCCGGTGGTAGTAGTGAAAGTATAAGAAATACCATCAATGGGCATGTCCCGTGGTATAAAAAAAAAATAATAAATAAATAAAAATAAGAATAAGCTACCACATGTGTGTGTTCCAGTGGTAATAGTAAAATTGAGATATATCCCATGTTGATGATGTGTGTCCATGGGCACCAGATCATAACGGCATGTCCGTTGATCTGGCTTTTCGTAAGCAGCCTGGTTTGTCCGGTGCAAAGAGAACAAGTATTTATGATAAAAACGATTATTATTATATATTATTATTATATATTATTATTATGATCATAACGGCATGTCCGTTGATCTGGCTTTTCGTAAGCAGCCTGGTTTGTCCGGTGCAAAGAGAACAAGTATTTATGATAAAAACGATTATTATTATATATTATTATTATATTAACGAGTATTTATGATAAAAATTATAATTATATTACGAGGACGTAATAAGATGTCAAAACGGCCGATAGTAAAGTTATATGTTGTATAAATGTTATGTTATTTCGCACATTAAAAGTATAATTGGATGTTTTTTTTTCTTGATGCATTGTATTTCTAATGATTTATTTTTCTCTATAACATTGTAAGATCCTTAATTCAGATGACCATTTGGTCTACTGGTTTCCAGAATGTTTATTAAATTAGAAATTAGTCATTTAATATATGATGGTTGGTAATTAAAGAAATTAATGATACAATTACGAGGTCGTAAGATTACAAATCAGGAAAGGCCGAGTGTTAGTCATATTTATTTATAATGATTTAAATGGTAAATACATTGGAATTTACATGTTTTAGTTCATAAGTTTCAACAGTAGCGCCACCTACATAATTAATTATGGAATATTATTTAGTATTTACTGTTAAATGTTTTAAGAATTAGAAGCATAGAATATTTTAACATAATGTTTAATCTTTTATTAATTATTAGAACTTATTATAAGGTATAAATAATATCATCTGTAAGTTGGTTATGAAATTGTAAATTACCCTCGCCTAAATATTATAGTGTTAAAATATTATAAAACGAGTTGTAAGGGCTGCTCTCGCCCATTCTATTACAAATGGTTGGATATTAAACATTGAAGTGCAAGTACTGTGTATTACTGAAACAAGTCTTAACACTATATATATAGCATATATGTATAGGCATTACATTGCTACGATATCAAACTGAAAATAATAACATACATTCACATCACATACACACGACCAGGACATTATTCAGATATACGTATTAAAGCATATGGATTCGAAATATTATGTTTTTATAATCCACTTGTAAAAACCGCGTTCATATCCGTTAAGTAGTTTCGACATTATAACGTTCCAGACAGTCAGAAAGAGACAAAAATTCCAAGATTTATTTTTTAGTTTCTGTTACTCATTTTGAATTGATGTACAGACACTCGATTTTTACTGTCTTATTACATATTTGAGATTAATAGTTAAAACAATACATATGATTGACTACGATATTGATTATGCATAATTGCATTGGCATTTAAAAAATAAACTTTAGAAGAATAAACAAAAAAAAAAACAACAGAAAAATACCATACGGCATAGAAAATAATTTATAATGAGCCTAGCTATAGCCTATGTCACTCGGGAATAGTGTAGCTGGCCAACGGTGAAAGAATTTTGGAAATCGGTCCAGTAGTTTCGGAGCCTATTCATTTCAAACACACAAAAAAATAATCAAACCGTTCCTCTTTATAATATTAGTATAGATATAGAAAATCAAATGCTGTTTAGAGCAAGGTTGTTCATAATTGAATGTCTGTGACATTTAAATAATTTATTTGGATAAAGAATAATATCGTAATTAATAAAACACCTTTGAAAGTGTATATTATTTTAGAACTAATTTCATAACCATAGAAAACGTTATAGTGAGTCAACTTTAAAAGCTAGATATATCTTGTCGCGGACTTCTTTTTAAAACTTTTAAAGAGAAACAATTTCATAGAACATCATTTTTGCGTAACTTTCACCGTTTTCGCAGCGCACGCAGTTTTTTGTTTATTTTTTTACACCTCGCGTTAGAATATTCAAGTTTTAGTAATCATCCCTAATTTTTTGAAAATGAAACATAGCCTATGTCACTCGGGAATAGTGTAGCTTGCCAACGGTGAAAGAATTTTGGAAATCGGTCTAGTAGTTTCGGAGCCTATTCATTTCAAACATACAAAAAAATAATCAAACCTTTCCTCTTTATAATATTAGTATAGATAATGAATTGTAATTACATACTGGACAATACGATTTTATGAACTTGCTATTGAAACTAATAAATAAATTCAAGATTATAACATGAAGAAGAAATTATGAAATATAATTTAAAATATTTTTAAAATACATTGATTGTCTGAAATAGAAGTAAGAATGAAAAGAAATACGAGTTTTGGCTGAGAAATGGAGCATTGGGGTCCTGATCTTTACAAGGTTTGTTTTGCTATACCTAGAACGAACAACAATTCGAAACAGCAGAAACCATGATGAAGAATAATTTTATTTGTGATATAGTGACGATCCAACATGTTAAGAAGCCTAAAGTTATTATTTTTAAAGTGGATTGTGTACATTTGTCTGTTTTTATGGTACTTATGTGTTTCTTCTATGAAAATATTATACGTCAGAAACAGTCGATTCACTTCTTACGTTTTAATTAATTAATATTAATGAAAATTATGACGTTTTACGCGTCATCTTTATTTCTAAGTCACATCTAAAAGAAAATGTGAATTATATTTACATGTCATAAAGAAGTTTCACTTCTTACATGTGTACACTAATACGCACACACATATATATATTTTTTTTAATAAATGCCCCTATTCAAATTATATTATATAAATAAATTTAAATATATTTGTTCTTCCTTGCAACTCAAAAAAAAGAATAGGAAGGATAAACAAAATAAGGGTAATGTGTCCATGTAACTATCGCGACTATCAACAGATAATAATTAGCTAAAATGTCTTGTCTTTTATTAGCCTTTACTATTTCTTGGCCTTCTACTACAACTTGGCGCATCCCTTAAGACACAGAACAAAACAGACTTTTTAATATTCCAGATGGAAAATTTCAGTATGGAATTAGTTAATATATGTTCGGCATCAATTATAGATGTTGAATTGTTTATCGGTAGGTTTCTTAAGCTACCCGCCATTTTAATTGTTCAATAAATCAGGTTATCTTAGCGTTACAATTGCACGACTCAATAATAAATTGAAATTGAAATCAAAGATTCTCGCATTCAGACTCAGACAATAAATCGGAAACAAGGTCAAACAAACCGAAGGACTCAATACGTTGTTAACATCAACGAATACAACTTACAATGATTGTAACTTAGACATCATTACTTTTAAGGTCGTGCCTTTTGACCTAATTTCAGAACGTTTTTAATCCAGACGCTACAAGTTTAAATAAATGAAAACTAATCAAATCAAACAAGGTAATATTGAAGAGTTCCGCAGTTTTTGTTTCTCGAATCTCAAACATTTCCTAATAATATTTTATCGTGCCCCTCAATAAAAAGTGGTAAGCTTAGCTTTTTATTTAACTTTTTAATTGATTGTATATTGGTTTAACATATCAGATGATATTATAGAATAAAAAACCCATTTAAAATGTGATGATCATGGTTTAACGTTTATTTGCATTTTGTGAACTATGGAAGGAAGTAAAGTTATCTATTATTTTCTGTGTCATAATAATGAATTTAATTTTTGTATTAGATACATTTTGAATTCCACTATATTATTTTTGGCACTTTTGCTTCTAAACAAACTAAACTACACGAAATGTGGAACAATTTTGTCGATTCTGTAATTTTGTTGTATTTGGGAATAGTTAATGTTGAATAATGCTCAGCTTGCAATCAAAATGTTCTGAAATATGATGTTAAATGAGTTGGTTGCAGATTTCTGGGATTAGTTATGGCAATTGGAAAATATTTAAAGTGTTTGGAACATATTACTACAACCACCATCATTACCGTTTGTTTTATAGTAAGTTATTTTATATAAACATTCGCTTTTTAACCCGCGACGCAAAGAGATTGGTGTTATAAGATGGACCTGTCGATCTTTGTATCTGTGTGTCTGTCTGTAGCATACTAGCAGCCGAACGCGTGAACGGATTTGATTGCGGTTTTTTTAATCGAAAGTCTGGTTCGTCGAGATGGTTCTTAGCCATGTTTGGTTGAAATAAACACAGTTTTAAAAAACAATAAATATAAATATATGTATATATATATAAATTCCCCGATACAAAAAGACCTGTAAAAAGAATAAAAATATTATTCTTATGCACTTATTGAAGTCGTTGCGTCGGGGTACAGCTTAATAAAGGAAGAAATTAAAATGCAAGTAAGTTATCAAGGCAAATAAAAAAAATATGATATTGTATCTTAAACATTAAGTCCTCAATGATTCACTTCGTAAAATAGACACCATTGTCAACGTACGTACAACGGTGGTAGACCATAACATCGGGTTGCCGGCAAAATTACAACCCATCTGGCAAAGTCGGGCGGCAGAGCAACCTAGTCGTATTCCGGCACGTTGATCGATGAAGCCGTATATGGAGAAATGGGTCTGAACAGCTGCGTTACGTTGGCGAACCGGTTTGGCATCGAGGTGGTGTTTGTTGTGCCGAATACCTGTCCAGGAGGGTAAAGGGTTCTGAAGCAACGGCTTTCCACTGGCCGCCCGCCCTATCTACTGAGACACCCGACGGTAGATACGTTTGCAGCTAAACTACTGGTCAGCTGCTAGGATCAGGGTACTACGGAACCCCGGTACCTAAGCTCTCAAGCCGGCACTGTAAATTGCCGGGTTACCGGTTTTGGTGTTGGGTTCGTAGTGGTTATGTAGTTAGCTGCAGAGATTCGGCGCTGTTCGTCTGGTTTCCCACAGTTGTCGGGGGCTTGTCGGATCTTGTGCGCAGCCAGAGGTTATTGACCAGGCTAAAGCGAAGGGCTGCTGCGGTCTTTAACCTCCGGTCTTAGAACGGCCCTTGAGCAGAGATCCCTTTGGTGTCACTGCAGTGCGAGTAGCCCCCTGCTTAGAGGTTAGCTGGATGTGCTAGCATCTATCCGGTTATTCGACTGTATCGTAGGGTAGGCTTTCGGTTTGACTGCCTGTCGGGAAGTGAGCGTGCCTTACAGCTCCGGCGTCAGCTGGAAACTGGTAGTTGGCCTTTCTGACATTCTCAGCAAGTGAATTGCAAGTGTGAGAAATCACACGGGAAGTGAGCGTGCCTTACAGCTCCAAAACATTTCATGGAGAGAAGGTAGCTTGGTGGTCGCGATTGGACTTGTCTATGACCGATAACCTTGCGAGTTTAGTAGTCTTATAGTGCCGTTGTCACTATAAGACTAGTAAGTTCACGTTGTGACGGCTTCGGAGGTCAGAGCTGCCGTAAAAGGGTCTACATGACAGGGTTACACCTTGACTAAACGAATAGAGGCATAAACTTTATAACCGATTGGTTGGTGGGGTTGTGATGCTATAAACATAAGTATTAGGACTGAAGGAGGCGAGGGCAGTATGGCTGCCCACAGAAGTTAAAAAGTTAAGTTGGGGGCCCAATTAGTGGGTCAGCCACCCAGGTCTTGCTGCTGCGCCAGCTGAGAAAAATCCCAGGGTAGCTTCATCGTGCTGGTTGGGGATCAGATGAGAAAACCCGATGGCGATCCCTACGGGCGTCCCCACAGTCTTCAGACTAGCCTCTCAGTAGCATGACATATATTTATGCTTTACAAACATTAAGGATAAATAACACAATTTATCGTGAAATATTTACTATTAACATATGAAATAACCGCAATCACCGCAATCACCGCAACTCAACCGAGAGGGGACGAAACACCGAAGAAGTCAACCACCTGGACGCTGGCCGAATGGCGAATTGGTGCAGAACCTAAGAAAAAAAAAATTATAAAAAAAAATAAAAAATAAAAAATAAAAAAATAATACTAATAATAAATAAATAAATAAATAAATAAAAATAAAAAAATAAATAAATATATAAAAAAAAACCAAACAAAACAAAAAGAATAAAAAGAAAAAATATACATATACATATACTTACCTGTAATTATGCTTTCCTGTCCTAGGTCCTGGACATACATGAAAACCTGAAAAAACTAAGAGAAATAGCATTGTATAAATAATTAAATAGATAAACTCTCTCGATGTCCCAAACCTGTAACAAATAAGTAATAAAACAGTTTTGTATAAACTATAAATATAGATAAATGGCTGTACCTACCTTTTCATTATAAACTTCTTACTACTATAAAAAATAATTTACTCATAGTCCCGAATCTGAAATCGGAAAAAATCTAATTAGTCTTGTATAAATTAACAAAATAGATAAATGGCTTTACTTACCTTGGCTCTATATATTCACTACTACTATGTAATAAATCTATTCATTGTCCCGAATCTGAAACCGAAAATAAATAAATTAGTTTTGTATAAAATACCATATTGATTAATGACTGTACTACCTTGGCTGTGTATACCACTTACTACTATATAATAGATTCACTTAATGTCCGGAATCTGGAATGTAAAAGTAACAAATTAGCTCTGTATAAATTAAATAATAGACAAATGGCTGTACTTACCTTAGATGTAGATACTACCTACTACCATTAAATAAATACTACATCAAATAATAAAATTAACACACTGGAAAACTCATCTAATCCTGAACACAGACTCCGCCCACCCACGCGGAGGTACACGGCGAGTTTTTTAAAACAAAAAAAAAAAAAAAAAAAACATAAGAAATAAATCTCATCATCCTATGTACTCAGGCATGTAAATGATCTAATGTAATATAAATTGTGTACCAACATCATCTTCACGTCCTAAAAACTCAGGGTATTTACCCATATCATAAAGTTAGGCGACACTATTCTGCAACTTTTAAGATTATGCATGTTTTAAAGCAATAAGCTTGGAACGGAATAACGTGTGAAAGAAATGTAATTATGTCCCACGCCAAACGCTCACTGAAACTTCATTTAAGGCATAATACACAATTGAATTGTTTGGAATAAAATTATTTAGCGTGTCTATCTCTGTTACATTTTAATTGTATTTTTCACAAATAATAAATTCGTTTTACTTAATTGTATATATGAAGGAATAAAATTAATTTAATTTAATAATTTAAATATATTTTTAATTAGATATAAATATTAATAATTGCTAATACTTATTTCATTTACTGATAAAAGTATTTTCAAAAAGATAATATAAAATTAAAAATGTAGGTACAAAACAATGCAGAAAGATAACATTTTTTAAGCAACAAAATAAAACATGTTATGTATTATATTCATTGTAATTAAAGTTATTTAAATGTTGTTTAATTACAGATTCCATCAATAAAAAATAATAAAGATAAATTGCGCTTTTTCAACAGCATTTTCATGCAATTACAAATCCAAATAACGAATTTAGATTGTTTCAACATAGAAGTATTCTAGTTATAAGCCAAAAAGAAAAAATTTCAATACTCAAGGAAAAACATTGCAATGTCAATCTACTGATACCTAGCACACGCCATCAATCACTTAGAAAAAAAAAATATTTAAAAAAGTATGAATTGCCTAAATATAACAATGAATATGAAAAACAAGAACATGCGAATATCTTCTTCCGAAAATAATGAAAAATATGGAAAAAAAACTCATGGACTCATGCTATATTTGGACTAAAAAAATTGAGATAGCCATTTAAAATATTATTAATGTCATATTCCTAACCTTGACGTGGCTAAACATGTTTATAAAAACTTCAAATAATATGAAACAATTTTTGATATTATGCTTTCGTGAACCATGATTATTATTAAATATATACTGACTCCATAGTTATACGGGGTTCGGAGTTCGAAACATAGCGGCATTCATCGAACTTCGACTACAACTGTGGTGGTTGTGATGAGGAGCAAAATTTATTGTCATCTAAAAGGTCTCATACAGATCATCGTCAATCGTCGTTGTAATATGTTTTGAACCTGTTAAAAGATAGTAGTAAGATTTAATATTTACCATATAAAAGAGATTTAGTAATTAATATTTAATATTATTAAACTAGCCTTTAATAATAATATAAAACGAGTGCTTTTGCATCAAAATTCAGCAGTGCTAAAGTTTTTAATTTTTAGTCTTAAATCATATTAGTTTTATGATTTATGGCTCATTTATTTGTGTTTCGAATAAAAAATACTTAAGACTGTTTTTTTTTACTGGATCAGTGCATGTCAGATCAAAGCTTGTTTCTGATCAGATTTAAAATGTCTTATTTTATTTTGGTTTCTATCATCATTCAGTTTTGTGTAATAAAAAAATATATTGTAGGTGATAAATAAATAATTCTGATAAAACACAACAATCAAACGTTAAACCAAACACAAATATAAAAGTTAAGTAAAGGTAGCTGCGTCCCAGGATTTGGAAGTGACAAATATTTGCATTATTAATAAATAATGCAAATATTTGTATGACTGCACTTTTACTGCAGTTCAATATAACTTTCACGTGTAGTAAAAACAAGTAAAAATTTTAATAGTAAAAAAACATGAAAATAACAATGTTTATTTCGCTTAAATTTCAAAATGTATTCACTACTACTATAACAATATTATATTTTTTTTACATAAACTCCATAGACCGTACTATGAAGTACATTGAAAATAAAGCGAGAAAGCCAAATGTCCCTTCGATTTCCGGTCGAAGTAAATATTTACACGTCCGGAAAGATTCCTCTCGTTCTGTCTGAAATATTTCACTCACATTGTGCATCCAATACGTGACAATAAAATAAAACATTGTTCACATTTGTAGAACTTAAAAAAGACCAAATTGACAGATCTTAGGACAAAGCCATGTTCAGTATGGATCCCATAATTACAAATACATTTCTATGTTAAAATTCTTTTCTGGTACGGGATTTTATATTAACCGCACGCAAATATCATCTGCTTTCTAATCATTGCAGGAAAACTAAATTATATTATTATTACTTAATTTTTTTTCACCCAACTTTAAGTTTATCCTACTAATATTATAAATGCGAAAGTTTGTGAGTATGTATGGATGTTTGTTACACTTTCACGCAAATACTACTGAACCGATTACGATAAAATTTGGTATATAGGTAGCTGAAGACCCAGAATAGCACATAGGCTATAAAAATCCACGAAACGTCACGACGACACGACGAAATCCACGACGGTTTCCCAGTAGTCGCGGGTTCGAATCCCTGCCCGTATCGGTTTTTTACATTCTATATTTATATAAATTTAAATAAGCTTAACATGGCTATACATGTTTAAAGATATTTTCAAACATTGATTTCGGTAGTGGCATCTTTTCAATGTTTATCTATACTGCAAAGTTAGAAACATTGGTTAGGATTTTCGAAAGAAACCTAATAGATGTCACCACCGTCCCGATAAAGACGATCACATATAGAATGCTTAATTCACCGAAACGGACAGCGATACGGTAGCTCAGTTGGTAGAGCGACGGGACGGTTTCCCAGTAGTCGCGGGTTCGAATCCCTGCCCGTATCGGTTTTTTACATTCTATATTTATATAAATTTAAATAGGCTTAACATGGCTATACATGTTTAAAGATATTTTCAAATACTAAACAGATTTTGATGAAACTTAGCTATATTGTAGCTTATGTACAAAAATAATAAATAGGCTATAGAAATACTAAGTTTTGCACGTGCTTTGCTCTGTGGCATAACGTAGATTGTAGCGCGATAATTTACTGCCACTGGAAATCCTGTTTTTAATCGTTTGGATCACTGAATTTTACATAATTATTTGTGAAAATTCTTCTTATTACCGGTAGGTGCGTCAAAAATAATAGAAAATAATATTTTTATGGCTTATGTTCCTTGCCATAAAAAAATTTTGGAACGTAGTTCCTTATCGCTCGTTGTGAAAGGGGGCTAAACGGTAAAAATTCTTACGAAAAGTTGGCACGACATGTTTTGCTATCACTCTCTCTCTCTTATAGAAATCAAGCGAGATATTTTCATTTCTATCATTATTATTTTTTGTATTATATTAAATTGCTTAGTAGTTCTTTATTCGAGAAAGGAACTTCGTTCCATCCGAGTGTCCCTTGACACCTCTTAGTTTTTTTTACAGTCTACGTGGACACTGTCACGGGCAACAGCTAGTAATCAATAAATTTATCGTTAAAATAGTGTACCACAAACCTAATTACACTCTATTTTTCTGTTTCATAAACTTAACAAGTTACTATTAGCTTTCTTGAAAGCTAATAGTTTGAATCCATTTGTAATCTTAATTAAAATATATTCACAACTATACTGCAAAAAAATACCAGTGTGCTTTTCTGTGTGTTTATCTCTGTTTATCCTGTATATGCTTGAAAATAAATAAATTTCACTATTGAAATGTATTTCTATACTGATTAATAGTTTATATACTATAATAATGTATGTTTGTAACTTATATAAAAGTTTATTTCTAACGCCGCAAAATATTGCTGATTGATTGATGTTTCCAAGCAACTATTATAATGACATTGCTGCTATAAAAATATATGTAATAAGAAAGTAGATAAATTTATTATAAAATTTTAATTAAAAAGTAAATATATAGTAAAAGTCATAAATGATTGTAGCTGTGGAATAACAATAACGAATAACTGTATAAATTAACAATAAATCACATATTATTTAAGTATAATACCACATTACTTAACAAAAGCATGCACAGGGTTAAACAACTGAGAAAAAATTTTTCATATTAGAGCTCTCTTACCGCAAAGAATCGTCAACGACGGTCGTTCTATTCGTTATAGCACTTTATGATACTGTTCACAAATACACTAAACTGTTTACCATTTAAAATCTCAATTATCACTGTTACACAACTTAGTCTCTCGATCACACACTCAGCGGTTTATTATAACTGTTACACTTTTATCACAATAGCACCACCACACAACTCGTACTCCCAATTTCACAATTTCTTCTCTTAACCGTGCTGCGACTTATATACTTCTTATTCTTAGTCAAATCAGTATGGAATATTACATTTATTTTATCAATTAAACTTCTATACAGATATTCAATTGTTTTAGTCAAATCAACAAATTATATCTGTATTTTTAGTCAAAACCAAACTACCACATGTATAAAAGCTAACATTCAGTTACACGTTACTACACTTTATTTACGACCCACTTTCTATATTGCTTTGCTGAGTTTTTTTCGTAAAAGTGTCATAATTTTGGACTAAAATTATACCAATAGGCCATAGAATGGTTTACACATGTTCCCATATGGAAATGAAAACGTTAAATATTTCTATTAAATAACCGGCCTGTTGATCCAGTGGTTAGCGCAGAGGCCTAACGTATAGCAACGCTATTGAGCTCGGGTTCGATTCCCGACAGGGACGGGTATGTATGTGATGAGCATAGATGTCTGTATTTCTGGGTTTGGTCTTTTATTAAATATATTCTCAGTATTTATAATGTGTATTTTTATGTATTTGTATCGTTGTCTAACACCCTTAACACAAGCAAATAATTTGCTTACTTAGGGGTTAGATCAATGTGTGTAATTTGTCCTGTATTATTATGATTAATGTTTGAATGTTAAATTAAATGCTATAATTACTAAATATTATAATTATATAGAATATATAACTAACTTTGTCCACTACCATAGCTGTTTAAGAAGAAGGATTCTCTGTTAATTATTCTGTCTTTGGGAGAACAAGTCAACAGAGAGATTTAGCAACCTTTAAGCGGAGTGACCGCAAATATTCATAGCACAATAGATATACAATTTGAGAGTAAATATTTTTTAAAGGTTTAAATTAAAGTATATGTGATCAAAATGATAAATTCAAAAACTCAATAAATTGTCCATTTTTGTTTCATTTGAGGCACGTAATTGATTTCCGTAAACAACGGTATGCTGAAGTTTTCCAACTTTTTTGTAACACAGTCCTTATTGAAATTTCTAAAGGTAAAAAAATGATTTTTTTTACTTTTTGATTAAATTAAATAAAGCTACAACTAAAGTATTTATTTAAAGCACTATTTCTTAAATGTCTAAAGTTTCCGCGATTAAGTGTATTTTTTAAAAATTTTCTTAAAGCAACCCTTAACATTACTGGGCTATAATTTTTAGATTCTTAATAGAGTTAGGGCTTTTTGAAGTAATATCAAAAAACAACTCATGTACCTTTATGCTTTAAACATCAAAACTAAAGTTCTATGATTTTCAATTTTGAAGATCGAGTTAAACTGGGCCTGTTGGGTTAATTGGGTTTTATTGAAATAATTCATTTTTAATTCAATTCATAATCAATCGAAACATTATCGTTTATTTTAAATAAAATGATTGCGTTATTTTCGTTAACTCCATAAAACCCAATATATTATTTTCCAAGATTTTCACCATTGGTGAAAACCAAAATAAGTTTTAAAAATTTTTTTTTTGTATAGTTCTAAAAACTTTTTTTTTACACTGACCGACATTTCAAATACCGTGATATCAATCGAGATTCCGCTATACAAATAACAACTAATCTTTCATTTCCCTTTTATTGCAGGATATAGACAACAATGAATTTCTTTCGAATAAGGATGAATGAATTGAATGAAATTTGGGGTAATGAATTCTTTAGGTTCTAGAGAATACTGGAAAAGAAGCAACAAAAACTGGAGAGTAGAATATTAAAAAAATACAAAATAGGTGAAAACGTCAAGCTCAAGACAAACGCTACTTGGATATTTGACGTATTGCACCGATCCATAGAATTATTAGCAGGTGATATATAGTAATTTTATTCTTGAATAATTGTTTTAAAAATAATATACTTTGTAATATAAATAAACTTTATACTTAACTTCAAGCATGTAATCCATTCTTTTTTCATCACTTATTTTTGTTTCTACACACAACAGATTCATAGAAATTGCATATAAATAAAGAATACGGTTTCATTTTTTATTATATACTATAGTTATTATTATTATTTAAGTTATTATATTTGGTATGCTAAACTTTTTTTGTTTAATTTAACTAATGCCTCTTTCATATTATATTATGAATCGTAGTCACCATTAATTTATTTTATTTATTAAAAAGAACATGTGGTTCCGGTTAAAACTATAACCCCTCCTAGTAAAACGTAGGTGTCTTGAGAGGTGATCGAGAGCCGCTATTCTTGTAGAATCATTCTGTCATCTCCGGACTGCACCAAGTATGGGCTGATTGAACCGGCATTGGACACAATTAAGTTCAGGTCATAATGAAGAGCCGGGGCTACTATGTTTATCGCATGTAAGTGAGTGTCAAGTAGTGGCACCCAATCTCTAAAACCTAAAATTAAGTTGGCACTTCTTTCTTCGACGTAGGATGACGCACTTGTAATCTCACCGCTGTATGTCGTATTATCCGGTATATAATTTACTGTTTTACTATCTACACATATAATTCTTATTGTTTCCTAAGGGAGAAGATAAAAATTAGAATTATAAGATATTTAACAAGGCAAAATATTTGAAGCACCATAACAAGCAAGAATTATAAAACTTCAGACGGTACACTTGAGGTATTCAATATATTATCACGTTCTGCAAACTAAAGAATCGTGCCTCCTTTTAAATTACTTGAATAAAATAAACTAGCTATTATATTTTCGCGCAACAGACGGAAAAACAGGTCGATTACAAATTAACATAAACTTCTCAAAGGCGATCCCTAGTCTAGTTTGTACCTGAGTTTCCAATACTAACTATCTTATTTAAACAGTAAATCCTTAAGTCAACATTTGAAGTAAATAAAATGAATATGTTAAGATTTCTAGGCTATATCGTTTACTATTTTGATTATAATAATGTTTTGCTTTTAGTTTATTTCTGTGTATGGACGCATTGCTTTTCGTTCATTCTTATCGAGATAAATAACTTATATGCTAGGAATATTATTAAATAATTGTGTTTCATAACATTATTTTACGCCACCAAAAACCCTAAATTAATTGCAATAATGATATATTTTCATTTATTCAAATTACTAACACTTTTTTAATTTGTTTATTAATCATCAATTTTATTTACTCAGTCGCTAACTCATTAAATGTTAAGTAATTGGCAAAAAGATATATTATTTTAAACAGCTGGATAATAATTATCAACAAACAATTATACATTATTACATATATATTATAAAATGTACAATTCTTAACATAAACGTATATACGTTTATACGTTTATTGTAAAAATTGTATTTTTTAGTGTTCTAGTTTAACAACCTTATTTTTCTTGTTCTTTATATAGTTTATTTTTCCTTGTTGACTGGTGGAGAATGCCTTGTTGCATTAAGTCAGCCTATTGTACCTAATTTATTTTGGACAACGAATGTTTATTCATTCATTCATTTATTCATTATTTTATTTATTCTTTATTGTTCCAACAAAAACTGTTACAATTGGCGGACTTAATGCTAGGTAGCATTCTCTAACAGTCAACCTTGGGGATGTACAGAGACTTAAAAGACGGTACAATAAAACAAAAAAAAAAGAAATAATAAAAATAAGCAATAAAAATCAGAAAATAATATGGAATTAAAAAACTGGACATACACATATACATCCACGTACACACATATACATACACACACACACACACAAATATATATATATATACATATACATACATACACATATACATATATATATATATACATACACATATACACATATACAAATACATATACATATAACTAATTATTTAAAAGATACATACACCAATATAATAGACAGATAACTTTAAAAATACACATATTCGTATTAAAAACTAATATAAAAGTTTCTTAGAAAAATGACTATAAACTCTTTTTTTAAAAATGAGCTTTGTGCGTGATTTCTTGACGTCATTGGGAAGAGAATTCCAAAGCCGAATACACTGGATCGTGAAAAAATGGGATATAAATCCAGAGCGGTGAACGGGAAAGGCTAGGCGGAGAGTATTTGGAGAACGAAAGCGTCTCTCATGTAAATCACTGAGGTAATGAAAATTGCTTTTTAAGTAATCAGGGGAGAGAGGATTGAATAATATAGAGAAAAGGAGATTGAGCATAAGAGACTGTCGACGTTCGCGAATTGGAAGCCATTTGAGCTGGCGACGATAAAAGGTAATATGGTCAAATTTACGTAGACAGAAAATAAAACGTATTGAGTAGTTCACCAGACGATCTAGTTTATTAAGAAGAACTTCATTGATTTCAGAGTAACACACAGCTGCATAATCCAAAATGGGAAAAACAAGAGTTTCAACAAGATACTTTTTAGTAGTGATAGGTAAGAAATTTCTAAAACGCTGCAGGGATCGCAGAACTGCAAAGACCGATCTACTAGTTTCATTTACTTGTGTAGCCCAGGAAAATGTTGAATCTAAATGGATACCAAGATTCTTTACTGATGATGAGAATGGTATGACCGTAGTACCAAGCATGACAGGTGGAACAGATTCCAAATCCATTTTACATAATTGACCTGAGCTACCCAAGACGATAGACTGACATTTGGCCACATTCACAAGAATCCCAAATTTAGCAGACCAAGAATTAATTTTACACAGGTTGCTATTTATTTTTTCCACTCCAATATCAATGTTCGAGATAGCGATCTGTGTATAAATTTGCAAGTCATCTGCATACAAATGGTAAGAACAGTCAAGAGAAGAGGTAAGAAGATTGATGAAAATAGAAAAAAGTAATGGAGACAGAATGCCACCTTGTGGAACACCAGACTTCAAATCACACCATTCAGAAATCACATCGTTAACTTTGACGGCTTGCTGGCGTCCACGGAGGTAACTGGAAAACCAATCTAACACTGTGGGTGAGACTTTATTGTGATGGAGGGCGGCAAGGAGAATGTCATGGTCTACCATGTTGAAGGCATTAGAGAAATCAATAAGAACTAGAATGGTGACCAGTCTCTTCTCCATGCCGTGTCTAATATCCTCAGTAACTTTGAGAAGTGCCGTAGTAGTACTATGACCTAGTTTAAAACCGGACTGAAACTGGGAAAGAAGTTTATTAGTATGAAAGAAAGAGGCTAACTGTTTGTGAGCAGTGGCTTCAAGAACTTTAGACATAAAGGGCAAAATTGAAATAGGTCTAAAATGATTTAATTGATTTGGATTAGCAATTTTAGGAAGAGGAGTTATATAGGCCTTACCCCAAATGGAAGGAAAACACCCTGTTAGAAACGAAAAATTTACAATATGAGTAATAGCAGGTGACAGATAGCAAAGAATTGGAAAAATCATTGCTCTACTCACATTATCGAAGCCAACAGCTTTTGATTTAAGAGAAGTTATAGTTTTATTAACATCTTCCACAGAAACTAATGAAAATGAAAATGGTTCTATAGGAGGTTGAGGAATGGAAGCAATTTCGGAAATAGTCTCAGACTTGATAAGGGGACAAAGAGTAGAAGATGAAGAAAAGTGCTTATTCAATTCATCAAGAGAAAAGGAGCCAGAAGCAAGATTTGGAGAAGTTTTTCCGATACCAAGCGTGTGTAAAAACTTCCATATATCAGCAGGAGAGGAATTGGAAATACTGTCAAAGAAATAGCGACGTTTTGCTGACCTTACCATTTGGTTGCATCTGTTGCGACCTGCTTTATACAGATTCCAGCTCTCCTCACATCTGTCACGCTTAAAACGTCGAAACAGTCTATCACGACGTGTCATTGCCATCCTAACATCAGCGGTGATCCACGGAGCTGGCAAGCGTTTAAGTTTCACGGGCTTGAGTGGCGCATGCTTATTGAATAGGTCCAATATGATATTATTTAAAACAGAGACCTTATCATCTGCTGACAATGCTGTTTCCACGGTGGAGTAGTCAATGCCTTCTGCATCTGCTTGTAACGACGGCAGATCAATCTTTGCAAAATTACGCAACCAAACTATTGCTGGTTTTAATTTAGGAGATTTAACTTTGTAGGTGAGATAAATTAGATCATGCCGGGAAAACCCGGGAGCAAGTAGCTGACCGTGTGCTATGACATGATCAATAGAGGAGGTAAACATTAAATCAAGGCATGTATCATTAAAGTTAATATTGTGATGTGTAGGGTTTGAAGAAATGAGGGACAGATTGAGTGAATTAAATAATTTGAGAAGATTATTATTTCAATTCATTCATTCATTCATTCGTACGTTAATTAATTCATTCATTCATTTATTCATTCATTAATTCATTTATTCATTAATTAATTCATTCATTCATTCATAATATATTTTATTTTTTTTTCTTACACACGTTAAAGAAATCGTAAAATCAATCTTTATCTATTTCTTTTTCGATACTAATATAAACTTAACTATTCTATTGATATGCTCAAATAACCCTAAGATGGTCCTTGAAAAATATTTATAAAAGTGTTATGTTTTCGCGCGCGTTGTCATAGGATTAAGGAATTAATTTTACTTAACAATCCAGGAATGTCAATAACGTTTGAAATAATCTTAAGTTAAAAACACAAGTCCAACATTTGTCTTTGATCAATGACAGTGTATTATAATTCCTAAGGAACATTGCGTACTTAACATTTTGAAAATTCTTGTCTTTGAAATTTGAGAAACTTAAGAATTTTCTTTGTGCCCTTTATATCCTATCCTTATGAACATTATACAATGGATTCCATGCAACTGAGAAATATTAAGATTTATTACGAACTATTGAATTAAATAGTACTTCTCTTATATAGGCATTCTTGAACTGTTTCATACTGCTATCAATAAAACCAATAGTTTTCGGCAATTTGTCTATGATGTTATTAAAATGTGGTTTAAAACTCATTTTAGATTCTACAAAAATATCAAGATCTCTTATCTGTGATATCTTTTTTAGAACATTTACTTATACATTTATTTATACTGTATCCATATTTTAAATTTGATATTTTTAAGAGTAAAACTTATACATTTTTTTGTTATTAATTTTCATGTGATTCATGTGATTAAGTTTCATGTGATTTTCCTTACATCAGAACACTAATGCATTTAAATAATGTCGCAAGAGCTCGGCGTCTTTTAATTCATTAACATTTATATACAATTTAAACTCATCGGCGTATAATTGAAATTTACTAAATTTAAAACTATATTGTTTCGTTTATGAATATACTAAAAAGAATAGGTCCAAGGATTGATCCTTGTGGAACACCAGATGATGCAATAAACGTGTTGGATAGATGACTTCCAATTGCTAGGCTCATTGGTAAATTTTTTAAATATGACTCCATAAAAGAACACTGCCATGCATACCATAGCTTGCTAGTTGTTTATCAATAGATAGTGATTAACAACGTCAAACGCTTTTGACAATTCAGCATAAATGCAGTCAACTTGTACATTTTTATCATGATGATATTATCATGATCGTGATGTCATCTATAAAATGAACTAAAACTGTTGCAATTAATTTTTTCTCTGCAAAACCATGTTGATAATGCGATATAGGTTTTATATGCCAGGTTAATGTTGATGAAACCAAAGATCCAACATTTTTGCAAATATTGATAGTACACAAATAGGTTTATATTGCTCAATAGAATTAAATAAATAAATAAACTATTAAACATTTTTTTTTTAAACTTGCAAATCTTCATAATACAATTAAAATACCATGGCAATCAGTCCAGTTACTTGAAGGTACGCTATATTAACATTATTTGCATAGAAGTTAACTAGTATAATTGGACAATATTTTACAGTTAATACAATATTATACATATTAAGTTAAGTAAAAGTGAATAGAATTATGCATAATTCTCAAATTCTTAAATCTACTTTGAGAGTGTTCAGGGACTACCCCGTCTAAGGAAGACCAGAGTCATTATTGTGAAATATCATCATACACATAATTATTAACTAAAAATCTTAATACTAAATATGTAAATTGAAAGACGGAATGTTAATAACCCAAGTCAAATAAAGGTCTTTCGGGGTAATATCAAATAAGATATAGTGAGTTTTTATTTCGATTATTGAAAAATTGCAAATAATATCATTACATTTTCACGAAACTTACAAAAATATAATCTGCTAACAAAGGATTTTATATATTTTTCCTCATATAAAGGCATTTTGGGCTTTATATAAGAAAAATTACTTACTAGAGCTACGGCTGACACTATGCTTTTTATTCTCTCTCCACATATAGAGCCTTCTAGTAATAATTTATATAATTTAAAATCATTTCTTTTAGTAAACTAATAATTTAGTTCGTTAAAGTAATCTGACGAAATTACGACTCAATTTTAATTAAAAATAAACAAAAGCACCACTCTTGTCTTTTTTAAAATTATAAACGCGTAACATTTACAAACCTAATAAATATACAGAGTGTAAACATGTTTCTTAAAAAGTAAACAAAATAATAATATGTGCAGTACAAATACACACGACTAAAGAATATTGTAAGATTGTACAAAGCTTGTCTTAGAGCTTTGTCATCATATTATAGCCAAGTAAAGCCTGGCTTAAGGTCAGTGAGAAAAATCTAGGAGCTGCCAACGTTACAAGATTTTTCAATGAAAAATAAACTTTTATTACCATTTTACGTTTTAGAATCATTTTCTTCGACTACAACATTCATTATTTAGAAAGTAATTCTACGGTTAAATTATATTCCTAACTTACTTTTTATGATTTCGTTTTGAATTATATTTATTTGGAAATTTTCGTAAGAAATATAGTAATGCTAGTTCAAATTTATAACCTAAAAAGTGCCTTAAAAGTTTACTGAAGTAATAAACCGACAAACAAATCCAATTACAAAATTTTAATAGTCTTTAAGAGATAGAATTAGGTGAAAGTCAAATTTATTGGGGTGCATTCAAATCTCATTATAATCGTGATAGAGCATTTCAGCTAACCAAACGTACTGTCACAACAAATGCGATCAAGGAGGGAGCTGCTTCTGATAAGAGGCCGCTTGAAGTGCATTCATTGTGAACAAGTGCTTACACGTCATACTCATGTCGTTATGAAAATTCATTCTCGTTTGTTCGTGGTATCACTTATAGTATTGGAATTTCAATTCAGTAGTGTCTGAACAATGAACAAACAACCACTTATACATTTTTAAATTTAATAATCGACAAATATCTGATCACCAAACTTCATGAATAGGTAATTTATTTATTTTACATATAGTACAGCCGTTGTAGCGCGTGCGTGTAGCCATGTAGCTAACGCGTAGTAGCCGTGTAGCTAACGCGTAGTAGCCGTGTAGCTAACGCGTAGTAGCCGTGTAGCTAACGCGTAGTAGCCGTGTAGCTAACGCGTAGTAGCCGTTTTCCGATTAACTTATATTGGCGATGTGTGTACTAGCACCCTGTCACTGAAGCAGTCTTACAGGAAATGCATAGCTTTCAAAACCCATGTCTTTGACAGTAATGATAGACTTCAAGAAAAAGTTATTGCGTTTTGTGTGCTTATGCCCTCAAACGTGTTGGTGATATATAACTGCTTTACTGACTCATTGACAGTTCTAACTTATAAGTTATTGCATTTCGTTAAGTAAATTAAAAAAAATGGAATAACCACAGTTATAGTAGTATAACCAATTTACAGACACCTACAATTTGTCTTCCTATAAAAATGATTGGTGTTACTGAATAAAAACGTCGGGATAAAAATAAAATTGAAGTGTTGTCGTATTAAACTACAGAATAAAATATAAAAATCCAATTATAAAAATATATTATTAAAACCTGTACTACTCTATGCTAAATTACTTTTCGTTGTACACTATTGTGTACAAAAACCTCATTATTATCCTGCAAGCCGCAATGCCTTTGCAAAGCATCCTGTGATTATTCTTCTTATCAGACCTCATAAAATTGAATGTAGTAAGATAAAATAATAAGATGAGATGTGCTATGTTTTGTAGGCACGGGGGCTCTGGGTAGGAGATAAGGGTTTTTTTAAAGAGCTAGACTTACTTGTAACTATTTTCCTGTATCAAAATTCCAGGAATAGTACTTCATGTCTACTACCAAACAATTATTATATGTCTACTAGCTCTTAAGCGACTTCATCGCGATTAGATAGTTAAAAAATAATCACGCAAATGTACTATACTACTACGTAAATGTATTTCTGTTGAATTAAATAACCAAAGAATGAACGAAATTCTGCCCTGGTGTGTCTGCCCATTTGCAACCTCATCTGCGGCCTGAAGAAGACGCTTTAAATAATGTGTATGGCGATTGGGTCCTATTTTAATATAATTTATTGCGTTTTTTTTTTTTGTAAGGCGAACATAGCTATGTTATTCATTCATTTTATTAGTGGGAACTATAGTTTGCGTCCAACGTTGAGGCGCGTGTTGCGTGTGAACGAAAACGCGTCGATATTTTTCTTCCCGTATTTCTTAAATGATGCATTCAAACAACATATTTTAACTGGCAAAATTCATCTTCGTACAATATTCTTAATGATAACATTACTATATTTCATAAGGGTAGCAACCTCGCTGAATGATAATGATTGAAAATAAAAAATAATATAATTAAAATTTTAAAATCCATCTTTTTTTAAATTTAAATTGCCTTTTTTTGACTGACCTATTACAAATAGATGTGTCATACATCTATTTGTAGTAGTAGTCACGAACCTATTTTTAGATGTACTAAAGAAGAACACTTTCTTAAAACATTGAATTAACGTATCACCTACTACAACGCCAGCGCATCCGAACAAAGGTGCAGTGGTGCGTTCCTTAAAACGTCTGTCTAGCATAGAAGAGGCTTAGTAAACAATTCCCAAATTCAGAGTCAGAGTGAGTCAGAGTGTTAACAAAAAAAAAACAGTAAATAGTAAACTTAGAGAAGTACCTAAAGTAATTAAAAGTTACAACATTCATAAACTAATTATAGAAAAATTAGACGTTGTTACGAAAATAAAACGAAGAAAATGATACAAAAATTTCGGTCAATCTTTCTAATGTTAAATATTAGAAACATTTTATCACACATATTTATTTGAATTTTCAAAAGAAGGCTAACTGATGTCGTCCCGATGACTCTCTGTGAAAAAAGATAAGGAATACTAGATTAATCCAGGCGGGTAGCAACAAGGAGTTCAATTTACTGATCGACAGAACTGAGTCCTAAAGAACGCAGGTTCAAGTTCTAAGGTTTTTTAAACCCCCCACCCAAAAAGTTATAGTACTACTATAAGTTTGACCTGTATATCTGTATATCTGTATGTCTATGGCATCGTAGCAGCCGTTTGGTGAATGCATTTGACTGCGTTTTTTTTTTCAACAAAAGCCTAGTCCGTCGAGATAGTTCTTAGCTATTTTTGGTCGAAATAGAAGCAGTTGTCTCCAAGACATCGACCTCTTATTGGTGCGGGTGAAACGTTTTTATGCAATTTTGATAGTAAATAAACTTAAACAAGTGACAATTTGTGTGTTCGTTTAGGTTTCTTCATTAAGTATAATATAGAAACCAGTAACATAACTTTAAATAGCAGAAAAAAAAATAAAAATCACCCGATACAAAAAACCTCTAAAAGGTATAAAAATATTATTATAATGTACTTATTGAAATCGTTATGTCGGGCAATAAATACACCTTTGAAATCATTTTATTCTAAGAAGTTATAAATTTTTGGATGATGACTTTTGCATATACAATTGTTCAAATCCTTTTGAAACGTTTTTAAAGTTGAGACGAGCAGAAAAATTACGAAGCAGATAAGTGTCGGCGAGTGTTTGTCTCGACACGACTCGCTGCGTGTTGGACGTGAGAAGAATACCTGTCGTTCAATTGATATGTTTTTTTTATTCTTTTGAGGTAACATATTTAACTTCGTTAATTTAAACGATTAAAATAAATACATGCTAATGCTAATTTAGTTTTTTTTTTATTTTTTCGGCTTTATATAAAATTATGTTTCTTAAATTTTTTCATGTGAATCAATTGTGACTAAGCAGTAAAAGGGCTTTTTTTATATGTTCGTTGCTCAATAAAGAAAGCAAAAAAAATTTTTTTTTTTGTTTTTAAAATAATGACATAAATATTTATTTACATCGATCTTTCGTGTTATATTTTGTTAGTGCTAGGAAGAAAATTTCTCGAATGCTATGTATTCTGATGGTTGAAATATTATGCTGTCAGTGACGTAACATACGACTGCGGTATGAATTAAAAAGCTTCTGTTTCGGATTTTTTCCCGAGATAAATAAATACAGTATAACTCTTATAAACAAACAATATCTCATCGCAACCCCAAAAAATATCAACCCTTTTATAAAGCTCATGGCCTCCGACAACTCAAAGGGCTCGTCATTGCATGTGGTCAAGTAGTAGAAGCTGATATTGGGGTGATCCAGACAAAAGATGTACCCTATATGTTTCGGTATTTAGAGATAACGAGCAAACTAATGACTTCTGGGGATTAAACTATACAAGATTCTGAACATCTTATTCACCTGTGTTCACAAAGTTTGAAATATAACGTATAAAACTCAACATTAGTAAATAAAATGAACTTTAGTCTTTTTTTTATATTATAATGACGATAGATAAAACCGATAGAAAAATACTAATCTTTCTAATTACTTATTAATTTATCAAAATAACATTAGTTAATATCTTATAGAGGAATAAGATCTCTCAAGCAGTTTAATATCCTATGCTTTTCACTTAATTACACTTTAAATATTGTTCAAATAAACCAAAAAAACTACCCCGAAAATGTCGGCAATCGGAACTAGGTTTTGTCCATTATATTTAATCAGCCCTACTAATAAGTACATGACTGGTTTAGTATTTCATGGCTTTTTAAAGTGATAATAAGAACACAAATTGCAAGAATACTCGTTAATTTATTAATAATAAGTTAGTGGCCCCGATTATTATTTTATTGTAAAATATTACGTATAGTCTTCTAATAAAAGTAGAATAACTAAGAAGGCAAAGCAGGATTTTTAAAAACCTATTTTGATTAGCCATAATGACTATATACACTAGTCTAAATATATGTTCTACTTAATATTCTAACAAGTAGATAGTTACCCAAAATGTACATCCTTAAAGACTTTTCAACAAAACCACAGATTTGAAAACTCATCTTCTCAAACTCCAGCTTGCGGATTCGTTATCTTTATGAATACTTAAAACGTAACCAACAAAGTGTGAAGATTTTTGCTACAGACATTTAACAGCATCTTAGAACAAATTTGTTCAAATTTCTAGTCTATAAGTTAAATACTTTTTACCAATCCATATTTCCTTTAAGCTTTGTTGATTTATTTGTTGTATATAAATTATAGGACAATTGCTGGCTTTCTCATCAACCTTAAGATCAAACCCTGGGAAAATTTTAACCATACTAAGGGATTTTTAATATAATATAATATTTGTTATGAAGATTGTTTGAGATACCACCCTTTATATAAAAGAGAGTTAAGAGAGGATGTATTGACGATATTCAGTCAAATCAATAATATAAAAATATTTATTTGACCTTTATATAAAAAAATAAACATCTGTTGGTAAATCAACCCATAAGTTTTCTTTGTTTCAGTTTTTTTCTATTTCTAACTGTCTTTGTTGTCGTGTAATATTATAGTTTTATTTTCAAATATATTGTTAAAAAAAATATTGTAAGTTTTTCGAGAAATTACGAGTCAAACAAAGCATTATTCGGTCATAATAACGATAATAGTATTTACTTCTAATGTATCAATACAGTGTATTATTCCTTATAATATTTAATTATGAATCTTTGAATAAGTACCTACTAAAAAGATTTCATGTCTAAAATGAGTAAACAACTCAAAGATGTTTATTTTGACGCCATCTGTATTTTGATGACGCGTTTCTTGACTTAGATTAGTTCTTTGAGTATCTTTCGTTTTTTGATGGTTTTTTTTTATTTTAATAAGTAATTTAATAAATAGAAATTTACAAAAAAAATACATTAAAATAATTACTATGAAACATATCTACAATTAATATAAAAAAGGTAAAGAATTAATAAAGCCCGGAAAAAAACAATAATAATAAACATTATCATCTTTTATGGCATCATTTGATATTGATCATTATAAAAGTAATTGCTAGCGTTAAATATTTTGTTTTCTTTTCATATAAATCATCTTTACGTTTAAAATATTGGAATTTTTAAACTAGTGGTACTCAAATAAATATGACAATTAGTTTTATTAACACACTTTTATTAGTGTCACGTGTTTGTTTGCTTGTAACCGACTTTTTCAAATGGGATTTTTTCTCATACACCACGGACCGATTTCGTTTAAATTTTGTACACATATCAAGGACCGGTTGCCAATTAATAATTCGATGAGATTATCTCATTATCCTGATTAAAATCTCTAGGATTAATCATTATCATTTGTCTCATTTCTCAGAGACCGATTTTGTTCAAACTATGTACACATATCAAGGACCGAAGGTAAATTAATAATTTGATGAGATTATCTCATTATTCTGATTAGGATCTAAAGGATTAATAATTATCTTACAGATCTTTTTTGCATGAGTGTGAGATTTGCATAATGAGTGAGAGAGACAAATTAAGTTCGCGGTCAGCGCCATGTGTTAAGTTTCGAAAACAACTCTCCGATTCTTATCACTCACATGGTATAATAGATAGTTAAAACTCTTTTTTTATTGTGACCCTTTCGTTATTTTTGGTATTCTGTATAATCTAGTATCTATAACTGATATGGTAGAAATTTTTGTTATAATTATTAAAGTTTTCTTTTAAAATTTCTAATTATTTTTTCAAGCATTTAAATCGATACTATTTGGATTTCGTCACTTAAAATAATAAACACTAATTTTCGCTGACTAACATAATAATAGTTTTCATTATTATATACAATAATATTACTAGGTTATTGCTTGATTATATTCCACCTGATGATAAGTGGTATATAGTCATAGATGGTAAGGCGCATTACTCTAGCAATCTATTCACTCTTCTGTTGAAGATACCCACATTGTATTCGGCGTCGGCGGTATCTGAATTCCGTTCTATTTGTTTTAGCCGGATTATTTTGTATATCTTGTGAAAATTATATACTGTTTTGAAGTAATAAGTGTAACACATTGATTTGGACTTTTAATAAATTATAAATTTAATACTATTTTGGGTTCTTATTTGGTAGGAGCAATATTGTTATAATTAAATGTAAAATATCAGACTATGCATGAGTTTGATAAGCTCTCAGGATGAGAAACGTACTTACGTCTTAACTCCCTGAATTAACTTAATATGTGTCAGACGTTGAATTGCCACGTATAGTGGAGCACCAATAATAACTACGAAATGGCTTGGGACCAATTGGCTACGGCTGCATGTTGCTGAAACTTGAACTGTGAAATGAATTTGTAGATGGAATAACTGTCATGATATTTTAAAGTAACGTTCTTAAAGCTCTTTACACTATTGGAGTGGTTTTGCAAAAAGTATTGTAAAGTACGGTTAAGTCGTTAAAACAAATGTTTTAATTGAGCACTACATTTGTGCATCGTTAGGTTATTTTCTTTTGTGTATATCTTTACAGTAACAGACATTAGTGCAATGCCATGTACCACTAAAAGTTTTAAATTCCTTGTTAAAAGCTCGACTGTTGAGTTAGAAGAAGAAATAAATGAACACTTTCATTGTACTATTATGCCATTGATAATTGTATAAAATTAAAGTATTACTAAAAAAAAACTTTTTTCTTTACAATAGTGTTAAAGATTTTATTAACATTGCAATGTTACGTTAATTTTTCTATTAATGTCAAATAAATCAAATGTATTTTTTAGAGTTAGGTATGCTCTAGTGCAAAAAAAATCCTATATAGAGGAAGGATAAACAGATGATTTTACAAAAGACAAAATCTAAAACTATTTGATCACCATTGAGTAGGTACTTTTTCTAACTATGCGAAAAGCTCTATTAAAACATTCGGTTCCTAAATTGTCTGTTGGTTATGTTACGCTGCGAGAATATCCAAGCGCCCATCATGAGTTACTAAATTGCTAAGATTAATATCAATATTTATATAAGTTTCTACTTTAATAACGTATTTTTTCCAATTAAACTCTGGAAGTGAAAATATTTCATAAGCTGTGACATGGTTTGTGCCACTTTAACGCTCAGGCACTTAAAAATGTAAACCATTTTAAAACCTTACTTTTATGATGAATTAATAAATACTTTCAAGTTACCTACATTTTATTTGTCGAAATTAAATGGTTTATTCGGACTAAAGATAGAAAAGCACAATAGAGGACGTGTTCTTACAAATAACATAATCATTTTGTGTTTAAATAAAAAGATACTAAATAGTGTTTTCTAAGGCTTTCACGAGTACTAAACATTGAAATAAAAATATTTTTACGGATTTAACTTGCATATATTAAATTTAATTTTAAATTTACGTTTTAAATCTAACACGTCTTTTCGAATGCTTTGAAGCAATCGTGTTCACGGTAAGACGAGATGGAGGTGTCTGTGATACTAAATATATCTTGTTTAGAATATCAGAAATGTGTCTATGTCTATGAGATACTAAATATATTAAACTCGCTATCACACGTTTCCACCTGACAGACGGAAATAAAGCCTGCCGACAAATAGACAAACCGCCCGCCGCAAAGTGTATTTCTAACCGCGAGTACCTGATCTTCGTCTAATATTTAAGTATTAAGTATATTCATTGTATATTGCACTTATTAAATGGTAGACATGCTTTTGTATTTTTAAATCAGGTTTGGATGAAGAATAGATGAAGAATTGGAAGCATAAATTAGCTAGAGAGTTTGGATTTCTTTTGTGTATTTTTTTATCATTGATTATAATTATCACACAAAAAAACTGAATTTTATTACTACTTTAATTAATTATTTTATACTTGATTACTTAGTTTACACATTTGCAATGACAGATAAAATTTAGGTTGTTAAATAAAATATAGTAATATTATAGTTGATCAAAGTTTAAAAATTACTTCGGCTACCCTATATAATTATATAATTATTATTACATTTAGCTGAATAACAACAGGCTGTTTAAGTTAAAGGTTGTTATAAATAGATTTTATATAGATTCCATCGTCATAAAACGTTATTAAATAATGTGTATAATAATGTAAAAAAATATCTCAACGCATACCCTCAACTTACTAACACCTAACGTACGTACATATGACGACAAAACGGAGACTGTCAACCGGAACAATGTGTCTATAAAGGTTATTGTCCAGATGAAGCTAACTGTTTTCAACATTCAAATAAGCCGACACTGAGGCATCAAATCAAATATTTTTTATTTATGTACATATATACTACATACATATATATTTATATATGTGTATGTAGTATATATATGTATGATAGTACATGTTGATAGTACGATTTAATAGTACAAATTGATAGTACGTATTCATAGTATTTTTTTTATAGTAAGTATTGATAGTACATATTGATAGTACGTATTGATAGTACGTTTTGATAGTATATATTGGTAGTACGTATTGATAGTACATATTGATAGTACGTGTTGATAGTACATGTTGATAGTACGTATTGATAGTACGTATCGATAGTACGTTTTGATAGTATATATTGATAGTACGTATTGATAGTAAATGTTGATAGTAAGTATTGATAGTACCTTTTGATAGTATATATTGATAGTACGTATTGATAGTCAATGTTGATAGTACGTATTGATAGTAAATATTGATAGTACAAATTGATAGCAAATATTGATAGTACATATTGATTTTACGTATTGAAAGAACGTATCGATAGTAAGTATTGATAGTACGTTTTGGTATTATATATAGATAGTAAGTATTGATAGTTCATATTGATAGTACGTATTGATAGCACGTGTTGATAGTACGTTTTAATAGTATATATTGATAGTACCTATTGATAGTACAAATTGATAGTACGTATTGATAGTAAATACTGATAGTAAATATTTATAGTAAATATTGATAGTAAAAATTGATAGTAAATATTGATAGTCAAAATTGATAGTACGTATTGATAGTACGTGTTGATAGTACGTGTTGATAGTACATGTTGATAGTACGTATTGATAGTATTTTTTTGGTAGTACGTATTGATAGTACATATTGGTAGTACATGTTGATAGGTTGATAGAACGTATTGATAGTATTTTTTTTATAGTACGTATTGATAGTACGTTTTGATAGTATATATTGATAGTACGTATTGATAGTAAATGTTGATAGTACGTATTGATAGTAAATATTTATAGAGAATATTGATAGTAAAAATTGATAGTACGTATTGATAGTAAATATTGATAGTACAAATTAATAGTACGTATTGATAGCACATATTGATAGTACGTGTTGATAGTACATGTTGATAGTACATGTTGATAGTACGTATTGATAGTATTTTTTTGATAGTACGTATTGATAGTACATATTGGTAGTACGTATTGATAATTAAAATTGATAGTACAAATTGATAGTACGTATCGATAGTACGTATTGATAGTACGTGTTGATAGTACGTTTTGATAGTATATATTGGTAGTACGTATTGATAGTACATATTCATAGTACGTGTTGATAGTACATGTTGATAGTACGTTTTGATAGTATATATTGGTAGTACGTATTGATAGTACATATTCATAGTACGTGTTGATAGTACATGTTGATAGTACGTATTGATAGTAAATATTGATAGTACAAATTGATAGCAAATATTGATAGTACATATTGATTTTACGTATTGAAAGAACGTATCGATAGTAAGTATTGATAGTACGTTTTGGTATTATATATAGATAGTAAGTATTGATAGTTCATATTGATAGTACGTATTGATAGCACGTGTTGATAGTACGTTTTAATAGTATATATAGATAGTACGTGTTGATAGTACGTTTTGATAGTATATATTGGTAGTACGTATTGATAGTACATATTCATAGTACGTGTTGATAGTACATGTTGATAGTACGTTTTGATAGTATATATTGGTAGTACGTATTGATAGTACATATTCATAGTACGTGTTGATAGTACATGTTGATAGTACGTATTGATAGTATTTTTTTGATAGTACGTATTTATAGTACATATTGACGGTACGAATTAATAGTACGTTTTGATAGTACATATTACTTTTTGATAGTATTTTTTGATAGTACGTTTCGATAGTATGTATTGATAGTACGTTTTGATAGTATAAATTGATAATACATATTGATAGTACATTCTGATAGTATCTATATATTGATAGTTCGTATTGATAGTATATATTGACAGTCCTCTTGTCAGGAAATAATAATAACATTTCCAAAAATAAATACATAATTGGTGTAATTACTCATTAAAAAATATTTGTGAATAAAAATAAAAAAATATTTGTGAATAAAAATAAAAAAATATTTAAAAATAAACTTGAAATACTCCTACACCCAAAAATTACTTGCCGGAGTTTGATGAAACTTTGAAGGGGTAAGTTTTATAAAAATCGTAGTCTATGTAGTTTAAATAAATTAAAAGAAAAGTATGTTTCTCTTTAGAATGTTTGACTTCCTAAAATATTTTATTGAAAATCTTTCTCTGATCATATTTTTCTAATTTGAAACATATATGAACGTATTTTACCCTATTATTGCATATTTCTTTTTTCGAAGAATTCGCAACATAAATCCTGACTGTAGAAGTAAATTGGCTCGATGCGGTATGTTTTAAAAAAACAAACAAAAAGACTAAGAGCTGTGTTTAAGACATTTTATTCTCGTATATTATTTTACATTCTTATTTTAAACTATAATAATTGTACATTAACTTACAAGCCATTAGTAAAATATATTCTAACTTGTAAAACTAAGCCTTTATTTTACATATAAAAATTTTGTAACAGTTAGGAACCATGGCTTCCAAATGCTATTATTATTACTAAAAGTTTAACGTTAAAATTTATGGAATAAGCATTATTATATTTATAAGATGATCTTGACACGTAATTCATTCACTAATCTCTCATTAAGTAATCCTGTACACGACACAGAACTACCGAGAAATGGAGTGTAGGTGAAACATAATAATTAAACTACAGATATAATATAAATTAATTGCATGCAATTGATCCAATAGCTTAGATTGCTATTAATATCGAGATATATATATTCGTAATAAAATTATTGTGGATAAATATAATTAACTCCTTTAAAATTACATTACGATGGTATAGTAGGTAATTAGATTTTTTTCATATTTGCTTGAAAAACTATAATAGATTATGCCAGCAACGAAATTTTCTAATGCAATATTATGAAAATCCATCAGGATTACATTATTTCTTGAACTATTAACTCGCCGTCGTTAATAAAGGTGCAAGGTCGACGAAGAGCAGCGAATTGTTTTAACAATTCCCATTAGAGGCACTCTGACTCGCATCATCTAGGAAACATAAAAAAAGTCTTTTAAGACAAGTGACGTCGAGCACTCTTCCATTGGGAATTCTTGGAAATGTAAATTGAATCACGAATTCGTAATAATTGTGTTTACTATCTGCATTGAAATGATTTTTCAACTGCACATTATAAAAACTTGCAAATTTATTTTGGTCTGTTAAAAAAAATATATTTTAAATTGACGTTAATTAAAATTAACTTGTTTTATTGCATTTGGTTTCAAATTACTTAAAATTGAATTGAGATATTTAAGAAGAAAACTTCGAATTCTATTCAATAAAACGCAGTTGCAACGTCCGTTAAGTGTTGCTGTCTAACATTGAGTGGCGTATTATTTCCTTAAAACGGAAGTATGAGCCACTTGAATATGGAACACGTATTGCCTATTAAAGAATGTAGGACTTTGCGAAAAGATGCAGTATGCTGTATAAGGTAAGAAATACTTTTGATTCCATAGATTTTTTTTTCTTTTTTTTGTCTACCATTTGTATTCAGCTCGTTCTATAGTATATGTCAGATGTCGTCGTCTCACTGCCAGTGAATATAACTAGCCAAGTCATACTCTTGCAAAAACGTCACTATAATCAAGTTTGTTGTATGGGAAGCCCACTTAAATATTTATTTTAATTGAATTATTTAGTTTTAAGGTCAAACTAAATATTCTGTGTTTTTTTTAAGTGCCAACCTGTTAGCGTTATTAAAATCGAGCAATAGAACGACGGTTGTTTGTATGGAAGTTTTTCTTAAATAATGTTTTATGTTGCGTATTATTATATTATATTTATTTTGGATATAAAAACGCAGATACTTTACTTTTTATTGTAGTGATAAACGGTAACATTTATTACTGAACAATTGAACTTGAATTTTCAAACCGATCACGTAGACAAGTGGAGCTATAACGGATATCGGTCAGAACAGTCTGCCTACATTCCATTTTGATACAATAATTTTGCATTATACAAATGTGTTGGTTACTAGCTTATTAATATTAAGTTTAGTTTATTCAGTTTATTTAGTTTAGTTTATTTACTTATTAATATTTAGTTTAGTTAAGTTTAGTTTAGGACAATGCCACGGGTTACGGGTTACGGGTTACGGGAATATATATATATATATATATATATATATATATATATATAAATCATCCCATGGCATCCCACATTCTTTTGCCGCCATAAGAACATATACTAAAAACAAAAAACTAAATATTTCACACTACCGATTGTTTGCACTTTTTTTATAAATAATATTACGGAAACCTTCGCGCGTTAGGCCGAATCTCATTTAGACATTTTTATTTTACTTATATTCATTAATTCTATTTTGAAAATATCTATTGATATGTATAGCCATGTTAAGCTTATTTAAATTTATATAAATATTTAATGGAAAATAAACCGACACAGACAGGGATTCAAATCCGCGACCTTAGGGAACCCGTCCCCAGCTTCTACCAATTGAGCTCTACCGTATCGCTGTCAGTCTCGTTGAATTAAGCATTCTATATGTGATCGTCTTTATCGGTACAGTGGTGACAGCTATTAGGCTTCTTTCGAAAACCTTAACCAATGTTTTTACCTTTTCATTAATTCTTATTATAGACAAATTTTTGATTCTGTCTGTGATTCTATGAGCTCAACCTCTCGTGACAGACATACTACATACACTTATACTACATATATCCATAAGTTTATGTATAAATAGACATAGGTTTTGATTAAAATTTTCTCAGATATTATCAAAAGGTCTCAAAAGGCTTTATAAATAGTTATTAATTATTTTGCTCTTGCAATTAGAAATTGAACGTAAATCTATTTTTATAAAGTTTTAAATATTTCTAAATGATAGTAGCAATAGCTTGTAAAACAGAGTTTATTTATAGGATAGCAAACTGTAGTCATAGGAACGTATGAATAATTAACCGAACGCTTACAAATGCCAGGACGCAGCTGGGCCCCATTAAACCAAGATTTTACTATCTGTCGTGTTACATTATACATTTTTTTTTTAATTCTCGATATTTTTTTAATCTGTTTTGGCGAATATTCTGAATTATTATTACTTCACGAGTACATCATACAAAAGAAAGCTTTGTTTATCTTAGAAAACAAATATTGTTTAAAATCACAAGACACGTACGTGGAGGGATTAGACAGACGAATAAACATGACCTGGAAAAAATATTGGAGCTACAAAGCAAATTTTAAAATCAAAACTTTTATTAAAACTAAGAAAAAGTAGCGGATTTATGTTTACTACCCTGCTCATACTCAAATCAAGTTCATAGATAAATGAAATATAAATATTATTAGATACAAAACTAACTATCCCGATGAGAGATGTCCAAAACGCATAACAAAGATGACAGGCCCTGGAAGAAAAAGAGTAAACCCCAGCTCACCAGACTGGCGACATACTCAGAGTATATACAGCACGAGACTGGATGACCGAGGGATAAGATAGAGATAAATGGAGGTATTTTAGAAGCCAAGACCAAGACTTTTTTATTTACACAAAAAAGAAAAAAAAACCTTTTTTAAAACATATTGTATAATGCGTATGTCTTGAAAATAACAGGCTTGCTGATAATATTTTTCTCATCTACCTTAATATAGGTATATTGAATGAAAGACTCAAACATTCAATCATATATTTATTTAAAAAAGTAACCAAACCAAGCGTGGCATGTTTTAAGATAATTGCAAATATTATTAAATGATCCTTTTTTATGTAAATACAAAAATTAAAAGTTAAATACCCAACGGGGATTCGTGAAAGAATCATAGAAGTTTGTGTATACCCGCATTGGACTTCAAATAAAAACGATGACGTTGCGTCGTTTTAATTAAACGACTTTCACGTACCAACCGCACTTATGTTTCACAAAATATTACGCAATTGTGGCCGCAAACAAAGTGATAAAATCTTATTCTACCTTTATCTACTCAAGCACTAGTATAGTAAAATTATGATTACATTAATTAAAACCACAATTTTCTTTATCGTACAAAACATAAAGTATAAGATGTGCCATAATGATGTTCAAATACATAGGATATTGCGAGAATAGGAGCGCCAGGTACTTGTGGCTAGGTATCCTCTTTGCGGCGCGCCATGTCGATTTCTCGGCTGGCTTTATTTCCGCCTGTCGCGTGGAAATGTGATAGCAGTTATATTTGTAATACTGCATTTATGGAAATAAAGACTGTTCGCATTGGTTGGGTTTTCTAAAGGCAACATGTGTCAACACAGTATACATCACTATAATAAAAATATGAAATGAATACTTACTAAAACTTCTTCAACTTTCTTTTCCTTTTGTAAAGTCAAAAGTAAGTATATATTGTTTTTCACACCGTAAAGAATATTGAGAATATGCATATTATCGAAAAAATCGAATAGGTAACCACTTGAGCTGGGAACAAATGAAAGACATTCAATTTATTTATTTCATTTAAAATATAAAATAATTTAAATTAAATTTTTATTCTATATTTATATAAAATGAAAGACACGATTAAACTTACGTAAGTAAAAATAAACCGTATGAAAAAAAAAATTGATGCAAAAGTTTTGATACTATGGAATTTTTATGTGATTCGTCCAAGAGTCCACTACAAATTTAAGTTCTTAATAGTACAAACATAGGATATAACTATTTATTAAATGTTTATACTTAGGAAGGTATTAAAAATAATATTTGTAGATAAAGATATAATGTACTTAGACTGCCCATAATAATATAGCCATAATCATAATAAGTTTGAAATTTCGGTTAATGAACCATAAGGATACATTACAATTCTAAATACTGGTTGTATTTTTATTTGTATTAGTTTCTTATCGATGGCATCGAATGCGCTTACCACATTATTGATTGTGCAATGTGAGTATATTTGTCAATCGTCTGCATACATAATATAGAGAAAATAGATTCTATTATCTATCTATAATCAAATAGTTATGAAAATAAAGAAAAAAATAAAAATTAATTAAGACACAGACATTTATCTACGACGATACAATGTCCCTTGCAAGAGCTCGCTGTCAAGGCTCTCGAAGGTAACTAAATTAACAAATCCCATCAATCACTATATAAGGATGTATGGATATAAGTTAAAATAACATTCAAAGGCTTAACAATCTGAACTATAAATCTATCAAAATCAACGCTATTGTAAGCGTTACTAAGATTTAAGAGAGTTAATATTATAAGCTACTTTGTAGACATCGCCCAACGAATGTCATCAGTAATTTTATTAAGTATCGTTATTGTGCTATGCCTATTACGGAATGTATATATAAAATATATATATATTTATTTATTTTTTCTTTCAAACCTACTGACTGTAGAAGTTTCCGTTTAAGTCAAAGCAAAGTAATTTATATTCTTTAAATTTTATACACTTGACATTAAGAAAAACTTACAAGAAATAAAAGAGAAACTACTAAATCTCTAAACTTAATACAGTTTATTAAAACTTAATAACAGTTAATTACAGTAAGTACCAACATAGAGAGATACCAACCTACCGATATACAGAATATGAACGCTAAACTCTGAATATCTATTGATCTATCGTGCTAAAAGTGAAATTGTAATTCTATATATTTTAGTATACAGATTATATCCAATAGATATATATTATATGTTGCCATATATATATCTAAATCCTTAAAGCTTTTTCAACAAAACCACAGATTTCAAAACTCATTCCCTCGAACTTCAGCTTGCGAATCGTTATCTTTATGAATACTTAAAACGTAACCAACGAACTGTGAAGGTATTCGCTACAGACATTTAACAACACCTTAGAACAAGTTGGTTAAAAGTTCTTGAGTAAAAATAGAAGAACGTTTCACAATTTCACGGTTTCTAAAAACATTGTTTATTTATTTGTGGTGTACACTATACAGGGTTATTTAAAATTAATGGTCACTTCTTGCAGGCAACCTCTCTACATCAATCCAATTTGACATCCGACAACCCTAAAATGAGCTTATCAAATAATATTATGCATTTAATAAATGTTACTATTTCGTGACCTAGGTTTGTTTCTGTGTTAAACTTTGCAATGATAATAAACTACATTAAAGTGTAGCAAAGCTTACGTGAACTTTCATACATTTTGTTACAACTTGACTAATTGAAAATGGAACTGTGCTCTAGTTTCAATGTAATTAATACGCGAAAACTAAAAGTAAAACGAAAAATTATGTAATTATTATTTGCATATGTGTGTGTAAGTGCAATTACATGATATACACGTAGGAAAGTGTAGAGCCGAATTTAAAAAAAATCGATCTGACGGCAAGTGTCAGTGTCAAAAGTCGTGATTGCCTCGCCACTTTCCACACCATGTGTCATCGGATACGTAGGTCTGGTTGCGAGGACTCTTTTTTATTATAATCTCGCACCCGGTAGTGATGTGGCTTTCACTTTTGTATTTGCTTAAAACTTAAATTTATTAATTTTAAACAGTGATGTATTCTTTAGTGGTAGTATTTTTTAGGTATTTAGATTTTGAACAGAAAATATAAAGTCTGATACTATTAATTTAGTTACATTACAAAAAATATAAAAACCAAACGATACAAAAAGAGCAGGGATGGAAGATATTGTACACGTTATATTATCTATAGATTGATTACTGTTACAATTATTATCTTTTCAACGTAGTGTTAAGTATATTACCTCCTTGAAATATTTCTTTTTTTTATTGTTGACCATTTGATATATGTATGTAAGTACTATTCATCCTTTAAAAAATTTTAGGATTAAATATTAACGACTACGGTGAGCGATTGAAGCCACGACCTCTGAGAAACCATCCCGTCACCAAGTAAATTTTTTATTCTATATTTATTTCCAATTTGAGTGAGCTTAACATGGCAATACATATTTATAAATATTTTCGAACACTATTCATCTTGGCTGTTAGATATTTAGTAGCACAAACGAGGGTTATAGATTATAAACATTAAACCAAAGCTCCCGCTGACATCATCTAGTGGCTGTTGGTATTAAATTAACATTGCTCCCGCTCTATATACACGTACGCCTAAAATTTTCATAAATATAAGTTGTGTTTATTAGGTACTAAATATAATATAAATAAAATAAACTTATTATCACAGTTTCCTGGAAAGAAAGCTAACAAATGATCACAGCGTGCCTCAGACGATTCCTTCCACTTCTATTGATTTTTTTTTTAATCTGTCACTTTTATTGTTCTATACCGGTTAAGTCAGCCTGTTTTTGACCTACATTTGAATGAGTATACCTAAGTAATCACTTAGGTAATAAGTACAAAACTAATGTATAATAATGTTTATATTATACGCTTGACAAGCCTAACTCGTCAAGCTGACGTAAAATTGACATAAGAGAGTTTGCTTGATAACTATTTTAAGGTATTATATATTGTTTATTTTTATTATCTTGTCTTCATCGCGGTACTTTCTAGTTACAATATAACACATATTTTTAATTGGTTTTTAAGTTTATCGTTGTTACTATTCGGTAATAAGCATTAACAATTAATAAATCAAAAATATTAATTTGAAATAGCAGGACGCAATTTTTTAGTTGATCAAACCTTTTGGTAAGGCATCCTTATACATTTAATAAATTCCAATAAATTATACATTTAGGTAAATAAACGGACTTTTGATGTTAAAGATTATTTCTTTAAAAGTTATAATCATTGAGTTAGTAAAACTTTTTTTAGAAATTCCAACTTTAATAATGTTCATAAAATGAATAGTCATTAAATATTGAAAATATTGCACTTAATTATGCAACCACTTATTTTAACGTACTAATGAAGTTGTCACTAGCGGGTCCGAGATGACAATGGAGGCTGTTAACCGGACTGACATGTCCGTTGAGTTCATTATCCGGACAAAGCAGAGTGTTATCAACTTTGAATTGAGTGTGGTGACTCTATATAGAGATTCAATTACTACTGAAGTTTGGAGTCGACCGGGACACATGTCCCTCTTACCTGCTCCGCCTATCCGCGCCACCTACCTGGGCCGTCACGCTGACCGCCCAGCCACCTGCACCGACCACCTGCACCGACCACCTGCACCGACCGTTCGTACACCTGCGCCAGTCAAAATAACGACCTCCATTGTGTGCAAGCCAGCGGTGTGATTGTGTTTGTGTGTGAGTCATCGCCGCAAGCACACCTGCCGGCCGGCGAGCCTGCATAGGGGTCCAACAATTCTGACGTCGCCCTAGTTAGGGTACGAAACGGAATTCAAAGACTTCGTCGTAATAGCCTGCGTCGTGTAAGTACACAGTCGTTAGGGTATTAGGCACACCTCTGTCACCTACTGACAGAGATTCGATAGGGTTCACGTTAGGCACTCGCCTCCCTGCTCACGCAGGGAGGACGGCTCATATCTCCGGGCTCCACCATGGACCCCAAATCCGCGGCGGAACCCGAAGATCTGTCCAAGTCGCAGTTCTTTGGTTGGGTCCACGGAATTGCGCCTGAATTATGCCTGCGCTACTCTGTCTTGTTAGGCATCGAGTCTCCGCCCTCGACCTCGCGCGCCGCGATCGCGACCGAGAGCACCTCCGACATGGAGGTCGAGGCCGCCACTCCTACGGAGCAGACGGCCTCGGATTCCGAGTCGGGGAGTTCGTCCCCTTCCTCGGACGCTGACGAGGACGACGGTTTCACGACCGTGCAGACCAAATCGGCCAAGAGGAAGGCGACGAAAGCGCTCTCCTCGAACGTCCCGCGAAAACGGGCCTCAAAACCCGCTAGTAGCGAACCCGCGTCGCCCGACCGTTCTTCGGGCCCGGGCCCGACTCGCGAACGCACGCCGATCGCGCCCGAAGCGCCCGCGTCCGCGCCGCCGTCGTCCGCGCCTTCAGCGCCCGCGGAGGCACCTTCAGCGCCTGCGCCTTCAGCGCCACGGAAGTCCCTTGCGCCGCCGCCGCTTTACATAAGGGACAAGTCTAAGTGGGACACTCTGTCCGCACTTATGACGGAGCACAAGCTCCATTTCACGTCCGCCCGAAATACCGCCGACGGTATCCGCGTTCAAACCGCGTCTTCGTCGGACCACCGTGGTCTGACTCGTCTCCTCCGCGAACGTGGTTACGGATACCACACCTACGCGCTAGAGGATGAACGCCGCTTAACGGTGGTCATCCGAGGGCTCCCCGTGGAGCTCACTACTGAGCGGATTTTCGAGGACCTTAAGTCCCAATCGTTCCCCGTCATCTCGGTGCACCGCATGTACCGAGCGACCACTAGGGTCCCGTTCGATCTCGTTCTCGTCCATCTCGAGCTTTCCCCGGAAGGAAAGCAAATTTTTAACGTTAAGGCAGTCTGCCAACTCTCCGGCCTTAGGGTCGAACCTCCACGCGGTCGCGGTTTTCCTGGTCAATGTCATCGCTGCCAGCTCTATGGGCATTCCCAACGTTTTTGTCACGCGCGTCCAAGGTGCGTCAAGTGCCTGGACGACCACGCGACAGCCGACTGCTCGCGGAAGGGACCGGTCCCTGAGGATCCTCCCAGCTGCGTCCTGTGCGGACAGAAGGGCCATCCTGCGAATTATCGCGGGTGACCCAAAGCGCCGCGCAGGACACAGCCGGCAAGGCATCCTCCTCGGTTCGCACAGCCTCCATGGGCTCCTCTAGCCCCAGGGAGGCCCGCGGCCCCTCAGGCATCCCAGGCCCCTCAGGCACCCGCGAACGCGATCGCGAACGCTTGGGTGAAGCCTCCGAGGATTATCCCACAGCCCGTCCCCCAGTCGTTGCCGCCGCCGCCGGTTCGTAACTCCACCGACGGAGTTGCGAGTTCGCTCGCGTGCGTCACGAGCCTCTTCGGTGTAATAGACATCGAAGAGCTCCTAGTCTTTTCGAATGAAATAAGGGATTCCGCGCGGAACCCTCCCGCGAGGATGGAAGTGCTCCTCAAGCACGCCGTCCTAATCAAATCGATATACGAACACACGATGTCAACATGATGACATCGCGTGGAAGGGTAAAACCTCGCTCTCTGACTGTCGCTACATTCAACGCGAACGGGCTACTTAAGCAGATAGATCTAGTGCGCGACTTCGTGGTCACGCACCAGATAGACGTCCTGTTAGTACAAGAGACCTTTCTGAAGCCGTGTAATCGTGATCCGCGCATCGCAAATTACCGTCTCGTTAGGAACGATAGGGCAACCGCCAAGGGGGGAACCATCATCTATTACAGAAGGTCTCTTCATTGCACTCCGCTCGATCCGCCCCAACTAGTCAACGTAGAAGCGTCATTATGTCAGGTGGGTATGACCGGCCATCAGTCGATCGTACTAGCATCCGTCTATCTTTCTCCCAATAAAGCCTTACTTGAGAGGGACCTTAAGTCCTTACTCCAATTAGGTAACGCAACCATTCTGGCCGGTGACCTAAATTGCAAACATCCCCGCTGGAACTCCACTGTCGCAAACAGTAGAGGAAATCTCCTTGATAGGCTAAGTTACAAGGCTGGTCTCGACTTCGAGATCACCGCGCCTTTGAGTCCCACGCGATACTGCGACACAGACTTCCGACATGACAGACCCGACGTGCTCGACATAGTACTCTTGAAGGGCGTGACACTCCAGTTACGTTCTATCGAGACGCTATCCGAGCTAGACTCTGACCATCGACCGGTCCTATTTCAGCTAGGACTTCCTCCCCTTAGGGAACCCGCGACCAAAACAATTATTAACTGGACGAAGCTTCGAGAGCAACTTCATTCCCCCGTACCAGCGCACCTCGACAAAATTCCTGACCAGCTTACATCGGTCGAGGACGCTGTCTCAGCCGGGACTAACTTCACAGAACATTTGGTAGACAGCATAGGAAAGTCCTCGAGGGAGGTCCAAGTGAACTTCGAGGGTTACCGAGCACTCCCTCCGGACATTAGACTTCTCATCACCCGTAAAAACGCCGCGATTAGAGCCCATGACCGATACCCGACAGATGACAACCGACGGAGGCTGCGCCGTCTCCAGAGAGAGTCGAGACAAGCTCTCGACGACTTCAGAGATAGCGGCTGGGATAGGACGCTTGCGACGCTCTCTCCAACACACCAGGCATTCTGGCGGTTGCAGAGAGCATTGAAGGCGGACACTGTCTCAGATATGCCTCCCTTGGTTGGACCTAACTCCGCCATCGCGTTTGACGACCCTGACAAAGCTGAGTGCTTAGCCGACAGTCTAGAGAGCCAGTGCCGTCTGTCTGCTCAATCCGTTGATCGCGATCATGTCGAAATAGTCGACAAATCGGTCCATATAATGTGTTCACAGCCACCGGCCGGTCCGCCAATCAAGGAAACGAACCTAGACGAGGTGACGTCCATAGTTAGGGCGCTTCACGTCAAGAAATCGCCAGGTCCCGATAGGATCACTAACAAAGTGATAAAGCTTCTTCCGCCTCCTTTAATTTACCTATTGGTTACCATTTTTAACGCTCTACTGGCCGGTTGCTCGTTTCCGGCCCAGTGGAAAGAGGCCATAGTGATAGGGTTTCATAAGCCGGGCAAACCCCGGCATCTGCCTAGTAGTTACCGTCCCATTAGTCTTCTTAGTTCCTTAGGGAAAGTATATGAGAGAATCATCCTCTGTAGACTTAGATCGGAAGTAGAGAGACTCAAAATCATCCCAAATTAGCAGTTCGGCTTTAAAGCCAACCATTCATGTTCCCATCAGGTGCAACGCCTCACGGAGCACATACTGATAGGGGCCACTGTGAGGGCCAAGAAGCATAGGACAGGAGCGCTCTTCCTCGATGTAGCTAAGGCGTTCGACAGGGTCTGGCACAATGAACTGGTGTACAAGTTATACCAGTTCAAGGTGTCGGACAGACTCGTACTCATCATACGGGACTACCTGACGAATCGCTCCTTTCGCTACAGAGTGGAAGGCGTGTTGTCAACCCCCCGCCCCATCAGGGCGGGTGTTCCCCAGGGTTCAGTTCTCTCGCCCATCCTCTATTCCATCTACGCTAGCGATATTCCTAGACCGCGATCTAAAGTGCACCTTGCCGTGTACGCGGACGATACCGCGCTTTACACGTCCTCTAAGGATCACTGGGAGATATACCAACGTCTCCAATCCGCAGTCGACTCCCTTGAGAGTTGGCTGCGGAAATGGCGGATCGAGGTAAACCCTGAGAAGAGCGTTTCGGTGCTCTTCGAACGGGGCCCCCCAAGGATCCTCCCGCGAATCAAACTCTTTGATAAACCGATACCTTGGAAAGACGAGGCAAAATACCTAGGAGTAACGTTAGATAGGAAGTTAGTTTTCACTGCGCATATTAGGACCGTTCGTAGCAGAGCGGCCTACATATTAGGTCGTTTATATCCGCTGTTAGGCAAGCGGAGTAAAATGTCCCTTCGCAATAAGGTGACACTTTACAAAGCTTGCATACGTTCCGTCATGTCCTATGCGAGTCCCGCTTTTGCGCACGCTAATCTGAAACCCCTTCAGGTGATTCAGAACAGGTTTACACGGATTGCAACCGGGGCGCCGTGGTTCGTACGCAACATCGATCTCCATAGAGATTTAGACCTTCCGACCATCGCTCAGTACTTCAAGGGGCTTTCCCAAAAGTACTTTGAACGTGCTGAGCGACACCCGAACCCACTGGTGGCTGACGCCGCAGAGTATAGACCACGTAAGACTACTTTAGTCAGAAAAAGAAGACCCAAGTCGGTACTCGTTGACCCCGACGACGCGTTCACAGTAGGTAATAACGTGTACGCGTAGGCATAATTGACACCACACAACATACAGACACACACCGTCTGTACCGGTATAGACGAGGTCCCAACTGAGTAAGTGCTCCGTTGCTCCGGCGTTCTGCCGTCGGAGGACGCTAGTGTCCAAATTTCCTTAGCTTCCCTCCTGACTAACGACGCCCCGAGCCGAGGTCCGTGTCTCAATCTGAGACGCCCTCGGGACGTCGTTCCCCATGGGGGCCCATCTGGCCCCCCCTTTTTAAGGGTGAGTCTCCCGACCCATCCATTCCCCCGGTGACGCTGTAATAGCCAACAGGGCTAACAGCATAGACAGACAAAAAAAAAAAAAAAAAAAAAATACTGAAGTTTTGTTGCGGATACTGGGGCGATAGAGCGAGTAACAAGATTTTTGAACCTTCAAGCAACACAGTCCTTATTACGAACCTCAACCTATCCTTATTACGTACTTAAACTTACACATACATATGCAAATGTTAGATACAGTGATACAAAAACAAAACTCCATATTTAAATCATTAGGTTAACCTGAAACCCGACTAATCGTTACATAGTTACATATGGTTCTTTATGGCCAATCAGCGAGAGCACTTCTACTTTACATTATACATGTGTTGGTCATTGACAGTGACATGAACAGATATAGTGAACAAGCATAATTAGTATTATTCATTCAGCATAAAAAGAAAATTAAGTAATTAATTAGAAAAAACTTTAATTACTTGGCTTAACCCGAAATATTGAAAGGTATTATAAAATACAACAATTGTATGCAAATATATATTTTTTTGCAACTAATTTAAACGTTATATAATAACACCTTTATATAAAAGCGGGCACTTAATATCTGTGTTCCGGGAATTGTATAATTCCATTAATATTTCAAATGTTACCAAGAATGTAGTTTACTATTCTAAGAGCTAATCCCTCTTCTAACAAACTCGTGTTAAAACTATTATAAATTCTAGCTAGATAGTGAAAAGTTTAACATTTATGAGATAATAACAGTTATTTTAAAAGCTCAAACATAACAAATGATGGCATTTCACAATATTACACCTTTATACCTAAAATGCTAATTGACTGACATTTCAGTTAGGGAATGTCGAGCATCAATATGAATGATGTTAGAAATGGAATTTCAGTGCGTGCATTGTTATATTGGAATTAGATTTAATAAATCAGTGGATCAGTAAGCTACTTTGTGTTAAATTGTTATAGTAGTGACATTCATTATTTAACAATTAAACTGGAATTCAGCACGTGAAACTTTCCATGAACGTTCAAAGGGTGAACAGTCTGCTTGCGTTTTCAGAACATTTGATGAAATGATGCTGCAATTGTAAATTAATTTAATAATATATTTGATCAAAATAAGATTTTTCTTTAAATGTTAACTGTCATTTGAACTTACAATTATTTGTTTTCATTATATTGTTTCTTTCTCTCAATAATTCTATTAAAACAAAAGTGGCGGCAAGGTTGTTTACTTCGAGGGTTTTTTAAATTTTACAAAAACTTCCATTTACTGTTACCCGTTCTTGAGTAAAAGTTATTAATTAAATGACTGCCATCAGCTCTTAAATACAAATAATAGAAGTTCAAAACTATTATAACTGTCCAAAAATCCGTAATTTTATATAATAAAATAAAAAATATTTGCATACAGAGGCTTAACCGCCACGATTGTCGTTTAGCACTGCTGGCCTGGCTACAAGGGCTAGACTATCAAGAAATTGAAAATCTCCTTATAATAGCAAAGTAACTTTTATTAATAATACTATGTTATTATATTATTATTTCATTATTAATATTTTAAATTTATTTATTTGTACAGATTGAAATTTTGATTTGATTTGATTTGATTTGATTTGATTTGATTTGATTTGATTTGATTTGATTTAATTTTAATATAAATTGGTCTGATTCTATTTAATTGGATTTATTATTATTACTATTTTTTATTTTTTGTACAAATTCCATATATATATTTTATATAACTTTAAGCTAGCATAGTTTTAAGTAAATTAATCTTAAATAACATAACACATAAATTTAATAAATAAAATAATATTATTTTGTTAATTGTTAAAATTGTACGGGGATTGTGACTACAAATAAAAACTTATTATTGTGTACATGGGGTTAATATAAACAAATAAATTACCTGTAACACAGGTTTATTCTTAGTGCAGGTAGTTTTATATTGCTTTTTGTATTGTAACTATTTTTGTACCCTATTGTTTTTAATATTTTAGTTGTACCTATTGTATCTTTTTGGAAATAAATTATTATTATTATTATAATTTAATTTTCCACCAGTCATTAAGGCTAACCAGTTTTTTTCAGTTCAACTAAACTAAACTAAATTATGGGGCGTTCCCTAAGTCACACAATATAATGTTTAATTTAAACTTTGTTTTAGGCAGTCCTCCAAGAGGGGTAATTAAATAAAAAACTCGATGAGCAAGTGATTGCGTTAGCAAATGACAATATATTGTAAAACAAAAGTTTTTATAATATGATTGTTAAAAAGACTACATACACCATTTTTCAAAGAAATAGATGGAAATTTCATAAAAATTCCTCTTAGGCATCTTAGATCTATGGAGATGTATGATGTCCAGAAAAAAGTTTGGGTCATGTAATTAAATTTTCCATTAATTTTTTAATTTATAAAAAAAATATTATTTATTTATATAAAAAATTAAGAAATAAAATATAACCGAAATACAAATTCTTATATTTTTTTCTTTTATTATAAGTCTAATACATCCACAATATATAAGTAACATAATATTATATTATGTATTAGACATGATCATAGTTCTTTTTTATAAATAGATAGAGTTTTATTGCTTGAATTTAAATTTTCAAAGTATTTCATGTTAGTATTTAATTTTTAGCAACAGATATCATTTTAAAAAAAAGTGTTGATAGAAATAAAAAATAAACAAATAGATTTATTTTACATTGGATTTGACCTAACCCTCGTAATTAGCTACCCAGTAACTTGCTTGGCTACCAAGTAACTTGAAGACAAAATAATTACTTCGTGATCCAAGAGAAAAGACTTAAATACCGTTAACTTAAAACAGACCCTCTGGTATAGGCATATGCCTAAAGCTGATGGTGTTTTAGTTGCATCATATGATATTTGAAAAACCTGCAACATGTTCGACAGCAAGAAAATTGAAATTTGTGTTCTACAAATATTTAGCATAAATAATAAACTAATTGTAACTACTGGTATAATTATATTTGTATCTGCTTTATTATTATAAAAGTTTACAGTTTATTTTAGTTCTTTTAATTCTTAAATTTATTTTCGATTGATAAAAACTAAAACTTTTAAAAGCACTTATTTGCAATTAAATTATTCACTCGTTAAAACTCACTAAAAAATTTAAAAGCATTTATTTACAATTAAATTATTTCAACGCTCATTCTAAATTACTTACCTACTCTTTTATTTTAATAATGTTAATTTGATCTGATTCTATGTATCATGATCTATATATTTCATTCATCTTTCTTTCTTTTGTCTGATATTTTTGTCTGTCTAATAAGACAAAATTCTTAAACAAAATATTTACATTTTTCTTTCATTTAAGAATCTTAATATACGAGTAAATGCTCAAGGAATACACATATCATACTGAAAAATTCTTACTAAACTACAAATAATATCGATAAAATTGTGACATATTATAGCCTATGTTCGTCAGGGATAAAGTAGGATTCTAATGATAAAAGAATGGTAAATCGGTGCAATAGTTTCGGAGCATATTCAATACAAACAAACAAACGTTTCCTCCTTATAATATTAGAATAGACATACATTATTACAAAAATATTTATTCACTCCTAAACCTTCTTTCCCTTTGCAATAATCCAACCCATTTTTCAGCTTCGAGATCCTGTTGATTGCGCCTAATATTATGAAGTAATTATTACATAAGAATCTCATTCAAGTCACCGGAATCACGTACACAATATTGAAGCTAAACAAAATATATGCAAACCTAGTATTAGACCAGATTGATGGATGTAAACAAAGGCTGGGATAGCTCATCAGTCATTCACTATTAGTGTTACTTTTTGACACCGGTTAATCCTGAGAAAATTGGGTTTCCAATCGATTTACAATAAAAATACGAATAAATTATTGTTTAAAGAAGTATTAGGTTGTAATAATAGAATGTTGTATTTAAAAATTTTGATTAATTTAGGTTTTTACAAAAAATATAAAACAGGATAGGAAAAAAAGAAAAGGGAATGATTAAATAACAATAAACTCTCTTGTGTCGCAACATCATTTTTTTTTTTATAAAATATATAAAAAAAAATAAAGTTAATTATATACGACAGTATTAGTAAAACAGTTTTTATAATATCAGTATCTTATATTGGTATAAATAATGATCAGTATTAAAGTTGTGTCTGAAAGGTCAGGTATATAGGTTAAATTAACATGTTCTGTTTTGAAAAATGTGGACTACAAAGCGCTGGAATTATTAATGAGAATAATTTTATAAAAATAATGAATGCTTAAACATTGTTAAAATCTAATTATATTATACCTAAAGTGTGTGTGTATTCACATAATAAAACATTAGTAGGTACCTATTTTACTTTTTATTGTGTTCTCATACATATTTTGGTTTTTTTTGTTAATTTTTGTGCACAGCGATAGTAAAAGATTGTCTCAAATTATTTCTAGTGGTTTTAAAATAAAAAAAAAATTAACTAACCTACTTACAAGATATGGGACAGGTTCATCCAAATTTTGCTTAATGAAAACGGAACAAATCTTTACTCAGGCTTAAATAATGTGCCTTATAATGTTAATTAAAAAATAAACATATATTTCTAAACATTAAAAATACTACTATATTTTGTTTTGATAATTATTAATAGTTTTAATAGAAGCTGTAGACAACGGTAGCTTGACATCTATATATTGAGTTCCAATAATTAATTATTATCAAATGCCTTGGGACCTATTAGCTGATGATTAGCTGGGTATAAGTGAATTTGTCTATGGAATAGGTACTTAACTAGTGGTATGATATTTGAAAATACACATAAAGGTGTTCCGAGTTTTGAAATGGTTTAAAACCAGTTTTATAAAGCTAAAATGCAAATTTTTTTTTTCTTAATGCCTCACTAGTTAATATAAATTTTGAGATTGACACTTATATACCTAGTCTTGCCAAAAATATAGTAACAAAAAAAATGTATAGCAAATAACATTTATGACTTTTACATTGTGTTCGTTCAATACACCAATATTAAACAGACATGATTTCTTCGAATTCTTTCCCTTACCGCTTTGACCGAAAAAGGTTTTCGTACCAACACTACGTGGACGGCGAGATCTTTCTCTGTCACAAAGAGAGGAAGTCTCATTGTACCTATTAATAGCCCGGTAAAGAGTTTTGAAAATTGCATTTGGCTCCATACCTACTTTGTGTAATGCAATCACAGCGATTCTGTTCTCTTTATCACCCCACTCCATTTTGAATATCGCAAAATATTGTACAATGTATTGGCGCTAAACTGAGAAAACACAATGAACAATCGTATAACAATGACAGAATACAAACTCAAATGCATTTTTTTTTATTGTAACAGTATTTATGGCCAGACTAAGTATATATATAAACTTATATAAGTCAAAAACTATCAAGTGTTTGTTATCTCTAGCGTTATAACAAAAAAAAATATATAAAAAAGGCTTTATTTGTTGTATTTTATAAGTATGTATAATAAACCTTATCAAGCTTGCACTTATTATTTTAGAGTTTATTAGCTACTACTTAATTACATATATTATAAACAATTTAAGATCTCGAAATCAAAACGAAATTCAAAATTTCGATATTTATTCTGCAAGAAACGATAAAATCCCCTAGCCATTCAAAAATTTGGCTTCAATTCACTTGTGGATATATATATATTTTTTATTTGATTTGTTTAATTTTTTTATCAAGTAATGGATTTGCAATAAGAAAACATGACATCACTATGTCTTTACGCGACAGAGAGATATATAAGAGAGAGAGAGAGATATATGAGAAAATAATGATACAAACTACAGTTATAATTATTATGACCAAAGCAGATATCACCGGTCAACGGTTGATTTACACAATAATATTTCAACGAACTGACACGAGCGAGATTACAGATTGTCATGAACATAAATAGCAGATAGATTTTGATTTAGATATACCTATTACTAAATGCAATCTAAATTCATGGAGCTAGTTCATCGGGGCTCATCGATGAAACCACGAAAACGTTACATTGTATTAGAGTCGATAAACCTATAGATATATTAATCATCATAATAATTTAAGCTTTGCATATTCAATCAATACTGGAAAAGCTATTTCGTTACTACGATATGATATTTTTCAAATCAAAGTAAGTGTCTTAATTTCGAGTTTATATATGTATACTTAGATTACTGACGCAAATAGAAGATGACGTGAAGTAACAATGAAGTCAAACAAATTTTCAAAACCCAAAGTATTTGATCTAAAATAAAAATATTATATAATATATATATATTATAATATCATTACTTTTTTAATGTAGACATATTAATAAACTATGACTCTTTATGTTTTATTTTGAATATAAAACAATTCAATATAAGCATAATGTCTACCAGAGACAAGGCATGTATGTGAGGGTGATAGAAATCAAAGGTAAAGTAAAGGGGAATAAAGATAACAATGAGAAGATAAAGAACCAATCTACAATATATAATAACCGTGACAGATAACAATTTTTGTGACCGGTAACGAATTTTTTTCAGTATGGAATTCCCTACGTATGCATGGTACAATGCCTTTATTGATTAAGAAATGTACATCTTTTGATAAAATAAAAATAGCAACTGTTATTAAATTGGTCTGAGCTTTGCCTATACAAATTCTATCGAACTTGAAAAGTATGAAACGACAAAAGGTATTCTAATCTTGATTCTTAGATTAGGTGGATAGATTAGATGGATTCATAAAATATATATTTTTGTCAAATCCAGTACTGTAGTCAGTCATATCGGGTATAATAACTGAAACATTTTTTATCTTTCTACCATAATATCTAAGGTAAACGAGGTGAAACTTAAAAGAAGTTGCAGAACCAATAACATTTTTCAGAATACACACAACATAACTTGACCTTAATTTCCGATTAAAGCAACACCTTTAAAAATTACACTTTCTGGCTGAAAAAAATCACTTGTATATTTCATCCAAAACAAAAAAAACCAGGTTGCTTACCGCCTGTTGTCTGGCAGAGAAAGTTATGAGAAAATGTGATTATGGTTAGGGAAATAATAAAATTAAATATAAAAAACGCTTTTTTAAATATAAAATAAAAAAATGAACGGATATGGGCAGAAATTCGAAGCCGTTACCTCTGGTAAATCGTCCCGACGAGAACCAATTGAACTCCCAAATACAAAATGATCTAAAAAACAAATACAAAAACTCGAAAATATGGAAATACAGTCGTGTTTTCTTTTTTCATTTCAGATACATCACATTCGGATAAAATACATACCTAATTATTTGTAAACCAAATGAACTTCAGAAAGAACCTAACCACAAATGCTATTAATATTTGAATGGTAAATTTTGAATACAAAATTGTATAAGTCCTTTTGAAATTGAAGTTTAGAAGAGCAGACGAATTACAAAGCAAATAAGTGTTGGCGTGTATGTTTGTCTCGGCAAGGGTCGCTGCGTGTAGGACGTGACCGGAATCATGTAGTTCCATTGATATGCTTTTCTTTTACACGTTTCTATCACATTTACTTTGGATTAATGATATATACCGATATCAGATACAAAAAAAACATATATTTTTTTAATATTCATTAGCTATTTCGTATATGCAGTCATTTCTCCGTGGCAATTTAGAAGATAAACATTTTGTATTTAAAATTCAAAGTTAATTAATATCCTTGTTTCTAGTTATATTAATATTCTTTTAACCAAAATTTTACATTAATTTTCTACCTATGTAATTATTAACTTATTCACACAAATTGATCTCATTTTTGCCTTTTAAATAATGACATAAATGAGTGTTATATATTTTTAAGTTATGTTTGTTAAATTTAATGTTTGTTATGTTATGTTTTAAGTCCAATAATGTAAGCCAATTGACTTGTAATATATATTAATTCCATCACCCGATTACAGTTATTATTGAATGATTTATATCTTAACACAAATAGAAATGTATAGTAATAGCTGCGCAAGAAGGTTTAAGTTATCAAGATTTTTATCATATATTTCATGCAGTAGGACGAATAACCAAACAAAACTAAATGTGATCGGTTATCAAGTCGCTCAATTTTTTTTTATCTTGGCGTTTGTTTGTGAATAAATAAAGTGTAGGAGATGAATGAAATAACTTCTATTTCATAACATAATATATACTCATTCCTTTTAAAAACGGCAATACGAGTCCTCCTTAGTATTTAATTAACTTTACCTTAATAGCATATAACAAAGCGAAACTACTAATGTGAATGTTCATTGCTCTTTTCAGTAATCACCGAAGCAGCTGAATATTTTGTGAACTATAATAAATTAATTATGTACCTTATCATCGTAAAAATATCCAGCTATTTATATAATAAATGAAAAATAACAAGTTGTCAATATAAAACTCTAAAACCTAGTTCCGTTCCCACTGATCTGCAGATAGCGGTTTTATATTTTTAACAAAATATATCGCATCAGAATCCGATAATGTTATGAAGGGATATCTGAACTAAATTCAATAATCCTGTATTTGTTTGACTTGTCTTTCTTTTGTTTATTTTAATAGAAATTAACTAAACTAACTCTTGTCTTTAACTTTAGGTAAATGGCACTAAGCATGGAAATAGTTAAGTATTTTTTTTTATCTCTAACCCGGCACGTTTGTATAAAGCAGGGGAGTCCAACCAGTCGGTCGCGATCGACTGGTCGATCGCGGCTGCTAGTCGAGCCGATTCCGGCGAGGAAAAAACTATTTAAAATTTTAAAGTTAAATTTAAGATTTACCTGCCCTAAAGGTCCCTTAGAAAATCGTGAGTAACGTAATTCTTAAAAATAAATAAAGTAGATCTAACAGCGATTCGTCGGTAAAAACTCGATTTTAGTTCTGATTAAGTTGGCCACCCCTGGTATAAAGTATATACACATAATTAAGTAATCTAAATGATATTAACAGATTTTTTACAAATCAAAGTTATCTAAGATTTCGTTAATTTTTAGATGTAAATTTTTTCCTATAAAATTGTTTAAATCCTTTTGAAATTGTAGTTCAAAAGAGTAGAGAAGTTACAAAACAAATAGAACAGACGTGTATTTTTGTATCGGCACGGCTCGTTGTGTGTTGGACGTGACCGAAATAACTGTCGTTCAATTGATATTTTCATTCTTTATTCGTTTCTATCATATTCACACTTTCATATATCATATTCACATCAGTTTAGTTTAATTATATAAACCAACACGTGAACTAGAGTCTCCTAATAATAATAAATAAACATGTATAAACAGTTTTAAGTCTTAGAACATCTGTGGGGCAATAGGAACCAGGAAACACTTATTAGTAGGGTATAATTTACTTTTATATAGCGGTCAATACTCGCGGGGCCACGATTAGATATTAGAAATCATACGGGAAGCGGTTAATCTTTCAGTAGCAAAGGCGCGCAAGATATAACAACCACCAAACGATCTTTGTAGTTTGTAAAAGAAATCTGCTCCAAAAAATCAAAGCCGAAGCCTTATGCTGTTTTAGATGCGGCTCCTGATTGGACTCTCTTGATGGACACGTATGAAAAACATTAGAAAAAACCTGGGGATGTTGGTATTTCGTTATCCAGGCCGGACTTGTTCCTGTATTCTAAACATCTAAGGCGCGTGATACTTGTGGATTCCAATGTGCCCTGGGAAACAATCATCCCCAGGGATCACACAAACGACATGACAAACGATCTATCCAGGAATTTACAGTTAGCTTGTACGCGGTAGAAGCGGGAGCGAGTGGTATAACAGAAAAATCTCTCTACAACTTACTTAAAGACCTTGGGCTTTCTAGAACAAGTACAAGTTCATTTCTAGAACGTGAAATACGTTACATTAGAAGGTTCTTTCCAAATTTGGTTATGTAGGGAGAGGAGTGTAGTCATCATAAAGGGGCCTCTTAAACTACTTGCCTGGGCGCAAGTCCCAGGCATTGTTTGCACTTCTCTCCTTGCAAAGTGACGGGCCCGGCACCCGCACGGTGAATCCATGGAATGTTAAGAAGCATCCTAATATATTATTTTCTAGTAGTTTAATCTGTACGTGTTGTGTCTCTTAGAATATAAAGACCCCTCATTATAATTAATTATACATTTAGACCTTTATCTGACTGCCATTGATTCATCTAGGTTTATATAAATATACAAATTTCAACGTGGAATTTTTTTTTTGTGTGAGGTTAAAATTTTCATTTTTTTTTTCATTGTATACTCATAGATATTCGCATGTAAGAAGGTAAAATTATATGTTTTTGCAAATAATATAATGTCTACCGTTCATATACAATAAAATTCTACAAAATATCAAGCAAAACCTATTCGAAACGAACAAAGTAGAAAAATATACAATGAGAAATAAAAAAGTTTTAATTATTGCTACAGGTCAAAGCAAGAACATAATCCAACTTGTTCAAACATGTTGCAACTAACAGAATTATGAGGCCTAATTGAATTACGTCAGATTAAAGGATGTATGCAATAGACTCAGCTTGTAAACTAAACGATATCAAACTAACTTTTCCCTTTGATCACGAAGTAATCAATTTAGGGACAAATTTCTTGATCTCCAATTAGAATGGTAGAGGCGAAAGAAATATAAAATAAAATTGAAAGTTTCGCGATTAATTGATATAAAAAAATTCTAAATATAAATATTATTATTGAATATACTTAAAAATTATTTTATATCATATTGTTAGTATTTTTCATATTCACTAAATATAAGTTTTTTTTTTAATTAAAACAATATTTTATATAAAAAGTCTATTAAAAAGTAAGCAATATCACCAATTTTTGTATTAACAAAAACAATACACAAAATACTCGAGGGAAAATTATGAAACATGAACATAAAGAGTAGTTTGAAAAGTTGCCTGAGTTGTAGTTGAAGTTGAAAGTTGACTGAATAGGTTGACCGCTAAATAAAGAAAAAAATCAAAATGCAAGTAAGTTACCAAGACATATACGAAATAGCAGTTAGTTATATGAATGTTTTAGTTAGTTATATGTAACTTTTCAATAAAAAAGGGGAGATCGCTGTATACTGCAATACAGGTCTCCTAGTGTAGCAATAGAGGCTTCAAATATTCCTGTACTGTTTAGTCTATGTTAACTTTGTCACTTGGCATGCATTTGAGACTGCTCATTGGCCAATTATTATTATAACAATATCAAATCGTCAAGTCCAAGTCCCCCGACGCAACGACTTCAATAAGAACATAGTAATATTATTTTTATCCTTTTTTGAGTTATTTTTGTATCTGGGATTTTTTAATTTAATTGTTTGTTTTTTTTTTTGTTTAAATTCCTGAAACATTATTATTATTTATGTTTGTTGTTTTTTTTATGCTCATGAGTTTATTTTTAACAACTTTAAAGAATTTCAAGTAAACTCTAATGAGAAATTATACAGTTAGATAAATAATTTCAGGAGCATGCAGTTTCGTGCTGGCTTTTTCCCTTGACCTACCTCCATTGCTATGGAATTGTACGATTAGATTACTACGCAAAATAATACCTTCTTAATACATCTAATACTAGCTTAGAACTTTGATACTTGAACTACAATTTTTCGTAAAATATTTTACAATTACTATATCTAATTTTCTGTATGAAACTCAAAACTGAATATAAATATAATAATATTTCTAAATGTATAAATAAAATAAAAATTCTCATAATTCTTTAGAAAATTATTTGAAGCGTTCAACTTAAAAAAAAAAAGAAAAGAAAAGAAGGAAAAAAAAAGAAAAGAAAAAAAACAAAAAAGAAAAGCACACAAAAAGTGCTAATTTAAAAAGCTTGTTCTAGAGCATCTTTTACAATATTCGTATTATATGTTATGTCACTAGAAAATATGTGTCATAAGATACATATCATATACAAATAATTATACATAATATGTACATAGCATAATATATCAAGTTTATTTGAGGTGAAATGTAGGCAAGATGTGTGTGTTTGTTCAAAGATTAAGAAGTTTAACTTAATCCTTACATAACCTATTTATTGCAGGTATATTATTATTTTTAAGTAGTAAAGTTATAAATGGACAATAGACATTTAGTTTAATTTACTTCTGCAATAATGATATATAATAAAATATAAAGCTATTACTATCAATTTAATAGAATACATTATTTAACTATTCAAGTTGGGTTTTACTGTTCTATTTAAAAAAATATTAATGAAAAATAATTACACGTTAACTTAATTTCAAATCATAATATTACCTAGCAATACGTCTACATATAAAAGTATATGGTATGTCACCATAGAGGTCATAAACTGATGTCCCGCCGGGATTTAATCTCAATACTTAGTCTTTGTCCGGATAATTAACTCGTTAGGCCATGTACTGTAAAAGGCCTTTTCTGTGCCATCTCACTTTAAATAAAATATAGGTACTATCACACTGCAACATGACAGACGGACATAGAGACCGTCACCAAATGAACACGAAGCGCCGCAAACAGAATAGCTAGTCGCGAGCTTACTTTATCTGGCATTTGAGAAAAAAAAGTATAGTCCCTGTTTATTGCAAATATTTTTTCATTGAAAGGACCCATTCCTGGTTTTCCAAAGCATAAGTAATAAAGAATAATCAGTTTTGTATTAAGTTAAGGGTTAATTTTTTGTGTTGTTCTTCATCAAAATAATGGATTAAGAAGATATCGTTCTATTATTATAAATAAAAAGTCCGATTATTGGCTTATTAGGAACAGATTTTTACTTTTCAAAGTGTTTTTTAATTTCTTACATTTATAAACTTATTTTTTTGTAATTTAATATTACGAAAACATTATAATGTTTAGGTTTTAATTAAAATTAACTGCTTTTTAGACAATATTTTGTTTTGTTTGAAAATATTTTTGAACATATATAGCCATGTTAAGCTTATTTAAATGTATATAAATAAGCTTCCGTCCCGGGACGGTTTCCCAGTAGTCGCGGGTTCGAATCCCTACCCGTGTCGGTTTACTTTCATTTTATATTTATATAAATTTAATATTTTGTTTTTTTTCATATGTTACAATAATTAATTATTTCATAAATAATAATGAAGCATAGACAAGGACCGGAAAGGAAATGTCATTTTTTTCGATTTGGATAATCGACTTCCATTCACCATCCAAAACGTACCTATCTATAAAAGCTGTTTTACTCCAATCTGCTCTAAGATTGTTCTTGACTTTTCTTTTTAGCTTCAATTTGATTTGAAAATAAATTGTATGTAGGGTAAAACATGGGTACATGTTTTAACTTTATAGAACAATATGATAGTTTATACATATTATTTTAAGATATAATAAAAATATTGCTCAATTATAGAATTTCATTAACAATGAGACTTATTTACAAATAAAAGTGCTAAATTGTAAACTACTTGCATGTATTATTTAATCTGTCGCTATCGGGTGCTATGTGACAATCAAGGAAAGACTGTTAAACAAACGAACTGAACGATGTGTCCGTCGAGTTCATTACCCGGATAAAGCAGAGTATTTTTAACGTTCAATTGAATATGAAGACTGAAGAGGCAATCAGGACTGGACATCTGCCGCCGACACTGGGACGACAGATAGAGGTTTTTAATTTTTGAACCTACCCTCACATACACATGCTCACAGTCGTATACACACATGCTGATTATACACAGTTTACTTTTGTTTTATTTTATTTTTGAACGAAAGTATTACATTGAAACTACCTAGCTTAGAACTAAATGTATGAAAACAAAAAAATGGGGAGAGCGCATTTAGTTTTTGTTATTCTGTAGTTATGCAAAACTAAATAATAATAATAATAATAATACTCTTTATTGCACACCACATACAGAAACGTTACATATAGATTCTTAATAAGAGGTATTGGTAATACAACAAGGCGGTCTTATCGCTAAATAGCGATCTCTTCCAGACAACCTTATACTGGTGGGAATGAAGAAAGAGAGTACAGAGTGGTGCATAAAATATATATCAAATTTAAATACATGTAAGATTTATTACACTTACAAATATAATTAAATATACATATTTATATGTAGTGATACTGAGAAATAAATATACATAAAATATCATGTTACAGTAAGGACTAGAGAAAAAGTAACAAATATTAATAACATATTTAGCATAGAAATATAATTATATATACATGTTTAGCATAGATTTAGGGACAAGGTTCGAGATAGTGATGTTTGACTAGCTTCTTGAAAGTAGTCAAGGATTTGACTCGTCTGATGGCTACTGGCAAAGCATTCCAAAGCGAAACTGCTTGAATAGTAAAAGACTTTTTGAAGAAGGAAGAAGAATAGGGTGGTAAACGAAGAGTCTGATTTTCGGAGGACCTAAGTATCTGACTATAAGTGCCTAGGAATTCAAATTTATTTTTTAAATAGATCGGAGATGAAGGGTTGTACAACACACAGTGCAGAAGTGAGAGAATATGTAAATTCCGGCGAGCACGGATAGGCAACCACTGAAGTTGAGAACGAAACTGAGATACATGATCATATTTGCGCAAGCCAAATATGAACCGAATACCGAGATTTTGAAGTCTCTCAAGCTTATTAAGTTGTGCCTCAGTTAGATCAGGATAACTTGCATCGGCGTAGTCGAGTATAGAAAGGAGGAGAGATTGTGCTAACATAATTTTGGTAGGTATGGGAAGGAAATTTTGCAACCGTCGTAGTGAACAAAATGCAGCAAAAGATTTCCTACTAACCTCATTTATTTGATAGGTCCACGATAAAGTGTTGTCCATTTGCAATCCAAGATTTTTTATATTGCGGCTATAAGATATTGTGGCACCATCAAATAAAATCGGAGGCAGGTTTGTACTATCAACTTTAGCGATCATGCTTGGGGATCCAATTATTATAGCCTGACACTTGGTTGCATTTACTTTTATGCCGTAAGATAAACTCCAGTTGAAAATAGAGCAAAGATCATTATTAAGTCGAGCAACAGCGCTAGACAGGTCTGCCAAAGTTGAATGAGAGTAAATTTGTAAATCGTCTGCATACATGTGATAGGGAGAAGAAATATTGTGAGTAATAGTATTAATAAAGATGGAGAATAGTAATGGTGACAACACGCCTCCCTGAGGGACACCGGCATTTACACTGCACCAAGAGGAAAATAATTGATCAATACGAATGCATTGTCGGCGTCCACTCAGGTAACTACGAAACCAATCAATTACTAATGGAGATATATTAAGAGAGGCTAACAGACTAAGTATGATGTCAAAGTCAACGTTATTAAACGCATTACTAAAATCGAGCAAGGTCAATACTGTCAGTTGTTTATTATCCATTCCCATTCTAATGTCGTCAGTAACTTTGATTAATGCAGATGTAGTACTGTGGCCTCTTCGAAACCCAGACCGAAATGTATTTAACAAGTTATTTTTATCGATAAAGGAGCTGAATTATTTAAATACTAATTTTTCCAAAATTTTTGAAAGGAGGGGTAAAATAGAAATAGGTCGGTAGTCGGAGAAAGAGGAGGGGTGAGGTTTTTTAGGAAGGGGTATAATGTGGGCATCTTTCCATAAAGTAGGGAACTCACCAGTTAATATGGAATGATTAAGGATATGGGTTATCACGGGAATCAAGGTATCTAAAATAGGGACAATCATATTACGACTGAAAGAATCGCTACCAACGGCATTAGAAGAAACGGAAAATATGCCTCCCCTAACATCACATTCAGTAAATTGATCAAAAGTAAACGGTGGAGAATCAGAAGTGGGAAGTGCTGCGATGGAATTTAGAGTATTAGTTTTTAAAATATTGTCCAAAGTATTACCTGTCCTGGAGAATGAAGTGTTGAGACCTTCTAGATCGATATTATTAGGGGAAGCTTGTTTTGACGACTTCCCTACTCCTAGAGATTTAAGAAATTTCCATGTACGTACTGCGTCGCCGTTCTCGACATGTTTATGAATATGGCGTCGTTGTGCATCCCTACACAGTGTATTACAGCGATTTCTCAGGTTTTTATACTTAAAAAGATTTGTATCGGACCTATTTGCTTTGTATTTTGATTTTGCAAGACATTTCTTGAGAATAAGCTCTTTTAAATCTTTTGTAAGCCACGGCGCAGGTAAGTGTTTAATCTTAACTGGTTTTATTGGAGCATGAATGTCATAAAGCTGGATTAAAAGCGTGTTGAATGTTTTAACTTTAGAGTCCAAATTTCCAGCAGTATAGACATTAGACCAGTTTATTTTGCGTGCATCGTCACATAGCCGAATAAGGTCCATTCCCCCAAAATTACGCTGCAAAAGTATTTTATTCTTAGATTTAGGAGGATGTAGCATGTAAGAAAGGTATATTAAATCATGGTGAGAGAAACCATCAGCGGCACACTGACCGTGATGGGAAATATATTCGGGAGAAGAAACGATCATAAGGTCTAGAAGAGTAGGTGAGCAGTTAGGAGGATTATGTGTGGCAGATAGTGGTAAAATATGTAGATTACAACTCTCAACTAAAGACAGAAGCTTATTAGCTCGGTTGTCACGCTTTAACAGACATGTGTTAAAGTCACCCATTATAATAGAGTGACTATATAATGGAGTAATGTCCTCTAATAAACGTTCAAAAGAAGAGAAGTAATCTACATGGAGAGAAGGGCTATAGAGTACACCGAGAAGAAGTTTGTGATGTGATAAGGTGATTTCAATAAATAGGTGCTCGGCTGCATCAGCTGGAGGTGGCTGAGTAGAACAATTTATCACAGTGAAAGGTATAGAAGTGCGAAGATAAATTGCAACTCCCCCCCACCTCTGCCTATGCGGTCATTGCGAATAAGACAATATCCTGGTAGGGAATAAGAAAAAGAGGTTAAGCAAGGTTTAAGCCAGGATTCAGAAACAAGGATAGCGTGAATATTTTTGACTCAAACGACGCAAGCATTTCTGGAAAATGTGCCGGAATACTTTGGGTATTTAGATGCACTACATTGAAATTTTTATCAAGTTTGGAAAAAATATTTTCTAAAGTAATATTAAATAGAGGAGAATTTGCACTGTGGTAACTAGTATCACTGGAATGCCCATCAGAAGAAAGAGATAAAAAAGTATCACTGTCATCGACAAAAGACAATATGTGTATATATAAAGTATATATGTATAAAATAAAATTTATAAAAAAATAAAATGATAAATGAATATAATAATAATAAAATAAAACAAAATATATAAAGAATTAAAATAACACAAAAAAAAAAAACTTAAAATAAAACAAATAATAATGTGTACACCCACCAGTTGAAAGAGATCGAATTATTTCTAAAGAGAAATGATAACAATAATTGCTTTCAATAATAAAAAAGAAAAAACATAAATAACAAAAAAAAAAAAAGTAATAATAATAATAATATTATGCTAGTCTAATAGAACTGTCTCACAAAGATTATCTTAATTTATTATCGCAAAGTACTTAATAACAAATAATAACTAATTAGAAAAAATATAAAGATTTAATGTAAGTTAACACAAAATAAAATAAATTAAAATTGTAGTAAAAGTTAACGATGCAATAATAAACGTTTTTATATGTTGACAGCTTTAAAAATAATTATGTAGCAACACTAAATGTTCTAATAGTCCTGTCTAAACACTCAAAGTTATGTCAATTATAATATATGACAAGCATAATCTATGTTCAAAGAAAGGTAACGTACGACAACAAAATAAAAAAAATAAAAATGTAGGGTAAAAGTAAAATAAAAAGTAATAGTAAACAGAGTGTCATGCAACATTAAAACATTTTTACTTTTTAATTATTCGTTTGGATCTTACATTCACAATCGATTTAGTACTTTTCGAAGTAGTCGCCATCGTAGATGCTGGAAGAGAATCGGAATCAATGTTGCATGCATCAAGTATAGTGGTAACCTCTGAGACAGTGGTTACACGATGTCGCGTACCATCACTGCTTAATACTATTATATGGCCATCTCTTGTCCAGCAATTTGTTACTCCAAAGTGTTTACGAGCCAATATAAATGCATCATGTCTCTGCTTCGTGAGAAACTCTGAAATAGTTACACCAGAACCTTTTAAATTGGTTTTAAGAGACCAACAACTGTCTCTTATCTGGCTTTCATAAAACCTCACAAGAATAGGTCTCGTTTTGCTACTGTTTTGAGACCCGAGGCGATGACACCGACTAATAGCACCTGAAGTACAGTCCGGTAGTTTAAGTTTTTCTGAAAACACTGTGAACACTTTGGCAAGAGTGTCCTCTTTTTTGTCTTCCGTCACTCCATGGATCAGGAGTACTTTCCTGCGGGATCTCATCTCCAGTTCATCTTGATGCTGTGAGAGTAAATCAATTTGCCGCTGAAGACTCTGCAGGGATGATAATATAAATGACCTAAATGCAAGAAACTGCGAATTTATACTCGAAGATGGACTTGCAGCAGGCGTTGTTGCATTTAGATCCCGTTGGAAGTCGTTCATACGGGAGTTGAAGACTTCACTTAATTCAGAAATCGACTGTTTTAATGTGTCCATTGTGACGTGTATTATAGTAACGGTTTTTTTCGTGTTGATTTAATAAAGTTTTAAAGGTAATTATAAAGCACTTAATTGTTTGGATTGTACTGGTAGTATTTTAACTTCACATACACATAATATTCAAATATTTAAATAAAATTATTAAAATAAAAATAGAGCGAATAAAAATATGTCAAATCACGTTAGCACGCGCACGCACGATGTTAGTTTGTGATTACGATTAATATTATTTAAGCCCTTAAAATTATTTATGAGGTATCAAAATTAGAATGTTCATTTGCCACGAGTCAGGTCACAAGTCATGAAATATTTACATTTCCAAAGTAGAAACGGATCTTTGAAAAAAATATTTTAGATTGCATCGTTTAATGATAAGTTCTAATTTCAAATACATTTTTTTCCTTTTGCATATTAAATATAAAAATATATGAAATACATAATTTTATACTTACAAAATACAAAAAAAAAGAAAATCTCACAACAAATATTTACATTTTAAAGTGGTCGTTAACGGCCGTGGGTACTATTTAATTTCCTCCGAATTTTAAATATGCTCGTGTTTTTTAACCTCATAAATTCCGTCCTATTCACTCTCTCACAATAAACTATCAGATATATGTTTTTATGAATTTAACATTATACTTATAGTTAAACGCTTTAACGTTGACAGAAGCAGTTTAAATAGGGTTATTTTCAAACCCCTGATCAATATTTTAAACATTGCAGCACAAAATATCACTGTGGAGATGAACTCAAGATATAGATCCAACCAAAATTATGTTTTTAAAGTGCCAGGTAACAAAAAAGGTAAAGGAAGCATTCAATTGCTTACATGTAAATAGATATACATAATTAGTTTTCAGCAATTATAAAAAAAAATTGCTAGACTTCATAAAAGCTGACAATTGGCCTTCGGCTAGCCCGGGCTTAAACCCTTTGGACTAAAAATTGTAATCTGTGTTAGAGGACGTTGCCTGCTCGAAGCTTCACCCAAATATTGAGTCGCTCAAAAAATCTTTGGAGACAGCAGTGACCAAGTTTCCAATGGAAACTGTTCGTCAATCCATCGATGAATGGCCCGACCGTTTAAAAGCCAACGTTAAAGCTAAGGGCACTTTAAGGACACTTTGAATAACTATTTTAGTACGTTAATATATCTCTTTCACTCTACATAATAACACATAAAACATTATTTTTTTTATGAAATTATCGGTTATTTTCTTTGTAACAGAACTTATAACCGGACTAGGTAATAAACCAAATAAGCCCTTCTGTGTAAACACTCCCTAAATTAAAACTACAAAAGCTCCTAACGCACCAAGAGTCTTAAAGATCAGACTCAAAGGACTATTAAGTAATCAATTTACGAACAACTAAAACCATAGTAATCTTAGAACGTAAAAGATTCTCTATACGTCTCCATTATATTAAAAATACTCGTTACGTGTTTACGCAAGTAACAATACATTTCGATGATAATGGCAAAGAGTCAACTAAAAAGTTATCAAGAATCACCCTTGTCGTTAAACATCGGCTATTGATCTAAGTAACAAAATTAAAATATTAATGAGGACTCGTATAACACTTCTTACATTAATTTGTATCATTTAATTTAATCAAAAACAAACGCCAACATTTGATATGAACGCAAAATGAGGTTATTCGTGAGTATTTTTTTTTAATACTTGAAAAATTAAAGTAAATAATAGACAAAAAAATATCCAAAAATAATATGTTTTTTAATAAAAAATACTTAAAACTTTTCACCTTCTAGTTAAATTTCAGCCATCTAGGTGAAAAGTTTTGAATTATCAATGGTTGAGTCAACGCGTCAGGACTTCTAATTTTAAATAAGTATACAACAAATTAATAAACAATGTATTAAGAGAATGTAGATTGGTAAAACCTATTAGGACGATTATATATTAGAATTTGAAATGTGCTCTAAGATGCTGCTAAATAGCTCTAGCGAATACCTTTTGCAGTTCGTTGGTTACTGACTAAGTATTCATAAAGATAACTGATGCAAGAGTTTGGGTAGTTGAGTTTTCTAATCTGTGGTTCTGTTGAATGTCTATATCGATTTATTTATAATATATTATGAATATTATGTATAATATGAAATGATGAATATTATAAAATAAAACATGACTTTAAAGTGATAGTCCTGGAAATGTTAATATGAGTGAATTAAAATAAACAAATAAAGTACGAAATTTATATAAAAACAAAATACTTAAAAGACTGTACCTACCTAACATTTAATTGAATAATTAAGAGACAATACCTATGATGAATACGAGTTACATAAAAGCATATCAATTGAACGACAGACAACAACGATTCCGGTCACGTCCAACACGCAACGAGTCGTGCCGAGACAAACACTCGCCGACACTTATTTGATTTGTAATTTGTCTGCTCTTCTAAATTCAATTTTCTGAAAAATTAAAAAAAAATACTTTTTTTCCAAAATCAATAGCTTTTAAGCATACGTTAACATTTTAAGTTTATCTTTATTAGATTGTACACTACTATGTAGGGAGGTACTTTATACGTATGTAAATTCAAAACATACATAAAACAACTATTCATTTTCATAACTTTATTTTTTTTGGTACTCATAATATTAAGATATTAATAAAGTTTAGGATGCTTGACTATTTTTAACCCCCTTACCAAGAATAGGGGTGTTATAAGTTTGACCTGTGTATCTGTGTGTCAGTGTATCTATCTGTAGCATCGTAGCAGCCAAACGAGTATACGGATTTGATTGCGGTTTTTTTAACGGAAATTCTGGTCCGTTGAGACAGTTCTTAGCTATCGTTTTATCAATATTGATCGTAAAGTAGCATTTTCAATACCACTCACTAAAGTTAAGATAGTAATGAGCATGACTGAGGATGTAGCCAAGATGTCCTCATACGGATAACTCCTCAAATGTCAACAACACTTACATGAAATCTTGAATTTGCAGTTATTAAGTATATAGATGTATATAATGTTAGAGCAGTCTGTCGGTACAGCCCAGGTCCTCGTGATTACAAAATGAAAATAATTAATTTAAAAATATATATTTGTATTAACTACTATTATTTTTTTTAGATGAATATTAGACTATAAATATAACTGCATACTTAAACGCCACTTCCCAATATTTGCAATTCTGACCAAGGAAACCATTACGAGGATGGTTAAATAGTCTAAACAACAGCTTTTTGTATGAATGTCCCTTGCAACTTATGAACCCTAGCAGCCCTAGCAGCTTTAAATTGTGGGAAACTTTGTGCTTTCAATACTACCATACCCTCTTAGGCCTTAACGTTACGCTGCAGTAAATATAATGGATTCATCTCTTCATGAACAAATTCTTAAGTTGTTTCAATAGTTTCGGATCGCATGCGAAGTATTATAGATCCTAGAGGATCTCAAAAACCACTAAAAAAGGTATTAATGTTAATTTTTAATATAATTTCGGTTTCATACAAACTGACATAAGTCATTATACGTCTAAAAAAGTTTTGACATTTTTCTTAATATTCTTGAGGTGTTGCTGAACACTTAAATTAGTAGATCTTAAACTAAATCAACTCATTTCTCTAGTCTCTGAAATTATTTAATAAAGCATTACGAATACCATTTATTAAAGCAAATATTTTTAGTTGTTGTCGTAGTAATAAAATAGAAAAATAATGTTGTTGTTGTTGTAGTAATAAAATAATAAAAAAATGTTGTTGTTGTAGTAATAAAATAATTACGAATTAATCATAAATTCTTATAAATTGGTTCAAAGTATTTGGTATCCCGTCAAATTCCGGGATTATTCCAATAGTTTTATACATAATCTCTAAATCGGCCATATTGTACGTACGCTAGTATAATTTTAATCTCTGTTAAGATCTAAAATATGATTTTTCCTATTATTATCTAATCTCGGGTAATCTGGGATGATTGCCGTGGATAAAAGTTCTTCGATTATTAAAAGGAATAATTTAAGGATTTAATGGAAGCTTCAGAAAAATCCAAAGATTTTTTGAAATTCCTCCTGATGCACCGCTCCTTGCGATAACCGACGGCCTTGATGGATTCACTGGTTTTAATTTTCAACCATCCTACCACCAGCGCCAATTACGACGGTGACAAACGGAGGATCCTAAATAATACAAATTTTGGACTTAATATTTAATAAATGTAACTCATTTATAAGACTACGTATCACTTGCTCAAAGCTAGATACAAGACTGTTTTAAATAAATTAAATTATAATAAAAAGAATAATAGAAAAAATAAGTTGGACAAACAAAGGTTTCGAATATCCTATCGTTACATTCGGATTGCGCACCACTATTACACCTATCTATGGAAATATAACAAAATTAACCTTGTTGTTTTGATATGATTTGTTTTATTGGTATAAAGAATAATAATTAAAAAAACGAACAATAACCCACACTTACTTATAGAATATTAAATACATATATCTCTATTTTATATATTACTAACTATCATACAAAGTAGAGAACGAAATTAACAATCTTATATTTTTTAATTTCTTTATGAAAACGAGGCTATTGATAAGGCTTCAAATATTAAAAATCATGATTATGTTACTTTTACCAGTAAAAATAAGTATGGATAAGGTTATTATTTATTCTTTATATTACTGATAAGTATTACATATTATGTAAAGTAAGTAATGAAATAGAACACTAAGTAATGAAATGGTTGAGGCACGATCGTACAAAGATTTATATCTCTAATGATTGTATTGTATCTAATATTATAAAGTCGTATCATTAACTACAAACTGTAGAGTAGAAAGGATTTAGTTTAGTTAATAGACGTAGATGTAGACGCACAAATGTTACAATGAATCTATTTACTGAAATAAAAAAAATCTTTAACATTTTATGTTTAGTAGAAAATGTAGTTAAGTTGAAGTTAGCTATGGGATATTACTATAACTTCAAGAGTTCAAGATGTACTACTGCCCTAGTTAAATTTTATTGTATATTTCTGACTTTTGTCTTATCGTTGGCAGCTATTTGGGGCTTATTCTATTATAAAGATTCTAAAAATACTATTGATATTTTCACGCTATGCTGTATTGTCCTCGAGCATTTGATTTACGTTATTTCATGTCTTTATACAAGTCAGGCTTCTTTTCATAGATACTGTTCGGGAATTAAGATTATTGATATAACTCTTAAATTGAGAACTCCCCTAAAATCTCCTTTTGTAATAATTCTATACTTTCATATTTTATTTCAATTCGTTTTCGTTATCCCGATATTACTCACTTATCCAAGTCAGTGGATTTATCATCTATCTCAATGGTTGTTAGTATTATTTAATACTATGATATTTGCAACTGCGATAATTACATATAATTTATTTTTTGTAAGAATGAGATTAATAAGAAAATTATTACACAAACATCTAAATGACATGAACAAAATATATGTTGTAAAAAAGTATTTATTATCATACAAACATTTAATAAACAATTTAGAAGATAATAACAAAGCAGTTATATTTACTGTAAGTATATAAATATTATTTGTGGATTTTCTTGACTAGTTTTATTTTGGTACTATGAAGTGTAATTAATATATTTAATATTTTTATCATTTCCAGTATTTTGTTAACATTTTGATTCATTTTTTCAAAATAACTTATTATTCCTACTTCATTATGGATTTGTTGTTAAATACGGTAAGTTATATTTTCTCCGAACAATATGCACAATAATTATACTACTAAAATGTATCTAAAGAAGTTATCAAAACTTGTGATTTTTGCGGTATATTTGTTCTTCTCGCCATCCTTCAACAAGTAATCTATCAAGAGCCCTGTTAGGTGTAATAGTGTATACAGACATTGCAATTAGTGGAAAGTATTGAATAGATCCTCCACATAATCGTCTAAAACAAAGCTAAGTCGATTGACTACACAATATCAATTTTAATTTGAGACCATTTAGTATAGCGATTTACAGAATGCTTATTATTAAATATTAGTATTATTTGTTGTTTTGTGATATATGCTATGCCACTACAATAATCATTATCAAATAATAACCATTTGTTCTCAGAAAATGGACTATGGCTTAGGAGTTATTATTTTGTCATTTATAGAAAATGTATATTTATGTATTTGCTTATTGACGCCTGCTGTGTTGTGCGAACAAGCAAAAGGAGAATACGAGAAAATAAAAATAGTATTGGCCTATGAACTTATTAAGTGTAAAGGTATCTATTTTAATAATATAATTATTGTTTTGTTATTGTTATATGAGTGTCACGATCCACGTCTTTAAACATGGCACTACAATATTAAGAATGAATATACCAGATGTCATAGACCACAGAGTTTCCGTTTTTGGTATCCGATGCAGATAGAAGATTAATTATCATCACTAAGTCACGTACAGTCACGTCTAAAAGTGGTTGAACAGATTAAAATTTCCAAATGGACAGTTACAAACAAAAGTCACTTAACATCGATATTAGTATTCCAATAGCACCATTATGATAATTCTGGATTTGTCTCTTGTAACTGTTGTAATAGGTATATGTAATGTTTACATTAAAATAATTTTAGTTAGGAAAAAATAGAGGTTTCCACTATTTCTGGGGCTGTCTATATTTATAAACTTCCCTTCTTAAACATATTTATGACTGCTCTTCTATTACTCAACTAAGTGAAAACATCTTAAGGGACTGTGAAATAGTTTAAACAATTTCTGAACCTGCCTATGCCGTTCACATACGTCTATTTTGCCAGTTATATATTTTTTATTTTAGATGAAGAACTACGTGCAGTTCTGTTAAATGGAATAGAATACTTGGAGTATAGACCTCCATTAATTTCTATTTATAGACTTTTTCCTGTCGATAAATCTCTTATCACAAGCTTTATTCATGTCTGTACTACGTATATAATTGTTTTACTGCAAACCGCCTTCTAAAGAAAAATATTGATTACCTAATTAATTTATTTTTAACGAGTGGTGTTTTGTGAAGCAAATAAAAAGATGATGATTTAGACTGTGTTTTTTTTATGTTTTTATACAAGCATATACTATTTTTGAAGGAAATCCTTAAGGTGTCAAGAATTATTAGATATTAAAGGTTTGTTTCGGCGACAGCACATGTTAACGCCCGGCTTGCAACTCTATTTACTTAATATTCATTGAATTTAAGAGTCAATTTATAAAAATATTTTGCATTAGATGATACTTCATTTTTGTTTATTTTCTGTCTTCTACACAAATCGAAAGCCGTATATGATGATTTAAAATGTGTAAAAATTGTATATTTCATATATCAAACAATTTATAGAGTTAACTAGTGAAAATTAGGATATGCAAGTATCCGAAATTAATTCTATATTTATTTAAATAAAAAAAAATACTATTATTTTTTCAAACAAACTAGGTCAACGCTTGACTACGTTCCACCTGATGTAAAGTGGAAATGTTGTCTTAGGTGGTAAAGCGCTTTAATCTCTTCACTAGCATACAGCACAGCACAGCACACAGCAGAAAAAGAGTTGCAGAAAGTGATCTATGGTTCAGAAAGTCCGTTACCCAGACGATCAGACCAGAAGATATACCGTACACTGAAAGGTTGCTTATAAGTCTCGCAGGACACACCCTTTCAAATACCCTCGAGACTTCCAAAAAGACGGCGACCACATCTCCATTCTTCTCGATTGCCCCGCCTAAAATGTGTGCAGCATTTACTGGAAGGGGTCTTCTAGTAAATGATGCACATATAGATAGTAATAGACTTATTAAGGCGACCTGCACTGTCGGTCACTGAAGAGATCGTCACCTCCTAGGTACGCCAGAAGGCGCGAGTTCAATACACACTCCATAATTTTACAGAGTATGAAGATGATTGAAATCGATTTATAATTGGCAAGTTTGGCAATGCTGCATTTTTTTTTCACTGGTTGCACTGAAAAACTCATCATCATCCATGTCAATACAGGACACAACTCAGTTGCGCATTTCGTGAGCAGATTTTGAAGGTAAATGTGACAAGTTAACCTAACATTATTTCTAGTAGATAAAACTTGTCACGACGAAGTTAGCAGAGCGACAGTAAAAGTTTATTTATATATATTAAGAAACCTAAGTTTTTGTGAATCTGCAACAAGCCTTATTAGGTTCTTTGTATTAGATTATATAATTATAAAATATTATTATAAACTCTTAAATCTACAATGAACAAGGTGTTCATTAAAATGAACTGCATTTTATAATTCTGTAAAAAAATAAATAAATTGATAACAATTTAGATTTAGTAAATTTAATAACTGGTATAGTCCATCTTCGTTCTCCGTAAACACATTTATGTTTCCCAAATTCGCACTGAAGGTAAATGGCCACGATTCGTCAAAGTCGTAGCACTAGACTCCTACCTCTATATTCAATCCTTACTTTAGTATAATGATTTAAGATCTGTACCTTTAAAATCGGCAAATCCCGATTAATACTACATGTTTATAGCTGGGTAAATATATATATTTAATAATCGTCATAGTTCATGAAAGTTTAAGTAACGGCATTTTAGCATGAATACGTATTTTACTTAAGTGTTTTGTTTGTATCAGGGTCAAGAAAGGTGCTAGCGGTTACAAAAATTGTTATCGGTCACGACTCACGGTCGCCGAGAAACTTCTGTATCCCGTCGCCCGCGAAAGTTTCCTAGTCTTAAAAGATCCAACTGGTGACGTTCTTAACTTAATAAAAATTTCAGTAACTTCCTGCCACACAAAACAGAATACTACTCTTACCCACTAACATTAGAACATCCATTTAAGAGCATAAAAGAGATTTTTTTTTTAATTTTCCGGATTCAAGATTCTAGAACGTCCTACCTGAAAAAATAAGAAAAACAAGTATTAAGTGCTCTTTTAGAAAGCTTGTTCAAGAATCTTTGTATTATGTTATGTCGATAGTTATGTGAAATATTCGATATCATATATCGTATACAAATAATTATACATAGTATGTACATAACCATTTATGACAAGTTCATATGAGCTCAAATGAACGCAAATGTGTGTGTTTTCTTCAAAGATTAAGAGGTAGATCAAATTTCTTAATTAAACGAATCGATTCACGTTAACCCTTATACATAGATACACATCATTTACTTTTACAATAATGGTAGGTATACATAAACATATAAAATAAAGCTATTACTAAAAATTTAATAAAATATATATTGTTTAAGCATTCATGTTAGGTTTTACTGTTCGGTTTAAAAATTTTATGAATTAGACTGGGCGCTGTAGGTAGTAGAGTATGCAGAATATGAGAACCGCATACTTTGGTTTGCAACTTCGAAAATCTTGCAGATTATGATTCTGGATGTTACCAGATGTTGTTATTGAATTCGTATAAATATACTGAACAAATGGTTTAAAACTGTTTTAATTGTGTTTTTTTTAACATAACATTATTTTTTATAACTAAAGATATTTATGGCCAGGCCACATGGAAATAAGTAAAAAAGAATAAAAAAGTAATAATATAATAAAAACCTAAATAATAACAATCATTTGTAAATAATTATTTAGCAGCAAAAATTTATAAAAAACATGTTTTTCATTTCGGCAATCAATATTAATACATTTGTAAAATAGAAAAATAATTTAGCGTATTAACCTAAATTTTCTATAAGCTTTGGTTTTACTATTCGAAGAACATTTACAGGCTGAACCAACAGTTCCGGCAACAGTTCCGTATATTGTAGTGGGAACAATTTGTAGTCGTTTCTTTCATAGCCTAATAAGGAAAAAAGAATGGGCAGCAATTTAACAATTTAAAAATGGGCTCCATGTATATGTTTGTGCTGACATATAGGTACATGGGTACAGGTCTAAACTTTATAAAACAGTGTGATAATTTATAGATATTATTTTAGGAAATAATAAGAAATGTTGCTCAATTATACAATTTTCCTAACACTGAGACTCATTTCTTAATAAAGGTGACAGAAATACAAATACCGATACTGAATTATCTATCTATATAACCACTTGCATGTATTGTTTAATTGGTCGCTAGCGGGTGCTATGTGACAATCAAGGAAAGACTGTTAAACGAACGAACTGTACGATGTGTCCGTCGAGTTCATTATCCGGATAAAGTAGAGTATTTTAACCGTTGAATTGAATATAAAGACTGAAGAGGCAATCAAGACTGGACGTCTGCCGCCGACACTGGGACAGATCGAGATTTTTAATTTTTGAACCTACCCTCACATACACATGCTCACATTCCTACACATACATGCTGACTGTAGTCAGTTTACTTTTCGATTTTCTTTTATTTTTAAACGAAGTTATTATATTAAAACTATTCTAGTTATAACTAAATCTATGGAAGCGAAAAAGTAGTAATTTTATATACTTTTAACAATTAACATAGTTTTTATTCTTCTTAAATAAGCGAAAATAAATTAGGTAACAAAATGATAAATATTTCTTTAGCACTTAAAATTATTTATAAGACGATTGACACCTAAATTAAATGCTCTAAGAGCCCTCGCCTGCCACAAGTCAGATCACAGCTCATGAAATATTTACACTCCAAAGTAGAAACGGTTCTTCTAAAATTTGATTTTAGATTGCAATAGTTTAACCTTATAGTTTTATTTCACGATATATTTTTATACTTAATATGCATTAAGTATAAAAATATATGAAAATTATAATCTTGTATTTTTTTTTAAGCAATAATTGTTTTGTTTTAGAACCGGATTGCTTCAACGGATAACCCACTTCATACTTACTTACTTACTTACTTCATCATACTTACTTACAACTAGTACTTCATGGGATAAAATCGGATTTCGTCTTGTCGCTTTGCCGATTGAGCTACCGTGTTACCGTTAATTCTGTATATATTTAGATAAACATTCTGTAGTTAAACTATTAGTATACTAATAAATACTTTTTTTTTGCAGAAGATGATCATACATAATTAACTTTATATATCTGAATATTAAATAATACGGTAGGAATAAAGTCCGAAAGAAACTGAACTGTAACGACGTATTAATTTTTTTTGACCAAGAAAGTATTATCTCTACACAATGTGTCTCTATTTGAGACAAAATATATATCCATATCTTTGAGTAAATCGATTAGAAAGCAAATTTACGTAGTTTGAATCTGTGCCAAAACGTCAAATTGTTAGTGAATGAATGATGGTCTCCGCTCACTGCCTTTGTTTACAATCATCAAACCGGTAAATACTGAGGTTGGACATATATCTTTGAAATGTTTTGTAAGTAATTCCAGCAATATAAATGAGGTTAACGATGAGCTAGCAAATATACTTAATAAATAATTAAAATAATATTGGTAAGTAATTGTATAAATGTTTTTGAAAATATCTTTAAACATGTATAGCCATGTTAAGCTTTTGAAAATATCTTTAAACATGTATAGCCATGTTAAGCTTTATTTAAATTTATATGTATAAATTTAAAAAAATATATGTTTATAGATATTTTCAAAAACATTAATATTATATAATATATTTATATTTCCTTGGTGGTAGACCATAACATCGGGTCGCCGGCAAAGTTACCACCCATCGGGCAAAGTCGTGCCGCAAAGCGACCTAGTCGTGTTCCGGCACGTTGCTCGATGAAGCCGTATATGGAAAATGGGTCTGAACAGCTGCGGTACGTTGGCGAACCGGTTGACGTCGAGTTGGTGTTTGTTTTGTCGGGTGTCTAGTCGAGGAGGGTAGCGGGATCCGAAGCGACGGCTTTCCGCTGGCCCCCCGCAGATAGTTGGGGGCCCAATTAGTGGGTTAGCCACCCACGAAAGGCTGCCCCGCCAGCTGCGAAAAATCCCAGGGTGGCTCCATCGTGCTGGTTGGCGACCAGGCGAGGAGGCCCGATGGCGATCCCTGGGGGGGTTCGGGCGTCCCCGCAGTCTCCAGGCTAGCCTCCCAGCGGCAAGACATCACCAATTTCGAAGTCGGGTTTGATACGTACCGCCTCGTTCAACTGCCATTTCCCATCCCTATTCACTTTTATTTATTTTTACCATGAAGAAAAACCAAAAAAGAAAAAAGTTTGTACAGCGGTTGCACTCCTCCTCATTTAAAGTGCACCTCAGTAATATTAGGGGTTTGCACTCTAATATCTTACCTGTCCATCACCACCTGGAGACAGAACAACCGCACCTGTTCTTTTTGACGGAGACGCAGATACAATGTCCCTTAAGCGCTGCGCACCTGGATTATCCCGGATACACGTTAGAGCACAACTTTCGCTCACGTGCCGGAGTCTGCGTGTATGCGCGGAACGACCTCTGTATCCAGCGTCTCCGTCACCTTGAAGACCCCACTTTTTCTTCTTTATGGGTTTTAGTAGACACAGGAAACGAAAAAATCCTGTATTCTTGTGTTTACCGTTCGCACAGCGGTGACCAGGAGACAACTAGATTATTCGAGTATCTCGGTGAGGCTGCTGATATGGCTCTGCATCAGTTCCCTTCGGCGCAGCTCGTCTTTCTGGGGGATTTTAATGCCTGTCATCAGGACTGGCTGTTCCCGTACCAGAAAACCGACCATGCTGGAAGAGAAGCGCGGAACTTTGCGTTGTCCTTGGACCTCTTTCAGCTGGTGAAGCAAGCGACAAGGGTACCAGATGTGGTAGGCCATACAGCCAATTGCCTGGACCTTCTGCTGACAACTGATCCGGACAGGTATCGGGTAGAGGTTACCTCTCCCTTGGGAACCTCCGATCACTGTCTGGTGAAATCTGTGTTTACATATTCCCCACCAGCTTTCGAACCTCATGGTGTTAGGCGAGTATGGAAATACAAGTCAGCAGATTGGGATGAGATGCGGCACTTTTTTGCGTCTTATCCTTGGCGGCAGGTCTGCTTCTCTTCTTTGGATCCGTCGAGTTGCGCGGATGCTATAACCGATGTGGTGCATCAGGCAATGGAGTATTTTATTCCTTTTGCTGACGTACCCATCGGTGGCAAAGCTCGCCCATGGTTTAATGCCGAATGTGGTCATGCTCAAGACCGAAAACATTCGGCATATCTCATTTGGGCTGATGCTCGAAGCCGCAAAACTCCGGATGTAAGTTCGAAGAAGAGAGCCTTTAACCAAGCTGCCAAGTCCTACAAAAAGGCATTGCGGAAGGCTCGTCTCGATCGAATCGCTAAGAATGGCGAAAAGCTCTCTGCCAGACCAACTGGCAGTAGAGCTTTCTGGTCTCTTGCGAAAGCGATCGAGTCGAATTTCTGCCAACCCTCACTGCCTGCTCTGCTGAAGCCGGATGGATCTCTGGCCCACACAGCAACAGAGAAAGCGAACGTACTTGCTTCTCTGTTTGCTGATAATTCGCATCTAGACACTGGCAATGCTTCTCCAGCACATCTTCCTCACTGCGGTGTTTCGATGCCTGAAATCCGCATCACTAACAAAGAGGTATGGAGAACATTGTGTCGTTTAGATGTGAATAAAGCCAGTGGTCCTGATGGTATACCAGCCATTCTGCTCAAGACATGCGCAGCTGAGTTGTCTCCTGTACTGACACGTCTGTATCGTCTCTCTTTCATGACTGGAATAGTGCCGAAATCCTGGAAGCTTGCTAATGTGCAACCCGTGCCCAAAAAAGGCAGCCGTGCCGACCCTGTCAATTACAGACCGATTTCAATCACCTCCATACTCTGCAAGATTATGGAGCGTGTATTGAACTCGCGCCTACTAGCATACCTAGAAGGTAACGATCTCCTCAGTGACCGACAGTACGGGTTTCGCCGTAATAGGTCTACTGGGGACCTCCTAGTGTATGCTACTCACATTTTAGGCGAGGCCATCGAGAAGAACGGAGAAGCGGTCGCCGTCTCTCTGGACGTCTCGAGGGCATTTGACAGGGTCTGGCATGCGAGCCTTATAAGCAAGCTTTCAGCGTACGGTATATCTCCTGGTCTGATCGGCTGGGTAACGGACTTTCTGAGCCACAGATCTCTCCGAGTAGTTGTCGACGGGTGTTCCTCGGAACCCTTGACAATAAATGCCGGAGTGCCTCAGGGGTCCGTTCTTTCTGCAACTCTGTTTCTGCTGCACATTAATGATCTCTTGAAGCCCGGTATCTATGGGTATGCAGACGACAGCACAGTTGTAGAAAGATATCTGCCGAGTACTCGGGCTAGTCGAGATCAAGTACAGTCTGAAAGAGAAGCCATGGTGCAACGTTTGAATGACAAACTTCAGGCAGTCTCCGCATGGAGCAATGCCAATCTTGTCAAGTTCAACGCCACCAAAACGCAGACGTGTCTATTCACCGCCAAAAGGAGCCCTTTCACCTTGGCTCCTACTTTCCAGAATGTATCCTTGGAATACAGTGACCGGCTTCAGTTGTTAGGCTTAGAGATTTCCTCGAACCTCAACTTTGGTCGGTTCATTGAGTCCAGAGCAAGAGCAGCAGCAGCAAAGCTTGCCGTTCTGGCGAAGGTTCGGCAGTACTTTACACCGGGACAGCTTCTTGTTTTATACAAAGCGCAGATCCGGTCGTGTGTAGAGTACTGTTGTCACATATTTGCTGGTGCCGCAAAGTCTCATCTTGCGGTTCTGGACTCAATTGAGAGGCGAGCAAAGAGGCTTATAGGCGATCCCGAATTGGTCGGAGCCAAACTCCAAAGCCTTGAGCACAGGCGTAGAATTGCTAGCCTCTCAGTATTCTATAGGATACATTTTGGTGAGTGTGCGCAGGAATTACACAATTTAATTCCCCCGTCCCCCTTCCATCACCGGACGTCCCGACGCACGGCAGGTTTTCATCCTTTTGTTTTGGACATTCCACCTGTCCGAACGAAGCGCTTTGCTTCCTCATTTTTACTGCGTACAGCAAAGGATTGGAACAGCTTGCCTGCGTCGGTATTTCCGACCGAATACAATGTGGGTGTCTTCAAGCGAAGAGTGAATAGGTTGCTAGGGTAATGCGCCTTACCACCTAAGACTACATTCCACTTACCATCAGGTGGAATGTAGTCAAGCATTGCCCTAGAGAATATAAAAAAAAAAAAAAAAAAAATTTAGGTAGTGGCATCTTTTCAATGTTTATCTATACTGCAAAGTTAGAAACAATGGTTAGGATTTGAATGGTTAGGAAACCTAATAGATGTCACCACTGTCCTGATTAAGACGATCACATATAGAATGCTTAGTTCACCGAGGCGGACAACGATACGGTAGCTCAGTTAGTAGAGCGACGGGACGGTTTTCCAGTAGTCGCGGGTTCGAATCCCTGCCCGTATCGGTTTATTTTTCATTCTATATTTATATAAATTTATATTGTATTAACTTATTCATATACATATTTTTCACATTAAACTCACTTATTACCAGTGATCATTCTGTGTACACGTGAAGCGTTAAGAGAGGCTAGTTTGATAACATAGTTATCGAAGAAGCCCGTCTGTCTAGACATACCCTAACTTAAAATGAAAACTACGACAGTTCTTAACGCACCCAAGTCCCAAAGGATAGGCTCAAATGTCAATACTTAGTGAGCAATTTACGAATAACTAAAACCATCGCAACCTTAGAGTGTAAAAGATTCTCCATACATCTCTATTGTATTAAAAATACTCGTTACTTGTTTATGCAAGTAAGGAGTATTTAATTGTAATAAGTATTTCCACAATAATACCAGGTTTGTGGATCGTTATGGCAAGTCTCAACTTAGGTTAACTTAGGGTTTTTATTTATTTTTTTAATTTAATATTAGAATGATAAATTGATACTGGAGATACTTGTGTTATAAAAGTAAAACATAGTAAATACTGTAGCATAATAATACTTCAGGATTTTAAACTTTTTTTTTTAACTGACATACTATCCAAAAACCACAAACACTATCAAATAATAGCTTAGACGTAATAACATGTAAACGTAATAACGTGTAGAGTTTTGGTATAAAAACAGTTATTAAGCTTAAAAGACAATAAACATACGTAGTACGTAAAAATACGTATTTAGTTTATTATAGTTCACATCATCTATATAGTTCACAATACATTCCGGTGATAACGGCAAAGAGTGAAGTAACAAACTGTCAATAATCACCCTTGTTTATCAACATCATCTACTATTGATCTAAGTAAACTTAATTAAATTACTAATGAGGACTCGTATTCCACTTCTTGCATTTATTTTTTACATTTTATTTAATCACAAACAAACGCCAACATTTGAAAATAGAGTGCTTCTTCAGTATATTTTTTTAATACCTCAAAGATCAAAGTATGCAATTAAAAAAATACAAATATGTTTGTTTCCTATTATAACTGATTTAAAAATTTTTGTAAAAGTTTCAGCATTCTAGGTTACAAGGTTTGAACTGGGAGTTGTTGAGTTAACGCATCAGGATTTCTTCTAAGTATACAACGAATTAATAAACAATGTATTAAGAGAATTTGGAATGGTCAAACCTATTCCTATTTATATTATACTAGCGGACCCGACAGACGTTGTCTTGTACACGCGTCTTTAATTTAAAAAATCAATCTAAAAAAATATATTAAAAAGTATATATAATAGTATATATAATATATTAAAAAGTATCACAATGTCTAGGGTCATAACATGTACATTTATCATAATTCGACTAATGGATACCGTATGAATATATAAATAAAGATTTTTTGTTTGAATAAATGAATTTGTTCCAATTTTTTTTTTTTAATTTCATTTTTTACGTAGCGAAGCACGTATCGGGCCGCTAGTACTAAAATATTTTGTTTATTTTTATCGCAACGCCAACTGTCAGGGCAGGCTATAATTAAAATATAATATTATTTAATATTTGACATTGCCATGGTAACGCAGTCCGTCGGAACCAATGTGAAACCTTCCAGAATCACCACCTACTTACACATTAAAAATTAATCAAAAAACCATTTTCCAGTGGACCAAATTGTGAATCTAAACAATTCTCAAGTCCCCTCTACACACACAAAGAATTTCATAAAAATCGGTCCAGTCGTTTAGGAGGAGTTCAGTGACATAAGAATTACACTGACAAAATATTTGAAATGTGCCCTAAGATGCTGTTAAATAGCTGTAGCGAATACCTTTTGCAGTTCGTTGGTTACAAATTAAGTATTCATAAAAATAACTGATGCAAGAGTTTGAGTAGATGAGTTTTTTATTCTGTAGATTTGTTGGATATCTATAACGATTTATTAATTATATATTATGCATAATATATATTGAAATAATTAATATTATGAAATCACAATTGAGTTTTAAGTACCTGGAAATGTTTATATGAGTGAATTAACATAAACTTAGAAACCATTAAATTTATGTAAATAAAAAAAAACTTTAAAAGTTTAAAAGACTGTTCCTACCTTATATATTATTAAAGAATAAAAATAAACTAGATATTATGGACAGGAGTAACATAAAAGCATGTCAATTGAACGATAGAGGTCAACGAGTCCTGTCACGTCCAACACGCAGCGAGTCGTGCCGAGACAAACACTTACCGGCACTGATTTGATTTGTAATTTTTCTGCTCTTCTGGACCTAATTTTCTAAAGGATTTTTTTTAATATACCTTTTAAAAGTTAATAGCTTCACAACTTACATTTTTGTTTAAAGTTTATCTTTATTAAGTTATATATTAATGCGACTATGTAATGTAATGTTATACTAAAAAGAAACAAGTAATTTACTTTTTAGTATTTTTCAGGTATTTGTTAATGTTTATCTGTTTTAAACTATGTTCTACAATTTAAATATGTTGGGTCACAAGCTTAGTTTTTTTTATGTTGGATAATTATCGTAATAAAATATTATTTAGCTTCTATGGTCAAATATACAAGTAAATTTGTTTATTTTTCCTCTACATTGTTTGTAAGAGTCATTGGGTCTCCTGACCCACCCGCTCCCCCGGTGACGCTGTAATAGCCAACAGGGCCAACAGTTTAAACATAAGAAAAAAAAAAAAAATGTTTTTTAAGATTAATGTACGTAGTTATATAGTGTATATATTAAGAAAAATATATAAATTAATATTTATGCAGTAAAGCCTACTGTTATATAATATAAGAAAACGAAGGTTACATCATTGACAACAATTTGAACTTAGAGATCAGGCCTCTATTTTAATAAACGCCATATCTATTTTTCGTTTTAATAATTTTTTTCCTGCTTCTCTTTCTGGAGCGCTAGAAGCGAAGGGAATTCGAAGTATTGGTTGTCCCTTCGAGACGGGGGCAGGCCTTGTTCGTCTTGCGGCAGGTTCGTGAGTGCGAAAGCGATCCCGTGACGCCCCACTAAGGCGATGAGGTCAACCGTTGGTTTTTTAGTAGGTAGCCTTAAAAATGGCAGCGTCCTCTATGCTGCCGGGTAGTCCCACATACCCCCTCAGTCATCACCTTCCTGGCCGCAGGGATGATGCGTAATGCATTTTTCCAACGATAAAAAAAAAAAAAGGTTCCTCGTATGCCAAGGAACCACGACCTATAAACCTATAACCTATAACCTGTGGCAGGCGAATAGACTCTCGACATACAGCTCGAGACAGACGTGACGCTCATGGCATACGGTGATCGATGCGGCGCTATTGCTATGACTCGTCGGCCCTAGTCTAAATACTTTTTCCTTCACTACACGCGACGACCAATGAAGGAGGCTTTGACTAAAGGCAGCGCAGGGTCACATGTTGTCGTTTTGGTACAAACTATACCGGTCTATGTGTAGTGTCAGGTGGTCAGAAACCGCACAAATATTCTGTTCGAATTCCAAGCTGGCACTGAGGTACAGGTCAAATGTTGCACTTGCCGTGTATGTGTGTGTGTGTGTGCGCCGCCTATGTACAAGGTTTACATCTATGCATTGTCTCGTTAATGTCCATAATAATAATAATAATACGTTTTTATAAATACTTAATGATTAAATTTATAGAATTTAATTACTACCATAATGAAGCAAGCAAAGCCGAGAAAAAGGTTGTTCCTTAATAAATATGACATTACAATATAATAACACCTAGAGTTATCTGACTTCTTTACTTTTAAACGTAGTTTTACATTAAATATAGTATTATGTTAGTGAACTTCCTTTTACAAATTGATAAAGTTGATGAACCGCCCCATCTGTAGAGTGGTTAGCGCAGACGCCTAACGTATAGCGGCGCAAGCGGGGCTGGTGTTCGATTCCCGACAGGGACAGGCATGTATGTGATGAGCATAGCGCTAACACCTTTAACACAAGCAAATAATTTAAGAAACTTTTCATGCTTAGATTATTTAAAAGGTTGGTCTGGTAGAATGTTTCACTGTGTGTATCTCGGGGCATGAAAGATGGCTTTTTTATCTTTTTTATTGGGAAACTACCGCCGGCGTAGCCTGACCTTGGTAACTGGTTCTGGCTAGGAGGAGGCATCATTGGTTTATCTTACACTTAAGATCTTCGAAATATCATTGGTGAAAAGTGATTGCATACACCATTTTTGGGCATGCAGCACCTCCAGGAGAAAAATCTGTAAACGTTTTAACATGAGCTTCTTAAATAAAAATTACATGTATTTCTGCTAGAAATCGTAATAACAATAACTAATAAGAAGCAATATTCAATCCGTTAAGACTTAAGGCTAACGTAGCGTTTATTGTAATATGTAACAATTTCATAAATTAGGTAAACTCTTCATTCTTTACGGAATGCCATGTTCGTTACATCGGTTACGTTGAGTAACGAATAATAAAAGATTTAAAAATATATATTTCGAAATAAACATTACCAAAATTTAAATTTCACCATTGTAATTATTTCCAAGACATCAAATCTGTTTAAAATAGTATTAATCTTAAATATACTCGAAATTCCAAATCGTAAATCAGCAGCAATAATAAAAAAATCTCTTTGATTTTTGAAGTTCTCATCTTTAAAGGTTGTCTTAATAACTAGTTATCAATTATTTTACCTTGCACTTGGAAAATAAAATAAAATGATAGTGTAGCTGTAACAGTTTCAATTTAGTTTTACTTCTACGAGAAAATAACTACGTTATGAGAAAATAAAAATAGCATTGGTCTATGAACTTCTTCAGTGTGAAGGTATCTCTATTTTAATGTATACTAATAATTGTTTTATTATTATCATCGTATACGCGTGTCACAGGCTGAGGCGAAAAAATGGCACTACAACTTTGAGACAAATCTGAACCTGGCAGTTCCATCCACAAACGTCATACGTAAGTTATACGTTTCTTTTCTTTCCTTCAAACCATTATTGGAGTAAGCCGGTGAAAATAAAAAAAATTGAAGATCTGTGAATAAGATAACCTCAAAATATAAGAGATTCTTTATTACTGTAATATATTCCTTTGTATGCGAAAATGTCGACTTTTGAGCATAATAATTTGCGGGAACTTTTGATTTATTTCTTTAATTTGAAGAAATTTGCAGCGGAGGCCCATCAAGTGCTTGTAGAAGCATATGTTGAGGCTGCCTTAAATGAGAGCAGTTGTCGTGAGTGGCATCAGAAGTTTAAAAATGGTGAATTTGACATCGAAGACAAAGAACGCAGCGGAAGGCCAAAAATGTAATGAAAACGCAGAATTGGAGGCATTATTGGATCAAGATTCGTGCCAAACTTAAGAAGAACTTACATTTACATTAAGAGTGACTCAGCAAGCAATTTCGCATCGGTTAAAATTATTGGGGATGATTCAAAAACAAGGAAATTGGGTTTCATATGAACTGACGCCGAGAAACATTGAATGCCAATTTTCCACGTGTGAAATGCAGCTTGCCAGGCATAAAAGAAAGGGCTTTCTTCACGGTATAGTGACTGGTGATGAAAAATTGATCCATTACGATAATCTAAAAAGGAGAAAATCATGGGGACTACCTAGCCATGCTTCAACTTCTAAAGCTAAACAAAATATTCATGGGAAAAAATTCTTGTTGTGTATTTGATAGGATCAGCTTGGTGTCGTGTTCTATGAGTTGCTTAATCCGAGCGAAACCACTTCTGAGGCTGTCTACTGAACTCAATTGATGATATTGAGTCGAGCACTCAAGGAAAAGCGCTCCCACTACACTACTCCAGAAACGACAAAGTCATCCTATTGCATGATAATACTCGTCCACATGTTGCGGCACCAGTAAAAAATTATTTGGATACACTTGATTAGGAAGTTCTACCCCACCCGCTCTTTTCACCGGACGTTACTCCACCTGATTATCATCTATTTCGTTCAATGGCACAAGGTCTTACTGAGCAATACCTCACGTCGTATGGATAAACCAAAAATTGGATCGATTCATGGATAGCATCAAAAGATGAAGAATTCTTCCGACGAGGCATCCGTATGCTGCCAGAAAGACAGAAAAAGGTGGTGGAAAGCTTTAAATGAAATACTTTGAATGAAACATCATCACTTTTTTGACCATAAATGCTTCAATAAAAAAACGGCAGAAACTTACTATCTCGAAAATTTTAGAAATTAAAATTTAATTACTCTAAAGCTAAAATCTAAATAAAGAATCCCGTAATACTTTTAGTCTTAACTTAAGCAGTTTGCATAATATTTCTAAGCTTATTGTTAAACGAGCTTACACAATTTCTGGCAGTTCACTCAACTCATGGGGTGTTCAATGGGTCATACATTATAATGTTTTATTTATACTTTGAAGTGAGGCAGTCCTCTGAGAGGGGTAATAAGATGAAAGACTTACCGAACACTGCGACAAGTGTATCGTTTAAGAAAAAAAACTATTTAGTAGCAGAATCATTGTTAGCTCTTTCTACTTTCCATTTCTGTTGTTCACTAGGGAACAATTTAATTTTTTGGCTGTATAATTTTCGATACGATACGATACGGTGTTATTTCGATTTACAATCTGAAAGAAATGACTGTATGTATACTATATAGCATTCATATCAGTAAATGAAATGAATTGTTATTGTGTAAATGTTATTATGTAAATGCAAATGTGAATAAATGAATTGGTTCACCTTAAACCTTACTTGGGGTCGGCTTTCCTATAGTGTCGTTTGATTTTTGATTTGAAAATGGTGTCATTTCAAAAAGGGTTGATGTCCTCTTTTTTTTAATTTTATTTCGAGCCCGAGCAAACACGTAGTTTTGTATTATTTTTTTTATTTGCGAGTAACATACCATAATATCACCAATATTAACACAAAAAAAATGTTTTAAATAATATTTCATATCCATACAATATATTAATAATTTATTATTTATTATTATATAATAATAAATTAGTAAATTTAATAAATAAATTTAATTTAACTAGAAAAACAGAATTCGTAACAACTTTATTGTTTTAGAATCCCAAATATCAATGTCGGCAACATGACAAGTGACATTTGTGAGTTGAATCATGCCGTTTCAGTTTCATTAAAATCTGTATATTATGTCTAAAATTAAAAAAATGCTCACGATATAAATGGTGTCAGGGTCAATTGTCACGATATAAATAATTTACTTAAAATCAAGATATATTTTTTTTAAGCCGACTGTGTCCACGTAGTCTTTTCTGTCCTACCCATATAGTATTTATGTAAATCCTGAGGTGCAGAAGTAGGGCAGCAACCACCCGCTGTAACTTGTAACTGTATTGTTAACTCGCCTTCGCTACTTTGGCTTGTTAGTTTTTAGAACAGCGATATGCAAGTACGAATGGGCTGGCCATCCCGAAGCACTGGAGACATCAGTCTTAATTACTGAAATTTTAGGTGAAAACTTGAAATCGTTATATCTCTAAAACTAAAAATTTACTCACGATATAAATGGTGTCAGGAGATAGGGTATAGGTACCCCCATACGTCCTACTCCCCACCTTCAAATCTATCAACACTCAAGGAAAGATTGCCCAGTTACATCACTAGCGTGTGACAATCAAAGAGAAGCAGTTAACCGGACAGACGCGACGTGTCCGTCTAGTTCATTATCCAAAAAAGGAAAATATTTTCCACGTTACTGTTCATTTTACTTTTATTTTTTCGTGTAGTAAGTACATTGAAACTTGAACTCTTTTGTTCTGTTGGTACAAAAAGTTTACTCTTTGTTTTTCTATTAAAACATTTTACATATTTAGTTACAATCTGAAATAGAAAGATATTAGTGTAAGAACCGAAAGTAGTTTACATTTTAAAAGTGTTTTAAATAGTTAATCGGAAATTAGAATGTTCTGTGAGAGCTATACTGCCCCGAGCTAGGACAGGGCTCATGAAATATTAACATTATCCAAGTTTGATCGAGGATACTTCGCTTACAACAAAGTAGAAAGTAATTTATACAGAACAATTCGATCACAAAGTTTCTTTTGAGTTTTTAAAATTTAGAAAAGATTTAGGTGGAATTATAATTAACATAATATATATATATATATATATATATATATATATATATATATATATATATATATATATATATATATATATATATATATATATATATATGAATGTACTATAATTATATATATATATATAATTATAGTACATTCTTATCCCAAGAGTATTAAAAGTGGCTAGTTTATAATTTAAATTAAAAATATTAGGTGTACTTAAAAATATAAAACCGAGATTAATATAAACACAATTCGATATTTCTTTTTTATGTTTGAAAATGTCTGCAACAAATGATAATTTTAGCATTACTTCATTTATAATCATATTAATCTATTATTATTATAAGGAGGGTTAGGTGCTCAGTAAAATCTAGGTGAAGTATGGATTTTAAAAATGCATTGATATTAGATAGAGTTTTAATTCTAAATCATCTTGAAGATAATATGATTCTGCGTAGCAAGAGAATCAACATAAAAAAATAAAAAGGAATTTATAAAAATAACCAAAACGAAACAAATATGTTTAAAAAAATATTTTTATATATATAATGTGATAGCAATAAGTAAAAGATATATATGAATTAAACGACAGTTATTCAGGTCACGTTCACCTTCCAGCGAGCCGTGTCTAGACAAACATACCTGCCTGCTCGTATTTGCTTTGTAATTTCTCTGCTCATCTAAATGTCAATTTCAAAAGGATTTCTACTATTTTACATGCAAAATTAGCCATTCACAAATTAATAACAATTAATTTACATATTACTATGTATCTTTTTACCTACGATGAGTTCGAGATTTAAAAAAAATGTTTTACTTCCCTAACATTTTAGTTTTTTTTTCTGTTAATTATATGTTTATCATAATTCAATTTAGGATGATTACCGGTTTTTAAGGAATTTTCTATATTTTAAGTAAACCTGGTATCATGTTGAATTAGGTCATATCGTTTTAAATTGGGCAACAAGTTAACAGTTCGTTGGTATTTTTCTAGTGTTGGAAGACATAATCGGATTAAAATATTTTAATAAATGTATTAGAAAGGTCAGAAAGGTATTAGAAAACAACGAATACAGTTGACGTCAAAGCCTAAGATTCGTAAATGGAATGGAATGAAAGAACTTACAATTCTACAGTAGAGGCAGCAAGCTCACCCATGCTCACTTTACTTACCACATGTCAAAGGAATCACTGATAGGACAAGGTACTTATTACGTCGGAAATATAATATTAAGAAGACGATCTTTCACACATTGTAAGTTACGCTCTATGTCTCGGTCACCTAAAGATAAAAACAAGTTAGACGTCCCGGGTGTATACAAGATGCCTTGTGATTGCGGTAAGTGTTACGTAGGGAAAACTCGTCGAATTGTCAATACAAGAATAACTGAACATATACGAAGTGTTAAAAATCTATACCACAATGGCTCGGCGATAATGGAACCCATCTTATATTTAGGACCGGCTCATTACATAGGTTTTGACAAAGCGTCTTGTTTAGATAATAAAAAGTATTTAGTACCTCCTAAAGTACGTGCAGCTATCGAAATCAGCCGTTTCCCAAATTTCAATATCAATGGGTCTGGGTACCAATTTTTAATACTACAAAGGACACTAACAATAAGTTAAATACATTTAATAGGGATACACTGAGTTCAGTATGTTGACAATGGAATATTACGACGAGTAGGTAACGACGACCTGCACAAAACCTCTGAAGTCAATACTAAACTTCTATTGTCATAAGTTGTCAAAAAAAAAAATATCAACGCGCTCAAAAGATACAGCCGTTTATGGTACAAATGTTCCCATTTTTTAGATATTCGTAAATGAATCAAAATGTACAGGGTCATCTCGTAAACTCAGAATCTTGAAATTTGGTACGAACCAACGTCTAATTGCATCATATTATAAAAATCTTTTTAATGATTTCAAAGTTAAAACTTCTTTCCATATCAACGCATAAAGATATTAAATTAAAATTTACGAGTATATCATTAAGCTGCAACAAAATCACACTTCTATATCAATGCAATTAAAAGAAACAGCAGTTTAAGTCACATATGTTCTCGCAACTCGCAATTACTCGCAAGGGAACCAGAACTTACAGGCCGTTTCCGGTCGAATTTTCCTTTTTGAAACTTGGCATGAAGCAATCTTTTATAGCACATATAAAGGAAAAACTCCAAATATCTTAAACTTTTGGTTACATCACATATTTTTTTATAAATAATGGTACGGAACTCTTCGTACGCGTGTCTGACTCGCACTTGGCTAGTTTTTTTTTAATCATATAAAATATTAATCTTTTTTTCTGTTTCTTTGATTCGCCTGGACACTCTGTGTCTCCAATACGCTAGCTGTAGACGTTCTAGATTTTTCAAAATGATTTGACTGTGGCAGAAATTCTGAGCATCAATGGTTTCTTATGTTACTATTAAGATCTTCCAAATATCTTTGTTTAAAAGTGAAAGTCAATCACTTTGTAGCGTACAGTTCGCTTCTACTCTTTGATTCAGTTATAGTACGGATAATGAACAAAACGGAGTTGGCATTATACTTGATCATCACCCCAAAGACAGAGTAACCTTTAATGTAGACAGGAAATCGGACCGTCTCATTGCGTTAAAGCTTACTTTGGACCGTCAACCTATACTTAATGTCATTTGCGCCTCTGCACCCCAAGTTGGTTGTCATGATCGGGATAAAAAAGCCTTCTGGGATGACTTGGATAACATGTTAGTACAAATCCTATCAAAGGAAACGAAACTCGTTATGGGAGATCTAAATAAACACGTCGGCAAGTCCTCTAACACCTAAAAATTGCTTATGGCGGTTTTGGGTTTGGGACCCTGAACAAAGAAGGAGAACAAATTTTGGAGTTTGCTACGCGACATAAAATGTGTATTGTCAACACTCACTTTAAAAAAAACACGATCATTTGATTACCTACAGCAACGGTGGACAAAAAACGGAAATTGACTACATCCTAGCGGACAGCAAGCAAGGTGATCCCTGGAGAGTATCTAACATTGCAACATAGAATCCTTGTAGGAGTGTACGTATTGCCAAAACATATAAGGATAACTATCGACAAAACAACAAGAATTAAATGGAAAGAACTAGATAACTCCAAAGGTCAAAAACTAGTGCAGGATCTGAGTAACTACCCAAAGAACGACCTGATAATGTCATATATCAACACCGAACAAATGTGGGCAAAGTTTGAAGATTACTGCACGAGCCAAGCTAGTGCACGGCTGGGAATATCTAAAGGAGGCTTGAGTATTGGATAGGACCCGTCCTAGTGCAACCAAGAAGTCAAAGCTTGTATTATTGACAAAAAAAAAACACTTCAAAATGTAGCAAAATAAAAAGTGGAAAGAAGACCGTGTTAAATACAACATGGCAAAATCAAGAACGAAGAGAACTGTGGCACAGGTAAGGGCTGCCGTAAGGGAAACACTGTATGAAAAACTAGAAAAGCAGAATCAGACGCTAAGATCTTTGAAAAAGCTAAATTAAGGCACAAGTCAACGCAAGATATTAAAACCAGCAAATTCATTAGAAATAAAAATAAAGTAATTTTGACAGACAATAATGACATTACTAAAAGATAGTATGAGTACTACAAAGAATTCATGAATTAAGAATTCCCTAGTCAACGCTTCCGCTTCGACCAACTCATAGACCGATACATGAAATGAGTATCGATGATGTGAAGGTTAGCATAAGAAAAATGAAAAAACAAAAACATAAAACCCGATGAAATCCCTTCAGAGACCTGGAAATCATTTGGCAATAGGACTGGAATGGCTCGCTTGACTTTTCAACCTAATACCAAGAACTACATAAATACCGAACTCGTGGCGTCTCAGTTATTTGATTCCCTTCTTCAAAAACAAAGGATATATGACTGAATGTGAAAATTATCGGGGCATCAAACTTGTTTCACATACGTTTAAGATCTGGGAACGCATAATAATATCGTCTGCAACTCATTTCAACGATAACCCCTAACCAGTTTAGATTCACACCCTCAAAAGGAACGATAGATACCATACAAGCTATGCGAATTATTACCGATAAATACCATTTAAACAAAGAGGATCTGCGTCTTATATTTATCGACTTAAAAAGAGCGTTTGATCGAGTACCTCGATGGCTAGTATGGCATGCTCTTAGAGACAACCCTAGATAGAACTTCGTGGCGCAATATAATTAGGAGAGCCAACCCTATTTAAAGCAGGAAGAAGCAAGGAACAAGCATAAGTTTGTATTTTTAAAAACAAGTTAGTTACCAAACTGCTAAAATTCAATCTCGAAAATCAATACTATCCAATTTGTATAAGTAAAACTAAATATGAAAAAAAATATTAAGTATCCCTTATCATCTCTTATCTTCAATAATAAGTATTAAAATGCGTACTACGTATGGAAAGTAATAAAATAGAACACTAAGTAATGAAATGGTTGGTTGAAAAGATGTGTATCTCTAATGATTGTATTGTATCTAATATTATAAAGTATACAGCCGAAAAGATTATTTGGTTTAGTTTATATCACGATTCTCAAACAAATATAGATAGAAAAGTTACGATGTTACTATTTACTGAAATAAAAAAAATCTTCAATAATTTGTGTTTAGTAGAAAATGTCCTTAAGTTGAAGTTGGCAATGGGATATTACTATAGCTTCAAGACTTCAAGATGTACTACTCTCCTTGTTAAGTTTTATTGTATAGTTGTATGTATCATTTTGTCATTGGTACCCATTTTTGGTCTGTTCTTAATAAGCAACTGTAACACTTTTAACGCGTTTGATATTGCCACTCTCTCCTTCTTTGTCTTCGAACATTTGATTTACACTATTTCATGTCTTTATACAAGTCAAGCTTCGTTTCAAAGATATTGCTTGGGGATTAAGATTATTGATATAACTCTTGAATTGAGAACTCCCCTAAAATCTCCTTTTATATTTATTCTTTCCTTTCATATTCTATTACAATTCCTTCGTGTTACTTTGATTTTACTAACTTTTCCGAATCAGTGGATTTTTCAAATATCTCAGTGCTTATTAGTAATATTCAATACTATGATCTTTGTAACTCCATTTATTACATATAATTTATTTTTCGAGAGAATGAAATTAATAGGAAAATTATTAAATAACCAATTAAATAATTTAAATAAAATATATGTTATACAAAAGTATTTATTATCTTATAAACATTTATTAAATAATTTAGAAAATAATAACAAAGCAGTGAACTTTACTGTAAGTATGCAAATATTCTTTGTGAAGTTTCTTTAACTAGTTTTATTTTGATGTTGGAAGGGTAATATTTTTAATCTTTTAATATTTTCAGTATTTTGTAAACATTCTGATGCATTTTTTTAAAATAACTTATATTAGCTACTTTGTTGTGGATTTGATTTTGACTAACGTAAGTGTTATTTATTTCTAATAATTTTCACAATAAGTATTAATATATACCTAAACAAAATTTCAGAACATGTGGTTTAAGTCTGTTATTTAAGTCAGGCAGTTATCTTCGGCATCTTATTAAAAGAGAGAGAGAGAGAAAGAAATATTCTATGTAGAGCAAATTGAAGTTTTTTAATGTGGTATTTTACAGTATACAGACATATCAATGAAGTATTGAATACATCCTCAATATGATCATCTAAATCAAATTTAATATACACAATATTAACTGTAATCTAAGATGAGTTAAAATATTTATTTCCAGAATTTTTATTAATGAATAATAGTTTTATTTATTGTTTTATTATATATGGTATGCCACTTCAATAATCAATATCAAATAAACAAAATACTAACGTTTGTTCTCAGAAATTTAATGGCTTAAGAGCTTTTTACTCATTATTAGAAAATGTATTTTTATGTATTTGTTTATTGACACCTGCTGTGATGTGCGAATTAGCAAAAGCAGAATACGAAAAAATAAAAGTAGCATTGGCCTATGAACTTCTTCACTGTAAAGGTATCTATATTTTAATGTATACATATAATTGCTTTTTGTTATCTTCGTTTGCGTGCGTCACAAAGTATGTTTGTATAAGTAAGTATAAATCACTACAACTTAGAGAATGATTATATCAGACACAGATAGATCATAGAGATGTGCTTGTGAACACAGATGTATTACTATAATGTTTCTTTGGTATCCGACGCAGACAAAAGATAAATTAACATAGTGATGTTAATTTTACGTGATGTTACTTATGTGGCTGACTGTAGGTGCTGACTGAGTGCAGTCAGCACCTACAGTCGGCCACAAAAGTACTTGAACAGATGAAAATATCCAAAACCGCTTCGCACAGTTACAAACAATTACAAATCTTCAGTTTTAGTATTCCAATAATAATTATATTATAATAATTCTTGATTTGATGTTGTAACTGTTGTAATGGGTATGTATATTGTTTGAATTAATGAAGATAAAATAGAGGTGCTTTTTTCGTAACAATAGCGGATTCAATTATTTTTGCAGCTGTCTGTATCAAAAAATCCCCGTTAAAAAAAATATATGATTACTCTAATACTACTCAACTGATTTAAAATATCTTATGTGTCCGGGATTTTCATCTAAAATTTTTTTAAATAATTTTAACAATTTCTGAACCTGGCATAGTCATCCACGTACGTCTATTTTGTAAGTTATATGTTACTTTTAGATGCAGAACTACGTGCGGCTTTGTACAACGGAATAGAATACTTAGAATATAGACCTCCATCAATTTATATTTATAGACTTTTTCCTGTCGACAACTCTCTTATCTCAAGCTTTATTCAATTCTGTACTACATATATAATTGTTCTGCTGCAAACTGCTTTCTAAAGGAAAATATTGATTACTTTGTTAAGCGGGCCTATGCGTATTGCTGATGTAACATCGACCACTTTTATACATATGATCTTAATGGCCATGGAGCTCACCATGTGAAGGTGTTGGAATCGAATTCTGCTGCATTGTGGAAAATGCTAATGTTGAAGGCTACGAGGGCGTAGGTACATGATTCCAGACATCGGCCACTTGGATTCACCCATTAAATCTGTGTACACCTAGGTTTATAACGTTAATTATGCTATCGTAGTTTTTATTTTAATTGTAATAAAAGTTTAATAAATTAGTTTAGTCAATTTTGATTTATTTTGCATTCTTTTTAACAAGTTGGGTTTTGTGAAACAAATAAAAAAAAATATTAAGTATTTGTTTTTATATAAAAATAACCATATACTATTTACACACATAGACTATTTTTAAATAAAGTAAATTCTTAATATATTAATAATTATTAAAACATATTAAAGGTTTTCTCGGCTACATATCATGTTCATGGCCAGGTTTCAACTGTATCTACTCAATATTTATGGTATTTCAGAGTCAATTTATAAAAATAGTTGCAGTAGATATAGTAGTATACCAAAGTATTTAGCATTTGTATTATATTATGCTTCCGATACAAATTGTAGATCATCTATAATCAAGAATAATAGTATTAGGCTAAACATGAGCAATTTGCATAATATGTCAAAGTGTGGGCACTTTTTGTTTAGCGAAGCTTATCTACACGATATTTTTCAGTTCACTGAACTTTTGGGGTGTTCAAACGGTCACACATTATAATGTTTTATTTATACTTTGAAGTGAGGCAGCTCTCTGAGAGGTGTAATAAGATGAAAGACTCACCGAACACTGAGTCGAGTGTTCGCGTTTACAAATAAGAATTTTCTATCGATGTGAAAGAAACAACTCTATGTATACATAATGATATTAATAGGTAAACCTATATGTATTAGTATATAAACTTGTTCACATGTATAGTAAGAAATTATTTTGTAATAAATTTGCATTTAACGCTTGAATCTTGTTCTACAAAAACACAAACTCTTAAAACATATTAAAACAGGTAAAATTACTAGCTTTAAGTTTTTTCCATTGGTTTTTTTCATCTGCCACTCGAGGCTTGTTAAAAGACGTAAACATTTTGAACATAAAGATAGATCAATACAAGAAAATACAAAAAAGTTATTAATATTCTAGAAGTAAAGAAGTTTTTTCTTTGTTTTTATCTCGAATATATCAGATTTGTATAATATGTTCCTTAGATGTTAATTAGAGGTTCCGTAGAGGTAAACTATAAAGTTTATTTTGTTATAACAAGTTGTCCAAATCCTTTTGAAAATTTATTAAGCAAATAAGTGCCGGGTGTTTGTTTGTCTCCACACGACTTGACGCGTGTTAAACGTGGTCTGAGTAAGTGTAGTTTAATTCATGTACTTCTTTTACTTGTTTCTATCACGTTTAGTTTAGCTTAATAACAATATAAACATAGATGATTTAAGGTAGCAAATAAGTAGTACATTATCTTAGTTTAATAAAAGATTTTGATTTCAGTTTATTGTTTCTTTTAATTTTAACAAACTTTATTTATTTTAATAAATATAATTTATTATATTAATTACTACACTAATAGAATGCTATTAAAACAGAATCTTCTTAACTGATTTTAAAAATGATTATAGTCTAGTTTTAGTTATGAATAATTATATAACATCTAACACATTTTATTTTGATATTTTATGCAATAGTATAAATAATTATACAATAAATTAAATATCTAATATTTTTAATCCCTCACAAACAGTCAACACAATGTCATGTAAATATTAAAGTATAGTAACAAAATAGATTTGGAATTGCAAAATAAAAAAAAAATAAAAAAAATGTTTAAATATAATTTTTTTATATTTAACACATTTCCATAAAATTATTTGTCAGTCTTAGTAATATAGGCATTAAATTTTACATACATATGGCCATATTGACTCTAGCGTTTTTCGTTGCGCTGTTTTACATTACAACATAGTTTCAAACAGGGTGTCACTAGTTCCAAGATATAGTCAACACAAAAGGCATCTCTTATTCCGAGATCTAGCCAACACACAGGACATCACTCATTCCGAGATCTGGGTAACACAGAATGCATCACTCATTCCGAGATATATCCAACAAAACCAGGTTCTAAGATACGCATGGTGGTCAGCCAGTTTTTTCGGAGGAATGTTTGGATAGGAAAAAAAAATAATTCCATAAACTGCAGAATTCATACAAAATTTCAAATAATCATGAAATCAGGTATATCGAATTAATACAATACAAATACATAGGCTTAACATTATCAGTAACGAGTGAGAGACACCTCAACACAGAGGTGGCACTAATGATCCCTCTACACCTATGGTTTCTTCGTCCGAATTGTCGGATTTATAAAAAGATTCTAACCGAACTGTATATTTTTGAGGTCATAAATACATAAGAACTTCATTTCAGGTGCTGGAACCTTTAATACTGAGCTAAAAAACGTACAAAATATGTATTGGATCAGTATTAGACTAGATTGATGTGTGTAAACTAATGCTGACCGGACGGCCCATCATTCATTCTCTAACAATTTGACCTTTTGGCACCGGTTCAAACTAAGAAAATTGGGTTCCTAATCGATTAACTAAAATGTACACATATATAAAATGATGAGTGCTTTCTTCTTCAAGAAAACCTTCTCGGTCGGTCATTACAAATCTTTCAATGAAATTACAGCTCAAACTATTAAAACAAATCCATCACCACTTATCACTTAGAAATTAATACTAACAATTTTCCTATTGGGTTTACTTAATGGGTTTACGATTGGTCCAAAATAAATAATTAACAATAACAATTAATTTAAGATACAAGAGATGCGCTTCAAGACAGCGAGAACACTTGGTATTTTGATCAGAGTAGGCCTAAGATTTATATGTTCACGCGACTAGAACATGTGCAGTGCTGTTTTGAATTAGAAATTTTTTATATGTATATATGGTAAATAAATGGAGTAAGAAAAATATACCGATATGGGAAGGGATTCAAATACGGGACCTTTGGGAAACCGTCTTGTTTCCCGGACGGGAAGGTCGTCAGTGCTCGACGTATCAATGACATCTGCTGCAATGATAGAAAGATTAGAAAAGGCTCCAAAACTTATTTAATACATTTTCACAACCCTATAACATGGATTACATATCACGGTAAATTAATGGAGACGAGTATCGCTAGCGAGCGAACTAGAGTTTTTAGAACGAATTCCCAGCTCTTGCAATTGTTACGAGTTGATGAATCTTCTATGTTCAATTATATTAAAGGCTAATCTAAAGTATTTAAACTGTCTAATAGACAACCCTGTTCCTGTAATTTTAATATAAGCATGAGAAATTTCTCAAGTCGTTCGTATTTTATCAAATTTTAAAACTGCGCTATTTCAACGAAATAAATTTTTTGTTTAAACTTTTTACCCAAGGCACTTTTGTATGTTTTTAAGTAAAATGAAATTTTAATTAAGTTTAGCACACGCCATAGCTATAGAGATATTGAAACAGCACAGAAAATATAATATGAAGAATATAACATGACAAAAAAAATATCAAGTCATATCTAAATCGAAATATAGTTAACACCTACCAAAGTTTACACAAACAAATAGCTTTCAAATTTGTTTGATTAAATTACTAAAACGTTATTCAATACTTTTATTGCATTTTATACTTATTAAGCAACAAACTTATTTTGGTGAGTACTTTGATATACCTTTACTAACTTTTTGCATGAAATTTAAAATTTACTTTTACTTACATTATCTAAGGTTTCGTTTTAATAATTTCACAAATTGTTAGACTTTAAAAAAAAGACATTTAGAAAGAGTTTTGTATAAAAAAATATTATCATAGAACTATGTGATAGAAAAATAAATTTCGCCATTCGTTGAAATGCAGCTATTCCCTTTAAACTAAAAAGATAAAAATTAATGGGTTACGGTTTTCAATAAATTCTTAATAACAATTTTTAATTTGAACTTTCTGCGTAATACTACTACATGCGTAGCTACCTACATGCAGAGCCATACCGATCGACATTTTTAGAGATACCGTTAAGAACGCATTTCTATATATATATTTTAATTAACTACGCTGCGTTGGTAATATAACATAGGGCCCATCGAAAAATACCAAACTCTGAACCAATCGCCACTTGAGAATAATAATAACTTAAATCCTCGGATGTTGCAAGAGTTCATGGGCGGCGGTGATCACAAGTCATCTGTGACCCGCCAGCTCGTTTGCCCTCCTCATACATAAAAAAAAAATCAAATCTGTTATTCTTTTTTCGTGTTCTTAATTTAAAATATTTTTTTTCTGTAAAATAATGTTTGACTTTGGAATGACACATACGTTCCAATTATAAATGTGTGATGGCTTGGGTCTAATTAGTTGAAGCTGGCTGTAGAGAGATGAGTATACGATGTGAATTGATACAATGGAATATACTTATTCTATTTCAAAATACCATAACCCAAGGTATTTCTTGGGTTATGGCATTTAGCTTGTTATGTAAAGGGTAGGTCTAAATAGGAAAAGGAATAGTTCCACCCTACGTGCCACGTGTACCTCCTTCACGTTCTTCTTCATTCAACTTTGTAAAAAACTTAAAGATAATCCTTTTTGGATGTTATAAGAGTTTAATGGAGCTTATTGGTAACTTGGTAGTAAGTAATTACCGTCGTCAACAGATTTGTGATATAGAAAAATATTGCAGATTTTTTATGAGATATACCTACATCTACGCTAGATTTATGTCCTAATGATTAGTACTCCATATAATAATATTAATATACACAATACGGTCTTTGAATTCTGTTATATCTAACACCAAGATATAACCGCAGTTTTAACTGTCTAATCAACAAAAAGTTACTAGCTACAAAAGTATTTTGTTTATACACTGGAATTATATGAGAATTAGCTCAAAATTACTATTTAATAAAAGTTATATGATGGAATCTTCTAATAAAATTCCAATTTAACGAAATAATGTTCCCAGGATCGTGTCAAGAATCACGTAGCAATTTATAATAAGTTGAAAACTATTAAACGTTATCTAGCGTTAGATTATGATACTTCCATGCTTCTTTATATATACTTTGTTTTAACATATGTGTTAATAAATTTATTAAGTCGATAACTTGATTTGATTTTTAATATTAATGATTAAACTCTAATAAAATAAACAGAGAAAAAGTATTAGATAACCTAACTTCAAGTATTTAATTCTAAATAATTTAGATTATTAAAGGTATGTTATAAACCAATAGGTATAAGTAAATAATAGAAACATTTACATGCGACTGAAATTTTATTTGCAATCATTTGTAGCTTATTTAATCGTAAGTCACTAACGAGACGTTGTATAAGTATAAACGTAGATATGTAGATACGTAGTTATGATACGTAGATATGTAGAAATGTAGGTATTATGATACGTAGATACGTAGGTATGCAAGGTAAGTGAAATATTTGACCCGTGAAACAGATCTTTGTTACCTCCTCCAGTATCCGTAGTCCCATTGTTACTGTGTGTATAAATTTACTAAACTAAATGTTATTGTAATATAAATACAATCCTAATGTTTAGAAATATAATTATCGGTTTAATTTAAGAGAGAAGTTTAATATAAATCATAATTAAAAATGTAATCCATTTATAGTTTCACTATTGATCGTAATTTGTTTTTATTGTCTGTTAATGGATTTATAATGAGATAATATTATAGCACCATACTAAATATAGCTATATATAAAAGAATAATTATACAAATTATAGTACCATTTATTTTAATTTTAAATATTATCAGATTGGTATAACGTTCGATTTTCACAGTAATATTTCATGAAATTAGCGAGATTACAGATTGTCCTGAATATATATAGCAAATAGAAATTTATTTATATATAGTACATAATATTGAAATAAAAATTTAGGAACTAAAAAATGTAACATTTTTTAAAGGCAACAAAACTTGATAATAATGATTATAGTGGGGTTTGGCGGGGCTAGTAGAGCATAGGGGTAAGTTGGGCAATCAAAATATCTCGAAAACTACCCACCGCACGCGAACGCAACATAAAGCGAAAAGAAAGGGTTCCGGGAAAGGAACTCATCCCTAGAACAAAAGTAGCCACTGGGCGATCGAGAAAAGTACCCAAGCGCATTGTTCATTGTCTTATTAAAAAGTAAAATCATCTTAAGTCGGGATATTTCATCTGTGATACTCAAATTTCATCCGTTTTCAATCAGGTAAGTGTTAATCTTCGGTAAATTTATTGCAGTTTTGATATGTATAGAGAATCTGGATATAATTCTAACCAGTTTTTTATTAATTCACTTTTGCTTTAAAATTTCGGGTTGGGGTTAGTTGAGCTACAGTTGCCCAACTATCCCCACAATGAAAAAAAATGTTTGTTTTTTTACCATGAGGACTTATAAAAAAAGACTACAAGAGGTTCCCATATTAGTCAAGAATTAAATGGGGCTGCCAAAGCTGTGAGTGAAGAGGGAAAAAGTGACTATGCCGCTGCCAAATAATTAGGAAGCAAACGGATGACATTCTCAAGGTTTTTAAAGAAATTAAATGAAGGCGGTGACACGTCCATGGGTTATGCAACACCGAGGCAAGTATTTTCTGCCAGCAAGAAGGCTCTTTAAAAAATACTTGTTACAAACGGTATCAATATTCTATGGATATTCTCCAAAAGACGTTAGTCGCCTTTGAGAGTACTGTTAAATTTAGCAATAAAGTTCCACCCTCCTGGACTGTAAATAGGATGGCTCAAAAAGAACGGCTTACGTGACTCCATGATTTCTTGAATATTTTATTTTACTTTATATATAAGCTATATTAAAAATAATTACACAAATATTAAAGTCTGAATCTAATAGTGAGGCTAAGCTAGGAACGTTGCTGTTTTGTAGATTCTGTTTTTACCTTATTTTAACAAGAAATCTACTTTTAGATTTGATGTTTTATCACTATAAGATTATAAATAAAAGTTAATTATCAAAATGTAATTTTATTGTAAATCTACCTAACATAGGAGCTATGATTTGGGTAAACTTTCTAACTGCTCAACTAGCCCCATACCCTTGCTCAACTTACCTCACATATGGGGTACGTTGAGCATACTTGACTTTCTGCATTAAAATACATGTAGCTTCCAAATTCGACTTATTAGAAATAAGTTATTGTGGACACTAAGCTAAGGGATAAATTACTCGTCCATCAGTATGCATCATAAGCCATTACGAATTATCGTTGAAAAACTATAACCGATTAAGTGAAAAACTGCTCAACTATCCCCGCCCTATCCTACCTTACAACATAAATAATGAAAAATTTATAAAGTGATATTATTCAAAACAAAATACATGAAAATTAGAAAATAAATTAAAGTAACGTAAGAAGAATTACATTATAAAGACTATTATTAAAAGATTTCTAAAGTACACGGAGATATCTTCTACTGAGAATATTAACTACATACAAGCTTATTTTCCGCATAATATTGTATTCTTTTTCTATGTAAATTATTACAGATTTAAGAGAATAATGAGTAAGTTCTGATATTTACCTAAATTATTTCTTTATCGTAAATAAAATATACACAACTGGGAGAAGGTAATTATATTAATATTTTTTTCACTAGAGTCGCTTTGACACGTATCATCTACGGAACATAATAAAGTGAATTATAATTGCGGACATTCACACACTTCAAATTGAATCACGGATTAGTATTTTTTACATTTATTATCTGAAACTATAAGGGAAATTCTCATAAGAATACAAACTTTTATCGGTTCTGTAGAATAAAAATTATTGATTGTCTGTATAAAAAAATAAATTAAAACATAAAAAAACCCGATACAAAAGGACCTCTAAAAAGAATAAAAATAATATTATTATGTACTTGTTGATAAAAATAATATTATTATGACGTTGTTACGTCGGGGGACCGTTGTACGTATGTAGACGATGGTGTCTATTTTACGAAGTTACGAAGGTTTAGGCTATGCGATTCGATATCGTAATTCCTTTATTTGCCTTGGTAACTTACTTGCATTTTAATTTCTTCCTTTATTTAGCGGCCCTCCGAAGCAACGAATTTAATTAGTACATAATAATATTATTTTTATTCTTTTTAAAGGTCTTTTTGTATCAGGGGATTTTTTAATTTTTATTTTTTTTTTCTGCTTTTTAAAGTTATGTCACTAGTTTCATTATTGCACTAAATGAACCTACTGGCATACAAATTTTCACTTTCGTAAGTATTTCTATCAATATTGCATCTGAACTTTTCACCCGCACCAATAAAACCGCAATATCTTGAAGACGACTGCTTCTATTTCAACCAAACATAGCTAAGACCCATCTCGACAAACTAGGCTGTCGATTTAAAAAAACCGCAATCGAATCCGTCCAACCTACTAAATAATAATTCCACCATGCGAACTGCTAAAATCGATATAGTAGAATTGATTGTAGAATACAAAATACATGCAGAATTGTCGAAAAGTTGTTAATTGGCAGCCCTTCTTATCTTTAATGCAAATTATTTCTATTATCTTAAAATACCTACGGGTTCATTAAGGATTTATAATACGAATGCAGATAAAAAAAACGTCATAGTCATGAAAATTATCCTTGTCTAATTGATAGAATGACTGCTGCTACGGCCACTGCAATGGTACCCCCTTTAAAGCGCAATAAAAATCCTATACAAAAGTATATACATATTTTATTTATTTTATTTATTTTATTTATATCTTTTCCACTTAGAATCATAATCAGTGATCACTTGTGTACGTCAACATGGAAATGTCAGGAGGGCCTATTACGATACTAGATTTATCGTAATAAGCCCTTCTGAAAAAGCACTTTCCATCTTAATGTTAAAGCTATGAGGGTTCCAAACGCGTCCTGGTCTGATAGTCCGGGAGCCAGTAACAGATTTTCATGACCAATTTCCTCCCAAGTGAAAATTTGTAAAATGCAATAGGAAGTTGTGTTATGAAGCTTCGCGATCGTCAGCTGCGACTCCGGTGGTGGAGAAGGCAGTGGCAGCCTCCCACGCACGAAGTAAAAAAAATTTTTTTTAATCATTTCCTCCCATTCTAAAATTTCTTGAATAATAGTTTATCTAATATCTTGAAGGGAAAATAAAGTCAGCTGACCATAACATGGTGGATTATACGTCAGCTGGCCACCTGAATATGAAAAAAAATAAAAAAAATCAATGATTTCCTCTCAACTAAAAATTTATCTGGTGATAGTTTATATGTTACTGTGAATGAAAATTAACATCAGCTGGCTGTATCTCAGTGGAAACTTCGTCAGCTGGTTACTTGAGATGTATAATGTAGCTGCATTTATCACCTACTGAACCTTATCAGCTGACGACTTTTCCCTTTACTTAGAGCTAGCTGATTTGTTTTATTATTTACAAGAGTATATTAACTATTCTCTTATACATTTTCATCCAGGAGGAAATCACTTTTCTCTATTTATCTCTTTTTCTTATATAAATTAAAGTAATACATGAGCCCTTTTTGCATTGTAGCTAGATTGTAGATTCAAATTACCCTCTCCAGATTTTATAAACACACTAATAAAACAGTAAAACACACTAACGAGAGGGTAAGTTGAAATTATAATGTGACTTGAATGGAAAGTGAAAGATTCCATGTTTAAGTTGGTCAGTCGAACATAGTGTTATTATAGTAACGGATAATTAAAAATAAAAATGTCTAACGTGGTACCTTTTGTAAAAAAAACTAATGTTCTTCCAAAATTATTTAGTGAAGATAATTAAAATAAGTGTAGATCTATATTAACAATATTATCTATTGCTTTCTACACAACTTAACCATTTTCAGTTGTATCATAGTGAGTGTTATCGACGTTATACTGCTTTGCCGCAAAAATATCGGAAAATAAGAACGACATCAGAAGAGACACCTTCAACATTAACGTAAATATATGGGTAGAATGTTATTTCTTTCTACTACTTCGATTATAATTTTTTAATAATTCATTGTAAGAAAAAGTATAATTTAGTGTAATGTATTCCAACTAGGGAATTACACTATTGAGAACTTCTACAGTAAGCATAATATACATTATATATATGGGTGTTTCTCTACTAAAGGGAAAAATTGATGTCCCAAGCAATTTGCACATTGTTTTGGATATTTTTTATTTAAGAAAATATCTAAACCTATAGTACATTTCAGTATCTTTGAGGCTACCTGTTGATCATGTAAATGTTTTATATCTTTTTTTTTTTAATCCCAACCATCCCAGAATCTTCACTTTAAATCCAATTTTAAAATAATATTTAAGTGCGTGTAATAAATTTAAAGTATATTTTAAAACTAAATATACTGAAAATCATATATGTTGAACAAACACTACGTAAATGTAATAATAATTATTCGAAATTACCGCCTGAATGTTGTCCTAAATATTTGAACACAATCCTCTGGTTAATTTGAAAAAATAAAACAAAATTTAAAGTCTATGATAACGACTCAATTTTGAGTTGAATGAATCGCTGACAGTGTGAAGTCTTCTAAAATTGAAAACTTCTAAAATTGAAAACAGCAGAGTAATCTTCCAGCCTTTTATAGACTTGAAAATCGCTTGTTATTAGCTTTCATTCTATATATTTAAAACCCTATTTTAAAACAAAAAGTGAGCCGGACAAATTTCATGCAAAACTTTCCCGTTAGTAGAGAAACACCCATATATAATTTTTACTTAAGCATTAAGTGTATATGTGCGCTGTTATCAAAAGTAATAATAATATAAATTACAAATAATTAATTATTAATTAATTAATTAATTAATTATTAATTATTAATTATATATGGTCGCAGCAGAGGGTGCAAAAGGAAATAAGACATACTTAAAATTAATGTATTTTATAATTAAATTACATTCTATATGATTCTAAAACTGCGTCAATGCGACTCAAGCCAAAGCGAGAGCGAAAATGAATAACCGTTGTTAGTATTTTTATTCATTATATTAAAATAAAATTTCATTAATTTATAAAATTATGCTTCAATAAATTATTGATTAATTAAACTTTAGTTATAACTATATTTCCTTCATTATTAAACTGCATATTTATTATCAAATCAAATATACTGCCAAACAACCTGAGAAAAGTGATTTCCTCCTGGATGAAAATTTTTAAGAAAATAGTTAATATACTCTTGTAAATAATAAAACAAATCAGCTAGCTCTAAGTAAAGGGAAAAGTCGTCAGCTGATAAGATTCAGTAGGTGATAAATGCAGCTACATTACACATTTCAAGTAACCAGCTGACGAAGTTTCCACTGAGATACAGCCAGCTGATGTTAATTTTCATTCACAGTAACATATAAACTATCACCAGATAAATTTTTAGTTGAGAGGAAATCATTGATTTTTTTTATTTTTTTTCATATTCAGGTGGCCAGCTGACGTATAATCCACCATGTTATGCTCAGCTGACTTTATTTTCCCTTCAAGATATTAGATAAACTATTATTCAAGAAATTTTAGAATGGGAGGAAATGATTAAAAAAAATTTTTTTTTCTTCGTGCGTGGGAGGCTGTCACTGCCTTCTCCACCACCAGAGCCGCAGCTGACGACCGCGAAGCTTCATAACACAACTTTCTATTGCAGTTTACAAATTTTCACTCGGGAGGAAATTCATGACGAAAATTGGTCGCTGGCTCCCGGACTATGAGAAGAACCACACAACAAACTCAGCCGGATATATTTTTTGTTATTGTGATCACTGTTTCACAAACGTCAAACTTAAATGCAATTTTCAACAACTAGAACCGTCGCAATCAATCGGAAAAGAAGTCTAATGATTTCAGGCAACGAAAATTAAATAATAATAACAGAAAAAATAAATATATATAAATCTTCGGCCTGCCACACAACCAGTCACCGCAAGCAGCACCCGTTCACGAGCATAACACAAGAGCCAGCCATCACCCCCTTCGCACATATTTGAGGGAGAGAGGCAACCCGACTCCCGATGCTACCGCAAGTAGTGACTTCTAAGGAATCGGTGTGATGCAGAAGGTCGATAAAACAAAATTAATTTACAGCAAAAAACAAATTGCGGAGATTACTAGCTATTCGCAATACAATACAGATTCATTCCCAGGCCATACCGTCGTCGATGTAATCCTTTACACTATAGTAGGATTTTTTTATTAAATTATTTTTAACATATACTTTAAATTTATTTAATGAGAGGCTTAAGGCTTCATTTGGGAGCTTATTATAAAAACGTATACAATTACCCTTAAAGGATTTACCTATTTTATGGAGCCTAGTGCCGGGCATAGCGAGTTCATTTTTATTTCTTGTATTAATTTTATGTAAATCACAATTTTTCTTGAACTTTGAAATATTTTTATGAACGTAAATTAAGTTTTCATAAATATATTGATTATAAACAGTCATAATTTTAAATTCTTTAAATTAAAATTCTTTATATGAAATCAATATTCAATATTAGGATATTGATTTTTCAATTTTTAATGGGTTGTATTATAATATACTTAAAATAGTATGTGTATGTCTATTGCAATGTAATTAGACTGTTCTCTGAAAGCTTTAGTTTCGCAGGTCAGGGCACTGCTCATGAAATATTCACCGTCGCCAAGTTTGCCCGGGTCGTTTACCTCGCTAGCAACAGAGTGGAAAATCGTTTGTAGAGTACATTGCTGTATCAACAGACTGTAACAGCAATTAACGATTACCCTTCATATTTATAGACTTTTATATATTTATTTTTATATTTTAAACAGTATTTTTAGCTTTATCTTAAATTTTTAATAGTAAGACGTTTGAATGAAAATATTTTGTACGGCTCCTATGATTTGGGACTCGTAATCAGTAGTATCTTTTTAATTTTATATTTCTTATGAGCATATATAGCACTTATGGAACGACAGACTGCTCGTACTTGTATAATTAGTCAGGTATTTTTCATACAAAAAATAATTATATTATAAATCTAGTATTTTCTTAAGTTTTCACAAGTAAATTTAAATAAAACCAGTTTTAAATAATATATTACTTATATTATTATTACATATACTATTATATGCCCATATGACAATTGAAAATATCATCACATAACAAAGCAAAGAGCATCGATTTGCGGAATACAAAAGAGAACTATAGGTCTCTTTCTCTAATATTCTAGAAAACTTGTTGAAAACTTATACTGTAAAATTATTTAAATACTATTCACAAATTTCCGATTAAAGTAAGTCTTTTGGAAATAACATTTTACTCGAAATGTTCATCAAAAACTAGAAAATTAAAATTTCGCATTGTTCACTTATTGCCCGGCATTAGAGATACAACTATATTGAAGATAATAATACAATTCTATAAAAATAAATTATATATTAAATTCAATTATATAAAAACATAAATACCAGATACGTGATATCTATGATAGTAATGTATGTAATGTTTGTAAAAATAAACATAACCTAAGATTTTACACATGATTGTTGAAATCCTTCTGAAATGGACATTTCGATGAGAGATATTACAAAGCTAACTAGAGCAGGCAGGTATGTTTGTCTAGACACGACTCGCTGTGTGTTAGACGTGACCTGAATGAATGTTGTTCAATTTATATAATTTTATTTGACTCGTTTTTCTCACAATTAGGTCAGCTTAACGACACATTCTGATATTAGATTAAAACACTACGTTCTCTTTCGTTTCACAAAGATTTTGTTTCCCTTCGGTTGTTTATATAATTTTATCTTTTTTTTTATTACTATCTAGGTCAATGCTTGACTACATTCCATCTGATGGAAAATGGAAATGTAGTCATACGCTGGGAGGTCAAAAAGTTCGTGGAATGGGATGGTTCGTGGTAGATGATAAAGTGAGCTCGCTTGGTGTCATACGAATCGGCAACTCATTATTAGTATGTATAACGATTTTTAACCCGATTGCATCATTCGTTTACGAACAGTCGCCTGCTAAACAAGACAATCCGGAAGAAAACTGAAACTATGGAGAAAATTGAACATCGCGCTGTGATAAAATTCCTTACCAAGCAAGGAAAGAACGCTCAACCCATTTTGAATGAAATGGGAGTCGTTTATAGGGAAGTGCCCTAGTAAATCAATGATTTACAAGTGGCATGGTCTTTATAAACATGGTCGAGTGTCAATTGAAGACGACCCTCGCTCAGGAAGGCCAGTTGAGGCCACCACATCGGACATCATCGAAAAAGTGGAGAAAATTGTACTAGAGGATGCCCGTTTGAAGAAAAAACAATTATTTGCATTAGTTGGAGTATCATGGATGCGTCAAAGCATTTTTTGCACAGATTTTGGACCGCATTGTTACGGGAGATGAAACGGGGTTTATCACTTTGAGCCTGAGTCCAAACAAGAGTCCATGCAATAGCATAAAAAGGAGACACCACCGTCAAAGAAATTCAAGGTGATGGAGTCGGCTTTAAAGATGATGACTACTGTGTTTTGGGATTGTGAGGAATCTTGATTGATTACCAAGAAAAGGGAAGGACTATAACCGAAGAATACTACGCAACGATATTAGAAAAATTAAAGGATGCCATCAAGGAGAAGCGGCGAGGAAAATTGACAAAGGGTGTGTCGCTCTTGCAAGACAACGCGCCGGTTCTCAAGAGCAAAATGGCAATGGCTGCTCTGGATACGCATGGGTTCGAATCCCTAGTTCACTCAGCCTACAGTCCAGACCTGGCCCCAAGTGACTTTTTTTTATTCCCCAATTTAGAAAAGGACTTGAGGAAAAGGAAATTTTCCGAAAACAACGAGGTAAAGGAGGCAATTGCGGCTCATTTTGACGGAAAAGATAAAACATATTTTTATAGTGGTTTAGAAAAATGTATTAATAGGTCTAATAAATGTATTAAGCTTAATGGTGATTATATTGAAAAAGAAAAATTGTTTTGTTGTTTTATTTTATTTAAATCACTTTCATTCCACAAACTTTTGGACCTCATAGGTTACAAAGCGTATTAGAGGCTAGCAATTCTACTCCTGTGTTTAAGGCTATGGAGGTCGGCGTCAACCAATTCGGGGTTGCCTCTAAGCCTCTTCACTCGCCTCTCAATTGAGTCCAGAACCGCTAGATTAATCTTTTTACATAGAATCATGTTTATAATTATGGATCAGTATGTTATTAATCCGTTTATATTATCCGTTTTGTCAAAGCTGTCAATACTTTTTTTATATCTATTGACACTAGGCGCCCCAAGCTTTTTTTACAATATTATTTTTTTCTTTTTTACAGTATACTTAATTCAAATTCACTATTAAAAATATTTCAAAATTTAAATAGTTAATTTTTTTACAAAAGCATAACGTTGCTACTTGAGGAATGTTAATGGATAAGAGTCTAGGATATAGAAAGGAAGGGCTCTCTCCTTGCAAATTATATTGCAATTAAAAAAAAACTTAACAAAGCAAAGACCTCACCTGTTCTTCGCTCTATCTATTAAGTTTATAGCACCTGATTTGAAGCATAGATTTGAAGCATTTTTTCTGTTTCATAACACTAAACCACGACTATTGAAAAAGCTTACATAAAAATGACATCACTAAATTATGCAGGTAATTACCTAATAAATACAAGAAATGGGTACGATAATAATAAAGGATGGGTTGTTTCTCTTATCTTATATCCATCGAGCTTATTATCTAAAATAAAACTTCTCCTCAGTGACTACACATAATTATTCGTTGAAAACGGCATAAATAAAACTAATAAAATAATAAATAAACGTCAGAAAATTAAATACTCCATCTGACGCTCCAGCAGCAGTAGCAGACGTCAAGTGTAATTACCTCTTCAGTTATCTATTGGCTTTAGTCATCAATAAAGTATCAAAATATTCGAACTCAAACTTTTTGTTTTAAATTTAGAGTTTAATAATTACACATTATAATAAAATTTCTACCTTTATTGATTGGGTCAGCAAGGTTTGAAATATTATAATTATTATTTTTATAAATTTATTGACTCAAACAATGTAACATTTCGTGATGGTATCGATAAGGCCCTATAGAATAGAACCATGTATTTTTATTGCAGGGTTATTTATAATATCCAAGTCAAGTTATATCTATATCTGACGGTATGTTATAAATATACATAACATTACGTCACGTTTATTGAAATATTTTTCTATAAATCAACCGTTGATTCTATTGTAAATAATCATAATAAATTGAACTATAATTAGTATAAGTAATTATTATTCTCTCACTTGTAGTAGTATTATGTTATATCACGATCTTTTCAAATTCATTACCAGATAACAAAAACAGTTTCACGTATCAATTATTTTACTTACCATCTATATCTTTAGAAACGGCACCTCGTTAGTGATTAATGGGAAAATAAGTTACAAAGAATCCAATGAACAGAGTCAGAGTAAAACATTATTATTATTTACTTCTAGTTCATTGGTTTATAATATATCATTAATAGACTGATCACGGATATATATAAGTTGTGAGAAAATATTCATGTCTTTTCTAATTTAAATATTGATTCTAAACCAAATTCTTTGACGCATTTAATATAAAAATAAAACTATGGAAATACTCTATCGACTTTTTACTCTAAAAAAAGCTTAAACTTTATTGATGTCCTTTATACTTTTTTTGTAGATATGACTTTCAATATATTTTAATTAAAAAAAATTACAGTACAGTATTTACAAGTTCAAGAAAATCACTCCATAATAAATAAAAAGGCCTCTATAAAAGATATCATGTTAAAAATAATGAAAACAAAATACAACAGCATATTACATAACAAATAAAACATTTTTTATTCAATAATTGCTGTTTTGATAATCCTTATTAATATCTTTTACGCTACAATTGTGTTTTCTTATTACCTTGTCAAAATACTAAATTAATTGATAATAGTTTGTTTTTTATATCATTAGAAAATATTTATTTTTTACTTTAATATTTGAATTTTTGTTATTGTACTTTTTACTTTACTGAGCTGTAATATAGCAAAAGTGTTTTTAAGACTGAAAAAATATAGTGTAGTAAAATCTTTATGTTACTTGTTTTTCACGTCACATTTTCAAAGTATGAACGATATTGTTTAAGCCTAGGAGTTAACGACAAGTCACGTGTTCAGAACAAAACTTTAGATGAAACAATCTTATAACTTGCACAGATTTTAATATGATCCATCGGACGGATATGATCGTATGTTAGCTTGTATAAAATATGAGGGTAAATTTTGTTAAAAAATAAAGATATCAGTTGATGTTTTGACTTTAATATGTAATGTTTGTATAGAAATATAATTGACTAAATAAAAAATTGTAATACTGATTTGATTAAGAGCATAGTGAATATATAAATCGTCTCCCAGCTAAGAGAAGGCAGTGTGTGATTGATAGACTAAGTTGTGTAAGAGAACTAGTATAATAAAGTGTAACAGTGATAGTAAAGAGTTTATAAGTCTAGAATATAATGTAGAATAGAATGGATGTCATTGGTAATTCTTTGCAGTAATGGAGTTCTAATACATATATGTAAGATAACATTGTCTTGTAACATCGTCTTCTATTTACTAATTACCTCGTTTTTATTATAAACTTTTATTGCAAGAAAATATATATTTACCTTAAAAAGTAAAGTCGCTTGCTTAACAAATGTGTAAGTAACAGTTAACATATATTAAATTGATCCTGTATAGAGTATACTAAACTTACTTACTGAATTAATATATAAACTTTATTTTTATTTTGCAATAGGTTTGACCATTCTCAAGTGATGTTTTTTTTTTAGTTTCATCATGAGTTTTGAGGTTGTTCCCTAGGACGTACGTTTTGTGTGAATCCTGAACTGTACGCCCGGAAACTTGGAAACCGTTGGAGGTAGATGACTAATTAACTGACTTACTGACAAATACCTGCAACTCGTCTTACCGTGAATACGATTGCTACAAAGCATTCGTAACGTCGCGTCGGGTTAAATTTAAAATGTAAAAAAAAAATATATTAATTATACGCGAATTTAGGCCGTAAAATTATTTTATTTAAATGGCTATACATGTTTATAAATATTATCATAACTGCAAAAGTTAGAAACATTGGTTAGGATTTTCGAAAGAAGCCTAATGGATGTCACCATCGTCCCGATAAAGACGATCACATAGAATAGTTAATTTACCGAGACGGACAGTGATACGGTAGCTCAATTGGCAGAGCGACTGGACGGTTTCCAAGAGGTCGCAAGTACGAATCCCTGCTCGTATCGGTTTATTTTCCATTCTATATTTATATACAATTTGGGTAATATTTACAATAACTTTCACATTGATAAAAACTTGGGTCTTAGGGGATGGTACATGCCAATTCCGTATCAATAGCAAGAAATTTGAATGAAAAAACCTTTAGAAATTTAGTGTCATCTCCTGCAACATGTTTAATGAATGATGGCTACCTGCTGGTAAACATGTAATGTAGCAGAAAAAATCTTTAAAAAATTATTGATTTATTGGTATTTTAAAGATTTTCTTTAAAATAGTATATGCCTCTATTTATAAAAAAAATACATTCTTAAACACCATCATTTTTATTTTACACAAAACACTTATGTTAAATAAAACTTAATTAAGTAATCAACAGTCTCCTTTAGTAGGCAGTTTGCAGTAGAACAATTATATATGTAGTACAGACATGAATAAAGCTTGTGATAAGAGAGTTGTCGACAGGAAAAAGTCTATAAATATAAATTGATGGAGGTCTATACTCCAAGTATTCTATTCCATTGTGCAGAGCTGCATGTAGTTCTTCATCTAAAAAGAAATGTATAACTTGCAAAATAGACGTATGTGGATGGAACTGGCAGGTTCAGAGATTAAAATTATTTAAAAAAAAATTAAGATGTAAATCCCGGTCACATAAGATATATTAAATCAGTTAAGTCGTATATTTCTATAGATACAGACAACGGCAAAAATAATTGAAACCGCTATTGTTTGGAGAAAACATACCTCCATTTCATCTTTAATTAATTTAAACAATATACTTATCTATTACAACGGATACAACACACAAATCAAGAATCATTATAATATAAATTATTATTGGAATACTAAAACCGATGATTTGTAATTGTTTGTAACTGTGCGAAGTGAATTTGGAAATTTTAATCTGTTCAAGTACTTTTGTGGCTGACTGAGTAATGTTAATTTATCTTCTATTTTATCGGATACCAAAGAAAAATTCTAGTAATACATTTTAAAGCTGTAGTGCCATATTTTTCGCCATAGCCTGTGACGCACGCATACGATGATAATAAAAAAAGAATTATTGGTATACATTTAAATATAAGTTACCTTTACACTGAAGAAGTTCATAAGCCAATGCTAATTTTATTTTCTCGTATTCTGCTTTTGCCAAATCGCACATCACAGCAGGCGTCAATAGGCAAATACATAAAAATACATTTTCTAATAATGAGTAAAAAGCTCTTAATCCATCAAATTTCTGAGAACAAACGTTATTATTTTGTTTATATTTATGTATATTTGAAGTGGCATAGCATATATCATAAAATAATATTACTTAATTAATATTAATAAAACTATTATGCATTAATAAGAATTCTGGAAATAAATACTCTAACTCATCTCAGATTACAGTTGATATTGTGTAGTATATTAACTTTGATTTAGATCAGAGGTTCCCAAACTTCTTTCGTCCAACGCCCACTTTGAAAGTCAGTTATTTTGTAACGCCCCCCAATTTTTTTCATCTTAAAAACTTGAATAATAGATTAGATTCGTTTCCTTTAGTTTCCTTAAACCTATATTCTAATTGAGACTTATCTTACCAGAAAAAGCAATAATAATGCAACCTTACAATATTAATGGTATTTTTGATAAAAAAATTACATTTAATATTGTGCAATAGTAACACAACTTTTCATAATGAAAAGCATCTTTTATAAAAAAATAACAACAGTTAAGATTGATCAATAGTAATACCACTTTTCACAATTAAAAGTTTTCTTCTTCATCTTCCTGGTTTTCATCCTGACGTATATCAAGGTCTGTCTTCCTGTTCCACTTTGCACAGTCTTCGACATCCAGCACCATCCAGCACTTCCTTGTACGTCCGGGAGATCTCACTGCAGGAACAGATATATCAAGGTTTTTCCATCCGACATATTTCATAGACGGGCGCGCAACGTGGCCATACCATCTCAGGCGTCGATCTTGGACTACTTCGAATGAATGTTTTACGTATGTGGTCAGACCGCGTAACGCCGCACATCCAATTCAGCATCATTTCCTCCCTCGTGATTCAGTCAGTCATATCCGTGACTTGAATTTCCTGTGTGTGCCGAGATAGTAATGGCAAACATTCGCTGCCGTATATAAGAACCGGTCGGATGACGCTCCTTTTTATCAGCCCCTTGATTTTAGGCAATATTCTGCGATTACAGACTACACCAGTCCAGGCAGCGCCTTCCGGCCTTGGGAATTGCAATCGATGCCTCCAGACTCGTGCATAACAGATCCAGGTTATCTGAACTTTTCCAACTTAACGGCTGGCTCAGGACCTATATGGATAGTATTCGAGTCTGGGCTCCTGCAAGCCACGTACTCGGTCTTCAATATATTTAGTTTAAGACCACCGTTCTCAAGCGTACCCTTCCATAGGTTTAACTTACGCTGCGGTCCGTTCTTTCTGCAACCCCTTATCTGCTGTATATTAACGATCATCTGAAGCCCGGTATCTATGGGTATGGGTATCAGATGAGAGCACAGTTGTAAAAAGATATCTGCCAAGTTCTCAAACTAGTAGAGATTAAGTACAGTCTCAAAGAGAAGCCATGGTGCAACGTTTGAATGACAAACTCTAGGCAGTTTCCGCATTGGGCAATGCTAATCTTGTCAATTACAATTACAAAACTTTAGATGAAACAATCTTATAACTTGCACAGATTTAAATATGATCCATCTGACGGATATGATCGTATGTTAGCTTTTATAAAATTTGAGAGTAAAACAACAAATTTTAAAATCTATGTCTATTATGACACATTTTTTTACTATTTATACATTATTCAGCCATAGTATATAAATAATTGGTCCTCCAATTTAGACGTTATTTTGATATTTATAGATTCTTATCAAATTCAACTATGATAATAATTTTTTTAGTTTTTTGGTAAATATAGTATAAGTTATTTGATTATATGTTCAATCTGGCTTTGTATGAGGGTCATACAAATAAATAAAAATCTACTGAACACTGAAACTGAAAAACATTTTCTCATAAATCTAGTCAGTTCAATATCCCGATAAAGACGATCACATATAATAGTTAATTCACCGAGACGGGCAGTGATACGGTAGCTCAATTGGCAGAGCGACTGGACGGTTTCCCAGAGGTCGCAGGTACGAATCCCTGCTCGTATCGGTTTATTTTTCATTCAATATTTAATAATTTTTTGGGTAATATTTACATTCATCTTGATAAAAACTTGTGTCTTAGGGGATGGTACATGCAAATTCCATATCAATAGCAAGAACTTTAAGTGAGAAATCCTTAGAAATTTAGTGTCATCTCCTGCAACATGTTTAATGAATGATGGCTACCTGCTGGTAAACATGTAATGTAGCAGAGAAAATCTTTAAAAATTATTGATTTATTGGATTATTTATTGAATTATTTATTTATTTAACACCATCATTTTTATTTTACACAAAACACTTACGTTAAATAAAACTTAATTAAGTAATCAACAGTCTCCTTTAGTAGGCAGTTTGCAGTAGAACAATTATATAAGTAGTACAGACATGAACAAAGCTTGTGATAAGAGAGTTGTCGACAGGAAAAAGTCTATATATATAAATTGATGGAGGTCTATACTCTAAGTATTCTATTCCATTGTACAAAGCCGCACGTAGTTCTGCATCTAAAAACAAACATATAACTTACAACATACACTTATGTGGGTTGCATGGCCAGAGTCAGAAATTGTTAAATTTATTTTAAAATTTTAAGATGAAAATCACGGTCACATAGGATATTTTAAATCAGTTAAGTAGTAGTAGAGTAGTAGTAGTATATATTTTTGAATGGGGTTTTTTAGATACAGATAACCGCAAAAATAATTGATCGCGCTATTGTTTGGAAAAAACATCCATTTCATCTTTATTATTTTAAACAATATACTTATTTATTGCAACGGTTACAACATACAAATCAAGAATCATTATAATATAAATTATTATTGGAATACTAAAACCGATGATTTGTAATTGATTGCAACTGTGCGAAGTGATTCTGGAAATTTTAATCTGTTCAAGTACTTTTGTGGCTGACTGTATCGGATACCAAAGAAAAATTATAGTAATACATTTTAAGCTGTAGTGCCATATTTTTCGCATATGGCGAAAAATATTATATACTAATAATGCCTTTTTTATTATCTTTGTATGCGTGTGTCACAACACACGCATACAAAAAGGAATTATTAGTATACATTTAAATATAAGGTACCTTTACACTGAAGAAGTTCATAGGCTAATGCTAATTTTATTTTCTCGTATTCTGCTTTTGCTCGTTCGCACATCACAGCAGGCGTCAATAGGCAAATACATAAAAATACATTTTCTAATAATGAGTAAAAAGCTCTTAATCCATCAAATTTCTGAGAACAAACGTTATTATTTTGTTTATTTGATATTGATATTTGAAGTGGCATAGCATATATTATAAAATTAATATTACTTAATTAATATTAATAAAACTATTATGCATTAATAAGAACTCTGGAAATAAATATTCTAACTCATCTGAGATTACAGTTGATATTGTGTATATTAACTTTGATTTAGATGATTATATTGAGGACGTCTTCAATATTTCATACTAGAGGTCGCCTGCGACTTCGTCCGCGCGGTTTTTAGTGTTGCCGCCGAGTTTGATACAAAATTGCAACATCCATCTATCAATCTATTTAAAACCCTTAAGGGTGGAATTTAAAAATCCTTTCCTAGTAATGTATAAGTCAATGCGAGATGACATATACCCTATAGCCTTCCTCAATAAACGGACTATTCAACACAAAAAGAATTTTTCAATTCGGGCCAGTAGTTCCAGAGATTAGTGCGTTCAAACAAACAAACTCTTCAGCTTTATAATATTAGTATAGATTAACTGATATATCTGTATACTGTAAAATACCAAATTACTTTAATTTGCTCTACATACAATACTTTTAATAAGATGGCGAGGATAACAAATATTAGACTTAAACCACATTTTAATAGTTATTGTGAAAATTATTAGAAATTAATAACACTTACGTTAATAAAAATCAAATCCACAACAAAGTAGCTAACATAAGTTATTTTGAAAAAATGCATCAGAATGTTAACAAAATACTGAAAATATTTAAGAGATTAAAAATAGTACCCTTCCAACATGAAAATAAAACTAGTCAAAGAAACTTCACAAAGAATATTTGCATACTTACAGTAAAGTTCACTGCTTTGTTATTATCTTCTAAATTATTTAATAAATGTTTATAAGATAATAAATACTTTTGTATAACATATATTTTATTTAAGTTATTTAAATTTTCATTTAATAATTTTCTTATTAATCTCATTCTCTCGAAAAATAAATTATATGTAATAAATGGAGTTACAAATATCATAGTATTGAATGTTACCAAAAAGCACAGAGATACATGAAAAGTCCACTGACTTGGAAAAGTTATAAAAATCAAAATAACACGAAGGAATTGTAATAGAATATGAAAGGAAAGAATGAATATAAAAGGAGATTTTAGGGGAGTTCTCAATTTAAGAGCTATATCAATAAACTTAATCCCCAAACAATATCTATAAAAAGAAGCCTGACTTGTATAAAGACATGAAATAGTGTAAATTAAATGTTCCAGGACAAAGATGCAAAGCGTGATAATATCAATAGCGATAAAAGTGTTACTTTTGCTTATTAAGAACAGACCAAAAACTGGTACCAATGATAAGGTTAGAGATACAACTATACAATAAAACTTAACAAAGGCAGTAGTGCATCTTGAAGTCTTGAAGTTATAGTAATATCCCATAGCCAACTTCAACTTGAGAATATTTTCTACTACACACAAATTATTGAAGATTTTTTTATTTTAGTAAATAATACCATTTTAGAATCGTGATGTTACCTAAATCAAATAATCTTTTCTACTGTACACTTTGTAGTTAATGATACGACTTTATAATAATAGACACAATACAATCGTTAGAGATACAAATCATCGTACAATTCAACTTAACCATTTCATTATTAAGTATTCCATTTCATTACTTCACATACAAAGTGATATGTACTTAATTTTGAAGATAAGAGATGATAAGGGATATTTGATTATTTGTTTCATGTTTGTTTTTACTTATAAAAATTGAATGTTATTGATTTTTAAAATCAAGATTTAACAGTTACCTCGTTTTCAAATATAAAAACAAAATTTAAAATTAGCAATTAACGATGTGCTGCCTACAAGCGGTTGATACTGTAATTTTATATTTTCTAAAAGCGTTGTCTAAAAGCGTTATATGTTGTGACTTTCTTATAAGATTTATTATTATTATTTATAACGAAGAACACCCTTCATCCTTAAATAAAAAATCCTTCCATAAAATCATGTTATCCGCAAGATCAATTTAATAAATGACTGTTTAAAACCAAAACCTAAACCTTGTTTAGCTTTAGTAAATAAAAAACAAAGATTGGTCATTCTGCTTCATCATTTGCTTCTACCATCTAAACTCTTTCTTTCTCTATTCTATAGAGAGAGGCTAATCCTACAGCTTGAACCAGAACCACGTACTACATATTGGCAACTAGTTTGCTATCTTTAAGCTATCTTTAATATTCTTAGCGCGATCCAAATGTTTGTTTGTAAAAATTGTCAACAAATTAGAGAACATATAATTCTTGATGGACATGTATGAAAGGCATTACAAAATCCCTGGGGATGTTGGTGTTTCGTCATCCAGACCGGACTTATTCCTGTATTCGAAACATCTGAGGCGCGTGATACTTGTGGAGCTTACTGTTCCTTGGGAAACAAACATCCCAAGGGATCACACATTCAAGCTCAATAAGTATTACGAACTGACCAACGAACTAATCAGGAATAAATTTATAGTTAGTTTGTACGCGGTAGAAGTGGGAGCGAGAGGTTTAACAGCAAAATCTCTCTGTAGCCTACTTAAAGACCTTGGCCTTTCTAGAACAAGCATCGGTTCATTTCTAGAACGTATTTCAAAGGCTGCATTAGTAGGTTCCAAAGGCTGCATTAGTAGGTGAATCCATGGAATGCTAAGAAGCTTCGTCTTATTACATAAGTAATAATATACAGAACACCACATAATATTAGAAAGTCCCTATGGTTTCATGGAACCAGAATTGTAATTGTTTTGTAGAAAAACTAAAGTAAAACTATTGCAGCTATACTATCATTTTATATTTATTTCCAAATGCAAAGGAAAAATAATTTATAACTAGGTTCTTAGAAAACTCATTAAAATGAGAATTTCGCAAAATCAAAGAGATTATTTAATTACTTCTGATTTACGTCATAGGGTTCCGTACCATAGTTTACAAAAAATATGTAATGTAACTAAAAATTGAAGGCTTTCGGAATTTTTCCTTTATATGTGCTACAAAAAGTTGATTCATGCCAAATTTTAAATTGCCAAGATTGTAGGCCGACTAGAAGTCCCCTTTAATTGATATATAAGTTTGTTTTTGTTACAGGTTAAAAGAATTATAGAATTGAGTATTTCTGAAAGTTTACGATAATACCCTGTACGTTTTGATATTCTCACGACTTTCTGAAAATTGCGTAAATTTACAGCCGTATCTTTCGAGTGCGTTGTCTTAAAAGTTTGTTTTTCTTACAGCTCTCAGTTACTAATTAGATTACATACTTATTACACGACTTCCCTCGCCTTCTTCAACCCACCCAACCCTTCCGGTTATAAAGGTTAAGCCGCTATACTTGTGGCAAGGTTTTCCCCTGGAACAAGGACCCTTGTACGACAGGTCAGACCTCCGAAGTCGTCCGACGACGGCACCATAAGACAGTAAAGTTGGACTTTAAGCGGGTGGCTGCGACCTCCAAGCTACCTTTTCTCCATGAAAGGTTGCGAAGCTTTAGGAGACGCTCACTTCCTTTGTGATTTTTCGCACTTGCAATTCACTAGCTGTGAATGTCAGAGAGGCTAACTACCAGTTTCCAGCTGGCGCTGGAGCTGTAAGGTACACTCACTGCACGACAGGCTGTCAGGCCGCAAGCCAACCCTACGATACAATCGGGTGGCTGGATAGATCATGATAGAGCACATCCATCTAACCTCTTCTAACCCCGAAAGGGCCTCTGATCAGGGAATGTTCCAAGCCCCGAAGTGAAAGACCGCAGCAGACTTTCGTCTTAGGCTGGACAACCACATCTAGCCGCGCGCGCGAGCGCGTGCTATTTTGATCTTTATAGCTGAGCCTTAGTTCAGTTACAAACTATCTACCGCCAATCTATTCGAGATGAGGTACTGTCGTCCCACCCTGATAACGTCCATCAGCCAAGAATTACTGTGCACACATCGGAATCCCTTAGATGTCGCGTATGCCTTAGAAGAGGTCTACTCCGGCATCTACTCCAGCAGGAAACTAGTGCAGTCCTTAACAATGCTCAATTACACAGGATCGAAAATACCCAGATCCCAACCTAATGATGATGATGATGATTACTCCGACCGATTTCGGCCATGGCGACCACTTCGAACCTTTAATTATGTCGACGCTGATGCGCACGTATATGGCTATTGTAGCCAATTTTGGCAGCAAACTCCCGCGCACAGTGTGGGCACGTGAGCTTACCACTGATATAGTTATAATTCATGGCGACGGGAGGACGGGCCTTCAACTCATTGCGTTTAGCGTCGAGGTCTGCTTTACGCTGCTCCTCGAAGTCGCGGATACGCCTCCTTATAAGACCGCGCCATTCTGGCCGTTGTGCTGCCAGACCCTCAAATTGAGAGGGCTCGATGTTGCATCTTTTCATGTGTCTTTTCTGAACATCTTTGTATCGGAGGAGTTGACCGCCATGCTTTCGCTTGCCCTCCTCTAGCTCAGAATAGAAGATGCGCTTCGCTACTCTCTCCTCCGCCATCCGGAAAACGTGGCCGCACCACCGAAGCTGCCGATGCATTAAATGGGCTTCAATGCCACCGACATTGGCTCGTCTTAGAACTTCGGTGTTGCGCATTCGGTCGGACCATCTGATCTTCATGATGGTGCGAAGGCATTTGAGGTGGAATTGATCAAGAGTGCGTATGTGGTGGCGATAAACACACCAGGTCTCAGAGGAGTACAGAAGGTTTGGAAGCACAATTGCCATATATACCGAGATTTTTGTGGTTAGTTTAAGGTCGTGTGAGCAGAAAACTTTTGAGCGCAGCTTTCCAAATGCAGCAGCTGCAGCACTGATTCTGCTATTGATCTCAGCATCAAGGTCACATTTGGCTGTTATGGTGTTCCCCAGATAACGAAACTTGTCAACCTGTTTCAGTATATCGTCACCAAGCTTAATTGTCAGTGTGTCATGGCAATGTGTGTCTAGGGACATCACTTCCGTCTTTTTGACACTAATCTTTAGGCCGAATTTGCAGCATGCTTGGTGAAAACTGGACATCAAATGTTGCAGGCCATCTGGGGATTCTGCGAGAAAGCACAAGTCATCGGCATACATAATTTCAGTAACTAGTGCATGCGAGACTTTGGTACGCGCCTTAAGTCTAGCCAAATTGAAAAGACTGCCATCTGTGCGAAAACGGATTCGAACTCCTTCGGAGACAGTGTTTAGGACCTCCTTGACTACTACCGCAAAGTATAAGGCGAACAGGGTGGGTGCTAGTACACACCCTTGCTTCACCCCACAGGTGACGGGGAAGAAAGCAGACCTTTCACCATCTACAGAGACACAGCACTGCATATCGTCATGCAGGAGTCTTAGGAGGCGCAGAAACTTCTCCGTGCACCCTAGCTTTCCTAGCACTATCCAGAGAGCTTCACGAGGCACACTATCAAATGCTTTCTCTAAATCAACAAAGCAGAAGTACAGATGACGATGTTGTTCTCTACATTTTTCCTGCAGTTGACGCACGGAAAAAATTGCTTCACAAGTGCCTCGGTCAGCTCGGAAGCCAAACTGGGTTTCGGGCAGAATCTTTTCTGACAGATCTTTCAGGCGGTTTAATAAGACTCTTGCGAAGGTTTTTCCAGGGACCGACAGTAACGAAATACCGCGATATGAGTCGCAGTCACTACGGTTACCCTTGTTCTTGTAGAGGGCACTGATGCGGGACACTTTAAACTCTTTCGGGACTCTCTCTTCCTCCCACATTCGAACAAAAATTTGCCATAGCGACGTGTGCAGCCCCGTACCGCCATATTTTAGTACTTCACCCGGTATAAGATCAATACCGACCGCCCGATTATTATGCTGCTGTTTGATGGCAGTTACGACCTCGTCACACAACAAGGGCTTGTCCAGCTCGGTGGCTAAGGGAAGTTGAGGTAATAAACTGATATTATGCAGATCAGCTGATCGATCTACGTTAAGCAGGTTGTTAAAATGTTCCGCCCAACGTTCCAGTACATCCTCCTTGCTGGTCAGGAGTCGTTTACCGTTTAGAGACCTTAAAGGTACTCTAGCTTGTTGAGACGCCTCTATCAGCTTTCGCACCTCGCAATAAAACTCCCCAAGTTGATTTGTGTCTGCAAGGCACTGCATTTGACAAGCTTTGTCCCGCCACCACTTGTCTTTTATTTGCCGAGACAGCCTGCGCAATTCTTGGTCACTCTCTTTGACCGCCGCAACACCTTTACCTCTTTGATGATGCTGTCGCAAGAGATCTCGATGTTTGTCGAATGCTGCTTTGAGAACTTCGCTATTGTCATCAAACCAGTCTTCGCTACGCCGGTCTTTCGTACCCAAAATAGCGGAAGCGGCTTCCATGAGATGACATGATAAAGTTTTCCAAGCAGCACTGACATCACCTGTCTCATTTAACAGCAAAGGTATTTTAGATATATCTTCAACATATTTTGCCCTCACCTCGTGATCTTTCAACCTATCCACGTTTAAATACACAGGCTTTTTCATTGAGGATCTACGAGGTTTACGGAGGTAGAGTCGCAGTCTTGTGATAATAAGTCGGTGGTCAGTCCAGCAGTGAGCACCACGCATGACGCGGGTGATCTGAACTTGACCGATGTCTCTTTGCCGCATAATAGCATAATCGATCAAATGCCAGTGTTTGGATCGCGGGTGCATCCACGTCTTCTTGTGTTTAGCGGCAAGTCTGAACATAGTGTTCGTAATCGCTAGATGGTATTGAGCACAAAGACTAAGTAGCAACTGACCATTGTTGTTCATGTTGCCGACTCCGTGTCGCCCCAGAACCCCAGGCCAAGCCTCATAGTCCCGACCAACTCTGGCATTGAAATCGCCCAGCAATAAAATTTGCTCTCTGGCATTTATGCTGTCAAGGCATTGAGATAACTCCTCATAGAATTTGTCCTTAATATCATCAGACTTGTCTAGCGTTGGAGCATAGACACTGATGACATTAAGGTAGTTGTCTTTGTTTATGTGAAGGCGCAGTGTGGTAACGCGGTCCGAGATGTGTGCAGGACATTCTTGCAGTCTCTTTGCTAAATGATTTTTTATGGCAAACCCTACCCCTGAACGTCGAGGTTCGCTTGCAGGGGTACCTTTCCAGAAGAAAGTGTAGCCACCTCCATCTTCCACTAGCTCTCCTTCATCAGCAAGATGTGTTTCGCTGAACGCAGCCACATCCACGTTATAGCGATGGAGTTCACGAGCAACTATGGCGGTTTTGCGTTCAGGGCAGGCGTTGCCATCTCGATCAATGAGAGTTCTCACGTTCCACGCGCCAAAAGTCATAATAGATGGATTTATGCATTTTTTATTTCTTTGGTTATTTCGACCACGAGTTAAGTGATGCGATGGCAGCCGTGGTTACTACCACCTTCCAGGTAGGGACGAGCATTTTTTAGGCCACCTTTTCTAGGCCCCTCCTCGGCTGAGCAAGGAGAGCAGTGCCTCCCTGAATAGGGCTGCTCTGTCATCCCAGTTGCTGCCGAATTTGCATTGTCACCCCGATTAGCAATGCAAAAGCGACCACGGCATTTACACACACCTCTGGGACCGCCTATGTGCAGGAATCAGACAAAGCCCAGCTTGCACCACGCCAGACCTCTCTACTTCAACCCATCGCCATAGGACTTAACGGCATCGGAGTCCAAATTCGGAAGCGGTCAGTTGCGCAGGATATATTAAGGTGCGCAGACGTTTGCGCAAACGCAAGCGCACGCACTTTGTCCTCCCTCTCCACGATTCAGTGGAACGGAAAACCGCTACGACTGAAGGAGAGGTCAGATGCAGTGTCTGGCTGACGGTAACTACACGCGCCCTCTACCGTCACCCTTGGCTATCCACCTCGCCTTGCTGAGTCGCCGTATCCGCCAAGCCCTTTTGCATTATCTGCATTGGGTTGCCTTTCTCGCCGACACAGACTTTGTACTGTAAGCAGGAGGAGGCTGCTTGTGTTGGACCCAGGAGGAGATGGATGGGAATGGACATTGTGGAACAAAGAAAGGAAAACTGATAAAAGGATACTACTGTCTGGAAGATAGAAAGAGACAATAGAGGCTCGGGAAGCCGGGGTCGCGTACCCGTATACCACATCACAACTTTCGGTCCAGAAAGTGTGATGAAGTACCCTTGACTTCGAACCTAATACCCTGTACTTAGTACACACCCAGGAAGAGAAGATAGCATTGTCTAACGAGGGTTATGGATCAGGCGAAGGGTCGCGTATCTTAACCATACACGAAGCACAAGGACTCACTTTCAGTTCCGTTTTTATAATCAACACCAGGAGTAAGATGCAACTGCACGACAGCGTTCCCCACGCGGTTGTAGCAGTGTCGCGTCATACCGAGAGCTGTGTGTATTTTACCGACAGCGAGGACGACGCGACGGGCAGATTCATCAGGAGAGCGATGAAGGCGACAAAATATAACATCATAGAATATAATACCAAGATGGCTATAAAAGACAGAAACTTCGCTATCGTGGAAACCTTGCTCGTGATGAGTGAAAAAAATAAAAATAACAGTAGGTCACCACAATAGTGTTTTCGTAGGAAGGCATTAATGAGAAAATGTAAGAAATTTAACTTTAATAATATTTTTCTTTTTTATACATCAAATACTTATACTATACTTCACATTATAACATTGTACAATAAAAAAAAAATAATAAATAAATAAAAATTAAAAAAATATATATGTATATATATATATAATATTTATATTTATATAAGTATGTGTAATTGCTGTGCAAAGGACTTACCTTACTAATATAGTTTTTAAGGTACCTGTAGTAATAGACTCCTTTTTGAGTATGTTATCTCAAAATTTCAACAATTAATACGCAAAATACAAACCAAATGTGAAAAGTGCACGGGCGACGTGTCCGTGGATAAAAGTAGAAATTAATAAAAAAAAAAAAGAAAAAAAAAAAACTATCTACCGCCGGATATTTAGTAGATAGATCCAATGGACAGTAGACCCTGAGTATTTCATTTAAATTTCAGTTTAATACCTCCAAGAATTTCTGAGAGGGTCTCGACAGACGGACGGAAGGACGGATGGACAACAAAGTGATTCTATAAGCATTACGTTTTTCCGTTGAGGTACAGAACCCTAATAAAAACGATCAAACGTTTATTGAATTATAATTCTCATTGGAGTCAATATATTTACTCGCAATCAGTAGACGAGATCTGATATTAAACATTATTATTATTATTCAATTAATTGTATCTACATACAAATAAAACATGAAGAACGGAAGAGAAAATAGCTAAAAAAATTAAGGTCAATCAAAGATGAGATGATTCCCAGTGAGACGGAAGAAAATATCATATGTTACGAAGTACAAAGATACTTAATATTACGTACTTTGTTATATATTTAATTCTAACACCCAAACTATTAAAAAAGTGCAATTTACTGTTTGTAAATTTTAAGTGTTGTCAATCGCCCGTCAAGTCAATTGTCAAATTAAAAAAAAATCAAAACAAATAATATATATGTTTTATTTTAACATATTATTTTCAATCAAATCAACGGGCATAACTATTTAGTTGTTTAAAATATTTTCCTCCGATGATTTATCCAACACTAGAAAAAATAACAACAAACTGCAACTTGTTGACCGGCATAAAGAGATATGACTAAATGCGACGTGGTACCAGGCTTACCTAAAACCTAAAAAATACCTTATAAACATGTAATCATTCTAAATTTTATAACAATAAAAATAGAATTACCACCAAAAATATAAAAAGTTAAGTTAGGGAAGTAAAATAGTATTTTTTTTTTCGTAGGTAAAATTGATACATAGTAATATTTAAACTAGATAATATTTAAATTTATATAAATATAGAATGAAAAATAAACAGATACGGACAGGGATTCAACCCCGCGACTACTGGGAAACCGCCACGTCGCTCTACCAACTGAGCTACCGTATCGCTGTCCGCCTCGGTGTATTAAGCATTCTATATGTGATCGTCTTTATCGGGACGGTGATGACATCTATTAGGTTTCTTTCGAAAATCCTAACCAATGTTTCTAACTTTGCAGTATAGATAAACATTGAAAAGATTGAAAGTAGTGGCCTACCGAAATTAATGTGAAAATATCTTTAAACATGTATAGCCATGTTAAGCTTATTTAAATTTATATAAATATAAAAAGATTTTATTTTTCTTGTGAATAGTAAATTTTGCATATAAAATTGTTGAAATCTTTTTGAAATTGACACTTAGATGAGCAGAGAAATTACAAAGCAAAATAAGAGCAGGCGTTGTTGGACGTGACTTTAATAACTGTCGTTTAATTCATATATATTTTTACTTGTTTCCATCATGTTAATTAGATAAGAATAAATACTAGATTCTCTTAATTTTACAAGATATTTGTTTCTTTTTGGTTGTTTATATAAATTCTTTGTAATTTAATGTAATTTTTATGTTGATTCAAGTGAATCAACATATGATCAGAATGTAAATGTCTAAGCTAGTGCTTACTTTAATTTACTTACAAAATCTACCTAATATTAGTGCGTTTTTAAAATTCATACTTAGACTTTAATGCAAACCTATTCTTCGCTGTAATAAAACTGATTATCTGTTATAATAACGTGTCTCTCGGTTTTTTATTTTTAATTATAAAAGCTTTTAAATTATCAACTTTTAATAGGTACTTTTGGGAAAAGGATGTAGGTATTATAAATAAAAAAAAAGAATCTTATGTTAATTACAATTTCACTAAAATCTTTTCAATATTTTAAAAACAAAAGAAACTTAATTACATTGAAATCGAATTGTTCTGTATAAATTACTTTCTACTTTGTTGTAAGGGAAGTATCCTCGATCAAACTTGGATAGTGTAAATATTTCATGAGCCCTATCCTGGCTCGGGGCAGTATAGCTCTCACAAAACATTCTAATTTCCGATTAACTATTTAAGATACTTTTTTATCTCATCTATTCAAAAACATCTGCTTGGTTTCCGAAAAACAGGGATTAAAACACTGCTTTAGTACCTCCGGGATTAAAACATTCTTGAATTTCGAACGCCAATATTGAAAGGATGCGTTTCGTAATTTTGAACTACAAAAGAACCGTCGTCTGACATAACAAACTCTCAAGCTGTAGTTAATAAAACTACAACTATAACAGACGGCCCTAATAAAACTGTGACTATACACTTTAATAATTGCACAAATATAAATATTAACATTTAATTTTTTCTATTAAACTGTTCTTATTCATAGCTTGCATTTTACTTGTTTCCTCATAGATGTGACAAAAAGCAGATTGTGCACCTCGAGACTAAAGCTACTTTAAGCTCGAGTGATGTACTTTGAATCCTTCGCTCGCTCAGGATTATACATTAGAATCCCTCGCTACGGTCGGGATTCAACACTAGAATCCTTCGCTTTGCTCTGGATTAAAAAAACACCCTCCCTTTAAAGTAGTGTTTTTGTCCCACGGTACAAAATCTACTAGTAAAGTGTAAACGATTTTCGATTCTTACACTAATATTTATATTTTACTACTTACTTGTAACTAAATATGTAAAATCTTTTAATATTTTAACTAAAGCATAAAAGTAAGAACTATGGACTTTTTGTACCTACACGTGTGTACGTGTGTGTAAAACAGTTCAAGTTTCAATGTACTTACTACACGAAAAACTAAAAGTAATATGAACAGTAAGAGTAAAAGTAAAATGAAATGAAGTGAATCAGTGACTGCAATTTACATATGTGTCCGAGTGTGAGCATGTGTAATTGATGTTAGCATGTATGTGTGATAGGTTCAAAAGTTAAAATATTCGATTTGTCGCCCCAGTGTCGACGGCAGACGTCCAGTCATGATTGCCTCTCCAGTGTCCACACTCAATTGAACGTTGAAAACACTCTGCTTTGTCCGGATAATGAACTCGACGGACACGTCGAGTCTGTCCGGTTGACTGCCTCTCCTTGATTGTCATCTCGCACCCGCTAGTGATGTGGCTTTCATGCATATAGTCGTGCGTATAGAAATTAAAGGAGTTTATATATTATTATATACTGATATTTTTACCCTGTGAAATATATTTTCTATCTCAGGTCTTATTTGAAACTGATAACTACTACAATTTATATAAATATAGAATGTAAAAAACCGATACGGGCAAGGATTCGAACCCGCGACTACTGGGAAACCGTCCCGTCGCTCTACCAACTGAGCTACCGTATCAGTTGGTAGAGCGACGGGACAGTTTCCCAGTAGTCGCGGGTTCGAATCCCTGCCCGTATCGGTTTTTTACATTCTATATTTATATAAATTTAAATAAGCTTAACATGGCTATACATGTATAAAGATATTTTCAAAAACTACTACAATTATTAACTTTTTACTGTATTAGTTCCTTTTTATTTAAAACATCTATAACAAAGTTTCTTTTTTTTTATAATAAAACATTAAAAGAGTTTTTAATAATAAAACAGTAAAAAACATCAATTTTCTTAAATATCATACCGTCTTAATGCTCGTTTTTCAAAAACAGTTATTCGTTTTATATAGTAATGAATAGTACCTATTTTATATAGTATTGAGTATCTACTATCTATATAATAGAAAAGATTTTAGATTTTTTTTATATGATCTAGGGCAATGCTTGACTACATTCCACCTGATGGTAAGTGGAATGTAGTCTTAGATGGTAAGGCGCATTGCGACGCATTGCCCTAGCAACCTATTCACTCTAAATAATAGGTTAATGAAATATCATCGTTTTTGTAGTTATATCATAAAAAAAAATCAAAATTGTCAAATATTGTGTAAAAACTAGTGATGAAGAAAAAGTGCAAGCTTTAGGAAAAATTTCTTGATATAACTCTATTTATTAAAAAAAAAGTCGTCTTTTTCATTTGATACACTTTCATATTTCATAGTATCCCTACTAAATAAGGGGATACACACCTAGGGAGGAAAAATAAGAAATGTCTCAGATCACGTGTAATTGTCGACTGAGGTGGAACCGAAGTCGATTAACATGTGATCTGAGGCTTTCTTATTTTAATTCCAAAGATACATAGATAAATGCAAGTGACAACTTTCGGCCCGCTGCGACAAACGAAGTTGCCGCTTTCCGCCGTTGTTTACATTGTTATGTACAACATAATAATGTACATACATTATATTCGTCTCTTGTTTGACAATAAATTAAAATCAACGTTCTTTCCAACAAATAAAACCAATTATTAACTTTAAATTGACTTTGTGAGCTCATGCCGGTAGGCGCAATTTGATAACATAACTGGAATCTCTCCATTAGTTAGTTAGTTGTGAGGGTGAGACGCAATTTGATAACATGTTATAACTGGAATGTCTCCGTTAGTTAGTTGTAGAGGTGATCATGCTGACATATAAATTTAGTTTTTTTTTTAATTTAGTTAAGATTAATAGGTTGAAATAAAAATAGGTACCTATCATTTTCAATCAATCCTACTATAATTAAAGTAGGTTAACTGAATTACTTGAAGTTTCGTATTGTTGAATAGAGACGGAGACGAAGCTTCTTAGCAATCCATGGATTTACCGTGCGGGTGCCGGGCCCATCGCGTTGCAAGGAGAGGAGTGCAAGCAGTGCCTGGGACTTGCGACCCAGGAGTAGGTATAAGGGGCCCCTTTATTATGCGCAAAAACGCTCACCTTCACCCTCCACACTCCTCTCCCTATCTAACCAAATTTGGAAAGAACCTACCAATGCCGCCTTTGAAATACGTTCTAGAAATGAACCGATGCTTGATTTAGAAAGGCCAAGGTCTTTAAGTAGGCTATAGAAAGATTTTGCTGTTATACCTCTCGCTCCCACTTCTACCGCGTACAAACTAACTATAAATTTATTCCTGATCAGTTTCGTATGGATATAGAAGGTCAGAAGGTTTCGTATGGATCAGTTTCATATAGAAAGATGGATAATACGTAACCACATTTTTTTAAAGATCTATACAGCCCAAATATAAATATGAAATGAAAGCCAAGATCAATTATATAATGTGTGCCAAAGAACCAAAAGTTTGACTTGCCTAAATTTAATGATTATTTTACAGAGTTTTTTTTTCTAAATATACCATAAACATCTATAAAGAAACACATCCTTAATTACCATTTTTTTATTTGCTTCACAAAACACAAGTCGTTAAAAATAACTTAATTAAGTAATCAATATTTTCCTTTAGAAAGCGGTTTGCAGCAGAACAATTATATATGTAGCACAGACATGAATAAAGCTTGTGATAAGAGAGTTGTCGACAGGAAAAAGTCTATAAATAGAGATTGTTGGAGGTCTATACTCCAAGTATTCTATTCCATTGTACAAAGCCGCACGTAGTTCTTCATCTGAAAGAAACGTATAACTTGCAAAATAGACAGACGTATGTGGATGGAACTGCCAGGTTCAGAATTTTTTTAAATTGTTTTACAGTCAATTAAGATATTTTAAATTCTATGGTTCAGTAACAGAAGTGCAGTTATATATATGTTTAAAAAAGGAGAAGTTATAGATACATACAACTACAAAAATAATTGATACTGTTATCGTTGTGCAGAAAGTACCTCAAATGAAACCAAGAATCGTCATAATAGTATTATTCGAATACTCGAACGGGTGTTAGATGACTTTTATTTTTGTATAGCGTTACAGTATTTTTGAAATTTTAATCTGTTCAACTACTTTTGGGGCTGACTGTACGTGCTGAATGGGTGTTGTTAATTTGATAACTTCTATCTGCATCGGATACCAACGGAGGATCTATGGTCTATGACATCTGGTATATTCATTCTTAAAGTTGTAGTGCATAGCAATGTTTCTTGACATAGACACAGTCATACAATGACAATAATTATATTATATTATTAAAATAAAGGTACCTTTACACTTAATAAGTTCATAAGCCAATGCTATTTTTATTTTCTCGTATTCTGCTTTTGCTTGCTCGCACACCACAGCAGGCGTCAATAAACAAATACATAAAAATATATTATCTATTAATATAAAACTAACTCTTAAGCCATTAAATTTCTGAAAACAAACGGTTATTATTATAATAATTGTTATACATATTACACATCATATAAATAAAAAAAACTAATATTTATTAATAAATATTCTGGGGATTGATGTTCTAAGTGGTTGCAAAATAAAGTTGATATTGAGTAGTAAATCAACTTAACTTTGTTTTAGAAGACGATATTGAATATCTATTCAATACTTACCACTAACTGAAATATCTGTATACATTATATTTATATAATTTCTTTCGGTGCATTTTAAGACGAAGCTTCTTAGCAATCCATGGATTCACCGTGCGGGTGCCGGGCCCATCGCGTTGCAAGGAGAGGAGTGCAAGCAGTGCCTGGGACTTGCGACCCAGGAGTAGGTTTAAGGGGCCCCTTTATTATGCGCAAAAACGCTCACCTTCACCCTCCACACTCCTCTCCCTACCTAACCAAATTACCAAATTACCTAACCAAGTTATTGTGCTTATAATTACGAAAAAAATCACTTACGTTATTTAAAAACAAATCCATAACAAAGTAGGTGTAATAGGTTATTTTGCAAAAATGTATCAAAATGTTAACAGTATACTGAAAATAATTAAAAGATTAAATATTTTCAACTCCATAGCTTCAAAATAAAATTAGTAAAAAAAATCCATATAAAATATTTGTAAACTTACATTAAAAGTAACTGCTTTGTTATTATCTTCTAAATTATTTAATAAATGCTTGTATGATAATAAATACTTTTTTATAACATATATTTTGTTCGTATCAGTTAGATGTTTGTTTAATAATTTTCTTATCAATCTCATTCTTTCGAAAAATGAATTATATGTTATTATTGTAGTCGCCAATATCATACTATTGAATATTACTAACAAGACCTGAGCTATAATATAAGTCCATTGACTTGAAAAAATTAGTAAAATATAGGTAAAGTGAAACAATTGAAATAGAATATGAAAGTATAGAATTAATACAAAAGGAGATTTAAGGGGAGTTCTCAATTCAAGAGTTATATCAATAATTTTAATCCCTAAACAATATCTCAGAAAAGAAGCCTGACTTGTATAAAGACATGAAATAGCGTAAATCAAATGTTCCAGGATAAAAAAGAAGAGCGTGAAAATGTCAAAACTATCTTTAAAATGTTTATAATGTATAAAGCCAAAAATAGGAGCCAATGATAAGACGATATTTAGAAATATACAATAAAACTTCACAAGGAATGTAGTACATCTGGAAGTATTGAAGTTATAGTAATATCCCATTGCCAACTTCAACTTAAGGACATTTTCTACTAAACACAAATTATTGAATATTTTTTTTATTAAAGTAAATATAGCCATTATAACATTTAACCGCGTATAACAGATTGAGAACCGTAATATGAACTGAACCAAATATATTGTACAATTTGTAAATAATGAAGCGACTTAATAATATTAGATACAATACAATCATTAGAGATAGACATCTTTGAACAATAGAAAACTAAGTAATGAGATGATTGAGCCATTTCATTACTTTGTTTTCTATTTCATTACTTACCATACATAGTAATACTTATTGTTGAAGATAAAAATTTAAAAATTTATTAGTTGATTATATTGTTGTGACTTTGTTATAAGATTAATTATTGTGTTTTTATAACAAAAAAACATCCACAAGATTCAATTTAATCAACGAATGCGTTAAACTAAAAACTCATTATCATTTAGCTTTTTTTCTTCAAATTAAATAAAATAATTTAAAGAAAGAATGCAGATTTTTTTTAAATAAAAAAGAAACATAAGTCACGCTGCTTCAGATCTGCTTCTATCATCTGTTCTCCCTCGTTCTCTATTCTTTAGAGAGAAGCTGATCCTACAGCTTGAAATCCAGAAGATTGTCACTACGGTAATTTGTATTTTATTTAAAATGTAATTTGTATTTTCATACATATAAACAATATATTATCTTATCAGTATTAAGAATCAATACCTAACCATTTACCAAGTACCAATAACCAATTAAATAATTACCAGTCTAGAAACAGACAAATGCAAGTTGTTACATTGTTATATACGATATTGTAATTAAAATATTCAAATTACAAGACCGTGTTGACGCAATTGGCTTTCAGCTGTTTTCTTAATACTTAATAATAGTTTGACCAATTAATTAGGGTGAACCACGATGAAATGAACAAGAACATAGATGAACGTGGATGAGGTGAGCACACACACACACACTAATAATATTTGAATACACATAATTATTGCTAAATATTATTTCTATCTTACTTTACAAAGTAAGTACCTATACAGTAGCAAACCAAATACCTTTTAATTTATCTAAGCTTGAACAGTTTCTCAAGTCGAGTGTACTTTATCAAGTTGTAAAATGAAGTGCACTAACATAATACAATATTTAATCTAAAACTAGGTTTTCCTTTAAAACTAGAGAAATCATAAAATTGTTCATACCAATTCATTGTTAGGTAGTATTTATTTAAAACTACCTTTTAGTTTTATGCTCGTTTTATCATGGTAGTCATTCAAACACTACACGTTTCATAGAAACCAAAAATTAAGTTAAGGCTAGAAAAGGCGAGCTGTATTTCTTGAATTATAAAATTATGATTAATAATAAATTGTTAGTTCTTTTAACTATGCTATAAAATATGTAATAAACGGCCAAAGCCAGCATTCAGATATATGCTATGCTCATCACGTGCTTGCTGTTCCTGTCGGGAATCGAACCCTGGCCCCTTTGTGCCGCTATACGTTAGGCCTCTTCGTTAACCACTCGACGGATGAAATGTAATGAACAAAGTAAATGTAATAAGGACGCAGGAAAAATGGGCCACCCTGAAATGTGACTGTCCGACCCTCACTTACTATCTAAGGCTATAATATGTGATAGCTACTTTAAGCCAATCTGATCTAAGATTTTTATTGTTTTTGAATGACCAATTAAAGTAAATAGACCAGTCATAAAAACAATGTGATAAGTCGTAGTTGTTATAAAAGATATATTAGAAAATAGCCGGATTTTGCTGCACTTATTTATTACTGCTTCATTTTTACTACACTTCAATTATTAAGGGTGCCAAATATAAACATGATCGCACTGAATTATACAACCCCTTAACACGTATTAATTAATTGGAGAAAACAAGTGTTTTCAAAATTTATTTGAGTGGGGAGGCTGGAGAGGAAATTACGACTGGTGGTCTGCTACCAGTACTGGGTACTGTTACTGGCAACAGATTGAGTATAATATTTAAAAAACTACGCTTGTAATTAGTTTACTGTTACTGTACACAAATTGTAATTAGTTTACTGTTGACTTTTATTTCAGTTTTTTTGCGAAGTAATTACATACATGGAAACTAGAGCACAGTTCCATTTCCAATTAGTTAAGTTTTAACGAAATTTATGAAAGTGTAAAATTAGTTAGGGAGAAGTTTTCTACGTTCTAGGTATCATTTTTGTAATCGTATATTTAAGCAGAATTAAAAAGTAGACTTATTATTATTATTTAGATCTGTTTAATGTTAATTTAAGATTATTTTTAGTTATAAAAATTATTAAGAAAATGATTGGAACTAGATATGTTGTATTTTTCAAAAGCTGAACTGCCACAAACCAGGTCACTTGTCTTGAAATATTTATAATTCCAGGCTTGATCTGATCGTCAAAAATTTTTTCAAAATTGTATTATCTTATGTAATAATTTGATTGTTTACAGCCATTTCTTTTGTTTTGCATTTCAAGTACAAGATCTATAATGTATCGTTATATGCAAACACGATACTCGACAGCAAGAAAAGATAAGAAAATATAAGATTTTGATAAAAAGATTTTTTGAAAAATATTGAGAAAGTGAGGTTTAAAGTGTTATTATTATTAAACGGTCATTGACTCTAAAATAATGTAGTGTAAAATAAAGTTATAATTTATGTATAATTTCTTATTTTTGTTGTAGTGTGTACTATCCCATGACTGCAAATTTTTATGACTCATTAAGGGTTGTCTGTAAGCTTTTAAGCAATGAGATGGCCTTTACACGAAAATTCTTACTGTTTCAACATCTTTTATTGTAATATCCTATTGTTATAATTTTATATGCAATATTTTTTTTAAATAAGAAGAAATAAAAAATGTAATGTTTTCATGGTGACATCAATGAGCCTCGTTTAAATTGAATCGCACCATGGAGTGGTATATAGCAAGGTATTGTATAATATCTAAATCCAAATGGAGATCTGTGTATTATTTTCGTTCCTGACAATCTATAATCTTGCTCTTCGAACACACACACACACACACACACACATTTCTACACGATCTTCGAAGGATTAAAATATTACTGTAATCACTCGTTGACTTATTTGCTTTGACAGTCAACGAGTCATACATGACAGATATAGCATAATCGTAATAAATATTATAACTTGAATTCTATTAGGTACATCACTAGTTGACAATAAATTACAAAATATTACATTACCTTGATATTTAGTTTTTATTATTATATTTTAAATTAAACTGCCTTATCGAAAATATGCTCAACCGGTTTTTTTTTATTACAACATTTTTTGAGTATAGTCGTACATTATTGTGTTGATTTAATAAACACACACACATTTTATAAGTCAAATGTAAAAGAATTTATAAGAATTTATATTATAAGAAAAATTAAGAGAATATAATATTAATTTTTTATCTAAATAATGTGATAGAAAGTAGAAGAAATATATGATTAAACGACAGTCATTCAGGTCACGTCTAACACGCAGCGAGTCGTGTCTAGACAAACATACCTGCCTGCTCGTATTTGCTTTGTAATTTCTCTGCTCATCTAAATGTCAATTTCTATATAGAAAAGAATAACAATTTTACTTCCCTAACTTAACTTTATATTTATGTTTTGTGTTAATTCTATGTATATTATAATTAAATTTAGAATGATTACGTGTTTATAAGAAATTTTCTAGGTTTTAGTAAAGCCTGGTATAACCTTCAGTGTAGTTATAAATTTTTATGAAGGGCAACAGGTGAGCAATCCGTTGTTTTTTTTTTCTAGTGTTGTAACAATCGAAAAAAAAATCGGAACGAAATAATTATTACCGGTGGTTTTATTTTAATATAAAATATCTATATATGTAAACAAATATGTAAATCGTTTTGGTTTTCTTTAAAAGTAACATACATATAATATTCTTGAAGTTGAACTAATATTCTTGAACTAATATTCTTGAAGTGGTGTTTATGGGATTTTGTTACAAAGTATTGTAAATAAATGTTCCTCCATCTCATAATAATTCATCTTCTAGCGCTAGCCAATTACACATAATATTATATTTTCTTTGTAGTAGCAACTTGCTGAAGTCTTATAAGAATAATAATCATAGAGCACCTTATTAAGGTAATTAAGGTATTAAGGTAATTCAATCAAGGTCTCTCATATAAAATTTTCCCCATTCAATCAAAAATCTATCCACTTAACTGATTGTATTTCAGTTATGTTGTCACGAAGTATTTTTTGGTTAATTATCTCTAATTAAAATTGTTAAGGATTGATAATATAATAGTTGCAGTCAACATACTTTCTTGTTTAAAATTCAATTTCACTTCAGGGAGCGGATGTTCAGAATTAGTATGTTCTGTAACAAGCCTTAAATACCGGATGCAACGAGCGATGAATCGAATTTACTGTTCATAATTTTATCAAAACTTCACCGAGTAGAAATAAAATTATCTACCTTTTGATCAAATGATGATCATTATTACAAAATATAAATGATATTGTTTTTAAATACATGGTAATCCAATAAGACTTTTGTAAAAATTATTGTAATAAAAGGTTTGTCACCTTTAGTTGCACAATTTATAGATTAAAGGGCTTCATTCTATATAAAGTATTCGTAAAGTTTCAGTCAGCTCAAAATAGCATTATATACACACAAAAAAAATAAAGGTCTCAAACAAATTGAAAGTGAAAGTTAATTATACTTAAAATTTTGATTAATATTTTCAGGCGCATTTAAACTCTAATAGTCAGCAAATTATACATTTAATCTATTTCATACTTCCATTCTAAGGTTATTTAATATTTACTGAGGTGATTATAAATATAAGTTAAGTTCGATTTACCCTATATCGAAAGAAGACGTAGACAAACTCTGCGGAATGAAATATATTCAATCACTTTCCAGTCTCCTCGCCTTACTAATAAGATGTTTTATATAACAAAATAATTCTTTGGCATATGACATCTAAATATTTGGATTTTATTTATTTCTCTGAATTTGCTAGAAACAATTTAAAAAATGTTACTTGTATAAGTGCTAATATTAGACAATTATTAAATATTTATTATTTACCATGTTTCGACATTTTCAAACATGTTGATTAATTATAGTATTTCCATATATATTTTCTTTTACATACCATATAGTCTCTTAAACAAGCACATTCGAATTAAATATTTTTTTGTCTTACTACACGTTCTTATTTGTAAAAACGATCACTCTGTTCAGTAGTCAATGAGTCTTATCCTAATGGCAAAGTTTAAAGTGTCCCTTAAGCATTATACTATTTGACCAACTTAAAGCCCTTTTAGTTTAGTGTTGTTAAAGATATCATATAAATCTCTGTTAACAACTAATGTTAATAAACCTACTTTTAAATATTATGCACCAGTTTAAGGTTAACTTAATTTTTTTTTTTTTTATTAAATTTTTTACTTTCAGTATTTAATTTTGGCCTTTCAATGGTTTTAAATCTTGAACTGTTAGTCAACCGAACTAAAATTAGATTGTTCTCTGAAAGCTTTAGTGTCACAGATCAGGGCATTGCTCATGAAATATTCACCATCGCCAAGTTTCATCGGGTCGTTTACCTCGCTAGCAACAGAGTGGAAAATCTTTTGTAAAGTACATTGCTGTACCAAGAGACTCAATTAATGTTAAATTATAATTATTTAAAAAAAAGATAAAATATTGCTTCTTATATTTTCAATAATTATATCTTTAATTTTCAGAAGTTTGTACTTATATTTTTTGGACGTATTATATACGTATGTATAACAAATAACCAAATCAGAATATGGGTTTTAGTATATTATAATTTTTTTTTATACTCTCTAGGTCAATGCTCGGCTTATTCCACCTGATGTAAAGTGGAGATGTAGTCATAGGTAGTAAGGGGTATTACTCTAGCAACCTATTCACTCTTCTCTTGAAGACACCCACATTGTATTTGACCGGAAATATCGACGCAGGCAAACTGTTTCAGTCCTTCGCTGTACGAATAAAAAAAAGACGAAGCAAAACGCTTCGTTCGAACAGAGGAAATGTTAACAACGTAAGGATGGATACTTGCCATGCTTCGGAACATCCGGTGATGAAGCCCCCCCGGGCAGGGGAATAAACTCGTGTAATTCCTGCGCACGCTCACCAAAATGTATTCTATAGAATACTGAGAGGCCAGCAATTCTACGCCTGTGTTCAAGGCTATGGAGGTTGGCTTCAGTCAATCGGGATCGCCTATAAGCGTCTTTGCTCGCCTCTCAAATGAGTCCAGAGCCGCAAGATGAGGCCGCACCAGCAAATATGTGACCACAGTACTCCACAGACGACCGGATCTGTACTTTGTGCTAATATAAGTAGCTATATAGCGGTATAAAGTTCTGCCGGACCTTCACAAGAACGGCAAGCTTACCTGCTGCTGCTCTTGCTCTGGACTCAATGAACCGACCAAAGTTGAGGGTTGAGGAAATCTCTAAGCCTAACAACTGAAGCCGGTCACTATCTTTCAAGGATACATTCAGAGCTAAGGTGAAAGAGCTGCTTTTGGCGATGAACAGAAACGTCTGCGTTTTGATGGCGTTAAATTTGACAAGATTGCACCGTGCGGAGACCACTTGAAGTTTGCCACTTAAACGGTTGCACCATGACTTCTCTTTCAGGCTGTAGTGATCTCTACTAGCCTGAGTACTCGGCACATATCTTTCTAGAACTGTGTTGTCGTTTGCATACACATAGATACCGGGCTTCAACAGATCGTTAATGTGCAACAGAAAAAGAGTTGCAAAAAGAACGGACCCCTGAGGCACTCCGGCATTTATTTTCAAGGGTTCCGAGGAATACCCGTCGATAACTACTCGAAGAGATCAGAAAGCTCAGAAAGTCCATTATCCAGCCGATCATACCAGGAGATATACCGTACGCTGAAAGCTTACTTAAATCATTATTATAATCAGTTTCATCTTCGGTATCAGTGCCAATAAGTTTATTTTTATCACTTCGCTATCACAAAGACGTTTCAAATAATTAAATTTGGCAATTGAAATAGGTAATCGGGCATTATATAAATTACGTAATACAAAATCTGTATTCTGGATTCCTTCATCTTTGACATCCTCTTTTTCAGTAATTTTGTTACTCTTTCCCTTCTCTTTTCCCTTTATTTTTATATAAGTATCCCGCTCTTTTCTAGCTTCTTCAAATAAACTAACTTTTCCTGCAATGGCTTCTTCATTGGTGGAGTATTTAATAAAAATTTTATTAGGTGTTTTCTTTTTGAAGGTAGCAGTTCGAATAGTTTTGAACTGTCCTTTTTTTAGAGTTTCTTTAGTGAAAGTTTTTAAGGCAATTTCTTCCCAATTTATAAAATCATTGTTGTAATTTTTCAAAGGTCAAAAAGGCGTAAAAGACAAATACTTATTACATTGGCTTTTACGCCCAAATATTTTACATTAATGACAGTGATACAACCAAAACAACTTTATGATCCCATGCAATTGGTATATACACCATTATTTATTTAAAAAACTGGTTTAAGGTATGAAAAAATATGGGTCGTATAACACAAATTTTCTTAAATAATAAAATTTTGTGAACACAGATCGATAGAGCTTGAAATTCTATACAAAACTGTATCATTAACTCATTTTCGCCAAAAGTGGTCATTACGACCTTTCTACCCCGAGGTATCGATATGTGAAATATTATTGACAATACAAATAATAATATTAATAATAATAATAATAATAATTTATTTCCAAAAAGATTCAATAGGTACAACAAAAATATTAAAAACAATAGGGTACAAAAATAATTACAAAAACAAAAGACAATATAAAATTACCTGCACTAAGAATAAACCTGTATTGCAGGTAATTTATTTGTTTATATTAACCCCATGTACACAATAATAGGTTTTCATTTGTAGTCACAATCCCCGTACAATTATAAAAATTAACAAAATAATATTATTTTATTTATTGAAATTATGTGTTATGTTATTTAAGATTAATTTACTTAAAAACTATGCTAGCTTAAAGTTATATAAAATATATGGAATATGTACAAAAAATAAAAAATAGTAATAATAATAAATCCAATTAAATAAATTCAGACCTATTTATATTAAATTAAATTAAATCGAATTAGATTAAATTAAATTAAAATTTAAATCTGTACAAATAAATAAATTTAAAATATTAATAATGAAATAATAATATAATAAAATAGTACTAATAATAAAAGTTACTTTGCTATTATAAGGAGATTTTCAATTTCTTGATAGTCTAGCCCTTGTAGCCAGGCCAGCAGTGCTAAACGACAATCGTGGCGGTTAAGCCTGTGTATGCAAATATTTTTGTTTATTTTATTATATAAAAAGGCTGCTAGAAAATAAGCTTGACGCTTTGCAGAAGTAGTGCGACATTTTATTTGATCGATAATCCGGTGATTTATCCTCCTTTTGTTCAGACTACTGCTATCATATGGAATAGATGCGTGTTGCTTACATATAACGCTGTATATGTATAATTGTCGTACAGTAAGGACATCACATTTCTTATAAAGAGACTTTGTTGGATACCGATAAGGACTGAAGGTCATCGTTTTAAGAAGAGATCTCTGTACTCGTTCAAGACTTATCATAAACGATTTACATGCACCACCCCAGACGGAAATGCAATAGGAGATGATAGGTTGAGCTAATGCCAAATAGGTTTCGCGCAAAATTTTGAAAGTTGCTGCTTGTCTTAACTTATTGAAGGTCCAGACTAATTTTCTAACCCGTGTGCAAATCGACTTTATGTGTGGAAGCCAACTGAGCTTAAAATCTATTTCGACTCCTAGATATTTAACACATTTAGTTTTAGTTATGATAGGACATTTACATAAACTAACGTTGGAATTGAAGTCACACGAATGTGCTCTTAGACTTATATTTTCAGGTATGCTGGAAAAAGAAAAAGGCAAGAAATAAGTTTTCCTTAAATTAAGTTTTAAATGATTATTGTTTAGCCATGTGCTAACTTTATGTACTCCAATTTCAGCAGATCTAATAACCTCTTCCCAAGTATCCCCAATGAAAATAAGAGCAGTGTCATCTGCATACGAAAAAATTTTCCCGTTATGCAATTTTTCGTTAAGAAGGTCGTTTACGTACAGTAAAAAAAGACTTGGCCCCAGGATACTGCCTTGAGGGATTCCAGATGTGATGGAAGTCTGGGAACTGAGAAAATTGTCAATTTTAACTTGCTGAGTTCTTTCCAATAGAAAATCCTTATAGATTTTAAGTGCTTTTCCTCTTATGCCAATACGCTCCATCTTATGACAAAGGATAGAAAAGGATACCGTATCAAAGGCCTTGGCTAGGTCTAAAAAGATGCCTAAACACTTCTTATTTTTATCTAGATTAGTCACAATATATTCAGTTAACTGAGATACGGCATCTGTAGTACTTTTTCCTGATCGGAAACCAAATTGTGAACTAGACAGTAATTTATTGCTTTCTAAGAAATTAGTGAGTCGTAGATTTAATATCTTTTCCATTACTTTAGAAAAGCACGTAAGAACTGAGATAGGTCTATAGTTTGTAAAGCAATTTCTAGAGCCACTTTTGTATATCGGAGATATAATGGATTTTTTAAACACTTTTGGAAAAACGCCTTGTTCGAAACAAATTACAAGTAATTTAGTCAAAGGCGCTACAATAATATGTTTAGCATATTTTATAAATTTCGTTGGGATAGAGTCCCACCCCACAGAAGAAACATTTTTTAAGTTGCTGATGACGCTTAATATCTCCAATTCATCAGGATCAAATAACACTATAGAATTAGATAGTCTAGAAATATTCATGTTTAGAGTATCGGTATTCTTATTAAAATTACCAACACAATCCTTTCCTATCGATGAAAAATATTTGTTGATTTTATTAAGGGTAATAATTGGGTCGACATTCGATGTTAATAATTCGGATGCTGATGATTTTTGATTACTAATATCGGCTATACTTTTAATGGCGGTCCACTTTTCTTTATTATTTTGTGCGTTCTCTAAAAGTGATGACTCGTATGTTCTTTTCACTTTTTTTAAAAGAGAGTTACAGAAATTTCGGTACCGTCTGTAGGTAATCGATAGAGTTTCATCACTGGGGTTCCTTTTATAATTTAAATGTAGTCTATTCCTGTGACGTATGCAGCGAAGCAATCCAGGAGTAATCCATGGTTTGAGGATACGATTTCTTTTTGAAATAGTTAGTCTTTTTGTGTTCGCCTGAATGATATTGCTTATTACTTTAATAAAATTTTCAGCCACCAAATTAGCGTCATTGTTTGGGTTTATAAAAGAAAAGTCAGTGTCTGCTAGTTGTTTAAGTGCGGCTTGGTTGTTTAGTTTTAAGGAGTAAGCAGTATTCCTGGCTTTCTTTGGAACTGTGAGAAGGTTAAGAATTACAGTCTTATGGTCTGTGATGTCTGTGTTTAGAACATACACAGATGCTCCACCCACTGACCTCAGCATTACGTGATCTAAACAACTATGCTCTCTTGTTGGGAATATATGGGCAGGAATAAATCCATGCTCAGCTAAGAAGTTAAGATAAGAAGAACCAATATTGGTGATATTTTCTGGGTTGATATCTATGTTTACATCACCAATTAACATTACCCTTTGAAAAGAACTTAGACTATTGATAATGTTTTCCAACGAGTTTAGAAAGTTATCGATATTATAGGTGGAAGGTGACCGATACACTGCTATCACTGCGATATCTGACTTTATCTTTAGCACGAGGAAATTGGCGTCACAAGGATCTGGTTCTTCAACCTTTACAGACAGATTACTATTTGTGTAAAGAACTATTCCGTCGTTTTGGTTTAAATATTTTCTTGAATAATGAGTATCATATCCGTGTAAAGAAGGAGGAGTTTTATAATCTGTTAGCCATGATTCAGTTAAGACTATAATATCTGGTGAGAAGGATATAGCGTTAATGTGTACAATAAGAGTATCTAGATTTTTATAAATGCTTCTAATATTTTGGGAGAGTATTTTAAGAGTATTTTTAGAATTAGAGATAAAAGAAGGGGAACAGGTTTGTATATCACATTCAATAGCGTCAGCAACTTGAATTTGTTCAATATCTATTGAGACTTGTTTAGTAGACGCCATTTTTTTTTTTTTTTTTTTTTTTTTTTTTTTTTTTTTTTTTTTTTTTTTTTTTTATATTACAATTATATTACAAGCAATCTGAGTTTTTTTGACACACGACTCACGTCACGACACACGAAACGACACATGACACGACACACGACACGACACACGACACACGACACGACACACGATACGACACACGTCACACGACACGACACACGTCACACGACACGACACGACACACGACAAGACACGACACACGACACGACACGACACACGACACGACACACGACACGACACACGACACGACACACGACACGACACACGACACGACACATGACACACGACACGACACACGACACGACACACGACACACGACACGACACACGACACGACACACGACACGACACACGACACACGTCACACGACACGACACACGTCACGACGTGACACACGGCACGACACACGACACGACACACGACTCACGTCACGACACACGACACGACACACGACACGACACACGACACGACACACGACACGACACACGACACGACACACGACACGACACTCGACACGACACACGACACGACACACGACACGACACACGACACGACACACGACACGACTCACGACACGACACACGGCACGGCACATGACATGACACACGACACGACACACGACACGACACACCACACCTAAAGTTTTTTTTCAATTAGGTATACATCTCACTCGAAACGTCGGATTCTATAGTCTGTTTTAAAAGGTGCGGTTAACGGACGATAACCGATAAAAAACATGTCGTTACGCGTGACATTTTTCCGTTACGAGCCAGCTTTTTTCGTATGGCTTCATCTCTTTTACACCATGTTGCTATGGAAATACTAAATAATCAAAATTACAAGTATGTGGATCACAAAACATAAATTACATTAACCAAAAATTAAATTATCGGATTAGAGTTTTATAATTAAATAATGAATTGTAATTACATACTGGACAATACGATTTTATGGACTTGCTATTGAAACTAATAAATAAAGTCTTGTCGTGTGTCGTGTGTCGTGTGTCGTGTCGTGTGTCGTGTCGTGTGTCGTGTCGTGTGTCGTGTCGTGTGTCGTGTCGTGTGTCATGTGTCGTGTCGTGTGTCGTATCGTGTGTCGTGTCGTGTGTCGTGTCGTGTCGTGTGTCGTGTTGTGTATGGTGTCGTGTGGCGTATCGTGTCGTGTGGCGTATCGTGTCGTGTGGCGTATCGTGTCGTGTGTCCGCAGTTTTTGTTTCTCGAATCTCATTTTTCTCACTTTTCCTAATAACATTTTAGCGTGCCCCTCAATAAAAAGTTGTAAGCTTAGCTTTTAGGAAGCCGAAGGGTACTGATACAGAGCCATATCTGCAGCCTCACTGAGATACTCAAATAAACGAGTTGTCTCCTGGTCACCGCTGTGCGAACGGTAGACACAGGAATACAGGATTTTTTCGTTTCCTGTGTCCACTAAAACCCATAGGGAAGAAAAAGTGGGGTCTTCAAGGTGACGGAGACGCTGAACACAGAGGTCGTTCCGCGCGTACACACTGACTCCGGCCCGTGAGCGAAAGTTGTGCTCTAACGAGTAACCGGGATAGTCCAAGTATGCAGCGCTCAAAGGACATTGTATCTGCGTCTCCGTCAAAACGAGGAAGTGCGGCTGCTCTGTCTCCTGGTGGTGGTGGACAGCTAAAAGATTTGAGTGCAAACCCCTGATATTAGTGAGGTGCACTTTATATGAGGAGGAGTGCAACCGCTGTGTAACCTTGTTCGTTTTTCTTAACTTTTTCATAAAAAAAAATAAATATAAAAGTGAATAGGGATGGGAAATGGCAGTTGAACGAGACGGTACGTATCGAACCCGACGTCGAAAATGGTGATGTCTTGCCACTGGGAGGCTAGTCTGGAGACTGCGGGGACACCCGAACCCCCCCAGGGATCGCCATCGGGCCTCCTCGTCTGGTCGCCAACCAGCACGATGGAGCCACCCTGGGATTTATCAGCTGGCGGGGCAGCCTTTCGTGGTTGGCTATCCCACTAATTGGGCCCCCAACTATCTGCGGGCGGCCAGCGGAAAGCCGTCGCTTCGGATCCCGCTACCCTCCTCGACTAGACACCCGACAAAACAGACACCAACCCGACGTCAGACCGGTTCGCCAACGCACCGCAACTGTTCAGACCCATTTCCCGTAAACGGCTTCATCGAGCAACGTGCCGGAACACGACTAGGTCAAAAGTAAATATCAAAAGTAAGCTTGCAATCAAAATGTTCTGAAATATGATGTTAAATTAATTGGTTGCAGATTTCTACCATTAGTTATGGCAATTGTAAAATATTTAAAGTTTTCGGACTATATTACTGCAACAACCACCATTGCCGTTTGTTTTATAGTAACTTGTTTTATATAAACATTCGCTTTTTAACCGACTCAAAGAGATTGGTGTTATAAGTTTGACCTGTCGATCTTTGTATCTGTGTGTTTGTCTGTAGCATTCTAGCAGCTGAATGCGTGAACGGATTTGATTTCGGTTTTTTTAATAGAAAGTCTGGTTCGTCGAGATGGTTCTTAGCTGTGTTTGGTCGAAATAAAAACAGTTGTCTCCAAGATATTGAGGTTTTATTGTTGCGGTGTTGAAAGCTCCTTATGCAATATTGATAGAAATACTTAAACAAATAAAAATATGTGTCGGTAGGTTCATTTAGTACAATAATAAAACCAGTAACACAGTTTTATAAAACAATAAAAAATATATATAAATACCCCGATACAAAAAGACCTCTAAAAAGAATAAAAATAATATACTTATGCACTTATTGAAGTCGTTGCGTCAGGGTAGCGCTTAATAAAGGAAGAAATTAAAATGCAAGTAAGTTACCAAGGCAAATAAAGATATTATGATATCGAATTTTAGACTCTAAGTTCTTAATGATTCACTTCGTAAAATAGACATCATCGTCAACGTACGTACAACGTTGGTAGACTTTAACATCGAGTTGCCTGCAAAGTTACAACCCATTGGGCAAAGTCGGGCCGCAGAGCAACCTAGTCATATTCCGGCACGTTCATTGATGAAGCCGTATATGGGGAAATGGGTCTGAACAGCTGCGTTGCGTTGGCGAACCGGTTTGGCGTCGAGTTGGTGTTTGTTGTGCCGGGTGCCTGTCTAGAAGGGTAAAGGGTTCCGAAGCAACGGCTATCCACCGGCCGCCCGCCCTATCTACTAAGACACCTGGCGGTAGATAAGTTTCCAGCTGAACTAAGGGTCAGCCGCTAGGATCAGGGTACTACGGAACCACGGTACCTTAGCCGTCAAGCCGGCACTGTAAATTGCCGGGTTACCGGTTTTGGTGTAGGATTTGTAGTGGTTATGTGGTTAGCTGCAGAGATTTGTCGCTGTTCGTCTGGTTTCCCACAGTTGTCGGGGGCTCGTCGGATTTTGTGCGCAGCCAGAGGTTATTGACCAGGCTAAAGCGAAGGGCTGATGCGGTCTTTCACCTCGGGTCTTGGAACGGCCCTTGAGCAGAGATACCTTTGGGGGTCCCTGCAGTGCGGGTAGCCACCTGCTTAGATGTTAGATGGATGTGCTAGCATCTATCCGGTCATCCGACTGTATCGTAGGATAGGCTTGCGGCCTCACTGCCTGCCGGAAATTGAGCGTGCCTTACAGCTCCGGCGCCAGCTGGAAACTGGTAGTTAGCCTCTCTGACGTTCTCAGCAAGTGAATTGCAAGTGTGGGAAAATCACACGGGAAGTAAGCGTGCCTTACAGCTCCCGAACCTTTCATGGAGAAGAGGTAACTTGTTGGTCGCGATTGAACTTGTCTATGACCGATAACTTTGCGAGCTTACTAGTCTTATAGTGCCGTTGTCGGACGACTTCGGAGGTCAAACCTGCCGTAAAAGGGTTCACATGACAGGGGTAAAACTTGACTACATGAATAGTGGCTGAAACTTTATAACCGATTGGTTGGTGGGGTTGTGATGCTATAAACATAAGTATTAGGATTGAAGGAGGCGAGGGTAGTATGACCGCCTGCAAAAGTTAAGAAAGTTATGTTGGGGGCCAAATTAGTGGGTCAGGCTGCCCGCCCGCTGAGACAAATTTCAGGGTGGCTCCATCGTGCTGGTTGGCAATCAGATGAGGAAACCCGATGGCCATCCCTACGGGCTTCCCCACAGTCTTCAGACTAGCCTCTCAGTGGCATGATATATATTTATGCTTTACAGACGTTAAGGATAAAAAATACAATTTATCATAAAATATTTACTATTAACAAAGGCAATAAATCTCATCATCCCATGCACTTAGGTATGTAACTGATCTAATGTAATATAAATTGTGTACCAACATCATCTTCACGTCCTAAAAACTCAGGGTATTTACCCATATCATAAAGTTAGGCGACACCAGGCTGCAACTTTTAAGATTATGCATGTTTTAAAATTTAAAGCAATAAGCTTGAAACGGAATAACGTGTGAAAGAAATATAATTATGTCCCACGCCAAACGCTCACTGAAACTTCATTTAAGGCATAATACACAATTGAATTTTCTGGAATAAAATTATTTAGCGTGTCTATCTCTGTTACATTTTAATTGTATTTTTCACAAATAATAAATTCGTTTTATTTAATTGTATATATGAAGGAATAAAATTAATTTAATATATTTTACAAAATATAATAAACTTAGTCACTTTTTTGCCTAAGATTTGAAAAGTACAAATTAAAACCTATTGTTAGTACGTCGATGTCTGGCAAAATCTGAATGATTTTCGGTGTTAAAATCTTATTTATAGGGGTCATAAGGTTTGGCGTAGCGATAGGTTCATCGTATTGTCACAAATATACCGTAGGAGGAAAAATCCTTAATGGGAAGTGGATGGATACGGTGCTGACACATAAATCAACACTCAAAATTTGGAGAGACTAAATAAATATATTTTTAATTAGATATAAATATTAATAATTGCTAATATTTATTTTAAAAGTATTTTAAAAAGATAATAAAAAATTAAAAATGTAGGTTCAAATCCAAAAAGATAACTAGTTTTAAGCAACAAAATAAAACATGTTATGTATTATATTCATTATAATTAAAGTTATTTAAATGTCGTTTGATTACAGATTCCATCAATAAAAAATAATAAAGATAGATTGCGCTTTTTCAACAGCATTTTCATACACTTACAAATCCAAATAACGAATTTGGATTGTTTCAACCTAGAAGTATTCTAGTTATAAGCCAAAAAGTAAAAATTTAAATACTTAAGGAAAAACATTGCAATGTATACACATTTATTACTTTATTTATATGCAATGTATAACTTTCACGTGTAGTAAAAACAGGTAAAAATTTAAATGTTAAAAAAACATTAAAATAACAATGTTTAATTCGCTTAAATTTCAAAATGTATTCACTACTACTATAACAATATTATAATTTTTTTACATAAACTCTATAGACCGTACTATGCAGCACATTGAAAATAAAGCGAGAAAGCCAAATGTCCCTTCGATTTCCGGTCGAAGTAAATATTTACACGTCCGGAAAGATTCCTCTCGATCTGTCTGACATATTTCACTCACATTGTGCATCCAATACGTGACAATAAAATAAAAGAAAATAAAAGATTGTTCACATTTGTAGAACTTAAAAAAAGACCAAATTGACAGACCTTAAGACAAAGCCATGTTCAGTATGGATCCCATAATTACAAATATATTTATATGTTAAAATAAAATTAAATAAAAATAGAAGTATGAAAACTCTTTTCTGGCGAGGGATTTTATATTAACCGATCACGCAAATATCATCTGCTTTCTAATCATTGCAGGAAAACTAAATTATATTATTATTACTTAAATTTTTTTCACCCAACTTTAAGTTTATCCTACTAATATTATAAATGCGAAAGTTTGTGAGTATGTATGGATGTTTGTTACACTTTCACGCAAATACTACTGAACCGATTACGATAAAATTTGGTATATAGGTAGCTGAAGACCCAGAATAGCACACAGGCTATAAAAATAGTAACGTTTGGACGTGTTTTCGTCAGTGATGTTTGTTACTCAATCATGCCAAAACTACTAAACGGATTTTGATGAAACTTAGCAATATTGTAGCTTATGTACAAAAATAATAAATAGGCTATAGAAATACTAAGTTTTGCACGTGCTTTGCTCTGTGGCATAACGTAGATTGTAGCGCGATAACTTACTGCCACTGGAAATCCTGTTTTTAATCGTTTGGATGACTGAATTTTACATAATTGTTTGTAAAAATTCTTCTTATTAACGGTAGCTGCGTCAAAAATAATAGAAAATAATATTTTTATGGCTTATGTTCCTTGCCATAAAAAAATTTTGGAACGTAGTTCCTTATCGCTCGTTGTGAAAGGGGGCTAAACGGTAAAAATTCTTACGAAAAGTTGGCACGACATGTTTTGCTATCACTCTCTCTCTCTCTTATAGAAATCAAGCGAGATATTTTCATTTCTATCATTATTATTTTTTGTATTATATTAAATTGCTTAGTAGTTCTTTATTCGAGAAAGGAACTTCGTTCCATCCGAGTGTCCCTTGACACCTCTTAGTTTTTTTTTACAGTCTACGTGGACACTGTCACGGGCAACAGCTAGTAATCAATAAATTTATCGTTAAAATAGTGTACCACAAACCTAATTACACTCTATTTTTCTGTTTCATAAACTTAACAAGTTACTATTAGCTTTCTTGAAAGCTAATAATTTGAATCCATTTGTAATCTTAATTAAAATATGTTCACAACTGTACTGCAAAAAAATACCAGTGTGCTTTTCTGTGTGTTTATCTCTGTTTATCCTGTATATGCTTGAAAATAAATAAATTTCACTATTAAAATGTATTTCTATACTGATTAATAGTTTATATACTATAATAATGTATGTTTGTAACTTATTTTATTTTAATTAAAAAGTAAATATATAGTAAAAATCATAAATGATTGTAACTGTGGAATAACAATAACGAAGAACTGTATAAATTAACAATAAATCACATATTATTTAAGTATAACACCACATTACTTAACAAAAGCATACACAGGGTTAAACAACTGAGAAAAAGTTTTTCATATTAGAGCTCTCTTACCGCAAAGAATCGCCAAGGACGGTCGTTCTATTCTTTATAGCACTTTATGATACTGTTCACAAATACACTAAACTGTTTACCATTTAAAATCTCATTTATCACTGTTACACAACTTAGTCTCTCGATCACACACTCAGCGGTTTATTATAACTGTTACACTTTTATCACAATAGCACCACCACACAACTCGTACTCCCAATTTCACAATTTCTTCTCTTAACCGTGCTGCGACTTATATACCTACTTCTTATTCTTAGTCAAATCAGTATCGAATATTACATTTATTTTATCAATTAAACTTCCATACAGATATTCAATTGTTTTAGTCAAATCAACAAATTATATCTTTATTTTTAGTCAAAACCAAACTACCACATGTATAAAAGCTAACATTCAGTTACACGTTACTACGCTTTATTTACGATCCACTTTCTATATTGCTTTGCTGAGTTTTTTTCGAAAAAGTGTCATAATTTTGGACTAAAATTATACCAATAGGCCATAGAATGATTTACACATGTTCCCATATGGAAATGAAAACGTTAAATATTTCTATTAAATAACCGGCCTGTTGATCCAGTGGTTAGCGCAGAGGCCTAACGTATAGCAACGCTATTGAGCTCGGGTTCGATTCCCGACAGGGACGGGTATGTATGTGATGTATTTCTGGGTTTGGTCTTTTATTAAATATATTCTCAGTATTTATAATGTGTATTTTTATGTATTTGTATAGTTGTCTAACACCCTTAACACAAGCAAATAATTTGCTTACTTAGGGGTTAGATCAATGTGTGTAATTTGTCCTGTATTATTATGATTAATGTTTGAATGTTAAATTAAATGTTATAATTACTAAATATTATAATTATATAGAATATATAACTAACTTTGTCCACTACCATAGCTGTTTAAGAAGAAGGATTCTCTGTTAATTATTCTGTCTTTGGGAGAACAAATCAACAGAGAGATTTAGCAACCTTTGAGCGGAGTGACCGCAAATATTCATAGCACAATAGATATACAATTTGAGAGTAAATATTTTTTAAAGGTTTAAATAAAAGTATATGTGATCAAAATGATAAATTCAAAAACTCAATAAATTGTCCATTTTTGTTTCATTTGAGGCACGTAATTGATTTCCGTAAACAAAGGTATGCAGAAGTTTTCCAACTTTTTGTAACACAGTCCTTATTGAAATTTCTAAAGGTAAAAAAATGTTTTTTTTTACTTTTTGATTAAATTAAATAAAGCTACAACTAAAGTATTTATTTAAAGCACTATTTCTTAAATGTCTAAAGTTTCCGCGATTAAGTGTATTTTTTAAAATTTTTCTTAAAGCAACCCTTAACATTACTGGGCTATAATTTTTAGATTCTTAATAGAGTTAGGGCTTTTTGAAGTAATATCAAAAAACAACTCATGTACCTTTATGCTTTAAACATAAAGACTAAAGTTCTATGATTTTCAATTTTGAAGATCGACTTTAACTGGGCCTGTTGGGTGAATTAGGTTTTATTGAAATAATTCATTTTTAATTTAATTCATAATCAATCGAAACATTATCGTTTTTTTTCTAAATAAAATGATTCCATTAGTTTCGTTAGCTCCATAAAACCCAATATATTATTTTCCAAGATTTTTACCATTGGTGAAAACCAAAATAAGTTTTTAAGAAATATTTTTTTGTATATTTTTAAAAACTTTTTTTTTACACTGACCGACATTTCAAATACCGTGATATCAATCGAGATGCCGCTATAGAAATAACAACTAATCTATCATTTTCCTTTTATTGCAGGATATAGACAACAATGAATTTCTTTCGAATAAGGATGAATGAATTGAATGAAATTTGGGGTAATGAATTCTTTAGGTTTTAGAGAAAACTGGAAAAGAAGCAACAAAAACTGGAGAGTAGAATATTAAAAAATTACAAAATAGGTGAAAACGTCAAGCACAAGACATATGCTACTTGGATATTTGACGTATTGCACCGATCCATAGAATTATTGCCAGGTGATTTGTAATATTTTTATTCTTCAATATTTGGGTTTTACAAAATAATACACTTTGTAATATAAATAAACTTTATACTTAACTTCAAGCATGTAATCAATTATGTTTTCATCACTTATTTTTGTTTCAACACACAACAGATATTTATTTCATAGAAATTGCATATAAATAAAGAATACGGTTTTATTTATTATAATATACTATAGTTATTATTATTATTATTTAAGTAATTATATTTGGTATGCTAAACTTTTTTATTAAAAAGAACATGTGGTTCCGGTTAAAACTATAACCCCTCCTTGTAAAACGTAGGTGTCTTGAGAGGTGACCGAGAGCCGCTACTCTTGTAGAATCATTCTGTTATCTCCGGACTGCGCCAAGTATGGGCTGATTGAACCGGCATTGGACACAATCAAGTTCAGGACATAATTAACAGCCGGGGCTACTATGTTTGTCGCATGTCAGTGAGTGTCAAACAGTGGCACCCAATCTCTAAAACCTAAAACTAAGTTGGCACTTCTTTCTTCGACGTAGGATGACGCACTTGTAATCTCCGGTATTTATCTATTATCCGGTATATAATTTACTGTTTTACTATCTAAAGATATAATTCTTGTTGTTATTTTAATTTTCACCTAAGGTAAAAGATTAAAATTAGAATTGTAAGATATTAAACAAGAAAAAATATTTGAAGCACGATAACAAGCAAGAATTATAAAACTTCAGACGGTACACTTGAGGTATTCAATATATTATCACGTTCTGCAAACTAAAGAATCGTGCCTCCTTTTAAATTACTTGAATAAAATAAACTAGCTATTATATTTTCGCGCAACAGACGAAAAAACAGGTCGATTACAAATTAACATAAACTTCTCAAAGGTAGTTAGTTCCCTAGTCTAGTTTGTACTTGAGTTTCCAATACTATCTTATTTAAACAGAAAATCCATTGTCAACACTTGAAGTAAATAAAATGAATATGTTAAAATTTCTAGACTATATCGTTTACTATTTTGATTATAATAATGTTTTGCTTTTAGTTTATTTCTGTGTCTTGCGCGGAAATATAATAGTATGGACGCATTGCTTTTCATTCATTCTTATCGATATAAATAACTTATCTGCTTGGAATATTATTAAATAATTGTGTTTCATAACATAATTTTACGCCACCAAAAACCTTAAATTAATTGCAATAATGATATATTTTCATTTATTCAAATTACTAACACTTTTTTAATTCTTTTATTTGTTTATTAATCATCAATTTTATTTACTCAGTCGCTAACTCATTAAATGTTAAGTAATTGGCAAAAATATATATTTATTTTAAACAGTTGGATAATAATTATCAACAAACAATTATACATTATTACATATATATTATAAAATGTACAATTCTTAACATAAATGTATACTATTATACGTTTATTATAAGAATTGTATTTTTTAATGTTCTAGTTTAACAACCTTATTTTTCTTGTTCTTTATATAGTTTATTTTTCCTTGTTGACCGGTGGAGAATGCCTTGTTGCATTAAGTCAGCCTATTGTACCAAATTTATTTTGGACAAGGAATGTTTATTCATTCATTCATTCATTCATTCATTCATTCATTCATTCATTCATTCATTCATTCATTCATTCGTACGTTCATTCATTCATTCATTCATTCATTCATTCATTCATTCATTCATTCATTCATTCATTCATTCATTCATTCATTCATTCATTCATTTATGCATTCATTCATTTATTCATTCATTCATCCATTCATTTATTTTTTTATTTTCTAAGATAGGAAACCTAAGTGACATACAATATTATCTTAAATAGAAATATGAATTAAAAACAAGTTTTAATCTTTATACATCGACATTTAAAGGTTAACACATCATGCCTTATTAAAATTAATATAAATGAAAGAACAAAACAAAAATAAAATTGATCTAAATAACAATAATCATAATATGAAAATTTAATTCTAGCATTCTCTTTCTTAACACTAAGTAACACAAAACAAAAACTATAAGTTATATAAGTCTTCTGTAAGGGTTTAAAAAAAATAAAAAAGAGTATAAATAAAATAAATTAAAAAAAACACGTATGAAATAATTAAAAAGGCTAATTCATCAAGCAACTAAGTATATTTCGAAAAAATATATATATTTTTTTTCTTACACACGTTAAAGGAATCGTAAAATCAATCTTTATCTATTTCCTTTGTCGATACTATTATAAACTTAACTATTCTATTGATATGCTCAAATAACCCTAAGATGGTCCTGGAAAAATATTTATAAAAGTGTTATGTTTTCGCGCGCGTTGTCATAGGACTAAGGAATTAATTTTACTTAACAATTCAGGAATGCCAATAACGTTTGAAATAATCTTATGTAAAAAACACAAGTCCAACATTTGTCTTTGATCAAACAATGACAGTGTATTATAATTCCTAAGGAACATTGCGTACTTAACATTTTGAAAATTCTTGTCTTTGAAATTTGAGAAACTTAAGAATTTTCTTTGTGCCCTTTATATCCTATCCTTATGAACATTATACAATGGATTCCATGCAACTGCGCAATATTCTAATTTACTACGAACTAATGAATTAAATAGTACTTCTCTTATACAGGCATTCTTGAACTGTTTCATACTTTTATCAATAAAACCAATAGTTTTCAATAATTTGTCTATGATGTTATTAATGTTTAGTTTAAAACTCATTTTAGATACTACTAAAATAACAAGATCTCTTATCTGTGATACCTTTTTTAGAACATTTTCATTTATACTGTATCCATATTTTAAATTTGATATTTTTAAGAGTAACTTTTTAAGAGACTTTTACATTTTTTATTATTAATTTTCATGTGATTCATGTGATTAAGTTTCATGTGATTTTCCTTACACCAGAACACTAATGCATTTAAATTATGTCGCGAGTGCTCGGCGTCTTTTAATTCATTAACATTTATATCAAATTTAAAATCATCGGCGTATAATTGAAATTTACTAAATTTAAAACTATATTGTTTCGTTTATGAATATACTAAAAAGAATAGGTCCAAGGATTGATCCTTCTGGAACACCCGATGATACAATAAACGTGTAGGATTGATGACCTCCAATTGCTACGCTTATTGGTCTATTTTTTAAATATGACTCAAACCATAAAAGAACACTGCCCTGTATACCATAGCTTGCTTGTTGTTTATCAATAGATAGTGATTAACAACGTCAAACGCTTTTGACAATTCAGCATAAATGCAGTCTACTTATACATTTTTATCATGATGATATTATCATGATCGTGATGTCATCCATGAAATGAACTAAAATTGTTGCAATTAATTTTTTATCTGCAAAACCATGTTGATAATCTGATATAGATTTTATATGCCAGGTTAATGATGATGAAACCAAAGATTCAAAATTTTTACAAATATTGATAGTACACAAATAGGTTTATATTGCTCAATAGAATTAAATAAATAAATAAATTATTAAACATATTTTTTTTAAAACTTGCAAATATTCACAATACAATTAAAATACCATGGCAATCAGTCCAGTTGCTTGCAAGATATGCTATATTAACATTATTTGCATAAAAGTTAACTAGTATAATTGGATAATATTTTACATTTAATACAATATTATACATATAAAGTTAAGTAAAAGTGAATAGAATTATGCATAATTCTCAAATTCTTAAATCTACTTTGAGAGTGTTCAGGGACTACCCCGTCTAAGGAAGGGCAGAGTCATTATTGTGAAATATCAGTATACACATAAATATTAACTAAAAATCTTAATACTAAATATGTAAATTTAAAGAGTGTTTATAACCCAAATCAAATAAAAATGTTTCGGAGTGATAACAAAAAAGATATATTGAGTTTTTATTTCGATTATTGGAAAATTGCAAATAATATCATTACATTTTTACGAAACTTACAAAAACATAATCTGCTAACTTATATATGATTTTACATATTTTTCCTTATATCAAGGCATTCTGGGCTTTATATAAGAGAAAAAACTTACTAGAGCTACGGCTGTAACTTTCTATTCTCTCTCCACATATAGAGCTTTCTAGTAATAATTTATATAATTTAAAATCATTTCTTTTAGTAAACTAATAATTTAGTTCGTTAAAGTAATCTGACGAAATTACGACTCAATTTTAATTAAAAATAAACAAAAACACCACTCATGTCTTTTTTAAAATCATTAACGCGTAAAATTTATAAACCTAATAAATGTACAGAGTGTAAACATATTCCTTAAAAAATAAACAAAATAATAATATGTGCAGTACAAATACACACAACTAAAGAACATTGTAAGATTGTATAAAGCTTGTCTTAGAGCTTTGTCATCATATTATAGCCAACTAAAGCCTGGCTTAAGGTCAGTGAGAAAAATCTAGGAGCTGCCAACGTTACAAGATTTTTCAATGAAAAATAAATCTTTATTAACATTTCACGTTTTAGAATCATTTTCTTCGGCTACAACATTCATTATTTAGAAAGTAAATTTACGGTTAAATTATATTCCTAACTTACTTTTTATGATTTCGTTTTGAATTATAATTATTTGGAAATTTTCGTAAAAAATATAGTAATGCTAGTTCAAATTTATAACCTAAAAAGTTCCCTAAAAGTTTACTGAGTTAATAAACCGACAAACAAATCGAATTACATAATTTTAATAGTGTATAAGAGATGGAATCAGGTGAAAGCTCCCATACCACCCGATGACGTTCGTGATCTTTTGATTTCTTTTCAATCAAATTTTTAAAGTCGTCCTGCACTGTTGTTTTCTTGTATTTACAGACCAAATCAGTTTTTGTGTTTGTGAAAACAGGAGAATTTACCAAGGTAAACATAAGATAAAATAAGATGAAAGACTCGCCAGAGTCTTTCACCTGATCACGAGCATCATTTTTGACTTTCATTCAATTAAATTTCTTTAAAATAACTTCATTGGTTCAAAACTTTGAAACTGCGAATTACATTTCAATGTATTCACAGTAAGTAAATTAATTTAATTATTTAATTATAAATTTTATAAATTGGTAATTAATTAGGGTGCATTCAAACCTCATTACAATCGTGATAGAGCATTTCAGCTAACCAAATATACTGTCACAACAAATGCGATCAAGGAGGAAGCGGCTTCTAATAAGAGGCCGCTTGAAGTGCATTCATTGTGAACAAGTGCTTACACGTCATACTCATGTCGTTATGAAAATTCATTCTCGTTTGTTCGTGGTATCACTTATAGTATTTGAATTTCAATTCGGTAGTGTCTGAACAATGAACAAACAACCACTTATACTTTTTTAGATTTAATAAATGACAAATATCTGATCACCAAACTACTTGAATAGGTAATTTATTTATTTTACATATAGTACAGCCGTTGTAGCGCGTGCGTGTAGCCGTGTAGCTAACGCGTAGTAGCCATGTAGCTAACGCGTAGTAGCCGTGTAGCTAACGCGTAGTAGCCGTTTTCCGATTAACTTATATTGGCGATGTGTGTACGTGTATGTACAAGCACCCTGTCACTGAAGCAGTCTTATAGGAAATGCATAGCTTTCAAAACCCATGTCTTTGACAGTAACGATAGACTTCAAGAAAAAGTTATTGCGTTTTGTGTGCTTATGCCCGCAAACGTGTTGGTGATATATAACTGCTTTACTGACTCATTGACAGTTCTAACTTATAAGTTATTGCATTTCGTTAAGTAAATTAAAAAAAAAATGAAATAACCACGCTACAAAATAGGTATCACCTATCTTTTAATCGCCTTATGTGTCAGATCGTCAACCATGCAATCTTGTCGATACGTATTTCGTAGAGAAAATGCCCGTTTTTTTAATTATTTACAGACACCTACAATATGTCTGCCCATAAAAATGATTGGTGTTACTGAATAAAAACGTCGGAATAAAAATAAAATTGAAGTGTTGTCGTATTAAACTGCAGAATAGAATATAAAAATCCAATTATAAAATATTTTATTAAAATCTGTACTACTCTATGCTGAACTACTATTCGTTGTAAACTATTGTGTACAAAAACCTCATTATTATCCTGCAAGCCGCAATGCCTTTACAAAGCATCCTGTGATTATTTTTCTTATCAGACCTCATAAAATTTAATGTAGTAAGATAAAATAATAAGATATGTGATATGTTTTGTAGGCACGGGGGCTCTGGGTAGGAGATAAGGGTTTTTTTAAAGAGCTAGACTTATTTGTAACAATTTTCCTGTATCAAAATTCCAGGAATAGTACTTCATGTCTACTACCAAACAATTATTATATGTCTACTAGCTCTTAAGCGACTTCATCGCGATTAGATAGTTAAAAAAAATCACGCAATAAAAAAAATCACTATACTACTACGTAAATGTATTTCTGGTAAATTAAATAACCAAAGAATGAACCAAATTCTGCCCTCATGTGTCTGCCCATTTGCAACCTCATCTGCAACCTGAAGAAGACGCTTTAAATAATGTGTATGGCGCATGGTGTAGTCTATGTTTTTTTTGCACGGCGAACATAGCCATGTTAGGCATTCATATTATTAGTGGGAACTATAGTTTGCGTCCAACGTCGAGGCGCGTGTTGCACGAAAACGCGTCGATATTTCTCTTCCCGTATTTCTTAAATTATGCATTCAAACAACATATTTTAACAGGCAAAATTCATCTTCGTACAATAGTCTTAATGATAACATTACTATATTTCATAAGGGTAGCAACCTCGCTGAATGATAATGATTGAAAATAAAAAATAATATTATTAAAATTTTAAAATCCATCTTTTTTTTAATTTAAATTGCCTTTTTTTGACTGACCTACTACAAATAGATGTATGACGTCACGAACCTATTTTTAGATGTACTAAAGAAGAACACTTTCTTAAAACATTGAATTAACGTATCACCTACTACAACGCCAGCGCATCCGAACAAAGGTGCAGTGGTGCGTTCCTTAAAACGTCTGTCTAGCATAGAAGAGGCTTAGTAAACAATTCCCAAATTCAGAGTCAGAGTGAGTCAGAGTGTTTACAAAAAAAAAAACAGTAAATAGTAAACTTAGAGAAGTACCTAAAGTAATTAAAAGTTACAACATTCATAAACTAATTATAGAAAAATTAGACGTTGTTACGAAAATAAAACGAAGAAAATGATACAAAAATGTCGGTCAATCTTTCCAATGTTAAATATTAGAAACATTTTATCACACATATTTATTTGAATTTTCAAAAGAAGGCTAATTGATGTCGTCCCGGTGACTCTCTGCGAAAAAAGATAAGGAATACTCGATTAATCCAGGCGGGTAGCAACAAGGAGTTCAATTTACTGATCGACAGAGCTGTGTCCTAAAGAACGCAGGTTGAAGTTCTAAGGTTTTTTAAACCCCCGACCCAAAAAGTTATAGTACTACTATAAGTTTGACCTGTATATCTGTATAACCGTTTGGTAAATGCATTTGACTGCGTTTTTTTTTCAACAAAAGCCTAATCCGTCGAGATAGTTCTTAGCTATTTTTGATCGAAATAGAAGCAGTTGTCTCCAAGATATCGACCTCAACCTTTTTATGCAATTTTGATAGTAAATAAACTTAAACAAGTGACAATTTGTGTGTTCGTTTAGATTTCTTCATTTAGTATAATATAGAAACCAGTAACAACTTTAAATAGCAGAAAAAAAGAATAAAAATCACCCGATACAATAAACCTCTAAAAGGTATAAAAATATTATTAAAATGTACTTATTGAAGTCGTTATGTCGGGGGATATATACACCTTAAAAATCATTTTATTCTAAGAAGTTATAAATTTTTGGATGATGTCTTTTGCATATACAATTGTTCAAATCCTTTTGAAACGTTTTTAAAGTTGAGACGAGCAGAAAAATTACGAAGCAGATAAGTGTCGGCGAGTGTTTGTCTCGACACGACTCGCTGCGTGTTGGACGTGAGAAGAATACCTGTCGTTCAATTGATATGTTTATTTTATTCTTTTGAGGTAACATATTTAACTTAGTTAATTTAACCGATTGAAATAAATACATGCCACAAACTTTAGTTTTTTTTTACATTGAACCTTTTTCGGTTTTTATATAAAATTTGTTTCTTACATTTTTTTATGTGAATCAATTGTGACTAAGCAGTAAAAAGGTTTTTTATATGTTCGTTACTCAATAAAGAAAGCAAAAAGATTATTTTTTTTTCTTTTTAAAATAATGTCACAAATATTTATTTACATCGAACTTTCATGTTATATTTTGTTAGTGCTTGGAAGAAAATTTCTCGAATGCTATGTATTCTGATGGTTGAAATATAATGCTGTCAGTGACGTAACGTAAGACAGTGGTATGAATTAATAAGCCTCTGTTTCGGATTTTTTTCCGAGATAAATAAATACAGCATAAAGCGCATAAAGATACAATATCTCTCAACCCCAAAATATCAACCCTATTATAAAGCTCACGGCCTAAGGCAACTCAAAGGGCTAGTCGTTGCATGTGCTTAAGTAGTAGAAGCTGATACTCGGGTGATCCGGACAAAAGATGTACCCCATATGTTTCGGTATTTAGAGGTAACGAGCAACCTAATAGATGTCACCACCGTCCCGATAAAGACGATCACATATAGAATGCTTAATTTACCGAGACGGACAGCGATACGGTAGCTCAGTTGGTAGAGCGACGGGACGGTTTCCCAGTAGTCGCGGGTTCGAATCCCTGCCCGTATCGGTTTTTTACATTCTATATTTATATAAATTTAAATAAGCTTAACATGGCTATACATGTTTAAAGATATTTTCAAAAATTGATTTCGGTAGTGGCATCTTTTCAATGTTTATCTATACTGCAAAGTTAGAAACATAGGTTAGGATTTTCGAAAGAAACCTAATAGATGTCACCACCGTCCCGATAAAGACGATCACATATAGAATGCTTAATTCACCGAGACGGACAGCGATACGGTAGCTCAGTTGGTAGAGCGACGGGACGGTTTCCCAGTAGTCGCGGGTTCGAATCCCTGCCCGTATCGGTTTTTTACATTCTATATTTATATAAATTTAAATAAGCTTAACATGGCTATACATGTTTAAAGATATTTTCAAAAAGTAGATAGTTACCCAAAATGTACATCCTTAAAGACTTTTCAACAAAACCACAGATTTGAAAACTCAACTTCTCAAACCCCAGCTTGCGGATTCGTTATCTTTATGAATACTTAAAACGTAACCAACAAACTGTGAAGATTTTTGCTACAGACATTTAACAGCATCTTAGAACAAATTTGTTCAAATTTCTAGTCTATAAGTAAAATACTTTTTACCAATCCATATTTCCTTTAAACTTTGTTGATTTATTTGTTGTATATAAATTATAGGACAATTGCTGGCTTTCTCATCGACCTTAAGATCAAACCCTGGGAAAATTTGAACCATACTAAGGGATTTTTAATATAATATAATATTTGTTATGAAGATTGTTTGAGATACCCCCCTTTATATAAAATAGAGTTTAGAGATGATTTAATGACGAAATTCAGTCAAATCAATAATATAAAAATATTTATTTAACCTTTATATAAAAAAATAAACATCTGTTGGGAAATCAACCCATAAGCCTTGTTTGTGTCTGTTTTTTTCTATTTCTAACTGTCTTTGTTGACGTGTTCAAAATACTTCTAATAGTAGATAATATTATAGTTTTATTTTCAAATATATAACATTGTTAAAAAAATATTGTAAGCATTATTCGGTCATAATAACGATAATAGTATTTACTTCTAGTGTACAATACAGTGTATTATTCCTTATAATATTTAATTATGAATCTTTGAATAAGTACCTACTAAAAAGGTTTCATGTCTAAAATGAGTAAACAACTCAAAGATGTTTTTTTTTTTTTTTTTTTTTATATGATCTAGGGCAATGCTTGACTACATTCCACCTGATGGTAAGTGGAATGTAGTCTTAGATGGTAAGTCGCATTGCCCTAGCAACCTATTCACTCTTCTCTTGAAGACACCCACATTATATTTGGCCGGAAATACCGACGCAGGCAAATTGTTCCAGTCCTTTGCTGTACGCACTAAAAATGAGGAAGCAAAGCGCTTTGTTCGGACAGGTGGAATGTCCACAACAAAAGGATGGATACCTGCCGTGCGTCGGGACGTCCGGTGATGGAAGGGGGACGGGGGAATTAACTCGTGTGATTCCTGCGCACACTCACCAAAATGTATCCTATAAAATACTGAGAGGCTAGCAATTTTACGCCTGTGTTCAAGGCTTTGGAGGTCGGCTTCGACCAATTCGGGATCGCCTATAAGCTATGTTTATTTTGACGCCATCTGTATTTTGATGACGGGTTTCTTGACTTAGATTAGTTCTTTGAGTATTTTTCGTTTTTTGATTGTTTTTTTTTAAATTTTAATAAATAATTCAATAAATGGAAATTTACAAAAAAAAATACATTAAAATTATTACTATGACACATATCTACAATTAATATAAAAAAGGTAAAGAATTAATAAAGCCCGAAAAAAAACAATAATAATAAACATTATCATCTTTTATGGCATCATTTGATATTGATCATTATAAAAGCTAGCGTTAATTATTTTGTTTTCTTTTCATATAAATCGTCTTTACGTTTAAAATATTGGAATTGTTAAAATTACGTAATTTTTAAACTAGTGGTACTCAAATAAATATGACAATAATTTTTATTAACACACTTTTATTAGTGTCACGTGTTTGTTTGCTTGTAACCGACTTTTTCAAATATGATTTTTTCTCATACACCACGGACCGATTTCGTTTAAACTTTGTACACATATCAAGGACTGATTGCCAATTAATAATTCGATGAGATTATCTCATTATCTTGATTAAAATCTCTAGGATTAATAATTATCATTTGTCTCATTTCTCAGAGACCGATTTTGTTCAAACTTTGTACACATATCAAGGACCGAAGGTAAATTAATAATTTGATGAGATTATCTCATTATTCTGATTAGGATCTTAAGGATTAATAATTATCTTACAGATCTTTTTTGCATGAGAGTGAGAGAGACAAATTAAGTTCGCGGTCAGCGCCATGCGTTATGTTTCAAAAACAACTCTCCGATTTTTATCACTCACATGGTATAATAGATAGTTAGAACTCTTTTATTATTGTGACCCTTTTGTTATTGTTGGTATGCTGTATAATCTAGTATCTATAGCTGATAAGGTAGAAATTTTTGTTATAATTATTAAAGTTTTCTTTTAATATTTCTAATTATTTTTTCAAGCATTTAAATCGATACTAATTGGATTTCGTCACTTAAAATAATAAACACTAATTTTCACTGACTAACATATTAATATACTCGTTTTCATGATTATATACAATAATATTGATATATTATTGTATATAATCATGAAAACGAGTATATTAATATAAGCGCCCCACTCTTTTTTCCACAATAATTTTATTATATTTTGCCCATTATTCCCATATGACGAATTATTTTTTGCTTTTTAGTTCGATTCATTTTTAAAGCGTGTTTTTTAGTTTTTTTATCTTTATTTTTTATACTACTTGTCAGGACATTCTTTAGCTTTCAGCTACCTTATTAGTAAATCATAAATCAAATCAAATCAAATCAAGAATCAAAATCGTCTATCACGTAAAATTTCATTAAGTCTTTTTTTTATACAAACTAGGTTATTGCTTGATTACTTTCCACCTGATAATAAGTGGGATATAGTCATAGGTGGTAAGGCGCATTACTCTAGCAATCTATTCACTCTTCTCTTGAAGACACCCATATTGTATTCGGCGTCGGCGGCATCTGAATTCCGTTCTATTTGTTTTAGCCGGATTATTTTGTATATCTTGTGAAAATTAAATAGTGTTTTGAAGTAATAAGTGTCTAACACATTGATTTGGACTTTTAATAAATTATAAATTTAATACTATATAGGGTTCTTATTTGGTAGTAGCCATATTGTTATAATTTATGTAAAATATCAGACTATGCATGGGTTTGATAAGCTCCCAGGATGAGAAACGTACTTAAGTCCCTGAATTAACTTAATATGTGTCAGACGGTGAATTGCTACGTAGAGGTGGAGCACCAATAATAACTACGAAATGGCTTGGGACCAATTGGCTACGGCTGCATGTTGCTGAAACTTGAACTGTGAAATGAATTTGTAGATGGAATAACTGTCATGATATTTTAAAGTAACGTTCTTAAAGCTCTTTACGCTATTGGAATGGTTTTGAAAAAAGTATTATAAGTACGAATAAGTCGTTAAAATAAATGTTTTAATTGAGCACTACATTTGTGCATTGTTAGGTTATTTTCTTTTGTGTATATCTTTATAGTAACAGACATTAGTGCTATGCCATGTGCCACTAAAAGTTTTAAAATCCTTGTTAAAAGCTCGACTGTTGAGTTAGAAGAAGAAATAAATGAACACTTTCATTGTACTATTATGCCATTGATAATTGTATAAAATTAAAGTTTTACTAAAAAAAATCTTTTTTCTTTACAATAGTGTTAAAGATTTTATTAACATTGCAATGTTACGTTAATTTTTCTATTAATGTCAAATAAATCAAATGTATTTTTTAGAGTAAGGTATGCTTTAGTGCAAAAAAAATCCTATATAGAGGAAGGATAAACAGATGATTTTACAAAAGACAAAATCTAAAACTATTTGATCACCATTAATAATATAATAATAATAATAATAATAATATCAGGACAAATTACACACATTGATCTAACCCCTAAGTAAGCAAATTATTTGCTTGTGTTAAGGGTGTTAGACAACGATACAAATACATAGAAATACATATATAAATACTGAGAATATATTTAATAAACGACCAAACCCAGAAACACAGACATCTATGCTCATGAACACAAATGCCTGTCTCCCGCCGGGAATCGAACCCGAGCCCCATTGCGCCGTGACACGTTAGGCGTCTGCGCTAACCACTCGACCAACCATTGAGTAGGTACTTTTTCTAACTATGCGAAAAGCTCTATTAAAACATTCGGTTCCTAAATTGTCTGTTGGTTATGTTACGCTGCGAGAATATCCAAGCGCCCATCATGAGTTACTTTGCTAAAATTAATATCAATATCAACAAATTAATATTGCTAAAATTAATATCAATATTTATATAAGTTTCTACTTTAATAACGTATTTTTTCCAATTAAACTCTGGAAGTTAAAGTATTTCATGAGCTGTGACATGGTATGTGCCACTTTAACGCTCAGGCACTTAAAAATGTAAACCATTTTAAAACCTTATTTTTATGATGAATTAATAAATCCTTTCAAGTTACCTACATTTTGTTTGTCGAAATTAAATGGTTTATTCGGACTAAAGATAGAAAAGCACAATAGAGGACGTGTTCTTACAAATAACATAATCATTTTGTGATTAAATAAAAAGATACTAAATAGTGTTTTCTAAGGCTTTCACGAGTACTAAACATTGAAATAAAAATATTTTTACGGATTTAACTTGCATATATTAAATTTAATTTTAAATTTACGTTTTAAATCTAACCCGTCTTTTCGAATGCTTTGAAGCAATCGTGTTCACGGTAAGACGAGATGGAGGTGTCTGTGATACTAAATATATCTTGTTTAGAATATCAGAAATGTGTCTAAGTCTATGAGATACTAAATATATTAAACTCACTATCACACGTTTCCACCTGACAGACGGAAATAAAGCCTGCCGACAAATCGACAAACCGCCCGCCGCAAAGTGTATTTCTAACCGCGAGTACCTGATCTTCGTCTAGTATTTGAGTATTAAGCATATTCAATGTATATTGCACTTATTAAATCGTGTACGTAAATGGTAGAAATGCTTTTGTATTTTTAAATCAGGTTTGGATGAAGAATTGGGAAGCATAAATTAGCTAGAGAGTTTGGATTTCTTTTGTGTATTTTTTTATCATTGATTATAATTATCACAAAAAACTGAATTTTATTACTTCATTAATTAATTATTTTATACTTGATTACTTAGTTTACACATTTGCAATGATAGATAAAATTTAGGTTGTTAAATAAAATACAGTAATATTATAGTTGGTCAAAGTTTAAAAATTACTTCGGCTACCCTATATAATTATATAATTATTTATACATTTAGCTTTAAATAATTTGTATAATAATGTAAAAAAATATCTCAACGCACACCCTTAACTTACTAACAACTAACGTACGTACATTTATGATGACAAAACGGAGACTGTCATCCGAAACAATGTGTCTATAAAGGTTATTGTCCAGATGAAGCTAACTGTTTTCAACATTCAAATAAGCCGACACTGAGGCATCAAATCATAAAATTTTTGTTATTATATACATATATATAAAAATATATATGTATGTATGCAAATTGTGGACAGTAAGTATTGATAGTAAGTATTGATAGTAAGTATTGATAGTACATATTGATAGTACATATTGATAGTAAGTATTGATAATAAGTATTGATAGTACGTATTGATAATAAGTATTGATAGTACGTATTGATAGTACATATTGATAGTAAGTTTTGATAGTAAGTATTGATAGTACATATTGATAGTAAGTATTGATAGTAAGTATTGATTGTAAGTATTGAAAGTACATATTGATAGTATGTATTAAAAGTACTAATTGATAGTACGTAATGATAGTACGTATTGATAGCACATATTGATAGTACGTATTAAAAGTACGTATTGATAGTACATATTAATAGTACGTATTGGTAGTACGTATTACTTATTGATGGTATTTGTTTTGATAGTACGTATTGATAGTAAATATTGATAGTACGTATTAATAGTACAAATTGATAATACGTATTGATAGTACAAATTGATAGTACGTATTGATAGTAAGTATTGATAGTACGTATTGATAGTACATATTGATAGTAAGTATTGATAGTACGTATTGATAGTACATATTGATAGTAAGTATTGATAGTAAGTATTGATAGTACGTATTGATAGTACATATTGATAGTAAGTGTTGATAGTACATATTGATAGTAAGTATTGATAGTAAGTATTGATAGTACAAATTGATAGTACATTTTGATAGTATTCTCGGATCATATTTTTCTAATTTGAAACATACATGAACATATTTTAACCTATTATTGCATATTTCTTTTTTCGAAGACATCGCAACATAAATCCCGACTATAGAAGTGAATTGGTTCGATGCGGTATGTTTTAAAAAACAAACATAAAGACTAAGAGCTGTGTTTAAAATATTTTATTCTCGTATATTATTTTACATTCTTATTTTAAACTACAATAATTATACTTTAACTTACAAGCCATTATTAAAATATATTCTAACTTGTAAAACTAAGCCTTTATTTTACAAATAAAAATTTAGTAACAGTTAGGAACCTTGGCTTCCAAATGCTATAATTATTACTAAAAGTTTAACATTCAAATTTATGGAATAAGCATTATTATATTTATAAGATGTTCCATAGAAAATTTATAAGATGATCTTGACACGTAATTCATTCACTAAACTCTCATTAAGTAATCCTGTACACGACACAGAACTACCGAGAAATGGAGTGTAGGTGAAGCATAATAATTAAACTACAGATAGGATATAAATTAATTGCATGCAATTGATCCAACAGCTTAGATTGCTATTAATATCGAGATATATTTATTCGTAATAAAATTATTGTGGATAAATATAATTAACTCCTTTAAAATTACATTACGACGGTATAGTAGGTATTTCTATTTTCTTCATATTTGCTTGAAAAACTATAATAGGTTATGCCAGCAACGAAATTTTCTAATGCAATTTTATTAAAATCCATCAGGATTATATTATTTTTTGGACTATTAACTCGCTGTCGTTAATAAAGGTGCAAAGTCGACGAAGAGAAGCGAATTGTTTTAACAATTCCCATTAGAGGCTCTCTGACTCGTATCATCTATGAAACATAAAAAAAGTATTTTTAGACAAGTGACGTTGAGCATTCTTGCATTGGGAGTTCTTGGAAATGTAAACTGAATCATGAATTCGTAATAATTGTATTTACTATCTGCATTGAAATGATTTTTCAACTGCACATTACAAAAACTTGCAAATTTATTTTGGTCTGTTAAAAAAATATATTTTAAATTGACGTTAATTAAAATTAACATTTTTTATTGCATTTCGTTTCAAATTACTTTAAAAATTGAATTGAGATATTTAAGAAGAAAACTTCGAATTCTATTCAATAAAATGCAGTTGTAACGTCCGTTAAGTGTTGCTGTCTAACATTGAGTGGCGTATTATTTCCTTAAAACGGAAGTATGAGCCACTTGACTATAGAACACGTATTGCCTGTTAAAGAATGTAAGACTTCGCGAAAAGATGCATTATGTTGTATAAGGTAAGAAATACTTTTGATTCCATAGAAACAATTTTCTCTTTTTTTTTGTCTACCTTTTGTATTCAGCTCCTTCTATAGTATATGTCAAATGTCGTCGTCTCACTGCCAGTTATTATAACCAGCCAAGTCATACTCTTACAATAACGGCACTATAATCGAAATTGTTGTATGGGAATCCCACTTAAATATTAATTTTAATGTAATTGTTTAGTTTGTAAACTAAATATTCTGTGATTATTTTAAGTACCAACCTATTGCCGTCATTAAATTCGAGCAACAGAAACGCGGTTGTTTGTATGGAAGTCTTTCTTAAATATTTTTTTATGTATTATTACATTATATTTATTTTGGACATAAAAACTCAGATACTTTACTTTTTATTGTAGTGATAAACGGTAACATTTATTACTGAACATTTGAACTTGAATTTTCAAACCGATTACGTAGACAAGTGGAAGTATAACGGATATCGGTCAGAACAGTCTGCCTACATTCCATTTTGATACAATAATTTTGCATTATATAAATGTATTGGTTACTATCTGTTACCCGCGGCGTTGCCGGCGCGGTTGAGGGAACTAAATATTAATAAGGGGATGTTTCCCAAATACAAACATACAAACGTTCATATTTTTCATATTAGTAGTCTTAGTCCTTCACGAGTAACAAATATATTAAAATAAAAAAAAATATATAATATTCATCCCCTGGCATCCCACATTATTTTGCCGCCATAAGAACATATACTATAAACAAAAAACTAAATATTTCACACTACCGATTGTTTGCTCTTTTTTTTATAAATAATATTACGGAACCCTTCGCACGTTAGGCTGAATAGCATTTGGACGTTTTTTATTTTACTTTTACTCATTAATTCTATTTTGAAAATACCTATAAATACATATAGCCATTTTAAGCTTATTTAAATTTATATAAATATTGAATGAGAAATAAACCGACACGGGCGGGGATTCGAACCCGCAACCTCATGGAAACCGTCCCTTTACTCTGCCAATTGAGCTGCCGTATCGCTGTCTGTCTCGATGAATTAAGCATTCTATATGTGATCGTCTTTATCGGGACGGTGGTGACATCTATTAGGCTTCTTTCGAAAACCTTAACCAATGTTTCTTATTTTTCATTAATTCTTGTTATAGGCAAAATTTTGTTTCTTTCTGTGATTTTATGAGCTCAACTTCTGACATACGTAACAGTCATACATACATATACTTATCCATAAGTTTATGTATACATAGACATAGGTTTTGAATAAAATCTTCTCAGATATTATGTTTAGTAATGAAAAAGGTCTCAATTTTATTATAAATAGTTATTAATTATTTTGCTCTTGCAATTAGAAATTGAACGTAAATCTATTTTTATTAAAATTATAAGTAATTCTAAATAATAGTAGCAATAGTTTGTAAATCAGAGTTTATTTATATGATAGCAAACTGTAGTCATAGGAACGTTTGAATAATTAAGCGAACGCTTACAAATCCCAGGACGCAGCTGGCCCCATTAAACCAAGATTTTACTATCTGTCGTGTTCCATTATACACTTATTAATTTTTAATTCTCGATATTCTTTTATTCTGTTTTGGCGAATATTCTGAATTATTATTACTTCACGAGTACATCATACAAAAGAAAGCTTTGTTTATCTTAGAAAACAAATATTGTTTAAAATCACAAGACACGTACGTGGAGGGACTAGACAGACGAATAAACATGACCTGGAAAAAATATTGGAGGTACAAAGCAAATTTTAAAATCAAAACTTTTATTAAAACTAAGAAAAAGTAGCGGATTTATGTTTACTACCCTGCTCATACTCAAATCAAGTTCATAGATAAATGAAATATAAATATTATTAGATACAAAACTAACTATCCCGATGAGAGATGTCCAAAACGCATAACAAAGATGACAGGCCCTGGAAGAAAAAGAGTAAACCCCAGCTCACCAGACTGGCGACATACTCAAAGTATATACAGCACGAGACTGGATGACCGAGGGATAAGATAGAGATAAATGGAGGCATTTTAGAGGCCAAGACCAAGACTTTTTTATTTACACAAAAAAAAATATTGTAACCTTTTTTTTAAACATATTGTATAATGCGTATGTCTTAAAAATAAAAGGCTTGCTGCTATTATTATTCTAATCTACCTTAATATAGGTATATTGAATGAAAGACTCAAACATTCAATCATATATTTATTTAAAAAAGTAACCAAACCAAGCGTGGCATGTTTCAAGATAATTGCAAATATTATTAAATGATACTTTTTTATGTAAAAAATTACCAGTTACATACCCAACGGGGATTCGTGAAAAAATCATAGAAGTTTGTGTATACCCGCATTGGACTTCAAATAAAATCGCTGACGTTGCGTCGTGTAATGATGCATTCCTGTAAAGGTTTTATTTAAACGACTTTCACGACCGCACTTATGTTTCACAAAATATAACGCAGATGTGACCAAGTCAATGTGATTAAATCTTATTCTACCTTTATCTACTCAAGCACTGGTATTGTAAAATTATGATTACATTAATTAAAACCACAATTTTCTTTACCGTACAAGACATTAAATATAAGTTGTGCTATAATGATGTTCAAATACATAGGATATTGCGAGAATAGGAGAGCCAGGTACTTGTGGCTAGGTATCCTCTTTGCGGCGCGCCATGTCGATTTCTCGGCTGGCTTTATTTCCGTCTGTCGCGTGGAAATGTGATAGCAGCTATATTTGTAATACTGCATTTATGGAAATAAAGACTGTTCGCATTGGTTGGGTTTTCTAAAGGCAACATGTGTCAGCACAGTATACATCACTATAATAAAAATATGAAATGAATACTTACTACAACTTCTTCAACTTTCTTTTCCTTTTGTAAAGTCAAAAGTAAGTATATATTGTTTTTCACACCGTAAAGAATACTAAGAATATGCATTAAGAATAAGAATATGCATGCATGAATATGCATATTAAGGAAAAAATCGAATAGGTAAGAGTTGATTTGAGGTAAAAGATTTGTTCCCAGAACAAAAATGAAAGACATTCTATATTTATATAAATTAATTTAAATTTTCAATATAATTTATTTATTTAATTAAAAATATAAAATAATTTAACTTAAATTTTCATTCTTATTTATATGAAATGAAAGACACGTTTAAACTTACGTAAATAAATATAAACCGTATAAAAAAAAATTGCTGCAAAAGTTTTATTACTATTGAATTTATGTGATTCGTCCAAGAGTCCACTACAAGTTTATACTTAGGAAGGTATTAAAAATAATATTTGATATAATGGACTTCAACTGCCCATAATAATAGTTTAAGATTTCGGTTAATGAACCATGAGGATACATTACAATTCTAAATACTGGTTGTATTTTTATTTGTATTAGTTTCTTATCGATGGCATCGAATGCGCTTACCACATTATTGATTGTGCAATGCATTGTGATATACTCATATATTTGTCAATCGTCTGCATACATAATATAAAGAAGACAGATTCTGTTATCTATCTATAATCAATTAGTTAGCAAAATAAAGAAAAAAATTAAAATAATTAAGTCAAAGACCTCAATCTACGACGATACAATGTCACTTTCATGAGCTCGGTGTGAAGGCTCTCGAAGGTAACTAAATTAACAAATCCTATCAATCACTATGTAAGGATATATTGATATAAGTTAAAATAACACTCAAAGGCTTAACAATCTCAACTATCAAGCTATCAAAATCAAAGCTATTGTAAGCGTTACTAAGATTTAAGAGAATTAAAATTATAAGCTGTTTTGTAGACATATATGTATGTATATAAAGAATATAAATTACTTTGCTTTGACTGAAACGGAAACTTCTACAGTATATATATATATATATATATATATATATATATATATATATATATATATATATATATATATATGTTTCCGTTTAAGTCAAAGCAAAGTTATTTATATTCTTTAAATTTTATACACTTGATATTAAGAAAAACTTACAAGAAATAGAAGAGAAACTATTAAATCTCTAAACTTAACACAGTTTATTAAAACTTATTAACAGTTAATTACAGTAAGTACCAACATAGAGAGATACCAACCTACCGATATAGAGAATATGAATGCTAAACTCCGAATATCTATTGCTCTATCGTGTTAAAAGTGAAATTGTAATACTATATATTTTAGAATACAGATTGTATCCAATAGATATATATTATATGTTGCCAAATATATATCTAAATCCTTAAAGCTTTTACAACAAAACCACAGATTTCAAAACTCATTCCCTCGGACTTCAGCTTGCGAATCGTTATCTTTATGAATACTTAAAACGTAACCAACGAACTGTGAAGGTATTCGCTACAGACATTTAACAACATCTTAGAACAAGTTGGTTAAAAGTTCTTGAGTAAAAATAGAAGAACGTTTCACCATTTCACGGTTTCTAAAAACATTGTTTATTTATTTGTGGTATACACTATACAGTTTTATTTAAAATTAATGGTCACTTCTTGCAGGCAGCCTCTCTACATCAATCCAATTTCAAACCTAACAACCCTAAATTGAGACTATCAAATAATATTATGCATTTAATAATATTAACTATTTCGTGACCTAGGTTTGTTTCTGTGTTAAATTTTGCAATGATAATAAACTACATTAAAGTGTAGCAAAGCTTACGTGAACTTTCATACATTTTGTTACAACTTGACTAATTGTAAATGGAACTGTGCTCTAGTTTCAATGTAATTAATACATATTAGATCCCTCTTACCGCAAAGAATCGCCAACAACAGTTCTTTTATTCTTTAAAGCACTTTATGACACTTCACAAATACACTAAACTGTTTACCATTTAAACTCTTAACTATCACTGTTACACAACTTAGTCTCTCGATCTCACACTCAGCGGTTAATTATAACTGTTACACTTTTATCACAATACTACCACCCCACAACTTGCACTCCCAATTTCACAATGCCTTCTCTTAACGGAGCTGCGATTTATATACTTCTTATTCTTAGTCAAATCAGTATTTAATATTACATTTATTTTATCAATTAAACTTCTATACAGAGATTCAATTGTTTTAGTCAAATCAACAACTTATATCTTTGTTTTTAGTCAAAACCAAACTACTACATGTATAAAAGCTAACAGCTCGGCCATCCTAAACATAACGAGTCCGCTCGTTATCAAAAACCATTTACTTACAATTTTAATTCTGAAGTAATTTGTAAATCTAATTATTATAATTGTAAAGTCACAGAATCTAATCTAAAGTCTATATATTATGATACATTAATATTTATACATTTTTCGGCCATCATATATAAATAATTGGTCCTCCAATTTAGACAATGTTTTTGAAATTTATAGACTTAACAATTTCAACTATAGTGATCAATTGGTATAAGTTGTCTGATTACGTGTTCAATCTGGCTCAGCAGCCTCTTAAAAAAAAAATCTACTAGACACAAAAAATGTTGCCTCATAATTCATAATCATAGTCATAGTCATAGTCAGTTCAATATCCTCAATGTACCAAATACTACTCAGAAGTTGGCTTATCGGCCTCATGTGAGTATTTGATATTCTCAAACGCTACTCAAAAATTGGCTTATCGGCCTCATGTGAGCGCTTGATGTCCCTATACCTCAAATGCTACACTCATCATTTGGCTTATCGGCCTCATGTGAGCATTTGATGTCACTAGTCATAGTCAGTTCAATATCCTCAATATACCAAATACTACTCAGAAGTTGGCTTATCGGCCTCATGTGAGTATTTGATCTTCTCAAACGCTACTCAAAAATTGGCTTATCGGCCTCATGTGAGCGCTTGATGTCCCTATACCTCAAATGCTACACTCATCATTTGCCTTATCGGCCTCATGTGAGCATTTGATGTCACTAGTCATAGTCAGTTCAATATCCTCAATGTACCAAATACTACTCGGAAGTTGGCTTATCGGCTTCATGTTAGTGATCAGACAACAAAACCCTTATCCACATAAAATACTTTTTAGAAAACTATCCAAAGTAATTACTTTTATCATCTTAATGTATTCTACATATTAAATATATTGAATTAATACATAAATAAGCACAAATAATAGCTAAGAATACCGAATTGAATTAATACATAAATAATAATATAATAAAGAATACCGAATTGAATTAATACATAAATAAGCACAAATAATAGCTAAGAATACCGAATTTAAAACGAAGTTATTTAAAACAAAAATTTAAAACATTGTTTTCCAAGTTTAAAACAAGCACTCACGTTTACGAAAACCCGGAATAAAATAATTTCGCGCCTTATCATAATACATAACAAAATACGTCAAGTTAAAGTGAAATAATTACCAGTAAAAATTAAACAAGATCGTGAAGGTTGATCGCTATTCTCAATACTAGTTATCTCAACAATAATAATAAAGTGCTTACCACTATATTTAAACGCTTAATTTTCTTTAACTAGCGAGTATTTAAGGCAAAAATTGGATGTAAATCGAAACGAATCACCTTTATGCTGTGACGTGATCGATGATGGATAAATTGCGCGGACATCAACGTGTTGCTCGCCGCGTGCCATGCCAGCACCGCTACCATAGCTGCCATCGCCACGACCGCCATCAACACCATCAGCAACATCGACACCATCAGCGCCAACCGCGCTGCGCCTTCATCGCCATCCGCGCCGCGCCATCACCGCTATCCGCGCCGCGCCATTACCGCTATCCGCGCCGCGCCATTACCGCCATTCACACCCCGCCATTACCGCCATTCGCCATAATTTCTCATTTCCTTCTTTCTTCATTAGCGGCGATTCCTTCTTTCGTAGAATTCTTCCAATGGTTTGTCACATAATCTAATAAACGACTTGCATAAGCGATTAAATAGGTATTTTCACTCGGTTTTCTTGATATGTGGGTAGATCTCAATTTTGAAGTTTTGAGATAGCAAATTTAACTTTATTGATTGATTTACAACCATTGATTATCAACTATTGATTGATTGTATTGATTCTGGAACTTCATTGTTATTATCTTGTAGTGTGCGTTTCAAATAATAATATCACTTCATTTTTTTGCTTGATGTGGTTTTGTAGCTTTAATAAACTTATCTTGTAGGTAGTTTGTGGTTTTAATGCCCGAGTGAATCCCACTTCTGAACTATTAGATCCCTCTTACCGCAAAGAATCGCCAACAACAGTTCTTTTATTCTTTAAAGCACTTTATGACACTTCACAAATACACTAAACTGTTTACCATTTAAACTCTTAACTATCACTGTTACACAACTTAGTCTCTCGATCTCACACTCAGCGGTTAATTATAACTGTTACACTTTTATCACAATACTACCACCCCACAACTTGCACTCCCAATTTCACAATGCCTTCTCTTAACGGAGCTGCGATTTATATACTTCTTATTCTTAGTCAAATCAGTATTTAATATTACATTTATTTTATCAATTAAACTTCTATACAGAGATTCAATTGTTTTAGTCAAATCAACAACTTATATCTTTGTTTTTAGTCAAAACCAAACTACTACATGTATAAAAGCTAACATACACGAAAACTAAAAGTAAAACGAAGAGTTATGTAATTATTATTTGCATATGTGTGTGTAAGTGTAATTACGTGATATACACGTAGGAAAGTGTAGAGCCGAATTTTAAAAAAATCGATCTGACGGCAAGTGTCAGTGTCAAAAGTCGTGATTGCCTCGCCACTTTCCACACCATGTGTCATCGGATACGTAGGTCTGGTTGCAAGGACTCTTTTTTATTATAATCTCGCACCCGGTAGTGATGTGGCTTTCACTTTTGTAGTCGCTTAGATTTAAACAGAATTTTATTAATTTTAAACAGTGATGTATTCTTTAGTGGTAGTATTCTTTAGGTATTTAGATTTTGAACACATAATATAAAGTCTGATACTGTTAATTTAGTTAGATTACAAAAAATATAAAAACAAAACCAAAAAGACAAGGCATGGCAGATACTGTATACGTTATATAATCTATAGATTGATTACTGTTACAATTATTATTTTTTTAACGTAGTGTTAAGTATATTACCTCCGTGAAAAATATTTTTTTTTTATTGTTGAACATTATATATAGGTATGTAAGTACTATTCATCTTTTAAATAAATTTAGAATTAGATTTTAACGAATACGGGAAGCGATTAAACCCACGACTTCTAGGAAACCACCCTGTCACCAAGTATATTTTTTATTCTATATTTATTTCCAATTTAAGTGAACTTAACATGGCTATACATATTTATAGATATTTTGGAACACTATTCATCTTGGCTGTTAGACATTTAGTAGCAAAAAACGAGGGTTATAGATTATAAACATTAAACTAAAGCCTCCGCTGATACCACCTAGTGGCTGTTAGTATTAAATTGACATCGCTCCCGGACGATATATATGTACACCTCAAATTGAAATAAATATAAGTTGTGTTTACTAGGTATTAAATATAATATAAATAAAATAAACTTATTATCACAGTTTCCTGGAAAGAAAGCTAACAAATGATCACAGCGTGCCGCAGACGATTCCTTCCACTTCTCTTGATTTTTTTTAATCTGTCAGTTTTATTGTTCTGTACCGGTTAAGTCAGTCTGTTTTTGACCTAAATTCGAATGAGTATATCTAGGTAATATAATAAGTACAAAACATGTACAATGCGACTTGGGTTCAAGTTACGGGAATCAGAGATGCCGTTCTACAAATACAAAAAACTGATATATATCCAACCTTATCGCCGGTTGCATTTGAAGTACCTGTAAAATCTGATGTGAACGAAATCGACGAAAACGAACCAAAATGGCATCCAAACGTTATAGCAACTATTGCGAATGGTATTCCAGAAGGACACCAAATTGTTATACATGGAAGATTGCGTCCAATGCTGCAACGTACGCGCGCACGTGCAGTCACAGCTGGAGCGCCAGCTGGTCGTGCTCAACGCGTGGTACGGGGACACGAGAGGAGGCAGCGCTCCGCACGACTCGTGCCCGGCACGGAGACGGTATTCCGTATCGTCCGCTAGGGCACGGTATGGTCCGTGTACTCCGACGAGCTGGTGATCGGTGAGCTGGACTTCCGAGGGTCTCCTGACAGCGTGCGCGCGGTACGAATACGAGGTGACCTCTATCCGGATAGAATATATATCTCTCTTGCAACCTCGTCGCCAATAGAAGAAAAGACGATTCTCGTTGTATAAATATACTCGTATCGGTAGGATTTACTTGCACTTAATTATTAAGCTAATAATACTTATGAATAAAAATTAAGTATAATCGTGTATTGAATCAGTAATAAATTACTTCTTGACATGAAAAAGAGATAATTTTATCCTAAAAAAGCAACTCGAAGCCTCGATTTCGGAAATGGTATGACTTTTGAAAAAGGTGTAATATTTTCTTTTTACACATATATTTATAAGGTGGTATTTATGTATTGTATTCAATTCTGAATTTAAAATAAGTCTTAAATACTAATCTAAATAAGATCATATAGATGCCTTGTCTATAATTTTATTATCTATGGGACAGAGACGTCTAATTTAGGAACTCCTTGTAATACTAAATTTAATGATGATAACTTTATTCATGTTAAAACACACATCTGTGTTTCTCTATTTAACAATGTTATTATAAAATATAACTGTTTATTTTTTATTTTATATTAAATTTTATGTAATCTGTCATATATTCAGAGATATCTATTTAGTTTATTTAGTCTATAATGACAGACTACAAATATACCAAGCTCCGAATCTCAATATATATATATATATGTGCGGTGGACGCCGCACATATATATATATATCGCCGCAGACTGTGATCGCGGTTAATGTTATCAGCCGGCTATTGTTATCGAATATGGTCGGTCTCAAATTTCTCCTTAAAAAAACATTTGAAAAAAGCCGCTTATTGTGTTGAAGTAATCGTATCTGAGACAGTTTTTGAAACATTTTTTGAGTTTCATCGTTCGAAGTGCTTAACTAAAATTAAAGTCATGCGTAAACGCCGAGATTATACGAATGAAGAAAAATAACAAATTCTCGAAAAGTACGATCAATTACCGAAAATAAGTCAAAGTGATGCTGCGATTCAACTGGGAGTTTCTCAACCACTCCTGTGTAAATTTCTAAAAAACAGATCTGAGATCGAAATATACTATAGAGTACTTAAATCTAAATTATTACAATTCATAGTTTATCATTATGATCATTTATTATGTGCACTAAAATCCCCCAACAAGCATGAAAAAGTACCAACCGCATAATGTTATCATTCGGTTATTGTTATCAAAACTCGGCGTCTACTGTGTATATATATATATATATATATATATATATATATATATATATATATATATATATATATATATCAGGCCAGGGGATATCATACTGATCTACTACTTCGGTGACCATGCTATGATATACGGGTATGCGATCCCGGCCCCCCGAGCTACTACTGACTTATACCTAATCTTCCAAGTAAGTAGTATCCCTATCTAAACTCTACCTTCCTTGCCTTCCTTTGTCCTCACCCTTTTCCTTTCTATTCAAATAACGAACACATTCCCAAGGAGGGTTGGTGTCAGGCAGGCGGCCGACTGTAAAAGAAAAAGCCAAAACACATGCAGTATGGCAAAGGTTAACATGATGCGCGATAGGGTTAGGGCGTTGGGAATAAAAAAAGGGTTGGAAAGACAAGGGTTGTCGTACCACTCGGAGCGGGTACGACGTAAGAAGCGAGCCCAAAGTGTGAAGAATGGTAAGTTGAGGTATGCCAGTTGGAACGTAGGCACGATGAATGGAAGAGGAAGAGAGTTAGCGGATGTTTTGAAAAGACGAAGAATAAATGTAGCGTGCTTGCAGGAAACGAAATGGAAAGGTGCTAGGGCGAGAGACATTGGAGAAGGATATAAGTTCTATTATTGTGGAAGCGATGGGAAGCGAAATGGGGTAGGGATTGTATTGGATAGAGAGATGAAAGAAAGAGTTACAGAGGTTGTAAGGAAAAATGATAGAATGATCGTTGTCAGACTGATGCTAGAGAATGTGGTTATGAATATTGTAAGTGTGTATGCCCCTCAAGCAGGCTGTGAGGAAAGTATGAAAGAGAAGTTTTGGGAGGACTTTGATGCCCTAGTAATAAGTATACCAAACAGTGAAGAGATATATATCGGTGGTGACTTTAATGGCCATGTAGGAAGAATGAATGGAGGGTATGAAAGAGGTCACGGAGGCTGGGGGTATGGAACACGTAACAAGGAAGGAGAGGCCCTCCTACAAGCGGCTACTGCATTCGACCTGGCAATAACAAATACATGGTTCCAGAAACGAGAACAACACCTCGTTACATACAAAAGCGGCCTGAACAAGACGCAGATTGATTATTTTCTGGTAAAAAGGAATAGAATCAACTGCGTCAAGAACTGTAAAATATTTCCAGGAGAAACACTAGTCTCACAACACCGGTTATTGCTAATGGACATACTAGTCAGAGTCCTTGCCAGTAAACACCAGAACCGCCCCCCACCCAAAATAAAGTGGCATTTGCTAGGAAAGGATCAGTATGCATGTGAGTTTAGGAAGCAAGTAGTTGACAATATGGTGGAAATGAAGGATATGAAAGGAAAAAGTGTGAATGAGTGTTGGAATGAAATGGCAAAGTGTATCCGAAGTGTAGCGAAGGAAGTTCTAGGACAGTCTAAGGGTAAAGGAACCATAGATAAAGATACATGGTGGTGGAATGAAGACGTCCAAGAAGCATTGAAAGAGAAGAAGAAAGCATTCAAAGAGTGGCAGAGTGTGGAAGTAGGAGACGAAAGATTAAAAGAAGATAAGAAAAAGAAGTATAAAGAATGCAAGAAAATAGCTAGAAGAGTTGTTGCGACCTCAAAGGCTGCGAACCAAGACGACATTTACAAGTCGCTAGAGTGCCCTGAAGGCCAAAATCGACTCTTTAAATTAGCTAAAGCACGGCAGAAGAATGCGAGAGATATTTCACATATTAAGTGCATAAAAGACGATAGTAGAAGGGTATTGATGAATGGGGAGGAGATAAAAGATCGCTGGAAGGGATACTTCGAAAGGCTGATGAATGAAGAAAATGATTGGGACAGAGTATTAGAAGATCCGCCGTTAAACATAGGTCTGGTGAGGGAAATTTGTGAGGAAGAGGTGAAAATGGCCGTAAAGAGTATGAAGAATGGAAGAGCGGTGGGACCAGATGAAATACCAGTCGAAGTGTGGAAATTGTGTGATGCGGATGGAAGGAGGTGGCTGACTTTATTCTTTGGTAAGTTGCTGCACGAGAACACGATACCGGATGAATGGTGCAGTAGTACGCTAGTGCCCATCTTTAAAAACAAGGGTGATGTTCAGGATTGTAATAACTACCGAGGCATAAAGCTTATGTCACATACGATGAAAGTGTGGGAAAAAATACTTGAGAAAAGAATAAGAGAAGAGAGTGAAATTACCCAAAACCAATTCGGGTTCATGCCGGGCCGAGGGACTATGGATGCCATTTTCGATCACGATGCCAGGTTCACAAAAACTTGCATATGGTGTTCATAGACCTAGAAAAGGCATACGACCGTGTACCCCGAAAGGTTTTGTGGTGGACCTTGAAAGAGAAAAGAGTGCCAGGTAAGTATGTGGAGCTGATTCGTGCTATGTACATTTCATCATGTACACACGATCGGTCGCCCGCTGGCAATACCGATGAATTCGGTGTGGCTGTAGGCTTGCACCAAGGGTCAGCTCTAAGCCCCTATCTTTTCCTGTTGATTATGGACGCCTTGACGTCAGACATCCAGGAAGAGGCACCCTGGTGCATGCTATTCGCCGACGACATCGTTCTCGTTGGTGAAGATGGACTCGAGGTACAGAGCAGACTAGCGTTATGGCAACAGAAACTGGAGAATGTTGGCCTAAGAATCAGCAGAACAAAAACAGAGTATTTGTTCTGTGACTTTGGCGGATTATCCGGTCCTGTAGCTATCATGCTAGATGGCGTAGCACTGCCTACTTGCTCGGATTTTAAGTACCTCGGTTCACTCTTGCAGGGTGATGGAGATATAGACCGCGCTGTGGAATACAGGATCATGTCAGGATGGATGAAATGGCGACAGGTCACAGGCATAACTTGTGATCCCCGAATACCCATCAAATTGAAGGGGAAAATATACAAAACAATTATCAGACCTGTCGTCATGTATGGATCGGAATGCTGGCCTGTTAAGAAGAAGGACGAAAGGAGATTGCATGCTAATGAAATGCGGATGTTGCGATGGATGTGTGGAGTTAAGAGAATGGACTAGATACGAAATGAGTATATAAGAGGAAGCATGAAAGTAGCACCAGTGACCGATAAGATGAGAGGAAGACGATTAGCATGGTATGGCCATGTAATGCGGAGGGACGAAAGACAGGTTGTGAAAAGAGTATTAGATCTGCGTGTGGAAGGATACAAAGGTAAAGGACGGCCCAAAAAGAGATGGATGGATTGTGTGATGAATGACATGTGTTTGAAAGGCGTGGGTGAGGAGTTGACGGTTGATAGAGATGAATGGAAGAAAAATACATACTGCGCCGACCCCAAATAATGGGAACAGGGTAGGAGGATGATGATGATAATAAGTACAAAACCAATGTATAATAAAGTTTATATTATACCCTTGACAAGCCTGACTCGTCACGCTGTCGTAAAATTTACATAAGAGAGTTTGCTCGATAACTATCCTATTATATTATATATTGTTTATTTTTATTATCTTGTATTCATCGACGTACTTTCTAGTCGCAATATACTACAATATAACACATATTTTTAATTGGTTTTTAAGTTTATCGTTGTTACTATTTCGTAATAATCATTTACAATTAATAAATCAAAAATATTTATTTGAAATAACAGGACGCAACTTTTCAGTTGATCAAACCTTTTGGTAACGCATCCTTGTCTAATAAATTATACATTTAGGTAAATAAACGGACTGTTGATGTTAAAGATTATTTCTTTAAAAGTTATAATCATTGAGCTAGTAATTTTTTTTTTGAAATTCCACCTTTAATAAAATGAGTAGTCAGTAAATATTAAAAATATTGCACTTAATTATGCAACCACTTATTTTAACGTATTAATGAAGTTGTCACTAGCGGGTCCGAAATGACAATGGAGGCTGTTAACCGGACTGACATGTCCGTTGAGTTCATTATCCGGACAAAGCAGAGTGTTATCAACTTTGAATTGAGTGTGGTGCCTCTATATAGAGATTCAATTACTACTGAAGTTTTGCTGCGGATACTGGGGCGATAGAGCGAGTAACAAGATTTTTGAACCTACAATCAACACAGTCGCCTATCCTTATTACGTACTTAAACTTACACATACATATGCAAATGTTAGTGAAATTCAATATTTTAAATTTACATTGATACAAAAACAAAACTCCATATTTAAATCATCAGGTTAACCTGAAACCCGACTAATCGTTACATAGTTACATATGGTTCTTTGTGGGAAATCAGCGAGAACACTTCTACTTTACACTATACATGGGCGTTGGTCATTGAAAGTGACATTCACTAGGGATTAGATTAACAAAGATGTAGGGAACAAGCATAATTACTATAATTCACTCAGCATAAAAAGAAAATAAGTAATTAGTTAGTAAAAACTTTAATTACAAAAGCGGGCACTTAATATCTGTGTTCCGGGAATTGTACAATTCTATTAATATTTCAAATATTACCAAGAACATAGTTTACTATTCTAAGAGCTAATCCCTCTTCTAACAAACTCGTGTTAAAACTATTATAAATTCTAGCTAGATAGTGAAAAGTTTCACATTTATGAGATGATAAGAATTATCTTAAAAGCTCAAACATAACAAATGATGGTATTTCACAATATTACACCTTTATACCTAAAATGCTAATTGACTGACATTTCAGTTAGGGAATGTCGAGCATCAATATGAATGATGATAGAAATGGGATTTCAGTGCGTGCATTGTTATATTGGAATTAGATTTAATAAATCAGTGGACCAGTTAGCTACTTTGTGTTAAATTGTTATAATAGTGACATTCATTATTTAACAATTAAACTGGAATTCAGCAAGTGAAACTTTCCATGAACGTTCAAAGGGTGAACAGTCTGCTTGCGTTTTCAGAACATTTGATGAAATGATGCTGCAATTGTAAATTAATTTAATAATATATTTGATCAAAATAAGATTTTTCTTTAAATGGTAACTGTCATTTGAACTTACAATTATTTGTTTTCATTATATTGTTTCTTTCTCTCAATAATTCTATTAAAACAAAAGTGGCGGCAAGGTTGTTTACTTCGAGGGTCTTTTAAATTTTACAAAAACTTACATTTACTGTTACCCGTTCTTGAGTAAAAGTTATTAATTAACTGACTGCCATCAGCTCTTAAATACAAATAATAGAAGTTCAAAACTATTATAACTGTCCAAAAATCTGTAATTTAATTTTCCACCAGTTGTTAAAGGCTAACACAATATTTTTAAGTTCACTAACTAAACTAAATTCATGGGGCGTTCCCTAAGTCACACAATATAATGTTTAATTTAAACTTTGTTTTAGGCAGTCCTCCAAGAGGGGTAATTGAATGAATAACTCGATGAGCAAGTGATTGCGTTAACAAATGACAATGTATTGTAACACACAAAAGTTTTTATAATATGATTGTTAAAGAGACTACATACACCATTTTTAAAAGAAACAGATGGAAATTTCATAAAAAATCCTCTTAGGCATCTTACATCTATGGAGATGTCCAGAGAGAAGTTTAGGTCATGTAATTAAATTTTTCATTCATAATTTAATTATTAAAAAAATATTATTTACTTAAATAAAAAATAAAGATATAAAATATAACTGAAATACAAATTCTTATATTTTTTTCTCTTATTATAAGTCTAATACATCCACAATATATATGTAACATAATTTATACTATGTATTAGACATGATTATAGATTTTGTTTCTATAGATAGATAGAATTTTATTACTTGAATATTAAATTTTAAAGCATTTCATGTTTACAATTTTTTACAACTGCCATCATTAAAAAATGTCTTGAATGAAATAACAAATAAACAAATAGATTCATTTTACATCCAATTTGACCTAACCCTCGTAATTAGCTACCAAGTAGCTTGCTTGGCTACCAAAGAACTGGAAGACAAATTGATTACTTCGTGATCCGAGAGAAAAACCCGAGACTTAAATACCGTTAACTTAAAACAGACCCTCTGGTATAAACATAAGCCTAAAGCTGATGGTTTTTTATTTGCATTATATGATATTTGAAAAACTTGCAACATGGTCGACAGCAGAAAAATTGCAATTTGTGTTCTACAAATATTTAGCATAAATAATAAACTAATTGTAACTACTGGTATAATTATATTTGCATCTGATTTATTATTATAAAAGTTTACATTTTATTTTAGTTCTTTTAATTCTTAAATATATTTTCGATTGATAAAAACTAAAACTTTTAAAAGCATTTATTTCCAATTAAATTATTCACTCGCTAAAACTCACTAAAACTTTTAAAAGCATTTATTTACAATTAAATTATTTCAACGCTCATTCTAAATTACTTACCTACTTTTTTATTTTAATAATGTTAATTTGATCTGATTTTATATCTCATGATCTATATATTTCATTTATCTTTCTTTCTTTTGTCTGATATTTTTATGTCTGTCTAATAAGCCAAAATTCTTAAACAAAATATTTACATCTTTCTCTCATTAAAGAATTTTAATATATGAGTAAATGCTCAAGGAATACATACATATCATACTAAAAACTACAAATAATATCGAGAAAACTGTGACATATTATAGCCTATGTTCGTCAGGGATAATGTAGGATTGTAATGGTAAAAAAATTTGTTAAATCGGTGCAGTAGTTTCGGAGCATATTAAAAACAAACAAATAAATGTTTCCTCATTATAATATTAGAATAGACATACCTACATTATTACAAAAATATTTATTCACTCGTAAACTTCTTTCCCTTTGCAATAATCCAACCCATTTTTCTGCTTCGAGATCCCGTTGATTGCGCCTAATATTATAAAGTAATTATTACATAAGAATCTCATTCAAGTGACCGGAATCACGTACACAATATTGAAGCTAAACGAAATATATGCAAACCTAGTATTAGACCAGATTGATGGATGTAAACAAAGGCTGGGATAGCTCATCAGTCAGGTTAATCCTGAGAAAATTGGGTTTCCAATCGATTTACAAAAAAATACGCACAAATTATTGTTTAAGGACTATTTGGTTGTAATAATAGAATGTTGTGTTTAAAAATTTTGATTAATTTAGGTTTTCACATAAAATATAAAACAGGATAAGAAAAAAAGAAAAGGGAAAAATTAAATAATAATAAACTCTCTTTGTCAGAACATCATATTAATTTTTTTATAAAATATATAAAAAAATATAACATTAATTATATACGACAGTATTAGTAAAACAGTTTTTATAATATCAGTATCTTATATATACTTATAAGTAATGATCAGTATTATAGTTGTGTCTGAAAGTTCTGGTATAAAAGAGGTTAAATTAACATGTTCTGTTTTGATAAATGTGGACTACAAAGCGCTGGAATTTTTAATGAGAATAATGTTATAAAATAACGAAGACTTAAACATTGCTAAAATCTAATTAAATTAATCCTAAAGTGTGTGTGTATTCACATAATAAAACATTAGTAGGTACCTATTTTACTTTTTATTGTGTTCTCATACATATTTTGGTTTTATTTTGTTAATTTTTGTGCACACCGATAGTAAAAGATTGTCTCAAATTTATTCTAGTGGTTTTAAAATAAAAAAAAAATTAACTAACCTACTTACAAGTTATGGGACAGGTTCATCCAAATTTAATTTTATTTAATGAAAATGGAACAAAACTTACTCAGGCTTAAATAATGTGCCTTATACTTAAATACTACTACGTTAAGAAATAAAGTAAACATATATTTCTAAACATTAACCATAATAATAGTTTTAATAGAAGCTGTAGACAACGGTGGCTTGACACCTATATATTGAGTTCCAATAATTAATTATTATGAAATGCCTTGGGACCTATTAGCTGATGATTAGCTGGGTATAAGTGAATTTGTCTATGGAATAAGTACTTAACTAGTGGTATGTTATTTGAAAATACACATAAAGGTGTTGCCAGTTTTGAAATGGTTTAAAACCACTTTTATAAAGCTAAAATGCACGTTTTTTTAAATCTGTCACTAGTTAATATAAAGTTTGATACTGAAAGTTATATACTGGTACCTTGCCATAAATATTGTAATAAAAAAAGATTTTTTCCATTTGACCACCTTTTTTGTACTAACACTACGTGGACAGCCAGATCTTTCACTGTCACAAACAGAGGAAGTCTCATTGTACCTATTAACACGTTCCCTGCGACATCATAATTAAAAAACTTTCAGCTGGTGCGTTAGGGATCTAAAAGATCTCGAAACTAATTTATCCCCGGGTGCGTTGGGGACCTAATCAGTCCCCTAAAAGTACAATTCTGAAAATAATTTATATCTTCAACAAAAACAATGACATATACTTAAAAATTTCGTGGGTCAAAGATAGTCTACTGTTCTATATTTTGCTAGGTTCGCACGCAATTATGACATAAGAATAAGCCACAAATATAAATCAAAAATTAGACATCGATTGTATCTCGTTCCGCAACCAGAGATAGACCAATATGTGAAGTGACTAGTGATGGGAATAAAATAAAATGACATTTGTCGATAGAAAAAGTTTAATTTACGAAGTAGTAATTTATTATAAACTACGGAAAATGTTTGTCATTAAAGCAAGCACATCCACTTTTCGCATTGTGAGCAAATCGTTATGATTTTTTTTATTTTATTTTTTATATATTACACACTTAACAGTTTGCGGCCAATATGGTATAAGATATTCTGCACAATAATAAAGATCTAGCTGCTCGCCACAAAATGTTTTTTAGAAGCTTCAGAGCTATATACCGTGCGTCGTAATTTTTCATAACAACCCACGCAACGTCTTTTTTTTGTTTCCTCGTTGAAAAACATGATCAACACATCTTCCTTCAGGATTTTTTTTTATTTTACTGGATAATGCCGCGGTATTAACCGGCGATAATTTTTCTTTCTTAGAATGCTCATCAAAATTAATTGACTTTTTACACATTTTTTTTTCAAAGTAACTCATTGTTTTTAACAACAATTAAAACAATTTAAAATATGAACACGTCGATATATTTACGCGAGTGCTATTTTTGAAACGTGAGCGCGTCCCCTCACATCGATACTTGAACAACACTAAAACGAGACACGCAGCGCCCGCGCCGCCTACCTACGTATGATTCCACGAGTAATAAAATATCCCCTAACGCAAGTAATGAAAAAAATTATAGTACTGTGCGTTAGGGACCTAATGTATCCCTAATTTTTTTTATTATGTGTATGAACTCACCTTTAAGTAGGATACAAATGTGTATATTTGTCTTGCTCATACATAAAGAACTTTACAAGTTAGAGCCCCCCGCAAGGAGTGAAATAACAGCAGTTCAGTCCACGCACAATACGAAAGTCCCGCAAGAGATCTAATAGACCTCGTAACGCAGCGAACGTGTTAGTAGCCCGGTACACAAACATTTGATTAATACCAAGTGTATGGAGAGTTTTGAGAATTGCATTTGGCTCCATACCTACTTTGTGTAATGCAATCACAGCGATTATGTTCTCTTTATCATCCCACTCCATTTTAATATCGCAAAATATTGTACAATGTGTTGACGCAAAACTGAGAAAACACAATGAACAATAATATAAAAATGACAGATTCCAAATTCAAGTGCAATATATATTTTTTTATTGTAACAGTATATATGACCAGACTAAGTATATATAGAAACTTATATAAGTCGAAAACTATCAAGTGTTTGCTATCTCTAGCGGTATAATAAAAATATAAAAATAAAAAAAGGCTTTATTTGTTGTATTTTATAAGTATGTATAATAAACCTTATCAAGCTGGCACTTATTATTTTAGAGTTTATTAGCTACTACTTAATTACATACATTATAAACAATTTAAGATCTCGAAATCAAAACGAAATTCAAAATTTCGATATTTATTCTGCAAGAAACGATAAATTCCCCTAGCCATTCAAAATTTAGCTTTAATTCACTTGTGATATATACTTTTTAATTGATTTATTTATTTTTTTTATCTGGTAATGGATTTGCAATAATAAAACATGACATCACTATGTCTTCACGCGACAGAGAGATATATATGAGAGAGAGATACATGAGAGAATAATGATACATACTACAGTTATAATTATTATGACCAAAGCAGATATCACCGGTCAACGGTTGATTTACACAATAATATTTCAACGAACCTGACACGAACGAGATTACAGATTGTCATGAACATAAATAGCAGATAGATTTTGATTTAGATATACCTATTACTAAATGCAATCTAAATTCATGGAGCTAGTTCATCGGGGCTCATCGATGAAACCACGAAAACGTTACATTGTATTAGAGTCGATAAACCTATAGATATATTAATCATCATAATAATTTAAGCTTTGCATATTCAATCAATACTGGAAAAGCTATTTCGTTATTACGATATGATATTTTTCAAATCAAAGTGTCTTAATTTCCAGTTTACATATCTATACTTAGAATACCGACCCAAATGGAAAATGACGTGAAGTAACAATGAAGTCAAACAAATTGTCAAAACCCAGAGTATTTAAACTAAAATAAAAATATTATATATAATATATAAATTATAATATCATTACTTTTTTAATGTAGACATATTAATAAACTATGACTCTTCATGTTTTATTTTGAATATAAAACAATTTAATCATAATTTTTAACGTTAACGTAACTTTTATCAATATGGAATTCCCTACGTATCCATGCTAAAATGCCTTAGTGATTAAGAATTGTATATCTTGTGATAAAATAAAAATAGCAAATGTTATGGAATTTATTTGAGCTTAGCCTATACAAATTCTATCGATTTAACAAGTACGAAACGTCAAAAGGTATTCTAATCTTGATTCTTAGATTAGATTAGGATAGATTAGATGGATTCAAATATATATTTTTGTCAAATCCAGTACTGTAGTCAGTCATATCGGGACAGAGACGAAGCTTCTTAGAAATCCATGGACTCACCGTGCGGGTGCCGGGCCCATCGCGTTGCAAGGAGAGGAGTGCAAGCAGCGCCTGGGACCCGCGACCCAGGAGTAGCCTGGCTCACCTTCACCCTCCACACTCCTCTCCCTACCCAACCAAATTTGGAAAGAACCTACCAATGCCGCCTTTGAAGTACGTTTTAGAAATGAACCGATGCTTGTTCTAGAAAGGCCAAGATCTTTAAGTAGGCTATAGAGAGATTTTGCTGTTATACCTCTCGCTCCCACTTCTACCGCGTACAAACTAACTATAAATTTATTCCTGATCAGTTCGTTGGTTAGTTCGTAATACTTATTGAGCTTGAATGTGTGATCCCTTGGGATGTTTGTTTCCCAAGGAACAGTAAGCTCCACAAGTATCACGCGCCTCAGATGTTTCGAATACAGGAATAAGTCCGGTCTGGATGACGAAACACCAACATCCCCAGGGATTTTGTAATGCTTTTCATACGTGTCCATCATGAGAATCCAATCAGGAGTCGCGCCTAATATTGAATAAGGCTTCGCTTTTGATTTTTTGGAGGAGCCTTCTTTTACGAATTCTATAGATCGTTTGGTGGTTGTTATACCCTTCCGCGTTATACCGTTATACCGTGTTATACCGTTCCGGACAGTTTGCCAAAGTTCGTGGGTTCAAATCGCTGGCGGCATTGGTTTATTTTTCTTTCTATATTTATTTAAAATTTAAATGAGCTTGACATGGCTATATATGTTTAGAAATATTTTCGAACAGTGTATAAACAATTATTAATAAAATCTTATGACATAATTATCAACTAAACACAATAGAAATACATGTTAAAAAATGTGCCACAAGAAAAAACAGTATAGTTTTATTAATTATATAATCTATTGACTGATCAATCACTGAAATATTTTTTATCATTTTACATTAATATCTACGGTAAACGAGTTGAAACTTAAAAAAAGTTGCAGAACCAATCAAATATTTCAGAATACACAAACAGCATAATTTGATCTCATTTTCCAATTAAAGCAACACCTTTAAAAATTACACTTTCTGGCTGAAAAATATCACTTGTATATTTCATCGAACAAAAAAAAATAAAAAAAATAAAAAAAAAATAAATTAAAAAAAACCAAGTTGCTTACCACCTGTTGTCTGGCAGAGATAGATATGAGAAAATTGTGATTATGGTTAGGAAAATATTAAATTAAATATAAAAAAACGCTTTATTAAATATAGAATGAAAAATAAACCGATATGGGCAGGGATTCGAAGCCGTAACCTCTGGGAAACCGTCCCGTCGTTTTACCAATTGATCACCCAAATAAAAAATAATCTAAAAAACATATAATACAAAAACACAAACAACAAACAAACACAATACAAAAACTCGAAAATATGGAAATACAGTCGTGTTTTCTTTTTTCATTTCAAATACATCACATTCGGATAACATACAAACTTAATTATTTGTAAACCAAACGAACTTCAGAAAAGAACGTAACCACAAATACTATTAAAAGGGCATAGCCGGATTTATATGAAAAATCTGCCCCCGCGAGTTTTTTGGCTCATACTACGGGGATCGATTTAGTATCGAATAAAAATAATTCACACCAATTTTTAGCTCTCTAACTCTAACGGTTGTCGAGATTTTCAAAAAAAACTGTTTTTTCAATTTAATTTTTATTTTTATAGTAAAATTCAAATCTTATTAATGACGATTTTTTTTCTAATTCTTAGGAGTTTAATACATGAGAAAAAAATATAGTCATAATTTTTTAACGAAAAGCCGATTTTTGGCAGATGAAAACATTTCTTTAAAATTTTTTTTTTAGTTTTTTTGAAATATGTCACTCACCAAAATTCGTCAGAAAATGTCTATTATACTCTTCTACATGCAGGATTTTTTTCAAATTTTTTGAAGTGGTGGAACAATATAAAAAAAATAAAAAACTAATTTTTTTCTGAAGTCTTGCGTTTTAAATAACTTTTTTTTAGCTAAAAAAATCTGTCTTATATATTTTTTTGCTTAGAATTTATAATGAAATTATATGCGAAACAGACACGTTTCACGGACGGACCATTGAATACGTTAAATTATTTTGGCCCCTCAAGTGCATTTAATTGCCTAGCGGACGCTTTCTAACGCCATCTACTGAGATTGTCAGTAACCAGCATATTATCTTTTTAAATACTTGTCGATTTTATGTTTTTGTCTTTAAAATGAATGTCGATTTTATCTTTTAAATAATTACACTATAAATTCTAAGCAAAAAAATATTTTGGACACAATTTTTTTAAGCTAATAAAAGTTATTTAAAACGCAAGACCTTAGAAAAAAAATCGTTTTTTATTTTTTTCATATTGTTCCACCACTTCAAAAAAATTGAAAAAAATCCTGCATGTAGAAGAGTATAATAGACATTTTCTGACGAATTTTGGTGAGTGACATATTTCAAAAAGGCTAAAAAAAAAATAAAAAAAAATGTTTTCATCTGCCAAAAATCGGCTTTTCGTTAAAAATTATGACTATATTTTTTTCTCATGTATTAAACTCCTAAGAATTAGAAAAAAAATCGTCATTAATAAGATTTGAATTTTACTATAAAAATAAAAATTAAATTGAAAAAACAGTTTTTTTTGGAAATCTCGACAACCGTTAGAGTTAGAGAGCTAAAAATTGGTGTGAATTATTTTTATTCGATACTAAATCGATCCCCTGAGTATGAGCCAAATAAGTCGCGGGGGCAGATTTTTCATATAAATCCGGCTAAGCCCTTTGAATGGTAAATTTTGAATACAAAATTGTTTAAGTCCTTTTGAAATTGAAGTTTAGAAGAGCAAATAAGTGCTGGCGTGTATGTTTGTCTCGGCAAGGGTCGCTGCGTGTAGGACGTGACCGGAATCATGTAGTTCCATTGATATGCTTTTCTTTTACACGTTTCTATCACATTTACTTTGGATTAAAGATAAATACCGATATCAGATACAAAAAATATATATATTTTTTTAATATTCATTAGCTATTTCGTATATGCAGTCATTTTTTCGTCGCAATTTAGAAGACAAGTATTTTGTATTTAAAATTCAAAGCTAATTAATATCATTGTTTCTAGTTATATTAATATTCTTTTAACTTAAATTTTACATTAATTTTCTATCTATGTATATAGTAATGCAATTATTAACTAATTCACTCAAATTGATCTAATTATTGCCTTTAAAAAAATTACATAAAATGAGTGTTATATATTTTTAAGTTATGTTTGTTAAATATAATGTTTGTTATGTTATGTTTTAAGTCCAATAATATAAGCCAATTGATTTGTAATATATATTAATTCCATCACCCGATAATAGTTATTATTTAATGCTTTATATCTTAACACAAATAGAAATGTATAGCAATAGCTGCGCAAGAAGGTTTAAATTATCAAGATTTTTATCATATATTTCATGAAGTAGGACGAATAACCAAACAAACCTAAATGTGATCGGTTATCAAGTCGCTCAAAATAAGCTTTTTTTATCTTGTCGTTTGTTTGCAAATAAATAAAGTCTTAGAGATGAATGAAATAACTTCTATTTCATAACATAATCTATACTCATTCCTTTTGAAAACTGCAAAATGAGTCCTTCTTAGTATTTAATTTACTTTACCTTACTTAATAGCATATAACAAAGCGAAACTACTAAAGTGAATGTTCGTTGCCCTTTTCCGTAATCACCGAAGCAGCTGAATATCTTGTGAACTACAATAAATTAATTATGTACCTTATCATCGTAAAAATATCCAGCTATTTATATAATAAATGAAAAATAATAAGTTGTCAATATAAAACTCTAAAACCTAGTTCCGCTCCCACTGATCTGCAGATAGGGGTTTTATATTATAACAAAATATATCGCATCAGAATCCAAGAATGTTATGAAGGGATATCTGAACTAAATTGAATAATCCTGTATTATGTATAAAGCAGGGGTGTCCAACCAGTCGATCGCGATCGACCGGTCGATCGCGACTGCTAGTCGAGTCGATTCTGGCGAGGGAAAAACTATTTAAAATTTTTAAGTTAAATTTAAGATTTACCTGCCCTAAAGGTCCCTTAGAATATTAGGAAGTACGTAATTCTTAAAAATAAATAAAGTAGATCTAACAGCGATTCGTCGGTAAAAACTCGATTTTAGTTCTGATTAAGTTGGCCACCCCTGGTATAAATTATATACACAAAATTAAGTAATCTAAATGATATTAACAGATTTTTTACAAATCAACGTTATCTAAGATACCGTTAATTTTTAGATGTAAATTTTTTCCTATAAAATTGTTTAAATCCTTTTGAAATTGAAGTTCAAAAGAGCAGAGAAGTTACAAAACAAATAGAACAGACGTGTATTTTTGTATCGGCACGGCTCGTTGTGTGTTGGACGTGACCGAAATAACTGTCGTTCAATTGATATTTTCATCCTTTATTCGTTTCTATCATATTCACACTTTCATATATCATATTCACATCAGTTTAGTTTAATTATATAAACCAACACATGAACTAAAGTTTCCTAATAATAATAGATGAACATGTATAAACAATTTTAGTTAATTGTCATATTAAATGATTGATATAAATATAAATTCGAGTATTTTTTAACATAGAAAACATTTTTTTTATGAGTATATATGTATGTATGGGTAAGTATGATAGTATCAAGCTACGCAAATCATTTGCTAAACTATATACATAACTACAGAGAAGTTGAGTGTAGGTGAAGCACAATGATTAAACTTTGGAATTATAGATTTAAATTAAATCGAGTGCATACAATTAATCTAAACCTTTCAAATGCTATCACTATCAACTTATTTTCATAATAAAATGTTCTAATATTGTAGTGTAATAGTTATTTATCTTATTTCCACTGTTTATCGTTTTTTATTTACCATGCTTTGTTACAATCTTGAGAAAATGTATTATTTCTACGTCACTTTAGAGATAAACAAATCATATAAAAATTTAATTACAAGAAGGGATAAACAATATCCGTTAGGATTATACTATCAAGACTATTAGTTTCTGAATTTTAATAAAAATCCAGACATTTTTTGGCGATATCCTATAGTGAGGACATTGAATACCATTGTACAGGGATAATATATTTGTATTACGTTATCTACGTTATAAGTTACGCTATGTCAGAAAGTACATTATTATTTTATTTTTACTCCATAAATAAAAGAGACATGTTTTTAATAAATATAGACTCAATATAGACCGATACTTTGTTGCGGATCAAGATCTTTATCGGGACGGCATATAAAATTCATTCGTTCATTTCGATTGTAGCATCTTTTTATCTAATGCAAAATTATAAAACATTAATTTGGATTTTCGAATCAAGAGTAATAGATGTCACCACCGTCCCGATAAAGTCGATCATATAGAGAAGCTCAGCTCATCACAGCCGGTTGCTATATGATATCTCAAGTGATAGAGCAACAGTAAGCTTCCTCAAGGGTCGCGAATTCGAATCGTATAGGTTTATTTTTCAATCTATATTTTATTTATTTTAAATAATTTTAACATGGCTTTACATATGAATAGATATTACTTAAGACATTAAAAAAGACATGATGAAAAATAAAATCTTATCTAGTTATAAAAACCTAGTAATCAATTATTTTTATTTAGAAAGTAAGTCAGTTGGAATTTTATTTATTATACACGAAATTAGATTAGATACTATCTAAGTTTCACTTGACCAACAAGCAAAATTTTTGATAATTATTTTAATTTTTGATCATTTAAGCACATATGAAGTACCAAAAACCAGACTATCTAGACATCCAAACGAACACAAACCTGAGACTTCTACTGAAGATTTTCATGCCAAACCAACAACTCTGGAGGAAATCAATGCAATAATTAAAATGAAACCATCTAAGTCAGCACCAGGTCCGGATAGTATCCCTATATATTTTATAAAAAATATCCTTCACTCCATATACATCTTTTAAATATATTCGGTAAAATCTGGTCAAGAAAGCAAAACACCGGTACCATTCGGAAAAGCGCTTTTTGTTCTCATTCCAACAAACAATAAATTACGTAATTCATGATTAATAATAAATATTTCACGCCTAATCACCAGAAAGGGGTTTTGCTTTAAAATTTCTGGATGCCTGGAACATAATACGTTAACATCGGAAAGCCTTAAAGATGCTAGAACTAGCTAGAGACAGATTACGGTTTATTAAATAGACTTAGAGAACGCCTTTGGTTCGGTACGACAAAAACTGATTGTTAGGTTATATTATTATTAAACAACTGTTTTATAATCATTCATCATAGTTCATCATCATCATTGTTATTTTTGTACCTTTAAAGTAGATGATTTGAATATGATTATTGTTTATGTGAAGAGGGAGTTAATAAAGAAGGGTATATAAACTGCGATTAGGACGATATTCGGGACAGACGCTGCTGTATATAAAAGGAAGGGTTAAATACAAGTATATAAAAGTGAAGTGTGAATAGTAAAATCTGTGAAACAACACAATGGCCGTGGCCCTCATATGATGATATTTGCGCTTAAATGGTATAACTTTCCCTAGGTAGGTAGTTATTTATTATTAGGTTGTTACATTATTGCATCATATAATTCAAAATTAAAATTCTCTATATTTTTTGATGAAAACCATTCCAAACCACTCAATTATAGCATAGGTTTATTTCAGGGTTGTTGTTTTCCTCCAATTATATTTAATAGAGTTATTAATATTTTAATAAACAAATTAAATAAACATGAAAAAAATCGGGGTTATCAGTTATAGTTTAACAATAAATATACAAAATCCATACTTGCTTTTGCAGATGATCTCGTGATACTGACACGTAATCCAAAACAATGTCAGGTACTTTTAAATGAAATGGAGGATTTCTGCACGTGGACTCGCGGATTGAAGACAAACCATTTCTGTGTCTGGATAGACGGAATACCAAGTACATCTCTTACAATCCGGTTCTCATAATAGGGGGATACTGTAACTTCTCTCCCATAAGATAAAGTTGTCTCAGAGCTCGAGTCACGGCTTCAATTCCATAAAAAAATTATGATAGGTGCTCAAACGAATAAAGTAGGGCTAGAATCAAGTAGGAAAGTTCTTGACATAGACATAACAAAATATTTTATTCGACAAGACGAAAACGATAACTACCGACTCCACGCGATGAGCCTAGAAATTCAAAACGAATGGGTGACCATAGGAGATTTTTGTATTCCACTAGCTTTGAAGTGGCGCACCTTAATTTATGATTGGTCCCCAGCATTATTAAAATTCTATATTAATGCATTCCAAATGACTCTCCCAGATCAAAATAATTTAGTAAGATGGGGCAAAGCCGCCAAAAACTCTTAGAACATCTGTGGGGAGGCAATAGGAACCGGGGAACATTTATTAATAGGGTGTAATTTACTTCTAGATAGCGGTCAATACTCGCGGTGCCACGATAAGATATTAGAAATCATACGGGAAGCGGTTAGCCTTTCAGTAGCAAAGGCGCGCAAGATATAACAACCACCAAACGATCTTTGTAGTTTGTAAAAGAAAACTGCTCCAAAAAATCTAAGCCAAAGCCTTATGCTATTTTAGATGCGGCTCCTGATTGGACTCTCTTGATGGACACGTATGGAAGGCATTACAAAATCCCTGGGGATGTTGGTGTTTCGTCATCCAGACCGGACTTATTCCTGTATTCGAAACATTTGAAACGCGTGATACTTGTGGAGCTTACTATTCCTTGGGAAACAAACATCCCAAGGGATCACACATTCAAGCTCAATAAGTATTACGAACTGACCAACGAACTGATCAGGAATAAATTTATAGTTAGTTTGTACGCGGTAGAAGTGGGAGCGAGAGGTATAACAGCAAAATCTCTCTATAGCCTACTTAAAGACCTTGGCCTTTCTAGAACAAGCATCGGTTCATTTCTAGAACGTATTTCAAAGGCGGCATTAGTAGGTTCTTTCCAAATTTGGTTAGGTAGGGAGAGGAGTGTAGACAGTGAAGTCAAGCGTGTTAAACCTACCCCTGGGTCGCAAGTCCCAGGCATTGTTTGCACTTCTCTCCTTGCAACGTGATGGGCCCGGCACCCGCACGGTGATTCCATGGAATGCTAAGAAGTATCCTCATATATTATAGTAGTTTAATCTGTACGTGTTGTGTCTCTTAGAATATAAAGACCCCCATTATAATTAATTATACATTTTGATCTTTATCTGACTGCCATTGATTCATCTTGGTTTTAAATAAGATTTTAAATATATGTATATTATCAGACAGAATTTAAACTGTGGGAATAAAAACAATCATACAAATTTAATCATATATTTATTTATATATAATATATATATGTTATCATATGATACATATAAATATACAAATTTCATCGTGGAAATATTTTTTTGTGTGACGTTAAAATTTTAATTTTTTATTTTTCATTGTAAACTCATAGATATTCGCATGTAAGAAGGTAAAATTATATGTTTTTGCAAATAATATAATGTCTACCGTTCATATACAATAAAATTCTACACAAAATCAAGCAAAAACCTATTCGAAACGAACAAAGTAGATTAAAAAAAAAAAAAACGAACAAAGTAGATTAGAAATAAAAAAGTTCTAATTATTGCTACAGGTCAAAGCAAGACCATAATGCAACTTGTTCAAACATGTTCCAACTAACAGAATTATGAGGCCTAACTGAATTACGTCAGGTTAAAGGATGTATGCAATAGACTCAGCTTGTAAACTAAACGATATCAAACTAACTTTTCCCTTTGATCACGAAGTAATCAATTTAGGGACAAATTGCTTGATCTCCAATTAGAATGGTAGGGGCGAAAGAAATATAAAATAAAATTGAAAGTTTCGCAATTAATTGATATAAAAAAATTCTAAATATAAATTTTATTATTGAATATACTTAAAAATTATTTTATATCATATTGTTGGTATTTTTCATATTCACTAAATATAAGTTTTTTTTTTAAATTAAATCAATATTTAATATAAAAAGTCTATTAAAAAGTAAGCAATATCACCACTTTTTGTATTAATAAAAACAATACACAAAATACTCGAGGGAAAACTATGAAACATGAACATAAACAGTAGTTTGAAAAGTTGACTGAGTTGTTGTTGAAGTTGAAAGTTAGCTGACTACGTTGACCGCTAAATAAAGGAAAAAATCAAAATATAAGTAAGTTACCAAGACAAATAACGAAATAACAGTTAGTCATATGTATGTTTTAGTTAGTTATATGTAACTTATCAAAAAAAGGGGGAGAGCGCTGTATGCTGCTTTACAGGTCTTCTAGCATAGCAACAGAGGCTTCAAATATTCCTGTACTGTTTAGTCTATGTTAATTTTGTCACTTGGCATGCATTTGAGACTGTTTATTAGCCAATTATTATTATAACAATATCAAATCGTCAAGTCCAAGTCCCCCGACGCAACGACTTCAATTAGAACATAATAATATTATTTTTATCCTTTTTTGTGTTATTTTTGTATCTAGGGCTTTTTATTTTTTTTGTTCTTTTTTGTTTAAATTCTTGAAATATTATTACTGTTTATTTTTTTTATACAGAATAACATTAATTAAACACATTAGTATTGTAGTAGTGTAGTGTAGTGTCACACGGTGTGACAAAAATCATTGTTGATTTATCCGTCCACCTGCATTCGACATCGTACGCTCGCAAAATTAAAATAAGAGCTAGAAAGTAGTACATTATTAGTAACAACATTTTTACAAAACTACCCTCCACAATTCCCAAACAATTCCAACAAATATACAATGATAATGCAGTCGCTGTAACTTGTGAATACACACGGAGTTATTTTTGTAAAACGTTGTTATATTATATTTGTTTTTATTATGCTCAGTTTATTTTTAATTTTATGTTTAAAATTTTTCTGTGGAATTTTACGACTAGCTAACGACCCAAAACATTACCTTCTCAATACCACTAATACTAATTTAGAACTATGATACTTACGCTATAATTTTTCGTAGAATATTTTACTATTACTTGTCCAGGAATAAATTTATAGTTAGTTTGTACCCGGTAGAAGTGGGAGCGAGAGGTATAACAGCAAAATTTCTTTATAACTTACTTAAACACCTTGGCTTTTCTAGAACAAACACCGGTTCATTTTTAGAAAGTTTTTCAAAGGCGAAATTAGTAGGTTCTTTCCAAATTGTGTTAGGTAAGGAGAGGAGTGTAGAAAGTGAAGGCGAGCGTTTTTGCGCATAATAAAGGGGCCCCTTAAACCTACCCCTGGGTCGCAATTCCCAGGCACTTTTGGCACTCCTCTCCTTGCAACGCAATGAGCACGGAACCGCTCGGTGAATCCATGGAATGCTAAAAAGCTTCGTCTTATTTCAAGATTCATATAAATTTACTTTTTATGTAGGTAAGCTAGATTTACATATTTAGATTGCTTGACGGCTATTGTTTAGTGGCTTTGCTGCTGAGCCACTTTTTTTTTAGTATTCTGGGTTTACGGTTCGTCCTATCTGGAAAAATAAGAAAAGCACACAAAAAGTGCTAATTTAAAAAGCTTGTTCTAGAGCATCTTTTACAATATTTGTATTATATGTTATGTCACTAGAAAATATGTGTTATATAGGATACATATCATATACAAATAATTATATATAATGTGTTCATAGCATAATATGTCTAGTTTATTTGAGGTCGAATGTAGGCAAGACGTGTGTGTTTCTTCAAAGATTAAGAGGTTTAACTTAATCCTTACTTAACGCCCATCCATTGCAGGTATATTATTATTTTTAAGTAGTAAAGTTATAAACATATAGATGTACAATGGACGTTTAGTTTAATTTACTTCTGCAATAATGCTATATAATAAAATACAAAGCTATTATTATCAATTTAATAAAATATATTATTTAACTGTTCAAGTTACGTTTTAGTGTTCTATTTAAAAAAATATGAATGAAAAATAATTACACGTTAACTTAATTTCAAATCATAATATTACCAAGCAATACGTCTACATATAAAAGTATATGGTATGTCACCATAGAGGTCATAAACAGATGTTCCACCAGGATTTAATCTCTATACTTAGTCTTTGTCCGGATAATTAACTCGTTAGGCCATGTCGGTACTGTAAAAGGCCTTTTCTGTGCGAGATGGCACTTTAAATACAATAAAGGTACTATCACACTGCAACATGACAGACGGACATAGAGACCGTCACCAAATGAACACGAAGCGCCGCAAACAGAATAGCTAGTCTCGAGACTACTTTATCTGGCATTTGAGTAAAAAAGTATAGTCAAAAAAATAATAATTCCCTGTTTTCCAAAGCATAAGTAATAAAGAATAACCAGTTTTGTGTTAAGTCAGGTGTTTTTCGTGTTTTTTTTCATCAAAATAATGGATTAAGAAGATATCGTTCTATTATTATAAATAAAAAGTCAGATTATTGGCTTATTAGGAACAGACTTTTACTTTTCAGAGTGTCGTTTAATTTGTTACATTTAGAAACTTATTTTTTTGTAATTTAATGTTACGAAAACTTTATAATGGTCCAGGGTTTAATTAAAATTACCTACTTTTTAGACAATATTTTGTTTTGTTTGAAAATATCTTTAAACATGTATAGCCATGTTAAGCTTATTTAAATTTATATAAACAAGCTTCCGTCCCGGGACGGTTTCCCAGTAGTCGCGGGTTCGAATCCCTGTCCGTGTCTGTTTATTTTTCATTTTATATTTATATAAATTTAATATTTTGTTTTTTTTTCATATGTTACAATAATTAATTATTTCATAAATAATAATCAAGCATAAAGACAAGGACCGGAAAGGAAATGTAATTTCTTTCGATTTAGATAATCGACTTCCATTCACCATCCAAAACGTACCTATCTATAAAAGCTGCTTCACGCCAATCTGCTCAAAGATCTTTCTTTTCTTTTTAGCTTCAATTTGATTTGTAAATAAATTTAATGTAGGGTAAACCTGGGTACATGTTTTAACTTTATAAAACAATATGATAATTTATACATATAATTTTAAGATATATTAAAAATATTGCTCAATTATATGTACAACAATGAGACTTTTTTATTAATGTAGGCGACATAAATACAAATAAAAGTGCTAAATTGTAGACTACTTGCATGTATTATTTAATCTGTCGCTATCGGGTGCTATGTGACAATCAAGGAAAGACTGTTAAACGAACGAACTGAACGATGTGTCCGTCGAGTTCATTACCCGGATAAAGCAGAGTATTTTTAACGTTCAATTGAATATGAAGACTGAAGAGGCAATCAGAACTGGACCTCTGCCGCCGACACTGGGACAGATCGAGGTTTTTAATTTTTGAACCTACCCTCACATACACATGCTCACACTCGTATACACACATGCTGATTATACACAGTTTACTTTTGTTTTATTTTATTTTTGAACGAAATTATTACATTGAAACCACCTAGCGTAGAACTGTGTGAAAACTAAAAATTGGGGAGAGCGCATTTTTTACACTTTACATAGTTTTTATTATTTTATAATTAAGCAGAATTAAATAAGTAACAAAACGATTAATATTGTTTAAGCGCTTAAAATTATTTATGAGGTATCAAAATTAATATTTTTTTTAATATTTCAAAGATCAAAGTAAGCAATGGACAAAATAAATATCTAAAACTAATGTGTTTTCTAATAAAAAATACTTAAAACTTTACCATCTAGTAAAATTTCAGCCATCTAGGTGAACAGTTTTGAACTATGAATTGTTGAGTCAGGAGAGGAGAGGAGAACAGGAGAATTTGTTGTATACTTAAAATTAGAATTTTAAGTATACAACAAATTAATAAGCAATGTATTAAGAGAATGTGGAGCGGTAAAACCTATTAGGACTAATTATACATTAGAATTTGAAATGTGCTCTAAGATGCTGTTAAATAGCTGTAGCGAATACCTTTTGCAGTTGGTTGGTTACTAATTAAGTATTCATAAAGATAACTGATGCAATAGTTTGGGTAGATGAATTTTCTAATCTGTGGTTCTGTTGATTGTCTATAGCGATTTATTTTTAAAATATTATGAATGTTATATAGTTTTTATAATATGAAATAATGAATATTATAAAATAAAACATGAGTTTTGAGTACCTAGCCCTGGATATGTTTATATGAGTGAATTAAAATAAACAAATAAAGTACGAAATTTATATAAAAACAAAATATTTAAAAGACTGTACCTACCTAACACTTAATTGAATAATTAAGAGACAATACATATGATGAATAAGAGTAACATAAAAGCATATCAATTGAACGACAGACAACAACGATTCCGGTCACGTCCAAAACGCAACGAGTCGTGCCGAGACAAACACTCGCCGACACTTATTTGATTTGTAATTTGTCTGCACTTCTAGATTCAATTTTCTGAAAAATTAAAAAAAAATACTTTTTTTTTCAAAATTAATAGCTTCTAAGCATACGTTAACATTTTTAAGTTTATCTTTATTAAATTGTACACTACTATTTAGGGAGGTACTTTATACATATGTAAATTCATAACATAAATAAAACAACTATTCACTTTCATAACTTTAATTTTTTTTGGTACTCATAATATTAAGATATTAATAAAGTTTAGGATGTTTGACTATTTTTAACCCCTTAATCAAGATACCCCTAGTGTTATAAGGTTGACCTGTGTGTCTGTGTATCAGTGTATCTATCTGTAACATCGTAGCAGCCATACGAGTGTTCGGATTTGATTGCGGTTTTTTTAACTAAAATTCTGGTCCGTTGAGACAGTTCTTAGCTATCGTTTAATCAATATTGATCGTAAAGCAGCATTTTCAATACCACTCACTAAAGTTAAGATAATAATGGGCATGACTGAGGATGTAGCCAAGATGTCCTCATACGGATAACTCCTCAAATGTCACAACACTTACGTGAAATCTTGAATTTGTAGTTATTTAAGTATGTTGATGTATATAATGTTAGAGCAATCTAAAGCAAACAATATGAAAATAATTAATTTAAAAAATATATATTTGTATTAACTACTATCAATTTCGGTAGATGAATATTAGACTATAAATATAATTGCATACTTAAACGCCACTTCCCAATATTTGCAATTCTGACCAAGGAAACCGGTACGAGGATGGTTAAACAGACTAAAAAACAGCTTTTTATATGCAATATCCCTTGCAACTTATGAACCCTAGCAGCTTAAAATTATGGGAAACTTTATCCTTTCAATACTACCATACCCTCTTAGGCCTTGATAAGTTGAACTTTGTGGTTGAATTGATAAATATACATTATTGTCTTTAAATTTCATTCCTATCGATTTGTCGTCGAATACTTTATTTTTTTCGGGATGGCACCTTCTTTCAGTTGATCTTTGTGAAGTCGATTCTTCATTCGATTCGATCGATTCATACTATTCGATTTTTAAAAATAAAAACTCCTATCCCCTCCTAATCTTTGAAATTCATACGTAAGATTACTCTAGCTCCAACTGCAACCTTTATAGAATTTAGCAATCCACGCGTACAATGTGGGTCTTGTGTGATATAAGCTTTATATGGTCGTTGGACATAAGAGGCAGATTTTTAAGATTGATAGAAGATGAATGGAACGTAGAACTTCAAAATATACCATGGGTATTTCATGGTTTATAAGAAAACGAATGTGGCGCCATTTTCTTCTTATATCCTCCAAACGCTGTCTAGTCATTTGTTTATAGACTGTTGCTTTTATTTTTCTCAATGGCTAATGCAAAAGCGTATTGATTGTTTTTTCCGTTTACAACACGCGCTGCAACACCATTTTTTTTTTTTTTTTGAACGTTGTAAAAATGCGTTATGCATCATCCCTGCAGCCAGGAAGGTGATGACCGAGGGGGTATGTGGGACTACCCGGCAGCATAGAAGACGCTGCCATTTTTAAGGCTACTAACTAAAAAACCAACGGTTGACCTCATCGCCTTAGTGGGACGCCACGGGATCGCTTTCGCACTCACCGTGACGACGCGCTGCAACTCCTGTATTTATTTATTTATTTATTTATTATTTCATTTCATTACAACAAGTACAGGAGACGTTACAATTAACTAAATAAAATTTTGTGAGAAGTCAGGAGGGATGGTTTGAACGCAGTTACTGACCCTGGATATCTCACTAGGATACCCTGTGCTGAGATATCCAGTGAACTCTTTGACCGTACTACTACACCTACGATGCAACTTTTATTTATAAAATTATCTATTCTCATATTATTACATATGGTGACTACATACTTGTAAATAACCTTAAAATAATAATAATAATAAGAAATATTAATAATAGTAAATAATTATAATAATATAATAAAATAATAATATAATATAAAAAAGTATATATAATATTAATAATCATAATTATAATACTAATATAATAGATATATATATATTTATATAAACTCAATATAATTTCGGGTATATACGGGGATATAAATCAAATATTACCTATAAAAATGACAAAAGATTTTCTGTGCTATCATAATCTAAAGTTTTTAACCATTTTATTAAGACTTTCTTAATATTTTTTGGACGAATATCTTGAAAGTTTAATATTTTATTCACTTTATTTGCTAAAAATGGTCCAAGAAAAGGAAAGAACTATTGAGCATATCTTGTTTTAGTTTTTGGAACAGTATAGATTATTCTGTTACGTTTAAAATAACTACTATTTATTTTTGTTTTAAATTGCCTTAGAAGAAGCTTTAACATAAATATTTGTCTAACAGACAATACATTACTACACTTATAGAGATCACGAGTTGAGTATCTAAGTGGCTTGAAGTTTATTATTCTAAGTAACATACGCTGGGCCCTTTCAGCAATGAGTAAAACCTTTTTAGTAGCACCGCCCCAAGCCAAAATACAATATCGAATTAGAAATTCACACAAAGCGCAGTATATATTATTTATAAACCTTTGGCTACCTAAATGTCTCAAAGTTTTAAAAACTCGCGCCATTGACCTTATACGATAGGCCAGATTAGTGACGTGAGATTCTTATTTTAAGTATCTATCTACCGTTACTCCCAGATACTTAATTTGGGAGACTCTTTCTAATGAAATACAATCACTACAAGTTCTAGATGTTTCGCAGTAATCTCTAACACAAGAGTGATCTTTAATTGAAAATGAAGATTTGGGTTGCGATGTGATATTAGTACTGAAAGTTAAAAATTTTGTTTTTTTTAAATTTATAGAAAGCAGATTTCTGTCCAGCCATTGTCGAACCTTGGTAGTACCACTTTCAGAAATACTTTTAGTTTCCTCCCAATCACGCCCCGAGAAGAGTAAAACCGTGTCATCTGCATATGTTATAATATTACAACCAGGCAGTTGTAATGAACAGAGATCGTTTATATAAATGATAAAAAGGGAAGGACCCAAAATATTTCCTTGTGGCACGCCATAATAAATGTCTTTTTCTGAACTTAGTGTATTTCCTATCTTTACGCATTGTCGCCTATCAGATAAATAACTTTCAAACAAATCATAAGAAACTCCCCTAAAACCTAGTTTATATAATTTGGTTAAAAGAATACGAGGAGAAACTGTATCAAAAGCTTTTGAAAGATCAAGAAATACACCCAAACACTTATTATTTACATGAAGAGAATTTACGACAATTCTAATCAGGTCATTCAAAGCATCTTCAGTGGATTTATCTGATCTAAAACCGAATTGTTGGTTAGATAATATTTTTGATGAAGACAAATAATGTTTAAGACGAACATTTATAATTTTTTCCAGAATTTTGGACATAATAGGTAAAATTGAAATTGGCCTATAATTAGTTACACAAGATCTATTTCCGCCTATAAAAATAGGATGTATTATAGCTCTTTTAAATGATTTTGGAAAAACTCCCTTCTCTAAACACAAATTACACACATGAGTTATGGGAGCAACTAATATATCTGAATTTTGTTTAAGTATATCAGCAGATATATTATCAATACCAGGTGTACATAATCTCAATTTGTTAATTATATTTTTAACCTCCCTTTCATCTGTTAGTAACATTACAAAGGAATTTAATTTGCTTGAAGTAAGAGTAGAATACTACTCTTACTGCATTTAATAAAATGCAAGGTAATTTTCAGAACAATTTAGTTTTGCCAATTTATTTTCAGCCAGATTATGACCAAGGGTAGAGTAATAATTATTAACTTCATTAGCTGATTCAATAGCCGATTTGTTAGTTTTTATGAGTTGTAATGGCTCGATTTTTGGACTCATTAAATTACAAATAGTTTTGACTGATTTCCACGTCATTTTTGAGTCAAACTTGTATTTTTCAATAAGAGACCTGTCATAAAGTCTTTTTAGTTTTTTAAGTAAATTATTACAAGTATTTCGATATTTCTTATAATGAACCCTAAGATTAATATTATCCGGATAAGTGAGGCATTTTTTATGCAAACGATCGCGCTTACAAATACATCGGAGGAGACCTGGTGTAATCCAAGGCTTAATAATACGTTTCGAATGTGTAATGTATTGGGTAAAGGAATATTTTGTTATTGTTGCACTTATATTATCTATCAAGATATCTGCAGCACTATTAGGATCACAATTTTGTGTAACAAGATTCCAGTTAAATAACTTCAAATCATGCCTTATGCTATCGTAAAGTACTGATGTGCGAGTTGTTACTGTACGGTTGATCTTTTTATTAGTAAAAAACTGCATAAAACATGAGTAATGATCAGTAACATTTGAAGTTATAATGGCAGTCACAGATATATTTTTGGATCCAGATAGTATATGGTCAATGCAGCTATCACCTCTAGTCGGAAACCTGTGGGTAGGTAATAATCCATGAGACGCACATATGTTCAAATAATGTTGTGCATTTACACAAAAGTTACTATTTATGTTTATATTTATATCTCCCATTAATAATATGTTTTTAAATGTACTTAAGTTATTTAGGATTCCGTTGAGACTGTATAGAAAGGGATCAATATTTCTTAAATACGGTGAACAATAAATTGCTAATATTATAGTATCATTGTTTATTTTAATTTTTAACCCATTAGCCTCAGACAATATTAACTCATCAATGATAACGTCTAGATTTGATTTGCAATACACAACAACCCCGTCATTTTGGTTAGAATTATTTTTTGTAAAATACGATCTATACCCTGCTAAGTAAGGGACATTAATTTTATTATTTAGCCAGCATTCAGTTAACACTACGATATCAACATCTAGACAAAGTCGATGCAACAAAATCTGTAATTCATTACTATTGCAAAAAATACTTCTAATATTTTGGCTTAGGAAGGTAATACAACTATCGGTTTTATCAATTATTCTACTTTTTAATTCCTCCGGAGAGCAACAGAAAGATGTAATGTTCATATTTTCATCAATATTTAGAGTATCGAAATGAGCGGTTTATAAAACGTTAAATGTATTGGAAATTATTTTTTGTAAGTTAAGTGAATAAGTACAAATAGGTGGGTAAATTAAAATTAAAATATGAGAGAAACACAAAAAATTAAATACTATCGTGTCAACAAACATTTCAAACAATAAATGACTAATATTTATACCTTATTAAAAATAAAAATAGGGAGGTAGAAGTAAAACTTGAAACAGAGTAATGAATAGCACAGACAATCTTGTATGAAATACATAAAGTGCTTAACACAATATGTTTCATTTTAATATTTGATTTAAATATATAAACATACACAAGTATTCCATAGGACATATAATATTATAAATATTCTATAATATATGAATGTTCAATGTATATAAATAAGAATAATGTTTTAAAAATATGTAATATATTATAATATGATAACTTATAGATATATAAGTGATAAATTCTACATTTTACGTTAATGTTAGTTATTAACAAGCAGTTCTTTGATCTGACCTTCACTTCGTAATATAATATGTGGCTCACCTTCGGTCTTGCGAATAAAAACCTTTCCATTAGATATCCAACAAAATTTGTATTTTTTTGCTTTTTTAAGTTCACGACCAAGAAAAAAAAGTTTTTTGATTTTATCAGAAAAATATTCCGAGACATATATATAAGAATTTGGACCGGGCAAACCTATAATATTTGTATTCAAACGATCCCCCTCACTTTTTTTAGAATGCACTTTAACTGAATTGACGAATGTTTCTTTAACTTGTTTACTAATCAACTCCACTATTATGGGTTTCTTATGTTCAGTTTTTCCTGGTAGTCGATAAACTTTGCAGATCTGGCTATCCGAAATATTGGCTTCAAGAGTTTTGAATATTTTTGAAACTAGGGTAGATAAATTTTCGTTAACAAAGCTAGGTACGTTACGTATCTCTAGGCAGCAGTCTCGTTCTCTTTGTTGTATTTTATCCATTTTATGGCTTAATTCTTCCACTTGTCTAGAAAGTATGTGTAGTCACTTCAACAAAAGTTCTTTAAAATAGCATTTACTCATATCGTCGCATCGTTTCAGGTCGTAGCAAAGTTTTTTAGATCCTACAGGATCTCAAAAACCACTTAAAAAGGTATTAATGTTAATTCTTGATAAAATTTACGTTTTGAACCTATTATGTAGTAAGTACGGTTTCATACAAACTGACATAAGTCAATATAGGGCTAAAAAAGTTTTGACATTTCTCGTAATATTCTTGAGGTGTTACAAAACACTTGAATTAATACATCTTAAACCAAATCAACTCATTTCTCTGAAATTATTTATTAAAGCATTACGGATACCATTTATTAAAGCAAATATTTTTAGTTGTTGTCGTAGTAATAAAATAATAAAATAATGATGTTGTTGTAGTAATAAAATAATTACGAATTAATCATAAATTCTTATAAATTGGTTCAAAGTATTCGGTTTTCCGTCAAATTCCGGGATCATTCAAATAGTTTTATATATATTCTCTAAATCGGCCATATTGTACGTACGCTAGTATAATTTTAGTCTCTGTTAAGATCTAAAATATGATTTTTCCTATTATTGTCTAACCTAGGGCAATATGGGATGATTGGCATGGATGATAAATCTTCGATAATTAAAAGGAATAATTTAAAGATTTAATGGAAGCTTCTTAAAAATTCAAAACTACATAAAAAAAATGTAACTCTGGTGTATCGATTTTTTTAAATTCCTCCTGCTGCAACGTTCCTCTTTCAAAAAACCGAAGTCATTGACGGATTCACTGACTTTAATTTTTGGCCATCCTACTACCAGTTCCAATTACGACGGTCACAAACGGATGATCCAAAATAATATAAACATGTTGGACTTAATATTTAATAAATATAACTAATTTATATGGCTATGTATGACTTTCTCAAAACTAGATACAAGACTGTTTTAAATAAATTAAATTATAATAAAAATAAAAATAGAAAAAAAAGTTAGACAAAGAAAGGTTCCGGGCATCCTAGCATTACATTCGGATTCCGCACCACTAATACACCTATCAATGATACGTCTAATCAGAGATTTCATGTAGAATGGGAGTATAATAAATGTCTATTTAGTGGTCCCACTATCTATGGGAATATAACAAAATTTACCTTTTTGTTTGATATGATTTTTTTATTGATATAAATAACCATAATTCAAAAAAAATCAAACAATAACCCACACTATCTTCTACAATATTAAATACAACTATTTTTATTTCATATATTACTACCTATGATACAAAGTAGAGAACGAAATTAAAAATCTGATATTTTTTTAATTTCTTTATGAAAACGAGGCTAATGATAAGACTTCAAATACTAAAAATCATCATTATGTTAATTTTACCAGTAAAAATAAGTATGAATAAAGTTATTAAATATTCTTTATATTACTGATAAGTATTACATATTATGTAAGGTAAGTAATGAAATAGAACACTAAGTAATGAAATGGTTGAGGCGCGATTGTACAAAGATTTATATCTGTAATGATTGTATTGTATCTAATATTATAAAGTCGTATCATTAACTACAAACTGTAGAGTAGAAAGGATTTAGTTTAGTTAATAGACATAGATGTAGACGGACAAATGTTACAATGAATCTATTTACTGAAATAAAAAAAATCTTCAACAATTTGTGTTTAGTAGAAAATGTCCTTAAGTTGAAGTTGGCTATGGGATATTACTATAACTTCAAGAGTTCAAGATGTACTACTGTCCTAGTTAAGTTTTATTGTATATTTCTGACTTTTGTCTTATCGTTGGCAGCTATTTGGGGCTTATTTTATTATAAAGATTCTAAATATACTATTGATATTTTCACGCTATGCTGTATTGTCCTCGAGCATTTGATTTACGTTATTTCATGTCTTTATACAAGTCAAGCTTCTTTTCAAAGATACTGTTCAGGAATTAAGATTATTGATATAACTCTTAAATTGAGAAATCCCCTAAAGTCTCCTTTTGTAATAATTCTATACTTTCATATTTTATATCAATTCGTTTTCGTTATCCCGATATTACTTACTTTTCCAAGTCTGTGGATTTATCATCTATCTCAATCGTTGTTAATAATATTTAATACTATGATTTTTGCAACTGCGATAATTACATATAATTTATTTTTTGCAAGAATGAGATTAATAAGAAAATTATTAAACAAACATCTAAATGACATGAACAAAATATATGTTGTAAAAAAGTATTTATTATCATACAAACATTTAATAAACAATTTAGAAGATAACAACAAAGCAGTTATATTTACTGTAAGTATATAAATATTATTTGTGGATTTTCTTGACTAATTTTATTTTGATGAATTAATATATTTAATATTTTTATCATTTCCAGTATTTTGTTAACATTTTGATTCATTTTTTCAAAATAACTTATTATTCCTACTTTATTATGGATTTGTTGTTAAATACGGTAAGTAATATTTTCTCCGAACAATATGCACAATAATTATACTACTAAAATGCATCTAAAGAAGTTATCAAAACTTGTGATTTTTGCGGTATATTTGTTTTTCTCGGCATCCTTCAACAAGTAATCTATCAAGAGCCCTGTAAGTGTAATAGTGTATACAGACATTTCAATTAGTGGGAAGTATTGAATAGATCCTCCACATAATCGTCTAAAACAAAGCTAAGTCGATTGACTACACAATATCAATTTTAATTTGAGACCATTTAGTATATCGATTTACAGAATGCTTATTAATAAATATTAGTATTATTTGTTGTTTTGTGATATATGCTAAGCCACTACAATAATCATTATCAAATAATAACCTTTTGTTCTCAGAAAGTGGACTATGGCTTAGGAGTTATTATTTTGTCATTTATAGAAAATGTGTATTTGTGTATTTGCTTATTGACGCCTGCTGTGATGTGCGAACAAGCAAAAGGAGAATACGAGAAAATAAAAATAGTATTGGCCTATGAACTTATTAAGTGTAAAGGTATCTCTATTTTAATAATATAATTATTGCTTTGTTATTGTTATATGAGTGTCACGGTCCACGTCTTTAAACATGGCACTACAATATTAAGAATGAATATACCAGATGTCATAGACCACAGAGTTTCCGTTTTTGGTATCCGATGCAGATAGAAGATTAATTATCATCACTAAGTCACGTACAGTCACGTCTAAAAGTGGTTGAACAGATTAAAATTTCCAAATGGACAGTTACAAACAAAAGTCACTTAACATCGATATTAGTATTCCAATAGCACCATTATGATAAATCTGGATTTTTCTCTTGTAACTGTTGTAATAGGTATATGTAATGTTTACATTAAATGAATTTTATTTAAGAAAAAATAGAGGTTTTCTCTTTTTTTGAGGCTGTCTATATCTATAAATTTCCCTTCTTAAACATAGTTATGACTGCTCTTCTATTACTCAACTAAGTGTATACATCTTAAGTGTCTGTGAAATAGTTTAAACAATTTCTGAACCTGCCAATGCAGTCAAATACGCCAATTTTGCAAGTTAAATATATTTTTTTTTATTTTAGATGAAGAACTACGTGCAGTTCTGTTAAATGGAATAGAATACTTGGAGTATAGACCTCCATTGGTTTCTATTTATAGACTTTTTCCTGTCGATAACTCTCTTATCACAAGCTTTATTCATGTCTGTACTACGTATATAATTGTTCTGCTGCAAACCGCCTTCTAAAGGAAAATATTGATTACCTAATTAAGTAAATTTTAACGAGTGGTGTTTTGTGAAGCAAATAAAAAGATGATGATTTAGACTGTGTTTTTTATATTTTTATACAAGCATATATTTTTGAAGTAAATCCCTAAGATGTCAATAATCATTAGATATTAAAGGTTTTTATCGGCGACAGCACATGTTTACGCCTGGCTTGCAGCTGTATTTACTTAATATTCATTGAATTTAAGAGTCAATTTTAAGAGTCATTTTTTTTTATTTTATGTCTTCGACACAAATCGTTATATTATGATGATTTAAAATGTGTAAAAAGTTATGTATTTTATATATCGAACAATTTATACAGTTAACCAGTAAAAATAAGAAAATTTTATCATATTCAAGTATCCTAAATTAATTCTATTTTCATTTAAATTAAAAAAAAACCTTTTTTACTATTATTTTTTTATAAAACCTAGGTCAACGCTTGACTACATTCCACCTGATGTAAAGTGGAAATGTTGTCTTAGGTGGTAAGACGCTTTAATCTCATCACTCTTCTATTAAAGACATTCACATTGTATTCAGACCGATATAACAACACAGGCAAGCTGTTCCAGTTCTTCAAACTAAACAAGACAAAAAAAATCGTTCCGTTAGGAAGGGGGAAATGTCCCTAACGTAGGAATGGATACCTGCCTTGCCCCAGACCGTCTGGTGATGGTAGTGGGAATTAACGCAAGTAATTCATGTACACACTTACCAAAATGTATCTAATAGAATACTAAGAGGCAAGCATTTCTACACCTCTCTTCAAGGCTGTGGAGGTTGGCTTCAACCAATTCGGGATTGCTTATAAGCCTGCAACTGCAGCCGGTCACTGTTTTCTGGAAAGGACACATTCTGGAAGGTAGGAACCAAGGTGAAGGAGCTCCTATTGGCGGTGAACAGACACGTCTACGTTTTGACAAAATTTATTTAAATTTGAATTGAATTTGACTAGATTGGCATGTACACATGCGGAGACTGTCTGAAGTTTATCATTAAAACGTTGCACCAAGGCTTCTCTTTTAGACTATATTTAATCTCTGCTAGTCCAAATATCTGGAAGATATATTTTTAAAACTGTGTTGACGACAGCCAGCTATGTAGACAACAACATACCCAGGTACTGGGCTTCAGCGGATCAATAATGTGCAGCAGAAAAAGAGTTGCAGAAAGAGATCTATGGTTCAGAATGTCCGTTACCTAGACAATCAGACCAGAAGATATACAGTACACTGAAAGGTTGCTTATAAGTCTCGCAGGACACATCCTGTCAAATGAACTCGAGACTTCCAGAAAGACGGAGATCAGTTCTTTACAAAAATTGTTATCGGTCATGGTCGCCGAGGAAGTTCTATAACTATTCGCCCCCAGAAGTTTCCTAGTCTTATAAAATCCAACTGGTGAGGTTCTAAACTTAATAGGAATTTCAGTAGCTTCATGCCACACAAAACAAAATACTTTGCTTATCCACTAACATTAGAACATTCATTTTAGAGCAGAGACTTTTCCATTTTTTATTTACTAACGTCCTAAAATAACTAAAAAGTGATCTCTTGGAAAGCTTGATCAATAGCGTTTTTTAAAATCTTTTTATTACATGTGATGTCGCTAGAAAATATTTGAAATATACGATATATCCAATACAAATAAATGTACATAGTGTGTTCGTAACAATTTATGACAAATGTGAGGTCAAATATAGAAAAAATGTGTGTGTTTTCTTCAAAGGTATATCAAATTTCTGAAATTAATTAAACGAATCGTTTCACCTTAACCCCTACACATACATACACATCTCTACTCTAATGGTAGGTATATAAAGCTATTACTATAAATTAAATTAAATATATTAAATTTATATAAATATAGAATGAAAAATAAACCGATACGGGCAGGGATTCGAACCCGCGACCTCTGGGAAACCGTCCCGTCGCTCTACCAATTGAGTTACCGTATTGCTGTACGTTGTTTGTTGATGTTTATAGATATTTTCAAACAGAGAATATATTGTTTAATGTTCATGTTAGGTTTTACAGTTCGGATTTAAAAAAAATATGAATTAGACTGGGTGTTATATATAATTTAGTATGCAAAGTATGAGGACCGCATACTGTTAACGATTTTAAACTCAGAAAAGCTTGCAGATTATGATTCTCGATGTTGCCAGATGTTGTTATTGAATTCATATAAATATACTTAACAAATGGTTTGAAACTGTTTTAATTGTGTTTTTAACGGTATCCTTTCTTTTTTTCTAATTAAAGATATTTATGGCCAGGCCATATATAAATAAGTAAAAAAAATAAAATAAATAAATATTAAAAAATCAAAATAATAACAATCAATTGTAAGTAATTATTCAGAAGCTAAAAAAATTATAAAAAAAACATGTTTTTTCACTTCGGCAATCAATATTAATACATTTGCAAAATAAAAAAACAATTAAGCCTAATTACCTAAATTCTACAAGCCTTGGTTTTACAATTCGAAGAACATTTACAGAGCTGCACCAACAATTCCGGCAACAGTTCCGTATATTGTAGTGGGAACAATTAATCGTCGTTTCTTTCGTAGCCTAATAAGGGCAAAAATCCATATATATGTTCGTGCTGGCATATAGGTACATGTCTAAACTTTATAATTTATATATATTATTTTTAGAAATAATAAGAAATGTTACTCAATTATACAATTTTCCTAACACTGAGACTCATTTGTTAATAAAGGTGACAGAAATACAAATAAAAGTACTAAATTATCTATCTATATATAACCACTTGCATGTATTGGTGATTGGTCGCTAGCGGGTGCTATGTGACAACCAAGGAAACGCTGTTAAACGAAACGATTTGTTCGTCGAGTTCATTATCCGGATAAAGCAGAGTATATTAACCGTTGAATTGAATATAAAGACTGAAGAGGCAATCAGGACTGGACGTCTGCCGCCGACACTGAGGAAAACCGAGATTTTTAATTTTTGAACCTACCCTCACATACACATGCTTACATTCCTACACATACATGCTGACTGTAGTCAGTTTACTGTTCGTTTTTTAAAATAAAATTAAGTCTAGTTATAACTAAATCTATGAAAGCGAAAAAGTAGTAATTTTATATACTTTTAACAATTAACATAGTTTTTATTCTTTTTAAATGAGCGAAAATAAATAAGGTAACAAAATGATTAATATTTCTTTAGCACTTAAAATTATTTATAAGATGATTGACACCTAAATTAAATGCTCTCCAAGTCCTCACCTGCCACAAGTCATATCACAACTCATGGAATATTTACACTCCAAAGTAGAAACGGCTCTTCTAAAATTTGATTTTAGATTGCAATAGTTCAACCTTATAGTTTTATTTTACGATATATTTTTATACATAATATGCATTAAGTATAAAATATTTGAAAATTATAATCTTGTAATCTTTTTTAAGCAATAATTATTTTGTTTTAGAATCAATTTGCTTCAACGGATAACCCACTTCATACTTAGTTGACTTACAACTAGTAAGTACTTCATGGGATAAAATCGGATTTCGTCTTGTCGCTTTGCCGATTGAGCTATCGTGTTACCGTTAATTCTGTATATGTTTATATAAACATTCTATAAATAAACTATTAGAATACTAATAGATACTTTTTTTCAGAAGATGGTCATACTTAAAGTAACATTGCATAAATAACGCCATCATACATAATTAACTTTATATATCTGAATATTAAATAATATGGTAGGAATAAAGTCCGAAAGAAACTGAACTGAACTGAAACGTCTTAATTTTTTTTTAATCAAGAAAGTATTATCTCTACATAAAGTCTCTATTTGAGAAAAAATATATATCCATATCTTTGAGTAAATCGATTAGAAAGCAAATTTACGTAGTTTGAATCGGTGCCAAAACGTCAAATTGTTAGTGAATGTATGATGGTCTCAGCTCACTGCCTTTGTTTACAATCATCAATTTGATAAATACTGAGGTTGGACATATATCTTTGAAATGTTTTGTAAGTAATTCCAGCAACATGAATGAGGTTAACGATGAGCTAGCAAATATATTTAATAAATATTTGAAATAATATTGGTAAATAATTGTATTAATGTTTTTGAAAATATCTATAAGCATGTATAGCCATGTTAAGCTTATTTAAATTGATATAAATATATAGAATGAAAATTAAATATTTTTTATGTTTATAGATATTTTCAAAAATATTAATTTTGATAGTGGCATCTTTTCAATGTTTATCTATACTGCAAAGTTAGAAACATTGGTTAGGATTTTCGAAAGAAACCTTATAGATGTCACCACCGTCCCGATAAAGTTTGAACTGGGAGTTGTTGAGTTAACGCATCAGGATTTCTTCAAAGTATACAACGAATTAATAAACAATGTATTAAGAGAATGTAGAGTGGTAAAACCTATTCCTATTTATATTATATTAGAATTTGAAATGTGCTCTAAGATGCTGTTAAATAGCTGTAGCGAATACCTTTTGCAGTTCGTTGGTTACTGATTAAGTATTCATAAAGATAACTGATGCAAGAGTTTGAGTAGATGAGTTTTTTAATCTGTGGATTTGTTGGATATCTATAACGATTTATTAATTATATATTATGCATAATATATATTGAAATGATTAATATTATGAAATAAAACTTGAGTTTTAATTACCTGGAAATGTTTATATGAGTGAATTAACATAAACTTAGAAACCATTAAATTTATGTAAATAACAAAAACTTAAAAGTCTAAAAGACTGTTCCTACCTTATATATTATTAAAGAATAAAAATAAACTAGATATTATGGACAGGAGTAACATAAAAGCATGTCAATTGAACGATAGAGGTCAACGAGTCCTGTCACGTCCAACACGCAGCGAGTCGTGCCGAGACAAACACTTACCGGCACTGATTTGATTTGTAATTTTTCTGCTCTTCTAGACCCAATTTTCTAAAGGATTTATTATTTTTTTATATCCCATTCAAAAGTTAATAGCTTCAGAACTTACATAATTGTTTAAAGTTTATCTTTATTAAGTTATATATTAATGCGACTATATAATGTTTTTTACTTACTGTAATTTACTTTTTAGTATTTTTCAGGTATTTGTTGATGTTTATCTGTTTTAAACTATGTTCTACAATTTAAATATGTTGGGTCACAAGCTTAGTTTTTTTTATGTTGGATAATTATCGTAATAAAATATTATTTAGCTTCTAAGGTCAAATATACAAGTAAATTTGTTTATTTTTCCTCAACATTGTTTTTTAAGATTAACGTACGTAGTTATATAGTGTATATATTAAGAAAAATATATAAATTAATATTTATGCAGTTAAGCCTACTGTTATATAATTTTAGAAAACGAAGGTTACATCATTGACAACAATTTTAACTTTGAGGTCAGGCCTCTATTTTAATAAACGCCATATCTATTTTTCGTTTTAATTAAATGTTTCCTGCTTCCCTTGTAGTATTGGTTGTCCCTTCGAGACGGGGGCAGGCCTTGTTGGTCTTGCGGCGGGTTCCTCGTATGCCAAGGAACCACGACCGATAACCTGTGGCAGGCGAATAGACTCTTGATGATATTGAGTCGAGCACTCAAGGAAAAGCGCCCCCAATGCACTACTCCAGACACGACAAAGCTATCCTATTGCATGATAATGCTCGTCCACGTGTTGTGGCACCAGTAAAAACTTATTTGGATACACTTAATTGGGAAGTTCTATCCGCCCTATTCACAGGACGTTGCTCCATCTGATTACCATCTATTTTGTTCAATGGCACATGGTCTTACTGAGCAATACTTCACGTCGTATGGAGAAACCGAAAATTGGGTCGATTCATGGATAGCATCAAAAGATGAAGAATTCTTCCGATGAGGCATCCGTATGCTGCCAGAAAGATGAGAAAAGGTTGTGGAAAGCGATGAACAATACTTTGAATGGAACATATCACTTTTTTGACCATAAATGCCCTATTTTCAAAAAAAAACGGCCGAAACTTACTATGTCGAAAATTTGAGAAATCAAAAATTAATTACTCAAAAGTTAAAATCTAAATAAAGAATCGCGTAATACTTTTAGTCTTAACATAAGCAGTTTGCATAATATTTCTAAGCGTTAGCACTTGTTGCTAAGCGAGCTTACACAATCTCTGTTGTTTAAGAATCTCTGTTGTTTAAGAAAAAAAACCTTTTAGTTGTAGTATAACTGTTAGCTCTTTCTACTTTCCATTTCTATTGTTAAGTAAGGAACAATTTAATTTGTTGGGTTTTTTCAATACGATACGATATTTCGATTTACAATCGTAAAGAAATAAACTGTATGTATACTATTTAGCATTCAGTAAATGAAATGAATTGTAACTGTGTAAATGTAAATTGTCAAATAAATGGATTGGTTCACCTTAAACCTTACTTGGGGTCGGCTTTCCTATAGTGTCGTTTGATTTTTGGTTTGAAAATGGGCTTGATGTTTTTTTTCTTTTAATTTTCTTTCCAGCCCGAGCAAACACGTAGTTTTTTTACATACCGCATAATCACCAATATTGAATTATTATTTTAATTTGAATCTGCAACTTGTTACTGTATTGTTAGCTCGCCTTCGCCACTTCAGCTTGTTGGTTTTCAGTACAGCGATACGCAAGTGCAAAGGGGCTGGCCATCCTGAAACGCTGGAGACATCAGTCCTAATTACTGAAATTTTAGGTGAAAACTTGAAATCGGTATATCTTTAAAACTAAAAATTTGATCACGATATAAATGGTGTCAGGAGATAGGGTATAGGTACCCCCATACCTCCTACTCCTACCCCACCTTCAAATCTATCAACACTCAAGGAAAGATTGCCCAGTTACGTCACGTGTGCGAGATGACAAATAAGGAGAGGCAGTCAACTGGACTTACTGGACTGTTACTATTCATTTTACTTTTAGTTTTTAGTGTAGTAATTACATTGAAACTTGAACTCTTTTATTCACACGCACACATGTGTAGTTACAAAAAGTATATAATTTTTACTCTTTGTTTTACTTTTAGACTTTAGTTGAAACACTAAAAAAAAATACATATTTATTTACAATCTGAAATAGAAAGATATTAGTGTAAGAACCGAAAGTGTACATTTTAAAAGTGTTTTAAATAGTTAATCGGAAATTAGAATGTTCTGTGAGAGCTATACTGCCCCGAGCCAGGACAGGGCTCATGAAATATTTACACTATCCAAGTTTGATCGAGGATACTTCGCTTACAACAAAGTAGAAAGTAATTTATACAGAACAATTCGATCGGAAAGTTTCTTTATGTTTTTAAAATTTAGAAAAGATTTAAGTGAAATTATAATTAACATTATATATATATTATAGTACATTCTTCTCCCAAGAGTATTAAAAGTGGAAAGTTTATAATTTAAATTAAAAATATTAGGTGTATTTAAAAATACAAAACCGAGTTATATATAAACACAATTCGTTATATCTTTTTTATGATTGAAAATGTCTGCAATTGTAGCATTACTTTATTTATAATCCTATGATTATAAATAAAGTAATGCTACAATTGTTATCTATTATTATTATAAGGAGGGTTAGGTGCTCAGTAAAGTCTAACTATAGATTTCAAAAATGCTTTGATATTAGGTAGAGTTTTAATTCTAAATCGTCTTGGAGATATGATTGTGCATAGCTAGTAAATACAACAACATAAATAAATAAAAAGAAATTTATATAAAAATAACCAAAAAGAAACAAACATGTTTAAAAAAAAATTTGTATTATAATGTGTTAGCAATAAGTAAAAGATATATATGAATTAAACGACAGTTATTCAGGTCACGTCCAACTTCCAGCGAGCCATGTCTAGACAAACATACCTGCCTGCTCGTATTTGCTTTGTAATTTCTCTGCTCATCTAAATGTCAATTTCAGAAGGATTTCTACTATTTTACATGCAAAATTAGCCATTCACAAATTAATAACATTTAATTTACATATTACTACAATGAGTTCGAGATTTAAAAAAACTGTTTTGCTTATCTAACTTTTTAGTTTTTTTTCTGTTATTTATATATTTATCATAATTCAATTTAGAATGATTACGGGTTTTTAAGGAATTTTCTATATTTTAAGTAAACCTAGTATCGTGTTGAATTAAGTCATATCTTTTTATATTGGAGAACAAGTTAACAGTTCGTTGGTATTTTTTCTAGTGTTGAAAGGCATAAACGGATTAAAATATTTTAGTACGTGTATTAGAAAGGTCAGAAAGGTATTAGAAAGCAACGGATACAGTTGGCGTCAAAGCCTAAGATTCGTAAATGGAATGGAAGAACTTACAATTCTACAGTAGAGGCAGCAAGCTCACCCATTTTCTTACCACATGTCAAAGGAATCACTGATAAGATAAGGTACTTATTACGTCGGAAATATAATATTAAACGGACGATTTTTCACACATTGTAAGTTACGCTCAATGTCACGGTCACCTAAAGATAAAAACAAGTTAGACGTCTCGGGTGTATACAAGATTCCTTGTGATTGCGGTAAGTGTTACGTAGGGAAAACTCGTCGAAATGTCAATACAAGAATAACTGAACATATACGAAATGTTAAAAATCTAGACCACAATGGCTCGGCAATAATGGAACCCATCTTAAATTCAGGACCGGCTCATTACATACGTTTTGACAAAGCTTCCAGTTTAGATAATGAAAAGTATTTAGTACCTCCTAAAGTACGTGGAGCTATCGAAATCAGCCGTTTTCCAAAATTCAACACCAATGTATGGGTCTGGCTACCAATTAATATCACTTCAAAGGACACTAACAATAAATTAAATACTTTTAATAGGGATACAGTGAGTTCAGTATGTTTACAATTTAATATAACGACGAGTAACGAAGACCTGCACAAAATCTCTGAAGACAATACTAAACTTCTATTGTCATTGTCTACAGATCTATTGTCCCTTAGGGCTATAAAAAAAAAACAAAATTTAGTCAACACGCTCAAAAGATACAGCCGTTTATGCCACAAATGTTCCCATTTTTTAGATATTCGTAAAGGAATCAAAATGTGCAGGGTCTTCTCGTAAACTCAGAATCTTGAAATTTGGTACGAACCAACATCTTATAGCACCGATAAAGGAAACATTGTGAAAACCCTAAATTTTTAGTTGCATCATATTATAAAAATATTTTTAATAATTAGAACTTCTTTCCATATCAACTCATAAAGATATTGAATTGAAATTCATATCAAACACTTAAGTCTAACATTAAGCTGCAACAAAATCGCACTTCTATATCAATGCAATTAAAAGAAACAGCAGTTTAAGTCACATATTTTCTCGCAACTCGCAATTACTCGCAAGGGAACCAAAATGTAAAGGCCGTTTCCAGTCGAATTTTCCATTTTGGCATGAAGCAATCTTTTATAGCACATATAAAGAAAAAACTCCGAATACCTTAAACTTTTGGTTACATCACATATTTTTTTATACATAATGGTACGGAACTCTTCGTACGCGTATCTGACTCGCACTTGGCCAGTTTTTTTTTAATCATATAAAATATAAATCTTTTTTTCTGTTTCTATGATTCGCCTAGACACTCTGTGTCTACAATATACTTATACAATAACTTGTACATTAATAAATTGCTCGTGGAACTCAGCAAAAAACAAGTAGGTTGCTGAATAGATGGCGTCAGCATAAACAATTTAAATTATGCCGACGACATGGTGTTGTTGGGTCCCACGGCTGGTTCCATTAGAGAGTTGCTTAACTCATGTCAGGATTATGCATCTGAACATGGACTATTATATAATGTGTCGAAATGTGAATACCTGATCTTTGAAGCTCCCGGTCAGAAAGTAAAATACGAACCTAGAATTTCACTAAACGGGGTACTGCTAAAACATGTCAATTACTATAAGTATCTAGGTCACTTCCTTACGGCGGACCTCAGGGATCAGTTGGACATTGAGCGTGAACGCAGAGCCTTAGCTGTAAGGTGTAATATGTTGGCCCGCAGGTTTGCTCGTTGTAGTAAAGAATCTAAGATAATGCTATTTAAAGCATACTGTCAAACCTTCTACACGAGTGCCTTGTGGGTAAACTGCACACAAAGGGCATTGGACACTATTAGGGTTCAATATAATAATGGATTTAGGATGCTGTTGGACTTACCCCGTTTTTGTTCTGCTTCACTCATGTTTGCTCAAGAACAAACAAACGATTTTTATGCAATTTTGAGAAACAGAACGTCATCCCTTTTGAAAAGGCTTCGTTCTAGTAAAAACATTATCCTAAAAATGTTTAATGAAAAGGCTGATTCTGAGATTATGAATCATTTTGTTAAAGTCTTGATATTTTTAAAATGAAATTGGAGTCTTAATACGATTTGATTTAATTTATTTTTAATTTATTTTTTAATTTGATGTAATTTAATTTGATTTGAATTTTTTATTTTATTTTATTTTATTTATTTTTTATTTGACTTGATTTGACTTATGTGATTATGCCCATTTTATTTTATTTTATTATTTAAATGTTATGACCATTTTATTTTACTTTATTATTTAAATGTTAGAACTAAATATTAAAGCTCAGATATTTTAATTTTTTAATTTGTGTTAAAATTGATTTATGATGTTAATTCTTGTAGTGATTGAGATTGTTATTTTATTTATTTTAAATTTATAAATTTGATTTCATTTGTATAATTTATAATAATTCGAGATTGTTGTAATATAATTTAATGTTGTTCGAGTCTGATTTGGTTTAATCAAATGAGAATTTATTTACTTAGAAGAATGATTATGTATTTACTAATATAGTTTTATAGAAATTATAATTGTAACTAACAACTGGATCCTTGTTATCTTCAATAAATGATTATTATTATTATAGTAAGCAAGCTGTGTCTACAATATAATAGCAAGGTGATCAATCGAGAGTTTCTGACATTGCAACATAGAATCCTTGTAGGAATATACGCATTGCCAAAACTTATAAGGATAACTATCGACAAAATATTAAGAATTAAATGAAAAGAACTAGATAAATCCAAAGATGAAAAACTCGTGCAGGATATGAGTAACTACCTAAAGAACGACCTGAAAATGTCATATATCAACACCGAACAAATGTGGGCAAAGTTTGAAGATTATTGCACGAGCCAAGCTAGTGCACAGCTGGGAATATCTAAAGGAGACTTGAGTATTGGAAAGGACCCGTTCTAGTGGAACCAAAAAGTCAAAGCTTGTATTATGGACAATAAAAAACTCTTTCAAAATGTGGTAGGATACAAAGCTGGAAGAAGACCGTGCTAAGTACAAGATGACAAAATCAAAAATGAAGAGAACTGTGGCACAGGCAAGGGTTGCCGTAAGAGAAACATTGTATGAAAAACTAGAAAAGCAAAATCAGACGCTGAAATCTTTAATAAAGCAAAATTTAGGCACAAGTCAACGCAATTCTTTAGAAATAAAATAAAGTAATTTTGACAGACAATAATGACATTATTAATAGATAGTATGAGTACTACAAAGAATTTATGAATCAAGAATTCCCTAATCAACGCTTCCGCTTCGACCAACTCATGGACCGATACATAAGATGAGTATCGTTGATATGAAGGTTAGCGTAAGAAAAATGAAAAAACAAAGCCCCGATGAAATCCCTTCAGAGTCCTGGAAATCACTTGGCAATAGGACTGGAATGGCTCACTCGACTTTTCAACCTAATACTAAGAACTACATCGATATCGAACTCGTAGCGTCTCAGTTACTTGATTTCCTTCTTCAAAAACAAAGGTCATGTGACTGAATATCGAAATTATCGGGGCATCAAACTTATTTCACATACGTTTAAGATCTGGGAACGCATAATATATATCGTCTGCAACTCATTTCAACGATAACCCCTAACCAGTTTGGATCCACATCCTCAAAAGGAACGATAGATGCCACACAAGCTGTGCGAATTTTTACCGATAAATACCGTTTAAACAAAGAGGATCTGCATCTTATTTTTATCTACTTAGAAAAAGCGTTTGATCGAGTACATCGATGGCTAGCATGGCATGCTCTTAGAGACAACCCTAGATAGAACTTCGTGGCGCAATGTAATTAGGAGAGTCGACCCTATTTAAATCAGGAAGAAGCAAGGAACAAGAAGAAGTTTGTATTTTTAAAAACAAGTTAGTTACCAAACTTCTAAAATTCAATCTCGAAAATCAATACTATCCAATTTATATAAGTAAAACTAAATATGAAAAAAAAATATTCAGTATCCCTTATGATCTCTTATCTTCAATAATAAGTATTAAAATGCGTACTACGTGTGGTAAGTAATAAAATAGAACACTAAGTAATGAAATGGTTGGTTGAAAAGATGTGTATCTCTAATGATTGTATTGTATCTAATATTATAAAGTATACAGCCGAAAAGATTATTTGGTTTAGTTTACATCACGATTCTCAAACAAATATAGATAGAAAAGTTACAATGTTACTATTTACTGAAATAAAAAAAATCTTCAATAATTTGTGTTTAGTAGAAAATGTCCTTAAGTTGAAGTTGGCTATGGGATATTACTATAACTTCAAGACTTCTAGATGTATTACAGTCCTTGTGAAGTTTTATTGTATAGTTGTATGTATCATTTTATCATTGGTACCCATTTTTGGACTGTTCTTAATAAGCAACTGTAACACTTTTAACGCGTTTGATATTGCCACTCTCTCCTTCTTTGTTTTCGAACATTTGATTTACACTATTTCATGTCTTTATACAAGTCAAGCTTCGTTTCAAAGATATTGCTTGGGGATTAAGATTATTGATAACACTCTTGAATTGAGAACTCCTCTAAAATCTCCTTTTATATTTATTCTTTCCTTTCATATTCTATTACAATTCCTTCGTGTTACTTTAATTTTACTAGCTTTTCCGAATCAGTGGATTTTTCAAATATCTCAGTGCTTATTAGTAATATTCAATACTATGATCTTTGTAACTCCATTTATTACATATAATTTATTTTTCGAGAGAATGAGATTAATAGGAAAATTATTAAATAACCAATTAAATAACTTAAATAAAATATATGTTATACAGAAGTATTTATTATCTTATAAACATTTATTAAATAATTTAGAAGATAATAACAAAGCAGTGAACTTTACTGTAAGTATGCAAATATTCTTTGTGAAGTTTCTTTGACTAGTATTATTTTGATGTTGGAAGGGTAATATTTTTAATCTTTTAAATATTTTCAGTATTTTGTTAACATTCTGATGCATTTTTTTAAAATAACTTATATTAGCTACTTTGTTGTGGATTTGATTTTGACTAACGTAAGTGTTATTTATTTCTAATAATTTTCACAATAACTATTAAAATATACACCTAAACAAATTTTCAAAACATGTGGTTTAAATCTGTTATTTCTGTCAGGTTGTTATTCTCGGCATATTATTAAAAGTATTCCATGTAGAGCAAATTGAAGTTTTTTAATGTGGTATTTTACGGTATACAGACATATCAGTTACTATGAAGTATTGAATACATCCTCAATATGATCATCTAAATCAAATTTAATATACACAATATTAACTGTAATCTGAGACGAGTTAGAATATTTATTATAGAATAATAGTTTTATTTATTGTTTTATTATATATGCTATGCCACTTCAATAATCAACATCAAACAAACAAAATACTAACGTTTGTTCTCAGAAATTCAATGGCTTAAGAGCTTTTTACTCATTATTAGAAAATGTATTTTTATGTATTTGTTTATTGACGCCTGCTGTGATGTGCGAATTGGCAAAAGCAGAATACGAGAAAATAAAATTAGCATTGGCCTATGAACTTCTTCACTGTAAAGGTACCTATATTTTAATGTATACATATAATTGTTTTTTGTTATCTTCGTTTGCGTGCGCCACAAAGTATGTATGTATAAGTAAGTATAAATCACTAGAACTTAGAGAATGATTATATCAGACACAGATAGATCATAGAGATGTGCTTGTGAACACAGATGTATTACTATAATGTTTTTTTGGTATCCGATGCAGATAAAAGATAAATTAACATCAGTCAGTCTGCACATACAGTCAGCCACAAAAGTACTTTAACAGATTAAAATTTCCAAAACCGCTTCGCACAGTCGCAAACAATTACAAATCATCGGTTTTAGTATTTCAATAATAATAATATTATAATAATTCTTGATTTGATGTTGTAAAAGTTGTAATGGGTAAGTATATTTTTTAAATTAATAAAGATAAAATAGAGGTGCTTTTTTTGTAACAATAGCCGATTCAATTATTTTTGCAGCTGTCTGTATTAAAAAATCCCCGTTAAAAAAAATATATGATTACTCTAATACTACTCAACTGATTTAAAATATTTTATGTGTCCGGAATTTTCATCTAAATTTTTTTTAAATAATTTTAACAATTTCTGAACATGGCATAGTCATCCACGTACGTCTATTTTGTAAGTTATATGTTACTTTTTAGATGCAGAACTACGTGCAGCTCTGTACAATGGAATAGAATACTTAGAGTATAGACCTCCATCAATTTATATTTATAGACTTTTTCCTGTCGACAACTCTCTTATCACAAGCTTTATCCATGTCTGTACTACTTATATAATTGTTCTTCTGCAAACTGCTTTCTAAATGAAAATATTGATTACTTTGTTAATCGGGCCTATGCGTATTGCTGATGTAGCATCGACCACTTTTATACATTAGCTATGACCTCAATGGCCATGGAGCTCACCATGTGAAGGTGTTGGGATCGAATTCCGAGTGCATTGTGGAAAATGCTGATGTTGAAGACTACGAGGGCGTAGGTACATGACTCCAGATATCGGCCACTTGGATTCACACATTAAATCTGTGTACACCTAGGTTAATAACGTTAATTAGGCTATCGTAGTTTTCATTTTAATTGTAATAAAAGTATAATAAATTAGTTTAGGTAAATTTTGATTTATTTTACATTCCATTTAACAAGTTGGGTTTTGTGAAAAAAATAAAAAAAATTGATTAAGTATATGTTTTTTATATAAATATAACCATATACTACTTACACACATACACTATTTTTAAATAAAGTAAATTCTTAATATATTAATAATTATTAAAACATGTTAAAGGTTTTCTCGGTTACATATCATGTTCATGGCCAGGTTTCAACTGTATCTACTCAATATTCATTGTATTTCAGAGCCAATTTATAAAAATAGTTGCAGTAGATATAGAAGTATACCAACATTTTTAGCATTTGTATTATGCTTCCGATACAAATTGTAGATCATCTATAGTCAAGAATAATAGTATTAGGCTAAACATGAGCAATTTGCATAATATATCAAAGTGTGCACTTTTTGTTTAGGGAAGCTTATCTACACGATATTTTTCAGTTCACTGAACTTTTGGGGTGTTCAAACGGTCACACATTATAATGTTTTATTTATACTTTGAAGTGAGGCAGTCCTCTGAGAGGTGTAATAAGATGAAAGACTCACCGAACACTGAGTCGAGTGTTCGCGTTTACAAATAAGAATTTTCAATCGATGTAAAAGAAACAACTCTATTTATATATAATTATATGAATATGTATATCTATATGGATTACCTTTTCATATTTATATTAATAAATTGTTTTGTAATAAATTTGCATTTAACGCTTGAATCTTGTTCTACAAACTCTTAAAACATCATTGTATTCCAACATATTAAAACAGGTAAAATTACTAGCTTTAAGTTTGATCCATCGTTTTTTTCATCTGCTACTCGAGGCTTATTAAAAGACGTAAACATTTTGAACGTGAAGATAGATAAAAGTTATTAATATTATAGAAGTTTTTTTCTTTGTTTTTTATCTCGAATATATCAGATTTGTATAATATGTTCCTTAGATGTTAATTAGAGGTTCCGTAGAGGTAAACTATAAGGTTTATATTGTTATAACAAGTTGTCCAAATCCTTTTGAAAATTTATTAAGCAAATAAGTGCCGGGTGTTTGTTTGTCTCCACACGACTCAGCGCGTGTTAAACGTGGTCTGAGTAAGTGTAGTTTAATTCATGTACTTCTTTTACTTGTTTCTACCACGTTCAGTTTAGCTTAATAATAACATAAATATAGATGACTAAAGGTAGCAAATAAATAGAACATTATCTTAGTTTAATAAAAGATTTTGATTTCAGTTTATTGTTTCATTAAATTTTGAAACGAACTATATTTATTTTATTAAATATACTTTATTATTTTATATCATTGCTCACAAGTGGTGCACTAATAGAATGCAATTAAAACAGAGTCTTCTTAACTGATTTTAAAAATGAATATAATCTAGTTTTAGTTATGAATAATTATATAACATCTAATACATTTGATTTTGATAATTTATGTAATGGTATAAATAATTATACAATAAATTAAATATCTAATATTTTTAATCTCTCACAAATAGTCAACACAATGGCATGTAAATATTAAAGTATTGTAACAAAATAGATTAGAAATTGCAAAATAACTGTTTAAATATATTTTTTTTTATATTTAACACATTTCAATAAAAATATTTGTCAATCTTATTAATATAGGCATAGAATTTTGCACCCATATGGACTTGAATATGGATTTGACTCCACCGTTTTTCGTTGCGCTTTTTTACATTACAACATAGTTTCAAAAAGGGCATCACTCATTCCTAGATATTGCCAACACAAAAGTCATCTCTTATTCCGAGATCTAGCCAACACACAGGACATCACTCATTCCGAGATCTGGGTAACACAGAATGCATCACTCATTCCGAGATATATCCAACAAACCAGGTTCTAGGATACGCATGGTGGTCAGCCATTTTTTTCGGAGGGATATTTGGATAGGAAAAACAAAATTAATTCCATAAACTGCATAATTCATACAAAATTTCAAATAATTATGAAATCAGGTATATCGATTTAATGCAATACAAATACATAAGTTCAACATTATCAGTAAAAAAAGTTAGAGGCATCTCAACACAGAGGTGGCACTAATGATCCCTCTACACCTATGGTTTATTCGTCCGAGTTGTCGGCTTTATTAAAAGATTCTAACCGAACTGTCGGAGCGGAACTTAAAGAGCTGTGACTTGCATTTTTTTTTAAACAGCACGTAGGTTAACGTGCTTAAGCCTGCATCGATCATTAGGTAATACATACATAGAGCTTACGCCATTATCCTAACACAGGGGTAGACAGAAACTATGGAGCGCCACTTCATTTTGTCCTGGCACAACTCTTTTGCCTCTTTTACATCCACAATCACTTTCATACAACGTTTTTTCTTCTTGCCACTTAAAACCCTAGCTTTTTTGAGGACATCGGTGATTTGATTATTATATGTCCGTCTGGGACATCTTCTTAAGGCATAAGGTAAAATATTATTTGGTAAAGTAGCTGTCATATTGTTTCAGGATTTTAGTTGCAGCCAACGTTGTTTTATTGTTATATTTATTAGTATATCTATTTATTACACTTGTTTCTTTCTTCAGATAAGTAGTGCATTGTTCTAAAATTATTAAAATATTGTTTTTTTTTCGGTTATTTTAATTTTATTCACATTTCGTTTGACGCTGCGTGTACATAACAACATTGTTTGCTTATTATGCATATTTTGATTATAAAATCTAATGCCGTGACCTTAAGAGTCTTTTCTTTCGAAAACTTTTCCGAATCCAATATCTTATTAGCCATCCGTGAGTGTTTTAGTTATTTGTGATCTTATCCATCCACATCCACGTTATAAATCCCTTTTGATATTATTGTTTCGTCCATACGCTTTACAAGCCCATACCATCGCAACATTCCTTACTCTATTTTTGTCACTATATCCATTTTCATGCAACATCTATCATGAATCACCGTATTTATCACTCTGACGCTCAGTTTACCTTAGACATGCTCCTCAGAGATCTCATCTCAACTTTGTATCAAGGATTTGCCAACTGTAACTAACTGACTCGTGTTTTGGTATGATTCACCATTCAGGTAACCTCTCTGTAAGTGTGGGTTTCCTATAAGCAGTATGCCCTAATATTATGAGGATTCTTGATGATAAGAAGATCAAGAAAAGCTACAGTATTATTTGACTGTAATTCCATTGTAAATTTTATTTTTAGCATTAATAAAATGTAAATTGTATTTAAACTAAAATTTATCTATAATGATTCTCCGAAAAGAAATAATATTTTTAATTAATTCCTAAAAGAAACAATATTTATATATTGTATAAATAAAGTAATGCAATAATTATCATTTGATTCGAATTTCAAGAACATTTAAATCAATATAAAAATGAGAATATGTCTTAAAATAGACAAATATTAAATAATCTTTTAGATTTTCTGTGACTGTAAATTATAACATTAGTACAGGGTTATTTCTAAATAATTATTCACATCTTGAGGGAGTTTCTCTACATCAATCCCAACAATATTTATTATTCATGGGTTTTTTTAAGTGTGTTTTTTATGGATATTTTTGAGGTAATAAATACATAAGAAATTCATTTCGGGTGCTGGAACCCCTAATACTGACCTAAAACACATACAAAATATGTTTTTTAGCTCAGTATTAGACTAGATTGATGTGTGTAAACTAAGGCTGACTAGACGGTCCATCATTCATTCTCTAACAATTTGACCTTTTGGCACCGATTCAAATTGGGTTCCTAATCGATTTACTAAAATGTACACATATATATAAAATGAAAAGTGCTTTCTTGTTCAAGAAAACCTTCTCGGTCGGTCATTACAAATCTTTCAATGAAATTACAGCTCAAACTATTAAAACAAATACATCACCATTTATCACTTAGAAATTAATACTAACAATTCTCCTATTGGGTTTACTTAATGGGTTTACGATTGGTCCAAAATAAATAATTAACAATAACAATTAATTTAAGATACAAGAGATGCGCTTCAAGACAACGAGAACACTTGGTATTTTGATCAGAGTGGAACCTAAGATTTATATGTTCACGCGACTAGAACATGTGTAGTGCTGTTTTGAATTACTTATGTTTTATATGTATATATGGTAAATAAATGGAGTATGAAAAATATACCGATATGGGAAGGGATTCAAACACGGGACCTCTGGGAAACCGTCTTGTTTCTTGACGGGACGGTCGTCAGTGCTCGACGTCTCAATGACATCTGCTGCAATGATAGAAAGATTAGAAAAGGCTCTAAAACTTATTTAATACATTTTCACAACCCTATAACATCGAATACATGTCACGGTAAATTCATGGAGACGAGTATCGCTAGGGAACTAGAGTTTTTAGAACAAATTCCCAGCTCTTGCAGTTTCGTTTGCTGCTGCGAGTTGATGAATCTTCTATGTTCAATTATATTAAAGGCTATTCTAAAGTATTTAAAGAGTCTAACAGACAACCCCGTTCCTGTAATTTTAATATAAGCATGAGAAATTTCTCAAGTCGTTCGTATTTTATCAAATTTTAAAATTACGCTATTTTAACGGATTCTTTTTTTTTTAACTTTTTACCCAAGGCACTTTTGTATGTTTTTAAGTAAAATGAAATTTTAATTAAGTTTAGCTCACGCCATAGCTCTTGAGATGTATATTGAAGCAGCTCAGAAAATATAATATGAAGAATATAACTTGACAAAAAAAATATCAAGTCATACAAAATAAAATAAAATAATGACCGCCTACCAAAGTTCACACAAACAAACATCTTTCAAATTTGTTTGATTAAATTACTAAAACGTTATTCAATACTTTTATTGCATTTTATACTTATTAAGCAACAAATTTATTTTGGTGAGTACTTTGATATACTTTTACTAACTTTTTGCATGAAATTTAAAATTTACTTTTTCTTACATAATCTAAGGTTTCATTTTAATAATTTTACAAATTTTTCGACTTTAGATTAAGAAGGGGACTTTAAGAACGGTTTTGTAAAAATGGGGTAATATATTATAAATTGGAATTTCGCTATAAGTTGAAATGCAGCTATTCCCTTTAAACTAAAAAGTCAAAAATTAATGGGTTATCGTTTTCAATAAATTACCTACCTAATAAGCTTTAATTTAATTACCTACATACAGATAGACATTCTCAGAGATACCGTTAAGAAAGCATTTCTATATATATATTAATTAACTACGCTGATATGGTAATAAAAAAATACCAAACTCTGAAGTCTGAACCAATCGCCCCTTGAGAATAATCAAACCTATTAATCTTTTTTGGTGTTCTTAATATGAAATATATGTTTTCTGTTAAAAAATATTTGACTTTGGGGGTAACACATATAAGTTCCAATTATAAATGTGTGATGGCTTGGATATAATTGGCTAAAGCTGGCTGTTGAGAGGTGAGTATACGATGTGAATATATATAATGGAATATACTTATTCCATTGTAAAATGCCATAACCCAAGGTTCCTTGGGTTATGGAAGGAATGCCATAAACCAAGGCACTCGTTGGGTTACAGCATTTAGGTTGTTGTAGGTCTACATAGGAAAAGGAATAGTGCCACCCCACGTGCCACATGTACCTCTTTGAATTATCTTATATCTAACACCAAGAAATAATGGCAGTTTCAACTATCTAATTAACAAAAAGTTACTAGCTACCAAATATTTTTTTTATTCACTGGAGTGATATTCGAATAAGCTCAAAATTTGTTGAAACTCGATTATTACTATTTAATAAAAGTTATATGATGGAAATTGGAATCATCTTCTAATAAAATTTTAACTTAACGAAATGACGTTCCCAGGATAGTGTCAAGAATCACGTAGAAAATTATAATAAGGTGAAAACTATTAAATGTTATCTCGCGTTAGATTATTATACTTCCATGGTTCTTTATATATACTTTGTTTTAACATATGTGTAAATAAATTTATTAAGTCGATAACTTGATTTGTTTTGTAATATAAATGATTAAACTCTAATAAAATAAACAGAGAAAAGTTATCCGATAACGTAACTTCAAGTATTTAATTCTAAATAATTTAGATTATTAAAGGTATGTTATAAACCAATTTTGCTATAAGTATAAGTAAATAATAATGTTTACATGCGACTGAAATTTTATTTATATTTGTAGCATATTTAATTAACAATTACTAACGAGAGGTTGTATAAGTATATACGTAGATATGTAGATACGTAGTTATGATACGTAGATATGTAGATATGTAGGTACTATGATACTTAGAGACGTAGGTATGCAAGGTAAGTGAAATATTTGACCCGTGAAACATGTCTTTGTTACCTTCTCCAGCATCCGTAGTCCCATTGTTACTATGTGTATCAAATTTACTAAACTAAATGTTATTGTAATATAAATACAATCCTAATGTTTGGAATTATAATTATAGGTTTAATTTAAGAGAGAAGTTTAATATAAGAGAGAAATTTAATTTAAGTTTTAATTAAAAATGTAATCCATTTATAGTTTCACTATCGATCGTAATTCGTTTTTATTGTCTGTTAATGGATTTACAATGAGAAAATATTATAGCACCATACTAAATATAGCTGTATATAAAAGAATAATTATACAAATTATAGTACAATTTATTTTAATTTTAAATATTATCACATTGGTTTAACGTTCGATTTTCACAAAAAAATTTCATGAAATTAGCAAGATTACAGATTGTCATGAATATATATAGCAAATAGAAATTTATTTATGTACTAACTTTTGCCCGCGGCTTCGCACTCCTTAAATTCGTAGTAAAACAATTCCCACTTCCCTTTTTTTGTATTGGTTTCTATATGACGTATTTTAAGTGATACAATTAAAATTACGACCTCGGCAGACATCGCTCACTGTCAAAAGTATATTTAAAGTTTTTAATAAGGATACAATATTAGGTACTGTAATTATTTTTATACCTTTCTTGTTTTTACTTAAACGTTCATTTAAATACTTCTTAAACAGAGTACTTAATAACCATTCTAGCCATATATCACACTTACAGATTTTCATTGAACTTAACTTGAGGAGTTCTGAGCTACACAATCAACGTTATTTTCCCCATCAACTTGCAGGTCTAGTTTATTAAAAAATCTATTTTAAATTAAACATTTAAATTACTTGATGTAAGGGGCTATATTGTTTAATATTAAATGCAAAATGTATTTCAGTTACTTTATTAGATAAGGATTAAAGCTGTATTTCTTAAAATCGCTTCGTAAATATCCTATTATTTTTCGTAAAAAGTAAAGGATAAAAATTTGCTATTGTGGGTTATCCTTAAGAGATACAACATATACAATTGCGGATTTTCTCTTGTTTATATAAAGGTATTTTTTTTTTGTTTTGTGTGCACAACTAAAAGAGAAACAGATAAACAGACAGAGTTTTTAAAAATGCTGAAAATGGATTCTGTTAGTTATTACTTCACATCCTGGTTTATTTTTTTTTATATTTTCAATGTACAAAGGCTACTCCTCTACAGATTTATTACATGTATAGAATAAGATTTTCATAGTACCTATTCCGTCATTGACATAAATTGTCATAACTTTTTTATTTCTTAACTGATTTAGATGAAATATATACTAAATGATAAATGAAGACTATCATAATATATTCCTGAAAACCGCATCCAAATTGGTTAAGCCGTTTCTGAGATTAGCGTGCACAAACATACAGACATACAGACAAACAGACAAACTGAAAAACCATTGTTTTGGGTTCTCTTGCTCTTATAAAGCCCCCCTATGATGTTTTTATTTTTTTAATTCCATGTAAAGGAATTGATCAGTGACAATTTTACTATATGTATAGATATAGATAGTACATAATCTTGAAATAAAAATTAAGGGGCTAAAAAATTTAACATTGTTTTAAAGGCAACAAAATTTGATAATAATTATTATAGTACCTTACACCATAAATAGTGAAAAATTTATAAATTGATATTATTCATGAAAAATTTATAAATTGATATTATTCAAAACAAAATACATGAAAATTAGAAAATAAATTAAAGTAAAGTAAGGAGAATTACGTTAAAAAGACTATTATTAAAATATTTCTAAAGTACACGGAGATATCTTCTACTAAGAATATTAACTACATACAAGGTTATTTACCGGATAATATTGTATCCTTTTTCTATGTAAATCATTACAGTTTTAAGAGAATATCTGAAAATAATGAATACTTATAAGTTCTGATACTTAACTAAATTATTTCTTTTTCGTTAATAAAAGATACACAACTAGGAGAAGGTAATTATATTAATATTTTTTTTCACTAGTGTCGCTTTGACTCGTATCATCTACGGAACATAATAAAGTGAATTATAATTGCGGAGATTCACACACTTCAAATTGAATGACGGATTTATTACATCTGAAACTATAAGGAAAAAAGAATACAAACTTCTATCGGTTCTGTAGAATAAATTATAGATTGTCTGTATAAAAAATAAATTAAAAATTTCAAAAACCCCCTATAGGAAATGATCTCTAAAAAGAATAAAAATAATATTATGTATGTACTTATTGAAGTCGTTACAACGGGGGACCGTTGTACGTATGTAGACGATGGTGTCTATTTTACGAATTTACGAAGGTTTAGGCTATGCGATTCGATATCGTAATTCCTTTATTTGCCTTGGTAACTTGTATTTTAATTTCTTCTTTTATTTAGCGGTCCCCCAACGCAACGAATTCAATTAGTACATAATAATATTATTTTTATTCTTTTTAGAGGTCTTTTTGTATAGAAGGATTTTTTTTTCTACTTTTTAAAGTTATGTTACTAGTTTCATTATTGCACGGGCAAATGAACCTACGGGCATACAAATTTTCACTTTAGTAAGTATTTCTATCAATATTGCATCAGAACTTTTCACCCGCACCAATAAAACCGCAATATCTTGAAGACGACTGCTTCTATTTCAACCAAACATAGCTAAGACCCATCTCGACAAACTAGGCTGTCGATTAAAAAAAAACCGCATTCGAATCCGTCCAACCTACTAAATAATAATTCCACCATGCGACTGCTAAAATCGATGCAACTGCTAAAATCGATATAGTAGAATTGATTTTAGAATACAAAATACATGCAGAATTGTCGAAAAGTTGTTAATTGGCAGTCCTTCTTATCGTTAATGCAAATCATTTCTATTATTTTAAAAGAAAGAAAATTATCCTTATCTAATTGATATTTATTGACTTTAAAGCGCAGTAAATATCCTATACAAAAGTATATACATATGAAATCAATATTCAATATCCCAAATGGGTTGTATTATAATAATACTTAAAATAGTATGTGTATGTCTATTGCAATGTAATTAGATTGTTCTCTGAAAGCTTTAGTTTCGCAGGTCAGGGCACTGCTCATGAAATATTCACCGTCGCCAAGTTTGCCCGGGTCGTTTACCTCGCTAGCAACAGAGTGGAAAATCGTTTGTAGAGTACATTGCTGTACCAACAGACTGTAACAACAATTAACGATTACCCTCAATATTTATAGAGTTTTAAATATTTATTTTTATATTTTAAACAGTATTTTTAGCTTTATCTTAAAATTTTTAAGAGTAAGACGTTTGAATGAATATATTTTGTACTGCTCCTATTATTTGTGACTCGTAATCAGTAGTATCTTTTTATTTTATTTTTATTTCAATTGAGTATATATAGCACTTATGGAATGACAGACTGCTTGTACTTGTATAATTAGTTAGGATTTTTTTCATACAAGAATTAAGTATGTTATACATCTAGTATTTTCTTAAGTTTTCACAAGTAAATTTAAATAAAACCAGTTTTAAATAAAATATTACTAATATTATTATTACATATACTATTATATGCCCATATGACAATTGAAAATATCATCACACAACAAAGCAAAGAGCATCGCTTTTTGGAATACAAAAGAGAACTATAGGTTTCTTTCTCTAATATTCTAGAAAACTTGTTGAAAACTTATACTGTAAAATTATTTAAATACTATACACAAATTGCCGATTAAAGTAAGTCTTTTGAAAATAACATTTTACTCGAAATGTTCATCAAACACTAGAAAATAAAATTTCGCATTGTTCACTTATTGCTTAGCATTAAAGATACAATTATATCGAAGATAATAATACAATTATATAAAAACATAAATAAGTAATGTATGTAAAAATAAACATAACCTAAGATTATAGACATGATTGTTGAAATCCTTCTGAAATTGACATTTCGATGAGAGATATTACAAAGCTAACTAGAACAGGCAGGTATGTTTGTCTAGACACGACTCGCTGCGTGTTAGACGTGACCTGAATGAATGTTGTTCAATTTATATAATTTTATTTGACTCGTTTTTCTTACAATTAGGTCAGCTTAACGACACATTCTGATATTAGATTAAAACACTACGTTCTCTTTCGTTTCACAAAGATTTTGTTTCCCTTCGATTGTTTATATAATTTTATCTTTTTTTTTTTATTACTATCTAGGTCAATGCTTGACTACATTCCATCTGATGGAAAATGGAAATGTAGTCATATGCTGGGAGGTCCAAAAGTTCGTGGAATGGGATGGTTCGTGGTGGATGATAAAGTGAGGGTAGGGGCGCTCGCTTGGTGTCATACGAATCGGAAACTCATCATTAGTACGTATAACCATTTTCAACCCGATTGCATCATTCCTTTACGAACAGTCGCCTGCTGAATAAGACAATCCGGAAGAAAACTGAAACTATGGAGAAAATTGAACAACGTGCTATGATAAAATTCCTTAACAAGCAAGGAAAGAACGCTCAACCCATTTTGAATGAAATGGGAGTCGTTTATTGGGAACAGTGCTCTAGTAAATCAATGATTTACAAGTGGCATGGTCTTTATGAACATGGTCGAGTATCAATTGAAGACGACCCTCGCTCAGGAAGACCAGTTGAGGCCACCACATCGGACATCGTCGAAAAAGTGGAGAAAATTGTACTAGAGGATGCCCGTTTGAAGAAAAAAACAATTATTCGCATTAGTTGGAGTATCAGATAATACCATTTTGCTAATCCTACATGATCATCTGGGATATAACAAAAGTTAGTGCAAGATAGGTACCGAGAATGCTCACGCCGTTTCAGAAAGAGCAGCGCGTCGATGCTCAAAGCATTTTTTGCACAGATTTTGGACCGCATTGTTACGGGAGATGAAACATGGGTTTATCACTTTGAGCCTGAGTCCAAACAAGAGTCCATGCAATAGCATAAAAAGGAGACACCACCGTCAAAGAAATTCAAGGTGATGGAGTCGGCTTTAAAGATGATGACTACTGTGTTTTGGGATTGTGAGGGATAGATAATCTTGATTGATTACCAAGAAAAGGGAAGGACTATAACCGAAGAATACTACGCATCGATATTAGAAAAATTAAAGGATGCCATCAAGGAAAAGCGGCGAGGAAAATTGACAAAGGGTGTGTTGCTCTTGCAAGACAACGCGATGGTTCTCAAGAGCAAAATGGCAATGGCTGCCCTGCACACGCATGGGTTCGAATCCCTAGTTCACTCACCCTATAGTCCAGACCTGGCTCCGAGTGACTTTTTTCTATTCCCCAATTTAAAAAAAGACTTGAGGAGAAGGAAATTTTCCGACAACAACAAGGAATTCCGGCTCATTTTGACGGAAAAAATAAAACATATTTTTATAGTGGTTTAGAAAAATTAATTCATAGGTCTTTATATGTATTGAGCTTAATGATGATTATATTGAAAAGAAAATAAATAGTTTTGTTGTTTTATTTTATTTAGATCCCTTTCATTCCACGAACTTTTGGACCTCGTAGGTTATAAAGCGTATTAACAGGCTAGCAATTCTACTCCTGTGTTTAAGGCTGTGGAGTTCGGCGTCAACCAATTCGGGGTTGCCTCTAAGTCTCTTTACTCGCCTCTCAATTGAGTCCTGAACCGCTAGATTAATCTTTTTATATTGAATCATGTTCATAATTATGGATCAGTATGTTATTAATCCGTTTATATTATCCATTTTGTCATATCTGTCAATACTTTTTTTATATCTATTGCAATAGGCACCCCTAGCTTTTTTTACAATAAAATATTTTTTTTTCTTTCACAGTATACTTAATTCAAATTCACTATTAAAAATATTTTAAAATTTAAATAGTTAAATTTTTTACAAAAGCATAGCGTTGCTACTTGAGGAATGTTAATGGCTAAGAGACTAGGATATAGAAAGGAAGGGCTCTCTCCTTGCAAATTATATTGCAACTTTTAAAAACAAAAACTGAACAAAGCAAAAACCTCACCTGTCCTTCGCTCTTTCTATTATGTTTATAGCATAAATGATTTGTAACATAATTTTTACTGTTTCATTAACCCTAAATCATGATTATTAATAGGGCTTACATAAAAATGATATCATTAAATTATGCATGCAATTAATATATATCAATAAATATAAGGAATGGGCGCGATGATAATAAAAGACAGGTTGTTTCTCTTATCTTAAGTCCATCGAGCTTATTATCAAAATAAAACTTCTCCTCAGACTACACATAATTATTCGTTGACAACGTCATAAATAAAACTAATAAAATAATAAATAAACGTCAGAAAATTAAATACTCCATCTGACGCTCCAGCAGCAGTAGCAGACGTCAAGTCGTAATTGCCTCTTCAGTTTTCATACTTACTATTATCTATTGGCTTTAGTCATCTATAAAGTATCAAAATATTCGAACTAAACTTTTTGTTTTAAATTTAGATTTAAATAAATTTATTGACTCAAACAATGTAACATTTCGTGATGGTATCGATAAGGCCCTATAGAATAGAGCCGTGTATTTTTATTGCAGGGTTATTTATAATATCCAAGTCAAATCAATATATAGTCAATTTCTGACGGTATGTTATAAATGTACATAATATTACGTCACGTTTATTCAAATATTTTTCAATAAATCAACCGTTGAATCTATTGTAAATAATAATAATAAATTAAATTACAATTTGTATAGGTAATTATTATTCTCTCACTTGTAGTAGTATTATGTTATGTCACGATCTTTTCAAATTCATTACCAGATAATAAAAACAGTTTACTACATAAAATTCGTTGGTTTTTTATAAATTGAACTTCTCTATCTAGATTGCAGTACAATAATTTTTAGTGTTCCTTTGATATAAACAGTGAGTAGATGTGTGCAGGAATACGGGAGACAAAGACATGTTTCACGGGCCAATTATTTTACTTACCATTTATGTCTTTAGAAACGGCACCTCGTTAGTGATTGATGGTAAAATAAGCTACAATGAATCCAATGAATAGAGTCAGCGTAAAACATTATTATTATTTACTTCTAGTTCATTGGTTTATAATATATCATTACAATTTATTAATGATCGTAGAGTAAATATATATAAATTGTGAGAAAATATTCATATCTTTTCTAATTTAAATTTTAATTCTAAACAACATTTTATTTAAAACTATGAAAATACTATATCGACTTTTTAGTCTAAAAAAAGCTTACACTTTATTTATGTCCTATATACTTTTTATTTGTAGACATGACTTTCAATATATTTTAATTATACAAGTTTAAGAAAATCACTCCATAATAAATAAAAAAGCTTCTATAAAAGATATCATGTTAATAATAATGAAAACACAATACAACAGCATATTTAATAAGAAATAAAACAATTTTTATTCAATAATTGCTTTTTTTGATAATCCTTATTAATATCTTTTAAGCTACAATTTGGTTTCTTATATTATTATCTTGTCTAAATTCTAAATTAATTGATGATAAAGTTTATTTTTTATATCATTAGAAAACATTTCTTACTTTTAAGTATTTGAATTTTTGTTATTGTACTTTTTACTTTATATAAGCTGTAATATAGCAAAAGTGTTTTTATGACTGAAAAAATATAGTATGGTAAAATCTTTATGTTACTTGTTTTTCACGTCGCATTTTCGAACTATGAACGATATTTTTTAAGCCTAGGAGTTAACGACAAGTCACGTGTTCATAACAAAACTTTAGATGAAACAATCTTATAACTTGCACAGATTTGAATATGATCCATCGGACGGATATGATCGTATGTTAGCTTTTATAAAATATGAGGGTAAATTTTCATAACAAATAAAGATATCAGTTGATGTTTGACTAAAACATGTAACGTTTGTAGGTATAGAAATTTAATTGACTAAATAAATATTTGTAATACTGATTTGATTAAGAGCATAGTGAATATATAAATCGTCTCCCAGCTAAGAGAAGGCAGTATGTGATTGAGAGACTAAGTTCTGTAACAGAACTAGTATAATAAAGTGTAACAGTGATAGTAAAGAGTTTATATGTCTAGAATATAATGTAGAATAGAATGGATGTCGTTGGTAATTCTTTGCAGTAATGGAGTTCTAATACGTATATGTAAGATAACATTGCCTTGTAGCATCGTCTTCTATTTACTAATTACCTCGTTTTTATTATAAACTTTTATTGCAAGAAAATATATATTTACCTTAAAAAGTAAAATCGCTTGCTTAACAAAAGTGTAACTTTATGCTGATATATTTTATTTTTTTAATAAAACATATATTAAATGTATCCTTTATAGAGTATACTAAACTTACTGAATTAATATATAAACTTTATTTTTATTTTGGAATAGGTTTGACCATTCTCTAGTGTGAATCCTGAACTGTACGCCCGGAAGCTTAGAAACCGTTGGAAGTAGATGACTAATTAACTGACTTACTGACAGACACCTCCATCTCGTCTTACCGTGAACACGATTGCTGTAAAGCATTCGAAATGTCGGGTTAAATTTAAAATGAACATTTAAAATGAACATTTAAAATTTTATTCATTATACGCGAATTAAAGCCGTAAAATTATTTAATTTAATTGGCTATACATGTTTATAGATATCTTCAAAACTTTAAATTCGGTAGTGGCATTCATGTTTATCTATACAGCAAAAGTTAGAAACAGTGGTTAGGATTTTCGAAAGAAGCCTAATGGATATGTCACCATCATTCCGATAAAGACGATCATATAGAATAGTTAATTCACCGAGACGGACAGTGGTTAAAGTTTATTGATTTATTAGTATTTTAAAGATTTTCTTTATAATAATATATGCTTATATTTACAAAAAAAAACACATTCTAAAACACCATAATTTTTATTTCACACAAAACACTTCCGTTAAATATAACTTAATTAAGTAATCAACAGTCTCTTTTAAAAGGCCAATTGCAGCAGAACAATTATATAGGTAGTACAGACATGAACAAAGCCTGTAATAAGAGAGTTGTCGACAGGAAAAAGTCTATAAATATAAATTGATGGAGGTCTATACTCTAAGTATTCTATTCCGTTGTACAAAGCCCCACGTAGTTCTGCATCTAAAAAGTAACAAATATCTCATAAAATAGACGTATGTGGATGACTATGCCAGGTTCAGAAATTGTTAAAATTATTTTTTAAAATTTGAGATAAAAATCCCGGTCACATAAAATATTTTAAATCAGTTGAGTAGTATTAGAGTAGTTATATATATATTTTTTAAATGGGGATTTTTGATACAGACAGCTGCAAAAAAATTTGAATCCGCTGTTGTTACGAAGAAAGTACCTCCATTTTATTTTTATTAATTTAAACAATATTCATACCCGTTACAACTCAAGAATTATTATAATATTATTATTATTGGAATACTAAAACCGATGATTTGTAATTGTTTGTAACTGTGCAAAGCGGTTTTGGATATTTTCATCTGTTCAAGTACTTTTGTGGCTAACTGTAGGTGCTGACTGAGTGATGTTAATTTATCTTTTATCTGTATCGGATACCAAAGAAAAATTCTAGTAATACATTTTAAAGCTGTATTGTCATACTTTTTGCCATAGCCTGTGACGCACGCATATGATGATAATAATAAAACAATTATTAAACATTAAAATAAAGGTACCTTTACACTGAAGAAGTTCATAGGCCAATGCTAATTTTATTTTCTCGTATTCTGCTTTTGCCAATTCGCACATCACAGCAGGCGTCAATAAACAAATACATAAAAATATATTTTCTAATAATGAGTAAAAAGCTCTTAATCCATCAAATTTCTGAAAACAAACGTTATTATTGTTTATTTGATATTGAAAATTGATGTGGCATACCATATATCATAAAACAATAATTAAAACTATTATGTACTAATAATAATTCTGGAAATAAATATTCCAACTCGTCTCAGTATTTATAGCCATGTTATTATTGTGAAGTATATTGAAGATGTATTCAATACTTCACATTAACTAATATATCTGTATACGTTAAAATACCAAATTACTTCAATCCGCTCTACATAGAATACTTTTGAAAAAAAATATATAAATATAGAATAAAAAATAAACCTAAACGGCAGGGTTTCGAACCCGTGACCTCTGGGGTACCGTCCCGTTTTCGGAACGGATCGGGACGGTTTCCCAGAAGTCAGAAAGGCCAATTTAAATAAACTTAACATGGCTATACATGTTTATAGATATATTCAAACTTTTGATAAGATGCCGAGGATAACAAATATTCGTTTAAAACCACATGTTTTGATGATTTCTTTAGGTGCATTTTAATAGTTATTGTGGTAATCATTAGAAATAAATATCACTTACGTTGTTAAAAATTAAATCCATAACAAAGTAGCTAATATAAGTTATTTTGAAAAAATGCATCAGAATGTTTACAAAATACTGAAAATATTTAAAATATTAAAATATTACCCTTCCAACATCAAAATAAAACTAGTCAAAGAACCTTCACAAAGAATATTTGCATACTTACAGTAAAGTTCACTGCTTTATTATTATCTTCTAAATTATTTAATAAATGTTTATAAGATAATAAATACTTTTGTATAACATATATTTTATTTAAGTTATTTAAGTTTTCATTTAATAATTTTCTTATGAATCTCATTCTCTCGAAAAATAAATTATATGTAATAAATGGAGTTACAAATATCATAGTATTGAATGTTACCAAAAAGCACTGAGATATATGAAAAGTCCACTGACTTGGAAAAGTTATTATAATCAAAATAACACGAAGGATTTGTAATAGAATATGAAAGGAAAGAATTAATACAAAAGGAGATTTTAGGGGAGTTCTTAATTCAAGAGTTATATCAATAATCTTAATCCCCAAACAATATCTATAAAAAGAAGCCTGACTTGTAAAAAGACATGAAATAGTGTAAATTAAATGTTCCAGGACAAAGATGCAAAGCGTTATTATATCAATAGCGATAAAAGTGTTGCTTTTGCTTATTAAGAACAGACCAAAAACTGGTACCAATGATAAGGTTATAGATACAACTATACAATAAAATTTAACAAAGGCAGTAGTGCATCTTGAAGTCTTGAAGTTATAGTAATATCCCATTGCCAACTTTAACTTGAGAATATTTTCTACTACACACAAATTATTGAAATTTTTTTTTATTTTAGTAAATAATACCATTTTAGAATCGTGATGTGACCTAAACCAAATAATCCTTTCTACTGTACACTTTGTAGTTAATGATACGACTTTATAATAATAGACACAATACAATCGTTAGAGATACAAATCATCATACAATCGCGACTTAACCATTTCATTATTAAGTATTCCATTTCATTACTTCACATACAAAATGATACTTAATTTTGAAGATAAAAGATGATAAGGGATATTTAATTATTTGTTTCTATTTGGTTTACATATAATAATTGGATAGTATTGATTTTGAGATCAAGTTTTAACAGTTATATAGTTTTCAAATATACAAACAAAATTTAAAATTAGAAATTAACGATGTGCTGCCTACAAGCGGTTGTTACTGTGATTTTATATTGTCTAAAAGCGTTATATGTTTTGTTGTGACTTTCTTATAAAATTTATTATTATTATTTATAACAAAGAACACCTTTCAACCTTGAATAGAAAAATTCTTCCATAAAATCATGTTACCCACAAGATTCAATTTAATAAATGACTGCTTAAAACCAAAACCTCACCCTTGTTTAGCTTTTTTTCTCTAAATACCATTAAATAATATAGGGAAATAATTCAGCTTTTTGCAAATAAAAAAGAAAGATTGGTCATGCTATTTCAGGTTTGCTTCTACCATCTGTTCTCCTTCTTTCTCTATTCTTTAGAGAGAAGCTGATCCTACAGCTTGAACCAGAACCACGTACTGCAAATTGGCTGCTCGTTTGCTATCCTTAAGCTATCTTTAATATTCTTAGCGCAATTAACAGCTTTTAAATTCTTACGTAACCGCTGTAATCGTTTGTGCAGAGATGCAAAAAAAGTTTCTATCACAAATCTCTCATTAACTGCAACTCGAGTAAGGTTTGGAAATTTTTAAAGTCAATCGGAATTGGAAAAACGCCTGTCAGCTCTTGTAAAGATTTTGATTTAGATTTTCTCAAGGACCATTTCTCTCTTCCACCAATTTCTGACTTGAGAGCGAAAGCGAGTACTCTTCGTGACTTATCCGCTTTGTCAAAACCTAACTGTTCACAATTTCAATTAGGCGTTGTTAGTGAATTCGATGTTAGGACTGCCATACACTTGATAGATTTTATATATATTTATATGTTAAATATATATTCGTGAAGTTTAAAACTTAAAAGAAATAAATAAAGCAACGAAATAAATTATGACATCTTTTATATTTAGTGTTTAGAGTACTCACAACACATTCCTTAAATATGATAGTTTTATTATATATCTTTAATCACAAACACTATTGTAAATATTTATATCATAGAAACAGACTTGCATCAAAAAATTCAAAATTCAAAATATCTTTATTCAAGTAGGCATTTACACGCACTTTTGAATCGTCAATTACATTAAATTGGTCAGTATAGTCAGTCTGTGAGTAAACTACCACCAGCTCGGAATGCTGTTCTGCTGAGAAGAGCTGGCCAGAAACTCAACAGTTGCTCTTTTTAAATGAAATTAAACAATGTTAGACTTATACATTATAACATCAACCCTGCAAATGAGTCAACGACCCAAGTTCCATACATTTCGATCATCCAAAAATTCTTGAATTTTATAATAAGATTTTTTTAATAATATACTTTTAATTTTAGATTTAAAACTATGAAAAGGAAGATCCAAAATATCTTGTGGAACCTTATTATAAATGCGTACACTGAAGCCCATGAAGGATTTGTTAACTTTTTGAAGTCGAAAATTAGGCGTTACGAGTTTATTTTTATTTCTTGTATTTATCGTATGTCTGTCGCTGTTTTTAGTATAAGTATTTAAATTTTGACGTATATATAATATATTATTAAAAATGTATTGAGAAGCAACCGTAAGTATACCGATTTCTTTAAAAACATCTCTTAGGGAGTCTCCAGCTCTTAGATTACAAATAGCCCGTATAGCTCTTTTTTGTAAAACAAATATAGAATTCATTTCGGCAGCACTGCCCCATAATAAAATACCGTAAGACAAAATACTATGAAAATAACTAAAATAAACGAGTCGAGCCGTATTAACATCTGTTAATTGTCTTACTTTTTTAATTGCAAAGACGGCAGAGCTGAGTTTGCCAGCGAGAGTTGAGAGATGGGGGTTCCACTGGAGCTTTTTATCTAAAGTTATACCTAAGAAAATTGTTGAGTCAGTCAGTTCTAACACTTCATTGTTAAGGCGTAAACTACAAATTTGACTTTTGACATTAGGAAGTGTAAATTCCATGCATTTAGTTTTTTTAGTATTTAAGACCAAATTATTAATTTCGAACCAATGAAGAATACGTGACAGAGCACTGTTTACTTTGTCATATTTAGCTTTATTACGATCAACATTGAAAATAAGCGAGGTATCATCAGCAAAAAGTACAATGTCACATAGTCCTTTTACATAAAAGGGCAAATCATTAATATATAGTAAAAATAAAAAGGGGCCAAGAATAGATCCTTGTGGAACACCCATCTTTAGGTGAGAACCAGTCGATTTACAATTATTTACATCAACCGTCTGAACTCTTTGATTTAGGTAAGAGGCAATAAGATCAAGCGCAGCACTACGCACACCATAGTGGTTAAGTTTGCATAGTAATGTTTGATGGTCTACGCAATCAAAGGCTTTAGATAAATCACAAAATACCCCGATTGCATTCTGTGACTTCTCCCATGCGTCGTAAATGTGCTTAAGAAGCGTGGCACCCGCTTCAGTTGTTGACTTGCCTTTGGTGAAACCAAATTGTTTACTATGCATGATTTTATTGCTGTAAACGAATTCTGTCATTTGGTTAAGAATAATTTTTTCGAAGATTTTACTTAAGGTAGGCAAAATAGATATTGGCCTATAATTTCCCGGTTCAAGTCTATCGCCGCTTTTAAACAAAGGAACTACTTTACTATTTTTCATTAAATCTGGGAATGTACCGGTTTCAATACATTTGTTAAAAATTAAGGATAATTGGGGAGCAATCTCATTTATAACAGTGGTAAGTAATTTAACTGACATACCCCAGAGATCCCCTGTTTTTTTCATATTTAGGTTTCTAAACGTTTTAACAATTTCATTTGATGAAACAGGTTTAAAAACAAAACATTTGTCACTGACTCTTACGTTATTCGTCAATTCCGCAATTGCATCAAATGGTGAAGAATTTAGATTCCGTGTGACTGTTACAGGAATTTCTTTAAAAAAAAGTCTCAAAAGTAGCCGCAACATTTGAATCTGTATTTATTTCAATATTATAAATTTTTAGCTTAATAGGTCCATGAACAGCCCTAGTTTTCCCAGAAACACTAGATATAACATCCCACGTTGCTTTTATCTTATCATCAGAGTTTAAAATTTTATTTCTAATATAAATCGACTTGGCATGTACGCAAACGTTTTTAAATATTTTAGAGAAATTTCTAACTTTATTAAAGAACACGGGATCATGATTCCATTGCCTCTCACCATACAAATCATATAATTTTTCTCTACTTTTGTATATTCCCGGGGTAGCCCAATCACTAAATTTAAGTTTTAGGTATTTAGTTATAGTTTTTGGTTTAAAAATATTATTGAATTCTTGTAACAAAAAATCGAAAACTTTATTATATAAATTATTGGGATTTCCATCGCTCATGTCTACTTTATGCAGTTTTTGCGCAACAATATTCTTAAAAGCATTAGTTCGGTTTTTTGTTATCGGTCTGCAAGTAAATTTTTGGGGCTTTTCATTTTCACGATTGATTAATATAGAAAATTTTTGACCACAGTGGTCTGAACTTAAATTTGTCATTATCGTCTCTTCATAAATGTTACAGCGACAGAACACATTATCAATACAAGTCGAGGAAACACTAGTAATGCGAGTAGGTTCAAAAAATACGTTCAATAAGTTAAAAGATTTAAACAAATTTAATAAACGTACACTAGACGAAGTTACTTGTAATATATCTACATTAAAGTCACCGCACACAATCACGGACTTGTTTTTATGACAAAGTTTAGTTAAAATATCCTCCATTTTGTTTTCAAATTCATCAAAATCACCAGAGGGAGGTCGGTACACGCATAAAATAATATGTTCATTGAGCTCAATGCAGGATAGTTCAATAATTCGCTCGACAGAGAGCGCCACTATGTCTGATCGAGACTTAAACACTACATCGTTACGAGCTAAGATAAGTGAGCCACCGCGAATAGCTTTCTCTCTACAGAACGAACTTGACAATTTATAATTTTGTACATTTATAATATTGTTATTCTTTGACAACCAGTGCTCTGTAATGCATAATAAACTAATGTTATATTTTTGAACAAACAGTTCCACTTCCGATTCCTTGCCACCTAAGCCTTGTATATTTTGATGGACAATAGTAAACAGCTTAGGCTTTGTCTTAAAATTTAGTTTAAAGTGGAACGATTATGTTTTGTCAGTACTACACTATTTAAATTACAATCATTTTTCGTTATATCTCTTATAACGAAGTTTTTTTAAATTAAATGCTACTAAAGTAGCAATCTGTTTTTTATAATATACAGGCAGATACATTGTACCTTTTGTCATCCTAAACCTATTATAAATAAATTTATTTACATCAAAGTAAAAGAATGCGTCACTATGACGGTATGTCAAATTATACAATGTCAAATTTAAATTATATATATACTTGTTTTGTATGTCCGAATAAGATGATGAATAAGGAAATGTACAAATTACAAATTTACAATTATTCCTATTATGTAATTTTAATAATTTTTCTATATTTTTAATAATTTCAATTTTCTTGACAGACAAACCATCTCCATGTAATAGTACAATAGTACTGTTTTCAGTCAAGTTAAAATTAATTATTTTGTCTAGATTATGCTGGTAACTGGCTCCAGGTGAGCATATATTATAAACATTATTTAATGTACTACTTAAAAGAGATCCAAAACCTTGACCTAATTGGTCAGAAAAAACAAAGTAATTATGTTTGACTGATACAGTAGAGGACTTATTAATTTTTTGATTTTTTTCCAAAATATTTACATTTTTATTATTATTTTCAATATGTATAGCCGAATCACCCAACACCTCAGAGTTTAGGTTTGAAATTACATTTAATTTTTCAGTTAAACAGTTACAATTAACATAATTATTAGTTAAAGATTCAAACCGCTCTAAGTTATAACTACATAAATCAACTAAATTACTGGTAGCATGAATATGTTCCTTAATTTCATTCTGAGAAGATTCATATTTTTTACTCATAGATTGCAATGAACAAGTTAATTGAGAAATTTCATCCTGTAAGTTTTGGGTGTCTCGCTCATACATTGACCTACTCTCAATCATTTTCTTATTATAAATACTAACTTTTTTAATTAACTTTGTGCGTTCCATTTTTAAATCATTTATTTTCTTTGCAGAAAACTTGTTGTTAATGAGTTTATTACATTTTTTTATTAATTTGTTAACCTTTATATACTTTTTTAATTTGTTATGACTTGAAAAGTATATGGGGTGCACAATACTGGACTCATCTTTAGTTAAATCAATTACAGTTGAATTAACATCAATTAAATTTGATTGAGTAGGTTGTGAGTTGCATTCAACCAGCTCCTCATATAAGCTATGGGTATGCTGGCTTTCTACATTTAATTTGCAGGTTTCCAGGATTGAAATAGATTTCCTAGCCTGCCTCAAATCAGACTCAAGCTCTGAAATGTGATCTAGTGCTCTCTCATGCTCATCGCTGCACTGGTCAAATGCAGTCACTATATTTTTTAAGTGATCTCGCTGAGCCACCATATCCAAATAATTGGTATGTAGTTCAGCGAGCTTACCTTTAAGATCAGTATTTTTATTTACAATTTTTTTAATTTCCTCTTCACTGTCCTCTCTTTCCTGCAGTAGCTTCTTGCATAAATCTTTAGAAGATCTTAGTTCTTCTAAAGCTAGTTTCAATTTTTGCTCCAACTCCTTTGCAGAGGTCTTGCGGGTGGCAATTACTCTTTCCATAGTTAAACCTGGGTACAAATAACCACTTAGAATCAATGGGAAAGATAAATACTTATTTTATGTATGTATGTATTTAAAATACTTATTTTATGTATTGTATGTGAAGTAAAATAAATGTAATGGTTTTGTATGAGGCTATTGTTTTTGTCTTCAACTTTACTTCCAACTAGTCAAGTAAAGTGAGTCAGTAACGGTGCCTGAGTGTGTGGATGGACGTTACTCACTAAATAATGAGTAGTTTTTAGTTCAATGTATGTGATTTATATTAAAAGTAAAACAAAATACTCCCCGGGATTGAAGAAATTTGAATTCGTCATCCGTTGAGTTGACAGCTCGGTATATTCCTGTGTTCTTTCTTAATTAAGCACGAAAACAGAGTACAAACAATAGCACGATAGTAATACTGTACTTTTTATCACTAAATATGATAATTGCACTTAATTAATATACATAAAGTAATTTAATTTAAATTAAAATGTACAGAGAATTTATCTGACGACTAGTTGTCAGTGTTGCCCAATCAAAAAAATCTTATCATCGTACCTTAACTGTTACTATTAAAGGCAACAGAACCTCCACACTGTTTTTCACAATATATCTGCTTCGCACAATAACACTGGCACTTAATTGTTCCTTCTACTTCACTGTTTGATTCCCAACTCAACTGAAATCTCAATATTTCTATGCTTTTATACAAAACAAAGTATAATCTTCAATTGTCTTGTGACATATGAAAGTTAAGTCAAATGACTGATTTATTAAATATTACATTAAATACTTATTATAATTTAAGGCTTATTATATTAAACATAATTTATACACATTTTAGACATATAATTCTTATATTTATATATCAATTTTACTTTTATTCTATTACGGCCATACTGACAAATACTTCGCTCTCGAAGTATCTATACAAATTCACACACACACATATTTCGTCATGTTTCTAGACGTGAATCCCTTTATACATTTTTTTAATGTTTTGTCAGTTGCCTCGACGTGTCAAATCCCCTTCACCCGCTGCTAGTGAGCTAGATTTTAATGCCTGTCATCAGGACTGGCTGTTCCCGTAACAGAAAACCGACCATGCTGGAAGAGAAGCGCGGAACTTTGCGTTGTCCTTGGACCTCTTTCAGCTGGTGAAGCAAGCGACAAGGGTACCAGATGTGGTAGGCCATACAGCCAATTGCCTTGACCTTCTGCTGACAACTGATCCGGACAGGTATCGGGTAGAGGTTACCTCTCCCTTGGGAACCTCCGATCTGGTGGTGAAATCTGTGTTTACATATTCCCCACCAGCTTTCGAACCTCATGGTGTTAGGCGAGTATGGAAATACAAGTCAGCAGATTGGGATGAGATGCGGCACTTTTTTGCGTCTTATCCTTGGCGGCAGGTCTGCTTCTCTTCTTTGGATCCGTCGAGTTGCGCGGATGCTATAACCGATGTGGTGCATCAGGCAATGGAGTATTTTATTCCTTTTGCTGACGTACCCATCGGTGGCAAAGCTCGCCCATGGTTTAATGCCGAATGTGGTCATGCTCAAGACCGAAAACATTCGGCATATCTCATTTGGGCTGATGCTCGAAGCCGCAAAACTCCGGATGTAAGTTCGAAGAAGAGAGCCTTTAACCAAGCTGCCAAGTCCTACAAAAAGGCATTGCGGAAGGCTCGTCTCGATCGAATCGCTAAGAATGGCGAAAAGCTCTCTGCCAGACCAACTGGCAGTCGAGCTTTCTGGTCTCTTGCGAAAGCGATCGAGTCGGATTTCTGCCAACCCTCACTGACTGCTCTGCTGAAGCCGGATGGATCCCTGGCCCACACAGCAACAGAGAAAGCGAACGTACTTGCTTCTCTGTTTGTTGATAATTCGCATCTAGACACTGGCAATGCTTCTCCAGCACATCTTCCTCACTGCGGTGTTTCGATGCCTGAAATCCGCATCACTAACAAAGAGGTATGGAGAACATTGTGTCGTTTAGATGTGAATAAAGCCAGTGGTCCTGATGGTATACCAGCCATTCTGCTCAAGACATGCGCAGCTGAGTTGTCTCCTGTACTGACACGTCTGTATCGTCTCTCTTTCATGACTGGAATAGTGCCGAAATCCTGGAAGCTTGCTAATGTGCAACCCGTGCCCAAAAAAGGCAGCCGTGCCGACCCTGTCAATTACAGACCGATTTCAATCACCTCCATACTCTGCAAGATTATGGAGCGTGTATTGAACTCGCGCCTACTAGCATACCTAGAAGGTAACGATCTCCTCAGTGACCGACAGTACGGGTTTCGCCGTAATAGGTCTACTGGGGACCTCCTAGTGTATGCTACTCACATTTTAGGCGAGGCCATCGAGAAGAACGGAGAAGCGGTCGCCGTCTCTCTGGACGTCTCGAGGGCATTTGACAGGGTCTGGCATGCGAGCCTTATAAGCAAGCTTTCAGCGTACGGTATATCTCCTGGTCTGATCGGCTGGGTAACGGACTTTCTGAGCCACAGATCTCTCCGAGTAGTTGTCGACGCGTGTTCCTCGGAACCCTTGACAATAAATGCCGGAGTGCCTCAGGGGTCCGTTCTTTCTGCAACTCTGTTTCTGCTGCACATTAATGATCTGTTGAAGCCCGGTATCTATGGGTATGCAGACGACAGCACAGTTGTAGAAAGATATCTGCCGAGTACTCGGGCTAGTCGAGATCAAGTAGTCTGAAAGAGAAGCCATGGTGCAACGTTTGAATGACAAACTTCAGGCAGTCTCCGCATGGAGCAATGCCAATCTTGTCAAGTTCAACGCCACCAAAACGCAGACGTGTCTGTTCACCGCCAAAAGGAGCCCTTTCACCTTGGCTCCTACTTTCCAGAATGTATCCTTGGAATACAGTGACCGGCTTCAGTTGTTAGGCTTAGAGATTTCCTCGAACCTCAACTTTGGTCGGTTCATTGAGTCCAAAGCAAGAGCAGCAGCAGCAAAGCTTGCCGTTCTGGCGAAGGTTCGGCAGTACTTTACACCGGGACAGCTTCTTGTTTTATACAAAGCGCAGATCCGGTCGTGTGTAGAGTACTGTTGTCACATATTTGCTGGTGCCGCAAAGTCTCATCTTGCGGTTCTGGACTCAATTGAGAGGCGAGCAAAGAGGCTTATAGGCGATCCCGAATTGGTCGGAGCCAAACTCCAAAGCCTTGAGCACAGGCGTAGAATTGCTAGCCTCTCAGTATTCTATAGGATACATTTTGGTGAGTGTGCGCAGGAATTACACAATTTAATTCCCCCGTCCCCCTTCCATCACCGGACGTCCCGACGCACGGCAGGTTTTCATCCTTTTGTTGTGGACATTCCACCTGTCCGAACGAAGCGCTTTGCTTCCTCATTTTTACTGCGTACAGCAAAGGATTGGAACAGCTTGCCTGCGTCGGTATTTCCGACCGAATACAATGTGGGTGTCTTCAAGCGAAGAGTGAATAGGTTGCTAGGGTAATGCGCCTTACCACCTAAGACTACATTCCACTTACCATCAGGTGGAATGTAGTCAAGCATTGCCCTAGAGAATATAAAAAAAAAAAAAAAAAAAAGAGTACCAGTAGATATTAAATGATGTACAATGTTTAATTCCTCAAAAAGCGACTTAATTTGATTATTACTAAAATTGGTTCCTCTATCGGTAATTACAAGGGAGGGAGTTCCAAATAAAGTGATTGTATCTCGTAACAAAGGTATTGATTCTTGTCCAAAAAGGGTTTTAAGCGGCTTTAGTAGACAAAACTTTGTAAACCCGTCTACTATCACTAAAATATGTTTGTAACCATCGTTGGACAGGGTAAAAGGCCCTGTACAATCCAAGTGTATTGTATGAAATGGCAATGGAGTTTTATTAATAGTATGCAAAAATCCTTGTTTAGGACCGTGGTGACTCTTTCTTTTCATGCAAACTAAACAATGGGACAAATATTTTCGAGTAAAGGCTGACATAGAGGGAAACCAAAAGTGTTTTTTCATAGCCAACATGACAGTTTTCGTCATGAAACAGGCGCTAAATACTTAATCTGTAGCCTTTTGGGATATAAAGCTTTAATTCACTATTTAGTCCAGTTATATAATATAATAAATTATTACGTACTACATATTGATTTGAATCTAATTCCCCCGATCTAACTGTGTCTATAATAGCTAAGGTCTGGGGGTCAGTTTGCTGGGCATGTTCCAGCCATGACTGAGGGTCATTTATTATATTTACAATATTAGAACCGGCCTCTGTTGTCACAATAGGATTTCGACTAAGAAAATCGACATGACTGATGTATTGACCCTTTTTATATGTTATTTCAAACTGAAAATCCTGCATATATGTCCACCATCGAGCTACTCGGGGAGATAAATCTTTTTTATTCATAGTTGATTTTATAGCGTTACAATCAGTAATAATTTTGAATTTAATTCCTAGTAAATAAACTCTAAAATGTTTTAACGCATTATAAATGGCTAAAGTTTCTAAATCATAAGAAGTATATCTAGATTCTGGAGGTGTAGTTTTTTTACTATAATAACCAATAACTTTTGATTCATTATCGAATTTCTGAATTAAAATAGCACCGTATCCTATAGCACTAGCATCGGTGTACAATTCGGTTTGTAAATTAGGATCAAAAATGGCGAGTAGTGGCCTTGATGCTAAGTGTCTAAGTACATAATCCCTAGCAATATCCTGTTCGGGACCCCATTCCCATTTTTGGTTCTTTTGTGTTAATTTGGTTATACAAGCTGTGCGTATAGATAAACTTGGAATAATTTTTCGAAAATATGAAGCCAGACCCATAAACTGTCGTACTTGTTTAATATTTTGTGGAATAGGTGAATTTAATAAAGCAGAAACTTTAGAAGTACTTGGTCTGACGCCGTCTTTTGATATTTGCCTACCCAAATATTCAATACAATCAACAAAGAATTGACATTTCTTTGGGTTAATTTTAAATCCTGAATCACTAAGAGCTAAAATAGTTTGTTCCAAGTAATTTAGACCTTCGTCTATAGTTGAAAATGGAATAAGAATGTCATCAATATAAACAAGGAGGAAATCTAAATGTTTTACTGCCTTAGATATAGCTCTTTGAAATATAGAGGGGCCATTACAAATGAGAAAAGGCATTTTAATAAATTCATAATGTCCATCTGGAGTTGAAAATGCTGTATATTTAGAAGAATTTTCCGAAACCGGTATCTGATAATAGCCATTTTTCATATCAATTGAAATATAAAACTTAGCACGGCCTAATTTGTCTATTTGATCCTCGATAATCGGTAAAGGATAAAAGTCTTTTTCAATTATTTTATTCAAAGATCTATAATCAATACAAAGTCTATCGGTACCGTCTTTTTTTTTTACTAATATAACTGGACTTGAAAACGGTGATTCACTTTCCCGTATTACGTTACTGTCTAATAAATCTTGTATTATCAATTTTACTTTTTCTCTTTCACATGGAGCTAAACGATAGGGACGATAATTTATAATTTTGTCACTTTTAGTGTAAGTTTTAATTCTCCTGTTGTGACTGAACCTATTTTATTTAATATAGTAATATGTCTGTTAAAAATATCTATAATTTGTTTCTGCAAGGGTGTATTCAAATGATCTAGTTTTGATTTTAATTCAGTCATTTGAGTATTATAATAATCGTTTTCGTTTACTGAATTTATGTAAAACGTGTTGTTAGAATCTATTGGCTTTCTTCTTATTTTACTCCCGTTAATATCTGTTATAATTTCAATATCCGGATGTTCAACAGCGTTTCTACCAATAACGACATTATAGTTAAAATGTTTATCATTAATTACAAAGAAATCAAGCTCAATATGGACATTGTCGAACCTTACAGGGACTGTAATTTTTCCTGTGACCAACAGTTGACCGTTTCCTATCCCTTTAAGATACAAAAAACATGGTATTATATTACAGCGTAATTGTATGGCAATGGAGCGTTTTATTAAACTACAGTTAGCACCGGTGTCGATAAGCGATTTTATTTGGATATTGTAAATAGTTATAACTGTAGGTTTTAATTCCGTTTGTCTAAAAAAATAGTTTCATTACCAGTTTGTGTTGTTTCTGGGTTAGTACGGGCTTTATACCAACATACCGATTCAAAATGACCGATTTTTTTACAAAAAGTGAAAACCTTATAGTTTAGCTTATTGTCTTTTAGATTTGGGGTTTCTAATTCAGACGGGGATTTTTTTTTACACTGAAAACGCACATGACCAAATTTACCACACGAATAACATTTTTTACTCTCATTAAAATTTTGGAATTCCAACTTAATTCGTTTATTTTTACTAGATACTGGCATAGGTTCAGGATCGTTTTGCTCTAATAGTCGTTTTTTAGGTTTAACATAACTAGAGAACAAAGATATTATTTCAGAAGTACTCTTTACGTTACTATTAAATGAGGCCATTTTCACATTAACGTCAGTAATGCTACCACAAATTAGTTCTATTAATTGAGAATCCGTAAATGATATTTTTGTATTGCGTAGCAATCTAACTTTCTCTCTTGCGTATTCACAATAAGATTCCGCAGTATCAGAATTGTACAACAAAGCTTTGGTCAATTTTTCGGTAAGATTTCGCTTTTCAGGATACAGGTCAGAGAGGTCGTTACGAAAATTTTCCCAAGTTCGACCTCCAGTTGGTTCCCAAGATTCTAGCCATATTAAAGCAGAGCCCTTAAGGGCCTTACCAGCTTTTGCCACCATTGCGACGCTGCTCCAACCGAATTCTCGACTCAGCTTCTCAATATTGTGACACCAGCTGTCCGCTCCGTTGTCACTAGTTGCCGGATCGAAGCTCGGAAGAGCCACATCGTCATCAGAACGGTGACGACTGGAGACAGCATCTCGAATAGCTTTCAGGAGACCTTCTACAGTGGCAGGATCCATCCTGGAACTTTTAAATGTATGTCTTAGTGATTTGGGTATAAGTAATCCCACTTCTGATGATAGATTTTATATATATTTATATGTTAAATATATATTCGTGAAGTTTAAAACTTAAAAGAAATAAATAAAGCAACTAAATAAATTATGACATCTTTTATATTTAGTGGGTAGATTACTCACAACACATTCCTTAAATATGATAGTATTATTATATATCTTTAATCACAAACACTATTGTAAATATTTATATCATAGAAACAGACTTGCATCGTACCTTAACTGTTACTATTAAAGGCAACAGAACCTCCACACTGTTTTTCACAATATATCTGCTTCGCACAATAACACTGGCACTTAATTGTTCCTTCTACTTCACTGTTTGATTCCCAACTCAACTGAAATCTCAATATTTCTATGCTTTTATACAAAACAAAGTATAATCTTCAATTGTCTTGTGACATATGAAAGTTAAGTCAAATGACTGATTTATTAAATATTACATTAAATACTTATTATAATTTAAGGCTTATTATATTAAACATAATTTATACACATTTTAGACATATAATTCTTATATTTATATATCAATTTTACTTTTATTCTATTACACTCAGTTTCATCTAACGCAATGTGTAATGATCAACTATGCTCCAAAATGATCACTTCCATTTTCCCCATTACTCTTCCAGTTCTAACGCACATTTTCAACTATTCTTTTTTCAGTTCAACCTTTCCTTCTACTTGAAAAATGGCTTATGTTATCCCCCTTCCTAAAGTTTCAAATCCTACTTGTATCTCTCATTTCCGACCCATATGTATTTTACCTTTTCTATCTAAAGTTCTTGAACAGATTGTTCATAAGCACTTCTTCTTACGTTTTTTTCTAATTCCCTTCTCACCCCTTACCAGTCGGATTTTCGTCCTGGACACAGTACGGGTATTGCTCTTTTAAAGGTTACAGAAGACACTCCTTTGGCTATGGAGAATAAGCTTGTAACTATTTTAGTACTAGTAGGATTTTAGCAGCGCTTTTAATATTGTCAACTTTGACATTCTCTTTGGTATTCTAAGATCCATGAACATATCTTCTTCTTCAATTACTTGGTTTGATTCTTATCTTCGAGACCGCTCACAATGTGTTTGCCTGGACTCTTCTTGGATCTTTCTCTAATTGGACTCATCTCAATGCCGGTGTGTCTCAAGGTGGTGTTCTTTCCCCGTTACTCTTTTCCATTTTGATCAACATTGTAACTAAAATAATATCTTCTAGTTTCCACCTTTATGCTGACGACTTGCAGATTTACCGACATTTTAATATTGCCTTTGCTGATCAGGCTTTAGCTGCAATTAATTTAGATCTTGAACACATTAACTGTTGGTCCAAATCTCATGGACTATTACTGAATCCGGTTAAAACTCAGGCGTTAGTTCTATGTACGCGACATCAACTTGTTTCCTTACCTTCTCTTGCACCGTTACTTCTTAATGATACTCCGATCAACTACTCTAATTCTGTTAAAAACTTAGGTATCATTTTGGACTCCTCCTTATCTTTTAATATCCAAGTTAACGAGGTGAGCCGCAAGGTATATTAAACATTTCATTGTTTCATTTCAGTGTTTACAGAATTTCCTGCCTTTAAAAACAAAGATATCCCTTACTAAAACTCTTATTCAGCCTATTATCGACTTTGCAGATACCTATTACCTGGATGCCACGGAGGAGCTCATCAATAAACTTGAACGTTTGCAAAATCTCTGTATCCGTTTTATTTTTGGATTAAATAAATACGACCATGTTTCTAACTTTCGTAGAAAGCTCAAGTGACTCCCTATTCGCTTTCGAAGAAATACGCGCATTTTATGTCTTTTTTAGAACATTCTTAACAATCCTTCCTTCCCAGGTTATTTGCGCGACCGTTTCTCTTTCTTACACGGTCCTGAATCTTCTTGTAGGCCGCACCTACGTATGGACCTCAAATTCCCAATACAAAAAAGTAAGATTTACTTTCATTCCTTTACGGTTCAAGCAGTGAGGCTGTGGAACACAATACCGTATACAAGACGCAAATCGAAATCAACATCTATTTTTAAAAAAGGAGTAATTGATCACTATCTATCCCTGAAGAATGAAATTGAAAGTCAGTACATTTACATTATTTTAGTTGAGAAAATTTTAATTATATGTAATAGCTTTAGTTTAGTTTTACATTAGTTACTCACGATTTTTATATCGTGTGCACATATACTGCGACTCATTTTTGTACTCTCACAGGTCTGCTGGAAGAGATTTTATTTTGATATAAGTAGTGCCTTTGTACAAATCTTTGTTAAAATATGTTTATCTTATAAGTTTTCTGTGAACAAAAATGTTAAATAAATAAATAAATACATAGTAATATTTAAACTAAATGTTATTTTTTTGTGAATAGCAAATTCTGCATGTAAAATTGTTAAAATCCTTTTGAAATTGACACTTAGATGAGCAGAAAAATTACAAAGCAAAAAAGAGCATGCAGGTATGTTTGTCTAGTCTCACTGCGTGTTGGACGTGACTTTAATAACCGCGTTTAATTCATATATATCTTTTACTTGTTTCCATCATGTTATATAGATAAATTCTCTTAATTTTTACAAGATTTCTTTTTGGTTGCTTATATAAATTCTTTGTAATTTTTTTTTTATGTTGATTCAAGTGAATCAACATTTGATCAAAATGTGATTGTCTACTAGTGCTTACTCTAAGTTACTTACAAAATCTACCTAATATAAGTGCGTTTTTAAAATTCATACTTAGACTTTAATGAGAACCTAATCTTCGCTGTAATAAAACTGTTTATCTGTTATAATAACGTGTCTCTCAGTTTTGTATTTTTAATTATAGAAGCTTTTAAATTATCAACTTTTACTACTCTTAAAGGACGTATTATAAATAAAATAAAAGAATCTATGTTATGTTACTTTCTACTTTCTTGCCAGCGAAGTATCCTCGATCAAACTTGGATAGTGTAAATATTTCATGAGCCCTGTCCTGGCTCGGGGCAGTATAGCTCTCACAGAACATTCTAATTTCCGATTAACTATTTAAAACAATTTTAAAATGTAAATATCTTTTTATTTTAGTCACTAAATATGTACATTGTTTTAGTGTTTTAACTAAATCCTATACATGTGTGTACAAAAGAGTGACTGAAGTCTGATCTAGTTGTCGAGAAACTAAAAGTAAAATGAACAGTAACCTGACTGCAATCTGCATGTGTGTGAGTGTGAGCATGTGTAATTGATGTTAGCATGTATGTGTGAGTAGATTCAAAAGTTAAAATATTCGATTTGTCGAAGGCAGACGTCCAGTCATGATTGCCTCTCCAGTGTCCACACTCAATTGAACGTTGAAAACACTCTGCTTTGTCCGGATAATGAACTCGACGGACACGTCGAGTCTGTCCGGTTGACTGCCTCTCCTTGATTGTCATCTCGCACCCGCTAGTGACGTGTGTTTCATGCATATATCCGTTCGTACACAAATTGAATGAATTTATACTGAATTTGTTACAAAGTAATGTATCTTTTCTGTAAGGTAAGTTAAGGTCTGATTTGAAACTGATAACTACTACAATTATTAAATTTTTATTGTATTATTTCCTTTTTTTTTAAAACATCTGTAACAGAGTTTTTTTTTTCATAATAAAACATTAAAAGAGTTTTTAATAATAAAACATAGTAAAAAACATCAATTTTCTTAAGTATCATACCGTCTTAATGTTCGTTTTTCAAATCAGTTATTCGTTTTATATAGTAATGAATAGTAACTATTTTATATGGTATTGAGTATCTATATAATAGAAAAGAGATAATAGGTTAATGAAATATCATCGTTTTTGTAGTTATATCATAAAATTTTTCTTAGTGATGAAGAAAAAGTGCAAGCTATGGGAAAAGTTTCTTGATAGAGCTCTTTTTATTAAAAAAAACTCGTCTTTTTCATTTATACACTTTCATATTTCATAGTATATTACACACCTAGGGAGGAAAAATAAGAAATGTCTAAGATCACATATAATTGTCTACTGAGGTGGAACCGAAGTCGATTAACATGGAGGCTTTCTTATTTTAATTCCAAAAGATACATAGATAAATGATAAATTAAAACCTAAATAATTTTTCTGCCCGCCGGGCGGCAAGTGACGACTTTCGGCCCGCTGCGACAAACGAAGTTGCCGCTTTCCGACGTTCTTTACATTGTTATGTACAACATAATAATGTACATACATAATATTCGTCTCTTGTTTGACAATAAATTAAAATAAACGTTCTTTCCAACAAATAAAACCAATTATTAACTTTAAATTGACTTTGTGAGCTCATGCCGGTAGGCGCAATTTGATAACATAACTGGAATCTCTCCATTAGTTAGTTAGTTGTGAGGGTGAGGGTGATGAAGCTGACATATAAATTTAGTTAAGATGAAATGAAACGAAAATGAAATAAAAATAGGTACCTATCATTATCAATCAATCCTACTATAATTAAAGTAGGTTAACTGAATTACTTCAAGTTTCGTATTGTTGAATAGAGACGAAGACGAAGCTTCTTAGCAATCCATGGATTCACCGTGCGGGTGCCGGGCCCATCGCGTTGCAAGAAGAGGAGTGCAAGCAGTGCCTGGGACTTGCGATCCAGGAGTAGGTTTAAGGGGCCCCTTTATTGTGCGCAAAAACGCTCACCTTCACCCTCCACACTCCTCTCCCTACCTAACCAAATTTGGAAAGAACCTACTAATGCCGCCTTTGAAATACGTTCTAGAAATGAACCGATGCTTGTTCTAGAAAGGCCAAGGTCTTTAAGTAGGCTATAGAGAGATTTTGCTGTTATACCTCTCGCTCCCACTTCTACCGCGTACAAACTAACTATAAATTTATTCCTGATCAGTTTCGTATGGATATAGAAGGTCAGAAGGTTTCGTATGGATCAGTTTCATATAGAAGGATGGATAATACGTAACCACATTTTTTTAAAGATCTATACAGCCCAAATATATAATATGAAATGAAAGCCAAGATCAATTTTATAATGTGTGCCAAAGAACCAAAAGTTTGACTTGGCTAAATTTATTGATTATTTTAAAGAGTTTTTTTTTCTAAATATACCATAAACATTTATAAAGAAACACATCCTTAATTACCATTTATTTATTTGCTTCACAAAACACAAGTCGTTAAAAATAACTTAATTAGGTAATCAATATTTTCCTTTAGAAGGCGGTTTGCAGCAGAACAATTATATACGTAGTACAGACATGAATAAAGCTTGTGATAAGAGAGTTGTCGACAGGAAAAAGTCTATAAATAGAGATAGTTGGAGGTCTATACTCCAAGTATTCTATTCCATTGTACAGAGCTACACGTACTTCTTCATCTGAAAGAAACGAATAACTTGCAAAATAGACGGATGTGAACTGCACTGCCAGGTTCAGAATTCTTTTTTAATTGCTTTATAGTCACTTAAGATGTTTTAAATTCCATGGTTCAGTAACAGAAGTGCAGTTATATATATGTTTAAAAAAGGAGAAGTTATAGATACAGACAACCACAAAAATAATTGTTGTGCAAAAAGTACGTCGAATCAAGAATCAAGAAACCAAGAATTGTCATAAATCGTCATTATTCGAATACTTAAACGGGTGTTAGACTTTTGTCTGTTATAGCTTTATAGTATTTTGGAAATTTTAATCTGTTCAACTACTTTTGGGGCTGACTGTACGTACTGAATAGGTGTTGTTAATTTGATAACTTCTATCTGCATCGGATACCAACGGTGGATCTATGGTCTATGACATCTGGTATATTCATTCTTAAAGTTGTAGTGCATAGCAATGTTTCTTGACATGGACCGTAACACAGTCATACAATGACAATAATTATATTATTAAAATAAAGATACCTTTACACTTAATAAGTTCATAAGCCAATGCTATTTTTATTTTCTCGTATTCTGCTTTTGATTGCTCGCACATCACAGCAGGCGTCAATAAACAAATACATAAAAATATATTATCTATTAATATAAAACTAACTCTTAAGCCATTAAATTTCTGAAAACAAACGGTTATTATTATAATGAATATGTATAAACATATTACACATCATAAAAATAAAAAATAATATTTATTAATAAATATTCTGGGAATCGATGTTCTAGGTGGTTGCAAAATAAAGTCGATATTGAGTAGTAAATCAACTTAACTTTGTTTTAGAAGACGATATTGAGTATCTATTCAATACTTACCACTAACTGAAATATCTGTATATATATATATATATATATATATATATATATATATCGGGGGATCGTCTTTATTTTTCATTCTATATTTATATAAATTTAAAATAAGCTTAACATGGCTATACATGTTTAAAGATATTTTCAAACATTAATTTCGGTAGTGGCATCTTTTCAATGTTTATCTATACTGCAAAGTTAGAAACATTGGTTAGGATTTTCGAAAGAAACCTGATAGATGTCACCACCGTCCCGATAAAGACGATCACATATAGAATGCTTAATTCACCGAGACGGACAGCGATACGGTAGCTCAATTGGTAGACCGACGGGACGGTTTCTCAGTAGTCGCGGGTTCGAATCCCTGCCCGTGTCGGTTTATTTTTCATTCTATATTTATATAAATTTAAAATAAGCTTAACATGGCTATACATGTTTATAGATATTTTCAAACATTAATTTCGGTAGTGGCATCTTTTCAATGTTTATCTATACTGCAAAGTTAGAAACATTGGTTAGGATTTTCGAAAGAAACCTGATAGATGTCACCACCTTCCCGATAAAGACGATCACATATAGAATGCTTAATTCACCGAGACGGTAGCTCAGTTGGTAGAGCGACGGGACGGTTTCCCAGTAGTCGCGGGTTCGAATCCCTGCCCGTATCGGTTTATTTTTCATTCTATATTTATATAAATTTAAATAAGCTTAACATGGCTATACATGTTTAAAGATATTTTCAAACACATGTTTTGTTTTTTTTTTCGGTGCATTTTAATAGTTATTGTGCTTATAATTACGAAAAAAATCACTTACGTTATTTAAAAACAAATCCATAACAAAGTAGGTGTAATAGGTTATTTTGCAAAAATGTATCAAAATGTTAACAGTATACTGAAAATAATTAAAAGATTAAATATTTTCCACTCCATAGATTCAAAATAAAATTAGTTAAAAAAATCCATATAAAATAATTGTAAACATACATTAAAAGTAACTGCTCTGTTATTATCTTCTAAATTATTTAATAAATGCTTGTATGATAATAAATACTTTTTTATAACATATATTTTGTTCGTATCAGTTAGATGTTTGTTTAATAATTTTCTTATCAATCTCATTCTTTCGAAAAATGAATGATATGTTATTATTGTAGTCGCAAATATCATACTATTGAATATTACTAACAAGACCTGAGCTATAATGTAAGTCCACTGACTTGAAAAAATTAGTAAAATATAGGTAAAGTGAAACAATTGAAATAGAATATGAAAGTATAGAGTTAATACAAAATGAGATTTAAGGGGAGTTCTCAATTCAAGAGTTATATCAATAATCTTAATCCCTAAACAATATCTCAGAAAAGAAGCCTGACTTGTATAAAGACATGAAATAGCGTAAATCAAATGTTCCAGGATAAAAAAGAAGAGCGTGAAAATATCAAAACTATCTTTAAAATGTTTATAATGTATAAAGCCAAAACTAGGAGCCAATGATAAGACGATATTTAGAAATATACAATAAAACTTCACAAGGACTGTAGAACATATTGAAGTCTTGAAGTTATAGTAATATCCCATAGCCAATTTCAACTTAAGGACATTTTCTACTAAACACAAATTATTGAAGATTTTTTTTATTTCAGTAAATATAGCCATTATAACATTTAACCGTGTATAACAGATTGAGAATCGTAATATGAACTGAACCAAATATATTGTACACTTTGTAGGTAATGAAGCGACTTAATAATATTAGATACAATACAATCATTAGAGATACACATCTTTGAACAATAGAAAATTAAGTAATGAGATGATTGAGCCATTTCATTACTTAGTTTTCTATTTCATTACTTACCATACATAGTAATACTTATTGTTGAAGATAAAAATTGATTAGTTGATTATATTGTTGTGACTTTGTTATAAGATTATTATTATTTTATAACAAAGAAACATCCACAAGATTCAATTTAATCAACGAATGCGTAAAACTAAAAACTCATTATCATTTAGCTTTTTTTCTTCAAATTTAATAAAATAATTTAAAGAAAGAATTCAGATTTTTTTTTAATAAAAAAGAAAGATAGGTCACGCTGCTTCAGGTCTGCTTCTACAATCTGTTCTCCCTCGTTCTCTATTCTTTAGAGAGAAGCTGATCCTACAGCTTGAAATACAGAAGATTATCACTACAGGTATTCTATATAGTAAAAAAAATCAACAAATTAGAGAATATATAATATCTACGTAAATAATAATATACAGAACACGCTTTCTTTCTTATCGGATCGTACTACCTTATCGGATCGTATTACCATCGGACGACCAGACAACCAGACATTTCACAAATTTCCGCACGAAACGGTCTCGATACAACATTCCTTATAAAGATGCTAAAGATAAAAATTAAATTAAAAAATTAAAAAACCCCCGATACAAAAAGACCTCTAAAAAGAATAAAAATAATATTAGTATGTACTTATTGAATTCGTTGCGTCGGGGGACCGTTGTACGTACGTTGATAGTGTATATATTACGAAGTTAACCATTGAGGACTATACGATTCGATTTTGTAATTTCTTTATTTGCCTTGTTAACTTACTTGCATTTTAATTTCTTCCTTTATTAACCGGTCCCTAATTATATTTGAATACACATAATGATTGCTAAAATACCTAATAATATTTGAATACACATAATTATTGTTAAATATTATATTTATCTTACTTTCTTTAAAATCCTTAATTTTTTCCTGTAAAATACTTAAAGTACCTATACACTGGCGAACCAAATACCTTTTAATTTATCTAAGCTTGAACAGTTTCTCAAGTCGAGTGTACTTTATCAAGTTGTAAAACGAAGTGCACTAACATAATACATTATTTAATCTAAAACTAGGTTTTCCTTTAAAACTAAAGAAATCATAAAAATGTTCATACTAATTCATTGTTAGGTAGTATTTTAGTTTTATGCTCGTATTATCATGGTAGTCATTCAAACACTACACGTTTCATAGAAGCCAAAAATTAAGTTAAGGCTAGAAAAGGCGAGCTGTATTCCTTGAATTATAAAAGTATGATTAATATGATGAATTGTTAGTTCTTTCAATTATGCTATAGTATAGTTGAAAGAACTAACAATTTATATATATATATATATATATATATATATATAGTATTTGTAATAAACGACCAAACTATAGTATACACATATACACTATAGTATATGTAATAGACGACCAACCCCAGAAATACATACATATGCTATGCTCATAACATGCTTGCCTGTCCCTGTCGGGAATCGAACCCAAGCCCCTTAGTGCCGCTATACGTTCTGCGTCTTCGTTAACCACTCGACCAACGGATGAAATGTAATGAACGAAGTAAATGTAATAATTACGCAAAAAAAATAGGCCATCCTGAAATGTGACTGTCCGACCCTCACTTACTATCTAAGGCGTAGATGAAATAGGCTTCTTTAAACTAATCTGATCTAAAATTTTCTTGTTTTTGAATGATCATACAATTAAAATATTTACTTTAATAATATATATAGATAAGTCGTAAAAACAATGTGATAAGTCGTAGTGGTTATAAAAGATATATTAGTAAAATAGCTGGATTTTGCTGCATGATAGCACTTAATTATTGCTGATTAATTTTCACTAAACTTCAATTATTAAAGGTGCCAAATATAAACATCATCACTGACATAACACCCCCTTAACACGTATTAATCAATTGGATAAAACAAGTGTTTTCAAAGTTTATTTGACTGAGGAGACTGAACAGGAAATTACGACTGGTGGTCTGCTACCAGTACTGTGTAATGTTACCGGCAACAGATTCAGTATAATATTTTAAAAACTACGCATACACTTGTAATTAGTTTACTGTTACTGTACACAAATTGTAATTAGTTTACTGTTGGCTTTTTTTCAGTTTTTTTGCTAAGTAATTACATACATGGAAACTAGAGCACAGTTCCATTTCCAATTAGTTAAGTTTTAACGAAATTTATGAAAGTGTAAAATTAGTTAGGGAGAAGTTTTCTACGATCTAGGTATCATTTTTGTAATCGTATATTTCAGCAGAACTAAAAAGTACTTCTTATTATTATTATCATCATTCACCGTTGAGCAGTCGACCGGGACACATGTCCCTTTTACCTGCTCCGCCTATTCGCGCCACCTACCTGGGCCGTCACACTGACCGCCCAGCCACCTGCGCCGACCACCTGCCCCGACCGTTCGTACACCTGCGCCAGTCAAGATAACGACCTCCATTGTGTGCAAGCCAGCGGTGTGATTGTGTTTGTGTGTGAGTCATCGCCGCAAGCACACCTGCGGGCCGGCGAGCCTGCATAGGGGTCCAACAAGTCCGAAGTCGCCCTAGTTAGGGTACGAAACGGAATTCAAAGACTTCGTCGTAATAGCCTGCGTCGTGTAAGTACACAGTCGTTAGGGTATTAGGTACACCTCTGCCACCTACTGACAGAGATTCGATAGGGTTTTCACGTTAGGCACTCGCCTCCCTGCTCACGCAGGGAGGACGGCTCATATCTCCGGGCTCCACCATGGACCCCAAATCCGCGGCGGAACCCGAAGATCTGTCCAAGTCGCAGTTCTTTGGTTAGGTCCACGGAATTGCGCCTGAATTAGGCCTGCAGTACTCTGTCCTGTTAGGCATCGAGACTCCGCCCTCGACCTCGCGCGCCGCGATCGCGACCGAGAGCACCTCCGACATGGAGGTCGAGGCCGCCACTCCTACGGAGCAGACGGCTTCGGATTCCGAGTCGGGGAGTTCGTCCTCTTCCTCGGACGCTGACGAGGACGACGGTTTCACGACCGTGCAGACCAAATCGGCCAAGAGGAAGGCGACAAAAGCGCTCTCCTCGAACGTCCCGCGAAAACGGGCCTCAAAACCCGCTAGTAGCGAACCCATGTCGCCCGACCGTTCTTTGGGCCCGGGCCCGACTCACGAACGCGCGCCGATCGCGCCTTCAGCGCCCGCGGAGGCGCCTTCAGCGCCACGGAAGTCCCCCGCGCCTGTAAAAACTTTTTCTTATTTTTTGTCTTTCTTCATTATTAAAAAAAATTAAGTGAATAGGGATGGGAATAATAATTAATAAAAATTAAAGTGAATAGGGATGGGAATGGGAGTCCCGCATACCCCTTCGGTCATCACCTTCCTGGCCGCAGGGATGATGCGTAACGCATTTTTCCAACGCTAAAAAAACAATTAAAAAAAAAAGGCGATATCTATCGAACCCAACATCGAAGTTGGTTAAGTTATGCCACTGGGAGGCTAGCCTGTAGACTGCGAGGACGCCCGAACCTCCCCAGGGATCCTCCTTTGGTCGCCAACCAGCATGATGGAGCTACCCTGGGATTTTTCGCAGCGGGTGAGGAAGCCTTTCGTGGCTGGCACTAATTAGGCCCCCAACTATTTTTTTGCATTGAAATCAACAACCTAAGCATGTATTATAATATTGAACTTGACTTTTATTTCACATTTGTCTTTTTTATGGGATCAACTTGTAATTTATAGTAGTAATCAAGTTTAGTACTAAATCATAATATCCATAGTATAAAATATTTCTGGTTACTATATGCAGTTTTACTGTACATAAAATTAATTATTTTATCTACACGAACGTTAAGAATGTAAGAGTTTTATTAAGAAAATGTTACAATTCCTAGGACCTAGAAGAACCATCGTGAATGCTAATAATTTAAATAAAAATACCCACAATAAACATGTAAGCTTTTTTTTCAAATGGGTACTTAAATTAAAGAACATTTTTTTATTCTATTTTAAATAGACTAGTATCACACCAATAAATGATATCAAAACTAAACACAAAACTGTATCTATACAATAGTATCGCTTTGAGAGAAGTCGACAAAACAAACTGTGTCTATAACCAGGACTGGTAACTTCCAAATTTAACTTCTAACGCATTTCACACACAGTAGGAACTAAAGCTCGCTGACAAATCGAAATGGTGCACCGCAAAAAGGATTTCTAGCCTCAAGTACCGGAGTTTCCTATTCTTGCAATATCCTATACAGTTTATTCAGACCACCGCTATTATTATATTTATTAAAAAAATAATTATTATTTTATTAAAAAATAATTATTATTTTTCTATAACACTCCTCAAGTTGATAAAAGGTATCCATATTTTTTTTTTTTTTTTTTTTTTTTTTTTTTTTTTTTTTTTTTTTTTTTTTTTTGTCTGTCTATGCTGTCAGCCCTGTTGGCTATTACAGCGTCACCGGGGGAACGGGTGGGTCAGGAGACCCACCCTTAAAAAGGGGGGGCCAGATGGGCCCCCATGGGGAACGACGTCCCGAGGGCGTCTCAGATTGAGACACGGACCTCGGCTCGGGGCGTCGTTAGTCAGGAGGGAAGCTAAGGAGATTTGGACACTAGCGTCCTCCGACGGCAGAACGCCGGAGCAACGGAGCACTTGCTCAGTTGAGACCTCGTCTATACCGGTATAGACGGTGTGTGTCTGTATGTTGTGTGGTGTCAATTATGCCTACGCGTACACGTTATTACCTACTGAGAACGCGTCGTCGGGGTCAACGAGTACCGACTTGGGTCTTCTTTTTCTGACTAAAGTAGTCTTACGTGGTCTATACTCTGCGGCGTCAGCCACCAGTGGGTTCGGGTGTCGCTCAGCACGTTCAAAGTACTTTTGGGAAAGCCCCTTGAAGTACTGAGCGATGGTCGGAAGGTCTAAATCTCTATGGAGATCGATGTTGCGTACGAACCACGGCGCCCCGGTTGTAATCCGTGTAAACCTGTTCTGAATCACCTAAGGGGTTTCAGATTAGCGTGCGCAAAAGCGGGACTCGCATAGGACATGACGGAACGTATGCAAGCTTTGTAAAGTGTCACCTTATTGCGAAGGGACATTTTACTCCGCTTGCCTAACAGCGGATATAAACGACCTAATATGTAGGCCGCTCTGCTACGAACGGTCCTAATATGCGCAGTGAAAACTAACTTCCTATCTAACGTTACTCCTAGGTATTTTGCCTCGTCTTTCCAAGGTATCGGTTTATCAAAGAGTTTGATTCGCGGGAGGATCCTTGGGGGGCCCCGTTCGAAGAGCACCGAAACGCTCTTCTCAGGGTTTACCTCGATCCGCCATTTCCGCAGCCAACTCTCAAGGGAGTCGACTGCGGATTGGAGACGTTGGTATATCTCCCAGTGATCCTTAGAGGACGTGTAAAGCGCGGTATCGTCCGCGTACATGGCAAGATGCACTTTAGATCGCGGTCTAGGAATATCGCTAGCGTAGATGGAATAGAGGATGGGCGAGAGAACTGAACCCTGGGGAACACCCGCCTTGATGGGGCGGGGGGTTGACAAGACGCCTTCCACTCTGTAGCGAAAGGAGCGATTCGTCAGGTAGTCCCGTATGATGAGTACGAGTCTGTCCGACACCTTGAACTGGTATAACTTGTACACCAGTCCATTGTGCCAGACCCTGTCGAACGCCTTAGCTACATCGAGGAAGAGCGCTCCTGTCCTATGCTTCTTGGCCCTCACAGTGGCCCCTATCAGTATGTGCTCCGTGAGGCGTTGCACCTGATGGTAACATGAATGGTTGGCTCTAAAGCCGAACTGCTCATTTGGGATGATTTTGAGTCTCTCGACTTCCGATCTAAGTCTACAGAGGATGATTCTCTCATATACTTTCCCTAAGGAACTAAGAAGACTAATGGGACGGTAACTACTAGGCAGATGCCGGGGTTTGCCCGGCTTATGGAACCCTATTACTATGGCCTCTTTCCACTGGGCCGGAAACGAGCAACCGACCAGTAGAGCGTTAAAAATGGTAACCAATAGGTAAATTAAAGGAGGCGGAAGAAGCTTTATCACTTTGTTAGTGATCCTATCGGGACCTGGCGATTTCTTGACGTGAAGCGCCCTAACTATGGACGTCACCTCGTCTAGGTTCGTTTCCTTGATTGGCGGACCGGCCGGTGGCTGAGAACACATTATATTGACCGATTTGTCGACTATTTCAACATGATCGCGATCAACGGATTGAGCAGACAGACGGCACTGGCTCTCTAGACTGTCGGCTAAGCACTCAGCTTTGTCAGGGTCGTCAAACGCGATGGCGGAGTTAGGTCCAACCAAGGGAGGCATATCTGAGACAGTGTCCGCCTTCAACGCTTTCTGCAACCGCCAGAATGCCTGGTGTGTTGGAGAGAGTGTCGCAAGCGTCCTATCCCAGCCGCTATCTCTGAAGTCGTCGAGAGCTTGTCTCGACTCCCTCTGAAGACGGCGCAGCCTCCGTCGGTTGTCATCTGTCGGGTATCGGTCATGGGCTCTAATCGCGGCGTTTTTACGGGTGATAAGAAGTCTAATGTCCGGAGGGAGTGCTCGGTAACCCTCGAAGTTCACTCGGACCTCCCTCGAGGACTTTCCTATGCTGTCTACCAAATGTTTTGTGAAGTTAGTCGCGGCTGAGACAGCGTCCTCGACCGATGTAAGCTGGTCAGGAATTTTGTCGAGGTGCGCTGGTACGGGGGAATGGAGTTGCTCTCGAAGCTTCGTCCAGTTAATAATTGTTTTGGTCGCGGGTTCCCTAAGGGGAGGAAGTCCTAGCTGAAATAGGACCGGTCGATGGTCAGAGTCTAGCTCGGATAGCGTCTCGATAGAACGTATCTGGAGTGTCACGCCCTTCAAGAGTACTATGTCAAGCACGTCGGGTCTGTCATGTCGGAAGTCTGTGTCGCAGTATCGCGTGGGACTCAAAGGCGCGGTGATCTCGAAGTCGAGACCAGCCTTGTAACTTAGCCTATCAAGGAGATTTCCTCTACTGTTTGCGACAGTGGAGTTCCAGCGGGGATGTTTGCAATTTAGGTCGCCGGCCAGAATGGTTGTGTTACCTAATTGGAGTAAGGACTTAAGGGCCCTCTCAACTAAGGCTTTATTGGGAGAAAGATAGACGGATGCTAGTACGATCGACTGATGGCCGGTCATACCCACCTGACATAATGACGCTTCTACGTTGACTAGTTGGGGCGGATCGAGCGGAGTGCAATGAAGAGACCTTCTGTAGTAGATGATGGTTCCCCCCTTCGCGGTTGCCCTATCGTTCCTAACGAGACGGTAATTTGCGATGCGCGGATCACGATTACACGGCTTCAGAAAGGTCTCTTGTACTAACAGGACGTCTATCTGGTGCGTGACCACGAAGTCGCGCACTAGATCTATCTGCTTAAGTAGCCCGTTCGCGTTGAATGTAGCGACAGTCAGAGAGCGAGGTTTTACCCTTCCACGCGATGTCATCATGTTGACATCGTGTGTTCGTATATCGATTTGATTAGGAGGGCGTGCTTGAGGAGCACTTCCAGTGGACTACTTCGGACCCATGACCGTCACTGTAGGCCGCCGTAACGAGAAGAGATGGGGGGCGCTATTTACTTGTTTAACCACCAGAGCAGTTCATCTGGAGCTAGTCACCTCATTGACGGCGGACTCCATGATCCTCGCGTTGCGACGTATGGTCGCACGCAGGGGGACGCCGCGGATAATGTTCAGCGACAACGGCACTAACTTCGTGAAGGCGAATAAGGAGCTACAAGATGCTTGGGACACGCGCGAGCAAGAGAAACTGGCTGCAGAGGCGCAAGTTATAGGCATGCGATGGAAATTTATACCGCCAGGAGCGCCCAATATGGGAGGCGCATGGGAGCGGCTAGTGGGCTCCATTAAGACGGCCCTGGCGGTAACCCTTAAAGAAAAACAGCCGAAGGAAGAAACGTTACATACACTGCTATTAGAGGCAGAGCACATTGTAAACTCTCGACCCTTAGTCGAGACCGAAGAGGGAGAGTCCCTCACCCCTAATCATTTCCTAATAGGTAGGTCGTGTGGGGCCCCGAGGGTCGGGGCCTTCAACGACAGTGAAATAAGGCGACACACTTGGAAGGCGGTGCAGCATCTGGCCGACCGCTTTTGGGCGAGGTGGGTCAAGGAGTACCTGCCCACGCTCATCCCGAGGAAACTCGACAGTAGAAGAGACGCTCCAGACCTACGGCGGGGGGACGTGGTCCTCATCGTCGACTCTACGCTGCCACGGAATACCTGGCCGCGCGGAGAGATCGTGCAAATCTACCCGGGACCCGACGGCCGCACGCGCGTGGTTGACGTGCGCACGGCCGGAGGTCTCTTGAAGAGGCCTAGCTCCAAGGTGGTGCTGTTGGTCCCGCACCAGACGACGTGCAACGGGACGCCACCGGACGAGACGACGGCTTCGTAGGAGCGCAACGTCGGGAGGGAACATCGGGTCGCCTAGCTGAGAAATGGTGCTTCGCACGAGGGGGAGGATGTCGGCGACAATTCTCAATACTATTTAATTAATAATATTTCATTGTTTTAATCATAATTCATTAATTCATATAACTTGTTAGAAATTTAAAATCATTTAGAAACATTAAATAGTAAGCGTTTGTCGCACTCGCTACGGAGCATTCTTTTGTGCAACACTAAGAAAGAGAGAGATAGCATTCGAAGGCTATCTCTTTCGCTCTCAATATACCCCGAATGAATAGAAAATTATGTAAAACTTGTTTAAAGTGAAATAAATAGATAGTACATAACGGGACGAACGTAATATGGTATTACACTTTATATGAAAGAATAATAGTTTATAAGAAATAAGACTTTAAAGCGATTTATATTGTATAGAATTTCTTATATTTTTACTATTTCATTCTTTGTAATTTTTGTGTTTATATAGCTTTCATTAACTATTATATGTGTATATAAAGATAATTTTGTAACCTTTTTTAATATTGCATTGTAATGTCTGTGTATATAAAACGAATAAAGTTATATGAAACTTAGTCACGGGGGCATAGTAAAAATACGCGTAAAATGCGTTGTTATTCAGCGGCTCTCTTTACGGTAAATCCGGCTAGTTAATAAACGGCTAGCGCGGGGATGAGGTATTCCATTCGCCTCGGACCGCAACATTGAAGAAAGAAGAACAGGGAGGATCGTAGAAGAGCCCTGAATCTTAACATCGTGAGGGATTATCGTAGAAGAGCCCTAATATTGTACGGGAGGATCGTAGAAGAGCCCGATCGAAAGAGCTACTCGTGACTAGGTTAATTGAGTGTCCTTACATGCTCGTTTTAATTACCCCTTCGAGTCGAGACCCTTATATCCATGAGAGACGAATCACCGGCGCCCGTTAGGAGTGATCATTAGTCACCCGACTTGACGTCACTCCTGCGGACAGGGTTCGTTTCGCCCTACAAAAGCGGAAGGGTGCGGTAGCTGAGGTCCAATCTAGCGACCTCGGCGTAACGCCGCTCCGGTCTTCTAAGACCGCAGCCCCCGACCGCGACAGAAATAAAGATGAATGAGAAAGTTTTTATTTTGTCAAAAAGTTTTATTTTCTACCTTCTTTATAAATGGTTCTTTTAGAACAAATCAAAATATGTATCCAAGCAATAATAATAACTGGACTGTATAATCGCAAACGCAGGGAAAAAAATCGTCGATTCAGTAATTTCGCGCTCGGTGTACCCTCATTTTTAATAAATAATTGTTAAAGTATTACTTATATTTCTTGCTACTGTAATAATAATTCATTATTCAAGATTATTATAGTGCTGTTATGTAGCTACAAAAAGTAATTGATTTTTCATAAATAGCTAAACATCTCAGACGTCCGTATGAATTATTAAGGTTTGGTTTCAAACAAATTTGAGTAATATTAACGTAATTTTGAGGTAAACTAAATGATTTCTTAATCAGAGGATAAAATTCTGAACTCATTGTCGTATAACACTAATATACTTATCATATAAAAACTTTTCTGAAAATGTTGACAAAATTTTAGTTTTATTTGTTTACGGCTTCAGGCAGCAGTAAAATATAGACTCTCATCAATACCTACTGATAAAAATAGGTGCTACACAAGTTAAAATAAAAAAAAAATTAAAAAAAAATAGAATAATAAATTTGCTTTTAGAAATCGGGACTGTTGTAGTCTATTCATTTTAAGGTTACATATTTGTTATATTTTTATCAATAAAAACACAAAACTCGCTGTTATTGTAATTTATATAGGTTGAAAACTGTTAAGATTAGTTGCTTTGTTTTATTATTATATTAATTCACATTGTTTTAAACTAGATGTCGCTAGTAAATTGCTACATCGCGCAACTGTTTGGTTGTTGTAGAAGGTTATAAGACCAAATGTATTTTGAAGTAGTTAGTAATAAATTGTGAATAGTGAAGTCTCGTATGCGGATTTTATTTCCCTGGGTTTCCACACATCGATCTGTTGGATCACACCACGCCTCGAACATTGGTCCTTCGAGCCGGATAAGTGCGCGAGTGAAGAAAAGTAGTGAAGTGCGTGGGAGTGTTCGCGAAAGTGCCGAAGTGTGTAGGTGTGCGTCGGCGGATAAAGTGCGTGGGCGTAAAGTGATAAAGTGCGTGGGCGTATAAGTGATAAAGTGCGTGGGCGTATACGTCAGGAAGTGCGTGGGCGTATAAGTGATAAAGTGCGTGGGCGTTCAATAACCTTGTATTAAAGAACACTTAGAGAATTTTGTAGTGAATAGACTTAGAAAAACTGTAGTGAATAGACTTAGAAAATTTTGTAGTTAATAGACTTAGAAAAGTTCGTAGTTAATAGACTTAGAAAAATTCGTAGTTAATAGACTTAGAAAAATTTGTTATTAAAAAGACTTAGAATCTGTTGTTCGAAACACTTAGAAATATTCATTAGTAAGTGGACTTAGAAAAATTTGTAATAAAAAAGACTTAGAATAATTTGTTCATTAATGGACTTAGAAAAATTTGTAGTGGACTTACGAGTTATTTACTATTGAGTTGTGATTGATTATTATAAGTTTGTTACTTGGAAAATTAACCTTATATATCTGAAAATTTTGTGAATATGGCGGCTGACAAATTAGGTCAACAAGTCGAGTTAATGAATCAATTAGGAAAAAGTTTGAGTAATGTCAAGAAAACGCCTAAACCAAGATTAAGTGGCACGTACATTGAAGTTAAATTAAAGTTGTTAGAGGAACATTGGCAAAATTTTACAAATAATCATATGATTTTGATTAACAAAGAAGATATTGAATCTGAAGATTACACTAAAAAAGATTACTATGATAAGGCAGAAGACCTTTACACTTTAGCAAAGTGCGAAATGATAGACGCTTTAGAGAAATTAAAGGCGCTTGGACCTCAATCAAATTCTACATTAGTGTTCTACTATATCACAACCGCCAGTCCATTCAGAAATAAAACTACCTCGAATCAGTTTACCCTCTTTCTCAGGAAAATATTCGGAATGGGTATCTTTTCATGACATGTTTGCCTCACTTATACACCAAAACACCTTATTAAAGAATGTACAGAAACTACATTATCTAAAATCTAGCTTGAGTGGTGAGGCTGAAGCTTTGTTAAGACATATACCAATAACTGATGCTAACTACGAGAATGCATGGTCAACATTAAAAAAGCGTTTTGAGAATAAAAGATTTATAGTTAATTCCACATTAAAGAAATTGCTGTCACAGAGAAATATTTCTACGGAGTCATCGCAGGCTGTAAAAATACTCTTGGACACGACTAATGAATGTTTAAGTGCTCTTAAGAATACGGGGATAGATACGTTTAACTGGGATCCTATATTAGTGTACATATCTGTAGCAAAACTAGACCCCGAATCAATTAGACTATGGGAACAATATCTTAGTAATAACGAAGTCATTGGAGACGAACTACCCACATACAGACAACTTTGTTCGTATTTGGAATCTCGTTTTCGCACTCTTGAAGTTTTGGAATCATCAAAATCAAACACTAAATCTAACGTTAGACAGTCCTCGTTCCACACCTCATTTAGCACTACTTGTAAATTTTGTAATGGCAATCATTACATTTCCAACTGCAAAGAATTTGCACGATTAACATTTGTTAACCGCAAGAGTTTTGTAGAAAAGAATGGTTTATGCTACAATTGCTTGATTCCTAATCATACAGTTCTAAAATGTAAACAGAAAACCTCATGTCGACGATGTGGCAGAAAACATCATTCTTTAATACACCCAGAGAATAGATCCACAGATAATGTTCCAGCAGGTGGCTCTGGAATATCACATGTACGAGATAATTCACAATCTGAAGTAACTTTTACACCAGTCAATAACAATGTAGCAGCCCATTATGCGGATAAGGAACTGACAACCAATGTGCTGTTGGCCAAAGCCATAGTCAAAGTTCGATCACAAAATGGGACTGTACATAATTTGAGGGCATTGATAGATCAAGGATCCCAAGGCTCATTTATTACAGAGTCTGCAGCACAGTTTCTTGGGTTGAAAAAAATTCCAATCAATTGCAAAATAAATGGACTGGGCGACGAAGGTAGAAGTCTCAAATCAAAAAATATGGTTTTATTTACGGTATATTCAAGATATAGTTCAACTTTTGAAATGCCTGTAAAGGCTTATATACTTAAATCACTTACACGAATATTACCGACTAAGGAAGTATGTGATGAAAACTGGTCGCATCTGCACCGACTAGAACTTGCAGATCCAAACTTCAATCAACCAAAGAAGGTTGATTTGTTGTTAGGTGCAGATGTATATAGCGAGATAATTAGAGAGGGATTAAAGAAGGGTCCACAGGGTACACCTATAGCTCAGAATACATACCTTGGTTGGATATTATCAGGCCAGTTGTACAACATTCAGACTACTCAAAGTTACACAATCACAATCAACATGCACGCTTACATTGAAGATAATGAGTTACTTCAAAGATTCTGGGAAATGGAATCAGATGTTTTTTGTAAAAAGATTTTTACAGAAGAAGAGAAGAAATGTGAACAACATTTTAAAGAAACATATACCCGAAATAAGGACGGACGCTATGTAGTGTCTTTACCATTTAAAGAAAAGGATCCATCTTGCCAGTATGGTTCATCCAGAGAAATAGCTAACAGAAGGTTATTACTTTTGGAGCGATGTTTATTAAAGGAACCACATTTAAAAAATGAATACAGTAAGATTATGCGCGAATATATTGAACTTAATCACATAGAAGAAATTATAGACCAAGAAGATATTATTAAAACAAATGCGGTATATTTGCCGCATCATGCTGTTATTCGGCCTGACAAATCTACTACCAAAGTAAGAATTGTGTTTGACGCATCTTGTAAATATAAAAATCAAGTTTCCCTGAATGACAATCTTATGATCGGTCCCCGCTTGCAACCAGATCTGAGACACATTATAATGAGATGGCGTTTGCACAAAGTCTGCCTGGTAGCGGATATCATTAAAATGTATCGCCAAATAAAGGTGCGAGATTCTGATTTTCAAAGGATTTTGTGGCGTGAAAATCCGAAAGAGGTAACAAAAGACTTTAGAATTACTCGAGTTACCTTCGGTACTTCAAGCGCGCCATATTTAGCAACCAAGGTTCTTCAACAATTAGCACATGATAATTTAGATGAATTTCCACAGGCGGCGAATATTATACTTAAAGATTATTATATGGATGATTTATTAACTGGAGTGGATAGTTATGAAGGTGGAATAATTATTTACAAGCAAATGACTAGAATATTAGAGTCTGGAGGTTTTCAATTACAGAAATGGAACAGTAACGACGCTGAATTGTTAAAGTATATGCACATAAATGAAAATGAAATTGTAGATAAAGATTTAAATCTAGATATGACAATAAAAACACTTGGTATAGCTTGGAACAACAAAAAGGATCAGTTTCAATATGCTATAAATATATAGAAGGCCCTTTTACTAAAAGAATAATAGCTAGCGACGTTTCCAAACTATTCGATCCTATGGGATGGCTGGCACCTACCATAATTATTGGGAAAATCTTCCTACAAAGATTATGGCTCTCTGGAGTAACTTGGGACCAAGAAATCTCTCAAGAATTAAAGGAGGATTGGTTAAAATTTCGCTTAGATCTACCTCACTTAAGCGAAATCACCCTAGACAGATGGCTACATACAACATCGACTGGCACTACATTGGAACTATATGGTTTCGCAGATGCATCATCAGTGGCTTACGCTGCCGTTGTGTATTCACGAGTAATCGATGTTAATGGTACTATTCATATCCAATTGGTCTCCGCCAAAACGAAGGTAGCTCCTGTGAAAACCGTATCAATACCTCGCCTTGAGTTGTGTGCTGCAGTATTACTGGCTCGATTATTAAATGAAATTTCTGAACAATTAAACGTGAAAAAGGAAGATATTTACGCATATACAGATTCTAAGGTAGTTTTGTATTGGCTTCAAGGACACCCTAGTCAGTGGAAGACTTTTGTTGCCAATCGTACGTCTGAAATTATAACAATTTTCCCTTCTCAACATTGGAATCATGTGGGCTCTAAAGAGAACCCTGCTGACTTAGCTTCAAGAGGGGTGCTAGCTTCGGTCCTTAAAGATGAAGTGCTATGGTGGATGGGCCCGAAATGGTTAGGTGAAATAAAAATTGATCATAAGGCACCTATTAATTTACCAAATGAATTCCCTTTCGAAGAACGAAGAATTGTTGCATATAATACAAGATTAGAAGTAAATTTTAGTGATAATTTTAAACGATATTCAGCTATAGAAAAATTAGTGAGAATAATTGCTACCTGTAAAAGATTTAGGAATATAAAAATACAAGTCTATCCAAATTACCTGACAGCTGAAGAACTCGAGAAAGCATTATTTGTTTGTATTCATATTTGTCAAAAAGAAGAATTTGAAGAAGACATTTTTTGTTTGAGAGAAGGAAAAACGCTTAAAAAAAGTAGTAAACTCCTTACCCTTAATCCTTTTTTAGATAAAAAAGATATTTTAAGAGTCGGAGGTCGTTTACGTAATGCTGATATACCGGAAGACGCCAAACATCAGATAATTTTGCCGGCTAATAGTCATTTGTCAAAACTAGTTATAGTTCAAGCACACAAAAATACCCTACATGGAGGACCAACTTTAATGTTAAGTTATATAAGACAAAAATATTGGATTCTAGGTGGCAGAAGTATGATAAGAAAGGAAGTACATGGTTGCATTACTTGTGTTCGTCACAAAGCTAACACTAGAACTCAATTAATGGCAGACCTTCCAGAACCGAGGGTTACACCGAGCAGACCTTTCTCACATTCTGGAGTCGATTTCGCTGGTCCCATTGATTTGAGGATGTCGAAAGGTCGGGGTTCTAAAACCTATAAAGGTTATATTTGTATTTTTATCTGCATGGCCACTCGCGCCGTACATATAGAAATTGTCAGCAGTTTGGAAAGCGAGAGTTTTGTAGCTGCTTTTAAGAGATTTACAGCCAGACGTGGACATTGTAGTCACATCTGGAGTGATAATGCTACGAATTTTATTGCTGGAAATAAACTCTTAAAAGATATGCTGAAAAGTCAGATGAGTACAGTGACGACTGATATTTTGGATCAACTAGCAAGAGAAGGTACAACGTGGCACTATATTCCGGCTGCTGCACCCCATTTCGGTGGTTTGTGGGAGGCCGGAGTCCGCTCCATCAAATATCATTTGAAACGAATATTGGGCAATTCCACTTTAACCTATGAGGAAATGTCGACAGCAATAGTTCAAATTGAAGCCTGCCTAAATTCTCGTCCAATTTCGCCAATAAGTGACAACATTGAGGATCTTTTACCTTTAACTCCAGGCCATTTCCTAATTGGGGAACCCCTAATCATTGTTCCGGAAAGTTCATATCTAAACATCGATGTTAATAGGGTATCCCCTTAGCATCCGACGGGCGTTAGGAAACGCCCGTTTTGAAAAAGCGTAAACATCCGCGATAACGTTTGGGCGTTACGAAACGCCCTAAAAATAACTCCTTGGGAATTAATAAATTTACGAATTAAATGTTTATATTCTTTTATTTCTAACATTACTAATGCATTGCCAAATAACCAGAAGCCCGTAAGAATTTTTTTACTAACTCTGCTTAGTAGAAAATAATTACGTAATCGTCTTTCAATCGATAGAACTGCAAGACGATCAATTGTTACGAATATCTTTGAATTTATGAATTAAAAGCGGAAAGTAATGTTTCATTTCTGTAGTCGATTCTGTTCGAGGCGTGGTGTGATCCAACAGATCGATGTGTGGAAACCCAGGGAAATAAAATCCGCATACGAGACTTCACTATTCACAATTCATTACTAACTACTTCAAAATACATTTGGTCTTATAACCTTCTACAACAACCAAACAGTTGCGCGATGTAGCAATTTACTAGCGACATCTAGTTTAAAACAATGTGAATTAATATAATAATAAAACAAAGCAACTAATCTTAACATTCCACCCACCAAGGACATTATTTTAAAATGTTCTTTCATTGATAACACACTAAAATAACAAAATAATGTAAAAAATGTAACAACGTTATATAAACAAGAGAAAAAAAATAAAAACCAACAATATGTATATCCTCCATATTAAATATTTGGCGGTAAAGGACAAATTTTGGTGATTGGACGTTTTAAAATTGCATTTTTACATTTTACCGATACCACTCTAATAAGCCCGTCCGTGCCAGGATGTACATTAACAATCCGAGCCAAGGCCCATTTTCCGGGCGGAAGATTATTATCTTTTAGTAAAACCAACATGCCTATTTTAATATCATTATTTATCTTCTTAATCCACTTAGGTCTTTGTTGAAGTCTGGCCAAATACTCTTTCGTCCACCTATTCCAAAAGTGTTGAACCATTCTCTGAACAAGTTGCCACCGGTTTAAAAATTAATTTAAACGTAAGAAGTGAATCGAGTGTTTCTGACGTATAATATTCTCATAGAAGAAACACATAAGTACCATAAAAACAGACAAATGTACACAATCCACTTTAAAAATAATAACTTTAGGCTTCTTAACATGTTGGATCGTCACTATATCACAAATAAAATTATTCTTCATCATTGTTTCTGCTGTTTCGAGTTGTTGTTCGTTCTAGGTATAGCAAAACAGACCTTGGTAACACTTTCCAATTGAGTAGTCAGAATAGAAGGGAGAGGGGGATAGGGAGAAAAGAGGGGTCGAAGCCCTATCCCCTGACACCATTTTTATTGTGAGAAAATGTTTAGTTTTGGAGATATTTCGATTTGAAGTTTCGTAAAAACTAACCTAAAATGTAAGTAATTAAGACTTCTGTGACGTCTCCGGCGCTTCAGGATGGCCAGCCCCTTCACCCTTGCGTAACACTGAACTGAAACCCAAGCTCGCCTTCGCCACTTCGGCTTGTTGGTCGCCTTCGGCGACCAGCCTCAGTAGCTACGGCTCGATTGGGTTTCAACTCAGTGTTACGGCGGGTGGGGGCTGCCCTCCTTCCGCGCCTCCGGATTTACAAAAACACTCTAGGGGTAGGACAGACAAGACTACGTGGAGGGGGGGTAACAGAGTCAGTTTTGACAAAAAAAGTAATATAAATATTAATTATTTCAAAAAGCATTTTAAATCACAAACGTCATATGTCAAGTTGCCGCCATTTAACATTAGGGAATTTAAACCAACAAAGTTGTTATGAATTGTTTTTTCTTGTTAAATTAAAATGAAAAATTGATAATATCATATAAATAATTGATAAACATATTGCATAGATGTGAAGTGTTCTTGTGTTAAACATTGTGTTTTTGTGCTAATATTGGTGAAAACACGGTAAGTTTATTTCACACAAAAAAACATATAAAAAAGAAACTACGCATTTTCTCAGGCTGGGAATAGTATTAAAAGAAAGGGGAGACCAACCCCTTTTAAATGATACCATTTTCAAACCAAAACTCTTACAACTCAAATGGAAAGGCTAGCCCAGACCTTTTAAAGATCAGGACCCCAATGCTCCATTTCTCAGCCAAAACTCATATTTCTTTTCATTCTTACTTCTTCTATTTCAGACAATCAATGTATTTTAAAAATATTATAAATTATATTTCATAATTTCTTCTTCATGTTATAATCTTGAATTTATTTATTAGTTTCAATAGCAAGTCCATAAAATCGTATTGTCCAATATGTAATTACAATTCATTATTTAATTATAAAACTCTAATCCGATAATTTTATTTTTGGTTGATGTAAATTGTGGTTTGTAATCCACATACTTGTCATTTTGATTATTTAGTATTTCCATAGCAACATGGTGTAGAAGAGATGAAGCCATACGAAAAAAACTGGCTCGTAACGGAAAAATGTAACACGTAACGAAAAAATGTTACACTAAATTTTATTCCAACCCCGATAAAGAAGTTTCACTTCTAAAAATCAACATAGCACTAGAGTTACTCTAGTTGTATTTATTTGACTAAGTGCTATTTTGCTTGTATTGCCCTTATTTTTACCCGATCTATTTACATAAGTTCATAAATTAAGCCTTGGTTTAGACCATTATTCCTGCTGCGGGGCTACTCTTGGATATAACTGAAACAAAGAAATAGTAGAAATATTACTTATAATTAAAGTAAATACATGTACCTAATACCAAAATGAAATATTAGTTATAAATACAAGATGTTGAAGGAACTTCAGCTAACTCAAGTTACATAATATTTATACTTCATAGAATTAAACAGATGATAAAAGATGAAAGGAGAAATTGCATAAAATAAGTCTTAAACTCCACATGGCATAAAGTTCTACAACACATGCGATGTACTGTGATGTGATGGGGTCGTTTTTTATCGGTTATCGTCCGTTAACCGCGCCTTTTAAAACAGACTATAGAGTCCGACGTTTCGAGTGAGATGTATACCTAATTGAAAAAAAACTTTAGGTGTGGTGTGTCGTGTCGTGTGTCGTGTCGTGTGTCATGTCATGTGTCGTGTCGTGTGTCGTGTCGAGTGTCGTGTCGTGTGTCGTGCCGTGTGTCGTGTCGAGGGTCGTGTCGTGTGTCGTACCGTGTGTCGTGTCGTGTGGCGTATCGTGTCGTGTGGCGTATCGTGTCGTGTGTCGTGTCGTGTCGTGTGTCGTGTCGTGTCGTGTGTCACGTCGTGTGTCGTGTCGTGCGTCGTGACGTGTGTCGTGACGTGTGTCGTGTCTAGTGTCGTGTCGTGTGTCGTGACGTGTGTCGTGACGTGAGTCGTGTGTCGTGTCGTGTCGTGTGTCGTGCCGTGTGTCACGTCGTGTGTCGTGTCGTGCGTCGTGACGTGTGTCGTGTCGTGTGACGTGTGTCGTGTCGTGTGTCAGGTGTCGTGTGTCGTGTCGTGTCGTGTGTCGTATCGTGTATCGTGTGTCGTGTCGTGTGTCGTGTGTCGTGTCGTGTGACGTGTCATGTGTCGTTTCGAGTGTCGTGACGTGAGTCGTGTGTCAAAAAAACTCAGATTGCTTGTAATATTATTATTTGTATTGTCAATAATATTTCACATATCAATACCTCGGGGTAGAAAGGTCGTAAATACAACTTTTGGTGAAAATGAGTTAATGATACAGTTTTGTATAGAATTTCAAGCTCTATCGATCTGTGTTCACAAAATTTTATTATTTAAGAAAAAATGTGTTATACGACCCATATTTTTTCATACCTTAAACCAGTTTTTTAAATAAATAATGGTGTATATACCAATTGCATGGGATCATAAAGTTGTTTTGGTTGTATCACTGTCATTAATGTAAAATATTTGGGCGTAAAAACCAATGTACTAAGTATTTGTCTTTTACGCCTTTTTGACCTTTGAAAAATTACAACAATGATTTTATAAATTGGGAAGAAATTGCCTTAAAAACTTTCACTAAAGAAACTCTAAAAAAAGGACAGTTCAAAACTATTCGAATTGCTACCTTCAAAAAGAAAACACCTAATAAAATTTTTATTAAATACTCCACCAATGAAGAAGCCATTGCAGGAAAAGTTAGTTTATTTGAAGAAGCTAGAAAAGAGCGGGATACTTATATAAAAATAAAGGGAAAAGAGAAGGGAAAGAGTAACAAAATTACTGAAAAAGAGGATGTCAAAGATGAAGGAATCCAGAATACAGATTTTGTATTACGTAATTTATATAATGCCCGATTACCTATTTCAATTGCCAAATTTAATTATCTGAAACGTCTTTGTGATAGCGAAGTGATACCTAAAGCATACCACCAGGAATATCTGCAATTGCCTCATAATAAGATAATTAAAAATAAACTTATTGGCACTGATACCGAAGATGAAACTGATTATAATAATGATTTAAGTAAGCTTTCAGCGTACGGTATATCTCCTGGTCTGATCGGCTGGATAATGGACTTTCTGAGCTTTCTGATCTCTTCGAGTAGCTATCGACGGGTGTTCCTCGGAACCCTTGACAATTAATGCCGGAGTGTCTCAGGGGTCCGTTCTTTCTGCAACTCTTTCTGCTACAAATTAACGATCTGTTGAAGCCCGGTATCTATGGGTATGCAGACGACAGTACAGTTGTAGAAAGATATCTGCTGAGTACTGGGGCTAGTAGAGATCAAGTACAGTCTGTAAGAGAAGCTATGGTGCAATGTTTGAGTGACAAACTTCAGGCAGTCTCCGCATGGAGCAATGCCAATCTTATAAAATTCAACGCCACCAAAACGCAGACGTGTCTGTTCACCGCTAAAAGGAGTACTTTCACCTTGGCTCCTACTTTCCAGAATGTATCCTTGGAATAAAGTGACCGGCTTCAGTTCTTACGCTTAGAGATTTCCTCGAACCTCAACTTTGGTCGGTTCATTGAGTCCAGAGCAAGAGCCTCCAGCAAGAACCTCAAGAGACCTCTACAGCCTTGAACACAGGCGTAGAATTGCTAGCCTCTCATTATTCTATAGGATACATTTTGGTGAGTGGGCGCAGGAATTACAAGACCTAATTCCCCCGGCCTCCTACCATCACTGAACGTCCCGACGCACGGCAGGTATCCATCCTTTTGATGTGGACATTCCACCTGTCCAAACGAAGTGCTTTGCTTGGCCTTTTTTACTTCGTACAGCGAAGGATTGGAACAGATTGTCTGCGTTGGTATTTTCGGCCGAATACAATGTGGGTGTCTACAAGAGAAGACGAAAAAGAAGAAGAAGAAGAAGACCTATTCAAGGTTGCTAGGGTAATGGCCTTACCACCTTAGACTACATTACACTTATCATTAGATGGAACGTAGTCAAGGATTGCCCTAGATTATATATAAAAAATATATATACTATATGTAATATTAATTTCAAATTATAAGAAAAATAATATTTTTTCTTTATTAAAGTAGGTACGGCAATTAACAGTTAATATTTATTTCATGAATAAGTAGGTACAGAAATTTGAAACTTGGTTATTATCAATGTTTATTTTGATTCATTATGACTGATTATTAGTTTTCCTTTCTTTAATCATAATATTTATTTCATTAATAAATACTTAAATTTGAAACTTGGTTATTATCTAACTAACTATTTACTGATTCATAACGCTTATACTGCGGACCTGCAATGATTTAAAGTAAATTTAATATGAGAATAGTTTAAAGTTAGGGATGGTAAGTAAGGTAAGTACTCGTATAACGAAATTATTATTGTACTGTAGTACAATATATTGATACGGCATCATTGTAATTGTACTATGATGACTCGTGTATCGTGTCGTGTGTCGTGTCGTGTGTCGTGTCATGTGTCGTTTCGTGTGTCGTGTAGTGTGTCGTGTGGAGTGTCGTGTCGTGTGTCGTGTCTAGTGTCGTGTCGTGTGTCGTGACGTGAGTCGTGTGTCGTGTCGTGTCGTGTGTCGTGTCGTGTGTCACGTCGTGTGTCGTGTCGTGCATCGTGACGTGTGTCGTGTCGTGTGACGTGTGTCGTGTCGTGTGTCGTGTCGTGTGTCGTGTCGTGTGTCGTATCGTGTGTCGTGTGTCGTGTGCCTTGTGTCGTAATAAAAAAAAACTCAGATTGCTTGTAATATTATTATTTGTATTGTCAATAATATTTCACATATGTTCAGTAATCCTTAGAATAATACAAATTTAATAACATTGGTTATCACGGCATCATTGTAATTGTACTATGATGACTCGTGTATTTATAAAATGTACAATATAATCTCGTTCGTTATGAACCTACACGCTTAATTAAATATTTCCAAAATATTACTTCTTTTAAAATAGTAAACAATATCTATTTTTTAGATTATAATAATAATAATAATAATAATAGCCTTTATTTCTGATAAGAACAACAATTTTTAAACAACAATTTTAAACAATACACATATATATTTTCTTTTAATCTTGATCATTATCAGATTGCCTTGCGGCATAGGCCTCCCCCAGCTTCTTCCATCTAGCTCTATCTAATGCAGTGCGCCTCCAGGTAACTCCTGCATGCTTTCCTATTTCATCTTCCCATCTTTTAATTTGCCTACCCCTTCTTCTTACCCCGTCTCGAGGATACCAAACTGTTACCTTCTTCCCCCATTTCTCTTTATTGTTTCTAATAAGGTGTCCAGTCCATCTCCATTTTAATTTCTGTATTGTGTAGGTAACATCAGTAACTTTTGTTTGATGCGTGATGTCCTTTAATTTCACCTTATCCTTTAATTTAATGTTTAACATGCTTCTTTCCATACTATTCTGGCAAACTTTTAGTGCTTCTTTGCATCTTTGTATTAGAGCCCAGGTTTGGCAGCCATAGGTCATGCATGGAATATCACAAGTGTCAAACACTTTTTTTTTGTCCTTTAGTGGTATTTGTGGATTTTTAAACACTTCTTTTAGTGACCAATATCTTTTCCAAGAATTGCTGATTCTAGTGTCAATTTCTTTTTGTGTTTGATCACTTGTTGATATTATCTGTCCCAGGTATGTGTAATGGTCCACGTAATGTATAATTGAGTTATGTAATTTTAAAATGTACTTTTCATGATTGGTCATTATCTTCGTTTTCTCCATGTTCATGGTCAGACCCACTGCCAGACTTTGTTTGCCGAGTTCTGTTAACATAATTTGTAAACTTGATGCAGATTCGCAAAGCAAGATTAGGTCGTCGGCAAATCGTAGATGATTCAGTTTTTCGCCGTTGATATTAATTCCTTCTTTTTTCCAATCTAAGTTTCTGAATAGATGTTCTAATACGGCTGTAAATATTTTTGGGGATAATGGGTCACCTTGTCTAACACCTCTTGAAATTGGAAATTCTTTTCCCTTTATCTCTGTCATCACTCTCGCTGTTGAGTTTTTATAAATTTCTTTAATAATTCGTATGTATTTAAAATCCACACCTTGTGACTTTAAAGCTTCCCATATAGCGTTGTGCTCCAGAGAGTCGAACGCCTTGTTGTAATCTATAAAGGCCAAATAGTAAGGCTTTCCATATTCATTGCATTTTTCGATTACTTGCTTTATGGTGTGTATGTGGTCAGTTGTAGAGTAGTCTTTGCGGAAGCCCGCTTGTTCAATTGGCTGATTCTCTTCCAAGACTTTACTGATTCGGTTCAAGATGACTTTTGAAAAAACTTTATATGGGTTAGACATCAGGTTAATCGCCGGTAGTTGTTTATTTCACCTCTGTCTCCCTTATGAAGTAAAATTATTTTTGATTTCGTCCATTGGTTAGGTATTTCTTCTTTCTTGATAATGTCGTTGAACAGATCAGTAAGTGAAGTAATAATCGAGTCAGCGCTACCCTTAAGAAGTTCGTTCGAAATGTTGTCTTCCCCTGGTGACTTGAAGTTTTTTTGGGATTTTATAGCCTGTTCTACTTCAGCTTTAAGGATCACAGGAATTTCGTTACGTCCAGTGGTATTATCTTTTAGAACGGTTTCTTTGTAACTGCATGACTTGCTGTATAGATTGCGAAAGAAGTTTGTTGCTAGCTCAGATATACATGTTCTTTTGGTGGCTTTTTTTTCCGGAACCTTTATCTTTAATATTTGTTATCCATTGTTTACCCTCTGTTAGTTCCTTTAGCGCTCGTTTTATTCCACCAGAGCTTTCTATATGTTTCTATATGTTTTTTGTGCGTGCCTCTGTCCTGTGTTTTCTTACTTCTTTGTTAATTTCCTCTGTTTTTTTTTCTGTCCTCGAAAAGTAACCTTCTTTCTTTTATCAGTTCTCTGGATCTTGTTCCTATTTTATCTTTATTTAGGTTAATTTTCAAAAGTCGGTTATTGAACTGTTTTAATTTCTCCTCCAAAAGGTCATACTTTTCTTGGAATGTACCATCCATATCATCTTTCTCCTTGAGATCCTTTTCAAGTTGTTGTAGCATATCTTTTGGGATAGGCAATGCTATATCTTTACTATACATTGGTGCTTGTCTTTTTTTTTTACTTTTTGTATGTATAGCTTCGCTCTCACCATTAGATGGTTTGTGTTGAAGTTTAAGCTGCTTACGGTATCAACATCTTGAAATATTTCGGGTGTGGTACTCAGTATGAAATCAATTTCATTCTTAACTTCCCCATTCGGCGATATCCAAGTCCATTTCTTTTTAATTTTTTTCTTGAAGAAGCTGTTCATTATTTTCAAGCTGTAAGTATTGGCCAGGTTAATAAGTCTCTGTCCATTATCATTCCTTCTTCCTGTACTATGCGGTCCTAATATTTGGTTTTCGTGTGCTTTTCTTTCCCCTATTTAAAATCTCCTAGAACAATCATGTTTTTGTGTGAATTTTCAATTGTATCCTGCAAGTCATTATAGAAGGAGTTCTTAATGTCTTTTGTAGCAGCTTCAGTGGGGGCGTATATTTGAATTATGGACATTACATCTTGTTGAGGGAGTGAAATGTTTATTTTTATAATTCGATCCGAGACTGCGATGAATTCGTCGATGTATTTGTTGTAAGGCTTCTTCACCAAAAATCCAACTCCGTACATCCCAGAAATATTTCCTTTATAGTACAGTATGTGATTTTCATACTGCTGTATTATTTCACCAACTCTCCGTACTTCACTTAAGCCAACAATGTGCCATTTCACATGTAATAAGGCATTTTCCAACTCCATCATTGATGCATCATGTTAGCTTTTATACATGTAGTAGTTTGGTTTTGACTAAAAACAAAGATATAAGTTGTTGATTTGACTAAAACAATTGAATCTCTGTATAGAAGTTTAATTGATAAAATAAATGTAATATTAAATACTGATTTGACTAAGAATAAGAAGTATATAAATCGCAGCTCCGTTAAGAGAAGGCATTGTGAAATTGGGAGTACAAGTTGTGGGGTGGTACTATTGTGATAAAAGTGTAACAGTTATAATTAACCGCTGAGTGTGAGATCGAGAGACTAAGTTGTGTAACAGTGATAGTTAAGAGTTTAAATTGTAAACAGTTTAGTGTATTTGTGAACAGTGTCATAAAGTGCTTTAAAGAATAGAAGAACTGTTGTTGGCGATTCTTTGCGGTAAGAGAGCTCTAATAGTTCAGAAGTGGGATTCACTCGGGCATTAAAACCACAAACTACCTACAAGATAAGTTTATTGAAGCTACAAAATCACATCAAGCAAAAAAAATGCAGTGATATTATTATTTGAAACGCACACTACAAGATAATAACAATGAAGTTCCAGAATCAATACAATCAATCAATAGTTGATAATCAATGGTTGTAAATCAATCAATCAAGTTAAAATTGCTATCTCAAAACTTCAAAATTGAGATCTACCCACATATCAAGAAAATCGAGTGAAAATACCTATTTAATCGCTTATGCAAGTCGTTTATTAGATTATGTGATAAACCATATGAAGAATTCTACGAAAGAAGGAATCGTCGCTAATGAAGAAAGAAGGAAATGAGAAATTATGGCGGTGACAACGCGACGCGAATGGCGGTAATGGCGCGGTGTGAATGGCGGTAATGGCGCGGCACGGATAGCGGTGATGGCGCGGCGCGGATGGTGGTGATGGCGCGGGGCGGATGGCGATGAAGGCGCAGCGCGGTTGGCGCTGATGGTGTCGATGTTGGTGATGGTGTTGATGGCGGTCGTGGCGATGGCAGCTATGGTAGCGGTGCTGGCATGGCACGCGGCGAGCAACACGTTGATGTCCGCGCAATTTATCCATCATCGATCACGTCACAGCATAAAGGTGATTCGTTTCGATTTACATCCAATTTTTGCCTTAAATACTCGCTAGTTAAAGAAAATTAAGCGATTAAATATAGTGGTAAGCACTTTATTATTATTGTTGAGATAACTAGTATTGAGATTAGCGATCAACCTTCACGATCTTGTTTTTTAATTTTTACTGATAATTATTTCACTTTAACTTGACGTATTTTGTTACGTATTATGATAAGGCGCGAAATTATTTTATCCCGGGTTTTCGTAAACGTGAGTGTTTGTTTTAAACTTGGAAAACAATGTTTTAAACTTTTGTTTTAAATAACTTCGTTTTAAATTCGGTATTCTTAGCTATTATTTGTGCTTATTTATGTATTAATTCAATTCGGTATTCTTTATTATATTATTATTTATGTAATAATTCAATTCGGTATTCTTAGCTATTATTTGTGCTTATTTATGTATTAATTCAATATATTTAATATGTAGAATACATTAAGATGATAAAAGTAATTACTTTGGATAGTTTTCTAAAAAGTATTTTATGTGGATAAGGGTTTTGTTGTCTGATCACTAACATGAAGCCGATAAGCCAACTTCCGAGTAGTATTTGGTACATTAAGGATATTGAACTGACTATGACTAGTGACATCAAATGCTCACATGAGGCCGATAAGCCAAATGATGAGTGTAGCATTTGAGGTATAGGGACATCAAGCGCTCACATGAGGCCGATAAGCCAATTTTTGAGTAGCGTTTGAGAAGATCAAATACTCACATGAGGCCGATAAGCCAACTTCTGAGTAGTATTTGGTACATTGAGGATATTGAACTGACTATGACTAGTGACATCAAATACTCACATGAGGCCGATAAGCCAAATGATGAGTGTAGCATTTGAGGTATAGGGACATCAAGCGCTCACATGAGGCCGATAAGCCAATTTTTGAGTAGCGTTTGAGAAGATCAAATACTCACATGAGGCCGATAAGCCAACTTCTGAGTAGTATTTGGTACATTGAGGATGTTGAACTGACTATGACTATGACTATGACTATGATTATGAATTATGAGGCAACATTTTTTGTGTCTAGTAGATTTTTTTTTTGAAAGAGGCTGCTGAGCCAGATTGAACACGTAATCAGACAACTTATACCAATTGATCATTATAGTTGAAATTGTTAAGTCTATAAATTTCAAAAACATTGTCTAAATTGGAGGACCAATTATTTATATATGATGGCCGAAAAATGTATAAATATTAATGTATCATAATATATAGACTTTAGATTAGATTCTGTGACTTTACAATTATAATAATTAGATTTACAAATTACTTCAGAATTAAAATTGTAAGTAAATGGTTTTTGATAACGAGCGGACTCGTTATGTTTAGGATGGCCGAGCTGTTAGCTTTTATACATGTAGTAGTTTGGTTTTGACTAAAAACAAAGATATAAGTTGTTGATTTGACTAAAACAATTGAATCTCTGTATAGAAGTTTAATTGATAAAATAAATGTAATATTAAATACTGATTTGACTAAGAATAAGAAGTATATAAATCGCAGCTCCGTTAAGAGAAGGCATTGTGAAATTGGGAGTACAAGTTGTGGGGTGGTACTATTGTGATAAAAGTGTAACAGTTATAATTAACCGCTGAGTGTGAGATCGAGAGACTAAGTTGTGTAACAGTGATAGTTAAGAGTTTAAATTGTAAACAGTTTAGTGTATTTGTGAACAGTGTCATAAAGTGCTTTAAAGAATAGAAGAACTGTTGTTGGCGATTCTTTGCGGTAAGAGAGCTCTAATAATCAGTTCTTAATGTTCTAGTGTTGAGTGTAGCAATATAGAAATCCTTTATATTTCTTTTTCCTTCTTCTTCATCTTCATTTTGAGTACACGTTACTATCACTGATTTTATTTTTACTTTTTGATGTTGTTTCACTTTTGAAAGCGTTTGTTTTATTTATTTTATGTGGTGCCTTTTGTATTATTGTATCTTCATTTTGGTTTGATTTTGTTGGAGTGTCAGACGGAGTTCTCTTTCTTTTTTCGTTTATGTTAGAGTTGGTTTGCCCTTCTATTATGAGTTTATCGTAACGAATCTTTGCCTTGTTTCCTTTTTTGATTTCGTCTTGTAACTTAATTTTTAAATCTTTTCTAGTATTTAGGACATCTTTTGGGAAGTCTTCCGTTACGTAAATACCTGTGGGAAACCTTTTATTATTTTTTAGCATTTCTATTTTTCTCCACGCCAGTGTTAGTTTTATTAGTATAGGTCTGTGTTTCTTGTCCTGTTTTTTTCCTAATCTATAGGCGTCGCTGATTTCCCATTTATCAATTTTTTCCAATTCTGCAGTCGTGCACACAGTATTAAATGTCTCCATAACCAAGTTCTGAAGATTGTAGCTGTTATTTTCAGTTTCTTTTATTCCATGTAGTATAATATTATTCTTCCTTGTATCCCTTTCCAAATTTCGTAGTTTTGTTTTCAGGACTGTAATTTCCTCTTTCATTAACTTATTCTCCTCCAGTAATGGTTTAAGCTTGTTGTCCAATGTTGAAGCCAATTCATTAGCAAGTTTTTCTGTTTGCGCATTCACTTGAAATTTAAAATCTTCTTTCATCTCATTCATCTTCATATCAATCTTATCCATTTTTCAAGTAATAGTTCCATTTGTTTATCTGTTGACATTTTCTCACTACTTGGTAGGTTTTCAATTACTGACAACACTGTACTTCAAGGGGTAATACTTTTTTTTTTGTCTATTTTAGTTATTTACTGTCATCAACTTTATTGTTTACTAACTGTCATCAACTTATGTGTCAGTTTCCGGAAATTGGTCACATATGATGTGCAGATTTATGTTTACCTATATATATTCCGTATTTTGTTCTTCCACTTTTCAAGTTTATTATTCACTATTTTATACAAATATCACACGTAATTCCACTGCCACTGATGTGATTCACAGTTTTAAACCGATTTTAGAAGAAAATTGTTATTATTTCGCCTGGTTTCGTATTTAAAAGTTCGGGAGTTCTGATAACGCAAGTTTCGCTTGACAGGTCCACCGGAAGCAAAATATTTACAAAATATTACTTCTTTTAAAATAGTATGCAATATCTATATTTTAGATTACAGTGATATAAATACATAAAAAATAAATAATACCCGATCTATTTACATAAGTTCATAAATTAAGCCTTGGTTTAGACCATTATTCCTGCTGCGGGGCTACTCTTGGATATAACTGAAACAAAGAAATAGTAGAAATATTACTTATAATTAAAGTAAATACATGTACCTAATACCAAAATGAAATATTAGTTATAAATACAAGATGTTAAAGGAACTTCAGCTAACTCAAGTTACATAATATTTATACTTCATAGAATTACACAGATGATAAAAGATGAAAGGAGAAATTGCATAAAATAAGTCTTAAACTCCACATGGCATAAAGTTCTACAACACATGCGATGTACTGTGATGTGATGTGGTAGTTTTTTATCGGTTATCGTCCGTTAACCGCACCTTTTAAAACAGACTATAGAGTCCGATGTTTCGAGTGAGATGTATACCTAATTGAAAAAAACTTTAGGTGTGGTGTGTCGTGTGTCGTGTGTCGTGTGTCGTGTCGTGTGTCGTGTCGTGTGTCGTGTCGTGTGTCGTGTCGTGTGTCGTGTCGTGTGTCGTGTCGTGTGTCGTGTCGTGTGTCGTGTCGTGTGTCGTGTCGTGTGTCGTGTCGTGTGTCGTGTCGTGTGTAGTGTCATGTGTCGTGTCGTGCGCCGTGACGTGTGTCGTGTCGTGTGTCGTGTCGTGTCGGGTGTCGTGTCGTGTGTCGTGTGTCGTGCCGTGTGTCGTGTCGTGTGTCGTGTCGTGGATAGTGTCGTGTGGCGTATCGTGTCGTGTGGTCGCGGCACCACCAACACGCCGACAGATACGTGCCCAGGAACTTGCTGGAGGTGAGATACCACATGACATGACATGATACACCACACGACACACAACACGGCACACCACACGACCCAACATATCACACCACACGACACGATACGCCACACGACACGATACGCCACACGACACGATACGCCACACGACACGATACGACACACGACACGACACACGACACGACACACGACACGACACACGACACGACACACGACACGACACACGACACGACACACGACACGACACATGACACGACTTTATGTATTAGTTTCAATAGCAAGTCCATAAAATCGTATTGTCCAGTATGTAATTACAATTCATTATTTAATTATAATACTCTAATCCGATAATTTTATTTTTGGTTAATGTAATTTATGTTTTGTAATCCACATACTTGTCATTTTGATTATTTAGTATTTCCATAGCAACATGGTGTAAAAGAGATGAATCTATACGAAAAAAGCTGGCGCGTAACGGAAAAATGTCACGCGTAACGAAAAAATGTTACACTAAATTTTATTCCAACCCCAAGAAGTTTCACTTCAATAAAAAAAAACTCAGATTGCTTGTAATATTATTATTTGTATTGTCAATTCACATATTTTCAGAAATCCTTAGAATAATACAAATTTAATAACATTGGTTATCACGTCATCATTGTAATTGTACAATGATTACTCGTGTATTTATAAAATGTACAATATAATCTCATTCGTTATGAACTTATACGTTTAATTAAATATTTACAAAATATTACTTCTTTTAAAATAGTATGCAATATCTATTTATTAGATTACAGTGATATAAATACATAAAAAATAAATAATACCCGATCTATTTACATAAGTTCATAAATTAAGCCGTGGTTTAGACCATTATTCCTGCTGCGGGGTTACTCTTGGATATAACTGAAACAAAGAAATGGTAGAAATATTACTTATAATTAAAGTAAATACATGTACCTAATACCAAAATGAAATATTAGTTATAAATACAAGATGTTGAAGGAACTTCAGCTAACTCAAGTTACATAATATTTATTCTTCATAGAATTAAACAGATGATAAAAGATGAAAGGAGAAATTGCATAAAATAAGTCTTAAACTCCACATGGCATAAAGTTCTACATAACATGCGATGTACTGTGATGTGATGTGATGGGGTCGTTTTTTTTACATCGTCACACATTTACGTCGTCGTTTTTTTACATCGTCACACATTTACGTCGTCAAAAGTTACATTAACCAAAAATTAAATTATCGGATTAGAGTTTTATAATTAAATAATGAATTGTATTTACATACTTTACAATACGATTTTATGGACTTGCTATTGAAACTAATAAATAAAGTCTTGTCGTGTGTCGTGTCGTGTGTCGTGTCGTGTGTCGTGTCGTGTGTCGTGTCGTGTCGTGTGTCGTGTTGTGTATGGTGTCATGTGGCGTATCGTGTCATGTGGCGTATCGTGTCATGTGGCGTATCGTGTCGTGTGGCGTATCGTTTCGTGTGTCCGTAGTTTTTGTTTCTCGAATCTCATTTTTCTCACTTTTCCTAATAACATTTTAGCGTGCCTCTCAATAAAAAGTTGTAAGCTTAGCTTTTTTTTGACAATTGATTGTGTATTGGTTTAACATATTAGATGATATTATAGAATGAAAAATCCATTTATAATGTGATGATCATGGTTTAACGTTTATTTGCATCTTGTGAACTATGGAAGGAAGTAAAGTTATCTATTATTTTCTGTGTCATAATAATGAGTTTAGTTTTTGTATTTTGGATACGTTTTGAATTCTACTATATTATTTTTGGCGCTTTTGCTTTTAAACAAACTAAACTACACGAAATGTATAACAATTTTGTCGATTCTGTAGTTTTGTTGTATTTGGGAATAGTTAATGTTGAATAATGCTCAGCTTGCAATCAAAATGTTCTGAAATATGATGTTAAATTAATTGGTTGCAGATTTCTACCATTAGTTATGGCAATTGTAAAATATTTAAAGTGTTCGGACTATATTACTGCAACAACCACCATTGCCGTTTGTTTTATAGTAAGTTGTTTTATATAAACATTCGCTTTTTAACCGACTCAAAGAGATTGGTGTTATAAGTTTGACCTGTCGATCTTTGTATCTGTGTGTTTGTCTGTAGCATTCTAGCAGCCGAACGCGTGAACGGATTTGATTTCGGTTTTTTTAATAGAAAGTCTGGTTCGTCGAGATGGTTCTTAGCTGTGTTTGGTCGAAATAAAAACAGTTGTCTCCAAGATATTGAGGTTTTATTGTTGCGGTGTTGAAAGCTCCTTATGCAATATTGATAGAAATACTTAAACAAATAAAAATATGTGTCGGTAGGTTCATTTAGTACAATAATAAAACCAGTAACACAGTTTTATAAAACAAAAAAAAATATATATAAATACCCCGATACAAAAAGACCTCTAAAAAGAATAAAAATAATATACTTATGCACTTATTGAAGTCGTTGCGTCAGGGTAGCGCTTAATAAAGGAAGAAATCAAAATGCAAGTAAGTTACCAAGGCAAATAAAGATATTATGATTTCGAATTTTAAAACTCTAAGTCCTCAATGATTCACTTCGTAAAATAGACACCATCGTCAACGTACGTACAACGGTGGTAGATTTTAACATCGAGTTGCCTGCAAAGTTACAACCCATTGGGCAAAGTCGGGCCGCAGAGCAACCTAGTCATATTCCGGCACGTTGATTGATGAAGCCGTATATGGGGAAATGGGTCTGAACAGCTGCGTTGCGTTGGCGAACCGGTTTGGCGTCGAGTTGGTGTTTGTTGTGCCGGGTGCCTGTCTAGGAGGGTAAAGGGTTCCGAAGCAACGGCTATCCACTGGCCGCCCGCCCTATCTACTAAGACACCCGGCGGTAGATAAGTTTCCAGCTGAACTAAGGGTCAGCCGCTAGGATCAGGGTACTACGGAACCACGGTACCTTAGCCGTCAAGTCGGCACTGTAAATTGCCGGGTTACCGGTTTTGGTGTTGGATTCGTAGTGGTTATGTGGTTAGCTGCAGAGATTTGGCGCTGTTCGTCTGGTTTCCCACAGTTGTCGGGGGCTCGTCGGATTTTGTGCGCAGCCAGAGGTTATTGACCAGGCTAAAGCGAAGGGCTGCTGCGGTCTTTCACCTCGGGTCTGGGAACGGCCCTTGAGCAGAGATACCTTTGGGGGTCCCTGCAGTGCGGGTAGCCCCCTGCTTAGAGGTTAGATGGATGTGCTAGCATCTATCCGGTCATCCGACTGTATCGTAGGATAGGCTTGCGGCCTCACTGCCTGCCGGAAATTGAGCGTGCCTTACAGCTCCGGCGCCAGCTGGAAACTGGTAGTTAGCCTCTCTTAGCCTCTCTCTCAGCAAGTGAATTGCAAGTGTGGGAAATCACACGGGAAGTAAGCGTTGCCTTACAGCTCCCGAACCTTTCATGGAGAAGAGGTAACTTGTTGGTCGCGATTGAACTTGTCTATGACCGATAACCTTGCGAGCTTACTAGTCTTATAGTGCCGTTGTCGGACGACTTCGGAGGTCAAACCTGCCGTAAAAGGGTTCACATGACAGGGGTAAAACTTGACTACATGAATAGTGGCTGAAACTTTATAACCGATTGGTTGGTGGGGTTGTGATGCTATAAACATAAGTATTAGGATTGAAGGAGGCGAGGGTAGTATGACCGCCTGCAGAAGTTAAGAAAGTTAAGTTGGGGGCCCAATTAGTGGGTCACCCACCCACGTCAGGCTGCCCCGCCCATGGAGAAAAAACTCAGGGTGGCTCCATCGTGCTGGTTGGCAATCAGATGAGGAAACCCGATGGCCATCCCTACGGGCGTCCCCACAGTCTTCAGACTAGCCTCTCAGTGGTATGATATATATTTATGCTTTACAGACGTTAAGGATAAAAAATACAATTTATCATGAAATATTTACTATTAACAAAGGCAATAAATCTCATCATCCCATGCACTCAGGTATGTAAATGATCTAATGTAATATAAATTGTGTACCAACATCATCTTCACGTCCTAAAAACTCTGGGTATTTACCCATATCATAAAGTTAGGCGACACCAGGCTGCAACTTTTAAGATTATGCATGTTTTAAAGCAATAAGCTTGGAACGGAATAACGTGTGAAAGAAATGTAATTATTTCCCACGCCAAGCGCTCACTGAAACTTCATTTAAGGCATAATACACAATTGAATTGTTTGGAATAAAATTACTTAGCGTGTCTATCTCTGTTACATTTTAATTGTATTTTTCACAAATAATAAATTCGTTTTACTTAATTGTATATATGAAGGAATAAAATTAATTTAATATATTTTACAACATATAATAAATATAGTCACTCTTTCGCCTATGATTTGAAAAGTACAGATTAAAACCTATTGTTAGTACGCCGATGTCTGGCAAAATCTGAATGATTTTCGGTGTTCAAATCTTATTTATAGGGGTCATTGGGTTTGGCGTAGCGATAGGTTCATCGTTTTGTCACAAATATACCGTAGGAGGAAAAAGTCTTAATGGGAAGTAGATGCATACGGTGCTGAAACTAAAACAATCAACACTCAAAATTTGGAGAGACTAAATAAATATATTTTTAATTAGATATAAATATTAATAATTGCTAATACTTATTTTAAAAGTATTTTAAAAAGATAATAAAAAATTAAAAAATAAAAATGTAGGTTCAAATCCAAAAAGATAATACGTAAGGAAAAACATTGTATACACATTTATAACTTTATTTATATGCAATGTATAACTTTCACGTGTAGTAAAAACAGGTAAAAATTTAAATGGTAAAAAAACATGAAAATAACAATGTTTAAATAAATAACAAATGTATTCACTACAACTATAACAATATTATATATTTTTTACATAAACTCCATAGACCGTACTATGCAGTACATTGAAAATAAAGCGAGAAAGCCAAATGTCCCTTCGATTTCCGGTCGAAGTAAATATTTACACGTCCGAAAAGATTCCTCTCGTTCTGTCTGAAATATTTCACTCACATTGTGCATCCAATACGTGACAATAAAATAAAAGATTGTTCACATTTGTAGAACTTAAAAAAATACCAAATTGACAGACCTTAAGACAAAGCCATGTTCAATATGGATCCCTTAATTACAAATACATTTCTATGTTAAAATAAAATAAAATTAAAATAGAATTATAAAACTCTTTTCTGGTGAGGGATTTTATATTAACCAATCACGCATATATCATCTGCTTTCTAATCATTGCAGGAAAATTAAATTATATTATTATTACTTAAATTATTTTCACCCAACTTTTAGCTTATCCTACTAATATTATAAATGCGAAAGTTTGTGAGTATGCATGGATGTTTGTTACTCTTTCACGCAAATACTACTGAACCGATTACGATAAAATTTGGTATGTAGGTAGCTGAAGACCCAGAATAACACATAGGCTATAAAAATAGTAACGTTTGGACGTGGTTTCGTCAGTGATATTTGTTACTCAATCATGCAAAAACTACTAAACGGATTTTGATGAAACTGAGCAATATTGTAGCTTATGTACAAAAATAATAAATAGGCTATAGAAATACTAAGTTTTTCACGTGCTTTTCTCTGTGACATAACGTAGATTGTAGCGCGATAACTTCCTGCCACTGGAAAACCTGTTTTTAATCGTTTGAATCACTGAATTTTTACATAATTATTTGTGAAAATTCTTCTTATTACCGGAAGCTGCGTCACAAATAAAAGAAAATATTATTTTTATGGCTTATGTTCCTTGCCATAAAGATATTATTGGAACGTAGTTCCTTATCGCGCGTTGTGAAAGGGGGCTAGACGGTAAAAAATCTTACGAAAAGTTGGCACGACATGTTTTGCTATCTCTCTCTCTCTCTTATAGAAAAGCGAGATATTTTCATATGCTTAGTAGTTCTTTATCCGAGAAAGGAACTTCGTTCCATCCGGATGTCCCTTGACACCTCTTAGTTTTTTTTTTACAGTCTACCTGGACACTGAAACGGGCAACAGCTAGTAATCAATAAATTTATAATTTAAATAGTGTACCACAAACCTAATTACACTCTATTTTCCGTTTAATAGACTTAACAAGTTACTATTAGATTTCAAGAAAGCTAATAGCTTGTTGAAGATATATTTTGCTACATAGTTTGAATCCATTTGTAATCTTAATTAAAATATGTTCACAACTATACTGCAAAAAAATACCAGTGTGCTTTTCTGTGTGTTTATCTCTGTTTTTTCTGTATATGCTTGAAAATAAGTAAATTTCACTATTTAAATGTATTTCTATGCTGATTAATAGTTTATATACTAAAATAATGTATGTATGTAACTTATATTAAAGTTTATTTCTAACGCCGCAAAATATTGCTGATTGATTGATGTTTCCAAGCAACTATTATAATGACATTACTGCTATAAAAATATATGTAACTAGCTGTTGCCCGCGGCTCCGCCCGCGTTTAGGTCGCTTTTCGCGTAATCTGTGGAAACTACAATTATGCAGACCTATAATAGACTTATAGTTAATTCTATAGTATCCTATTCCCGTGGAAATTTTATATATATAGGCATTACATTAATACGATATCAAACTGAAAATAATAACATACATCCACATCACACAACACACACACACACGACCAGGACATTGTTCAGATATACGTATTAAAGCATATGGATACGAAATATTATGTTTTTGAGACATGTTCATTTTAAGAATTTCTTTGTAGAATTTCAAACTGCTATACAAAATTCGAAAAGATAATCATAGCGAGTTGTAAAAAAAGTCAGCGCGATCTATTGAGATTTCATGTGACTAAATTTAAAATGCTAATATTCAATTTGTTAAATTATTTTATAATTCATATAAAACAAAGTAGAAATTCTAGCTTTATCTTAATTAAATACTTTCATGTAAACCGCATTCAATTCTGTTTAAAAGTTTTGAAACAATGCTTGAAGTAAATTTTAAATTGACCATAACTTCTTTTACCCTTAACAGATTTTAACGAAACAAAGTTTTACGCTCCAGATTATACATAATCTACTTGTAAAAACCGCGTTCAAATCCGTTGAGTAGTTTCGACGTTAAACGTACCAGACAAACAGACAGACAGAAGGACAAAAATTCCGAGATTTATTTTTTGGTGTCTGTTACTCGTTTTTAGTTAATGTACAGACACTCGATTTTTACTGTCTTACTATATATTTGAGATTAATAGTTAAAACAATACATATAATTTACTACGATACTGATTATGCATAATTATATGGCATTTAATAAATAAATTTTAGAAGAATAACCAAAAAAAACAACAAAAAAATACCATACTAAAAAATTATTAACGAAGATTTTTTTTATTTAATAAAAAAACGCATTCAAAAATTTTATCGCTGTCTCTCAACGCGCCACACACCCTGCACATCAAAGTACGTGTGGTATTTTACCATTGTGTATTATTTTAAAACTAAAATAACTATTTACTTATTGGTTAAAATCAAATGCTTTCAATAGCAATGTTGTTCATAATTAAGTGCCTGTGATATTTAAATAATTTATTTGGATAAGGAATAATATCGTTATTATTAAAACACCTTCGAAAGTGTATATTATTTTAGAACTAATTTCATAACCATATAAAAGGTTATAGTGAGTCAACCTTAAAAGCTAGATATATGTTGTTGCGGACTTCTTTATAGAACTTTTAAAGGGGAACAATTTCATAGAACATCATTTTTGCGTAACTTTCACCGTTTTCGCAGCGCACGCAGTTTTTTTGTTTATTTTTTTACACCTTGCGTTAGAATATTCAAGTTTTAGTAAACATTCTAATTTTTTTTGAAAATGAAACATAGCCTATGTCACTATATACGTTTATAGTGTAGCTTGCCAACGATGAAAGAATTTTTGAAATCGGTTCAGTAGTTTCAGAGCCTATTCATTTCAAACAAACAAACAAATAATCAAACATTTCCTCTTTATAATATTAGTATAGAAGTATAGATAAGAAAGTAAATAAATTTATTATAAAATTTTAATTAAAAAGTAAATATATAGTAAAAATCATAAATGATTGTAACTGTGGAATAACGAATAACTATATAAATTAACAATAAATCACATATTATTTAAGTATAACACCACATTACTTAACAAAAGCATGCACAGGGTTAAACAACTGAGAAAAAGTTTTGCAGTTACATGTTACTACACTTTATTTACGACCCACTTTCTATATTGCTTTGCTGAGTTTTTTTCGTAAAAGTGTCATAATTTTGGACTAAAATTATACCAATAGGCCATAGAATGGTTTACACATGTTCCAATATGGAAATTGAAACGTTAAATATTTCTATTAAATAACCGGCCTGTTGATCCAGTGGTTAGCGCAGAGACCTAACGTATAGCAATGCAATGGGGCTCGGGTTCGATTCCCGACAGGGACGGGCATGTATGTGATGAGCATAGATGTCTGTATTTCTGGGTTTGGTCTTTTATTAAATATATTCTCAGTATTTATAATGTGTATTTTTATGTATTTGTATCGTGGTCTAACGCCCTTAACACAAGCAAATAATTTGCTTACTTAGGTGTTATAGTCCAGTCATTTGGTCGAAAAAAAGGGGGTTACCTGGAAAGTTTTCCGGGAGTTTTGAAAATTGGTTATTTTATAGATTTCGGTATGCTCTTCTCGAATTTCAATTTTGCCACCTCGTATCTCCCCCGCTCGCGCCGCCATTTTGAAAAAATGGCGGCCAAAACCAGTTTTTTCGAAATATTTCCTTTCCAATGCATTTTTTGAAAAAAATATTTATGTACAAAATTAAAGTAGAATAAATTTCCTACAATTTATGTATATATATATTTTTTGTGTCGGGTCCCTTTCTTTCGACCATGGAGACTAAAGACATTGTATAGCCTCCATACTCTCGACTTTCAACGAAGCATCTGTCCGTAGAAGTTACGAGAAGTATTTAGTTTAGGCGGAGTCATCAGTATACGTTTATATGTATGTACAGTACAGTGTTGTTTGTGTTCTTAGAGCCATACAGAAAGAATACAGAATACAGAAAATTGTTTTATTTAAGACAACTTAGCCTTATTGGCAGTGACGGTAATTAAAATATCATCAACGTATTTTTTGAGCAGTTGCGTTTTTTTTATGTGAGGACGGTAATCACCTTTAATTTTGTCCATTAATTCGTCCAAGGAAAACTGACACTCATCGAAATTCTGTTTAAGGTTAGAATAAATGCATTGCACTATCTATCTCATTGATATAAATTTGTTCATGAAGGAATTGTGATACTGTGCATCTGCTGCGGCCAAATCATTCACATGTTTAAGACGCTCAATAATTGCTCGACCCCAATCGTCATTACGAGCTCTAGCAAGATTTGAAATACTGTCTTTCATTGACAATTTCCACACACTATACTATATATTATACTATATTACGCTTGCACAGCCGGGTCTGTTTTTGTTTAGCTATAAATTCCGCTGTTATCTCATCAGCACATAAAAACATTGATATTTAAAAGAGAATGCTGGGTGCGAGAATCGCAGTAGTGGCTGCGGTTTCGTGGCATCACTTCCTCTACGCAATGATGTAGCAATTAACTTCTCGTTATTATATTGTTTTCGCCACAGATCATGAACCATTATCGATTTTAGGCCCGCCAAAAGTTTTACTTTATTATCCTTTTTTTTGACACTCAGTTAAAAAAGTCTCCAATCCTTTTTCTCTTACTTCAACTATTTCATTTTCTAATAATGAAGTAAAACTTTCTTTCTGTATTCTGTATTCTTTCTGTATGGCTCTAAGAACATAAACAACACTGTACGACGTACATACATATAAACGTATACTGATGACTCCGCCTAAACTAAATACTTCTCGTAACTTCTACGGACAGATGTTTCGTTGAAAGTCGAGAGTATGGAGGCTATACAATGTCTTTAGTCTCCATAGTCGAAAGAAAGGGACCCGACACAAAGACCCACACTGCTTCTTCAATACTGGTGACCATAGTAGAATATTTTAGAAAAAATATACCAAGAACACGTGGTGGTGTAGATGAAGATACTTTGTGACACTCGTACGCCAAAAACTATTGATATTATGAAAAAAAATATATTTACATAAATTGTAGGAAATTTATTCTACTTTAATTTTGTACATAAATATTTTTTTCCAAAAATGCATTGGAAAGGAAATATTTCGAAAAAACTGGTTTTGGCCGCCATTTTTTCAAAATGGCGGCGCGAGCGGCGGAGATACGAGGTGGCAAAATTGAAATTCGAAAAGAGCATACCGAAATCTATAAAATAACCAATTTTCAAAACTCCCGGAAAACTTTCCAGGTAAAACTACCAAATGACTGGACTATTAGATAAATGTGTGTAATTTCTCCTATATTTTTATTATTATTATTATAATTAATGTTGAAATGTTAAATTAAATGTTATAATTACTAAAAGTTATATTTATATAAAATATATAACTAAATTTTGCGACTACCATAGCTCTTTAAGTAGAAAGACAAAATGATTAACAGAGACTCTCTGTTAATCATTTTGTCTTTGGGAGAACAAATCAACAGAGAGAATTAACAACCTTTGAGCGGAGTTCATCAAATATTCATAGCACAATAAATATACAATTTGAGAGTAAATATTAAAAAAATATTTACTCTCAAATTGTATATATATAGGTTCAAATTAAAGCATATATGATCAAAATGATAAATTAAAAAACTCAATAAACTGTCCATTTTTGTTTCACTTGAGGCATGTAATTAATTTCCGTAAACAAAGGTATGCAGAAGTTTTCCAACTTTTTGTAACACAGTCTTTATTGAAATTTCTAAAGCTAAAAATTTTTATTTTTTATTTTTTTGATTAAATTAAATAAAGCTACAACTAAAGTATTTATTTAAAGAACTATTTCTTAAATGTCTTTTAAACCTTACTATTATGTCCTATGCTAGAAAATATATGTAACACTATGGATTTCTAAAATTTCAGCGATTAAGCGATTATGTATTTTTTTTTAATTTTCTTAAAGCAACCCTTAACATTACTGGGCTTTATTTTTTAGATTCTTAATAGAGTTAGGTGCCTTAGGGCTTTTTGCAGTAATGTCAATAAACAACTCATGTACCTTTATGCTTTAAACATAAAGACTAAAGTTCTATGATTTTCAATTTTGAAGATCGACTTTAACCAAGCCTGTTGGGTGAATTGGGTTTTATTGAAATAATTCATTTTTAATTCAATTCATAATCAATCGAAACATTATCGTTTATTTTAAATAAAATGATTGCGTTATTTTCGTTAGCTCCATAACACCCAATATATTATTTTCCAAGATTTTCACAATTGGTGAAAACCAAAATAAGTTTTTAAAAAATATTTTTTTTGTATAGTTTTAAAAAGTTTTTTTTACACTGACCGACATTTCAAATACCGTGATATCAATCGAGATGCCGCTATACTACTACAATAACAACTAATCTATCATTTTCCTTTTATTGCAGGATATAGACAAAATGAATTTCTTTCGAATAAGGATGAATGAATTGAATGAAATTTGGGGTAATGAATTCTTGAGGTTCTAGAGAATACTGGAAAAGAAGCAACAAATACTGGAAAGTAAAGATTAAAAAATTAAAAAATAGGTAAAAACGTCAAGCACAAGACAAACGCTTGATATTTGACGTATTGCACTGATCCATAGAATTATTGGCATTGATATATAATATTTTTATTCTTCAATAATTGTGTTTTACAAAATAATACACTTTGTAGTAAAAATAAACTTTATACTTAACTTCAAGCATGTAATCCATTATTTTTTCATCACTTATTTTTGTTACAACACACAACAGATATTTATTTCATAGAAATTGCATATAAATAAAGAATACGGTTTTATTTATTATAATATACTATAGTTATTATTATTATTTAAGTTATTATATTTGGTATGCTAAACTTTTTTTTGTTTAATTTAACGAATGCCTCTTTCATATTATATTGTGAATCGTAGTCACCATTAATTTATAAATTTAATAAAAAGAATATGTGGTTCCCGATAAAACTATAACCCTCCTGGTAAAACGTAGGTGTCTTGAGAGGTGACCGAGAGCCGCTATTCTTGTAGAATCATTCTGTCATCTCCGGACTGCACCAGGTATGGGCTGATTGAACCGGCATTGAACACAATCAAGTTCAGGACATAATAAAGAGCCGGAGCTACTATGTTTATCGCATGTCAGTGAGTGTCAAACAGTGGCACCCAATCTCTAAAACCTAAAACTAAGTTGGCACTTCTTTCTGCGATGACTGACTGACTTGTAATCTCACCTTTGTGTGAGGTATTATCCGGTATATAATTTACTGTTTTACTATCTATACATATAATTCTTGTTTTTTCCTAAGGGAGAAGATAAAAATTAGAATTATAAGATATTAAACAAGGCAAAATATTTGAAGCACCATAACAAGCAAGAATTATTAAACTTCAGATGGGACACTTGAGGTATTCAATATATTATCACGTTCTGCAAACTAAAGAATCGTGCCTCCTTTTAAATTACTTGAATAAAATAAACTAGCTATTATATTTTCGCGCAACAGACAGAAAAACAGGTCGATTACAAATTAACATAAACTTCTCAAAGGCGATCCCTAGTCTAGTTTGTGAGTTTCCAATAGTAACTATCTTATTTAAACAGTAAATCCTTAAGTCAACATTTAAAGTAAATAAAATGAATATGTTAAAATTTCTAGGCTATATCGTTTACTATTTTGATTATAATAATGTTTTGATTTTAGTTTATTTCTGTGTATTGCGTGAAAATATGATAGTATTGCTTTTTATTCATTCTTATCGAGATAAATAACTTATGTGCTAGGAATATTATTAAATAATTGTGTTTCATAACATTATTTTACGCCACCAAAAATCTTAAATTATTTGCAATAATGATATATTTTCATTTAATCAAATTACTAACACTTTTTTATTTCTTTTATTTGTTTATTAATCATCAATTTTATTTACTTAGTCGCTAACTCATTAAATGTTAAGTAATTGGAAAATAAATATATTTATATTAAGCAACTGGATAATAATTATCTTCAAACAATTATACATTATTACAAATATATTATAAAATGTACAATTCTTAACATAAACGTATACTATTATACGTTTATTGTAAGAATTGTATTTTTTAATGTTCTAGTGTAACAACTTTATTTTTATTTTTCTTTATATAGTTTATTTTTCCTTTTACTGATGGAGAATGATTTGTTGCATTAAGTCCGCCTATTGTACCTAATTTATTTTGGACAACGAATGTTTATTCATTCATTCGTTCGTTCATTCATTCATTCATTTTTCCATTTATTTATTCATTCATTTATGCATTTATTCATGCATTCATTTATTTATTTATTTATTTTCTAAGATAGGAAACTAACGTGACATACAATATTATCTTAAATATAAATATGAATTAAACACGAGTTTTAATCTTTATACATCGACATTTAAAGGCGTCATCATGCGTTATTAAAATTAATATAATTCAAAGAACAAAACAAAAATAAAATTGATTTAAATAACAATAATCATATACTATGAAAATTTAACTCCAGCATGCTCTTTCTTAACACTAAGTAACACAAAATAAAAACTATAACTTATTTAAGTCTTCTGTAAGGGTTTAAAAAATAATAATGAAGAGTATAAATAAAATAAAATAAAAAAAACACGTATGAAATAATAAAAAGGCTAATTCATCAAGCAACTATTTATATTTCGAAAAAATATATTTTATCATTTTTTTTCTTACAGACGTTAAAGAAGTCGAAAGGTTGATTTTAATCTTTATCTATTTCCTTTTCGATACTATTATAAACTTAACTATTCTATTGATATGTTCAAATAACCCTAAAGTGGTCCTAGAAAAAATATTCATAAAAGTGTTATGTTTTCGCGCGCGTTGTCTTAGGACTAAGGAATTCATTTTACTTAAGAATTTAGGAATGTCAATAACGTTTGAAATAATCTTATGTAAAAAACACAAGTTCAACATTTGTCTTTGATCAAACAATGACAGTGTATTATAATTCCTAAGGAACATTGCGTACTTAACATTTTGAAAATTCTTGTCTTTGAAATTTGAGAAATCTAAGAATTTTCTTTGTGCCCTTTATATCCTATCCTTATGAACATTATACAATGGATTCCATGCAACTGAGCAATATTCTAATTAACTACGAAGTAATGAATTAAATAGTACTTCTCTTATATAGGCATTCTGGAACTGTTTCATACTTCTATCAATAAAACCAATAGTTTTCAACAATTTGTCTATGATGTTATTAATATGTGGTTTAAAACTCATTTTAAATTCTACTAAAATACCAAGATCTCTTATCTGTGATACCTTTTTTAAAACATTTCCATTTATACTGTATCCATATTTTCAATTTGATATTTTAAAGAATAATACTTTTACATTTTTTATTATTAAGTTTCATGTGATTTTCCTTACACCAGAACACTTTTAATTCATTAACATTTATATAAAATTTAAAATCATCATATGACTTCTGTTGTCTATTTTTTTTAATTTATGACTTCTGTTGGTCTATTTTTTTAAATATGACTCAAGCCATAAAAGAACACTGCCATGTATACCATAGCTTGCTAGTTGTTTATCAATAGATAGTGATTAACAACGTCAAACGCTTTTGACAATTCAGCATAAATGCAGTCTACTTATACATTTTTATCATGATGATATTATCATGATCGTGATGTCATCTATGAAATGAACTAAAATTGTTGCAATTAATTTTTTCTCTGCAAAACCATGCTGATAATCCAATATAGATTTTATATGCCAGGTTAATGATGATGAAACCAAAGATTCAAAGTTTTGCAAATATTGATAGTACACAAATATGTTTATATTGCTCAATAGAATTAAATAAATAAATAAATTATTAAACATATTTTTTTTAAAACTTGCAAATATTCACAATACAATTAAAATACCATGGCAATCAGTCCAGTTGCTTGCAAGATATGCTATATTATAATTATTTGCATAGAAGTTAACTAGTATAATTGGATAATATTTTACATTTAATACAATATTATACATATTAAGTTAAGTAAAAGTGAATAGAATTATGCATAATTCTCAAATTCGTAAATCTACTTTGAGAGTGTAGGGACTTCAGGAGTGGTTTCAGGGACTACCCCCTCTAAGGAAGAGCAGAGTCATTATTGTGAAATATCATTATACACATAATTATTAACTAAAAATCTTACTACTAAATATGTAAATTAAAAGACGGAGTGTTTATAACCCAAGTCAAATAAAGGTCTTTCGGGGTAAGATATATTGAGTTTTTATTTCCATTATTGGGAAATTGCAAATAATATCATTTCATTCTTACGAAACTTACAAAGATAGAATCTGCTGACAAAGTATTTTATATATTTTTCTTTATATCAAGGCATTCTGGGCTTTATATAAGAAAAAATACTTACTAGGGCTACGGCTGTGACTATGTTTTCTATTCCTTCTCCACATATAGAGCCTTCTAGTAATAATTTATATAATTTAAAATCATTTCTTTTAGTAAACTAATAATTTAGTTCATTAAAGTAATCTGGCGAAATGATGACTCAATTTTAATTAAAAATAAACAAAAACACAACTCATGTCTTTTTTTTTTAAATATAAACGCGTCAAATTTATAAACCTAATAAATGTACAGAGTGTAAACATGTTCCTTAAAAAGTAAACAAAATAATAATATGTGCAGTACAAATACACACGACTAAAGAATATTGTAAGATTGTATAAAGCTTGTCTTAGAGCTTTGTCATCATATTATAGCCAACTAAAGCCTGGCTTAAGGTCAGTGAGAAAAATCTAGGAGCTGCCAACGTTACAAGATTTTTCAATGAAAAATAAACTTATTACCATTTTACGTTTTAGAATCATTTCCTTCGGGTACAACATTCATTATTTAGAAAATAATTCTACGATTTAATTATACGCCTAACTTACTTTTTATGATATCGTTTTGAATTCTATTTATTTGGAAATTTTCGTAAGAAATATAGTAATGCTAGTTCAACTCTATAACCTAAAAAGTGCCCTAAAAGTTTACTGAAGTAATAAACCGACAAATAAATCCAATTACAAAGTTTTAATAGTCTTTAAGAGATAGAATTAGGTGAAAGTGAAATTTATTGGGGTGCATTCAAATCTCATTATAATCGTGATAGAGCATTTCAGCTAACCAAATGTACTGTCACAACAAATGCGATCAAGGAGGGAGCGGCTTCTGATAAGAGGCCGCTTGAAGTGCATTCATTGTGAACAAGTGCTTACACGTCATACTCATGTCGTTATGAAAATTCATTCTCGTTTGTTCGTGGTATCACTTGTAGTATTGGAATTTCAATTCAGTAGTGTCTGAACAATGAACATACAACCACTTATACATTTTTAAATTTAATAAATGACAGATATCTGATCACCAAATTTCATGAATAGGTAATTTATTTATTTTACATATAGTACAGCCGTTGTAGCGCGTGCGTGTAGCCGTGTAGCTAACGCGTAGTAGCCGTGTAGCTAACGCGTAGTAGCCGTGTAGCTAACGCGTAGTAGCCGTTTTCCGATTAACTTATATTGGCGATGTGTGTACGTGTATGTACTAGCACCCTGTCACTGAAGCAGTCTTACAGGAAATGCATAGCTTTCAAAACCCATGTCTTTGACAGTAACGATAGACTTCAAGAAAAAGATATTGCGTTTTGTGTGCTTATGCCCGCAAACGTGTTGGTGATATATAACTGCTTTACTGACTCACTGACAGTTCTAACTTTTAAGCTATTGCATTTCGTTAAGTAAATAAAAAAAAAATTATAATAACCACGCTACAAAATAGGTATCACCTATCTTTTAATCGCCTTATGTTAGATCGTCAACCATGCAATCTTGTCGATACGTATTTCGTAGAGAAAATGCCCGTTTTTTTAATAATGTACAGACACCTACAATTTATCTTCCCATAAAAATGATTGGTGTTACTGAATAAAAACGTCGGGATAAATATAAAATTGAAGTGTTGTCGTATTAAACTACAGAATAAAATATAAAAATCCAATTATAAAAATATATTATTAAAACCTGTACTACTCTATGCTGAACTACTATTCATTGTAAACTATTGTGTACAAAAACCTCATTATTATCCTGCAAGCCGCAATGCCTTTACAAAGCATCGTGTGATTATTTTTCTTATCAGACCTCATAAAATTGAATGTAGTAAGATAAAATAATATGATATGTGATATGTTTTGTAGGCACGGGGGCTCTGGGTTAAGGGTTATATATAAGGGTTTTTTTAAAGAGCTAGACTTATTTGTAACAATTTTCCTGTATCAAAATTCCAGGAATAGTACTTCATCTCGACTACCAAACAATTATTATATATGTACTAGCTCTTAAGCGACTTCACCGCGATTAGATAGTTAAAATAATCACGCAAATATACTATACTGTCTGTCTGTCTATGTGTGTCTGTGTGTCTGTGCCCATTTGCAACCTCATCTGCAGCCTGAAGAAGACGCTTTAAATAATGTGTATGGCGCATTGTGTCCTATTTTAATACAATTTATTGCGATATTTTTTTTTTTGTAAGGCGAACATAGCTATGTTAGGCATTCATATTATTAGTGGGAACTATATTTTTGCGTCCAACGTCTTTATTATTTTGCGTCCAACGTTGAGGCGCGTGTTGAACGAAAACGCGTCGATATTTCTCTTCCCGTATTTCTTAAATTAGGCATTTAAACAACATATTTTGACAGACAAAATTCATCTTCGTACAATAGTCTTAATGATAACATTACTATATTTCATAAGGGTAGGAACCTCGATGAATGATAATGATTGAAAATAAAAAAATAAAAAATAATATAATCAAAATTTTAAAACCCATCTTTTTTTTAATTTAAATTGCCTTATTTTGACTGACCTACTACAAATAGATGTATGACGTCGCGTACCTATTTTTAGATTTACTAAAGAAGAACACTTTATTAAAACATTGAATTAACATATCACCTAATACAACGCCAGCGCATCCGAAGAAAGGTGCAGCGGTGCGTTCCTTAAAATGTCTTTCTAGCATAAAAGAGGCTTAGCAAATAATTCCCAAATTCAGAGTCAGAGTGAGTCAGAGTGTTTACAAAAAAAAACAGTAAATATTAAACTTAGAGAAGTACCAAGTAATTAAAAGTTACAACATTCATAAACTAATTATAGAAAAATTATATGTTGTTACGAAATAAATACGAAGAAAATGATACAAAAATGTCGGTTGGTCGATCTTTCCTATGTTAAATATTATTAACATTTTTATCACACATATTTGTTTCTAAGGCTAACTGATGTCGCCCCGGAGATACTCTGTAAAAAAAGATAAGGAATACTAGATTAATCCAGGCGGGTAGCAACAAGAAGTTCAACTTACTGATCGACAGGGCTGAGTCTTAAAGAACGCAGGTTCAAGTTGTAATGTTCAAGTGACAATTTGTGTGTTCGTAGGTTTCTTCATTTAGTATAATATAAAAACCAGTAACATAGCTTTAAAAAGCAGAAAAAAAAAATCTTAAAATCCTCGATACAAAAAGACCTCTAAAAAGTATAAAAATATTATTATAATGCACTTATTGAAGTCGTTATGTCGGGGGATAAATACACCTTAGAAATCATTTTATTCTAAGAAGTTATAAATTTTTGGATGATGACTTTTGCATATACAATTGTTCAAATCCTTATGAAACGTTTTTAAAGTTTAGAAGAGCAGAAAAATTACGAAGCAGATAAGTGTCGGCGAGTGTTTGTCTCGACACGACTCGCTGCGTGTTGGACGTGAGAAGAATACCTGTCGTTCAATTGATATGTTTATTGTATTATTTTGTGGCAACATATTTAACTTAGTTAATTTAACCGATTGAAATAAATACATGCCACAAACTTTTTTTTAGTTTTTTTTTTATATTGAACCTTTTTCGGCTTTATATAAAATTATGTTTCTTAAATTTTTTCATGTGAATCAATTGTGACTAAGCAGTTAAAAGGCTTTTTTTATATGTCTGTTGGTCAATAAAGAAAACAAAAAGATTATTTTTTTGTTTTTAAAATAATGACACAAATATTTATTTACATCGATCTTTCATGTTATATTTGGTTAGTGCTTGGAAGAAAATTTCTCGGATGCTATGTATTCTGATGGTTGAAATATAATTATTGCTCTCAGTAACGTAACGTACGACAGTGGTATGATTTAAAAAGCTTCTGTTTCGGATTTTTTTCCGAGATAAATAAATACAGTATAACTCGCATAAAGAAACAATATCTCATCGCAACCCCAAAAAATAACAACCCTTTTACAAAGCTCACGGCCTAAGACAACTCAAAGGGCTAGTCGTTGCATGTGGTTAAGTAGTAGAAGCTGATACTGGGGTGATCCGGACAAAAGATGTACCCCATATGTTTCGGTATTTAGAGGTAACGAGCAAACTAATGACTACTGGGGATTAAACTGAACAAGATTCTGAACATCTAATTCACCTGTGTTCACAAACTTTGAAATATAACGTATAAAACTTTAAATTAGCAAATAATATGAACTTCAGTCATTTTTTTTAAATTATAATAGCGATAGATAAAACCTATACTAAAATATTAATCTCTCTAATCTCTCATTAATCTATCGAAATAACATTTATTAATATCTTATGGAGGAAAAACACCTCTCAAGCAGTTCAATGTCCTATGCTATTCACTTTACTTACACTTTAAATATTATTCAAATAAACCAACGAAACTATGAATGGTTTAGAATTTCATGGCTTTTTAAAGTGATAATAAGAACACAAATCCGTTAATTTATTAATAATAAGTTAGTGGCACCGGATTAACTAAGTAGGCAAAGCGGGATTTTTAAAAACCTATTATGAATAGCCATAATGATTATATATATGGATACTACGGTCTAAATATCTGCTCTACTTAATATTCTAACAAGTAGATAGTTACCCAAAAGGTACATCCTTAAAGACTTTTCAACAAAACCACAGTTTTGAAAACTCATCTTCTCAAACTCCAGCTTACGGATTCGTTATCTTTATGAATACTTAAAACGTAACCAACAAAGTGTGAAGATTTTTGCTACAGACATTTAACAGCATCTTAGTACAAATTTGTTCAAATTTCTAGTCTATAAGTAAAATATTTTTTGCCGCTCCATATTTCCTTTGTTTAGTTTATTGTCAGAACTTCCTTTAGCTTTCAGCTTTAATCATCTATCACGTAAAACTTAATTAAGTCTTTATTTTTATACAAAGTAGGCTTGATTACATTCCACCTGATGGTAAGTGGAGATGTAGTCATTGGTGGTAAGGCCCATTAACCTAGCAACCTATTCACTCTTCTCTTGAAGACACCCACATTGTATTCGGCGTCTGAATTCTGTTCTATTTGTTTTAGCCGGATTATTTTGTATATCTTGTGAAAATTATATACTGTTTTGAAATAATAAGTGTCTAACACATTGATTTGGACTTTTACTAAACCATAAATTCAATACTATTTTGGGTTCAAATTTGTTAGCAATATTGTTATAATTTAATGTAAAATATCAGACTATGCATGAGTTTGATAAGCTCCCAGGATGAGAAACGTACTTAGGTCTTAACTCCCTGAATTAACTTAATATGTGTCAGACGGTGAATTGCCACGTATAGTGGAGCACCAATAATAACTACGAAATGGCTTGGGACCAATTGGCTACGGCTGCATATTGCTGAAACTTGAACTGTGAAATGAATTTGTAGATGGAATAACTGTCATGATATTTTAAAGTAACATTCATAAAGCTCTTTACGCTATTGGAGTGGTTTTGAAAAAAATATTATAAAGTACGGTTAAGTCGTTAAAATAAAAGTTTTAATTGAGCACTACATTTGTGCATTGTTAGGTTATTTTCTTTTGTGTATCTTTACAGTAACAGAGATTAGTGCGATGCCATGTGCCACTAAAAGTTTTAAAACCCTTGTTAAACGCTCGACTGTTGAGTTAGAAGAAGAAATAAATGAACACTTTCATTGTACTATTATGTAATTGATAATTGTTTAAAACTAAAGTATTTTAAAAAAATACTTTTTACTTTACAATAGTGTTAACGATTTTATTAACATTGCAATGTTACGGTAATTTTTCTATTAATGTAAAATAAATCAAATGTAACTTTTACAGTAAAAAAAGCTTAAGTGTAAATCAAAATTTGATTTCTTATATAGAGGAAAGATATATAGATGATTTTACAAAAGACAATCTAAAAAAAATATCTCCATTGACTAGGTACTTATTCTAACTCAGTGAAAGATGCTCGATTAAAACATTCGGTTCCTAAATTGTCTATTGGTTATGTTACGCTGCGAGAATATCCAAGCGCCCGTCTTGAGTCACTTTAAATTGCTAAGATTAATATCAATATTTATATAAGATTCTACTTTAGTAACGTTTTTTTTCCAATTAAACTCTGGAAGTGAAAATTTTTCATGAGCTGGACATGACTTGTGCCACTTTAACGCTCAGAAAATATTTTTAATCAATCATCTAACAAATAATATTATGCGTCTTTAAAATATAAACCATTTTCAAACATTATTTTAATGATGAATTAATAACTGTAATTTTAAATTTACATTTTAAATCTAACCCGTCTTTTTGAAAGCTTTGCAGCGATTGTGTTCACGGTAAGACGAGATGGGGGTGTCTGTGATACTAAATATATCTTGTTTAGAATATCATGAATGTGTCTATGTCTATGAGATACTAAATATATTAAACTTGCTATCACACGTTTCCACCTGACAGGCGGAAATAAAGCCTGCCGACAAATCGACAAACCACCCGCCGCAAAGTGTATTTCTAACCGCGAGTACCTGATCTTCGTCTAGTATTTGAGTATTAAGTATATTCAATGTATATTGCACTTATTAAATGGTAGAAATGCTTTTGTATTTTTAAATCAGGTTTGGATGAAGAATAGATGAAGAATTGGAAGCTTAAATTAGCTAGAGAGTTTGGATTTCTTTTGTGTATTTTTTCATATATCGCGAAATTCGAAATTTTCGTATTTCGCGAAATAATTTCACACAACTGAACATTTAGTGTCATGTACCATTACCAAAATATAATAATATAAACAAACTGACCTAACTTCACGGTGGAGCGGATAGACTCCTACAGAAGTTACTAAATAGCGCTTTCGATGTAATCACATTTCCCTTGCTTGCAATGTTCCACCTTGCCTGAAATTATCCTCACGTTAACTGAATAACAGACTAAAACTAAAACACACACACACACACGTACGCACGCACGCACGCACGCACGCACGCACGCACACACACACATACACACACAATCTTTTTTAAATTTGTAATGTAAGAGTTTGAAATTTGTACATTTCATTTCTGACCTCACTCCTTGACAATCAGTTAGAATGGCTATCAACCTAGTTAAGTACATACATATACCATTAGTTATCTTAAAAACTTTAGAAAATCACATAAACTATGACATTTTACATATTGTACATATCTGTACTAATATTATAAAGAGGAAAGGTTTGATTATTTTTTTGTATATTTGAAATGAATAGGCTCCGAAACTACTGGACCGATTTCAAAAATTCTTTCACCGTTGGCAAGCTACACTATTCCCGAGTGACATAGGCATGTTTCATTGTCAAAAAATTAGGAATGATTACTAAAATTTGAATATTCTAACGCAAGGTGTAAAAAAATAAACAAAAAATTGCGTGCGCTGCGAAAACAGTGAAAGTTACGCAAAAATGATGTTCTATGAAATTGTTTCTCTTTAAAAGTTTTAAAAAGAAGTCCGCGACAAGATATATCTAGCTTTCAAGATGACTCACTATAACGTTTTCTATAGTTATGAAATTAGTTCTAAAATAATATACACTTTCGAAGGTGTTTTAATAATTACGATATTATTCCTTATCCAATAATTAATCTGAATAATGTCCTGGTCGTGTGTGTGTGATGTGGATGTATGTTATTATTTTCAGTTTGATATCGTAGCAATGTTATGTCTATATATATAAAATTTCCACGGGAATAGGATACTATAGAATTAACTATAAGTCTATTATAGGTCTGGATAATTGTAGTTTCCACAGATTACGCGAAAAGCGACCTACATGCGGGCGGAGCCGCGGGCAACAGCTAGTTGATTATATAAATTGATAGTACGTATTGATAGTACATATTGATAGTACGTATTGATAGCACATATTGATATCACATATTGATAGTACGTATTGAAAGTACGTATTTATAGTACGTATTGATAGTAGGTATTGATAGTACATATTGATAGTACGTATTGATGGTAAGTATTGATAGTACGTTTTGATAGTATATATTGATAGTTCAGATTGATAGTACGTATTGATAGTACGTGTTGATAGTACGTATTGATAGTACATGTTGATAGTACGATTTAATAGTACAAATTGATAGTACGTATTCAAAGTATTTTTTTTTATAGTAAGTATTGATAGTACATATTGATAGTACGTATTGATAGTACATATTCATAGTACGTGTTGATAGTACATGTTGATAGTACGTATTGATAGTACGTATCGATAGTACGTTTTGATAGTATATATTGATAGTACGTATTGATAGTAAATGTTGATAGTACATATTCATTGATTCATATCAAATTGATAGTACGTATTGATAGCACATATTGATAGTACGTATTGAAAGTACGTGTTGATAGTACATGTTGACGGTAAGAATTGATAGCACATATTGATAGCAAATATTGATAGAACATATTGATTTTACGTATTGAAAGAACGTATCGATAGTAAGTATTGATAGTACTTTTTGGTAGTATATATTGATAGTAAGTATTGATAGTTCATATTGATAGTACGTATTGATAGTACGTGTTGATAGTACGTTTTAATAGTATATATTGATAGTACTTATTGATAGTACAAATTGATAGTACGTATTGATAGTAAATACTGATAGTAAATATTTATAGTAAATATTGATAGTAAAAATTGATAGTAAATATTGATAGTCAAAATTGATAGTACGTATTGATAGTACGTGTTGATAGTACGTGTTGATAGTACGTGTTGATAATACATGTTGATAGTACGTATTGATAGTATTTTTTTGGTAGTACGTATTGATAGTACATATTGGTAGAACATGTTGATAGGTTGATAGAACATATTGATAGTATTTTTTTTATAGTACGTATTGATATACGTATAGTACGTTTTGATAGTATTTTTTTGATAGTACGTATTGATAGTACGTTTTGATAGTATATATTGATAGTACGTATTGATAGTAAATGTTGATAGTAAATATTGATAGTACATTCTGATAGTATCTATATATTGATAGTACGTATTGATAGTATATATTGACAGTCCTCTTGTCAGGAAATAATAATAAAATTTCCAAAAATAAATACTTAATTGGTGTAATTACTCATTAAAAAATATTTGTGAATAAAAATAAAAAAATATTTGTGAATAAAAATAAAAAAATATTTAAAAATAAACTTGAAATACTACTACACGCAAAAACTTTGATGAAACTTTGAAGGGGTAAGTTTTCGTAATCGTAGTCTATGTAGTTTAAATAAATTAAAAGAAAAGTATGTTTCTCTTTAGAATGTTTGATTTCCTAAAATATTTTATTGAAAATCTTTCTCTGATCATATTTTTCTAATTTGAAACATATATGAACGTATTTTAACGTATTATTGCATATTTCTTTTTTCGAAGAATTCGCAACATAAATCCTGACTGTAGAAGTAAATTGGCTCGATGTGGTATGTTTTAAAAAAACAAACAAAAAGACTAAGAGCTGTGTTTAAGACATTTTATTCTCGTATATTATTTTACATTCTTATTTTAAACTATAATAATTGTACATTAACTTACAAGCCATTATTAAAATATATTCTAACTTGTAAAACTAAGCCTTTATTTTACATATAAAAATTTAATAAAAGTTAGGAACCATGGCTTCCAAATGCTATAATTATTACTAAAAGTTTAACGTAAAAATTTATAGAATAAGCATTATTATATTTATAACATGATCTTGACACGTAATTCATTCACTAAACTCTCATTAAGTAATCCTGTACACGACACAGTACTACCGAGAAATGGAGTGTAGGCGAAGCATAATAATTAAACTACAGATAGGATATAAATTAATTGCATGCAATTGATCCAACAGCTTAGATTGCTATTAATATCAAAATATATTTATTCGTAATAAAATTATTGTTGATAAATATCATTAACTACTTTAAAATTACATTATGACGGTATAGTGGCTGTTTCTATTTTCTTCATATTTGCTTGATAAACTATAATAGGTTATGCCAGCAACGAAATTTTTTAATGCAATATTATTAAAATCCATCAGGATTACATTATTTCTTGAACTATTAACTCGCTGTCGTTAATAAGGGTACAAGGTCGACGAAGAGAAGCGAATTGTTTTAACAATTCCCATTAGAGGCACTCTGACTCGCATCATCTATGAAACATAAAAAAAGTCTTTTAAGACAAGTGACGTCGAGTACTCTTGGATTGGGAATTCTTGGAAATTTAAATTAAATCACGAATTCGTAATAATTGTATTTACTATCTGCATTGAAATGATTTTTCAACTGCACATTATAAAAACTTGCAAATTTATTTTGGTCTGTTAAAAAAATATATTTTAAATTGACGTTAATTAAAATTAACTTGTTTTATTGCATTTGGTTTCAAATTACTTAAAATTGAATTGAGATATTTAAGAAGAAAACTTTGAATTCTGTTCAATAAAATGCAGTTGTAACGTCCGTTAAGTGTTGCTATCTAACATTGAGTGGCGTATTATTTCCTTAAAAAGGAAGTATGAGCCACTTGAATATAGAACACGTATTGCCTGTTAAAGAATATAGGACTTCGCGAAAAGATGCATTATGTTGTATAAGGTAAGAAATACTTTTGATTCCATAGATTTTTTTTTCTTTTTTTTGTCTACCATTTGTATTCAGCTCGCTCTATAGTATATGTCAGATGTCGTCGTCTCGCTGCCAGTTATTATAACCAGCCAAATCATACTCTTGCAACACCGTCACTATTACTGAACAATTGAACTTGAATTTTCAAACCGATCACGTAGACAAATGGAGCTATAACGGATATCGGTCAGAACAGTCTGCCTACATTCCATTTTGATACAATAATTTTGCATTATACAAATGTATTGGTTACTATCTGTTACCCGCGGCGTTGCCCGCCCGGTTGCGGGAACTAAATATTAATAAGAAAATTTGGGAAACACCCCGTTTCCCAAATACAAACATAGAAACTTTCGCATTTATAATATTAGTAGTCTTAATCCTTCACCAGTAGCAAATACATTAAAGTAAAAAAATATATATATATAAAATTCATTCCATGGCATCCCACATTCTTTTGCCGCCATAAGAACATATACTAAAAAAAACTAAATATTTCACACTACCGATTGTTTGCACTTTTTTTATAAATAATATTACGGAACCCTTCCTGCGTTAGGCCGAATCACGTTTGGACGTTTTTTATTTTACTTTTACTGATTAATTCTATTTTGAAAATACCTATAAATACATATAGCCATTTTAAGCTTATTTAAATTTATATAAATACTAGCGAACCCAGCCCGCTTCGCTGGGCTAACCCTTACTTTACCTGGTGGCGAGTTACATCAATGGGCATAGCATATTCGTTTTCTTCGAGGAAAAATACATGGTCATACTAATTTTTATGACAATCGGTTGAACGGGGTGGAAGTCGATATTTGACAGCGCCGCCTGGTGGCGAGTTACATCAATGGACATAGCATATTCGTTTTCTTCGAGGAAACATACATGGTCATACCAACTTTTATGACAATCGGTTGAACGGGGCGGAAGTCTCCTTGGAATCCTTGGTGGTAGACCATAACATCGGGTCGCCGGCAAAGTTACCACCCATCGGGCAAAGTCGTGCCGCAAAGCGACCTAGTCGTGTTCCGGCACGTTGCTCGATGAAGCCGTTTATGGGAAATGGGTCTGAACAGCTGCGGTACGTTGGCGAACCGGTTGACGTTGAGTTGGTATTTGTTTTGTCGGGTGTCTAGTCGAGGAGGGTAGCGGGATCCAAAGAGACGGCTTTCCGCTGGCCGCCCGCAGATAGTTCGGGGCCCAATTGGGGGTGGGAGACGCAGATACAATGTCCCTTAAGCGCTGCGCACCTGGATTATCCCGGATACACGTTAGAGCACAACTTTCGTTCACATGCCGGAGTCTACGTGTATGCGCGGAACGACTTCTGTATCCAGCGTCTCCGTCACCTTGAAGACCCCACTTTTTCTTCTTTATGGGTTTTAGTAGAACCAGGAAACGAAAAAATCCTGTATTCCTGTGTTTACCGTTCGCACAGCGGTGACCAGGAGACAACTAGATTATTCGAGTATCTCGGTGAGGCTGCTGATATGGCTCTGCATCAGTTCCCTTCAGCGCAGCTCGTCTTTCTGGGGGATTTTAATGCCTGTCATCAGGACTGGCTGTTCCCGTACCAGAAAACCGACCATGCTGGAAGAGAAGCGCGGAACTTTGCGTTGTCCTTGGACCTCTTTCAGCTGGTGAAGCAAGCGACAAGGGTACCAGATGTGGTAGGCCATACAGCCAATTGCCTGGACCTTCTGCTGACAACTGATCCGGACAGGTATCGTGTAGAGGTTACCTCTCCCTTGGGAACCTCCGATCACTGTCTGGTGAAATCTGTGTTTACATATTCCCCACCAGCTTTCGAACCTCATGGTGTTAGGCGAGTATGGAAATACAAGTCAGCAGATTGGGATGAGATGCGGCACTTTTTTGCGTCTTATCCTTGCGGCAGGTCTGCTTCTCTTCTTTGGATCCGTCGAGTTGCGCGGATGCTATAACCGATGTGGTGCATCAAGCAATGGAGTATTTTATCCCTTTTGCTGACGTACCCATCGGTGGCAAAGCTCGCCCATGGTTTAATGCCGAATGTGGTCATGCTCAAGACCGAAAACATTCGGCATATCTCAATTGGGCTGATGCTCGAAGCCGCAAAACTCCGGATGTAAGTTCGAAGAAGAGAGCCTTTAACCAAGCTGCCAAGTCCTACAAAAAGGCATTGCGGAAGGCTCGTCTCGATCGAATCGCTAAGAATGGCGAAAAGCTCTCTGTCAGACCAACTGGCAGTCGAGCTTTCTGGTCTCTTGCGAAAGCGATCGTGTCGAATTTCTGCCAACCCTCACTGCCTGCTCTGCTGAAGCCGGATGGATCCCTGGCCCACACAGCAACAGAGAAAGCAAATGTACTTGCTTCTCTGTTTGCTGATAATTCGCATCTAGACACTGGCAATGCTTCTCCAGTACATCTTCCTCACTGCGGTATTTCAATGCCTGAAATCCGCATCACTAACAAAGAGGTATGGAGGACATTGTGTCGTTTAGATGTGAATAAAGCCAGTGGTCCTGATGGTATACCAGCCATTCTGCTCAAGACATGCGCAGCTGAGTTGTCTCCTGTACTGACACGTCTGTATCGTCTCTCTTTCATGACTGGAATAGTGCCGAAATCCTTGAAGCTTGCTAATGTGCAACCCGTGCCCAAAAAAGGCAGCCGTGCCGACCCTGTCAATTACAAACCGATTTCAATCACCTCCATACTCTGCAAGATTATGGAGCGTGTATTGAACTCGCGCCTACTAGCATACCTAGAAGGTAACGATCTCCTCAGTGACCGACAGTACGGGTTTCGCCCTAATAGGTCTACTGGGGACCTCCTAGTGTATGCTACTCACATTTTAGGCGAGGCCATCGAGAAGAACGGAGAAGCGGTCGCCGTCTCTCTGGACGTCTCGAGGGCATTTGACAGGGTCTGGCATGCGAGCCTTATAAGCAAGCTTTCAGCGTACGGTATATCTCCTGGTCTGATCGGCTGGGTAACGGACTTTCTAAGCCACAGATCTCTCCGAGTAGTTGTCGACGGGTGTTCCTCGGAACCCTTGACAATAAATGAGGCACTCACTTCAGGGGTCCGTTCTTTCTGCAACTCTTTTTCTGCTGCACATTAATGATCTGTTGAAACCCGGTATCTATGGGTATGCAGACTACAGCACAGTTATAGAAAGATATCTGCCGAGTAGTCGGGCTAGTCGAGATCAAGTACAGTCTGAAAGAGAAGCCATGGTGCAACGTTTGAATGACAAACTTCAGGCAGTCTCCGCATGGAGCAATGCCAATCTTGTCAAGTTCAACGCCACCAAAACGCAGACGTGTCTCTTCACCGCCAAAAGGAGCCCTTTCACCTTGGCTCCTACTTTCCAGAATGTATCCTTGGAATACAGTGACCGGCTTCAGTTGTCAGGCTTAGAGATTTCCTCGAACCTCAACTTTGGTCGGTTCATTGAGTCCAGAGCAAGAGCAGCAGCAGCAAAGCTTGCCGTTCTTGCGAAGGTTCGGCAGTACTTTACACCGGGATAGCTTCTTGTTTTATACAAAGCACAGATCCGGTCGTGTGTAGAGTACTGTGGCCACATATTTGCTGGTGCCGCAAAGTCTCATCTTGCGGTTCTAGACTCAATTGAGAGGCGAGCAAAGAGGCTTATAGGCGATCCCGAATTGGTCGGAGCCGACCTACAAAGCCTTGAGCACAGGCGTAGAATTGCTAGCCTCTCAGTATTCTATAGGATACATTTTGGTGAGTGTGCGCAGGAATTACACAATTTAATTCCCCCGTCCCCCTTCCATCACCGGACGTCCCGACGCACGGCAGGTTTTCATCCTTTTGTTGTGGACATTCCACCTGTTCGAACGAAGCGCTTTGCTTCCTCATTTTTACTGCGTACAGCAAAGGATTGGAACAGCTTGCCTGCGTCGGTATTTCCGACTGAATACAATGTGGTCACATTCAAGAGAAGAGTGAATAGGTTGCTAGGGTAATGCGCCTTACCACCTAAGACTACATTCCACTTACCATCAGGTGGAATGTAGTCAAGCATTGCCCTAGATAATATAAAAAAAAAAAAAAAAAAAAGTCTATATTTGACAGCGCTGCCTCGTGGCGAGTTACATCAATGGGCATACCATATAAACCTTCTCCGTGGAATAATACATATACATACCAATTTTCATAATCATCGGTCCAATAGTTTCTGAGTTCATCGATTTCATATACACAAACATCCTTCTATATATATATAGATTGAATGAGAAATAAACCGACACGGGCGGGGATTCGAACCCGCGACCTCATGGAAACCGTCCCTTTACTCTGCCAATTGAGCTGCCGTATCGCTGTCTGTCTCGATGAATTAAGCATTCTATATGTGATCGTCTTTATCGGGACGGTGGTGACATCTATTAGGCTTCTTTCGAAAACCTTAACCAATATTTCTTATTTTTCATTAATTCTTGTTATAGGCAAAATTTTGTTTCTTTCTGTGATTTTATGAGCTCAACTTCTGACATACGTGACAGTCATACATACATATACTTATCCATAAGTTTATGTATACATAGACATAAGTTTTGAATAAAATCTTCTCAGATATTATCAAAAACGTCTCAATTTTATTATAATTAGTTATTAATTATTTTGCCCTTGCAATTAGAAATTGAACTTAAATTTATTTTTATTAAAATCATTAATAATTCTAAATAATAGTAGCAATAGTTTGTAAAACAGAGTTTATTTATAGGATAGCAAACTGTTGTCATAGGAACGTATGAATAATTAACCGAACGCTCACAAATCCCAGGACGCAGCTGGCCTCATTAAACCAAGATTTTACTAACTGTCGTGTTCCATTATACACTTATTTATTTTTTTCTCGGAATCGTTGGAACCTGTTTTGTCGAATATTCTGAATTATTATTACTTCACGAGTACATCATACAAAAGAAAGCTTTGTTTATCTTGGAAAACAAATATCGTTTAAACATGACCTGGTAAAAATATTGGAGCTACAAAGCAAATTTTAAAATCAAAACTTTTATTAAAACTAAGAAAAAGTAGCGGATTTATGTTTACTACCCTGCTCATACTCAGATCAAGTTCATAGATAAATTAAATAGAAATATTATTAGATTCAAAACTAACTATCCCGATGAGAGATGGTCAAAACGCATAACAAAGATGACAGGCCCTGGAAGAAAAAGAGTAAAGAGCACACCCCAGCTCACCAGATGGACGACATACTCAATGTATATACAGCACGAGACTGGATGACCGAGGAATAAGATAGAGATAAATGGAGGCATTTTAGAGGATAAGACCAAGACATTTTTTATTTACATAAAAAAAATTGTAACCTTTTTTTTAAACATATTGTATAATGCGTATGTCTTGAAAATAAAAGGCTTGCTGCTATTATTTTTCTGATCTACCTTAATATACGTATATCGAATGAAAGACTCAAACATTCAATCACATATTTATTTAAAAAAGTAACCAAACCAAGCGTGGCATGTTTCAAGATAATTGCAAATATTATTAAATGATACTTTTTTATGTAAATACAAAAATTAAAAGTTAAATACCCAACGGGGATTCGTGAAAGAATCATAGAAATCTGTGTATACCCGCATTGGACTTCAAATAAAAACGCTGACGTTGCGTCGTGTAATGCTGCATTCCTGTAAAGGTATTATTTAAACGACTTTCACGTACCGACCGCACTTATGTTTCACAAAATATAACGCAGATGTGGCCGAAGTCAAAGTGATAAAATCTTATTCTACCTTTATCTACTCAAGCACTAGTATAGTAAAATTATGATAACATTAATTAAAACCACAATTTTCTTTATCGTACAAAACATAAAGTATGAGATGTGCTATAATGATGTTCAAATACATAGGATATTGCGAGAATAGGAGCGCCAGGTACTTGTGGCTAGGTATCCTCTTTGCGGCGCGCCATGTCGATTTCTCGGCTGGCTTTATTTCCGCCTGTCGCGTGGAAATGTGATAGCAGCTATATTTGTAATACTGCATTTATGGAAATAAAGACTGTTCGCATTGGTTGGGTTTTCTAAAGGCAACATGTGTCAGCACAGTATACATCACTATAATAAAAATATGAAATGAATACTTACTACAACTTCTTCAACTTTCTTTTCCTTTTGTAAAGTCAAAAGTAAGTATATATTCTTTTTCACACCGTAAAGAATATTGAGAATATGCATATTATGGAAAAAATCGAATAGGTAACCACTTGAGCTGGGAACAAAAATGAAAGACATTTTATATTTATATAAAATAATTTAAATTTTCAATATAATTTATTTAATTAATTTAAAATACAAAATAATTTAAATTAACTTTTCATTCTATATTTATATAAAATGAAAGACACGATTAAACTTACGTAAATAAAAATAAAGCTTATGAAAAAAAAAATTGCTGCAAAAGTTTTATTACTATTGAATTTATGTGATTCGTCCAAGAGCCCACTACAAGTTTATACTTAGGAAGATAATAATGGACTTCAACTGCCCATAATAATAGTTTGAGATTTCGGTTAATGAACCATAAGGATACATTACTATTCTAAATACTGGTTGTATTTTTATTTGTATTAGTTTCTTATTGATGGCAGCGAATGCTTACTTACCATGTTATTGATTGTGCAATGTGAGTATATTTTTCAATCGTCTGCATACATAATATAGAGAAAATAGATTCTGTTATTTATCTATAATCAATTAGTTATCAAAATAAAGAAAAAAATAAAATAATTAAGTCAAAGACCTCAATCTACGACGATACAATGTCACTTGCGTGAGCTCGCTGTCAAGGCTCTCGAAGGTAACTAAATTAAGAAATCCCATCAATCACTATGTAAGGATATATTGATATAAGTTAAAATAACACTCAAGGCTTAACAATCTCAACTATCAATCTATCAAAATCAACGCTATTGTAAGAGTTACTAAGGTTTAAGAGAGTTAAAATTATAAGCTACTTTGTAGACTTCGCCCAAAGCATGTCATCAGAAATTTTATCAAGTGTCGTTATTGTGCTATGCCTATTACGGAATATATATATATATATATATATATATATATATATATATTTTTTTTTTTTTTTTAATATATATATATATTTTTATATATATATATATATATATATATATATATATATATATATATATATATATATATATATATATATATATATATATATATATATATATATATATAAATAAAATGTATATATGTATATATAAATATATATATATATATATTTTTTCTTTCAACTTGAACTTGACTGTAGAAGTTTCCGCTTAAGTCAAAAGAAACTACTAAATCTCTAAACTTAACACAGTTTAATAAAATTTAATAACAGTTAATTACAGTAAGTACCAACATAGAAAGATACCAACCTACCGATATACAGAATATGAACGCTAAACTCTGAACATCTATTGCTCTATCATGCTAAAAATAAAATTGTAATACAATATATTTTAGTATACAGATTATATCCAATAGATATATATATATATATATATATATATATGTATTGGATATAATCTATTGGATTTAGATATATATATGTTGCCATATATATATCTAAATCCTTAAAGCTTTTTCAACAAAACCACAGATTTCAAAACTCATTCCCTCGAACTTCAGCTTGCGAATCGTTATCTTTATGAATACTTAAAACGTAACCAACGAACTGCGAAGGTATTCGTTACAGACATTTAACAACATCTTAGAACAAGTTTGTTAAAAGTTCTTGAGTAAAAATAGAAGAACGTTTTACCATTTCACGGTTTCTAAAAACATTGTTTATTTATTTGTGGTATACACTATACAGGGTTATTTAATATTAATTTGTCACTTCTTGCAGGCAGCCTCTTCATCAATCCAATTTGACATCCAACAACCCTAAATCAAGGCTATTAAATAATATTACGAATTTAATAAATATTAACTATTTCGTGACCTAAGTTTGTTTCTGTGTTAAACTATTCGATGATAATAAAGTACACTAAAGTGTAGCAAAGCTTACGTGAACTTTCATACATTTTGTTACAACTTGACTAATTGTAAATGGAGCTGTGCTCTAGTTTCAATGTAATTAATACGTGAAAACTAAAAGTAAAACGAAGAGTTATGTAATTATTATTTGCATATGTGTGTGTAAGTGCAATTTACATGATATACACGTAGGAAAGTGTAGAGCCGAATTTTAAAAAAATCGATCTGACGGCAAGTGTCAGTGTCAAAAGTCGTGATTGCCTCGCCACTTTCCACACCATGTGTCATCGGATACGTAGGTCTGGTTGCTAGGACTCTTTTTTATTATCATGTCGCATCCGGTAGTGATGTGGCTTTCACTTTTGTAGTCGTTTAGAGCTTAATTTTGTTAATTTTAATCAGTGATGTATTCTTTAGTGGTAGTATTCTTTAGGTATTTAAATTTTGAACAAATAATATAAAGTCTGATACTTTTAATTTAGTTAGATTACAAAAAATATAAAAACAAAACGATACAAAAAAAAGCACGGATGGAAGATATTGCATACGTTATATAATTTAAGATTGATTACTGTTACAATTATTATCTTTTTAACATAGTGTTAAGTTTATTACCTCCTTGAAATATTTATTGTTGAACATTTTATATAGGTATGTAAGTACTATTCATCTTTTAAATAAATTTAGAATTAAATATTAACGAATACGGTGAGCGATTGAAACCACGACCTCTGAGAAACCATCCCGTCACCAAGTATATTTTTTATTCTATATTTATTTCCAATTTGAGTGAGCTTAATATGGCAATACATATTTATAAATATTTTCGAACACTATTCATCTTGGCTGTTAGATATTTAGTAGCACAAACGAGGGTTATAGATTATAAACATTGAACTAGCTTTATTTTAATGTTCATAATCCCGCTGACATCATCTAGTAGCTGTTGGTATTAAATTGACATCGCTTCCGGTCGATATACATGTACGCCTCAAATTGAAATAAATATAAGTTGTGTTTATTAGGTACTAAATATAATAAAATTAAATTAAATTATTATCACAGCGTGCCGCAGACGATTCCTTCCACTTCTCTTGATTTTTTTTTAATCTATCATTTTTATTATACTGTACCGGTTAAGTCAGTCTTTTTTGAACTACATTCGAATGAGTATATGTAGGTAATGAGTACAAAACCAATGTATAATAAAGTTTATATTATACGCTTGACAATCCTGACTCGTCACGCTGACATTGACCTAAGAGAGTTTGATCGATAACTATTTTAAGATATTATGTTATATTGTTTATTTTTATTATCTTGAATGCATCGCCGTACTTTCTAGTTAAATTATACTGCAATATAACACATATTTTTAATTGGTTTTTAAGTTTATTGTCGTTGTTACTTTTTCGTAATAAGCATTCACAATTAATAAATCAAAAATATTAATTTTAAATAGCAGGACGCAACTTTTTAGTAGATCAAACATTTTGGTAATGTATCCTTGTCTGATAAATTAAACATTTAGGTAAATAAACAGACTGTTGATGTTAAAGATTATTTCTTTAAAAGTTATAATCATTGAGTGAGTAAAACTTTTTTTAGAAATTCCACCTTTAATAATTTTCATAAAATGAATGGTCAGTAAATATTAAAAATATTGCTCTTAATTATGCAACCACTTATTTTAACGTATTAATGAAGTTGTCACTAGCGGGTCCGAGATGACAATGGAGGCTGTTAACCGGACTGACATGTCCGTTGAGTTCATTATCCGGACAAAGCAGAGTGTTATCAACTTTGAATTGAGTGTGGTGACTCTATATAGAGATTCAATTACTACTGAAGTTTTGCTGCGGATACTGGGGCGATAGAGCGAGTAACAAGATTTTTGAACCTACAATCAACACAGTCCTTATTACGTACCTCAACCTATCCTTATTATTACGTACTTAAACTTACACATACATATGCAAATGTTAGATACAATGATACAAAAACAAAACTCCATATTTAAATCATTAGGTTAACCTGAAACCCGACTAATCGTTACATAGTTACATATGGTTCTTTGTGGGAAATCAGCGAGAACACTTCTACTTTACACTATACATGTTCGTTGATCATTGAAAGTGACATTAACAGATGTAGGGAACAAGCATAATTACTATAATTCACTCAGCATAAAAAGAAAATAAGTAATTAGTTAGTAAAAACTTTAATTACTTGGCTTAACCCGAAATATTGAAAGGTATTATAAAATGTTATATATATAACCTTTATATAAAAGCGGGCACTTAATATCTGTGTTCCGGGAATTGTACAATTCTATTAATATTTCAAATGTTACCAATAACATAGTTTACTATTCTAAGAGCTAATCCCTCTTCTAACAAACTCGTGTTAAAACTATTATAAATTCTAGCTAGATAGTAAAAAGTTTAACATTTATGAGATGATAAGAATTATCTTAAAAGCTCAAACATAACAAATGATGGTATTTCCCAATATTACACCTTTATACCTAAAATGCTAATTGACTGACATTTCAGTTAGGGAATGTCGAGCATCAATATGAATGATGATAGAAATGGGATTTCAGTGCGTGCATTGTTATATTGGAATTAGATTTAATAAATCAGTGGACCAGTTAGCTACTTTGTGTTAAATTGTTATAATAGTGACATTCATTATTTAACAATTAAACTAGAATTCAGCACGTGAAACTTTCCATGAACGTTCAAAGGGTGAACAGTTTGCTTGGGTTTTCAGAACATTTGATTAAATGATTCTGTAATTGTGAATTAATTTAAAAATATATTTAATCAAAATAGGATTCTTCTTTAAATGGCAACTGTCATTTGAACTTATAATTATTTGTTTTCAAGATTTTTTTTTCTTAATTGTATTAAATTAGAATTATCGGCAAGGTTGCTTACCTCGAGGGTCTTTTTTTTACAAACACATAATATAACAAACTGAAAAATCATTTTTTTGGGTTCTCTTGCTCTTATAAAGGCCCTTCATTATGTTTTTTATTAATATGCACAGAAATCGATATTTGATGTATTAGACATGTTTATAAATATTTTTTGTATATAGATAAATAGAGTTGTATTACCTGAATTTTTATTTTTAAAGCATTTCATTTTAGTATTTCATTTTTAGCAACAGCTATCATTAAAAAAAAAAGTTTTGAAAGAAATAAAAAATAAACAAATAGATTAATTTTACATCCAATTTGACCTAACCCTCGTAATTAGCTAAACAATAACTTGCTTGGCTACCAAAGAACTTGAAGACAAATTAATTACTTCGTGATGAGAAAAGACTTAAATACTGTTAACTTAAAACAGAGCCTCTGGTATAGGCATATGCCTAAAGCGGATGGTTTTTTAGTTGCATCATATGATATTTGAAAAATTTGCAACATGCTCGACAGCAGTAAAATTGAAATTTATATTCTTAAAATATTTAGCATAAATAATAAACTAATTGTAACTACTGGTATAATTATATTTGCATCTGATTTATTATTATAAAAGTTTACAGTTTATTTTAGTTCTTTTAATTCTTAAATATATTTTCGATTGATTAAAACTAAAACTTTTAAAAGTATTTATTTACAATTAAATTATTCACTCGCTAAAACTCACTAAAACTTTTAAAAGCATTTATTTACAATTAAATTATTTCAACGCTCATTCTAAATTACTTAACTACTTTTTTATTTTAATAATGTTAATTTCATCTGATTCTATATCTCATGATCTATATATTTCATTCATTATTCTTTCTTTTCTCTGATCTTTTTATGTCTGTCTAATAAGACAAAATTCTTAAACAAAATATTTACATTTTTCTCTCATTAAAGAATTTTAATATACGAGTAAATCCTCAAGGAATACACACATATCATACTGAAAAATTCTTAATAAACTACAAATGATATGGATAAAACTGTGACATATTATAGCCTATGTTCGTCAGGGATAATGTAGGATTCTAATGGTAAAAGAATTTGTTAAATCGGTGCAGTAGTTTCGGAGCATATTCAAAACAAACAAACAAATGTTTCCTCCTCATAATATAAGAATAGACATACATTATTACAAAAATATTTATTCACTTGTAAACTTCTTTCCCTTTGCAATAATCCAACCCATTTTTCTGCTTCGAGATCCCGTTGATTGCGCCTAATATTATGAAGTAATTATCACATAAGAATCTCATTCAAGTGACCGGAATCACGTACACAATATTGAAGCTAAACAAAATATATGCAAACCTATTATTATTAGACCAGATTGATGAATGTAAACAAAGGCAGGGATAGCTCATCAGTCATTCACTATTAGTGTTACTTTTTGACACCGGTTAATTCTGAGAAAATTGGGTTTTCAATCGATTTACAAAAAAAATATGCAGAAATAATTGTTTAAGTACTATTTGTTATAATAATAGAATGTTGTTTTTAAACATTTAGATTAATTTAGGTTTTCACAAAAAATATAAAACAGGATAAGAAAAAAGAAAAGCGAATAATTAAATAACAATAAACTCTCTTGTGTCGCAACATCATATTAATTTTTTAATAAAATGTATACAAAAATATAAAGTTAATTATATACGACAATATTAGTAAAACAGTTTTTATAATATCAGTATCTTATATATACTTATAAATAATGATCAGTATTATAGTTGTGTCTGAAAGGTCATATATGTTAAATTAACATGTTCTGTTTTGAAAAATGTGGATTACAAAGCGCTGGAATTATTAGTCCGAATAATGTTATAAAAATAATGAAGGCTTAAACATTGTTAAAATCTAATTATATTAATCCTAAAGTGTGTGTGTATTCACATAATAAAACATTAGTAGGTACTTATTTTACTTTTTATTGTGTTCTCATAAATATTTTGGTTTTATTTTGTTAATTTTTGTGCACAGCGATAGTAAAAGATTGTCTCAAATTATTTCTAGTGGTTTTAAAATAAAAATAAAATTAAATAACCTATTTACAAGTTACGGGACAGGTTCATCCAAATTTTGATTAATGAAAACGGAACAAATCTTTACTCGGGCTTAAATAATGTGCCTTATACTTATCAAATAGGTTAAGAAAAAATTAAATTAAAAATTTAAAAAACCCCGATACAAAAAGACCTCTAAAAAGAGTAAAAATAATAATCTTATGTACTTATTGAACTCGTTGATAGTGTATTTATTTATTTATTTATTCTGTGTGTATATATATTACGAAGTTAATAATTGAGGACTTAGACCATACGATTCGGTTTTGTAATTTCTTTATTTGCCTTGTTAACTTACTTGTATTTTAATTTCTTCCTTTATTAAACGGTCCCCCGACGCAACGAGTTCAATAAGTACATAAGAATTTTAAACTTATGTTACTAATTTCTGAATTGTACTAAATGAACCTAAAAAAAATTTCAATTGTTTAAGTATGAAAGATTTGTTTGTTTCTTTGAATTGAATAGGCTCCGAAACTACGGGACCGATTTAAAAAAAATCTTTTAGCATTAGAATCCTATATTATGATGTAGGTACATAGGCTATATTTATTAAGAGAAATGTATATATTTATTAATAAAATAAGGATCCACGTGAAAGTTTCGACAATGTAATAAATTATAAATGTATTAAGTAACATGATTCAAGACGTTTTCATATGGGTAGGTAGGTAGGTTTCATATATAGTATATACGAATATTAATAAATATAAATATTTAGAATTAAAATGATTTACAATCACTAATAACACTATGAAGGGATTTTTATTATCACTAGCTGTTGCCCGTGATTCTTTATGACTACGATCATAAGTCATATAAATATATTTTTAGTCTCCGTGGACGCAGTCACGGGCAACAGCTATCCCTAATAAAGTACTTTACCTCAGTACGTAAGTGTAAAAACCTTTTGGCCTTCATCCTTTTGGCGACACCGCTAGGAACAGCTAATTATTGCATAAGAACCTCTTCCCCGCACGAATAAAACGTCAATATCTTGAAGACGACTATTTTTATTTCAATCAAACATAAATAAGGACCATCTCGACGAACATAGCTTACGATTAAAAAAGACTACATTCAAATCCGTCCACGCGTTTGCCCGCAAACAGCTAATTATTGCATAAGAACCTCTCCCCCGCACGAATCAAACGTCAATATCTTGAAGACGACTATTTCTATTTCAATCAAAAATGGAAACGAAATATCTCAATGAGCATAGCTTTAGATTAAACAAAACCGCATTCAAATCCGTCCACGCGTTTGGCCGCAAACAGATAATTATTGCATAAGAACCTCTCCCCCGCACGAATAAAACGTCAATATCTTGGAGACGACTATTATTATTTAAATAAGACATAGATAAAAACCATCTCGACGAGTATAGCTTTCAATTAAAAAAACCGCATTCAAATCCGTCCACGCGTTTGGCCGGAAATTTGCCACAGACAGATACACAGATACACAGATACACAGATACACAGATTGACAGGTCAAACTTATAACATTCCTCTTTTTAGTCGGGGGTTAAAAACATATATCTCTAAACATCAACCATATTACTATATTCTGTTTTGATAATTATTAATAGCTTTAATAGAAGCTGTAGACAACGGTGGCTTGACATCTATATATTGAGTTCCAATAATTAATTATTATGAAATGCCTTGGGATCTATTAGCTGATGATTAGCTGGGTATAAGTGAATTTGTCTATGGAATAGGTACTTAACTAGTGGTATGATATTCGAAAATACTCATAAAGGTGTTCCGAGTTTTGAAATGGTTTAAAACCAGTTTTATAAAGCTAAAATGCACATTTTTTTTTAATGCCTCACTAGTTAATATAAAGTTTGAGATTGACAGTTATATACCTAGTCTTGCCATAAATATTGAAACAAAAAAAAAATGTATGGCAAATAACATTTATGACTGTTACATTGTGTTCGTTCAATACACCAATATTAAACAGACAGGATTTCTTCGAATTCTTTCCCTTACCGCTTTGACCACCTTTTTCGTACCAACACTACGTGGACGGCCAGATATTTCTCTGTCACAAACAGAGGAAGTCCCATTATACCTATTAATAGCCCGGTACACGAACATTTGACAAACATACCAAGTGTATAAAGAGTTTTGGAAATTGCATTTGGCTCCATACCTACTTTTTGTAATGCAATCACAGCGATTTTGTTCTCTTTATCACCCCACTCCATTTTGAATATCGCAAAATATTGTAAATTTAAATTAAGGCCATTCAAAATTTAGCTCTTCACTTGTGGATATATATATTTTTTTTATTTGATTTGTTTATTTTTTTTTATTTGGCAATGGATTTGCAATAAGAAAACATGACAGCCTATGTCTCCACTCGACAGAGAGATATATATGAGAGAGAGAGATATATGAGAGAATAATGATACAAACTACAGTTATAATTATTATGACCATAGCAGATATCACCGGTCAACGGTTGATTTACACAATAATATTTCAACGAACTGACACGAGCGAGATTACAGATTGTCATGAACATAAATAGCAGATAGATTTTGATTTAGATATACCTATTATTAAATGCAATCTAAATTCATGGAGCTAGTTCATCGGGACTCATCGGTGAAACCACGAAAACGTTACATTGTATTTGAGTCGATAAACCTGTAGATATATTAATCATCATAGTAATTTAAACTTTACATACTCAATCAATACTGGAAGAGCTATTTTGTTATTACGATATGATATTTTTCAAATTAAAGTGTCTTAATTTCCAGTGTATATATAGATATTTAGAATTCTGACGCAAATGGAAAATGACGTGAAGTAACAATGAAGTCAAACAAATTTTCAAAACCCAGAATATTTCAACTAAAATAAAAATATTATATATAATAATATCATTACTTTTTTAGTGGAGATATTTAATGAGTAATAAGTGAGATTATTAATTTAATAAACTATGACTCTTTATGTTTTATTTTAAATATAAAACAATTCAATATAAGCAAAATGTCTACCAGAGACAAGGCATGTATGTGTGGGTGATAGAAATCAAAGGTAAAGTAAAGGGGAATAAAGATAACGATGAGAAGATAAAGGACCAATCTACAATATATAATAACCGCGACCGATAACAATTTTTGTGACCGCTAACGTAATTTTTATCAGTATGGAATTCCCTACGTATGCATGCTACAATGCCTTTATTGATTAAGAATTGTATATCTTGTGATAAAATAAAAATAGCAAATGTTATTGAATTTATGTGAGCTTTGCCTATAAAAATTCTATCGATTTGAAAAGTACGAAACGTCAAAAGGTATTCTAATCTTGATTCTTAGATTAGGTGGATAGATTAGATGGATTCACAAAATATATATTTTTGTCGGGTATAATAATAAAATGAGGTTTTAGAAAAGTGTAATTAATTCAATTTAATATAAAATATTTACGGGTATATTTCATATGAAAGAGTGATAAATGGTGCTTTAGCGCAATTGGTAGAGCAACGGGACAGTTTCCCAAAGTTCGTGGGTTCAAATCCCTGGCGGCATTGGTTTATTTTTCTTTCTAAAATTATTTAAAATTTAAATTAGCTTAACATGGCTGTATATGTTTAGAAATATTTTCGAACAGTGTATGAACAATTATTAATAAAATCTTATGATATAATTATCAACTACAAACAATAGAAATACGTGCTAAAAAATGTGCCACAAGAAAAAACAGTATAGTTTTATTAATTATATAATCTATTGACTGATCAATCACTGAAACATTTTTTATCATTTTACATTAACATTTAAGGTAAACGAGTAAGTTTTACTTAAAAAAAGTTGCAGAACCAATCAAATTTTTCAGAATACACACACAGCATAATTTGACCTCATTTTCCGATTAAAGCAACACCTTTAAAAATTACACTTTCTGACTGAAAAAAATCACTTGTATATTTCATCCAAGACAAAAAAAAAACCAGGTTGCTTACCGCCTGTTGTCTGGCAGAGAAAATAATAAAATTAAATATAAAAAACGCTTTATTAAATACAGAACGAAAAATAAACCGATATGGGCAGGGATTCGAAGCCGTTACCTCTGGGAAACCGTCCCGTCGCTCTACCAATTGATCTCTCAAATAAAAAATGATCTAAAAAACAAATAAAAAAAACTCTAAAATATGGAAATACAGTCGTGTTTTCTTTTTTCATTTCAAATACATCACATTCGGATAAAATACATACTTAATTATTTGTAAACCAAATGAACTTCAGAAAAGAACGTAACCACAAATACTATTAATATTTGAATGGTAAATTTTGAATACAAAATTGTTTAAGTCCTTTTGAAATTGAAGTTTAGAAGAGCAGACGAATTACAAAGCAAATAAGTGCTGGCGTGTATGTTTGTCTCGGCAAGGGTCGCTGCGTGTAGGACGTGACCGGAATTATGTAGTTCCACTGATATGCTTTTCTTTTACACGTTTCTATCACATTTTTTTTGGATTAATATATACCGATATCAGATACAAAAAAATACATATATTAATATTAGCTTTTGTCCGTGAATAAATAAAGTCTTAGAATTAAATGCCATAACTCCTATTTCCTAATTTAATAACATAATCCATATTCTATCCTTTTGAAAACTGCAATATGAGTCCAGCTTAGTTTTTAATTTACTTTACCTTACTTTTTTAATTTACCTTACCTAATAGCACATAACAAAGCGAAACTACTAAAGCGAATGTTCATTGCTCTTTTCCATAATCACCAAAGCAGCTGAATATCTTGTGAACTGCAATAAATTAATTATGTATCTAAACGTCGTAAAAATATCCAGCTATTTATATAATAAATGAAATATTACAACTTGTCAATATAAAACTCTAAAACCTAGTTCCGCTCCCACTGATCTTCGGAAAAGAACGTAACCACAAGCGGTTTAGGTTTAGCAGTTTTATATTTTAACAAAACATATCGCATCAGAATCCGAGAATGTTATGAAGGGATATCTGAACAAAATTGAATAATTCTGTATTTGTTTGACTTGTCTTTCTTTTGTTTATTTTAATAAAAATTAACTAAACTAACTCTTGTCTTTAACTTTAGGCAAGTGGCACTAAGCATGGAAATAGCAAAGTATTTTATTTTATCTCGAACCCGGCACGTTTGTAGTATAAAGCAGGGGTGTCCAACCAGTCGATCGCAATCGACCGGTCGATAGCGGCTGCTAGTCGAGTCGATTCCGGCGAGGCAAAAACTATTTAAAATTTTAAAGTTAAATTTAAGATTTACCTGCCCTAAAGGTCCCTTAGAATATCAGGAAGTACGTAATTCTTAAAAATAAATAAAGTAGATCTAACAGCGATTCGTCGGTAAAAAGTCGATCTTAGTTCTGATTAAGTTGGCCACCCCTGGTATAAAGTATATACACAAAATTAAGTAATCTAAATGATATTTACAGATTTTTTACAAATCAACGTTACCTAAGAACCCGTTAATTTTTAGATGTAAATTTTTTCCTATAAAATTGTTTAAATCCTTTTGAAATTGAAGTTCAAAAGAGCAGAGAAGTTACAAAACAAATAGAACAGACGTGTATTTTTGTATCGGCACGGCTCGTTGTGTGTAGGACGTGACCGAAATAACTGTCGTTCAATTGATATTTTCATCCTTTATTCGTTTCTATCAAATTCACACTTTCATATATCATATTCACATCAGTTTAGTTTAATTATATAAACCAACATGTGAACTAAAGTTTCCTAATAATAATATGTATAATTAGTTTGAATTAATTGTCACATTAAATGATTGATATAAATATTAAATCGAGTATTTTTTAACAGAGATTTTTTTTTAACTGTGCAAACTGCGTTAATACATTAAACATATTTTATTTACATTTTTTACTTTAATATAGATCATTTTAAAATAATTCACAAGGGTAAAATTATATTCAAACTATATACATAACTTTATATAACTATAGAATGAAAAATAAACCGATACGGGCAGGAATTCGAATTCGAAAAAGTCGCTGGTTCGAATCCCTGCCTGTATCGGTTTATTTTTCATTCTATATTTATACAAATTTAAATAAGCTTAACATGGCTATACATGTTTAAAGATATTTTCAAATATATACATAAGTACAGAGAAGTGAGAAGTAGGTGAAGCACAATGATTAAACTTTGGAATTATAAAGTTAAAATTAAATTAAAAATTTAAAAAACCCCTGATACAAAAAGACCTCTAAAAAGAATAAAAATAATATTATTATGTACTTATTAAAGTCGTTGCGTCGGGGGACCGTTGTACGTACGTTGATAGTGTATATATTACGAAGTTAATCATTGAGGACTTAGACTATACGATTCGATATCGTAATTTATTTATTTGCCTTGTTAACTTACTTGCATTTAAATTTCTTCCCTTATTAAACGGTCCCCCGACACAACGAATTCAATAAGTACATAATAATATTATTTTTATTCTTTTTAGAGGTCTTTTTGTATCGGGGGTTTTTTAAATTTTTAATTAAATTTTTTTCTGCTTTTTAGAGTTATGTTACTAGTTTCTGATTGTACTAAATGAACCTACAGACACACAAATTTTTCTATTGTTTAAGTAGAAAAGATTTGTTTGTTTGTTTGAATTGAATAGGCTCCGAAACTACGGGACAATTTTAAAAAAATCTTTTAGCATTAGACCTTTGTACGTCATAATATAGGATATATTATGACGTACAAAGGTTATATTTAATACGAGAAATATATATTATATTTAATAAAACCAGGATCCAGAACATTAATAAATGTAAACATTTAGAGTTAGAATGATTCACAATCACTTATAACACTATGATGAAGGGAGTTATATTATCACTGGCTGTTGCCCGTGATTCTTTATGACTACGATCATAAGCCATGTAAATATTTTTACAGTCTACGTGGACGCAGTCCCGGGCAACAGCTATCCCTAATAAAGTACTTTAACTGAGTAAGTAAGAATAAATCCTTTTGGCCTTCATAAAAAGGTTTTTTTTTTCCTATATAGCGGGCGAAACAGCTGGGAACAGCTAATTATTGCATAAGAACCTCTCCCCCCCACGAATAAAACGTTAATATCTTGCAGACGACTATTTTTATTTCAATCAAACATGGATATGAATCATCTCGACAAGCATACCTTTCGATTAAACAAAACCGCATTCAAATCCGTCTACGAATTTGGCCGCAAGCAGCTAATTATTGCATAAGAACCTCTCCACCGCACGAATAAAACGTCATTATCTTGAAGAAGACTATTTTTATTTCAATCAAACATAGTTAGGAATCATCTCGACGAGCATAGCTTTTGATTAAAAAACCGTATTCAAATCCGTCCACGCGTTTGGTCGTAAATTTGCCACAGACAGATACATAGATACACAGATACATAGATACACAGATACACAGATACACAGATCGACAAGTCAAACTTATAACACCCCTTATTTTAGTCGGGGGTTAAAAATAAATCGAGTGCATACAATTAATCCAAACCTTTCAAATGCTATCACTATCGACTTATTTTCATAATAAAATGTTCTAATATTGTAGTGTAATAGTTATTTATCTTATTTCCCCTGTTTATCGTTATTTATTTACCATCCTTTGTGACATTCTTGAGAAAATATATTATATGTATATTAGGTCTACGTTATAAGTTACGCTATGTTAGAAAGTACATTATTGCTTATCTTATTTTTACTCGATAAATAAAAGAGACATGTTTTTAATAAATATAGAATCATAATAGACCGATACTTTGTTGATGATCAAGATCTTTATCGGGACGACATATAGAATTCATTCGTTCATTTCATTTTCAATGTTGATATATAATGCAAAATTAAAAAACATTAATTTGGATTTTCGAATCAAGAGTAATAGATGTCACCACCATCCCGATAAAGTCGATCACATAGAGAAGCTCAACTCATCAAAGCCGGTTGCTATATGATATCTCAAATGATAGAGCGATAGTAAGCTTCCTCAAGGGTCGCGAATTCGAATCGTAGGTATATTTCTCTTACCTACCTAGTAATAAATTACTTTTATTTAAAAAGTAAGTCAGTTGGTAGTTTGGTTCATTATACACCAAAGAGATTAGATACTGTCTAAGTTTCTTTTGACCAACGAGCAAAATTTTTGATCATTATTTTAATTTTTGATCATTTAGTCACATATGAAGTGACAAAAAACGGAACACCAAGTACACCTCTTACAATCCGGGTCTCATAATAGGGGGATACTGTAACTTCTCTCCCAAAAGATAAAGTTGCCTCAGAGTTCGAATCACGGCTTCAATTCTATAAAAAATATGATAGGTGCTCAAACGAATAAAGTAGGGCTACGATCAAGTAAGAAAATTCAAGACAAAGACGTAAAAAAATCTTTTATTCGACAATCATTCGATTAACAATATACCATGAGAAATAAAAAAGTTTTAATTATTGCTACAGGTCAAAGCAAGACCATAATCCAACTTGTTCAAACATGTTGCAACTAACAGAATTATGAGGCCTAATTGAATTACTTCAGGTTAAAGGATGTATGCAATAGACTCGGCTTGTAAACTAAACGATATCAAACTAACTTTTCCCTTTGATCACGAAGTAATCAATTTAGGGACAAATTGCTTGATCTCCAATTAGAATGGTAGGGGCAAAAGAAATATAAAATAAAATTGAAAGTTTCGCGATTAATTGATATAAAAAAAATCTAAATATAAATATTATTAAAATTCTATGAGTGTGTTTATATACACTATTATATTACTAAAAAAAAGAATATTTCCCATGGTAGTCAATTTAAGAATTTAAATCTATTATAATAAAATTTGGGAATGGGATCCCTTTTGAGAGCTTATTTGAATATACTTCAAAAATTATTTTATATCATATTGTTGGTATTTTTCATATTCAACAAATATAAGTTTTTTTAATTAAAACTATATTTTATATAAAAAGTATATTAAAATGTAAGCAATATCACCACTTTCCACAAAACAATACACAAAATCCTCGAGCAAAAATTATGAAACATGAACATAAAGAATAGTTAAAAAAGTTGACTGAGTTGTTGTTGAAGTTGAAAGTTGACTCACTAAGTTGACCGCTAAATAAAGAAAAAAATCTAAATGCAAGTAAGTTACGAAGACAAACAACGAAATAACAGTTAGTTATATGTACCTTTTAGTTAGTTATATGTAACTTTTAGTTAGTTATATATAGCTTTTAAAAAAAAAGGGGAGGGAGCTGTATGCTGCAATACAGGTCTCCTAGTGTAGCAACAGAGGCTTCAAATATTCCTGTACTGTTTAGTCAGTTATGGAAGTTTCGTGCTGACTTTTTCCCTTGACCTACCTTCATTGCTGTGGAACTGTACGACTAGATTAAAACCCAAAATATTATCTTCTTACTACCACTAATACAAGCTTAGAACCTTGATACTTGAACTACAATGTTTCGTAAAATATTTTACAATTACTATATATAATTTTCTATCTGAAACTCAAAACTATATATAAATATAATAATATAAAGATTCTCATAATTCCTCAGAAAATTATTTGAAGCTTTCAACTTAATACATTTACTAACGGTATTAGTAAGCCAATCGTTACATTTTAGAACATTATTGTCCATAACCAGATGCGTAAGATTATACAATTTCATAATGCTTGACGGCTATTGTTTAGTGGTTTTTCTGCTGAGCCACTTTTTTTTAGTTTCTGGTTACTGGTTATTCTGGGTTTAGGGTTTTAGAACGTCCTATCTGGAAAAATATGAAAAGCACACAAAAAGTGCTAATTAAAAAGGTTGTTCAGGAGAATCTTTTACAATATTTGTATTATATGTTATGTCACTAGAAAATATGTGTTATATAAGATACATATCATATACAAATAATTATATATAATGTGTACATAGCATAATGACAAGTTTATTTGAGGTCAAATGTAGGCAAGACGTGTGTGTTTCTTCATAGATTAAGAGGTTTAACTTAATCCTTACATAACCTATTTATTGCAGGTATATTATTATTTTTAAGTAGTAAAGTTATAAACATATAAATTTTATGCAATGGACGTTTAGTTTAATCTATTTCTGCAATAATACTATATAATAAAATATAAAGATATTACTATCAATTTAATAGAATACATTATTTAACTGTTCAAGTTAGGTTTTACTGTTCTATTTCAAAAAATATGAAAGAAAAATAATTACACGTTAACTTAATTTCAAATCATAATATTACCTAGCAATACGTCTACATATAAAACTATATGGTATGTCACCATAGAGGTCATAAACAGATGTTCTGCCAGGATTTAATCTCTATACTTAGTCTTTGTCCGGATAATTAACTCGTTAGGCCATGTCGGTACTGTAAAAGGCCTTTTCTGTGCCATCTCACTTTAAATAAAATAAAGGTACTGTCACACTACAACATGACAGACGGAAAGAGAGACCGTCACCAAATAAACACGAAGCGCCGCAAACAGAATAGCTAGTCGCGAGCCTACTTTATCTGGCATTTGAGTAAAAAAGTTTAGCCCCTGTTTATTGCAAATATTTGTTCATTGAAAGGACCCATTCCTGGTTTTCCAAAGCTTAAATAATAAAGAATAATCAGTTTTGTGTTAAGTTAGGGGTTAATTTTTTGTATTGTTCTTCATCAAAATAATGGATTAAGAAGATATCGCTCTATTATTATAAATAAAAAGTCAGATTCTTGACGTATTAGGAACAGATTTTTACTTTTCAGAGTGTCGTTTAATTTGTTACATTTAGAAACTTATTTTTTTGTAATTCAATATTACGAAAACTTTATGATGGTCCCAGGTTTTAATTAAAATTAACTGTTTTTTAGACATTTTTTTTCATGTTACAATAATCAATTATTTCATAAATAATAATGAAGTATAAAGACGAGACAAGGACCGAAAAGGAAATGTCATTTCTTTCGATTTGGTTATTCGACTTTTATTCACCACCAAGCCAACCAAGCCACCATATAAAAGCTGTTTTTCGCCAATCTGCTGTAAGATTTTCCTTGACTTTATTTTTAGTTTCAATTTGATTTGGAAAAAAATTGTATGTAGGTACATGGGTACATTTTTTTAATTTATAAAACAATATGATTATTTGTACATATTATTTTAAGATATAATATGAAATGATGTTCAATTATACATTTATTAATATAGGTGACAGAAATACAAATAAAAGTACTACATTATTTATCTATATATAACCACTTTCATGTATTATTTAATTGGTCGCTAGCGGGTGCTATGTGACAATCAAGGAAAGGCTGTTAAACGGAGCGATGTGTCCGTCGAGTTGATTACCCGGATAAAGCAGAGTATTTTTAACGTTCAATTGAATATGAAGACTGAAGAGGCAATCAGGACTGGACGTCTGCCGCCCACACTGGGACAGAAAGAGATTTTTAATTTTTGAACCCACCCTCACATACTCATGCTCACACTCGTACATGCACATGCTAATTGTACACAGTTTACTTTTTGTTTTATTTTATTTTCATCGAAATTATTACATTGAAACTATCTAGCTTAGTTCGAACTTAATGTATAATTAAAACCGCCGATACAAAAAGACCTCTAAAAAGAATAAAAATAATATTATTATGTACTTATTGAAGTCGTTGCGTCGGGGGACCGTTGTACGTATGTTGATGATGGTGACTATTTTACGAAGTTAATCATAGAGGACTTGGACTATAGGATTCGATATCGTAATATCTTTATTAGCTTTGGTAACTTACTTGCATTTTAATTTCTTCCTTTAGTAAACGGTCCCCCGACGCAATGACTTCAATAAGTACATAATAATATTATTTTTATTGTTTTAAGAGGTTTTTTTTAATTTGGAGTTTTTTTAATTTTTAATAGAAAAAAATCTGCCTTTTAAAGTTATGTTGCTGGTTTCTTAATTATACTAAAAGAACCTACAGACTACAAATTTTCAGTTGTTTAGGTATTTATATTAATCTATGCTAATATTATAAAGAGCAAAGATTTGTTTATTAGTTTGAATTGAATATGCTTCGAAACTACTGGACCGATTTAAAAAATTCTTTTAGCATTAGAATCCTACATTATCCCTGATAAACAAAGACAATATTTTATAATCATCATCATCATCATCATCACAAATATTACAAAGAGGAAAGATTTGATTGTTTGTTTGTTTGAATTAATAGGCTCCAAAACTACTGGACCGATTTATTAAAATATTTAACCTTTAGACTCCTACAGTATTCCTATATTTAACACGACAAGAAATAAGGATCCGTGTGAAAATTTCGACAGTGTAATGAATTGTAAATGTATTAAATAACATGATTCAAGACTTTTTTCATATAGGTATATACGAATATTAATAAATATAAACATTTAGAATTAAAATGATTTACAATCACTCATAACACTATGATGAAGGGATTTTTATTATCACTAGCTGTTGCCCGTGACTCTTTATGACTACGGTCATAAGTCATATAAATATATTTTTACGGTCTACGTGGACTCAGTCACGGGCAACAGCTATCCCTAATAAAGTACTTTACCTGAGTAAATAATTGTAAAAACCTTCTGGCCTACATAACAAGGCTTTTTTTTCCTATATAGCGAGGGCGTAGCCGCTCGGAACAGCTAATTATTGCATAAGAACCCGAAATAAGGCCTTCCGTGTAGACACTCCCTAAATAAAAACTAAAATAATGCACCAAGAGTCCCAAAGATCAGATTCAAAGGACAATATTTAGTATGAAATTTACGAACAACTAAAACAATTATAATCATAGAATGTAGAAGATTCTCCAAACGTCTCCATTATAAAGAGATTAAAAATACTCGTTACATGTTTACGCAAGTAACAATACATTCCGGTAATAATGGCAAAGAGTCAACTAAAAAGTTATCAAAAATCACCCTTGTCGTTAAACATTATCGGCTATTGACCTAAGTAACAAAATTAAATTATTAATGAGGACTCTTATAACACTTCTTACATTAATTTGTATCATTTCATTTAATCAAAAACAAACGCCAACATTTGAATTGAATTTGAAATGTCCTCTAAGATGCTGTTAAATAGCTGTAGCGAATACCTTTTGCAGTTGGTTGGTTACTAATTAAGTATTCATAAAGAAAACTGATGCAAGAGTTTGGGTAGATGAATTTTCTAATCTGTGGTTTTGTTGATTGTCTATAACGATTTATTTATAAAATATTATGAATATTATGTAGTTCTTATAATATGAAATGATGAATATTATAAAATCAAACTTGAGTTTTCAGTACCTAGTCCAGGAAATGTTTATATGAGTGAATTAAAATAAACAAATAAAGTACGAAATTTATATAAAAACAAAATATTTAAAAGCCTGTACCTACCTAACATTTAATTGAGTAATTAAGAGACAATACATATGATGATTACGAGTAACATAAAAGCATATCAATTGAACGACAGACAACAACGATTCCGGTCACGTCCAAAACGCATCGAGTCGTGCCGAGACAAACACTCGCCGACACTTATTTGATTTGTAATTTGTCTGCTCTTCTAAATTCAATTTTCTGAAAAATTAAAAAAAAAAATTTTTTTTTCAAAATTAATAGCTTCTAAGCAATAAGTAAGTTAATATAAGTTAATATAATATAAGTAGTTAATAAATAAGATAAGTTTATCTTTATTAGATTGTACACTACTATGTAGGGAGATACTTTAAGTACAATGTAAATTCAAAACATAAATAAAACAACTATTCACTTTCATAACTTTAATTTTTTTTTGGTTCTCATAATATTAAGATATTAATAAAGTTTAGGATGCTTGACTATTTTTAACCCCCTTACCAAGAATAGGGGTGTATTAAGTTTGACCTGTGTATCCTTGTGTCAGTGTATCTATCTGTAGCATCGTAGCAGCCAAACGAGTATACCGATTTGATTGCGGTTTTTTAACGGAAATTCTGGTCCGTCGAGACAGTTCTTAGCTATCGTATTATCAATATTGATCGTAAAATAGCATTTGCAATACCACTCACTAAAGTTAAGATAGTAATGAGCATGACTGAGGATGTTTTTTTTTTTTTTTTTTTTTTAATCGGAAAAATGCGTTACGCATCATCCCAGCGGCCAGGAAGGTGATGGCCGAGGGGGTATGTGGGACTACCCGGCAGCATAGAGGACGCTGCCATTTTTAAGACTACCCACTAAAAAACCAACGGTTGACCTCATCGCCATAGTGGAACGCCACGGGATCGCTTTCGCACTCACCGTGACGCTCCGGCGGAACCCCCTGCGAGGAGCCCCGATCAACTTAGGGACACCCTCACCTCGTAGGCCTATGATGGGCGGCCTATGATGAGAGGTCACCCCCCTCTCCCGCCCAGGCACTACCGCTGGGGAAGGAAGCGGCGGGCATACTCCCGCCTCCTTCTTCCCAGCCTACCCCTACAGAGCGGGACAGCGGTAGAGGCTAGCTCCCTGACCCGCTCCGCGGCCTCCTTTGCGGCAATGACTTGTTCGCAGAAGGAGGCCATGGTGACCCAAACGTCCTCACTGTCGAGCATCTTTGGAATGACGCTCGACAGCGAGACCATGCTGCCGACCACGACCGACAGCTCTTCTCGCTGGCGGTCCCACGCCACACACTCCTCCATAGTGTGACGAGCCGTGTCCTGTGGCTCATCACAGTGGTAAAAGCAGGGGGTCGCCTCTCTCCTCGCCACCTTTTGCAGATACCCCCCGAAGCATCCGTGCCCCGAGAGTATCTGCACAAGGCGGATGACTGAGGATGTAGCCAAGATGTCCTCATAAGGAAAACTCCTCAAATGTCAATACATACATGAAATCTTGAATTTGCAGTTATTAAGTATCTAGATGTATATAATGTTAGAGCAATCTGTCGGTACAGCCCAGGTCCTCGTGATTACAATATGAAAATAATTAATTAAAAAATATATATATTTGTATTATCTACTATCAATTTTGGTATTAGACTATAAATATAACTGCATACTTAAACGCCACTACCCAAAATTTTGCAATTCTGACCAAGGAAACCGGTACGAGGATGGCTAAACAGCCTAAACAACAGCTTTTTGTACGAATGTCCCTTGCAACTATGAACCCTAACAGCCCTAGCAGCTTAAAATTTTCGGAAACTTTATTCTTTCAATACTACCATACCCTCTTAGGCTTTAACGTTACGCTGCAGTAAATATAATGTACTCATCTCTTCATGAACAAATTCTCAAGTTGTTTCAAGGTCACATGCGAAGTATTCTAGCAACGAATTATTCAAGTGCGAAGTATTCAAGTATTCTATTCTACCACTAAAAAAGGTATTTTTTATTGGTATAAATAACAATAATTAAAAAAAAAACAAACAATAACCCACACTAATTTCTACAATATTAAATACAACTATTTTTATTTCATATACTACTACCTATGATACAAAGTAAAGAACGAATTAACAATCTTATATTTTTTAATTACTTTATGAAAACGAGGCTATTGATAAGGCTTCGAATATTAAAAATCATCATTATGTTAATTTTACCAGTAAAAATAAGTATGAATAAGGTTATTAAATATTCTTTATATTACTGATAAGTATTACATATTATGTAAAGTAAGTAATGAAATAGAACACTAAGTAATGAAATGATTTATATCTCTAATGATTGTATTGTATCTAATATTATAAAGTCGTATCATTAACTACAAACTGTAGAGTAGAAAGGATTTAGTTTAGTTAATAGATGTAGATGTAGACGGACAAATGTTACAATGAATCTATTTACTGAAATAAAAAAAATCTTTAACATTTTATGTTTAGTAGAAAATGTCGTGAAGTTGAAGTTGGCTATGGGATATTATTATAACTTCAAGAGCTCAAGATGTACTACTGTTCTAGTTAAGTTTTATTGTATATTTCTAACTTTTGTCTTATCGTTGGCAGCTATTTGGGGCTTATTCTATTATAAAGATTCTAAAAATACTATTGATATTTTCACGCTATGCTGTATTGTCCTCGAGCATTTGATTTACGTTATTTCATGTCTTTATACAAGTCAAGCTTCTTTTCATAGATACTGTTCGGGAATTAAGATTATTGATATAACTCTTAAATTGAGAACTCCCCTAAAATCTCCTTTTGTAATAATTCTATACTTTCATATTTTATTTCAATTCGTTTTCGTTATCCCGATATTATTCACTTTTCCAAGTCAGTGGATTTATCATCTATCTCAATGGTTGTTAGTATTATTTAATACTATGATATTTGCAACTGCGATAATTACATATAATTTATTTTTTTGTAAGAATGAGATTAATAAGAAAATTATTATACAAACATCTAAATGACACAAACAAAATATATGTTGTAAATAAGTATTTATTATCATACAAACATTTAATAAACAATTTAGAAGATAATAACAAAGCAGTTATATTTACTGTAAGTATATAAATATTATTTGTGGATTTTCTTGACTAATTTTATTTTGATGAATTAATATATTTCATATTTTTATCATTTCCAGTATTTTGTTAACATTTTGATACATTTTTTCAAAATAACTTATTATTCCTACTTCATTATGGATTTGTTGTTAAATACGGTAAGTAATATTTTCTCTGAACAATATGCACAATAATTATACTACTAAAATGCATCTAAAGTCGTTATTAAAACTTGTGATTTTTGCGGTATATTTGTTCTTCTCGGCATCCTTCAACAAGTAATCTATCAAGAGCCCTGTTAGGTGTAATAGTGTATACAGACATTTCAATTAGTGGGAAGTATTGAATAGATCCTCCACATAATCGTCTTAAACAAAGCTAAGTCGATTGACTACACAATATCAATTTTAATTTGAGACCATTTAGTATATCGATTTACAGAATGCTTATTAATAAATATTAGTATTATGTATGTATGTAATGTTGTTTTGTGATATATGCTATGCCACTACAATAATCATTATCAAATAATAACCTTTTGTTCTCAGAAAATGGACTATGGCTTAGGAGTTATTATTTTGTCATTTATAGAAAATGTATATTTATGTATTTGCTTATTAACGCCTGCTGTGATGTGCGAACAAGCAAAAGGAGAATACGAGAAAATAAAAATAGCATTGGCTTATGAACTTATTAAGTGTAAAGGTATTTTAATAATATAATTATTCATGTTTTATTATTGTTATATGAGTGTCACGGTACACGTCGATAAACATGGCACTACAATATTAAGAATGAATATACCAGATGTCATAGACCACAGAGTTTCCGTTTTTGGTTTCCGATGCAGATAGAAGATTAATTAGCATCACTAAGTCTTGCACGTACAGTCACGTCTAAAAGTGTTTGAATAGATTAAAATTTCCAAATGGACAGTTACAAACATCGATATTAGTATTCCAATAGCACCATTATGATAATTCTGGATTTGTCTCTTGTAACTGTTGCAATAGGTATATGTAATGTTTACATTAAATGAATTTTATTTAGGAAAAAATAGAGGTTTCCACTATTTTTGGGGCTGTCTATATTTATAAACTTCCCTTCTTAAACATAGTTATGACTGCTCTTCTGTTACTCAATTAAGTGAAAACATTTTAAGTCTCTGTGAAATAGTTTAAACAATTTCTGAACCTGCCAATGCAGTCAAATACGTCTATTTTGCAAGTTAAAATTTTTTTTTTATTTTAGATGAAGAATTACGTGCAGTTCTGTTAAATGGAATAGAATACTTGGAGTATAGACCTCCATTAATTTCTATTTATAGACTTTTTCCTGTCGATAACTCTCTTATCACAAGCTTTATTCATGTCTGTACTACATATATAATTGTTTTACTGCAAACCGCCTTCTAAAGTAAAATATTAATTACCTAATTAATTTATTTTTAACGAGTGGTGTTTTGTGAGGCAAATAAAAAGGTGATGATTTAGACTGTGTTTTTTTATGTTTATATACAAGCATATACTATTTTTGAAGGAAATCCCTAAGGTGTCAATAATAATTAGATATTAAAGGTTTTTTTCGGCGACAGCACATGTTTACGGCCGGCTTGCAACTGTAATTACTTAATATTCATTGAATTTAAGAGTCATTTTTTTTTTATTTTCTGTCTTCGACACAAATCATTACATTATGATGATTTAAAATGTGTAAAAAGTTATGTATTTTATATATCGAACAATTTATACAGTTAACCAGTGAAAATAAGAAAATTTTATCATATTCAAGTATCCTAAATTAATTCTATTTTCATTTAAATTAAAAAACCCTTTTTTACTATTATTTTTTTATACAAACTAGGTCAACGCTTGACTACATTCCACTTGATGTAAAGTGGAAATGTTGTCTTAGGTGGTAAGGCCCTTTAATCTCTTCACTCTTCTGTTAAAGACATTCACATTATTCAGACCGAAATAACAACACAGGCAAGCTGTTCCAGTCCTTCAATACACACTCCTAATTTTAAAGAGTATTTAGATGATTATAATCGGTTTATAATTGCCAAGATTGGCAATGCTGCATTTTTTGTGCACTGGTTGTACTCATTATCATCATATCCATGTCAATACATGACACAGCTGCCCATTTTTTGAACGGAATTTGAAAGTAAATGTGACAAGTTAACATAATAGTATTTCTAGTAGACAAAACTTGTCAAGACGTTTTTCGTCTTCGTAAGCGGAGCGATAGCTTAAGTTTATTTATATATATTAAGAAACTTAAGTGTTTGTGAATCTGCAACAACAAGGGTTATTAGGTTCTTTGTATTAGATTATATAATTGTAATATATTATTATAAACTTTTTATCTACAATGAACAAGGTGTTAATTAAAATGAACTGCATTTTATAATTCTGTAAATAAATTAAAATAAATAAAAAACAATTTAGATTTAGTAAGTTTAATAACTGGTATAGTCCATCTTCGTTCTCCGTAAATACATTTAGGTTTCCCAAATTCACACTCAAGGTAAATGGTCACGATTCGTCAAAGTCGTAGCACTAGACTCCTACCTCTATATTCAATCCTTACTGTATCATAATGATTTAAGATCTGTACCTTTGACCCAAGTAAAATGCCTGAATATAACGTTCGACGTATATAAGTGTGTTAACATTCGAATGTGTAGCTCACAGACACAAACTTAAAAATATATTTTGTGACTCCAGACCCTTTCTTGACCTTTTAATTATAATCAATTAAAAACTCCGAATAAGCAAAGGCATATATATTTACCCGGCTATAATTATAAACCCGACCGAAACTAGCCGGGCAAATCCCGATTAATACTACATGATAATAGCCGGCTAAATATATATATTTAATAATCATCTTAGTTCACGAAAGTTTAAGTAAAGGCATTTTAGCATGCATACGTATTTTACTTGAGTGTTTTATTTGTATGCAAGGTCAAGAAAGGTGCTAGTGGTTACAAAAATTATTATAAAATAATTTATTATTATTATTTTAAGAAATATGAAATGTTGCTCAATTTTACTAACACTGAGACTCATTTGTTAATAAAGGTGACAGAAATACAAATAAAAGTACTACATTATTTATCTATATATAACCACTTGCATGTATTGTTTAATTGGTCGCTAGCGGGTGCTATGTGACAATCAAGGAAAGGCTGTTAAAAGGAACGATTTGTCCGTCGAGTTCATTATCCGGATAAAGCAGAGTATATTAACCGTTGAATTGAATATAAAGACTGAAGAGGCAATCAGGACTGGACGTCTGCCGCCGACACTGAGGAAAACCGAGATTTTTAATTTTTGAACCTACCCTCACATACACATGCTTATATTCCTACACATACATGCTGACTGTAGTCAGTTTACTGTTCGTTTTTTAAATTAAAATTAAGTCTAGTTATAACTAAATCTATGAAAGCGAAAAAGTAGTAATTTTATATACTTTTAACAATTAACATAGTTTTTATTCTTTTTAAATGAGCGAAAATAAATTAGGTAAGAAAATGATTAATATTTCTTTAGCACTTAAAATTATTTATAAGACGATTGACACCTAAATTAAATGCTCTCCGAGCCCTCGCCTGCCACGAGTCAGATCACAACTCCTGAAATATTTACACTCCAAAGTAGAAACGGTTCTTTTAAAATTTGATTTTAGATTGCAATAGTTTAACCTTATAGTTTTATTTCCTGATATATTTTAATACTTTATATGCATTAAGTATAAAAATATATGAAAATTATAATCTTATAATCTTGTAATCTTTTTTAAGCAATAATTGTTTTGTTTTAAAACCGAATTGCTTCAACGGATAACCCACTTCATACTTAGTTGACTTACAACTAGTACTTCATGGGATAAAATCGTCTTGTCGCTTTGCCGATTGAGCTATCGTGTTACCGTTAATTCTATATATGTTTAGATAAACATTCTATAGATAAACTATTAGAATACTAATAGATACTGTTTTTGCAGTAGATGATCATACTTAAAGTAACATTACTTAACTAACGCTATGATACATAATTAACTTTATATTGCTGAATATCAAATAATACGGTACGAATAAAATAAGAAATAAACTATTGATTTTCATAGCCCTCAAACCTATTATATTTATTTTATTATTTTAAAACTTCATTATATATTTTTTAAAATCGCCAACTTTTTTTTTTGTAAAACAAAATATGATCTCTACATAATGTCTCTATTTGAGACAAAATATATATCCATATCTTTAAGTAAATCGATTAGAAAGCAAATTTACGTAGTTTGAATCGGTGCCAAAACGTCAAATGGTTAGTGAATGAATGATGGTCTCACTGCCTTTGTTTACAATCATCAAACTGGTAAATACTAAGTAATTCCAACAATATGAATGAGTCATATATATATATATATATATATATATATATATATATCTTCTATATTTATATATAGAAGATAGAAGAGGTATTAATAATTTTCAGTTTATAGATATTTTCAAAAACATTAATTTCGGTAGTGGCATCTTTTCAATATTTATCTATATTGCTAAGTTAGAAACATTGATTAGGATTTTCGAAAGAATATATGTCACCACCGTCCCGATAAAGCCGATCACAAATAGAATTTTTAATTCACCGAGGCGGACAGCGATATGGTAGCTCAGTTGGTAGAGCGACGGGTCGGTTTCCAAGTGGTCGCGAGTTCGAATCCCTGCCCGTATCGGTTTATTTTTCATTCTATATTTATATAAATTTTAATTGTATTAACTTATTTATGTATATATTTTTCACATTGAAGTCACTTATTACCCGTGATCACTCGGTGTACACAGTAAGTGTTAGGAGAGGCTAGTTTGATAGCATAGTTATCGTATCAATAGTAAATACTATAGCATAATAATACTTCAGGATATTAAACTTTTTTTTTTAACTGAAGTACTATTCAAAAACCACAAACACTGTCCAATAATAGCTTAGACATAATAACATGTAAACGTAATAACGTGTAGAGTTTTGGAATCAAAACAGTTATTAAGCTTAAAAGATAATAAACATACGTAGTACGTAAAAATACGTATTTAGTTTATTATAGTTCACATCATCTATATAGTTCACAATACATTCCGGTGATAACGGCAAACAGTGAAGTAACAAACTGTCAATAATCACCCTTGTTTATCAACAGCATCTACTATTGATCTAAGTAAACTTAATTAAATTACTAATGAGGACTCGTATTCCACTTCTTGCATTTATTTTTTACATTTTATTTAATCACAAACAAACGCCAACTTGAAAATAGAGTGCTTCTTCAGTATATTTTTTTAATACCTCAAAGATCAAAGTATGCAATTAAAATAATAGAAATACGAATGTTTCCTATTATAACTGATTTAAAAATTTTGTAAAAGTTTCAGCATTCTAGGTTACAAGGTTTGAAGTGGGAGTTGTTGAGTTAACGCATCAGGATTTCTTCTAAGTATACAACAAATTAATAAAAAATGTATTAAGAGAATGTAGAATGGTAAAACCTATTCCTATTTATATTATATTAGAATTTGAAATGTGCTCTAAGATGCTGTTAAATAGCTGTAGCGAATACCTTTTGCAGTTCGTTGGTTACTAATTAAGTATTCATAAAGATAACTGATGCAAGAGTTTGAGTAGATGAGTTTTTTAATTTGTGGTTTTGTTGGATATCTATAACGATTTATTATTTATATATTATGCATAATATGTATTGAAATGTTTAATATTATGAAATAAAACTTGAGTTTAAGTACCTAGTCCTGGAAATGTTTATATGAGTGATTTAACATAAACTTAGAAATCATTAAATTTATGTAAATAACAAAAACTTTAAAAGTCTAAAAGACTGTTCCTACCTTATATATTATTAAATAATTAAAATAAACTAGATATTATGGACACCAGTAACATAAAAGGATGTCAATTGATCGATGGAGGTCAACGATTCCTGTCACGTCCAACACGCAACGAGTCGTGCCGAGACAAACACTTACCGGCACTTATTTGATTTGTAATTTTCTGCTCTTCTAGACCTAATTTTCTAAAGGATTTATTTTTTTTTATATCCCTTTTAAAAGTTAATAGCTTCACAACTAACGTTATTGTTTAAAGTTTATCGTTATTAAGTTATATATTAATCCGACTATGTAAATATTTTCTACTAAAAAGAAACAACTAATTTACTTTACTATTCTATATCTTTATTTTTATTAAATTTAGGATGTTTATCTGTTTTAAACTATGTTCTATGTAATTCAAATATGTCTGGTTACAAGCTTAGTCATGTATTTTTTGATGTTGGATAATTATCGTAATAAAATATTATTTAGCTTCTAAGGTCAAATAAACAAGTAAATTTGTTTATTTTTCCTCAACATTGTTTGTTAAGATTAACGTACGTAGTTATATAGTGTATATATTAAGAAAAATATATAAATTAATATTTATGCAGTTAAGCCTACTGTTATATAATTTTAGAAAACGAAGGTTACATCATTGACAACAATTTTAACTTTGAGGTCAGGCCTCTATTTTAATAAACGCCATATCTATTTTTCGTTTTATTTTAATGTTTCCTGCTTCCCTTGTAGTATTGGTTGTTCCTTTGAGACGGGGGCAGGCCTTGTTGGTATTGCGGTGGGTTCCTCGTATGCCAAGGAACCACGACCGATAACCTGTGGCAGGCGAATAGACTCTTGATGATATTGAGTCGAGCACTCAAGGAAAAGCGCCCCCACTACACTACTCCAGACACGAAAAAGTTATCCTATTGCATGATAATTCTCGTCTACGTGTTGCGACACCAGTAGAAACTTATTTGGATACACTTAATTGGGAAGTTTTACCCTAACCACCCTATTCACCGGATGTTGCTCCATCTGATTACCATGTATTCTGTTCACGTCATATGGAGAAACCGAAAATGGGGTCGATTCATGGATAGCATCAAAAGATGAAAAAATCTTCCGACGAGGCATCCGTATGCTGCCAGAAAGATGAGAAAAGGTGGTGGAAAGTGATGAACAATACTTTGAATGGACCACATCACTTTTTTGACCATAAATGCCCTATTTTCAAAAAAAAAACTGCGGAAACTTTTTATCTCGAAAATTTGAGAAATCAAAATTTAATTACTCAAAAGTTAAAATCTAAATAAAGAATCCCGTAATACTTTTAGTCTTAACATAAGCAGTTTGCATAATATTTCTAAGCGTTGGCACTTATTGTTAAGCGAGCTTACACAATATCTTGCAGTTCACTCAACTCGTGGGGTGTTCAATGGGTCACACATTATAATATTTTATTTATACTTTGAAGTGAGGCAGTCCTCTGAGAGGGTTAATAAGATGAAAGACTTTCCGAACACTGAGACAAGTGTATTGTTTAAGAAAAAAAAAATTTTTAGTTGTAGTATAACTGTTAGCTCTTTCTACTTTCCATTTCTGTTGTTCACTAGGGAACAATTAAATTTTTTGAGTGTATAATTTTCGATACGATACGATACGGCATTATTTCGATTTACAATCGGAAAGAAATAACTGTATGTATACTATTTAGCATTCATATCAGTAAATGAAATAAATTGTAACTGTAAATGTGAATAAATGGATTGGTTCACCTTAAACCTTACTTGCGGTCAGCTTTCCTAAAGTGTCGTTTGATTTTTGGTTTGAAAATGGTTTCATTTCAAAAGAGGTTGATGTTCTCTATCTTTTAATTTTATTTCCAGACCGAGCAAACACGTAGTTTTTTGTTATTTTTTTTATTTGTGAATACCAACCAACAAACATACCGTATTATGACCAATATTAGCACAAAAACAAAATGTTTTAAATAATATTTCTAGTAGTATTGTAAGCTCGCCTTCGCCACATCGGCTTGTTGGTTTTCAGTACAACGTTACGCAAGGGCGAAGGGGCTGGCTATTCTGAAGCGCTGGAGACATCAGTCCTAATTACCAAAATTTTAGTTGAAAACTTGAAATCGGTATATCTCCAAAACTAAAAATTTACTCACGATACAAATGGTATCAGGAGATAGGGTACAGGTACCCCATAACCCCTTCTCCCCGCCTTCAAATCTATCAACACTCAAGGAAAGATTGCCCAGTTACGTCACTAGCATGTGCGAGATGACTATCAAGGAGAGGCAGTCAAGCGGACCGACACAACGTGTCCGTCTAGTTCATTATCTAGAAAAAGCAGAGTATTTTCCACGTTACTGTCCATTTTACTTTTAGTTTTTCGTGTAGTAATTACATTGAAACTTGAACTCTTTTTTTCACACGCACACATGTGTAGTTACAAAAAGTATATAATTTTTACTCTTTGTTTTACTTTTAGACTTTAGTTGAAACACTAAAAAAATTTACATATTTATTTACAATCTGAAATAGAAAGATATTAGTGTAAGAACCGAAAGTGTACATTTTAAAAGTGTTTTAAATAGTTAATCGGAAATTAGAATGTTCTGTGAGAGCTATACTGCCCCGAGCCAGGATAGGGCTCATGAAATATTTACACTATCCAAGTTTGATCGAGGATACTTCGCTTACAACAAAGTAGAAAGTAATTTATACAGAACAATTCGATCGCAAAGTTTCTTTTGAGTTTTTTAAATTTAGAAAAGATTTAAGTGAAATTATAATGAACATAATATAGATTCTTTTTTTTTAATACATCCTTCTGCCAAGAGCATTAAAAGTTGATAGTTTATAATTAAAATTAAACATATTAGGTGTACTTAAAAATATAAAACCAAGATTAATATAAACACCATTCGATATATCTTTTTTATGTTTGAAAATGTCTGCAATAAATGATGATTGTAGCATTATTTCATTTATAATTATATTCATCTATTATCATCAGGAGGGTTAGGTGCTCAGTAAAGTCTAAGTGAAGTATGGATTTAAAAAATGAGTTCATATTAGGTAGAGTTTTATTTCTAAATCATCTTGGAGATATGATTGTGCGTAGCTAGTAAAAACAACAACATTAAAAAATAAAAAGGAATTTATATAAAAATAACCAAAAAGAAACAAATATGTATAAAAAAATATTTTTATTATAATGTGTTAGCAATGAGTAAAAGATATATATGAATTAAACGACAGTTATTCAGGTCACGTTCAACTTCCAGCGAGCCGTTTCTAGACAAACATACCTGCCTGCTCTTATTTGCTTTGTAATTTCTCTGCTCATCTAAATGTCAATTTCAGAAGGATTTCAACTATTTTACATGCAAAATTAGCCATTCACAAATTAATAACAATTAATTTACATATTACTATGTATCTTTTTACCTACGATGAGTACGAGATTAAAAAAAATGTTTTACTTCCCTAACATTTTAGTTTTTTTTTCTGTTAATTATATATTTATCATAATTCAATTTAGGATGATTACCGGTTTTTAAGGAATTTTCTATATTTTAAGTAAACCTGGTATCATGTTGAATTAGGTCATATCGTTTTAAATTGGGCAACAAGTTAACAGTTCGTTGGTATTTTTCTAGTGTTGGAAGACATAATCGGATTAAAATATTTTAATAAATGTATTAGAAAGGTCAGAAAGGTATTAGAAAACAACGAATACAGTTGACGTCAAAGCCTAAGATTCGTAAATGGAATGGAATGAAAGAACTTACAATTCTACAGTAGAGGCAGCAAGCTCACCCATGCTCACTTTACTTACCACATGTCAAAGGAATCACTGATAGGACAAGGTACTTATTACGTCGGAAATATAATATTAAGAAGACGATCTTTCACACATTGTAAGTTACGCTCTATGTCTCGGTCACCTAAAGATAAAAACAAGTTAGACGTCCCGGGTGTATACAAGATGCCTTGTGATTGCGGTAAGTGTTACGTAGGGAAAACTCGTCGAATTGTCAATACAAGAATAACTGAACATATACGAAGTGTTAAAAATCTATACCACAATGGCTCGGCGATAATGGAACCCATCTTATATTTAGGACCGGCTCATTACATAGGTTTTGACAAAGCGTCTTGTTTAGATAATAAAAAGTATTTAGTACCTCCTAAAGTACGTGCAGCTATCGAAATCAGCCGTTTCCCAAATTTCAATATCAATGGGTCTGGGTACCAATTTTTAACACTACAAAGGACACTAACAATAAGTTAAATACATTTAATAGGGATACACTGAGTTCAGTATGTTGACAATGGAATATTACGACGAGTAGGTAACGACGACCTGCACAAAACCTCCGAAGTCAATACTAAACTTCTATTGTCATAAGTTGTCAAAAAAAAAAATATCAACGCGCTCAAAAGATACAGCCGTTTATGGTACAAATGTTCCCATTTTTTAGATATTCGTAAATGAATCAAAATGTACAGGGTCATCTCGTAAACTCAGAATCTTGAAAATTGGTACGAACCAACGTCTAATTGCATCATATTATAAAAATCTTTTTAATGATTTCAAAGTTAAAACTTCTTTCCATATCAACGCATAAAGATATTAAATTAAAATTTACGAGTATATCATTAAGCTGCAACAAAATCACACTTCTATATCAATGCAATTAAAAGAAACAGCAGTTTAAGTCACATATGTTCTCGCAACTCGCAATTACTCGCAAGGGAACCAGAACTTACAGGCCGTTTCCGGTCGAATTTTCCTTTTTGAAACTTGGCATGAAGCAATCTTTTATAGCACATATAAAGGAAAAACTCCAAATATCTTAAACTTTTGGTTACATCACATATTTTTTTATAAATAATGGTACGGAACTCTTCGTACGCGCTTCTGACTCGCACTTGGCTAGTTTTTTTTTTAATCATATAAAATATTAATCTTTTTTTCTGTTTCTTTGATTCGCCTGGACACTCTGTGTCTCCAATACGCTAGCTGTAGACGTTCTAGATTTTTCAAAATGATTTGACTGTGGCAGAAATTCTGAGCATCAATGGTTTCTTATGTTACTATTAAGATCTTCCAAATATCTTTGTTTAAAAGTGAAAGTCAATCACTTTGTAGCGTACAGTTCGCTTCTACTCTTTGATTCAGTTATAGTACGGATAATGAACAAAACGGAGTTGGCATTATACTTGATCATCACCCCAAAGACAGAGTAACCTTTAATGTAGACAGGAAATCGGACCGTCTCATTGCGTTAAAGCTTACTTTGGACCGTCAACCTATACTTAATGTCATTTGCGCCTCTGCACCCCAAGTTGGTTGTCATGATCGGGATAAAAAAGCCTTCTGGGATGACTTGGATAACATGTTAGTACAAATCCTATCAAAGGAAACGAAACTCGTTATGGGAGATCTAAATGAACACGTCGGCAAGTCCTCTAACACCTAAAAATTGCTTATGGCGGTTTTGGGTTTGGGACCCTGAACAAAGAAGGAGAACAAATTTTGGAGTTTGCTACGCGACATAAAATGTGTATTGTCAACACTCACTTTAAAAAAAACACGATCATTTGATTACCTACAGCAACGGTGGACAAAAAACGGAAATTGACTACATCCTAGCGGACAGCAAGCAAGGTGATCCCTGGAGAGTATCTAACATTGCAACATAGAATCCTTGTAGGAGTGTACGTATTGCCAAAACATATAAGGATAACTATCGACAAAACAACAAGAATTAAATGGAAAGAACTAGATAACTCCAAAGGTCAAAAACTAGTGCAGGATCTGAGTAACTACCCAAAGAACGACCTGATAATGTCATATATCAACACCGAACAAATGTGGGCAAAGTTTGAAGATTACTGCACGAGCCAAGCTAGTGCACGGCTGGGATTATCTAAAGGAGGCTTGAGTATTGGATAGGACCCGTCCTAGTGCAACCAAGAAGTCAAAGCTTGTATTATTGACAAAAAAAAAACACTTCAAAATGTAGCAAAATAAAAAGTGGAAAGAAGACCGTGTTAAATACAACATGGCAAAATCAAGAACGAAGAGAACTGTGGCACAGGTAAGGGCTGCCGTAAGGGAAACACTGTATGAAAAACTAGAAAAGCAGAATCAGACGCTAAGATCTTTGAAAAAGCTAAATTAAGGCACAAGTCAACGCAAGATATTAAAACCAGCAAATTCATTAGAAATAAAAATAAAGTAATTTTGACAGACAATAATGACATTACTAAAAGATGGTATGAGTACTACAAAGAATTCATGAATTAAGAATTCCCTAGTCAACGCTTCCGCTTCGACCAACTCATAGACCGATACAGGAAATGAGTATCGATGATGTGAAGGTTAGCATAAGAAAAATGAAAAAACAAAAACATAAAACCCGATGAAATCCCTTCAGAGACCTGGAAATCATTTGGCAATAGGACTGGAATGGCTCGCTTGACTTTTCAACCTAATACCAAGAACTACATAAATACCGAACTCGTGGCGTCTCAGTTATTTGATTCCCTTCTTCAAAAACAAAGGATATGTGACTGAATGTGAAAATTATCGGGGCATCAAACTTGTTTCACATACGTTTAAGATCTGGGAACGCATAATAAATATCGTCTGCAACTCATTACAACGATAACCCCTAACCAGTTTGGATTCACACCCTTAAGAGGAACGATACATGCCATACAAACTGTGCGAATTATTACCGATATATACCATTTAAACAAAGAGGATCTGCATCTTATTTTTATCTACTTAGAAAAAGCGTTTGATCGAGTACCTCGATGGCTAGTATGGCATGCTCTTAGAGACAACCCTAGATAGAACTTCGTGGCGCAATGTAATTAGGAGAGTCGACCCTATTTAAATCAGGAAGAAGCAAGGAACAAGAAGAAGTTTGTATTTTTAAAAACAAGTTAGTTACCTAATTGCTAAAACTCAATCTCGAAAATCAATACTATCCAATTTATATAAGTAAAACTAAATATGAAATAAATTATTAAGTATCCCTTATCATCACTTATCATCAAAAATAAGTATTAAAATGCGTACTACGTATGGTAAGTAATAAAATAGAACACTAAGTAATGAAATGGTGGGTTGAAAAGATGTGTATCTCTAATGATTGTATTGTATCTAATATTATAAAGTATACAGCCGAAAAGATTATTTGGTTTAGTTTATATCACGATTCTCAAACAAATATAGACAGAAAAGTTACAATGTTACTATTTACTGAAATAAAAAAAATCTTCAATAATTTGTGTTTAGTAGAAAATGTCCTTAAGTTGAAGTTGGCTATGGGATATTATTATAGCTTCAAAACTTCAAGATGTACTACTCTCCTAGTTAAGTTTTATTGTATAGTTGTATGTATCGTTTTATCGTTGGTACCCATTTTTGGTCTGTTCTTAATAAGCAACTGTAACACTTTTAACGCGTTTGATATTGCCACTCTCTCCTTCTTTGTCTTCGAACATTTGATTTACACTATTTCATGTCTTTATACAAGTCAAGCTTCGTTTCAAAGATATTGCTTGGGGATTAGGATTATTGATAATACTCTTGAATTGAGAACTCCCCTAAAATCTCCTTTTATATTTATTCTTTCCTTTCATATTCTATTACAATTCCTTCGTGTTACTTTGATTTTACTAACTTTTCCGAATCAGTGGATTTTTCAAATATCTCAGTGCTTATTAGTAATATTCAATACTATGATCTTTGTAACTCCATTTATTACATATAATTTATTTTTGGAGAGAATGATATTAATAGGAAAATTATTAAATAACCAATTAAATAATTTAAATAAAATATATGTTATACAAAAGTATTTATTATCTTATAAACATTTATTGAATAATTTAGAAGATAATAACAAAGCAGTGAACTTTACTGTAAGTATGCAAATATTCTTTGTGAAGGTTCTTTGACTAGTTTTATTTTGATGATGGAATGGATATTGTTAATCTTTTAAATATTTTCAGTATTTTGTTAACATTCTGATGCATTTTTTCAAAATAACTTATATTAGCTACTTTGTTGTGGATTTGATTTTGACTAACGTAAGTGTTATTTATTTCTAATAATTTTTACAATAAGTATTAAAATGTGGTTTAAGCCGAATATTCGTTATCTTTGGCATCTTGTTAAAAGTATTCTATGTAGAGCAAATTAAAGTAATTTGGTATTTTACAGTATACAGATATATCAGTTACTATGAAGTATTGAATACGTCCTCAATATGATCATCTAAATCAAATTTAACATACACAATATTAACTGTAATCTAAGACGAGTTAAAATATTTATTTCCAGAATTTTTATTAATGAATAATAGTTTTATTTATTGTTTTATTATATATGGTATGCCACTTCAATAATCTATATCAAATAAACAAAATACTAACGTTTGTTCTCAGAAATTTAATGGCTTAAGAGCTTTTTACTCATTATTAGAAAATGTATTTTTATGTATTTGTTTATTGACGCCTGCTGTGATGTGCGAATTGGCAAAAGCAGAATACGAGAAAATAAAAGTAGCATTGGCCTATGAACTTCTTCACTGTAAAGGTACCTATATTTTAATGCATACATATAATTGTTTTTTGTTATCTTCGTTAGCGTGCGTCACAAAGTATATTTCTATGTCGAAAAGTATAAGTCGCTACAACTTAGAAATGATTATATCCGATATAGATAGACCCTAGAGACTTGCTCCTGAACATGTATTACTAGAATTTTTCTTTGGTATCCGAGGCAGATAGAAGATAAATTAACATCACTCAGTCAGCCACAAAAGTTCTTGAACAGACGAAAATTTCCAAAACCACTTCTCACAGTTACAAAGACTTACAAATCATCGGTTTTAGTATTCCAATAACAATAATATTATAATAATTCTTGATTTGATGTTGTAACAGTTGTATCCATTATGTATATTGTTTAAATTAATGAAGATAAAATATAGGTACTTTTTTCGTAACAATAGCGGATTCAATTATTTATGCGGTTGTCTGTATCAAAAAATCCCCGTTAAAAAAATAGATATGACTACTCTACTACTCAACTGATTTAAAATATCTTATGTGACCGGGATTTTAATCAAAAGTTGTTAAAAATAAATTTTAACAATTTCTGAACCTGGCATAGTCATCCACATATGTCTATTTTGTGAGTTATATGTTACTTTTTAGATGCAGAACTACGTGGGGCTTTGTACAACGGAATAGAATACTTAGAGTATAGACCTCCATCAATTTATATTTATAGACTTTTTCCTGTCGACAACTCTCTTATCACAAGCTTTATCCATGTCTGTACTACTTACATAATTGTTCTGCTGCAAACTGCTTTCTAAAGGAAAATATTGATTACTTGGTTAAGCGGGGCAACCCTGTGCGTATTGCTGATGTAGCATTTTATACATTAGCTATGACCTCAATGGCCGTGGAGCTTACCATGTTGGAATCGAATTCCACTGTATTGTGGAAAATGCTGATGTTAAGGGCTACAAGGCCGTAGGTACATGACTCCAAACATCGGCCACTTGAATTCACACATTAAATCTGTGTACACTTAGGCTAATAACGTTAATTAGGCTATCGTAGTTTTAATTTTATTGTAATAAAAGTTTAATAAATTAGTTTAGGTAAATTTTGATTTATTTTGCATTCCATTTAACAAGTTGGGTTTTGTGAAACAATATTTTTTTTTATTAAGTATGTGTTTTTATATAAATAGGGCCATATACTATTTTTAAATAAAGTTAATTCTTAATATATTAATAATTATTAAAACATATCAAGAGGTTTTCTCGGCTACATATCATGTTCATGGCCAGGTTTCAACTGTATCTACTCAATATTCATTGTATTTCAGAGTCAATTTATAAAAATAGTTGCAGTAGATATAGTAGTATTCCAAAGTTTTTAGCATTTGTATTACATTATGCTTCCGATACAAATTGTAGATCATCTATAGTCAAGAATAATAGTATTAGGCTAAACATGAGCAATTTGCATAATATGTCAAAGTGTGGGCACTTTGTTTAGCGAAGCTTATCTACACGATATTTTTCAGTTCACTGAACTTTTGGGGTGTTCAAACGGTCACACATTATAATGTTTTATTTATACTTTGAAGTGAGGCAGTCCTCTGAGAGGTGTAATAAGATGAAAGACTCACCGAACACTGAGTCGAGTGTTCTCGTTGACAAATAAGAATTTTCAATCGATGTGAAAGAAACAACTCTATGTATACCTACATAATTATATGAATATGTATATTCATATGGATTAGTATATATACCTTTTCATATTTATATTAATAAATTATTTTGTAATAAATTTGCATTAAAAGCTTGAATCTTGTTCTACAAAAACACAAATTTACAAATTCATCCTTGTATTCCAACATATTAAAACAGGTAAAATTACTAGCTTTAAGTTCGTATGATCGTTTTTTTTCATCTGACACTCGAAACTTGTTAAAAGACGTAAACATTTTGAACATAAACATAGATTAATACAAGAAAATACAAAAAAGTTATTAATATTATAGAAGTAAAGTAGTTTTTTCTTTGTTTTTTATCTCGAATATATCAGATTTGTATAATATGTTCCTTAGATGTTAATTAGAGGTTCCGTAGAGGTAAACTATAAAGTTTATTTTGTTATAACAAGTTGTCCAAATCCTTTTGAAAATTCATTAAGCAAATAAGTGTCGGGTGTTTATTTGTCTCCACACGACTCGGCGCGTGTTAAACGTGGTCTGAGTAAGTGTAGTTTAATTCATGTACTTCTTTGACTTGTTTCTATCACGTTTAGTTTAGCTTCATAATAATGTAAATATAGATGACTAAAGGTAGCAAATAAATAATACATTATCTTAGTTTAATAAAAGATTTTAATTTCGTTTTATTGTTTCATTTAATTTTAACAAACTATATTTATTTTAATAAATATGATTTATTATTTTATATCATTGGTTTACAAGTAGTGCACTAATAGAATGCAATTAAAATAGAGTCTTCTAAACTGATTTAAAAAATTAAAATAGTCTAGTTTTAGTTATGAATAATTATGTAACATCTAATACATTCTATTTTGATAATTTATGCAATAGTATAAATAATTGTACAATAAATTAAATATCTAATATTTTTAATCTCTCACAAACAGTCAACACAATGGCATGTAAATATTAAAGTATAGTGACAAAATAGATTTGGGATTGCAAAATAAAAAAAAAATAATTAAAAAAATATTTAAAAAATTACAAACCTCCTCTATTCTGTAACAAACACATTTCCATAAAAATATTTGTCAATATTAATAATATAAGCATAAAATTTTGCACCCATATGGCTATATTGACTCCAGCGTTTTTCGTTGCGCTGTTTTACATTACAACATAGTTTCAAACAGGGCATCACTCATTGCCAACACAAAAGGCATCTCTTTCCGATTCCGAGATCGAGCCAACACACAGGACATCACTCATTCCGAGATCTGGCTAACACAGAATGCATCACTCATTCCAAGATATATCCAACAAAACCAAGTTCTAGGATACGCATGATGGTCAGCCAGTTTTTTCGGAGGTTTTTTTTTGGATAGAAAAAACAAAATTAATTCCATAAACTGCGGAATATGAATTCTGCAAATTCGAAATTTCAAATAATCATGAAATCAGGTATATCGATTTAATGCAATACAAATACATAAGTTTAACATTATCAGAAAAAAAGTTAGAGGCACCTCAACACAGAGGTGGCACTAATGATCCCTCTACACGGCTACACCTATGGTTTCTTCGTCCGAGTTGTCGGATTTATGAAAAGATTCTAACCGAACTGTATATTTTTGAGGTCATAAATACATAAGAACTTCATTTCAGGTGCTGGAACCTTTAATACTGAGCTAAAAAACGTACAAAATATGTATTGGATCAGTATTAGACTAGATTGATGTGTGTAAACTAAGGCTGACCGGACGGCCCATCATTCATTCTCTAACAATTTGACCTTTTGGCACCGCTTCAAACTAAGAAAATTGGGTTCCTAATCGATTAACTAAAATGTACACATATATAAAATGAAGAGTGCTTTCTTGTTCAAGAAAACCTTCTCGGTCGGTCATTCAAATCTTTCAATGAAATTACAGCTCAAACTATTAAAACAAATCCATCACCACTTATCACTTAGAAATTAATACTAACAATTCTCCTATTGGGTTTACTTAATGGGATTACGATTGGTCCAAAATAAATAATTAACAATAACAATTAATTTAAGATAAGAAGATAGATAAGTATTTTGATCACTTCTTACTAAAAATTGATTCTGTTACAAGCAATAACTAGTAAATATAATAAATTATAATCGAATGTTCCTCTTTCGACGATCATGATTTTGTTTTATAAAGCCTTCGCGCCGATATATATATATATATATTGTAAATAAATAGAGTATGAAAAATATACCGATATGGGAAGGGATTCAAACATGGGACCTCTGGGAAACCGTCTTGTTTCCCGGACGGGACGGTCGTCAGTGCTCGACGTCTCAATGACATCTGCTGCAATGATATTTCTATCATTAGAAAGATTAGAAAAGGCTCCAAAACTTATTTAATACATTTTCACAACCCTATAACATCGATTACATATCACGGTAAATTCATGGAGACGAGTATCGCTAGCGAGCAAACTAGAGTTTTTAGAACGAATTCCCAGCTCTTGCAGTTTCGTTTGCTGCTACGAGTTGATGAATCTTCTATGTTCAATTATATTAAAGGCTATTCTAAAGTATTTGAACTATCTAATAGACAAGCCTGTTCCTGTAATTTTAATATAAGCATGAGAGATTTCTCAAGTCGTTCGTATTTTATCAAATTTTAAAACTACGCTATTTTAACGAAATATTTTTTTTTGTTTAAACTTTTTACCCAAGGCACTTTTGTATGTTTTTAAGTAAAATGAAATTTTAATTAAGTTTAGCCCACGCCGTAGCTCTAGAGATATATATTGAAGCAGCCCCGAAAATATAATATGAAGAATATAACAAGATAAAAAAAATATCAAGGCAAACAAATCGAAATATAGTTAACGCCTACCAAAGTTCACACAAACAAACAGCTTTCAAATTTGTTTGATTAAATTACTAAAACTTTATTCAATACTATTATTGCATTTTATACTTATTAAGCAACAAACTTATTTTGGTAAGTACTTTGATATACCTTTACTAACTTTTTGCATGAAATTTAAAATTTACTTTTTCTTACATAATCTAAGGTTTCGTTTTAATAATTTTACAAATTTTTAGACTTTAGATTAAGAAGGGGACTTTAAGAAGGGCTTAGTAAAAATAAGGTTATATATTATAAATTGGAATTTCGGTATAAGTTAAAATGCAGCTATTCCCTTTAAACTATAAAGTAAAAAAATAATGGGTTACGGTTTTCAATAAATTCCTAATAAAAAAAAATAATTAGAACTTTCTGCGTAATATCTACCTACATACAGATCGAGATTCCGAGAGATACCGTTAAGAACGCATTTCTACATATATATATAGTATATATTAATTAACTACACTGATATGGTAATAAAAAAATATCAAACTCTGAACCAATCATCACTCGAGAATAATCAAACCTATTAATCTTTTTTGGTGTTCTTAATATGAAATATATGTTTTCTGTTAAAAAAATATTTGACTTTGGGGGTGACATACATAAGTTCCAATTATAAATGTGTGATGGCTTGGATCTAATTGGCTAAAGCTGGCTGTTGAGAGGTGAGTATACGACGTGAATTTATACAATGGAATATACTTATTCCATTGTAAAATGCCGTGACCGTTATGGAAGGAATGCCTTAACCCAAGGCACTCCTTGGGTTACAGCATTTAGGTTGTTGTAGATCTGCATAGAAAAAGGAATAGTGCCACCCCACGTGCCACGTGTACCTCTTTGAATTCTAATAAAATACTAGCATAAAATACTAGCTACCAAAGTATTTTTTTTAAACACTGGAGTGATATTCGAATTAGCTCAAAATTTGTTAAAACTCGATTGTTACTATTTAATAAAAGTTATATGATGGAATCTTCTAATAAAATTCCAATTTAACGAAATGACGTTCCCAGGATCGTGTCAAGAATCACGTAGAAAATTATAATTAGTTGAAAACTATTAAACATTATACTTTTATACGTTGTACTTCCATGCTTCTTTATATATACTTTGTTTTAACATATGTGTAAATAAATTTATTAAGTCGATAACTAGATTTGTTTTTTAATATTATTGATTAAACTCTAATAAAATAAACATAGAAAAGTTATCCAATAACCTAATTTCAAGTAGTTAGTTCTAAATAATTTATATTATTAAAGGTATGCTATAAACTAATTTGCTATAAGTATAAGTAAATAATAGTAATGTTTACACGCGACTAAATTTTTATTCGCAAACATTTGTAGCATATTTAATTAACAATCACTAACGAGAGGTTGTATAAGTATATACGTAGATATGTAGATACGTAGTTATGATACGTAGATATGTAGATATGTAGGTATTATGATACTTAGAGACGTAGGTATGCAAGGTAAGTGAAATATTTGACCCGTGAAACATGTCTTTGTTACCTTCTCCAGCATCCGTAGTCCCATTGTTACTATGTGTATCAAATTTACTAAACTAAATGTTATTGTAATATAAATACAATCCTAATGTTTGGAATTATAATTATAGGTTTAATTTAAGAGAGAAGTTTAATATAAGAGAGAAATTTAATTTAAGTTATAATTAAAAATGTAATCCATTTATAGTTTCACTATCGATCGTTCGTTTTTATTGTCTGTTAATGGATTTATAATGAGAGAATATTATAGCACCATACTAAATATGGCTGTATATAAAAGAATAATTATACAAATTATAGTACCATTTATTTTAATTTTAAATATTATCAGATTGGTATAACGTTTGATTTTCGCAATAATATTTCATGAAATGTTATTGTGAAAATTACATTTCACAATAACATATTGTCATAAATATTTATAGCAAATAGAAATTTATTTATATATAGTACATAATCTTGAAATATAAATTTAGGGACTAAAAAATGTAACATTGTTTTAAAGGCAACAAAACTTGATAATAATGATTATAGTACCTTACACCATAAATAATGAAAAATTTATAAATTGATATTATTCAAACAAAATACATGAAAATTAGAAAATAAATTAAAGTAACGTAAAGAGAATTACATTATAAAGACTATTATTAAAAGATTTCCAAAGTGCAGGAGATATTTTCTCCTGAGAATATTAACTACAAATACAGGTTATTGTTGGGATAATATTGTATTCTTTTTCTATGTAAATCATTACAGTTTTAAGAGAATATCTGAGAATAATGAATACTTATAACTGATACTTAACCAAATTATTTCTTTTTCGTAAATAAAATATACACAACGAGGATAAGGTAATTATATTAATATTGTTTTTCACTAGTGTCGCTTTGACTCGTATCATCTACGGAACATAATAAAGTGAACTAAAATTGCGGAGATTCACACACTTCAAATTGAATGACGGATTAGTATTTATTATATTTATTATCTGAAACTATAAGGGAAATTCTCATAAGAATACAAACTTTTAATCGATTCTACTAAATAATAATTTCACCATGTGAACTGCTAAAATCGATATAGTAGAATTGATTATAGAATACAAAATACATGCAGAATTGTCGAAAAGTTGTTAATTGGCAGCCCTTCTTATCGTTAATGCAAATTATTTCTTTTATCTTAAAATACCTGCGGGTTTATTAAGGATTTATAATACGAATGCAGATAAAAAAAGCCATAGTCAAGAAAATTATCCTTATCTAATCGATATAATAACTACTGCTAATAAATAATAATAAATAATAAATACTGCTGCTGCGGCTACTGCAATGGTACCCACTATAAAGCGCTGTAAAAATCCTATACAAAAGTATATACATTTGAAATCAATATTCAATATTAGGATATTGATTTTGCAATTTATAATAGGTTGTATTATAATAATACTTAAAATAGTATGTATATGTCTATTGCAATGTAATTAGATTGTTCTCTGAAAGCTTTAGTGTCGCAGGTCATGGCACTGCTCATGAAATATTCACCGTCGCCAAGTTTGCCCGGGTCGTTTACCTCGCTAGCAACAGAGTGGAAAATCGTTTGTAGAGTACATTGCTGTACCAACAGACTGTAACAACAATTAACGATTACCCTTCATATTTATAGACTTTTAAATATTTATTTTTATATTTTAAACAGTATTTTTAGCTTTATCTTAAATTTTTAAGAGTAAGACGTTTGAATGAAAATATTTTGTACGGCTCCTATGATTTGTGACTCGTAATCAGTAGTATCTTTTCAATTTTTTATTTCTCATGAGCAGATATAGCACTTATGGAACGACAGACTGCTCGTACTTGTATAATTAGTTAGGTATTTTTTCATACAAAAAATAAGTATTTTATACATCTAGTATTTTCTTAAGTTTTCACAAGTAAATTTAAATAAAACCAGTTTTAAATAAAATATTACATGAACTATTATATGACCATATGACAATAAAAAATATCATCACATAACAAAGCAAAGAGCATTGCTTTGCGGAATACAAAAGAGAACTATAGGTCTCTTTCTTTAATATTCTAGAAAACTTGGTGAAAACTTATACTGTAAAATTATTTAAATACTAAACACGAATTTCCGATTAAAGTAAGTCTTTTGGAAATAGCATTTTACTGGAAATGTTCATCAAACACTAAAAAATAAAATTTCGCATTGTTCACTTATTGCCCGGCATAAAAGATACAATTATATTGAAGATAATAATACAATTATATAAAAACATAAATAAGTAATGATGTGAAAATAAACATAACCTAAGATTATACACATGATTGTTGAAATCCTTCTGAAATTGACATTTCGATGAGAGATATTACAAAGCTAACTAGAACAGGCAGGTATGTTTGTCTAGACACGACTAGCTGCGTGTTAGACGTGACCTGAATGAATGTTGTTCAATTTATATAATTTTATTTGACTCGTTTTTCTTACAATTATTTCAGCTTAACGACACATTCTGATATTAGATTAAAACACTACGTTCTCTTTCGTTTCACAAAGATTTTGTTTACCTTCGATCTTTTTTTTTAATTATTATTTTATCTTTTTTTTTATTACTATCTAGGTCTTGGCTTGACTACATTCCATCTGATGAAAAATGGAAATGTAGTCATACGCTGGGAGGTCCAAAAGTTCGTGGAATGGGATGGTTCGTGGTGGATGATAAAGTGAGGGTAGGGGCGCTCGCTTAGTGGCATACGAATCGGAAAGTCATCATTAGTATGTATAACGATTTTCAACCCGATTGCATCATTCGTTTACGAACAGTCGCCTTCTGAACAAGACAATCCGGAAGAAAACTGAAACTATGGAGAAATAGAACATCACGCTGTGATAAAATTCCTTACCAAGCAAGGAAAGAACGCTCAACCCATTTTAAATGAAATGGAAGTCGTTTATAGGAAACAGTGCCCTAGTAAATCAATGATTTACAAGTGACATGGTCTTTATAAACATGGTCGAGTGTCAATTGAAAACAACCCTCGCTCAGGAAGGCCAGTTGAGGCCACCACATCGGACATCGTCGAAAAAGTGGAGAAAATTGTACTAGAGGATGCCCGTTTGAAGAAAAAACAATTATGGGCATTAGTTGAAGTATCAGACTACCATTTTGCTAATCCTCATGATCACCTGGGATATGACAAAAGTCAGGGCGAGATAGGTACCGAGAAAGCTCACGCCGTTTCAAAAAGAGAAGCGCGTCGATGCGTCAAAGCATTTTTTGCACAGATTTTGGCCCGCATTGTTATGGGAGATGAAACATGGGTTTATCACTTTGAGCCTGAGTCCAAACAGGAGTCCATGCAATGGCATAAAAAGGGGACACCACCGTCAAAGAAATTCAAGGTGATGGAGTCGGCTATAAAGATGATGACTACTGTGTTTTGGGATTGTGAGGGGATAATCTTGATTGATTACCAAGAAAAGGGAAGGACTATAACAGAAGAATACTACGCAACGATATTAGAAAAATTATAGGATGCCATCAAGGAAAAGCGGCGAGGTAAATTGACAAAGGGTGTGTTGCTCTTGCAAGACTACGCGCCGGGTCTCAAGAGCAGAATTGCAAGGGCTAAAGGAAAAGATAAAACATATTGTTATAGTGGTTTAGAAAAATTAATTCATAGGTCTAATAAATGTATTGAGCTTAATGGTGATTATATTGAAAAGGAATAGTTTTGTTGTTTTATTTTATTTAGATCCCTTTCATTCTACGAACTTTTGGACCTCGTAGGTTATAAAGCGTATTAAGAAGCTAGCAATTCTACTCCTGTGTTTAAGGCTGTGGAGGTCGGCGTCAACCAATTTGGGGTTACCTCTAAGCCTCTTTACTCACCTCTCAATGGAGTCCAGAACCGCTAGATTAATCTTTTTATATTGAATCATTTTCATAATTATGGATCCTTATGTTATTAATCCGTTTGTATTATCCGTTTTGTCATATCTGTCAATACTTTTTTTATATCTATTGACACTAGGCACCCCACGCTTTTTTTACAATAAAATATATTTTTTTCTTTTTTACAGTATACTTAATTCAAATTCACTATTAAAAATATTTTAAAATTTAAATAGTAAATTTTTTTACAAAAGCATAGCGTTGCTACTTGAGGAATGTTAATGGATAAGAGACTAGGATATAGAAAGGAAGGGCTCTCTCCTTGCAAATTATATTGCAACTTTTAAAAACAAAAACTGAACAAAGCAAAAACCTCACCTGTCCTTCGCTCTATCTATTATGTTTATAGCACCTGATTTGTAGCATTTTTTTTTCTGTTTCATTAACACTAAACCATGATTATTGAAAGGGCTTATATAAAAATGATATCACTAAATCATGCATGCAATTAATACATATCAATACATAAAAGAAATGGGCGCGAAGATAATAAAAGACAGGTTGTTTCTCTTATCTTAAGTCCATCGAGCTTATTATTAAAATAAAACTTCTCCTCAGACTACACATAATTATTCGTTGAAAACGTCATAAATAAAACTAATAAAATAATAAATAAACGTCAGAAAATTAAATACTCCATCTGACGCTCCAGCAGCAGTAGCAGACGTCAAGTCGTAATTGCCTCTTCAGTTTTCATACATAATTAAAGTTTTCATACTTACTATTATCTATTGGCTTTAGTCATCTATAAAGTATCAATGTATTCGAACTCAAACTTTTTGTTTTAAATATAGAGTTTAATAATTACACATTATAATAAAATTTCTACCTTTATTGATTGGGTCAGCAAGGTTTGAAATATTATAATTATTACTTTCATAAATGTATTGACTCAAACAATGTAACATTTCGTGATGGTATCGATAAGGCCCTATCAAATAGCACCATGTATTTTTATTGAAGGGTTATTTATAATATCCAAGTCAAGTTATATCTGACGTTACAAAAATACATAACATTATGTCACGTTTATTAATATAATTTTTCATAAATCAACCGTAGACTTTTTTGTAAATAATCATAATAAATTGAATTATAATTAGTATAAGTAATTATTATTCTCTCACTTGTAGTAGTATTATGTTATGTCACGATCTTTTCAAATTCATTACCAGATAATAAAAACATTTTACTACATCAAATTCGTTGGTTTTTTAACAATTCTTCTCTATCTAGATTGCAGTACAATAACTTTTAGTGTACCTTTGATCTAAACAGTGAGTAGATGTGTGAAGGGATACGGGAGACAAAGACATGTTTCACGGGCCAATTATTTTATTTACCACGTATATCTTTAGAAACGGCACCTCGTTAGTGATTGATGGGGAAATAAGTTACAATGAATCCAATGAATAGAGTCAGCGTCAACATTATTATTATTTACTTCTAGTTCATTGGTTTATAATATATCATTAATAGATTGATCGTAGACTAAATATATATAAATTGTAAGAAAGTATTCATGTCTTTCCTAATTTAAATTTTAATTCTAAACAACACTTTTTTTGACGCATTTAATATAAAAATAAAACTATGAAAATACTCTATCGACTTTTTACTCTAAAAAAAGCTCTAACTTTATTGATGTCCTTTATACTTTTTAATGTAGACATGACTTTCAATATATTTTAATTAAAACAACGTATTTACAAGTTCAAGAAAATCACTTCATAATATATAAAAAGGCCTCTATAAAAGATATATTGTTAATAATAATGAAAACAAAATACAACAGCCTATTACATAAGAAATAAAAAAAAATATTCAATAATTTCTTTTTTTGATAATCCTTATTAATATCTTTTAAGCTACAATTTGGTTTTCTTATATTATTATCTTGTCTAAATTCTAAATTAATTGATGATAATGTTTGTTATTTATATAATTAGAAAATATTTCTTACTAAGTATTTGAATTTTTGTTATTGTACTTTTTACTTTATATAAGCTGTAATATAGCAAAAGTGTTTTTATGAGTGAAAAATATAGTATGGTAAAATCTTTATGTTACTTGTTTTTCACGTCACATTTTCGAAATATGAACGATATTGTTTAATCCTAGGAGTTAACGACAAGTCACGTGTTCAGAACAAAACTTTAGATGAAACAATCTTATAACTTGCACAGATTTGAATATGATCCATCGGACGGATATGATCGTATGTTAGCTTGTATAAAATATGAGGGTAAATTTTGATAAAAAATAGAGATATTAGTTGATGTTTTGACTTTAATATGTAATGTTTGTATAGAAATTTAATTGACTAAATAAATAATTGTAATACTGATTTGATTAAGAGCATAGTGAATATATAAATCGTCTTCCAGCTAAGAGAGGCAGTGTGTGATTAAGAGACTAAGTTGTGTAACATAACTAGTAAAGAGTTTAAATAGTAAACAGTTTAGTATGTCTAGAATATAATGTAGAATAGAATGGATGTCATTGGTAATTCTTTGCAGTAAGGGAGTTCTAATACGTATATGTAAGATAACATTGCCTTGTAGCATCGTCTTCTATTTACTAATTACCTCGTTTTTATTATAAACTTTTATTGCAAGAAAATATATATTTACCTTAAAAAGTAAAGTCGCTTGCTTAACAAATGTGTAAGTAACAGTTAACATATATTAAATTGATCCTGTATAGAGTATACTAAACTTACTTACTGAATTAATATATAAACTTTATTTTTATTTTGCAATAGGTTTGACCATTCTCAAGTGATGTTTTTTTTTTACTTTCATCTTGAGTTTTGAGGTTGTTTCCTAGGACGTACGTTTTGTGTGAATCCTGAACTATACGCCCGGAAACTTGGAAACCGTTGGAGGTAGATGACTAATTACCTGACTTACTGACAAATACCTGCAACTCGTCTTACCGTGAATACGATTGCTACAAAGCATTCGTAACGTCGGGTTAAATTTAAAATGTAAAAAAAATATATATTAATTATACGCAAATTTAAGCCGTAAAATTATTTTATTTTGAATGGCTATACATGTTTATAAATATTATCATAACTGCAAAAGTTAGAAACATTGGTTAGGATTTTCGAAAGAAGCCTAATGGATGTCACCATCGTCCCGATAAAGACGATCACGTAGAATAGTTAATTTACCGAGACGGACAGTGATACGGTAGCTCAATTGGCAGAGCGACTGGACGGTTTCCAAGAGGTCGCAAGTACGAATCCCTGATCGTATCGGTTTATTTTTCATTCTATATTTATATACAATTTGGGTAATATTTACAATAACTTTCATATTGATAAAAACTTGGGTCTTAGGGGATGGTACATGCCAATTCCGTATCAATAGCAAGAAATTTGAATGACAAAATCTTTAGAAATTTAGTGTCATCTCCTGCAACATGTTTAATGAATGATGGCTACCTGCTAAATATGTAATGTAGCAGAGAAAATCTTTAAAAATTATTGATTTATTGGTATTTTAAAGATTTTCTTTAAAATAGTATATGCCTCTATTTATAAAAAAAAATACATACTTAAACACCATCATTTTTATTTTACACAAAACACTTACGTAAAATAAAACTTAATTAAGTAATCAACAGTCTCCTTTAGTAGGCAGTTTGCAGCAGAACAATTATATAAGTAGTACAGACATGAACAAAGCTTGTGATAAGAGAGTTGTCGACAGGAAAAAGTCTATAAATATAAATTGATGGAGGTCTATACTCCAAGTATTCTATTCCATTGTGCAGAGCTGCACGTAGTTCTTCATCTAAAAAGAAATGTATAACTTGCAAAATAGACGTATGTGGATGGAACTGGCAGGTTCAGAGATTAAAATTATTAAAAAAAAATTAAGATGTAAATCCCGGTCACATAAGATATGTTAAATCAGTTAAGTCGTATATTTCTTTAGATACAGACAACCGCAAAAATAATTGAAACCGCTATTGTATGGCGAAAACATAACTCCATTTCATCTTTAATTAATTTAAACAATATGCTTATCTATTACAACAGATACAACATACAAATCGAGAATCATTATAATATAAATTATTATTGGAATACTAAAACCGATGATTTGTAATTGATTGCAACTGTGCGAACTGATTTTAGAAATTTTAATCTGTTCAAGTACTTTTGTGACTGACTGTAGGTGCTGACTGAGTGATGTTAATTTATCTTCTATTTGTATCGGATACCAAAGAAAAATTCTAGTAATACATTTAAGAGCTGTAGTACCATATTTTTCGCCATAGCCTGTGACGCACGCATACGATGATAATAAAAAAAGAATTATTAGTAGATATACATTTAAATATAAGTTACCTTTACACTGAAGAAGTTCATAGGCCAATGCTAATTTTATTTTCTCGTATTCTGCTTTTGCCAATTCGCACATCACAGCAGGCGTCAATAAACAAATACATAAAAATACATTTTCTAATAATGAGTAAAAAGCTCTTAATCCATCAAATTTCTGAGAACAAACGTTATTATTTTGTTTATATTTATGTATATTTGAAGTGGCATAGCATATATCATAAAATAATATTACTTTATTAATATTAATAAAACTATTATGCATTAATAAGAATTTTGGAAATAAATACTCTAACTCATCTCAGATTACAGTTGATATTGTGTAGTATATTAACTTTGATTTGGATGATCATATTGAGGACGTCTTCAATACTTCACATTAACTGATATATCTGTATTCGTAAAATACCAAATTACTTTAATTTGCTCTACATAGAATACTTTTAACAAGATGCCGAGAATAACAAAAATTTGGCTTTAAACCACATTTTAATACTTATTGTAGAAATTATTAGAAATAAATAACACTTACGTTATTAAAAATCAAATCCACAACAAAGTAGCTACCATAAGTTATTTTGAAAAAATGCATCAGAATGTTAACAAAATACTGAAAATATTTAAAAGATTAAAAATATTACCCTTCCATCATCAAAATAAAATTAGTGAAAGAAACTTCACAAACAATATTTGCATACTTACAGTAAAGTTCACTGCTTTGTTATTATCTTCTAAATTATTTAATAAATGTTTATAAGATAATAAATACTTCTGTATAACATATATTTTATTTAAGTTATTTAAGTTTTCATTTAATAATTTTCTTATGAATCTCATTCTCTCGAAAAATAAATTATATGTAATAAATGGAGTTACAAATATCATAGTATTGAATGTTACCAAAAAGCACTGAGATATATGAAAAGTCCACTGACTTGGAAAAGTTATTATAATCAAAATAACACGAAGGAATTGTAATAGAATATGAAAGGAAAGAATAAAAACAAAAGGAGATTTTAGGGGAGTTCTTAATTCAAGAGTTATATCAATAATGTTAATCCCCAAACAATATCTATAAAAAGAAGCCTGACTTGTATAAAGACATGAAATAGTGTAAATTAAATGTTCCAGGACAAAGATGCAAAGCGTTATAATATCAATAGCGATAAAAGTGTTGCTTTTGCTTATTAAGAACAGACCAAAAACTGGTACCAATGATAAGGTTATAGATACAACTATACAATAAAACTTAACAAAGGCAGTAGTGCATCTTGAAGTCTTGAAGCTATAGTAATATCCCATTGCCAACATTAACTTGAGAATATTTTCTACTACACACAAATTATTGAAGATTTTTTTATTTTAGTAAATAGTAGCATTGTAACATTAAACCTTCTACAATCGTTTTAGAATCGTGATGTTACCTAAACCAAATAACCCTTTCTATTGTACACTTTGTAGTTAATGATACGACTTTATAATAATAGACACAATACAAATCATTGTACAATCGCGACTCAACCATTTCATTATTAAGTATTCCATTTCATTACTTCGCATGCAAAGTGATACTTGTTATTGAAGATAAGAGATGATAAGGGATATTTAATTATTTGTTTCTATTTGGTTTACATATAATAATTGGATAGTATTGATTTTGAGATCAAGTTTTGACAGTTATATAGTTTTCAAATATACAAACAAAATTTAAAATTAGAAATCAACGATGTTCTGCCTACAAGCGGCTTTTACTGTAATTTTATATTTTCTAAAAGCGTTGTCTAAAAGCCTTATATGTTTTGTTGTGACTTTCTTATAAAATTTATTATTATTTTTTATAACAAAGAACACCTTTCAACCTTGAATAAAAAATTCTTCCATAAAATCATGTTACCCACAAGATTCAATTTAATAAATGACTGCTTAAAACCAAAACCTCACCCTTGTTTAGCTTTTTTTCTCCAAATACCATTAAATAATATAGGGAAATAATTCAGCTTTTTGCAAATAAAAAAGAAAGATTGGTCTTGCTATTTCAGGGGTGCTTCTACCATATGTTCTCCTTCTTTCTCTATTCTTTAGAGAGAAGCTGATCCTAAAGCTTGAACCAAAACCACGTACTGCATATTGACTGCTAGTTTGCTATCTTTAAGCTATCTTTAATATTCCTAGCGCGATCCAAAAGTTTGTTACTACAGGTATTTAATACAGTAAAAATTATCAATAAATTAGTGAACATATAACAATTACATAAGTAATAAAATACAGAACACCACATAAAATTAGAAAGTCCCTATGGTTTCATGGAACCAGCTTCAATTTAAGAATTGTAATTGTTTTGTAGAAAAACTAAAGTAAAACTATTGCAACTATACTATCATTTTATATTTATTTCCAAATACAAAGGAAAAGTTATTTATAATTAGGTACTTAGAAAACTCATTAAAATGAGAATTTCGCAAAATCAAAGAGATTATTTAGTTACTTCTGATTTAGGTCATAGGGTTCCGTACCATAGTTTACAAAAAATGTGTATTGTAACTAAAAATTAAAATCTTTCGGATTTTTTCCTTTATATGTGCTACAAAAAATGGATTTATGCCAAATTTTAAAATTGTAGGTCGACTGAAAGTCCCCTATAATTGATATATCAGTTTGTTTTTATTACAGGTTAAAAGAATTATAGAATTGAGTATTTCTGGAAGTTTACGAAAAGACCCTGTACGTTTTTATATCCTCACGACTTTCTGAAAATTGCGATAACGGCCGTATCTTTTGAGTGCGTTGTCTTAAAAGTTTGTTTTTTTTTACAGCTCTGAGATACTAATTAGATTACATATACTAATTACAGGACTTCCCTCGCTTCCTTCAACCCACCTAACCCTTCCGGTTATAAAGGTTAAGCCACTATACTTATGGCAAGGTTTACCCCTGGAAGAAGGACCCTTGTACGGCAGGTCAGACCTCCGAAGTCGTCCAACGACGGCACCATAAGACTACTAATTCCAATCGCGACCACCAAGCTACCTTTGTGATTTTTCGCACTTGCAATTCTACCTGTGAATGTCAGTGAGGCTAACTACCATTTTCCAGCTGGATCCGGAGCTGTAAGGTACACTCACTGCCCGACAGGCAGTCAGGCCGCAAGTCAACCCTACGATACAGTTGGGTGACTGGATAGATCATGATAGAGCATATCCATCTAACCTCCTCTAACCCCGAAAGTGCCTCTGATCAGGGAAAGTTCCAAGCCCCGAAGTGAAAGGCCGTAGCAGCCGTTCGCCTTAGGCTGGTCAAACACATCTAGCCGCGCGCGCGAGCGCGTGCTATCCTGATCTTTAGAGCTGAGCCTTAGTTCAGTTACAAACTATCTACCGCCGGGTATCTCAGTAGATAGATCCAATGGATAGTAGACCCTGAGTATTTGATATAAATTTCAGTTTGATACCTCCAAGAATTTCTGAGAAAAAGGGTCTGGACAGATGGACAGAAGGACGGATGGACAACCAAGTGATTCTATAAGCATTCCGTTTTTCCGTTGAGGTATGGTACCCTTATAAAAACGATCCCACGTTTATTGATTCATAATTCTCATTGGAGTCAGCATATTTACTCGCAATCAGTAAACGAGATCTGATTAAACATTTTTATTATTATTCAATTAATTGTATCTTCGTATAAATAATATATGAAGAACGGAAGAGGAAATAGCTAAATAAATTAAAGTCAATTAAAGATGGGATGATTTCCACGAGGTACAAAGTTACTTAATGTTACGTAGGTACTTTGTTATGTACTTAATTCCAACACCGAAACGTTGAATTTGTGCATTTTACTAATAAAAAAGTGCTATTTACTGTTTGTAAATTTTAAGTGTGGTCAATCGACCGTCAAGTCAATTGTCAAATTTAAGAAAAGCCAAAACAAATAATATATATGTTTTATCTTAACATATCATATCCAATCAAACCAACGGCCATAACTATTTTATTGTTTAAAATATTTTCCTCCGATTATTCATCCAACACTAAAAAAAATAACAGCGACCTGCCAACTTGTTGACCGGTATAAAAACATATGACTAAATTCGACGTGATACCAGGCTTACCTAAAATCTAAAAATACCTTATAAAAATGTCATAATTCTAAACTTTATAACAATAAAAATAAAATTAACACAAAAAAATAAAAAGTTAAGTTTGGGAAGTAAAATAGTTTTTTTTTTCGTAGGTAAAATTGATACATAGTAATATTTAAACTAGATGTTGTTATTTTGTGGATAGCAAATTTTGCATGTAAAATTGTTAAAATCCTTTTGCAATTGACATTTAGATGAGCAGCGAAATTACAAAGCAAATAAGAGCTGACAGGTATGTTTGTCTAGACACGGCTCGCTGCGTGTTAGACGTGACTTTATAACTGTCGTTTAATTAATATATCTCTTTTACTTGTTTCCATCATGTTATATAGATAAGTTAGATATTTGTTTCTTTTTGATTGTTTATATAAATTCTTTGTTAATTTTTTTTTATGTTGATTCAAGTGAATCAACATAATATGAGAATGTGATTGTCTAAGCTAGTGCTTACTCTAAGTTACTTACAAAATCTATCTAATATAAGTGCGTTTTTAAAATTCATACTTAGACTTTAATGCAAACCTAATCTTTGCTGTAATAAAACTGTTTATCTGTTATAATAACGTATTTCTCGGTTTTGTATTTTTAATTATAAAAGCTTTAAATTATCAGCTTTTAATACTCTTGGGAAAGGGACGTAGGTATTATAAATACAATAAAATAATCTTATGTTAATTACAATTTCACTAAAATCTTTTCAACATTTTAAAAACAAAAGAAACTTCATTTCATTGAAATCGAACTGTTCAGTATAAATTACTTTCTACTTTCTTGCCAGCGAAGTATCCTCGATCAAACTTGGATAGTGTAAATATTTCATGAGCCCTGTCCTGGCTCGGGGCAGTATAGCTCTCACAGAACATTCTAATTTCCGATTAACTATTTAAAACAATTTAAAATGTAAATATCTTTGTATTTTAGTCACTAAATATGTACAGTGTTTTAGTGTTTTAACTAAATCCTATACATGTTTGTACAAAAGAGTGACTGAAGTCTGATCTAGTTTAGTTGTCGAAAAACTAAAAGTAAAATGAACAGTAACCTGACTGCAATCTGCATGTGTGTGAGTGTGAGCATGTGTAATTGATGTTAGCATGTATGTGTGAGTAGATTCAAAAGTTAAAATATTCGATTTGTCGAAGGCAGACGTCCAGTCATGATTGCCTCTCCAGTGTCCACACTCAATTGAACGTTGAAAACACTCTGCTTTGTCCGGATAATGAACTCGACGGACACGTCGAGTCTGTCCGGTTGACTGCGTCTCCTTGATTGTCATCTCGCACCCGCTAGTGACGTGTGTTTCATGCATATATCCGTTCGTATAAAAATTGAATGAATTTATACTGAATTTGTTACAAAGTAATGTATCTTTTCTATCTTAGGTCTGATTTGAAACTGATAACTATTATTATTATTATTAGTTCCTTTTTATTTAAAACATCTGTAACAGAGTTTATTTTTTAATAAGACATTAAGAGAGTTTTTAATAATAAAACATAGTACAAAACATCAATTTTCTTAAGTTTCATACCGTCTTAATGTTCGTTTTTCAAAAACAGTTATTCGTTTTATATAATAATGAATACCTAGTACCTATTTTATTTAGTATTGAGTATCTATATAACAGAAAAGAGATAATAGGTTAATGAAATATCATCGTTTTTGTAGTTATATCATAAAAAATTTCAAAATTGTCAAATATTGTGTAAAACTAGTGATGAAGAAAAAGTGCAAGTTATGGGAAAAGTTTCTTGATATAACTCTATTTATTAAAAAAAACTCTTTTCTTTTTTTTCTTTGTCTTTTTCATTTGATACACTTTCATATTTCATAGTATACACCTAGTGAGGAAAAATAAGAAATGTCTCAGATCACATGTAATTATCGACTGAGGTGGAACCGAAGTCGATTAACATGTGATCTGAGGCTTTCTTATTTTAATTCCAAAGATACATAGATAAATAATAAATTAAAACCTAAATAATTTTTCTGCCCGCCGGGCGACAAGTGACAACTTTCGACGAAGTTGCCGCTTTCCACCGTTCTTTACATAGTTATGTACAACATAATAAAGTACATACATAATATTCGTCTCTTGTTTGACAATAAATTAAAATAAACATTCTTTCGAACAAATAAAACCAATTATTAACTTTAAATTGACTTTGTGAACTCATACCGGTAGGCGCAATTTGATAACATGTTATAACTGGAATGTCTCCGTTAGTTAGTTGTAGAGATGATCACGCTGACATATAAATTTAGTTTTTTTTTTTAGTTTAGCTAAGATTAATAGGTTGAAATATAAATAGGTACCTGTCATTTTTAATCAATCGTACTATAATCATACTATATTTTTTAATTTTTAATTTTAATAATTAAAGTAGGTTAACTGATTTAATTGAAGTTTCCCATTGTTGAATAAGATATAGAAGAATGGATAATACGTAACCACATTTTTTTAAGATCTATACAGCCCAAACATAAATATGAAATGAAAGCCAAGTTCAATTTTATAATGTGTGCCAAAGAACCTAAAGTTTGACTTTGCTAAATTTGTTGATTTTTTTAAAAGAGTTTTTTTAAGTATACTATAAAGATTTATAAATAAACACATCCTTAATTAACATTTATTTATTTGCTTCACAAAACACCACTCGTTAAAAATAACTTAATTAGGTAATCAATATTTTCCTTTAGAAGGCAGTTTGCAGCAGAACAATTATATAAGTAGTACAGACATGAATAAAGCTTGTGATAAGAGAGTTGTCGACAGGAAAAAGTCTATAAATATAGATTGATGGAGGTCTATACTCCAAGTATTCTATTCCATTGTACAGAGCTGCACGTAGTTGTTCATCTGAAAGAAACGAATAACTTGCAAAATAGACGGATGTGAATTGCACTGCCAGGTTAAGATTTTTTTTAATTGCTTTACCGTCACTTAAGATGTTTTAAATTCTATAGAACAGTAACAGAACTGCAGTTATACATATGTTTAAAAAAGGAAAAGTTATAGATACAGACAACCACAAAAATAATTGATACTGTTAATTTTGTGCAGAAGGTACCTCAAATCAAACCAAGAATCGTCATAACAGTATTCGAATACTTAAATTGGTGTTAGATGACTTTTATTTTTTATTTGTGTATAGCGTTATAGTATTTTGGAAATTTTAATCAGTTTAAATACTTTTGGGGCTGACTGTACGTGCTGAATGGGTGTTGTTAATTTGATAACTTCTATCTGCATCGGATACCAACGGAGAATCTATGGTCTATGACATCTGGTATATTCATTCTTACAGTTACAGTGAATAGCAATGTTTCTCGACATGGACCGTAACACAGTCATACAATGACAATAATTATATTATATTATTAAAATAAAGGTACCTTTACACTTAATAAGTTCATAAGCCAATGCTATTTTTATTTTCTCGTATTCTGCTTTTGCTTGCTCGCACATCACAGCAGGCGTCAATAAACAAATACATAAAAATATATTATCTATTAATATAAAACTAACTCTTAAGCCATTAAATTTCTGAAAACAAAAGGTTATTGTTTGGTTAATATTGCACACATGATTATTACACACATTTTTCATATCATAAAAAAGAAATACAACTAATATTTATTAATAAATATTCGATATTAGAATGAATAATCGATGTCGGATGTTCTAAGTGGTCGCAAAATAAAGTTGATATTGAGTAGTAAATCAACTTAACTTTGTTTTAGAAGACGATATTGAATATCTATTCAATACTTACCACTAACTGAAATATCTGTATACATTATATTTATATAATTTCTTTCGATGCTTTTTAGTAGTTATTGTGCTTATAATTACGAAAAATATCACTTACGTTATTTAAAAACAAATCCATAACAAAGTAGGTGTAATAGGTTATTTTGCAAAAATGTATCAAAATGTTAACAGTATACTGAAAATAATTAAAAGATTAAATATTTTACACTTCATAGCATCAAAATAAAACTAGTTAAAAAAATCCATATAAAATATTTATAAACTTACATTAAAAGTAACTGCTTTGTTATTATCTTCTAAATTATTTAATAAATGCTTGTATGATAATAAATACTTTTTTATAACATATATTTTGTTCGTATCAGTTAGATGTTTGTTTAATAATTTTCTTATCAATCTCATTCTTTCGAAAAATGAATGATATGTTATTATTGTAGTCGCAAATATCATACTATTGAATATTACTAACAAGACCTGAGCTATAATGTAAGTCCACTGACTTGAAAAAATGAGTAAAATATAGGTAAAGTGAAACAATTGAAATAGAATATGAAAGTATAGAATTAATACAAAAGGAGATTTAAGGGGAGTTCTCAATTCAAGAGTTATATCAATAATTTTAATCCCTAAACAATATCTCAGAAAAGAAGCCTGACTTGTATACAGACATGAAATAGCGTAAATCAAATGTTCCAGGATAAAAAAGAAGAGCGTGAAAATATCAAAACTATCTTTAAAATGTTTATAATGTATAAAGCCAAAAATAGGAGCCAATGATAAGACGATATTTAGAAATATACAATAAAACTTCACAAGGATATTAAAACATCTTGAAGTATTGAAGCTATAATAATATCCCATTGCCAATTTCAACTTAAGGACATTTTCTACTAAACACAAATTATTGAAGATTTTTTTTATTTTAGTAAATATAGCCATTATAACATTTAGCCGTGTATTACTGATTGAGAATCGTAATATGAACTGAATCAAATATATTGTACAGTTTGTAGGTAATGAAGCGACTTAATAATATTAGATACAATACAATCATTAGAGATACACATCTTTGAACAATAGAAAGCTAAGTAATGAGATGATTGAGCCATTTCATTACTTAGTTTTCGATTTCATTACTTACCATACATAGTAACACTTATTGTTGAAGATAAAAAATTATTAGTTGATTATTGTCGTGACTTGGTTATAAGATTAATTATTATTTTTTTATAACAAAGAAACATCCACAAGATTCAATTTAATCAACGAATGCGTAAAACCAAAAACTCATTATCATTTAGCTTTTTTTCTTCAAATTTAATAAAATAATTTAAAGAAACAATTCAGATTTTTTTTTAATTAAAAAGAAAGATAGGTCACGTTGCTTCAGGTCTGCTTCTACCATCTGTTCTCCCTCGTTCTCTATTCTTTAGAGAGAAGCTGATCCTACAGCTTGAAATCCAGAAGATTATCACTACATGTATTCTATATAGTAAAAAAAATCAACAAATTAGAGAATATATAATATCTACGTAAATAATAATATACAGAACCCTCTTTCTTTCTTATCGGATCGTACTACCTTATCGGATCGTACTACCATCGGACGACCAGACAACCAGACATTCCACAAATTGCCGCACGAAAAGTTATCGATACAATATTCCTTATAAAGCTGCTAAAGATAAAACGCCTTGCCCGAGTCTGTGTTTCCGCTTGAGAACAGTCTGGATCTCTTCAGATCAAGACTAAATCGGTACCTCATATGTAAGCGTATAGACCGTAGCTCCACTGTAGACCGCATCATCACCTACTATCGAGTGAGATCATGGTCAAACATGTGGCTAACCACCATTAAACAAAAAAGTATAGTATAACAAAATATTTTATGTTTTGTCTTAAATTGCCTTTCTTCTCAATATAACTCTAAATTTGTAATTTCATACATATAAACAACATATTATCTTTTCAATATTAAGAATCAATACCTAACCAATTACCAATAACCAATTAAATAATTACCAGTCTAGAAACAGACAAATGCCAGTTGTTACATTGTTATATACGATATTCTAATTAAATTGTTCGAATTATAATACCGTGTGGACGCAATTGGCTTTCAGATGTTTTCTTAATACTTAATAATAGTTTGACCAATGAATTAGGGGCGCGATGAAATAAGCAAGAACATAGATGAACATCAAAAATTTGAAAATAGAGTTATTCTGTTCACCTAGATGAGGTGAGCACACACACACTAATAATATTTGAATACACATAATTATTTCTATCTTACATTCTTTAAAATCCTTAATTTTTTCCTGTAAAATACCTAAAGTTTCTATACACTAGCAGACCAAATACCTTTTAATTTATCTAAGCTTGAACAGTTTCTCAAGTCGAGTGTACTTTATCAAGTTGTAAAACGAAGTGCACTAACATAATACAATATTTAATCTAATTTATCATACCAATTTATTGTTAGGTAGTATTTATTTAAAACTCCCTTTTAGTTTTATGCTCATTTTATCATGGTAGTCATTCAAACACTACACGTTTCATAGAAACCAAAAATTAAGTTAAGGCTAGAAAAGGCGAGCTGTATTTCTTGAATTATAAAATTATGATTAATAATAAATTGTTAATTCTTTTAACTATGCTATAATATATGAAATAAACGACCAAATCCAGCATTCAGATATATGCTATGCTCATCACGTGCTGTCCCTGTCGGAAATCGAACCCGGGCCCCTTTGTGCCGCTATACGTTAGGCGTCTTCGTTAACCACTCGACCAACGGATGAAATGTAATGAACGACGTAAATGTAATAAGGACGCAGGAAAAATGGGCCACCCTGAAATGTGACTGTCTGACCCTCACTTACTATCTAAGGCGATCACTTACTATCAATCTGATCTAAAATTTTATTGTTTTTGAATGATCATACAATTAAAGTAAATAGATAAGTTGTAAAAACAATGTGATAAGTCGTAGTGGTTATAAAAGATATATTAGAAAATAGCCGGATTTTGCTGCACTTAATTATTACTGATTCATTTTCACTACACTTCAATTATTAAAGGTGCCAAATATAAACATGATCGCACTGAATTATACAACCCCTTGACACGTATTAATTAATTGGATAAAACAATTGTTTTCAAAGTATATTTGACTGAGGAGACTGAACAGGAAATTACGACTGGTGGTCTGCTACCAGTACTGGGTACTGTTACTGGCAACAGATTGAGTATAATATTTTAAAAACTACGCATACACTTGTAATTAGTTTACTGTTACTGTACACAAATTGTAATTAGTTTACTGTTGGCTTTTTATTTCAGTTTTTTGCTAAATAATTACATATGGAAACTAGAGCACAGTTCCATTTCCAATTAGTTAAGTTTTAACGAAATTTATGAAAGTGTAAAATTAGTTAGTGAGAAGTTTTCTACGCTCTAGGTATCATTTTTGTAATCGTATATTTAAGCAGAACTAAAAAGTAGACTTCTTATTATTATTATTTAGATCTGTTTAAAGTTAACATTATTTTAAGTTATTAATATTATTAAGGAAATGTTTGGAACCAGATATGTTATATTTTTAAAAAGTTAAACTGCCACAAGCCAGGTGACTTATCTTAAAATATTTATAATGCCAGGCTTAATTTGATCGCCAAAAAATGTTTTCTAAATTGTGATATCTCATGTTATAATTTGATTATTTTCGGACATTTGTTTTGTTCTTCATTTCAAGTGCAGGATAGTTATCTTTAATGTATCGTTATATGCAATCACGATGCTCGACAAATTATAAGAAAATATCAGATTTTGATAAAAAGATTTTTTATAAATATGTATTGAGAAAGTAAGGTTTAATTTGCAATTTGTATTAAACGTTCATTGGCTCTGAAATAATGAAACTGAAACTGGTAAAACAAAGAATTTATATAAACAACCGAAAAGATACAATCTTACTACTTTAACTTGAAATATTAAGAGAATATAGTATTTATTTTTTATCTAAATAACGTGATAGAAAGTAGAAGAAATATATGAATTAAACGACAGTCATTCAGGTCACGTCTAACACGCAGCGAGTCGTGTCTAGACAAACATACCTGCCTGCTTTTATTTGCTTTGTAATTTCTCTCTCATCTAAACTTCAATTTCAAAAGGATTTCAACTATTTTACATGCAAAATTAGCCAACCACAAATTAATAACAGTTAGTTTACATATTACTATGTTTGTATTTTAAGTTTTCTATACAGAAAAGAATAACTATTTTACTTCCCTAACTTAACTTTATATTTATGTTTTTTGTTAATTCTATGTATATTATAATTAAATTTAAATGATTACGTGTTTATAAGGAATTTTTAGGTCTTAAGTAAGCCTGGTATAACCTGTGTATTTATATATTTTTATGAAGGGCAACAGGTGAGCAGTCCGTTGTTTGTTTTTCTAGTGTTGTAACAATCGAAATAAAAATCGAAACGAAATAATTATTACCGGTGGTTTTATTTTAATATAAAATATTTATATATGTAAAAAAATATGTAATTCGTTTTGGTTTTCTTTAAAAGTAACATACATATGTTAGCTAATATTCTTGAAGTGGTGTTTATGAGATTTTGTTACAAAGTATTGTAAATAAATGTTCCTCCATCTCATAATAATTCATCTTCTAGCGCTAGCCAATTACACATAATATTATATTTTCTTTGTAGTAGCAACTTGCTGAAGTCTTCTAAGAAAATCGTAGAGCACATTATTAAGGTAATATTATCTCCGATCATGGTCTCTCATATTAAATTTACCCCATTTAATAAAAAAAAACTATGCTCTTTACTGATTGTATGTCAGTTATGTTGTCACGAAGTATTTTATGGTTAATTATATGTCGGAGATAGATGCATATAAGTGACTTGCTCATTCTTGATGGAATATTCTGGTACAGGATCCGAGGCGTAGGTCTCAGGCAATTAAACCACACACACAATATGACAATTCTTGTATTAAATGTAGGTAATCAATTCTCACAAATTACTTAGTAGGTATACAATTATCAGAGTTGCGTGAACTACCGATCCCGTTTGGGGGTCCGAACTGTAAGGCTCTCACTAATCAAAATTCTCCTCGACTCAAAGCTCCCCAATATTTAAAATGTCTCCGGTGCCCCTCCAAACGATTCCGGTCACGTGACTCGTTACGTCACGATGTTCACACCCCACTGTTACAATGATATCAATTGAGTTACTAATTATCGTTAAATTATCGTGATCTACGACACGGCCATACTGACAAGTCACACGTCCTCGTGTGCATGTATCTCTATGGAGTGACAATAACTATGTCCCCTCTGAGTGACGATAACCACGCCACCTCCATCGAGTGACGATAACCATGCCACCTCCATCGAGTAGCTTTAGGATTCGCGGTTGTCCTGGGATGTAGGGTCTGAAATAAAACAAATAACTCCAAGGATAACTTGCTCGGCTATTCTGACAAAACCAGTGAATGTCACGTCTCAGGTTTTTACTCTATATACATTCTTAACACAAGGTGTGTACTACACCTTATTTACAACAGTTAAAAACTACTGATCATTAGATCCATCACTTTACTTAACAAAATAAATCATAATTTTACCAGACTTGCGTACTCAACTCAGCCAACTCAATACTTTTGCAATATGATACAGTCCATCGATCATATACAAACAACTACCATGAACCAGTCCTTCGGTCATGTAAAACACAAAACAGACCCATCGCCTACACGTGTTACACCACACGTGAGGTGCGGTCAACAAGTATGAGTAGGCAAGCTATTATCTGCAGTGAATTCAATATCACTTTGCTCAACTAAAACATTTAGTTCCTGAGGGACCTTATGATCGGAATGATTTGAAATAGACTTTCCAATAGAAAATTATTAATAATAACCTCTGATAAGATCTGTAACGTACTCTGGACACTATGATCGTTGCCAGTTAGAATTACTCAGTTATTTAAACGTTAGCCACAAAAATTGTTTGCTACACATTCTGTGATCAGAGAACTCTCAGCACAAGAATCAAAACAATATGAAAATGACTCACCAAAGTCCTATAGTACCATTAAGGTAGCTTACGTGACCACTTCAACCCTTCTTTCTCTGTGGCTGCCTGCTGCTGGCACTGTATCGAAACTACTCGTACCCCTGTTGCACCTGTGCCTTTACAACTTATTGAAAAAGGAAAAATCAGTTATAATAAAGTTGAACATCATAATTGAAAATAAATGCCCACTCAACTAAAGCCTAAGGCAACTAAGCACCACTTTTCATTACATTTTAAACCAAAAATGTATTCTAAAAACATCATAAAACACAAAGCATGAATCTTATTCGTCACATATGGCTTTTCACTAAGCCCTACCAACAAACCTCCTGTTTGTTTCATGGCATTGCTTTCAATTCCGAGTTCCACGGACTCCCAATTGAACTAAGATTCACTACTACCACTTTTACTCAATCGCTTTTACTACAAGCTCCGACTTCAAGTGGTACTTAACCCTCTGGCATCGTTATATATCAAAAACAAAGGTTTTTTTAAATTTTATTTCGATACAACGTCTATCGTCTATAAAAATTGCTATTAATTGCCCTTAGCTATACTAGTCATCAAAAACAGTTTCATTTCAATCGTCCAACATTCTGTCAATTTCAAAACGTACAGTTCAGTTAGTCAATCTAGTATGCAATACTCTACAACTCAATACATTGCCTCCATCCGGCAATCACCAGAGTGACCTTCATCCGGTACCCATTTCCAATACAAAACATTGCCTCCATCCGGCAATCCGAGATCCCTCCATCCAGGACTCAGTTTTAACAAAACACATTGCCTCCATCCGGCAACACAACGACCGCCTACATCTCCAAACCAAACGCAAGCCACTCACGGTCGTGGCCGCACTGCGACGGGTTATAATGCCCGATTTTACGCCTACGCTACGAATGGCATGGAGATGCATGCCATCTGAGCGACTTGCATACTATGTAACAACTAGTGACACGAAGGTCCATCCCCTCCGTGATCACCTGAGCTCGTCTCGTCAGTTTTGTTGCAGTCTGAATCTAAATCTTTGTCGTCGTAATTGTCAATGTCAGGCATTTTACGGAAATTGATCAGCGATAATACGCATTTGCAATTTACGATTAATTAATAATTATAAGTTCGCCCATGATTACTACACATGTAGGTAGACAAGAAATAAAATATTCCAAAAATCTAATTACATTTTTTTGTTTTTACAGGTTGAATCTTTAGACCTATCGCGTTACCATTGTTAACCGAATTTAAAACAAAGATCTTTGTCAAATGATCATCCGTAGCACTAAAAATTAGTTATCTTATCATAACACGTAGCAGAGGGACGTTAAGTTAAAGTAAAATAATTTTGAGTAAAATTTAACAAAAACAAGATGGGTTTGATCGCTAATCTCAGTACCAGTCATCGCAATAACAATAATGAAGTGCTTACCACTATATTTGATAGCTTAATTTTCTTTAACTAGCGAGTATTTAGCCCAAAAATTGGAAGGAAATCGAAACGAATTCACCTTTATGCTGTGACGTATCCGATGGTGGATAAATTGCTCAGACCTCAACGCGTTGCTCGCACCGTACTTTACCAGTACCGCTGCCATAGCTCCCATCGCCACGACCGCCGTTACCACCATCAGCAACATCAGCACCATCAGCGCCATCAGCGCCATCAGCGCCATCAGCGCCATCAGCGCAGTGCCGTCACCGCCAGCCGCGCCGCGCCGTAACCGCCAGCGCCGTGCTGTCACCGCCAGCCACGCCACGCCGTCACCACCAGCCGCGCCGCGCCGTCATCGCCAGCCGCGCCGCACCGTCACCGCCAGCCGCGCCGCGCCATCATCGCCATCCGAGCCGCGCCATCATCGCCATCCGCGCCGCGCCATTACCGCCATAATTTCTCAGTTCTTTTCTTTGTTCATCAGCAGCGATTTCTTCTTTCATAAAAACTTCACTACATTTTTTGATATGTGGGTAGATTTCAATTTTTGAAGTTTCGAGATAACATAAATTTATTTTGATTGATTGATTGATTTACAACCATTGATTATCAACTATTGATTGATTGTATTGATTCTGGAACTTCATTGTTATTATCTTGTTGTGTGCGTTTCAAATAATAAAATCACTTCATTTCTTACTTGACGTGATTTGTAGCTTCAATAAACTTATCTCGCGGGTAGTTAGTGGTTTTGATGCCCGAGTGAATCCCACTTCTGATGTCGGAGATAGATGCATATAAGTGACATCCCCAATATTTAAAATGTCTCCGGTGCCCCTCCAAACGATTCCGGTCACGTGACTCGTTACGTCACGATGTTCACACCCCACTGTTACAATGATATCAATTGAGTTACTAATTATCGTTAAATTATCGTGATCTACGACATATATATAATTAAAATTGTTAAAGATTGATAACATAATAGTTGCAGTCAACATACTTTCTTGTTTAAAATTCAATTTCACTTCAGGGAACGGATGTTCAGAATTAGTATGTTCTGTAACAAGCCTTGAGTACCGGATGCAACGAGCGATGAATCGAATTTACTGTTCATAATTTTATCAAAACTTCACCGAGTAGAAATAAAATTATCTACCTTTTGATCAAATGATGATCATTATTACAAAATATAAATGATATTGTTTTTAAATACATGGTAATACAATAATACTTGTGTAAAAATAATAGTAATACAATTAGTGATAAACCTTTACTTGCACAATTTATAGATTGAAATGCTTCATTTTATATAAAGTAGTCGTAAAGTTTCAGTCAGCTCAAAATAGCATTATATACAGACAAAAAAAATAAAGGTCTCAAACAAATTGAAAGTAAAAGTTAATTATACTTAGAGTTTTGATTAATATTTTCATGCGCATTTAAACTCTAATAATCAGTAAATTATACATTTAATATATTTCATGCTTCCATTTTAAGGTTGTATAATATTTACTGAGGTGATTATAAATATAAATAAAGTTCGATCTACCCTATATCGAAAGAAGACGTAGACAAACTCTGCGGAATGAAATATATTCAATCACTTTCCAGTCTCCTCGCCTTACTAGTAAGATGTTTTATATAACAAAATAATTTTTTGGTATATGACATCTAAATATTTGGGTTTTATTTATTACTCTGAATTTGCTAAAAACAATTAAAAAAATGCTACTTGTATAGGTGCTAATATTAGACAATAATTAAATAATTGTTATTTACCATGTTTCGACATTTTCAAACATGTTGATTAATTATAGTATTTCCATAAATATTTTCTTTTACTTACCATATAGTCTCTTAAACAAGCACATTTGGATGATATATTTTTTTGTCTTACAACACGTTCTTATTTGTAAAAACGATCACTCTGTTCAGTAGTCAATGAGTCTTATCCTAATGGCAAAGTTTAAAGTGTCCCTAAAGCATTATACAATTTGATAATTTTAAAGCCCTTTTAGTTTAGTGTTGTTAAAGATATCATATAAATCTCTGTTAACAACTGATGTTAATAAACCTACTTTTAAATATTATGCACCTGTTTAAGGTTACCTTAAAACTATATTTTTTCATAAAAAAAAATTACTTTCAGTATTTAATTTTGGGCTTTCAATAGTTTTAATTCTTGAACTGTTAGTCAACTGAAATTAGATTGTTCTCTGAAAGCTTTAGTGTCGCAGATCAGGGCATTGCTCATGAAATATTCACCATCGCCAAGTTTCATCGGGTCGTTTACCTCGCTATCAACAGAGTGGAAAATCGTTTGTAGAGTACATTGTTGTACCAACAGACTCAATTAATGTTAAATTATAATTATTAAAAAAAAATAATAATGCTTCTTATATTTTTAATAATTATATCTTTAATTTTCAGAAGTTTGTACTTATAATAATAATAATAATAATAATAATAATAATAATAATAATAATAATAAAAATACTCCTTGGTAATTGCCACGAGTTGTCACGTTTTTAATTGTCAATTTTTGGTAAAAATATTTAATAACAAAAATCAAGTTTTTACAATATTAAAATTAATTAATTCAGTAATGCAACATGAAAAATAAAAAGAAAAAACCAAACCAAACAAAAATGTTACCAAAACGAACAACCAAAAATAAGTAAAAATAAGAGAACTGTGACAATTGGCACTCGATGATCCGATGATCACCAGGAGTAAAAACGTCAACGCACGCCAACCACCGCAGCCCGTCGCACCGAGCAGCTCCACGACATCAGAGGAGGAGTACGCAACTCCTCCTGAGGAAATCGTGTCGAGCAGTGACGACGAGCTGCCGCCTCCAGCGCCGCGCCGAGCACCAGCGCCGCGCCGTGGGAGGCCACCGCTGCCGCGCTTGGGGCCTACTGGGGCATCCGCCCCGCGTTCGGCCCCCGCCGTCGGTGGTGCAGTGCGCCGCATGAAATGGACGCAAAATATGAACGAAAATGTCATGCGAGCGTACTATAGGGCGACAGAGGGTGGCACTAACCTCACTGCGTGGCGAACCCGTTTGCTGATTTTCCGATGATATGTCTTTTGGTAACTCTTAGATGTTTGTAGAGCTCCGATGGTTTCTTTAATTTTAATCCAAAGTTGTTTCGGTCTGTAAATAAGGTTGAAGAGTCCGCTGAGTGTGCTAACCCGAGCCATAACTTCAATGTCTTTATGACGCTTGCATCAAACTTTGACAAAAGGGTTTTATTTATATCATACACGAGGAAAGGCCAATTTATACGTGATGTTAAATAATTATCGTAAATCTAAGCTTTTTTGACGTTACTTATTGGTTGGTTGTCTACCTTTTTGAGATCGTTTAAAAAGCTATCGACTATTACATCCAACGATGGACTACGGCCTTGGTAATCGATTTTTTTACCTAAAAATTTAAACGGAGCTGCTTCCGTAACCGTACTAACGCACTGACCCCCTATTATAAGACCCGGATCGTAAGAGGTATATTTGGTATTCCGTCTACCCAGACACAGACTAAAACATTTACTTGGTTTTGTCCTCAATCCGCCGGTCCACGTACAGAAATCCTCAACTACATTTAAAAGTACCTGACATTGTTTCGGATTACGTGTCAGTATCGCGAGATCATCTGCAAAAGCTAGTATGGATTCTGTGTATTTGTTGTTGAACTTAAACCGATAGCCCCACTTTTTTTTTCATTTCTAATTAATTTGTCTATTAAAATATTAATAACTATATTATATATAATAGGAGAAATACAACAACCCTGAAATAAACCAACGTTATAATTAAGTGGTTTTGAATGGTTTTCATTAAAAATTATTGAGAATTTTAATTTTGAATAATATGATGCAATAATGTCGCGAACTACCGTAGGAAAGTTATACCATTTAAGCGCGAACATCATTAGTTCATGTCGTACCGACCCAAAGGCGTTTTCTAAGTCTATCCAACAAACCGTAATTTGTCTCTCGTTAGTTCTAGCATCTTTAAGGCTTTCCGATATTTACGTATTATGTTCCAGGCATCCAGAAATTCCGGGCAAAAACCCTTTCTGGTGATTAGGCCTGAAATATCTATTGTTAATCATGAATTGCGTCATTTTTGTTTGTAAAAAAGAGAAAAATATTTTGGAAATTGTATTTGTTAGGGCTATCGGTCTAGTATCCTTGGGATTATTGACATTGTCGTTTTTCGGAATGAGGACAAAAAGGGCTTTTCCGAATGATACCTGTTTTTGCTTTCTTTACCAGATTTTACCGAATATATTTAAAAGATGTTTAAGGAGCGACGGACTTTTTTGTAAACTATATAAGGGATACCATCCGGACCTGGTGCTGACTTAGATGGTTTCATTTTAATTATTTTATTGATTTCCTCCAAAGTTGGTGGGTTGGCTTGAAAATCTTCAGTAGGAGTCTCAGGTTTGTGTTCGTTTGGATCCCCATATAGTCTTTGGTTTTCTGGCACTTCGTATGTGCTTTTATAATGGTCGAAAATTTGCTCGTTGGTCAAGAGAAGCTTACCTTTTTGATCTTTGAAAATATTTTTTGAGTATTTAAAAATTTTTTTATCAAAGTCTACTTCATGTTTTGCCCGATCAAAGCTATCACGATTTTTCGTGATTTGATTTGTTATACCTTGGATAAGTTTAAGAATTGATCGCAATGCCCCAGACAGTTGGTGACTAAGTTGATTATCGCCTAAGGCTTTGGCTATACGAAGTTTCTTTATAAGATCTCTTTTTTTCCTCCTCATTTTCAATTTAAAACCGTTTTCTTTATTTTTGTGAGCATAACGATTCGTAGGTGGATAGTGCTCATTAAAGTAGTCGTAAATAGTATTTTGGAAAGTCTCTACTTGCGCATCGAGTACCTGATTTGAGCCCGGGTGCTCTAACAGGGCCGCTATATTTTGGTCATGTACTTTCCAGGTCGATTGTTTAGTATTTGGAATGCTAAGACGCGTCCGGATGGTCATGGACTCCTGGTAGTTTTCATTCAATGGCTCACCAAGAGATATATGAGGGTAAACTCTATCCGCAGTGAAAACTGAAAATCTTACCGACGGTTGCCGCACTTCAGCACCATTGTGTGTTTTTAGATGTTTAATAAACCAGGCTCGTCTTTTGTAATTTTTCCCGCACGTAGGGCATTTCAGTTCCGTTATCGCGCCGTTTTCGCCGTAATTGTCAACCGGTGGACAGTTCTTCCGCCCCCCCTCTCGGACTGTCCTAGGGGTATTTTTTTCTTCTTTATAATATATAATTAAACCCGAATTTAAGCCGTAAAATTATTTTATTTAAATGGCTATACATGTTTATAAATATTATCATAACTGCAAAAGTTAGACTCATTGGTTAGGATTTTCGAAAGAAGCCTAATGGATGTCACCATCGTCCCGATAAAGACGATCACGTAGAATAGTTAATTTACCGAGACGGACAGTGATACGGTAGCTCAATTGGCAGAGCGACTGGACGGTTTCCAAGAGGTCGCAAGTACGAATCCCTGCTCGTATCGGTTTATTTTTCATTCTATAGTTATATACAATTTGGGTAATATTTACAATAACATTCATATTGATAAAAACTTGTGTCTTAGGGGATGGTACATGCAAATTCCGTATCAATAGCAAGAACTTTAAATGAGTAAATCTTAAGAATTTTAGTGTCATCTCCTGTAACATGTTTAATGAATGATGGCTACCTTCTGGTAAACATGTAATGTAGCAGAGAAAACCCTTAAAATTTATTGATTTATTGGTAATTAAAAATATTTTCATTAAAATAATATACTATTTTATTAACATTAAAATAATAATATACTTTTATTTATAAAAAAAACACATTCTTAAACACCATCATTTTTATTTTACACAAAGCACTTACGTTAAATATAACTTAATTAAGTAATCAACAGTCTCCTTTAGTAGGCAGTTTGCAGCAGAACAATTATATATGTAGTGCAGACATGAACAAAGCTTGTGATAAGAGAGTTGTCGACAGGAAAAAGTCTATAAATATAGATTGATGGAGGTCTATACTCCAAGTATTCTATTCCATTGTACAGAGCTGCACGTAGTTCTTCATCTAAAAAGAAATGTATAACTTGCAAAATAGACAGACGTATGTGGATGGAACTGGCAGGTTCAGAGATTAAAATTATTTTAAAAAAATTAAGATGTAAATCCCGGTCACATAAGATATGTAAAATCAGTTAAGTCGTATATTTCTTTAGATACAGACAACCGCAAAAATAATTGAAACCGCTATTGTATGGCGAAAACATACCTCCATTTCATCTTTAATTAATTTAAACAATATACTTATCTATTACAACAGATACAACATACAAATCGAGAATCATTATAATATAAATTATTATTGGAATACTAAAACCGATGATTTGTAATTGATTGCAACTGTGCGAAGTGATTTTAGAAATTTTAATCTGTTCAAGTACTTTTGTGGCTGACTGAGTGATGTTAATTTAACTTCTATTTGTATCGGATACCAAAGAAAAATTCTAGTAATACATTTTAAAGCTGTAGTGCCATATTTTTCGCCATAGCCTGTGACGCACGCATACGATGATAATAAAAAAAGAATTATTAGTAGATATACATTTAAATATAAGTTACCTTTACACTGAAGAAGTTCATAGGCCAATGCTAATTTTATTTTCTCGTATTCTGCTTTTGCCAATTCGCACATCACAGCAGGCGTCAATAAACAAATACATAAAAATACATTTTCTAATAATGAGTAAAAAGCTCTTAATCCATCAAATTTCTGAGAACAAACGTTATTATTTTGTTTATATTTATGTATATTTGAAGTGGCATAGCATATATCATAAAATAATATTACTTAATTAATATTAATAAAACTATTATACATTAATAAGAATTCTGGAAACAAATACTCTAACTCATCTCAGATTACAGTTAATGTTGTGTAGAATATTAACTTTGATTTAGATGATCATATTGAGGACGTCTTTAATACTTCACATTAACTGATTTATCTGTATACTGTAAAATACCAAATTACTTTAATTTGCTCTACATAGAATACTTTTAATAAGATGCCGAGGATAACAAAAATTTGGCTGAAACCACATTTTAATACTTATTGTGGAAATTATTAGAAATAAATAACACTTACGTTATTAAAAATCAAATCCACAACAAAGTAGCTGACATAAGTTATTTTGAAAAAATGCATCAGAATGTTAACAAAATACTGAAAATATTTGAAAGATTAAAAATATTACCCTTCCATCATCAAAATAATACTAGTCAAAGAAACTTCACAAAGAATATTTGCATACTTACAGTAAAGTTCACTGCTTTGTTATTATCTTCTAAATTATTTAATAAATGTTTATAAGATAATAAATACTTCTGTATAACATATATTTTATTTAAGTTATTTAAGTTTTCATTTAATAATTTTCTTATGAATCTCATTCTCTCGAAAAATAAATTATATGTAATAAATGGAGTTACAAATATCATAGTATTGAATGTTACCAAAAAGCACTGAGATATATGAAAAGTCCACTGACTTGGAAAAGTTATTATAATCAAAATAACACGAAGAAATTGTAATAGAATATGAAAGGAAAGAATAAATACAAAAGGAGATTTTAGGGGAGTTCTCAATTCAAGAGTTATATCAATAATCTTAATCCCCAAACAATATCTATAAAAAGAAGCCTGACTTGTATAAAGACATGAAACAGTGTAAATTAAATGTTCCAGGACAAAGATGCAAAGCGTTATAATATCAATAGCGATAAAAGTGTTGCTTTTGCTTATTAAGAACAGACCACAAACTGGTACCAATGATAAGGTTATAGATACAACTATGCAATAAAACTTAACAAAGGCAGTAGTGCATCTTGAACTCTTAAAGCTATAATAATATCCCATTGCCAACTTCAACTTGAGAATATTTTCTACTAAACACAAATTATTGAAGATTTTTTTTATTTCAGTAAATAGTAGCATTGTAACATTAAACCTTCTACAATCGTTTTAGAATCGTGATGTTACCTAAACCAAATAACCATTTCTACTGTACACTTTGTAGTTAATGATACGACTTTATAATAATAGACACAATACAATCGTTAGAGATACAAATCATCGTACAATCGCGACTTAACCATTTCATTATTAAGTATTCCATTTCATTACTTCACATACAAAGTGATACTTATTATTGAAGATAAGAGATGATAAGGGATATTTAATTATTTGTTTCTATTTGATTTACATATAATAATTGGATAGTATTGATTTTGAGATCAAGTTTTAACAGTTATATAGTTTTCAAATATACAAACAAAATTTAAAATTAGCAATTACCGATGTGCTGCCTACAAGCGGTTTTTACTGTAATTTTATATTTTCTAAAAGCGTTGTCTAAAAGCGTTATATGTTTTGTTGTGACTTTCTTATAAAATTTATTATTATTATTTATACCAAAGAACACCTTTCAACCTTGAATAAAAAATTCTTCCATAAAATCATGTTACCCACAAGATTCAATTTAATAAATGACTGCTTAAAACCAAAACCTCGCCCTTGTTTAGCTTTTTTTCTCCAAATACCATTAAATAATATAGGGAAATAGTTCAGCTTTTTGCAAATAAAAAAGAAAGATTGGTCATGCTATTTCAGGTTTGCTTCTACCATCTGTTCTCCTTCTTTCTCTATTCTTTAGAGAGAAGCTGATCCTACAGCTTGAACCAGAACCACTTACTGCATATTGGCTGCTAGTTTGCTATCTTTAAGCTATCTTTAATATTCTTAGCGCAATTAACAGCTTTTAAATTCTTACGTAACCGCTGTAATCGTTTGTGCAGAGATGCAAAAAAAGTTTCTATCACAAATCTCTCATTAACTGCAACTCGAGTAAGATTTGGAAATTTTTAAAGTCAATCTTAATTGGAAAAACGCCTGTCAGCTCTTGTAAAGATTTTGATTTAGATTTTCTCGAGGACCATTTCTGTCTTCCACCAATTTTTGACTTGAGAGCGAAAGCGAGTACTCTTCGTGACTTATCCGCTTTGTCAAAACCTAACTGTTCACAATTTCAATTAGGCGTTGTTAGTGAATTCGATGTTAGGACTGCCATACACTCAGTTTCATCTAATGCAATGTGTAATGATCAACTATGCTCCAAAATGATCACTTCCATTTTCCCCATTACTATTCCAGTTCTAACGCACATTTTCAACTATTCTTTTTCCAGTTCAACCTTTCCTTCTACTTGGAAAATGGCTTATGTTATCCCCCTTCCTAAAGTTTCAAATCCTACTTGTATCTCTCATTTCCGACCAACATGTATTTTACCTTTTCTATCTAAAGTTCTTGCACAAATTGTTCATAAGCAGTTATCTTCTTACGTTTTTTTCTAATCCTCTTCTCACCCCTTACCAGTCGGGTTTTCGTCCTGGACACAGTACGAGTATTGCTCTTTTAAAGGTTACAGAAGACACTAGTTTGGCTATGGAGAATAAGCTTGTAACTATTTTAGTACTACTGGATTTCAGCAGCGCTTTTAATACTGTCAACTTTGACATTCTCCTTGGTATTCTAAGATCCATGAACATATCTTCTACAATTACTTGGTTTGATTCTTACCTTCGAGACCGCTCACAATGTGTTTGCCTGGAATCATCTTTCTCTAATTGGGCTCATCTCAATGTCGGTGTGCCTCAAGGTGGTGATCTTTCCCCGTTACTCTTTTCTATTTTGATCAACACTGTAACTAAAGTAATTTCTTCTAGTTTCCACCTTTATGCTGACGACTTGCAGATTTACCGACATTTTAATATTACCTATGCTGATTAGGCTTTAGCTGCAATTAATTTAGATCTTGAACACATTAACTGTTGGTTTAAATCTCATGGGCTATTACTGAATCCGGTTAAAACTCATGTACGCGACATCAACTTGCTTCCTTACCTTCTCTTGCACCGTTAGTACTTAATGATACTCCAATCAACTACTCTAATTCTGTTAAAAACTTAAATATCATTTTGGACTCCTCCTTATCTTAGAATACCCAAGTTAACGAGGTGAGCCGCAAGGTACATTAAACATTTCATTCGTTGAAGTGTTTACAAACATTTCCTGCCTTTGAAAACAAAGATCTCCCTTACTCAAACTCTTATTCAACCTATTATCGACTATGCAAATAACTGTTACTTGGATGCCACGGAGGAGCTATTTAATAAACTTGAACGTTTATAAAATCTCTGTATCCGTTTTATTTTTGGATTAAAGAAATACGACCATGTTTCTAACTTTCTTAGAACACAATACCGTATACAATACGCAAATCGAAATCAACATCTATTTTTAAAAAACGAGTTATTGATCACTATCTATCCATGTAGAATGAAATTTAAAGTCTGTACATTTACATTATTTTAGTTGAGAAAATTGTAATTATATGTAATAGCTTTAGTTTACTTTTACATTAATTTCTCACGATCTTCATATGGTGTGCACATATACTGCGACTCATTTTAGTACTCTCCTATCACAGGTCTGCTGGAAGAAATTTCATTTTGATATAAGTAGTGCCTTTGTACAAATCTTTGTTAAAATATGTTTATCTTATCAGTTTTCTGTGAACAAAAATGTTAAATAAATAAATAAATACATAGTAATATTTAAACTAAATGTATTTTTTTTGTGAATAGCAAATTTGGCATGTAAAATTGTTAAAATCCTTTTTGAAATTGACACTTAGATGAGCAGAAAAATTACAAAGCAAAAAAGAGCATGCAGGTATGTTTGTCCAGTCTCACTGCGTGTTGGACGTGACTTTAATAACCGCGTTTAATTCATATATCTCTTTTACTTGTTTCTATCATGTTATATAGATAAATTCTCTTAATTTTTACAATATTTCTTTTTGGTTGCTTATATAAATACTTTGTAATTTTTTATGTAGATTCAAGTGAATCAAAATGTGATTGTCTACTAGTGCTTACTCTAAGTTAATTACAAAATCTACCTAATATAAGTGCCTTTTTAAAATTCATACTTAGACTTTAATGCGAACGTAATCTTCGCTGTAATAAAACTGTTCATCTGTTATAATAACGTGTCTCTCGGTGTATTTTTAATAATAGAAGCTTTTAAATTATCAACTTTTACTACTCTTAAAGGACGTATTATAAATAAAATAAAAGAATCTATGTTATGTTACTTTCTACTTTCTTGCCAGCGAAGTATCCTCGATCAAACTTGGATAGTGTAAATATTTCATGAGCCCTGTCCTGGCTCGGGGCAGTATAGCTCTCACAGAACATTCTAATTTCCGATTAACTATTTAAAACAATTTTAAAATATAAATATCTTTTTATTTTAGCTTGTCACTAAATATGTACATTGTTTCAGTGTTTTAACTAAAGCCTATACATGTGTGTACAAAAGAGTGATTGAAGTCTGATCTAGTTTAGTTGTCGAAAAACTAAAAGTAAAATGAACAGTAACCTGACTGCAATCTGCATGTGTGTGAGTGTGATTGATGTTAGCATGTATATGTGAGTAGATTCAAAAGTTAAAATATTCGATTTGTCGCCCCAGTGTCGACGGCAGACGTCCAGTCATGATTGCCTCTCCAGTGTCCACACTCAATTGAACGTTGAAAACACTCTGCTTTGTCCGGATAATGAACTCGACGGACACGTCGAGTCTGTCCGGTTGACTGCCTCTCCTTGATTGTCATCTCGCACCCGCTAGTGACGTGTGTTTCATGCATATATCCGTTCGTATACAAATTGAATGAATTTATACTGAATTTGTTACAAAGTAATGTATCTTTTCTGTAAGGTAAGTTAAGGTCTGATTTGAAACTGATAACTACTACAATTATTAAATTTTTATTGTATTAGTTCCTTTTTTTTAAAAACATCTGTAACAGTGTTTTTTTTTTAATAATAAAACATTAAAAGAGTTTTTAATAATAAAACATAGTAAAAAACATCAATTTTCTTAAGTATCATACCGTCTTAATGTTCGTTTTTCAAAAACAATTATTCGTTTTATATAATAATGAATAGTACCTATTTTATATGGTATTGAGTATCTATATAATAGAAAAGAGATAATAGGATAATGAAATATCATCGTTTTTGTAGTTATATCATAAAAATTTTCAAAATTGTCAAATATATAGTAATGAATAGTAATATATAGTAATGAATAGTACCTATTTTATATGGTACTGAGTATCTATATAATAGAAAAGAGATAATAGGTTCATAAAATATCATCGTTATGTAGGTGTATCATAAAAATTTTCAAAATTATCAAATATTGTGTAAAACTAGTGATGAAGAAAAAGTACAAGCTATGGGAAAAGTTTCTTGATATAGCTCTATTTATTAAAAAAAAACTCGTCTTTTTCATTTGATACACTTTCATATTTAATAGTATAGTACACACCTAGGGAGGAAAAACAAGAAATGTCTCAGATCACATGTAATTATCGACTGAGGTGGAACCGAAGTATATTAACATGTGATCTGAGGCTTTCTTATTTTAATTCCAAAGATACATAGATAAATGATAAATTAAAACCTAAATAATTTTTCTGCCCGCCGGGCGATAAGTGACAACTTTCGACGAAGTTGCCGCTTTCCACCGTTCTTTACATTGTTATATACAACATAATAATGTACATACATGATATTCGTCTCTTGTTTGACAATAAATTATAATAAAAGTTCTTTCGAACAAATAAAACCAATTATTAACTTTAAATTGACTTTTTGAGCTCATGCCGGTAGGCGCAATTTGATAACATGTTATAACTGGAATGTCTCCGTTAGTTAGTTGTAGGGTGATCATGCTGACATATAAATTTAGTTTTTTTTTTATTTAGTTAACATTTATAGGTTGAATTAAAAATGGGTACCTGTCATTTTCAATCAATCGTACTATAATCGTACTAAATTTGGATTTTTTTAATTTCAATAATTAAAGTAGGTTAACTGATTTACTTGAAGTTTCCCATTGTTGAATAAGATATAGAAGGATGGATAATATGTAACCACATTATTTTAAGATCTATACAGCCCAAACATAAATATGAAATGAAAGCCAAGTTCAATTTTATAATGTGTGCCAAAGAATCTAAAGTTTGACTTTGCTAAATTTATTGATTTTTTTTTCAGTTTTTTTTTAAGTATACCATAGAAATTTATAAAGAAACACATCCTTAATTACCATTTTTTTATTTGCTTCACAAAACACCACTCGTTAAAATAACTTAATTAGGTAATCAATATTTTCCTTTAAAAGGCGGTTTGCAGCAGAACAATTATATACGTAGTACAGACATGAACAAAGCTTGTGATAAGAGAGTTGTCGACAGGAAAAAGTCTATAAATAGAGATTGTTGGAGGTCTATACTCCAAGTATTCTATTCCATTGTACAAAGCCGCACGTAGTTCTTCATCTGAAAGAAACGTATAACTTGCAAAATAGACAGACGTATGTGGATGGAACTGCCAGGTTCAGATTTTTTTTTAATTGTTTTACAGTCAATTAAGATATTTTAAATTCTATGGTTCAGTACCAGAAGTGCAGTTATATATATGTTTAAAAAAGGAGAAGTTATAGATACATACAACTACAAAAATAATTGATACTGTTATCGTTGTGCAGAAAGTACCTCAAATCAAACCAAGAATCGTCATAATAGTATTCGAATACTTAAACGGGTGTTAGATGACTTTTGTTTGTGTATAGCGTTATAGTATTTTGGAAATTTTAATCTGTTCAACTACTTTTGGGGCTAATTGTACCATCTGAATGGGTGTTGTTAATTTGATAACTTCTATCTGCATTGGATACCAACGGAGAATCTATGGTCTATGACATCTGGTCTATTAATTCTTAAAGTTGTAGTGCATAGCAATGAATCTCAACGTGGACGGTGATGCAGTCATACAATGACAATAATTATACTAATTATATTATTAAAATAAAGGTACCTTTACACTTAATAAGTTCATAAGCCAATGCTATTTTTATTTTCTCGTATTCTGCTTTTGCTTGCTCGCACATCACAGCAGGCGTCAATAAACAAATACATAAAAATATATTATCCATTAATATAAAACTAACTCTTAAGCCATTAAATTTCTGAAAACAAACGGTTATTATTGTAATGAATATGTATAAACATATTGCACATCATTAAAATAAAAAACTAATAGGTATTTATTTATAAATATTCTGGGAATCGATGTTCTAGGTGGTTGCAAAATAAAGTCGATATTGAGTAGTAAATCAACTTAACTTTGTTTTAGAAGACGATATTGAGTATCTATTCAATACTTACCACTAACTGAAATATCAGTATACATTGTATACATAATATATATTATATACACCAAACGGTGCTCTTGATAAATGAGTTTAATTAGGATGCTGAACATGACAAATACTCAGCTTAAACCACATGCTTTTATAATTTTTTTCGGTGCATTTTAATAGTTATTGTGCTTATAATTTTAAAAAAATCACTTACGTTATTTAAAAACAAATCCATAACAAAGTAGGTGTAATAGGTTATTTTGCAAAAATGTATCAAAATGTTAACAGTATACTGAAAATAATTAAAAGATTAAATATTTTACATTTCATAGCATCAAAATAAAACTAGTTAAAAAAATCCATATAAAATATTTGTAAACTTACATTAAAAGTAACTGCTTTGTTATTATCTTCTAAATTATTTAATAAATGCTTGTATGATAATAAATACTTTTTTATAACATATATTTTGTTCGTATCAGTTAGATGTTTGTTTAATAATTTTCTTATCAATCTCATTCTTTCGAAAAATGAATGATATGTTATTATTGTAGTCGCAAATATCATACTATTGAATATTACTAACAAGACCTGAGCTATAATGTAAGTCCACTGACTTGAAAAAATGAGTAAAATATAGGTAAAGTGAAACAATTGAAATAGAATATGAAAGTATAGAATTAATACAAAAGGAGATTTAAGGGGAGTTCTCAATTCAAGAGTTATATCAATAATTTTAATCCCTAAACAATATCTCAGAAAAGAAGCCTGACTTGTATAAAGACATGAAATAGCGTAAATCAAATGTTCCAGTATAAAAAAGAAGAGCGTGAAAATATCAAAACTATCTTTAAAATGTTTATAATGTATAAAGCCAAAAATAGGAGCCAATGATAAGACGATATTTAGAAATATACAATAAAACTTCACAAGGACTGTAACACTTCTTGAAGTCTTGAAGTTATAATAATATCCCATTGCCAATTTCAACTTAAGGACATTTTCTACTAAACACAAATTATTGAAGATTTTTTTTATTTCAGTAAATATAGTCATTATAACATTTAGCCGTGTATTACTGATTGAGAATCGTAATATGAACTGACCCAAATATATTGTACACTTTGTAGGTAATGAAGCGACTTAATAATATTAGATACAATACAATCATTAGAGATACACATCTTTGAACAATAGAAAGCTAAGTAATGAGATGATTGAGCCATTTCATTACTTATTTTTCTATTTCATTACTTACCATACATAGTAATACTTATTGTTGAAGATAAAAATTGATTAGTTGATTATTTTTTTTTTTTTTTTTTTTATACAAAACTAGGTTAATGCTTGACTACATTACACCTGATGGAAAGTGAAATGTAGTCTTAGGTGGTAAAGCGCATTAACCTAGCAGCCTATTCACTCTCCTCTTGAAGACACCCACATTATATTTTGCCGGAAATACCGACGCAGGCAGATTGTTCCAGTCTTTCGCTGTACGCACTAAAAAAGATGAAGCATAGCGCTTCGTTCGGACAGGTGGAGTGTCCACAACGTAGGGATGGATACCCGCCGTGCGTCGGGACGTCCGGCAAAGGAACGGGGATGGGGGAATTAGGTCGTGCAATTCCTGCGCACACTCACCAAAATGTATCCTATAGAATACTGAGAGGCTAGCAATTCTACGCCTGTGTTCAAGGCTGTGGAGTTTGGCGTCAACCAATTTAGGGTCGCCAATAAGCCTCTTTGCTCGCCTCTCAATTGAGTCCAGAACCGCAAGATGAGTCTTTGCGGCACCAGCAAATATATGGCCACAGTACTCTACACACGACCGGATCTGTGCTTTGTATAATACAAGAAGCTGTCCCGGTGTAAAGTACTGTCGCACCTCCGCAAGTACAGCAAGCTTTCCCGCAGCTGCTCTTGCTCTGGACTCAATGTACCGACCAAAGTTGAGGTTCGAGGAGATCTCTAAGCCTAACAACTGAAGCCAGTCACTGTATTCCAAGGATACATTCTGGAAAGTAGGAGCCAAGGTGAAGGGGCTCCTTTTGGCGGTGAACAAACACGTCTGCGTTTTGGTGGCGTTGAATTTGACAAGATTGGCATTGCCCCATGCGGAGACTGCCTGAAGTTTGTCATTCAAACGTTGCACCATGGCTTCTCTTTCAGACTGTACTTCATCTCTACTAGCCCGAGAACTTGGCAGATATCTTTCTACAACTGTGCTGTCGTCTGCATACCCATAGATACCGGGCTTCAACAGATCGTTAATGTGCAGCAGAAAAAGAGTTGCAGAAAGAACGGACCCCTGAGGTACTCCGGCATTTATTGTCAAGGGTTCCGAAGAACACCCGTCGACAACAACACGCAGAGATCTCTGGCTCAAAAAGTCCGTTATCCAGCCAATCAGACCAGGAGATATACCGTACGCTGAAAGCTTGCTTAAAAGGCTCACATGCCAGACCCTGTCAAAAGCCTTCGAGACGTCCAGAGAGACGGCGACCGCTTCTCCGTTCCTCTCGATGGCTTCGCTTAAAATGTGTGTTGCGTACGCTAGAAGGTCCCCAGTGGACCTATTTCGGCGAAATCCGTACTGTCGGTCACTGAGGAGATCGTTACCTTCTACGTACGCTAGAAGCCGCGAGTTCAATACACGCTCCATAATCTTGCAGAGTATGGAGGTGATTGAAATGGGCCTATAATTGGCAGGATCGGCACGGCTGCCTTTTTTGGGCACGGGTTGCACGTTGGCAAGCTTCCAGGATTCCGGCACTTTTCCAGTCTTGAAAGAGAGGCGATACAGACGTGTCAATACAGGAGACAACTCACCTGCGCATGTCTTGAGCAGAATGGCTGGTATACCATCAGGACCACTGGCTTTATTCACATCTAAACGACACAATGTTCTCCATACCTCTTTGTTTGTGATGCGGATTTCAGGCATCGAAATACCGCAGTGAGGAAGATGTTCTGGAGAAGCATTGCCAGTGTCTAGATGCGAATTCTCAGCAAACAGAGAAGCAAATACATTCGCTTTCTCTGTTGCTGTGTGGGCCAGGGATCCATCAGGCTTCAGCAGAGCAGGCAGTGAGGGTTGGCAGAAGTTCGACTCGATCGCTTTGGCAAGAGACCAGAAAGCTCGACTGCCAGTTGGTCTGACAGAGAGCTTTTCGCCATTCTTAACGATCCGATCACGACGAGCCTTCCGCAATGCCTTTTTATAGGACTTGGCAACTTGGTTAAAGGCTCTCTTCTTTGTACTTACATCCGGAGTTTTGCGGCTTGTTATTATATTGTTGTAACTTTGTTATAAGATTAATTATTATTTTTTTATAACAAAGAAACATCCACAAGATTCAATTTAATCAACGAATGCGTAAAACCAAAAACTCATTATCATTTAGCTTTTTTCTTTAAATTTAATTAACTAATTTATAGAAACAATTTTTTTTATAAATAAAAAAAGAAAGATAGGTCACGCTGCTTCAGGTCTGCTTCTACCATCTGTTCTCCTTCGTTCTCTATTCTTTAGAGAGAAGCTGATCCTACAGCTTGAAATTCAGAATATTGTTTCAGGCTAAATCCAGATGAAGGTATTCTATATATTGCAAAAATTGATCAAATTAGAGAATATATAATTTCTACGTAAATAGTAATAAACAGAACGCCACAGAAAATGGTTTGATGGAGCCAGCTTCAATTTAAGAATTGTAAATATTTTGTAGAAATAAACTAAAGTAAAACTATTGAAGCTATACTGTCATTTTATATTTTTTTCCAAATGCAAAGGTAAAATAATTGACAGCTAGGTATTTAGAAAAGTCTTTAAAATGTGAATTTCGCAAAATGAAGGAGAATATTATTACTTCAGATTTACACCAAATTTAAGGTTTTCAGAGTTTTTCCTGTATTTGTGCTTTAAAAAATTTATTCATGCCAAATTTCAAGATTATAGGTCGACTGGAAGTCCTCCTTAATTGATATATAAGTATGTTTTTGTTACAGGTTAAAGGAATCATAGAATTATAGTATTTCTGAAAATTTACGAGTAAATTTTGATTCCTTTACGAATTTCTATAAATTGCGAAAATTTGCGTACATCTGCGACAGTCACTATTATTAATATTATTATATTATTATATTATGTAAAATTAACAAAATTTACCTTATTTTGAATTGTATTATTATTAGTATGTTATTTTGAATTGTATTATTGTAAAGTATAAATTTGTTTGTATTATTATTATACTAGATTTTAAAAAGTAAACGACATGTTTTGTATAAGTATTGGAATATTGTTACCTGTTTCAGTCTTCATATTAACCACGTACAGTGGAGTAATATTGCTTATTAAAGTAATAAACATTGCTCTCGCGGAAGCGTCACTTCACATACCTGGTTTCAGTTGAAAATCAGCGCTGCTTGAACGAGTATCATCCCGAAGAGGCAGCACATACTGAGCAGAACGCCCATACGGCGTTGTATAAAGTAATACGGTTATTCATATGAAATGGAAAAACTATCTTCTTTTTAAACAAATAACGCTTATGAACATTAGACATTACACCGCGTCACCTTCCCTCGTCCCTTCCTCGACGATTCGCGTGCGTATTTCATACGGGGGGGGGGAGACGCGTACGCGTTTATTTAGTGTAGTTATTGATTTTTTTTATTGTTTTTATTCTAATTATGTACAACGTCCGAATAAAAGTTTTCTTTCTCTCTTTCTTTCTTATCGGATCGTATTACCTTATCGGATCGTACTACCATCGGACTACCAGACAACCAGACATTCCACAAATTTCCACACGAAACGGTCTCGATACAACATTCCTTATAAAGCTGCTAAAGAATGAAACGCCTTGCCCGAGTCTGTGTTGAGAACAGTCTGGATCTCTTCAGATCAAGACTAAATCGGTGCCTCATATGTAAGCGTATTGACCGTAGCTCCACTGTAGACCGCATCATCACCTATCATCACCATCGACTGAGATCATGGTCAAACATGTGGCTAACCACCGTTAAACAAATAAGTAAAGTATAACAAAAAATTTTGTCTTAAATTTGTATTTTCATACATATAAACAACATATTATCTTTTCAGTATTCAAGAATCAATTACCTATAACCAATTAAATAATTACCAATCTAGAAACAGAAAAAGTTACATTGTCATATACGATATTCCAATTAAATTGTTCGAATTACAATACCGTGTTGACGCAATTGCTTTCTTAATACTTAATAATAGTTTGACCAATGAATTAGGGGCACGATGAAATAAACAAAAACATAGATGAACATCAAAAAAATTTAAATAGAGTTATTCTGGTCACGTAGATGAGGTGAGCACACACACACTAATAATATTTGAATACACATAAATATTGCTAAATCTTATTTCTATCCTACTTTCTTTAAAATCCTTATTTTTTTCCTGTAAAGTACCTAAAGTTTCTATACACTAGCAGACCAAATACCTTTTAATTTATCTAAGCTTGAACAGTTTCTCAAGTCGAGTGTACTTTATCAAGTTGTAAAACGAAGTGCACTAACATAATACAATATTTAATCTAAAACTAGGTTTTCCTTTAAAACTAAAGAAATCATAAAATTGTTCATACCAATTCATTGTTAGGTAATATTTATTTAAAACTACCTTTTAGTTTTATGCTCGTTTTATCATGGTAGTCATTCAAACACTACACGTTTCATAGAAGCCAAAAATTAAGTTAAGGCTACAAAAGGCGAGCTGTATTCCTTGAATTATAAAATTATGATTAATATGATGAATTGTTAGTTCTTTCAATTATGCTATAAAATATGTAATAAACGACCAAACCCAGCATTCAGATATATGCTATGATCATCACATGCTTGCCAGTCCCTGTCGGGAATCGAACCCGAGCCCCTTTGTGCCTCTATACGTTAGGCGTCTTCGTTAACCACTCGACCAACGGATGAAATGTAATGAACGAAGTAAATATAATAAGGACGCAGAAAAAATAGGCCATCCTGAAATGTGACTGTCCGACCCTCACTTACTATCAAAGGCGTATATGTGATGGCTTTTTTAAACTAATCTGATCTAAAATTTTATTGTTTTTGAATGATCATACAATAAGTCGTAAAAACAATGTGATAAGTCGTAGTTGTTATAAAAGATATATAAGTAAAATAGCTGGATTTTGCAGCATGATACCACTTAATTATTACTGATTAATTTTCACTAAACTTCAATTATTAAAGGTGCCAAATATGAACATGATCTCTGAATTATGCAACCCCTTAACACGTATTAATTAATTGGATAGAACAGGTGACTGACTGGAGAGGAAATTACGACAGGTGGACTGCTACCAGTACTGGGTACTGTTACTGGTAAGAGATTGAGTATAATATTTTAAAAACTACGCTTGTAATTAGTTTACTGTTACTGTACACAAATTGTAATTAGTTTACTGTTGGTTTTTTTTTTTAATTTTTTTGTGAAGTAATTACATACATGGAAACTAGAGCACAGTTCCATTTCCAATTAGTTAAGTTTTAACGAAATTTATGAAAGTGTAAAATTAGTTAGTGAGAAGTTTTCTACGCTCTAGGTATCATTTTTGTAATCGTATATTTCAGCAAAACTAAAAAGTAGACTTATTATTTAGATCTGTTTAATGTTAAGATTATTTTAAGTTATTAATATTGTTAAGGAAATTATCGATATGTTATATTTTTCAAAAGCTAAACTGCCACAAACCAGCCACTTATCTTAAAATATTTATAATTCCAGGCTTGATCTGATCGTCAAAAATGTTTTCTAAATTGTATTATTTTATGTTATAATTTGATTACTTACAGACATTTCTTTTGTTTTGCATTTCAAGTACAAATCTATAATGTATCTTAATATGGAAACACGATGCTCGACAGCAAGAAAAGAAAAAAAAATATCAGAATTTAATAAAAAGTTTTTTTTTTAGTATTGTGAAAGTAAGGTTTAAAGTGTTATTATTATAAAACGTTCATTGACTCTAAAATAATGTAATAATTTATGTATAATTTCTTATTTTTGTTGTAGTGTGTACTATCCCATGACTTTGCAAATTTTTATGACTCTTAAAGGGTTGTCTGTAAGAGATTGCTTTTAAGATCGCATTTGCACGAAAATTCTTACTGTTTCAAAATCTATTATTGTAATTTCCTATTGCTATAATTTTATGTGCAACATTGTTTTTAAATGAAAGAAATAAAAAATGTAATGTTTTCTTGATGACATTAATGAGCCCCGATCAAATTGAATCGCACCACGCAGTGATATATCGCAAGGTATTGTATAATATCTAAATCCAAATGGAGATCTGTGTATTATTTTCTTTCCTGACAATCTATAATCTTGCTCTTCGAACACACACACACACACACACACACACACACACACACGCACGCACGCACGCACGCACGCACGCACGCACGCACGCACACACACACACACACACACACACACACACACAAACACACACACACACACACACACACATTACATCACTAGTTAACAATAAATTGCAAATTATTACATTACCTACATATTTTAGTTTTTATTATTATATTTTAAATTAAACTGCCTTATCGAAAATATGCTGAATCGGTTTTTTTTTATTATTTGACACTATTTGAGTATAATCTAACAATGTATTGTGTTCAGTTAATAAATAGATACAGACATTTTATAAGTCAAATGTATAACAAAGAATTTATATAAACAACCAAAAAGATACTACTTGAAAAATTAAGAGAATATAGTATTTATTTTATAGTTAAATAATGTGATAGAAAGTAGAAGAAATATATAAATTAAACGTCATTCAGGTCACGTCTGACACGCAGCGAGTCGTGTCTAGACAAACATACCTGTCTGCTTTTATTTGCTTTGTAATTTCTCTGCTCATCTAAATGTCAATTTCTATATAGAAAAGAATAACAATTTTACTTCCCTAACTTAACTTTATATTTATGTTTTGTGTTAATTCTATGTATATTAGAATTAAATTTAGAATGATTACGTGTTTATAAGGAATTTTCTAGGTTTTAGGTGAGCCTGGTATATCCTTCAGTGTATTTATTTATTTTTATAAAGGGCAACAGGTGAGCAGTCCGTTGTTTGTTTTTCTAGTGTTGTAACAATCGAAATAAAAATCGGAACGAAATAATTATTACCGGTGGTCTTATTTTAATATAAAATATCTATATATGTAAAAAATGTAATGTATGTAATTCGTTTTGGTTGGTCGTTGGTTTTCTTTAAAAGTATCATATGTTTGCTAATATTCTTGAAGTGGTGTTTATGAGATTTTGTTACAAAGTATTGTAAATAAATGTTCCTCCATCTCATAATAATTCATCTTCTAGCGCTAGCCAATTACACATAATATTATATTTTCTTTGTAGTAGCAACTTGCTGAAGTCTTCTAAGAAAATCGTAGAGCACATTATTAAGGTAATATTATCTCCGATCATGGTCTCTCATATTAAATTTACCCCATTTAATAAAAAAAAACTATGCTCTTTACTGATTGTATGTCAGTTATGTTGTCACGAAGTATTTTATGGTTAATTATATATAATTAAAATTGTTAAAGATTGATAACATAATAGTTGCAGTCAACATACTTTCTTGTTTAAAATTCAATTTCACTTCAGGGAACGGATGTTCAGAATTAGTATGTTCTGTAACAAGCCTTGAGTACCGGATGCAACGAGCGATGAATCGAATTTACTGTTCATAATTTTATCAAAACTTCACCGAGTAGAAATAAAATTATCTACCTTTTGATCAAATGATGATCATTATTACAAAATATAAATGATATTGTTTTTAAATACATGGTAATACAATAATACTTGTGTAAAAATAATAGTAATACAATTAGTGATAAACCTTTACTTGCACAATTTATAGATTGAAATGCTTCATTTTATATAAAGTAGTCGTAAAGTTTCAGTCAGCTCAAAATAGCATTATATACAGACAAAAAAAATAAAGGTCTCAAACAAATTGAAAGTAAAAGTTAATTATACTTAGAGTTTTGATTAATATGTTCAGGCGCATTTAAACTTTAATAATCAGCAAATTATATATTTAATATATTTCATACTTTAATTTTAAGGTTGTATAATATTTACTGAGGTGATTATAAATATAAATAAAGTTGGATCTACCCTATATCGAAAGAAGACGTAGACAAACTCTGCGGAATGAAATATATTCAATCACTTTCCAGTCTCCTCGCCTTACTAGTAAGATGTTTTATATAACAAAATAATTCTTTGGCATATGACATCTAAATATTTGGGTTCTATTTATTTCTCTGAATTTGCTAAAAACAATTTAAAAAATGCTACTTGTATAAGTGCTAATATTAGACAATAATTAAAAATTTGTTATTTACCATGTTTCGACATTTTCAAACATGTTGATTAATTATAGTATTTCCATAAATATTTTCTTTTACATACCATATAGTCTCTTAAGCAAGCACATTTGGATGAAATATTTTTTTGTCTTACTATACGTTCTTATTTGTAAAAACGATCACTCTGTTCAGTAGTCAATGAGTCTTATCCAAATGGCAAAGTTTAAAGTGTCCCTAAAGCGTTATACTATTTGAACAATTTAAACTCCTTTTAGTTTAGTGTTGTTAAAGATATCATATAAATCTCTGTTAACAACTGATGTTAATAAACCTACTTTTAAATATTATGCACCTGTTTAAGGTTACCTTAAAACTATTTTTTTTTTATTATTTTTTTTTCTTTCAGTATTTAATTATGGGCTTTTAATGGTTTTAATCTTGAATTGTTAGTCAACCGAACTAGAATTAGATTGTTCTCTGAAAGCTTTAGTGTCGCAGATCAGGGCACTGCTCATGAAATATTCACCGTCGCCAAGTTTCATCGGGGCGTTTACCTCGCTAGCAACAGAGTGGAAAATCGTTTGTAGAGTACATTGCTGTACCAACAGACTTAATTAATGTTAAATTATAATTTTAAAAAAATATGTATATTGCTTCCTATTTTTTTTAAATAAGTATTTTTTTTTTTAATTTTCAGAACTTTGTACTTATGTTTTTTATACGTATATACGTATGTATAACAAATAACCAAATCAGAATATGAGTTTTAATATATTATCCTTTTTTTATACTCTCTATGTCAATGCTTGGCTATATTCCACCTGATATCAAAATCCAATCCAACGATATTAAAACTAAACCCAAAACTGTATCCATACAATAGCATCGCTTTGAGAGAAGTCGACCAAAGCAAACTGTGTTTATAACCAGGACTGGTAATTTCCAAATTTAACTTCTAACGCATTTCACAAACAGTAGGAACTAAAGCTCGCTGATAAATCGAAATGGTGCACCGCAAAAAGGATTTCTAGCCTCAAGTACTGGAGTTTCCTTTACTTGCAATATCCTATAAAATATCCGATACATATTTCAACCAAAAAAATAATTATTTTTTTTCTATAACACTCCTGGAGTTGATAAAAGGTATCTACTTAACTTAGTTATTTTATAACTGACGATTTATGTATAACCTGTTTTAGTAAATTGTATTAATTTTCAGAATTTTGAGCTGAGCGTAAGCGAAGCTTTTAAACCGTTTGGGAATCAATTCTTTGAGGCAACATCACAGGAAAACCACTTGACCAATTTTAATCAAAATCGGCACTCACGTCAAAGACGTGACTGGGCCTGTTTTCCAAAAAACAGAATAAAAAATATTGTTTCATTTTAAAGATATGGTCAAAAAACTGAATCTCCCATAGACTTAAGCTTAACTGAACCTGCGCGCGCTCGTCAATCGTTACTCTTAACCTTTCCGGTGCCAGCAACTTCATTGGAAGTCCTTGGGCGCGGTATGGACCAACTTCAGTAGCATTAAAAAGGGGGAGAGTGCTCAGCTTAACTCCCGCAGCGCATTGTGGCATATTAGTTAATAGAAGAATAAAAAAGTTCCCATGCGGAATAATTAAAAATTTACGCAAGGCGTATAGAATATATTTCTATGAAGTTTTAAAAATTGGTTAATTCGGAAAAGTTTTATACATTGAACTGAATGAAATGGAAAATAGCAAAGTACTTAGATCTTATAAACCTCTACAAATAATTGTAATTTAATAATTACATTTATCAACACACAAGGCGAAAGGTGTGTCAAGCAAAAATGGATGAACGGATTTGGATAAAGTTCGGTACACGGATAGTTTATTATCCGGAATAACACATAAAGTACTTTTTTCCCATAATCCTCTATATTTCATTAAATATTCAAAATTTTTCCCCAGATGACAAAGGTTTCCCTCTCTTTATAAGAAAATCTAAAACTTTGCTAATATAAAAAAATCCGTTAAAAATCTTTATTTGTCAGAAGAAAACTGAGACGACTTCGTTTTAGTGTTATCATAATGTGCTTTACTTATATGTTTAATTCATAATGTTTAGTTTATTACTTAATGCCTATTAAATAAAATTATGTGAGTATTATGTTTTTTTATTAATGTGTAATTATTGGTATGTATGATTACAGTGTTTATAACTTTTTGCCACCTCTATATGCACTAGTTTTTTTTTATTTCCTAACAATATCTAGAAGATATATACATTAGGCGATAAGACCGCCCTTTGTATTTCCCCTGTGTTTTTTGTTTTTAAATTTCATTGGTATACAATAAAGTATTTAAACAAATAAAGGTTTCGTTCGTTTACATTATATGTATACTGTACTTGCACTTCCTACTTAACTTAAAGTTATATAAGATATTTTTAAAAGTAAATTACTTGCTATTCCAATAGCTAGCGTGGTTTAATGATTTTTCTATCACATAAAAAAGCTAGACCGATCATTCATATCAGTAATCTTGGCGAATCATTTTTTTCCTGGTCAATTCAATTACCTACTAGATTTATATTTTATTGTGTATATTTTAAACACAGGCTCTTTAAGGCGAATTAAAGAAACAGAAAGAAATAAAAACTTTTATAACACAATACAAGTATCTACAGAGAATATACGACAAAATAAAATAAACTAAGTTAGATTTAATAGAAGATAGAATTTTAATAGACATTTGAGTTGAGCTCAATTCAATCGCGGTCAATCGATGACATTAGATATAAAAAAATATATTCAAGGAGTTGTATGCTTATAAATGAAGAAAGACGAAAATAAAATTAATAAAGGTCTTCGCACTGTCCTTCATTTATAAATAGGAAATACGTATTAAATATTAAAGTAGATTACATATTTAGAAAATAACACGAAACTCATGGTGAGACGCGACACTTAACAAAAATTACAACTGCTTTTTATGTAATAAAATGTTCTTCCATTCAAAATTAATTTCCCAAGTAAAGAAGTCTTTAATTAATTGAAACAAAAAATAAATAATAACAGATTATAATTTTATAATTTTTTGTTCTCTGGTACCAATAAAGAAAAAGGTAATACGTAATTTTTTTTCCGTATTTCTTAAAGGAATTTCTTTACAGTTCAGGTAATAAATGTAATAAATACTAATCCGTGATTCAATTTGAAGTGTGCGAATCCCCGCTTGTATTTTAATTCACTTTATGCTCCGTAGATGATACCAGTCAGAGCGACTGTAGTGTAAATAATTTTTTAGTATAATTCGCTGCTCCTCTTCGTGTATCTTTTATTTATAAAGTATAAATTAATAAATCATTCATTACTTTAAAGTACTTGCAAAATTGTATTATTCCCAGATGAAATATAAAACTATAATATACTAAGAGAGAGAAGAAAACCTATAATACTTATATTAGGTCTTTACATTTGAAATTTTTCGTACAGGCCAATTTAATCACAAATTTCTGCTCTTTGGTAAGAAATTACAAATTCAAAATTACACAGCTGTTTACACATGTATTTTTGTTTCATTGAACGTCATTTGTGTTTTTCTTCTGTTTATTCAGTTTGCGTTACTCAGTTTACAAAATGGAAAACTGAAAATATTGCATATTTTACGAGTACGAGGTCCACCGTGGCACCAGTGTTGCAAAAACCACTGGAAGGGTTAATGATGTGTATGGTTTTTTTTTTTTTTTTATTATATAAAAATAAATATATGTATATGTGTATGGTGGTCATATTTCAAAAGACAACATAGTTCGTTTCTTGTTCCAGAGTTTTCATTCTGGAAATTTCCTGCAGAAGAAGCCCCATAAACGGCCGGAGACCACACACTGCACACCAGACGGCTTACATTTTAGAAAGGCCTCAATTAGAATGTCTAAGACATTGTTGTTCCAACAGATTACCATTTTTTTCGAAATTTAGTCAACTTCTGGCAAGGGAAAAAAATCAACTCCAATGGGGCAGTCCAAATCGCCTTCAAAGATTTTTTTTTTAGGACTGTTTTTTTTTGGTAAAGGAATCAATGAAGTACCTATAAGATGGCAAAAGTGCATAGAAAACAATGGTTCATACTTTTATTAATTAAATACATTATATTAAAAAATATTCGACTTTTTGTTCCTCCCATACAAAACGCCAATTACATTTGTCAAAACTAATATTAGATACAAGGATACTCAATGTCCTCACTAAAGGATATCGCTAAATAATTTGGGGGCTTTTGTTCACGTTCACGTGTAACGTAATCCTTACTGATTTTGTTAACCTTTGCTGGTAATTAATGCTTTATTTTCTTAATGATTTTCTCTGATGATTGTAATGGCTTTATTTGATTGTAGTATATATAAAGAAAGGCATTTTAAATATAAGAGTACATGAAATTAAAGATGACAGATATATAAAAAAATTATATACTTACAGATATCTGGAACAGTCAACAGTTATGTAGTCTTAATAAGATTAAGAAGTCTTATTATAATATAATATTCAGTAACTTGAAATTACGAACATATCTCGATGGCAAATACATCTAAGCAGTTAAATCGATTGTGTTCAAACAATATGTTTGTAATATACCTAATGTGTAATGTGTAGATGTAAAAGTCTAATTAAGGTGCGTTACCTATACACCACTTCTATTTAGTTTTGTGTCCTGTAACACATAAGCACAAAATATAAGTATCACTAATATACCAGAATGATGGATCTAAATAAACTATATATTTAGAAGTTGAATCATTATCCTTAAGTATATCACGGTGAGTGCGAAAGCGATCCCGTGGCGTCCCACTAAGGTGATGAGGTCAACCGTTTTTTTTTAATGGGTAGCCTTAAAAATGGCAGCGTCCTCTATGCTGCCGGGTACCCCCACGGCCATCACCTTCCTGGCCGCTGGGATGATGCGTAAAGCATTTTTCCAACGATTAAAAAAATTAAAATAAAATATCCTTAAGTATATATAAATAGCAATGTTATTTATCTCTTAGCACTCATAGTGATAGCGTTTGCGTCCAAATGACGTAATCTTTTGTTAAGTACATAATGATTATATAAATTTTGCAGTTTATTTTACAATTATAGTCACTAACGAGATGCTGTGTATGTAGATATGCAGGGTATGTGAAACATTCGACCCGTGAAACATGTCTTTGTCTCCATCAAAGCCTTCACAAATCTACTGTTTGTTTTGAAGGAATACTAAATGTTATTGTACTACAATTTATTGTTAAATGCAAAAGCTTAGGAATATTAAGGCATTTTAGATTTATAGTTTAAAAGTAAATATTTGGGCCCAGATATTTGTCTTTTTATATACTTCCTCATCATAAGTTACTATTTTTATTTATCTTTTACTAACTATAAAGAACGATTAAATCATTGGAAAGAAACTAATACTGCATTCGATCCAGAACAATTGGTAGAGCGACGGTTTCCAGAGGTCGCGGGTTTGAATCCCTGCCCGCATCGGTTTATTTTTCATTGTATATTTTTACAAATTTAAATGATCTTAACATGGCTATACATGTTTATAGATATTTTCAAACATATCAATGTACATTTTTTTCCGAAAATATTTTTTTTATAATTTAATAAAAAATATTAACGGCCACATTTTGATGGGCAAGCTGATATATGTATATTAAATTAAACTTAACTATGTGTACAAGTTTCGTTTTTACTACAAAACCGATGGGAGCATGAATTTGCAGTGAAGGGGTCTCGTAGTATTAGAATTTTTTCGATACTTTACAGATAGTTCCGGACAATGTGTGGTGAAAAAAAGTCAAACGGATTGTCAAAACTCACGAGTCATTGAACTGAATTAAAAAAAAATGAAATATAGAAGGATACGATGTTTTTTTTTGTAACATCACCACATTATTTTTTTATCTACTTTTGTTATACTCTTTAGTTTACAAAAAGATTATTATTATAAATTTATAATGTAATAAAAAATAATCGTTCTTAGTTATTAGAGTAGGAGGAGGAGTAGGAGTTTCTTGCCGGTTCTTCTTTTTTGGACCTACCCTTTGGAATTGTGCAACTAGAGTTTGAATTCTCATAACTGCAATGTATTTCTATTAAAAAAAAACTTTGACTATAGAAATAATAAAAATCTTATTATTTGTTTGTGATTTTATCTCACATATATTATTTAACCTCGACTGTGATTATGTTGTCATACATTGTAACAGACATGAAGCATCGTAACCGGATTTAAGATTCTATTTAAGGTATAAAAAGAAAATACTAAGTCGAAATTAACGCTTTCTTAACAAACCATAGATAAGTATTAAACATTTGTCCATTTACCAAAGTTAGCTAACATATAAATGAAACGTTTGTTTTAAAGTAAAATATTTTTTGAATATTATTTAAATTCAGTTATGAAAACACTAAAAAAATTTTAAAGAAAAAATAATATAAAACAGGTAAAACAGGTAAAAATAATATAAAATTTCAGTAAACAGTCTATTAAATCAATTGGTATCCTAATTTGTCTTCCTTCCTAATTGGTATCCTTATTAAACAAAACATGTTTTCAGTCAAGGCGAAACTTTAGGGAAATGTGATTACATCGGAAGCGCTAGTTAGTTGAACTTCGATAAGAGATAAGTATCCGCGAAACCGTGAAGTGAGGTCCGTTTACGTCTTTGTTTCAATGATTGAAGATATATTTATTTAACTCAGCCTTATTAATATTAGATGTTATATATTGACATATGGTAAACTGACTTTAAATGGGAAATAGATAAAATATACTTACATAGAATAAAAAAAATCTATAACTCCTTTAAGTGATGTATGTCATATTGTATACGACAGTAGATCATTTAGAAATCGATGTTGTTAGTTCAGCATTATTTAATGCATATACTAATCAGAAGCATTTCAAAAATGTAAACTATTTTGTGAGTTAATTTAGTTTTCCTGCTTAATTATACGGTTAAAAAAAAACATGCAAAAGTGAAGCAAAGCTCACCCTCACAAAAACTTTCATGAATTTCGTTATAACCTGACTAATTTAACACGGAACTGTGCTCTAGTTTCAATGTAATTACTACGCGAAAAACTAAAAGTAAAACGAAGAAAAACCTGACAACAATCTACATATGTATGTGTGAGTATGTAACACACAAATTGGTTAGTGTTGCTTAAAAAAAAAAACACTATCTGTCGCCCTACTGTCACCGGCAGATATCCAATCGTGTTTGCCTCTCCAGTAACCTCACTCAATTGAACGTTGAAAAATCACTGCTTTGTCCGATTAATGAACTCGACGGACACTTCGCGTAGCATCGGTCCGGTTGACTGCTACTTCTTGATTGTCACCTGGCACCCATTTATGACGTCTCCATTAATAATAATAAAATCGCAACATTCAATAAAACACACAAGTCATTAAAACAATGATTGAAATAATTAGACCGCATTGGTTCTTATTATTTAGGTTAAATCAAGAATTAATTAATTAGTAACCATAAAATAAAAATATATTGAAACCATTATAAGTTATAATTAAAAATCGTTTAACTATAATATAACCTAACATTATTTACTAGATTTGATTTTGGTGACGATAAAACCTATAAAAAAGTCCAACAACCACAATGAATAACACTTTAAAAAAAACAAACTTTATCATCAACAGACTGTTGTAATTAATTTAAATATAATAAATATTTAGATAAAAAAACGTGAATTATTTAAGAAAATTAGTCATGTTTGTAATTAACAATTTAATAGCCATGACCTTACTTCTGTAATAGAATTTTAAAATATACCAAATGATAAACTAAGTATATACAATACATTACAAAAATAAAAAAAAATCTAAACTATTTAAATAAGTATTTAAACATAAGAGTTGTAGAACACGCGTGTCCAAGGTGAGGTCGAGCTATCATTAAGAGATCTTGTTGTTACTATGTTTCCAAAAAAATAAAATAAGAAGTATTGTGAGATAAATTCTTTTCAGTTTACTTTAAATTTTGATTAATTTCACAGTTTATACGTCCTGGTCGCCTTTAGATTAAGAGTCCACAGATGTTCTTAAAGTGGGTTAAGGAACTGGTACCAACAGCCGTTTGAGGGTATGAATCTTCCATATCTTTACATCGTCGCTTATCTTCAGGGAAATAGGAAATATTGACTTACATGGTTAATGATTTTGTCTAATTGAGCTCAGTTAATTTAACAATTCGCCAATACGAATAGTCTGTATGATAATATAGTATATAGTATATCTAGTATATATAGTATCTGTATGATAGTATAGCAAAGAATATATATTCATTGATGTAAAAAGGAATATACCTTTTGGCATGAATACAATTCCATTAAATAAATTTTATTAGCCTTGTTAAGAATTATGAGTGATTATAAAAGTTTTGTGCCAATAGTGGACGGCCAATATTTGATATTTGTTGTATAAGGGAGGATTATAATATGGGAGATATTTGGATTAATTAGGTGTCAGATTGGCACATGGTCTCATTATCTTTATTGTTATGAGTACAACCTTTGCTCGATGATGAATAGGTCCCCGCTATAAAAACCTGATAAGCACCTCTGCCGGGAAAACTCAGAATCAACCTTATCAGTAGTTACTTTTACAATTTAAGCAATATCCTTTATCCTCATCCTTTTCTTCCTTATCATTTTTAATGAAGTCTTAATGTGATAAATTCCGGTGCAACTGGATTGAAATAAAAGATATGTGATACCTATTTCGTACACGTTAATTACCGTTTTTTTTTTAATTTATAAAACGCGATAGTTTAAAAGATGGTATAATCTTTTCACCACTAAACGTAGGCAAGCTCGCACGGTGCAATTTCACCAGTGTGACAGAACCACATGACATAGCTCTCGCCGTTTTAAAATGTCTAATCTTAATAATTTTTAAAAAATTCAATAAACAAAACACTATCTCTAACATATTTTCATATATTTATAGACAACAGTAATCGCAAAATATCATAACACTGTTACAACTTTATAAATTGAACTTGTGTACAAACAATTTTGTACTTAATCCATATACAAATATATTGACTACCTGATACTCAAATGCTAGAGGAAGCGCAGGTACTTGCGGCTTGGATTCCTCTTTGCGGTACGCCGAGTCGATTCCGTCTTTATTTCCGTTTGTCGCGTTTATATCCTATAGTAGGATTAGTTTATTGCCAATATTATATATTCCGTATCTAATAGAAATAAAAACGTATTTAAATGTTCAAGATACGAGATTTTTTAACGCTTTACAATTCTTATACGGACAAGACTCTTATTCCATAGAAAACACAGTTAATAAAAAAAAAATAGTTTCACCTAATTTATTAAGTCTTGAAACAAAAATTATATAATAAATTTTTCATACTTGAAAAAATGATTAAAGTGTACCTATCAATTGAATAAAAAAAGATATATTTTAATAAACGGCGCTAAACGAATAAACTTTTGCAAAAGCTATCACTTTTACGCAGTATTTTTACATTATTGAAATTCCAATAGTTTACCGCCTACAAAAATCTATCAATTTATAGTATAATAATAATAACCTATTATATTCTTCTCTCATGCCCAATACTATTTATTATACTTACACCCAATACCCAAAATAAGTTATTTCAGGTACCCCTCACTTGTGTTTTTCTGTTCATTTAATCGGTTGACTGATAAAAAAAGCTATAGCATTAAGTCCGCCAATTGTATAAATTTCTTTGTACAATAATTATTTTATAAATAAATATAATATTAAAAAAAATGGATGTTTTATATTATAGTCTCTTAATGTTTAGTTTTTAAGAAAAAAATCTTGTAAAGATGTTTTAAATATAGAGGAACTAATACAGTAAAAAGTTAATAATTGCAACAGTAATCTTTTTAAATCAGACCTTAACTTACCTTACAGAAAAAATACTTCACTGTGTAACAAAATCAGTATAAACTCATTCAATTTATATACGAACGGATATATGCATGAAACACACGTCACTAGCGGGTGCGAGATGACAATCAAGGAGCGGCAGTCAACCGGACAGACTCGACGTGTCCGTCGAGTTCATTATCCGGACAAAGCAGAGTGTTTTCAACGTTCAATTGAGTGTGGACACTGGAGAGGCAATCATGACTGGACGTCTGCCTTCGACAAATCGAATATTTTAACTTTTGAATCTACTCACACATACATGCTAACATCAATTACACATGCTCACACTCACACACATGCAGATTGCAGTCAGGTTACTGTTCATTTTACTTTTAGTTTTTTGACAACTAAACTAGATCAGACTTCAGTCACTTCAGTCACTGTACAAAAGTACACACATGTATAGGATTTAGTTAAAACACTAAAACACTGTACATATTTAGTGACTAAAATAAAAAGATATTTACATTTTAAAATTGTTTTAAATAGTTAATCGGAAATTAGAATGTTCTGTGAGAGCTATACTGCCCCGAGCCAGGACAGGGCTCATGAAATATTTGCACTATCCAAGTTTGATCGAGGATACTTCGCTTACAACAAAGTAGAAAGTAATTTATACAAAACAATTCGATCGCAAAGTTTCATTATGTTTTTAAAATTTCGAAAAGGTTTTAGTGAAATTCTAGTTGACATAACATAGATTCTATTATCTTATTTAAAAAACATCCTTTTCCCAAGAATATTACAGGAAGTTTTAATATTTTTTTTTTGTTAAAAGTACATGATTCAATTAATTCCTGAACGAAGTATAAATAAAAAAAATAAATAAAATAAGGTCAAAATACAGATTCTGTTTTGTATTTATATTTAAAGGAATTTGCTCCTTATTAGCCTATATAGATAACGTTATTAGTAACAATAACATTGCGTTCGATTCTAAATGTATTTGTCTGAATTGCCTTGAACCTAGGTCAAAGTTATCACTCGATGAAATAACAAATATCATCATTTGAAAATATTTTTTATAAAGGTCTCCCTTGGTACTGTTTATTAATTATATAGTACTTATAAATACTAATTTATAAAAATAAATAACAATAATTGAACAAAATATCTTAAAGCTAGGATCACACAACATGGTCATAAAAATATTTTTATTTGTTTTATTGCCGTAATAAAAAATAAGGAAGAGTAAGAAAAAACGGAAGTCCTTGTTAATTAAAAAATCAAATATAGAATATACAAATGCATGTGATATGTTTGATATTATATAGTTATTGATAGAATCCGAATATTGTTCCAAACTGCTTACGATTCTGCAAGGTTTTACATCAATGTCAAGTATATTCTCGTTTTGCGGTCAACGTGTTTTTTGATTCTTAAAAAAAGTGACCTCCAATTTAAATTTATAATCGGATTTTTGTTTGTTTCTTATCTTTGTATTATGCAAATACAAAACATTAAATTTTATTTAATTATTGCTGTTGTAATACTATAATAAAATTAAAAACATTTCCTGTAATAAAAATTTCAAACCTCTATTTTTTTAATCTATACCTAATTAAATTTAAAAAAAACAAAAAAAAACTATTTACTAAAACACATACACCCGTACACGAACAGTCTATATAGCTTAAATTCTATTACTTTGGCTTTTTAATGTTATGTAAATTTTGTAAAATATTCATAACGGGTACATTAATAAATGTATTTACGCGAGCACCGTAAATAAACTCTAAGTGAGTAAACTGATGAGTTTTGTTTATAACGATAAAATTATCGACAGCTCTTAGCTTATTTTTAAGAATTTTCACATCCTCAATTGCACTAAACCAATCAACTTCACTGGCAACTAATGTTATTGGCACAATTATACGAGATAAATCATATTCAGGAGGAGATGAAGAGGAATAGATGATATTATTTTTTTTTACTCCATAATCATATCTTCGGAATCCTTTGTACGTTTGTAGAAAATGTAGAAAAAGTTTCGATGATGATCCAGCGGGTACATGACTGGTTATCACTGGAAGTTTTTCTGGTAACAAGTTTGTTAGTTTTTTTAAACCAAAATTAACAAATAATTCCAATTCACATAATATTTTTAGCGGGGATCGTATGTTACAAACGAAAGTGTGGTACAAATTCAGCTTTTCATTGAAAGGGAAAACCTCATAAATTCTTTTGGCGATATAATCTAAGTTGTCTATATTATTGTAAAAGAAATCAATTAATGGATATTTCGTGGCAGCTAAAGAAGCAACTGGTGCGAGTAGAATAGCATGATCTACTTTCTTGTTGTATTCAGGTCTCAAGCTCATCAACACCAAAAACACTGTCGTTCCTTGAGAAAATCCAATGTACGTAAGTTGTGAGCTCGTCGTGGTATCCAGTATATAATCAATGGTTCCAGGCAAATCTCGGTATCCAATTTCCTCATAGGAAAAGTCCCAGAATATTTTATTTGGTATTTTCTTGTCTTTATTATTATTATACCTGTTACCTCTGGAATTAAAGAGCCAAACATCATAACCGGCGTCTGCTAATAAATAAGCCAAGGAATGTTTAGGACCCAGGACCAGCCAGCAGTCAGAACTGTCTCCTATTCCATGAACTAACAAGATTGGAGGTGCTTTCCTTGGTATTCTGTAAATCTTCAACATATATCCATCTTCTGTATGCACGAAGTGTTCTTCAACAGGGTAGTTATATTTTCGGATTAATTGTGGAGAGTTTAAAAACACATCAGAAACACTTGAATTGTATTTATCTTGGACCTTACTAAGTAACCCAAAACTATGAACACAATTATAAGAAAGCATAAGGAACACAAAAACCACAGTCGCGTGACAGACACACATATTAGGGAACCCGAATTTCACAAGTAAACCGAATGGCGATGCTGCTGCTAATGACAACAAAAGGCCAAAGTCAATGGTATATCCGTAATAAAGAATAAATTCAATAAAAACTGGTAGTTTTTTTATTTGGCAATGAATTAATAACATGTGTTAACTTTTGAATCCAATAGTTGAATCAATATTAAGAAAATATACAGTACCAAATCATAGTGATAGTATTTAAAGACAACTTTTGAGGTTTTAAAAGTAGTAAACCTTCTAAAAGGTCGAATCCTATAAGGACTGTCACATATTAATATGTTAAAAATTCGCTTGTGAATAAACAATTATATGTTAATTATCACATTTTTATAATAATTATTAAACTATTTTACTATATTAAAATGGATTGCATAAAAACTTTTCAAATCATATTTCTAATAATTAAAAAAAAAATCACTAGTCCAGCTCTCAGCGAACTCACGCCTAAAAGACGCTGACAAACGCGTCTCTGTGTCCATGAATGCTGACGTTTGTTTTCGCACCAATTATTTACTTATCCTTTACTGATTCATTGATTGGTTAAAATGTTTCGAAATTGACAATGTTTGTAAATTACCAATAATGTTTACGTTGTTGAAAACTTACTTCTAACGTAAGTAAAATGCTGCTTTTTGAAAATATATAATAAGTTACTATATACCAACTGATAACAACTGATAACAGAACTGTTATCAACTGATTATATATATATATATATATATATATATATATATAATAAGTTACTATATACAAACTGATAATAACTGATAACAGAACACCAGACTGTACATCTTTATTTTTATTTCGATAGCTTTTCACGACATTCATTTTGAAATTGAAGTTGATTCCAAATTGCAGATTAATCAAAAAACCTCTAAGAAGTTCCTTTGATCTCTATTCTTCTATTCGGATCTTCTGTTTCAGAATTGCAATATTATATCTTAATTCGTGATGAGTGAAAAAAATAACAGTAGGTCACCACAATAGTGTCTTAGGAAAGCGTTAATTAGAAAGTATAAGAAATTTATGCATACTAACTTTTAATAATATTTTTTTTTATTATATATCAAATACTTATACTATACATTCATATTATTATAACATGTATAATAAAAAAAGAAATAAAAATGTATACATTATATTTATATGTAATTACTGTGCAATGGACTTACCGTACTAATATAGTTTTTTAAGATACTTGTACTAATAGACTCCTTTTTGAGTATGTTATCTCAAAATTCAATCATTTATCTGCCAAATACAAACTAAATGCGAAAAGTGCACAGGCGAAGTGTCCGTGGATAAAATTAAAAACTAATAAAAGAAATATATATTTATCTTAAACAAAATAAATCCTGTCGTTCTAAAAGCACTTAATAATAAGAAATAATAAAATAAAATTATATTTTTGCAATGATCAAGGAATTCGTACCTACCTACCTCTTTTTATAATGTTGCTTACAAGTGTAAAAAGCAGGAAAATTCCTCGCAATTATAAAACTGACACTAGTCGAGATCAACGAACATCTTAACAGTGTATAAATAGCTCATAATTGGGATTTTATATTTTATTTAATATTTAAAATAATATTTATTCTTTTCTAAAATGTTAACAATACTGATCGTAGTATTTCCTGAGATTTATATATAAATGCTAATATATTATAATAATTCCTCTTTCTGAATATTAGTAGGTACCTAAGTATGTTCGGAAATATAGCTTATTGCGAAATAATTGATAAACCTTGTTCTCTAAATAATCAGACAGGATATCGGAAATAATGGTAGCTTAAAATCTTGTTTTATAGATAAATAAATATTCATTTAAACAATATCTTAACTTTCCTAATATGTTTTAAGTAAAACCACTTTAAGAAACTTTAGAAAATAATCTATATCTAGAAGTAATTCATCATTCATCGACTAATTTGTTTTCTTAAATTTAAATTTCTAATAAATAGCTTTATGTCTAGCTATGAATCCTATATAGAAATTATAATTTAAACTAGCTAAATATTAAACTGATAGTAGATCTTTGCCCATTTTCCTAGGCGTCAAAGAAAGGAAGAAAGTAAGATAGGCGAAGAAGGGATTTTTGACACAATGATTAACGGAACGCAGACTCGTAAATAAGTTCGGTGGCGCTCTGTTCTCGGACTTATTCCAGTTTCATTCGTTTAGGTCCCGATCGAAAAAACTAAACGAAAATTTGCCTTTCGGTAAGTGAATTAATTTTTATAACGTGTTTAGTCTACTTTAAGTGTATTTGTTACAAACAATTGTTTGTTCCGTACAATATTAGTATAAAAATTTATCATTTCAAAAATCACTTTCCTTTTCAATCTAATTTATATTTTTCCCTGAGACAAAGCGCGTTATCTATAACCAGAGCAAACAATCATGCTAAATACTCTCGTGTTTGTAAATATTTATCTCAAATAATTTCGTGACATAACCTAACGCATTCCTCAGAGCTGAACGCCCATTGTAAAGGTTATGCCATTGTTAGAAACCTTCAACGCACTCAGTTCAGTTCGAAATAGTCATTACCAATAACGCAGGCATCCAACACATAAATCATATTGAGGGTCAAGCAACAGTTAATTTTTTTTATAATAAGCAAAATGAAGAAATCAAGAAAACGGAATTAAGAAGCCTTTTATATTTACTAGGTAAGTACAGTGGTTATCGGTTTTTGTCCATTCGTACCTATTATTGTGGTATTTTAATAATTATAATTTATAATAATTACATCATCATTTTCCAACTATTTTAAATGTAAGTTTTTATTTTTACTTCGTGTTAGCTGTCTATTATTCGACGTCTAGTTGGTTTGCTATTCTTATTTAAATTGCAGCAATTTGAACGAAGTTGAATATAATTAGTTGTATTATGTATATTGTCCTGTTTATCGACCGACAAACAAAATAAAATTTGTTCACTAGTTTGAACAAAAATAACGTATGTAGATGAAAGCAAATACTTTAGAGAATAATATAAGAAGTAACTGTATTTTAATATATTTTATGAGGTTTAGGTATAAAGTGTTTTATGCGGATCCGCAGGAAGATCAATCATTCATATAACATGTTTTAAAGCTTGAAGCATTTATTTTGTTATCAGTAGAATCTAATTAGTGTCCTCACCTAAAATAATATTAAAAATATACAGATATTGACTTCATATCATCACAGGTACCTAAGTGCAAAATAATTCTGTTAGGACAAACATTTACCGAGAGTAAAATGGTAGCTACAGTAAATGTCTTCCTGTCGTGAAAGTCAATTCACTTTAAAGGAGTCGATCACGCTCGCTTGCTACTAAAAGCGACTAAAAGCCCTCCATAAAAGCAGTAATTAAATTGGCGTAACCCAATTTAGTAAGGCGATGCTGTCGGAGGTGGTACGATGTACCGATGTCTTTGTACATTACAGAATAAGTAAGTTGGTTATAGTTATAAATTGTCACCGCAGATTCCTTTTTTTATGAGTGAACGTTTATTTAAGATAAGTTCTTGGAACTCATTTCGGCCTGTGTAACAGTTTTACTACAAACCGCTTATAAGGAACATTGCTATTAGTATTTATTATTAATATTTTTGGGTTCAATTTAAAGTACCTAAATAAAAGTCTACAATAATAAGTTTAATTACTTATAAAATTTAAAACGGGGTCAATCAGCTGATTTAGAGGAAGTTTTAGCGATATCAACACTGAAGCAATTAGCACTCTGTCCTATGGCCTGACAGTGACACTGACTGTGAGTTGTGACGTACTATTTACTAAGTACTACGTAGTAATTTAGTGTGATTTAATCATATTTTATAATTAACTATCAACGAAAATTATATTTGTTCAAATACTGAATGAATGAGTCCAAAGTTCTCCTATTTTTGTACAATAGAAACTCGTAATTTATATTCTTTAATAATAAGAATTACAACGCTTAAAGAGTTACAACCGGTTTAATTGCTACTGATAACATGCATACGTAGAAATTAAGTTTATTGCTATAGCCAGTTGCTGCTATTATCTGTAAATAATACGCTATGTTCAGGGACGAAGTTAAGTGTGCGTTAAGTAGAGGCTATTTCATCATTCACATTATGTATTGTACTAGGACTTCCAGCTGTCCACATATAGTCGGTGATCGCAAATACACAAGCAAGAGAAATGTCAGCATTAAGCAACGTTTTAGACAACCAGAGAATGCAAATTATAAGAAATGAATTTACTCATTTAGGAGGTGAGTTAAAAAAATATTATTTTATAACATTATTATAAATGAACTACTGAACTACTTAAGTTGTTGCTTTTTTACTTTCTCTTATCTTTTATACTAAAAGATTTTTTTGTTCTGAATGTCAACAATATTGATTTTATGAGTATTTTGTTCTTCTATAGATAAATGCTATTTAGAAAATGCAGGAACAGCATTATATCCAAAAATACAATTAAAAAGGATCAATGAAGATCTTTTAAATAATGTGTATTTAAATCCTCACTCTGACAAATATACAAAAGACTGTATAGAACAAATAAGATGCAGGGTGCTTAGGCATTTTAACACTGATCCTTCTACATACAGTGTAATTTTTACATCTGGAACTACACAGTCATTAAAACTCATCCTTGAATCATTTAAATTTCAAAATGATGGTGAGGAAGAAATCAATGGTTCTTTCATGTACCTAAGAGATAACCACACATCTGTGCTTGGTTTGAGAGAATTAGCTAAAGAAAAACATGCAGATGTGATTCACATAACACATAATGAATTTCTAAAATCTCTTAATTCTACACAATCTAAATATACCTGGAAAGAGAGAGATAGAAAAAAAAGCAATACATTAGTAGCATACCCTGCACAAAGTAACTTTAATGGGTTTAAATATCCCATAAATCTTTTGCAAGATATAAAAAACGGGTGCCTTAACAGTTATCTAAAGAAACAGTTATGTGAGGTCAACTGTAATTGGTATGTACTTTTGGATGCAGCTGCATTTGTAGCAACAAATAAACTAGATTTGTCAGTCACACAACCAGATTTTATGTGCTTATCATTTTACAAAATATTTGGATTTCCCACTGGATTAGGGGCTTTATTAGTGAAAAATAATAGTTTTGATGTGTTAAGTGAAAAGAAGTACTTTGGTGGAGGCACTGTAGATATTGTGCTAAGCAATGAAGACTTTCATGTTAAACGGCAAATCTTTCATGAAAGGTATGTATTGTAGCTTAACAACAATTGCAAACTGGTTAGTAATGTAATGTAATTACAATTCTTTTTATTGCAAATTTTAATTTAATTATGCATTGTACCTTATCAAGATGATTATACAGTAATATATTACATAATTATTATGCTAGAGATTTGCTATACAGAGAATTGTGGTATTCAAACTTTATAAACATTTATTATTACATATTTATACGATTTTATTTTTATCATAAATTAATAATAATAAATATATATATTTTCCAGCTTTGAAGATGGGACTCTACCATTTTTGTCAATCATTGCCCTCAAGCATTGTTTTGATACAATGTCACTGTTGATACCTAAAACAATAAACAATAATATTATGGATACAATATCTTATCACACATTTCACCTAGCTAAAGATTTGTATGAACAATTGATTGAACTGAGACATCTCAATGGAAATAAAGCAGCCATTCTTTACATGGACTCTGATTTTACAGATATAAGAAAACAAGGAGGAATTGTTGCTTTTAATCTCATAAGAGAAGATGGTACTTATATTGGATACACTGAGGTAAGGGTTCAAATCTGCAAATAATACTTAGTAAGAGCCATTATTATTACACCCAATAAATATATATATATATATATATATATATATATAATGTATGTAGGTACATATGTATTAGAATTACAAATCAAATAGTTTATATATATAAATACCTAAACAAAAGTTTTGTGAGTTACTATTAAATCCTCTGCTTTTTAAAGATTTTGTAAATTATAATGTATGCTATAATATTTTAATTACCTGAAGGTTATGTTTTAATTGTATCTTTTATCTTTCTGTGTTAAGCCAATGCCAACCAGCCCATACATATTTATTGTCATGCAAACATCTAAATATTTTATATATTTTTCGTAAAAGTAATATTAAATAAGTGATCAATCCAATTTATAAACTGCTATCACTGATCACTTATTTATATATATATAAATTTTAGTTTATAAATTGGATTGATCACTTATTTAATATTACTTTTAAGAAAAAAATATTAAATATTTAGTATATAGTAGTAATATATAATATATATATATATAATGTATATAATATATATTTATATTACATGTGTACAAAATATTGATCTTTTGAAAGCATTTCTTATTCACATGTTAATTTTTAAAATGTTCTTTCAGTTCCAACACATGGCAGACTTATTTAATATAAGTGTACGAACAGGTTGCTTTTGCAATTCTGGTACTTGTCAGCGGCATTTAAATGTTACTAACAAAGAAATGAAACTCATGCATAAAGCTGGTCATAAATGTGGTGATGAAATGGATTTAGTCAGTGGAAGACCCACTGGTGCTATACGAGTCTCATTTGGTTATTATAATACTTTCAATGATGTGGATAAACTAGTAGCCATGATCACAAGATGTTTTGTTAGAAGACAGTACCAACAGCGTAAGAGAGTTACATTGAATTTTAATGATATGGAAGAAACAAAGAAAAATGGTTTTAGTCTTGAAGAGGAAATATGGAGTGCCTTGAATGAGAGATTCTTCACAAATGATGTGACAGATGACAATGATTCAAATGTTACTTTAACAGAAATATGTATATATCCAATTAAATCATGTGGGGCATTTAAAATTAAATCTGCCTGGAGAATTGGTAGAAGGGGTTTTGAATTTGACAGAGAGTGGATGATAGTTAAGGATAATGGGGTCTGTCTCACACAGAAACAAAACACACTCATGTGTATGATATGCCCGGTTATAGATTTTCAGCTTAAATGTTTAACTCTGACTTTTAAAGGTAAGGTTATAAATATTAATAATTTTTCAACATCACAAAATATTTATAACTTTTATATTATTATATATAAATATAGAATGAAAAATAAACCGATACGGGCAGGGACTCGAACCTGCGACTACTGGGAAACCGCCTCCGCCTCGGTGAATTAAGCATTCTAAATGTGATCGTCTTTATCGGGACGATGATGACAGATTCGAGTCCCTGCTCGTATCGGTTTATTTTTCACACTATATTTATATATATTTAAAAAAGCTTAACATGGCTATACATGTTTATAGATATTTTCAAACATTTTATAATATTTTTCAGGTTTACCATCAATTTCAATACCTTTAAACCAAGCTCAAAACAAATATAAAGAAATGTCGCTTTGTCAAAGTAAAGTTTGCACAGATGTTGTTAAAGGCTACGACTGTGGTGACGCTGTCGCTGACTGGATATCAAACGCGTTAGGAATATCTTACCTAAGACTAATAAAACAATCTATAGATGACAAAAGATTTCATAAAAAGAAAAACGGGGAAAAAATGCTATCTCTGACCAATCAAGCACAGTTTCTTCTAATAAATAAAGCAACAGTTAGATGGTTGAAAAGTAGAATTAAAGATCCAACATTTACTGACGATGTTGACTCCTTGGTTGACAGGTTTAGGGGTAATTTAGTTATTGATTCAGACCAAGAACTGATAGAAAGAGATTGGCTGAAGATTATTATTGGGAAGAATGAATTTAAAGTAAGTTTCACTGTGTTGTTTACTATTTTCCTGCATTTAAAATTATTTGTTAATATAAATTATCGTTCCTAATTCGATGCTATATATTTTTAGGTGGAAGGTCAATGTTCCCGTTGTCAAATGGTGTGTATAGATCAAAAAACAGGACAAAAAACAGTTGAACCTCTAAGAACTATTTCTGAAGAATTTGGCGGCAAACTTCGTTTTGGCATATATTTGAGTTTTATTGGACCTGTCAATGGTACAAAGGATGTTATTTTAAAACCAAATTTACCTATCAGACCATTTTTAAATGATGATAATATTAATAGATAAAATTTATATTGTTTAAGTATTTATAATAAATCTCAATTTATATACAAATACGTAATGTTATACCTCTGCGTGAATTGTTTTATTCTATATTACTATGGTGATATTTTTAGATTGTTGAGGTAGCTACTTAATCTACCTCTTATTATGTAGTCTAAAAAATTGAGATTTAATAATTATATTTTTATTACAGGGTTTATTATTGACATTATTATAATAACTTGTACTAAATTATTAATGTTATCTATTTTTAGAAAATATTTTAAACATCTCTTGTATGTTATCTGTAAGCTAAATAAAAAAATCGTATAATCACAATTATTCATCTTTTTCAAAACTTATGCTAAGTTCATAAAAAATAATTTATTAATCTAATGCTATATGTTATCTATTTATAGAAAATGTTTTAAAATATATAATATTAGTGTTTGTATTTTGCTTAGCAAAATCAAAAATACATTTATACACATGTAAAGAAAAACTTAATACACTTATATTAGAAATTATGTTGTTATTTGTTACATAATAAAATATTATGATATTGCACATGTGACTGGTTGTTCAGATATTATTTTTCTTGGTTCAGCTCCTAGACTAGTTTCTTTGACAACTTCAATCACTTCTTCATAGTCGGGCAGGGCCAATGTTTGTAACTTTGAGTATACCAATTTATCATTGATGACTATCTCAAAGGTACCTGCAAAAATACATTATTTTTTTTAAGTTAAAAGTAATTTTCCACCAAATTCAGGGTTCTTATTCGAGAGCTTAAAGCATGGCAGACTCCTAGAGTTCACGCCCATGCCTTTTAAATTATATGAACATAATTAGATAGATATATATTTAATAACTATCATGGTACACAAAAGTTAATTTACAATAATTTTACATGACTTATTCGGCAATGCTATTTATTAAATTAAATACATCCCCACCTTGTCGGCCTTGTTTACATAAAACTAAAGCATTAGGATTGCTTTCTGTAATTCTATTTGCTAGATCCATACAATGCCCTTTATAATCGCAAACCTTACTAAAAAAAATAATTACAAAAATTAATGAACATATTTAATATGTAGTACATATTCATATTAACAGTACATAAAAATCTAGTTTAAAATTACCAATATTCTATATCAACTTTAGGATATTTTATATTATTTGAAACCATTATTCAATTTAATTATGGACAATAACACTAATAATTAAAATAAATTCTGCTTTTAGTCTAGTTTCCCTCTCTTTTTTATGCTTGTGCATTAACATTAAAACTAAAATCTATTTTTATATATTTTTCCTGTCACGGCATAGTGCCGAACTCTGAACAAAATTAAGAGTTATTAATTATTATGTAAAGTATATAGACAGTATTTTCTTTGTACAAAAACAAAACATAAAATATTTTCTAATTTATGGACTAAATAAAAACAATAAAAAGGTAAGTACTAAATAGTTTCAAACGTTAAATTACATTACATAAACAAAATTATAAAATATCTGAATATTATTAATAAGTATAACTTATGTCAACTGAACATGTCATTGTCAAATGTCAACAAATTGAACATGGCGTTAGTGAATTTGATTGAATCTACCAGTTAACTCGACTTTAAAATAATCGATTTCTTATCTCAGGCTGGGGCTTACATAATTAGAAAATCAAAATAACTATTTTTATAGATTATCAGTTCTTCAACCCACTCTGCTTAACTTAACTTACTTTCTTATTTCATCCATATTAATTTATCTAACCATATTCATATTTATTTTTGTACATCTTCCACCCACCGCGTCCATTCATCAACTTAGATTACTGGCTTAATACAAGAATAAATCTACAATTGAATAGTCCAAATAATGAATTTCAATCTTTTTATATAATGTTACTAGCTCACCCTCTCCTATTTCATTTGTTTCTGTCTACTCTTTTAGCCTATTCTTTATAGTACTGTTCTCTGACAATAGTACTATTTAATTTGAATCTTATGACTGGGTTTCATAAGGTAACTAAGACCTTAAGAACAATATCCTTTCCCTTCCTTCCTGCATTGACTTTTTCTTCCTTTTTTCCCATTTCGCAAATATAATATATAATGGCATTAGCAACATTACCAATATTTCCTAACGGGAATTTAAAAAATACTTTACAGATATAAAGAAAATGGTTCTATTATTGGAGATTAATATTTATTGTAACCTACGAACATAATAAATATATAAAAAAGCAACGACTTTCTTCGAAAAAAGATATTGCCATTGAAAAAAATGGTTTGACGATTTTAAGTGACATTTTTTTATTTTTATAGATGCAACACTAATTAGAACTATCATTATTCATAAGATTATTTCTTATTTACTAATTACTATTGACCCTAGTTTTAAGTTAAAATTTGTATACTCGAAACTCGTAAAACTCGTAAATGATTATAACTTTATCAATATGGACTACGATTATCTTATAAAACTTCTGTGTGTTGGTGATTCTGGTGTTGGAAAAACGAGCTTTTTGTACAAATATACCGATGGAGTTTTTCACACTCAGTTTATTTCAACTGTTGGAATTGATTTTCGAGAGAAGACTGTGGTGTGTTTTAAAATGAAAAAATAGAAGTTGCTTTTCAAATATGTATATTATATGTAGTTGGTAAATAAATATTCTAATCTACATTTCAGATATACCAACAAAATGCCAGACAACATCGGATTCATTTACAGCTATGGGATACAGCCGGGCAAGAAAGGTAACACAATTATTTACTATCTTGAGCTCACTTATTTACAAAGCTCAATAAATGTATGTTATATTTTGCATAATAAATACAAAATTAAATAAAATATTGAGTTGCTGTTGGAGTTACAAATTAATAAAAATGTGAGAATTAATTGAATTTTTCTAATTAAAAAGCTCTCAATTAACATTTTTAGAATCTATTTGTATAAAAAAATTGTTGACATTACAGATTTCGGAGTTTAACAACTGCTTTTTATAGAGATGCAATGGGATTTTTACTTCTCTTTGATCTTACTAATGAAGCATCTTTCCTGGAAGTCCGAAATTGGATAGAACAGTTGAAGGTAAACACTATTCTCCTTTATTAATTTTATTTTTAATTTCCAACTTTGGCATTTTCATTCTGTTTTTAAAGTAATACTTCTAGGTATTAATTAAACGTAAAGTTAGTTGTAACAATATTTGAATTAAAAGTAGTTTATCATATTTCCAGACTCACAGTCTCAGTGATGACCCTGATATAGTTCTTTGTGGTCATAAATGTGACCTACAAGAGAAGAGACTTGTGAACCAGAACAGGGCCAGGGAATTTGCTAAGAACTACAACTTGCCTTACTTGGAAACTAGTGCCAAAACTGGTCAGAATATTGACCGTGCCACTGAGATACTGCTTGATAAGATTATGTATAGGTTTGTTTCATCACCATATATACTTATATACATATATTATACTCACACAGAAATACTCTGATGTAAGAATAATCTTTGTTCTAAAATATATATTGATTTTTATGAGACTATTTTTAATATTGCAACTAAAAATTCAGATTTATATTTTATTCAAGTTTTTTAATATTTATAACAAAGAAATATATTTTATGTTATGATTTTTTTTTATTTCCAGAATGGAGACATCAGTAGAGTATGCTATGCTGTGTGCGTCGGGGCGACGTCGTCAATCACTACAAAGACTGCAAGCAAAGCAGGATGGCAAGATTTGTTCATGTTAATTAATACATTCCTCTTATTCATACATTCCAAATTTCTTTAATAAGATACACCACAAGATCTGAACTGAGACTGATTTTAATTAATTATGTCATATCATCCATTTAAACTTCAATGAGTGGAAAGAAATATATATATGGTGCAAAATGCACTTTGAAAACTGACTGACCCATACAAGAAAAATTTAGTCATTACAAAGTAATTCTGAGTTATATGCATTCAAAATATAAAGAAACTAATTGATTTTCATATCAGCTGTGTTGGATTTCAAATGGATTTATAGAATTTAAAAAGTAAAAATTTTTTGTTGTTAAAATTGATGTTTATAAAACAAGAGCAATATACTATTTTTCTTTCAAATCAAAAAAATGATAGTAAGAAATTTCAAAAACTTATATAATATCTTAACACATCATATATTTGAATGCCTATAACTCCATACCTACCAAGGTGTATTGTATCATAAGATGTGGTCGGCCTTTAAATTTTTAATACTTATCAAATGTTTGAGATTGTTGTTCATTATACAGAGTTTTATCTGTTTTTTGTCAAATGGATTTATACTATTCAATAGTAATATATATCTTGGTCTTGTTTTAAATATATTGAATGCTGATGTTACTTGTATGAACTCTTATTTGGTTTTCAATACATATATATATATATATATATATATATATAATGTTTGTGTTAGTGTTTTTATATTATATGCATCAATTGTGTGTGTTCCTCACATGTGCAGGGTATTCTAGTCGCAATTTAATATCAATGCTGCACAAAACACAATTAATTCTGAATTTATTACAAGATGTTCAATTAAGTTTTTTATCTTTACAAATTGCATTATATTGCTTTATACTTTATTACCCATATCATGAATTCTAGTCATAATTATGGAATTGTAAGTAATATTAATCAATTTATAAATACAGCTTTTATATAACTTTACCTATTGTAAAATATTTCTCTTTACAAAATACATACAGAGTTCATATAAACCATATATGTTTTTTGTTTGTATGAAGTGTGGTGTTATTTTTTAGTTTTTTTTTAATTTGCCACTTTTGCAATGGTTTATATGCACCCATGTAAGATTAAAGCTATTTGACCAAAGAGTTAAAATGTCAATTGGTGTACAATTATCTGTACAAATTGTTTGTATTTGTTTTATTTAATTCCAATTAAATTATTATAATTATAATCTAGGTTCTTTTAATTGAACATGAAACGAAACAATATCCTTTTTTTATGTCAACTTTATAAAAAAGTGAGAATTAAAATTTAAATACTGGTGTGTTTTATTACAGCGTTAGTAAATTGAAATATTTTCAATGTAAACTTTCCTAGTATTATGATTATTAGGAATTATTAAAATAATCACTAGCGACTCTGCCCGAACTATTTTTCAAATTAAAGTTAGAAAAAAATGTCTGAAACAACTTTAAATATCTACCTTTATATAAGATAATATCGAGATACTTTTTACAAGCTGTTAGCTAGTTTGTATCGAGTTGAGAAGAATTTTTTTTTTAGAAGAGTCGTTACTTGTCTCATTTATTGTCACAAAAAGCATTGTTATTTTAATTGTATAATATACAGCTTGTGTTTTTTTCAGGTCTCTTCTATAGTTAATTATTCAAAAAAGATTTTTAAACTTTATGTAGGTATACTTACTGTTACTAACTTTTTCTCTTTATAATATTAGTGTTGATTATACTTGATTAAAATATTACCTATGAGATGTTACACGGAATGAAGTGAGCTCTGACTGTTAATTAATATTATAATTTAGTCGCTTTCCTTAAATTCCCTTTAAAGAAAGATAACATTTAGGATACGGATAAACACCACACAATTTGAAAATATGACATAAACTTACATTCAATCCCAAAACGACGTGAGGCGAAGCGAACAGATCTGTAAATTTTAATATACCTACTTAATATATGTATATATATACCTACGTGATTATGAATAAATTCGTCGTAATTTGCTAGGCGGATGTTTTGTTTTTTTGTGTGTGGGTGTATACTGTATATGTATGTGTTTGAGATGGATGGTTAGACTTCAAATTGGATCTGTCAGGTGGCGCTGATAAACCTGAAAACTTTTTTTGAATGTTCCAATGTGTTCATATCAATAAGCACCTTATACGATCACAATATAGGTATATCAACTTCTATATCAAATAATCTCTATGAAAATTGGCAATAGTATTTATTCAAACATGGAAACTATGTAATTGTTATCCTCTGTTATTACTTGCAACAAGATGGTGTCACATTTTATCATCTTTTATCAAACGCCATCAAGTGTTGTATGCCCATTACATGGATGCAAAAGATGTAGCGATATGTACGTAAAGAAATTTCTACAATTATATTTTTTGGAACCTTTACTGGCTTTTGTTAGACTAATTTTGATGAAATTTGTAGAAATTTGATTTACTACATTAAAGATATTTAAATATTTTTAGGAGAAGACAAGTCTGCCGTGGTGTACTTACTTAATATGTTTGTAAAAAAAAAGAATTAAAAAACGCCCGATACAAAAAAGACCTCTAAAATTGATAAAACTAATGTGGTTATGTACTTATTAAAGCCTTTGCGTCGGGGGACTGTTGTTTTTGTTAAAGATGGTGCCTATTTTACGAAGTTCTCGGTTCTAATGAATGACGACTTAGACTATACGATTTGATATTGTTATTTCTTTATTTGCCGTGGTAACTTACTTACATTTTGATTTTTTCCTTTATTAAGCGGTCGCCTGACGCAATGACTTCCATAGGAACATAATCATATAATTGTAATGAGGTTTTTTAAAATTCTAATAATTTTTTTCAGCTTTTTAAAGTTAAGTTACTGGTTTCATTATTGTACTGAACCTACGAACAAACATGTTTTTTGCATAAGAACTTTTCACCCGCTGCAGTAAAACCTCAATATCTTAAGCTTTAGGGCGCGTTTTCAAAACAATTAGGTATCAAATTACTGCATTTACAAAGCTTGAAAGTACGCTTGTGTAGTCAAAATTATTTTTGATAGTCTTGTTTTATATATTTTTACAGATTTATAATTTAATATTTTTATATAATAATGCCCTACCGTTATCTTCCAAAACATTTTCTTCCTCCAAGTAGCTATTAGCGGTCTCAGAATTTTCAACCTCTAAGTCTTATTCGTCTGAAGATTCTATTCGACATATTTTCATTTAATTTTGTTTTGATTTTTTTTTCTTTTCTTCTGCAGTTTTTTCCTTTACCGCCTTTTTTCTTCTTTTCTCTCCGTAGTTTTTTTAATTATCTTTCATGATACTCACGCCAAGCCTTGCTTGTAACTGCTAATGGAATCTTTTCTTTTTTTAATTATTTTGCTATTTTTAATAATATCGTTTACAGCTGATGAAGGTGGTGGTACTGCTATACCCAATGCAACATACATCTTTCGCAGGTCTTCTTAGATCACTTGTGCTGTTAGATCCAGGAATAGCAACGACAGCCCATAGTGCTGGTATATCGTCTCTTTCTACTGCATTTGATTTAGTTGTTTTGTTTACTCAAGCGATGCTCTCTAGCATGTTAGAGTATTTTTCAAATGCCAAACCATTGTTTGCCGTTGCTATTGCTTCATTACTTTTGGTAACAGGAAATCACTTAAAAGGTGGAAAATTGACGATGGTATATCAGGATTACCCATCTGTTCAGGTGTAAAGGTTGTCCTAGAAGTCATCTGAAAATTATATTTTGAAAACCAGTCTTCGACACCCAGTTATCGACAGTGTCGTTTACTGATACCTCAACATTAATCTACTTAATTTAAATTCAGATTGAATCAACACAAAGAAGGGTGCAAAAATCTTGCATCAATTTAAAAAAAGTAGGTTCAGGCATATGTCGAAGACTGGAAAAAATCATTTTGATGGAAGCATTGATGAACACTGCTTTAACATATCCTAAAACTATAATATAAATCTCTACAACGAGATAGGATTACCTCAGCCAGTCCAATATCAAACTCAGAAATTATAAAAAAAAACATATTCAAAATTTATATGATTTGACTCTAATTACGTTGGTGATTTTAATTCAAAATATAGAAAAATGAATCTAAAAAATATTTATATTCTAAAGTAGAACAATCGTTGGTTTATTGGCGTAATTAGATTCATTTTTCTATTTTCATATTCAAAATGTATGCCAAACAGTAGGTACCTAACTGTTTGGCATACATTTTGAATAGGTATGAATTTTTCAAACTGACCACGTTAATGATTTCACTGATAAAACGGATAATGTTAGAGGAACACAAATAATGTTAACTGTCTTTTTCGCCGTCCTACGACAAAATTACCGAGAGCAATGAAAAGTTTGGAAATGACAGGGAAGTCTAGTGTTTAATTACGGAAAAATCTAACTAATCTCTTATTAAAAAAATAATAAGTGCCGAATATTGGGTGTCTGTCGATTACTGGTGCCATTACCTAGTCCACATAATTATTTTGGAGCATGATTCTCACGTTTTATATGATAGTGGCGTAACCTAGATGATTCGACTTTTTGACTTTGGCTAGGTACATAACTAATAATATTGTTTTCATAGCTTAAAAATATCATTTTATTTAGGGTCATTGTTACTGAACACCATGTTTATAATAAATTGTTCGTAATTTTAATTAAAGTAAGACCCATTACTATCGCCTCATCTCCAAATCCCTAATCACATGAGATGTATGCCTGCAGTGTTTAATTACACGAACACATTCAATTTTGAACCGTTTCTGTCTGTAATAGAGCAGATAATTGTAATAAGACCCTAATAAACTAGTTAGGAGACAATGCAATTTTAAATAGACCTTGTTGCAAGGTCACAATGCACAAAATGGTACCGAGATCGCTCCCCTATCGCATCCAGCACGCATGCGCGGAAGTTCAACTCGTATCATACTCTAGCGTTAACTAGAATCCTCTTTTATTATTCGTTTCTAAATTCTGTTTACTACCTATATAATATTACTGTTTAATAATAAGAAGTTATCAATTTGACAGATCTTATTTAAGTAATTTACATAATCCTTAAAAAATGCATTCTGTAAGAGCCAGTATTTTGATATTGGTGCAGTCGGGATAATTCGGAAATCGGAGCTAGCTTCAGGATGCTAGCCAGTTTGTTTATGTATTGTGAGACAGATTGTGCCGGCGCTGCGAGGTTCATAACTACGGCTTGTGATTGTGAAGGCATGAATTCAACAGTGACGTAGTTTTCTTGACTTGACTGAAATACGCAATGCTTCATGAACATTTGTGAATGGTGTAGTGTTCGTGTTCACTTGCTAACGAAAACGATTAACAAATTTAAAGAGGACGCTTAGCTATAAAAGGTAAGTTTATGTGATAATTTTATTTTTATTTTTTATATGTGAAACTATATTTAAGTACATTTTTTTTATGGGATATTCTTTAAAATATTCAAAACGGTTTAATACAAAAAAACCAAATGTGTTATTTATTAATTAAGTATATATTTTAGTACCGCAAAAGTTTTTTTGCTAAAAATTTAAAGCTTTTTTTAAATTTTCGAATTTATTAGTTTCACATTTAAAAAATATATTTCTTTTTTACATTTATACCTTTGTTATAGAACTTGCTAGTTATTCCATAATCCATAAGTAATCCAATAATTTCCATTTTCATAATTAAGTTCAAAACTATATTTTTAAACTAATTTATTAACCACAATATTTTTAATTTTACAAAAAAAATATTATTAAAAAAAAATAATCCAACGTTGTACCACATTTTCGATATTAAGATGAATTCCACAACATTTCTCAAATCCTTCTAAGGTAATTTAATTTGAAAGGTAAATTAAGTAACCTTAATTGTTTTAAATAAAGCTGTTAAACATAGATAATATTAGCTAAATTACTGTCTTAACTTTTATCCTCTTTAAGGACATGTCCATATTTAATTCAGCCTAACAAAAAAACAAAGATAAAAGGGAAAATCTCATCAACATATTTTAATTTCATTTTGTTCACTGCTTTTATTATCTCTTTTATGTCGGAAATCTCGGGAGCTGTTTAATTTTTAATGGCAGTCCCAAAATCAGGTATCTTTGTGATTGGCAGGAAATAGGAATGTATAATTATATCATAATCAAAGTTCAACTTCATTTCATTATTAATTATGTTTTGCAAAGTTCAAAACATGCTTCAAACGCTGAAAATGTATTAAACAATTATTGTAAAACCAGCAGTCTGTTTATTAAATTAGTAATATATAATATTATGTATTTTATCTTTATATACACTATTTTATTCTCTACTTCAATTTACAAATGAATGTGGAGGGATTTGTGAAGTCGAGGTACACCAAAGAAGAGATGGATGGAGTGAGTGAAAGATGACATGAGAAAAAGAGAAGTGACTATTGAGATGATAGGTGATAGACAAAAATGGACAAGAAGAACATAAAGTGGGAAAAAGACAGGGAGATAATATCTTCATATAAGCTAAGACGAAAGATCAATATCTTTCTAGGTATAAGATAATCTAACAAGTCATAATTCCGACTTGTCCCCTCATTCTCTCCCCTCTTTAATGCTCATTCACGCCTTACTTGTTAATCGTAACTTTTAACTATCTCCAATTAAAGTTCATGACTTCTAATTTTTCTTCATAAAATGCATCACTGTTGAAGAGAAAGATAGAGGAGAGAGAAAGGCATAAAGTATATTATTATGTCGTTTCATAAAACCATTTAACTAGGTAATATTATTAATAAAAAATAATGTTCTTGAAAATTTGGAATCTTGTTCTAACTTTTTGTTTTTTAAATATTTTAATATTAAAAAAAATAAGAATATCAGACCATAAATTTTATATAATATAACATAGAATATCGTAAAATATCGCAAATCTATGCATGAGTATACCGAATTTTTCACTAAATTCTTCACTTCTTTAAAGCCCTGGGACTCAAATTCAGCTCTGAGACTCAAAACGTATTTTGTGGATGTGAAAATTGTTAAAAGTTCAACGCTGTCAAAACTACTACAAATGTATGTACATATAAGCTAATTATTTAATCTTTTATTTACATAAGTGTTGCGAAATAAAAATAAAATGGTGGTTTTATAAAATATAGTTAAGAAAACACTTTCGCGACTGTAGCTTTGACTTGATTAAATAAAAAGTATTCATTATAAATGTCAAAATTACTACCTTATGGTTAATCTTTTTAAAATGGCGAAATAGAAATAAAATGGCGGTAAAATAAAATATAGACCTTTAAAAAAAGACTACAACAAATTTACTGTGTTCGTTGACCCAAAATTAAAAAAGAACCCAATTGTCTATAATAAACCAGACCTAAACGACCTACAACAGATTAAATTAAAAAAAAACAATTTCCATGTGTCACTAAAGTTTAAACCTTAACACGTTTATACTATAACTTAGGATTCCAAGTTATTCAGAGAGTGTCCAAGTTCCATTACATTCAATTATTTTTAATTAATCTTAAGTACGTTGTTAATTTCTTATTCCAGTCGTCGAGTCATTTTATAGCTAAAACAATTTGAGGTCTGACTCTAGTAGGTTGCTAACAAAGTGGGCAAAGTGCTCCAACTACGCCAATTAATAAGGAAAATAAATAGCCTGAGTTACTAGATTTATATCAAAGTAAATTAAATTATAAATAAGCGGAGCAAGTCAGATTTGTGATATTAGAACATTCTGCTTTCAAAATACAACTGATTCTATTATAATAACTTCAACTTCATACTATAATCCTAAAAACATTTTGGTATTTTGGTTTCTAATAGTCTGTTGTTCATTTTTTATTTTTTTAAATTTGCGACTTTAATGACGAAATATAATTTATTGTTTTTCAAACGTAGAATTTGTTTTGAACCAATTCTTATACGAGTTATAGTCAAATGACTGCATAGACTCCACCCTAAAAATTAAGTACCATTACGTTTAAAACCAATTATTACAATATAACCTAATTATTATTTTGCAACACTACTTATTTATAGATTACATCAAAATCGGTTCAGCAATTTTAAATTATAAAGTCTTATATCAATTTGAACTTATGTTATCGAAGCTTTAAGAGCAGTGTTAAATTGTTATAAACACAAACACTAGTAAATCAGTACCGGATGCAGTACACATATGTATGTGTATATAAATACATCCTGTACACACACATACGTCTTTAGCGTTGTTAGAAAAATGTACTCTGAATAGTTTACACAGCATCTGCAAAGAAATAACAATCTCAATTTTCGCGAAGTAAAATAAACATTCTTTAAAATAGGTTAAGGTTGAATACCGTGAATTGATAAACTAAATACTTTAATTTATTTATAGATAATACATATTTTTTTGTAGAAATAATGAAAATAAATAAAACCAAATCAAATACCAATGCGGTCTACATAAAGTCCGGTCGAATAGACATTGAACAAATACGGTAAAAATTTGTTTTATGCTACGTAGGTTATTTATTTGAAATATTAGTTATTTATTTGTTTCAATATAATATTTTATTACTTTATGAGATAAGGTTTCTACATTCATCTCGTGATGAACCTGGAAGCTGCAGTCATTGATTTCGGTTTTGACAGACGATAAATCATTTTTTAACACATCATTATCAAATAATCATCAGTTTAACAAAGAAGACTGTCAGCAAAAGTCCCACACCTTGCAATAAAATAGCTTATAGCTTAAAAAAATATCAATATTCATAAAAAAATATTTATATAAACAATTATTAAATCATTCTCTATATCTTATCTAATATCTTTTAATTATCTAATAAATAATGTATAGTAATTCAGATAAAAGATTAAGAAATCTCGAGATCAATTTTGTAGTTAGTCATACGAAAACAAAATGGCGTAAGTTTATTACTTCACTGATAGAGCTGTTTGTGAGCTGGAAATAGATGGAACCTTTATGGATTCGTATTACGACGCCACTTACCAGATGATCTGGAAAATATAACCAATAAAACTTTAGGAACTATTAAAATTATTTTTATTGTGGATATACTTTTAACAATTTAATGGGTTATTATGAAATATCAAATACTAACAAAATTATTAAACATTGTACTAAGGATTTCTATCATAAAGTTGTGAACTTGATATTAATGTTATACATAACTATGTATATTATTGTTATACATACCTGTATGTGAGTGTGTGTATCTGCACACGTGTATCACTAATTTAAAAAAAAATACAACAAAATTAATTTGTTTTACTTTATATTCAAATTAGAAAGTATCTTATATGTAATTAAATTAGTAAGTACATTTTAATATAAAACATTTTTTTTAAAGACACTTTTTTGATGGCCTGTTTGGTGACTAATAGACCAACATAACAACATAGAGGTTGTGGGTTCGATTTCTATACGGGACACATGATAATATAATCTCTTATATCTATAATTAAAAGTTTTATTAATATCGTCCCTAATTTTGGACTTTCAGTTTCAGACCTCTTGGCTATTTTGGCTTTTCCGATAAAACCATACACTCAGAGCATTATTTCTAATTGATTGATTAAATCCGAGAAAAAATGACCATGTTTCGCATATACTTAAAAAAACAGTTGTAAGTTTTTTTGGATCGGGCTCTATTCCACAGTTCTAAAAAAAATAGGTTACAAATAACCCTGTATTTATGGTTATTTTTATATATTGTAAGTCTAATATGGAGTTGAAAAACAACATAGAAATAATTTGTATTTTCTTTTTTCTGTTTTTGTGTTTATTTTTTCTTATGTTATTAACCAGACCGGATGTATATTAATAAAAACTCTTTTTCGCCCCACGATAACTGGAAGAGATCTCTTAAAAAAATAAGTTAAGCCTTTGTACACTTTTTTTTCAATGTATATTCTTGTATTTTATTTTTTGGTACATAAATAAATAAATATACATTATAATTAAAACCCTTTATATTAATTTTATCAAACATCATTATTAGTTATTGAAGTAATTAATTCTTGTCTAAATACTAACAAACCTTTCAATACATATACAATGTTAACAATAACAAACTTCCTGTATTCATAACAATAGTTATACACATAATATTAATAAAAAAAAAAACCAATGATTAAACTGCCAAAAGAAAAAGCAACTTCTTTTGAAAAGATCATAAAAATGCTAGGTCATTGAACCGGTGAAATTCTTTCATAAATTACCTCATGAATTTAGGACAAGGGCAGTGTCATTTCAAATTGAAATTTAGGAAGCGGCTGAGATAAGTAGGGTCCAGTGAAATAGCTACGATCTGCCAAAGACGTTGGTAACTGTCCGGTCTTATCTTCGACCCTTCTCACCCATGATGTTAGATTTTTGGTTATATCTTGCATGACATGAATGTGTAGTTATATTTAATAATTTATATTTGCATGATGATATTCCAGAATATTAAAATATATTTATAATATTAAATTAGATTTTCTTGCCTGAATCATGATTATAGAGTTTGTTATCTATAATATAGTTAATTAATTATGATTGTAGTAACTTTTTAATGTTATTCTATACTGGAAAGTAAAAGCATTGGTTTAATTTTCCGAAAAAGCCTAACAGATGCACCACTTCCAATAAAATATGATTGTATATGGAATGCTAGATTTATCAAGGTAGCGACACAGTAGCTCTAATGACAGAGTGCCCCAACGGTTTCCAAGAGGGCGCAAGTTCGATTCTGTATTCATGATTTTTCCATGTTTATTAAAAATATAACATTGATAAACATACACATAATTATTTTGTCATATAAAAATTGCATCTAAAATAATGTAATAAAATGTATAGTTTTATTACTAATTAATGTAATTAAATATTTAATATTACTATTACATTACCCAAAATATTAGTGATATTAGTGAGTTCCATTAGGCGGTAACAGCTGTCCGCACCCTATGCACCACGCCTTGCACCCTTCAATCAATACATTTTATTATAATTGAGAAATTACATCAACCAGGGCGCTTGTAGGGATGTACCATGTTCAAATAAATGTCACCTTGTCAATTTAACTTTTTAAAACGGATATGAAACAAAACGCACATCAAATTAGGCCTAGCTTTATTTATTATAGATACTACAGAATAATATTTGAAATGTGTATATATTATGTTTAATGTATATGGTTATTATACAATAAATTATATAGCCTACTTAAACATACATTTGTTTTATTTTAGAAAGTTTATTTATGTATATAATTTTAAGCGCCTCGCTCTTTTCTTTTTTTCTTTTCTATTTTACACTGTATTTTCGGGTAGACAGTGTTGGGCAATAAATTCTAAATAAATAATTAAAATGACACACTTGGCAGTTTGGGCAGAAATAAAAAAAAATCATGTCTTTAAGAACAAAAAAATGTTTCGTATATATACGTATAGGCATAGTAATTAGACCATGTGTGAGTTTGTTCTATACCGCCGGCAATTACAATCATAATTGCGAGCAGATGCTACAATTTAGTGGAGCCCTAAAGAACTCGTGCTCATTTCTAAAGAGCTTTTGTTTTGAGAACGATAATATTTAATGGTGAATGATATATGCGTTCGTTGGACAACGAAATCATTATATAAATATAATGCTCACATTCATTCATTCGACACAATTTCAATTGAGCTACGTAACGATTAAAAATAGATTACTTAGAAACAGTCGTAAATTATAATGTTGAATTAATAATAAATAAGAAAAAGCTTTGTTTTTTTTTTGCTCTTTATTTTTTAAGCGTTAAATAAATTGAAATCCTAGGGTATATAAAATATTCAATCAATTATCATTCATTCAGGAATGAATATGGTTTCAAGTGAACGAGTGATCCGTGGCTGTACGTGTATAACATTGGCCGTTGGTATTCAATGCGGGTTGCGGCAAATGGCCCGCGTGAATATCATTTCAGTTCTGTTGGAATATAGGGATTAACAGTTTTGAATCTGCTAAAGTGCTTTTTAATCTGTACAAATGTGTAACCTTTTAGCGGATGGAAAAGATTTGTTTTTGACGATTTAATTTTGAATTCTCGATTAATTAATGTATTTTTTAATAAATTTCCATCAAAAAATCTAGTATTTAGGTCATCTAGTTTAATATTTCAAACAAATGACAACTATCAATAAAGTTCCCGACAGTTGTTCGATAGTTTCGAAGAAAAAGTTTTCAAAGTAATGTTTTTATTTATAATGTTTTAAAGTTTAAAAAGAATAACTTTCCCAGTTACTTATGTTTGTACCTCTAGTGAATGTACAAAGAGTCTTTGTGCTCAATGAACCGTAACAACGTTAAGTTTGTTAGCAACTTTTGTGACATTATTGATTATGTATTTCTCCAATTCCTCCTTTAAAAGAGTAGGTATATTAAAAGAGTAGTTATTTTAAAAGAATAGGCTCATTGAAAGAGTAGATATATTGACAGAGTAAATATGTTACAGGAGTAGAAATATTAATAGAGCAGGTATATTGACAGATTAGCTATGTTAAAGGAGGAGGAGGAGGATATTTAAAGAGTAAGTATATTGTGTAAGATTAAGTCAATTACACACGATATCATTAAGTAACGACAAACAGAACATTAATTAAAAGTTTCGTGACCACTTACAGACGGACAGACATTCAACACATTTTTATAAAGTAGCTCTGGCTATGCTTCAAAGCATAATAAATTAAAAAAAGCTACTTAATAAAATAAGTTAATAGCTGTTATTTGAAAATATTGATAAATGATAATATATGGTGATCAGTATTTTTAGATCGGAGCGACGGTTTTTTGGTCTGTTGGTTCTGTTGTTGAGCCTAAGTTCGTGGGTTCGATTTTCACTCGAGACAGATGTTGGACAAGAAAAATAATATAATTACGTATATATGAATTGAGTTTAATTACATTTCATTATACTGCTCAAACTTTACGATTAGTTATGATCTGTTTTTCTATTTGATATATTATATCCGTATTTTACGTAATGTTTACGTACTACGGTTGTCTAATCCTATCAAACTGACCTAATTTATAGATCCACATGCGTTCCGAAGCTCAAATACTTTGGATTGTGGAATCACAGTACCGTTTGCTTCAATGCTTGCATTTGGTATTAGAAGCGGAAATGTTCTAGAATGGATGTTAATTCTATTTATAGTGTTGTTCTTTCTTTAAATGATAATCGATTTAGTTATTATTATATATCATATATAACTCTTTGTAGTTAGCGATAAATATAGTGTAAGATATTCTGCACAAGTATATATATTTCCACTCACAAACGGTTATTCGAGTATTTTGATGATTTACAATTAGTTATTTGTCATCGATGTTTTTTAACAATTTCGATACAGAGCTTATTTCAATCTTTTTAATTAAAAGTAATATGTTTTTATATTGAATTGAAAACGCATAGTTTATATGCAGCCAATGAATTAATCCGTTCAACGCGAATAATGAATGAAAAAAATAAAATATATATATATTTACATATATACACATATATATATATATATATATATATATATATATATATATTTATATATATATATATATATATTTATATATATATATACAAATAATATTAACGACTTACATAGTCTTAAAACTATTTATACATACAGGTAGAAACAGGTAGGCATGTATATTTACATGCAAATATATGTATACATACAAATAGAAACAGTTTTAAAACGAAACAGGTCTAAAGTATTTTGAAGGTATGAAGGTTCTTTGAAAGATTCTAATCAATAAATAGAATAATATGAATATATCTCCTCCTACAATCTCATCTATCTCTCTCTAAGTTTCAATTACAATTTATTTCTATCTCTTTTTAACAATGCTAGTCACATAGTTTTGAAGGATAAAACTTTTTAAAAAAGAAATAAACTAATCTAAGGAGCAAAATATATAACTCGTAAATTGTCTGATCTCTGTATGTACGTGGTCACTAGAGGTAATAAAATTCAACGAAACTTTGACACTAACGTCGGTCAGCTAATCCCTAATAAATTAAACTGAGCTCAACCGAGCTAAATAGTTAGTGAACTTATATCCAGTGTCAACTTAATTAAATGACTCTATATATGAAGGTAGAATATAATTTTAATTATGAACTTAACACCGCTTAGGATACTTTGACATTATCACATATTTTACGCTTGTAGAGCCATCAGCCAGGTATGTGCAGAAATAGCTTTAATGTTTAACATTCTTAAACACATGTTGAATAAATATAGAAAAATATATTGATACGGGAAATAAACAAATACGGGCAGAGATTCGAACCTGTGATCTCTCGGAAACTGTTCCGTTGCTCTACCAATTGAGCTACCGTGTCGTACCATCTCGGTGAATTAAGTATTCTGTATATGTAATTATCGGGATTATTTAAAATAAAAATAAGTTTACCTATACATCTTAATAAATATTTTCGGCTGTTCCGTCGCTCTACTAATTAAGCTACCGTATCGCTGCCCATCTCAGTGCATTACACATTTTATATCTGATCGTCATTATCAAAATTATTTAAAATTTAAATAAGTTTACGTAAACTTATTTAGGTAAATGAATAACTTCATAAAAATAACTTACAAGTTAATAAATATTTTCGAATATTCCTAAAATATACTCCATTTACCTCAAATTACAAACGTCATGAGGTAATGCCAACGTTCATTACAGCAACAGTTATATTTAACCTTCGATTAACGAAATGTAGGTAATGACAGAAGTAGAAACGTATAGTGTCGTCATGTTTGACGCAGGTCGGCTCCAATATATTGTTTGACCTACAATGTTGCCAACTTTCAGGTAATTTCATGATGTAGTGTCGGAATTTATTATAATATGTATATGGTTTTTACTTGCTTGTTTCATGATTTGTAAATTATTTAGAAGTAATAAAAACCAAAATATCTTCTTACGTACCCTTAATGTTTTATAATCTAGAGCACTGATATTCTGTTTAATTATAGCTTTGTATAATATTATAATAACTTACAGCATTTTTATCTTTATAGAAAAAAAACTTCATTAGCTAATTATTATATAATTCGAATAAGTTTCATTGCTATGTTAAAAATTTGTACATTTAATGAACATGTAATAATAAAATGGCCGCAACTTCAAAATGGCGGAATCTTTTTTTTATTTCCAATGATGTCAAATGGAAATGTTCTTTATTTTATTCCACTTGATATACATGTCAAATGGATTTTTTTTTAAAAAGGTAGAGTATATACTATATTCGATTAAGTAAGATTTTTAAAATAGCAAGAGAAAAATCAACATTGCACTGTAGAAGAAATAAACAAATGTCGATAAAAACATTATTCAATATGTATTTGGTTAAACATAAAAATGTAGTAAATTTGTTGTTATATTTAAATATAAGGTAAATTTAAAATGACACTCTATCATACAGTAATCAATGTTATTTACATGTTAATGAAATGACTGCGGTGATGAGGTGATGTGTTACAAAATGCTGAAATATCGGAAATTAAACCGAAATTACCAAGTCCATTAATCAAATGTAATATATAATAATATTAAAAAAAAAATCTTTTTAATTACTATTTGAGAATTTCGTTTTTATTATTTACGAATTTTTGTTTTTATTATTTTAGACTTTTTTTACTATCTATGAATCATATTTTTTTTCTACTTTTCATAATCAAATTGGTGGTACAAGAAAAAAAATACTCTTATCTTCTATAGTAGATGAGAACATATTAATATTCTAAAATATATCACCCCGACATATAATTTCGTTGGATATGTTCTAGTTTGTTCTATTTTCTCTTCAACCCTGTCATCAGAAGGTGTCACAGTTCTTAACGTCACTTAATTTCCGTTAAGTAAGACTTGCTACTTTACTTACTGTCATATTTCGATACTTTTATTCTATAATTTTTATAATATATTATACGGATATTAAATATTAATATCAGAAGAAGTAATATTATTTTTGATTATAAAAAAAAATTATAATAAAAAAATGAAACAAGTACAAAATTTACGTATAATATTATAATTTAAAAATAACTAATATTTTAATCTTTACCTAAAATCAAGCATTTAATATTAACTTGGCCACAGAATTTATTCAGTTTTAATTAATATGTTGGTGTAAAATAAAAGCATGCATTAATTGTCCGCTAGCCGTATGTAAAAATATCAAATAAAAGAGAGATGAAAGGCGTCAGAGATGATTGGTCCAATCTCCATTCAGTCCCAGCTGGGACATATTTTTTATTTTTCCTTTTATGTATATTTAAATTCGCTACAAACCCAGTTTTATGTTTTGTACCACTTATATTCCATTGGCCGTTTAGAGGGATTATGTCCCGGTAATGATAGCTTTTATGTAACTCTACCTATCTTCACATGGCTGTATGCAAATGTTACACACACACACACACACTCACGTACACACACAAACATACACACAGTCACTCACTGACACACACATATTCAAACACACACACACACACACATATTCATACACACACATATTCACACACACGCATATTCATACACACGCATATATACAGTTAAATTAATGGTATCTATTTATAACCAACATTGATGATAGGTAAGCTTACCAATATGATCGCATTCTCAAAATATTTAAATATGTATGTAACCTTCATAACCCGCTAGTACAGATCATAGCTGGAAATAATTCTCTTGGTTCGACCTCGTTTCATAATTATATTACATAGTAATGGTTTTTTTCCTGAAGCTTTTTTGAAAATCGAACAATATAAAACCTTTACCTTATTGAAATAAATAGAATAGAAAGAAATGGAAATAAAAATATATCAGAACAAATAGATATAGAATAGAAGTTTTTGTGAATTTATCAAAAGAATATAAAACTATTATTATTTTAATTAAATAGAAATATGTCGTATAAATAAATAAAATGATTTAATACAATGATTTGTTTACTCTTAGAAGTTCTTAGATTAAATGTGGCTTCAATAAGTTTTTTCATATAATTTAGAAGGAAATGAACGAAACCTTACATTAGCTTTTATACTGAGAGTACAGTTTGTTCTTTATTTAATTTATATCGGGTCCATACTTTTACATCTTGGATATTACTGCAAATAGATTACTTGAAATATAAATGAATTTCATGTATGTATATTTATAAAATACTTTAAATGTATATTACAATGTATATTATAATGATTACAATGGACTTGGAGTATAACCTGACAGAAAATATTTTTATGGTAACATTAAAATATACAGTAGAGCGAACGTTTTCATAAAAGGTTTTTCAAACTATCGACAATATGTTAATAGTCTTCAGTATAAGTATGATCAGTATTCAATATATATAAAAAAACAATATTTTTTAATTTATATTCAATTTAATATTCAAAAAATATTTTTATGAAAACAAATAGGTTTTAACAAAAAATGCATTGTCTACGCTTGCGTCAGTGCTCCATCAATCTGCACACTGTTATTGAATAGTTATTTTTAAATTTGACATAGACTAAACATATACAGTATGTTACCGAGATATGTTTAGACTATGATTAAGACCCACATGTTAATTCTTTTTAGACGTGAATCATTTGAAAGTTGTAAAACGTAAATGTGGTTCAATTATAAATAAGTTGTGTTGCAACAGAGTTATTTATTTAATAAAACTTTTACTATATGCATATTTTACCATTCAATACAAAATACAATAAAAACTACGAAGAATACATTTGTGTATTGTACAATAAAGTTTAAAACTACCCACTTTTAAAAACTAAATACTTAATGTAGATTAAATTTAAACGAATGATATAATAAAATAATTTAAACATATACCTTATATATACTTAATATTATAATAAATAAATAAAATTCATATACAAAAGTATAAAGAAGAAAAATTTAAATGTTGTGTCATTACTGTAAATTATTATAACATTGATTAAAGTACTTAGATTTTTTATTGTATTCAATACAAATAGTGATGAAAATAATAATAGAATATAATCTATTGTTACAGATACCATTCTACCTCAAACATTTGAAATGGAATGTTCGTTCCGAAACCTACCTCAAATATAGTAAGAACAATGAAACATTGAATATTATTGAGGTGTCAAGTTGATAAGTCGAGCGATGGTTTGAATAGCGATGTCGGCGAGAGAAGTGGAGCTGACGGATGGGGCTCCGTGGGGCTTCCGAATGCACGGAGGAGTTGATCAAAACCAACCTTTGAGGATATCTAGAGTGAGTTTCAGTATTTATCTGTAGCTTTTATTTTCTTACAAATCTGCTTTGAATTTTCCTTGTATATGTACATTTATATTTCTTATGTAAATTGGTATATAAAATTCTTTCGTATTCTACAAAATTTTGCCTTATATAGCGTATAGCCTTGATAGAGATTTTTTCATGTATTTTATTATGATTTTGATCATAGTAATAAAAAAAAACAATTAAAATATATATATTTTTATACTAATAAAATGTATAAAACGAATTAATAAACGGGAGTCATTTTGATCATTCAGTGAATATTATTTTCGTATATTTTTCTTTTTTCCGTAATTTGAAAAAGACTGGACCATTTTCGCTATTTTTAATATACTCCTTCAAGCTTGAGGAATCATATGACGAGGAAATTTTCAAATTTACCCGGAAAACGTCAAAAATACTTTTCAACACAAAATATACTTGTTGTTGCCATGACAACGTACTTAGGTTGGCTATTTATTTTATATATAAAAAGGGTTCAGTCATCATATGTAAAACGCTTATTAGATTTTGGAAATACGTAATTATCTTTAGAAATAAGAAAGGCTAACATTTATATTAAAACATATGTACATAAAACTTTTGTGTAAATATCTTATCTTTTCCGCTTAAAAAATCCAGAAACGAAACAACGTCTCAACTAAATCTTAATAAAACAATCACGTTTACCGTTAAAAGTATTTTTAAACGTTATTTCAAATTGTCATTAACATTCTTTCTTAGATTTGAAATTATTTTGCATATTTTTTTAAAAAGGCAACTGGCTTAATTTTTTTTTAAATATTATTTTTATTTAAAGCTAATACTTTGAAAGATGAGGAACAAATGATATGAAATCAAATGATGATTCTTCTACGTTATATTTTATTTAATTTAATCTTTAATTAATTTGTTTATTTGGACTTAATTTTTATATTTTATTTTACATTTGTATGTTTTACGTTTTTTGAAGACTGATAGAGGTCTGTCTGGAGAAGGCCTGTAGCATAGAGTGTCTGACGCATTATTTTTTGCAAGGTCTGTGGAAAGAAATAAACAATTAAATAATAACCCAATTCATACTAAGTATCTCATTAGATGGAACTTTTTTTATTCATAAATACCCTGAAAAAACCTTAACAGAGGGTCCGAAAAGGTTTTCACTGACAGATCACAGATTTGATGATTCAAATCTGTAATCTGTCAGTCATATAATAAGAGAAAAACATTTATGCTTAATTTTATTTAATAAGCTTATCTTAAATAAATATATACTCTTGATGAATAAACTTATTACAGTCAGCGGTAGGAATACAAATAATATTGTTTTGCCGTAAATTTTGATATCATTACAAATAATTTTGTTGGCAATAATAACCCAAGTACAAAACATTTTAATGATATAATCTACCTCATTACGTATAATTGTATCTCGTCTAACCTTAACCAGATCATTGGGGGGATAATTATTTGCTGTTACCCAAAAAACATTTGACCTTTCGGTCATTGAACTTAGAATAAGATAAATATTATAATTACTGATAACTGTTAGGCAAGAGTTGCCACATTACTTAGAATAAAGGATTTGTAAATGTAAAATTGTTACTATTATTAAATACTAACAGTGTAACATACATAAAAAGACAAAAACAGTCTCGTAAAATATTTTTTTGTGATTAAAAACTTTGGTGAACGTGTGAAAAATATATCACCAAAGTTTTTCGGCTAGCGGTTGAAAGGATAAGGTAGAAATATATTTATTTTATTTACGTTATTCTGTTATTGTTAGAAAACAGTCATAACTTAATGAATCAAATTTATTTTTTATATAATTATAATCTTCACTCCAGTAAGGCAGACTGAACGTATAGCCCATATATAATTCTAGAGTTACATCTTTGTAGAATATTTTTATATATACATCCTAAAAGACATCAAATATATAAATAATATCATAGGACAAATTACACAAATCATTTGCTTGTGTTAAGGGTGCTATACAACAATACAAATACATAGAAATACACATTATAAATACTGAGAATATATTCAATAAACGACCAAACCCAGAAATGCAGACATCTATGCTCATTACATACATGCCTGTCTCTGTCGGGAATCGAACCCGAGTCCTATGGCGCCGTTATACTATAGGCGACTGCGCTAACCACTAGACCAACTGCGCTGTGGTCAAGGTATAAAAGTTGAAAGTTCCTAATTTTTTAAGTAAGACACTACATTTCATGCGATGTTTGGGCGAAATTACGTAGAGTCTTATATTAAAACTTTGTAACTGCTATATTTTTTCTGACCCCAAAACATTTAAACTCTTTGTCTGTCTGTCAAGTCAGTTACCAATTAAACAAGTTAGGGCATCTCGAGTACTCTCATATTTCACTCGGAGACAGAATTTTAAAGAAAATCTTTATTTCTAGAGCATTCGAAGTAGTCTAGCGCTGGCTGTTATCGCGGGTTCCAGCGTTCCCGGATCGAAAGCTTTTCTTTGATTTGTTTTACGTATTTCAAATATTGTATTTCATTCATAAACAAAATGTAGAGCTTATGTATACAGCATATTATAATAAATTATGTAGAGTAAGAAGAAATCTTAGTCACTTACGCCATTACTTATAGTTAACTAAAAATCGACAGCTAATTTATTAGATTAGTGAGCTTTGACGATAATGAGGATTATCGTTAAAGCTCGCTTCTTAAAAGTTCATCCAAGAATTTTTCTAAACTTTCTAATTTTTTCTATACTTACTTTATATATAGTTCGTTTAGAAAATCGCAGGGAATTCACATTTGTGATGAAAGAGAAGCAATTATGCAAGGTTTGAATAATTTATGAAATCATCGTTTCTATGAATTTAAATCGTGAGAGGTAAGGGTGTTTGTTTATGTGCATTTTAGTTGCGTATTTAAATTATAAAAGATATTCGTGGCTAGAAAATTCTGAACAGAATAGATGTCAGTTTATTTGTACCTTATATTCCTTTATATGTATAAATAAAATTGAAGTCTGTAAGTATATGATATCTAAATAAATATGTTTTTTAAGTGCCACGATACCAACATATAAACTACGAATTTTAATAAAAAAAAAAAAAAATTCTCGAAAATCTTTGAAACGGCTACACTGATTTTAGTGAGACTTTCGCTGGATGATAGTGATGTTTGTTGGTTTAAAAATACGTTATTTTTTAATCCGGCAATATTTAAAATTCTAGAAAATGGACAATCACTTGAAAATAACGCAAAAATCTAATTAGATTTTTTAACTATTTAGATTACGAGTATGATAATCAAAATAACCTTAAACACTTTATCTATTTACTATCATTACTCTTACACAAAATAGCAATATAAGGAACAGAACAGAATAGAAGAACAGACAGTAAAACTAGAATATTATAAATGATAAATGATTTATGATTTTCGTCTAAGAAGCGGGGCGCGAAGATACAGCCGCTGGCAAAATCTACTACATAATATGAATCTAATTTATTTAATGAATATCATATACCTCCCGTAAATTATATGGCTTATTGGATTATACAATAGATTGATTTATTAACTAAAAGGATTATCTATGGATTATAGATAACTAATGGAATATGTTTCTTACTCGATGATGAAACGATTCAGAGCATTTTTAAAAAAGGAACAAAGAAAGTTTGTTGTGAAAGTTTGTTGTGTTGTGAAAGAAACAGAGCATTTTTAAAAAAGGAACAAAGAATGTTGTATACCACATTAACTACGTTTATTAAAACAAAAAAAAAATCTTATTATTTTCTTTTAATATTATCAATTTCAGTTGATCATATAATTGGAATTAAACTTCCTTATACTAATAACTGATAAGAATTAAATATATATACAGGATAAATTGGGAACTGTACTCGAAGAGGCATATATCGAGCAAGCAAGGCACGTTCTAGTAAGTTACGTGAGAGACATACTAACTTTATGACCAGTCCTCGTAGACCTCTGGTAAACCGGTTTTAAATTCAGATTTTATACAATATCGGTTTGATAGTAGTTTTTCAGAAAATGGCTAGTCTTTTGATATGTGATAACAGCAGTAATTTTGTTGACAAAAAAATTGTTTTGACGACATTTTTTAGTAATGGGTATATATAAGTTTTGGTTGTGGTATGGTTTGGGCTATATATATACAGAATACAGTTCTGTTGTATGTTTATATAAACAATTGAAAACAATGGACACTAGAAACTTATAGTAGAATGTTAATTAAGTTTAAACTTTAATTAAACTGAAGTGATGACGCTTTAAAAACTTTCAGAAACTTTTGAACTTTTGTTTCGGAATAATGTTTATCATGTAAGAATAAGTCGTTTGTGTTAATTTAAATGTAATATCTGTTACAGACATCTTTTATTCGAAGTAAAGTATTATTATATTGGTACTATTTATTTATTATTATATATAATGATTTATTTTTTTTTATTCTTGTGAATTAAACAAGTTGTGTTATCTCTAACATTAACAGTTATTAACGAAATAAAACAGATATTGTCTCTTAAATATAATAATAAATGTTTTACAGCAAAATTCTTTACCTGTACTCTAAGTACGAAGTTTGACGTCACGAAAACTATTATAATTTACCAAATTGTAAAATCAAAACGAGGAATTACTATACACTCTATAAAATTATCTTTATATATGTCAATAAATTTTGATTATTTTGGCAAACTTCATAGTTTTCGTAACATCAAAATTAGAGCTGATACCTATGTATTTATTCGACAAAAAATAACAAAGGAGATTTAACGAAAATTAGACGGTGTAATATTTCTATAGTACCAGAATAATTTTACTTGCAGTCTAGTCATTTATGAAAATAACGTTTTATTAACATTATTACATTAATTAGAGAAACAATACCTTTTCACATGTAACGAGCGAAAGAACAATGCTCCTACTATTTAAATTTTCTTTTAGCATTTCCTTTCTCTTTATATTGCTTTTGTGGCTTGGGTGTTTATGTCATTTGTATTGTAACGTAAAATATATTTCATACCCTCCCCGTTTGTCGAGTGGTTAGCGCAGATGCCTGATGTATAACGGGTCAATGGGGCTCGGGTTCGATTTCCGACAGGGACAGGCATGTATGTGATCATCATAGATGTCTGTATTTCAGAGTTTGATCGTTTATTAAATATATTATCAGTATTTATATGTGTATTTCTATGTATTTGTATCGTTGTCTAACACAAGCAAATAATTTGTTTACTTAGGGCTTAGATCAATGTATGTAATTTGTCCTGTGATATTACTATTATTACCACAAAGTACTTCAATAACCAACACACAACACATTTTTCTTTTTATAAGATTTATTTATTTACATTATCACTTTGAATCCATACCAGAGATCACCTGTGTACTTCAAAGGGAAGTGTGAGACGAGCCTATTTTGACACCATGCTTATGGAAGTAAGCCCTTCTGTAGAGATAGGCCCCAGCTTAAATTACAGCATTAAATATGTAAATTAAGTTTATCGAATTTTTAATTACCTTAACGATATCGAGCTGAATACATTTATGCAAATATAGTATGGAATTTACAGATAACAGTTATTTCATTGGAGGCACCGCTTGCGGCATTCACGAATGTCGCTGTAATGAACTTTAAGCAGCTAGATAATAACTTACAAAGTGTATTTAATTCCTAATTTATCACATAAGGTCATTGGCCTATAAAAATACCGAGGTTCTGCACGTAGAGCACGACTCCTTGTGATTAATATTCCAATGGAGTGACAATGTTCAATATAACAATAGCTGCTCCCTAGCGCATGCATATTCGAATAATGCCCATAAAATGATGAAATTGGCTCGCGTGCCTCAAAAGGTTAGTATCCATTTTGACTTTCTCGGGGTGACCGGACTATAGTGAGATTATTTCTTAACTATTAAAGATATTAAGTCAAGTGACGTAATGGGTTTTGTTCTGTGTGAGTGAGTGTTCCATTTTGACTTCTCGGGGTAACCGGACTATAGTGAGATAATTTCTAACTATTAAAGATATTTAAGTCAAGTGACGTAATGGGTTTTGTTCTGTGTGAGTGAGTGTTCCATTTTGACTTTCTCGGGGTGACCGGACTATAGTGAGATTATTTCGAACTATTAAAGGTATTTAAGTCAAGTGACGTAATGGGTTTTGTTCTGTGTGAGTGAGTGTTCCATTTTGACTTTCTCGAGGTGATCGGACTATAGTGAGATAATTTCTAACTATTAAAGGTGTTTAAGTCAAGTGACGTTATGGATTTTATCTGTGTGAGTGTTCCATTTTGAATTCTCGGGGGTGACCGGACTATAGTGAGATAATTTCTAACTATTAAAGGTGTTTAAGTCAAGTGACGTTATGGATTTTATCTGTGTGAGTGTTCCATTTTGAATTCTCGGGGGTGACCGGACTATAGTGAGATAATTTCTAACTATTAAAGGTGTTTAAGTCAAGTGACGTAATGGGTTTTGTTCTATATGTGTGAGTGTTCCATTTTGACTTTCTCAGGGTAACTGGACTATAGTGAGATAATTTCTAACTATGAAAGGTATTTAAGTCAAGTGACGTAATGGTTTTTGTTCTGTGTGAGTGAGTGTTGTTGGGAAAGGGCAAGGATCTGCTGAGTGCAGGACGGAAACATGTTAAAGTTTTGTTCACCGGCGGCCAGGCGTCGCGAAACTACGGTTTGTAAATGTTTAACGATTACTTTTATTATGAGGTGTTTATGTAAACTATTTTTTACCTTTATATTATTGTTAGGATGAAAATCTTAATGAATTATGACTTTTTAAATAAGGTTAAGGTTTTATTAATTTATGCTAACTTTTTAAATAATTGATTGTAACTGAGATACAAAAATGTGTATAAATAATTGAAATACTTATTAACAATTTTTAATTGCATTTAAAAGCTCTTTAATATAATATTGATTTTGGCAACGCACTACACTCGGCGGGCCAACTTCTCACATAATACTACAAAATTTAATATAAGAGCAGTACATGTATGCTTTATTACGAATATATTATAGTATTAGCTGTGCCGGCGACTTTGTACTCGTAGATTTCGATTTTGATAAAACTTACCCTTTGTACTTAACAATGTTTGTTTAAACTATAAACTTTCAAAGTTTCATCAAACTCAATCAAGTAGTTTTTGCGTGTAGGAGTATTTCTAGTTTATTTATGTATATTTTTTTTGTTATATTTAATCACTGGTAAGGCAGCAATGGTACGAAAATAAGATATTATTAACTTCTTTATTTGTTAATCGATTGTTAAAAAGTAAATAAAATGTAAAGTGAATCCCATGACTATATATTTCCGAAAATTGCATCCAAATAGATTAATCCGTTTCTGAGATTAGCGTGCACAAACATTCAGACATACATACAAAATGAAAAAAACATTGTTTTGGATTCTCTTGCTTATATAAAGGTCCCCTATTACGAATTTTGTAAAATATTTTACATGTACAGAAAGCGATCCGTTAGAGTTTTATTATATACTAGCTTTTGCCCGCGGCTTCGCACGCCTTAATAGCCATTCTAACCATATATCACGCTTACAGATTTTCATTGAACATAATCAAAATATTACCATGTAAACTTAAGGAATTCTGAGCTACACAATCGACGTTATTTTCACTATCAACTTGCAGGTCTAGTTTTATTTAAAAAAAATCTATTTTAAATGATAAACATTCAATTAGCTATATGCATTAACAAAATTTTCAATACTGAACATTCACAAAAACCATTTTTGAGAAGGTTTGCACGGTTCCATACCAGAGTGCGCCGGTAGACCGTACCGCCGCAAACGCGAAGACCCCATATTTTAATTCTGTAATATCTTCGAAAATATTTATTTAAATTACATGCCGGGCTAAGGGCTATGTTGTTCTATCATAAATGTAAAATGTAAGTTACTTAATTAGATAAGGATTAAAGCTGCATTTCTTAAAATCACTTCGTAAATAACCTATTATTTTTCGTTAAAAGTAAAGGATTCAAATTTGCTATTTTGGACTATCCCTAAGAGATAAACATATACCATCGCGGTTTTTCTCGTATAACTTTTTAAGGTATACAATTCTTAGAACATTATTTTGATCTATCTCGTGGAGTTCAACCAGCGTTTGCATTGTAAGCGCAAACAAAAGTGTTTGTTTACGACTTCGCATTAGAAATCTTGAAATTATCAGTGGTTCTCTGATATACTAAGCATGTTATAATACATACAAGCCTTCTAGCCTTCTTCTATCTATTTAAAAAAAAAAAGCATCAAAATCTTTTGCGTAGTTTTAAAGATACATACGTACAGACATAGGGACAGACGCGAAAAGCGACTTTGCTTTATAATATGTAACTTGCTGTGCGTGCGAATTCGTACGCGTAGTTTTCGATTTTGATAAAAAGTACCCTTTGTACTTACTAATGTATGTAAAAACTAACTAACTTCTTTATTTGTTAACCGATTGTTAAAAAAAAAAACAAAATATAAAGTGAATCCCATGACTATATATTCCCGAAAACTGCATCCAAATCTACTAATCCGTTTCTGAGATTAGTGTGCACTAACATACAAACATTTAGAGGAATAAAATGAAAAAAAAACATTGTTTCGGGTTCTCTTGCTTATATAAAGGTCTTTTTTTAAATATTTTCAATGAACAAAGACTACTCCTCTACAGATTTATTACATGTATAGAATAAGATTTGCATGGTACCTATTACGTGATTGATATAAATTTATGTAACTTTTTTATTTCTTAACCGATTTAGATAAAATAAACACTAAATGGTAAGTGAAGAATATTACAATATATTCTCGAAATTCAAATTGGTTAAGCCGTTTCTGAGATTAGCATACAAACATACAGAGATACAGACAAAATAAAAAACCATTGTTTTAGGTTTTCTTGCTCTTCTAAAGGCCCACTATTATGACTTTTTTTATATTTTCCATGTGCAGCTTTCCATCAGTGACAATTTTGGTTATCTGTGTATTGTATGTACCATTTCTGTTTGAACAGGACAATATCAAAAGTATTTTTTTATCAAAGTTTTAGATATATTATTTTATGTTTGTCTAAATTTATCATATTATATTAGTCAGTAAATCCGAGAAATACAGCCATGTGCGGGTTTAATAAAAATCCCTTTTTTAAATAATTGTTTTGGGGCAGTCACTGTATTTTTTTTTTTTTACTGTAGTGGTATTTTTTGTTGATGTATTTCATAACCCCAAGTACATATGTGTGACAAATGTGTGCATGAGACCTTGTAATAAAAGTTAATTAATAGTTTATTTAATTCTAAAAACGAAATATCTGTCAAAAACAAAACTGTGACTTTGACATGTCACATGAATGTCAAAATAAAATAAGCATAAAATTTTATATCATAATATAATAATGTAATCGTACAAATTAGACACATTGATCTAATCCCTAAGTAAGCAAATTATTTGCTTTTGTTAAGGGTGTTAGACAACGATACTAATACATAGAAATACACATATAAATACGGAGAATATATATAATAAAAGATCAAATTCAGAAAAACAGACATCTATGCTCATTACATCCCTGTCCCTGTCGGAAATCGAACCCGAGCCTTTTTGCGCCGCGATAAGTTAGGCGTCAGCGTTAACCACTCCATCAAAGCACGAAGCAATATAATTTCGTATTTTTATTCCTATACGGAAACTCATTCAATACATTAATTAATAACAAAAACTAAAGGTTTGTTCTCATAACATTTCCCATTAAGGTACGTTAATTAGAAACTATTATAAATGAAAAAATAATAACCTGTTAACTTCAGTTTCAGGTCAATTAAAGTCAAGTTTAGTAGAACGTTTAGCTTTTGTTCCGTTTTAAATTATTTTCTAGTATTTTGCACATGAAAAATATGATTTTACGAGCAAGTGACGTTGCATTTCTTTTACTATTTTTATGGGTAGCATTGTTTGGATTATTTAATTAAAAATACATTGGATTAATTGTAATTTTAATATATGATAAAGTATAATAATAACCTATCCTACCCATGAAGGTATTTATAGCTACTATATATTATAACGAAACTATATATCTATATAGTTCCGTTATAAGTAATCTAATAAGTATAAGACTATATAGTACTTATACGATCGTTATAAGTGACTATAAAGGAGAAAACACTACACATAATTTCTCCAACAGGTTATGTTGGACAAAAATATTCAAAATAAAAAAATATTTGTATGTATAGTAAAATTTTATTATTGAATTTATATAAATATAGAATGACAAATAAACCGATACGGGCAGGGATTCGAACCCGCGACCTCTGGGAAACTGTCCCGTCGCTTTATCAATTGAGCTACCGTGTCGCTTTTATTAAAGGTTAAAAAAAAAAAAAAAACGAACTGAGATTCGATTCGATTAATTATTACCATTTAATATTTTCTTATTCTTTTTTATAACTTTTTTTTACATAACACCCACACTAATACATCTCCTCTACCTATCTCTATTCCTCCAACTAATAAGATTGCGATAGCGATAAGGCCGCCAAATTTGTTTTTTTTCTGTTTTATTTTTTTTTGTTTTTGTTTTATCTGGGTGTACAATAAGGAATATTTTTTATTATTATTATTAACCTCCCTCAGTAATATACCAATTTTTAATTTTTTTATGTGATTAGTTTTTTATTACTTGGAAACTTATAGATATAAGATTTGATGTCTTTTTCCCGTAATGAAAAGCACTTGTTATTTATTAATTTCTAACAGCGTATATTAAACTATAATTGCATCTTCAATTACTGAACTTCGCGAAAATATGAAAGCTAGGAATAAAATGTTTTTAATAATGTCGAGCGGGTTAAGTTTTTCAGTAGAAAGCCCGATTTTCATGTCGAATTTTCGTGTCTGTTTTTTTTAATTCCACCACCTAGATAATATTTTTTTCCTTTTTTTAATAGCTTTTGGCATTGTTATACTAATTAACAATATAAACACATAAAAATAAATAAAAAACAAAGTACTATAGCAACATAGTTCAGTACAACCTTTCTATAAACCAGGGCTAATAAATAATATATTATCTTCCAGGTGAATCCAGGTCGGAAAGCATCGTTAAGCGGGATACGTGAGGGTGACGTCATCACGTCTATCAACGGCAGAACTACCAAGGAGATGAGCAACGCTGACGCACATGCCATGTTGCGGTCTGCTGGCCCTGTGCTGAGACTTGGACTCAATGAGTAAGATTATATAAAGATAAAGACGATCACTTATAGCTCAGTTGGTACAGCGACGGGACCGGTTTCCCAGTAGTCGCGGGTTCGAATCTCTGACCGTATCGGTTTATTTTTCATTCTTTATTTTTAAATAAATTGTTGTAACATGTTTATAGATATTTTCAAACATTAAGATTATATTGTTTTAATACTTATTGTATTATTAATATTATTTTCTGTTTAAATTATAATCGGTAAGAATAACACAATAACACTTTTATTTAAATTTTATAGCATAAAAATTAAGATCACAAAAACGCAGACTTATAAATTATTTTTGAATCACAAAAACAATGTCCAGGAATCAAGTTATAAATAAAATATAAATGAATTGTTCATTATAAACTAAAAACATTATAATATTGTATAATTCTATCACAATAAAAACCTAAAACTTCAGAGCGTCTGCTGGAATTAAGAGACACGAATAAAAACATTCCTTCGATTTGCATAATACTAGAGTGAAGTACAAAAGTACTGACGAGACAGACAAATGCAAAATACCGTGGAAAAAAGATATATTTTAAATAAAACTTAATTTATATATATAGCATACCTATAAAGACGGTCACATATAGAATGCTTAATTCACCGAGATGGACAGCGATACGGTAGCTCATTTGGTAGAGCGAGTTCAGTTTTCCAGAGATCGCGGGTTCGAATCGCAGTCCGTATCTGTTTATAGATTTTCAAACATGCAACTGAATTCTTATCAATTCCAAACTTTATTCTATCAATTTAGTATGGTTACTTCGTTTGGTAGAGTTCCAATAGTCTGTGGCTGTTGATCGGAAGCTATTTTAATTACTTCGTCCATTATTCCAATGGAGTCTGATTCTGTTATCCGAAGTTTAAAATCTTTTATGAATACAGAGAACATTGAAATCCCAATAACTATACTTTGCTATATATCTAAAATAGATCGTAAATTCACTTAAACTAAATGCGCTAAAAGCAGTGATTAAAAACTCATTTAGTGAAGTTTCAATAATTAAAAAGATGTACACTATTTGCAAGTTTAAAAAACAGTGAACTTAATGTAATTTAAAAAAACAAAGTTTCCGTGTTTTCCTCTTTTTAATCTAAGTTTTGTTGTCACCAGAGACCGAGAGATGTCACCGCGAAGAAGATCTATTGGAAAAGCCACGGAGCTGAAAAGTAAGTTGACCGTGTAATTACTATTATTTATTGGATGACGTATATGTTTCTTATATATTAGAATTATTTTGGAGTTCAGTAAAGCCTTTTTAAAAGTATACCTTGCAGACATTATATTAGGTTAGTTTGGTGGTTTATTGAAAGTAAAGCCTTTTTAAAAGGTACTAAGTATACCTTGCAAACATTATACTAGGTTAGTTTGGTGGTTTATTAAGATATCGTTAAATTATCAAGAAATTTCATGTTACTTTTATAAGAAAATATATATTTTTTAATACTTGGAATTGATCAAAAGAATTTGAATATAAAATAATAATATTTTAATATATTTATGTTATTATAAAATTACAGAAACCCTTTTCCATATATACTTAGTATCTTTTAAAGACGTTATAATAGGTTAGTTTAATAATATATTAAAATATCGTCAAAATTATTCAAAAATCTTAGATTAACTTTTATAAAATACATAATTATGACTTATTTTGGAATAAATGGAACCGATTAAAGGATTCTATATTAAATATTAATATTTTAATATATATCTATTATTAATTAGGATTCACAAATTAATAATGTTTCAAACGTGGCGTTTATTTGACCGCAGTAACCGCAAGTTCATTGACACGTCAATATATTCGGAGCACTTCAAACCATCCTAGCTCATATTAATTACATGTTAATAAAATTATGAATGTTAAATCGATAATTCAATTAATTTATGATAATTTATTTAAATAAATATGTTATGTAGTTTGATTTGATTTTGCTGATTTTAATCTAAAAAAGTAATCGGATGCAACAATATTTATTATTTACTTTAAACTATTATTATTAATAATAATTCTGGAGACTAAATATAGAGAATATGTTATGTTTTTACTACAGACCTTTCAGATTGTATGTATGTATTGTATTGTCTGTATGTATTCTGTAGTCCACGTGAGCGGAGGTAGCCAGTAATTAACTAACTTCGGTAGAATATCACAGTTTTATATATACAGATGTATTATATATGTACTTATTGTATGTATATATTTATTATATGCATGTTTTCTTTATTCCACACATGGTCACATGCAACAGCTAGTGTGTGTAAGATAGAACTGATGCGATAATATGCACTTTTTATATATAAAATCAATCACAAGTCATATTTATCCAAGAATTCCCGAGAGAAAATCCATGACTTTGAATACGATAGAGTTGAACAAAGATATTTCCTCTTGAGATATTTCAACAATAATGTCTCAATGGTCTATTTCAAGCTTCGCAGTGATATTTACGCTTTATTTATCAACAAAATAAAGCTTATTTTTAAATTCTGAAATTCATTATAAATTTATCAACTTTGAAGAATTCCAAACAATAAAATTAGAATGATATCTGAAATATTGATTTACTAAGAATTTTATATAATTTGCTTCCCTATTCCATCTTCAAACAGCTTTAGTGAGAAATATGCTCTTTTAAAAGCTATTTCCGCTTCTTCTAACTGCATGAATGCAGTTCGAAACCGTCACGTCGAGGAAATTCGATATCACATTCACACATGGACGCTAAGTCAGCGTGTTTATGCGTGTTTTAGTGTGCGATAAATTAAATATTATTATACATGTGTGGTTTAATTACATGTATATTTGTGTTTATTGTTATGTATGTGTGTGTTCATTTGTATTTCTTTTTGCACAAGTACTAATGTTCTTTTTCATTTACCACCCACGTGTTTGAACGGTTTTATTAGTTAGTTAGAACTAATTATGTAGTACGTAGTACGTAGTCTTGCAAGTGGATAAAGAAGAAAAATATATAAAACGTTCTAAATTCTTAGAAAGCCCTTCAAATTTAAATTTAATATATTTTAAAATAGGAATGACATAAGGTAAATTATTTTACGTCTATTTTCTATTACAGGACCATTTCAACTAATCGACATAAACGAAAAGGCGACCCCCCACCCGCCGGTGTACGCTACGATACGACAACCGAACTCTCCAAACAAACTTCCATCAAAACCGCTCAGTACACACTCAACTCTCAACTCAACACATCTTGTCAAGTCCTTCGAAGAGGCGCCCAAGTTCCATCCAACCAATCCATTTTACTCAACACTGCCCAACACTAAACTACCAATACCAAACGGTAAATCCAACTCGTTACAGAGATCTGTTAAAACGGATTCTTGTAACGATGATCTAAAATTATCGTCATTTTTTCGGAAAAACGACTCTGGGCTTAGTATACCAAATATTAAATATACTCCAAGTAACGACACGTCTCCGAAACGATTTTTATATGATAAGTACAATTCTTATAGCGATAAGGAATCTAGTAATGAAGAACATAAAATTAAAAGGAATCCATTTGATTACGTAACAAATGATTTTAACCAATCAGATAAAGCTAAAGGTTCTTCCAATGGTGCTAAAAGTATGATATATTCAAAAAGTGATAGTAATTTTCATAGAAATGAAGAAATTATCAAACATTCTTCAATAACGGAGCAAAAAATTAGTGAAACTGAAGAAATTAAAACTATTAAAAAGCTTACACTCAATGGATCTAATGAGAATGATAAAACAAATGGTATTATGAAATCAGAGAATAAATTGTTTAAATTTCATAGCGATCATAATATCAATGAGCGGATAATTCCTACAACATTAGAAAATGAAGAAAGTCCTAACAAATTTGATAGTAAAAAGAATGGACATGAAACGGGTTTGTCACCATCGTACCAGACTGCAAGAGAAGAATATAAAGTAGGTAAGTGGTAATCTATTTTGTTATTTATAAATTTAAAACAAGTCGTAAACCATTTTATTTTTGCACATTTTATAACTCAAGAACAGTTGCACAGATTGTGCATTGACAGTGACATTTGGGTTTTTTGTTTGTCTCAGCAAATAGCAGAATAGTCATATACATATGTCGTTTAGTTCATGAAAAAAAACAAGCTTGATCGTAGAAGTATTTAAAATTCATGTAGATTAAATTAGAGCTAAGCCCGGCTTGTCTTTTTTTCATGTCTTGTCTTTTTTTCATGTCTTTGATTTGTTGTAAAGAAATTAAATCTTTTTTTTTCTTTTTTTTTTGTCTGTCTATACTGTTAGCCCTGTTGGCTATTATAGCGTCACCGGGGGAGCGGGAAAAATTAAATCTTGATGATTTTTAGGTATGTTTGTTTTGATCAGTAGGAAAGGTTTTATTCACTTAACTCGGTAGGTGGTGCTGCAATCAGCTTTCATTTTATTTGTATTAATTTCAGGACATTACTTATCTAGCTGGGCTAGCGTTTAATTATAATGTAAGGATTTACTTCTAATACTGAATTTAATTTCATACAAAATATATCAAATACTATGAGATACTTTTGTCGACAAAGAAATTTATTACCAAATGTTTTTTTATTATCAACATAAATTTGAAAGCATCAAACTCTACATACATTTTAAATTTAACTAACACCTGTACGAACATTGAAAATTGGTGTTAAAATTGTAAAATTATATTATCACCTATTCATATTTACTCCGCAGCGCCATCTATCTATACATTGTGTGGACTATTTCCGGAAAAAAAAGATTTTTTTGTCATTTGCATACTTTGCATAATTTTGAAAAGTAAATTAATTATATAAGTAAAATTAAGTCAAATGTTTTTACTATAAAATATATAAAAGAATTTAATATAAAGCTTCTAATTAAAAAATAGAGACACAAATAGAGCCTGGTTTACTTATTCTATGACTATCTATAAACTATTATATTTTATAGAAGCTAGTAATAATTTAAACATAAGATTATGTAAAAAAAATGTGATCTAAGAGCCTCAAAAAATTATACGATAAAGGAGCAAGTCTGTACTGATATGATAGTATGATGTATGATAAAAGAGCGTTGAAGAATTTGACATAAACCGTTAAGCCCATTGGGTAAACAAACTGGGATAAGGGGAGGTGTTGATAATTATCATATATACAGCGACTATTGCTTGCCAAAACACGTCAATCTTGCGAGTTTTTTCTACTGACAGGAGCTAAAGTACATATATATTTACCTGGCTTTGTTCAATTAATCTCGAATTTCCCGACTAGTTTCGAACCCATTCGGGGTTCCTATTCATGGGCTTGAAGTATAGCGGACTAAATTACGTGAATATAGACGTAAATATATTAAATAATCATCATGTTTCACGAAAGTTTAATTGCAAAAGAAATACTTAAATATTTACTGCTGAAATCTTACGCCCGACTAGTATCGAACCCATTCGGAGTTCCTATTCATGAGCTCGAAGTATAGCGAACTAAATTACGTAAATATAGACGTAAATATACTAAATAATCATCATGTTTCACGAAAGTTTAATTGCAAAAAAAATACTTAAATATTTACTGCTGAAATCTTACGCTACCCATCGTTACCAAATATACACTAAGATTTAGACACCAATGTTCTATACTAAAATGTTCTGTTCTATTGGTACCAAGTTATAAGAGCACATTTTTTATAAGTAATGGTCACAAATAATCATAAATCGGAAATATCCGTTTTAATACTATCGGAAAGATTATGTACTGTGAACTTTTGACTTATATTAGAATAGATTTTTCTTACTTTCCTGAAGAATTAAATGAGATCAAATTTTCAAAACTCATTATGGTTTTGGCAAATTTTCAAACTTGACGCAGAAACGATGATTGAGCGCTGCCTACAAAGTTTGCTTTTCGATAAATTCCGTGATAATTGAATTACTTTAGAAATCGTCACATTTTATAAAAAATATACGTACGATTATATTACTTTTGGTTCATAATTTTAAAATAACTTTCCACTATAAGCCCAACACCTATAACTTAAAATACACAACCTCTATAACTTAAATTAATACCTTCAGTATTGACCTTTAGTTATTCAAAGATAGGTTTCGAGGTCTCTAACATAAGCTTTCCAATGAATTGCAAAACAATAGGGATTATCTTCATTGGTTGTTATCACGTGATCATAAGTTTAAATGTTTAGGTAAACAATAGCATATATACAGGCATATTTGTAATAAATGAGCCACGTCTTAGAGACAGCCTCTCTACATCCATCCCAACAATATTTGTTATACGATGTTTTTAATTAATATTTTTTTTTATGTAAGTTTTCTCATACAAAATTTATTTGCAATTACTCTACACTCTACGCCCTAGGTTGATCTTTTAAGTAGATCTTACAAAATACTGAGTAATTACTAAAAGAGGGAACAATAATTTTTTCGTTTCGTTTTTTTGTGTTGTCCATCGAGATTTGTAAAAAGTCGTAGAATAAATATTATTAGGATTGATGTAGAGAGGCTGTCTGCAAGAGGTGGGCCATTTAATACAAATAACATAATAATTAATAATAATAATAATAAATTAATAATTTACTATGAAACTTTAAGATAGTTAGAGAAAAAAGAGAGAGAGGAAGAACGAACAATGTTTTAGTTGTATCAGTCTTTTTGATTTTTATGCAGTTAACATGTCTATAGTGAGAAAATTAAAGTTCAAAGAAAACCAAATGGTACATTTATACTGATCGTAAATAAATAAAGGACCTATTAATTCATATAAGTTAAATACTATATCTTAAAATATTTTGTGTTTCTGTACCTGACTCTTATCGAGTTCAATCATATATTTAAGTGTACAACTACATACAAAATATATTATTAAATGTACAGTTTTTAATGTATATGAATTCTATTCACACGACCGACATTACGATTATGTATATATTTCTTATTATTTATAAAGCTGTTTATTTTTTTTTATTATCCAATATTATTGAACTATGCCTCACTATAATAATAATAAAGTATAAACGAAAATCTTTTATATTAAATTTGTATTATTCAAGTCAATCTAACCAAAAAATAAAACCACTAATTGCCATATTTTATTAATACCAATTTCATCACAATGTTTCGAAATTGTTAAAAAACATTTAATGGAGTTTGTAATTAATAGTTTACACAAAAATTTCGTATTCTTTCTTATTATGACGAGGTTTTATTGAAACTTAAAAATGCCATTTTTTTTAATATCTTATCCCGAGACCACAGGAGCCAGTACCTTAAAAATACACAGTCAAAAAAAAATTGAATAGAATACATATTACATAGCTATGGTAGGTACAGTTGTTATAAGTCATTTTTATTTGGCCTACATAATAGAATACACTATACATTCTATACCCTAGGGTCATCTTGTATTCTTAATGACATACATTTTTAATAGTTTTGTTCCTGGATGAGCGAGTTATGCTCGGCGGCTTTCGGGTTCCGGTGGGAACATTAAATTTCTCGTTTAATAGATTTGAGTATTCGAATAGAACGGTCTATCTAGTATTCGTGTAACTAGTTATTTAATATTCGAATAGTTAGGAATATATTTAATGTCATTTGATTTTATTAGCTTTTGATATAGTTGATGTAAATATTTCTGAAAATAAAACAATGAATATTATGTGAGACTACCCAACATCAAAATTTTATGAAATATATATATATATTTCTTTATTTCTGTATTTCTGTAGTCTTTATATCTGTATTTTTTTTAAATTTATATATATATATATATATATATATATATATATATATATATATATATATATATATATATATATATATATATATATATATATATATATATATATATATATAAATTTAAAAAAAATACAGATATAAAGACTACAGAAATACAGAAATAAAGAAATATATATATATATTTCATAAAATTTTGATGTTGGGTAGTCTCACATAATATTCATTGTTTTATTTTCAGAAATATTTACATCAACTATATCAAAAGCTAATAAAATCAAATGACATTAAATATATTCCTAACTATTCGAATATTAAATAACTAGTTACACGAATACTAGATAGACCGTTCTATTCGAATACTCAAATCTATTAAACGAGAAATTTAATGTTCCCACCGGAACCCGAAAGCCGCCGAGCATAACTCGCTCATCCAGGAACAAAACTATTAAAAATGTATGTCATTAAGAATACAAGATGACCCTAGGGTATAGAATGTATAGTGTATTCTATTATGTAGGCCAAATAAAAATGACTTATAACAACTGTACCTACCATAGCTATGTAATATGTATTCTATTCAATTTTTTTTTGACTGTGTATTTTTAAGGTACTGGCTCCTGTGGTCTCGGGATAAGATATTAAAAAAAATGGCATTTTTAAGTTTCAATAAAACCTCGTCATAATAAGAAAGAATACGAAATTTTTGTGTAAACTATTAATTACAAACTCCATTAAATGTTTTTTAACAATTTCGAAACATTGTGATGAAATTGGTATTAATAAAATATGGCAATTAGTGGTTTTATTTTTTGGTTAGATTGACTTGAATAATACAAATTTAATATAAAAGATTTTCGTTTATACTTTATTATTATTATAGTGAGGCATAGTTCAATAATATTGGATAATAAAAAAAAATAAACAGCTTTATAAATAATAAGAAATATATACATAATCGTAATGTCGGTCGTGTGAATAGAATTCATATACATTAAAAACTGTACATTTAATAATATATTTTGTATGTAGTTGTACACTTAAATATATGATTGAACTCGATAAGAGTCAGGTACAGAAACACAAAATATTTTAAGATATAGTATTTAACTTATATGAATTAATAGGTCCTTTATTTATTTACGATCAGTATAAATGTACCATTTGGTTTTCTTTGAACTTTAATTTTCTCACTATAGACATGAAATTTATATATATATATATATATATATATATATATATATATATATATATATATATATATATATATATATATATATATATATATATATATATATATATATATATATATATATATATAAACTATATAAAATACAAATATTATATATAAATTTAAAAAAAATACAGATATAAAGACTCTAGTTATAATGTTCTGAATAATTATATAATATGAACGCGATATTTTAAAACTTAGTGTTCAATTATTGCTTATTTTATTTTGTTTGTAAATTTTGTTATAGAAAATCTTTAAATTTCATATACGATTGATAACTTTTACCTGAAAAAAAATATTACTAGATTATTTCTTTAGTTTTTATCATTATACATTTATCTAAAAAGGATTCAAAACACAAACGTTTAAATTTTAAAACTACATTCTTTAATATTGCTTGAAACGCCTAACAACTTTTACTTTTATATTTTTCTAAAACAAAAAGATCTTCAGTTAAAAGGAATTTATATAATTTTATATTAAAATAAAAAAAAAACATTAAATTAATTTTGATAACGAGCTAAGCTAATCGATATTGACATGACAAAGGATAATTGTCATGTGTTCTATGACATAAGACAGTCCAAGGTCTGGGCTGGTCTGGGAGTGGTGTCACGCTCTGAAGACGACCTGGGACATCCTCGCCACTGCTGACTTAGCTTACCGTTCTTCTAGACATCGATCGCAAGAGACGCATTACAATATTAAAACAATATTTAAATTTTTGTCATGTGTAGTGTAAAATAACAAAATATGAAAATTTTGTGAGTTATGAAAATTTATTTAAAAACATGAATTCTCCGTGTTTTTCGTCCAGTCCATATATTTTCCAACCATCGGATACTTCTGCGACGGAATCCGATGATAGTTTGGATTCAGGTTGCGAGAAGGTTGTCGGCACACGAACGAAGTACTCCGACCCGAAGAGAAGAACGATTAACAAAGTTAGTAAAAAGATTCTCAAAGCAATAGAACGACTCACATGCAATATAAAACTTTCGAAAGTCAAGAAAAGTGGGAAGATTAAAAAAGGTAAGGATATAAATAAGATATAAAAAGATAAATATCTGAAATACATATTGCTTTACCTCGCAATGTTAATACTTTTGAAATATTTCTTTTTTCTTTTCATTTAGGTCGAGAGTGTTTTTTCTTTTTATTACTATATAAAAGTAAATGTGTCATAAATTTGTGAAAGCAATAGTATTATTACAGGCCACATGTGGTCAAGATTGTAAAAATCTTTTCTATGGCTTGAGTAAAATAAAACTTATTATTTTTTATATAATATTATATGTAGTTGTGTTAAAAAGTATTATATACATAGTTGGACACAACATAATCAAACCAGCAAACTATGGGTACTAGAGATGTGATAAACATACACATACTTTTTTTTTTAAATAGATACATACGTGATAAATATTTTATTATCCTATAAATTTTCAAATTAATATATTTATAATTCGGAAAGGCAAAGGGATGATTTCTTAGAAGACTTTGTTTAAACTTATCATATAACTCCAAGAAGTACTGTGAACTCTTAAAATATTAATAATATATAAAAATCTTGATTGCAAATACATTACATTACGTATATTTTAAATAACCTAGCTGAGTCTGCAGGTTTAGTACCCTTCGACCCTTGATCTGCAAAAAATATGATAAAAAGACCCCTCAGCGTCCTTGACGTATTGAAAACAAGATAAGTTCGCTTAAAGATATTCACCGTCAAAGGGTCGGGCTATTTTCGGCAAATATAACAAAATATATATATTGCACTAACTTATTTCATTCATATTAATAACCTTAAAAAATATCAAGACAAAGAAAATTAAACACTGCTTAATTCATAGTTTAAATCAACACAACATCCGAAGTGAATACGTCTCAACTTTTACTTCAAAATTTGACCTAAACTAATATGATAAAGTTAAATAAACTAAACTAAAACTTAGGAAGTACGCGTCCTAAACTACATTCAAGCTGTAATACAAATGTTTTGAATAGTTTTCTTCCTCGTAGGAAATATTTATTACACAAATATAAACCTAACATTCAATGATCCCGGCCAAGGAATGAGTTGGGTTAGCTATTTATTTGTACAGTTCAATGAACTCTTACCTTGCAGCGTTTAACTAAATTGCAGCTTTATTCAATCGATAATTCTTTTTGGATCCCGTGATACAGATACTGCAATTAAATATAATTATTATCAGTAATGACATCGATGTTAAAATCGATGTTATAAACGAATTAAATTGTTGACTATGGCTGAATGAAATCAGTATAAATAATAAATTTAAAAATATAATTTATTACAAGTTATAGTCAATTAGATCAGATTGTATTTCTGACCATTTCACAAAAATCTTTGAAAGGTTCGCATAATGTAAGGGTGCGCCTACGCATGTAAATACGACATAGTTATATTCGGTTCAGTGCTTGCCTCGCTCCAGTGGTACTGGACAACACGTGTTCCGTACAATCGGTCTTGCACAATTTCATTCACTATCCCCAATATACTTTCTGATATACACTATTCTCATTTGAACGTATACTATAGTATACTAGTATACATGGTGTGTTTATTTTGCTATAAATTTACTTATTGCTTATACAGCGGAAGTTTAATTGTTTTATATATATACAAATAAGTCTTGACTAGTGTTTGTTATTAGGCTTTAAATTCATACAATTTGACATAGAATTGTGTGTCATAACCAAGTTATTTATATATAGAGTTGCTGCAAAATTAAATGTCACAAAGTTAAGATAACTGTGATAAACGGTAACCTCAATGTAAAAACTTTAACCGTTTCCTTTAATTAAATGATTTTATTTTAGTATTAATTAAAACTATCTACAGTGTGTTTAAAAATGACATATATTTAACTACCGATATCCCAAATTAATTACTACATAGAATTTAGGTTCAAATTCGAATGGAATCGAATCCGAATTTTAATCCATATTTATTTAAAACAACAAACAAACGGGTACATATTATTATAAAATTTTCACCTGACGGTCTTACACTACAATAATTAATGTTTTTTTACGGAAATAAATTCTACGATGATACCTTGCACCATATTGAAAGTTCAGAAAATAAATAGCATCAAAATACACGATAAATATATTGTAAATGTATAGATAACATTTTATAATTAAATAGCAGACATTGTCATGGCAACGACCGCTAGTAACATTTTGTTTTGGTAAAATACAATTTGTTTTTTCAGGTTTTCCGCAGCATCAAATTTTCAAGGAATATTTAATAAAAAATGATAAAATTGTTCATTCATTTTTAAGTGACAACGTGAAATTTGGATTCTTTTATTCATTTGTATATATAGTTATATATATAATATATCTCTTCACTTTAGTTAAACTTGCTTAAATTAATTTCATACAAGTCGGTACGACAAAGCAATCAGTTGCCTTCCCACGAGCATCGAATTGTTGTCACGAAATTTATAACTAGATCGTTTAGAGACAGATGTCGTGGTTACAAACATGATAACAGCTGCCGACATCTGTGTTATCCTCTATTAAATCATTTGAATATCGCGGAGCGTCTTTGAGTAACTTCTACCGTCTATTAAGTTCTGAGTATTGTTGATACTAATGTAAGTAGGTATATAAAAGCAAAACACCGCTTGCGTACTTAAGTTTCATTCTTTAAATAGTGGTTTGTATTTTGCTTTCGTTTATTTTTAAGATATTTTGCGGAGGGATATTGGAGTAATAGTTTGTAGGGGATTGCCGCCATTTTGGAAGTAAGAAATAAGACAATGTATTATCAGACTTTAAGTAAGAAAATTATTAGTAAAACGTCTGTAAAACACTAAATGCGATAAAGCCGCGCTGCTGGTAAAAAGAATATAGATTTAAAAAAATTTTATAGAAATATACAAACATTTGAATTTTGGGACCTTCCTTCAATAAAATTACGTTTAAGTTGCCCAAATAATTTAGTAGCGGTTGAAGTCTTATACTATAAATCTTGTACCTAAAATATCTAATTTAAGGACACAATTGCCAAGGCTTCGTTTACGTCATTATACTTAAGACAAATCCTTACAATTAAGTTCTAAGACAATTTAAGATTTCGTTTAATTTAAATGGATTTCCCTATTGCCCTCAAAGAATTAGAGGAATGTCAAATTTAAGAATCCCACTTTTGGTAATTGCATTTGACACAGAACATTAATGTTATTTACTTGATATTAAGTTTAAATAGCTTTTGTGTTTCTTTATAAGTGTGTGCCAAACCATAAGTAGCTGAAGTTTAAGGTGGGTCTGATTTTCATATTAATTCCGTGATATACAAAGTATTGTTCCGAGAAGTTGTAACTACCGTCAATAGTTTATGAATATGATAACATTTTATATGGACATGTATTCATAGCACCATATTTACATTTTAATAATATAGATAACTTTATAACAATTACATAATATTCGTAACTAAATGCAGATTATATCCAGACCGGACTTATTCCTGTATTCGAAACATCTGAGGCGCGTGATACTTGTGGAGCTTACTGTTCCTTGGGAAACAAACATCCCAAGGGATCACACATTCAAGCTCAATAAGTATTACGAACTAACCAACGAACTGATCAGGAATGAATTTATAGTTAGTTTGTACGCGGTAGAAGTGGGAGCGAGAGGTATAACAGCAAAATCTCTCTATAGCCTACTTAAAGATCTTGGCCTTTCTAGAACAAGCATCGGTTCATTTCTAGAACGTACTTCAAAGGCGGCATTAGTAGGTTCTTTCCAAATTTGGTTAGGTAGGGAGAGGAGTGTGGAGGGTGAAGGTGAGCGTTTTTGCGCATAATAAAGGGGCCCCTTAAACCTACTCCTGGGTCGCAAGTCCCAGGCACTGCTTGCACTCCTCTCCTTGCAACGCGATGGGCCCGGCACCCGCACGGTGAATCCATGGATTGCTAAGAAGCTTCGTCTTATCTAAATTGACAGCCCGGAGAGACGGGATGACGCTGGAAAGACAGTTGACGCTGGAAAGACAGCTGGCAGCTGGGAAGACAGCAGACTGCTGGAAAGACAGCCGAGGGCGATGGCCTAGCAAGCCAAGCTCGGGAACGTCGATAAACGCTAAAAGTCCAAATAAGAAAAATACCCCTAGGACAGTCCGAGAGGGGGGGCGGAAGAACTGTCCACCGGTTGACAATTACGGCGAAAACGGCGCGATAACGGAATTGAAATGCCCTACGTGCGGGAAAAATTACAAAAGACGAGCCTGGTTTATTAAACATCTTAAAACACACAATGGTGCTGAAGTGCGGCAACCGTCGGTAAGATCTTCAGTTTTCACTGCGGATAGAGTTTACCCTCATATATCTCATGGTGAGCCATTGAATGAAAACTACCAGGAGTCCATGACCATCCGGACGCGTCTTAGCATTCCAAATACTAAACAATCGACCTGGAAAGTACATGACCAAAATATAGCGGCCCTGTTAGAGCACCCGGGCTCAAATCAGGTACTCGATGCGCAAGTAGAGACTTTCCAAAATACTATTTACGACTACTTTAATGAGCACTATCCACCTACGAATCGTTATGCTCACAAAAATAAAGAAAACGGTTTTAAATTGAAAATGAGGAGGAAAAAAAGAGATCTTATAAAGAAACTTCGTATAGCCAAAGCCTTAGGCGATAATCAACTTAGTCACCAACTGTCTAGGGCATTGCATCAATTCTTAAACTTATCCAAGGTATAACAAATCAAATAACGAAAAATCGTGATAGCTTTGATCGGGCAAAACATGAAGTAGACTTTGATAAAAATCCTTTTAAATACTCAAAAAACATTTTCAAAGATCAAAAAGGTAAGCTTCTCTTGACCAACGAGCAAATTTTCGACCATTATAAAAGCACATACGAAGTGCCAGAAAACCAAAGACTATATGGGGATCCAAACGAACACAAACCTGAGACTCCTACTGAAGATTTTCAAGCCAACCCACCAACTTTGGAGGAAATCAATAAAATAATTAAAATGAAACCATCTAAGTCAGCACCAGGTCCGGATGGTATCCCTTATATAGTTTACAAAAAATGTCCGTCGCTCCATAAACATCTTTTAAATATATTCGGTAAAATCTGGTCAAGAGGGCAAATACCGGTATCGTTCGGAAAAGCCCTTTTTGTCCTCATTCCGAAAAACGACAATGTCAATAATCCCAAGGATACTAGACCGATAGCCCTAACAAATACAATTTCCAAAATATTTTTCTCTTTTTTACAAACTAAAATGACGCAATTCATGATTAACAATAGATATTTCAGGCCTAATCACCAGAAAGGGTTTTTGCCCGGAATTTCTGGATGCCTGGAACATAATACGTTAATATCGGAAAGCCTTAAAGATGCTAGAACTAGCGAGAGACAAATTACGGTTTGTTGGATAGACTTAGAAAACGCCTTTGGGTCGGTACGACATGAACTAATGATGTTCGCGCTTAAATGGTATAACTTTCCTATGGTAGTTCGCGACATTATCGCATCATATTATTCAAAATTAAAATTCTCAATAATTTTTAATGAAAACCATTCAAAATCACTTAATTATAACGTTGGTTTATTTCAGGGCTGTTGTATTTCTCCTATTATATTTAATATAGTTATTAATATTTTAATAGACAAATTAATTAGAAATGAAAAAAAGTGGGGCTATCGGTTTAAGTTCAACAACAAATACACAGAATCCATACTAGCTTTTGCAGATGATCTCGCGATACTGACACGTAATCCGAAACAATGTCAGGTACTTTTAAATGTAGTTGAGGATTTCTGTACGTGGACGGACGGATTGAGGACAAAACCAAGTAAATGTTTTAGTCTGTGTCTGGGTAGACGGAATACCAAATATACCTCTTACGATCCGGGTCTTATAATAGGCGGTCAGTGCGTTAGTACGGTTACGGAAGCAGCTCCGTTTAAATTTTTAGGTAAAAAAATCGATTACCAAGGCCGTACTCCATCGTTGGATGTAATAGTCGATAGCTTTTTAAACGATCTCAAAAAGGTAGACAACCAACCAATAAGTAACGTCAAAAAAGCTTGGATTTACGATAATTATTTAACATCACGTCTAAATTGGCCTTTCCTCGTGTATGATATAAATAAAACCCTTTTGTCAAAGTTAGATGCAAGCGTCATAAAGACATTGAAGTTATGGCTCGGGTTAGCGCACTCAGCGGACTCTTCAACCTTATTTAGAGACCGTAACAACTTTGGATTAAAATTAAAGAAACCATCGGAGCTCTACAAACATCTAAGAGTTACCAAAAGACATATCATCGGAAAATCTAAAGATGATACTGTAACTTCTCTCCCAAAAGACAAAGTTGCCTCAGAGCTCGAGTCACGACTTCAATTCCATAAAAAGTTTATGATAGGTGCTCAAACAAATAAAGTAGGGCTAGGATCAAGTAGGAAAGTTCAAGACATAGATATAACAAAATCTTTTATTCGACAAGACGAAAACGATAATTACCGACTCCACGCGATGAGCCTAGAAATTCAAAACGAATGGGTGACCATAGGAGATTTTTGTATTCCACTAGCTTTGAAGTGGCGCACCTTAATTTATGATTGGTCCCCAGCATTATTAAAATTCTATCTTAATGCATTCCAAATGACTCTCCCAGATCAAAGTAATTTAGTAAGATGGGGCAAAGCCACCGAAAAGTCTTGCAACATCTGTGGGGAGGCAATAGGAACCGCGAAACACCTATTAGTAGTAGAAAAATTATCTATCTTGTGACCTATTTTTGATAGCTTAATAAAACTTGAATGGGCCGTGTGACTATGATGGATGGCCCAACAGAATTTACCTATTTGGTTACGGCCACGCCTGGCTTGGACAATATATTCTATGCCAATCACTGGCTCGAACGGAAGTATGCATTACTGTAATTTTAGTGTGTTTTGTGGATCAACACGCTTGTGATAGAAACATTGAATAAGCGTATTATTAAATTTAATAAGCTTTTTCACTTTCATATTATGAAATTGTTTTTGGAATTTGATGCCAAATAATAGAGATCTTAACACTAATAAAAAAAAATAAACGATATCTGTGTTTTAAGAACATATATAAAAAAAAAATTCTTCATTTTTTTTATGCTTTCTTAAAATAACTGAAATATTGTACTAACTTTAAGTTATCTATTAATAATTACATTTATTTTATTGGATATATTAAGACAAACAAACGAAATACCCGTCAAATCTACTTAAAATTAAAAAAAAGTCGTGGTCGGTATATCAACTAATCAATCAATCAATCATCAATCACGTAACATGAGATGTTTGATTTTATTTTTTAATATACCAAAAGACAGAATAACAAATTTTAAAAATGAACATCATATTCAACTCTTCTTCATATTTATTAAGTTTTACAGTGTATTCTTAGTGATTCATATCTTTATTGGAAGTAAGTTTTTTATAAAAATCTTTTTATTGCAAAAGCTAGTGGTTAGGAAAGTCAAGTCAAAGTGGAAGTCGTTTGTCTATATTAATTTTAAAGCCATATTTGTAGGCTATATCTTAAATGCTTGGGTTTGCCAGATTATATATATATTTTAACCATAATTACTGATTTGGCGTTAAATGACAGAAAAAGTAAATATAGATTAAAAAAATATTTACATCAAAGATACTTGGTAGTATTTTTGTGATATCATTGGTAACTGGTGCTTAGTCCAGCGTGTCGCAATCAGTCCACAAAGCGGGTATTGTTACATACGAGTGGCTGGCTTCTGTCACAGTGTCCTGTTGGTAATAGCGTGTGATGGTATTGTGATGACGTGATGGGATAGGTGAGGTAAGTGTGATGATATTCCATATTTAAATAAAAATGTTATCACATTTTTATAAGATAATGATGTAATGTTTATAATGTCTTAATCTTTACGTAATAAGGCTCATCTCCAATGAGACAGAGCATCTCACCATCTCCCTCTTTATTCGAGTCTGAGAATAAATCGTTTGTTCAAGAGCTTGCTTTCATTTAAATTATTGACTTAAATTGTATTTTCCTTTCGATGTTGCTTCCGATTAGCCGCAATTGAGACACTTAACGGTAAATACGTTTAACGGAGGAAAGCAATCTGATTTAAATGTCTTTTAATATTGTTTATCCGCCATATTTAAACAGATAGATTGGTGTATTTTCTAAATCTTATTTTATTTCAATGCCATCTAATTATATTTTATCTTTTATTATATTATTTTTATCATGTCAATATGTCAGCTACAGCACATATTACAACCAACATAGAAATAATTCAATTAAGAAAAAATGTTATTAATGTTTAAGAATCCTGTTATACACCATACTGTAACAATACATTTGAAAATTTGTAGTTTACGATCCCTAGGGAACAACATTTTTGGCTAACTCTAAACAAAAAGGATTAAATAAAAGTGATATAAAACAATATAAATTTAAACTAAACTCTAATATCAATAAATCTCTTCTTTTCTAACAAAAATAATGTCAGATGCTAAAGATATTTGAAAACAATTTCCAATTTTAATTTCGGTTGTTGTAAATTTTTAATGTTTTTCTACACTGCAAAGGTAAAGAAGCTTAATAGGTCTTCTTCGATAAAGTTGGTAATTTATACATTGCTGGAATCGTAGTCTGGTAGCGACATGGTAGCTCTATTCATGGAACGACGGTAAGGTTTCCCAATGGTCGCACTTTCGAGTCCTCCAGGTGTTGATAAAAATTACATTCTATTCTTTTTTAAATACTTGGATTATAATGCTTCTAAACAATATCAAACAATTTTTTTATTTATTTATTATTATTAATAATATTGTTAAAACTGTGTGCTAAATTAATTCTAATATGTGTTTAATGATGTGTCAAATTAAAACGCAGCTGTGTCTGTATTCAGCTGTGTTAGCAAAACTAGAAACCTGATTGTTAAAGCTCATTTATATTTAGTAATTGTATTTCCTTTCAAAGCTAAATGCATATTACGCAGAAATGTTTTCAAAATATTATTTGTGAAATTTAATTTCATTGAACTATTGCTAATATATTATTATTATACTCCAACGGGTATAGAAATTACGATTTTTATTATTACACATACTTGGATAAATTAGATAAATATAAAGAATTAAAACTCAATACGGACAGGATTCCAACCCGTGAAACTAGGAAACCGTTCCGTCGCTCTACCAACTGAGCTACCGTGTTCCCGCTTCTATGAATTAAACATTCTATCCAAAATATAAACATGATGGGATCGGAGCCGAACGAAAAGATTTAGAACAAGAATTTTGTATACATTTTAAATATGTGAGAATTGTAATTTCCCTCCAATCCTACTTCAAAATGTTTTTTTTTTATTTTACAGATTAAGAATACAATGATTATGTCATAAAAATATAGCAAACATAGTATAGCATAGCTTCCCCACTGTATAAAAAAATGACTTAATATTAAAAATTAAATTGTCAATGGAGAAATAACATTGTTAACTAAATCCGTTTCACTACTGAAGTGAAGACATTTGTAAACACTGGTTGAGTGCTAGCTTGTCACAAAAATAATTTGTTTGAACTAAAACTCAATATTTACATTTGTTTTTATGTTGTCATGTTCAAGTTTCATTTAATAATATTGTACATTTATATTGTTTTTATTGTATGACTTTAAAAGTTATAAATATAATTTAAATTTCTTTTAGAATTATTCTTTAAACCGAAATAAAAATATGATTAACTAGCTTACGTCGATGAAGAAATAATGAAATAATTTATATAACTCCAATTTTTTTTTATTGTCAAAACAAACTAAAAAATAAAATACTAACGTCTATTTATACTTTTTAATGTTTACAAAACAGGCAGCTATATGTGTGGAGTAGTTAACATACATTATTTAATATATTATAAAATAACTAATTATAAAAATGCCATACAATATAAATCATATTTAGTTTTTTTCCTTAAGGGTTTGCCAAACAATTGTGTTTTTGATTTCTGTCTCATTATTTCAAATGTCCTATCCTTTTCCAAAGCTTTTTTCCAACCTTATTAATAGGTGCTTACTATGACAAGTTGTTCACTGAATAGATCTTGAATTTATAATCATCAAACATGTCCACACCAACGCAGATACCTCATCATTAATTTTCAATACACGAACAGACAATGCGACGAACAGTATCTTACTATCATTATATTCTAAGTTTTCAATTAATACATTAATAATATCGGCAATCAAAAAACTCTCCTGACAATTTCATCTTAATTATATGATCGGAAAATGAAAAATATGCAAAATATGTTAAATAATGTTATATACAAAAAAATACACAGATTCCATCGATACGTTAATAACAAGAAACACATTTTTTTTTTAAATCTATAACCTAAAAAATCTTAATTACCCGAAAATGAAAATTGCTACACATGTAACATTAAATTACACCGAAAACAATTAATTCGTTTTCAAACTATTACTGTTTTATAGGCTTAAGTAAAGGCTGTAAAGTATAGGCTGTCGCTTCCTATTGAAAATAAAATCCTTAACTTTTCAATTCTTACCTGCTCAGTAAACTAAATAAACTTATTGTTTTAGGAGAGACACAATCAGGCGACACACCAGCACAGACTCCTTCACAGGTCACAGCACAAGGAAATACTCGTAAGTACACGATTTTCTTTGTGATTTTGCTATACGTTAGGTCGTTTGGTGTTCTGAGTGAATCTGAGCGGAAGAAATTGTTTTGTGTTATGTAATGTTTTGTTGTAATTGAAGAACAATGCCTATGTTTTAGCTATACATGAATGAACTGATATTTCTATTTTATATTGACAGGAAGATGATTTTTTTGCTATATATTTATTTAATCGAAATGTAGTTCGTTTCCCTTGGACATAGAAATTGCAATCAAACAATATTAGGATACAAAAGATGAACATTTTCAGAATTTCAAATCGAATTCCATATATTGGACTTCTACTGGTCAATATTGGGCCATATTGGGCCAATATGGAACATCTTGATTAAAAAGTTAAACGCACTTTGAAGTAACTATACAATTCTTGGCCATAACCAGTGTGTCTTTTGTTCGCCACTGTCCTTGGAACCTAATATGTTACAGACCCTCTCGTTACACTAACATGGATATAATTAACATTGTGTACCGCTCTAATTAGTTTTAATCCTGTCTTTAATGACATTAAAGGTAAATAATGTGGCCATTTATTTTAATTGGTATCAGTTTTAACACTAGGGATTTACAATTAATTATGAAGTTTTAATAGAGTGACGTCTACATGAAAATATAATTTGATATGCTTTTAATATTAACAGTATAAATGTGTTAACATTTATTATATAGAGTAACCATACAGTTTTGTTTGTTCTTTTCCTTCGCTCTATCTCACTTAGTTAATATGCAATTGACTGTCTGTCTCTTGTTTTTAAGAGAAATATACTTATCCAAGTTAAAATATTTCAACTTTGAAAATAAATCGATAAAAAAGTTAATAACTTAAAAAATCGTTGAGATTAAAAGTCATTTTTTTAAATATACCTATCCAACTCAAAATATTTCAACTTTGAAAATAAATCGATAAAAAAGTTAATAACTTAAATAATCATTGAGATTCAAAATCATTCTTAGACTTATACCTTTTTACATAGAGATATTATATAGAAATATATTTGAAAAACAAAACTACTCTTCATCTATACGAGCAATAATAAAAAAACAATATATCTTTTCGCAAGTCAATAAATCCACAGACTGAATCCTGTAATCCATATTGCAAATGTCCAGACTGTCCCTGTGTCTGTCCCTGTATACAGACTGACTGCTATAAGTTAGTATCCCGATTTCACTTGCTTATCACTACTGAGATAATGCCCATATACTATGTTAGTTAAATGAAGGTAAGCCAAAATTAGCTACTTATTGTAACATTATATATCTGGGGTTTTAAAATCGTGCTATTATTGTTTTTAAGATTCGAATGCAGTTATTATATATTTTGTGTCATTGTATTATTATAGACAGTATAACATTCATTTCATTCTCCAATCAAATTCTCTTTTAATAGATTTTAATGTACCTTAAAATAGTGATCGTTATTAAATTGATATCAATTAATTAAGTATTATTACTTAAACAATAATTTACTAAAAGTATAAAATGGTATTTCTTAATGTATTTATTGAGAGCTAAACTACTAGTAATACCTTTAAATAATTGGTCTCTTTAATGACCTTGGTACGTTTTTCATACTAAATGTAATGACCGGTAAAGAAGCAAGTCCATATTCTTATATCGGTTTTCCATGACTCATCGAGAAGTTATTTAAAAATTGCGAAATTTGTACTGAAAAAAATCAAAATTATAAGAAAGTCAGGTAATAGAAAACTGGTAACAAATACAGATCGCACTACTTAACACAATGACCTTATGACCCTTTGAACGACTGCCAAAAAACCGTCTCTAGTTATCGGCTTGGCACTACTGTCCGGATCTATCCGGCGATTGTGTCATGCGTTATTCCGTCTGTTTGTTCACTCGCCACGTTTGAATATATTGTTTAGTGCTAAATGGGGTTTATTTGTAGTCTTGTTGCAATATTTTCACCGAACTTACATAATGTTATAAATACTGTAATTGCTTTTTTCTTGACTCTACCATCTTTTTACGTTATACATAACATGGACTTCACCTTAACATATTTAATTTATATGACTTTTTTATCAGTAGATTTAAGAATATTCTTATCACGAGTAGAACACCTCACATCATATAACCTGTGATACGAAGTTGATTCTAAATGATATTTCTGGAAGGTCATGTACGTTTTCAATCCAATATCTCGCTTTGTGCTCTAATAATAAATATGGTTCATTGTTATGAATGGAAATGCGTCAGAAACAAGCTAAATTATATAACATGTAATTTATCATGACCATCAATGTCAGATGAAGATTCCATGGAATTTGTATAAGTTCTGTAAATGCAATTTTGATTTGAAAGCACTAGATTAACTCGAGCAAATATATTACGTTTGAATGAAAGATATTGATGGTACTGACCTACAACTAACGGATAACAGTATATAGATATATTTATATATATAGATATACATTTTTAATATATATATTTTTTTTGTTTAATAGAACAAAATACATTAGACGTTGTAACTACATAAATTTAACAAGGCGTTATGAAATACTTCTTCAGATATTTGTTATTGAATGTCGGCTTAATATATTATAATTAAATATAGGTAATAAAAAAGGATAGATTATAGTGCTTCTCTCGTTGTCTGTACAGACCTAGATTACATCTTTGAATGTATCGAATGAGAACGGCCTGGTATAAATACGCTTCGGGAAGAAGACTTGACCTATATGCAATGTTTCAGTGAATATTATTTTATCATAATTTCTTTTATAAGTAATAAAATTGCATATATTGAAACTAGATATTAAAAAAAAATATTTATAATTTCTCAGCATATAACTATATTATTTGAGTATACCTGCAGTTTATGACTATTCGGATTCAAATCAGTTGTTTGTCAGACGTCTAAATCTTACTTTATCTATAATAACATATTCCACTCCTATATATCTATATATATCTATGGAATCTTTACCTCTCTCGTATACACGATTATCCGAGCTAGCGCAGTGGAAGCAACCAATCAATCTAGATGACCTGCAAGTCTAACGTATAAGTCTAATATTAGCCTACCAGCCGCTACACATAATAACCAACTTCCCTTATTCATCCTGCCTTTTAGTTATATAATATGTAAAAAAATTCTTTAAAATATCTTTTATGTTTTTTAATAATCGCTATCCTTAAAATACATGATTCAAAGATATGAATCGTATTAATATTGTTATCATTCTATTATTGACGTATTTAATTGACGATGTAATTAAAATAATGTTTTTTTAAATAAAAATTAATTTATCTATTCTACATTTTTATATTTAAACATTAAATATAGTTATTAATGTTTCAATGCTAATAAGTTTATTATTTTATCTTTAATAATATTTAAATAATTACTTATTAATATTCTTGAGTGGTACTTAATTGATAACATAAAATACTTCACCAGTTATAATTTTAATATAACAATTTTATGGCTACGTTCAAATTATTATCTCTTTACATAATATTATTATTGTTTATAGATAGTATATAGAGTGGCCCAAATTAATATCCGATATCAGACAAGGTTATCAAATGATAAAGTACAATATATATTTGTCAATTTATAAATATATAATACCTTATATTTTAAATCGAATTTAAAAAAATAAAAAAAAAATTAAATATACTATAACAGACGATTGTAAAATGCGCTGAGCATGCTTCATTATTAAGTCATGATACTTATGAATGTCGGATATGAAAATTACAAAAACGTTTATTTGACTCCAAATTAAACTTATGAGCCATTGTTTGCCAAAGTCACTCTCCGTTATTCACCCCTAAAATGGTATAGTAATGTATAACCCATACTAATTAGCAATAACCAATTTAAATCGCATCTGGTGATAAAAGTTTGTGTTAGTATGTAGCAGTCGGCTGCCGGTCTCGGACTCCCCTCGTGGCCGTGCGTCTCCGCGTAAAAATAAGTCCACGCCGCGCGCCTGCGTACTTCAAGCCATTTATAATTATTAGTAAATCGCGGCGCGAGCGCACGACTGCCGTGACCGACCGCGTTCGCTTAAAGAAAAGTAATCGGAATTCATGCGCTGAATATTCGACTAACGTGCCCTTTGCCGACCCAGGCAGTCGAACGACACGAGTCCCTAACGCCCTGAGTGTTCATACGTAACTAACGAAACTGCGACTCCTACGTAATTGTGCCGGTATCTTACGCGCGAGTGTACGACAGATTACATTAGTGTTTGTTTAATATTATTGTTAAAGAGTATTAGTGGTATTAGTGAGTGAGTTTTTATATATATTAATAATGCCGGAAAGACCAAAGAGGCGTAAAAATAATAAAAATAAGAGGAAAAATAATAAAAATAATAGAATTGATGCTAATACAAATAATATTGAAGGTAAAACGGAAGATAGTGGGTCTTGTTCAAATGAAAATAGAGATATAACTGACGGAAGTTTTGTTAAGAATGAAATTGATAATTCGGAGTCATTCGAGAAAAATGTTTCTATAGGAAGTCAATCTCAAGAAAGCAACATTGAACCGTTGAATAAAAACGAAGCCAGTGAATGTATAACCAAGGTTGAGAAGGAAGAAATTGATGTGTCAGAAAAATATATTGTTGAAACTCCTGAACAAACATCTAAACCGAAAGCTAAGTTAGATAATGCTAAAAAGAGTAAAAGTTGTGATGATGACGATAGTCCTAAAATAGTCGAAGTAACAGAAGAATATCATACTGAAAGCGATGATAATAATATACCTATAATAGATTCTAATAAAGTTATTGTCACAACTGAAGAACCTGAAGTTGAATGGGAAAATACGGAAGAATTTAATTTACCGCAAACCGAAAAATCTAAAGGTATACTATCTAATAACTATACTATATCACTGGATGTGGCTCATTGTGAACAAACTAAATCGCTTAGTCCAGAGGAAGAGTCATCTTTACGAAATTATCTTCATACACTTAATTTATCAACTAATCCGAATGTTGATACTGCAGACATTAAAACTGAAATCGAACAAATTATTAATCGTGAAATTAAATATAGATTAAGGAGAAAGGGGCTAGCTGAAGAAACATTTTTTGAGCGATCGGGACCATCGCGCTCATTAGCTGTAATTGATGAAGAAGGTAGTGGTGATTCGTCTAAAACATCTAGGCGTCAGTCGTATCTAAGTGACAAAAAAAGCGATACCGAAGAGTTAGAAGACGATGTTTTTGAAAGTAAGGACACGCAGGCAAAAAGAAGAAGGGATACAAATTTTCCAACAAATTTACCCATGAGACGTATAATACCGCAGCAATGTATAAGGGTCGATGCTAAGATTAAAGAACCAGAAATAAGTGAAGCTCGTGGAGACTGGAAAATGGAAACCATAGAAAAAATTACTGGAGCTGAGTTAGTCTATTTAACAGACTCGTCGAGTAGCACTAGTTCAATATACGACGTTAGTGATGATGGGGATAAAGGACACGAAACTGACAACTCTGTTCGTATGATAACACCAACAATAGAGGTGACCGATACGGAATCATTACTGAAAAATACATTTTTGTCAAAAAATAACGACAAAAACATAAATAAGATAAATGAAAGCGACATTAATTGCAATATTGATACAGAAGAAACTAAACTAGGTGAACAAAATAACAACTTATATACAGATAGCGACAGTATTGCTAAAATAGACAATAATTTCAAAAATGATCCTCATGAAATAATAGTATTGAGTACTGATGATATCAAAACCAATTTGTTTGTTAAAGACATTAATGAAATCAATGACTGTTCTTCATCAAATAATGTTTCTGATGATACAATTGATTCTAATAGCAACAATAATATGCCACCTTACCAAATTAGCACAAAGTCTCCTGAAGAAATAAATAATTACGATCTAGAAATTAAGATTTTGAAGTGTGAACTGAATGATGCCATAAATAACTTAATAAAAGAAGTTGTTTCTGATACCGAAACCACTGGCGACTCAAATGGAATTCAAGACACCACAGTTATTCGCCAGGACTCTTCCAGTAGCTTAGACTCTTCTCAGTGTACAGCTAAATATAATCCAACCTATTCTTCTCTTAATGATGTATCTTCTTTTCTTCGTAATGATTCACAAGAAGATTTGGATAAGGATACACTAGTGTCTAAAACATCTAGTCATGTTAAAGATGTCATTGAACACGTAGAGAATATACTAGAGCCAAAATTAATAACAGCCATTATTTCACAACCATCTACATTGCGAAATATATGCCTCAAAAAAATATCGTCTCTCCCATACGGGGAAAAAGTTCTAGAAGAACTTGCTAATGTCTCAAAACGCTTACAAGATATAAGCGTTTCCGCTTTAAACTATAGTAATATTGATGTACTAAACTTAGATAAAGATAAAAAAAATGATTTATTGGAAAAACAAAAACCATCGGCTTGTTTGAATAATCAGAAAGAAAATAAGCATGTTCCTCCTCCAGTAAAACCAAGAAAATCTTCTTTAAAGAAAGGACAAGATGAACAAAAATTTTCTATACCACCAAAACCTGAAAAAGTTTATGAATGTTTATCACCATCACAAAAAATGTTGATGGAGAAGACCAATACTGTTATAAGAAAAGACGACATTATTCAATCGCCTAAGACACCTATTGTAGAGAACAAGATTATTAATAAAGAAAATGATTCTTCAGTTCTACCTATGAAATCAGAAACTGGTAGTCGCTTATTAGCTTTACTTCGTAATCCATCTGCTCCCAGAAAGTCAAGCTTACCAACTTTGAACGATGAAAATTATTTTTCAAAAACGGCAGCACCTCGTAATGAATCTTTTTCTAAACGACTGTTAAAAGAAATAGATGAATCTAATAACTTTAAAGATACTCTGACCAACTATAATTATTCACCAAAGCACACGATAATTACGACTGATTTTAAACCAATACCACCTCCAAAACCCAGAAAGGTGTACACATATGAAAGTGATTCCGAGTTTACTGATAGTTCATTCCGGTCTATACGTAGTGACAAGAAGGTATTTCATTATTCAACTGGTAATTTGAATGAAGAAATAGAGAACGATATATCTTCAATACAAAATTTGCACAGACAATGTACTAACTTAAGAAATAAAAACTCAAATATAGTTTATCCACGCCGACCATCTTTACCAAAAGATTTATGTGACCAGCAAATGGAGTACATTCGACAAAAAGAAAAAGAGGTTGAGGCAGAAATAAGACGCCTTGAGCAGGAACAGAATAAAGCATCCCACAGGCGGGGTCCTAGAGCACCGATGATTTCAGATAAAGATTCGAAATTTGGTGGATTTTTCGAAAACAAGTATCTTAGAGACAATGTATCCAATTATCCAAATTCTACTAATATGGAAAACAGAAAAATTTCTTCACAATTTAGTAGCAGTCAAGAAGAATTACTCAGAGAAAAAATGTATACAGAGTACGTAAACCAGATGGCAGAAAGAGAACAAAGAAAAAACAATAAAGTTATTAAAGTACGGCAGTCAGCTTCTAGTAGCAATTTAATATCAAAAAGTATGCCAACTTTAAACTATTTAGACTCTAAAGTGAATAATCGTATAGAGCAAGAATTTATATCAAAAGCTAAAGAAAGATGGTACAAATTAGGTATTCGAGATACGGAAACTGAAGACGAAGAAGAATCAGGTAGAGATGTGTACAGAGAACCTAAAGTGATAGAACATAAAATTAAAGTGATTGAAGGTGGGGAAGAGAAGGATGTTAAAAAATTACCAAGTCATATGCAAGAGTTTGTGAGGTTTACAGTGAAAGATAAGGACGAGGACACATGTAGCAATGGTGAGTCGGAATCTGAGCAAGCGCCTGCGCATGTTGTGGTCTTTTGTGCAGTGTTCATTTTAGTATTAACAGTAGGAAAATTCTTATTAAGACTTCTACGAAACAAGTGAAGCTAACTTAACAAAAAACAGTAAAAACTTTAGATTCAATGTGTATTTTGATTGTGTAATTATTTTGATGTGTGTGAACTGCATGAATATTTCATTAATTATAATGACGTAATAATAATAATATAAACATTATATACTAATAATATAATAAGTGTTTTTAAATTACAAAGAACGCATTTGTGACATAAAATGTTTGGTGAGTTGATTGTATAGTTTAGTATACACTAAATACACATATAATTATATTAATGACAGATTAATATAAAAACACCGTGTAACAAAACATAAAGACTGTTATATAAACTATATTACAACAATAATAATAATTAAACATAAAACTTTGATGTTGAAGGAAAATGAAGTAAATTGCAGGTTGTTTCAATATTGTTAGCATTGCATTTGTTTACCTTTCATCTAATACGTATAGACCAATGTGTGTACTTATCGCTTAGCAATTATAGTGTTGATGATAGACAGCTGTTAACAAGTGTTAGGTTATGTGATAACTGCATTATCACACTGATGAAGTATGTAAACAAGACTTGCTTTTTTATCACATTCTGCTATCGTCGTTTACAAGTACAAGTAAATCTTTTCATCTCATCAATGATTTCTCTACTATAACAACTTTTTGTTTCCACACACACATATACATTTTTATGTACACATAGTTTAAAGGTTTTATTCTGTTAATATTTACCTAAAAACATTCCTTTCTTGGCTTTCATGGCCAACAGTATTTGTAGATTTGATAAGTTTATTTTGTTAGTAGTTTTACCTTTCAAATCAAATCGTTTAATATGTTGTTACTTACCATTTTACAAGTGCGATGTCCGTGAAAATATTTGGTGCGTCTAAATCCGTACGAAATGGCCTTTGGTGACTCAACGACACGAACTCATTCCTGTGATTCGTTTCGCACGCCCTTATGCAGCTTTGATCGCAAAATAAAAGCAGTTGTTTTGTTTTCACTGTCAGTTATGTGTTTGTTTTTGTTCAGGACTCGATTGTTTTAGGTCACGGCAGTTTGTCGCTTTGTTTTTATTGTTCGCACCTAAGGTAAAGATATTATACTTACTTTAACACCAAAAAATATATTGAGTTGATTTCAAAATTTTGTTTTATTTGACATTTAGCATTGTTTTCTATTACATGTTTAAACTTTTTACAATAATAAATAAACTACTTATACATTGTAGTGGCTACAAATCTCATCCGAGAGACAACAAGGAATGTTGGCTCCATTTCTCCTTTAAATAGCAGTGCATTGGAAAAATAAAAAGACAACACCCTTGTCACCAGATAAAATAATAAAAAGTGTTAAATCTGTTAAAAAAAATACTTAAATAATATAATAATAATTACAAGTAAGAAGAGTAATTTTAAATTTGCTAATTATTGTGGCAACATGTGTTACAGCAAAAATGTTGACTTGCATTCGTGTGTAATTTGACTTGTTCGTGTAGGCGAGTTGTTTACGATGCACAGTCTATTGCGTCAATACCATCACATGCAAAAATAATTCAATATTATATCATGTATGTAAGTAGAAATACGTTATCTTGAAATTTAATATCAAACACTCCTCTGATGAATGTTATTCGCGTAATGATTAGGAGTGTATATTTAAAAGGACATATGGAAATTATTTTTTTAGTTTGATACATGAATACATTTATAATAGTCAATAAGTTACTAGGTACGCACACGGCAGTTATGTAGAGTTGCCTGATAGAACCCCGAGAATCGAGTCTATGATAATATTTACCTGATCAGTAAAGTTTGATATAAATATACCATAATAGGAACTTTAACCTTTCTCCATTACTTTGATGTTATAATAGAAACTATCAAGCTGTTATAAAATACCGAGCTAAAAATAAGTTTACTTTGCATAGGCAATATTGCAAATATAATTCATAAAAAGCACATAAATTCTAGTACAATTCTTTTGATACGTAAACTAATTTGATTCAATTTGTTCTAAATTTAAAATATTGTTATTTATTCTGATTATAATTTGGTAACTGTACCTCTTAATTAAATTTAATAATAAGCTTGCTAGGATTATAGGGCATCGTAGAGTCTCGTAGCAGTCAATTATGCAGAGAATGCGTTGAAATTTCAATTAATATGAGCATGGAATAGTATCGGCTTCGGAAATACATTGTATATTTTATTAATAAATTTACTTTACATTATTAAATATTTCGTAATTTTTTATATGCATTTTATTATAAATTTATTATAATTTTATAATTTATTAACTTAAATAAATCTTTGTTTTTAAATAACTCTATCGATAAGTAAGATTGTAACTTTTAATTACGTTTTTATCTTTTAAATAATTATAGCGTTTAATTTTCGATTAACTTAATCTTAGTATCAAAAACATTTGTTTCATTTATATCAACGTTTTCAGTGAAATATTTGTTGGCACAGAGGTGCTACATTCCTGGTACAGACAGAATACAGAAAACATTTAAATACGAAGAAAGACTAAAATTTACAGCAATGTAATAACGAATCTATTTCTTTAAAAAGCATTTTAAAATAAACGCTTAAAATTTATAAATACTTATAAACACTTAGATGTTTGATTAATTATACAAGTAACGTTTGCTCTATGATTTAAGATTCAAAATGCTTTACAATATTTTTAGACATTTGACCCACTTTATGAAATAGAGCTAAAGAATGCATTTCATTGGGGATAACAGTTTAATTAAGAATTTCCTAACATTTATTTCGACATTTATTTTCATAGCATGAATACTAGATACGTCTAGTAATAGGACATATGTTGCTACAAATGTACTTGTACATATGTACCTAGATGTAGATATAGGTACTCTATACAAGTTTTTATAAAATTACCTATTACACAAATTTTTCTTAATAACTAATATTTTTCTTTAGTCAATGAATTATTTTTAGTTACCACTTCATTGCGTTATTAGAAAATCAAAAGAAAGTCTGTCTGCTAGGTACATGTGTACCTACAGCTAAACCGATTTTGATGGTATGAACATGATAATACGAACTCTGAGTACAAAAACCGATGATGATTTATATTTATATAAAAATAAGGTAAATTTGAGTACCACTTAAAAGACAATTGACAGGATCTTCTATTGAAAAAGGTGATATGAGAGCTATCTTAATTCCCAAGCCTTTATCCACGTAAACGGAGGCTTAAAAATATATACTATAGGTACATATAAATGTAGGTATAGCTTATTACTTTATATTATAATAACCTGGCCTTGACATTCCTACAAGGCCATTTTGTCCATTATGTTTGATGACATAAGGGCTTATCCACAGTATTATGTCATAAAGTACGAACTGAAGAATACACCAACTGACTATGACTGACAACATGACATTCATGATAACGGTTCTAGTATATCAGTTTCTCTAAAATTATCCGATCGGTAAAACGGATACGTCAATATAAGTTCCATAACCAAATGCTGATAAATCTTGGCGTCTGCAAGATACTGCAAGTGAGAATTTACAAGGTGCTATAAAATATCATTATTTATAGCATAATATGATACAGTATAGATTGTTCTAAGGAGCATACGAGGTAAGGGTTTAAATACTAAGAATAATTTGTTTATTCTACATTTAATAAATAGTTTATATATTATCTTACTATATCTTTATTTGGTTTGATCCGAAGGTCAGATTTTGACATGATTATACGATCGATTCGCTTGATAATTTGACATATCGGGGTTCATAACAAAAGAGTGAACGTAAAAGAGCCCGCAGGCGTCCGGAAGTGATTTGACGTCGGAAGTGACGTCACAGCAGGGGTCGGGGCCACGGTAGCGCATCATGATGACAATATTATAAAATGTATGCGTGTGTGCGTTAAAGGTAAAACTGTATTTTATATTTAAATATTTACTTTTATATATTTAAAGTATACTTTAGGACCTATCTAGGACTAGGACCTCTTCAAGGTCTAGTCATAGTGTTATAGAATTTTTATCATTTAGAAATATGGCTTTAAATACTAACATACCTGTAAAACCAATTCTAAGTATAATTTCAAACAAAATGTGATTTTAAAAAAATATTAGCATAAAGATTATTCCGAGAACCAGAAGTTTCGAGTTTTATTACACTATTATTTCTCTGATCCTTCTTATCTTATCTTTTCTAAAGTTATTGATTTCCTGTACATAGAGTACACAGATTTATATATAATAATAGCGTAAACATTTTCATCACCTTAAATATTATTTACAGAAATAACATAGAAACTTTAACTATCCATCTAACTAGTTCAGTTCATACTTGTAAATAACGTTACAATTTGAATCTGCTTAAATCCAGCGAAGTCTGTCCTGCAAATGGTTTTTACCTGAACAATTATTTTTAATTGCGCGGACCGCACTGCTCCCATTTTATTTTTAATGGCGAACACAGTTTCTATAAGTGCGAATGCTTCAAATGCTAAGTAATTCTATAACGGTCTTCTAAATTTAAAATAAAAATACGTCAATCAATAATGCTTTGGATGTGTGCGTGTAATATTTACAATAATAATTATTTAAATGTTTGCGGGCATTGAACTTTAGTTATTTTAGTATTCTGAAGTGTATTCGATTGAGCTGTCGTTGAAGTTATTACTAAATTGATGAACTATTCTACACATTTGATGAATCGGACTAATTCATTGGATCCGTAAGTCCAATCTCTCATCGATTCATTTGTCTAAGGGTCTTTTATAAAATTAACATTAATTTTAAAACAAATATCGATTTAAAATGTACCTACCTACTATTGTTTTATTCTTTTGTATGAATTTAGTCGTATTTCAATATAAGTTTTATATTATTGTAGGAGATACAAAAAATAAATAAAATTACATTATATTTTGTAATATTATATAATTGTGAATAGCGCCATCTAGTTTTCAAACTTTGAAACGTAACTAATAATTTCAAACTCCACCAATAGATGTAGGAAAGATTCTAAAGATCTCAATGCTAGTGATTAGTTGGTACTTTGTTACACAATATCCGTTGACTAACGACGATAAATTTAGTTCCAGGTGAACTTGCCAATATTATTATGTCATGTCTATACTTACTTTGTTTTATTGTTCCGGTCGATATAAGTAATGGTTATTGAGAAACATATAAATTTGTAAACATAAAATCGTATTTAAAAATCATTTTTTGCTAGCGACCACCCAAATTTTCCTTCGAATTGACGATTCTTTTAAAAAACTGATTCTAGAATGATCTAAACTTATTAATAGTATATACATATATATATATACTCATATATATCTAGTAAAGGGAAAATAATTATGAATAAAACCTTGATTTTGTCAATACCGTCACGACTTCGGGAAAGTATTTGTCATAGATCTGAGATCCGGCTAAAACATTCAGCGGGTTTGTCCCTATTTTTTATACACTATTAAAAATATAAATCGTTAATATTAACAATAGTCTATAAAGCCCTTTATATTAATTAATCTGAACACTATCAAAACAATATCTACTTTTATCCAATAGTATTTTTTACCTCCATTTCGTTTGTTGTGGAAACCTAGTACTATCTATCTTTTACTGGTGTTGATTGATGAAGCCATTAATATAATGAATCCATCACTTACTCACTCACTCATTCACTCACTCACTCACTCCTTCGAACAAAACATCCATCCGTGATTCGAAATTCAATAAATAGATTACGGACATCGAGTACTTTGCCTCTAAAAATCAACAATTTTCAAACTACCTCCCTAATATGGGTATTTCATTAATTTATTGAAGTGCGATACAATTTCCTTTAAATATACCTAAATCAAATTCCAATGTTACATGAAATAGAGTCAGGGATAAGCTGGTGTTCTCTTATTAATAGAAGTTCTTTGTCTGTCTGTCCGAAATTATTAGTCCAGCGAATTGTTCCACACTAACTAAATTTTAATTAATTTCAACAAAACACTTCATTTTAGTTTATTAATAGCTTTTGTCTATCATTTAGTATCAAGATATAATATTCGTAATTGCTTTAACTTTTGATAAATTGGATTTTTGATAAGCTGTTCAATTATTTCACTCAAACAAAAGCCTTTACAGAGCTTTTATAATAAATTATAAAAGTTAACAAAATTCGATATTGTATAAATATTTGAAGCATCTATTTCATTATCCAGTCTAGTGAGCGATAGGTCAGTTAGGGCACTACTTTCGCATTGTAAAAAGGTTGTTAGAGAGTTAGTGCTCCCATCTGATTTGTTGAGACTTTTACTCATTATTTTTTAGGGTCAAGAGCACTGTAAATTGGATAATGAAAAGACGTATTACAGCTGTGTAATAAAAAAATATTTATAAATTATATATACGGTAATCGATAATCTCCATTTGTTATTGTTTGTAAGATTAATAAATCAAATTTACTGAAAACCGACATAAGGCGTGATAAGTCATGTCAGTGGAAATTCATACTGAATTAGGACCGTGGGAAAACGCAGGGGTAAGATTAATTAGATAGTCGGTTGAATTAATAATGACTTAGCTGGGTTTGTACCAACGCGACGGTGTGTGTTCGTGTATTGAATTATTGTCAAAATTGTATGTTTACTTAGTTTTTTCTTTTACTTGAGATGAAATTCATTGTGTACGAAAATTTGTTGAAATATGAATTAAAAAATATATTTTTTTAATTTTTACTTTTTATTCGAAAATTCCAAATTAATGTGTCGAAACAAAATTTCTCATACATATCGAAACAATGATTCATAACGGAATCATTGGAAGTTGTCATATTTTATGCATCAGCTTGTCTTTCTCATATAAAATATAAACAAATAATAATACGAACAATTTAAAAAGTTTTTATACATAAATTTATAAAAAACTATTTACACTATAAAAAGGTAGAGTTGTTAGCTCTCTAACACACACATTAAAAATTAATTAATAGCAACACAAACACGAACAATAATACTATAATATGTACATTTAATTATGTAATTCAAAATGTACAAACAATAATATTCAAGCAACGAAACATTGTTACATTATCACTAACAGTTTTCAGAGTAACAAACAAACTTATGGACAAACAATCATACTTACACACAAACACACTTATAAACACTAACACACTACAATATTAAATGGTACACACACTAACTATACTTCTATCATAACACACATACATGTATATATTAATTTTCGTGTTTTAAAAAATAATTGTTTTAATATCTCGAGCTCAGTAACTAGAAAACATTTTAACGAGCCATACAAGTATGTATGAAGTGTAAATTGATGTCAGAGGTCGTCTTGACGCTCATGAAACTTTATATTAACTGTATTGGGTCAGATGTTAATATGTAATATGTCATCCAGACAGTTATTCAATATTGATTATAAGTTACTTAATAATACATTTCTTTGTATATAAATTTATTTCAATTTTATGTTCAATGTTATATATTCGAATTAAATTTTACCTATGATAAGGGTTTGACCTACTTGATTATTTTTTTGTTGTTTAATTTTTTATCGGAGCAGTTGGCAATTTGAATGGGTTTGTATGAAAATCACAATACTTACTTACTGATTGATAGACAATGTAGAGACTGTTGAAATAAAGCCATGTTGAATGGATACTTATAAAAAATATAAGCAAACTTGTCATTTTATTCATAAGTAAATTAAATGAACTCTTAAAGGAAAACAATTTTAAATGCTAATTATTCTCGTTACGAATTTTCGTATAAGTTTTATTACTCGTAATAAATACATAATATTATTATTATAAATAATGTACCTTTAATTTTTCTGTATATATATGTATAAACTTATTTCGTGACTATTCCTGAAGCTCGGCGATCGGATCAAAGTTTATTCTGAGATATTTAGTTACAGTTTATTTTCAGTCCTTCCTGTTTCTTCAGCGACGTGCAAATTTAAGGGCACACGAAATGTATTCAGTAAAAATGAGAATATGTGTTATATTATTCTGAATATCATTTGAATCTACGCTTAACGTATTGTGGGCATTATTGGTAATATTATTAAAACATTCATATTATTAAAAATATAATAAACTAGGCATGTATACATAATGATTTTATAATATTAAAAGTCAGTACACTATAGTTTTATTCATTTAAAGAAACCGCTAGCGGTAAAATTTTTCAGTCAAATGTTATTTTCTCTATATTTCATTGTTTTCCATTTTCCATGGATATCGCGTCATGCGTTATCAATGGGACACGCATCTAACATCAGTGGCTGCCCAATCGTCGTACAGGACGCACGTGTGTTGTCCCAGCGTTTTCCGCGAATTTTCCTAGCATTTTATAATTAAAATCATATTTATACGATGAATAATGGTTAATTGATGGGTGTATATAGTGCTTACACGTGATTGGATTACAGGGATATCGTTAAAAGATGTAAGTAGTTAATCCGATTTTTAATAGTAATGTGACATTAACCGTTACTGGATGTCGAAGGTCGATTCTTTTAATCTATTATCGATGTTTTGATTTCAGTTATCCTTATCTATTACTGTTTTAGTGAACAGTTCAAGTAGCAATAATTATTATTATTTTTTTTAATATTAGCAAATTGTTATATTATAACTAAACACATGTATATAATGTACACTACTTATAAAGACATTTTCTGTATGGTTTGAATTTTGTGAACATAAAAAGACGCAATAAAATTAGGTTGAGTCTCACTTCAACCCTTTTCAAACGAGATTTTTGCGAATTTCAAGCTCATTTAATTATCTTGTATGATAACAAGTTTTACATAACATCCAAAAATCAGTAATGTTATTTTTATAGAGATTTGAAATACTGATAACACATTTCGTTATTTAGTACTTTGCCTTCAATCTTTGTTTTGTACTTTGAACTTTTAAAGTAACTATTTATATATTTTTGTAAGTATTCTATATATGTTATGTATAATATATAGTAATAATATTATATATTTAATTGCACATACAAACTGGCGAAAATATTACAACATTATAATTAGAAAAATTAATCTAAACATATCTTTATTTTCTTGACTGATATTGACACTCAAGTACTTACACATATTTTATAAAAAAAACTATATAAAATAAAACCACTTTATCCAAAAACCAATATGGTTTATGTAATGAACATTGATTTTTCATTAATAAAACTCAAAAACACGGTTTTATTCATACATATGTAATTAACTGTCACGCTATACTTTGTCGGATATTGTATAAAACCTAACCACACATGTATGTTATGTCATTTTATTGTCATTCTTCCAAGGTTATAGATGTAATTTAGAATTATAAGTACTGCAATATCAGCTTACAAAATGATCTGGATATTAAAGAGTGAGGGTACTCAGCTACTTTATCTGATGACTATTTGACTACTTCACGTAGAGCTAGATTCATTAATTTGTGAATGTATGTTAAGGATTGTAAAATTTATTAAAATATATTTTACAACAACAAACAAACCGTAATAATTATATATATTAAGGTTACTTGCATTACATTCGAATCTAGACATGGTTTCATTTAAAATGACATAATAAATGAAATATTATTTACTGTACATTTAAAATCAAATGACCAAATGACATCGGCATCTCAAAGGATGAGGCCACGATAATAACCGGCCCTCAATTACCTCTAATGAAACAAAAGACCTGTCTGTCCGTCTTTTGATCTATAATTCAGTTCTATCCCAGAATGTTATAATTACAGAAGGGATTATTAATAGTCTGAATATCTTTAATAACTTATGGAATTTCATTAATTTTAGTTCCAAAATAACATTTTAACGCACGAATAAATTAAAATAAGTTTTGATTTTGGAAACAAAATCCGAAATTCAGTGATTACACTGAATAAGATATTAATCTTACACTTACCTGTCTAATGACTCTAAAAGATAAAACTTTTGAAAAGATAAAAAAAAAAAAAAAAAAAATTATTCTCTGTTAAATGAACAACATAATATCCGACCTCTTAACAAATTAGTTTGAACAAATTTATTACTAAAGTAAACATAATATGCTTTTCTTCTATCGTCATTATAACGAGGTATCCAAAATTTCCTTATATAAAAGACGTTAAACCCACATCATGGTCAGACATGTAGGTCATGGTCTTGAGCACACCCAGTTGATAACGCGTAATCCTAATTCCATAAACTTTAAGCCATTCACTAACATTCTTCACATAAACTCAACATAGAAGATAATATTACTCGATACGACAGCTCAGTTGGTAGAGCGACGGGACGGTTTCCCGGAGGTCGCGGATTCGAGTGCTGCCGGTTTATTTTTCATTCCATATTTATTATTAAATAAGCTTAACAGGTTTATAGTTATTTTCAAAAATAATATTACTTTTTTATGTATAAAATACAACCTTAAAGATATGCTATTAGTGAATGGACTGCCTATACTTATATAGCTGTAATTAGCATTCGATCTGCCACTTGCCTTTTCCTTTTGCAGATAGGAATGGATAAAAAAGAAATCTAAACAGTATGATTACTGAATAATTAAGTACTTTATCAGATTTGTATGTACTTTAAATATATTTGCCGTTTTATAAGGGATTATAAAACGGCAAATATATATATATAATATATAAGGGATTATATCGGTATTATATGCTAATTAATTTAATAAAAATATACACAAAGACAAACTGAACAATAAACATTTGCTGTATTTGATAAGAAATATGTTTAAAATTATTTTTGTATTTAAATATAATGAAGGTATCGTTTTTAATTAATTAGATGCGGCTTACTTCCCGAGGTCAGGTACTACTATGCCTGGTAAGCTTTTATTAAAATACTAATTAGTCGTATACGAATATAAGATTTTCCAAAAGACAATAATATTTATTATATTCTTTAATACTTATTACCATTAATTAGAGAAAAGGATTATATGTTTAATCCCTATAAAAACAAATAAACATAGAACCCGGTAATATTTTTATAATTGAACAATTGATAAAAAATCAGTTAAAACATGTAATTTATTCTGTATTTAATTATTGTAAAATCAAACCTAAATATGCTATTATTAATATAGTTAAAAGAATTTAGGCTTATAATACACACACACACACACACACACACACAATGAGGGTTAAACTCAGTGTACGCATATATAATAAGGTTCCACAAGATATCTTGAATCCTCCTTTTCTTAGTTTTAAATCTAAAATTAAAAGTATATTATTAAATAAATCTTATTATAAAATTCAAGAATTTTTGGATGATCGAAATCTATGGAACTTGGGTCATTGACTCATTTGCAGGGTTGATGTTATAATGTATAAGTCAAACATTGATAAATTTCATTTAAAAAGAGCAACTGTTGAGTTTCTGGCCGGCTCTTCTCAGCAGAACAGCATTCCGAGCTGGTGGTAGCTTACTCACGGACTATACTTGCTATACTGACCAATTTAATGTAATTGACGATTCAAAATGTAAATGTCTACTTGAATAAAGATATTTTGAATTTGAATTTGAAACAAATAATTATTTGCATGTGTTTGTACAAGTATACTACTTGTAAGTATACTCTTATACACAGACAGTGTTTGATCCGTGTCCCATTGCTTTGCCAAGATGACACCATGCAGCGATTTTCCAATCTTCGTCTCATCTTTCTTGTTGTGATTAAGAAATGTGAGCGTTCGATGTCAAAGGTGTAGGAAGTCTGTAATTTGTTACTCTTTGAAGTTTTTCCTTACCAGTGTTTTATGGCCATGAAATAGATAAGCCTTGAAAATAATTACAATAAAGACTGTCTTCACTCCTTGCTTCTCAATAAAATGGTAACCTATGCCTTATAATTGTGCGATATTACACAGATACAAATATTCTACATATAACATAAAAAAACTTCTATATTTTGTATACATACAATAAAAGGGTTCGTATGCATAAGATTTTGAATAAAGCAGTAAACAATAATATAATAAATATCTATTCTGTATACCCCTTAAGCGTTGTTACTATCAGCATATTGAATTTTTCTAGGACATAAATAGTGAGGGACATAAAAATAAACGATCTCCTTTACAATTCCGTGCACAGGTAAATAACATATATATACATATAAACATATATATGTATTTTATTACTAATACATAAACTATTAAAAAGTATTTCTAAATGAATAACCACATTTCTATACAAATGTTTTTACTAAAAGCTCATTCAAATCGCTCAGATTTTTTCACTTTACAATTAATTCATAATATTTCAACTTTGAACGCAATTGCTCGATTTTTAAATGCGTTAAAATACCACAATTGAAATGATTGTATAAAAAATTCATAAAACCGATATCATTCATGTTAACTTTTAATTAATTTTGCATATATTCAATACAATAATAATAATAATATCACAAGACAAATTACACGCATTAATGTAACCCCTAAGTAAGCAAATTATTTGATTGTGTTTAGAGTGTTAGGCAATGTTACAAATACATAGAAATACACATAAATATTGAGAATATATTTTATAAATGACCAAACCCAGAAATACAAACATCAATATATGCTCATCACATATATGCTGTCCCTGTCGGGAATCGAACCGGAGCCCCATTGCGTCACTATGCGTAATAATGATCAGAATAACTATTTGTGGAGAGCAAATTACAGAAATTTCCATCTCGGTATCCTAAAAGGCGGCTAATCGTTTAGTAACAGTGACTCATTCATTCATTACTCCAAGTAGGTCAAATTACGTCATGTCGTTACCATTATTGTATCATTATAGAAAATGTTTAAATCTAATAAAATATCAATTAAAAATAATAAAAAAAAAAAAAAGAAAATATGACTTGCTATTCCTTAGGAAAAAAAAATAATTCCTGTTTTTTAAAATAAAATCTGTCTTGCTTTTCCTATTAGAAAAAAATAACTTATAATTCCTGTTTTTTTAAGAAAATATGACAAACTTTTCCTATTAAAAAAAATCATATAATTGCTATTTTTTAAAGAAAATATAAACTGCTTTTTTATTGAAAAAAAAGTAAATAAGCATGTAATTGGTGTACAATATCCCGAGTAGAGTAATATATCTCAGTGAGATAACTCGACTTGTCTGGATTACGCTGAATTGCTTTCACAGTTTAGATTATACTCGGATACAGATTAAAATGCAGATCTCTGCAACGTTGTTGCAGGTTTAATATATTTATGAAAAACCTTGATGGTAGTTATAATTGAATTTTATATATAAAACTTTAATGTAATATATATGTAGTGGATTTTAGATATAATTTTGTGAAATTCATTATTAGTAAATTCTGGTCTTACAACCGAAATTATAAATCGATTTACGATGATTGAGATTTAAATCATATTGACTATCTACAAAATCAATCCACGGATCTAATTTCACTGTTAACTCAAGGAAATGATTGTAATAATCATTGTATATATTTCTATATTTGTTAAAAAATCTTGTCTATTCGTTACATATCTAGAATTAAATGGTCGATAGGAGACAATAAAATTGAATACAATAGAGCCCCTGTCGGGTCACACACTAAACAGGATCTGGGCTCTATTAGTGCGCACGCGCATCCATCTGTGACAGCCCTGCCCATATTAATCCTATATCGATCTTGTATACATATGTAAATCAGGGCTGAAAATAAACACAATGTTGATAGAGATCTTCGTATAGAGTCGGTATTGATTCATAAAATGCCTACTAGTTTCTATCCTGCATTACTTAAAGACTTCTTATTTGGTGCTGAGCCAAGTAAAATCAGTATTCATATCATAATTATCACAGTTTTACCTTTATCCTAATTTAATTAGTCTGAAATTAAAATGATTAGGACACAATAGACGACTAACTCATACATAATACATAAGTTTAAACTAATTCTATAATTAAACTTATATTATTATAGAAAAAAAATAAAGTTCTTCTAGAATTCAAATTGTAGATTTTCAACAGCCGATGAATATACGAAATAAAAATATAAATAAAGTGTCTATTAAATCCTGTAAGACCGAATAAATTTAATAATTTGAAAATTCCATTTAATCATTTACAAATATATTTAGGTCCATAAATTAATACCATTATCTGTCGGAAACAAAATCAAGGCTCAGACGTATTTTAATATTAATAATATGTATACATATATTTCAAAGCGTTCGTACGTTCATACTCAATATATTATAATATTCCGATAAACATGTTTTTTAGAGTTCCGTACATACAACAAAACGTGGCTTTTTGCCGTGAACCCTGAACCGTCAACCGTGTGCTGTCCGACTCGCACTTGACAGGTCTTTTGTACCTCATATATAAGTTATTTATTATGTTGTGACAATCAAATAAGATGTTTAACTTAAAACACTTTTTAGTATATCTTTATAAAAAAAAATAAAATGCGTAGGTTTATATCTGTGGTAATTTCGACTTTGGCAGTAACAGAATTTGAACAAACAATTACTAAACATAATGTGTTTTGAATTTGTTCCCCTATTACCTTTATTTTCGTCATTGGCTAAATCGGTTTGAAGCCACCAAGCCAATTGGCAAGTGAAACCAGGTTGATTCATTTCTGCCCTGTAAAATAATTTTAGAACCCTCTTTATTTGATCAAGGTATTGGTTATCAAGGTTATTATATTAATTGTTATATACATAATAATAGATTATCGGCCTCGATTTTAATCCATAGAAATACCATGAATAATTCATTAAATAATCGCTGTTGCGTTCCGATCACACTAATTATAAATTACTTTATGTTTACCGTAAAATACATGTTAAACAAATAAAATTTAAAATATATATTGCGATGGATAGTTCCGGGTTCGAGTCCCTGCCCCTATTTATTTATGTTATATTATATATTTATTCAAAATTTAAATAATCTTAACATTTTATACATATATATTTTCAACATATATATTTTATTGATATCCAAACTATATCATGTTTAAAAGATATTTGATTTATAAAAGGTTATTTACATGTCTGGCTTCTAATAAAATAAACATAATTTTATCTTGTATTTGAATAAAATTCAAGTAGCACAGACAGACTGAAGAGTTTTTATAAGTATAGAATGAGAATGTACGATTGAATTGAGAGCCACTAGAAATATATAATATATACAAAAGTATTAAATAATGAAATATTCATTTGTATCCTGAGCTAGTTGACCCAATTAGTTATTCTTTGTTTTTTGACATGATTTGTAATGACACTTAATAATAATTCTTCCTATTATTTTATTCAAACCAAACACAAGAATGACGAATTGTCGCTAAACTTGTCTTCAACTCGCATATTTGTTGTATAATGTATGTACTAATTTAGAAATCTGGCCTCACCAGGACAATGTATCATCACAATCAGATGAACAGCATAAGAATCAATCTACCAATTCACATGTATTAAAATATATACATGTATTATTCGAACATAGCAGATAAGAGTGAGAGTTCTTCTTAGCATAGATAATAATAAATATATGCTAAACATGTTATGATTACATTAAAATAAAATATATAAAAAATACTGATATAAATAACCTTGAACTGTTATAAAAGTTATTGATAATATTACTAATTGAGCCTCAACATATATTTTCCATATTGTGAAATCACCAAGGGATCGAAACCCAAGTAACTTGTTAAGTTTATCTCAATTTAAACTACAACATGGGCTTTACACAAATGTACAAATACAAGGTTACTATAACAGCATCGTTTGATTATTCTGGCCGTGTGACTTTCTCTGTGGATATTCAGTTCAAAATAATTCAATATTTACTTAACACCGTAGTGACGAACCTTTACCTTCCGAAACCGTTTTCTTATCATTACGACCGTTAACTACCCTGGTTTTATTTTAGTTTGTTCAAATTATCTTTATTCAAGTAGGCATTTACACGCACGTTTGAATCGTCTATCATTACATTAAAATGGTCAGTATAGTCAGTCCGTAAGTAAGCTACCATCAACTCCGAATGCTGCTCTGCTGAGAAGAGCTGGCCAGAAACTCAACAGTTGCTCTTTTTAAATTAAATTTAATGTTTAACTTATACATTATAACATCAACCCTGCAAATAAGTCAATGACCTAAGTTCCATAAATTCATATCAATCAACAACTTTTAAATGTCATAATAATAAAATTTTCTTACCTGTATAGCTAAAAATATTAAATTACTTTTTGCAATAAGGATATTATTATCTCTATAATTATGAGATATCGCTTGCATTAGCGATAAGTCAGTTGGATTGCAATTTTCTTATAATCATAATCAACCTTGATCTGTCAAGATTTCTCTGTTCCACTGAAACACATACAGTGTCAATTTTCTATATGTTCTTATCTATATCTCTGATAAGATAAGAACACATTTTTTTTTGTATTTAGATCGTAAATACAGTTATTAATTAAAACGATACATCGCTTCCACTTTTAAAAGTAAAAAAAAAATGCTGTCAAACCCTGTTTTCAATATTCTGATTGGTTGATGAAGATAGCCAATCACAGCTCTTGGCAGTGCTGTCAAATAATTTTATTTAAACCATCCATCCAGAACCTACATTAAGTTTGATTGATTTGATTGTGATTTACAGAGACCGTGATGATAGCGCCGACGTTCAAGGCGCGCTCGTCGTCGCCAGGTATCAGTGTGATAGCTTGTGTGTCCACAACTACCCTATATGTACCTACTAATACAGTGTGACGTCATTAGAAACATGTTCAAGTACGCATAAAAGCAACATCATGTATGTAGAGTTAGTAATAATAATCATGAATCGAATATTACAAGTTAGCGAACAAAAAATATCGAAAAGAACCTAGAAATAATATGATACGGAATAGGAAATGAGAATGTCAAGCAAAGAATGATAAAATATATTAACATGAGAATAGTATGGACCTTGGGATGTGTTCTGTGCAGGTCCATACTATACTTATGTTAATAGTAGCGACAACAATTTAGACATTCCTCACGCTATATCTAAATAGTTTCAAAATGATGTTATATATTTTTTGGTAATGTTATATTAATGTTATTATGATAATAATATTATATTGGCCTACTCTCGTTCCTGGATATTCCCTATTTTGTTCTTTTAGAGGTGGTTGTAATTGAACCGACTTTGGTAATATTATTTAGCTATATAACATAGTGTGCAGGTTCTGTTAGTTTAGTTTTGTTCCACTAATTCTGCTAGTCTGTCTGCATGTTTGAGTTTTGTTTGTTTTAACTCATTAACGCTAACGTGAATATGCTTTTTAATCTTAAACTTTCCAAGTCTTATGATTACAGGTTTAATATTTTTTTTTTTACGAAAATATCATTTTTTATATTATTTAAAATAGATTAATCCCTTTTATTATTTTATTCAGATTAATATATGTAACTATGTCCAGGGTCAGAAGCCGCTCAATCTATATAAATATTAAAATTTATGGTAATAATAAATAATAAATCATATTATAACTACTGAAGGCTGCAAGATAAGGAAATATTACTAGATTCTTTAAAATATGCCGTAATTACGTTAACAACATCTAATAGACATCTCGAGATATGTATGTTTGTATACTTAGTAGCTACTTAAAACAAGTTTTTTTAAATAAACCATGACATCAACTTGTAAAGCGAGGATTTAGCATTTAAACTAGTAATAGTTTAATATTTCATCATTAGTGTATGAACAAATGAATATTATTAAAAAAAAAACGTTTATACAATATATACACATTGAGAATCAATTTCCATTAAAAATTAAATTAGTATGTTTTTTATGTTAAAAGTATATTTTTCTGAAAGTAATATAACATAAAAACCTGAAACACCAACGACCTATATGACACAATTTAGGAGTAATGATAACTTAAAAGGTCGTAAAATGGAGAGTCATAAAACAGACATTAGCATTTGGTTATTACAGACTTTACGATAGGCTCCTGAAGAGAACGAATGGATGGAATTTTTTATATTATACTAAACTTTTCTGATCTTTTGTTTTATTTTATTATTTAAATTGGTTTAATTTTATTATATATATAAAAAATAAAAGATTTTTGAGATAAGCTTGGAAAAAAATGCGATTAAAGTCAGATACCTTCATTTTAGGAGGTTTTATTGAAAATAATATAAACCCCGTGGTATAGACCTTCTGGCCCCTTTCTACTATGTCAGCATTTGCTATAACTTTTCTCATATTTCCATAGTGTAGGAGAACCGTGTACATAACAATATGTTTCCGTTTTTGCCCCTTGCGGAATTCCTAAAATGTAGGCAGAGAAATTCCAAAAAGTTTCTCTCCTTTATAGAAGTTTACGAGAATAACATTTTTAAAGATAAAATTTAAACTTGAGCGTTGAACGCGTAGCTGCGAACAAATATTACCTCATGTGATAACAGCTACTTGCACTTCCTTATTATGACTGAAGTCACGTGGCGCAGTTTTTTAATATTAAATATGTCAAAATTGGATTTTTTTTATAATTTTCTTTTAAAAAATATTTCATAATCTTGCAATTATAATTTTTAAGTAACGCTCTATATAAATTATTAATATAGCTGTAAAATTTATATGAAAAAAGCTGTTAAATTCGTAATATTTTATATAGTATTCCGCTTTTGAAACTTCAGCTTTTGGTTGAACGGTTCCAAAAAATAAATTCATGGAGAAGAACTCCCAAGAAAGTCTCGAATACTCTATTAACTTATTCAGTAATTTACAACATTGATTTTGGATAGTATCCAAGCAATAAGTGGTAATAGAAAAAACTATGTCTATTTCGACATGAGAATCATCTTTATCAAAACAGGATATTTATCTGCAACTTTGGTGGTCTTTAAGTTCCGCCTCGGTTGCCTTAGATGTCGTATCCATTCCAGTCAGTTCCGACTTTCTCTATTTTGGTTTACTAGCGCGAGATGTTTGTAAGATAAAGACGGTTTTAAGAATGTGGACAAATGAAATGGCATTAGACTACTTGTGATTGCTGAATGTCCTTCAAATTAAAGACGCAACGCAAATATTCCCCATATATGGCCTTATACCATAGAGCCTGTGATAGTATGGTTCAGAATGTTGGATGACGAAAAAATCGGATGAAAAAAGAGTTCATGCTGCTGAAAGGTGTATATTAAGATGGATGTGCAGGATAACGAATTAGGGTAGAATTAGGAATAAATATGTAGAGTAAGTAAGAGTAGCTTCTGTGACGGAAATGCCATGCAGCAATAGGCTGGCTTGGTATGCGGAAGGATAAAGAATATAGAAAAAAAAAAGTACGTCATATGAACCTGGGTCAGAAAAGTCGAAAAGAATATGAAGTGATATGGTAAAGTAAAAAAGAGTTATGTTAAGAAAAGGAATGAACATTGAAACTATGATTGATAAAAGTTGTTGGAAGAGACACATGCTGTATTGACCATATTGTCGAAAATTTATAGGAAGACTAAGGTCTATGATGCTCTTCTATAAACGAAGAGTTGTAGATGTAACTTGGTAACAAATTTCATTTAATAATAATACTGTACTGCTTTATTATATGAAGTTAGAACAGATGAGATGATAATTATGAAAATAAATTCATTTCAATTTGTAAAGCTATGCAACAGACAAAGAGTCTGAAGCAAATATCGTTTTTTCTCGTTTTGTTTTCTTAAATTGAACTTGTGAAGTTCTATTGGCAGTTCAAGTGTATCAAGAAGCGAAACAAGTAGAGAAATTTTTAATTAAACAACTTAATTTTTATCTTTTGATACTTTTTATTGAAATTATGCATGGATTGGTTATGCGCTGCAAAACCATATCTTAATATTATAATTTTCTTTCTTTTATCTTTTTTTTTCTCTTTACTGATTTAAACAAAGCTAGTAATCGTTAGTACCAGTCTAGGAACCGTAAATATCCACAGCGCTGTTGACGTTGTATTCTTGTGTATATTCTTCTACCAAAGGGATTTATTGAAGGACTTTGAATGATGTCGCTTTTAACGCGATCTTATACGCAGGGCCAACATATTAAATGTTGTTTTTTTTTTATCGTAAAACTAGTGTTTCAAGACTTATCTCTCGACGCACACAGAATACGTTGTTCTTTCCTCTAAATTATTAGTACACAAAATTGCTACTGTGATGCTCATTTACAATCTTTAAAAATATAATCAATATCATTTCGCATTTAATAAAATTCTTCGATGAAGATTAAACTTAATATTGTAAATAAATAATCACCTTTTTAAAAGCGATACGTATTATAGTACGTATAAGTTACAATAATTTAATTATATTTATATTAATTTATTTAAAAATAGTGCACAGTTCATAATATTGTTTGTTGCATCTGTGATAGATGTCTTTTGTACTTATAATGTTGTACTACATATAAATCAGAGTTTTTGAAAAAAATACAAATGATTTTGCGTGAAACCTAATACCGAAACAGAAAATTCAGGCGCCTAAAGAACTAATATACCATTGGTATATTTTTTACTCTAGTTCTTTTACTTTGTAATTGACTTACTTGTTTGTACCTATCGAAATATTTATCCAAATAATAAAATAACAATCCCAACTTTATCTTGTAACATTATAGATATAGATAAACTATTCTAAGGTAGCCTCAAAGGATATGTAGTTACGTTAAGGTTATTACTGAAGTCTGTAGGCGGTTAATAGTAATTGCCCTACAGGAAATGACGGCTTAGACAACTGATCTTATGTAATGTGATAACCTTCTGATGTATTAGGTTTATAGTTTATTTATCATACAGGTGTATAGATAAAAATAAAATAAAAAATATACACACTCTGTTTGGTTAAATCAATAATAATTATTATGAACAGTACTTCAAAGATATTTTTTGTATAAGGTCAAAATTACGCTTTAAATCAAGACATCAATTTTGAGTCAGTTTTTTTATATGACATAGTTTCAACTTGAAGCGGAAAATAAAATTATTTTTATTATTGATATAATACTTAATTGTTTAAATATATACAGACTGTTTAAATTAATTTAATATAACACAGTTACTGTCAATGTTATTAAAACACGCAGGTCGTAAACTGAGGAATCACAAACGACCTCATACCAAGGACTCTACAAAGAGATAAAATGTTCTACATAAATACTTACCTATAATAAATGACATCAAAACATGTAATCATGTAATGTATTATTTATATGATTACATGTTTTTTATCTTTTTTTCGTTATGTCGATATTAAATATATATTCCTCGTATAATTAATTGTAATGATAGTTGATTCTAACCATTCATTGACTTTATCTCTTATTCTACGAACTAGATATGAGGTTATTTTCGACTCTATTACAAAGGTATTGATCTAGACTACCTGATAATCTATCTAACTATCTATATATCTATTAATTATCGCTGCTGTGTAGTTTGTTATACTTCAAGGGCGCTGTGACACGACAAATTGAATTGTTTACCTAACTCATTTTATTACGATGGAATAGACACATACACACATATAATATTGTGTATGTGTGTTTGTTAGTGTTTAGGATATACTTAGAGAACTATATTTGATAACGTAATATCATTTGATAAGATTGAATAATTAGAATTGTTATACTTATATTTTGAATTATACTTGTTTCTTGATTTGGCAATGAGAAAAAGTTTTTTATAAGTAAGTTTATTAAACTGACCTTTAATAAAGATTTTGTTTGTGTAAAATTTATTTATTAAACTACTTGGGTACTTTTTAAAGCTAGTATATTTATTTATTTTCATTTTTAAATTAACTTGATTTATGGATAATTATAAAAATCCGATTGTTACCGAAATTTATTATGAATTAGATCAAAGCTTTTTGAAGATAATATTAAAAACATTTCGTTTTCATGTTGGATTAAAACACAAAATATTCACTCAAATTTTTACCACTAATTAGCCTAAATACAGCGTCTATAACGACCATATAGACTTTTATTATTTAATGTGATTATTTTCCACAGTTGGAATAAATATCAAACATTTATAAAAGGTTTGGTACCTCTGATAAATATGCTTTCAGAAACACAAGCCATTACTAAAAACAAAGAACTAATTTGTTAATATTTATCTTGTTTAAACCGGTTGGTGACAATTCTAACCATCATTAAAGTATCTCTGGAATAGTTGAAACCTATACATACAATGGTATGTCAGTAAAAAGATATTCGTCGCTTGTAATGTGCTTCGTGGGTAGAATGCCAGTTCGTGGGGGGCGTCTCCCTGTTTTGCCGCATCTAGGTACATCGGTGTCGTGTTGATGAACTTTTACTATACACAGTATAATACCCTAGTTTAGTGTACTATAGTGTGATGTCTACTTAATTCCAACTCATTGTGTGATGTCGCATTGAATGTGAAGAATAACTTGTAGGAGTGTTTTTAAAGACTGATATACAAATTTGTACAAGTAAATTTATTCTACGTAATATATAAATGTTCGGCGGCATTCTCTTGTTACTTTTATATTCGTATAATTAATAATATTTTTTTTATCTTAATGTGGATTATATACATGTAAATAATACCGATGTTGGCAACCTTTGAACTCTTACATATTTCGTACATAAAGTCTTAATAAAGCTGTGTTGTAATAATTAAAATAAACTAGTTCAGGTTGACTAAAGCTTAGTGTATACTATGCCAATTTTCAGGTAATACTAAAAGAGATTTCAAGCTAATTGAAAAGGTTTCGCTCGTAAGGCTCTGTTTGAACGTGAATCAAAAAACACAATGTTTCAAAATATATCACTTAAGTACTTAAATCAAGTATTGATTACAACAATATTAATATACAACAAATAAAAAACCCATGAACTTTTTTATAAGTTTAGATAGAAACTTTCTATCTATAGTTATAAAAAAATCGCAGCGGTTTTGAATTGACGGTAGCTGGAGAAAAGGTTATTAGGCAAGCCTGACGGCAACTCGTTAGAATATTAATGACACATAATGCGTTCAGAATACTCGGTACAACTTTTTCCATTACGCTGCTCAGATTTACACTGTGAAATAAAATATCAAAGGAAAATACGCTGATCGGAAATTCAATGGAAGTTTGGTGTTATGAATAAGTCGGTGGCTTTGAAGGCAATTTTCAGTTTAGTTTATCATTGACATTACCGTTTCAATTGAATTTTTTGGGTCCACATATTTTTTTGGGTGTCAATTATGTTTCTTATATTGTAACATTGTGGCATTATATTATTGAAGTAAATGAAAAAGAAAATTTCTTTCATATAGCGTCAAACGTATTCAATCTTTATAGATAGATTTCTTACGTCTTGTTTTTGGCAAGGTAATACTGAAATTTTAGGAGATAAAAAAATATAAGATAGTTAAAGATTTTCCGACATCTCAATTTCCCAAAAATAACAATACTCTTGGTTCCATAGCCTTATTTAACCATGTGCAAAAAAAAAACATTACATTTTGCAGAAAAGTACACAAAAGGTCTATCTTCGTAAAAGCCCTATTGTATCGTTATTGTTTTGTTCGCGATGTTATCAATAACAACAGTTTATAGTGACGTACTGTAATGGGAAATGGATAGTCATTATGGTAAATCAGGATAAAGAAAGGATGCATTGGCAGGTTATAATGAAGTGTTGATTTCATGGAAACAATGACTGCGATTTATACAAAAGATTAACATTTTCGTACTATCGAATTGAATTGAATCGATTATAGAATTAAATTTAAATAAACTTTGACTAAGAACTATTACACCATCCGTTCCTAATTTAAAATTTGACATTGACGTTTGTTAAAATTAGTAAGTACACTAATGACAGAAGGGGCACTTGGCGCCAAGTTTGTTAACCTCAATTATGTAATATTCTGATATTGAATTTATTTTCCAGAATATATTTTTAAAAATGTAATGGTTGCGCCATTACATTTGATGCACATGATTGAATTTATACCGACTGCTCAATTCTGATGTAAAAAATACGTAACCTGATATATATATAAAACAACGATATACGAGTTGGAGTATCTGTCAAATATTTGATTATAAACTTGTTTTTATAATCAAAGTAGTACCATTGAGGTTATGTACTTTACATACTCTTGTGCGTACATATTAATTATTATAAATATTTACTAATTAATTGTATGGGTGTTTGTACGTGTTTTAAATTCAAGAACGTTTAACAGATCTATCTGTTAGAAACACCTAATATTTTTAATCTACATGGCTTTTTTGAAACGATGTAATAGAGAACAAATTATTGTAGATTTATATAAAAATATTTTCTGAATCTTAGGTAAATAAAACCAGGATATGTCAAAACATTCGAACTACGGGAACAATAAACATAATATTATATTAAAAAAACATTCCAGCAAGTATTCTTCCAGAAATTCGTTGTATTCGTATTTAAATAGAATTCGCTATAACTAACAATACATCTAACTCACTTGTATGCGTAGTTTCCTCGTATTTCAGAGAGTATTCCGCGACGGTATCAGTAATGTTAGTGATAAAAATAGCGAACATATGCTCGTTTACCGCCAGATGCCCTGTGACCTTACACTTTGTGTGGTTACCAAATGTTTTACTACACTTTTTAATTGACACGATAAGAATTATATTCGTAATTAAAGCTATTTAATGCCAGACTTCGTGCTGAAGTTACAACTATTGCTGAAATCAATGGAGTTTATTGATAGAGTCAAATATTATTAGATCAGTTTAAGTAGTGAAAATTTCAAAATGTATATTATATAAAATGATTTGTGTTGAAAAAAGTACTCATACAATTCCCACTTCACCAATTCCGAATTAAATATATTTTTATAATAACAGATAATAAAAATAATATTGTAAAGTATATAAGTGTATACTTTTAAATCAGTAGTAACTTAAAAATATATTTTATTGTTCAAATATTGTATCATTACTGTCGTTCTTTCGAGAGGGCTTAAATCAAATCGGTGTACAATTTCTGTGTACTGTTATTTAGTAAACTCAATAACACTAGGACAAACAGCTAGCTGACTCCAAATAAATATTACATTCAGTATTGTACCTGAGTTATCACAAGAGTATTTTAAACTTTGAGCATTTTTGAGAATGATTTTCTTTTTATATTATTATCCTTTGTGACAATGATTTAGTATAACTCTCTTCCTTCCCAAATAAATATCTCTTTTATAATATTAATTATTGAGTAACTATATAAAAAAAATCTAAATTATTATTTATACAATAGGACAATGTTATGTCATTAAAGATACAACGTTTATTAACAATATAATATATATACAGTTGCACATCAGCAAATTATTCAAAGTACCGTGTTGTCAAAATACAACACAGTTTATTATATTTTTGCGGAATCCTGAAATAACACTACAATAACCCGGCCTCGTAAAAATATGCCAAATAAGGATATTGGTCGGCATCTCAATACACATGCCTAAAAAAGTTTTCCCTTTATTATGAACATCCTGAATACATACGCCGGGACAATAAAGTTTTGGAACTTACGTTGAATTTGAATTTGTATGTAACCAATAGATACCCATTGCTGAAGTTTATACATCCGCTAAATAGGAGTGATTGTTCAAAATATAGCCAATAATGTTTACTCTAGCGCACTCACCTGTGTAATGAAACTTCGTGTCAGCAACACGTTATATTAATTTGTAGTTTGTCATTTATAAAACGATTCTATCAGATATATTAATGAGTTATATCGTTTGTTAAGACTACATTTTTAGATATAACAATCTTCATATTTTTTCGGTTGAAACACCATATTTATTACAAACTACTAAAATGTAGAGTCTACTACTTCTATACTACATGTAGAGTCAAACTATCTCTGTCTCTGAGACTGTTATTTATATAGACAAGGTAAAAGCAAAACATTTGGTCGTTATTTGTTATATTTACTACCGTTTAATATTTACTCAGCCTGCTGGTTTCATAATTATATGACGTCATTTACATTAACTAAGATGACAAAGTTCCCAAGCATATATTAAAAATATAGCTCTATTTTTCCGGGAAAATTTTACATTCACGAGCTGATGAACTCTAAATTCCCTATATTTTTTCAATAATTCAGAAAGTAAATATAAATTTCCTCATAAAACTTAAAGCATATCATACAAGTCAGACAGTATTGTGCAATAAGCCAAATTTGATCTCTTGGTCATTAAGAGAGTGAGACCGAAATAGACGAGCTATTCTAGACGTATGTGTGTCAGCGAGGATAATTTAAATCATAATGAATGCCCTTTAATCTTAGAAAAACTGGTAACATTATAATTAACTGATGGTTATTAAAGTATTTAAACTTATTAGGGATGGGAATACAAATAATAAAAGGTGTGGCTGTTACTTATGTTAAAATAGCTGGTCTTACAGTATTCTTAACAGTTTGGTCCTCTCATTACATATTCATTCAATATGAGCAATATTCATGCTGAATGAGACAAAGTAATTGCTTGACATGGAAAAAAAAAATAACTCTTTTCGATCTAAGCGTATCATATTTCAATTTCCAATGAACGTCATTATCCTATAATCTCTTTAACGGATTGAATCATAATCCCTTTTAACGAGAGCTTTGACAATGAAATCGGATATTATCTGATTTATTTTGAAATAACTTATTAAATATGTGCTCAATCCAATCTAATCTACTGATCACGTAAGATACGATAGAGACGTTCTCAGGAGGGGACTCTACATCCTTTGATGAGCGCTGTTCATTCCTTCCGACGCAAGGCCGATTGACGACGTCGACGCTATATTCAAACGAAGATTAGATATACTCTCGAGATCTTTAGAAATAGGACAGGGAGTTACTATAAAATCAACCGTAAATCTGATATAGCGTATAGGTAATTGACAATATCACGTAAATAGACAAACTCAACCGGGTCAGTACCACGACAAGGATAAATTGAGTTAAAGTAACAGTTACAGCTGGATTTCATATTGTTAGAAAAAGAGAGCCTACACTCCTTTCTCTCTATTTCACGCTTTCCTTTTCTTTCAAGGGTGGAAATGCATCTGCAACTATATTCGAACTGGTTTCCTTATAGAAAAATAAGTAGCGCCACGCTCTTAAACGCATCTTCAAGAATATAACCGCCCCGTTGGTCGAGTGGTTAGCGCAGACGCCTAACGTGTCACGACGCAATGGGGCTCGGGTTCGATTCCCGGCGGAGACAGGCATTTATGTGATGAGCATAGATGTCTGTGTTTCTGGGTTTGGTCGTTTATTAAATATATTCTCAGTATTTATATGTGTATTTCTATGTATTTGTATCGTTGTCTAACACCCTTAACACAAGCAAATAATTTGCTTACTTAGGGGTTAGATCAATGTGTGTAATTTGTCCTGATATTATTATTATTATTATTCTCGTGATCCTTACAAAAAAAAACAAATCAGGTGATTTTTCCAAATTTCAAGGTGTCGATAGAACTTAAACTCATTGTTAAGAAAGTATATTACGTCAAAAGTATATTACGTTTGCTAAGTACGTAGAAGTTAACAGTTTCTTTCGAGGCTCTTCATCTGGTGACGCCGTCAAAACCTTTAGGACTAACACCATTAGGCATGTAAACATCTGCCCTTGTTCAGACTACTTATAATGGAGATGTTATTAATGTTCCAATAATACATTTATTTTCTTTGTCCTGTACCTTTTCAGGTAGGATTTGGTACTAGAAATTAATTGGGTATTGGTAGGACCATACGCAAGACGGTAGCCATTTATTATACATGTTTAGATTTATTTATAGTTTTAACATGTTATGTAACTTTGTACCTAATATAGAACTGCCAAAAATAAATGAAACGTAAAATAAATTACAAAACACACGTCAACACAATAAAAGTTATAGGGAGGTCGCACCTCACTTGGCAGTTTGACAATTCGGATAATATTGGCAAAAGGTGTTACAGAAAACAGGAAACGCTATTTGAGTAACCATTACATAAATACAGGATATAACAATAACGAATGTTTCAGTTTTTTTCAGACAGGTAAAGATAACTCATGAAATTAATTAAGTTTTTCTTTCTGTATATGTCTTAGGAAAAAAGAGAGATGAGCTTTGAGACAGTCTATTTTCTTCTTTTCTCTCTCTTCTTTATTAAACCAATTACACGTGTTTCGAAGATTTTTTTTTATTAGTCTCGAAATATTATGTTGCAAATAACATACAACAACAAAATAATAAATAAAATACTTAACATCTAACCATTATGTCGAAAGGTGAAGATTGAATTATTAATAAACATATTTTCTACATAGGGCGATAAAAAACCGTCAACATTGTTATTTTTTTATTTTTAACAATCTTTTTGTCGATAATTTTTATAAATTTGAATTATATAGAACTAATACTATTTAAATACTTTGTTCTTTATTTAAAGACAAGGAGTATACAATTAAATAATGTACACAATTAATTAATAGGTATATCTATTATTAACCATTTATTTAAATAATTCATTTATCTTGGTAATTATATTTCAGTTATGTTTTGAGATTTAGATCAACCTAAATCCGCTTGTGGTGAAAAGCCACATTTTGCGGTTTGTATGAACACAATAATAGAATACGAACAATATATTTTATACTCTTAACATTTGAACAAATGTTGGGAATTCTGTTATTGACTATTGCCAAAGAGACATGAAATTACTATGCAAAAAATATTTATTCAGGTGAAATCTGTTTGCGTCAAAAACGTCTATTATAAATAAACCGATTTCACAATAAATATCCATAAATAAAACAAATTCTGACACAGAACACAATATTTATTTTAATTATTGTTTGTATGTCTGTCATACATTAGTCATACTAATAAAGTATTAAGGGACATTTTAGTTGAGATTTGTAATCAGTTAGCTGTCATTATTAACTTTGACAGTTTCAAATAGATTTGTCTTGTATAAATCTTAAAAAACAAATCCTTATGGAGCCCTAACACTAGCTCTCGAAATTTTCTTAATCAGGTCTCCTTTTCGAGAGAGTTTTCAGCTCGTTTTTGACGATCTCGTAATGACTTCTGCTAATGAGATCTCGGAGTAAAGGAACCGGGTGTTATCTTTATATGTTTTATGTAATTATAACTATAAGGACATGAATATGAAAAGTTGGTATATTTTTATTTTGTTATACATATAATATATTTATCGTTATAGTTCAATTTAATTTATCTTATAAATAATGTTTGTATATTGTTTATTCGTATTGTACTTCTTTGTACAAAAGTTTATTTGTAGTTTCAACAAGTTACGTGAAACTACTTTTTCTTAGAGCGAGTTAGTGTGTTGTGATTGTGACGGGAATCCCAAATGTAACTTGAGAAGTCAAATATTACTTTGACACGCACTTAATAAAATAACAGCAACTCGCATTTGACTGTCGTAACTTGAAGATATTTAGGCTGTTTATGCTTGCCAAGATAAGGTTATGAGATCATAAGAACATAAGTTTTGTGAACATGGGCATGTTATGTTTTATAATAATAATAATAATATCAGGACAAATTACACACATTGATCTAACCCCTAAGTAAGCAAATTATTTGCTTGTGTTAAGGGTGTTGACAACGATACAAATACATAGAAATACACATATAAATACTGAAAATATATTTAATAAACGACCAAACCCAGAAACAGACATTTATGCTCATCACATAAAATGCCTGTCTCCGCCGGGAATCGAACCCGAGCCCCATTGCGCCGTGACACGTTAGGCGTCTGCGCTAACCACTCGACCAACGGGGCCAACGCTAATAACTTATTTATATACATGTTATAAATAAGAGTTACATAGTAACTGAGTTTTACTAAGTTTTAACTACAATTGCTATAACCAATAGGTAATTGATAGCAGCAATTGCTAGTTTTTTTATTTTGCGGCTTTGCATATTTTTGTTACATAGTCATATAACTATATATAACTGTGTAAGGTCTAAAGTTGTTATATATAAATAATCAGGTGAAAACGTTTATAAAACAAATAACCACAAATAACTCATTTGAACCCGTATGTACATAGGTTTTCTCGTACGCAATTAAAATAACTTTGGATCATTTTTAATTTATTTACGTTCTTTGCCGGCGTGAATCTATACAATTTAATAAATAATCAATTATCTCGTTCTGATTTAATCCCGGACCGGTCGTAGCATATTTTACGAAATAAAAAATGTTTATTTTGTTTGTTAGTTCAGTGAATAGCAATTAAATGATATTGGATTTGTTGTTCGAAATCTTTTCTGTTCCAATATTAAATAAGGTAAGATAGAAAATAAATTAAAAAATTGAGCAATGTTCATTTCTGTAAATCTGTTCTTTTGTTTGCTAAGCTATTAATGAAGCTAATTAAAATACTCGTGATTCAACAAATCTTTAGTTGATTCTAAAACTTAGCACCATCGCTATATAAACCGAATATAAATACGTATTTCAATAGATGAACTAGTAATAACCGGATATAACTAGATATATTAATACCAGTCCATCCTGATAGCTCATAAGATGTGTAAATAACGGGGAGTGTCCCTAACCCAATTTGTTCAGAACGAGCGAATAAACACAGGTCGATTGTCCGCTCAGCCTGATTTATAGTAAGATCGTAAAATGCAGCACTCTGTGAAAACTCCTAAATTGAATGTACTAGGACATAACTCAACCTTCGAATGTCCCGTTTTTATTTGCTCTCATATTGTTTCAGAACTACAAAGTTGAATAATGTTATTTGAATGCTCATAAATTTGTACGGCCCATTGGTAATTTGTATACATTTTAGATTTTCACTGACTCTAACTTTATGGTTTTCATTCACTTCAATACCAATTTTGAAACTATGTTCATTAAAGCAAAAGCTCAATAAATGAATGAATTCTGTTACCACTACGTTTGCAACTGTATATGTTATCATAATATAAGTTGCACTTTCCTGTGATAAAAAACTTATATCTTTAAGATTATTTATAAATTATCAAGCACCTATCTACAGTTTTCCTCGCTTATATTATAATATATCACAGAATATCCCGAATTTCTTGCAGCAATTTGGCGACCAGGCCTGGTAACCGAAGGGCCTCCGGTGAGCGCGGGGCCGCCCCCGCCCCCGCCGCCGCCCGTCTGGTCTCCCAGTACCACGCCGCAGACCCCCCGCAAGTTCAGGCCCGTGCACTTTGAGGACACCCCCCCAGAGAGGAGAAAATTTGGGGTACGAATGTTAATATATATGTTTGAATGTTTATTGAAGTTTCAATGTTGACGGCCAGATAGATTTCTCACCTTATAATTAGATTTAACTTTTGTATACAATTATATGGTCTGTATTTTTCGTTAATTTATATGCATAATATAAATGGATTATATTATTAATTATTATAAACTTAAATTAAGAAAATTAAGTTAATAATGGCATTGTTATAAAAAGTCATTATGAGATTATTTATCGGAAACTTTGCGAAAGTATCGATAAAGTAAAAGCGGATCTGGTGCTTAGAAACTTCGTTGTCATCTTTAGAAAATATATTCATAAGGGATTTATTACTTATTTTATCATTTGTTTGCATTATAAAGATACAACGTTTACTGCAATATTAATTTATTTTCCCTTGAGTAAAAATTGTATTCAGCAGATTATCCAATTATTCATTTTCAATTAAATTTAATTTGATTCAAATATGACTGTCATAATATAACCTTATAAGTCTTTGAAAATCAACATCAACAAGTTCAAAAATTGTTTTATGGTTAATAACCCAGCTGAACCAAAGGTTGTGGGTTCGATTCCCACACAGGATAAATCTTTCCATGATTCACAGAATCTGTTTCGTCTATATATGTCATATATGTATATCAAAATTTGTAACTGTATTGTCAATTCCCAGAGCTCAGATCAGAACGGGTGCACCAGTGGGTCTGAAAGCGAGGGTCGTCTCCGAACATCGATCAGCGCGCCAGCATCAGGTCTCAACTCGCTCAGCACCAGCCGGCTACCTCGAGCACAAAACCCGACAGTCACATTGTTGCAAAAAGCAAGAGGTACTTATATAATACCATTCAAACGACCTAACCATTAGGGATGGAATGATAAATGATTTCATTTGGTGCTAGGAACTCTACGTTTCGAGAATTCATAGCGAAGATATGGGTTAAGCCTTGACATATTTTTTCTTTTCTTTCATATTATATTTTTTTCCACTTCCATATTTAAATTTTTCCTTTTTCATAGTTGATCAATTTAACTGTTAATAATAATTTATATGTTTACCGAAAATATGTATGCTTCCACTTTTTTATTATCAATTTTAATACTAATAATAAGTTATCGATATTTATTTTTATTCTCATTATTATTCTTAAATAACTGCTACTTTAATATGTCAATCGCGATCTGATTCTCATTCAGTATGTGTGAGTGAGTCATGTAATTAGTATTCCATCTGCAAATAACTATTCCCTATACATATAATTACGCACCAAATTACATTTATAGACATGCCATGCTAATTAACATATTATTGTTTTTTTATTAAGATACAAATCTATCTTAGGAATGAAATTCCAGTAAAGAGTTTGTATATAAATAAAAATTATTTTATATTTATTTGAACCAATGTATTTAACAAAGCCGTAGCTACTGCTACGGTTTTCTTACATAACCTTATTTTTTTTACAACAAATATATAAATGACAATGGTTATTTTAGTATACTTAAGTCTAGAAACTTTCTTTTAAACTTTGTATTTTAAACATACACAAAATTTAAAGTAGATAACAGAAACTATGAGCAACTTGAACAACTCTACATAGATCAGATTACAGCAGTTAAAGTAGTAGCAATTATAGTAAAAACTTTTTTATGTAATTAAAAAAATCAATTACATTTACAAATCGCTGAAAACTAATTTAAAAAATTAAAAAGAGGTTCATAATTTATTGACACACTGTTGAAACAAGGGTTAATTGCGTTCAACTTTTATAAATTGACTTCCCCCTTCATTATAAATTATGGGATCGTTGATAACTCTTACAAATTACACTGATAACTCACTTTGTTTCAAAAATGTTTTAGGAGGCGACAATCTGTTTACCTCTTAATTTGTTTGAATGTATAATTAAAGTACAAGTCTTTACTTGAGTATAATAATTATGATTAACGAGGTATTTGCTGAATTAGTCAAAATTATTCTTAAAAATTATATTTATTCATTGAACTTTCTAATTTACCTTTTATTTTATTTTGAATAAATAATCCTAACTCTTACGTATTTGTAGTAAAGATATAAAAATATTCAAATATGTCAAATTATTGTATCGTCAGCATGTTACGTCCGTCAATTCAACAGATATTTATTATATTAAAAAAAGGTCTCATATGACGAGGGTCAATAATATTAAATCCTAATGGGGTGCCACAATGCGGGACTTGAAATAACTATCATCTAATTGGGTTTTCTATTAACTGTGTTTGGTAAATTCGAGCAGTAATCTCCTAAATACGAGAGCTTAATTATTTGATATGAAAGATTAATATCTAGTAGTCAAAATGTATTCAAATTTAGACTAGGCAAGTTATGGGTATGAATGTAGATGGATATGTGACTAAATGGATGTCAAAAACGATGACAAGAGAAGACAGGAGGAGAAGAAGGGGTAATGGTAGAGTTCGAGAAATACAAAAGGAATGGAAGATAAAAACATCTTGTGCCGACTCTTCTTAGAGCTAAATAAATAATAGAATGATGATACATTAACACATTGTAACGGTCTCTTTTATAATTAGATATTTTTTGAAATAGATTTGTTAATTATTAGAAACTCTGGCATAAGTCTAAGAAAAGAAACACCTATATTATTTTAGGTTAGATTATAACTGAATTTTAAACATGTACAAAAGAAACTTCAACCAAACGACTATGGGTTTCTGGTATTCTTGTCATATACGAACTAAGAATTTTCGCAGACAAAATATATTATACTATCTAGATCCATTCTGTAATTAATTATTACATTATATAATTGTTTATCTATTAGTTTTTTTGAACAATTGACGTAGCGGTACTTATTATATTCTTGCTAATAGCAATATATTTGAACGATGAATACTTCTCCATATCTGATCGGTATATAAGAAATTATGTGTTGAATAACTACGCCAAATTATTGAACAATATTGTTGTTAAAAGCTTTCTATTGAGACAAAAGGGTCTAGTATCCACTTTTGGGACATATAAGTCGATGCTGTACTAAATTTTAATTATTTTTTCCAGAAGGTCAACTCCAGCGAGGTCGTAACTTACAAGAGAGCGACCCTCGCCTGCCGCGGGATCGACCCTTGCCGCCTCGAGGAGACCCTGGTATAAATATAAAATTATGTCTACTATATACTTTTAAAAATATGTTTTGCTTACCAACATCTGTGATCTGAGTCTTTATCGAGTCACATAAACGTTAAGAGAATGGTGGACCTATGAAGGTCGATTAAATAATTGTTTTATTAGATTCTTAATCAATATAATACTATTACACGGTTTTTTCTATTGCATAAACCATATATTACTGTAATGTGTGATAATTCATTGATATAATAAAATAAAATATATCAGTTCATCATCATTAAAAATATAAATATAAATCCAAATTATCTTCATTGGCTTTCAAACAGTCGTATAAAGCATGAAAGCAATTATAAATAAAAATACACATACATACTCCTTGGGAATTTTTTAAATGAATAAACAATAAAATTATTATTTATACATATAATAATATTCTATATATTGTAATTTCAGTGCATGCATTACGCAAAGAATACGCGAGCGAAAGTGAAGCCGAGCGAAGTGACTACGAGAGAAGTGGACATAAGATGTCTGAGCCCAAGAAGATAGACGGAATCGGACCTACTACCAAAGACGGCATGCCGGTGGCACTCAGATCTGTAAGTACAGATTGTTTTACAATAATATATATAATTAAAGGGTTCCGGGGTTATTTAGTCTAAGCGGTATTTTTTTTATCGAAATTTAATTGCATACAGCCCGATGGTCGAGTGGTTAGCGCAGACGCCTAACGTGTCACGGCGCAATGGGCCTCGGGTTCGATTCCCGGCGGAGACAGGCATTTATGTGATGAGCATAGATGTCTGTGTTTGGTCGTTTATTAAATATATTTTCAGTATTTATATGTGTATTTCTATGTATTAGTATCGTTGTCTAACACCCTTAACACAAGCAAATAATTTGCTTACTTAGGGGTTAGATGAATGTGTGTAATTTGCCCTGATATTATTATTATTATTATTATTATACAGAGATTTTTTCTTATTCCAAATATCTTATGCTAAAAAACTGGAACCATCGATATGTTTTGTTTAAGTAAAAATGTTATTAAAGCAATTTAATTATAAACTAATTGCAACTTTTATTCATATTACTATTTAAAACCAATGAATAATTGGAAAAGATAACAAAATTAAAATATGAATTTATAGGACTGATGATACCAGTAACGCCATCTCTGGGACTTTAGCGTAAAGCACTTCTATCAATTTCAAATAAATTTTATAATTAAAACTATTACAACGATAATCTAATTCAATGGCTTAACCAAGTATAAATAAATATTTTTTTAGGTCTGAATATTAAAAACAATCTGTCAATCTTTTCCAGGAAGTAAAAGATCCTTCGAGGTGGTACAAGAAAATGTACGACACGATACATAAAAACAAATACGACGGTATGTTTGTTTGTATAATATTTTTAATAAAATATTTAGAACCTATTTTATTTATATATATTATACATTTTTTTATTTTCAGAAGATTATGTGACAATTCGATACAAAAACAGTCGAGGTGATTATTAATTAAAAAAATATATAATTCACTAAATTGTATTGGTTTGCTGTTTTTGTTTTCACAATAACAAAGAAAATGCTTTTAACAGTATGTATGCTTTGTTAACAGAATGTGAGTGACTTCTTCTACTAATATCATTCTACCATTAGAAGTTTCAAATGTATGAATTAACTGATTAAATAATTCATGTATTACAATGTTGCAAATACATACATTGTTAACAATATTAACATTTAATCACATTTGGTAGCAAGTAACTCAAAACATGTGTATATTGGTCAATCGTATATCATTAATAATAGCTTAATTTATGTATTATTTTACGGCTCTTAGTATAAAGATTCATCATTAAATATAATTACACAATAGCTAAATCTGCTATAATGTTATCTGTAAAAAATCATCACTAATAATTATTGATTTATGCAAATATTAAAAAAAAAATGCATTAAGGACTATCAGTGCCAACGGAGCTACTGTGTAGCTTTGATGTCTTATAAATAAAATCTGAGTTGAGACATATTGCTTTGTCCTTTGTGATATTTCTGGTCGTATTCTGAAATTAAATACCATAAATCCTTCAAGGTGAGACCCTGCAGAGACCTAGCAGCAACCGGTCCCAGTACGCGTACTTCGACCCTCGCTCGGGCTACCTCAGTGAGCCCGAAGGAGGCCGGGACCTCACTGCGCCACGAAGACGTACCGCCTCCGTGCAGGGAGAACACGATAAGTGAGACACACATATATAATTATATATAATTATATATTATTTGTAATTAGTTGACCACCTTGCAGGCAGCTTCATGCAGGCCTCTTTACATCAATCGAAACAACATTTGTTTTACGACTTTTAAAAATTAATAGTTTTAAAATTTTAAATTTTCCCATACAAAATTTATTTGTTGTCTCTGAACTAGCATTAACCCTGAGCGTCGGTACGGCGCCCGAGCGTTGACCTTTTAAATACTTCTTACAAAATACAGAGTAATAAGTAAAAGAGGCAGCTAATATTTTTTGTTTCGTTTTTTTTGTGATGTTTATCAAGATTTGTAAAAAGTAGTAGAACAACTAATTAAAAATAACCCTGTATACTAGTCTATTTGTCAGAGAAGATATTGAGGTTAGACACGTTTAGTCCGTTTCTCTCAGCTTTATAGAAGTTGTATTTTTTTTTCTGTTTGTTTATGGTGTACAGAAAATATTATATTATAATGTGAAAGTATACCTAAACTCCATGAAAACCTTTGTTTGCTTATTTTATAATCACACTGTGAAACGAAACGAATTGGGATTTATAATTTCGATATCTTGAGTTAGAATTAATTATAAATTACCAGATCGAAAGATATGTTTTTATACAAATTGTAATTATTATTTTTTAACCTGTAAGTAAAAACCATTTAATAAATTAATTGCTTTTGATAACCATTTTAGATACAGTACCTTAGCTTCATCGAGGGTAAGACATGAAGTATACAACAACCGGCCGGGAAGAATAGAAGACTATGTGCCCGGAAAGTCTTCTGTTATTGATAAAGAAGCGAAGCAGGTATATAAAATTCAATATCTTATAAAAATTTGTGGGTTGGCAAAACATTATATCACAATCATCACGTATTAAAAACCACACATTCATATAAACTAACATTATTTTAAAGTTGCATCAAAATTTGATTTTTCTTTTCTAGTGGTGGGACGAGGTCATGGACATTTTTGACGGGGTACGAAATTTATATCATATTTTATGTGTATTTGTAATAACACTGAATTGGCTTCTCAATAAAACCAATTTTCCCTTGTAAAATATGTATAAGATAAGGTTTAACAGATACCGTAACTCACATACAAACTAGCGCCACTATATTCAGTCTTTAGACACAGTGGCGCCACCTTCTTTGACACATTAACAAAGTCTTTTATACTTGATAATTTCATAGTTTAATTGTCAATTTCTATTCTAACTCGATGGGTCACCGATCAGTGGTTAGACGAGAACTCCCCCCTGCCTCCCTACTCTACGTTACTCGCTCGCGCCATACAGAAGAGTGTAAGGTTCCTAACATATCGCATGTTGGTGTGCCTTTACTGTTTCACTTTACATATCAACGTTTCTCAAACTTTATCCAAAAACAGCTTTAAGCTAAACGATTATATAAAATTATTAAGGTTTTTACTGTAGTGTGGTTCCAGGTTTATCACAAAAATTTGAGAAACGATGCTGTATATTATATGCACTTGTTAAATTATAAAATTCTTCCCTTTTCGCTTCACTATTCGATGTAACGAAACCTCATATAACTAAATAATTTATAACGACCTTATTTCATACTTTACTGTACAAAATAAAGTACAATTGGCGGACTTAATGCTAAAGCATTTTAGGGTCTTATCCTTCGCATGATCCAAGTTGTTTAGTTATCGAGGTTTCTTGCTTTGCATGTTATCATTGGATTAATCACAGTGCTTATTGTATACAAGTTTATTTGTATAACATATAATATTAGATATTTTGTAAATAAAAAAAAATAAAAGGAAGAGAAGAAAACTTTTATGGAAAAAGTTTTAAACCGTTAGATTAATGACAGTTTGACAAAACTTACCTAAAGTTTTTTTAATTTAACGGTTTTTGTTTTTATAAGAAACATACATAATAGAGTCAACCATAAACAAGAAAGACTTCTATACTTCTTGAATTGCAAATATTCAAGAAGATCTCTTACCAACATTTTATGCAATACTACATAAAAAAATAGACCAATACTATGTATATTATAGATTATTCTGAGTCGTCTGATTCTAATGATCCCACGCTTCATTAGTCGTGCGTGAATGTTGTTATGTAGCATGACACCAATAATTATTTAATTTTATATAATTATTATTGTTCAATGAATTTTATTCTAAGAAGTTATTACACTCATTATTGTATTTATATTTTCTATTATTCCATAAATATTTAAGAATGTATGAATATGTATGAAATGGATTATTGTTCTAAAATTAATATAGTAATACTATTGCAGCAAAACGAATCTATTACGTCATCACAGAGCCAGCCGTCTCCGAAAGAGAAGAAAGATATTACTTCCGCAATACTGTCTAAATCTAATATGGCCAGGTAAATATAGATATAAATGGATTCGTAGATAGATAATTAAATTTTTAAAACTATACAACGATCATAAAGAATAATAAAATGAAAAAGTAAAATTAACAGATTAGTTACTATTAATCAAAACAATAAAGATATACATAATGATAAATTTTATATATTTTGTTTCGACCAATCAATTTATTAGATTTTTGATTGGTTAGTTAAGTGGTTGGTGACCGAAACTGCTGATTGTAAGATGGGGGGTTCGATTCCCACAATGACAATTGTTTGTTTCATCCAGACATTGTGGTCTCGCGTCTTTGACTGCTTTATGGTTGAAATTATCTATAAATATGTTAGTAATAGAAAATTTAAATTTTAAATAAATAAATATAGAACGACAAAACTTGTCAATACTGGGACTTTAGCTTCGTCGATCTGCGAAATAAGCTACCGTGTTATCCGCTCCTATTTCATTCTACCTATATTTAATATTTATTTAAAAAAATACATCTATTATTATTATTGTGTCTGTTAATTGACTCATTCATGCTACGTATTGTCGTCAGAGCGCTCAAGGAGTCAGGCTACGAGTCGGACTCCACGCTGGTGTTCCGTCGCGGCGAGGCGGCGCCGCTGTCCCCGGCCGAGCGCCGCGCCGCCTACCGCGACCTGCAGGCAGGGGGCGAGCCCCCGCGGGGAGGGTTCCGCTCCCCCGCGCCACACAGGCATGGTACGTACTAGGAACTTTGACCCCCCAATTTATCATTGCGGTGGAAAGGTTGGACAACCGCCTTCCTGCTTTTGCAGTAAAGGGGTTGTGGAAGGAGGGTTCTATTCTAAGCTAAAGTATGTCAATGATTTATGCATGTTTTGTCTGACGTGTATAATATTTAATAAATAAATAATATAATTCTAAAGCATTGAAATAAATTGAATTGAATACTTTGAAAGTCCATTTTAATGTCGCTTGAGCTATCTCATACCTAAATGTTACAGTCGCCAAAATGGAAGACAATTCTATTACCATTAGACTATCAATAAGATAATTATATCATGACGTATTTTACATTACTTTTATATTATTACTTACGCAGTAACCATCTTTATGATTTTTGGACTAGACTACTTTTTCTGCTTTTGTCATTTAATTTATAACCATAACTTTGAAAAAAAAATGTATCGTCTATTTTGGTTGACTGCTCTAATCTGTGCTCTGTATGATAAATCTAGATTTCTAAAACATAAAAAAAGGAACCCGAACATTATTTATAAAGATGAATTTATCTTTCTTAATTACAACGTATATTATATAATATCTTTTTTTTTCTTACTACGTCACATTTAACTTCTTTATTTAATTATTCATTGTGTATTTAGTTAATTGTAATAAAATAAACATATATATAGCATACATACATATTGCATGATACGATTACGTTTCGGTGTCGGTCACTTTAGTATATTAACTACTTCTGTACTTAATTACATTTTGTCTTTTAATTTGAGCCTTAAAATTACAATACTTACTAATAGGAAGAAGCTTCTATTTATTGTTAAGTCAAGGTCATTGCATCAGCGTGATGTGATTTACCGTTTGAACCGAAGTACAACAAGGTCAAACTATTATAACCATATTTGATGCTCACTAACCGCGCCTGCTTTAGTTGTTATCATCAATCACTTCCGGTAAGTTTTATATTTTCAGTTTGCATGGCTTTTATAACCAGGGTGATGGTGTCGACGACTACGTAAATAAGGTAATACCACTGCATGAATATAGTAGACTCCAAAACTAAACACACTTGAATAGAATTTAATTCCACGGTATATAAATGCGGCACGTTTGTTACCACAGGTAGAAAAGCTTTACACAAAAACATAAAACAGGAGCACCAACACGTTTTACTTACGTCTAACGAATACCAAGAAAATATTGATTGAGAGATGATTGGAATTCCACAGACGAATCAGAAATAGAATATATTCCAATATCGTCGACATTGACAAAAATACGGATTCATAAAAAGGCACCAATGCATGAAGTAATATGCTATCCTGTTACTAGTATTGATAAACAATATTTGGAAACTGAACGAAGCTTGGATAGAAAAAATGCTGATGCTGAATGTGTCCCAATTCCACCCGCCAGAATATCCTCTAGAAATAGTCGTACCCTCCAAATGGTCACCTCGACCAGGCAAGCTTCAATTTGCCCTAAAATGGAGCAATCGAATGTAGAATTTTTAAAGGATAAAATTTCTAACAAGCTGAATAGACAACATACACATACAATAATAAAACGAAAACCAGTATCTCAGAATACCCAAAGTCGAATCATGTCTACATCTGCTCCACCTGCTTTAAATAGAAATAAAAGTTCATATGGGACGAAAAATGTTGTAACTGCATCAAAAAATTCAGGAACAAGTAGTTTTAGTTCTCCGAGAAGAACAATTTTGCCTGTAAACTATCCTGATTCTAGACGGGGATGTGGGGAAACTTCTTCGTCTTCAGTTATTGAAGGTGGTGCAGGCAGACGGACACCTATAACAAATATTTTGGACAAAATGACTGCATTAGATAAACTATGGGGATCTCAAAAGAGAAATGAACGCATTGATATTTCTAAAATAAAACCTAAAAGTATAATAAAAACTCCATCAAAACAATTTGCTATCCAGAAACCAGTTTTTGTTCCCAAATCAGAAGCAACAGCTACTCATAAGAGTAGAGATATGATCCGCACGTCAGAGAAAGTTCAAAAAATGAAAATTCAAGCTAAATCAACCCCTTGTCTTACAAAACAGTACAATAAAGCAGTAAAATTGAATGCTTTACAAACTATGTCAAGTATATCAAAATCATCTTCCAACTTGACTCATCTTCCAAAAAAACAGAATACAGTTAAAATAGCAACAGTAACAAATTTAAAAAAGAAGAAACCTTTGGAAACCGTTGCCGTAAAAACACGAAATACACCTGCTCATGAGCAAAACATGAAAAAAGTAAGACATAACAATAGCAAAAAAATTCAAAAGTGTAATAAGACTACTCACAAAAAACAACGCGGCGAACTTCATTCCGACATTGATACCGCTAGCGAATTTGGAGACAATTTAGATGCAACCCCTAAAAAAGGATCATCTGAGTTTTTGGATATGCAAACTTCTAAAGATTTAAAAAAAGCGCGAAATGCTATAGTTTCCGATTCATTTTTTCAACACCTTTTCTTACGAGACGGCATGTCGAGGCCAGCTAGTACAATATCAGATGAAGGTATACCAAATACGGTGTTACAAAAAGCAAAATATTTTCAAACGCTACCAGACACAAGTTTAAACTATTCAAATTCATTAAATACATATTTAGTTCATCGTAAACCAGTGTCTTTATCTCGATTTAAAATGTGGGATAGACAATCGAGCCCATTGCCTATTCAAAATCCTAGATCTATATCGTGGCCAGGAAAAATGGATGGTCGTATTCGTAAATTTGAGAGTTTAACTACATGTACCAATGAATTTGGTTCTTCATCTTCTTTATCAACTGTCAGAAGTAAGAGTGAACCGCCAAGTAATAAATTATATTTTTCTCAAACATCTCGGCCAATATCCCCAACAGTCATATTTCACAAAAGGCAGGAATCGCCAATAAAGAAATCACCTTCACCGGTAAGATTCTTATTTCCGTTGCCAACGAGATCTTTGGCTCCAAATGTGATGAATAAGACAAGAAAACTCGAATGTCTGTCGCGATCGCCAACTAGAATAATTTTCTCAAATACAAAATATCTCAGTTCTCATCCGAAGCTAACTGACAATTTTGAAAAATCTTTAAAAAGTGAATTAAGAGATAATAATGATATAAATCCAGGTACAATATTTTTCTCCGAAACATCACGACCTGTTTCACCTAAAGTACTACGCAGAGCGCCCCTTAGTAGAAGTCAATCGACATCTCCAGCGCCAATGCGATCTCCATCATATCGTCGCATACATAACGCTAGAATACAAAATAAGCTTGAAACTGTTAAAAACGAATTTCGAACTCGTAGCGCCGATAGTGAAAAAGAGAAAGCCGAAAAAGTTATTTGTTGCAGGCCAAAAAGTGATTCCAATTTATATGAAAATGATCCTGATTACGATGAATATATAAACGATATTCAAAATATGACAGGTCGCAGCGTGAGGTTTCGAGAACTCAATAGATATTACTCATATTTAGAAAGAGTAGCTGAACTTGAAAAAGCTACAGCCAATCAGAATACCTGCTATAGAAAAAAAGACGAAGAAATTATTGATTTTGACCGTTGGAAAAAAATTCGCACTATAGAGAGAGCAGAAGAAGAATTGAATAATCTGTACACAAAATTAAAAAAAGCACAAAATGAAAATGATATATTCTTTTATCCAAGAGATGTTAACGATTTTCGATGGAATTTTAATAGAGAAAGAGGACTCAAAATGAAAGAAAAATCAGTAGAAGATTTAAAAGAAGAATTGGAACAAAAAACTATCCATGATATGGAACTAGAATTAGATTGTTCCCAGAGTAAAGATACCTATAAACCTTTATGGAGAGGAACTAGTGTAGCTGAAACGGCATTTACAATAAATAAAAAAAATGAACTGGATCACAAAAATACCGCTAAAAATAAAAGAACTTCACAACCAAACCATTTAAGTGACTTAAGAAAAAAGATAGGCCTTGGCAGTCGTTTATGGAGCAGTTTGTCGATGGATCAAGTAAATGCTCTCAAAAATCAACTTAATGCTATTTATAGTAAAGAATTTGAATCGAAATCAAACCAAAAAAATGACAATTTCGCTATCACAGTAGAAAACGCAAAAAATGTTAAACAACCGGCCCTTCATGTAAGATGTAGCTCATTAATTACGCCTAAAAAGAAATCCATAATGCCTGAACTAAATAAATCCGAGTCTATAGCAGCTATTAGTTTCCCTGTGTCTTCCGAAAAGGAAATTAAAAATAATGTCAATAAAATGCAAATGTCTCTTACTGAAAGTGAGAAGAAAAAAATATCACAATCGCTTAGTAAAGAACTTTTAAATCGAATGAATAATAATACACAATCGTCTAAATCTGAAATCGAAAAGCCGCCACCAAAAATAGAAGTACCTAAAAATTACGATTCGAAAGCTTCGGATGTAAGCATTAAATTAATTGCCGAAATAAATGAGTCTATTAATGAAAAAAAAAGACACGTTATTTTTCCTATCTCACAGGTGGAAACTTCGAACCAATCATCAGCAAGTGAAACTGAAACAGGCAGCTCCGATGTATCAGGAAAAACGGTTATATTTAAGGGACCGTCCGTAAAGGAAGTTCAGAAAAAGGTACAATATTTTGAATCAGTAAGAGATGAAAAAGAACCGCCGACAACTATTTATCATCCAAAAGAAGATTTTATTGAAAAAAAAATAGAAAAACAACAAGAAAAAACCCCGGACATTAAGAACACGAAAGCTGATAACCAAATATTTCAATCCCAATCGTGTTCAAATCTAAAAGAGTTATTTGGGGAAAGCGAAAAGAATAAATATTTATCATTACCATCCAAAGCTGACCTATATTCAAGATCCCCCTCGCCACAATCGGAAGTGTACGTGAGCGATCGAAGAACGCCTGACACGCTACGTTTTTCTAGTGATGAAACGATCTGGCGTAGTCGAACTCCGTCCCCCGATCCGGAGCGGTACTGGCGTGCTTACCTTAAACTGGCACGGGAAGGGGAAGTTCGTCGCCTCGCACGGCGTTTCGATTCACCGTCTGCCGCCGGTGCAGTATTGCGACGATATCGTAGTGATCCGGAAATTATTAGAAACGATATAAATAATAGCTGGCTTACAGATCGGTCTTTTAAGCGGGGAAAATGTAAATCTTTACTACCAGTAGCACGTATGCCACTTCGCCCTAGCAATAGATTTATGCCACACATTGATGTTATATCTAAGTTGGCCGCGCTCAGAAAAAGGAATACAACCAGATCTCGTTCTGCAGAAGAAGTTTTAGAATGTCGCCCAGGAGAAGTAGAGCGCATCCGGCGGCGGTTCGAAGCAATGTCGCTACTTGGACAGATATATACATCAGCACCTGACGTTTGTGAACTTCATAATATAACTTCCTATTTAGCTGGGCCATGGATTTCACATCGATATCCGAAACCGGAAGATAATAAAAAATCTATACCGGACTCAAATATTACATTACGCGGTCGGACGTCAACTAAAAAAGACAAAACCAAACCTAAGGAACCAGTGAACTTAAACTCTATCCTTAAAACCGATTCATTAGCCAAGCAAGCCTTCAATCCACTGGCTCACCAACCGGCCAGTCGCTATGAACCACCTCGTACACCGCCGCGACCACCGCCGGCCGCATTGCCCTACCGTCTAACGCCCAATGTTACACCATTGCGGCACACAGTCACATTTCAAGGTTAATATTTCTGTCATTTTTTAATTATGATAATGTTTCGTTTAGTCTTGGAGTTTAGCAATAATTTCCCATAGTCCCATAGTAGTAATGATACCCATATCAATTGGAAGTCTTCATTTAATTTTTTGAATACATATATAAAATGTTTATATATTAAACCCAATACCACTTAAATACGGGCTAACTAAATAAAGGCTTTCAATTCTTTTTTCCACTAGATCCATATCATTTAGTTTTTTTAGTTTACTATTTTGTTTTATTATATCCTGGTAGAGAGCGACTCAGCGCCGGAGCCTCCTCGCCGCTCGTCACATGGTAGCTTCTCAGACACAGGCAAGTATTTTATTTTAATGATATATCATATCAATACTAATATATGTTAGCGTGTTATTAATCATTCTTAAAACTTTACCTATATATAGTCTTAATTTAAAAGTACATCTCGTAATTTGATAAAAATATCAAATATAAACACAGATTCGTTACCATTATTTAGTCTTTATCTTTACCTTTAGACTTTATTATTTTGGTACATTTAATTTCAGTAAATCTTTTAAGATTTAATTTGTTTGTAAAGTTTATTATATTTCTTGCATAAAAAGTCTTATAACGACACTACAGTACTAGTAAAATCGATACGTATATATTCATAAATTCTGGCACGTGAGAGAATACGGTATTGCCAGATATTGCCAGATTATATAAAAAATCCACAATGATCTGTGTTGAAATATATAAGAACCTTATTTTTGTTAAGTATATGCGTATCACAAACACGCGAAATAACTTAATGCGGAAACTGTTTTTGTGATCTCTAAAGGTCGACAAGATTTACGTCACCTAATTTGATTGAACTAGTCGGATCAGTTTTTATTGCATCGTAAATAGTATCTTGGTCTCAGTGCTCGGAAATGGTGTGTTTGTAGGTGAACGTTGAATGCAAAAACAATTTACGTGAACCCAATCGTTTACCAGCTTTATCATACTGATATACTATCTTATCATAGGTACAGTTCGTGCACATTAGGAATTATTGATCAGTGTAAAAATGATCTATCTTGCTTAAGTACAATAAAATGAATCAAAATCGTTTAAGTGCGCCGGTTATAAGTAAAAGTTCTCTGTCGGACTATTATTATAATGACGAAATTAAATTACGCGATCTTCAAGCATCTAGTTCTATGTCCAGGTCACTTAAAGCGTTAAACAAATACGTTAAAAAAAATATCTTTTATGACGACAGTGAGGAACCGGAGAACGAAAATGACAGTGATTATTTCTCTAAAGAAACAAGTCCTAATGACTCTGTTTCTATAGTCAAAAGTGATTCCGAAAGTGTCGACAGTGATGCCTTAAATATAAAAGTTGATAACGCTGCTCTTGTGTCCGCTATTACAATACAACGAGATTCTGTTACCGAAAATGATCCAACCACCCTAACAGATGACTATAAATTCAATCAGCTTCTCGAGAATAATAAAAATACACCATCAATCTTACCACAACCGGAAAATAATTCGGCAGAGCAAAATGATATTGAGCCACCTGTACCTTCAAAACGACATTCAATACCCTCTACCTCTTGTCATGTGTACGAAGCACCAGTAGAAACAGACCTTCAAGTAACGCTAAGGCCAAAACATAATAATATACCTATAGATAATAGACACACAGTACATGACCCATCAGAATGGGTAAATAGAACTGATATATATCCAGATGTTTATGCGCCTCTGCCCTATAGTAAGTATATCATCATATAAAATTATAATTGTTAAGTCTAGAAATGACATCAATTCTAATCTAATCTAAATTCTATCTACGTTCTGCATGTTTGTAGTGCAGAATAATTGTGCAATGAATCATGTTAATAATTAATATCTGTGTGTTAAATGCAAAAATGTAAACATTTTCCCTCCATAGATACCACAATTTTGTCAATACACGAGTAAAAGTTTGAGAGAGGTGAATAAAGTCTAGTAGACATTAAGAGATACGCCGCGACAGACGGACGGTTTTATTTGTTTAGTGAATTATTAGTGCGAATTGTTTTTGCAATGGGAATATTAAAACAAATTAAGAAAATTACAAACCAGGGTTTGTTTGTTTATTTTTTTGTTTCTAATTTATATTGATATAATTATTTATATTCTTATTTATATAATTTATATAATTATTTTTATTTTAGTAAAAATAAATAATATTCTACGGATTGGAATTAATATTTTTCCACGGTCTATAGACTATAATGAACATTTTTTTTAAACACAAATATCACTTTATATTTACAATATTTAAAAATAATAGTACTACTTATTAAATATTATAAACGTATTTTCATTTATGTACAAGTCCAATTAAATCGATAAAACACATATATATAACACATGCAACCGATAAATATTCATATATTTTAATGAATATAAATATCATATATATAAATATTTGAATAAATTAACCTAATAAATATTATATTAGCAAGTAAATCTTTGACAGCTACAGATTAAATGACTGATTACGAAATATTAAGAGAAGTGTTGTAACTGTATACCGGCTTCTCATATTGCGTTTCACAAATTATCGTGATTATATTACGGTTTATGGAGTAATACTGTCTCAATTGAATTAACTAATTATACTCATTCATTGACATATTTTTTCATATTATAAGTATCTTTTAAAGAAAAAAAATGTTTTATTAATCATCAATATCTTGTACTTTTAATAAATAAATTAAAATTACATTAATTATGAGAAATTAACGCAACTCATTAAATTAACATAAAATATTTGGATTGCTCTTAAATATACTTAAGTATTCTCTAGGGAAAGTAGTTCGTTTATACGAGTCACGTACTTACAGAAAACGAGAAGTCGAATCTTACTTTTTAAGAATATCCTCTAAACTTGTATTATATGAAAAGAAAACTTATAACAGGAGTCTTGAAAGTAACAAGTTTCTATTATATCATTATATATCTCATGATATCATGTTCTCATTGGTTGAAATAAAATCATATATGTTTATAAACATTTAAACTTAGATGTATTAATAGCTTATAATATTCTTAATTAAAACAAAAGTGTACAATAATAATAATTGATTAAAACTAAGATTAATTACTTATATTAATTTGTACAAAAGTATACAATAATAATTATTGATTTAAACTAAGAATAATAACTTATATTAATTTGAAACAAAAGTATACAATAATAATTATTGACTTTAACTAAGAATAATAACTTACATTAATTTGAAACAAAAGTGTACAATAATAATTATAAATAAAGTAGTCACTGGTTTTCTTTTGTTTTTTTTAATAATTTATAAATTTTAGGCCGAGTCGTATAATATCGCTTGTATAGGCTTAATTACGAGTTTTCGGTCACCATTGTACGTGCTAAAGCCGTGTTTACACGAAGTGAGCACGTGCCGGGAATGGCTATTAAGGTGAAAGTCACCAGCGATTTGTGACCGCAAAAGGGCTTTCTTTTCCACGTTTTCCAATGCTTATTTTATTGGAAACTTTTAATTTTCACTTTTCTATTTTTTTTTATTGCTATTGCGTTTTATTTTTTACTAATACGTGAAAATAAAATTTACGTTAAATAGAATTAGTGTTAACATTCACATGTAACCGTATTGACCTAGTAAATGGGACACCGGCCAATCGCCAACATTTCATCATCAAATGATCATTACTTCCGTCCACCTAGTAATGATGGGCATTATTGGTTTTATGTTCGTCCGCTCCGATTCAGGTTTTAAATTACAAACTTTTATAGGCAATAAATGACTCTGATGTTTTTATTAAGGATAGTCAAATACTCGAAATACTCGCGATCGAATTTAATCTTTATTGTATTATTTATACGTGTAAATAACACATCTTAATACTGTCTAGATTACTCTAGATTCTGTTACTTTTTACTTAATCTATATATGTTCAATAAAAGTATAACTTGATACTATTAAGTAATAAGTAACATATATCAAATAGTAATTCTAACTGTGTCATCTTTACGGTAATTTTATATGCTATATGAATGGATATTCCAACCGGTTTTGTTACGACATCAATCGTCACATAATAAACACCCGAATTATTGCCAATGATAGGCGTTACATCACTTCCCTAACTTTCACTTTTTCTATAAAACTTCTAACGTTTTAATTATTTTATAAAATAAAATGTGTGTATCAGTGAAAGGTTTTTTACTTGTTTATGTTTAATTACTCGTTTTTCTTTATCTATAAGATAAAATGTTAAATTCATTTGTATTACCAGTTTAATATAACTATTAATTGTAATTCTCACTTATTGTTCAATTAAACCAAGCTGTTGATAGACCTAAGTATTTGAAGATATGCTTTTGTTTCTTTAGTATAATTTGATTACAAAGTGTAAATAATATTTGGCTATCCTAACAGAGTCTCCCAACCGCCGGTACGTGGAAAGTGACGTCAATATCCACTACCGCTGCCCGGTGCGTCACGACCCCCTGCCGCTGGTGCCCGAGCGGGAACTAGCGCTGCAGCAAGCTGACCATATGAAGAGGCTGTACAGGGAACAGCGCAGGAACAAATATCTACAGGTTTGTCATTTGTAATGATTTCGTGGGAAGGTTGTTCAAGTCTATAGTTAAAAAATAAAATCCTTTTGTAGTATAAGTATAAGGTGATATTATCAAAATTAATCACAAAAATGATGAACCTTCATTGATTAAATAATTATTAGAGCTTTATAAGAATTAAATATTGTTGTTTGGTTAAGTCCCTGCCATGTGTATCGTTATTTAATTTAGGTAGAAATAAAACGCTACAATACCTTTTATTCTACACACGTAATATCAGAAAAAAAACACCATTCAAAGTGGTATCGTGACTCCTGGATATCAGAAAACGTTTAACTCGTCAGTCAAAGTCGACTGAGAACAGGGCGAGGTCTGCACGCTACTAATGTACTTTTATTTACGTCAGTGAATGCGATATCAATTTTAAATTATTACATAGTTAAAAGTAAATACACACATACAAAAATTTATATATATTTTGTTATGATGTTTCTTATAAAAATATCGACTAGAACTTTTACGGATTTTTATTAATTAAAATGTGTCTGATTAATATATTATTATAAAAAGCCATGACATTAAAATTTTTATACGAATTAAGATAACAATAATTAACTGTGTATTAAGATATCACGTTACGAGATAACATAAGTCTATGGAAAGCCGTTGCTTCACATCTCGATTGTTTGTGGTTTTCATTCTCGGCATTAATACTGTGGTCATCTGCATACAGTGCCAGTATGCGCACGCGCACGCTACTGTCGCATATTATATAGTGGATTTAAATTTATAAAATGCATATCTCCGATCTTGTTGTCAAGGTGAGACTCGTTTTGATGAAGTTTCACTTTTGTGTTTATGTGAATTTTGTGAAATTATAAATTTGTTTAACATCTGCGTTATAGTTAATAACTACAGGTAGTATTTAGGTCTACATAAGAATGTATTGTGCTATGTTTTATTTATTATTACTATCATATTATTTATTTATATCAAATAAAATAATTGTATACAAGATATTGTAGTGATTGTTATTGTGTACAAAAACAGAACTGGTTGTCTTTGTAAAATTATAGTTTTGAAATAGTAGCGAATTTTTATTGGGGTAATTGGGCTTGATACAAGTCATTGATTTTGAGGTCAAATTAACCAAAAAACTAATTTGAACAAATTAATTACCATTGAATAATAAGCAGATTTTTAATTTATCGAAACATGACGTGGCCGACATTTAAAGTTATAATGATTTTTCGATTTAAAATTAAAAAAAAATATATATAATATAAAAAAAAAATAAGTGACATCATGAATTCAACTTCACTTTTATTAAAGGGATTGGTATTATCCAGTTTGTGTAACTAAAACTCGCTCTTGATTTCAAGATCTTTATCAATATGATAAGATGATATTGATAACAAAAATATAATTTTTATCTTTCATAGTTTTTAGTTAAATATAATTAACATTTAGATATTAGATAATAATCTGGCGAAAGCATAACCGAGGTACGAAAACTAGAAAGTAGTTTTTTTTTATTATTTTAGTTCAGTTACCTAATTGAATTAGAGATGAGAAATTAATTAATATTTTAATTTATCAATGTTTACATTTATATTTATAAAATGAAAAATTATAAAAAAATTATCAGGGCTCTAATCTGTGAACTGAATTATGATAATTGAATATATTCATTAAAAATTCAAAATTAAGTAACAAGTCTGAGCGAAGTCCGAAGCTTGAATATAACATTCCATTTGTATGAGCAAGATAACCTCTTATTATTATTATTTACGATCTGTCTCCTCAAATATCTCGCATACCATCTTCAATAATCATTGAGCAAATTATATAATATCCTTGATCTTTAAATATTCAATATTTTAATAAAAACTTATTAACATATCAGTGTTGTGTAATATTTGAATAATGAAGTTGTTTTTGTTATGTAAAACATATTAGTCTATAAACTAGGACGATAAAATGTTTTCGGAACGTAATGGAAACAAACTACTTTATATTTTGTTCAACGAGCATTTATTATTTCTTCTATTCCAATAATACTTATATCTAAGAAGCTTCAAAGTGAAGCAGTCGTAGTTAAACCAAAGCAACGAAGATTAACAATGATCTGATAAAAGTAACAAAGATCTGAATTTGCAGGAAAACTCAATTCATCCTCTCGACATAGACGCATTCGATGCCTCTATAAAGGTGACATTTGAAATTGACGAGTGCTCTTTGATTAACACTTGTTAACCAGCTATGTTATTCTGTAAAAACAGAACACGAATTCGAATCTCATATGAGTGGCAAAATTCACTACGAAACTGAACGCTTCTGTTTACATTCTGGCATTTCTGATCAAGAGATTCGATAATATCAAAATAATTTGTTCAAACTTCTAATAAGTAACAAAATAACTCATTAATCTTACAAATCTTACACTTAAATATCTCCTAATCTCGTTTTCACATCTCAAAATGTGTGCGGTGTCGTGTTTTAGAGAATACAAATTAAATATTTCACCGCGGATTCCGCTTCGAGATTATAAAATGTTCTTACAGAATAACCCTACAGATCATGCTATTTTCATTTGGCTAAACACATAAATGTTCTTCCAAATTTATTGTTTACGTGTTTTATTGATTTGTATTTAATTCTTCTTCTGTTATTAAATTTTGCTAAGACTTCAGACTTGTCACCCATTCATGTATGACTCAAATGTTAATGTAAAAAGTAATGTGTTGCTAACGAGCTATTTGATCGATGAGCAATCATTGTAAATTGGTTTTCAATGAAGTTTGAAATTGCAGTAGCTAATTACAAACAATAGCTTCGCTACGATTTGCCTGTCTTTATCTGTGATGCAAGTATTAATTAAGAAAATATTTTAGGAGCTCCAAGACATGCAAAATAGGCGTCATCAAGACAACTTCATGCCATCACAAAAAGCAATAGTTCCTTTGAATAGATACGACGAAGCAGAGAGAATCGTCGCCAAAGCGTTGTACACATTCAATGGACAGACCACAAGAGAACTTAGTTTTAGAAAAGGCGATATTATAAATGTGAGACGGCAAATCGACTCTAATTGGTACGAGGGTGAAGTGCATGGGAAGGTTGGATTATTCCCGTATAATTATGTAGAAGTAAGTTTCATCAATTGATATCAATACTTAGATTGAAATAGGTAAATTATAAGTTATTGAATTTATAAAAAATCGTGATAATTATTTTAGTTAATGAAAGGAGATGGAGTTCAAACTTTGAAGAAAACGTCAATAATCGAGGGTAGAGCTAGAGCGAAGTTTGATTTCATAGCGCAAACCAATCTTGAGCTCCCGCTGAAGAAAGGCGAAGTTGTGGTATTAACGAGGCGCATAGATCATAATTGGTGGGAAGGCAGAACTGGAAATAAAACGGGTATTTTCCCGGATAGCTACGTCACAATTCTGCAAGAACCTAGTCAAAGCAGACAAGGTAAGTCAGGTATAAAAACCTACCTATTGGGACAAAGTAAAATTTTGTAATAAATATATTCAAATGTATTGTATCCCTTTCTCTTAGACCCTCCCGCAGCAAAGCCGCTAGCTCCCCCGGCAGCGCTGGCTCCCCCCGCGCACCGCTACACCCCTCAGCACAACAGCCCCGCGCTCTCAAACGCACCTCCAGCCACCGCACCACTACCCACCAATGGTACGTATTATTTGATGTTTCAAATCTATCACAGACAATATAAGTTGTAATGCTATATCAATTTCTACCTTTTGATATAAAATCACGTCAATCATGATATATGTAACAAAGATGAATGTTTATTGTTGTTCATATGACATCAACCGATGAGCAATAAGATATAAATATATTCGTAATGATAACTTGAGTCCTGTACTCCGACAACTACATTTGGCCAAAAATATTATCGGTGTTAGATTAATATTAACACCTAATTATTCTATGTGTGTGTCCAGGGTCCGGGCGGCGACCTCGCGGCGCGGCCGACCTCAACAACACAGAACCATTATACGTTGACACCAACGCAGAGGCCGTCCCGTGAGTACATCACATGATGATATTACTACCTTGGAAACTATCTTTGAATGATATGTGATTATATAAAAAGAATGTTTGTACTGCCTTCATTATTCTCATTGTATACACCGTTGTGTACATGTGTACTCACAACAAGTGTCTGTTCCAGGTACCGTGCCATGTACAAGTACCGTCCGCAAAATCCGGACGAGCTAGAGCTGTGCGAGGGAGACACAGTATACGTGCTAGAGAAGTGCGACGACGGCTGGTACGTGGGTTCAAGCCAGCGGAGTGGACGGTTCGGAACCTTCCCTGGTGAGTGATGATAGGAACGAAGACTATGTTGTCTATGCAGCTCATATGTTTGCTCTTTGTATTTGACAGCATTTTACGTTTTTAGACTAAAAAACGTATAAAAAACACAGGGAGAGAATTTACCCTAAATTAAACGCTATTAATTACAAATAGGAAAATGTTGTGCTCATTAAACCATTATCCACCAAAATACTCGATGACAGATCATCAAAATGTTACTTTAACTTCACAATGTTTTATAACCATGATTCGTATATATTTTACAGGTAACTACGTAGAGCGTATATGATAGCGCCAGACACTGCTGCGGCGCCTGCGACGCGCCGCGCTGTGCACGCGACGCACGCGCTGAAATAGCTCCGTCTCGCTCTGACGATCGCGTCTCGCCACTAGAGAGAGAGGGCACTTCGGCCATGCCTTCGTTTTTTAAACGATTTACAGATTCAAAAATATGACAGTAGATAGTAGTAATTAATTGGTCGATAGTAATCTGTGGCCGTTTTGAATTGTGTACTAACAATATTTATATGTTACCAAAATGTAAACCATGACTTTTATATCCTTTTATAAAAACTAACATACCATTACTGCGGTACATATATTTTTTCTATTTAATATTTATTGGTATCTTAATAGAGGTTTGAAATTTTAAACTTTATGTTTATATACATATCATTTTATGGAAAAATATATGTACCTAATCCAAAATCATCCCAAAGTTATTTAGAGCACCCAAAGAATATGTTAACTGAATATTTATGGTGTTGTATAATTGTATAAACTTATAAAGCATGTAAAGTGGTTCATTAGATATAATTATTTATTAAATGTGTAGACGCCGGGGACGGACGCTCGTCTTTTAAAAGTAATTTTGAAAGAATGAAGCCAAACGCGTGTTCATTAATTCTTTGAAACTAATATTTCTAATAAAACTAAAAAAATCACAATTCCTCTCAATTATAAAACTAAAATGTCATATTAAATTAAAAAAAAACAAAAGTCAAACTTTGAATTCGGAACTTTAAAAAATATAAAAAAACAAAGTTTAGATATTTTGTAATGGCAGCACTGAAAGTATCTAACAATTGCATTAGTTACCGATCATGTACAAATAAAATACTCACAAATGTGTAAATAGGGCGAGTATGACGACATTGACAATACTTTTGTATGCTTAATAATATTAGGTAATAAATATATTTACTCGTACCATAGACGTATATGTATCGTCTAGTCAAGGAAGTACAGATTACGTATTATTTATACAATTTACCCTTTGGTTATCAAATTTATTACCAAAGTGACATTTTTCTCGCCCTATATAGTTGCTTTAATGTGTCCTGATTTTAACATTGTTGTAGTTTTGTTAATTTATTTTTAGAGCACAACTGTTTATTTGTTGTTGACACCTCGACGTGCAATGTAACATTTACTGCTATTGTTCAATGTCATCACATCTAATAATATAAACTTTCTATTAAACATTGTGTTTTATTTAAATTCACTTCAATCTTAATAGTGAATTAACGCAAAGTGTATTATTGCATATTACAATATTGTATTATTTTAGCCACAAATAAGGTGAAGATGAGAATGTTTTCCCTAAATTAAAGCTTCAGAAATTCTACAGTGTTTATGTAATCTATTTTTTTAATTATATTGTTTCCTCCAAGCAATCAAGATTGACATAGCTTTATATGCATTCTTCGGATCAACTTTGGCAGTCACTTTATCTTTGCTGTGTGTAAAGGTAGAAGTTAAAATCATACGTACTAAGATATCCTACTAATATCAAGCTACCCTTAAATTACATCTTTTTTACTTTTCAGATTATGTTTAATTAATAAAGAAAAGAAAATTTACAATATCTTAACATTGGTCTCCGTCTTTTTTGCGGTTGGTAAACCTGCGTTTTAACAATGAAGTCCATAACAAATAGTTTTTATCAGCTTTATTACAATTTGAACTACAAATTGTAATTCTACAAATTGTAATTCTAGGTAACTAATATAAAAAATACGTGAATAAGGACATACAAAAATATAACATGTAGACACTACGGAAAATATCAAAAAGTTGCGAGATCTTTATTAAACACAATTTCAAGGAGAATATTGAGGATTGTTACTTTATCCTAAGAAAATAGCCGACTTCAGTCTATGTCGGTTCCTATAACTTGTTTAGGATAATATCTATATATAGGCATTTCATATTTATTACATTTTATGTATTTGTCGGGATTACATATTTCGATGGCAACACTACGTTGCTAGGCAACAGCAGTGTAAACATAATAAATAATATGGATGCGTCATCACGCGGTCATTATTGAGGTTTACAATTGAATATTTTAAGGAATTAATAACCTGATTAATAAATTATAATAATGGACATGGATTGGCGAGAGATATTGAGATTTTCTCAAAAAGAATTAAAACAAAATGAAAAGGAAAAACTTTGTGAGAGTTTGTCTTGGATGGAGGTGGATGATATTGAACTAAACTTTACCGACTTGAAAATACTTTTTAAATTGACTCAAGATATTTTAAAATTTAAGGACGAGCAAGTAAGTATAAAAATAGTAAACGTAATTGTCAAGGTCGATAGTACACATTTAAAAGCAATAAAAATATTCATATATCAGAAATACAATAGTGTAAACAGATTTAGATACTTTAAAAATAATAACAAAACACACAAATTCCGACTCATGCGGGGGGGAGGGGTTTCGGTAACTAGAAACCCCCTCTCCCCCTACTCAAATCATAACTAACCGATCATCACTTAAAAATTACATATGTCCGTGCTTTCAAGTTTGTAGCCATAGCTGAAAGTTTTCTTTTTAGATAAAAGAATTTAATTTTGGATGTTCAAGTACCCCATGTATTGCCTTAGTTAATAAGCCAACCCTTCACCAAATATCTAAACTAAATATAATATAGCCTATACTAAACATACAATGACATCAGTAGTTTTAGGCTTTTGTACTTATATCCCTATATTTTTTGTAAATTAGCGTGAAAATAAAATAATTTTCCGGAGTTCAAAGTATCTGCTATATTGTCTGGAGCAATAATCTTTGTCAATACTAATATTAATAAAAATAAATTAAAAAAAAAAACAATAAAACAGTTAAATTGACAAAAAAAATATTAAGTGTTGTTTAGAGATCTGTTATGAACTGAACACTAGGAATTGCTTTTTTCAACAAATATTTTGTATTCCAATTTTGCATCGTTATTCTTTTACTACATTAAACTTACATATATTTATTTAAAAGGTAAATAGTGCAATGGATAAACTAGATAAAACTAAAAGAAAAATTAAAACAAAAGAACGGAGCACTATAACTGGTGAGTATCACTCAAAAATAATTTACAATAAGTAAATAAACGCATCTATTTTGATTTTGTAAATCGTAAATAAAACTACTATCAGTATCATTAAAAATTAAAACTAAGTAAAACTTCTGCAGAATCACCTGCAATGAGTTCCGATGGCGTTTTAGAAACCATCGAACACCAGGAGGAAGTAATTAAAGCTAATAAAGACATCCTTGAACAGCTATACGCAGACATAGCAGAATTAGAGGGACATAAATCTAAAATCGGAAATAAAGATAAAACTGCGGATCAGGAGAGCGTTTCGAGTCGCGCCACGCTTTCTGAATTGAATGCTATTGCGACACTAGAAAATGAAGTGACAAAGAAAAATAGACACATCAGGAAACTTCTGAGTGATGTTAAAGTATGATATAATAACCCCTTGTTTTAAAATTTACACAAAATTTGATATTTTCCTATATAAATTACGATGTTTTAGATATTTGAAGAAGAGAACGTGACTTTGAAAGAAAAATTGATGATATTTAAAAATAAATTAAAAGAGTCTACATTATTAATTGAGAATTTAACTGAACAGTTATTTGCTCTCAATAAAGAAAATGGGAGAATTAAAGGTATAAGATCTTCAATTATAAATATAATTAATTCACAGTAAAATTTCGTAACACGTAATTTGATCAATAAATTCCCAGATATTCTTGGAAAAACGGAACAAGAAAAAGCTGACATGCTTATAGAAATTGAAACCTTGCAAAAGGAAGTCGATACCAAACAATACAAAACGGAACAATCGGAGGAGGATATAAAATCCAAAATTCAACATTTCAAGGTAGGAATTGTAAATAAGGGAGGCAAAAAAGATACCAAATAATCAATTTTATTTTTTATTGTTAATTAATGTTAACCTTTTATAGAATATTCTCAAATCCCAAAAAAACGAAATGGAGCGTGTTATTAACGAAAATACTCAATTGAAAGAGGATTTGCAGCTAATATCGAAAACTGTTGGATCTCCAAAAGTAAGTAACTATTTAAAAATATATATATTTAAAATGCAAACTATAATTACAAAACAAAAATATATTTCAGAAAAGAAACAAAAAACAAGAAGAAAGCAAATATTTTGAACTACAGGAAAAATTAACAGAGGCTTCTGAACAAATGTTGAATTCAGCAAAAATTATAGAATCATTAAAAGATGAAAATAAAAGGCTTAAATCGATAGTTGAAGATATACCAGAACAATCTATTCCTGAACAAAAGAACGAAAGTGATGATGGCAAAGAAAGGCATATAATAAATAAACTAAAACGAAAAATAAAACAATTAAATGTCGCTCTACAAGGCAGTGAAGAAATGCTAACTGATAGAGAGAAAGAGGTAGTGAAATTTAAAAATAAGAATAATAATACTTATATGTGGCATTTTGTAAATTTCGATATATATGGAATTAGAAATAATGTCAGAGACTAAAATATTAATTATCATGAGCTAATTGAGTAGTAGATACCATAAATTCAATTACCATTGCAGATCACAGAAATAGCAGCTCAGCTTCAACTGTTGAGATCAGATGAAGGCATAAACGCTCTAATTGAAGGTATAAAAAATAAAAAGAAACATTTAAGAATAAAAGATGAAGGAATCAAATCCCTAGTTCATGAAGTTAATAATTTAAATGAAATCATTAACCAACTGCAACTAGAAAACGAATGTATGAGGTAGGATATATAGTTAAGGGTCAAAAAAATCATTTATTTTGTTTTCGTTATAATACTCAAAACATTTTTAAAAATTACGTTTTTTAATATAAAACTTAATTGTAATATGTAATTTGGATGTTATTTACAGAGAAAAGCTAGATTTACCCGTGAATGAAAAAGTAAACACTCACGGAATTTTGAAAAAATATCGAGATTTGGAAAAAGCCAATATAGAACTAATTAGAAAAATTCAAGAATATGAAAATAGATTAATAACAGTAGAATTAGATAATCGCGATAAAAAGGCGACAATTCAGAAAATTAAAACACAAACGCTCGATAAAACTGGAGAAAAAAGTGAAGACAAAATTAGGTAATAGTGTTAATAAATATAATAACTAAAATCAATATTTATTTTTAAATGACAACAAATGTTTTAGTTCAATAGACGTATCAGATAAAAATATGACAGATTTGGATTCAAAAACTCTATTAGAGGAAAACGAAGGATTAAGAAACGGTCTAACAGAAGTTTTTAACTTTTTAAAAGACAACAGTAAGCATTTTTATTAAAATAGTTGATATAATTTTTCAAAAATTTGTTACAGTACTAATAAATAAAAAACCTTGCCATAACATAATGTAATATTTATTTTTGTAATATGTTTATTATTGATTGCTGTTGTCCAAATCTTAGGGACGACTGCAGGAGTTCTTCTACTAGAATGTCCAAGTTTAGAAGCAGTACTAAACTCTATGGAAGCACGAAAGGCAGCAGGCTGGTTTTCTCCTCATATGAAGACTGTAATGGAATTAAAAGCAGCATTAGGAGGCAAAGATGCTCTTTTAAGTGCTTTGAATGAATCTAGGTAACCTTCACGGTATTGACGAATTGAAATTAACTTTAAATTTATTATAATTGTTCGTACAAAACTTTTTAGGCATGAAACTTTTGATGTTTTAAAAAAGTTGGCTTTGGAAGAACAAAAATCGTCGGTTCTAGAAAAAAAATTACAGGAAAATACTGAAAAAGAAAAAGTTGAACCCCATATTCCAATAGATTTTAACAAGTTCGGGTCTTGGATGGCAGGTGATGATTATAAAAACATAGATATAAACGATAAAGAACAAGTAAAAAAAGTGGTTGGTACTGGAAATATGTCGTTTGAAAATGATTTTAAGCAAGCACTTCAGTATTTCCAAGATAAATTTAGTCTCTTGTACGAAAAATTCACATCCTTGACTATAACAGCGTCGGATGATTTGAACAAATGGACGATACAAGAAGAACAGTACAAGGCTGAAATTGAAAACTTAAAATCTCAAATTGATGATCACGAAGATGACAGCAATTTATCGCCTGGTTTACTGACCATACCTAATTCTAATGTAGATAGAAAATGTAGTTTTTTACAAGATCTGTATAAACAAATACGTACTGAGAACGAAAATATTAAGAACGAATACTTTGAAGCTAAAAGGGAAAGGATGACCGAGAATTTGGAATATGAAAGAAAAATTCAGAGGTTACTACTAACTACTTTAATTCTGTCAGATCAATTACGTAACTGCATTCCATTAGAAGTTTTCTATAAGCAAAGTGAAGACCTAAACAAATACATAATTAAATATAGAAATATGTTGGATATAAACGCAAAAAGACATATTGGATCTGAGGATCTAGAAAAACGTTTAAGTGAAATAAAATTAGATATTCTAGATAGGTTTAACAAAGGTTAGTTTATTGTCTCTAGCTGCTTTATGTTTATAAAAATATTAATTAATTATTACTTTGGTGTTTGTTGGTTTGTTTTTAAAACGCTAAAATAGCTTTTTCATTCCATGTTCGTAACAATTTTTATAATATTTGTAGAACTTGGACAAAAAGGACAGTCTGATAAAATTCTAGAAGTGAAACAATCTATACTACAAGAACAATTAAAAAAGATATGTCTGGAAGTAAGTGAGAAAAACAAAGAAATAAAAAAGTTGGAAGAGACAATTTTAAATTTGCAACTGGCGCAATCGGAATTAACGTACGTTTTTGATTTCAATGTATTTAACTTACCATATTTTCTAAATATAAAATGATTATTGTGTTTATTTTAAGAGATAAGACGCTAAGTCGTAATTATCAAGACGAAAATGTTTATAAAACTGAACTTCAAAAAATTTATGACGAAAATAAGACGTTTAAAAAACAATACGAAGACGCAAAAATAAAGTTAGACAAAACATACTTACAGGTAATTGTAACTGACAACAAGTTGTTGACTATCATTTGTTTTATTGAAATAATATATTTTTTGTAATTTTAGCTGCAAACATACCAACAAAAAGAACTATCTAATGATATAGAATTGAATATGCTGAGACACCAAATTCTCGATTTACAGTCTCTTGGAGATAATAAAGCAATAATTGCAAGGTACCTAAATATGACGTTTATAATTTCAAAATATTTAGTTTTTTTTTATATAAAGTTTTAAATAAAGCTTTATTATTCTGAAATAGGCTTGGTGGAGAAACTTTGGTGGCGCAACTACAAGTTACAGAATGTTATGATAGAATTGAAACACTAAAAATAGACTTAAACAAGGAAAAACAACTCAGAGCTGAAACAGAAGATATTTTGATGAGTCGACAAAAAGTTTTTGATATATATTCTCGACGTTTTGATAACAAAATTAGGTAATAGTGGTTTGTCATATACTGGGTTATTTGTAATTAATTGGCCACATCAATCCCAACAACATTTGTTCTACGGTTTTTTTTAATTAATATTTTTTTATTTTAAGTTTTCTTTAAGTACTTTTTACAAAATACAGAGTAATAAGTAAAAGAGGGAGCAAATATTTTTTTGTATCGTATTTTTTGTGTTGTTTATCAAGATTTATTAAAATCGTAGAACAAATTTTGTTGGGATTGATGTGGAAAGGCTGCCTGCAAGAGGTGGCCAACTAATCACAAATAACCGTATATATGGTATGTTATATTATGCTAAAATATGCTCTATTTCCCTTTTTGTTTTATGTTTAAAGAGCTATGTCCGAAATAATGGACACGCTAAGGCAACAGTACCAAGGAAATTTGCCACTGATTTCAGTGGACAGTTATATTAATAAACAGGAAGAAATACAACGTAAATCAAATGAAGTTTACGAAAAGCTAAACGATATTGAAGATTTGCAATCAAGCTTAATGACAAAACACAGTGTTTTCAATAACATACTACATCATTTAGAGACAAAATGTTTAGATAATGATACCTGTCCTCATAAGTTGAAAATTTTAATAACAGTAAGCCATAGTATTACTAGACAGTATAAGTTGAATAAACTAAATAGTTTTAAACTTTGAACGTTTTTTCAGGAAAAAACTCAAAAACTTGAAGCAGATCATTATAAGCAGAAACTGTTGTCAGCCGAAAACGCATACAAAACACTAATAAACCGTTGTGATTATCTTGAAAAAACACTAATATTAGTCAATCAAGGTTTTAAAGTTTTTGAGGTTCCGTCTAAAACCGATCATCCTGATAAACATGACGGCATGGATCTAAGGGTTGAAAATATTAATTCTGAAGATGAAATGAGTAGTATTAGCAGTTGCAGTAGAAGTAAGTATTCAATCCAAATAGAAATTGTATTGGTTCTTCTTAAAATTAATTGAATAACTTTCAGAAAGCCGAACTTTTACATTGTCGCCGCCTAAGGTAACTTATGAAAAAAAAAGTACTGCTAATAAAAGTGTACAATCTAACTTCGAACTTAAAAAAACAACACATACTAGGACGCAAACTACACAATCTACTCAATCTGGCTTTATAAAAATGGTTGTAAAATTTACACAAACAGATGACGATGAAAGTGTAAATGAATTGAAGACTACTTTAAGTAATTTAATTTTAAAAGAAAGTCAAAAAGATAAGATAATTGAAACAATAAATACTATTACGAAACAAAAAGAACATGATTTAATTATTATTAATAACAAAAATATAGAATTGGACAAAAATATCCAGATTTTATCACATGTAAACAGTCAAAAAGATGAGTTGGTGAATAATCTGCAAACAACTATTCAATCCTTAAAAAATGAAATCACTAATCTAAAATTAACTCAAAAGGCCCAAATAAATAAAATGAAAGAGTCATTTAATGTTGATAATCAATCGGTTATGGATACGCTTAAAAAAATAGAAGTAGATAAAAATAAACTCATAACAGAATACAAGGAGTTATTAGACAAAGAAAGAGAAGAATATTCAAATTCAATTAAAGAATTACAAAAAAAGGTACGAGAGTTGCAAATGAAGTTAGAACAGTAAGTATTTCACACATCTTCATTTGTCATCAATACTGTAGCAGCAATCAATCATTTTGTTTTGTTAGATAAAAATCGTCTTATCTACTTTAATCTTAAATTTTCTTATGTAATTAGGTTATCAACTCATTAATTACAGAGAGGAGACCAACGCAATCACTTCCGACGTAAAAGAAGTCACTAAATATCATCAAAAAATTAATGACCTAGAAACTAAGTGTTTCAAACTTCAAAGTAATCTTGAAAGTAGCCAAGCAGATTCGTAAGTTCCTTTTGCTGTTTTCAAAAATATAAAAAAGTGAAGTTAAAAAGTGATTCATTAAATACTTTTAGAATAAGTCAACAAAGTGAGCTGGATCGTTGGAAAAGTTTGGCTTCCGAGAGACTGACAAAGATGGAACTACTAAGTACACAACTAAAGGAAAGACATAATCATGAAGTGAGTAAAATTAAAACATTCACGTGTTATGTGTGCCTTATAGAACAATCACTGCGTCTATGTTTTCTTTTCGGAAATCTATTTTGGGTTGTATTATTAAATAATCCTTATTATTTATTAAGAAGTCCATATTCATTGTTTATGTTATGAAAGCATCGAGTAAATATAGTCTTCTTGCCAACTCTATTGGCATAAAACATTCGACAACCTTAAAATTTAAATCTTCACTTGACTACACCTTTTTTAAGATAATTCAAAATATACGAAATATTATTTAAACAAATAAATACACTCATATATATTGATAATAGATGGAGTCATATAAAGCAGAGAACCAGCACTGGCTTTGTCAATTAAAGGAAACCCAACACGAACATATGGAATTACGAAATCGTTTAACGGAGCAGAAGACGATGCATTTAAGACAGATTGCGGAAAAAGATTCGCTTATTGAAAAGTTGAGATCTGTAATTAATAATTTGAAGGTTAGTTGCATTTAACTTAATTTGTTTGCTATTTCCTTTAAATTGGTGTAACATTTTCTGGAATTTTGTTTAATTATAAAAGACATTGTATATTTCACCGACAAAAAATCAGACAAACATTAAATACGATGTATGAAACCACAATTGTACATTTTTAAAACGTATTGCTTTAATATTCCTACAAAATTTTAGAGTCAGATACTTAATATGCAAACAATGTTGACAATAAATGATCCCAGTTTTGATCTGTCCGCTATCGTGGAAGTGGATGAAAGGAGTGAGACAATCTCACTGCAAGGATCTGACAGACTTGAATTAAAGTTCGAATCTACTGTAGATTTTACTGAGATGGAGGACGATATAGTTAAGGTGCCAAGCAGTTCTACTGCTATATGGTATGAATTTTATTCATAAATGGTTTAGTTGCTGATTATTTACTAAATTTTCTATATGTTCATTTATATATAAGAGCAAATACATACCAGGCAAGAACCACAAATAGATCGTCTGCGGAGGGAGAAGCAGCTAATGCTGAAACAGAACACGTCCCTCCGACGCCAGGTGAAGATCCTTGCGGCGCGAGAGAGACGCGCGCGCCTGGACTCACAGAACCTGAAAAATCAGGTGTTCCGCATGTATGTAGCGTTGTTGATTTAAAGATTCAATTTCTTTACTGGCAGTCTTTTATAGGTAGTAATTTTGGTGGTTTTAATCCCTAACAATATGTTAACTTCATTGATAAAATTGGATTTATAGCCTAAATCGTTACCCATTTCAAAATGCTTGTATTTTTTATATTCCTTAAATGAAGGAGGAATATAACTTCCTCGTGTAATGAATAGTAGACAAATAACAAAAAACATTAAAGTATATCGGACAAGGTATATTTGTTTTAGTCGTACCTCGTAGACATTTGAGGATTAAGAGATATCGAAGACGAAGTCAGACTTGTAATATTATGCATGTCCGAATCACAACACAAGCACTTATGTATTTTAAATTATTTCTAAAACTGGGATTAGTCTTGAGTTTTTTTTTTTTATATTCAATTTATTTGTTAGAGCTTTAACATGAAGTTGGAAAGTGCATTTACAGAAGGGCCTTTCTAGAAAGCAGAAGGAACTGCCTTTATGTAAATAAATACATTCGTATGTATATTAACATAATATGATTTTACAGCAGTACCAGTGGCAATAAGGTACCCCCGGTGGAGACGCGCGCGATACGGACGCAGAACGGCGGCGCGGCGCGGGAACAGGCTGCCGCACTTGCTCTTTGGGACAAGATGAAGAGGTAGGGTTATTTTTTACTCATTAATGTTGTTTCGAATACCAATGACAGCAGAGCCGGGAGGGTTACCGTGAGAAGACGTCCTGATGTAGATTACTATTGTTGCGATTGCGTTTAATTCCTTGCCTTAAAAGATTTTACAGCATCCATTTTTTACTTAATGGATGATACTCAGCCGTAGATATAGGTAAAGAATAGGGGAGAATCCAGTTAACAAATATCCCAAGGGAATCACCTACATAAATGGATCTCATTCAGAAAATCATTTGATCTAGCAAGGAATGTATATATAATTTGTCGGCTACCAGCCGTGATAGATTCAGTAATCTAGACGGCTTTCTAATAATTGTGTCTCCTTCGAGATAAGAACATTCTTCTTATAATTTGAGTATAGGAGTAGTTACTAAAAACGTTATCTTTATTTCGCAATTTGTCTATTCTCTTTTATTATTCCTTTTAATAGGGCACAACAAACATCAGAACGATGGCAAGTACGCTACGAAGAAAAATGTCAAGAGTTCAGTAAGTTAGAGATAAGCTTGAATATGGCGAAATCTGCTGTTGTGAGATTAGAAAAAGAGAAACGTGTCCTGCTAGCTAGACTGAGTGAAGCTAAAAGTAAGATAAACCAACTGCATCTTACTCTTAATTATAAGCTGGAACATAGTACTATACCTATATCTTACAATTGATGAAATAAATAATAATATATTATTCAAGGGTAAAACATAAAATTACAGATGACAGAAACTTGACAATTGAGAAGCAAGAGTGTGAAACCCCAGAAAAGGCGTTGGTGCCACAGCAGTCGCCAACAGCGTCCAACCAAGCGTTAGCTGCCCGCGTCGAGGCACAACAGCGACGAATTGTGGCGCTAGAACTAGCAGGGCAGGTAGGATGTGAAGAGAAGGGGTTATTCGTGGGCTTGAAGATGGGTTTCTGTTTTTAAGGCTATTTTAACCTTTGGCTGGCCAGCTACAGGTTAACCTTTATATGTAGAATGAAAAACTCAACTTTAGGTCGAACTAGGGTTTAGAGTGATCTGTAAGGTAGCGCCCTTGGACCACTGTTGTCGGATCTATTGTGTCGGCAGTGATGAATTTATTATTTGATATATAATTATGTATGTCGTAACGTATTCTTTTTTCCTTCTTATTTTTATCGTGTCCTTGGTTTAGTTATAATGTCGACCTACAAATCTATACCTTAATCTTAAAAAGAAATAACGTAAATTCGATCTGTTTATAACGCGCTATACTCTATGATATAGGATGACATGGTTTCGTAATGCTCTGTCTTATAATATTTTTCTACAGACAATATTATTGCCTGCGCAGATACTACTGATAAAGAACATTTTCAGACTTTCTTAGTTTTAGTATAAATCAAATTTTATTGGTATATAGATAATAAAATAGAACTCTATATATTTTTTTTAAAAGGTTCCCAAATTAATATATCAAGATTTTCTGGTACAATTTTAATTGTAGGGCAACGACAGTCTGGTGTCAGAGTACGAGCGTGCCCTCGCACAGATCACCTCTCTTAAGGGGCAAGTTCTGAAGTTGGAGTCCACTCTGTTAGAGACACAGATCAGATCTCCTCTCACACACACAGATGTACAGCCCGAAGTGGATTACTGGAAGAAGTATGGCTTATCTCATAAAGTCTTTACCTCATAATGCTTAACCATTTTAGAGTTATTATCAAGCGTAACATCGAACTTATTGTCGATTTTTCCACAGTATTGGCTGATGATCAACATCGTTTACACTATTAACATTTTATGTTCCAGTTATTGTGACATGCTGAAAGACGAGAACTTACAATTAACAATGAAAATAAATGCTTTGGACAATGTTCCAACCTCCGCTCAACATAATAAAGTCAACGACTTGGAACAAACTGTTCTGACGCTCAGAGGTTAGTTATTATTATTACTATTACAATATCTTTCCTTTCAATAAGAATATGTTACAATATTATTAAAACACTAAAAAGAAAACTTCTAAGAATCAATAGTTATTAAAACATTTTAGTATTATTTAAATTATAATCAGTAATAAAGGAATCAATATCAATGTATATAATTATTATTCCAAAAATAATTAACTAAATACAAACTACCTGAAAAGGATTAATTAACTTTCGTGGTACTAAAAGTAAGATCAAATGGGTCATTAACCTGGAACAAATGAACTCTGGAAACTATATTATATTTGGGTTTTAGGCTTAGTAAGTAGACTGCAAGCTGAGAAAGGTTCAAACACAAATGTTCGTAAATACGAATCACGGCCTTGCAGCGGCCGCGCGGGTCCTGACAAGGTACTTACTACACAATATATTTATATCATTATGATATTATGCCTTATATATAGAAATAGAGTTACACATAATAAGCATGTTAAGTTTTTTTAATTTAGCATTTTCAAAGTTAGTCCTTCAATACTATAGTTGTTTTCTATGTAAAGCGATATCCCATGTAGAGCTTGTAAATACAGTAAATAGATATTTATGATCAATTTGTAGAATAGTTTTTAAATAATTTTTTTATGTGATAAATTTATGAGATTGAGTTTCAAGTTATAATTTTGAAATCGTTCAGAGGTCTCATCCATATAATGATATTCCAAATCAGGTGGAATCGTACCGTATAGAAATAACAAACCTTAAGCGGAGTATTATCGAGAAGGATGCGCTTCTCGAGAAGTCCAAGGAGATGCTAAGAATTGCCGCCGAGAGAGAAGATTACTTATTAAGAGAGGTACTTAATCGCCCCGTTGGTCGAGTGGTTAGCGCAGACGCCTAACGTGTCACGGCGCAATAGGGCGCGGGTTCGATTCCCGGCAGAGACAGGCATATTTATGTGATGAGCATAGATGTCTGTTTCTAGGTTTGGTCGTTATTAAATATATTCTCAGAATTTATATGTGTATTTCTATGTATTTGTATCTTTGTCTAACACATAACACAAGCAAATAATTTGCTTATTTAGGGGTTAGATCGATGTGTGTAATTTGTCCTGATATTATTATTATTATTACCTAATGAATGTTATTTAATATCAAGATAACTTAAAAATAATTATTCTATCGGTAATATTCATTAAAAAAATATATATATATTTCAGAACAGTCAATTACGACGTCGTGTGGAACAACTAGCAGAAATGAAGGGAGGTTTTCTTTCTGCCTGATAATAAAAATAACATAATTATAAGTAAAATAATAAATAAATAAGTATTAGTATAAAGTATAATACTTGTATTAGTATTGTCAAATAAAATACATTTAATTAAGGCTTAATTATATTATTCATAAAATCTTAACAATAAGATATACATTAAAAATAAAATATGTTTCACTGTAATTGTCTGTCTTTTATTATAGTTTAACCACGAACGATTATATTTACATATTTATTTTCACAAACGCTCTACTTTCTCAATTTAAATATTCTATATCTAAAACTACCAATTACCCTCAATTATAAGTAATTATTTATTATATTTAGGTGAATGGTTAAAAATATCGTCTTTTTATAGTAAAAACATAGTTTAAAGTTAAAAAATATTATTCTTTACAACATTTTATGTAAGTTAGGTAAATCATAGCATAATAATACATCAATATTGAAAAGGTGACAAAAACTATACTATTTTAATCTTATAAGCCTGTTCTAAACCTACAAATATAGGATTATTATTATTTTTATTTTTATTTTAATTGTTTTTGGTGCAACATTAATATCACTAACGATCTTGTAACGTGTGTTATTGTAACGTTAACTCGAAAACTAGGAATGTAAAATTATAAGACGTGTTCTAGATTAAACACACATACCTGTATTATAAGTACTTAAATAAATAGTTTAAAGCATACCCTGTATATGCTTTAATTGTAATTAACTGGCCACTTCTTGCAGGCAACCTCTCTACATCAATCGCAATAACATTTGTTCTACGACTTTTTACAAAACTTGATAAACAAAATGAAAAAAACAAGACAAAAAAACTTTGCTTATTACTCTTTTGCTTATTACTCTGTATTTTGTAAGAAGCCCCTAAAAGGTCAACGCCCGTGTGCCATACCTACGCTCAGAGTTAATGCCAGTTTAGGATCAACAAATAAATTTTGAATGAGAAAACTTAAATTTTTAAAACTATTTATTAAAAAAAAGTCGTAGAACAAGTGTTGTTGGCATTGATGTAGAGAGGCTACCTGTAAGAGGTGGCCAATTAATTACAAAAAGCCCTGTATATTTTTTAAACCAATAAAAAAAATCTTAGAACTCCATTTATTATAAATAAATAAATTTAAACACGCATAAGAAAAAAAAAAGAAAGCTTGATAAGTATAATATTTAAAACGTTTTAACGAAGCCTATGTGTTAATTTTAGTGTTGTCTCATCTCTTCAAAGAAACATCAGAATCCTCAAATTAGAAGGCTTCTTTGACGATTATCTTGCTCAAAAATCAAAAAAATATATGCACATTGTATTGCATAAGGAAATGAAGTTATAGTGCAGAACAGTTTTAATGAAGTTATGTTCCATGAACCCCTTTAACTCCGTCCGAACTCGCCCGCAGGCCATTCTTCTCGGAGTGCGCACTCATAGTACTCTATGGCGCGCACGCAGCCTCGCGGCTAGCGGTGGACTGAATAACGCTGGGTCGGGGTGTAAGCGCCCGGCTTTGTGCCAGGGCTGTTGCTGTCTCCATAGCAATGATATCATTGAACCTACCACTATTACCCAGACGAAACCGATCTGGAAGTATGCATGTATATGTATAAAGGGTTATTTGTAATTAGTTGGTCACCTCTTGCAGACAGCCACTCTACATCAATCCCAATAACATTTATTCTAGGATTTTGTACAAATCTTGATAAACAACACCAAAAAACGAAACAAAAAATTGTTTGCTCCCTCTTTTACTTATAACTCTGTATTTTGTAAGAAGTACTTAAAAGGTCAAGGCCCGGGCGCCATACCGACGCTCAGAGTGAATGCCAGTTCCGAGGCAAGAAATAAATTTGGTATGAGAAAATTTCAGTTTTAAAAAGTCATAGAACAAATTTTTTTGGGATTGATGTAGAGGGGCTGCCTGAAAAATGTGGCCAATTATTTACAAATAACTCTGTATACATACGTACGTATAAATAAATATGTATGTAATAATAAATATTGATTTATACCAACATATATCCAAAATAGAATAATAAAACTCACGGGACTGGTCCACAAATATGAGACTCTGTATAAATAGAAATAGTCTTTTGGTGGTGTGGCAGTTGGCAGCGTCACGTTGAAGGGACATCCGTCCACGCTTAGTGGTAATTTGGTGGGGAGAGGACGGGGACCGCCAAAACTAATCCAGAGAGTTATTGCCATGCCACTAAGGAGAGCTATTGAGACACCCTGAACGAGAAAAAGCATATATATATATGAAAACCTATATTGTATATATACATACATATAATACAGGTTTCGATAAATATAATATGTCAGTAATAATCACTACACTCTTTTTTACTAAATAATTGAGCAATTTAGTAATAAATATTATTAGATTAAATTAAGTGTAATAATTTAAATTATAAAACGTACTCTTTCATTAGCATAAGTGGTGAACATCCCTAAAGTAAACAACCCGAGCAAGGGACCTCCGAGAGCCCCAAAGATGGTCAAAGCTGCTTGAAGCATTCCACCTAAGTGTTCAGCGATAAATGCAAGAGCCAGGAACACCAACCCGAAGGCACAAGCCGCTAGCTTCGTAAGCCTAGGGATGCTGGTTGGTTTTATAGAGCACCACCTGGAGTTTAAAATAACACATTTAATAATATCAGTAAAGTTTCAACCGATATCCCCTTACTGGATGTTAAGAGAAAAAATATTTTCTCAACAAATAATTCATAAGAGGATCTACATTTCTGGAATGCTATAACTAAGGTACTACTTCTGCTCCTTTGAAAGTGATTTTAGGTTTCCTTGTGATCTATTTCTATATAAATGTTTTAAATGAAAAATATATGCTTGTACTAAGTTCCACTATTTAATGATTTTATATTTATGCTATGCGACCGGTTTCGAACATCATCGTCAGGCATACTAAAATAGATTGTGTTCATTGATGGGTAATTTACATAAAATAATTTTAACTTACTACCCACTAAATTTCACCATTATGTGCAGATTTATATATGGACAATTTGGAAAAAAATATACTCAAATCTAAATACAAAGAATATATTACTTACTGGTATAGAAACGTTGATGACATTTTATGTTTATGAACTGGTACGGAAAAAGATTTAAATGAATTTCTTACATATATAAACTCTATAAACAAATATATAAATTTTACTATGGAAATAGGCAACAATCTCATAAACTTTCTCATTTACGTTCCAGGTTCAAATTTCGGTGCCGTCAACTAAAAGCGAAAAACCGATAAGACCTTTTAACAGTACTTTATTTAAATGATTCACATAACTAAAGCACCATTTCAAGCACCATTTAAAGTACTTTATAGACTAATTCAAATTTTTCCATTCTTACAAATAAATAATGAAGAATAGGCAATAGCAATACGAATATCGAATATACCTGCTGATATAGTCGGTCAGTGTGACAGCAGCGAGAGCGTTACACGACGCTGATATTGTGGATAACGACGCGCTAAAGATACCGGCCACGAAGAGACCAACCAGTCCCGGGACAGAGTGCATCACTCGTACCACGAAGTATGGCATCAACTGATCAATCTGGTTGTTGAATCAAGTACCAATAAAAAACTTTGTTACAAAATTTCACGTTTAAAATCTGTTAAACTAACTAGTACTTAGATTGGTGGTTCCATTAACATGACTATTGCAAATATTCTAAACCCCTGGTTAAATAGAAATGTGAAGTGGAAGATGCTTTAGTGAGAATCGTTAGAGGTACATCAACGTTGACGTCGACTTAGAATAGGCAGACGAAATAATTGTTTTATGAGAAACATCTAGATGATATTTTCTTTCATAGATTGGCTTTCAGAGAAGCGCCATATAAAGCGTACCCACAACTGATATACATCATTTAAAAAGTGATAAATTTAAGCAAATTGTAGATAATGAAGATAATGTTCCGAGCGTTTTATTTGTATATATTCTACTTGTAAAAATAGGCATTAGGTTGTCTTTAGTGTCTAATGTTTGACTTGAGTATGAAAATAAAAGTAGGTAATGTTGTATTAAGATACCAGCAATATATTGCGTTATAATAAATTATAAAAGAATATATCAAAATTTAGTAGTAGCTAAATTTATGCGCTTCCTCAATTTTTTTTTGTTTTTAAACTTATGAATCGTCAGATTCTGATGACATCTCTAGGGAGTGCTCCTTAGAAAAAAGCCGTATAAAACTTGAAATATGTATTTTTAACATGACATAACAAGTAACAATACACACTCTTTAAATGTTGGTATTATTATAAAGGGTGGTCCAATTTCAACTATATAATGTGAATATCAAATAAAACACAGAGTTCTTGTGATATTGGTATGATTTCTTTTTTATTTTGAAGATTCGATGACGCTGAGGCATATTTAAGGTTCAATGTCGTTAATGTGCCGAATTATCTCATCCTTTAGCTCTTGAATTGTTGTTGGCTTATTAACGTATACCTTTTCTTTCTAATAGCCCCAAAGAAAGAAGTCCAACCGCGTTAAATCACATGATTTTGGCGGCCAAGATGAGATTTTCTGAGATAATGCGGCCATTAAATTTTTCGCGCAAAACTGCCATTGTGTTACGGGCTACGTGAGGTCTTGCACCGTCCTGTTGAAACCACATATCGTCCACATCCATATCTTCCAATTCGGGCCACAAAAAGTTTCTTATCATCTCCTGATAACGAACCTGATCGACTGTAACTGTCTGGCCGGCCTCATTTTCGAAAAAGTACGGCCCGATGATGCCGCCAGCCCATAAACCGCACCAAACAGTCACTCTTTGTGGATGCATCGGCTTTTCAGCAATCATTCTTGGATTCTCATTCGCCCGGATGCGGCAATTCTGCTTATTCACGAATCCACTGAGGTGAAAATGTGCCTCATCGCTGAAGATGATTTTCTTCGGAAATTCATCATCCACTGCTGTCATTTCTTGCCACCATGCCGCGTATTGCCGACGCTTCAAATGGTCTCTTGGCTTCAGTTCTTGCGCCAATTGAACCTTACGAGTATAAGCGTGTAAATGCAAGTCTTTACGCATAATTTTCATTAACGACGTGCGTGAAAGGTTCAATTGTTGGGCACGATGACGAGTCGAGGTGGACGAGTCTTCAGCCACACTATCGCGAACCATAGCAATATTTTCCACAGTACGAGCTGTGCGAGCATGCACAGGTGTTTTCACATCCTCCACAGACCCGGTTTGCTGAAATTTATTGACGATATTCCGAATTGTCAGCTCATTTGGGCGATTATGCTGACCGAAAAAATCACGAAGTGCACGAAATGCGTTTCTTATCGAACGCCCATTTTCATAAAATGTTTCAACCACCTTAACGCGTTGCTCAATCGTGTACTTATTCATGGTTAATTTTGCCAAAGACTGAATGTCAGAAACGTCAAAAAAATTATAGAAAAAAACATGACAGTAAGGAATAGTTCACACTTCACATTGTATAATAGAACCTGGACCACCCTTTATAATTAATTAATGATAAAAGAGACTGGCCTTAATATAAAATGTATTTATAAAGACTGTTATTGCAATAGTACGCAATTAGTTAGATAAAGAGCGATAAGATTCGCTGCTAAGAGGTTATATTTGATAAATTAAGAAATATACTTACAGAAGTAATTCTTTTGCTAGTCCATGGATCACAATCTTGGAATACTGCATATATGCTTAGACCACTGATGCAACTAATTATACTAAGAAATGTGAGAAAAGGCCAGCTCCAATACATACACTGTTGCGAACGCTTCAGAGTACTCACTGTGAGGAGTAGTTGTACCTGTTGTTAATAACAATGTGTTAGGTGAGATTGGTAGATTAAAAAATTTGCACTGCCATCAAAGATGTTGCAAATATACCTGTGTATGATTAACAGCATTAATAGACAAAAAAGTGATAAAACCACCGATAAGTAAGGACCACCAAGTATGTCTTTCTGTTGGATCGATGCTGTAGCTGTAACCAATTAAATCTTTAGTAAACTTACATTAAGTACCATAAAATTATATATTATTATATTTATTTATATACGCACTTACTTAGAGAAATCTAATCGTCCACCTTTTCGGGCTCTGACGAATATCTGGTCAAAACCATTTAACTGTATCGCCGCAAATATAACAACACTAAATACTGCAGCGAACATCAGAAAAGATTGCAGTAAGTCCGTAAACAATACTGCCTTCATACCCCCTAAAGTCGAATAAAATGTACATACTAAACCTACGACTAGGATTGAAACCAGTCTATCAAGACCTGTCACTGATTCTAGCACTATCGCGGGTGCGTATAATACTATCCCATTATATAGCACCATTTGTGAAGTATAAGTCAAAGAAGCCAACAATCTAATATGTGGCCCAAAACGCAACTCTAAGTACTCATAAGTACTAGTCCTCTGAAGGTTAAAAAATACTGGTAAATAAAGACAGGACACTATAGGGGTAGCTATCCCGTATGAGATGTTAATGACAATATAATGTAGGCCATAATAATAATTTTCTGCCGAGACCCCTAGAAGAGTGACGGCGGACATAAATGTCGCCATCAGGGTAACTGCTACCGGAAGTATCGACATGTTCCGATCAGCCAGAAGGTATTCCTGCAAAAAATATAATCAATCCTTCACACACCTTCATGTTGTATTTATGTCGCAAATTATCACAGCTTAAGATACTTGCATCGTTAGTCTTTTGTTTTCCTCCGCTAAATTTGAAATAGAGTCCTATAGCTATAGACGCTACAATTGTAGCAGACATGACGATGTAGTCCCAAACACTGAATATTGATTGAACCATTTTGAGTATAAAAACTAATTTGTTAAGATTTCACCTGGAGAGCCCTGGTATAACAAATAATCTACGTTATTTTTATCTAAATTTATTATATTATGTCCTTTACTATAAGTAATCTAAATTATTTTTATATTAAATGTATTATATGTACTTTACTATAAGTATATATGAAGCTTATAACAAATAGATCTTCAACACCCATAAAGTTATTTGTTAAAAGTTTGATGGGTTTTAGTAATGTATATTTTTGACAGAATTTATATTTTATTAAGTAATTATTGTTGTTATAAGTTAAATAGTTTTTCAGTTATACCTATACAATAAAAAAAACATCTTTTTAAGCACATGTCAGTGATTCGTTTCGTTGCGAATCTCTCATAACATAGGCCTAATCATTATCTAAGAATTTTATCCTGAAATATGTCAAACTGTAATGTCTTTCAATTTTGTTTACAATGTTATGATATTGAATGAACCTCGCTCGATTGTGTCAAGAAACCCAGATCAGTCATTCGGATAACCTCAAGCATGGACCACTTACTTTTGGAAAAATCCGTTTTCTAGATTGGGTGTTTCCGGAACCTAATACATATATACATAATAAAAAAAATAACATATAATTTGTCGTGAAAGGGCTAAGCTTACCAGATACAAAGGTTCTATAAGATACCAGATGCTTGTAGTTCAAGCCTTAAATTTTAAAACACCGAGTTTTTTCCTCACTGATCCAATGTCTATAAGCATTTTGTATCCAAACGCTCAAGAAGTGATAATTCTATGACTCCGTACTTCTAATTTCTGAGTAGGACTCTTTAAAACCTTTCTTATTTTATTGACATTTAATTATAAGATATTCCTTGTTGGTACATTATATAAGATTCTGACCAGCTCTTCTTGACAGAGCAGCATTTTAAGCTGGTGGTAGCTTACACACGGACTGACTGATACTGACTAATTTACTGTGATCATTGACGGTTCAAAAGTGCTTGTGAATGCCTATTTGAATAAAGATATTTTGAATTGGAATTTATTAATAAACATATAAGGACATGAACATGAAAAATAAACCGATAGGGGAGGGATTCGAACCCGCAACTACTGGGAAACTTGGACGGACGGTTTATTTTTCATTCTATATTTATATAAATTTAAGTAAGCTTAACATATTTATGAATATTTTCATACATATAAAGTTATGTTAAGCTAATGATTTTTTTTTATTATAATGGAACGAAAAATAATCTTACTAAAAAACTTATTCTTACCACTGTTTCGATGGATGGATGTTTGTACAATATTGTAACTTATGTAACAGAATAACACAGGATATAAAAATATAAACCTTTGCATGTGGCTTTGTCTGTGACATAACATAAGTTACCTAACATTATAAGTAAGTATGTGACATAACATTACCAAGAGCTCCTATTTTTAATCGTTTGGATCACAAAATTTTACAAAAATTAAAATTCTTAAATAAAGAACTTTAAATACTCTAGTAGCCAATTAAAAGACTTTGTTTGGTTTGTAGAAACTAGGAAAAATGTTCAACATTTTCCCCAAGACCTTTCAAAAATATACATACTATATGGCGCTATAATGTTTTTCTTTCCCTTTATTTTCTTCACTTCTACGCTGCTATATAATTTTCACAGTTCAGTTTTACATTTATAATTGTCACAGTTCACGATCATGGTCAAGTTATATTACTTATAAACAAAAAATGTTATAATATACACAATTTATAATATAAAATTTTACTTTAAACCGTTCTTATTTCATGAGGAATGTTTTTTTATATTAGGTAATAACATTAATTTTTTAGAATAATTTATAACGAGAATATTTCTAGACTTACCAATACTCCATTAAAAATACTTATGACACTTTTTTTAAGTAGCTGAATGACTATGAATGAACTGAATGAAACCTAAATTCTCACCAAAAATTTTCATATTTCATATTTTATTAATCGGTTTATCAATACTCAACCGAGTAATGAGTAATTAAAAAAATCCTGCCTTGAATATACTGTCTTAAATTAAATATTTCACTATCGAACAAATATTACACTAAAACGTCGACTTTCGCAAATTCCCTCTGACAGAATAAAATTTGCTAATAATAGCTTACAACAAAATAAAAAAGAAGAATAATGTTACACACAAAAATCGTAAAGATGTTTTGTTTTATTAACAATAATTTCTTTGTTTTATGAACATGAAAAATAAACCGATAGGGGAGGGATTCGAACCCGCAACTACTGGGAAACCGGGACGGACGGTTTATTTTTCATTCTATATTTATATAAATTTAAGTAAGCTTAACATATTTATGAATATTTTCATACATATAAAGTTATGTTAAGCTAATGATTTTTTTATATTATAATGAAACGAAAAATAATCTCACTAAAAAACTTATTCTTACGACTGTTTCGATGGATGGATGTTTGTACAATATTGTAACTTATGTAACAGAATAACACAGGATATAAAAATATAAACTTTTGCATGTGGCTTTGTCTGTGACATAACATAAGTTGTAAAGCGATTGAGTAATTACCAAGAGCTCCTATTTTTAATCGTTTGGATCACTAAATTTTACAAAAATTCAAATTCTTAAATAAAGAACTTTAAATACTCTAGTAACCAATTAAAAGGTTTTGTTTGGTTTGTAGAAACTGGGAAAATTTTTCAAAATTTTCCCCAAGACTTTTCAAAAATATACATACTATATGGCGCTATAATCTTTTCTCCTTTATTTTCTTCACTTCTACGCTGCTATATAATTTTCACAGTTCACTTTTACATTTATAATTGTCACAGTTCACGATCATGGTCAAGTTATATTACTTATAAACAAATAATGTTATAATATAAACAATTTGTAATATAAAATTTTACTTTAAACCGTTCTTATTTCATGAGGAATCTTTTTATATATTAGGTAATAACATGAATTTTTTACAATAATTTATAACGAGAATATTTCTAGACTTACCAATACTCCATTAAAAATACTTATGACACTTTTTTTAAGTAGCTGAATGACTATGAATGAACTGAATGAAACCTAAATTCTCAACAAAAATTTTCATATTTCATATTTTATTAATCGGTTTATCAATACTCAACCGAGTAATGAGTAATTAAATAAAATCCTGCCTTGAATATACTGTCTTAAATTAAATATTTCACTATCGATAAAATATTACACTAAAACGTCGACACTCGCAAATTCCCTCTGATGGAATAAAGTTTGCTAATAATAGCTTACAACAAAATAAAAAAGAAGAATAATGTTATACACAAAAAAATAATTTCTTTAAAATCACTAAACAATTATTTGCAATTTGTAATCAATTGCACATTTGTCTAAAAACACAAGTAATCGCTTTCTCCTTATCTTTACTTTAAACGTAATTATTCTAAAATTTTAGCAATTTATGATATTAATAATTTAAATATGAGAAAAATAAGTAAAGCTACTTACCACGTTCCTATCGTTTACATAGTTGAATTGACATAATATATTTTTTTAATAGCAATATTGATAAAGAGATGAATCTTTTATGTAGTATATAATTTAAGCAATTTATTTTGTTAATTTTATGGACTATTTTGCATATATCAAATTGTAATAAGGGTAGTTGCAAATGCATTTCACTCTTGGAAAAAAGTGTTGAAGAAGACTTGGATAGTAAGTGTTCGATATTAGTTATACAGCCCAAAGTGCATTATTGGATGAAGTATGAAATATCTTTATTTAAAGTATATATTACTATTATTTTATTGCTTAAAGTATCTATTTCATAATAATTAACCATTTTAGAGCGATGATCAATAATTAAAATGTCAGCTCTATGATTAACATTATTTCGTCTTACGGTCCAGTTATTTTGACAAGCTCAAAAAAGAGAACTTACAATTAACAATTAAAATAAACACTTTAGACAATGTACTGTTTAACAGAGATGATGAAAGTGGCCGCCAAGAAAGAAGGGATTACTTGTTTTATGAGGAAATAAAATAAAATCCTTATAATTTTTTTGTCAGTAGATTTTTTTTTATTTAATTGTAAGCTAATTATAATATTTATAAAATCTTAATGAAAGAAAAATACACATTAATCATATTTTAAATATGTTTATTAAAGTAATTGATAATTCAAAATTTTACAAGGCGATTCACAAGTGTTCTACTTTCTTTTTTTTTTGGGACATACAACATTCTAACAATTACTATCAATTACACTACATTGTATAAGTAGTTTTTTTATAATATGGGTAAATTAATACAATTGTAATCTAACAACTTTGCGAAGGCCTTTTAGAAGCGACATTTTGAGTTTCATCAGTACAATGTAGTACAATGTTACTTATAAATGTATACACTATATATATTAAACAGCTGTAACTACACCCTAACAATACTATTTTAATTAAAAATTATAATAACACTATTAAAAACAGACATGTAAAGATTATTTATATTTTATATTTCTTTAAAATTCCGCTGGTCGAGTGGTTAGCGCAGACGCCTAACGTATAGCGACGCAATGGGGTTCGGGTTCGATCCCCGACAGAGACAGGCATGTATGTGATGAACATATTTGTCTGTATTTCTGGGTTTGGTTGTTTATTAAATATATTTTCAGGATTTATAATGTTTATTTCTATGTATTTCGTTGTCTAACACCCTTAAAACAAGCAAATCATTTGCTTACTTAGGGGTTAGATCAATGTATGTAACTTCTCCTGTATTATTATTATAAATTATTTATAACTGCTTTCAAATATTAATATCATCAACTGTCTTGTAACGTGTATTATTGTAACATTAACTCGAAAACTAGATATGTTAATTATAAGATATATCCTAATTTACACAGATAGGCCTCCATTACTAGAAGTACTTTAATAAATGCTTTATGTATACTTTTTTCTTACTCTACCTTTATATATATTAAAAAACAATCAAGAAAAGGTTAATCATTTTATTTAAAATGGTATTAGATGTGTGACTTTAAGTAACTAAATTAAACAATTGTTATAATAGTAAACGTCAGGATCATCAATCTTCATACTCTTGCATTAGTTGGCTCTGGAATGATTTACAAAAATATATTTTAATATTAAGGAATAAACATAGCAAACAGATTACAAAACTATCACCGTGTGTACAAAATATTATTATAAAAAGTATAACAAAAAAATAAATGAACATTTAAAAAAATACCAAGGGAAAGTGTGAAATTGAAGATCACGTAAATCAAACAAACAAAATTTAAAAAAATCGGCACTTCTTTTATAATAATGTGTTAACCATAGCACACGTTGCGGTGTGCATGCAGCACAAGGAATCTGAAACAACCTTATCATACCACAGTTCCACATAAGATCGGCGTGAAGTAGTGTCAGTAGTTCAAAGTCATTGTGATTCGTATAAGTTATTATCGAGGACCGACATTTAACCCCTAACCTCCTCCCCCAAAGAATAGTCTGTACCAAATGGTTAAAATATTTACTCGTCTCTCGGTTGTGGATAGCTACATGCCTTTTTGCGGGGTCTTCATTTGACTAAACTTCCCGAACTAAACATCTGAACTCACCTGAACACCATTCTTCTCTGAGTGGGCGCGAAGCCTCGTCGCCAGCGGCGGACTGAATAGTGCGGGGTCGGGGCCTGAGCTGCCGGCCTTTTGCCAGGGCTGTTGCTGTCTCCATACTAACGATATCACTGAACCTACCACTATTACCCAGACGAAACCGATCTGGAAGTATGTTTATATATGAATATGAATATTTATGTACATAGTCTAGCCATAAGTTCTGTTACAAAGAAAATATCCAATAATTTCAAAAAAATAAAATATTTTTAAGTTTTATATGTGATTATGTAAAGTGAAAGAGGTATGTCAACGTACTAAACTAGTTATTCATAGTACACGTTGGATGAAGTTTTCACATTTTTTTTGCAAGAATGGAGTTTCGTAACCCCTTGATAGGAGACTCCCCACTAAACCATGACGTATGTTGGATGATGATCGCTGAACTTTGGCCACTACCTCGGAAGCTTCTCTACAGATGTGTATGTGTGCATACACTCGATCATTTGGTTGGTTCTAGTGCTCCTCGATTGTAAAAAAAAATCATCGGTAAAGAGAATTTTTCTTCGTTGTCTTCGTCCGCGTGGCGAAAAAACAGCTGTTTTGGTCTTTCGACTCTTTTTTGATTCAGTGCCTCATTTAAGGTACGTCCTGTGTATCTCTAGTAAGCCCCTAAACTTAAGTTTTGATTGATAATCCAAAAAAGTTTCCTGAGTGGGATTCTCATTTCTCTGGAAAGAATTTTCTGTTTCCTTATGAGACTTTGACGAATTCTGGCCTTTGCTGCATTAACGGCCTGGTTTGTCCGAATAGACGTCGGTCGGCCGGATCTCTCACGGTCATCAACAGGCATAGTTTCTGTGTACCTTTGGATGGTACGATACACAAACATTCGGCTAATCCCTATTTTCAATGTAACAAATATGTCAACTGGCTCCTTAACTACTTTGTATAGTGCAATTACTGCAATCCTATTCTCTTAATAATAATGGCGGAAAAGAAGTCTATTTTTTATATTACAAATTCAGATTAATGTCTTTTTCTAATGTATGTAAACAGCCAGTAACAGAATTTATGGCTAGACTAGTTATGATGTTTGTATGTATAAAATAGCGTAGCGCGATCTTGAAAGCAATTGAAAATAGTATTGACTAAAACCTCTTATTACCAAGCAACTTATGTTAAAGTAGAATAATAAAACTCACGGGACTGGTCCACAAATATGACACTCTGTATAAATAGAAATACTCTTTTGTTGTTGTGGCAGTTGGCAGCGTCACGTTGATGGAACATCCGTCCACGCTTAGTGGTAACTTGGTGGGGAGAGGGCGGGGACCGCCAAAACTAATCCAGATAGTCATTGCCATACCACTAAGGAGAGCTATTGATACACCCTGAATAAGAAAAAATCACTAAAAATATATTGTTATAAGTCTGTATACAGGCTTATATTTTACAAAACAAAATATTTTTTTTACACACTGTATACAGCTACATATAATACAAGTTTTGATATTTTATTATGTCTATAACATTATACCTATACCTTTTTATTTACGTCACTGTACAATGTAGAAATACATATTCATGGATTTAATTGAGTTTTTAAATTAACAGTATAAAACGTACTCTTTCATTAGCATAAGTGGTGAACATCCCTAAAGTAAACAACCCCAGCAAAGGACCTCCAACAGCGCCAAAGATTGTCAAAGCTGCTTGAAGCACTCCACCTAAATGTTCAGCGATGAATGCGAGGGCCAGGAACACCAACCCGTAGAAACATGCCGCTAGCTTTGTAAGCCAAGGGATGTTGGATGATTTTATTGAACACCATCTGGAATTAATAATTATAAATTTAAGAATTAAGTTTACATAAATATTAAAAGAAAAATAAACCGATACTATCAGGGATTCAAACCCACGACCTCTGGGCAACAATCCCGTTGCTCTACCAATTGAGATACCGTATCGCTACCTGTCTCGGTAAATTAAGCATTCTATATAACGGGACGGTAGTAACATCTATCAGACTTCTTACGAAACTACTAATCAATGTTTCTAACTAGTATATGCATTGAAAAATGTCCACAAGCGAAATTACTGTTTTAAAATATTTTTCAACATGTATTATTTAATAAAATAATTTAACAAAAATTTATGGTTATAAATAAATTATAATAATAGGCAAATGTACCTGCTAATATAGTCGGTTAGCGTAACCGCAGCGAGAGCGTTACACGACGCTGATATTGTGGATAACGACGCGCTAAAGATACCTGCCACGAAGAGACCGGGCAGTCCCGGGACAGAGTGCATCACTCGTACCACGTAGTATGGCATCAATTGATCGATCTGGTTATTGAATCAAGTTCCATTTGAAAACTTTAGTAAAATGTTCACGTCTTACACTCATTTTACTGACTGATAGGTACTTAAATTTGGGCTTTCCGGTGAAGTGAATACAAATAACGTAAATATTTTATTGTATTCGACAATTGACAAAGACAAAGAGTGGTGCATTGACTTTGATCTGAATTTGGAAAAGAGGGACAAAGAATTTATATTTTTTTATTATTATTTTTTTATTTATGTACGAGATTTAAATACAAAAAAAAAACATAAAAACATTTTATAAGCTTATCTATAAAATGAGATCTTTACCAGCAACCCGTGGTAGCACACTACATATATAATAAAACTGTATACAAGTATAAATTGTATAGAACAATATCATTGGACAAATTACACACATTGATCTAACCAATTAAGCTAAGTAAGCAAATTATTTTCTTGTGTTAAGGGTGTTAGCCAACGATACAAATACATAGAAAAACAAACAATCTATTATATGTTTAAGAAAAATATTATGAGATGTATAATATAATTTAAAGACAAACGACAAATAAAATAAATATATATATACTATAAATGATGCATTTCTTGAGTGTATTTCTCAATTCACTCGCTCAAGCGTCTATAGAATTTCCTTTACCTTTATGCCTCTGATATATATGACCAGATATGTTTATACCCATGTATATGACATAACAGATATGTTTATAACTGAAAAAATTGATGTAGTAAATTTTCGTTTTTTTATTATCCTCCTTTGAAAGATAAGGTAGATGGACTATTTTTAACATAACTCGGTAGGCAATTCCATAAACGTGCTATATGTATAGTAAATGATTTGGAGAATGCAGTAGATTTTGAGTGAGACACTTTAAAGGGTTTAGCTGTAAGACTTAACGTTTGCGACGGTTAGTTGGTAAAGACAAATAGAATCGTTCGGATAAATAGGCGAGAACTAAACTTGTGAGGATATTGTATAGCGTAATTATTATAGTACACCCAGATTCAACAATAAAAAAATAAATAAAACACAATAAAATACATATTTGGTGGCTTTGTCGCTAAAGGGCAATCAATTAGTTGGAGGAATAGACATACAGGAGACGTAGTGGGGCGTGTTGTTTAAATAGTAACAAAAGATAAAACAGAAAGAAAGCATTACATACAATACAGACTACTGCGTATATACATATATACATACACATATATAAATGTATATATACATTCATACTCACATACAAAAATACATTTAAGTACATAGGTACGTACATACTCTTAATGTTAGGAGGAAGAATTGATATCCACAGTCTTATGGTCTGCACAATAAAGTATTCGCAAGTAAAAAGAGGATGAATGGGAAGGAACTTTAAGAAAAAGGTTTTAATTCGAACGAAGAGAACGGTTATGTGAGTTACTCAAAAACTCAAAACGTTCTTTCAAGTAGGATGGAGTGGAAGAGTTGAACAGTAGACAGTATAGAAGGCTAAGCAAATGAATATTTATGCGGAAATGAATCGGAAACCACTTAATTTCATTTCAATAAGCCCAAATGACTCAATCCATTCTTTTCTAAAATTAAGGTCGTTGTTTATGTCTTTAATGGTACTATCGATATCTTTTAATGCAATACTGTAAAGTTGGAAATCGACTGTATAGATAGGATAGTATAGATAGGATGTAGGATAGTGAGAGAAAATTATTTTAGTTATTGCAGAAATAAAAATGGAAAAGTAAGGGCGATAAAACGCCACCCTGAGAGACGCCGGTAAAAATACGTCATAGCATGTGAATTTGGGTTTTATTGCTTTGTAATGTCTTTAAAAGGAATATAATTGCCAAAAATTATTTTTTTATATAGCTTACAATATATTAAATGTATGATTTCTAATACTATAGGCTATATAAAAAAATATATTGTATTGTTGTTGAATATGTTAATTTGTTGATAAAACAATATCGTGTTAAGGCTCTAGCAATATACACCAACATACTTATGACCAATTTATTTATTTATTTAGGACAACTTACAAAACATAGAATTTTTTTTTTTTACTTTTACAATAAAGTATTTTTTTTTGCTGAGTGTTGTTTCATTTGAAAATAAAATAGAAAAATTTTAGAAAATAAAAAATAAAAATATATAACTAGATGTTTTTTTGCAATTTCTGAAGTATTTATTTTATTGCATTTATAAAACGTCAGAATCTAGTGACATTTTAATGGAATATCCTAGGGAAAAACCTTTTTTTTTACAATTATAGAATAAGTTACAATACTTTCTTTTGAAATGTCGGTTTTAGCTAGTAAACTGTAAAAGAAACTGGTCGTAATAATTAATATAATATTTATTCATAAAGATGGTAACGATACGAAAATATTAAAAAAATGAGCGATAAAAAGATGTACTTAGGCAAATAAAAAAAATATACTTACAGCAGTAATTCTTTTGCTCATCAATGGATCACAATCTTGAAATACTGCATATATGCTTAGACCACTGATGCAGGATATTAAGCTAAATAATGATAGTAAAGGCCAGCTCAAACATAGACACTGTTGCGAACGCTTCAGAGTACTCACTGTTAAGAGTCGTTGCACCTGTTGTTAATAAGTATATGTTAGGCGCAAAATTTTATCGTAATGCGAGCCCTCAGAAATATACCTGTGTATGATTAACAGCATTTAGAGACATATTAGTGATAAAACCACCGATTACTAGGGACCACCAAGTATGTCTTTCTGTTGGGTCGATACTGAAGCTGTAATAAAGTAAACCTCCATTAAACAAACATTATGTACAAATAAATTATAATTCATAATCTTAAATCTAGATAATATAGGTAACTCACTTAGAAAAATCTAATCGTCCACCTTTTTGAGCTCTGACGAATATCTGGTCAAAACCATTTAATTGTAACGACGCAAATATAACAACACTAAATACTGCCGCAAACATCAGAAAAGATTGTAGTAAGTCCGTAAACAATACTGCCTTCATACCCCCTAAAGTCGAATAAAATGTACATACTAAACCTACCACTAGGATTGAAACCAGTCTATCAAGACCTGTCACTGATTCTAGCACTATCGCGGGCGCATACAATGCTATCCCATTATATAGTACCATTTGTAAAGTGTAAGTCAAAGAAGCCAATATTCTTATATGTGGGCCAAAACGCAACTCTAAATACTCATAAGTACTAGTTCTCTGAAGGTTAAAAAATACTGGTAAATAAAGACTGGATGCTATAGGAGTAGCAATCCCGTATGAGATGTTAATGACTATGTACTGTATGCCATAATAATAATTTTCTGCTGACACTCCTAGAAGAGTAATGGCTGACGTAAATGAAGCCATCAGAGAAACTGCCACTGGAAATATTGACATGTTGCGATCAGCTAGAAGGTATTCCTGCAAAAAATATAACCTTTCTTACACTTTGTACATTATATTGTATTTATGTCGCAAATTATCACAGTGTAAGATACTTGCATCGTTAGTCTTTTGTTTTCCTCCGCTAAATTTGAAATACACTCCTATTGCTATAGACGCTATAATTGTAGCAGTCATGATGACGTAGTCCCAAACACCGAATACTGATTGAACCATTTTGTCTACAAAGAATATTTTGTTAGGATATATTTCACCTGGGAAACTCTGGTTTAACGAAGACTGTATGTTATTTTTTATACATTAAGTATTTTGTCAGTTATAGTTTTATAAAAAAACAGCTTTTTATTCGTGAACGCAGGCTTTAAAAAAACATTATCAAAGAACCTTATCATAAAGTACTTCTTCGAAGTCTATTTTAAATGTCATGATATTAAATGAACCTCGATCGATTGTGTCAAAAATTCTAGATCACTTTCTTGGGTATCGTCAAGAATGATACATTTACTTTTACTAAAAAACTGATTTCTAGATTGAATGGCTCCGGAACGTATATACATAATGAAAAACATGAAACAAATATTTTTTCGTGGAAGGGCTAATCTGAGCTTATCCGAAGCAATTTTTAACATTTCCATAAGATATCAGAAGTTTGTAGTTCAAATCTATTTAAAAACGTCGACCTTGTTCACTGATACAATGTCAACAAGCATTTAGTATAGACGTGATAATTATATCATTCAAAAAATAAAGGATGGATTAAAATTGTTGACAGTAGTATACTTATGTAACCCTAGGATTTATAAAAAACTTTTTTTAGGACGACGAAAAGCATAATATAATAGTAGTATAATATAATAGTAGTAGTAGCATTAATAATAGTCAAATTTAGTTAATTAGTACTTTTTTAAACTTGATCGTTTTACGAGCTACGAATTTGATAGTTTGAGATTGTATAGCAAATATCTACATATATTTTCTTGTACTATTGTTAATTATCGTAAGGAATAATTTGAATTTTTACATTTAGATGCATTTTCAATAGGTCTCCCAACGTATTGAGAACGCATTGCATTGTAAGGTAATGCAAAAGCATTTCAGATAGCAAATTGCAATTATAATCTATGAGTTATTACCGTGAGCAATATTTTTTGTGTATGATACATTAATCATAGAGGCAGCAGGCAATAGAGAATTTTACGCGACCATGAAATAAAGACACATTGATCTCAACCAACTGTTCAAACTGTTACACAGTCTGGTTATCCGTATTGGTTTATGTTTTTCTATCTAGATTTATCGAAGTTTTGATAAGCTTAACATAGTTCATACATGTTTCTAGATATTATTGAACCTTAATTTCGGTTGTGGCATCTTTTCAATAATAATCTATAGTGCAAAATAAAAAAATTAATAAAAAAAATTGGTTATAAATTTTGGTAGAAGCCTAATAGATGACACTACCTTTAGCGGGTAACATTATGTAGTTCAATTGATAAAAGAAATTTTTAAAACCATGTTGCGACAAAGAATATTTTGAGTAATTAATTTTATTTTTTTGATCTTTTTTGATTCCAGTATTTTTTTTATTATTTTTTTTATATACAGTTAACTATTTAAAATTTCAATTATATTTATAAGTCCCACTATTTAAAAGAGCTTAAACATTATAATAATTACAAGTGTTTTATGAAATTTTGTACTTTAAAATACTATTGATACAGAAATAATAAAATGTGGGTTAATAATTTTAATGATTTATATATATTTAGTTGACAATTAGGCCGTGATATTTTTTTTTAGATTAATTCAGTACAAGAATAGTTCTAGACTTACCAAAAGGTTAATAAAAACTTTTAAAAGCTTTATTTTTAAGTAGCTCTACAAATTGTGTGAAACTTAAATTCTCGTTATAATTTTGCCACGCTTCATTCTTTATTGACCTTTAATAGATTCTTTAGTAAACCGAGATATTAGATTATTCAAAACCGAATAACCTATAAATAAAAAAAAATCTGCCTAAATAAAATTAAATGCAATATTTCACTTTCGAGAAAATGTTATATCAATAATACACTATAACGTCCGCACTCACTGATTCCCTGTGACAGAATGAAGTTTTGCTAGTAGCATTTATTTTTGCAATTTTAAATTAAAAGTACTTTTATTTTAGAAAAAACATAAGTATTTAATAGATTTCTCCTTACTTCTCCTCAGTTCAAACGTAAAAAGTCAAATTGTTGTACTACTTTTAATTTTTTTAATATACATACTGGTAAATAGTGCAAACTTTTATTAAGGCATTTGATCTAAAATAATATTATTTTTAATTTTGGTTGTAGACTATTTTCCATACACCCTGAGATAGCCCACATGTCGTTTTACTGTTAGCTCAGATCTAAGTGGTTTTATCTAATAGTTTTTATGGGATAATGACAAACTATCAGACGAACCAAATAAAGATAGTTGAAAATGCATTGCCATCCTTGATAAAATTGGATGGATGAAGAAGACTTGGATAACAAGGGACGGGTTTGATATTGGGTATACAGACCGAAGTGCATAATAGGAAGAAGTATGGCTTATCTGGTTAAGTTTTTATTTATTATGATAGATAGACTTAGGTTTTCATCGTTCTGGCTGGCGATCATTTCGGATGGTGAAGAAACCAATTTCAGCATCAGATATACATACGCAACACTTCATTCAACTACCATTTCTCATAGGGTAAATTCTATTGTTTTTTACTATTTTTTTTATGAATAGAAGCAAAAACAGGTCCGGGTTTAATAGCTGTTGCAACCCTTATTGCCACTCATTAATATCCAAGGCTCGCACTCTTATATCGCACTTGTCTATCACAACCTTAAGACAGCGCACCCTCACATATGCTGCGCTTGAGAAATGCTGCTTCTCGAGAATTCTCAGCGCAGTCCAAGGAGATAATGAAAAGTTGCCGTCATTTGGTTTGTTGTTGAGGGGGTAATAAAACAATGTTTTTATATATATATATTTTTTAATAAATCTATTTTGTGATAATAATTTAAAATAAATATTTTGGACTCATTTAAGTCAACTATATTCTTTATAATTTTTTATATTTATCATATTGTTCATAAAATGTTAAGAAATGAAAAATGCAAATTAATATATTATATATAAAAACAGCAAATATTCATAATACATTTTGTGTCTCTGTCGCAATTATATTTAAAATAAGTGTGTTAATAATATAAAGATAGGCATTACACAAATACTCAACTTTCATTTTTTAATATTGTTATCATAAACTACTAATTACTCTCATTTATAATTTAATTTATTAAATTTTTATAGTTTGAATTTTTTTGGATACAAAAAACTTAAAACATTTTCCATAAGTTAGGTCAGGTATATGGCAGTAGAGATAATTATAAATCAATATGATTCTGATCAACATGATAATTATATAAATAAAACACCATTACAATCTAATTAGCATAATTTAAGTACTAATTTACTTTGCAAAGGCTTTTTGGAAGCGACATTTTGAAATATCACAGTTGTACAATGTTCTTTATAAATGTATTAACCATAATTAGTAGTGAGTACACTAAAAAAAAAAAAAAACCCTACAACTTCGATTACAATTCATCAATACTATTTTAACAGACATACTACGAGTGTAATATTATTTATATTTTATATCTCACAATGGCTTTTAGTGACGCATTAATTTCACTAAGGGCCTTACTTATAAACAAGGTTTAACAATTTAAACCAAATATAAACTCAGAATAAGGAAAATGCTTAATAATAAATTCGGTGTAACTTAAACCTAGCATAACGTTGGTTTAAAGCATTAACAGATTTAAAATATCATTATACCAACTCTCACCCTAGTTTAAGTTCGATATAACCGTCGTAACCAAACCACCAAATAACACTTTTCACTAACGTCAAAAATTCACTATATTCTAGAGTCGATGAATTTACAAATATCAAAGTGGCTTTTAAGTCAATACAAGGAGTTGAAGAAGTAAATAATATTCAATCAAATGCAACAGTCTAGAAGAAAATAAAAAATATGGAAAACAAGAGAAAATCAAGTGAGATGTAAATAATTATTTTATGCAATTTTGGAAATAGAAATGTTGTAAATATAACAGAACTTATGTCTTTCTTATTTATTGCAGAAACAAGGTGTTGCTGCAAATTTTTATGGGTTATTTCACCAGTCTCTTACTGGAATATTCAGGCGACTTGCTAAAGCTATATTGCCAGAAAGATTTAATTATATTAGAATATACTGCACTCACATGAAAATGCCTCTTTAGGCATAGGCCAGTTCTAAATACTTTGTAAAAGATATAGTATTTGGTAGTCTTAGCAGAGATATAAAATATTCTAACGAGAACAAACTGTTTCACTTAATCATGAAACAAGTAGGAGAGACAACTAAGGATATAACTATTGCTAAGGCAAAAGAGATAGAATTTATTACAACAAAGACAAATTTGTGTATACTGACAAGGTTCAGAGCTTCCTTGGTAAACACCAAAATACAAATGCTAGCTCCAGCAGTGCTAATATAGATATATAATACTTGCAATTGAAATAAATAAATGGGATATTTAACTATCTGTTTCTTATTTCTTATTAGACAATCACAATAAATCTGAAAACGGAATTCTTGTATTGTAGCTTATTACGAGTGGGTACTATGCAAGACACCAAAGCAAACGTTAATAGCGTTTTTTAATAAGATGTACTTCTCAAAAAAAAATATTAAATTGTAATTTAATAAATTAAGCTTAAATATAATATAATTTCATTTAACGCTTAAAACACAACGCTTAACAAGAGTTTAAAATATCTTCTCAACTACTTAAGTCCACGCTTTTAGTTTCGCCTTATTTGTATTTGTATTTTCTTTAAATAATAGTTTTGGTTTAAATAATACTCTAAGAAGTTGTTACAGTAAAAATACATTATAAATAATGTGAAATACAATAAAAAGCAGGTGTTGATTTCAATTGTAATAACGTTTTTGTGATTATACCTTTTCTTCTTTTTTCCCATTTTTTCAGTTAGTATTGCATTCTCTTATGTAGTTCTTATTGAATAAAACTTATAATTAATTATTATATTTAATTCTGAGTAAAAACGTCATCATACGTCAACATTGAAAGTAACAAATTGTATCACAGAAAAAACAAAATTTTTCGTATTTTAGCAAATATTTCATATTAATTCCGACGTTGCCGTTTTGTGTGTTTGACATAATGATAGAATACTTATGACAATGTTATACCGAGTTTATTAGTAAGAAATTAATCTTTAAATACGATATAGCTATTACATAGTAAAATTTTGATAAGTAACAGTCAGAATATTATTAGATTATAAGACATTTTCTAATTTACACCCAAATACCTGAATACTATAAGCACTTAATAAAGACGTTAAAATGTATATATTCTTTGTAACTAAACCTTACTATACATTAAAAAATCAAGACAAGGCTGATCACATTATTCACAACTTAAACTGTGATTTTAAGAAACTAAATTAAATTATTAGTATGACAGTAAACATCAGGAACATCAATCTTCATACTCTTGCATTAGTTGGCTCTGGAATTATATATAAAAACATATTTTAATATTAGGGATTAAAAAAAAACCATAGGAATTACAAAATGTTAAAAAAAATTGATTTAACTATTATTATAAAACATATATCTAAAAAGTCAATTAGTATTTTAAAGATGAAGTAAGAAGTTGTAGATTATATAACCCAAACAAATAAAATATTTTTTTGAGGATTTTTTTCCATTATTTATATGCAAAATATATGTAAAAAAAATACTTTTACCCATCTAACTAGGAACGCATAATGTCACATAGGACAAAAATATGAATAATAATATCAAATGTGAATGATTCTTAGTTTTACTGTTTTCTCATCTTCTTTTCCGTCTAGATGCTCTCTATTAATTATATTTTAGGTTTTTAGTTTAACTTTTATATTTCTTTGTTGGTTATTCCTTCATAAATCATGCTGCTGTAACATTTGTAAAATATTGTCCATCATCTGTTTTGATTCTTTTTCTCATTTTGACTTACTGAGTGACTGATGATGCATCAGATTTGAACTTTTGCTATCTTATATTGAGCATATTGATCTCGGTGTAGTCTTGGGTAAGTCGGTTCTCGATGCGGTCGGTTGTGGTCTCGGGTAAGAATATCATCACCCCTGGTACTTGCACATCTACACTATGACTTCCATGGACTTTCATAGTTCTTAGAGATTTCGAAGTTCACAAGACCGATTATCGTACTAGTACTAGGGGGAGACCTGTGTTGGACTTTGCAACAGCGAAGGGTCTATCAATTAGTTGCAATATTATAACTCTCTCTTGGATGCCACCACAAGTCCCTTTGAGGGATTTTCTGCAGACTAAGCATCCCTAGAACTAACAGTAAACAGTAAAGAAAATTGGTTGGTATGAATTATAGTTCACATAAGACACTCTTGTCATAGAACCCGAGACATCCGAGACCCGATGCATCTGACACCACAAGTCTGTCAAGTTTGGACCTTTACTACTAAAAAGTCCTCATACTTCTTTTCGTAAACACTCCGTTCGATACCTGGTCAGGTATCGAAAGTCTGGTCCAGGCCTAGGGTGAGTGTGTGATACAACTTGTTACGGCTATTTTTGATCGGTTGACTGATAATGATCACAACGATTGACTTCATCATCAGTCAACTGACGTCCACTGCTGGAAATAAGCCTCAAGCTGGAATAATGCGTTTCCAATGTAGATGGTTATGAGTAGTCTGCGTCCAAAGACACCTCACAAACCCTACTAAGTCTTCTGTCCATCGAGTGGGGGACTGACCCAAGTTGCGCCTTCCCGTTCGTGGTCTCTGTTTGAGAACCTTATAACCATCGGTTCTTCAGACTATGTGCCCCGCCCACTGACACTTCTTCACTTCACTTGCTAACTCGCTTGGCAGTGTTGGTGACTTTTGTACTTCTACGGATATTCGATCACGTGGAGAAAGATCTAGCATAGCCCTATCCATAGATCGTTGAGGGACCTTGAGCTTTCTTAGAAGGCCTATACTAAGAGACCACAATTCAGTCACGTCAGTCATCACTAGTTACACATACTGGTTGAATTCTTTCGTCTTTAGGCACTGAGGTATTTTGGACAAAAAGAGGTGACGAAGTTTCTCGAACAGCTGGATTCCTCGATTGACCTCTTTCTCAAAATTGGACTTACCTAGTTAGACAATTTGGCCTAGGCACATATAGTGGTCGACTATTTCGAGACCAGATGTCCCAACGGTTATAGGGAACAGATTTACACAACATGAACATTCGACAAGACCTTTGGTTTCTCTATATTCATTTATGAGGGTTTCGAGCATAGTGCGTAATTCCTCCTGCGATTTTACCATGACAACGATATCTACCCTTACAACGTTTTGTAAAGAACTTTAACCCCACTTACTTCATGGACACTTTCTACTAACCTGTTGGGAACATCGTCCACTGTCACGCAATCCTCTAGACAACTCTTCAGTTGTCTAGAGGATTGGATTCTACAATTTTAGTTGAAAGCTTCTGGGGTTTTGGATATGGGCATTAGATGGTCAGAGGTTAGACTTCATCAGTTAAAACTTTTCGACTTTGACGTCCATCTTTAATGTGCTTTTTACCATTCGGTGATCAATTCCGGATTTCACCCTGTCACGGAGACATCATTAAAGTCTTGTTGATTAAGATGAAGTCTATCTCATTTTTGATCGTACCATTGGGGCTCATTCAAGTCCCACTCCCTCTGAGGCTTCTGAAAAAAGAGTTTATCATAAAGAGTCCCTCCTTTTCTAAAAAGTCGGCCAGCCTTAGGCCTTTATCTTTCCTACGTCCATATCCATATTGCCCCACTCTCAATTCTGAATATAATCTACTGCCGAGTTTCGCGTCAAAGTTCCTCATAACAAGAGTGAAGTGAGTTTTGTGCATGACTTCTAATATCCTCATACATAACCTCAACTTCCTTATTTGATTACGTCGAGGTCGGTGGGTCTACCTGGATAACCGTCAGCGAATATCTTTCAGATATTCTGAGTATCAGGTATGAAACCCTGCTCGACACATTTTCGATGGTTGCTATTTTGTTCACAAGGGAATTGTGGACGTTGAATCCGACATCACCTTGAGATTGCTGTTCACCCTCCTGGTAGAAGAATAGGTTGCCCAATTATATCCCAATTTAACTTACTCAATGCTTCTCTTCCAGCTCCACAATCCTATGTCTATTCTTAACGTGCATATGTTATGTGTTAATAGGGCCAGAGTACGTTTAAATTTGAAAAAATGTTTTCTTCATTTCATTATCAGTGTTAATATATGTATTCTGAAGAGTCTAGGGTATCAAATATTACGTAACGATATTTTATTATTATTAAATGTTATTTTCTCCCAAATGCGTGTAATGATTACCCTTTAAATAATAATGTAGCAAAATGACAAACCTTAATAAATGCAAGCAAAAATTCAAATGGCGCAAGCGTGCGATCAGTGCGGAAAAGATGTGCCCATCTAGAAAAAAACTAATTAATAAACTAACCTACAAATGATGATACAACAACTTTATAGTTTATGCATTAAAAGTTTAGTAAAAGCTCAGAAAATAAAGAAAATCACATATAAAAATAACTCCTGCAAAAAAATATATATAAATTTATAGATCTCTTTCGAAGTAAAAATCATTAGACCTTTTTAATAGCACACAATAATCTAAGAAAAAAAAAGTAAACCATGATTTTTTATAATGCATAACAGGTTTAAAGAAGTTATGCCCCTTGAACCCATTAATCTCACCTGAACGCCATTCTTCTCTGTGCGAGCGCGCAGCTTCGCGGCCAGCGGTGGAGTGAATAGCGCGGGATCGGGCTCTGAGCGTCCGGCTTTGTGCCAGGGTTGTTGATGTCTCCATAGCAAAGATATCACTGAACCTACTACTATCACCCAGACGAAACCGATCTGGAAGGATGTACATATAAAATGCTAGAGCTACGCTCTCCATATTAAATGTTTGTAAAAATATTTTTTTTTTTTAAATTGATTTACCTTTTAATAACTATACAAGAATTTAAGATTTTGTATTCAGATTTTGGGTATATATTTTAATTTAATGTATATCTAAAGTATGATGATAAAACTTACGGAACTGGTCCACATATATGAGACTCTGTATAAATAGAAATACTCTTTTGGTGTTGTGGCAGTTGGCAGCGTCACGTTGAAGGGACATCCGTCCACGCTTAGTGGTAACTTAGTGGGGGGAGGGCGGGGACCGCCAAAACTAATCCAGAGAGTTATTGCCATGCCACTAAGGACAGCTATTGATACACCCTGAATGAGAAAAAAACATTAAAAATAATTATTTATATTATACAGGTTTCGAAATTTTAATTTGTTAATAATAATCACAATACTCATTTGCAAAGATTTCATTAACAATTCATCATACAATTTAGCTAAAAATAATCGTGGATTCAATTGAATGTCAAATTATCATTAATATTATAAAACGCACTCTCTCATTAGCATAAGTGGTGAACATCCCTAAAGTAAACAACCCCAGCAAAGGACCTCCAACAGCGCCAAAGATTGTCAAAGCTGCTTGAAGCACTCCACCTAAATGTTCAGCGATGAATGCGAGGGCCAGGAACACCAACCCGTAGACACATGCCGCTAGCTTTGTAAGCCAAGGTATATTGGATGGTTTTATTGAGCACCATCTGGAATTTATAATAATATATTTAACAATATAAGCAAGTATCAGCTTATATTGTCTTATTGCTAGAAGTAAGGATGTAAGTCATTAACAAATAAATATTATATGAACCGGACGGTTTAAGGTTCTAGAAAGATACAACTAAGCTTCTTGCTATTGTGAAAATATTTATAGTTTTCCTTCTGATCTCTTTCTACACTGACCATACGAACAAAAATATTAAAAAAAAGAATGATTTCTCGTTCCAGAATCGAAATCGGATTCCATGAATATGCTGGCTATATCGTTTTGAGCGGTAAGAAAATCTTAAAATTGTTCAAATTTTCTTACATTTCTTTTTTCAAGCAGCATTAAAAGGAAAAATTATCATTGAAAGTATTTTATAAAGTAGCTCATATTTTTCGATGTTATAAAAAAATTATAAAAAATAGGTAAAACTAAATGTACCTGCTGATATAGTCGGTCAGTGTGACAGCAGCGAGAGCGTTACACGACGCTGATATTGTGGATAACGACGCGCTAAAGATACCTGCCACGAAGAGACCGGGCAGTCCCGGGACAGAGTGCATCACTCGTACCACGTAGTATGGCATCAATTGATCTATCTGGTTGTTGAAACAAATACCAGTAGAAAACTTTGTTAAAACTTTGACGTTTAAAACTCTTTGAAGTAACTTATTCTTAGATTTAAGGTTCCGTTAACAGGACTATTGCCAATATTCTAAATCTCCGGTTAAATAGAAATGTGTAATGTCTGGTTTTATGTGAAGTGGAAGATGGTTCTATGACCATTGACAAAGACCGAGAGAGGTATATTAACATTGATTTGGATTAAGAAAATACGGAGGAAAGTTTGTAGCATGAGATATATCTAGATAATTTTGATTTTCATAGTTTAGCTTGCAAGAGACGCTTAACTTTGAGAATTTAATAAATTTGAAAAAAACAGGAAGTATATGTTTGGATGTGGCTTTTGACGTTCGACTGTTTCAAAGTAACCCGGTGGAAGACTATCACGACAAAATGTACGTAAGAATAAGAAGCAATATAACAAGAAAAGTTTTAGATTACTGAAGTAGGAAGTAAAATGTCCCTGTCTAAAATGTTTACCTTAATTAAAATATTAGATGATACATAAAAATAAAATAATTTTCCTACAAAGTGTATTATTATGTATATATTAACGTCTTAGGACGATAAATTTGTGTTTTATTTAATTGTCATTTCTATAAACAAGATAAATGTCAGATTGACGTTAGTTTATCTTCAAAAAAACCTGTATTGTAGAAAATATATTTCTATAGCCTAAGATCCTACTGCAAAATTTGTGCACCTATCGTGTGTCTAGTAAAATACCCCATCAAAAATCGCAAACATTATAATAAAGGCTGAAACCACTTTAAAGGTGTTAATAAGTTGATAAAAACCATGTCGTGTTACGACTGTAGCAAGATACTTAGTCATTATAATGAATTTATATAAACATTAGTTAGGATTTTCGAAAGAAACCTAATAGATGTCACCCTCCCGATAAAGACGATCACATATAGAATGCCTAATTCACCGAGGCGGACAGCGATACGGTAGTCCAGTTATTAGAGCGACGGGACGGTTTCCCAGTAGTCGCAGGTTCAAGTCCCTCCCCGTATCGGTTTATTTTTCATTATATATTTATATAAATTTAAGTAAGTTTAACATGGCTATACATGGTTATAGATATTTTGAAACATTATGATAAATTTAAAATTAAGTATCAAAATTTAATACTATACATAATTTTATACCTTCTAAAGTGCCACTTATGAAACGCCAGATTCTAGTGACATCTAAAGAGAATATGTTAGGAAAAAAACCTTTAAACTTTGTTTATTTAAAATCCTAGAACATGTTACATTACACACTTTTAATTTTTCTGTATTAAGTAGTAAATGTAAAAGAAAGTGACCTTGATACTTAATACAATATTCATAAAGATTATTATTGCTATGTACAAGATAAGAAGCGATAAGATACGGAACTAAGAGACGATACCAGAGAAATGAAAAAAAAAATCTTACAGCCATAATTTGTTTGCTCATCAATGGATCACAATCTTGAAATACTGCATATATGCTTAGTCCACTGATGCAGGTGATTAGGCTAAGTAATGATAGCACAGGCCAACTCAAGTACAGACACTGCTGAGAACGCTTCAGAGTACTCACTGTAAGGAGTCGTTGCACCTGTTGTTAATTAGAATATGTTAGGTGAGATTGGTAGATCTAAAAATTTACATAGCAATTCAAGATGTTAAAAATGTACCTGTGTGTGATTAACAGCATTAAGAGACATATAAGTGATAAAACCACCGATTACTAGGGACCACCAAGTATGTCTTTCTGTTGGGTCGATACTGAAGCTGTAATAAAGTAAACCTCCATTAAACAAACATTAAGTACAAATAAATTATAATTCATAGCCTTAAATCTAGGAAATATAGGTAACTTACTTAGAAAAATCTAATCGTCCACCTTTTTGAGCTCTGAGGAATATCTGGTCAAAACCATTTAATTGTAACGACGCAAATATAACAACACTAAATACTGCAGCGAACATCAGAAAAGATTGCAGTAAGTCCGTAAACAATACTGCCTTCATACCCCCTAAAGTCGAATAAAATGTACATACTAAACCTACCACTAGGATTGAAACCAGTCTATCAAGACCTGTCACTGATTCTAGCACTATCGCGGGCGCATACAATACTATCCCATTATATAGCACCATTTGTAAAGTGTAAGTCAAAGAAGCCAACATTCTTATATGTGGCCCAAAACGCAACTCTAAATACTCATAAGTACTAGTTCTCTGAAGGTTGAAAAATACTGGTAAATAAAGACTGGATGCTATAGGAGTAGCAATCCCGTATGAGATGTTAATTACTATGAACTGTAATCCATAATAATAATTTTCTGCTGACACCCCTAGAAGAGTAATGGCTGACATAAATGAAGCCATCAGGGACACCGCCACTGGAAATATCGACATGTTCCGATCAGCTAGAAGGTATTCCTGCAAAAAATATAATCTTTCATACACTTTGCACATTATATTGTATCCATGTCGCATATTATCACAGTGTAAGATACTTGCATCGTTAGTCTTTTGTTTTCCTCCGCTAAATTTGAAATAGAGTCCTATTGCTAAAGACACTAAAATTGTAGCAGTCATGATGACGTAGTCCCAAACACCGAATACTGATTGAACCATTTTTCCTAAAAAGAATTAGATTATTTGTTAGGAAATCTATCATCTAGGAACGATACAGACCAGGGCTTTGCGATAAATGTATGTCATTTTTACCTAGGTTCTTTATTATGAGGTAAGGAGTTTATAGCCGTTCTTGTAGGTTATTTTCTGTAGAATTAAATAAGTTATAACTTTTATCTGACTTATTGTATTCGTTAGAAAAATTATGCCTTGATTTAATTTGATTTGATTTGATTTGATTTGATTTGATTTGATTTTATTTGATTTGATTTGGTTTGGTTTGGTTTGGTTTGGTTTGGTTTGGTTTGATTTGATTTGATTTGATTTGATTTGATTTGATTTGATTTGATTTGATTTGATTTGATTTGATTTGATTTGATTTGATTTGATTTGATTTGATTTGATTTGATTTGATTTGATTTGATTTGATTTGATTTGATTTGATTTGATTTGATTTGATTTGATTTGATTTAATTTAATTTAATTTAATTTTTTCATAACAAATTAAATTAATTTGTTAGATATCAGATGTATTGTATATTTGGATTTATTATCTAATGGTTAAGTGAGTCAATTTCCTTTTCCTCGATACTTAATCCATATTTACTGGAAATTATTAACAGCATCTTCCTTTTCCTCATAGTATAATAGTATACTATTATTGACGTGGTTAAGTTTCCCTACTTTGGTATTTCTTTAATCAATGTATATTTTCTGTAATGTGTACTTTTTACATATTTTGTTTGCATAATATGTAAAACAAATGAAAACTTAAATCATTTTAAAATGTCTGGTCATGTGTTTAAGTAGTCAAAAAAGTACGTAGACTGACTTCAAAATTCTTTAACAAGCTTTATGTCTAAAGACAGGTTTTAAAATCAAGGAAGGTCTAAAGTTTTTATGTTTTCTAAAAATGCAAGGTTGCAAGGAGCATCTTTGAACTTCGTGAGGTGGAGTGCTTGTTAAAAATTACCAAATATTTTAATGCATACTAATGTAAATGTACAAGCATACAAAAATAAATCGTTATATCATATTTCAATAATCAATAGAGGTATAACTGAGAGCTGAATAAACTGTGACTAATTTCTATTTGAATGGCATAAAAAATGGGAAGTAATTATCAGTGTAATCAATTTTAAAATACAAAAAAATATAATAAAAATCGAATGTAAAAAAAAGATAATGCAATGAATTTGCATAATAACTATATTTACAATTACTATATTTTTTCTAAAACTTGGACTACAATGATCCGGAATTTTACGGATTCGAATAAAAAACCAATTTAGAACGTTTTTTTTTTTTTTATATAATCTAGGGCAATGCTTGACTACATTCCACCTGATGGTAAGTGGAATGTAGCCTAAGGTGGTAAGGCGCATTACCCTAGCAGCCTATTCACTCTTCTCTTGAATATATCCACATTGTATTCTTTCGGAAATACCGACGCAGGCAAGCTGTTCCAATCCTTTGTTGTACGCAGTAAAAAAGACGAAGCAAAGCGCTTCGTTCGGACAGGTGGAATGTCCACAACAAAAGGATGGATTCCTGCCGTGCGTCGGAAAGTCCGATGATGGAAGGGGGCCGGGGGAATTAGATCGTGTAATTCCTGCGCACACTCACCAAAATGTATCCTATAGAATACTGAGAGGCCAGCAATTTTACGTCTGTGTTCAAGGCTTTGGAGGTCGGCTTCGACCAATTCGGGATCGCCTAAAAGCCTCTTTGCTCGCCTCTCAATTGAGTCCAGAACCGCAAGATGAGACTTTGCGGCACCAGCAAATATGTGGCAACAGTACTCTACACACGACCGGATCTGTGCTTTGTATAAAACAAGAAGCTGTAAAACCTTCGCAAGGACAGCAAGCTTTGCTGCTGCTGCTCTTGCTCTGGACTCAATGAACCGACCAAAGTTGAGTTTCGAGGAAATCTCTAAGCCTAACAACTGAAGCCGGTCACTGTATTCCAAGGATACATTCTGGAAAGTAGGAGCCAAGGTGAAAGGGCTCCTTTTGGCGGTGAAAAGACACGTCTGCGTTTTGGTGGCGTTGAATTTGACAAGATGGGCATTGCTCCATGCGGAGACTGCCTGAAGTTTGTCATTCAAACGCTGCACCATGACTTCTCTTTCACTTTCACTTCGACTGTACTTGATCTCGACTAGCCCGAGTACTCGGCAGATATCTTTCTACAACTGTGCTGTCGTCTGCGTACCCATAGATACCGGGCTTCAACAGATCGTTAATGTGCAGCAGAAAAAGAGTTGCAGAAAGAACGGACCCCTGAGGCACTCCGGCATTTATTGTCAAGGATTCCGAGGAACACCCATCGACAACTACTCGGAGAGATCTCTGGCTCAGAAAGTTCGTTACCCAGCCGATCAGACCAGGAGATATACCGTACGCTGAAAGCTTGCTTATAAGGCTCGCATGCCAGACCCTGTCAAATGCCCTCGAGACGTCCAGAGAGACGGCGACCGCTTCTCCGTTCTTTTCGATGGCCTCGCCTAGAATGTGTGTAGCATACACTAGGAGGTCCCCAGTAGACCTATTACGGCGAAACCCGTACTGTAGGTCACTGAGGAGATCGTTACCTTCTAGGTATGCTAGAAGGCGCGAGTTCAATACACGCTCCATAATCTTGCAGAGTATGGAGGTGATTGAAATCGGTCTGTAGTTGACAGGATCAGCACGGCTGCCTTTTTTGGGCACGGGTTGCACGTTGGCAAGCTTCCAGGATTTCGGCACTATTCCAGTCTTGAAAGAAAGGCGATACAGACGTGTCAGTACAGGAGACAACTCAGCTGCACATGTCTTGAGCAGAATGGCTGGTATACCATCAGGACCACTGGCTTTATTCACATCTAAACGACACAATGTTCTCCATACCTCTTTGTTAGTGATGCGGATTTCATGCATCGAAATACCGCAGTGAGGAAGATGTGCTGGAGAAGCATTGCCAGTATCTAGATGCGAATTATCAGCAAACAGAGAAGCAAATACATTCGCTTTCTCTGTTGCTGTGTGGGCCAGGGATCCATCCGGCTTCAGCAGAGCAGGCAGTGAGGGTTGGCAGAAATTCGACTCGATCGCTTTCGCAAGAGACCAGAAAGCTCGACTGCCAGTTGGTCTGACAGAGAGCTTTTCGCCATTCTTAGCGATTCGATCGAGACGAGCCTTCTGCAATGCCTTTTTGTAGGACTTGGCAGCTTGGTTAAAGACTCTCTTCTTCGAACTTACATCCGGAGTTTTGCGGCTTCGAGCGTCAGCCCAAATGAGATATGCCGAATGTTTTCGGTCTTGAGCATGACCACATTCGGCATTAAACCATGGGCGAGCTTTGCCACCGATGGGTACGTCAGCAAAAGGAATAAAATACTCCATTGCCTGATGCACCACATCGGTTATAGCATCCGCGCAACTCGACGGATCCAAAGAAGAGAAGCAGACCTGCCGCCAAGGATAAGACGCAAAAAAGTGCCGCATCTCATCCCAATCTGCTGACTTGTATTTCCATACTCGCCTAACACCATGAGTTTCGAAAGCTGGTGGGGAATATGTAAACACAGATTTCACCAGACAGTGATCGGAGGTTCCCAAGGGAGAGGTAACCTCTACCCGATACCTGTCCGGATCAGTTGTCAGCAGAAGGTCCAGGCAATTGGCTGTATGGCCTACCACATCTGGTACCCTTGTCGCTTGCTTCACCAGCTGAAAGAGGTCCAAGGACAACGCAAAGTTCCGCGCTTCTCTTCCAGCATGGTCGGTCTTCTGGTACGGGAACAGCCAGTCTTGATGACAGGCATTAAAATCCCCCAGAAAGACGAGCTGCGCTGAAGGGAACTGATGCAGAGCCATATGAGCAGCCTCACCGAGATACTCGAATAATCTAGTTGTCTCCTGGTCACCGCTGTGCGAACGGTAGACACAGGAATACAGGATTTTTTCGTTTCCTGTGTCTACTAAAACCCATATAGAAGAAAAAGTGGGGTCTTCAAGGTGACGGAGACGCTGGATACAGAGGTCGTTCCGCGCGTACACGCAGACTCCGGCACGTGAGCGAAAATTGTGCTCTAACGTGTATCCGGGATAATGCAGGTGCGCAGCGCTCAAAGGACTTTGTATCTGCGTCTCCGTCAAAAAGAAGAGGTGCGGCTGCTCTGTCTCCAGGTGGTGATGGACAGCTAGGATATTAGAGTGCAAACCCCTGATATTAGTGAGGTGCACTTTAAATGAGGAGGAGTGCAACCGCTGTAAAAACATTTTCTTCTTTTCTTCTTTTTAACTTTCCTAAAACATTTTCTTCTTTTTAACTTTCCTACAGAGACGTTAAAGACTTTAGATGGTGTGCTTATAATTTAAAATATTTTTAATATTCTTTGAAATAAATTCTAAACGGTATTCGAAATTTAAGTTAAAAGTAGTGGATTAAAAATATGTAATATAAAGACATGTCACCATTTTTTATATATTTCTTATTATTGTTTTTTTTTATTTTAGGTACTTTTTTGTTTTAGGTACTTTTCAATGTGTAGTTATATTAAAATCACACATCCAACCAGCTGTGAATCTGTCACAACACAGACTTTATCTAAGAACCTTAACCTGAAATATGTGGAACGAGAGTGTCTTCCAACTTCAAGGTAGTCAATGTCACATGATATAGATTGAATCCCGCTCGCTTGTGTGGATTTATTTCCGGTAAAAAAATCGGATACCAGATTTAGAAGTTCCGTACGTATATAATTTATAGAGGGAATTAAACATTTATTTTGACGTGGAAGTATTGAATCTGAGTTTAACTGAAGTTTAACGGGTCTATAAAACAGCAGATAGTGTAGTCCGAGCCTAATATTTTAAAATGCTAATGTTTTTCTCTCAGTAGAATGTCAACAAACGTAACCAATTGAACCGCAGGTCGGATTAATTACTACCATAGCGCAATGGCTTGTTAATGAATAATAAAGATAATTATAGAAATGTAGATATTTATGACATATTTATTTCAGTTAATTAAGTGTCCATTTGTTGTAACTTGGTTTTTATTCCTATCTTTTATCTAGCCGATTCTGATAATCCAAATTGAAGATTCAGTATAGATAGATGATATCTCTTAAAATATACGATGTACTATTAATACAGTGATAAATTGTTTATATATTTATGCTTTTCCAAGAAGTATCTATATTAATATTCTAAATGCGAAAGTTTGGATGGATGGATGTTTGTTATTCAAACCAGCCAAAACTAAGAAACGGATTTTGACAAAACTTTTCAATATTGTAGCTAATGTACCAAAATAACACATAGGCTATAGGTTGTGCCCGTAACTCCGACCACATAGACTGTAAAACCAATATTTCTTAGATACATAAGATATATAAATATTATTTTTACAGTCTACACGGGAAACAGTAAGTACATAAGTTTTAATATTACATTTTGTAAGTCATTTACGGCCATTTGTATCCATATACACGTGACATATGTATTACTTTGTCGTTTTAATTTCTGTTAATGTCTTCTTAAAATTTTCCTAGTTTTGTTGACATTCATTTATAAAATATTCTTAAATAAAACATTATACGGGGCTATTTTTAATTACTTTACTACCTCTTGCAGGCAGCTTCTTTACATCAATCCTAACAACATTCGTTCTACAACTTTTTAAATTTAATAGTTTTTAAAATTTGAGTTTTCTCATATAAAATTCATTTGTTGCCTCTGAACTGACATTAACTCTGAGCGTAGGTATGGCGCCCGAACCCGGACCTTTTAAGCACTTCTTACAAAATACAGAGTCATAAGTAAAAGAGGGAGCAGACATTTTTTTGTTTAGTGTTTATTGTGTTGTTTATCAAGATTTTTAAAAAGTCGTAGAACAAATGTTGTTGGGATTGATGCAAAGAGGCTGCCTGCAAGAGGTGGCCACCTAATTACAAATAATTAATTTCTTAGACTCTAACAACTACAGAAAAATATTTTAACTATTAATTTTAATTAGCTTTAATTTAATTGTTTTAGGGGATATCATTTAAAAAAAGTCACTATTTTAGTCGTAAATCCGCCAAAAATCTGTACTTACTACAAAAATAAAGTGATTTGCGAGATCTATATTATGTTTTGTAGGATATCTTTCAAGTTATGTTTTAATTTAAATATTGTATTTGAAATGAAAATGGATTATGTTTTGTTTAAGAAACTATGGAATTGTATATACGATTACGTTATCAGTATCAAGTAAATAAACTCTAGTGATAACACAGTTAATATTGAGCTAGGCCTTTGTTATTTAAAGTTTGAAAATATCTATAAACATGTAAGCCATGTTAAACTTTTTTAAATGAATATAAATATAGAATGAAAAATAAACCGATACGAGCAGGGGTTCGAACCCGCAACCTCTAGGAAACCGTCCCGTCGCTCTACCAACTGAGCGATACGGTAGCTTATTATGGATATTTGTTTATTTAACTAAACTTATTACAATAAATTGATATAACTATGATTATTAGTTGGCTTATATTTAATTAAATGAATACTATTTATAATTAAATTTTTCTACCAACTTTTATAAAATGTATATATAAATTAGTCTGTACATAAATTATGTATAATAACAAAATTATTTATTAAGACGGCATTGATGGCCGATAACATTTGACCGCGTCTTAAAATTATTGCCTTTACTTCATTGACATGAAATACTTCACTTATTGCAATATGATATAATAAAATTGTTTCAAAGTAATAAATGAATTTATATGTAATAAATGAATTGATAAATAATAATATAGTATAAAGTGAAATAATTATACATGGAGTAATTATATTATAAGATGCATTTTTTTTCTTAAGAATTGCACTTCGATTTTTAATTGCAAAACGACCTACATTTCATTAGAATCGTATCGAATATGTATACATTTTTTATATCTTGCCAGATTAAATAACTTTTCGTATTTGTTGAAAATATATTTTTTTTAATTTTTTTTTTGGCTCGGGACACTTTTTTATTTGTTTAATCAGGTTAAATAACTGGTTTTAAAAGTAAAAAGTACACTAATAAAAAGGCAGTATGTAAGAAATTTATGGCAATGTTTTATCATACCTATTAATTCCTTTATCTTATGTAGTTATCTTATTTAATATTTGCTTTTAAGTTAATATTAAACAACCTAATTTTAAATTTCATCTATTCACGCAAATCGCGAAATTGAGTAGAGATGCTTATTTGCTACTTCAAATTAGTAGGTTAATACCTATATATTATATTTAAAATTTAATGTAATATAAGGGTCACCTGGAAGAAATCCCTTACCTATTAGCGATAAGGTCGCTACATGTTTTTTATAATTTCATTTTTATTTTATTTATTTTGTAATACATGGAAATGCTAAACTTGAGGATGTGCAATAAAGAATATTAATATTTTATAAACATGTTAAAAAATATAAACACACTATTAAAATAATTATATTCAAACAATTCTCAATATAGAATACTTAAGGAAGATTTAAAAAAATGAAACATACTTTTACGATCCTTACGTCTACGTATACGGTAAGGATTAGAAAATTTTTTTTTTTTATTTATAGTAACTATTAAACTGGATAAACAGTAACGATTAATATTTAAACTATATTTATAACTTTTATTATGAAAATAAACCTAGCAATAATTACATATATACTTAAGTGTTTTATGATCTCTATTATAAGAAAAATATTTTTATTAACACAGAACTAACACATACAAAAGCCTTGAGGTCAAATGAGGTTAAAAAGTTGTAAACTACTCAGTTAGGTATAGTAATAAGAATTTGAGTTTCAAATTTGAATTATATTTACATTCATAACTTTCCTGGTCAACCGTTCGTAATGTATGAGGTAAGTGATAAAATGTTAAATGTGCTACTTTGAATATACTACTGTTTAACTTAATAAAATACAATAATATTTCTAGACTTACCAATAGGTTATAACTTAAACCTTATTTTTAAGTAGCTCTACAAATTGTGTAAAAAACAAATTCTCGTCAAAAATTTTTCGCGCTTCATACTTTATTAATTATAAAACATTATACTTTCTAATTCAATTATTTTCTTGCCTATATATATACTCTGTTTTAAATAAAATATTTCACTATCGAGCCAATTTTATATTAATATAACACTAAATCGTCCACGCTCGCTGATTCCTTCCACCGGAATGAAGTTCGTTATTATGATTTGGCCATAGATATTTACTCTCGTATTTCATTCTTTACTGTTCAAACATTATTTAAAATTAATTGCTGTACAAGGTACTCGTTATAAGGGAATACGAGTATTGACGCTTTGGGACGAATGACAGCTGAGTGGACTTCGATCTGTCATGCGGTTTTTCCACAAACTAGCGAATGCAGCGCTTTCGTAAAACTGCTTACGTGATAAAATTGTCATGGGAAAATAAAATCATATTTATTAGTAATATAATATTTCATAATATTTGATAATAATTTTAGAACAAAACTCAAGGAAATCGATATCGGTAAAAGGTGGCAAATAAGTTTTCCTCACTATTTCACCATTGGGTTAAAAGATTTAGACTGATATGTTAAGCGATTAATAGTTTTCGCAATGGTATTGGTTTATCTAACCTATTGGTACCATTTATTAAAAACATAGTAAATAAATTTAATACAATACTGGCAACAATAATAATAATAAACTCTAATAATCACTTTCGCCTCTTTTCACTTCACTTTATTTCACAATTAAAGTTCTTAGATTTTATAAATAATGCTAAAAACTTTATTTAAAAAAGAAAATGAAACTAAAACATGTTTTACTTGAGAAAAAACTTTTTTACTATAGTGCCATCTATTAACGAAAAGATACATTATTTCATATATTTGTCAAAGCGCTATCTAGTGGTGAATGACGATAGTTTAATTTTAAAAATGTAGAGTGTAGCTCTACTTTTTTTTGACAAGAAAAAGTTTTATTTAATGTTAAAAAACTTAAATTATATAACACGTTATAAGAGAAAAAATATTTTATTTCTACTGTTTATACAAGTTTAATAGAAACATTGATGTAGAGTTCTATACAACTTCTCGTAGCATATTGTGGACTTTTTTGCATTAATTCTGAAATACCAATATCTTTTCTTTGTGTGAAATCCATCCATCCAAATGCATTGCCATCCTTGAAATATAGGGTTGTTTGAAGAAGAGTAGGATAGGAAGAGCAAGGCATACTGTACTTCGAGTTCTGAATCTTTCACTCGCTTACCTATGAAATCTAATTCACCCAAATTTTATGTGAGATGGTGATATTGTCGCAAGCCAGTACTAAATGCATGTAAAGAATTACAGCTAGTTTCTACCACATAGAACATCGAATGTAATGAATTTTATTTGTATAAATTTATATGAATAGTATTTGTATAACTTTACTCAAGATTATTATCATTTGCCATATGGTATTGATTGCTGTGAATCAATTCTACATCGATGTGTTTTAAGGATATAGTCCTAAGAGGATGAGTAGAATTAGGAATAGTCGATACCAGTTGGCACTTGATACTGCACTCAGTTACGGAAAGTCTAGTTCTGGCTAGGAGCAGCTTAGCGTTCCCGCGTAAAAGCAATACTTCTAGGGACTCCTCTTTAATGAACCAGATGTTTTCTGGGAGCAAAATAAATGCGTGAGTAATTTCCTTGGTTTTCCAGTATGACGGTGGCATATTAAGTGTATACCACGCGTTGCATTTACCACTAACTCATAAGGAATGGAAACAATACAAAAAAGAGTTAAGTAAAAATTTTAAATCGAACAATACAAAATGCTATTATAATATTAGGTAACAACTTAATTGAAGGCAACCACGAAAATCATAATATATTCATCTTAATTATACCTTTCAAATTGATATCCCAAGCCTTGTATTACCCGTATAGTAATATTAAATTACCTAGATCATCGTTTGATATAAATAAATAATAAATAATACAAACTGATATGAGATTCTCTAATATTATTTTGATATAATTAATATATACAATTGTTGATAATTTTGACACTTCAATAATTTACGTACTGTATTAAAAAAATACATGTTCAACCATTTATATATTGTCTATTATTTCACTGCATTCTACGATCATCCATTATTTTTATATCAACATTGTTAAACAAACACATGATCAATAAATCGCATGGATGCCATGAAACGCGATTTAGTTTCGTTGTAGTTCCAATGGCTTTCATTCATTTATATTATATAATAATAAAAAAAAAACATATTACTCTATTATTTCTTAAAATCGCTCTCGCTTTGTATCATCTATGAAAACACAGCGTTAACAATTAGTGACACCTCAAAATCTCTTGAGGTTTATATGTGAGTTATAATTTTCAAGTAAATTATTAATGTGTTGGTGTGATATGTTCCTAATAGTTGAATAATAGCCTTAGAGTTGTAAGTCATGTCTGAAGAAAGCACCTCGTCACCGAGGCGGTATTTTATTGTTCAATATTATTTGCTGAGATTTTTAGGTTTGGGATGGTGGCATCATCCTGATGAAGGTGACACTAATAATTTTCCAGGAGTATATTTGTATTATTCCATTCTAACCCAAATCTTCTGGGTTGCTGGTTTCGTAGGCTTGGAATCAATCGACCCTTTTATAGGAGAAAAAGATCTCGACAGATTCATGTTCAGTTTATCTTTCGTAATTACTCACGATCTAACAGTACTCAAACTATACATATTCTTCTTCAAAAACCGTGAAATTCAAGACATCGTACGCACATTAGAAATAGATATGCAGCTATTTTATCAAAACAAAGATAAAATACGTAAAACTGTCCGTACGACGAAGACTTTAACAGCGCTTTTTATATTTTTCGGTTGGTTAACTATCGGTAACACAAGTATGTATGGTATTGTACAAGACATTTATTGGAAGGCCGAAGTTGCTCACATCAATGATACCTCTTTGAGACCCTTTCGTACACTTCCTCAACCGGTTTACATTCCTTGGAATTACCAAGACGATTATTCATATATAGCAACTTTCTTCCTTGAGACAGTCGCCTTACTTTGGACTGGACATATAGTGATGACGATAGACACATTTGTTGGTTCATTGATTATGCATATGAGCTCACAGTTCTCTATTATGCAAGAAGCAATATCCACTGCCTATGATCGAACCATGGACCAATTAGCAGAAGGCTTAATTCGCGATGACTCACTCGTGATAGAAAATTTTCGTAACAGTGACACTTCGAAGCCACTTGAAAGAATCGTGAGAACTTATTGCACAGATCAAGAAATTGAAAAGGCTTTAGAAAACACATTGAAAAGTTGTGTTCGTCAACATCAGACTCTAATCAGGTAATGACTTAATGATATGTTACCTGAAATGAATAGAATATAGGGAATAAATTAAATAGGCCTATTGAACTACAAAATTAACTTTGCCTCAGTGCCAGTACCAGCATCAGTAAATCAATTATTTTACTTATATTAGATAGGACTATTATCTTATATTTACTAAAGTAGTTTAACTACTATCCAGAATAGTAAGACATAAATTCTAATTTTAAATGTTAGATTAGGTTACATTGATTGGACGAACTAGATTTCTTTTGCATGTTCTACTGTTGCACTTAAAAATAATAATATTCTTCAATTTTATTCATGACAAAAAAAAATGCGTTATGTAAAAGAAAACCTTATTTAAACGAAAAATCAATTGACTCATGTACCATTATAATAAACAAAATAAAGAAAGAAAAAGAAGAATAAATAGAAAGCTGACCCATCACGTGTCTATTATTCAGATTACATATCATAGAATGTCTATTAATTCATTTCTACTCTGACATGCAGATTTTTCCCCACATGCACTATGATATCAACCATCTTTTAGAAAGCCTAACTTTTAATCAGAGGTATTCTTAAAGTAATTTGAAGTATATCTTTGCAAACGATTATTTTTAATTAACATTAAAATCTTTAATGTTTTCTTAAAATTATTAGACAGCAAAGAGATTTGATAATTGAGTGCATAATTCAAAGTAAAGAAAAATCCCTCGAGGATATTTTATATTTCATGAAACAAAAACCCCTCCCTTAGTAAATTATTGAAAGTTTTCAATTTAAAAAACAAATATGGGTATACGTAATCATGTTTTCTCATGACATTTCTATTTAACTAACCAGGTTCACCCCAAGTAATTTCGGTTATGAAAAATAAATTTTCATGAATTTTTGAAAACTCATTTCATCGGAGTTCGTAAAGTTCGTTAACTTTAATTTTTTATAATAATTAATAATTCTTGTTAATTTATTCGTTATAATACTAATAATAGCATATTTTTATATTATCTTATTGTTATATTTTACATATATATTTTAACCACGACTACAGGAAGGCTTTACACGTTCAAAATATTAAATCAGAACTCTTTAGCGAACTATTGCTAATTAAACTAACTATATTATGGTAGAAAACACTTCTTATATTTTGTTCTATTTTTAGACGTTTTTTTTTATTCTCGTAGTAAATGTAGTATAATGTTCTATGAGAACTGAGCTACCAAATACGAAGAATACAAATCCAAACTGTTGTTTCAGAGATAAGTGCTCTCTATTTTTAATATACCTCGTAAAGATGATTATAATGTTTCTATCAAAGTGCACACATTTCTTTATTTTCGATAAATCTTTTCACTTTTCTATCGTCTTTTCCTAACCTCCTTCCGAACGAAGCCGCAAGCAAAAGCTAGTTGGATAATAGTTGAATTAACTACAGTGTTCCTTCTCCTTTACAATAAGTACTTTTGTCAGTAATACCAAAAATATATTATCAAAGCTTACATAAATATCTTATATATAAACTAATTTAGAAGATGTTTTTAAACAAATAGATACCATAAAACATCCAACTTAAAATAAACTTCTGGCAAGCGAGTTACTAAAAGTGAACGACCTTTAAATAACAAGAAAGTACGACGTAAATTAGTTGGAAACGTAACCCGTGCCAGGCGACAAACTTAGTTTGCGTGATATATTACTTTTTTTTGTTTAAATAACTAAATTTAGGAAACTCTACAAATAAAAATGTTATAAGTAATTTCTCTCTATCTCCTTTTACAATACGAACTGCACGAAGAAAAATTACTACAAAAAATAATCGCAAGGATATTACGAGTTATGAAAGGGGACTTGGATATAACACTCAATATCAACGGATTACCACTTCAATATTGTCACTGTTACATTTTTCAAGCCAAGATCAACATAATCTACCCTTCATACCTTTGAAGAAATCACGTCTGACGCTGTCTATATAAGATGTAAAAGTTATATTTCTTTTATTAATATATTTCAGCTGCGTAAAAAAGTTCGCGTCAACCTATTCTTATGGTTTTATGACGCAACTCGTCTCAAGCTTGGCGGCGATCTGCGTGATAATGGTACAACTTTCGGTAAGATATCATTCCTTAATTACTTCGTACTTTCAGACGTTTTCATTTAAATTTATATAAGTATTACTTTATTTAGAATGTAGGTTTTTATTAATTATTGAGTTTTGGCGTTTGCAGACCTATTAGAATGGTTTGGCATTATATATTTTTTAACTAAATTAAGCTCTCCTTTACGTCAATATTTTTTTTTTATTGTTAATGTTTATATTGATATTTACTAATGCGAGTACCAAGATACCTCTTTTGAGAGGAGAGCCGGGTTCGGATACCGCCTGTGTTAATATTTTTTTTATTACCTAATTATAATTCTCGGACTATACAATATTATTTTCAGCAAGACGCATCAAGTTTGAAGTCCATTCGCTTAGTGACATCCCTGGCTTTCTTCGTGGTAATGATTATCCAACTTGCGATACAATGTTTTACCGGCAACGAACTCACTTATCAAGTAAACATTCAAGTTTATTGTTTTAATGGCTTTAACGTTTTGTTTTTTAGTCCGTTATAAATCCAGCCTTATTTAACTTATGATAAGGTTTAAGATTAATTTGGACCATTGCCTTGGTCTATAGTTTTATTTGGAATATAAAATTTGATACTTAGACAACAAACTCTACATTATTTTTTAGAAATAAATTATTCTTTATAGAAGGTATTTCACACTAATAGCATCATCAAGCGAGCTTAGCACATTCTTAATACGCTTCAAGCACTAGTTTCATATTTTATTTTCGCAACGTTATATCAGGTTTTACACCCATTTCAGTAAATATGTATATATATATATATCTCTCATTAACTACTCACGGGCTGGTAATTAAATGATATAATTAATATTTGAAAATAATTAATAAAATAAAAAAATGTCACAATGTTTTACATTTTAAAAGCAAATTCATTGTTATGAAACAAATTTCTTAAAAAGTTACAAGCTATTATATAGGTCAAACTACAATAGCTGCGTAGCCAAAAACTTGTAACATCGCCAATAATTGGCTACATTGACCTAAACACAAAAAATAGGTACATCTGTTAAAGTATATTTACACGAGAAAAGATAATTTGAAACTCATCTGTTTTCATATGTATTATTAAATCGAAAAAATATTAAATCGATTTATTTTAAGTAATTTTATTCAGATTCATATTCCAGTTAAATAATTGATTAAGTTATTATATAATAATAGGCCCATCGTGTATCGGAAGCGGTTATGTGCTGTAAATGGGAACGAATCCCGGCTCGTTTGAGAGGTATCCTGGTGCTGATGATGCAACGATCCCAGAGACCACTCCATCTCTCCGCAGCTGGATACGCTAATATGAACAACGACTGCTTTCTCGCTGTAAGTTGCCAGACTTGTTGATTGGAAATGACTTTCTTATTAGACTTTTACTTTTTACTTAATTCGCTTTAGGTTAGCTTTACTGGTTTATGGTTTTATATACTGCCTTTTTGGGTATTATTTATTGAGTATAGACAACATTCATCTTGCCCTATATAGTTAATCTATGGTTAATTGTTACAATTGGTTCTCAATCAGTGGTATACAGACTGAATTGAACAACATTACAAAAAAACGTTTGACGTGTAATCTTCGAGGTACAAATATTTAAAGTTCAGAAAAATAAAGTAATTATTTTAATTTGGCTTTGAACATTTTTAGCCGTGTGAAACATATTTAAACAAAATAAATATAGAATGAAAAAATCATTGAAGGGCAGGACTCGAACCTGCGAAATCTTTCCGGTGCTCTGTTAATTGAATTACCGTGTCAACATATATCTATAGCTAGAAATTGCTTAATTTTCAAGAAAAGTCAATAATCAATCGTCATCACAAATGAATAGAATAAGAAAAATATGATTTACTATAGCTATATATTATATGAGAGTTATATATAACTGTCATATATTTACAGTTATTATGTCTTTTGTATTATGTACCTTAGTGTTTGTTTGCAATTACAAGAACCATTGAAATGTAAAGTAAGAAGTACAAAGGAACATCTTATTGATATTACTAAGACAATATTATATATATAATATAAAGATTTGTAAGATAATATTATATTATCATATCTCTACTTTTGTACCTAATTTTCTTGACTTGTATGTATGTTTACTTAATGTCTAATTAATCTTAAGTTCCTACATTCGTTTTTCAAGGCTTTTTAAAAATAATTAGTTTTCTAGTGTAAACATAATTTAGTGGGTATGTATGAAAAATATTCTTTTTATAGTACGTTTTTTTTTAATTATTTAAAGTATGCATATTTAAAACTGCTTTATTACGTTAACGATATTACATTGTTTAATTTTATTAGAAAATTTATATTTTTTATATTTTTACAGATTTTGAAAGCGGCCTACTCATACTATGCTGTTCTAAGTCAGAGGCAAGCTAATATATAAATAAACGAAACCAAATAATTATTTATACGTTTAATGTTTTATTACACACAAACTAACTATGTATAGAATACAAGTAGTAACAAAAATCTATCACAGCTTAAAGGGATTTTCAATTAAAATAAAATATACTTTAATAATTAATATTGATTTGACTTCCCTTACAAATAATAATTAAATTAAACTTCATTAACCACTATATACTATTATTTCAGTTCATTCTTATGTACTTTATTTCATAACATTTTTATTTGAGAATGATATTTAGCGTGAAACCGAGTTAGGTACTTCACATGGTTTTGATATTCGCTTACGCTACTTTTCGACAGTTCGAAATTCGGCGTATGTTTCCATATACAAATACCTCGGCAACAAAGTATAACTCTCGTGTTTTGAATTCATATTTCACTCAAGTCAAAGTTCTAATAACTTCGGCTTCGGAGTGACTGAACGTGACCTCTCTTGCGTTTTTAAGTCAAGAACCGTCATTTCTTCACATCTGAAAAAAAAAGATTATGTACTACAAAAACTTTAAGACACAAGATGACCTAGTTGTATAGAATTGGACATATAATATGTATTCTCGTTAAGACCGTCGCAAAAATAGGTCATTACTATTTTAGCATGACGGAACTGCCAAAACAAACAGTTGACATTTTTTTTTTAAACGTCAGAAAAACAATCTTTGCACGATCTTAAGAGGTAAAGCCAACAATACACATTTGGTTTAGAGTCTGTATCTTTCTCATAACAGTATCAAGAGACCGTACAATAGAATAGAAGCTACCAGAAGTTAAATTCTAAAAGTAAGTACCTGTCATCAGCCTGTACAGCGTTGTAGTAGACGTCTGGAACGTTGCAGTCGTGTTGGCTGAGGAGAGTAATGCCCGCGCGCGCATCGTGCGGCCCCCGTCGAGCGTAAGGAGAGAACGGCACTGTGGCTCGGAGAGCTGCCAACACGAGCAGCATACCACCTGCAGGCAACATGCGACATGCTTCCTTACACAAATAACAATATAATTCTTGTTACAAAGTTAAACATAAAGATTTGTTTCAAATAGGATTCACTACTTTTATAAAGCGGCAAACTCTACTTGCATGGTTATAGAGTTAGGTATAAACACTGCGAGTGCTTCTTTGAATTGATAGTTTTTTACTATTTTAGTAATAATTTTAGGAAATTCCTAGGTCACTCATAAGCACTAGGCATTAAGTAAGTGAATATCCCTAGTATTTCTGAACATTAAAATGACAAGCATAGCAGAAAATAAGCACTATAGTATTCCTAACTCTTGTAAGAAATCATTCAAAATGTGAAGAATCCAAATGTGTTTTGAATGGTTAAGGGTTCTTAAGAAGGGTTAGAATTGACCTGGAAACGAAGTGAATGTCTCTATACTGATTATTTGTAGTTTGAATTCACTCGCTTGCTAGAGTCGTTGGAATATGAAAAGATGCTTTTTGAACCATATCATCTTTCTTTAATTAGTTCTAATTTGGTTTTCGGGTAATATTTATAAACTAGCTATTACCGGTGACTTTGTTTTGTTTGCTGACGTTACTATTTTTTTGTTTAGGACAAATAAGTATGACAATAACTCTTTATTGGAAACGTATCTAAAACTACATAAGCCTCATGACCAAATAAAACAGGAGAACGAGAGTGCTATATTCCTCGTAAGTTGTAAGAATGCAAAACATTGTGTGAAAATGGTAAAAAAGGTATCAAACGTATATTTTACACACGTCATACGTGACGAGATGACGGACGTGAGCCGAATAAAGAAATTCGTCCAAATGAAAGTTTAAGCAAGAAATATGAGTATTTGGGCTAAGTAGCACTTGAGAGAATGTGCACTCAGGAATCATATATCTTAAGAGAAGAGTTGTAGACTACTCTTTAGTAACCTAGTAGAGGGTGCGATGAATTATTTTTTTTTAGGAATAATGTAAAGGGTTCCCTCAGTGCCCAAAACTTGACCGTAATTTTAGGTTCATAGTTTCAATGATTTTGAGGTTTCGTATCAACACATCTAGGTATATATACATATTATTTTATTACGTCACACGACAAACAACTTTTTGCGACCATTTGACATCAGACTAATATATACTTGACATTGACAGGTTCCACGTAAACAATGAGTTAGTGTGTGTAATATTACGTTTAATAATGTTATATACGAGTATTTAATGCATTAATATATAAAAATATTAGTTTTCTGCATTTCTTCTCTATGTTGTTCGCATATATTTTGTAAAAAGGTTACAAAGTTTATAAATATATTACCTGACACTGTTGCCAAAATGGTCAGATTAGCAAAAAGAATCGCGGTTGCAGCGCAAGCGTAGAAAGGAGGCCTGATACGGCCACATGACCATCTCATGAAGTCCCAGCATCTTATCTTCAAGGAGTATTCTCCTCGCCGACACAAAAGGTCTACGAACAGCGCAATCACCCACATGGTTTCCAAAATGAATACCAAAACTGCACCCACACTAGAAACAATATTTTATTATAGAACGCATTTTTAACCAATTGAGAAATATTGGTATTTTGATTACGCTTTTTTTTAATTTGTTACTTTTTTTTTTTAACAGATTATAATAACAAAAATTAGGCCTTTGATTTCAAGATTACAAATGAATTGTCATCTACCTGACCTTTTGGTAGGTATTTCATAAAAATAAACATATAAATTGCTACAATTTTATTTAAACCACTAAATTCACATAGTTTATTACAATCGTATTTTTATTTATTTTAAATCTCAGTAAAAATATTCCACATAAAACTTAACAATGAAGTGACCGCAACAAAATCTGTAACTACAAGTGGAAGATGTGGAATTATTTAACAATTGCATTTACAACAACTCAAATCAAAGTTGAAGGTTTTAAAAATAAAAGGTATAAAAATAAATATAAAAACATCCTTTGAAGATAGCAATGAGAAATACATAAAAGTTGTGTTGACGACACCTCAGTTTTTGTGAGTTTTCGTCGGGTACGAGCGATACGACTTTATTATTATAGAGTATTTTCTTTAATTTTTTTTCTTCCTTAAAAATTCACTGCTTCATCGCTTCAACCGTACCACCGCTTTATTATTTAATGCATCAAAGTAGTAAAGAAATTGTTTTTTTTAATTAAAAAAAATATTAAAAAAAATGCAGAACTGACCTGAATAAAACTTTTTGTTTTTATATTGTGCCTGTTATATTTACAGTGTGTAAAAACACCAATTAATTTTAAGTAAATATGGACTGAAAATAAAAATCGATACGATCAGGATTCAAACCTGAGACCTCTGACAAAACGTTCCGTCATCTGTCAATTGAGATCCCGTATCACATCTCAAATAAATATATAACTTAGCATGGCTAAACCTGTTTATAGACAATTTCCAACATATAAGAAAAGATAACTACTATTTTATTTTAATAATTATTACATATATGTATATATTACACATAAATAAAACATGTCTCGTCGTAATCAGATTGAAATGAATAGATAATGAATACTTACATTACGGCAGGGGCTACTTCATATCGTAGCACAGTTAGTTCTGCACCCGTACCACTTAGCACTGAGAACAAGATTAAATTAATTTTATTGAGCGCAGTATTCAATTACACTTTATAAGCAGAATTCTAGGAATATTTGAAATGGTATTGATTTTATTAAGACGTTTCAGGTTCAGTAGCTTATAACAGCTTAGATTATGAGATAACACAGAATGTAGATGTTAATCTATTTAAATATAAATTGCAAAGAGTAGATGTAATAAATTATTTTCAATCTAATTTTAATTAAAATTGAAAATTTCACTTTAGAATTCTTACTTATAGCAGTGACTAAACCCCATAGTCTTGCCACAGGCTGCAGCAGGTCCCATAATTTAGACTCAATAGACTTCTTTGGAGTTCTAGTTGCAGGTCTCTTATTAATCCCTTGAGACCTGGAAGGTTCCTGGGGAGGTTGGTCTATATCTGCACTCATTTTCTCCACTTTAATTCATTATATCACTTATACTGAACGTTTTTATCACATCACTGTATAATTACAGTTTTACAACCCACAATTTTCAATACGATATTATAATTTTCACATTAAATTTGTCTAAAATATTTTTGAACAAGTTAGTATTATTTTGTAACAAAACGCATCTAATTTAAACTGGCTTCACGCCAGGCTACGAAAATATCGCACCTTGAAACTGTTGTAAACAATGTGACGATACGAGATAAATATATATAAAACATGAGAGCACGTCTGTCTGCCTCGAGACGCTGTGACGCTCTGAAAATTATTCCTACTCTGTGGTCGGTTCTCTGTTAGTGCTATCAGTAGACACAATCTGTATGTACTTCACTGAATGAGATGTTTGATTGATTACTTGTGTAATACGACATAATGACTCCGTTTATAACATTGCTTTGATAAAATAATTTAGAATTAACTCAGTAACCTCACATTTAATATTCATATTTCATTTAGAATCCTAAGAATTGCATCTTAACGTTCTAGAAATTTCATTTAATATTAATAATTCCTTCAGAAGCGTAAGGTTTCTTCCTATCTTAGGATTCTTGATATTTAATAGTGAGAACTATATTTATTATGCATATAGGATTTTCAGTTATCAGTAAAGCATACATATTATAACAAAATATTATGGAGATCAAATCAGTATATTTGAAAAAAAGTTCATCCAGACATTGATAAAAATTGTTGCGTTTTTATATGTTAATTTACTCAAAACTATATATAATAAAATAAATTGTAAAAATTATACAACAATTTGATTTTATAGAATTCTGTAATTCTTAAGTCTCATCATCGCATTGAATTTTGACTGTGAAACTTTTAAATTAACAACATTTTGATTTTTGTTTTGCACAAATGTTTTTCGCAAAATCACGATTATTCTTGTGTTAGCTTTTATACATGTAGTAGTTTGGTTTTGACTAAAAATAAAGATATAATTTGTTGCTTTGACTAAAACAATTGAATGTCTGTATAGAAGTTTAATTGATAAAATAAATGTAATATTGGATACTGATTTGACTAAGAATAAGAAGTATATAAATCGCAGCTCGGTTAAGAGAAGGCATTGTGTGAAATTAGGAGTACAAGTTGTGGGGTGGTATTATTGTGATAAAAGTGTAACAGTTATAATAAACCGCTGAGTGTGAGATCGAGAAACTAAGTTGTGTAACAGTGATAATTAAGTGTTTAAATGGTAAACAGTTTAGTGTATTTGTGAACAGTGTCATAAAGTGCTTTATAGAATAGAACGACTGTCGTTGGCGATTCTTTGCGGTAAGAGAGATCTAATACTTGTTATTAGATAAAAAGCATTATAACCCGTATTAGGAGGGTTTTGCTATTTGATTTCCTAAATAAATATCTATAGCAAATAATTAATGATCTCTTACTAGGAATTACGTATTTGTACATTTTTCAGATAATTTCCGCTGTCCAAACTAAGACAAATTCACAAAGGTTTAGGTTATTTCACGTAGCATAGGTTTTATTAGATTTTTCTTACAGCCTCGCTGCGATGTATGTACCGATAGGAAAAACATTTCTTTTTAGGCATAAACTTTGAAGTTTTAATACTTCACAATCTTTAAAGTTCAATCAAAATCGGTTTAGGTTTTTTCTCAAATTTATAGGAAACTTCACTGTCAAAACGGAAATGATATCTAATCTACAAAAATACGGTTTTCAATAAAACCTTTTATCCACTTACACTTAAGGAATGAAACCTCAATTTTAATATATACATTTCTCTTGATAGATAGTAATTTATTTTTCATTTTCATAGCTTTATCTTTTAATATGACGGATTCCCATACAATTTTATGTCACCCATTTCGCCCCTAAGGAATAGAATTTATTAAAACCGTCCCTTAGGGCTCACCTACATTATATAAGGGCCACATTATATCGGTACCCATTTCTCTATCCAATAGCTTAAACTGTATTTGTGTCAGTTAGTCATAACAATATAAAACCATTTATACCCTAAGTATGTTCCTATTATCGATAAATCAAATACATAGAAAAATAACATCAATTAGAATCATATACCTATATTTTATTACATATTTCTCTGTCTGTCTGTCTCCATTTATAATTCACATTTATCAAAACTTGGTAATAAAACTTTGAAAGCCTAGTTAAAACTTAGTTACATTGCCACATTGGTTTTTATTCAAACTTTCTTTAAGTAGCAATTTCAAAAAGTGCATATTCTTTAAAAAAATATATCCTTATCTCTTCGTTATAAAGTTTTGCCAATCTTTAGTAAAATATGTACCTACCTAAAATTTTATCTTCTGTCAGTTTTAGTTAACTTAAACTATATATCTAGTAGGTACATAAAAAAGATAGAAAAGGTTTTTTTTTATAATCTATTTATTACTATGAGTGTCACCTCTACGTATTCTAAGGTCTGTATTTTCTGTCTGTAGTTTCCCGGAAACAAAGGGTAAATAATTGAAATGTAAATTGTATACCAGTTGGAATCCATTAAAATAGTTTGGTTAAAGGTTTATGCGATCAGTGATAACGTTAATGTATATCCAAATTTATTTAAAAAGCATAGTTGTTACTTTATATAATATTGTATAAGTATACGTATATATGTAGACTTATAATTTTAGTTACGTAGTTTTAATTGTAGTATTTCGAAAATAATTAAAACTTATTTTCGAAATACCAGTGCGGAAACTAGACAAATACAGGTAAGTATTTTAATATTTAGAAAAATGTATAAGTAGGAATTCATTAAAAAAATTGACATTGTTAATTTGTTGAGAAATTTATAAATAACTTTGATAAATATCAAATTGATATCTAGATTAATTTCCTTTACAACAAAATCTATAATAGTAAAATATATAAATTTTCTTTTTGCTGTAACTTACACCTTTTATAAAAACTTAACAATTGCAACGATTTCCAATACTAATACGCTTTTTATTAGCTTCGAATGCTTTTTAAGATATTATCAAAATGATTGTCCTTTAGCTCATATTTGTCAATAAAATAATTATAATTACCGACACTGTGCTCTATTGCTTTATTACAATTTAAAAAAAAACTTCTTTCAGTTTTTTTTTGTACTATTACATATTTAAATATTATAAAAAATATATTAAAAAAACAATGCGGATCGTATTTCTTGAATGTACCAGTGTATATTTATAAAGATCAGAAAATCCTTAAGATACCTGATTTAACTAAGATACATTAGGAGCTATATCCTATAAGTATACCTAATTATAGAAACCAAAATATTTATGACTTCCTCTTCTAACCATTAATGCATACGGTCTTCAGCAACGTAAAACAGACTTATTGCGGTTTTGACATTTACGTAAGAATAGCATCGTTTACATCTTATTTAACTAACCAAAATTTCACATTTATACACAAACAAACATTCATAAACTAATACTATATTATAAAATAAATTCATTATTATCCTATTTGTACATGTATTAATTTAATTAAACATGATAAATGACCTATAATAGATCAACCTAGACCCTAGACCTACGACCTTATCAGTGGGTAATATATTTACGTTACCGTTTTGTTATCATGGTACTCGTACTATAAGGTTACGTAAGGGCCACAGGCCGTCATATGACACTTAACTTTTAATTTCACTTTTGACCGTTGAACTTGTTTGTTATATTTCTATTAAATAATAGAAAATAGCACCAAAAAAAACTATAGTACCATAATTATCTAAATATTTTAAATACCCTATAATACCTTAAGCCTGTCTTATAATTTTTACCCTTCAGTCTTAGAAGAAATCTGGCATGGCAAATCATTCTTTTGACGTTCCGCCATTTCAACCAACTTACGTTGATTCTGTGTTTGACGATTTGATCTAATTCACCATCATCATAAACGACTGAACCAAGGTCCAGAAATATTAAGTGTTGAGGGAGCACCATCAACATACATCACGCTACATCGGCTACAACCAGGGAAGACCGGCAATATTCGTGCCGCTATTAATCAAGCTAACAATCTCAATATTTGTTGCAACTTTTCCAATCAATTATGGACCTTAAAGCCGTATAGCCGTCACCGATAGAAAAAACAGGATCTTCATAAACAAATGAGGATTTATGGCCGACCCTTGATTCCGGGCCACTCGTTACTAAAACAGTGATAAAATAATATGAATACTATATTGTATATCAATTAAACTTTTTGTATGATTAATGGTCTTCTTAGACCTTAGTGGTAATACTATCTATGGAATTAAACATTTACCTTAGTGGTAATACTATCTATGGAATTAAACATTTACCTTAGTGGTAATACTATCTATGGAATTAAACATTTGGTGTATTCGATATATTCGAGCAAGTCACAGATATCAAAATGAATATTGTAACCACTCACCGATGATCTACGAGTAACCGTGAAAAAACTATTATTTGGTGCACTATCTTCTTTTAACATATTGCAAGGGATTCGCCTAAAATTTTCGAACAGCCTGACTGCCCGACGTCAGCCATCTTTAAGTCATGTTCGTGGACCTTTCGAAAACTAATGCTTTACACCTATTTTTGTTCCCTACCCGGCTCGCATTATCTGCAAACATAAGCGTTACCTGAAGAAATGGGAAGAGAAGGAAGGGAAGGAGATGGATTGATCATCCCGACACTCTCACTTACCTTACGATATCTAGTTATAAGTTATAAGCCAGATAAAAGCCCAACTTCTGGAAATACATGGTGCCACTATGGTTAACTTAATCCATATACTGCATTTTTTTTTTTACTAAAGCTAGGTTTAGATACGAGTTTCTGGGGGTCTGAGCGGTAGTCTCCTCTCGGAGAGACTACCGCGGTGGGGCTGGACTAGGTCGATGATGGTTTAGTCGGGTTTTACACCTGATTCCCTGAGACCGAGTCCGGCCAAAAGAGGGGGTCTCAGCCCTTCCCCCCCCCCTCCCCCTTCAGAGGCAGCAGGCTTGGGTGGGGGGAAGGGGATCCGTCCACAACCTTTCAAACCTGCGAAAAAGGGATGGGTGCTCCTCGTTGCGGAGTGCCCTCTCCGTGGATCACGTCGGTCAGTGCCAAAGCGATCACGTGGTGTCCGGTTATGACGGCGGCGGAAACCGTCAGGCTTAGTGAATAGGAGTCTCACATAACCACCTCCATCATTCCCTGGATGGAGGTGTGTATCCATGAGGATTCCTGACATTTACAAAAAAAAAAGGTTTATATACGAGTATATAAAATGTTGTGTTGTTTTTCTTCTTCTATTTATACATATCGATGGATCTGAATCTATCATCTATGAATGGAGCTAATGGATATATAATTCACAATATTTGAAAAAAACACTAATACAAGCAGAAACATAAAATATAGGTAGGTATATATACAACTGTGCAAGTCAGTTGTGTCCCTTGCGAAAATGAGAGGAAAAAAGGAAGGTTAATTTCTGTGACAGGGACATGTATTCTTATCGAAACAGCCCATACAAGTTGCTTTCAAATAATTAAAGCTGGGTCTACCACCTTTATTAACATTCATATTTTTTTATTAAAACGTAAATAAGTTCAAATTTCCATAAGACTGTTTATTATACGTTCTAAAATACTTAGCACCTTATATAATTTAAATCATATCGTTTGGATAATATGACGTCGGAACAAATGAAATCTCGCATTAATCTTATTTCAGTTCAGAGAAATTTCTTCACGCTTTCTGAATACTTATGATATGGGATTCTAAAAAACAAACGTACTTTATTTTACAAGCACAAGTAAGACAAAATGATTATGAATCGGAGCGTCTTTATCTTCGGTCAATTCTATTTTGTTATATGTATGTATAAATTTACTTTTTGTTGTGCTATATATATATATTTAATAACTAAGTATACTTTATTGTAAGATAAACTGGACATTATTTAATACGATTTGCTGATTACTGTGTGGTAACAGAGTTACTAATCACTGAGTGAGTGAAATGATTGAAATCTGTACGTTTGATATGTGTATTTGATAATTAAGGAATTTAAACTTTTCAAGTATCAAAATTATTAAAAAATAAAAAGTACTAAATTGATGGCGCCACTGTTTTACTAAGGAATAAAATATATATGTTTTTAATTTTCCTCAAATTTTTAAAATTTATTATTATTATATTGATAATAAAAAGTATGAAAAATCTAAATGAAATTAGTGTTCTCACAATAGATATGTAACTTATTTGAAAAGTAAGCAAAAAATAGTTTTTTTATTTTTCTGTACAAGTTGATAAATATTACTTTCCATAGTTAAACGCATGCTGTGCATGTCAAAGTCAACTGTCAGTTGTCATTTATGTTTGGCTTGAATCTTGAATGTTGTTCTTGTGCATGGCTGCCATTTTGTATGCCTTTAAACATTTTTTACTACAAAGTGCTACTCACTCAGTGCAGATATTAATGTGGTGTCTGTTGAAATAGTTAAGACTGGAAATAAATTTTAAGTCGTTATTATTATAACTAAATAATGCAGACAGGTGGAGCTAAAAATCCACCATGGGCCCGTTCAAATGTGAATACAAACATGACCGGCATGAATCCGCAAATAATGGATCCGAACGCCGCTATGATGTCACAGCAAGGAATGATGCCATTCCAGCAAACGCAAGCTGTATTTAATCCAAGTATGATGCAGGCTCAAGGAGGTATGGCTATGCCAATGCCGGGACAAATGCCAATGAACCAAATGGCTCAAGGTCAAATGTATCCAGGAAATGTTGTCGCGTATCCGACCCCTCGTGCTATGAATGCAAACATGTACCAGAACAATACACCTAACCAAAATCAGCAATCGAATGAACAGCGTGTTTTTACTGGCACTGTAACCAAGACACACAATGATTTCGGTTTTGTTGATCACGATGTATTTTACCAATTCTCAGTATGTGCAAAGGGTATTATACCGAAAGTAAACGACAGAGTCCTAGTTGAAGCTACTTTCAACCCTAACATGCCATTTAAATGGAATGCAACCCGCGTACAAGTGCTCCCAAAAGGTGGACCTAACCAAAAAATAAACCAACCGAAGTCCAATAACTACAACGCAGTTCCACCGCCCCCAAACAAAAAGTCAAATATGCTATCAAGGCGTGACGATCGTCGTGATGATCGATCTTCGCGTAGAGATGACCGAGTAAGAGATTATTCATAAATAGTTTAATATAAAAAAAATACTGTTATACTCTCTGATTTAGCAATGTTATAAGTTCCATGTTATCCTTATTTTCTCTGACTTATAGAAACGGTCACGTACCAGAAGTCGATCACGTTCTCGTGATCGTCGTGACAGTCGCAACCGTAGAGATTCACCACCTCGCAAACGACCAGTGATCCATCAACCATCCCCTGTTAAATATGTAGTCCGAGTGCCTAGAATGCCTCTTGATATGTAAGTAAATTAGAGTAATGTATTTAATGTAGTCTATTCCATTGTAACAATATATTATTATTTGATTGATGCAATTAACATAATAAGGTTGGTATATACACTTGTAAATAAAAATTTTATTTATATCTTTAAACAAATAATGTATTTCAGATCAAAACTCGATGTTCCTACCTTATCTCAAAGATACAATAATCTGTATATACCATCTGATTTTTTCAATGCCTGTGTCAAGTGGGGAGAGACATTCCCTCCTCAATCACCATTTTCTTTGAACAATCCTTGTGCATATCATATTATGAGTAAGGATGTACCTAATCCAAATCCTAATGATGCCGTTTTGGAGCCTCCAGATGCTGATTACAGATTCTCTGCTAAGGTAATTGTACAAGTTTATGATACCACTAAGTTTTAATTTGTTTTATATTATTATCTTGTACAGGTAGATTAAGCTATTTTTATATTTTTAGGTGATGCTCATAAGTATGCCATCTTTAGAAACTTTATACCAAAAATGTGGACTTACAAAGGTCGATGAGAAGGACAAACGCTCTAGTTCAAAAACACCATTACATCCAACTCGGTTGATTAAATTTCTAGTTGGTCAAAAGGGTAAAGGAGGAGAGAATTTTGCTATAGGTGGCCCTTGGAGCCCTTCCCTGGACGGAGAGCACCCGGACACCGACCCTGGTGTGTTAGTTAAAACTGCTATAAGGACATGCAAAGCATTAACGGGTGTAGATCTGTCAAATTGCATGCAGTGGTAAGTTTCCATTCATCGTAACACTTCCCTATTTGGTGTTAACCGTAAGCAGCAAATATTGTCTGTGCTCTATCCCGAAAGACCTAGAGTACCTTCTTATTGCCGATGTTTCGAGGTGTAAACATTCGCTCCCGGGTATCGTATAATCTTTTATAAATTCCCAATATCGAGTCGCACATAAGAGGATACTCTCGGGGTCGACCGGTTCTGCATTGTGAGAGTATGAGGCGGTCGTACATCGTGGCGCCGATGCGAGCGGAGCGATGTACCGTCAGCGACGAGTTCGTTGACTCGTGAGTATGTACTAACCGGCTTCCCCGCGCAGGTACCGCATGGTGGAGTTTTACTACTGGCGCGAGAGCGGCGGCAGGTCGCGACTCGAGTGTGTGGTGTTGTTCCTGCCAGATGTGTGGTCGGCTCAGCCGTCGCGCGTGGAGTGGACGACGGTGCAGGACCAGTATAAGGCGGCGCGCGACGCGGCGCTCCGGCGCCTGGACGGAGACGAGGGCCCGCCGCCGACGGACGACGCTGACGCGGACAGATCACAAATTGTTTGTTCCCAGTTTTGTTTGGTTTTGTTTCCGGCTGCGGCGCCACTGCCATGACACGATGACGTCGCCCGAGCTGCCCGCCACAATCCCGATCTGGCGAATCATTTAGTTTATAGGCGCTCCGTGTCCATATAAATTCGTTATTGACTTGTGAAAATTATGTCTACCGAATTCTTAAACTAGCACAATCGATTTTTGAAAAGATTACTTCTATTGCCTGCCTGTGCCGATTGCCGTATTGACTGGTGTGCAAATATATAATTGTTATATAACTTTCAGGAAACTTCGGATGCCAATGCTAGTACTATAACTATTGATGAGAATGACGATGATGACGACGGCAAGCCTGAGGCCACTCATTACTCGAAGATAGATCTAAGAACCATTAAAGTGGACCAACTCCGACAGGAACTACGAGCACGTAATGTGAGCATTAAAGGTATAGTTGACTTCTTTATCTATATTAGACATATCAAAACAGTTCAAAAATTCAATTAATTTTATTTTATTATAGGTCTTCGGGCTCAATTAGTTTCACGTTTATCAAAGCTTATAAAATCTGAGGAAGAGAAAGACTCAAAAAATGACGTAATGGAAGTAGTGGATGATGAGCAGGAGGAAAAACAAGAAATACCTCCAGAAACTGTTGAAATAAATGAAGAAAAACCTGACATAAAAGGTTTGGTTGCTACATGTTTATAATTCTAAATCACTTTAAAAAATATATCTAACACAAGATAATTATTTTACAGAAATACCAGTAGACATAACTGATGATAAAGATGAAAAATCTGAAATGTCGGACCCTAAGGTTGCCAAACCCATTGATAAAAGTAAGGAACCTGAGAAAAAAGATAGTGAACCTCTGGTTGAGGAGAAAAAAGAAAAACCTAAAACAGAAAAAGAAATTGAAGAAGAGAAGAAAAAGGTATAATCTTTTAGGTTCATAAGTAATTTTACAGCACCTGAGTTAGCTTTACATAAAATCTAAAAAGTCATAGATGAAATTACTATTAGTTATACACTGTCTGTTAGTCACATATTATGTTCCTTCTAAAAGTCCATATGGATGACACCACACACCACCATCAGGTAGATCCATAAATAACAAGTTACACAAACTCACTTTAGACAACCCTGCGTTAAATGAACTATCTCTTCATGAAAAAAATAATACCAACACGAGTGAAATGAACGCCTTACATGAGTTGAACAGACAGAATTTAAAAGTATAGAATCTGTGTGTGTGTGTGTGTGTGCTGATGGTAGTGATATTGTGTCAGGTGGAGCGCGAGCGTCAGTCTCTGTCAGTGCGCTACGAGCTGCCGAGCGCGCCGCACGTGGTGGTGCACGCGTCGGGCTCCGCGCGCGCCGGCCGTTTCGCCTGCAGCGTAGCCTCGCTGTCGCTGCTGCTAGACTACCGCGTCACCGACAACAAGGAACATAGCTTTGAGGTACATTGCTCTATTTGATAATACTATAACCATATACCGATGTCGTTTAGATAACCTTTTGTTATTATAAAGTTACATATAATAGGATAACTTTTTCCAGTTATCTAAAAAGCTGTAAATCAGGTATATATAATTTATAATAATTTCTCTCTCTGTCTTCATCAATAATTCAGTGTTCAAGTGTTTTCCACTGTTGAAAAGTTAAAATTGTTATGTAGTTTATGGTTAGGTTTGTTCCAAAAAGTAGTGGTTCAATAATTATTTCTCTAATGGGACATTTATATTATATATTTATGTTTATTCCACAGTTGTTTGTATTCGCGGAGCTGTTCAACGAGATGTTGATGCGTGACTTCGGTTTTTATGTCTACAAAACTCTGTACACTTTACCTGAAAAGGCAGAAGAGGTTAAAGACAAAGATAAGGATAAAGAAAAAGAAAAGGACAAAAGTGTAGAAAAATCTGATAAGAAGGATGAGAAAAAACCGGAACCTGAGAAGAAGGAAGAAAAGAAAGAGGAGAAAAAAGATGAAAAGAAAGACGAAAAGCGTGATGTGCGCCGCGTCCATAGAAAGGTGAGATACAAAAACAAGGTGTAGCATTCTACACCTTAGTAGTATAAATGTATAGTACCATAAATGTATATCCATCATTCATTAATGATGGATATACATTTATGGTACTATGGTACCAGTATGCTACTACTTACTACTGGCACCACTATTGGCACTACTATTTTCTTTTCTAAATAACTTAACAGGAACGTATTACAGTAATAAGACAAGATATTAGATAGTTGAAAATATATCTTTTTAAATATTTTAGGGAAATATAAATTTCTTCATATATATTCATAAACACTAATTTTTTCATGAAATATGTTTAACTATAGACTGTGATAAATTTAAAGGATTCATTTTAATAAAAAGTGATCTAAAATCCTCAATCCTCCAGGACTCGCAGAGTGACTCTGAGCGCGGCGTGTCCCCTCGTCGTCGCGGGCGCGGCGTCGAGCTGCCTCCCGACCCCTACCTGCTGCTGTCGCTGGTGTACTTCGACACGGCCCGCGGCGGCTCCGTCACCAAGAAGGACCTGCAGAACCTCTTCATGAGCCTCGGCCTGCAGCTCTCCAGGTCCCAGATACGGAACATCCTCGAGAAGGTCTGCATCAGGGATAGCTTCAGCTACAAGTGAGTGTAGATTGCTACTGTGAAAGGATTAATGTTAAAAATATTCTTTATCTAATCCTTCTTCTGAACATAACTTTTTTATTGGAACAAACATATATATGTATTGAGTATTTATCGTTTATCATTTTAAACTATATTGTCTGTCTCCAAATTATTTATTTAAGTTGTATTAGTCCCTTGTGAAACTTTATTTACTTTCTAATATCACATTATATTGCTGAATGGATTATGACTTTAATTTTTTCTCACTGCTTTCACTACTCCTCCCTTCTCCAAAACTCAACTTTGCTCTCAATTCTAAGCCTTAACTTAAAATATCACAACTACTTTTATTGCCAGCTCATAGCACATTTTTCTCTACCTCCTCGGGCTGCTCTATTAGCACATACATTTCATCTTAAGCTTGTGCAAATATAAGTAGTTAAAGCGGTTCACTAATCGCTTTCAACAAAATACAATAGCTCCTGTGTTAATAGGTTAAAAAGATCCTAAAAATATATTTCCCTAACTTACCTCCAGGAAACCAAATAATTGGGCCGAATATCCGGTTCGGTAAAGATTAATCCGAATCGTATTCAGTTATTCGGTGAAACCACAATTCGACGCATCTCTAATATGTATATCTAATATGTATACCTAAACCATATCCATATAAAAAAATATCTCCTTTATTGAATTGTTTCGGATAGAAACCTCTTATAAAAGAAAAGTCATCCTTTGTGTAAATTAACTTTTGCTACAATGTAACTATAAGTATTTTCTCAATTATTGTCATAGGACTCTCATGCAAGCAATCAAAGACCTTGCGGCGGGCGCACCAGAAGCCATTCAGGATCTACCTCTCGACAGCACTATAGATAACAATGAAGTGCCTCCTCATGTGAGTATATCATTCTATAAATATAAAAGCCTGGTTCGAAGTGATGCACAGTAAATACAATTCGAAGTGTTTCCTACAAAACCTATATTAGTTTTCTTTGATGATATTGACACTTACGAAAACACTATTTTTTTTATTTCAATGCTCTATATTAATTAAAGTTAAGTAAGTATATTATTAAAGTTCGTAATTTTAAAAACGTAATTATTTATTAATATTAATATGAATGTTGAGCTGGCTTTCGTGTATTGGTATAATCCTATTTTTTTTATTTCAATGCTCTATATTAATTAAAGTTAAGAAAGTATATTATTAAAGTTCGTAATTTTAAAAACGTAATTATTTATTAATATTAATAAGAATGTTGAGCTGGCTTTCGTGTATTGGTATAATCCTTTAATAAAAAATATTTCTTATTTTTTTATGGTAATTCTGATAAACTATTTGATTCATATATATAATACATATAACCTTAGTCGGGTCAATAAGAGGTAGACACCTTAAAATAATTTTCAATTAAAAAAAATACAAATAAATATTTAAACTGGAGCGTAGGTAAAACTCAGAAACCTTTCTACAAGTAGAAAGGCTTATAACAGTGCAATGTGTATAGGCTAATATTTTATACTACTAGAAAAAAAAAACATTTGAACTGATTGGGGTTGATAGTCAATTTGTAAATAAAATCGTTAATAATCCTCAGATCGCAGAGCTGGAAGCAACTATAGCATCTGGAAACAGAGAGCTGCTGCCTCTGTTTAATAGAGAAAGTGAGGACGGAGAAACTCAATCTAGCACCAAGGATGTCAGTGATACTGGTATGTTGAATCATATAGGATAATGTAACATTTAACATCTATATTGATCTATTTTTTGTCTAATTTTTTTGTTGAATGTACTAAAGAGTTTGACTGAAACTGAAGGTGCATTTGCATGACGTACATAACATACACAAAAATGTATTCATCTCTGAGCACGGAGATTAGATGAATCAGGCCCAAATTATCAATTTTAGTGTCGGATAAAATGGCACCGAGTCATGCAATAATGTGTAGAGTAATCTGTCGCTTATTAAGCCTCAGTTTTAATGAGTTCATCTGTACACAGGCATGGTGACGTACAAGGGTCGTATAGTGGACGTGGGCGCGCTGGTGTCAGCGGCGGCGCGGTGGGCGAGCACGCGGGCGCGGCTGGAGGCGGCGCTAGCGGGTGCGGGCGCACAGCTGCGGGCGGCGAGGGCAGCCGGTGCGGCCACGCAGCGAGCAGAGCGAGGCGCGCAGGCGCAGCTCGCAGATCTAGTGGCATCGCTAGCGGCCGCCCGGGCAAGAATTGCCTCGCTCACGGTGAGTTATTATTTTTTTATTTATAAAAATATAGAATAAAAGCTAATACGATATGGGAGGAATTCGAACCGCGACCTCTAGGAAACCGTCCCGTCGCTCTACCAATTGAGCTTACCGTATCGCTGTCCATCTCGGTGAAAGCATACTATATGTTATGGTCTTTATCGGGATGGCGGGTGGTTGAAGGTGATGGTGGTGGTTTTTTTTCTTTTTGAAATCCCGATCATATTGAACTACTGCGAGAGCAATGATGTGTTTATGTCGGGCTTCCCAAGAATTATTTACAACTCAATGGTGTTCCGTTATGCACTATTGGACCTTTCTCATTCTTCGTTTGTCTTGCAGGCCAGTTCTAAGATATTCCATTCCGCTCTAAAGAGTATACAGACCAAGGTGGAGGCGGTCGTCAATATTAAGTACGAAGACGATGACGTCGTTGAGGTTGTCAACGGTCCCTCCAAGTAAGTTAGTCAGAAAGAAAATATTTAAACGATTTTTTTTATTTTATTAAATAAAATTTTCATTATTGTTATACAGGGAGGAAAATAATTCAAATGAAATAAAATCAGAGACTGTTTCGGAGGAAAGTGACGGTAAAACTGATGTTAAAGACGAGGACTTCAGAGAGGAACCCATTAAAATAGAAGATACTAAAGAATTTAAAGAAAGCGACACGACTGAAAATATGGATCTCGATGATAAGGAATAACATAGAATGTATCTTTCGTGTGAAAGTAAAATGAGGAAGATTACATTTGTTATACTTATCAATGTATGTGTGCGGTCTCATAATTTACAAACAGCCAAGTTGAGGTGACATTTGTATTGGTTTGTTTATGTGTGGGATAAGTTATGCAATCCCAGAGTGAAAGTGACACTATCTACATGATATAAATGTAGGAATTATTTCGCCAGTTTATATATATCATAAACTTTTCAATAGTTTCGTAAGTATAAGATTACTTTGGTTATAATTCCTAAAGTCAATAACATGGATGTATGGGTTACCTCTGAAGGTGATATTGTGTGAGATTAAAATAAACGTGGACTAGCTGTAAGAAGTCAAAAGTAGTTTTATTTATTTGAACATAGATTTTCAGCAATTATCTGGGTTATAAAGATAAGTTAATAATGAAAATGCAATAGACATATTTTTGTAAAATTAGCTGAGGTTTTAATTAAAACGAATAAATATATTTTTAATTCTTTATTAAAGCAATAATGGATATACAGCTGTCTGCAACTGACGTCTCGGGTTATAAAACTTAAGCTCAGTTACAGTTATATATTTAAAAAATGTTATAATCTAGAAATTATATATCCTTATTCTAAATAAAGTAAAAATATGAACAAGAGAAATTGCTTTACTTGATAATATTAATTAAATGTTTGGCAAGTCCAATGAACTAAATTATTTGTCAAAACATATTAAAATCATTATTTAATTATAAATTTAGTTTAATACGATATATGTTAGTTATAAGTAATTTAGCTATAGGAATGAATAAAATATAGGTGTCCTATGACAGTTTATAAGGGTAACCTACAAAAACAATTTACATTTTTAAATAAAAGTATATGTACCAAACACGAGTGACGACTCGACCTTGGAGTACCGTCACTATCTCAAATGAGCTATCGTGTCGTTACTAGACTTGATGAAGTCGAGTTCTGCTTATGATAATAATTGCTTATATCATAGGAACTAAAAAATTAAGCAATAATAACATGGCTAATATATTTATGGAAAAAATAAATATTATACACTAGCTTCTACTTAAGGCTTTTTCTATATAAATATTTTGCATTATTCTTTGCTTGCTGGTGAATTCAAAGTCAAACAGGAGGTGCATGGGAGGTCAAACCAATTGTGACTTGACAGTCACGGGTGGCGCCTGACGACAGTGTAAAGCAAGTGGCAGATACACACACACTCAGGCTCATCGTCGAGAATGCCACCTATCTATCTATAACACTAAATAAACAGCGTTGTCACTTCAAATTTATAGTTCACTTAGTAGTTTAATTTCAAGTTACCTTAGATAAATGTAAAATGTTGAAAGAAATTATTATATGATTGTATCTATTTAGGTGTTTCTAAACGCAGGGCTCCACATAGTTTCCTGGGAAGAGACCTGTGACTCCATCCATGACGCCCTCCCACCAGCCGTCGTCGTTCTTTTTCAAGACGTAGATAACTGCGCTCTCTTGGAACGAGAGCTCATCTTCCTTGTCAGCGTAGTAGTCGTAGATCGCTACCACTGAAACATACATTTATTAATATAAACAAATGTCTATAAATATAATAAAGCACCAGATTCAGTAGTAGTAGATTTAATACCTTTCTCGATATAATTCTTAGGCACCCATCCAGGTAAATCTTCCTCATCCGGAACTATGGTGGGCACCGCACTAGAGTATTGACCGCCCATCTTAGCCTAAAATATTATAATATAGGTATACAAATCTCTGACAAAACTTTATCAATCTATTACTTAATTCTAACCCTTGTTAAATTGTGCCCGATCGTCATCTTTAATTCATACAAATAAAAAAAAAAATAATAAAAAATTAAAAATCAGTCTAAACAAAACATTCATAATTGGTAATATACTTAAAAAGTCGTTGCTACAACAAACATTAATAAACGCCATTTTTCAAGAGATTTTTTCAATAAATTTAAAGAGAGAGTTAAACAAGATGTGACCTGCATGTGTCGTGCTCCAAAGGCGTCGTGTAGTTCGTCGTCGAGGGGCGGCGGGGGCAGCGGGGGGGACACCGACCCGCCGCGAGCAGACCCCGACGCTGACGACGATGACGCGCGCTGACAAACAATATAACACATATACAATATTACATTTATAGACTTTCAGACTTGGCCGTGTTAGGATTATTTGAATGGGCTATAAGACCCATATATATCAATAGTCTCTAATTGAAATATTATTATAAATAAGTTAGATAAAAAAATATAATAAAACTCTCCATTATACCAAAAAATTTCTTCAATTATAACTTTATAAATCATAAGCCATAAGATAGGTTTCCTAATAATCAAGACTACATCCAATAGCAACATTACAATTTTCGATGAGCAAAATAAATAAATATGAATTATACAACTTTCAACCTGTGTATCAGTGACAAAATGTCTAATACAAGAATGTTTTATTGTTATATATATAACTATATATGGATTAAATACTTACATGTCCAGGGAGTACCATTGAATGCTGACTGTGTTCTCCGTCTGATCCAATCAATGGAGATGGTGGAGCTGATTATAAAAGTAATAAATTATTAATGTGCAATAAACATAATATAAATATACAGTTACTATTATCAAATTATTTGCCACTTACGAGGCATACTTGAATGCAAGTCCTGTTGGGAGTAGTTAGATGGTGACTGATGCTGATTCGGATGAACCAGGCCCACCTGAGAACGATAAAAACAATCAAAAATTAATTTACAGCTTACAAAGTAATCTTGAAAAATTAATTAAACTTCAATACACATTTTTACACATAATAGTTTGTAAGCATTTTTGACCATAATATAAACAGATTGAGTATCTGCATTGTAATATATGTACAAGTTTATTGAAAATTAATAATAAGTTAGTAATAGAGCCTTAATTATACACGAAATATTTCTATCTGTCACCTGTGGTTGCACAGGTAGGGCGGAGTACCCAGGTGGGCGGGAAGCTCGAGGGTAGTTTGGGGCATAGTGTGACGGCACTTGCGGAGGTGCAACTGCGGGGGGAGTGCGGTACTCACGGGAAGACTTCCCTGAAACAATAAAATTGATATAACATCTTTAATCCCAAATAGTACTTTTAACTTAGTTATTACTATTTCAAATTGAAAGCATTCATTAAAAAAACTTATATAACGTTATGAACTATTTACTATTAGTAATAAATATATACATATTTTTATTTGATTGTTAAATATTTATCATACCCACATCTCTATTCAGAGGTTATAGAAACCAACTGACACAGCTAGAAATTAGTTTTAATACTGAGTTAAGGAAGAGTTGCTATTGGATTAATTAGTGATTAAATCACTTAAAAAGATTGTAGTGTTATTTAGATAACTGCACTGTTTTTTGCTAACTATAGTTTGTAATATAAAATAGAATGTATGTTGGAACATTCCTTATTTAATTCAAAAGCTTAAATATCAAATTAGAAGAATACAATCAGAAAATAAATATATATATCAAACAAATTGTTCATACCGAGAGTTCCTCTACCCAGTGTACCAGTATTGGCAGCTGAAGCAGACCGCACTACTGCAGGTGGTGTAGGTGGCTTGGTAGTGGGCGCTGGTAGCGGAGCGGCACCAGGAGCAGAGCCCGAGCGGCGGCCACGAGGGGTTCCCGTACTGCCACTGCTCCAGCGTGCACCATGACCAATATCATCAAGTGCTGGAAAATTGATTATTTGAAAATATTGATAATTTGATAATTATCAAAGATGTTGTCCATAAAATATAAACTGCAAGTAGATTACAAAAAAGTTAATAATATAAAAAAATATACAAATTTTGAAACTACAGTTTTGTTAAAAGCTCAAAATATCTTAATACAGTACCTAAAGGTGGTTTGGTCTAACATAAAATATAATATAATCTACTTTCTTTATCATTAAAAACCAAATTAATTTAGAAACTGTAAATTGCTCAATAAAAAAAGAACAGGCTTTGTAGAGTACTAGAATAAATCTAAAAAAAGTTACTCTCACATGTGTATTTACATTTATATATACATAATATGTAAATGTTATTTCTCATAAGAATAAACCAGTACTTATACCTTAAGATAAACCCTTGACAAATGAAAAACTAACAAAATATTTTGTACTGTGTTTATGTTTTACTTATATGAGGTTCTACAACATATTAAGTTACCTGAATAATCAATACTTTTTCTAACATATTTTATAGGTTTCTCAGGATTAGCAGGAGCAATAATTTTATACTGCCTGTTGGTGACTTTGTTCGCCGTCAAAACACCAATCTCACGTCTTGCAACTTTCTCCTTATGAATGGCGACTGTTTGTGCAATGTGGTTCATTTGACCTTCCATTTCAGCCAATTGCATTGTCTGCAATTCTAGTAATTGCAAAAAATTATAAGCAAGTGTATTGATTTGATATGCTACACTTGCCAGGGATTGGGTTGTGTAATTTTTAGTACTGTCTAAAGCCAGTCTTTTGTTTTCGGATTGAAAGTAATTTGCTTCACAGTACTCTGCAACTCTTTCTAGATTTGTGTGGCTATCTGTTAGGTGATTGCGCCCTTCCGGTATATCGGTTTGTAATAAAGCTGCCAACTCTGCCATGATTCTGTAACACAAAATATGTACTAAGCAATCTAGGCTGTAGGTAATTCAATTAAAATTTGCAGATAAAGAGAAAACTTTCTTCATTAAGATAAAGTAAAAAATATTTTTATCGTTATGAACGGTTGTCATGACAATAGTAATATAAAATATAATTATAAATTCGATTGCTAGATAGTTACTTAACAACATTAGTTTAGCCAAATATTGCGTTTTTAAATTGGTATGCAATTTCCTTTAAATTATTACAAGACCAGAAAGCTAGACATAATTATGATACAATATTTTTACCAACTAGGATCTATGTGTTTATTATACCTTAGATTTTAGTAAATCCGTTGTTTTGTATATTATAAATGACTATATTATTGAATAAGTTAATTTCATCCAATTGTATTGAAAACAATCTGAAGTTTGAACAGTGACAGTACGCAGTACACACCCTCAAAGCATAAACTACAAAGTAGAAACTAACTATATATCCTACTCTATGGTAGAAGCATCCGATAATCTCTAATAAGCTAATAACTAATAAATCAAAACCAGTACCAGTACTGGTATTAATATCAGTAAATATTAAAAAGGTATAAAACATAACTTTTCAAAGTGTATGTTTTTAAATAAAATATTTATAAATTATACCATAATATGAAAGTACACTTACGTATGGACTTACGTGTATGCAAAACTAAATAATAGTCTGTAAAGTCTAAAGTGTAATGTAATCTGTGAACTATTTCCTATAATTGGGATCTGCCAAAAGCCGATACGATTTCTGATTTCTTTATGTTTAAATATTTTTGCATTTAATAAAGGTATTTTGTGTTACTTAAGATGTAATAAATAGCCCGATTATTCAAGTTTTAATAACATGGGTACTAACGGGAACGGTCGTCGCGGTGGTGCAAAGCTACCCGACGTTCGCCGTCCCATGGAAGAGGGAGACTGTGTGAACGACATGGAAAGTCCTGAGCTCGATTTCGTTTACGATGATTGTGACTCGCAATCAAATGAAATAGCTGAACTGTACACATACACTGAACATCCTGAATTTCAGCTTAATGTGAAGGCTTTTGAGGATATCATGGAGGAATTTAACTTTCCTCCCAGTTGGCAGAGACTTTCAAATCAACAACAACGCACTGTAGTGATGAAGTTATTAGAGCACCTTGATGTTGCAGTAACAGAGATACGTATGCGCGCTACAAGATGTATATTATACTTGGCGCAAGGCTGCTGGGCCGAAATGCAATCTGACACTGAACAAGCCCACTGGGCTCGTATTAACATTATGACACTTTATGATATGGGAACATTTGCTGCGTTTGTTGAACTGCTTAATTTGGAAATTGTAAGAAGTAATGCAGCTGTAGCATCCAGAAAGCTAGCAGAATCCTTAGTTGACTCAACCAATTTAAGGGTAATCTTATCTGTTTTATATCTTATAACAGAGCATATGAGAACTGAGAAGGATAATCCGGATTCAGAATATTCAGATCTGGTAAAAAACTTTAAAGAAGAAATAGGAACTCCATTTTGCGAAGAATTGCTTCCAGTGAAGCTTCTTGCTATGGTAACACAATTATGTGTTGGGACTACTCCGCATTTTCCTATGAAGAAAGTGCTTTTGTTGCTATGGAAGATATTACTTGTGTTTCTTGGTGGGTCTAAGGAGTTAAAAGAACGTAAAGGTAGGTTGCGTGACAAATATGGACTACCACCATGCACAGAAGATACCTTGGAAATAATAAAAGGTATGCGTTCAAGCTCACCACCTCCCAGTGCTGCAGATATGCTTGAAAATCAAAATCCAGGCCAAAAAAAACTAAAAGAGAATGAAAGAGCCCTTAGAAGACAGACACTTATGAAACAAACTTCCTTAGACGAATCCGATGAACAAATTTTTGTTGATAAGGAGGAAACTGGTAATGGATCTGAAGATTATTCCATGGAATTTCAATCAATGTCAGCAGAGGGCTTGCAAAATGCAAACTCAAACCAAAACTGCCCATACTATATGTATGTCAAAAGGTTTGATAGTCCTCCACCACCCCCACCTCTTCCTAGAAGTCTGCCTTGGAGATCAAAAGTTCGTCAAAAAGATATAGACATGTTTTTGGATAATGTCCGAGTAAAATTTGTTGGCTACTCCCTGCCAGGCGACAGACTCACTATAGCTGGACTGCCACAGCCTATTCACGAGGGAATAGAGATTTTAAAAAAGCACACATATACAAGCCTTGCTGAAGTCCAGGCAGACAGAGAACTAGAGATTGCAAGAAGTCCACTAACCAAAGGTGAAAAGGATGTTGAGGAAACTGAAACAGAAACATTATATAGGGCCATGCAGCCAAACCTTCCACAATATATGATTGCTCTTCTCAAAATATTATTAGCAGCCACTCCCACTTCTACTGCCAAAACATATTCCATGAATATAATGGCTGATGTGCTCCCCGAAGAGATGCCCATGACAGTATTACAATCACTTAAACTTGGTATAGATGTAAATAGACACAAAGAAATAATTGTAAAAGCAGTTACAGCCATACTGCTGTTATTGTTAAAACATTTCAAACTAAATCATGTTTACCAGTTTGAATACATGTCTCAGCAATTAGTATTTGCTAACTGCATGCCCTTAGTATTAAAGTTTTTTAACCAGAACATCCTGTCTTATATTGGAGCAAAGAATTCAATACCTATTTTTGATTTCCCCGCTTGTGTTATTGGAGAACAACCAGAACTAACAAAAGATTGTTTGGACATTGGGGACTCAACAGTTCCATATTCATGGAGAAATGTTTTTTCATGTATAAACTTACTACGAATTCTGAATAAATTGACAAAGTGGAAAAATGCAAGAATCATGATGCTTGTTGTATTTAAAAGTGCACCAATATTAAAACGCACGTTGAAAGTGCGTCATGCACTTATGCAGTTCTATGTATTGAAGTTGCTGAAAATGCAAACGAGGTACTTAGGTAGACAATGGAGGAAAACAAATATGAAAACGATTAGTGCTATATACTCAAAGGTCCGGCATAGACTTAATGATGATTGGGCTTTTGGTAATGAAGTGGATGCTCGGCCTTGGGACTTCCAAGATGAAGAATGTGCTCTCAGAGTAAGTGTTGAACGTTTCAATCACAGACGGTACGGCAGTGTGGGAGAGTTGGAAACGGAACTAACTCCTGTGGACACTGACATTAATAGTGTTCTTGATACTACTATGGAACTTGATGAGGAATTCAAAAGCAATTACGAGCTCTGGCTAGACCAGGAGGTCTATCATAATGAAATAAATTGGGATGTTTTGCTCTCGGCATGAATTTATAGTGAAAATAAACTTATTTCTTTTTATACTATAATCATATTTTTTTTAAATGTGTACCGTAATTTGTTCTATCACAGTTTATAGTTGTGTATGTGATTTTGTTTATTGATTAGCTATGTATATAGTATTTAAAGATTGGTCTTTGACTTGAAGATAACACTTGGGTGTTATCTTAGTACAGTGTATCATAATGAGTCTATGAGTTAATAATAAAATAAACTATGAGTTAAAAATAATAACATATAAATTTAAAGTTTCAGAAAGATTATCGAAATAGGCTTGTATATTATCATTTGAGACATGTAAATTGAATCTATAAAATACTTGAATGTTTGAAATATCAAAAATTAATAATAATGCGGTGGTTCGAAATATTATAGTGAAAACTGAAATTTCTTGAAACAAAAAAGGAAAGCCTGTGATTTTATTTTATTCTTTTTCGTTTAATTTAAATAAAAGTTAATAAAGTTGACACCTAAAAGATGCCTTGCATAGTAAACAAAACTAATATGACCCATGAATTCAAATTTTTTTTTTATTAAATTGTACTTTGCAGTTATTAAGTATTGTAAAGTAGTAATGTTGTTGACAATAACATTTATAAAATGCCAACATTATTTGAAATATATACTATTGAATAATATGCAAAATAAAATTGTAGTGATTTTAAAATTGACTACCAAGTTAGTAAAAAATTTTAAGTAATCTAATTTTTATCAATTTTAGATAAACTCTCTGTAATTAAAATATTTAAAAATAGTTTATAACCGAACCCTGTTACTACAAGAACAATTCTCAAATTTTGATATTAAATTTAAGATCTTTGCTTTGTATTATTTCGTACGTGTTAACTAAATAAAAGAGTTGTACATTAATACAGTTTTACTTATAAAATTATTCAGACCTTATAAAATTATTTAGACCTTATAAAATTATTCAGACCTTATAAAATTATTCAGACCTTATAAAATTATTCAGACCTTATAAAATTATTCAGACCTTATAAAATTATTCAGACCTTATAAAATTATTCAGACCTTATAAAATTATTCAGACCTTATAAAATTATTCAGACCTTATAAAATTATTCAGACCTTATAAAATTATTCAGACCTTATAAAATTATTCAGCCCTTAAAAAATTATTCAGACCTTATAAAATTATTCAGACCCTATAAAATTATTCGGACCCTATAAAATTATTCGGACCCTATAAAGTTATTCGGACCCTATAAATTTATTCGGACCCTATAAAATTATTCGGACCTTATAAAATTATTCAGACCTTATAAAATTATTCAGCCCTTATAAAATATTCAGACCTTATAAAATTATTCAGACCTTATAAAGTTATTCAGACCTTATAAAATTATCGGTTGAGTAATTAAAACGTAAAAGCGTAACAAAGAAACGCACATTCTTCTTTATAATATTAGTAGCTTGGATTTTGGGTTTCATAATTTTCGTTGGTACTCTCAGGATTGATAATACATACCTAGTTAAATTAGGCAAGGTTACGGAAATATTACCGCCTTCTATCTTCCCTTACGAAAGTCGTCCTAGCGTTGATAAAGAGACCTTTCCCTTTCCTCTAAAGCGGGTCGATCGCCAGGCGTAGTGAGTTACGGTACCTCGAAATCACCCTCACCGCGATGATCTTTGGCAAGAACGTTTTGGAGTTCGCAGCAGAAACTCCAGACAGAATAGGGCCGTCGTACAATGGCATGCCCCCTACGATGCCGGGAACAGCGCCCTATCGACTTTGAGCAGAAGCCTTCTGACAGATTGTGCGGTTGTTACCAACTTTGGGGTCTAGAAGAGAGAAATGAGCTCCGAACTTCCGTCTTCGCTCGAGTACCAGATACCTTATGTGGCCCTCTAAAACACTGGACCAAACCTATAACGTTTAAACACTGGACGAAGTGGACACCCGAGCTATCTGCAAGCTCCCGTTGTAACTTCTAGGTCACCAATTGATCTATGAGACTAACGATATAACTGACCACTCGATGTTTTAGTGTATCTATTTTACTTTTTGTTTGGATCTCTAGAAAGTGCTAGATATGGGTTACTGATACGTTACATGCTACTACGCTACACTGCCGTCTTTTAACGTTACATGAAAGTGGTTGTCCCAAGATTTGAAGCAAGATGCAGTATGTACCTAATGGATCATGCAGCATAACGCTTTTGGTGCATTTTTGTTTGCATTATCATTTTGATTAACGAAGTTTGTGCCATATTGAGGCCATCCTCAATATATAAGTAACTATAGCAATTAAAAATGTTACCAATAATGGCCGATACAGTTATTAAAAACAACAGCCATTGGAATAATATACCTACACATGCTTATCCATATAATAAGCATAGATCACAAATTCATTGTCTTGTATCTTTTTTCTTCATATTGAAAGAATTCTATCCCATTTGATGTGTCGTTGATGTAATGTATCATTATAGACTTCGGAAACATAAGTCAATTCTAAGACCATTTTGATAAGACATTCCCAGAGCACACTTACTGACCGAGAAAAATAAAAAAATACTAATTTTTAAAAACCTAGGTGTTCCTGCAAAACCTAATATTTAACTAAGGTATATTGTTGTTTAATATATGGTTTTATATCTATTTTGTAATATTTTAGTAATCAGTATTCGGTTGTCTTATTGCAGCTAGTTTATTTGAGTAGATAAATACATGAATTAAAAATAGAACTACATTGATAAAGTTATATTTTTATAGTTTACCGTTACTTGGGATATCATTTTCATATTTTTATATTAATTCAACAGACTCCCCTTCATCTAAGAGATAAAAGGTTTTTTATTAGCACGGGGCAGCCTGGGTTTGTTCTCACGTCAAACGTCGCCGGTATGACATCAGAACATTTGTAATATTGTGTTCTTTAATGGATCTCTGCCCCGCCGGGGCACTTAGGATGTATTATAGATTTACACAAAACTGTGCAGGTTGGTTAAATTTATAATGGGGTATTGTTTTGATAAAGATGGGGTTAACGTAATCAGACCTTTACGAAACATTAAGCAATATATTTGGTAAGAAAAACAGTACTAGTGTTTATAATATTCCATTGTAACTATAAAAATCATGTTAGAGATTATTGACAAAAAATACAACACTTTATCAATTATTTAATATTTTTATTGCTTACCTATAAAATAAAATGTATAATTATACATACCTTAAGATTTATTTTCTATTAAAACATACGTGAAATAGAAATTCTTTTAAACAGAACTCAAACGGGTTTATATTTAAATTATATGTTATTACATCCCTAACGCTAAATCTATATAAACATAATAAAAATAATTATTATTTATAATACATACAGAATATTCTCTTGGCAAAAGGAACACGTTAACAGTTATAACAATACAATCTAGCGTTGAAGAATTTTCTGCTCTGTAAGCCGTGTAATATCCGCAAATTACACATTCAGAAGAGATCTAGCTTTTCTTTATACACCATGTATATTCCGTTTTATGTTATATTTGTCTCAAGAGTGATAGCGTTGAAGGAAGGTACCTTTAACGTGAACGATATTTTGAACGAGGATCTAATGCCGACGTATTTTTTAGATGATCATAGAATGGGTGATGAATCAACCGCAGCGGTGTCCCAGGTTCCAGCTGTGAATGGATCAGTTGATGCCGCATTTTCTACTCTTAATTTTCACAGGTATTTACATATATTTTTATTCATATACCTATAATAATTATACCCAGATGTAGGTATAATTTTTATCATGGTATTATTGAAATATCTTCTCAAAAAAAGATATAGCTTGTAGATAACATAAATAACCATGATTTCTCTTTAATCTTGAACTTAATGGAATAATAAGACTTGTATGAAATTATTTGTGACAAGATTTTCTATTTTAATAGTTTAAATATATTTTTAAGTTTAATCGAGTAATAATACTATTTAATAATTGCTATAGGAAAATGATGAACGAATATCAGTGTAGAAACTACGTAGCAGAACAAATTTTAGAAGAAATGGGTAAAAATGTTATACAACACAGAGTTGGCAAACCTTTTGACAATGTGTTTGTCCGTCGGTCACAAGACCCCAGAAGCAATCTTTTCTACGATCCAGGTTCTGCTAACTATCAAGACTGGCTAGCTAAGTAAATATATTATTATAACAGTTAATATATATTTCTATTTAGTCTATTTATCTTTAATTCATTTGATATTTAAGTATTATTTTGAAAACAAACAAAAATAAACGATTATATCTGAACAGTTTTCTTTCTAATTATTGATATAAGAGAAGTGTTGATGGATGGCTGACACCTTTCGCGGAGATAAGGTTGCGGTACAACAGATGAAAATATATATTTTTTATATTTTCAAACTTTGATAAAATATGTACAACAATTTGGAATAAATGTCCTTCTTAAAATCTAAATGGATTGAAAGCTATTTTAAAAAATGTATATAACTGTTATATTATTATTTTTATATATTATATTAATTGTAATTTCCTTAATAATAAAAATATTTTACTGTACAGAGTAATGGCATTCAACGACGTCTACAAACATCACAACTTGTCTGTTGGGTCAAATTTGTCACAGATAGAGACTTCACCTCGTCAGAGAGGGTATGAGGTTATGGAAACAGAGGCAGACGTAGGACTGGGTGACTCTGACGGTCTCATGTATGATCTGTCCAAACACGGTAAGAACATAGAAGATCTCTCCTCCTCGACTATATTATTAGTCGCATGAGAATCCTATTTTATGTTAATAATATCGAAGTCACGATGTACACAATGAGATAATAACTAAAACTATTGATATTAAGAGAAAACAAATAAGTCTACTCCTTCCATGAACACAACCTACTTATAAAAAAAATACGGAATGCTAAGAATTGACCTAGTTTAATTATTTTTTACGGATTTAACTCGCGTATAAAGACGTAAAGGGTATAACAACCTCCAAACGATCTGTAGAATTCGTAAAAGAAGGCTGCTCCAAAATATCAATAACGAAGCCTTATTCACATTTAGGCGCGGCTCCTGATTAAACTCTCATGATGGACACGTATGGAAAACATTACAAAATCCCTGGGGATTTTGGTGTTTCGTCATTCAGACCAGACTTATTTCTGTATTCTAAACATCTGAGACGCGTGATACTTGTGGAGCTTAGTGTTCCCTGGGAAACAAACATCCTCAGGGATCACACATTCAAGCTTAATAAGTATTACGAACTGACCAACGAACTGTCCAGGAATAAATTTATAGTTAGTTTGTAGGCGGTAGAAGTGGGAGCGAGAGGTATAACAGCAAAATCTCTCTATAACCTACTTAGGAGAATACTTTACCTTGGACTTTCTAGAACAAGCACCGGTTAATTTCTAGAACATATTTCAAAAGCGGTATTGGTAGGTTCTTTCCAAATTTGCTTAGGTAGGGAGAGGAGTGTAGAGGGTGATGGCGAGCGTTTTTGCGCATAATAAAAGGGCCCCTTAAACCTACCCCTGGGTCACAAGTCCCAGGCACTGTTTGCACTCCTCTCCTTGCAACGCGGTGGGCCCGGCACTTGCTCGGTGAATTCATGGAATGCTGAGAAGCTTCGTCTCTATAAATTTTAATTTTAAATCTAACCCGAAATTTCGAATGACACAGACCTCCATCTCGTCTAACCGTGAACACGATTGCTGCAAAACAATCGAAACGTCGGGTTAGATTTAAAATGTAAATTAAAAAGATAATTCATTATACGCGAATTAAATCCGTAAAATATGTTTTAATTCAATGTGTAGTACTCATGAAAGTCTTAGAAAATGCTAGCTTAGTTTACTTTCCCGTTAAACTAAATCAAAGTGGCATTTCGCATTAAACATAAGAAAATCTTTCATTACAAGTTTTTTGATATTCACGATCATAAAAAATAGGAACCCACTAAAAGGTTAAGTGTATTTTAGTTGGTGGGTATGAATACTCAATGCAACCCCCACCCCCTCCTCTGTACCATCACTCATCATCTCAACATGAAGTCAACGAAGAGTATGGAGAGTCACACGGCTTGGGCATCGCTGACCTGTTCGAAATTTCCCTTACTGGAATTGCCTTTTTGTCCTTTGGCATGTTCATCTTGCAAGTTCTTATGTGTATAACTATGGTTTGTATCCAGACCATTCTATGTTGTAACTTTATAATAGCATTTAAATTAATCGTTTTTAAGTATCTATGTCATTATTAAATTAGACTCACTGATGGGAACTTATGTTGTCTTACGTGAATTTTATTTTAATGTGACAAGAAAAGGTAAACGTAAATGTATTAAATTAATTAAACCTTTATTTGGAATTATTTGCAAGTACTAATTATTAAGAAAATACTAAAATACAATCCTTTATACAAAACGGTTTATTTGAACCTTGGGATGTCCTTAAACAACCGAATCCCGGGAACAATGATAGAGCTATTTAGAACTCCAACGGAATTAAACGCAATGGTATTTCCCTGGGTAGATACGATGAATGCTGGCTGCTGCTGCTGGCTGGCTGGTTTTCACACTTATACACGTCTCTTTGCAGAATCATCCACAAACCCAGCTGATGCAATTCGTCGACAACGCAGACACGGTTAATGTGGAAAGCATATTCCGAGCAAAGCGCGAGACCGAAAAGCCGATTGCCGCTCTTAATAACATTGCCCGATACGCCTTGATAGCAATCAAGCCTCAATCCCAAGCCTGCCTGTACCGCACTTTATGCTTAGGAAACAAGCATGCGAGGGGAATACGTGGAACTAGTAAATATTGGTTACCTTTGTGGTAGTAAGTATATTTCTTGTTTCATATGACTAACCTTTATTGGAACGTAGTTACTTATCGCGCGTTTTTAAATGGGGCTAGACGATTAAAATTCTTACCAAAAGTTGGCACGACATGTTTTGCTATCTCTCTCTCTCTCTTATAGAAAGTAAGCGAGATATTTTCATTTTTATCATTATTTTTCATATTAAGCAGTTTTTTCCTAGATTTAGATTACACACCAGGTTTTTTGGTAATAGCCTAGCTTACCAATAGTTATCCTAATACCAGAGTACAAAGCAAGTAATAAAACGATAGAGCTAATTGATAGCATATTATCAAAAGGAGTTTAATTTAATACATTCAAATAAATAATCTATTCTATTTAAGATAATTAGTATATAATAATAAATGGCTGCCTCTGTGCTCGTCAGTGCGGGTGTGTCGTGGGTGCGGGCTGGGGTTGGGGGTGCGGGGGTTGCGGCAGCGCTCCGGGCGGCGGCTCTGGGGCTAGGCGCGGCTGACTGTACACAGATATATACCGAAGAGTGTAATTTGGAAGAAATATAATGTAAAAACAAAATGTATTTTAGTAGGTGCTTATGTCAAATCAGCCTATGAAAGGCCCAGATAAATAGTATTCATTATTTTCGGACTCTACAATTTAAACAAATCATAATAAAGCAATTATTAGTAAATAGTATTTAAACATTGTAACATTAGTAAAAGATAAACGGTAAAGGAACATAAATAAAAACAATCTCCCAGCGGATATATAGATTGGATAGAAGAGGTTGGAGATATTTAATTTAAATATGTAACTAATTCTCAATCTTTTTTACAATTTAAAATTATGATTGATGATTTTGATTTGATTTTGATGATTTGAAATCAAAATAAACATTTTTGTTTTCTTTTTTACAGAAACTAAGCAGTATCTTTATTATGTTTAAAACTGTTTCTTTTGTGGAAGTAGCCTCGCTTTTATGTGTAATACTTAGTTATAGATTAAAATGAATTATGCTTATGATTAAATAAAATTCATGTATTTACAAGGAATTATATATATTTATTTATAACATTTATTTAAAACTACTCTGATACTGACAACTACATTGAAAACTTATCTGACCGTTATATTTCAAGATTTGTATTGTTGTTTTACAAAACAACTCGCTCCAAGTTTATTTAGTCTGAGGTTCTTATCCTACGTATATTTACAATTGATACACATAAATTTTTAAAGCTTACAATAATTACAAATAATGAGACCTTATATCGACAACTATTTCAAATGTACAGATAAAATATAATTTACACAAGATAAGTAAAACTTAAAGAAGTCAAACAAAGACCATACTTCATACATACTTAATTATGAAGGTGAAAAAAATTGCCCAATAATTTTTAACACCTGGGCCACCCACTAAAGCGAGTGACAGAAGTGGCGAGTTACAGCATAGTGTACACTTGACGAGTAATTAAGTCAGTAAACGTCATAAAAGTAGAGCTAATTGGACAACCACGGTTTCGCCTACACATTAGCAAAAGGATGATAATATTTTTTATCTGGTTTATCATTTTATCAAATAAATTAAGTTTACAATATTAATTTATCATATTGTTTATTTTGATAATTATCACATTTATACAATTTCAGTTCGGATAAACAAATTAAAAAATTTTGATCGACATTCTATAAAGCCATTACGTTCGCAATTATTGATCTGACTTTAACATGAGTCAACATTGTGTAATGTGATTTATCTTATGGTTGTGATGTTGGTATCGTAACAGGAGTAAACATGCAGCTCAGTGGGGTGTAGGCATACGGGTTTATAAGTGAATAGGTCTGTGGAGCGTGTCCGAAGATATGTCCTGGAAATAACCCTTGCCGTTGAGCAATCTTCAGACGAGACGTGAGCTGCTTCTTCCATTTGGTCCGTCGATTTTGAAACCATGTTTTTATTTGCACTTCAGTGAGTCCAAGTGCTTTTGAGAGTTCCAATCTTTTTGATACACTAAGATATTTGTCGAGTTTAAATTCTGCTTCAAGCCTTTCAAGTTGTTTCGCGCTGTAGGCTTGTCGAGGTTTCCTTTCTGGTCCTGATCGCCTTTGTCTTCGGTTATTTTTGTCGTCTGTGAAAAAAAAACTTTGTCAGTAACTAACTGAAAAAAATTATTAGCCGGAACTAGTTTTGTGTAAATGAGAGAAATAAAAATCCTACGGTTGACTCATATGATAAACAATTACCTAATACATTTCTGTTCGACAAATTTTTCTTATTTGCATCCTTTACTATTTTATAATATGTGAAAATATATATTAATCTCTTGTTTAAAATATTATTGTAAAACTAGTATAATATGGAGGTATTATATTATCAAAAAATATAAAAAATCGTATTTAGAACAAAATCGTATTTAAAATAAGTCTGTGTTTAAAAAATATTTTTAATATACGGTAGTCGTCAATAACTATTCAGATTTTCGAATTCCAATGTTTAATACGACACCTATAGCAGCAGAAAAACTGCTACATCACCTTCATACATCCAAGGTAGCGATTTCTAGAGTCAACTAATGACGAACGTTAAAAACATATTAACTGTCATATATTATATTATCGATATCCTAAAGTAAACTTATCTAACACGCCTCAGTTTACAAAGTAGCTGCTCTCGCTAAGAACAAACAAACGGTGATTTTTTTCTCAAGTACTAATCGGAATTGTAGCAGCCTCTCGTTAAGTGGCTATAAACACAATCAGGGTGTTTGCGTTGCGCCTGCGCAATTTCAAATCTGTCGTGTGTATACCATTGTGGTTGGTGTAGGGAATGTTAACGATTTACGTCAGCATCTTTTAATTTTTAACTAATTTATGTTTGTAACATAATTTTCTATATTATGACTATGACCTAGTCTTTATATGCTTTAAAAGATGAGAAAAATAAACTAAATACCTCTTCGATCAGTTTTTACTATGAATATATATTAATATCAAGTCGCAATAACACATTCGGCTTCGATATAGCACCTGTAATATTGTTATCACATATAAGTGAAATCCTGTGTATTATTTACAATATTCATATGTGTTAAATGTGCGCATGCTTACTATAATGTCCTTACAATGTTTGTTTTCTTAGTCTGAGATGCCAAATAATCGTTTATTAGTACCAATAATGTGAGTGTGGTATTAGCACTATTTGAATATATTCATAAAAAATCGTGTATCATCTCGTAGATATACTTCCAACGGTGTTAAGGCGAAGTGCAAACATGAGCTTTGTTGGTAATTATCGTCGCAGCAGCTGTTTACCGACACTTCGGTGCGAAGTCGCGACCACCGTCCGTCGCCGGCGACAATTCGGCGAATGTGTCCTCAGCTTTATCCTACTAAATGGAACGCCATGTAAACGATATTAGCTTTTCTTATTATATGAAGGGACAGACATTTTTCACTTTTAGTACGTATTTATTGTCAGAAATCAGTCAAGGTAAATTGGTGACGCAGATACTATTGTTGACTTATCTTTTATATGTATGAAATATGCCATGTTTGGTATTTTTAGTAAAGTTGCTATTTGGACAAACGTAACAATTATTTTAGAATAAATACTTTATTCAGGAAATTTCCTTTCTTTCATATACATGCTGGTAAAACAATATAACATTATTGTAAAGCGATTTAAATCTAAACAAATGTTTTGCGTCTAAAATGTTTATATACTGTTCAAATGAATATAAAGAATTTAGAAATCTACATTAGTTAGAGTATAGTTTACACAGAAGGTTTGGTCCGCGAGACCTCCAACTTTTTCTCGGAGGTGACACATCACACACTCATTTTATAGCCACTGAAATTCCGACAGCTCAGTAATACTAATGTGTCAAAACCGTTATTAAATTATAATTTCTTGAAGCGCAAGCGCATTTCTTGCTTAAAGCGCAAGCTGGTTTAAATTGGAAGATGGTAATATAATTTTAATTTCAGTTCCTCATTACGACCATTTGAAACTATTCGCAGACAATTTTGAACATTTATTGTAATGTATTTTATTAAGGTAAATTTATATTTGAATCTATCTTTTTAAATTTAGTTATCTTTTTAAAAAGTACCTTATTAAGAAACATGACTATCACAGACCAATAGTTAACCAAGTAGAGCTATTCCTTTTGATATTTAATATTTAAGAAATTATTAGGACAAGAAGATTTGTTTAAAATTATTAAACTCGTGTCAAATAACAATTTTTCGACAATAAAATTTTATGATTAATGTTGTCGGATGTCGTAATTTTGAACTTTATTTTTTTATATTACTAGGTAAGTAGTGCCCAGTTGTAGTTACTTCAACACAGCTAGTATATGGTCTGATCCAAACAGGCCGTCTCCAAAACCATCGACGTCAAGTACCTCACTGTTTAGCTTGGTTTAGAACGATGATTGAGAGAACCGGAAGCTCAAACTCCTTTCTTTCCTCTCTTTTTTAAAAAAAAAAGATGCTAAATCTTTCGTCATTTCCTGTACCTCGTAGGTGGCAATTTTAATTATTGCAAATGTCGATGAGCAATGGCATCTCTTACAATCAGGTAAGCTGTTCGCTAGTTTACTCCCATCCCATAAAAAAGGATAAAAAAGAAAATTTATATTGATATTATTTATTATTATTACCTTTTTCTAGTTTCTCTATCTCATCTAGTTTATTATGGCAAATATAAATTATGTCAAATCCAACCCTTAATCCAAACTTAATGTTGTTGAATATAATTGTTCTTATGAGAATTAGTTAATAAACATAAGTACATAAAATAGTTCAAATCTTAAAAACGTTATTTAGATTAATCCCAAGACTTACCAATTTTGTATTAAAAATTAAAGGTTTTAGAAAATTCAGCGAGATAATATCGTTAAGGATTAGTGAATTGGTTTTGTAGGTGTGAAATATATCAATTACTACTGGGTTCACTACGAACTTAAAACTTCAAGAAAGTCATCAGAATTATTTTGCATCTAATAAAATAGTTTATACGCATTATTTCAATATAACCAGATCAACAGCCCCAAAACAACACCAAAGGGAATTAAATAAAAATAATACATGAATTATTGCCTTAATTGAACAAAATAACAATTATTCACGAGGGATGATTGCATGCGTGTGAAGATTCACACCGGAGTAGTCACGCGATCCCGCGCATGCAATGTTGCGTTATAACTCTCAAGTGCTACTGTAATACCAAAATACCAAATATCATTATGGTATTATAACATATATAACTATATAGTAAACTCTTTGTTATTACATTCTAGAATTCATTATCCATTTTATATGTATATTTATAAAATGTGGACTAGCTATCAACGCGCAGAAAAAGTTAAACTAGAATGTGTTGAAGTGATGACCTGTTGGTGTTGTGGTTAGTAGACCTGAATGCTGAACCAGGTTGTGGGTTCGATCTCATCAGGGAACAATTCTTTGTGTGATCAACATATTGTTGTTCCAAGTATGGGTGTACTGTATTCGTTATTAATATGTCAGTGAAACCCCCGCGCCACAACTATAGTTTAATATCTAATGCGGGAGTTCTCCTTTAAAAAAATAATATGGAAATTTAGGACATTGCTTTATTTATTATCCGAAGCATCAGCTAGGGATTGTTTACAACTGCATTATTAAGGTGAGGCAATGCGAGATGAGATTTGCGTGTACCGACTTTAAGTGTAGATTGTATGTACAAATAAAATATATTTCATGAAAAATATTATTTTATATGTGCTTGGAACCAACAATATTTGTATATTTTATATAATTTATGTAAAATTTCTTTAATACCTTGTTTATTTTACCTAGAATTTTTATATTATTATAGTCTTGAATTTCTTGAACGTTAACATTCTGTGGTCTTTTTACTGATATCTCTATGCATTTTTCTTATTTTATTACGGTACATAGTTTACTATATATAGTTTTAATGAAACTATTTTAACAGCTCGATGTGCTTGTTTCCATTTGAAAATACAATTAGTCGAATTTAGTAAAGAATTGTATAGTTTAGTGTGTGTTATCGTGTTTTAAAAACAGTTTATCCTATATCCTATACTTATCCACATTCTCCTTTCTCTTTACTGCATGATAAATTAAAAAAATATTATCTTTCTGCTAGTAAGTTTTTAAAAAAATTCAGACAAAGATTAAAGATTTTTTTTGGTAATCTTTGTCCCATTGGTCGAGGTAAAAAAGTCTAAAGCTTTATTCCATAGTACCAAGTCATGTATAGTTTATCTTTATAATTTACCCTGACAAGGGTCATCGGAATAAAGATGATATAATAGCGACGCATTAACCTTGTCTGTCGTTAAGTATTAAATATTTAATCTTCCATTTTTATATGTTTTCTCGGTTTATTTGTACCAGCTATTATCAACAGGTCTAAACGTCATAAAGAGACAAAATTAAATTGATGCAGGTTAAATTAAGTTTTTAAAACTATTATAGGGATTATTATTAAAGTTGTCTGTATTATCTCTGTTTATCTATTTTAATGTATTGCTTAAAAAAAAAAAAAAAGAATCCCAACTAAAACGAAAATAGAGTTTGTTAGGCTTACCTAGCTACTACTTTTTTCCTTTTCAGAGTATGAATTCCGGATATAATTTTTTTATTTTAATTCAGATAACATCCTAATTTAAAAATATCAACCCTTGTGGAATTCTTACAACAGGAATAATAATAAAACATTTGTTAAAGTTTTTGTTAGTTTTACTATATATTTTTTGTCTGGGTTATTAAAATGAACTTCATGGTGGTCCCAATGAATTATTTGATTGAATATATGCTAGTGGTAGAGACCCAATTGGGGCAATTGGATACAAAATTATAATAAAAGTATGAACATACCATAAAAGGTAGGTTGTTGTGTGGCCAGCCAGTGCGCATACGCATGTCCCGCTAATACCTCGGCCCCGTTGAGTGCGTTTAGTTCCGGACACGTTGACGTTGATGACACTGCGAAAAAATACAACAAATTTGTACAAAAATATTATATATTTAAAAAACAATATGAAGATATACCTTTTTAATAATAATTGATTAGATTTTGTAGTCGCATTTTGTTTCACTTAAAACCATTTTACAACTTTTGAATTTTCGTTGGAATATGTTAATCACTGACTTATACTTGTATACATATTAAAAAACATAATATTTTATTATGATAAATTTAAGAATCTTCAATCGTGCAAAATATTTGATTGCGAAAATTAACATTGTTCGGGTCTCGTCTTGTATCTTAAAGAAAATGCATGGGTCAAAGTCCCATAGTGGTGAATTCTAGTTTCTTTTCTCAATTTTAAAGTTAATAACTAAACATTTATATTTCAAAAATGAATAACTAAATATTTATATTTAGATATCTTATCTACTTGAAACCTGTTTCAATAACGTAAAAAAAGATTCGAAGATAAACAATATCTTTCATTCTTTAGTATGTATAAAAGTCGATGTTTGTTTGTAAGATTATTTGGAACTACATGATTGACTATCTTTTGTTTTTTTTTTAATAATTTAAATAGATTGGTTCCTAATTATAAAGCGTAATAACTAATATAATTTTAAGATCGTTCTTACAAAATTATAAACTTATTAGTAGTAAGAAGTATATTTTTTACAGTACCGTTATGTTCATCAGCGGTTTCTTCTGAATTATCACCATCTTCAATAACTGTTCTACTCTGAGATTTATTGTTATTACCTAATATACTGTCTATGAGAAAGTTTTTTCCTTTACCATTTAAAAGACTATTAGGGGAATTATTTATTCTATTTATTTGTTCACTATCACAAACACCCTTTGTTTTAACAGTCATTTTATTTACGTACAAGTTTTTACTATATATAATACTGTCTTGTATATTTGACATGTAACTTCGACTGTCCATTTGATCACTATTTTCACAAATTACGTCAATGGTTTCATTTTCACTATTTGATTCCGATTCACAATATTTTAATCCATCAGCACGAGTCACACTGATTTTATGATCAAATTTCCCGGAGTCGTTTTCGCACGTGCTTGATATATCGTCAATTGAGTTCATTATTTGTTATATTTGTTATCACTAACAATTATTTGAGTATTACATTATGTTATGTATATTTAAAATATTTTGTCAGTAAGGACGTTAAAAGACGCTAGACCTCGGTAAGTAGTAGGTAGTAATTGCTTCCCAAAATAGGTGGTACCAAGTATACTGTTGCAGAAGCTGTAGGTATCACTGCGTGGAGATACTCTCATGCTACTGGTTAATAATTCAAAGGAGGGGATAACGCCATCTTAAGAGGTGGGGCTTAGTGAACCGCCTGTGAAAATTCACACCTTTCTTTTATTTGATAACAAGTTATATGAGAGCTTTTTACAGCACAAAAGATCCCTAAAAGCTTATGATGAGATCTGCAGGGAATCTCAGGGTTGTTATTGGTGTGTCATCAATTTAATGTGATGGATGGAGGCAGTGGGATAGAATATAAGAATTAAAAATAAAACTGTTTGTTAAGAATTAACTTTTATTAGAAATTAATTCATGGGTGGATATAAAGTGTGCCTTAAGAGATTTCACTTATACGATATATATTTTTTCTATAATTTTTTTTATTAATGTTCATTTGTCTATTTCAAATTTTCAAATTTAAAATTTAAAATAATAAACTATTAATTAATTAAGTAGGATATTTATCTTTTTATATTTTATAATTAATTTATTTAAGTTAACTTATTTTAGCTAAAAATGAGTCACCTCACTAGTGCCGCACAATCGACACTAGTGAAGTACGGACGTTGTAGCTTCTTCCATATTAATTCGTCACAATAGAGCGGTAGAGTGTCAACTACTACCACTATATGAGAAAAGCGTTACTGAAAAAAAATATATCTTAAAAAAGGTTTTTATAAGAACGATTTATAAACTTCATAGGAAATCAAAAATAATATTTTCAAACAATATGCTGGGATATTTGGATAAGTTAGAATGCAATTGTATATTATTCATACAAAGAAGAGCATCGGTAAAAGAATTAGAGAACGCATCTCCGATATCCAGAATAGGCGTCCATCAAAGTCACCTGTGTGTGAACATACCATAGATAAACCCTTACCAGGGAAGATGATATTTTATATGGAAGAAGTTTAGAGACTTTATAACATCTGGAACTTATTCATGAACAATATAAAACCCCATGTCTGTGACCGCACTATGAGACTTCAAGATGCTGTTAGTGCGATCTGTGTGCTCTTGAAATCTGTGTCATGAAACTAGAAATCGTTGGAGGAAGACAGACAGACAAAGCTACTGACAGACACCTACATCTTGTCGTCCAGTGGACGAAATTATTGCATAATAAAATTAAATTTTAAAATGTAAATACCTAAGTATATGTAAAATAAAAAAAATAAATAAGAACAAAACATATGAGTTTTTCCCATTTTTATGACCCTAAACGCTTTTTCTAGTTATTTTATTGTTATATAACTTATTTTATAATTTTATAATAAGTTATATCAATAAAAACCTTAACCTTCGATTTATTTAAATGCAAACTAAAAAATACTACAAACATTTGTGTCAAATACAGTAAAAGTTTTTATTCATCACGATAAATAACTTAAGCTTTACAACATAATAATATACCTGTATAAACATCAAGAAATATTAAAAGCAAATATTCACTGCTTCTATTTATTCTCCTCTTATCAATATAATTAAGTCCGTCTTAATTAGAATAGTTAATACTAAATTCTTTGATTTTCCACTTAAGATTGAACAAGATTGGTTCATTTTGTTCAAAGAAACTACATAATGTATGATATTTACATATGACTTGCTTTTGCACGTGGCTTTTCCGGCACTGGATAATGTCTTTTTATATGTGATAAAAGTTTTTCATTTCCCTTTTATTTTGGGATAAAATTTTCTCAATAATACCGACATTTTTCTGTAGTCTGGACAACGTGTGTGCAAAATTTTCCATTAAATTGTATGGTGATCGATTGATTAGTTAGTTCATGTCTGAAGATGTAATAAAATAAAAAAAATTGCCTCACATTAACTTACATTATAGGTATATTATTATAAAACGCTGGACTAGCTGAAGCGCAGTTAGGAAACCTAACACACACATTGATCTAACCCCTAAGTAAGAAAATTATTTAATTGTGTTAAGGGTTTTAGACAACGATACAAATGCATAGAAATACATATTATAAATACTGAGAGTATATTTAATAAATGACCAAACCCAGAAATACAGACATCTATGCTTAACACACACATACCTGTCCCTGTCGGGAATCGAACCCGAGCCCCGCTGCGTATCTATACTTTAGGCCTCTGCGCTAACCACTTGACCAACGGAGCGGTAAAATATGTTATGATTATATATTTGTATATTCTATTTACTGTGCTTAAGCTGGACTATATATTCATATATTATATCTACTCATTAATTGTTTTTTTGTTAGCTATGATTACATAAGCAAGAGTTAGTTATTAAAGTTATTGTTTTTTTTCTTATTCTTGCGATACTGTAATCTCCCCTTGATACGAGCATTTATGAAATACATTTTTAGTGTGGTTAAATATTATATTCGACCTGGAGAAAGAAAAAGAATACCAAAATAGCAAAAAGTCAATATATATAAATATGATAATTCCCCTCGAGTTGTCTTATTTATTCTATTTCAGGACTATATGGATTTTTCTGAAATAAATAGGTATAGAAATAGTATGTAGATATAAATATATATATGGGTATAAATACTTAGTCTGGCCATAAATTCTGTTACCGTTAAAAAAAAAAAATACATTTGAATTATGAATCTGTCACTTTTATACGAATGTTCATTGTGTTTTCTTATTTTGGCGCCAATACATTATACATATTTTGTTATATTAAAATGGAGTGGTGTGATGAAGAGAACAAAATCACTGTGATTGCATTACCCAAAGGTATTGCAATCACAGTGATTTTGTATTATCCATACCTAAGCTATGGAGAGAAATGCAATTTTTAAAACCTTCATATACTTGGTATCAGACAAGTGTGTGTGTACCGCGCCATTAATAGGTACAATGAGACTTCTGCTAGACAGAGAAAGATCTGGCCATTAACGTAGTGTTCGTACGAAAAAGGTGGTCAAAGCAGTAAGGGAAAGAATTCGAAGAAATCCTGTCCGAAAGTAAAAGATTTTATCTCGCGAAATGAAGATATACATCTAGAACCACTAGCTTACCAGTAGCTTCCCAATTAGTCGACAGAGTGCAACGTGGGTATTATCCGACTTCAGTGATGGTTTGGCTGAGCCATATTTTTGTGATAAAGGTATCAAAACATCGGTACAAGTGTATCAAGATACCATTCTTGAGAAAGTAGTTAAGCCCCTTAATAATACCATGTTTAATAATACAATGTTTAATAATACCATGTTTTATAACCAAGTATGGCTCTTCCAGCAAGACTCGGCGCCGGGTCATAAAGCTCAGTCCACGCAGTCTTGGTTGAAAGCGAACGTCTCGGACTTTATCAGAGATGAAGACTGGCCGTCGTCTAGTTCCGATCATAAACCGCTGGATTATGATTAATGGTCAGTTTTAGAGAGTACAGGTTGCTCTAAATCCCACGATAATTTAGTGTTCCTAAATCAATCTATACGATTCGCAGTGGAGAATTTCTTTATGGAAAGAGCGCTTGCTTCTATTGAACTGGCTTCAACGTTTAAAAAACGTATTTGCATTTTTTTTTTTTGTTACAATATTTATGGCAAGACATTATGGAGTTATATACATATTTGGAATCAGGGTTTTTTTTTATTCCCAATATGTATATAACTCCAAATCACAAAAAAATGATTGTACCAAATAGTCCCACCTTCGAATTATGTTAAATTTCAATGTATAATTTATGAAATAGTATAATTTTAAAATAAAAGAAATAAAAAATTGCCAAAGAACCGAAATACAAACTTGAATTGTTACAGAATATATTATTCTGTTATATTATTTAATCATCAACAAAATGTCAACACATATTCTGTATTACCTCTTTATATACATACATATATAAACAAATAAATAATATCAACACACTTATAATAGTGATATTAACACCCCATTCATATATTTAACTCTCTATGCTAATATACCAACAAGATGGGCTAGACCGCCAGTCATAGTATATTATGAAATTCAAGTGCCTATTTTTAATTTCAGGGATTCAGGGATTTTGAATTTCAGTTTAGTTCAATTAAATTTAGATCAGGACTTTAAATGTTTAAAACCGCCTATTTATGTTTTTCGTCTATTATTTAAATAATTGGTCTTAAATTGGCAAATAGTGAAACGAGATCTGCTTAAAAAGAACACGAGCTAGTTAGCCGAGAGTATGAAATTATTTCCTGTTGTAATGTTATCAAAGGCACCTTTAATTCATTTTTTTTAATATTGTGTAAAAATGTAAAAGTGTTCGAGAATAAAACTGTATCCAATACTAATATTTACTAGCTGTTATGCGAATAGATAATTTAACGTATAAAACTACATTGTTAAAATCAAGCGCTTCATGAATCAGGAGGGGTAGGGCATTTGCACCCTTCCCTCTCTTTATTCCCACTGTATCTGGCTACCTGTCCTTTTTTTTTTTTTTTTTTCGTTGGAAAAATGCGTTACGCATCATCCCAGCGCGGCGGCCAGGAAGGTGATGGCCGAAGGGGTGTGTGGGACTAATAATAGAACATTTATAATCGCAAACATATTTTTAATAATCAAAACTTAATATCTAACGATAACCTTACATATTGCAACCTTGTATATAAAAGCAATCCGGAAGGCAAGCAAAGAAACTCTTATAAAAATCTAATTGAAAAGTATCGTATATTTTATTTTCAAGAAATATTATATTGTTCTTAGTTACCCGGATATAAATACAACTATATCAACATACAGTATACACCCATTCATTAGTAACCTTAATATAGTGTACTGTTTTAGCGACTTATTGCAGATGGTTTTTGAAGCAAGTTACTCAATCTGGTGAATTTGTATAGAACCATGAAGAATATTTTGAGTGTATATTTTCTCCGCTAGATGTCAGTACAACGAATCTCATGAAAACTGCTTACGTCTACTTATTTCGAAATTTTCCTAAAGATGGCGCTTACTTTGTAAAGTTGTAGAGTCCGTGTGATTTAATAATAATAACAAATTTTAATGTTTAATTTAAAAAATCTTAGGCAGTTTGACACATTATTTACTTTACCCAAACCCAATGAGAAAGAAATTGATGGATGAATGGATTTCAACTAAGTAATACTATAATTAAATTTCAAATAAAATTAGAATAGAAAGAGCAAAGAAAAAATTAGCTAGTAAACTACATTTTTCAGCCCTCCTTGTATTTCAGCACTTCTGTATCAAAATATTTTATAGGCATATGATAATTCGTATCAAATTGTATTCTTACAGACAGGCCAATCTTTTGGACCTAATAATTTTGAATATGTTTGGTTTTTCAAAACGAAACTATCCTAAATAGCTTGAGAAAATATGATAAAAAACAAGTAAGGTATGTAATCAAATGAAGGAAACGTTGAATGAAAATGTAACATATGAATGTTAGTAATGTGATCCAGAATGCATTGCTATGTTATAAATTGTTTCAGAATTCAAAGAGCGGACTTCGAACGTATCATGTACATTTAATTTCGTGTTCAAAATATATATTTTTTGTTTTATTCGGTAACAAGAACTGCGTGCTGTTACGCGACTCGAATATAATAAAATAAAACATTGCTTCCTTGTAAATGTACCTAATAATACATAGGTATTGTTTGTTATGAAGCCTACTACTATATTATAATTGTAGTATGAATTTGTTAATAAAAACGCGAGGCCAATAAAGGACCTATGACCTAACTATTACCTAATAACATTGTATCAAATTGCATAGTCAACTTGGCACGACAGCAACCCATCCAACCACACAAACACCTTAGTAGCGCAACTTATTTACCTTGTTAGGCCGCGATTGTCAGTGCTCATCAGCTGTCTGAGCTATTGCAGTTGAGCAGCAATAGGCACTGACAGTCAACGCAACTGCACTCAACTGTATACAGAAAAAAAATATTACGTAATTGTCACATTAAAAACACATTCACTTGGCAAGGATAATGTTTAAAGCCACTTGACAACTCATATCTTCTACATTGTACTAATTACTTTGCAATCTTATTAGATTTTAAAACAAACTAGCTATTGCCAACTATTTGGTCTGCCTCTCCTTTCCCGACTCAAATCGTAACTTAATATTTTCACTTAAATTTTATTCAAACCCACAACTACTTTTTATTGTAAATATAACACAAACCCATTACTTAGTTTTTGTAACTACTCTCTAGACATAAAAAATAGTTCGCTCTGTGATTTCTCACTGGAGTGGAGAGAGAAATACTTTGGAGTGGAGAAAGAGAAGCACTATGGAGTGGAGAGAGAAACACTTTGGTGTGGAGAGAGAAACATTGGAGTGGAGAGAGAAACATTGGAGTGATAGGTTTTTTAAATAATATTTTCACCAATGGTGTTACACGAGGTATCAATTAATATTAAATAATACTAGTGTATCCTTGGTGCATTTGTTTATGTGTTTAGGTCAATCTTGGCAGCTGATAATGAATATGTAACTTGAAGACTATTAAACAAGGAAGATATTTTTGTTATGGGAGGGTAATGTTTATATTATGTAAAATACCCATTTAAAAAAAAAGAAAACTAGTTTTTACTATACAAAGAGTTTGTATAGTCTGTACAATACTCAATAATGATATATCATAGAAACTGCAAATAATAGTAACAAAGAAAATGAAATATTTTTTCCTATAAAGATTAATGTTAACTTAACGTAAAATATAAATAACTGGATCTAGATTCAAACCGGAAATTAATCGTCCTCAGACTTTGTTATGTAAAATAATTTATAGATTTTATTTTCTTACTATTTGAAACCAACTAGTAATAAAGTCAATACCTTCCTTTCATAGATAATTTAGTAGTAAAAGTCTCCACGGACAATGTATACGCTCGATCTAAATGTGGTTAGAATGAATTCGAATTTCAAATAGGAGCTAATCTCAGTACTTTAAAATGCTTAAATAAAGAAAATGATATGGAATTTAATTTAAGGCTTGGTTTAGAAAACACAAATGATATAGTATGTTTCTTTTGTTGTTAAGTTAACGGCTTGGAACATTTATGTTTGAATTTTAAGTTTTTTGAGACCCTTGTCGATCCTCAGCAGAGTAAGGATAAAAGCTTAATTGAAGCTCAGTATCGTCTTAAAATTAAATAAATACTTTACTTAAAAAAATGTGAAATAAATAAATATATTACTTTATTTCATAAAGGTCTTATTAGTACGAGTAGTATCCTCATCCGTATAGTATCCTCACATAAGTACACTTGGCTTCGTCATTACAGAAAATTGAAAAATAAATTCCCAATCTGAAGATATAAGGTTAATTATTAACATTCTTTTACTCAAATAACGTAACATAGGTTATATAAAGAAATCTTAAGTCATATTTAATTGTTGAAATACATATTTGCGTGCAATTATTTTATAGCTTTTATTATTTCAAATCCTTAGTGTATAGTATTTTCTTTTTAACATTCTACTTTACTTATGTAATCTAAAACGTCTCAAATATTTTATTCAAGAGCTAATAATTATGGATATAAATAATCTCTTACATAATTATATTTCTGAGATTTTAAAAGCTATGTTAATCTATTGTATTTAAGAGAGACGAAGCTTCTTAGCAATCCATGGATTCACCGTGCGGGTGCAGGGCCCATCGCGTTGCAAGGAGAGGAGTGCAAGCAGTGCCTGGGACTTGCGACCCGGGAGTAGGTTTAAGGGGCCCCTTTATTATGCGCAAAAACGCTCACCTTCACTCTCCACACTCCTCTCCCTACCTAACCAAATTTGGAAAGAACCTACTAATGCCGCCTTTGAAATACGTTCTAGAAATGAACCGATGCTTGTTCTAGAAAGGCCAAGGTCTTTAAGTAGGCTATAGAAAGATTTTGCTGTTATACCTCTCGCTCCCACTTTTACCGCGTACAAACTAACTATAAATTTATTCCTGATCAGTTCGTTGGTCAGTTCGTAATACTTATTGAGCTTGAATGTGTGATCCCTTGGGATGTTTGTTTCCCAAGGAACAGTAAGCTCCACAAGTATCACGCGCCTCAGATGTTTCGAATACAGGAATAAGTCCGGTCTGGATGACGAAACACCAACATCCCCAGGGATTTTATAATGCTTTTCATACGGGTCCATCATGAGAATCCAATCAGGAGCCGCGCCTAATAAGGCTTCGCTTTTGATTTTTTGAAGGAGCCTTCTTTTACGAATTCTACAGATCGTATCGTGGTTGTTATACCCTTCCGCGCTCTTGCTACTGAAAGACTAACTGCTTCCCGTATAATTTCTAATACCTTGTCGTGGCGACGCTAGTATTGACCTTTATCTAGAAGTACCCTACATCCTACTAATAGGTGTTTCGCGGTTCCTATTGCCTCCCCACAGATGTTGCAAGACTTTTCGGTGGCTTTTCAATGGTTAAGATCCGAATCGGAAACCTAAAAAAACTTTTTTTGATTATAAATATATAATACTATTATAAAGTCAGTTTTGTTAACATTTGATCGAAGATTTTTACGGTTTAGATGTTTTTTTTATTTTTCTTTCATAATCTATGCCATATCATTTCGTAGTCCATGAGTTGAGGAAAGTATTGGCCATATAATTTAATTTGCCGTAATCCAATTAAAAACCAATTAAAAAATAATAAAAAGTGTCGTTTTTGGTAACGATTAGATACAAATAATATGCGTGAACTATAAATTCTAGCCTAATAAAGCTTATTTTTTGGTTTAATTGGTTTTCATTCTTTTAAATAAAGGAGTGTTATCAGAAATTACTACTTCAAATAGTTTCAACTAACTCAGTGATAAAAATACCCATAAAACTTTGAGAGTAAATCTCTTTCTTGTAAATGTGCCAAGTTTGAATGTTGTGTTTAAAATTTAACGAAGATCTTGTAATCATTATTCATAAGATCTATGCTTGCATTTACAACATTTTTTTAAACGTCCTATTTATTTTTATCATTCTATTTATTTTTAAATTACTAGATTTTAATTAACTTGTCGTTTTAGTTAACAACTCAACCATTATTTAATTTCTGGACAAACAAACCGTCGTCCCTTTATACATACATATGCTCTAGTAATGTTATCACATATATCTCCAGTATGTATTAACTATACCTAGTACCTACATAACCGGGCTATCTATAGTGACACTTTACAGTTAACAATCTACTACAAGATGTACATCCGAACTGGTTAACAAAATTTTAATATATGAATTTGTATGTTTTATTTTGCAATTTTTATTTCATTAGAAAATATCATCAGTGTAAAAAAGTATTATATGTGTAAAGGCCGCTTAACTAATACTTATTCATCCATTCAATTAACTCTAAATAAATTTACAACACACTTAAGATTAATCTGATATTTATCTACTTAAAGATTTTCGGAAATAAGCCGTATTTACCGACTTAAATACTTAGTATCTCCTCTTCAACATGAATAACATTTTATGAAAATTGAGTTCTTTTGTAAATAGCTATAATGAAAAATATTTTAATTTTTCATTGTACTACCTATGTATGTAACTTATGACAGTTACTTATTAATATCTAATAAATATCAGATATGAAGGAGAGTTTATATTAAAATAGTTAAATTATTACGTTCCACTATTTCAATACCTAAAATTCCTATTTATTACAAGGGAACTCTGGGTCTCAATGTTTTGTTACTTCACAAAACATTTTTATAAATCATTTCCTTTATATTTTTGCATAATAACAAAGTTATTAGTTTGTCTCAGCTATTAAATTTATTTAAAAAAAAATCTTCCAAACTTATAAATCCTTTAAGTAAAATACAAATTTGAAAATAGAATAACTCCTTTTTTTTTATTTTGCTACTGTATTTTAGTCACGATTTGGTCTTTAATAAACGATGCCTACTGTTGCAAAGTGACATGTCAAGTACATTTCTCAATCATCGTTTCTTTGCTATATTAACTGAGACATTCTCAATATTTTGTTTATATTCTAAATAAGAATTCAACCGCCAATCAATCAATCAAAAATCAATCAAACCGGCAGACGCCTAACGACAGCAACTCAATGGGGTTTGGGTTCGATTCCCGACAGGCCCAGGCATGTATGTGACAAGCATAGAAGTCTGGATTTCTGGGTTTGGTCGTTTTTTAAATATATTTTCAGTATTTATAATGTGTATTTCTATGTATTTGTATCGTTGTCTAACACCCTTAACACAAGCAAATAATTTGCTTATTTAGGGGTTAGATTAATGTGTCTAATTTGTCCAGTGTTATTATTATTATTAATTGCAACAATTGTTATTCAACTCCTAACTAACAGAAGACAGTGCTACCTGGATTACGTCCAACAAGTTTCTTTGGATTCGCTAACTGCGGCGGTGAGCTGCGGTCTCCTTCCATCGGCCTCCATGTTAGTATTTCATAGGATTACAAGTTTTAGTTCAATTTTAATCTAATTCTTATCGATTTTCTTCTTTTACTAACTTTGTGATGTTTTACTGAATGTGATTTTTAGAAGAACGGACTGAACATTTCATCGAACTCCGTTGGTACTGATAGTGTTAGCCGGAATTTGATCGTAGCCATCTTAGATGGCATCTCATCTATTTTAACCCATGTGTTAAACGATTCTAATACTATTAGTAATTTTCTCGATATTTGGAAAAAATCCCAAATTATTTTCATACCTAAAAAGACACCCCCCAAACTTCTGTAAACCCTTAAACTTCAGTGATTTACGTCCTTTCGCCATTTTATTCTTTATATCCAAAATACTTGAGAAATTTGTTTTTGAACAGCTGAACAAACAATACTTTTCATGTCCCTGGCAGTCCGGTTTTTGACTCAGTCAAAGCACCATTACAGCGATCGTTAAAGTAATTAATGATATTCGTTTGACAATGGAAAATAAACAGCTTCCAATTTTAACCCTTCTAGATTTCAGCATATATTTTACTGACTATCACATTCACTATTAAAACATATCTCTATCGGTAATAGACTGGTTTCGGAGTTACCTCATCCGCCATCAACAGCGAAAATTAAACCTGCAACCTGCAGCTTGTAACTCTGAAGGTGGAGCAATATCTCCTTTATTATTTTCAATCTTCGTAAATTCTATTACTCGATATTAATCTTCTTTCTATCACATGTATCCAGACGACTTACAAATATATGCTATTTTTGAGTTTAGTAAATAGTACTGGGTTAAAGTAAGTTCTGCCAAATTTCGTATAATTATTATTGACATTCACGGTATGATTGCAACCATTAATTAGGGAACCGATCAGACTTTATCTTGGACTAGTCACATTAAAGAACTTAGCAAAAAATCTTTGTTGCAATGAACTCTCTATGGCAACTGCAATATTTTATTCCAACTCCTACCAAAATTATGTCAACACACTCTCTTCTCCTTTGTACTCTCGGTTATGGCGATGCAAGATATCTTAATTTAAGAGAGGACCAACTGAACAAGTTTGTGAGACTTTAAAATATTGCTAAACAGTACGTACTTGACTTACGAAAATTTTATCATATTTCTGAATTTCAACAACTCAAATGGCTTCCAATTTGCTGCTGCCCGGATTTACATATTGCTTTTCTTTTGTACTGTGTAATCAAAATATGGTTGTCTGGCCGAAATCAACGCAAAAAATAAAAATTAAAAAAATAAAAGAAAGTAATAATAATAAGGCCCTTTGTAGTTTCCATATTTTTTTGGACCTTATTTAGGATGGCATGGTACAAAATTCGTAAGTAACATTATAATAACATTTCTTTAAATATTGGTAGGAAGTCACCATTTATTAAGAGACGACGGGGAGCGCTGGGTGAGAATGGTAGTACGTATGTAACTTAAAATTCATTCTATTATTTTTTTTATTTCTGGAATTGTGTGTTAAGAACATATTTAACTATGAATATTGTGTATTAATTGTAAATTGTTTGAATCAAAGATATGAATAAATGTTTTTGTTTTTATTTATTTCACCTTGCCAAGCCGTAGCTTTATGTGAGTCTTTGTTTTTTTTTAATTTTACTTTTACCTTTACTTAAAATTTATTTATAATCAACGATCTTTGTATTGGTTATTAACTAATTCAGGTTTGGGTATAAATAAATATTATTTTTATATAAGCAGGATGCGAACTGTTAAAAAATAAGGGTTTAAGACTATTTTCATAATTAGCTAACAATAAAAACATTGTAAAAAGTACCTATATGAAATATCATATCAAATTGTATTCAGACTAATTTGTTTGGTGAAATATAATAAAAACAAATTAAGTACGTAATCAATAAGTAATATATATTGAACTAAAATGTAACATATGAATGTTAATAATGTCGGAGGACAGTGGTGTCCAAATGTCCTTAGCTTCCCCCCTGACTAACGACGCCCCGAGCCGAGGTCCGTGTCTCAATCCGAGACGCCCTTGGGACATCGTTTCCCATGGGGGCCCATCTGGCCCCCCCTTTTTAAGAGTGAGTCTCCTGACCCACCCGCTCCCCCGGTGACGCTGTAATAGCCAACAGGGCTAACAGCATAGACAGACAAAAAAAAAATATCCAGAATGCATTGCTACGTTATAAAATGTTTCAGAATTCAAAGAGCGGACTTCGAAGTTCGAACGTATCATGCACATTCAATTTCGTTGTTCAAAATATATTTTTTCGTTTTATCCAATAACAGGAAGTGTGTGCTGTTACATCACTTGAATATTAATAAAATATTGTTTCCTGGTAAATATATATTGTGTGTTATGAAGTACGACTACTACTTTTTTATAACGCTAGGATGACTACTTTAGTAAAAACCGAACAGTCACATTAAAAAGATATTTACTTACCAAGGATAATGTTTAAAACTACTTAACAACTCAAAACTTCTCTCCTACATTGTATTAATCCCTTCGCACTCTCATTTGATTTAAAATGAACTAGCCGTTGGCAGTGACTTCGTCTTTTTATCCCGACTGAAGTCATAATTAACTTAAATGTATACAAATCATAGTCTACTGTTTTATTCTTTCTATTAAAAAAATATATAAAGAAATAATTATTTTATCAGTTGATCGGGATGATAATCTACAACCAGCAGAGTTTATAGAAGTCAGTTAAGTAGTGTTTTTACATTTTAAGAAAATTTTAAAAACGATTGTTCTGAGTTGTCTACCATGTACGTGAAATATAAAGTTTATGGCTCCCTTATTATATATAGATAGAGTTGTCTAGTCTGTGTATCTCAATATATAGTTTACATGTAAATCTGTTTATAGCAACTCAATAAACCACACGCTAGTCTAGAGTCTACACTTGAGGTTGGCATAAATAACTTAATTACACCAGCACATAATTTATTTAATGGAGTATTTAGTAATAAGACATGTTATCGTGTAGTTAAGAAATGTATTCTATAATTTTTAAACTGAAATAATAAACTGGGATATCTTAGACTGAGCTGTAGATAATTAATACATACTTTAAAATGTTTGTCTGTCTATATCTCTATCTATATGTTCGTGAATCACTGAAAATGTAATGAAACAATTCTGATTTGGTTATTTATTTAAAATGTATAAAAATATACTTTTATTTTGAGAGATAGGGGAAGAGTGTCCAAAGTGAGCACTATATTTTGGGTAGTAGTTTAATATGGTTGACCCATACAAAAAAAATATATGTTGGGTATGAAACTAGAATAAATTTACCATCTTATAACATTAAAAGTATTTTTCATTTATGTATTATTAAATGTTTTTCTGTCACTGAAGTTATGGTGCCCGTTTTGGGCATCTTTCCCCTACTTCAAAAAGAGAAGTTTTTTTTTATTAATTTAAACGAAAAGAAAACGGGGTGTACGCTAAGGTATATCTATAAGATTATGAGATGGATTTACTATTTTCTAGATATACAAAATAACTTACTCTATGACTTCTCACGCTTTTTCAATTGCAAAGCGAAGTTTGGGGGAAACTACTTATTTTTAATTCAAATTTGTTAAATTTATTATTAAAATAGTACTTAGTAAATTAAATTTACTGATTAAGGTTTTTCTTAGAAATAGTTCTTATAACTTTGACTGAGACGATTTAATGGGTTTTGATACTAAGTTCTTCTTGGTGTTGCTCAATTTAGAATCTTCGGCTTTCTTAAATATGTTTATAAACAATATATAATTAAATAATTAGGTAAGGGCTCTTAGCTGTTTTTTTGTGTATTTAAAACACCGCTTTGCTATCATGACTTGAATTAATTTAGAATAGATTTATTCCATGTACTTTCTCGCGTGAGGAAGTTTATTACTGATAAAGACGAAACATTGTTTTTAAAAACAAAAGAATTAATAGTTTATATTTTTTTTTTAATAAAAGTAATAAATAAAAGATACTGTAATATTACAATATTTTTTAATAAATTTTTAATAAAAGTAATAAATAAAAGATATTATAATATTACAGTTTTTTTTTAAGTGGACTTTATATTACTTATATATTATTGTCTCTTAATTGCAGAATGACAGTAAATTTACAGGTACCAAATCTATTCCCGACTTGTTATTACACCGATTTATGTTGAAAGCGACTTCTTAATTTATTCAGATTATGTTGTCGTTTATACGAAAGGAGGTTGAGAATGAGATTTACATCAAATCTTAACCTTTAGGGACAGAAATCGGAATTGAATACGAAAATCCCGTAGTAAAATATTTAACATTGTGATTCATATTGATATTACATATGAAATACAATATTAGCAATTGATTTTCAGGCAGTAGGTAATAGTATTGAATTGAATTAATATAATACTTAACAATCAGTTGGTTATTTTGTATAATATGATTATGGCAAGTGGATTTTTCATTGGAATTGTGTATGTATATTGTATTTGTTTTATTTTATTAATAAAATTACTACGAAAAAATATAACTAATTCTAAAGCAGTTTTTTTCAAATATTACTTATCTCATTATATTTCGTAAAATATCTAAGCGTTATTAATAAAGAGCAATAGGTACAATGAACACTTGAGTGATTTTTTAAACAATCAACAAACAATCTATGCTCGTCACATACATGCCTATCCCTGTCGGGAATCGAACCCTAGCCTCATTGTGTCACATAATGTTTTAAAGATTTTATTCACTTACTATTTGAAACAAACAAGCAATAAGCTTATAGTAGTAAAAGTCAACACAAACAATGCTTACGCTGAAACCGGATTTGGTTAGAACAAATTCGAATTTCAAATAATAATAAAGAGAAGATAAAATATTTTGGAAATTAATTTATCGGTTAACTTTTTTTTTTTTTTATAATAATAATTCTTTATTGCCACATAATAATACACTTAAATATAAACAGTACAAATAAATGTTCAAAATTAAGACTAAAACTAATACTATTAACAGCTGGTACTTAAAAGGATAACCTGTGCTTACAGAACTATTTGAGAATTTTAATTGTATATTTGTAAATATAAATATTAAAATCAATACATTATTTAATAGTTTTACATTAGAGAATGTAATTATCAATTATCAGCTTGTAAACTATCTATACCTACTTCCGCTTGATATTTATTTATTTATTTAATCTTTATTGCCCAAAATAAAAGATGAACAATAGGCGGACTTAATGCAACAAGGCATTCTCTACCAGTCAACCATAGGAAAAAAACATTATAAATAACATGAACAATAAGACGGTAAAACTAGAATAATCAAATTTATACTTAATTTATATTACTATTACAGTTATTATATTCATTATATGCAAACATACACACATATATACATATATACATATACATACACATACATACACATACATACACAAAAATATACATATATATACATACAAACATATACATAAATAAATATAAATAAGATACATACGATATTAAGAAAATATATTAATTTGTTGACAAATACATAAAACTTATATAAGTAAATGTATACCATACATATAATATTAATCCTTAATACTCTCCCAAAGATATTTGTACACGGATTTCTTAAAAACTAGTTTATTCGGAGACTGTCTAATATGTTCTGGTAAGCTGTTCCAGAGTTTTATTGCGTAAACTGTGAAGGAACTTGCGCGAAAATCGGAGTGATGGGAAGGAACAAAAAGTTTAAGATTAGAAGAGGAGCGAAGATGAAAGTCATGAGTGTTACCTAATAATTTGAAATTACGCTGTAAGTACAAGGGAGAAAGTGGATCGTTGAGAATAGAGAATAATTGACATAAATATCTTGAAGTTCTTCGCTCACGGATAGGAAGCCATTTCAACTGCGAACGGTAGCAGGATATATGGTCGTATTTACGGAGACCGAAGATAAAGCGTATGCAGCTATTTAGAAGACGATCTAATTTATTAAGATGGTGTTCAGAGATATTAGAGCAACAGACATCAGCATAGTCAATGAGAGGAAGGATCAGAGATTGCACTAGCAGAGTTTTGGTCCGAATGGGTAAAAAGTTTTTGTGACGATAAAGCGCGCGTAGAGAGAAAGTTACTTTACGGCATACTTCAGAAACGTGAACTTTCCAACTAAGGGTTGGGTCGATAAAGAGGCCAAGATTTTTAACTGATTGTGCAAACGGAATCGGTAAGTTGTCAATTTTTACTGAATGTACCTGAAGATTACCAGAATGCCATTAATACAATAACAGAGTCTCTGTCAATGGTATTCTGTTATGACGTAGCGGTGCCTCGCATTGTTATGATTTTATACTCGTAGTTTAAATACCTGATAAATAATTATTTTTAACATTCTGCTTCACTTGTATAATGTAAAATAACTTAAGGCATTGCTGAAAAGGTATTAATATTGAACGTACTTTCTCTCGTACTTTTATTTCGGGTTATATGACCTACATTTATCCATTCGATTAACTCCAAATTAATTTATCTTTTACTTTTAAAATCTCTCTCTCAAAATTTTTAAAGCTCTAGATTCAGTTAAGGATTTTCACTTCGATTGTAATTGTAACAGGAATGAACAATGATTTATCCTTATGAATTTACTATTATTATAATCATTTTAAGAAATTCAAATTATATTGAAATAGTTAAGTTATTTCTTACCACTGTTTCAACTCGTAAAAATATTAACTTACTATGGCGGTATATTACATTTTCGTGTCCAAACACGAATTCCCGCCTAAAACTTTCAGGTTTAATGAAATTGATTTAAAACCGACATTCACCTTTTAAATAAAACTGAATACGAATAATTTAAGAAGGCAGTGCTGTCAAAATATTATCTCATTATTAATCGAGAATCGGAAATGATGTTTGTCATTTCACGAGTGAAGTCTGAATAATATTAAATGACTTGGTAGTCATTTAATATTATTAGACTTGGCGCGTATTCACAGCTGCTATACAAAAATAATGTGAACGGTTACTCAACTTCATGTTTACAAAAAAACATTAAAAACATTCAATCTTATTAAAAATAAAATGAGTCAATACTTTGACTTTACTTATTAGTAACAGCAACTAACTATTTTGTAAGATTTTTGCATGATTATAATTTTTTTCTGAATAAGTACTATAGTTTTCAGAAAAATATAAAACTAAAATGTACATCAACGGCAAATTACTTTTATTTCCACAATCTTAAAATTTATTTTTTTTATGAAGTATTTTCTGTAATGTCTATTTATATACTAATAAGTGATTCAGAAACTAATATTTATAAGTTTACTTAGATTTTAATTGAATAACAACCAATTAGTAAGAAGAATCAAGAAAAAATTTCATTTTAAAGAAACATATTCTATGTTTATGAGGTATTCCACAGGAAATGGGAAAATAAGTTATTATTTTTGTTTGAACTGATCATAACAAATTTTATCTTAACGAAGTATATATTACTTACATTTACATGATATTGTTATCTTAAAAATTAATAAATAATTTTAAATATGACATAAACACAGATAATTCTTTCAGCCGAATTTGTATTTGCCTCACCAGTCACAAAACGATGTCCCACCACTCACAATTTATTTGGTCTATATTTTCTTGTAGAAATTAAACCTTGTGCTTATTTTTAGTTTATATCCTTACTATAATATAATGAATTTGTCTTTATATTATATTAAGACCTTTGACCCAAATAAAATGCCTGAACATAACGTTCAAGGTATATTAGTGAGTTAGTGTTCAAATATGTAGCTCACGGACACAAACTTAAGACATATTTTGTGACCCAAAACCCTTTCTTCACCTTTTAATTAATCAATTAAACATCCTGATGTTTTGTTACACTTAATAGCTTTGCTAATGATTTGCTATTATATGCTATGGCAGGAGCTGTCTTTGTATTTTTAAAATGTTTTAAGGGATTTTAGCATGCATACGTATTTAATTTGTGAGCAGGGTCAAGAAATGTGTTAGCGGTTACAAAAATTCCTAGAATAGTATATTCACTCATTTTATAGCATAGGCTCTTGGTATGTATGGTATTTGGGCTAAAATTTTGGTTGACATTGCAGAAGGCGGAGGTGATATATTTTTGATGATCCCAGCAGTCACATTCCTTTAAACGTTAAAATATCATTCAATTATGTATATAATTTATATTTTTCGATATTGGTTCTATAAGTTGGTTCATAATATTTTAAAAATATCTGTATGATCATTTATATTGTATCAAAATAGAAAGGTCTAAACATTATGAATTTTGGAGTAATCTGTACCATCAGTCACTATGGAATGCCCCTTATTCAAAACTTAATAAAGCAATATTTTAGCTTGTGGGAAACCATATCAATGTTTAAATTTAGAAGGTCTACAATTCAAATATTACTAATAACCCCGTTTGTACCAGTTGGTACAAATGCAAGTGTATATAATGCGAGTATATATAAGATGACGGATGCAAGTATAAATGTCAACTGTATTTAACTACAATGAAAAGCTTAAAATATAGAAATTCAGCTTGTCTTTATCTTATCATAACTTTAAGAGGAATGTTCAATAGATCATAAGGTGAGTTACGACTTACGACTGTTCATTAATTTTAATATTGTTAAGATATTTTCCATAGATCAGTAATAAAAGAGAACAAAAAATATATTAAGGATTTTACGTCTTTTATTATTTCATACCAATAGTGAAGTATAGTATAATAATAATAAAGTATAGAATATAGTAAAGTCAAGTTCTTGCAAAGGAGTATTAAACTACTATGAATGCATTATAAAATCACTTTCTTCGTAATGTATTTTCATTAAACGAGCGTTGGTTAAAAACTAAGTGATATATATTCTGTTATTATTATTATTAATACGACAAAAATCGTTAATTACATGAAATGCAATCTAAAACAACAAAATACGTGGACGGGCGGATTGAGGACAAAACCAAGTAAATGTTTTAGTCTGTGTCTGGGTAGACGGAATACCAAATATACCTCTTACGATCCGGGTCTTATAATAGGCGGTCAGTGCGTTAGTACGGTTACGGAAGCAGCTCCGTTTAAATTTTTAGGTAAAAAAATCGATTACCAAGGCCGTACTCCATCGTTGGAAGTAATAGTCGATAGCTTTTTAAATGATCTCAAAAAGGTAGACAACCAACCAATAAGTAACGTCAAAAAAGCTTGGATTTACGATAACTTTTTAACATCACGTCTAAATTGGCCTTTCCTCGTTTATGATATTAATAAAACCCTTTTGTCAAAGTTAGATGCAAGCGTCATAAAGACATTGAAGTTATGGCTCGGGTTAGCGCACTCAGCGGACTCTTCAACCTTATTTAGAGACCGAAACAATTTTGGATTAAAATTAAAAAAACCATCGGAGCTCTACAAACATCTAAGAGTTACCAAAAGATATATCATCGGAAAATCTAAAGATGATACTGTAACTTCTCTTCCAAAAGACAAAGTTGCCTCAGACCTCGAGTCACGACTTCAATTCCATAAAAAATTTATGATAGGTGCTCAAACAAATAAAGTAGGGCTAGGATCAAGTAGGAAAGTTCAAGACATAGACATAACAAAATCTTTTATTCGACAAGACGAAAACGATAATTACCGACTCCACGCGATAAGCCTAGAAATTCAAAACGAATGGGTGACCATAGGAGATTTTTGTATTCCACTAGCTTTGAAGTGGCGCACCTTAATTTATGATTGGTCCCCGGCATTATTAAAATTCTATCTTAATGCATTCCAAATGACTCTCCCAGATCAACAACAACAACAGGTAGCAAGAGCGCGGAAGGGTATAACAACCACCAAACGATCTGTAGAATTCGTAAAAGAAGGCTCCTCCAAAAAATCAAAAGCGAAGCCTTATTCAATATTAGGCGCGGCTCCTGATTGGACTCTCATGATGGACACGTATGAAAGGCATTACAAAATCCCTGAGGATGTTGGTGTTTCGTCATCCAGACCTGACTTATTCCTGTATTCGAAACATCTGAGGCGCGTGATACTTGTGGAGCTTACTGTTCCTTGGGAAACAAACATCCCAAGGGATCACACATTCAAGCTCAATAAGTATTACGAACTGACCAACGAACTGATCAGGAATAAATTTATAGTTAGTTTGTACGCGGTAGAAGTGGGAGCGAGAGGTATAACAGCAAAATCTCTCTATAGCCTACTTAAAGACCTTGGCCTTTCTAGAACAAGCATCGGTTCATTTCTAGAACGTATTTCAAAGGCGGCATTAGTAGGTTCTTTCCAAATTTGGTTAGGTAGGGAGAGGAGTGTGGAGGGTGAAGGTGAGCGTTTTTGCGCATAATAAAAGGGGCCCCTTAAACCTACTCCTGGGTCGCAAGTCCCAGGCACTGCTTGCACTCCTCTCCTTGCAACGCGATGGGCCCGGCACCCGCACGGTGAATCCATGGAATGCTAAGAAGCTTCGTCTGTTCGTCTCATCACAATATTTCTCCGTTAGTTTGTTTCACTGTTTTGTCTACTTGTTTGCTTAGCAAAAGCTACAGAAGGGTTTTTTATTCAATTGGGTTGTAAGTTTTTACCCCGGGCAATATATAAGATGCTTTTTACTACAGAACAATTTTGATGAGCAAACGAACTCGCTGGTTACTGCTAGTATCATATAAAACAGCCAGTTCATTATAAGTCGAGTCACTTTTTCCGGTCTTTCATTTAAGTCTTTAGAAATACATAAAAAAACTGGCAAGAGCTCTTAATTATATCAGTATATAAGAAGTGCACTCAAAAATATACTCAACAGAAGGCTATTTTAGCAGGGTGTTTTTTTTAATATTTGATTTATTTAAGTGTGCGCTTCGACAAGAAATAATAATAATAATATCACAGGACAATTACACACATTGATCTAACCTCTAAGTAGGTAAGCAATTTAGTTGATTGTGTTAAGGGTGTTAGACAACGACACCAATACATAGAAATACACATATAAATACTGCGAATATATTTAATAAACGACCAAACCCAGAAATACAGACATCTATGCTCATCACATACATGCCTGTCCCTGTCGGGAATCGAACCCCAGCCACATTGCGTCGCTATACGCTTGACGTATGCTCTAACTACTCGACCAACGGATCGGTAAAGTGATAAAGTATGACAGCTTATTTGATTATAGTTATGAAATAAGCACGATCTCGTAATTTTGATGTATTCGAAAAATTTACGAAATATAGTTTTAGTATCGATGTTCTAAATGTATCCCGGTTTAGTTCGTATGGAAGTTTAATGATGTCTGGCTTCTCGTAATGTTCATCGCAGGTAAAACTGTTCGTTTCTTAGGCTGTGTAATAAAAATAAAACAAAAGTATCGCAAAAGTCAGTAAAGATATCAAACACCAACTAAGCTCACATAAAGGAAATCACAGTTTTTTCGACTCGACGAGCATCAAAAATTAAGCATTAAGCATTAAGCATTAAGCATCAAGCTTCAGGCATCAAGCATTAAGCATCAAGCTTCAGGCGTCAAGTGTCAAGCATCAAGCATCATGCATCAAGCATCAAGCATCAAGCATCAAGCATCAAGCATCAAGCATCAAGCATTAAGCATCAAGCATCAAGCGTCAAGCGTCAAGCAGTAAGCAGTAAGCATTAAGCACTAAGCAATAAGCATTAAGCATTAAGCATTAAGCATTAAGCATCAAGCATCAAGCTTCAGGCGTTAAGTGTCAAGCATCAAACATCAAACCTTTAGTATGAAGTATTAAGCATAAAGCATTCAGCATTAAGCATTAACTATTTAGCATCAAACTTCAGGCGTCAAGCATCAAGCATCAAGCGTTGCCGTCAAGGATCAAGCTTCAACCGTCAAGTATCAAGCATTAAGCAAAAAACATTAACGTGTAAACTTACATTCGCATTTGTAATATTAGTAGAATATTTTTATTATATATTGTAGACTATAAATTTAAAACGGTATATATTTTGAAATGCTAATGCATCAATATATTTTTAATCTTGAATGGAAATTAAATAATTAAAACAGATAATTTTAATTAGAATAGAAACAGAAAAATCCCAGTTCATATTAAATTTAAATAGGTGTAAATTATTTTATTTCTTAGTATTTGAAATGAAGAAACAAAACATTACATCGAATTTATTTACAGACCCGTTAATGTTTTTTGCTTAATGCTTAAGGTTTGATGCTTAATGCTTGATGCTTGATACTTGATACTTGACGCCTGAAGCTTGATGCTTGATGCTCGACGCCTGAAGCTTGATGCTTAATGCTTAATGCTGAATGCTTTTTGCTTTATGCTTATTTTAATAATAATAATAATTTTTGAAAATATCTTTAAACATGTATAGCCATGTTAAGCTTATTTAAATTTATATAAATATAGAATGTAAAAAACCGATACGGGCAGGGATTCGAACCCGCGACTACTGGGAAACCGTCCCGTCGCTCTACCAACCGAGCTACCGTATCGCTGTCCGTCTCGGTGAATTAAGCATTCTATATGTGATCGTCTTTATCGGGACGGTGGTGACATCTATTAGGTTTCTTTCGAAAATCCTAACCAATGTTTCTAACTTTGCAGTATAGATAAACATTGAAAAGATGCCACTACCGAAATCAATTTTTGAAAATATCTTTAAACATGTATAGCCATGTTAAGCTTATTTAAATTTATATAAATATAGAATGTAAAAAACCGATACGGGCAGGGATTCGAACCCGCGACTACTGGGAAACCGTCCCGTCGCTCTACCAACTATCGCTGTCCGTCTCGTTGAATTAAGCATTCTATATGTGATCGTCTTTATCGGGACGGTGGTGACATCTATTAGGTTTCTTTCGAAAATCCTAACCAATGTTTCTAACTTTGCAGTATAGATAAACATTGAAAAGATGCCACTATCGAAATCAATTTTTGAAAATATATTTAAACATGTATAGCCATGTTAAGCTTATTTAAATTTATATAAATATAGAATGTAAAAAACCGATACGGGCAGGGATTCGAACCCGCGACTACTGGGAAACCGTCCCGTCGCTCTACCAACTGAGCTACCGTATCGCTGTCCGTCTCGGTGAATTAAGCATTCTATATGTGATCGTCTTTATCGGGACGGTGGTGACATCTATTAGGTTTCTTTCAAAAATCCTAACCAATGTTTCTAACTTTGCAGTATAGATAAACATTGAAAAGATGCCACTACCGAAATTCAGTTCAATTCAGCTCAGTTGGTAGAGCGACGGGACGGTTTCCCAGTAGTCGCGGGTTCGAATCCCTGCCCGTATCGGTTTTTTACATTCTATATTTATATAAATTTAAATAAGCTTAACATGGCTATACATGTTTAAATATATTTTCAAAAATTGATTTCGGTAGTGGCATCTTTTCAATGTTTATCTATACTGCAAAGTTAGAAACATTGGTTAGGATTTTCGAAAGAAACCTAATAGATGTCACCACCGTCCCGATAAAGACGATCACATATAGAATGCTTAATTCACCGAGACGGACAGCGATACGGTAGCTCAGTTGGTAGAGCGACGGGACGGTTTCCCAGTAGTCGCGGGTTCGAATCCCTGCCCGTATCGGTTTTTTACATTCTATATTTATATAAATTTAAATAATAATAATAATAATAATAAAGCCTTTATTCGCTGACCAAAATATAGTACATATACTTTTAACTTAAATATTATATAATATAAAACATCTTAAAAAACAATATTGTATTCTAGAAAAGTAGTATTAATATTTATTAAGTTTAGTTTAGTTAATATTTATTAAGTAACCATTTTATTGGTCAGGTTATCTGTTGACATAGGCCTCCCCTAATCTCTGCCACTCATCTCTTCCTCGAGATAATTTTCTCCATCCTTTTGGTAAGTCATCTTCCCATCTTTTAATTTGTCTTCCACTTCGTCTTTTCCCATTCCTAGGATACCATTCCATTATGTCTTTTGTCCATCTTTCTTTATTTGTTCTCATAATGTGTCCAATCCAGTTCCATTTTTGCTTTTTTATTTTTAACATAACATCGGTAACTTTCGTCTTTTTCCTTATTTCTGACGTCTTCCACCTGTCACTTAGCCTTATGTTTAGTATGCTTCGCTCCATACTGCGTTGGCAAACCATTTGGTTATTTTTTACCGTAGTAGGCCAAGTCGGACATCCATAAGTTAGGCATGGGAGAATACACGTGTTATATAATTTGCATTTTACTGATATTGGTATTGTCTCATTCTTAACAATTTCTTTCAGTGACCAATATCGTTTCCAAGTGTTGCTTATCCTTCTATCCTTTGAAAATTGGTCTTTTACTGATATTATCTGTCCTAAATATATGTATTCTTCGACATATTCGATAACCTCCTGTCCTATTTCTATGTTTTCCTTTGTTGCATTCGTCATTACTTTAGTCTTCGCTGGATTCATTGTTAAGCCTGCTTTTCTACTTTCATTGTCTAATTGCTGTAACATAATCTGTAATGAGCCTGGACTCCTTGCAAATATCACAATGTCATCAGCGAATCTTAGGTGATTTAGGTTAGTGCCGTTAACATTTATTCCAAAATCTTCCCAGTCTATGCTTCTAAATATGTTTTCTAAAACTGCTATAAAAAGTTTTGAAGAAAGTGGATCGCCCTGCTTGACGCCCCTCTGAATTCTGAATTCTTCTCCTTGCTGTTCTAGTTGGATCTTGACTGTAGAATTTTTATAGATTTCTTTTATGATTTTAATATATTTTCTTTCTACCCCCTGGTTTTCTAGCGTCTTCCAGATATAGTTATGACTCAGAGAGTCAAAGGCTTTATTGTAGTCGACGAATGCAACATAGTAGTGTTGGTTATGTTCGCTGAATTTTTCGATTATTTGTTTTACCACATGAATGTGATCAAGAGTAGAATAATCGGAGCCAAACCCAGCTTGTTCTCTGGGTTGGTTTTCTTCCAGATGTTTTGTAATTCGGCCGAGTATTACTTTGGAGAACACTTTATATAGATTAGACAATAAACATATAGGTCTGTAGTTATTTATTTCGTTTTTGTCTCCTTTTTTGTGTAACAGGACAATTGTGGACTTTGTCCATTGAACAGGGATTTGTTCTGTTTTCAATATTTCGTTGAACAGATACGTCAAGGGTTTGGAAATAGATTTTAAGGTGTCTTTTAGTAGCTCATTTGTCATTTTGTCGTATCCAGGTGCTTTGCCGCATTTTTGTGTTGTTATAGCTCTAATGATTTCTGATTCTAATATACAAGGAATTTCTTCTATGTGGTTCATATTTTCGATTCCTGTGTATATTATTTCTACTGTCTCCGTATAAAGTTTCTTATAGAATTCTGTCGCTACTTTAGCTATTGATAATCTTTTTATCATCAATTTGCTTTTGTTTTTCATGTTAGGTATCCACTGTGTGTATTCTTTGAGCTGTTTTAAACCTTTTTTAACTCCACCTGTTTTCTCTTTGTGTGCTCTCAGTATTTCCAGTCTCTCTGTTTTTCTATGCTTTCGTATTGATGCTTGAATTTTTTTGCTTATAATCGTGATGTTTTGCAGGTTATCTTTTCGTGTCACTAACATTTCATTTCTTTCTTTTCATTAGTTTTCTTGCTTCCTCTCCTAATTTATTTTTCTGTATATTTTTAGTGCGCGTGTTGTTAACGTTCATTAGCGCCTTCTCCAGAAAATTATACTTTTCTTGCAGAGTTTTATACTTTTCTATATCTTGTAATGCGTTTTCTAGTTCTTTCGAGACATTTTGTTGATTAGCCGATGTTATTATAATATTTTTAGTTGACGGGATAGTAAATTTCCTAGATTTTTTTGTTTACGCATTGTATAGTTCCTCTTACCATTTTATGATCTATATTAAAATTTAACTTGTTCACTACATCGACGTCACTAAATATCCGAGTTTCTCTTGTCAGAATAAAATCAATTTCATTTCTATCTCTGCCGTTTGGGGATATCCATGTCCACTTTCTTGTCTCTCTTTTTTTGAAGAAGCTATTCATTATTTTGAGATTGTTTTCGAAAGAGAATTCTATAAGTCTCTGTCCATTGTCATTTCTTTCTCCACTACTATGATCTCCTAATACGAATTTATCTCTATTTGATTTACTCCCTATCTTAGCGTTAAGGTCACCCATCAAGATTACATTTTTGTTTTCCTTTTGCATTAACTCTGTTAAATCTTTGTAGAATTTATTTTTCGATGTAATTGTGTCTTGTTCTGTAGGTGCATGGACTTGTATAATCGACAATGGTTCTTTGAATTCAGGCAGTTGTATATTAATAACTGCTATTCTATCTGATATTCCTTTAAAACTTATTATCTTATCTCTTAAGTATTTTTTGATTAAGAATCCCATTCCTCGTATGCCTTGTTTTTCTCCGTAGAAATAGAAAATGTATTCTTTATATTCTCGTATTTCTTCTCGTATTTCTTCTCGTATTCTCCTTACTTCGCAAAGGCCAATGACATCCCATTTTATAAACTTAGTAGCTTCTTCCAATTCTTTTAATCTGGTGTCTGTCATAAGCGTTCTAATATTTAAAGTTGCAAGGTATATATTACTATTTCTATTTTTGCTTAAGGATGTACTTCTAGGGGGTGGTGGTCTGACAACCCCACGGGGACCAGCCGGATTGGGGTTGTTCCGCTTTTGGTTGCTGATATTTAGTTGCTATTTACTTTGATTTGGTTTTGTATTAGAGAATGAGTTAGATAGGTCTCATCATATCGAATGCATTCAAACAATGCAAACCAAAAAACAATTTTAACGATTATTTTTCTTCTTTTCTTTCTCTAGATATTCTATTTTTTTTTCCAATGTTTCAATTTTATTTTTCATAATTTTATTGTCTTCTATCAATGGTTCTAGTTTTTCGTTCATTTTTTCAAATATAATATTTGTTTGTTTTTCCATCTCCAACTTCATTTTTTCAAAGAGCATTTGGAATTGTACATCCATTTTTGGTATTTATTTATTTATTTATTTATTTATTTATTTATTTTTACTTTTTTGTTATTTTTGTTTTTACACTGGTAATATTGATGAGTCTTTGGCGTATGCTTGTTTGACGTTTGATGGCACTTGTGACTTTCACTGTTGTCTGTCACTCAATTGTTCACATAATCATAATATTAGGAATACACAATTATAGTTTTGATATTGTATTTATGATTATTTCACTATTTTTAATCGTCCGAAGTGTTTTAAATCACAAGATGTTAGTGTTTACTACGGCACAATAGCGTTAAAAACGGTGTTTAACAATTATTTTGGATGCACAAATTGGAAGGTGATGTTTAGTGTTCGACAACCGGAAGCGGAAAACGCTTTATGCTTATTACTTAATACTTAAGGTTTGATGTTTGATGCTTGACGCTAACGCTTGATGCTTAATGCTTGATGTTCGACCCTTGACGCCCGACGCTTGATGCTTGATGCTTAATACCTAATTTTTAATGCTTAATTTTAAATTCCCTATGATTAATGCTAAATGCCAAACGCTTGACGCTTGACGCTTGACGCTCGACGCTTGGTATTCTCTCTTATTCTGGTACAAAAGCTACAATATTGTCAAGTTTCATCAAACTTCTTTCAGTAGTTTTGGCGTGATTGAATAACATACTTTCGCACTTATACATACATTAGTATAGATATCGACGGTGTCAGGGCTATTTAGTCTACGCGACATTTTTTTTTGCAAAATAGATACAACACACATATAAAATATGATATACGTAATATCATTGCAACACATATATGATATCAGCGTATTATCTTATTTCAAACCAGATAGACCTGGAATCTTCGATTTAATGATAGAGTAAGATTTATATAATAAAGTAAATATCTTTGATTTTCACCGACAATTATTACAAATAAAACAAAATTAACAATGGTTTTAATTAGAACGCACACAGCAGGGCTATTCGCTAACTTTGACTTTTCTAATGACCATCAGCTGTGACGTCATGGCAGTTTGTTACTATAGTCACATAATACGAAATTAGTTGTTTGACAACCATTATGTCCGCACTTATTGATAGTGATTTTCATTTTAGCTGTCAAAAAAATACGCAATAGCCCTGCTGATCCATGTCCAGCAACTGGGAGTGTGTATGAATAACAGATGTACTAATTAACTGACTTACTGATAGACACCTTCATTTTGTCTTCTATAAACACATTGCTAAAAGCAATGACCAAATCGTACATTTATTTACTACTAGATTTTGACCGCGACTCCGTGCACGTGTTTATTGACAAAAAATGATTTTATCTTTCAACATTTTTTTACCTGCCCCCTTTTTTTTGATAAAAAATTTTATTAAAAAAAAAATATTCTATATTACTTCTAATATTTCCAAAAGTATGTGTTCAAAGTTTCATAATGATCGGTTTTTTTTGCGAAGTTTTCGCGTGAAAGCGTAACAAACAAACTACCATTCGCATTTATAATATTAGTAGGGTATTTTTATTATATATTATAGACTATAATTTATATTTATAAAATGGTATATATTTTGAAATGTTAATGCATCAATATATTTTTAATTTCTTGAATAGAAATTAAAGAATTTTAACCTGGACAAAAAAAACATATAACAAATAATATAAGATCTTTGGAAAGGAGTCATATTCTAATAATAGAAATAGAAATATCCCAGTTCCAACCAAGGATAAAAAACGTCTCATTTTGATATTAAATTTTAATAGTTGTAATGAGCAGAAATAGGTACAAACTAAAAATACATTATAAAACATATTCGTTATAATAAATAACAAATCATATTTCACAAAAAAAATATCAGGCTTTAGATATATAAACCACTATTTAATTCGTGAATGTCTATTTGGCAACCGAATTAACAAAGTTCATAATTCTCCGGCGCTAAAACGCCATTGTCAAAGTAAGTTTCATATCAAAATTTATGAGCTTTTTCGGACAACATTAAGCCTAAAGAAAATGATATTTTTATCAATCTCTTTAATTCTAATTCTGACATAAGAATAAAATATAAGAAAGAAAAACAATACTTTTTATATTCTAATTATTAATAAATATATACATCTGTTAAAAAATATTTTCAAATAACAATAAAACTATACAAATAGAATTATTGTACAAATAATGTGTATTGCCCCATATCAACTAGAATGCATTTGTGTAGGTACTAAGGTGGATCCTCTTAGGTCTTTATACGTATATTATCCTTCTGAAATTTGTATGTCATTGTAGAGTTTTCTGACCGATCTTATGTTTTTATTTTGTCCAACTCAACATCTAACTGATTTCATTATAAGGGATGAATAGTATATTTTGTAGAGATTGACGGACAGGCATTAGGCTTTAGTTATTTTTTTATTAAGACACCTACGTCTTGTCTCTCCGTAAACACGATTACTGCTAAGTTATAAAAACGTTAAATTCAAAATTTTAAATGAAATCAAATTATACGCGAGCTTAATCCTTATAAATAGTTTTATTTCAATTACTTCTCTCTTAGGGATCTCTCCCAGCTGACCTTTGGTTTGACAATTTGTAACAGATATTGTAGTCTAGTACAAAGATAAAGACAAATTGAAGAAAGACAGCGACATAGTGATAAATATTAAGTATTCATTAGCTATTTATTAATAACTATTTAAATATATAAACATACCTTGATGTATATAAAATGAACATATTGTATATTGTATATTGTATATTGATACATAAGTACACATACATAGCTTAAAATATATATTGTTTTATGTTATTTTTCTATAATTTAGTTAAGTTATGACATTATCTGCAGTTGTTGTTCAAAAGCTACTAATTTAGCACTAATTCATTGCATGCACCAACATGTACATGTTAGTTACAGTTCAGAAATATATTTGAAGTGACTGAGTGATGTTACTCACATGTATACATTCAAATTTATTAAGACAAAATATGTTATAAAATAAATATAATATCACTGAATATACAAGTTGAGATATCTTCAAGTTGGCCGCTACGCTCTATATAATATTACACTTATACTACAGACATTAAAAGTAATTTCTTATAAACAATAATATCATAACGTAATTAATAAAATATCTAGTCACTACTGATGATAAAATATTAAATGGAAACTATTAAATTTAATTAATAACTCTTATTGCTACAATCATAATCCCATGTTATAAATATTTATACAGTATAAGTATCAGTTAACTTCAAAATTATTAAACTGAAATAATAAATGTTTTTTCAGATACTATTTTATATAAAGCCTATTAGTTTTTTATCTACTATTCACTATTCGTTTTTTTATAACATAAGTAGCTTTAAGCTTAATTATTCTGTACGTTGACTACCACTGAAGATACTATTTCTTTTAACAAGTGCTGTTTTATTTCACTTCAATTTATTTTAGTTTGTTGTAAGTTCGATGGTTGCAAATATACGAGCAAACGATCTACATTATATAGAAATAGTTGCTTATTTACATCCGCAAACTGCAACACAAAAATAATTTATTTCATAAAGAGGGTTATTTGTAATTAATTGTCCACCTTTTGTTGGCAGCCTCTCTACATCAATCCCAACAACATTTGTTCTACGACTCTGAACTCGCATTAACTCCGTTCTGGCATCCGGGCGTTGACCTTTTAAGTATTTCTTACGTAATACAGAGTAATAGATAATAGAGGCAGCAAACATTTTTTTGTTTCGTATTGTTTGTGTTGTTTATCAAGATTCGTAAACAGTCGTAGAACAATTGTTATTGGGATTGATGTAGAGAGGTGGCCTGCAAAGGGTGACCAATTTTTTACAACTTACCCTGTATATTCTATAAAATAATTATTAAAAAGTCCAACTCCTCTTCCCAGCTCATTCGAATGTTCGATGGTAACAGAACTGAAATGTTCATCAACTTGAGCTGTAAGCTAGTTGCTACTACAGAAATATGCACATAAAGTTAATAATAAATACGATAAATAGATTCCCAACAACTCTGATGATCTGACGGACATTTTCTTATCTCTAGAAGTACAATTACAGTTACAGTGACAGTGACAGTTACAGTTAGTGACAGTTACAGTTACAGTTACAGTTACAGTTACAGTGACAGTTACAGTTACAGTTACAGTTACAGTTACAGTTACAGTTACAGTTACAGTTACAATGGCAATTGCAATTGCAATTGCAATTACAATTATTTACCGCTAACTATCTCAGTAAGAAACATGACAAATACAACTGTAACATTACTGTTATTACTGTATTAATAATAACAAGCCATTTACAAAGTAATAGTTAAAAGTTAACCTAATATTCTAATAAAATTAAATTCATAAATATTTCTAGAAACAGATTCTCTGTAGAGCTGTTTATCTTATTCTATATATAATAATATAATTTTTTTCTCTATTTTTTCTAAATTATACTTAAAATCATTTTATTTATACAGTTCCAGTTCTAAATTAGAAGACCACCGAATATTCTGATTATACTATTAGCAAGCACATATTGTATTTATCTACTGAAAAGCACAGATACTTCAAGTTTTAAATCCGTAAATACTGGGATTAAGCTTGTCAAAACTTTAGGAATAGCATTAAATAAATTACTTAATGTTTTAAATGTAAAAAGGGATCATTATTTAGCTTAAACATATAACAAAAAAAATACCGCTAACATGCCAGAAAAGTATCCACTAAAGAAATTTATTAAACGAAATTAAAAATAAAAATATCTAACAAAAAAAACTTGTTAAAAAAATATATAAAATAAAACTAATCTACAAACTCTTAAACAATGAAAGAAATTTATCAAAATTATTTTTAAATAGTCAATATATGTGTGTCTGTGTACAGAACCCAAATACGCACGATATATCTATAGGGTACCTGAAAGTATCCAGAATGCTGTTAATCTTACAAGTGCTGTTTTATATGTTGGTTTATTGGATATTAACCTATTCGAATAGAGTCGTTAATATTTTATTGAGTAAGTGAAATAATATAACTACTAAATAATATTACTTCTTATTAAATTGTTTTTTCATCAGATCAATTTGCTAGTGATATGATTATCCAACAGATTAAATATTAAACCTAATAACTTAACACTCAAACCAGTATTATAATTTTAGATAAATAAGTTATTTGAAATGTTAAAATAGTGTTATTTAGGCTGAATAGGCTATAATAAACTAAATGATTGATTTATTATATTATTAATTTGATTCATTACTTTAAAATCTAGTATTATCATAGGATATATTCTTAATTTTTACCAACTTCAAGACTTAAGATTCTAATTGAGTAACAAACGGCGTTCAAAAACATGTTAAAAAGATTTTACCTAACATGAATAAATTGTGAAAGCACTTTCGTCGTAATGTAATTTGACCTACCGAGAATTAAAAGATTTACAAACTTACCATCAAATTGGTTAATCTAAATCATCAAACCATATAGAAAAACAAAAAATGAATTAATGTCCTTAATTTTATCACTATATAAGAAGTGTACTGTGGTTTATTTTAGCGAAAATTAAAAATACAACGAACACTGACGCGACATAATCAAGTAGTAATAACACAATAAAAATCAAATGCTACTTACTTATATGTAGTTATATTGTAGTTTACATGATTTTGTTATAATGTAAAATTTTGATTGTTATAAGAGCAACCAGAGGAGATTTCACTATCACTTATTATTTTATTTGTTCTGCCTTTCTGCCTGTTCATAATTTTATAATTTAAAAATTATAGTTGTGTTAATTAAAATTTTAGTAATTTTAAATGAATTTCAAACATAAACTTCGGTTGTGGTCTGTTGCCAATATTAATGTATGTTAAGTTAAAAGAATTGCTTTGGTTTGGCCTAATAGATGTGACCACCGTCCCGATATAGAAGATCTATATAGAATGTTAAACAAACCGAAGCGGATAAAAATAAAGTATTTCAATTGGTAAATAGACGGAACGGTTTCCCAAAGGTAGCAAGTTCAAATCCCTGACCATATCAGTTTATTTCTCATTCTTTATTTATCTTAAATTCAGTATTTATTTTAAATATTGTATAATTAACTCATTGACGTTTACGTTTACGTTTTCTTATGTATTCTATTTTTTCTTGATTCGAATGTGTTCTTGATCCTTTTGATACAAGCGTATAATAATCATTAGTAAAGAACAACAAGCGATAAGTGAAGCGGAACACATCCTCAGTCGAGTGTGAAGCATCAGTACAGGAATCGATACGAGATCACATTATTAGAATGAGGGTACAGCAATAAGTTTGCTACATAGAAATATCGTTTCTGTTATCGTTTAATTATCATTAAAATTATATATTTACACAGCTATGTTCACGTAAATTAATCGGAATTTAGTCCGACCAGTTGAAAGACTACGTGAACGTGGCATATATTAATAATAATCTTGGTTTCAATATCATTCATTAAATTTGAGGATATTGTATTGATTAATTATCTGAAAATAAATTAATGCATAATTATTCACCGATAGACATAATTGTATTGTTTCGTATTGCATTAGAAATTCAATGTTTTAACTTAGTTTTAGATCACTCTAAGTTTCTTATAAATATTAACAAAAATAGTTTTTGTTGCCTATATTGAGTTCTTTATTTAAATGACATTATTTGTGTATTGCCCGATATTATTTGAGAGTAGTTGTCATTATTTAAAAAAAAAATACCCTACATTTATTTACTATAATTATTACATTTATTTAATATTATTTAATAGAATTTAGTAGAATATGTTCAAGACTATTTATATTTTTTTTACGATATAAAGAGGTAATTCAGTCATTTGATATAGGCTATTACACCGTTCGCTAAACGTTTTCCTCTATAAAGGTTATAGTTTAATGTTACTTGTATATATGAAGAAGATATTGCTGTTTAGTAAAATTTTAATTTTATATTAGTTTCTTAATATGATATTGGCGTTTTTCGTACTGGCCACTTTAATCTTCTCTTGGGTAAGGAATTCCAAGTTAAAATTTTTACATCTATTTACACATGTATTTTTATTTTGTTGGCCGTCATTCATTTGTTTTTTTTCTTCTGTTAATGAAAAATTGAAGGCTATTGTGAATGTAGATTCATCAGAAACCACGTCCGAGTTAGCTACAGGCTGAGATGTTAGCGATAAAACTGGTTTAATCCAATTGTAGTGAATTGGGAAGATTGAAAAGCTTAAAAGGCGGGTTGACTGATGCAAACCGGCAAACGCACGTCGAACCGGCATAATAACGAAGGGATTTTAAATCAAATAATGATAATCTACGATAATTGGAAGCGCTCATCGCCATGTTTGGATCCTACATAGCCAACCAAATCCTACCAAAAGCGAAAATTTAATAAAAAAAAAAATACTTGTAAGCGTTTAGTGAACTAGTGTCGGTATTGTTCATTACAGTTTTCTCAAATCTATCCAGCCTATTACGGCAGATGTCTATTGTCATCAATTGCAATTTATGATGGAAAAATTAGCTGGTCAATCGCTGCACACCACCGCTGCTTCACGACAACGCTAGATCACACATTGCACAACAGACGGTTAGGAAATTAGAAGTGCTTCAAAAGAATTTCTAAGACATGTACCGCACTCTTTGGATCTTACTTCAACAGATTACCATTTTTTTCGAAATTTGGATAATTTCTTGCGATTCGCAGTGGGCAACGATGTCGTCATTTTTGTCCTGGTTTCCGGTTTCCTAACTAAACCTGAATTTAAGGCCTGGCATAATTGTATTCCCGAATTACCATATCACTTTCAGGGAAACTTTCTGGTGTGATGTACTTATAACTCATAAAATTTAACTCATTAAATTTCTAAGCAATCATAAAATTATTTTAAATTTGACTCCGTGTAATTTATTTTTAAGTTAATTAGTGTATTTACTTATGAAATTCAAATAGTAGTTTCTATAATTTATCATATATATTCAAAGTAGTCTACAAATTAAAAAAAAAAAACACATTGGTTTCCATCTTTCTTTTTATATATAATTAAGACCACTTGCTTGTTTTCTGTTTTTTTAAAGATTTCAATGAAAGACCGGGTAAAGTGACTCTACTTATAGTGGGCTGGCTGTATTATAATATACTTGACTGACCCGCCATTCTCCCCCGGTAACGCTGTAATAGCCAATAGGGTTAACAGTATAGACAGAACAAAAAAAAAAAAAACTGACCCGCCATGACTGACTTGACCGGGATAGTTATAACCTACATGGATCAAATACTTTTCATAGCCTTTGCGTGGTGCATAAACAAAGAAGATGACAAACGAAAAAATAAAACCACAAACACAGACAATAATACATAGACTAACAAAAAAAAACGGGTTCTGTGTCTTGTAACGTATAGCAGCAATGGTAAATTTCAAATGGAAGCAAACTTTCTTATATTAAAAAATAATAGTAATCACAAATATATTCAATGTTGATAATTTATCTCGTTTCTACCTTATTATACGTAAATTATGATTACCTACATTATTCATCCTACGTCATTAATTGAATATATTTAGATATGGAACTTACTGCTTTTAATGTCCATTATTTATAAAATTGCAAATAAAACCTTATTATTAAATTGCAAATAAAAATTTATTATTAAATTGCAAATAAAAAAATATTATTAGACATTAGATTAGACTTAGGTAGTTGGCATTAATTGACGTTAATTTGAAAGCTATTCCCAGCACACAAAATTAAAACTACATTAGGACGAAAATGCTTCATAATTTATTCATATTAGGTAAATTTTCGTTTACATGAATTTGGACGCAGGTCGTAATTCAAATTCAACCTTTAAGTCATGAATGTTGAAAACGTTATATCCAAAATGATAACACTGGTTTCAGAAGTTATTATGTTTAGTTGTTAATCTATTGGATTATTATGTCTGGAAAATTTATTTAAATATTTCTGTGGTAAGAAATGTATAATTCCATTTATTTAAAGATATTAATAGCTCAGCGATGCAAGATCGATGTCAAGTTAATATTCAGTCAACCGACACATAAAATATCACTTATAAGATTAATAGCATTCTGAATATTTGCAGGTATAGGAATGTCATGCGTGTGTGAAGGCTGTGTAACTGTCACTGTCACTGTCACTGTCACTGACTCTTACATTATAAGGTATGTATCTTTAAAATAACGAGTGGTTTGAAATAATAAAAGCTGTTCACTATTTAATATCAGTTATTATGTGAACGGATTTGATTCTGTTTATGTCTGAAAAGATTTGCTTTCATATTTTCTTTATTTAATAATTTGGTAACTGTTTCTATAGGAAAAAGATCATAATAGCATAAAATTGTTAATAAGTAGTTTATGTTTTAACTTTTGGTTACATGGAACACGTAGTGATATATTTATTATTCTTGTTTAGTTAATGGTAAGCTTAAACCAAGCTGAATATATGGACTCCAGACTTGCAGCATCTGCGCTTTTGTAGTCAAATACAGTTGATATATCTTACAGATGGTTTAGTTAAGATGGACGATGATCTTTAACTTTAGAACTTTATAAATACTGAGACTGTCAATATGATTATGGTTAGATAATATTAATTAAAATAGCCAAACAAAATTTATTTATTAAATTAAATGTCAAATAGTGAGAGAATAGGATATTTCAGTTATAGTGGAAGTTATTGTACAAATAAATAACGTATGTTTTAAAAGTATTAAAATACGAATGGCGGACCTTTATGTTCAACAATTACTAAAGAACCATTATTTATTGCAGCTTAATAAAATTGATCTTTTTAACTGTTTAGTTTTGTACGAATTTATATATCTGTATATAATAATTACTTTTATTAGTACAGATCTATGGGTACGATATATTGAATAGTTTCCATCTTATACACAAATAATGACGTATTTACAAACTTACTATGTCATGTTATGATTCGTATGAATTATCATTTAAAAAAGATTAGTTTTACTGTCTGTAGTATAAGAGTAATATTATGTAGAGCGTCGCACACGTGCTTGAATGAGGCCAACTTGAAGATATCTTAACTTGTTTATTCAGTTACATTATATTTATTACATAGCATATTTCATAAGCTACTATGTTTGAATATATAAATGTTAGGAACATCACTCAGAAACCTCAACTGTATTACTGAACGCTAACTAACATGTACATGTTGCTGAATAGTGAATTAGTGCTAAATTAGTGGCTTTTGAACAACAGTTGCAGCTATTATACAGTTCTGTGTAAATATTCAACACATTTTAATACATATAAATATTTTTGTATATTTTTAATAATTTTCAATAAGTAGTTTAGAATGTACTTGATTTTAGTAATTATTTCTTTGTCTTTTTTTTACTTGTATTTATCTATGTACCAGATCAAAAAAATTGTTACAAATTGTATTTCAGAAAATATTTGCTTAAAGAGATCTTAAAAAGATGTCTAGAAGAGATTACGAATGATTATTATTAACGCTTTTATTTATTAAGTTACTGGTACATTAATAAAATAATAAATAATAAAAAAATACCTTTTACAATTATAATGTTTCTAGGTAGTTACTCTATAACACTTTAGGAAGCTGTAGTAGACATTTACAGCCATTTATAAACTGCATGTAAATCTTTACATAAGCTGGTGTTAGACAGAAAGAGGATAATTAACCGAAACTGAAACCAAATGTTCGGTCGGTCACTAAAGGAGACTAAATAAACCACGCTAGGAGCGAGGCTTCAATCACCTCACTCTATATGCTAATTGCTGCTTCACACTCATTACACTCATCTCATCCCAGCCTAACGTGCCTGGACTGTCTATTTATTCTGAACGTATACTTCATAAAGTTCTAACATGCCAAATAAAGTTTAAGATAAATAATTTGTAGAAAATGCTGTGAAACAAGAAAATTTAAAATTAAATTTTTCTGTGTATGTATGGTTGCTTTTTATGTTAAATTTATTATAATTTTATGTCCATTTTTTGTGAGGTATTAAATCTAGCACGTATATATAGTAACATCTAAATCCTATGTACAAGTTTTAGCTATAAGCGGAACACTGTTTCTATAGATAAACATTATCATAATTAAAAGTTCAACGGACTCCAAAACGAGGTACATAATATAAATAATATTGTAATTTAAATGAAAGTATTAATATGTAAAATCAATTCTTAAGTAGTACTCGACCCAATTTTAAAGATTATTAATTATCACTAATTGTTGTAAAACACTCACTTGTTATATAAGAATACTTAGTATCTTTCGTTGTATATATATTTATCTACATATCATAATACAGTTCAAGAAACTAGACTAGAACCGACTTCTATTGATTTCCAATACATCCATGTTTTGTGCTATGAGAAAATTAAATTAAAAATGTACTAAAATAAATAAATATATACTAACTTAACTTTATTTCGATATACAAAATGATTATAAATATAGTAAAGCAATTAAAAAAGGAAAGTTTTTAAAATTAACCGAATTGTAAGATTTTTTTTTTTATACTGTCTAAGTTAATGGTTGACTACATTCCATAATTTCCAACGTTTCACCATGGCTTCTCTTTCAGATTGTACTTGATGTCTACTATCCCGAGTACTCAGCAGATATCTTTCTACAACTGTGCTATCGTCTGTATATTCATAGACACCAGGTTTCAACAGATAGTTAATGTGCAGCAGAAAAAGAGTTTCAGAAAAAAACGGAAGCACTCCAGTATCTATTGTCAAGGATTCCGAGGAACACCCACTCAGAGAAATCGACAACCACTCGAAGAAACCTCTAGCTTAGGCGACCGCTTCTCCGTTCTTCTCGATGGCCTCGCCTAAAATATGTAGTATACACTAGAAGTTCCCCAGTGGAATATTTTGGCGAAACCCGTACTATCGGTTACTGAGGGGGATTACGATATATATATACACTACTTGTATACGATTTAAAATTAAAATTAATTCTAAAAACACAAAAGGTATCGCCGACTCTCTATTAATAATACTGAGACGTGATATTACGACCGCTTTCTTAATTTATTCATATTAAATTATATTTTACGGGAAGGTGAATGTCAGTTGTAAACAAGTTGTCTACGTTCTGAATCTGAAATCTTCATCCGATTATTTGCATAGCATTCGTTGAATATAAAAAGTATGAATTGAATGATGTAACATAAATTACCACATTTTATATCAATAAAGTGAATTTGTAAATGTATCAACCTGATCATAATTAAATTTGTTGTTGCAGTGGTAGTATGTCCCATTTTAAAATACGTTGACAAGAGTAAATAAATCGATGAAAGCCTTTATAGGGGCATTACACATGACCAACATTTGTACTGATGGATCTTTGAATGAAACTAAAAATTAAAATAGCTATGAATATTACGTACTTATAACACGTACGTAAAAGTATTGGACTTTTAAAAAAATATTTTACGCAAGTCTTAAAACGGTGTATTTTAATCCATTAATAATCGTCCGTCCCCATTTTAGAATTATCAGTCATCGAGAGATTTTATTTTATTCTCATCCTGATTGGACCGTATGTTCGCATTCGTAGTTCTTAATACTAGACTGAAACAGAAAGCCTAGACGAGTAATTTAAAAAACACAAGAAATATTGCAAGTATCATAAAAGTGTTTTGGATTAATCATCGATTTACATACTCATTAAAAGAAAACATTACATTATTTATTTAATTATTAAAAAATATAAAATAAAAACAGCAAGTTTAACAGAGTAGTAAAATACTTTTTGTGATTTTATTAGTAGGTATGTAAAATTAATTTTAAGTAAAATATCACTTTTAACTTATTAGCTGTTCAAATTAAGTATTGCTTCGAGCTTCATAAAAAGGGATTTGAACTTAATATCTATTCACCAGCCATTCTTTGTACATATAGAAATGAGATAGATTACATAGAAAAACAAAAGCATATCTACAAAATCCTAAATAAATCTCAATCCGTCAGTTAAATGGCAGAAGGGTTATATTTATTAAAATGAAAGGTATAAATATGTTTCTTAAGTACACGGAGACAGTCTGGTTGAAATCGGTCAGGACAAAGTATATGTACAATAAATCAATCAATCAATCAATTAATAATTAATGAAGCTGGTGCATATCTATTCATAGAAATTGAAGTAATTATCAAAATCATTTATAAAAGACATTTTTGCTTCCGAATTACAGTTAAAAATCTCATTTTTTACAAGCTTTATATTTTCAGAAAACGTTTTATAATTTTGATATTAAAGTTACTTTGACAATGACGTTTTAGTGCCGGAGAGTTTTGAACTCTGTTAATCCATTGTCAAATAGACATTTATGAATCAAAAAGTGGAATATAAATGTTAATAGCCTGATATAGTGGATATTGTTATTTTATTGTTTCTATGAAGTACTAATTTACTTTGTCTGATACAAAGTTAAAGCTATTTAAAGTCGGCTTCACACTGTGTAATATTTTATTAAATAGTAGTTTATTTTATAAGCTCAATAAATTTTTAAGTTAAGCAAGTTAAGTAAGTTAAGTCAAGTCAAGTCTTTGAATAAAGAAAACATTTTACTTTTCACTTTACTTAGAATTTAAGAGAAACGTTGCAAATTAGAACGCAAAAAAAATGCAAAAAAAACATAATTGACAAGTGAATTTGACACGTTACTTTACAGATATTGGAATCGTTTGAAAAAAGAACCTAATCGTGAATGTAACAGTAGCAAATAAATAAATAAGAGTTGTTTTGTTTTAAAATATGTTTAATAATTGTTATGTTTGATAATCGGGGATGTAAATCTTATAAATAATATAATAACTTTTTTATTAATCAAATATTAGACATTAACAATTGAAGTAAAAAGATTGTGCGAGTTTACCTTTTTTATGAAGGTTTCATTGTGTTATCTATAACCGCTTTGAAAAAATATTTATACCGAAAAACCCGGCAAGATAAACTAAGTAGGATGATCTGAGCTTTGTTCATTTAAAATTAAAGTTATTATATTATTTATACGAAAATAACTAATTTTTTGACAATATTTTCTTTATTTTATTTTTTAGATGCAACCCCTGATTACAATCCTATCCAAAAAAAATATTGTTTATTCTAAAATCTACATTTAGATTAAAACGAGAAGCAAAGTAAAAAGTAAAAAACAATATTTTGTAATAACCACAATATTTATCGCTCAGCTGCCAAATTAGTTACAACAATATACTTATCTATTTTTTAACACTTTATATATAGCTTAGCATTATCAACATACAAATAAAGATTTAGCGTTCATAACGCATTTAGCTCTTAAAAAATCCTAGTTGATAAATAAGATAAACAGATTTATTATTCATTGAAAATAGAATTATCTCCAAGTAAAAATCTAAGTTTACCCTCAACATGTGTGACTTTAAATGAAACTCGATTTCATTGTTTGTTTATTTAGGTAAAAGTCAGGTCATGATCCAGTTATTTGTATTTTCCATTATTATAATAATAATCTATTTTAATGACAAATATTTCTAAATTTATTTATTGCTATTATTTTCCCGGAGTGTTTTCGATCATATATCATATATCACATATCACAATATAATATTGTATATAGTGTATAGAGCATAAACTCTTTAAAAGCTCTATATAGAGGCTATAAATACATTTCTATAAATGTATGATCTGATATACAAGCGATGTGTTCACTAGAAGTCACGAGGCAGATGTCTGTCAGTGAGTTAGTTAATTACTGGTCAATCTATTATAGGTTCTCAGTTACAGGATATTGATCTTAGCGTTGTCTAAATACCTGCTAATTTTCAACAATTATTATTAATAATTATATTTGTATCACCGGTAATACAATACCTATATAATATTAACTTTATTATATTTCGATGTTATTCTTTTATGAAAAGTAAAATATAAAAGACGAGCCAGAAACTTTAAATTCATTCAAAGAGAAGTTATAGTTTATTGAACATTTATAATTAAGCCACTACGCTTTTAACTAGGCTCTTTTGGGCACTTTTTTCCACTAATCCAAACCTCACTATTATGGAACTATACTGATAAAGAAATTTTTCATAAGCGTAACATATAAATCTATAGTAGGTATATTAATTATAGACATTAACATACATACCTACTTCATTGCAATGTATCCTTTATAGACAGAAAGACGAATAAACATTGTAAATATTTTCACAATACTTATTAAGATTATATATATACCAAGAATGTGTAGCTGAGATTCGACAAGAGTCTCAGAAACTTAAAAATTCAAATATACCTGTATATAAGTACCAACTAATCTGTCAACTTAACAAGAAACACTTAGTAACTGAGTCATGCTTAAAATAATATTTTCAATTCAAACACTGTTTATATTAAGATAATAATTGACTAAAATAATACTTAAATTAAATACGTCCTGAAAATCGATTTTCTAAGTAATAAAAATATTTTTGAATTATTGTTCGGATCTTGAACATACGTCAAAAATGGCGATAAAAACTAACTTTTAAAATATAAGTTTAATCAAAAGCCACTGCTCTTAGGTATTCTAATAATATATTATTTCAGTAAGCATTTATGTATAAGACAGCTTGACGCTTGAAACTAAGACTAGTTTCATAGTTTCATAAAAGTTTTGAACCATAATGCAAACTGAAGCTAATTCGGTTTAACTTTGTTGATCCATGTCTGCCAGTCGGAACTTTTGGTTGTAAAAATACTTAGATGTTAAAATTATTATGTCAGTGCCTTTTCGGATCGTGCATTTTTATTAAAATAGGCTTAGGACCAATCTACAGAAGATTATTATTTATGATGTGATTAAAACCTCAATACGATAATAATATTTGTTACTAATTTTTACCTTAATATAACAAATACAAGATGAAGCAATGTGCAATTTATTGCTACAAGACTCGTTATGATAAAAATATCTGACGTCGATTCCACTAGGTACTATTGGTTCACACTCGACTGAGAATGTGTTCCGCTTCACTTACCGCTAGTTGTTCTTTACTAATAATCATCAAAAGTTTTACTAATTTACTCAAATCGACACCGTTCTGTAAATCTTCTCTCTTTTAACATTCTTAAAGGTTTAAGATTAGGTTTTATTTATTATTCCTTCGAAATTGGTATTCGTTCTAACCACACTCGGATCGAGCCTTAACATTGTTTGTGGAAACTTACTATTAATGTATATATGAAACCAATATATCGATGTTATTGCTTTTTTAATTCAAATGGTAAGGATTTTTTTACTTTAAACAATTTGAAAATTCATAACAAAGTCTAACGGCATTTCATATCCGGTTTGAACCTAGATCCAGTTTTTTTTATTTTAAGTTATGTTTATTAATCTTTTTCGATTCAAGCTATATTTCAATTTATTAATGATTAATATTTTGCGGTCGTTGTTTTGATTGTTTAATTTTAGTTTAGATGCAATATCATTATATAATATTGGATAGACTATATAGTGTATTGTATATAGTATTGTATATAGTCTATTATATTGTATAAGTATATAGTATACTGTGTCGTATTGTACAATCTGTCTACATAGTAAAGTAGATATCATTTTCATTTAAAGTGTTTTTTTAAAAGATATAAACATTATCCCCATACTTTAGATACAAAATATAGTTCTCGTGAAATATTGCTTGTGCTAAGATTAACCTGAACATACAGACAAACGCACCGGGGAATATACTAGTATTATTTAGTATTAATTTGTAGATAGATAGATAGATAGATAGATAAGCACTTTATTCCACACAAAATAAAAATAAAAGAAAATTACAATAATCAGCGGAGTTCTAACATTTAAAAATAGTATGCAAAGGCGGTCTTATTGCTAAGAGCAATCTTTGACAGACAACCTTTAGGTGAAAGAACTTAAGTAGAGAAGAATACGGGATTGTGCGATCGAGGAGAAATAAATAGTGAAATAATACTTAAACTTAAAGCCTGTAATAAACTGTTTACTTATAATACTTACAAATACATAAATTGCAAATAAAATAATAAATAAATAGTATATATAATACATACACGTACATACATATAGGTACACATATACACATAAATAATATATCACTTATATCAAATAAATATAAATACCATAAACAAAATACTTCAATAATGACACTATTACAATATAAACACCAAAACAATGAGCATGGACAATACTAAGAAAATAATTTACTCTTGGGAAAGATAATAATTAAATAAATGAATTTTAAATGTATGTAAGGATTTTAAGCTACGAATATCTGAAGGAAGCATATTCCAGAGCAATACTGCTTTCATCGTGAAGGATTTGTTATAGTATTTAGTGTGAGCAGTAGGGAGAAATAATTTATTATCGCTTCTTGATCTGAGCTCAAGTTGACTAGGACCATCAGCACCCAAAAAACTGAATCGTTCTTTTAAATAGTTTGTATGTAGTGTTAGTATGTATTTTAGTTAGTATTAGACACCATTGTTGAAAATGTTGTTTAAAATATTCATTGTATTTCTTTCTTCTTATATTGCTAAGGTATTTTTCAAAATCTAAAGAAAAAGAAAATTGCACCGAACGCCGATTATAATATTATAATTGGTAATCTAATTTGTAAAATATCTAATCTAAACATATAATAAAATTGTCACTGATCGATTTCTGTATATCGAATATATTTAAAAAAAAAACATAATGGGGGGTCTTTATATGACCAAGAAAACCCAAAACAAAGGTTTTTCATTTTGTCTGTTTGTCTGTATGTGTGTATGTCTATATATCTGTATGTCTGTTTATCTGTATCTCTGTATGTCTGTATGTTTGTGCACGCTAATCTCAGAAACGGCTTAACCAATTTAAACGCAGTTTTCAGTAATATATTGAAGTAGTCTTCAATTAACATTTAGTGTTTGTTTTATTTAAATCGGTTAAGAAATAAAAAAGTTATGTCAATTTATATCAATTACGTAATAGGTACCATGCAGATTTTATTCTATACGTGTAATAAATCTGTAGAGGAGTAGTCTTTGTACATTGGAAATATAAAAAAATATATAGCCCGAATGTGAACGAGTAATTAACAGAATCCATTTCTAGCATTTTTTAAATTGAGCGTCCCTTCACTTTCACTTCACACTCTGCTCTCTATCAAAAGATATATGTATTTCAAGGTTTTCAGAAATGTATCTATATACATATAATAAAACTGTAAATGACCACTGTCTGTAGATGGAAAATATTAAAAAAAAAACAAAATAGGGGACTAATGTAAACTAGAAAACTTATACACGCAAAAACTACTTGACGGAGTTTAATGAAACTTTGAAGGTTATACATTAATATGTACAAAGTAAGTTAAGTGTAAGGGTACAAAGAGTGTTTTAACGCAATCGAAATCTACGCGTACGAAGTCGCAGGCACATCTAGTACCAATAAAATATTAATACACGATTCCGATATTAATTTCAACTACCATCATTATATTATTTAAATTACAAACTGATTGTTAAGTATTATTTTAATTCCATTAAATCAATCAGCCTGAAAATCGATTTCGACACGAATATTGTATTTCATATATGATATCAATATAAATCACAATGTGAAATATTCTACGATAAAATGTTCGTATTCTATTTTCATTTCTGTTCCCAAAGGTTAAGATTTGATGTAAATCTCATTCACAACTTTCTCTCGTATAAACGACAATATTTTGTGAATAAATTAAGAGATCGTCTTATTCAATGTAATTTAATTACCAGTCGAGAATAGCTTTAGTTCCTGTAAATGTACTAGATTCTTTTTATCACTGACGATGTTATTTAAGTAAGAAAAATCGTCTATGTCGGTTGAGATCACTGAATGTGTAGCAACCAGCGGGACTACCTGGCATTTTGTTTCACCTTATGCTCTACATTTTGATAGACTATGAGAAACTGGAATAAAATCATTCATGCATCGGTATAAATGGGAAATTCAAGGACTATTGTGTGATTATTGTAATACCTTAGTATTATGTAATAGTTGACATTTAAAAGATATGTTTACTTACACTACAATGTATTCTAATAATTTAGCTATATGACTGCTTGACCGTAGAAACTATAGTTAGTTACATAGTTACTTTATAATATCAATATAAATGACAATGCAAAAATATTTTACAATAGAATTTTCGAATTCAATTTACATTTCTCTCCCTTAAGGTCTAGATTCATGTAAATTTAATTCTACAACTTTCGTGTAAACGACAATATAATGTGAATACGACTGAAAGCTTTTTAATAAAAAATATTTTTTGGTGTTGCTTCAAATTCAAATTCAGGATCTTCGGCATTCTCAAGCCTACTTATAAAATAATGGTTTGATAAAATAATTAAGAGCGCTTAGATATTTTTTAGTATTTCGAAATACTGCTTTGGGCTATCTTGACTTGACTTACTTTGTAATGGATTCATTTCATTTTGTTCCTAGAGAAGGATTTTATTACACATAAAAAGAAAGCGTTAAAAAAATAAAAGAATTAACAGTTTATTACTTTGTTTTATATCAATTAATAAAAATATATTAATATGGTATTTATATTATAATACTAAAATTTATAATTTATTACCGGTTCCAGTAAAATTTATAGAAATGAAATCTATTTCCCTGTCCATATCCTTACACATTTAATTCTATATTTATACTCAATTTAAAATAAGCTAACTAGATATAATATGAAGAGTAGAGTAGAGTGGAGTGGAGTGGAGTGGAGTGGAGTGGAGTGGAGTGGAGTGGAGTGGAGTGGAGTGGAGTGGAGTGGAGTGGAGTGGAGTGGAGTGGAGTGGAGTGGAGTGGAGTGGAGTGGAGTGGAGTGGAGTGGAGTGGAGTGGAGTGGAGTGGAGTGGAGTGGAGTGGAGTGGAGTGGAGTGGAGTGGAGTGGAGTGGAGTGGAGTGGAGTGGAGTGGAGTGGAGTGGAGTGGAGTGGAGTGGAGTGGAGTGGAGTGGAGTGGAGTGGAGTGGAGTGGAGTGGAGTGGAGTGGAGTGGAGTGGAGTGGAGTGGAGTGGAGTGGAGTGGAGTGGAGTGGAGTGGAGTGGAGTGGAGTGGAGTGGAGTGGAGTGGAGTGGAGTGGAGTGGAGTGGAGTGGAGTGGAGTGGAGTGGAGTGGAGTGGAGTGGAGTGGAGTGGAGTGGAGTGGAGTGGAGTGGAGTGGAGTGGAGTGGAGTGGAGTGGAGTGGAGTGGAGTGGAGTGGAGTGGAGTGGAGTGGAGTGGAGTGGAGTGGAGTGGAGTGGAGTGGAGTAGAGTGGAGTAGAGTAGAGTAGAGTAGAGTAGAGATAAGGTAAATAGACATGACAATACATGAATATTTTTTAAACATTTTTAACATTATATTTGTTGTTTATACGAAGGAAATGTGACAATGTGGGGAGGCAATAGGAACCGCGAAACACCTATTAGTAGGGTGTAGGGTACTTCTAGATAAAGGTCAATACTCGCGTCGCCACGACAAGGTATTAGAAATCATACGGGAAGCGGTTAGTCTTTCAGTAGCAAGAGCGCGGAAAGGTATAACAACCACCAAACGATCTATAGAATTCGTAAAAGAAGGCTCCTCCAAAAAATCAAAAGCGAAGCCTTATTCAATATTAGGCGCGGCTCCTGATTGGATTCTCATGATGGACACGTATGAAAAGCATTACAAAATCCCTGGGGATGTTGGTGTTTCGTCATCCAGGCCGGACTTATTCCTGTATTCGAAACATCTGAGGCGCGTGATACTTGTAGAGCTTACTGTTCCTTGGGAAACAAACATCCCAAGGGATCACACATGCAAGCTCAATAAGTATTACGAACTAACCAACGAACTGATCAGGAATAAATTTATAGTTAGTTTGTACGCGGTAGAAGTGGGAGCGAGAGGTATAACAGCAAAATCTCTCTATAGCCTACTTAAAGATCTTGGCCTTTCTAGAACAAGCATCGGTTCATTTCTAGAACGTACTTCAAAGGCGGCATTAGTAGGTTCTTTCCAAATTTGGTTAGGTAGGGAGAGGAGTGTGGAGGGTGAAGGTGAGCGTTTTTGCGCATAATAAAGGGGCCCCTTAAACCTACTCCTGGGTCGCAAGTCCCAGGCACTGCTTGCACTCCTCTCCTTGCAACGCGATGGACCCGGCACCCGCACGGTGAATCCATGGATTGCTAAGAAGCTTCGTCTCGTCGTCTAGATCAAATATTCACCTTTATTACTGTACCGGAATTGAATACGAAAATCCTAACGTTGAATATTTGGAATTGTGATTTATATTATTATAAATTAAATTAAATATTTGTGTAGCAATTGACTTTCAGGTATTTATAGTACTGAATTGAATTAAATAATACTTAATAACTGAGTGTTTTTTTCGCTTTGATTAATGAAATTATTCGTCTTTTTGCAGATATTAAAATATTTAACAAGTTGATTACTGGTTGTATTTTGAATAAAACAACAGCGATATCGAAAAAAGAGTAAATAATGAACATTGATGTAACAAGTTTTTATACAATGTTTTACCAGTAATATATAATAGGAACTAACACAAGGTATTTACTTATACTAAATGTTATATCTCTCGGTGCGTTTATTAATATGTTCACGTTTTTATTTATTGATTTTATTTAACATCAGGCGAATTTAAAGTTTAAAGACTTGATCTTCCAATTTAACATTGTGTAGGATGAATAATGGCAGATGTATCCAAAAAACAAAAAGCGTATGATACATATATTTTAACACTATATATAGGTACTAATATATATTAATAACTGTTTGTTGACAAGTATGGAATGATCAATAAATTTAAATAAACAAGTTAATCATGATGACTTGAAAAAAAAATATAACACGTTTTTTGAAGGTGTTCTTCGAGACTTAGCTTAGAGAATATTTCACGAAGGCGATCTTTTTTATGTAAATATATTATTTTGTTTTAGTTCTTGTCATAGTTCTTGTCCTCTGAAGTCTTAAAAAAGTTTTAATATAAATCTATGAGGTGAGGGTAATATTTATATTACTTCTAAGTACGTATTTATAAAAAAAATCGTAATAAATGTTGTACATATAAGTTATAAGTCGTCTAATAACTACATTGCATACAGGTCAAATTTTAATCTATTACAAGGGCTGTAATTTAATTATTAAAGGCTCTAGCCCTTGAATATTTTGACTTGAGTATTACGAATAGCGTCAAAAGATCTCCAAATTTAATATAAAGTTGTAATAGCATTTCATATCTCAAGATAATATCCTTTTTAATGTAAGATCTTAAAAGAGTAAAATTAAATGGTAATAACAGTATTTACTTATGTCTTCCCTTGTTCCTAAAATTGCCTCAGTTAAAAGCTAAATTAAAAATGTAAAACAAACAAAGCTTTCTTTTAATGTGTTTAAGTGTCATTATAACATATTTATATATTTATATGTGAGAATATTGTATCCAATTATATTATTATATTATTTTGTATTTTGTAGGTAAACACTTAAAGTATTGTTTTCTCATTCGACGGATTTAGAGCATTTGAGAAAGGTTGTTTTCATATTTTCTGGCTCGTCTTTTATATTTTATTTTTCATGAAAGAATAACATTGAAATATATTTAAGTTAATATTATATATAGATTAAACCGGTGATACAAATATAATTATTAATAATCATTGTTCAAAACTAGCATGTAATTAGAACACGCTAAGATCAATATCCAATAACTTAGAACCCATATTAGATAGACCAGTAATTAACTAACTCACTGACAGACATCTGCATCGTGACTTCTAGCGAACACATCGCTTGTAGATCAGATCATGCATTTATAGAAATGTATTTACACACCATAGTCTCTATACAGAGCTTTGATATAGTCTATACTTTACAAACTATATAGGTACAATATTATATTGTGATATGTGATATATGATATATGATCGAAAACACTCCGGGAAAATAATAGCAATCAATAAATTTAGAAATAATTGTTATTAAAATAGACTATTATTATAATAATCAAAAATACAAATAACTAGATCATGACTCAAGCCGCAAATTATACTAAGTCAGATTTTGATATTTGTTTGATATTTAAATTAAAACTATATATAAATATTTTTTTACTTTTACAAATAAACAAACAATAAAATCGAAGATTTCTTTCAAAGACACTCGTATTGAGGGTAAAAGTCTTTACCAACAATGTTTGTACTTGGTGCGAATTCGATTTTCTAAGAATAATAAATCAGCTTATGATATTTATAAGCTATGCTTCTGCTGAAGCTTTATTTATATGATGATAATGCTAAGTTACAAATAAAGTGATAAAAAAAGTTTATAACAAATATTTGGATACTTAATTTGACAGCTGAGTGATAAACATTGTGGTTATTACAATATATACATTATTACTTTTTCCTTTGCTTCTGTTTTTAATCTATATGTAGATTTTAGAATGTATATATTTTTTTTGGATACGATCATAATTTAGGTTCTCATCTACAAAATAAATAAATTATTGCCAGAATATTACTTTATTTTCGTTATGAATAATAACTGTAATTTTAAAATAATAAAGCTCGGACATTTTTACTTTATTTATCTTTCTGTATAAATATTTTTTCAAAAAAGGTAAACTTGCACAATTTTTTTACGACAATTGTGAAGGTCTAGTATTTGATTAATAAAAGCTATTTCATTATTTATAAAATTTACATCCCAAATTATTAAACTTACAAATTTGGCACATATTAGAAAACAGCATAACTCTTTTTCGTATATTTTGCTATTGTATTACATTCACGTTACGATCTTTTTCAAATGATGAAAACATCTGCAAAGTGACGTGTCATGTTCACTTATCGATTATGGTTTCTTTGCGAGATTATTTCCGAAGTAATTTGCAATTTTTATCTTACATTCTAAGTGAAATGAAAAAGATAAATGTTTTTTATTATTCAAATACCTACAAACGTATCTAGAACCGAATTAAACTTATACGTTTATTAATGCTTTTATATAAAGTAGCTTCGATTAAATGTTTATCGTATCTACTTTAATGTTTACTGATTTAATGTTTTACTGACTGTGTGTCTGTAAGTTCGCCATATTTCCAGAATTAGTGTTAAAGAAGAAACCTAAACTGTGACAACTTCATGTTTTATTAAGTGTATATAACATGCTAACTACAAAAATAGCCACCAACTAACACCGACCTATTAGACCAACAATTTAAAGATTATATTACATTAAATTCTTTCTTTTATCTAATTCTTATTATAATACTACGTACCATATTGACAATAGCCTTACAATACTAACTGGCTTATAATTTTGAACTGTACTGAACTTTTCCCAGGTATTGTCTACTGGCGTTCTTAGATAGAAGGTAAACCATTGCATAATTAGTATTATTTCGAATGTTTAAAAATAGAAACCTATATGAGAACATTATAGGAGTATTAGTGGTGTGGTTTTTTATCTTCTTTTTGGTACCACGTTTAGATAATTCTAATTCGTTCTAACATATCAATTGTGACTGTGAACTAGTAGTCAATATTATTAATTTCATAAATTTCATTTCATAAGAGTTTTATTAATTTTATAAATAAGTTTTATTAGTATTCATGTTGCTTCTAGCCAATTGTTTTTAAAACTATTTTTGGATCCGTTCTATTAGTCTTACATGTGCAATGACGCGTGTTTGAAATATATTGTTTACTGTCTAGACTTGAAATAAAATAAATTAATATTTAATAACATATTACATCTTGTAAAGCCGCCTTTAAACAGCTCTCTGACACGTAGTAAATTAGTACTTCATAAAAACAATCAAATAACAATATCAATAAAATCAGGCTTTTAACATTTATATTTCACTTTTTGAGATATAAATGTCTATATGACAATGGATTAACAGAGTTCAAAACTCTCCGGCACTAAAACGTCATTGTCAAAGTAACTTTAATATCAAAATTATAAAACGTTTTCTGAAAATATAAAGCTTGTAAAAAATTAGATTTTTAACTGTAATTCGGAAGCAAGAATGTCTTTTATAAATGATTTTGATAATTGCTGCAGTTCCTATGAATAGATATGCACCAGCTTCATTAATTATTAATTGATTGATTGATTGATTTATTGTACATATACTTTGTCCTGACCGATTTCAACCAGACTGTCTCCGTGTACTTAAGAAACATATTTATACCTTTCATTTTAATAAATATAACCCTTCTGCCATTTAACTGACGGATTGAGATTTATTTAGGATTTTGTAGATATGCTTTTGTTTTTCTATGTAATCTATCTCATTTCTATATGTACAAAGAATGGCTGGTGAATAGATATTAAGTTCAAATCCCTTTTTATGAAGCTCGAAGCAATACTTAATTTGAACAGCTAATAAGTTAAAAGTGATATTTTACTTAAAATTAATTTTACATACCTACTAATAAAATCACAAAAAGTATTTTACTACTCTGTTAAACTTGCTGTTTTTATTTTATATTTTTTAATAATTAAATAAATAATGTAATGTTTTCTTTTAATGAGTATGTAAATCGATGATTAATCCAAAACACTTTTATGAAACATACCTATTTCTTGTCATGTTTCTTGTGTCCTTTAAATTATTCGTCTAGGTTAGGTTAAGAACTACGAATGCGAACATACGGTCCAATCAGGATGAGAATAAAATAAAATCTCTCGATGACTGACAATTCTAAAATGGGGACGGACGATTATTAATGGCTTAAAATATATCTTTATAAGATTTGGATAACAAAATATCTCTAAATGTTGGGGGTGGGTTATACATAATAATTTTTTGTTTCATTCAAAGATCCTTCAGTGCAAATGTTGGTCTTTTTGAAGGTTTGGACAGATTATTTGATTACGTTTAAAAATAGGACATACTACCACTGGAACGGTATTTATAATTGTAACAAATTTAATTATGTTCAGTTTATTTACGAAATCATTTTAGCGGTATAAAATGTTGACCGAACATAAACGCTTAGACTTTAAGTGCTGCGGTTTCATAATTCTGGTGACATCATTCGAGTATACTGTTTGTTTTGAAAATATCTGTGTTCATATATAGCCAATAGCCATGTTAAACTTATTTAAATATCAAAAAAATATAGTATGAAAAAAAAATCTAGTCTACCAAGGATTCGAATCCGTGACCTCTAGGCAACCCTCCTGTCAGTGTGCCAATTGGGCTGCGTTGTAGCGCCTCGGTTAATTTAGCTTTGTTCATATTCTTTATCAGTTTTTTTTAAATTAAATTTTTTATTAATTAGATAAATATTTTTAGATCTTGAAAAATTCTTAATTACTTATAATACATACTTTTATATCTAATGGATGATATGCAAATGCTCAAAATTCAGATTCATAACGTAGATCTTGTTTACAACCGACATTCACCTTCCCGTTAAATATAATTTAATATGAATAAATTAAGAAAACGATCTCGTCGTAATATCACGTCTTGTTAATAACAATCAAAAGTCGACAATAGCTTTTGTGTCTTTAGAATTAATTTTAATTCTATCCCAAATATCAGTAGTATATATTTATCATAATACTTTTATATTTCGGTTAATTTTAAAATAAGTCCGTTTATTCTTGAATAATTGATTTTTTAAATCATTTTGTAAACATCATTTCAGAACAATTCAGGATTATAAATCATCCTAAAAACGTTGTACAGTAGTACTGTATTAAGACTCTATTTAAGACTATAATTAAATACAGATATATTTTACACACTAAATAGAAATAAAATAGTAAGCGACCATACATACAGACAGAAAATCAAACTAAAAATATGATTTACCTACAACATTATCTAGAAATTATTTATCTTAAACTTTACTGGCACGTAAGAACTCTATGAAGTTTACGTTCAGAATAAATAGACAGTTCAGGCACGCTACACTGGGATGAGGTGAGTGTAATGAGTGTGAAGCAGCAATTAGCATATAGAGTGAGGTGAGTGAAGCCTCGCTCCTAGCGTGGTTTATTTAGTTTCCTTTAGTGACCGAACATTGGGTTTCAGTTTCGGTTAGTTATCTTCTTTATGTCTAACAGCAGCTTATGTAAAAAGATTTGCTCACAGTTTATAAATGGTTGTGAATGGCTAAATTTTTTTAAAGTATTTGTAAAACCTATCTATTAATATTATGAATGTAAAAAGTATTTTCTTTATTTATTTGTGTACCAGTAAATTAATAAATGAAATAAATATAATATTGAATAAACACTCGTAATCTCTTCTAGACATCTTTCTAAGATCTCTTCGAGCTTACTGTTTCTGTGGGACAATTTGTAACAAATACTAATTATCTGTAACATTGCTAAAATAGAAAATAAACAACAAAAATTATAAAAACCATGTATATTTTAAACTACTTATTTATAACTATTTCAAATATATACACATATTTAGATGTATACCAAAACATACACAATTTAGCACTAATTCACTGCATTCAGCAACATGTTAGTTAGCGTCAGTCAGTAATACAGTTGAGGTGTCTGAGTGATGTTCCTAACATTTATATATTCAAACATAGTAACTTACGAAATATGTTATGTAATAAATATAATGTAACTGAATAAACAACTTGAGATATCCTCAAGTTGGATTCATTGAAGCACGTGTTTATTAAGTTTAAAAATACGCCAATATATCATACCCATAGATCTGTACTAATAAAAGTAATTATTATATACAGATGTATAAATTCGTACAAAACAAAACACTTAAAAATATCATTTTTTTACGCTGCAGTAAATAATGGTTGTTCAGTAATTATTGGTTCACTATTTGTATTTTAATACTTTAAAAACATACGTTATGTATAATATACATATTTGTACAATAACTTCCACTTAAGATATCTTTTTGTCTCACTATTTGACATTTTATTTCATATATAAATTTTGTTTCGCTTTTTAAATCAATATAAGTTAATCAAAATCATAATAAGTCTTAGTATTTATAAAGTTCTAAAGTAAAAGATCATCGTCCATCTTAACTAAACCATCTGCAAGTATATATCAACTGTATTTGTCTACAAAAGCGCAGATGCTGCAACTCTGTAATCCGTATATTCAGCTTGGTTTAAGCTTACCATTAACTTAACAAGAATAATAAATATATCACTACGTGTTCCATGTTACCAAAAGTTAAAACTTAACTACTTATTAACAATTTTATTGTAATATAATCTTTTCCGTATAGATCAAATAGAAGGAGTTACCAAATTTGTAGATAAATAAAATATAAAAGCAAATCTTTTCAGACATAAATGGAATTAAATCCGTTGGCATAATAACTGATATTAATTAGTGAACAGTTTTTATTATTTCAAACAACTCGTTATTTTAAAGATACATTCCTTATAATGTAAAAGTCAGCCTTCACACACGCATGACATTCTTATACGGTACCTGAAAATACCCAGAATGTTATTAATCTTATAAGTGATATTTTATGTGTCGGTTGATTGAATATTGACTTGACATCGATCTTGCATCCCTGAGTTGTTCATATTTTATTAAAATAAGGGAATACTATTTTTTCACCGAAGAAAGTTATCTTTAAATTTTCCTGACATTTCCAATAGATTAACAACTAAACTAAATTACTTTTCTATAAATATTTCTTTTTCTATTAATTTTCCTCACAATTTCAATACATTAACAGCTAAACATAATAACTTAACACTCAAACCAGTGTTAAAATTTTGGATTAAAACTTCGCCAACATTCAGTACATTTTTTGTTTCCCAACTTAGATATTGAAATTTTAATATAATGTTATTTATAGTTTTATTAGTTTAATTTGAATGATAACTTTATTACAAAAGAAAATAACAGTCTGAGATCGAGTTAATCTGTCTGCCACATTCCTTAAGCTTAATTCTTTGGTTTGGTTTTTTGGTTATTTTATAGGTTAAAATCGAATAACAACCGTCATCGAGGTCCAAATTCATATAAATTAAAATTTACCTAAAATTAATAAATTATGAAGCATTTTAGTCGTAGTGTATGTAACCTTAATTTAGTTTCAATAATAGCGTGTTGGAAATAGCTTTCGAATTAGCGTCAATTCAAAACCTATCATTAAATTTGAGAATATAAAATAGAGCACTATGTTTTTCATGTCTATCTGAAATCTACTTATTTGTTAAAATAATTGAGTTTTATTTAGATAGACAATCAATATTTATGCAAAGATTATAAGAAATAAGCTCTATAACTAGGTACATTAAATAAATTATTTATAAAATATTAAGCATTTCCTTTATCATATCATCGACAAAATCTTGTAATCTTAATACAACTACAGATTCGTAAATAGCATTTATTTTTTAATGTGTTATTATTATTTAATTATGCGGCGTTAGTGTTTGTTGTATTTTTAATTTTTGCCAGCAAAGCCGCTATAATAAAAAATAGTACACGTCTTATAGACTGATAAAATTAAGGGCATTAATTTATTTTTTGTATTTTTAAATTGTATGATATTTTTGTATTGACCAATATTATAGTAAATTTGTAAATCATTTAATTCTACTGACACTAAGCTGTTTCTGACACTCGGTAGGTTACATTAGGACTAAAGTGCTTTCAGAATTTAGTCATGTTAGGTAAATTCTCTTTTACATGAATTTGGACGACGTTTGTTAGTCAATTTCAATTTTTAAATCATGAAGTTGGCAAAAAAATGCAGAATATATCTAATTATTATAAAGTGTTTAATCAAATTAAATTATACAGGCTGTAAATAACATTATTTAACATTTCAAATTATTATTTAGGTCAAAATGTTCTATATGTTGCGGAGTTATTATCTAAAATTATAACACTGGTTGGAGTGTTAAAAGTTATTAGGTTTAATATTTAATCTGTTGGATGTACCTAATGAAAAAACAAATTCTAGATATAACAATTAAAGTTTAATTTTTATATATAGAATTAGATAAACAACTCAACATAGAACATGTTTCTAGAAAAATATTCTGATATATTTTTTAAGAGAATCTTAGTTTAACTTTTAAGTACCTATTACTTTGTAAATGGATTGTTATTATTTATAAAATGACAATAATAACAGTATTTGTGGTTTTTTACTGAGATAACCGGCGGTTAATAATTGTAATTGTTCTTCTAGAGATTAGAAAACCTTCGTCAGGTCCTCACAGTTGTCGGAGACTCCTTGGATTTCTTCAGATCTTAGCCGTATTTATCATTTGCTTTATATGTATGCTTCTTCAGCAGCAGCAGCTAGTGCTTACAGTGCAAATCAGCACCAACTAGATTACAGCGCAAGTTGATAAAAATTTCAGATCTGTGATCTGTGATCTGACCTTCGAACATTCGAATGAGCTGGGAAGAAGAGTTGGACTTTTTAATCATTATGTTTTGAAATTTATATGTCGCCGCGATGAACATTTATTGAAAAATCTATTTGATTAAACTCCACGCCGCCAAAATGAACATGTATTTAAATTCATAAGCATTAATTGTTGATAAAAATAAAAGTTAAAATCCTCTATTTTAATTAAATATTTGCTAATGAGTTATTAACGACGCATGATCTAATAAGTAATTATTTTGACTTTAATTAATTATTTATTTGATCAAATTATTGTTGTTTATTATTAAGTAATTTTATAAATAATTATTCTATTTAAAAAGTTATCTTATTAATTGTAAATAACTTAAGCCATCCATACGAGCTTATTTATGATAATAAAAAGATGTGTGATAATAACAAAGTATTGTAATTGACTAGCAACGATTTACCCCTAGAGGGTAACAGTTTTGTATAAAATGTGTTCAGAGCATAGAGCTCATTCAATTGGTTGCTGATTTTCGAAGAATACACACTGTAAGTACAATCTATGTTATTTTTAAATGGATTTAATTAAACATTGCTGATGTAAATAATTAACCTATTTTATTTACTAGAACCACCTTCCTTATAACTGTCTTACAATATTAATAGTCATTCAAACTCGTTAATAAGTCATAAATATATAGTCTCTATATATTACTATAATTACAGTTATTGTTTTTAAATATAACAGAATCGATGACCACTATACGGTCAGCGATTCTACTCTATTTTTTTTATCATTGTTTTAAATAAATCTCCGACATATATAAAGAAATTTTATTTTATTAACATTGGAAAGATACAATTACCGAAATTAATTTTTCAAAATATCTGTAAACATGTATAGCCATGTTAAGCTTATTTAAATTTCTATAAGTATAGAATGAAAAAAATGTTTATCTATACTGCAAAGTTAGAAACATTGGTTAGGATTTGGGAAACAAGCCTAATAGATATCACCCCATCCTCCACCAAATCATATCGTCCCGATAAAGACGATCACATATAGAATGCTTAATTCACCGAGATGAACAGCGATACGGTAGCTCAATTGGTAGAGCGACGAGATGGTTTCCCAGAGCGTAGCACATGTACTTGGATCAGTCTAGTTTCAAAATATCTCAGCTTGTTTTTTCAGTGAAATTATGTTTATTTCATAAAATATTTCATGTATTATTTGAATGTATAAATATTAGGAACATTACTCAGAAACTTCAACTATATTACTGGACTCTAGCCATCATGTACATGTTGCTGAATGCAGTGAATTAGTGCTAAATTAGTGGCTTTTCAACAACAACTGCAGCTAATGTTGTAACATAATTAAATTATAGAAAACTAGCTGTTGCCCGCAGCTCCGTCCGCGTGAAGATCGCTTTTCGTGTAATTCGTGGAACTTTTAAAGAGGAACAATCTCATAGAACATTATGTTTGCGTAACTTTCACCGTTTTCGCAGTGCACGCAGTTTTTTGTTTATTTTTTTACACCTTGCGTTAGAATATTCAAGTATTAGTAATCATCCCTAATTTTTGAAAATGAAACATAGCCTATGTCACTCGGGAATAGTGTAGCTTGCCAAGGGTGAAAGAATTTTTGAAATCGGTTTAGTAGTTTCGGAGCCTATTCTCTTTATAATGTTAGTATAGATATAGACTAACATAATATTCCATATTTATTTATATATGTATGTTTATTTGTTAATGTGTGTACAGTTATATGTATGTAGTTGTATGTATTGTTTGTATAGCTATTTTTTTTCGTTTTCGTTTTAACAACGCCCACACTACATCTGCTTAATACCTTTTTCTTCATTTAATTGGTTGCCTGGAAGAGATAGCTTTTTAGTAATAATTCCGTCAAATTTTGTACTATTTATTATCTGTGTATTTTTTTGTTATTATTGATTTTTGTGTTCAATAAAGAATAATATTATTATTATTATTAGACCATACTAGGCAAGACATTTTTTATATGTATGTATTTTTGTGTATTAATATATAATGTGTTTGTTTTATATATATCAAAGTACCTAATTGTAGGTGGTTTTTAATAAATATTTAATGGTTACTTAATATTTATCGCTCTTTCGATGTTTTTCTTCTACGTGTGCTTATCTTTGTGCCAGACTACAATATCTATTAAGAATTGTCAAGAATTTTATATGGATTAAGCTCGCGTATAATTAAATATCATTTTAAATTTAACGTTTTCTTAACTTTGCAGTAATCGTGTTCACGGGAAGACCAAAATGTAGGTGTCTTAATAAAAAGTAACTTAAGTTAAATACCTTAATAAAAATATAATTTTACTTAGGCTTAATGTTGTCCAAAAACGCTTATAAATTCTGATATGAAAGTTACTTTGACAATGGCGTTTTACCGCCGGAGAATTTTGAACTTTGTTAATTCGGTTGTCAAATAGACATTAACGAATTAAAAAATGGTTTATATATCTAGAGCCTGATATTGTTTATGTGAAATATTATATGTTATTTATTGTAACGAATATGTATTATAATATATGTAGGCCGTACGTATTTTTGCTGATTAATATCATTCTTATCACTTTCATGAGTAGCTTGTAGAGAGATAAGCTAAAAAGTAAAAGTATCTTGGATGTACTTTTTGCTTTCCTTTTGATTTCTTTTTACACAACCTGGTACGAAAACAAATAAATAGTACTAATTTACTAATGCAACTTTGTTTTAAATCGTTTTAAATTAAATAATATATGTTATTTAACATAATTTTGTTTGATATTTATCCACCATTAATGAATCTAAATTCAAAATAATATACGAAATTTTCTAATTAAAAAATAAAATAATTTTTATCATTTCCAATTTAGCTTATTTTTTAAATTATAGAATAAAAATAACTTAAAAGGGCTCAGAGGTAAAGTAAATAAACCGCGAATATTTAACATATCTAGAAATTAGATTTTTATCTTCGTTATTTAATACTTTAACATGAACGTATCTGTAAAGAAATTCAATGTATTTTTTTGTTTGTTCGTTGTGAATGCTAACAAATAAAATAATTTACAATCATTAAATTTAAAATAAAAATTAAATATTTTTTTATACCCGGCTTGAACCTAGATATTTTTATTTCTATTATTATATTATTAATCCTTTTTAAAAGATCTTATATTATTTCTATTTTCTCAGCGTGGTTTTGACTCTCTAACTTCTAATTGCTTGATATATAATAATTAAGTGCAGACTCTATATAACCTCTCTGTAGAGACTATATATATGTATGAATTGGTTAATGCTTTTAGCAATCTATTTACAGAAGACGAGATGTAGGTGTCTATCAGTGAGTCAGTCAATTAGTTCATCTATAATTCATACACTCTCTCAGTAGCTGGACATTGATCTGTGTGTGTTCTAATTAAAATCATTATTATTTTAATTTTAATTTATACTACCCGTTAACATCATAACCTATATATATTTAAAAGTTATTCTATTATAAAATTGACGGTTCCAGGTCTATCTGGTTTGGAATTAGAAAATGCATTGGTTTTACATATTTGTATAACTATATATTGCAAAAAAAATTTTTTCGCTTTTTTCCGCTTCCGGTGCTCGTAAAAACATCACGTACTGTCATATTGCTCCCGAAATTAATTGTTATAGTGTGAATATATACCATCTAAATGATTATAGAAGACTACGAATATCACAATAACTGAAAAAACAATCATACATCATATGAAATCACTGTAGAAGAAACTTTCATCATTAGTTATACGTAAGTGTTTGCTTTGAGGTTATTTAAAGTTGATCTATCATCACTGCAAATGGTAAACAAACACGAAGTGAGCAACGCAACAAGTCAATCTTGCAAAACAAAGATACCAACCTTAAACATAAATACGTTCCGTTCCACGCTGTCAGTAGTTCAACGACGTTTAGTTATTGCTAATTGCGATGACCTCACTAACCGCAGAAACGACAACGTTGTTGATAAATATGATGAAACAAGAACTCGAAAAACAAACTGTTATAATAACCAACTCAGTTTCTGAAAAAGTAATGCAGATGATTGATGTAAAAATAAAACCAATAATAGAAGAAAATAACCAACTCCGAGAAGAAATACAAGAATAATATAATAATCCACGGTATAAAAGAAAATGAAAACAACTACACAGACCTAACTAAAATCATGTCTGAAGTATTTTTAAACCTAAAAATACGAGTTGAGTCATACGATATTAACAAAATGCATAGGCTTGGAAGAAAAAATACCGGAAAGATAAGACCAATTCTTATCACTCTAACTACCCTCAATAAAAAAATTGAAATCTTAAAATGCAAAAATATGATGCCACCAAATACTTATATAACTGAGGATTTTTCGAAAGAAACTCTTATTTTGCGTAAAGAGTTACTGTTGTAACTCTTTTCTGTTGTAACTGTCTCGCAAGTGGTAAAGGAAAAAGAAAAGGGTAATGAGGCTTACATTAAAAATAACAAGCTCATCGTAAAACAAAAAGACAAAAGGAAACGCGATGACTCAGTTTCACCAAGAACCCCAACCCCAAGAACTCCTTATCAAGAACCCCAAAAAACTGTCATAGCTCCAGCCAAACTGCAAAAAACTGACCCGTTTGCGTACATGAGGGCCAGGTCACATTCTGTGTCTGAAAATAGAAAATCGAAAGCATAGGAATTAGCAGACATCGGTAAGCGAAATAAAACTAAAAATAACAAACAACATAATAAAGAAATACAGATCCCCAATCCGGCTGGTCACCGTGGGGTTATCGACCAAAACCCCCCAGATTCTAAAGATTATAAAAATCGAACACTACCAATATATATAGCAACACTAAACACAAGAACACTAAAAACACCCGAATCATTATATGAACTAGAGCACGCACTACAACCAATAAAATGGGACATAATAGGATTATGCGAAGTTCGACGCTCAGAAGAAAAAATAGAAGATCATGGAGCCTACTTACTCTACTATAAGAATGTAACACCTGGACAGTATGGGACAGGATTTTTAATAAAAGAATATCTCAAACCTATGATAGAAGAATTCATTGGAGTATCAGATAGGATAGCTGTCCTAAATATAACCCTTCCGGGTTACAAACACCCAGTATCGATTGTCCAAGTCTATGCTCCAACGGAGACAACTAAAGAAGAAATTAAAGAAACATTTTACAACGAATTAAGATCAACAATGGAGAATCTACACAACACAGTATTGGTGATGGGTGACTTTAATTGTCAAATAGGAATTAGAAACAACGATGAAAGAAAATTTTTGGGACAATATACGACAGGTAAACGAAATCAGAATGGTTGAATGCTAATGGATTTTGTGCATGAGTATAACTTATATATTATGAACACTTTTTAAAAAAAAAAATCACTAAGTAGATGGACATGAATTTCCCCTAACGGCAATGTGAAAAATGAAATTGACTTTATTCTTACTAATAAACCAAAAATAATTATGGACGTTGATGTTATTAAAAACCTGAACTTCAATACTGATCACAGAATGGTCCGCGGGAAATTTCATGGAAATCAACCAAAAATAACTAGAAAATACATGACTAGCGTACACAAACAAATACACCTACCAATACCAGAAGAGACTCTGATTTCCATTGAAGCATCGCTATACAACATAGACAAAATTGAAAGTATGCAAGAAAAATATGCAATTCTAGAAAACCAGTTAAGAGAAACAGTAAAAAAATCTACAACAACTAAACCAAATAGGGACAAAATAGGTGAAAAAGCCAGAGAACTAATAAAGAAACGCAAAGCATTACAACAGCAAACCCCGCGTGATAGGAAAGAGATAGCAAATACTAGCAAAAAGATCAAAGAAAGCATAAGAAAATATACACAAAAATCAAGAACAGAAAGAATTATCTTCCACATAAAATCTACAGGAGATGTAAAAAAAGCTTGGAAAGAGTTACAAGAAAAAACAGATTGGATACCGAAATTATACGATCATAGAAGGAAAAGAGATAGGTCAAAGCGAACTGACATATTAAATATAGCAACAGATTTCTACAGAAACTTGTACAATAATTCAAATGTAAACACAATTTCTATAAATACCCTAGACGACAATACGGATGAAGACAGCGTTCCACCCATCCTAAACGAGGAAATATGTAAAGCTATCCGATCACAAAAAAGTGGGAAATCACCAGGAGAAGACGGAATCACCAATGACATTTTGAAAGGTTCACTCAATGTCACTCTAAAACCTTTGAACAACCTGTTTAACGAGATACTGAACAAGGAGCAAATACCTTCTCAGTCGTCAACTTCAACAATTATTCTGCTTCACAAAAAGGGCAACCGAGACGACATCAGCAACTATAGACCAATAAGCTTGATGTCCAACTTGTATAAAACATTTGCAAAGATCATTCTTGACCGAATAACTAATGTTTTAGACGAGAATCAACCTCGGGAGCAGGCGGGATTCCGCAGTGGATTTTCGACGTTGGATCACATTCACACAATAAAACAGATTATCGAAAAATACAATGAATACCAGTTGACATATTATATAGCTTTTGTAGATTATAACAAGGCATTTGACTCTCTTGAACACTCGTGCATATGGGAAGCACTTCGAAGCCAAGGCGTAAATAAAAAATACATAAGACTCATCAGAAACATATATACCAACATGACCGCTAGAATAAAAACAGAAAGGTTGGGGGACAAGTTTGTAATAAAGAAAGGTGTCAGACAAGGTGATCCACTGTCTCCCAAACTTTTTTCTGCCACATTGGAGCTTGTTTTCAGATCACTTAAATGGAGAAATTGCGGTATCAATATTAACGGAGTGATACTAAATCACCTGCGTTTTGCGGACGACCTCATATTAATAGCCAACAATACGAACCAATTACAGGAAATGCTTGCACAACTGATAACGGAAAGTAGTAAAGTGGGACTACTAATGAACACCTCTAAAACTAAACTAATGACGAACAGCACGAAAACACCTATTATAATAAATAACAACACCATAGAATATGTAGAGGAATACACATATCTTGGCCAAATAATCTCCCCAGGACAACTTACTGCTAAAGAAATACAAACTAGAATTAACTCATCCTGGAGAAGGTATTGGACATTAAAAGAAGTCTTAAAAAACCCACACATATCACTCAAAATAAAAAGCCAAGCATACAACTCCTGTATCCTCCCTGTTATGACATACGGTTGTCAAACATGGCCACTAACAAAAGAAAATATGAAAAAATTAGAAGTATGCCAACACAACATGGAGAGAAGTATTCTGCATTTAAAGAGAGAAGATAAAATTTGTCTCAAATCGATAAGGCAAAAAACTAACATCATAGATGTAACTCACGTGATAAAACGGCTGAAATGGAAATGGGCTGGTCATACTATCAGATGCAGGAAAGGAAAATGGACAAAAGATGTGACAGAATGGTACCCGAGAGAAGGAAAACGTAAGAGGGGAAGACCAATACGCAGATGGGAGGATGATTTAAAAGCAACAGCAGGTGGAACATGGATGAGAAAAGCTCACGAGCGCGAGCTGTGGAGAGGTCTGGAGGAGGCCTATGCTGATAAGCAAAACGAACATATGAATACCGATGTCTAGCTTAACACTAATAAATTTACTGTAACATTTTGTTTGTTAATAAAGGCTTATTGTATTGTATTGTATTGTATATTGCAAAAAAATTACGCTTATACCAAATAGCCCTGGCACCGTCGAATTATAAAATGTAACTCTAAACCCATTAATATTCGGTACATTTATTAAATAGAATAATTTTAGGCACTTAGATTGTAATGACACAATTTATTTTTAATAATTGGATTTCGTACATCATTAAAACAAAAGAGCGAGAGAGCGAAATTTGTAATAAACTTGCAGACTAGGAGAGATCAATATGGAATAGTGATGTGTAACTTTTTATAGCCATTAAAAATATTTTTTTTTATTAATTTGTCACAAATATTATTTAAAATTATTTATATTAAATTTAATTTTATACAATTTATAAACATGTACTAAGGAAGAAAAGAACGTAAAATAATTCGATAAAATAAGTACTAAAAAGTTTGATTAACTCTGATTTAAATGACACACGATGTTATATATTTGTTATTAATTATTATTTTATATTTATCTCACATGGCAGTGTTCAATCAAGTAAAGTGAAGTAAAAAAAAACATTTCAAATAGCTATACATTTCACTTACAAAAAGTCGGACTCTTATTGCATGGTTCCAAATGGTAGGTCCATAGAGAAGATATAATCTATTTGTAAAACCATTTTTTTATAGTATTATGGTTGTGACTATTTCAGTAATGTAATTAATAATTCTGACTGGAACTCAAACAGTCACACTCATAATCTGTATATGAGAACAAATATAAATTCAAGTAAATCGAAATACCTACCAAAAAAGAAAATAGAATAACTAAATATTCACAACACTATTAGTTCTTTGATACTCTTACATTTACATGTTTTTAAGGAATTCTAATGTTAGCATTCAAAGTTATAGTATATAATACCTTATCTGACTAAGGTAAATTAAGCTACTTTTATTCCATGATTTATTATTTATATGGCTGAGGACATAAGTCAAATAACTAAATATTATTGTTACAGTCTATGTGAACGTAGTCAAGGGCAACAGCTAGTATATTATAATAAAACACAGACTGTACAATCTGTCTGTAGAGACTATAATATTGATTGTGTGCTTTATTGAGTAGCCATGCACAGATTTACATTCAGACTATATAATTAGATACACAGAATATACACCACTGTCTATCCTTGTAATAAAATAGTAATCATAGTTTCTCTTTGTTTGTTAGCGTATTACGAGAAAACTACTTTACAGTTTTTTTTTACTATTTGCTATGGTTATAGATTATTATACTGATATATATTATAAGGAAGGATACACAAGTTAATTTGAGTTATAATTACAGTAAAACAAAAGTGTGTTGGTATACCTGTTGAAGATGGTTTATGTTTTGAATTGGGAGAAAAGAAAAATAGACGAAGTCACTGACAACAACTATTTTACCTGTATTATGTCAGTAAATGTCATTGTAAAGGAAGATGACATGCTCTTTGCCACCTATTAAGTACTGAACCACTAATAAATATCATACTTCTTAGGTTTGTTTTTATCTCTTAAAGTAACATTATCATAATATGTTTTTAAATTTTATACTAAGTATATTTAAGTAATATATGTATATATACGTTTATATTTAAGTAATATTACTTCAATTGTGTTTTATAGAAAGTCAACTTTATCCTCGTATTAGAAAGTTAAAAAACATCATTATTTATTCCCTACGGGCAGAATTTTTTTTTATTCTTGTCGTAACAGTGATAGAGAAATTCGGTGCTAGAGGTTTCAAAAACGTTTTAACTGCGATGTATATTACGAGTGTAGGTTTTTTTACAACCAAAACCAATTTTCCATACGAACAAACCGGGATACATTTAGAACATCGACACTAAAACTATATCTCGTAAATTTTACAAATACTTAGTATATATATTTGCTGCTACATGAATATTACGAGATCAAGTTTAATTCATAACTTAAATCATTATTTGATTGCTGTCTCACATATCAAAGTGCACACTAAAATAAATCAAATATAAAAAAACATCCTGATGAAAATTCCTTCTGTTGAGTAGATTCTCGAGTGCACTTCTTATATGATATAATTAAGAGCTCTTGCTAGTTTTTTATGTATTTCTAAAGGCTTTAATAAAAGACCGGGAAAAGTGACTTGACTTATAATGAACTGGCTGTTTTATATCATACTAGCTGTGAACAGAGAGTTTGTCAGCTAGCCATAATTATTCCTAAGTAAAAAAAAATCCTATACATTGGTAGGGGTAAAAATTTCAACCGAAATGGATAAAAATACCTTCAGTAGCTTTTGCGTGATGCCTAAGCAAAGTAATACACACAATAGAAAAACAAACTAACATAAAAATATGGTAAATATTGTTTTGATTTCCATGTCATATATTTAACAGTTTTTTGTAATATAATTAGCAATAAAAACAAATCAGTAAGCTTTTTCCACCACGTTTATTAAAATTATATTACGACGAAAGATTTTTATAATTCTAAAACTCCACGCGATGAGCCTATAAATCCAAAACGAATGAGTGACATAGGAGATTTTTGTATTCCACTAGCTTTGCGTTGGCAAACCCTGCTTTATGATTGGTCCCCAGCATTAGCATAGCAACAAGGGTATAACAACCACCAAACGATCTGTAGAGTTTGTAAAAGAAGGCTGCTCCAAAAAGTCAAAACCAAAGCCTTATTCTATTTTAAACGTGGCTCCTGATTGGACTCTCATGATGGACACGTGTGATATGAAAAACATTACAAAATCCTTGGGGATGTTGGTGTTTTGTTATACAGACCGGACTTATTCCTGTATTCTAAATATCTGAGGCGCGTGATACTTGTGGAGCTTACTATTCCCTGGGAAACAAACATCCCCAGGGATCACACATTCAAGCTTAATAAGTATTACGAACTGACCAACGAACTTTCCAGGAATAAATTTATAGTTAGTTTGTATGCGGTAACAGCAAAATCTGTCTATAACCTACTTAAAGACCTTGGCCGTACGTACGCCTTGGAACGTATTTCAAAAGCGGCATTGGTAGGTTCTTTCCAAATTTGGTTAAGTTTGGAGAGGAGTGTAGAGGGTGAAGGTGAGACCTCTTAAACCTAATCCTGGGTCGCAAGTCCCAGGCACTGTTTGCACTCCTCTCCTTGCAACGCGATTGGCCCGACACCCGCGGTGAATCCATGGAATGCTGAGAAGATCCTTCTCCTCGGAAATAGCTTTGTGAGCAGACGTGATAGTACATCTCTCTGCAATTTCATATTTAAGTCCGTATTTCTAATTGCCCTAATCACCAAAGTCGTTTTCCAAACACAAATTTATTAATTAGTAAGAAGCGTACGTTGCCGAGGTGCACCCCGGTACACCCACGACCCGCGAGTGATTGAGACAGTTGCCATAATTGCTGTCCTACTCCTGCACCGCAGCTGAGTCATACACGGTCTAAGTGACTTCACCACAGAGTGCGACAGCGGACTGCTTCGCCGAACCGGTTGCCGTGGAGAATAAATCGAGTACTACGCGGGGATTTTTGAAATAAGTCTTCAAGTAATATTAAGAGGTAACCGACTTCTTTACGTTTATTCTCCGCTCCTGATATATATAAAATGATGTCCCTTAACCACCTAAATCGGATGGCACACAATACGTCTCAGAGCCCGACTTAAGTGACCGGAAACGCAAGTATGATCGCATAGATGACGTGAACGTTTTCATGAACGAAATGAGATCTTTATTTTCCAATTTTGTTGAGGAACAAAACGAAAAAAAAGCTAGCTTGCAATCAGCTGTAGACAAAATCAAAGAATTAAACAAAATCTATGACATAATCGACAGACTTTATATCCAGTAAATATGATGACCTAATTAAGAAATTTGATAAGCTATCAGCCGAGCGTAACAAAAACTTAGCTTAGGTATATACAACTATTGGAAAAAAAACGGTTGATAATCTAGAAAGCCTCCATAGGGCTTCTTGTATCGAAATGAGAAATATACCCATCCAATCTAATGAAACAAAGGATTATTTGTCAAAAATTGTGGTTAACAATTGGGGCTTAAAATAAATACAGCTGACATACGCGACGTCTACTGCTTTAAAACTAAGTCTGAAATAAACAAATCCATTTTAGTTAATTTCTCAACTATTATTATGAAAGAAAAGTTATTACAGTGCGTGAAAACTTATAACAAATTAAATCCAGCCAATAAGCTTTTTACCTCGAAACTACAACTAGCCGGTCTTAATAAACCAGTCTTTTTATCAGAAAATCCAACTTTCAAAGGAAAGGGCATGTACTATTTGGCTCGTGACTTCTGTAAGTAGTAGACAAAGTAGTTACTTGGTATTACTAGTAAGTAAAATCAAAGTATTGACTGATTTTATTTTTAGTAAGATTTTTTTTTTTTAATTTTTTGCAGACATGAAGTTGACTGACTGTTGAAATTATTTTTGTATAGCAGCTGTGAATAACCGATGGAAGTAATTTAACATCAGGCAGCAATGACCGATTTCCGATTCTCGATTAATAATGACAATATTTCGACAACACTGCTCTCTTAATTTATTTATATTCAGTTTTATTTAACAGGACGGTGAATGTCGGTTGTAAACAAACTTCATCAAGCTGAGAGTTTTTTGCGCGAAATCGTGTTTGAATACGAAAATCTATTACCGTCTCTCAGCATTTTTTTATCTACCACCATAGTACGTTAATATTTTAACGTGTTGAAATAGTGGGATGAAACAATTTAATTTGTTTGATACAATTCCACTCGAATTTCTAATAATGATTATTAATAAATATAATTCATCGGTTCTGTTATAAATATAATCGAAATGAAAAATTCTTAATTTATTAATTAATTAAATCGAGAGCTAATGATTTAAAAAGCAAAAGATAAATTAATTTGGAGTTAATCGAATAAAATAATGAATGTCTTATAAATCTCCAAAATAAAAGTACGAGACAAACTTCGTTCAATATTAATACATTTTCAGCAATACCTAAAAGATATTTCGCATTACACAAGTGAAGCAGAATGTTAAAAGTAATTCTTTATCAGGTATTTAAACTACGAGTATAAAATTATAACAATGCGAAGCACCGCTATGTCCAAACAGAATACCATTGACAGAGACACTGTTATTGGATTAATAGCATTCTGATAATCTTCAGGTAAATATCAAGCGGAAGTAGATATAGGTAGTTTACAAGCTGATAATTGATAATTACATACTCTAATGTAAAACTATTAAATGATGTATTGATTTTAATATTTATATTTACAAATATACAATTGAAATTCTCAAACAATTCTGTAAGTTAACCGTTAAATTAATTTCCAAAATATTTTATCTTATCTTTTTTTCTTATCACATTTGAAATTGAAAGGATAAGGTTATCTCGAATTTATTATTCTCGGTAATTCGAATTCGTTCTAACCACATTCAGATCATGCGTAAATATTGTTTGTTTGTTGATACTTTTATTATCAAGGTATCTTTAAAAGGATTGATTGACTTTATTGCATTTGTTTCAAATAGTTAAAAAATAAAAACTTCAAACCATTTTAAATTTCATATAGTCTGGCGTTGTTTTATTCAGTCCAGTCTAAATCCAGTTATATACATTTTACGCTATGTAAATATTATTGTTTTTTTTTAACCAAACTGTATATATTTTTTTTGTATGCTTTGTTATTTATATTTATATTTTACGTTATCCAGATCCAGTTATTTATATTTCACGTTATATTACTATTAATGTTTTTTTAACCCAAATTTATATATTTTTTTAAGTATTTTGTGGTCGATACGAGATAATATATAAAAAAGCCGTCTGAAATATCTTTCATTTTATATTATGTTTTTGAGTAATTTATTAACAGAATATAACAAATAATATATATATACACAATTATGATAGTAATTCCACTTACCATAATCATATTTTATTCAAATACAAGTTATTTAGTTCTATTCAATATTATAACTACCTGACAATCTATTGCTACACGAATACTTTATTTAATTTATAATATGTATAGGAAATACAACGTAAAATATTCTACGACAACATTTTCGTATTCCATTTTCATTTCAGTCCCTAAAGGTTAAGATTTGAAGTAAATCTCATTCTCAACCTGCCTTCGTATAAAGTACAATATAATGTGAATATATTAAGAACTCGCTTTCACCTAATGTAATTTAATTACAAGTCGGCAAAAGGTTTTGTTCCTGTAAATTTACTTGCATTCTGTTATTAAGAGACAGTAATATTTTACGAAAGTATTAGAAAGTGAATATCATACTAACATATGTTTAATTTTTTTTATATCATACTAACATATATTTGAAAATAACAAACTTTACATTATTTGGTTCTAAAACGAACACACGTTTAAAAAAAAGCAAATAAGCACTCATATACACACACAGACACAGATTACACTAGATCTACTACTATTTTAAAAACTAGTTAATATAACAAAGTTTTATAACAATAACTAGTATCAGCCCCTGGCTGTGCCCGACGATCAGTATATTTAATGTCAAACCAAAATACTTAAAATGTATAAAAAGTTTCTTGAATACTGAAAAAGTACCGTGGTAAATCACATTGCGTACTATTTTGAATGCCTAGGAAGTAGTAGCGTCATTTGATCAACTACTATATAAATATAGTACCGAACGCCTCGTTGTCTTTCCGTTTGAATTTACTGAAACCTGCAGCTTCGAAGTATCTGTCATATTTAAAAGCATTGCGAACTAGCGGCAATTAGAAGTATATATTTGTTTATTAGACAAATCTAATCTATATTATAGTTATATTTTAAGGGAAAAAAACAAATCTCAAATCTAAAATAACTAGTCTATTTTAGATTTAAAATATATATTCGTTATAGACATGTTAATCTAAAATATTCAAGTTTATTATTTTATGTAAAAAAAATAGAGATAATTTTATAAGTAATATGTTCCTAAGTATATTTAAATTATCCAGGCCAGCCCAAAGTGTAAGTTCTCTATGTGTGGTTTATTGATACAGATTTACATGCTAAGTATGTAATGATATACAGACTAGATGTCTAGATATCTATACATAATATAAAATACTAACTCAGTCAAAAGCTCTACATATACTCTACTCGTGTATTGTATATGTCGGACAGAAGACCTCCGTTAGTGTTTTTAAAAGGTGTGACGTCAGCATTTCTGCCGTCACTGTATTGTAGTCTTCGTGATGCTGGTTCATAATAACGTTTACAAAATAAAACTGCACAAATAATTATAGCTTCGTTTATTTAACGGACAGCGTAACAGTATCTTATATGGTTGAAGATTATCATCCTGATGAAGAGATGGAATACTTTTTTCTTCAAATAATTCTATTTGTTAACGGAGAATTGGTTTGCTTTATAGAATACAATAACAGTAGTATGTAGATTTGTATATATTTAAGTTAATTATGACTTGAGTCGGAATAAAAAAAGTAGATGAAGTCACTGCCAACAGCTAGTTTAATTTAAATCAAATGAGATTGCGAAGGGATTAGCACAATGTAGGTTAGAAGTTTGGAGTTGTTAAGTAGTTTTAAACATTATCCTTGCTAAATGAATGGGTTTTTAATGTGACAGTTAAGTAATATGTCCTTAATATTTTTAATAACAAGTAATAATATAGAAGTAGTTGTTCGTCATAATACACAATAAGTAATGTCATATTTTCCAGGAAGCAATATTTTGTTAATATTCAAGTGGCGTAACAGCACGTAATTCTTGTTACCGAATAAAACAAAATATATATATTTTGAACAACGAAATTAAATGTACATGATACGTTCGAAGTCCGCTCTTTGAATTCTGAAACAATTTATAACGTAGCAATGCATTCTGGATCAGATTACTAACATTCATATGTTACATTTTTATTCAATGTTTACTACATTTTAACTTAATTGATTACATACCTTACTGTTTTTTTTATATGCATCATTAACAGAGCTATTTAAAAAGCATAATTTTGATAAGACATTTTAGCAAGATCATTTCATCTAGTTGACAGAATGGCAAATCTTGAAATGTATTTTACGTGACGTGAAATAGGGCTTAATTTTGTGTGCGACGCACTCGCATGAGGTGGCTGCGTGGACCACCGTACCTTGTGATACCACTATGATAAGACATAGCTTATAAAAATTACCAGGAACATTGCATCCACCTGTCTAGGTCTGTCTGAACAAAAAACCTTACCAATTATCGGGTGGTTTTGATACTGTTTTTTTTTGTTAACTAATTCCTAATAATATCTACGTATATATTTTGCTAGTTGTTCGATAGTGTTACTCAAAGCTATAAAATTAAAGAAATAATTGTATTTTCTGACTACCAGTTTGTCTGATCCATTCATTTTTTTATTTTGCATCTAAATCTACATCATGATTCACAATCAGTCAGACTGTTTTTTTAACATTAAAGATACGCTTGCACTAGAAAGTATAAAACACATGTCAAGTCACCATAGTCTATTTTTTATTAAATTCATTTTAAATTCGTAAAATTCAGATAAGAGTCCTTAATTATATCCGTATAATATAAGAAGTGTTTTAAAATTAAACACTCGACAAAACAATTAAATACTCAAGATTGTAATTAATTAGTAAAACATTGAATGTTATTTACCTCTTTCGAACATTATATAGATATTCTTACATTTGATGTAAAAAATGTTTTGTAAAGTAAAAAACATAAATTAATAAGTTAAGTAAAAACATAAATTTTAAAAATATTTAGAGGTCTAGACTGACATCACATTATCAGTTGTAAACATATCGAATATATTTGAAAATGTAATTAAAATTAAGTAGTTTTATTCTATTATTTTTATGGGTAAGGAAAATATGATAAGTTATATTTATGTTCTCCAACTTAAGGGAAGGTTTTAGTTCACGTAAATTCTACTAACACTAAGCTGTTTCTGACACTCGGTAGGTAAAATTACATTAGGACTAAAGTGCTTTCAGAATTTAGTCATGTTAGGTAAATTCTCTTTTACATGAATTTGGACGCCGTTTGTTACTCAATTACAACCTTTTAGGTCTTGAATTTGGTAGCAAAATGAAAACTATCTCAGATGTTTACTTTCCAATTTAATACTCTTTATATTAGTAATCAAAGTAATGAATAGAATTAAACCACTAAGACGAAATCGTTATAGTAATATACATGTAATAACACATATCTTTTATTGTCTGACATTTCAGGTTGCACTGCTGTCTTAGCGAAGCACGGTCCATGCCGTCGAGTTAGTGAAATCGAAATTTCTACATCTACTTGCAAATCTTCGATATTATTAATATCTTTTTGCTATGTACTGCCACATAGAACACATGCAGTCCCTATTCTGTGAGATAACTGACGCGTCTTTATTCAAGTGACCAACCGACAGCGCAAAAAAGCCAGACGGAATGCTGTTTATCTCTGGATTTTATTCTGTTGATAACTTAAATCAATGTTTCCGAATTAACATTTTGTGTTTCTTGATTGCTAAAACTACAACTTTTGAATAAGTGTCATTCTGGGGAAAGGACTTGGGTACAGTGAAATCCATCTATTGGTGTCCACTTTAAATGCATGCGATTGCTTATTTACCCATCTGGTGGTAGCTAACGGCACTGATATGTTCTTTCCAATAAAACAATTCGATCAGTATAAAAAAAGAACGGATATCAGATAATAGAATGACGGAATCAATCAACTGGAGTCCTCATATAGATGAAGTTTGTTGTAAACTCAGAACTATTTTGGCAAAATTTTGTATACTTAAACATAAACTTCCATATAAAACTCTAAGACTTTTGTACATGTCACTTGCAGATTCTATTATAAGTTATGGCATCTCTAGCTATGGCAGAACTTATAAAACTCATCTAGAAAGAATTTATAACCTACAAATAAGAATATTAAAATCAATAGTCCCACTGAAAATTAAATATAAATTTAGACATAACTACGACCATTTATTTAAACACTGTAGCTTAATTAACGTTTACGAAAGAGTAAATATGAACATTATAGCAGAATATCATAACAAAATTAATGTGCTAGGAATAAATGACAGAGTTAATTTCATGCGAAATCTATCATATTTACCATATTTTACTGTACCGAAATATAATAATGTATATGGAAAGAGAATTTGGTCCTACATCCTGCCTTGTATGCTAAATAAGTTACCAAAGGAGTTGATTACTGAAATTAAAAACCATAATTTAAAACAAACAAAAAACATTGTAAAGGACTTTTATATTAATAATAAGAACTTAGCACACTCACAAATGTAACATTTTAGGTATGAACTTTGTCTCTTTTATTTTTTCTTACTTTTGTTAGTGTGAGATTTATTTATTAATTTTTTGTTTTATATAAGTATTAGATTGTCTTAAGATCAAGGTAATGTTATATCTAATTATTTAGTTACGAAGCATGTGAACCCCATAAATGCGACAATCTTTTGATAAGATTTGTGTTTATGAATATGTAATTGTAATATTTGAATGTAATAAACAGAAATAAAAAAAAAAAAAAAAAAAAAAACTAGGAGATGAGGAGACGTAAGTATCTAGAGGGTCCTTATTTAAAAAACTATTCAACTTATATAAGTTGACTAGTTTTTAAAATAAGGTTTTTGTCCGTCAGTTATACTACTACTGGTTATACTAGTTTGTGTCCGTTATTCATAATCATTTTCACTAAATATTTACATCGTAGTTCAGAATTTAAAAAAGAATTATGTGTGTGTGTGTATTAATGTACACATGTAAGAAGTGAAACTTCTTTATGACATAATTTTTTGAAAAATGATTCACTAATTACAACTTTACGGGAATGGCTAATTAATAACAGAAAAACGTTAAAATTTTTTGACATTGCTATAAAATTTCTCCCATCCGTCGATAAAAAAGTTTCACTCCAAATATGGCGCGTAACGGAAAAATGTGACTTATACGTCAGAAACACTCGATTCACTTCTTACGTTTTAATTAATTAATACCCCTTAGCATCCGACGGGCGTTAGGAAACGCCCGTTTTGAAAAAGCGTAAACATCCGCGATAACGTTTGGGCGTTACGAAACGCCCTAAAAATAACTCCTTGGGAATTAATAAACATTTAATTCGTAAATTTGTGTGTAAAAGAGATGAAGCTATACGAAAAAAGCTGGCGCGTAACGGAAAAATGTCACACGTAACGAAAAAATGTTACACTAAATTTTATTCCAACCCCGATAAAGAAGTTTCACTTCAAAAAATGTAATTCTCCGTAATCTTAACACAATTACGCTGCTCGGCGACATGAACTGATAACGACGAACCCTGAAGACATTCGATAACAGACAAACGTCTCGCAAGAAATAACCAACACCAAAATTCAATACGAAATCTTCAATAGCTGGAATTTATTTGAGAGATTTATTTGTTAAACCAATATTGTGGCCCTAACTTTATTTCTTGTACGTAAATGACAAAAGCCGAAACTGAAACTGCGGTTAATCATTACAGATATTAAATAACCAACACTAGGAGCCATGTTTCACGCAATTCGATGTGTATGCTAATTGCTGCTTCAGAATTAACTCACCTCAGACCACCGTGCTCTAACTGTCTATTTTTTATAAATATACTAGCAGACCCGGCCACGCGTTGCTGTGGTTGCTAAGGTTTTTGATATGCCTATTACATTGAAGTAAACTATTTAAGAAGTCACGGTATTAGAAAAAATAAAATAAAAATTTAAAAACCTACCGACCGCTAAGTAAAGGAATAATTCAAAATGCAAGTAAATTTATCAAGGCCAATAACGAAATAACAATATTTTGATATTATCGTATAGTCAAAGATCTCATCAAAGATCTCATTCATTAGCTCCGAAAATTTTGTAAAATAGACACTTATCAACGTACGTACAAAGGTCCCCCGACGTAACGACTTCAATAAATACATAATAATATTATTATCCTTTTTAGACGTCATCAAGTATCGGGGTTTATTAATTTTTTTGTTCTGTTTTTTTAAATTATTTCACTTTTTTCTATGTTGTACTAAATGAACCTACGAATACACTAATTTCCCCTGTTTAGGTTTTTACTATCAATATTGTATAAAAACCTTTCGCCAGCACCAATAAAATTTTGAGGACGACTGCTTCTATTTAAACCAAACATAGCTAAGAACCATCTCGACAAACCAAGCTTGCGATTAAAAAAAACCACTTTCAAATCCGTTTACGTATTTGGCCGCTACGTATCCACAGACAGACACACAGATACACAAATCTACAGGTCAAACATATAATACCCCTCTTTTTGGGTCGGGGGTTAAAGATAATGATGTGGACCGCTATGTTTTTTTACATAGATGCAATTTGCAAAGAACATGGCGACCTCTATGACTGATTTTCTACTACCATTACCTAACCCTTGATACAGTAATATTATAATTATTAGTGATGCGCCGAATATTTGGTAAGTATTCGGTGTATTTGTCATCTTTTACGCAATTCGTATTCGGCCGAACTATTCGGTTTTGATGCTGAATATATTCGGATCGAGTATTTCTATTTTTTTGGCTACACCACGCTATACTACGACCACGCTATACGACACTATACCGCTATACGTTAGGCATCTGCGCTCCACTACTTGACCAACAGGGTGGTTGCAACAATGAAATTATTATTTACCAAAGAAGACGAAAACGTTAAAGCCGGTCTAAAAATTCACCGGATGAAAGAGGTCTTTGAACACGATTTATCAAAATTATCGTACAGTTGAGGTATTTAATTTTAATTTTAGTATTAAAATTTAATTATTATTATTTTATTTAAGATGGTAACAAATGAGTACACTACAAATGTAAAAATAAGGTATGTAGGGCAGATAGTTTTAAATTTTTGAAAATAATATTTGTTATTTTAAATTATTGATAATTTAATTTTTAATTTAATTTTGCACTAATCGGTGCACAATATTTTTGATTGACCCGTCTCACATAAATAGATTCAACGAAGAAGCAAGTATAATTTGACTGTATTATGTTCATTATAATATGAGTTTATATATACTTCAATCTAAGTAATACGTGGCGGGCTATATTAACACTAAAAATGAACTCATTATTTATTCTCAGCATCATGTGTTGGTTATGATGTTAAATTGTATATGAAACATTTGTACTTTTAACATTACGCCATCTGTTGAACAATAACTCAATTCAGTCAACAGATACAACGCCATCTGTTAAACTTGTTTGGATTCACACATAATCGTAAAGAAATAATTTGCAAAAAAATAATATTGCGACTAAATATTAAGATGTAAGTTATCCTATGTCTCAAGTTGGATCAAACTGCACACGGTGTGCAAATTTGATTAAAATCGGTTAAGTAGTTTAGGAGGCCATCGCGGACAAACAACGTGACACGTAATTTATATATATTATGATACATCATAAAATGATAACTTTACTATAAATGTTTAACATAAATAAATTAAGAAGTAATTTGAAATTTAAAAAAAACACTGAAAATTAAGTTAAAATAAGTTTTAAGATTCCAATTAAATGTAATAAATTACGATAAAAATATACACAACTTATTAGACATAGAATTAATGTTAATTCTACTAACACCAAAGCTATTTACGAATCTATTAATAATGAGACATGATATTACGTCAAGATCGTTTTCTTAATTTATTCATATTGAATTATATTTAACGGGAAGGTGAATGTCGGCTGTTAACAAGATCTACGTCAAACCTGAAAATGTTATGCGCCAAATCGTGCTTGAATACGAACGTTAACATATTTTAAAACTTTGGTTTTAATACAAATCAAAGTTTATTTGAAAATAATTAGCTATAAAAAAATATGCTTGATTGATAATTGATAAGTCTATATATGAATTTAAATTAATTCATATGACTTTTATAAAAAACATATATTCCATTGATGATATTATTCGTTTATTTCTTTTATGTGTTTTACATCACATCAGATTATTGATAACATAAAATGCTTTTCACTTTCAAACAAAATCCGAAACTTAACAACTCTATTAGTAGCTAGTGGGATTTTTTTTTTTTTTTGACTTCTGGAATCCTCATGGATACACACTTCCATCCAGGGGAAGATGGAGACGGTCAACACCTCTCCGTCGTAACGGAGCGCCACGGGAACGCTTGCGCACACATCCGCGTTGCTCCGACGGAAGGCCGCGTGAGCGGCCACCACCTCCATGGAGTGACGCGCCGGGTTGACTTGAGCGCGTCCCACTCCGGGGCTTGTTGAATGGCGAAGGGCTCCCCTGCCCTCCACCCAAGCCCGCCGAGCCAAATCAGGACTCCCTCAACGAAGAAGGTGTCCCGATCCGACTCAACCTCCCGGGGCCGGACCCCGTCCGAAAACGGTCGAGGTCCCGTCCCACCACCCCCCAACGAAGCCCTCCCTAGGAAGAGCTCCGCCGGCACCTCGCCCGGACTAATCGTCGTCAAGCGCTATTGTACCTGACGACGACTATTCCGGGCCATCACCCTATCAGCGTAACGGCCTCCCCCTCAGCAAGGAAGAGACCGCCACTTACCCCCCACACAACCACGGGACCGCCCCACAGTCCACTCTGCGCACAGAGAAGTACCAGGGGCGACCCCGCTGCTGTCCCCGGTAGAGAGGGCCTGCGCCCTCCCACCCTCAGTGCCCAGGCCAAGAGGCCCGAGCCCACCCCGCAGACAGACCACCCCGAAAGGCAGCCTGTCCGCCAGCCAGCCATGAACCGGGCACAAACCCCCATGGCCGACCCACCCCGCGCCGAGTATTAGCCAACGGCTAATGCAAACCCGAAGGATCACATTAACCGTTGTTGCCCAGGGAGCACCGGCCCGTACCGCTTCCGATGCCACTGGACGAATCCGAGCAACAAGGGAAACAGACGGGCACACGAGGAGGTTCTCGGCGACGGCCCCCCAGTAGCTAGTGGGATTAAAAAGTAATGATAATAATCAGACTAATTATATATTTTTAATATAAGAGACTAAAGAAAGTAACCTCTATGATTGTAGAATTTGCTTTATACCAAGTAAGAAATATATAAAACACTTCATTAATGTTTTGACAATTTAATGTTAATATAATATTTGTGTATTAATTATACAAACATACAGATATACATATAACAGGAAGTTACATCAATGTATTTATTTAAATGTATATCTTGCAGTAGATGATTAATTATAAAGTGTAACTGTAGATGGAGCTGAATTGAGGCTCTACGTAGCACGGTTATGTACTATGTATTATTAGTACGTATTGGAGATATGATATAACATTACTAGAGCAGAATGATGACAGTTTTTAGTCAGTAAACTAAACTATGGTTAAATTGATCAATGAATTGAAAATTCAATAAAGTATATCTTTTAGTAATCTGAAAGTAACTATAAAATAAAAACACGTTTAAGATAATATTACAAATTCAACCATAGTTGTTATGAATAATGTTTACAAGATCTTGGCCAAAGATTAAACACAACATTTAAATTTACACATTTGAACAAGATTTATTCTCAAAGTTTTATGGGTGTTTTTATCACGGCGTTAGTTTTAACTACTTTATGGAGTTGTTTTTGATAACAAGCCTTTGAGAACAAAATGTGAAATTAGAAATGTAACAGAAATCAAAGCAAAACTTAAGTATTTATCAATGACTAGGCTACAATTTAATTTCCATTACTATATATTTATTTATTTCTAGTAGTCATAATTACCGAAAACAGCATTATGTGAGTTTGTCTTATATTTTAATATTTTTTTTTTGTAGTTAAATGTGATTTTATAGTTTTTAATCGTCCTCAATGAATGGACTATCGATTGATATAGATAAATCCAACTAGTGTCACATAATGTTGAAATAAAATTAAAAAAACCCCTAATACAAAAAGACCTCTAAAAAGAATTTAAATAATATTATTATGTACTTATTGAAGTCGTTGCGTCGGGGGACCGTTGTACGTACGTTGACGATGGTTAATCTTTGAGGATTTACACTATACATTTAGAAATAAATGTCATATTTAGAGTTAAAATCATGATTTATTAAAAAAATGCATTTATTTAAAATAAGAATGTTTTAAAGTATTATTCGTACAGTGATCTTGAATATACGACAAATATAAGTACAATACCCGGCAATAAATATTGCACATCGACCTTTGGAAAGAGACAATCGGCTAATTTCGGCTTCTTAGAGCGTTATCACTGTCGCACGAAATACAAACAGTCCGGTAGCTATTAAGAGCTGTAAAACAAGTATAATTTAAATATAATCTTTTGATAATTGTTTATATTTTTTTGTATAAAAAAAAATACATTTTTTCCTATAAGTGGTGGTTTTAAAATGAAGTAAAATAAAATTAAAAAAACATGCTTACATAATGTAAGCTGCTCGTATCCAATAATTAATATGCATTTAAAAAAAAACCATTTTTAAAATAATTACATCATAATATGGGTAGTCCTTTGCTTCTTCAATGTTTTGTAAATTAGCGTAATTCAAGCAATTCAGTGAAATTCTATTAAATGTTTCTATTTGGTAATAAGCCAATTTGGTATTTGGTAATAATCTATTTGGTAATAAGACAATTTGTTGTAGCGAAATTAGTTACAATCGCTGTTTACAAATATGTACAATACCCGGCAATAAATATTACACATCGACCTTTGTAAAGAGACAATTGGCTAATTTCGGCTTCGTAAAGCATAATCACTGTCCTGCTGCTCCTAATAGATACAAGACTATTTGTATTTCGTGCGTAAGAGATAGTGCTCTACGAAGCCGAAATTAGCAAACAATTAGCCGAAATTACACAAAAATCTGTTTAAAATTATGTTTATTATAATGGATAATTACTATAAATCAATCTAAATAAGTAAAGACAACGATTACGAAAACTTCCATAGTTTTTGATTACGAAAACTGTCCTAGTATTCGATTACGAAAACTGTCATAATTTTCGGTTACTAAAACAGTCATAATTTTCGGTTACGAAAACTGTCATAGTTTTTTAAAACGAAAACAGTCATAGTTTTCAATCACGAAAACTGCCATAGTTTTCGATGTCAAAAACTGTCATAGTTTTCAATCACGAAAACTGTCATAGTATTTGTTTACGAAAACTGCCATAGTTATCGTTGTCGAAAACTGCCATTGTTATCGTTGTCGAAAACTGTCATAGTTTTTGATTACGAAAACTGTCATAGTTTTCGATTACGAAAACTGTCAAAGTATTCGTTTACGAAAACTGTTATAGTTTTCGATGTCGGAAACTGTTATAGTTTTCAATTACGAAAACTGTCATAGTTTTCGATTACGAAAACTGTCATAGTTTTCGATTACGAAAACTGCCATAGTTTTCGATTACGAAAACTGCCATAGATTTCGATGTCGAAAACTGCTATAGTATTCGTTTACGAAAACAATGACAATTTATGTTGCCAATAATTAAGCATCAATAATTTAGCGTCAATAATTAAGCGTCAATTATTAAGCGTCAATAATTGATCGTCAAGTATTAAGTGTTAAGCATCAAAAATTTAGCGTCAATAATTAAGCATCAAGTATTAAGCGTTAATTATTAAGCGTCAATTATGAAGCGTCAATAATTAAGCGTCAGTAATTAAGCATCAAGCATCAATCAATAAGCGTCAATAATAAGGCGTAGAGCATTAAGCGTCAAGAATAAAGCATTTTAAACGTCAATATATTATAATCGTCAATAATTAAGCGTCGAACATAAAGCATCATATATCAATCAATAAGCATTAAGCATTAAGCGTTAAGCATTAAACGTTAAGCATTAAGTGTCAAACATAAAACGTCAAGCAGTATGCATATAGCATTAAGCATGAATCATTATGTATTTTGGGTAAAGAATTTAGCTTCAAGCATTATGCGTAAAGTGAAATTTCAAATTTTGAATAACCCAGGAACTTTTATATTTTGCTATATTAATATACTTAAATAAATAACTAGAAAAATCATTTTCGCTCATTGATTGATTACTGACGCTTATTGCTTAATGCTTGATGCTTAATTATTGACGCTTAATAATTAAAGCTTAATACTCGACGCTTAATGCTTAGCGCTTAATACCTAACGATCAATTATTGACGCTTAATTATTGACGCTCATTGATTGATGCTTAACGCATAATGCTTCAAGCTTAATTATTGATTCTGGACGCCTATTGATTGATGCTTGACGCCTAACGTTTGACGTTTTATGCTTAATGTTTGCTAAAAATACATTAAAAGTACATACTTTAATATAAAGAGATTTCTAATTTTTAATTATTAATAATAAATAGAAGACTAATTTATTAGCAGATTAGTTCTTAAAGGTATTGGAACGTAAAATGCTTAATGCTTAACGCATAACACTTAATGCTTTATGCTTGACGCTTAATGATTGACGCTTTTTGCCTGACATTTAATGCTTAACGTTTATTGATTAACGCTTTATGCTTTATTTTGGAAGCTCATTTCTTGATCTCCTGTCGTAAATGCTTAATGCTACATGCTTAATACTACATACTTAATGCTTGACATCTAATGCTTAATACTTAAAACTTAACGTTTAATGTTTAACGCTTAATGCTTGACACTTATTCACTGATACTTGACGACTTTATGATTGACGCTTTATGCTTGAAACTTAATGCTTTTAATGTTTGACGCTTATTAATAGATGCTTGCTGCTTAATGTTTTATGCTTGACGCTTAATGATTGACGCTTTATGCTAAGTGATCGATGCTGGACCTTTAACGTTTGACGCTTTATGCTTAAGGTTTGAACCTAATATTAATGATTGACGGTTTATGCCTTATGCTTAATAGTCACTTATTTAAAAAGTTGGTTTGGTCACACATTTGATTTCGTAGATAGAATAAATAAAATAGAATGTAAAGACATTTCCGGAAAACCACTCATATGTGCATTTACACAAGAATGGCTTTTATAATAATGCAAATTTTGTGGTGAGTAAAATTCAAACAATTTAAATACCATTGTGTATTACATACACAATTAAGAGAAATGCACATGGGAGTGGTTTTCCCGAAATGCTTCTTTTTAAGTACTTCTCACAAAATACATAGTAATACGTAAAGAGGGAGCAAAATATTTTTTTGTGTTGTTTATCAAGATTTGTAAAAATCGTAGAAAAATTGTTGTCCGAATTGATGTAGAGAGGCTTCCTTCAAGAGGTGGCAAGGCCAAATAATTACAAATTACCTTGTATATATAACCCTTTCTCTCAAATGATAAGGATTCACTATTAATAATTATTATCAAACTGTAGTATAACAACTGGCCATGTGTAAATAAACTGAATTTGTAAAGAAAGAGGACAACATTTAAAAAATATGTTTTATAAAAACTGTCTTATAATTAAGCTATATCAAGCCAGATTTATACAAACACATCAAAACTGTACTAAAGGAGGTAATATTACAAAATATTCTCGGCGCTAGTTTTTATTTTAGTAAGCTTTATTTATCCACCAGAATAAAGTAGGCTGACCTTTCAAATAATAATTAAGCATCAATAATGAAGCATCAATAACTAAGCGTCAATAATTAAGCGTCAATAATTAAGCGTCAATAATTAAGCGTCAATAATTAAGAGTCAATAATTAAGCGTCAATAATAAGCGTCAATAATTAAGCGTTAATTATTAAGCGTCAATTATGAAGCGTCAATAATTAAGCGTCAATAACTAAGCGTCAATAATTAAGCGTCAATTATTAAGCGTCAATAATTGATCGTTAAGTATCAAGCGTAAAGCATTAAGCGTCAATAACTAAGCGTCAATAATTAAGCGTCAATTATTAAGCGTCAATTATTAAGCGTCAATAATTAAGCGTCAATAACTGATCGTTAAGTATCAAGCGTAAAGCATTAAGCGTCAATAATTAAGCATCAAGTATTAAGCGTCAATCATTAAGCGTCAGTAATTAAGCAGCAAGCATTAAGCAACAAGCATTAATCAATAACCGTCAAGAATTAAGCGTAGAGCAATAAGCGTCAAGCATAAAGCATTTTAAACGTCAATATATATAATCGTTCATAATTAAACGTCCAGCATTAAGCATTAAATATAAATCAATAAGCATCAAGCATTAAGCGTTAAACATTGAACGTTAAGCATTAAGTGTCAAACATAAAACGTCAAGCAATATGCATATAGCATTAAGCATGAATCATTATGTATTTTGGATAAAGCATTATGCTTCAAGCTAATAATAGTAAAGTAAAATTTCAAATATTGAATGACCCAGGAACTTTTATATTTTGCTTTATTAACATACTTAAATAAATAACTGGAAAAATCATGTCGAAATCTGTTATAGTTTTCGTTGTCGAAAACTCCCATAGTTTTAGTCTACGAAATCTGCTATAGATTTTGGTTACGAAAAATATCATAGTTTTCGATAACGAAAACTGCCATAGTTTTCGATGTCCAAAACTGTCATAGTTTTCGATTACGAAAACTGTCAAAGTATTCGTTTACGAAAACTGTCATAGTTTTCAATCACGAAAACTGCCATAGATATCGTTGTCGAAAACTGCCATCGTTATCGCTGTCGAAAACTACCATAGTTTTAGATTACGAAAACTGTCATAGTTTTTGTTTACGAAAACTGTTATAGTCTTCGTTTACGAAAACTGTCAAAGTTTTTGATTACGAAAAATGACATAGTTTTCGATTACGAAAACTTTCATAGTTTTCGATTACGAAAACTGTCATAGTATTCGTTTACGAAAACTGTCATGGTTTTCGTTTCCGATAACCGTCATTATTTTCGTTTACGAAAACTGTCATAGTTTTCGTTTACGAAAACTGTCAAAGTATTCGTTTACGAAAACTGTCAAAGTATTTGTTTACAAAAACTGTCATAGTTTTCGTTTACGAAAACTCTCATAGCTTTCGTTTACGAAAACTGTCATTATTTTCGTTTACGAAAACTGTCATAGTTTTTGTTTACGAAAACTGTCATAGTATTCGTTTACGAAAACTGTCATGGTTTTCGTTTACGAAAACTGTCCTTTTTTTCGTTTACGAAAACTGTCATAGTTTTCGTTTACGAAAACTGTCATAGTTTTCGTTTTAATTAAATACTATGACAGTTTTCGTAGTCGAAAACTATGACAGTTTTCGTAATCGAAAACTATGGCAGTTTTTGTAAACGAATACTGTGACAGTTTTCGTAAACGAATACTATGACAGTTTTTTTATCGAATACTATGTCAGTTTTCGTAATTGAAAATAATGGCAGTTTTCGTAATCGTTGTCTTATTTAGATTGATTTATAGTAATTATCTATTATTATCAACATAATTTTAAACAGATTGTTGTATAATTTCGGCTAATTGTTGGCTAATTTCGGCTTCGTAGAGCGCTATCTCTGTCGCACGAAATAGAAACAATCCGGTATCTATTAGGAGCTGTTAAAACAAGTATGATTTGTTTCTTTTGATAATTATTTTTATTCTTTGTATAAAAGCCACCATTTTTTTATGAGTGGTCGCTTTAAGTTGGGGTAAAATAAAATAATTATAGTAATAGTAATAATTATAATTTTATAATAATAAATAATTACAATTATTTTTTTTTCCTAAATAATAACATTTTTACGTAATAAGTACGAATAATTTTTAAGTGTTGGCTTTAAGTTGGGGTAAAAAAAATAATAAAAAAAACATGCTTACATTATGTTCACGTATTTTATTATTTAGGAAAATTATAACTGTACATAATAAAGACCATTTTAGCTATTCTTAAAATGAGACATTGTAATAGTAATAATTCTAATTCTCAGCTTCTTTTCTGCAATATTGATTATATTTGAGCCTTTTAAAGTATTCTATACATTTTTGCAATAGTATAAGGAGTGATTCGACAGGTAGTCCCGTATGATGAGTACGAGTCTGTCCGACACCTAGAACTGGTATAACTTGTACACCAGTCCTTTGTGCCAGACCCTGTCGAACGCCTTAGCTACATCGAGGAAGAGCGCTCCTGTCCTATGCTTCTTGGCCCTCACAGTGGCCCCTATCAGTATGTGCTCCGTGAGGCGTTGCACCTGATGGGAACATGAATGGTTGGCTCTAAAGCCGAACTGCTCATTTGGGATGATTTTGAGTCTCTCGACTTCCGATCTAAGTCTACAGAGGATGATTCTCTCATATACTTTCCCTAAGGAACTAAGAAGACTAATGGGACGGTAACTACTAGGCAAATGCCGGGGTTTGAACGGCTTATGGAACCCTATCACCATGGCCTCTTTCCACTGGGCCGGAAACGAGCAACAGGCCAGTAGAGCGTTAAAAATGGTAACCAATAGGTAAATTAAAGGAGGCGGCAATTGTCTCTTTCAAAAGGACGATGTGTAATATTTATTGCCGACTACTGTATTACAACGTCTCATTTTAAGAATGGGTATAACGATTTTTATTATGTACAGTTATAATTTTCCTAAATAATATAATTTTCACGTAAAATAAAACATGTTTTTTTATTTTATTTCACCCCAAATTAAAAACACCACTTATAGAAAAAAAAGTGTTTTTTATACAAAAAATAAATACAATTATCAAAAGAAGAAAATTATACTTATTTTAACAGCTCCTAATAGATATATTTTTGTATTTCGTGCGACAGTGATAACGCTCTATGAAACCAAAATTAGCCGATTGTCTCTTTTCAAAGGTCGATGTCAATATTTATTGCCGGGTATTGTACCATAAAGAGACATATAAATTATTGTGATACTTTCGTCTTACATAATCGTTGATGTTTAAAAGAAAGGTTCATACAATAGCCTACTACAATAGGATACTAAGTATTTCAATATTTTATAATTTTTTAAGACATATATGACCTTCAAAGTTTTGTAATTTTACTCTTTAAATAGTTATGCACATATGTAGTTATTATGTACTGAAATATCACAACCGATAACAACTATGCTAACAATAAACAAAACTCTTAGAGATTTTATCATCAAGGCAAGCAAGGGTTGTACGGTACGAAGTGTGGGAAAATATTTTTTTGTTTAATTTTTGGGAGTTGTGTTTTTTAGGTCCCTGAGTCCGAATCTGGTGTCCGTTTTTCTTGACGGGGCCTTATTTCTCTCGAGGAAGGAAAAACAAAAAAAAAATACCTCAAATTTTGACTGAATCTCGACAAATCTCGACCTTCCTGGTTAATTTTGGTACGAGACTTATATTGTACGAAGTAAGCTTAAGAAAATTATTTACAGTGATAGGGCAATGTACTTTATGTACTAATAACAAAATCGCGTAAATTATTCACGTAATTTCTCTCAGTTTATTTATTTATTTATTTATTTAATACTTTATTACACACAAAACATAAATAAAAGAAAAAGAAACAGATAAAAATGCACAAAAGGTGAGCTTATCTCTAGGTGCAGAGATTTCTTCCAGCCAACCCAAAAAATATGATGTGGTGATAGAATATTGGAAGGCATCGTGTACAATTTATATATATAAAAAAAGAAAACTTTTAAAGTCAAAAGTCAGTCAGCTTTTAAAATCAACAATATTTTGATTAATATCTAAGTGCATTCATCTCTTTTATTTTTCTCAGTCATGCATTGTTTTAAGACCAAAGTAAGTAGTCTTAAACTAGGCCAGTGATCAAATAGACTCATATCAAATTTATTATACTAGTAAATCAAATTTATTATTCTTGTAAATGCGTCCAATTTGAATGATGTATTTGACGTTGTACGATACATATTCGTATGTATATATGATACATACTTCGTATACATATATGATTTTTCCACCGTCTTTGAACACGTGTCATAAATTTTGTTAATTATTTAATATCATTTTTAATCACTTATCTGATGCATAGCATATTTTATAGTTTGTCGAATTACCAAAAAAATATTTAATCACCCATATTTTAAGTAAAAAGTAGAAATGTCTGATATTCATTAAATTCTCTAGACTAAAAAAAAGTTTTGCCTGTGACATATATTATAAATTAATTTTATTAAATCCTAATCTCATCTAACTTTCGGCTGAATAAACCAAGATATATTTGAGACACCGATACTGAAACTATTGCTTATAAATTTATCCAACCTCGTTATCTATTTGCTATCATATAACATTACCATGTGCTCATTCCAGAATTATAATGAAATATTCAGTTATATATTAGTTGGTTATATTCACTCTTTTTTATGATAAGTGAGAAATTTCCTTATTATTCTTAGATGAGTATTTTGTAATATTACAGTGTTATATTTAATATTTTTTATATAAAAGAAAAACGATATACCTGTTTTGCAAACATTAATTTACATAATATAAATATTTATAACAATACTAGCGTAAAATACGTATAATAATTAATTCTATGGGTATATATATATACATGCATATGACAAAACGATACCATGCTAGTTTACTTAACATTAAGAAGTTGAAGATGAAATTTTAAAACATATATAACTATTAGAATGACGGCCAAGGCTCTCCTAGAATTACGGTTAACGTAGCGTACGTTGAAACGTAGCCTTACTTGCAATTTATTGACGTATTATCAATAATAGTATTACAACGTTAATAAATTGATGTCTATAAAAATGCCTTTACATGTTATATATCTTACGAACATACGAACAAGCAATAGCGTTTTTATGAAGTAAATTTTTCTTCAAATATATATAAATACCTCTACATTTATATTTCAACTGACTTCTCTGGAACTCTATCGCAAATGAAATCGCTTATTACAAATAATTTGAATTGTACTTCTCTCAATTCAATCTCTCCAATTAAAAGTATTCCAGATAAGAAGATTGATAAAGTTGCCACTATAGCTACGATTCATGTGGTAAATAAGAGGTTAAAAAAGTCAATCCACCTATCCCTGTCCTAATATCCTTCATTCCTATTTGTTTCCAAAAAAAGTGTTGCTGGTCTCGCAGGAACGGAATGATATTGTCACGGATACTTATCCGTTATCAAATCGTTATAAGTTACCAAATTTCATTTATCAGATGCATCGTAGTCATTCGTTTTCCCCTATCACTTAAAAAAAAATGTAATACTTAAAAAAAATTGTGATGGGAGAGGAAGTACTAATTAGGGAACAAAAACCGTCAAGAAGTAGTAGTTGACGATTTAGCGAAGAAGAAGACGATTTAGTGAAAAAGAACGCGCGTCACTTATGACACAAAATATATTTTATTCTTAGATGTCTTGCAAATAATATTCTATTTGAATGTTACACGCGCCAAGTAAAAATATTTTAATATCAATTTCTTATCGAGGCGTCGCAATATTCTGAAATAAATTTGCTTACACACTAAAAAAATTTTGCTATTTTAAATATATATCTATTATATAAAATAAAAATTCATACAATTTCCTATTTTCTGTTTAAATATTTAATAAATATTTTATAAAAGTTTAATGTATAACCCTCCAAATTTACCCATTTAATGAAAACGTTATTTTATATTATATGTATATATGTTAAGTTATGACTAAAAGCATATTTATTAAATAATTGAATATTATATAATAATAAATTTACAAACTTACCTATTGTTAAATACTTATAATATTTTGTGGCGTAAAATATCAATCAACGGTTTATTGATACATTCAAGTTTTCCTTAAAAAAGCTCTATTAAAAGAGACTTGAACTATATCTATCAGTCATCCATCTATATGTCCATTAGCCATCCCTTATAATGAAGTCAGTTAGATGTTGACGTGGACAAAACATACTAACACACGAAACATACAAACAGCTACAAGATCTGTCATAAAACCTCAAAACGACCGGCAAATTACTGAAGGGTCAAATCCTAATAAAGGTTTAAGACGTATATATGTTTTTTTAGTACACACACATGACATACACACACAATCGGTTTGAAATCGTTCAGGACATTAACTTTTAAATAAATCACATAAATCATCATAAATCTATTCACCGCCAAAAGGAGCCCTTTCACCTTGGCTCCTACTTTCCAGAATGTATCCTTGGAATACAGTGACCGGCTTCAGTTGTTAGGCTTAGAGATTTCCTCGAACCTCAACTTTGGCCGGTTCATTGAGTCCAGAGCAAGAGCAGCAGCAGCAAAGCTTGCCGTTCTTGCGAAGGTTCGGCAGTACTTTACACCGGGACAGCTTCTTGTTTTATACAAAGCACAGATCCGGTCGTGTGTAGAGTACTGTGGACACATATTTGCTGGTGCCGCAAAGTCTCATCTTGCGGTTCTGGACTCAATTGAGAGGCGAGCAAAGAGGCTTATAGGCGATCCCGAATTGGTCGAAGCCGACCTCCAAAGCCTTGAATACAGGCGTAAAATTGCTAGCCTCTCAGTATTCTATAGGATACATTTTGGTGAGTGTGCGCAGGAATTACACGAGTTAATTCCCCCGTCCCCCTTCCATCACCGGACGTCCCGACGCACGGCAGGTATCCATCCTTTTGTTGTGGACATTCCACCTGTCCGAACGAAGCGCTTTGCTTCCTCATTTTTAGTGCGTACAGCGAAGGACTGGAACAATTTGCCTGCGTCGGTATTTCCGGCCAAATATAATGTGGGTGTCTTCAAGAGAAGAGTGAATAGGTTGCTAGGGCAATGCGACTTACCATCTAAGACTACATTCCACTTACCATCAGGTGGAATGTAGTCAAGCATTGCCCTAGATCATATAAAAAAAAAAAAAAAAAAAAAAAATCAATCATAAAGTTTTAACGCTACTTAAAATTAAAGCAAGTGTACTTAAAATTAAAATAACGCTTGAAAACTCCGATACTAAAGTTACTTTGACATTGGTGTTTTAGCGCCGGAGAATTTTGAATTTTGTAATTCCATTTTTAAATAGACATTTACGAATAAAAACCTGGATTATAGCTGTCTAATGGAAGATTTTGTTATTTTGTAAATTACTTATTATTAATATTTCTATTATTTATTGAGTATTAGTATACTTTGTGTCAAAGCTGTTTAACAGCGACTTTGACAGAGCTTTGGTTTAATGATACAGGATGAAGATAAATATTAAATGATTAGATATGATTAATTATTATTTTATTTTATATTAATCTCATTTTTATATGGTAGTGTTCAATCAAGTCTAGTCAAGACGAAACAGTAGTTTTAACATATTGCATATATTGCACTTATGAAACCCCAGACTCTAGTTTCCCGGTTCCAAAAATACGATCAATGGAGAACAACCAGCTAGAATCGCCATTCATATTATTGAATTAATAAGCGAAAATAAATTAGAACTCCAGTACCTAATCAACGAAGATCCACTGGTTCTATGCTGCTCTCACACTTACGTAGGCTAGGGATTCTAACTATTAACTTTTTTTAAATATAATAATAGTTATATTATTAATTATTCTTTTATTAAATTGTATACATAAAAAATATATACTTTAACTTGTATAAAATAACTAAAAATATAATATATTTAGTATTTTTATGGCAACAGTCTATTAAATATTTCTTATATTGCAATCTATTTTTATATTACATCATTTTACAACTCTGTTAAAAATAGTATTGCAAAGTATAAAATCTTAGATATGAGAAAGAAACAGGAGAACAGAATCAACTCTGAAAACAAGAATCTAAACTCAAAAAACAGTATCTAGTAGCAGAAGAAGCAAAAAGAAAAAAGTCCTACATATTATAATGACTTTAACATTTATACTTGACAAAACAATTTTCAAACTCTTCCGGCAGTTTGGTGTAAATTAAAGCATAAACACATTTTTAACTACTTCGTGTCTTAATTCTGATTATAGCTTGAGATTTTTTGAATTAAAACAAACCGATGGATTAATCTTTAAAATTTGACGGCTGTGTTCTAAACTCATTCGAACCAAGAGTAAACATTGTTTGTCTAGACTTTTACCATTAACGTGTCTTTTCAGGAAATCATTCATTTTATTGCTTGCTTGTTTGCTTCAAACAAAGATAGTAAAGTAATAAAAACTTTACACTGTATAAGTTTCAAATCAAAATATTTCTCGTTTAATTTCCAGTTTTAACCTCGATCCCGCTATTTATCTATTAAATTGTTTTAAAATTCTTCGTTTTCTAAAGAACTTTATTGCAAAATTGATTATTACTATTATTTTTCTCATCATTGTTTCAATTTTAAATTTTTCCCAGTATTGTTTCAACTATTTCATATAGAACGATATATCCGAATGTCATGTTGTATGCAATCTATTTAGTATAAACTAAATACAATGGAGAAATTCTCCATAGAGACTGTGTTCTATAGATACATTTCTATAAATGCATAATCTGAGCAGCGTTCAATGCGTGTCAGATTAGTAAATCACTCATTCATCTCATATAAATACTCAGTTACTGGATATTGATCTTAGCGCGTTCAATGGGCAATCTAGTTAAAGGAATTATCATTTTTTATTTTATTGTATTACCTGTAACTCTATAGATCATATTAACTTCAGTCGTATTATATTTTAATGTTAAATTTATTACGTCGTAAATATAATATTTAGACAATCTTTCCTGCGTACTGAAGGTTAAGTTCAATGTTATAGTCACTTAAAGATAAAAGCAACCTAGATGTCCCGGGCCTACACAAGATTGTGGTTATTGGTGGGTAGATTGAGTGAACAACATCTAAAAATTTTGTGCTGTGTAATAATTTATATTTTGACTGTTTCTTTAGATATTTAAAGTTTATATGTCTTTATAAATAAGTCTGTTATTGCCTACATTACCTGGCAATTTCTTACTTTCACTCAATACACCTTAAGCTGTCACAAATTACTACAATGGACCTGCATACTCAAGTGAGCAAAAATATGGAGGATATTATTAAAATGTTTGAGTCACGGATGAACAATTTTGATATAGCACTGGCTAACACTCAAACAACATCCAAGTCGCCATTGAAGACTAATTCCCAAGATCTTGGTGCTCTGGCCAAAGACTTTGCTTCTTTCAAGGATTACATCTGGAAAACATTATATATGCTGCAACAGCAGCTTCAGTTACTCACAGAGGGCTTTGATAAGCATGAGATGTTCTCAAGAAGCAATGTTTTATTGTTCCATGGTGTACCCGAAAACAGCAATGAGCAGTTAGAGTGTACTATAAATTCTATTATGTGTGATAAAATGAAGCTGGCTGACACTAATTCTTCTCATTTTGATTCTTGTCATCGGTTAGGAATAAACAAGGATAAACCTAGACCGGTGCTGGTTCGTTTCAGTGGCTTAAAATATCGTAATAAGGTCTGGAGCTCAAAAACCTCTTTAAAAGGCTCAGGCATAATAGTTTCTGAGTTTCTTACTAAGCCAAGGCAAGAGGTGTTTAACACCGCAAGAAAACATTTTGGCCTTAAGAATGCCTGGTCATCGGATGGTAATATTTTTATTGTTCTGCCTGATAAATGCCGCAAGAAAGTAACAACTATGTTGGAGCTTCAGTCCCTGATAAAAAAATTCCCACTACCTCCAACAGAAAGTGCACAAGATCCTAGATCCTTGAGACCGCGTCGCAACAATAAAAACGCTGCCAAATAAGTATACCATAACCTTAAAGGTACATCCTACGGCAAGTAATCATGTTTATAGTTTTATACTACTCATTTAAATATATTGTATTTTGATTATTTCGTTTATATACCATTTGTACAAAACTTTACTTTAATTGTTTAGACTTAAGTAGGTAGATAAAAACTTAATATAATTAACATGTTTTAAATAAGTGTTATGATTAGACTTGTGACAACTGACAATTGACGTATACTGTTTATATTAAAATGAAGTTTGAGGTTGTCAGACAAATATTAAATTTCGTTCAGAATCTGATTTCTGAATACTACTTTGTATTGTATTACATTTTTCTTTTTCTACATTTTATGGATTTTTTACTTTTTGAATTAAATTTATTTTGGTGTCAGGTTTACTTTGTTGAACAAGTCTAACTTGTAGCTTATAAGTATTCTTTTATATATATATATAAGGTGTTATTCATTTTTATTTTCAATCTGCCAGTGTGTAAGGCACTGAAATATTTGTTAATTAAAAAAAATATATATATATTTTTTTATATTATTTAAATATTCAATATAATTTTTTATTTTTTATATTTATTATATTTATAGTGTATATATATTATATATCTATATTAGTATTTTTTTAATAATGTCTTCTTTTTGTAATAATATTATAAATGATGAATATTTTTCTTGCTCGTCATCTGAGGATTTTCTTAGTGCTGCTAGTTCGAATTCATCGGACGAAAACTTTACTCCACTTAATACAAAACTTAATTCTATTTTTACATCCAAAAATGGCTGCTATCTTAATATAATACATATAAATGCGCAGAGTATTCCGGCTCACTATTCTGATTTTTTATCATCTTTTGGCAACGTCTCTGTCGATTGTATTCTCGTGTCTGAGTCTTGGTTGAAACCCTCTCTTACTTCTTCAATTTACTCCTTACCGGGTTATAATCTGATCCGAAATGATCGAGATGGCAGACGGGGAGGTGGGGTATGTATCTACCTTCGTAATAATATTTCTTTTACTATAATTGCTCAATCTCCTCCTAACACTTACAATTTAGAATACCTTTTTCTCGAAATTCGTGCCCACTATTCAAACTTGCTTCTCGGTGTGGTATATAGCCCATCGCAATACATTGATTATTTTTCTTCTCTAGACCAAATTTTAGACTCGTTTTCCTCTAGTTATAGTCACAAAATAATTATGGGCGATCTAAATACGTGTCTCACTAAAGGTGATGGCAGATCCCACAGACTTAGATCATTAATTGATTCCTACAATATGACTACTCTTCCTCTTTTAGAAACTCACTACTCACCTAATGCTATTCCTTCTCTTCTTGATCTTATTTTCGTTGATAACTCTGCAAAAGTTATAACGCACGGTCAACTGATTGCACCTTTTTCATATCATGACCTATTGTACCTTCAGTACAATTTTGCCCTGCCCAAGCGTAAATCTAAGGTTGTTATGCGTAGAAATCTCAGACGTATAAACTGGGATAATTTAAAAACTGACGTCTCGAGAATAGATTGGTCCTGTGTTTACCTGGCGGGAACAATTGATGAAAAGGTGGCTGCATTTATGAATGTTATTACTAAGTTATATGACTTCCATGCCCCACTTAGATCGGTACGTGTTAAGCACTTTCCTGCTCCTTGGCTTACCTCAGAAATTAAAGAGTTCATGGTAAACCGTGATAAGGCTAAGCGGCGGTACAGGAAAAATGGCACCCAGGAAAATTTACGATCCTACAAGCAATTGCGTAATCTCTGCAACAGGATGTGTAGGGATGCAAAGCGTCGCTACATATATTCCTCAATTAATAATTCAACTCCATCCCAAATGTGGAAATTTTTTAAATCCTTAGGTGTGGGGAAGGCCTCTGAAAAACTTCATCAGTTCAACGATATAAATCTTCTTAATAATTTTTTCTCCACTCCCTCCGTCAATATGTCCGATACAGAGAGATTAGCTACCATTCATAAATTAAATATGGCTCCTCGACTACCCTGTAATCCATTTCTGTTTCGTGAAATCACGGAGTGTGATGTTAAGAAGTGTCTTTCATCCTTTAGATCTAACGCCGTTGGAAGCGATGACATCAGCCGTGAGATGCTTTTTCCCATCCTGGAGTATGTATTGAAAGTTATCACACATATTATGAACTTCTCATTAACTTCCAATACTTTTCCTACAGTCTGGAAAAAAGCCTATGTTATTCCCATACCCAAATGTAACAATCCTTCTTCTCCATTGCACTTTCGTCCTATATCTATATTACCAATACTATCTAAAGTCCTTGAACATGCAGTACTCCTACAGCTCACGCATTTCCTAAACACTCATAACCTTATTAGTCCTTTCCAATCCGGTTTCCGCAATTTCCATAGTACATCCACAGCATTACTCAAAGTCACTGAGGATATTCGTTTAGCTATGGATAATAAGAAGCTTACTATTTTAATCCTGCTAGATTTTAGTAATGCTTTTAACTGTGTTGATTTTAGTATTTTGCTCGCTATCCTACACTCTCTTAACATATCTCCACCCGTGATTGATTGGTTTCAGTCGTATCTTCACGGTCGTCAGCAGATGATACGCTGTAACGAAAGTTTTTCGGAATGGGCTGATCTCTCTGCTGGCGTTCCACAAGGCGGCGTTCTATCTCCTTTGCTTTTCTCCATATTTATCAATGAAATCCCTAAAGTCATATCTTCTCCCTACCATCTATACGCAGACGATTTGCAAATATACCGACATGCTAACTTAAGCGAACTTGATAGAGAAATAGAGGTCATAAATCAGGATCTAAATAGCATAAAGGAATGGGCAAAGGGCTTTGGTCTTTTGCTTAATCCTAATAAGTCTCAAGCGCTAATAATTGGAAGTAGACAACTGCGTAACAAAATAAATTTCAATATAACACCAGACATCATATACGATTCTACTACAATACCGTTATCAGAAACAGCAATAAACTTAGGCTTAACAATTGACTCAAATTTGTCTTGGTCAGCACATATTAATGAGGTGAGTAAACGCCTTCATTACTCCCTTCATTCCTTGAGACGCCTCAAAAACTTTTTACCCCTACAGACGAAAATACTCTTGGCCCAAACTCTATTACTTCCTATACTCGACTATGCCGACGTATGTTACTTAGATGCTACAGAAGAGCTACTAGACAAGTTGGATCGACTTCAGAATGTATGTATTCGTTTCATATACGGACTGCGTAAATTCGATCATATATCTGAATTCCGACGTCAACTAAAGTGGCTCCCTATTCGACTCCGCCGGAATACTCACGTCCTAACTACTCTTTTTAACGTATTGTCTAAATCTTCCCCTCCCTATTTACGACAATCTTTTCAACTGTCCGTACCTAATAACAGACCATCCCGTTCGTGTGTCACCTTTAAACCCCTTGATGTACCCCGTTATAACACCACATTTTTAGCAGAATCTTTCACAATAAAAGCAGCACAATTGTGGAACTCACTTCCTCCTGAAATTTATAATTGTTCCACAATTAGTTCTTTTAAGCATAAATTGAAGCAGCACTATTTCTCACTATCAATATAATTACTGTTATTAATATTATTATTACCTTATTTATGAATTTATATATATATATATATATGTATGTATGTATATATGTATGTGTGTATGTATGTGTATTTATATATATTGACTTGTCATATATATCTAAGGATTTTAATTATATATTATTAATTGTATATGTTACGCAATTATGTACCCTCCAATGTTTTATTTTGTTAAGAAACTCTTTTCGCACATCAATTTTTTGGGTGGCTGGAAGAGATCTCTTTGTAGAGATAAGTTATCCTGTGTACGTAATGTTTATATTTTAAGTTAAGATTTAAGTTTGGTACATAAATAAATAAATAAATAAATAAATAAATAAGATTGCTTATAATCGCCTGAGGTGTTACGTAGATAAAACTCGTCTAAGTTTTAATATAAGGATAACTGAACACGTACGAAGTGTTAAAAATCTAGATAGAAATCTTAGATTCAGGACCGGCTCATTACATACGTTTTGACAAAGCGTCTTGTTTAAATAATGAAAAGTATTTAGTACCTCCTATATTACGTGGAGCTATCGAAATCAGTCATCTCCCGAATTTCAATAGGGATAGTGTTTGGGTGTTACCTATGATCTGGATACATTAATACGATAACAGTGACAAAGAAATAAAGTGGAATTGTCCAGGTTTTTATCTAAATATAAAATCAAAATTTGTTTGACCACGACCATTTGTTCTGACAACGACCTGTTTATTGATAATGTACCAACAAGTTGTTTGTTTACCAACAAGTCCAAAAAATATTACAGAGACTAAAATTTATAAATTCATTAAATAATAAAAAAGTAAAACCATATTGAATAGACCAGATAGAATCTAAAACCAATATGTATTTATATTTTGAAGACGAAGAAGCAAAAGATATAAGAAGGGGTCAAACTCCATTTTTATGAATGCCAAAGATATTGTACTTATATGAAACAACAATTTTCAAACTATCTGTCAGCCAACCGTCAAATAGGGTTCCAAATAATTTTTATTAGGGATAAAAAATTGGTAAAAATAAAAAGTATTAGTATAGTCTCAGAAGTAAAACAAAATATTTTTTTTATCAAAAGACATAATTACTTCAATATTATTGTTTACACCAATATATTTTTAAGAATAACTTTTATTTTTATTACTCATATTTTACAAAGATCCAATCTTCAAGGCTCTCTGCTCGACAGCTGAGCACTGACTCTTGTCCAATTCTGTACCTGGTCTTCTAAATGTTGTAGTGTTGCCAACTTAAACATTTATAATTGGTAACACTGAAGTATACTATTTTAAATAAACGATAAACATGAAATCACAGTTATATAAATATATGCGCTAACATTAGCATTAAAGTCAAAGCAAAAAGAAATGTTTAAAATTGGTTTATAAATACCTAAACTAAATAAACCACATAGATATATTATTCTCCGACATTTTGTATGCATTTTCTAAAAAAATGTCAAGATTGTTTGTGGAAACTTCTATATTATGAAATCTCTTTAACAGGAAGTCATTAGTTTCATTACTTGTTTGTTTCACGAATTGTACAGAATTAAAAACTTTAAACGATTGTAAATGTCATATTGATAATCTAATTATAATAATTTGGCGGCTTGATCCGGTTATATAAACTTAATTATGTGGCTAGTTCTAGTTTTCATTATACCCATATTTATATTTTTTTAAACAAAACTCCTTCCGGATTTTTGTAGTCATAATTATTTATTTAATTATTATTATTAGGCAATTATTCATCTATCTGATAAAGGTTCTCAGTTCTCAGTTTAGGGTGTTTTGTGTGTATCCGATTTAAAATCGGTTACATTAAGATATTATTTCTTCAATTATTATAATTTTACGTTTGATTCCATATGAATATTACAGGCAACACACAAAATAAACAGCCAAGTTCCCAAATTTATCACATATGTTTATAAATATAAACAATTGTTATATCTGAACAGTTACTTCAAACCTTACCTAATACAACACAAAAACATATAATTATAATTGGATGGAATTTTCAAAATGTTTAGACTTGTTTATAATTTTCATTGTTATTGTAATTATTAGAAAAATATAGATAATAGTTATATTTTTGCAGTCTAGGAATAGAAGTTTATGTAACATATTCTTTGAAACTAAAAACGTGAACTAGAATCATAGATATGTAAACGATAATGAAGAATTTCAGAATGAGAATAAAATTTATAAAATAGTACATACACGTAATACGTTATACATGAAATGAGTTATTTATATCAACCGTGTAGATATGTATTTCGTAATGCTTTCTATAAAATATTATGATTTTGCTGCTAACAAACAAGAAAAGCGATGTTAAAGAAAATTACGTTGAAACGCATCTCAAGGAATCACATTACTTCCGTTTCCAAGATACGAAAGTTTCTTCTTACTATAAAGTTTGTGTTTAATGTTTCTTATTGTAGTTTTTCTATTTGAAACTATTAACAAAAGCTCAAATTACAATTATAAGAACATTGTCTCCCTTGGCTTCTCCAGTTAAAATTGTAGCCTTCACTATATGCCTTCCTAATTCGGTAACTCGCAACCGAGTACCGTTGCATAATCTTGGCGCATCCAGGTTACGCATTAACAAAACGGGTACACCTACCTTTAATTCCAACTTGTGTGATGGCACCCCGGACAACTCTAAAGAGTTTAGGAACTCTACGGGATAACTTGTAGTGTCATCGGATGACATAACTGTGTCAATGGAATTATACACTGATGTTTCGCTGTTTATTTCGGCCAAGATTTTTTTATTTATTTTCGCAACAGTCTCATTTTTTGGTGCCAATATGGTTCTTTCACACAACCAATTTTCGTCAAGAATATTTTGTTGCAGATTCGGAAAAACTTGTTCAATAAGTTCGTTTTCTGTCTCCACAGCATGACAAAATTGCTGTGTGAAAAGAACCATACCTTCTTGGTCGGTGTTTAGGTGGCCTTCACCAATTTCTAGCAGTTTTTGAGCATATGCTCCTGATTCGACATCGCTGAATAACTGGACTCGCATGTTAGTGGTAAGATAAAGCTTTTCAACTTTAGACCACAGATATGAGGCTTTTAGGCATGCGTTAATTTCATCTGCTGCAGTGCCTCTCTCGATAACAGGTAAAGTCTGTCTAAAATCCCCTGCCAATAACACTACCACACCACCCATCAACTTTCGATTGCTGTGAATATCTTGTAGACAGCGATCAAGCGCCTCAATGGCGCGTTTGTGTGACATAGTGCACTCGTCCCACACGATCAGCATACATTGTTGCAAGAGGGCGCCACGGGCACTGCTCTTACTGATGTTGCACGTTGGGGTTTCTTCGCTCGCCAGATTAAGAGCTAATTTAAAAACCGAATGTGCCGTTCGTCCACCGCTCAGCAATGTTGCAGCGATCCCAGAGGAAGCCACCGCTAATGCAACTTTACGGTCCTTACGAATTTTTGCTAGAAGCAAATTAAGCAAAAATGTTTTACCTGTACCGCCCGGGGCGTCAAGAAAGAAAAGGCCGCCTTTGTCAAGCTCAACTCGTTGTAATATTTTGTTATAAATGTTTTTTTGTTCGGGTAGCAGGCGTGGTTCAGTTTCGCTGACCTGAGCGTTTAATAAAGCAATATTGTAGCTTAGCTCTTTGATCAAATCGGTCGATAACTCTCCTCGACGCTCTGGTGTAGGCATACCGAAGTCAGACAATTTCTTACCGGAAATCGTTATTATTTTGTCCTCTATATGTCTCAGTGCTTCATTGAAACATAGATCATTGTTGACTTGATCCATCCTTTCAAATCTATGCAAGATATCCTCCGATAATGCAGATTTATACTTATCCCATAGTTGAAGAGGATTGGATAAACCGCAAGTGCATATCAATATTGCAAATAGTTCTCTTATTTGCGAAGGAGAGCGACACAGCAATGCCTCTTCCATTGTGGCATCCCAGTGGTTGTCATCTTCCAACAACCCCAACTTCTCACACGCTTGTCGAAAAGTTTCAAGTTCTTGGCCGTCAACTGTTAGCCGTCAAAAGCTAGTGGGGCCCTGTACTACATTCAGCAGCATTCGCAAACAGTAACATTCGAAGTTACTAACATGCACTGTGTAAATGCGCCCAAGAGCATCTTCTGCCTTCACACCTGGCCAGCCGTCGACAGGTGTGCCTTGTAAACGATGTTTCCATTCTTTCGACGACACGTTCCATGTATAGTAGCGGGGTACGTCAACATAAAGTAATGTTTTTGCAAATGCGTCATTTTGGCAAAGCAGGAAAAATGCAGTTAGTGTCGTCTTAGGTGGTGCGGCCATTCTCTCTCTAAAATTGTTTTCAGTGAAGTAAATCCGCTGACCATTAGGCAGATGAACCGCAAGGTGAGTGACTGTTGGGCGTCTTTCATGCAGAGGCAGAGCCAAGATCCGCCACGCTGCTTCGTTACTACTAACATATCTACCGGCTCGATACGTTTGCACCTCATCTCTCGGGTCAATATTAACATTCCCTTGCTGTCGAATGTTAAAAATAGCCTGGTCGCTGCCTTTGTTTATATATTTACAAATATATTTTATCGCCTGTACCGTATTGCAGAACTCTACATTTATGTGACAGTTATAAATTTTAGACAGAAGAGGAGAATATGGGACAATCCAGCTATTGTCAACCAATACTTCCTGTGTTCCACCTCGGGTTTTTAGAGTTATCGTACGGCCGCCATCTCCTGGTGTTCTACGCCTGTACAAAGGATAGCCTTTGTCGTTAGTTTGAGTATCTTTCAAAAGCGCCCTTGGATACTTTTTGGTGCATTTTCCTTCTTTCATGCATGGTGATGACGGATTTAGTGCACCACAGGGACCGTGAATCATATTTTTGGTTACAGTATCGTAGAGTTTTCGATCACTTTCTGGATTTGGTATCTCCGCACTTATGACTTCATCAATTTGGTTCGGGCGTAATTTTTCCGTCAACCACAGCAGTAAGTGCACGTGAGGCAGACCTCTTTTTTGCCACTCGATCGAGTACATGAAACACTTCATATCTCCAAATATTTTACCTTTTGTAAGTAGAGCAACCAATTTTTGTACTTTTATTTTAAATAACCTGGCTGTTAAGTCATGTCTGTCTGTTGCATTTTGACCTGGAATGAGCTCTTTAGTAATTTCTGGCCAAGCGGGATTACATGTCATTGTAATAAACAGATCAGGCCTCCCGTAGTTACGCACGTATGTGAACGCATCCTGCGTGTACTCATGAAGATATCTCGGGCTATTTACAAATGACGATGGGAGTATTACCAATTGACCCAAATTGTTTGGATCTAAATCCGCATCATTCCTGACCGCGTCTTGTAAATGTATATAGTTTTCTGCTCGCAGTTTTGTTTGGTTTAAAGCAATAAACCTTAAGCGCTCACTCTCCACTTTGACATACATGTCCACCAAAAACTGAAGAAAGAGAAGCCTACATCGAAGCAATAAATTAAAATTGTTGCGACGTACCATCATATGATACGCATAAAAGTCTTTGCACGACACTTTTTTGTTCGGTATAGGCTGTTTTGTAACTGGGTTTGTCTGAGGAATATCAAAACTGTACCCCTCTTGTCCTTTCCAAAAAATTATCGGGTACTCGAGAGCATCATAAAATCTATGAGTGTCCGGAACTCTAGTAAGCCGGCCATCGTGCGCCTGAATAACAATGTCCCGAGATGCAGTTTGTTCAGTACTAACTACTACGGCAGCTATTTCGTTTGTGGTCGGGGCATTGAATCGTCTTTCGTGTTCACCACGTGGTACACGATCTGGGTGTATCACGACCTTGTAATTATCGCTAGTCACTCTATCTTTAGCCATTTTAAATTCATGCACTAAAACGTTGTGATCATGTAGAACTTTTTGTATTTTTTGAACTGTGTTTCTTTCCACACCTGGTACGTACTCAGAACGCCTATCAACTTGTGCTTCCTCATCACCCATGAAATAAACTTGCAAAAATTTTGGTTGCGTATTAGCAGCAGGAAGCAAAGAGCCAATTGTATGGTATATTTGCCCTTGGATTGTAAAAGTCGGGCAAAATCCTGGCATCGACACAATGTTATCAGCTCCAAAAGATGTCATATGGAAGCATGTGTTGTATTTTCTTATGTTTTTTAAAAAAAGGCGAGACTCATCTCTTTCATTTGAAAAAAGTTCTTTAAGAGGTTCAACAGGCTCGTCTATTGAAGGAAGAACTACTTTTCCTCCCGAACAACACATGCCTGCAGCTTCCTCTTTCCATTTAAGAGCACCGCAAAATCTGCATTCTTTATTCATCGCTTCTATTTTTATAAGCTTGTGGCTTTCGTAATCAAGAGTTTCATCGTACTCAAATGCAGCTTTATCGAATACTCCCCACGCGTTTCTTGTAAATATTAATCGTCGCTGTTGTGCCCTTTCAGCAACAGCGCGTCTGCGAGCTTCAGCAGCTTCAACAGTTTCATTAGCTCTTTGGGACCCTATGTAAGTCGCTTGCTAAAGACGCCGAGCTTGAGACTGCTCGGGTGTCTCAGAAGCCCGTTGAGATGCCAGATATTCAGCGTTCTGTTGACGTCGATCTTGAGACTGTTCGGGTGTCTCCGCAGCCCGTTGAGATGCTAGATACTCAGCATGCTGTCGACGTCGATCCTGGGACTGTTCGGGTGTCTCAGAAGCCCGTTGAGATGCCAGATATTCAGCGTTCTGTTGACGTCGAGCTTGAGACTGTTCGGGTGTATCTGCAGCCCGTTGAGATGCTAGATACTCAGCATGCTGTCGACGTCTGTCTTTTGACTGCTCTGGTGTCTCAGCAGCTCTTTGAGCTGCCTCACGCTCTGCTTGTTTAAGCCTTCGCAGTTCGGCTTGTGGAAACGTCTCGTTAAGTCTAGCTACTTTCATAGTTCGAGCTTTATTAGAGCTTTGGGAAAGATTAGACTTACGCTTTCGCGGCATAATTTTTAAGTACGTGTTGTTTCTATACTTCCAAAAAATACAGTACGGTAGTTATTGTTATGATTGTACTTTAATGCAATCCTTGCCTATTTAATTAACCTATCTATATAGTAATTCAATTATCAATGAAGTAATTCGTTATAATTAACCTATTTATATAATTTGTTATAATTAACGGTAAATAACCTATCTATATAGTAATTGAATTATCAATGAAGTAATTCGTTATATAATTAACCTATTTATATAATTTGTTATAATTAACTGTAAGTAACCTATCTATATAGTAATTGAATTATCAATGAAGTAATTCGTAAAAATGAAGTATCTTTTTGTACGTGTAACTCCTAACCAAAAAGAAACCTGGCAATAACTAACCTTAGGCCTATATTACTTAAAGTAGGCGAGCATACGTTTTTATCAAATCGCTAGTGCCTTGAAAATTCGCAAAACGGACACAACCGTCAACGACGTCTGCCCTCACGCGTCTGCCCACGTTCGGGTCGCGCACTCAGCGATGAGCCACTTCTTCCCCACCGCACCTACCCCGCTCCCCCCACGCCCCGTTCGCCTGGCGCCGCTGCCGGGATTTATCACCGAAACTTTATTTATCGCCGAAATTGCTATGACTCTGCATTTTAAATCTGTGATATCTTCGAAAATATTTATTTAATTTACATGCTGTAAAAAGCCATATTGATCTTTATTAAATGCACAATGTATTTAAGATACTTAATTGGATAAGGATTAATACTGTATTGCTTAAAATCGCTTCGTAAATAAGTCATTATTTCTCGTACAAAGTAAAGGATAAAAAATGGTTATTGTGGGTTATTCCTAAGAGATAAACATATACCATCACGGACTTTTTTGTAGACCTTTTTAAGTTGTACAATACTGTAGTAAATTGTTTTGATCTATCTTGTAGGATTCAGTCAGTGTTTTTTTTACGACCTCACATTAAAAACCTCAAAAATTTTAGCCTATGTGTTATTCTGATGTATAAGCTATAGCCTATGTGTTATTCTGATGTATAAGCTATATTGTGGTAAAGTTTCATTCAAATCCATTCAGTAGTTTTTACGTGAAAGAGTAACAAACATCCATACATCCATACTTACAAACTTTCGCCTTTATAATAGTAGTAGGACAAGTACATTTTTAGAAACAAAATTAAAGATTATTGATTGATTGATTTAAAGGCTTTTAATTATACCAGTAAAGCACGGTCGATTCCGCCAATGTCACTCAGAGTGAAGAACACACGGAAGAGATTGATCGGTGAAATTTAAAATTATGCTGTTGTGCTTAAATTTTTGACATAGGTTTTTCCAGCGTTCATTTTACATTTTTTAAGACAGCCGTAGCGTCAATTGCAAGGAGTTTATAATTTTTGAAACCAATTAAACTTTATAACATTGAAGTATACAACTGATTTTTAGTCATAAAAAATTTAACGCATATGTACTATACTACTTATGGTACTACTACTACTACTACTGGTACAACCGTCATTCTGATAATGTGATCTCGCATCGATTCTACTACTATTGGTTCACACTCGACTGTGGATGGGTTCTGCTTTGCTTACCGATTTTTAATTTTAACTAATTATTATCATATAACAAAAGTTTTAGCAACGCATTAAAACCGGAAGAAATAAAGCTACCTATTATCAACATTTGCTTAGATTCGATTGATTGATTGCATTTGTTCGATTTTTGAATTAAACTTAATACTATTATATAGAACACACTTCCAATACTTTAAAATATTATTCTATGCAAGTTTCATTATGAACCATTAGTAATCGTTCGTCTTCATTTTAGTATTATCAGTCAGCGAGATCTAGCAAGATCTTTTATTTTATTCTCACCCTGATTGGACCGTCGTACTCATTAATAGTTCTTAATACGGGACTGTAGCAGAAAAAAACTAACTTTATATTTAAAGAACACATAAGTAACATAACAAAGACGAGATAAATATCATAAAAAATTAATGTATATCTAATTAAATAATAATAGAACATAAAACAGTTTACAAGTGTTGTTAAAAACTTATAACGTCTTGTTAATATGTAAAATTAAGCTTATAAGATAAATAAATTTATGGTTATTATGTAGTAAGATCTTAAAGCTTGCTGAAAAAAGCTTTATAAAAATACTTAAGCTCCATGCCTATCCACCATCCATCCTTTATAATAAAGTCAGAAAGACTATAATGTTGACATAGACAACACACATACAAAACGTACTAACATGATCAGTCATTAAACGTCAGAACGACTTTCAAACTAAGCTGAATCGTAAAGTCCTTACAAATGTTTATGAGGTAAATATGTCTTTTTAGTACACACAGACAGTCTGGTTGAAATCGTTCAGAACAAAATATCTGTACAATAAATCAATCACAATGTTGGCACTCTACTTAAAAATATATTTAATTAGGTGGATATTTGTTAAAAGAAATTAAAATAAATAAAATATTAAGCTTTAAGTTGTCATAAACGCTTGAAAATACTTATATTAAAGTTACTCTGACATTTGTGTTTAGCGCCGGAGAGTTTTGTACTTTGTTAATTTCATTTTATAATATTGTCAATGTTTTTATTTCACAGTATGCAGATGATTTTGTGTTATATGTATCAGGTCAAATCAAAGATTTATGGCAACTTTATTACAAAATGCAATAAATGATTTATGCAAAATATTAGTAGACATATGGAATTATCACCTAAAAAAAGTAAATTATGAATGTTTTCGAGGCGTCCATTACACTAGCAGGTTAATATTTCTATTAATTATGTCAATCTCGAAAATGTACAGGAAGGTAAATCTTTGGGTATTTGGTTAGATAAGTTATTGAGATTGGGAAAACAAATTAAAGACATAAGTATTAAATTAAACGAGTTCTTAAATGTTTTACTGTACTAACTAAGTCATCTTGGTTTGTTCACCCTATGCATGTAAGGAAATTATATATCTCAATTATAAGAAGTAGTTTGGATTATGCAGGTTTTTTTTATAAATACCAGTTCTCTTACTAATTTAGCGAAATTGGATAAGATTCAAAATCGAGCAATGAGAGTTATAGGCGGTTATAAAAAGTAGTCCTATACACGTCATGACATCAGAATTATGTATTTCGCCATTACTATTTCGAAGAAATTATTTGGCTCATAAATTTTTATTAAAATCTACGTCTGTCGATAATGGTGATTCCATAGCAATAATTCTAAAATTAGCTTCAACGTATCAGAATTTTCGTTATTGGAATAATAATAGAAAACCCTTGCTTTATGTGGTTTTTAATGAGTTGTCTGATGTATAAAATTCAAAAATCTTGGAAATGTATTCTTTGTCAACCTGGGTTTCAAACGTGGATATAAGGACACAGTGATGTCTGGCTCTTGACCACGTACATGGATCCAAAAGATTTCACAGCTCTGACAAATTATTAAGAAACTCTTTAAGAACTATTAAAAGAAAATATTTTGATTGCTATCAAAGTCTAAGGATGGTAATGGAATTGGGGCTTCATTTTATGATTCACAAACTAATATAACGACAAAATTAAAAATAACAATATTTCAATTTTAGGAGTCTAACTGCTTGCAATATTTTAATGTTTATCGTATATTAATTCGTGCGAAGGTAATAAATTGGTAGTACTTAGTGATTCTAAAAGTGCCCTACAACTTATAGCTTGGTGCACCTCGGATAAACGAAGGTTACCTGTAGCTTAAGATATTTTACAAATATTTTTAATTTTAGAAAAAAGAGGTAAGAGTATTAAATTTCAATGGATTCCATCTCATATAAATTTGATTGGTAATGATTTAGCAGATACTGCAAAAATGTTAATTGTAGATGGTATACCTCTAAACAATGTACCGTTTTTTACCGAGTTTTTGAGAGATATTAAAGTTAAGTGCTTAAACGATTGAAAGAGTATTTTGACAAAAGATCGGTTGAAAAAGGAATATGGTATAAAACAATTCAAAACGAGCCTCCCAAGATACCTTGGTTTTATAATTCAAACTTAAGTCGACAAATGTTGGTTAGTAGTTTGAGACTTCGATCCGGGCATGTTCCATTGAGTGTGTTTGGATTCATGACGAAAGTTGTACAATCTCCTAATTGTACATTTTGCAACACACGAGAAGATGTATACCACGCTTGAGTAGAATGTCCTCGGGTCGGAGCCGAACGCCGAGATTTAGAAGAAGAATTTAATGTAAATTATAGATGGGTGGGTGTCTTGATACTTGATTCTCTCCAATACTACTTCCAAATTAGCGATTAAGGTGTATTGTTTATTTCTAAAATTATGTAGATTAAGAGGAAAGTGATTGTCACTTGGAACAATGGGGCTGACATAGTCGTTAAGCGACCGAAGCCTCCTTATTAAATAAAGAGAAAAAAAAATACATACTAGAGATAAGAGAAAATATTACTAGAATTGAATGTTGGAGGAGTGACGACGGTTTGTTCGTTCGGAAAAGTAAACTGTATTAGATAAATAGATGAATTGAAAATTCAATGCAGTACATCTTTTAGTAATTTGAAAACAACTAAAAATCCTAATGGATATAATAAATAAGATGACGTTTAAGAAATTGTTAGAAATTCAAATTTAGTTCTGGAACACAACGTTTACAACATCTTGGCAAGAGTTTGAATACATCAATTAAACTAGACACATTTACTAGAATAATAATTCTTAGAGTTTTATGAGCGACTTTATCAACGGTAACTCGTTTAAACTTTATTTTATAGTTTTTTCTGATAACAACCCTTTACTTAAAGAAACAAATGAGATGTTATAGAAAGAGAAATCAATGCACACAATAACAAAAAAAAAACACTAACATTATATTAGTGATTGAGCAATAATTCAAGTTCATTAAATCTAGTAATTGCAATATATACTATCCAGTACTTATCTTTTTTGTCTAGGTAAAGATATTATTATATCGAAACGACAACAAATAGGTACTTACTCCAATTACAGAATTAATTGAGAAGTTGGGATTACCAATTGGGATGAGATTACGACATCTAATGGAGCTTGTACTGAAAGTATGCAATAACGTGTTATACTTGTAAAATGTAGCTGTTGCTGAATATTACAATATTGAATATAAGAACTGAACTACTGTTTTAACACTGAATATTTTGCTAAGAAACTGGGAATATACTAATATTTGATTTAGTGGTACTTTTAACATGAATACTGAATGTTTAAGCGAAACGTTTAAGCATTTAGTTTCAGTGCATATTTAAACAAAAATAAATATTATCAGATTTATTATATTATTATATATTTTAATGCCTTTTCATGATTCCGAAGTCGTCTGAAATACAAAATAGTAATAAATATATAAACAGTTATAACAATAATACATTATAATTATATTAAAATTGTAAAGTATAAAGGAAAAGGTAAGGTGTGAATCTTTACTAGATACTTATACTACGAGTATGAAATACCTACAATACGACGCGCCGCATGTTCACAGTGAATAGCATTGGTTCTACTGAAACAGGGACTGTTATTGGATTAATAGCATTCTTACAATATTTACGTAGAACTCATGCGTACGTGTGAGCAGTTTAATAGCTCATATAATGTTGATAATTCCATGAACTGGAGATTTGAAACGATAAATTAGTGTATACTAATTGAAGGCCAATATTTCATCCATTTAATATGAATTCAAAGTTTACTTTACATAGATATGTTATGTCATTTAAAATGTAAGTAAAAGATTATTAATCATGAACCTGATCCCTTCAAATTGGGAACCTGATCCCTTCATATCTTGGTGGTAGACCATAACATCCGGTCGCCGGCAAAGTTACCACCCATCGGGCAGAGTCGTGCCGCAAAACGACCTAGTCGTGTTCCGGCACGTTGCTCGATGAAGCCGTTTATGGGAAATGGGTCTGAACAGTTGCGGTGCGTTGGCGAACCGGTCTGACGTCGGGTTGGTGTTTGTTTTGTCGGGTGTCTAGTCGAGGAGGGTAGCGGGATCCGAAGCGACGGCTTTCCGCTGGCCGCCCGCAGATAGTTGGGGGCCCAATTAGTGGGATAGCCAACCACGAAAGGCTGCCCCGCCAGCTGTGAAAAATCCCAGGGTGGCTCCATCGTGCTGGTTGGCGACCAGACGAGGAGGCCCGATGGCGATCCCTGGGGGGGTTCGGGCGTCCCCGCAGTCTCCAGACTAGCCTCCCAGTGGCAAGACATCACCAATTTTGACGTCGGGTTCGATACGTACCGTCTCGTTCAACTGCCATTTCCCATCCCTATTCACTTTTATATTTATTTATTTTTTTTATGAAAAAGTTAAGAAAAAAGAACAAGTTTACACAGCGGTTGCACTCCTCCTCATATAAAGTGCACCTTACTAATATCAGGGGTTTGCACTCAAATCTTTTAGCTGTCCACCACCACCTGGAGACAGAGCAGCCGCACTTGCTCTTTTTGACGGAGACGCAGATACAATGTCCTTTGAGCGCTGCATACTTGGATTATCCCGGTTACTCGTTAGAGCACAACTTTCGCTCACGGGCCGGAGTCAGTGTGTACGCGCGGAACGACCTCTGTGTTCAGCGTCTCCGTCACCTTGAAGACCCCACTTTTTCTTCCCTATGGGTTTTTGTGGACACAGGAAACGAAAAAATCCTGTATTCCTGTGTCTACCGTTCGCACAGCGGTGACCAGGAGACAACTCGTTTATTTGAGTATCTCAGTGAGGCTCTGTATCAGTACCCTTCGGCGCAGCTCGTCTTTCTGGGGGACTTTAATGCCTGTCATCAGGACTGGCTGTTCCCGTACCAGAAGACCGACCATGCTGGAAGAGAAGCGCGGAACTTTGCGTTGTGCTTGGACCTCTTTCAGCTGGTGAGGCAAGCGACAAGGGTACCAGATGTGGTAGGCCATACAGCCAATTGCCTGGACCTTCTGCTGACAACTGATCCGGACAGGTATCGTGTAGAGGTCACGTCCCCCTTGGGAACCTCCGATCACTGTCTGGTGAAATCTGTATTTACATATTCCCCACCAGCTTTCGAACCACATGGTGTTAGGCGAGTATGGAAATACAAGTCAGCAGATTGGGATGAGATGCGGCACTTTTTTGCGTCTTATCCTTGGCGGCAGGTCTGCTTCTCTTCTTTGGATCCGTCGAGTTGCGCGGATGCTATAACCGATGTGGTGCATCAGGCAATGGAGTATTTTATTCCTTTTGCTGACGTACCCATCGGTGGCAAAGCTCGCCCATGGTTTAATGCCGAATGTCGTCATGCACATGACCGTAAACATTCGGCATACCTCATTTGGGCTGATGCTCGAAGCCGCAAAACTCCGGATGTAAGTACAAAGAAGAGAGCCTTTAACCAAGCTGCCAAGTCCTATAAAAAGGCATTGCGGAAGGCTCGTCTTGATCGGATCGTTAAGAATGGCGAAAAGCTCTCTGTCAGACCAACTGGCAGTCGAGCTTTCTGGTCTCTTGCCAAAGCGATCGAGTCGAACTTCTGCCAACCCTCACTGCCTGCTCTGCTGAAGCCTGATGGATCCCTGGCCCACACAGCAACAGAGAAAGCGAATGTATTTGCTTCTCTGTTTGCTGAGAATTCGCATCTAGACACTGGCAATGCTTCTCCAGAACATCTTCCTCACTGCGGTATTTCGATGCCTGAAATCCGCATCACAAACAAAGAGGTATGGAGAACATTGTGTCGTTTAGATGTGAATAAAGCCAGTGGTCCTGATGGTATACCAGCCATTCTGCTCAAGACATGCGCAGGTGAGTTGTCTCCTGTATTGACACGTCTGTATCGCCTCTCTTTCAAGACTGGAAAAGTGCCGGAATCCTGGAAGCTTGCCAACGTGCAACCCGTGCCCAAAAAAGGCAGCCGTGCCGATCCTGCCAATTATAGGCCCATTTCAATCACCTCCATACTCTGCAAGATTATGGAGCGTGTATTGAACTCGCGGCTTCTAGCGTACGTAGAAGGTAACGATCTCCTCAGTGACCGACAGTACGGATTTCGCCGAAATAGGTCCACTGGGGACCTTCTAGCGTACGCAACACACATTTTAGGCGAAGCCATCGAGAGGAACGGAGAAGCGGTCGCCGTCTCTCTGGACGTCTCGAAGGCTTTTGACAGGGTCTGGCATGTGAGCCTTTTAAACAAGCTTTCAGCTTACGGTATATCTCCTGGTCTGATTGGCTGGATAACGGACTTTTTGAGCAAGAGATCTCTGCGTGTTGTTGTCGACGGGTGTTCTTCGGAACCCTTGACAATAAATGCCGGAGTACCTCAGGGGTCCGTTCTTTCTGCAACTCTTTTTCTGCTGCACATTAACGATCTGCTGAAGCCCGGTATCTATGGGTATGCAGACGACAGCACAGTTGTAGAAAGATATCTGCCAAGTTCTCGGGCTAGTAGAGATGAAGTACAGTCTGAAAGAGAAGCCATGGTGCAACGTTTGAATGACAAACTTCAGGCAGTCTCCGCATGGGGCAATGCCAATCTTGTCAAATTCAACGCCACCAAAACGCAGACGTGTTTGTTCACCGCCAAAAGGAGCCCCTTCACCTTGGCTCCTACTTTCCAGAATGTATCCTTGGAATACAGTGACCGGCTTCAGTTGTTAGGCTTAGAGATCTCCTCGAACCTCAACTTTGGTCGGTACATTGAGTCCAGAGCAAGAGCAGCTGCGGGAAAGCTTGCTGTACTTGCGAAGGTGCGACAGTACTTTACACCGGGACAGCTTCTTGTATTATACAAAGCACAGATCCGGTCGTGTGTAGAGTACTGTGGCCATATATTTGCTGGTGCCGCAAAGACTCATCTTGCGGTTCTGGACTCAATTGAGAGGCGAGCAAAGAGGCTTATTGGCGACCCTAAATTGGTTGACGCCAAACTCCACAGCCTTGAACACAGGCGTAGAATTGCTAGCCTCTCAGTATTCTATAGGATACATTTTGGTGAGTGTGCGCAGGAATTGCACGACCTAATTCCCCCATCCCCGTTCCTTTGCCGGACGTCCCGACGCACGGCGGGTATCCATCCCTACGTTGTGGACACTCCACCTGTCCGAACGAAGCGCTATGCTTCATCTTTTTTAGTGCGTACAGCGAAGGACTGGAACAATCTGCCTGCGTCGGTATTTCCGGCAAAATATAATGTGGGTGTCTTCAAGAGGAGAGTGAATAGGCTGCTAGGTTAATGCGCTTTACCACCTAAGACTACATTTCACTTTCCATCAGGTGTAATGTAGTCAAGCATTAACCTAGTTTTGTATAAAAAAAAAAAAAAAAAAAAAAAAAATATATTTTTCAATTTTAAGCAATGACGAAGCAAAGTGTAAGTACATAAGAAAAGATACTCGCACTTACAAGACCTTTATGAATTACGTAGGTTCAACAATTTTCGTACAGAATTTTACAATAAATTGATAATTTAATTTAAAAGGATATTATTATATTCAGTGTTGTTTTTTTTTTATTATTTCAAAAATATTGATGATAATTATTATGTTGCTTCCAAGATGGAGGGAAGGAAACTCACAATATATAAATATACATATTAATTCGTAAATCAAACACTTTGTAACTCTTTATTCAAAATAATAACAGAGTATGAAGTTATACATAGTTAAACTTTACATTGAAGTGTAAAAGACGAAGGAGAAAAATCTAATATTTTTATAACACACACTAATTCTTTGTTTACGTTGATGTTTTAAATGTCAAGTTCCTACTCCATATCATATATCTAAATATACCAATATCAAGCGTGACCTCGTGTGATACAGAGTGATTATGAAAAGTCAAAATTTATAATTTAATATCTTCTCAGAAAAAATAGTTAAGTTTGCAAAATAACATAAAAAAACCTATTTTTTTTAATATATTACAAGTTGACCGGCCGCTACTTCATTTCTGTTTTCATATATTAATATATATTTTTTTATTTATTTTTTAAGCACGACACAAAAATTATTAAAATAAATCATCATCATCATAATCCAATAAATAAATTCTGTGTATTAAAGATACATTTTTACGTAATAAGTTTAAGTAACAATATTCATTAATTTGTAAATAATTATAATTTAGGTTATTTGTCTTACAATATTAATAATAAGTTATACTCGAGTCGAACAAAAAATAAGATTACATCCTGATATAGAGTAGAAAATTATTTTATCAATTCCTTAAATTTAATATCTATCTACAGGCACCCAATTAAAATGTATTCAAATTAAATCATCTGTTATAAATATTATCTAACTATTATCACAAATGAATTAATTACATTATAAGCTGTCAATATTTATTTCGTTCTTAGTTGTGCGAAACAAAAGAAAAAACACACTTAATGGAACAAATAATCACACAGCTATGATTTTTTCTATATATAAAGCGTATATTTTGCCCATTCTTGTGTGAATCTAATAGAAATAATATATACACTTGTCTAAAGCATTCTTTATATAGATAATTAGGACAATAGGACAATAGTGTCCAAACCGTAATTAATATTAAAACTTTACTATACTGCCATTACACTTACCTTTATATTAAATTTCACTAAATCCTTCCTAGACGGAAAAACCGATGAACATTGTAGAAACCACTTCATTGGTTCTCATATACTTATTTAGATTATATAAATGCCCCTAGATTAGTTTCGCTAAGGGTCGACAAGGGTTGTAGAAACTTTAAAATGTAAATATAAATGTAGCGAGCTGTTAACTTCACATGGACAGAAACACTTAGTATCTTATTAGGGTTAACATTATGTTTGAATGAAATTAACGTTTATATTAAAAATACGTCTATTTTCCTTAGAAATAAGAATGTTTAACCATTATATTACTGTTCTTTTATAAAGCATTTATGAGAACGCTTGACGTTTGAAAGTAGAATATTTTTATAACTGTTTTGAACTATAATGAAAACTGAAGCTAATTCGGATTAACTTGGTTAAGCCATATCTCATTAAAAAGTTTTGCGTTCAAGACAAGTAATTATATAATTTGTGAAAATGTTGTTATACTTCTAGCTAATTAGTCGTAAACTAAGCTTAAACTACTACATACTATATTATTTGTAGGCTTAGTATAGGTAAGTGGAGTAATAGACCGTACAGTTCTTTGCAATTTTGAATGTTTTTTATAACCCCATTCGAATAGAGCGTCAAAAATGTTTGTGGTAACTTTAAGCAGTTAGATATCTCTTTAAAACGAAGTCGTTGGCTATTGAATTGATCGCTTGTTTGATTCACGAAATAATAATATATAATAATAAAATATAATAATAAATCTTCGTTTAATATACTCTAATGTTTTATTCAATATGAATATCACGAAGAACACACAAAAAGAAAAGATAACCTTTCTTAAATACACAAAGTCCATAGATCTCAGAAAACAATATATTTATAAACAAATAAACGATTAGCTTCGCACATCTGAGGTCGAAGGTGCTGATGAAAGTTTGAGTGGATATTTTTAGTAAGACTACGTGTATAGTTTTACTTTTCAAAGGTACATGTTTAATTATCTTTTATGATGCATTGTACCTGGAACAATAAAATGATACAGATGAGTGTAGTTATACAATACTTAATACAAAACAAAAATTAAAAAACTTTATTAAGTGGTTTTGTAATTGGATTTTTATAATGTTAAAAATCAACTTTTTTAGGATTTTTCATATTAGTTTCAATAACAATAATAAGATACATAAAGCTGCTTTGTAGTAGGAAGAAACTTTCGTATCTTGGAAACGGAAGTAATGTGATTCCTCGAGATGCATTCAACATTATTTTCTTTAGCATTTCTCATTTTGTTAGTAAGGAATGAAATAATAAAACTATTCTTTTCAAAGTATACTTTCTAAAAAATCCGAGAAAAAATATAACGATTTTGATATATTTGTCTAATAATTACGCTGCAATGATTAAACTTATAAACAAGAGTAAAAAAATATATTTTTCCACTCAATTTCAGTGAGATTAATATATTTGTATTTTATAAGGTCAGATGTAAAATAACAATAAAATAACAATAAAATATCATCCAATTATGTATATAATTTATATTTTTCGATATTGGTTCCATTAGTAGGCTCATAATATTTTTAAAACATCTGTATGATCATTTATATTGGATCAAAATAGAAAGGTACAAGTCTAAACATTATGAATTTTGGAGTAATCTGTACCACCAGTCACTATGGAATACCCCTTATTCAAAACTTAATAAAGCAATACTTTAGCTTGTGGAAAACCATATCAATGTTTAAATTTAGAAGGTCTACAATTCTAACATTACTAATAATTCTGTTTGTACCAGATGGTACAAATACAAGTGTATATAATGCAAGTGTATATAAGATGACGGATGCAAGTATAAATCTCAACTGTATTTAACTACAATGAAAAGCTTAAAATATAGAAATTCATCTTGTCTTTATCTTATCATAACTTTAAGAGGAATGTTCAATAGATCATAAGGTGATTTACGACTTACGACTGTTCATTAATTTTAATATTGTTAAGATATTTTCCACAGATCAGTAATAAAAGTGAACAAAAAATATATTAAGGATTTTACGTCTTTTATTATTTCATACCAATAGTGATGTATATAGTAAAGACTAACGTGCAAATGAGTATTAAACTACTATGAATGCATTATATCACTTTCTTTGTAATGTATTCTTATTAAACGAGCGTTGGTTAAAAGCTTAGTGATATATATTCTGTTATTATTATTAATTATACGACAAAAATCGTTAATTAGGTACATGAAATGCAATCTAAAACAATAATCATTATATTTCTCCGTTAGTTTGTTTTACTGTCTTGTCTGCTTGTTTGCTTAGCAAAAGCTACAGAAGGGTTTTTTATTCAATTGGGTTGTAAGTTTTCACCCCGGGCAATATATAAGATGCTTCTTACTACAGAACAATTTTGATGAGCAGACGAACTCGCTGGTTACTGCTAGTATCATATAAAACAGCCAGTTCATTATAAGTCGAGTCACTTTTTCCGGTCTTTTATTTAAGCCTTTAGAAATACATAAAAAAACTGGCAAGAGCTCTTAATTACATCAGTATATAAGAAGTGCACTCAAAAATATACCCAACAGAAGGCTATTTTAGCAGGGTGTTTTTTTTTTAAATTTGATTTATTTTAGTGTGCGCTTCGACAAGAAATAATAATAATAATATCATTATTACACACAAATTACACACATTGATCTAACCCCTAAGTAGGTAAGCAAATTATTTGATTGTGTTAAGGGTGTTAGACAACGACACAAATACATAGAAATACACATATAGATACTGCCAATATATTTAATAAACGACCAAACCCAAAAATATAGACATCTGCTCATCTCATACATGCCTGTCCCTGTCGGGAATCGAATCCCAGCGCCTTTGCGTCGCTATACGCTTGACGTCTTCTCTAACTACTCAACCAATGGATCGGTAAAGCGATAAAGTATGACACCTTATTTAATTATAGTTATGAAATAAGCTCGATCTCTTAATTTTGATGTAGCAGCAAATATATTCTAGGTATTCGAAAAATTTACGAAATATAGTTTTAGTGTCGATGTTCTAAATGTATCCCGGTTTTGTTCGTATGGAAGTTTAATGATATCTGGTTTCTCGTAATGCATCAAGCATCAAGCATCAAGCATCAAGCATCTAGCATCTAGCATCTAGCATCAAGCATCAAGCATCAAGCATCAAGCATCAAGCATCAAGCATCAAGCATCAAGCATCAAGCATCAAGCATCAAGCATCAAGCATCAAGCATCAAGCATCAAGCATCAAGCATCAAGCATCAAGCATCAAGCATCAAGCATCAAGCATCAAGCATCAAGCATCAAGCATCAAGCATCAAGCATCAAGCATCAAGCATCAAGCATCAAGCATCAAGCATCAAGCATCAAGCATCAAGCATCAAGCATCAAGCATCAAGCATCAAGCATCAAGCATCAAGCATCAAGCATCAAGCATCAAGCATCTAGCATCTAGCATCAAGCATCAAGCATCAAGCATCAAGCATCAAGCATCAAGCATCAAGCATCAAGCATCAAGCATCAAGCATCAAGCATCAAGCATCAAGCATCAAGCATCAAGCATCAAGCATCAAGCATCAAGCATCAAGCATCAAGCATCAAGCATCAAGCATCAAGCATCAAGCATCAAGCATCAAGCATCAAGCATCAAGCATCAAGCATCAAGCATCAAGCATCAAGCATCAAGCATCAAGCATCAAGCATCAAGCATCAAGCATCAAGCATCAAGCATCAAGCATCAAGCATCAAGCATCAAGCATCAAGCATCAAGCATCAAGCATCAAGCATCAAGCATCAAGCATCAAGCATCAAGCATCAAGCATCAAGCATCAAGCATCAAGCATCAAGCATCAAGCATCAAGCATCAAGCATCAAGCATCTAGCATCTAGCATCTAGCATCAAGCATCAAGCATCAAGCATCAAGCATCAAGCATCAAGCATCAAGCATCAAGCATCAAGCATTTAGCATCAAGCATCAAGCATCAAACAAAATACAACAAATAATATAAGATCTTTCAAAAGGATTTATATTCTAACAATAAAAACAGAAAAATCCCAGTTCATATAAAATTTAAATAGGTGTAAATTATTTTATTTCTTAGTATTGGAAACAAACAACATTACATTGAACTTCTTTACAGATACGTTAATGTTAAATTATTAAATAGCGAGGATAAAAACCCAGTATTCGAATTTCTAGAAATGATAAATCTTAGCGGCTTATTAACTGTGTTTATGAGCCCTTTTTAATCCTTTTTTATTCTATGATTTAAAAGATAAGCCATATTCAAAATGATAAAAAAATATTTTGTTATGATTTGGACGATTTCAGTTGAATTTCGATTCTTAAACGTCTGATAAATCTATACATATAATAAAACTGTCACTGATTGATGTCTGTACATAGAGAATATTAAACATAATGGGTCTTTTATAAGAACAAGAGAACCTAATACAATGGTCTTTAATTTTGTCTGTTTGTCTGTATGCCAATAATATATATGTAAATATATATGTGCATAATATATGACCAATCTTATTTACATTGCTTTTAAATAAAAAAAAATTAGGTCAATCTGAATAACATTTCGTTTTTCACTTTCATTGCACTATATCAATAGATAAAGATGTTTTAAAAGTGTTCAAGAAATGGATCTTTATAAATAATATAATACAACTGTAAATGATATAATGGAAAATATCTCACGGACCTTTACATAAGCAAAAGAACTATACCACCATGAGTGTGTCGAGGACAATATTAATGAGCAGAAATAGGTACAAACTAAAAATACATTATAATACATAATCGTTATAATAAATAACAAATAATATTTCACAACAAAATATCAGGCTTTGGATATATAAACCACTTTTTAATTCGTAAATGTTTATTTGGCAACCGAATTAACAAGGTCAAAATTCTCCGGCGCTAAAACGCCATTGTCAAAGTAACTTTCATATCAAAATTTATGAGCATTTTCGGACAACATTAAGCCTAAAGAAAATGATATTTTTATCAATCTCTTTAATTCTAATTCTGATATAAGAATAAAGTATAAGAAGTTTTTTATCTTAATCATTCAATTTAATCTGAACTCATTTGTACGTTGACTACCACTGAAGATACCATTTCTTTTAACAAGTGTTGTTTTATTTCACTTCATTTTATTTTAGTTTCTTGGAAGTTTGATGGTTGCAAATATACGAGCGAACGATCTACATTATATGGAAATAGTTGCTTATTTACATCCGCAAACTGCAACACAAAAATAATTTATTTCATAAAGAAGATTATTTGTAATTAATTAGCCACCTCTTGCAGACAGCCTCTCTACATCAATCCCAACAACATTTGTTTTACCACTTTATAAATTATGAGTTTTTATGATTTAGGTTTTCAAATACAATAGTGTATTACTAGCTATGGAAGAAAAATAAATGTCTCAGATCACATGTAATTGTAGGCTAACATGTGATCAGATAAATTCAGAAAAGTTTATTTGTTACCTCTGAACTCGCATTAACTTCGTGCGAAGGTATGCCACCCGGGCGTTGACCTTTTAAGTATTTCTTACAAAATACAGAGTAATAAGTAAAAGAGGCAGCAAACATTTTTTTGTTCGGTATTGTTTGTGTTGTTTATCAAGATTCCTAAAAAGTCGAAGCACAAAGGTTGTTGAGATTGATGTAGAGAGGTGGCCTACAAAATGTCCCCCATTATTTACAAGTAACCCTGTATATTCTATAAAATAATTATTAAAAAGTCCAACCCCTCTTTCCAGCTTATCCGAAATTCGATGGTAACAGATCTGAAATGCTCATCAACTCGCGCGTAAGCTGGTTGCTACTACAGAAATATACATATAAAGTTAATAATAAATACGATAAAAATACGTAGAATTCATAAGAGTTCCCAACAACTCTTATGATCTGACGAACATTTTCAAATCTCTAGAAGTACAATTACAGTTACAGTTACAGTTACAGTTACAGCTACAGTTACAGTACAGTTACAGTTGCAATTGCAATTATTTACCGCTCAGTATTTACTATCTCAGTAACAAAAAATACTAATTTTACTATCTCAGTAAAAAATATGACAACAACAACTGTAACATTACTTTACTGTTATTACTGTATTAATAATAACAAGCCATTTACAAAGTAATAGTTAAAAGTTAACCTAATATTCTAATAAAATTAAATTCATAAATATTTTTAGAAACATGTTCTCTGTAGAGCTATTTATCTTATTCTATATATAATAATAATTAATTTTTCTCTCTATTTATTCTAAATTATACTTAAAGTCATCTTATTTATACAGTTCCAGTTCTAAATTAGAAGACCATCGAATATTCTGATTATACTATTTGCAAGCACATATTGTACTTAACTACTGAAAAGCACAGATACTTCAAGTTTTAAATCCGTAGATACTGCGATTAAGCTTGTCAAAACTTTAGGAATAGCATTAAATAGATTACTTAATGTCTGAAATGTAAAAAGGCTGATTATTTAGCTTAAACATATAACAAAAAAAAATAACGCTAACATGCCAGAAAAGTATCCACTAAAGAAATTTACTAAACGAAATAAAAAATAAAAGGATCTAACAAAAAAAACTTGTTAAAAAATATATAAAATAAAACTAATCTATAAACTCTTAAACAATGAAAGAAATTTATCTATTATTATTAAATTGTCAATATTTGTATGTTGTACAGGGAAGATTAAGAACTTAGAAGAAAATAAAGAACTTATATGAGTGTCTGTATACAGAACCCATATATGCACGATATACCTACAGGGTACCTGAAAGTATCCAGGATGCGATTAATCTTATAAGTGCTGTTTTATATGTTGGGTTATTGGATATTAACCTATTCGTATAGAGTCGTTAATATTTTATTGAGTAAGTGAAATAATATAACTACTAAATTATATTACTTTTTACTAAATTGTTTTTTCATTAGATCAATTTGCTAGTGATATAATAATCCAAGAGATTAAATATTAAACCTAATAACTTTTAACACTCAAACCAGTATTATAATTTTAGACAAATAAGTTATTTGAAATGTTAAAATACTGTTATTTACAGCCTAAATGATTGATTTATTATATTTTTAATTTGATATATTACTTTAAATATAGTATTATCATAGGATATATTCTTAATTTTTCTACCAAGTTCAAGACTTAAAAATTCTAATTGAGTAACAAACGGGGTCCAAAATCATGTTAAAGAGAATTTACCTAACATGAATAAATTGTGAAAGCACTTTCGTCGTAATGTAATTTTACCCACCGAGTGTTGTTTCTGTCAGTAGAATTAAAAGATTTACAAACTTACCATCAAATTGGTTAATACAAAAACATCATACATAAAATTACTAGAATTTTAAATAAATATCAAACATAAACTTCGGTTGTGGTCTGTTGCCAATATTAATGTATGTTAAGTTAAAAACATTGCTTTGGTTTGGCCTAATAGATGTGACCACCGTCCGGATATAGAAGATCTATATAGAATGTTAAACAAACCGAAGCGGATAAAAATAAAATATTACAATTGGTACATAGACGGGACGGATTCCCAAAGGTAGCAAGTTCAAATCCCTGACCATATCAGTTTATTTCTCATTCTTTATTAATCTAAAATTCAGTATGTATTTTACATATTGTATAATTAACTCATTGGCGTATAAGTTTACGTTTTCTTATGTATTAATTTTTTCTTGATTCGAACGTGTTCTTGATCCTTTTGATACAAGCGTATAATAATCATTAGTAAAGAACAACAAGCGATAAATGAAGCGGAACACATCCTCAGTCGAGTGTGAAGCATCAGTACAGGAATCGATACGAGATCACATTATTAGAATGAGGGTACAGCAATAAGTTTGCTACATAGAAATTTCGTTTCTGTAATCGTTTAATTATCATTAAAATTATATATTTCCTCAGCTATAGTCACGTAAAATAATCGGAATTTAGTCCGACTAGTTGAAAGACTACGTGACGGTGAACAAGGCCGGGTAAATATATATTAATAATAATCCCGGTTTCATTATCATTCATAAAATTTGAGGATATTGTATTGATTAATTATCTGAAAATATATTAATGCATAATTATTCACCGATAGACATAATTGTATTGTTTCGTATTGCATTACAAATTCAATATTTTAACTTAGTTTTAGGTCACTCTAAGTTCCTTATAAATATTAACAAAAATAGTTTTTTTAGCCTATATTTAGTACTTTATTTAAATTACATTGTTTATGTATTGCACCATATTATTTGAGAGTAGTTGTCATTATTTTTAAAAATTAAGAAACACCCTACATTTATTTAATATAATTATTACATTTATTTAATATTACTTAATAGAATTGAGTAGAATTTGTTCAAGACTGTTTATATTTTTTCTACGATATAAAGAGGTAATTCAGTCATTTGATATAGGCTATTACACCGCTTGCGAAAATTTTTCCTCCATAAAGGTTATAGTTTAATGTTACTTATATAGATGAAGAAGATATTACTGTTTAGTAAACATTAAACTTTATATTAGTTCCTTAATATGATATTGGTGTTTTTCGTACTGGCCACTTTAATCTTCTCTTGGGTAAAGAATTCCAAGTAAAAATTTTTACATCTATTTACACATGTATTTCTATTTCGTTGACCGTCATTCATTTGTTTTTTTTTTTCTGTTTGCGCTACTCAGTTTACAAAATGGTAAGTTTAAAAAATCGCATTATTTACGAGTAGAAGTGCCACCGTGGCACCAGTGTTTTAACGTTTTAGTTCTGGAAATTTCGACCTGCAGAACAAGCCCTGTGAACGGCCGGAGACCCAACTTGATAATGAAGGATTGAAGGTTATTGTGGAAGCAGATTCATCGCAAACCACGTCCAAGTCAGCTACTTGCTGCGATTTTAGTGATAAAACTGTTTTAATCCACTTGAAGTAATTGGGAAGATTAAACAGCTTGAAAGGTGGGTACCTCATGAATTGACCGAAGCAAACCGGAAAACACACGTCGAACCGGCACAATAATGAAGGGGTAATAAAGGAAACATGACACAATAAAGGAAAATGGATTCTTTATGATAACTGGAAGCGCTCATCGCAATGGTTGGATCCTGGTCAGCCTGCCAAATTCTGCCTCAGACGAAAATTTACTCAAAAAAAAATACTTGTAAGCGTTTGATGGACTAGGTATTGTTCATTACAGTTTTCTCAAATCTATCCAGCCTATTACGGCAGATGTCTATTGTCATCAATTGCAATTCATGATGAAAAAGCTAGCTGGTCAATCGTTGCACACCACTCACTGCTGCTTCACGACAATGCGAGACCACACATTGAACAACCGACGGCTAGGATATTAATAGAAGTGCTTCAATTAGAATGTCTAAGACATCTACCGTACTCCTGGGGTCTTACTTAAACAGATTACCACTTTTTTCGAAATTTTGATAATTTCTTGCAAATCACCGTCGCCAACGACGCCGTCGTTCTTGTCCTGCTTTCCGGTTTCCTAACTAATCCTGAATTTAAAGCCTGGCATAATTGTATTCCGGAATCACCATATCACTTTCAGGGAAACTTTCTGGTGATGTACTTATAACTCATAAAATTTAACTCATTAAATTTCTAAGCAATTATAAAATTATTTTAAATTTGACTCCAATTAGTGCATTTAGTTAATTAGTGCATTTAGTTATGAAATTCAAATAGTAGTTTCAATAATTTATCGTATCTCGTATCTCGAGTAGTTATATATTTTTAGCTAAATCAAAATTACAACAATCAGTTTATTGCATAACTTTGATTAAGTCTGCCGTTTTAAATTTCAAAAGTAGTCTACAAATAACAAAAAAAAACACATTAGTTTCCATCTTTCGTTTTAGTATATTTCGAACGCACTTCTTATATAATTCAGACCACTTGCTTTTTTTCTATTTTTTTAGAGATTTCAATGAAAGACCGGGTAAAGTGACTCTACTTATAGTGGGCTGGCTGTATTATAATATAGTTGACTGACCCGCCATGACTGACTTGACCGGGGTAGTTATAACCTACACGGATCAAATACCTTAAAAGAAGCTGACTAACGATAAAATAAAACACAGACACAGACAAAGAGACAGACAAACAGAAAAAAACGGGTTCTGTGTCTTGTACTGTTTAGCAGCAATGGTAAATTTCAAATGGAAGCAAACTTTCTTATATTAAAAAATAATAGTAATCACAAATATATTCAATGTTGATAATTTATCTCGTTTCTACCTTATTATACGTAAGTTATGATTACCTACATTATTAAGTTCGAAAGACGAAACGCATCATATTTGAGAAGTCATTAATTGAATATATTTAGATATAGAACCCACTTCTTTTAATGTCCATTGTTTATGAAATTGCAAATAAAACCTTATTATTAAATTGCAAATAAAAATTTATTATAAATGTAAATAAAAATTTATAATTAGACATTAGATTAGACTTAGATGGTAGGCATTAATTGACGTTAATTTGAAAGCTATTCCCAGCACACAAAATTAAAACTACATTAGGACGAAAACGCTTCATAATTTATTCATATTAGGTAAATTTTCGTTTACATGAATTTATTCAAATTTAACCTTTTAGGTCATGAATGTTGGGAAAGTTATAATCACTGGTTTCAGAAGTTATTATGTTTAGTTGTTAATCTATTGGATTATTATGTCTGGAAAATTTATGAAAATATTTCTTTGGTAAAAAATGTATAATTCCATTTATTTAAAGATATTAATAACTTAGCGATGCAAGATCGATGTCAAGTTAATATTCAATCAACCGACACATAAAATATCACTTATAAGATTAATAGCATTCTGGGTATTTTCAGGTACCGTATAGGAATGTCATGCGTGTGTGAAGGCTGTGTAGTGACTCTTACATTAAAATGACGAGTGGTTTGTAATAATAAAAGCTGTTCACTAATTAATATCAGTTATTATGTGAACGGATAACATTCTGTTCAAGTCTGAAAAGATTTGCGTTCATATATTTTTTATCTAATAATTTGGTAACTGTTTCTATAGGAAAAAGATCATAATAGCATAAAATTGTTAATAAGTAGTTTATGTTTAAACTTTTGGTAACATGGAACACGTAGTGATATATTTATTATTCTTGTTAAGTTAATGGTAAGCTTAAACCAAGCTGAATATACGGACTCCAGACTTGCTGCATCTGCGCTTTTGTAGTCAAATACAGTTGATATATACTTGCAGATAGTTTAGTTAAGATGGACGATGATCTTTTACTTTAGAACTTTATAAATACTAAGACTGTCATTGAGAGTTTGTTAACTTATATTAATTAAAATTGCCAAACAAAATTTATTTATAAAATAAAATGGCAAATACTAAGAGAATAGGATATCTCAAGTGGAAGTTAATGTACAAATAAATAACGTGTTTTAAAAGTATTAAAATACGAATTGTGGACCTTTATATACAACAATTACTGAAGAACCATTATTTACTGTAGTTTAATAAAATTGATCTTTTTAAGTGTTTGTTTTATACTAATTTATATATCTGCATATAATAATTACTTTTATTAGTACAGATCTATGGGTACGATATATTGAATAGTTTCCACTTTATACTACAAATAATGACGGATTTTTAAACTTAATATGTCATGTTATGATTCGTATGAATTATCATTTAAAAAAGATTAGTTTTACTGTCTGTAGTATAAGAGTAATATTATGTAGAGCGTCGCACGCGTGCTTGAATGAGGCCAACTTGAAGATATCTTAACTTGTTTATTCAGTTACATTATATTTATTACATAACATATTTCATAACTTACTATGTTTGAATATATAAATGTTAGGAACATCACTCAGAAACCTCAACTATATTACTTAACTCTAACTAACATGTACATGTTGCTGAATGCAGTGAATTAGTGCTAAATTACTGGCTTTTAAACAACAGTTGCAGCTATTATACAGTTCTGTGTTAATATGCAACACATTTAAATACATCTAAATATTTTTATATATTTTTAATAATTTTCGATAAGTAGTTTAGAATATACTTGATTTTATGATTATTTCTTTATCTTTTCTTTTTACTTGTAGGTATTTATCTATGTACCATATCATAATATTTGTTACAAATTGTATTTCAGAAAATATTTGCCTAAAGAAATCTTGAAAAGATCTAGAAGAGATTACGATTGTTCATTCTAAATTATTATTAACGCTTCTGTTTTTTAATTTACTGGTACATAATACATAAATAAAATAATAAATAATGAAAAAATACTTTTTACAATTACATTTCTAGATAGTTTTACTACAACACTTTAGGAAGCTGTACTACAAACATTTACAGCCATTTATAAACTGCGTGTAAATCTTTTCACATAAGCTGGTGTTAAACAGAAAGAAGATAACTAACCGAAACTAAATCCCAATGTTCGGTCACTAAAGGAAACTAAATAAACCACGCTAGAAGCGAGGCTTCACTCACCTCACTCTATATGCTAATTGCTGCTTCACACTCATTATACTCACCTCACCTCATCTCAGCCTAGCGTGCCTGGACTGACTATTTATTCTGAACGTAAACTTCATAGAGTTCTTATGTGCCAGTAAAGTTTAATATAAATAATCCGTTGAAAATATTGTAAAACAAGAAAATTAAAAATTTTAAGATCTCTGTGTATGTATGGTTGCTTTTTATGTTAAATTTATTATAATTTAATGTCTATTTTTGTGAGGTATTAAATCCAGCACATCTAAATCCCATGTACAAGTTTTGGCTATAAGCCGAACACTGTTTCTATACATAAGTATTATCATAATTAAAAGTTCAATGAACTCCAAAACGATATAAATAATATTGTAATTGAAATGAAAATATTAATATGTTAAATACATGAGTTTCATTGTCAATTCTTAAGTAGTACTCGACACAATTTTAAAGATGATTAACTATCATTAATTGTTGTAAAACACTCACTTATTATATAAGAATTATATAAGAATACTTAGTATCTTTCGTCGTATATACATTTCTCTACATATCATAATAAAGTTCAAGAAACTAGATTAGAACCGACTACTATTGATTACTAATACGTCCATGTTATGTTTTTTTGCCCTTCCCCCAGTTAAAATTAAAATTAATTCTAAAGACACAAAAGGTATCGCCGACTCTCTATTAATAATAATGAGAAATGATATTACGACGACACCGCTTTCTTAATTTATTCATATTAAATTTAACGGGAAGGTGAATGTCGGTTGTAAACAAGTTGTCTACGTTCTGAATCTGAAATCTTCATCCGAGTATTTGCATAGCATTCGTTAAATATAAAAATTATGAATTAAGAAATCAAGAATTCTCCAAGAAACAAGTAAATTTATAAACAATCACTATGATTACAACATTTTATACCGATAAAGTTAGTTTGTAAATGTATAAACCTGATCATAATTAAATTTGTTACAATTATAAATACCGTTGCAGTGGTAGTATGTCCCATTTTTAAACGTATTGACAAGAGTAAATAAATCAATCAAAGCCTTTATAGGGGCATTACACATAACCAACATTTGTACTGATGGATCTCTGAATAAAACTAAAAATTAAATATTGCTATGAACATTACGTACTTCCAATACTTTGAAATATTATTTTATGTACGTCTTAAAAAGGTATATTTTAATCCATTGATAATCGTCCGTCCCCATTTTAGTATTATCAGTCAGCGAGATCTTTTATTTTATCACCCTGATTGGACCGTGTGTTCGCATTCATTGTTCCTCATACGAGACTGAAACATAAAGCCTAGACAAGTAATTTAAAGAACACAAGAAATATTGCAAGTATCATAAAAGTGTTTTGGATTAATCATCCATTTACGTACTCGTTAACAGAAAATATAACAAATAAATAATTATTTTATCATATAAAAATATAATATAAAAGCATCAAGTTTAACAGATTTGTAAAATACTTTTTGTGGTTTTGTTAGTAGGTATGTAAAATTAATTTTAGGTTAAATATCAATTTTAAGTTATTATCTGTTAAAATTAACGAGTATTGATACGAGTTTCATAAAAAAGGGGCTTAAACTTAATATCTATTCACCTGCCATTCCTTCTACATATAGAAATGAGATAGGTTTAAACATTACAAAAACGTGTCTACATTACCAAGATGGTAAATAAAACCTGAAACTGGCAGTTAAATGGCATAAGGTTACATTTAATAAAATGAGAGGTATATATATGTTTCTTAAGTACACAGAGACAGTCTGGTTGAAATCGGTCTGGACAAATATATGTACAATATATCAATTATAAAATTTCAAACCTACTTGAATATTTAATCAATCTGGTGCATATCTCTTCATAGGAACTGAAGTAATTATCAAAATCATTTATAAAAGACATTCTTGCTTCCGAATTACAGTTAAAAATAACATTTTTTACAAGCTTTATGTTGTCAGGAAACGTTATATAATTCTAATATTAAAGTTACTTTGAAAATTACGTTTTAGCGCCGGAGAGTTTTGAACTTTGTAAGTCCATTGTCAAATAGACATTTATAAACCAAAAAATGGAATATAAATGTTAAATGCCTGATATTATTGATATTGTTATTTGATTGTTTTATGAAGTAGGTACTAATTTACTATGTATCAGTGAGCTGTTTAAAGCCGGCTACACACGATGTCATATATTATTAAATAGTATTTTATTTTCATTTAAGTCAAGTCAATAAGCAATATTAGCGGAATAAATTTTTAAGTTAAGTAAGTTAAGTCAAGTTAAGTCTATGAATAAAGAAAACATACTTTTTCACTTTACTTAGAATTTAAGTAAAACATTGCAAACGCCAAAAAAAATGCAAACGCAAAAAAAAATGCAAACGCAAAAAAAAGCAAACGCAAAAAAAATGAAAAGAAACCATAATTGACAAGTGAATTTGACACGTTACTTTACAGATATTGGAATCGTTTGAAAAAATAACCTAATAAGTGAATGTAACAGTAGCAAATAAATGAATAAGGGTTATTTTGTTTTTAAATATGCGTATGTTTAATAATTATTATGTTTAATAATCGGAGATGTAGTACTTATAAATAATATAATAACTTTTTTATTAATCAAATATAGTCCGGTCAATTTAGACATAAAAAAGTGGTAAAATAACAAAAATTGCCGGAAAGCCAAATATTGGTGGAGACCTATAGTTTACCATTACGAATCAAGTTTTAAAAGTCCCCATCGATCCTATGTGTGCTTCAAAAGTTATTCGAGGTCAAAGGTCAAAATTTGAGGTTTTTTGGATTTTGCTTGACAACGGTAAGTTTTATCAAAAAAAACTCTAAACCAAAGTTGTAGATCTTAAAATTATCTACAAAAATGGTATCAATGATTTTTTTTCCTAACAGTTACCATTCCTGAGATATCGCGATTCTAAGAGTCCGTACCGTATTATTATTTATATTTCTATTGATTATTAGATTCATTATTGTTTTTATTTCTTTACATATTTTAATCCGAATCATACTCTTGAAAGTCTACTTCAACAATCATATCTTCTTCGATTTCTGCTTCTTCCTCTTCCTCTTGCTGGATGTTCATAAATTCTTCAAATGTAGCTGAGTCATTGGTTTCTTCATCAAAATCACAGGAATCTTCCTCTATTGTACTCAACTGGGCATTTGAGCAAGACTGACCTTGGCAATTGGCACACGCTGGAGAACACTGCAACCCGACTTTTTTACACCCACATTTGGCACTACAGCCTTTTTTGCAATTGCAAAAAATTGTGTTGAGGAGTTTTTCTGGAGCAGGTGGGAGTAAAGTTTTAATCGGTTCCAGAGTATTATCTATCAATTTCCAACCCCAGTCTTCTGGATTCAGTTGATTGCCTAGCCATGTTTGAACTTGATAATATACTCGATACAAGTGTTGAATAGCAGATGCCGATGTGGGAGGAAGACATGATAATTGTACTTGTTTCTTGTTTCGCGTATTTTTACAAAAGTTAAGTATCGATATTTATCAATGCAAGTGATTTTTTTTGGAGCTCCATAAACCGTAAGAAGAAAGCGAATTCCTTCTGTAATTATTGTTTGAGGTGTGGAATCAATTTTTGTAAATACTTTAGCGCAGTTAGTCAAATCATTTTTTTGTATATGAACGAGACCTACGGACAATAGAATAGCCCGATGTTTTTCAAGCCGTGCATAGAGGAAATTCAGTTAGGGACTGGCTACCATTTGAACAGTTTTTAGGACAATTTTTGTTATTTCAAATGTCTATATTGACCGGACTAATACTAGAAAATTAGAAATTAACAATTAAAGTAAAAAGATTGTGCAAGTTTTCATTTTTTATGAAGGTTTCATTGTCTTATCTATCGCGGCTTTGAAAAAATATTTATACAAAAAAACCGGACAAGATTAACTAAGTAAAATGGTCCCAGCTTTGTTTATTTAAAATTAAAGTTATTATCAACGACGAAAATAAACTAATATTCCGGCAATATTTTCTTTATTTTACTTTTAAGACGCAACCTCTGATTACAATCCTATCCAAAAAAATATATTGTTTATTCTAAAATCTACATTTAGATTAAAACGAGAAGCATATGAAAAAGTAAAAAACAATATTTTGTAATAACCACAATATTTATCGCTCAGCTGCCAAATTAGTTACAACAATATAATTATCTATTTTTTAACACTATATATATAAAAGACGAGCCAGAAACTTTAAATTCATTCAAAGAGAAGTTATAGTTTATTGAACATTTATAATTAAGCCACAACGCTTTTAATTAGACTCTTTTGGGCACTTTCTCTCACTAATCCAAACCTCACTATTATGGAACTATACTGATAAAGAAATTTTTCATAAGGGTTTCCAGTAACATATAAATCTATAGTATAGTATAGTTTCCAGTATCATATAATTATAGACATTAACATACATACCTACTTCATTGCAATATATCCTTTATAGACAGAAAGACGAATAAACATTGTAAATATTTTTACAATACTTATTAAAATTATATATATACCAAGAATGTGTAGCTGAGGTTCGACAAGAGTTTCAGAAACTTGAAAACTCAAATATACCTGTATATACGAGTAAGTACCAACCAATATTTTTTTTCCACGTCAGGAATCCTCATGGATACAAAACTAACTCCAGGGGATGATGGAGGAGGTTATGTGAGACTCCTACTCACTAAACCTGACGGTTGCCGCCGCCGTCATGGGACACCCCGGGATCGCTTTCGCACTCACCGCGATGCCCCGACGTGATCCACGGAGAGGGCACCCCGCAACGAGGAGTACCCATCCCTTTTTCGCATGCTTGATAGATTGTGGAGGGATCCCCTTCCCCCCACCCAAGCCTGCTGCCTCTGAAGGGGGCCGAGACCCCCTTCTGGCCGGACTCGGTCTCAGGGAAACAGGTGTAAAACCCGACTCGACCATCATCGACCTTGTCCAGCCCCACCGCGGTAGTCTCCCCGAGAGGAGACCACCGGTCAGGCCCCCTAGGAAAGCAGACTCTCGATACGACCCAGCGGGCTCAGCGGCTCTGGTCAAGCCGCGAGCCACCCGCCGGGCCGCACTAAAGCCCACTCAAGGCAGCGGACCCAACGTCAACGTCGAACCTGACAAGTCGGGAACCCACCAGATAGATACAAGATGAAGCAATGTGCAATTTATTGCTACAAGACTCGTTATGATAAAAATATCGCACGTCGATTCCACTACTATTGGTTCACACTCGACTAAGAATGTGTTCCGCTTCACTTACCCCTAGTTGTTCTTTACTAATAATCATCAAAAGTTTTACTAATTAACTCAAATCGACACCGTTCTGTAAATCTTCTCTCTTTTAGCATTCTTAAAGATTTAAGATTAGCTTTTATTTATTATTTCTTCGAAATTGGTATTCGTTCTAACCACACTCGGATCGAGCCTAAACATTGTTTGTGGAAACTTACTATTAACGTATCTATGAAACCAATTTATCGATTTTATTGCTTTTTAAATTAAAATGGTAAGGAACTTTTTACTTTAAACCATTTGAAAATTCATAACAAAGTCTAACGGGGTTTCATATCCGGTTTGAACCTAGATCCAGTTGTTTTTATTTTAAGTTATGTTTATTAATCTTTTTTGAATCAAGCTGTATTTAAAATTATTTATGATTAATATTTTGCGGTCGTTGTTTTGATTGCTTAATTTTAGTTTAGATGCAATATCAATATATATAATTTATTGATATTGACTATATAGTGTATTGTATATAGTATATTATGTTGTATTGTACAATCTGTCTACATAGTAAAGTAGATATCATTTTTTATTTATAGTGTTTTTTTAAAAGTCAAAAACATTATCCCCATACTTTATATAAAAAATATAGTTCTCGTGAAATATTGCTCGTGCTAAGATTAACCTGAACATACAAACAAACACACCGGGAATATACTAGTATTATTTAGTACTAATTTGTATGAAGTTCTATTGTATCTATTTTAGTTAGTATTAGACACCATTGATGAAAATGTAGTTTAAAATATTCATTGTATTTCTTTCTTCTTATATTCCTAAAATATTTTTCAAAATTTAAAGAAATGAAAATTGCTCCGAACTACGACTATAATATTATAATTGGTAATCTAATTTATAAAATATTTAAACATATAATAAAATTGTCACTGATTAAGATTTGATGTAAATCTTATTCACAACCTTCTCTCGTATAAACGACAATATAATGTGAATAAATTAAGAGATCGTCTTATTCAATGTAATTTAATTACCAGTCGAGAATAGCTTTAGTTCTTGTAAATGTACTAATTTTTTTTTATCACTGATGTAAGAAAAATCATGTATGTCTTTTGAGATCACTGAATGTGTAGTAACCAGCGGGACTACCTGGAATTTTGTTTCACCTTATACTCTACATTTTGGTAGACTATGAGAAACTGGAATAAAATCATTTATGCATCGGTATGAATGGGAAATTAATTGACTATTGTGTGATTATTGTGATACCTTAGTATTATGTAATCGTTGACATTTAAAAGATATGTTTACTTATACTACAAGCTATTATATTATAGTTAGTTACATAATAGTTTATAATATCTATATAAATGACAATGCAAAAATATTTTACAATAGAATTTTCGTATTTAATTTACATTTCTCTCCCTTAAGGTCTAGATTCATGTAAATTTAATTCTACAACTTTCGTGTAAACGACAATATAATGTGAATAAATTAAGTACTCCCTTCAAACTTAATGTAATTTCGAGTGGGGAATAGCTTTTGTTCTTGTCAATTTCCTGACATTCGGTACTTTAAAACCAATCAATCAATCATCATAACATATATTTTAATTATTTCATAAAAAAGTTAATAAACTGTACATTATTTTGAATTTTGGAGTGAATAGTTCCTTTTTATGTGTAATATTTTTTTCTTTAGAAACATTAAATGAAATGAAACCATTATAAAATAGTAGTAGTAGAGTCATGAAAACCCGCGAAAGTGTATCTAAATACACGAAACATCTAAGAGTCCTTAATTATTTCATCAAACCATTATCAAGTAGAAAAAAATATCCTCGCTGACAGACAAATTTAATTAAGTAAATATTCATGTTCTACGTCTTTATCTAAAATATCTAAGCTTATCATTTTAACTAATTATTAGAGATTCATAAGTATCACATTCCTATTAAATTTATATGCAGCATGAAGCATGCTCTCTCTCTGTGTGGTTTATTGAGTTGTTATAAATAGACTGACAAACAGACTATAAAATGAAATACATAGACTAGACGACGTTATTTATTCACAAAATAAAAATTCTAACGCGGCAAAAATTTCGATGATACGATCATTAGAGAAGTATTTCTGATTGGTGGTTCTGAACACTTTTACAGAAACACCTTTTTTTTTAAATATTTACTATTAACTATCTATCTAGAGTACTGCTGAAAGTTTTCCTAGAAATGGATACCATAACTTTCACTGAGACGACGGAAAGCTTTTTAATAATAAATATTTTTTGGTGTTGCTTCAAATACAAATTCAGGATATTCGGTATTCTCAAGCCTACTTATAAAATAATGGTTTGATAAAATAATTAAGATATTTTTTAGTATTTCGAAATACTACTTTCGGCTATCATGACTTGACTTACTTTTTAATGGATTCATTTCATTTATTGTTCCTAGCGAAGGATTTTATTACACATAAAAAGGAATCCTTTAAAAAATAAAAGAATTAACAGTTTATTACTTTGTTTTATATCAATTAATAAAAATATATTAATGTGATATTTATATTATAATACTAAATAAAATGTATAATTTATTACCGGTTCCAGTAAAATTTATAGAAACAAAACCTATTTTCTTGTCTATATCCTTTTATATTTTATTCTATCTTTATACTTAATTTAAAATTTAGAGTAAATTTAAAAAAGAGTAGAGTAGAGTGGAGTAGAGTAGAGTAGAGATAAGGTAAATAGACAATACATGAATATATATTTTTTAAACATTTTTAACATTATATTTGTTGTTTATACGAAGGAAGTGTGAGAATAAAATTTAGATCAAATATTCACCTTTATTACTGTATCGGAATTGAATACAAAAATCCTAACGTTGAATATTTAGCATTGTGATTTATATTATTATAAATTAAATTAAATATTTGTGTAGCAATTGACTTTCAGGCATTTATAGTACTGAATTGAATTAAATAATACTTTATAACTGAGTGGTTTTTTTGCTTTGATTAATGAAATTATTAGTCTTTTTGCAGATATTAAAATATTTAACAAGTTGATTACTGGTTATATTTTGAATAATACAACAGTGAAATCGAAAAAAGAGTAAATAATGAACATTGAACTGAATGTAACAAGTTTTTATACAATGTTTTATCACTAGTATATAATAGGAACTAACACAGGGTATTTACTAATACTAAATGTTATATCTCTCGGTGCGTTTATTAATATGTTCACGTTTTTATTTATTGATTTTATTTAACATAAGGCGAATTTAAAGTTTAAAGACTTGATCTTCCAATTAAACTTTGTGTAGAATGAATAATTGCGGTAGACGTATACAAAATAAATAAAAGGCCAAACGTATGATAAATATATTTTAAAACTATATATAGGTACTAATATATATTAATTACTGTTTGTTGAAAAGTATGGAATGATCAATAAATTTAAATAAACAAGTTAATCATGATGACTTGAAAAAAAATATAACACATTTTTTAAGGGGTTCTTCGAGACTTAGTTTAGAGAATATTTCACGAAGGCGATCTTTTTTATGTAAATATATTATTTTGTTTTAGTTCTTGTCGTAGTTCTTGTCCTCTGAAGTCTTAAAAAAGTTTTAATGTAAATCTATGAGGTGAGGGTAATATTTAAATTAAATCTAAGTACGTATTTATAAAAAAAATCGTAATAAATGTTGTACATATAAGTTATAAGTCGTCTAATAATTACATTGCATACAGGTTAAATTTTAATCTATTACAAGGGCTTTAATTTAATTATTAAGGGCTCTAGCTCTTGAATATTTTGACTTGAGTATTACGAATGGCGTCAAAAGATCTCCAAATTTAATATAAAGTTGTAATAGCATTTTTTATCTCAAGATAATATCCTTTTTAATGTAAGATCTTGAAAGAGTAAAATTAAACGGCTATAACAATATTTACTTATGTCTTCCCTTGGTCCTAAAATTGCCTTAGTTAAAAGCTAAAATAAAAATTTAAAACAAACAAAGCTTTCTTTTAATGTATTTGAAGTGTCATTATAACATATTTATATATTGATATGTGAGAATATTGTATCCAATTATATTATTATATTATTTTGTAGGTAAACACTTAAAGTATTGTTTTCTCATTCGACGGATTTAGAGAATTTGAGAAAGGTTGTTTTCATATTTTCTGGCTCGTCTTTTATATTTTATTTTTCATGAAAGAATAACATTGAAATATATTTAAGTTAATGTTATATATAGATTAAACCGGTGAAACAAATATAATTATTAATAATAATTGATCAAAACTAGCATGTAATTAGAACACGCTAAGATCAATATCTAGTAACTGAGAACACATATTAGATAGACCAGTAATTAATTAACTCACTCAAGCCGGAAATAATACTAAATCAGATTTTGATAATTTTTTGATATTTAAATTAAAACTGTATATAATTCTTTCCTTACTTTTACAAATAAACAAACAATAAAATTCGAAGATTTCTTTCAAAGACACTCGTATTGAGGGTAAAAGTCTTTACCAACAATGTTTGTACTTGGTGCGAATTCGATTTTCTAAGAATAATAAATCTGTTTATGATATTTATAAGCTATGCTTCTGGTGAATCTTTATTTACATGATGAGAATGCTAAGTTACATATAAAGTGATAAAAAAAGTTTATAACAAATATTTGGATACTTAATTTGACAGCTGAGTGATAAATATTGTGGTTATTACAATATATACATTATTACTTTTTCCTTTGCTTCTGTTTTTAATCTAAATGTAGATTTTAGAATGTATATATTTTTTTTGGATACGATCATAATTTAGGTTCTCATCTTCAAAATAAAGAATTTATTTCCAAAATATTAGTTTATTTTCGTTATCAATAATAACTGTAATTTTAAAATAATAAAGCTCGGACATTTTTACTTAATTTATCTTACTCTATAAATATTTTTTCAAAGTTAAGAAAATGAAAAAGATTACATTAAAAAGATTACAAAAAACTTGCACAATCTTTGTATGACAATTGTTAACGTCTAGTATTTGATTAATAAAAGCTATTTCATTGTTTATAAAATTTACATCTAAAATTCTTAAACTTACGAATTTGGTACATATTTGAAAACAAAATAACTCTTTCGTTTATTTTGCTACTATATTACATTCACGTTACGATCTTTTTCAAACGATGAAAACATCTGCTAAGTGACGTGTCAAGTTCACTTATTGTTTATGGTTTCTAAAACGATAGACGATTTGAGGGACAAGGTGGCAACACTGACAACTAGTCGTCAGATAAATTCTCTGTACATTTTAATTTAAATTAAATTACTTTATGTATATTAATTAAGTGCAATTATCATATTTAGTGATAAAAAATACAGTATTACTATCGTGCTATTGTTTGTACTTTGTTTTCGTGCTTAATTAAGAAAGAACAAAGGAATATACCGAGCTGTCATTTCAACGGATGACGAATTCAAATTTCTTCAATCCCGGGGAGTATTTTGTTTTACTTTTAATATAAATCATACATTGAACTAAAAACTACTCATTATTTAGTGAGTAACGTCCATCCACACACTCAGGCACCGTTACTGACTCACTTTACTTGTCTTGTGTGATTTAACTAAAGATGAGTCCAGTATTGTGCACCCCATATACTTTTCAAGTCATAACAAATTAAAAAAGTATATAAAGGTTAACAAATTAATAAAAAAATGTAATAAACTCATTAACAACAAGTTTTCTGCAAAGAAAATAAATGATTTAAAAATGGAACGCACAAAGTTAATTAAAAAAGTTAGTATTTATAATAAGAAAATGATTGAGAGTAGGTCAATGTATGAGCGAGACACCCAAAACTTACAGGATGAGATTTCTCAATTAACTTGTTCATTGCAATCTATGAGTAAGAAATATGAATCTTCTCAGAATGAAATTAAGGAACATATTCATGCTACCAGTAATTTAGTTGATTTATGTAGTTATAACTTAGAGCGGTTTGAATCTTTAACTAATAATTATGTTAATTGTAACTGTTTAACTGAAAAATTAAATGTAATTTCAAACCTAAACTCTGAGGTGTTGGGTGATTCGGCTATACATATTGAAAATAATAATAAAAATGTAAATATTTTGGAAAAAAATCAAAAAATTAATAAGTCCTCTACTGTATCAGTCCAACATAATTACTTTGTTTTTTCTGACCAATTAGGTCAAGGTTTTGGATCTCTTTTAAGTAGTAAATTAAATAATGTTTATAATATATGCTCACCTGGAGCCAGTTACCAGCATAATCTAGACAAAATAATTAATTTTAACTTGACTGAAAACAGTACTATTGTACTATTACATGGAGATGGTTTGTCTGTCAAGAAAATTGAAATTATTAAAAATATAGAAAAATTATTAAAATTACATAATAGGAATAATTGTAAATTTGTAATTTGTACATTTCCTTATTCATCATCTTATTCGGACATACAAAACAAGTATATATATAATTTAAATTTGACATTGTATAATTTGACATACCGTCATAGTGACGCATTCTTTTACTTTGATGTAAATAAATTTATTTATAATAGGTTTAGGATGACAAAAGGTACAATGTATCTGCCTGTATATTATAAAAAACAGATTGCTACTTTAGTAGCATTTAATTTAAAAAACTTCGTTATAAGAGATATAACGAAAAATGATTGTAATTTAAATAGTGTAGTACTGACAAAACATAATCGTTCCACTTTAAACTAAATTTTAAGACAAAGCCTAAGCTGTTTACTATTGTCCATCAAAATATACAAGGCTTAGGTGGCAAGGAATCGGAAGTGGAACTGTTTGTTCAAAAATATAACATTAGTTTATTATGCATTACAGAGCACTGGTTGTCAAAGAACAACAATATTATAAATGTACAAAATTATAAATTGTCAAGTTCGTTCTGTAGAGAGAAAGCTATTCGCGGTGGCTCACTTATCTTAGCTCGTAACGATGTAGTGTTTAAGTCTCGATCAGACATAGTGGCGCTCTCTGTCGAGCGAATTATTGAACTATCCTGCATTGAGCTCAATGAACATATTATTTTATGCGTGTACCGACCTCCCTCTGGTGATTTTGATGAATTTGAAAACAAAATGGAGGATATTTTAACTAAACTTTGTCATAAAAACAAGTCCGTGATTGTGTGCGGTGACTTTAATGTAGATATATTACAAGTAACTTCGTCTAGTGTACGTTTATTAAATTTGTTTAAATCTTTTAACTTATTGAACGTATTTTTTGAACCTACTCGCATTACTAGTGTTTCCTCGACTTGTATTGATAATGTGTTCTGTCGCTGTAACATTTATGAAGAGACGATAATGACAAATTTAAGTTCAGACCACTGTGGTCAAAAATTTTCTATATTAATCAATCGTGAAAATGAAAAGCCCCAAAAATTTACTTGCAGACCGATAACAAAAAACCGAACTAATGCTTTTAAGAATATTGTTGCGCAAAAACTGCATAAAGTAGACATGAGCGATGGCAATCCCAATAATTTATATAATAAAGTTTTCGATTTTTTGTTACAAGAATTCAATAATATTTTTAAACCAAAAACTATAACTAAATACCCAAAACTTAAATTTAGTGATTGGGCTACCCCGGGAATATACAAAAGTAGAGAAAAATTATATGATTTGTATGGTGAGAGGCAATGGAATCATGATCCCGTGTTCTTTAATAAAGTTAGAAATTTCTCTAAAATATTTAAAAACGTTTGCGTACATGCCAAGTCGATTTATATTAGAAATAAAATTTTAAACTCTGATGATAAGATAAAAGCAACGTGGGATGTTATATCTAGTGTTTCTGGGAAAACTAGGGCTGTTCATGGACCTATTAAGCTAAAAATTGATAATATTGAAATAAATACAGATTCAAATGTTGCGGCTACTTTTGAGACTTTTTTTAAAGAAATTCCTGTAACAGTCACGCGGAATTTAAATTCTTCACCATTTGATGCAATCGCGGAATTGACGAATAACGTAAGAGTCAGTGACAAATGTTTTGTTTTTAAACCTGTTTCATCAAATGAAATTGTTAAAACGTTTAGAAACCTAAATATGAAAAAAACAGGGGATCTCTGGGGTATGTCAGTTAAATTACTTACCAGTGTTATAAATGAGATTGCTCCCCAATTATCCTTAATTTTTAACAAATGTATTGAAACCGGTACATTCCCAGATTTAATGAAAAATAGTAAAGTAGTTCCTTTGTTTAAAAGCGGCGATAGACTTGAACCGGGAAATTATAGGCCAATATCTATTTTGCCTACCTTAAGTAAAATCTTCGAAAAAATTATTCTCAACCAAATGACAGAATTCGTTTACAGCAATAAAATCATGCATAGTAAACAATTTGGTTTCACCAAAGGCAAGTCAACAACTGATGCGGGTGCCACGCTTCTTAAGCACATTTACGACGCATGGGAGAAGTCACAGAATGCAATCGGGGTATTTTGTGATTTATCTAAAGCCTTTGATTGCGTAGACCATCAAACATTACTATGCAAACTTAACCACTATGGTGTGCGTAGTGCTGCGCTTGATCTTATTGCCTCTTACCTAAATCAAAGAGTTCAGACGGTTGATGTAAATAATTGTAAATCGACTGGTTCTCACCTAAAGATGGGTGTTCCACAAGGATCTATTCTTGGCCCCTTTTTATTTTTACTATATATTAATGATTTGCCCATTTATGTAAAAGGACTATGTGACATTGTACTTTTTGCTGATGATACCTCGCTTATTTTCAATGTTGATCGTAATAAAGCTAATTATGACAAAGTAAACAGTGCTCTGTCACGTATTCTTCATTGGTTCGAAATTAATAATTTGGTCTTAAATACTAAAAAAACTAAATGCATGGAATTTACACTTCCTAATGTCAAAAGTCAAATTTGTAGTTTACGCCTTAACAATGAAGTGTTAGAACTGACTGACTCAACAATTTTCTTAGGTATAACTTTAGATAAAAAGCTCCAGTGGAACCCCCATCTCTCAACTCTCGCTGGCAAACTCAGCTCTGCCGTCTTTGCAATTAAAAAAGTAAGACAATTAACAGATGTTAATACGGCTCGACTCGTTTATTTTAGTTATTTTCATAGTATTTTGTCTTACGGTATTTTATTATGGGGCAGTGCTGCCGAAATGAATTCTATATTTGTTTTACAAAAAAGAGCTATACGGGCTATTTGTAATCTAAGAGCTAGAGACTCCCTAAGAGATGTTTTTAAAGAAATCGGTATACTTACGGTTGCTTCTCAATACATTTTTAATAATATATTATATATACGTCAAAATTTAAATACTTATACTAAAAACAGCGACAGACATACGATAAATACAAGAAATAAAAATAAACTCGTAACGCCTAAATTTCGACTTCAAAAAGTTAACAAATCCTTCATGGGCTTCAGTGTACGCATATATAATAAGGTTCCACAAGATATTTTGGATCTTCCTTTTCATAGTTTTAAATCTAAAATTAAAAGTATATTATTAAATAAATCTTATTATAAAATTCAAGAATTTTTGGATGATCGAAATGTATGGAACTTGGGTCGTTGACTCATTTGCAGGGTTGATGTTATAATGTATAAGTCAAACATTGTTTAATTTCATTTAAAAAGAGCAACTGTTGAGTTTCTGGCCAGCTCTTCTCAGCAGAACAGCATTCCGAGCTGGTGGTAGTTTACTCACAGACTGACTATACTGACCAATTTAATGTAATTGACGATTCAAAAGTGCGTGTAAATGCCTACTTGAATAAAGATATTTTGAATTTGAAAATTTGAATTTGATAAATGTTTTTTATTATTCAAATACCTACAAACATAGTATCAAGAACCTAATTAAACTTATGTTTATTAATATATTATATATAATATATATAATTATTATGCTTCGTTTAAATGTGTACCGTACCTACTTTAATGTTTACTTATTTAATGTTTGACATAAAATCCTATGTCTGTAAGTTCGACATATTTCCAGAATTAGTGCTAAAAAGCTATTTAGCACTAATTCTGGAAATATTTTGACTGTGAGCAAAAATCAATATTATGAGTTTTATTAATTTTATAAATAAGTTTTATTAGTATTCATGTTGCTTCTAGCTAAAATTGTTTTTCTATCAAGCTACCTTTGGAACCATTCAGCTATTCTTACATTCCATAAGTACAATGATGCGTATTTGATATATAGTGTTTATTGTCTAGACTTGAATGAAAATAAATTAATATTTAATAACATATTACATCTTGTAAAGCCGGCTTTAAACATCTCTCTGACACGTAGTAAATTAGTACTTCATAAAACAATCAAATAACAATATCAATAATATCAGGCTTTTAACATTTATATTCCACTTTTTGATTCATAAATGTCTATTTGACAATGGATTAACAGAGTTCAAAACTCTCCGGCGCTAAAACGTCATTGTCAAAGTAACTTTAATATCAAAATTATAAAACGGTTTCTGACAATATAAAGCTTGTAGAAAATGATATTTTTTAACTGTAATTCGGAAGCAAGAATGTCTTTAATAAATTATTTTGATAAAGATTACAATTTCTATGAAAATATATGCACCAGCTTGAGTAAATATTCAAGTAAGTTTGAAATTTTATGATTGATGTATTGTACATATGCTTTGTCCTGACCGATTTTAACCAGACTGTCTTTGTGTACTTAAAAAACATATATAGACCTCCCATTTTAATAAATATAACCCTTATGCCATTTAACTCTCTTATTGAGGTTTTATTTAGGATTTTGTTGATGTAGATGTGTTTTTGTTTTTCAATGTCGAAATCTATCGCATTTCTATATGTACAAAGGATAGCTGGTTAATAGATATTAAGTTCAAGTCCATTTTTATGAAGCTCGAAGCAATGCTCGTAAATTTTAATAGATTATAACTTAAAATTGATATTTTACATAAAATTAATTTTATATACCTACTAATAAAACCACAAAAAGTATTTTACAACTCTGTTAAACTTGCTGTTTTTATTATATATTTTTTAATAATTAAATAAATAATATAATGTTTTCTTTTAATGAGTATGTAAATTGATGATTAATCCAAAACACTTTTATGAAACATGCAATGTTTCCTGTGTTCTTTAAATTACTCGTCTAGGCTTTCTGTTTCAGTCTCGTATTAAGAACTACGAATGCGAACACACGGTCCAATCAGGGTGAGAATAAAATAAAATCTCTCGATGACTAATAATACTAAAATGGGGATGGACGGTTATCAATGGATTAAAATATACCTTTATAAGATTTGGATAACAAAATATCTCTAAGTGTTGGTCGTGGGTTATACATAATAATTTTTTGTTTCATTCAAAGATCCTTCAGTGCAAATGTTGGTCTTTTTGAAGGTTTGGACAGATTATTTGCTTACGTTTAAAAATAGGACATACTACCACTGGAACGGTATTTATAATTGTAGCAAATTTAATTATGTTCAGTTTATTTACGAAATCATTTTAGCGGTATAAAATGTTGACCAAACATGAACGCTTAGACTTTAAGTGCTGCGGTTTGATAATTCTGGTGACATCATTCGAGTATACTTTTTGTTTTGAAAATATCTGTGTTCATATATAGCCAATAGCCATGTTAAACTTTTTTAAATATCAAAAAAATATAGTATGAATAATAAATCTATTCTACCAAGGATTCGAATCCGTGACCTCTAGGCAACCCTCCTGTCAGTGTGCCAATTGGGCTGCGTTGTAGCGCCTCGGTTAATTTAGCTTTGTTCATATTCTTTATCAGTTTTTTTTTTAATTAAAATTTTTATTAATTAGAAAAATATTTTTAGATCTTGAAAAATTCTTAATTACTTATAATACATACTTTTATATCTAATGGATGATATGCAAATGCTCAAAATTCAGATTCAGAACGTAGATCTTGTTTACAACCGACATTCACCTTCCCGTTAAATATAATTTAATATGAATAAATTAAGAAAACGATCTCGTCGTAATATCACGTCTTGTTAATAACAATCAAAAGTCGGGAATAGCTTTTGTGTGTTTAGAATTAATTTTAATTCAATACCAAATATCAGTGGTATATATTTATAATAATATTTTTATATTTCGGTTAATTTTAAAATTAGTCCGTTTATTCTTGAATTATTGCTTTTTTAAATCATTTTGTAAATATCGTTATAAAACAATTCAGGATTATAAATCATTCCAAAAATTTTGTACAGTACTGTTTAAGACTATAATTAAATATATTTAACACACTAAAGTCTTCAAGTACATTATAAGTACATGTGTGTACATCATTTTGGAGCTTATTAAATTTTTACTGTCTTTTTAATTATGATAACGTTTATCTATAGAAATAGGGTTTTGTTCATAGCTGAAGTATTGATTTAGACTGAAACGTTACTGTCAACATAACCTGTGGTAGGTGCTAAATTTTAAAATAGAAAGAAACCATACATACAGACAGAAAATCAAACTAAAAATATTATTTACCTACAACATTATCTAGAAATTATTTATCTTAAACTTTACTGGCACGTAAGAACTCTATGAAGTTTACGTTCAGAATAAATAGACAGTCCAGGCACGCTAGGCTGGGATGAGGTGAGTGTAATGAGTGTGAAGCAGCAATTAGCATACAGAGTGAGGTGAGTGAAGCCTCGCTCCTAGCGTGGTTTATTTAGTTTCCTTTAGTGACCGACCGAATATTTGGTTTCAGTTTCGGTTTAACATCTTCTTTCTGTCTAACACCAGCTTATGTAAAAAGGTTTGCACGCAGTTTATAAATGGTTGTGAATGGCTAATTTTTTTTTTAAAGTATTTGAAAAACCTATCTATTAATATTATAATTGTAAAAAGTATTTTCTTTATTTATTTGTGTACCAGTAAATTAATGAATGAAATAAATATAATATTGAATAAACATTCGTAATCTCTTCTAGACATCTTTACAAGATCTCATCGAGCTTACTTTTTCTGTGGGACCATTTTTAACAAATACTATGATCTGGAACATTGATAAAGTACAAAATAGACAACGAAATAATAAAAATAATCAAGTATATTTGAAACTACTTATTCATAACTATTTCATATATATAAACATATTTAGATGCATACCAAAATATACACAAAAGTGTAGCCTTTTAACACACAGAAATATACATTTAAAAATATAATATATGAATAGTGTGGCATACTGTTATTTTTTCTATTATCTTTTTGACATCGTTTTTCAGACAATGTTATCTAGTTTAACATCATATTATTATATACATATTTAGTTAAATTTGCTGCAACTGTTATTCGAAAGCCACTAATTTAGCACTAATTCACTATTCAGCAACATGTACATGTTAGTTAGCGTTCAGTAATACAGTTGAGGTTTCTGAGTGATGTTCCTAACATTTATATATTCAAACATAGTAAGTTATGAAACATGTTATGTAATAAATATAATCTAACTGAATAAACAAGTTAAAATATTTTCAAATTGGATTCATTGAAGCCAGTGTGCGACGCTCTACATAATATTAATCTTATACTACAAACAGTAAAACTATTTTAAATGATAATTCATACGAATCATAACATGACGTATTAAGTTTAGAAATACGTCATTATTTGTAGTATAAAGTGGAAACTATTCAATATATCGTACCCATAGATCTGTACTAATAAAAGTAATTATTATATGCAGACATATAAATTAGTATAAAACAAAACACTTAAAAATATCACATTTATTAATTAAGCTGCAGTAAATAATGGTTCTTCAGTAATTGTTGAACATAAAGGTTCACATTTTGTATTTTTATACTTTTAAAACATACGTTATGTCTTTGTACAATAATTTCACTTAAGATATCCTATTCTCTCACTATTTGCCATTTTATTTTATAAATAAATTTAGTTTGGCTATTTTAATTAATATAAGTTAACTAAAAAAATAATGACAGTCTTAGTATTTATAGTTCTTAAGTAAAAGATCATCATCTTAACTACACCATCAGCAAGTAAATATCAACTGTATTTGACTACAAAAGCGCAGATGCTGCAACTCTGGAATCCGTATATTCAGCTTGGTTTAAGCTTACCATTAACTTAACAAGAATAATAAATATATCACTGTATTTCATGATACCAAAAGTTAAAACATAAACTGCTTATTAACAATTTTATGCTAATATAATCTTTGCTATATAGATCAATAGAAACAGTTACCAAATTTGTAGATAAATAAAATATGAAAGCTAACTTTTCAGACATAAACAGAATCAAATCCGTTGACATAATAACTGAAATTAATTATTGAACAGCTTTTATTATTTCAAACGCCTTGTTATTTTAAAGATACATACCTTATAATGTAAGAGTCAGAGTCAGTGACAATGACAGTGACAGTGACACATTTTCTCTCCCACACGCATGACATTCCTATACGGTACCTGAAAATACTCAGAACGCTATTAATCTTATAAGTGATATTTTATGTGTCGGTTGATTGAATATTGACTTGACATCTATCTTGCATCCCTGAGTTGTTCATATTTTATTAAAATAAGGGAATAATATTTTTTCACCAAAGAAAGTTTTCTATAAAATTTCCTCACAATTTCAATACATTAACAACTAAACATAATAACTTCTGAATATTCAAACCAGTGTTAAAATTTTGGATTAAAATTTCGTCAGTAATGTTTTTGTTTCCAAACTTAGATATTGAAATTTTAAAATAGTTTTATTTATAGTTTATTATGATTGTTATTTTGTATTTTACTTTGATTAGGGATATTAATTATTATTATGATTTTAATATTACTTTCACTTTTAAGCACGATTCTGGTTTTTTACTTTATTTTATAATGATTTTGAAGTTTATTTTAGTTATGAATTTAATTTTGATTTATATCTTTATTTTAAAGATTGATATTAAGTGTTTATTAATTTATATTATTTTATTATTGATTATTTTTTACTTTATGACTAAACATATTTTGAAGACTGGGTTAATTATTATAAATTGTAATAGTTTTGGTTCATTCAGTATGGGTGAGTTGAGTAAATTCGTGTGTTTAAGTCCAAATTTGTATAGTTTATATGTACTTGTTATATTTGCCTTCCATTATGGTTAAGACGCTCAATATATATTATCAGAATGTTCGTGGACTTAGAACTAAAACGAATACCATTTATAGAAACCTGATGCAACACGATAACGACATAGTTTGTTTCACTGAGACCTGGCTGCACGCGGGTATTTTTGATACTGAAATAATTGATTCCCGTTACACCGTGTACAGGAGTGACAGGTGTTTTGATTCTCGAGGAGATAGCATGGGCGGAGGAGTTTTAATTGCTGTTAAATCTAATCTCTCTGTTTATTCCTCTTCGCAAATTTTGTTAACTAATAGGGCGGCAGACGTAATTAGGGTTTCAATAAGGACTACATCTGGTCCCGTTTTAAGGCTCCTACATGTGTTTTGTTGTTATTTTCCACATTGCAAGTCTCAACACGAAGTTCAATGTGAATTTTATGAAATAATTTCACAGGAGTTTCTGTGTCGTGCCGATGATGCTTTTTTATTAGTAGGTGATTTCAATATTTCTGAAGCTTCATGGCTGGCAAAAAATACACATATGACAATTGACAATTATGGATCTGGCAATGATTTAATAAAATGCTTGTACAATTTTCTTCAATTTAATTATTTGAAACAATTTAATGAAATTCCAAATCAAAATGGTAGGTTCTTAGATCTTGTAATTAGTAATTATGACTGCATAGTAGATAAATGTATTGGTCCCATGACGCAAGAAGATGCTCATCATCCGGCTTTGCATATAGGGTTAACGATATCTACGCACAAACGAGGTAATACAGCTTCCCGTTCAATACGCTTATTCCGTCATGCAAACTATGATGCTATTAACCTGATCTTGGAGAGTGTGGATTGGTATGACATATTTAATGACTGTGATATATCCCGGGCAGTTGATATTTTCTATCAGACCATAGATCATGTTATCTCTAATATGATTCCCACTAAGGTATTTAAATCCTTTAATAACTATCCATATTGGTATACCCCGTCCTTAATAAAAATGATTGCAGAAAAGTTAAAATACCACAAAAAATGGAAAATCTATCATAGGATATCAGACTACGACGCATTTGTTCGTTTACGAGAGCGACAAAAAGCAGTTCAAATTAAGTGCTATGATGATTATATTCATAAGGCTGAAGTCATGATACGGAAAAACAGCAAACACTTTTGGTCTTTTGTTAAGTGTAAAAGATCGTCCTCCGGCCTTCCCGATAGTCTTTTTTTATCTGATAGAACTGCCAGTGAAGAGGAGGGAGTATGTGCGTTGTTTAATGATTATTTTAAATCAGTTTACAACGATGGATCCGCTAACGTAACATCTAAGAAAGAGACTCATAGCTGCGGTAGTTTGGATATCGGCCATATAGAATTATCAGTATCCACTGTTAAAAAATACTTGAGATCACTAAATACAAATAAAGGATGTGGCCCCGACTATATAGCACCAATATTTTTAAAGAATTGTTGTAACTCATTAGCCTATCCGCTCTTTCTTCTTTTGAATAAGTCATTGAGGTCTGGTTCCATGCCAATTATTTGGAAGCGCTCCTTTGTGGTGCCAATATTTAAATCAGGCGACAAACACAATGTTAAGAACTATAGGCCGATATCTAAATTGTGTACTGTAGCTAAAACGTTCGAAAAAATTGTTTATGATAAAATCTATTCTATTATACGGGGTATTCTGATTGATGAGCAACATGGTTTCGTCAGTAGAAGATCCATAGAAACTAATACGTGTGAGTTGGTTCATCGTGTGCTGGCGATCATTGATGGCGATGGCCAGGTGGACGTCGTGTATACGTTGGTATATATGGTGACCTACTTAGGTGGTTATCCTCTTATCTTCGTGACAGAAGTCAGGCAGTGACGGTGAAAGGCTTTTGTTCTTCATTTACTCCTGTTTCATCTGGTGTACCACAGGGCTCTCACCTTGGTCCGTTACTATTTAACATCTATATAAACGATATTGGTAAAGCATTTAAGTACTCTTCGATATTATTATTTGCAGATGATTTGAAAGTTTTTAGAAGGGTGTCCGGGTTGTCGGATTGTTTGCTATTACAAGAAGATCTCCACAGTCTATACAAGTACTGTGAGGATAATCAGCTCTCTATTAATGTTAAAAAATGTAGTGTTATCTCATTTACACGTACAAAAAATCCGATTGCTTATGAGTATCATCTTAACGACCAAATTATTGACCGCGTTTTCGAGGTTAGAGATCTGGGTATTTACCTAGATAGTAAATTGACATTTGGGTGTCATATAGACCGAATTGTTTCAAGGGCTTATCGGATGCTTGGCTTTATACTTAGGGTTGGTAAGGAATTTAAGGACTCTTACACACTTACTCTTCTATACAATAGTCTGGTGCGCTCTTTGTTGGAATTTGGGTCCTCTGTCTGGAGCCCTCGATACAAAACATATATTGATTCCATTGAAACTATTCAACTTAAATTCCTGAAACATTTGCAGTATAAGTTTTATCACTCGTGTCAGAGCAGGCCTACAGTGGACTCACTTGAGGTTCGCCGTATGATTAAGGATCAAATTTTTCTATTTAACCTAGTAAATAATTTTATTGATAGCCCTTACTTACCAAGTTGTTTGACCTTCAATATTCCAAATATTCTTAAACGTAATAATAATCTTTTCTATTTACCCCGTACTAAAACTAAATATGCCCAAAACGAATTTATTCATCGTTCCTGTAGAATGTACAATAAAAAAAAATATAATGTAGATATATTTTCATGTTCGCTTTCTAACTTTAAGTGTAATATTAATAAATTAATGAACCAATTTAATTAACCTTTTATGTACTTACAAATTATTATCTTTTAACTATTATTTATTTTATTGTTTTTTTACATTTTTTGAATTTTGAATTGCAAAATTGAATATGTATAAGTTTGCATTTGTATTGTATCACTGATTTTGGATGTTTTAATTTTTGATGTTAAATTTTGTTTCTATCTCTTCTGCTTCTTAAATGTATTACTAATTAGTGGAAACTTAATTGGTATATGTACTATTTTCTTGTTATTATTATTTTGTGTGATGTTGTACTGTTTGTTTCCCAAATACAAATAAATAAATAAATAAATAAATAGTCTTATTAGTTTAATTTGAATGATAACTTTATTACAATAGAAAATAACAATACGAGATCGAGTTAAGATTAACTCGATCTCGGATCTCGGATCTCGGATTGTGGCAGACAGATGTCTGCCACATTCCTTAACCTTAATTCTTTGGTTTGTTTCTTTGGCTATTCTTTAGGTTGACATCGAATAACGTCATCGTCATCGTCCAAATTCATATAAATTAAAATTTACCTAAAATGAATAAATTATGAAGCACTTTAGTAGTATTATGTAATTTTACCTACCGAGTGTCAGAAAAAGCTTAGTGTCAGTAGAATTAAAAGATAATCATGATTTATTCATGTTAGGTAAATTCTCTTTTACATGAATTAGGACGACGTTGGTTAGTCAATTTCAATCTTAAAATCATGAAGTTGGCAGAAAAATTAAGAACATATTCAATAATTATAACAGATTATAAAGTTTTAATCAAATTAAATTACACATGCTGTAAATAACACTATTCATTTATGTTGCGGAGTTATTTTCTAAAATTATAATACTGGTTGGAGTGTTAAAAGTTATTTAATAAAGGTTTAATATTTAATCTGTTGAATTACTATGACTAGAAAATTGATGTAATGAAAAAAAAAAAAGTAAGTAAAAGTATATTTATTTAGTAGTTGTATTATTCCACTTAATAAAATATTAACGACTCTATACGAATAGGTTAATATCCTATAAACCAACATATAAAACAGCACTTATAAGATTAATCGCATTCTGGATACTTTCAGGTACCCTATAGGTATATCGTGCGTATTTGGGTGCCGTATAAATACACTTATATTATAAGTTCTTTATCTCCCCCGTACATACACAGCTATAAACTTTAAATTTAAACTATTAAGTCAATGGCTTGCACTATGTTAAAAAAAATACTTCGTAAAAATGGTAAAACAAAATACTGAATGGTAAAAAAAAAACTTAATAGTACAATGGTAAAAAAAAACTTATTCCACGTTAATACTACTTGTCCTGTACCCAAAGGTTGCCTGAAAGAGATTGCTCTTTAGCAATAAGGCCGCCTATTGTACTTCTGCTTTTTGTTTTTGTTTGTGTTTATCTTTTTGTTTATGTATTTGCATAATAAAGAATATCATATCATATGTTTATGTTTAAGTGTAGAAGGATTAATTTTTACTTTTCGTTAATTTAAAAGTTTGGATAATATTATTAGTGGATCTTTACGGAAGTTTTGCTTGCAGATAGTATGATCAAAATAACCGGTGGTTTTTTCATTTAGCACTTTTTAGGTACGATGACTGTAAGGATAATTTAGAATAAATTAGAGTTATTAATTTCCCAAAAAGTTTAATTATTATGTATAGAACTAGATGAACAACTCTACACAGAACATGTTTCTAGAAGAATAATCTGATATATTTTTTTAAGAGAATCTTAGTTTAACTTTTAAGTATTACTTTGTAAATGGATTGTTATTATTTATAAAATGACAGTAATAATAGTATTTGTGTTTTTTTACTGAGATAGCCGGCGGCTAATAATTGTAATTGTACTTCTAGAGATTAGAAAACCTTCGACAGGTCCTCACAGTTGTCGGAGACTCGTTGGATTTCTTCAGATCTTGGTATTGGTATTTATCATTTGCTTTATATGTGTGCTTCTTCAGCAGCAACTAGCTTACAGCGCAATTCAGCAGCAACTAGCTTACAGAGCAAATCAGCACCAACTACATTATAGCGCAAGTTGATGAAAATTTCAAATCTGTTACCTTCGAACATTCGAATGCTGCTGGGAAGATGAGTTGGACTTTTTAATAATTATGTTTGGATATTTTTATAAAGAAATTTTATTTTATAAACATTGGAAAGATGCCATTACCAAAATTAATGTTTCAAAATATCTGTAAACATGTATAGCCATGTTAAGTATATATAAATATAGAATGAAAAAAAAATAGAAATATTGATTAGGATTTTGGAAACAAACCTAATATATATCACCCCGTTCTCCACTCAATCATATCGTCCCGATAAAGACGATCACATATAGAATGCTTAATTCACGGACACGGGCAGCGATATGGTAGCTCAATTGGTAGAGCGACGAGATGGTTTCCCAGAGCGTAGCACATGTACTTGAATGAGTCTAGCTTCAATATCTCAGCTTGTTTGTTCAGTGAAATTTTGTATATTTCATAAAATATTTCATGTGTTAATATATTTGAATGTATAAATGTTAGGAACATTACTCAGAAACTTCAACTATATTACTGGACTCTAGCCATCATGTACATGTTGCTGAATGCAGTGAATTAGTGCTAAATTAGTGGCTTTTGAACAACAACTGCAGCTAATGTTGTAACATAATTAAAATATGGAAAAATAACATTATATTCGATATTTATTTATATAGATATGTATGTTTATTTGTTAATATTTGTACAGTTATATGTATGTAGGTAATTGTATGTATTGTTTGTATAGCTATTTTTTTCCGGTTTTTTATGTTTGTTATTGTATTAACAACGCCCACACTACATCTCCTTAATACCTTTTTCTTCATCTAATTGGTTGCTGGAAGAGATTGGTCTTTAGTAATAATGCCGTCAATATTGTACTATTTATTATCTGTGTATTTTTTGTTATTATTGATTTGGGTGTACAATAAAGAATATTATTATTATTATTAGACCATACTAGGCAAGACATTTTTTATATGTATGTATTTTGTGTATTAATATATATAATGTGTTTATTTTATATACATCAAATTACCTAATTGTGGGTAGTTTTTAGTAAATATATGTCTTTCTTCCACGTGTGCTTATCTTTGTACCAGACTACAATATCTATTAAGAATTGTCAAGAATTTTATATGGATTAAACTTGCGTATAATTAAATATCATTTTAAATTTAACGTTTTATAACTTTGCAACTTAGTCGTGTTCACGGGAAGACCAAAATGTAGATGTCTTAATAAAAGTAACTTAAGTTAAATAACTTAATAATAAAAATATAATTTCACTTAGACTTAATGTTGTCCAAAAACGCTTATATATTCTGATATGAAAGTTACTTTGACAATGACGTTTTAACGCCGGAGAATTTTGAACTTTGTTAATTCGGTTGTCAAATATTCATTTACGAATAAAAAAATGGTTTATATATCTAGAGCCTGATATTGTTTATGTGAAATATTATATGTTATTTATTGCAACGAGTATGTATTATAATATATGTAGGACGTACGTATTTTTGCTGATTAATATCATTATTATCACTTTCATGAGTAGCTTGTAAAGAGACAAGCTCATCCAAGGTACTTTGAGCTTTTCTATTGATTTCTTTTTACACAACTTGGTACTAAACAAATAAATAGTACTTATTTACTAATACAACTTTGTTTTAAATCGATTTCAATTAATTAATATATGTTATTAAAATTATTTGTTTGATATTTATCCACCATTAATGAATCTAAATTCAAAAATAATATACGAAATTCAATAATTTAAAAATAAAATATTTTTTATCATTTCCAATTTAGCTAATCTTTTAAGTTATAGAATAAAAATAGCTTAAAAGGGCTCAGCAGTAAAGTAAATAAACTGCTAAGATTAAACATATCTAGAAAATCTAATTTTATCCTCGTTATTTAATACTTTAACATGAACGTGTCTGTAAAGAATCTGTTTTATACCCGGTTTGAACTCAGATGTTTTTATTTCTTTTATTATAATATTAATCCTTTTTAAAAGATATTATATTATTTCTAGTTTTTATTTTCTCAGTGTGAATTTGACTCTCTAATCTCTAATTGCACGATATATAATAATTAAGTGCAGACTCTATATAACCTCTCTGTACAGACTATATATATGTATGAATTGGTTAATGCTTTTAGCAATCTATTTACAGAAGACGAGATGTAGGTGTCTATCAGTGAGTCAGTCAATTAGTTCATCTATCATTCATACACTCTCTCAGTAGCTGGACATTGATCTGTGTGTGTTCTAATTAAAACCATTATAATTTTAATTTTTATTTATACTACCGGTTAAACTCATCATGATCATCGGAATTCTATTATAAAATCGACGGTTCCATGTCTATTTGGTCTGGAATTAGAAAATACGCTGGTTTTACATATTTGTATAGCTATATATTGCAAAAAAATTACGCTTATACCAAATAACCTTGGAACCGTCGAAATATATAATGTACCTCTTAACCCATTAATATGCAGTTTATTTATTACATAGAATAATTTTAGCTACTTAGATTGTAATAAAACAATTGCAGTAAGCTGACGTAATAAGGTTACTTTTATTCCATGATTTATTATTTATATGACTGAGGACATAAGTCAAATACCTAAATATTATTGTTACAGTCTACGTGAACGTAGTCACGGGCCACAGCTAGTATGTTATAATTAAACACAGACTGTACAATCTGTCTGTAGAGACTATAATATTGATTGTGTGCTTTATTGAGTAGCCATGCACAGATTTACATTCAGACTATATAATTAGATACACAGAATACACACCACTATCTATCCTTGCAATAAAATAGTAATCATAGTTTCTCTTTGTTTGTTAGCGTATTACGAGAAAACTACTTTACGGATTTTTTTAAATATTTGCTATGGTTATAGATTATTATACTGATAGACAAATAAGGGAGGACACAAAAGTTATTTTGAGTTATAATTACAGTAAAACACAAGAGTATGGATTGGTATACTTGTTGAAGATGGTTTATGTTTTATATTGGTAGCAAAGAAAAATAGACGAAGTCGCTGACAACAACTATTTTACCTGTATCATGTTTGTAAATGTCATTATGTAAAGGAAGATGACATGCTACTTGCCATCTAATAAGTACTACTATACGTATAAATACTTCACTTTTTAGGTTTATTTTTGTCTCTTAAAGTAACATTATCATAATCTGTTTTAAAGTTTTATACTATTAACTATAACTTAAATTCAGTTTTATAGAAAGTCAATTTTATCTTTGTATGAGAAAGTTGATAAACACCCTTATTTTTTCCACACGAACAGAATCGTGTAGCTTATAAATGATCTGACAGTTTTTTTTTTATTCTTGTTGTAACAGTGATAGAGAATTTCGGTGCTAGAGGTTTCAAAAACGTTTTAACTGCGATGTATATTACGAGTGTAGGTTTTTTTACAACCAAAACCAATTTTCCATACGAACAAACAGGGATACATTTAGAACATCGACACTAAAACTATATCTCGTAAATTTTACAAATACTTAGTATATATATTTGCTGCTACATGAATATTACGAGATCAAGTTTAATTCATAACTTAAATCATTATTTGATTGCTGTCACACATATCAAAGTGCACACTAAAATAAATCAATAATAAAAAACACCCTGATGAAAATGCCTTTTGTTGAGTATATTCTCGAGTGCACTTCTTATATGATATAATTAAGAGCTCTTGACAGTTTTTTATGTATTTCTAAAGGCTTCAATAAAAGACCGGGAAAAGTGACTTGGCTTATAATGAACTGGCTGTTTTATATCATACTAGCTGCGAACAGCGAATTTGTCAGCTAACCAAAATTGTTCCTCAGTAAAAAGGTATATATTGACGGGGTAAAATTTTCAACCGAAATGGATAAAAATTCCCTTCAGTAGCTTTGCGTGATGCCTAAGCACAGACCAAAGAGACAAAATTGAAAAACAAACTAACAGAAAAATATGGCAAATATTGTTTTGATTTCCATGTCTTGAATTTAACAGTTTTTTTTAATAATAATAATAATAACAAAATAGTAATTAATAATAATAACAAAATATATATAAGTAAACTTTTTCTACCACGTTTAATAAAGTTATATTATGACGAAAGCATTTTTATAATGTATTTATACACCTTTAGTTTTATACTTCTTTACACATTAGTCTTTCGTGTATACATCACTATAGTTATAATAATAGAGGTACAAACATTATTTTTTAAAGCTATTAATTGAACGTATTTCATCCCTTTTTATCTGAAAAGATTTGTTTCCATATTTTATTGTCAAAACTTTTATCTTTTCTTAGTTGTAATATATGGAAAATATCAAAACATCATTAAAATTGCTTAATCATTCATTTTTTTTGACTTTACAATAACCTTATGATCAATTTAATATTATTTTTAAAGTTATGATAAGCATAAAACAATCTGAATTTTATTAGGGTTTTTCAGGTTTATCTTACTGAGTTTATTAGTTATTTCATTGACGTTAAATACATTTGATATTAGATTTGTGGAAAATTTAAGTATTTTGACTCCTTTATATATATTATCCTTCATACATTATAACTTAATATTTCTCAGTGATTTAAATTATTTATTCAGATTAAAATTGAAAGTCTTCAAAAAATCTTACAAAGCATTTAGTTGGTATTACTAGTGAGTAACATGAAAATATTGACCGATTTTATCATTGGTAAGATTGAAAGTTTTTAATTTTTTTGCAAACATGAAGTTGACTGACTGTTGAAATTATTTTTGTATAGCAGCTGTAAATAAGCAATGGTAGTCATTTAACATCAGGCAGCAATGACCGATTTTCGATTCTCGATCAATAATGACAATATGTCGACAACACTGCTTTCTTAATTTATTTATTTATTATCCCCCCTCCGGTTCAAATGCACATTCTCAAACATTTTGTTGACAATACTAATCGTGTTTTAGAATTTGGCTATAATACCTTAATACTCGGGGATTTTAATTTAAGTTCAATAGCATGGTCTAGTATCAAAAACTCCTTAATCCCGCCAGCTTCTACACATGGCCCACTTGTGCATAAATTATTCGACTTTATAGCTCTCAACAATTTATGTGAACAAAATATAATCCTGAACAATCAGGGAAAGATTCTGGACTTAATAATTTCGACTGAAAATGTTGAACCTTTGCAAGAAAGCAAATACGTACTTACTAATGTTGACCCATACCATCCACCTTTGGAATTTGTTTTATCTTTTTATAAAGAACGTGGTCTTCCGCCCATGATTCTCAGTGACAAATTTAATTTTCACAAGGCCAATTTCAGCAAAAATGTGGATGAACTCAACTCTATTTCTGGGGTCGACGAATTTTCAGCCTTGACGAATGTTGACGATATGGTGGACGTATTATATAGGATGATCAGAGGGGTAATTGCAAAACATGTTCCTTTCATTAAAATTAAACATCAAAAATATCCCTGTTGTTATACTAAAGAACTTATAAATTTACTCAAGGAAAAATTTAAGTTACTTAAAAGGTATCGCCGGTATAAAAATCCCTTAGATGAGGTGTCTTTTTTATTACTAAAAAAACGTTGTGCATTAGTAATCAAAACATGTTATAGGAACTACATTAATAACATAGAGGACTCTTTATCCAAAAATCCGAAGCTATTTTGGACTTACATAAAAAATAAGCGCCAGAATAAAGGTACATACCCATCATCAATGCATCTAGACGACAGACGAGCTTCTAATGGCTCTGACATTTGTGATCTATTTGCATCATTTTTCGCATCAGTTTATAAGGTACCCTCTTGTACTCCAGCACTTCGTTCGGCAGAATTTCCAAAGTCTTCGCTTGCAAATTGTTTATCAGGCTTATTCTTTTCTCAATCTGAAGTACTTAATGGATTGAAACACTTGGACCGAAATAAGGGAGCTGGATCTGATGGCATCCCATGTTTGTTTGCAACAGAATGTTGCGAAGCGCTCTCCTTACCACTTTCATTAATATACAATGAATCAATAAAGTCTGGTTTCTTTCCTACTGCTTGGAAATAAGCTAGGGTTGTACCAATTCCAAAGTCTGGTGATATTTCTTCAATAAAAAATTATAGGCCAATTTCGGTTCTGCTTATTTTTGGAAAACTTTTTGAAAAATTAATAAAACCTTCAATTACTTGGCATATAAAGCAAATGATGTCATCTCAGCAGTCTGGTTTCTTCGCAGCGCGATCCACAACAACCAAACTTGTTTCATTTGTGACATTTTTGACCGATTCAGTTGATTCTAATATACCAGTTGACACCATATATACTGACGTGAGTAAGGCATTCGATACCGTGGACCACGGTATTCTTCTTAACAAACTTTCAACCTTCGGTATAACAGGAAATTTACTAAAATGGTTTTCCTCGTATCTAGGCAACCGAATTTCTAGGGTGGTTGTTAGTGGATACGAGTCTCAATCGTTTTTAACCCAATCACGTGTCCCCCAAGGATCGGTGCTGGGGCCAATTTTGTTAAATATATTTGTAGACGATGTTGTGCAAATTTTCAAACACTGCGAATGCTTTCTATACGCCGACGATCTCAAAATAGCAAAACAAATAAAAAACAAACATGATGCTTACCTACTACAAGAGGAATTAAACCTTTTAGTCGACTGGTGTGAAAGAAACGGCTTGGCACTGAATACTGATAAATGTAAATGCATAAGGTTCTCGCGTAGAAGGCATTCAAACTCGCAGAAGTATACGATTAATAATAAGACGTTGGAAGAGGTGGACCACATTAAAGATTTAGGTATTAGTTTCGATGATAAGATCAGATTCCACTCTAATATCGACAAAATAACATCAAAGCCATTTCAAAACCTGGGTTTTTTATTTTTAATAAGAAACACTAAAGATTTTAAGAAGCCGCAGACCAAGATTGTCCTTTATTCCTCCTTGGTACGATCTGGTCTAGAATATTGTGCTCCGGTCTGATCTCCACACTATGAGGTACACATAAAGCGTATTGAGAGGGTCCAAAAGCGATTGCTACGGCACATTACATATTAAATTAATAAAGTAAAACAGCTGCCAACATATCATAGTCGGTTGCAATACTTTAACCTGAATAGCTTGCTTGATCGAAGATAGTTATTGGATCAGATTATGCTATATAAATTAGTTAATGGTTAATTAGACTGTCCCAACCTTGTAAAAAAATAATAATATTAGTGCACCCTCTAGACTTCCCCGTGCGAGTAAATATGCTCTATTTTCGATTCCACTTTCAAAACCAACTTACGACAGAATGCTACCATGGGTAGGCTATTTAGACAATACAATTTACTAACAAAAACTCGAGAAACTGATGTAGACATTTTTTCAGACAGTCTGCCAAAATTTAGGAGAAAAGTTGTGGCAAGCTTTACATCGCCTCTATATAAACCATAATTATTATTATTATTTTTTTTTTTTTTTTTTGCATAAAGATGAATCACTATGTTCTGCAATATCGATCAAGTTTAGTATTAGGTATAATGTGTTGCAGTTGTTACTTTGTTGTTTATATGTTAAAATATTTAAATTTTTATTTTCTTTTTTTGGTAGCAATATGTGTAGTAATTTGTAAGAGTTTTGTAATTATTTTTTAGTTTGCATTTGTATATTTTTATTGTTAATAATTTTTCTTTTTTTTTAAATTTATCTTTTTGTAATAGTAGGAAAAGCAGCGTTAAGTAATTAGATGATACTGTCCCTTGCCATGCCGTGGCAACTTTTAAATGAAACAACACTCAGCAAAAAATAATTTTCTTTATAGTAAAACTAAAAATTGTGTATGTTTTGTAAGTTATCCTAAATAAATCAATAAAATAAAAAATAAATATATTCAGTTTTATTTAACAGGACGGTGAATGTCGGTTGTAAACAAACTTCATCAAAGCTGAGAGTTTTAGCGCGAAATCGTGTTTGAATACGAAAATCTATTACCGTCTCTCACCATTTTTTTATCTACCACCATCGTACGTTAATATTCTAACGTGTTGAAATAGTGGGACGAAGTAATTTAATTGGTTTGATACAATCCTACTCGAATTTCTAATAATGATTATTAATAAATATCGGTTCCGTTTTATAAATATAATCGAAATGAAAAATTCTTAATTTATTAATTAATTAAATCGAGAGTTAATGATTTAAAAAGCAAAAGATAAATTAATTTGGAGTTAATCGAATAAAATAATGAATGTCTTATAAATCTCCAAAATAAAAGTACGTGAAAATCGCCGTTCGATATTAATACCTTTTCAGCAATGCCTTAAAGTTATTTTGCATTACACAAGTGAAGCAGAATGTTAAAAGTAATTCTTTATCAGGTATTTAAACTACGAGTTTAAAATTATAACAATGCGAGACACCGCTATGTCCAAACAGAATACCATTGATAGAGACACTGTTATTGGATTAATAGCATTCTGGTAATCTTCAGGTACATATCAAGCGGAAGTAGGTGTAGGTAGTTTACAAGCTGATAATTGATAATTACATACTCTAAGAATGTAAAACTATTGAATTATGTATTGATTTTAATATTTATATTTACAAATATACAATTAAAATTCTCAAACAGTTCTGTAAGTTAACCGTTAAATTAATTTTCAAAATATTTTATCTTATCTTTTTTTCTTATCATATTTGAAATTGAAAGGATAAGATTATCTCGAATTTATTATTCTCGGTAATTCGAATTCGTTCTAACCACATTCAGATCGAGCGTAAATATTGTTTGTTTGTGGATACTTTTACTATCAAAGTATCTTTAAAAGGAAGTAATTGACTTTATTGCATTTGTTTCAAATAGTTAAGAAATAAAAACTTTAAACCATTTCAAATTTCATAAAGTCTGGCGTTGTTTTATTTTCGGTTTATTCAGTCCAATCTAGATCCAGTTATTTACATTTTACGCTATGTAAATATTATTGTTTTTTTTAACCAAACTGTATATATTTTTTGTATGTTTTGTTATTTATATTTATATTTTACGTTATCCAGATCCAGTTATTTATATTTTCACGTTAATAATTATTAATGTTTTTTTAACCAAAATTTATATTTTTTTTTAAGTATTTTGTGGTCGATACGAGATAATATAAAAAAAGCCGTCCGAAATATTTTTCATTTATGTTATGTTTTTGAGTAATTTATTAACAGAATATAACAAATAATATATATATATATATATACACAATTATGATAGTAATTCCACTTACCATAATCATATTTTATTCAAATACAAGTTATTTAGTTCTATTCAATATTATAACTACCTGACAATCTATTGCTACACAAATACTTTATTTAATGTACAATATGTATAGGAAATACAACGAAAAATATTCTACGACAAGATTTTCGTATTCCATTTTCATTTCTGTCCCTAAAGGTTAAAATTTGATGTAAATCTCATTCTCAACCTGCCTTCGTATAAAGTACAATATAATGTGAATAAATTAAGAACTCGCTTTCAACCTAATGTAATTTAATTACAAGTCGACAATAGATTTTGTTCCTGTAAATTTACTTGCATTCTGTTATTAAGAGACAATAATATTTTATGAAAGTATTAGAAATTGAATATCATACTAATATATGTTTAAATTTTTTTATATCATACTAACATATATTTGAAAATAACAAACTTTACATTGTTTTGTTTGAAAACGAACACACGGTTAAAAACAAAAAGCAAATAAGCACTCATATACACACAGACACATTAAAAATTAGTTAATATAACAAAGTTTTATAACAATAACTAGTATCAGCACCTGGCTGAGCCCGACGATCAGTATATTTAATGTCAAACCAAAATACTTAAAATGTATAAAAAAGTTTCTTGAATTCTGAAAAAGTAGCGTGGTAAATCACATTGCGTACTATTTTGAATGCCTAGGAAGTAGTAGCGTCATTTGATCAACTACTATATAAATATAGTACCGTACGCTTCGTTGTCTTTCCGTTTGAATTTAAAAGCATTGCGAACTAGCCGCAATTAGAAGTACATATTTATTTGGTAGCTTTAGATATAGAAAATATGGAAAAAAGTAAATCTATATAATATCATATCTAAAATAAATAGTCTATTTTAGATTTAAAATATATATCCGTTATAGACATGTTAATCTAAAATATTCAAGTTTATTATTTTATATAAAAAAATACAGATAATTTTATAAGTAATATGTTCCTAAGTATATTTAAATTATCCAGGCCAGCCCAAAGTGTAAGTTCTCTATGTGTGGTTTATTGATACAGATTTACATGCTGAGTATGTAATGATATACAGACTAGATGTCTAGATATCTATACATAATATAAAATACTAACTCAGTCAAAAGCTCTACATATACTCTACTCGTGTATTGTATATGTCGGACAGAAGACCTCCGTTAGTGTTTTTAAAAGGTGTGACGTCAGAATTTCTGCCGCCACTGTATTGTAGTCTTCGTGATGGTGGTTCATAATAACGTTTTCAAAATAAAACTGCACAAATAATTATAGCTTCGTTTATTCAACGGACAGCGTAACAATATTCTTTTAGATATCCGCACAGCCCGACGATTCGAGAAAGACTAATTCTCTGGCTGTCGACCGCTCGTATTTATATTAAAATGACGCCTGACTATGAGACTAAGAGAAAACTCAAAACTATAGATTTTAAAATGTTTGTCTGTTTATTTGTTAACGCATCACAAAAAACATTCTTAACGGATTTTGTATGGGTTCTGATATGGTTGAAGATTATCATCCTGATGAACAGATGGAATACTTTTTTCTTTAAATAATTCTATTTGTTAACGGAGATTTGTTTGTAACAGTAGTATGTAGATTTGTATATATTTAAGTTAATTATGACTTGAGTCGGGATAAAAAAAGCAGACGAGGTCACTGCTAACGGCTAGTTTAATTTAAATCAAATGAGATTGCGAAGGGATTACCACAATGTAGGTTAGAAGTTTTGAGTTGTTAAGTAGTTTTAAACATTATCCTTGGTAAGTGAATGGGTTTTTAATGTGACTTTTTATAACAAGTACTATAGTACTACAGTAGTACAGTACAATAATATAGAAGTAGTTGTTCGTCATAATATACAATAAGTATTGTTACATTTTCCAAGAAGCAATATTCTGTTAATATTCAAGTGGCGTAACAGCATGTAATTCTTGTTACCGAATAAAACAAAAAATATATATTTTGAACAACGAAATTAAATGTACATGATACGTTCGAAATCCGTTCTTTGAATTCTGAAACAATTTATAACATAACAATGCATTCTGGATCAGATTACTTACATTCATATGTTACATTTTTATTCAATGTTTATTACATTTTAACTTAATTGATTACATACCTTACTGTTTTTTTATATGCATCATTAATAGAGCGATTTACAAAGCATAGTTTTGATAACACATTTTAGCAAGTTGATTTCATCTAGTTGACAGAATGGCAAATCTTGAAATGTATTTTACGTGACGTGAAATAAGGCTTAATTTTGTGTGCGACGCACTCGCATGAGGTGGCTGCGTGGACCACCGTACCTTGTGATACCACTATGATAAGACATAGCTTATAAAAATTACCAGGAACATTGCATCCACCTGTCCAGGTCTGTCTGAACAAAAAACCTTACCAATTATCGGGTGGTTTTAATACTGTTGGTTTTTTGTTAACTAATTCCTAATAATATCTACATATATATTTTGCTAGTTGTTCGATAGTGTTCGTGTTCGTGTTCGACACTCAAAGCTATAAAATTAAAGAAATAATTGTATTTTCTGACTACAAGTTTATGTGATCCATTCATTTCTTTATTTTGCAACTAAATCTACAACATGATGCACAATCAATAAGACTGTTTTTTATCATTAAAGATAACATTAAAGACACGCTTGCACTAGAAAACATATAATAAAATACACGATCTATTGTTAGTTAAGTCACCACAGTCTATTTTTTATTCAATTCAATTTAAATTCATAAAATTCAGATAAGAGTCCTTAATTATATTAGTATATAAGAAGTGTTTTAAAATTAAACACTCGACAAAACAATTAAATACTCAAGATTGTAATTAATTAGTAAAACATTGAATGTTATTTACCTCTTTCGAAAATTATATAGATATTCTTACATTTGATGTAAAAAATGTTTTGTAAAGTAAAAAACATAAATTAAGTATAATATAACGTAAGTTAAGTAAAAAACATAATTTTTACAAATAATTTACAAAATATTTAGAGGTTTAGACTGACATCACATTATCAGTTGTAAACATATCGAATATATTTGAAAATGTAAATAAAATTAAGTAGTTTTATTCTATTATTTTTATTCGTTATGAAAAATATAATACGTTATATTTATGTTCTCCAACTTAAGGGAAGGTTTTAGTTCACGTAAATTCTACTAACACTAAGCTGTTTCTGACACTCGGTAGGTAAAATTACATTAGGACTAAAGTGCTTTCGGAATTTAGTCATGTTAGGTAAATTCTCTTTTACATGAATTTGGACGCCGTTTGTTACTCAATTACAACCTTTTAGGTCTTGAATTTGGTAGCAAAATGAAAACTATCTCAGATATTTACTTTCCATTTTAATACTCTTTATATTAGTAATCAAAGTAATGAATAGAATAAAACCACTGAGACGAAATAGTTATAGTAATATATATTTAATAACATATACTTTTTATTATCTGACACTTCAGGTTGGGCTGCTACTGCCTTTTCTACATCTGCCTGCAAATCTTTGATATTATTAATATTTTTTTGCTATGTACCGTCACATACAACACTTTCAGTCTCCCTATTCTGTGAGATAACTGACGGGTCTTTATTCAAGTGGTCAACCGACAGCGCAAAAAAGCTATATGGAATGCTGTTTATCTCTGGATTCTATTCTGTTGATAACTTAAATCAATGTTTCCGAATTGACGTTTTGTGTTGCTTGATTTTGATCGCTTAATCTACAACTTTTGAATAAGTGTAATTCTAGGAAAAAGGACTTGGGTAAAGTGAAATTCATCTATTGGTGTCCACTTTCAATGCATGCGATTGCTTATTTACCCGTCTGGTGGTAGCTAACAGCACCTATATGTTCTTTCTAATAAAACGATTCATTCAATACAAAAAAGAACGGATAACAGAGAAAAGAATGACGGACGGAATCAACTAGGAGATAAGGAGAGGTAAATATCTAGAGGATCCTAATTTAAAAAACTACTCAACTTTTATGCCTTATGTCAAAAAACTGATGGAGATAATACTCGTTTGTGCCGGTTATGCATAATGATTATCAATAAATATTTACATCGTAGCTCAGGATTAAAAAAAAAACTTAATTCTCCGTAACCTTAACACATTCACGCTGCTCGGCGACATGAACTGATAACGACGAACCCTGAAGACATTCGATAACAGACAAACGTCGCGCAAGAAATAACCAACACCAAAATTCAATACGAATTCCACAATAGCTGGTATTTATTTGAGAGGTTTGTTAAACCAATATTGTGGCCCTAGCTTTATTTCTTGTACGTAAATGACACAAAACGAAACTGAAACTGCGGTTAATCATTACAGATATTAAATAACCAAAGCTAGGAACCATGTTTAACGCAATTCGATGTGTATGTTAATTGCTGCTTCAGAATTAACTCACCTCAGACCACCGTGCTTAAACTGTCTAATTTTTATAAATATATACATCATAAAATTATAACTTTATTATAAATTTTTAACATAAATAAATTAAGAAGTAATTTGAAATTTTAAAAAAACATTTAAAATTAAGGAAAAAAGTTTTAAGATTCCAATTAAATGTAATAAATTACGATAAAAATATACACAATTTATTAGACATAAAATTAATGTTATTTCTCCTAACACCAAAGCTATTTACGAATCTATTAATAATAAGACATGATATTACGTCAAGATCGTTTTCTTAATTTATTCATATTGAATTATATTTAACGGGAAGGTGAATGTCGGCTGTTAACAAGATCTACGTCAAACCTGAAAATGTTATGCGCCAAATCGTGCTTGAATACGAACATTAACATATTTTAAAACTTTCGTTTTAATACAAATCAACGTTTATTTGAAAATAATTAGCTATAAAAAAATATGCTTGGTTGATAATTGATAAGTCTATATATGAAATTTAAATTAATTCATATGACTTTTAATAAAAAACATATATTCCATTGATGATATTATTCGTTTATTTCTTTTATGTGTTTTATATCACATCAGAGTATTGATAACATAAAATGCTTTTCACTTTCAAACAAAATCGGAAACTGAACAACTCTATTAGTAACTAGTGGGATTAAAAAGTAATGATAATAATCAGACTAATTATATATTTGTAATATAAGAGACTAAAGAAAGTAACCTCTATGATTGTAGAATTTGCTTTATACCAAGTAAGAAATATATAAAACACTTCATTAATGTTTTGACAATTTAATGTTAATATAATATTTGTGTATTAAATATACAAACAGACAGATATACATATAACAGGAAGTTACATCAATGTATTTATTTAAATGTATATCTTGCAGTAGATGATTAGTTATAGAGTGTAACTGTAGATGGAGCTGAATTGAGGCTCTACGTAGCACGGTTATGTACTATGTATTATTAGTACGTATTGGAGATATGATATAACATTACTAGAGCAGAATGTATGAGGAATGATGACAGTTTTTTAGTCAGTAAACTAAACTATGGTTAAATTGTTTAATGAATTGAAAATTCAATGAAGTATATCTTTTAGTAATCTGAAAGTAACTATAAAATAAAAACACGTTTAAGATAATATTACAAATTCAACCATAGTTGTTATGAATAATGTTTACAAGATCTTGGCCAAAGATTAAACACAACCTTTAAATTTACACATTTACAAGAACAAGATTTATTCTCAAAGTTTTATGGGTGTTTTTATCACGGAGTTAGTTTGAACTACTTTATGGAGTTGTTTTTGATAACAAGCCTTTGAGAACAAAATGTGAAATTAGAAATGTAACAGAAATCAAAGCAAAACTTAAGTATTTATCAATGACTAGGCTACAATTTAATTTCCATTACTATATATTTATTTATTTGTAGTAGTCATAATTACCGAAAACAGCATTATGTGAGTTTGTCTTATTTTTTAATATTTTTTTGTAGTTAAATGTGATTTTATTGTTTTTAATCGTCCTCAATGAATGGACTATCGATTGATATAGATAAATCCAACTAGTGTCACATAATGTTGAAATAAAATTAAAAAACCCCTAATACAAAAAGAACTCTAAAAAGAATTTAAATAATATTATTATGTACTTATTGAAGTTGTTGCGTCGGGGGACCGTTGTACGTACGTTGACGATGGTAAATCTTTGAGGACTTACACTATACATTTAGTAATAAATGTCATATTTAGAGTTAAAATCATGATTTATTAAAAAAATGCATTTATTTAAAATAAGAATGTTTTAAATTATTATTCGTACAGTGATCTTGAATATACGACAAATATAAGTACAATACCCGGCAATAAATATTGCACATCGACCTTTGGAAAGAGACAATCGGCTAATTTCGGCTTCTTAGAGCGTTATCACTGTCGCACGAAATACAAACAGTCCGGTATCTATTAAGAGCTGTAAAACAAGTATAATTTAAATATAATCTTTTGATAATTGTTTATATTTTTTTGTATAAAAAAAACACATTTTTTCCTATAAGTGGTGATTTTAAGTTTAGGTAAAATAAAATTAAAAAAACATGCTTACATAATGTAAGCTGCTCGTATCCAATAATTAATATGCATTTAAAAAAAATCCATTTTTAATAAATTACGTCATAATATGGGTAGTCCTTTGCTTCTTCAATGTTTTGTAAATTAGCGTAATTCAAGCAATTCAGTGAAATTCTATTAAATGTTTCTATTTGGTAATAAGCCAATTTGGTATTTGGTAATAATCTATTTGGTAATAAGCCAATTTGTTGTAGCGAAATTAGTTAAAATCGCTGTTTACAAATATGTACAATACCCGGAAATAAATATTACACATCGACCTTCGTAAAGAGACAATAGGGAACATTCACGTATTTTTTTTTGACGTTAATTAATCATTTACCTCTCTATATCGTAGAAAAAAATATAAATAGGCTTGAAAAGATTCTAGTTTTTTTTTCAAAGTAAAAACTAAAACATTGAGTAAATTTCACCCGTTTAAACAGCCATTTTGCGCGCGTTTTGCGTGACGTCAAATGATACGTCCAGTGAATGTTTACTATGAACTTTTTAGTTATTTTATAGATATTTTAAGTTTTAATTGCTTTACAAGTCATGGAAGAAGATAAAAATCATCTTACGAGTATTGTATAGTACCGGAGTGCAAAAATAGTATTAGAAAAACACCCGACAAAGTGTTTTTTGTATTCCAAGAGATGCGAAAATACAAAAACAATGGTGCATGGTAATTAAAAGGGATAATATATGTCCTAAATCGTGTTTATATGTTTGTGAAGATCAATTTAACGTAAGTATACTTTATTTATAATAAGTTTAATCTAATAGTTTAAATTTATAGTAAGTATTAAATATTAGAAAATTTGAGTTTAAAATTAACCTAACCTATCTTACAAATTTCAGTATAACTTTCTATAAAAACCGTAATCTTTTTTTGTTTTACGCAATTTTTATGGTCTGTCGATTTATTTCAGGTTAAGAAAGATACAGCAAATTGTATTGAATGTAATATGTGTAACGAAACAACAAGGAGAAAGATGTAATCTAAGTTTGAAGAAAGGAGTTGTTCCTTATATATTTTTGTGGCAAAAACACCAGCTGATAGAATGAGAATGTGCATTGTCAAAAGACAAAGATTGACATCGGTTAATGAAGCCTTTTAAGAGTTAGCTATCAAAAGTAGTGTTTAAAAAAATTGGTGACCTTTACGAAGAAGTGATATACGTAGTAAGTCCTAGTACTGCCCATACAAATGTCTGTGATATTAATCAGCCAAGACTCAGTGCTTCTCCTATTGAATGTGATGATCATAAGGCAGAGCCTTGCTTTTCGCATATTAAAGATAAATTACCAAGTGACTAAGCTGTGCAAGTTAATATTAAACCGAAGTATGGAAGTAAAGGTGTCAATGTAAATATACCTGCTGAAAAACAAAATGTAGCATTGTCACCATTTCCTCATTTAACACACAACATTGTTACACAACCGTTTTAAAAGTAAAAATATCTGTTTTAAAAAGAAAATTGTTTACTGAAAACACAGCTGATAATAGCATCTTATATCTTGTATATCTGCTGATTATCAACCAAGTTATTTATCTGAGTCAAGTGAAGTGGAAAATGATTCAGAGGAAGAAACATTTTAAAAATGTAATGTGTAATAGCATGCTAAATGCTATTGAAAAAGAGTTTGTAGGTATTTGTTTTGTTAGAGTTGTTTAAGTATTGAAAAAATGTTTTTAGGATTACTTTAACAATTGTATCATTTAATAAAACCTTTAAGCACGAAAATATAGGTTTAAATTATCTATTTTTCTCAGTAATACTAATACCACAGTATGAACTTCGACGCCGATAATTTGAATGGTGTGTCAAATGACGTCACATTTCCTTTCGACCAATGGTGGCGCGTTTTGGAAGTTTGAATTTCGCTCCTTTAATTTACACTTTTCATAAATTATTTTATGGCCTTAAATGATTAGTAAATTAAAAAAAGATTTTATTATAATAAGATGATAAAAAGTAATCGAAAAAAAATATTTGAGACCATTAAATTTTTTTTGCATGTTCCCTATTGGCTAATTTCGGCTTCGTAAAGCATAATCACTGTCCTGCTGCTCCTAATAGATACAAGACTATTTGTATTTCGTGCGTAAGAGATAGTGCTCTACGAAGCCGAAATTAGCAAACAATTAGCCGAAATTACACAAAAATCTGTTTAAAATTATGTTTATTATAATGGATAATTACTATAAATCAATCTAAATAAGTAAAGACAACGATTACGAAAACTTCCATAGTTTTTGATTACGAAAACTGTACTAGTATTCGATTACGAAAACTGTCATAATTTTCGGTTACGAAAACTGTCATAATTTTCGGTTACGAAAACTGTCATAGTTTTTGAAAACGAAAACTGTCATAGTTTTCAATCACGAAAACTGCCATAGTTTTTGATGTCGAAAACTGCCATCGTTATCAATGTCGAAAACTGCCATAGTTTTAGATTACGAAAACTGTCATAGTTTTCGATTACGAAAACTGTCAAAGTATTCGTTTACGAAAATTGTTACAGTTTTCGATGTCGGAAACTGTTATAGTTTTCAATTACGAAAACTGTCATAGTTTTCGATTACCAAAAACTGTCATAGTTTTCGATTACGAAAACTGCCATTATTTTCGATTACAAAAACTGCCATAGTTTTCGATGTCGAAAACTGCTATAGTATTCGTTTACGAAAACAATGACAATTTATGTTGCCAATAATTAAGCATCAATAATTAAGCGTCAATAATTAAGCGTCAATTATTAAGCGTCAATAATTGATCGTCAAGTATTAAGTGTTAAGCATCAATAATTTAGCGTCAATTATTAAGTGTCAATAATTGATCGTCAAGTATTAAGTGTTACATTAAGTGTCAATAATTGAGCATCAATTATTAAGCGTTAATTATTAAGCATCAATTATGAAGCGACAATAATTGAGCGTCAGTAATTAAGCATCAAGCATCAATCAATAAGCGTCAATAATTAAGCGTAGAGCAATAAGCGTCAAGCATAAAGCATTTTAAACGTCAATATATATAATCGTCAATAATTAAGCGTCGAGCATAAAGCATCATATATCAATCAATAAGCATTAAGCATTAAGCGTTAAGCATTAAGTGTCAAACATAAAACATCAAGCAGTATGCATATAGCATTAAGCATGAATCATTATGTATTTTGGATAAAGCATTTAGCTTCAAGCATTATGCGTAAAGTGAAATTTCAAATATTGAATAACCCAGGAACTTTTATATTTTGCTTTATTAATATACTTAAATAAATAACTAGAAAAATCATTTTCGCTCATTGATTGATTACTGACGCTTAATGCTTGATGCTTAATTATTGACGCTTAATAATTAAAGCTTAATACTCGACGCTTAATGCTTAGCGCTTAATACCTGACGATCAATAATTGACGGTTAATTATTGACGCTCATTGATTGATGCTTAACGCATAATGCTTCAAGCTTAATTATTGATTCTTGACGCCTATTGATTGATGCTTGACGTTTTATGCTTAATGTTTGCTAAAAATACTTTTAAAGTACATACTTTAATATAAAGAGATTTCAAAATTTTAATTATTAATAATAAATTGAAGACTAATTTATTAGCAGATTAGTTCTTAAAGGTATTGGAACGTAAAATGCTTAATGCTTGACAGCTAATGCTCAGTACTTAAAACTTAACGTTTAATGTTTCACGCTTAATGCTTGACACTTATTCACTGATACTTGACGACTTTATGATTGACGCTTTATGCTTGAAACTTAATGCTTTTAATGTTTGACGCTTATTAATAGATGCTTGCTGCTTAATGTTTTATGCTTGACGCTAAATGATTGACGCTTTATGCTAAGTGATCGATGTTGGACCTTTAACGTTTGACGCTTTATGCTTAAGGTTTGAACCTAATATTAATGATTGACGGTTTATGCCTTATGCTTAATAGTCACTTACTTAAAAAGTTGGTTTGGTCACACATTTGATTTCGTAGATAGAATAAATAAAATATAATGTAAAGACATTTCCGGAAAACCACTCATATGTGCATTTACACAAGAATGGCTTTTGTAATAATGCAAATTTTGTGGTGAGTAAAATTCAAACAATTTAAATACCATTGAGTATTACATACACAATTAAGAGAAATGCACATGTGAGTGGTTTTCCGGAAATGTTTCTTTTTAAGTACTTCTTACAAAATACATAGTAATACGTAAGAGAGGGAGCAAAATATTTTTTTGTGTTGTTTATCAAGATTTGTAAAAAGTCGTAGAAAAATTGTTGTTCGAATTGATGTAGAGAGGCTTCCCTCAAGAGGTGGCAAGGCCAAATAATTACAAATTACCTTGTATGTATAACACTTTCTCACAAATGATAAGGATCATCAAACTGTAGTATAACAACTGGCCATGTGTAAATAAACTGAATTTGTAAAGAAAGAGGACAACATTTAAAAAATATGTTTTATAAAAACTGTCTTATAATTAAGCTATATCTTATAATTAAGCTATATCAAGCTAGATTTATACAAACACATCAAAACTGTACTAAAGGAGGTAATATTACAAAATATTCTCGGCGCTAGTTTTTATTTTAGTAACCTTTATTTATTCACCAGAATAAAGTAGGCTGACCTTTCAAATAATAATTAAGCATCAATAATGAAGCGTCAATAACTAAGCGTCAATAATGAAGCGTCAATAACTAAGCGTCAATAATGAAGCGTCAATAACTAAGCGTCAATAATTAAGCATCAAGTATTAAGCATCAAGTATTAAGCGTCAATAATTAAGCGTCAATAATCAAGCATCAAAAATTAAGCGTCAATAATTAAGCATCAAGTATTAAGCGTCAATAACTAAGCGTCAGTAATTAAGCGTCAGTAATTAAGCAGCAAGCATTAAGCAACAAGCATCAATCAATAAGCGTCAAAAATTAAGCGTCAATAATAAGCGTCAATAATTAAGCGTCAATAATTAAGCGTTAATAACAAAGCGTCAATTATAAAGCGTAAGTAATTAAGCATCAAGTATTAAACATCGAGTATTAAGCGTCAATAATTAAGCGTCAATAATTAAACATCAAAACTTAAGCGTCAATAACAAAGCGTCAATAATTAAGCGTTAATAATTAAGCATCAAGTATTAAGCATCAAGTATTAAGCGTCAGTAATTAAGCAGCAAGCATTAAGCAACAAGCATCAATAATCAATAAGCGTCAATAATTAAGCGTAGAGCAATAAGCGTCAAGCATAAAGCATTTTAAACGTCAATATATATAATCTTTCACAATTAAGCGTCCAGCATTAAGCATTAAATATAAATCAATAAGCATCAAGCATTAAGCGTTAAACATTAAACGTTAAGCATTAAGTATCAAACATAAAACATAAAAAGCAGTATGCATATAGCATTAAGCATGAATCATTATGTATTTTGGATAAAGCATTTAGCTTCAAGCTAATAATAGTAAAGTAAAATTTCAAATACTGAATGACCCAGGAAATTTTATATTTTGCTTTATTAACATACTTAAATAAATAACTGGAAAAATCATGTCGAAAACTGTTATAGTTTTCGTTGTCGAAAACTGCCACAGTTTTAGATTACGAAAACTGCTATAATTTTTGGTTATGAAAAATGTCATAGTTTTCGATAACGAAAACTGTCATAGTATTCGATTACGAAAACTGTCACAATTTTCGATTACGAAAACTGTCACAATTTTCGATTACAAAAACTGCCATAGTTTTCGATTACGAAAACTGTCATAGTTTTCGTTTACGAAAACTGTCATAGTGTTCGTTTACAAAAACTGTCATAGTTTTCGTTTACGAAAACTGTCATCGTTCTCGATTACGAAAACTGTCATAGTATTTGATTACAAAAACTGTCATAGTATTCGTTTACGGAAACTCTCATAGTATTCGTTTACAAGACATTCGTATTATTCGTATCTGTAACTTTGTAACTTCGTTCTTGTAACTGTGTCGCTGTACGGTAATTCTGCTTGTATCCAATAATTAATATGCATTAAAAAAATCCATTTTTAAAACAATTAAATCAAAATATGGGTAGTCCTTTGCTTCTTCAATGCTTTGTAAATAAACGTAATTCAGGCAATTCAGTGAAATTCTAATAATTTATAAACAAAATTATTTCGAAGGTTCCAAATCTATTTGGTAATAAGCCAATTTTTTTTTAGCGAAATAAGGTAAAATAATTGTTTACAAATATGTACAATACCCGGCAATAAATATGGCACATTGACCTTAGGAAAGAGACAATCGGCTAATTTCGGCTTCGTAGAGCGTTATCACTGTCCTGCTGCTCCTAATAGATACCAGACTGTTTGTATTTCGTGCCAAATGAAAGCGCTCTACAAAGCCGAAATTAGCAAACAATTAGCCTAGATTATACAAAAATCTGTTTAAAATTATGGTTATTATAATGGATAATTACTATAAATCAATCTAAATAAGTAAAGACTACGTTTACGAAAACTGTCATAGTTTTCGATTACGAAAACTGTCATAGTATTCGTTTACAAAAGCTGTCATTATTTTCGTTTACGAAAACTTTCATAGTTTTCGTTTACGAAAACTGTCAAAATATTCGTTTACAAAAGCTGTCATTATTTTCGTTTACGAAAACTTTTATAGTTTTCGTTTACGAAAACTGTCAAAGTATTCGTTTACGAAAACTGTCAAAGTATTCGTTTACGAAAACTGTCATAGTTTTCGTTTACGAAAACTGTCATAGCTTTCGTTTACGAAAACTGTCATAGTTTTTGATTACGAAAACTGTCATAGTATTCGTTTACGAAAACTGTCATAGTATTCGTTTACGAAAACATTCAAAGTATTCGTTTACAAAAACTGTCATAGTTTTCGTTTACGAAAACTGTCAAAGTTTTCGTTTATGAAAACTGTCATAGTTTTCGATTACGAAAACTGTCATAGTATTCGTTTTAAATAAATACTATGACAGTTTTCGTAATCGAAAACTATGACAGTTTTTGTAAACGAATATTGTGACAGTTTTCGTAAACGAATACTATGACAGTTTTTTTGTTTCAAATACTATGTCAGTTTTCGTAATCGAAAATAATGGCAGTTTTCGTAATCGTTGTCTTTACTTATTAAGATTGATTTATAGTAATTATCTATTATTATCAACATAATTTTAAACTGATTTTTGTATTATTTTGGCTAATTGTTGGCTAATTTTGGCTTCGTAGAGCGCTATCTCTTTCGCACGAAATAAAAACAATCCGGTATCTATTAGGAGCTGTTAAAACAAGTATGATTTGTTTCTTTTGATAATTATTTTTATTCTTTGTATAAAAGCCACAATTTTTTTATAAGTGGTGGCTTTAAGTTGGGGTAAAATAAAATAATAATGGTAATAATTATAAGTTTATAATAATAAATAATTCTAATTTTTTTTTTCTAAATAATAACATTTTTACGTAATAAGTACGGATAATTTTTAAGTGTTGGCTTTAAGTTGGGGTAAAAAAAATAATAAAAAAAACATGCTTACATTATGTTCACGTATTTTATTATTTAGGAAAATTATAACTGTACATAATAAAAACCATTTTAGCTATTCTTAAAATGAGACATTGTAATAGTAATAATTCTAATCCTCAGCTTCTTTTCTGCAATATTTATTATGATATTTGAGCCTTTTAAAGTGTTCTATACATTTTTGCAATAGTGCTATAAAAAGCACAGTTATCGATAATTTAATCCAGTGTTGTTCTAATAAATTCTGCAACATCTATGTGCTATCTATATCTACGGATTACACAGAAAAAATGGGAAAAGAAATATTTTCGTCCTTAATATTTTAATAACTAATATTTAATAGCTTAGAAAAATATGACTGTAGTTTTATGTAAGGTTTTCAAAGTGGCGAATAAAAAAAATTATGTGTTAATTTGACCATTTTTTTTATTTACTTTCAATAATTGTTTTTTGATTTTGTGTTTCTAGTTTATTTGTCGTATTAATTATTTTTAAATGCTACCTAAGTCTAGAACGAAATACAGCTAAACGTTATCACACACGGCAAAATCTTCGAGGTAATAGCATTTTTCAATCTATTTAGTTCTAGAAAGTGATGCGAGAGCACGTAACCAGCCTTTTACAAATAGTAGTGTTATTTTTTTTTTAATTTTTTTTTTATTGTCTGTCTATGCTGTTAGCCCTGTTGGCTATTACAGCGTCAGCGGGGGAGCGGGTGGGTCTGGAGACCCACCCTTAACAAGGGGGGGCCAGATAGGCCCCATGGGGAACGACGTCCCGAGGGCGTCTCAGATTGAGACACGGTCCTCGGCTCGGGGCGTCGTTAGTCAGGAGGGAAGCTAAGGACATTTGGACACTAGCGTCCTCCTACGGCAGAACGCCGGAGCAACGGAGCACTTACTCAGTTGGGACCTCGTCTATACCGGTACAGACGGTGTGTGTCTGTATTTTGTGTGGTGTCAATTATGCCTACGCGTACACGTTATTACCTACTGTGAACGTGTCGTCGGGGTCAACGAGTACCGACTTGGGTCTTCTTTTTCTGACTAAAGTAGTCTTACGTGGTCTATATTCTGCGGCGTCAGCCACCAGTGGGTTCGGGTGTCGCTCAGCACGTTCAAAGTACTTTTGGGAAAGCCCCTTGAAGCACTGAGCGATGGTCGGAAGGTCTAAATCTCTATGGAGATCGATGTTGCGTACGAACCACGGCGCCCCGGTTGCAATCCGAGTAAACCTGTTCTGAATCACCTGAAGGGGTTTCAGATTAGCGTGCGCAAAAGCGGGACTCGCATAGGACATGACGGAACGTATGCAAGCTTTGTAAAGTGTCAACTTATTGCGAAGGGACATTTTACTCCGCTTGCCTAACAGCGGATATAAACGACCTAATATGTAGGCCGCTATGCTACGAACGGTCCTAATATGCGCAGTGAAAACTAACTTTCTATCTAACGTTACTCCTAGGTATTTTGCCTCGTCTTTCCAAGGTATCGGTTTATCAAAGAGTTTAATTCGCGGGAGGATCCTTGGGGGACCCCGTTCGAAGAGCACGGAAACGCTCTTCTCAGGGTTTACCTCGATCCGCCATTTCCGTAGCCAACTCTTGAGGGAGTTGACTGCAGATTGGAGACGTTGGTATATCTCCCAGTGATCCTTAGAGGACGTGTAAAGCGCGGTATCGTCCGCGTACATGGCAAAGTACACTTTAGATCGCGGCCTAGGAATATCGCTAGCGTAGATGGAGTAGAGGATGGGCGAGAGAACTGAACCCTGGGGAACACCCGCCCTGATGGGGCGGGGGGTTGACAAAACGCCTTCCACTCTGTAGCGAAAGGAGCGATTCGACAGGTAGTCCCGTATGATGAGTACGAGTCTGTCCGATACCTTGAACTGGTATAACTTGTACACCAGTCCATTGTGACAGACCCTGTCGAACGCCTTAGCTACATCGAGGAAGAGCGCTCCTGTCCTATGCTTCTTGGCCCTCACAGTGGCCCCTATCAGTATGTGCTCCGTGAGGCGTTGCACCTGATGGGAACATGAATGGTTGGCTCTAAAGCCGAACTGCTCATTTGGGATGATTTTGAGTCTCTCGACTTCCGATCTAAGTCTACAGAGGATGATTCTCTCATATACTTTCCCTAAGGAACTAAGAATGTGACGGTAACTACTAGGCAGATGCCGGGGTTTGCCCGGCTTATGGAACCCAATCACTATGGCCTCTTTCCACTGGGCTGGAAACGAGCAACCGGCCAGTAGAGCGTTAAAAATGGTAACCAATAGGTAAATTAAAGGAGGCGGAAGAAGCTTTATCACTTTGTTAGTGATCCTATCGGGACCTGGCGATTTCTTGGCGTGAAGCGCCCTAACTATGGACGTCACCTCGTCTAGGTTCGTTTCCTTGATTGGCGGACCGACCGGTGGCTAAGAACACATTGTATTGACCGATTTGTCGACTATTTCGACATGATCGCGATTAACCGATTGAGCAGACAGACGGCACTGGCTCTCTAGACTGTCGGCTAAGCACTCAGCTTTGTCAGGGTCGTCAAACGCGATGGCGGAGTTAGGTCCAACCAAGGGAGGCATATCTGAGACAGTGTCCGCCTTCAACGCTCTCTGCAACCGCCAGAATGCCTGGTGTGTTGGAGAGAGGCTGGACGAACCGAGGAGGATGCCTTGCCGGCTGTGTCCTGCGCGGCGCTTTGGGGCACCCGCGATAATTCACGGGATGGCCCTTCTGTTTGCACAGGACGCAGCTAGGAGGATTCTCGGGGACCTGTCCCTTACGCGGACAGTTGGCTGTCGCGTGGTCATCCAGTCGCTTGACGCACCTTGGACGCGCGTGACAAAAACGTTGGGAATGCCCATAGAGCTGGCAACGATGACACTGACCAGGAAAACCACGACCGCGTGGAGGTTCGACCCTAAGGCCGGAGAGTTGGCAGACTGCCTTAACGTTAAAAATTTGCTTTCCTTCCGGGGAAAGCTCGAGATGAACGAGTACGAGATCGAACGGGACCCTAGTGGTCGCTCGGTACATGCGGTGCACCGAGATGACGGGGAAGGATTGGGACTTAAGGTCCTCGAAAATCCGTTCAGTAGTTAGCTCCACGGGGAGCCCTCGGATGACCACCGTTAAGCGGCGTTCATCCTCTAGCGCGTACGTGTGGTATCCGTAACCACGTTCGCGGAGGAGACGAGTCACACCGCGGTGGTCCGACGAAGACGCGGTTTGTACGCGGATACCGTCGGCGGTATTTCGGGCGGACGTGAAATGGAGCTTGTGCTCCGTCATAAGTGCGGACAGAGTGTCCCACTTAGACTTGTCCCTTATGTAAAGCGGCGGCGGCGCGGGGGACTTCCGTGGCGCTGAAGGCGCGGACGATGGCGACGCGGACGCGGGCGCTTCGGGCGCGATCGGCGCGCGTTCGCGAGTCGGGCCCGGGCCCAAGAACGGTCAGGGGACGCGGGTTCGCTACTAGCGGGTTTTGAGGCCCGTTTTCGCGGGACGTTCGAGGAGAGCGCTTTCGTCGCCTTCCTCTTGGCCGATTTGGTCTGCACGGTCGTGAAACCGTCGTCCTCGTCAGCGTCCGAGGAAGGGGATGAACTCCCCGACTCGGACTCGGAATCCGAGGCCGTCTGCTCCGTAGGAGTGGCGACCTTGACCTCCATGTCGGAGGAGCTCTCGGTCGCGATCACGGCGCGCCAGGTCGAGGGCGGAGACTCGGTGCCTAACAGGACAGAGTAGCGCAGGCATAATTCAGGCGAAATTCCGTGGACCCAACCAAAGAACTGCGACTTGGACAGATCTTCGGGTTCCGCCGCGGATTTGGGGTCCATGGTGGAGCCCGGAGATATGAGCCGTCCCTGCGTGAGCAGGGAGGCGAGTGCCTAACATGAACCCTATCGAATCTCTGTCAGTAGGTGACAGAGGTGTGCCTAATACCCTAACGACTGTGTACTTACACGACGCAGGCTATTACGACGAAGTCTTTGAATTGCGTTTCGTACCCTAACTAGGGCGACGTCGGACTTGTTGGACCCCTATGCAGGCTCGCCGGCCCGCAGGTGTGCTTGCGGCGATGACTCACACACAAACACAATCACACCGCTGGCTTGCACACAATGGAGGTCGTTATCTTGACTGGCGCAGGTATACGAACGGTCGGTGCAGGTGGTCGGCGCAGGTGGCTGGGCGGTCAGCGTGACGGCCCAGGTAGGTGGCGCGAATAGGCGGAGCAGGTAAAAGGGACATGTGTCCCGGTCGACTGCTCAACGGTGAATGCCTACAAATAGTAGATACTACCATAGAGATACGGATCACTATCGATCTCGCGGATAAGTTTAGTAAAAAAATTGTTGTCTACGGCAGTGTACGCCTTAAAAATATGAAGCTCCTTCTATGCTTAATGCTCTACGAAGTCGAAATTAGCCGATTGTCTCTTTCAAAAGGACGATGTGTAATATTTATTGCCGACTACTGTATTACAACCTCTCATTTTAAGAATGGGTATAACGATTTTTATTATGTACAGTTATAATTTTCCTAAATAATATAATTTTCACGTAAAATAAAACATGTTTTTTTAATTTTATTTCACCCCAAATTATAAACACCACTTATAGAAAAAAAAGTGTTTTTTATGCAAAAAATAAATATAATTATCAAAAGAAGAAAATTATACTTGTTTTACAGCTCCTAATAGATATATTTGAATTTCGTGCGACAGTGATAGCGCTCTATGAAACCAAAATTAGCCGATTGTCTCTTTTCAAAGGTCGATGTCAATATTTATTGCCGGGTGTTGTACCATAAAGAGACATATAAATTATTGTGATACTTTCGTCTTACATAATCGTTGATGTTTAAAAGAAAAGTTCATACAATAGCCTACTACAATAGGATACTAAGTATTTCAATATTTTATAATTTTTTAAGACATATATGACCTTCAAAGTTTTGTAATTTTACTTTTTAAATAGTTATGCACATATGTAGTTATTATGTACTGAAATATCACAACCGATAACAACTATGCTAACAATAAACAAAACTCTTAGAGATTTTATCATCAAGGCAAGCAAGGGTTGTACGGTACGAAGTGTGGGAAAATATTTATTTGTTTAATTTTTGGGAATTGTGTTTTTTAGGCCCCTGAGTCCGAATCTGTGGTGTCCGTTTTTCTTGACGGGGCCTTATTTCTCTTGAGGAAGGAAAAACTTAAAAAAAATACCTCAAATTTTGACTGAATCTCGACAATTCCTGGTTAATTTTGGTACGAGACTTAAATTGTACCAAGTAAGCTTAAGAAAATTATTTACAGTGATAGGGCAATGTACTTTATGTAATAACAAAATCTCGTAAATTATTCACGTAATTTCTCTCAGTTATTGAACTTCATTGAGAACTACTATCCGAATATGTCACTTCTATATCAAAAATGTTTTTAATTTTGAGAAAGTGAAAGCGTAAATAATTTTTTTTATGCTAATTGATCCACTTAACTGTGGCAGCTGTTACAGCTTTTAAAATCAACAATATTCTTATTAATATCTAAGTGCATTCGTCTCTTTTATTTTTCTCAGTCATGCATTGTTTTAAGACCAAAGTAAGTAGTCTTAAACTAGGCCAGTGATCAAATAGACTCATATCAAATTTATTATACTAGTAAATCAAATTTATTATTCTTGTAAATGCGTCCAATTTGAATGATGTATTTGACGTTGTACGAGACAGCGTAAACATTGTGTGAAGACTTCGTATACATATATGATTTTTCCACCGTCTCTGAACACGTGTCATAAATTTTGTTGATTTTTTAATATCATTTTTAATCACGCATAGCATATTTTATAGTTTGTCGAATTGCCAAAAAATATATTTATTTAACCATATTTTAAGTAAAAAAATAGAAATGTCTGATATTCATTAAATTCTCTAGACTGAAAAAAAGTTTTGCCTGTGACATATATTTTTAATTAATTTTATTAAATCCAAATATCGTCTAACTTCCGGGTGAATAAACCAATTTATATTTGGTACATCGATATTAAAACTATTGTCTATAAATTTATCCAACCTCGATATCTATTTGCTGTCATATAAAATTACGATGTGCTCATTCCAGAATCATAATGAAATATGCAGTTATATATTAGTTGGTTATATTCACTCTTTTTTATGATAAGTGAGAAATTTCCTTATTATTCTTAGATGAGTATTTTGTAATATTACAGTGTTATATTTAATATTTTTTATATAAAAGAAAACGATATACCTGTTTTGCAAACATTTAATTACATAATATAACTATTTATAACAATACTAGCGCAAAATACGTATAATAATTAATTCTATGGGTATAGTTTAATATATACAAAACGATACCATACTAGTTTACTTAACATTAAGAAGTTGAAGATGAAAATTGAAAACTTATGGACGTATATACCTATTAGAATTACGGTCAAGGCTCTCCTGGAATTACGGTTAACGTAGCGTATGTTGAAACGTAGCCTTACTTGCAATTTATTGACATATTATCAATAATAGTATTACAACGTTAATAAATTGATGTCTATAAAAGTGCCTTTACATGTTATATATCTTACGAACATACGAACAAGCAATAGCGTTTTTATGAAGTAAATTTTTCTTCAAATATATATAAATACCTCTACATTTATATTTCAACTGACTTCTCTGGAACTCTATTGCAAATGAAATTGCTTATTACAAATAATTTGAATTGTACTTCTCTCAATTCAATCTCTCCAATTATGAGTATTCCAGATAAGAAGATTGATAAAGTTGCCACTATAGCTACGATTCATGTGGTAAATAAGAGGTTAAAAAGGTCAATCCACCTATCCCTATCCTAATATCCTTCATTCCTATTTGTTTCCAAAAAAAAGTGTTGGTGGTCTCGCAGGAACGTAACGATATTGTCGTAGATCGTTATCCGTTATCAAATATCATTTATCAGATGGATTGTCGTCATTCGTTTCCCCCTACGACTTAAAAAATTGTGATGTGAGATAAAGTACTTATTAGGGAACAAAAACCGTCAAGAAGTAGTAGTTGACGATTTAGTGAAAAATTTGACGGTTTAGTGACGAAGAACGCGCCTCGCTTATGACACAAAATATATTTTATACTTAGATGTCTTTCAAATAATATTCTATTTGAATGTTACACGCGCCAAGTAAAAATATTTTAATATCAATTTCCTATCGAGGCGTCGCAATATTCTAAAATAAATTTGCTTACACACATTTAAAAGTTTAGCTATTTTAAATATATATCTATTATATAAAATAACAATTTATACTTCTGATTCTGATTAAATATTTAATAAATAGTAAAAAATTAATGTATAATGCCCCAAATTTATCCATTTAATGAGAACGTTATTTTATATTATATGTATAATTACAAATATATACCCGGCTATGTTGACGAAAATTAACCAGAATTCAACCCGAATAGGAGCATATAGTACCAAATTATCTTAATATATATAATAATAAATTTACAAACTGACCTATTGTTAAATACTTTAATCAACGGTTTATTGATACATTCAAGTTTCGCTTAAAAAAGCTGTATTAAAGGAGACTTGAACTATATCTATCAGTCATCCATCCATATGTCTATTAGCCATCCCTTATAATGAAGTCAGTTAGATGTTGACATGGACAAAACATACCAACACACGAAACATACAAACAGCTACAAGATCTGTCATAAAACCTCAAAACGACCGGCAAATTGCTGATGAATAAAGGTTTATGAGGTATAATATATATTTTTAGCACACACACATACACACACAGTCTGGTTGAAATCGTTCAGGACATATTAACTTTTCAATAAATCAATCATAAAGTTTTAACGCTACTTGAAATTAAAGCAGGTGGTTATTTGTTGATAGAAGTAGAAATAAATGTTAAGACACATTATTAAAAATATAATTTTCTATAAGCTAATGTTGTCACATAACGCTTGAAAACTCAGATATTAAAGTTACTTTGACATTGGTGCTTTAGCGCCGGAGAATTTTGAACTTTGTTAATTCCATTTTTAAATAGACATTTACGAATAAAAACCTGGATTATAGCTGTCTAAAGGAAGATTTTGTAATTTTGTAGATTACTTATTATTAATATTTCTATTATTTAGTATACTTTGTGTCAGAGCTGTTTAACAGCGATTTTGACAGAGCTTTGGTTTAATGATACAGGATGAAGATAAATATTGAATGATTTGATATGATTAATTATTATTTTATTTTATATTAATCTCATTTTTATATTGTAGTGTTCAATCAAGTCTAGTGAAGACGAAACAGTAGTTTTAACATATTGCATATATTGCACTTATGAAACCTCAGACTCTAGTTTCCCGGTTTCAAAAATACGATCAATGGAGAACAATCAACTAGAATCGCCATTCATATTATTGAATTAATAAGCGAAAATAAATTACAACTCAAGTAATCAACGAAGATTAGAATAAATAACCAACTAACTACTAGTTCTATACTGCACTTACATAGACTAAGGATTCTAACTATTAACTTTTTTAAATATAATAATAATTATATTATTCGTTATTCTTTTATTAAATTGTATACATAAAAAATATATACTTTAACTTGTATAAAATAACTAAAAATATATTATATTTATTATTTTTATAGCAGCAATCTCTATTTAATATTTGTTATATTGCAATCTATTTTTATTTTCCATTATTTTACAACTCTGTTCAAAATAGCATTGCACAGTATAAAATCTTCAATTAAATTTAAACGAAAACGAAAAAACAGGAGAACAGAATCAACTCCGAAAACAAGAATCTAAACTCAAAAAACAGAATCTGGTAGAATAAGAACCAAAAAGGAAACAGTCTAATTCTACATTTTACAATCAAACCGTTCTGACAGTCTGGTGTAAATTAAAGCATAAACATATTTTTAACTACTCTATGTCGAAATGCTGATTATAGACTGGGATTTTTTAATAATTAAAACAAACCGATGGATTAATCTTTGAAATTTGACGGATGTGTTCTTAACTCATTTGAACCAAGAGTAAACATTGTTTGTCTAGACTTTTACCATTAACGTGTCTTTTCAGGAAATCATTCATTTTATTGCTTGCTTGTTTGCTTCAAACAAAGATAGTAAAGTAATAAAATCTTTACACTGTATAAGTTTCAAATCAAAATATTTCTCGTTTAATTTCCGGTTTTAACCTCGATTCCGCTATTTATATATTAAATTGTTTTAAAATTCTTCGTTTTCTTTAACTTTATTGCAAAATTGATTATTACTATTATTTTTTACATCATTGTTTCAATTTTTAATTTCATATAGAACGATATATCCGGATGTCATGTTGTATGCAATCTATGTAGTATAAACAAAATACAATTTCTCCATAGAGACTATATTCTGTAGATACATTTCTATAAATGCATAATCTGAGCAACGCGCAATGTCTGTCAGTCGGTTAGTAAATCACTCATTCATCTCATATAAATACTCAGTTATTGAATATTGATCTTAGCGCGTTCAATGGGCAATCTAGTTAAAGCAATTATCATTTTTTATTTTATTGTATTACCTGTAACTCTATAGACCATATTAACTTCACTCGTATAATATTTTAATGTTAAACTTATTACGTCGTAAATATAATGTTAAGTCAATTTTTCGTGCGTACTGTAGGCTACGTTCAATGTTACGATAAAATTATTTAATAATAAAAGCAACCTAGATGTCCAGGGCTTACACAAGATTCCTTATGATTGCCAGAGGTGTTACGCAATATAAGTATAACTGAACACGTACGAAGTGTTGAAAATCTAGACAGCAATGGCACACCGATAATGGAACCCGTCTTAGATTCAGGACCGCCTCATTGCTTACGATTTAGCAAAGCGTCTTGTTTAGATAATGAAAGTATTTAGCACCTCCTAGAGTATGTGGAGCTATCAACATTAGCCGTCTACCGAATTTAAATAGGGATAGTGCTTGGATGTTACCTATGACCTGGATACCGGTATTTCAGTTCACGTCGCGTGTCCCTTGTTCTTGTCCGCATCAACTTTCAGATGTTTTGATATGCGCTGCTTCTTTTCAGGCTAGCCTGCTTGTTGCGACAGGCTTAGGCCTTTGACTATAAGCGTCGCTAGATAAAAACTGATTTAAGCGTTGTTAGATGGAAGGTACAGGACCTCTATACCAAGTTCGAACGTGGTGATTGTTCCATTGGGGTACCGCGGTTGAATTTGATACGTCATACTACAATGACGCTACTTGATATAATCTAGTTTATATGGTACCTTGAAAATGGTAGGTTGTATGCAGATGGAGATAAAATAATTTAATTAAGACTCTACCACTTTCTACAATTGCACTACTCCATCTCTTATGTTAAATTTTGGTGGCAAATTTGGCTGTATGTTTCACTTTATTTACAACATGTTTTTAAATATTGTCACATCTACCACCAGTTTCGTATAATATTTATACGATAATGGTGTCAAAGAAATGAAGTGTAATTGTCCAGGTTTTTATATAAATATAAAATCAAAATTCCTATAAAAAGTTAACCATCTATTCTGACAACGATCGTTTTATTGATTAGGTTGATTTGATTACCAAGTCAAAAAAAATATTACTAAAACTAAAATTTATAAATTCATTATATAAAAAGTAAAACCATATTAAATAGACCAGATAGAATCTAAAACCAATATTTATATTTTGAAGACGAAGAAGCAGAGGATATAAGAAGGGGTCAAAATCTAATTTTACTAATGCCAACAATATTGTACTTATATGAATCAACAATTTTCAAACTATCTGTCAGCCAACCGTCAAATTAGGTTCCAAATAATTTTTTTACCCTTTTTTATCCCTTTGATATACTTTAGTATTGGGATAGTCTCAGAAGTAAAACCCAATATTTTTTTTTATCAAAAGACATAATTACTTCAATATTATTGTTTACATCCATATATTTTTAAGAATAACTTTTATTATTAATACTCATATTTTACAAAGATCCAATCTTCAAGGCTCTCTGCTCGACAACTGAGCACTGACTCTTGTCCAATTCCGTACCTGGTCTTTAAAATATTATAGTGTTGCCAACTTAAATATATTTATAATTGGTAACACTGAACTAAACTATTTTAAGTAAAAGATAAACATGAAATCACAGTTATATAATTATATGCTGGTAACATTAGCATTAAAGTCAAAGCAAAAAGAAATGTTTAAAATTATTATAGATATTATAGATATAATTATTATAGATAGAATAGATATATTATTCTCCGACTTTTGTATGCATTTTCTAAAAAAACGTCAACAATGTTATAAAATATTACACGTACATGAAATAAGTTACTTATACCAACCGTGTAGATATCTACTTCGTAATGCTTTTTATAAAATATTATGATTTTGCTACTAACAAACAAGAAAAGCGATGTTAAAGAAAATTACGTTGAAACGCATCTGAAGGAATCACATTACTTCCATTTCCAAGATCCGACAGTTCTTTCTACTATAAAGTTGCATTGTTTCTTTTTATAGTTTTTCTGTTTGAAACTATTAAAAAAAGCTCAAATTACAAAACTGATTAACAACGCCTTTTGATTTTAGTTTTCGTAGATACCATTTTTAATATCTTGACTGTAGTGTAAAACTAACATCTGGTTAAATTTGTTGCTCGTAAGTAACATTTAAAATGAAAGACAATTAAATATATTCCTTTGAAAAGTAAAAACATATAAGTAAGTTCCTAATTGGAAAAAATATATTTAACCCTGTGAAGCTATTGCTGTAGCTATTAAGATATTGCCTAGATAATATTTCTAAATCTACAGCTTAATATATAGTATATTACACACCTCCGGAAGTAAAATAAGAAAGCCTCAGATCATATGTTAGTTGACCTCTGTATAAAACTTTGGACTTACAGTCTATTTGTTCTGTTAAGTTCTTAAATTGTAGGTAAATTTTTACATTTACATATAAATTCCGATACCTTGTTTTATTGTAACACAAGTACATTTTTAGAAACAAAATTAAAGATTATTGATTGATTGATTTAAAGGCTTTTAATTATACCAGTAAAGCACGGTCGATTCCGCCAATGTCACTCAGAGTGAAGAACACACGGAAGAGATTGATCGGTGAAATTTAAAATTATGCTGTTGTGCTTAAATTTTTGACATAGGTTTTTCGAGCGTTCATTTTTCATTTTTTAGACAGCCGTAGCGTCAATTGCAAGGAGTTTATAATTTTTGAAACCAATTAAACTTTATAACATTGAACCATACAACTGATTTTTAGTCATAAAAAATTTAACGCATATGTACTATACTACTTATGGTACTACTACTACTACTACTGGTACAACCCTCATTCTGATAATGTGATCTCGCATCGATTCTACTACTATTGGTTCACACTCGACTGTGGATGGGTTCTGCTTTGCTTACCGATTTTTAATTTTAACTAATTATTATCATATAACAAAAGTTTTAGCAACGCATTAAAACCGGAGGAAATAAAGCTACCTATTATCAACATTTGCTTAGATTTACTGTTCGATTTTTGAATTAAACTTAATACTATTATATAGAACACACTTCCAATACTTTAAAATATTATTCTATGCAAGTTTCATTATAAACCATTAGTAATCGTTCGTCTTCATTTTAGTATTATCAGTCAGCGAGATCTAGCAAGATCTTTTATTTTATTCTCACCCTGATTGGACCATGTGTACTCATTAATAGTTCTTAATACGGGACTGTAGCAGAAAAAAACTAACTTTATATTTAAAGAACACATAAGTAACATAACAAAGACGAGATAAATATCATAAAAAATTTATGTATATCTAATTAAATAATAATAGAACATAAAACAGTTTACAAGTGTTGTTAAAAACTTATAACGTCTTGTTAATATGTAAAATTAAGCTTATAAGATAAATACATTTATGGTTATTATGTAGTAAGATCTTAAAGCTTGCTGAAAAAAGCTTTATAAAAATACTTAAGCTCCATGCCTGTCCTCCATCCATCCTTGATAATGAAGTCAGGAAGACTATAATGTTGACATAGACAAAACACACATACAAAACGTACTAACATGACCAGTCATTAAACATCAGAACGACATTCAAACTGCTGAAGCGTAAAGTCCTTACAAAGGTTTATGAGGTAAATATGTCTTTTTAGTACACACAGACAGTTTGGTTGAAATCGTTCAGAACAAATTATCTGTACAATAAATCAATCACAAAGGCTTGCACTCTACTTGAAAATATATTTAATTAGGTGGATATTTGTTAAAAGAAATTAAAATAAATAAAATATTAAGCTTTAAGTTGTCATAAACGCTTGAAAATATTAATATTAAAGTTACTTTGACATTTGTGTTTAACGCCGGAGAGTTTTGTACTTTGTTAATTTCATTTTCAAATATACATTTACGAATAATTGCCTAAATGGAATATAACTGTCTGAAGCGAATTTTGTGTATATTAAGCATTATTATTATTATTTCTTTTTCTTTTTTTGGAAACTCGTTCGTACCACGTGATATCTTGTTTATTAGCAACTTTTTCAGAAATTTGGCTTAATAATACAAGTAAAGATTTTTTTTTATATTACACGTCAATAAAAAATATTTTTTTATTTATTTATCATAAATTGTGTAGGGTTATTTTCATTCATGTCTTATCAAGTGTTTTAAATACATGTCATACATTGCACTTATAAAACTTCACACTCTAGTTGCATGTTAGAATAGTAAGTAGTAGTTACCAGGAAGTAATAAATTATTTATTTCTAAAATTACAATATTTCGTAGTATTGACTTTTTGAGTCACAGCTATAATCAATGGGTATTTTTTTTTCTAGAAATCATGTAAAGCATGGAAACGAAAAAAGCTTAGAATTTAACCATAGTACTACTAGTTCTATCATGTTTCCACTTTAACATGAGTTAAGGGGTTCTGTATTGACAAAACCTGAGGACCTTTTAGAGTGAGGTAGGCAGGTGAGTTGAAAAAAACCTAATTTCAAAGAATTTACCACCTTACTACCCCTCTTAGGCAAAGTTTGCATGATAAATGCGATTTTTTAACTGATCGAAGAAACGCAGTCGAATTGAACGTTTTTTTAATAAAAAATATAATTTTCAAATTAAAAAAAAAGGAACCACATATATTCTAATGAGTCTTTTTTATTTAAACAAATAATTTTAAATTTTAAACCGGTCCAATTTATATTTAGTACAAAGTATAAATTAATAATGTAATGTAAGACCAAACAAAAACAAATTGAAGAAACCAGATAGTATCTGCAAACAATTTTAAAATTTTTGAGATGAAAAAGCAGAAGATATAATCCAAATCCAATTTTTCATATGACAACAATATTTTTTATATTTGAAACAACACTTCTTTCGAGAAGACTTTTGACAGAATGGTTTGCCATTCTGTCAGTCAACCGTCAAATTAATTACAAATATTTTTTTTTATCTTTTTATTACGCCTTAGCATTATAGCCACAGCAAAAATAAATGTTTAACAGTGGTTTATAAATGAGCTAAATAAACCGCATAGATTTATTATTCTCTGAAGTTTTTTATGTTTTTTCTAACCCCATTTAAATGAAGAGTCAAAGTTGTTTGTGCAGACTTTTATCATTAAGATATCTCTTCAACAGGAAGTCATTAGTTATAATGCTTGTTTATCTTATGCATGATACAGAAAAAAAACATTCAACCATTGTAAACTCCCTGTGGATTTTTGTAGTTTATATTATAATAAAGTTAATTATTCAACTATTTGATATAGGTTCGACGGACGGACGTATTGGCGTTTAATTAGTGTATAGCTTTTATCGGTTCAAATCTCCAGTACATGGAATTATCAACATTATATGAGCTTGTAAACTGCTCACATGTACGAATGAATGCTATTAATCCAATAACATTCCCTGTTTCAGTAGAATCAATGCTATTCACTGTGAACATGCGGCGCGTCGTATTGTAGTTATTTCATACTCGTACTATAAGTATCTAATAAAGATTCACACTTTAGTTTTCCCTTTATCATTTACAATTTTAATATAATGATAACATTTTATTCAATAGGTTTTGATTATTGTTATAACTGTTAATATTATTAGCTTTCCTATAATTGGAGGGTAAGTTTTTATAAAAAATAACGATTTTGGTATAACTAAAACATGTAATGTTTGTAAAAAAGTTTAATTGACTAAATAAATAATTGTAATATTGGATACTAATTTGATTCAAAGTAGTGAATATATAAATCGTCTCCCAGCTAAGTAAGGCAGTGTGTGTGATCGAGAGACTAAGTTATATAACAGAACTAGACAAGACGAAGCTTCTTAGCAATCCATGGATTCACCGTGCGGGTGCCGGGCCCATCGCGTTGCAAGGAGAGGAGTGCAAGCAGTGCCTGGGACTTGCGACCCAGGAGTAGGTTTAAGGGGCCCCTTTATTATGCGCAAAAACGCTCACCTTCACCCTCCACACTCCTCTCCCTACCTAACCAAATTTGGAAAGAACCTACTAATGCCGCCTTTGAAGTACGTTCTAGAAATGAACCGATGCTTGTTCTAGAAAGGCCAAGATCTTTAAGTAGGCTATAGAGAGATTTTGCTGTTATACCTCTCGCTCCCACTTCTACCGCGTACAAACTAACTATAAATTTATTCCTGATCAGTTCGTTGGTTAGTTCGTAATACTTATTGAGCTTGAATGTGTGATCCCTTGGGATGTTTGTTTCCCAAGGAACAGTAAGCTCCACAAGTATCACGCGCCTCAGATGTTTCGAATACAGGAATAAGTCCGGTCTGGATGACGAAACACCAACATCCCCAGGGATTTTGTAATGCTTTTCATACGTGTCCATCATGAGAATCCAATCAGGAGCCGCGCCTAATATTGAATAAGGCTTCGCTTTTGATTTTTTGGAGGAGCCTTCTTTTACGAATTCTATAGATCGTTCGGTGGTTGTTATACCCTTCCGCGCTTTTGCTACTGAAAGACTAACCGCTTCCCGTATAATTTCTAATTTCTAATAAAGTGTAACAGTGATAGTAAAGAGTTTAAATAGTAAACAGTTTAGTGTGTTTGTGTACTTAAAATGATTTCTGAATCATGAAAAGTCAACCAAATATATAATAATATAATAAAGCTTATTATTTTTTTAAACGAATCACAAAAACTATACTTTTCAACGTTGGACTTATGTTTTTAATAAAGTAAGTATTTATATTAGCAAGTTATAGAGATTTCTTAGCATTTTCTTTTTTTTCCGGCTTCAATCAGTAATTCTGTTCTAATAGTAGGTAAATCAAACAATCCTGATGTAGGCAGAATCGCAAGCAATAGCTAATACATTCTACGAAACCGATGTGCCGCATACTTTCAGTTCGAACCCCAGTTGATGTCATATTTAGGGGAATTACATCTAATCAATTAATTTTTATTTTTAAGTTGAGTGTCTATTTATTATTGTTTCAACATAAAAATACTTCACATAGGCGAAGAAAGATACTTTTAAGTACTGGCTATTTTTACTTTTAAAGTATCTCTATCATGAACTAACTAACTACAGAAAGTAGTGTATACCAACTCGTTGATAGTAACACTCATAAAACTGTAAGATTTATTATCCTAGTAAATGTGTCTAGTTTGAATGATGTATTTAAACTCTTGCTTAGATTTTTGAAAATATCTTTAAACATGTATAGCCATGTTAAGCTTATTTAAATTTATATAAATATAGAATGTAAAAACCGTCCCGATAAAGACGATCACATATAGAATGCTTAATTCACCGAGACGGACAGCGATACGGTAGCTCAGTTGGTAGAGCGACGGGACGGTTTCCCAGTAGTCGCGGGTTCGAATTCTTGCTTAGATTTTGTAAACGTTGTGTTCTAGAATTAACGTTGAATTTTAAACTATTTCTTAATCGTCACCTTTTTAATAAATGACTATTAAGTTAACTATTACTATCAATTATCATTCTTAGCTACTTTTAAATGACCAAAAAACTACCAATATATTTCATCGAATTACCGCCCCGTTGGTCGAGTGGTTAGCGCCGACGCCAAACGTATAGCAACGCAATGGGGCTCGGGTTCGACCCCCGACAGGGACAGGCATATATGTGATGAGCATGTATTTCTGGGTTTGGTCGTTTATTAAATATATTCTCAGTATTTATAATGTTTATTTCTATGTATTCGTATCATTGTCTAACACCCTTAACACAAGCAAATAATTTGCTTACTTAGGGGTTAGATCAATATGTATAACTTGTCCTGTATTATTATTATTATTATTATTATTATTATTATTATTATTATTATTATTATTATACATATTTTGTTCAATGCTGACTTATTAAAAAAATGTATTTTTATTTTTGGATGCAGTATAATTTACTCATAAACAGTTTTAATGTTTTTAATTGTTTATTGATATGAATGCCTTTCTGAATCTTTTGATATATATATATAGTAGTAATATAATATGATAAGATTAGTAAAGAACAAGAAGCTGTAAGCGTAGCGGAACACATCCTCAGTCGAGTGTGAACCAATGGTAGTGGAATCGATATGAGATCACATTATCAGAACGAGGGTTGTAGCAATAAGTTATATATTACTCTGTGTTTAATTTTATAAAACAAGGAATCAGTATTTTCAATAGCTGTGGGTGCGAGGAAACTAAAAAATGCTACGAAGTTTAATTTGATTTATAAATTATAAGCTACCTGAGATTACCGCTACGCCTATTTAAAAAATTAACACGTTCTAAAAAGCCACTGACAATAAATAAATATATAATTTAAAAATTAAAATGAGAATATTTTATTTTAAGATAAATTTGCCACTAAAATTTGTATTTATTATAAGGATTTATCACATCTCGCAATTTGTGAAAACAAAAAAACCAAAAGTTTTATTTATAAATAGATTTTTTGTAGATTTCATATAATTTCTTTACAGATTATTAAAAAGTTCACAATTAAACAATTTGGAGAATTCCTTTATAAAAACATTTATGAGTTAAATACTACAGTAACAAGAACAAAATACTTTTTAAACATTCTTGAACGATAATGAAAATTGAAGCTAATTCTATATAACTTTGTTAAAACTCAAACTTTAAAAGTTTGAGTTCACATTAAAAAAATAACAACCAATTATGAATTATTTTTTATTGCTTTTCTTCGATTTATCTTATAGTTGATTGCATCTACGTACATTTGATAATGAAGCTTAAATACTCGTAATAATTAAATACAATATAATTAAGATAAGAGAAACGAAGGGCATAATAGATATATTTTTATATTTTATACTCTAGGCTTACACAGCTTTATAACGTAATATATTAAACCTTAAAGAAGGTATATTATTAAATAATGTTACAAAAAAAAATAAAGTAATATTATCGTGTTTCGAATTGAAATCATATATAATAGATATAGCTTTGGCTAAATATATATTTTTTAAATAAGTTATACATTTTAAACTACTTATACATTTTTGCTTTTTAAAGGTATATGTTTAATTATCTTTCATGTAGTATAGTAGGTACTTACTAATTACGAGCAATAAATTGAATGAGTGTAGTTATACGTCACATATAAAATTTTTACGGAAACAAAAATTAAAAGATTATGGTTATGATTTTATTATTATGATGTTAAAACTCAACTTTCTAAGGATTTTTCTTATTAATTTTCTATAACAATAATAAGAAACACAAAGTTGCTTTATAGTAGGAAGAAATTGTCGTATCTTGGGAACAGAAGTAATCTGATTTTTTAAGATGCGTTTTAACATTTCTCTTTTTGTTTGTTAGAAACGAAATAATAATATTTCATAGAAAATATACCGAAGCAGATATCTACACCGTATGTATAAACTATTTATTCTATGTTTAAACATTTTATAAAAAAATATTTATATTGTTTAATGATTTTTATCAAAACTATTATTGAAGATATTGTTATGAAAGCTGATTATAATTAAACTTTTAGGGTAATTATAATCAGTTCCTGGAATAGAAAAACGTAAAAAAAACTATAACTGTATATTATTTTTTCTAAATTATAACAATTATAAATACGTCAAAAAATCGTAGAATTGCAATTCTAGATCTTCGTGCTGTATTCGTTAAGGAAGAAAGTAACTGTTTAGAGAGAGAGATTGTTTATTTATACAAACATATTATTTTCTGATAATTATGAACTTTGTATATTTAAATGTCGACTTTTCATTTCTGTGTTATTAGTTATATTTATAGATAATAAAAAATAAGAGTAATAAAAGAAGAAGCAATATATACTTAGTCTGGCCATAAATATTGTAACAGTGAAAAAAAAAATTTTTTTAATCGCAAATAACATTTATTACTTTTACAGTGTTTTAGTTTAATAACAAAAATATAAAACAATTCAAAATATAAAAAGCTTATTTGAAGTGGTGTCTATTGGCTGCAATACAGTCCTTTAAACGTTGAGTTCAAATGTTGCAAATGTTTTATCTGATTTTAACAATCCTTGTTATATAAAATTGAACAAGAAGTAATATATAACTTATTGCTACTACCCCCATTCTGGTAATGTGATCTCATATCAATCCCACTACTATTGGTTCACACTCGACTGAGAATGTGTTCCACTTTGCTTACCGCTTGTTGTTCTTAACTTATATTATCATATACTATATATATATATATATATATATATATATATAATACTTATATCAAAACTTTCAGGAACTCAGTAAACCAAGAAGAAATGAAGTAAGCAACATATAAACAACATTTGCGTAGATTTACTAATCGATTTTTAAATTAAACTTAATACTAGTATATAGAGCGCAATTTCAATTCCTTAAAATATTATTCTGCAAACCATTCGAGATCACTATCCAAGATTATAAACCATTAGTAATCGTCTTTTTAGTAATAGCAGTCAGCAAAATCTTTTTATTTTATTCTCACCTTGATTGGACTGTGTGTACTCATTAATCGTTCTTAATCCGAGATTCAGTCTCAGAAAAAGTATATTTAAAGAACAGATAAGTAACATAATAAAGACGGGATAAATATCATAAAAGTTTTATGTATACACCTCCAAATTGTAAACATATTTAATTAATGAAAACGTTATATCTTTTATTTAATATTATATGTAATTAAATAACAATGAATATGAAACCGCTTACAAGTGTTGTTTAAATCTTATACTGTTTTGTTAATGTATTAAATTAGGCTTACGTAATAAAAAAAATTATGGTTATTATGTAGTAATGTTTTAGAGCCTGCTGAAAAAAGTTTTATAAAAATACTTTAGCTGTATGCCTGTCCACGAGCCATTTTTAAAATGAAGTTAGCTAGGTGTTTCAATCAGTCATTAAACCTCAGAACCTTCAAATTGCTGAAGGGTAAAGTCCTTTTAAGAATTATGAGGTAAATATGTCTTTATAGTACACACAGACAGTCAGGTTGAAATCTTTTTTTTTTTTTTTTTTTTTTTTTTTTTTGTCTGTCTATGCTGTTAGCCCTGTTGGCTATTACAGCGTCACCGGGGGAATGGGTGGGTCAGGAGACCCGCCCTTAAAAAGGGGGGGCCAGATGGGCCCCCATGGGGGACGACGTCCCGAGGGCGTCTCAGATTGAGACACGGACCTCGGCTCGGGGCGTCGTTAGTCAGGAGGGAAGCTAAGGAAATTTGGACACTAGCGTCCTCCGACGGCAGAACGCCGGAGCAACGGAGCACTTACTCAGTTGGGACCTCGTCTATACCGGTACAGACGGTGTGTGTCTGTATGTTGTGTGGTGTCAATTATGCCAACGCGTACACGTTATTACCTACTGTGAACGCGTCGTCGGGGTCAACGAGTACCGACTTGGGTCTTCTTTTTCTGACTAAAGTAGTCTTACGTGGTCTATACTCTGCGGCGTCAGCCACCAGTGGGTTCGGGTGTCGCTCAGCACGTTCAAAGTACTTTTGGGAAAGCCCCTTGAAGTACTGAGCGATGGTCGGAAGGTTCAAGTCTCTATGGAGATCGATGTTGCGTACGAACCACGGCGCCCCGGTTGCAATCCGTGTAAACCTGTTCTGAATCACCTGAAGGGGTTTCAGATTAGCGTGCGCAAAAGCGGGACTCGCATAGGACATGACGGAACGTATGCAAGCTTTGTAAAGTGTCACCTTATTGCGAAGGGACATTTTACTCCGCTTGCCTAACAGCGGATATAAACGACCTAATATGTAGGCCGCTCTGCTACGAACGGTCCTAATATGCGCAGTGAAAACTAACTTTCTATCTAACGTTACTCCTAGGTATTTTGCCTCGTCTTTCCAAGGTATCGGTTTATCAAAGAGTTTGATTCGCGGGAGGATCCTTGGGGGGCCCCGTTCGAAGAGCACCGAAACGCTCTTCTCAGGGCTTACCTCGATCCGCCATTTCCGCAGCCAACTCTCAAGGGAGTCGACTGCGGATTGGAGACGTTGGTATATCTCCCAGTGATCCTTAGAGGACGTGTAAAGCGCGGTATCGTCCGCGTACATGGCAAGGTGCACTTTAGATCGCGGTCTAGGAATATCGCTAGCGTAGATGGAATAGAGGATGGGCGAGAGAACTGAACCCTGGGGAACACCCGCCCTGATGAGGCGGGGGGTTGACAAGACGCCTTCCACTCTGTAGCGGAAGGAGCGATTCGTCAGGTAGTCCCGTATGATGAGTACGAGTCTGTCCGACACCTTGAACTGGTATAACTTGTACACCAGTCCATTGTGCCAGACCCTGTCGAACGCCTTAGCTACATCGAGGAAGAGCGCTCCTGTCCTATGCTTCTTGGCCCTCACAGTGGCCCCTATCAGTATGTGCTCCGTGAGGCGTTGCACCTGATGGGAACATGAATGGTTGGCTCTAAAGCCGAACTGCTCATTTGGGATGATTTTGAGTCTCTCGACTTCCGATCTAAGTCTACAGAGGATGATTCTCTCATATACTTTCCCTAAGGAACTAAGAAGACTAATGGGACGGTAACTACTAGGCAGATGCCGGGGTTTGCCCGGCTTATGGAACCCTATCACTATGGCCTCTTTCCACTGGGCCGGAAACGAGCAACCGGCCAGTAGAGCGTTAAAAATGGTAACCAATAGGTAAATTAAAGGAGGCGGAAGAAGCTTTATCACTTTGTTAGTGATCCTATCGGGACCTGGCGATTTCTTGACGTGAAGCGCCCTAACTATGGACGTCACCTCGTCTAGGTTCGTTTCCTCGATTGGCGGACCGGCCGGTGGCTGAGAACACATTATATTGACCGATTGGTCGACTATTTCGACATGATCGCGATCAACGGATTGAGCAGACAGACGGCACTGGCTCTCTAGACTGTCGGCTAAGCACTCAGCTTTGTCATAGTCGTCAAACGCGATGGCGGAGTTAGGTCCAACCAAGGGAGGCATATCTGAGACAGTGTCCGCCTTCAACGCTCTCTGCAACCGCCAGAATGCCTGGTGTGTTGGAGAGAGCGTCGCAAGCGTCCTATCCCAGCCGCTATCTCTGAAGTCGTCGAGAGCTTGTCTCGACTCCCTCTGAAGATGGCGCAGCCACCGTCGGTTGTCATCTGTCGGGTATCGGTCATGGGCTCTAATCGCGGCGTTTTTACGGGTGATGAGGAGTCTAATGTCCGGAGGGAGTGCTCGGTAACCCTCGAAGTTCACTCGGACCTCCCTCGAGGACTTTCCTATGCTGTCTACCAAATGTTCTGTGAAGTTAGTCGCGGCTGAGACAGCGTCCTCGACCGATGTAAGCTGGTCAGGAATTTTGTCGAGGTGCGCTGGTACGGGGGAATGGAGTTGCTCTCGAAGCTTCGTCCAGTTAATAATTGTTTTGGTCGCGGGTTCCCTAAGGGGAGGAAGTCCTAGCTGAAATAGGACCGGTCGATGGTCAGAGTCTAGCTCGGATAGCGTCTCGATAGAACGTAACTGGAGTGTCACGCCCTTCAAGAGTACTATGTCGAGCACGTCGGGTCTGTCATGTCGGAAGTCTGTGTCGCAGTATCGCGTGGGACTCAAAGGCGCGGTGATCTCGAAGTCGAGACCAGCCTTGTAACTTAGCCTATCAAGGAGATTTCCTCTACTGTTTGCGACAGTGGAGTTCCAGCGGGGATGTTTGCAATTTAGGTCGCCGGCCAGAATGGTTGCGTTACCTAATTGGAGTAAGGACTTAAGGTCCCTCTCAACTAAGCCTTTATTGGGAGAAAGATAGACGGATGCTAGTACGATCGACTGATGGCCGGTCATACCCACCTGACATAATGACGCTTCTACGTTGACTAGTTGGGGCGGATCGAGCGGAGTGCAATGAAGAGACCTTCTGTAATAGATGATGGTTCCCCCCTTCGCGGTTGCCCTATCGTTCCTAACGAGACGGTAATTTGCGATGCGCGGATCACGATTACACGGCTTCAGAAAGGTCTCTTGTACTAACAGGACGTCTATCTGGTGCGTGACCACGAAGTCGCGCACTAGATCTATCTGCTTAAGTAGCCCGTTCGCGTTGAATGTAGCGACAGTCAGAGAGCGAGGTTTTACCCTTCCACGCGATGTCATCATGTTGACATCGTGTGTTCGTATATCGATTTGATTAGGACGGCGTGCTTGAGGAGCACTTCCATCCTCGCGGGAGGGTTCCGCGCGGAATCCCTCATTTCATTTGAAAAGACTAGGAGCTCTTCGATGTCTATTACACCGAAGAGGCTCGTGACGCACGCGAGCGAACTCGCAACTCCGTCGGTGGAGTTACGAACCGGCGGCGGCGGCAACGACTGGGGGACGGGCTGTGGGATAATCCTCGGAGGCTTCACCCAAGCGTTCGCGATCGCGTTCGCGGGTGCCTGAGGGGCCTGGGATGCCTGAGGGGCCGCGGGCCTCCCAGGGGCTAGAGGAGCCCATGGAGGCTGTGCCAACCGAGGAGGAAGCCTTGCCGGCTGTGTCCTGCGCGGCGCTTTGGGGCACCCGCGATAATTCGCAGGATGGCCCTTCTGTCCGCACAGGACGCAGCTGGGAGGATCCTCAGGGACCGGTCCCTTCCGCGAGCAGTCGGCTGTCGCGTGGTCGTCCAGGCACTTGACGCACTTTGGACGCGCGTGACAAAAACGTTGGGAATGCCCATAGAGCTGGCAGCGATGACACTGACCAGGAAAACCGCGACCACGTGGAGGTTCGACCCTAAGGCCGGAGAGTTGGCAGACTGCCTTAACGTTAAAAATTTGCTTTCCTTCCGGGGAAAGCTCGAGATGGACGAGAACAAGATCGAACGGGACCCTAGTAGTCGCTCGGTACATGCGGTGCACCGAGATGACGGGGAAGGATTGGGACTTAAGGTCCTCGAAAATCCGCTCAGTAGTGAGCTCCACGGGGAGCCCTCGGATGACCACCGTTAAGCGGCGTTCATCCTCTAGCGCGTAGGTGTGGTATCAGTAACCACGTTCGCGGAGGAGACGAGTCAGACCACGGTGGTCCGACGAAGACGCGGTTTGAACGCGGATACCGTCGGCGGTATTTCGGGCGGACGTGAAATGGAGCTTGTGCTCCGTCATAAGTGCGGACAGAGTGTCCCACTTAGACTTGTCCCTTATGTAAAGCGGCGGCGGCGCGGGGGACTTCCGTGGCGCTGAAGGCGCAGGCGCTGAAGGTGCCTCCGCGGGCGCTGAAGGCGCGGACGACGGCGACGCGGACGCGGGCGCTTCGGGCGCGATCGGCGCGCGTTCGCGAGTCGGGCCCGGGCCCGAAGAACGGTCGGGCGACGCGGGTTCGCTACTAGCGGGTTTTGAGGCCCGTTTTCGCGGGACGTTCGAGGAGAGCGCTTTCGTCGCCTTCCTCTTGGCCGATTTGGTCTGCACGGTCGTGAAACCGTCGTCCTCGTCAGCGTCCGAGGAAGGGGACGAACTCCCCGACTCGGAATCCGAGGCCGTCTGCTCCGTAGGAGTGGCGGCCTCGACCTCCATGTCGGAGGTGCTCTCGGTCACGATCGCGGCGCGCGAGGTCGAGGGCGGAGACTCGATGCCTAACAAGACAGAGTAGCGCAGGCATAATTGAGGCGCAATTCCGTGGACCCAACCATAGAACTGCGACTTGGACAGATCTTCGGGTTCCGCCGCGGATTTGGGGTCCATGGTGGAGCCCGGAGATATGAGCCGTCCTCCCTGCGTGAGCAGGGAGGCGAGTGCCTAACGTGAACCCTATCGAATCTCTGTCAGTAGGTGACAGAGGTGTGCCTAATACCCTAACGACTGTGTACTTACACGACGCAGGCTATTACGACGAAGTCTTTGAATTGCGTTTCGTACCCTAACTAGGGTGACGTCGGACTTGTTGGACCCCTATGCAGGCTCGCCGGCCCGCAGGTGTGCTTGCGGCGATGACTCACACACAAACACAATCACACCGCTGGCTTGCACACAATGGAGGTCGTTATCTTGACTGGCGCAGGTGTACGAACGGTCGGTGCAGGTGGTCGGTGCAGGTGGCTGGGCGGTCAGCGTGACGGCCCAGGTAGGTGGCGCGGATAGGCGGAGCAGGTAAGAGGGACATGTGTCCCGGTCGACTGCTCAACGGTGAATGAAGGTTGAAATCGTTCAGAACAAATTAACTGCACAATAAATCAATTATAAAGGTTTGTACTCTACTTGAAAATATATTTAATTAGGTGGATATTTGTTAACAGAATTTAAAATAAATAAAAAAACGATAGTTTAAGTAATGTTATTACTTCAAAATTAAATTTCAAAACATTGATAAAAAATATATTTTCTATAAGCTTAAAGTTGTCAAAAAGACTTAAAAATACTGATTTCTAAAACATAATTTCTAAATGGATTTTAACGTTCAAAATCAAGATTTTGTGTATATTACTTATTACATATATTTTTTTTTTTTTTTATGGTAAATTTGTGTACTATGTGATATACTGTTAACCCTGTTGGCTATTACAGCGTCACCAGGGGAGCGGGTGGGTCAGGAGACCCACCCTTAAAAAGGGGGGGCCAGATGGGCCCCCATGGGGAACGACGTCCCGAGGGCGTTTCAGATTGGGACACGGACCTCGGCTCGGGGCGTCGTTAGTCAGGAGGGAAGCTAATGAAATTAGGACACTAGCGTCCTCCGACGGCAGAACGCCGGAGCAACGGAGCACTTACTCAGTTGGGACCTCGTCTATACCGGTATAGACGATGTGTGTCTGTCTGTATGTTGTGTGGTGTCGCTTATGCCTACGTGTACACGTTATTACCTACTGTGAACGCATCGTCGGGGTCAACGAGTACCGACTTGGGTCTTCTTTTTCTGACTAAAGTAGTCTTACGTGGTCTATACATACTCTGCGGCGTCAGCCACCAGTGGGTTCGGGTGTCGCTCAGCACGTTCAAAGTACTTTTGAGAAAGCCCCTTGAAGTACTGAGCGATGGTCGGAAAGTCTAAGTCTCTATGGAGATCGATGTTGCATTTAGTTCAGAGTAATAAATTAACCATGTAATTTAAATCAAAACAAAAACAAATTGAAGGCACCAGATCTATTCTACAAACAACATTTAAATTTTGGAGCAGAAGAAGCAGAGGATGTAGTCCAAATACAATTTTTCGTATGACAACAATATTATTTATATTTGAAACGAAAATTCTCAAACCATTCTGTCAATCAACCTTGAAATTAAGTTCCAAGTAATTTATATTTACCCTTTTCTTATCTTTTTAATATAGCTTAGCATTATAGGCTCATCAAAAGTAAATGTTTAACATTGGTTTAAATGAGCCAAATGAGCCGCATAGATCTATTATTCTCTAAAATGTTGAATGTTTTTTCTAACCCCATTCGAATCGAGAGTCAAAGTTGTTTGATCAGACTTTTATCATTCAGATATCTCTTTAACAAAAAGCCACTAAAATTGCTTGTTTGTTTTATGAATGGTACGAAAATAAAAACTTTGAACTATTGTAATTTTTATATGGGAATCTAATAATAATATATTTCTGAGTAAGTTTGTTAATTGCCGAGTGAGTTAATTCAAGAGACTTAGTTAGTAGACTTAGTTTCCATTATCCCAATATAAATATTTTTTGTAATAAAACTCCGTGTGGATTGTGTGTAGCTGTTATTATTATTTAATTATTATTAAGTTAATTATTCAACTATTTGATATAGGTTCGACGAAATTTTGGCGTTTTAATGTATAGCTTTTATTGGTTCAAATTACCAGTTCATGGAATTATCAACATTATATGAGCTTGTAAACTGCTCACACGTGCGAATGAATGCTATTAATGCTATAACAATCCCTGTTTCAGTAGAATCAATGCTATTCACTGTGAACATGCGGCGCGTCGTATTGTAGTTATTTCATACTCGCACAGTAACTATCTAATAAAGATTTACACTTTAGTTTTCCCTTTATCATTTACAATTTTAGTATAATGGTAACATATTATTCAATTGTTATTGATGATTGTTATGTCTGTTTACATATTTTTTATTTTACGTACTTAACATGATTTCTGAATCATGAATAGTTAATAAAATATATAATAATATAATACATATTTTATACTATATACTAATAGACACTTTTGTTTAAATACTTACAAAAACTATACTTTTAAATGTTGGATTATTTTTTTCAATTCAGATTGTAGGTATATTAGCAAATTATAAAGGTTTCTTAGCAAGTTTTTTTTTATTTTTATCGGTAGTTCTGATCTAATATTAGGTAAACTAAACACCCCTGGCTGTAGATTGAATCGCAGGAAACAGCTAGTACATACTACGAAACCGATATGCTATCAACCAAACCATAATTTAGTTTCCTGTCGAATAAACCGGCATCACTCCTTATACATTCAGCTCTAGCAATGTTATCACATATCTAGAGTATGTATAATTAATACATAGTACATAACCGTAGTACGCAGACCGTCAGTTCCATCTACAAGGACACTACAGTAATCAACCTACTACAAGATGTACATTTAAATAATGTTTAGAGATAGCTCTGGTCACTTTATTATTGATGTATAAATCTGTGTAAATGCTTGTATAAGCAATTACTGAAATCTCTAAAATGTTAATGATTAAAATTTATTATTGCATATGTGGTTTTTGTAAGCTAAAATAGATATTTTAGCTAGATATATTGATTAAAATAGATGTTAACAGGACTTTCAAAGATCGATTAGTTTTCCAAGTATGTGTGTAATAATCTACTTTGTTAATAATCTATTTTGTTAAAAATATATATATTTATTTTTGGACACTGTATTACTTATTAACATTTATTTTACGGTTTTATTGTTTTTAATTTCTTATTGATTAGAATGCGTTCCTGAAACTTGATTAAAATATATATTTAGAAGTAGTATATGATATTATTAGTGAAGAACAACCAGCGGTAAGCGAAGCGGAACATATCCTCAGTCGAGTGTGAACCAAAAGTAGTGGAATCGATATGAGATCACATTATCAGAACGAGGGTTGTAGCAGTAAGTTATATATTACTTCGTGTTTAATTTTATAAAACAAGGAATCAGTTGAAAATAGCTCTGGGTGCGAGAAGATTAAAAATGTTATGAAGTTTAATTCAATTTATAAATTATAAGCTACCTCAGATTACCGCTACGCCTATTTGAGATCCCAATTGCCAAAAGCAATTGACAATAAATAAAAACAATTTTTTTTTATCAAAATAACACATTTCATTTTATGATAAATTTGCTACTAACATTTTTATTTATTATAAGAATTTATTACGTCTTGGTATGTATAAAAAAAACAGCTACAAAAGTTTTATTTATAAATAGATTTTCTGTAGCTTTGATGTAATTTCTTTAGAGATAATTAAACGGTTCACAATTAAACAATTTGGAGTATTCCTTTATAAAAACATTTATGAGATAACTACTACAGTAACAAGAACAAAATACTTTTTAAACATTCTTTAACGATAATGAATATTGAAGCTAATTCTAAGTAACTTTTTTAAATACTAGCTCATTTAGAAGTTTGAGTTCACAATTAAAAAGTTACACGTAGGGTTTTAGCTTTTCAAAGGTATATGTTTAATTATCTTTCATGTAGTATGATAGATACTTGATAATTGATAGATGTCTGTATTTCTAGGTTTGGTCGTTTATTAAATATATTAAGTATTTATAATGTGTATTTCTATGTATTCGTATCGTTGTCAGCAAATAATATGCTTACTTAGGGGTTAGATCAATATATGTAATCCGGGGGGGGCGAACGCCGGGAACCTCCTCGTGGTGCTCCCTGGGCAACAACGGTTACAGAGAAACTTCGGGTTCTCCCGTTGGCTAATACCCGGCGCAGTGGGGGCCGGTCATGGGGGTTTGTGCCCGGTCCATGGCTGGCTGGCGGGCAGGCTGCCTTTCGGGGTGGTCTGCCTGCGGGGAGAGGCTCGGACGTCTTTCCATCGTTTGATCGCGTTGGAAAGTTGGCCTGGGCGTCGAGGGTGGGAGGGCGCAGGCCCTCTTTGTCGGGGTCAGCTGCGAAATCGCTCCTGGTACTTTTCTGAAAGAAGAGTGGACTCTGGAGTGGTCCCGTGGCTGTTTGGGGGGGTCCGCAGCGGTCGCTTTCTTGCTGAAGCTGAAGTTGTCTGCGGCGGTTAGGGTCTGGACCTATTTCCATCAAGCACTTTAAAGAGGGTGCTTGGTGGGGAGACGGTCCGAGACGTTGCCTGGATTAATCGTTGCCGAGCGCGACGCTACGGTTGCGCTTGGTGATGATTGGTCTGAGCGTAGTGGGTTCCCGACTTATGCCTTTTTCTTGCTGGTCTCGGCTGATCACCGTGGCCTGCGGTAAAGGCCTGTCGGGCCCCTACGTGAGCGGACTCACGTTCGACTCCAGTGTGTTGCAATGTGAGGCTGCCTGCGCATCACTGGGTCTTATGGGAGTGTGCTCTTCCAGGGGGCCTGACCGGTGGTCTCCTCTCGGGGAGACTACCGGTGGGCTGGACAAGTCGATGATGGTCGAGTCGGGTTTTACACCTGATTCCTGAGACCGAGTCTGGCCAGAATGGGGTCTCGGCCCCTTTCAGAGGCAGCAGGCTTGGGTGGGGGGAAAGGGATCCCTCCACAATCTTTTAAGCATGTGAAAAAGGGATGGGTGCTCCTCGTTGCAGGGTGCCCTCTCCGTGGATCACGTCGGGGTATCGCGGTGAGTGTGAAAGCGATCCCGTGGTGTCCCATTATGACGGCGGCGGCAACCGTCAGGTTTAGTGAGTAGGAGTCTCACATAACCACCTCCATCATCCCCTTGATGGAGGTGTGTATCCATGAGGATTCCTGACGTTAAAAAATTATATATATGTGTAATCCTGTGATATTATTTTTATTATTTCTTACTAATTACGAGCAATAAATTGAAACAGATGAGGGTAGATTGATTGTAGAGTGTTACTGAGAATTACTGTTTAGATTTCTACAACACCAAAAATTAAAAGACTTGGTTATTTTTATGATGTTAAACTCATCTCAAAACTCATCTTAATAAAGATTTTTCTTATTAGTTTCCATAGCAACAATAGGAAACAAAGCTGCTTTGTAGTAGGAAGAAATAATAACATTTCATAGAAAATATATCAAAGCAGAGATAAATATCTACACCGTAGATAAATATAAATTATTTTTCTATGTTTAAACGATTTATAAAATCTATATATAAATAAATCTATATAATATAAATCTATATGTAATTCTCATTGTTTTGATTGATTGTGTTTTGTTCTATTTATTTGAATTGTTATTTATTATCATTATTATTATGCGTCTCTTTTCAAAATTTTATTATGTGTGTAGTTTTAATTTTGGAAACTGTTTATGGTTAATTATTATTAACAAAAACATTATTGAAATTATTGTTAACCTGACTATAATTAACCTTTTAGGGTAATTATAATCAGTTCCTGGAACAGAAAAACATATTTTTTTTTCAAAATTTTTATATAATTTCAAATTATAACAATTATAAATACGTCAAAAAAAATATGACAGAATTAAAATAATATCTCTTTGTGCTGTATTAGTTAAGGTGGAAAGTAATTGTTCAGATATAATAAATAATAGATTGTCCGGTTTCTTACTACATCTAGATTAAACCTCCAAATAATGTTATACGTAATAAAAGCTTATTTTAACAAGCACTTATCTAAAACTACAACAAAACAATTTCACAAATTATTTGATTACTTGTTTTAAAACTTCTCAGTGAGATATGGCTTAACGAAGTTAAAGCGAATTAGCTTCAGTTTTCATTATAGTTCAAAACTGTTATGAAAATATTCCACTTTCACACACACAAAATAACAGTAATATAATGGTTAATTATTTTTATTTCTAGGGTAAATGAGAGTAGTTTTTAATATAAACGTTAATTTAATTAAAAACAAACATAATGTTGAACCCTAAATAAGGTACTAAGTGTTTCTATCCATGTTAAGTTAACAGATTGGTACATTTACATTTTAAAGTTTCTACGACCCTTGTCGACCCTTAGCGAAACTAATCTAGGGGCATTTATAAATATAATATATAAGTATTGTGATAACCAATGAAGTTCTCTTTAAAATATTTATCAGTTTTTCTGTCTAGGATGTTTACTATCCATTTATTCACCTTTGTCGTTACACTTACCTATATTATAACGACAAAGTGTAATATTAAGTTTTAATTGTAATGTGGGTTTGGACCGTAATAAGATAATTGATTGTATTATTTCTATTACATTCTCACAATAATGATAAAAATATACCTACGCTTAACATTAAGAAATAGGTACAGCAATATGAGTTTGTTCCATTAAGTTCAGAGTTTTTTTTGTTTTGCAAAACTAAGAGGAAAATAAATCTTGACTTTTCGTCATGTCATGTAATTGAGTAATTGGTGGTAAAAATATTTATGATAGTCGGTTTAATTTCGGTAATCCATTAGATTTGTGTGCATATGGTTAAATATTTAATTTAAGAAATCCGATTGAGATCCTAAATTTGGAAACAAAAAATAACCAAAATCTTAATTATTTACAAAATAATGAATTTTATTACTTAAATTTATTACGTAAAAATGTATCTGAAACACACAGTAATTCTTTAGTAATTTATGACGATGATAATTTATTTTAATGATAATTGTGCCGTGTTTAAATAATAAAAAAAATACTTTATTTATATTAATAGATGAAGACAGAAGAGAAGTGGCGATGGATTACCTAGTAATGTATAAAATACAAACAAATTAAAGTTTTTTTAATGTTATTTTGCAAACTTTTTTTTTTCCGGGAAGATATTTCATTTTAAAGGAAACTCATTGCTCAATCATTCTGTCTCTATTGGTATATTTAGATGACAATCAATTCTTTGCGACTATTTGAAATCAGCCCATAAACAATATCAACGTAAACAATGCATTAGTTTATGACATTTAATGCGAGCTATAGTTTTAATTGATTTAAAATATCTCTAATGATATTAAAAAATAAACTTTTTCTCCTTCGTCTATTATTTTTCATATTAATTTAGTGATGTAAAATTTAATACATACTTCTTCTCTTTTTCGTATAAAGTATTACAAAATTTAGCTTTACGAATTAATATGTATATTTATATATTGTGACTTTTCTTTTTTCCATTATGACGGCAACCTATATTTAAAAAGCTATATTTCATTAGAACAATAAATTAAAGTAACACTCAAGATAATATCCTTTTAAAATTTTATTCATAATTTAATGCAAAATTCTGTACCGAAATTATCGAATGTACGTCATTCATGAAGATCTTATAAGTGTGAATATACTCTCATATGTAAGTACACTTCGCTTCGTCATTGCAGAAAATTGAAAAAGAAATTCGAAATCTCAAGGGATCAGGATCATAATTGATATAACTTCAGTCATATGACATAACTAATATAAAGTATACTTTTAAGTCATATCAATTTGAGGAATTATTGGCGTACTATTATGTAATAGTAATTTTAATGTACCTATTATCCAATAATTATTTCTTATAGATATAAATGTTTACCTATTTAATATTCCATCTGTTTCAAGAGTCTTAATTAAATTCTGTTTAATTATTATGAGTACTGGAATTTCATCATCAAATTCACTTGGATGCAATGAACTAGATAAATTCCATAAAGGCAAATTACCAATATTTAATGACTGAACTTTTGAGGTCAAACATCTAAATAAGTTAGTATTTAACAAAGTTATTTAGTCTTAGCTTCAATTTTCATTATCGTTAATGAATGCTTAAAAAGTATTTTCTTTTTGTTTGTGTAGCAGTTATCTATTGACTGTTTTTATAAAAGAATGCTCCTAATTGTTTATTTGTAAACGGTTTAATTATCTCTAAGGAAATTACATCAAAGCTACAGAAAATCTATTTCTAAATAAAAAACTTAGTATCTGTTTTTTTAGACATTCCGAAATATCATAAATCCTTATAATAGATAGAAATTTTAATAAAAAACATCATACAATTTCTCTATTTAAAAAAATATCTTATTGTTTACTGTCCATGAATTTTCATAGCGTGCTATTTTAATCTTTTTGAATAGGCATAGCGACAATATCAGGTGGCTTAAAATTTATTAATCAAATTAAACTTCATAACATTTTTCAGTCTTCTCGCACCCACAGCTGATTTCAACTGATTCCTTGTTTTATAAAATTAAACACAGAGTAATATATAACTTACTGCTACAAACCTCGTTCTGATAATGTGATCTCGTTTCGATTCCTCTACTGTTGGTTCACAAACCGCTGAGTATGTGTTCCGCTTCGCTGACCGCTGGTTGTTCTTTACTAATGATATCATATACGAGTACATATATCAAAATTTTCAGTAAGGCATTTAAATCGAGAAGAAATTAAATTATACGATATGCAAATATAAATGTTAAAGGATTTAATATTTCTCTTATTTTGCTCTTCTGCGTTGTAGGAAGTAGATTTTACTTTGACAATTGCGCGGTCTCTAAAATTCTGATAAAATATAAATTAGCTTTACAAAAACCACAAATGATAACACTATATTATTTTATAACCAACTTTTTTAGAGATTTTCGTATCAGGACAAAACTAAATAGTAACAGCAATAGTGATTATTGTTTTAAAGAAATATCATCACTTTGTACTAAACTTATATAAAAAGAACCTTGTACAACATACAAAGTACTTATTTGATAAAAAAATCTATTCTCTGAGAAGCTTTAACATCTTTGTTGTAAGTAAAATCCTTAATTAAATCTTAAACTAAAGATTCTTTGAAGCCAAAGGTAAATCAATTTCGAGTTTCTGATCGGCTAAAAAAATTAATCGTTATTAACTAAATGGTCTTTGTGTTTTGTTAATCCATTTTTAACATTATTATTATTGTTATAGCCTCTTTATTTCCATAATAAATAATATATTAAACAAGTATATCATATGATTAATTATTACATAATATATGCATGCATTAAAAATAAAATATTACTAGTAATAATCATTAAATTTTAATTTTAATCATAATAAATAATTTCAATGTACATAATTTTTTAAATAATAATAATTAAAAAGAATTAAAATCGGAATACATTTTTTTATAAATCATTATAGACCCCACTACGGGTAAAGGCTTCCTCAATTTTGCTCCACATCTGTCTGTCTTTTGCTCCTTTGGTCTACCTCTTAATCTTTTATTTATTGGTTCTTGCCAGGTTATCCTTGACAGTTATCCTTAGTGTTCATTTTTCCTTGTCCATGCGCGCATTATGACCCGCTCAATTCCATTTTTGTTTTTAAGAATATTTTAAAGCGTCTATTATTTTTGTTGTGTTCCTTATTTCTGTATTTCTTTTGCGATGGTTTCTTTGTATGTTTAATAGACTCCTTTTCATCGCTGTCTGGCATACTTGTTTATATCTTTGGTGTAGTTATTGTGAATCCATGTTTGGCAGCCATATGTAAGACAAAGTACTAAAAATGAATCCATTATTTTTTTCTTAAGTCATAATTCTGATATAAGGGTTTTTTTTATTGCTCCAGAAATTATTCCAGGTTATGTTGATTCGTCTTTTAACCTCATCTTCGTGTCTTGTCTTTGAGAAAGTACGTACGTATAAGAACTTGTTGACCCCGGTAAACATAGCTTTGGACATATTGTAATGTATTGTTAATAATCTTTATTGGAATAGTTTGGTGATTCGTCATAATTTTAGTTTTACTAGCATTTAGTTCTTAACCGACCTCATTGCTTACATCATTTAATAATTTAAATCGATAATCATTTTCTGTAATTGAGATGCTGTTTTAGAGAAGAGTATGATTTCATATGCAAATCTAAGATTACTGAGAAGTTTCATTTAAGAAACTCCTTTCCTTTCCCAGTTCAGAGTTTCATTATACTTTGGAGCACAGCTATAAAGATAAAAGGTGATAGGGGTCACCCTGCCTGACGGCTCTACTAATATTTATTTCAGGATCTTGTCTCTCTAACTTTGCTATTGTAGTAAATGTCTTTTATTAGATCTATAGTTTCTGATGGTATTTCGCATTCATGTAGAGCTTTCCACATTCTTTCATGTAATATAGCGTCGAAAGCTTTGGCGTAGTCAATAAATGCAAAGTAGAGAGGTTTATTGTCTTCCAAATATTTTTCATGATTAATTTACAGTGTGTGGATGTGAAACCCGCTTGGGGTTTCAGGGAAAACTTCTCAACAACAGATTAATCCGGCGGTTAAAATTTCTCTATGAACATTGCTAGGCGAACCCCAAGACATGAAGCAAATAGTTTGTACACGTTTGATTGTAAGCTTATTGGGTGGTAGTTTCTAATATCGGCAGGGTCTTCTTTCTTGTAAAATAGAACTATGTCGGATTGCGCCCATTCGTTTGGTATTGCTCTGTCATTTAAGATCTTGTTAAATAAAATTGTTTAGTATGGTGCTAATAATATTTTCCCCAATTTTAATGCTTCATTTGAGATTCCATCTTGCCTTGATTTCTTGGATAATTCCGTCAACGGTTGGTGCGTGTACTTGTATAATAATGAGTCTTGCGTTGTCAAAACTTACATTTAAAATGTAAATGCGATCGGATACTCCAATAAATCTCACAATATTTCGTTTATATTGCTTTTTTATGAGGAACCCGCCACCATATTGACCTTTCGTTTTCCCAAAATAGCAGAAAATATGATCGTCTTCTTCTATAATATTATATCCTGTTCGTCTTATTTCAGAAATGCCAATAATATCGTATTTTTAACTTATACCGACTTCTTCAAAAATGAGGAGGTTCACGATTCGGCCGGTATTGACACTGATTTCTCCGCGGTTTCTAAACCGATTTACGTAATTCATTTTTTGTTTGATACGGAATAGTTTCGAATTGGTCAGTCAGATTTGGTCAGTCGAATTGGTCAGAATAGTTGGTTCAGGTAGGCCCATTAGTTTTTATTTTATGACCATTTTTGTCCAAATTTTGTACTAGCTCCTCCGGAAGGAAATCAAAACGTGCTGTGACTAATGATATCTGTTATTTTAGATATAATAATTTCCTACAGACTGTACATGATACCATGTATAGTATAGAATCAGAAATAGTATAGAATCAGAAATACTAGTATAGAATCAGAATATAGATTTATGGTTATAAAATTACGCTCATTCATTGAACGAAGTCTTTGTGAAGTCTGACGCGCTGCTGCTAGCCGGTTTTCACGTTGCTGAGAAGACTCGGTTGCTGTACGGTTTCGTATCACTTGTTATCTTGGAGCCCTCTGCTCAGTCGACTCGTTCTCTAAACGCTCATTAATGAAATCAAGTCTATGACTCGTTGGCCAGACGCTCATTAATGAGACCAAGTCTATTAGCTCTCTCCTCAAAACACTCATTCGCAAGACGGACGTAAAAAAACCCACTTTAAAACTTAAAAGTGAAAAATAGTGAAGATTTAATATTTATTATATACTACCTATTATTTATATGTACTATTGACTAAAAGGATTCGGTGCCAAACCAATAATTATATTTAACCACTTAAATGAATACGAGCAAATTAATACAATGAAATGCCTACTTTAATGATTTAGATACGTAAATAAACATAATAAAAAGAAATTAAATCTTAATATTATAAGCAGTTCTATTAATACGAAGAATAGTTTAAAAAAAACAAAATTATGAAAATGTATTAAACAGAATTCTTTGACTAAATGGACATGTGAATTACTAAATGCCTACTTCAAAAATTAAGATACATAAATAAAGCTACAAAAGAGCAATTAAATCGTAATATGATTACTAGCTTGAAACGATACGAAAAAAAAACAAAAAAATAAATAATTACAAAAATGTATTCTACTGAATTCCTATACTAAATGTCTCGCCACCGAACCTATTAGTAAATAGGACTTATAAATAATAGGTAGTACATAATAAATATTACGTTTTCATTATTTTTTACTTTTTAGTTTTAAAGTCGTTTTTTAACGTAGTTATTTCTATATTTATGTAAAACAAACTTATCGAATGTTTGATATATGTAAAACAAACTTATTCGTTGCTTAAACAAACATACACACAAATTAAACCTTAAAACCAAGTTACCAGTAGTTGTGTCAAAGCATTTATTTAAATGTACATCTTGTAGTAGGCTGTTAACTGTTAAGTGTCAGTAGATGGAACTGAAGGTCTACGTAACACGGTTATGTACTTAAGAAATGTATGATAAATTTATAAATCTTGAAATAAAACTATTTTTACGGTTTGAACTCGCGTATATTGAATGAAATTTTAAATTTACATTTTAAATCTAACCCGACGCGACGTTTCGAATGCTTTGCAGCAATCATGTTCACGGTAAGACGAGATGAAGGTATCTGTCTTCTCTATTAAAATTAGTATGTTTTTTAATTTCAATAGCCTCATGAACCATTCTTGGAATGTAACGTTGTTCTTTAGCGAGGATTTTAGGTTTATCAAATCTTATATAATGATTGGGCTTGTCTATGGTATGTTCACACATTGCAGACTTGATGTATAGATAAATATAGATAACTTTTTTAAGATGTTGCCGATTCTGTCAGTAACTCCTTTCACATATGGTAGGGCCGGTTGACGCTCAACTGTGGGTGGCTTGATGTGGTTTCTGCGACGCTGGCGAGGTACGGGCAGGTGATTGTTGAACAAGGCATGCTTGACATGCTGCAGCTCGGCCTCTAGGTGTTCAGCGTCACAGATGTGTTGTGCTCTCTGAAACAAAGATTTGCCAACGGTAGCTAACTGGCTAGGGTGGTGGTGTGATTTACCATTGAGGTACCTATCTGTACGTGTGGGTTTCCTATAAACAGTGTGTCCTAATGTATTATCAGCATTCTTGATAATAAGAATATCAAGTCAAATAATACTTTAGGTATCCTTGATATTCTTATTATTAAAATAGTTTTATTTCAATGTGTAGTACTCGTGAAAGCCTTAGAAAACACTTTATAAATCTTATTAACTTGGATGCTGTTGAATCGATACCTATTAAAAATATTTATGAAAACCCTACTTGTAAATTCGTATCAAAACCTTACTGGTCAGCCGAATTATCACAAGCTTTGGCTAAGCGAAGGCGTGCATTAGCACAAAATTAGAAAGTTACGTTCACGCAAAAACTTATCCGAAAGTTTGTTGCTAACTCATTTCATCAATTTTGTGACGGTATTTCAATAGTTTTCTCTAGTGGTTAAATGTGGAAAAAAAATGAGATGGCTCAAGAGTTGTAATAATGTTAAAAGTAATTTAGATTGGGACAAAGCGTATTTGTTATTGAAACAGCTAACACCGGATTATGTTACACCCATAACACTTTTATTTTAATCGAATTATTAGCAACTTAAGGTACCTATTACCATTCAAGAATTATCAAATACGATATTATGAAGAATCAAATATGATGTTGTTTCATTATCTATAATATATCACTTTCCCATTAAACAAATATTAATAGATATATTAAATAGGATTTTATTTGAAGGGAATCCTTCGCAATGGAGAGACATTAAGATTTGGCCTATTCCGAAGACTAGTGCTGACGCAAATAATTTGTCTTCCGTCAGACCTATTTCACTTAGATCCTGTATGGCTAAAGTGCTACACAATATTATTACAAAAGGACTTGAGTGGTATTTAGAAAAGAACAAATTGTTTTCTAATAAAACTACAGGATTTAGGCAAACACAATCAAGCCTAGATAATTTAGTCAGGTTAGTTTCTCAAATTCAAATAGAATTTTCTAGTAAACAGAAAACATTGGGATATTTTGTTGACGTGAATAACGCGTATAATAAATAATGTAGACATCGGTAAGATTTCAAATTGACGAGTTGCAAGTTGGGGCAACTATGTGTAGGTATATTTGGATGTATTTAAAGGAAAGGCATATATGTAAATATGAATCAGGCACAAATAAATCCATCACCTGGTGGACTGGCAAGTATCTGGCGCAGGGAGATCCCATGTCTCCAATTTTATTCAACATCGCCACTCGTGATATCTGTAGAAATATTGTCAATGTTTTTATTTCACAGTATGCAGATGATTTTGTGTTATATGTATCAGGTCAAAATCAAAGATTTATGACAACTTAATTACAAAATTCAATAAATTATTTATGCAAAATATTAGTAGACATAGGGAATTATTATCTAAAAAAAGCAACTTATGTTTGTTTTCGAGGCGTCGATTACACTAGCAGCTTAATATTTCTTTTGATTATGTCAATCTCGAAAATGTACAGGAAGGTAAATCTTTGGGTATTTGGTTAGATAAGTTATTGAGATGGGGAAAACAAATTAAAAACATAAGTATGAAGTTAAACAAGTTCTTAAATGTTTTTAGTGTACTAGCTAGGTCATCTTGGTTTGTTCACCCTATGCATTTAAGGAAATTATATATCTCAATTATAAGAAGTAGTTTGGATTATGCAGGTTTTTTAATAAATACCAGTTCTCTTACTAATTTATCGAAATTGGACAAGATTCAAAATCGAGCAATGAGAGTTATAGGCGGTTTTTTTAAAAGTAGCACGTCATGGCATCAGAATTATGTATTTCGCCATTACTATTTCGAAGAAATTATTTGGCTCATAAATTTTTATTAAAATCTAAGTCTGTCGATTCCATAGCAATAATTCCAAAATTAGCTTCAACGTATCAGAATTCTCGTTATTGGAATAACAAAAGAAAACCCTTGTTTTATGTGGTTTTTAATGAGTTGTATGATGTACAAAATTCTAAAATCTTGGAAATGTATTCTTTGTCAACCTGGGTTTCAAACGTGGATATAAGAACATAGTTATGTCTGGCACTTGACGACGTACATGGATCCAAAAGATTTCACAACTCAGACAAATTATTAAAAAACTCTTTAAGAACTTTTAAAAGAAAATATTCTGATTGCTATCAAATTTATACAGATTGGTCTAAGGATGGTAATGGAATTGGAGCTTCATTTTATGATTCACTAACTAATATAACGACAAAAAATAACAATATTTCAATTTTAGGAGCCTAACTGCTTGCAATATTTGAATGTTTATCGTATATTAATTCGTGAGAAGGTAATAAATTGGTAGTACTTAGTAATTCTAAAAGTGCCCTACAACATAAAGCTTGGTGCACCTCGGGTAAACGAGGGTTATCTGTAGCTTTACAAATATTTTTAATTTTAGAAAAAAGAGGTAAGAGTATTAAATTTCAATGGATTTCATCTTATATAAATTTGATTGGTAATAATTTAGCAGATACGGGTGAAAAAATGTTAATTGTAGATTGTATACCTGCAAACAATGTACCGTTTTTTACCGAGTTTTTGAGAGATATTAAAGTTAAGTGCTTAGACGATTGAAAGAGTATTTTGACAAAAGATCGGTCGAAAATGGTATATGGTATAAAACAATTCAAAACGAGCCTCCCAAGATACCTTGGTTTTATAATTCAAACTTAAGTCGACAAATGTTGGTTACTAGTTTGAGACTTCGATCCGGGCATGTTCCATTAAGTGTGTTTGGATTCATGATGATAGTTGTACAATCTCCTAATTGTACATTTTGCAACACAAGAGAAGATGTATACCACGCTTGAGTGGAGTATCCTCGGGTCGGAGTCGGCTCCGAAGATTTAGAAGATTTAGAAGAAGAATTTAATGTAAATTATATATGGGTGGGAGACTTGTTATTTGATTTTTTCCAATCCTACTTCCAAATTAGCGATTAAGGTGTATTATTTATTTTTAAAATTATGTAGATTAAGAGGACAGTGATTGTCACTTGTAACAATGGGGCTGACATAATTGTTAAACGACCAAAGCCTCCTTATTAAATGAAGAAAAAAAAATACATATTAGAGATAAGAGAAAATATTTCTAGAACTGAATGTTGAAGGAGTGACGACGGTTTGTTCGTTCGGAAAAGTAAACTATATTCGGTTGACAATTACGGCGAAAACGGCGCGATAACGGAACTGAAATGCCCTACGTGCGGCTTTTCACTGCGGATAGAGTTTACCCTCATATATCTCATGGTGAGCCATTGAATGAAAACTACCAGGAGTCCATGACCATCCGGACGCGTCTTAGCATTCCAAATACTAAACAATCGACCTGGAAAGTACATGACCAAAATATAGCGGCCCTGTTAGAGCACCCGGGCTCAAATCAGGTACTCGATGCGCAAGTAGAGACTTTCCAAAATACTATTTACGACTACTTTAATGAGCACTATCCACCTACGAATCGTTATGCTCACAAAAATAAAGAAAACGGTTTTAAATTGAAAATGAGGAGGAAAAAAAGAGATCTTATAAAGAAACTTCGTATAGCCAAAGCCTTAGGCGATAATCAACTTAGTCACCAACTGTCTAGGGCATTGCGATCAATTCTTAAACTTATCCAAGGTATAACAAATCAAATAACGAAAAATCGTGATAGCTTTGATCGGGCAAAACATGAAGTAGACTTTGATAAAAATCCTTTTAAATACTCAAAAAACATTTTCAAAGATCAAAAAGGTAAGCTTCTCTTGACCAACGAGCAAATTTTCGACCATTATAAAAGCACATACGAAGTGCCAGAAAACCAAAGACTATATGGGGATCCAAACGAACACAAACCTGAGACTATTACTGAAGATTTTCAAGCCAACCCACCAACTTTGGAGGAAATCAATAAAATAATTAAAATGAAACCATCTAAGTCAGCACCAGGTCCGGATGGTATCCCTTATATAGTTTACAAAAAATGTCCGTCGCTCCATAAACATCTTTTAAATATATTCGGTAAAATCTGGTCAAGAAATACCGGTATCGTTCGGAAAAGCCCTTTTTGTCCTCATTCCGAAAAACGACATTGTCAATAATCCCAAGGATACTAGACCGATAGCCCTAACAAATACAATTTCCAAAATATTTTTCTCTTTTTTACAAACTAAAATGACGCAATTCATGATTAACAATAGATATTTCAGGCCTAATCACCAGAAAGGGTTTTTGCCCGGAATTTCTGGATGCCTGGAACATAATACGTTAATATCGGAAAGCCTTAAAGATGCTAGAACTAGCGAGAGACAAATTACGGTTTGTTGGATAGACTTAGAAAACGCCTTTGGGTCGGTACGACATGAACTAATGATGTTCGCGCTTAAATGGTATAACTTTCCTATGGTAGTTCGCGACATTATTGCATCATATTATTCAAAATTAAAATTCTCAATAATTTTTAATGAAAACCACTCAAAACCACTTAATTATAACGTTGGTTTATTTCAGGGCTGTTGTATTTCTCCTATTATATTTAATATAGTTATTAATATTTTAATAGACAAATTAATTAGAAATGAAAAAAAGTGGGGCTATCGGTTTAAGTTCAACAACAAATACACAGAATCCATACTAGCTTTTGCAGATGATCTCGCGATACTGACACGTAACCCGAAACAATGTCAGGTACTTTTAAATGTAGTTGAGGATTTCTGTACGTGGACGGGCGGATTGAGGACAAAACCAAGTAAATGTTTTAGTCTGTGTCTGGGTAGACGGAATACCAAATATACCTCTTACGATCCGGGTCTTATAATAGGCGGTCAGTGCGTTAGTACGGTTACGGAAGCAGCTCCGTTTAAATTTTTAGGTAAAAAAATCGATTACCAAGGCCGTACTCCATCGTTGGATGTAATAGTCGATAGCTTTTTAAACGATCTCAAAAAGGTAGACAACCAACCAATAAGTAACGTCAAAAAAGCTTGGATTTACGATAATTATTTAACATCACGTCTAAATTGGCCTTTCCTCGTGTATGATATAAATAAAACCCTTTTGTCAAAGTTAGATGCAAGCGTCATAAAGACATTGAAGTTATGGCTCGGGTTAGCGCACTCAGCGGACTCTTCAACCTTATTTAGAGACCGTAACAACTTTGGATTAAAATTAAAGAAACCATCGGAGCTCTACAAACATCTAAGAGTTACCAAAAGACATATCATCGGAAAATCTAAAGATGATACTGTAACTTCTCTCCCAAAAGACAAAGTTGCCTCAGAGCTCGAGTCACGACTTCAATTCTATAAAAAGTTTATGATAGGTGCTCAAACAAATAAAGTAGGGCTAGGATCAAGTAGGAAAGTTCAAGACATAGACATAACAAAATCTTTTATTCGACAAGACGAAAACGATAATTACCGACTCCACGCGATGAGCCTAGAAATTCAAAACGAATGGGTGACCATAGGAGATTTTTGTATTCCACTAGCTTTGAAGTGGCGCACCTTAATTTATGATTGGTCCCCAGCATTATTAAAATTCTATCTTAATGCATTCCAAATGACTCTCCCAGATCAAAGTAATTTAGTAAGATGGGGCAAAGCCACCGAAAAGTCTTGCAACATCTGTGGGGAGGCAATAGGAACCGCGAAACACCTATTAGTAGGGTGTAGGGTACTTCTAGATAAAGGTCAATACTCGCGTCGCCACGACAAGGTATTAGAAATTATACGGGAAGCGGTTAGTCTTTCAGTAGCAAGAGCGCGGAAGGGTATAACAACCACCGAACGATCTATAGAATTCGTAAAAGAAGGCTCCTCCAAAAAATCAAAAGCGAAGCCTTATTCAATATTAGGCGCGGCTCCTGATTGGATTCTCATGATGGACACGTATGAAAAGCATTACAAAATCCCTGGGGATGTTGGTGTTTTGTCATCCAGACCGGACTTATTCCTGTATTCGAAACATCTGAGGCGCGTGATACTTGTGGAGCTTACTGTTCCTTGGGAAACAAACATCCCAAGGGATCACACATTCAAGCTCAATAAATATTACGAACTAACCAACGAACTGATCAGGAATAAATTTATAGTTAGTTTGTACGCGGTAGAAGTGGGAGCGAGAGGTATAACAGCAAAATCTCTCTATAGCCTACTTAAAGATCTTGGCCTTTCTAGAACAAGCATCGGTTCATTTCTAGAACGTACTTCAAAGGCGGCATTAGTAGGTTCTTTCCAAATTTGGTTAGGTAGGGAGAGGAGTGTGGAGGGTGAAGGTGAGCGTTTTTGCGCATAATAAAGGGGCCCCTTAAACCTACTCCTGGGTCGCAAGTCCCAGGCACTGCTTGCACTCCTCTCCTTGCAACGCGATGGGCCCGGCACCCGCACGGTGAATCCATGGATTGCTAAGAAGCTTCGTCTGTCTCTGATAAATAGATGAATTGAAAATTCAATGCAGTACATCTTTTAGTAATTTGAAAACAACTAAAAATCCTAATGGATATAATAAATGAAATGACGTTTAAGAAATTGTTAGAAATTCAAATTTAGTTCTAGAACACGACGTTTACAACATCTTGGCAAGAGTTTGAATACATCAATTAAACTAGACACATTTACTAGAATAATAATTCTTAGAGTTTTATGAGGGACTTTATCAACGACTCGTTTAAACTTCATTTTATAGTTTTTTCTGATAACAACCCTTCACTTAAAGAAACAAATGAGATGTTATAGAAAGAGAAATCATTGCACACAATAACAAAAAAAAACACTAACATGTCTATATTAGTGATTAAGCAATAATTCAAGTTCATTAAAACTAATAATTACAGTATCCACTATCCAGTACCTACTTATCTTTTTTGTCTAGGTAAAGATATTTTAATATCGAAACAACGACAAATAGGTACTTACCCAATTTACAGAATTAATTGAGAAGATGGGATTACCAATTGGGATGAGATTACGACATCTAATGGAGCTTGTACTGAAAGTATGCAATAACGTGTTATACTCGTAAAATGTAGCTGTTGTTGAATATTACAATATTGAATATAAGAACTGAACTACTGTTTTAACCAGGAATATTTTGCTATGAAAGTGGGAATATACTAATATTTGATTTAGTGGTACTTTTAACATGAATATTGAATGGGCTATACATAAGATAAATCCAACGTTTAAGCATTTAATTTCAGTGCATATTTAAACAAAAATCAATATTATCAGCTTTATTATATTATTATATATTTTAATACCTCTTCATGATTCCGAAGTCGTCTGAAATACAAAATAGTAATAAATATATAAACAGTTATAACAATAGTACATTATAATTATATTTAAATTGTAGAGTATAAAGGAAAAGGTAAAGTGTGAATCTTTACTAGATACTTATAGTACGAGTATGAAATAACTACAATACGACGCGCCGCATGTTCACAGTGAATAGCATTGGTTCTACTGAAACAAGGACTGTTATTGGATTAATAACATTCTTGGAATATTTACGTAGAACTCATGCGTACGTGTGAGCAGTTTAATAGCTCATATAATGTTGATAGTACCATGAACTGGAGATTTGAAACGATAAATTAGTGTATACTAATTCAAGGCCATTATTTCGTCCATTAAATATGAGTTCAAAGTTTACTTTACATAGCTATGTTATGTCATTTAAAATGTAAGTAAAAGATTATTAATCATGAACCCGATCCCTTCAGTTTGGAAATTTCTTTTTCAATTTTAGGCAATGACGAAGCAAAGTGTTAGTACATAAAAGAGGATACTCGCACTTACAAGACCTTTATGAATTACGTAAGTCCAACAATTTTTGAACAGAATTTTACAATATATTGATAGTTTAATTTTAAAAGGATATTATATTCACTGTTGTTTTTATTTATTAACAACAATTTATTTTTTTTTTAAATTTATTTTTAATTATTTATTAACAACAACGAACAAAATATATAATCGAACAAAAAATAAGATTACATTCCTATATTTTCCTATATGGAGTAGAGTAAATTATTTTATTAATAGAATTCCTTAACTTTAATATCTATCTAATCTCATAACACGCACCCAATTAAAATGAATTCAAATTAAATCATATGTTATAAATATTATCTAACTATTATCACAAATAAATTAATTACATTATAAGCTGTCAATATTAATTTCGTACTTAATTGTGCGAAAGAAAAGAAAAAAACACAATGGAACAAAAAATCACACAACTATGCTTTTTTTCTATATATAAAGCGTATATTTTGCCCATTCTTTTGTGAATCTAATAGAAATAATATAACCAGATGTCTAAAGTAATCTTTATCTATTGTCCAAACCGTAATTAATATTAAAACTTTACTATACTGCCGTTACACTTACCTATATATTAAATTTCATTAAATCCTTCCTAGACGGAAAAACCGATGAACATTCTAAAAAGCACTTCATTGGTTCTCATATACTTATTTAGATTATATATATGCTCCTAGATTAGTTTCACTAAGGGTCGACAAGGGTTGAAGAAACTTTAAAATGTAAATATAAATGTACCAAGCTGTTAATATGGACAGAAACACTTAGTATCTTATTAGGGTTAACATAATGTTTGAATGAAATTAACGTTTATATTAAAAATACGTCTATTTACCTTAGAAATAAGAATGTTTAATCATTATATCTTTTATAAAGCATTTATGAGAAAGCTTGACGTTTGAAAGTAGAATATTTTCATAACAATTTTGAACTATAATGAAAACTGAAGCTAATTCGAATTAACTTGGTTAAGCCATATCTCATTGAAAAGTTTTGCGTTCAAGACAAGTAATTATATAATTTGTGAAAATGTTGTTATACTTCTAGCTAAGTCGTAAACTAAGCTTTTACTAGTACATACTATATTATTTGTAGGCTTAGTATAGGTAAGTGTAGTAATGGACCGCACAGTTCTTTGCAATTTTGAATGTTTTTTATAACCCCATTCGAATAGAGCGTCAAAAATGTTTGAGGTAACTTTAAGCAGTTAGATATCTCTTTAAAACGAAGTTGGCTATTGAATTGATCGCTTGTTTGATTCACGAAAATATATAATAATAAAATATAATAATAATTCATCGTTTAATATGTACTCTAATGTTTTATTCAATATGTATATCACGAAGAACACACAAAAAGAAAAGATAACCTTTCTTAAATACACAAAGTCCATAGATATCAGAAAACAATATATTTATAAACAAATAAACGATTGTTATTTTACATCTGACCTTATAAAATACAAATATATTATTCTCACTGAAATTGAGTGGAAAAATATATTTTCTTACTCTTGTTTATAAGTTTAATCATTGCAGCGTAATTATTAGACAAATATATCAAAATCGTTATATTTTTTCTCGGATTTTTTAGAAAGTATACTTTGAAAAGATTAGTTTTATTATTTCATTCCTTTCTAACAAAAAGAGAAATGCTAAAGAAAATAATGTTGAAACGCATCTCAAGAAATCAGATTACTTCTGTTTCCAAGATACGGAAGTTTCTTCCGCACTACAGAGCAGTTTTGTGTATCTTATTATTGTTATTGAAACTATTAAGAAAAATCCTAAAGAAGTTGATTTTTAACATTATGAAAATCAAATTATTAAACCAATTAATAAAGTCTTTTAATTGTTGTTTTCGTAGAATTCTTGACTGTATTGTATAACTACACTCATCTGTTTCATTTTATTGTTCTAAGTAGGTACAATACGTCATAAAAGATAATTAAACATGTATTTGAAAAGTAAAACTATATAAGTAGTCTTACTAAAAATATACAAAAACTCTTTCATCAGCATCTTCCAGCTAAATATATTTTTTCCAAAAAGGTAATTGGAAAAATTATATTTAGGTATGCGAAGCTATTTTTCTATCTATTACATATGCTTTTAGTCTAAAATACAAATATTTTTTTTACTTTTGTAAATATCTTTAAACATGTATAGCCATGTTAAGCTTATTTAAATTTATAAAATATATAATGAAAAATAAACAGATAAGAGATTCGAACCTGCGACCTCTGGGAAACCGTCCCGTCGCTCTACCAATTGAGCTACCGTACCGTTAGTTAGGATTTTCGAAAGAAGCTTAACAGATGTCACCACCGTCGCAATAAAGACGATCATATATAGAATGCTTAATTCACCGAGACGGACAGCGATACGGTAGCTAAATTGGTAGAGTGACGGGACGGTTTCCCAAAGGTCACGGGTTCGAATCCCTGCTCGTATCGGTTTATTATTCATTCTATATTTATATACATATTTTTTAAATGAAACGTCATTAAACAATATAACTTTTATAAAGTTTAAAATGTTAAAAATATTTCTAAATCTAGAGTATTAAAATATATATGTTAGTCCATTTGTTTGAAGAGTCTTAATTATGATGATGCTGCAGATGCAATCAACTAGATAAATTACACAAAGGAAAATTAACAATAATTTGTAATTGGTTTTAACTTTTTAATTGTGAAGGCAAGTTCTAAATGAGTTAGTATTTAACATAGTTATTTAGAATTAGCTTCAATTTTCATTATAGTTAAAGAATGCTTTAAAAATATTTTCTTCTTGTTTGTGTAGCCGTTATCTCATAAATGTTTTTATAAAGGAATACTCCAAATTGTTTATTTGTGAACGTTTTAATTATCTCTAAGAAAATTACATCAAAGCTACAGTAAATCTATTTATAAATAAAACTTTTGTAGTCGTTTTCTTACACATACCGAGATATCAGAAATCCTTACAATAGATTTCAAAAAAAAAATCAAATTTATCTTGAAACAAAATGTTATCATTTTAATTTTGACTTTGTTACATACTTACTAAAAAGATCCTTTACAAAAAGCTTCTACTTCTGCCTCAAGAACCAGAAAAGCTCTATCTATTCGTCAGATATTCCAAAAGATCTTGTTTGACAGTGACCAAGAACTACCATATAAAAATATATTAAGAAAATCAATAATGCTATCCATAAATTTATTCTAACTTTACTTAAGGCTAAAAAAGTTTGCTTAAATTGGAAACTGTTGTCAGTTGATTTTTACAGAATAGGAAAAACATTTCAGAAATTATTGAGTAGCAACTTTCTTCATAATATGTAAAATATTTATAAAATGAATAAATCATTTAGTATTGTATTTTAAGCAGTGATGACGCTGCCAACCAAGTTGTATTTACGGCTTTCAGGGCTTGAAGTCTGCGCTTTTCACTGTAGTTAAATATAGTTGATAAATACCAACGCTTGGTTTAGTTAGGATGGTCAGTGTGCTTTTTATGAGTACGAAAACTGTGATAATGATTTTGCATATTAGAATAAAAAAGTTTCCAAAAAATAAGGTTTTTTTTTATTTGATAAACAGAAAAGAGTAAACAGTTAGAGTAAATAAGTTTCATAACAGAAAGTACTGGCTGGTTTTTTATTTAATAGAAACTGTGGTTAATTTAAAACAAATGACTTTTCAAAACTATAGTTATTATTATTAGCTTATAAAATGACGATAACAATAGCATCTTTTTATTACTTCTGGTAATTTAATTCTGTTATTTTGGTAGGCTCAAGTCTGTCGGATCGTGGCAATGAAAGTAATTTGTTTCTTTGATATGCATTTTAACGTAATATTTTTAAGGAAGCTATATTTTTTATTCAAAATAAGAATTAAACACAATCTAAGTAGGTAATTCAAAGTATCTATGGGCAGGATATATAAGGTTAAAGAAACTTAAAATCATATCCAAGTGCTAAATTATCAAAGTAAAGCATAGAAAGTAATTATTACAAAGAAATATAAACACTGTAAATGTGAAGGCAACTGTTGCCACTAAATGTTTTGTATATTCGCTCGTGCACTGGAAATCATCATCTAACAACAAACACTACACACAACAGGAGAATGAAATAAAATTTAAAATACTAAGAGTAAAGCTTATTTTAAGTGGTAGTCAATGTACAAATAAATAAAAAATGTTCATGTTTCCTTCTTGCCTAGAAGGAATACGAAAAAAGATACTAAAAAGTAGGAATGGGGAGTAAATATATCATTAAGAATCCTAAATACATACATCGCATCGTTACAATCTCGTCTTTTAGCAAACCATGATAGCTCGTGTATTGTTAATGAATTATTAAAATCTGTATAAACATTTCCAACTCTATACTCTAATGAAATTATATATATTTTTTGCAATATTTTAATTTTGTCAAAGTAAACTTTTTGGAATGGGATCCCTACGCAGCTACCGAATTATAAACGACTGCGAACACAACTATTGTACAAGATTATGTAATGAATTTTTGATAAAACGTTTTTACATAAATTGTAATCTTTTTGAATGGGATTTTTTTTACGTGTATTATTATTAGGTTATTGCAAAGCACTGGTCAATCTGAAGCAAGAGAATATTTTTTCTACAATAACTAACAAAACTATCAAGATCCTGCTGTAAGAAATCATGAATGATTCTAAGTATTTTAGTGTAGTCGGCATACATCAAAACCCTGGAGTAATCAATCAAGTTCAAAAGATCGTTAACATACAAGATAAATAACAATGGGCCTAAATGCGAGCCTTGTAGAACTCCAGAGAGTATATCCTTATATATACAGCAATATATAATGCCCGACAATACAACAGCCTGACTCGACGGTTCGTTACATAGGAAGATATCCAACAGAACAAATCTCCGTGACTTCCAAGTTTGAAAAGCTTCGAAAGCAAATTATTGTAACAGATTTTATAAAATGCTTTAGCAAAATCGGTGTAAATGACATTCACTTGAAGATTCTGACCCATGGCTTTAGATACCATTGCAGTAAATGGTAACAAATTACTTTCAACTCCCCTACCTCTGTAAAACCATGCTGGTTTGTTGAAAGCACTCGTTGTACTGTATTAAATAGCACGGTAATGTATAATGTCTTATGGTACACTACCTTTTGGTATTGTTGTTATCCAAGCTTCTTTCCATAAAGACGGAAAACAACAGTAACAAAAAATAACAGTAACTGGAAGAGTTCGTGCGCTAGAGCATCTACTGATAAGTAAAGGATGCACACAGTCAAGACCAGAGCCTTTGGTTACGTCCACATCTTTTAACTCTTTGAATGGGTAATATCAAGTGAGCAGATTTGAATTAATGTATCATCAGCCAAGTTTAAAGGTACGGTTAAACTACCTAATGGTTTCTTAAAAACAGAATAAAAATGGGTCACTCAGCCTGTGACCACGGCCGGTGCAACCTGGTCAAAACGTGGGGCAAATACAAGGTATGTGATACCTATTCCAGACGCGTCAATTCCCGATTTCTTATATAATAATATATAATGAAACGCGATAGTTTAAAAGTTAGAATAAGAATGCTTATTGAATAAATCGCATATCTGCTTCCCATCCGACGTCGTTAGTCCCTTGTATCCCTTTCTTCGTATTTAATATAATCAGTAAAAAATATATTTTTCCATAGATTTGGCACGTTTTTTTAAACTTTAAAGCTTTCATAGTCAAATGGATGTTGGTATATCTTCCAATTTTGTGATATTTATTTTTTAAAAGATTTTTAAGAGGTTTATTATGTTACATTGGAAAGGAACATGATCTGTTTATTAGCTTACGAGGCAAAAATTTAATTACTAAATGATTTCAAATGTCATAAAAAATATTCACACAAGTTTCAACGTCAGACGAACCGAACAATGTATGTCAATCAAATATTTTTAGTTGTGTATTAAAAAATCCAAAATTAGCAGCAATGAAATTAAATGTGTAAGTAGGAGCTGATTTTAAAAGTCCAAACAATAACGAAATCTATTTCTATAGGTCTATGGTGAGTACCTTCGGGTATTAAAGGCCGGCTATCGTTTTACAATTAACATTACTCATGATTAAAGCTAGAATTTGTTTTTTCACATTAAATACACCATTCGATTGATTTAGGTTAGTAAAATTTTAAAAATCTGTTAATAATTCAACTGCATAATTACTATTTTTATTTGATAAAATTTTATTCGATGATAAATTAGAAGTAGTTCAAATAGCATCAGAAACATTAAAATCATCTACTATCAAAAATAAATCATTCGGATGGTCGTTTTTTATAGTACTTGTCTTGTCAAAAAATATAACAAGATCTTTTTTGTAAACAAGATCTTGTCAAGCCAATTTTAAGCATTGTGTTCTGACATCGCAAAATGGTAAGCGGTTTCTTCCTATAGAGTTTGAGTAAAAAAAGATGTCAATAAAATTTGGCTTTCTCTTTTGACGTGTGAGACAGCGAGCCAAATCGAACGAGCGAGGAGTGATGATGGTGTGTTCGATAGGAAACTTAACCATGATTAGTTTGAATGATGAATAGAAAATTCAATATCTTTTGCGATTTGAAAATAATTAAGAATAATAATATATAAGATGACTTTTAAGAAATTTTTAGACAACGTTAATTCTAAAACACAACATTTACAACATCTTGGCAAGAGTTGAAATACATCATTCAAACTACACACATTTACTAGAATAATAAATCTTACAGTTTTATGAGTGATTTTATCAACGAGTTGGTTTACACTACTTTGTGTAGTAGTATCTGATAGACGTATTGTAGAAGTAAGAAATCCATTAAATCTAGTAGTTGTAGTATCTAGAACTCACGAGCATATCTCTTTTTCAAGGTATAGTATTTTTATGTTGAAACAACGACAAATAGACACTCGAATTACACAATTAATCGATAAGATGGAATTACCAAAATACGACATCACCTGGGGATCGAACTGAAAGTATGCGGCACATCGGGTTATACTTGTCATAAATACTAGACAGGGTGTTTGGTTTACCTAATAATAGAACATAACTACTGCTTAAATTAAAAAAAATAATTCAACGTTTAAAAGTATAGTTTTTGTAAATATTCAAACAAAAATAAGTATTATTATATTATCATCTATTTTTATCCTAAGTACGAAAAAATAATAAATATATAAACAGTTATAACAATAATCAATAACTATTGAATACTTTGTTACTATTATATTAAAATTGTAAATGATAAATGGAAAGGTAAAGTGTGAATCTTTACTAGATACTTATAGTACGAGTATGAAATACCTACAGTACGACGCGCCGCATGTTCACAGTGAATAGCATTGATTCTACTGAAACAGGGACTGTTATTGGATTAATAGCATTCTTGCAATATTTACGTAGAACTCATGCGTACGTGTGAGCAGTTTACAAGCTCATATAATGTTGATAATATCGTGAACTAGAGATTTGAAACAATAAAATCTTTACACTAATTGAAATACCAAATCTTTAGAAAACCTATGTTATAGCATTTGAATACAAGAATATTAGCTCTTTACCCCAAACAAAACTTCAAAACTGTTTTTTTTTTTATATTAAAATATTGTTTTTCCGCAACCAACATTGAATTCTTATACAGGGTCATTGTAATAAATGTTCTCTACATCAATCCCAAAAACATTTCTTCTAAAATTTTTTAAAACTTACAAACTCTGAATATAGTTGAAATACGTGCGTAGGTAAAATATTTATAATGGATCTGTCAGTAAAAAAAAATCTTACGTTCGTAAGATAGAAAAATGAAAACAACAGTCTAGTTAAAAAAATATGTAAGCCGACTGGAAACAATAGGCTTCAGTTCGTTTATACCTCATGGTAGTAAAATACTTTACCTACAAACGGGCTTTATATAACTAGATATCTTAATTGAACGAGAATAACGGTTGATTAATTCTCTTTCTCGCAGTCTCTTCATCTCTTTCCCGTACCTTCGTCGATACTGCAAGGTTTCCAAAGTTAGATAACAGTAACCAAAGTACCACTTTTTTACAACACGTTGACTAAAATAAAATGGCTTTTTAATATTTAGACAAGATACAAAAATTATTAGAAATTGAAATAAATAGAATATTCATTGACATGTTAAATCAATATAAAACATTAAAAGGTTCACTTTTTACATTAAAATTAAACCATTCTAACAAAGAAGGAATATTAAAATGTTGGTAATAAATTCATAATTTTATAAATAATTATAATTAAGGTTATTTTTTACAGAAGATTATTGACCATTTACATGATATGCAAAATGTACATAAACACTTAGGAATCGAATACAGCAAGCACTTATGAAACAGGATGTATGAAATTATTTTATCTATCGAATTTCTTTTTCTCCCCCGGTGACGCTGTAATAGCCAACAGGACTAACAGCATAGACAGACAAAAAAAAAATATATCGAATTTCTTACATTAATCTTACCATATTCATCCAATAAAAATGTATTTCCGAAAGTAACTATTAACAATATAACAATATTTTTTTAATATCTACAGAATTAAAAATAAACCGATACGAGCAGGGCTTCGAATCTGGGACCTCTGGGAAACCGTCCGGTCGTTCTTCCAATTGAGCTGCCGCATCGCTACTCGTCTCGGCGAATGAAGATCGTCTCGTAATTTCTAAAATATCTATACATAGATATTTTCAAACATAAATGTTAGTTGTGGCATCTTTTCAATGTTTATCAATACTTTTAAGTTGGAAACCTTGGTTAGAAGTTCGAAAGAAGCGTAATAGATGTCACTATCCTCTCGATAAGGACGATCATATACAAAATGCTTCATTTTTTTTAACATTAATAATACAAATGATAAATTACAAGATGAAGCAGTCATGATTTATTTCGCACTCAGTTGTGCGAAACAAAAAACACAACTTAATGGAACAATAAATCATATCAGCATCTGCTTATTTCTATATATTAAGTATATATTTTTTCCATTCTTGTGTAAGTGTAATATAATATAACCAGTAAAGTACATCATTCCTTATCGACGGTTCAAACCCTAATAAACATTTATTAAAACTTAACTTTACTTTCATTACACTCACCTATACATTGAATTTCATTGAATCCTTCCTAGACGAAAAACCGGATAAACATTATTCTTTGGATATTATATATATTATATTATAATGTTTATCCGGTTTTATTTACATTATTATGATAACATAATACTTATTTAGATTATATATATCCCTAGATTAGTATTGCTGAGGGTCGACAAGGGTCGTAGAAACTTTAAAATGTAAATATAAATGTACCAAGCTATTAACTTAACAATAACAGAAACACTTAGTATGTTACTTAGGGCTGACATTATGTTATTTAATTAAATTAACGTTTATATTAAAAATAAGCATATTTTTCTTTTAAATAAAAATGTTTTACATTGATAGTGCGATAATCATCTAGAACACACGTCAGACACTGCGGCCACAAATTGACAAGTATCAAGTAGAAATGTCAATTATTGTGATATCTTTGTTTATATAATTGTTGACGCGTAAAAAATATTCAGCCCAAAGTGACGTCTAGAGGTCTAATATTTTATTTCATAAACCATTATATTAATGTTCTTTTATAGAGCGTTTATGAGATGGCTTGACTTTTGAAAGTGGGATATTTCCATAAAGTTTTGAACTATAATGAAAACTGAAGCTAATTCTGGTTAATCTTGTTAAGCCATATATCATTGAAAAGTTTTAAGACAAGTAATCAAATAATTCGTGTAATTGTTATGTTGTGTATCTAGATAAGTGCTTATTGTGTATATAAGTGCTTATTGAAATAAGCTTTTACTTAGTAGAATAAAATTTGTAAGTTTAGTAAAAATACAAACTGGTATCTTTGTATAACTAATGAATAAATAATTTCTATCGAAATCGATTGCAATCTATTTATCAATTGAAAAAAAATAGCAACCTATACCTTTATCTAAATATGTTCATATTTGTGTTATATAATGTTCTAATGACTATTTAAATTATGCGGATATTATTATTTACCTCCAAAGACATTCGTTGATGTGATAGTTTATATTAGGTATTACATCTACAAAACTTCAAACCTAAATATTTCCATATAATATTCAATGTCATAGTATGAATATTTGGGTCGAAGCACTTTTATCAGTATATGCTCCATAGCAACCCAAAAGGGTCTGTAGAGAAATTTTATTTGACAATTATTACGACATCGACATCGAAAAATATCGTTATTTCGTTTTTAGTAACCACTACTCTTTTCTTGAAAGAGCAATTTTCATATAATGATATACTATTCCCCGCAACTACCTTCACCATCGTAATATTTGTGAGCCCTAGTAGGATGATGTTTAGATAATAAATAGTGTGCTTTTACAAGAACTGATATATAAAATATATCGGTGGTATAATGAAACATTTATAATTAAAAAATCGTATTAGGAAGCCAACATACAGAAGACTGTCCGTTTTATAGACAATTATTATGGTTATTAATGGAAAAACATATTAAACAATTTAAAAATGTACTCATCGAGTATTTATAATATGTAGTAAAACTCTCTGAATGGCTGTATCTTCAATCGTTTAAAACTATTCTCAAGAAGGTTTATCGTATCACAAGTGCCGAGTTAAGCGCAATTAATGCGTGGACACGGGGCAATCAGTGTTGACATAAATACAGGGATCTCGCTAACAGATTTTAAAAGCGCTTTAAAGCGGACTCTTTATGCTGTTTTAATATTATAAAAAGTAATAATACTGTACGTTGTTATATCACTACAATTAATTCATTGATTTATCTGTATAGTGAAAATTTTGCGTTTTTGAATATGTTTTTTTATTAAAAATACTGTTGTGTATATCTTTATAAATTAAAGACGATATGTTATATATTTTACAATTATCAAGAATATTTTGTTGTAATTTACTCTTAATAATATTTATATAGTATTACAGAATTGTGTCAAAGTATCTTATTTAACACGAGACTTCTATATTATGTTCAAAATCGACGGTCCGCAGGAAATTACTACGGTTCGTCGCTCTACCACGGAATATTGCGAAGCCTCAAAGTCATTTACAATTTCAGGTAAATATCATTATGAATAATATTAGTAAAGATAACAAATATTGTAGTACATTTAACCGCCTCGTTGTTCGAGTGGTTAGCGCAGACCTAACGTATAGCGGCGCAATCTGGCTCAAGTTCGATTCCCTACAGGGACAGTCATGTATGTAATGAGCATAGATGTCTATATTTCTGGCTTGGTCGTTTATTAAATATATTGTCAGTATTTATAATGTGTATTTCTATATATTTGTATCGTTATCTAACACCCTTAACTCAAGCAAATAAATTGCTTACTTGGGGGTTAGATCAATGTGTGTAATTTGTCATGTGATATAATTATTATATAAAAAAGTTATTATGAATATAATCAGGAAGCTTAGAAACATTAAAGGGATGCCAAATTATGAATTGTAAGTAGAAGAACGTATGCAGCCGCATAGCTCTCTGGGGGTTGGAAGGAATTCAAACCCCTTGTGCAAACGATCCTTTCTCCAAGTTTCGCTTTGTCGCATCGCCCACATAATATAACCGTTTACATAAAATGATACACCAGTTTATTTATAAAGTGTTTTATTAAACATTTTTGTTTGTAAAATAGTTTAATTAAAACTAACATTTACAACAAACAACTATAAAATTCTTGTTTCATTCATCTAACTCTATACGTACAAATTAATGGGTCCTGTTCAAAATTGGATTGTATCGGGAGAATATTAGAGGCGATATCGGTAACTCAAAATTCGAGAGGGGATGAAAATTATTATTCTTGTAGATAAAAAGACACTCTCATTGGTTGGTTGGTTAGTTGGTTTAGCTTCGTCTATGAACATTTTTTTTGCTTTCAGACACTTTTCTATCCTGATGTTGTTTATTCTTAATTAAGCATACTTAAGTGTCATATCAGTTATAAAACACGTGACCTAGATATGTTGTTTTAAGTAGGTTACCTTGTTAAGGGACATCCCACGTGTATGGTAAAGGGAATAAAAATCTTAGTATGTTGGAGTGGATCCGAAGTTATATTCCAAAAACACCAAACATATAATTCGTATAGTATGCATGCATATATGCAAATGGGCACACACATACGCACGTATGCACAAATAAATGCACATTGCATACATTGCATATAAATTTAGATTTCTAGAGACAGTGTATAAAGACGGATTTTTTTGCTAAAAGGTCAAATAAACATGCTAGTTTAATGTAAATCCTATCTATGAATAAATAAAATAAAACAGATACATCTTCAAATATAACATATGGTACAAGACATAAGCGCCTCGTTATTTATATTAAGCGTATAACACACCATTTATTAAATATTACATTTATATTAAGTAATTCATCATCAGAAACGTCATAATAAATTCTTGCACAATTAAAATCATCTTAAGTACATTTTTTTGCTTAAAATATTATATAAATGAAATATTTACAATGTATTTTCTCTCTTGCAATAATTAATTTCGTAAATTCAAGGGTTATAATTCGCAATAAACATTTCTTATTAAAAATATAACATTAATATACCTACTATAATTAATTTCTATTCGCAAAATAACAATCAAAAGAGGAATGAAGTGTTAAGCTACATACTATTATTAAATCACTTCAAAGATTATGTAAATTAATATTGTTACTATTACAAATAATTTAATACACGAAAGAATACATAGTAGATATAGAATACGAATACCATCGGAGTGCATTGATTTATCTACATGTATATAACAATGGGTATTCTCCTCTTTCTAACTATACTGATAGTTCTACAATACTAGAATACAAAAGGTCTTATCAGATACAAGCATACTTGAAGCTCATTGACTAGGCGTGACAGACTGATATTGACCGACATACATACAAATTGTGTACAATAAGCATAAAGTTATTATACATAGAGTAGGGGAGCCAGCCCATAATGTATCTATCGAAAAAAAAAAAGAGAAAACAAATAAGGATAACTATCTGTCCCTCTTTCTTGCATGTGTGACTAGACAAAGACGAATATCGGTCTCTCATCTTGCCTCTTTATTATTTGTCAGACACTGACACTTATAGGCCTATTGCTCCTTTGTTCTATGAATAATAATTCTATCACAATAAGGCATTGAAACTTACAAACTTTAGGATAAAGTCTGAAGAATCAAGGCTATAAAAATATTTACAAATTATCTTATTTTCAAATCGGATCTCTGACAACAGATTGAGCGCTGACTTCAAAGTCAAATAAATAACAGGTAAATTTTACTTTAAAAAGATATTCTTTATATTGTTTTAATGTTTTATATGTTTTCCAGTATCCGATTGTCATATAGAATTTGATGGAAAGCATTATTTAGATTTTTTACATATATTTATTTAAATGTATCATTAAATATTCTGTCATGTAAGTATTACAGTTGGATGAACTATAATATATTTTATTATATACATATATCTGGACCCCGTTAAATTCTAGTAAACCTCATATTAAAACCAAAGAACAGCGTTTATTTTATCATTTAAACTTTTAATAAATCATTAATAAATTAATAATTAATAAAAACATTGTACAGAAAGCTGGATAATAGGGATTTTTTATTAAAATAACAAAGCGATATAAAGAACAATTGTTACTGACTGTATCAATTGACTAAAATTAATCGCCTCACAGTCTGCAACAGATACAATAGCAGGTTTTTTAACCGATTTTTCAACAGCCGTGTGTATTACTTATACTACCATTTAATACACATATCTACTTACACCAATTAATCCTTAATACATTTAATAACATCGTAACATCTAATTTAATTCCAAAACAATCTTGAAAGCATATCAATCGTATACAATTTAATCTGCAAGCTTAAAACCAAAGTTTAATCAAAATAGATTTATTAATTCAGAATATTCTTTCCTTGAAATAGTACATACAATCAGAAAGACAGATTTACAGATGTCGAGTTTTATTTGTTTGCTTTAAAATTATTTTATATTTAGTACATTGAAATTAATTAACTATAACAAATAAATAACAATGCGAGTTCAAGAAGTTATGCATTATAAGCGAAACTTTACACTTGGTTTCATACATATAGTTTGACTAGTCTAAACTTATCGTCCATATAACAAATAACATTCATAATTTCATTCACAATATCTAACTACACTGAACGGTATAGTCCAACCGTGTACAGAAGGGCGATCACGCCGAACTGGCGGTAGTTTTGCTCACCTCGGCGGCGGTAGTGACGTCAGCAGGCAGCTCGGGCGGCTCGGGAGGCGCGGCGGCGGGACGCAGGGGGCGGGGTGAGTAACGCTGCGTCAGCGCAATGCCTCCGACGACTGGGTGCGATTGACGATTCCCGCCTGAAGGGCGTCGTGCAGCATCCGCTCGTTCTCCTGCCGAACTGAGGGCAAACGGATAGCTTAACCATTGAAATGGATGGATTAAGTTTGGAAAGACATTTTTTTTTATTATTAAGTTTGGTAATTTTTCAAAACGATATAATTTTTAATAATAGTTAATATCTCGTAAAAATTAATAAAAAATGTTGGAATTAGAGGTATCTTTATGTTTGGTGTATCAAGATTATTTTTGTAATAAAATAACATAATACTACGTTTTCGAAAACGAATCAGACATTAAATGTTAAATTTGTTAAATACAATTATTAGCAGCGGCTAGAAAGTTAAGTTGATGAATAGTTAACATATTTTAGTAAAAATAAACAAAAATTGTTGGTTTGAATAGAATTGAAATCCAAAATATATAAAAAATGATCTCCAACATTTTAATATACATATTCTGTCAATAATACCGCGAATAGACTAAAGACCTTCTCACGTCTTCTTAAGGGTGCCGTAAGAACCGGCTAAGGGACAAAAACACTAGCGGATGCCTTCTTTCACGAAGAGGAAAACCAACACACATTATAAAAGGGGTGTGACCAGCAGGTCGGTGGCCAGTTCTAATCACTTAGATAACTTAAATATCTTTTGCAATTCTCTTAAGTAATTGAGATAAGGTAAAGTGGATGATGTTCTTCCAGTTATATTGATACTGGAACTCTACCTAGCAACCTTGATTATATCCGTTGAAATTTATTATCTTTATTCACAAAAAAATATCCTGTAGAACAGAACCAGTATTGCAATCAATTGCCTTTTGATCTAAATATTTAATAATTGATTGCTTACAAATATTTAATAGCGTTTAATTATTTGGTTTATGAATGATTATAATCAAGAACCAAATTTATTCGGCAGTTTTGAAGATGAAGTTAATTAAAATTTAGGCCTTGAATTCTATATACCGTTTACTTCAGAAATCGATTATTTTCAATACATTACTTAAGACTTTACATATACGTTTTCAGTTTTATTATAGTGTACATACATATTTGTATTTAGTTTTTGTCATCTAATTAATAAATTACTATGCTGAGGCTAGATTTTTTATTAGAACCGATATCACTATGACAGAATTCGTCTTCCTATTCCAAGCTCCATCGAGGTTCAATTTTTTAAATTAAAATATTTTTTCATTTCTCAAAAGATTAACACAAATGCCTAACAATGTCTCTGATAATTTTCGGAAAATACAATCGTTAAACCTGATTTATCATTTTATGTTTATATTTCAACATAAATAAAGTTATTTGAAAATAGAAATAAATTTAGTTAGCGTTGTCTGATTATTATCTAGAATAAGAAACTGTACAAAATCCGGCCTTATTAAAATTAAACCTAATAACCTCCATTGTAGTTCTATCTTAACTTCGGTATCCGAAATAGCTAAAAGAATACAAAATGTATTTGTATTCTAAGATAAATATCACAAATAATAATAAAACTATCAATTACCTCATGGAGCTACAAATCACGTATTTGGCACAAACAATATATTAAGTACATAATCATAGTGAACGCTCGGAAGTGCAGGACATCTTGATATAATATTATTAGACGTTGGAGTACAGCCAAGAGCCAACAATAAATGTCTTTATTTAAACGCTATTAACTCAATAACAATACATCACATACTTAGATGTGTATGTGTGACTCTAGGTGTGCGAGTGACTCTAGGTGTGTGTGTGTGTGTGTGAGACTCTAGGACGATAAGATTCTTATTATGAAAATTATCCAACTTGTATGTGTGTGATTTAAATTTATCGGTATAATTTTGAATGCATTTCATGAATTGCATATATATAATCTAAGATTTAGCGTTTTTATCAATTGCATATATTTAACTCGACTCTACCAGGCATTGATAATAGACATTGATAATAACCTGATTTCCAGAAAAAATATGAAAAAATATGTAAAATTTTGTGTAACACTAAAAAAAGAACAAACGATAAACATAGATAAATAATATTAGAATGGATGAATAAATCACAATGGATTATTCGGTGTTATTGCCATAATAGGATTTTTGAAACAGACCCTTTTGAGGATGTTCGGTCCGTTAGATCGCACAATATCTCATATTATATTAGATAAAGTATACATTTATTGTCATAGTGTTACAATATTTGAGTAACATTCGAATATATTTCAGGCATGGATTTGTACTTATTATTATAAGTTTGGTATATAACAGGGTTTAAAAATGTAAGAGAGATTTAATGAACAAAACAAATAAATTTCAAAGATATGACAAAAAAAATATTTTGGTTTGTTATCTTATAGGTAAATAAGATAAGCATAAAACGACGTTAACTCTCAACAAAGCTATGTCCTGTCCGTGACACTCAAAGAATTCGTAATGCCAAGCATTCTGAGTGCGCGCCTAACAAAGTTATCTCAAGCTAATTTTACAACGCCCGTACATAACCTCGCTCCTTTACTTAATTTTGTTTATTTAGGACATTTAATGTGCTGTGCACTTTAAAGAGATTACAAAACCGCTGTGTTGGTGAAATGAGGGCTGTACCCTAGAGTTTTAAATAACGAAATGGAAATCTTATTCAAACCAATCTTTTCAATATTGTATTATAGAGATATTTTATGTTATAAAAGTACTATAATTATGATATATTAAAAAAAAAAACATAAAAATTATTTTCAAACCATTATTATTATGTGTAACCGTTTGATATAATTGTATAATATTATATGTTTCAAAATACATTTACGAAAACAAATTCTCTAACTCTACATTTATGACAGAAGTGTATCGAACGCAATTGTGACGCAGTAAATGAGGGCTTTAGAAATGGTCAAATGGTATTATAATAAAATTTAAAATGCACCAGTGACACTTATAAATCTCTCTTTATATTACCAACTGCAATATTCAGTAGAATTGTGACAAGTAAAGTCGCTAATGGACGACAAACATAAATCCCTGCCTCTCAGACAATATTAAATATTTCCTATTAAGATTGTATATTCTCATTTATAAAAATACTATTGTTAAATGTTTCTTTTGTTAAGCACTTAACGATTTGCAATAGTTTAATATTTTTCATACTTAAATAATACGTATAGCCAGGGCTCTACCACGATGCGAATTGCTCCAGGCCCCAAGTCCTAGGGGACTTAAAAAAAATAGAGACGTGCATGTTACAGTTGCTATATATATTTATAATTCAAATATTACATATTTAATTTGTAACTTTATAATCCAAAAGAGTTTATTTTTTTAGCAACACTTTATGTTCTTTCTAAAGCCTAGGCCTATTAATTGTCCCAGACCAAGCGTTGGCTAATTGAAACGGATAGTAGCCTTAAGACACATTTTATTACGATATATTACACAAGGCTAAATGAAAAAGGTACAAGCTTAGTTCCCAGCTAGTACTATTTTATTGCACAAGTTCTTTCTGGCGAGTATACTCCTGGACAAATGAGTGTTAATAAACCAGAGTCAATTAAGCTCAGATTTAGCATTTCATTAATTCATAACTAATTTAGGATTGAATTTTAACTCCCGCAAATAATATATTAAAACTATTATTCATCGTCTCTACAAAACAAATATTGTATTACTCGAATATAACCCCAAACAGTCGAGGTTAGAAATGCATTATATTTTATTTTATATATATATTATATATATATATATATATATATATATATATATATATATATATATATATATATATATTATATATATATATATACAATTGTAGAAAATATTATTTTTTTTACTTAAAACAGAGTAAATACTATCACATTACTTTTACTTACTAGTACTTTTACTTAGAGGCCGTTATTTGCAATTCCCTGCTGTCAAAGGCGTATTGAGTAGTTTTAGAAATATAGCATACTCTATGATCTAACATATGGGTTGTTTCTTATATTTCTTATTCTTATTAATTATTTTACTTGAAATAGAGTAAATGCTATGACATTACTTTTCCTGACTAATGATTTTACTTTCTGGCTGTCATTTGCAATGCCCTTAAGTCGAAGACATAGCAAGTGCTTTTAGAAATATAACACACTCTATCTCTAACATATGGATTGTTTCTTATTTTTCTCATTCTTTATTTATTAGAAAACTTAATAAAATATATTATTAAAACATATATACATAAATTGCTGCCCCATGTATTTACTGCAACAATTGTTACTAACTCTACTGAAATCGCGATGCAACTTTTAAAAGTAATCGTCTGTAAACTTATCTATTATCAAGAACTAAAAATCGTAAGAGAACTACCGAGTTGTTTAATATGGCCGCTCCATTGTGTAAGTTTAAATGGTTTGAACTACAAAGGAGGTAGTAACGAGAACAAAACTACATTGCAATGTTCTTGTTTCTTATTATTAGACTGTTACTACTGTTTCGAATACTACGAGCATGTCACGCTTAAATATTTATACTTAACTATACTATTATCGTATAAAATGAGTCTTTCATTCAATTTGCTTTACATATGAAATAAGTTTTAATTTGTTTATCATAAAGCAACTGAACCAACAAATTTATAATGATGTTAGACTGACGTCAGGTTTACATAAAATGTTTGACTCTCAAAATAGTCTGTTTTTTGTATCAGAAACTAAGGAATGCAGTTTATATCGAATTTTGTCGAATAAAATACTTTTAAACAGTTTATTCCATTTTTTGTACCCATAATTCTATTTCTTTTCATAAAAAAAATATTCTGAAAAATGTTTTTTTAATAAACAACAACCATGTCTAACAAAAATAAACTTCTCAACGTTTTTGTAAATCTTATATTGAAATAAACTAAAAATAACGAACGATAACTAACTAAACCTTATGTTTTTTTTTTCTATCATAAGAAAGTAATCTTATATTTTATATTTTCAATTTCCTTTGGGCTATGATTTAATATTGACATTCCAAATGCTCCTTCTCACCTCACTTCGATGATAAAATCGATTTACAAGCCCGAGGACATATCCATATTTTTTATTATATCATAAAAAATACATAATCCTAAGTACTTTTACGTGAAAGATTTAGTTATTTTTAACATTTGTTAGTTTTTGTCATTATTTATTATGATTATGATATTCATTTATAACGAAAAAAAGATAACCAAAACCATTAACACAAAGTCTCAGAAATAACATAAACTCCATCTGATATCTTATATTAATGTAATCTGATATTTTCGAAAAAAATATTCTTTTATTAGATAAATAATTGGCTTCGCTCATATTGCAAAAGAAAATGTTTTTGTACAATTACAATATTTTTTTATTAGCTGAGTCAACGAGTGGTCAAATTTTCATGATAATCAGGTAAGATGCTTAAGGGCGTGAAAGCGTAACAAAAATAAAACTAAAATTCACCTAAATAATTTAAGTTAGGGGAATAAGGATTAAAATAAATATAGTCTACTGAGTAACGTGGGTATAAAATAGCTGTCTCATAGAGATAGGGTTAATTATGGCTAATATATTATAATGTTAATTAAAAATGGCGGCTTTCTGCCATTTGAAAATAACAATTGATTAGGATTAGAAATTCTCATCTAATGAATTAACTGGGATTTTACAACCATATGGAACTCTGGCATAGGTTTAAATATTAAAAAAAAAAAAAAAAAAAAATTATCGAAGTTTCAATAATTCTGATAAAAATATATATTTAAAACCGATCTTAAAAGATATTATGAATACTAAAAAATAAGTCAACTTAAGAAGACACTGCCTAAACTATATGTGTAATTTCATATTAATTTTAATAATATAATAAGTAGTTTACGCTATCCATTAAAGTAAATATTTAAAAGTATTTAAAAATCCTTCTTCTCTATTTCCTTAAATTTAAAAAAAATATAAAATGTTTCAACACGGTCAACACTTGAACCTACAACCTTTGGTAATCCGTTTCGGTCAACTAATATGTCAATGATTTTGACATTATTTAAAAAATCTTAACATATATTTTTTTCCTTACTTTAAATTTATGTTTATTACCATAGGTACGTGAAAACAATAACTAAATCTCGGTCGAAATTGTTATTTATTTTACCTGCCAGTCCCACTCGTTATGTTACAAGCACAATGTACTCGTGACCTTTTTAAAAGTTTTTAGTACTATAATATATTATTTTTAAAAATAATTGTTCCATAACAATGATTTGTATACCCAAAGTTTATATATGTATATCATTTGTTTCAACATCTTAAGTGGTTTTAATAATGTTAACAAAATTCTTAAAATACTATTTCGTTTGCACTTTTCATTTGTTAGAATTTTTATAAAGTAAGACCAATACTATAAGTATCACGAGTAAAACGTTTTTAATATATTTTAAGTATCACGAATGTCTGTGAAATAATTTGCGCTTTGTTCAGGTTTTTGTAACGAGCATATGAATGGGAACATACATCATTTTAACTCGATTATTATATACTATTTGACCCTCAGTCTAAGCAAATATCTAGATAAAAGGAGCGCAAAACTCTGACAATTGTAAAATATTTTACCTATTCACCGTACGTTCTGATTTTCCGTGTAGCTATCAGAGTATAAATAGCTCACAACTCTTCACTTCATTCAGCTTCGAATGTAATACGTATGTAGTAGTATGTCTGAATGTAATATGTATGTAGTAGTATGTTTGAATGTAATATGTATGTAGTATGATAGTTACCAAGTTTCCACGCTCGATATTACGGCAGCAGGTATTCAAATAACTTAGTAACAGAGTAACGTCATACCTCATTGTATAAACGTATATTCAAATTACAACTACTTTGAATATAACCATGATTTACTGATAACAGTTAATGTATCACCTTGACCGTATTAATCATTGGATAATAATTAAGTATTAAATTGATTAAAACCACAAATTCGAAATAAATTCATTTTTGGTTTAAAATAAATTGATAATAATAATGTCTGCAATTTGGTTTCAGATGAATGGTTATTTAAAATGTTTTAAATAAATAAATTTTATTTTTAAATAATAATATATTTAACTACATTTTGATCGCAGCATACCATGGACCTATTGAATAAAATGTCATGATGGAGATATGTCTTCATTAGTGAACGCATTATAAAAGGAACCTATCATTACCTACTAATAAACATTAAATTATAGCCCCAACTAATTCAATTAAGTCTTGATCAATCAGTCAGACCATTCTTTGATATATTAAAATAAATGTTAATTATCACATATTGGACTGAGCTTAAGGAGGCTTAGACTACTATACTAGATTTGACTGTACTTTTTATTTTATTCTGAAAAGTTTTGTTTGAGACTTGACCTATTGGTTGATCTCTCTCTCTTCACTCGTTCCCTTATTACTGAGGATCGTGACTCCTTCGACCAAGCTTTTTCAAGGCCACTTTCCATCGGCTTCTGTCTTGCGCTTCCCGCAGAGCCGCGCTGACCGTCATGTCCAGGCTTTCTTTTAATTGGTCTGTCCATCGTTTAGGCCTCCGTCCACGAGGCCGCTTTCCTCCAATTTTACCGGTAACCATGAGGCGCTCTAGGTTGTCAGAGCTTCTGCGGGCTACGTGACCAAAGTATTGCAAAATGTGGCGCAGACACGTCGCAGAGAGTCTTTGGGAGTGTGTGATGTTCAGCTCTTCTAAAATAGACACGTTCGTGCGATATGCTGTCCAGGGTATTCGCAATAGACGGCGCCAGCACCACATCTCAAACGCATCTATCCTTTGCCTATCTGCGGCTTTTATAGTCCAACTTTCAGAGCCGTAGAGAAAAATGGAGAAAACCAAGGATCGAACTATGTAAATTTTTGTACGATTTGTAATACTCCGGTCTCTCCAAATTTTCTTAAGTTGGGTCATTGCATTTTTCGCCATTCCAATTCGCCGTCGGATCTCTGGTTCACAACTTCCTTTGTTATTGATCGCCGATCCTAAGTATACGAATTGATCAACACGTTCGTATCGGTCGAGGCAGGGCAAACGCTGGACAGTTTCAGATCGATCGATAGTCATTAGTTTGGTCTTGCTGCAGTTTACGTTTAGACCCATCTTTTGGCTTGCTTTTTCAAGGCGATCCAGCAGTGCTGCCATCTCCTCTTCTGAGCTTGCAAACAAAGTGGTATCATCCGCGTAACGTAGATTCGATACCTTAGTACCTCCTACTTTGATACCTCCCTCCCACCCATCCAGGGTCTTGCGAATGATATATTCCCCATATATGTTAAATAGGATGGGTGAGATAACACAGCCTTGTCGAACTCCTCTCTGGAATTTAAAACAGTCGGAAACAACGTCACTCAACCTAACTGTGCCAAAACCTGTTTCGTAAAGGCTTTTTATCAGTTTAGCTATATGGACCGGGACACCGGCTTCCAGAAGCACTTTATTACTAGAAGTACTTTATTATTAGATAATATCATTAAAAAATAATATGACGTCACATTTACGTTTCTTCTGTGACATGTCGTAAATCCTAAGCCAGGTACAAGTATATATAATAAAATAAACTTTCTGTTTTTATATCCAACGCACTTTTAAATTTAATTTAGGAGTAAACTGCACCCAGGCCATTCGAAGCTGGGGTAAGGTGTAATATAAAAGGTTGTCATTCCCACGGTTTGTTATTAAATTTAACTTTTAAATCTTTTTTGAACGAGTTCTCATTTTTATAATTATTATCATGTTTCATTATAATAATAATGTTATTTGTGTAGTGTCATGGCTTATAGAAAAAGGAAAAGTATTTTCTATAAACTTCTTTATTATGATATAACCATTTTTTTTTATTATAACCCATTTAAAGCCTCACTGACCAAGATACCGTAAGAATAAAATGAGAACGTGAAGATTAACATAAATTTATTGTTATCTCAACCATTTTAAATAACACTTTAGCTTTAAATTATAATACGTTTATAATATTTATTAGAAAAGGAAATTATTTTTTAAATAAATTATATTAATTTAATAATAATTGCTCATATAGAATTCCGATATACCCGTGTTTGTAGGTCTTCTTCTCATATAGTCTTGATTGGTTTTGCTGTTATAACTTCGATGGAGTTACCTTGATGATTTTAGCTTTAGGGCTAATAATTGGGTTTTTATTGAAATGCAGGTTTTTAAATTAATAAGATACAGCATTTTTACAGCACTTTTATAATGTAATATATAGTTAAATGAAATAAGATTTTAGGTTCAAAATTTACAAGTCAGTAAATCTGTACGTACAGATTTTTTTTAACGAAGTAACTGAAAAGCAATTTGTTAGTAAGTATATAATCATAAAACATATTTTGGACTGCGTCACTCATATAAAAAGTCACTTGTATAAATGTCTATGTAATTTTATAAATATCCAAAAACATTAAAGCACAAAATGACCTTGCGAGCTTAAACAGAACTTAAATAAATCAAAAATATTTTATATGCTAAGAGCTTATACAATGAAATAAAAAATGTTAGGTGAAAAACATTATCCAGACTCGAGATTTTGTTTTAATCTTTGAATGTTCTATTAAAAGTGGGCATCTGTTTTGCGGTAAACAATAGTAAGAGATACGAATAATTAAAAAATCTTTTTTAACCTAGGTCAATGACCGTCTGCGGGAGACAGTGGTGCAAAAATTATAAGGTACCTGGGTAGTTGTACTATTTGCAAGGTAGAATTTTGAGATAATACTCTAATTTGGAAAGTTTGAATATTTTTTCCTCTACATCGAATCCAATTTAAAACAATTACATTAAAATGTATGATAAAAGGAATTTGTAATAAAATATTACTACAAAATATTATATTATACAAGGGTTCTAAGTACGTGATGGGTAGACACGTAAGAAGGATCTTGTCACATTTAGTATCTATGTCTCTTCATGTTATATGTAAATATCTCAAGAGCTTTTCTGTATTTGAAATCAGTTTTGTGTAAATAACTCAGAAAATAAATATTTAATATTTGTTATATCCACCGAAATAATGTAGTCAGTTTGACTACATTAGTATGGAGTAAGGGAGTCAGTTTGACTACATTAGTATGGAGTAAGGGAGTCAGTTTGACTACATCAGTATGGAGTCAGTTTGACTACATTAGTATGGAGTCAGTTTGACTACATCAGTATGGAGTCAATTTGACTACATTAGTATGGAGTCAGTTTGACTACATCAGTATGGAGTCAGTTTGACTACAATGGTACATTATTGTACCATTAATTAATTATTCGAGTTAGTACAGAATTAACAAGTTGTATAATTACATATATATAAATAATAACATGCAGTCTATTAAATATCTATTAAAATAAAAATATTGTTCCATTTTTAAAAGTTATTTAAGAATTGAAGACAGTCATTAATCTGTAACAAAAAAAAATCAATAATACCAACACACAGACCCCAATCAATTACCAACCACTGACGTATTCAGAACGCTAAGATTATTCACAAATTTAAATGAAAAGGCTGAAATCCTTTTTCAAATCTCCTAACAAATTACGAACGTACATAAATAACTTTATCGTGGAATTAAGCTTTCGGTTAATTATATTCTATGCAAAGTATTTTTTGAAGTATTGAAACCATTTTTCAAATAAAGCTTTTAAAGGTTTAAGATTAACAGACAAATACCAACCTTCAAAATGTCGAGTTACGGTTGGATAATAATCACTCTGTTTTTATTTCATTTTAAGAGCACTCACAGCAGACAACGCCTCGTTAGGTTTTCAAACAAATATTAAAAAGCTACTACTGTTATTAAAACTAGGATAGATCTCAACTAGCTTTTCAGACTATCGCAATTAAGAAAAAATATACAGGTGTTTAAATATACTATTCACTTGCCGAAGATAATAATACAGGGTCGGATTTGGCCAAAACATTACAATTTCAATAGAAAATCTTGCATATTTTTAGAAATACTTTTTGAACTAGACTTCATAACCTATCCACAATTTTTCCAATTTTCCAAACCACAGTTCACGTTATTAGTTACTCCAATGTATTGTTAGAACCGAATAATTATTTAGACAAAAAATTTTATACAAGCGAGTTTTTATAAGCAAAGTAACTAAGTCATCAATTTCACAAGGAAAACCTTATTACAAATTTGTATAAAATATGCAAACAAGGTAAACCATAACGAGCCAATCAGAATAACCTTAAATATTATTATCTAAGCTTTAAATATCAATTCTTTATTTTTTTTGCGAATTATATATGATTTTTTTACGACAATTTGTTTTTTGTTTTGGTTTTTGTTGTTGTGGACGAAATAAATAATTGATTTAGTATTCGAAAATATCTGTTAAGATGCTACCCATGCTATTATTAAATTTAAAAAAATGAATTAATAATAAACCGACATGGGATTTGAAATTGCTATCCCTGGGAAACTCTACCGTCGCTCTACAAATAGAGCTACCGCATCGCTACAGGCTTCTATGAATTTAGCTGAATTTTATTAAGTTAAATATTTAATTCAGTTAACTTAACATTTCTTTTAAGAGTATATAATAAAAACATATGCTAAACTTCTTATTCCCATAAGCTTCACCTATTCAGAGAAATGATCACATCTATACGTTAATACGTAATCACGTTAATTCATGTACTAAGACTGAGCGTATTTGAATATAAATCTATTAACTTTTAGCCCTTAATACTTATATCAGAAATTGTATTTTTTATCCAAACGATATACCCCCTTTTCCCGGTATTGGCCTCTAAATTTTTATGAACTTTGCTTTTTATAACGATTTCGGTATCATTAAACATTTTATTAGTATTCGGATAACGCTTTTATTTTTTAAAAGTTCTGTAGCTAGAGGTGAAATGAAAGCAAACAGTTTGTTGGATAATAATGATGACAATATTACCACGGGTTTCAAAATTAGTTCTACTAGTTGTCATTTAGATATCGAAATATTTTTTATTTAGAACTATGAGTTATAACTCATATATATATATATATATATATATATATATATATATAATTTAAACAACATATATAATATATATATTAAAAAAACTTTTATACTTTGAAATTTTTTAGGTAACTTTATTATTATGACTAGCTTTATAAGACTAAAAAAAATAATCTTAAGCAGCGTTACTTACAAAAGCGGAGATTATATAAGAACAAAAATTTATTGAAATCTTTAAATAATGTGATGCTTTTTACAACATAAAAGTATATAAAATAACAGAAATAAAAAAAATATACAAGCTAATTTTAATTCAATAATCGATGTTAAATAGAAATTACTTCTCAAAAAAAAATTAATAACATTTACAGAGCGATTTAATATACATAATTGCACATGATACTATATATCAAATAATCCTTTAGTAGAATATATCGTAAGCAATTTGTCTGTTCAAAGTGTAACGGAGCTGAATGATACAAGATGAAAGCTGATCATCTCATAAGAAGGGTGAGGTCAGGTCACGTAGAGTGGACATAACCGCCAAGTTATTTTTGACTCGTGAACATAACTATTAGCATAGTATTATTTTCTGAACATCTATAAGTTTCAGTCGTAAGAAAAATATATATGTATAAAAATTTCGAAATTAGTTTTAGATAAAGGCTTTTGATTCGTTATAGAAATAATTTATTAAAAACTTTCATAAACAAGATAAAAGCTACTATTGTTTTAAGTTGTCGTTTTAGTGCAGGCAGCTTTATCTTTTTATTTTTGCTAATAATAACCCTTATAAGACTTCTTACTAATAAAGCAAATGTGAATAAACTTTATTTTTTATGTCAAACTCGTAAAATATGTAAGGAAAGATAAGTTATTTACTTAGATAGCTCAACTCACAAATTTCAGATACACAAAGCCTACAAAGTTGAAATATGCGAGGTGGATTCCTTAAAAGGTATCCGCTAAGAAAAGATTTTGAATTCCACTAGGATCGAGGAATACGGAACAAAAGAGTATTAGCTCGTATTACTAAAATATTCCAATACTTGTAGATCACAATACTACAGAATAAAACGCGTTTGTTTTACGACTTTGTTTTGTCTTAGTTCTCAGGTCATAAAGAACTTTGTTATTTTATTAACTATAAGACTTTTGGTTTTTATCTATTGTGGTTGACGATTTATTAACCAATTTTTTTAACGAACTTATAAAAAATAATATAATACATTCTTATATTTTAAAAGAAATAGATATGTAGAGATATTTGTATGTGAAATATAAAAAGTTCAGTTGCAGAGTCGAAAGGTACATTGGAAGTGTTAAGGGCTCTATATGCTAAAAACTCGTGTATTAAACATGAAATATTTCGTATCAGGTGTGACAGTCAACATAACAGACATGTATATTTTAACATATATAATCTTATATGGGCTTGTTAGTTTCTGCGAAGCGTTGAAAGTAATTAACATCAGTGATATTATGGAGCTAAGTTTAGAATATATGTTTTGTCGAGGCCTGCTGTTTTTTATTTATAACAATTCGTTAAGAACTTTAGTTAATAACAAGTTATCATTAGGGACTAAAAAGACTTATATTCATAACATATATTGGCAAAAGAAAATCATAAAAAACTTAATGACTGGCATTTTGTCCTCGTAATAATTAAATCATACTCCAATATTGGGTCATTCTTCAGACATAAAAATATTAGATAGAATATATTGTATGACTGTTTATTTCTACATTTTATATATAACCTAAGAATCTTTAACTTTGCTCTCTCGATAAGACCAATGTGTCTCAGTTTTCTCGTATTCACTCAGCTGAAAAATTCCTTTCGACATGAAAACTTGGTGAAATATTCAGTAATGGGTACCTGATATAGAGTTATAAGTCAGAAAATGTTTCGCTTGAAGAACTGAACTGTACTCAGATAGTGAGAATATAACACAATATTCATTTTGAATTACCATTAGAAATATTTTATATTTCGTAATAGAAAGTTATTATTATGTAAAAGAATCCATTTTTTTTTGTTGGTAAATCAATCAATTGGTAAATTAGTAATCTCAGAGGTATTAGAAATCGTTTTTTATTTTGTTTGCGAAATTAGCAAATTTGTTGAATTTTATTTTAATATATAGCATAAATCTTAATCATTAAATAATTTACATGCTTCGAAAAGAAACTTTCTATTCGATAAAATTGCATTAGAATCACATCATCCATCATAGTTTTTATTTTGGAGTCCGGTTTCAAGAAATAATAAGATAAAAATAAGCTAATCTAAAAATCACCAAGTCCTTTTTAGTATTACTTTCAGCCCCCGAAGCTTAAGCATTACAGAGCTTTTCAATAGATTTGTGATATAATATTTATTTCCTACAAATTTCCAATTTATCCTCTGAGAAGTAATTATCTTTCCGCACCTTTTGTGTTATTTCAATACTCTTATAAAATCAATCTCTGTCGGTGTTTGCTAATACGCTTAACTTGTGACAAGGTGAAAGTATAATTTATCATCGATTATTTTCTTCATTTTCCTTTAAAACCATATTATCCTGTGATTGAATTTGTCAATGTGTGTTTGTGAGAGTTAGAAGAGTCCTTCCTTTCTCTATCTTTTTCTCTCCGAATAATTTCTTGAGAACTTCTTATAATAATCGAAGACGGTAAGTACGTGTATTATATATAAATTCTCCAACTTCTTAACAAGTTATGATCGATGAGTGAACAATGTTTGAAAATATATACATGTGAGCTAATATCTGAACTTCGTGAATAATTTTCTGAAAATTTAAACATACTTTACAGTAAAGGTGAAAGGTTGTGATTTGATGAGAGAGAGAGAGAGAGAGAGAGAGATTTAAAGTCTTTTGTGGAGTATTGTATACGTTTTCAACTTATCTTGCACACTTATTTTTCTTACTTCCAATATCAGATTACTATCCTGAAAATTTTAACCAACAGCCAGAACTTTTTTCTTATAAATGAAGCCTTTTTTATGAAAAATATCTTATTTATGATATATAAACACATATATATTTATATTATTAAAAAGGAGTTTAATATAGGAGCTCGCACTCTAAGCCGCTTTAATAAATCTCCAAAAACGTAAAGAAATATCGGAATAAACTAAATACGCGTACAAAATTAAACTCTCACTAGCTATTAGCTATGCTCTATTGGAGTTTGTTTTTCCACGTGGCTAGTATCATGGCGTAAGACGATGCACATCGGCCGTACAGGGTCAATAGGACACACCCACTGACGTCACTTGCCGGCCCTTGTTTAGCGACGTTCTATCAAACAATTCATTTGATAAATTACATGCAATATATCAAATGATGTTTATTTAAAGGGCCACCCCTTAAATCTATAAGGTAATCCAATACAGCTAATACCCGCAAGCGTTAATGCTTTAACGAAGCTGTAATTTGGATAATTGGGATTATATAGATGAAAATATTATTTGACAATATAGAATTTCTATCCACAATATTATTCAAACGTTAATTAAACTTAATTACAATTTATAGAATGGTAGTGATAGTGAATGTCAACAGTAACACGACTCTATCATTATTAACTGTCTTGTAAATGAAACAACGCGTCTTAATTAGATTAGGATCTCTAAATTACAATGTATATACATCAAAACCAAACCATACATTAAAAATATATTGTATACTAGCTTTGATAAAAAAATATATAAAAAAATTCCCAGTTAATAAATGATTATACACATGATAGAGACCTTAAATACCTAAGTGACTTTGATTCGATACTCTCTAGGCGGTTCGACTTGAAGCGTGAAATTAAAAAAGTTTCATATCTAAATACAGTTGGTATTCACTTTCTCTGCACCAGTGATCTCTACTAATTAAAATTTACTCGCAACCTCAAATACAACGCATTATGTTTGCTCGGTTATTATTTAGAACTAGAACCGATGTTATTAGTAGACTAGTTTTCAGATATAATTGTATATTGTAAAGCCGTAATTACCCGTATTTTATAATAATGTTCAAAATTGGATTTGTGCTTTCTCTTTACATACTCTATAGATATCCAACTCTCCTGTGAGCCTCTATCTAAACTCTACCAAAAAAAAAGATCTTATCTTATACATGTATATAATTCTAGAGTTTTTTTTGAAAATGGAACTGCCCTGATCTGGAATTGCCTGTCTCATCCATTTCACAAAATGGAAGAGAGCTTCTGAAGAAGACATGAATGGAGTCCGTTAAAAATGATATGGCAAAGAAGGAAGTCTACGCTGGAATGTCGTATAATAGAAGAAGTTGAAGAAATTGACATACTACGCTGACCCCAGATAACTGGGAAAAGTGCATCTGAATGTTTTATATTAATAGAAGTAACATTATTAATACTATTTTTTACGCTGTTTCTGTGGCTGTGTGTACACATATAAACATATATAATAGTGACCATGAATAATGAAAGTTTTTTTAAATGTTTTTATACATTACATACAAGCAAACAAAATTGACAATGTATATAACATTTTAATATCGAGTATAACAAGTATGTAATAATATTTGTTCGCTTCTTACATTTCAACGTGACCTATTTTCTACAAAAGTGCATCTTTAGTAGTTTCCTATTTGTCTTCTTTATCATACTGCTTTAATACTTTAATAGTTGTAATTTTATTTATTACGCCTTAGTATCAACTGATTTATTAATTTTTATTTTTCTGTGTAACATAATTCAATTTAATTATTTATTTTGACAACAGTTTCCTAGACAGGGGAGGTTTTCACAAACATAAATAATGGACATGAAGTATACTCAGACTCAGTACAAAGGTACGAGAATCGAACCCACATCCTTTTGGTTCAGCATTCAGAGCCATTAGCTACGAAAACAAATAAACATATAATATTATTATACGGCGCTTTACCATATAATAGTATCACGTGTATTTAAAATATAAATACATTTGTTCTTGTATACAATACGTAGTTCAAGATTAACTATATGGTTCAGACAATGCATACGCGAAGACCTGTTGCTGGAAAAACTGGCTTGGCAAAGTGCCTACGCTGTGATATTGTCTTAGTAAATGGATTATAATTGGCACAGTACGTAAATTTCTTTTTGATGTACTAATTTTATAATTTTTATATTGTTATACAAAACTATTTTAATTATGATATTTTTTCTTTGTGTATGTGTTTGCATTCATTAACTTATGTTACCCACACTTTCACAATTATTGTGTACGTATAAAACGTGTGGAATATTATTAAAACTTCAAAATAATCATAGAAATATGTGTCTAAATGATACCGCTTTTATACACTCAATAACTGTACCAAAATTTCATAAATGTTTTTAAAAAGGAAATAAAAAGAAGAAACATTTAAATTGCCTACAATTGAGCCAACCAAAGAGTTTCTAATAAAAAGGTTAAATTACAAATCAAAAAATAAAGTAGTGAATTAAACTCTCTTCGTAATGGTCATTTGATGTCGATCCCTTGTTAGCAAAACTTGTTAATTGTCGCTAAGGGCGTAGTCACAACATTGAGTACTCAATTTACATTTAAACTTAATTCAGAGTTGTGATAAGAGAGAGGGATGTGATCATTTAAGGTCTCCTTTCTGTTATTCTATTCGACCTTTTCGTATAGGGCTTTAATTGAATTATTTTTTGGATCAAATCGGTCTACATTCTATTAAAAAATATTCATCTTATCATATCATCATATCATATAGTATAACGGATCTTTGCATACTGTAGTCTAGAATGGCATTCGTATCCAAACTTTTTATCGATATAAAACTGTACAAAAAAAGCATTAATTGTTTTAATGACATTTTATTAAAAAAAATAAGCGTGAAATTTAAAAACAATTTTTTTTCATGTTTCTCATTATTAGGTTTCGCTATTAATCAAAACTTCTTATCGAAAACTTTACTTATAAAGTTTGCTAAAATGTATAAAATAGCAGAACAAATACAAAATTAAAGTAACAAGTATTTTAGTTGATAATTACTCCGTTGTTAGTAAAATCGATTTTTGAAACCACAGAGTTCTAAAACCAAAGGGAACATTGATTATCCATTATTAACAATCACTATAGCTTTATTCTTTACATTGATAAAATATTATAATATCACAACGCAATAAAATATATTTTCATATTTACATTATTTTATAATACGTATTATAATTCATAAATGACATAACTTTAACGTTAATAATAAAGAAAAATATAAATATAATAAGTAGTATTATGTTCTTTCAAAAATATAAAAAATCAACACGAAAGTAATTCTTTAAAATGAAAGATTGAGAACTCTTTCAGAAGTTTCAGAAGCTCTCCAATAACGAACTCCTGAAGGGAAAATCCTTTGTGATGAATACGATTTTAAAATATTTGTTATAACACCCACATAGGAACTCTTTGGAGATACAAATAAAGCCGAATAAATGTTAACTGTTTCGCTGTGAACAGAAATCAGATTTTCGGAAGAGCGCCCCAAAATCTCCTGAGGCAATCGACTGATGATTTGATTTAATACTCTTGGTTGAAACCCGTTAGCCACAAATGTACGTATCGAATGGTTAGATTGCTACATTTTGAGGATATCCAAGTTTTATATACGAGTTTACTTGTTAAGAAAATAAATGTGATACAACGTAATAAATAAGAAAATTGGGTAGACACAATTTGGTAGATCGTTTAAACATAAATCTTTACATAGCAATTTAGTAAAATGGAAATGTCATTCATATTCTACTTTTGAATGTTATACAGTTACAGTTGGTTAACTAAACGATACGTAAGTTTTACGTGTTGGCAGTAAGTCTGCACTTGGACGTGACTATTCCAGTTATTATTAGAATATATGTTCAGAGAAGTTTAAGTGCACATAAACTGAACGTGTATGATTTTAACCATACATTTTTATTTCATTCTTTTTATTTCATTCTTTTTATTTCATTCTTCTTATTTCATTCTTCTTATTTCATTCTTTATTTCATTTACTAAATATCATATTCAAGTAAAACGACTTACAATAAGCGTCTTACATATAAGTAATCTTTCAACACCAAAGAGGTAAATAGTCTTTGAATACCAGAAACACATCAAGTTGGTATAAACCAGGGTAAACTGTTTATAACATATGTTTGAAGATCATCTGCAGAATGATGTGAGAAGACAATAAATGTTCCATTTCTGTTTTCGTATCCATATTGCATCCAAGACTAAAAGCACTTCAAAGGTGGTGTGAATTATAATATCTACTGTTTGGAATATGTTTAATAATAGTTTTCAAGAAAAGAGTCGTAACTCCCAATGAAGTTGAGCTAGTTATTTTTTGATAAAACAAAATATTCCTTTAATGATTTTAATAACTAACTAAATAATTCATCTGACCATTTTAAAATCTCTTCATTTACTAGTTTTTGATTAAACAAAACCTATTTTTTTAAGGATTCTGGTAATGATAATAATAACTTATAATATGAAAAATATTTAAATTATTACAATTATTTCCATAAATTATTATAATTATTTGCAAATATGCCAAGTTTATGGAAGAATATATTTTAACGCACCCAAGAATTAAGTGGAATCGAATGCGGTATCAATTATTTTAAATTCCGCTACGTTATATCGAGGATATTTAAAATCCGCTACACAACATGAATCATGAAAATTATAAGAAGAAAAAAGAATATGTAACCTGCTTACAATATTTTGAGTTTAATTTGAACATACCCTATAGCATACAATTTAATGGTAAATATTATAATTAAATGAACAGACACACACACTATATACTTTTTTTTCTATTTAAAAACCGTAAATAATGTACGTCACGTTCGACGTTGGCAAACTCTGAGAGAAATATGAGATGGATTTTACAAAATAGGCTTTCAAAATGTTTAACCAATAGCAAAATGTCCATCTATGAAGATATAAAAGTCAAAATTACAAGTGAAGTAATATTTCAGCCTCTTTATAAATAATATATTATTTTTCTGTAAAATTATACATTTTCGTAAAGAAAATGCGTACCTTGTCTGTCAATTTTACATAATTTTAATGTACGAATATTGTAGTAAATATTTATACATTTTAATATTAAAACGAAAATACTACTACATAAATAATGTATTTTGCTTAAGCTTTTAGAATAGTGAAGTTTTGACAAGTGGGTATTAATTTACTTGAACTAGAATCAAAATAATTTTACTAGATATTATATACATTAAATAATTATTAAATAATTATTATTAATTTTATGAAATTAAGATTTTTTATGAAATATGATTTTGAAACTGAGAAAAGAATATCTGGGACAAATTCAATTAAACATATTTTGTTACAATTAAATCTACTAGTCACTTTGAATTAGGAATTATGCATATTAAATATTAATTGGGCTACGGTAGCCCAATTGACGTAGTGACGGAACGGTTTTCCAGTCGTGGGTTCAAATCTCTGCCTTATCAGTTTCTTATTTTATTTATTTAAAATTTAAATAAGCTTAGCATGACATACATAAATGCTTATAAAAAAATTCCAATAATATCAATATTTTCATACATTAATACTTTTTCTGGAAAAGCATTGAATATTAAAAAAGTCCTTGCAATTCTCTATATATTAAAACCGCAGCAAACTTTGCAGACGTGGAGTTACCAACTAATAGACATATCATTGAAACAAATAGAGCACAGGATATGAACAATTATTAACCCATATGATCTAGTTTAATATAACGTTTTAATATGAAATTCGTTATTATTTTCAGCATATTTTAAACACGCAATTCAGAAATAAAATATATCGAAGGTTTTTAAAAAATAAATCCTAAATATATAATACATTTTAAATATAATTCGAAAAACTAACGACGAATAAAGTATGCCCGTGGGAGATATTATTTCAAATTCTCTTGCTAGCTGTCCAGTCAACCGAATGATTGATTTATTTCTTATGTAGACTAAACTTGCCTAATTTATCTTATTTCTTATAAACAAACATTCTTGTTTAATAATTAGTTAAATAACAAATTATTAAACAAGAATATTTGTTTTTTTTTATTGGCAATTTGACATTTGTTCTATATATTTTTTTTAATACTTGGGCTATTCGAAATAGGGAAAGGTTGGAAATATTGCATCTTCATGGAACACTGACCAAAAAGGTTCGTATTAAACGAGTTATGATTTAAAAATCAGTCTATTGAAAGGTTAACTTACACTATAAACTGTATTGCACACGCACATCAGTTATATTAAGAATCTGCTAAATCGGATTAACCTACTTATCTAAACAGCACATGTCGAAAAATTTGAATCTTCTTACGTCAGTGTGTTTATAGGTTATACAAAGAAAGCCACATCCGTGACTGTCAACTTTATAATTTGTAATTTATTATTCCTTTTTTTAAATTACAGAATAATAATATTATGTGATATAAATTTATTTCATTATTTTCTTAGTTTTAGATTTACGCATCCATTATCATCATCATCACCATCATCATCATCATCTTCGCATCGATAAATTTAGCTATCTAGAGTATAATGGTCATACTCATAATATTTGGCCATAAGTTTATATTCTTAATAATTATGTAATCCTACAGATATATAACAGTCTGTAAACGTAAATAGTCAATTCATACTTATTCATAGTTTTAATATATATGTATCTTTTACCAATCTTTTATTATAACGTTCCCACAACACTATATATAAAAGGCATTATCTGTTATAAGTGATTTATTAATGAAAATTAATTTTAAAATAATGTTGCAGTTTTGTTTAAATATAAGTCATTGTTGCGTTGGTTTTAATATAAAATCCACGTAACTAATAACGAAAGCTTATGTAAATTTTTTTTTAGTAATCTTCCATATTCCCTATTCTCATTTAATCTTTAAGTTTTGCGGCTTACTCTTTCATTATAATATTACAAGGTATTATAATAGCGAAGAAAGTCTTGTCTACTATAAAATTCCTTTATATTTTGTTTATAGTTTTAATATTGTGTGGTCTACATTGAGTAACGTATTATTTTTTAAACGTATTATCTTATGAGCAACGTGGATTAACTTAATTCAATTTTGGTTTTCAGTAATACATAGTGTTATAAAAAATAAATGAATATTAAAATGTTATAATATTAAGACAAATTATTATAATATTTTAAGATAACATATATGATCACAAACACTTCACATCTATAGTACACTAATCATGCAGAAGGGGGTTGCGAACGTGCGAGCTTAAATTTTTTTGTGCTTTGTCTAGTTCGACAGAGACTCAACGATCACATCAGATCCTCTAGAACTTATAGGGTAGGTTAAATAAGTTAAATTATGTTCCCAAAGCAGACCATGTCTTTAGACTTGTCATAGAGAAGTTTAGTTTAGAAAAAATCTAAGTTAATATTGGTATGTACCGCAAATGTTGGCGGTGGTGGAGGGTTGCACGATGACGTTCGCAGCCCCTGGAACTCGGGGTCGGAGACAGTCGCATGCGAAGCAGGAAGGGCGACGGTGGGGCAACATGAACGGGGCTCACTGAGAGGATGGTGCGGCGGCACGGAGAACGTGTAGTACTTGGCTGTTTGGTTGTGAGCACGAAGGACCGAGCTGTGGGTCAGGGTGACCACCACGACGAGGACGGACGCCAGCGCCAGCGCGAAGAAGGACGCCGCCACCGCCACCACCACGCGCCGTCTCCGAGCCTCCTTACTGGCGTCCTCGGGCGGCAGCTCCGGCTCGGGCAGAGGCTGCGGTGACGGCTCAGGAGACCGGCTTCTCACGCTAGGACCCCGACTGTTCGGCAACTCCAACGTGTGACGTCGGGAGCGACGAGCTCGGTCACAATCCGCCGCGGAAGAATGATGACGACGAAGTCGTTGTGGTGCACCAGAAGCGGCACGACATGAAGCTGAGCGCAAAGTGCGCACGGGCACTATTAGATCATCGCTGGAAACGCGAGGCACTCTACCGGAGTGCACGGAGCGAAAGGAATGGTCACGCGCAGATCCACTGGGAAAAGCGAGATCAACAGAAGCGCGGGAAGAGTGCCTCGAAAAGCGATCGCGATCGCGATGTTCCGCACGAACCGACATGTTACGAGCGAAGCGCGCGGCAGCGGCCGCACGAGTGACGGAGCCCTCCCCTGGCAGCGGCGCGTGTCACGCCGCCTGCCGCCTGCCGCCCGACGTGCCGCCCGCCCGTGCGGCGCAACTGTTTACACTTGTCCCCGATAGCATAAAGAATGCTTACAAAATATTTCTACACGCGAAAACGTACTTCGGGAGATGTTGCCGTTGAACTATTTACACGATTTAAAGATGTTTAAAAGTTTCCTCTTTACGTTTAAAATTAGGCAAAGATTTACCTTGCGAAGATTTTTATTTGCAGGTGATTCGAAAGATTCTACCGAGAAAAAATTTAATCATTCTAGATGGTCGTAGTTCCAATTTTACGTTACGATTTATGTAATATTTTACATTTTCAATACCAGATGTTCCCACTACCCATTCCACAAATGGAGTGCAAAATGGACCACGTTGCTTTTGTTATACCTATGACAAGTTAAATTGTCTAGCGGCGGAAAATGAAAGAGATAGTAAAGTTGTTGCTAGACTACTACATCGACACTATTCAATAATGTGTTCTATATAAAGCATTTCATGCCAGACCAGTAAACTTACAAGAAAGTAATTACTCACTTTCATAGTTATAATAAATAATACTGTTTTTAGATGATTAGTGTTTTTATATTAATCTCGAAAGAAATATATATTGTTTCTATAAAAAGTCAAAACTTAAAAGTTATTTCGCAGTTATTATTTATATTAGGAATTAAGTATAAAAATTGGTAGCTTGGAATTAAATATAAAGATTGATTGTATAAAATATAAGCCAAGTAATGTACCAATATAGTTTTCAATCTTTATACTGAATTATGAGAACGTAAATATTTTTTAGAATGTAAATAATGGTTAACAAATATTAAAAAATCTGGTAAAAGATTTCTAGGACATCGAGCATGCACTAGATCGTAAAACTAGGTTTCAAGATCCCATATTTTACATTTTGTTACCATAAGATAACAAGTTGGTATAATTTCCAATACTAGGTAATGATCACTAATGCATTCTTACATTTATCACTATTTAATAAAAGTTTATAGGTAGATATATTATAAACTTTTTAATATTCTTTAATTGATTTTTATATCACATAATTGACTTGTTTTTTATAAAAAAAAATAATTTCCTTTTTGACACAGATAAATTATAATATTAGTTACAGTATGAGTGAAATAAACATCTGTACCCCTTATACGAACGAAATCTATAACACTTTTCGAAATTGTGAAATGAAAACTAAAGATAAATATATTTTTTAACAGATTTTTCTATATATGTCAATAGATTTCGATTCATAGAGTGTATCATAATTCTATGTTTTTATTTTACGATTTGGAAAACTGTCGTACTTTTCGTAATGTCAAAATTTGTACTAGGAGTACTGTGCTTTTTACGTGAATGCACAAGATCTTTCGCCTCGATCAGCAAATAAAAAAACGGAACCTCTAGAGAGGCTCAAGATTTTTAACAAGTACTTAACACAGTGACTCTTATTGAGAACGGGGTTATGAATAATGCATTGTTGAACCGTCCTTTGTGTGTGTAGGATAGGTCGGCAACTTCAAACGTATATATGAATTCGTACATACATACATGTATACATACATACACATACATTAAAAAGTACTGTATATTATTTATGAAGTATCACTGGAATACATTTTGAAGTTGTTTGACTCCATTAAAGAACTTATTTGTTTCATGAATACAATTATGAATATTGTTTCATAATATTCATACTCAATAACTTCAAACAAGTTGTCACAGACAGAGATAAAAGTTGCTTGAAATGACAATTCCTAAAAAGACTTACTTGGCTTTAGCGACAAAATTACAAAACAGTAGAGTGAAATTGTAATATATCGCATGACTTATATAAAAGCTTTCATAAGCTTTATAAGCTTAAGTATTGTATATAACAAACATACAAATAACAATCACACGAATTTTATACAATAAAGCGAAAAGTGCTGCCGCCAGAATGAACATTCAACAGTACTTATTACCTCTGAAGCCTTTTATATGATGTCAAGATTATTTTCAATAAGGGAATCAGTTTCCTATATCTGTGTATGTCGGTGTGATGATGACATCAAATTGTGCCAAATTCTGAATTATATTCAGTATGTAATGGTGCAGTTTAATTTAGTAATGTAATATTTAAAAACTTGTATAGTAAGTAGTAGTGTGTAGTATATGGTCCCAATAAATATATAAATAATATAAGAAGGAAATAAAAAAGGTAATTTATATTTATTTATAGCTTTACATTTTATGGGCTATCAACATAATTGGCTTAAAGGGTCAGTAATTAAGATAAGGTTTTATTTAACTCAACTGACCAACACACTCCTAACACCAAAGCAATTATCTACTTCTCAGAATGAATGAAGGGAGTTTAAAATAAAAACTTTCAGAAAATATACTGAAGCTTTCAGTTTTTCATTTTCATTGTGCTTGCTTTGTAACATATTTGTATGAACGCACAACAAGCTATGTATACTTTTAGGAATGTACATCTTAAAATGATGTTATTTAATTTTTATGTATATAAGTATTATAAACGAATAAAGTATTTAATATATATAAATATTACTGATCTTTAATTGTATATTTATAAACTAAAATATACAACTATATCGACGCAATAAATAATGTTATAAACTCTCCGAAAACTGACAACTTTGTTAGTTGTAACTTTTAAAACACATTTAGAATTCACGTCACTTCCTACACTTGTAACTTGCTACCTGAATTAAGAATTAAACATCACAAAAGAAAACTGTACGTGAATTTTTTATAAGAGATTAGAGAAAGTCAATATATATATGATTTACAAAATAGTAAACTATTCTCTCGTTGTTTGTCTTGTCAATGAAAGGTTTAATCAGAGAAAGTAAACATTTACTCACATAATTGCAATATCAATAGAAACGTTATTGAGCCAATTCCCTTGATGTTAGCAATCTTTGTTCTTGTTCTGACTGATTGACAAAAGGGCAAGCCATACCGCAAGATACGCTTACTAGGTTTAGCTTAGGTAGTTCTCATGTTTTATTGTTTAATACAAACATTGAGTAAATGCATATATAAGCATATTAATTAATTGTGGATTCACTTTTCCCCACCCAACTAAGCTAAGTAATCTGGACACCCTTCTTCCTTCCCCTTTCCCACAGCATCGTTGACTAGAAGTCCGTCACCTCAACTTTTAGTTCCCGGTATAAACCTACTTATCTTATCTTAGCCGCAAGCTAAGCTACGTGAGTTAAGTGAAGCTAAAATACGCTTAAGATATCCAAAGATAACCAAAATTGAATGTACGGTCTATAAAACGCTAGATACTTTCTGTATTAAAATTATAATGTTATATAAAAATACTCATGTCTGTATACTAAAGTAAGCCTTGCCTAATTAAAACTGTCAGCTAAAATAACAGACTACAACTATAAAAAATAAGTCATTTTATATAATTATGACACTAATGATGAATTCTGAAAAAAAAAAGAAATTAAAAATCTTAAAATTAAAATTGTAAAAAGAATTAAAAACTCAACTTAAATAAATATTCTCTGCGCACTTTGAAAACAGTAGAGGTGCTTTAAGCTGTAATAGTATGAAGAGGAAGCTTCCTTAAAAGTGCACTTAAGGTAACATCAAGTTTTCTTAAAATATCAAAAATATTTAATGTTAGACTTCTTTCTCGTGTTTCACTGATTTTTACTACGACATATTAATTTGTAAGGATTTAAAAAGGACAGGAATAAAGAGAAATGATTTTAATTTTATGGTTTCATTACTTTTCTAGTTTCCTTGAGTTCTAAAAATGTTTATTAAAAACTAAAAACTGTACATAAATCGTGAACATTATTTATAAAAGTATTATAAAATTATGAAAAATATTTTTATCTTATTATTAAACAAAATCAATAGCTCTTAATAAAACATTACTATGTTTTGAAAATCTTATAAAATACAAGTATTGACCTTCTATCGGAAAAATACTATAGAAGTATTGACAACTCTATCTTGATTGAATATGACATTCTTATGACTTCTAAATAGAATCACAGAAGCCAAGATTTGAAATAATCATAGAGCTTAACGTTTTATTATGATTCAAATATAAGTTTTCTTTTCCTTTAAATAAAAGAAACGTTAATCATAAACCAAAGCCTTGAAATATAATTTACATATTTCATTATTCTAACCCTCTATAGTCTCGATTATCAAATAATCCAGACCGTGATTACAGCATTTTGAAGGTTTCTTTTATTTCTTTTGAACCCTAAACGTGGAGCAAATTAAAGGTACAGCCGTAAATGTTTCACTTTCAAGAAAAGTTCAAGTTATTTCAGTAAATGTTGAAAATTGTTAACATTTTATGAAAAAATTCTTAACGAATAGTTTAGACTTCAACTTTGGCTAATTATCTTTTTTTACCTTTTCATTTGAAAAATAGTTTAAAATAAAAATTAAAATAAAAATATTATTTTATTTTTTTATATGAATCTAATGAATGTAATAAGAATTTAATTTTTATCAAAGATACAAAACATGTTTAGGATATTAAATCTACCTAAGAACCTAAGGTTAGGATAGGATAAGATTTAAAATATCCTCCATTTTGTTTTCCTATATTAATATCATGCATAATATTATCTGTATAAAACAAGGTAAATATCCGGTCTGTATTAATATTATATTCGTCTAAAGCTCGCATACGGGCTGGCTCGAAAGGAATTGTGCCCACCTCTCACAAAAAGTACCTACAGTATAGTGTGTGTAAGAGTTAGATGTAAGATTCTCTCTCTATTTCACAATAATTTCAACCCTTGCACACGGTCCCTACCATACTAATCAAAACTTAAAATCAGGTGGATTGTCCATCCATCCATCATTTGAAAACCCTTTTGAAAAAATCATATCTTATAATGTGGGTACTAATTTTTATTTAATTTGAGGTTAGATATCTTATTCCATGCTATTAGTCTACATCTAACACTAACTTTCGTAGCTATAAAGTTCACTCACATCGTACATAAACCATGTTAAAAACCCTCTCCATAAAAATCTATTAAGAAGACCTTAACTAAAGACAATAAAAAACATTAGAGCGGGTCAAGCACTCCCCTACACATAAAAAACACACTCAAAATGGCCGACTATATATTTTTAGCACCAATTCACATATTTACTTGAAACTTTCGCCCTTTATTGAAGATACATTTGCGATGATTTTTATTTATTAGGAACATAAAAAAGGAAATGAATATAATATTTTGTAGCAATTCAAAATATAAATATCTTCAATATTTTACTTTATATATATAAGGATGTGTGTATTTTAGCGATAACTTTGATATACCTTTATTAAATGACCTAAAATTTAATACGCAGCGGTATCCATTGTTGGCGGGATGGCTTACGATTAGGATAAATGTCAGTTTCCTTTTACACAGACTGGTGACTTTAAAGGTACTTTTAAAAGACTTTTATTTGACATTATTTGTTAAGTTTGCAAAGTGACACACGAGCCGGGCAACCTTCTATCGTAAACTCCGAAATTGTGTGCAGGGATATTGTATTACATTGTTAATCGTATTGTTTATTGTAGTTAGAACTTCTTAATATTACTAAATTCTTCAGATTAATTACATAAATATTAAAAATAATTTTCTAAACTGAATATGGAAGATATTACTCAGTATTTACATACGATTGAATAAGAATTGAGTAGGTATAAATCACAAAGCCGATATTGAAAAGAGACTCGAGTACACCCATTTGAAGACGCTTCCAGTAAAAACCTGACTAAAGGGTATGAGACACGATTCCTTGTAATCCGGCCGTAAGAGGGTAACAGTATACTGCTGTAGGGACCCAATGCCGATTGATTTTGGATGTTCCTTACAAATCCTGTGATATAAACCTGAGCTTTATCGACGGTATACATATCTCGAAAACATTGACTACTATTTCTACAGCATTGTGTAAAGTAATATATATTTATATGCCCTGAAGACGCTGTGTAGATAACTCGCTGCTATAGGTTTTATTATTGAAATGTTTTTCCAGTGAAGACAGAATTATAGTATATTTGTTCAGGTAAAAATAAAAATACTATTATTATAGAGAAAATATCAACAATAGATCACGAATCTTTTAATGTAAATTTTACTTAATCTTTCTGAAATAAAATATTTTGGAAGCACTTTCGAAACATTTTCACTCTTTCAATAATATGGGTTTCATATCTTAAATTTAAATTAATCTTACTTTTTCCTTTAGTAAAGTTACAGATTTTTTTATATAGACATGTATTTTAGAAGATTGTTTGATTTTATTTTTACCACCAACGTATACAAAGATCTATAGATATGAATGGAGTATCTTCCTGGTACTTTTTGAAAGACATGGATTCTGACAATTCATAAGTTCTATGTGCACCTATTTTTAATAAAAAACTCTGATTTTCATACGTAACGCGATGAAAATTTATATCATTATTGCGAAACGTATATATCACTGTGGTCAAACCGAAAATAATACCAAGAGATAAATAAATTATACATTTTGTCTTATAATCGGCCTCAACCAATGAATGTCACCTCGACTGTTTTTTCCTGTTTGCGACCCTCCGATGTGGTGATATAACATCTGCCTGTAAATTGACGTTTTGTGGATATTCTGAATTAAGTGGTCACATTTACCAACTGTCTTTGTTAACTTTGTAGTATTTTATGGAATAAGGTTCTGTGGAAATTCGTTCTTTCTTCATCTTAAATAGTTCGGTTATTATAAAACAATATATATATTCATTCCTTACGGTTAAATCCGAGAGTCCATCCAAATATAATAATATATCTGTTTTTATTTGTAATGTATATCTATTTTAACCAATATCGAGATGAAGTTATCATCTTCCTCTCGATACTTAGAATTAAATTTGGCATTATTAATGTAAAACATAATTACAATTATGTTTATTAAAATAGTATTAAATATTTACGTATTTTGCTACTATTTTATTTTCACAAATTTCACTTTGCTATGACTTATTTATGATGGTTTTGTATGATAGTATTAACGTAACCAAATGGCAATTAAGGTATAGAATGATACCACATGTATGATAGACCGAAAAGCTACCTCGCACCTGACTCGTAAAAGGTAACCGTCGGTGCCTGTTAAATGACAGGTAGATTATCGTTCTTATCGCTTTACTGCACAGAGCTTTTCAGAGCAATATATATTTCTTTTACACTTATAAAAAAGTTTTATAATATTATTTTTTAATATACACACATCAAAATGTCATAAAATTACTTACTTGAAACAAACATCGAAGCAAAAAGTCTAAAAGTAATTGACTTGTCTGTAGGACGATTTGTAAAGTCCTCTAGACTCTGTTCCAAATTCATTTTGTTTGCGTAAAGATTTAACATAAAAATACAAAAGATAAATTAATATGCATAACGTTAAATAGGGGTAAATGAAGGTCGTTGAACTCTGAGAGATCAGACGCTTATAATTATGCATATGATGAAGCCAAGCATTATTAGTTCGATTTCACAAACTCTCTTATTCATTAATATGATGATCCGTCATTAAAACTAATAAAAGAACCAATTGAAATAATTTTCCTTATAATAATGATATGTCAGTCAAATTATATTGGTTTGAAATTGTCTACGAATTTGTTTAGCTATAATAAGATAATTTCAATAAAAAAAAATGCATTAAAAGATGCCACAACTGAGATTAATCTTTGCAGTTTTATATAAAGTTGAGCCTTGTTAAGCTTAGCGGATAGCGGCATGACAGCTCAGTTGGCAGAGTGACGGGACGGTTTCGCAGAGGTCACAGGTTAAAGTTCTGTCCGTGTCGATAAATTCAAACTTATGTTGGTATTAAGTACTTTATATCAAATTAATACCACAAACTTTGTGCACACATATTTACCAGAAATTGATAAGTTTCTGACACAATTTGCGAAACTACTCAAAGTGATTAGGAACTGTGACCAGGCTCTTAACTCACTTGTATATTAAAATAACTAGTAACTCAATTTGTTTGAATTCAATTATAAAAGAGCTGACAAAAAGGCATTCCAGATCACTGGTATTTGCCGATCAAAGTCCATTTAAAAGTAATTTAGCCGCTGGTTGAGTAAATAAACCTAAATATAATTTATCCATATTCTGTTCAATATTTAATTTATTTGATTTGTACTTTAAGTTAAAAAATAAAACAATATAGTAAATATTGTTTCAAAAACGATATTTCTATATTTCTTTTATTAAATTTTACTTTGATATATTAAGATCATTATTTTTTATTAGAAATATAATAAATTTATATAAATATAGAATAAAAAATAAACCGATACGGGCAGGAATTCGAACCCGCGACCTCTGGGAAACCGTTGCGTCACTCGACCAATTGAGCTAACGTATCACGGTCCGTCTCGGTGTTATATAGATTTTAAATTATTTATATACAAAGCATTTAACAATAATTTTATGATCTGATGTCCAATTCCTTTGATATTACAATAGTATGTAAAACAACAGATGCAAAGATAATAAAATTTTAATTTTCTTTCATAGGACTAGGAAATGTAATAAGAGAAAAAGTTTTTATGTGCAATTTTCACAAAAAACAGATTGACCTTTCCGAGCAACTTTAATAATCTTACAGCTTGAACCTGAAGTTAATTTGTTAATGTTATAATTTTCCTCTACAACTCTTAACTTTATTTGTATATAGGTATTAAATTTAAATTACCTCTTATTTTATAAATAGAAACTTTTTACATTACTATATAAACTCGGCGTCACAAAAATCGCACCTCTATGTTTTTTTCAGTAAATCGCTCCTAGAATCTAGCACATAAGTACTACGTATGAAAAAAATATATCATTCTAAAGTGCACTTCAATCCCTTTATATTAATTACCTGTATCATTAAAAAAACAATTATAACCAGGGACCAATCAAAAAAATGTTTAAAAAAATGCTCACTTAAGGAGCACTACTTGTGCTACCTTATAAGGGTATAAAAGCTCATGTAAAGGTAAAAAATGGGTCAGTCGCTACTCAGACTTCAGAGTGAACACACCGGATACAACCCCTGATAAAGCCGCTCAAATCATTGCGCTATTGCAATCAGGACTGCGACAGGTTAACGTTGCTCGACAGTTGAACCTTAGCCGATTCTCAGTTCGACGAATATACCAACGGTTCCTTGAGACTGGTGGCTATAATCGAAGACGTGGATCCGGAAGAAAACGCTGCACGTCAGAAAGAGACGACCACTTCGTTGTTTCCACATCCTTGCGGCACCGCTTCAGCAATGCTGTTGAGTTGCAACAAGAGCTCCGATCAGCTTGCAGAACGTCTGTGAGTGTTTCTACGATTAGAAGAAGACTGAAAGAAAAGGAATTGAGAGCTCACAGACCTGCTAGGGGCCCAAAATTGACCGTGCAGCATCGAAGAGAGCGGTTACGATTTGCCCAGGAGCATGTCAACTGGACGAGTGAACAGTGGAAAGCCGTTCTCTTCACCGATGAGACACGAGTATGTCTTTTCTGCAACGACAGACGCAGAAGAGTATACCGAAGACGAGGAGAGCGAGGAGGCGAGAGAGGAGGCGGCGAATACCGAGGTAGTTCCTGTATGTTCTGGGGTGGCATATCCGTCGAAGGGAAAACGGAGCTTGTGTGCGTCTCTCAGACTGGTGGTGGTCGCGGGCAAGGGTCGCTGAATGCTCGGCGGTACATAACGGAGATCTTACAAGACCATGTGGTTCCGTATGCTGGTTTTGTTGGCGATGGGTTCATGTTAATGCATGATAACGCCCGTTGCCACACTGCGTTTGCTGTGCGGGACTATTTGGAAGAGGTTGAGATCCCTGTTATGCAGTGGCCAGCACGAAGTCCAGACCTGAACCCGATCGAGCATCTCTGGGACGATGTAAAGAGGCACGTACGAGCACGAGATCCTGCTCCCACCACTCTACAAGAGCTCCAGGATGCCGTGAAAGACGAATGGGACAACATACCCCAAGCAAGAGTGGTGACCCTCGTGAGCTCCATGAAGGATCGGCTGGAAGCTACCATCACAGCAAGGGGTGGAAACACTAGATTTTAAGGCCTTATTTGTAATTTTTTATGATGTTATTAATTTTATTTTTTGTCACTTTGTCATGTTTTAAGTTTTTTGTTATTAAAGAATTAAAATGCATACACATGTTTTTTATTTTCTAATAGGCAATTGAATTACCTTTCCAATGATATCCTACAATCATATCCTTACAATTCACAAAGTTTGAGTAAAATTATTTTGAAGTTGCTTTTTTAAAAGGTGCGATTTTTGTGACACCGAGTGTAGTTTCTTTATTATATTTATCTTTGACAAAATTATTATTCCTTGTTTTTAATTGTATGTGTTTTCGGTCTTTAACAATCTATTTTTAAATGTACAACGAGCACTAAAACAATTCATAAATTTTTAATGATCTTCAAATGATGTTACCCCAAGGCCATATATAGATAATTATAAGTTAGCATTTTTATAATATTACAGAACCTAAAATTATGTAAATAACTTAAAATAGCTTTACCAATGCTTTTAAATGTAGATCTTACCTAATACATTTTTAAAACTGGATATTCTAATGTTTTAAAGATTTTCTTTCAAACGTCAATAAATTCAAAAATGAATTTAGTCTTCCAACGGCAATTCCGATTAGACTAGCTTACTGCGCGTCTAAATGCATAATTCATAAGTACCCTTTTCAACACGTAAGCGCCCCTTGCTTTTGAAGTGTTGTCGCCACATTAAAGACCACCCTACTAACCCCAATAACAAATACCTCTATGTTTTTAAATAAATAATGTATAAGATAAAAGTTTGAACCTGTAATGTTTGTAGCTACGTGATTAGACTTTTAGTATTTGTAATATTTATGCATGCATGCAACTAGCTCTTGGCGATTTCGTTTTATTCTAGTATTATTAAAAAAATACCAGTGTCTGTTTTATAAGTATTGTATTTATGAAAACAATACTTTTCATAAATACAATACATAAAAAACAAACATACAAGCCTGGTTTTACAAAATAATCTGTATTTTTTTAAATTTTATACACGTTTTTTCAAGAATTAAAGAATTTAAACTATATAAAATTAAATATCATGTGTAAAACTAGATCAAATTACTGTAGAAAAGTTATATCATGTTTTCAGTAACAGCGTGTACTTATATAGCTCAGAACAGCCACAGCGTCATGCTGGCGCCTTTTCTAATGGATTTACGTGACGAGACTAGAACAACATTTAATGAGAGGCGAATAAATGTTAGTGATTGCTGTTTAATAAAATGTACATTATAAAAATTATTAGCTACTAGATGTTCGAAAGCTTTATGAAAAGATTGAACACACCATTCGGTACACTAAGGATTAGTAGGCTACCCTACACCTCGTATACGATTATACGTTTTTAACTTAACTAGTCCAGTCATTTGGTCGAAAAAAGGGGGTTACCTGGAAAGTTTTCCGGGAGTTTTGAAAATTGGTTATTTTATAGATTTCGGTATGCTCTTTTCTAATTTCAATTTTGCCACCTCGTATCGCCGCCGCTCGCGCCCCCATTTTGAAAAAATGGCGGCTAAAACCAGTTTTTTCGAAATATCTCCTTTCCAATGCATTTTTTTAAAAAATATTTATGTACAAAATTAAAACTTAAAAATACAAACAACACTGTACGACGTACATACATATAAACGTATACTGATGACTCCGCCTAAACTAAATACTTCTCGTAACTTCTACCGACAGATGTTTCGTTGAAAGTCGAGAGTATGGAGGCTATACAATGTCTATAGTCTCCATAGTCGAAAGAAAGGGACCCAACACAGAGACCCACACTGCTTCTTCAATACCTGTGGCAATAGTAGAATATTTTAGAAAAAATATACCAAAAACACGTGGTGGTGTAGATGAAGATACTTTGTGACGCTCGTACGCCAGAAACTATTGATATTATGAAAAAAAACATAAATACATAAATTGTAGGAAATTTATTCTACTTTAATTTTGTACATAAACATTTTTTTCAAAAAATGCATTGGAAAGGAGATATTTCGAAAAAACTGGTTTTAGCCGCCATTTTTTCAAAATGGCGGCGCGAGCGGCGGAGATACGAGGTGGCAAAATTGAAATTCGAAAAGAGCATACCGAAATCTATAAAATAACCAATTTTCAAAACTCCCGGAAAACTTTCCAGGTAAAACTACCAAATGACTGGACTAAACTGGCAATAAATGAACACGTCAATTGAGCTCAAGTAAACAATATTCAAAGATATTAACTTTAATTTACCGTAGATTATAATCTATTGAAAAGAGTGTCATTATTATTTAAATTATTTTTTTTAGTTAACTATTCAAACAGTAATAAAATTATAAGTTATGAAAATAATAATAATTAAAAGTAACATATCCTCAGAGAATCCTAATATAAAAAGTTCACTCTTATAAAGTGTTTCTTAGAATAGCTATGAACAATATCAACTAAAGCACTTTCTTTTTATATGTGGTTTAGTAAATAGTAAGAAACTACACGAAGAGAATTTAATAATCAGTATTACCATATATGTAGATATGTGAAGACATGAATACTAAATTAACGAGACTTCTACCAAGCTCGAATAAAATGAGATAGATTGTCTGTTTTTAGTGTAGTTTAAGTGTGCAGTTAAGTCTTTTTTTTTCAAGAAAGATATAAATAATGTTTTGTATTATAAAATAAATGATATATATAATGTTAAAATAAACAAAAGTTCATGCAACAAGGTTACAGTATGTAAGATATTACAGTAGTTCCACAGATTTTTCCTAATGTAATAAATAGGTAGGGAAATAATTATTTTCGCAGTGTACCAAGAAGGGCATATCAGTAGTTACCACTTTGCTGAAAAACTGGGGATTGACCACAAAACAGTATTGACCCATCTGAAAAAAGCTGTGTACACAAAAAAAGCTCGATATTTACATTTTCGAGCCACACGAGCTCACTGTGACGAATCTAATGAACCGTGTACCCATTTGATGAAAAGTAGATCAGATAAGAACGTGCGAAAAAGTTTGTGGTCAACAGTCGGTCAGGCTTCACAGACTGTTAACTCGCAGTAAGCTGATGCTGTGTACGGTGGGACTGGAAGACCATTGTTCATTATGAGCTTTTACAGCCAGGCACAACTATAGATAGACTTTAGAGAGGTAGGGCACAGTGGGGTTTACCTCACTCAAATTTGGAGCAGCCCGACTGGTGAAATACCTCCGCCTTACAGAAGATCGCAGCCAAATGACATCGCTCTTTAGTGGTGTTGTGTTCCTGTGGTGAGTAAGGTATCCAGAGCTCCGGAGGGTTTGTTGTGTTGATAGCGGAGGACCGGTAATGCAAGTGATGCGGTTACTGAATGGTGTAGGCGCGGAGTGTGGGCGCAGCGGTCAGTGAGACCCGGTGAAACGGTTCGTCGCTGGCCGCCCGCGGGTCAGTGGAGTTCCCGAACCCAGGGATCACACTTAATCTCCGCCCTGGGAGGCTGAACTGCCAACCCGCGAAAAATCCCTGCTGCTGTAGTCGTGCCGGAGAAGGAGACCGGAGTGGACCCGGCTGCTGCAGTGGGGGGGGACCGGGGGCCCTCTCGTACGCTGCGCCGACAAACCGCACTACCTATTCCGCTCAGTGACTAGTCAGCATTATAAAATTTGTCCCCTAGCTATCATCACAGCAAATCCTCTACCTATTTAGCCCCCTTTTATAAAAATAAACATGAGAACAAAGAAAAGAAATAGATTTTGTACAGCGGCTCCCCTATCCACACAAGTGGATATCTGTAACATCAGGGGACTACACGCAAACCTAAGCGCAGTCCATCAACACCTTGAGACTGCGCAGCCAACCTTATTATTTCTCACGGAGACGCAGATATCCTGCCCGGCCGACATATCATACCTACTCTACCCCGGCTACAAACTTGAACATACGTTCTTGAGACGTGCCGGTGTATGTATGTTCGTTCGAGAGGATATCTGCTGTCGCCGTCTCCAACATTTGGAAGACAGGGACCTGTCGATATTGTGGGTGCGCGTAGACCACGGAGGCCACACCCGTATTTACGCGTGCTTATACAGGTCTCATAGCGGTGACGGGGAAACTAAACGACTTTTCGAGCACCTGCAATTGACGACAGATAGAGTTCTTGAGCAACACCCCTCTGCGGAGTTGGTAATCTTAGGAGACTTCAATGCCCACCATACTGAGTGGCTCAGTTCTCGTTCTACCGACTACGCCGGGCGGTGTGCTCACGAATTTGCTCTGGCCTATGGTTACTCACAGCTGGTACATTCTCCAACAAGAATACCAGATATTGAGGACCATACAAGCTCTATCTTGGACCTTCTGCTGACCACACGTCCGGATAAATATACACTATCAGTGGAAGCACCACTCGGCTCGTCCGACCACTGTCTTATCCGGACCGTAGTACCATGCGTACGGCCAGATCCACCTCGGCCCACTAGCTCGCGGCGCGTGTGGCGGTATAAGTCAGCAGACTGGGATGGATTGCGAGGATACTACGCATCGTACCCGTGGAGACAGCTTTGCTTCACATCCGATGATCTCGACGCCTGCGCAGCTGCGGTCACTGAGACGATACTGGTGGGTATGGAATACTTTATTCCAAACTCGCTAGTAGCTGCGGGGGCAAAGAAACGACCGTGAATTAATCGGCCCTGTAGAGAAGCTAGGCTTCTTAAACAAGCCGCATACAGGGCTTGGATCACGGTTCAACCCAATCGGGATCCTAATTTGCCTGATGTGAAACGCAAGCTAAACGCTGTTTCGAGGTCCAGTAAAAGAACAATTGCTAGAGCTAAGTTCGACTTCATCGGCAGAATTGGCGAGAAACTGGCTGGCTACCCCTCTGGGAGTCGTGCCTTCTGGTCGCTTGCTAAGGCTGCCGAGGGGAATTTCTGTCAGTCGTCCTTACAACCACTACAGAATGCCGAAGGTAATTTAGCCCACAGTGCAAAAGAGAAAGCCGATTTCCTGGGTAATCTCTTTGCCTCTAACTCGACTATGGCCGATGACGAAAGCAACGTGCCGCCTAATATCTCATGTTGCGGCCACTCCATGCTGGAAGTAAACATTTCGCAGAGAGATGTTCGGCGGGAGCTGCTCGGTCTGGATGTCCATAAGTCGAGTGGGCCCGACGGCATACCAGCAGTGGTGCTCAAACAGTGTGCTCCTGAGTTGTGCCCCGTGCTAACGCAACTTTTCGCACTTTCTTACCACTCTAGGCTAGTTCCGTCTTCGTGGAAGACCGCCCATGTGCACCCGGTGCCCAAAAAGGGCGATAGATCAGACCCGTCGAATTACAGGCCTATCGCTATAACTTCCCTTCTCTCGAAGGTGATGGAACGTGTTATTAACACGAAGCTCCTAAGATACCTAGAAGAACACGATTTGATCAACGACCGGCAATACGGTTTTCGCCACGATCGCTCGACTGGTGATCTTCTAGTGTATCTCACACACCGTTGGGCTTCAGCCATCGAGAGTCAAGGTGAGGCATTGGCAGTTAGCCTGGACATAGCGAAGGCGTTCGATAGGGTTTGGCACCGGGGTCTTCTAACGAAGCTACCAACATACGGACTGCCCGAGGGGTTGTGCAAATGGGTCACCAGCTTTCTATCCCTCCGATGCATAAGAGCCGTCGTAGACGGTAGCTGCTCTGATAAATTGGATATAAACGCTGGCGTCCCGCAAGGTTCTGTACTTTCTCCGACGCTGTTTCTTCTGCATATCAATGATATGTTGTCTATTGATGGCATTCACTGCTATGCGGACGACAGCACCGGAGACGCATTTTATACAGGCCGTGCGAATATCCCTCGTTCCATTGTGGAAGAAAGTCGCGAACAACTTGTGTCGGAAATCGAGAGTACCTTATCCAAGGTCTCCGATTGGGGTAGGGACAATTTGGTCCGGTTTAACCCCTCTAAGACACAAGTTTGTGCGTTCACCGCTAAGAAAACCCCATTCGCTGTGGCTCCACAATTCCAAGACACAACACTCACCATCTCTAAGAGTATTGGGATCCTTGGTGTTGACATATCCAGTGACGTCCAGTTCCGAAGTCACTTAGAGGACAAGGTCAAGCTGGCATCCAAAAAACTGGGTGTGCTTAATAAAGTGAAGCGGTACTTCACACAGGGGCAAAGACTGCTATTATATAAATCGCAAGTTCGCCCCCATATGGAGTACTGTTCTCATCTTTGGACGGGAGCACCTGGATACTAGCTTGGACCACTCAACTCGGTTCAAAGACGAGCTGTGAGAATAGTCGACGATCCCAAACTCACAAACGGTATTGAACCCTTAAACCTAAGGAGAGATTTTGCCTCTTTATGCGTGTTCTACCGTTTGTACAACGGGTTGTGTTCCGAGGAATTGTTTCACATGATGCCCACGGCTACTTTTTACCACCGCACCGCTCGCCATCGACAGGGAATTAATCCTCACACATTGGAGTCTAAGTGGTCCCGTACAGTCAGGTACCAGAGGAATTTCCTTCCACGGACACTTCAGCTGTGGAATGAACTCCCTGCCGAGGTTTTCCCTGAGGGCTACAGTATGGGGCTCTTCAAAAGGGGAGTAAATAGGTTTTTAAAGGGTCGGCAGCGCGCGTGTGATGCCCTTGGTGTTGCAGGCGTCCATAGGCCACGGTGACCGCTTACCATCAGGCGGGCCGTGAGCTTGTTGCCACCATCGTGGTATAAAAAAAAAAAAAAAAAAAAAAAGATATAGATCTTTACTACCAACAGCTGATGCGAACAAAGCAGAGACTTGAAAGAGAGCTGCCGGCATTGATCAATAGAAAGGTGTGATCTTGCATCATGGTGACGCTAGAACACACACATCTTTAGACACTAAACAAAAATTAAGAGAGTTTGGCTTGAAGGTTATCACATCCGCCGTAAAGCCCTGACCTTGCTTTCACCTTCAAATTTCTACCTGTTTTGAGCTCTACAGTATTCTTTAGGCTCTGTCAGGTTAACATCATGAGAAGAGTACTAAAACTACTTCTCTCGTTTTTTTGGTCACAAGTCTACGAGATTAGTTCGCTACCTACAAAATGGAACAAAAATAAAAGTAAATAATCTTTAAAAAAAAAGTCTTGACTTTTTATCTAAAATGCGAAGAAACTTTTACATCCCTCCCCCTAATATATACATTGCTATTATCGGCTTACTATTTGTCTTATAGAACCTTTTATCACAATATTAAAAAAATATTCCAATATTAAAGTACTGGTCAACCGTACATGAAATCAAAGATTTTTTTTCTCTTATATGAGGCCAATGTTTTATTTATGCTTTTAGAATGATTTTGTTTCAACACGAATATAATCCGAGATTGCTTTGCTGACTAGAGAACTATATAATATCTTTGATACGATCAAAGTCAACTTACAACGATTACTAAATCTTACCAATTATTTATTATGAGTAAGTATTTTTTATGAGTACCTACAAGTTGTAATCACTGTTGATTTGTTTATCCGCTTGAATATTCTAAACTGATAATCTATTAATAATTATCATTTTAATGCGGTACACAAAACTTAATTAAAATATTCTAAAATTCAGTACCAAATTAAAATATAATAAACAGCAACAATGTACTTAATTATAGCAACAAAAATGGTTTTGAAGGTGACATGGAACCTCATTATATTCTTAAATTCGGGTAAATGCTTGGATTAAACAGGCTGGTGTAACTGACGTTATCAAAGACAGTGACCTGTAGGTCTCAGAGACGCTTCTCAAACTGATTATCAACGATCTTGAGGACTTAAATTAATCCAATTTTCGTGCCCCTTTTTCAATAACGGATTCTTATAATTCCTCGCCTTATTTAACGAGATCGTTTTTTTCTTTATATATAGAATAATGTAATTTCATTTTCCAAATTTGAATATTTCCTCTTTTTACATAGCTGAGCCTTCTTTAAACAGAAAAGTATTTTTGAGATAAGTTTGAACATGACTGGATTTGTTATAGTATCGTTAACGAGCCGAATTTCATTTTGATCAATCAATCTTGTTGTAGTCATCGATACTTCTTTTATATTGAGATCCTTTTTTTATATAAAAGAGTAAACCAACCATTAACGAAATTACAACAAACATAATAGTGTGTTTAATTAAATTATATACATATTACCTATCTTTTATTTCTTTAAGTCCTGGTACAACTTTCATATGCTTTTTAAGGTGTTTAATAATTTTTGTATTTAATACAATAATCTCCGGTCTTATCTTATATATATATATATATATATAAATGATTAATATTAATAGTTCATTAAGACCGGAGATTAATGTATTAAATAGAGCTTTTGAATTGAATGTCTGTTTGTTTATTTATATACCATTTAATTAACGCATCACGAAAAAAACTGCTGCATGGATTTTTATGAAATTTATTATAGGTCGAGTTATAGTAACATAGCACAGTTTTTCCTTCGGTAAATATTCTCATTTCTACGTTATTACAAAAGTAATACTAAACTGTTACTAGACTATAATTAAATAGTATGTAATAACTGTTAACATATTTTCAAAACTTTTTGTATTGCTGAAGAACAGTGTGAAGAACTCACGGGGTAATTAAATAATTATAAACAAAGCTGACCGACCCAACAGTAAAAAAATTTCTGCGATATAATTTATGTAATTTTGTATATAAGTAACTTATGTATTTTGTATAAATTTCATAAACGTGAGCATAATGTGAGCAATAAAACCAATAAAAAAAAATATTCCCGCTAAAATCGTAGTTATTATAATTTCGTTCATCACAACTATTTTTATTTACTCATGCGTTAGACACGCTGGGTGCATTAAACTCAACGAGTACACTGACCGAAATATTACGTAACCCAAAACTATCTTGACACATAACACTCAATGGGTACATAGGTCTTATATGAACATAGGACTCAATGGGTACAGATATCACACTGAGGAAACTGGACTCAATTAATAAAAAAACTCACTGGCACTGGTTTCACTAGGGTACTCTAGACTCAATGGCTTTACAGATATTTTTAATGAGTTACTGAGTGATTGTTAAACCGATTACATAAGCAATTATATAAGCCATTAATAAACCGATTATATAACATATTGTTACTATGAGTAAACTCGTCGATATGCCCTCGTCTTTCCTGCCCACGAATGACAATTGAACGAGTTAACATGATTTCATTTACATGCCACACGAAAATATCTAACATATTTAAAACAATCTTACGTGATTCAGATAATGTGACGGTAAAGTTTACATTACAATAAATGAACCGTTCCCCATAGTTTATTCTAGAACCAAAGGAGACATAAAACGCAAATTTAAGAAGTTTTGCTAATTAACAAACGTAAATGCGAATCTTAAATTATAAACACATATAAAAGATAATATAATATTCAAGACGGTAATCAAACTATTTTGTTTCTAAAACATGTCTTCCGTTTATGCACCATGAAATGAGTTTCAACTTTGTAATTTAAATATGCTTTGAACAGCACTAATTGCAATTTCTTTGTAATCTTTTTGCAATTTCAGAGTAATTTTAATACGTATTAAGGTTAATATATTTTCTCACTATGTTAATTAAACTAATTTCACACCAAAACATTCTTAATTCTGCTGTTTTAATTACACAAGATCATAATATACTTATGATAAAACGCTTTTTATATCTTTATCTTTATTGTTACTTCCAGCTGTACAATATAAATTATATTAAAAAAAAATATCTATATTATTAATAATATATATATATATATATATATATATATATATATATATATATATATATTTCGGATTGATATTTATAAAGTTAAGACTTATTAAATGATATTATGTTTGTCTAAGAATAAATAAAAAATTAATAACCAAAGGACTTATAAAATAGTATAATAACTTACAAAACAACGTTGGATTTCGCCAACTTTTCAGAACAATGCTCAATGCTCGTAGCGATCTCTGTAACCGAAGTTGGAGTTAATAACAAATTTGACGCCGATATTAACTATTTTAACCTGAACATTCAATTCTGAACATTGATATCGGTCGCTATACAGAATATTACATTTGACACAATGGAAACTCTCGTATAAGAAACTCAATTTACAAATTTAAGAGATGGTGCTAAAATAAACTTGAAAATTTAAGTAAATATTAAGAAAATTATTTTTAATGTAAAAGTAACTTAAAACCTTAAATTTATTTTTTAAACTAGTAGCGGTGCAACTTAGCCTAAATCTCGTTTTATCTACCATAAAATTAAAGGCTAGACTTAACTTTAGAGTCGAAACTTTCTCTTTATAATATTAAGAAATCATTCTAAATAAATGTAAAATTAAATATTTTTTCAATTTCACACGGACAGAATATATATCAAAGTTTATTTATTTTTAAACCATGTTTATAAACCTAGTTTTACATTAAATCCATTTAATATGTTAGTTTCATTTATTTCGATAAACACACAATTAGGTGATATCATTTGTGTCATAATAATCTGAACGATCCAACAAAAACCCTTCGCTAGAGATAATTATAATATTAAATAATCATTCAAAATAAATGTAAAATTAAATATTTTTTCAATTTCACACGGACAGAATATATATCAAGATTTATTTATTTTTCCACCATATTTATAAACCTAGTTTTACATTAAATCCCTCTAATACGTTAGTTTCATTTATTTCAATGAACACACAATTAGGTGATATCATTTGTATCATAATAATCTGAACGATCCAACAAAAAACCTTCGCTAGAGATAAATTGAATTAATAAGGCTTCATGAAATTTTCCGGTTAATCTGACCTTAAATTATAGTAACTTAAAATAAGTTAATCTATACTTCACATAATGATGCTTCAATTATCCGAAACTGTAATAATATTTTATATGAGTGGCTTTAATTTTCATAACCTTATAAATACTATTTAATATTTACGTTTAAAATTACATATTGTGTATAGGTATGTAAAATACGTCTTATATAATATATTATGTCTGTTCTATTTGTTAAGACGAATAGATAGATGGGACTCATTAGTAAAGTTTGATAAAAATATATATTAGGGTTAGCCCTAATATATATTTTTATTAAAATTTACATAGTCACAGGATTATAAGTTCTTCATCAATAACTATATGATTTTACAAAGTTTTAAGAACAATGCGCTGAGCAATCTCGAAATTGGAGTTGAAGTTAACAACAATTTTAACAGACAATCATTACAATTTCAACCTGAATATTCGATTCTGAGAATTGATATCGGTCGCTACGAGAAAAATTACAATCGACACAATGAAAACTCTCGTACTACAAACTCAAATTAGAATTTTAAAAAAAGGTGGCAGTCAATTTGTTCACGGTACCTATGAGTAGATCATGGATTTTTTCTTGTAATAAAATTATATACAAATCTTGGTGTTTCTTAAATACAGAGTAAATAAACTGTCATCCCTTTTTTAATTTCTTTAGGGTACAATTTAGTAGATCTAGTATAATCTATCTACAACTAGCAACCTATCCTAGAATATTCTAACGCAAAAAAAAATATTATAAAAGTTTAATAGAATTATGAATATCTGAAATTTTTCTATATAATTATAATATGAAAAAAAAGTAAATGTATCTTTACACATCAAAAGTCTTAAATACATAATATATAAGTCATAGTTTTGTTTCCATATTCTTTTATTTTTATTCTCATATACTACTTATATATCCATAATAAGGTTTAATTCTTTAAGGATTGCCTATTTAGACACAAATACTTAATAGAAAACCAAAACCAAAGCGGCAGTACAATCACTCTCCCAGGAGAAATAAGTTCCTTGCACATTGTTTTAAACGGGATAAAAAATAACATTCGTCTTTGTCTAGGACATAATATTTTGTGTAAGGGCAAATTAAGAAACATTTACATTATTAGTATCGGGAAAATTTAATTATTTTTTTGGACCTTAAACATAGTTAAGAAGGCAAAATCGTTTATTTTTACCTTTCATACGTACATAAGTGATACTATAAAAAAAAATAGGTGAATCAGTAATTGATTGAGTTTAACTAAATAGGTATAACTTTTTTACAACAGCTAAGCCTTTATTAAATAGTAAGATATTTTCATTACCATTCGATACTTCTTCGATTTATAAGAAGATTTTTTTGTTACTAATAAAGAATACTAAATCATTAACGAGATCTGAATTAATACAAACAAAATATCACATTAAGATATATACAATTATTATTAATTATTACATCTAACAACAGTTGATAACACCTTGACCATTGATCTAGTAAAATATATAAATTTAATAACTGAAAGAACCTTTTAACAGTGAAACTGCTTTTCTTTCGAAATGTATGGCATTTATAAATTCCTTCTGTGACTAGATATTGGTTTATAAGTTTGTTTGTTCCCACATAACGCAAAAACTGATGGACGGATTTTGATAAAATTTAAGTAGTGATAATTTATAATCAGATCTAATACATAGGGTACCACTTAACTAAACTTAACACATAAAATGTTTCATAAACGGGTTGCGAAGGTATAAGTAATAATTTCTGTTTCTGTGACATAAATTATAAATATTGATAATACGAGCATGATCTAAGCACTAAAATCAATTAATAGTTCATATGACCACGGAAAACATAGTTATTATAAATTACTTCATCACAACTTTTTCTACGCGCTCAAATATTTGGGAAACTGAATAAAAAACTCACTGAGTAAACTGGACTCAATGGGTACACAGAACTCGACGAGTAAACTGGACTCCCTGGGTACACAAAACTCTCTTAGTACACTAGATACCCTATATTCAATGGCAACACTATTTAATAAAAAAACGGGTTTTATTAATTAAGTTGATCATGTAAAAAAATTATAAACATATTTATTATATTTAGTTATTATTGCCATATTTCATAATTAAAAGCCAAAGTTTTATGCTTGAAACAAAAATTTAATATATTGCAAACCCTTATCTACTTACCATTTTTAACCTTATTTACTCATAATTAAGGAGTTGCTGAATACCAGGTGATTAATTGTATTATTTATTAATCCTGTATTGTATTAACACTCTTATACTCTTATAGTGTTTTTAACTACGTCATTAAACTTCTAGGGTTTATGATTTTATAAATAACCATCACTTGGCGATTTCGTGTAAGTATAGTATTAGTAAAAGAAAATTCGAAACCTTTTTAAACAATTCCCAAAAATATCATTTACGAATATATAAAAACAAACACACATTATATTGGATTTGAACTAGTAAATCATTCTACAACACATAAGAGGAGAATTTAGTAATCAGTATTACCATATATATAGATATGTGATGATATGAATACCAAATTAACGAGAATTCTACAAAGCTCGAGAAAAAAGAGATAGATTGTCTGTTTTTAGTGTACTTTAAGTTTTAATCAAGAAAGTTATAAATTATATTTTGTAGTTATTAATAAATTATACTTATAATATCTTAACATTTAAATAAAAGATTCAATATGTAAGAAATGTTAACGATATCACAGAATAGCAGCAGATTTTTTCCACCCTTTTCAAAACATATATGTTGTACATTGCTATTATGTACTTACTGTTTGTCTCATATAAAAACAATATTAATTAAGCTGATCCGAACTGGTTTTATTTATGCTTTTAGAGAGATTTTGTTTCTACTTGAATTTAATCCGAGATTTCTTTACTAACAGGTGAACTATGTAATGACTCGCTTTACACGATCAAAGTAAACTTACAACGAATACGAAATCTTGCCTAAATCATTTATATTTTTTTATAAGTTTAATTATAATATGTATATTTATAATCAATGACAGTATGTCTGTTCATCCGCTTGAATATTCTAAGCTCTAGGTGAGCTTAATAATAATCATCATCATTAATCATCAATCATGCGGAAAACAAAACTTAATTAAAATATTCCAAAATTCAGTACCAACATAAATGACGGCAGCGGCGATATGGAACCCCATTCTATTTTTAAATTTGGGTAAATGCTTGGATTAAACATGCTGGAGTAACTGACGTTATCAAAGACAGTGACCTGCAGGTCTAGAGACGCTTCTCAAACGTATTATCAACGATTTCGAGGACTTTAATTAATCCAATTTTCGTGCCCTTTTTCGATAACGGTTTTATACAATACCTTCATTAAACAGAAAAGTTTTTTCGAGATAAATTTGAACATGACTGTATTTATTATGGTATCGTGAAGGAGCAGCATTTTTATTTTGATCAATCAATCTTGTCTTAGGCATCGATACATCTTTCATATTGAGATCCTTTTCTTTTCTAATAGATTAAACCCATTAAGGATATTAACGCAAACAAAATAGTGTAAGTAATTAAATTATATATATAAAATAGTAAATACTTAAAATGAACGTTTTATAAAATACTCAAATAAACTTTTAAAAGATAAACAGTTTTAACTTAAGAATATATTCCATATTTGTCTTTATATATTTAAAATTGCGTTTGATTTTATTTCTTTAAATCCTGGCACCAAATCTGACGGATCTTTTTAGCTTTCATATTTCTAAATGATTAATATGAATTATTTATTGAGACCTAATGTACTTAGATTTATAGATATAAATAATAAAATATTACCAGTTTAAATCTGATTATTATTTATTATATTTTATTTACATGATACAGACTGCCTAAATAAAGTTTTTGAATTTAATCTCTGTTTATTTGTAAATTATGTTAGGTTACATTATTGTTAAAGGACTATTTTATGATCATTCGTAATGTTTTGATTCTTTTCGATATTTTGATGGTCACTATATTGAACCATATAAATTTATGAATTATTAATTTCACTTAAATAAGAAGAACCAATAAGGTGTAATTATTTAAATCATTGTTTTATTAAATTAATTAGTAATATTTAGAATTGTTATGTCGAGTAATCGTTATTTTTGTATGCTTAAAGTAGTTTATTTGACTATGATTATCGTTTATGTGAAGAGGGAATTAATAAAGAAGGGTATATTAACTGCGGTTAGGACGATATACGAGAGTTTAACTACAAGTAAAAAAAATAATTACGTTTTAAAAAATCGACTTTAGAACTAAAAAATAACTACGTTAAAAAAAACCGACTTTAAAACTAAAAAGTAATAAATAATGAAGATTTAATATTTATTATATACTACCTATTATTTATATGTCCAATTTAGTAAAAGGTTTGAAGTCGGTGCCAAGCCATTTAGTATTAGAAATCGGTTGAATACATTTCCGTAATTATTTATTTTTTTGTTTTTCTTCGTATCGATTCAAGCTAGAAATCATATGAAGATTGAGCTGCTTATAATAATAACCTTTAATTGCTATTTATTATGTTTATTTACGTATCCTAATCATCAAAGTAGGCATTTCATTGTATTAATTTGCTCGTATTCATTTAAGTGGTTAAATATAATTATTTGTGTAATGCTTGGCACCGACTTCAAACCTAATTATTAGTAAATTGGATATATAAATAATAGGTAGTATATAATAAATATTAAATCTTCATTATTTATTACTTTTTAGTTTTAAAGTCGGTTTTTTTTAACGTAGTTATTTTTATTTAATATTTTTTAGTTTATTGCTACATTATCAATTAGCCATGGGTAGACCTACAAAAGGTGCTGCGCGCCTTAAAAAATATAGATCTCAATAAATAGTCTTAATCTTCATAGTCTTCTCAATAAAAAATCTCTTTGAAACACAATTTCACGTTCTTGCGAGACTATTAAAGACTTCACATATCCAAAAAAACAGATGTCATTAGTTACAGCACGTTTTGATTTCCTTCCGGAGGAGTTAGTTCAAAACTTGGACTAAAATGCTCATAAAATAAAAACTAATGGGCCTACCTGAATCAAATTTTGATGGGACCAATTCGAAACTATTCCGCATCAAACAAAAAAAGAATTACTTAAATCGGTTCAGAAACCGCGGAGAAATCGGTGTACATACATAAAAAAAAAACCGGCCAAACTAAGAGCCTCCTCCTTCTTGAAGAAGTCGGTTAATAAAAGTGAAATGTGAATAGTACAATCTGTGAAACAATACAATCGGTAATGTTCCTTATAATCATTACTAACTTGAAACGCATCACGGAAAAAGCAGGTGCATGAATTTTGATGAAATTTATGTAGAGGGGTCATACAGTCCAAATTACAGTAACATAGGATAGATAAGTAAGTGTTCTCATTATTACTGTAATACAAAAACTATTGCTGGACTATAGATAAAAATAAATGTTATTTTTTTTAAACTTTGTGTTGATAAATACAAAGACTCGCTGTATAGAGCCAAAGGGTTGGTAATAAAAAAAAGTGACACAACAATGCATTTTTGTGACATAAGTTATGTATATTTGTATATAGGTACTTTTGTATTATAATTTTATGGAAAAATAGAAAATTAATGAGCATAATATAAGTAATATAAGCGTTAAACCAATTAATAAATAAAATATTTCCGATAAAATCGCAGGTATAATAAATTTATTTATACACAATTATTCTTATATACTCATGCGCTGGATAATTTGAGTACATGAAACTCTATGGGTACACTGGAGGCAACACATAAGCAAAGCTCTCTGGGTATATAGGACTCAATGGGTACATAACACTCAATGGGTACAGAGAACTCGCTGAGTAGACTGGACACAATAGATAAAAATATAAATTAAAAAAAACCCCTGATACAAAATGACCTCTAAAAAGAATAAAAATAATATTATTATGTACTTATGCAGTCGTTGCGTCGGGGAACCGTTGTACGTACGTACGTTGATAGTGTATATATTACGAAGTTAATAATTAAGGACATAGACTATACGATTCGATATCGTAATTACTTTATTTGCCTTGTTAACTTACTTGCACTTTAATTTCTTCCTTTATTAAACGGTCCCCCGACGCAACGAATTCAATAAGTACATAATAATATTATTTTTATTCTTCTTTCTTCTTTTTATCGGATGTTTTTTATTTTTTATTTTTTTCTGCTTTTTAAAGTTATGTTACTGGTTTCTGAATTATACTTAATGAACCTACGGACACACAAAATTTTCAATTGTTTAAGTATTTATATTAATCTATCCTAATATTATTTATTAATATTGTTTATTATGATGTAGGTACAGAGGTTATATTTAATACGAGAAATATATATATATTATATTTAATAAACTAAGGATCCACGTGAAAGTTTCGACAATGTAATAAATTATAAATGTATTAAGTAACATGATTCAAGACTTTTTCATATGGGTAGGTAGATAGGTCGGTTTCATATATATGAATATTAATAAATATAAACATTTAGAGTTAAAATGATTTACAATCACTAATAACACCATGATGAAGGGATTTATATTATCACTTGTTGTTGTTGTAAGCCATATAAATATATTTTTACAGTCTACGTGGACGCAGTCACGGGCAACGGCTATCCCTACTAAAGTACTTTACCCCAGTAAGTAAGTTGAAAAACCTTTTGGCCTTTCATAAGAACCATTTCGAAGAGCATAGCTTTCGGTTAAAATAAACCGCATTCAAATCCGTAGACGCGTTTGGCTGCAAACAGCTAATTATTGCATAAGCAATTACCTTTCCCCCGCACGAATAAAACATCAATATCTTGGAGACGACTATTTCTATTTCAATCAAACATAAATAAGAACCATCTCGACTAGCACAGCTTTCGATTAAAAAAATCCGCATTCAAATCCATCTACGCGTTTGGCTGCAAATATGCCACAGACAGATACACAGATCGACAGGTCAAACTTATAACTCTCTTTTAAGACAGGGGTTAAAAAAACACACTGGTTTTACTAGGGCACTCTGGACTCAATGGCTACACTCATTAATAAAATAATGTTATTTGGGTTTAGCATGCAAGACACTGGATATATACTAAATTATTTATGTTATTATTATTAGGTTTTAATTCAACAAGCAAGAATTTTAATTCCTTAAACCATTCATTATAGGTATTTGCTGAAAATAAATTTAAGTAGTTGCTTTAGTACGAATTGATTAATTCATTTTTTTTTTTTTATATTTTATAATCTGTTAATACCATTTAGATTTTTACATCAGATCTTCAGACATTCAGATAATAGATTACATAACATATTGTCATATTGTTATTATGAACGAATTCGTGGATACTCCCTTTTCTACCCTCCTCACGAATGACAGTTGAACGAGATGACATAATTTTATTCACACGCCACACGGAAAACTTCTTTTCATTTAGAATAACCTTATGTGCTTCAGATACAATAAGGAAGAATTTTATATTACAGTGAATGAATGAACCGTACTCCATAGTATAATATATTATAGAGCCATAAAAAAAATGTGGTCTAAATCTTGTATTATTTAAATAGACATTCAATAATTAGTAAGGATAAGATCCATTTCCGGTAAGATAAGATTAAACATAAATTAACCAAGTTTTACTAATTAACCTACGTAAATTTAAATCTTAAAATATAAACATATATTATAATACATTACATTCAACATGGTAACTATTTTGTTTCTAGAACCTGCCTACCGTTTATGCTCCTTGAAACGAGTTTTAACTTTGTAATTTAAATATACTTTGAACAGCACTAATTGCAATTTCTTTTGCAATCTTTTAAAATTTCACACATTTAAAATATGTACGAAATGTAATTTATTCTCCTACTATGGTAATTAAACTAATTTCACATCAAATCACTCTTAATTCGGGTGTTTTAATTACACGACCTGATAGTATATTTATGTTAAAACGTTTTGATGTATCTTAAACTTTTTCCTTACAGCTGTATAATATTAATAGTATAAATAAATATATATAGTATTATTTGATATAACATTTAAACTTATCGAAAGACATATTATTATTCTCAAAACATACAGCCAAAGGGCTATAAATAACATACTATTAAGTAAGATTTTACAAAGATTTAAGAACAAAGCTCAATGCTCATAGCGATCTCTGTAACCAAAGTTGAAATTAATAACAACTTCGACGCCGATATTAACTATTTTAACTTGAACATTCGATTCTGAACATTGTTACGGTCGCTATACAGAATATTACATTTGGCACAATGGAAACTCTCGTATAGCAAACTCAATTTACAAATTAAAGAGATGGCGATAAAAACAACATACAAATTATAGTAAATATTCCAAATAATTTTTACGATACCTACAGCTAACTGATTTGGCCTTTTAGTTAAAAGACAATGATTTCTGTAGAATATAATTGTATGGGAAATAAAATATAAAATGTATAGCCATGTTAAACTTATTTTAATTTTAAATAAATATATAGAGAAAAATAAATCGGTATTGGCTAGAATTCAAGCTCGACCTGTGATTGTTTTTTAAAAATTTAAAATATGCTTTCATTTGACATCTTTATCGGTGATTCCGTTTCTTTTCTAATAAAGTAAATCGAATAATTACGAAAATTTAAATTAACACAAAATAGTGTTATTAATTAATATATTTATTTGTATATTATTATTATTTATTCTATTTATTTGTGTATTTTTTTATTTGTTAGTTAGTTTAATTGCACATCAAGCAAAAACGATTGTAAAATTTGGTAGTGATTATTAACACATCTTTTAAAAGGGTAGCTTGTAGTAAGTTCGTATTAATGCCTATGGTAATAAAAAAATCTCTCCAACGAAAATACTACCCATTTTCTTTGGAAAGATTCTTTATAACCACGACAAAACATAACCTAGTTTCAGATATATTTACAAAGTTAATATTACATGTAGATCTTACCAATTCACGTAGATCTTCACAACTTTATGTGACTAATAGCATTTTATTTACTGCTGAGATGAAATAGCCGGAAGATAATATTAAACGAATCTTTCGGAAATTTGCAAGGTAGAACTTACAATACATTTTTATGCAACTTAAGTTATATAAATTTGTATAGATTATTATTTTATGAAACGTGATCAATTGCATATCTACATGCTATATAACTGCTTATTGGTTTTCTTGTAAATAATAAAGGAAGTAAGTACTTCATATTTAAAAATTAAATACTAAGAGAATACACTAATTTTAATGGGTGCACAGAACTCACTGGGTATACTGAATTCAATGGGTGCACAGAACAAGCTGAGTGCACAGAACTCACTGAGTGCACAGAAATCACTGAGTGCACAGAGCTCACTGAGTGCACAGAGCTCACTGGGTACACAGAACTCGATGGGTACACTAGACAAACTGAGAAATATGAACTTAACGGATAGAATATTTGATGAAAATAAAATATTGTTTCTTTAAGTTTACATGGAATTACAGGGAATTTATCGCTCTCCATAGTTTATTCTAACGATTAAAATATTAATGGTCTAAACCTAGTTTTATATTAAAAGAAAATGAGTATTTAGCTAAGTATTATTAAACAATCCGTTAACCGATATTTACCTATTCATATACAGTAAATATTTTATCAGCGTCTACAGAGTGCCGTTATTAAAATCGAGTAATAAATCACGTTTGTTGTATGGGAGCCCGCAAATATTTATTTTTATTGTTTTTAGTACACACATACTTCATGACTAACAACATTGAGTTTTAAAATCCAGGCATAGGAACGGAACTTTTGATCCTGAAAAAGTGACTTTGTAAATAACTCCGATATAAGGAGAAGGAGAAGTTTATTTTTATTTCACACGGTTTGCGTATGTATAAAGATTTCCCTCTACGTTAATAAACCTAATTTTACATCATATCCTCAGTTGGTCAGTTTTAATTATTTCGAAGAACGTAACAATTAGGTGACATCATTTGTGTCGTTAATAGTCTGACCGACCCAACAGAAAACCTTCGCGAGTATTAATTGAATTAATAAGGCTCTATGAACAACTACGGTTAAGGTCGGATGACCTTAAATTACACGAGCTGTAAGTATTACTATATTTAACATAATACAATTTAAATTTTCCGGAACTGTAATAACTTTTTATGTCAGTGGCTTTGTTTTTCATAACCTTATAAATACTGTTTAATATTTATCTATAAAATTTATATATAAATATATAGTACACTTCTTATAATATATTTGTTATATCGAAATATATATCTTTATCAAAAATTTATAGTCAGAAGATTATAAGTTCTTCATCAATAACAATGTGATTTTACAAAGTTTTAAGAACAATGCGAAAGAAAAAAAGAAACGTATTATCATAAAAAGATGTATCGATGTAAAGTAAAGATTAGTAAAGATTGACTGCTCAAGAGAAACTTGTTTTTGCAATCATCTATAAAATATAGTATATGTAAAATATCTCAACAATCGATAAAACCTCGGCCCTTGATATAGAAGTAAATAATTATTACACAAACAAAATAAAAAGTAAAAAGGGTTTTTTTATTTTCACTGAGCGAACTGTCTTTAAACATATTAAGATTTGTTTATACCTTTTTGGAAAAACAATATATGGAAAATAAAAAAAATGAATGTAAAAAAAAATAAAATTCACCGACATCAAAAAGTTTTTCAACTTACAAAGGCTTAATCGTTTTCTAAAATTATAAATATATTAAACAGTAATATACAATTCAATATGATATTAAAACTATTTTGTAACAGGAACGTGTCTTTCTTATTTTTATAAAAAGAATTTCGTAGTTGAAATTTAAATTGAATTTAAGTATGCTTAAATTATGAAATTGAATTTAAACATTCTTAAATTATGAAATTGAATTTAAGTATGCTTAAATTATGAAATTGAATTTAAATATGCTTAAATTATAAACATTAACTTAAATATGTTTTGAACAACACTAATTGCTTTTCTTTAAAATCTTTTGCAATTTCACACGTTCAAAACATTTATTAGGTTATTTATTTTCCTACTATGTCAATAACACTAAATACTATTTTTTAATCAAACAATTTCCAGTTCGAATGTATTAATTGTTTCGATATTCAAATAATTAGGTGACATTTTTGTGTCATTAATAACGAGCCAACAGAGTACATTCGAGTGTTAAATTGAATTATAAAAATAAAGTGTATTATATGTTTGTATATATGTTGTTATATAATATTTATTTTTATCTTCGATACTTCGATTAGAGTCGGTTGGATTTTACTTTGTAATTTGAACTGATCAATATAAAAAACGGTTTGAAAAAATGACTGTTTGTTTCCAAAGAAACAAAGGCCTAAATCTTAATTATATGTTTTATTATATTATTAGGATTATTATACGCCTTATTAGTTAATCGTAATTCTCAAATAATAATATAAAGTTCAAATTATCATTAAACTTGTGATGTGATTAAAATTAAAGTAGTTATAAGTCAGTACTAGTTTTTTGAGGATATTTTAAGTTTGGAAGGCTACTTAAAAACTAATATCTAATAAACATAACAGACAGCGGAAGCAACAACGAGCTCCCTCAAGAATCTGCGCTTTGTTTTTAAACGGGGAAAAAAAATGTCCCTTTCCACAACTTCAACTTCATTCAATAAGTTCGCGTAAAAAACAGACAAAGATACAAATATCATATATTATATATAATGGTATTCGAGGATAATATTAAACTCGTTGCACACATATAATATCGCAAGTACCTACCCCTGAATTATTAAGGAAATTAACTTCTAAACTTAACATACTTGACTTAAAGCAATGATGTTGCTTAGTACAACACTTTTAACTACAATATTTCTTTTAGAATACAAAGTTATAGTTTAGTTTACTAAAAGAAGTTTGATGTCTAGAAATGCTATATTAAAAAAAAAATATATACAAATCACGGCTGTTGTCTTTTACTTAAGATCCTTAAATTAAAAAAAATGTATTATATATGTACTATTTTAATGTCATTTTTTTCCATTTAAATAAAATAACTTCAGCTGAAGAAAATAACAATAAGAGAAATAACAATAAGAGACCTCTTAAATATAAGCCTATTTTCCAAATAAGTTCTCTTTTTTCATAACAACCATTATTAAATAAAAAGATAAGTAAATATCATTTTTAACTTGACTGAATTTGAGTTAACATAAAATCGATAAGAAAACAACGTGTTTGATCAATCAATCTTGATTGGTGACATCGATACATCTTAACCAAATCATTACCAAAAAAATCAAAAATTAAATCTGATCCATTGACCTATATAGATATTTTATTATTGAAACTACATTAAAAGAAAAAAATATAAAAAAAGATAGTAGGTATATATATTTTTTTTTACTACTGTTACCTAATTGTTTTTATCATATTGAAAACTGTATTTGTAAATACAGTAGAACTTACCGACGTTCGACTGTATTTTATCTATATTATTATCTCCAGGTAAAATTCTAATGAAGAATGACAAGTGACAACGCCGTGATATAAACATTAAAAGCAACAAATAGTTTAAATGACAACTGTGAGATTATTTTTCTAAATTCCTACATTACAACTTTTTCCATATGCCAGTATACTCGTCCACACTTGGTATATCAAACACACTGAGTACAATGGACTCGCTGGGTAAAGCAGATCCAATGGGTACATAAAGCTCACAGAGTAAACAGACCTTGATGGATACACAAAACTAAGAGGTAACATAATTAATATATTTAAAAAATAGTTCTATAATTAAAAACAATTTGAAAGTTTTTTATACTAGGAAGAAATACTGAATCCTTTTTACTCGTTTTTAGATCTGTTAACAAATAAATAAATAAGTACGACAAGAGCAATTGTAGTTTTGTTCAGGATTCTTTGGTTTTATAGTTATTTTAAATACGATGTAAATTTCAACCGATTACATAATACTATGACTCAACTCGTGTATACGCCAGCGTCTACCCTCGTCTCGAATGACAATTGATTCAGATGACACAATTACATTCACACGTCACACGCAAACATGCAAACATCTCACATATTTAGAACAATCTTACGTGATTCAGATACAATAAGAATGAAGTGTATATCCTTTAGTAAATCCTCTCTAATATTTTTTTTTTCAAAAACCATAAGAAAAGCCGTGGTTTTGAACCTAGTATGTATTATTTTAATGGATACTTAGTTATTAGGTATGAAAAGCATCATCAAATATTTCGAAAACCGACTTGTTATTATAAGGGCCACGTCCAATTGTACTGTTTCACAGATTTACTACTCACTCTTCACTTTTATATACTTGTATTTAATCCTTCCTTAGTACTATCCAGCAGCGTCTGTCCCGAATATCGTCCTAACCGCAGTTTATATACCCTTCTTTATTAACTCCCTCTTCACATAAATAATAATCATAGTCAAATCATCTACTTTAGACGTACAAAAATAACAACTACTCGTAAAAGAACAATTGTATGTATCGGTAAAAGCGGTATTAAATATTGGTTTTAATTATTGAAGTCTTAATGGTTCTCACTTTTCTAGCTTATTCAAGTATTTACTAATCAAGCAAATGTCCCTCCTCACATAAATAATAATCTTAGTCAAATAAACTACTTTAAACATACGAAAATAACCATTACTTGATATAATAATTCTAAATGTTACTATTAAGGTTAATAAAACAACGATTTAAATAATTACACCTTATTGGTTCTTCTTATTACAGTTAAATTAGTAATTCATTAATTTATATGGATCAATACAGGGACCATCAAAACATTGAAACGAATCAAAACATTACGGATTATTATAAAATAGTCGTTTAACAATAATGTAACCTTACAGCTCGGCCGTCCTGCTCTAAGCAAGTCCCTTTGCTTATAAAATGTAAATAACGAAAACAATCGATAATTATTCGTATTTTTTAAAGCGGTTGCAAACGTCACTTAAACCTGAAGTTTCTAGGACGGGCTGTCTTTTCCCCGGATTAAAGGTTTGTAGGTTCTTTCTCTCCTCATTTTCCATTTTGACACAGTATGACGAGGATTCCGTTTGGGATTCCATCCATACAGCTACCCAAACTACATAGCGTGCTTGGCTTACTCTCGTCCGTAATTGGAATTAGTCCTTCCTTTCGGCTGATTCAACTATAATAAACACCCGAGATCCCAATAAATGAAACCACCAACCATCATCCTTAGCTCCTCAACAGCATGACAGCACTCCAACAACAGTAACACAATTAACAACATATATTCAATAAGTAATTCGAATAAAAACTTAACGTAAAATATCTACAAAAAACAATAGTAAAATTAAGTTATGTATAACAAAATCATAAACAATATAAACCCTTTCTAATAGTCATCCGCCTACCTAGTATGTCAGCCGGGAACTTACGTAACAGATCAAATTTGCTATAAATAATGATAACACTACAAAAGATTTGAGAGGAAACTATTCTCGTCTGAAAAAAAAAAAGTTTTACATTTATTTGCACCATGTCTACCCTCACCAAGATAAGTCACATCTATAGTTCGTCACGTAATATATCGCAATATCGGATATAGCACAATAACCTCCTGTAAATGCTCTAAAAAAAATATATATTGGTATATTTACTACCCTCACAAAATTTTATCCAAATTTCATTTCACTTCACATAAAACAAAAATATAAAATATAATATAATAAATTAGCCAGTAACACTTACATTATTCCCAATAATGGGCGCGGAGCCAGAAAAGACAGTTTTTTCTGGGTATCCCACTTCTGAATTATAAGGGCCACGTCCAATTGTACTGTTTCACAGATTTTACTACTCACTCTTCACTTTTATATACTTGTATTTAATCCTTCCTTGGTACTATCCAGCAGCGTCTGTCCCGAATATCGTCCTAACCGCAGTTTATATACCCTTCTTTATTAACTCCCTCTTCACATAAATAATAATCATAGTCAAATCATCTACTTTAGACGTACAAAAATAACAACTACTCGTAAAAGAACAATTGTATGTATCGGTAAAAGCGGTATTAAATATTGGTTTTAATTATGAAGTCTTAATGGTTCTCACTTTTCTAGCTTATTCAAGTATTTACTAATCAAGCAAATGTCCCTCCTCACATAAATAATAATCTTAGTCAAATAAACTACTTTAAACATACGAAAATAACCATTACTTGATATAACAATTCTAAATGTTACTATTAAGGTTAATAAAACAACGATTTAAATAATTACACCTTATTGGTTCTTCTTATTACAGTTAAATTAGTAATTCATTAATTTATATGGATCAATACAGGGACCATCAAAACATTGAAACGAATCAAAACATTACGGATTATTATAAAATAGTCGTTTAACAATAATGTAACCTTACATTATGTTTATTTTTTTTTGTATTTTTTTTAATAAAATTTAACAAAACTATTTCTTAAACTCAAGACAACGGAAAAAATATTTTAAATATGCTCGGAACAACACTAATTGCAACTTCTTTTCATTTTTTTTTTTTATTTTTAAAAGTTAAATATGTAAAAAGTTGAATATTTTACCACCAAGTCAATTAAAATAATTTTATATCAAATCATTCTCAATTCTCCTGTTCTAATTATTTTGACGGGCATATAATTTGGTGACGAAAATTTATGTCATTAATAATGTGAGCGACCTAACAGAAAGTGTTCGCGAATGTTAAATTGAATTATTAAAGGTTCTATGAACAGCGGCGGTTAATTCAAGTTTCAATTACATAAGCTGTAAGTAATTTTATGCTTTATATAATCATACTTATAATTTTACAGTACCATAATAATCTTTTATATTAATAGAATATGTATTATATTTACAATGATAAAGTATTTTGTATAATATGTCGGTATTAGCAATAGTTCGTGCTGTAGCATAAAGCTAGGTTATAGTAGACATGACATTCGACCAATCAGCGGGCTAAGTGCTTTTCTTCGGTTGCACTTTTGATGACAGTTTTCCCGAAAAAATCATTTCCAATAATTTGTAGGTCCATATAACATCTTCTTTATATGGTGCTCCCATATAAAGAAAATGTATGTATATTTAAAAGTAATAAACATACCTTCTTACGTTTAATAGAATAGACAACTTCTTACACTAATACAATATTGTATACTCCATGAAATGAGTTTTTACTCTGTAATTAAGATATACTTTGAGCGAAACTAATTGCGATCTTTTCGCAAACCTTTTGCAATTACACAATTACAGAATTTGTATTTACTTTAATATATTTTCACACTATGACCATTGGGATAATATTATATCAAATCATTCTCATTTGTACTGTTCCAAATATTTCTAAGGAAATATAATTTGGTGACGAGATTGGTGATATGTTTTAAATTAAATTAATAAGCTTTTATGAACAACCCCGTTTAATCTTCTATTACACAAGCTGAAAATATTATTATGTTCAAATACTTGCTGTTTTTGAGTACCGAAAAAAATGATTATATCAATAGAATTGTTATAACATGACCTTATACTTCCCATATTATATTTATAATAAAGTGTTTTGTATAATTAGGTATATATTAAATAAGCTGGAAAACGAATAATTTATTTATAACTACGTATTTATTTATATAAGGATATATTCTTCTCAAAATAAACCTTCTGGGATCAGTAACAATTCACGTAAAGATTCTCAAAGTTTTAAGAACAATGCTCATAGCAATCTTAGTAACCGAAGTTGGAGTTATTAACAATTTTAAAGAGAAATATTAACAGTTTTAAACAGAACATTCGATTCTGTGAATTCATATCGGTCGCTATGCGAGATATTACATTTGACCAATGGAAACTCTAGTATTGGAAACTCAAGATTGAAATTAAAGAGATGGCAATGGGTTTTGTTACGATAGCTACAGGTAAATGGTTTTGTCTTGACGACAGATTCTATACAAGTCCAGGTGTTACTGAAATCTAAAATGTACATATGAGAGGCGTAGCGTCGCGTAGCGACGCGTAACGACGCGTAGCGTCCGAAAGACTTGTAAATACATCAAAGATCACTATGTCACTAGATCAAAATTTATTGCACAGGGGAGAAGGATTGAGTAATAAAAAGGTAAAAATATCTTAGACCCCTGAAACCCGGAAGCCGCATATTATTGATGTGAAAGACACAGCGTTAGCTACGCCCCAAGTAACATACGAGTACATACTTTCATCCCTTATTGTAACTCCTTGGGGTGCAACTTGTAAAAATCTCATCTTACCTAGTCTAAAATGAAACCTTACGCAAAATCTTCAGTCATTGACCTTTTTCCTTATAATTTAAATATATCTTTAAAATTAGATATTTAAAACGATCGTGTAAATTTTCAATAAAGAGATAAGTAATAAAATCTGTTCCTGTTTATTTCTTAATAATATAATGTAATTTGCCTTTCTGAAATGGTATCATAGTATTCATATTAAAATGTAAAAATGAAAAGGATTATCATTCAACTTGGTATTTCATATAACAATTTAAAATATACATATTTGTTAAAGTATTTTCGAAGCGAGATTCATTTACTTTATCTCATCCGTATGTTTCATTAATTATCGTGAAATATTGATAAAATAACTTCAAACTTAAAGTACTTGATTTCCGTACAATATTCCTCATTATATCATGTTGATATATAAAAAGATTAACTGAAGCTTTTGATTATAAAATAATGTAAATTAGAAGATAAGGGATTAGAACAGCGATCCCTTGGGAAACGTCCCGTCACTCTACCAACTGAGCTACCGTATCGCTTTCCCGGTTTCCCAGAGGTCGCGGGTTTAAATCAGTCAGCGTATCAGTTTATTTTTCATTCTAAATTTGAAATAAAAATACATTTTCCAGTACTGTTGAAGTTTTAATATTGCGTCTCTTAAAATAAATACTCTAATATCAATAAAGTAAAAGCAAATAACAGCTCTTACTCTTCTTTCTCAGATTCAATATACAATATTTCTATCATATGTACTATTCAAAAGTGATCGCTATTTAACTAATAAAAAATATAGCATATCATATTATATGTAATAGAGTTTTGTTCATTTAATTGTAATACTATCAGCTTATTTAATTGCCTTAAATATGATCTCAGGATTTTTTTATATTTTCAGAGTTATCGCAAAAAAAATTGCAAACGTTTTAAACCCTTGGCCATTATTCAAACAAATTAAAAAAAACTGCATTCTATGATTCCATTATTTTATACTTTTAGAATTCACAAATTTTACCAAGTTATTCCAACTCAATCTTCAATAATTAAAACGCTGCAAATTTTGTTGTCAATCTTTTATTTCTAACTTCCTTAACTCAATCCGCATGTGAAGTGAACTTCAATAGTCAACGAGCATAGTTCTCAGCCTGCTTTGTAACTGTCAACTAAATGGTTCTTTTGTTAAATTCCATCCCAAGAAATTTATTTCTATTATCATTTGAAGTGCCATATATGATATATCTTCTTTATGTGTTACCAATGTCTTGTCAGACATGTATATTTTTACAGATGAGATGATATACATACCTACTACCTGAACGCGTGTTATAGAGTAGACCTTTTTGCACACTATCACAATATTGACGTTAATACATAAATTTTAACCGCCCCGTTGGTCGAGTGGTTAGCGCAGACGCCTAACGTGTCACGGCGCAATGGGGTTCGGGTTCGATTCCCGGCAGAGAGAGGCATTTATGTGATGAGCATAGTTGTCTGTGTTTCTGGGTCTGGTCGTTTCTTAAATATATTCTCAGTATTTATATGTGTATTTCTATGTATTTGTATCGTTGTCTAACACCCTTAACACAAGCAAATAATTTACTTACTTAGGGGTTAGATCAATGTGTGTAATTTGTCCCGATATTATTATTATTTGTAGAAATTTTATAGGATTATAAATGTACGTATTTTGACGGTTGAGTTCAAAGCATTTAAAATTCTTTTACTTACATTTTCGAGGTTGTATGCTCAGATTAAAGTATTTCGTTATATATGTTTTGTTATAACCGATTCCTTTACATCCTAAAAACAGAATCCTATCCTAAATGAAAGAAACCTTCCGTCTATATAAAAAATATAAGTTTATGACCGCTCGAGTATCCAATCCTCAGATATCTCTTAGATTTTGAAATATATTCTATAGAAAAACTTTCAATACATTCATTTATACCCCAATTAAATCTTATCTGAGAATCGAAAAGCCGTCTCTAAATCATTCCTTTACATAATCTAATCTGGTTCAGTTAAATAAGATCAAAATTCCACATGTCTAGATCTTCTGCTATATTCAAATTTATTTAATAAGAAATATCCAATAATAATTTATTTACTTAACACACGAACTATGCAGTAATTCAATTCAATGTCTTTGTAAAACGATACAAGATCAACTATGCTGAAACTTGTACTGTAAAATAAATAATAGAACTTAACTATTTTCTAGGTCCCGTTTTTTATTCTATAATTATTTAATAACAACGTAAATTTAGCATGGCGTCGCAAAAACAATTTCTAATAAGTATAGCAAACATTTCAAATATACAAAACATTATATAGAATTTTTAAATTCTAATAAATCAATAACTATAACTTACCCATATCATCAATGAGTGGTGCCATCCTCAGCGTGACGCCTACCAGCAACAGACACAGGAACAGAAGTAGACACGCCGTCACCATGATAGTGTAGCGTGCGCGACGAGGCAACTCATCAGGGTCCAACACCTTTGGAATACCATTATTAATACAAGTTCGTGTCTTACACTTACAAAATATTATTATTTGAATCACCCAGGTTCTAACACCATCAAAGTCCAACTGTCACATAATACCATTATTGAAACCAACCAGAGTTCACTACAGAACTTCATTAACAGCTTTATCTGGTGGATTATCTTCTTTCTATTTATTGAAAGGTTACTTCACTGATACTCCTGACCTGCGGGGTGTTGACTGCATCGATTTGTTTTTAGATTAAATCACAATGTTTTTTTTTATTCAGCAGACCATTTTGATCTGATATATTTGAACGATAACAAAAACGAGTCAGAGAATATTATTATCATTGATTACAGTATGTGATAAGATTAAGTAGATTAACCCTTAATAAAAATCAAATAAAAAAAAAACAACAATTGTAATAAAATTATCGCGTGCTTTAATTGAAGATGAAAGAGCATAGCAATTCCAAATTTGAATTCTATATAGAGTATCTGGACGCAAGTAGTACCACGATTTCAAAAGTATCGTCAGGAAGTTAATGCTTTAGTTATATTTTTAGTACAGGTGAGGTAGCGGCAAAAATTCAGATGGCCATTAATTTATTTGTCTTGAATGGTTGCCCTATGGATGCAAAAAGCGAGATTTATATCTACAATAACTATGAGAACAATAAGGATAATTGGTCATAGAGTATTTTAAAAGAAAAGTTTTTGACATTCAGCACTGTCACTCGGCATAGGAGACGCATCTATATAGGTTACTTTACTAGGATGTTCTATGAGAAGGTAGTACTACCTTGGTCGAACCAATCCGTAAATGGACTACAGCTATACTCTACCACCTAATAGTCCATTGGTGACGTTACCACTTACAGCCAGATATAGCACTATCACTTTGATCTTTAAAATATATAACCCATTCGGGGTTTCTATTCATGACAGTGTAGCCAACATCTGAAATTTTTTCACCCTAAATGAAATCTCGAAAACCCCTAAAAAACCCCTAAACTACAAATTTAACAAATAAAATATATGGATTCTTTACTATCATTTAAATTTTACATATTAACCTTAACTAATAACACTCTTCTTGAAATTAACATGATCTTTTGAAATTTATTTTCAATTTAATGTTACTAGTCAAATATCAATAAACAAAATGCGGGTCAGCAGTTCCAACCTTGTTTGAAAATTATACCGATAATACGTTTGTTTCAAATATTTATCGAAATTAAAAACCCCTAAACAAAACCCCCTAAACATTTTGTCCCCCTAAAAAAACCCCGGAACGCTTAATTTCCCCCTAAATTTAGGGGGAAAACCCCTAAGTTGGCTACACTGATTCATGAGCTCGAAATAAGGCGAACGAGTTCGGAAAAATCCAATTAATTTACGTGAACATAACCGGGTAATTACATGTTTAATAATCATCAAGCTTCACGAAAGTTTTATTAGTATTTTTATAGTAAGAACATACAGCATTTATTATATTTTTTGCACGCATACTTTTTTCAATCACAACTAATGCCATCTAATACCACTTGTCTTAAAATAATCTGTATCCTGTTCTCATGTTTGGTTTATATAATTCTGTAAGAGGGCGCTCGAAACTTCTGTCAGTTGTCAGATGAAAATATAGATGGCGTTAGTTAAAGTTTAACTTCATTTTGGAATAAGTGTAAACCTTAACAAGAAGGACGTGTTCCGTATTTAAATGTTACTTAAAAACTTCTGCTGCGTCTTTATAATTAAATATAATTATCTAAATCTGTGAATTGTAATTGAATGATAGTTTTATTTATTTGTCAAAGAACACCAACATTATTTTGAATAGTTAGCCAGCGATAAAACGTTTATACATCAAAATTATCTTATTTTACCTGCATGAGGATAAGACAACAAATATTTGTCCGATATACAGAAGATATCGAGAAAGTTGCGATTTAATAAAATGTTATACAAACCTATACTACCTAAGTAATGAAACTCGTAACATAAGATTATGATATAATAAATAGTTACAATAAATTTGGGATGATTTAGCAAAAAGATAAAATCTTACATCTATTAATATTGACAGATGCCAAATAAGATATTGGCCAAAAATCATACCCAAAATGTCATTCACTGTAATGAATGTTTCCTAGCTTCCGTAGAATACTCACATGTATGACCTTAGCCTGTTCGTCTATAGCGGACACGAGCAGCGTGCGATGTTTGCGTGGCTTGTGCGTGTGTGCATGCGTGTGTGCATTTGCGCGTCGCTTGCGCCTGCGCCGACGCTCCATCTCCAACTCCTCGGGACTGTTGATCTCCTCTCTGTAGGTAATGATATGAAAATCGTATAAATAAAATAAATCTAATAAAAAAGTCATACCCTGATATATATAATTTAAGCAAATAAAATCTATGCAGTAATTCTTTATATATTTTTCGATAATTAATTTGAATGATTGTAAACCTTTTATTCTTAGATACACTATCTAGTCTATTCGTATTATTATATTATACATTTACATTATTCACTATTCATTAGTTACTAGTTAGCAAAGTATAATATTTACCCATGATGAGTGTGCAGAGTAAGTTTCTTCTTTCGATGTAGTCTTTCAAACTCATTCTCACACCAGTGCGACGGCAGTCTCTCGCCGGAGCTACCAACGATCGACGTTTCCTCTGAAAACGTGAAAAATAAGTTTAATTATTTTATTTACGCTGGCCTAATTTTAAAATTAAAAACAATAATTAACAAAATTGTATCAATTATATTAATTATTTTTTTTACAAACCATCAATTTTATATAACAAATTAAAAAAACAATAAGAAAATCATTATGAAATCTACTTTTAGAGTTCAATAACATCACAGTCCAAAGCAATTATCAAATTCCCAGAATAGTAGGCAATCGATCGCCTGACCTGCAACCTGTATACAACTGATGAAATTTGTAAATACACAAAAGTAGATTTGAATATTTTCCATTTAAAATTCATTATCATTTATGTATCATATAAAAATAAAAACAGTTTTAATAACTTAACCAAATGATACTTTTAAGTAACATTAAATTGAACATTAATTTTCCTTCCCACTGACTATAAGTAGGGTTTAGATCATAAGTCTTCTAAAGTCTGAAACCATGGCCATGCAATTAACTTTGTCAGTTCAGATCGCGGTAAGAGCTCTTATACAGACATTTAAATGATAGTAGAGTATTAGTCAAGTGAAGTAGACCTACTTTTTATCGAATATTTTACCAAAATAAAGGATCATCCCAAATTATACATATATTTCCATTAAATCTAAATGTTCAAACTAATGCTTTATTTACATTTCCGTTTTACAAACATTTTATGAAACGGAATAAAGAAATGTAATTTTATAAAACTCAAGCTCTCGACTCTACGTCGTAGCTTCGTAGACATACCGTAGCTGACATAATAATAATGTAATGTATCAAAGTATAATTTACTGTAGAAAGAAACAGGTAAAGTATATTTAGTATTAAATATACTTTACCTGTATTAAATATTAAATATTGGGCATTTATAAATATTTGTAAAGATAATATGAACGATGTTATTATCTTTTTCATATTATACAATGTTAAATAATCGTCCTCATTAAAATAATGTGCAATAAGTATTTAGCATCATAACTGCCCTTACAATATGCCTTAACCCTGATATTTCTGTATCAAATATATATACACAGACAAATGTGTTTCATAATAAACAGATTAGTACGTTTAATGACATACAACAAGACCCTTATTATAGTGAATTTAATCAGCTACATTAATTATTATAAGACCCTAACTAGCACTAGCGTCACGTTGTTTTCGTACTAAAACATAATTATAGTTCACGAACTTTAGCCTCTTGTAATTCTCAGGTTAATAAAAAATTCCAAAGGAGATTTATAACATAAAACCAGGTGTCCCTCAAATTCAAAAGCCTTATTTTTTCAAATTAGGAAAGCAAAAATATATAATGAGTAGGATATTTCTTTATATTACTAATTCATAAGGTTTCCAAAACCTAACAGTCACTGCATAATGAATAATAATTATCATCTTTGCATTTTGAATCCGAATTGATCTGTCTCATCAATCATAATGTACTCTAGTAGACGCTTTGGTTCTAAGTCATCATCAATCAAATATTCAATGATTTTAGCTCATCACCACCTCTCAGTATAAGTAGTAACATTAACTCTAACATGTCAGTCATAGTACTGTTACAGGCATTATGATTTTAACCCGTCATCAGTAATAATGCAGCTAATTACATAAGTAAGCAGCTTGATAACTGATGATAATGATAATGCTGTTGGTTAGCGCAGCTCACCGTCAGACACATGGCTCCGCAGCAACAGCAGCAGCGGGTGTGTTCGTGGCGTGTGCTCATGATGCAGCGCGCGCGCCTTCCTCTCAACCAGCGCGACGAATACTGCCTCCAGGCGAGCCGCACTTGAGTCCTCCGTACACACCGCTTTGTCGACCGTCTGGTAAAAATAAATATAATATTACAGAATATTTATTGTCTGTAACCGCCCCGTTGGTCGAGTGGTTAGCGCAGACGCCTAACGTATACCAACTCAATGGGGCTCGGGTTCGACTCCCAGTATATGATGAACATATATATCTGTATTTCTGGGTTTGGTCGTTTATTAAATATATTCTCAGTACTTATAATGTTTATTTCTATGTATTTGTATCGTTGTCTAAATCCTTTACCACAAGGAATTAATTTGCTTACTTAGGGTTAGATGAATTTGTGTAATTTGTCCTGATATTATTATTATTATTGCGTTTTGCAACAAATATAAATATGAGGTCATAAATGATCTAAAAGAATTTAAAAGGGAAGTATTCTTATAAATGCTCAAATACTAACATAATATGCATTATTCTTTTTATAGCTCAGTTCTTTGACGTCGTTTAAATTCACTAATGGCGTCTATTTTACAACTCTCGGGAAGATATTAAAGTCTCAAAGTGAGGATTTAATTCTTTAAGTTTTTATAATAATTTATACATTTTATTTTTGCTTATTTTGATAACTACATCGTTAATAAAACAAATATATAAATAAACTTCAAAATACAATGTAATTTAAGTGAAATAAGTGTAAATAACCCATCTTAATTCAAGTTTATCATACGTTTATAGTAAACAAATATGGAATGATTAATAAATTAATAACTACAGAGATTCGAACCCGCGAATTGGGTTTCCGCTCCGCTACACCATTCAATGAATTGAATATATTATCGGAACAGTCTTGACATGCATTTAGCTTCTTTCGAAGATCTTAACCGACGTTTTTATATTTGCAGTACATATATCAAAATTAACATTTGAAGATATCTATAAATTTGTGTAGCCAATTTATAAAATTAATTATTTTTGATCATTATCACAAGTTATTCACTAGCGCTGTGAATAATCTTAAAGCATGACATAAATTTCTTTTTGAATGCTAATTCCTACAAAAATACATTTCATATTACGAATATAAATAATATTTATCCAAAATGAAATACCAACTCAAATAAACATTTCTTAAATAAGCAGAACACTTTCTTCAGTCCATTATTAATAATATATTCTAATGTTTCTGCCAAATCTCAGAGAGTGGAAGCGAGATTTCGGGAATCGTTGATCTGATACAACATTGATGCTGCTGCTTTCTTGAAAGGTTCGTGATTTTGTTTTAAGATGAAAAGGTTATTTAACGTCTGAAGATAATACTAAGAGGCAAATTACTTTTGATTTAGTTTTATTAGTACTGAAAATAAATTATTGCTATTAAGATATATTAATCGGATTGCAGAGATAAGACAGTTTGAAGCTTGCATATAAGTTAAGAAATTATCAGCGCAATAATGATATTCCGACTTTTCAAATCTGATATAATTTTAAACCAAAGAAGAACAATGTAAAGAACTTTTTAGATACATAATACTATATCATTTATTTTTTTTTATATATGTATATTTATTTAAAAAATAAAGAAGCTTAACATGGCTAAACATATTTATAGACATTTTCAAACAATACATTTTAAGTAGAAAGCAAGCAAAGGGATGAAATGCGGTATCAGGATTCCTTTAATCTGCTCTTAATCGGGCAGGCGTTGAATGGGTTTTGTAGATAGCGCTTACAGTGAATTCGCGTTGTTACAGAGTAGATAGTGAGAGTTAATTTAACATTGCAGTAATTAGTGCTATTACTCTGGCTATGTAAAGCTTCATGTTCTATCTCTTTTATGCATAGCTAATTTTTATCCTATTCACGTAAGTCTACCAAATGGGCTCTTAATATATATATAAACCTGCTTAGTTGCTACCAATCTATAACAAACCAATCGTATTCACGTCCTATGGAAATTGCAAAATCTTTTTTTTTAGTCCTGATTATGCCGTTTGAATATGAGTATGGCCTTAAGCCCAAACTGAAACAGTTCTATATTTTCTAAAACCGATAGTCTGTACTTCGATTTATTGATCTTTTAGGATATTATCTTCTATTCCGCGTTTTTGTAACTAAGAAGGCGTTAATTGGTTTCGATTTATTAATTATAATTTAAATATTTACTACCTATTGAGAATATAAACAATGACAAAATGATACAAACATAAAAATAAATTTATTAAAATAAAATAATCAAGTAGACAACTAAGAGAATATATAAAATTATTTGAAAGTATTTGATCTTTAAATATCCTTTCTACATAAAATACGATTTAAAGCAATATTTTAGCATATAAAGTACATAAAACTCCTCATAAAATCTCCTAATAAAACACATAAAAATCTTCTGTCTGTGACTGTGGTGAAAGTCGTTAAAATGTTATTAATGTGTAAGTTGTCTCCTCGACAAACCAAAACTAGAGACCCGTTTTATTTGGTCATGTGGTTAGAGATAGATGTCAAGTTAATGTGACCAACTGACATCTATAATTTAAACGTGACTTTCCAAAGAAGTATGTATAAAAAATATAAATAATGTTCATTTATTTTTGATATATAAAATACTGGTCGATGTAAAGCATTGGTACTAAAAGACAAGAATATTTTGACGTGTTTATTGTCTTATGTCAAAGTATTTTTTCTTTATTTCAAATAGACCTCAGAATAATAACTAAAGCATAGTATGAGCTTCAGATTTTTAAAGCGTACACTGCCGTAGACAACAGAATTTTTTCTAGTGATGTGAAATTGTGTAAACTTATCCGCGATATCGATAGTGATCCTTTTCTCTATGGTAGTACCTACCGGTTTTAAAAGGCTGGTTAGGTTTTCTCTATCATTTGCTAGAACGAGATACACCGAAAAGTGCTATCACCTAACCGATGATTTTACGTGCGATAACAATTAGCTGTTTTGATCCCAGGCAACAAAAATTTTACTTATTACATTCTCGCCCACGTCAGTCGTGGAGCGACATTTATTGTCCTTTGAATATTACAGTTTTAGTAAAAAAAGACCTAATTTTTTCTGCATGATTAAACAGTTTTTTCGTACTGTGATAGAATAACAGAATTTACTAGAATAACACTGGATTAAATTATCGATAACAATAGTTTTTGCAACACTATTACAATAATATATAGAAAACTTAAAAATGTTCAAATATCATATTAAATATTGCACATAGCAGTCTTATAATTGAACTATAGGACAACACTTTCTTAAGAATATATAAACCAGTTAAAAAAGCACAAATAGTAACTACTATAGTAATTTTGTAACTAAGCAAAACGTAAAATAATACCATATTAGATCACTTACCGGTGAAAAGATACCGTTTCAACTTGATTTTCTTTACGAGATGAATGGAATTTACATCCCCTTATAACACACGACATTCTTTATACGATTAATTTATGTTTTCTCTCAGCGAAACGGAGAAGATATGTTAATAACTAGATGAATTCGTTAATAAAACTAAACATGAACACACCACTGACAGCCGACATCAAACACAACCAAAATGTGTAAACATTGTCCATACCCAATAAGTCAAATATGAATTGTACTTTCCAATTTACCATCATAATGGTGAAAATGGAGGCCAAAATGGACACCAAAGTGACATTCAAAAGTGTAAATTTTCCTGTTTTGACAGCGTTACATTTGTTTCACTCATTACTATATATTTTTACAGTATGAAAAAAGAGGACAACTATTACGCACAATTGAAGTCTTCAAATTTATGCTACTTCTATGCATTAGTTATTATTCTGAGAAATAGACACTACTTAGGAAACGTCAGAGTCGATTTGCACGGTTCCAAAGAGTGAGTCCCATAGAGTTATTATGCGTAGAGTAGGGGAGCCACAGGCAGGCCTGTAAGTGCGAGTGTCTAACAAATAATAAAACAGGGAAGATGGGAGAGCCGTACTTATGTTTGTCTAATCAAAAAGGTAGCCCCATTTGCTAATTTTAGATTAGCTACTCTATGTTAATGATTCTTTTTTCAAAAAAACCGACTAGAAACTTCATGGATATTCTTTTAACTTATTTATATATAATTTATAAATTCTATTTCTATTGTCGGGCGACATACAATACGACATTCCATTGTTTCATTAATTTACTAAATTAAAGACCTGGTGTCTTGAATCACTTACCCAAATCATTGCCGGTACGGTTAAAGTACAGGATCGTGACAAAATATATCTCTATATACATTTATATATAATAGGTAAAGACTTACATCGGTCGACTGCTGGCGCATCGTCGCGCGCCTGACACATCAAGCCGATCATAACCCCCTCATCGCTCCCGGAACCATTGCACCTGGATAGAAAATAAACAACAATATTGAGATTTACATTTATTATGATATACTATCATTATATATGATTGTTTGGTTGATTGCTGTTATTTATATAAACATATTTTCCAATCATAATTTAATCAAAAATAATTCGATGAAGGTTAAACTAAAACTTTCACGTCCTATTTTACCCTTAAAGCAAGATTATCTGACATACCTTGATACTATTTGTTAACTATTATCGTTTTCATATACCTATCTTGAATTAAAAAAAAAAATATTTATAAAATAAAAACTGTTATTTTGTTTTCAATAAATCCAGATATATCCAGAGATACAATTTCAAGTTTAAATAAAAAAATTAAAAACCCTCTTTACAAAAACACCTCTTAAAAAGATAAAACAATAATATTATTATGTATATATTAAAGTCTCTGCGTCGGGGGACCGTTTTACGTACGTGGACGATTGTCTATTTCACGAAGTTTTCGGAATTTTAAAAACCATTAACGACTTGTTTGGCTTGTTTTTTTGTTATATATTTTAAATGTAATATGTTTATAAAGGTTTTATCTTAAAACTCGATGTTAAAATAAAATTCCTGTATGAAGGTCGTTGAACTCAAAAAAAGATAAGACAGTTTGAAGCCTGCATATTTTTTTATAAAAAAATATGTATGAAGACTTAGGCTATAGGATTTGATATTGATGTTGCGTTTCGTACTTGCATTTTGATTTCTTCCTTTATTTATGATTCCCCCGAAGCAACGAGTTCAATAAGTAAATAATAATATTATAATAAAACTTTTTACAGGTACTTTTTATATTGGAGATTTTTTAATTTTTAATTAAGATTATTTTTCCTTTTTTTCAAATTATGTTACTGTTTTCTATATTGTACTAAATGTACCTACGAACGCACATATTTTCACTGTTAAGTTTTAACTATCAATATTACATAAAATTTTCGCCAACGCCACTAAATTCTTAATATCTGCGAGACGACTGTTTTTATTTCAAACAAACATAGCTAATCACCACGAAGGCCCAGGTTTTCGATTAAAAAAAACCACAATCAAATCCCTCCACTCGTTTGGCTGCTACGATGCTACACACATATGCTACACAGATGCTACACAGATACACACTTCAAACTTATAACACCCCTGTCTTTGGGTCGGGGGTTAAAAAGCTAGATAATAAATAAATTCGTATTTCCGTGAAGCTCAAGGGTCAGTAATTAAATACTAGTAAATTTGTATAAAAATGTAATTTTTGTAATAATTATTCCAGGTCAAGGCAGCACCCACGCCCGGTGTTTGAAGCCTCCGCAACAAAGGTCCCTTCAAAGGTCGAAATAATTTGAGAACGAAACGTTTATTTGAATTTTTATAAATTGCGTTAGTAAAATCGAATTTATTCTTTGAAGATCATTTTACTAATAGCATCTTACATCTTTATTGCTTTGTTTAAAATATATTCAAAGATAATTATAAAAATAATACTTTAATGTTGACTTTAAATGAGAAAAATTAGGAATATGAAAATTATTAGAATTCTGATTGCCTCAAGCGGATGGTTTAACAAGTATTCGTAAAACAAACGTTTGAAACAACCCTTAGGGAATGTTATTTACCAAGCTTATGATGTAAAAGATGATATTTTTAAAGCTCCTAAATATTAAATTGTATCTGTCTTTGATGTAATATTATTTTACTGACTTTTTTTAATTTGTATAATTATTTTTATCTTCGTTTCTTTTAGATTTACCGTTTAATATTTTGTATAATATAATATTAAAATAATACGTAAGATACTCAAAACAAATGAATAAATGTGTTTGATATTAATTCTTAATAGATGAAAATTATAAGATCTAAAACATCTGTTTGGATCTTTGTAGATCAATCAGTTGGCAAGTACACACAGGGGAACCTGAAAACGCTCAAAAGCTACTTTATACCCGTCAAAACACAAAGCTCTTCGAGTAACATCTCGCTGTAACCGTTCGTCACCAGGGAGGGGCAAAGGCCCTGTCATCGTCTATTACTAGAAATATTTGTTTTTGAGCAGTCCTCTACAAACAACCTTCAAACTTACCACAAACTATAAAATCGATTAGCTGTCTTAGATAATAAAACCTTATATAGTATCGAATGACAGTTATTGGCCTGATGTTGTATTTCAACATTTGTAATGAGTTAGATCTCTGACAATTATTATCTATCTTTAATGATATTACTTATAAAAGAAAACAAAGAATAATAAAAACCACAAAGCTACCGCTCAGTGGATACATTAATAACAAAGTCAATACAAAAACACTGATATATAAAATATCCATGAGTTACTAAACTTCGATATTATGTACGCTACTGTCACTTGTTTTTTCTATACTACATAAAGAAGTATAAATAATTCATCAGGAATAATTCACAAACAACAAATCGTTAGCATTTATGTCCGAATTATTTTGTTGTTTGTTTGTTTGTTGTATGAATTAATTAAGCTATTTTGAAATAGTTTTGAAGCAATTATCGAGTCTACAATTAGATGAGAGAGCTTGTAGCATTATTGGTTAGTATTTAAATTATAATGAATGTAAAAGTTGTAATGGTACCAAAATATGTAAGGTGTTGCTTGGCAGCATAAAATATATGTATAATACAAATAGAAATGTTAAAATGTTATTTGTCTCGTATATGAGATGCTGGTGAAATGTAACCAACTCTTGAGCTGGCCTTGAAGGTACTCCACTTGTAAATATGCAAGCAGTAGTGTTTACAAGTGCAAAATTATTAACCTCGTGTTTGTTGTTATAAGGTTTCATTTTATCCCATTTACACAACTTTATAGAGAAGACTTTCAATAGTACTACATATACAAAATAAAACTTTTTTTTTCTGATTTGTCTCGCGTACAATTTAAATTTAAATTTAATTCCGCAATCGTGTGAGGAATCATGTTCACGGTAAGACACCTCCTTCTCGTCTTAAAATTAAAACGTATATACTTTATTTCAACTTTATGGATTCCAAAAAAAAAATATATAAACCATAAAACATTATAAAATAATAATGTAATTAGTACATTATTATCTCTAAAACCTCAACTAAGTTAATAAGTATTCGTAACGCAATTCGTATTGCCACAGAGTATAAGTTACAGACCCATTAACTGATGGTTTGTATTGATTTTTATGAATCTTTAATAAAGAGCGGAATGGTTATTTGGAATTATGAACATTTATAGCTACACTGTGGTATTGAATAAATATTTTGATAAATTTGTACTTATCAGTAAATATTAATTAACTCTATGATAAGTGCGTATTTTTCCGATTTGGAATCTTTATCAATTAATCATGTGTTCAAGAACGCAACTAGGGCATGACCCTTGTAGTTGAAATACCAGATACCATCGCCGTAAAAAAACGAAAGCACAACCAAACAAATGCGTTTAAAATTAATATCAAGATCTTAAAGTAATTTGTAATAAAAATATGCTTTGTAACTTACAAAGTAGGTTACAAATCAAATTTGCTTTTACTAAAATAAGTAAAGCATTAAAAAAAATACTATTACTGAAGAGCGCATCTTTAAATAAAATTAAGTTGTACACATATATTTATTAAAAGCTGATTATAATTTTGAGATTTTTTTAAAAGTGCTTATTTATTTTATTTAGTCAGGTCTGGTCTGGTCTGGTCTGGTATTTCATTTCAATCTATTTCATTTCACTTCATTTCATTTCATTTCATTTCATTTCATTTCATTTCATTTCATTTCATTTCATTTCATTTCATTTCATTTCATTTCATTTCATTTCATTTCATTTCATTTCATTTCATTTCATTTCATTTCATTTCATTTCATTTCATTTCATTTCATTTCATTTCATTTCATTTCATTTCATTTCATTTCATTTCATTTCATTTCATTTCATTTCATTTCATTTCATTTCATTTCATTTCATTTCATTTCATTTTATTTTATTTTATTTTATTTTATTTTTGCGGTTTATGCTTTTACGGTTAAATACAATATGCTAAGAGATATCAGGAGGTTCACGTTGACCAATTCTCGCGAGAGATTAATTTGCATAGAAATTAGGATATACCAACCGTGCTGTAAAAACCCTCAAATTACTGAAAAAATATAGACACTTATAGTGTATATAAAATAAAGTATAGTTTAAAATACATTTGGATATACTTATCGAACATTTATTATTTTGAGTCTAATTTATTTATAACATAAATTCGAAAAAAAATAATCTAACTACAATGGTTATACATTCAACCATGCTTTTGTATGATTATACGTTACTTTTATTACAATTATTATTAAGTCTTTCAGTAGCAAGAGTGCGGAAGGATATAACAACCACCGAACGATCTATAGAATTCGTAAAAGAAGGCTCCTCCAAAAAATCAAAAGCGAAGCCTTATTCAATATTAGGCGCGGCTCCTGATTGGATTCTCATGATGGACACGTATGAAAAGCATTACAAAATCCCTGGGGATGTTGGTGTTTCGTCATCCAGACCGGACTTATTCCTGTATTCGAAACATCTGAGGCGCGTGATATTTGTGGAGCTGACTGTTCTTTGGGAAACAAACATCCCAAGGGATCACACATTCAAGCTCAATAAGTATTACGAACTAACCAACGAACTGATCAGGAATAAATTTATAGTTAGTTTGTACGCGGTAGAAGTGGGAGCGAGAGGTATAACAGCAAAATCTCTCTATAGCCTACTTAAAGACCTTGGCCTTTCTAGAACAAGCATCGGTTCATTTCTAGCACGTATTTCAAAGGCGGCATTAGTAGGTTCTTTCCAAATTTGGTTAGGTAGGGAGAGGAGTGTGGAGGGTGAAGGTGAGCGTTTTTGCGCACAATAAAGGGGCCCCTTAAACCAACTCCTGGGTCACAAGTCCCAGGCACTGGTTGCACTCCTCTCCTTGCAACGCGATGGGCCCGGCACCCGCACGGTGAATCCATGGATTGCTACGGAGCTTCGTCGTCTACCCGTTGTTTTATATCAAAAGTATTTCTTGTTAGTTGAACGTTTTTGTATTCAAACTTTTTAGTGTTTGTTATTTAAATAAATTGGAATCATGATTTTCAACATTCGAACCAATATCGGGTTGCATTGGAATTAAATCGGTTAAGAATGGATGGCAAGCTCAACAATATTTGAAACTTACAGGTATTTGTAATATGTTTTCTTTTGAACGTAGACTTTAAATTAGTTTCTCGTTTATACAATTCATTATACCATCTTATAAATATTTGGAAAGCCTCTATGATCATTTTATTGATTAAAGTTCTGAAATAATTATAAAAGGCTTGGAAACATTTCGTATATTTATTTTCGATTTTAAATAAATCTGATTCATTTATAATCAATACTTCAACTAATTCTTTAATTTAAATAATATATATATTTCCATACTGTTTGCTCATCCTTCGTTTTTGAAATCTTATTAATATGGTAAAAGCCCAGGCTAAAGAAGTCAAAGAATATAAATTATTGACGTAGATGGAAATAAGATACCTTAAATCAGATTGAAAGAATTCTTTTATTCCTGAGACAAATTTATGGCGTAAATAAATTGAATATACAAAATACGTCTATTCTCCTATAAAATGTATGTATTAAAAGAATAGCGCTGAAACACAAACATCATATTTTTCATCGACACAATAATCACTGTAGCTGAGAATAATTAATATTTATTATAAAAAAACAATATACTTTCATTTTATTATAAATATAGACTTTTATTGAATATTAATTAAATATTTGCGATATATAAAGTAATAATTTAATAAAGAGAACGATACTACAATTATTATAACCATTTCCCTGATTGACGTGTGTCAATAAATTTTAATAACAGTAGCCGAGAGAAATAATAACAGTAGCCGAAATTCGATCATAATTTTAAAGTTTTAATAGTTTGGACAAAATTACACATCTATAAACATTGTATACACTTTTTTTTTTAAACCTATGAAGTCAGTGACAATCAACCCTTTGTGACTATTTGACAATTGACATCAGTCTAATATATACTTGACATTGACAAGTAAACAATGAGATGGCCGTGTTCCGAAATACATACCAGTATACTGGCCAATGCTAATGACGTCATGACACCTACGGCATATTACACTGGTGTCAGCCATAATGTACTGGTGAGAAAACTTTATAGTACTCTGTGGAGATATGCTAATGCAGAGTAATATTACAACAGTAACTATAATTGCCACCTTTTTGTTTTTTTTATTAGTTAAGTAACAAGTAAAAGTATAAATACATATTGTAATGGTCAAATGAATAAAGAACAACTTAATTTTCTTCATAGTTATATATGAATTAAATAATTAATTTAATTTAACTTTTTTACTTAATTTTCTTCATAATTGTAAGTTTTATAAATATTTATCACAGTTACAGTTACAGAATTGCACAGTATCTATACAGTAAATGTATTACTCTGGCAATAGTGTCAATTTTTGCTGTCAAAAACATGTCAAAGTTTTCAGCGCTGGCTATCATAATTCGGAAAGTTTCACACCGCGCATGGCGTACATTTTTGACGTAACCGGCAAAGGCCAGTATACTGGTATGTATTTCGGAACACGGCCAGCGTGTGTAATGTTTTGAACTGGAGTATGTATAATAAACATATTAATTTCAATTTAATGTATTCCTTTATATTAACTTGCACCCTTCATATAATCTGAAACTTCATCAAATTTATGCTCCTCGGTCTGCATATTTTCGTAAAACGGTGTATAAAAATTTGCTATAAATAACATTTATTTAAATTTAAAACTCAAAGTCGAAGATGTCGGTAAAAGATTTCATTTATAAAGCTAAGGGTAAATTGGTTGCTATAAAACACATATTCTCTAAGTAACAAACGTAAACATAAACATCAAATTCACAAAAGATTCGAGTTTGATTGAAACTTTTCAATGTTAAAAAACTTAGTAACCTTAAATAAGTTATTACAGAAGTGTCAAAGTGTATCGAATCTGCAAGGAGTAGGTATACCAGGAGTACCCACTTAGTAAGTAGTGTTGTTTCAATAAATCTTTTTCTTCGACTGTTCGAAGCTCCAAGTCAAAAGAACAGTCTGGTTTTGTCATTGTTTCTTATTTGTTTTGCGATAGAGATACTTCGGGTTGGGCGCCATAATAACAATTAAAAAATATTTTATTCATATTTACTTTTGAGAAAAGTTTATTATTAAAAATATATATACAGCATGCAATTACTATGTACAGTTCATACAATTTTTGTTATTTACAAAAAAAAATATTTAGTAGTTAGTTACTACAAATATTAATAACTAATAAAAATCCACTTAATATCTTATATAATACCTTCACTTCAGTATCTTAATAATTTATAAATAAAGAAAATGACGTAATGATAATTGAATGTTTAATATCGTTTTTCCTCTTCAAAATACATACGTAACGGAACCAAGTCTTTGTTTTTATAAAAATGGCATTCCCTTTGGTAACAATACATTGCTCCAAACAAAAATATACATACAATAGTCTTATAAGTGATACGTAGGCTTCTCTCGTTAGTGACTAAGAAATGAACGGTTTTAGAAAAAACATTTTGAGAAAAGGCATACATTATTAGTTACGATGTTTGTCTATGGTTCCAAATAAATAAAATAATTTTGATCTAAAAGAAATAATGGTGAGCAGAAAAAAAATTGTCTGAAAAAAAATTAAAAGAATGGAGTACGATGGAGAGTTTCTAATATAATAATAATAGTATAGTATAGTATTAGTATTAATACTATCTAATAAACGGCCAAAGTAATCTTATATACAAGTTCATCCTACAGTCAGACAAGAAAATTATTTCAACTTCTAACCTTAAATTGTAGTTATAAAACGTGTTTAATAAAAACAAATATTAGCCCAGTTATAAAAAAAAAACAAAGAATAATAAAAACTAACTAAACGAAGCGACCGCACAGTGGATAAATTAATAACTAAGTATGAAATACATTATACACGCATAAGGATATATAAAATATCCATATGAGTTACTAAACTTCGGTAGTATGTACGATACTATTACTTGTTTTTTCTATACTACATAAAGAAGTATAAATAATTCATCACGAATAATTCACAAATAACGAATTCGCATCGTTAGCATTTATATCCGAATTACTGTGTTGTTTGTTTGTTTGTCTGAATTAACGAAGCTCTTTTGGATTAGTTTCGAGTTAATTATCAAATAAATAATAAGATAAGGAAGCTAGTATTACGTATGTATGTACGTAGTAAATTATTATGTATGTATTTACATTAAAAGTACAAATAATATGAAAATGTTCAACCTGTTCCTTTAAATTAAGGTACTTATATTAATCAAAGTTTCGATCATACCAAAACATTTAAACTGTATTTAACAGTATAAAAAATGTATATGTATGATCTAGTTATATATAATACGAATGGTAGAATGTTATTTGTCGCATATATGAGATGCTGGTGGAAATTTACCAACTATAGAGTTAATCCCAAAGCTACTGCTCTTGTATGCCACGCAGTCATAATGACAATTGAAAATAATTACCCTCGTGTTTATTTTTACAAGATTTTATTTTTTCCCAGTTATACAATTTTAAAGATAATATTTTCTAAGGTTGTCACCAGTACTACAAATTAAAAATAAAACTAAATTTAAGGGCTCCTAAACCGGGTACAGTCAAATTTTAAATTTACATTTTAAATTTAATCCGACGCGACGTTTCGAATGCTTTTGCAGCCATCGTGTTTGCGGTAAGACGTGACCTCCATCTCGTCTTCAAATAAAAAAATAATCCGTAAAAAATAGTTTTATTTCAACTGTATAGATTCCAAAAAAATACATTATAAACTGTTATCGCTAAAACCTCAAATAAGTTAATAAGTATTCGAAAAGCAATTCGTATTGCCACAGACGATAAGTTACAGGCCCATTTACTGATAGTGTGTATTGATTTTTATGAATCTTTAATAAAGAGCGGAGTGGAAATTTGAAATTATGAACATTTATAACTACACTGTGGTATTGAATAAATATTTTGTTAAGTTTGTGCTTCACAGTAAATATTAATTAACCCTATGATAATTGCATATTTTTCCGTTTTGGAATCTTTATCAATTAATCATGTGTTCAGGGACGCAACTAGGGCATGACCCCTGTAGCCGAAATCCCACCGCAGAAAATAGAGAAGGCACAACCAAACAAAAAGTTTTAAAATTAATATCAAAGTTCTTAACGCAATCTTACTAATAAAAATATGCTTTTGTTACTTGTAACTCAAATAATTCTGTTACAAAAATAAATAGAATATTACAAAGAATTTACTGCTTCTAAATATGAGGCCATCTTTTAATAAAATTAAGCTTTAAACATATAAATAATAAAAGCTGAGTTTTTTTTACAATTTTATGATAGAAATCCTTTTTTTTTTTAATATTTTCGGTGATAAATACCTTGTTTTCGCCGCATTGCAGGCGGTTTATGCTTTTGCGGTAAAATACAATATGCTAAAAGATAACAGGAGGCTCACGTTGACCAATTCTCGGGAGAGATTAATTTGCATAGAAATTAGGATACCTATACTAACCGTGCTGTAAAAAATCTGCAAAATTTGCTAAAAAAAAAACTTTATATATGCTATAGTTTAGGATGCATTTTGATATACTTATCGAACATCTATTATTTTTTGGGTTTATGATAAGTTTGAGTAAATATCTCGTATATAAATCCGAAAAAAAATAATTCAACTACAATGGTTATACATTCAACAACACTTTTGTATCATTACACGTTATTTTTATTGCAATTATTATTTACCCGTTGTTTTATGTTAAAAATATTTCTTACTAGTGGGACGCTCATTATATTCAAACTCTTTGGTGTTTATTTGCTATTTAAATAAATTGGAATCATGATTTTCAACATTCGAACCAATATTGGGTTGCATTGGAATTAAATCGGTTAAGAGTGGATGGCAAGCTCAACAATATTTGAAACTTACAGGTATTTTTAATACGTTTTCTTTTAAAGGTAGAATTTAAATTAGTTTCTCGTTTATACAATTTATTACACCATCTTATAAATATTTCGTTTTATTGATTAAAGTTCTGAAATAATTATAAAAGGCTTGGAAACATTTCGTATATTTATTTTCGATTTTAAATAAATCTGATTCATTTATAATCAATACTTCAATTAATTCTTTAATTCAAATAATATACAAATTTCCATACTGTTTGTTCATCTTTTGCGTTGGAAATATTATTAATATGATAAAAGCTCAGGCTAAAGAAGTCAAAGAATATAAATTATTGGCGAAAATGGAAATAAGATTTCTTCCATCAGATTGAAAGATTTCTTTTATTCCTCAGACAAATTTATGGCGTAAATAAAATGAATATACAAAATACTTCTATTGTCGTATAAAATACATCGAAAATACAGCGCTGAAACAAAACACAATATTCACTGTAGTCTAATATGATTAATATTTATTATAAAGAAAATAAAATACTTTCATTTCATTATAAATATAGACTTTTATTACATAATATTTAAATATTTGCAATATATGTTAATAAAGGGAACGATACTACAATTATTATAACCAATTCCCTGATTGATGTGTGTCAATAATTTTTAATAGAAATAATATAGCCGAAATTCTATCATAATTTTAAAGTTTTCATGGTTTGGATAAAACAACACCTCTAAAATCATTGTATACACTTTTTTAACCTATCAACCCTTCGTGACAGTAGACATCACCCTAATATATACTTGACATTGACAGTATCAACGTAATCGATGAGATAGTGTGTGTAAAGTTTTGCATTGGAGTATATAGATACATATTTTTTTTAATTTAATGTATTCCTTTATAAAATATTAGCTTGCAACCTTCATACAATTTTTAATTTCATCAAATGTCATACCTCTTCGTCTGCATATTTTCGTAAAAAGGTATATGAAGTTTGGCTTCACGATCTAATATACAGATAACATTTTTTGAATTTAAAACTCAAATACGTCGGTAAAAGATTTCATTTATAAGGCTAAGGGTAGATGTTAAAAAAGTTTGAAACTCAAAATGTACCGAGTCTGTAAGAAGTATACCCACTTTGTAAGTAGTGATGTTTCAATAAATCTTTTTCTTGGACTATTTGAAGCTCCAAGTCAAAAGAACAGTCTGGTTTGGTCATTGTTTCCTATTTGTTTTGCGATAGAGATACTTCGTATTGGCCGCCATAATTACAATTCAAAAAATATTTTACTCTTGAGAAAAGTTTATTATCAAAAAATATATATAATACAGCATGCAATTACTATGAACTGTATCTATGCAAACAATTTTAGTTAGTTACTACAAAAAATATTTAGTAGTTAGTAACTACGAAAATTAATAACTAATAAAAATCTACAAATAAAAAAGAAACACTTCAGTATCATACTAACTTATAGATAAACAAAATGGCGTAATGAAATGAAACAAAAACGGAGACAAATTGAATTTTTAATAACGTTTTGCTTCTTCAAAATACATACATAACGGAACCAAGTCTTTGTTTTTATTAAGGTGGCATTCTCTTTGGTAACGCTACATTGCTCCAAATAAAAATATACATACAAAAGCCTTATAAGCGGTATGTGGGCGTCTCTCCTTTGTGACTAAGAAATCTACGGTTTTAAGAAAAACATTTTGAGAAAAGTCAACATTTATTATTAGTTACAATGTTTGTCTACGGTTCCAAATAAATAAAAGAACAAAGCAATCATCGATTTTGATCTAAAAGAAATAATAGTGAGGGGACGGACGTCCGATAAAAAAAGGAAAAAATATGATGTAGAGTTTAACTATCTAATAAATGGCCAATTTAATTTTATATACGAGCTCTTCATACATTCAGACAAAAAGTCATATAATTAATATATTTTTAACTTTAATCCCTATATTGAGGTTACAAAACCTGTTTAAAAAAAATATTCATCACGAATAATTCACAAAAAACTAATTCGTATAGTTAGCTTTTATATCCAAATTGCTTTGTTGTTTGTTTGTTTGTTTATATGAATATAATATATATAATGAAGCTGTTTAGGAATAATTTTAAAGTAACTTACTAAAATATTTAGGCTGTACTTTGACGGTTAAATAATGTATGAATGATCTTATAGTCTATTCTAGTCTAGTCTATTTAAAGATATATACTATACAAACGGGAGAATATTATTTGTCGCATATATGAGCATATATGAGATGCTGGTGAAATGTTACCAACTCTTGAGCTGGCCTTGATGGTACTCCACTTGTAAACATGCATGCAGTCATGTTTACAAGTGCAAAATTATTAACCTCGTGTTTTGTCTTTACAAGATTTTATTTTATCCTATTTATATAACTGTATAGATTATATTTTCTAAATTTTTCACTAATACTACATATGGAAGTAAAACTATTTTTTACTGATTTAACTCGCGTATAATTAAATTGTAAATTTATTCCAGCAATCGTGTGAGGAATCATGTTCAAGATTAGACGTGACACCTCCATCTCGTTTTAAAATTAATATATAATATATTCCATAAGCTTGAAATAAAATATAACAAATCCGTAAAATCCGTAACAAATAGTTTATATCTATTTATATATGTTTATAATAGTTGGCATAAAAGTATTCGAATTACCACAGAGTATAATTTACATGTCCATTTACTGATGGTTTGTATTGATTTTTATGAATCTTTAATAAAGAGCAAAATGGCAAATCGAAATTATGAACATTTATAACTACATTGTGGTATAGAATAAATATTTTGTGTGTGCTTTTCAGTAAATATCAATTGACTTTACGATAATGGCGTGTATTTCCGTTTTGGTATTTTTATCAATTAATCATGTGTTCAGGAATGCAACTAGGGCATGACCCCTGAAGCTGAAATCCCACCGCAGAAAGAAACGAAAGCACAACCAAACAAAAGCTCTTTAAGGTAATAAAAAATTCTTAACGTAATCTCTCTCACACAAAAACATTCTTTGTACATTGTAACTCAAAAATTATTTTTTCCAAAAATAAGTAAAACCTTAAAAACAATTTGTTACTACTAAAAACAAACCATATTTAAAAAAAAAAAAACAAAAAAAATCATACACATTTAATGAAATCACATACATTTAATGAAAGCTGGGTTTTATAAAAAATATAGAATAAAAGTCTTTTTTTTTATATTTTTGAAGCTAAATACCTTGTTTTCGCCGCATTGCAGGCGGTTTATGCTTTTGCTAAAATTAAGAATACTATAATATACCTATGACATCTATTATTATTACTGGGTTTGTGATAAGTTTGAGTAAATATCTATTATATTAATCCGTAAAAAAATAATTCAACTACAATGGTTATTCATTCAACAACCCTTTTGTATAATTACATGTTACTTTTATTGCAATTATTATTTACCCGTTGTTTTATTTTAAAAATATTTCTTACTAGTGGGACGCTTTTTGTATTCAAACTTTTTAGTGTTTATTTGCTATTTAAATAAATTGGAATCATGATTTTCAACATTCGAACCAATATTGGGTTGCATTAAAATTAAATCGGTTAAGAGTGGATGGCAAGCTCAACAATATTTGTAAGTTACAGGTATTTTAAATACGTTTTCTTTTAAAGGTAGACTTTAAATTAGTTTCTCATTTATACAATTCATTAAACCATCTTATAAATATTTGGAAAGCCTCTAAGATCGTTTTATTGATTAAAGTTCTGAAATAATTATAAAAGGCTTGGAAACATTTCGTATATTTATTTTCGATTTTAAATAAATCTGATTCATTTATAATCAATACTTCAATTAATTCTTTAAATCAAATAATATACAAATTGCTATGCTGTTTGTTCATCTTTTGTGTTTGAAATATTATTAATATGATAAAAGCTCAGGCTAAAGAAGTCGAAGAATATAAATTATTGACGAAAATGGAAATAAGATTACTTCCACCAGATTGAAAGATTTCTTTTATTCCTCAGACAAATTTATGGCGTAAATAAAATGAATATACAAAATAATTGTAAAATACATCGAAAATACAGCGCTGAAACAAAACACAATATTCACTGTAGTCTAATATGATTAATATTTATTATAAAGAGGATAGAATACTTTTCATTTCATTATAAATAGAGACTTTAATTACATAGTATTTAATTATTAGCAATATATTTTAATAAAGAGAATGATACTACAATTATTATAACCAGTTCCCTGATTGACGTGGTTCAATAATTTTTAATAGAAATAATATAGCCGAAATTCTATCATACTTTTAAAGTTTTAATGGTTTGAATAAAACAACACCTCTAAAATCATTGTATACACTTTTTTAACCTATCAACCCTTCGTGACAGTAGACATCACCCTAATATATACTTGACATTGACAGTGTCAACGTAAACGATGAGATAGTGTGTGTAAAGTTTTTGCATTGGAGTATGTATATACATATTTTTTTTTAATTTAATGTATTCCTTTATAAAATATTAGCTTGCAACCTTCATATAATCTTTAATTTCATCAAATGTCATACCTCTTCGTCTGCATATTTTCGTAAAAAGGTATATGAAGTTTGGCTTCACGATTTAATATACAGATAACATTTTTTGAATTTGAAACTCAAATATGTCGGTAAAAGATTTCATTTATAAGGCAAAGGGTAGATGTTAAAAAGCTTAGTAACCTTAGATGAATGAAATTAAAAAGCTTAGTAACTCAAAATGTACCGAGTCTGTAAGAAGTACTATACCCACTTTGTAAGTAATGTTGTTTCAATAAATCTTTTTCTTGGACTGTTCGAAGCTCCAAGTCAAAAGAACAGTCTGGTTTGGTCATTGTTTCCTATTTGTTTTGCTATAGATATACTTCGGATTGGCCGCCATAATTATAATTCAAAAAATATTTTAATCTTGAGAAAATATTATTATCAAAAAATATATATACAGCATGCAATTACTATGAACTGTATCTATGCAATCAATTTTAGTTAGTTACTACAAAAAATATTAAGTAGTTAGTAACTACGAAAATTAATAACTAATAAAAATCTACATATAAAAAAGAAACACTTCAGTATCATAGTAACTTATGGATAAACAAAATGGCGTAATGAAATGAAACAAAAACGGAGGCAAATTGAATTTTTAATATCGTTTTGCTTCTTCAAAATACATACATAACAGAACCAAGTCTTTGTTTTTATTGAGGTGGCATTCTCTTTGGTAACGCTACATTGCTCCAAATAAAAATATACATACAATAGCCTTATAAGCGGTATGTGGGCGTCTCTCGTTCGTGACTAAGAAATCCACGGTTTTAAGAAAAACATTTTGAGAAAAGTCAACATTTATTATTAGTTACAATGTGTGTCTACGGTTCCAAATAAATAAAAGAACAAAGCAATCATCGATTTTGATCTAAAAGAAATAATAGTGAGGGGACGGACGTCCGATAAAAAAAGGAAAAAAAATGATGTAGAGTTTAACTATCTAATAAATGGCCAATTTAATTTTATATACAAGCTCTTCATACATTCAGATAAAAAGTCATATAATTAATATATTTAACTTTAATCCCTATACTAAGGTTACAAAACGTGTTTAAAAAAAAATAAAAAATATTCATCAGGAATAATTCACGAAAAACTAATTCGTATAGTTAGCATTTATATCCGAATTGAATTATTGTTTGTTTGTTTATATGAATATAATATATATAATGAAGCTCTTTAGGAATAATTTTAAAGTAACATACTAAAATATTTATATACTATTTAAAGATATATACTATACAAACGGGAGAATGTTATTTGTCGCGTATATGAGATGCTGGTGAAATGTTACCAACTCTTGAGTTGGCCCTAAAGCTACTCCACTTGTAAACATGCATGCAGTCATATTTACAAGTGCAAAATTATTAACCTCGTGTTTGTTTTTACAAGATTTTATTTTATCCTATTTATATAACTGTTTAGATTATATTTTCTAAAATTTTCACCATTACTACATGTGGAAATACTATTTTTTACTGATTTAACTCGCGTATAATTAAATTTTAAATTTATTCCCGCAATCGTGTGAGGAATCATGTTCAAGATTAGACGTGACACCTCCATCTCGTCTTAAAATTAATTTATAATATATTCCATAAACTTGAAATAAAATATAACAAATCCCTAAAATCCGTAAAAAATTGTTAATATATGATTATATATGTTTATATAATCATATGAATAGAACAAATCCGTGTATATATACGGATTTGTTATATTTTATTTCAAGTTTATGGATTTCAAAACAAAAACATTATGAACTCTTATTACATTATTATCTCTAAATCTCAACTAAGTTAAAAAGTATTCGAATTGCCACAGAGTATAATTTACATGTCCATTTACTGATGGTTTGTATTGATTTTTATGAATCTTTAATAAAGAGCGGAATGGCAATTCGAAATTATGAACATTTATAACTACACTGTGGTATAGAATAAATATTTTGTTTGTGCTTTTCAGTAAATATCAATTGACTCTACGATAATGGCGTGTATTTCCGTTTTGGAATCTTTATCAATTAATCATGTGTTCAGGAATGCAACTAGGGCATGACCCCTGAAGCTGAAATCCCACCGCAGAAAGAAACGAAAGCACAACCAAACAAAAGCTCTTTAAGGTAATAAAAAATTCTTAAAGTAATCTCTCTCACACAAAAACATGCTTTGTACATTGTAACTCAAAAATTACTTTTTCCAAAAATAAGTAAAACCTTAACAACAATTTGTTACTACTAAAAATGAACCATATTTAAAAAAAAAAACAAAAAAAACACACATACATTTAATGAAAGCTGGGTTTTATAAAAAAAAATAGAATAGAAGTCTTTTTTTTAAATATTTTTTTAATATTTTTGAAGCTAAATACCTTGTTTTTGCCGCATTGCAGGCGGTTTATGCTTTTGCTATAATTAAGAATACTATAAGATACCTATGACATCTATTATTATTACTGGGTTTGTGTTATGTTTGAGACGAAGCTCCTTAGCAATCCATGGATTCACCGTGCGGGTGCCGGGCCCATCGCGTTGCAAGGAGAGGAGTGCAAGCAGTGCCTGGGACTTGCAACCCAGGAGTAGGTTTAAAGGGCCCCTTTATTATGCGCAAAATATCTATTATATTAATCCGTAAAAAAATAATTCAACTACAATGGTTATACATTCAACAACACTTTTGTATAATTATACGTTATTTTTATTGCAATTATTATTTACCCGTTGTTTTATGTTAAAAATATTTCTTACTAGTGGGACGCTCTTTGTATTCAAACTCTTTGGTGTTTATTTGCTATTTAAATAAATTGGAATCATGATTTTCAACATTCGAACCAATATTAGGTTGCATTGGAATTAAATCGGTTAAGAGTGGATAGCAAGATCAACAATATTTGAAACTTACAGGTATTTTTAATACGTTTTCTTTTAAAGGTAGACTTTAAATTAGATTCTCGTTTATACAATTTATTATATTATCGCATGAATATTTGAAAGTTTTGTAATATTTAAAAAAGTCTTGGAAACATTTCGTATATCTATTTTCAATTTATAGTAAATCTAAGTCATTTATGGTTACTAAAATTTTAATCAATAGTTCAATGAAGTCCCTAATTTAGATAATATATGCTTTTAATACTATTTGTTCATCTCCATCCATCCATCCTCATATTCATTCTTTATATTTGAAGTCCCATTAATATGATAAAGGCCCAAGCTCAAGAAGTCAAAGAATATAAATTATTGACGTAGATGGAAATAAGATTCCTTCCATCAGATTAAAAGATTTCTTTTATTCTTCAGACAAATTTATGGCGTAAATAAAATTAATATAAAATATATCGTGAAAACAGCACTGAAACAAAAACATCTTATTTTTCATGAATCGACACATTATTCATTGTAGCCTAAAATGAGTAATATTTTTTATAAAAGAACCAATTTTCTTTCCATTTTAAAAAAATATTATCATGGATTAGATTATTTAACTAATATAACGATATATTTTAATTAAGTTGACGCTAATACAATTATCCTAAAATAACCAGTTCCCTGACTGACGTCTGTCAATAATTTTAATGTAAATAATAATAGTAGACGAATTTCCCATAGAATTAATATACAATCTCTATGGAATTTCCATCATAATTTTAAGTTTTAACAGTTGACATTGACAATGTCAACGTAAACAACGAAGAAGTATGTGTTATTTTTTTTAATCAATTCAATAGATTCCTATTTAAAATATTAGCTTGCAATCTTCATTTAATATTTAATTTCATAAAATTTATACTCCTCCGTATGCATATTTTTGTAAAAAGATGTATCATATTTGCTTTACGATTTAATATATAGATAACTGTTATATATCAATTTGAAACTCAAAGTTGAAGATTTCGCTAATCGATTTAATTTGTAAGGCTAAGGGTAGACTAGTTTATAAAAAACAGACATTCTAAAAATAACAAAAGTAAACATAAATATCAAATTCACAAAACATTAATTTTAATTCAGAGTTTTATTAACAAGCTTAGCAACTTTAAATGAGTTTTCACAGGAGAGACAAAGAGTATCGAGACTGTAAGGAGTATACCCACTTTGTAAGTGATGTTGTTTCAATAAACCTTTTTCTTGAACTGTTCGAAGCTCCAAGTCAAAAGAACAGTGTGCTTTTGTCATTGTTTCCTATTTGTTTTGCGATAGAGATACTTCGGATTGGCTGCCATAATAAAAGTCCAAGAGATATTTTTACTCTTAGTTTATTATTAAAACATGAACATATATGAACTATATTATACTTATAAAAATATTTGCCTCATTTCTCCAAGTACTATTAAGAAAATTGCTCTAAAATGATTCTACTCTTAAAGCTATGCGATTATTATTAAATGATATGAAAAATACCGGCTTCATACTTTTGAAGGCAAACAAAACTAACTACAAAAAATAATAACTAATAAAAATCTACATATAAAAAAGAAACACTTCAGTATCATATTAACGTATGAATAAACAAAATGGCGTAATGACATGAAACAAACACGGAGGCAAATTGAATTTTTAATATCGTTTTGCTTCTTCAAAATACATACATAACGGAAGCAAGTCTTTGTTTCTATTAAGGTGGCATTCCCTTTGGTAACGCTACATTGCTCCAAATAAAAATATACATACAAAAGCCTTATAAGCGGTATGTGGGCGTCTCTCGTTTGTGACTAAGAAATCCACGGTTTTAAGAAAAACATTTTGAGAAACGTCAAAATTTATTATTAATTACGATGTTTGTCTATGGTTTAAAATAAATAAAAGAACAAAGCTATCATCGATGTAGATCTAGAAAAATAAAAGGAAGCAGACTTCTGAAAATAAATTAAAAAAAAATAGTATTTTGGAGAGCTTCTAAGCAATTACCAAACTTATCTTATATACATACTCTTCATACAGTTAGAAAAAAGTCATACCGTTAATTGATTTTATCTTTAATCCTAAGCTATATAGAGGTAATAAAATGTTTATTGAAAAAAAATATATTAAACACATTTTCTTTATTTATACATCCAAAAAAAACAGATTAAAAATGGAGTTATATATTATTTTTTCAATAAAGCTAATTAAGAGCGCTTGTAAAGCGTCCGCGTATTCTCTTTAAGTTTTCATATATTTATGAAGCAGTGGGTTATTTAAATAATGTTGACCTTATTTAGCAGATAATTTTACTCACAAATGTGGTTTGCCGTTAAAATAAACAAGATTTGCAGGCAATAAACAAAAAAGTTCTTGGTACTGAATTGACTGACAAATACATTTTATTGTTTAATATGCGTTTAACGACAGTATTACCATTAGTTGGCTGTATAAATAAAAGGTGCGTTAAAAGTATCTGAATCTGCTGCACTGATGTAAAATATATAAATTCATCATTACAATATATAAACTGTATTTCAGTGTGTGCTTTTATCGTAAAGACCAAAACCTTGGACTGTTTATAGTTAATGTAAACCAAATAACAAATAAGAACGAAAATAGATAAGTCATTACAACAAATTACTTGTGGAACTGCCTAACACCATAAAAAGTTGTCGTAAATTCGCAAACAACTCGCAAACACCGCCATTGAGGTATATATAAATAAACAAGGTTGGAGGATGTTGTCTGTTTGAGTTACGTTATGAATTCAAGGATATGCCATTGATTATTTACTTGTTATACCAATGTCTCATGTCAAAATGTAGATACAAAACCTACTACCAATAGAATTAAATTAACATACAAAAGCAATATTGGTCTGCAAGGGCTGTTATGATCCCTCAATGATGTCGAATTTATTTATATATTTGTTTTGTTATGTCGAAACATTATAGAGCATCTTCTTGTCAATCGTCAACAATATCTGGCAACACGTCAATGTTGAACCTCATTTCAATAACTTTAATAAAACTAACAGTGTTACCAATGAATATTGGTTAAAGCCAAGGGTACACTAGGGACTCGGGAGTGAGATTATTAAAATAAAACGGAATGTAAAATTACAGACCTTTTTCTACAAACGTAATTGAATTTCCCCAATCACCTACACCCAATTTTCTTATTGATATATACATTTCAAGTGGCGTTGCTGAAGGCTGTATTAAATATTTAGGATCTCAATTTTGGGATTCGTGTTGCAGACTGATAAATTAATAAGTTACGACTGTCAAATAGCTTTACCCTTAAATTAGTTATGGCTTCTAAAACGTCAGATTTTCTTGACATTAACAGATAAAGTCAATCTTATAAACACCATAGACAATTATTGATGTGATATTGAAATGTGACCTCTATAATTGTTTCATTCAGGATTAATAGCATGCATGTGACAATACATGGGATTCCCGAGAGATATCTTCCGTTGGAAACTCGGCCACACTCACCGGAACCAACGCCGAACACCTCGCTATCATAGTCTGTTCACTCAGCTTGCAGCTCGTTTAATTTTTAAAACCAATCCTCGGATGGAAATTGCATTATTGAAGTTCTGTTTTCTCATACTTTAGAAATTATTGTGAAAAATTTAGCTGAATTTAGATCTTAAACTGTTTACATTTTTTTAATTCCTTATCATAACAATGCAATTAGAAAAAATAAATCAAAGATACATTTGGCGGGATTTATTTTTAAATTTGGAAATTGTTCTGACAAGCTCATGACCTAAGACAACACTTGTATTTGTGACCTAGATTGTAAAAATACACCGCTAGTTAGAGTGAAATGCCGTTTACTTTTAATATAACAGATATTACTTTTTTATATTTGTAATATATAAAAATATCAATAAACAGATATAAAACGATAAAAGACATCTTTTATGAAAGTAATCTCTAGTTCTTGGTAAGATCAGTATACAAAAGAGTCGGATTTACCGTCAGCTCTTCATATTTTTATTTTACCGCTTCGTACGAGTGGTAGCTAAAGAACGTTATACCTAGATGCCATTTTAAAAGACGCGTTATGTGAAATGTAGCCCTAAGATAGTTTACAATATGAATGGAATATGTGAGGTTTTTTAATAAAAGTAAATAATTTAGTTTAAAATAGATACTTTATCTGACGTAACCTTACAGAGTGGTCTAATTTATGTATAAGTAAAATTAAAATTAAAACTAAAAGATTTAAAACTTCAAATATTCAATATTAACTATTTCACAGCTCGACAGATGTTAATGTATTTTGCAAAGCTTTTTTTGTTTTGAACAGTTCTATTTATTATAGTAGAGTATTTATTTTGTTTTAAACCTAATTTACTTCTTATATAGATAAATCTCAAAACAATCTCAGAATATAAGTGTCAATAGATTACCACCAATAGTATTGTTATTATCAAATTTCTACCAATAGTATTTTTTTACAAAGTTACCTATAAAATATTATAAAAAAAATAAACGGATGACAAACAACCATACAAAAAGCGCTAACTTCGAGTTTTTTTTTCATTTTCATTCGCACCGATATTGTAATTGTCTCGTTCACCAGTATGTAACAACTGTGTATTATTGAATGTGTAACAACTGTGTATTATTGAATGTGTGACAAGCTTGTAAACACTGTATAATTGATATTGAAAAACAATTTAAAAAATTGTTGGGTATATATTTCGTATAGAATTATAAATTATAGATACGATAGACCAATGTCTATCTGTGAAGCCATAGGTGTAAACATTAATTAAACATTTTAATAATAACATTTGCTAATAATATCAAGAGTAATTGTACAGTTATCGAGCAATTATAGACTGACGTTTTATAGGTGCAATGAAATGTTAAAAAAACATTGACTTATAAATTTAAAAATAAGTAATAGAATTTAAAAATAAACTTGGACTTGGATAAACAGTTCAGCGACGTAACTAAAATAGAAAAGATAATTAATAAAATAAAATAGATGATAAACTTTTGCTCTTTTTAATATATTTAAAATAAATAAACACTATATTGAATTCCGTATTCAGGATATAACTGTATATAAATGGCAGGTTTCAGAATGAAAAGCTTTGTTACAAATGTCATACGGGTGACAGGAACGAGGAATTGTCGATGGATCACGATTGACAAAACCTTTTTAGTTTAATCTTTTAAATAAATTGATTCCGTGATAAACGTTTTTTCTATATTTATCTTTATTATATCTTTGTTATGTATTAAATATAAGAAAATACTAAATAATATACTTCTTAAATTTAAACAGGTATTAGTGAGGTATTTTTATTCGAATTGTTCTACATACGTTTTTAATGTAAATAAATTTTGATCATGGAATGGATACTGTATAAAAATTTTATGAATAATACCTGTGGATAATCTCTAAATTAAACAAAACTCCCCAGTTCCAAAGCAAAATTAATTCAATTAAAAACAACTTGAACTGTGGAAAAAGCGTCGAGTTTGCTGGGTATTTATGAGTTAGTTGTAATGTTTCAGAATCTTTTATTTCTATAAAATACTTATCTTGGCCAAGTTACTAAATGAGACACAATTTCCTGTTTCAGTTTATTTTCTTTAGAGACCAATCGAGTAATTATTTTTTATAGGTTCCACTACTTATCAAGCGATGGTCTCCGTTGCTTTAAATAAAAGTCTGTACGACAACAGTTATTTGGTAAACTAGTGGAGTTTAAATTTATATAAATATAGAATGAAAAATTAACCGGTACGGGCAGGGATTCGAACCCGCGACCTCTGGGAAACCGTCCCGCCGCTCTACCAAATGAACTACCGTATCGCTGTCCATCTCGGTGAATTAAGCATTCTATATGTGACCGTCTTAATGAAGTTAATTAGTGGAGTTTGTTTTTTTAAATATAAGTGGTATAGTGCCTACGAAAACTTTTTGGTTAAGTCCTGAAAATAGTTTTACAAACTATTAAAAAATAAAACCTATATTTAACCTAAAATCTAGCAAAATTAACAAACCAAATTTAATATATTCTCAAACAATATAAAACCCCATCTTTTACAAGGAACTATATAATTAAAGAAAATGGCAGACCTCTGTTAGGTAAATCCTCTGCTTAATAATTATTTACTTTACAGAGTCGAGTTTCCCACATTAAGGTTGAAGTTTAGTTGGAACTGGCCTACTATTAACTATTTATCTCGGTCGTTTGTAAATCTCTATTACGGCTTTTCATGTACATACGTAGCTACGTCACAACAAACCCATCTCATTTACCCCCTACTTATTATGTGACCTTATTTGTAAACGAAAATAATATTTATAATATTTCTGAACTTACTATACAATATTGTTGCAACTGGATAAATTTCTGAACGTAATAAGTTCTTCAGTCAACAGTGAACTCGGACAAGGTAGAGGTTTCACTTAGTTTGGAAACTTCAACGATTCCGTTTAATTATAATTCCCAAACCTTGTGCACTGAGACCTGGATAATTACCGAGCCTTGAGGCATTTAATCCCTGATTACAGATGGATTAGTTGAAGAGAACAATCGCTACGACAATATGACTACGACTGATAATGACAACAACAAAGACCGAAATCATTCTAAATTATATTTCAGTCTTTACAAATCTGTTCTTCCAAACTTATTGAATGAATGAATTATTAACGTTTATTTGGGATCTTTGAGACTACCTTTATACATATATATGTTATGTGTGTGTGTTGTGGGTTTGAGTTACGTTAATTTAGCTACATAATATATACATAAATTGTACGTCTCATACCCCACATATGCGAAGGTTTATGAAATAAATGATATAATGAAAAGATAACACATAAGACAAAATAATCTCAGTAACATGTGGAAGATTAAACGATTTCTTTCGTTAACAATACAATAATGAAAAAAAACGTTTGAAGGTAAAAGATAAATTTGCCATACCAATATAATTTTCTGAAATTGATTTGGGATATTTGTCACTCATGCAGATAGAAACGATTGCACGGATTTGGCAAATAAAAAGATTAGTTGACCTGGATTTCCACATGGGGAGAGAAATTCGATTGAAATCCTACTTTTACCAAAAATATTTTGTTTGTTTTTATGGATGGATGGATGGACGTGGACTTATAACAATATGAAAGTGGTTTAGGAAAAGGATTATTGGACAGAAAAGCTGGTCCTTTATTACCCAATAACCACTTTTTGTGTAGAAACAATGAAGAAACTGGTTTAAAATAAACAAAAAAAGAAAGCGAGTGTAAAAAATAGAAGGAACTTTCTACTTATAAAGTAATTTTATTTATTAAACATCACAATATTGTTATCCTAACTATTTACGCGAATGTAAGTTTGGTTGTTACATTTTAACCGTAACCCAAATCCAATCATCATAAGTTTTTACATACATTGTAGGCTTTTTTAATACTGAAGAAAAGTTCGACAACATTGCAAGTTGGTTTTATTATACAGTGAAGACAAACCTGGAAGATTTTTTTTTAAATTAAACCCTGACACACAATTTTGTTTTATATATTTTTTATAAATTTCTTATTGAAACTATATTTATAAATTATAGTTTTCCGAGTAATTATAATATAGTAAAACTTTTATATTCCATTATTCAATTTATAAATTTTACACATAATGTGTAAAACAGCAAATTCTAAGGAAATTAGTTTCGGTGGCAGTTGTGACAAGTTTTGGAACTTTATATTGAACTTTGCTTTTACTGAAACAGAATTTTAATAACTTCTGTAGAATATTATTTTCTAATATTACATTGTACTTTATTGATCTCTAATCTATCATACCTATTTAGCATTTTAACTTCTACACCATCTATAATTGTCTATTGCAAGAGAGTTGTCAAATAAAAAATATTTGTCAAAATGATATTTTCTTGTTAGGTAATGTCAAATAAAAAAAATGGAAATGATATTTTCCTGTTTAATATCATTTATATTATCTATAACCCGTTATTGAATATTGGCCTGTTATAGAAAGTAAAAGACTTATAATGGTATAATGAGCTTAAGTGGTTTTCAAACCGTATTTTTAATTCTTATAAGAAATTCTATTTATTACTGACAATGTAGATAATAAAATCTACATTACTTCACACACGGATGTATATATTGAACTTGTTATATCTGTCAGTTAAACAAATAACCCATGGCAGTGTATATCCTTTTTGCTATAAGTTATGAGTTTAAAATAAATACCTGTAAGCGGTACTATCACAACGATCGTAAGTTACAGTTATTATTGCTGGGCTGAATGAGATCGTAAGGATACTTCAATTCTTGTCAGATATTTTTTGACGTTCTCATTATGTTATAAATCGAACAAAACATCGTAAACAGAGAATACTATACTAATAATACTATGCTATCAATGTGTATAAAATAATATAAAGAAATAGTCGTAATAAAGTTGAGTCCATTATTTCGATAACTTTTTATAGTATATTAATGATTAAACAACTTGGGAATCATCCGGAACTACGCAAACTTCCGTAAGTTTGTAATAATTATATTATGAAGTTCAATACAGCAAAAGTTAGTACTTGGTTATTTATTATGAAGTTAGAGTATTTACAGGTGTATAATAATATGCATATAAAAGCACTACTTTAAAAGATAAAAGCATTTTCAATGAAGATATTTATTTACACGTTATTTATTAAATAAACATTACATGCAGGCTCATTACTCACCAATAATATTCTTAATATTAATACTTCCTTACGTCTGTCCATTAAATTTCCAATCAATGATAAAATAGCACTTGCGAATTATTATAAAACCATATTTATTATTATATATTATTACTATAAACTATTTATCAACGGCACAAATTAATTACAACAACAATTTGGTAATAATGAATATGTTTTAAATAAGAAAACATTCCGAGTTTCCGTTGGTCAAATCAAACTTTAATAAATAAAGAATTTTCAATGAAACCATCACTAAAAAGTGGTTAACACATTAGTTTAATTTGAAATATCGTCTAAGAGTCGTAGGTGTGTGTGGACCGAAAACGTTTAGTAAATTACCATTTGTCATGTTACGTGTGTAGCAAGCCGCAAGCACGCACAGGCAGACTGTTGCTCTCGACGCTCGTCCGGGCCGGGGCTGCGCGCGCATCCTACAACCCTCCTCAACCCCCTCAGCCCCCTAGCCCCAGATCAAATGCCGCCAACGCCATGTCGACATGCTTTACCACGTTTCTTTGTCTTCAGCAATGACAAATGGCATTCAAATTAGTGCATTTAGTCAGTACTGTGCCAAAGAGAACAATTGTTTCAGCCACTTATTTAGGGCAGGCACTACGTATGCAAAAAAATTCTGATCATCATTTCCAACAAATTCCATGATAGCTTTAAAAAAGTAATGTTTAATATTTTGGGGAACAAAACAAATTTAAAGATAGGTATGTATGTATGAAAAATCTACATTTGAGTTATAACCTAGATATTTTCATTTGTACCTGTATTGTTTCTATTGTAAAGCAAAACTTATTAGCAAAAAGTAGGCTTTAAGTTTGTAGTTGTTTTTTCAAATAAGTTTCAGTTATTGAATAATGGAATTGACTAAAAATACGCATATGTTTTATTCAAAAATATATAAGCAGTAAAATATTCATATATGTAAGTGGTTTTCCAACAATTAAACCGGCAAATCTAATGTCATATCCAAGAGTAGTTTTTTAATTTTATTTTCTGTTATATTGACCACACATAGTGCTTTGTCTCTAGGATCATTCCAGCCTCCCTCTCCTTCTATTATATCAATGTATGCGAATTCGTCATCGTCCAATTCAATATGGGTGTAGACTTCTAAATATGCTGGAAAAAAGTTTATCTTCAGATACCTTTGCGTTTTGAGAGCTAGTATGGCATTATCAATAACATTGCAGTTTTCATAAAACCCATTAAAAAAGCATGCACTGAGCTTAAAAGCTCTGGGAATGGTGCTATAAGCGACTTTGAATCTTCTGTTATCTTTCCTGTTTAAAGAGACGTGCAATAAAGATCCTGACCAAGACGAGTCATCAATGTTACAGAATATGTCGTAATGTTCGACGATGATATTCCAAACTGACACGTCAAACGCAAGTACGCTGGAGTGTTCTTTAGGGTCCCAAGTTGTTAAGTCGACTTGATACGTGGCATTTTGCAACGACCAATCATGGGGTCCCAAATGTATAAACTCACATTGTGGCAGCGATTTCGCAAACTTGTGCATATAAACCAACATGTAAAGAAAGTCGTTTAGAACAAAATTGTCGTCTTCCATAAATACTACAAGTCCGTTGTAACCATTCGCCAATAAAAAATGTTCAAAAATCCTATTGGCTGTCCACCACCAATAAAGCTTCTTTTGAGATTCCAATGGGTTTCTGTATTTTCCGTATGCATCTGCAGGTGTACAATTAACTGGTTTGACTCCTTTCTTCATATTTAACGGACAATAATATTTGTCATACCCAGGAAATTCGTCCTGATAAACTTGCAATGAATACGGATAAAATATTTGCAAAACGCGACAACAATTAATGCTTTTGACAAAGTTATTCAATTTTTCATCAAAAATAAGATGTGAAAATACTAATAAAGTATCTTCTATACCATCAAGATCACACAAAGAAGCTATGACATACTTTAAATGTTCGCGTAGCTCGCTAACACTTATTACAATAATAACTGTGTTATTTCTCATAGGCCCAAAATCTTCTAAATTTAATATTGTTTCTGCCTGGTTGTGTTCATTTATTAAACGTTTTGCTTCACTGCTATTTATGAACTTTGAAGATATATCTTTGTGATACACATACTTTAAAGAATCAGCCGAAAAATCAAGTAATATATCATATTTTGCTGATGATATAGAATAATACCATATTATTATTGTAGCACATATCACACTACAGAGCACGTTTCGCCAAAATGAACGCTGACTATAAAATCTTAACCCAAACTCTGTCTCCATTGTGATTCTAAAATGAATTAAAAATGTATGAAATTTATTTGCATTGCTGAAACTTTGATAACTAATAAATTATTTTATATATCTGTCAGTCTTAAGTCAAAATAAATACTGTTTTTTGCTTAAATAGTCTTTTTATAATGTCACTTTAATTGTAAGTGGTTTGATGTGTATAATATTGAATCGCTTTTCTAATTGTTTTTTATTAAGAGTTTTTAGTCACTGTTAAATAGAAAACAAAAAAATACTTTTTGATCTTAGTCGACGACCTGAAAACTCTATCACTAACTAAATTTAAAATTCTGAATCTACTTTTACAACTATTCAATAATACCTACTAACGACGGGAGGACGGTAGATAATCGGAAAAGAACTTAAATTTTAATTTTTTTCAAGTGTAAGACATAGAATGATAGAGCATAGATGTAACCAATTCACAGCAGCTCTTGCAGGCTGACTCTACCGCGGTTCTACCACCGTCTCACAGAAGATCGACATAATGTAGCTAGTATGAATGTTTCGTTTCTTACGAAGAGTGAGAATCTGACTAATTCCTCCACATGTCTTTGTTTCTCAAGGATATAAGCTGTACGTGCGTGCGTGTGAGTGTGTGTGTGTGTGTGTTCGTGTGTATGTGTGTGTAACTATATTGCAAATATTGATGAGCAACCCATTCGTATCATTAGATGGATTTGACAGTTCGCTCTTTAATTTATTAAAAAACTACCACTTAAAACCTCACTGTCCCCTTGGGTAACCTTAACTCACGTCAAAGATATGACAACTATTTACAGAACAATAAAACAAACAATATAAACTAGAGGTTCATCTACTTTTGACCGCCTCGTTGCACTCGACCAACGAATGACGAGTAGCGCAGACGCCTAACGTGTAGAGACACAATGAGGCTCGAGTTCGATTCCCGACAGGGGCAGGCATGTATGTGATGAGCATAGATGTCTGTATTTCTGGTTTTGGTCGTTTATTAAATATATTCTCAGTATTTTATAATGTGTATTTCTATGTATTTGTATCGTTGTCTAACACCCTTAACACAAGCAAATAACTTGCTTACTTAGGGGTTAGATCAATGTGTGTAATTTGTCCTGTATTATTATTATTATCTAGTATTTCTTTTATATTAAATAACACAAACCTTACAACTTCTCTGAAATCTTCAACTGAAATCCGTGTTCTCTAAAATAAAAATTCCATAAATCTATCATGTTTTCTACATATATTTACTAAACTAAAACAGTTATAACAACTTCTCAGTTCCTATTTCAGAAGTTACGTGATCTAGGCTTAGGTTTATCGAAAATAAGCAAACTATAAGCTTTCTAAAGCCACTGGCGGTAGAAGTAACTCGACAGGCCTCTTTCAAAATTTGAATGGATTTAAAATCTTAATACCAGCTACAATCATACATTTTTTAACAATCGTCCAACAATTCTCTGAAATTATTTCAACGCAAAAAAAACCTGTATAAAGCAGGTATTTTGTTTCTTTTACCATACATATGCATTATAAATGACAACCCTCTTGTTTATATTTCTCTTGCCTGATAATTATTAATATTCTTAAATGCATAATAATTTAAATTTTGTGTATATTATATCTTACTAGATATACTTTTGAATTATTTAATTATCTGGTTGCTAATTGGTGCATTTATTTAATGTATTGTAGCTTGAAAATAATGAAGATAAATTAAAAAAAAACCGACAGTATAATTGACTAATCGAGCAAAAATAATTGCTTTGCAACTAGGCGAAAAGCTTTGTAATTTGTATTTGTAGAGGTAATTGTAGATCGCATTTCCCAACCAATTTTGATGAAACTTTGGATTCCTGTTCTATAATTATTGCCCAGCTATGGTACCACAAGTACCTAACATAGGATTCATTAAACAATTAAAAAAAAACAACCAAAATTCATTATAAAATATAAAAAAAATAACTCAAGCACGGACAAACCTATTGTAAAACTTATATATTATTTGGTCGATCTTAATGTTAAACATATTTTTTGTCTAAAATGTATTTTAAATAAGAAGCTTAGAGGGTTGCGTGCCAATTATATGTACACACACACACACACACACAAACACACACACGCACGCACAGGCACACACACACACATACACAGGCGTAACTAGTCTTGCTGTATAACAAGACTAGTTTTATTTAATTGATGATATTTATTATAATCTTTTATTTACGTCTCTCTATTTAAAATATATAAAGACGGCTGTACTTTCGATATGTGTAAAATAAATGATTTATATAAATGTATATAATGATTACATTATGTCTCATGTTAAACATATTATAATATTATGAATAATAATATAAGTTCTAAGGACAGTTCGCCACCACAGTCATATCTACCGAGATATCTCCGTTGTGGTAACTACTGTTTGATTAGCGCTGGTGTTGCTCGATTGTTGTATATTTTATTTACTGTAATAAATATTATTACATTTAAACACAATCTATACTTATGTTAAGAAATGTTTGTATGCAATATACCTACCTACCGCGACTGAAGAAATAAGCTAATTTTTATACTTATTAAGGTTATATAATGTGTTAAAATGATAATTTAGGTGATAATACTGGACTATTTTTATTTTAACCGACCTTAAAAAAATGAGGATATCAATTATATTTTTTTTTCTTGTATTTATAATAGCTGTTGCCAACGAATTCCTCAGCCCCCCCTCGTATCTCCATCTTCAATAATATATTTTTTTATAAATTCATCCATTTCCTGTTATATTACACTCGTAGTCCTAATCATAAGAAAAGAAAAGCTCATATACTTTGTCCGAGTTAAAAATATCATATAATTTGATTAAGCCTATAACATTATCAAAATTTTAAATAATCCAAATTCAGTCCAATTGGTCGTGAGATACAAAAAAAACAAAAAGAGGCATTATTAGAATATACGGTTATGTATGTTGCAACTATTAACTTTTTGTTTTGTGCAATATTTTTTTTTGTTATTTCTTATAAACTATACCTACTGTTTAAAGTTTTAAAAATAATAATGTAGATGTATGTATGTTATAATTAAGGAATGGTAAAAACTAAAAATAATAACTCCTCCTCCTCTAAAAATAATAAAGCCTCCAAACATCACAATAGAATAAAGTATTTTATTAGTCATAATTGATACTCACAGCGTATTTTTTGTCTACTGATCTTTATAAAAATTCTTCAATACTTTTAACTTACCTTCCCCTGCATTATATTACATTACAAAAGCAAGATAATTCAGAATATTCTAATGAGGTCATTATTTTAGGCCTCATAAATTGTCATCAACATTTTAAAATGCCGCGTATTCACAAACAGTCAAATTAGGTCACAACACTGAGTATAACTTAACAAGTTGTATATATTTTAAACATTATAGCTCTTTTTATATCTTGAATTAGTGTCATTTATATCTTTTTTAAAAGTTTAGCATTAATTTTTTTTATTTTAAAACATACGCTTTCATAAAAAATATTATTATGAATCGCTAAACGACAACGTAGTATCCGGTTGCCTAAATAACCCACAAGGCGGCGCCAGTGGTATAACGTCAGTCGTGTGTAATGTGTATCTATAGTTTCCTTCTGTTTTGAAACCCAAGCAAAGCTAAGTGATTTAGTTCCTTGAGTAATTAAAAGGGGTTTTAGCAGTGTTGATAGTGTAAATTGACAGTTTCACGAAGATGGAAAAAAGACTTGTTTTGGAATTACGAGGAAGGAATCCCTCTCAGGTACAAAAAATTATATCTTCGTTATATTGGAATGTTTTGTCGATACGTATTTCCTCAAGTACCTTTTGTTTGTATGGCTTGAAAATGTATAATTAACCAAAGTGATCATATATATATGATCTCAATCCCTTTTTACACCGCTAACCTAGAATATATATGTACTTTTAGGATGTGGCGTTATTGTTTATAGCAATCGCAATAACCAAATGTCTATTCATATACACGTTTTTAATGAGTATCTAGTTCTTAAAATGTTTATTGACTAATATTATAACATATTCCCATGATTTCAACAAGATACGTAAATAAAGGTCACAATTTAGAATACATCTTCGGTTTTGAGGTTAAGTGTGAAATCATATCAAGGCATTATTAGGGGAACTTTCTAAATTAAAACCTTATAATTAAATATAAGCCTTACTGTAAATCATTATTCAACATTTAAAAACTTATTAGATTAAATTTCCTAAAACAATAATAAGTGTGCCGCTTGTCACCGTATGTATCCCAATGAGACTTGATGAATAGATCTTTTCATTGCCAAAATTAACTCTTTTAAATATAAGGACATAACATTTTTATAATGCATTTATGGGTTATAAAGACCAACTTGGCAAACAATATGAAATAATAACTTTGCATTTTATAATGTTGAATGTATACGACTCTACGTTATTTCGCGCCCTTTCACTCGATCATATACTTTCTATAATTACAAATCGGTTATGAATGTTAAAAATAATTTAGGAATATTTAAAGAATTTATTAGAGTTAACAATATTTTCTGATTTTAATAAGTTGCTACAATTGTTTTTTATTGACGCACGCCTTACCAATAGAGAGGCCATTTTTATTGCGTCGCGATGATTCGTGTCATCCGCCATTGCGAGACGAAACTAATACGTGGTTTTCAACTACAAAACACGATTATTTATATTGCCTATATAAAGCGAAGCATTAACACATTCCTTTCAGGTTCACCTGTTGGCATTATTTTTATAAACACACCCTTGATATGCTTTTTTAAACTACGATATGGGGAACCCTTGACAACTTACACCATTTTGACGTTTTGGTTGGCTTGTCTTTCGAAATATTTACGAGGAGCCAATTGAAAGACTTATTATATTTTTATTTCAGTTTAAAAGATTAAATATGCCTTTACATAACGAATAAATAAAATAATCGATTTTAGAATAGTTATTAATGATGCAAAATAAATAAAAGACTACAGTAGTAACCTCATATATTTGGTAGGGCTGCCACCATTATCTTATGAGTAAGATATACATATATAACATATTTCGACATAAAGTCGTGTTTTTCATTATTTGTATCACTTTGTGGATTAAGTTTCGAAAGGTAGTAATAAATACAAATAAAAAACAATACCTTAATTATTATTTCCTTTATTATAATTTTTCTGATAGTTGCAGGCATTATGATATTAAATATGATTTATTAAATTGAGTAGTTTTTAAAGGATTCTGATATCTGCAGGAAATTATAATATAAAATATAATTTATTAAAATGAATATTTTTTTTTTTCATAATCTAATTGTACCAATATTATCTTTTTTCAGATACAAGAGCTTAATTTGGATAACTGCAAGAGCACTGCTATTGTTGGTCTCACAGATGAGTACACAAATCTGGAAAACTTAAGCCTCATAAATGCAGGGCTCACATCACTCAAAGGTTTCCCATCTCTGCCCAAATTAAGGAAATTAGAACTCTCCGACAACAGAATATCACAAGGGCTAAACTTTCTCAGTGGATGCAAGAAACTAACGCATCTCAATTTATCAGGAAACAAAATCAAAGATATAGAAGCATTAAAGCCTTTACAAGAGTTTGAAAGTCTGAGGAACTTGGACCTCTTCTACAATGATGTTACCAACATTGAAGATTACAGAAGTAAAGTTTTTGCTATGCATCCATCACTTAAATATTTGGACGGGTAAGGAATCCATACCATTTGTTATTGAATGTTATATCTAGTATCAATCATAATATTTAATATATCTATCTTCCAACAACATGTAAACAAACTTAAATTAACTAAAATTTAAAACATATGCTATTAATTAATATAAAACTCTTCTAGTTAGATCAATGTAATAAATGCTTAAAAAAAATTAGCTTCGTCAGAAAGAATATTACAAATAACATTATTTAAACAGTCCTGCTTATATTACTTACATTGTACTTTATAAATGGAATACATAAAGCTAAGTAAATAAATCCAATAATAATAAAAAAATCTTTCTAGTTTTGACAAAGACGAGCAAGAGGGTGATGACAGTGACGAGGAAGACGGAGAAGAGAACGGAAACAATGACAGTGATGATGATGGTATGTCCTATAAACTTTTTTATATATGCACATGTTTGATAAATGAGACTTCATACAATTTCTTTGTGTCCAAATTTTTATATGCTTAGATAATTGACAAATGAGACTGTTCATACAAACTTTACATTCATGGTCTAGAATTTTTTTTTTAATTATATATATAGGATTTTGGTTTCTTTCGAGTTTTGTTTATCAAATTGAGTTTATGTATTTGTTCCCCAATACTGGAGTTTCAGAACCACATATTGATAATGTATTTATTTTATATGTTCTACATTGATAATAAAATAAAACGAAGCTAAATAATAGAATCTCTTTATTATTAGTTTGAAATATAAACATTTATCTATTTATTGTTTTGTTATTTACAAAATGATATGTAAAAACAAAATGATAAATAATAACTAATAACCTTAATGAAGTAAAGAATACTTTTATATCAAAACCTGATTATTTAATCTAAAATAATCGTATCGTTTAATCTTAATATATGTATTAATATATTTATATTTTTTTATTATATGTATTGTCATAATGGCTTACAGATTTGGACATAGATTTGGGTCCTCTAGTGATTGATGATGAGATATCGGAGAGGTCTCCAGACTCCTCACCAAGTCTTCTTGTATCTTTATACACTGTATATGGTCTGCTATTCCACATGGGTTTTTTATTAAAAAGTAAGCATCATAGTTTGTATCTGATGCTTATATTTTTAAGTTGGTACACAAATGTGGGGTTTTATGTGGATGATTTTTTTTTTCAGATTTTTATATATATTTAATTCTCTTTAGGACATCACATTTTTTTGATCTTAATTCAATTAGTAATGGATTCAATGTATCAAATGCAAAAATTCTACCTAAAAATTCTTCTTTTAGGTTAAAATTTTTCTAAATCTACGACCGTATTACAATTACATAAATATTGTGTACGTTACATACCTACGTTATTACATACATCAGTACAAGAGTGTCTGTTTGTTCCAGAATTCGCGGACGAAGATGAAGATGGCGTACCACTGCGTGCTGTCTACAGCGCCAACCTAGGTATATACAATCGAATTTATAAATATTAATAACGAATATGTTAATGGAACGATATAATATAACATTTTTATGGGATTATAAATGTTATTTTCAATAATAAATCTATGAAAAGAAATATAATACGTTATTGTATCAGGGGAGGAGAGTTCGGGTAGTTCTCTGTACGAGGGCGAGGATGTGGACGACGAAGATGACGATGATGAAGACGACGACGACGCGGATGACGACAAGCACAAAGGTACTCACTGATAACATCTCAGAAATTATTACTTTCACTCTTTATGATAGAGTGATAACATCTTAGCACTTGTCAAAAAATTGAAAAATATAGGTCACGTAGTTTGGGTACATTCCCTTATTGGATGCAGTGTGATTATGTTTTATGATAAAAAATAATCACACTGCGTCCATACCAAAATGCGCATATAATTGGCACGAGACCTTCGAAAGTCCGTCTAAATAAAAATCTTTTTAGACAAAAAAAAATGCTTAACATTAAAGTAACAAAAACACTATATCAGTATATAGTTTTGCCTTTTTATTTTATTTTTTATTTAATTTTACCTTGTGTTTAAGACGTTGTCCCATGGGCACTATATTGCTAGTTATTTTACCATTTCAGGGCTGGTAATTATAAAAAACTAATTCACAATTTCATCAAAATTAATTGAAAAATGCGATTAATATCATACAAATATAAATTACAAAACCTTTTTCGTTTATTTGTTTAGTTTCGTTTCGTTGAAATTCGTGGAATTCGTTTCGTTTAGTTGAAAGAAATTCAAACTACTTTTCAAATGGAGTTCGTGAAAACATGTACTTAAATATGTCCAGCTCTGATTATTTCCCACAGCATCACAACTATATCGTTTACCATGTGGATTGTTTTTTAATTAAAAAAAATACTCAGTTATTAATAACTTATATATTTATTTAATAACTAATATCACTTTTAATAATAATAATAAACAGAAAATATAAAATAATGATAACAAAATAAAAATGAAATAATACATTGTGACACAAAAAGGCGGTTATGTGATGAAAAAATAATATATATATGTATATAAAATAATAAATTTACTTTTAAACTTACACTTTTATAATGAATAAATGTAATAAATTGCAGAAGTCGATCCAAACACGCACGTGGAGGAGAGCACTCGGGGTAAGAAGCGAAAACATGAAGACGATGATAACTGAGTGGCCTTAGAGTACTCTCACTAGTTGTAAGTGTACAGAACTACACGAACTAGCAGCTACCGGGGAGTTTCAATTAAATTGTTTATGTAATTAATATTTTTTATTCTATTGACATGCTTATTTTTTAGTCTAATCATTGAGAAATGCATGATTTAGATTAGCCCTCGGGTTTTATTATAGATTTAAGAACTTCGATATTAAATGTTTTGTCAGACCTTTATACTGGAGAGGTTCCGCCTGAGTGTCCGGTTGACTCTTGAAAATTTCCAATGATTGGTCGATTTTCATATGCATGTGTATATTGAACACGTTCGTAGTGATACACAATTTTTATTACATATACAAAACTACTCTCACTCTATTGACATATTCCGTTGTAGTAAAACTCACCCAACCTTACTTAGTGCAGTAACGGAGCTTTATTCCAAGCAATTAAAACAAAGTCAATTGCTTACACGCCAGAAATATCATCACCTATTTTGGGTTAATGGATTTTTCAACTTCATGCAATATAAGTAGTATTTGTATATAAAAGCACAGTCTAAGTACTTTCACGTTCAAAAGCTTGTGGCAGACGGTGCGATAGTTTTGTTAGTGCTTGATTTTAAATACAGGTTTTTAGTGTTGCTATAATTTTCAATACTAATACTGTTAGGAGAGTTGGGTATATTGCTGTGGGTGTAATCTCAAGGATGAGACAAAGTATATAAGAAAATGATATATTTTATGTTCAGAGAAAGCCTTATGGCGCTTTCTGTCATAAGTTTTTGTTTAGGCATCAATGTTGCTTTTAACCCGAGTTTAGTTTATTAAAATTATTGTAATATAAATTTGATTAAATTAGATAAAATTCTTTGATATCTAATGATTTCAGAGAATATTTTTCTACATCGTTTTAAATTTTAAAGAGCAATTTATGCACTAAGTATATCAATGATAATTTATGAAGTGTTTGGTTGTCATCGGTGAATGTGCCAGATGTGTTGAAGATGATTTTAGTTAATAATTTTATTGTATTATGTAAGTCATTAAGTTTAAGTAATTTACAACTTGGCCTGTTGATATATATTATAATCCTATTAAGACTATTTCTGGGATTGTAAAATAAAAACTACATACAATTTGTTGTTTTATTTATTTCTTCTGATGTATAATTATGAGATAGGGGTGAAAACAATTTCATATTTAAAGTTTTTAGTTCAAGTGTATAAATAAACTTTAAAACGAATACATATACATATCATACTTCTTTAAAACGAATACATATCTTAAGTTAAAACATGAAAAAGATAATAATAATTTACTATAAATGATTATGAGATTTACAAAGAAAATTATTTGTTTTTCGTGGGTGCAAGCGTAATATAAATAAAAATGTTTTGCTTATTATTAGCTTAGAGCATGGATGTCTCAACCACTCAAATATTACTAAGGCACTTTAGTAAAACGTAATAAGTTAATATTTATAATTACTTGAATACAACAATATTTTTAAATTACATACTAACTTATACAATAGTTGCATCATATTTCGATACAAATAAAAAAAAACAACAATAAGTAAAACTAATTATCCCAGTACAGCGGGTCTAGCCAAGTTGCCTTTCTACCATAGTTATCGCTTTAGAAAAGTTTGAAAATGTATGGGCATTAGATATCGCTAACGTTTTGACAATAAAATTGTAGAAAAGTGTTAGCCATGTCTCATTTTTGACAGACGCTAACGAAACGATATCTATTTTACTGATTATTTTTGTATGGCTAGACCAAAGCGCTTTCTAAAATTGATATCGCTAAGTCGATAACAATTATAGAAATCGCTTCGATTGTCAACGTATGTAATATGGCTAGGCCGGCAGATCATTTGACACAAAATTAGGTATAGATCTAGTTTAGTTTATATTTCACAAACTTCAGAAGCTAATGTATATCAATTTGACTTGAAACGCGACATCGACATACAGATAAAAAAAATAAGTTAGAGCAATGGATACACAACAAAACCTTGGTCCGAGATTCAGGAGAGTGAGGTCCATCAGTGCTGGTCAGTGGTCCTTGGCGGCGCGGAACCCCTGCAGAACGTGCAGACTGGTGGTGAGCCGCAGCAGGTCGCGACTGTCCCGCAGCAGGCGGTGGTCAATGAACTCCGCGAGGTGCGCGCGCAGCGCCGCGTCCGAACTACACAGGAAGCGCTCGCGAGCCATACTGTATAGCTCCTTGAACGGAAGCCCTGAAAATATATGGGTTTAAAATATCTGTATTCATGTTACGATAACAGAATTTTTAATTGTAGTCGGTAAATTAGTTTAATAATATTATTTTTTTAGCTAAGTCCTTCTAAAACAAAATGTAATTGGAATTAATAATAGCCTAAAGCTTTTTCTAAGGCGCCCGTGAGTAACGGGATGAAATCGACCCTTGCTCGTTAAAAGGCTACATACAGTACATCTTACATGTACAGTACATCTTACATAAGCCAGTATATATACACCTAATATTCTATGAACTGATAACGACGACGATGACGGTAATATTATACTAATTTAGAGTCGCATCTTATGGTTCTATAACGCATTAATATAAGTAATGAACTTTAAAATAGAATACCTTATAATAATACATAATGTACCTTGATAGTGCGGCTGTTTGTGATGCTCCAGGTGGTGTTCCACAATGATATCGAATATGGCCTTAGCGTTGTTGGTGAGTGACCTGTAGACGCTGTGAAGCGCCGCCAGCTGCAGGCCGCCTCCTTGATGGGTGCGCGCGGGGTCACTGACCTCGTGAATGTAGGGCAGGAATGACGTCACGTCGAAGTACGTGAACTTGTATTTACTGAGCTTGCTGTGGTCCCATACTAAAATTGAACTTTATTTAAAAAAAACAGTTATGTCAATTGCTTAAAATTCTAACCAAAAAGATATTTTTTACTGTTTCAAAATAAGGACGAAATATACATTCGAGTTCATTAAACTATAACAAACTCATTCTCTCCTTTGAATAAGCACTATGTAGTTAGTAATATTCAACTAAGTAAATATATGTTCATATAAACATTCAAGTTATAATGGAAAATTTAAACCATTCATATATATAAGCAATATTTAAAAATCCACTCACACAATGGCGCATTAATATGGTCAATACTAGCAATAAGATGAACATTATCAATGGCTGCTAGACTGGCCAACACAGCCTGAGCCTTTCCCGACCTCAACATCATACCATCTATATTATTAACTATCAAAAACAGATGAGCATCTCCCAGCTGACTCTCAATCAAACCCACAACATCACCAACATTAGAGGACACATGAGTATTCCCCAATAAATCAATCACTATACTCTCCAGAATACTCTTCACAGTCAGGCTCGGGAAGAATCCATTGACAACTATACAGGGTGTGTTTTTTATTCTCTCCTGAAACCTCTGTAGTATTGTGCGTTTTGATCCTATTCCATATAGAAGTATATTGAATCCCTCACTCAATATATATAGCCACTTGTCAAAATATTGCTCGTATGTATGTATGAGGTCGGTTATTTTGTTCTGATGTTCAGTTGACATGTGAATTTCCTCTTCTATATTTTCTTGTATCTTCATGTTCTTTAGCCTCGCCATTGTGTGGTCTGATGTTGTTATCTGTTAAATAAATAAAAAAGTAATATAAAGGTATATTAATTCTGGATTGTCTATTTTGGCTTAAGTTTTAATTAAGATATATTCTTTTATAGGTATATAATACAAATTAATAATTGTTTGCTATTGGGACTACTCAAATCATCTTTCGTTTCACAAATATTTTTGTTATTTTTATATGAATATTAAATAAATATTATTTGTAGTTGTCATTAATAAAAGCTTGTTTAAATTTAAATAAAGAACCAGAAATTTATCTATACAGACACGATTTAAAATCGCGACCTATGTTAAATATTCCGTCGCTCTACCAAATGAGCTACCATGATTCAATTGATAATTGCATTCATTTTATTTTGTTTTTATTATAACAATATTATATACCAGCTGTGCCTGCGACTTCGTGCGCGTAGATTTCGATTTAAATAAAACATACGCTTTGTACATACCAATGTAAAAACTATAAGCCTTCAAAGTTTCATCGAACTCGGTTAAGTAGTTTTTGCATATTGTTAGGAGTATTTCTAGTTTATTTATGTATATTTTCTTATGTTTAATCGCTGGTAAGTAGCAATGGTATGAAAAGAAGAGATTATAAACTCTTTAGTTGTTACCAGAGTGTTAAATAAAAACAAAATGATAAATGAAGCCCATTACAACATTCCCGAAAACTGCATCCAAATAGTTTAATACGTTTCTGAGATTAGCGTGCACAAGCATACAGACAAGCTGAAAAACCACTGTTTTGGGTTCTATTGCTAATATAAAGGTCCCCCTATTTTTCGTGTTGTATGCACAACTAAAGGAAAAAAAGATAAAGAGACAAAGATTTTAAAAATGCTGAAAATGGATTCTGTTAGTTATCACTTCACATCCTGGTATATTTTTTTTAATATTTTCAATGTACAAAGACTACTCCTCTACAGATTTATTACATGTATAGAATAAGATTTGTATGGTACCTATTACGTGATTGACATAAATTGACATAACTTTTTATTTCTTAACCGATTTAGATGAAATAAACACTAAATGTTAAGTGAAGACTGTGATTATATATTCCTGAAATCTAAATTGGTTAAGCCGTTTCTGAGATTAGCGTGCACAAACATACAGACAAGCAGACAATCATAAAAACCTTTGTTTTGGGTTCTCTTGCTCCTATAACAGGGCTTTATGATATGATTTTTTTTTTTAATATTTTCCATGTACAGAAATGTATCAGTGACAATTTTGTTATGAGTATAAATGTCTAGATATATAATATTTAAAAATTATATTAAGTTGAAGTTGGCTTATATGTTTATACATCTTTTTTATAAAATGTTTTTCACATATGTAGTAACAAATTGTAATAATCTAAAATATTAAGATTTATCTGAAATGTAACTGCTATATGTAGTAATTTATTAATTTACTATTAATAATTTAAAAAACATAAAACATATTTAATTTCGAAATAACCTTTGCTTAATATTTACAGCCATATTATTTATATTCTTAGTATTAAAAAAAATACTATAAGAAATAATTAATCCTTCACACCAGGGACTCAGAAGGAAGATTGGTACTAATCTAACCCAGACAGAAATTAAATAATATTGGTACATACATACATACATACATATATATTTGTATAAGTATTATTAGATTAGAAATAGAATTACATATATCAGAGTAGTATTGCTATATTCTTAAAAGGCAAAGACAAGATCATTTTGATTCCTTTTTCAAAATTAACCTAATAATGCAGTCTAAATTTTTTTAATGATACAAAACATTGACAAATTTAAAAACTTTGTGTTTGTTTAACTTGATTTGTTTTAAGTTGTTAACTTGATATAATTTCCTCATCAAAATTTAACAAAATAATTAAACATAAAAATCCAGTACAAAGACTGAGTAGGTAATTGATAGAAAGGAAACAAAAATCTCAAAGAAAAAAATAAAAATCAGTGTAATAGAAAAACTGAAGGTAGAATTGAATTTTGAAAGTTTAAAAAACGAACTTGTGTAATTAATACCGACCTCCAAACACAGTTTTCCTGTATTCTTAACCCTGAAAAACCATTTTGACCCCATGGATTTCAACCAGTTTGAAAATCCCTGACCTATCAATTTTTCAAATCCAAGATTGACATGTAGAAATACATTTTTTTTTAGCTTGTTTGAAAACATCTTTAAAAATGTATAGCCATGTTAAACTTATCAATTTTTTTTAATAAATAGAGAATGAAAAATAAACCGATACGGGATTCGAACCCGCGACCTCTGGAACGGTACGGTTTCCCAGAGGTCGCGGATTCGAAACCCGTATCGGTTTATTTTTCATTCTAAATTTATTTAAAACAAAATCTTTAGCTTGGTTAATAGTGCAAAAGTTATAGTAAGTATCAAACTTACTTTTTTAGTTGAATTCATCATAAAATAGTTATCTGGAGTTACGAAGTACTCAGAGTCTTTTGGTTTAATTCTGTTTTTGTTTCTGCTATCAGAGGCCGCGGACATCTTGGGCTGAGTTTCTTCATCATCGGATTCGGAATTACTTTCTGATGAAGAGGAATTACTCTGGAATACATATTTTATACAATTTAGACCGAACCGACCAAATGAAAAATATATTAACAATTTCATTATTATGAAACTAAATGTTGTTTCATACTTCATATATTAATAAATGATTACATATGTTTTAATAAATTGTATAGTTAGTAGAATCAAAATAATTAATTAATACTCAAATAAAATATTATTTTAGTCAAAACCAGTATGTGTTCTGAATATTAAATAATATAGAGCTATTACTGTATCAAACTACATAGAATATATTAAATAATGTTTTGTAGTTTTCGTGTGATGCACAAACAAACCTTCATACTACTTGGTACTACAAACTACTACTTGTTATACGCTAATAAACATATAACACTCCGGATTGGGCTAAATATTATATATCTTACTTACTTCATCACTTTTCTCAGGAACAAAGTCACTGCTACTGCCAGAGAAATCACTGTCTGAATTCTCTACTTCTGCTATTATTTCTGAAACACAATGTTCTGGCTTACAAAATGATCAATTATTTAATTTGATAAAATTGATTAATTACTTTTAAAAGAAATATTAACTACTAACCCATTATAACTATATACTTTGTTGACTGACTAACAAACAGAAAAGTCTAAATCAGTGATCTCAATGATTTGGAGATTAAGATATGTTCATTAATCATTCAAGATAATTTAAGAGACCATGATATATTCAGAATTTTGAACTATGTTCAGAATTTTGTTTTGGGATGTTCCCACTATGTTGCAGTGGAAAATCTCAGATATACAGGTATAAATTAAATATATATTTAATTAACAGTAATTGACCACATATTCAAAGATTTATGTCAAACCCTGTGTATGAATGAGCAAGGAGAAATAAATATTATGGAAATGCCACACAAGCCCTGAGAATAGCAAAGCCTCTAATTTAAATGATTTATAATATATTAAAATACAAACCAATTGGTAGTCAGAGGGATGGTAGTCTAGGAACTATGACACTATAGTGTGTGTTATTATTTTATATATAAATGTTTATGTTTGATTATATAAAACTTAGTTGGACTTAAGATTCAAAGTGGACGCCGCTTATTGTGATCACGGTTAATGTTATCAGCCGGCTATTGTTATCGAAAATGGTCGGTCCCAAATTTCTCCTTAGAAATACAGTTGAAAAAAGCCGCTTATTGTTATCGATTTAGAAGGTTGCAATTTTAAATTCTCCAGTTTAAGCATTAGAAAATACTATTTTTGTTCGACTACGACGACGATACAACGATACGACGTGGTGTTCAACAACGATCAACAAACTTCGAAAAATTATACGATTTTGAGAATTATATTCAAATGATTATGAATGAAAACAAGTTGCAAACAACAATAGATCGATATTTCAAATGAATCTTATGTTAGAATATTTTTGATAGTGTAAATAAATAGAAAATTTGAGCGAACAACAGAATTTCTTATTATGAAACTTAATATGTACTTAAATCAATTCTAAATTATTACAATTCATATTTTATCATTATGATCATTTATTATGTGCACTAAAATAACCCACCAAGCATAAAAAAGTACCATCCGCATAATGTTATCATTCGGTTATTGTTATCAAAACGTCTATCACAATAAGCGGCGTCTACTGTATTTAAAAATAAATTAGTTTTAAAATAGTAATACATCTCCTGAACATATTTTCAGTTTTATAAGTGATAAAAATAAAAAGATCATAGTAGAACAAATTATAGTAATTTCAAATTGTTTTTCTTTCATTATTAATCTAAAACCATTAGAATATATATATTTTACTGTCATTTGCTTATTTTAAATTTTGGTGGCTAACAAAATATTTCGGAGTCCAGAATTTTGAAGTTACTTTTAGATATTTCATTAAAATGTATATTTTTTTGTAATAATTGATTGTTAATATATCATTTTATTCAAAGAAATCTCTTACACGTCTTGTAAATTACCAAAATTACATACCACTTCTTACAAACTCTATCAAAATGTTGTGGTTTTTCTGTTTATGAGAGTTATAAAAGCTTGGCCCTTGAAGTGTCTAGCCCTGAACAAAACACAGTGGTTACAGTAGTAACCCTTATAGATACATAAAATATTTATAGGGCTATTCACACTGTAATGCCAATGACTTACTCTTTTTCATAATGTTTACAATATGTTTAGGTGTCTGTGTGTTTCCATCATTTATTTTTTGTAATAAATGCATATTTTTCTTAGGTGTTTTCATTGGAGAATCTGCCATATTACCCACAGCCTCCTTGACTTTGTTTTGGAGATCAAGTTTTGTGTGACGGGACTTAAACTTAAAAATGTCCTGGCCATCCACATCATCATTGCTGAATAAGGCTGAAAGAAAATAATAAATTGTACAGCATGTAAAAAAATATTTTTAATGACATTAAATCTGTACATTATCTGATTGTTTGTTTGCACATGATACAAAAACTACCTCATATTGCATTTTAAATGATTTCTACATATAATTTCTTAATATCAAAATTATTCAAGAATTGAAACATATTTTTATTCAACACCATCTAATCTTACCTTTAGGTTTAGGTTTTGATTCTTCAGTACATTCTTCATCCGAACTTTCAACGTATATAGGACTTCTTTTGGTTGGAGATGAATCCAGATACTCATCATGTCTTTTTGGTTTATTTCGATTTCTTGTTGTTCTTCTTGGCGTAAATTCAGGAGTGTCAAGTTTACTATCTGTGAATTTAGTGCAATCTTCATCGGAACTTTCAACATATATAGGAGTTCTTTTGGTCGGTGATGAATCCAGATACTCATCATGTCTTTTTGGTCTATTTCGGTTTCTTGTTGTTCTTCTTGGCGTAAATTCAGGAGTGTCAAGTTTACTATCTGTGTTGCAAAATCACGAATTGTGAGAAATCCTTAACTGCTATATAAAAAGCATTTTATATATAAACAAAGGTAAAAAATGATCATTAAATATTATTTATAAATATGCTTTCCTGACTAACCATTCTGATCACTTGTGCTGCTCATCCTTCACGATTAAACAATCGGTATTTATAAATTTATATGATTGTACATCAAACACAGAGTACTATAAACTAAGGAAACAAATATAAGACCGCGAAAACATCTGCTTAACATAAATTTTAAAACTTCAAAGGGAAGTTCAAACTTGTAAATAGCATTGACAGATGTCAAAACTCAAAAGTATTGCCGCAAGATGAAAAAGGTTATTTTAATAACACAAACGGTTCCTAAAATATGAAAAAGTAAAAGTATTATCCTATTATACAAATTATAATAATTTAAAAGGAAAATAAAATTTGTTACTAAAAAAACTACACACATAATACGACAAGCCGAATCTGTTCGTTACTAATGTCAACTGTTAAAAAATCTTTATACTAAACTATATTCCAGCGTCAGATCTATTAATTTCTTATTTCGGATCAAATATATAAAGTTGACTTCCTTTCTGCTCTGTTATAAAAAATATTCGTTTATTTATCGAAGCTGGTCATAGCAATCACAATTCACAATCACACACAACTTTTATTTAATCAATTCTTTTAAAAGATCGAGAAATGAAGTTGGCAAGGTTTACTGAACGTAGAAATAAAAACCTATTAAGAATGATTTAATGAAGAAAAATAACGAATATCCACAAAAGATATTTTTCTTATATAGTTGTATGAAAAACAATTAGGGTACTACTAACAAATTTAATTTCTTCTTGCATAAAGTGTTATTTTAGCGTACCAATCTATTTTCTATCAGTGCCTACTGCATATGTACCTATAATCTGCATACATATTACATATGTAGTTGTCTTTGTGACCAGCATGACACCTTGGTCCTTGCCTGGAAGACTGGAATATAGCTGTTTGAAAATATCTTTAAACGTGTAGCCATGTTAAACTTATTTAAATTCGAAATAAATATAGAATTAAAAATAAACCGATGATACGTCCTAATAAAAAAAAGATCCTAAAAGAATGCTCTACTTTACCTTATGTTCGCTATATGGCGTGGCTCTTATTTCATATAATCGAAGTTTACCCTAAAATTTAACGAAATCGTACTGGTAGAAAAACTCGTAAAGGCACTTCTACTACTCTACTACTTCTGCTACTCTATATTTGAATGTATAATGTACTTCCGGAAAAATTTAAAGCATTTAGTGTAAAAAGTACCTTATATATTATAAATACTAGATATGTATAATCATAAAATAATAGTTAAAAATATGGTCTAAAACAAAAAAGAAACACAAACAAAAAGGTTTTCAAATAAGTTTATCACGACTTATCTTTTTGATAGTAAAATTTTGAAAATCAAGATCCAAATATGTTTTTTTCACCTTTTCTAAAGGTAACTGTTACTTCCAAATTTAAATAACAACAGTTACATATTTCCAGTCACACACATGGGTATTAGCATGGAACCTTAGTATATGGCCTTGTTAATATACAAGCGGATCTTTGTTTACTACATAAAGTAAAAACATTAACCTTCTTATAAGTTAAAAAACAATCTCAACAAAGCAGCTTGTTTTATGACCTTAACCTGTCCAATAATATTGACAAAAAATAAAAAAAAAATAAAATTAATAATTTAGAATTTTTGGATAATTTATAAAGTAATAAAATCTGATCACTTCACAAACCAAATTAAGCTTCCATAATCACTTTCTTTATAACATATTTGCAATCTGTGTCATTTGACAATCCGAATCCATCTTCTTAGCTGTCAAATGTGGCTTAGTTCGTTATTCGTAGTTGTTTAAAAATTAAAATATTGGTAACATTATCTTAAGAGTATATATATATTTAATGTTGTATACATAATAGGTTGATATAAATATTCAACTTTTTTATTACATAAATATATTATAATATAATCATGAATTAATTTATTATACTTTTATATGTATTTTTAAGCATGTTTTTTTATTTTAGTTTCTAGAATGTTATACAAATTGCTTTAAAAAATTATAGATGTTAATAGATAAATAAAACTAAGCATGTTAAATACAACTAGATAGTATGTGTGTGAGTTAATAACTGGAAAGGATTTCAGAATAAGAACAAACACAAATAAAAGAAGACTGCTATGTTACATCATTTCATTTATTTGCTCAACTTATTGACAATTTTGATAATCACAGTTATTGTTTCTGACACTGGTTTTGTAACTATCATATTACTCGACAACAGGCCAGTGTAAATGGGGAGTGGGTATAAAACGTCATTATAAATATTAATTTATTGGCCACAGTATAACTACATGTATGTTTACACATTACAATTGGTACGTTCTTTAGAATTAACATGAGAACGGAATCCATTAAAGTAACTGACGGGTATTTATGAGCATAAATGATATCAACCGACTGACATAAAATACAGAAAAGCAAACCAACGACTATATCATCCGCTAAAGGGCAATCAAAACGAAAAAGCTTACAAATTTTTAAATCACAATATGCCATTGGAATATCACCTAATGTAATAATATGTATGGTGTCTCACAGTGGTACTTAAAATTTAGCACTTAATATTGTAATGGTGGGATCATAGCTATATACATACCAGCGGTTCAACAACAGTCACTCCGGCCTACTCGTTACCTAACCTCAGTTTCATGCGTTAACTATGTTACAGATTATAAACATTTATTGCATTCAATACCACACTACGTCGTAGATCAAAAGTGCTACTTTAAAATTCTACCAAATTTTTTTCGAATACCATTATATTACGACAAGAAACATATCCAATTCCGTCTTCCGTCGCCCACTGTACACTAAAACACGAACATCATGACACAGACAGTTAAATAGGTATATATCCAATACATTGCAATAATTTACAAGAATATAACCGTAAAAGAACTTTCACAAAACGACATTCACAAAAGTAACTTCTACAATAAACTACGTAAACGCGCAAAAAGCGTCCATTACATTAATTAGTAAAGCGGTCGTCGCCGCGAGACGACTTAGGATCGACGTCGTCCTGAGATCAATAACAGCAAACCAACCGACGAAGCAAGGATTCACGACTTAACACTACACGAGCGCGGCACGGGACCGGCACGGGACCGACACGAGACCGACGCGCGTCCGACGCGGGTCGTCGGCGACCGGCGCTGTACATCAGCATTTACCACTACTATATACAGTTCCACAGTGTCTCCGGCCGTCAAACGGCTCGGTATATCAATTCCGGGATAATTCGTATCACACATTCACAGAGGGCGGTCTTTGGTATGAGGCGTCGCGCCCGGGCCGGGGAGGACGCGAGGGCTCAGAGGCCCCCGCCCTGGTCGCAGGCCCGGAGCTCGGGGCCGCACTAGGCCTGCTTGACGCGCTTGCGCGGGGGCCCGATGGGAGGGATCTGCTGCTGCTGGGTGGCCAGCGCGCGGAAGGCCTCCGCGATGAGGTGAGGGTGCGACGAGATCATGTTCTTCCAGCCCGCCGTGTCCATCACGTCCGTGGCGTGACTCCTGGAAACAATTCACACGTTAGAGAAAATTGTATCTAGCGGTTATATTCAGGAAGGTTTCTTTCTTAAATACTTATATCTACATATATTCACAAGCACTCATTTCAAGACCACATTGGAGCAACTTTCAATATACTCTTATACGATTTTCAAGAATAACAACACAATATCATTGGTAAATGACTATTTTATATTTTAATATCTGTTACATACTTATTATATCAAAATTTATTCAACATGCAGTCTACAGCCATAGAATATTTATTTATTAACAAAAAAAAGGAAATCAAATACACACACGATGCAAAATAAACCACACGCCATTATGAAAACCTTTAGATACACAACATTAACCATCTCACATTGAAACAAATCAACATCAACTAGACATACTTATTAGTGCATTTGTAAAGGACTGTTTAGAAAACGTCTTCCACCACACACACCACAATATAAATCTAGTTAGTCAACACACATCAGCCACATAGATCGGACCGTGAACATGAACAACACCGGCCACCTAATGCTGGTCTCATAGCTGTCTATAAATCTTGTTCCACACTTCAATAAACTGCTTAAGGCCAGCCACACACGCACTGAAGTACCAGCCACACGCGGCAATAAAATGCCACCCAGACTCGACACCATTATGCCGGCCATACAAGACAATATAAAGTCAGTCACGACTCACGCTCGACGGTATAAAGTCAGCCACACTCGAGAATATAAAGTCAACCACAGTCGACAATATAAAGTTAGCCACACACGGCAATATTATGCCAGCTCCACACAGTTCTATTATGCCAGCCACACACGGCAATATTATGCCAGTTACACACAGTTTTATTATGTCAGCCACACACGGCAATATTATGCCAGCTACACACAGTTCTATTATGTCAGCAACACACGGAAATAGGATGCTAGCCACACACAGTTCCAATACGTCAGCCACACACGGCAATATGATGCCAACAAAACACGTGCAGGTGTACTAACGTGTTAATGAAGTCGATGGTCTGCGCCTTGAGCTGGTCCGCCGAGTGCAGGTCGGCCAGTATGAGCGTGTCGGCCGCCGTCTCCACCGACAGCGACAGGCACAGCGCCTCCTCACACATCACCTTCAGCCGGTCCAGCGCGTACTGGAAATAAACACTTCATTGTACCTATGTATTGATAATAATAACTTAGAAGGTAACAATTATATATACTGACTAATATAGCTTAGCATATGATGTCTTATATACAGGGTTATTTGTAATTAGTTGGCCACCTCTTGCAGGCAGCCTCTCTACATCAATCGCAACAACGTTTGTTCTACGACTTTAACATACAAAATTTATTTGTTAAACTTACCTACCTACTTAATTTATTTGGCAAACTTACTACAAATAACCCTGTATACTGACTCAAGTTGCAAGTAAATCAGTGTACATTAAGTGAGTATAACTAATAAGGAATTGTATTAGGTTAAGTCTAAACTTTTTTTGGGTATTTTTTTTAAGGTTAGGTTTATCTCTTAAACGTTACATTTATTTCATCTATTAGATGTTAAATTGCAATGTCCTCATATATGTGATTTATACGCATACGCGGTTCAAGGAATACACCGCTTGATAAACGTTGAAACTGTTTACTTTATTTATTTCCACTGTATCCATGTCCTATGACATATTATTAATATTATAGAATATTGCAAAATATTGCAGCATATATAGATATTGTATTTGTACTGCAGAAGAGAACATTCTGTACTGTAACATGAACAATGAATGTATGACAATGTAATAAAAATTGAATTAATTCGATGAAATATTATCTAACATTATTAAGGTTCGCCTCCAGTTATATACTCGTATTTTGAAACGTGGCGAGATATCAAAGAATAATATTCATAAAATACTAAACTACGTATAGTAACGTACTGTTTATATTAAACGCGTCATTGTACTAGAATTAAAGGAAATATTATAATAAGAGCATTGTTAATATAACTAATCTACAGCGAACAGAGTGGGTACTACACTGAAAAGATAACATTTATGATAATGTTAGTTAGTTCGTTATTAATACTCAACGGATCATCATAAAAATCTAAGATAGGATAACATAAAAGAATTATTCTCATTTATTACTCTAAACCCAAACGGGATTTTTTTTTGAAAAAACAGGATTTTTTGTTCACCTACAGCGCAGACGAAGCCGCGGTCAAAAGCTAGTGTTTCAATATTTCCACAAAATACTTAATATGTGAGCGTTATCACAATGAAAAGATAATTTTTATTGGTAGGTAAGTCATTATTTGTTCACGTTGTGATAATTTGGTAACTCCAAAGTCAAGGTTCTGTATTATGTAATGTACATTTTACAAGTTCAACATTCAAATTGACAAATATATTTACGGACAGACATGAATATAATAATAATAAAGCTTCAGGATTTAACAGTGTTATAAAAATATTAACATTATTAATATATCTTTATTATATGTAATAATTTTCTCGTGGACACGTGGTGTTCGTGGTCGCCATTTTGTATATTTAATATTTTTGGGTATATTTTAAACTTAATAAAGTTAGTCTTTAAACTATGTTAGTCTAGTTAGTCCTATTGCAAAGTGCTTTTTTATATATTAAAAATATTGGTGTTTTTATTCTGGTGAAGATAAAAACAGGTAATTAGACTAAGACTACACAAAAAGTCTAGTCTAATCTAATCTAGACCCCGAGATCCTCAACTCACCTTATCAGCCGCAGCCAGTAAATCGTCGGCCATTTTGTCCAAATTGGGCGCCCGGTCCGTGTATATGAACCTTAACATCTCCCTCAACACTTCATGGTCTACATCTGTGATGTCCACGCGATTCCGTTTTCTCTCTTCCATCTCGTGTTCAAACATTGCTGCAAATACTGGACTCCTTGCTGAAATTTAATATTATTGTTTTAGTTGAAGTTTAAATCAAGTTTTGTTACAGAATATCTATTCCAAAATTTGATAGTGTAAAATATTCGTTTTTTTTAAATTCGAATACCACATTATAGATTATATTATTCCTGGCCTTCAAAAACATATAAACGGATACAAAGTACACCCAGACTCGGAACAACAATCTGTGGATCACACAAAGAATTGTTCCGGGTGGAAATCGAACCCATAACCTTTGCTTCGGTAGTCAGGGTCACTAACCGCCACACCAACAGGTCAGTAATACAACAACTGATATCATAATAATATATAGAAGGTGATTTATAAAAGTACAAGGCGGGTTATACAGTTAAAAAAAAATGATGATATAGGTATATATTCATTGTGAGTATATTTTTATATGAATCATTATAAAAATAAAACGTATTATAATTTTGGAACGATAACCACAAAACAGGACATAGATAAGTAAAACCATGTTCCATTTTTAGGATTTTTCGATAACAAAAATAATTATAAGGAAAATCGAATGCTTTAACATATTTATAGTTTAACCTCATAAATAACAAACGCTGTTTTACATATTAAATTAATGTTACAACAGCTCAAGTTGAGAAATTAATTGACCTGGAATCTGGTGGTAACCTCACCTGCTAAAATAGCTTTATGCGCCTGGAATTCCCTTCCTCCAACAGCGAGGGTCACATCCGAGAACCTCTCATTATCAAACAACGCTCCGAGATCATCTGACAGTCTACATTCAGGCACTTTGAACTGCACCACATTGCTTTGACCACTGATGTTGATACTATCCGCAACCACCGACACTTCGCAAAATATTGTCAGCTTGTCTTCCGGTAAGAGACCATTCGCTTCATCTAGTAGGAAGTCTCTGTAAATTACGTTATATAAATGAGTATTTTACACAGAGCTTAAATGTTTTTTTATTGACGAATAAGATGTTTTATGGTATACCATTTCAAAGTTCAAAAGCATAGTTGTTACACATAGAGTAGGGAAGCCATAAGTATGTGAGTGTCTAACAAATACTAAAAGATGGAAGCTGAAAGATCCATATTTATCTTTGTCTAATTACACACTATAAAAAGAGAGACAGATAGGTGTTATTTGCTTTCCCTTTTTTACGATGGACAAATTTTAGGCTGGTTAATATTCTATGAATAATTACTTTATAATCAAAAGTATTTAATAAATGTTCTAACAGTGTATCAGAACTACGAGAAGAATAAACGGAAACAATTTTATTAATAATATTTTTTTCAATTACAAATACCTAACAGACGAGTTAATTTGAAATTCTACTGAATTGTTTACTGAAACCAATAACAAACATCAAATATATTTAATTTAAATAATTAGTACCAAAATACAATTAAGTTTCTGGAACTTCGTTATCAAAACTAATAATGATTTAGTTTGTGGCAAAACATAATATTATTTTGGAGTTATTTATGATTCGTCAAGCCATTTAATATAACGGTTGAAATTATGATATTATATCTTTACTTTACGAAGCTTACTAAATTAGTTTTTATTTATGAATATTGCAATAGAAAGAGAAACAAAATAGTAAAAAGACTGGACTATAATTTAAAATAATAACGAGTTCTAAATATGTGACATACCGTTAATAAATGATATAACAAATATATGTAAATTTATTTAAATACAACATTATATTACATAACGCTTATACAAAAATCTTACCTTCTGATAAACTTCTTGAATCCCCAATCCTTGCCTTGTACGAATCTATACGCTCTCTGCGACTCCATTGCTTTCGTTTCTTCCCGTTTCGCATTTAATATTGAAAACTTAAACTTCGCACGTACTTCGGATTTGTTACACGACACTAATAATAAATATAACGATAAATAGTCTTTGCTTTCTTCATCGAGGCCTTTTGGATTGACCCGGAGACACCACTTTAACTTATCACTAGCACCGGCCGAGAAAGTCGAAGATTTTAACACTTCCCCCATCTCTTCTCTACAGAAACTAAAATTATTTATTGTCCACATGTAACTGAACTTCACCACCTTGACCTGGAACAATGGAGAAGATTATGAGAACAAATCACAAATATATATGTACACTTCCAGGGCTATTTGGTATAAGCGATCAGTGATTTTTTCTGAATGGGATTACATACATATTTGAAACCATAGATTTTTTCTGAAACCAAATATATATAACTCAATTTCGCAACAAAAAAAAAATGTCGCTTAAACCTAATAGCCCTGGAACCGATGTTATTAATGTTGTTTACAATTTGATTACAATGTGGTACACATTTTGAATCAAGGCTACGTACGATATATGTGTTATTATTTTACAAATCCGCGATGAAACAGGATCACTCAGTGCGCAGGTAAACCAGTTTCCATGAACACATATGTAAACCACAGCCCAGCCGCATCCTTTGTGGTCTTTTATCACCCTCGTTAGCCATGGAATAAAATCTCCCAACGTTTAACGTCTTGTTAAACGCAAATAATACGTTCTTGTTTATTATTTAAACTAAATTATTATTGCATTATCGCGTTTATTATATTTACGAGCTCCGTGCTTGAGTTTAACAATAACTTTTCATTTAATTTACTTTATTATTTTACATTCAACTTGCAGACTCTTAAACAAGTCTATCAATCGTTCATTTTACACGTGTTGGGGTCTCGCAGGTGAATCGAGCTACCGGGGGTCAGGACTAGGATCTGGTCGTTGCCCCCAAGCCCGACCGTTGCTTGGCTTGCGGTGTTGCTCAGGTCTTCGCCCGGTCACCGACCCGCTCAAGGCCGCCCGCATCATACCAGCTTGCTTGGACACCCAACCAATTGCGAATCCCTGACAATTTGCTTCATCGACATATGTACAACGCTATATGCGAATTCCTATATAGAAATTGCTTTATCGATTTTAGTGTTTGTATGTATTCTTACAGTTAATAAACATTCAAACAATAATCTTCACGTGGTTAAGAATCATCATACACGTGCTTATAAAAACATTCCACGAATACAAGGAAGCAATCATGATATTATAACAAACCGATTACAATATTAATTAGTCGCAGATAAATAACTCTCGTATAATGTCACTTGCAACTAAACTACCGTTACAGAACTATTCAATTCGACAGAGACCTTAATAAGTTACGTACCGCTGCTTCTTCTAACGAGTTTGAAACACCGTTAGCCTTCGCGAACTAAATAGATTTTGGCAAAAAGTACCAAAAAAGACAATACCAGGTCGACATCCAACTTGTCCAACGGTTGTTCCAATTTTCTCTGCACAAGAGATTGTATTTACGAAATAAGTAACATCTTCATATAAGAGAATGAGTTATTATTTGAACGTGGCATGTATGTTTATTTATACATCTGTATACACAAACGTTATTCAGCGTTAAAGAATTGACATCGACTTCACTTGGAACAAAGTAATTCAATGTCACTGTCGAGTCATCTTATCTAGTCATTCACTTATCATAGCTAATGTAAGCTTTTAATTTCTCAAGTATCACGTTATAATCCTCGTATCACAATGAGTATTACGATTCTATTGGATACAATTATCACACCTAACTTCCTTGTTGATGATATATTAACATAGACACTTAACATTTCAAGACCAAATATTAAACCTTGGTAAATGTTATAGCTTTGGTGTATTTGTGATTGTTATTTTACGATTTCTCGTAAGCTTTACGACCGTTGCCTAGTTAGTTGTAAAGTCCAGTACAGTTTATGTTTCATTGGCAACTAAACATAAGATAAACTTATTAAAAATAAATCATCTTAATTATATTTCTTTCACAAGTAGTGTGTAGGAGTCTCACATAACCTCCATCATCTCCTGGATGGAGATGTGTATCCATGAAGATTCATGACGTCAAAAAAAAGGCTAAGAAGAACTATTGTTATCTCTGATATGTTTTATGTGACTTAATTGATATTCTTAATTTAATATCGAATATGGATACAAAACATTGTCATACCCAATTATTTACGAATATATTTTATATAGATATAACATTAAATAAATATCTAAAGTTATGCAATGAAAGAATAAAATCATCGTGACTTGGTTACTTACATGTTATTTAAGCCTTATTATCTATATTTATTTCTAAGGCTTACTGTCTGTTACCTCATCGACCTAAGCGAAAATCTCCCACTGAGGGTAATAACAAGTTTATTATATATTGATGTAATCAACTCCAGTGCGTCCGTGTATAAACATCTTCATATATATGTAGACGATATATATTAGGTAAACAATTTTCAAATGGACAAATGGAATTTGCAAAGTTACACGTGTAAACATATTGCAACGTACAGTAAACTAAGGCGAGGTAAACATTATGTTTACAGTGTAAGTAATTAGTAAGAACCGAGGTAGTCTAACGCTAAGTATATAAAGGCTAAGGTTAGACGTATTATGAAGGACATTTGCTTATTTACATGTAAAGTCGGAAATAGTCTGTGTATTACACAAGCAAATGACGTAGTGTCTCAGTCAGATAATATTTTCTAGACGGGTTGGTCTATTCTCCTTAGCATCATAACGGTTGCTACTGGTATCGACCGGGGAGTACAACGACGTCAGGTGAACAACCAATGAGACTTTGCCTTAACCTTGGCAACAGATAATGGACAGACAGAGACGTAAATAAACGTTGGAATTGCAAATATTTTTGCCCTTTTTATTTGCAATTGCTATCATCTGTTTGGCTCTTAATAATACTCCGTTATAGCCAACAGATATGTACCTCTATAAAATTCTTTCGTGTTAGTCGAATTCTTAGTAGTCATCTCAATGTAACCCTTGTCCATATGCGTGGTGGCAATGGAAGTGACCACATAGCTCGCCTTACGACGCTGAACTGACAGCTGATGGTCCATTATTACGATGTGACGATAATCGTTACTCTTTTGGTGCATACTAGGTGTCATAACCACCCAAACTTTCTTTACATTTTCCTTTATAGACAAAGTTTCCAATAGCCCTATGGGATTGAATACATCTTTTTATATCTCTCCTCACGACACATGCTGTACTGATAGCTGATGCTAATACTGACCAGTGAATACCAGGTATTGTAACCTACAAAATCCCCTCCCCTTTTCTTTGACAACTACAAAGGTTCCGGATATCATACCTGTGTAAAACACCAGTTCTCCGCGACGGGCGTGTTCCCGTCATGCAGCGGGCTGGGCACGCGGCTAACAGCCATCCCGCCGGCGCCGTTAGACGACACGCGCGCCGACTGCGGAGCTGGCGCGCCGCCGCCCGTGCCCCCCCCGCACTCACTGCCCGCGCCGAGCCTGCAAACAACACACACTTGCAATATGCACCCTCAATATCAACCCTTTTATTTAACACTATCACCTCCCCCCCATTTTTCAAAGTTTGATTTCAGTTTTCGATCATCCTACCTCCTTGATGCTGTACTATTATTTCAATTTTCTTACAGTTAAATTTCAGTACTATATTAGTAATACTACCAAAACGATTATGGTTAAGTTGGGCAATAGAAATCTTAAAATTAAAAAGTCACGAGTACAACATTGATTCTGCTTGATATAATATGCTACAGACTGTACAATCTATGAAGTATTAAAAAGTGTCCAAGGCCTACGATATCGCATGCATACTTGACTCTAATTTAAAACCTCCAGCCAGTGGAGACCGCAAAGGTCTCCTACAGTAGGTCATTGATACGCTATTATTACCTAACCTTTTACCTAATGTTATAATTTATTACACTGCTCAATTGGAGACTGGTAAAAAGATAATAATAGAACAAGATTTCATAGAGATAATTTAGCAATGTTATACATCATCTCAATTTAGCATCATAATATCCAAATCCAGTACGACTCCGTTAGTCAAAATCACATTACAGATCTAACGTAATTTAAAAATGTTAAAGTATTTTAGGTTACGATGTCGTCAAAATTGTCGAGAGCTCGAAGTAGGACGGTACAATGCAAGATATCGCGGTCCTGCGAGACTTTCACGAACTGTAGTTCGATTACCAAATGCGTTAGAATCTGTGTCAGTACTGTTTCATCATCGCTGCATCCGCTGTGGCTCGCGTGCGGTGTGCTGCTTTGTTTGACTTCGACACTCAACGCGCCCCGATAGTTTATTAGGGCGGATGAAACGCCCTCGACTCTAAGAGGATTATCATCAATAGACCTCAAAATCATACACACACACACACACACACACACACACACACACACACACACATATACATATATAGAAGTGGAATCTTTACTGTTCTTTGTGTTACGTCGTACTTATAATTGTTATAAATAGGATTGTTAATATTGGTACCATTAGTTAAATATTTAACCCTCAAACGCCAATTTTAATTATCCCCACTATAATTCAATATCAAATGATTTCATAAACATATTTATTACATAAATATATATAAAAAACCTATACCTCTTCATTGTGATAATAATAACTTAAATAAGAAATAATAACCATTGTTATTTATCAATTACTCGGAATTCGGATGTTATTTAAATAAAACTATATATAATATTAAACGTTGAATTTCACCTAATCTTAAATGCTGACGTGTCCACTTACATTTTATTAACTTTACCGTGACGCATACATGGTTATTATAATATCATATTTGTATTATTCAAACGACATTTTTGTTGTAAAATAAAGAAGTAGGATAAAATACGAATTACATAAACTAATAAACGTAAGAGTACCAAAATAGTATCCAAATTTAAAAATAATGTTGACGTCACATAAGCTTTTTATTTGGAAAGTTAATAAATGTTCTTAAACATAATTTCCGGATAATTTTCTATCACATTTCCGAAATTCAAAACTTTTTAAAAACTTCTCATTATTTTCAAAGTTACAATATATATGGATTCCCTACAAATAACCTACGTAATACTTAAGAAACAAAAAAATAATAATAAACTGTACTCAAAATTTTAAGCAAAAGTAAAAGCCGCTTGCAGATCTAGAACAAAGGGAAACGGTTATTGTAACAAAGCGCTTAACCTATTACGAAGAATACAAAAAGTGTACAAGACGTGACTAACAAAAGTGGGTTACACTAATTTTATTAATCGGAGCGACCCAGAAACCCGAGGATGTTGATGGAAGATGAGTTCACTGAGTGACAGAATAGAGACGACGTGGAGATAATACATTTAATGACTGTATATAACGATATTATAAAATAACTATAACTATAAAATAACTCTGCTATAAAATAACTATATAATAAAATAACTTTTTTTTGGTGTTCAATCGTTAATAGATAAGTTATCTGATACAGTCATCTGACGAGGTCGACCAACGAATTTGCTAGCAAGTAGAGCGGCCCGAGCGACCTACATCCAGTTAACCGCTCCTATAATTGTTAACAATACCTATACTATCATATCACCGAATATTTGACATAGTAACACATTTTTAGGGTTCCGTACCCATAGGGTAAAAACGGATTCCTGTTACTAAGACTATGCTGTCCGTTTTCCTGTGTCTAGGCTGCATCTCGTGAACCGTGATAGATATACAGTTGAAATTTTCACATATTATATATTTCTTTAGCCGTTTTAACAACAAATACTAAAAATAAAATAAAATACATATTTTCGGGGAGCTCCCCCTCTCCTCTCCCATATAACAAATTTAATTTTCTTTGCTCCATAGTAGGTAATAACGGAAATAGATAGACGCCTAAAATATTCTCAAAATGTTTAAATATGGATTATGTAATTGAAAAAATTAAGGAGACTCACATACAGCAAACGTGATTTTTTTGCCGTTTTTATATGTAATGGAAAGAAAACCCTTCATGCGCGAATCCGACTCGCACTTGGCGGTTTTTTACATACCGCTTTATATAACTTGTTACTGAGAAATTTAATATACACCCAGAGGTTCTTTAAAAGGATTACCGATGCCTGAAGTGGGGACATAAAATGAAAAACTAAAAGACTGCTCATACCGACCACCCACGATACAAAACGACAAAAAAGAAGGCAATCATAAAGTATTGGACTCTATAAACCGTTTTAAATGTAAGAAAACTGAAGAAAATTCATATGATTAATATAATTACCTATTTATTACTCATAAACATTATTATTAAAAAAAAATTGATAACTCTTCAAAAGAAATCAGTATCAGTTTATAAGATTCCTACAATCTGAAATTTCAAATTAAGAACAAAACAAAAACATTAATAACGTAAAAAGATTAAACAAAATAAAGAGGAAAATTCGTACATAATTCGTATAACAATAACGACAACACAAAGATTCCAAATTAAGTATACAAACATAACGATATTAAATATACGTCAGTTGAAGTCAACAGCCGGTAAGAGCTTGGGCAATCTCCGCTGCGCTTCATCTCCCGGGCTCTTATTATAGATGTCACCCGACCTGCTAGTATCTTTCTATATATAAAGCTCTCGATGTCTTGACTTTTCAACACTTATACGAAACTAAATTCAACACGAATCATTCAGACAACAGACACTTCCAACAAATAAAACAGTAGGAACATACCCCTAGTAATTTTGTAAATTGTAATATCAAAACATTATACACTCTACGAAATATTTTTTTTTTACTGACATTTAAATAATCTTTACTTATTCATTTCATAGTTAGTTATTTTTTATATTAATAAATCATTATAAGTAACTAAACTTTACGATTCCTAAAACTGTCATCATTTTCGTAACACCAATACAGTACTGTAACTTATTCAACTACCTGACTTCACACAAAGGTCCTTTATAAGTCACGTCGATTTCTGCTAAATATATACCTCGCTGCAAGCTCAACAATAGTACATATTAACAGGGTACTGTCGAATATATAAAGGACCTGAATGCAAACAATATAGAATCTGTGTACAAATTAGCAATGAATAATAAAACCTGAACAATGGTAACGGAATTAGGACAAGAAACAATGACTGCAAAATAATTACAGACTTCACATTTGTCTACATATGATTTAAATAAGACATCAATACATACTGTTGATCTGGTGGTCTAATGGTTGCTTATCCTGCTGTTGAGCCAAGGATAGCGAGTTCGATTCCCACCCGGGACAGTGGTTTGTGTGATCCAAAGATTCTTGTTTTAGGTTCGGTATTTTTTGTTATCTACAATATTTGTAAAATCCCCGACACAAAAATGACTCTCTAACGCGGAAGTTGTTTTGTTTTTTTTTTAAATATAAATATAAAAATGATGATTCATATATGAAAAATATGAATCAATAATACACTATTCATAGTGCATCGCAAGTTCCAAGTGCCATGGTGGGTAAGGGGGGAGAAACCAAGTGATCAATGCCCTCGTAACTACATGAGTCAGACGTCCCGACAATAGGGTCCTCGACTTAGCTTGAAGGACGGACTGTTTACGATATGCATTATTAACACTCTGCATATATTATAAACTAATATATAATAAATAAAAAACAATATGTACAAAATTCCATTTAAAGATAATATAATAAATGTCATTGGAAGTGTCATTTTAGAACCACGAAATGTATTTGGTTTATATAATCTCATATTTTCGTCAATCCTCATTCAAGTAGATAGCAAAAATTGATAATAAACTTCATAAATGGATACAAGGTCGGACTGTATATGACACAAAAGAGCTATGCTGCAAAATGAAGACCATAATAAATTGTATGACTTTGAGATTATAATGGAGAGGATAGAAAATATGGCATATAATAATATGTTGCTAAGATATACGTTATGAAATTTGTATGTATTTTACTTCGAAAATCTGAAAAATCTAGACTTGCATTATTTGATCTTGTCTTAGTTCTTATAAAAGTTGTAACTAAATTTCAAGTCACTAAATTCTTGCGAATTATACTGTTGGGTTTCGTCAGTATTTAAAAGTATTTTTATTTTTTAATATCGACGGTTTTAATCAGGAAAACGCGGATCTCAAGGGTTATTTGTAATTATTCGGCCACCTCTTGCAGGCAGAGTCTCTACATCAATCCCAACAACATTTTTCCTACGACTTTTTAAAATAGTTTTAAAAATTTAAGTTTTCCCATACAAAATTTATTTGTTGTCTCTGAACTGGTATTAACTCTGAGCGTACAAATAACCTTATATATATATATATATATATATATATATATATCGTAAAAAATATAAAATTTAATAAAAATAAAAAAATTGGCTTATACCAAATGGCCCTACCTTATAACGAAATTCATTTTTAGGGCTCTTCCATCACACGTTATCTTAATTGAGACTTATTTTATCTAGAGCATACAAATATAAATTTAGTAATTATTTGTTTTTGGCAGACGAATTATGTTAATCTCAAAGCCAGAACAATTTCCTTATATAACATCAATAATAAGTATAATGTTATATACTGACAATACAAAGGGCAGTATTAATTTAGTTGGCTTGTTATTCAAAACACATCAAATACTTATATATTTCCTCGTTTAACACTATCTTAGAGCTGTATTTTTAATTATATTAACTACACATTTAAAACCTATTAATACATATTACTTGCTAATTCTAATTTATATGGAAATGAAAACATTAAACCAAGCTTTATTATCAAGATAATTTTATATCGTCATACCATGCAGGAAATAACATTGACAAGAAAAATATTATGAAAAAGAGTTTAAAAATAATTAAAATAATATGTTTTTGTATAATGGTAACACAGACACACACACGCATAGTTACAGAAACAGTTAAAGCAAATCGTGGGTGTGACGCGTGTTATACGATAGAGCCAAGGTCACAACACTCGTCATACTCTTGGTCCGCGACGTGTAACAATAATTCCTCAATGTCATACCTAGTTACCATTGTGTTATATCATTACTATAACTAAACAAATATAAAAAAAAAAGTTGTACTTGAAATACATAAAGGACACATTTCATTATACAATTTACAGTGCACTATTTGACTCCAAGAAATAGAAAGTAAAAGTGTCAACCAAGATGATAGCACTAGCTTACTAACAGCCTTCTTACTAAAAGAATTAATCTATCCCTAAGTAAATCGTAAAGTATAATGGCTGCTTAAATAAAATATTTCAAACTCAATTAAATACGTATGTCAGATTTTGATTTGTACCCTTACATATTTATAGACTTATTATACATAGAGTAGAGGAGCCTAAAACATATCTATCGAATAAAAAGAGAAATCAAATGAGACTACCCATCTGCCTCTCTTTCGTGCATGTATGATTAGACAAAGATAAGTATGGATCTCTCATCTTCCCTCTTTTATTATTTGGTAGACACTCACACTCATAGACTTAACTATGGCTCCCCTACTTTATGTATAATAACGCAAAGTCTACATTTCCTCATGATAACATAAGGAAAAGACATTTGAGTACAAATCAATATAGCAATATTCAACACGCATATTATTTTAACCTGTTTGTCTGTAAATTGTATTTGCAAGGTTATATTAACGAACATTTCGCGCGGACGAGCCGACGTACGCGGAAACAAATGACACCTATTTGTCCGACGGAGGACGGGCAAGGTGACCCAGCCAGCAGCCACGTGCTTCAACGATACAGTACAAACGATATATGAGAAACAATTCATATAAATAAACCGATAAACAAGTACCCCTAGTATTATACCGATTTTTGTGGTCACGAAAACAATGACAGCTAACCGAATCGTAAAGTCAATTAGACGAATCGAACGAATATATTTTACGAATTTTACTATACGATTCAAAATATATCTTATTATTATTTTATTAAATAAAATATATAGTTTTATAAATCATTCTAAATAACTAAAGATAAATATAATTCTGTTTCGATTTTATGATTTGGTAAACTGTCAGTTTTCATAACGTCAAAACTCATACTAGATGTACTGATATCGATTTTGCTATTTACTATACAGACTGCAACCTGAAGAAATAAAAAAGTTTACGGTAGATTGAGCTGGAGAATTAGTGCACTTTTTCCAATACACTATATGGATAGAACATGGATGGACTGTTGTACGGTTAGCAAAAGTAGTACATTAAAATGTTAGAATGTAATTTCTTTTATATTGGATTAAAATAAATCTTTTATTTTAATACAAGAAAAATGATTTCTTGTTCGTACCAAAAATCTAAAGATTCTTTATAACCGAGTAGGAAATAGAAATATAGGAAATATCAAACAAGTATTTCTAATGCTTTTAGTTTATATATCATAGTCATTAATCTTATCTAAGTGAGATAACTACATAAGGAAAACATATATACAAATCTTCTATGATAAATGTTACGTAATTCTTTACTTTGCCACGTCCTCGATCACAATTGTATATATATATATATATATATATATATATATATATATATATATATATATATATACACTTGTTTATATAAAAAAGTGCTACATAATTATATCCAAGTGCGTGACATTTCTTCATTGTCGTGTATCAATGTTTATAATAATTAATAAATATTATTGAAACGTGTTCACAAAATATAAACAATTGAAAAATGCTCATCAATTATTTGTATTGTAGGTATTAGCAACAATATTTATTTAGATTTGAATATCAACATGGGCAAGAATCATACCTGACCCAAGGTAAAATTGATACTACTATATATTAATAAATATATTTGTTTATAGTAAATTTCAAATAACACATAAATTATGTTACTAATTTATATATATATATATATATCTACTTATATATAATACTGACGTAGAATCTCTTTACGACAATTATCTGTTCATAGAATATTTAAATAAAAAAGATTTTGAAGCCTATAAATAAGAAAAAACCAAATCAAATTATTATAAACCTTTTGAGATTAGGGTTTTATAAACCTATGAAGTTTATTAAAAATGTTACATAAGAACAGACAATAAGGTTTCAATGCCAGACCACTATTTGCTAATTACCGTACAAGTGTACTCAAATCTGCGATTACTAATACATATCTATGATATGTTTAATACTGATAAGTTATTTGTTATACAAAAACAGTTTTAACGCGGAAACTGATACCAGAAGATATTAAATGACATTGATAATGATAAAAATACAGGAAATATACTCATATATAATAAATCTAACATAAATAAGATTATAGTTTACGTAATCAAGAAACGTCGGGAATGGTCAAAATCAAATCGCATAATATTTAGGTAATTTCTCACGAAACCGAATGTGGTAGAGAAAAAATGGAACCGAACCATAAGGCTTTGACCTAGCATTCAATTAATTCCTACTAAATCTGAAAGGCATATTATAAGGTCCTGTATATATGCGATAAGGAAATGAGTAGATCTAACCTCCGGTTATAACCTCGTGAAGAAACGTCAGCTGAAAGTGACGTCACAGCTCAGGGACAGATCTGATGATACGTGTATTAATTAACTCGTGTTATATAAATAATTTATTGGATTATTATATACTTTTTCATATTTATGTATAATGTAAAAAAATATTGTATTCAATGATTGAATCTCTATGTACCTACTGATATTCAGTGGTAGATAATATGATTTTTTAAAATAAATATATTTTTCCAATCTAAGCCATGGCTTGGTTTATTTTAACGAACGAAGTATATTAACACTATCTGGAAGATACGATCGTGATAGATACGGCCAAAAATCACACATTCGAGGTCAGCTTCTCATTATTATAGAAATAAAGTATTATATATAAAAAGCATTGAGAACAGACATAGTCTATATATATGTACAAGTACAAATAATACCTAGCACACACACAATACATGATGATACACCAAATACAACGAAATATCTAAATAGAAAGGACTAAACCTATTAGTTAATATGAGTAATGATTTTCTCAAAAATCAATTAAATCTAATTTTGGCTACATACTACATATATGTTAATAAATATTTATAATTACGACTCACTAACATATGAGTCTTTCTTTATTCCTACTAAGATTTTTTTTAATCATGTTAAAATGTCAAATTTTAATAAGAACATAACAAAAATATATAAATAGTGAAAAAATGTGACGTGTCCTTGAATAAAAGTGGTATAAAGATATATAATAAATATGTATAATTAAGAAAATGATATAATAATGAAATTTACGTACTTCAACCAAGACGAGCGGGCGGATTGCTGATTATACCTAGAAAGCAAACACGTTAATATAGTTTTGTGAATGCAATAAGGTTTAGGATCAAGAATTGTAGCAAAAAGATTATCATGGGCGCCAAGCGGGGCTAAGATCCTATGCGGAAGCAGAACCGAGGCCGAGGACACGAACCAATGTACGAAATCTGTACAAACTGAACTTTTGAACAGAACATGACAGAACAGAACGTGAATAAATTATTTTTTCAAATGTTACTGTTACCCTTATTACATAAACGCAATGACGTGTGTATTTTGAAACGATTACGTGTATTTTAAAACGAGTTACATAATAGTTCCATAAGTGACGTGTGGATTGAAACCTGGTAAGGCTTGACGATTCAAAATTTGGCAACTCGGTTATTCGAGACATCTATAGTAAGTATAGAGATTAATTTAACTAGGACGGAATGATTTATAACTCAAACAAGAAACTGTGCCACCTCGGCCCTACAGCAACACGTTCCACATTGTTATGCTATGAATATGCAAGTGATTGCAATTTACTTCAATTTTGTCTCAACATAAGACGGAAACGGATAGATGGAACAATTTGGTAATGAAATTACTATTGGCCTCAACTCTCATTGCCCTATGAATTACTGGTCTGATAGATTGGCGAGACCTTGACTTCGGTCTGATGTGTAACCCTACTTCCTCAAACATATGAGGGTCGTCATTATTCGCTGCATTTGTATATTCATGTATCCGGTGCTTATGTGCAAACTAATCTTAAGAGATATTATTAGAATGTATTAATCGATGAGAATATTTTTGATTAAACAAAAAAATTACTTCCGGCGAGAGATATCATTACGAACTGAATGTATTGCCTTGGAAAAAAGATAATATTGTCAAGTAAAATGCCTTAAATACGACAAAATGAATTGTGATATTTTCCAAGAAAAAGCACCAAAAGGTAAATGGTAGGGAGAAGTATTATTTGGAACCAGTCAAGAAACAAACTAAAGCAAAAAATGTAACAAGAATATAACAATATTTGAACATGTTAATAGGTTTTTTTTTCCAGGCCATCTTATACCAGACGAAATACCTTTGAAAAACGCGATGACGCCATGAACGGACGAATTAGGAGAACCTTGACGGCTAAAACTACTATACAAATAACCACACTACCAGATTATACGAATATATATTTCAGTTCAAACATTTTGGCACATTGAAACATCCGCAGTGGATACAAAACGAATGGCAAAAAATATATTTTAAAGTTTATTTCAATAAAGAATCAACAGAACACTTATTATAATATTTTCTAGCCCTGACACCTCGATATCCGTGGGTGTGTGCGTTATAAGGAACACATTGTATTTGTATGTGTGGAATCAGCGTACGCATAAGGAACACATTGTGCTTGTGTGTGTGGAAACATTGCAATCGGCACCACAGCAGCAGCATCGAGAACGCGACCTGGTTTGCCGATCGAGAAAGCATCTACGTAACTCGGTTGAGGCCGCGCACTACGGTCATCATAAAGATTAAATTGTAAATCTTCAATAAAAAATCTTAACCCCGAATATAAATAAATAAATAATTTTACATTATATTTATATATAATTCATTAATTCAATATGTACTATCATTCGTTCTATTTTAATATTTAAACCACTCCCAGTCCCTGAGTGAAGTATTTGTTCACGTGTGACCTCAGTTAGGATTGAGCTGAGCTAATTGACTACAGTGAGTCGCAAACCTCCAAATCTATCGAGGTTTTGTAACATTTCCGTTTAGTGTAAAATATACTCAAGGATTCTTTAATATCAATATTATTAGATATGTGTCTAGTAATTATGTTAAGGACAATATTTGAAATATTCTTACAGAAACCTAGATACATTACAAAAATCATTTAAATATATTCATTATTAAAAATTATTTGTATTTTAAATATACAAAAATATATTGTGTTCTCATTTGACAAACTAAAAGCACATTAAGTTCTCATAGTCAAAAGTAATAACATTTAAAATACTAATTATACAAAAAATATTACAAAAACTTAAAAATAAAACATTAATCATGAGGTCAAAACTGGCAATTGCTAACTTTGTACACGGCAACGAAAAAACGGGGTCATTTTTGACAACGTAATGCAGTTGACCCAAATGACGAATGAGAGGCGTTTGAAAAAAATATTTGAGCCATACAGTACTTACCGCTACTTGGTTATGACTAAACAATATATCATTCAAAATAATATAGAAGGTTTTGTAAATATATTAATATTTATAAAACCAATATTTAAATACCACATAGTACAATGTCAAAGAGACCTATGTGAGTTATTGTATTATACAGAATAAAATTAAATTCAATTGAACTAATGCGGCCACAGGTTTCGGGTCACACTACGGTAAGGAGTACAAGGTAAAAGATGGTACATTGAATGCGGCCTTACGCCCAATACCGATCTGCAAGACCGTGTCGCTTCCTATTGGCGTGGAGGTAATGCCGCCACTGCCTCCGTCGCGAAGGTGACATAGAAAGGTCACTCTCCACTTAAATATTTGTTCCAGGTTCTATTAAATTATGTATCAAACATTACACACGGCTCTTATACTAACTATTCAGTACCCGTTACTCTGAGACTTTTAAAGTTTAGAGGTTCAAGACATTCAAGATATAAAAGTAGATTAAGTTAAAGACAGACACGATTCGACCTCAAAAACTTCCGATGAGGGCCTCGATAATATTATCACGTACTTAATAATCTGAGAATTGTAAAAAAAACATTCGATAAAGTCTACGATAATTAAAATAAGTACGATATTTATGAGCAACCAACCATAAAGAAAGCGGTGACCCCAAATCGCTAAACAAGACTAAGGGAGTGAAACAAATGCTCAAGTTTTACGGGTCAACCGTCACAGAGAAGTTTGTTAGTGGGTGGCGGAGCGAAGGGTGAAGGGCCAATGGGGAGGACCCTGACACAGATCCCGACTCGTCAGTGAAGCTCGCTGAGACCTCGAGATTCGGCTGTTATAATATCATCGATTCCTCGAAGCACTATTCCGTGTTCGCTCAAAATGGGTCATCGCTTTCTGAAGCAGTGCGTTGCGATGTCTCCGCTCTGAATTTCTTCAGTAAATTAACGCTTTGAGTTTTACAAATCAGAACGAACCTATTTTCGAACCAATTATCCTAAATTGGAATCGACTGTCCCAAATCAAATATACAGTAACTTTTATATATTTTATGGACATTATAGTCAAATTTATGTTACTGTAAACGTTAAACTACTGAGTTAAGGGGCCAATTTGAGATTAGTAATGTCAGTTTAGGTCAGGTGAGCGCTGGTTGCGACACTTGAATTGGCCTGTCGAGGTTTGTTAGATTCACTTATGAATTATGATACAATACTAATATAATACTAATGTTAAATAACAAATTACTACTAATTGGATAGCATTGGTGCGAGGTGACTAAGAAACATTGACCAACATAATTAACAAATTTAATAATCTCATTATACAACTTAATGACGTCCTAAATTGATCTAAAAAACGAAATAATGCTCAAAAATTATGATATATAGCGAAAACATTTGGTTTTCAATAGAGTTTTTATAATATAAAAACGAATATAGTTAATACATAAACAATGCATCTTTTACACGTTGTGAAAATTACAATCAAGATCATAGACGCTAGAAAGACAAGAGAAGGCGCTACGCATCGAGCCGAAGAAACGAGGCAGTGACGCACTTTCCATTCAGATGTGCAAAATGTCACATACTTTTTATTAATAGGGACAATAAAATGTAAAAGTACACAAACACATTCATAAACTCCAACAAATTGGCAAGAATATAAAGTGATATTTAGATAAAACACTCCATCATCTTAGAAACAAATTCTTTAATATTAAACTGTTTTGTACGACCAAAAAAATGGGACAAATGTAGGAACCCACATACTTAAGCATATTATATACATATATAAAAAATATAACAAAGAAGCAAAGAATAAGTCTGTCCCTAATCATTCAGTTTTGTGAGCTCACATTTTGGTTTAAGGCCCCTTGGCTAAATTGATACTCTTGCGAAATAACCTCGCTCAACTTATTCCTACACAATCAAATTAGACGGCTACGACCTGGTTTCTAGTATTCAGAACAGAGAAAAGTCGAAATAGAAACGCATAATGTATATAATAACATTGCTAAGCGTTTTGAATACATGTTAATATAACTTATAAGGTTATTTAAATGGTATAAAATTGAAATTTAATTATAAAACGCTGAAAGTATTTTTTGAAGCATAGTTTATTAGTGAAATAGAGTTTATAAGTGACTAAGAGGAGAAACTTGAGTGCGTTAGTGAGCTCTTTAAAAACTTTACAAATTTTTACTGAGAAAATGTTGGTTCTAATTAATAAACAAGCTATGCATTATTAAATGTCATGTATTTAGCGTTTAAAGGGAAAAAAATCACTGCTAAGTTCCTAGAGTAAGAATCTTTATTAGAGACCACATTATTTTATTTGAAACGAACTAACAATTTGCGAGTTTAATATCTTGGAAGTCTTGTCCTGTGCCTTTAAAGTAACCTCCGAGACGGAAAGGCCAATAACCTCGGGAAGCGCATCCCGCGAATCCTTATCGTTGGCTGCACCGATATAATATACGATATATAACCTCCGGACATACATGGCGTGACTCAAAGAGAAACAAAATAAGGCGCAAGATTTAGTGGATTTAAGACACGCCTCCGGCACAGTTGCGTATCATTTTAGATTGTAAAAACGATTTAGACCTTGTTATTTGTGCTTATTTACGTGATAATGTAAGTATGTAAATGGAAAATCAGGTTATATGTTCATATATGTTCGTTATCAACAACATGAAAATTAACATTTTCAAAGTAGGATAAATAAATGTAAGCATAATAATAACAGAGAACATTTCTGCTACCAAAGGGACCAGACTGTTAAAATCGTTACAAAAAGGTTGTTTAAAAAAAAACTTTCGGGAGCTCGCGAGTTACTTTCCGGTCTCGTTTTGTTACCTGCTTGTAGACCATTGCCAAACAGGTCTTCAGTTATGGTATTTCTACATCAGAAATACAATAAATTTATACAACTGAGATAAGATGGTCGATAATGATATCAAACATTAATTTAATGTAATGCAAGATTACATTAAATGAAGTAGGTCGTTAAATTTACGGAACTCGTAAATAGTCACATTTATGGCAAAGAAACAAATAAGGGCCAAAAATTTGATAGTAGGTAAACCAAGGATTTCATTCACAATATAACAGAATCAGGGCAAACATTATCTGTAAAAGTATAGTTAAACATTATTCGATAAATACATAAGCAGCCCGACGTCTGTGGGGTTCACTTTTTAGGGTAAACGTAACGAATGAGGGTGCGAAGAGAAAACATCGGCATCACATTAACGGATAGGGGACTATTGGGGAAACTGAGGCGATTTATAATATATAAGAATAATATTCTAAAACTATATCATAAGGACATACGGACAACAACAATTAAATTGTTTTTTAAACAATGACCAAATGTTGATTGTAAAAGTGACTCGATTTCTATGTCGCTCCCTCTACCACACGTTGACGTTCAGCTTACACAACAAAGAAAGTTATAATGCGTGCGAGGCTAAGTAACTTTCGCTATTTGCAGCGTTGCTTTTTAATATATCATTTAGATATTAATATAATGTAATTTAATTTCAAATATCTATAAATTAGGCATCTAAGAAACTTGTCAAACGATTATATCTTCAAACGGTTTTTAGTTACAAAAAAAATGTTAATCATAAAAAAACAATATTCTTCATATAATTAACACATGAAATACAAACTAGTTCCGCGTTGACACAACCAACGAAAATAGCTCACCTCGCTAAGGCCATTATTTGATCGTATAATCCAACTTTCCAAACTAACGACACTTCGTCAACACAAAAATCACCAGGAAGATATTGTTATAGTGGGAAAGTCCACTAATACGGTTTTCTGTGAATGTGTTTCACGTCTGACAGTTTTATTTCACCACATGTTTGTAATGTCGCGTCGTGCAGCGTAACGGACGTGCTGCGCGTTCGGCGAGTGAGGGGCGACTGATCGCTAATGCTCCCAGCTCCACTTGCAGAACGCGTGGTCGCGTAGCGAGGGCGGATTGCCCGCGGGACAGCTGCGCGACCCTTTCTATCCACTACATTGTACCGGTGAAAGCTTATGCCATAACCGAAATGTTTATAAAAAGTTCAATTTAAATCAATTATATTTGTGTATTCAATGTATACAAGAATTTCAAGAAATTAGGTTGGTTTCAGATAATAAAAAATATGTAATAATACTTACTATATTTTATATAAGCTATAAAATAATTACTATATTAGTATAGTAAATTATACATAAATTATTATTTTCATTCAGTCATGAATTATTAACATAGTGATTAAGAACTAGGAAAGTAAATACCTAATATAGAGTTTTAATTGTATTTGAAAGATGTGATAAAAACATAATTTTTAATAATCGTATAAGGTACATTAAATGATATTAATTGTACGTACACAGATCTTAGTTATGATACATTTTCTCAACCTTTAATATTTTGTAATGCTATCAAAACAACTTACTATATGCCGTAGATAATATTGTGAAAATTGAAGAATGATATATAAAATACAATGAAAAATTCATCACCACAGGCACTCGAACCTGCAACCTCCGTGATGGAATCCCAAAGGATGTAAATGTTTTTACTATATATAAGTATGTATACTTAAAATTCATAGATCCAAGTGTTTATAAATAATTTAAAACGGTAATTAAATGTTTAACAATATTTTCCTATGAATGAATCCTTGAATTTTATTCAACCCTTATTTGGATTTAGCGAAGAGATCATAAAATGATTTAGTAAGATGAGAACTGCGTCAAAATTTATTACAACAGTTATGTCATACATTGCGCTTATGAAACGTCAGACTAAAGGGGTTCAAAGGGGTTGGGTAGGCGGAAAACAACCGATAGAATAACATGGATATTACACATCAAGAGATTCCTAAAATAACTCTGGCAATTAAAGCCATACGAGGTATGAAAAGCATTCGTTGCAAGTTTATGAGAACTAATTTAATATATGTTCGAATCACTTTTCAGGGATCCTCATTTACTATTTTGTTCCAAAGAGCGTTTTACCTGATTTTGTTGGAAATAAATCTTGCATTTGATCAAAGTTTGTCCTATTATGGTCCTGGTATGATGAAAAACGAGAAAAATCTTAAGTATGAAGGTAGATGGTGACAAAGATGAAAGAAGAAGACAAGGATGGAGGTGTAAAAAATGATATTACTGACAAGATGTACGGTCAGAGCGTGGAAGGATTCTACATATTGCAACAATCTAAATAATTGGGATAAGGATGACTATGATCAAAGTTTTGAAAATGTCAAGTCATATCCGACTGACTTTATATCTCTACTAACAATACCGTCATTAAAGAACAAGATAGTTTCCAAATGCAGCAAAGTTAGTTTTCTACTTTAATCATGTGGCGACTTGTTTTCACTGGATACTTATTGTAAATTTTAAGAGACAGTAACCGCCATAGATCCACTCACGCGCACTTTCCACGATTAACTTTCTTATTTACTATTCGGCTTGACCTTTCCTTTCTTCAACGTTCACTTCAAATACAGGTCAATATAGGCATACATGAAGATTTACCATTGCATCACCAAAATAATGACCCTATTGAATTATTCATCCTATTGAAGTACACTCACACATACACATAACACACGAGCCGTGCACACACATTTGTGTTTATAAGATATTAAAATTTTCTACCATCTTAGGATTAATTTTCTCATAATTAAATTAAAACATTCATAGCAATAGAAAATCTAATCTCCATCATCATCATAACCATTACAATAATATTATAAGTCCCTTTTAACCTACTTTTTAACTATTATTATTAATATATTGTATACATTTAAGGTTATATCAAATTAAAATCAAATAGCATCTAGAATACTGGACCTATTAGAAATGGTACTCCATTCCATGTATAGTAAATATAATTATAATTGATATATAAAGAGTAGGGCAGGTTGCAGTTTATTCGCAACTGGCGTTGAGAAAGCTTTGATCGTTCTCCAGCTGGTGAAAACGCAGCTGTCAGGGACGCCAGCCTCGTACTGCTTTCAAATAAGCTGTCAAAACGTGAATGCAATCAGTAAACATTCATATCGTAATGATGTTAGTATGTTTATCCCATCCTATTAGCTAATATGAAAACGTTTTAAATAATACTTTTAACAAGGCGGAAGAGTGGAGTGAAAGTGTATCACGGTTACTGCGCCCGCGCAGCATTCAGATAATTTTTCAGCGGGGAGAAACTAAGAAAGTGCCCAAAAGCAGGAGAAGGTAAAGTAAAATTTGAAAGCGCTATACAATAGCGTTGTCGAAATTGGAAAGTTGAGTAGTGAGCATTGATTGCGTAAGAGTTCTTACAGAGCGGCGTGACGAAAGGTATGTGACGTCACAGCACGAAAGTGCATCGCCCGCCGCCCCCCGGCCGTGGAGGGCGGGTGTGCACGTGTGCTGCACTTCCTGCACTGATGACTTTCTATTGGGAAACCGCGTAAGTTCTCGCCACCGACCAAGTATTGGGAAACTCGACACTCGAAACGAGATGCATCTGATTAAGCAATGATGGCGGTCCACTTTACATTACTCTTACACAATTAGAGAGGCATCTATTGACACGTGAACTGTGACACATCTTCAATGTACTTACAGTTTTTTAGCTATTCAGAATGTTACGCCACAGCCTGGAACAATAATTCAAGGTTAATAAAATAGTTAACTTTGAAAATTTTTATGAACAGGAAATGTTTTTTGAATGTTAAAATTATTAAATTAATGTTGAACAGGTCAATGGATATTTTAACATTGGTATTTCAGTTTGTTTGTTCAGATCGGATTATTGTTTTTGAACTCCTTAAATCTCAAAAAGGCGACATAGCTTTTTAATTTTAATAACCTAAATCAACTTTCCATTATCAGCTTCTCTGAAAATGTCAAAGTTTATCGATTTTGTAACTTATTGCTTTCCAAAAGTTTCGCTAAAATATTATGTATTATATTAATAGACTTAAATTTTTATGCCTTTTTTTTTTTTGCATCGCATTTAAATATATTTCTTAACGTTCTATCTAATAATACATTTGATCTCATGATATAAACTGGTTAGTTGTAAAAAATTGCAATTAAAAAAAATAAATGTCAAAAATAATTATATCATAAATAATTCTATGCAGTATTCTAGTGTTAGGTCACATACAGCCTTGAGTTATGGTGGCATTTGACCTTCAAAGAAATATTTTATTACATATAGCTTTGCTTTTATACTCATTTGGCATATTATTTCTTAAAAATATGCTCTTTAGAAACATTGAAAAAAATATGTTTCGATGGTTCCAGGGCTATTTGCTATAAGCGTCATTATTGCGATATGGAGTTATATACATATTTAGAATTAGAAAAAATCGCTGATTTCAAAAATATATATTGGTTTATTTGAAAAAAATAATCGTTTAGACCAAATAGTCCTGGAACAGTCGAATTATATAATAGATTTTTATAATCTAAGATATTTAAGTTGCTATTCCAAACATGCTCCATATAATGTCGTGATGATTGACCAATAATTGAGAGGTTAAAAAATTGAGGTCTTAACTACACAGGACGCTCCTCGAAGCAGTTCATGGTTGAGTGGAACATGTACAGTATTCAAATAACATAAAAACACCATAATATACCTTACATCATACAAATAAAGTTGATTATTCATCAACAACATAAACCTAGTTCCTAATTGTCGGATTGAGTACGCCTGCGATTAATATAACAATTTTGTCTTTATTATCTATTGTATAAGGTCGTGTTTTGTGTATACTTAGTCGGCATTCAAGAAGTAGGTTGAGACAACTCACACAAAGTTACAATACACTTGTTTATCACAAACTCTCATTAACAAAACGGTGAGTTTATATAATAATGAAAAATCTATAATTCAGATAGATGCTTTCTTCTCGTCTTGAGTTAAACACGAATTTACATCAAAAGGATTATATTAAAGGGTGATTTTATCAAAACATCAAACCACTTTTAGAAAGTAAGTAGCAATTAGAATCGGGAAAGTTGTTTCAGACCGAACAGATTCAAATTGAAAAGCAATGCTCGACTAAGTTCCTAGGTAATAAATACTATCTCTTGGCTTGTACTTTCTAGAGGCAAAAGTTGCCAGAGTTACGATATCTCTGGTGATATAATAACTCCGCCATTGTGGACGTCCGCAGCGTGCTACGTGCGCCTGCGCAAGCTGCACTTCTTTTCACATATTTTCAACCACCTTCATATTTTAAGTGGTTGATTTTCTTATTAAACTTAATTTATTTACAATTTATGCTGTCAAATATATTTACACTTGAAAATAACACATGTATTAAAAACTTTATTGGACAAAATATAACTACATAACGAGGGTTACATATACACAAAAAAATAAAAGAATATCAACATAAATCCAATCCTTATACAGTAAGAATACATAAAATATTCAAATCTGATCTATAAACGCATTTAATATTCACAAGTACAGATAAATAGCAAGAGATCGTTGACGTTCACCGTCCTAGATGCGCGGGAGTCGGTACTTTCGTTTTGAAATCGTACCGTACACAATTGGCCGTATCGAGATAAAGCGGACCGGAGAACGGCTCAACGCATTCCGTTTCTAATATCCTTTAAAACCAAGGTGCCAGGTATGTAGATATAATATTATTAAATTAAAAAAAAATACAAGTTTTTAATGTTATTAGTAATTTTAGTACGATTGGCTATAAACAGTCATAAACCGGAGGTCACTCAAAGTCCTAAATAACAAAATTGTATGTTTTTAATATTTTTTTTCAGTTTACTTTTGTCTAAATTGTAATTATTTTAATTAATAAACAATTAAACACAAAGACGAATTCAGTTTTTATACTATAAAATGATTTCAAATGTTTTATGAACTATGTATTGACTGAAAATAATCACTATACAGATAAAAATAAAGGTTGATCCCATTAAAATAAATAACGAAAAAGGATATATAACTTTTACAATTAAAAATATATGAATCTAAGGTTTAGGCGAGGTCGTGACTGTCGAAATTTATACACGCGGGGGACCGTGACACAATTTAGAGCATTAATATTGTATTCGCCAATCTCGTAATGAAATAATTCACATCACAATAAACGAGATAAATACATTTGATTTCTATTGTAATACTAGCATTAAATAAACATGGAATGAAAAATAAACCGATATGGACACGGGTTCGAAACCGCGACCTCCGGGGAACCGTTCCGTCGCTTTAACTACTGAGCTACCGTCTCGCTACAAGCTTGGATGAATTAAGCATTCCATATACTGTCATCTTTATCAGGACGGTGGTGACATCTATTAGGCTTCTTTCGAAAATCCTAAGCTATGTTTCTGTTTCTAACCTTGAAGTATTAACATTGAATATTAAAAAATTAATACGCTTCACTTGGTCATATATGTTATAGATATTTTCAAACATTGAATTCCATGTCATTTATGTAGTTTGGCTGCGCCAGATCCATAAGCGATCTCTCTGTACCCTGATCTGGGTTAGGTGGTCGACGGCAATAGTGTATTGAGCGCGTCCGACGTTAACCTACATACATCGCCAGCACAGCTACTGAGGGGTCGAGAGTACACAACCACTGAGGGGTCGAGAGTACACAGCCGCTGAGGGGTTAGGAGTACACAGCCACTGAGGGGTCGATAATACCCGTAACGAAAAATCTGTGACCTGGTGCCTATCTCTGTGTCTATATGATATCATTATTATTACTTCCTATTTCATTACCGGGTTTTAGAAATATCAATATTTATGTTATTAATATTATCTTACAAGTACTGCTCTTATAAAATACTATTGGAAAGTATGAACCACATTTCCGCGAGTACTTATTACGCCATTTCGTAGCAAATATAAGAAATAGTGAAAGGTAGAATAGAATAGGTGTGTATAGATCACCCGACAGAATAATATTTCAAAAATGTATGATATAAATTAAAATAACATCACTGTTACATACATTGCACTTGTGAAACAATTATAAATACAAAGTACCTTCATAAATATGTACATCAATATATATATAACATATATATTGACGTACATCCATATTTATATATATGTATATACATATATGTATATAAATATGGAAATACACTCGTTTTACAACTAATATATCATTTTACAACTAATACATCAATAAATCTATGTATATCTGAATGACATATAGAATCATTTTGATGACATTAAAATGACATATATGATAAATATAAATAAAATTCAAACTGTCTAGTAATACTAAACGCAGCGGTGCACTCAAGTGGAGGGTCGACGTCCCTGTTCACTATACGGTAATCAATAACTCGATTTGTACAATATCACTTATGATGAAAGGGTTAGTTAGTGTTTAGTAAGTACTATATAAATTTTAAACGCCTGTTCAAATTGTTATAGCAAATTCGTATTTCAGCTACAGGTTAGACCTTGAGCGTAAATCATAAAGGATCCGTTGAATTTTAATATATTACTAAATTAATAGGTTAGGAAAATCATATTTTAGTGTATACTAGCGACCCGCCTCGACTTTGCACTAGATACTAATATGGGGCAGTGAAAATTGATTGGTATTGAGTATATACTACAGGATGTCTTTGCATACAATATTTACGTTTTGCCTCCGCTTTTATAATCTCTGATATCTTCTAAGACATCCATTTTAATGAAATGCTGTTAAGGGTAGTATGAATTTACATGAAATGTACTACATATGTAATGCATTTAATTGGATAAGAAATAATACTGTATTGTATAAAAAGCTTAGAATAACACATTATTCTGTAATACATTAAAAATGGTTACTTCGGGTTATCCTTTAGAGATAAATATAAACCATTGTGGACTTTCATATTGATGTTTGGAAGATATACATTTCCATAGTACATTAATTTGCTAGCTATATATTAAGCCATCTTTTGCAAATCTCTGAGTTGTCCGGCTTTTCTTTATTATAATAATATAAATATTAAAAACCGCATTCAAATCCGTTGTGTAGTTATAAAGATCTAAGCATACATATGGACAGACAGCGGAAAGCGACTTTGCTTTATACTATGTAAAGATAAAATAATTATAATAAATAAAATACTACAATCTTTGGGTATATCTTATTTTTTACTTTCAAAATGAAATACTTGTAAAATAATTCATTCTCTTTTATACGTTTAGAAATAAAATTGAAAAAAAAATCGAAAAAAAGGTAAAGACAAATTTCAAGTTTCTAACCATAGTTCTTGTCGCTTCTTCTCCCTTACAGGTCTATGGAACCAGCTAAAGTATAAAGTTTCGTAAGGGCATTGCCCATTAGAATTAAAAAAAAAAAACAAACTATGATAGACCAAGCGCACCATGTCTTATTTATTGAATTAATTTTACGATATAGCGCCATATCTCATTATAAATAACTATGGTTTGCGTCAATATTCAATCCATTTAAGTTCACAATGCATTTACGTGTTTTGTAACGCGATATCGATAGATATGTAAGCTATTGCGTTAGAATTTCTGCTACATACGTCAACATACTGAATTAATATTGAACCAAACGAATGACTCAAATATTACTAACTTGAAATGGTTCTAGCGAGGGCAATTCAACAATTTTTAGATTAATATTTCCTAGAATATTCTAGAGCATTGGTGCGAATATAATTTTAGAAAGAAAATAATTTTCTTATACATCTGGAATGCAGATTGAAATCGGTTCGTATGCTAAAGTTATTTTTAATATTAAGTTGCATATTTTATATATTCGTGTAAGAAAGTTATAAATAATTGTTCAATAATATATACATTTATACAGACAAACATAATGCTTAAAATTGTTTATAAACATGTTCAAACTTTGAATAAATATATAATTAAAAATTTATTGACACGGGCAAGACTCGAACATGCGACTCCTTATGACTTCTACGGATGGTTACCGTCGCTATGATAATTGAGCTACCACCTTCCATACACTGTGACAAATAGAAAATATAATAGAATAGAATTTTATATACAATCTTCTTTATCGGAACGGAGACGACATCTATTAGGCCCCTTTCAAAAATCCTATCCAATATTTCTAGCTCTGCTCTAGTCTATAAGCATGTCTAGACATTTAAGTGATAAGCTTATTAAAATTTTGAATCAATATACAATGAATTACAAACTAGTTTTGATTTACTTTTAGAATAATTATTAATATGACAAAGCTAATTATAACTTCGAAGCACGATGCGACAGTGCAAGTGCATGGAGGTCGTTGACCGGACGAGGGATACTGACCTGTCCCGAAAACATTGCTGTGATTGACATTTAGATTTCGCTTATATTTAAATTAAGCATATCAATATATATATGATGTTAATATCAAATGAATATTGATGACATCATATGTGTATTGTAAGTTTTTATTTTCTGGTAATGTTTATTTTTTATGGCTTTGCCAATATTTCATGATGATGTTTTAATAAAAGTAATTACCTACGTAATTATTTTTTATTTGTTGTGTACATTTAATTATAATAGCATATAATAGGCGTTTCAAAATTGATCATCATGTCTTCAGCTTTATTATATTCTAATTTGGGAGGAATTAAAACTGATATTCTTTTTTTAATATGGTCTAGATATTTTTGTTAACACCTCTAATAAAGAAAAGAGTACGAGATACGAGATCATTATCACTGGATAAGTTACACAAATTGATCTAAACCCTAGGTAAGCCAATTTTATGCTTGTGTTAAGAGTATTAGATAACGATACAAATAAAAATACTTTGAATATATTAAATAAACCGTCAAACTCAGCACTATATATGCTCATCTCCCGGTTTGGTTAAAAGGTACATTGAATATATGTATATAAAAAGATTGATATAGAAACATGTTCATAACACGTTGATGCAGAACAACATTACACAAGATGTACTGGTATTGAGCAAGCGTACGAAGTTAAGAATATACACATACCCTGAACAGGGCGATCTTAATGTAGGGCTGCGACACTTGGCTCTCACCCAGAATAAAAAAAAAACTACGTCATTACAGAAAGGATCATACTAAAAACATTAGAAGTTCTCAGTGAAGTGACAGCTGGATATAGAATAAAGAATTACTATAAGTTTTCGATCTAGCCTAGACAAGATCAAAAGCTGTCAGTTTGGCATCGTCGCGAAGTCGGAAACACCACTCGATTTTTACATTGTATCGTAACACGACGCTGCTTAGGACAACCAGTAGGTGTATACTGAATAGCTGTCCTAGGTACCTACCTAAAGGATTACCGAGAGATCCAGATGCATATTTAAGATGAAGTCGCGCAGTGTATCGCGCTCTTATGCTTTGGTTGTCTGAGGCTAAGGTCGACTTTAGTAAGGACTACTCGAAACGAAGTGGAAACATCTTGTCAATAAACATAAATCTATTTAGTTTAATCATTTCCGACAACTTACTACCATTGTGTCAATTGTTGAATGATTATAACAAAATAAAAAATCCTTTCATAAAAAATATCATTTATGAAATAGTTTCGTGATAGAATCTATTCAACTTACAGATATATTTTTTTAATAAAGTGATAAACCATAGCTAAACTAGTTTGTAACGATAAATAACGATATTTTATGATAAGTTATCGCAAAATTGATACGGATGTCGCCATGTGGTTCAAATATGAGTAACGAACATTTAAATATGTCACAGGAGACGGTAATGTAAAGCTAGTTTAGATTGGATAAATGGCCTACTTAAAGCTGGGTACAGGAGGGAGGAGAGAGGAGGTATGAGGAAATTTTTATTAGAAAACCACTTACTCAAAGACAAAATGGTTTCTTCGACTTATTCAGCTGTTATAATAATGTAATTAAAATGTTAACAATTCTCAATTATCCGGTTATAATAAAAACAAGGATGGATAACCTTGTCCCGATATTCGTAACGCCCTAAAATCCTTGAAAGCCTCTCCAAGGTTTGCCGGGACCCGGAAATGTCCTTGAGCAAACCTTGTTTCTTTATTAATACTAGGTCGACCTCGGCCTCAGTCGATCTTGTTGTTCGGCCTTGAATTATACAAAATTAAACAATTAACCATATGGTACCATTTTAATTCTCAAATAAAGACTGGTTTTTAAAAATGTTACGTTTTTACTTAAAATATTTTTTTGCTTGTCTATTTTGAATAAATACTCGCTTTTCGTTTTATATTGAACATATTCTGAATTTAGTTATAATTTATTAAGTTCACTAACTAAAATATTTTTGTTTTTCTGACCCTGCTGTCCGCTGTAAAGCGCTTACTGAATAAATTAACACAGCAAAAAACTGTTTAATATTTTTACAATGCTTTGTTCAATATAAAGCTACAGAAAAACTGTTAAAAAATGTTTAATGACAGACATATTTAAAAACTATATATCTTTAGTTATTTACGATCATTCTATAAATCACCTTAAATAATATAATTTAACAGATTATTTTAATTATGTTAATATATTTTGATTCATTTGGTAAACATTAAAACTCGTACTAAGGGTACAGTTAAAATATTATTTTAAGTTTCTTCTGCAGGTACAGGTTCCAATCCCACTTACCGTATATGTTTTATATCTTTAATAATTTAAAGCAACGCTTATTTTTACCCTTTTTATTGCGTTAATTCTTCGTTTTTAAGCTTGCTAAATGATAGCCCAAATTATGTTATTAGATAGATAAAAACATTATTGCACACAAAATAAAAAATAAACAAAAATAGGTAAAAAATTAAATGACTCTGAAGTTAGCAGAAATCCGAAAGTAAAATTTTTCAACATGTTATATAAATTTAAAACATAGAACGATCAAAAAAATTTCAAAAGCAATGAAATAGTAATGAAACAAAGTAAGTATGCCTGCAATTAACTGTATTCCAAAAAATACTTTTTGTTGGTATAGAATAATTATTGCTTTTTTTTATTTTTAGGATACTTACTTAAGAGGTAATACTGAATTATTTAATTGTAATGATATTAAATTATACAAAAGGTATATTAATTAATAACCAAACAGGACATATATAGAATGGAATAGTCTTAATTTTCACAAATAGCTGACATTCATATATAAACTATAAGCAAATGTTTAAATCTGAATTAAAAAATAGATTTGCAAACTTATTGCATCTATTTAAAATTTGACACATTTAAATTCAATAATGTAATAAAACTTTGCAGAAATAATTAGTGATAGTTAACCATTAATCTGGTTATGTTGAAAATTTGATGAGTTAAAGGTTTTTGAATAGGTACCAATACTTTGCAATAGGTGGCGCTTTAATTATTAGATATTTCACTCAAGATACAAGACCGAGCTCTCATATCCTGATTTAAACCGAGAAACAAATTGAAACAAATGTAGATAGATCAACATTTGACAATATTTACATTCAACAAACAATTATGGACAATTATTAGTCTCAATAAATAGTCTTATTTAACAGGATATCTGATTGAGTCAAATTAGTGTAGTTAGCTAAGCCTGCAACATGATTGGTATGTGCAACCTAAAAATTGTATGTATTTGTAAAAAATCTGTCATGGAAGTTAGGTCATGATGGTGATCGTTTTTTTATTTTCACTAACTGACAACCAATCCTAAATATCTGTTTAAAGCAATGCTTCAATTTGATAATAATGTTTTTATTATAACACAATTGTTATATCTTATAATTTTATAAATAATGTTCTGAAGTTTATATATTATAACTATAAATAAATATGTGTTATGGAACATTTCTGTAATTGTATCCATAGATAAATCTTACAATATTTATAGTTCATAGGAACATAAACAAATAACTCGACAAGATGACAGAAATTGACCACTTCAATATTGAAAGTCATGCAACAAAACTGATTTTAAAGATAAAATAAGTTTGAAGTGCTGTTCTGAATAGAGTAAAAGTTGTTACAGTTAAACTTATAGATAGAAAATATTTCTGGTATCCTAACAACAACTTCAAGAAGTTATTGGATTGCCTAATTACTACTGAGGCTTGTAACTTTCCACTTGGATGCAGATTACTCTATAATACATATTAAAATTTAAAGTTCCTCTACATAGGAACAGATTTAACTTATGAAACATCAGATATTAATTGCTGCATTACAAACAAATGAAAAACTACATACTTATTAATGCATTGTATACCAAATAACACTTTAAATCTACATATATATCTTTCCGTTTTAATATTATCCGCATTAGCGGTTAAGAAGGTATACATTCATATATATATATATATATATATATATATATATATATATATATATATATATATATATATATATATATATATATATATATATATATATTGTTTTTTATTGCCTTTTAGAGACTTTTCAACAATCATTTATAATTATTATTGTTTTTTACTGAAAAAAAAAAGAACAGTTTGTTAGTTGTGTTATTGAGCAAATAGCAAGTGACTTTCATTAATATATTAATGGTTACATTAAAAATAGGACATTATATTTAATAAAGATTAGTAATAGATAAAGATAACTCTTACCTGAAAGAAAAGAAGCAACAAGAAAACACAATGAGGTTAAACAGAGATTAATAACTTGTCATAAGTTTTTATATGTAATTTAATAAACAGATACCTGAGTAACTGTGTGAATACAAGTCATTGTATGTTATCTACATATTAGTAAATATTAAACCTAGAAAGTATACTCTGTTATACATATAAAATTAAATTTATAACATTTACAATGTTGTTATAGAATTACAAACATGTACAATAATTGAACTGACTAGTTTAATGCTACATCCAGGTTGATTTAATTTTGCACTTGAGTATAGTAATAAAGAAATGAAATAACAAACCATTATACAGGAACAAAAACATTCAAACTATGCCCTCTTTGTCTTCCAAACCACATTCTTTAAGTCTCATCTACTCTTATCATCTATCCCTCTCAAACTACTAGATTACCAAATCACATTACAAATACTTATTACTTTAAATTAATTTCCCATTAGGTAATCATAATGAATGTCTGAGAATACCAATGACTTAGTAATTAATATTCATTTAAAATCTTTACAAATTCTTTTTTGATCTAGAAAAAATATAAAATAGTCATCAAAGTTTTAGATCTTAGTAATTTTACTTAGACTTTTAACTAAAATACGGAAAAACAGATTTAGTTTTCTCGAGACATTTATTTATTTCACCTTTAAATATCTTAGTCACTGTTCATTTTTAAAACATCTGTTCATTTATTTATCTATCTATTCATTTTTAATTTTAAGTTACGGTGTTCTGTCCGGTCTGCTTATTTTAATACGCTATATACATTATAACAATAAAAGTTATTTACATTATTATTATACATTTCATCGAGTTTGAGTTCCTTATATCTCCTCATCACGTTAGGTAAAATGAAGAAAAATAGAAAAAGTATATATTATTATTATTATTAAATATAGAAGAGGTACAATCAAGGCTATTTTATGTTATGTGATATAGTAGACGAAAGCTCACCTATGGTTTCACAAGTGGTTTTGACATAAGTCATATTAAAACTTACCTGATCAATTTAGATCCGTAACTTTATCTTACACTGTACACAACGAAATAAATATCACAAAATACAAAGAAACGATAATAATTAATTCACTATAAGATATATAAAGAAAATAATCGTCATTCACACAATGCACACACACCTCAAACTCAAATTTCAGGAAACATAAAATAAAACCATAGATAATAATCAAGAAAGAATAGAGATTTTAGACCAATAATACAGATAAAGCAATGTGACATACAGATAAAAATTAATTTTTAAATCAAAAGTATTAGGTACCTTTTATTTAGTGTTAATTGAGGTTGTAGGAAAGTACCTAATTATATTTCTAATTAAATAAATCTTACCTACCTACACAAATATTAAATGTAAACCATTAATAATTACATAATAATAATGTTAAAAGATTGCATGTACTTTGATATTTACTTTTGTAAAACTTTTCATTCCCTTACAAATTTATTGTTAACACCATTTTTATTTAAATAACGAAAATATCAAGAGTTCTAGTTAACATTGCAATCTACAATTAATAAATAGTACTATGTTCTTGTTTGGTTTTAATAATGTTTTGGAATTTAATTAACTCTGAATAACTTCTTAATATTTTATTTCATACTCTTTGAGATAAAAAAGCAACAAGTTTGTTACAGCCCAAACAAAAAATATTTGGTAAGCCCATTTTTATGACCTGCGCAGAACGATATATTCTCCAACCACTATATTGCAATTATTTTTGCGAGGTTAAACCCTTTTTCTCAAAAAAATATAATGCAATAAATAGGAGACAGCATTTTGAAAAAATCCTTAATATGCCTTCTTGTTCAGTTAAGTGGTGTTCAAACCATACAAGCACCTGCTCTTTGAAGTTAAAGAATGGAGTCAGTTTTCACAGGTACCTATGTGTGTACTACGCACTTAAATGATATAATCGTTAATAATGTAATTTATGTATATGAATGTATGAGTGAATTAGCAAATTCGAAATGATTCGTGATTTTTATTATTATTTTTATGACTAGCTATGCGCATGACTAAAATGTATTTCCAGACCCAGACCTTGAAAATCCGGCATATGAAATCCCGAATTGCACATTTTCATGTAGAATCATACCGACTCTTATTGTTGATAAATAGTGAATAGAACAAATAAAACCAAGACCAATGAGTCTTAATAATTATTTATTTGGTATATAAATAATAGGCATTAACTTTTAATAACACCAACAATAAAATAGTATCAAAGCTAAAAATGTGAAGCAATAATATTTAATGTTTTGTGAAAAATAACCTAATTGCTATAAGTATTACTATATTTCCAAGTTCCTAAAAACATAAAATTTAGCTTTTGTTTTTGAAAAAAATATTATTAGTTTGATTATTCGTCTGTATTACACAGAAACGATTGGACTGGGTTTTGATGAAATTATCTAAGAATGTCTTTTTGTGTCATGAGTAACTTCTCATTTCCACGAATAAACAAGAAAACCAGTTTGACTATAAAACTAGAACTGTACTAGTTTTTGTTTTATTTATTATTACAGTATAGACAGAGGTCTCAGTATTTCTAGATATTTATCTTAACTTCTTGTGCCACAAATGTTGTTTTTATGTTAACAATTGACACTATTGCATAAATTTAAGTCAAATTACATAAAACTTAAGGATACGATATATTCTCATAGAAATTCAATAAACATATTCTATATATTTCTTTTTCAACGTAAGAATATTTCCAGGTTTCCAAAAGATGAAGCGACGTGTAAGAAGTGGGTGGAAGCAGTTCGTTTTGAACGACGAGACCCATGGTGGACCTCCAGCAACGCGTCTCGGATATGTTCTATACATTTCAAGGAGTCAGATATATCTTCCACCCCATGTAAAGTCAATATTCTGGCAAAAACGGCAGTTCCTGTTTGTACGGTAAGTTTTGCGTTTTTTTTAATAAATATGACGCTAAGTACGGCCCTTGGTGGTTAGGCTCGTAGTGTTTATAATATACCTTCGTCCTTACTTACTGCTTAGCCGCTCAGCTTAAATATCTGCAGAAAAGACGTGACTAAAATCGCAGGTAATATCTAGTGGTCAATATAAGAATTTGGACGACCGCTTTTCAATAATACAGCTTGACCCTCATCTCTTTGTATTATAAGAATAAATAGCTAGTAGTAGACTATTAAATATATATTATTTCATTTCCTTAACAGGAATGCATATTTTTTCTTTCATGAAAGATTGCAAAAACCGGATTAAATTGGCAATACGTCACCAAAAAATAAAATCAATCTAATAAACTTACAGAGTTTGTTAGAATCATTTAATTATTTATAGTTTTATATTTTTTCCAGATGATATGGTATAATGAAAATGAAAATAAAGTTACAATAAAAACGTCTATCGCAAATTTAAACACGGATAATACCACTTTAAAAACTTACGAACGTAAAAAAACTAATATCAATGAGCTTAAAGAAGACAAAAAAATGTCCAAGTTACATGGAAATGTAAAATCAAAGACGACTCTTTGTCCTTTATTTCAAGACGATCTTCCTCAAACTACAAAGCTTCTAAAAACACTGGAAGAATCAAAAGCTATAAATATAAAAGGTCTAGAACCCAATAGTATCACCAATGTATGCTTAAAACCAAATACAAACCTAAATGTAACTGCAGTCCAAAAGAAGTCTGTACTTACTGAATTGAATAAGCAGGAATATGTCCAATCTTGTACAGATAAGTGTTGTAAAACGGAAATCATTGTGAAGTTAAATGATAATACCAATCTTATTTTAGATAAAGACCTTAACAATGATGGCGAAACAATATTTAAAGAGTACAATAAAGTTAGTAAAGAACTAAATACCAAGATGTGGGATAATTCTAAGAAAGGAAATCTTAAAGAATTAAAATCAAACGAAAATAAAGAGCCACATCAAGAAGTAAATAATAATTCAAATTCAGATATCATTATAGAAACCATAGCAAATAATATTGTAAATAATTCAAAATCTTTTGTAGGCAAAATGTTAAAAACATACTTGCCTAAAAGAAAAGATAAAATAAATGAAAAAAGTATCAAAGAAACGTGTAAGATCCGCAACAAAAACAAAGATACATTAACTGACACTGTTAAATGTAAGGAGGTAAATTATTCGAATGTTGATAAACATTCTAAAGATAATTTAAACAAAAAGTTAAATACTGGCATGCCTAGTAAAACCAATTTAATGGCGGATTTACAATCAAATAAGAGTTCGCAAGAAATAAAAAACCTTTGTGCATTTAAAAGTATAAAAAAAAATATTTTCAAAAGAAAAAGTAAATTCTTCGACGGACCAAAAATTAGAAAGCAGAAAAAAACAACAGTTGGTTTACTAGATATAGATGCCAATAGAGAATCAAACATGACTCATATTGATCAACTGATTACGAATCAATCAAGAATTGATAATATTAAAGAAACTAACAGAGCGGTTTATGATGAAATCATTTCAGAATTGTTTGAAACCTCCAAAAACGTAGGAAACATATCAGAAACTTCATCAAATGGTAATCATCAAGAAACAAATGAAAATAGTATGAATTCAGCTTTGGATAAAGAAACAAATAATATGCATTTAAATAATCTCATGGATTTGGAATTAAGTAATGTGGTGAACTCAGGACTGAATAATAGTATAAATACAGATAAAACGGCTATTCATGCAAGCTTTATACAATTTACCGAAAATATACCTATAGAGTCAAATCAACCACTGTCAATTATGAATAAAAATATGCCTATGGAACAAAGTGATTATATGATTTCTGAATCACATCACAACTTGAATACAGAAATTTATCGAGATATTGGAAAACAATGGAATAACGGTTTGTGTTATAATGAAAGTATTTCTAATAATTCCATACTTTTGTCTGACAATGACTTGCAGAATCTGGAAACATCGGCTGTAAAGAACATTATATCTGAAACAAAAACAGTAGAATTTACTGAATTAAAAAAACATTTATCTATGACGCCTAAACTAGATTTTCCTTCAAAATTATGTACAAACAGTCTAAAAGATGTCGGTAAAGATAATATACAGGTTCAAGGCAAAGAATATAATGCACAGTTTGATAAAAATACAGTTATTGCAGTAAATAATTTAGTTACATCATTACGTAGTAATTTTAACACTGATGCCACTAAAGAAACAGACCCGAATGTTACTAACTTCAAGCAATCAAACTGTATTTCACTTGAGGAATTTATAACATCTTCAGAATCGAATAATAGCGAGAACATAGATAGTATAACCAATTTTAATACAGCTTCAAGTACAACTAGAGAACCAAAATTTAATAAACTAATTATTTCGGACATCAATATAGAATGTAAAAAAACTCGTGATAAAGACATGCCAGATTTGAATTCTGTTATGGATTTGGAATTATGTAGTGAAATGAAAATAGGATGTACGGATGAATCGAATACTATATTTAATACGGGGATAACGGACATTAATGCAGACTTTGACCAATATAACGACAATAAAGCGACCTCGTCAAATCAACTACTGCCAATCATGAATAAAAATATACTTATGGAACATAGTGATCATATGATTTCCGAATCGCATACAGAAATGAATGGAAATATTACAACACAAGGCAATAGAGATGTATATAATGAAAATATCAGTAATGATGCCGTAATCTTATCTAAGAACGATTTGCATAGTAAAATATCGATTGTAAACAACATCGTTAATGAAACAAAAAAAGATAAGTTTACTGAATTAAAAACACATTTATCTATAAAGCCTAAGTTCGACTCTCATTCAGAATTATGTACAAACATTTTAAGAGATACCGATAAAAGTTTATATCTTAAATATGATAGTAACATGTCCACGGCAATAATTAAAAAAAATATACAGGTGTCAGACCAAGAACATGATGCAGAATATTATAAAAAATTAAGTATTGATGTAAATGATATTGTAACATCAATACAAAGCAATACAAATAATGATACAACTAGAAAAATAGAATCAAATGTTATTAGTTCTAAGCATTGTAACTCCATTTTAGATGAGGAATTAATAAAAAACATATCACCGGAGACAAATAATAATAAGAACGTGAATGCTATTAGCAATTTAATAATAGACTCAATTAAAACTATGCCAACTTTAAATAAAAACATAATTTCAGACAACAATGTAGGTATATTTTCTGAAAAGGACATGCCAGAATTAAATACAGTTATTTTCTCAGAGTTAAATGATGGTCAAATTCCAAATTTAAAAGAAGACTTTCATATTTTAAATAAAGAAATGCTTGACAATAAAGATTTACTTCATCGGAAATCAGACAAAGATTTCGTTAACGTATGTATCTTTCGCGTACAATTTGTTCCAGGCCTTAATATGGTTGATATAAAAAATAATGTAATATGCTTCTAGGTATTAACAACGTCAGATGATCAGCATACAGTCGTAAATGAACACATGGATGTTGTCAACAATATTCTTGTATGAACTTTGATTTTTTTTATAAATCAAGAATATTAAAATTTTATAGAAATTAATCTTTGTTATATTTTTTAGAATAGAGATATAGCAGAATTCGATTTGAGTTTACTGTTAAGCGACACTCCAATACCTGATGAAGAGATTCAAAACGTGGACAATAACTCTAATTTTAATAGCTTAGATGGTATTGGTGGGAGTCCTAATTGGGTACGTACTTATTCAATATTAGGTTGTATACATATTGTTTGGTTTCATTATATGATGCCTAAATAATTATTGTTATTCTTATTTGCAGATACATCTACCTACTGGTGAAATGCCTAAAATCATTGATGATATATTGGACCAAGATAGTAATTTTCTCGAAAATTTGGATTTATTTGACAAAGTCAACAAATTTAATTTGGACAAAGGGGCAAATAAGAAGGATAATGAGATTAAAAAGATGGATAAGGAAAAATATTTAACCTTAAAAGTTGGACAATATGATAAAAATGTTATAAATAACTTTAGTGAAACTGGTAAACAATGTGCGAAGATTAGTATTGCAGAAATAGAGAAAGAACTCATTGCAGAATTTTCTGATTGTAAAGAAACTAGCCTTGAGCAAAGAAATAATATTCGCAACGAAAACAAAGTTAGTCAATCTAAAAAAATTAGAGCAGAAAAGAGTTATGTTTTACGTGACGAGAATACAGATAAACAAATACTCGAACAATATCTTCAACCAAATAATGAACAATGTAACAAGAATAATGTAAATCAAGTTGTAGATAAATGCAATGAGCACAGCGATAAAGAAATTTTATATGGTAATAAACCTGTAAGTCAATGTCGAAATCAGGACAATTTTGATTCCAAAACAAACCAAACTGACGATTCAAGTATTAATAACTTTTTTGGACCATACTTAGAACAAAGCGAGAAGTCACTTAAAGAACAGGATGGGCTGGGTATTTATAATTCAAATCATGAAGTTTTGAATGACGCAGATATTTTGGAGCTGAGTAAGAAACTATACGATAAGCAATCTAACAATCAAACGTATCAAACAAGCGTTGGTAAACTTACAACTATAGAGGAGTCAAATCCAAAATCTAAAATCCATGATCACGATAGCTTTGGAACGAATGAACTGAATATTGGAAAACTTAAAAGAGTAATTTTTGAAGAATGTTATGATTCTGAATGTCGAAATAACTGTAAACATCAGAAACACAATTCGAATACACAATCGCGCAAAAAGGCCCGACATAAAAATCAAAGCAATTATACTCCATATGATGCGCTTAGTAAACAGCAAAATAAAAAATCCAGTATTGATAACTTGAATACGCAAATAGAGGACGGGTCTATAGAACAAAAGCTTAAGCAGAAAAAAGATTTCTTAGAAAGTCACAAATTGTCACACAATGTAAAATATAAAACAAAATATAAGAAAATTGCTATAGACCAAATTCCAGGTCAATACCTTGAACTAAGGTGGAAAGAAAGTTTAGGAAAACCCAATACTATAAGTCAGGAAGGATGTAAAAGGAAATATAATGACTTAGGATTGGATCGAAGAAAGATATTATGTAGCGAATCTACCAACAAATTTTCTACACAAACAATGGTAGGCATACGATGGTATTTTTTGTTTATCTATTATATTTCCTGCTTTTTTAAATCTGTACGTGGTATCCAAACAAATGTTTAAAACCTTTTCAAACTAACCTTCTATATATTGTCTGAAGTAGTTTTAATGTTTAGATTACATAATTCTGCCTATATTAAATATTATTTTAATTATTACTTTCATTTTCCATTAAAAATAATATATTTAGGTTTGCCACTTTTGTTGTTTAATAAAGAGATAAATCGTGATCATATTTATAAATGTTCGCTGTGAATTTCATACAAAAAATGATAGAAATTAAATATATATGTAACACTGAATTCGATATAATGTATTCGATACAAATAATATTATTAAAAAAATAATTTAGATCAAAATTAAAAATAATCATTAGTAAAACGCCTAGAATATAACCCTGTAGAACACCGGAGTTCGTAGATAAAGTTGGTTTTATTATAATCTTTACCAATCGAATGTAAAGTGTGATTATTATTTGAATCATATTAAAATTACACGATTAATATTTTTATTAAACGTGTTTTGTTAATTATAATTTTATGACGATTTGAAGTAAAAATTCAGTCGAAAGCGTAATTTGTATTACTGCTTTCCTAAAATAGAATTGTTAGTTACAGGTATTCAATTTTGTGATTCAAATTATATGAAACACTTATTGATTTCAAAATACATATTATATACATTTTTTATTTCTTATTTTTCAGGCTGAGTGTCCTGAATGTGGGTATACTACTGATGACAACGATTTAATGAATTACCAAAGTGATGTTGATCTTAGAATCACAAAACCTCTATCATTAATAAACAAAGACATGCTTATAAGTCTCCGTGATATGGAGACTGAAAATAATAATCTAAATAATAGAGTTGAATTGGAATCAGTGTACGCAATGGAGTTAGCTTACATCACCGCAATACAAGCTCTGGAAAGAAAACTAAAACAAAAGAATGCTATATCTGAATATAGACTGAGAAAAGTGGATAATTTGAGAAATATTAACAATAAATTGATTAATGCATTTTTTCATGAATATAAAGTTTGAATGATGGAATTCTTTGTTTTAACTAAACTACAATTATATAATATAATATATACTACAATAATAATTATATAATATATACTACATATGTTTATCTAGAGACATATATTAAGAGGTGTATTTATAGACATATATTACCTGGTGGCTGTTGTAGACAAAAACTTGCAACGGAAAAAAAAACAAAAATTCAAACTCAGGTTGTCTCACTAGAGAATGAAATAAGTAAATCTTATTTTATGTACAAATTTATTGAAGAACTTAGCGTCTTAAATAGGCAATCTAAATTTGGTAATGAATTCACGAAATAGTTTCCAAATTAGTAGATATTCCATTACAAGAGTATGTGTTAGATTAGTTCGTTAGAGTTATGAGTGCTGCAACCAGATCACCGCTGTGTTCTCTCAATGTTCTTTCCGCCAATGTCCGTGATATTTCCAGTTCTTTTACCTGAAAGATTGTATAAAAATAAGTATTATTATAAGAAAAACATAAATTACCTACATATATGTAATTTTTGTATTTATTTAAAGATTTGTGAATCAACATGATTATATATATTTAACCGGCTATAATTACATAATTTAATCTAGTTTTAGTTCCAATTCCAAGGTGTGAACATAGTACATACACATACACAATTATATTATATATAAGTACATTATGTGTGTATGAGTTGGACTTGTATTATCAATGCAATGTAAGCAAGTAATATTACAAGGTTTTTGGTGATTCCTTAGGAGAAAATACAAGTATATGAAAAAAGGTCATCAAATCTGCTATTTGTGTATCTCTGCTTTTAAAATCCTCATCACTTGTATTTAGATTTTGGTCAAACTTCTGGAAGGGGTGGAATGAGAGAAATTCTATATACAAATACACCTCTCAAGTAATTATTGTACCAGGACTAAAGAAGCTGTAATAAAGAATCTAGAGAAGTGCACCAGTCTATATTTTGAACTACCTTTCCAGACAGTTTGATTTCGGTTTATATTAAGTGACAATTTTGCATCTTATATTTTGTGTTGCCTGTTTTGTGTTGGTGTAAAAAAAGAAAAAATAACAAAAATTAGATTTCACAGCAATGAAATGAAAAAAAAAAATTGGGGTCTATGTTTTATTTGCATTTGTAATTGTATTTGTTCTTCATAGACATACCATACAACAAAAACTTTAAGAAAATATCTGATTTTATATTATACATATATGTAAATATTATTTTATATACATTGTGGTCCCAGTCATTATACTTGTTTCATTGGTTTTTTTTTTATGTTAAAACCTTCAGCTCTTTCCGAGTTGTTTTCCACCAGATTTCACATGTCAAGCCATGAATAGTATGTAACTTACGCAATAAGGGAAGCTTAGTGAAGCCATATTGGATAATTTTCTTAGCAACAAAATTACTCAGTGGCTTCTATTAGCAAAGTAAATATGTTTTAGAAATTAATATTTAGGACTTCATAGAGCCTTAATTTGAGAAATGGCACCACCATCCAAAGAAAATTTATTCTTTATTACATGGAGTAAAATCTTTTATAAATTTGTAAAATAAAATAAAGAATTTATAAGATTTTGAAGAGTACTTACTATTCAGTTTAATTAAACAATTTTAAGGGATTAAGCTTCTGTATAATCAGATTTACATTTTGAATTTTAAATTTAACCCAACATTCAATTATTTTGAAGCAGTTGCATTCACACAAAGACAAGATGTACATCTATATGTGATAATTATATGGGAGCTTTTACCGTTAAAAATAGTTTTATGTCAAAATACAAATCATATTACACATGATAATAATAAGTTTAACTTACAATTAATTCAATGTCATCTTTTTTAACTGACACTTTTTGAAGTTCTTTCTCTCTTTCAAGTCTCTCTGCAGCTTCCTTATTTCTTCTGTCACCTATTAATGACAAGGCCTGAAACAACATGTATAGACCCTAATTTATAATGTGCAGTTAAATATATAGTTTATTTAATTTGATTTCAAGGTTTGACTTCAAGACTTTGTCAAACAATCTAGGAATGCATAATTAATGCATATATTAACAGTCTATAAATAATTAATTCCTGGAAGTACTATAAAACAATACTGCTATCGATATTTCAATAAGAATAAATATTACTTACACCAGATATATCTTGAGACGATATTTCTTTTTCCTCGGCATAGTCCGTTACTTTCTCTAAATCAGCCACACCACTATCGTGTTTCGCAGCTTTCTTCTGAGTTTTGTCCTTTTCATGTTGTATATCGTCGGTATCTCCGTTAACCTCTTCATCTGCCATAATTGTTTATAATATATCCGCTTTTAACCTGAAGAACTATTTGTTTTCTATTTTAATGTAGTTATTGAGTATACATTGAAGAAAAATTTATACTCTAACGCCGCAAGTTTCCAAACAAAACTAATTATTTAAGGATGAAACTTACACGCTTCGATGATTTATATTTTAACTTTTAGGCTAAGCTAACATCAAACATGCCAATTGTGACAATGACAGTTGACGTTAGTGATTTTTTTTTTTTTTTTTTTTTAATTTATTTCATGACCATGAGTACAAGCCCTTCAGTCGCAATAATAGAATAAAATTATATAATTTATAAATAAGTTGACATGGAATTACATTAACATTAAATCTTTTTTAGCTATATAACAGTATTCATGTCTAATTTTAAAGTATGATATTAAGTCAAATCATGAAACTAATTTATAACATTAAACAATATAATATAAATGCATTTATAAAAAAATAATTAGCATTGAATTGCAATGACAGTAAAAATAGCTTCATTACACTTCTCTTTTTTCTTAAAAATTGTAATAATTAAATTAAATATTTAATTTGTTACAAGTTACACTAATATTTAAATATTTTCAACAGTATTCGAGATATACTTAAAAATAGACTTAAAATAATGTTTATTTGAAAGTAATTCCTGAACACGGCGGGGAACACTTATACAACTCTGTTGCGATATTTCGCTAATGTCACTGACAAGAATCAGCCGTTGTACGTTAAATGACGAACATTCAAAAATTAAATGCTTAATATCCGCATTTTCTTGTGAACAATGTGCACACTTATTATTTTTTATGATTTTAAGTCTAAAAAGATGGGCAGAAACTAAGCAATGTCCGAAGCGTAGACGATTAATTGTTGTAATGAATTTTCTCCCAGAATACTTTAGGTCATAGTACCAGGGTTTAATAGGTAAGCTTTTTTGGACCTCTGCGTACCATTTTCCTTTTGTTTGAATGATGTGCTTTCTATATTCTCTCCATATTTGTATGAAATTATTGTTTAGGGTGGAATAAAAATCAGTATATGGGATTTTCATAAAATCCGAATGGTCTTCGTCGCATTTTCGACGAGTTGCAGCATCTACAACCTCATTTCCATATATGCCACTGTGTGATGGCACCCACACAAACTCAATAAATTTATTACTTTTAATCAGCTGGTCCAACATATGTTTGATTTCATATATAATGTAATTTTGTTTAAAACTTAAGTTATTATTACATAAAGTTGCTAGAACACTTTTGGAGTCACTTACTATTAATATATTCTTAATATCTACATTTCTATTAATTGATTTTAAGGCAGTCAATATGGCATAGCTTTCTGCTGTATAGACACTACAATTTTTGTCTAATTGAATACATTTTGAAACCTTCATTTGAGGATCATAAAATGCAGAAGTGACAACATCAACATTTTTGGAACCATCTGTGTATATTGTATAGAATTGAGTTTTCTTACTAATAAAGTCTAGAAAATCATATTTATTTTGGATTGAATCTAGATTACAGCTAATATGTAAATGGTTTATTAAAGAATTATAATTACATCTATACATTGGCCATATGTCATCCCTATAAATATTGTTTGTATTATCCTTAATATGATTAATAATTATTGGTATTTCAGGTATTGCAAAAATACAATCTTTAAGTGATAATTTGGGAATTCCTATATCTTGAGATATCTCAGTAGAATATAAAATATTATTCAAAACTATAGCATTATTGGAAGTTAATTGTTTTAAGCAAAATCTCTCAGCCAGTTGAAAACGTCTAAGAGACAGTGGAGGTATGCAGTTTTCTACCTCCATAGTAACTATAGGGGTAGACCGCATTGCTCCACTAATTATTCTCAAACCCATGTTTTGTATTATGTCCAGTTTTTTTAGGAGAGTGCTACTAATATTCATGTAAGCTAAACTGCTATAGTCAAAGTGACTTCTTACTATACTTTTATATAGCATATTTAATATTTTTGGGTCACTACCCCAAAAGGTTCCTGCTAAACATCTTATTATATTTATTCCTTTCATGGCATTTTGAGATATATGGTCTATGTGTTTATCAAATTTAAGTTTGTTGTCAATTATAACACCTAAATACTTATGATGAGTAACTACAGGGATAACATTATTATTATAGGAAACTTCTATGTTACATTGAGCAAGTGGATCTCTGCTAAATACTAAAACTGAACTCTTTTCAGGGCTTATGTCTAATTTTAAAATATTATTATAAAAATTGTTTATTTGATTTAGAGCAGTGTTTATTGCATTAATGGCTATGTTAATATTTTGATTTTCACTATATAAAAGCAAATCATCAGCAAATTGTAGTATTTTTATTTTGGATACATCAACATACTTATATATTTGAGAAGTATATAAGTTATACAGAAGCGGTGACAATGTAGCACCTTGCATTGTCCCCTTGTTTGTTTGTCTAGGTCCATGAATTATATTATTGAATTTAACAAACAAAGTTCTATTGTGTAAGAATTTAAAAATCCATTGCAACATTTTATTTGGTAAACCAAGTTCACATAACACTTTAATAAGACATACAATATTTACATTATCAAATGCTCCTTTGATATCTAGGAACACACATATGACGTTTGAATGACCAAGTTTTGCTTTTTTCAGATCTGATATGAAGGACACAAAACTTTCAGAGCAACTCCTACCCTTTCTAAAACCAAATTGGATGTCTGGTAACAGCCTCTGAGTTTCAGTAAAATAATCTAAACGTAATTTTAGCATGTTTTCAAAAAGCTTACCCAAACATGATGACAAAGAAATAGGTCTGTAAGATGTTGCATTGTTAACTTGTTTATTTGGTTTCAAAATAGGAATTACACATTGGGTTTTCCATGATTCCGGTATAACTAAGTTGTTCCAAAGCTTATTATAGATATCAAGTAGAATGTTCTGAGCATTTGGATGTAACTTTTTGATCAATATATAAGGTATCTCGTCCATTCCTGGTGTGGTATCTTTCCTACTTTTAAGGGAAATGTAAAGCTCATCTAATGTGAAAGGAAAATTCAAAAAGGAGTTACTATCATTTTCAAAAGCCTTGTTAAAAATATTATTAATTACTTTTTCCTCAATATTTGATGAGTCTGCTAAATTGTCTAAGAAGCTTGGCACCCATTCATCATTCAAATATTTATTTTTAGAAAAACCTATTCTTTTAAATCTCTTAATATATTCCCATATTCTAGAAATAGGTGTTAGTCTATTAAAAGTACCACATAATTCATGCCATGACTTTTTACTCTCTTCTTTTAATATTCTTTTTTTTTTAGCATCTAATTTTTTATAATAAATAAAGTTGGGTACTGTTGGATATTTTTTATACTCGCGTAAAGCTTCCTTAGATTTTCGCACAGCATCATCACATGTATGGTTCCACCAGGGTACAGGTTTTTTAAATATGCGTAAGTTATCTTTTGTTTTTTTTGTTGGGACTGTCTCATTCCTAATATCATACAAAATGGTTACAAAGTTGTTATAAAGTTCTATGGGTTGAATATTAAGACTGTTAAGTTTAGAAAAATTATACTCGGATAATGAATAAAATTTACACCAGTCTCCTTTATCATAAAAAAATTTTTCTTTTACAGGGCGTAACTCATACATTGATGGCCTCACATTAACTATCAATCGTGTTGGATAATGGTAACTACCCATTGGATCGTCATGGACAAACCATTCACAGAAAGGTGCTATTGAAGGGCTAACCAGAGATAAATCTATTGCTGATGAATTTCTATTTGGGCTTTGTACGGTGGTAGGACTACCATCATTCAAAATACATAAATTAAATTCGTCTATAAGATTGTATAAACTATTGCCTCTGTTATTATTTTTATGACAACCAAATAACAAATGATGTGCGTTAAAGTCACCCATTATAAGACATGGTTTTGGAATTTCAAGAAGTATATTTTTTATTTTATTAGTATCTAATCTATTGCCATTGGGTGGACAATATACACACAGAATGTATAGTTTTCCTAAAGATGTATCTACAGATATACACAGATTTTGTACCGATTCATAAAATGTTGATTTGATTATGTCATATTTTAAATTCTGCTTTACTAATATGCCAACTCCATTATGGGAATTAACTGAGTTTTTGTAAATAAAATTATATGATGTAAAAGAAGGTATATTGCTAGTATCTTTTAACCAGGTTTCATTCAATAAACATAGATCAACTTTTTGTTCTAAAAGGAATTTGTTTAATAATGCTTTTTTACTATTTAAACTTTGTATATTAAATTGAATAATATGTAAATAAGTATCCATTAAGTTATTAAGTTATGTAATAATATTTCTTTTATCTTTTTATTTGTTAAAGGTATACCATCCCTATTATTACCAAGGGCAACTAAAGACTTGACTAATGCACTGATAATTATATCATTATTTATAATTTGTTCAGCATCAATACAATTTGATGCTGTTTTTACATTTTTTACTGTAGAAAGATGTTGTGATACTGACTTACTTGGTTCATTTAATGTGGGGAATGTTTTAGATGTTATATTGGGTGGTGGGGTACTCACAACAGTGGCATAGGAACGATGACGGTGCTTTTCTTTCTTCTCTGCCGTTTTCTTCTGCTTTACAGGACAATCTCTAGAGATAGCCAAGTGACTACCTCCACAATTTATACAAGTGATGCCTTCTACATCACATTCTTTGTAGGAATGGCGACCTGCACACGAGGAACACATTTGATCTCCTCTACAGACTTTCGCGGAGTGGTTGAATTTTAAACATTTATAACATTGGATGAGTGGTGGCACATAGGTGTGTACCGAGTACCTAAATAGGCTAATAAAGGTAAACTGTGGTAAAACAGTGTCGGCAAAAGTTACTGCAACTGTGCCCAGGGGTATTAACTTTCCGTTTTCTCTTTTCATAAATCGCTTGACTGATACAACCTCTGCATCAGCAACAATATTTTTATAAATATCTTCATTAGACATATCTTTGGGAACAAATCGAATTATTCCAATAGTTTCAGTCATATAGGCTGGTATGAATGCTTTGAGCTTGTATTTAATAAAAAAACTATCCATATTTAAGAAATTATTGGCAGGCGCGGGTTTTTTAAACGTAACGCCCACTTTGTAGGCATTTATTCGGTGTACTCCTACTATTCCTTTAACGTTTTCCGTAAAGGTTTTCGTAAGGACTATAGGGTTTTTATTGCCGACTTTTTCATTTTCAGTAGATTCCACATACACCACACAATCGCCACTGTGGTTTTCTAGAAACAATCTTTTATACAATGGCTTTTTAAATATATTATAGTTTACGACGCCTTCTGGACAACCGCCAACAATTTTTCGTTTTTTAACTCTTTCGACGGGGTCTCCCCCGTCGCTATTTACACTCATAACTAGTATTATTTATAACAGCCCTTAAAAGTAACTATTTACTTGAAAATATACAATATAAACACGAAAACTGAAATTTTATATTTTTGGGCCTTTTTTAAAATGCGCGCTTTTTGATTTCCCGCCAAAGAATCTTGACGTTAGTGAAATGGTTTTGAGTTGACAGCAGTAAAAAAAACAAACACATACATCGGCTGTACATTAATCTTCAGAACCTCTTATTGGGATCAGATGAGGCAATTTTAATCGAGGATAGAGTTACAGCGGATCATATACACAATACACACTGTCAGTTCTTATCCACCTTTATCGTTATCATCTGAGTCGATGGACGATCACTGCTATAAATAACCCTGTATGTATATATATATATATTGAATATATACTTTCAATGATATAAAATCAGTTGATGTTATGAAACACTTACTTATTATTTATTTAATAAGGTATTAAGATTAGTTAAGATTATTAGGAATTAAGATTTATTGAAATAAAAATAGGATTGATTTGCCAAGTTTATTTATAAAACAATTTAATTGCTACCTAAATAATACTGTAACATTTAACATAATATACGTCTTACGTATTATAAAAAATAAAATACTGCATTCCACTGAAATTAAAACTAACTTAACAATAACTTACTAACTACTATATACACATTAATATAAAAATATTACATATGCACCGTGTGTGTGACGTTTGACCCATTTTCATCTTTACTTTCTTCATACAGTGGTGGAGGCAGACTATTGTCATGTATCTGAAATATAATAATATAAATAGTGTCATTACCGTGAAAAAGGAATAAAACAAAAAATATATAACTATTTATAAAAGATTTAATATTATTTTAATAATAAATCGGTGATATACATACAAATCCAGCGTTCAGATGAGATGCGGGGTAAATTGAGGAACCCGCAGGTGCCGCCCTTGAATACCTGCAAGACAATAAAAATTAATATAGGAAAATATTTCTAATAAAAGCATTGCACTTGGAGAGCATAGTTAAGTTATTTATAAATGTATTTTTTTTAATAATTATAGTATGATAAATAAACAAATACGTACAGGGATACGAAAACGCAACCTCTGGAAAACCGTCCCGTCACTCTACCAATTGAGCTACAGTATCGGTTTATTTTTAGTTTTATATTTATTTAATATTTAACTAAGCTTAACAGCTTTAAGGTTATACGTGTTTAAGGATATTTTCCAATATAAATGTATTAGGTATACCTATGTATTGTAATTTGATTTAATATACAATTATAATAAAATTATAACAATAAATATAATACGAGTGATTGTCGTTAGGGTTACTTAACTGTTTACTATTCAGTAGACAGTTAGGGTTACCTTACTGTCTACTATTGAGTGGACAAACATTTTGATATAGAATATAATATAAAGCTAAAGAGCGAGAAGTTGCCATTATACAATAATATGAATACAATAATATAATTGGAAACAAGATATGTCAAATAGCTGCCTCAAATGAATTACCACATAAACTCCACATAATTCACCCTACACGCTTAATAAAAGATTACATACTGAAAAACTTAATATCCCTAACACTGATTCCCTGCTCCCATGGGGAAGAAAATTGAGAACTAAAAAAAAAAAAAAAAATATGAATGGCGTATAGGCGATTCTGAAAACCAGTGTTAATAAGTTTCTTCTTGCATTTATTGTACTCAAGGGTTGGTTAGTGGTTTTGGTTTAAATCCGATGTTTAATTCGCTTATCTATTTATTGTGCTTTTGCGAAGCTACTACAATATTTTGATTTTTAACTCATACGTACCTCGGCGGCGCATCCCTAAGTCGTTCATCGATGTATAATTGCAAACTTCCTATCGACAATCTGCCCTCATTCGAAGGAGTCCTCAGCGTTCTTAAAATTGTTTAGAACATTAAATCCTGTGTTAAATAAAGATTAAGATAATTTACAATATTTTTAAGACGATATCATCGACTAAGGTCTAAATCAACAAACAATAAAGATATATATAAGGTCCTTAAATATGAAATACGTCCAGTACGGAAAACGCCAATTTCATATGCACCTAAGGACCTTATATTATATGATTCTAATTTGGTCTACGTATTTGCTTAAAGCTATTGCTATATGTTAAGATGTCTAATAAATAATATATTAACATATTGTTTTTTACCTTAAATTACTGACCGCACAGAGTTTGTATATTAACGTAAATGTAGCAATCATACCGAGGACGAGAGCTATTGCCATTACAATCTGAGAACCAGATACAAAAATTATTTGCTCCATAGTATCCCTGCAAGGAAATATAACTCATTTGAAATGTGTATACAAAATGACAATTAAAAACTGTTGTATACTATCGTAAAGGATTGAGTCGTTTATGAACCCAGTAGTAGAGAATTGGTCCCAGTAAGAGTTCACTGGGAATCCTACGTTTTTTATTTATCCTTTAAATATTACCATCATTTTTTTGTGCGTGTCACACCATCATGTTCATTTATGTTCCTCAACGCATTTAGTTGAAAACAAACATTATTTTTTTATTCTACTTACGTTATTATTGACAACTAGATGATTGAACTAATAAACCAACCTGCACACCCAATTTCCCAGATGTCCATAGCATGATTGACAAACGCCGTGCCAGCACTGAAGAGTTTCATTATTGAGTGTACTACAACACGGGCCAAAACATTTTTCACCTATACCTGGAATAATATAAGAATTAAGCAGATGTTTAATAGAAACACCTGGATTTTAGGAAACATTTGTTGTCTTAAATCGATTTTGCATATTATTTTATACCAATATACCTGGGCATCTTATGCAGTTTCTATGTTTGTAATCGGAGATGTATCCATCAGCGCAGTAGCAGAAACCGTTGATACATTCATATTCTTCGCCGACGCAATGTGAGCAGTCATCTACAAAACGATAATTAACATATAAACCGATACCTTGGAAAGACATGGCAAAATACCTAGGAGTAACGTTAGATAGAAAGTTAGTTTTCACTCCGCATATTAGGACCGTTCGTAGCAGAGCGGCCTACATATTAGGTCGTTTATATCCGCTGTTAGGCAAGCGGAGTAAAATGTCCCTTCGCAATAAGGTGACACTTTACAAAGCTTGCATACGTTCCGTCATGTCCTATGCGAGTCCCGCTTTTGCGCACGCTAATCTGAAATCCCTTCAGGTGATTCAGAACAGGTTGACACGGATTGCAACCGGGGCGCCGTGGTTCGTACGCAACATCGATCTCCATAGAGACTTAGACCTTCCGACCATCGCTCAGGACTTCAAGGGGCTTTCTCAAAAGTCCTTTGAACGTGCTCAGCGACACCCGAAACCACTGGTGGCTGACGCCGCAGAGTATAGACGTAAGACTACTTTAGTCAGAAAAAGAAGACCCAAGTCGGTACTCGTTGACCCCGACGACGCGTTCACAGTAGGTAATAACGTGTACGCGTAGGCATAAGTGACACCACACAACATACAGACACACACCATCTATACCTACTGGTATATACGAGGTCCCAACTAAGTAAGTGCTCCGTTGCTCCGGCGTTCTGCTGTCGGAGGACGCTAGTGTCATAATTTCCTTAGCTTCCCTCCTGACTAACGACGCCCCGAGCCGAGGTCCGTGTCTCAATCTGAGACGCCCTCAGGACGTCGTTCCCCATGGGGGACGTAGTTAGACCCAAATATAAAACTAAACTAATGAACCACCGTGTGGTTAAAATATTCATCAAAATAAGTCCAGCAAATCTTGGTTTACGATGAACCTATTGCTATAATGTATTGCAGTAAAATACATGTCTCGAATATATTCTCCATGTTCCAATGAATGTGAACACAAATTTTTAAGGCAATAGTTTAAACTAACGAACAGCAATTGATTTTTATGTTTAAGTATGGATTATTAAATACATATAATCAGTACTGAAATGTTAATGACATCATTCTACATGTAGTCATGCGAGCCATGTTAGGAATATTATGGCTTAGTTGAAAAAGCGACATTTTAATGGGCTAAGAAACAAAGATTCGAGTCCTGTTCCTTTTACTGGTTCTGGTAATTTAGCTTAAAAAATGCCCGATGCCCACGATTTGACAACATCAAAGGTAACGAAAGCGATCGAGAAGGAGAAAGTTAGTTATGAAGATAATCACAAAAGAACTTGATCTCCATTCGGAGGTTTAGATGTTTTAGATCATTTGTAACATATTCACAGACGATCTAGAGTTAGACCATCCGGATGCAATCATTATTGGATAGATCGGGATTTTAGAAATCTTATGTTTTGACATGAAATATATAGTTATTCTATTGATCAGTTTCGAGGGCCAATAGTTGGTGATCGTTAATTATTAACGATCACAAAGGGATTAAAAATATCTTGGATAGTATTTCATACTGGAAGAGGCACAAAGGAAAGCGTTCTCAAATTGAGAAGACACTACGAAATTCATATACATATTTACACGTCCATTTTCATATTAATATGAACAGAATAATTTAGGTAATAAAATCTAGCTGTCACTTCACAGAAACTCGTACAAGGGCTAGCTTGACCAGGATAGATCCAAGTTTCACAGATAAATAAATAGGTATGAAACAGCTGTGTGTCCTAGTCTCATTTAGGGCTTCCAATCTCGGAATACCGAGATCTCGGTATTGCGGGATCCCGCGTCACTTTTCAATCCCGCATGATGCGGGATTACGGGCGCGGGATCCGCGGGGGATTTGCGGGACTTAAAAGCCCGAAAAAACCGTTTCTGGTGCCGGTTATATTGTCTCCAAAATACGCACTAGTATGGCAAGCGACACTTTAGATATATTGTTTTTCCTTCCCAAATATTTTCAATTGAAAGCTGACCAAATGACCGAACTAAAAAATTATAAAGTTTTAAATAATTATCATGGTCTTGAGTTAAAAATGTTTTTTGTTTGACTCTCATTCCTCCCTTTTCCTCAATCACCAATTAACACAACGCTTCAGCAAAACATCACTTTTGCAGATCTCCATACAAGTTAGAATTATTTACCAGGTAGGTTGTCTTCTCCTTTCCCAGTAAAAATAATATAATCATAATATTTGGGAAAACAAATAAGTATACAATATAAAATTTTTTAAATATAAAACTATGCTATGAGCAGCAAATTATCATTCCTTCAACTTATCACTGAACTATTTGCACATATAATTACTAATATAGATATAATCATACCTACGGTATCACTTTCCACACACTGCACTACGAGCACAACAAAAACAATAGTCAAATATGTCATTTTTTAAAAGATTTATCACACCTACATGATATAATATAAAAACAAGCTGTACAGGAAACAAATAGTAAAATACTGCGAACAGAAATAATCGTCACAGTAAAGGCATAATGATAACATATCAGATCTGTCGCAACGTACCTTATCAGTACTTTCACGTCACTCATATTATTTCACGATCAACCTTGGTGGAACCTTTCAAACTGACGCAAGGCTGTATAATTCAAAAATGTATATCACTTTTTCTTGTTTAGAATTTAAATTTAATAGTCACAACTCAAAGTAAAAAATGATTTCCTCATTACTTTGTGTTATTGTCTATACCTAGATATAACGTAACACGCGATACATGTACATATCTACAAATATGTACATTATTAATAATGAAAAAGACAAATGTTGTCTACGTAAATAATATTCTTTGCGTATAATGTTTTGTTTTCTAGAGTTCTTTCGATTCTTTTAAACCAATGCCCTGAAAGTGTAACGTCCTCGCAGGCAAGATCTATCAATTATATAAAGATGGGTACCTGTCCTCACGTCTTATTTATCAACACGTAGAAGATTTAAAGGGTATTTTTTTTATAAAAACTTACTCAGATAAGATATTACATCTAAAAGTGTTGAAAAGTGAATTAGAGTATTTTAAGAAACTTCATCGTGTTTGAAGACATGAAAATGCTATACAGAGTTTCGCGTACAATAAAAGGAATATACCTACATGTTTCTTTTCTTTGAGGCTTCCTGTTTTATTGGAGACAGTTATGGGTGACTCTTTCAGGTATCCAATATCCGGGAGTATCCTGTATGTTGGTTTATGCGCGTGTAGAGGTCGGGTTCCTGTTAGAGCGTTTTGGGTTGCGGGGTTCTAAGTCAGCCGTGGACTTTTTCTGTGGCATCCAAATTAGCCTGGCTATATTTAGTTTCAAGTTAGAGCCTCTTTTTGGGGTCTGGATCCCAGTGGATATATCGGATTGACACTCGTTGATTCTGAGTAATGGGGGCAGGTGAGCGCTTCCGTTTTAACAAACCAGTCAACAGTGGGCGGTGTCCGTATCAACCAGGTCTGCTTCCTATTGGGCAGATAAAGAAAAACTTTCCACTATAGTAAATATTATTACCAAATTTCACTGAGAGAAACGGTCAAACATACAGTTTATAAAAAATCTTAAAATATTGTTAAGGCTTCTTTAGCATGTAACCTCGAAGCAAAACTTCATTAAAAATATGTCATGTAAAATCTTGACCTCGTGACTATTTTATAAAATTAATAAATAAAATATTATACATAATACAAATATATGGACGTAAGTATATTGGCTTTTTATAGGCATATATCTAATAAATATATAAAGCTCATGTTATCGTAAGTATAAATAAATATTGTATATACGAAAAAGGTATTTGGAATGCCAAAAACAAATGCGATAAGACTGATGGACTGTACACAAATCCATTTTTATCTCAATAATATTAGTAATAAACGAAATACACAGCAAGTGAAGGCTATCAGTGTACACATTCTTTATTATGAAATGGAAAAATTGTCTTTTGTCATATATTTAAAAATTTTAGTTCTACGAAAATTACTACGAAGTGTTTCGTAGCGCTTTAAAGGTTTGGTGCTACGACGTTTGGTTTTTAATATGTACTTACGAAACAAAAATATTGTTACAATATTTTGAAACTTGAAAGGAGATTCTTTAAAGCAATAAATCATAATTAGTATCCACGTTGAAAATACAAATGAATTGGATAAGAGATATCGATATTGATAAGAATTACAAAATAGTGACCCCTATTAGTTACTAGATGTGGGTCAAGTCATTCCCAACAAATAATGTTTTACAAATTGTAGCTAATATTTTCTCATATTGTGTTGGTTTTGACCTCCTCTTTGTAGTTTTCTGTGGATTGTGCTATCATGGGCTGTAGCTACTATTTTTTATTAGAAACAACGTGTTTCTTTGTGAAGACCAACTAAGTTGTTTATCATTTAATTATTTTTTTTTTATTATCTAAGTTAATGCGTGACTACATTCCATCTGATGGAAAGTGGAAATGTAATACGTGGCAAGGATCATTAACCTAGCAACCTATTCACTCTTCCCTTGAAGACACCCACATAGTATTCGGAGAATGTTGTCTACGTAAATAATAAAACCAATGAAGTATAAAAAACTAAAATAAAATAAATAAAACTAAAATAAATAATAAAATTAAAGCGGTATAATAAACGACAAAATCTTGTATTGAGTATTTTATCTGCAGTTATTCTTTCTATTGTCCGCTACTAAGTAGGTACTAAATGTTGATGGTAGTACAGATTTCCTTCACATTGTGCTATTTAAGCCCTATGTAGGGCACACACGTTTGGAATCAGTTGTTTACGACTAAAATTATCAAGAGGGATGCTCACTGATAACAGTTAGTTGCAGATAGTTAATAACACATTAAGGTTAGGTCAATTTGTTAACGCTTTGTAAATATGTCTCATATTGGTCGGCTATGAAAATTGATAATAATCCATAATAATGTATATCTATTAAGCAAACATTACTTCAAAACAAATTTTAATTTAAATTCTTGTTGTTATAAGACGTGTAAATATTTCTCTATTAATATTTTAGTCAAGCTTTAGAATGTGTAAACAGAGTGAAGATAAAAAAGAACGAAAATATGTCTTATTATATAAGATAATTGCTATATCATTGCTCCAGACGTTTAGACAGACAAACATAAAAATGTTATCTGTTTATATGAAATTATGTAAGATCTTACTACAAACAAACACACACACGTAGGTATATGTACGGCAATCGAACGATTTGGTGTGTTGTGTGTAAACAATGACCTCAGGGGCTTTATTTTTAGTTCACGTCTGATAGTCGACGGCCGACGCGGCATTTCGCCTACTGCCCTTAGATATCTGTTGCTATGTGCACTTAAAAGGTCCCAAATTAAATGAATTATTAGATGTTTCATATTGAGTATTATCTATACAATTGAATTGTATATACAATTGAAGTTTTAGGTATGTTTTTGTTATAGTCCCGCGAGGATTTATTGTAGGGGATACCTACTCGGTGGGTAGGTAGGTAGGTAGGTACCTACTTATTGAATAGGCACCGACTTGTTTGATGTAAGCGTAGGGTTTGTAGTATAAAGTTCAAATAATAATAAAAACTTTTCACATGTAAAGCTTATATAAATATAAATTTAAAAGTAAGCTTTCTTATAAGGCTTATTTTTTAGATGTGATTATTTTGAGGTGACGTATTCTGTTATCGGAGTTTTAAACAATCTCATTTATTACTTTCTCTATTATTGTTGCTATGAGACAGACATTGGAGTACGATATGAATATGAACTCTCTATAATCAAAGTTGTAACGTGTATTTTCTATAACAAAACATTTCACAGATTTTTTTACCTTTATATGTTAAGCAAGTTTGCAATTAGCAAACAATGTTGAAGAACATACGTAGTAAGTACTGAAACAGTTTGTATATAAAAGAAATTTTAAACTTTGAACATTAATATAAGCTTTTCGTGGAAAAATTTCAGATCCTTAACAAAATAAATTATCACTTTTATTTTGTGACATAATTTATAAGGATTTTAATCTTAAATTGGTCTTAAGGAGATCCGTGATCCGGAAGAAATCAGAAGAAAAGTTTCTTCATATGTTCAGAGTTTGTTTGTTGCTGTACTAATTGTACTAATGGATTGATTGTACCTACTATAGTTCTTATAAGACTGGTCGATCGGGCTAGTATCATCCTCGTATTTGATGAGTTTAGTTATTACAATTTAGTTACTGTTAAGGTGGCACAGCCTAGTTGTAGTCATTTGTTTTTAAATCGTATGCAGACTGTGTAGATATAACTCCTATTTTAGATAATTTGTCATAAGCTATTATATCTGAATTTTGTATGATGAGCTGGATACTCAAACTTTTCTTTTTTCTTTGTGTTTGATGTTGTTATATCTTTTCCCGTTTGTCAAGATCGCAGAGTATTAGTTATCAGTTTTCCATCACCACTTACCACCAGGTGACTGTCTGCTCAGCTTGAAATTCCATTTTTTGAAAAAATACCAGAGATTTATATTCCTTAATATCCTACCTATATACTCATCTTCTACTACCCTCCTTACTCTCCAAGGTTGTCAAAATAGTGCAACATTCCATATTTATAGATGTCCACGGACGACAGTAAGTAAGATTACCATTAGGTAAGTTGATATTCTGCTCGTGTGCCCCTGCAAATATAGGTAATTAAAAATAAAATAATCTAACTAACAAATCCCTAAAATGCGAGACATAAAAGGAATCAAAAATAATATTTAAATTCACATAATTAGATTGAGTTCACTTATTTTTGTTCATTTCGTTAAATTTGGAATCCTTATCTGTATGAGGGTAACTGCAGTTCGTTTCAGAGCCATCGCCCTTTGTCACTCTATTTATAAACTGTCATATTTCGTGGGAAAACTATATTCCTTCAGCATAACAACAAATACTTTAAAAAAAAAACAAATGCACTAATTACTGTAATGGTCTTTTAAGACAAAAACACAACAGTTAATCTCATTTGATTATGTTGTTATTTTTATAATTTACTAAGATAAACGAAAAGGTGCTTGTTGTCTAATGATACAAACAATAGGATGTTAGAATCTTGTTGACAATGTTTTGTAAATGTTATTATCGACATAAACAAGTTTTGAGATTCCGTACTATGGACCACGGAGCTTATTTTTAGAACAGACGAGTTGTCGTTGTTTCATTCATAAAATATCAGTTCATCAGATCAAACATTCATTGTGCTCTTATTAGGAACTAATAATGCATTTCAAATACATTGTACGTTGTTTTAATTATTAATAATTTCTTTTTCTGTGTTAAAATAATATAATTAAATTATTTTTATTAGAGAATATGTAATTACGTGATAAAATAGAAGCAGTGATCTTTTGCTAAGAATATTGTTATATTTTTTTAGGTATATATCGTGCTGGTGTTGAACAGAAGCTGGACAGATGCTGAGGATACCGAGGTTTACAGGATGAGCGACCGAGTGTTCACCTGCAGCAAGTGGCTGTCCTCTGTTATCGACAACTTCTGTAACAAAGTCTTCAAGATCGTTAAACGAGACACTTCTCTGTTAATAGGTCAGTTCATAGTATTTTCATATTTTATTTTTCTTTTTTTTAATATAAAGAGAAAAAGAAGAACTCCCGCGTCAAAAATAGTCAGCGTTGGTGGTTTAACAAATATTTAAATAACGGACACCATCTACATCCAGACTCAGAACAACCACCTGGTTATCATATATATTCAGTGAAGGAATCGAACCTTATTACTCACTCACCATTTGGCCAACATGGGATATCATCCTACTCCTATATATATTAAATGCATTTAATTAATATTTTTTTAATTAATATGCATGACCTCTTCGTTCTATTAACTTGCCTGCAAACGAACTATTGGTATACTGATTAGTAACCCTGACTGCTGTGTCAAAGGTCGTGGGTTCAATTCCTACACGCGACAGTTGTATATATTATCTACAGATTGTTGTTTCGAGTTTAGATGTACCTACTTTGTGTAAGTTTAGAACCACCGAAAGCTCAGGGGATTAATTTTTTTTTAGAGTCTTAGGTATGCTATCACATCAACAAGTTGGAAAATATAGGTATTGCTGTACCCTATATTAATAAAATAAGCTACCTATATGCCAACCTAAATACAAAGTTGTAATAAAATAGTTATTATTATATTTTAACCTGAAAAAACGATAGGCATACAAAAAGATTCTTAACATAATTTCCTGTTTATAAAGTATATCTAATCCCCTTAGAGTATGCTATCATTTCTTATCAGTCGAAAACCCAATAAAAAATCTCCTAGTCATCGTCTGATATGACATTCCGCATCACGTCATTTATAAATAACATTATTTACAGATAAACTCACACCAAAGGATTTACGAAAAAATAGAATCCAACAAAGTTTGTTGCGCGTGCGCAGACAGGTCGCCAGTGAGTGCTGCGAGCGTCCTTGCACTGTTGGGAACATCATCATGTATTGTCCGGATGACGCGAAACTACTCATCGAAGATCCTGATATATTTGATTAGTCAACTAGAACACCATTAAGAGCACAACTCAATCAGTTTCATTATTTTTCCAACTTTCACTTGCCATCTTAACTAGTCCGGGTATTCGTAAAGGTCGGACAAGCTCATTATTTTTAATAATGAATAAAATTTTGACAACAACTCATATTATTTATCATGGAGAAAATAAACTTTTAGAGGAAGTTGTTAAAAAAATAGGTAGCCATTTCTACCTCTATAACTCAAAATGAAGTCTTGTTTTTAAAGAGGTAGTCAGTTTATTATAACAAATTGTAGATATCTAAAATCTTTATTGAAAGAGCCTTGTTAATCCGACCTAAAAAGGAATACCTACTTTTAATTCAAATTGATATACCAATCAAAGTTTGACGTCATTGAAAAATAATACGATTATTAAGTATTATTATTTATAATCAATAAATATAATACATCAAGATTTGTTGTTTTTATCATTAAAATCTATGACGTTTCAGGAGATTAGATTTAAAACATTTTAAATTTATCATCAATCATACTTCCAGAAATAGATTTGAAGATGTCGAATTGTATTTTTAAAAATTTATTTAAATATTTTTTTGCTGGATTTTCCCTTAGAATTAAAAGTTGGTGCTGCAAATATTGTACAAACATTCTAACAAATATTGTATTGTATGGAGAACGACGAAAACCGCTAGAAAGACTTAAAGATCTTCATAGAACCTTTACACTCTGCTATATAAGAGAGACAAAACTAAGCTAAATATTACCCAGTAGGTACACAAGATACATTTTGATAAATATACACAAAAATAGACAATATCCATTCCTTTTATTTTATAAAAATTTCAAAATTATTTATTTATTTCCAAGAGCCTTAAAGTTCATTTGACTTGTTAGGAACGACTATCGTATAAAGTGGCGGGTAAGGGCTATGACATCTGTGAGACTGCATAGAGTTTGATTAGCTTGATTTTTGAGGGGGTTTCTGCTTTAGGCTGGTGCCCACATGAGCACCTTTCCCCTACTTGAGGATTGCCTCATAGTTAATTTTCAAGAGTGTAAAGTTAAGTAGCACTGACAAGTTGTAAAATGCCTTTTTAACAAAAATTTTCGTGACAAAGCTGTTAAAGGAAATCTTTCTATTTATAAACACCTCTGTCCCGACAAATACGATCACATATGTATAGAATGCTTAGTTCTTGAAAGCTGGAAACGACTGCGACCTGCGTGTAGGAAGGTAACAATATGGTTAGGTAGGCTAGGTAAGGTAGGGTGGAGAGTTCCGAAGAAGTCCCAAAGGTGGCAGATTGTAATCCTGTTTTTATACATTATTGTATTCGCTATTCGTTTGTATTCAAATTTATTTTATCGATTTATTAGTATTATACGCGAAAGTTTCGTGATGATGAATGTGTGTTATTCTGTCAAATAAAAACTTCACATATTTTTTTTTTACATCTAAGAAAATGTGTTCATCCGATATATTCAGATATTCTGCTATAACTGTGTAGTTAGTGTAAATTAATTCTGTAGCATTGGCGTTACTGAGTAACACACATACACAATCCTTACAAATTAGGATTGTGTAATTTGGCCAATATACAAGCGACAACAGTTTGAAAAATCCTGTAAACTGTCTGACTAAACGAAAGCGATTAGAAACTAAAAAAGATTAAATTTTTGGATTTTTGTAAAATAGCACCGAAATTTTCTTGAAGTTCCTTGATTTTGATGATGCCAGTTTAAAAATTACAATCATTTGCATGGATCACGTAAAATCAAATAATTCGGTAAAAGCGGAATAAAAAAAAAAGTATTTGAGGTTATCGTATTCAAACAAAGATACTCGGGGAAGTATTGTTTTATATTCAGTATTATATTTATCTGAAATGTACCTAATGCTTGAAAGTAATAACGTGTCATGCATGTTTACTCAGATTAGATTTGTGTATCGATATATTTAATGAAAATGTCTGTTGGTACTTACTTGTTAACAGGAAGCACTCATTAGCTGTATATTGAAAATGTAACAAAATGGCGGCTTAAGTAATGCTAATTGGAATATAAGCACGATTTAGATTTGTATCCATAACATTTTTTTAATGGCAAGACTTGTGAATGATAAAACTAAAAAATCTATTTAATAAAAGACACATGTAGTGGTGAGGCTGATTAAAAAAGTATTAAAATTATTTATTCGATAAATTTCTCTAATTGCTAAATTTGTATCTTTTTATTTGCCTCATATCGAAATCGGATAATATAATAAAATTCCTTGATTATAAACAAAAGGGATGAAAGTCCAAATCTGTGGAATATAAATCAATGATTCTACGATGAGACAGAAACAAATGGTAACAGATTTATCCATAGAATTTTAGAGCCATAGGCAGGCCTATGACTTTTTCAGTCTCTGACAAATAATAAAAGAGGGAAGATGGGGGACCGATATTTATCTTTTTCTAATCACACGTGCAAGATAGAGGTAGGTAGTCATTTGCCTCTTTTTTTGATGCACACAATTTTGGCTGGCTTCTCTACTCTACGTACAAGTATGAATTTATGAGAATAAACTAACTTTACTATTCAAATGAAACATGTATGGGTTGAAATAAAACAAATGACGTAGCTGAAAAAAATTATATTTTATGAGAAATTATAATTTACAATATTACATACAGGCATCCATCTTCAGTCGGAACTTAAGCTAAAATTCTCACAATCTCACGCAAAAGGTAAAGCAACGTTAGACTATAACATAGCAATTGTAGTCATTTTCAATTAAAAAAAAAACCGAAAAACAGGTAAGAAATACGTCAGTTCGCGAAATTCAGTCCTTAAAGAGTAGATATGAAGGCGCGAACCTTACGGCTATGAGATACATCCTTCAATAACTATGTTATCGGTACACTTGAGCTTATGAATTCAAGGCCCCATTACGATATCAGTGTAAAAAAAACATACCATCTTCACCTAATTTACACTGGCCTTACCATCAGGTACCTAAACTTAAAACAGTAAAAAATAAATGCTTCAAATTATTACAAAACATTCATAAATGCTGAATTATATAAACATGAATCATTAAACTACATATAAAAATTGCTAGTTCGTTTTGAATATACTAACTTAAATGATATATATAATATTTGGTCTGTCTGGATGTATCTACAAGCCGAAGGTAGCTAGAAATTCGCGAGTCAAGTGCCGGGGCAGCGCCAAACCCGGCCATATAAAATATAACTTTAAAAGAAACAGTATGTACAATGCGAACACATACATACATACACTGCTTTGATAACATCAATAAAAGTTTCAAGTTTGTGCGATACGTTCCAATTTCAACATATATTTTTGAGCATCTCAGACATGTGTCGTAAGAGGAGCAAACAGTTTTGCTATTGACATAGTTTACTAAGCTTAAATGTATTAAGAAATCAAGAATTACAACAACAAATAAGTTAATTCAATAAGTTATATAATTAAAATGGAAACTTCGTTTCCATATATAAATTAATGTAACTAAAATATAACACAAAGCAACACACACATAAGCATATAATAAAAATACTATAAAATATGGACAACAATAATAAATTGTATATTTGTGCTTCGTTACAATGTTTGTGCCAATAGCAAAACTTGGCGTCGGCCGTCACGTCACTGTGTCGTGTCGTGTCGTGTCGTGACGTGTCGTGTCACGTCACGTCACCGTCACTGTCAGCTCGAACACTCAGCACATTTAGTCCAAAATGTACAATATATTACATTTGTGTTAACTTCACGATCATTAAAATCGTCGGCACCGTATATTTTTTTTTTAATACAATCATTCGTTTCAATGTATCTCGGGTCTAGTAAAAAAAGTTATACAAATGCTTCAAAAATATCCTTATACAACTAACGTAGTAACCATCTATCAGACGTACGTCTATCAAAGTGGAATCCTCAAACACGGGTAACATTAGGAAGAAACCGAATACACCGGACTGCGTACACAAGCCTACGATAATAAAATAGTATGCGTCGAGTCGTTTCATTTAGACGCATCGCATTTTATATAATATATTATAAACAGTTTAAATAATAACACATAACATGTATCAATTAACAAAATTCTAATGTACAAAAGTAACGCAATATTTATTAAAAATACAATCAAACTATATAAATGAATATAATCTTTCAAGTAAGCATAAAACAGTGAAGCGAGCGGTCACCGGTCCCGGTCCGGTCACGATCCGGTCACGTGACGACACGCCCGTGTGACTCGATCCCTTAATTAAATAAATATCTATCGGCCCTCGAGCCGCATATCCCGTTAGGGACGACATCAACATTGGACTAGTTTGTTCAAATCCATACACAATAATGTATTATAGAAAGATACAATGGCAACAAACTTTACATCAAAAAAATAATAATCTAAAACAATGACTAAAAGCATGGTAAGGCCAAGACTCACCAATAAAATGCATTACCAATACAGACACATACATAAGTCGTGAATAACTTCATCATAAAAAACATGTCAAAAAACCTGACGCTGGAGGCGAGGTCGTCCTGGTGCTATAGTGATTAAATGACTTACAGCTAAGTACAGAGTCCGTACACTCGTACACTCATGCACTCGTACACTCGTACACCGGTACACTCGTACACTGTCTACACCAGGTTGTACTCCTTGAGGTTGGACTGCAGGATCGTGTCCTTCACCGCCGCGAACACGAATCGAATGTTCTCCGTGTCTGGAATTATTATTATAATTTAATATCTACAAATAAACATCAATATTATAGAAATTCTGGCGTTCAAAATTACTGCATTCTGATTTTTAATACAACTTACATTTTCTTCTTCAAAAACACTCCGAAGCTATTTTATATTATTTTATATTCTTCATATAGTGTGTTGTTTTATATAAATATAAACGAATAAATTCTATCTAAATAAACACTAACTTCCAAAACCGTATTTAAATTTCATGCAAGTGCATCACAGACAAAAAACCAAACAAAAAAATCTGTTTTACATTTTTAACTAAAAAAGGCATTAAAACTATAATGAATTTCTATAAAAAAAAACATGCCCTATAATCATGCACCGAAACCAAATAAAAAACACTAAATTAAACACAAAATAAAACACACAAATAGAAAATAAAACAAATATTTATTTGACTATATAAAAGCACAATCATGCCAAGTTAAACTCCTTGAGTGCGGACTGCATGATGGTGTCCTTGACCGCACAGAACACCAGTTTTATGTTTTCAGTGTCTTTAAATACATCCAGCGCAGCATGCGGAAATTAATGACATAAGAACGAGAAGCATACATTCATTTGTACAGGGTTATTTGTAATTAGTTGGCCACCTCTTGCAGGCAGCCTCTTTACATCAATCCCAAAAACATTTGTTCTACGACTTTTTAAAATTAAAAGTTTTAAAATTTAAATTTTCAGCAAAATCTTTTTGTTTCGTTATTTTTGTGTTGTTTATCAAGATTTGTAAAAAGTTATAGAAGAAATGTTGTTGGGATTGATGTAGAGAGGCTTCCTGCAAGAGGTGGTCAGCTTATTAAAAATAACCTTACACATATATATGTTTCTGGGTTACTTGTATTATCAATGAAACATTTAGGGTTCCAGTGCGAAAATATCTTGAAAAATGTGCAACAAAAGTGTACATATATTTTTTTTGTCATATTTGCCAAGGAAAAATAAAAAATTGGTTTAGGCCAATTTTTTTTTATAAAAAAAACAAACTATGTATGGAAATTGTATGATTTGTAAAAATATGAATAAGTTGTTTGAAATTATTAGGGACTAGAAAAATTAGTTTGGATTATTTTAAAATCAGAAATAAGCGAATTTATATGATGATAAATATTTATTAGTTAAGGAGAGGGGACAGCAGATGTCGCTTGCAACAGCTAGTATTATAACGCAAGCTTTTGCATAGGAAATTTTACACAATATAGTATTTGAGTATGACACTATTTTTATATTAACGTTAAAATTATTCTGATATATCAAATATTGTATCATAGAAAAGACAGGCATTAAAACAGATAATAAATATAATATAGACATATAATAAAATGAAACATTTAAAAACAAAATACAAAACCGGCGAAATTACTATAAATTCTATTCTAACAACACACAAAAATATATTTTATATATAACACAAATAGCATTACAACACACTAATGAAGCAACACAACACACTACTTACTCTTCCCTCCAAGTGTATTTCGTACGTACCTAAATAATCTTTGGAAAATTATACACTTTTTTGAAATATGCAGTAATTTTGAGCCATTTCTCACTTGTACATAGGTGTTAAATCTTGTCTCTATTATATATTCTCATTTAGTTTTACTAAAGAATTAATGTAAAAATATTATGTAAAATAAAGTTTTTGAGACGATTTGTTTATTAATCGAACATTTTTAGATTAAATAATGATATTTAAATAGATTAAAGTTAGATAACTTTAATTGTTGTTTCCTAAAAAAAAAAAATTCGTGAAATTTTAATCTCAGTTTGCTTACAATCGTTCGTAAAAACAATCTCTACATACAATAGACCATTATTTCGATCAATTAAATTTGTACTTTCGGGTGTTTGTGTGAGGACGAAATATATGTTTGAGGGAGTAAACATTTCACCGTGTATGTGTGTGTGTGTGTGTGTGTGTATGAGTGTGTGTGTGTGTGTGTATGAGTGTGTGTGTGTGTGTGTGTATGAGTGTGTGTGTGTGTGTGTGTGTGTATGAGTGTGTGTGTGTGTGTGTGTGTGTGTGTGTGTGTGTGTATGAGTGTGTGTGTGTCTGTATGAGGTTGTGTGTTAATGAGTGTATGAGTGTGTGTGTTAATGTGTGTGTGCTTGTTAGTGTGTATGCGTGTATGCATATAGGTCTGTGTGGGCTTGGTCTCACTAGCTTAAGCAAATGCTACAGGACAAAATATTAACATTGCCTTTAAAATAAAAGTGGAAGTTTTTTGAGGGTCATCAAGTCACATCGATATGAAAACACCGCCAAAGAAAGTTCATTTCATATTTAAGTGGTTTCTGAAAGAAGGACAATGAGAACCGCCCTATGAAATGACCCCCAAACATTCAGATGGTATTTTGTAGCCGATGGCGTTTAGTGGAAGTCGGCGACAGAAATCAGATGCTAATCGGAACACTGTATTATATGCGGTAAAAGACCCACAACGATGCTACATATATATCTAAGACCCAATCGAGGCTGTTTAAATGTGAAAACTTTTACGTAGTTTATGTGTTTATATATATGAGTGTGTGTGTGTAAAGGTGTGTTTGTATGTAAAACTGTGTTTATGTGTGTAAAGGTTTGGTTTGTGTGTGTATGTGTGTGTGTGTACTCACCAGTGGCGCACGTGAAGTGGGAGTAGATGATCTTCTCCGCGTCAGGGTTGAGGTCCACGAACATGCGCAGGATGAACTCGCGCGCGGTGCTGGCGTCGCGCTGAGGACCTGCGGGGGACTAGCGTGCTACTGGACCGGACTCGGACCGGACCGGAACCGACCGAGACCGGACTGGGACCGTCCACGTTGGTGCTCGTTCTTGATTACGAGTGCATTTATGAAACTTTCAAAGCACCAGCGTGGACTATTACATCTAGCTCATACAAAATACTATGCACAGTCTAGCCTACTAATACTCGTAGTGCTAACTCAAATCTAGCAAGAATTACTAAAAATGCCATGTTAATTGGGATATTTTGGGTGAAAATAATATTCCCATCAAACGCTACATAAAAATCTAGCGCACATAGTTCGTCAACCTGTCGCTGTCGTGAAATGAGAGTAACACTGTCTATCTGGATCCGGATTTTCCTTCAGATATTTCTGAAGAATATATTCTCTCGCTGGTATCGGATCGCATTTCGGTCCTATTAGAAATATATTTATTATGAAGACATTGAATTTCGATTTAAAATATGATAACGTAACATACCTTCATACTCAGGAAAGTAGTCTACGAGGTGAGAGTACATAATCTTCTCTTCGAGCAAATCCTTTTTGTTCAAAAACAGGATGACCGAAGAGTGTTGGAACCAAGGATACGTGATGATCGTCTTGAACAACGCCTTTGATTCTTCCATTCGATTCTGGAATTTGGATGACATTTTTTTATTTTACTATTTGTAACCTATTCAACAAAGCACATTTTAAAAAAGTTGGTAAGTTCTTTAAAGCACTTAATGTTGACCAATTTTAACTAAGTATTGGTATAAAACTGATTAAATGTGGAAAAATATTCGAAAAAAAATACATTAAAAAAAAGTTAATATATTTTTGAACCCCTTAATGTTGAAAAACCTTTAAGTATTGTTATAAAACTGGTTAAATATGGAAAAATGTTACGATAAAAATAAAAGAAAAAAAATTACAACTCACCTCATTTTCAGACTCGAATAAAATTTGATCATATTCACTAAGAGCTACTAAGAATATGATAGACGTCACGTTCTCGAAACAGTGGATCCACTTCCTTCTCTCGGACCTCTGTCCACCGACGTCTACCATCCTGATGACGGACAATGTTATTATCATAGGACCGTACATTTTTAATAATTAAATTCATGTAAGCAAATACATTTTTTCATAAATTTCTTATAAATTGCCTTTATTTCATATTTTGCCTTTTTTTACTAAATTCATATAAACAAATAAATTAATAATCTTGTAATAAAAAGAATTTTTGTGCTAGCAACTTTCATCTTTTGACATAGTATTGTGTATTCTAAAAAAAAAGTAATTCTTTTTACTATCAATGAAGGATATAAAATGTAGATAAGAGTTCCGAGCAAATAAATTAAATTATTAGATTATAAGATTATTATTAAATTCCGAGCATAGATGAGTCAGTAAGTCATGACCTTAATAATAATACTATTAATATAATTAATAACTATTAAGACAGCACAAGGTGCAAAACTATACAACAGCCACCAAAAAACAAACCATTTTCCATACAACATGCACAAAATATTTAAATTTAATATTATTCATATATAAAAGCTTTTTAAAATATATAATAAAAAAACATTTATTGTGAAATTATTTTATATTTCATATATGATGAATTGATAAATATATGGTGAACAGACCGACATACATAATATATATTTTTAAATATGTTATTTATTTTTTTTAAAGTTACCTAAAACAGATCTTCATTTTTCTATTTTCCCAAAACTTTTCACCGCCAAACCACCACCACCACCTTGCATAGATTATGATATGAAGTGAAGTTAATATGAATGATTTTATTTATTATTTTTTGTGCTTTAATTTTTTTTTTTATAATTTTCAAACTGACAGCCAGCCAGTGCCAACCCTGGGTTAATAAAATATTATAATATACAGTGGACGCCGCTTATTGTGATCGCGATTAATGTTATCAGCCGGCTATTGTTATCGAAAATGGTCGGTCCCAAATTTCTTCTTAAAAATACATTTGAAAAAAGGCGCTTATTGTGATCAAAAGTCGCTTATTGTTATCGATTTAGAAGGGTACAAATGCTATTTATAGAAATATTTATTACTAAGATAATCCTCATTCAAAAATCCTTTTGTTTGAATTTACAATCTTTACCTATTGTACAAATTCCGACCTTTTGAAAAGTTTCTCACTTTTCAAAAGGGAAAAAACACCTAGTCACTTTCGTTAATTACCTTTTTGAAAACAATTAAGCGATGGTCCTGCATTTGTCTATAAAAGGCTTGAAATTCGTATTTCCCTCAGTTCTCCTCAAACTACCGATAGAGTTGAAGTAATCGTATCTGAGACAGTTTTGAAACATTTTTTGAGTTTCATCGTTCGAAGTGCTTAACTAAAATTAAAGTCATGCTAAAACGCCGAGATTATACGAATGAAGAAAAACAACAAATTCTCGAAAAGTACGATCAATTACCGAAAATAAGTCAACGTGATGCTGCGATTCAACTGGGAATTTCTCAACCACTCCTGTATAAATTTCTAAAAACAGATCTGAGATCGAAATATACTATAGAGTACTTAAATCAATTCTAAATTATTACAATTCATATTTTATCAATATGATCATTTATTATGTGCACTAAAATCCCCCAACAAGCATGAAAAAGTACCATCCGCATAATGTTATCATTCGGCTATTGTTATCAAAACGGGCTGGGCTGAAAGTGATCACAATAAGCGGCGTCTACTGTAATATGTATTAGTAAAATATTACTGTTTTGCATTTAAAGCCTTGTTAGAGACCATATTTTTATTTTAATATATATTATATTGTTTATGAAAAAAAATTTTAGGATTATTACATGATATAATTCAATCATTAATAAAAAATATATATACTCTATATTTATTTTTAGAATTGTATATATTTTTATATATACTAAAAATAATATACTTTTTTTTTTGCTTACATATATACTATTTAGACGAATATAAAATGTTGAATAGTCAAACTTAAATTTGTTATATATATTATAATGAAATGTTATCACATTAATGAGAGATGCACATTTGGGAGATAGGTAATCTGATAAAGGCCGTTTGTTATTTAGGTCATATTATGTATGTCGTGAATTTTAGTATATTTACATAAGTATATATAAAAGCAAGCAAGCTTTCAAACTACACACTTCCAAACCAATACTGGACATCAATTCCGGCCCTGTTAAGTACTTACTACCTTCTGTTTAGCATATTTAAATTAAAAAATCTAATATTTTCATATCTCATTTTAATAATTGAATAATATTAATAGTTAAGTTCTATATCTAGCACTCAGGGATCACCGAACATGTCTAAAGGATCATCAAACCAGTTTACGGGATCATCAAACAAGTCTAAGGGATCACCGAGCAGGTCCAAGGGATCACCTCGACATACCTAAATATTATCCCGTCAAGATCGAAAGGATATTCAAGTATACCGGTAGTTGGCTGTCGGGCTCGCAGAATGTCTTGCTCAGTCGGTAGATATCCGTCACTTTCGATTCTCGGTAGATCACTTAAATAACTGCAAATTCATGCGTACTTACAATGCATGCATGCATATATAATTATAGGAACGAATTGTTATTATTATCAAATACAAGTAAACGAGTTAAATGCATTATTTTTAAGCCTCTGTAACCTTATTTATATAATTTAATAAGTTAATTGAGTGAACTTGAACGTCGATCGTATTGACCTTCCAGATCTGTTATAATACCGCTACAATAACCTGCGGTCAACTCGTATTTTATACTCTACATTGGATAACAATAACAATTCCCCATTTACCCTGTAATAACAAAACAAAGACCACATGCAGACACTTGCAAAGCACAAGTTAAAATAAAATATTATAAGACCCAGACACGAAAACATTCAAAGCACATTAAAGTTATGCCTAAAACGATGGTAAGAACAAGAACAGAAATCATGCAAAGCCCAAGATGGTCCAACATGCAACATGGTCCAATGTCCAACATGGCCCAACGTTTGAACCACGATTGTACCTAAATCTGATCTCCTCGAGGTCGAAGGGGTACTCGATGATGCCGGTGGTGGGCACTCTGACGCGCAGTATGTCCTGCTCAGTCGGGAGGTAGTTGGGAGCGGCCACGCGGTCTATCTCCTGTAGGTAGCTATGGGAAGTTTGAAGGGTGGCTGTTTTAAAATGCTTTGGCAAGGATATTTGTCTTTCTTTTTATGAAGTAATTCTTGTATATTGAGTCTCCCATATATTTTTATATATTTTTATGATACCTTTACGTGATATAACAACTGGTCTTTATATTTCTGTCGGATAAAAAAAATGCGTTTGTGCAAATTTTTGTGAATATGGGTTTATATTATTGTTTTGATATTACCTTATTTTATTGTATTGTTTAAATTATTTTGGTTACATCCTTCGCGTAAAAAATCAGTAAAGTATGTTTTGTTTTTTTTTCCTGTAAAAATAGCTTTTCCAAATACACAATGCTGAAAGTCAACGAAATATCAGTCTTCGCATCATCTAAGATTATGTCAGAGATAAATATTTTTAAGAGTATGGATCAACTGAGTACTCAACGATTTTAATATGACATCAGTGTTTACGAATTCGCAATACATATTTTTATAACCAAATTTAGTTAATTAAAAAATATTTTTATTCATAGAACAAACAAACAAACAGTGATCAAACCAAACAAATCATTCATGATTAATTTATAATAATATAAAACAATCAATTTAAACACACGATTCTTTACATAACACCTATTGTTCTAATCTTTATATTTGATATTTATTAAAATTCTAGTATTAGGTTTTTTTATATAGTATATTTATTAATAAAGAAATTGTTTTTATCATCTACATAATTTAACTTTTAATGCCACTGATTATTTTGGGATCAATTATTAACTAAATGATCAGTAGTAAACAGAATCAGAAATAGTTGAATTTTGAGCATTGCAGTTTAATAAAGAAACAAAACTCTCTAACAATTAAAAAAAAACATATTTGAATGAACAGAAACAAAATTGTTTATGACTTATGAATCAATGATATTATTCAAAGCATCATTTAGGGTCGAATTAACTGAATTTTGTTATCTTCTAAAAAAAGACGGCAGACTTGGAAGTCATTATGCACTTTTTCCTTTCCATTTAACTTGGTGGCGAAAACAATGCAATATCAATAAATTAAACAAAAAGATTTTGAATTTAAATACACGCTTAAATAATTATTAGGAAAAGTGGAAAATGTCCTTTGAACCGAAACTCATAATAGAAGTTAATTTTATTTTGAATACTTATCTATTGAGTTTGATTAATAAAAAAATATATATATTTCTATGATTTATTTAATAACCGAATATTCCTTCTATACTATGTGTTTTTATTTAATATGATATACTTATTATTTAATATGATATATGATATACTTCTAACACATACAAATTATAAAACAGTATTTTTCTTAATATCAAACCAATATAAATCATCTGCCTGGGTATCGAACCCGTGACCTATCGGATGGACAAGGCATCGCCACCACTAAGCATCTGTGTCACAAATAAATACTCACTACTTAGCGGAGTCTGTGAGCTGGTACTCCCTCCTGCGGTCGTAGCACTCCTGTATGCCGGAGTCCGACCACAACCCCTTGATGGCCTCGACGTACGGGCTCTCGAAGGTGGTGACGCTCTCGTAGTCGATCGCCGATATCAACTCCGCTTGCTCCTGGAATGTCATTAAATCATTTGAATAAAAATTAACAATTATATATTTATTTGTCTTCTTGACAGCTTTATCTTCCCACCGGTAAGGGGACAAAAATTTAAAATGGGTACCATCATACACCACATATCCAAGAGGTGAAGCAAATGCCAGAAATTTGACTTTTTTGACTTTGACGCAATGAGGATTGGAATTGAATACCAAGGAGGATTGATGTCAGGGTGACGGATAACAAAAACTTTTAACTTAGCACTTGCAATATACTATTATATTGTGCCAACCCAAAATAATTGTAATTAATAGTAATATAAGAGCTGGTGGATGTTGTTATTTATAAACTTTTAGGCTATATTTTATTAATTTATAATATTGAAATTATAACGTCATTGTGCTAAAAGTTAATATTTTTGTTTTATCAATAACTTTAGTACTGGTTTAGATTCAAGTATCACTTTTAAGTTAAAATTTGATTCTTTTCATACACTTATTTAATTTTAAAGAACAACAGGATGATGTTAAAGTATTATACTTTTAAAACCGTTAAATAGGATTAGTCGTTTTTGTGTGAAGCCTTGCAAGCTAGGTCAGTGGTTTCTATGTATTTTTATTGTACTGATTCCATTAAAACTAATTATGTTATTTAATTAATGTTCATTTACAACTTTATGACATTATTATTTGTCATAGCATTTAATTGGTAATATTGTCATTTTCTGTATTGTAACATAGATTAATACAGGAACAGAGGCAACAGTGTTTAGGGCACATTTTAGTTTATAATTAATATTATTTTAGTTATTACTTGTATTTTAGGTAATTAACAATTATTATTTGGGAAATTATTAATTCCATACAACAAGGAAGTTTTAATATAATAATTACCGCATTGGACGGATCCCCGTATTGTATTTTGAGAAGGTCCATGGCCCGTATCATACTCTGCATCGCCATGAAGATGTTCTGGTACACGAGCTTGATGAAGCCGCGCTTGTCTTCGTCGCTGTACCCGGAACCGTGGATAATTCTCATCTGCTTGATGAAGGTTGACTTGCCGGACTCGCCAGTACCTAAACCGAATAAAAAAAAATATTTAGTAACACTGGTAAAAATATGGACATACTAAGAGATTCCTACATTTCTAAGACGACGTATAAAGAATGTTAAAATCGTTAAGGAAAATACTGACACGATAGCCCAGTTGAACAAATGACGGTATGGTAACGGAGAAGTCGCAAGTTCATCTTGGTAGTTATGATATTTTTTGATACTGCACTTAATATTTTAATAGAGATAAGACTGTATATATACAGGGTTATTTGTAATTAATTGGCCACCCCTTGCAGGCAGCCTCTCTACATCAATCCCAACAACATTTGTTCTACGACTTTTTAAAATTAATATGTAAATTTATATAAATATGTATAGAATGAAAAATAAACGGATACGCGCAAGGATTCGAACTCGCGACTACTGGGAAACCCAGTTTCAGGTTTCCCGTATCGGTTTTTCATTCTATATTTATATAAATTTAAATAAGCTTAACATGGCTATACATGTTTATAGATATTTTCAAAAATTAATATGTAGTTATAAAAAATTTAGTTTTCCAAAATTCGTTTTTGTTTTGTTTTTCTTGTGTTGTTTATAAAGATTTGTACAAAGTAGTAGAACAAATGTTGTGTGGATTGATGTAGAGAAGTTGCCTGCATTTGGTGCCCAAATAATTACAAATAATCTTGTATAAAAAAAAAAATGTAAATAACTCATGACTTTGATCCGGCTTTATTTCAAAATTATGAAAATTATAATTTTTCTAATATTTAATTATTTTGAGGAAGAACGACAGACACAAATTACTCAACAATTATTTCCTGTACGATAGTACAGACGCGAATTACTAATATCACTAAAATTTGACTACATACCGATGTTATGTTATAAGTATTCAATTATGTTTAATATCTTTAGGTCATATACTGATAAAAAAATCTAGAACATAGCAAGTAAGCTAGAATAAGTGATTGCCGGTAAACCTAGAATGGCACGCGATGTTCAATTATTACATATAGTGCCTTAGTATGTTATAACATGAATGGAAGGGTGTTTAATAATTTTAATATATTTAAAAATTCATTTTAAAATTTTATATGTCATTGACTCCAACAAGATTTTTATTACAATACATTAGACTATTTCAATTATTATAATAATATTTAGTTATTTATTTTATTATTTATATAAAACTGTTTTTTTTTTTATGAATTACCATTGGCTTCCGGAATAACTATATCTAATCTATTACAATGATTATAGTATAAAGCAATGGTAATTAAGATATTCTTTAGCTAAGGCATTATAAAATATGTAGTTACAATTTTATTTGTAACAATTTGATCTTGGTAGTAATGTATGAATCAGTTCATCAAGCCAGGTTGTGTATTTTATATACATACACCAGTTTAAATAAAAATATGTCCATCAGAATGATAAAAAATATAATATGCCATAATGTTAATAAAAAATAGATAATAATTGAATGGAAATAGCAAAAAACAAAGAAAAATGGAAGAAGATGGCCTTTTTTCTTAAAAGGACTATACAAGTAAAAAAAAAAATCTTTAAACTAGTAAATAAGTAAATAATATTGTCTAAGTAAATTTGAAATGTAAATGATGTTTATGGAAACAAAGCTATAATAATAATACAATTGTTACTGTGTAAACTTGGATGCCAATTAATGCACATGCTTAGACTTAATTTATGGTTAATACCGACAACTTTAAACCATGACTGAAGCATCCATACTTGGTGATCAAAAAAATCTAAATTTCTATTACTATTTATAACATAGACAAAACATATACCACAACAATGTCTATAGAATTATAATGGCACAATATTATAATAAATCTATTATAATATTATATTCACAATTGTGTTCTTTATCTATGTATATAAATAAATGTGACAGTTTGTTATATTATAATAATTACTTCATTTGACATTGCTACAACAAATTTAAAAAAAAAACTTATATCATTTAATCAATGAACACACTTTTTAAATCATATCAAGAAAGATTTGTTAACAGTGTTCTGAGCAATAGTTAAAATGTTTTAAGCACTTAAATATGTGAAACCAATTTTCCAATATTTAAACTGCCACACTTAGTTACAATTTATGTATCTAATAAATAAACGAAATATATATGTTGTTATTTTTTATGTTGTTACCATCTTTGTTGTTATTTAAAATTTAACAGACTAAGTAACTAACTGCAAGTAGTATTATATGACTTGCACTGTAATTTTAGAACAAATATGTAACTTATCAATTATCTTTTAATATCATAACATCAACGATATTTTTATCCTAATCTATCATAAAAAAGGAGACATAAGAGAAATAATATGATCAATTTAAATATTCTATACTGTATGATCGGTTTGGTAAAGTGCGTATATGACCAATTCAGAATAATAAGAAAACTAGAAATACTGTATGCTTTAGTTGGCAACACTTATTTTTAAGTATATCTGTGTTAAATGAAAAATTACTACCTTTAACCTAAAAACCCCTATGAAGTTATTGCGTGAGATACATTGTATTAAAAGAGGAGTCATCATTTATATATAATAGAATACAGTAATAATAGTTCATTACTGTTTCCTTCCTCATCACAAATTTATATATATTTTAGTTTTGTAAAAAAAAATACATAGGTTTTCCCTATATATATATCATTGTACAGTTTATATATACATAGTAATAATTTTATCATGTAATCGTAAATATAAAGCCATATAAGTACTAGTAATACTATTTAATATGGAGATATTTTTCTGGCTTTTGGCTGGTTCTTAAAAATATTGTATTGTATATTTGTTGGTTTATGTTTGAGAAAACCCAACATTTATAACACAGCCTAATATCTTGAGAGTTAACTTAATTATAATGTTAACTCTATTGGAATCGTCATGCAATTCCAAGAATACTATATAAGGAGAATACTTATATATTATTATCAATTAATTTATTAAGTTATTATGATGTCTTAGTTGAAATGATTTAAAAAATATTAAATAAATGTCGATTGATCATATTGTAGTTATTTATATAGCAAATTAGTATGTATCTATTTTTTTTTTTAATAAAAGTTACTTTTAACTGACCTTCCTAAAGGTATAATGAGATAAATTTACTAGATAAAACTCCTGAAATATACAAATATGTTAATGGAAGATTTCAGGAAAAATTACAAGACTATTAGAATAACAGCTACATATTGCTTATCTATTTAATATCAGGAAATGTATGATATCCACATAAAAATTACCTACTCAGAATTTCATATGCTATGCCATCCCATTGTTAAAGTAATTGATTTAACTGACAGGTGTCTGTTTGACAAAGTGCAATGAACTTGATCCAATTAAATATATGAACACCTAACATTAATTTTCCTAGAATAAGAGCTATAATAATAAATATGATTAAACTAACAAAATAATTACGAAAATAGGCGTAAAGCAATATCGTAAATAATAATTAAATTACGAAATTAGTCTTTCTAAAATGCAAGTAACAGATATTTACCCAGCAGAAGCAATTTAAGTTCTCGTCTGGCATCGCGTTTGTCCTTCCGGAGTTGCCGCTCAATTTCTTGATTGATTCTCTTTTGTTCTTTTGCTTCTTCTGACATGCAGCACTCCATGTTTCCTCAGGGCGGAGGGCCGCAACCGTCCTCGCGCGCGGATCCCTGTCCTTTCGGCAGGCCTAGCAACCGAGGCACACCACTCCTAGAAATTATATATTATATCACACACTGCATCACCACGTCTCAGTCACTAGCGTTCACAATCACATTCCAACGCGATGGCACGTGAACAATCATCCGATATAAATTGTAATAAATCCTAAAACCGACAATCCGGCCACTGGGTGTGGTGACTTATGATCGGTCATATACATATACGCTTCTGTCAACTGCCGACATAAACACTTCGTAATCCGTTTATATACGACCGTCGAACCTTGTGAACCGATCTTTTAATCTTATTAATGTAACTAGATTCAAGAAACCTATAGCTACTCTCTGCACGTGTGTAATAATATAATTAATACCATAAGCAAACAGCGAATTGGTGATACCTAGGCAATCTACTGATAACTAGAACGGCCTATGTCTAGGTTACGATTGAAGTTACCGTGGCCCGGATTTTGTAATTAAACACTTCTTAAAGTTATTTTCGTCCCCCTTACGTACCCGAGTATATATCCATAGGGCACGATCAAATCTTTCACTTCAAATTATTGCACTAATCACGATTTTATTCACTCGAGTCATACAACGTCCGCCTCTCTCAATATGGCGCTGGGAGATTTTAGGCGAAGTTACTACTGCGCGTGCGTCGTGACAGTATAAGAAAATAAAAAATAGTAAACCGTAATTTGATCAATCTAAAGAAAGTCCAAGAATGGCAATTTTAATTAAATGGTTTGGTTACTTATTCTAATTAGGAGGCTAAGATTTTTTTTAATTTTCATGTTCATCAAATTAATGCATGACAGCCATCTGTCAATTATTCATTTGTCATTTTAACTTGATCGTGTCTAGGTCTGGCTTTATTAGATTTCATTCATGAATCATGCGACTTAATAGCTATGTCTATGATCTTGAAGTGTGGTAGATTTTATGTAGTCTATTTCAAACATGAAACAAAATAGATTCTTACACCTTTAATACCATACTAAAACAATCCATCTCATCTTTTATAATGGAAACATAATACAATTTTAGGATAATAAAGACATCATTTTATTTTTGTAAAGTCCTAAGTAAAATGTTTTTAAAGGATTTATGCGTTTTGTTGAATATTTATTGCTTTAAAAACAACAAAATATTTTCTCTTAGTAAAGGAATTTATTTACAAGATAGCGCTTTGTGATTTCATCTTATTTACATAATATACGATAGATGAATACTTTCCAATAAATATAAAAATGTATATGTATAACAGCATTTGTCTCCAGAACAAGTACTCTCATTTATTTTAATTAGTTCTTTTTTATGTTCTTAGAGAACATTGTCTTACATTACAACATGTATATAATAACAAAACAGTTTACCAACGCAATACGAAATATATTCGGAAATAGGCTGTCGTTAAAACATATATTTTGTCATTTAAAAATATACTTCTAGTCTATGATTTCAAATAAAATATTTACTCTCATTTAGAAAGATAATTTGCAACTAAATATATTCATATCTATTTAAATATGCTATAAGTAATTATCTTGAATATAATATTTTTAGTAGTAGGTACGTATGTTCAATGACAGTATACAAGTTTATAGGTTAGAGCTAAAGAACACTATTAATATGTTAGAAAGTGTCTGACAAAACAATTTAAATAATAATTGATTATAAAAGAAAGGACTGCGATTTTTCGAATTTTCTCTCGAGTTTGATTATCGCTATTTTTAATGTATTGTCGAAATCATAATTTTTAATGATATATAATAATTGTGTCTTTGATTTAAGACTTTGCAAATATATAATTGGGTTTTGTGGAATATAACTAGAAACTATATTATTTTCAGCATATAACTGGACATTTTTTCAACTTCCCTCCCATTTTTTTCAACTTCCCTCCCATTTCAAATGATTCTCTACCTACCTCTATACATCTACTCTTAGCCGTCTTACAGGAGTGCTGCCAGTCTTAAAAAATCGTATAAGATTCCTTTTTCATAACCTTCCATATATTTTTTTGGAAACTACAACCGAATCAAGAACAGTATCAATCAAGAACATAATCAAAATAATCATCAGTAACAGGAAAAAATATGTACGCTTAAAACCACAGAGTTATTGTACATAGAGATAAAATGTGTCCGCCAAAAAAATAAAAAGCTATAAATATTACCTCTGAAATATGTCTCTTTTTTGTGTGTGAGACAATGATGAGACAATGATGAAATATGATTCTCTTAACTTCCATTTTTAATTATTTATTAAGCACTCGCACTCACAGGCCTGCTTATGGTACTTCTTCTCTATGTATAATGTTTAAAACAAATAAAATGTAAAGCTTAAAAGTGTTTTTTTTTGCATTTTGTAGCTAGTTCTCAATTGATTCTACTTTGATTCTTACTGTTGGAAGGTTTAAAATGTAGTCATGCTAAAGGTATTCGTTACATGTCTGGAATTTTAGATCTAAAATTTGCGCAACGGATAACAACACATATATTTGTGAAAATATATTTTCAATTTTATTTCATTGAACATTATATTGTTTATATTAAGAAAATAATCGAAAGATGGGTTTGCAGTTTTCTCACTGATGGTATGAAACGCAGCTATAGAAATTACTTGGTGGTAGATCAAGCCTGACATGTAAGCCGCACTTATAAGCATAATTAGGATCTCCCAGTTACACTTCTTACCTTATTAACAATAACGTCATCATGGCGATTAATAATTAATAGAACGACCATACAACAATTATTATTTTTAAATAGTTTGTAATATATGAGTGCACACGTGTCCAAGCCTACATGTCCACTTCTACAATAATTTACCTTTGTACACCGATGGCCCACGTTGGATATCGTATACCGCATCCGATAATTATTATAGATCTGAAGATGGTATAAAAGATAGAGAACAGTTACTATACCAAGTCAAAGCGACTCCAAACTTACCTAATATTACTTTGTTAATTAAATTATTTGAAATTAAAGGCACTATTATATAACACGTGTGTAAGCATTGTTCGGAATCGTAAAACAAGTGGATAACTGGGAAACCTTGCTCTGAAAATGTTGTTATATATATCTAAAGATATACGTCATCGGATTTGAGTAATAGGTATCTATTTCGCAGAAGCTGTACAAATGATTGCAAGGGTACTTATAGCTAGTAGTGGCCTAGACACAGATTAAAATTGCATTAATTATATATTATTATTTAAAAGGTACTGGAGCAAAGATTGATGATAGTTGAACTTTTTTTAATAACCAATTTCCTACCTATCCGAAAAGTGGTTCCTGGTTGTTGATAAGAAGATATTATTTATGTTATCATATTTAATTAATAACTGTCGGATTTGCTGTCAGGCAGATACTTAGGCGACTCTTTCAGTTTATCAGTATCAAACGCGCCTCAATTGAGAAATGTCAAAAACCATAAATATATTATAGGGAAGCCAACCTAACAAGTGTCCATCGACAAAAGAAAGAGATATCTATCTACCTATCTGTCTCTCTTTCTTGCGTGTATGATTAGACAAAGATAGGTAAGTATGGCTCTCTCATCTTCCCTCTTTTTCTATTTGTTAGACTCGCATTTACAAGCCGGCCTATGGCTCCACTACTCTATGTAAAATAATTCTATGCAAAAAAACTAGGTAATTTCGTATATGCAACAAAGTAACAAACGACATGAGCAGGCTGGTAAAGATTTTAAGTATACGAGATACAAGTATTACTAGCGTACTATTAGAGAGTGTAATAATTAGAGGGTTATCGATTAAGGAAAATTATTCTTAAATATATTGATAAAAAAATATATTATTTCTATATAAAAGAATAATATAACCTTACGTACTATATACATAATACAAGCAAAATCTTACAATATCTTACAATCTTATATCACAATATCACTATGCGGTCTTCACACTATTCAATAAATCTTTATTAGGCGGAGACCAGCCCCCGAAAGCTTTTTCAAATTCCTTAGCAACGGCTATCGTTAAGTGATCGTTGCACTTATTAGCCACTATCTGTATTCCTACGGGCAGACCCTTATCTGACAGTCCCAAGGGACAGGCTGTGGAGGGCAAGCCTAGAGCGTTGAATATGGTTAAGTAGCCGAAGTTTAAGAATCTGTAAAATATTCTGTAGTGCTTGTGAGCCGGGAAGGGAAATGTTGGGAAAAGTAACACGGCGTCATCCGACAGCGTTTTCTGCAAAGAAATTATCAAGATTATTTTATTAATTTTATCACACGGCAGAACTTTTGTTTTTGTATATTAGTTTGAAACTGTCAGATATTAATTACTGTTTAAATATGTAAATATGTTTCGGTTTAAACGACCTTCCCATCTCATTTTCTACACCAAATTTATATTCAACACTTAACGCTTACCTTTTTTTTATTAATACTGTTTTCTCAATTTTGGGTTTTGAAATAATCTTTAAAAAATTGTGTTCAAACTTACATTAAAATCAGACTTAATCTCTTCAAAAATCTTTAACAAATTTTCATAATAATTCTTTGGTAGGGCATCGAAGAACTTCTTAGCCGGTCCGTAGGCCACTGACGTGAAGGAGTGGTCGGACAGGCCCGCCATCTTCTTCATCACTTCCGGCCACACCGACAACCATTGGTCCCTTTTCTCAGGGTCTGTGTAGATGTTCCGTACATGCTTGACCTTGAACAGAACCCTGACGCTAATCTCCCACATGTGTTCTATATTTGGAATTTTCATCTGAAATTGAAAAGAAATGTCCTGATAGAAATACCTAAATAATATATAATTTATTTTTTGAAATTATAAATAAATAAAGAATGAAAACTAAATCGATACAGGAAGGGATTCGAACTCCCAGTCTCTAGAAACCGCCCATCAAGCAATTGTGCTGATTTTAGGACCGCGTTTGGAACCCTCATAGCTTTAACATTAAGATGGAAAGTGCTTTTTCAGAAGGGCTTATTACGATAAATCTAGTATCGTAATAGGCCCTCCTGACACTTCCATGTTGACGTACACAAGTGATCACTGATTATGATTCTAAGTGGAAAAGATATAAATAGAATAAAATAAAAAAATATCCATTGAAATTTTAAATAATCTTAACATATAGGTATATATGTTTATAGATATTTTGAACATAAAAATTATTTGTTACTTAAAACATTAATTACATTTGAGTTATGTAAGTTTCAAGTTGCTTATTTTGAGTAGATATCGAAAAACTTGACAAAAGATTTTAAAATAAATCCTATAATTTTTTTAATTATAAATGTACTAACCTCTTCAACCTCAACATTATAAGTTGCTTTGATGTACGCTTTAGCTTTGTCGAGCGCTTTCCTAACATCTGATCCAATGTTATCAGTGACGCCGCTCCCATCACCTTCCATGTAGTAGAATTTTAAACGTGTTAGGTCTACCTGGAAAGAAATTTAATGTCCGATAAAAACAACGAAAATAAGATGAAGAGGTAATTAGAATAGAAGAAGAACAAGTTTGTTTGTGGTAAATTGTTGCAGAGATGCATTACTTAAAACACATATTCAGGTATATTCGGTACCTACAGGCTTGTCCAATGGTACATCTGGTCCGTTAGGTTGTCTCAAGACTTTCAGGAGTAGGGTCAGATCTTCAGCGTATCTGGTGATGGGTCCGAGTGCAAAGAACTCCTCGAACTCGGGGTCCAGGGAGTCCGGCACGTGACCTGAAATTATATGTACATGTAAGTTTAATAGTTATCTGAAATTATATTGATATTTTTGGATGTTCAAGTACAAGGTACTTTGTTCTTAGCTTAGCAACATTGTCGTTTGCATCCGTGTTGTTATCTGCACTTACCTTGAACAGAGAGAAGTTTTGGCGTGGGTTTGTGGCCAAAAATACCATTAAACATTGGTGGCAACCGTAGCGAGCCTGCGATATCCGAACCCACACCCATTATCGAAGCCGCTGAAGAAATTAGTGCTGACTGAAAAAAATTATCATTGATTTACAGCACAAAAGGAAATTCCAGTACAAAATGTACCGGAAATTGAATATTTTAAAAGCGATTAAAGCAATACGATATAATGTATATCGAAGATTTAAAAAATCGGATGAAACAAGTATTTGCGCAAGTCATAAAAGAAATACCTCCCCACCAGAAGACCCGCCGGTGGTCAGTCTCTGATCGTAGGGGTTCATGGTAAGGCCAGTGACGTTGTTGTATGTCTCCCAGTTCATGCAGAGCTGCGGTGTGTTGGTGACGGCGAGCGGCACCGCGCCGGCCGCGCGTGCCCTGCTCACCACAGCGGCGTCGCGGGCTGCGGGCTGCCGCACAGGGTACACGGTGCCGCAGTCGTTGCTCATGCCTGCAGTTTGGGATCAAAGAGTTTTTAATTTTAAAAAGGCATACTCTACCCTTCTGAAACATGAGATTTTAGTTTCACGGTCCCAAGGGTTCCATGGAGAGAAATTGATAACAAACTACATGGATAGTCTTAAATCTTATATAGAAAGTTAAAAGCAATTAAAAAATGTGGCTGCTGGTCGAAATTTATAAGAAGCGGTAAATTTGTTGTTGATGTAAGTTACTGTCTTTAATGTCTGGCTATTAGAGTAAGTTATTTATTTGATTACTATCGTCTGGATGGCGGTAGATAAGTTTTTTCAGCTAAGATAGCTCGCCTGGATATCGGATTCGGATTTATTTATTGACTGATAAGTTTAGGTTGACTATGTATGAGTGTCGGAATAAGAATAGTTCTGGTAAGCTACTTATTTCCTGGTTATTGCATACAAGCTAAGGGTTATTGAGTTTTGTGGAGTAAATGCAATACTGTAAGTCAAGTATTCTTTATGCTATGAAGAGAAATTAGAATTTAAGATCAGTCTCTAAGTATTTCTGAATTTGCCAATCCAATATTTATTTACCTTCAACAGCAATGCTTTCTTTGACCGTCATAGGAACACCGAGTAGAGGATATTCTTTCGCAAGATCTTCCGGTGTTCGTTCATTGGATGCTATCATTTTATCGATGCACTTCGCTTCTTTCAGCGCCAGGTCATACCGAGGCTCCACTATGGCGTTCAAGTATGGATTCGCTTCCTTACAACGTTCTATGTACGCTCTTACTACTTCTTCTGATGTTATCTGAAATTAATTTATTAAAAAACCGTGTACATACCAAAATTAATATATGTAAAAGAATCTTTCACAAAAGACTGATGTTTTGTTAACATTGCATCCATTATAACATTTAAAAGATCACAAGATCAAAATTATTTGATCACATTAATAATAACAAAAATGTTACCGCAGCTTAAAGAATGGGAGAATTAATGAAGCTGGAGACAGGTCTTTTAGTGGTGGAAGAAATTGGAAAGCTTTTAACAAAGAAGAAGATCACAGGTTTTCTCACATCAGTCCATGTTATTACATTAGTAATTTTGAGAGGAATCATTAAGTAGATTTGTAATAAAAATATAATTATATGGACATACTAAAACTTAACAATTTTTTATTTGTTATTTTAAATTACATATCGTGTAATGCGTGCAACTGACATTTAAAATGATAATATTTTTTTTATTTACCTTCGTATATAATAGACTATTGTCTATTGTTTTATATTTTATTCAATTTTTTCACTGTATAATTCGTTGTTGATTATCGCAAAAAACTTACATATGTTAGCTTTTATATAATAGGGAGGTAGGTTTGGATAAAATAAAGATATTAATTGTTGGTTTGGTACAAACATGTAATGTTAGTTTAGAAGTTTAATTGATTAAATAAATAATTGAAATATTGGATACTGATTTGATTTGATTGAAAGTAGTGAATATATAAATATAAATCGTCTCCCAGCTAAGTAAAGGCAGTGTGTGTGATCGAGAGACTAAGTTGTGTAACAGAACTGGGTATAATAAAGTGTAACAGTGACAGTAAAGAGTTTAAATAGTAAACAGTTTAGTGTGACCAGTGCCGTATATTTTTTTTAAAGAATAGAACGACTGTCATTGGTGATTTTTCGCAGTAAGAGAATTCTAATAAATATATACAAAATAAAAAACACAATTACATAGCTACTCTAAATAATAGCGGTTTTTTTTTGTAAAATATAATATTAATTATATATTGGTTATTTTTGTTAATGAAGTGATATTATTTTTTTCATTACTTGTTTTGTCCTGATCATCATAGCTAAAGTGGTTGCAGATTTGAAGAGTATTGGATTGGTTGGCGGCGGACATTTTTTATTTCGTTTGATGTTCATCACGTATGTGACTGGATGGACCACGATCACCAGAAGAGAGACCAGGAAACGAAGGCATCTTCGCATCAAGCCGTTCAGCATGACGACCTGCAACAATATAACTTTTTAATTTTCGGTCTTTTGGTCTTTTCAAAAACTCTGTACGAAAAATTGTTTTAGTGATTTAATAATATTAATCTATATAAAAATATATTCTTGGTTAAAAATATTTATATTAATGTATCTTAAACTATATTGGATACTCAAATCCTTCAATAATTCGTTGTGTGATTATCATTCATTCTTATCAATCAACCATTCAATTAATGTGTACTTGGACAGAGATGGGGTAACGTCTATTTTGATATATCATTTTGTTACGGTAATATAAAGTATGGTATAAATAGTTCCTTTCAAATTCTTGAATCGATGGGCAAATAGCGCGAATTGAGTCTTTCCGGTTTGTTTCCATAACTGTCATCGAAGCCTGCTGTAGCAAAATGAATAAAGGAGGAATGAAATAAGAGAGATAACCAAAAAAAAGATATGAAAAAAAATGGTCCACAAAAATAAAAAAGATAGGTAAAAATATATAAAAAAAACATATAGGTACATAATAAATATAAAGTATTGATACTAAGGATTTCAAAAAATAAAAAAACCAACCGCAGTAAGAACTACATAATGACTTCATTATGTAAACGACTTTGACATGGCGTTTACTTTTTTTTTTACTTTTTTTATAACAGTATAATAGTGTACTTATAACAATTACTTCACATTAGATTCCGTAAGTACCTTCATAATATTATTGTTGTGTGAATGTATACAAATGAAGGAAAGCTATATAGGGTTATTTGTAATTAGTTGACTACCTCCTTATATTGTTTCTTTGTTGTAACCTAACAAATAAATTAATTGTTTTTAAAATAAGAGTTTTCCCATACAAAATTTATTTGTTGCCTCTGAACTGACATTAACTCTGAGCGTAGGTATGGCGCCCGGGCGTTGATCTTTTAAGCACTTCTTACAAAATACAGAGTAATAAGTAAAAGAGGGAGCATTTTTTTTTGTTTTGTGTTTTTGTGTTGGTTATCAAGATTTTTAAGAAGTCGTTGAACAAAATTTGTTAGGATTGAATTAGAATAATGTCAACTTTTTTTTTATTTTCTATAGATTTGGATATGAAGATCGACTTGAATTGAGTTTGTATACATCGTAGATTGATTTCGATCCCTGATTGTAAATCGATGGTGACTTTTATTGTGAATGTGTAAGAAAGTCTCAATAGACTAATTACACTTGAAAAAAAAATGTCCAGCAATAGCAGCAATAGGTTGAAAAAAAAAAAGGTTAAAAGAGTATCCATGGAAATTCTTGCGTTTCATAAGTTTGTGCCTATTTGAAATAAAAATTTTCGACTTGTTATGTATTTCGAGTTACTGGAAAGCCGGTTGTCTATTGCACCGTAATGATTTATTTGGTTAACCAAGATAACTAATATGGAGATATTACGAATAGGCAATTGCAATTAAAGTTTCAAATGAACTTAATGTAAATTATAACCAATCATATTCGAGCTACGTTTACCGCGGAAATTTTTGAGAATGTCAAATGTTTTTTTTTAATTTTTTATACGTCACTGACAATTTATATATAACCTGTATTAGTTAAAATATTGAATTACCCACACTCAAACTTTATTTATATACATATAGTATGATCGTCTGAATTTATTATTTGTTTTCGAAAGTTAAAAAGTCACTAAACAAAAACAAAGTAACACTTTGATAAAGCTACAGATTATTATTACCTGCGATATTTTTATAACCACGACATTTGTAATCTTGCTCACATTCTCTTGTACTAAATCGAACCCTATCGACAGCCATTTTGGATAAAATATTTTATAATTATTCAACAATACTTCTGCTATTACAAACGAGTGGTACACAACATCTGTGATAATAATTAACACAGCACGGGTCACCACGTTAATGGACGCGTTCACACACGAACACCACCACTTCACTGTTGACTGGAACATTATTATTTATTAATACCCGTCAAGTTCTAGCCCGTTCCGTTCCGTTCTAGCCCGAATTACGTTTTAAAGGTCAGTACAAGTTGTGATAACCTATCTTATTTTAATAATGCGTTTTAATTACTTGTCTCTTTGTATACTTTATAGTTGTTTATTATTATATTATGCGTTTGTTTATAATATCAATATAATTTATAAACTTTAAATTTAATATATTAAATTCGTTATTTTTCTTAATTCTCTCGTTGTATCCCGTGAAAAACTAAGAATATACTGACAATATGATGTTTTCTAATACCTAAGAGATTATCAAATTATATTTATCATAAAAATTCAATATATTTATATGACATTAGATTGCGACGTGATGATAAAGGATTACGAAATAATATATGATTATATGATAATGATTTTAAATCTGGGAGCAATTATCACTAAACAGATAGCGACTAATATAATCGACACGTTTTGATCACATGAATCACGATGTACTTAAACATGTAAGTATTTTTAATTTCAAGTAGGCATACATTGCACTTATGAAACGTCTTCATTTGTACGGTTTTAAAAAGGTCCATGAGGAAGAACTAGCAAGAATACAAATTAAACAATGTTTGTTTTAATATTCCGTACGTTTAGATTAAAGTGTACAGGTACGAACTCTGTCAGAGAAAGTTGGTTACTGGTAAGAAACATTTCTCTTGGGCCTTATGTTCTTTTTATTTGTCACAAATAAAAATATCACACGACAAATTAACAAATTGATCTAGCCCCTAAGTAATCAAATTATGTTGCATTTGTTATGGATATTAGACAACGATACAAATACATAGAAATACACATTACAAGTACTGCGCATATATTTATTAAAATATCAAACCCAGAAATATAGACATCTATGCTCATTACATACATGTCAGTCCCTGTCGGGAATCAAACCCGGGCCCCTTTGAGCCGTTATACCTTAATCGTCTGCGCTAACCACTCATCGAACGGGACGGTTGAAGTCAAAGATTTATTTGGAAGTCACACAGACAAACATTACTTATACGAAGGTAAAAAAAATGGTAAAAACACATATCCTTCAAAAACAAAGAAAATAAATAACATAGTAATACTAAGAAAGATAAAACAATTCAATTAATAGAATCTGTGACATTCAAAATGGAGGAGCAACATTTGACAGAGTTCTGTTATGGAATTTTATGGCCGCCGTAAATTATTTTACCTATAATTAGGTATCAGTTGAGAAGAAAGTAAGTATAAAATAATTGCATTATAACAGATCCGTTATATAGAAATTATGTTTTTTTTTTTTTGTCAACAGTGATAGTGTCGAAAGTGGTAGACATTTTGTCTTTTTAATCCCAGATTGTGAAAGTCGGTTTTACATTCTCATCGCGGACATTATGATTGGTGAAGACATCATTATGACATGTTACTATTTTATCTATCACAAAGTTGAAGGACCTTTCAGCTCCCAACCAGGTCAACTCCATTGATATATCACTAACATATTTCATTATAAAAACATATTTAATATAGTTATAAATGAACAAAGATAAATAAAAATAAATAGGAAAAGGAAAACATGTTTTATTTACTATGAATAGTTTTTTATGTAAAGTAAAAATAGGAATAGGTATTTGTTAATAGAATCAGGTGACATTTAAGATGTTCGAACATCTTCGTCGTCTATCGTCAAACAAATATTAAAATGGATAATATATTCAGGATAAGTCACGAAACACGTTATATATAATAATACACAACTGGACAGTTCTAAATTCAAACGACTTCAGCGCGTATGTTATGTCGTTCATGCGGTATTGTCAGGTATTTGATGAGATCGGCTGGACGAGGTACTATAATTTAAAACTAAATTCCTTACAGTGAGTGAAAAAAGTTCCTCTTTTCCCTCTCCCACTTATCTTTCTAATTCCAAGGATGCATTTACAATTTTAATTATGTTTTGTTCTGATTCCTAAATAATATTAAGGGATTGCCTACGACTACTTTTACGATTCTACGGAATCCAAAAGCGCACTCTTACCCTTTTTCTAAAGATCTTTTAGTCAAATATCATCGTTGTGAATATTTTATTAGGACGCCCCCTATGACTTATCGTCTGTAGCAATCGCTCTGTTACTATTATAGGGCCCTATGGTAGGCCCTGTATCTATCCAATGTTGTTACGACCCCACTAGCGCCATCTTTATTATTGTATACTGATTTCTTATCTACTAGAGTTCCTATACATCTTAAACTAGGTAATCGCCATACTGTCGCTTAATTGAGCGAGTGAGATTCAAATTGAAAAAAAAAGAAAAACGAAAATTTGAGCAGTATCGTTGCTCGACAAGCCTCACTTGCCCAACTAACGTAAACAAACGCGCTCGGTAGCTTATTCCAATTAACATGAATGAAAATTAAAAATTTAGATTTTTCTTAATTTTTCCTAAAGGATACAACTGATCAACAAATTTTAATAACTTATAAGCATATACACCATGACACTCAAACAAACCGATCGTTAATCGATTCAGTAGTTTCAGAGGAGAAGCGTTACAAAGAGTGTGTTTTTCCTGACTACGGAGAGCTTCGCTCCTCACTTATTGCATATACGCGCAAGGGTTTGAACTCTTCGGTTGATTAGGGATTGAGGGTTCGAATCCCTGCTCGGATCGGTTGATTATTCATTCTACATTTATATAAAATTTAAATAATCTAAAAATTGTTATATAAGTTTAAAGATATTATGAAACTTCCTATACATTTGTAAATATAATATAAATAATGGGTTCTTCCTTGAATAAACTCAAAATACGTTTATTTTACCATGTTTTTAAAAACGTTTCACGTACGAAGTAATTAACGTTATTTGAGTTTGTTGTGTCGTTATATCCTCAGTCATTGCGGCAACGGATCACTGTTTGCTTGTGTATTTAGAAACTTAAATTTCGAATACCTTACATAATACGTTCTGTAAATATTACAAAAGATTTTTCTGAATACTTAAGTCTTTCTCATTACCTACCCTTATCAAAATTATTTGTATTTGTGCATTATGTCAGGATATTGCCTGAGATTTACCTAAATCCAGATAGTTTGACGTAAATTCTGGAAATGCATGATGGTGGGATTTTCGCCATATTTGGATTAAGTGTAGGGTGGTATTAGATGTATATTAAATTCCTATCCTGTAGCCAGTAATTACGGTTCTCTTTGGAAGATACAGGGCGTTCCTATTCTAGAAGACCACATGGCAAATATTTAACAAATGCTGTATAAGATCAAAATAGGGAAAAAAAAATAATTCCAACTTACGTTTTATTTAAGTATCATGATAACAGGATATAATTTTTATTTGTAGCGGACAATGTATGGTTGTTTTTTTTTAGTGTTAGTAGACGCAAACATATTATTAAACTGTTTGCATTTCGGTAATAAATCTGCTTATGAAATATGAACATTTTATTCCTATCTACACATAGCTTAGACCAAAAAAAAAATAAACAAAAAAATAAATGCAATTCAAGCCAGGTCTAGAATACTCTCATAAGATTTTTTTCATGACTCTTCATTAGACTCTACATTAAATATAAAAATAAGCTTTTGCAATTCATGCAATTTCTAGGATAACCTCAAAAGATTTTGGTCTTGACACTTAATTAGATTTCACATCGAAGACAAAAATAAGTTTATTTAATTCATGAGAGGTCTTAATTATAATGCATATATTTTTAAGCCCTAAATAAATAACATTAAATGTTATCAGTGAAGAACTAAATGGCTTCGTGGTATGGGCATTGGGCATGTTATGAGAAGAGACAAAAGCCATCTAACAAGAATGCTCGATTTAAATGTGGAAGGATATGTGGGTCTAAGTAGACCAAGTAAGAGATGAATGGAGTGTGTAAAAGAGGTATGCCGTGTGACTGTTGAGATGACGGCTGATAGTCAGGAATGGAAGAGAATAAAGTTGTATCAATCCCACATAAAGTGGGAAAAGGCCAGAGAGATAATGGTCAGTCAACTAGTAAAATAAAACCTGAACATAACCTCTGGTTGACTAAACTATTAAAAATAATATTATTTTATTTTATTTTTATTGTCTCTTAATTTAAATGTTATCAATATCGTTGAAAATACTTTATTAAGATTGTTTTTATTTGTCTGGCCATTATTAATCGGACAGATAATATACACTAGAAATTATCCAATTAATTGGAAACAGAAAAATTAAAAATATTAAATTGCTTCCGTGTTTACCTTTAAAGGATATATCCAAAATATACCTAAGTTTTTTTTAATTTGTCATTGAAACATTCACCGGGTATTAACTGTTGACAATTTTTATTACGTTCTTACAAGGTTAGTACTTTGACTAGGGCATTGCACAGCGCGGTGTAGCAATAGTGAAGCTGGTACAATGTTGCGACATAACATACCTTATCGTGTGTACTAGATCATAGAGTACTAAATGATCTCCGTCTCCGTCAATATTACGACTAGTATTTTGTATTATAAATAAATCTAGCATGATAAAATTACGACAAGAATCAACCCTGGAATCTATGGGATATTGTTCCGTCACTCTGCCAATTGCGCTACTGTGTCGCCTAGATAAATTTGGATTTCTATACACATATAATCTTTTTTGTCAAAATAATGTTGAGATCTTTTAGGCTTCTTTTGAATATTCTATCCAATATATCTAGCTTTGCATTCTAGAGTAAATTCTATATGTACTGCAAATATTTTTTTTGATATTTTGTTTATGTATGGATTATGTATGGCATCACTATCATCCTTGAATAGAATCGGAGATTATTGTTTTACATTCATCTTTAATTGTTGTAAGCAGTAATTGACATATTGCAACGATAAAATTATAATTGTTTTATATATATATAGGTATTTATTAATATCTACAATTATTTTACAATAATTTTTAATCCCCTCAACGAAGTGTAAACTTTGAGAAACTATGAAATAATAACTAATAACCATTGAGTGACATAATTCAGTTGAATATCTCTGTTCAATGCTTATTTTAGTTTCATAGTTTTTTTTATCTGTTCTTTAAATAAGTCTGCAACAAGTTGAAAAGAAATTTGAAATAAGAAAGTTGTCATATTTGCAGAATGACGTGAATCGAAAAATCAATTAGAATTTTTATTTGTACATTTTTTGTGCTTTATAATATTTGAATATTTATGAAATTTAAATAATTTTAAAAAATTCTTACAGAAAAAAACCTTATATTAATTTTACATTAACAGTGTATTTTTAAAAGTGTATTATTGTCATTTGTACTATTTAATATATAAACCGTATTCTAAAAAATACCCAAACAATAAAATAATAATTTATTATCATAATAATCTACTGGACGCTATGTTCGTATTTTTTTTATTTCTAAACGATTTTCGAAATAAATTAAAACTATTATTATTTATACATTTGTCATTAAAAAAATATTACAGTTTTATATTTAGTACATTTAAAATTATAAATGCCCATAACGTAATCGCCAACGGAAGCTCTGTTTGCGTATTGTTCAATTTTCCGTTATCGAATCTATTGTGGAACGTAATTTTTGAGGTTGAATGAACAAGCACGTTTATTTATTAATTGGTTTTATATTACAACATATTATTATGAACCAACTACATAGATTTATATCATTTATAAATAAAAATAATATCAAAAAATTATTTATACGTTCCCTTGTTAGGAAATTTTCAAAATAGTTTTGTGTCTACAATTTTTGGTAGAGTACGCTTGTTGAATACTAATTTATTTTGTAAAAAATATGTTTCTATGTAGATAAGGCATGTTGAAAATTTACTTAAAATCTACATTCACATTTCAAATATTTTTTTATGTCAAAAATTTATTTTTTTTGCAGAAATAAACAAAAACTTAATTTGGTTAAAATTCCAATCAGAGAAAAATCGAATACATTTTGCTGAAATTCGTATGAAATTACTTTTTCACTGAATAAAAATTGCTTTTCACTTCTTTTACTTTTTTATTTTTACATTAATGTAAACAAACTGACTATAATTACAATAAAACTAATAATGTATGAATATTATATTATGGTGATAGTTTATTCAGGGCGCTGATAAAAACACTCAACAGCTGTGATTTTATATACATACTAGCTGTTGCCCGCGACTCCGTCCACTTGTTTATTGACAAACAATGTTTTTATCTTTCATTTTTTTTAAGTTTCCGCTAAAAATATTTTTTTTAATGAAAAGTATCCTATGTCACTTCTAATACCTACAAAAGTATGTCTACAAAGTTTCATATTGATTGGTTGAGTATTTTTCGAGTTTTCGAGTTCAACAAACAAACTTACATTCGCATATTATTAATAAGATATATAAAATTACGAGTCAAAATATAATCACATTATTGTGGAACCATTGCACATACTTCAAGGACTAACTAAAGTACGCGGTAGTTTAGAACCAGTTGGGTTTATTCACTTGCAATTTAACTTGACTTCTTGACACTTGCAATTGCAATTATTTACATGGTATATTATAATCATAATTGCTAACGTCTTGTTTACCTTAAAGGGTTTATAAAACATATGTAGGTATGTCTATAATCTCAAAATTAACTTAATATAAAAAAAGTTAATATATTAAAAGTATAACTTATGAAAGAGCATATTTAATAATATTTTATTTTCTGTGCAAATTTGACGTTTAAATGTTGTCTATGACACCAAAAGAAAATCAATGTCATCAAATGTCATATTATACATAATATTGTCTACCTGAGAACAGATAATTAAGATATTTATCGTATTTTATTGACTTCCAATATATAAATTAGAGAGGTAACCTCAACGTATGCAATGAGCGTAGCGGACCGTGTCTTGTTTGATTTCACCCTGCTTGATAAGTATTGGATTATTGATTGGGCAATTATTTTCTTAACAAACATACATTATTATTATATAATATTTGTGAACTTTAACTATAACATAATGTATAATTATATCATAATTATAGATTCGTAATAAAATAGGAATATTAAGCGATAACAACGCATTTATTTATGATTAAAATTTTTGTAAAGACAAAAAGAATAACTGAATAACTCATAAAGATACTGACTTACTGAAAGACACCTACATTTCGTTTTGCTTTGAAGACGATTGTTGCAAAGCATTCGAAACGTCAGGTTAAATTTAAACGGGTTAAATACATAAATCCAATCATAAAGGTTAAACCGCAAAAAAATAGTTTTAACAAACAAAATTTTAAAAATTGCATTTAAATTTAAATCGATCGTGAAATTTTAGAAAACACTAAGTGGTACAAATTCACGCAATTCCGTTTAGAAATTTAATGTTTCGGCAATTTAGATAATGGCGAAATTTTACATTTCCAATATTAATATAAATATTTTATAACTTCGTTTAAAATTATAAATATATATATCAAAATAGAAAATAAATCTAAGTTTAAAAGCTATTTCTATGATATTTTAAGTCTTTTAAAAAAAAAAAATAGTGTGTTTTAATTAAATATAGCCAAAAAAACGAATGTGGTAATTATCTATAATCACTAATAATGAAAGTAACAGTAATGTAAAGTAAATTATAACATTAAAAACTATAAATTAGGATATATTAATTAATCACCATTATAATTTATATTGTTTAGTGATTTTTAATATTAGGCAATTTAAATTGCATCTTAACTTACGGAAATAGTGAGAAGTATAATCACATTATGTAAGATTTTTATCAGCATTTCATTTTATGATATTGTTTGTAAACAACTATTTAATAATTACATTATGTAATATACAATTTTCTAAACCTCAGTCCTTTACTAAAAAAAAAAACAAATAAAAATTACTGTAATACACTTTTAAAAATTACTTTACGTATTTGATAATTACCAATTCATGTAATTATAATAAGAATGACATTTTAATTAGATTCTCATTCATAAATATTGACGAATTAATTAAATGAACCTAAATTGTATTTTGACCCCTAGCGCAATGTTTTATGGTAGTATTAGTATTTGCAAACATCCAGCGGAACCGGTACTTTCTATCCTCAGATATTATCCTCTCGTTATCATGAACTACTTAAAATACATGCCTTACTATCTAAAAAAAAACTTAAAAAAAAATACAAATAAAAAAAATTATAACCCAATAAAAACAAATGAAATTTAATATAATTGAAATAAATATATATTAGCGTATACATATTCGAAGTCAATACTTACAGTTTACTCGGTACCAATACAAAGTGGTAGCGTGCACACCACACCGGCGCACGCTGTGGACTCCAACAGTCTTGAAACATAACAGTCGACACACTTATCGGGTGCTTTCCGATCTGCCGACACCGATACGACACGGATATTTATTTGAAATATCGTATGTTGAGCACGTTTTTAATTTGTTTTAATCTAATTATATTCTATTAATCTTGATAGATTAGTATCAATTAATGTTTCACTTCTTCTTCTTCACTTCTTGATCAATTTTGTCGAATAAATCTAAGGTAACAATTTTGTCAGTCTACATTCATACATGAAAGTGTGTGAAAATATTCATAGATTGATGTACGTAATTACAAATGCTTAAATTTAAACAAATGTAATTTAATTAATCTATATCTATCTACACATATAATAAAATTGTCACTGATGCATTCGTGTACATGGAATTAAAAAAATCATCTTAGGGGGTTTTATAAGAGCAAGAGAACCCAAAACAATGGTTTTTCAGTTTGTCTGTTTGTAGTATGTCTGTATGTTTGTGCACGCTAATCTCACAAACGGCTTAACCATTTTGAATGTGGTTTTCAGGAATATACTATCCCAGTCAACACTTAACATTTAACATATATTTTATTTAAATCGGTTAAGTATAATAAAAAAGTTATGTCAATTTATGTCAAACACGTAACAGGTACCTTGCAAATCTGTAGAGGAGTAGTCTTTGTACATTGAAAATATCAAAAAAATACCAGTATGTGAAGTGATAATTATATTTATCTGTTCGTCTGTATGTTTGTGCACGCTAATCTCAGAAACGGATTAATCGATTTGGATGCAGTTTTCGGGAATATATTGTCATGTTATTCACTTTATATTTTGTTTTTTATTTTAAAAATCTGTTAAGAAATAAAGAAGTTAATAATCTCTTATTGTCGTACCATTGCTGCTAACCAGTTTGAAGGTTTATAGTTTTTACATACGTTTTATCAAAATCGAAATCTACGTGTAAGAAGTCGCAGGCACAGCTAGTAATTCAAATAATATCGTTAAATAAAAACAAATAAATAAATAAAATAAATAAAATAAAAATAACAATGAAATATTAAATAATAAATTGTATCGTATCGTGAAACCTCGGGGTCGGATAATATAAAAGTCACCCCGAGTTAGCACACGTAAATCAGTGCGCCGCTTAAAGTATTTCAATCAACATCCCTTTCATACCCAAAATTGAGACACAATTTGTACGAATATTTGGTTTTTGCGATTTTGTTATGATAAAAAATTGGTTTGTATCTTGAAGAATACCAATTCTCAGGTTTTTTCCAACAGGCATACATTGTACTTCTGAAACATGTAACTTTAGTTGCACGGTTCCATAGGGTAAGTTGGAGAAGAACTTTCAAGAAACTTCAAGGGTACTGTTTTATTTATACTTATACGTATAATAATATACTTATATAGAAAACATATACATTAAACATATATTGTCTGTCTGAAGTACATTCTTGTCTGAAGTACATTGTCATTATTTTTTTAGTCTGTTTGATCAGGCATTAAAAATTATGGATAGATTTTAATGTTTGAATATATCTATAAACATGTATAGCTTATTTAAGTTGTATTTGTTAAGCTTATTTTTTTTTGATTAAATCTAGACTACTCTCTAAATTAATTTATACATTTTAAGTGATATTAGATAGCTTATTATTTGTGCTGGCTTTAAACATTTAATCACATGCACAGTTTTATATGAATATTTTAATATACGCAATTAAACAGTTTCATGTGATAACGCAAAAATAGAACAATACATTAAATACGACATACAAACATGTCTAGTGTATGATTAACAATTATAATTATAATATTTTATATGGTTATCTGACTATATTGAGGATAATAATAACAATACAGGTACAACAGAAAGGGAGGGTAAACGAGTATGAGGGTAAACGAGTATGAGGGTAAACTGATCTCCTATTGATATCGTATCGTACTAGAATCACTACCGAAAGTACTTCTTTCCAGATCTTAGTGGCGGGACAGCAAGTTTTACTATAGAATGTCAGTCTGATGGTAGGAATAAAAAATAAGATGATGGAAATCCGGTTAAAGAGAAGATATGGAAGTTGGAAAAGTCTTTCAAAAATGTTGGTGTTCCCTAAAACTAGATCGGCTCTTTACCGTCCACGGCAAACTTTGGAATCTGGTACTGTAAAGGGAGAGGCTCTATACTCTGACACTCAGGAGAGTTTGCTCGCTGATCAGATTACTGCTCTCTCATCATTAGATGAGACGACCTTTTAGGGATCGTCAACAGTTCTTCTGTGGTTCTTGAGATAGCAGAAAAATTTACGAAGATGGAATATGGCCATTCAGATCCGTGTGACTAGTAAACGTCTCAACCTATTGAGACAGACCATAAAATGTTGCAAAATGAAATACGGATCTCATTTTGATATTGTTCATAAGACAACTGTCTCTGCTTAACCAATATTTTACATTCACACATAAACCTCTACGTTGACGCGTATTAGACTTTTAGTAAGTTCCAATCAATCTGACGTCAGTAGATATAGTCTCTTACGAATCTAGATACAAATAAGATTTAGTAGATTAGATTTAGAATAAGACTAAGTATTAGTATACTGTCTTGATCTGTCAAGATATATATGTCTAGTTTAAAATTTGCAAACCTAGTATCGCCGTCTCGAGATGGTAGTGAACGACATATGAGCTGGCGTTTAAGCTTTCTGCTTTTGCAGAAATTCACAATCAAAGTAGAGTTTTATTCTGAGGAGAACAGTCCTTGCTTGTTTTGGGGGATTCTTGGCCCCCCCCAGACGACCCGACCAAGATTTTTCAGTATAAAGTCAGTATGTCTGTGTGCTTGTGTCTCTTGAAGGATCGCCATTATATTTGAGGGAGGAGTTGAGGTAAGCCAGTGCTCGACATTCACCTATCTGAAAGACCGTGGCACTCTGGTCTTCACCCTGGTCTGCTGTGCGAACGAAGCAGACCGTTCATGCTGCTGTTAGTAGAAGGCTGTGTAATTGTATCACTTTGCGAGTCCAACGGTTACCAGGAACGGTTGTATTCTTACTCGAAATTAAAATCATTTTTTAAAAGCAATTAAATTTAAGACAATTATAAAGCGTTAATTAGTGTTTTTAAGTTTATCTATCATGGCTTAGAGCCGGTGTCCCACTCACTATGTGCAAAAAATGCAAAATATGAAGATGTAGAAATAAATTGTTTGAAAGTTAAAAACCAGCATATCGAAATAGGGTAGAAAATTTATATAAATATAGAATGAAAAAATAAACCGATACGGGCAGGGATTCGAACCCGCGACTACTGGCCCGTATACATGTTTATAGATAATTTCAAGGGTTGAAAATGATTGCGAAAAAAAAGGTTACTTATATATATTATACCGAATTGCCTCAGAAATAGTCGAGTTATTTCTAAGCGAAATCTGTTCTAATCTGTCCCTGTATTACAGCAAATCAACGTACTTCTATAATATTATGTATAAACATACAAAACTCAAAACGCTGTATATATTGAGTAGTATTTATACTAACAAGTAAACCAGATTAAACAATAATTTCAGATAACTAATAATTATTTCAATAGAAGAAGAAAGGTATTTTGACCAGTTTAAAATTATGTCAGTTAAAATTAAACCGAAGTTAAAATTTAACCTCTTTCGTAATTCATGGATGCAATTTCTAACAGAACTCAAAGATACAGTTTGGCGCGTGCTAAGTACTTCCTGAACTGTATCTCGGCTTAGAGTACCGTTCGATGTAAATAGGATAATACCATGACTTATTGACTGTCACCGGCATTTCTTCAAACAACACGATTATTGCAAAGCGTTTAAGCGACTGATTAAACGTTGTAAAAAGTTTAGTTGTATTCAAACTTTTTTAAACGTTTAAATTCATCACTTTTTTTTTATACAAGTTAATTACACACTGAACTAACCCCTAAGTAAGCAAATTATTTGCTTATGTTAAGGGTGTTAGACCACGATACAAATACATAGAAATACACATTATAAATACTGAGAATATATTTAATAAACGACCAAACCCAGAAATACAGACATCTTTGGTCACATACATGCCTGTCCCTGTCGGGAACCGAACCGGAGCCCCATTGCGTCGTTATACGTTAGGCGTCTGCGCTAACCATTAGAATGAACCACTAAATTTAAATATTTGTTCCGTTAAGTTTTACCTTAAACTTGTAGATTTCTTGCAATTTTTAACGATGTAATAATTTCACTGACACATAGACAAATTTTTAGTCAGATATTTATTTTAAGGTTAGGTCAAGTCTAATAAAGTCATGAAATGTTCAAACCTCACTCTTTAACCAAGGAAACATTTATATTGTTAGACTCTACATTAGAACTGTAACAACGTTATCTTTCTATTAGACAAAACCTAAAATATTTGCGCAAGTTAGAAGTATCTTCCTTATTCTACATAATATACTAATCCCACATATATTTTTAACGAAGTGAGATACATCTATAAGTCTATAGTACTGTATAATTCTATTAGGTTACAGGTTCCTTTCATTTCTCTTTGTTTGTCTAACAATAACCAAAGAACTTTCTAATAAAACTGCAAATCCAGGTTTCTAGGACTCCAGAAAGTAGCTAAGTATCATTTAATTCTTATGATCATTGTTTAAGTGATTTAATTCCAGAGTGACGAAAACTTTGTATGTAGATATTCATACTAATGCATATATTTCGTAAGTTCTAATATGAATAGCAAAAAATATTTTTATAATCATTACAATCTCTTATTGGACATTTTGAGAAGAAGCAAAAAACATTTCTTCATAGATTCAGATTTTAAGTGTGATGTAGAGACAAGACATATAATAAATTGTTTGCGGATATCCTCTCATGATTTCAGTGTTTTAAGATAAGAAGATTCAGTAAAATTCTTTTTTGTAATAATAGATATACTTTTAAAAACATTGAAAAATAAAATACTTCACTAATGCCATCTATGCTTAGAGTTACTAAGTAAATAGAACATTTAATATAATGTACTTCAGCTACTGTACACAAGAGGGCGCTCAACTAAAAATATTTGCTTATTTTCGTATAGATGTCTATTTTAGTTTCAGTGTTAATTATGTTTTCTACTTGTTGATAGATGGTGTTTTATTTAATTTCAAAACAAAGTATTCTACAAAAACTCCTTTTAAAATAATTCAAAAGCCTGCTTATAGCAGAATCATTGTTTTTTTATTCAATTTAATTAAAGTACTCCTATACTGTTTTGTTCACAAACAGCGCCATCTACATTTTATATAAACAACTTGGACTTTACTAAAATCACGGCAAATGTAGAGTTTGAATCATTATTACTTAATAAGTGAAATTAATTATTTTACCAAATAGTGAAACAAAAACATCGGACAGAATAGAATAGGAAATAGAATAAAAATCAGTTAATGACAAAAGCGCGCGCACTCGTACGCGCTCCTGGCGACATGTTACCATAAATCAGGGGGTTCGGGAGGGTCAGGGGGGTCAGGGAGGGGTCCCCCACCCACGGTGGTAAGCATGATCTTTTTCCAAGATCCTACATTTTATAAGAAGCATCCGTACGTTCTCGTTTCGAGTAAACTAAAATTTTATACGATTTTTCATTTCACTTAGTTAAGTGGAACTTAAAAAAACTCGGTAACATTTTTATTTTTGCGTAATTGTTTTTCAACAACTGTGTTCTATTTTAAAAATAGCACATCTATTTTTTTATTAATACTTGTATTAAATTTATAAATTACTATATACTGGCAACAATTTCGTTGCCCCCCTCTTCCCCATCCCTTCTCCCAAAACAAATCATTAGCCTATCATCAATATTTTATATAAATCCATATTTTTTACTTTCATTGTAATTATAGCTCAAACAAATGCTATTGTATTTTCTTAAATCTATAAATTATCCAGAGTGAAAAATCATTATTTTCTGTTGACTTCTAATACACTAAATTAGTTTTGTTGCATTGAAATTAAATAGGAAATTATTGAAAAAAGGCTATTTTGAAACTAACTGTATAAAATTAACATAAACTATTAAATAAACAATATAGTCCAACAAGTTGTAAAAAAATATCGAATTTACAAATTTAAGAGAATTATTTATTGTATATATCGTTTTCCTGCCTGGTTACAATAAGACTGGAGAAAAACAGAACAGAATAGAATCGAATAGAAAGCGTGAAAGTATTCTTGTGTTCTTCCTCGTTTCAAGATGGTTTTATATATAAGTAGATTAAATTAGTCTCATATACTACCAGTAATCAGAGTACACTAGAGAGAGATAGATATACTGCTCTTTCATCTCGAGAATTTGTTTTGTTAGTTCAACAGGTACATTATTTCTTTTCAAATAAAGGAAAAATAATGTGAAGCTTATGTATGTTTATTTGTCTGTCTATGGTATAGCTCAGTAACTGACATTGGACTACTTTTATATTCTTTCAATGTTGGCAATGTCTTTTATTATTCGATCCATCCATACAGTAAGGTAGTCAATACTTCCAAAAACATACATCTCAAAACTATGCAACGTTTACAAAAGTGTTAGAATTTCCACACGCACACATATGTGTGTGTGTGCGTGTATACATATTAGTCAAATATTTAGTCAATAGCTATGTGTGTAAGCACCTTCAATAGTCATTTCCTAAAAGGATTTTTAAATGTTCAAATTATTTAAAAAAATATTCATTAGAAATTGTCATGCTTTTTTTTGTTATAAAACATGTCAGCCATTGTTTACGTAATTTTTTTAATTATTATAAAAGTAAATAATCATTAACAAGTGTTTTATCCCGGAGTCTATCACTGGACAATTAAAAAAAAAAACAAGGTTTTAGCATTTTGTTATTATTATTATATATTTATTCATAATAATTTCTGATACTAATATACCTACTTACATACGATTTATAGAATCTTATTAGTTCAACAATAAATTGATTGAGGCAACATTTTTAAATAAATACATATGTTATATAAAATATACCTACACTGAATAAAAAACCACTTAAAAAAAAAATAGTTCGTACTTTTTATTTAAAATGTTTTTACGTAAAATGTATTTCCTTTATTGTATTTATAGTGAAAATAGAGTTCATTATATTTTACAAGGAGCCAAGCATGATTTCGTAGCCAAAAAGTTTTTATTGCATCTCATTCACTCTCCTTGTAGAAAGATTTTCTCTTTCTTTGTCATGTTCTAACTGATCATATAAAATTATAAAATACAAGTTCTTTGAAATTACATGTTATAAAAACTTTTTGTTTAATTTTCTAGTTTATAAAATTATTATTAATAATAAAACATAATAATAATAATATCACTGCACAAATTACACACATTAATCTAACCTCTAAGTAAGCAAATTATTTGCTTGTGTTAAGGGTGTTAGACAACGATACAGATACATACACATTATAAATATTGGAAATATATTTCATAAATGACCAAACGCAGAAATACCGACATCTATGTTCATCACATGCCTGTCCCTGCCGGGAATCGAACCCGAGTCCCATAAAACCGCTCTATAAGTTAGACGTCTGTGCTAACCACTCGACTAATGGTTCAGCAAAAATAAGTAAGCAAACAAGCATAAACATAAAAATCTGTGAAAATCTAGCTTTACCCCAGCAACAGTATAATCCTTATAATCTGTGTTTGAAAACTTCACATGGGCTCTCACGTGTGGGATTTTTATCACTTCTGAGGCTTTTCAAACCTGGTTCGTGAACCATGGGTGTATTAATTATACTTATTAATTTTAATTATTATTCACTTGGTTTATAAGTTACAAGCAATAAAAAAACATAATGTTAAGAAAATAATACAATAATATGAAATAAAGAAAAACATTTGTTAATATTAAAGTCATTAAATATTTTAAACGTTCATGAATCATTTGTTCATGATAAAGCTAGATCTGTAGGTTAACCATAAGATACGCGAAGCAAGGACAAAATTCTAAATTTTAAGTATTGCATAATACTTATACACCATTTTTAATGTAAACATTTTTACATGCCAAATAATCTGCAATTAACTGAAGAATTTAGTACGCTCTGCTAAATATATTTCTTGTCATGAAGTAAAAATAAACATACATACAGATGACTTACTTGGTCGATTCAGTCTTACTATAGTTTAGAATTTTAGGGTTATTAAAAAACAAAAGAATAAATACAAAATACCAATATACATTTATAATGGGCAGAGAATATTAAAGAGTTATTGTAATAACTACCCTGAAGAGATAGAACAGATATAAGATTATTTATGGAAAACCATTATATACAAAGTAAAATTAAAGTGAAAAAATCTCAAGAGCTAATATATTTTTTTAAACCAATTGCTACGGGCTTAGTTACTAGAACTGTAGGTACCCCTAATAAGGGTTTTGACGTTACGAAAATTATGAAAGTTTACGCAAACATAAAATCATAATATAGAATTATTATACACTCTATGAATTAAAATCTAAAAAAATAAAATAAAATTTAGACAAGTCCTAAGACATTAATTAAAATGCTTTTTGACTTATAAAAAAATTACTTCACGTATGGTCATCCTACCTAGAAGGAGAAGTTTAAAGAGCGAGATAGCACCTGCAATTCTCTTTCTTTACTTTTACTATGCCAATAGCAAACATGAAGAAATTAATTTGCTTAAGCTTCATTGTACAATAAATAGTTGGATATCTAAATATTTCTACCTTTAAGGTATTAAATTTCAGAGAAGTAAATGTTGGTGACTTCTTTCCGAAAACAAGATTGCTGCAAAGAATACAAACAAAATAAACAAAAATAGAAAGTTAAATTCGTTAAGTATATTTGTATGTTTGAGTAATTAATTGAAATCTTATCTTAAAATTGCATGGACAAATAACAGACAATAATAATCAAAAAGTTTAACTTTGTAATTGAAACATTTGGTGAATTTTGACTTTGACAGCGACGTAACAGTTAAACTGTCATTGTCAATTCCCTAGAAATTTAAATTGAGAAAGCTTTTAGTATATAATTAAAATTTAAATAATAACATTTTCATTTCAATATTATTATCGGAACAAATGAATTCGCTAACTTGACATAAGTTACAAAATGTTGGAGTAAATTATAATATGTTACTTATATTATAAGTATTAGAAAGTTCAGTTACATTATTTTGACATTGTCAGCGCATGCGCAGTTCTATATTGAACAAAGAGTGATACTAACATAATCGAAATACCATTTGTTTGTATAATATTTATGTTTACAAAGAATGTATACTGATAACATACCTATATATATTTCTCAAAAAGTAAATTACTAAAGAGGTTTTCCAGACTAGGAATGCAAATTGAGCCCTTTAAAACGAAGAGTTGAAAAACAATGTTGTCCAACTATCGATAGCTTAGCTATCGATAACTATTTCATATTGAAATTTTCGACAGTCAAATGATTAATTGCATGAATCTTTTCAAAAATAGTAGGTATGTGAATATTTTGCGGGTTTTATTAAAAAGTAGATAAAATTTAACTTTAAATTGGAATTAATGTATTTTATTCAATGTTTGGTAAAATGTATTTATTATATATTATCGATCCTGAAAAGTGAATAATATATTTCTTTGTAGGTACTTACTTGATTGTGGATCGCTGGTAGTGTTCTAACAATTGTTATTAAACTGTTCGTTTTTTTATATTATTGGCAACATGATTTTCGTTTTAAAATAACTAAGAAAAATTATAAATTAAAAACATTAGAATCGTTAATTTAATTAACAGGAAACACAAAACGCAAATTTGTATATCTTTAAGCGTTTTTCGCGCCAAACTTTTTCAATATGTCGTCGGTGAAGCGCTCCGCCATTAACCACCGACACTTCACCGTTGCTATAAACTCACAAATCATGAAACCTGCCCCCTCAAGCCAAATACGACTTAATAACAAGGTAACAGAGTCCAGTGTTTGATTTGTGTACAATTATGATCAACGCGAACAAAATGCTTTTTGAACGAATACATTTTCAACTTTACTACACAAAATATAGAAGTTGTTTTTACTTAATATGCTGGTAAATTGTGAAACGAACAAAGAGAGCGAGAAACGAGGCCAACATTCGTTAATAATGTAATGTATATTTATTGGGCTACATTATTCTACAGTCGGCGTACTAAATAGGCTTTCATATTAATTATTTCCAAGATTAGATTCAGTTTTGAATTTTTAAATCTTAATTTTGAATCACGTAAATATGTTAGATATATTTAACAATATGTTTTGAAACTCTTAGCAGTCACGCATTGTAGCCGAAAGCTAGAGAATTTGTAGCTGGAAACTAAAATTTTATGTAGTAATTATAACTTATGGATTAAATATTAAAATGTGTAATATTACATACAATAATAATAAAATTGTTTGTAATATAATAGTGTAAAATCATTTTTTATATGCGGCCTAATTTGTATGACATCGGTCGTTCCGCATCTAATCAATACAACGTTGATGCGGCGGCGCGCGCTCGGCTGTCTTCGGCAACGCTCGGCAATAGTCGGCGCGACACAGGCCCTCGGTGAAGCTCGGGTGTTCTCGCTTCAATCGTAATTCCATTTTCCGCCCGCCTTGGCAAATTGAAATGTCGTAACTCTTGGGGGAATATCGGCTTTCTAGCCAAGAAAAATATTCTAAGAAGGCATTGTAACGGGTCTGATATTATGGAATATTTTCAGTTTATCTTACAGACGGGGTGAGGCCCCTAAAATTATTGTAATTGTCGCCGGCACTTGGACGCTCGGAGGGAAGGTGTCGCCCTCGCGTTTTATATTAGATACATATTACTTTTGATGAAACGAATTATTTTTTTGTTTCTAACTTGTTTAAGACTTATAACAATAATGTATAGGAGCTTATATGGTACTATAATGTTTATGGAAATCATCGAATTAATTTAAAAATAAACAGATTTTATTTATATGAAGTTATTCGTAACAATCTTTTCTACTGTAATACATCTTACTGTAATAATAATAATAATAATAATAATAGCACCATCTATTGATTATTTCTGGACGAATATACATTCAAAATATATGTTCTTCGTAAATTTGTAACTTGTATTCCAATATGTAAAATAAGTAACATGTAAATTAGAACTGTCAACTAATTCCTTTTTTAAATTAATTATTAAAACTTATTTTTAAATTTAATTATACTTATACATAAGTGTTATAGTTTATAAGAATTCATAGTAAAGTTATTTCGGTATATTAGTTAGCCCAGTAGGTCAGATAAATTGAAGCCTCAGTGTTGTGTTCACACGTAAATAACATGTAGAGGAGGGGAGTGGGTTGGTCTTCCCATACGTTTACACTATCCGATACGACATATAGTATAAAGTGCATCTATTGAGGATTGCTGATGGAGTTATATTTACAAAGTGAAATGTCGTATCGCTGTCGTATCGTCGTGATATAAAGTAGTGAAAAACACCCTAAACAATTCTGTTTTACAGTGGAAAGAATATAAGCATCCTATATTGGACCTTATGACAATATTAATACGGTGTATATATATTTGAAGTGTTTGTTAAAAAAATTGTCGGCCATGACAGATAGCATCAGTACGTTTGCTAACGGAAAATAAGTTTTTGCTGGAAGTCCTACCTTATGACGAGGGAAAAAGAAAATTTATGTTCCATTATTAGTGCAATAGTTAAAGATTAGATTACATCAAACTTGTGACTTTTGGATACAGATTCCATTAATACGTTTAACATCAGAAAACATTTAAGAATATAATGTTTTATTTATTGTTATTAATTAATACGAATATTTTAACGTTCCATTACACTTAACACAAAATTATAAGACAATCAGTTTATTATAAATCTGAAGTTATTTTCTAACCTTTCCAGTGAAGCTGAAGTGAAGTTGAAGTGAAGACGTGGGTGGGGTTCGGTGGGTGTTTAAGGGGTCGGGTTTTGAATTAATAATGTTGATGCCGCCTTCCGATTAATTTGATTATTTGTTTAATCTTGGTTATTTAATGATGTTAACACGTGTCTTTTGTAATAGCTCACTTGGTAATAGATATTATTTATAATTACATGATATATTTTTCAGTTATTTATCTAAAATCATCTGAATAAATCTTAAAATCGTGCAACTCAGATTTTAGTTGTTTAAGACCTATCAGATTTAGAACTTACTTAGATTTAGAAATTATTTTACGTATATAGGGAAAGATATCAAATCGGCTTATCCATAATCAAATAAGTAAATAATAGCTATATTATAAGAAAAAATATATAAAGTTTCACGTTAATTAAATAATGTTTGAATAATCGTATTTCTTAAATTTGTTTATATAAAAAAAATACGAACATTGAAGAGTTTAAATTTAAAATATTACAACCTCGTAAAGAAATGAAAAAGAAACAAAGAGATAAAAGTTAGTAAATTTTATAAATCTGTAAAAGTCTTCAAAAGAATTAATTAATGCTCAGCGATGGTAGATAATAAACGGGTATTAGGATACTTCGGGAATGTGGGGGGAAGGGGGGGATAACCTTTAACTTATAAGATTTGAAATTTATATGGAGCTGTTAATACCCTCCAAAACATGGATATAGTGATCCTGAAACGTAATTTTAACCATTTGAAATAATTTGTTATAACTTTTTTTTTAAAGTAACGATCAATTATATACAAATAAGTCAGCTGAAAATCATAATAAAACAATAATTTTATTTACAAAAACTTACAAAAATAGAGCAGCTGCATAAAGCATAACTAGTGGGTATTCAAAATACATAAAAAACACACCTATAAAAAAAAACAAACACACAATCTGTTAAAAAACACTCACAAACCCCTCCGATAATTCCATATTCATTTGACGCAAGTTTGACTGCGGAAAGGAAAGTTTGGGCGGAGTAGGTACAATGCTACCTATAGCCAGCCTTTATTAGTCTACGCCCTGATTTAATATAGTTGTATTAACTATTTACAGACAATATATATATATATATATGTTGGAAAATATCTATAAACATGTCTAGCCATGTTAAGCATACATGTTTATAGATATTTACTGAGCGGTACGGTAGCTCAGTTGGAAGAGCGACGGGACGGTTTCCCAGTAGTCGCGGGTTCGAATCCCTGCATATATATATATATATATATATATATATATATATATATATATATATATATATATATATATATATATATATATATATATAAAATAAATAGGTTATACAAATAAAATACAATTTTATTTTCAAAATTAACGATAATTTTTAAATACATCGTATGATATTAACCAAAAAGCGCATAAGTTATACTGGGGTGTGCTTAAAACCATTTAACGCTTATAGCTTTTACCAATTATTTTTTCCTTTGACAAATTTAATTGAGGTTATTTGTAATATTATTACTAAATAATAAAGTTGCTCTTTAATATTAAATTTAATTAAACAGATTCAACTTGTTAAAATAAGGACAAAGGAGCTTCTTACTTGCGGTGTGAATAAATAATAATGATGAGGCAAGAATATTGGCGCGAAGCCCCGCCCTACGAGAACCCATGTTTTCTTTCATCTTTACTTTTTGTGTTCTATCAGGTCATGTAAAATACATTTATATTTTATCAAGACTTTTTATTTGTTAGAAAGAAAACCACTAATCTTTTATATGCAAAAGTTAAGTAACCCTTCCAGACATTTCAGATTAGAGTGAAACGGACATACAAATAGAAAGAGAGGTTAAGACGTGGTTATTATTTGATAGAAAATAGCATCTCCCACACAATAATAGTACATATTTCAGTAGTGTACTACGTAAAGGAAACACACCCACACTTTTCGTAAATGCTGAGTGGGCTATGGTGACCTTTAAAGAAATTGTAATTTATCGTAGGTACGAAATGTAGGCGGTTATTTAATTTTACGAAACGCTGTAAACATTTTTATTAATCAATTATTTACACCGGACTGGTCATTTAAAAATCAAGATGGCCGCCTTATTGTTTTTGCAAATTGCGTTATTGTTATCTTTATAATAATATGTATTTAGTTGTATTAATAAAACCATTGTGTTATAATAATTTATGTATTGGTTCATCCAGATTTATTACTCCGTGTTCGGAAATATGCTATTTACGTGAATGAAATTATCGCTGGGATCTATTAATAAATGTTTAGACCTTTTTCCTAAATTATTTCCATTACATAAAATGATTAGCTGCTCGTTCTGTTCTATATTTAAATTATTTTCAATTTAATAAAATAACTAAATTTATTTTCAAATATGTAAATACAAATGTCATATATATTTCGATTAAAAATCTCTATTTCCGATCAACCGTCGCGAGTCATCAACACCTAAATTGAAAAAGTTATTTTGGTCATTTTTCAAATCGATTAATAATCAAATCGACTGCAACGGATGTTATGAGCGTTGTATTCATCGATGGATTGACAGATGCATACCGCTTACATATGTATGTGTGTCTGTATGCGTGTGTGAACTGCGCATATGTCGGGAGAAAAGGGGGGGGGGGTAGTTCGGAGTAAACTGCTCAGGCTTGTACTAGCTTGGTACATTTTATTGTAGCTCGCCTCTCTAGATACTACTGACTCTGAGTGGAGCTTTGCCAGTTTATCGATGTCGATAAAAGCATGTAATCGTTACTATTTTTCTCATTCCTGTAACATGTTAGGGGATTGAGGAAATGATTTAGTTTTTGTTTTATAGAATCTTTACTTTTACATTATAATAATAAAGCGCCTCAACCTTCTCTCGGTAAATTTTAATAAAATGATAAATTATCAATAAAAAACATAGTTGAAACAATTAATGTTATCATTAATTAATTATCGATATAATGCAGGAACATCACTACTGTGGTTCGTTGCTGGGCGTCGCTCGCACTGCCCTCTACGTAGCCAATAATTTTATTACAAGTTCATTACGACGCTCCAGCGCGTTGTTTTTTTACCGATTCTGATTGTATATAAACCGCTTTTAATTAAAACACGCCATTGATACTATAAATTGATTTCACATTCATTTTTTTATACTCTATTATTATTCTTTTATATCTTAATATAATGAACTGCTTTAGGATATCATAGACACTAAGTCCCTTATTGTCCGTATTCGAACAATAATGTTAAAATTCACAATCTCATTTGATTTGAGTTAATATTATCTGTGGTTAGATAATAACTATCATAGTATTGGAAAACTAACTGAACGCTGGGGTAAAAATAGTTTGGTAAAAAAACAAAATTATTCTAAAAAAACTTATATCTAGAGTGTTAACGTAACATACAAAAAATTTCCCTTCCCTAGAACATTTCTTTCTCTATTAAAACTGTACTAAATACGGGAGTGGTTGGCTTTATTACGTTAAAATATAAGTTATAATTAAAAATTATTCGTATATGTTAATTAGTGAAATTATATCTATTATTGACATATTTGTATATGAAAATATTCAAAATATTTTTTTAATTTGTTGAATTAAACACGTTTTCATTTAGTCTCTAGTAATGGGCAAGTTAATTATCGCGCGCGTAATTTAAAAACAAACAAATTTGATAATGATAAGGTCATTTATATTGAATTTATATATTATATGTATTAATGAATTGGGAAGTACAAATATATATAATGATTAATTTTTAAATATCTAAACAATATTTTATATAACATATAAATATATTAATATAGTAGAGTAGGTGTTAAAGGTTAATTGTTTTCAATACAAGGTGCCACAGACAAAAAAGATACAAAAGGTTCGATTATAAATATATGCTATTTGAGAGTTGGTTTCCAACACTAGTGAAGTCATAACTTCCTTGTTCATTTCCATTAATATTAAGTCAGCGCTACATTCATGAAATATCACTTAAATAAACAATAAAATAAAAGGGTTGACTTAGAAAAAGTTTACAATCTGTCTTTTGACCGTGAATAAATATGAAAATTTTGCGTTGAAATTAAAAAAAGGGTCGTGAGAGGTTCCATCCTAACCGGCAATTAAAATACATAATAACTCCAGGCCGAGTCAACGTAAGTTAAACAAAGCGACAAAAATAATTAATTACCGACACGCTTACAAAGTCACGAAAGACTCAAAGTCCAAATCTACTCGCTAGTACTTAAAGTACAGTGGATTAACTACCTGAATAAATGATAACATCGCGGTAAATTTGATGTCAATATGTGTTAACACTAAGCTATTTAGTTCACGACTCGGACCCCTTTACCACCCCCCACCCCCCACTCACACAGATGCTCTCCACACCCGCCCCCCTCTGAGGTTCGTAGTGTGCTACTTACACAGCGGGAAAAGCAATTTTTCACGGGTTACACGCACACAAGCATAACCAAGCGATGTAGTGAGTGCTTTGCTCCAAGAAAACTTTTGTAGTACGAAATTTGCTCACTAGTTGTGTCTAGACATGCCATGCTTTTAAGTTAGAACTTAGAGGTGAATCCTTCGAGACTTAGTCTTTGAATGATTTTAAGCTTAGTATTCTGACATATTTCGTTATTGGAGACGCTTTAAAATTTTTGTTGTTTTACAATTTACATACATTATATAGCCTAATATTGCGTATTTTATATAAAAAATATATAACATACATATATGTTTAATCAGAATTTGCTGTAATAAAATTTTAAATGCAAAAGTAATTGTATCTATCGTTGTAAGCGTTCGCAAAATGGTTGAGTACTTGTGTTCGCAAGTGCCGCGGGAAAATCATGGCACGGGAATGCATCGTAAATGATTACGGAATGTGTAAGAACGAGACGGAACTATTGCAGTCACATGCCGAGCAGTCAGTTAGACAGAGATCAAATATTGAAAATCTCGAGCTTTTTTAAAAGATGTTATGCCTCACATTTTGCTGTAAGGAAAAGCTGCCATTCGGTACAGCCTTAGGGTGTAAATTCCAGTTAAATTTCCAAAATATACGCCATATTGGTCTGGGTAGCGGTGGCGGGCGGGGGACTCGGTGGCTCTCAACTGTGGCAGATAATCAATATCCGCTTGGCTTGTGGACACTATAATAATATACGTTATTATATAGCTGCGTTGTTCCATCGCACTGTCCTGGGTAATGCTCTGTCTCGCTTCCACCATTATCTAAAATGGACAGTGGCGTAGATTTGGTAAATGATAAGTGTGAGAAAGTATTTATCACTTCAATGAAGCGTGATGTGTAATTATATAACCTATTTAGACTATAGATACAGTTCTACGAAGCGAGGGTTAGATATAAGTGATATATTTTATTGAGATCGTGTTTGTTCTAGATACACGCGATGCGGGCAGCGGGTTCTACTTCTTCATTAGTCGTCCGAACTGAGTGCTTCGGACCACTTGATTGACTTAATCCAATTGAGGTCGGCGTATCAACTTTTACATTAATGACTGCGTAAATTGATATTGGATATAAATTGTAATACAGTAAAAGGATCAAATTACTTCAATATATTCTTGATTTTAGGGGTATTTTGACAGAAGGTTGGACCGAACAGATATGAAAGGTTTATATGTTTTTTGAATTAAAAACAAATATGAAACTAATAATTGTAACATAATGGATTCAGTATTCACCCCTATATTCAAATACTAATGGAAACATAATTCAATTGGCTCCCGTTGATAGAATGAGATAAAACACGTCCAAAGATTACTGGAAGTGCTTTCAATGAATTTAAGAATGGTGATAAGATAAATGGAAGTATAAAGCTTATTTAGCACTTCAAGTTTATGAATATCAATATTGTGAGGCTTAAAAAAATATTAATTGGAAACTAGTTTTAATTTTATTTTTAAATTAAGTTATTAGGTTTGACAATTCGGGTGTACTATAAGTTTCATAGGCGTTATAATACTTTGACATAAGCTCGAGTTGAATTACGATTCTTAGTCACACAAATAGTCACAGTGATCCTTTATCTTACTTGATCTAAAACCAAATGCGGACTGAATTTGATTTCACCAGAAGACCTTCTTCTCCTTCTGTTCGAATGATCTCCCCCCCCCCCCCCCTCAATTCTTATTACTTGCAGTATACCAAATAATAGAGATTTCCTTAATGTTGATAATACAGTCAAATTTACAACGAGTGATCTGTTATTCGTTTGGGAATTCGTGGTTCTACTTTGACAGTAATGGAGTACATGAGGTTAAATATCTCAGAAGATAATACGGTCATATATTTGTATAAATCTCAATGCTATATTGCAATTTTTTGTGCAAATTTTCACATAGTAATCCTTTCTTAGATAAATTTCAATCCTTATTTACAATTTGTTATTGTTTTAGGTAATTTTAGTATTGTGTTAGGTTAGTAGCCTACGTCTGTAGTCTACGCGACTATTTATGAAGGTTAATTTACTAAATGTAAAATTGGTTACATTTATTTATTTATTTAGTTCTAATACCCTAAATTTATCTTATGTAAAATATTTTTTGTTCAAACTAATGCATTTTAAGGGATTTATATTTATATCCCCTTGTAACTCAAATCAGTTTACTGAACTAATTCGTTACCTTTGTCCATATTTTGGTCAAACGAATGTTACACCTGGATATTATTTTGTGTCTGTTGCAAAGAAATGGCAAGGAAAAGAAGGCAAAATTCCATAGTGGGATTATGCTTTCTGCTAATCTCAACTCATATAAAGCGGGATTGTTTGCCTACTAGAGCTATGTTTCCATTCCGAAAGAACATATGTTTGTGTGAAATAAGTAAAGATAGATAGTTAGCCTAAATTTGTCTTGATTACTAGTTATTACTTATTACAAAATTAACCCTTGGTTTATTCTTCTTTATTCCTCTCTGTCCTTGAACGATAAGAAAATACAAAAGACCAGCAGGAAGTGGTTATTATGGCTACATCCTCTTTGGTTACTAAGAATGCTGGCAACCCATATCCCATACCATATCCGTATCCCTAGTACCCTCCATCCTTCCTCATTTGAAGAATTTATATTTTTGCTGATGATAATGGATGACAGCACCACATACTACCAGGTAGACTATCTGTTCATTAGTCATCCAAGGGCATAACATTTTAATCCAGAAGTCTTTGAATTGTAGAATACCTAAACATCAGTGAAACCATTTGCATGTTGTCGTCTGACAATATTAAACAATAATAGTACATTAATCGAGTCAGAAATGTCATTTCTACCAAATGCCAGGTTAGTAGAATTATTTGTTATTGGAGACTTGATACAGATTGACTTGGGTGATGCTCTACTGACTATCAAGAATAAATATTGGATCCCCATAAGTTGAGATAGACGTTTAACCATCTCCCGAATGAAGATATTCTTAAGCCTTGCAGCTCTGTACCAAATTGTGGCTGCAGTTTGTTACAGGTGTAAGAGCAGCGTACGACAACATCAATCGTTGGTCTTGGACTGAGGTGCTAGGTATCAAGGATTCAAAATCTACACTTCCTAAAATGAAACACAACCGTGCCTTCAGATGTTCCAAATGAAAAATTACTAGAACTAAGTCAAAGTATATTTTTGTTCAAAACTCATCCTTGGACGTATAGACGTCCAAGGATGAGTTATAAAATACACCGATATACCGCCCGCTACATATGGAGTACTGCTCTCAGAACTGGTCACATCACTCATCACTCCAGTATCAGCTTCTACCACTTAACCAAGTACAACAAAGAGCTGTTGGCATAGTCGGAGATTCCATGCTTGGGTGAAACTTTTCGTGGTTTGATTGCTGCGGCTGACTTCCATTACCGCTACAATACCATGGTCACTATGCTTGACACTTGTCTACAATGCAGTACTCAAGGAATATCTTTCACGCACCATCAAAATGTGGCATAAGCTTCCAGCATGTTTGCAAGTAAATAGAAAATACTCATTTTACCCTTACCCTACCAAAAGCACCTATTCCATTTACAAAAACTAGCAACAGTCTTGTACATCCTCTCATATTAATAGAGACTGGATGGTGGTGACCACTTAGTTCTAGATGACCCGCATTTACTTTATCTCCTTTATAGATATATGCATTATAATGATCATTCGTTTTTGTTTTATTTTTTTCTTGTTAATTTGTTTTATAGCATCATTTCTCAGTGTGTATTATTATGTATATATCCCCTTAGTTCCATAACTAATAAAAATGCATTTCTTTTATGTAGTTAATTGTATGCTAAAAGTTTGTGTAGTAAGTAAGTTTGTGTATAAGTAAAAAAGTAAAAATTCTCCGAATTAGACAGCCTTGCTTTTATACAAGCTTGATATTTATTTTTTTCTGCATAAGAATCTATAAAGTTAAGCACTGTTCTAAAAAAAATAGCATTGTTTAAAAATTATATTTCATTCAATTAGAGAAAAAAAAACATCACTGAGCAAGACGTTTCCAGTAGCAATAATTCTTTGGCGTGACTATCGCGCTCAGATTAGTCACAGTATGTAAATAAATTACTACCTACGCATCGATTTGTGCACATCATTCATATTATAACTGTTAAAATGACTGCCGTTTGTTTTTTTTAAATAGTAGGAGAACCAGAGAGTCCTGATTATTTATTACCAACATGTCAACGTAATCAAAACCGTGGGCTAAGCTAGTTAATTTCTGAAAGGGTTCGTTGTTGTAGGTTTATGCATTGCGTTTATCAAATCAATAACTTAATCAGGTACTTGAAGTGGCTATATTAATATTGGATTGATAACTGCGTAAATATATACATATATAATCTGTTCCGTCTGTTGGCTATCATGTACTTTCTGAATGATTTGATCGATTAAGGTCACATTCATACTATATTTTGTAGGTCAGTATTGATATGCTTGTAATGAAGTTATTAAAAAAAAAATCGCTCGATTGCTGGAGTGTTTAGCGCAGACGACGAACGTATAGCAAAGGGGCTTAGGTTCGATTCCCGGCCGGAATAGGCATGTATGTAGGTAATGAATATGGATGTCTGGATTTTAGGGATTGGTTAATAAACGTATTAAATACATTCGCAGTATTTATAATGTGTATTTCTACGTATTTGTATCACTGTCTAAGACCCTTAAGCAAATGCTTAGTTAGGAGTTAGAAAAATTTGTGTAATTTGTACTGTGATATTATTATTAAAAATATTTATATAATATACTAGAGGTAGAAATACTAAATCGGGATCCTATTGCACATTCTAGTTTGATATAGATAGTAAGGGCGGGGGGTATATATTACTAATGCGGGGGGAAGAATTCATTGTATTGGAGATTTCCTCCACTACAAACCATTCAAATAGTTATATAACATGTTGGTTAACTTAAGATATTATTCAGAGACTAAATCCGTATATACTATATATTATCCTCAAACAATTTCTGTAAAAAGGACTGTAGTGAAAATGACAGCACTCTCAAGAGATGTGATTGGCTGTTAATCACGTCATCATGATATCAATCAATCAGATTAATCCAGTATTTGACAGATTATGTAAAATTGTTTTTAACGCCTTTGAGAAGAACTCAATAAACTTTCTTCCATACATTAGCTTACAGACAGTCAGACAATCAGTTCAAAATAACTATATATATATGTATATGTTATATGCAACTTTAGTCTCGATTATTGAATTTCAGTGTAGTTAATATTGGTAATTAATACTTGCAAATTGGTATTGAACAAAATTGGCGTATTGCATTGTAATAAACTAAAATGGTTATTTGCTGGGGTTAAGTATATTTATTATTAGTTTGTGTTAACACCAACATTGTATCCCAACCATAGAGATAGAATAAAATAATTCGTTTTTTTTTAAATTGCACCTGCTACAGAAAACGAATATTTTTTACCATGGCTGTTGGTTTTTCAAAATTTAATTGACTATTTAGATGAAATGCGTTTAAATGATTGTGTTGCTTACAACATAACTTTCACACCGGCCATTTTTATTATTTGATGCGAATAGATATAAAACTTGTTTTTAAATCAATAAAAAAAAATTGTACAATTTTTTAAAGATGATAATAAAAGTAATGAATGGAATGAATTAATTTAACCTTATTATTAAAACTCCTTTTAATTGTATTTAATTAATTAGTACTATCAGAGCTATCCTGTTCCATAGCCAATAAGCATCTTGTATGTAAATTAAATGACCGCTGTATACACAGACACATTAGTATACTAATACCATACAGAGTATACGTAACATGATTAATTTAATAAGATAATATGAATGTATTATAGTATATACCAACATAAGAATAAAAAAATAAAGTTATACAGATGCAACAGCATAACTATGTATTGTCAACTTTCAAAATAAAAATGTTATGAATTGTTTTGTCTGTGAAGTACTATAGACACATAATATGATTTGTACCAACCTAAAAAATAAATGTTATAAAATGATATACATAATTTATTGTCAACATTTAAAATTAGAAGCGTTATGAATAGGTGTTGTCTGTGAGGTAGGTACTATAGAGACATAAATTATGATATATACCAACATAAAAAATAAACATTTTATATAGATGACATACATTATTGTAATGCCAACTTTCAAAATCAAAAAGTGTCATGAAAATGAGTGACTAATTTGAAATAAAACAAGATATCGACATAAAACAAATAAAAGTTAGTCCCAGACGGCTGGGCCTCAGGGTCACACGGGGGAGTCAACTCGACACCCTCATTAGTTTGAAGATTTCTTAATAAAAGACAATTTACATATAAATCATTGATCGATATCAATGTCTATCTACTTTACAGTAATGGCAATTTATTTGAGATTAAATTTATATTTAATTTAATACTTATTATGTGACACGATTTTATGTTTCTTTATTTTAAGGTTGGTAACAATGTTTATTTTGATGCAACTGTCAAAAAATAAAAATCTGAACTTAGCAAGGAGTTCAATTATCAATTAATTATTTAAAAAATCATTTTAATAGAATTACACGTTTCGCTACTTTATCTGAATGCCCTTTGCAAAAGTCTTTGACGCTAGTAAGAACAATAATTTTCACAAAATTTATACTAAAAGAAATTTCTATATAATGTATAATAAACACTAAAGAAGATAGGAAACTTTTTTATATAAAATAATAAAAAGATGATTTATTTAAAATATATTAATCATTGGTTCTTAACAGATGAACAGATTATAAAAATAATTTGGTGTAACAAAAAAAAAATTACTCTATCAAATATATTTTTTTATTTTTATTTTTTATCTTTAATTGTTGCAAACAATTGTTCGATGTAGAGTTTAATTTAGTTTCTATATCCGTTTTTGAATCACCTAGAGTCATGAACGTAAGTTTTTACTGAAAAGGTGAAAACAAAGTTTCTTACCAGATAATAGTTTTATTTTGTTGCGTTTTTAAGAGTATAAATAAAATTTATGGTCGGATCATTACATACTTTTTGGAATCGTGTGAGTTGCAAAATTGTTGTATTATTTCAATACGATACTATTTAAAAAAGTAGTTGGGCCACACAACCAACAGTGTATTTATTATAGGCGCTATGTACGATATCATAAAAAAACATATACAAATATATAATGGAATAAATGATTTAGTCAGAACGTCCACAGAACAATTATTTAGAATAAATAAATAAAAAATAGATAACGATGATTCAACTTATTGATTTATATTATTTATTAATCTATCACTTTATAATTAAATCACTTATTAAGTGTATAAAATGAAATCCCAGTCACCCATCGATTAACATAATTCTTATTTACCCACATAAGGGTACTCGTCAACTTATTTTTTCAATTAAGCCGGACACACGTCACCCTTGCCACGTGTCACCCCATCCCCTAAGAGTATTGACCTACGGATTCTTCAATGAATCATCCCGCAAATGACACTGCACCATGTATTTACAATTTGATTTCTTTTATAACTCTTTTATTCACTATCACTTGGAGCTCTTTATTTAAGTTATTATTCAACTACAAATTTAACAATCCATCTATAATCCCCGATTAAAATCTAGATTGCTTCCTCAGTTCAATCTAGATATAGGTAGATATATATCTTTTTTGTACTGTAACGCAAGGAACAGCTTGGCATTTCATCTTTAGTAGCCTAGTAGTAGTAGTTTCAGTATTGATTACCAAATTATTTATTAATTCATAACAAATATATAGATATAGCAAGAACTCTATCATTTTTATAATCCTTCTTTTCAAACGCTTTTAATATTAATCAATAGTTTATTGTATTTGATAATTTGTTAATATTCAAAGAGTTTTAAATATATTAAAAGATTTTAACTAACTCAAGGGCCCTTTTTTACAAGTCAAAATAGTTATTTGTTTTATATTTGTCAATATTTGTTTCAATTGACGTGTGCAAATAAATGTAAAACATTTTGAGCGAATATTTTTTTTTGACTTATACACATATCTATTTTAAGCCAGTACTAATATACTGAGAGTAACTTGAACACAAATTACACTATATCTAAACGTAGAACAGAGATTAGCATATTATTAATTCAGATAGCGGCGCTGTAACGTTCACAATCTTTGTTATTTAGAGTTTAGTAGCCGTGTGTAGATCTTTTGTAATTACTTTGTGGACGCCTTATTTAGTATCTATCTTGTAAATAATTATCAATTCATTATCATCACATCTCATTAAGAAGAATTCAACAACACTATCTTTCTCCATTGATAAAATTAAATTTAAGCTTCTTTCTTTAACTATACGTGATACAATAAAATTTTTAAATTTTGTTTTTTTTATAAGTTGGTAATATAAAGTGAGATTGCTTTCGGACGCAATATATTTGTTTTAGAATTGATTCATAAGTAAATTATATGAAATATTCCATGCGCACAAGGAAATGTAAATATATTTTGAGTTTTCTGACGCATTTGATAATATCAATCACTCGATGTTTGGGTTTAAGTTTAGTCACATGGATAAAATTAGGAATCTATGACTCTGGGCCAAACTATTAATTTAATATCGAAGCAATAAAATTCATTATACATATTGGTTTTGCAAGAAATTATTTATTATCGTTGGTGTTTTGAAGGGTTCTATTTTTGGCCCTATTCTTTTCGTAACCTCTATTACTATATAACTTTAACCAAAGTTGTACTAATATAAAAAGGACATGTACATTAATACATAAAAATTATATTCCGTACAGCTACATTGATTACAGAGAGTGCAAACACTTCGCGCCCCTAAATCAAATGAAAGTTAGTAATATCTTTCATTAGCATATTTTAATTGTAACAGCAGGGATCCGCTGCAAGTGCGTGATCAAACTATTTGTAAGCGTCCCACCCCACCTTGGATAAATAAAACTTTTATTAGATATATAAATTAAAAAAATTAAAGATTTATTATTTTTAACAAATAAAAATGGTCTGGAGTAGTTCCGAAACTAATACATTTATGAAATATTGTTTATTTCATAATTATATAAGTTGTCATTTTCCTTAATATTTTTGATAATATTTACATTTAAATTTAAATCATGGTATAAGCCACGAGATTTCTAATCTCGGCTTTGTTATTTACACTCCAATCATCGATGTAAGTCTGTCTGTCATAAACAAAGAGGTTAAGAGCTCCGTAAATACGCCCCCTTCCTTACCTTCGCGGCTTTGGTTATTTTTATCCATCAATATCTATGATTTGACGAGAATGTTGAAGAAATTGTGAACGTATAGCGATACGTTTTTATATTTTACAATCTAAATTTGTATTAAGTATATTTTTCAATTATTTACATTGATTTTTATTTGATCAATTATTGTATATTTTCAATAAATTTAAATCCTTAACTAAATTTTCTTAAGTTTTTTTAATGGTTTCATTTAATAACAACAATTATCGTAATTGTAATGTATCTGCTATCTGTATTTAGTCTTAAAGCTGCTATTGTGTGACTAGCGCCATCTGTTATCGGGTGGCTGATTCTTTAAACATTTTTTACTAAATTATTAATCTTTATAAATATTTGCTGTTCTGTAACTTGTTTCAAAGGAAACTTAAATAAAAACATAGTCATTTAAGACTATTATATAAATATATATATTATACATATATATAACGTTAGTGAGTATTTAATTCTTTTTGAAAAAAATAAATATGTTATTTTTAAATCATATTAACAATTTTCATTTCATTTGTTAATAGTATTATTGGCACCTTGATAATAGCTCTGTCAGACAATGAACTGTATTGTTTTTTATCATATAATTGGTTTTATATGAAAGTCAAATTGTTGTCCAAATCACACAGCCAATAACACACATACATACACACACATTCAAAATAACACCAACATATATTAATAAAGAGTCATATTTATTATTATTATTATTATTTATTTTATTTTTATTATTAACTAAACCAGAGCGCCACCTATTGGATCCAAGCGTAAACAAATATCTTGTGAAAATTGACGATCGAATAATTAAAAAATATTTTATATTCTATTAGTAAAATGTAATTAACATATAAAATTTAGAATTAATCTATTTTAACAATTTCATAAAATAATTAAATTGCATTACAATTGTACAATACAAATAGGGATCAGGTAGTCGAGACTTTTAGCATAAGTAGGTCGAACAACAGCTAGTCTATGTTGAGCTCAATTTGCTCACACAATTTTCCGTCTGGAGGAAGAAAAACTAATACTCAGGGAGGGGAGGGAAGGCCTTGCTAAACTGGCTATGAGAAGTTGTTCACGTTCATAACTTATTTACTCCACACAGCCTGCACTACGATTTACGAAACAAAATGATCAACTAAAATAATAAACACAGAGTAACTTGTAGAGAAATGTAAAATGATTCTATAACTTTTACAATAATTTAAAATTTTGACAGTACTGTATTCAATTTCAGGTGTTATTTTTTCTGTTACTGTTTTGGGAAACTTAAAAATATGATTTACAAAACATTTACAAAAAAATACATTATTATTATAACATCATTAACAAAATAAAACAAGCAATGGGTAGTCTTACTCGTGATATAAATTACTATTTTAGACAAATAATACTAGATTGCAAGCTATATTTATTTCTAAAAATAATTATGATTCCGTCTAGTACCACTTGAAAGACTTACACTAAAATAAGATGAAAAATTATTTCTACATACTGGAAATAAGATCAGAGTTATAAAAAAAATCGAACATCGACGAAAACAATTAAATAACTAATCCGCGGTCAACAATGATACATCTGTGAGTTTTATATATCCAATAAATCACGAGAACGCCAAAAAAATATCAAAGTGTCGATGTAGAGCGCGAGCCTATTCCGTTATATTGATTTTCATGACGAATCTGACACACATTTTATCTGATTTTGATACTATCCGGCATTTATCTGCTTTCATGGAACATTCATATTTAAATATGATGGTGGTATAACGTTAATTGTTAAGATTAAATATTGGTAAGGGAATATCTTGCACGTGCATTCAAAGTCTAAATATAACAGGAATAGGCCGTTGATATGCGTCAGAGGCGGATAAATTGGAACGACTGTAAATTAAAGTACGTGTGTAAATCAATGGAAGATTTACACCTTGGCTGGAGGAATATGTAAACAACGATACCAGCGTGACTTTTTGATTCCAATCATCTATCGCGTATCACGTAATGACGATAACGAATTTGTATTTTATATATATGCTTAATGTATTGAATTATGATGCTCTCAGTGTCAGTGTTTTTTTTTTTTTTTTTTTAACGAGGCTATGAATAATTTATTCTGATAGGTTTTACTTCATTCGAACTTTTTGTTTATGTTACAAACAGTTGGTCTGTCAAAATATTGAGTAAATTGTATGCAAAAATGTATTAACGTTAAAAGGAACGCTGCGGGTGTTTGATACATTGAAATCAATTAAACGTTTCGAAATTCCAATAACATCTAAAATTACTAAATTAAGAAAACAAATACGATACTAGAATAACGTGCTACATTTACGAAGCTTGGTATAAGATAAACATTCCAGAAATAACGGTCAAGGAATTTCAATTGCTATTGCTCTTGTCTATGGATCATGTTTTTAGTTTCGGGATAAGGTTGAAGGAAAAAGACTTCATTTGAATGTTTTTTATAATACAATAATTAACGATTAAAAAATATAACAACAATTTACTTGTGATGATAATGTGTCCTTGATTTTACATTTATATGACATTTTTATTTTTAATAGCAATATTTTTTTTAAATACATTGTATGTAACTTTCTCAACTTTATGCTACTCGACAAAAGATGGCAGCACATGTTCACTCAAATTAAAAAAATATTAGTCACCCAAATAATCATTATTCCAATCACATGAATGATAGAACACATTAATTCTGTTTATAATTATTTATACGCAGAATAGATCGTGTAAACAAGAAATAAATCATTTGTAACAATACAACAATACACACCATATTATCCGACATCTATAAATGGTAGCTGGTGTTTGAATAAATATGTTTAATTAATTAAGTACTGAAGCATAAATAAATTTGTTAAATGTTGGAGTTCAAAAGAGGTATTACAGCAATGAATGTAGCGAAGATGTGTAAATGTAGAAATGATTTACGTAGCATGACATCGGATTTGTTTCGATATAACTAAAAATAAAGTGAGAAATGCTATAAATTAATAAGTAAATTAGCTGTTATGATTGCGGCTAAACTGCGAGAGCCGGGGAAACATTTGTCATGTAGCATACGGTGGCTAATTTGCGATCATCGCGTGTAAAGTTAAAGAGTCACCTGGCGGCATACGTCATACCAACAGCGCATGCTATTTTTATTTTGGTATTATTCTGCCTACTCACTGCTGCCAACCACTTGCTGCTATAAAAAGCCAATATCAACTTTAACGTCGTGGAGATTGCCCGCATTATCTCATGATTATCGCGTGTCAAAACATCGCCACGCTCGCGATACTTCTCATGTAATCTGATAAACGATGTACGCTGAACGCTTCGCGCTTTTACGCCGTCTCTTTCACACGTATGAAATCCGCAGTACGCTGTCTCGCTTTGCAGGTCATCCATTTCATTCATGCGCGGTACACCTCGGCGGGCGCGCTGTTTACAGACACAAACAAACTGTACACTGCAAACCGCTTAGCTTTAAGTACGAGACCGTGAAAGTGATATTGTCAAATGACTCGCTCTCGCTCTAAAAGCCGAACCGTTAGTTCGCAAACGGTGACTAGATGTCGCTAGTCGTGGCATTCGTACCAGAGGCGATATAAATGTCACAATAAATTTGGGCGCGACGTTGCCGGACTTCGCCTCCCGATGCGGTGGCGGGCGCAAGTTTATAAACCAGCAAGCTTATTGTAGTATCTGTAAAGATGTTATGGCAAGGCCGCAGAGGTTAAATTGGGTTAAGCGGAAGGCATGTGTAAGTTGGCAGGTGTATGTGAGCGTCACGTAACGTAACGAGCGGTACACACACAGGGGCGATGTCACACACGTATGGCTGTCAGTAGCTAATGCGAGCGATGCGCTGTGATCGCTTATTGTAGAGCAGCGTGTCCGCGCGGTTTATAGCATTTAATTCAATTTAGTAATTGATACGTTTGTCTGTTCATTTTGCCGCTTTGTTGATCTATAACATGTATCTGCCTACATTGTATGATTACGATTACCTTAATAATTACGATTATTGATTTATTTAACTTAATAAAAAAAAGTTTTTATTCAATTAAATATATATTTTATATTTAAATTTAATGTATAAACTTACATGTACAAATAATATTGTATTAATTTAAAACTTCAATAAAATTATAATACATATTTATTCTAATATACAAATTAAGTCACATTACAATAATGTTATCAAAATATTTGAGAACAATTAAACAATAACTCCAAACTGATCAAACGCCAAATAACTTTAAAATTGTCAAACTGACATGTGCCTAAACATGGTAATTCACGCCACATTCTTCGATACGCCGGAACCGTTGCGGCTTACACTTACAAAACATATTCTCATTGCCTTAATACTAGCCACGATTTACCATAATCGTACTCTCAACCTAAGTAATAAGACTCAGAATCCTGTAATTAACCACTCTGTTTCACTTCTGCACGCACACACACATAGCACTTGTGTGTACTGTGACGCATATTGTACCTACTGTTATAAATGAAATGCTTTCACGGCACACAACTGTATTTTAATGTTTTATGATATTTGTATTACAGAAAATTAGACTCTATTGTTATTGTCATGAAGTTCAATATCAAATAGATAAGTATTATCGTTAAAGATCTTTTATGTTTTAGAAGTGGCATGTTGGTAAATGCGTGACCTGTTATTGTGTGTATTAGGTTACTTTAATCACAATTTGGTCGCGATATGGCTTTAGAAGTGACGAGCTAGCAACAGTTATATTGAATTGTTATATTGACTTTTTAATTACTTTGGATTATATTCGGAAACTGTTATGAATATTATTAGGTTAAATGTTTTAATAAATTCAAATATTGAAATCTCTTTTTTTGAATTGATATTTGAAAATGTGTTAAGCTTTTTTTTAAAATAAATATGGAATGAAAAACAAACCGATAGCTCATTGGTAAGAGCGACGGAACGGTTTTTCAGTGGTCGCGGATTCTAATGCAAGTATCGGTTTATTTTTTTTATTTATTAAAAAATATATTTAATATTGCATTTGATAATTTATATAGTAATCTTGAACACAAGAAGAAGCTTACTAAAAAATTAACCAAATTTAAAAATTCATAAAAAAACAATGGTTTACTAGTTTAGTATAAAAACTACTACACATGTAAATACACACACATACATTCATTTCCATAACAATTATAAACATTTATTCAGTAACAAATACTCAGCAATTATATCATATGTCATATTTTTGTAAGCTTTGAAGTTTGAAGTTTTTAATGCAACTTGTGTAAAAGTATTTCGTAAGTATATTTAGACATCGCAAGCGCAAGTAAATTAGAGAAAGACCGAGTCTAGTTAAGAGTTGTGCGCTAACGACGGAATATAGAGGATAAGCCGCCTTTAACATAATTAAAATATATATAATATTAATAATCATTATTGTGTATTTTATTGCTTATTGGGTGATGATAATTATATACAATAACGTTGTTCGTATATTATTTTCACCTAAGATCAGACTAAAGTAGATTTTTTTTATAGTCTGTGTCTTAACTTTTATCCCTACTTTGCTGAAAGATATATAAATCTGTATTTCATCATATGTAGATATATCCATTGCAAGTGCAATATCAACAACATTAAAAAAACTAAAACTTATGACAAACAAAACCATGATTACTTCTCCAAAAGATCTCAAAAAAACTTTTTAATATTATTTTTACCCTCATTTTGGAACCATATTTACATCAAAATCAAAATAATATTTAATATAAGCATAACACAACTAACATGTAAACTCATATATTTCTTTGTATTAATATATATTATTTGTAAGGCTTATCCACATTATTCTGTTCACGGAATGCAGTCTTCCGATGCATATCGCCACGTCCCCTGCCCTAGCTTTGTCTCCTGCGATCAAATTATATGCCTCTATGCAACTTAACTAATATAATAATACATATTACGTGAATAATGTGTTGTTTTCACTTAAATCATATTTATGTATTTATTTTTGCATATTTAAAATATTACAATAATATTATATGAAATTTCCATAAATTGATCTAATCCCTAAGGAAGCAAATTATTTGCTTATGTTAAGGGTATTTGACAACGATACAAATACATAGAAATACACATTATAAATATTGCGAACATAATTAATAGACGACTACACCCATAGAGACATCTATGCTCATAACATACATGCCTGTCCCTGTCTAGAATCGAACTCGAGCCTCTTAACGCCGTGATACGTTAGGCGTCTGCGCCAACCACTCGACTGACAGGGCGATATTTTTTTTATATACATAATAAAATTATAGATATTTCGTTTTCAGTAATGCTTTATATAAGTATAGAATGAAAAATAAGTTTAGCGATACGGTGGCTCAAGAGCGACGAGACGAGTTCCCAGAGGTCGCGGGTTCGAATCCCTGCCCGTATTGGTTTATATTTCATTCTATTTATACATTTATTTAAATAAGCTTAACATAGCTATACATGTTAATAAATATTTTCGAACATTCAGTAAAGCTTATAATTATAGTATTTTTTTTATTATTTTAGTTACAGTTTACCGAACTTTTATCAATTCAAAACTACACATAAAGTACAACAAATTAAAATATAAAAAAACAAAACAAATTATTTTTCAATTAAATATTAAAATTAATTAACTATAAAAAAGTACATCCTGTGCTTTAAAATATATTAAATATAAAATATAGTATGATGTTATAAAAATATATATTTTTAATAATAAATAGTATTCCAGAGTGGGTTCCGTAAGAAAGACTTCAACGCGCTATATCCATTATGCAAATAACTTAAATTAAACATTACATAAATTATTTATTGTATTTTAATATTACAATACTGTAAAAAAATAAAAATAATATTAGACTATGTAATAGGTAAAAATATTTTAAAATAAACAAAATGTCATTGAAATGCTCTAGCTAATATGAGAATGTTACCGCTTATAGATTTAGTTGGAAATCAGGTTTCACCTTACACCTAACGATAAATCGTTTAGGCTAATGGTTCGAAACGATAAATCGTTTCATGTAAATTTAGTGTTTAAAATAAAACAGTGAATAAAGTTACCAAAATAAAAAGGTAATATTTTTTTTTAATATGTTATTATAATTTGCATTGTAACATAGTTCCCAACTAAAATATTTAGTAAATAATATTTTTGTAACGTGGTAATACTTTGGGAATATATACAAGAATATACTTCCTTGGGTTATTAATTAAAATGACTCTAAATTCGTAAGTTGAAGTCAATGTTGAAACACAGAGCTTTGACATGTCACCATCCACCTGTCCTTATCCCAATTATTTGGGATTGGGACAATACTCGTATGTCAATTTCTTCCACGCTACGCTTACGTCATCTCAGTACAGACTTGCTTCTTGGCCATTTCTTTTTTATTTCTCCATCCCAGTCTTTCTCACCTTCTACTCTTTTTCACATCCACATTTAAATATACCTACCTAGTCTTGCCATAAATACTGTAACAAAAAAAAAATATTACTTTTACAGAGTGTTAGTTTAATACACAAATATAAAACAATAAAAAATATAAAAATAGTATTGGATTTGTTGTCCATTGGCTGCAATAGTCCCTTAAACGTTGAGTTCAGCGTTCAGTTATCAATAGAAACACGCGCTCTTTTCATGGGGAAATTCTTCACTGTCCACCATATGGATTGTTTTAGGGACTCCAAATTATCATGGTGCTTAGAGCAAGCTATTCTCTCTAAAACTGACCATAAATCATAATCCAGCGGATTAAGATAGGGACTAGACGACGGCCAGTCTTCAGATCTGATGAAGTCCGAGAAGTTCGCCTCCAACCAAGACTGCGTGGACCGAGCTTTATGACCCGGCGCCGAGTCTTGCTGGAAGGACCATACTTGATTATTGAGCATGGTGTTATTAAGGGGCTTAACTACGTTCTCAAGTATGGTATCTTTATAATGCCCACGTTGCATTCTGTCGAAGCTACTTTAGAGCTTTGGGCATAAATACGGTCATTTTGTTTGGTAAATGTTTCTTAAATGTAAAAAAAATCTCATCCGTAAACAACATTTTTTTGGACCTCCCTTTGCGTACCGCTTCAGTAGTTGTTTCGATTTTACCACCAAGTGCGTCTCTTATAGACTGTAATGAATTACTTATATTCATTTATTCATTTTGGGTACAATATGTCAATATTAATTTATTCTTGTCTAGGACTCAATAGCAGAATAAATTTACAATTCGTAGCAATAACAAAGTTAAAACTATTATCTAAAAATAGTACAATTATAAATAAATATTATGTAAATAATACTGTACATATATTGTTATTCAATTCATGCAGACTTTATATATACAGTTGAGAATAATGAATCAGGCACTAAATAGAACATAATATTTTGGAAATCAGAAAACAAACAAACCGTTAAGACAAGTTTATAAAAATATTAAATGCTACCAAAAATAAATAAACGCAAACCTAAAAAAATATTGGCGTTTTTTCTCTTCGAAATACTAAAGTTGAAGTTATTGATGCAGAAATAATGGTTGGAGTATCGTCAACAAAACATTCAACGTTTGTTCCACTGTTACAGATTGCTGACTTCAATCAGAAAAAGGCACAGAGAACTATAGCATAGCATTTTCATCATATTCGTTGAGGGAAGGTTATAATACTCTCTTCTTGAAGCGATTGATCTCAACTTTATGCCAAATATAATGTGGGTGTCTTCAAGAGGAGAGTGAATAGGTTAGGTTAATGCACGTTACCACCTAAGACTACATTCCACTTACCATCAGGTGGAATGTAGTTAAGCATTAACCTAGTTTTGAATAAATAAAAAAAAAAATATATCATCTGTTCTTCTAGTACGGATATCTCATAATAGAATGCAGGTAGGTAAGTCTGCTTATATGTAGAACCCCAATTAATTCTATTCTAGTAGATGTCGACTTACAAGAGAGAGTCACAAGAGTAGTTGCAACAGAACTCTTATGGTACTTCAAGATCATGGTCATCGGAAATGAAAATATGTTGTAGAAGACAGAAGAATAAGAGTGTAATGGAGAAGAAAAGAATAAATGAATTAATTATTAATTCGTGCCCAAATATGATGGCCAGAAATTCACGTCATAAATCGACAACATCGGTTTATCTATCAACAATAATTGCTTATTTTGTGGGGACGCCATTATTTTATATAATCAAGATAATTATTACGCGTACACACCCAGTGCAATAGTTACAGTTGTCTTAGTAAATATAGCTGATACCAGTGCGATAGTGACGTAAGAGTCATGACGTCATTACCACTGGCCAGTTTACTTCTGATGTATATTTCGGAACACCAGTATTATTTAGTTAATGTCAAGTTCTGTATACCCGCGTCATCTTCGCGCGCGAATCAAATGACATTTGTTTTGACAATTTGAGTTCACGAGTGACAAACTACTAAATGAGAGAAGATTATTTAAAAGTCTATTAAGAAATCATTATTTTTAATAATCTGTTTCGTGGTGACATTAATGTTTTATATTTCTTTCAACATCATATTATAAAATTATTTGTCGAATAATAGAAATAATGATATTAATAATATAGGACAAATTACACACATTGATCCTAACCCCTAAGTAAGCAAATTATTTGCTTGTGTTAAGGGTGTGAGACAACGATACAAATACATAGAAATACACATTATAAATACTGAGAATATATTTAATAAATTACCAAACCCAGAAATACAGACATCTATGTTCATCACATACATGCCTGTCCCTATCGGGAACCGAACCCGAGCCCCATTGAGTCACTATACGTTAGGCGTCTGCGCTAACCACTCGACCAATGAGGCGGTTAAAATAACTTATAATACATACGTCTTAACACTATTTATATAAAAATGTTAGTATATTGCCGATATGTTAAGGTTTATGCTAGTTTCCTTGATTCATTGCTCCCGAGTGTAGTTAAAGTTATATTTATATCGTAAGGAAAATAGTTTCAAAAACAATTTTACGTTTCCATTTCGTTCTTCCTGTCCTTTTCATCTTACCTTCGCTTCACGGTCTACCATTTTAATACAAAAGCTACTATACATTGTTTTTATTTAATTTAACTGAATCACAAAAGAGCATAGTTTTTATTATTTAAAATATAAATAAATATTATTAATAAAATATAAATTTTAATAATAATTTACATAATAGCAAACTAAAGCGTATATACATTTCTATTAGCGCATGTAAATCCTTAAACGAATAGTATAATTATACCCAAGTTGTCAAAATGAAATCAAGAGTAATTGAAATTTACAACACAAATACATAAAAGAACACACCCACACATCCGCACAACAACCATAATAACAATAATCAGAACGCAAGGGTCGTGGAAAAATACCAGAATGAAAGGCGACATTTTCTCACCAAATTATACGAGCCTCAAATCATTACACAAACAGAGTCGAAGAAATTCCAAACTGAAATATATAAATAGACCGTACGATGAAAACTCGAAAGTCACATTTATGTCACGTTTATTAATAAAATAAAACAATCGAGTGTAATCCGGTTATGTGTAAGCGTCTAGTAAAAAAGCAAATTGGGGGTGTGAGTTACCGCAAATTAAAACAAGAGTACGGGCGCCGTGGTATGAGTAGGGGGGTGGGGGGAGTCTGGTGGTGGGGGAGGGGGTGAGAAAGTTATTAATTCTGGAAGCGAGAGACGCCAGCCTACCGTCCCGACTGCAACAGAGTAGGCTTACCTTAGATTCGCTTAATGTTCTTCTGATATCATTATTACGATACCGGATATTTTTATTCCTTATTTTGGGGTAAACATTATATTATATATTACCTTGTTAATATCTTTATCTTATTATAAATGTGTAATTCATAGCAGTATCTATAACAATGTTTATAATTATAAGAACGGATGTAATGTATTATGTATTTGGTAATTATTTATTTGTTTGTCCTTCACAAAGTTAAAGTTCAGAGGTCCTCAAGGGACTCACCTTGAAGTATATCATACAACGGACCTGGTCACGTCTATGACGGTTACTAGCTAAAGGTCGCCAATTCAGCTAGTTTCAGACTGAATTTAGTATCATTGAACTCTGATATTACACGATATTAATATTTGAAATTAACTCAACAATAACTTTGTATGTCTCTCACAATATTATTAATTAAAGCAAATGTTTTATTTAATAATTAATAAATAAGACGTAAAAGCTCATTAAAATACATAAAAGGAAAACTTTCTTTTATATCAAACATACACACATACACACGCACACACACACACATATAATGTATTCTTAGATTCCATTGCTAAGCTCTATAATTCAATATAATACTCAGAATATTATATTAAGTGTATATTATGTTAAGATTGGTCTACTACGAGCTATGCTCAATGCTCAGCTCATATCGATCCCACATGAATATTTGATTTTAACCGACCTTGCAGTAGACTAGATTGTGAGAATAGTATTTTACTTTCTTTATTATACCAAATATGGAGCAAAGCTTTTATTATCACAATAATTATCTTATGATTATAAAAAAATATTATTATTCAATTATAATATACTATACATATATTCAGAAGAAAGACAAGTTCAAGTTGCGTGTTATTTTACTTCAAAATATATAAATACTAGCTATTGCCCGCTACTCCGTCCACGTGTTTATGGACAAACAATGTTTTTATCTTTCTACATTTTTTTTAACTCCCCACAATTTTTTTTTTTAATAAAATTATCCTATATTACTTCTAATACCTCTAAACGTATGTGTAAAAAGTTTCATAATAATCGGTTGAGTTGTTTTCGTATGAAAGCGTAACAAACAAACTTACATTCGCATTTATAATATTAGAAGGATGTAATGTAAGGCTAAATTAAGTTTATCTATGGATATAAAAACTAAGGAAAATTTAAAGCATGTAACAGAAAAAATATAAAATAACTCACATTAGTTATTGGCATAGAGATAGATATATAGAAAAAAAATACTTATAAACAAATTGTTATAAATTCCTATATAAATATATTTTATTTAAAATTTTTCCTTGTAAGCAATTTTTTTTTCCTTTTCCTTTTCGACAAGTAAATTCTTTGAACTGAATGCATATCTTTCTATAAGACTATTGGAAAAGTTTAAAAATAAATATTTCTCAAGAAATACTTAAGAATATCTAATTATAATATGCTTTTGTTTTAATGGGTATTATAATATAATGACTGAATATAACGAGAACTATTAGGCTGAATAGGATTATTATTATTGATACGATTATCTCTCTATTGTAATAGTCAAAGCCTGATAAGCTTAGATGTATATATCTAACAACAGATTTTTTTACCAATCTATAAACATAAACATTACTATCTACAGATTGGTAAAAAAAACAGTAGAGGCCTGGATTTGACTGGATCTTCTCATTTCAGAAGTTACAAATTTTTCTTTATCAGCTTAGTAAATAAGTTTGAATATACTAGAATGATGGGAGTTGAAATTAAATTAAAGTTATTTTAATATTCAAAATATCTTTATGCAAATAGGCACTTACACACACTTTTGAATAGTCAATTATTAGATTAAAAAGGGTAGCATAGTCAGTCCTTGAGTAAGCCACCAACTCGGAATGCTGCTCTGCTGAGAAGAGCTGGCCAGATTTTATTTAAAAAACTAGCTGTTACCCGTGACTTCGTCCACGTAGACTGTAAAATTAATATTTTTGTGGCTAGAAACGTATGCCGTAAAAATATTATTTTCGACGTATCATCTACCGATACCTCATACGTCAAAATATGTTTAGACTGTAGCAGGGAACATAAAAATAACATAATTTGCTGTAATTCTATTAACATACGTATTTTTGAATAACTGAAGTAATTTTCAGAAATAATTATGTAAAATTCAGTGTAAAATAAACCAAACGATTAAAAACAGGATCTCCCGAGCCAAAGTTGTCGCCCTATAATCTATGTTATCTTACAGATAAAACTACCAGCAAAAGTTAGTATTTCTATAGCCTGATTTATTTTGGTACATAAGCTACAATATTGCTAAGTTTCATCAAAATACGTTCAGTACTTTTGGCCTAATTGAGTAACAAACATCCATTCATCCAAATATCCAAACAATCGCACTGGTATATTTAGATTAGATACTTTGAATTGAGATCAATAAAGATTTTAATATTCTTGAAAATTAAAAAAAAAAATAATAACCTTACGATTTGTTTGAGAATAACCACAGAAGAATTAAAATACCTTTAAATTGAGAGGGATTCCCTTAAAGACAGACAGGCAAAATAGATCATATTCGAGATCTCGAATAAGCGCGTTAGAGGACAAAGCCAGTACATCTTCAATAACAATCTACTGGACGCAGTTATACTCCATCCATATTCGAGATAATTGGATTGTGTCGGGACAGTATTTAGGTCACCATTTGCGCTGACCTTTTGTGAACGTTCAGTCAAGCACGAATGAAAACTTTTGAAATATTAATAACGGTTTTTTGTATATATGTATGTTATTTTAATTGATATTGTAGAACTGGGCTTAATAGGCGAGATTTTGGATGATACATTTAGCTTTAACGAAAATTTTAGGACATGACTTACTTTTAACAAATGTACGGCAATTAAATTTTATCGATTTCTGAATAATATTTTGAAAAATTCAGGATACATATTTTATGTACAATCCGTAGCTCTAGCATCTATATATTTATTTAAATGAAATAATCTTCGCAGTTTCGATATAATCTTTAAGGAAAGGTCCTTTATATAAAGCTGTTTTTTTCTTTTTTTTTTTAATTTAATCTCGCAACAGTATATGAATATTGTTAAAACCGTTTGTTCGATAATCGAAGCAAACAATATCTGGCGCCTACATACGGCACTACTCATACATGTATGTACCTACCTATATAGGCCTAGTAATTGGATTGAATTGAATTGCTACGAAGTTCAGGGCTTATTTAGGTCATAGTAGTTGCCTAGTTAACTTATGATATTGAATTTTTATTAAATTTACTATAATATTTTTTAATTTACTTAAAATTTGCATTTCTTTTAACAGATTATAAATTAATTGAATTGAGTATATATTTAGTGGCTACGGTAAATGATTTAAAAACAAACAAAAATTTGATATATTTTTGGAAGTTTTTGTTAATAATTGTCAATTATCTTTAGTAGCGCGAGGTTATAGGTAGTTTAGTTACAACATGTGGATTTTATGTTTTTATACGCTCGCAGAATCGAATAGAAATAAACATAAATTGTGATTTTTCGTACGTAGCTTGACATTATACCATAAATACGTAAGCACTTTCATTCCTATAGGTAATTCAATCTAAGTCCCGAGAGAAGGCATTTACATATAGAATACTAAATTAATTCGGGTCTAGGAGGACCGACACGATAACTCAGTTGGCAGGCTGACGGAGATTTAGTCCTATGTGAAGCAGGTTCAAGTAGTGCTTCAAAATCGTAATTTTATTTTTATTTTTATAAATAGATGGTATAAAAAATATCTACACATATAACCAAATAGTAATAAATGCATAATGAATATATTCAATATAAATAAATATTTATAATTATATATTCATTTCAGCTCATAAAAATAGTTTTTAATTATGTGAAAATGTGTGTTTGTTTGCACATCACGCAATATTTTCTGGACAAATTTGGAAGATATTGTATGTGCGTTAGGTATTTATGGGAATTATGTATTTAAGGAAAGGGAAAATGGCATGCAACAGCTAGTACATAACTAAAATAATGAAATAATTTGCATATCATTATAATTATTTTATTTAATATATTTGCAGGTATTTTGTTATTTGAGGCAATCATGAAGAAATATTTATCTAACTATCGAAATAATTATAACATAAATCTAAAAGTACAGACATAAATAATATTAGTAATTTTTAGGTAATAGAATTAATAGTATTAATAAGAATATAATTTATGAAGCATAAATATTAAATACGGGTATATTGTGACCAAAGTCGAGGTTTACGACAGATCACGTAACCAGGTCGAGATACTTTCCCGTTATTGAAGCTACGTTTGTTCCTAGTTTATACGACAACTATATTATACATATAATATATATATACAATATATTGTATACTTTTATACAACGATGTAATAAACTGTATTGAAGTATATACAATGGATAAAGTCAATAATCCTATAAATATGTTTCTCTCAGAACATTTGAGGGTTGGTTGAAGGTCATGAAGTCTGTTTGAAATTAATAGTTAAGTTAAACTGATTTGTTGTTATCGTATTATTTTGATGGTAGTATTCTTTAACAAGTCGATTCTATTTCTGAAATAAAGTCGATACGATTCTTCTTCTCGACATAAAGTCGATTCTAAGATAAACATTCAGTAAGGGCCAGACTACACTCGGTATGAACAGTCGGATCTTGGGGGTTGCCCCCTCATTTGACGTGACTGAGTAGACGCTGAAATCGTTTTAAGTAGCTATTTTTTAATTTAATTATAACAAATTATAGCTTCTTTAGATTTGAATCTAAGATAATTAATTGATAATTCCACCTCATAATTAAAATTAGTTTTGTGTATATCTTTAAAATGAAATAAAATTTAAATTTGTGATATTTTAAAATGGCTTAGAAGTTATGTGTGTAAAGCTTAAAATAATTACAGATTATAAATATTAATAGTTAAGGATGTTTATGAAACGGAAAATTATACTTCGATCACAATATCGGACGGTGTCCGTATTTAATTAAAAATAATCTCTCAGACAGTATTTTCCCGACAATAACCGAGCCCGGGAAAGATAGCTTGTTATATAAATTTCTGTCGTCTCCTGGGGACGGAGGGGGGGAGGGGGAGGGGAGGGGGGGTCTAGGCGAGAAAGCGGCGTCGGTAGTGTGAGTATATTATACCCATTTTCTGGATCGTCCTTCCTACAAATACGTTTTATGCGGAAGCTAGTCTGACTCGCAATTTGGAGTAATGTCAACTGTATTACAATTGGGTAGAGTTTGTTTTAGATTAACTTGCATCCGTCCCGGTAAAAGGTACTTATTTGATTAGGGTGTCAGCCGTATCACCGCTAGTGTGAGCGCTTCCCCGAGGTTTTGTGTATTTACTTATTTCGATTTTTGTATGGATTTAAAATATATATTGTTTATTTTAGCTATTATCTCCGTTTATAATATACTTTCGAATAACTGATATATCAAATTTTTGGATAAAATCATAGCCTTTTCTAAAAAAATATGAACACATTATCCTTTAATACTTTGAGAACTAAATTTTATTTAAAGCCGATACTAATATTAAAATCTCGATAAATTATACAACCTTGTCTAGGTACTTTTCTGTCCTTACCGTAGGTGCCCTTTGCCGAAGTCATTTCACCCTAGTACAAACATTCACTTTTGAAAAACGTCTGGTCAATATAAAAAATATAAAATGCAGTCTCGATCGATCTTCATTGCTCAGATTGGGAAATGAATTAGCTGACGAAAATTTACATTTTTATTGACAAGCGATCTATTATCACGACAATTTTGTATCCTAATTTTCTTAAAACACATACCTATAACATAATTAATCTGTGTTAATCAGCTTTATCATTAAACCGCTTCATAAAGTAATACAAATAAATGTCACCAGCTCCAGCTCATCTGCAAATTGAGCCAAAAACGAGTAGTAATTATTTAAACCGTCATATAAATTACTGCTCAAACTTTTCACGCCCTGTGTTTGTGTGCGAGATGCGTCTGTGTGCGTTACCGTGGGCTGAAAATGGTTCCATCATTTCATTCCCCCATCCTTTTTCAGCATTGTGTAACTTCTATATCGAGTAGAGGCGGAATTAAAAGTTGCCTTGTTTTTGTCGGATTACATATTATGTTGCTGTTTTAATATTAATAATATTATTATTATTACCTGTAATTTCATTATTAACTGTTATTATTATAAAACATTTATGAAGTTTATTTATGTCAATTACGAACTACTTCACCGCAACTAAACGTATTCCGTGATAAATTATATTATTAAAAAAATCAAAATGTCACAGAGTAATAAAAATAGAAATGTAATTTTTCTCGTCCAAGTGGACAAATAAGTGACCAAAACTTTTTCAAATATTGTATAGGGCGAGTATCAACCTCAAACATATTTAGCTTTGTTCCCTTCACTTCTGTTAATCTGTCCTGTTTCCTCCCATGTCAAGTGCAGATAGACTTTTTGGGTCGGGTGGGGTTGGGGGGTAGTGGGGGATGGGGGGAGGGGTCGAAGCCGCCCCTGATGATGAAATATTGTACACGTGGTCTGATTTTGAATGACAACGTTTCCTCCGCACGGGGCACCCATTTTTGTCGCGGCGTTTTATAGCGGATCCTCGATTTCTTTCTGTAACGATCATCTTCTTTAATGAGAATTGTTGTTTCATCTTCATTTTTAGATGGTATTTCATTTTTTTTAAATTTCATTTAAAAAGAGTAACTGTTGAGTTTCTTGCCAGCTCCTCTAAGAGCAGCATTCTGAGCTGACCATTTTAATGTAATCATTGACGATTCAAACGTGCGTCTAAATGCGTACTTGAATAAAGATATTTTTTTTATGAACACCTTTTCTATTCTATAAACAATCTTTAGCTATTTAAATGATGACTCTAAAGTCGTTATTAAAATCCTTTTAATAGCCTACATTTCTTTATCAAAACACGGATTATTTGAACATATATACAGATCAAAGAAAACACAGTATTAACTGTAACATCCACTAGTGAGTTATACTGTATTTGATAATCAAGTATTCCGACTTTCTCTTAATTTATGTTACATCTCTGAACCCAAACACTTTAATCTCTTCCAAGTGTATCACCGAAGAAGGCCTTACTATTTATTCCCACTTCTTATTTTCACCTTGCTTTTTTGTAAATAAACCTATATGATAATCCAATTTGAACTTTACATATCAAATGATAAAGCTTGGTTTACATTGTAAAGCTTTTGTGATCTCCAGATCGATCGGGCGATCAGTCGAGTGATTAATTCGCCCCTTACCTCAAGATGAGATTTATTGGTTCCGCTGTACGCAAAACTGCGGGTTCGTAAAAAAATCTCTATCGAAAATTGAATAGAAAAGCCATTTCTGAAGGCGCTGAGAATGTATTTGTTGATACAGTTCGCTTTCAAGGCTGTCTACTTTTTATTTACTATCACGATCAAACCTACATCTAAAATGTCGGTTACATAAAAATACATACATAATTTAAGGATAAGAATAACATGAGTAAATCATGTTATCATAATTTCTAAATCCTCTGTTATCATCTAGGATTATTACACTTTAGGCAATAATGAGGATGGACGGACAAAAACAAAAATATCTAATAAAACAGGTAGCGGGTTGATTATCGCAAAAAAATCGGGGGGTTCAGAGTCGACCTAACATCCCTGTAATATGTTTGGGGATTAAACCCCTCCACCCTCAGGGTGTTTTTATTTTCGATCCTTCCTTTATACCTTTATATGTGGATGTGTGGGAAAATCATAGAATATTTATAACTAGAGAATCTGTTGGCATTTTCGCATTGTGTTATATCACATGTATGTGTTTTACAGAAATTTCGTATCAGATGATCATTCAGTTACTTTTACTACCTATTTGTATAAGAACCGTTTGCTAAACATTATAGTTAAAAAAAATCCAGCAAATGTATGAAGATTAGACAGATGTAACCAATTTGTAACTTTTACTTTTAATCATATAGGTAATTTTAGAAATAATATTAAGCAACAATATATATTATAAAGAGTATTACTGTTAATAATAAAAGTCAGAATAAAGTCATTTTAAAGTCAGATTTGTGTTTAGTGTTAGATCCAAGTCAGTCAATATTGATATTCAATGTCAAAATTGAATTTTAAGATCGACCGGACGAATTCTACGAAGAATAAAGAATTCCTCGTATTATCATATAAAATTGTCTTGTTGGTTGTAATTAACACCTCATTTTCTTTTTATTTATTTAAACATATTATTCAAGTACAACAGTTAGGTATATAGTAACAAATATTTGTAAAAGTGTTCTATATTAACTCAGACATAAATATATCACCACACCAAATATCATCTCAATTTATAGCATTATTATGTGATGCTCTATCAAATCATAAAAAAAAATAAATTAGAAGCTATGGTCTGTGTCCTGTTCTTAACAAGTAACAAATATAGTTTATCAAAAATAATTTACCCGGCTCGTTGGTCGAGTGCTTAGCGCAGACGCCTAACGTATAGTGACTTAATGGGGCTCGGGTTCGATTCCCGACAGGGACAGGCATGTATGTGATGAACAAAGGTGTCTGTATTACTGGGTTTGGTCGTTTATTAAATATATTCTCAGTATTTATAATGTGTATTTCTATGTATATATATCGTTGTCTAACACCCTTAACACAAGTAAATAAGTTGCTTACTTAGGGGTTTGATCAATTTGTGTAATTTGTCCTCCATTATTATTATTAGTTAATGTAATTAAATTGACATTTCTGTATTTGTGATAAAAGAAAAAAAAGATCTAAAAGTATCCATTTATTATATAGCATTATTCTTACTAATGAATATTAAACAAAAGCTTCGGAATATCAAGTGCGTTTGTAATTAGGTTAAAACAATTACATCATCGCATTACTTCATGTATCTGCATTGAGCTCGCTGTGAAAGAGAGCTGAGGCAATTCCACCAATCACTTCGAATGCCACAGTTCAAATAAAATATTCAAGTAGATCGATCAGTTGAGAAGACGGCGAAATATGGCATTGTTAAAATGAGCGTTGCTTTTCTCACGTACGGCCTTTCACTTGCCTATTACCAAACTTGCGGCTCCTGTGGCATTCTAGACCATATACGCATACCAATAGAGCACTAATATATGTTGGGATGGCATTCGAATTGTTATTGTCCAACCAATTTGTATGTATGTAGATTAGAGGTCATCACTGATGTAGATTTGTTAGAAACGCTTAAATGAGTTCACTGCTTTCGCCTATCTACAATAATTTGTTTTGTCTAATACAGCGAAAGGAAATGGTTTTGTTTTGAGAAATTAATATTATTTTTTTTATAGATATTTCACTTTTTTGTACTCAATGTATTCTTAGTAAAGAGGTTTAATCATTGTTCCTTTCGAAACATAATCCAGTAATGTTCACTTACCTGCGCGGACACTAACAAATGGTCGTTTCTTTTGCTGCGCCCGCGCACCGGATACAGAGGTTCCTGTGAGAATGTCGAACCCGATTTTTTACCCTCCAAAAAGCGGATGTCCTTCATTCGACCGGTTATGAAAGGTGTCGAACATATGTCTACCTCGTACATACATACAGACTGATACAATTTGGTTTGAATTATTGATATAAAAAAATCTAATTAAAACCTTAATTGAATTACTTTTGAACAATACTTTAGTGATGATTAGGATGTATCTTTTGAAAGATCATATATATACAATATTATAGGAAAATACATATTAAACTTAGTATAAATAAATAAAATAATAATAATAAAAACCATAAACGTAGTCATAAAACGTAAAACTTAACGAGGCATATAAATTAAGTGGAGTTATTGTAAGATAGCACAGTGTAGTAGATTCTAGCGATAAAATACAAAACTTCTGTCAACCTGTTAACACTAATGTCATAATTACACTAAATACATAATAAACGTAAATAAACATAACATAAATATAAATTATGAATAAATTAATAATTCGAATGGACATTAAGTAGTGTTTAATTATATTGGATTCCATTCAAACTATGTTAAAATATGCATTCAAATGATTTAGTTAATAACATGATCACAATTATTGTAGGGGAATTACATGTATATACAATATTCAGTAATCTTGAAACAATTCAAGATGTCTCATAATTGAATGGTTAACTGTAATTCGAATTTATGATTCTTCTCTTTGTTTTCAAAAATAATTATAACATTAAACAAGTTTCGATAATTTATGGATTCAATAACTTAATTTTAAGAATGAAACAAGTAACTCGTATATATAACCTTGTTATAATATAATAAAAATATTTCAAGAGAACACAGAACAGGAATGTAAACGAGTTAATGAACTGAGATCTTTTATTTTCATTATTTGCTTATATATAACTTAAAAATAACTCTGAAATAAAATTAAATAGTATTTAACTTCACCTGCCAGTGTTTGTAATCACCTGCTAAAGAACAAAGCCAGCGATCGAAAGTATTATTTGTAATGCGTTTGTTTCCATTGTACGACGACTTTGGTTTGTAAGGACGACACGTCTTATAATCTTTAGCTATTACTATATATACTTATTGATTATATACAAAGCCAATATATTTAAACTTTTTGGTGATATAAATAACATTTTTTAATTTTTTAATAAAATGTTATACATTACTTAAGAGTATCCTTGATGTGAATGATTATTTCAGGAAACCTTCGCTTTTTCGAACTTTAGCTACAGGACCACCTCTAGGCGTTCTTTTATCGGCGTAAGAAAGTCAAATTTGTATTTTGTAGACTGCAGTTCTTATTCTACTAAAACAATTCAAACGTATAGGTTTAGTAATACCTCTTATGTTTAGTAATGATGAACTAATAATGATGAACTTTAACATTAACTTTATTTACTCCTCGCTAAAGTAAAAAATAATCAAAATAGTTTTAAAAGTAGGTATAAAATAAAACTCGATAAAGACGATTACACATAGGTTAGTACCACACTACACACAAGATAGCTCAGTTATTAGAACGTTAATTATCATAACGCATGTTCGAGTCCTGCTCATGTTGGAGAATATTACTTCTCCTATAAAATAAAATATATATGTAAATAATCATGAAATATTATGTTTAATTAATAATAGTAATACAATGGAAACGTGTTACTGTGAATGATACAACAATAAATTTATTGCTTCAGGTAATCATTGTCATATGCAATATATTTTATTTCTCATCAAAGCGATGACATTTGTGTATGCAATTATTTTTCTTACTTTAACAAAATTTCACTCCTACATCTTAGATGATTTATAAGTAATAAAAATATTAATTATTACATATTCATTCAAATAATTTGATTAGTACAATTTATTTAACGATGTCAGGTTAGATTATGAATATTTTTATTAATATTATCTTGAATATATAGAAAAATAATAAAACTTCATATTATTTGAGATTTTTAATAGAGTCTTATTAATCTAATATCCAATATTGGCATAGTCGAAGCTCATAAATTATTACAATCGTGTCGGTTAAAAATAGTTTGGGTAAAAAAGTGAGACGTATAGACAAAAGGTGTTCGCAACACGTGCGCTTGGCAGATGCGGTAACGTGTTCACCGACCGGCGCAGGCGCAGGCTGCGCGACGCTAAATGATATGACGTTACCAATAAATTAATGCATTCCTTTTGTATGTGTTAATGTAGGTTATAGCTCAATTGTCATGTGTAGGTCACTTGAATGTCAGCGTCTAAACTGCGATATATTATATAACTGTTATATCATTTAGATTGCCACTCGTACTGTATTATATTCTATGACTAAAACGTCTCAGCAGTGCAGCATCCGTTAATTCATTTTAATATTAAGATAAAATGTTTAAATAGAAATAAAGTTGAAAAAATGTTTAGATTTTCTGAATTTTCCGAAAGTATGATATTATTACCACTTTATGAAAGAATAATAAATTTCTTCTAAAGACAGGTGGCAATTCTATATATGATATTCTTATTTTTTTATTTTCATAAAAAGTTTCGAAAAAGGAGTTATTGTTTTGGCCATTCACCTTTCATAATGTCGAAATGTGAGCAGATTGTTTTTAAATAACCCTATTAAAGTGTATACTAAATTAAATTATATTTTATTGTAAACAACGAGCTTTTAAACCATACGGTCATACAATTAACGCGTGAAATTCGTACCTGTTGACAAGTGGTGCTTCGTGTGGGAACTACGTGACAAAATCTCACGCCCCGGACTATTCACTTTAAAAAATATTTGGCACTTGTTCAGGCAAAGTGAACCTTAATTATATATACACAAAAGCTATAATAATAAAGCTTTATTAAATATGTACGTCTGTCTATTAACCAGTGTTACGTCAGTGTCGCTTTATTCAAAGCTTTTATTCTTTTGTTTCTATATTTCCTAAAACTTACGTCTAGTTGAGAATTGCAAAAATATTTCAATAGGATAAAAATATATCGCAATTAATAGACATTACCTAATAGATGTAATGTATGCCTTAGAGAATGTAATACCTTTCACTGAATGGCGTGGATATTAAAATATTATTTTTATTATTCACTAGCTTTTCCAGTGGCCCTGCTTGCGCTGTATAAGTAGCTTTTTCTAGGACGAAGACAGTCTAAATATGATTTATATATTTCTCGGGAAAATCCCATCTTTCGGGATGAAATGTACCCTATCTCCTTTATCACGATAATCTATTGAGTAGTGAAGTCATAAAACCGTAACAAACAAACAAACTCACATATTCCATTATAATATACAAGATATGATTAGTTAAATACTTTGATAGCATAAGAGTAGTCTTAAATGCCAATGCTATTTGTAACACATTTACAAATGTTACAAAATATTATTATATTCTCTTGTATTTGTAAGCAGAATAAAACTTTTTGTAGAGTATCGACCACGTGTCCCACTTCCGGTTCCCGGGTTGTATAATGTAGGTATATCTTTTAAGATATGCAGGTTTCTCCACACAAATATAATATATGAAACAAATATTTTATTAAAGACGATAACCAATACAAAGGTAGCGTCAAGAGAAGACATCTATTTTTGTAATAATTCATTAAACTATGTTATCTTTTATCACGATTTTTCATAATTGTAACATTTAAAATAATAATAATTTAATAACATTTATAAGAAAGATATCGTAATAACAGCAAGGTTGAGGTCCCGTAGAATGCATAAAGATACCCTTTTCAGGAGACCTCAATGCTCAAAAGAAAATAAAATTGAATATATAACAATATGTAAGTAAAAAAGCTAAAATTTAAGTAAATTAATAACTATAATAGTATGTATTTTCATAAGTATGTGTGTGTATTTAAACCAGTTACTATATAAAAAAATATATATTCCTAATTCCTAATTACATTCATAACTTTTAGATCAGAAAAGACAATATTTGTCACTAAATACAAAACACCTTGGCACCTCTAATTATATAAAAAGTATCCAAAAGAAAAAACAAAAAGTTAACTTACCAAATATGTTAAATACCGTTATCCCAATACAGGAAACGATTCGACATTGTCCTACGTCTAGTTTCAATTGATCCTTAACTCTATATCATTAAGGATGCTAATGCAATGGACAGACAGTATCGAATGCCGCATCGTCCCTATAACACATTCTATCCTCATTTGCATGGAAATGAGACCCTGAACATTCTCCGAGGCGCAACCCTCCATCTTCCGGCGCCTTCTTCACTTAATTACAATGATGACATACTCGTTCAATATCACGTAACTGAGGTCAACCTAAAATATCGGTGGTAGGGTAGGAAAGCATTTTAACTTAAAAATATCAAATATTTTCAAGTGTCTCAAATGTTATTAAAAATCAGACAAATATTCATATCATAAAGCAAATATGAAAACAGAATCAATAAAATCAATACTGGCCCGTCAATATCACCTTCAACCTTAACTAATGACACGAAGTCCAACGATATATTAAAAATTTATGCATCGTTTATCTGTGGGCGGTTATAAAAGATACGATTTTATTGTCCAAAAGCTTTCAGTTAATTAATTAATCCAGGGACATACAAGTTACATAATTATCGCATATTTACCGGTCATCACACATTTACATCAGTGTGTCAGAGTGCACCCTCCCCCCACTCCCACCGCCCCCTACATTGCCATGCTAACACCATTACAGTAATTAGAATATGCTTAGGCATAATTGATGCAGTCATAAACTAGGCGAGATGCTCATATATGAAAAATCGATTTCGTTTAATAATTTAATACAATAGCAATGAGACTATGAGCTCATTAAAACCATGCTTCGAGTTGGTCAAATGCATGATTAAATATCAAAAATGTTCACAGTTTGTCTGTCTTTACCTAGGTTTATTTGTGTCTTTATTTTCAATCTATATATAAGAATGAATCCTCATTTCCCTTGGCCCAATGCGTGAACATCTAGACCGATGCTGCTAATTATTTTTTAATACATAAATACATGCGCTAAAAATTACAAAATAATAAAAAAAAAAAAGACCATGTTACTATGGTCTTTTTTTTTTTTGTTCTATACATTTTCTATATATTTTTTTGTTCTATACTGTTACTATGGCGCTAGTGTCATAACTGTCACTCGTTTGACAGTTGACGCGATTGACAGAAGACGCGCTGCAAATATCTTTCAAAACAGATAAATCAGTTGGAATTATATTATTTGTTTTATTACTCAAGACAGAATAACGTCTTTCGAAGCAAGCACGATTATAAAACAATAAACGTCACATAATCGATCTACCATTAGATGCAACGACCTGAAACACCCATGTGTTCGAGGACATCTGAAAGTCCAGTTACTAACCGGATTGGAAGTAGTTCTTACAAAATTAACGCTCATGATACGGGAATTTATAATATGTAAACGTTAACCCCAGTTTCCCATAATTCTCACTTACGCCCTCTTGTCTCATCTATATAGTTTGAATCTCAAGAGGTTGCTCTTTGTTAATTACTTTTAGTTAAGGTGGTTGAGTAATAAGCTATAAATTTTAAATGATCTTATAATATCTTCGGAATGGATCATCAGGTGAATACTAATTATGTATTTATGTGTGTGTATATGTGTTTAGTTAACGGCAAATGTATGTCAGAAAAGAGGTTGTAGTTGAAAGTAAATGTAAAAAAAATATGTCATTTTTTATATTTCCAAATATGAAAACAGATAATAAATACAAGTTAGTTCCTGATATTTATATCGATGCAATGGAATTATTGAACTAGAGGTGCAAAGGACTATAGAGGAACCGGTCCAGGCCGATGTCCCAGCAATCCTGGTATACATCGCTACCTATGGTTTGGAATACCTTGGTTCAACTAGTTTTAATACTGTGAATGATATATATATTTCTTATGTTATTTATTATTCTTATGGTAGTATCGTACTAAACTCATTAATATAGAAAGAGTAACAAGCAAGTAAACTTATGACCTTAATTTGACATAGCACAATGAATATGAAAAGTATGCATTAACGAAAAATAACACAGATTTTAAAATAATTATGTAATAGTATTGACCTACTGTTATATAATATGACATGAGCAAAATGTTTGGGATCCTGAATCGCACTATTGATTTTTTTTACTATACTATATATATCGCACTCACCGGATGATGTAATATTGAAGATATGGGAAGATTGTCTCACGTAAGCTGGTTTACTAACATGCCGGTTTAATAACTGGCTCACATTAGAGTTATATAAATTATTATATATTTAATAACTTTTTAAGTAATCTAGTAACAAAATGAACATCCAAATAATGTCAGGACTGAGTCACTAAAAATCTCCTTGAAACACTCTCAGGTTAAACTTATATAATAACTTGTAAGTACGTTATTGTTAGATGATATTGTTACATAAAATATAATGTTACGTAAATAGAATTCGAATTGTAAATCATAAGCTATACTTATACTTGATGTCACTCCGACATCATAATGATGTAAAAGTGCTTACTTGTAATATTTTTATTAAACAACAGAAGTCAAATTCCTACACAAGTTTGAAGAAAAAAGAATACATATAAATGTTTTATAAGTAACCACATAAATCTGGAGCCACTCCTTATTCCGAGAAAGTAACTAAAAGTATATTAAATCACAACGGGAAATTGCCATACAAATTGCAGAATTATTAAGTTTGCACATTTTCATAAGGTCGGCTCTAAAGTAATCGCTTTACTTGGTCCAGATGATTTTAGATACGCCGACACAACGGCCACCCAAAAGGGATAGAGGATTTTAAATGCAACTGGTATGAAAAAGACAACATTTTCCTCTACTGACCTCATGTTGACATAAGTTCTTGTTAAGAGTTTTGTCAAACTGGACTTTAAAATGAAATTCATAAGGCGCACTTTTCTTTGTTTATTAGTATCAGTTACATTCTTCTTGCCTACAATGATAACTGGCTACACATTTTTATCCATAGAAAGAGTGAGTAGGAAATTAGACAGTAGTAGAGAGTGTGAAAAGGACAACGATACGTAGCATTTATATTCTGTTCGTGTAAGTTTCAGGCAACGGTCGCCGTGAAACTCGTAAATGGGAAAAAAGCAACAACGGAAAATTCAAGCGCCTCTAGAGAAGGGCAGATCGTTACGGTATTTCAGATGCATAAATATATATTTCATTTGTTACTGGTATACCCTTTTTCGTTTACACAGATTATATCTCGAACTGAATAAAATTAATTAATTATCAATTAAAAACATATTGTTATCTCAATGTTAATAAATCCAGATATTAGTAAGAATTTCTCACTTTTATGCTGAGGTCCGCAAACAATGGATAAAAATGGCTTGACCATAAATATAATCTGTATAGTTAAAGTTAGAAAACATTAAGTTTGTGCGTCATCGTCGGGTAAATTTAATAAAACGATGACATGGGTAAGGTTATTCCACAATAAACTAAGCACTATATGAATCCTTTATGACACAATAACGCTACGATAATTAATAAATCAATTCACGTCAGCCAATCGTTTGACGTTCTAAGAATGACGTAAGTTTATTTTTTACCGCAGTGACAATTAAATAAATAAATCCTGCTAGTTTATTATGTGAATTATATAACTTTATGAAGAAACTTCCGTACCTATTTATAATAATGTAAAATAATACTTACACAAAAAACATTTCATATTACCTATTCATTTTCAATGTCTTATTGCAATTCTAAGAGTTGTATTATAATTCTAAATAAAATAAAAGTTATTAAAAATACGTATATTAAATACATTATAAATTATCGATAAATAATTAAAGAACGTTGCCAACCCTAGCAACTCGTCATCAGTACGAGCCACGTTGAATTTTCCACGTAGATTTCACTCCGTAAAAGGTTTGCGTTTATTTTTATATACATTTTTGGTTCGCACATCTCTTTTTATTCACGATCACTTCAATATTGCGCGTGAACTTCTCAGACTGAGGGTATTTTAAGCATTTATTTGATCCAAAGCGAGTTCACGCTTTTATTATTCAGACTGAATTATATGTTGAACTACCCTTCATATTATGTTAACACAAAAGATTTTTTTTAACTTAACATTGTTGATGAGTCTGTAAGAACTAGTATTTAGGTTTTATTAAATCATTCTTGGTAAAAATAAGACACTACACTAAGAGGATATTCTAACAAAGGCCAATGAGTGTTTAATAATTTTTTTAAAGATAATATATTTCTATATGATAATATATTTACTTTGAGAAGACACCAGATTAAACCGTCCAGTTGGTTGTAAGGAAATACGTTGCCATCCTTGGGAAGATAGGAATCGAAATGTACATGAAGGCAAAAGAGAATATGATGCTAAGGAATCTTACCTCACTTAGCATGGGAGCGACAAGTGATGGAAACACAGAAATTGCAGTGATTAGAAAAGAGCTTATTAGTATTTAAAGCTGTAAGGCTAGCGTTTACAAAGACCACGTTTGGCCAATCATAGATACTATCTGACATACTGTTCTCATCTCGGGTCCAGATTGGCCCAGTATCAGCTTCCACTATTTCATTAGCAACGACGAGGCGCTTCAGTTGAACCTTTTTGCGTTGCGAAGAGATATCACTTCTTCTATCTTATTTATTAAATTGTTTTAAGCTTTTTGATCTGATTGTACCCAAGTTCTATTATAGCACTATACGCATATCGTTCTTCTACAGTGTGGTTTTCGAGAAACTTTCTTCAACGTAGGACTAAAATGAGGAATAAACTTGCGTTAGCGATGTTACCAGATTGACCTTCAAAAATAGCGGTTATTTATTTTTCGAAGCTCGGCAAAACTCTTGTTCTTCCTCTAGTATTGTAAAAGACCATAAGCTGTAATCACTTGTCACCGGATATCCATATGTACGTTTGCTCTCTTATTCCATAAAAAGGCTAAAATAGTTACATTAGACTTTACTATTACCCCAATCTTAGCCATCTTATCACACACACAAACTAAAACTCTTGAATCTAATGTGGTTAAATTAATAATTTTCGATGTAGGTAAGTGTCGCTTGCGCAGTTCCCTGCCAGACTGGAAAAGCTGTGGATGTTCATGAGCATATTAACAACGTACCATCAAATTGCCGGTTTGCTCATTCACCACCTATAAAATGAAAAAAGTTTTTTTTTTAGTTTTGATTTTATTTTTAACTAGCTGTGGGTGCGACTTAGTACCCGTATATTTCGATTTTGATATGACGTACCTTTTGTGCTTATCAATGTATGTAAAAACTATAAACCTTCATCAAACTCCATAAAGTAGTTTTTGCGTATAGGACTATTTCCAGTTTATATATGTTTTTTTTAATGTTTAATCGCTGGTAGCAATGGAACGAAAATAAGCGATTATTAACTTCTCTATTTGTTAACCGATTGTTAAAAAAAAACAAAATGTTAAGTGCAGCCCCTTTCCATATATTCTCTAAAACTCCATTTAAATCGAATAATCCGTTTCTGAGTTTAGCGTGCACAAACATACAGACGAAAAGAGAAAATGAAAAGCCATTGTTTTGGAATCAGTTACAGTTTTATTATACACCTATAGATACATTTCTTGAACACTTTAAATACATATATCTTTTGATAGAGTGAAGAATGTGCAATCAAAGTGAAAAATTAAATGTTATTAAGAGTGATGCTCAATTTTTATGTATAAAATTTAAATAAAATTGGCTGTATAATTTTTACGTGTCGTGCATAACTAAACGACATACAGATAAACAGACAAACATTTTTAAAGGCTAGAAATGGATTCTGTTAGTTATCCCTTCACATCTTGGCTATTTATTTTGTAATAATTTCAATGTACAGAGACTACTTCTCTACAGATTTATGACATGTACTAAAGAAGATTTGCTTGGTACCTATTACATGATTGAGATTATAAGATACAACTTTTTTATTATTTAACCGATTTAAATGAAATAAACACTAAATGTTAAGTGAAGACTGTCACAATATTTTTTTTAAAAACTGCATCTAAATTGGTTAAGCGGTTTCTGAGATTAACGTGCACAAACATACAGAAATACAGATATACAGATATACAGACATACAGATATACAGACATACAGATATACAGACATACAGATATACAGACATACAGATATACAGACATACAGATATACAGACATAGAAACATACAGAGATACAGACATACAGACAAACAGACGAAATGAAAAATCATTGTTTTAAGTTCTCTTGCTCTTATAAAAGCCGTAAAGTTATTTTTTTAAATATTTTCCATGTACAGAAATCAATCAGTGACAATTTTATTATATGTATAGATGATATTAATATTATTATAGTTAAAGTGGATGACCATTACCCAATTACATATGTATTTAATTTGGTACTGAAGCAGCAAATCGTGCTCCTAGAATATCTATAAATTGAACACTTAATGGTGTAGTAATATCTAAGTTCCGAAACAACCTACACCTTCTAGAGGATAAAATCAAAGCCACTAACACAATGACAAAATGCTTGCATATTCCAATTGTGTAGCGTGAGTTTACGTAACGTGATGCACTGATTTCGTCAACGAAACGAATTGTAAACAATTATATAAAGAGAAAGCTTGGTATGGTCGATACTATCGCATTAGGTAATCCAGAAACTGAGTTAATGGTTTCGAGGCTAGGTAAGAATGAAAGTAAATTGTGTATTTTTTACAAACAAACTTTTATAGATGTGATTTGTTTATAGCAATCGAATTGATTTAAGATGAATTTTACGATAAAATATAAATATAAATATTTTTAATAAAATCTAGAGAAATATGTATTTAGCAACGCAGTCCTAACAATGAAATATATATTAACTACAGATTAGAAATTAATTACAATTTTGTTTTAAACAAAGTAAAACATGCCACATGTAAATAAAGATCCGTGTTAGAGTGCGGGCGGTCTCTTATCGACGCCGTCGCGGCACCGGTATTTCATAGACTACTATCTACATAGAGCTGTATTTTATCTATTGACTCCTGTTTTATTAATAATTGAGGAAAAAACTCAATTAATTATCGTAATTAATACATTATCTGTGAATGAAAACGCATAAAACTTATTTTTAATATTTTTTTTTCTAATAAACTGAATCATTCATATTTTAAAAACGTTTGAACTTTAAAATAATGGTCTTTTAAAAAAAATCATTATCATAAATAAATAATCATTAAATAATCCAGCTCTAGTAAGTAACAATAATATGTGGACAGATCTCGGCCCTATAGATAGCCTGCGAGATGTCGAATGCAGTGTCCCAGCCTCTCTACCTCTTGAATGTCATTGGACGTCTTGAGAACTAACTAGCGAAAATAAGTACCAATTGAATAATACTTTCATCTTGAAAATGCTAGATAAGCATGATCGATTTTTATAGCTTTAGCAGTTTCGTGGCTAGTATTGAACGAGACAGACCATACAAATAGAGCATTAAAATCTACAAATCCAAGTATAAGTAATAATAAAGCTACAGGTCTATTCGTTTGTACATATTAAAACGAAGGTTTATACTAAAGCAAAAACAATGAAAGCATTTAAAAATAATAATTTCTAACGGATTCATAAGAAAAAAAGAGATAAAGTATTCCATTGTGAGTCAAATGTCGCCTAAGCATGTACGAGATAATTTCACCTGACCTCTGCCAGTTCATTGACTGCGAGTGTGGCCTGCATAGAGGTATACGCATGTCTAGTTTGCTGGTGGTCCAAGTTATAAAATGTGTCCTTTGCTTAATAATAATTTTATAAATCGCTTTCTAAAAATATTGTATTTTCAATAATAATATTAAATTTGAATAAAATGTTTTTATGCATGTATTAAAAAGTAGATAATAGAACTTAAGTTTTTTACGGTTAGTCACAAGAGACACGTACTTTATATATAGATATTAACGTTTTATTAATATTTTTTGTAGGGTCTGAAAGGACCTATTTTTTTTAGTACCCATTGTTGATATAAATCAATATACCCAAATAATTGCACATAATGAATTTATTGCTAAAATTAATATAAATACTATAAATTAAGTTTATACTGAAAAACCAAACAGAAAAAATAAAAATCATAGCGAAAAAAACGCAAAGTTTTGTAACTTGCACCATTCTTCATCTAACCGAGAGCCTACTGTGTAAGTATAAAGTGTTTCGATGTATAAAGGAGATGTAGAAACAACGAGAAAATTTATCCAAGCCGAATGGCGTCACTTGGCTATACTGACTCTTACTTCATTAAAATATGTATACTGTTTAGAAAACATATAAAACTACAATATATAATTTGTAAAAATAATAATTCGTTTGTTTATCACAATTGTATGTGTTAAACAATATTGGTTCCAAAAAAAACCTTTGTCAATACCAAAATAAACTAAACTCATCTTTTTTATTCGTTTAGTAGGTTAGCAATTATAAAATAAATTATTAAAATGTTTTAAAATATTCAAGTTATTTACAGATGCTAAACGACAGATACCTAACGTGTTGTATTCATTTTATTATCGTACACACACAGCATACTAAAAACCGGCCGGAGCCCACTTACAACTAACTAAGCATCAGGCTGAGATGACCATAGATCAAGTTATCTCGTATTTAGTTGAGCGAATGCTTTTGTTTTGAGTCAATTAAATTTATAATTATAGTATTTTTTTTGTTTGTATTGTTTTGTATTGTAAATCAGTTTAAAGAAACTGTAGAGGGGTTTGTTTTGATTTAGATGTCTCTGTATTTTTTTTATCTGTTTTAGTTTCAATATATTTGTTATAAAAATAGAGATCATGTAAATTGTCATTACATATTACAAATTATATACTTAGAGAATTTATCTTTTTTTTTTGCGATTTCACTTAAGTTTTCCAAAGATAGGAAATATTTATAAATATGATATGAAATCTCAGAAACAGTCTTATTACATTCCATATTTCATAAAAGACTTGTCCCAATTTCATGTATTTATTTATTTTTATAAGAAATTATATATTTTTCCAAAAAGTAGTTTGATTAACTCCCCTTAATCTTGTTAAAGCTTTGAAAATATTTATTCTGATTAATTGATTAAATGATGAATTGACTAAGGGCCTATACCAAGTTACAGCTATCCCGAAATTATGTATTCTTCAATTTCAAATAAATGTTAAAATTAATTACTTACGTATTAAAAGTCAGTACACCTGTTGGGGTATTTAGAGTTAATGTCTCTCACTGCTAAACCAACGATTGTGGGTTCCACCGACCAATAAGACAAAAAAAACATGGGACAGTTCTTTGTGTCATCTACAGATGGTTGTTCCGTGTCTGGGTGTACTTTGTGTACGTTATTGAAGCCTCCAGACACAGGGATAATATAATCCCCAATTGCGAAAATTGCCTTTTTTAAAAATACTTACATAAAAATACAGTCAAAATATATCCTTCAATTAAAATATTTAATTACTTTCAATTTATTTTTAATACTAATCACTTATAGTAGGTAGCTTTTGACTACAGATGACTAAAACATAATAATAACTAAAGATATAACCAACAAACAAAACTTATGTGTATACAAAATAAGGGAAAAATACAAATGTATAAACTTTCAAAATTTTAATTTAAGATAATTCCATCGAAAGTCTTCAATACAAATAACACTAATGCTTAAAAGCTACTTCCCTTAAATTGTACAAATCTTATAAGAAGCCAGTTTTATCTTCGCACCTGGTTTAAATGTAGGCATACCTATATTCCACTTCTGCAACGTTTTGACGTTGTAGTCTGAAACGAACTGACGTTGGACTCTGGACCGTTCTGATGTTGGTGCCATTGGTATCTGAAACGTATTGATATTAGAGTCTGAAAGATTCTGACTTTGGAATTTGAAACGGCCTGACATTGGAATCTGAAACATTCTGGTGGTTTAGCTTGAAATATTCTTAGGTTGAGATCTGTAACGTTATGACGTTAGAGTTTGAAACGGTCTGACATTGGAGTTGGAAATGGTCTGACATTGGAGTTGGAAATGGTCTGACATTAGAGTCGGAAACATTCTGGTGGTTTAGTTTGAAATGTTCTTATGTTGAGATCTGAAACATTATGACGTTAGAGTTTGAAACTGTCTGACATTGGAGTTTCAAACGGTTTGACCCTGGATTCTGAAACGATCTGATGTTTGATTTTAAAGTGAAACGTTGGAGTTTGTTTCACTTGCACAATAAAACGACAAGAAAAACGATAAAAAGTATATTATACAACAAACTAACGATTTGAAAATGTTATATGAAACTCTTTTAACTTATTTATTGATTACAAATTTACACTAAATATTGTATTACAGCAATGAGTTGTATGTGAAATCACACCCAAAAACAAACCGTGACATCAGAAAATAATAGTTTTAGAATATTTATTTTAGTATTATTTTGGGGTATTCTGACACAACAATCAAATCTAAAATGCTTTCAAATTTACGAGGAGTTATGAAACATAAAAAAATATTTATTAATAACATGTTAATAATTTTGAACTCTTTTCTGATTACAATTGTTAACAGAGAACAATGGAACACCTTGAAAAAGGAAGTGGTTTCAGTTAAGCATGTGCTGAATTTTAGATAAATTTATATATCCTAGACATCAAGAACATTGTGAACATAGAATGAGTAATTCCTTTGGCTTTTGACATCTGAACGCGTGTAATGTAAATCAATAAGACTTCATAATGATTTATCTATTTGCCTTAGCCCATCTTTATTTTTCCAGATAAGGTGATTTAAACATAATAATTATAAGATAGTTTTACCTTGTACATAATTTATGCAAATATGTTAAGTTTAATTTAAATTGTAAATACTGTTAATATTTCTATTGATGCAGGTGTGAATAAACAGTACATTACCAGTTTCCTGTCATACTTGATTTGTTTATATTTATAAAACTAAGTAAGTTAATAAAAGAATCAACATGATCTATGAAATGGTTACACAGATAGTGATTGAACATTACTTAGAACAATATGAAATATAAAAAGCATTTGTCAGAAGATTCCTGCTCTCCGAAATCATAAAGATCATTATCCTAGCATACCTTAAAGATTAGTAGTACAATTAAGACGTTGAAAACTACTCTCGCGAAAGCCTTTCAGATGGCGATCTTGTGTATCTTATACACCGCGAATGTTTGAGCCATCATCAACACTATTGATTCTGAGTACCAATTATTTGTGAGATATTCTCAATATTATTAGGTTTACAAATTATAGCTCTAGGCTTTAGTTTATTCTCTATGCAGGCACTGACTCTATCTTTCTCCCTCGTAAAGCGTCAACAATTTTGAAACAAAAACTTGTGTGTTTTATTTTTAATAATGCATTCCTAGAGAAGGTTTTGAGATCAGGTAAGCTAAATTGAGCAGTTTAATTTTGTCTAAAATCTCTTGAATGTATTACAGCTTTTCAAGAGCACCCTTAATGTCTTTGTTATGGGAATAGTGAACCTGAAAATTTCAAATGATTGCCAGTTTTACAGCAACCATCTGAATAAATTCAAGTTTGTCTTAAAGAAACGGAGAGTCATCAACAAAGCAAGCTAAGAACAATCTATATATGGCTCAGGTCCAGCCATAGATGGCTTATATTCTCACCTTTTGTTCGGATAATACCAGTATTAATGTTTCTATAGTCATAGACGCTGAATGGTCAGGGATCCATAGATTCATGAAAGGTTTGTTCTTTTACGTGACGTAAGGATGTCGTATCTTAGTGTCCAAGGAGTCTTCTACTGCAATTATCACGAATATTGTTCTTAGGAGATTATTGTGATTCTTGCTATTGACTTCCAGTTTCCAGCATTGTAGTTGCACTGCACGTCACCGACTACAGAACTATTAGCATCATCTGGATGCGTGGCGTTCTTCTGCGGAGCGATATGTGAAGATCTTTCTTTTATTAACCTGTCAGTATATTTAACCCAAATGTTTAGAGGTAAATACGAATTTTGGACCCTTAGAAATGCTTACTTCTTCCTCCTTCTATTGTTCCTCTGGCTTCAGTCAACATCTATAATTAAAAGATAATAATATTAATCCCTTAAAATCTAAACCATTGCATCGCCGACCACTATTTTCTAGTAAAGCTTGTAAGTTTGAACTCAAATCACGTAACGCTAATTTTATTTAAAATTAAGACACAAAATACTAATAAAATAAAATTTAAATTATAATTTTATTAATTTATTTTTATATATAAAATAATTATCATATTTTAAACCAAACATTATCTAAAACATGTCTAACCATAGATTAGAAACAGTCATTTTATGCAATATTCAGACGCATTTGAATAATTTATTTATTGCTTTGATAAAGACATTTATTATTGTTTACTAATTTATTATAAACATTCATTGACACAAATTGAATATAATAGACTCATGGATGAGTCAATTACTTCGCGGGAGGTCTTAATAAATTCTTAACAAGACATTTAGTGTGAAAAGTAATAGGTTTAGCATAATGTATATAGAACAGATTATAGATGAATTTACGGCGTTTGAACTAGTCGCTAGTATAAAATGAAATTCCGTTCTAATATTCTAGTTAAATATTAGATAACATTCATTTTAGCGGATTTTGAATAATTAAATTTTAACTCAAATTTACATCGAATAATCAATGGAATAAGAATAGTTCTGAGACAGTTAATAACACAGCTTTTGAGACATTGATTTTCTTGGAATTTTACGAGAACATTTCAGATTTCTCTTACAACTGTGTATTTAATAATAATTACTCTACATTCCAAACAAAGCTTCAATAACTTATTCTGACAAATTGGTTATTTATAAAGCCACAAGTAAACAGCGCTAATTCCTAACAAGCCGAGAACAGTAAATAATAATTCATAAGTTGACACGTAAATAATTCTCAAAGCCGCCAGTTATCAGCGCACTTGTGCTGTCCGCTCGCGGCAGCGCGTGCCTCCACAGCGCTACCTCGAACTGACACTGCTACTCAACCTGTGCTCGTGTACCCTGTGTCAAATTACATCGCTGCTTTTGATTTCAAATGCCATTTACACAATCCAAAATCCCCAAAAAAAGAACCTTATTTTCGAGATTCTTCCACCATTCCAGATGATTATCGAGGTACATAATTAGCCACCACAATTGGAGTTGGCTGTAATTCAAGGTCAGTTAAAGGGGATGTTTAAAATTCTTTCTATTTAAAAAGCGACAAGATTTTAAAACAAAAAGATAAGAGTCAATGTAAGTTGAACAGGATTAAGCCACGCTGCAGTGTTAGACGCCGGCCGCGACTAATTGCCCGATAAGTCGTCGATTCGCGTCTCGTTTTAATAAGGTGCGCTGTGTGCATGTACGTGTGGATGCCGATGGAATGCCACGGTCAGATGCTTTGGTATGAGTGCGGCTTCTGTGTGTGCGAATGACGTCTGCCGCACGTTGAACTGGCCAATGTAAGTAGATCCCCTACTCTTCCTCGCCCGATCGGCGGTTCGGATTCAACTGCGCAAAAAGATGTGAATACGAAGTTCAACTTTATTTGGTCGTGTTATACTGTAACTACATGATCGTTGTTGCCACGCAAAGTCGTATTTCGTCGTGTTTGTGTGTAACCTCGATTCCGACACACTATGATAGCGAGCATTGTGGATATAAACACGTAGTAATTCGCGAATATCATTATCCTAATGAGCATACACCCAAAGCGCGTCTTCGTGACACGGTTGGGAAACAGTAGACACGCTCAAGGTGATTGCAATAACACCTAAATGTATGAATACTAGATAAAAGTCATATTGATATAACGAAACATTAAAAGTCAAACAAAAAAGTTTTTCACGCTACAAGAGATACTGCACTGTGTCTGTTAGAGTTGAATCGGTTTCCCACGGTGGGTACCGCCTCCCCACACCGCCCGGTATGTTTGTAGTTCACTTCGGGTTTAACATTCAAAGCGGCACCAGCTCTCGGCATTATACTTCGATATTTATTGCTGAGACATCCCATATTAACTTCAATCTGTTGACGAATTATTGTCAACGCAAATAAGAACTTACTTTTTTTTTAATAAATATAGAATGAAGAATAAATTGTTACAAGTAAGAATTCGAACCCGCGATCCCTGGGGCACTGTCCCGTTTTAGTTAAAATAAGCTTAATTCATGGTTATAGATATTTTCAAATTTGTACTTGATAAATTGTTTAAAACATAAATTAAATAATTGCTGATCCAGAAGAAATGATTCATTATGTATTTTACATTTTTGCAAAAAAAAATGTTATAAGTAAACGTTGACGTCAAAACATTTTAAATGTACCTATAGCAATGTGGAAGAATATCTGAAAATTTGTGAAACAAATAAGATTTTTTCGTTTAAAGCGATCTAATATATAGCGCTCATCAATATAAAAATAAAATTAATTTGTTAGAGGGGGAACGACACTATGTTATTTCGGTCGGCACCTTAGCGTCGACAATTATTCGGGAATTTGGTAAGATCACCCCGACTCCACGGTCGTTGGCATTGCTGAGTCATCCGTTTGTGATCTTTGGACATAATACGATTGTGAGACCACTTTAAAAATAATAAGATTGAGCACTAAAAGATTTAATTGCCTTGTTACTTCAATTATCATTTAATAAAACATGAAAAACACAATTATGATTCATTTAAACTTATAACATAAACTTTTGAATTAATGAACAGTGGAACATTTTCAAAGTAGGCATACTACTGAATATACTATAGATTATCTACATTAGAAATAAGTTTATTACATACTCGCATCTAGTAAATTAGTGCATTCCAGATTCCAAGCATTTGATTCCAACTGACACGTATTGATCTGGCTCGTACCTAAGCCACAAGTAATCTGCTAATTATAGGCACTATTGCGGTTATAATAAGATCCTCCCAACTTCCCAGAAACGAGGCCGCTAGCTTTATTAATATTTATCCAATACTCGGTCCCAAGCTAACGCAGTCAAAGAAAACACGCCAAAAATAAACTCATAAAACACCGGAACGATTTCAATCGATGTTCGCGCTGAACGGATTATAAATGCGCAGAAAGTGAAGATCAACTGACGAAAACGTAGTTTACCGGCCGAAGTCACGTGTCATAGTATTACATAATACTGACCTTTTTTTATTATTATATGTATTATTTAAAAGGTAATTTTACATAGAGGACGTTTAACACGTGACCACGAGAGACGCTGTAGTTGTACATAGTCTACTTTTCCTTGAACTAATTTAATAACATATTAAAAGGAAAGATAGTTATTTGATTTACGTAAATCAGTATTGATAATAAATTACTTGGCAGAATACTTGGAATATATTTAAAGTTAGGAATCTAATTCATAAATTGCGTTTCAAATTTTGTCGCCAATCCGATATTATAGTGTGCAAAAACAGAAAATAATTGTCAACCTATAATAAATGAGTTAACAGAGGATCGATAACCAATCAGAGCAGCGGAGATAATGATAATGAAAATAAAATATTTAATAACAGATAAAGTGCGCAAAGTTGTCTGGAAAAAGAAAATGTAATTTTATAGAAGTGGCATTTATTCGAGCATTGCCTGTCTGCAACAAGAATAACTAGCTTTTGTCTATTGGCTTAGACATACTAATGAGGCCATAGAGTCATGATACCTCTAAACATATTTTATTTAAAGTTATTCTAATAAAACCAAAATACCAAACAAAAACATTTTAAATCATTTATAGCCTTGTGTTTACAAAAAATGATAATTCTTTAATAATACCCATTATTATACAGCTATGTAAGATATGTTTGTGAAATTTATGGATTATTCTGAGAGAATTTGCATTAAATTGTTCATCAACGCCTACGGCTTCCTCAGAAGCTTCAAAACAACCAAGCATTGCGCACGCGCATCACGCTTGTACAATTTTTGCCCCCAGTATGGTATTCGAAACGGAAATGCAAATTACCGTAGGCATATTTACTATTCACGCAATATCATATTGTGTGTGTACAATTAGATTTAAAATGTTAAAATTTAACTAAAATTACAATATATTCTTATATAAATTTCATACACATGACATAAATAAATTACGTGGTGGTAAAATATAAAACATGTATGTGGTATAAAGTTGCATGATTGATTTTGGAGTGTTTATTGTATTATAATATGCAGTGGTATTGGATACTGGCTGCCAGCCAATGTTCCGGCCTCAAATTGATTTTACCACAGCTCTACCAGAACTTTACTCCCGCGTACATTAGTGGAAATTATTTTCCTATATGACCTTAACTAATTTTGTGCTTTTCAATGTTATTTGCAACATAAAAGTCTTTACGTGTGATTTATTTATACGTGTTCTGTTTTTGTACACAGGTGTGTTTTATTTTACTATGAACTAAATAGTCTGTTTCCGTTATGTAGTTGCTGTTTTGATTTAAAATAAATCCTTAAATGTTAATTAGTTAATTTAAAATGATCTTTATATAGATAAAGTTAAATTATAAGGTTTTTTGATTGAAACAAATAATTATATAAAACATAAAAAAAATATACTGCAGTTCAAGTACAGATAGTTTTGGAGGTATTGTCTGTCTGGCTGTGTTCTTTTGATAAACAAAAACAACGCACTAATTGGACTTTCATAGAGAATCATTTTATTTTCATCTGTTTTTATGTTTTTTTATGTAATTTTCTATGTATTACTTTTAAAAGTACTAAAATCATAATAATATAAAATTATAATTCTTGTTGAGTTTCTTACACGATTTTTACATTACCGTCTAAAAATAACCAAAAAGCGTCTAATAATAAACAAATATTTAATAAAAGTAAAATCTAACCCTTATATTTTAAGATCTTATATAATAAATACTTAGATATATAAAATTTATACACTATATTAAACAAACTCTACCATATTTCAGCGCTATTTGTTTTTTTTTTAATTAATATAATTAATTTCATTATCTTATATTAGCCAATGTTCAAACGCTTCGTCATATTATATTTGAAGTTTGTCTGTGTATCCACATGTCTCTTACCTATGACCCGGTTGACATCTGGCTTCACGCCAGCAGACTTTTTAGAATCAAGTTGACTCCAAGATTAAATTTTCTAAGACAGGATGAAACATTAAACAATTTATAAGTGGAACATAAATTACTCCATGGCAAATTCTTCTCGCAAAGATCTCTTTGTTCGAAAAGTTATTTAGTAGCAAATATAGAAGATTTCATAAATTAAGTGAATAAAGTGCAGGCTGCATGTATGGGTGCTCTGGTAAGCTTATTCCTGCTGGCCGCGTGCCAACCGACCCGCTCGAAATTGCTTTTACTTTACATTGTAGCAATGATATCGTAGCCCTGCTTTGGATACCCAGCCTGATATGTGTACAGTGGACCACATACACTAAACTTTTAACCATCAATACAGAGACCATCTTGCAGGAAATTGCGATTTTATCTTTGGTTTCATCTAGAAATTAAGTTAAAGGATTCCTGTATACCAATATATCCTATATAATAATTGTCTATTCATATTAAATCAATAATATAAAACATAACAGTCAAGTTTTATTTGATAACAACATCGAGCTTTTATGTAAATTAAAATGGCTCTCAACTCTTACATTATAAATCAGAGTCGCAGTGAAAGAGAAGCACTAAAAATTCAAACCTTAATTAACGTGCAAAAACGAAAAATCTCTTGAACACTCGGGATTATTTGCTATAATAACATGCCAAGTTATCGCCTTAAAATTTCTCCGTAGTGCTCTCATCCGCTGCAGAACATAATCTGGTGCCAAGAAGAAGTTATTTTTCTCGTTTTTAACGAAATCGAGATGCGTATTGCAGATACATTGGTCCACAATATAATAATGGTACCTGAACGCTTAAGAGCTAATCTAACAAACAAAACATCCAATGCTCGACCGATCATTACCGACCCGAATTCTAATGACCCATTTGATTCAGTTCTTTTCTTTTTCGCCTCGAATTTAATCAAATTATAGGTTGAACCATATAATAATATTTCAATACAGCTCAAGCGATATCGTTTCTGGAATTTCAGCTTTTTATTATTCGTTTCGTTTCTTTTCGACTTAATTTGAATGGTCTAGACGGGGAAAATTAAGCTAACGGTTAAGGTTAGGAACAAATAAGAATGTTTTTGAATTTCCTGTAAAAGTCTCTTAATGTGCCAAATAAAATTAAACTTAAACATTCTTGTACTATTTTCCTAATGACACTTGAAGTGGATATTTTCTTTTAAATGATCTACATCGTGTCAAGTCCCAAGAATGTAATATCAAACCATCTCTGTTAGATATTATTTGTGAAAGGCCAAAGTTTCATGGCATTTTCATCTTTCAGTACGGACGTGATAGAACAAATACATGAATACCCTACAAAAATCTAGAAAAATCATTCGCAAAAAACAACTTAGAACACAATGCAATAAAGCTCTGATTTTGCGAGCGCAAAAGCCTTTTGTAATTCTAAGGTAAAAATATGCTAAATGTGACTTATTACTATAAAAATAGAGTCGACTTTGGTAGCACAACACGATTCCTAAGTGTCGTTTTTGAATTGGAGTCAAATCATCTATCCTTTACAGTTTCAGTGGTACAGGAAAGAGAGGCTGAAAAGGGTGAACCTCAACCCCCGATCGTCGGAGGAGGTAAAAGATTAACCTAGTTTTGTTATTTGTCCACTGTCAGTTGAGTACCTTCACAATGCGGCCGAAGTCTCCCTGCTGGAACCTTCGACCGTTTAACGTAATTGTAAATGATTAATGCGTTTGTACCTCAACGTAATAGCGACAAGAGAGTGGTAACTGATGCTCTGTTTTTGATTTATAGCGTATTGAGATACGTTAAAGAATTTTTCTATTTACGGAAACATTTTTTGATAATTTTATTCTTTGAAGATGAACGAACTTTTATAAGTTTGTTCATTAATTCCAACATAAAATTTAACAGTAATGCTTCTTTAAAATGTTGTTAAACTGAATTATTATCTCGTTTCGAATCTATTGTTATCTAGCAAGCAATTAAGGTTTATGTCGGAATATTCAAGTACTCAATGTAGGCTACTTTCACAGATACTGTGACACACTTGCTAGTTTTCACTGTTTGTTTATTGCTCTGTGGCATGGAGGCATTTCATGTAATGTTATATATTTTGATACGCAATACAATCTTACAAATACCTGAATGATGAAGCAATAACATGAATATATAGTTCTCGTACATGTGTTATAATATGAGACATAAACTTAAATTAATTAAATTAATCATTCAAAGGTCATATGATGCCACTTCACAACAAGCTACACTTACTAATTCAGTTCACAGTTGAAGGATGAAAGTCATTTGAGATGTTGCAGTTTCAGACGAAAAATTATAAAGGGTTTTCCCTTTCATATACATAAATATTCTCAGTACAAATGTAGATTAAACGAGTATATTGCAAACGAAGGGTGCAAGTATTTGTCTCAAAGTCGGGGGTGAAGAGCGTGTCTGGCGTTTTTATTACGTAACTAATTTAATTCTAGACTTTATTTAATATTAATCTGTTTACTATTGATTTTTTTTTTTAAATTTTATTATTGTTATTTTGTACTTATATTTTTTATATAACAATACAACATACCGAATTAAAAAAAAATAACAGAAAGAGATAGACTGCTGTTTAATTCAGTGAGAAAAAGATTTTTACTTCGCTTCAGTTTAGCCGGGTTGGGATTTTAAAATCAAGGTGAGGGTGGTAGAAGGGTTGAGGGTTAGGGGCGAAAACAGAAGAAAACCGTTATTAAAACGCAAGAGATTACGCTACCTTTTTAAGATACTCTTTTTAAGGTAAAAAGGGCTTAAGTTGAATTAAAGAGTTGATGGAAATTGGCATATCATTAAGAAAATTTTGATTAGTCATATCACAAATAAAAATATTTGATAAAGGTTACCAATGGTATTGTTTTAATAATATGTTTATTTTTTTTAATAAAGTTACATTTAGTATTACATATATAGTAAAACAATGTTCTAACTAATCATGAAATAAACAAATAATATGCATAAATGTAATAGCTTCATTAAATATAAACAAGAACCCGAAAATCAATCCGCAATCCTAATCTTAATCTTTGAAGATCTCGGATCTGAGTGTCCATTTGAATTTGAAAGCGAAGTGGCGAAACAAATGGTAGCTAATATTACCCGGGCAATACGGCTGGTGTAATTTAATCCTGGCTCGGCGGGGCATCGGGGAAAATCTATAAATCTGCCGCCATTAGAGCAGAGGACTCCCCGGGACTCTTATTTACTCCGAGCACAAATTCAGATGACAATGTTTTAGGGGAAGGAGCTGTGTAACTGCCCCGCAATGTGCGTTAGGGTTACCACTGTGTTATTTTTTAAAGATATTTGTTCAGCTGTTTGATAAGTATGTATACTTATAAACATTTAAATTATACTCGTTTTGTAGTCAAAGGTCAATTATGTACTTATAGACATGAGTTAAGGTAGAATCTAAAAATTCAACTTAAAGGTTCTTGTTGGAAATTTACTATATGTAATGGTAAGTTTATTAAAATTTAATTAGAATGTAAAATTAGTCGTATTATACAGCGACACGGTAGCTCATTTGGCAGAGTGGAGGAAACGTTACCCAGCAGTCACAGGTTCAAGTCTTGTCAGTATAAATTATTAATTTCATCGATATTACTTTTAATTTAGAACCTTTTTTATTATACAATTTGCTGTTATAATAACGAATTACTTAAATATTATATACCTATTATTAATAGCGATAAAACATCAAACATTTTTCATTTAATTCTAAATAAAAACGACTGCATAAAACACATTCTCATTTAACACAGTTCAATTACTTATAAATATATAACTCGTCAACCCTAAGCGTTCACCCCCGTCAATTACCAACCCTGACCGATCCGACTTATTGACGGACTCGTGTCGTCTCCGTCTCTTGTCTACGCTTTGTTCCAGTCATCGTCAAATAATACACGGAGAGTTATTTTATTTATATTAATTTATACATCCAACCTATCATAGATTATTGACCTTTAAGCGTTGTATGGAAATATACCGTGACTAGAATACATGATATTATAATTCGTTTATATTTATTTGCTTGTCATTTATAAGTCTGGCAGAACTTTTGTAAAAAATACAACTTACTTACTAACTACCTAACAATATTACTAACTAATTAACTAATAATACTACTAACTAATTAACTAATAATACTACTAACTAATTAAGTAATAATACTACTAACTAACTAACTAATGATACTACTAACTAACTAATAATAGTACTAACTAACTAACGAATAATACTAAAAATACAAACTTTAATATACAATATATGAAATGAGCAGATATATCAATGGATATAAAAATCATCAAAACATAACGTCACATAATATAACTAATAAGAAATTAATAAAACAATTCATAAAATTACAAAAACACAATTTAACTACTTGAATTAAATTAATCTTATAACTGTTATTCAAAAATAGACTGTGTTCAAACACCAAAAATGTGTTTAAGGGTCCACCCTCAAAGAGACGCGGATTATTCGGGGTTGTAACGAAACACCGCTGACATACGATCAGTAATCCGGAAAATGAGTGCAATACTACTAATTATATTGTTTTATACATTTGTAGTTAACATATACGTGTAAGTTGACTTTTGATATTCTCTGCCTTTTAGTTAACTGTTGATTTGTATTCCTTTTAGTTAACAATTTTGTTATGTATTTATATTAGCAAGAACCCTCATTTCTTGCTATGTATGTATGTATGAAATTCTAGAATTCTATTCTATTCTATATTTTATTCTATTTCTTCTATTTAATTCTATTCTATATATGTATGTATGAAATTCTAGAATTCAATGATGTGTTATTTTTATATATTCTTGTAATTCAAAACTTTATTAGTAATCCCTTAGAGAATAGACATGATTTTTATTTAGTGAATAATGGATGAATGATGGATTTATAAACTCCCTGGACGAAGATAAAATACTATAGTTTTTTTTTATTGACAAAATTAAATATGAACTTTTAGTTTATATGCTTATGTGTATTATATTCAATTTAAATAAGATATTGTTTCATAATAAACTTAAATATTAAAGTATAAAAAAAACCTACAAGTTATTTCAACAAAACGAATGATCAAATGAAAATAAACAATAAAAAAATACATAACATACATAAATAATAATTCAGGGTAAGTTATAAAGCCCTTTAACTAAATAAATTAATTGTTAGAGTCTAATATGAACGTTGTATCATAGGACATCAATATTTCATGTGAGCGGGTAATATCACTTTAAACTGGCCAAGTCGTTATTGCATCTGAACTTTATGGGGAGTCACCCCTGATACATAAATTGGGAAATGCACCGCTTTTATGAAAAGGTAAAATGTGTTCCACAACAGTGTATTGATTTTGCGGATTCGATGAAAATTAACGATCCCTACTTATGCACTTATCATTTTATATAAAATAAAATTTATTTATTTAAATAACGCAATGCTTGCTTCATATCTGTATACCAATGGTTTCCAATTTACTCTTTCATTTAGTTACGAAATAATTTCTTCAAATATTATAACATTCTATCCTACTTATAACATTTTATCAAGATATATCTTATACAAAAGGGGTTAATTTTTAACTGAAGTTTAATCTCGTATATAAACTTCACACAATTTATAGTTTAATCATGCCACCCGTCCTTTGTGTTAGGAATTATGGTCGAACCGAACTCTCCTTATGTGTATTCGTCATCTCGGCCGATGGAGTCCCCTTTCAATCTTCGCTGTAATAAATAAAAGGGGCAATAAAGAGAGGACTATTCACGGCTGTCACCCTCGCCTCGCCTTCATCACTGTGTACTTTTCTCTCTCCAGCCTCAGTACTGTCAAAGTGTAGTTATAGACCATCCCCTATAAGCATTATTGTCACTGGAACTGCTAAATCAGATCATACAACAGGATACATATAAGATGATTTGCAAGTCCAAGCTTAGATTAACCAAATTGAAGTGATATGCGAGGACTCAATTTTAGACACTTGCATAAATTACTTTTACTTTGACTTAAACACACCAAATTACAAAGATATGCGAGGACTCTATCTTAGACACAGGTACAAAGAAAAGCACCTGGAATTAAACTCCTAAAATAACAGGATAAGCCTACATAAATTTTTATCTGAAAATGTACTTAAAATGACCAAATGTAATTGGAGTAGGTATGTCCATAAGATAATTCCAGTACACTTAAGCTATTTGAACGCCAGGTGAGAGACAGATTGAAGGTGTGGATTGCGACAGCCTTGACTTTACACTTCACTTGGCTTATCATTTTGTAGCCTCATTTAATCTTTAATTCAATTTACAGCGTTATTTTAAATACTTGGATCATTTCCATGGAATATGCTCAGAAAATTCTAATTTAAGCCAATCATTTTATTAGATTTTATAATTATTTTTAATGATTGCGTTAATAATGGAATAATTGCATTTTTTTAGGATTTTTTTTTTCAACATTTGACAAAAAGTATAGAAGAAACATTATTTGAGAAAATCGTTAAGTTTTACCGCTCATAACTTGAAAAGACCTGAACAAATATTAAAATTATGTATGTAGGTACTTTAAAAAAAATCTTCAGTTGTTTTTCGATATATAGTCAAACCCGAATATTGTCATCTAAAGTACATATACAATTCGAATATATGTAAACTATAAATAGCAAAATTCCATAAAAAACACCTGTAAACAAAAACACAATATCTAAATCCAACACCCCTAGGACACAAGCTATCTCACCCCACAAGACAGATATTATGTAAAAACGTTACTAGAGTCACTTCAATCAATACACGCACTGGATGATTTAAACATTTTTTTTCTTAACACCATTCGATTTTAAACTTTATAAAATATGATATAGAGTTGATATTACACATATTCTAGATGATATGAACAACTATATCGACGGACAATAGTAGTCCTTATGTCAAAGTAAAGACACTGTTCCTACAATAGCTTATCCCGAGGGACGGAGGAAGAGTTAGGTTTTTTGTGAATATAAAAATATGAGCCCCCTTTCACGAGCCAGTGTGTTATTGATCCCCATAATAGCGGACTGGTCTGGTCTTAACACAAATCACGGGATAAATGACGATTATTTGATAAATTGTTGATAATTCATATTTGGGAATTGCGAAAACTTACTTATATAGAAAACATAATTTATTTTTACTACCCAATATACCGAATATTAAAAAAAATACTAATATTTAATATATAATAATTAAAGTTTTGAAAAACATGCTGTATTTACTGGTTGTTCATATACATGGTGTTCACAAGCCAAGCGTATTACTATAATAAATTATATTTAAGGTAAAAAGCTTGTTAATATAAATCGTTTAGCAACCATAATTGTAACCACGAGATAAGATGGTATCGAGTGTGAAAAACAATTCGGCGTTAATTAAGACATTATATTAATTATTTAAAAGTAGCTAACAATGGCGCAGGCAATTAATGTTAACAGTCGCTTAAACTGCATCAGATAAAAACTAAACCGCTGTTTTAATAACTATAAAATGTTCAGACAACCAGCTAAATAACATTACGATATGCTAGTAAAATATAATAGTGTAAGTATAAATGCTCAATTAATACAATAAAAACAGTGTTTGTTTGTGTACGAACAAAAAATGTACATAAATGTGAATAAATTAAGTTATTATAATCTATCTGTTATTAATGTGTCGGGAAAACCGATGGTAGGTCTTCAAAGATACACCGTTAGCCGATACAGATCTCGTCTTCTGAGAAGCTGTCCTTCTTGCAAATCGAGTATATCTTAGGACAAAGATGCACTACCACTAGCCCCCGACTTCACTCACGAGGAAATTCTTCGGTATATTTTCTGGAGATTAAATGATTTATCATTTCTTAACTATTCAATTTTGTGGAAACATATTATACATAACATATATATGGTACATACATAATATGGTACAAAAACACACTATCACAATTATATGATATAACAAAACCCATTTAAGTTCTGTATTACACTTTTCAAAAGTTTTAAACTTTGTCAAAGTTTAAGTATTTATTTCTGCGGTTAAAATAGAACATTAAATAAGCTAACAAACTTTAACAATTTAAATTAACTTATGTTATATTTGAACTTTTTAAATGTGTTCCATATAAGATAAAAGTATATAAATGTTACTTGTTACAAAAATTACTTATAATTATAAAGGAGCACAAAAACAAACAGAATTACTTGACCCAATAATTATGGTACGGGGTGACCTGGAGGCTGGACGTAATATCGTACCTTACGTTACGTAAAGCGCGTAACGGCCCGGTCGTTGACCGACGACCTGCGCGCGCGCACCTCAACGCCCTGTCCGAGTTATAGACTAATAGTACAGATATGACATTAGGCATGAAACTTATTATTAGTTTAGAAACTGTTTTTATAATAATAACAAAATAAATGTAACTTTTTTTAGTAGCTTTGGGACATTAAAAATCTTGATATTATTTGTTGATATCCCTCGGTTTCAATAATTTATTTTATAAACATAATAAGAATATATAAAGTATTACTACTAAAACAAACAATTAATAAATTAATACACTCACTTATTGAATTAAAAAAAAAACTTCAATAAACTAGCAATAACTAATAAACTAAAATATGTATTCTTCTTTACGGCAAATTGTAATGCTAATAACGTATCTAAAATGAAAACAATTTGCCGTAAAAAAGAATACATATATTAAATATTGGAACGATATATTAAAAGATACATTTCATAAAATAAAATAGGCATTTTATAATTATTTATTCTATGGCGGAAGCTCTAGGACATGTTTCGTTCTCGTTCACAGATCTTCCGTGCGCTGTAGGACTCCAAACATTATGGCTATTATATACCCATTGTTAGGACTCCGTACACTGGTAAGGTAGCTTTAAAACCATACATCTTATTGCACATGAAATAAAGATCAAAATGCAATACTATTTTTACTGCCTAGTGTTTAAACTAAACTGTTAACTAAGTTTGCTATAAAATTTTTGCCGTTTATGTTATAATAAAATAACCGGTTTAGTGATTTATGTATGTAACTTGACGGTACTTTTAGTACCATTTATATTTGTATAGAATTAAGAATATACTATTTTATATATAAATAGATTTTAACTAAGAGTGTAATAAATTCACAAAGTATCCAGCATTGTTTGTGAGAGGCGTGACGCCGGAGGCTGGCTGATTGAAAGATACGAGAGAGATTGATTTCTAGCTTTCAGTATTATTGCTCAATAGTTTAGTATACTTTCTTCGTAAATATTCCTTGAGATATAATTATTATAAATATTAACTTTAATTTTTAAATTAAATATCGTTTAGCTACAACAGTATGATATACCACACAAGATATTTGATAAGGTAGGAAGTTAAAGGAAAATTATTCATATTAAGCTCAAATACCAAATAACATAAAATATTCATAATTGAGACAAACTATATTTAACTGGACCCAATACAAAATACCAATAGTATAATAAATATTTAAAATGTATTAAAAAGGAAAATAATAACATAACATCTAGAAATGTTTTAGCAACTTTAAGAATCGCAGAGAGATATTGATCTCTTTCTTAACGGTATTGAATAATTGATCAAGTGAAAAAATATAATAGTATTGTAACCGCAGTTACAAAATTTGATTAGCGGAATGATCACGTCGGAATTCGTCTATAGACTCACGATGTAGCGAGATGTTAGTGAACTGTGATTAAATGGATGCGGTATTTTATTTTAATTTATTTATAATTTATATAAATATATTTTATGACAATATATTATGATAAAAATGATTGGGTTACTTTTGAGGAACTTGTCTTAAATATAAAAGAAGTTTTTATATTAATTAATTGACTTATGGCATACTTACATTTAAATATAAATGTATTTAATAAATCTCATAAAATAAATTTTACATTTGTTACAATATTAAATTTACTGAGTTATTTATTACATAAATTATTCGATCCATATTTATAAATAGAAGTTACTGTTTTAGTAACTCACGGATTTGCTGTGACTTAGATATCTAATTTGCTTCGGTTTGACATCATGGTATTAAAAAATATAATTAACAAAAAAATAATAACAGCGACTTGAAGAGTTAAATTCTAGTTGTACTAAGCAATGAAAGACTATAAAATTATTATTTCACTTAATAATTTTGAGCATCAAAATACCGCATCCATTGGTGTTTGATCACAGATTCATTTAGTCGCGAGCAGAGGCAAGTGGAACGGTACCGCGGCCGACGACCCGAGATCGGTGATAACTCTTCGTTGTATTTATTCACTATTATCCAAAACTGATGCCCATTGTGACTAATTTGACCACTGCGTATTTTCGTTCATGATATCCATAATTCTTCAGCCAATCTAGATCAAGAAAGATCTTCTCAGGGTTGCTTATTCATAAACCAAGCAAATTGTAAAACCTTAAAATTGTAATACCCATAATTCTTCAACCAGTCTAGATCAAGAAAGATGTTCTCAGGGTTGCTTATCCATAAACCAAGCAAATTGAAAAACCTTCAGATATGACCCGAAAGGTCTTCTTATTGTGACTAATTTAACCACTGCGTATTTCTGTTTAAAATATCCATAAATTTTCAACCAATCTAGATCAAGAAAGATCTTCTTAGGGTTGCTTATCCATAAACCAAGCAAATTGTAAAACCTTCAGATATGACCCGAAACTTCTTTCTACTGTGACTAATTTGACCACTGCGTATTTTTGTTCATAATATCCATAATTCCTCAACCAATCTAAATCAAGAAAGATCTTCTTAGGGTTGCTTATCCATAAACCAAGCAAATTGAAAAACCTTCAGATATGACCCGAAAGGTCTTCTCATTGTGACTAATTTAACCACTGCGTATTTTTGTTCAAAATATCCATAAATCTTCAACCAATCTAGATCAAGAAAGATCTTCTTAGGGTTGCTTATCCATAAACCAAGCAAATTGTAAAACCTTCAGATATGACCCGAAACTTCTTTCTACTGTGACTAATTTGACCACTGCGTATTTTTGTTCATAATATCCATAATTCTTTAACCAATCTAGATCAAGAAAGATCGTCTTAGGGTTATTTATCTATAAAACAAGCAAATTGTAAAACCTTCAGATATGACCCGAAAGGTCTTCCCATTATGACTTATTTAACCACTGCATATTTTTGTTCATAATATCCATAATTCTTTAACCAATCTAGATCAAGAAAGATCGTCTTAGGGTTACTTATCCATAAACCAAGCAAATTGTAAAACCTTCAAATCCGAAAGGTTCTACATTTTCTGCGTTTTTCATAAAAGAAACAAATAATATTTTAATATACTTGTATTCAGATATAATTGTAATAATAAAATATAAAACATCCAAAGATAATTTACGTGTTAACAAAGGGCTGTATAAAACAAAGAATACAATAACTAAGAAGGCGTAAACAGGTTGCTGTATCTGGTATATCGGTGTGATATTGAAATGCTGGAACTGGTTCCAACGGAACGCGGTGACCCGACTCTCGGGAATATTGAATCAACTTAGGATCTGGATGCTCGAAGAATTAGAACCGCTCGTACTTATGCTTTCCATGGAAGTGATTTTGATTTAAATCGTGTTTTATTCACTTGATTCATGATAATTTAAGTTTAGGTGTTATGTAAAATAAATGCTTAGGAAGGTAGCTTTTAATTGTTTTTAATTATATAATCCTTTCTCTGATTAATTATTAAGGGATTATTCCTCAAAGCTCAGTTAACTCTGAAGGGACAGACAGACAAAACTTAATTATCTAAATACATATATCGACTGATGTTGATAGTGTTTGATATCCATTGCCAAAACAGTTGCATATTATATTACTCTGCCGCCGTGTGTGTAAAGCGCAGGGTTGTCAGTAAATTAAAATAAATTTAATTGAAAATCTGATTAAAATAAAATAAATTTAATTCATGTGAGTAAATGTAGCCAGAGGAGGTTTCTGCGAACAAAATGGACTTCATATCTCACTGTTCCAATTTTGGAAAAATGTTATAAATAATATATCTCATATCTTCTCATAGATTCTGACATTTATAATATTATATACTTTCAACCTCTTATATTAATGAAATATTTAAGAATCTTCTTATAATTACCTTAAGACAGATGTTTGCAATGTACTTAAATATTCTATTACTTTCCGAGTTCCAAGTAATAAAGTCTATAAACTTACTTAACTTATTTAAAAGTGTTAAATACTATATTATATTAAAAAGAGATATCTCTTTATGTTCAATTTAACTGTTAAGTGTCAACCCTACAGAAAGGTGCTGGCATGATATACACTTGTATATGTTACGTATGTGTGCGTGGGTCCCGATGTGTTGGTATTTATACCACATTAGCATGCATCCGTTTCATTGATCCGACCTCTTTGTTCGCTACGTAAACCTTTATTTGGTCACTTCTGTACGGATTACGTCCGATATTGTATTTAGAATGTTTAGATTAAGTTTTTAACTATTGTGTATATAAGAGTGAAGTAGCTAATCGATGGTCCACACTTGGCCAAGCGTCTTGGCCAAGCCAGACCAATGTCTGATCGCTTCATTACAATTTAACTTAATAAGTATTTAGATGCATAATATACTAAGTACATTAATACCACATATGTAATCAGAACATGTTATCAATATTAATCTCTACTTAATATTATCAATCACAATAATCAATATTAGTAACTAAATGATTTAAATCATCTCTGATTGATTTAACAACACACTAATGCATGCTTGGAATGGAATGTTAAATAAATATATATTAAATTACAAAAAAATCTTGAGTGTAATAAATGTAAATTGGAACATTTATACGCAACATCGAATAAACTCACTGCTCTTATTAACATTTTTACGTAAATCAGAGCAATAAGTGTATATACAATTATGGACCTTAGAATATACAGAACCTTGTATGAAGAGAAATTGAATGATTTATGTAACACGATATGGTTCTCATTTCCGCAGGCAACTTTCATCTAATAAGGGTCTAATGATATGACTTGGTTGCACAATACGATTTATTTTGATTGATTTAAATCGCAAAATAATATTGATTATGTGTTAAATATTTTTGATTATATATATATTGATTTGAATCAAATATTACTTTTTTTTATTATGATTATTGATTCTGTGTAATTTTGCTAATTATAAATTTATGTTCTTCTCTATTAGTTTTAAATTAATTGGACAATAATGTAACCAGCGCTGATACGTTGTTACAATAACTAACATTGGTTAGTAAAGTGCCTTAAGCTATATCAATTAAATTTATGTTTATATCATTCATATATTATGAGTGAATGAATTAATTGCATTTATGTTTAAATAATATGATAGGTATTTCTGAAAATAAATAAATGTCAAGTGATTATTGGTTAATTTACAGAGCGTAATAAGACAATTTTTAATTATACAATATATTGATTCTGTAAAAGATAAATAAAACATTATTTCTGTAAAAGATAAATAAAACAAATACTAACATTGCAAAATTTTCCCTATTCTACAAAACGAAGCGCGCACCGATTAAATGAGGTGCTCGCGTTTCAGATAACCAAGCGGGGATTTCCGTCCCACTCGCACACGGACATATTCAATTCGCTATCCCCCTTCCACACCTCATCTCGGCACCTCTCCGTCGCCTTCTAGTCACATATTTTATTTGTGGAGCCTTCCTGCATCCAGTAAAGCCTCCCATACACAAAACGACGCGACTACACTTCTGATTCAGGAGCTGCTATATAATAGATGCGGCATTTTAGATTGTGTGGTGTAAAGCGGACTTAAGTCTATTTGTAGTGTAGTTTATTCACCCACACCTAAATATCGGATACGATTTTATGATTATTGCAATAAAATAGAAGTAAGTGATCTAGTCGCCGTAAATTATGTTTTGAAGAAACAAAGGAAAGCCGGAACTTCTATAAAATAGTAACTTATTTATTATAACGGTACAATTTCATATATATTTAACTTTAATACAAGAATAATTTTCCGTAAATATTTAATGGAAAAAACTGAAATAATATTTCATTTAACTCTCAAGTAATTTTATCCTGTACCATAAATTAACATTATATTTTTTCCTGTAATAAAGTAAGGACAACCATACAACAATGCGCACTTCACCAAGTTTACGGCCATCTACACGAATCGCCGTCCAAAGACTTCATACAGCATCTTCATTAATTTACGCCACTCTTCCCAGGAAAGGGTATAAATGCGTTGTAAAAATTACTCCATCAAATTGTTGAGGTTAAAATTTTAGTGCTCATTTGCATATTTGTTTTATTTCTCAAACCTTGTGACTCATACTTGTTTAAGAATGTTTTGGTGACAATAATTATAATATATAAAAAGTATTAAACATAAATTTGACCTAAACCATTGAAGAAATTTGCAATTGAAGCATCAAAACCAAATAAAACTTTATCTAACGATTTAATATTTTTCACTAAAGATTAGTTTAAATTTCTGGTACTGGTACTACTTGTTATTTGGTCATGTACCAGCTACAAATAATGGTACTTCCATCCGAGTTACACCCACACTATTGGAAAGTTTAAAACAACAATACAAGAAGCAGGTTAAAATTGACTATCTCCGTAGTTATGTACAAAAGTGCAGCAAAAGTAGTTTATAAAGTCATACTAATAATATAAAAAATAAATTTGAAATGTTAAAAAAATTATAAATATATAATAATAGTATAAACAAACAATAAATAAATAAATAAAATATAATTTCATAATAATTAAATAGCCAATGATGACCAGGAAAAGCTAGTATTGCCAAGATGACTGAGACAAAGGCGAGCGAAGTTCACGCATATTTAAATAAATAAACTTAGCTAGAACACGGCGTATGCGCAGATTATGTTAAAACACTTGAGATATATGATATAATGGATACGGCAATACATTTTTACTCGAATATTTATTGTATGATTACCTCCTATATATTTGTCTAACAATGATGGCTGCAATAATATTATGTATATATAAAAATTAAGATTCAAATCTTAACTTTGAGTATTGGATACTCTTTGTATGTAAAGGTCAGGAAAATTGTGCACTTTAATAGGATCATATGATAATTATATTTACCGCATCCAATTAATGCACATCTGGTGTAAATGACCGCGAATATCGTCTTGGCCGTGAGAATCGGATCTTCTCGATACGCGTCTATACTTAGACGGACATTGCTTTGTTCGTGCCTTCGCTATCTTGTATTGCGTACCTCCTTAACTATTTGTCACTTTGTTTTATTTAATATACATTAAAGATTTAATGCCTTTTATTAATTATTTAATGAGTTATTATCAAGATCAACACGAAAATCTTCCTAATTGTCATTGCTTCTATATCTGTCTAGTTAATGAGAAACGTGCATGGATAATATCAAATCTAAAAGATTATAGAAAAACTGTTTTAGTTCCGCTGTGGAGATTGATTCCCAACTTATTTAAAAAAAAAACATAAAAAAAAATTTACAACTCACAGTAGCTAAAAATATTCCAAATTAATAAAATTCTTCAATTGTTTATGGTAATTATATAGGTTATTTATATGTTTACAAATATGTTTTTAAGTAGCTTTTATATACGAGTATACGAACATACAGCAAGTGAACACAGCCGTCCACGGTTTCTTGTAACACCAGAAAAATTACAAGAACATTGCTCTTAGTACTGTTAAAACATCTTAAGGCTTTGAAAAATGTACTTGAATTTCACAACAAACTGTAATCTATTGACAACCTTGGAAGCGTAGAATGAGACGTATTACGGTTTCTTTACCTAGCAGCTCGCTAGTTACGTCTAGACTATATAAACTTTAATTAACTGAGGTGAAGCTAGCTGAAGTAAATTAATTGCTGCTCGATTCAGCTTGGTTACTACCATCAGCTCTACCACCAGCTCTACCAGCTCACAGTAGAAAGAAAGCTGAAAACCTTTCTCATTTTAAATTCTACTATCTCTTTGTTCTGCGCCTCTTTATCTCCATTATTAAGGGTTTCAAAGAATCTGAAATTTATACTCTTTTATAACATATCATGGCATATTATACGCCATGAGAATTTTCATTGGAGATAAGGACTGCTTTCCATCAACAGAATTCGCTAAAGTACAAAAAATAATAAGAAAATTAATATTATATACAAGTAATAAACTTATAACATTACGAACACATAACATAAGTAATTATAACGTCCAGTGTCATAGCAAGGCTGTGGAGACAATCGTTTTTATTTTCCTCTTCCTGAGCGGAAGGCCTCGCTCATCACTGAGGTCGCATCCATACAAATAATCACCAGCTCTTACCTCAGTTATTATATAGTTAATTACATTTATATATTATTTCATTTAAGTAACGATTTGCAACAGTTACATGCTTAAATTTTGGTTTACGTAACACTCAAGTCGTGATACCCTAGAGTGTAACACCATATGTAACAGAAGTCTAGTAATAGCTTATCTCAGGGACTCTCTCTTTAAACACAGTGAAAGTGAATTGCATAATGGCCCTGAGAAGCCGCAAATCATAGAAAAGATTTGATGTTGATTATTGAATTACGAACGAAAATCGCATTGAATGGGTGTTAGAAGAAAATTAAATAGGATATACGTAAGTACATCATTTGGAGTTTAAGTATAAAAGTAGTGATATAGTTCAAAGTTCGATTTCTGATCGTGAGATACTTGTTAAAAATCTTGCTGAATTTTGTTATTTTTATCAAATTTCAGTATTGATATAATTATAAGAAACTGAGCAAATTATAAATTTATTCATACACTTATCGTAAATCACGCAAGCAGGAACAATGCTGGATTATTTCAAGCTCAATATTGAAATAAGAAGTTATTATTAAAACGCACGTAAGACATGACTCAAAGGGACTGATAAAAGATACGTCTTTGGAATCTTTTGTTACATATTATTTTAATCTAAAAACACTATCAAAACTACTGTTCAAATCTTATTCAATCTTGATGTTTTTTTATAAACAATCAGTATAAAACTGGTCTATCATCAGACCTTTGTCATCATGAAATGCGACATAAACTCTTTGAGTTGAGTTAAAATTGAGATGCGTTGTAATTGAGTTGAGTATGAGTGGTCTCTGTGACCTTAAAGGTCACAAAGTAACTATGAAGTGCGGTACTCTTTACCAAATAGATACATAATTGTGAATTTAAATATTATAATAGTACAGATAATATTAAAGCACGCTAGAAGTCCATTTGATGGTAAGTAGTACTCATGGAGTTTTGAGAAGACTAAATTATTGAAATAGCTATGAGAAATGGGAAACTAGGACATACGGAGAGAAGAGGTTTGGGCATCAGGCTTTCTCAAACAATATAAAACGCAGCAACTTCAGTTGAATCTATTTTGATGGCGTTGTAAATCTCCGGTCGAGCTAGGCCGCATTCGGGTTGCAGTCATATGACTAACTCTGCTCTTCTTATGTTATATATATATATTAATTTGAATTTCTTTATTTCATATATGAACAGTAATTTGTATTCAATTGTTTTTTTAATATGTATATATTCTAAAATATGTAGAGATTTATATTGTAGAGAAGCATTTCATAAATTATCATAAATACAGAGAGAAAGAAAGCTTATTTAATTCGATCACATTTTAAACTATTTAAATCGTAATTAAAAAGTCAAAATGATTTAAATCTTTCCATAAATAAATGTTTAAAATCACGAATGCAAGTTGACGCGATCTTCGTCCTGTCGGTCGGCAGGTAGAGACGCGACACGCGTCCTTCTATATTAAAAGACATTTACAACACAAGACTGTCTTATAATAAGAAAATTATTTATTAACAACAATAAACATGTCAACAATTCAACTTTATCTTCCAGGTCTGTAAAAGTGGTTAAAATAACTAAAGCTCTGATTAAGACTTGCGAAAATAACATTCACATCTTAATAATGTTAAATTATAACATCAATTAATAATTTTAAGAAAACACAGACAACCTTATAAATAATCCGAAATGATACATTGCGATAAAATGAAAGCGTATCGTATCCGTATCGTTACAAGTAAAGTAAATACTCAATCAGCGATTAACAAAGCGATCCGAATGCATTCCACGAGATGGCAGACGAGTTTAATAAATAAGGCCACCAGTGATGATATATACGTATTCAGGTCGTTTACTAAATTATTTGTATGGCATCATCATATTATTATTACCTTTTAAACATAAAAATTACAAAGATTAATTCAATATTTGATGAACTTTCAAGTATCAAAATCAATGAATTGCTCTATATATCTTTATATATTTTTTTTAATGTTTAAAATATTAGACACGTCATTTACGATTAGTTGATTGACTCAATGTCTCCAGTGACCTTTACTAGATTGTATGACATCACCGTAACAATCAACTTCGCCTAGATTATTAATTATATCCAGACTAGGTCTTTGTTTTAAATACCTAATTGGTTATGGTAGATAGAACACAAGTTAGCTTACAACAACCTGAAACCAACGCTATGTAAAATATTATAATTAAGTTCCGTTTTTGTAAGGTTCCCTATATAATAAAACAAAATTATAATAATCTTTATTACATATGAAATACTTAAATACTTCATATTATAAATAAATACATTTAAAAAAAGTAATAAAAAATATATAATAATAATTACTGTGCAAAGGACACACTTATATAGTTTTTCAGATACCTGTATGAGTATGTTATCTCAAAATTCAATGATTAATCTGACAAATACAGACTAAATGCGAAAAGTGCACGGGTGACGTGTCCGTGTATAGAAGTAAAAATTATAAAAAATATATATATAATGTATGTTTGTTATTCTTTCTTGAAGGATCAATACGACGTTTCTACGAAACCAAGTAAAGGAACATAAGATGGCTACTTATCGAATCTGGAAATATGTAAATAATGGAACCATGCTCAATACTGCAATTGAAAAAAATACCCAAGATTCTGCAAAACCACTGCCAAATAGGTAATGTATTGTTTAATCATTTAAAACACACATCTTACGAGTGGGTGGCTACAATAAAAAGTGTATCGCAATTAGCAAGACGTGGGTAGCGGTCAGACCGATCACAATTATCTCTTAAAGAGGCAATATGGTGAGTGGATCACAAGGTCTCGACCGTGTTTGGTTCACAACTACGCAACGCTCAGACTACTATTGATATTTGAGGTCTAAGAAATCTCCATAGATGTGTGTTTGTGTTAAAATTTGAGAAGTAAATTTTTGCAGGACTGCAAACAAATTGATTAATTATCAGATTACTAAGGTGAGACAGTTTTTTAGATGTCTCGACTTCCAACTGCCAAAAACAAACCAAATTACCGAAGCTGTATCTGATTTAAACCCAAATTACTGGTCATTGAGTCAGTATAATTCAAAGTGGACGTTTAAATTGTAATCAACAAGAATGAATAAATAAAACATGCGACTTAATATCGCATGACATCAGTAGTGATACAGTAACGGACAATGACAAAGCTGCAATTATTGTGAAACAAATACATGAAGTAGGCGTGGAGTGGAGACGCAAACACATTTATCTTATACCATTAACTATGAACACGTAATCAGTTTTAAATTATCGTATCAATGGATTTTGCCCACGACTACACTGTTTGTGATATCTGGCATAGTTCAGGTATTTGCTGGTAATGGACTCAAAGACCAATAGAAAGTCATACGCCCTGATTGCTGCCGATATGTACTTCGGTAGGAGTTATATGCGGATACTTTCTTAGTTGATGGATAGAAATGGTGGAATTAAAGTGTATTATAATGAATTTATAAATACTACTTGGAATAATTAATTTACATATTTCAGTAATACGTGACGTATCATTAAAATCTTATTTACAATCTAATATTTTCTAGTAATTAGTCAACTTTAAAACCATTCCAGAGGTTATAGATTATAGTCCTGTCTGTAATAACATTAAATTTAAAAAGCTAAATATGTACCATGAAAACAAAAGTTTAATATCGTTTTACATAATTAATTAAAAATGTGATCATGGTACAGAACAATAAACGATCGGTAGAAGTTTTTTGGGTAAAAGGGACACAAACCCTGAACAATCCTGACACATTAGGATTGATTACATGGAGAAGTATACATAAGATAATCTGGAACCTAAGATTAACCACACCACTATAAATGCTCGATAAATTAACGATAAAGAGATCATTTAATTTGCATACCAAAGCACAATTGAGAAAAAAAAACAAAATCAACTCCCATCCAACTACCCACCGGCGCTTTGAACATGATACCCGCAAAGTAACCAATGCCACCTCTTAAAGTAATAACATTATGTACTTCATTAGCTTAGTTAAGCTCACCCACGCGTGAATAACACCTTATTTTTTATGTAAAACGACAATCAAACTGACGTCTTAATTTAAGTTCGAAGACCATACTTACGCTGAAGTCACGCTGACCAGAGACACTGCTTTGACCATTAAAAAAAACGTGGGATGAAAATAAATCGATTCTCAAATTCATTCAACTTATAAGCTTGTAACTTTTGGAAACAAATGACATGTAAAAGCTGTTTTTTTTTATCGATATATAAAAGCATAAATAACAATTATTCTTTTTTAACTTGTATTCATTAAATAACATAGAGAATCAAATGCTTCGTAGAAATCACTCATCAGTATTCTACTTCATCTTTACAATTATAAAAATAAGAATTGTTAACGTATAAGGTTATATCCATATAGGAATAACCTTCACCCTTTTTATCGTACATGAATATTTATTAATATTCATTTTAATTTGTACAGTTTAAAATTGTTTTCCTGCTAGCATCAACCGCTGTGCTGTCTTTTTATTGATCTTTTTGACACTATCTACGTAAAATTATAAAATTAATGGATTAATAATTTATACATAAGTACATAAAAACTACCTGAAATTCAAATAAATATATATGTACAGTGCAACAGGCAAAATATATATAAGGCAGGAATAACTCATTCCCTAGTAGATTCTAATAAAGGAAATAGATTTCAGTTAAGAACAGATATACAATTTTTAGGGGTTGGTCCCCATGTTCAGTTGTTTGTATGATGGTTGGATAGTCAAACCACAATTATATCCTTTTTTGCCTTTTCATTTATGAATATTAATTTAAAATAAAAAATGTGAACTAATATACGAAATTGAAAAAGTAATTGTTTGATTAAATTTAAAAAATAATACAATATTGATATCAATCTATCAAATAAAATAATAAACGCCGCTTCGCAAATAACAAAACATTCATTAATACACAATGAACTGAATTTTACATGACCCAGCCGTCATGAATGCATAACTTGTTTTAAATAACACACGGGAATTTCAGTTTTGATATAAATAACATTAATTACTTAATAATGCATATACTGGAAATGTAACTGCTATAATTTATTTAAGTTACTCATTTATGTTCGTTTATACATTTTATCTCGATCATATTACAATAAGCATTATATTAACATAAATGCTATTGCACTTCCCATAGATAAATGTAGAGATGCAGCACCAAATCCTGTCCTGGTTTGATACATCAGTTAAAGTAGCTGCTGCTTGAAACCAGAAGTCGAATCGATTCTGACATGATAAATAGAGGGATATTCACACGGAAACTCACCGAAACTAAAGCGAAGTATAATGTCAAAATCAGTAAACAGGATTTGAACTACTGGTCTGGTACGCGTTTGTTCTGGAATCTCTCAAAGTTGCATTTGGTAATTTTAGCCAACCGTCTTTCCTGCTATTGGACTTTAGGATTGACAGCCTCGTGAATACCACCAAAGAGTTAGCCTTAAGGCACTATTTTTGCCACAAACTCGACTTTGAATGACCACATTCCCTAACTCAATGTCAGGTACTGTGTTCAGGTACCTACTGCCAATTCTTTTCTCCTTGTAGTTTGATAAGTTGGTAAAAGTTTCTGCAATCGTGCTCCAGACATGTGTCCCGGAATCAACTCCGGTGCTATTGTATCTATTCGTCTATGTTGTGTTAGTCTGTTCTAGTTCATTTGATACCTAAAAAAGACTATGGTGACTCAGAACTGGTTAACGACATACCTATAGGCATGACTTCCCCTCTCCAAAATAATGAAGAGTATTATCAACGGAAAACTGGCAAAATGGCGTTCACCGTGTCAGTTGAAAGTAAGGTAAGGTAAGTAAGCGCTTCTTTTGATGCCGTTATATATATTTCAGCTCGACTTAGGTTACCTTGGTGTTCCCCAAGGCAGCGTGCTATCCCCATTAAGCTTCCGTTTGAATACTAAATATCTGTTGGTTTCATTATTTACATTAATTATAATACGGATGTTGTAGGTAAATCTTGTTATGCATATGTAGGTAAATCTTGTGGTAGGTGTAAATCTTGTCAATAGTGTTTTCGTAGGAAGGCATTAATGAGAAAATGTAAGAAATTTAACTTTTATATTTTTCTTTTTTATACATCAAATACTTATACTATACTTCACATTATAACATTGTACAATAAAAAAAAAATAAATAAATAAAAATTAAAAAAAAATATATGTATATATATATATATATATAATATTTATATTTATATAAGTATGTGTAATTGCTGTGCAAAGGACTTACCTTACTAATATAGTTTTTAAGGTACCTGTAGTAATAGACTCCTTTTTGAGTATGTTATCTCAAAATTTCAACAATTAATATGCAAAATACAAACCAAATGAGAAAAGTGCACGGGCGACGTGTCCGTGGATAAAAGTAGAAATTAATAAAAAAAAAAAAAAAAAAAAAAAAAAAAATCTTGTTATGCTTTATTGGAAAGTTAGAAATATACGTCTGAATTCTAGCGGTATCGATTATTTTATATACTATATTTATAAAAATAAGCTTAACATGTTTAATGCTAATTTGATTAATATAGAATATGTATACATTTGATTAATATAGAATATGTATCCATTTTTTTTATTTCTGACAAATATATTAAGAGCATAACTTATTATCTTAGCTTAACTACGAGCAATACTATCTATAATGGGCATTTCGAAACAAAATGCTTTCATTAAGCTGTACTCAAACCATCAAATCTAAAAGCAGAAGAAAAATATCAAACACATTTCAGTGATCGTACCATCAACTCTTAATAATGATGTCACAGTGTCAATACAATCATCAACCTGTTATTATTAGATTAGGTTCACTTACGTTGGCTTATTGTTGGTTGACCAATAGATAAATGTCAGTCATGTCGAACATTGACGCAATTGTGACTCGACTTAAATGCCGTAGGAGCCATTTGAATATAATACAACTCACGAGGTATTTGCAATACGCAAATGTGAGGACAACTCTGAACACCTTAATGCAATCTTCTTCATGTGTTAGTGGTCAAGCAAATTTGCATGTCAGAAAAATAATTAATATAATTAAATGATAATTATTAATTTATTTAATAGATGTTATTCATTTAGAAAAATAAGTCGATTTAAAAAGCATTAACAAGAAATCATACAATTTTAAAGCAAGTATTTTTATATATAAATTAATATTTTCACACACTTATCGGATGCTTCCGTCGAGCATTTTACTACAATAAAAAATTCACAACTAATTTAAAGAAGTTTCATAGTAAATACGTAATGAGCTGGGAACGCAGATCAGTGGCTATTGTCCGGGCTTGAGGCGCCTTCCGCGAGACGAGAACCATTTAACGAAAAACTCCAACCTCACAAGCCGTCACCGTTAATACATATTAATTGTATCATATAAATAGCATCAGGAAAGATCTAGCTATACTGGTTTAGTACTTATATTGGTGTAGGAAAGTATTGAAAGGCGGAACGACTGAAAATAGAAACCGTATACATTTTGTTACTACGTAATACTTATTGTTTAGTAAAAAGTAGATTTCACTGAAACATTCAAATAAATTTATAAATGATATAACATTTATAGAATGCATTCATCGTATGTATGTGTGAGTTGAGACATGACTTGAAATGGTTATAAATATGTATTCATTTATTAGTATAATTCTTATGTTTTAAGTAGGTAATGTCTCGACAGTTCCCACTACAGAGACATCGCTGCTCCGCGTGACGAGCACATCGATACAAACAACTGTCTCTATGACATGAATGGATACGGAAACTATGGAGTGGAATGCATTTTAATAATATTTTTTATCTCAATTTAAACATTTTAATATATTAATATGATATATCTACATTTCTGCTGATTAATAGTGTCTGTAATAGTTGATGAAATATTTTACATATGTTTATCAAATAATATAATCATATTTATGAACTTCTTTAATAAATTGATAAAATGGTTAGAAAAAATCAACATACAAAATACTTAGATGATTTACTTGAAACAGAACATATTATCTTAAATAATAACTAAAGATATTCTTCACATTCATCTATCAATCAAAAAAAATCTAAATCAGTTCATCCAATTAGGAGCTACAATGCCACAAACAAATACACACAAATAGAACTCATCTTTTGAGATTAAAACAATCGAAATAGACGTCAAACCATAAAGCAGATGTCCACATACTATAAGGTCGCTAAAAGTTATCCAACACATATTTCTTTATGCTCGCTGCCTTGATACAAATAAAGGCATAAATAGGAAATCGCCGCTCCACTGGCTCGAATAATTCACTAAGAACCTCAGTTTCACGTGAAAATCGTTTTGTATATGCAAATTGAAACCAGAGAAGTAGGTAATAACAATTTTCATTTATGTCGAAATGAAATTATTCATTTATTTTTAGAATGTATTTCACATTAAATGTAATTATAATCGAAAATGTATTCTAATTATATGTTATTGTTAACTTATCATTTGTTCTATTTCATCAACATTCCACAGTAATAATATAATAAGCAATTAAATCTGTCCATATGTCTGTAACTGTGATATTGATAACAATAATTAGGACAAATGTTTGTATGACATCTGTCCAATTATTATAAAAAAAATGCTTGTAATAACTTTTACTCAAATATAAAAAAATTGTAACTAACAATAAATTAATACATTTCACATTTTTAATATGTATTATTATAGATGTTAAATTTTATGCTAATATTATAATAATAAAAAAATTATAGACGTAACGTAAATTGTCATTGCGAAATTTTTCGCGCCAAATTATCATAAATGAAATTTAATAAAAAGTCGCTAGATCTTATGGTTTAGACCAGACAAGCGGCTGGAAATCACTTGTCAAATAGGAGCGCCAACACAGTAGACGCCAGTGTCATAGGCCCAGGATCAAGAATAGCTGGCGTCAATACTAAGAATATACCTATACTTATGTATAACTTAAAGACTGGCTTATGTTTAACTTAACTGTCTAGAATAAGAAGTATATAAATAAATAATATGCCGCCATGTTGGTCGAGTCGTTAGCGCAGTCGCCTTACGTATCGCGGCGTATAGAGACGAGGGTTCGATTCCTGACAAGGACAGGCATGTATGTGATGAGCATAGATATCTGTTCTTCTGGATTCGCACGTTTACTCAGTATATTCGAATATTTATAATGTGTATTTCTATGTATTTGTATTACGTTTAATACCCTTAACACAAGCAAACAATTTGCTTACTTAGGGATAAGATCAATTTGGGTATTTTGTAAAGTGATATTATTATTATAATATACTCAGAAACTAAAGAAAACAGTTTCTTAACATCTCGAAGTTCTTCCGAAAAGACTCATGTCTTCAATGGTTCAATTATTAATTATATTTGTATAACACGGTTTATTAAATGTATTTAAAATAAAACAATACCTTTTCGTGATAAATAAGAATATAAAATAGCGACATGTTTCAATTATCATTAACCATTAAAAACCTAGAAAACCATGTAGCACTACTTCAAATATTAGCGTGCGAGCCGGCTATAAGCGACATTAATAGTTTTTACCACAAATATGTCGAGGAAAGTATTTCTTTAACATACATTTATATTTATACGTGGATTACAAAACTGAATTACCTAAATGTTTAATTAAATGATGCAATGTATTTTATGAAATGGTTTCGTAAAAATCACACAATTACCCATTTATTTGTCAAGGAAGCGAGGTCTTTGGCTCCCAGCGGAATGCGCTGCGTGGGCGCATCTCCCATGAACCCGACTTTCCATTGATTTTACTATCTTATCATCGAGTAACAGTATTATCTACATACTAAACGGTCTTTATATGTATGTTCTTGTTATGTATCAGTCCAATTTATTTGACACATTATGTGACTGAAACTGTTTTAAAGATTCACATAACTTATGCAGCATCAGTTTTATAAGTTATAAAATGAATGCGCAATTGAAAAACTATAAAATATGTTTATAAAAACATTTATTACGATGGATATGAGTTTATAGTCCAATATGGATTCAAATTAAAATGTATAAAAACACTCGCATAATTGGCATTAAAATGTTGGTACACGTGTAAAAACCAATAAACTATAGGTGATAACAATTGGTACCACGATAAGGATAGCTGCCATGTTTAAATTGATTTATGTGATAACAGATGGCGCTGACGGTATTAACAAAAATTATTAAAACAGACATACATGCCATATTATAATAATAAATATAAACCAGAATGCACAACTTTTTATTTCTAATTAATTTGTTTTATAAACTTACCAGCTCTTCGAATCCAATCATCGATCTCATGGAGATTTGATTACCGATAAAATCCTGACAGGACAGGTATGTTAAAATGCAATTAAAGTAATCTGCACTCTTTCGTATTAAATTTGTATACAGTAATAATCCAAATTCGCGTAGCGTGTACAGACATAATGTTTCATTTAAACGCCACTTAAAAAACAATAACATTTTTTAATGTCTTCATTTATAGTGAGTATAATTTTCTTAGTGTCGTTTTCAACGAGGTGTAAAGCTTTGTAAATTTTAAAATTTAATTCTCATTAGCATAATTAAATAAATGTTTTGCTCGTCATATTGTGGTAATTCCCATGAGTTTTGAAAAGTTTCAACAGGAAAAGCCAGATGAAGACATACAAATGCATATATGCACTACGATGATGTTCCACAGACTATGAATAATATGTAGGAATATGTTATTCAGCTCAACCATCGCTGACGCGTTCAGATAAGGACGTAATTTCCAAATGAACGGATGATAACGGAGAAACTGAATTCCGTTAACCAAAATTCCCAATTATTATTCATATAAAATTATTTCTTACTAGTATAAAAATATTTGTATCTAATAATACTCTTATTTTCCTGAGTGACCACACATTGCCTAAATTGAAGAACCAAAAGATTTAGAATTGGATGGAGTGTTTCTCTAAGATCTTTGAGGAAGATTTTTTTTTTTTTTGTGATTTGTGGTATCGATAAAACGACTATAGGTATATACTGTGACTTTTTACAACTGTTATTCCTGTAATATTGTCGTTAGGAAATCCCAATGGCACTAATATATAAATATAGAGAAGTTTGCGAACAATCGGTCCTATCATCCTGTTTTTATCTTACAATGGACGCCTAAATACCAGGTATCATATCAATAAGTTAATCTAATTCTGATAAATCATCTCGAGATATATATGCTTATCAGCTATTTTGTTCAAAGATACCAAGTTGACTCTTCAGAATATTTGTTTTTTATGGTGAAGATGCACCTAATATCTGTGATAGTTTTATTTCTAGGTAGGTAAGTGTTTTATTATATTTGTTAAGATAAATCCACACTCCAAAAAATTTGATAGCATTTAGTCCTTATTAGTTTTTTTTTACTAAAACGGAAGACTAGGAAATGAGAATTGATTTTTAATTTTCATTTTTTTTATCCCAAAAAAAAGGGCCTAGGCAAACACTAGTGATGCTATAAAATAAAATGATAATATATTTTTTTCCGGTCTAATAGTTTGACTAATGTCGGAACATTTGTTTTACCAAACATTACAGAAATAAATAATTTTACAATCTTTGACCAATTTCGCAGATTTGATCTCTGTGAGATTAGGAATAGATGATCTTACATTTCTTCGTCATTAGAGTGAACTGGATCAACAAATTTTATGACAAACAAAGGAAGGACTCTTATAGCTTCTCCAACTATGTCTTTTCTTAATATATTGATAATCCCAATATTTTATTTAATACCTATTGTCGCTACATATAGTTTTATCATAGAAACATGTATGACGTATTTATAGTATTGTTTTCTTTATCGACGGGTTTAACCATAACTCCTCAGGAATTTAGTAAGAATGATATTAGAATTGAACAATGTAACTTAAATCAATATTAGTTTTTGACGATTATGACATTTTATTTTAACTATAGCTATAGTTATTAAATATTACTTTTGATAGCATCATTTTCCATTGCAGGTCTGAGTAGTTCAATATCTACTCCTGTTCCAAACACAAGCAACAGAATTATAAATGGTGACAAAGTGGATATAACAGATGTTCCTTATCAAGCAATTTTGAAGAAGTTGTCTAATTTAGGATGGTCGTTCACCTGCGGAGCTAGTGTCATTTCTACCAGATTCTTACTTACTGCTGCACATTGTGTTAAGATGTACGTGAAACAATATTGTTATGAACCATTATTTTTTTTTTACTTCCTATTATATCTTTGCCTGTAATATTATTTTCCAGTTATGAATCAGACCCAGGACGTCTGAAGGTGTTCGCTGGAAGTTCATCGCGCAACTCTGGTTCTGCCTATGACGTGATAAAAGTAATTCCTCACAAGAGCTATTCTTCATCGAGACTCATCAATGACATAGCCTTGATCGCAACCGCTACAAAAATGATCTTGAGTCCTCAACTCAATCCAGTAGACATACCGAATTCTTATTTTAAACTTCCAGAAGGTGCGAAGGTTCTGGTATCTGGATACGGCATGACAACAGTACGTTTATATCTTACTGCAACTGTGTTAGGTATTCCTATAAAAATATTAAATGTGTTAAATGTCTTACAGTATGGCGGTGCACCGTCCACGTCATTGAGGGCCGCGTACGTCAATGTTGTTCCTCAAGCGTTTTGTAAAAAAGCTTACAGTGGACTCGCTACCATCACAGATACAATGTTATGTGCTTCTGCTGATAATCCACCAAGGGACGCTTGTCAGGGCGATTCTGGAGGACCCTTGGTGTACCGAAATACTATAGTTGGCATTGTGTCATTTGGAGAAGAATGTGCCAACATGACATATCCAGGTGTTTACACAAGAGTGTCATCATACTCTTCTTGGATTATTGACAATTTAGTATCGTTTAATTGAATGAGAATTGCACATAAAATTCGATGAATAAAAATAAATTATTTGGATAATTTAATTGATTCGTTCTTCCCAGGTATATAATTTTAATATTATGTTATCAAGCGTCAATAGTATTATGGAGTAAATCAGAAGCTGTTTCGAATGTTATCTCGTCATCATGATTTGAGTGACCAGAGACCACGCAGATTGAATCTCTCTTGAAGAATTCAGTAACGAGATGAAAGTTACGCAGGGTAAAAGTTATAAAGCATATTCTATTTTAAATTCTAAGCAGACTGTTAACCAGTTTATATTTTTGCTTAACGTCGTTCTTTTACCGTTTGCGAAAATTAAAAATATTTTGACTTTCGTGAACCATGACGAGTAGAATATATATATTTGCAAGAATAATTTTATCTAACCTGACTTTGTATAACTACTTATAGTTATGCGGTTAATAAGTATTATAATAAAAAAAATCTTTTGATGTTAATTTGACATTTCAAACTATAATTATTCTAATAAGTATACGAGTCGATTTCTTTAGTCGTCTGTCAAGACGCCCTGTGACCCTCCCTGATTGATTGCTTTATTTAAATTTGCAGATTCGATTATGATTATCTGATTCTGTGACGTCCCCTTATTTGGACACAAAATACCGATAGTGTACTGTCAATTATCCAGTTATATTGAAACTATCTCTGAGAATAATCTTGATTTGAAGAAAGTTTTAGCTAGATTTAATAAGTAGGTACCTGAAGCTCAGGTTTATTCAAATTTGGTATCGGTTTTAGTTTTGTATTTAAAGTTATTATAATGATGTTGTTTTTGTGTACCAAGTCTGGGTCGTGTTAGAACTTTTAGATCAAAAAATATAAATAAAAATAACTTCAAGGAATTCTTAAGGCTGAATAGTTTAAACCATAAAAAAAACTTCATAAAAATAATAACGAAAGAATCAAGAAAACGTTAAAAATATCTTTTTAGTATGATGTAAAATTATAAAACATACTCGTCTCATTGAATACATGGGAATAATACCTAAATAATTTATCCAGAGCAACATTCTACTCCACACTATATTACGCCAATGTTAAATCTTAGAAGCGAATCCATCAATCTCGAAGTCAACGCTTCAATGTGTCGCCAATATTAAATTCGATTAGACCGTTGAGCGCCTAAACCCACCAATAACTATGTGTAATGCTATAGTCCCGGCCTATTACCTGGCAATTTCACAGAACAATCTACGTCGGATCTCATCGACAGCACACAGTCATGTGACGCACACCGGCTTTGTAACCGAGAGGGACGGCACTCGCCCCGCGATTTGTTTACACAGTGTAGCTTTCCCTTTCGGGTTTGCGTGTATGCGTGACCATCTGGCGGGAGTGCGCATGTGTGCGTGTCGCCCCCACATCCATGCACCCCGTTTCGGGGTAGCGGTGTGTGTGTGTGCGTGACCCAGTCGAATAAATCTAATCTAATGCACACAAACATATTGGCGGGCCGGCGTGTCATTTTTACGCTTGTGTTGTCGCTACTTGGGGTTCTTTATGCGGTGCGATGATATTATTATTCTGACGATTACGGCATCCTTTATGCCTACAATCAAATAATTAATAAGGGATGAAGAGCATTGTTGCGCGGCAGTTAGTGATCGGTATCTAACCACTTACCTCATTCACGCTTTGGAAAGGTTAAAATAAAGTTTATTATAAGGTGATTGTTGTATTGTTTGAATCAACGATTTATTCATTAGTAAGCTTTTATTAATATAGATGTTAAATCAAATAAAAAAGTTAAACAAAATTAATTCTTTAATTAAATTGATTTAATCTAAAATGTCACATTATAATTACCACTATAGACACATCACTAATCACACGTAGGAATTATTAACAGAACAAGATATGTATTTAGCGTTAGTTGTGTCTAACTATATCAATGAACGCGGGTAGATTGCGTAGTGACGTCAACGTATAGTCGATAACATCGATAAAAGATGACTCACAAGTGTTCCGAAATTAATCTATGATAAAAAATTATTTTTTAGTTTTATCTATAAATTAATATTTTTCCGTGTTTTAATTTAATAACCACGTGTTTGCTAAACGGTAGAAATATTTTTCATACATAAGTTCTATGAAACAGTTGACAAGTCGTTCAACCCTCATTCAGTTAACAATTATGCGGCTGGCCCATTGTGATGTGACCCTACCTCTCCACCCATTGTAGACACCAATACACTACAACCAGCTCGAGAAGACCCCTTCATTCTTATAGAAAAACTCTTATCGCAACTACATTCGGTAGCGTCAGTCCGGAATAAGGATCAATTTACAATGGTAAATTATTACAAATATTATTATCCAGCCCGTTCACAAATATCAATAACGTATTACCGGCCTCCGGAAAGATTTGAAAAGTTAATAACGATCTTTTTAAGTTATAACTTAATACCGTGTTACAATTTGGTATTACTAGAGCCGTTTGTTAAGACTTATAACTTTTATTAAAAAGATAACTGAACTTTTATCGATGATGTCATAGCACTAGTTAACTGACCAATAATATAACTGTTTAAGAGATTCAATCTAACTATTTATCTATCTATGTCTATCAACATGTATAGCAATGTTAAGTTTATTTAAACTTCAGGAATTCGAACCCGCTATACCTAAGAAAGCATTCCGTAGCTCTATCAATTGAGCTACTGTATTTCAACTAAATAAATCCGTATCAAAGTTATCTTTCATTTTTTATTTATTTTAGATATTATTATTATGTAATTCAATACATCTGTTAAATATCGACATCGGAATGTGCGGTTCAACTACTGAGTACGATTTAATAACTAATTGATACATAAATCGATACTTAGTTAATTAATGGTTCCTCGTTTCATAATGAATAAATTAACATGAATTTTACGTACGTTTTAAATATCATTATCAAATAATAAAATACAAGTTTATTAATTAAATGTATGAAAGATGTATAAGGTATATGTATATGTATAATCGATATAATTTTATCGATATTTTCATCCACAAAGCTTACTCTGAAGTAAATACAGATCCAACTAAGGAGACAATATCTACGTCGCTAAAAGGCCAGTTGGCTCGGGGAGGGGGAACCACCCTTGCAAAATTACTACATTTGAAGGGAACAACTTTTTATGAGAAATAAGCCGCCGCTATGAATCTGGAATTATAAGCGAATCGAGTGGTGTGAGTACAATGTATCGATTATGAGATCAAACAGTCTTGTATCGTAACTAACGATAGAGTGTCTCTACACTAGATGTATTTACGATCTGCTGTCACTTTGTCGGCATTGTTTTAAAATATATTTTTTAATTCTAATCACAAACCACGTATTATGTTTAAAATAAAATCTGTTAATAGAAATGAATGCTTAATTTAGTATTTTTGCGATGAGCCTCAAATATCTGTTTGACCTTGACATATTATAAATATAACCTCATTATTAAAACTTATCAGATCAAAAGATAAATTCTGAGTATTATATTTATATATAAATATTATGACGGAAAAAATACTTAACCAGTTTACGAACGATTTAATTAAAATGTCAATTATGTTCAATAACAACATCATTGGTATTCTTAAGCATATTCTATTAAGTGTACAAGTAAGTAAGTAACAGTCAATAGTTACTGAATCTGTCCGTCTGTCCAAACGTTACATAACACGAGCGTGAGATATTCTTCGGTGGGCGTCGGGAACGGAATGCCGGAGGAAAGCAGACGGCCTTGACACCACAATATTTGGTGCGCTTAACTAAACATCCCCATACAACTCGAGAGAGTACACTTCGGGAGCGGTGTCACTGCTACCAAACCTGTTATCTAGTGGACTCTAATAACAGAGTAATGTGCGTAGTGAGCTTTCACGCCTCGCCGCCGCGCTGCGCCGGCGCAGCAATGGTGCGGTAATTAAGACTCGTATCGCTCATTCTACTCTGTAACATATACGCTCTTATGAACGTGAAAGTTCGCTATGAATTTGAATATTGTTTTCGCGAGTACATTTGTTTGTGATGCAAAAAGAGAAAGCGAGCGGACGATTAAAAATGACCCACGTGAATGTATTCGTGCGGACAATATTTTAAAACAAAATGTCACACGCTTTCCACGGGTGTCTGCGCCCCCCTTGTCTGGGCGGTGGGCGGTAGGGCGCGGGGGTAAGGGGGGCGCGCTGGGGGAACCCCCGGGTGGGGTGTCACTGTGGACTGTGGTGTAGTAACTCCGCGAACTTTTTAATTTACAATTAGGTAGCTTCCCATTTCTCTGCCCTATTTAGACTGTTTTACCGGTAGCTACAAAAACAGCCTGCAATATTAAAATAATTATCAAGATGTATGGAGTTAAATATGAAATTACATCACAAACACAAGAATCAATACCGGTAATAAAAATGTATTATAACTTGTTATATTGATGTTCAATCTTCCGATTTTTAAAAGCAATTATGTCGCATTGCTGTCTGTTTTGCGAACAAATAAACCTGTCCCCTTACCAGCAGGTGACGGCGGTGATTGCTATTGTCACTATAGGGTATCTAATTAACTTGTTAAACAACGCCGCATCCCTTTTAAACTTGCAGCAAAATTATCTGTTATTAGCACTTATTTGTTACCCTATCTAACAACTTAAAGAATACAGAACGATTAAAATTTCGTTTCCTTAAGGCTATATATCCAATATATAACATATACATTATAAAGTGGGAATATATGTATATCATTATAATATTAATAAAGCCTACACTTGAAACGAAATAATATTTCTAAGTAACTTACGTAACGACTTCTTAGTATTATATTATTGATCTTACAATGTCCTGATTTTCTTTGTAACATAAAACCATAGCATATATTTTGTCCTATCTTTGTAATAAATAAACGGGGCTTAACCCCATTTACCCAATATTATTATATTATAAGCCAATCGATCTATTCATTTCTATTGTTAAATTAGATTTAAACTTTTATGCAAGTCATGTTTTGTTGGGCCTTACGTGAATTTCTATCTCCTGAGGCGCCGTCTTCGCATCTGTAGTTACCACATTACCTCTACAGTTCGCACCTACTTATTGGATGCTGTTATGAGAGTGTAATCTCTATATAAATCTCCCTACACCCTTAGCGGGAGAAAACAGTGACTGAAAATAACTATAGAAGGGCAATCACTTCGCGTCTATTCGTGAGTGTACTATTTTCAGAGTTCCGATATCCAAAGTGTAGTTCCTAAAATCTATTAAGTTGTATTTACTGTTTCATTTGTTGATATGGAACCATTTTGACTTTCAAGCGTTATCATTAATATATATCTAATTGTAAGTAGAAAGGTTTGTGATATTTTTTCACCAATTACTGTAAAAAAAATTGCTTCTAAAAAAATATTAAGTCAAAATAATTCTCTATGTAATTCTGCGTTTTGTGTGTGCTTTGAATACATAATACAAACAATTGACTAGTTAAAAGAACAGTTGTATAAAAATCTGGTTTTACCGTTACGAACATCTCCGTAACAAGATTTTTTGAAAGGTTAAACTATTTAAGTCAAAAATGGTATCTGTTTTCAGTACTTATAAATTTAACTGCTGTTGAAAACATAAAACAAGATCGAAATCAGTTTAGTTCTCAGGGGTTCTCATTGTGCTCATAAATGTAAGCATCGTGTCCCGTTAGAGCGTCCTTTATCGGAGGTCTGACAAAAAACTCACAAAACATACCGCCACCCTCAACATGACGGCAAAAAACTTAAATCAGAAAGAAAGGACCTCAAATTAAGGAAGACCTTCGGAATGTTGCACCCGTAACGCATCAGAACATTTAATAATACCATTGAGTTATATATTGATGGATCCTTATATCACTCTACATGGTAGAGCAGAGTTATTGTTTATCTTCAAAGTAGAGCAGTTGTCTTTTTTGTACCACAGCGAGCTTCCTTTCAATTGGACAGTAGATAGGTAGGTACAGTTTGTTTAGTGAACGCATATCACACTCATATTATTTTTGTGTTTAAATTAATTGTTCTCGTAATAAAATTAGACGTACACACAATTTGTAAGAAAATTTTTAATGTATAAAAAAAATATTTAGCAATAATTTCGCAATTGTTACGAAATAGAAACAAAATAAATATTTAAAGGACGTTCAAATTAAATAAATACTACATCGTTTGCGAATACTAGAATATTCTTCACTTTTTAAATTGGTCATAAAAACTTTTACCTGATGGTGGTAGCGGAAACCCATTGCCACGTGCGATGCCTGCAGCTTGTGTGTCATTAGAACTCAGCTTTTTTCACTTCCTTCAAGTTCGAACATTGTTAGTTTGTATGATTTAACCTTCAAAGTACGTCTGTATGATTTATTATGAATCAACAAATAAAACCCAAGAGCAGGGTGGTTAATATATAAATCAATTATTACTAATTAAATTAAAATATTAATTTGTTACCTTTCTTCATATTTAAACATTGTTAGTTTTTATGATTTAAAGTATGTTGGTATGATTTATTACAAACCAACAAATTGAAACTCAAGAGCAAGGTTATTATAGATAAATAAATTATTATTAATTAAATTAAAATATTACTTTGTTACCTTTCTTAGTGTTTAAACATTGTAAGTTTTTATGATTTAAAGTATGATGGTATGATTTATTGTAAATCAACAAATAAAACTCAAGAGCAGGGTCATTATAGATAAATAAATTATTATTAATTAAATTAAAATATTACTTTGTTACCTTTCTTAGTGTTTAAACATTGTTAGTTTTTATGATTTAAAGTATGATGGTATGATTTATTGTAAATCAACAAATAAAACTCAAGAGCAGGGTCAACTATATTAAATACATTAATAATAATTTATGACTAAATAAATTTAAAAAAATATTTTGTTACGTAAATAAAGACGCGGTTAATGAATTATGTATGAGTTAAATTTCTGTAATTCGCAGTCATCAATCAACATGTGTACAAATTTAATAAACTTATTTCAGGTTTTTGTTTCGAGATAAAATGATTTAATAACTTATAAGTAAGTGTTAACACAAGTCGAATAGGTGTCTTGTTGATTTATTAATTCCAACACTTAGCGGTTCGCTGAGTTTAAGTTAATTTTAAAATATTATCTCTGTTGTTCCAGTTTCGCTACACTAATCTTTCCTTGGAGGTAAATAACTAAAATGTATTAGGTTTATAGATAATATATTATATAGCAATATTTTGAATCAAAAACAAAGCTTTCACCTCCTCTGTTTACATATAAGTTACAGTGTTCCCTTAACAATAGTATTACAAAGAAAAATATCTCGAAACGTAGATAGTCCCGGTGAAATGAGTTGCCCTTAGCGTGCAAGGGTGTGAGACGTTCGGAATTCACTAGCGGGACGAGTCATAAGAGGTAGCGGATTTAAGAATAAGCGTTTTTATAGTACCTAATTTATTTATGTGTATATTTTATTTATTTTACAGGCCTTCAATAATTATTAGCGTAGTTTTAGATGATATTCTCTTGTTTATATAACTAATCTTACTAAGATTCAAAATATATATTTAATACATTATTTCGTAGACAGGGCTAGCTTTTTGTAATACAATAATAAATAGATAATTATTTAATAATAGAGACATGTCGAAAGACACAACGTTTATATTTTTTAAAACGTCATAATTTTTAACATAAAATTTTCAGCGGAAAGCTTATGAACAAAATAATATCATTGCTACAAATAAAAAAACAAATTAAACATTCCATCAGTGTATAACTTAAGCCAATAGCGAAGGAGCCCAGTTAGATGGGACTCTCCTCTCCGCCATAAATCTTAGTACCCTCGACCGCCACCCGGTTTCACTCTGAAAATATCTATAAATACCTACCTACATATTTCAAATAATAACGGGGCGGCCATACTTAAGTGACAAAGTCAGATCTTCGATTGAATTTGTTTTTATGAAGCGATTTAGTAACAGGTTTAGACATTATTATTTACACATATATATAAATATTATAAAAATATATTACATAAAATTTACTTTCACTTTATCTAACAGTAACAAAAGGCAACATCACAACAAAAAAAAATTACAGATATTATATAGCTCCAGACGATTTCCATCAACCTCCCACCCTCACCCCTCCCACTCCAGCCGCCCCTAAGCTTTAAAAACCACTGGATCACTCCGCTACCAAGTTCATTCTTTGTTGTAAGAATTAATTAGATATCTTATACCAACAATAATACGATAATCGGTTTATATTGTTTTAAATACATTTAATAAATTAAGGTAGATGTTATTTAGAATATAATAGTTCTGTATGAGTCAATGAATGTAATTGCCGAGTAATTAAAGAGGTTGTAATAATTATAATAGTTTTTATTTCTATAAACGTGTAGGTACTTAATATTTTATTTATTATTATTAGTATTATTAAAGAATCAACTACCACATTTAAAAAATAATACTTGTATGCCAGCTCTATATCTCACAAATTAAATTCAGACTTGTAACAGAAATCTGTCAAATACACACTTCATATTTCCGCGTGGGAATCGAACCCACTAAAAGTAGCAGTCAAGACCACTAGCCACTGGACCAACAGGCTATCTCAATAAATATAATATTGTTTCCATTATGTTCAGGAATAGACGATAATTTCAAACACAATCCAAATCAGAACAAAACAGTCCATACAAATCGAAATCCTCAAATCCGAAATCACCAAAATTCTTAAACAGTAGGTACACAACTGGTGTGTCAGTTAGATCCAACCTTGGTTCTATTCCGCGCCGACTACTGACACGCTTACCAGTGACTCAACACGTGATGGCATACTTGGTACATATATATTTATCTTTTATCGATTCGTACTTTGATTATTTTTGTGTTGTCAAGGAAATTATTTTTCCAATTATAAAGAAAAAGATAAGTTGGTCATTTAAATCTGCTGTCCAAGGCTCACATTTTCTTAAAATATAAGGCTCACACAAATAATAGAAGTAAAATTTAGTACTTACAGATATTGATAACACACATACTTTTATATTATAAGAATACACGATAACAAACAATATTATAAACCTACACATAATGACCCAGTGAGGTCACTCGGGAAATCCTGTCCCTGACTGATCAGAAAAATATTAGGCACTTAATTTAAAAGAGTAATAATAAAAGACATTATACATATCCTGAATATCAATAAAATTCCACTAGACTCTACAAGATAAAAATAACAAGATAAAAATAACAATATAATAATAACATAGGAAAAAGTATTTAAAAATGTATGAAAAAAAAAAACGAAGTTATATTTTAGAAAGTGAATACATTTCCAAGTTCAAGCAGCAAATCGTCCCAGTTTCTTTATCGGTAATTATCAGTTGCGCACGCGCAAGTGGCCTATACCGGAAGCGATCTCGCCGGCGACAGCGCATTGCCATGACACCGGAAGTGGAATCCACTCGGGTCATGGACCCCAAAAATTACGATTACTCAAAGATGTTATTTGCAAGCCGTTGCAATACATTCTGAATAACAATGGACTCACGCCTAGTTTTGAATTAACAAGTAGGTCTAGTGATTGCGAGGTGTCCTATTTATGCGTTATATAACCAATATTGAACATTTTATCAGTAACTTGGATCGGTTAATACATTCGATTATTAGATATTGAATTTATAATGTTTCATTTAACATAGTTGTTATTGAGGGATAGTTATAGCTAATTTTAATTGACATATGAAAAAACACTCATATTTTAATGTATAATAATTTAATTGTATTTATTAGGTATTAAGGAGAGTATAAACAGTACTCACATAGCACCAGACACAAGAGAAATTTTATGTAATCAGTTAGTTCACAATCATTTATTTCGAAATACCTAAACTACAATAATGACAGTATATTTAATATTATCTTACACCTAACATCCTATGAATATTGAGTTTAGTTAATCATCTGACCTGATTCTCATACTTCCAAAAAGGCTGATGTCTCATTTGACCTTCGACTTTTTGATTCTTAACTTAGGCTAAATTAAATGTTTTAGGAATTTATTAATTAAGCGTTAACTATAAAAAAGCTAAATGTCTTTTAATTATTTTTATTTATTGAAGATTCAGCCAAATAGTCGTTCAGGGGCTAGGTCCGGCGCCGCGACGCCGCGTCGCGTCCTTATTACCGTTTTGTTTGTGCTGAGCCCAACGCAACCTCGATGCCCATCGATTGTAATACTTCACTTAGATAGGTTCAATGAACTTGTCATATATACAGGATCTTATGAACTCAATTATACTGGAAAAGAAATAATTTGAAATATATATCACTTGACGGATGGATATGACGTCAGAGTTCAGGTGTTTGTTTTTTGGTTCAAGCATCTACATTTTATTTTAATCACTTGACGTGAGACATCAATGCAAATGAAACATAATGTTTTCAACAAAATGTCTGCGAGAATCTTCTTTCTAAATATAAAGCGAAAAAATGATCACACAACAAACCGACAAAATGAAGACGCGTCTCATATACATTGTGTTTAACGCGAGCTCATGATCACTCAATTTTATGGAGTGACATCGAAAAGTGGCGTACAGGTAAATATTTAGTGCATTGCGTTCTTGAAAACTTGCCAATAATTGTTGGACTTCAATCAACCGAAAGACCTCCATTATTCTAATTTATTTTCCCGAATTCCCTGAATCATTCTTTTATTCAATGATTTATGTAATGCAGTCGCGACATGTCCAATGCTATCCGATGGATGGTAATGTTCTAACAAATGTGGTATACATTTTTGGGGTCAGTTCTGTTTTCTAAAACTAGTCGATTTAAATTAGTAGGTTAACAATCAAACAATTAGTGATGCGACGGACGAGAGTTAAGAAAGCGACAATACATTAACATACACTGTTGTAGGGAAAACCGTCACACGAGTTTTGCTCAATTACAGTGAAACAAGGATACAAAATACTGGATACAGCATGGACCTTTACAGCTGACATTGATTACAAAACTCAACAAGTTATCAATATATCAACAGAACATAGATACGTAATTAAATTTATTATAAAAGAACCAAGTTACTAAAAACGTTACATGTTTCTTAGAGCTATAGAAAACGTGAAATTATTTATAAGAAAAAACAACAATAAATAGCTAAATAATCGAAGCGTGTCACATCCAGTGAAGAGACATCATTTCTACTGCATGTAGACTCAAGGCAGTAAGAAAGTATACTTTCACTCTGTAAGGTGATGCTTAACTCCTTATTCTATCACACCTCATTTGATTCAGGACCGAATTTATAAACAAAAACACATACAGACAACTATCTTAGATAACACTTTACATATATGTCATTAGTTTTTTTTCAATTGTACTTATTGCGAAGATCAACTAATGATCAAATGAATTTTGCGTCTTTATTACCGAATCATAACACAAAACGAACACCTTTCATATGTGGAAATAAATATAATTTGGACATAATAGTGCATTACCATTATCTCTTATATAATGTAGAGTATTGATGTTTATTACGATTATTGATACATATCTAAATATTTGTAAAGTATGCTTATTAAGACATACTTAAAAAGTGATATGAGTACATAATTATGTGTAAGGATGCATTTAGAAGGTTCACTAAATAGGTCAATGATATTCAAAACGTAGCTCTATATTTAGAAACTAGAACAATCTCTATCAAAAGAACAATTGTAAAACAGAAAGGTTATTTACGTAACAATCAAACAACTTTTAAAAAAATATCTCCATTTATGTAACAATTAACAATTAACGATGATGCTGAAAAAAAAAAATATTTGGTTTTAAAAAAAGTTTTCATATTTTTATCAATTATAAATTGGTAATATAATCAAACAATTCTATTTATAAACTGATTAATTTAAATAATCTTTGCTAGTGCAGTGTTTGGAGAGCGTAATGCACGGCATGCGCCTGCGCCGGTCGGAAGGTGAAAGGCGTATCGCTTTCGAATTAGATCGCGTTAAATCGACAACAGTGAAAACGACTCTCTCAATGTTTATGTAAACATAGAACTAATTATATATTTAACAAATGTATCCTCATGGGATTAAAAAAGATAAATCGTTTGCAATATACATATAATTATTATGATATACGAAAGAAATATGTGAAATGTAAACAAAGATAAGATTTTGTTTAGGTGCTACAATATCGTAAATTAAAAATAGGACGATCACTTGAGTTATTGAGATCACTGCCGTCGCTTATGACGCATCAATGTCAAGTCCTAGATTCGATTTATTAATGCCATCTAATTTTCATATAAGTAGTCAAAGTAGCAGTATTCTTTAAATACCTAGAGCTCATTTTGGACCCAAACAATTTCTTTTTTAATTTAGATTTGACTTTCAATCGAAGATTTGTTCTTATTTATTAAAGAAAGTATTATCGAAAATATACATATAATAATAAAAAATATTATATAATGGTAACAGTTATTTTTATTACAAATAATTTTATACTTTGACAAAAACATTCCAGCTTCATATATCTTTAATAACCTATAAAGGGGTCACATTGAACATAAATTTCGTTAATACCTTATTTACCCTTAGTCTAGGATTTATACTAGATATTATAAACGCTATCATAAAAAGAAAGCTGATAAAGTTCATTTGTCACCCTCAATATTTAATTTATCCTGACTATTTAATAAAGAAGAGCCATAAAATTGCAATTCAAGTATAATATGTATTTCTGTTTAATTTGCTTCCAGGTACCAGACACTCTTCCTGGACTATAATCTTAAATAGTCATAAATTTATTTCCAGATAATAAGGGCTGAGTCACACTCAAATTATTTTTTTTTTTCCATTTGTATTTTTTTTAAATAAACATTGTTAATGAAAAGAGCTTTAATTAAAAGCAACGAAAATATTTTTTTGTATTTTCGATTTTTATGCATAGTAGCTTTTCTTAATGTTGACGGATACTTTTTTAATACATTTATTATAAGCAGTATTTGAAATTAATAGTCGATCAAGAATCTTATAAACTCGCCCAGTGTGATTAAACCTTCAAGCATATTCGCGTACAGCCAATGCCAATCATTAGGAGCGGCAATTGCAACCATGTGTAAAGACCACCAATCAATTTTATAACCTACCCACTTTTAATAGAGTTGAAAATGCATTACATTTGTACATCACTAGCAAAGTGCATCTGTATTTTAATAATCGTAACTCTAGAGACGTAGTGGTGTAAAACAAGCACTCTCTTATGAAATTTATTTATTTACAATGATGTTATAAATGCACAGAAATGATGCAATTAGCAGCTATTGTCCTTAATATGTTACATATTAATTCAATTATACAATGGCTAGTTATAAATCTGATTAGTAAGATGTTGGAAATAATCAGTCGGTCCACATGAAATATTCACATATAGACTCACAATATGGAGAATAATGGCGGCCGCATAGAAAAATGTAGGACATATGAAGAGAAAGGGAGTGAGATTGAGATAAACAACTCCTTAGATGTGACGATGTTGTAAATGTCGGTCCACGTGGTGAAATATCCACATATAGACCTCCAATAAAGAGAGATTCGGCAAAGTCATAATGATACGTAGGACATATGAAGGGAAGAGAGTGAGATTCAAATTAACAACTCCTCTCACTCATATCATATATATGTAATATTATTTGAGTCTGATATTTTATTAGTTAGCACTAGCTGGTTTAAGAGTTTCAGCTATATTGAGAATGTATCTCTAGGCTCAAAACGAATATGATGTTATTTTTCTTTACATAGAACAAGTTTTAGGTAGATATTAACTCCAAGTTTCATAGATATTTCGTAATGTGATATTTGAATAATAGCATTACTTCACCTTAAACCTAACTTATTTATTGCATTTTGAACTTATTTATTTAAGAATGGAAACTTCAGACAAGAAACGAATTCTGTAGGGAATCATCATAGCCAAACTTAGATTTCACATACAACTTCTGAAGATTCCTACTTGAACTGTTTTTTTTTTATTACTTATAATAATTATATATCTCTATAATAATTGTAATGAATCCCTTAAAGAACTGTTCTAATTAGGCTCTATGTGCTTAAGTAGCCAAATATACGATCAATACATATGCGGGTAGTTTAAGACTGTAAAAAGTTTAAGCTTTTCGTCGAACTCTTGAAAATGTAGTTATGTCCTAATTATACTATATAAGGTTGGAAGCACCGGCGCGGGCGCATCCAGCGATAATCAAAGTTGTCAATATACTTCTCGTACATCAGGACCGACAGTATTATTCCTGAAACCGTTTTAAATACTTCAAGATACAATTATACCGTTTACGTCGATTGAGAAATTACTCGCAAATCTGGCGTAATTATTATAATCATGGTAATTACATCATTACGCAATATTTATTGTATAACTATTTTTGTACATATTGTCTGTATATGTTTATTTCCTATCACAGTCCACGGTTATAGCTCGTCCTATATACAACGGTTGGAAGAGATTGTTTTTTAGCAATAAGACTGCTCTTTGAATGTTTTTCTTTATGATATCTTTTTTTATGCCTTGCAATAATATTTTAGACATTATTGAATAAAAGATATCAATGTTTATAATGATAGCAATATTACTACACTACATATACTGACGTTAACATACGTTCTTTGTACTTTTTTCATAATTAAATTTTCGAATTATTTTCCGGGATATTTAAAAAAATGTAATTACTTATTGTTGCCAGGAAATAAAATACAAACAACAAAAAATATACAATTATCTTTTATTTATACACATTTAAATACAATATTAATTCACACATCATTCTTAGTATAAATTAGTCGCAAATATCTTCGGTATGTGTCGATTCCTTCAGATGACCTTCAGTTGTTACGTCTGTAGACGAGAGAAAATAAATTATTTGTATAAATAAAACTGAACTTAGAAACATAGATATAGATAGATATAGGTGTCTACAAAAAGTGTCCTGCTACCTCTATTGAAAGTCTTACTTATTATTTAAATAATCTCTACCTATTCTAGACTTATGTTTATAATATTTTAGGTATTAATAGTTCATGAAGGTGCATAATAATTATTTTATATAAACATAATAAAAATATTTGTTTAAATGTAACTAAACTTCATTTTATTTACTTTAGCTTGTGTAACCATGTTTGATCCAATCTAAATTAACATATTTTTGTACAAAACAATTAACATACGAACGAAATCGATATAATTCGACACTTTATCGGAGCGAGGCGGTTACACAGAAACAAATGAAAATGTGTCGGATCGCCCCACGTCAAGGCAATGACCTCTATTATAACTTTTAAATTTGGATTCGAATAACAAAACAAGTTTATTAGGTACGTGGGATGCGATGTAGGTACGTTACCGAACAGGACGAATGTGGTTACGTACTGAGTACTGTCCTTGCTCGACTTACAAAATAATGATAAGGTGCTCGCTATACATTACAATTGATAACCGTCAATACCGACTTGGGTCATTGAAATGTAATTATCAATAATATACTGTTTATTGGAATTAAAATAAGCTTTTCCTTCTTGCATTACAATTACTTTGCACATATTAATTGTAACAAGCAACTATAAACAATTCATATAAGATTTAAAAGGTAATATCGATCGATAAAATAATTATTTGCTATTAAAATTTATTGTGGAGCATTTAAATTAAAACGGGCAGATGAGTTGCACAGGCGCGTGGCGAGGACAGTCAACACTCCGCCAATTAACGCGGTGCGTTCACACGCTGCACGTATGTGTGTGAAACCCTTCCCGTCTGCGCCCGCGCAGCACGTTCCCCGTCCTCGTCGTACGTTACAGCGGTCTCGCTGTACGTTTACGCTTTGTACCACCTATACGTGCAGTGTGCACCCGATTTGAAAATAGAGAAACTCAAACATTCGCCCGATTATCAGGATGGCTGTCGATGGTCGGTCAGTGCGCCGACTCGACTCGCACTATTTATATCGAAGATCATTTCGACACGCTACGTATGTGTGTACCTTGGGATCATTTTATTACCATTTACAGTCATTTTAACCTGTTACGATTTGTAACGTCGGTTTGGAATAAATTTTTTTGAATGTTTTATAACTTTCTCCAAATTTTAACAGTAAAAGATATACCAAGAATATTAAAAAGGTTAAACTTAAGATTCATTGAAGAGACCTACATGCTTTATTTAAATATGTTTCATATTAAGTATTTGCTTGTTGCTAAGTTAATTTATTAAATAATTTAAAATTATTTACAAGTATTATTCATTATGTTTACAAGAAAAACATAAAACCCAAGAACGTGTGGTTTATTGTTTTTGCAACCATTTACTTAGGTATCACAGTAGGAACATTAGTAAAATTTGTTTACGTGGGTTCATAATTTTCTTATAAGAAAATTACTAAAACCTTTAATACACGATTAAAATCAATATATACCATCATAAATAAACAATTACTGCAGTATTTATTCTAATTAAAACATACTCTTACTAAAATTCCTTAAACATCACAAATATCAGTGTTGAGTAATACCTATAGAAATATTTGTTAAATCTTGTCGTGGGATTTTTTCGTTTGATGCGCCCGCGCCGAGAGCGGCAAAAGTAAAACAATTTTATTGCTACCTGCTTCTATACAAAATGTAAAGTTTATAAACCTGCATGAGATTCATCAAAGGCACCGCATTATTGACTTGTGTGTTATATTTAAGCTATTTAATATACATATTACAACTTGAGTGTTTTTTAAGTGAAAATATACTCCTAGGTCATTCATATGATAGGTCATATGACACACATATGACCTATCATATGAATTATATACAAAATTATTAATATACAAAAAATATTGATATCCGTTTACTTTTTAAGAATATAGTTGCAAAATTTGTAGGTACAGACAAGACAGTCAAGCAAACTTTAAAGGTTAAAAATTTGTTCTTTTTATTTTAATAAATCAATCAGGTTTTTTTTATCACTCAAGAAGTGTGGGTCCGATACCTGAATGTCGTGTGTGGTCTCCTTTTTGATGATTCAAGCGTCTATTAACATCTATTTCATATTTAAATATAAAATAAAATGTCATTTTAATTTCAAATAAGAAACACTATCAAAGAAGTGTTCTAAGAACGAATGATTTTACCTTTTCCTTGTTGTAAGAAAAATATAAATACATGTATATTATAATAAAAATATATTATAATTAGATTTCATCTTCAAGAATCAGTATTATATAACTTACTGATAATGTTATATCCAAGCATTTATAAAAGAGATGACTTGCGATATTAAAAATTATATATAGGCATAGATAACAGATATCTATAGATATATTTAGATATAGATAGTCTCATTGAGCATACCGCGCGCGACGCAGGATGTCGATACATAATTTGCATTTCTCTGAGTCGAACCAGTAAATATTATACGAAGCGTATCAAGAACCCGTATCGTCTATTTTAAATCATATTTCTTATGTATCGTATATATTTTACTGTCAGTTCCTAATATATATGATAATTTTCAATAATATCAGTCTACGATTTCGGATCGATATTTTTTAAATTTTCGATATTGTTCTGTAACAGGTGACAGAGCGTTTGTTTGTTTTGTGAAAACTCACAACTGTGTAAATTGTTTTCGTAAATTTTGGTGTTTCTTTTTTAAATTCATTGTAGATGTAATTTAATGCACATAGTTTTAAATAAATTTGATGCAGAAGGCTTAAGTATTTATGATCAATCTTAAGTGCTCTCTTACTTATAAGACAAAGTAATTGGACCAATAATCAAATAATTGATATTTAAGATAAAAAAATTACATCATATATAAACACTGAAAAACGTAAATAAGTACTAACCACAATATAAATTTATCGTATCATAACAAAACTATGCCATACACAATCTATGTGGTCTTCGTATTTTAAGAACATATATATTTAATAACAAGGAAAAATACTGGAATAACAAAATATAATATATTTCGCTACACTTTTCAAGGTTTTCAAATCTATGTCATATCAATGTCAACAGATAGATAGACGAGAATGATTCTCATAACCTAATAAATTGGTACCATCGTTGTATACAGCATCCATTAAACATTTCATTACATATTACAGATTAGAATCAATTAAAAAACCGCAATGAATCTAGCTTTCATAATCATAATCACATAAAACAAACAGGTAGTTTAAAATAGTCATAATTGTTTTGTAAATATTGACTTCAGCCAATCGTACAGGAAAATTTTAATCTATGTTATTGTCTTGATGATAGGTATTTATTAATCATTATTTCATAAAAAGAAACATTGATTAAAAATGTTTTGGGGAAATCCATTAACTTTTATCAAGTATAGATTATTTGAAATTTATAATAATAATGCACAAAATATAAAAATACACAAATAAGCTCTTTTAGCACTGCTTAAGGACTATATTACAAATATTTTAAATTTACACACACATACATATATATACACTATCTATGTAGTATACGTTAAATGTGTAGTAATAATAATAGATATGGAAATTGTAAAACAATTAGTATCAGTCATCATCAAAAAACAATATTGTATGAGAATAATAAAATAAGTAAAACAGTCGAAACAACGTTATTTTTTTATTTACTTTAACAGAAGATTATGAATATGTAAAAGTTTTAGTTTACAATACATATCTTATCGTGTGAGATAAATCTCTTGTTTTAATACAATTATAATTTTCATTCAATGATGTAATTGTGACGTAAATATGATTATAAAACTTAGTCAATATGCACTGAAACTATAAACAGTCAACCTTAAATAAATATATTTATTTACTTACTATATATATATATATATATTTATACAAAACACAAATATAGACAACACATAAATAGTGCTTACAAATTATACGTTATGTAAATAATCAAGAAAATGAAATACATATACAAATATAAAGATAATAATTTCCATTACAAACAAAGTTATTTTAAGATACATTGTCTATTTTTAGCAACAAGCATGATCTTCTGAACTCTGTGATAGTTATCGCGCTTAAAATTTTAAATTCATATACACGTCAACTAATTTAATAATTATTACAATATATGTATAAATAAGAATAATTTATGTAAAATATATAGATTACTTTATATTTCATGGAGTAAGATATAGGTCATATGAAGATCAGAGCAACATAATCGAATAATATCCTTAGTCGAAATCGTTTGATACTAAGCATTACTATTTCCAATGGAGGCACGTGTAGCTGTCACGTGGAGTGTACGTATGTCACCGCCTGTCATCACAGTGAAGTTAGCTCGGAAACGTTTTAGAAAAGGCTTGACTTATTGATTTGGGTCCAATGATTTTATAATTCGATTGAATTTTATATTTGTTTGTTTTAAAGAACACATTAACGTAAAATATATTTACCTACTTTTTGAGTGTCCTGTAAAAATTATGACAGTTTATCAAAATTTACCTACTTTTTGACAGTACCCCTAGTACAAGTTTTGAGGTTAGGAAAACCAAGACAGTGTTTCCAAATCGTAAAATCAAAACATACAATTATTATGAATATCATGGATCAAGATATATTGACATATTTAAAAAAATATTCTAAAAAATATATTATTTAGGATGATCCTAAATAACTTAAGATAAATAAAATATATATATTTTACGAAAACTGTCAATTTTCGTTACGTCAAAACTACTAGGGGCACATAAAACAAAAGAGAAACAAACTTTAAAGAGATATCATAAATAATAGAGTATCGTGATCGGAAAGAGCTAATTGGATTTAAATATTACCTCGTAAAATAAATTGGAGTGTGTAAGTGTGAGTGAGTGTTATAATATACAATATTAACACATATACGAAAACCTGTATAATTCACAATAAATATTGAATAAATGTCACGGATAACTTGGATATTCTTTATTAAGAATGTAATTATTTAAGTTGCTTGCGTTTCTTATTAACCGAATGACGGTAGTTAATAATTTTCTTGGAAGTGTGCATGTTTATGAATCTAATTGAGAAAACAATAATAATAAAATAAATAAATAACTGTTCAATTAAATATAGGTCATGATGATTTTTGAAATTATTATTCTCATTCATTAGCAAATCATGATTACATACGCTTTCCAATGGACATTTCAAGATATAGATAACAAATGTCGCAGTCAACTTGCAAAACATGTACATGTATGAATTACGAAATAAACCATTATGAAACTTACATACAACTGTTTTAGTAAATTCAAGTAATTTATCATAACTGCACCCGTATTGACACATATATCAAAATTGTTATATTTCCGATAGAACAATAAATAATTATAATAAACGATGAATAAAATAATGTATGAGTAATAAATGATGAATAAAAATAAAATGATAAATATAAATAAATAGCATATAAATAACCAGACAAGGCTTGGAAGGAAAAGCAATGTTACTATTAATTGCACAACGACATTGCATTTACGCAGATAGTTACGAGATGGTTGTATTTACCTCCATGTCACCGAAACGCCGAAACTCGAAGGTTCCTCTGAGGTCACCTACTTACTTCCACTGGAGTGCGGGTCATGGTCAAAATAACATCCGATGGATTGTAAGAGATGAGCGTCAGCGTAGTTATAAAAATCTATGCATGGTCTATATTTCACAATAATTCTTTTTATTCATGCTTTACTTTATTTTTGGTTCAAACGATTATTTTACTTACAATGAAATGGTTTCAGGAATACATATATAGTGTTTTCTGAGGTTTTCACGAGTAGTAGACATTGAAATAATACTATTTTTAAGGATTTAACTCGCGTATATTGAATCAAATTTTAAATTTACATTTTAAATCTAACCCGAGTTTCGAATGCTTTCCAGTAATCGTGTTCACGGTAAGACGAGATGGAGGTGTCTGTCAGTAAGTCAGTTAATTAGTCATCTACCTCCAACGGTTTCTAAGTTTCCGGGCGTACAGTTCAGGATTCACACAAAACGCACTAACAGTATCTTGAGGTCTTACAGTGCGGTCACAGACATGGCATTTTATATTTTTCAAAGGTGGGTCCCAGGTGTTAGATAATCCACAACCATCTTCTCTATTAAAATTAGGATGTTTTCCTTGTATTTAAGTATGGATGTAAGTACTATTATTTTCATTTATAGAATATAAAATCGCTTTCAGTTCATACCTTGCATATCTAACACGCAGATGATAACGCTGAGCAAGACGGTAAACATTCAGTCAAGCAAACACGCGTGCATAGTGTATAATTATGAGCCAATGATGTTAAACACAACCAAACAAGGAATTCTTATCCATATGTTGCAATCTAGCTGACGTTTTGGACTAATCCTAAAATGCCCAGTATTCTTAAAACCACTTATAAAATTCTTTACATAATTAATTGGATTTTTTCCAACAATGAAGACCTTTTTTGGATACTTATTGTTAGGATTTCATATAAAAGAATCCTCGAAAAATAACCTGCGCTGGAATATTTTCCACAAATTAATAATATTGGTCGTTCTACTAAATTTATTAACGACTTCTTCCAGCTTTGTAAGAAATATCCCATTTAATTGCTTAAAATATAGGTCATGACATCGGATAGCGAGTTGCCGATCCTCTTAGAGAACCTCACTTCTCACCAATAGATGGCGCTCTTTTAATCTTAACAATAAAACCTGGCAGTATTTGTTTCCGTCTCATTGTTTCGATGCTCTGTTGAAGTTTGTCATATTACATAGAAGCAATTATATAAACGGTTCGTTTTATATATAACTGTATATAAATACATATCCACAAAACGTGAGGATGATGCGTATATATTTCTTACAATCATGATTATATCAATGACTAATAATAACGACTTAATCATCTAGGATTTTAATTACTTAAACCAATGTTAATAAGACCATTTGTTACGAACTATATTTAAGTAGGTACATATATTGTGTTCAGTTTTTATATAACATAGTTTTTCTACGCATTTACCTTTTTTTGTCGATTCCGTAACTTGAAAGCAACTTAAAACTAAATTGCACGAATAATTAATTTTAAACGAAAATATAATAATATTTCTTCATCAAAACTTATCCGTGCATGTCCTATACAAAAGAGGTAATCCAGTTCATCCACTCCTTCCAAATAAGATCGTATCTAAGTAATATACAGTAGCTGTCTACGAAATGTATTACGAACGCAAGACAGTTAACTTGTTGTTTAAATAACGTCAGTTTAGTGTCAAAGACCGATAGGTTTAATTAGTAGGCAAAAAGGCGCCGGTGTAGGCGTGAAGAACAGACTTATAGACCACTTTGCGAAGACCTGTAGACTTGTTTGGCTAGCAACAGTTTAATGGGTGGCGTGAATCATGCGGGGTTCAAGTCTATTGGCGCTGGATCGCGTGGGTGGTTTAGACGTACGCCTTATGGTCATGGTCATATTGCTTTAGATGACCATTGTGACAAGACATGAACGGGTAGGCGAAATGTCATTGTGTGTGTACTCTTTAAAGAGATATTAGAGTACTGGGATATATCATTTTGTTTTAAACAGTACACCGACATCTCTATGGAACGTGCAAGTTATGTTATTCGTTTAATATATATGATCATTTTCGAATTTCATTTTGACTTCAATTATTATTTTGTATACTATGGAGTGTTCTTTTGAGTTTACAGACAGTTGCATCTATAAGCCCAAATCAATACGAAGTCAGGGATGGCTTCGTTGCAACAATGGTGGGTTCCCACGACTCCGCTCCCACACTCGTGGTTAGTACCACTGATTGATCATAACGGCTCTTGTCTTTCCGACTGTTTGTATATCAACATTTAACATATCGTCCGCTTAAAGACTTAAGGATATTTGATGACTTTGAAATTTCGATTATTTTTAAATTGAAACAATTTCTTATCAATATATTGATGAAGATGTAGGTAATATATCAAATAGCAATTAGTTATAAATGAGTAGTTTTACATACAGTGATAATTATATGGTTTGGTTTCATAATAAATATTATGACTCAAAACACATAATGTTAATAATAATCGAATACAAAATATTAAATAAAATAAAAGTCAATAAAAAAATCATTAACTTGATATGTATGTACAGTTCACGAGCGTGTATAATTTGACGAATGTCCGAAAAAAAAATCACTTACAATGATTGTCATTGAGGCCAGAAGGTCATCTCAGTTATGGCTTTTGATTCAATCTTCATATCAAATAAAGTAATTTGCAGTATTTTTTTATATTATTGTAATATTAATACCAGTCCATATAACAGCGAGGATCATAATTAGTTGTTCGTTCTACATCGGTCGAATAAATCGCAAGGTTATAGACAACACGAAACACCTTGGCCGTTAATAATCCTAGCGATTACCATAGAAATCACAAATAAATATATATTTTTTATTTTAAATACAATTTTTCAGTAGTATTTCACCTGAACGGTTAAAATATTAAGGGTAGGTATTAAAATTAGCAACAATTTTTTTTTTTTTAAACGATTTACTTAATCAATATCTATCCTTACAGGAATTGAAGTTAAAAATATTACAAGACATTCAAACGTTAAATTATTCGTCAAAAACAAAATAAGGTTAAAAAAATATAATTGGACAAAATGAAAGGTTAATAAATAATATTTATATAAACATGTACTTATATCAGTCTAGTTCCAACTATATATTATATCTATTTACATTGTAGTTTCACCTGCATGGAACAAACAAAAATATTCAGACATCGTTACATCCCTTTAGAGAAAAAAATATACATATTTATATACACATATGTACATATAGCTTTAAATCTTCCCTTTTGGTGCTACCGATCCTTTTTGTGTTTGCAGGAAGTTAGACCCAATTTTACTCTAACTTGAATATGAAATCGTGAAAAATAAAAAACAAAGGGTATGATTTCAAAAGGTAAATAGATATATATATATAATAAGTATTTAAAATTAAGTTCTGCTGTGATGGGTGTTTTTTTTTTATCGGTAACCAAAAAGCAAAAAAAAACTTTTTAAAAAAAAATCGGTTACAATTTTTTTTTTATTATATCGTTGGACTATAAGGCTTTAGGTTAGTGCAGTCAGAATCTACCATTTTAGTGATATACAAAAAGTACATCAAATTTTGAATAACGAATTATTTTTAATTTTAATTATTCGCGTAAAAAAGGTTTTGTCATTATTTCCACAGCGAGCTGATAACGCGAACTTACACGTGCCCGAACCAGCGTGTCGATAATAGGCGACTTATCAAATAATCGATGCCTTGTAGTAACTACCTACCAATACAAACCGACGCATCGACGCATTCGATAATTAGATTCTGAGCGCGTACACAGATAATAATATAGAGCTTATATGTGTGCGAATACTAACTAATAATATAACTAAGTGTTTATATGTGTGTGAATACTAACTTATAATATAACTGTGTTTATGTGTGTGTACTATTTTAATAAACTTCTCCCTTAACTGATTTATGTTCTACTAATTCATAACTTTTCATTAAAATATTCTTTTAACTTGGAATATAATTTTGTGTGTTTTTAAATGATTATGTATAAGTAAAAATTGACAAATTAAGACTTATTGAATATTAATTAACATTAATTAAACCACTTTAATTGTATTAACCATTATTGTATATTAAGTTTGTTCAGTAAACATCTACATAACATATTTACAGAGCGTCTAATCTAATATTGAACACTCGTGTTTGAAATAGGCAAATAGGTCAGGGATCCTACTAGGGCAGGTTGTATCCACAACATGATTTGTACTAAGTTGTTCTTCAAGGCTAAAGTGTATTAAATGTGAATACAAATACCCTCATCATTCCCTATTTTATTCTATGAATATTGCAAATTTAGTGCTCACAAGGGATGGATATTTTTTGCATTTGGGCGGCAGGGAGTAATCATACCGTAGTAAAAATTAGGACCAAGAAATCTCATACCGCAGCAAAATGGACGAGCAGAAGTCATACCGCATCAAAAACGAAGGCGGGAAGTGGTCATACCGAAACAAAAAGGAGGAATAGGAGTTGTCATATCACAGCTAAAGGGGGGGGGGGAGAGTTGTCATCCCGCAGCAATAATAAAAATACTTCTTATTTAAACACGTAATCTCAAAATTATAACAAGACATGACAATCAAAAACAGTGCGGTCTCAGTAATCTTAATAAGCTTGGTAGTGTTACTTTCATAACATTAAGATATTTACCACCAGCATCTGTCTTGACATGGCTCATCATGAGATTAACAGTAGAGGTGTCTCTATCTTTATTACTTTAAGCCAAATCCTGGTTCCTCTAAACAAATAGCATTCCGACTTAAAACTATGGCTTGAAGGAACCGCGTCTTTTATTATTACAATAAAAACTACTGGGATTATACCTTTTACAATGATTGTTCCATGGTTTATGATATGTATGTTTACGTAAGTAATATTAAAGGTTATCTTTAGTGTTTTGAGTAGCTGTTCCAAATTCATTATGTAAAAGTAAGGCATATAAATAATTTATTATTCAAATGTGTTTTATTATTTATAAAAATTCTGAGTTACCCACCGTAGTGCTTTAGGTACATGCATGATGTACAGACAGATTTGATTTTAGGGTAGTTTTATTATATTTTTCTTTGCCACAGATACTTTGCCACTCTGCCGTAGAAATAAATTAGTATGAATATATATGACGACATGGGTGGGGGGCGCCAAAAATATATTTCGAAGAAGCATATTTGCTTGACCACTGAGATGACGTATGATAGAAGAGCGTTGAAGAAATTGACAGGTTGGACCGACTCGAAATAATTCAGACTAGGGTAGACAGTAAAAATTACTACCAATATACCAACACGGAATCCCTCAATTTAAAGCAAGTATTGTTACCTGCGCTAGGTGATTTCACAAATACACTCAAGTCTCTAATGTTTAAGTAAATCGCACAATTGGTTCAATAGATCGAAATTTAGTAATACAAATATTTACATTTCATAGTCAACTAGGTAATGGACCAAGTTGCGTAAATAATTCCAGTAAATAAATTATGTACTAGACGCCAGTTGATCAGTGAGTGGATAGTTACCATGACATACCATTTCGTAGTTATTTTTCCACACAAGACCTGCTACTTAACGAAATCACAAAGTTCGGCTTCCATTGCGCGTCTGAAATCTTGGTAAAAATGAAAAGAATAAATAATACTGCAATGTATAATAAACAGAGGTAAAGGGTCAGTTTGGGTCACGGGTTACCTCAGACTGAGTAAATTGCGGTTAAGTCGGCATCTTGGCAAAGATCATGGTGTAATACTAGACCGATTAATTGCGAACTGTGCTTTCATGACAGATCTGTAGGACTCCAGTTGAGAAAACAAACGCCAGATCAATTTGTGGTTGTGAAACCATTCTTGGGTTCTCACAGAACTAAATGAAACATTTGTAAAAGAAACATAAAAAATCGATGAAGATTCAAATTACTTAGATCAAAATTCTCAAAAATAAATATAAAATAAAACTGTACATATGAAATTATTTTCATTTAGTCCACAACGAAATCATGTCTATTATTAACGAATGCTATAAATTTGGACGAGAGAAAATAAAAACCTAATGACGTACCTACAGACGCCGCGACAAGCTTACGGTGACCTGGATTGTTTAACACGTAGATAAAACGTATCGACCTACTTAATCGCTAAGCGCTTCATCATAGGACCGCTATTTCTACATACGGTACTGTTCATCTTTGTTTAAACATGATTCGTTAGTATTTATTTCATTGATTTTCTAAGGGCGTTCCCCTCATAACCTCAGGAGGTAACAGACGATAAGAGACGTGCGGTTACCAGACTTGATATAGGTATTGATAAATAATTATATGCGGTATTTAAAAAAAATAAACACGTTAAATTTGTGTTATATTTTCAACTTTTATCATAAATTATTTATAGGTGATAGGTTATTACACTTTAGAATTATATTCATCGTTGGACATGAATCACATTTATTATATTTTAAATAACTAAAAATAATTTTACAACAAATCATCTATGTAACGTTGGTTATCTGTGGCATATTATGATACGCTTCTCCGACAGTCTTGGACTATACAACCCTTGCTTCGTAACAATTACATAAAAGTGGCGTTCACATCGGCCATCGCCGGCCGCGTTTCCTCTTCGATCGTGTAAACTTTCACGAAATCAAACAAAGAAATAGCAAAGCAACTCATTTACATCATTCCCACGCGGACAAAAGAATGACCCAATCTGTTGGCAAAGAGTGATGTGTTACCCAAAATTCAATGGTCACGGTCTGTCTGCTTCGGGTCACCCGATCGAGTTCATTTATTTACACACATCATAATTTTATTTATATAAACCATACGTACGAGTAACTCAAACTCGTATTTTCATATTAATCTTATCAGTAATTGCGCAACAGGATGTACAAAACCAGTAAAATTTGTTATTGCAAGCGATAACAGGTACGTCTTCAATTTCACGGGCTAATTTGCATAAAATGCAATAACGCAAGTCGGAATGACAACTGATAAATAAGTGTCGTAATGAAGAAAACAATAGCAGACTTTCTACTGGGCCGTGCGACAGCCACCGGCTCCCCACTTCTCCCCCCCTACCCCGTCGAAGAGTACTTCTGAGCTGCCCACAGAGAAAGCCTTTGACCTCACAGGGCTTGTTTATTGCAAACTATATTTGTCGCAGTTTTGCAGTGGGATATGATGAAATTGATACCCAAAACATTTGCATGTGTAATGGCACTTTACAAAACGTCAAGGTCATTCAATTATTTGACAAAATATAATCCACACAATTCTGATTAATATGTATTTGGTAAATTAGTGATATATCAATAAAAAAAGTAGGTTTGTTAATTAGAAATGTTCAACACACCTTACACCGATAGCGAAAATGATTACAAGGTTTTTAAATACTTTTTTTTTTATCTTTATAACACTGTATTTCAGAAATTAATTCATTATACACTCTGTTGAAATTAAAAAATATATAATTTACATATAATAATTGGAATATAAGCAAAAATGCTTTAAATGTAATAATATAAACAAACTTGATAAAGATGCGCATCGTCCGTAGTAGTACCGTTTTTAGCGGCGGGGGGGGGGGGACTAGGAGGGGGGAGGGGGGTAACGGGCGGGTAATGAGAACGGAGCGGTTCAGCTATGTAGATGCCGATTGTGCACGAGCCGAGTAAACGGCCCCACTTATACTGTTGACAATTGAACCACATTTAAAAATCGAAAATGATTTCATGTCACAAAAAGATATATATTTAATGTATAATACCAATCTTCTCGATATATCCGTCACCTCAGCTCGTGTTGACATAATAACGCGAATGCGCTAATAACGGTTTCAGATCGGTCATAAATCATGGCTGCGCCGGCGCCACTGACGCGCGACATTGTGCAACGTGTCCCCGCAACGGATTAGTGCCTTCACTGCGAGGACAGGCTCAGTGTTTATGATGAGAAGAAATATTTATGAACTTATTAAAAAGCAATATGTACCTTTATTATAGATAAAAAGGAAGCTCTCTAATGATGTATGATAAAGTTATAGTAATGGAAGACCGTTTAAATCGCCATGTTTATCTTGTTTTCTAATAAAATCTCATGAATCTTTAAGTGTGGCGCATGAAAGAAAGTGGTCCATCAGCGCACAAAGAGCAGATAGAATTTTGACAAATTATGTGCACGTTCAATATTTTGAAAATATTTGCCATATAAATAATCCACTTCAGAATTTAAATGATGAAAAGAAATGTTATTACGAATGTTTGAAATGTAGTAATGATAAATAACTTTTAATATCGATAGATAAATGCAATTATAAAAAAAATATGTTAATAATTTAAAAAAAGAATAACAAATTCCTAAACATTTTGAAATTGGAACACATGCAATAAAAACAAGTACCGACTTGTTCCTGCCCTGCATGAGAGTGAGGATCGGAATGCTGGGAATATTTCAGTGACTAATCTCCGACGTACTCGCATCGTAATTCACGCACTTACGGCCTATGGACGGATTGCGTCGAGAACAAAGATTTAATGCACTTAAACCCTGGAGCTTTGTAACCAACAGTTTATCATCAGAGTATAAATACTCTTGCAATTATAGCACGAGATTAGATAGCTCTATTTTGATTGTCTTTTTATAAATCTCATAATTTGCAAATTAATTACAACTTCGTTATAATATCAATAAGTAGTAAAGTTTACATTAGAATACCTACCATTGTATATTTTAGTAATTTAAGGGTTTTGAGAATGAATTTAACATAACATTAAGTTTAAAATAAGTCCCTATCATTTACATCTTATGTTTTATGCGTGCCTGGTACTTAACGGGCTATTTACTTTAATCATTTTTATGAACACAAGGGCCTTAATACTGAGAATACTTATCAACGATACATTACAGGTTAACAAAACAAAACAGAGACATTTGAGTGACAACAAAAGTATTTACACTGTTATATTGTGCAACGAAACTAAACTACTTGAAGTGATGCAAGAATAATATAGAAGCTCGTGGATATTGGGCGATTTATTTCAAACTGGCCTTGAGGAAAGCAGCTCAAACGCAAATATACCGTCAGTATTGGCAACCGTGAGTAATGACAAATGAATTTTAAAACAATAATTGTACCGTGGAATATATGGACAGATCTAGTAGCCGCAACCATTTGTTACCAGACTCAACTCGAAATGAAACTGGCTTAATAATGTTGACAATTTTCGTATCGTATTTTATGATCCTGTAATTACATAGGCATTGGCGCACGAACACATAACTCCACGGTCTTGATTTTGTCACGCAAACTAATAACTTGGCCTAAAATATATTTTTGTTTATAGCATTTTTAGTGAGGTTTATTAAAGACATGTTCAGATCTTGATTCCGAGATTAATATTAAAAACAGAACAATTTTTATTATACCTAATAAATTTCAAGGTGTTTAATAATGTTTAGATTATTATCAAATTTTTCCATCCACTAATAAATCGTAAGCGTGATAATATTAATAAAATCACGTAGTAGGAGGTTATACATTGAAATGAAAGTAACAATGAACCGTTTATGAAATCTCTCAGTAGAAGGTAATCTAATTGCTCGAGTGCATTGCACAATAACTCCGAAACGAATACACTGCCAGCTCTCTAATCACTGTATCCACTGTCAATAAATAAAACATGGACATTAGACACTCGATACGACAATAAAAAATAATCTTGAATAATTTGGTTTACATAGATTCAAAGAATAAGCCCTATCAATGACAAATATAACAACAACAACATTATAAGACATTTGAATGATTGACGCATTTTTTGTAACAAATCTCTCACATTTTTGAAATATGTACGTAAATTGTAAAATACTATTCTAATTAGAATACTCTTATTATGTGCTGAAATGGGAAATAGGAAACTGTTCATCGTAAATTACATATAGGTCCATACAACAGAACTTTCTCCGTTTGTTTTGTGGTAACGGGGCCTGCGCCGGCGCATGTAACAATACAATAGAATCAGATTGCGCTCATCATATGCATGTAACAGACACAAAAATACAATTTAAAAACACCATAGCTAACCTTTCCCCTTATATTTTTGATTGAAATAGGTACTTGGACAATTACTCTTTCAGTATCAGCTCTTATCAATACAATCAACGCGATAAGAAAGAAGGGTGCGGTTATGCTTTGAGTGACCGCTGAGCTGTTATTAATTAAAATACCTTATGATTTGACTCATCTGTCATCGAGTTAACCTCGAACTTCGATCGGATAAATTATTAAATAAGTCATAATCCTAATTCATATTTAGAGTCTCCCTAAAAGAAAAAAAATAGAAAAAGAAAGATCAATTTCCAAACAAATGTTTATAAGGAATAATATAAACAAATATTTATTACAAAGAAATAAGTATAGATATGTCTCTATATTAACTCGAAAGAGACTCTAATTGACATATTAGAACATCTTTTGTAAAACGATTGCTACCTACCGTTAATTAAATTGAGTGTCTCATTTCTAGACATCAATTTATGTACTGTATGATTTTTTAAACTTCTTTCTTAACTTTAAAAGAAGCTTCATTAATAATAAGTTTCTATAAGATATAGGTCGTATTTGTTTATTCAATTTGAATTTTTGCATTTTGCATTCAATTAGTATTAATTTAGATTTATCAGCCGCATTCTATCAATAGGTCAGGTAAGTCTTTTAAAGCATTCATTTTGTCGATCAAAACTCTACATGATACTAGGTTTAGCTCAATTTTTTCTTAACAAATTTTCATTTACAATAACGTTTACCGTAGCCTAAACTGAAAGAAATTAAAATAAACCCAGACTAAATAAAGATTACCAATATTTAAGCTAGATTACCATTGTAACTCGATTTTCTAATCTTTATTCAAAATTATAAACAAGCAGACTGACATTACTCACTTATTAATATCCGAATAACAACGGTAGGCGACCTCGTTATGGTATGGCTTGTAAAATGTCATATACGTGTTCAAACTCTAACCGGTCCATTGCCGTAAACAAAATGTAGGTATTTGCGGCGACCGGAAAACGAATCTTGTAAGTACATCATACGTATTACCAAAGCCGCGAAGATGTACACAGGTTTAAAAAAATATATAATACAATTTTATACCGTATTCTCAAGGCCTTAAAGACGCCTCTCCTTTACCTAGATTTAAGGTCGTATTTTACATCGTACGTCATCATAAAATATGTCAATGTTTTATATGAACGTTTTTCCCTTGATAAGCTTACGTAATTCAGGTTAACTTATTTATTAAAAATATCCAATTGTCTAATAAATATATTAATAAATAACCTATTGCATGCAGTAAGTGGAGTATGAACGTATAAGTACTAAAATAAAACAAGAACTTGAACTGGTCAACTGCAAGTTAACTAGGAATACCCGTTGAACTTTCTTAGGGCAGGTCACGCCAACGGCACATGCAACATCACCTCAATGTGTACTAAAATTATATTATTTGTATATAATAAATTTTACATAAAATTATATTCGCAAAACCATCATAGTTCATGTATCTCGAGATCCATAGAGATCAAACAGAACGAACAATGAGCGAGACGCGGTTGGGCTCGAAAAGAAAATTAATTTAGGTATCTGTGTCGGTCGGTGACCCGCGCTTGTGAAACTGAGTGATTGCTCAGCACAGCGGTTTGTGTAACACAATGCAGCCCCCAGCTCTATAACACTTACTACAACATTAGACATTTATATCAATCACATTGACAAATTATTGTAGAGATATATTTATTTAAAAAATAACAATCACAAAATTCAAATATCTTATTAGCTTCCGCACTTCAAACGCAACTATCGGAAAACAATTACTAAAATGGACGCGGTACTGTATGAACGTGGTTGGTAATTGGAAGATGAGATCTCGTGAAGAACGTAGCCAGAGGCGGCATGAATGAAAGCAACTTGCCATCGAACTACTCATGTCCTGATCCAAGCTGGTGTTGTATTTATCAATTACTTCACTATACGTCGACGGGCAAGTTTACTATAAGACCACATGACCGGTACAAAACCAGCAATGTATGATAAGAAATTCAAGCTTTTGTATCCAAAGTCAGTGTCGCGTTCACCTCTAAGGATAGCGACATCCGCCAAACGAGTTTTTCCAGTCCGTATCATCGCAATATCACGGTTATTATTGAAACCCGCGTCTGGTGAGTGAGGTATTTATGTTCATGTGTTTACCTAATGAACTGTGTTTAGCATATTATTATGTGTTTTTTTTTCCGACTCTTTCCAGATTACAGATTAAATTAGCCTAATATTCTTCTTACCTCACGCACTATGTCAAATCACAGATATGTAAAATGTTATAAGTTTCAAATAAATAAGATTAATAAAAATATTTACATAATTGACTAAATATTAAAATACTCATAAATATAGGCCCCTCATTTTGTGCAATTACGGTTTAGAAAGTCACCAGCAAACTTTGACACCAATTCGTCCGATTACATCTCCGACCAAAGTGATACGGTTAGCAAAAAAGATATTGTCACATTTAGTACTGACGCTGTATTGCATTAAACTGTCATTGTTTTGTCGGTTGTATATACTCGTGGCTGGAGAAAATTGGTAACATTTATTACAATTAAAGTAATGGTTACGCTTAGCGATGGACATGAGGACAATACGTGATATACTCTCTTGTCACGAATATTTTAACCTTCACTTGCATCTAAACTTACAAAGCGGATACAGACTAAAGACGAATCAAAAATATAATAAGAATTATAGATTTCGTCAATATATCATTGGGCGTCTATTCGTAGTGCAGTACCTACAGCGGCGTCGTAGCCGTAGCCGTAGGGCTATGACGTCATGAAGTCTACAACCGCTACGCAGCTAGCGTGTTCTTTGTTGGTATTTATGGACATTAAAACCTAACATTGACTAAGGTCACGAAACTAATTGTGGAAAATTCCTGACTCTAAATACCACGAAAAATATTTAATAAAAAATACATTCTACACATTTTTTATAATAACTTGATATAAACTAACTAACTCTAAAAATAGAAAGTAACATTTTTACGAATATTAAATTTTTTAACTAACCAAGCAATTCTTTTTATTACATATAAATTACACATAGAAAGCGTCACGTGGTCCTGATCCCGTTTACGAACACACTAGAACGAGAAAATGTCATTATAACCAATAGCGTATCAGAGCCGAGTACACACAGACAAACAGAATTACAGTTATCACACAACGAAGGTGCTTTCAAAACACTTAACAAAATCCTTATTCAAAACCTCAATGTATTAAATTGTTTATACTGGAAAAAGTTTATATTTATGACCACAAAAAGTAATAAAGTAGCGAGCAAGTGTGCACTTTATTAAACCCCGCTGTATGCGCTTGCGCACATTCCTCTGAGAACCTGTCTGCGTCAAACGCTGAAATGTGAAAGAGGGACCGTCTTACCCACATTGTCTTATGCATTATCAACGCTTCAACTCGACCGCGTAATATTCGTTTGAATCCGAGCAAAAATACGGCATAAGTGGGCGATCTATGTAAATTGTGAATGCACGCAGCTTTCGAGATGATATCAATGATGTAAACACTGGATCTGGATAGAAATGACAATCATTAAACCTCGTTATATTTATACATACTTATGTGAATGCAAGTATACTTGAATTTAAATGCGAATAATTACTTACTTTAATTCTGTTCTGAGATGATTATCTTTAACGATCTTTAAGTTTTAAGGTTTCTCCTTAATTTTACTTCATATTTATTAGGACCAGTGTTACATAGTTATTGTAGAGTTCTTTATTTGAAATGGCAATATTTTCACTAAAACATTACATTTTTAAACATAATAAGATAAATAGAGTCATAATATAAATCAAGAAGTGTGCCAGTCTTCGATTTCACCGCTGTGCGTTTTGATGTCAGCCACTAACGATGCACCACACTTGCGGAAAGCAGAGAGCTATTTATTTATTAACTTTAATATCTTTTAAACAAATAAAATCTATTGAAAATGTAAAACAGTTTTTTTTTACATTTATCGCAACAAAAAGATATACTGTGTGATTACATTCTTTAATCGGTTGGAAGTCGCACTAGCGCTAATCGAATAAAAAAATAACAACAAGAACTACAAAAATAATTCGTTTTTAAAGAAAACTAAGGAAACAAAGGATTACGCGAAGCTTTGGATCCAAAAGAAAAAATCTCGAATATTCCAGAAGACCTCAAAAAGGGTGTTAAAATTGGAAAGCTGAAGGGACACTTAGACATTCAAAAAATCGCAATTAAAAAATAACGAAGAGGTATGTTATGAAAGCAGAATATATTAAGTAGCATTTTTATTAAAATCCCAGGAGGTTGTAAGTTATAAAGCTTATTTGAGTACATTGACCCGACACGGACATAAATCTCTACGTTCATAACATCGCGACTCCAACACACAAATTGGTACGATTGTAGACGAAGTCTTATCGTATGTTGAGTTTAATAATTTATATTATTGAATATAATTACGATAAGTAGTTATCAGTGTTAAATTAATATTAATGTGAGTTATATAGATGTTAAGATATGTTTTTTTTTATAGTTTCAATAACAAAGTTAAGGTTATCAAAGCATTATCTACCAGGGAACCAGAACATGTAGGTACAAAATATAGCATGTTAAGTATACTATGTACTAAGTATGTTATACTACATAAGAACTCTCAAAAATTATACTACATTATACTCGGGATTATTGAGAGTTACTCTCAATAATCCCGATAATAAGCAATATTAATATTATTACATCTGATAACAAATAATTAATATATTTGGAAGTTGATCTAACCTCAATTCATCCTATTGATTACTTACGGGCACCGATGTATCGACCCTTTTCAACTAAGAATCGCCTGCGGCTACACTAGCTAGTGAGTCCTATAATAATACTATTTCATTTAATCACTTCAGACAGTATTACTATATATGTAAATATTAAGCTACTAGTTTAAATTAAGTATGCGGTGTAGATAAGTCAACTCGTCTTAAGGAGCTCGGCGATTAGAGTAATGATAAGCTAGCTCCAAGCCCCGGGTATCGTCGCGTTTACACAAGATTTATAGCCGTTGAACATAATGAATGCGCTTGCGCATCACACGAGTCAATACTGGCGGTCGATACATAAAATTATCATTAAATCATTCTAAACAGCCACATAAATCAAGACTAATTAAATCATTATTATTTTGTTACAATTTTATTGAATTATAATAAATATTAAGTATACATAAACACATGTCAAGTTTGTCACTCAAAAGTCAGAACCTTATACGGCCCGGTGTCAACGCGGTAGCTTTTTCGCTTAAAATAATAAATATATCATTACCAAAATTGGTATGATATATTGCAGATTCACTCAACGTCATCCTTGGATCGTTTCGGATCCGGTTTTAAAATGAGAACATTAAGAGGAATAAGATCGCGTATTCCGTCGGCCATAATCAAAGTAAAGTTAATATAACTGTGTATTTTGTTGAGCTTGCCGTGTCAATAAACTTGATTCGAAAGTAGAAGACGCTCCCGCTTACATAAGCAAGTAACAATGTGAGAGACGGATTCACAGATTACACAAAACACAGAGGCGACAACACTGTATAATGTACATGACATTATATTTTAAAAAAATATTGATTAATCTCTACAATTATATATACCTATATTTTAGTCCTTAATATTACATGAATTAGATAAAGCCAATAAATCCTAAGTATAAACAATATATAAGTTAATAAAATTTATTAGTTTATTTTTAATTATGAATAGAATAACACTCAATAAACCCAAAAGTAAATCTAATTAGCAATAAAATATGGCCTTTTTAAACCCAAACTGATTTATTGTTGGTCTGAAAGGCAATATATTTTTACAAGGTGTCGACTTGTTTATATGTATATAATTTATAAGAAAATAATGCAAATTATGGCTTCGAGCGCGTCTCAGAGCGAAATCTAGGAGATGCCGTTTTACTCGTCGAAGCGGGCAGTCCAGTTAGACGCTTACCCGCTATTCATACCAACAGATTTATTATATATATACATATATATTATGTGCGTTAATTATCAAATCCATCAAAGTCGTTATATTAAGAAATTTATAATTATGAATTTAAATAACCTCATATTTAAATTAAAAAAGTGTATCATTTTATAAGAAATAGTCATGAAAATATTAAGTCAATAATTTATATTTGGCAATCATTTTTTGGGACATTTCGTGTGAATTTAATGTTTTAAAATATTGTTGACACTCAAAACGCGTATTCAAATATGATGACAAATAGCTGTAATATATTTGAATGTTAAAAATATTAAATGTGTCCGAAGTTTATTGTGGATTAATATATTTTTATGAAGTCTGTAAGATCAGCGTATTACTAAAGGATGTCAATTTATGTAATGCTGTTAGTTACGTCAGCTGGTTGGTGGTAGGGTACATGACAACTTCACCACTCTAACTACATGTTATATGCCAACTTCACCAAGTCAACGACATCGTGTGATTGACTTCATTTCATATTTACATTAAAAGATATACTTCAAGGGTCATCGAAATTTGCAATTTTTAAAATATAATACCTATATATTGTTTGTATTTAAATTAGTTTTATTCATTGTGTTGTAATGCACCCAAATATTCTCATTAAAAAAATGCATACTAAATTTAACTAAAAAAACATAAATTATTAAACAAAAAGTATAAATTCGTGGGTTCTGTAACTTTAAAATTATATTTTTAATCTTAGAAATTAGATATTATTGTTGTTAGTAAATAAATGGAATATTATAATATTCCATTTATTTCTTTAAATAATTATCCAGTGCGATAAAACACCAAGTTTGATATTAATTATGTAATTAAATTACACATCTAGCAATTATATAACATTTAATACCAAAACGATTATATCAAGACATTGTATGTTTCGTGTTTAATCCATCATTAAATCAAGCTATCTGCTAGTCTATCATGCGTCGTAAACAGCACAGCGCTTCACTACGCTTCGGTCCGCTTCTCAAGGTCAGAACGCAGGTGTTAATAGACGACTATGACAAACTGTCAGCTGTGCTGTCCGCCACAAACACGTTTTTATCACTACTTTTTTTTATTTTCTCTGATATTTGCACTGGCACGCGCCGAGCTACAAACAGCAATGTTTGGTTGTTTATATATAGATCGGATATAAATAGTTTATTTATATTAAGAAATTCAATAAAATTTCTAAATAAGAATTATTTATATGCAAAGATGTTTACCTAAAAAGGTGATAGTAATATCAAAAAAAATAATTAAAAATTTATTATCGTTAAATTTATGTATGAACATACATCGGTTATTGACTACAATTCAATATAAGGATGATTCTACCTGTCTTTGTTAAATGTAAATTAAAAAGCAATATAATTACATTAATTATTAATCACATATAAATATTACAAAATTACAATCATAATGAAAACATAAACTTATAATAATTTCACTAAACATTAAAACTTTTCACAATCTAGTCATTAGGCATTCAAATGAAAAACCTTCGGCGCGGGTCAATAGTAAAATAAAACAAAGACTTCAAGATTGTAGTAGTGTTCGGGTCGAGTCAAATACTTTACGGTGAGTTTATTAATTAAGCCGGCCGACCTTGCGCGCGGCACTTGCAAGGAGGTCGCTAATGTGCGAGCGAGATGGGGATACTTGCGCGCGGCAGCACTACCAGGTCGGATACGTGTGAAGGAGATGGCGTTACTTGCGCAGCTCGTTCTGCGCTCGTCGAATTGCGGATCTGCTTCTGTTGTTTTATTAATACCGTTCCATGTCCACTGACTGCTTTGTATGGATGATTTTGAAATTGGAACGCGTAAAACCAGCGATGTATGTTTAAATAATATACGTTCCATTGTAGGACTTGGATTGGACATCGTCTGACATGGCGCGTCATCAAGCCGCCATGCGATCGACTCTCCTCATTGACCTTCCGTTATCTGCAGATTATCGGAGTTATAAACACTTTTTGTATGATTTCCTGAGCATCTAAAAACCGTTGCCAGATGAATTAATTTGATTTTTGGTGTTTTATTTATTTAATTGGTGATTATTATTACAGGTTAACTTTTTAATTAAAAAACTAATAATTATGCATACAACATGATTTTCTAATGTAAATAGATATATATTTGATATATTTTCACACTATGAAGAAATATGAATTAAAAGTCATTCAGATAAAATTATCACTTCATGAGTGTCAAAATCTTGAAGCAACGCAAAACAATTAGCAACAAGTGTTTTAGTATAAATCAAAGCGAAACTAATCAACAAAGAGCTTTAAAAGTAGCTTGGACGGAGCAATTATGGATGTTAAGAGGCGAATCCACAGTAAGTACTGACGTATCATACAAACATACGGACCGACGATCATTCGAAAGCGTACCTTAAGCCCATTGTCAAACCGATTACAATAAATAAACAGGCGCAGACGTTGGAATCCTGTCAAACAGGCGAGTTCGAGCGTTGACTTATTATCGGTAGAGCATTTCTGTTCATTGTTTAGATTAGCTAAAATTGACTTTATGACATACACAATATAGTAGATATTCGATTAAATCGGTCAGCACAGGTAAGACACGGGCGCCGTCGCCCACACACACAAACAAACGCTGCCATAAATAAAAGATTCCTAAAGAAACAATTGTTGCGTGGAGGCAAGTTGAGGCCTCAGTGAATGTCTTCTAATCGCGAATCGAAAGTAGGTGACCAGTGATTGACTTGTGAAACGTTTGATGACATTTATGTTACTAAATTATTATACATTAATCTTTCTCGACTTATTATATATAATAATTAATATTATTTACTTACATACAAATTTGATAATACTGTCATAACTGTTTATGTTTATATTATATGTTTAGAGCAGGATGGATAATATTTAATTGATTTATTAAACAATTAAGGTACACGTGACATTTGTCTTGTTAATCCAAACTCCATGGAATCTCTGTTCAGAGATAACTCCGCTCTACTTAACCTCACACAGAAACGCGTAAACATGAAACAATACGGTACAATAACGCAATATTATTTATGCACTTGGCGTGTTTTCATTCGAGCTATTATGGTCCTTATGCCTGTTATAATAAAGAGTGCTTACAATTTATTGACTTTTGCGTGTTGCTACGTACACCCATACAGCCGTAGCGCGCTACGAGCACGCACACATATACAATCCTCGTAGATACAATGACGTTAATGTGTGGCAATGCTAGGGAAAATTTACACGCAATGTTCATTTCGTTCAGCATCACACGCTCGGCGTAATACACACATTTGTATCACTTCATACAACATTCATACATTTTAATAATAATTGCATTTATGTTATTGTTCACATTTTAATGACATTTTGTATGTTTCTGATGATATTGCAGTGTTTTATTTATTATTTTCACTTGTAAATTAAATACTATATTATACCGTTACTGGAGCTGGTCATTTATATGGATCAATAAATTAAACCAACAAATAAATTACTAGTATGAGTACGTGAAGAGAAAACCGAGTTAAAAAGAATCCATAACAAATCGAAAGTTTAAGCAAATGAACTTGAGTCAGTGATACTTTCTAGAAATAATGTACACGCGTACAGACGGACAGCGGGAGCCTGTTCTAATGGGCCTCTAGCTATATAGATTATTTATGTTTATGGTAAAACTATAATCCATTTTTATATATATTATATACCTAACTTTTAATCTAGAATACATATTCTATTAAGATGGTGTAAAAAAAAAATATGTGCGTGTGTACACATTGTAAGAAGTGAAACTTCTTTATGACATAATTTTTTGAAAAATGCTTCACTAATTACAACTTTACAGGAATGGCTAATTAAGCTAAATTAGATAAAGTTTAAGCAAAAAGAAAGATGGCGCGTAACAGAAAAACGTCATAATTTTTTGACATTGCTATAAAATTTTATCCCATCTATTGATAAAGAAGTTTCACTTCAAAAAGATGGCGCGTAACGAAAAAATGTGACGCGTAACGAAAAAATGTTACACTAAATTTTTTTCCAACCCCGATAAAGAAGTTTCACTTCAATAAAATTCAAAATTATCATGTATTAAAATTTAAATACTATTTAAAATATATGTGAAAGGTTATTGTTATTATTAACATAATATTTTCTAAACATTTTTGAATATTTGACGCAAGTAAATTAATTCATGTTAATAAGTAATGTTAATTCTTCGTCTAGTCGCCGCTTTATTACTAACGCCTACATCTTTGTAGTCTTAAATATGTTTTAATCTATTCAAAAACAATATATATTTATAAGTATCATTTAAAATAAATAATTTCATTTGATCTTTCATTTTCACGGAGCTCTAGTAACGGAAAACAATAAATACTAAGTAATAATATTCGCTCGCATTATCTCCGGTCATTGGTATATTAATATTTTTCCCACTTAAGATAATTATGTGTATAAACCCATTAAATGATAACATATAGTTAATAATAAAATAATATAATGTACGAAGTTTCAGGGAAAACTTAATGATTCAATAACTCTTCAAATCAAACCCTGATAAGGTAAATGTTGCACCATTAAATTTATTATTTAATGAAAATAATATAATTTACAATGGTACATAAAAGTATCTATAATACATACATACATATACATATACGTATATATTACACAAAATGAGTAGGTATTTATTCACTTATATTACATTGAAGAAAAAAATAATAATTACATGGCAACCCTAGCAATACAGGGCGGTGAATACCCCGCTCAATAGCAAACTAAAATCGCTAGCCCTATTACTTATTGTATTACCTAACATCATGATATCGCACGTTTTAAAAACTTTTTAAATGATATAAAAATACTGTATTATAAATTTTGTTATAGAATAACTACTTTCTATTATTTATTTAAATACCTTAAGTGACCAAATCAGACGTTTATAAAACTGTTATGATTACATAAAAATACTGTATTCACTTTTGATTATAGAATCAATAATAATATATTAAAAATAATACAGTAGGTATAGAATATTTGAAGGATATGATTCAAAGTTATAAATTATATTATAATAGTATTATTTAATTGTAGTAAAATAATTCCGCAAATGGAGTTACATAACGTAAATAATAACTAAAAAGTGACGGAACTGGCGCTAGTTGTTTACCTTTACGTCATATTTTAATGTTGGTATTGTGTGTCGACACGTGACACCTCACAATACCTATGAGTTTATGTCATCGGTTTGTAAATTATAAAATAGGAAGAGATATATATCACTATATCCGTAACTGTAATTTGTTGACAGATGTTGGATCTTGCCTTCAAAGTTGCGGGAAATAAAATATATATTATGTTTAGTTAAATATGTAATTATTTAAATAAGTTATTAAAGAGTTGCAGGCTTCCATAGATATCGTTTTGGTATATATAAAAAATATGTCACCGTAGTTGACAACCAAATAAAACTAATTGTCACTGTCAAAATATTTCAATCTCATTCAGATAAATAACATGGTTTTATAGCACAGGAAATTGTATTTTTATTCTATATTGTATATTGAAATATGTAACGTTTAAATACGTAGAAATAGTTACTACCTGATGTTATCGTTCCATAATTTATGTTCGCGCGTAGTCTTTAGTCTAGCTTTGTTTTGTTAAGTACAAAAAAATATGAAATATAATTTACATATAAACTACGTTAATTTACTCTACTGTATTAAAATTTTACGTTACCACATTGTCGATTCTGATTTTTGTATATTAACAATACTTGATGTTAATAAACTGAATGAATTAGTGATATAGTGTACGTTTAAATATTTCGTCTTAATTACGTTATTTTAAAACTAAATATTTGTTATTAGATTAATCATTATATTATGATTTATGACGAAGACCAAGGTCATATAAATTATCATTTATTAATATAGTAAGGAAACCAGTGACATTGGTCGATCGGTTTATACTTTATATATTTATTTTAAAGTTAATTAAAAGTAAAATTAATTAAGATTGTTGCTTTTTAATTTTTAAATATAAATTTATTTGTATAATTCATCATCAATATATTTTTTTTTCTGGAATTTTTTTTTTTCGAGTACCCCTTTAAAACATCAAATAATACACAAAAGTGATAAAAATATAATAAGTAAGGTAAATTAAAAATATATAAATAAACGTAATAGACTTTATGATAACAAGAAGCAGCTCTACCGCAAGGTCTCGTGAGATCATGTCCGAGATCACAATCGACATTACTGTCGTATTGATTTACCGACGACATGACGTGACGTGTGACGGCTTTTAAGACGTTACTGATTAATTGGCCACACACACACATACACACACACACAGGTGTCATCTTTCTTGTAATATATAAATCACAGACATTATAAGATACTTACAAACCTTGTGATTTTAATAATAACACTGGACAAATTACACACATTGATCTAACCCCTAACTAAGCAAATTATTTGCTTGTGTTAGGGGTGTTAGACAACGATACAAAAACATAGAAATACACATTATAAATACAGAAAACATATTTAATAAATGACCAAACCCAGAAATACAGACATCTATGCTCGTCACATACATGCTTTTCCCTGTCGGGAATCGAACCCGAGCCCCATTGCGTCGCTGTCGTTAGGCGTCTGCGCTAACCACTCGACCAACGGGGCGGTTAAAAGATATTAAATATTTTTTTTACATTCAAAAAGAAATAACAAAAATTACGTATTAATAAAAACAAGACAGAAGATAATATAAATTAGCATTTTAAACAAATTATTTTGAGTGTCTTAAAAAGTCAACACAAAAACCAAACGCAAACATTGTTAGTTATTAAATTATCAAATTCGAAAATTACATAAACGTTCTTTGTGAATAATATTTAGCGAACTGACGGAATAGTTGTGTAAAGAATCGATTATCAGTCGACACCGCAAGTGAGAAGTGACTACAAACAAATTTAATATTGGTTCTTTATACATTCTGGTGACATTCATTGTTGTCACAACTATGAAAATCGCTCTACGATAGACCCGATATATTACGTATTCAAATAATATAAGAAAAATAATAATTTATCATTTTTTTATTACTTAATACTTAGAGGACGTGACCATGGCCTGGGATAGAATTATGTGCAAAAACTATTAAAATTTAAGTTATGTTCAAATTTGTGTCAATAGCTTTATCGTTACTTACGTTACGCACATCGTTAAGTTTTAGTTTAAGTATCTTTTCCTAATATATTTTAAGAAGACGACCGTTTAACATCAAGTGTAAGATAATTCTTAAATAAAGTCAGGAACATCTGTGTTCTAGAAAAGTAGCATTTCCTAGCGGTTCTTCCCACATATTATCATCTCTACATTGTTGTTTAATTCTACATCTTTCAGTTCCAGGCTGCCATTAGTGAGTCCTCAACCTCTGTCGATCAAATGAGCTGTGTAAACGATGATACTATAGCTTTATAACCTAACCTATAATGGTGACTGTGATTCATTCTACAGATATTAATTTCGCATTCGATCACAAATAAATACCTCCGGCAGTTATTTCCTATCTTACTCATTGAATTATATTTGATTTTGGAATTTCCTTAAGCAATCAATTCAAAAGTATATTTTTATCTCTGAGAGCATTGTGGGTTTAAAGCACCTTTGATTACAAACACATTTTTTTTTATCTGTCGTAGTTGCTGGATGAAGCTGACACTAGCTGTGTTAGATGATTGTTATTCTTCTTCAAGTCATTGTGTTCCATATGTGCTAACAGTTTTAGGAGAAGTTTAAGAAGTTATGAGCCAACAGCGCATAACCATTTACTATTTTATTCCAACTTTTGATAGTTTTGTTCCATCGTTAAAGATGATGCTGTATTAGATCAAACTGTTGACACAGGATCAAAGCAGCGTGGATGAAATGGCTGCAGGTCACGGAAGCAACATGCAACTCCCGTTTGGCGCTTATAGACTGGATGAGGAAATTTATAATACAGTAAAACGATCTGACTCTTTGTATAGATTAGAATACTGGGCTAGGCAAAAATTATTTGAATAATATGAAGGGTAACATGCACTTGCTGCTGTGAATAATGAGATGGGTGTATGGCAGGATGAGAAAGGATAAAGCAAGAAGTTTGTATGTAAAAGGTATGACAGGATGAGAAGGGATAAAGCAAGAAGTTTGTATGTAAAGGTAGTTTGCAGTGGCAAAGTGGCAGGACCTCACGTAGCCAGGCGGTTCAGCCACACCAGATCGCATATTGATTGAGAAGCTAAAAACAGCAAATAAAAAATTCAAATGATTGGTGTGAAGAACTTGTTTATTGTATTATGTTGTCTTACTAACCACTCAATAAATCTTCAATTTCGATTTTTAAGAGAAACAACCATTCAACTTCCAGCCTTAGTCTGAAAACTGAAGTTCGTTCACATCTTGAAGTTTTTTCACACTTAGAATCACACTTTTCCTTGTATGGTTTCGCTCACCTAACCTTTACTTTGAAAACCACCAGAGAAGAATTTCTTCTTTTAGGCTTTCTATACATGGTTTCTTTCTTTCTTATTCCATACTACAGCTAGCAGACATAGCAGCATCTTGATTATCACTTGTTTAGTAGATTTCCTTTATTGTAACAACTTCGTCCAGTTCGATAGATTCGTCGATACTCTTATAAGCTGTTTCTAGATTTTACTGTCGACAAAATTAGGCTTCCTATAAACCAACCACAAGAGAACAAAGTACCAACAAGTTACTTGAACCCTTTTACTACCAAGACGTTTGGGTCTTACTCTATAACAGATTGGTATTAATAACAATAAGAACAAAGAATATTAATAACGAATAAAGAATTGCAAAATAAATGATAAGTGAGCAATGCTAGAAAGAGACGAAATCTCGCGACTCATCTGCCGTGCTTAATCGGGTCGAGCGTTCAATGTCACATACGTCACCAAGCGTCGCAACCGCAAGGGAAGAGAGATAGCGAATAGGAAAATCTTAAATCGTAAAGTCTTAACCGTTTTCCGTAATTATGGATTTTTTAGACTTATCACGTGCTTTTATTGCATTTTCCTTAACGACCTCACTCTGTCGCCAAGCGTTGATAGCTTGCTTACCTATACCCATGCTTCTGATTATTGAATAAATTAAATACTGAATTATTCACCATGTTTTGAATACGACCAAAAAACTATTAACCAAAATAAACTTAACAATTTTATAAACGTTTTTTAAACTTAAACGTAACTAGCTTCTGGTTACACAATCATTAACATAAAAACAATACATTACTATTTATTTTAAAAAAATATTAAAAACAACAGCAAAAAAGATTCACACAATTACAGCACTTGTTACGACAATCACTGGGTATGATAAAATTAATGTAATTATGACGGGTACATCCAACCTAAACACCAAATCGTTTCAAAGAAACTTCAGTGCAAAATAAAACTCACTTTGTCGAGATTAGATTACATTTGCCGTCTGTAAATAAATTCAACCTCGCTTTGGTATTGTTAAATGAAACCAAATAACCATTATAACGAACCAATATCAACAGTGTGATCTGTTCCGAATTTATATTTTGATCCGTGTGTACCCTCCCTTACAAATTATAAGAATTTCAAATTTATATAATATTCGTTGACATTACACAAACATATTATGTTAATATGTTAAAAAAATCTAAATTTATTACTACCTTGAACTGAAGTATTGTTCGTCCAACTACATACGGTATTAGTAGACCAATTAATTAAAATATTCATACATGTTATGTTGACAAGTCATTTCGGACTATTTTTAACAGAAGTTTTCCTGAAGCAGATAAGATCTGTGATCCGGTCTCGTTACCATAGCTAATGTATTTTGTTGACATTTTAAGTAATTATGTAACAAGTTCACACTGACCAGAAATAGCAACTTTAATGTACGTATTGACTTAAGATTTCCTACTTTGTACATCCGTTTATCATTTTGAATATTTTATAAAACGTAATTGAGGTTTTATTGACGTGTTATTCTAAAAAATATGAATAATAAATGCATACGTTTAACCTTCACAGGAATTAAACAGAAAAATAATAAATAATACAGATTAGATATTGAATCTTCTGTTTATAAAATAATCCAATTAGTTCTAATATTTATTTCGCAATAAAAGACTAGGAATTGGTGATTATTAGAGCAATTAGAAATAAATCAAGACTATAACATTAGGTTAAAATGAATATCATATAAAACTTAATAAAACTTTATTGCATTATGATCTAAATGACGTTCTAATTCTGAAACACTTCATGAATAAATAATTTAATTAATGTAAGTTTGGACATTATCAATCATCGTAAACAAATTTTAAACGTTGTTCGCTTACCACAAACATACTACCGCACTATACTTGACATATCATAATAATCTATTTGTCAAATTTGACAACTACTAACGACTTCCATTTTAATTTATATAAAATAAAAAAAAATACCGTTACGGGCAGGGATTCGAACCCGCGATCTCTAGGAGGAATTCTAATAGATATCCCCACCGTGCCAATAAAAGATGATCGCATATAGATTGCTAAATCATCGAAGGAGGCAACGATACGGCAGCTCAATTGATAAAGCTGCTGGTCGGTTTCCCAGATAGAGTTCGAATCCCTGCTCATCGCCATTTATTCTTCATTCTAAATTTGTTTAAAATTCAAATAGATTTTTATAAAGATATTAAAAAAAACAAAGATTTTAATCCATTTTCTTATTAACAAAATACGTTAATCAAACCATTTAAAAATCAGTAAGCAAACATTGAATCACAACTAGAATACAATTTACAAGGTAATAATATAATCATAGAATATTTGTAATGGACTTATCCGGCAAACGGGGTTAGCCGCGATGCCGCGTGGCCGCCGATCAAATTAGGCATACGTTGCACAAAATTTGTGTCTTAACCGATACAGCATTCCATACATCGTTGTATATCGACGCTTCTAGGCAATATTGAGGACAAGTCCGACCTAGGAAAGGTAAATGCCTCAATGCTAGGTGTTATAAACTGAACGCGGGCGGAGAGGTCGGCCACTCTAGCGCGGCCCCGAAACAAATACGCACAATTTGCCAATACACGTCTAATGTTTGCAACTCCTGTGTCACAGAACTATAAATCTCAATCATTTTAACAATATTAAAATGTTGTTTATAAAAATAGATTATGAAATTTTGATATGATTTTATTAGTAATATTTACGGAAGTTGAGTCAAAATGATTTAGATTTAAAAATATTAAATATGAATCATTTAAAAAAAGACATTAAAAATGTTACTACAGTAATCAACATGTATATGTTAAATAGTAGTTCCTAAGTGTATGCGATTTTGAATTGTCCTCGAAAACACGTGATTCTTCGCGCTCGCGGCTCGCTTATAACAACAATAACAAGCCGCTGCTAGCGTTAGCGTAATGCTTACGTACGATAACACGTAAATACTAGCTCTTATCGCGTTATACATAAACATTATTCAAATTAAAATTTAGCTGACCGCACTCATGAACCTCCTTATTTGTATGGCCAAATGAGTAGTCTTAACCTGTGATTTCGATAAACTTAAATTTACAATTGAATTAAAAATGTTCAATTGCAAAAATGTGCTGTCAGCGTTGGCTCTAGCATGTTACATATAACATTATCTGCATCTTGCAGGTATGAGTTAAGAATTCCTTGGGAAGTGCTGGGAAACAGGCGGTGTTGACTATGGCGAAACAGGCAAAAACGTTTCAAGGTAAGTAGTGCAATGGATGCGCTCGTATATGGCAAGGTCGGCGGGTGCGCCTGCGCACGCGACATCAGCGCAATCACTTTCACTACGCGTCTTACCAAATGCACAGATATAAACAAGCTGGAACACCTACAAAAACTAAGCATGTCTTAGTAATTTCTTGTGGAGATTGAATAACATGGTAATGTGACGGCATAATGACCATGGATGCTTATGGAGAAAATTACCGTACTTGTGATTCTTTTATGAGTTTATGACTTGTTTGAAGAGCTGTTTTTTAAGGGATTTAACAAAACTTTGTATGGTCAAATAGGTATATTATATTTGTTATTCACGAGTTGTAAAGAGCAAGAATTGCATAATCAGTTCTGTGAAACGATGTATTCTTACATACGTCTTATTACGGACAGCAATGCTGTGTGTCATTTGATAAAACCAACAAGATCTCATTCAAGAAGTAAATGATATCCACTACATTTATGGCAATATAAGGAATAAGTGGTATTAGAAAGAATATATAAATAAATCGTACAATCTTTCTGTATATTCTTTTATAAAGCTTCCTGACGAATATTTGAAGAGATTCAACAGTTATCTAATCTTTTTAAAAAAACTAAATTGATAGTAAATATTCTCGTAATAATAATAGCGAGGTCACTTCCAGAGTCTTAAGTTTGAAGTTGCTTCCTCTTCGCAATGCGCTAAATTCATTTCAGAGTAAAGTGTATTGTGCTTTCGTAACTTGACTAAGATCACGTAATCACTGTTACAAACAAACATACGATTCGCAGCTACTGACGCCTTTCTTAAATAAGGTATTCATTCGCCTTGTTTATCAAGTTAAATATGAAGTCGGATTGTTTTATGAGCATTGAAATTTTAATTTTAAATCTCATGACACGAAGAAACATTATCTCATTTCGCTTTTCTTTATATTGTCCTTAATTTGAATGACTTATTTTAGTAACAAAAAAACATGTTATGTAAATATAATGTTCCAACTAGGAAGGTAGACTGGCTGGTGAAACCTAGCCGGCCGTATAAAACGCCAGCAAAGTGGAGGTCATCTGCTAGTATAAAAGAAACATGAGAAAACGGATGTTAGTTCGTGTATAATGGTGATCTAACATAAAAAACTGAAGCAATATTCTAGTATGTCTGAATCAATTATTTTCCACTACGGATAATTGTCGTGTATACTTACTCGTTATGTAATCTTATTGTCAACATACACGTGCCATCGCGATATTTCATGGCGGTAATGTATAGGTATAATAAAACCTTATTTTCCATGTTCATTTAAAAATAATAATGAATAAGTTGTTTTAATATTTATATGTTTTTTTTTGTTATTTTGAGGAAATTGTTTTGCACTATTCAAAAAAACTACCATTTTTTTAGATTAGCTTAGATTACAGGTATAATATTAACATTACTGCTAAAGAAAATAATAATTATTATTGTATAAATATTCCGACGTAGAACGCTTCTGTTTTAATAATAACATTACCGCTTGGATAAAAAATACACAAAATTAAAACTTTTGCTAACAAAATCCATTCTAAACATTTTTTAGTCAGGATAATCTTAACATCAGATATTAAAATAAAGAGTAAATAATAATCTCAAACTTTACATTATTGTATTACGATATCATATATATACCTACCTATAGATGATAGTGTTATGTGTAGAATCTTCTTAAAGTCCATAAAAAACACGTGTACGCTCTACGTCACAAATAACAATCTTATCATTAACAACCAAACACCAAGATACATTGCACGCCATAGTTATAAATAAGCTATATAACAATACCTGGCAGGTAGTAGTATTATATAAATAGCAATATAATCTTTAATATAATTAAACAATTACAGATATGATTTATTCAATAGAAAGATCGTCTGCGAATTTTCCATCCAGACACAAAAAGGATTGGTTTTAACAACGTTCCAAAAACTGTAGGAACTTAAATTAGTCATAAAAATGTTGGACAACAGCCAATGTTTAAAGAGATCCGGTCTATTTAGCAGAAATGTACTACGTTGTCGGAATACTTAAAATATTAGTCACTTACACAGGACACCTCTAGGCATCCTAGACTGACTGTTGCGAGGTCTGGCTAATATACTTCAAAGTTAATGAATGAAAATTATATTTAAACATTTAATTTTAACACGTATTTATATATAACTTATACATATTTATGCATACTTAACATATATACTTAACATACTTAACTATATGTTATAGTTAACTAGGTTAGGTGAATATTTTCGATTAGCTTTTAAGAGATATAACTTTAAAGATATTGGCACCTTAAAAATAATTAACACGACTAATTTGTCACATATTGTTCAACTTAAATGTGGTTTCTAATAGTATATTTATTATTAGCTATTGCCACGTCAGTACAAGGAAAAAATCTTGAAGGTATCGTAAACACCCAAGTGATACCCTGAACCATCACCGAGTCGCACTGCACGTATGTTTGTACGTAGGGTACTGAAGATGAGTCATGATGATCCCAAAAAATTCCAACTAAAGCGAATGACTTCATGCGACGGGTATACTCATTCAAATATATTAAGTTTTGCTTGTGTCGCCACTTCAACCTTTGTTTATAGTTAAGCCGATTATCAAGATTTAATTTGAGTCCTCTATCTCAAGTACAAGTTAAATTTATACTTGGAACTTTTATGTTTTTATAAAATTAAGTTGTTTAAATTAAAGATCATTTACAGATAACAACAATTTGCATCGAAACGTAACACGATTATGAAAGATTACAGATTATCAGAAATTTCTAGTAGGAATTAGGATATGTTATGTTGATAGTCATTGTCTTAATAATATACATTCTAATTTGTGTCGACACTTCACCCTGAATAAAATACTGCTATCGATACTTTACTTGTTCGTAAAATAATACGTATTTTTGAATGTTCAGTCCAAAAGGCCTCAGACATCAATGTCATTTTTTTACAAAATATTCACGCGCAAGATGCTTATATTTACAGCCACTATTATCTTTTATATTATATTACAACTTTGCAGTTTTTATTTTATATTTTTTATAATGTGTATAGGTGGCAAAGCTTCAACCTTGGTATAAGTTTTTATCCATGCGACATCTCAAGCCATTTATGTAAATATTTTGTTAAACAAAACCGAGTGAGAACTAGAATGAGAATTCTTGGATATGAAAATAAAGTTGTATAATACCAAAACCCAGAATTTAGAAGTACAACAACAAAACCTATATAAAAATAAAGTTGTACAAATTAAGAATACCGAAACCCATAACTAAGAACTCAAAAACATAACCTATAATATGTATATGCAAATTAATGCTAATTCCAGAATCATGAGGCGTCATCAGGTCGAGTATGAATCAATGATGCTGCTAAGTATGTACTACATCTCACAATAGCAAACAAAGGACGTTGTAATTAATTAATACGATCTAATATATGTGGAATGCGTAGATCGTGCAGTTACTTCTGAATGTGACCGACTGCATCAGGATGTTGGATTATTAACAGTAATAAGCTATACCTGTGCATATCTTGTTACTTTTTGTTGTTAGACTTGTTTTAATTTGAGTCCCAAGTTCATATTTATTTTTTCTGTGCTGTTGTTGGCAATGTCACTTTTTTTAAGCCACAAATTTAAGTCAAACTTACAACGTCATTTAATTAAAATGTGTTTATTTTATGTCTGATTCATATTTAGTTTAAAGTAATTTAAACAAATTCCATTATTAGTAAATGAATAAAAAGATGTCCACCTATGTCCACGACTATCTCATGGAACTCGCTTCAACCAGTTTACTAGAATATGCAGATAAGATCAAAGGAAAACATTACACATATCGGAGGTACGTTATTGTCCGATGACGGAAGGCCGAACAAACATCATTATCCGGGTGGAGTACACGACATTCATTCATTGCTGTTGTTGTAACGCAATGTCAAACGCTGCCAGTTTAGTTTTAACCCGTCTTTTTCCTAAAACTAACTGATTTGATAGACAGATCTAGAGCTAGATTCTGATTAAATTTATCCTACAATTTTATCGAATATACAGAATTGATATGATATTTTTGAAATCTTTACTTTAATTATCAACATTTTTAAGTTAGAGAATACGATTTTCAAATAAATTGTTTTTTTTTATATAACGTATTTAACCATAGCTATCATTAGCTACTTTAAATAAATAGATATTGTTACGGAAAACCATGTTGTTGTCATTTTGTCACAGTCATAAATAAGTGCTGACAATGATTAATATTACAATAATAATTAATGGATATTATTTTTCTCTGCATTTAAATATGATTTTTCGAGGTCGACACATTCCGGCTAGCGCTATACAAATGTCTACAGCACGAGCGCTAAGTGAGCGGGTTGCTCAAAGCGGCTGCTGCCTTAACTAGGCTACCATCACACTTAGATGCCACATATAATAAACTCATATGAAGAAATGAATTCAATAAAAAATATCTTTAAATAACTCTATTAATTAATTAAACTCTAAAAACTGAGACGCAATTAAAAGATTGTTGCCTTTAACAACAGGAAGTAATTATCACCAATGCGTTAACAATGCACATATTAAGTGATGATGTCGTTAAAAACTATCGCAATTGTAATTATAGTTATCGCCTAAGCTACAAGTAACAATGCTTATTGAAACACACTACGTATAATTTACTTGCGCAAAATATAAGAGGGTAGTGTGAAAGGACACGCACTGGAGCTTTTCAAACCAGCCGGGTTACAACAGAAATCGAAGCAGGGCGCATGCTCGAAGCCGAATGGGGTTACCTCACCCACATTCCTGTCATCCGGAATTTAACTCACGTTGTCGCAATTGTAACTAATATAGAGATTACATGATTATGTTAAATACATGTCTATCCGTCTATAATAAACATGACGATAATTTTAAAAAATTTAATGCAGCAGTTTAAACATAATTTTAGCCTCAATTAAAAACTAACATTAGTAACCAATTAAAAGAGCTCTATATTAACGTAAGTAGGTTCTAATTTGTGACTCACGTTCCAAATAACGTAAACTAGGCCAAGATGTTGTGTCCCAGACCACACATATTCAGGTTTTTATTGTTCAATAATAAATCTTATTTACGTCTACAGTAAAACACTACAAAACATTTTCGTGACCAGTATATTAATTAGGATGACGCCATTTTATATCACACCAAGACAATAGATCATACACATATGATACAAAAATAAAGGTAATACAGAAAGAAACAATAATAAGTATAAAAATGAGTAAAATAAGACAACGCTGACGTGAACGCATAGCTTCAGGTCGCATTGCTCTTTGACGAACAGAAACAAAGAATTGCCAATTATTCCACCTGCCCCTGCGCAGCTGGACCGGCTGTTTTCATTTATTTCAAAGACTATATTTTTATTGGTCACCTTCTGATACTCAAATGTGCTCTGAGCGAGCCTTGTTTGTAATCGAGTTGATTGCTATAACAAAGAATTAAGTGAACAACAAATTGGTACATATTAATAGTAACTACCTATTTATATACATATAACTATCCACCTATAACTGTCAAACAAATAATTGTGTTGTAAATTTCCCGTCAATATATAATTTCCCAATTGTTTATCGTTAAGCACAAATGTTCGAGACAACGAAGCGGAAGTGTTAGTAGTGTTTTGTAAGTCCTTGTCACAAAATGTCGCAAGAGCATTGGCTGGCTTGTGTAACCCTCGGACAAAATCATTAATCTTAATGAGACTACAATATAGACTTGGTTTAACTTTAACTTAAAAATAAATAATTATGAACCTTTTCAGTTTCTACGGCCGTACTTTTTATCATTTACTGAAACTGAAAACATAAGATAATATATGCAAAAAAATGTACTGAATCTATGCAGCAAAGGTAATTAAATAAAATTCTCATGATTGCAAATCTAAATCTTACATCGTTAAACAATATTTCAAAATATATAAAGTTTTGAAAATATTTCGATCGTCTCGACGTTTAACTCAAAATATTTGACCATATTTTAAACTCGCAACATTAAAAACCAAACTTGAATTATAGGTATCCCAATATCTGAAATCATCATAATGATCCGCTTAACCAAAATAAAAAAAAAATCGAAGCGAGAAGCCGCGGACAAGATGCGTCCACACGGTTCATCGACCCGTCGATAATTCTCGAAATTCAACGCAGATTCCACGCTCTTTACGCTTTTTAATTGTAAGTGGTTTACTACCCACCATCAAGTGATACATTTCTTAAGAAAAGGTGGCTTGTATCCTTATGTTGAATTCGGCATAACGGATTTTGTATGCGAAAGCTCACACTGGCTAACGCGAGTCGAACCACCCGTTAGGGTTTCGAAATAATAAGTTTTATTGTTACAGACTGATATTGATTTTCAACAAAGACAAAAAGAACTGCGTTGGTTGTGAGTTTCAAACTTTCAAAACAACATAACTATAGGTATTTCTATATTATATATTAATATAAATATATTTCTATATTTACAATATTGTAGACGAATGATCCGTTAAAATTAGCAGCTTCAATTCACCCACAGTTTATTTATAACTAGATATAAGTGGAATTGACAGACGAGAGACGTTAAAGATGACAATGCGCCGTGAAAGGACAAAAAACTTATTTGTTGGGCGAGACGTAGCCATTTTAGGGCTGTAACCTTGTTATTGAGCGTCCTAACATTTATATTATTTAAAATCAAGTATCAAACAAAACTTGTGAGTATCGTATGAATATGTAGTGAAACTTTATTCATTAACTTAATGGATTTTAGTACAATGTACGTGTGGTTAGTTGATTAAATTAGTAATCAACAGAAGAAAAAAAAAATGTTTGTCCGTAGTTTTTAGAATCGATATAAATACTTAATGGAGGTGCAACCCTAAGTTAGGAGCACTCGATGATGTTTAGTCGATTATAATTAGCCTCGCTCCCAACCCGCGGACCGAATGGTACAAGTTATGAGGAAAATAATAAATAAATATATTTTTTACAAGTTTAAAATCTTTACTTACTTTAGTTACAATAACTAAAGTAAGTTACGAAATTTGAAGGATTTAATAAGGAAAATATATTCAACAGCGAATGTTTGTCATTCACGAATTTCAGTCGACCCTCATCTGTATTTAAAGTTGTATGTGTAATAAATTAACAATGTAGTATTAATAATAAAAGTATATATAGATCAGACCATTATTATCTTGTATGTGTGCGCTCACTCACGAGAGACGCGTGCGCGGGCGCAGAGCAGATGTGAGCACACGCAGCGGCTTCTACCACCTTTGCATAATTTACTCCACTTACCTACTGCTATAGTTCTTTGTCACAAAAAACTAAACCAGGTATAAGGCTGTAGATGTTTCAATTATAATATTACTATGTATGTAAAATGTCTTTGGATAACTGTCTTGTAATAGGTACATACACTGTTAATAGTTATCTACAAAACAATGTTTCTTATTACTTTTAATGCCCTGAGTTCAAAGTACAAAGACTATAATACAATATAACTTCCTGCAAGTCTGTGTGATGATGCTCTGATCTTAACAACATTAAAAAAATAAAAAATAACAATATTTATTTATAATAATTATTTATAATTGTTTTATTTAAGTCTTTTAAGGTTTATTTAAGTCTTTTAAGGTCTTTTATGAATTTAAAAACAAAAATTAAACTTAGATTGAGTGACCTTAATAGTGAAAGTATTCGAGTTCTCTATCATTATCTTAAGATTAACCAAAATATTTTTATTCATATTCCTTAGAAGGAATTTCTAAGAGTCCATCTATAAATTCAATTTAAAACTAAAAAAAACAATTCGTTGACCTTTACTTCGAAATGTCGATTCTAGATTAACGACGATTAGTATCTTAATAAAGCAATAAGGAAATAAATACCTCCTCACTACCTACCTACCTAGGAAGAGTACATACTGACAAAGAAAACTATTTTTTACATTAATATAAACTAAACTACTGCTACCTTACGTCAGACGCGAGAAATAATAAGGATTCGGTACTATATTTAGTTCATTTGTACCATGAATAGACGCGCCCACGTCACGTAGCTTCGTAAATCAACGGCCGGCTAATGTATTACAACTCGATACATTCGTGTCTTAGACGCGATGCGAGCAATTATTCAAATTTATACGCTTACCTCGCTCTAATATATTTGTGTTTCTAAGTCAACAAAAATTTTTCCTTAATACTTAATTTTTAAACCATAATTGTTTATTTTATAAAGCAACTATTGAAACTAAATAAATAATATCAAAAGTTATTTATTCTCGTTTCAAGTTACATATCTAAATGCGCTAGTAAAGGGCAGAAGCGATATGTCGACACATGCCGGCACACCGCAATGCGGCAATATTACTCCTCTGTACATACATATTACGAGCCACTCTCCACTCCCTAATACTGTTGCTTTATTTATAAACACAAAAGTACCGAAAATATTTGAAACCAAAATAACACCGACGACACCAATTGATTTTGGTTGATTCCATGTCCTCGTCGATAGTAGGTTGAATTGCGTTTTAAATATTGGTTATTTCGAGATGGTTACGACCTATATAACATCAGACGATTTTGTAGGTGTTCCAACGGTCGTTTTCTCCGTTTTGAGAACTACCATCAATAAAATTTGGCAAAGCTTTAACAGCATAATAAAATAACGATATCGATATGCTTAACGCGCTACTTACCGCTTTTCCCATGGCTTATGCTTATTGTCGTCGGAGTTTCATTGAGCGCTGCAAACCACAGCGATTACGTTCGAATTTGTTCTCGATGCGGTTTAGTCGAAGCGTTCGCGAGCGATTGAGACGAGATGCTGGACGGATGCGTGCGATTATAATTAGGATTGTATTTCTGATTCCGACGAAGCTCAGAGTGGCGGACACCGCTGAATTCCATCTGAGTCATTGTGCCCGTTCTGTAGCCTTTATTTTCGTAAAACACTTAACCCTTTCACGAGCGTTATTGTTTCGTCTTGTTACATCTCGTCCGATACACAAAATCTTTAAAACGTTTACCATAATTGTATTATTTGTTGCTATTATTCATTTATACAGTCATAAAAACAGTGCAAAAAGAGACAATAATTTTAAAATCTATGAAAACGTTAGACGCTAATAATTTATTCCAAATGATTATCACAAGAAACAGGTTTAACACAATAGACAACTCTACTTATCAAGAGCGTATTTAAATTTTATACTTTAAAGGTAAAAGACCTCATGTCTGTTCTGTTTAACTGATAAAGAAATGAAACTGAAACAGTACTGTATTTTACTTTTATTCACTGAACCAGGGGATCAGATAATTTAATCTAAATTTAAACATAAACGAGGATATCATAATTAATTGATAATCAAGACATAAAAATGTATAGTAATAAAAATAGACACAAACATTTTTATATTCATAGATTCGTAAGAATATTTAAATATAAGATGGAATCATTGAAAAAAATCTAAACTAATGCCGGACAAATACGTTAAACCTTCCTAATAAATAATGTATCTACAGAGAAATATAAAAACATTTTTAACTATAATATTTACTAGGTATTACTTATTATAAAACTTCGCAAATATTATAATAATAAAAATCCTATATTACTTATAATGTAACGCACTAACAGCAAAACTGAACGTGTAAGAAAAAAGAAAATTGCGTATATCAGTTACCGGTTACAAAAAATTAGTCCTCAAGCACACTAGAGTGGTTGCGAAAAAATACAAATAATTCGCTGTAATGTGATGGCAGCCGGTTGCCACGCGCGATCGGCGACATATTTTCCAAGCGAAGAGCAGAACAGGTTTGCAAGGGAGGTGCAACTGCTTATGCCGACATACTTGCCACACTGCATTATGTGTAACTAACTTACGCTCTAAATTGTCTCATTAAAATGTTAACGAATTATTCATCAAGTATATTATAATTTTATTTTGTTTTTTTTTATTTTCCTTATTTTCCTTGACGTTTTGTTAATAGAAGGAAACAATTGAAAATTAATACAATAATTTTAACAATATAATTACAAATGCGTCTTATAGAAATTTCAAGAATTTTATCAGATAACAGAAAAAAAATATCATGAAAATAGAAATGCGATAAGCAACATTGTTATTTCCATTTATTGCTGTTTAAAGATTTATCGAGATAACAATACAAGCATATTGTACGAGTATCTTCAAATAATAATACAAAAATTCATGCACCTACTTATGTTATTATATAACTATTACGTAAGGTCAGTTTCAAACTCTCTCTCATGTCATTTAGTTAAATAAAATGTTATAAAACAAACAAAAAAAAACTTTTTAATTATTGCTCTTTGAAAATTGTTAAAGTTACATAATTAATTTTATCTTGATTCCCGTTAGTCATCGTAGCGGCGATAACAAATTGTAAATGCGTTGACTTAGTTATAGATATTACAAAGCAATAAATATTGCTATTTAATAAAACAATAGTTCAAGCAAATTATAACCATATGAAGTAAATTATACTAAATAATATAATATTAATATATATGCCATACCATATTTTAGACAAAAATTTAACGTACACTCTAAGAAACTTATCCTTAATTAGAAAGTCAGCCCCAGTACAATAATAGAACGTTTGAACATTCGATTTTTACGACTCCTGCGCATCAGCGCGGGCGCAAAACCACAGAGTTGACGATTATAGCTCTCCCATAAAAGATACTGTAGTCTAATTTGTACTATAAGGAAAAATCTAATTTAAAATAAATTTACAATGTAAAATAATCATTATATTTAATAATAACGCAGTATTGACCAAATTATAACCACTTTCAAATATGACTGTTCGGGATTAGCTAAACAATTTTGATACTTGTTAATTCTCTCTCAAAAGTTATCATAAATTATGTTTAGCTTAACTGTAGCAAATAGGAAATGATCCTTATCTATCGAGTTATATATAATAAAATATTCTTTATCAGGAAGGTATATAATAGTTAAACAATTACAATTTTTCATATAATTACATCAGATAAACCAAAAAATCTTAAATACTTTTGACCTACAAAGCGATTTAGATCCTTCTTGAGCTTTGAAAGTACCGTCTACCTTTAAAAGTACTCTTGAAAATGGTCTTTGAACATAAGTTCGGACAAGCATATAAACAAACAAAAAATATTAAATGGGTAAGTATTGGGCATCTTAATCGTATATAGAACTTTAATTATACGTATTATATATAATTATTACAATTAATTGCATGTCACGTAGGCCAGTATTAAGTTATTTATTACTGTAGGTAGAAAACGACGTGCTGTTTAAATGAATAACTCACTATCACTGTGTTCTACGTCACAGCGTTATCTATAATGATAAGATTTTAACATAGGAAGTTGGGATTATACACGTTTTAATATATACTCATTTAAATAGAGAAAAACGTTTCATTTAAGCAAATGTGTCATATGTTAATAGTTTATAATTTTTCAAAAATTTTTAATGTTTTATATGAATAAGCGAAGCATTCAGTTTTATGAATGAGAAGTAATGATTCTTTACCAATTCTATGGAACAAATGTAAGTGGTTTGAGGAAAGACACAAGCTTTAAATTTCTTTGAAGCATTGGACTGGAAAGAACTAGCTGTTATCACTACATGAAAGATATAGATACAATATCGGAAACCAATGGTTTCAAATCAATAAAGGTTTAGAAACCACAGAAGCAAGTACTACTATTAAGTACATGAATTTTAAATTTTAAAGAAACTTTTCATTATTTATATCATATTTATACCGAAACTTATTTATATAAAATAAATATAAATATATTTCTGTAACATTCGAAGTTTCAGTCAACAGTAAAGGACAAAAGGGCCAAAGGGAGGCAAAGGGGGCCAAAAAGGGCTTATATGAAATGTAAAATTGAACAACATAAATAAAACCAACCATCATTATTATTTACTTATTACATAAGGTACATTTTATTCTGTCAGCATCGTATCCTTCAATTACTTCAATCATTCACACCAATTAAAAAAAATGAAATATCAATCGTAACCTATAACCTAGTTTCGATTCAAATCTTAATGATCTCTCAATAATAACCTGTATATCATCATTGTTTACAATGACAGCAGTTTGTTGATTAATTGCAAGCTACCATTAGACACAAGAATTAGTGATTAATTTACTTGCGACTCTTTTTTTAATTGTCATGGATCCATTTCCTATATCTTGCTATTGATCATGACTGTCATTTATCAGTTATCTACCCAATTACATAGGGATGGGTAGAAGAAAAATTTTTAGGTATGATATTGCTGCAAGACGTAATGCCTGAGTTAAATAATAATCTTCTTGGTAATAAGATCGAATAAATTCCAAACGAGTATATCAACTAGGTGATGAACTGCTTTGCGTATGAGTGGTTTATGCGCGCATCGGAACGCGGACGAGCGCATCGCTTTCCTGACTTTCCAGTCGCCGACAACCTGCCGGACGATTTTACAGCGAATATTTAATAAGGAAATCTATAGCGTGATTTCATTATTCACGCGCAGCTTACTTTTACATTGTTATCAATAAAATTGAGAAAGCAATTAATAATAACGTCTTGAATTTCACAATACATACGTCGAAGTGAACTAATTCTCTTATTAGAATAAACATAAATATCTATGCGTTGACGAAGGAAATAATTCTATAAATACAAACAAAATGTCTGGTGCGGCTATAAATCAACCAGTTGTAGGTATACAGATGTGTGCAAAATATAGCGAGTGCGAGGCAAGGACAGCGCAGGACGAGTCACTTGTCCTCTATCGTCATGCGCAGGTAGCGGCCAGAGAACAACATGCCCATTGTTTATGGCCGTTAATTATTATGCTTCAATGCAGTCGCAGAAAGGCACTTGGCCAAGACAGACCCATGGCGGTGAGCGCGATGCTACAATGGAACAAAATGTATCTAAAATATCATCTTTAGTAAGTATAACGTTAGAAAAATTTAATGCAGTTAGGATTAATATCATATCGTGAATCGGCATAAAATGTTATTTCGAATAAACTATGCATAAAATAATTACGCGACAATCACGCTCCGTTGCCATCTAAATACCATTCCATGAAAGATTATTGCGACTATCATACTCGCAGTATCGCGCTCGATTGAAGACCGTTACGTGAAATGAAACGCCGAGTACGCGGGGTGGGGCAGGGAGTCAACTTGATGACGATGGCGCCCGAGCGCGGCCGAGTGCCGAATGCCGAGACGTCGACGTACGGCGGGGGGACGCGGGGGTGCGCCACTTTATCGCGTCCAGCTGGCAACGCCGCGCGGGGTGGGAGCGCCCCGCGGCGCAACCTCTCACTCACCGTCGCCGGTTTGCCAGCCAGTGTTACCTTTGACGGTCGGACGTGTGGTTGTTAGATGTTAGTGACGTCGACGTCGGCACTCGTGCTACACGTCTATAATGTTTCGTTGAATTCAAAGTCGGTTTCGTTTATGAACGATAACAATTATTAACAATTATTGGATTATAGTGACAATTGTGTGCCACATTGGATTTGGATGATTTTGTTTATAAGTGAAGTGACATTTAATTTTTAAGACAAAATAGTGCAGTGAAATACCCAAAGGATTGCAAAGTGATACATTTTGGATTTTTTCACGCAGATAATCACAGTGGATTTGTGCAAAGTATTAAATGCAAATGACTTATCAAGGATATAAAGTGGATTTGATTTAGCTTTCTGAGGTGTGTAAATTTTTGGAAAAACCTTGGAAAGTTCGAAAAAAGTTTATTAATATTGAAAAAAAAATTGATCGAATTAATTTCGAAGTCGAAAATAATAATACCAAAAACATAAATCGCTGAATTTTGCTACGCTGAATTTATTACAGCTGATTGGTGAAAGATTGCAACGTTCGAAACGTTCATCGTTGCGGAGAAAAATAATTACAGAATTATTTTTATTTATTTTCTAAAATATTTTTGTTGACCATTAAAAATAATTTGAGAGCAGAATTGTGAGTGTAACTCAAAAATAAAAGGTGACCATAATTCCTTCGTAAACGTGCCACGATTAACGTTTCGTTTGTTGACGATATACTTTCAGCTTGTCTGAAAACGGTCGACAAAAACAACTAGCGGGTCGATTTTCGAGCTATTGGAATGCACAAAAAAAATGGCAAATATTTTTTGCTTGAGAAGATCAGATCATATCTACAGTGAAATACATCGTGTTTCAGGGGGTGCATTGAAGCGACAGGACGGCGAACTCTGGTAATACGGCAGGATACGCGGGACACAACATAAGTTACGCGGGAGCACACGCTCCCTCTGACAGACATCATACTCTACAAGATACCATAGGCTACAGAGTAAACGCGCCAAGGTGAGTCCAGTTGCGATAAAATTAGATAAGTACATTACTATTAACTCCAATCAAGAGAAAACTTCTAACCTTGTGAATAATGAGTGTAAATTGACAATAACTTATTTTAACTATATTATATGTGTCAAGTACATTGATTTTTAATCAGTTATTGATTATGTTATCAGTGTTAGATGTCCTCATCGATATTCATTATTTATTTTTTATTTCATAATTAAACTAAATTGGAAAGTTAAAAACTGCGTAACGTTACTGTAAACGTTAATTTAAATAAATACGTAAATAATAATCTGGAAACGCCAGTATCAATTAAAAGCGATTACAGGAAAACTATTTCAGTTAACACTATTAATACTAAATGAATAGGTACATAGCGTGTTTTTATCTTATCCGGAACAAGTTTGTTTACATTTGAACAAAAGCTGAAACGTGACTCTCGCCTACCTTTGCTCGCCTTATCATAGCGAGCATGCAATAAAATTCAAAAATTATATCGTCCAAATAATTCATACAAAAACATTCTAAATAATGTGTGCTCAAGAATCTAATTTCACTCCGATCCCCTCATAATCGAAGAATTACACAAATGTAACGATGTGAAGCGCGATGCACATCACTGCAATTATAATGAAAGAAATGAAAATGTGCTCTTCCATTCACACGCACAAACGCTTTCGGCACCCAGCACACACACACATCTATGAACTACCGCACACCACTACAACTTCACGCACACCCAGACACTCACTCACACAGACGCGGGTCGGGAATGCAAGCGGTGACTGCACTTTAGCTCTTACAATAAACACAAACAAACAATACATTAACACACTGAGCGCATCGAATAGTTAAAGACTCATTAAAACAATTTTACTGCCTTTACATATCGGTTATAATTTTTATGCAACTGCTGAAATGAGAGCATAGTTTTTTTATTTACTAGAATCAATACGTACTGATATTTGTATATTGATTAATAGCAGATATTGAGAATTTAACATTTTTTATTATTTTTACTCTTCAATTTTAATTAAAAACAAATTATGTAATACTGTTTTTTTTAGTAATTATTATGTATTCATAATAAAAATATATAAATACATAACTTTTAAAAATATAAATTAATTTCCATTCAATTAAATCAAAGTTAAATGAAAGCGAACATACAACAAACATTTATTCAAGTTGTTCATACTAAATCAAAAACATTTGAAACAATAATAATGTGTGAATAATAACTAAAAGTAGATAAGTAGCCGTGGGAAAGAGCGTCAGTTTCAATGTAGCGGTAGGGGGCGGATGCACTGACGTGATGAACCTCTGCTACTTCACGCTTTAGTTTCAACTTAAGATCGCCATGTTAACATTTACATTATTATTTTAACAAATTGTAACAAATAGAAAAATATTATAAAATTATCAATAACGTCCAAATTAATTCATACAGGAAAACAAATTGTTATTGCAGCGTCGTAATAAAGCCCCATATTGACGTGAGCGGGCCCACTTACCCTAAGCGACTCGGGCCTCGACCCTTCCCGCTCATTGTGTGGTGCTCACCCTAGAAGGTTCGCCTCCATTTGTAACCCCCGGAATTTGCTCCTTGAAGCATGATTCATTCGCTCTCCCGACCCGAGCGTCAATTGACAAGAATGAGATAAAAATCGATAAAATAACTAAGTTAAACTATACGCGTCAAATCATACAGACTTACAATATAATTTTCGATAAATACACATTGCATGATTGTTATTTTTAACAAAAGTATGATCGCTGATAAAGCTTATAATAAGATTGAAACGTGTTAAAACAATAATAATTAAGGCCTTGGGACAATTAGCATGTTGGTTACCCGCATTATCGGGACTTGTCGGATTTTTGTAGTGAACAAAATTGATTGGTCTATTGATATTTCCATACCACTGTATAAATTATCGGTACGCTTTAAATACGAACGGTTTTCAATTAAATGTTGCCAACGGTATATGAATACATTAGTGATCGACTGCTCGTTTGCCGGGAAAGATTGGATTTGTTCCCATACATAAATCCTTCACGTTGCAAGGCGTCGCTACGGTTATTTATATGCATTGACTTGGTTCTTATAAATTGAGCAGTATCATTGGATTCGAACTGTTGTAACGTCAATACTATTATGTGCAATGTGCGCACAAGCCACAATTTGAAGTGGTGTTTTAAATGGGGGTGACCAACTGTCGACGCACCAGGGGCGAACACGGCTTCACGCGATAATCATCTATACGAGGCTTAGTTATTAATACCTTATTTAATATTGTATCGGTGTTTAAAAACAAACTGTTCATAATTACCAATTATCGCATGCGACAATTTGACGAATATTTTTAATGCCATTATGATTTTTCTAGCAACTCTTTGATAGTTATTTTATAATTTTAATATCAAGTATCATTTTTTAGATATTGATCGAACACGTGATTATCACTAGTGCCAATTAGCTAAGAATTCACCACGTCTGCGCAACAATCTAAAATTAACTGCAGCCTATGTATCAAAATATCTACACGTTACTCGCCCATCTCTCAATAGTATGCCAAACACCTTCCAGACTCTCAGAATAGAATCATAGTCATTCACAAATTGATTTATTTCATACTAAATAGTGGCCCTTGCTCGATCCAAAAACATCAAAGGTTTTAAAATGAACACAAGCTAAAACAAACATCGGTGATTTCTTTTTATTCATTTCCAAAATACACCAAGCTTAATTAGATTATTTAAAATATACATTTTCCGAATAAAGATATATTTAGAAACATAGTCAAACAATATCAAAACTATTATGAAGTAACAGTATTTCGTTAAATTTCCCAAGGTGCTTTGTATAAAAATATTCCGAGAACTTTATCAAAAGAAATGCCAAAACCGACCGTTTGCTTTCAAGACCCCAAATATTTTGAACAGAGCGTAAGTGATTATTCGGATGTGGTACCTCTTTACAAAAAAACGTCAGGATGCAGAACACTTTTGATTTTTTGTCGGTCGAGCTCTGTGTTCGGCAAAAGGAAAAAGTCTCAGACATATCTATAAAAAGAAGTGTAGGTCGGCTTGAGTTTACCTAAGGAAGGACCCTTGTAAATCATCTGCAGTGTCGATGTATTGTGTTGAGACGAGATGAGATGAGCGTTGTTGACTCTGTATGTTTATTGGCTGTCGACGCCACTAAGTATCTGTTAAGCTATTTATTTACAACAATGCTTAAGAGGTATTCGTGAATAAAACCCTACAACTTGTGAAAACTAAACAATCTTACAATGTCGTTAGTCAATTGTAATTATTCTTAAAACAAGTATTTTTGTTACTAGCTCAATACATCTGTCACCTACTTTACAAACAAAATTAGTTCCCATATTGTTTTTGTGTGAGTTTGTATTCATTAAAAAATACGAGGAATCACAATAGTCCACATTGTTGCACTACTACAGAAGCGCAAGTAACAATGAACCCGTGCGAGAGTTTGTCGGGCATTTGTCGAATGGGAATTATTAGGAAGGGCTCCGGGAAGGCTCGGGAATTCGCCCCAAAAGCAGTTCACATGAATAGTTCTCCCACTCCGGCGCCACACAAAAAATCAAACACATCCCGAGTGAAACACAGGGGTAACAACGCGTCACTCTTTATGTACGAGCATATTGATTTTTTTCTTATTGTTCATAAAATAATAAAATCTCGGTACACATAAAAAAAGATCTTGCGCTGATAAAATTTAAGTTGAATATTGAATCAACGTCCATTATTAATCGATGCGTTAACGTGTGGAATGTAAAATGTAAGACTTTGCAAGGCCACACATAATATAATAGAAACTAGTCACATCGTAGGTGAAATAAAGTTAACGAGAATTATTTTGCATAAACAGTGAAATCGTTTAATACAAAACACAACATACAAAAAAATAATTATCATACGTAAATAACTATTAATATGATAATAATTACCGGATTATGTATTAGCTCTCTTGTTTCATTTTGTGTTGGAATCAGAAATTAAATATTTTTGCGACGCGTTTAAGATTAGAAATAAACAATAAATAGTTTGTACAACAGCGGCTATGGGTGCGCCGGCGGTCCGGGCGCGATGAGCGGCGGCGGCGAGAACGCGCAGTTCGGCGCCACCGCCGCGATGGTCGCCGCGGCCACCACGGCCGCGATGCAGGACTCGCAGCCCTTCTCGCAGGTAAGACATTGGACTTTAAACGAAACTTATCTACTTCCAAAATAAGATGACCTATAAAATTTCTTAATTCCAGATGCAAAACAACATGACGATGGGAAATCCCCAGTATAGTGCGATGAACGGCTACGGTCAACAGCGCAGCCATAATCCCGCAATGACGGGTATGGGGATGGGTGGCAACGGCGGCATGAACGGCATGACTGGTATGGGTCAAATGGGTAATGCTATGACTGGCATGAATCCTATGGCTCAGATGGCCAATATGGGAATGCACGCGAACATGATCTCCTCTCAAATGGGACCGGGACAAATGACTAGTTCTGCGAAAATGGGCCCCGGATACCAAAGGCGACACACGCCATATCCTTCAGGGACGATGATAATGGGCTCTCGAAAAACCCAATACATGGGTGGACAGCCCGGTTTTGGACCCGGTCCTGCACAATACCAAACTGGATATGGAGGACGGCCAGGTTTCCAAGGTCAATATCCTCCGCAGCAACCCCTCGGACCTAGTGGAAACTTCGGTTCAGGAATGAGAGGCAGCATGAGACAGTCGACTCCACCTTACTCAAATCAGGGACAGTATTTTAACGGCGCAGTTCCGAACCAATTTCCACAGCATCAAGCTGGTAACGGGCAGTACGGAGCGCAATATGGCGGACAATTCGCACAGGAAGTCGCAATGCGGTCGAACATGAGCTATCAGCACAGTCCAGTGCCCGGAAATCCCACACCGCCTCTTACGCCAGCCAGTAGTATGCCACCTTACATTAGCCCTAATGCTGATGTTAAACCTCATTTTAATGAACTTAAACCACCGATGGGCATGCAAAGTAAGTAAAGCAAGATAAATGAACAGATAAGATCTGTTTAACTGTTTACCAAAGTAACATTTTTTTTCTTTCTTTACAGATGACGAGCTCCGGTTAACATTCCCCGTAAGAGATGGTATTATATTACCACCTTTTAGATTAGAACATAATTTAGCAGTTAGCAATCATGTATTCCAATTAAAACCCACGGTACACTCAACATTAATTTGGAGGTGAATATCCAGATCATTTAACAAAATATGCATGTGAATGAGACAAACTACTACACGATATTCTTAAATTTTCAAGTGTAACATGCAGTCAAATTCTTTTACAGATCTGATCTTGAGCTACAATTGAAATGCTTTCATCATGAAGACAGACAAATGAATACCAACTGGCCTGCAAGCGTGCAGGTTTCAGTCAATGCAACGCCACTAGTCATCGATAGAGGCGAAAACAAAACATCACACAAACCTTTGTACCTGAAAGAAGTATGTCAGCCTGGAAGAAACACGATACAGATAACAGTTTCAGCTTGTTGTTGTGTAAGTTTTTTAACAACCTATAATTTACTCTCCATAAAGAGGCTCAAGCTTATACTAATCCATTATTTAATCTTTCAGTCTCATCTCTTCGTATTACAATTAGTGCATCGACCTAGTGTGAGAAGCGTGCTGCAAGGATTACTAAGAAAGCGATTACTAACAGCAGATCACTGCATCGCAAAGATCAAGATGAACTTCAACCAATCACCGGCTCAAAACAACAGCTCGAACACGCCTAATGATAGGGACAGTGTGGAACAAACCGCTCTGAAAGTATCATTAAAATGTCCCATCACTTTTAAAAAGATAACCCTACCCGCACGAGGACACGAGTGTAAACACATACAATGTTTTGATTTAGAATCATATTTACAACTCAATTGTGAGAGAGGGTCATGGCGATGTCCTGTATGCAAGTAAGTATATATAAAAATAATATACATAAAAAAAATATTGAAGACCAGAATAGATTTGTTATATTAATTATAATATCTTATTTGCAGTAAACCAGCTCAGTTAGAAGGGTTAGAAGTGGATCAATATATGTGGGGTATTCTAAATACCTTAAATACCTCCGATGTCGATGAAGTAACTATCGATAGTGGGGCAAATTGGAAAGCAACTAAGATTTCTGCCAATCCTGGTATCAAGGTAAATAAAAACACGATATCATTAATCAAATGAGTGATTTATGCCCTACGCGACCAAATCACCCTACCATTCACCTAAGTTTAGTTTTATAATCTTGTATTTGTAATTTTAGCAAGAGGACGATAGCAATGACAATAGTGGGAAAAGAAGCAAGGCCGTGTCTCCTGGATCCATGAACATGCCAACTATGAATAATTGGGACATGAACCAAGCCCTTTCACCGTACCTACCTCCAGACATGAACACAATAGCTAGCGGTTCTATGATATCATCATACAACCAAGGAGGCCAAAACAGAAATTCCGGTTCAAGTAACCCAAATTATGATTTCGGCATGAACAATGGACCGGGAAGCAACGAGTTTGCAGGCAACGGCCCACTTTCTCATCTAAATGACAGCGTCAACTCTTTGGATCCGCTCAATGCAATGGAGAAAAGTCTCAATGAACAGGTACATATCATCGTTATAATTAATACTTTTGGTACGTTTTGTTTTCATAAAAATCATTATCCTAATATAAACTTTAAGGATATTTGGTGACCGATATAGAAATTGAAGTAAATCGGATTGAGCATATATCAAAAATGTTATTTCAATTATCAGGAAACCGTTATTATAAAAAACTCAAATAATCTACTCATAAAAACTAAATTCCAATTTGAGAACATTTTTCACCAACCTCTGTTCTCCCAGATGCCGCACACGCCACACACCCCGCACACACCGGGCTCCGCGCATACTCCGGGCGGCGGAGCCACGCCCGGCTCCAGTCACACCGGCCCGCCCTCTGTTGACCATCATCCGCTCACCGACGTCGACATACCCGCTGACCTTAACTTCGATCCCGCAGCGGTCATCGACGGGGAGGGCACCGACAATTTGAATGTGAGTATTAAATCTATTGAATGGTGCGGTAAAGTTGTCATAGATATCCTTGAATTCTCCGTGGATCTTAACCTAAACTTTGGAACCGTTTTGTTAGATTTTTCTTTGTATCGCGTTTGGCAAAATACAGGATATAAAGAGTAATGATGAGGTATCACCTTGCAGCTCCTCCCGGAGACGAGCGTAGACCCCATGGAGCTGCTGTCGTATCTGGACGCGCCGGCGCTGGGCGAGTTGCTCGCTACGCCTCCGTCATCGTCGTCGTCTGCGGGCTCGCACCCGCCGCGCGCGCCCTCCTCCGACGACTTGCTGGCGCTCTTCGAGTGAGCCGTCTCACGGCCGGCCACGCCGAAAATCCAGCTCTACTGTGGAGCCCGATATTGTGATACTAGATTTTAGTTCCTTCTCCCACGGTGTGGACGACGGATGTCGCCACTTTCCGGTCCGAAACCAGGAATGTGCGGTGATACCGAATCGGCGACATTCGACGTGGTCACCGCCCGTGTCCAGTTGAAACGACGGCACGGGAGATGATTTAGTAGATATATCGTAATTATTATAGTAAATATAGTCTAAGTCGAGGCGCGGGCCGCGCGGTGCATGTATGGTTCCTCGCGCTCCCCGTATTCTAAACTCTAGAGTAAAATGTAACACAAATTTAAATTAATGATACATATATTAATAAAAGTCTTTATTCGATTCGATAAACGTCGTTTAAAGTTTTTGATTTGTGTCCATATTTTGTGAATAGTTCACCAATTGTAAATAATAAAAAAAAAAGAGTTTATTTTATTCATATTTGTTATTTCCGTCAGTGGTGGACGTCGCCTGTACATATAGGGTAGTATCGCGACGCTCGCGGAAAGGCATGATGAATCTTATAGTTCCTATTAAAGCGAGTGAACTATAACGTTCAATTGCCGTTTAATGTTAAATATTCCTTGACGTTTTCGCATATTCTGCATTTTTAAATGGTAAGATATAGGATACGTGAGTAATAGGGCTACTCGCTTCTTGGGTGATATATTCTAAATGAGTTCTTTTCAATCGACAAAAGGTTTAGATGTAACAGATTAGTCGTTGCAGAACTATATTGTAAATGTGAGTGCAAAATCGAACTCTGTTAAATTATTTTGCGTTATGTGAAACGAAGAATGATAGAAATATATTTTAATTTCTATAAAAGAGTAATGAACTGTATTATTTGTAAATAAGAATCTAGTTAAGAATATTATATTATCTAGTTATAATTAGGAGAACATGGCAGATACTTATATGACGGCCAGTCTTAGTGTAGTACCTATTACTAAATTAAAATCTACACATGGTTTTACATGTACATAGAAATTACAAATACCATATATACATTGTGCAGAGTGCAGACACCGGGTTCTCAAAATGTCCTTGATCATTTTGTTAGTCAAATTTATAAAGAAATTGAAATTCAGTAATATAATAAAGTTGCAAATTGACAGACTAAAATAATTTATTGTCAAACCACAGTAAGCCGCATTTGAAACAAATCTGTACTCTGTACTTTTCATACATTAATTCCGAGTTGTATGTAACTATTAGTAGAATTTTCTCAATCTATGCTCATCTTAATTCTATATTGCAAATATCAACTTACCTTTGATCTTTAATTGAAACAGAGCAATAATCAATAGATTCAAACATATTATTATTATCACTAGTTATTTAAAATATAGTTCTATGAATTGTTAAATAACTGATAAGGAAATTGTGATGAGCATTGAATTGATAACGTCTTGTTTCACATATTTTCAAATGTTTCGTTTTCTTTTTGTTTGGTTTACAAAAATGAGTTATTTTACAATTTTATATGCAAAAAGTTAAAAACTTTAAAAACCTAAATGGAATTAAGTTCCCATAAAATAAAAATGTTTCTTTAGATTCTTAATGACATACTGTAAGTCTGCAAATCATTAAAATAATGAATTAATTTTCTGTTGTTCATAATCTTCCTTCTATCTTGTGTGAAATTGAATGTGCAGTTTATTCATCTAATTGTTGAGAAATCTAACTTAAAAAGCAGTTTAATAATAATCTGTTAGTTGTATGTAAACTTCTCACTAACTTTTGTAAAAATTGATGATTTGTTCTTTACTTCATGCTATGATATGGACGCCTCTTTAGAGTTAGTCAACTATTATGAAAACAGTAACATAAGTTTTATATAAAGCAGTGGTCAATTATTCAATCTAGGAGAAGTTTTCATGTCACATTGATTCTTGGGAGTGGTGTCTAGTTGATCACGGCTTTTAACTTTAAAATACATACTTTTAAGGGACCTTCAATTCCAGTTAGCTAGTTCTATTTATGGTAGGGAATATTGCTCTTGGATGGATTATCCCATCGATTTTTGTAAGACCAAGTAATACTTTTTTACATATTTACCTTTGTAGGGTAAAAATAATTTGTTTTTATAAAATTGAAAATATCATAAAAAAATTTTAGCATATCACATTGAACAGAATGCAAAAATTGAATTGAAAAATCCATCCAAGGAAGTAAATTATTACAATATATTTTGTTGAATATTGTAATTACAGCTGTGGAGTAGATTTATGCTCATACAAATAAGAAACAGCATTTGGAAATAAGTGAATGGAGAGTGAAATACAGAATTAGTCTCAAGTTCAAGAAGAGCCAAACCTACTGTAGTAGTTTAACTTCAACTTACAATCATTTTATTAATCTGGTTGATGAAATTCATTTCAAAATGTGTAAAATGGGAAAACATAACATTTTTATGTTATTGAAAATAAAATGAATTTAAAAACATTAAGCAATGTCTTTTATTTTTTATTCAATATACATTTTTATTTTGGTTTTATTTAATTTAACATAATGTAGCAAAATAATTACGAATATAGGTATTATGTCTGACTCATTTTATTTACTTAATGGAGTATTGTAGTGATTTTGGTAGGTATTATTAGCTACTCAAATCCTAATTCATCATAAATGTTAACATTTTGAGTCCTTAATTAAAAATATGTATAACAAAAACAATATTTACCTATACCTGTAAATGTATAAATAATCACATATATATAAAGGTAATTTTGAAGCACTTCAAAGAAGACTAATGAGTTAAAACTAACTAACTAACTAAAACTAACCAAACCGAAAAAAAAACGGAATACTTGGTACTTACCTAAAAATATCACCATTATGACGTCTGCTAAATATCCGAGCTATTGTAAATTGTAAAACACCACAAGTTTATCAATATACACATAAATACAGGTATAAATATAATATAATGATTATCACACAAGTATTAAAACCTACTCTCACGTTTGAATTTTGTTACGTTTTCACAACTACTGTTGTAATTGGTACCGACACTACAACACAACGTTAAACGCTTTGTTATAATATGTACAAAAAAAACATCAAATAATAGATGAAAAGCCTTTATTTAAAAATACTTAAGATTAATTTGATTTACCATTTAATAATAAATTTATGTGCCTTATGGCTTCAGTAGATTTGACTGACACTCAAATATTAACAAGATGTCGCTGCCGGTCGTAGAATATACAATTTGAAAGCAATTTAAAAATATTAATATAAATGTAATATTAAAATAGGGTAAATTTAAACTAATAAATAAAATTTGTAATTAAACATTAATTTTACAATCATTTAAAATATTGTTTTTTTTTCAGTAATTGACACATTTAATTTTTTCAAGTTACTTATGTATTTACACTATATCAGGATATCACCTCTAACTATATTATTGGTTTAAGAAAATGTAAATATCCAAACCCGTGAAAATTATCAGACGGGAAGATACTGGGCGTCCATTCTGCATTCTCAAAATATCGATGTAGAGCATGTTTTTTTATTTAATACAAATGTATGAACTTCATCTATATTTTTGTTTATGTAGTAAGACCTCTTAAATTATTCTAAATATGAAAATAAGTATTCCCAAAATATAGTTGGCTCTATTTATAAGAAATTTTGTGTAGATTGATTATCTTTTAGTTAGAAATGTGATACTCGATTTCTATTCCTCTACCTTTTTTGCTGGCAAAGTTTGATGTTTAAACCTCGTATAGTGCCCGGCAATAAATATTGCACATCGACCTTTGGAAAGAGACAATCGACTAATTTCGGCTTCGTAGAGCATTATCTCTGTCGCACGAAATTTAAACAGTATGGTAACTATAAGGAGCTGTTAAAACACTTTTAATTTGCTTCTATTGATAATTATTTTTATTCTTTGTATAAAAGCTACAAATTTTTCTATAAGTGGTGGCTTTAAGCTGGGGTAAAATAAAATAATAAAAAAAATCCGTGTGGCACTGGGAGACTGCCGCGGTAAAGCTATTGCATAGCATTTTTTATCAACTTATGCAATTATAGTTATTTATTTATTTATGTAGTTGTTTTTTTCTTTGATGTTAATTCAAGTTGTGTAACTTGCGTTTGCGTGGTGATCTATAAAAAATCATTTTTTTTTCTTTTAATGAATAAATTACTCATTTATAGGGTTTTCCTACCCTATATAGGATAAAAATTTAAATAAGAATGGTATAATTTCTCAATTTAAATTCCTATTTTAGTCCTATTTAAATGAGAAATTATCAGTGCTATGTAATATCAAAAAGAGGTTAATAATATTAACAGCTAAAACGTTTTTAACCTTAAATCTCAGGAATAAAGTTCAATTACGATTGTTAAATTCTTGTACTCAGGGTCTTTTGTAACACCATAACAGAAAGTCATTGAAATGAAAATCCTTGTTGAAAAAAATACATTTGTACAAATAAAACATTTATTTTAAACTAAACCTTAAACTGTAATAAAGCTGTAATAAAGTTCATAACACATATTATCAACTTGGCACTTACGCTATTGTTAAGTGATAGGTACACAATACTGGTGTGTTAGGTTATTTTCGTTACGGAATTTCTGGATTCGGTCTCCACGCTCAAGGCCCGCGATAAAAGCCATGCAATAGCTTAACATGCTTACATTATGTTCACGTAATTTATTATTTAGGAAAATTATAACTGTAAATAATAAAGACCATTATAGCTATTCTTGAAATGAGACATTGTAATAATAATAATTCTAATTCTCAGCTACTTCCATTACACCATCTGTGCTCTCAAAGAGGTCAATATCACTGTCACTATCAGCTGTATTTATCACTAGTCCATCAGTGTAATTGTCTAAACTGTGTTGAATGCTACTATATTCATTTTTACATTTGATTGTATGATCGCAAACCTTTTTTTCACTCTTCAGCGCCGATGTTTGATGACGGCTGATAGTGGTTTATTCTTCTTTAGTTTCATTTACGAATTCATATAGTTATTTACATATTTTCTCCGTTTTGTTGAAAGAAAATATGACCTAATAGCAAGAGCAATGTCCTACATTATAAGGGGCTGTAAATCCCATTCTTCTAAACTACTAATAAACTATTTTTGTTTTTTAAATGGTTTACAAATTATAAAGAGAAAATCATCCTATGACCAAATGATAGGACTGCTATATGCAATATTTATTATGATATTTGAGTATTTTAAAGTATTCTACATTTTTTTGCTACAGTGTTGTAAAAAGCATAGTTATCGATAATTTAATCCAGTATTATTCTAATGAATTCTGCAACATCTATGTGCTATATCTAGGGATTATTATTCTAGATTTCCCGTGGACTTTAACTGACGACAGATATGGATCGACACGATTGCACAGAAAAATTGGGAATAGAACCATTTTAGTCCGCAATATTTTAATAACTAATATTTAATAGTTTAGAAAAATAAGGCTGTAGTTTTATTGTAATTTATTTGTTGTTTCTTTTATAGGACGTTCTCAAAGTGGCGAATAAAATATTAAAAATATGTGTTTTACCTGATCATTTTTTTTTTAATTTAATTTCAATAAATGTTTTTCATTTTGTTTTTCTAGTTTATTTGTCGTATTGATTATTTTTAAATGCTACCTTAGTTATTTTCTAGAACGGAATATAGCTGAACGTTATCGCACACGGCAAAATCCTCTAGGTGATAGTACTTTTTGATGTATCTCGTTCTAGCAAGTGATGGAAAGCGCTTAAACAGCCTTTTAAAAACTGTAGGTACTACCATAGAGATAAGGATCACTATCGATGTCTAGAAAAAAAATTGTTGTCTACGGCAGTGTACGCCTTAAACAAATGAAGCTCCTTCTATGCTTTAATTATTATTTTGAGAAATAGGTAGTGTGGTAGACAATGCTCTACGAAGTCGAAATCAGCCGATTGTCTCTTTTAAAAGGACGATGTGTAATATTTATTGCCTGCTACTGTATTACAACGTCTCATTTTAAGAATGGGTATAATGGTTTTTATTATGTGCAGTTATAATTTTCCTAAATAATAAAATTTTTAAATAATAAAAAGCATGTTTATTATATTATATTACCCCCCAATTAAAATAACCACTTATAGAAAAAAAATGTTTTTTTACATAAAATAAATATAATTAGAAAAGAAGAAAATTATACTTGTTTTAACAGCTCCTAATAGATACAGGAATGATTGTATTTCTTGCGACAGTGATAACGCTCTATGAAGCCGAAATTAGCCGATTGTCTCTTTCCAAAGGTCGATGTGCAATATTTATTGCCGGGTACTATACTATCCTGTTTGCAAAGCAAGGGTCTACAAACAGGGTCTGCAAGCTATAAGAGATTGAAAATCCATAGTAATAGACACGCAATTAAAATTATTATAGATATATAAATTTTTACTTAAAACCTATGCATGTGTATTGCATGTAATATTGATGATGAATATTGTTTCAAAAAGCTCCAACTCCGCTTTATAAAAGTCTGTTTGCGTAAGTATAAATAGTTCAACTGCAAATAACATATGCTCTACTACGTTAGTAATTAATTTATTATGTTTTATTTGGATACAAGGCAATGTGTAACGCACCTTATTTGTTTTTGATAAGTATTCATATCTTAAATAGCTTTGAGAATAAATAAATAATTAATATTGGATATAAGTTAATGCTCAGTATTTTTTGCTAGGCTTTTTCTGTGGTAGGTGAATAATATACAGGTATTTCATTAATTAGTTTCCTATTTTTCATGTAATGGGACACCTGATTAAATATATTTTACTAAAATGGTGCTAGTTTACTTAAAGGGTTAGCAGGTATCAAAGTAAAGTTTGTAAAAAAACAGTCTTTAATATTTCTTAGTGAATTAGTAAAATGTTATATCCATTGATGTATGATAGTAATAAATAAATTATAAGTTTTATTTTATTTTAATTTAAAGTTTAATTTCGTTCCTTTAGTATCACTAGCGACATCTACATTTCTTGGTGTTTTTTTATACTTTCTAGATCAATTACATTCCACCTGATGTAAAGAGAAGATATAGTTATAGGTGGTAAGGAGCATTAACCTAGCAACCTATTCACGCTCCTCTTGAAGACACCCAATTGTATTTGGCCGGAAATACAGACGCAGGCAAGATCCAGTCCTTCGCTGTACGAATTAAAAAAGATGAAGAAAACACTTCGTTCGGACAGAGGGAATGTCCACAACGGAACTATGGATAGATGTCGTGCGTCGGAACGTCTGGTGATGAAAGGGGGAAGGTGGAAATAACTCGTGTAATTCCTGCGCACACTCACCAAAATGATGATGATATTCTATTGAATACTGAGAGGCTAGCAATTCTACGCCTGTGTTCAAGGCTTTGGAGGTTGGCTTTAAAAGTTCAGGGTCGCCTATAAGCCTCTTAGCTCGCCTCTCAATTGAGTACAGAACCGCAAAATGAGACTTTGCCGCACCAGCAAAATGTGACCACAGTACTCCACACACGACCGGATCTGTGCTTTTTATAAATCAAGTAGCTGACCGGGTGTAAAGTACTGCCGGATCTTCGCAAGAACGGCAAGCTTTCCAGCTGCTGCTCTTGCTCTGGACTCAATGAACCGACTAAAGTTGAGGTTCGAGGAAATCTCTAAGCCTGACAACTGAAGCAAATCACTGTTTTCCAAGGATACATTCTGGAACCAAGGTGAAAGGGCTACCTTTGGCGGTGAATAATAATAATAATAAGTCTGTGTTTTGGTGACGTTGACTCTGGCATTGCTCCATGCGGAGACTGCCTGAAGTTTGTCACTCAAACATGGCTTCTCCTTCAGACTGTACTTGATCTCTACTAGCCCGAGTACACATATTTTTCTACAACTGTGATGTCATCTGCATGCCCATAGATACCGGGCTTTAACAGATCTTTAGTGGGCAGCAGAAAAAGAGTTGCATAAAGAACGGACCCCCTGAAGCACTCCGGCATTTATTGTTAAGGGTTCCGAGGAACAGCCGTGGACAACTGTCCGGAGAGATCTCTGGCTCAGAAAGTTTATTATCATGCCGATCAGACCAGGAGATATACCGTACGCTGAAAGCTTGCTTATAAGGCTCGCATGCCAGAGCCTGTCGGATGCCCTCGAGACGTCCAGAGATACGGCGACCCCTTCTCCGTTCTTCTCGATGGCCTCTCCTAAAATGTCTGTAGCGTAAACAAGAAGGTCCCCAGTCGATCTATTACGGCGAAACCCGTATTGTTGGTCACTGAAGAGATCGTTACCATCTAGGTATGCTAGAAGGGGCGAGTTCAATACACGCTCCATAATCTTGCAGAGTCTGGAGGTGATTGAAATAGGTCTATAATTGGCAGATTTGGCACGGCTGCCTTTTTTGGGCACTGGTTGCACATTTTCAAGCTTCCAGGATTTCAGCACTATTTCAGTCTTGAAAGAGACGTAAGCTGCGCATGTCTTGAGCAGAATGGCTGGTATACCATCAGGACCACTGGCTTTATCTACATCTAAATGCACCGCAATCAAACCTGAAAACCGCATTACGACCCTTGGGTCATGACAGGCATCAAAATACCGCAGTGAGAAAAATATGCTAGAGAAGCATTACCAGTGTCTCGGTACGAATGATCTCCAAACAGAGAAGCAAATATATTCGCTTTCTCTGTTGCTGTTTGGGTCAGGGATCCATCCGGCTTCAACAGAGCAAGCAGTGAGGGTTAGTTGAAGTTCGACTCGATCGCTTTGGCTAGAGACCAGATAGCTTGACTGCCAGTTGGTCTCACAGAGAGCATTTCGCCATTCTTAGCGATTCGATCGAAACGAGCCTTCTGCAGTGCCTTTTTGTAGGACTTGGAAGGTTGGTTAAAGGCTCTCTTTTTTTGAACATACATCCGTAGTTTTGCTATTTCGAGCATCAGCCCAAATTAGGTATGCCGAATGTTTTCAGTCTTCAGCATGACCACATTAGGCATAAAACTATGGGCGAGATTTGCCACCGATGGGTAGGTCAGCAAATGGAATGAAATACTCCATTGCCTGATGCACACAATCGGTAATAGCATCCGCGCATCTCGACAGATCCAAAGAAGAGAAGCAGACATTGAAGCCAAGGATAAGACATAAAAAAGTGCCGCAAGAGAGCTAGTGGGGAATATGTAAACACAGATTTCACCAGGCAGTGATTGGAGGTTCTCAAGGGGGATGTGACCTCTACACGATTCCTATGCGGATAAGTTGTCAGCAGAAGGTCCAGGCAATTGGCTGTATGTCCTACTACATCTGGTACCCTTGTCACTTACTTCATCAGCTAAAAGAGGTCCAAGGACAATGCAAATTTCAACGATTCTCTTCCAGCATGGTCGGTTTTCTGGTACGGGAACAGTCAGTCCTGATGACAGCCATTAAAGTCCCCCAGAGAGACGAGCTGCACTGAAGGGTACTGATGCAGAGCCAATCAGCAGCTTCACCGAGATACTCAAATAATCTGGTTATGTCGTGTCTCTGTACTGCTGCGTGTACCGCTGTGCGAACGGTAGACACAGGAATTCAGGATTTTTTCATTTCCTGTTTCTACTTAAACCCTTAAGGAAGAAAAAGAGGGTTCTTCAAGGTGACGGAGACGCTGGATACAGAGATCGTTACGCGCATACACACAGACTTTGGCAAGTGAGCGAAAGTTGTACTCCAACATGTAACCGGGGTAATCCAGGTGTGCAGCGCTCAGAGGACATTGTATCTGCGTCTCCTTCAAAAACAACAGGTGCGGCTGCTCTGTCTCCAGGTGGTGATGGACACGAAAGATATTAGAGTGCATGCCCCTGATATTACTGAGGTGCACTTTAAATGAGGAGGAGTGCAACTGCTATAAAAACTTTTTCTTTTTATTGTCCGTCTTCATATTTTTTTAAAGTGAATAGGGATGGGAAATGGCAGTTGAATGAGGCGGTACGTATCGAACCCGACGTCGAAATTGGTGATGTCTTGCCACTGGAAGTCTAGTCTGGACTGCGGGGGCGTCCCCGCAGTCCTTCCCCCGCCTCCCCAGGGATCAGCATCGGGCCTTATTTTCAGGTCGCCAACCAGCACGAAAGAGCCACCCTGGGATTTTTTGCAGCTGGCAGGGCAGCCTTTGGTGGGTGGCTAACCCACTAATTGGGCCCCCAACTAACTGCGGGTAGCCAGCGGAAAGTCGTCTCTTCGGATCCCGCTACCCTCCTCGACTTGACAAAACAGACACTAACGCCACGTCAAACCGATATGACAACGCACCGCAGCTGTTCAGACCCATTTAGCATATATGGCTTCATCGAGTAACGACTAGGTCGCTTTACGGCAAGACTGTCCGATTTGTGGTAACTTTGCCGGCGACCCGATGTTATAGTGTACCACCGAGAACTATGAAATCACTTTAGACTCTGACAAAATCTATGATTTACCTCTATAAGATTTTCATACCTTATTTATTATAGTATGTATTAGCTTTTCATACTACAAGGAGAAGAAATAATAATGAAAATAATTAATATTTCATTCTAGCTATATTATTTTTTGTACCATAGAATGGCAACAAAGCAATTTATTGTGAATGAATAAGAAGATGAATTGGTTTATGACTGATTCATGTAGAGAAAGAGAGTTAGATTATTAGCTCTCACTCAAAGAACGTAACGTAGATATTCTCCTAGAGGGTTTTACTACTAGCAGGACTATTGGCTTACTAGTGACTATCAGTTTCTAGTTAAGAATCGAACTTCGATGAAAACTTTCGTTTCAATATAACAATCATAGAATTTGTTTAATAACTCTATGATAACAATGCGGTTACAAGACACAAAAATGGCCGTTTGTTAGACATTCGTTACGCACTGTCAGAATTCAGATAGTATTTATCATTTGAGCTGTCAAAATAGATACGCAATAGTCCTGCAAGTCGAGTCCGTAAACGAAGTGATGTCAATCGACAAAAACTAGGCTCTACCAACAACAAAATGTCCCTACATTACAACAATTAGTGAAATAATATCCTTTATAAATTGTACAAGTAACATAGAACGGGCTACAACTAAGCTAAGAAGTCCAAAAACTCTCACTCTGGAACACCAATTCGAAAAAGAGAGAGATAAACGATTAAGTCTTTTTCTATAAGATCTAATAATTGCAAAGATTAGCATTAGAAACGTCTTAAGACTAACTAAAATAAACGTCAGACTACAGCACCACGTTTCATAGAAAAAAACCGGCTAGAAACTTCAATTTAATTTAGCTAGGTATATGTATATCAATTTACATTTTCGTATATTATTCACATATAGAGATTATAGAATAAAGTAGTAGGCAAGACTGAATAAAATAATGAACAACATTGTATTGTGAATAATTTACTATACCTACTACCTACTGCATACCGAGCTAGTCTTTGTACATTTTGTGATTTTATTGTGGCCAAAAATATTTTGCCATTCACCGCTTGTTCTAGAATTTTTAAATGTTTTGTATTTCAGAAATAAATAAAAAGCATAGATGTATGTGAATAACACATTCAAAATTATAACTTTAGTTTTGAAGTTGAAGTTAAAAACAGTGTTTTTTTTAATTCATCATCATCATCATCAAAGTAAGACGATACAGTAACTAAAGCTATGGGCAATGTAATAAAATACCTACATTATATTTAATTTAATTATCACATTTTGCTTCCATTGTTTGTTTACCTTTATCTTACCCCTAAGTTAGCAAATTCCCTTGAATCTAAGTAATATATTATATATGTATACAGGGTTATTTGTAATTAGTTGACCACCTCTTGCAGGCAGCCTCTTTACATCAATCCCAACAACAACAAAGATTTTTTAAAATTTAAATCTTCCCATACAAAATTTATTTGTTGTCTCTGAACTGGCATTAACTAAACATTTATTTTGAGTTGAAACTTTTATAACATTATTATTTTTTACGCATCTCTGTGATTGACAGTTACCTAACTTTAAACAGCTTAAAATATTATTCATAGTTATATTTTCATGGTAAGTATTTATTTGTTTTAATCCCTCCACATCTAATTTATGTTTTCAAGGAAAAAGGATTTATTAGTAATTGAATACTGCAATAATGGGAATTCATCATTAATATCGTCACAGGTATCATATTAAAATGATTCTAATAAATTTCTCAGTTTGCAACATATTCAAAACTTGTACAAGTGGACATTCTTATTTCATCGTCGTTCTGTCTCACTCCCACACATTCTTGACTTTAGTGATTGGACAGTTCTTCCGCCGACGGGTTCGAGGCAGGTAAAGCGACTCGACTTACCGGTTGAACGAGACGAAACGATCGAACGAACATTATTTTATTATATTTCAATTAAATCATATTTTATAACTTAAACTATTTGACGTGGTGTGTACTAGTACAATATCGAAGTGTATAACGGCATTTTAAAACCAGTTTGTTCTTTCCAGTGACAGTCCTTAGAATGTTTATTTACTTCAAGTGATTTGTGCTTCACCTTCTTCAGTATAGTACAGGTAAGAACGTAGTTTATTTATAGTAAAATAATATATAATTAATTAATATACAATATGTATAAAATGATAACGCAAACTTGTAATTGTTGTAATACATACGTATTTATACAAAGCAAACTTTAAATTCATTAACTTATATTTACAAATAAAATTTTCAAATTCTTTATACAAAGACTTGATATTATATAAAATACAACAGGTATAAATAGTTTCCTAGTAAAGTTTTGACGAAACAAAATAAAATCGTTAAACTGTAATTTCTCATATCGTTAAAAGATAAACTATAGGTACCTATAAACATAAAGCTTTGAACAGTTTCTGAACTTTCATCAACTGGCATCCAATTAAAAATCTGCCTGGGCTCTAGGTTGTTACATTCTCATACTCGTTCCTTACATACCTGTTTAGAATAAGGCATTTCTGACGCCTGGAAACCTAAGTAGGAGCTGTATTATGTATACTATATATATGTATATATATAGCTACTAAGTATTAGGTACTTCTATCATTGTGCTGGAAACGATTCTACTTAATACTTACAATATAAAACTCAATCGTTTAGATTTTCGTATAACACATTCTACGAATCGATATATTTTTTTTATTGCCTTCGTCTGGGAAATAGCATTTAAAATTACGAGAAGCAAAGATTATTTAAAGTAAAAGGATATTGAGTGTTTTTAACTATTTTTAATGTTATTATATATATATACTTCAAGCCGATTTCTTTTAAATTACATTATTTTTAAACAATGCGTTGTACCTACTTATTAGAAATGAGTACAGCTTGAACGCCTACTTGCAATGCGATGACTTTGACCTATGCAAATTACCACCGTATCATCTTAATTCTATAGTAATGTGATGTAAAGCTAAAAAAATGTCTGTACTGTTTTTTGTACGTTTAGGAGTAGATAACGTTAAAACCGTTTTCAGTACGGAAATCGATGATGTGTCTCCAAGAAGGTTAGCAAGGGTTTGCTTTCTTCATGTTGTCCAACTTTAATACAACAATTGTACTTTACCGAAAAAGGAAGTCTCTATATTTCAGTAATCTCTAAAATAAAATGTAGCTTGTAATTCTTTTGTTTCTAGAATTCGTTTTGTTCTTTTCTATAAAATGATAAGTAAATCGTTCATAGTAAGGGTTGAAAGCGAATGTTCAAAATGTTATATTGAAAACAATTATTGTTATTTGCTTCTGTGACGAATCGGAACTGTGTGACGTCATTTGACCCTGGCATCTTCCTTACATAGTTAACACCAGCTCATGTAAATTTCTGTTCATATTTATAACGCTGGGTGCTTTTTGAAATTGTCTATAAATATACTTAGCTATGTTAAGCTTTCTTAAACGTTATATATATAGGTATATGAATATAATGAAAAAATCATAAACACAGTCAGAACTCTACTCGTGTGTGACCCAGTTCTTAATTTTTTATGCTATTCTTACTGTTATCAGCGACTTCCTCTGTGTAGATTTTGATATACACCTCTCCTTTTCTAAATCAGATATTATTCACTATATTCATTGATATTAATTTTGTTTTTGCGAAAATCTATGCTTTTTTCTATAATAAAAGTAAAGTAAAAGCTCAATTACCTCCTTATAACTATCCACAAGTGAAAGTCTTCCTAAAATCGGTCCAGCCGTTTCAAAGATTAGTCGGAACAAACAGACAAACAGACACCAATAAAATGTAAAGATGTTATTTATATAATTTATATAGGTACAGTATTTCATATGGATTTAGAAAAAAGATATTAATTTATAGTTACAAAGAGACACTTAAATTTTATTTATATGTATAGATTTATTTAAATAAAAAAAAAGGATAAGGTAATTCTAACGTTCTAACGTTATTCTAACGGTAATTATACCTAATCTTAATAAAGTACAGTTTTTAGAGATACTTACGGTAATAATTGATATAGACACGTACGTAAACATAACTTAAATTGATTTCGTGTATCACATCGATGTGATATCTGACAGAACTTGTGACATGAATTTAAGTTACAGACTCCCGTGGAGCATACTTAAATGACGCTAAATCTCAATTTATATACGCATTCAGCTGATTCGCTATCGATACGGATTGCTCAATAATAATCCCAATGATAATACGCAATGAGAACATTCGTAATTGCCAATGTTAAATAATCGTTATATTTTTTTATAAGCACCATTGCTTCATGTCTAACTTGGCTAGGTATTTAGTTAGCTATAAGATTTCTGTCAATTGTATTTACCGTTAGAAGATAAGGATACCATACAGAGCATAAGATCATATTTATGTGCAGGACGTTGTTGATGAATCAGTCAGTATGACGCATCTTTACATTGGAAAAAACTTATTGGCACCAATACGTCGCCTACAATACCTAGTTTTTTAATCACTCTTCAAATAATGTACAAACACAGGTGATTTTCTGTAAATGTTTTTCTGTTGGGTAAAGGCTTCTGCATTTAGACAGGACCAGCAGAGAAGTTGGTTCCCCTGATGGTAAAAGACTTCGTCCATGGACATTTCAAAATATACAAATGCGTTGCCATTCTTAAGAACGGGAAAATGCTGTAGAGTATTTGAAAAGAAGCTAGACAAAGTCTAGAACTAGAACTAGAACTCGGAAATCCAGGCTTTCGTACTCACCGTTCGAAACGTAGTTGCAATACCAACTTTACACATATCTTCTGTGAGAGGTTGTTACTAATTACCACAGTCAAGCTAGCACGTTCGAGATGCAGTCAAAAAACCAGTCCTTATCGCTTATAAAAGTATATAAAATATATTGGTTCCGATGTCAGGCCATATACAAATTCATTTGTCAGGAGTTGAACCTACGCTCTTACGAGTAAAAGAACAGACGACATATAACAGATACCTACAATGTAGACATTTTAATGTAAATAACGTGTCTGGCGATTTCTCTGCGAAATCTTAAAAGTACTAAGGACAAAACAACGCTTTTTATTGTATTCGTTAGCAAAAATACTTGTCTCAAAGCTTATATCTAAACAAATCAGTCAGTCAGTCAGTCAGTCAAATTATCTATATGTCGTTTGACACACTAACATTACGAAAAATAAATAAACATGTACCTACACAAATTCTCATATAATATTCCAAGCTTATAATATAATAAAAAAATTGTGCATTCCAGTTACGAGGCATCAGTTTCCGCTAGCTGTCACTGGTGTCGTCAATAATAGAACCGTTATATGATATGAGTACAAAGACCTACACACGGACATATAATATACACTTTAATAAATAACTATCATCTATGCTATGGCTCCGTTCGTGAGAAGGAAGAAGTTATCAAAGCAATATTAATTTCATTAAAAATAATGGACGTCATTGTCATGTGACATTTTCCCGCCGTTTTAAAAATCTATGTCGCCGTCAGTCATCTATTATTATAGACAATTTTGTACATTTTTATGTATATATTAGATAAAAATTCATGGGCAACCAAAATCTCATCAAAATGGTTTGTCAATTATTAGTTTTTATTCATATTATCTAATATAATATACATAAAAACTAATAATTGATAACAAGTTATCTAATAACAATTCATGAAGGATAACATTGCGTCAAAGTCTGTTTTTTTTCATGACAAAACAAAGACACATACCGTAATATGTAGGTAACACATAATTACTTTTTTTTTTAATATTACCGTAGCTATTCGTAAACAGAAAGACTGATTGATATTTCTTAACGAAGACATTAATGTCAACTTCATAATGGTATAATAGATACATGTCAATAATTGCGTTGTGTAAAATCCGTGTTGCACCAAGTTGATAGGTAATTATTATAATTATTAATATGCTCATGCGCAGTACTCGACATGACACGATTCTGCTCTTAATTTACTATGGTACTAGAAACGTAAGTCTCTTATTCACTGTTCATTTATTAGATGTATGTTTTATAATAAATTGACCGGTTTCTTGTTATATTCAAGTTTTAAAACATTTATTATTATATTACCTATATATCTTATAGCTGAAATAGTAAAATAAATATTGCTTTGCGTAAATAAGTCTAATGATACGGAGATTCATTCAAGTGTTGTTTTATATTCTTCCTAATGTGAGATGTCGAACTGGCTTAACTGGATTAAATTAATACAGTTGGCTGAGAAAAGTTGTAAGTTGAACATCCTTTTAACTTTGTAGTATACACTGGTGTGACTATCTGTGACGTCATTACGTAACTTTGAAAGACATACTCACTTACGGATCTATTAAATTGTACATTAAAAAGCCATTTTGATATACTAATAGGGAGTAAGAAAGAAGAAGAGAAAGTCTAAAGATAGGTGGTAAGTAACTATCATCTATTTGTCAAAAGTACATGCTATAAGTGACATAACTATGTAATTAGGTACTATAAAACCTAAATTTATATAACATTTTCTAATAAATAATCCACAATACAAGGTTTTGTTTGTGGCTAAGACACTAATATTAATAAAAAATATTAGCTCGCTGACTGTCTAGACGTAAAACACACACACACACACACACACACACACACACACACACACACACACACACACACACACACACACATACACACACACACAAGTTATAAACGTTGCATCTTGTTCATTTTCTATGAGACGATGTTAAACGGTTGATACAACGACGAACTAGTTAAAGTAAGAGATCTACAATGACTCCTATTAGCTACATTCAGATTTACATTATGTTTTATTGTATTCATATAATATAGCATTACTTCGGCGACCATTTCAGTATACAATTAACCTTATTTATTTAACCTTAACAGCAAGTAAGAGTCCACCAATCAGATGGTGGTACTAGTTCACTAACAGTTTTTTTCACAATACGATATTAGTGCACTAGTTAGCCTAGCGTTTTGTATATTGGATAATGAAATGGCTGCTTAGACGTAAATAAAAGTCCAGAATATAATTACGTATGCAGCACACTCGTACGACAGGACATTGAACTGGGCCCTCGGTGCGTCTTGACTGTAATCACATTAGGTGCAAGAGAACCACTATTTAATTCTTCATTTAGTGTTACCATATAACTATTCTATGTTGTGACTGAAACAGAGAATCCTTTCTTCTCTTCTGTTTCACGAGGCCGATGTCCTCTATCATATTTTCATATCATAGAGTTTGAGAGATAGGCCATTAAGTTTCTCAGAGCATTCTGTAAGTTCGAATTTCAGCTTTCTATGATTTGATTTAGATTTGAAGACGCGTGAAGAACATGCACAGAGAAATCATCATAATATGTAAATCAGACAATTTCACGATAGTAATGGCTATTGTTATTTGTAAACCGGATGTAAAAGTCAAGTTTTAGGTATAAAATAATTATTAGTTTATTTCAGTTATATATATTTATTAGTTTATTTCAGATACTTGATTTTCCAATCTCGAATTATAGATGTGTATGAAATTATATTTGCCCGGATAATATTATAACAAAAAAGCATTTGAACAAAACATACTAATGTTTGAAAATGCTTATAAATATGTATAGCTATGTGAAGGCTTATTTTAATTGTAAATACAATGAAAAATTCATTAATACGATAGAAATCGAAACCGCGACTTCTAAGAAACCGTTCCGTCGCTCTACCAATTGAGCTACTGTTTCGCTTCGATGAATTTTAGCATTCTTTATATAATCATATAATCGTCTTTATAGAGACTGTGATATAAGGCATCTTATAACATACGTTAACAATTTAATATTAAGATTATTGTTAACGAAAGCGTTAGTTTAATATTTGGTTAAACTACAAGACGTTCTCAGGTTATAGACAACTAAAAGTTTTAATAGACCAGTGTTAATAAAATAGTATCACTATCTTAGTTACGTAAATATCAATAGTATTCTATCGCACTACTATATATGTATACCAAAATCGTAGTTGCAATTATTGATATCACGTATAGACTCCATAAAAAATAATATTCAGAACAATATTTGACTCTACATATGGTAATGAAGAACAAAACATAATAAAAAATTATTTTTAAATATGTTTGTATGTTAGTTTGACATTAAATTGAACTTTCTCTGACCAAAGCTTGAAATTATGATTAATACGTATTTTACACATTTTGGTCATATGCTACGATTTATGAGTACTGAAATATGGTCAATGTTTACCGTAAAAAAAACATTTATTCATTATTAAGAATTAATTTATAGTTTAAGTCAAAATATGAGAAAAATTTAAATAATATCTAGAAATATATTTAAAAATTAACAATATACTAAGACTAAGAACTATAGAATCAATAAATCTATAGATAGTCAACGAGTCTGTTCCGTTATTTCTACAAATCGGCACGCAGACAATTTCCAATGCACTAGTCCAAACCACAGGAATATCACCCTTCAATTTATATATCAACGGGTCAAAACCCCGTGAATACAACAAAAGGATATACCATTCTCATAGTTATGCATTTTAAATAATATTTAGAGCCATAGCAGACTTGTTTGCAGCGGATGTGTTTTTATAATCTTATAAATGACAACTAAATAACATCTCAGACTAAAGACATTGTATCGATCTTTATTCCTGACAAAGATAAAGACTTTGAACGTACTTGGTAATATATGATGATATCTTAATTACTGAGAAAGACATAGACTTTGAACCTACTTGGTAATACATATATGATGATACCTTAATTCCTGACAAAGATATAAACTTTGGACCTACTTGGTAAAATGGTGACAAGTCAAGTACAAAAACTGACTTACATTGAGTTAATGGTCTTACATGTGTTAAGCTGAAAGCACTTTCAGATGTTGTACGTAATTACACTGCGGGGTGGTTTCATAATCATTACTGTGAATAATGCATTTTATTGACTTGTTTCGATACAAGTATGTAATACACTTATATAGTTTGTAAAAGCCACGTTTTTTATCTTAAAATTATTAACTCTACCCAAAGTTCAACTTATATAAATGACCGCAATAAAATTACAAGAAAATTTACTTTTTTCTAATATCAGAAATGTTATTTTCTAGAATAGCGAAATATGAAAATTAATAAAATTAAAATCTCCACTGTCATCAGTCCAAATCTTTAAATATAAACGATAGGTGTGGTAGCTCAGTTGGCAGAATGACAGGATGCTTGTCGCAGGTTGGAATCCTACCCAAGTTACTATTTAATAATCACTAATTTATTTATTTATTTATTTATATCTTTTCCACTTAGAATCATAATCAGTGATCACTTGTGTACGTCAATATGGAAGTGTCAAGAGGGCCTATTACGATACTAGATTTATCGTAATAAGCCCTTCTGAAAAAGCACTTTCCATCTTAATGTTAAAGCTATGAGGGTTCCAAACGCGTCCTGGTCTGAGAAGAACCACACAACAAACTCAGCCGGATATATTTTTTGTTATTGTGATCACTGTTTCACAAACGTCAAACTTAAATGCAAATTTGGAACAACTAGAACCGTCGCAATCAATCGGAAAAGAAGCCTGATGATTTCAGGCAACGAAAATTAAATAATAATAACAGAAAAAATATATATATATAAATCTTCGGCCTGCCACACAACCAGTCACCGCAAGCAGCACCCGTTCACGAGCATAACACAAGAGCCAGTCATCACCCCCTTCGCACATATTTGAGGGAGGGAGGCAACCCGACTCCCGATGCTACCGCAAGTAGTGACTTCTAAGGAATCGGTGTGATGCAGAAGGTCGATAAAGCAAAATTAATTTACAACAAAAAACAAATTGCGGAGATTACTAGCTATTCGCAATACAATACAGATTCATTCCCAGGCCATACCGTCGTCGATGTAATCCTTTACACTATAGTAGGATTTTTTATTAAATTATTTTTAACATATAATTTAAATTTATTTAATGATAGGCTTAAGGCTTCATTTGGGAGCTTATTATAAAAACGTATACAATTACCCTTAAAGGATTTACCTATTTTATGGAGCCTAGTGCCGGGCATAGCGAGTTTATTTTTTTGTCTTGTATTAATTTTATGTAAATCACATTTTTCTTGAACTTTGAAATATTTTTATGAACGTAAATTAAATTTTCATAAATATATTGATTGTAAACAGTCATAATTTTAAATTCTTTAAATTTGTTTCTTAAAGAGTCTTTTGGTCTAATATTATATATTGCGCGAACAGCCCTCTTCTGCAATGTAAATATGGTATCAATGTCAGTCGCATTGCCCCATAAGAGTATACCGTATGACATTAAGCTATGAAAGTAACTAAAGTAAACTAATCGAGCAGTTTCCATATTTGTTAATCGACTTATTTTTTTAACCGCATATGCAGCAGAACTTAGTCTGCTTGACAAATCAAATATATGAGGACCCCATTGCAATTTTAGAAAAAAGTAGTAGTAGAAAAGAAGAAGAAAGTAGTAGATTTGACCAAGTCCAAATCCTCATTATTTAATTGTACATTGGTTCTAACATTTTTAACATTTGGTAAACTAAATTTGACACATTTTATCTTTTTTTTATTAAGCAACAAATTATTGGCGTTAAACTATTGTACAACATCTGAGAGAGCATTGTTTACATCGTCAATTACAGATTGCCGTCTATTAACTTTAAAAGTAAGAGAAGTATCATCAGCAAACAACACTATCCCATGTTTTTCCCTCACTAGGTGAGGTAAGTCATTTATGTAAATGAGGAACAAAAAAGGCCCTAAGATAGAGCCCTGTGGCACACCTATTTTTACCAAAGAACCAGAGGAACGTTTTCCAATATTTAAACAACGTTTAATATTTAAACAATCGAAGCCATGTAATAAGTAATTAGAAGGTAATCAAGATAAATATAGAATTCCAATAAGAAACATTAATTCTTCAATCTGCGATAATTAGGCTAACATCAGATACATAAGGCAACCAGGTATCATTATACACTTATTTAATTGTTGACAGGAAACAGCACAGCCTTGCGTTTTAATTATTTCATTATATTACCAAATAAGTTTAAGATTAATCGAGAGTAATTTTTATTACCAAATAAGTTTAAAAGTAGTGCTGTACCTTCTTTTCGAATGATATTTATTGAACTTATCTTGATGACGTAATTTTTTTTGCAAGTAATTGCAAAAAATATACACCAAGGATATATTTAGATTTAAATAGTCATTTATGTTATAAACGAAAATTATTCATTTTTTACTATGCTCTTCATGAGATTATAAGTATGTAACGATAAAGTATGATTTATTATATTATACAAAAAAAAAAAAAAAAAAAAAAAAACAAAGACGTATAAGATGAGATCTCTTTTACTTTCAACAAAGAGATCTCTTTTAGTTTCTGACAGGAGGTTTTAGAGGAAAGAGATAGGTACATATATATTTATGGAATATTCTATGACATAACATATAATAAATATCTACATATGTAGATATATACACACAGGCATAAATAATAATAGTATATATACACTAATAATAGTGTATATACACTAATAATAGTGTATATACACTAATCAATATTATTTATGCCTGTGACAGATAGTAATGCAGTCTTCGTTTTATGTTTCAATTTGGGGAATGTACCAACTTGTACAAGAACATGAACTTAGAGCATTTAACTAACTAAATGGCAATAGCAATAAGCAAATAGCAATAGCAAAGAAACGAAACGAGAATCGCCCTAACTTTCATACATATAAAATCAAAGAGTTTAAAATAATTCCATACTTACCTTCTTGAAAGTATAAAGGTAAAAGTAAAATTTAGGAAAGTGTATTATAGATTTTGACCATAATAACCATTTATCTTGTAACAATAGAGCGCACAGATCAGAGGGACATACACTAGAAGAGAAAGCGAATTAAACAGCACTTTGTATAGAAACAGGTTATACATTTGTTTGCTTTGTGCGAACTATTATTAGATGCTAGAAGCCAATATGGAATCTTAACCAAGCTATAGTTTTGACATAGTCATAGTCAAGGTCATAGTCAAGTATAGTCATAGTCAATAGGGCATAGTCATAGTCAAGTATAGTGGTTCGGTTGACTCGTAGAGAATGCTTTATCATTAAGTCCGCCAATTGTATATTTTTTGTTGTACAATAAAGTTTAAATAAATAAATAAATATTTTCCGAAAACAATCTAAAAACATATAAAGTATCATAATAATGAAAAACTGTTCTAAACGTCAAATAATACATTATAATTCTTAAAAGATTTACGATTATAAATAAGAATTTTTAGGCCTGTTCTCTACATAAGTCCTTAAATTACATTTTTAAAGATTATTTCTAATGATATAGTTTTACAAGATGGCGCTAGTTAATAATTACGATTAAAAAGAATATACCAATAAAAAAATGATTCTTTATCAATCAATTGTTCTACTCAATATTGTACTCAGGGTCACACAAGTTTTTATGTGAGTAATTAATAATTTTAATGAATCTATGACCTTGTTGCATTAGGAGAGAGGCGGGCTATCAAGGTGACAAACTAGAAAACAATGCATGTGGGCAACTAGCCTATGGCTTATTACGAGTGAGGTTGAGATTATGTAGTCATCAATAATTTGATTAAATATTATTTAATAGTTTTACCTAATTGAAACTGACTATTAATATGGAGAATATTTGGCTCCTTATGGTATTTATTGTCCAAATTTTAACTCCAGATAAGGCTTACTATAGTGTTAGTATCGAGCAAATATGGTAAATTTTAGATGGATGATCATGGAAGAAAAAGTTGTTCCCGCTTGCTATTATTAAAACAAAACTGACTTGAACAGCATATGATATTATGCCAGTAATAATAATAATTAATAATTAGGATACAATAATGTATGTAATAATTATTATTATATTTACTTAAATGTCAGTTGGGTTGAGATATAGTGATGTGCTCATGAGCAAAGTACACTGGGGACAGTATACATATGTACCTACTGTCCCCAGTAATGGTGGTGGTGGTAACTGTAATGGTGTTCCGTGATTGTGCAGAACCAGTGTGACCAATAATAATATCAGTTGTGAAATTATGTGGAACTGTACAAATTATGTACACCTATTTCATTTCCAGTGGTCATGTTATGTCCCCTGCTGTATGCCGACAGTTTTTTTATTAAATGAAAGGATAACTATTGGTATTTATTTATAAAAAAAGGCCATAACCCATAGTGTACAGCCTTCCATAAGATCATCTGAAGTTTACAGGAAATATGATCGTCAAGTGCAATAGCGTGACTGAAGACGTATTTATATAAAAACGATGAACCGTTCTACATCACTCGTCTGTTGAATATTTCTACAAATGATCTTCACACTTCGTTAAAATATCCAATGTCAATAAAAAACTATGAACGTAATGAAAGTGAAGTGGTCGAGTGGTTATCGCAGACGCCTAACGTATAGCGGCGCAAGGGTTCGGGTTCGATTCCCGACAAGGACAGGCATATGACGAGCATATGTCTGTATTTCGGGTTTGGTCGTTTATTAAATATATTCTCAGTATTTATAATATGTTTTTCAATGTATTTGTATCATTGTCTAACACCCTTAACACAAGCAAATAATTTGCTTACTTAGGGGTTAGATAAATTTGTGTTTCTCTGATGTTATATACTACAAGTTATGTATACATAGAATACATATTTGTTGTTATTAATGCAATATACAAACGCGAATTATTATCTCAACTCTTAAGTGCTTCTTACAGCCTGTTTCTTGTCAACTTGTCCTAGTTGCGGCCTAACCGCTGATGTAAAGTTGAGTAAGAAACATCCTGTCGCAGCAATCAGCTATGCTATATGATATTAATGTCTAATTAAATAGTTGTACCGTGAGATTACGACATGACTCTTGGATTTGAAAATAATACTTGTTACTTGTATAAAAAAATATGTGCATACTGGTTTTTCAGTTACGAAATGTCAATTACGAAAATATAAATGATAATGTTTATAACCAGAATGTATCTGATTGTTCCGTTTTGGTTAAAAATTTCTTTGTCTTTGATAACCTCAAAAAAAATATGTGTGTGTGTATTAGTGTACACATGTAAGAAGTGAAACTTCTTTATGACATAATTTTTTGAAAAATGATTCACTAATTACAACTTTACAGGAATGGCCAATTAAGCTACATAAGATAAAGTTTAAGCAAAAATAAAGATGGCGCGTAACAGAAAAACGTTAAAATTTTTTGACATTGCTATAAAATTTCTCCCATCCGTCGATAAAAAAGTTTCACTTCAAATATGGCACGTAACGGAAAAATGTGACTTAGAAATAAAGATGGCTCGTAACAGAAAAACGTCATAATATTAATTAATTAAAACGTAAGAAGTGAATCGACTATTTCTGACGTATAATATTCTCATAGAAGAAACCCATAAGTACCATAAAAACAGACAAATGTACACAATCCACTTTAAAAATAATAACTTTAGGCTTCTTAACATGTTGGATCGTCACTATATCACAAATAAAATTATTCTTCATCATGGTTTCTGCTGTTTCGAGTTGTTGTTCGTTCTAGGTATAGCAAAACAGACCTTGTAAAGATCAGGACCCCTAATGCTCCATTTCTCAGCCAATACTCGTATTTCTTTTCATTCTTACTTCTTCTATTTCAGACAATCAGTGTAATTTAAAAATGTTATAATTTATATTTCATAATTTCTTCTTCGTGTTATAATCTTGAATTTATTTATTAGTTTCAATAGCAAGTTCATAAAATCGTATTGTCCAGTATGTAATTACAATTCATTATTTAATTATAAAACTCAATCCTATAATTTTATTTTTGGTTAATGTAAATTGTGTTTTGTAATCCACATACTTGTCATTTTGATTATTTAGTACTTCCATAGCAACGTGGTGTAAAAGAGATGAAGCTATACGAAAAAAGCTGGCGCGTAACGGAAAAATGTGACGTGTAACGAAAAAATGTTACACTAAATTTTTTTCCAACCCCGATAAAGAAGTTTCACTTCAAAAACTGCACACGCCTTGAAAGTCGCCATTTTGAAAAGCGTTATGAAGAGATTGTTATTGGTTTCATGTTATTTTCTACCACTAAATACAACGTGCTATATATACAACAATTTCTTAACTACCATTAGTTAAAGCTTCTGTCTGTCTGTTTGTTAGTTCCCAAACGCTTGAATTTTTTAATAAATTATTTATATTTTAGAGTAAAGAAAAGTTACGTGTAAATATTCAGTTGTTTTCAATAACACAAGCGGTTATTTTAGCAGTCATTAAAATTAGAAACTATTATCGTTATCAGCATTGTAAGAATATTATCTACAGAGTACATAATGTCTATTACCTTAGAGAAAGGACAAGGAAAGTTAAACCTCTCCAAGACCAAGTATAGATAATAGAAGCAAGAATAATATATATGTAAATAGTTTGTCTGTGTTAAGCATGTATTGAAGTTTTAACAATTGCGTACTATAAGTAGAGCTCTGGTTTTTAAAGCAATGTATGCAATTGAGGGTCATATTTCGTTGGATAGTTTTTGCTTTTTACAGTTGTATCATAATTGTATCACTCAAGGTTAAGTAGTTCTTCAATGGTAACGTTTTTCATTATTTGTCACTGTGACATCTTTTCTCTACTCAGTTTCCATTGTTGGCTTTCGGTGTCCTATATTTTGACTAAAGACTAAAGTAATTTCTAATGAATGTGGTTCAGGTCACAAGGCATCTGAATTTATTTTAAAATGTTTTCTTGAAATTCATTTGAATTTATAAAGTTTATATATTTAATCATCATGAGAATAAAATTACATCAAATTTTTCTTGCATAGTTTTTATCCTTAATCTTAATTATATATTAGTACATAGAAATTTTTACAATGTTCGTACTTAATAAAACTTAATAATAACACAATATATATGTTGTTATATATATAGTTATAATTCTAACCATACAACAACATATATATTGTGTTATTATTAAGTTTTATTAAGTACGAACATTGTAAAAAATTCTATGTACTAATATATAATTATGTACAAAATTTCTATGTACTAATATATAATTGTATGGTTAGAATTATAACTATATATATAGTTATAATTCTAACCATATTCATAAACAAATTGTGAAAGTGGTCTTTAAATTATTTCCGCGTGTCCTTTCTATCGCACCAGTCACGTCTTGGAAGAAGGAAAATAAACATGAAATAGTTGAACATTATTGCCATATAATAATACTATATATAAACTATATATAAACTTTACAAAATACCTCTATGGAACGTGTATAAACTAGCTGTCAATATGTCTGTATTTCATCACTGCCGTTATCGAATATTAATAATAATAAAATCTTATATTTCTCACCTCGAATATATATAGTTAAAAAAATTACACCAAATTTTTAAATAAAAAATTCAAATGTTTGAAATGTTCTTTCCTCGTCTTATCTTTTTAAGGATAAAATCTCACAAAAACCCTAAGTAGGTACAATAAGTTAGTTTATTTCAGTCTGACTTATGTATGTGCAACACATAACAGTAACCGATTACTTCATCTATAATTATTCTATAATAATCCAGCATAAAATACCATATCTAAACATAATAACTAGGTTTTAGTATTTAGCCCTAATTGTGGATAAGTGTTGTGGGCCAAGGACCACTCTGATCACTCGAGTCAATTGGTCACATTCAGCCGGACTGTAATTACAATTCCAAGATAATACGTAATTACAAGTGTTTCCTCAATAACCATATACTGATACTCTTTGTTGTGCCGATAATACTCTTCAATGACCTAACCCATACAGTTTCACTCATTATTAAACCAAACTACTAAATAAATTTAAAGTTATTAATTATGTGTAAATTGTACATAAATAGATTTCCAATTTGTTCATAATATTTGTCTAAAAAAACACCCAAATTTTCTGACACTTATTACACTTGAACTGGCTCAAAAACTTCAAAACAATTTATATAAGGTCCATGTGTAGCACTTCCTGGAAGTTATATCAAGTTGAAGGTGTCACAGAAAACCAAATACGATAAAGAACAAACAAGCCATAGCCGAGCACGATACCATTGTCTCATGGGAACGACATAACCTAAGTAAGGTCTTTGAGAACCTGCAGTCATTACGACATGCTCTCTGTATAATTATTATTGTTATTATATTTGTAGTGCCCTGTCAACGAATTAGTGTTTAATTATTCAGGTAGACAGATAAAATCTTTATTGTACATAAAACTTAAAAATATAAAAAAAATGCTAAAATTGCTAAAGCAATCTCTTACAGACAACGTTTTGATTAAAGGAGTAGATAATAAGAACGCAAGATGCAAAAAAAAAACAAATAATTACAACACTACATTTGTTACTATATAATCAATATTACAACTATCTACTTATATTAGATACATACATAACATCCATATATACATACACACAAATAAATACATATATAACGGATATAATATATCAGATTAACGATGTAATATAAATTATTTAATAAAAAAATCATTTAGCTAATTCAATATTAATTAAATACCAATCGTGAACGAGAAGTAACTGGCATGTGAAAATAAATTCCAATATCATTGGCGTTATTGTTTATTTTTCGAATAAATTATAATTCCGTGAATGCGAATTCGTGAATTTATTTTTACGAAATCCGTTGCATGCACATAATGTAACAGATGGTTTTTAAACGATTCGGATTAACATGCTTCTGCTAATTAATCTATCTATAAATGGTAGAATTGGTCTGTTTAAATAAAAACACAACTCTAAGTTCTTTTAAAATATACATAAAAGAAAATGTACCTAATAAGTAATATTCTACTATATTTTAAAACTACATCTTTTGTCACAAAATCATTTTTTATTATTAGCCGTGATAATAAATAGAGTACTCTTAGATATGATCTCTACATCTGTATTTACTTTTTAATTATATGTATAGTAAATTGTATATATATATAAAATTATATTTTATCATCATTTATGAATAAGGCCTCAGTTTCATAAATTTATTATTAATAACTCATAACCTATGAAATATTATTCAATTATTTTTAATTATTAAATGACGCACTTACGCTCATTATTATCGATTTTCGCGCGATTTTATTCATAATCATGTTTGTTACACAATAGACATATTACAAATAGTATATATATTTATATATATTATTTGTAATATATCTTAAATCTATGTTATGGTGTCTCAAGTCTCCAAAGAATGAAAAGTGTAACTGTTAGGTTCTATAGTACAATATTCTCTATGCTATTAGCGATATACAGCAGTCAGTTTGCATTGGAAGGTCGCTGGAGGCGGTCGTGTTTACAGCTACAGCCTCAACTTCTATGATCTTTGTACCTTTAACAGTTATCTTAAACGGATATTTAATATGATAAAAGTGTCAATGTGTGCAGTGTTCGAATTAAAACGTGTGCAAACTTAACACGTATACACATGTAGTTGTATCTGTGTTTGTTTTGTGAAATTATGATATAATGTGTGTAGATTAAATTTCCTCGGGTTGCGGTTGCGGTTAATTTCGAAAGGTATTTTTGGAAATATGAAATTTAGAATACCTCTGTTCACGATCGTGGTTGGGCAAAAAGTTCTCAATGCAAAGGGGAGTTTGTAAAGGTCGTATAAACTAGTAAGCCGGAACGATTTACGTCAAGAAAAATTTAAATAGTAGTATGGTTCAGCGGTTGTTGTTCTCAGAAGGGAAAAAATAAAGCTCTTCAGTAATAGAACTATATGTGTATTATATTTCAAAATATAGAAAGATATTATTATTATGTTAATGATATATTTTTTATGGTATTTAATAATATAGCAACATGTAAATATGATTTCAGATCGTGCCAATGCCAAAATGCAGGCCACGAGAGAGACGAGTCGTCAAAAGAGGAGTGTGAAGAGACGGAACTCCAGGAAGAAGTCTCTATCACCTTCAGACTTGAAATGCCCTCAAGGGGACAGCAAGAGCGACATCAAATTAAACAGCAAGAGATCTCTATCCGAGGGATCAGTGAAAATGAGACACAAAAAAGGCAATATACAAAGAACATTGACCTATCCTATATCGAGTACAGATTTTGATGATGTTTCTCTTAATGAAGCGAATAATTTAAAAGGTGGTCCTGGACCTCCCGAGAGTGATGAGTCCAACTTACCTCCTACCAGTTCTGATAGAGACACTGAAGATGATATTAAAGTGATTAAAACTCTACCGTACCGCCCACGCTGGGACTCCGGCAGCGAAATGGATTCTCTCGTCTCGATAGCAGTGAAAAAGGCAGCTCGCAGACGAAGAACGCCCGCCAGCCTTGGTGAGTATTTATTCCTACGTAAATGGTAATGAGCTTGCGAGCGTCCGTTGAGAGTTCAGACAATGGTTGCTGTTTATTAATCTCTCCATGTGTGACGATCCAGTTTTTAGCGCATCATAATCTCAATTATAAAATACTTCAAACGTAAGATAACATAATGAGAACAAAACAGTATGATGTTTTATTTGTATAAGTATGTTAAGAGTTTTTATGAGACGAGATGCTTGATCCCACAACCGGTTACCTTACACTCAGAGAAACAGGAATTAAGTGGGTTTTTAGTGTTTCTTTGGAAGTGTTTAATTTATTTAATTTAATGCAGGTATTTAATCTTTTAAAAATATGATCATGTATGTACATTCTCATAAAAAATATTAATTTTATAAATAATTATTATGAAATAGTATACAGTTGCAGTAGAGAACACTGTCGGAGACAGAAAATAAGTAAAACTAAGAACCTTATCATAGAATTATCGTATTTCGCACAACATACTTATCTATTATTAGAGCTCAGTAAAAACTCTTTTGTAAGATAATAAGATTGTTATCAGTGAATATATAATTATACTTTATAATCATTTATGAATAAGGCTTTAGTTTCATTAATTTATAAATGAACTAAAAAATCATGATATATTATTCATATATAATTATTTTTAATTATTGTATGACGCACTTACTGTCATCATTGTCGATTTTTGCATGTTTTTATTCAAATATTCATTTGTGTCACACATTAGCGTTTCTTAAAATGATTTGTCGTGCTATTTTGTAGTTTTTATGTAAAATTTACGAATATTTTATAATAGTAGACCATTTTAAATTGAACATCTTCAAAAACCAAGATGGTAGACATTTTGAATATAGAGTATCTATGTATTATGTATAAATTGAAAATTAGGACTACAATATCTAGATTTTTTTTTATCGAAATAATTTTGAAATTGAATTGAAATTGCATTTATTGATGTAACAATAACTGTGCCTTATCTTACAGTGATATAAAAATAGAGTAACTAAATACCACAATAACAATATTTTAAATATTGATACATCAAATTATTAACTATAATATTTTTTTATTATAACCCTCATTCATCAGTATTGATTATTTTTCTTTTATAAAAATGTTTTAACTGTTTCCAATATTTAGTTTAGTTCTTTATACTATAAAAGTTTTGTGATCCTTAATAGAAACTAAACTTATAATATATAAGCAGAATGTAAAGACAAATAAATATATTCATAATTTTGATAACAAAACTATTGTAATCTTTAAAAAATATAGCTTTTTACTATAACACAAGACCAATCGGTTGATATTTTTATCAGTAGGTGAGACGCTAGAGTGGAATATCCATACAAACACATAGCGTATACTGATACAAAGGGTGTCAAAATCATTACTCCTTTATTCTTTGATTGTAGTTGGACAAAACCTGACTCTACTCTCTCTCTCTCTGTGTGTATTCATCTTTTATCTTTCTATTATGTGAATATAATTGTCTTATAAAAGATTATATACACTTATATATAGTATAATTATAATTATATGTTACATACACATATAAATAAACAAAATTTTAATTACGGTTACTTGTAAATAATATAATAAAATCAATGAGATAAGTGACATCTAGCGGCCAATTTCGATATTAATTATAAAACAATATTTCTTTTAAATTTACAACAGTGTATTACATAAGTGCGAAATATTTATTTACTATGAAAGAAAATTCAATATTGATCTTTTGTAATTGTATTATTATGGCTTCAACTACGCCATCTATACGCCAAGAGGAAAATATTGAAACGTCGGTGAATAAATCGGTTTGACTCGTATTAATGATTTGACGCTAGATGGCGCCACAATGAACAAGTTATTTTATAACCAAATTAACTTTAAAATAAACATCCACCAAATTTTACTATAGATTATTTATGTATGATAAATTACAGAATTCAATCTTGAGGCATACATACTAATTAAAAAGAAATGTAGAGTCTCGTCTTAGATTAATTTGTAAAGAAGAAACTAAATATCTAGTTGTATAGATCCAACTCCATAATAATTACATTTTAAAGCCGCTAAATACCTATAATTTTATTGCATTCACATAATACACAAAACAGTATACATAAAAATAGAAGTATGTATGTATATATAATAACAATATTCCAAGTTCCCACGTAAGTTTTGCTGAGTCAGCATACTAATAGATAATATATCTCCTTAACAGTATAATATATTGTACAGGTAACTATGATTTATTATAATTTGTTTGTCATTGACATATATATCGGTTGCTCAATTCATTTATTAATTAGACCATAGTTCTATTTGTGATAGAAAACACACGTGTGCTGTGATCATTATGTTTTTTATATAATGTTGTACTTAAATACAAGCTGAGTTTCCTAACTGACTTGTGACATTTGTTTTAAGTTGGTTTTTTATAACAAACTTTTTTCCTTATTAATGATGATACATTATAACATCGATTTGAAATTATAGTAGTAATTTAGAATTGTGAAGTATAGTTCATTCCATGTTCCTTGCTGTTTCTAATTCTATATAATATATAAATACTATTTTTGCAATTAAATATTTGATGTGTTATGATTAAAACAAAATGCCACCAGAAACCGAGGCTTTCCCGTTATCCGTTATATATGTAACGAAGAAATTGTAAAAAAAAAAAAATATTAAATACGTAATACATTCGGCTGTAATAAATTGTAGCATACTTTATAACTAAAGATAACATAACAATATTAGAATAATAACTATAATAGGTAATATATAAAAAAAAACATGCGCAAGAGCACTGTGATGCTCTACCTTCAAACGGAAGTGTCATATCCTGTAGGCAGTTGCGTGGGACGTCCTTGGAGAATATGCCAAAGCAGTTTATATAATCATATTAATGTATATAATTATACATAATATAATATAATATAATGATCAAATTACAGTCTTTTTTATTTGTTGGTAAAAACATAATTATGCACAAAAAAAAGTAATTAAAACCGTGTGGCGTAATCCTTGAATAATATTCTTTAATGAAAATCTTATTTTGAAATTGGTTTTGATAACCGTTGAAGCTGAGCTGCTAACCGTTTTTGTAATTTCAATTCACGGTACTTAAATATAATATTAGATAAACTATCAAAAAACTATACAAGAAATATTTGTTTCTTCGTTCTATTAATAATAATTGTAAGTGCGGTTATTTCTGGATTGATAGCGAGCAGCGTTGAAGTCTTTTATTCATATATTCTTAATACTACGGAAGACAGTGAAGTTGTTCATCGTTTTTGCATAATCACTTTATAATTATTATAAAAACTTTATTATATTTTTTTAAAAATAAGAAATAAAATAACATTACCTTCAATTTTGTGACGATTGATTTAATTTATTTATTCATTAAAATTATTTTATTTTAGATTAGATATGCCGTATAACTTCACGGTGTTTAGATTTCAATATTAAGGTCTTGTTTCTTATGAACCTTCTGCAAGTCGAAATTGCTACTTCAATGTAATACTGCCTACCTTTTGTTACTGGAGTTGCGTGTGTGTGTGTGTGTGTCTGTGTGTGTATTACGGTCACTTACCTGGGCAGTTATTGAATGGTTTGTACAGTAGTGGATTTCAATGTTCTATTATATTACAGAATATTTATACACTTAACAATAAATATATTATTTAGTTACATATACGTGCTTTTTAGGTAACGAACATTATTCAACTCATATTTGATACTAGGTTAGTTAGGTACAGTTAGTTTCTGATGGTTTATTATTGGCAACTAACCACAAATTTTACTTATCTTTAACCCAGTACCTTCAACTTTAACTAGACGTCATAACCGTTTTCAGAAACAATTTTAAATCTCATATTTGTTTTGCCATGCTAGTTGCATGTGTGTGTCGCCCACACACATAAACAAATAAACTTAAACTACACAAAACAGTCCACCGCAAGCTGTTTGGTCTAGTTCGCCACTACGAGTACAAGTTCATTGTTCCTTGCGTCGGGAACTCAACAAGTCTTATGTACCAGATTTGTGAGTGTTTTTTGCATCAAACTTTGGCCCTCGGAATTAAACAGTTTTGGTGGAACATCAGTCGCTTACGACTTTTAACTATTCGGTTCTGTTTTGTTGTTGGCGGTGTGACGCCGGTGAGTCACGAACTGTTGTGGTTGGAAATTTTATGTGGCGTTATCGATAACTTATGTTTCTGTGAAAAAGTATGTATATTGTATGAATCTGATACAGACTAATTATTTCAATTAAATTATTATTGGAATGAAGATTCTGTTGAGAACATCCTTTGATATTTTTTTGTATTTTGATATATTGTCATAAAAATGTCGTTATAATTATAAAATTAGGTACAAAAAAATCGTATATTTCTTGACACGTTTTTTTCTTGGTTTGTTTTAAAAATGTACGTTATCGATAACTCGATAACTGTCTGCCCTAGACTGGTCATTCAGAGAAGCCTTATAAAATAAATCAATTACTGTCTACTAATACCATAGTTTATATCGATAACCGAATTAGCTCAACACTACTAGCAACAAGCGCACAGTCGCCCGCCTCCCGCACATCCGCTCGCTCAGGCCGGCCGCATACAGCTTGCGCACGCGCACCTTACAGCCTAACTCTTTTGTTACTTAATATTTACAATTATTATACATAATATTCAATATATAATTTATTTATTATGATTTGTGACAGTGTATTTAGTGATTATTATTGTAATTATATTGCTTAAGACTTTTGTATACTGTGTGTTAGATCTTTGGTGTTACAAAGTTTAAGGAAGCCTCGTGTAAGTATCAAATATCAAGTAATTGGATAAGTGAAATATAATGAGTAAGCGAATGGGGAATTAGGTGTACCTTGGTAAGTGAATTAGAAAGAGAAGCCCTTCGCGAAGGCCTTAAGTGGATTAAACAAGAACAGTTGCCATATGCACATAGCCTGCAAACTGCTCTACGTTTCGTTTCCGGGACGTAAATAAACAAAAGATAATTTAGATAAACATATTTATTTATTACGTAGTTGTTACTTGTATAAAGTTACGTCTTGAAAAGATAAGTCGCACTCACACCAACAAACACACACTGGTGTTTAAATATATACATAATTTAATTTAACTTTTCTCTATTTTAAATAAGATATTATTTATGTATAGACACGTATGGTTCAATTTGAAGTCATACGTGTTAAATTTTGTTGGGGAATGGGTTCAAACACATCAAATCGAAATCAATTCGGTATGGAGTCGTGAGATGACGTAAGGTATATCACGATATTGTAGGCATAAAAAGAGATGTTAAAATATATAACCTTAAGTCCATTAAAAACCATTTCGGTTTAATAAATTTTGATGAAACTTAATCGTTCTTTTATCTTAAAAGCTGAAGCTTCACACAAATTTGGTCATTATTAATTAGTACCAGATACTTAGTAATGATTTTCTCAAAAGAAAATATGTTAATTATATAGGTGACTGCAACTGGTTCATTAGAATAAACTATCGGAGCTATCAGACCGTTTACTATAACTAATCCTAGGATAGAAAGTTACGTTAATGAGTTTTATATTGGAATGTAATTATTTTTTTATGTATTCATTATATACTATAATTTTATGAAGAGCTTATCTTTATAATAAGACTAGTTCTCTCAATGTTTAGTCGCACAAATATGTTGACTTTATAAATATTTTATAATATAGAACGATAGAAGTGTATAGAATCCCAAAAAGTAAGCCAAATATTGCCAAATAGTCTAGTTCTATATAAATAAAGAACCAGGTATTGGCTCCAAGGTTGGCCTCGCTGCCTCCAACCCACGCGAGCCTTGGACCAGCGCCAACGTCCATACTTACTTTCATTGTATTGCACTTATTAATATGGAGTAATCAATTAAACACGTTTTAAACTTAAGCCGTACTTTTGCCCGAGGCTTTACTTGCGTCATAGTCTATAAAAACCCTAAGTAAATATCTCTTCACTCTATTTTATATTAATTGGTTCAATTGTTTTGTGAGGATGACTAATGAACATACATACAACATATACTTTCTTATTTGTTATATTAGTCTGTGTTAGATTACACTTAACGCTCTATATAATATTGCTTATTTCCAACTCGCTACTTTTATAATTAATTCCAATGTTAGATATATCTATATCTTATTGGTCATACGGAATTATTATCTTATTTTTAAGATATATCTATATTATATTGTTCATTGTGGAATTATTATCTGATTTTTAAGATATATCTATATTTTTCTGTTCCTTGTGGAATTAGTATTTTATTTTTATTTATTGTATTATACAATCAATTGCTTTTATTAATGGTATAAAAATATGATTTCTAAAAAATGTTTACTGTTTTTATTTGATATATTATAATATATTAATAATAATTATTGATCTTGTCACGTAATTCCATTCATTACGTTTTATTGATGTCAGTGTTTTCTACGTAATATGTTAATATGTAGTTAATACGTTCCATAATAAGTTCTACCGGTATGAGGTGAATTTTAAAACAGATTTTAAAATATATAAATATAATTATTTAAATTGATTTAAATAGAGTACTTACTTGTGGGTTTATAATCTGTTTGCTTGCAGAATTGGAATAATTTATTTTATTATAAATATGTATGTGTTTGTCATGTTGAGAATGTGTTTACTTTAAGTAAAGGATATAGTGTAATAATAAAAAAATCTCATGACGAAATAAAACTATTATAAAAAGAACTATTATAAAATTCTATTAATCATGATTTTTACAACAATATTTAATACTAAATATGAAGTTTGTATAATTTAACGGAAATATTAATAATGTAACATTTTGTAAGTTCAATGTTGCCTACCGAAATTCAAGAATAATTTTAAGTTTTAAATTAATGATGGTTTCGAACATCACCTCTTTTCATATAATTTTTAATCTATTCTGTCCGTATTTGACATCTAACTAATTTATTTTGGACATTGATAGTGTCAACGTAAACAATAAAGTAGGCGTGTAATGATCGCATTGCAGTGTGTAATGTTTTCATTTAATAAATGTAGTTCTAAAAAAAAATACTACTTCCAAATATTATTTTAACTATGCTAAATTTAACACTCCTTAGTCAGCTTATACTTTTTCTTAGAAAGGGGTACAAACTTTTTGTTTCCAATATATTGATAATCATCAGCTTCGGTATTTAAGGAAACATTGATTTTGAAGATTGTGTTCCTGCGCTATTCGTGTAGTATCTCGCTTTCAACTCACGAACCGGCCACCCATCCGCGGGGCTTTCTACTGAACACTTACTACAAATGCACGCTATATACCTACTGTACAAAATAAGTTTTCCAGGAATATATTAATATCAACATTGCTTTTTATCAATACAATATTGAATACTATTTTTAAAGTATTGTTAATAACTTTGTGTGTTGTAGTTATTGTATAAGATGCCTACGAATATTATTCTACGCCTGATAAAATATAATATTAGATTCACACCGCAACTGCAAAGATATATTATTCTGTAAGGTACCTTTAGATTCAATTTTACATTGATTTTTTTTTTATTTTAATAGAGTTTTATTATTTGTAATACATATAATAAACAGGCGCTTTGTGAAGGTAAATTGTAAGGGACTTCTTAAGGATTTCTTGTCAGAGATTATATTTATTAGGATCTTTTATATTGTTATAGCAACTTTAACTTGCTGTGTTTAATCTGAATTTTGTTAGGATCTATATTTATGAAATGTATTATTTACAATAAAAATATATATTTTACCGGTTATAAAAGTATCACGATAATACTACAAACAAAATTAAACAATATTGGTATTCTGTTTGTTATTTAGGATTTTCCATTGGTACATACATTGTCAAGGGATGTAACAACATTAACTTAAATGATATTAAGAGGTAGCTATTAGTTTGGTGTATTTTGACAATTTAAACAGTTAGGTATATACCTACCTATAAAATGTGTGTGTATCTGAAATATTTGTGAGATTAACAAAATCCATAATTATCTTTTTCAGATTGGGGCACCAACTGCGAACCGGGAGAAGTTAGCGAGGCGGAGGCCGGTCGCATGCGTCCCGAAGACTATCGCCTCGTGTTCCTCAGCTCGGATTCGTCCTGCCGAGAGGACACGGAGGACTCCGCCTCCACAGCCTCCTCAGCCGCACCTCCCGCGCCCGACGATTGCGACTGGGATTACTTTGAGCCGGGCGCGCCCCGCCCGCCTTCGCCACCAGCACCGGCACCGCCCCGGCCGCCGCCCACCTGCCCCCGTGCCTGTTCCTGCGGTGCTGAGCCTCGTATCGTGGCAGTGCCGGTGCCGGTGCCAGTACCGGTGCCCGCTGCGCTGTGGCCCGCGCTACTGGCCTTTCCCGCGCCCCCACCTGCCCCCCATTGGAACACCTACCCCGGCTTTCCGCCCCTCGATGCGGCGGCCCTCGCGCGGCTCACGACGGCCGCTGCCGTTGCCGTCACCGCTGCTGCCACCGCGTCTATCCTGCCGCCGAATAAACTCGAAATGACCATCGACGAGACCGATAAAGCAGTACGCGCTGTATCGCAGGCGCCCGATATCGATAATGATAAAGACGATAAGATTATTGAGCGCTCAGTCGAACATGAGACGTCGGACGAAATCAAAGTGATAGCGGAGGACTCTATATCAGTTCTGTCCGAAGCAGTGGACGCAATGCCGGACCACCTCGACGCGGAGAACGCGTTTCCATCTTCCAATGAATCCGCCGAGTCGAGTGACTCCGAGGCCGGTGTGGCGAGGCGAAGCTATGACCTGCGCAGCGGCGCGCCCGAGGAACCAGCCACAACCGATGAGGACTCTGACGACTCGGGGGGAGGCGGGGGACAGTTTTCCCGGGTGTTCGTCGTCAACCCCGCGGACTCGTCCTCGGACATGGAGGACAACGCAGATAGCAGCGGCATTGATTGCGACGACTCATTTGACAAGAAGTCGGACAGTCTAGAAATAATAGCGGCGGAAATTGCAGTTCAAAACAATATTAATATAGAACCGGAATCCAATCAACAAGTTTTGCATACTAATAATGACAACATTGTCGTTTTGGAATCTGTAAATTTTTCTGAAAACTATCCTATAATTTCTTTATGTAATAATAGTACCGATAGTGGTGAAAGTGTATCTAAAAATGCAAGTATTATGACATTTTGTGACGAAAACATGCTGCAGAGCGAAATTTGTGAAAAGTTTAACAGTTTTAATACGGTAACTGACGATTACGAAAATAGTTTAGATTATCAAAGCAACACGGAAAATAATCAAAGTAGCGGTATTTCGGAAAATATAGAGTGTGATTCTTTAGATAATTCATATAGTTCGGACTATAACATAAAAGTGTCAGTGTCAGTCGATTCAGAGTGTACGTATAATACTCCAAATTCAATATCAAACGAAATACAGTCAGTACAATTGAGAAAACTATCACCTTCACCGGAACTAAAACAAAACGAAACAAGTTTACAGACATTATCGTCATCTACCGTAGAAAAAATAGACCTGTTTAAAGGTATCGAACGCACGCTCAGTGAGTTATTGAAGAAAGAATTAATGGAGGACCAAGGGGAGGAGAAAATACACAATTCGCGGCCGGTTTGTTCGGCGGAGGGGAGCGCGGGCGCACCTGTGGCCGCGCCAGTCTGCCGCCCGCTCTCGCCCGACGCGGACGCGTGCTTTACGAGCCGCGTTATGATAACACACGATCGCGTCTCCGTCGTCACGTCAGACACGACGCGGCTCATGCGTGACATTATAGTGCATCATACCAACTCACAGAACGAGCCGGATTTGACCGCTAGTGAACAAGATAACGAATCTAACGAACAATTATCTGACGCCGAATCGCCGCAACCTTCGGGTGGAGTGACTGTTGTTAGCAATGCTGACACTCTCTCGGCAGTCGTATGTCTCGAGGAAGGGCTCGCAGATGACGATTCATGGGTCGAGGACGTCAGCCACGATGACGACGCCACTTCACCCTCAGATTCGGATTCGGGGGATGAAGCGACGTTGCCCACACGTGGGGACTTTGCATACTGTAGGCGTTCCTTAGATTTTACTTTACACACAATTGTCGAAGAAAGCTGTGAAGAAAGTGAAACGGAGCAAACCGTTAAAAAAACACGACCTATATCGGCAACCGAGTTAGAAAAATACTTTTTCTTCGGTTTAGGTGACGGGTCAAATGTTCGAGATGACGAGGAACAACTATCGGAAACGTCTAGCATATGTAGTGAAGGTGGCGAGTCGATCGTTGAAACAGAACAAACCAATCGTAAAAGTGGTGATAGTGATGAGCTAGTGTCCTCTCGTTTGGAAAAATATTTTTTGTCCGGCTTTATGGGTTTTAATCAAGAGAGGCACCACTCTGATGGTTCTGGAAGTGTTGGTAGTGATAGTGAGGGAAAACAGAGTCCTGAACAAAGACGAAAAAGGCTAGTAAGAGCTCGAGGCGCACCTAGATCACATTCATCTTCACTAGATAATTTATTAGCAGGAGATGAACCTTCTCAAGATACTCAGGAGATATCAGATGGATCAAGTACCGAGACTGAAGATCGCCACGAGTCACTTGAAAGACTCGACATGCCCGGTGAAATAAAACGAAAAAAACAGAGTAAAAAATCTCGTGGCTCGCCTGCCGATGAAAGAAGACAATCCGTAGAGTTCCCTGAGGAAGCTAGGGATGACACGCGCTCTGTATCAGAGGGCGAAGATGGTAGACTTACACCCAGAGTGGAATTCCCTCCCCTAGGCTCTGAACTTTCTGAATCTAAAAAACAAACTAGTAGAGATAGCGGTTTTGTGGGTAGTTGTGATGATTTATTAAAAAATAGCGATAATAGTTCAGATTTTGCTAGATCTCATGAATCTAAATCCGAATTAGAGGAAATTATAGAGGAAGCGCGACCAGAGCTCGATGAAAGGATCGATCGACCGCCGTCGTCACGGCCTCCTCCCAGTCCTCTAACAAGAAAAGATAGCTTTAATAATTGGTCATCGGATGAGGAGACGAATCTTATGATGACAAAAATGCGCACGTTTTTCAAACAAATGATAAATACGGGTAATGTCAGATCGTCAACACCAGCCTCATCTAACTCCGAAAGCTCACGCCCACCGAAACCACCCCAGCTACTATATTTCGAGAGCGAGTTGACGAGGTTGATGAAGACAGTTCCAGGTATACGGGACGAAGAGGTACGGGAAATCGTAGAATATTTATCAAGTGAAGATACGTGGAGTGACTCGTACGACTCATCAGATTACGCAGGCTCTGATTTAGAGGGAACGTCGGCCAATAGGTCTGCGCTTAGAAAACAAATATCGGACAGCTGTCGAGAGATAATAGACGAGTTCGATCGCGGGAACAGCGAAGCCGGATCATTAGAACGGGATGCGGTCGGCGCCTATCAGAGATTAGCTGCAACTTTGGGACGAGCTGGAGATGGATCCCCGCCGTTATTCGGAAAGGTGATGCGCCATATAGGTGGACGACTGGTAGCGTTAATGCATGAAGTATCAGCGGGGGCGCCTCCGAGCACGGACGAAGACAGTGCTTCCGAGCCGGGAGCGCTTGCAAGGAGTCGATCCCATGACATTTTAGAAGCCGCGGCCAGCCGGGGTAGTGTGGCCAGTGATAGCGAGAGATTTTCCTGGCGTGGGAGCTTCGAGTCCGCGTTGCTGGCTGCAGATTCCCGCGGCACATTGGGAGGTGAAGCCCGGCGCTCTCCCGCAGGAGCGGAGCTGGCGGCGCAGAAATCCCACTCGAGGAGTTGTGGTGCCATCAGTGGGAGCGAGGACCGCTTGTGGCGAGGAAGACGGAGGGCCTCCGCGCCTGACGCAGAGGTAAAATATATTCAAAATATAATGTTATATCGGCTAAAAACAATCAAGCTTATTGCTTATACTAAACTGAGTGGTTAATGAGCATTGATAAAATAATGATAACAAATGCAAGTTATCAGATTTCATTAGTGAAGTGTTAAGATATTTTGATATGATTTCTATCGATGTCAGTTAATCGTTTCTATTTTAATTACTTTTGTAACGATTTATTTCAAATAATCGCCATTTATCATCCATTTTATAATAATGATAAGTTTTCTTTAAAATATATTTGAATATTAAAATTAAGCATATTTGAAAAGGTCACCTTAAAAACCGGTAATAAATAACTAATTCGTCTTTCAAACTCACTAGATAGCAAAGGTAACTATTGTTTGATATTTTAAATAATTTTGTACTTTAATAAAAAAATATTCCTTGATTTCCAATAAAAGTATGTTAAAATGATGTATAGTTTAACTCAAAATATTTCTCCGATAATTAAATATGATTAAATAATGATATATCTCATTTTTAAAGCCTAATTACGTACATTGTATATCTGATGCATAATTCGTAAGAATCAATAAAGGCAAAATCAATTATCTTTTAGTGATTAACTGATTGTAATACATATAGTTTGCATAATTAATAAAAACAGAAATAAATATAGAAAATAAATAAATGTAAAATAAATATTGTCAACAGTCCGAAGAAGAACAGCGCGCAGGATCATTACCTCGGCTTCCTTCTATCACTGGGGCTGCGGTCCCGGCCGGGCCGGTGAAGTCTGCCCGCTATAGGGCTCCAGGGTTCAGGACGGCGACGCGCGCGGCCTCAGCCCCCGGTCTACATGTCCCGCGGCGGCGCAGGCCTCCCCCGGCGCCACAACCAGCCCTCTCACCTGCTTCAGCACCTAGTCTTCAAGGTATGTATTGGCAATTGAATTAAACATAAACATTTATTATAGATAAGTATTTAATAAATCCACACATAATATTAAAATTCATTGTATTCTGTCTATTATGCAATCAATATTCAAGAACCAAAAAGTTATGTACTCAAAAACAGCAGTCTGACTTAATACCTACATCTTTATTACTTAAATACAATTTTGAGAAACGGAAGAATTACTTTTAAATTATAGTTTCAAAGTATCAAATATAATCGATATGTCGATTATAATACTATTTGCATAATATTTGTGGTATAAATGGTATTGTATATAATACGTAGCAAGATAAGTTTATCATAAAACAGATAGGTGTCGAATACCAATTACAATGAACTAAAAATCTATCAAATTTAACTTTAATAACATTGCATAAATTTCACTGAAACGTGATTTTATCACAACCTACTTTAATTCTTTCTATACAAGTAGTCTACTTTTCCAGTCATTAGACTTAATTCTCTACATCTGTGACCTAGCTATGCTGAACTTGCACTTTTCTGACACGATTTCCCCATGTCACTTTCATAAATAGGTTATTTAGTTTTTACTTAATGGAAAGTTAATAACTTAACATTACCTGTTATCATTCCGGCCTGTATTTTTTATATACATTGTGAAAGTTCAATTCCAATCTTTACGTAATAGACTGATATACATATTATTATCTGAGATCTAGATATATGTATTAAAGATAGAGAATTATGTTCTAGAAACCTTTTAAAATCTAAGTCATGACCGGACTTCCTTTAAATTACGTAATTGGTGTTAATTGACATCATTAAATATTAATTAGTTATTCAATGTAATATGAATATTGTATAACTCAATCGAGACCCAAAAATTGATATCTGATTTCTAACAATTGCGATTGAATGCAACTTTCGTCTTAAATTTGAATATTTACAAACAGAAACAGATTTACCAAATACATAAAGTTTACTGATTCACGTTTTCTAACTGCGGGTCAATGAACTCTCAAATCGAAATGATCTCGCCAATTAGCGGTCACAGCTCGTGGTTCCATTTTCCATCTCTTGAGGAAAAAGACGATCTCCATGGGATTTCTAATCAAGATTACGATTATTATATACTTACATGGATTTAAATACGTAAACTATGAACTTCGTCTTTTGGACATATACAATTATATTATTAATTGCAAAAACTTCAATCATTATAATCTATGGAATGTTTTGTATGTATTCATTACAGTAATTCATTATTAATATACATACCATCTTTTGCTGACGCACTTCTGTTCAACTTGACCATAATGATAAAAGAACTACTCGTAACTGTTGTATGTTCGTGAGTTGCTTTGTCAACACGGCGACCCTAATGTCTTTGTTTCTCCGGTGGTGATTTTCATAAGATAATACTGAGCTTTCTTTCTTTCTTTCTTCCTTGGTTTTTTCTTTCTTTCTTTCTATCTTTTTTCTTCCTTTCTTTCTGTCTTTCTTTTTTTCTTCCTTTCTTTCTGTCTTTCTTTCTTTATTTTTTCTTTCTATCTTCCATTCATTCTTTCTTTCTGGAGTTTCTACTATTTCAGGTTTAAGATTTTTTTTGCTATCTTCCGACCAGTGCTATTTTTACTTTCAATGATGGTAATGAAAAATTTTGATAGTTTTACATATTACAATAACTTTTAAAACGGTTTCACGAATATCCTATGTTCAGGTAATAAAAGGTTTTATGTACTTAAAATATTTCGCGGTCAATGTTTCAAGACAATATATTTAGATCTATAAATAGTATAGCAAAACCACAATGACCACTATTTTCAATACACAAACCTTACATAGAACTTTGTAGCAAGAACTTAGCAATTACTAAATATTCAAGTCATAGAGTTTTTATACAAAGAGTGGAGAAGCCTAAAATGTGATCATTGAAATAAAAAGAGAAAGCAAATGAAGCTACCTGTCTCTCTTTCTTGCATGCGTGATAAGTAAAAGATAAGTAGCGGTCTGTCATCTTGTATTGTTATTATCTCTTATTTTTTCTCAGACACTGATACTAATAGGCCTGCCTATGACTCCCCTATACTATGTATAATTATATAAAATCCTATGGGTGAAGTGCCTAACAAAAATCCAAAATGTAAGTAATGATATCACGATCTAGTAATCAACACCTGAAGTGCATTTGCTTTCATATTCGATTTAGACAAATTCGCGCTAATAAAAATATTTCTTAAATTTTTAATACTCAACTTTTAATTTGAATGTAACTTATAAAATTCAAAATTCAAAATTCAAAATATCTTTATTCAAGTAGGCATTTACACGCACTTTTGAATCGTCAATTACATTAAATTGGTCAGTATAGTCAGTCTGTGAGTAAGCTACCACCAGCTCGGAATGCTGTTCTGCTGAGAAGAGCTGGCCAGAAACTCAACAGTTGCTCTTTTTAAATAAAATTTAACAATGTTTGACTTATAAATTATAACATCAACCCTGCAAATGAGTCAATTTTATTTATTTTATAAACTTAAATGCAATTTTGGAACGCAAATGCAAAATATAAGTCATAAATAGTCCACTGCGTTACTTTTAAAGTGATAGATTACAGAAGGCTTAAAATTATCTTAGCTTTGTTATTCTTAAGATTCACAGTCTTTTATCAGATTTATTCAGATTGATGTGAACATGTAAATTTCAACAAAAACCACTCGACAGGGAGAATAACTACAATTTAATTCGCTAACGTAATACCTTTTAAATATTCCGGATACCGGTTTCCTGACACTGTTTCCGGTTTATCAGATGTAACCAAGCGTTCTAGTTGCGCATGCGCACCGCAATTTGGTCCAGTATCTTGCGACCTTACCTTAGCTTGAGCAAGTGTTACCCAATGCTATCTGACCCGGATCCAATAAATGTGGAAGGCTGCTAGCAATTGTTTAATTAATAAAAATTAACATGTTATCTCGGCCTTAGCGCAAAAGAAAAGTTTGTTGAAGGAAATCATTTAAATGTATCAAAATTATTTGCATGTTTTGCAAAGACGCCTGGCCGAATTTTAACGTGACCCAGATATCAAAGGTCAGATTATAAGAATGCTTTGTTACAGCATGGCTTGATCATAATTAACCTTTATAAAACCTTGTTTGTTAATTATTATTTTGTAAATGATACAATTACATAGTTGAGACAGTTGAATGATTCTGAATGAAGTATGAAAATTGTGTTAAATTTAAATAAATAAATTATATAGTGTAGTTATAGTCAGTAGTGTAGTTATAGTCATAACTTTTCTGTGCCGAGATAAGAAATCTTTAATTATTCTCCAAAATATTCTTTATTCTAGAAATAAAAGCTTTTTATTTTATAGCTATATATATATAGGAAAAAGTATAGATCATATAGATATAGGAGAAAGTATAGAAATCCTACGATACTTAAAACAATATATAAAAGGTATTCTTAGTATAGTATTTTAACGAATAAAACAAACCTTACATTCAACCGGTTGTCAGATCATCAGACCATAATATCATTTCTATGTATGTACGTGACTGGGAATAGATAATAAAATTAAGGCTGTATTCACACCGTCAATCAATAACGATAATAAAACAATTACTCAAGGAGTACATGTTTGAACACGAACACCATATTGTAAAACAATGTACTCGTATGGGTTTGAATCGATTGTTAAAATTATTAATACTTATGTTGCAGATATGTCCTTATGTAACAGATGTCACAAATTCATAATTCATGTTCAACATTTTAAGTTGAATCGAGTGTTATTCATGTCACAAATGTTAAAGTTTTTATATAAGAAAAATGATTTGAACATTTTTAATGTCGTGAATTTTATACGCCACCATATTATACTAGTGAATTAAAATGGAGATTTAAATATGAGATTTTTTTTGGACAATTTTAATGTCGTAAATTTTATAGTCTATTGTATTATTACTTGAAAACTAAAATTAAATTTTAAAGTTATATTGCACGTTTATAATGTTAAAGCATATTATTACTAGTGAACCAAAATTGATATTTAAAATTGAAAAAAGATTTTAAAAAATTTTAATGTCTGAATTTATACGCTGCCATATAAAGTCAGTAGTATAACTCATACCAAATTACAAGTAATCAATAATTAACTCGTTACCTGCATTAAGACAACCAAAGAGGTTATATATAAAGGCATAAAAAAAGAAACTCAGCTTGCATTGTTTTTGTACGGCAATTAATTTGAAGACTTACATGTAACAATCGCGAATTACAATATCTCTAGTGATTGCTTTCACTCTTCTTTCTCACACTTCAAGATGTTTTATGGAGTCGTTGATTAACTTGTTAAATAGATTGATTACGAAATGTTTTAAAATGTATTTATGTAATCCAAAGATTAATTGATATTTAAGAATTATTATCAATTCAGACACGATCTCCCTCGATTATAATAATCAGATTTTTGGGGCATTTAAGTATTCAAGTTATATTTAAACCTACGTAATGGTACCGGTACTTAGTGGTGCAATGGGTTTAGTTATCGTGACTTCACTGAGGCTTATTGCGATGAAGTAACTCCTTCCAGCAATCATAGTACGCTCCAAATGTCACACTGATTATAATATTGATACACATTTAGTTCAGCAAGGGCTTATATTAATATACGATATTGAGTATTTTACTATACATTTGTACAAATACTGTCAATGTTTTGAAAATATCGAAAAAATTAAATTAAATAAATCGATTCGAATCCGCTACCTCTAGGAAACCGTTCCGTTAACGAATGAACCATCGTATTACTTAATGTAGCTAAAGTGGTAGTATTTATATTCCAAATTCAAATATTGTTTACAATGCGTAGTGTAACCAATCGTTGTTGAATATCAAACTCGGTTGGTTTCTTTTATTGTCTAAGGTTTTTGTGAATTCTGCTATAATTCAAATACGAGGAAGGCTGAGATGTTCAAGCTTAGATCGCGTCGAGGCCAACCGGTATTCAAGTGACGTAAGTTATCGGATGAGTTCATTTTTAGGGATCCCGATCCGGAATCAAAAAAAAAAATATCCGATTTAAATTAAAAAATAACTAGGTATATTGACTATAATTTTTTTTTGTCACAGACTTTAAAAAAAACAAAACTAATTTGATGTAGATCTACTTTTAAAAGTAAAACGTTTTCTAAAAGTGAGGATAGAAAACCTTATTAAAATACTATTTGATATGGATGAAATGTAAAAAGTTATCGTATGCGGAACACCAACGGAAGTAAATTCGTACTTGGCTAACTCGTTTAACAATAAGTTACCTTCAGCGTTTTAACTTGATTCCATTTCGTAATAACATGGGGAGGTGAAGTCCTATCTATAAATTTCGTCATTGAGTGTATGTACCTTCAGATAAATCGATTTTAAATATATTTTTAATCGATATTAAATATAATTTGAATCGATTTTTAAGCACAAAAAATCGACGCTACCGAATGCATTGAAAATCGAATGTAGATTTGTGTTGCTATATAAACTTTTACAGCGTTTACTATGTAGTATTTTTATTCTATTAGTATTTTTTGTTCTTCATCTTAGTTACCATCTTTATCATAATTGTGAATATTGTTTTAATTGTATAATTTAACATTTAGTTCTTAGTTATAAACAAACTTTTTACATTTTTTTTGTTCATAAACAACATACTATTTTTTTTAAGTGAGCGGCAAGAGTTATATTATTGTACGGATTATCTTATACTATATTTGTCGATAACTGTTAAGTGTGTCATATCAAATAAATAAATAAACAACACTGTTGCGTCATATGACTTCAAAGCTACCTGATGTTATTGTACAGCTGTATACACTTTCCTATGTACCTTCACCTGTTCAAGATAACACATAGTCGATGAGATAACGTATAATACTTATGTTAGAATTCACTGTGTTACAGTTTGACCTGCTTACTTGTAATCTTTTCTGTAAATACTAGCGGACCCAACAGACGTTGTCTTTAATTAAAAAAATCAAACTTAAAAAAAATATATTAAAAAGTGATCACAATATCTAACGTCATTACATGTACATTGATCATAATTCGACCCATAGATACCGTATGAATATGTAAATAAAGATTTTTTGTTTGAATAAATGAATTTGTTCCAATATTTTTATTAAATTTCGAAGCATGTATCGGGCCGCTAGTACTAAAATATTTTTCTTATTTCTATCGCAACGCCAACTATAATTAAAATATAATATTATTTATTATTTGACATTGCCATGGTAACGTATATATAAAGATGTAAGCATAGTGTATAGTGCATAAGCATAATGTAAAACCGTAACAAATTGATTCATAATATTGTTATAATTTGTTTTTATGATAGAAATATAGAAAGGTTTGAGTTATGAAAGTATTATTAAAATTTTCTTAAAACTTTCCAATGAGATAATCTTTAAATACCATTTGCCATGACATTTGACAGTTATAGATAAAAAAGTTATTAAGATAGGATAATTTTAATGTTTAAGCTAACTTTCTAGATTGGAAAACAGAATGTTCGTATGGTTCTTCGCTTTCTCTAGAATCGACTTTACCTGATATGACGTGGCATCTTATAACATAATAGAATACATGAATATTCATTGTGTTGTAGTACTTAAGATTAATTATAGGTTTTTTGTATAGATGGTTATCTATGCAAAAAGAAGTTAAGATGTCGAAAAAATACTTCAAAGTGCTCTTACACGTGGATGATTTTTATTTTTTAAGATGTCGAAAAAGTACTTAGAAGTTCTCGTATGTAGATGATTTTTATTTTATCTTTTATATCATTTTTTTTATACTTCCGTGCGTATCTTGTTAGGATTTTTTTTTTAAATTTGTGTTTTGTAATTATTATCTTAATTATAAAATCAGCAGTTTAGAGGTATAAAAATCGCCATAACTACTCAATTTTAAATTAAAGTCATATTTTTATATACATATAATTCAGAATCAACTGTTTTCTTTTTATTGAGAATAAAAAATAATTATCCCGGTATCATTAATTTCCGTAAAGTTTGAAAAAGGGTTCGAGTTACCCGGATACACACTTCGACGGTCACCAAATTATTATTAGCAACATCGTATCGATTTTAAAAACAATAGGGCACAATGAAGGTACGGACAACAACATTTTTATATATAAAATAAACGTAATGGTAATTGTTGAGAGATAGTTTCATTACTTTTACGAGACGCGGTATTTTTTTTCCTGTTCTTCTATGTGTGCATCTCTTCTACACACGTTTAGTGTGTAATATTCTTATATTTGAAGATATTGGGCGGTACTACAATACCACTATACACACCATCAGTGCGCTCTTAATAGACCTAATAACAATATTACTATTAAGAAAGGCAGCATTGTTTTTTGCATGTTATTCTCAGTGTCCATCTCTTCTACACACCTCTAGTGGGAAAATTCTTATATTGGAACATATTGGGCGGAACCACGATACCACTATACACACCATCTGTGCGCTCTTATTCTCTCTAGTACCAAAATACCAACTTAATAACATAGCCTAAAGTAGGGCCAATAAATGGTTTGTCCACGAAATTTGTATGGCTTCAATACCACTGCTATCATGTAACATACGGACAAGTATTTATATAGTATATTTCTTCATATATTTTTTTCTGAATATAAAAAAAAACTACTAAATCGTAACAATGGTCAAACAACGAATTAATCAATGTACCGTAAATGTAGAAAAAATGTTTCCTGCTATTGTACCAATTGTTTGATAGAACTGAAAGTTTAAACTGTTTTTAAATGTCTTTAAAATATAGTAATCAATAAATAAAGCTAATATGCGTTTAAAAACCAGAGATCGATTGTGTAATGCAATTGATCAATCTGCGCAGGCGCATGTGCTACTTGAGTTTAATGAGAGTAAGGAGGTCAATACCCGCTATATATAGGAATTATTATTACTAATAATATAAGCACTTGTTAGATGATATTCATAGGATGCTTTGTATGTTCGTTAGTGTAAAAAATGATGAGAAGTTCATATAGAGTTTAGTTTAACTGCGCTTAATATATAAGACTGCTTTTACTTCGATTTTTTTTCAATTTACTACTTCTATACTATACTACTACTATATTAGACTACTATACTATAGTAGTTTATTCTAGCACTTTTTTTTCCATCGGTGAATACTTATTGTTTAAAATATTAAATTTTAAAGTAAGAAGAGTTTAAATAGAGATGTGCTTTCAAAATAACAGGGTAGTTTAAATTTAAATCTTCATAGGGGCTAATTAAAAAATTTTAAATATACGAATATTAAAATGTATTTGAACAGCTATTTTGCTCCGTATAATCGTTCTATAACATTCAAATTAATCTTCTGCATTTAGTGTACTTAATGAAATCTAAATGAATGTAAACATATTATTGTTGTAAAATAGATGTTTACGTTACGAAAGTGCTATATATTTTTTATTTATTTCATTATATGTAGTTAGATTTTTCCATTGTTTCTTTTCCATTATAAAGTAGATACAATTTTGGTCTATTATAAAATTATGTTGTTTTAATCACGCCAGGATGGAGTTGTTTTATGATGATTTAACAAGTTAGTTATAGTTAGTTAAGTAAGTTCATATTACCTATATATGTTATATACCTATTTCTAGTCGAAGGTAAGCGAGTATAAAAACAAGTTAGGTAATTAATACTATAATAACCCTTTCTGTATCAAGTAATGTTGCATTGTGTTGTGATAAACTGGACTTTATACGCAATGTTGGAAAAACTGGCAAATCCGGGTGTAATTTAATTATAAATATATTACCATATTCTTATATATGAAAATTGTCCTATGTGTGCGTATTTATACTACTAATATAAAACTGCCAATCAAATTATATCACGTGAGTATTGATAAATAATAAATTGCAATAAAACATTTCACTGAAAATACAATTTTACAACATTGATATGATACTGATATTGAATACTTGTTGCAAATCTATCTCAATATTAGAACATTCTACAATTTTCAAATGTAATTTGACACGTCCTGCGAGTACCGAATATTATGTTTTAGTGTCAATTGTGTCAATATTTTCTTAGTTTTGAGGTTAAGGCTGAACAGCTGATTGTTTACGCTATTTGTAAACTGTGAGATTTTGCGAAACAATGTTGTTTGTGTGGCTTTTCTTTATGTTTTAATGTTATTGTTTACTTTCAAAGACTAATAAGTTTACACAGGACCTCATTTTTAAAACAAGAGGGCGTTATTTTTTGGTTTACAATAATTATTTACGAGTGGTATTGCTAGCGACATCTAGGGTACGAGTTATGTAAACTAAACTAAAACGAATTGAGAACTAATTAGAATAAACTACTGTACTTATTGTAGTTATATAATAAATCTTGATACTTGAAACACGGTAAAATGAATCTCATCGTTGTACCCGCTATGAGTCTAACCAGTTTTTAATGATTTGAATAAACTTTACGTAACTGATTACGTTAGCTTTTACTGTTATTAAAATGGTTTTTATTATAGATTATAATAAACCATTTTGATACTTTTTTTAAATATTAATTTTTATATTACCATTTTATAACTCGTATCAAGTATCAAGTATGTCACTCTGTGCTATACTGTGGCAATGACATTCTTTCTTTTCGGTCAACTATGTACACCAGCGACATTGTGACCACTCTCTTCAATACATTCAATTAAATTTAGATTTTATTACAATTCTTATAAAGCTTATTATCGCCTGCCAATTCAAAGTGAAAATACGTGACAATTATGGGAAATAGCAGAAAGTCTTGCAAGAATGTATAATCGTTCTTTAATTGTTATATTCTTGTGAAATAATGTATTTGGTGTAGGTATTTTTTATCAATGAAACTAATCAAAATATTAAAGAAATATCGGATAATTTACCAACAGTTATTTTTTAGAAAAAAATATTCGTGGCCACGTCTGTACGTGTGTCCGTTTGTCCTTGACACACTTATTGAAACTAACACAAAAACACACATACTATAGTCAAATGATCAGATGTTTATTTTATCTGTTATTAGAATATTAATCTATAAAAGAAAAAAAAAATAGTATTTAGTAAACGATAGTGAATAAAAAGAAATTTGAAACTTTTTACAGGATAACATATCTTGTGTTTTTATTTATTGTTGATATCAATTTATTGGTGTAATAAAATATTAAATGTTCATTTTTAAAGATATCAAGTAGTTATCTATATGAATATAATTTAAACCTATTCTCATGTGTATGTGTCATTATTTTTCATAGTTTTGAAGTTTATAGGTAGATGTCAGATCTATCCATCTAATTATTATTATTTGTGAGGGTATAGATAATTATAATGATTTGTAGGCCTTTTTGTTTATATCAATATTTGTAGGCATTATTGTCTTCTTGTGCCTGTACTTTAAAGTGCACGTAAAATATTCTATGAATTAAGCTATAAACGAGGCAACATTGTCATGTTATTTATATACTTATCTTCTAACAAACATACACACAAATAAACGGTTTTTTCCACGTACATGTACGAACGTTTGCATACATTCACTCACGCATCACATACATACACATAAACACATATACATATACAGTTATTATAAAATGTACAGTCGGCATAAAAATGTATGCTACCAAATTACGTAGTAATCCTAATTGACCTCTGTACTCAGTCGCAGTGAGTCAGGGCTGCATGTCCATTGCTGTGGCAGGACTATCTTCCAATTTTATTTCTAATTTTTATAATTAAAAATAATATTACAGTGGACGCCGCTTATTGTGATCGCGGTTACTGTTATCAGCCGGCTATTGTTATCGAAAATGGTCGGTCTCAAATTTCTCCTCAAAAATACATTTGAAAAAAGCCTCTTATTGTGATCAAAAGTTGCTTATTGTTATCGATTTAGAAGGGTACAAATGCTATTTATAGAAATATTTATTAATGAGATAATCCTCATTCAAAAATCCTTTTGTTTGAGTTTACAATCTTTACCTATTGTACAAATTCCGACCTTCCGATTAAAAGTTTCTCACTTTTCCCTTTCGTTAATTACCTTTTTGAAAACAATTAAGCGATGGTCCTGCATTTGTCTATAAAAGGCTTGAAAATTCAAATTTCCCTCAGTTCTCCTCAAACTACCGATAGAGTTGAAGTAATCGTATCTGAGACAGTTTTTGAAACATTTTTTGAGTTTAATCGTTCGAAGTGCTTAACTAAAATTAAAGTCATGCGAAAACGCCGAGATTATACGAATGAAGAAAAACAACAAATTCTCGAAAAGTACGATCAATTACCGAAAATAAGTCAACGTGATGCTGCGATTCAACTGGGAATTTCTCAACCACTCCTGTGTAAATTTCTAAAAAACAGATCTGAGATCGAAATATACTATAGAGTACTTAAATCAATTCTAAATTATTACAATTCATATTTTATCATTATGATCATTTATTATGTGCACTAAAATCCCCCAAAAAGCATGAAAAAGTACCAACCGCATAATGTTATCATTCGGCTATTGTTATCAAAACGGGCTGGGCTGAAAGTGATCACAATAAGCGGCGTCTACTGTATTATTCTTAAATCCGTCACACGTAAACTAAAATACATTAAAAATATGTAACAATATGACATAATCATTATTATTTATCGTAAATTAAAAAACACATTTTAGTTTAATGTCAAACAATTAAAAAAAACGCTTATATTTATTATTAGAATACATTGGATGGTTGTCAAAGAATAAAGATGCGCTGTGATATTATCAATAGATAATTAAATTCAATTAAACTCGTTCTTCGTATACTTAATTATGTAGCATCACAAAAATGAATCCTGCCTTAGGAATAATCTTATTCTAAACAGTGTTTCTGTGAATAATAAACGTACTTACTTAAAATAACTGAATATATTAGTAAAATTTATTATAAAAGCTATTTTAAATGCGATAACAAGCTAAATGTTTAAAGAATAATAAATAGTCCCAATCGTTAAATAATAACAATTTTAGATAAAGTTGATTTTGACTCAGTGTTGTAATATTGCATAACATATTCTAGAACATTTTAATGTTATTATTATTTAAATCATTTATATTATTACTTCGTTGTATTTATCAGACCAGACACGTTTTATTTAATGTATGGTAATCTCGGAAATATTTTAGTTTTTCTGAGACTAGCGAGGAGGAGTATCGGGTTTTAAGATTTTAAAAAATGAGTGATACAAAAGTGGTCGTGAAAAAAAACGACGTTACTTGCTGGAATTGCTTTACTACAGAAGATGGAGACACGTTATCAGATACTGAGGATGATAACTATCGACCGGTTACTCTACCAAAAGTGCGTAAAGAACACAGAGAAAAATTCAAAGTTTATTCATTTTTGGCATCTGAATTATCTAAACCTAAAGCAGTAACACTTAAACATAAAGTAAGTACGCATTGTAGTATAGCTAAAAAAATTGATGAAAAGTTTCTAGAACAACTTACGAAAGATACAGAGAATATGAATTTAAAATGTGGTAAAAACATTTCTGATGAGACTTTGAGTACATGTTTAAAACAAAATCAAGAAGATATTGTGCGAATTACTAAAACCGATACCAAAGATTTTGATGTTTCGGGTATAGAATTGGACTTACAAAATGTAGAAAGTATAACATCCAAAGATGATACAAATGATTGTGTGTTAGAAAATACTACACAATACACCAAATTAACGATGACAGAAAATTTTGCATCGATCTCGGATATTAATAAAACTATACAAAAAAATTCTGATTGTAACAATGAGTTAAGCAATTCCAGCAAAATAGTGGAATTAAATTTGACTCTACCACCAACAGCTGTGGAAACAACAGAATTGACGATGGTGACGCCACCACAGTTAAAAGAAATATCGTTTATTTCGCCAAATAACAACTCTATTTTAGAAACACACGATGCACAGACAAAAAAAAGAGGTGAGCTTGAAAATGATGTAGCCATAAAATCTACTGATCCAACTGACAGCAATTATTGTACAGAAAATATAAATGATTCAAATGTATTATCAGATGTGATTTGTGAGAACTCAAAAACTATTACTATTACTAAATTACCCATAATGAAACAAAACGTAAACAGCAGATATTCACCACTTTATAAATTGAAGAGATCTGCAAGTACAGATGAGGCAATTGATATTACTTATAAATCTTTCAGTGAAGCAATGCCCACAGTTTGTAGAAAGACTTATAAAGAAATGGATCTAAAGACCACAGTGAGTGGTAGTTTTTCCAAAATTGAAACAAAACCATTAGCTTCATTGTCAATGAAAAAAACTGACACAAAAAATATACCATTGCTACCAAATCAAGGTCGAACAGAAAGTTCTAGCACTCAAGTAACATCTATTAACAAAGATAAAGGCCTTTATTTGTCAAAAACTTCTACGGTTACTTCAAAGTCACTGCCCAATGGAATGTTACCAACATTTAGGAAAAAAGAATACATTACACCATCCAAGAGCACAACCTCTAAAACACCTACAATAATCACAACTGAAAAAAAATCAATTTTAAAACGTAAATCTTCGGAGTTATCTGTAGAACCAAAAAATAATATTTCAACCGATAGCAATTATTGTGTCGAGAATACGGAAGACATGAATTTATCTCAAGGAGTACATCGTAAATATTCCAAAAGTGATATTGGTACTAAACTACCTGTATTGAAACAAACTATGAACAGCAAATATTCGCCATTGCATAAGTTGAAAATAGCTAATAGTAAAGATAAAATAGTTGTCAATAAGGATGACACCGATGTCAATGGATCTCTCACTGAATCCAGAAATACCGAACATGGTAAGAAATCTGAAGAAACAACATTAGAATTTATGGAATTATCTGACAATAACGACAATAGGTCAGACGTTCCATTGGTAATGTCAACTCCTAAAAATATTGAAATTGACAATAAATTTTCGGATGCATCTGACGAAACAAATAGATCTTCAATAAGTAATACCACATCTCTTTGTAGTCTGTCAGAATCTATATTGGAATCTGGGGTTCATAACGTAAGTGAATGTAAGAATAGCGTTAAATCTGAGATTGAAATATGTGCTGATGTTGCTAACGAAAAAGCTGAAAACGAATACAATTTTGATTTTCCCAATGGTTCAAAGTTTTCAAAACGTCGCTCGGCATCAACAGAGGTTTTAGGAAAACTATTATGTCCGTCCATAAAACGACGGAGCACGTTGTCTATGGATCCTCGGTCACTAAACTTTTCAGGTACATAACATTAATCATTATCCTGTTATAAATATTTTTACTTACAGCACAGTTAAAAAATATTTATTTCGTTTAACTATAAAATGTTAGTTTAGTGGTCCTCACTCTCGTATGCACATATTCAGTTCTATTATAAATGGTAATATCTAATTAACAAATAGGTACCGGCATCATTAATTTAGTCAGATTCAATGTGGCTGCGCTCGTATAATGAATCGCGATTTAACAGGAAACATTGTTACAGGATGTGATAAAATTATTCTGTACCGCAGTAAATAATTTAGTTTTTGTGAACACTATCGGTTGAAGTATTGTTCGGAATATAATGGCGTTAATGAAATCCACGCCAGCATCATATTATAATTCTATTACAAATAATGAGAATATTAGTGCTGAGAGTGAATATGTAGTGCCTCAATATGAACCTGTGAATGTTTATTCCGTAAATGATGACGTGGTAAAAGATTGTAAAGAGCCCTCTTTTATGCGTAGATTCTGGAATATGTGTTGTTGTGTTCGTCAAAAAACGGAAGAATTACCCGAGTCTCCAGCAGATGATCCTAATTCTTCTTTAGTTGAACATCTTGGCTGCAGTTACACTTTAAATAGAGACTTGCCGCAGCATCAATCCATTCCTTCAATTACTGTTACAAGATTAATTGACAATGATTCTATAAAATCAACTCAGCTCCTACTGAAGAATGAGCAGAAGGAGAACAACTCTATAAGCATTAGTATGAAGAAACGAGGTCAAAGCAAATCATCAGATGATTCAGGAAATATAAGTAAATGCAGCACTCTCAAGGCTGGTGAGAAAACGTCCTTCATTCGCGAAATATTGACATGTCGGGATACATTTCTGTGCTCCCTGGAGTGGTGTGATAACTCGCTCACACGGAACAAAAAATATCGTTACGTAAAACGTGACAATTGGCTCGAAATAGAAAATGATGGTACCTAGAAATCTCGTTGCTTTCGTGGAGCACATGAACTAATTTTATACAACTCTCAAAACAGCGTTCGCACACAATAAAATCATAATTGTTGCACTGTCTTATAGTTCCACGTTATTCTGAATGACTCATCTGCTGCTTATACCTTCTCTCTTTTCTTTTACTGATTCTTCGTTTAAGTTTAATAGAATATCGTTGTAAAACATGTGTGAACATTGAAATAAAACTATTTTTCCGGATTTAACTCGCGTATAATGAATTCAATTTTAATTTACATTTTAAATCTAATCCGACGTTTCGAATGCATTGCAGCAATCGTGTTCACGGTAAAATGAGATGGAGGTGCTGCAAATCATTCGAAACGTCGGGTTAGATTTAAAATGTAAATTTAAAATTTTATTTATTATATTATGCGAGTTAAATCCGTGAAAATAGTTTTATTTCTAAACAAAAGTGTGTTTATATAATATTACCAAAAAAAAAAAAATACATATATTATAATTATGTATATATTTTTGCAGATGAGATGTACATATCCGAGGAGTCCCCGGGGCACGCCACTCTGCCCCGGCGCTCCAACTCGCCGCTGCCCCACGAGCGAGAGCTTGACAGGGAAAGATTCCCACATAACAGAAGCGGTCTCCAGGTAAATAAATCAGAATATCTATTAACACATCGTTATCCTAGTAACTTGAAAGCTAATTATTGTTTTTTAATATATAATAGCTTAAAAAAAATCTAATCATTATTGTAATTATATAACGATTAATTCCCACGCTCAGTGGATAGATGAGTTGTATAATATAAAACATTCAACAATAAATTAAAATACCTATGCGATGAAGACAAATTCAATCTATTTATAACACGGCTTAATATTAGTTTAGTTATTTACATATAAACTGGCTTATCTCAAAAGGTCACTTACCTTTCGATTTAATGTAAAATACATCACGATAGAAAAGCACAAAATAATACCGTCTTAACCATTGCTACAGAGATTAGAAAATTGATAAGAATTGTTTCAACGCTTGGACTCTGTTTGTATAACTGTAAAGTTAGAACGGGTATTCTTTGAGAGGTCTTTGCAGTTTGCAACCGTATAATAACGAGTACATTGTCATGATGGTTGCGACACGCCCTGCGAACAACTGGGTTTGCAAAACATTTGCTTGGGCTATTTAACATTAATGCCAGCGTAAATCTAAAATAACTTCCTAAATATGAAGAATATTAATCATAGAATCCTACAAATATTATGTAAATGATATTTAACTATAAAATAATTCGAGATATATCAATCACAGAATCAAACATAAAGTTAATGCTATAATAAAATGGAAAAGTGAAATCTTTCGAGATACCTAGAATGCAAGAATAAAGACTGTCGACATCAGTATCAATTGCTGACAAAATGCTATAGGAAATTCTCTTTTAATCTTTTATATGTATTCTTTATTGTCTATTTGTATTCATTTATAAATAATGGTAGTTATAAATGTTATTTAAGTGTAAGGTTTAAATGTTTTTACTTAATGCCATATGTGGTTTGTTGACCTGTTTCTCATGTCTTGTCGCCTCTTACTCGAGAGAAATCGTACATTATGGTTTCAACCAATCACAAGCTTTATAATAAAAACTAATGATAGGATCTTGTCGTCTTTATTAAAATGTAATTTATATACTATATATATTATATAGAATATCTTTAAAATTATAGTCTTCCTCATATAAAAGTATTATCACGCCATTCAATGTTTCAGGAACTTGTAAAATTAACTTAATACAAGGTTACAACACAATGTCAGCAGCGAAATATAAATTATAGCAAGGACAACAAAGTCACAATAATCGCTTATTTATACTAAAATACAATTAATTTGATTATTTGAATATAAAACCGATATCGGCAGCAATTAATCAAATAAGAGATAACATGTATAGTTTCTATATGGTTGTGGGTCTTTTTAATTAATTTATATACTCGCATAAAAAATGACCGTACAAATATATATATAAAGAGCTTGATTTCTTATGTTATGTGGACATATAAGACATTAAAAGAAAAGTTGTTTCATAGTGGGAGTGAGCAATGGAAAGTTGTCGTTAGTGCGTTTAAAAATTATAATACCTATCACCTTTAACAAGGCAGTGTATACGACGTGGGAATGTTAGTAATGTACGTAACCAGTGTCGTCATCGTAGTGTGCGGAGATAATGAACGTAAACAAAAACATTTACTCGCGTCGACACGAGCTGGCTTGCGAAATCATTGCATTGTTATTACTGTGTTAATCTCAGTTAATCAATAATTCCCCGAATTGTTCCACTGTATCGCACTTACGACACATTCATCCTATACAATGATAGGGCTGCGCTTGCGCATGTAGCATGGTGTAGTTGTAATAATCCTATTCATTGTTCTATTCACAGACTCGCTCGGAGTCCATGGCGTCTGTGTACTCCGGAGCGGGTGAAGGGGTGCGCGGGGGTGTGCCTGTGCGGGGGGAGGTGCAGTTCTCCCTGGTGTACAACTACCGGCTGGGAGCGCTGGAGGTGGGAGTCAAGCGGTGCCGCGACCTGGCACCCATCGACGTTAAGAAGAACCGCTCGGATCCTTATGTTAAGGTTTGTTGAGTTGTTAACGTTGACCTCTCCTTATCACATCAGTCTATCGCCATTCACAACTCCTACGCCAAGTGTGTTTGAATTTCAAAATGTTTTGCTTACAACTAACATATTTCACCAATTTACTAGATATTTTGGAATATTTTTTTATACTTAAAAGAAGGAATGAAAACATCTTTTAATATTTTTCTCATTTCCACCTACCCTTACACGACTTTTTTCAAGGTTCTCGCATTAATTAAAATACAATAGAATTAAGATCAAATTAGATATTGCGATTACTTTTTAAATAACAATAATGATCGTAACCCACAGGTGTACTTGTTACCCGACAAGTCCAAAACTGGCAAAAGGAAGACGAAGGTGAAGAAGAACACGCTGAACCCCGTGTTTGAGGAGACGCTGTCGTTCCAATCCTCCCTAGAGAGTCTCTCGACGCGTGCTCTGTGGCTCAGCGCCTGGCACGCCGACATGTTCGGGAGAAACGACTTCCTCGGGGAAGTCACCCTGCCACTGGCGGGACGCGTGTTCGACGACCCGGCTCCCGGCTGGCACGCACTGGGGGAGAGGGTGCGTACACTTCTCACTAATGTCTAACAGTTTAAGTTTCTTTATAGATATTAGTAAACATGAAAAATAAATACATTTACTAATAAATCTAATACCTGTTGTAAATAATAAAAAGTGTTAAAAATAAAAATCAAAAACTACGCAGCCGGTAGGATTCGAACCTACGCTCCCAGAGGGAATCTGATTTCGAGTCAGACGCCTTAACCACTCGGCCACGACTGCTCATTTGAATCCATCGTATGAGGCTTCCACTCGATTCGAGCATAATGGAATCTCTTACAACGGTCTAAAACCTTAATAAAAACCGCTATTCAAGACAGTAACGTAACTATGGTTCCCCATAGAGCGAGCGGCCAGAGGAGGCGTCGGGCTCCCGCGGCGACCTCATCGTGGGTCTGAAGTTCGAGCTGGAGCCGCGCGCGAGCACGGGCACGCTGCACGTGCTGGTGAAGGAGGCGCGGCGCCTGGTGCCGTCGCGGCCGGGCGCGCTGGCCGACGTGTTCTGCAAGAGCTACCTGCTGCCGGAGCGCGGGCGCCTCCACAAGCAGAAGACGCCGGTGTGTCGCCGCACGCTGGCTCCGTCGTGGCGCGCCGGCCTGCAGTACGCGCGCGTAGCGCCGGCCGGCCTCGCCGAGCGCGCGCTCGAATTGACGCTGTGGGACCGCGACAGACTCGCCTCCAACGAGTTCCTCGGCGCAGTGAGACTGTCCAGAGGCACAGGTCGGTGGATACCACTCATTACTTACACTATATTTTAATTAAACTGGACATTACGTAAACAAAAAGAAAATACCAAAATGAGTTATATTCTTCATATATTAGTTCGTTTTACTTTTTTAGCGAGAGTTGCGGACCGACTTATCCAAGATACTTTAGTAGCATAAATTTGTATACATTTTTGATCCGTCAAATTGGAAGTTATAAAAAAAATTAGACATTTAGTGAAGGTATAAACACTTATTAAATAACAAAAAAATCAGAATAAAAAATTGCGACAGCTTAACTAACTAGACGTTAAGTTTTTGCAATGACTTCAACGGGATACTCTCAACTGCCACTGTTAAGATGAAGAAGTAAACTACTGAATAAAGAACCCTATTTTTAAATTATTGTATATATGAAAAAAACTTAATTTAAAATCGTATTGAATCACTATAACACTGTCCCTACCTATATCTTATAGACAAACGTGAAAAATGATTGAAGTTCATAAAAGGTATGAATATTAAATGTTCGTCCTCAGGTATGTACCGCGGCGAGAGTGTGAGCTGGATGGACAGCACGGGCAAGGAGGTGTCCCTGTGGGAGACCATGCTGCAGCAACCCAACTTCTGGGTCGAGGGGTCATTGCCCCTGCGGCCGCATCTCAACAACTGAACACCGATTACATTTATGTTAGGACTATTACCTATCACGATTTATATCTAAATTTCTCTCGTTGATACGAGTTTCTTTGTACATATTAAGGGATCAAGAAATACTCTTTTATTGATACTAATATTCTATCCGTGTTTTCTTCTTTGGTGGTAACGGTGCCAATACATTATTACTTAACAATGAGTAGTTGACTTTACACGAGATTTATAGTATATACGAATAATATATTCATCTTCATATTTTTCTATTTACATTCCAATTAAGATATAAGTATAGTAAGACTTCTAATGACAATAATATCCGTATCTAAACTGCCTATTAGATAAGTTAAAAGTTAAGTAAGTTACGCATTTAATGTAGAGTTATGTACAAATTAAGTTGTCATGAGTTGGGACCAACTCGTGCACATTGTGATTGTTATTTAAGGAACTATTGAACGTTATAAATGTTTTTCTACTTATTGCAACGAATTACAGACGTCCATAGAATATAATAAATGTAAACTTAACTAAAAGTATAGTGGACTATTTTGTTATAAATATTCTTTTATAAAAATATTATTGTAAGTGAAGAAAATAATTAATTAAATAATTTCAACAATTTACAATATCTATTATTTATCTTCGTTTTTTAGTTATTATATGCCATTATGCAGGGCTATTTGTAATTAGTTGACCACCTCTTGCAGGCAGCCTCTCTACAATCACAACATTTGTTCTACGACCTTTTAGAAATCTTGATAAATAACACAGAAGAAACAAAACAAAAAACATCAATCTTTTACTTATTACTCTGTATTTTGTAAGAAGTACTTAAAAGATCAACGCTCGGGCGGCATATTTTTAACATACGATATTACACAGATATAGAATTCACCGTCATTATTTCTTATTCAGCGCAATTTCTAAATACCTTCCTCTCTCTTATATCTGAAGTGATCTCAGTGCAGACTTGATTTGACTGATATTTTTTGTTTGAGTGAGAGTTTTTGGATGGTTTAGATTCATAATAGGACCCATAAGGTTTTGCTACACCGGGGTTCTAGTAGCTTTATTATTATTTACTTAAGATTGTTCGAAATTCAAAATATGTGGTTAATATTTATTCATACTATGTCCTTCTTCGTTAGTCACCACTAGATGGCAGTGAGTATATCAACTTCTATACCGTTCAGCCAATCGGTAACAGTATTTATTCGAGTATAAAGTTTTCTAGACTTCCACTTCATTGTTACTGGCCGCCAGATGGTGCTGTAGGATTTCATCTTATGTACTATTCAAATAATCGCCATTTAAAATTAATATTAAAATAGTTTTTATATTGCAAAATATATTTTCCGGATATTTAATGATCTACGATTCATATTTTTGAGGACAACATATGCCGTATTATATTAGACCGCTTTTAATGTTATTTTATGTTCTTTCCTTATATTGTTTGAAATACAATTGAAAATGATCAGATTTCAGAACTAATCCCAGTTTTGCTTTTTTTTAAGGTCTGAAATTATTATTTATTTTATTTTATATTGACAGTTGTTATTGCCACAGCTAGGCTACAGTTTGAAAATTGGTCATGCTATTAAATATTTTTTTTATTATTTAAGAACACAGGAATTGTATTTGGACACGACAGGTGACCATTGCGACAGAGTTGTCAAAATTAAATCAATACCTTTTATAATAAGTTTATTTTTTAGAACAATGTATGTTACAAATACATCTCAAAAGTTAATTCAAGTTTCATAGTACAGTCAGATTGAATAATCAATTCAAGAGACGACATACATTACATTTATGTAAAAATATTACTTTACAAACAAATGAAAAATATGTATGTACAAGTTAGAATCGATTTCCTTACACTTACACACCGATAAATAAAACGTATATCACGTCACGTAAAATATTAGACAGCACGTGAATATACGTACTTAGAAAAATACATAACAAAAGGTACCGAGTACAAACAGAGGATATATAATATATAAACATCCGTACAATAAATTCAATAAATCCACCATCGCGGACATATTATATCAATAGACAGTTACGACTTCGACACTTCAATAACAATCACAGGCAGCATATCGAATCGATAGTTCGAAGCACGAAGCGCTTCTCCGCTTCCATTACGGCGGCGTCCAGCCCCCGAAGCATTTCTCTAGCTCGCGCGCTACGGCCAGGCATAGCGAGTCCCGTCCCGGCGCCGCCACCACCTGTAGCGACACGGGCAGCGCGGGGCGGAACGGAACGGGGCAGGACGAGACGGGACCTGTCGGGTCGGGTCGGGTCGGTCCCGCGGGCACGGCGGTGGCGGGTAGACCCAGCGCGTTGAACGGCATGGTGTAGGCGACGCCGGCCGCGCGCACGAACACGGCGCCGTGCGCGTGCGCAGGCGAGCAGTGCGCCGGGTATAATAACACACCCGTGGCACCTAGGACTTGCTGAGGGACATAGAATAAACATTGATTTGGGCCACGAACGAAAACACGCTAGTTGGAGGGTACCTTTGTAATTGAAATTCTAATATGATTTCAGGAAATAATTTGGACCCATGTGTATTTAAAGTCCAAAATAAATTTTGACCTTAACAATGAATTAAAAATTAATTTAACATGTTTTGACGCTGACGCTTGGCTATCTCATATCGATTGCTAAATTGACGCAATGGCTCAGTCGACCGAGCGGCAGGGCGGTAGCCCGAAAGACGCAGAGTCGAATTTTTTAAGATAAATTAATTAAAAGTGGTGATGGTGTCCTGACCTGCATGTGTCCCCGCAGTTGACGCGCTCGTCGCTGGTAGTGCTGTGCTCGCGACGCTGTGATAAAAAGCCTAGTTCTCTCAAGTAGCGCGAAGGCCAGCGCCTGCGGGGAGCGCGAGCCGCCGCCGCCGCACAGCCGCAGCGCCTCCACACACAGGCTCTTTGTGCGCTAAGTTTAAAAAAGTCCATGATCCCGATTATTTGAGGTCTTCGCAATATATCATTTTCTTCAACGCTCTTTTATTATATATCTATTATACGAATATTGCTTTTTGCCTTTCCGCCGAACTCCATTCGCTATAATACTATTAATAGCACTAGCAATCGCAATAGCACTATTAATAAATTTGGCTGCAGTTAATAAAAAAAATTGTATTAACTATGTGATGTAAGTAGATCTAATTGAAAAAATAGTGGAATGTATAATTTGAACATAACATTTTAAACCTGGAAATTTAATTGGTATTCCAAAGCTTTGTTCATGTTTTCTATTACGATCAAGAGCAATGCTAAAATCCTATAAAGACAATAACTATAGCAATTTTGGCAAGATGAAAAAAAAAAACTCACTTTTGGATTTGCCGGATCTTGTAACATGTTAGGAATGTCTTTCATAGAAAAGAAGACAGATACCGACATCTCCACTGAATCTTCTAATTCCTTAAACTTTTCCTGAAAAATTAAAAGGGTATTTTAGTATAACAGACTTAATACATTACAAATCAACAATCTGAACGACAAACAAATTTTGGCCCATGCTATTACCCTGAGGTACTCCAAAAATATTTATAATTCAATATGACCAAAAAATTATATAATAAAATTTAAAATAAATTGTAGTAAGTTACCTCGCATATCGTGGCGTGACATTTGTCTCGTAGATGAGCGACGGCTGAGTGTATCGCCTTCTTTATCCTAGAATCTACACTTAGTAGGGCTATTGAATTTGATGCTTCAGTCATGTAGTACACCTATGTGGTAATAATTTATAATATTAAGTTTATTTTGGATAAACTAAAGAACATTTTTATTCTTATGTTTAATACTTGCAGGGTTGTTAATCCAAGATATTTTTTTATCTATTTCGTAAAATTTTGTTTCGGGAAGAATTTTGGATTGTGAATTTTTATCCTTTATAGAGTTTTAAAATCTCAAAATCTTAAATAAAAGTCAAGAGCATAGGAATATTGCATTGTTATCCAAACCTTCAAATCCTTGAGGTCAATAGGTTCATCTAGGTGGAGGTCCGGTGCTCTGTCTCCGGCTAGGACCTTCATCATAAGCGTGAGGTCTTCTGCGTGGCGCGTCATGGGACCCACGGTAAGGAACTGGGAATACTGCTCGTCTTCCAGAGTCGGGATGTGACCCTCTATTGGGATAATCCCTGGAGATGAAAGTTAATGAAATTAGACCCCATCAACTAAATATGATATGGAAAATAAAATAAATTTTATTAAACAACTTTTTAACAAGATCTTTTTATAAAAAGTTACGAATGTAAGCAATTCTTACTGTTGCTTGGAGTATGTTTATTGACGTATAATAATTATCTGTTTATGTTAAAAACACAAAGCAGGTAAATAAAAAAAAAGATATACATAGAGAATAACAAGTTGATGTACAAGTGTGTTTATTTTATCTTTATATATATTTATTTTTTATTAAAATTGCAAATGTGATTACGCGTTCGGAGTATTTTTATTCTGAAAAGTCCTTTTAACTGCTTTAAGTTAACAATATCATAGGGCACGAAAGTGTGTGCGTGCAAACATGTGTCTGTGTGTGTGTCTCACCGGGGGTGGGTTTGTGTCCGAAGAGGCCGCAGAAGGCGGCGGGAATGCGGATAGAGCCCGCGATGTCAGACGAAACAGACACTACGGAAGCTCCCGACGCTAATAGCGCCGCCTATGAGATAAGATACACAAGGTTATTATGAGATGAGATTTAGTACCTACTAGGTGAATTTCGCTTTTTTAAATTTCATAATCGTAATTTAATATTTTAAAAGTTCCCACTTATATTATTTATATTTTATATTTTAAAAGCAAAAATCCTAATAAAAAGAATGTTCTCTAAAGCCATAAGCAAAACTTCGGTGAGTGTTTAATTTAAACGATAAAACATAATTGAGTTAAAAATTAGTTTTGAAAAAACAAGGACAAATCATTATAATTGCGATACAGCAACTCGATAAGCTCAGTAACTGTAACTAGCAATGGAATATATCTTAAAAAATATGAATAAAAACAATATAATACAAAAAATAATCTTAACCAAAAGGACTTCAAAGGTGTATATATTATTTGTGTAAACTATGCATTATTATGTAAGTGTAAACACAGATGAATTACTAATATTCATACTGCAAATAATACGATACATGACAGTCCTTGGTTAATAGTTATTGATTGTTTACAAGCTACAGGCTATTTGTCAGTTTGAAAATCAAATATTATAATGCTTTTAAGGAAATTTCCATCTCGTTAGTTTAGATAAATATAGAAGTTGAGAAGCTGTATTGGATAAGTCTGTCTCTTTCTTGGAGAGGTTTATTTGTCTCCCTCTGTTCTGTTTTTTGCACAAGGGATATAATTTATTGTTGTTTACGTACTGTACAAAAGTTGTTGTTGTCCTTTTACCATATATTATTAGTGCAATTCCTGACTGTAAGCCTATTAATCTACTGTCTTCTTATCGAAACTATAATTATAAAATATCTCCTCACCTCCCCCCCTGAGGATCCCCCCGGGGTGCTGGCCAAGCAATAGGGGTTGTTGGTTGTGCCGTGCAAAAGGTTGTTGGTCTCCCAGCCAAGGCAAAGCTCAGGCGTGCTGGATACCAGCAGCGCCACGCCACCCGCCGCACGAGCGCGCGCCGCGCCCGCTCCGTCAGACAACGACACACGGCCCGCATGCTCCACGCACCCCACTGAGTTGGACAACCCTGCAAGACACCAGTAAACGTAAGACACCAGTAAACGTAAATAGAAATCGACAGCCCTGGACATGGAATAGTGTAACAGCATTCCGTGCTGGTGGTAGCTTACTCTCAGACTGACTATACTGACGAATTTAATGTAATTGAGGAATTCTGTGTAAATGCCTACTTGAATAAAGATATTTAGAACTTTGAATTTGAATTTGTAACAAATCGCAAATCCTGAAAATGCTGGTAAGAATACCTAACTATTTGGATTATTGCATTGTCATCGGTCCATGATAAGTATGTAAAGTTTGAAAGTAGGTCAAAATCTTGTTACATAGGCACATACTAAGACAGGTTATGATAGGCTTTGACAGACTGAAATTATACGAACTCGTATGTAATGGCCACAATGTATTCGATAACACCGGGTTCAAAGTCTTGAGAGTCGCGGATGTTAAGGGAGACCGATCGCAGATATAATGCGAACTTTAAGATTGAAATATTTTTTACTTGGATATTATATTATTGACACCATTGACAAAATATGGTCACCATACGTTGACCATATTTTGTGTACATATTTTATACCTTTATAATAACTTATATATTGATCTGTATATTTCAAATTTTATCGACAATCTGCTCATTGCGAACATGTGAAACTAATATCTATTTTTAGTCGACAGGGTAAATAAAGAGTTAATGTTTTGTACATTCTTTCTCAAAATAAACTTCCACTATACCAAATCGCATATATCTCCTGCGCTCACAAAGGGATAAAAAGTTGTCTCTTAAGATATCGACTTTATACATTTTGAAAACTTGTAGATAATAAAGTCGCTACAGGTATTTTAGTACATAATAACATTATAAAATTTATATTATTAGAATCTCTTCAAAACACTTCTTCTTCTCTTCTACCTTGAAGCACTTATCAAACTCTACATTCCAAGACTCACCAGCGAGAGAACAGCTCTCCTTCACAGTAAACGGAACACCAAGCAAAGGCTTATCCGCCACAAACTCTTCCAACTCTCCTTTACTTCTTGCTTCCGAGATCCTTCTATCAATATCCCGTGCTTCTTCTAACGCGGCCTGGTACCGCTCTTCAACCACAGCATTAATGTATGGATTGACCTCTTGTATCCTGGCTATATACCTGGATACAACATCTTCGCTAGTCAACTGTAAATAAAGAATTATTTGATTTATTCCAAATATTCAATTACTTACTTTTAAACAAAAAGTATCCAATACCAATCAGTAAATGAGCAAATAGCTTGTAATGAAAAGACTTGGAAATTTAATTACACAATTGCTGAGTATGCAAATAGTTCGATTGCAGTACTGTAAGGTAATTAAATGTTTCCGATTCCACGTTTTCTTGCTTATTTTGTGATGAGCAGGTCAGTGAACGGTATGTCTATGTTAAAGCTTAAATTAAATGAGTACTTTGATGATGGAAAGTCTTCAGAAACATAAAAAAAATATTATACATGCTTATTTGTAAATAGTTGGCCACCTCTTGCAGGCAGCCTCTCTACATCAATCCCAAAAACATTTGTTCTACCACTTTTTACAAATCTTGATAACCAGCACAAACAAAACGAAATAAGAAAAGAATTGCTCCCTCTGTTACTTATTACCCTGTGTTTTATAAGAAGTAGCTAAAACATCTACGCCCAGGCGCCATACCTCAGAGTTAATGCCAGTTCAGACGCAACAAATAAATGTTGTATGGGAAAACTTAAATAATAAAAAAACTATTAATTTTCAAAACGTTTGGTTTCTGTTGCTTAACAAGATTTGTAAAAAGTGTTGGGATTGATGAGAGAGACTGCCTGCAAGAGGTGGTCAATTAATTACAAATAACCCTGTATATATTTATAATAGTATTCTAACATTACTTGTGATGATCAATAATATGAATATTTTTTTAAATATTAATATAAATTACAAAAATATGAAAATGAGGACCTTCCCACTTCTTATTTCTCCTGCCAGTTGTGTAGCACTTTTCATCAAGAGCGGATCTTTTATCGGCGGTACTCGTAGATTGTTGCGCCTGCGCAGCCAGAACAGCGGCGTTAGCAGAAAGTTTAGTATTCGCAGGATTATACCAATTATCCGCACTCCTACCTCCATTCTGGGAAGAATTGATAAATTGACAAAAACTATATATATTATCATTTAGAACAAACTAATATATACCTAGTGACATAACAAGGGATCGAGGTAGAAATATTGGAATCGATCAGGTGTTTTAGTTATACATTTTTTATTGTCTTCCAGCACCATAGGTGGACAGAGAGAGATACGAGTAGCTCTCACACGCTTACCAACATTTAAATAATTACAAAACACTCTGTCGCTGTAATTAAAATAAATTAAATTACAGTCAATTACATTAGAATACAAAAACAATTTACATTAAGATAATGATCTTTGTTATTTATTATCTACGACAGTGTGTTCATAATAATAATGACAATATACGCAATAAGTAACGGATATTTTAAATAAATTATTATAAAGCTTTGTTGTAGTTTACAATAATATATATAATATACAAATAAGTATTTATATTAAATTGTCTGTAAACATGTCAGCCATGTTATTTTTTTAAAAAAATATATGCAATGCAAAATTCATCATTCAAAATTCTTCAACACGTGCACAACTCGAACCTGTGACCTCTGGGAGTCCTTCTCCGTCTCTTTGTCAACTGAGCTACATGACGGTAGCGTATATTTTATAACAATCGGGGTTCAATTTGGCATCTGCTAATTGCCATTAAGGCCAGGTATCCCTACAAAACACGTTGTTAGAATTCGTTTTTGAAATAGTAAACATTGAAATTTAAATCTAAAAAAAAATATTGTTAATTTTAAGGATATATTGCAGGGAATGTACCCGATGAAAACATGATTTAATAAAATTGGCTCGATAGAAAAAAATCGCAAAGTTACCTCTTTTCCGTCTTTTTATCTCCAATTTTTCGGTTTTATTTCTAAAATAAGCGATTAAAGATTATGGGTCTTTTACCAAAATAATGTTCATTGATTTCTCGAGGCATTTTACCCGATGGTTTTTTTTTTTTTTTATTCAATCTCTTATTTTTTTAATTAATTATTCAAGCGAAATTCGGTCCATAGAGAACTCGTCAGTGTCTCGCGAGACGTTGACAAGATAAGACGTGTATCAAAATTTTGCAGATGCAATTGTGCGATTATCATGACATATATTATGTCATTCCCTAGTTTACCACAGTCTAGCTTTTTCAGTAGGTCCAAAGAGAATAATAAAAATGTTAAAATTGAAGACGTGTCGTGAATCGAACATTTTGCAAAATCATGAATAACTCTCAAAGTAATCGAATTAAAATAGTAGATCATTTGAGACGTGGTTAGTTTACAACTTTATATCACTAAAAAATTGTATAAACACCAATATACACTCCGAGTAGGAATCGAACCCGCGACCGCAGATGCAGCACACGCACCATTAGACCATAGTGTTTTCTGTAAATTACATATGTTGTCTCTCTGACTGTCGCTACATTCAACGTGAACTGGCTGTTTAAGCAGATACATCTAGTGCGCGACTTCGTGGTCACGCACCAGATAGACGTCCTGTTAGTACAAGAGACCTTTCTGAAGAAATGATAAATGATAAAGAAGGTTTTTTTTTTTTTCAACCTGTTACCTGTTGATGACAATTACTTTTTAAGAGAATTACAAGAGAAAGCACGCCACAGTAATTTATTTAATTGTAATGCAAGTAATTTATGCTTAGTCGATGAAAGAAGAAATGGACTGATATCGTCTTTTAAATTTGAATGCAATATGTGTAAAAAAAATATATAAATATAGAATGAAAAATAAACCGATACGGGCAGGGATTCGAACACGCGACTACTGGGAAACCGTCCCGCCGCTCTACCAACTGAGCTACCGTATCGCTGTCCACCTCGGTGAATTAAGCATTCTATGTGTACTACCAAGTAAAAGGCCGGTTACACGTAACAGAACTACAAAAGTGTCTTTTGGCAATATGGGCAGACGAGAATGAGAAAATATACATACAGTTCATTGAAAAAGATGATTTATTTTGGGACACTAATATGAAACCAAAATTATTAACATTTTATATAAATTGCTTGCTGCCTGAAATCATAGACAGTAGAAATGCAAGAGGTATGCCCATACGAGACATATCAATTCAGAAGGAAAATATGACTGATACAACTAACCGTAAATCTAAAAACCCTGATAAGGAATCAATACCGCAACAAAATATACGCCGATTAAATTTTATTCAGTTTTAAATTACTTTAATTAAGAGTTACCCATTTTATTGTGATTATACATAAACATAATTTAAATTAAATATATAATTTGTTTTATTTTTATTCTATATGTACCACTTACACTTTATTTATTTACGAAAATCAATAACATTATTAGCACATAAAAATATATTAAAAATGCATTAATATTTTGAAATGAAATAAATTATTAAACATGGTTTAGTTCTAAACTGTGGCGACAGGATGACGTCACGTGGTCGCTATGTGCAATGCCCGCGTCGAAGGCGCGATGTACCTATATTACGCGGGCGGGGGTTGCACTGAATGCCTACTTTTGCAGGGATACCTGGCCTTAAATTTGGGTGCCAATACGCTAGATTTTTGATAAATTTTATCTAAATAAGATAAATTTTAGATCTTTTATATTCTAAAATGTAAACATATTCTTATCCAACAAACAGTGGAAAACTTGAATCAATAATAAGTCAATCCACGTTTATACGATCTTTTTTACGAGCTCCTGCTGTTGACTACCGAAGTAAGGGACGAGTGAGTAATGACACGAGTTTCTTTTTGCTAACCTTGGCCTTATGTCTCTTAGTTTTATGATCAAAAGATAAATTAAATTACCAATAATAAATAACCAATTATATATACATTAAATATAAACAATAAATCCTTATTTAATTAACATCCATTATTTAGATACTATCAATGCTTTACAATATTATTCAGTATTTACGATATATCTTTTAAATCTAGGATATTCACGTCGAGAAGCTAAGGTCATCCAATGACTTACTGATCACATACGTGTGTCAGAAGCTTAATTTCAAAATTACCCTCAATCGTGACACGTTCGATTTCCAAATATAAATACAAGTGTTTTTATTATAAAAACCTTACTGATTTATCAGTACTAAATATACTACCAGGACGAACATCGCTGGAATTTAAATGAAGAGCCATCACTTGTTGTTACGAAATAGCTGAAGTATATTTCAATAAGTAGTGACAGTTAACACTTTAGTTAAATTTATCATTAACAAATGCTACTATACACATATATAGAAAAAAAATTATTCGTCAAATAAAATCTACAAACCAATCAATTTCATCAAAATCATTTAGAAACATATACGTTACATACATATTATGTATTTATTAGGTAAACATGTATAATATTTACTAGATGGTAGATTAATTGTTGTGTCAAAGATGACAGAATATTGATGTAGTTTAACATGTCCTTTATATAATTATAATTAATAATACGACTTTGATCTATGACTTCGTTCGTTGCAGGATATATATATCGTAAATAGTCTATAAAGAAAGAAGCCCAAAATACCACCCGAAAAATCCGAAATGTACGAGTATAACTTAGTTAAAATTAAACATACGTAAGTACAACAATTTTGATAAAGGACGGTTTCTGTTTTAGTTTCAAATAATTAAAATGGTAAAAAACCTTTAAATTATATAATTTTTAAACGTATTAGTAGAATTTATCTTTTTTTTTCGATTAGATGCTTTGACTGCATACTTCATAGATTAAGATTTCAATATTTTGTATTGATTTAAGCTTTGGCATTAAACATATGAAGTTCATTTCCGGATATAAAGAAAATTATATTTATTTAAACCTTCAACCTCCTCTTTCGGTCATAAAGACCCGACCAACTGTATTAATGACTTCTTTATGTCAAGGAACCGTATGATAGCAAAGTTCATGGTAAGAAAAAGATTGAAACAATTCGTCTTCATTGAAGTTTTAAAAAATATTTTTTTAATTTTGATTTTCTTCGTCCCCACACTAATTTGTAAGATATATAATTACATAAATTGTATACTTTGGGATGTAATTATATCACAACAATTATGTAATTATGTTACAACTTTTTCAAAACAGGAAATAATATTCGTTACTATTTTATTATATTTCTATAATTAAGCACATGCTGTAGAATAAAACAGATTATTTTGTAAGACCAGATAGTTATAGAGAATTTATTTATTGTGACAATTGACAGCAAATTTATTAAAAAAAAAAATTCTGTTGGAATTTGTTCGATACTTGAATATAACTTTAATAATAATTATTTATCATTATGTTGTTTTCCCTACCAGTATCTATATAGCGATTGCCATATGTAAATACTTCGAAGTCAATAACTAGCACTTCATAAGCCAGCTCATGGACAAAGTTCATTGACGTCTGTGTTTCAAGTTGCAGGTAATTTGACAGCTTCTGTTTAGATCTGGACATCTTTGTGTCATTGTAAAGAGTTTAAAAAAATAATACTAGCTAGAACTAGTTATCCTGACACTGATTTTCAGTGTGTGTTCTAATGTATACAAATATGAACCATATGACTATAGAATTAAGGCACAATTTGCAAAATTCATAAAATCAAACTCTAACTTTATCTAGATCGCATTATAATATGAAATTCTCTACACAGGATGGCTGTTCAACTATTCAATAGTTTAGAGAATTTTGCTAACAAACTAATTAAACTTTTCAATACCGACAACGATGTAATTCAATCTGAGGACTATAAAATATTTAATCTATGTACCTATATGAAGCTAGTTCAGTTGACTTGTCTGTGTGTTCAAAAAGTTCTTAAGTTTTGGTACATATACCTACTAATTTTAACCTAAAGTAATGAAACCAATAATTTAAGCAGATAGAATGTTTTTTTTTAATTTAATCCTTTGAAACGATTTCACGTCACTTCTTCATACACATTTCGAAACATTTTTCTCGTTTTAAGCATAAGTTCATGTTAAGCTTATTTAAATTTATATAAATATAGAATGAAAAATAAACCGATAAGGGCAGCGATTCGAATCCGCGATTTCTGGAAAATCGTCCCGTCGTTCTACCAATTGAGCTACTGTACTAGAAGTCGCGGATCGAATCCCTGCCCGTATCGGTTAATTTTTTCATTCTATACTTCTATAAGCTGAACTTGGCTATAGATACATGTTTATAGATATTATCAATCATAAATTAAATTGTTTCTGTTATTTGACCGTGTTAATAGTTGGACATGATTCTTAATGTATTTAAACAAGGCTTATTTTATTGGCTTTTTTCATTGATTCTTTGTCACAAGTATTTCTAAAATTTAAAAACCACTACAGTGATCAGTCGGTGTAATATCGTGAGTCGTCGCTGTATTACTTGTAGACAAAGGTTTTTAACCCCCGATCCAAAAAGAGGGGTGCTATAAGTTTGACATGTGTATCTGTCTATCTGTGTGTCTGTCTGTGGTGTCGTAGCAGCCAAACGAGTGGACGGATTTAATAGATATTTGCAAAGGTTGGACTTCATTAAGTACTTAATATTTTTTTTTGGTCTTTTGTAAAGGTCTTTTTGCATCGGGGGTTATTTATTTTAAATTTATTATTTGTTAATAAAGATCGCTGTATGAGTAGAAAACAGTTAATAAAACGAAACTTGATACTTTACAATTTAGACAATATTATGTAGGTATGATATTTTCTGCTACAACTATATAATGATTATTAATAATTGGTATTGACCTGATGGATCGACCTGGAGTGACAATGATGGATGCTACTGGATCTCCTAGACAAATAGAACTGCGTGTGCCGAACTTAGGCTAGTCTTGAAGAGAACTTATTAAAATTGATAAGTGAAATCCATATTATTATTTACTAAGTATATGTATTGTATACCTACTACGTATTATGTATTTCTTAAGGACTACGCATGTATAAAAATAGAAAATATGAAAAAAACATAAATTACAACTGTTAAAATTGTTTAATTTATACTTATTCCCGCACTATAAATAGGCGTAGGATTAGTTAAGCTTTGTCCATGTAGTGATGTGATTAAAAACCTATTTAGAAATATGTCCTTAAGTTTATGTGTAATTAAAAATAATTATTTGTCCGATTGCAATGCTATATACAGTTAGGTTTGGCAAATAGCGAAATAAATAAATAGGAAAATAATAAAAATATGCCAAAAAATAATACTTCAAATTACCTGCAGTAAACAAGATAATCTTACCGTCGACAAAAATAGCGATATTAATCAGAATTAAAGTGTTGTTTACATTTGATAAGAATTAAATTTATTTGATTTGCATAATGAAGACATTGAACATTATGGAGTATTATTATATACATATAATAACATAGTAATGATAAATCTGCACGTCGAATATTTTATTACTTACATCTTATATTATATATATGATAAGATTAAAGCCACCAGGTATCAGAATTGGATTTTAAATCAAAGTTTTGAATGTTTATGAGGGTTCGGAAAAAAGTACACCTGACCATTGTGTATATCTTTAATAAAACGTATTCTCTTACTACAGAAGACAATCTATTCCTTGCGAATATAAGACATTAACATTTTAATGTATTCGTAATATCTAATAATAATTTAATCACATTAATTTTAATAACGCCAAATCTCAATCCAATTTGTTCTCAGTCAGTTATTTAGTTCTGAGTGAGTGAGTATATATATCATTATATCGACTATCGTACACATAAATTTGCGTTATTTTTATTAAGGGGGGCACCCTGGGCCATGGAAGGGAGCGTGCCAACCCTTAATTATTTCAATGCAGTTATATTAATTTATAAATATCAAACCTCTCCTTAAATATCTGTTTGTGATTTAACCTCGTTTCCTTTCCAACTATCAATTTAATTTTCAAGTTCTTGTTGGCTCGGAAAAGATATATCTTACTTTTGAATTTCATTAAGTCGATTGATTTGAACAAGAGTTGATTGTTTTAGAAGATGAAACAAACCAAACTTAAAATTGATAATCTATCTCTCGAAGTTGTTACTATTATCTTGATTTAAATTCATTTTTAATGGTAGAGTAGTGTGTTTTTCACTTTGTAGTTACAAATGTAAATAATATATCTTGGATTTCATTAAAAATCAAGACATTATCAAAACTTTTTTATAATATAATAATAATTGATAAATATTTACGTAATCACAAAAGATTATCTGTATTTTATGACTTAACATATACATATATTAATAAACATAACAGCAGTCTTATCTAAATTTTACATAAATAATAATTAAAAAAAATTAAATCCCTTTTAATTTAAAAGGATAAGAAACATACCATATATGCAAGATATTTTTTAATGTATAAATAGTTTTGGAGGTTACGTCCCACATACAAACTATTAGAAACTTACAAACTTTTCCTGTATTTCTCAATGCAACAATGGCTAATCTTATTTTCTCAATGTCTATTTATTGATATCCTAGATTTAATGAAAATATTAATATTGAAAAGTTTCTAAATATCAGTAAAGTAACATTTAAAATCGGGTGTTGCAAACATGAATCTAGATACAAATATTTGAAAATAGATTTTAGTCACCAGTGGAAAAAATAAGTATTGTTGATTCTAAAAGTTTTCCATAATGAACTCAAATTAGTGAATATTAACGTTCTCTACAATTATTCTACTGTATTTTATTTAAATACCATCTTAAGTGTTTGAATTGTCTCTATCTTTGAAGCCTTACGATCGAGTCTTAGTTATTTATCATAGACTAAGAACTCTACACTTCTCTATATCGCGATATATATATATATATATTTACACATAATTAGGTAATACCAAGCTAATGTAACAAATATAATATCAAGAATGTGTTTACGTTATTTTGTTTTGTATTTAGACGTGCAATATTAATTTGTTATAGACAATGTTTTTTTTTAATAATATTATCGACATTGAATTGTTACAACGTTGTTTATTTTTTTATATTTAAGATTAGAGAAAATACATCTATTTATGGTTATATTAAAATTATATGCAATCTCCGAGATGGTAAAATCTCTACTGACGAATCTCGACGAATAAAATAAAGAAAAAAAAAACAAAATGGCGGCTGTAGCAGTATTACGTTATAGTACCTGCAAATAACGTATTTTATAGTCTTTATAGAGCTCATTATTGTAATATCCTGTAACCGAGCAGTTCCTGCGTTTACCGCCCCCAGTGATAAACACATATATAATCTTTTTTTAAACATATTATCTAATATTTTAAATAATATATATTAAAACCTTAGATTTTTGTTAAAAGTATTTTATTAAAATAATTGTTAATATTACTAGCTCTAAAATAAATGTCATTAAAATAATAATTTTTATTTATCACCATAACCTACACATACTGTACAATAAATGTTGTAAAAAATATGTGTACAATAAAAAAAAATATAAGTTTTTCAAGATACCATTTTAGAAAAATAATAAAATAAATAAAACTTACTTGTAAGAGAACCAAGAGTTAAAAAACTTTAGTATGAAAACCTTAAAACCGCGTAATTTTCATGTTTTAGAAGTGATCGCGGAAAAACCACAACACTAGCTCTCTCGACGGTGTCGGATCACAGACTGACTTAAATAAGAGCTGGACGCTGTAGCTTTTAAATTTAATATATCTTTTAACCCCCTCTAGTTAATCAAGGTCTATGACGAAATTACTATACGATACGTCATTATATCCTGTTAATATATTTTTAAATATCCAACAAAATACTCAATTCGATTGAATATTGGCACAATCTTGATTAATCAGATGTATAATAGTTTTTTGAGAAAATTTTGACAAACATTAATTTAATATATGTACATTTATTTGTAGTCATTTAATTAAATTAATATTTACATGACAATAATAATTGTAAACAATTTAGTTTTCAGTTACAAACGTCTCATATTAAAATATAATATAGTCGAATATTTTGGTATAAATACATGAATATATGAAAAAAATATTGTTATTTAAATGAAGGTTACGTAAAACGCCGACAACAAATGTCAATATTAATAAAATGTTTAATGGAATTGTCCGTACTGTATATTTATTTATCTAAGTATCTAGATATATTTTTCTCCTTAGATCATTTAAGTCATAAGTTTACTTAACTACTAAGATCTTTAGATTATAATGGACATTGAAATTTAAACGTAATTAAGATTATCTTTTGTTGTTTTTAGAGAGTTTATTTATTGTAATTTTTTTTTTATTTTTTTTTTTTTATTTTTTTTTTATTTTTTTTTATTTTTTTTTTTTTGTAATTAGGTTTAATAAAAATAGCTTTTTTAAGCTATAATTTTGTTATCCCGACAAGTCTTTAGTAACATACGTTGTATACTGAACATGTAGGTGATAACTGCTATGTACCAGGTCATGAGTAAATTATGCTTCAGTATGGATTCAGAACCAAGTTTTATTAATTAACTAATATACATATTATTTAACCGCCCCATTGGTAGAGTGGTTAGCACAGACGCCTAACGTATAGCGACGCAATGGGGCTTGAGTTCGATCCCTGACAGGGACAGGCATGTATGTGATGAACGTAAATGTCTGTATTTCTGGGTTTGGTCGTTTATTAAATATATTCTCAGTATTTATATGTGTATTTCTATGTATTTGTATCGTTGTCTAGGACCCTTAAAACAAGCAAATAATTTGCTTACTTAGGGGTTAGATCAATGTGTGTAACTTGTCCTGTATTATTATTATTATTATACATACCTACTTTTTATATTATTAGTACTTGGCAATTCCTATATAGGTGAATTTGATAACGTGTTGTTTTAAAACTTAGCTATAAGTAGCTGTTTTTGATAGCGTTTTTATGGGACTTAGTTAAAGATAGATATTTTGATAGTGTTTTTTGGACCTTATCTATAGGTAAATACTTTTTTATTTGTATCTTTTTTACACAGGCAGATTAAACAATTTTTAAAAAATACGACGGTTAATTAAAGCTGTAGCTACTGCTGTAGAAAAGAACTTCCTTTTACGTATTAAACTCTATAAGGACAATAATAATTATACTTTACGAAAATATTGCGGAAACGAGATAATATGCAAAGACAGAGATAATTGATGATTTAAATACTTTTAATTATTTACCATAGCTTTTGTATTCATAATAAAGACCCCTTATTAGTAAAGTGTTCGTTATTTTTATTTTATTTTAAACATTTATAAAATACGTGTGTCACAAAAACATTAAAATTAATTTATATAAACAATAAATATATTCTTGAAAAAAGAAAATAAAGAAAAACTTACAGAATGAAAATGAGGCCTTTGATGCATTGTGGATACCCTGTTCAAATAAATAAAAAATATGGGTAAAATAACACAAAAAATATAGAAAAAATATAAAGCAACAAGTTTTACCAATAAAAATATAGGTATTTAGTTTTATGAATATTTATTCTGCATTTTTAACGCAGTTTGCGTTATAATTTAAAGATTTATAATAAAAAACACAAGTTGTTTGGTTATTAACATTTTTAAAATAATTCCTATATAATAATTAACGAAACAAAATCATTACGTTCTTTAAAATGATCTTACCGAAATAACTTGAAAATAACGATTGCATCTCCCGTAAAAAAAATACATTACGTTTACCTTTGAATATAAACAGAAAATCATAAATTTATTATAACCGTATTTACAAATTTTTCATTGTATAACAATTTTATTTTATGAAACAAACATTAAACCGTCTTGATGACCATTTATTCGTCTATCATACTTGTACTTCGAAGGAACTGATGATATACAAATTTGCTATTTTTATCAGTTTGTTTATTTTTCGGACGCAATTTTCATTTCAAATATCAATAACATTGAGAGACAAGGGCAACGAACCTAGCAATCGATCTCACCTGAACAAGTCGGTGATGCGCAATGAATGTCCACACAAATTATTAACTTTAAACTTTGTTCACTTAATGTTTATTTTCTGCTTTTTCGTATAATCATTTATTTGCTTAATAATAAATACCGATTCCTGAAGTCCGAACCCTGAACAACATTCCACACTTGACATTTGGCCTGCACTGACTGACATTGACATTGAATCTGTCACAGACGTTAAAGAAATTTGTATGCAGCCTTAAACTGAATAAAATTTAGTTTAAAAATATTTTTAACCTAAGTTTGAAAATATCTATAAAAACATATTAAGCTTTTTTTAAATTCCTAATAAATAGAATAGAATGATATATACGCCCATACTGGCAGGGATTTCAACCCTTGACCACTGAGCTAGCGCCCCGTTGCTCTACCAATTTAGCTACCGTATCATTATGTACAGTTGAATAGATAAGATTATGAATTGGAATGTTGATTCGAAGATCTATGCAGGAATTGAAATATTATTTGATTTTTTAATTTTATTTCATCTCTTCAACCTTAAATATTCATTTGTACTATATAAATAACACTAACTTCCATACTTAATCCATTTCTTAGTTTTTATATGATTTTGCCACTATAACGGGGGAAAGATGCTTCTAGAAATAAAACAAAGTAATTTTCGTGAGAAACATTTTATTTGCAGTTGTAAAAACTGTACAAATCTTAACAAACTTATAAATTATCATCTATTATGGACCTTTGAATGGCACTGAGGACAAAAGCCAGTAGATTTAGACTTAGAACTTTTCAATTCCTACAAAATGTAAGTTGACTTTAATTATTTAAACATTGATATGGCTTTTGAATTCATTATTGCTTGGATATACTTTCACTCAGTTACAACGTTTACAAAAGAAAAAGATTTTAATTGTTTTAAGTTTACTTTCCTTATTTCTAAACGTGAACAGATTATGTATTTACAAATCGAAAGCACCATTTTTGAAATGACTGGTAATTTGTTAGATAATTTAAATTAGTTCAAGACAAAGGTCTATGTTGAGTTATAAAACACTAATTATGGTTCACCGTTGGGTTAAAAGAAACTCAACAATGTCTACTTAACAAAGCAGGTTTATAAAATATGTTGATTAAATTAATACCTAAGTTAAAATTATTGATTTAACAATAAAAGGGTCAACAAATAAAAATGATTATATACACTAATACTATCTGATTGGTAATGGTGTAAACATAAGAGGAATTAAGGAAATAATATTTAATATGACATTTGTTCACAGAATAAATAAAAAAAATAAGATACACAGATTAATACATAAAATAAAAAAACAAAATACACAGATTAACAAATAAATTAGAAAAAAATAAGATACATAGATTAACAAATAAAATAGAAAAGATAAGACAGTCAAACAATTCAAATGCAACACGCCATATTTATATAAGATAAGAAAATGCAACAATTACCAATATATATAATAATAAATAATGTGTTAAGGGTATTGTTATTCATATTATTATTTTTCATATAAAATACGATCGTATGATTTATATCCTTACGATTATAATTCCTTAACCTTTGGAAGAAACGTATTAAAATGTTGATTTGTTCGTCAATATATTACATCATGTAAGGTCACTTTCATTATTAAAGTTTAAAATATTACTGAGCAAATTCATTTATCATAACATTACAATAATCTCATAAAAATTCTCAAAAATTTACAATACATGAATAAATTTCAAGATATGTTTCGTAATAATACAAAAAAGGTGACATTAGTTTGACATTTAAATATTGCAATATCAAAAAAAGTAATCTGACAGATTCGTTGTAACACAAGACAGATAATAAATAATATATATCTAGTAACGCTCAACAACTAAAGGCTAATATAAACAATACGCAAAGTGTTATGAGTCGTGGATAAAATTTAAATAAAACCTCGAAAGCTATAATTATATTATTCGCGATTAGAACACTTTGCGCGTTAACACCCTAATAAAATTGGGTTCTTGCTCGTGTTTATTATACAGTAACCGTAGACACTATTAATATATATAAAAAAAATCGAAATCTTGCTGTCTCTCTCTCGCTCATAAAGATAGAGACAAACATATTTTACTTTATTAATAAGTGTCTAGGGAAGGAGTATAGCCAGACGAGCCTCAGATCGGCCTCGTGAAGTTAGCGGGGAACATGCCCTTCTCATTTGTCGTTTCCTTGATACCCATTAGCCAGCCTTCCTCCTGAAAAATAAATATAAGTTTATAAAATCTATAATGTGTGTGTGTGTGTGTGTGATGGTGAGTGTGTGATGATGTTTGTGTGTGTGTGTGTGTGTGTGTGTGTGTGTGTGTGTGTGAGAGACGCAACTGTACCTGCTCGTCGGGGTCATCGTACTCCACGACGCGGATGACGTCTCCCACGTCGAAAGACAGCTCGTCGCTGTCCTCGCGAGTGTACCGGTAGGTGGCACGCACGCGGTACAAAGCGCCCGGCGCCAGCGTGGCCCCTGCGGCAGAGCGGTCAGTGGGGGGGCCCGGGGAACTCGCCAGAGGGCCTGCGGGGGGGTCCGCGGGGGGAGTCGCCGAGGGTCCTGACGAGGGAGGGGGATCACGAGCTGGCCCGGGGGGTGACGGCGAATGGAATCTCGAAATTAATGAGTTCCCTACGCTGTCACTTTACAAATATATCCGTGTAGTAGTATTTGAGGTGTTTTTGTATGGCTTGGCCCAAAATGCTTGACTTTTAATTTAGAGGAACTCTGATAGCTGATAGCATAAAATTGACTTATAATTATGAATTCCTTTTCCATATTTTAATAGCTCAGAATGTCAGTTTACTCAATATTATATTTACTTTGATTTGAATTTACTCAAACAAGTACAAACACTGTTAATGAAATCAGTTATCATAAAACCAACACTACACATTCATAAGCTAAGCGATATTAAATTAGTACAAGCCATTCCATATATATTTACATAGTATCAGCTGCCTGGAAACATAATATACATATAACATATAATATAACATTAATAAATGTACTGAATATGTCTTATCCCCTTAATATTTATAATAAAATTATTCTTATATATTATTTGGGTTTAATTTTTAAAGAGCCATATGTGCTGCAAGTATAGTGTAAATAAGTATGTTAGTGTGAATTATTATTAAAAATATTAAAATTAATAATTTTTGAACAATAAAAGTATATACAAATTCGTTGCAACGCAACACATATAACCAATACGCTACATCAAGGAACTTGTACTCTTATGCAAAAACATACTCTATGAACAAGAAAATAAGGTTTTAATGAAAAGGTCTCTAAGAGAGACGTCGACCTCGTTAGAAAAAGACAGAGCAATATTAAAAAAGAGATAGCAATAAATCAAAAGTACAAGTTCCTTACGCTACATTGATACTAAACCCAAGTATTCTAAATTCAAACTCACCGACTGGTATATCATAAACTTCATCCGTCTTTGGCGGTGTTTCCATCTCTTTCTTTTCCACTACTTTCTCCTTCTCGTCCTCTACTTGTCTCTTTTCCTCCACGTTATTATTCACGTTCTCGATCTCAGCCCCTGAGAGAATGTTATTCTATTGGTGCCTACTTACTACGTCACACGCTAGCGAATGATGACATCTTATAATGTCAAAAAATGGCAACTCGGGCATATAAATATTTTCAAGCTCGGACCGAAATGTACAGGGGGATATTATTATAATGAATTACCGACAGCTAGAAAAGAATGAGACTTTAGTATTAATAAAAAAGGCCTAAAAAATGGGCTCAAAAAGTACAACAAAAATATAAAACTAATAGTCGTATTTATATAAAAAACTCTGTACTCTAATCTCTACAAATCTAATACACACTTCTTTATCTAAAAAAAATAGCGAGTAAGATTCCACCAAACAGATGGAAGCACTAGCTCAAAAATAGTCTTTTCACAGTGCTAAAATAGTACGATAATTAGCCAAGCGCTTAATAAACAGTAAAATAAAATGGCGGCTTAAATCAAATAGCAGGTATACACTAACTAATAGTTTGTCTATGGTACCATCTATAATGCGTAACTCACCGACGGGTATATCATACAGCTCCTCAACCTTCTTGTCCTCCTTTGCGGTAGTGTTGGCGTTAACCGAATTAACGTCATTAATGGCGTTAACGGCGTTAACTGAGTTAACAGAGCTAACAGAGTTAACAGAGTAACCCCCTTTAACTGGTGAGTCCGGCGGCGACGAGTGGTCACGGCGAGCGGGCGCGTCCGGCGTGGGGGTATTGGAGGTCTTAGGGGTGTTGGGTGTGATGGGGGTGTTTGAGGCGTTGGGAGTGTTGGGGGTGTTTGAGGCGTTGGGAGAGTCGGGGGGAGAGTCGCCATTGAGCGCTGGAGAGGGCGCTACACACACATGCTTGTTAGAGTCGCATTTATGAATACGATTATATATTAAAATAAAGAATTTCGAATTTTGTTTTGATTTAAATAATTACTTATTGTTGTATTTCTTTTGAATTATTAAAAAAAAATATTCAATAAAATATCGTATTCAATGAAATAAGATTATTTGAAAACTATATTATTTGTAGTTTACACCAAACAGTCAAAAACTCAAAAAAGTTCAGCATTAGTGATGGGTAAGTATAAACGATAACAACATACAACAACTCGAATGCGGAGACTCGTCCGTTCGGAACTCGGTGAATGAAAGTTTTGAATATAAAATCATTATCATCATCTATTGAATAAAGTTTCCTTTTTCCGAGTCCAGACCGGACCAGACCAGTCCAGACCGGTCTGCCCTGTACTCACTCTGCAGCGTGGCGCTCCCGTTGGCGGCGTGCTTCCCGCGGTACCCGCCGCGCTGGCTGTCCGTCGCCAGCTTGTCCGTGATGGCCTCCAGCTCTGCGAACACCTGCGAGTGGAGAAGTGACTTGCTATTTATGTTGACTTTTGTTAGTCTCATGTGTCAGAGGTATTTTTTTAGTTCTTCTAAATGTCTTGCTCCCTGTGAAGTTAGTTACCTTGGAGCTCTCCGCGTGGAACAGCTGTTCCGAGCTGAAGAGTGTCTGCAGGTTGTGAACATAGAACAGTACGCGCGAGTCATGCAGTGCGGGCAGCTCATCGTGCAGCTCGGAGTTCAGCACCTCGTACGTGCGCTTGGCCTCCTCCAGCTGTTCGCGACCTTTGGTTATCTGGAAAAATGAGAACTATCTTAGAAACCTTTAGAATGAAGCAGCTTGAGTAGTATCACCATTTTTTTTTGGAGAAAGTCAGCAAAATCAGTCCGTTTTCGATTAAATGGTGATTCAAATGTTATTATAATTATTTTAAATGCTTGCGATATCTGTGGAAGGGGTTATTGATATTGCCTTGTTTTGAAGATAGAAGTATATAGTGATATAATTGCAATAAGAGCAAATACTGGGTACAATAGTATTCAGTTACAATTATTATGAATAGTTGTGGTACTAAGAATTCATATCATCAATTTTTAAAGAAAACAAATATATGACACCATTAAATACCTTGACGTCATCCCTTCTTTTAGCCGCATTCGCTTGCAAGTTTTGGAAGCTGTGCCTCTGGCTATCGTAATCTACTAGCTTCCGGCCACGTTTTTCGATTTTTTTCTGGAATTAATAGTTTTGATCGTTGCAATCGATGCAATTTGAACAATCTTAATTTAACAATTACAGCAATTTATATTTTAAATGCATTGTAAATAAAATCTGCTCAATCTATGTTTTGATACGAACCCTGGTTTCGGGAAACTGGTTAGTATAAGTGTTGATGGGTATGAGCACTTGGTCACCCAGTTTGTGCGAGAAATCTTGCCACAGCATCTCCATGTTCTGCGCTTGCACGTACAGCAGGTCGTGGCCAGACCAGCTGCTCTCGTACACCTCCGTGATCGCCTCCATCAAAGACTTTGATGCTGTCTGTACAGCTGCAAGGGATAAGGCACTGTTTGTACTACCTGATCTGAACCAGGTCTTACTGGCACAAAAGAAAGAGGTGAATGACTGTTCGTCTAGTTTGTTGTAACTGTAGAACCACTTTTGAGATTACGTAAACTATGACATTTTACCAAAACTTAAAATCGAAACATGGATTATACTATCTATTAACATATTAACAAAATATATTTATATTCAGTTTTTTTCAATGAAATAAATAACTAAAACTATATTTGTATACTGTTTAATAGATCTTTTAAAAATATATTAATATATTTTGATTCATAGATTATTTAATAATTCTGTTTTGATTTTACGATTTAGTTGATACGCCACAGCTTTCGTGTCAAAATTCTAGGGATACTGTAAATTGAATGTGTTACTTGCTACCCTGTTATGATAATACATACATATATTTAGGGTTTTAATCTTAATGTTCTTATTATATTATATGTATTTATATATAGCATATACTGTCTTGTTATTTATCTTGGACTAACCTCGTATGCATCGTATGTAATTGTTGAACTCCTTCTGCAACCTTGTGGCCTGTTGGTGTTGTCGGTTGAAGTTTTGAAGGTGTTCTTCGAAAATGTCGTCCAGCGTTCGGTCCACTTTGCCCAGATTTTGGAGCAGCTGAAAACAAAAAAAAATCATTAGTATTATAATTAAAACGAAATCTTTTAAGGTCAAGACTATGTCAAAACATATAATAAAATTCTTAAAATTGAACTCCTACACAGTGTCTATAATTAAGAGTAACAAAACTCCAAGTTATGATATGAATGATCAGGGTTGTCAAATATAATTATTTTACATATATTGTTTTTAATAGTTCTTATACATTTTATATGAAATCATTGTCGCAAGAGACATTTCCTCATAAAGGTCAATATTCCTATTAATACACGTGACATTTTATAATATCATAAACTGAATACAAAGTCACGTAACTTATAGAAAATGATAAGAATATTACATATTTATAATAACCAGATTATATGTCTATTCTAAAATGATAACTTAGAAATAATTAATAAATATTTAAAATAGTAAATCTTTAATATGATATAAAAAATAATAGACCCGTGATCATTGGGAAACCTTCCTGTTAGGTCCGAAACGTATTTATATTTTCAAACAATAAAAAAATATTGAATAATTCGTTTATATATAAAATATAATTGCAACAGAATTGACAGCCCTAATGAAGTTATTATGATAACCATGCGAGTTGCGAAATGTGAGCTACTTGCTGAAATCTGAGACAGTTGTCACGCCTACCAGCACCCAGTACATGACGCAACTACTTAGTATCTTCATTTGCATTAGATAAAAGCAGGTCGTTTGGTATTGACATTTTATCCCTACTATTAATAGGTAGGTAAAAAAGAGTGGGCCTACCCACATCGTTTTTCCCTACTTATAAATGAGGAAATTATTTTGTTCAAAGTTCAAGTGTTGTTTTGTTCAAATATTTGAATAAAATAATTAACGCAGTACTGAAATTTAAATGGTCTGAAGGGGTTCGAGTTAGACTCGTACCCTAGATCGAGTCTAGTTACAAAAACTAGAATAGTTTTTGAAATCGTCAAATTGAAACATAATTATTATACTCTCCATGAAACAAAATCTACTGACAATTAAAAATTCTATAAAAAAATATATAAGTTATTTAGGATGATTTATAGAATGATCTTAAAAAACTAAAAATATTTTTTTGGATAAATATTTTTAAATATATCAATAGGTTTTGATTTAGAGAGTACAATAATTAGTACCATCATAGTTAGTACTGAGGCTAATATTTTAGGACGGTAACATCGGTACAGCAAACATGGCTTTATAGGAAGTTCAATTCCATAATGTTAATTTAGCATTTTAATTAGTTGCAAGTAGCAAGATACTCGTCTTTAAGATATAAGTGAATGAACTGAACAAATATTATTCGATTGAGAACGAACATTTCTGATCTCAAGTATCATGTCTGTTATTTAATTACATCCAATAAATTATGCATATAAAATTTAGTTCCACATATATATTTTTTATTTTATCAATGGACAAATTACACCAATGAATCAAATACTTTAGTAAGCAAATTATTTGCTCGTGCATGTATAAACACATGAATATATTTAATAAACGGCCAATCCCAAAAATACAGACATCTGTTTGGAATCGAACCCGTAAACCTTTGCGCCACGATAAGTTAGGCGTCGACCAGCGGAGGTTAAAAAATTATAACAATCAAATATTATTCATACCTTAAGAACTAGATAAAACTATTTGTTCAACAAATCAACTAATATTAAAAGTTATACAAAATGATGTCACTATTATAGGTAATTTGTTATTATTCGTATCACATATTCATTCATATTTGGATGTGACCAAATAATAAAGGGCATTGACATAGTATTAGGAGAACAGCATTCTAATTGGCTGATCCAGCAGGTTCTATATTCAAAACAGTTCCAGAACAATGCAGAGATTGTTGCAAGGTCGTACCATTTTGTAACCGAGGTCGCTCGTGCTAATTCGGTTTGCAATTAATAATTATAATTGCAGATTTATTATTTAGGATTTATTTCAAAAGGTTGATTATTCAGGATATTTTATTTCATGTCAGTGTAATGAACTTAAGTGTACGTTTAGAAATAATTGCGATAGAGTTTTATTGCTTACATCCTTTTCTAGTTCTTTCATTTAAATAACCTTGAAAACGGCCTTAAATAATCTTGAAATTAGGTTATAAATTTCTTGTGAAGTCAAAATTGGGATGACCTAAAATAAATGGTTTTTGTTTAATAAGTTATTAGTATATTTAAAATAAGTCTCGCAAACATCGGAGGCAATAAGCGCAAATAGGCGGTCAATACCCGGAGTCCAGTCAACATTCGGACTTTGCTGATTGTCCGGCAAAATATACAAAAAAATTAAGTAATAACGTATGTAATGTGTTATTATATAATATTTTTTTAGGAATAATAAGTAATATCGATTAGAAGAAATCAAATTACAATTTTGCTTAGACTGTTAATGTCTTTAAAATCATACTTTTCAGACATTTTATTATGAATCAAACGGTTATATTATTTATATTTTTTCTATCAGAGTTCAAAATACAAAAATCTTTGTTTTTAGATGAAAGAAATAGTACTGCCAGTAAAAGAATTTTTTTTAGTAAATTTAAAATTATATGTATTTTAAAAATTATCAAGATTACAAAGAAAATACGATTTATATAATGTGATTCTCAAAGAATACTAAAGCAAGAAGTAAAAAATGTACAAGCATAAAAGAAAAAGGACAAGTGACACATGTAGGATATAAGCTCTTGATCCGTTGCGTAGACATTATGGTAATGAGATATTGTGTCATCGACCGACGGACAATTTTTCCTACACACATGTGCTTCAAAGTTATGATTTTACTAAAGCTACATTACTTACAGATATATTCTAGAAAATAGTATATAAATGGGATTCCGAATTTGTTTATATTTTTCGTTTTGTTTTGCTAATCCTGTGATTCTTAAACAAATCAATTATGTCATTGCTATCGTTATTGAATCTATAATGTTAGTGAAGTTCATCGTTATTACGTTCAGTGATAGCGTCACTTCCGCTATTGTTTCCTTTCGTTTTCGATTGTCTTTGACCCAGGTCTCACATTGCTGCTATTGTTTCAGTTTTTCTACACGCGTTCTTATTTACATCAACATATAGCCGGCTTCATCCGACTCACAGCCGTCTTCATCTCAAGATATTATAACTGTTCAACAATATGTTGAATCATAAATAATTTCGCTTTTTTATAAATTATAATGAATTCTGAATAATTATTTGTTGATTTATTATCATCAGTTCAATAAACGTAGGTGTTTTAGAAATCGGCTACTTTTGATTTAAGCTAAAGTATAATTTAGAAACGTCAGAAAATAATTAATCTTGTTAATCATAATTAAGCATTACATCAGATAAATACTTCCTCTTTTAAACGAGTTTACTAATTGCGGAATTGAAAATATATCGGAAAATCTAAATTATCGTCAATTAAATTGCGTTTTCTATATAAAGGTTATAAAGAAAAATAAATAACTACAAGAAAGTTTATGGAAGCCGGAAAATATATTACAAACTGTCACAAATTAATAATTACATTTTCAAACATACAAAGTAGTTCAATGTCTAACATAATATACAAATATTGAATTAGTTACGAGCAGTTGTGTCTACAAATGACTCGTACAATTACGTTACAACAATAATTGATTACTATAAAACGTCTAATTATAGTGAAACTGAAACAAATCATATTTTCTGGCCAATTTTGCAATTTAATACCGTCGATATTTTTAATTAAGTTACATAGTTGCTCACTTAGTAGATGTGTTTGAGATTTGATGAATACATTCTCCATATAACATAAAAATAGAAGTGTTACCACACTTGAGCATTTTAATATATTTTAAATAATTAATAATTTAATTTCGCCATAAATTGAACGTTATTCGACTAAAATATTTCATATTCATTACTCTTAAATTTATTTCTACAAATCTAATTTTAAAAGGTTCATCTCTGGTCATCTCAGATTCATCTCTGATCTGTTTCAAAATGAAGATATATTTAATCACTCCAAAGCGAAAGCTTCAAATAGAAATTTTATATAAATCATGTAAACATGGCCATGCCACAGAGCTGGTAACTCGAATGTCAATGTCTTCTGGTATAGGAGAAAGTGATAACATGGAGAATTAACTTGATGAAGTTATTGCCGGTTCTTGTTTCTATTTACAACTTCTTAGTCATTTAAATCAATTTATTGCTTCGTCATTTGCTGATTATCATCTCTATGAAATCTGTATTTTACGATTATTAGACCCTGATAAGCATATCCACTGATTTGATGTATTATAAAAGAGCGTAGAGAAAAATTACATGTTCCTAGATTTTATGGATTATTATATCTAGCCAACATTTATGATTGTGTTTTCATTTTTAGAAAAAAAATCTTCTAGAATAATAATATTATTTGCATTTATAGGTATTAGTAACACTATACTAATAGGCATAAGGTTTAAATCTTAAATTTCGCGCTGAGTACACATTCCTCACAAAGGCTACAACAACACGTAGTCAAATCAGTAGGTCTGCGCCGGCGCACCTAGCGCTATTTTAGATATTGTGTTCAAACATGGTATTAAGATAAGGATTTGTTTGAGAGTACATAACCCAAAAATAATAATATAGAAAAAAAAAGTTTAGAAATATAGTAATATTAATATTGAGTTTGTTGTCATTTTCTACGTTGTTAATATTATTCAAAGATACATCAGCTGATACCATGCATATGATTAATGATCTGTATTTATCTCATAATTCCGACCATTGTGTAGCATTACTCCATTAGTCTAATGTATACACGTCGAGAGACGAAGTAAACGTTCGTGATAAAAATCTTATAATAGTTTAATTTAGTTATTTAGTAGTTAATTAGTTTAGTATAACTTTTTATGGTCCGGAAATCATACATACCACCAAATCCCAGGGGAGAATGGGAACAATAATGTGATACTCATTGGAATAGAGAACGCGAGAATATACACTACAACCCATCGGTTACCTTCATCTCCTTATTCGGACGCTACGGGATCACTGATTACATTCACAATGACTACTATCCACAATCTGAGATTACAGAGATTATATTAAAAATACCATAACACAAAATTGTAACTGTATTTAAATGTGAGCCAATTAGAAAAAAATTACCTGAATAATAAATAATGGATACTAAGAACACAAATGCATTGAATACCGATGCTTAATATTAATATATGAATATAGAACTAAGTCAGAACCTGTTACATTATATTCAGTCACACAAACATCATGCAGGTTGAGAATGAATGGCGAAACGTGACCAACAGCTGATTAGATTTCATAACAATGGTATTACCATCAGGATACAGCTAACCACAAATACTGCAATAACCAAATATGATACACTGTCACAATTATCTAGATCAGATTATACTTGAATTATTTGTAATATGAAATAATTATATTTAAATTTAATGTTACGTTGTTATGATAAGCAATTAAGTTCTTATCAAGAAGACGAGTACCACTAACTAAGTAGGTAATGAATATAAATAAAATATAAAGGTTTGGATTGAGATCAATGCATACTAGATCATTATTAAACAAAATAATCAAAGATTAATGATTTTCAAACCATAACTAGAAAGAACATCTATAACTCTAGACACTAGGCTTTAAAGGTGACAAATAAAGAAAACCACGAACCAAAATAAGAAAGTTTGTTTGAACTAAACAAGAATATCCAAAGAGGATAGTCATGTAAGCCTCATTTCAAGAGAATACTGAACAACTAACATTTTCCGTGCACTGTACACAACAGATGCTCTATTGTTGAGCTGACAATATACTCATCCATCAGCTTTTGAATGATTGCCGTCATTATGTATTTAGATCTAGTTAGAACGGTAACAATATCTACATTTCACGGTCAAGCTGCATGTTTAATCAATGGTCATTTCTGGATGATGTTATGATTATGTTATCATTTGTGATAACTTACTACAAAATCCTATAATTATTTTATAATTCTGATTCAATTAATGTATGGCAGGAAGGAATACGAGGTCAAGTTATGGTTTGTCGAGAAATAAAGCATTCTCTGTTAATAATAAATAAATCTAAAATTATAGACGAGCTTAAAGAGTAGATGATATCTTTGGCAGATATCCAAGTCGAACAAATCTTGGAATTGATTCTATTCCTGTGTTGTCAAGCGATCAGATATCAATTAAAATCAAAATTTGTTTTAAAAGAATTTGCCAGACAATAAGCCCCTTAATTGTATTTATGCATGCTAAGGGTTATCTGACAAAAATATACACTTGGCACTCAGGCCGGGGACTATTTCGGTGATTGGGCCTGTCGCTACATTTAAGTAGGAAAATTAGGCCACGTCTTCCAAAGATCTCCGTTATTGTTTATGATTTATCATATTATGTACTATATTAAGATCAGAGTGAACGATTACAAGATAAATTTAAGGTAATATTGCCTGAGATTGAGGTCAGATCGAGCAAGATGCATAAATTTCATACATGTCACAAATTCGTTAACTTTTTCAAATGAATAAGTTTCCATTTGCAAGAAACTTCACTTTTTCTCATATGTCATTTGTGTCTAAACCTGTGGTATTTTTTGTAATATCATTAAAAAAGAAGTTTTTCTTCATAATACCTTATTCGCAATTTAAATGCACATAGCTGATAGATAACTTTCCCGACATAATGGGAAGAAAAAGAAAACATTTAATTCTTTATTTGGGTCATTTAAAGTCGAATACAACTTATATTATATTTTTGTTTTAATAATTACACAAAACAGTACATTCTTATCCCAAAGTTAGTAAAGGCGAAGACATTGTTTAAGCTTTAACAACACTGGATCATGTAAAATTAGATTCACTCGTGGCCTTGGAGTACTATGTAAGTGCTAATTATGCGTTACTCGCAAAGTATACTGTTAGCAGATACCAGTGATGAAAACAAATATTACGTAGATGGAATATACACCGTATGTGACGTAGAAATAAATTGATAACAATGCGGAAAATTTTAATTACATTTGTTAAATGTAATTTGATATTATTAAATAATGAGAATGCATCATCAAAATAACAGCAGCTTTATGACAAAAAGACAAGTTTTTGGTTATGTACCAAAAGTTGAGTAAGAATTTAGGACAACCTTAGAATTTTTTTTGGAATTAGGTTTTACAAAATGAACTGTTTAAGGATCTTGACAGTATCATTGCGCTCACCCGCTTGTCTACCCTTACATGAAATCCTATCCTACCTATACTACATGAAATCGTCACTTAAACTTTGCGTTTAAGATGATCTTAACAACCTTTTGAATAACAAACATATATACCAAAGACACTGTACGATATAATTCAGTTGTAAGTACCATCTTGTAACGATATTGTTCACTTTGATCTTAGATTATAAACAAGTTATAACATGAACAAATTTCAATGCATTTATGACTAAAAGCAATAAACTCGTCTAGGAATTTCAACATGTAGGTCGATACGTAAAATCATAAAAACGTCATACACAAACTCACTCACCATGACCCATTTGCATCGACTGGAGAAAATATTGGACATCCTTAAAATATTATAAATAACTATAAATGTATTTACCCGGTTATGACGTTAATGATATTTGAATTTCGAGCGACCAGGTTCAAACATTCGGGGATTCCGGCAACCGAGCGAACCCCGGATAAGCAGTCGGACAAAATTCCAATATAATTAACCTGAGTAAAATAATAATCATCATGGATCATAAACATTTTATTTGAAAAACATCTATATACCTCCTTAAATAATTGCATTTTTCTGCACAGTTACGTCACCTTTTGCAAGTTTTATATAGACTATTGGGCGTTGAACTGTAAGTACCTTACCGGGTATTGAGAAATTAGTTACCCTCGTATTTACAGGAAAGGTCGCTGCACCCGTACAAATGCTATTTACCATCACTTTGTACCTGATACGACAGACTACAACTAAACAAAGTGTACTTAGTACAACGACGAGACTACAATGAAGTCTGTCTAGAAATCCTAAAACAATTTTTATAGTATAATATTAAACATTATTTGGTCTATCTGTGTGAGACATATACAGATAATATCCATCACGTTGGTGTCAGCTGTTAATGCTATTTTTATTATCGATAAGATTCTATATACTTCCATAATATTTGAAATCAAATGCATTACTAAAGTTTACTAAAATAAATTGGCTACCATCAAGTTATACTAGTGTTACTGGAATTTTGTATTTTAGATTTGATATTGTTCTTCACGTTGATCAGATTATATAGAGGGAGAGAACATGTACTAGAAGTTGTTAAGAAACATTCAATTGTATTTTGCTACATTTAGCGAACAAATATCAACTGGTAGATCTTCGAATATTGGCTGGGATATCAATTCTAAGTGTGTATGTATGTATTTTAACCATTGTGGACCACTTGAGCTACAATTTGACAATAGGCATCTGGAATCTTTTATGTTAGTATTTCAGGTTTGAATCTCTATATGATATTTTATTTACTTTTATCTTTCAACGTATTTAGAAAAAAAATATTTATATCTGTATTACTAATACAGAAATAAAAATGACATATTTTTCGTCTAATATTTTGAAACTAAACATTGACTAGCGTTGTATTTTTTACTCATCTCATCTACAATTATTTTATAATCTTTAACAATATTTCAATATGGTTCTTCAGCAGCTATTTTCTTACAATTATTTCGTGGACGTTGCTTTACAATTGATAGAATATGTTTTGCAAGCAAGCAATTACTTCATATAACATTTGTTCATATCGTAAATTCGAAACAATTACACGCAACAAATACGTTAGCAATAACAATATTGAAAATTGCGTTTAGTATTACAAAACTAAATACCAATAACTATTAAGGAAATTTGTAAATTTACTAAAACAAGAATGATAGATTACACCTATGGATACACTAAATAACAATAATTAAAATGTATATATTATAAAAAAAACATATAATATCGACAGTTATGAAAATAATATAGAAAAATTTACACACACATACACAGGCACATACATGGCAGGTCTTGAACCTTTAGGGATATCGTATTATCCACACCACATGGCTGACATGTTTATAGATAATATTCAAACATGATTTTTTATATTTAAAATATAAGAGAATAAGTGCAGTGGAACTGTAAACGATGAAGAAACATTTCCGTATGATTCAAGAGATGTATACAATTTCGAAGAAAACATGAAGTCAAGACTTGAATGACCGTAAACTTGACACAACATTTGCATACACAATTAATATTAATAAATAACGAGGTCACTGTAGAATAAAATAAGACAATAATTAAGCAGTAAGTGTAGAAGGCCGCTTAAAAATAAAATAATCGTGTGAAACAAACGAAGATCAGCGAAAATAGAAAGCAACGGACGGAAGATAAGATGTGTGTCGCACGCGCAGGTGGATGAGGGGAGGGAAAGCGTGTGAGGAGGACAGGCGATAGCCGGAACTAAATTGGCGAATAAAGAAAAGGGACAGGTAATGGGCATGCCCCGTCCAACGACTCTAGTGTAGAACTTCTTTGATTTCTTAGAAACTAGAAAGACGTACCCTCAATAAGAAACTAGTTATAGATACTGACTTGGTAAAGTTTGTTTTTATACGAACTGGGTCGAACCTTTTTATACTAAAGTAGAGTAAAATTTTCTTAGTAAATGGAATATATAATCAGATTGGACTACTTTAATTTGTTAATTGTTGTTGAAGATATGAAGTCTATGGAATCTAATTTCATCATAGGTCGTAGTTCAGATTTGCTTTACTGACATTTGCTGTAAGGCGTGCTATGGCAGAGATGCCTTTGACTGTCTTAGACGTTCACTCTCCGCATTCCTTCAACTGATAAATCAGTTACGAAAGCTAGATTGTAGGTTTTGTTACTGTATTACTTTAGTTAAAATATACCTTACTTAATAAATATGTAATAATTACGGTTTATAATAAAAGGTAAGAATAGGAACTAAACCAACTCATTCTTTGGTAAATTACAGATATTGATAGCTTTAAGAAAAAATAAAAATTGTTTATAATTTTCCTTTATTAATGATAAATATTATGTGGAGGTTAAATCTATAAATATATTCACATATCTGTAACATTTGTATTGACCTCGTTTTCTTTTTTAAGATCGTAAGCTTTTATTCATAAATAATTGTACATTAAATCAAAAACTACAATTGTCATGTGAAAAATTGTTATATTCGGAATAATTTCATAGTAATGTACAAATATAAAAATCGTATTTTAAAATTCAACAGAAACTATCAATACTGCAAACTAACACTATCATAAAACAAACAATAAATAATAATATATTTTCTTAATTAGAAATTCTAAAATCTCTGGAACTCAAGACGTCAAGAGAGATTAGAATAATTGCCGCTCTGATAACCCAAATATTCATTCGGCATTGCGGCCTTGTTTTCATTTTCGTTCAACCATTGCGGGTCGTCTCGCTCATTGGAAGATAGTGACATAATAAGTATAAATATTGTAAATAGATGACGGAGTCATGATTCATGATTTAGATATACTTTTATAATCGTTGGAAGTTAACTAAGAATAACTATTAAGTTAACTAAGAATAGTTATTGAAGTATTACAGTTGAAAATACAGAATTCACATTCGACTAAATATATTGCATTAGTAGTTAAGATGTTATTTAGTTTAATGAGTAGAGAGAAGATCATAAAATGAAGGCAAATTAAGAAAATAACACCAAAATTGTATTATAAGAGAATGTTTGCATCGCTCTAAGAAATAAATCACATCAAAGGAATAATGACAATTAAATATTTAAATCTGTAGCTACAGGTACCAAGTTACGTAACATAGACCACGTTGACATAGAATTGAGCCTTCAATTAACAATCTTAAACGGGTTTTTTCGTATACTTATCAAAGATAACCTAGTAACTCCATGTGGTAAGCACGAGTGATCAAAGTAATATAATTCATCGAGAAATGCGCCGGATTCCAGAGACCCAATCAGGTAGAATGCATTTGAAAACGCAACAGACGCACACGTATATATAACTGACGAAACTCGTTTGGTTAGATCGAGTTACCGTTGTATTTGACTTTGGACATAAGGATAGGCAAGTTGTTAAGAAATTTAGTGAGTCTCCCGAACTTTATGTACATATTTAACAACTATTTGCAGCCGTTAGTGTCTTCCGAACGTTATGCTTTTTGTTAGGCAAATATTTAACAACTAAATGCAGCCGTGGATGATATAACGATACTAAAAACAAAATGTTATTAATTTACAACTACCTTATAAAATAATGATGTCCAAATATTATGGCAAGGCCTAACATAGATGCGACGAGTTATACGTGGGACAAATAATAATTCATATACAGCTTTGTATTAAAATAGCTAATTATAATAGTTTAATAAGGCTTGCTGATTAAGAGTATTTAAAAGCATTATGTAAAAACAATACAATAAGCATAATTTCTATAAATATTTCAATTATTTCTTCAAATAAAAGTTTTAGACCGGCCTAATCGTTCTCGACATCGGATACACTATCCAGCTTCCCAGACGGGAATAGTCACATCCCTGGCCTGGCTGCCGTCCATATAGCAAAACGTTTCCAAACGACATAACTCCATTAATTCTTCCAACGAATCTCAATCTTAAGCAGTCGTATTTAGGTCGACATTCATTCGAGGAATCTTTTAACAGATTGTATTGTCACGGCTAGATTATAGCCGCGTCTGTGCCGACCCTTCCGTTATTTTAGTTGACGGTGAACTAAATACGTCACGTCATTGCTTCCGAATGACGGATGACGGATTACGCAGAACCTCATAATCGTTCATCAGAATCAAAGGGTGCAAGGTTAATGCGACCTTGTATTGGAATAACAGCTTAAGCCCCATCAGTGAGATATTGTTTGGAGGATTACTCTTACCTTTCACTTTTACTTTCACGTATCAATTACTTTTATTATAGATATGAGAGGTAATTTACTTTATTAGCATATTCGTGTAAATTAGTTTAGTAGTTATGTAAATGGGATTTCTATTTTGCTATAATGCATACACAAATAAATATTGTAACGACAATTCTTTTCCGAAAATTGTATTATTATAATAGTAATCTAATATAATAGTGTACATATCGGAAAACCCTGACAACTAATTTCCAGAAAAATAATGTTTAAATGAAGTTTTAATATCGCGGTTAAAAACTTTTATACGCCATTTTATGTCTTGTTTATCTTTACACCGGGAATAAGACTTAATACCAAAATAGATTTCATTATTGGCGTTCCAAGCAAGTATCATTTAACTAAGATCTCTCTTTTCCAAATCGTGTCTCTTGTGTTAACTTTATTAGTACCTACAATTTGCGCTTACGTTTCTATCTACTGATAGAATTGACATAAAAACAATCTGTAGTTAACTATATTCTTATAGTTGGAATTTTTACTAAACCGTATATAGCAATGGTCAATTATTGAGTATTTTACGTGGGTTTGGCCGTTCACCCTAAAGGTCTGACTAATCTTGATACTTTTGGATCTTCTCCAAACATAGATGTTGGACGAGACCGGTTTAAAATTATGATAATACCTTACTGGAACATCCAGTTATACTTATATAAATTTTAAATTAGCAACCAGGCAACTACGCACTGGTGGAATTAAGTAATAGTTATTTAATTTTAAAATGTATTTACCAAAAATATATCTGTATATACAGAGGTGGCCGGTTAATTATAAATAACCCTGTGGTTATTTGTAATTAATTGGCCACCTCTTGCAGGCATCTTCTCTGCATCAATCCCAACAATATTTGTTTAACCACTTTTTAAAATTAATAGAGTTTTTAAAATGTAAGTTTTCTCATACAAAATTTATTTGCCCCTGCATAAAGTATGATTATTTCAAAATCATGTCTAGTTTCAGTGCTTTTCTGACAGTTAAACTGTCAAGCTGAAATGTATTTTTTTTATTTAGGTGCATAGACAATGACTATTTTTTTATCGTTTATATTAATTTTTTATGCAACCCTTGTTTTGACAATTACGAACACAATAAAAAACAAAACCCTTTTCAAGTGACAAACTAACACAGTTTTTATTTTTTTTCTTTTGTATTTAACAGTCATTTTCTGAGTCTATTCGATGACGCTTTCAAAGTTGAAATATTTAAAAACATTGACTCCAAAAGGTTGAAGATGATTATTTGGTAAGTTATATTTAAAAAAATAATACACACTACCACTATCTTAGTCATAGTAAATTCTTATCACAGAAGATAAATAATCTAAAACAACACATTCTTTGTCCTTAAATTTAAGTACCTAAATAAAATATACAAGATAAGAAAATACTATAACAGAATAATTATTCAAAATTAGAATCAAGATAAATAGGTTTAGTAATGTATTTAATAAAAAAAACCTACGATAAGGGAGAATGGAAAATATAAGACAAAGAAAAACAATGAGACAGACGCAGCACAGCTTGATAATGTTATCAGTCAGGATCCATATTACCTCAATGATCGACTGATGACATATGATCTATTATTAATAATATGCTTTTAGAACGCACCCCGTTCGTTATCCAATCTACAGCGCACTATTTGAATACAAGAAATAGCGTCCACTCTCTTACCTTCTCACAATGCAATATTAGTGCACTAGTTAGCGTAGTACTTAGTTAATAAAATACCTTCTTAAGTTTCAAATCATAACAAGGTTTAACATTACTGAACATTCCAATCCTTGTATCATATCGGTCTAGGTTCTAGCTCGAGGTTTATATGTGTGCTACAAAAACATACATCAGCATCTGGTATTTATCTTGTGCGGTTTAATATGTTTTTTTATTTAAACATTGGCTTTCCTAGATGAGGTAATCATTCAAAAAACGTTGACCCATATAAATCTTACATAACCGTGGAAATACTAAAAATAAGCATCCGTCGTTATCTGTGCATCGCTTGGCTGGTAGAAGTCTCAATTTATCTCGCAAATTAAAACTTTGATAAGAATTTATTTGCTACATTAAATTTTCACAATACTGCTGGAAACATATGGTTATTGACGCAAAGAATCAGAAAACCAATCAGAGAGTTAGTTATGCATATCAAATTCGCATTTTATCTTAGTTTTAGAAAAAGGAAACGTTATATAAGAAGCTAATATCATAATTACTGTAGTTGAAGATTGTGACATACGACCTTGTACAATGAGCAACTAAGATAATTCCATTCATTGCAATTTGCCTTTTAAGAGTAGGGAGCAAAACATCCACATAAGAAGTGAGTGCTGTGGTGTACCGGAGATCAATCATTGAGATGTCACGTTGCTCTTATCTGATAAAGAGTCTTACAAGGTGAAGATCCACGGACAAAAATAAGAAATAAATAAAGATAAAACAATGAAACAAAATGAAACACTGGTCGCAAAAACGAATTTTCCGTCTGATGATAAATGCACATGTAATGTCATGGTGAAGATCAATTTTATTAAAACAAAGTCACCCCAAAGTCATAACTTATTAACTTCATTTCTCGAAGGCAGTACAACAGGTGTAAAGGCCAGACGAGAAAGTACAAGAGATGAAAGTGCGTAAACAAACTCGCGGACTAGTGGAATTTAGCACGGCTCAGCGGGAAACCACAACAAGTCTTGATATTATTTATTGTGTCGTAAATATAACTTGTTATAAGTATCAAGATTTAACGTTTGAAATGTCTGGATGATGTATGAATTGATTCGATGTTTCTTGTTCTGAGTAATCCGTAATAAAATATTAAAATTAATTATGTTTAACAAACTGTATATATGTATAAATTGTATATCTTGATAAAATGTTCGTCACCAATATCAAGATGATTTGGGATATAAATGGCCATATTCTTGTTATATTCCCACGAAAAGGTGAAAAGCCGAAGTGATAGAAAAAGTGTTTGGTGAAATACTAATAAGGGTTCCGTGAAATTTATTAACATTAAAAAGTTCATATTTAAATATAATATAAACAAATATCATAAATAACAAACACCGCGTGTGTTATAACGATAAAAATATACAATGAGTATACTTTTACGGTATGACATTGGAATTAGGTACAGTATATTTTGTTTAGCTCGAAAGTATACGAGAAGGAATTTTAGTTTTGAATAACTGGTCTTTTTAATATTAAATAAATAGAGAAAATATCATCAACACAGGTAGGATTCGAACCTATAATACGTCAAGATCGTTGTTTGATATTTGAGAGTATAAATGTATTATATATATAAACAAATATCTTTTAAAATAAATTTTCAACAACTAGAACAAAGAACAGAACTAGGAGAGTAATAATTATTTATAATGATACTGTTGCCATCTTTATTATGTATTGTGTAATTTGTTTTAACTATTGCAATGATTATTATCATTATTTAATGTAATTCTTAACATCAAATCCAAGGTGTGATAATTCGAATACTAGGTATACTATAAAACGATAATAAATAACGAATCGTTTTTTTTATTATTACTTTTAGTACAACGTGTATTGAGGGTAGAAGCAAAAAATGGTTATCAATTCTATAGAAATAAATTCTGTAATACAGCAATAAAAATGATTATTTATTTACAACAACTCGTTTAAGTCGACACGAGCGGTCATTGTAATGACAACGTCATATAAAGGTCAGGAGTTTTTTCATGCATGTTATAAACAGTTATATGTTATAGACAGTTACATGTTAAATATTTGATTGACAACTACTCATATTTTTAAAATAGGCATTTGATGAAGTTGCTACTTTCTGTCGGTTAGGTACAGAACTAAAAAAATTGTGATATGAAATTTGTTATTTGCGATTTGGTCAGCTATAATTTGAAGTATTATCTGAGTCATACAAAATCTATTAACTAACACTAGAAGTCACTTAAAAGGCTTTTGACGTAATAAAATAATATCTACTCGTGAAGATATATTACAAGAATATATTCCATACAATCCCTTCTTTTGGTTTAAATTTGGTCTTTTCTTTTTTTTTCGAAATTACACATTCTTTGTCAAATTTGTTTTTAAACTAAAACAGTATATGATGAAACCATTCATTCAAAACATATAATTTACTGTTTTTTTAAATTATAATCCATGTCGTGCTGTAGCAGCTGAAGCATGAATTCATTTTTATTATATACACAGAACATCGATGTTATACATCCTATTATTAACTATACAACTGTATTGTTAGGTTTTTACATTTATTGAGTTCGTGTATCGTTCCTATTGACGAGTATGTAGTAGTTTGTTCGTCACACGTACTAATTGGCAAACGAAGGAAGTTGACTAAGACTATCAACTCGTGTTAAAATATAGTTCAGTAATATAGATAAAAAAATGCACTATGTAATTAATATTCTTACAATTTAGAGCTGCAGACAATTTAATAACAGGATATCTTTTAGAACTCTCGTCTAGAAACAAGCAAAAAAAAAACTTTAAGACGAACAGTAGAAAAATAAACCTACTTTTCCTATCTCTCTCTCTTTCCAAAGTCTCTATATATAGTAGAGAACTCATACTTACTTCCGCTCATAACAAAATTCACCTTTTTTCTAAGCCTTCTTTAGAGTTCAAACAATCTTCATACTTTAATAATCGGATCAGCATCAAGACTGAAACTATTACATATTTATACATATACTTATAGTTTTTACATATATATTAATATTCGATATAGTTATAGAGGAAAACAGATTGCATTGAACCTACAATTCAAACACAACTTCCATTGCAACTTATCCAATGTCTTTGAATGTCGTATGACTATTTTTATTAGTTCCTGACACTTACAAATCGATGAATAAACATAACTTAATTTCTACTTTAAATCTTATTTAAAAATAGTAATAAAAGAGTGTCCAAATAAAGGCTTTCTCTATCAATATTAAGCAATTTGTTCAAACGAAAGTGCGTCAGTGGGCGCGGCGTGGGATCGACAAGTTATACCTACAATGTGGGCTCCAAGCAAGGACATAACCCACACATAAGGTATTACTAATTCGATAAGTAAGAGGTAATTTTGAATTATTTTTTTTTAATTATTAAATATACTTGAAAATAGAATAGGAGCTTGAAATTATATAAAATCAGAAACTCAAGAATATGGCCAGATACTGTCAATGGATATCGGAATAATAATGGAATGTCAATGGATAATGGAATCAGTAATGATTCCAATGAGAGATGAATATATTTGAGATCATTGTTTTTAATTCCAACAAAAATAGCTAATCATCTAAACAATCAAGATTTTTGATTTACAAAACGCACTCAAATCTGCGCATTTGTTTGTGAGCTCTGATGTCACAGACAGACACACGAGGTAAATTTATAAAACCATATTTGTGTCAAGCATTAAATAACATATATATTTACGTTGAATTAATTAATAAAAAAATAATTATGCGTTATTTCCTTCTGTTGCAAAACCAGACTTTTGAAAATAAGTCATGTTTGATAACAATGATTTCATAGGTCAAAGACCTTACACAATGCGCTGTCATTACCAAACATAATATAACTACGTACTTCATTGATTTTATTTGGTACATTAATTTTACTAATTATTATTAGATAATAAATATACAATTTAATTATTAATAATTTAGCAGACTTCCTATACCTCTAAATTGTTAATATTAAAACAAAAAAATATTATTATATAATAATAGGACATGTATCTTTTTTAATATGACAAGATTTACTTTTTAGATAATTGAATTCAAAATTCAAAAAAAATAGAATTGACGAATTTGTTAAAAATAATTTCTCTGTAACAAATTTAATCATGAAATGATACTGAGCTGTTTATAATATACATATATTAATATAGATTTTACAATTATGATTTTTTGTGAAAACAATCTGTGACTCTACAAGCCAAATAGATCGTTTCATAGCTGACGCAGTAATTTGGGTCAACAGCCTAATTTTATTATTGTTACCAACACCTGCCAAAATCATTACAGTCATACATTACCCATGTTACGAGTATTGTTTAATGATTGCTTAACTATTTATAGATATATTGCCAAATAACTTATTATTAAGGATTGTTGAGGGCTTAATTATTATAATATATAATTTTGTAATTTCTGTAATAAAATATTTATATATATTTGTTACATTGTTATTAAACTACAATTCAAGTACCGTGAAGTTATAATTATACCATGTTATATAAGAATAAAGTAGCTGATAATATTACTTAGTTCAGCTGAACTAGATTCTAGTATCTTCCTTGCAAGGAAGTCTTTATATAATAATAATAACACAGGACAAATTACACACCTTGGTCTAACCCCTAAGTAAGCAAATTATTTGCTTGTGTTAAGGGTGTTAGACAACGATACAAATACATAGAAATACACATTATAAATAATGAGAATATATTTAATAAACGACCAAACCCAGAAATACAGACATCTATGCTCATCACATACATGCCTGTCCCTGTCGGGGATCGAACCCGAGCCTCATTTTATCGCTATACGTTTGGCGTGCTAACCACTCGACCCACGAGGCGTAATATATATGTTACTATAATGTACTCATACATACATTATAAGTCCAGTCTCGTCTCCATCTAGGACGTAGAAAGTCATCTAGACAAAGAGCTAAATGACCATAGATACGTTCTACATGTGGGAATTTGCATTTAAAGTAATGTATTACAAACGGCTACTTTTAAAACTATGAACGTATGTTTGTTTTTACCACGACGCAAAAACTAAGGGTGTTTTAAGTTTAACATGTTTTTGTGTGTGTGTCTGTGGGATAATTTCTCCCAAATGTATAGATGATTTTAATGTTTTTTTTTTATTTGTAAGCCGTGTCTTGCGAGATAGTTCTCAGTTTTTTTTGGTAAAATAAAAACAGTCATCCGTTCCAAGATATTCAGCTCTTTGGAACTAGTGATAGAGTCAGGCAACGTTGTCGGAATTTCTTGATTTCAAATAAATGAAGTCAAGAGATTTGTACTAAGTAGTAAGCCTTCTTCAAATACACGACATAAGACACACACTAAAAGCAAAACATTATATATTTTTATAATTAAAAATCTGTATGTTTGTAAAATCGCACGGTTTCATTTTCCCATCAAGTTCACATTCAGTGTATGTTTTATGAACATTCTTTTAAAATATATATTTTTTGCCACAATAAAAAACATTTTTGTTCATACTCACAAAAAGTAGAATATTGAAAATGTACACAAATCTACTTTTGTGTAGATTTGTTACATCAATATTCTACGTGACTTTTATGAATTTAAATTCAGATATCTTGTATAATAAAAAATAAGAGTAATAAAGGAATGATAATTAATTATATTATTTGTTAATACATTACAAAATATATCAGAAACTATTCAAACTATTCAAAAATACAAGTTAATTTTATTTAATTATGTTTATAGTTCACGAAACAAGTAAAAACCTACCTACATATAAGTAAACGGTTTCAAACTCTTGAATGAAGCTGAATTGGCGTAGAAATGAAGTTGACATATAATACAACTTAATTGACTGTAATCATTGGTTCTTCCTATAGAATTTTGTTTTTGTATAGTTTAGAATTTTGTTTTTGTAAGAATTGTAATGGTTTTAGTTGTTTTTAAATATCTCACTAAACACTAATACAATAAAGAAATACCCAGTTGTATTTATAGTTGTATTAATAGGGCTATTGCCTAACTAATGACAATCAATCTAGGTATAATTGCAAACCGAACTTGGATGTCAATTGAGATTGTCAATTCAGTACATCAATGCGGTTGGATACAAAATACGAAATTAGCCGTTTGGCAATCATTCGACTACACACCATAATTTCGGATATAGTGATTAATATAAAAAAAAAGATAGGCCCTATAGGGTTTGTTTGAAACTCTCGTAGTTTTAATTTTAAGCCGGGGAGTTTCTTTAGAGTATATCGTTAATTATGATATTAAAATATACCCTCCTGACACACATATGACGTACAAGTGATCGCTACATTTAATTTAAAGCGGGATAGATAAATATAAATAATATATTGTTTGGACTTGATTTAATTTGAAATTTATATGGTGGAAGAAGGTTCTAGAAACTATTCTAGGTTTAGTCAATCTGTAACGTCATATCTTTGTTGAGATAAATAAATTATATATTATATTTTAAATATAATATGTATAAGATAGAGCCTCATTGTTCAGTGTTTTAATGTTACGGGTCATAAACACACAAACAGGTTTTAATGATAGACGTTTGGACAACATTCTTTGAATTTATTTTCACATTCAATTTTTAATACAACATTTAGTCAAGTCAGTAGTTATACCGATTTTGGTTCGAATCAATATTATAGTTGTAAAAAGTAATTAATTAAAAGTTGCTTCCGATTCTAACAACTCAGAAACAACTGTATTAAATAAATCGTGACTACCTGAATGTATTTATTTACGTTATATAATATGTATCTAGCAGTGATGAACAGATGATGTCATGATTGTATATATTTAATATTTACATTGTCTTTTACAAGTTCAAGTAACATTTATGTCCTTACAATCTTTTTCAAGATTGCTTGTGCCATTGTTTACATACTTTTAAGAAAATAGTTTCGATTATTTCATTTGTAATTTAGGAAAAGAAACTAAAAAATAAGGAGAAATACAAAGACGTCAATGGATTTAGGTAGCACAGACTCGCTCTCTGTGGTACGTGTAGTTGAAAAAAAAAACGAAAAAAACTAAAAACGGAAAAAGGCTGAGATGATATGTACCAAAAATGTACCATTTACGTCACATTAAATATATTTACAAAAAAGTATTTATTAAAAATAATGTTCCTATTTTAAATTAAATTTCATCCACATGGCATTACAAAACGTGCCGCGTGTTGGCCCGGTATTCATGCAGTTTTTTGTCCTCCATAACGGCAGTCGCGTGTACCGTACACGGTTCCTATTGTTGTAAATAAAAAATATAAAATAGGGGGGGGGATTCACAATTTTATTTTATCTCAATACGTAGATGATGAATTTGATAGTAATGGCATATATTTTAATTGTAAATTATCATTAATATTTTTTTTTTATCAAATATAGATATTGTTATAGTTGCTAAAAAAACTTACATGTGAAAAAAATTAAATAAAAGTAGAAACTTTTTTTTTAAGGTTTTTTATATAAGCTTCAGGATAAAAAAAACTTTTTTTCATACACACATTAAAAACAATAATAACACTTAAACAAATTTAGATTTACATTAAGAAAAATTAACACTGCAAGAATAAGGAAATATTATTTCAAGCTATATACTAAAATCTTATAGGTACATTTAATTTGTTATGCAATTATTAAAATGTTACTCATTCCTACATAAAGTAATGAAATAAGTTATATTTTTAGATTCATAAAATACAATGTAAATGTGTAAAAGATAAAAAAGATTTGACTTTAAGAAAGAAACACAAAAATAATTCAGAACACTTAATGGTTTAGAACATTTGTATTCATAGAGGTGGGCTGTTTGCCAATTCAGGTCATTATCCTACTGAAAACTGAAAATATGATCCAGAAACCTAGAATTAACAATTAAAAATATACAGGTAAAGTCAGAATTTAATGTTAATAAATGAAATATATTTAATATTAGAATACTTAGAGTATTTTAATGATTATTTTTTCAGATACTAATCTTTTGTACAGTATAAAAACGATATACAAATAATTTATGAATCATTACATTCAAGACATTGCTTAAAAATAGGAACAGAAATAACCACGGATGCTATCTGTCTCCGACTGAAGCTTGTTGCTACCATACGGGTTATTTATAACATTGGGCACACTTCCCTAGATATGCTCATGGACTAGCATTAAATGTGAACTAATAATTAATACAATTCTTGAATTATGTCCTTTTTTTATAACTAGCCCACATTTAAATGTTACTTAAGAGGCCTATTAATAGACATCGACATTACCCTGGAGAGATAAGGTTAGCCAGCAAGATATTTACGTTAACTACATAATCGTGAGACAGCTGAGAGTGTAAACAAGGATCTAAGCAAAAGTCTGACTATGCTACAGGTTATCAGCAACAGGTGTAGTTATAACACAGTAACCACGTAAGGATGGGTACGTAGACAGTTGGGTGCTGACCAATACACCTCATAAAAGCTATTTTCTCAGCACCTGTGGCTAGATTTTTGTGGAAACATCTTAGCAGTGAACAACTTTATATACATAAATTCCATAAATACCTTCTCCTTCGCACGTCCAGCATGTTTTTGCACTGATTTCGCGATTAACGCACCTTTACTTTCTGCCATTTTATCACTTTTTCATTACCGACTGTCTTTATTTTCGAATCACTATCAAACTGCAACTGTGCGGTTGCAATTTGTTGTCACACGTCAAAATCCAAGAGCTACGAAATTGTACTGGCTAGAGCCGTGACGTGACGTGAACTTTCGCAGTTCGCTCTATCGGCATTAGTCTGGATGAAAATTGTGTAGCTGACAGAACAAAACTATGTAGTTTGAAATACCGACGCTAGATGGTACTCAAATCGTATATATATTTAAATTAATTATTGCATATACTATGCTATACAGAAGGATAGCCGTAACTAAAAATTATAATAATCATTCAGACGAAATTCAAGAATTTTATATACATTCTAATACTACCTATTATTAGTTACAATTTTAAGCTCAGGAAGAGTAGTTCCTTCTGGCACAGGTGCTTAAGTACTAAAAAGGGATAATTTTATTTATATTGTTAAATATATATATAAAAGAATATGACACGATTAAAGATATTTGATGAGTTGAATTTCTAAACGATTGTAAGTTAAACCTTAATGTGACATTAATAGTGATGTTCATTGTCGATGAATTACTACAATTGATTGTGGTTCCTAAAAGATTATAAAGGAATAGGTAAGAGGAGTGTATCATATGTATATTTTTTCACTTTCACAAAAACAGTAACAGTTCAGTACAGTCATAGTTTATTTTTCAATTTAATTTAATCAATAAATATAATTAAGATGTTATTTTTTTTATTACAATAACTCAAATTTTTAGACGAGATAATAAAAATATCGTTATATTAATCTTTTTCCTAAAAAGTATGTTTTTATAATAATTTAATGGCCTCAATAAGGTTAGGAAAATAAAATATTTAACGATTATTAAGAATCGCAACATCAACATCACTAGAATGTGTATTATTTGATTTTTGACAGGTACCAGCGTTCTGTTTATGAAAATTGGATTTAATGAAATTGTCATTTTTGAATTTGAATTGAAAAAAAAAGCATTTACTAATTATTACTAATAAATATTATATCATAAAACATGGTAGGTTAGCTAGTAATTGATTTTATTCCTAACCCTATAAATTATTGTCTATTCTATTTATAAATTACCATGGTTTAAATTATCTAGGAACCAAAGCACGAGCTTCAACGTAATGCAATCACAGAGGCCCGTCGCAAGGAATTAGAGACGTACCAAAGGGCTTTGGATATCCAATGGCTCAACAGTCGTATGGAGGATGGTGGGATGGGCCGCTGTATTGCCCTTATACAGAAAGAAGCGGAAATGGAAAAAGATTTTCAAGAAGTAATTGCCTATATTTTTTTTAACAATCATTGAAATATTTATCTATTTATTATTTAGTTTGATTAGTCTAGTGAATCCACTGTTAAGTTTAATTACTATAACTCCAAAGCGAAAATCCTTTGCAGAGAACTGATCATGCAGCTATAGTGAATGCTGGAGCTGAGAAGGAAATTGCACTTGGTGTTGAAATAGCTAAAGTGCAAAGGGAGAATGCTTGTACACTTCTTAGAAGACACTACCTACGAGAGAGAGACCCCTGTTTAAGAGAACTGACAAGGAAGTTACAGGCTGGTTATGTGTGTAGGGACCTGCAGCAACAAATACTCCATAATAAGTACAAAAGATTACAGGAAAAGGTTGGTCTTTTCACATAATATGACAGTTCATTACTTGGAATACACAACATTTTTTTAAAACACTTCCTCATTGTTTAAAATTATGGAATGTGTTACCATTTGCCATCTGTCTTTAATATATTATCTGTCCACTAAATTTATTTAAATTTGATTTGTTTAGTAATTAACTAGCTGTTGCCCGCGGCTCCGCCCGCGTTTAGGTCACTTTTCACGTAATCTGTGGAAACTACAATTATCCAGACTTATAATAGACTTATAGTTTATTCTATAGTATCCTATTCCCGTGGAATTATTTTCTATTATCTTAGAACTAATTTCATAACCATAGAAAACGTTATAGTGAGTCAACTTTAAAAGCTAGATATATCTTGTCGCGGACTTCTTTTTAAAACTTTTAAAGAGAAACAATTTCATAGAACATCATTTTTGCGTAACTTTCACCGTTTTCGCAGCGCACGCAGTTTTTTGTTTACTTTTTTACACCTTGCGTTAGAATATTCAAGTTTTAGTAATCATCCCTAATTTTTTGAAAATGAAACATAGCCTATGTCACTCTATACATACACACTCTATACACTCTATACACTCACACTATACATGTGTAGCTTGCCAACGGTGAAAGAATTTTTGAAATCGGTCCAGTAGTTTCGGAGCCTATTCATTTCAAACATACAAAAAAATAATCAAACCTTTCCTCTTTATAATATTAGTATAGATATTTGTTGAATATAATTATGTGTGTATTATGTTTATGTATTTAGTTGTATGTATGTTTATAATGTTTATAGCTTTGGCTCACATACCAATGTGCATTGGTTTTTAATTTCATAATAATGTGGTTGTCAGAAAAAAATCACCTTTGAGAGTTAAGCTCACCTTTTTACCATTTGTATTTCTCTTGTGTTCTTAAAACTGTATTTGTAACTATAAAGTCTGTTCATAGTACTCTAAAATAAGGAGTACAAATTATAATTATACAAATTACGAGAAAGTATTAACATTAGTGTTGTATAATGGGGTAGGTAAAAAAAATGTATTATAAATGTTGTAACGTGGTATTTTGGAATCCGTTACTTAACTAAATATATTAAATTTTTTGGGGATATTTTACTTTAAATACAACAAAACAAAAGGTTTGTTTACATATTAGTTGTCATTTGTCACTTGAAAATTTGACAGTTAGCTTCACATTCATTACACATTCTATTGCACAGATAACACAAAGAATTCAAAGGTTATAAAACAGATATTTAGTGTTGCTTAAATGGTGGTTAGCTTGACATACTTTAATTTATAATTTAAAATAAAAATGAAAACCACATTTTTTTGTAATATTTTTATTATTTATAAATAATTTGGAAAACAAAATCAAATTGTATTAGTTAATAGTTTTTCTTAAATTCATTTTTACTTGGCAGTTCGAGTTGTTGTCTTCCGGTTGTTTTATTTTGTAGTCTATTGACTTTGACGTTTTCACCTTTCTCTTGGAATTTGTTCAGTGAACACGTTATTTTTGAATCTCTAGTTTTTTGTCCATAATATTGGTCAATCTATTAAAATATTGAATTAACATTTAAATATAAACGCATATAAGCGTGATAAATGTTAATTTCTTTGTTGCTGCAATTTTGGTAAGTTTTGATATTTTCTGTTACATATGCGCAGACGCCATTTGCTCGCGTATATTTTTCCCAATTTTCAAACATCCTTATTATCAATTTGTTTTCTTTATTTACAGTAATTGCTCGCTTATTTGCTTGTGCATTCTTTATTGTAAGTGCACATTAGTTTATTTAATTTGAAGAGCGCGTGCCTACGCGGTAAGTGTCACATCATACACCTTCTCTTTTCCAAATTTTATTTAAGGGTATGAATTATCAATTGCTTTTATTTTGTTACAGCTCTTCAATTCCTTCAATTAATTTGATATCTTCCATATCTTCAAGTTCTTCAATTTTTTTGATATTTTCAATTTATTGGATATCTTCAATCTCTTCCATTTTTCTTCAATTTTGATATCTTCTATTTATTCGTTATCTTTGGAATTCTTTGGAATTTGGAACTTGTCATTTTACATTTTGTCCATTCTAATAGAACCATTTTGGTTTGGGGTTCTCATTTCACCTGGTTCCTGTTTTGTACATTTCTGCACATGGCTACAATTTTTGCATCATAGTATTATTGCCTGAAGCATTAAAGCTTAACGCTGACCTGCTTTTACAACCCGCTTGCCAGTAAAGAACGCCAAGTAAAAGTGATGTATTACTGAGGATGTGCTGCGGCTAAACCTACATTGCTGGCTGTGGACAATGTTTTAGCAAACCAGAGTACTTTTTAATTATTACTTAGGTTATTAATTTATCAAAACCTAACTGTAAGTATTATTTTTTTTAATTTAAAGTCTAGAGAACTGTAATTGTAATGTAACTTGTTACAAGAATTTGTTTTGTTGTATTGTTTTGGAAATATATTGTTAAATTGTTAGTTTTCTTTTCTTTGGCTTCTCTGTCAACACACCAAAAATGCACACCAATGCCCGCCTTGAGATTAATAGTTCAATGGTCTATCCGGCAGACTATTCTGAGTGATTTTTATTAGCACTGGTTCTCTGGCGCCCGATTATATTTGTTGGTTAGTTTGTTTGTTTGTTTTATTTAGTTTATTTTGAGAACCATAGCCAATACCACCTCGGCAAGCTCACACACTCATTTAGGTATTTTGTTTATTTTTGTCTTAACTTTAACTTAATTTATTTTCATTACATTACATTTTTTAATTTTTAAATTCAATTTTTTTTTTTAACAATACATTTTGGCGCCCGAACAGGGACTTGAAAGTGCATTTTTCTTAGATTTTGTTTGTTAGATATTTTTTTTTTACCTTTTGGTGATTTGACAGAGTTAAACTTGTAACTTGTTTTAGTTTTTGGTAAACATTAGAAATTAGGAAGTAAACATTTAGTACTGTATTATTTTATTTTTAATACCTTTGTGTCAATATGCTTAAGGTAAGTACTTTGTTATATATAAGCTTAAATCTTGTATTATAAGAGGAGTTATAGATAATTTGGATACTTAGCTAAACTTAAAATTAGCTTATTCTGCTTAATTACTTTTGAATATTATTCAAATTTTTTGTTGAATTTTACAATTATTTCTTGAATAAATTTACTTTACATTTCATAATCACATACATTTGCTGAATATTTTATAACATTTCATAATTGCATGAATTTGCTGAATACATTTCATATATTGCTTTTAACAGTGCATTAGTATATTACCTAAGTAATTTAGATTTAAATATATTTAACAATTTGGTCATTTGTTCATATTGGAAATAGGAATATATAGTTATTTTGAATTAAACCTAATATAGGTACTTAACATTATAAGAATTTTTTACATATAACTTTCAATTTAAAGTGTTACTGTAATTGTTTGATAATTATGGATAAAGGTACAATTTCTTGTTCTAAGCCTACTGCTATGAATAGTAATATTAGTAATACTTCAGAACCTTTGAATAATATTAGTACTGTTACTCAGACTCAGAATAAAGATAATCTGCATTCTCACAGTATGAGTATGATAGACTTAGAAAATATTTCTGGAAATGTTGTAACTAACACACCACATTCAGAGCAACTTAATTTAACAAATTTGAATTCTTTATCACAACCTGCCACACAAAATATTTATTATCAAAAACATTTTGACTTTTCTAAACTTAACTTAACATTTAATGGTAAATCTTGTCAAATAGAATTTTTAAATATAAACATTCTAATTCATCTCCTTTAGGTTGACAAATCCTAAGTTAGTAAATCGCCCTATGAATATGATTTCCATCGATCTTGTTGGTCCTTTACCTAAATCTTACTCAGGCCATACTTATATATTGTCTATAGTAGATGTTTTTACTAAATATTGCTGGATTAGTTCTTTGTATAATGCAACTACTCAATCTATAATTAAATTTTTAGAGAAAGATATATTTTTAAAATTTGGTTGTCCTAAAGTTATAATTTGTGATAATGGAACACAGTTTACATCTAAATCGTTTAGAGATTTTATTAAAAGTTATAATATACCTAAATTATTTTATAATGCCTTATATACTCCTCAAAATAATCCCATTGAAAGATTTAATAAAACAATTGTAACTTGTATTTCATGTTATGTTGATACAGATCATAGAACATGGTCTAGATTTTTACCTCATGTTCAAGCTGCTATAAATAATACTATTAACTTGGTTACTGGATATACTCCTAATTTTCTTATGTTTGGTAGAGAAGTTTATTTAGAGGGTTCTTTACATAAATTTGTTTCTATTGAGGATCCTGCAGATTTAATTATTGGTAGTTGTTCTAGTTATTCGGAGTCTCTTTCTACTTTGGAGAATATTTATAGTCAAACTGTTGATAATTTAGCTAAATCTTATAAAAGAAATGCAACTTATTATAATTTAAAAAGAAAGGTCATTTCTTATAGTGTTGGAGATATTGTATGGAGGAGAAGTTTTATACAGTCCAATGCAACTCATTTTTTTTCTGCTAAATTAGCTCCTAAATTTGTTAAATGTAAAATCATTGATAAAATATCTGATAACATTTATTTGTTAAAGGATTTAATTAAAAATACTACTGGAAAGTTTCATATTAAAGATATACTTAAAATTTAGTTATTTTGGTTATTTAATTTAATTGGTTTGTGTTGCTTATAGTATATACTTTAATATCTTGTTTATTAGTTTTAGCATGACTAAGGCCTCGATTGATGAAGGATGTACAAGATGATGTATGTTAGGTTGGCCATATGAATGGTGAGGGATGAGGAAATCATGTTAAATACTTGATACTTTTAACAATGCTATACAATACTATATTTTAGGTCAACATTAGAGAAATTTGAGTGCGCAACTCTATAAGAACTATTAGTTATTTTTGTATTTTGTTCTAATTATATTTTGTTTTTGTTTTTTTTGTGTGTTTTAGGTTAAGTTAATATAACCTGGACATGACTTATTCAATGTTGTGCCAAGCTTATGTATATTAAGCATCGCTTAGCTAGAATACCTATTTATACTTTTGGATTAGACTTTGTGTAGTCTTAGTACTCACAGCTACTTGTGTGATCTATTTGGATTCACATATCCTATTTGGATTTTGTTTTGTATTTTTGCTGTCTCTTATATAGATATGCAAAGGACTTCAGGGTTGGTTTGTCAATACAAGGCGATGGTGCTCATTGTATTGTACCAGTAGTATACCATACTCTAGGTCTTAGGTGTGTCATATTTAGACATTTGTTTTGTTTGTTTTCTAGCTTGTTTGTGGATTGGTTTGTCAATTTGGGGCGAGGGTGCCGACCATATTGTACCAGTAGTATACCAAACCCAATACTAGTCTAGTTAGTTGTTATATTTAGTATTCTTTTCCAATTCTTTTGGATTTGCTTTTGGGAGGTTTGTCAATTTGGGGCGAGGGTGCCGACCATATTGTACCAGTAGTATACCATACCAAAGCACTTGTTTGTTTGTTAGTTTGACATCTGTCAGCTATTGGTTTTGTTAGTTTGACATCTGTCAGCTATTGGTTTTGTTAGTTTGACATCTGTCAGCTATTTGTTTGTTAGTTTGACATCTGTCAGCTATTGTTGTTTGACTTGTGTCAGCAATTTTTTTTTTCTCCAATGTTTTTGGATAGGTTCGTCAGTGTGGGGCGTAGGTGCCGACCACATTGTACCAGTAGTATACCATACCAAAACATTTAGTTATTAGAATATTTATTGTTAAAAATAGTTATTGTTATTTGACTATGAGTTAGTTTGTTTATTCGAGGCGTTAGTGTTTATCGATAAACCAGTAGTATACTATACTCTAGTTCAAGTAAGATTTTTAATTTGTTAGTAGTTTTATTTAACTTTAGTGATACTTTATGAAAGGTTTAATCTGTTCGAAGAGTTAGTGCTTGTATTTCGAATATGACCAATTCTGAAACCTAACATCACTATTAGTTATTTAAATTGCTATGTACTAGTTATATGTATTAGTTATTTATTTTGGTTTGTTATTTAAATGAAATACATTTGTTGTTTTATTTCTTTATTTGATAATTTACATTGTTTTTTTGCATTTACTTATTTTTTTAAGAAAAAAAATCCAGAACATTTAGTTCTGATATTTTTTTTTATTGCTACAAGGGGGGAATTGTAACGTGGTATTTTGGAATCCGTTACTTAACTAAATATATTAAATTTTTTGGGGATATTTTACTTTAAATACAACAAAACAAAAGGTTTGTTTACATATTAGTTGTCATTTGTCACTTGAAAATTTGACAGTTAGCTTCACATTCATTACACATTCTATTGCACAGATAACACAAAGAATTCAAAGGTTATAAAACAGATATTTAGTGTTGCTTAAATGGTGGTTAGCTTGACATACTTTAATTTATAATTTAAAATAAAAATGAAAACCACATTTTTTTTGTAATATTTTTATTATTTATAAATAATTTGGAAAACAAAATCAAATTGTATTAGTTAATAGTTTTTCTTAAATTCATTTTTACTTGGCAGTTCGAGTTGTTGTCTTCCGGTTGTTTTATTTTGTAGTCTATTGACTTTGACGTTTTCACCTTTCTCTTGGAATTTGATCAGTGAACACGTTATTTTTGAATCTCTAGTTTTTTGTCCATAATATTGGTCAATCTATTAAAATATTGAATTAACATTTAAATATAAACGCATATAAGCGTGATAAATGTTAATTTCTTTGTTGCTGCAATTTTGGTAAGTTTTGATATTTTCTGTTACATATGCGCAGACGCCATTTGCTCGCGTATATTTTTCCCAATTTTCAAACATCCTTATTATCAATTTGTTTTCTTTATTTACAGTAATTGCTCGCTTATTTGCTTGTGCATTCTTTATTGTAAGTGCACATTAGTTTATTTAATTTGAAGAGCGCGTGCCTACGCGGTAAGTGTCACATCATACACCTTCTCTTTTCCAAATTTTATTTAAGGGTATGAATTATCAATTGCTTTTATTTTGTTACAGCTCTTCAATTCCTTCAATTAATTTGATATCTTCCATATCTTCAAGTTCTTCAATTTTTTTGATATTTTCAATTTATTGGATATCTTCAATCTCTTCCATTTTTCTTCAATTTTGATATCTTCTATTTATTCGTTATCTTTGGAATTCTTTGGAATTTGGAACTTGTCATTTTACATTTTGTCCATTCTAATAGAACCATTTTGGTTTGGGGTTCTCATTTCACCTGGTTCCTGTTTTGTACATTTCTGCACATGGCTACAATTTTTGCATCATAGTATTATTGCCTGAAGCATTAAAGCTTAACGCTGACCTGCTTTTACAACCCGCTTGCCAGTAAAGAACGCCAAGTAAAAGTGATGTATTACTGAGGATGTGCTGCGGCTAAACCTACATTGCTGGCTGTGGACAATGTTTTAGCAAACCAGAGTACTTTTTAATTATTACTTAGGTTATTAATTTATCAAAACCTAACTGTAAGTATTATTTTTTTTAATTTAAAGTCTAGAGAACTGTAATTGTAATGTAACTTGTTACAAGAATTTGTTTTGTTGTATTGTTTTGGAAATATATTGTTAAATTGTTAGTTTTCTTTTCTTTGGCTTCTCTGTCAACACACCAAAAATGCACACCAATGCCCGCCTTGAGATTAATAGTTCAATGGTCTATCCGGCAGACTATTCTGAGTGATTTTTATTAGCACTGGTTCTCTGGCGCCCGATTATATTTGTTGGTTAGTTTGTTTGTTTGTTTTATTTACTTTATTTTGAGAACCATAGCCAATACCACCTCGGCAAGCTCACACACTCATTTAGGTATTTTGTTTATTTTTGTCTTAACTTTAACTTAATTTATTTTCATTACATTACATTTTTTAATTTTTAAATTCAATTTTTTTTTTTAACAATACAATGTACCATTTCCTACCCTAATGGTGGCAAGTAAGGATACTATTCCTTGAAGAAAAAGTAAATTTTATTGTATTGATCCATCTATAGTAAGAAGAGGACAGGAGCATGACAATTAATTATGATACTACAATCAGTAACTATTTGCATTACCAATTAAACAATATTTGTTGTATTTTTATATTCTTTCAATAGAAATATTGGAAAATATAGACAATCTTTCACAAACTATAAAGTTACCTTAACATTTACAGGCAGAAGAAAATCAAGCAAACCAGATCTTACAAAATTCTTTATGTAATGAAAAGGAAGCAAAAGAACTTGAAGAGAAACAAAAGATGGACAAAAACAGGAAATACTGCCTTGAACTGCAGCAACAGTTGGTAAACATACAAAGTCAGAAGCAGTGTGCATATGAGGATATGTTGATTGAAAAGAAAATGCTTGAAGACATTGAGAGGACACTTGCTGATGAAGATCAGAGGTTTTTTTGGGATTTTGTTAAAGATTAATAGAAGGTTGAGGTAGCAATTTGAAACCAATTAAATTTAGTGGTAGCAGATCCCCAAAAACAATATTGATTATATACTTCAATGTAAATTTCTTAATTACACACTCTGATGGCTACGGACTCCAAATTAGGTAAGAATGTTGTTAAATACTTTTATGATTATTTTACTTTTACTGTTTCAGAGAACTTAAACAAAAGCGTGAACAAATGACAAAGCTACACAATGAAATGGTGACCTTCAAGCAAGCAAGAGATGCATGGAAAGAGAAACATAAAAAAGTAGTGATTCTTGAAGAAAGGGAAATAGAGAACCAAAAGAAAGCTGCTTCTGATAGGAGTTCTGCCATGTGAGTTCTACCATTCAATATAATTTAATCTGGAATTATTTCTTTATATATATTTGGTACAATGTTACTTTTTATACATAAATATATGAACAAATCTCTGTCTCCTAGATATTAGTTTTTTCTATTAAAATTTATTTAATCTGTAGTGGATCTCCAGGATGAATAGAGTTTGGTGCACCAAGTATGGGCTTGCTTTGTTGCATTTGATGAGATCTTACCATCAGCCTTGATGGAGTGATCTGAAGGTTTCCTGATGTATGGTGCTACTGGATCTCCCAGGCGAATAGAAATATTCCATACTCGTTGCTCCCAGCTTTATCAAATCACTCCATCAAGTCTAATGATAAGATCTTATCCAAAGCAATACAAAAAGACCATAAATGGTACACCCAGCTCTATTCATCTATGAGATCCATCCATCCGTCCATGGGATCCATCTAAATTTATTATAATATTTACGACAAAAATGTACCTAAACTGCTCCCGATTTCGTAAAATACGTGACGGAAAATCGTTTTTTTTTATTTTAAAAACTACAATATTACAGTATTTTCACTGAGGACTCTAAAGATTAAGAAACATTCTATGCGTTGCAAGTTTTGCTTTCACTACATTAAGTTTGATTTTGTAGCATTATGTACCGAAAAGTTGAAAAGTTTGGGCATAACTGTAAATGCGTCCTTAAATATTAGAAATTGTAATTTCTCTATTATTTTGTGTACAAAACAACGGGTTTATAATACTAATAAAATAATAATTCTCTCTAAATATTATTTTTGCAACAAATGTGTATTTCCTTTTCAGAAAAGAAGAAAGAGAGCGAAAAGTAAGGGAAAAGGAAGAAATAAATAAAATAATTTGTGCTAAAATAATGGCTGATGAGGTAAATATTAAATGTATCTTTAAGTTATTCCTGCTTACTTTACATAAATAAAAGCTTAATATTTTATTTTTTTATATATATTTAATAATTATTTTTTTGTATATCCTTGTTATTTAATTATTATTTTACATTTTTAGGCAACCAAGCAGGAACGAGCAAATTTGATTAAACTCCTTCAAGAACAAGAGTTCTTGGAGAAGAATGTTCAAGATGATATAGCGCAGAAAGCGAAGTTAGAGAGAGTAAGAATAGAGACAAAGAGTGCACTGCAGGAACAGATGGATACCAGGAAGAGACTGGAAAGAGAGATGCGGGACAGGGAAAGTGACTTTAGGAAAAGTGTAAGTAGAAATGGGCATTTTTGGGTTGATCTTATTAGGCTCGAATACTGTCTCCTCAATCTAGTGAACGTTACTCCATGCATTGATAACATTTTTAGGTATTTCATAATGTGTAGAAATCTATTGCAAATATTATTTATCTATGTATGGTTTAAAATGTTTTGTTCTGAAACCTCTAACAGAGTTTTATGTTATTGTTGCTGGTAGTTCCTCAGAGTTGCATACCATATGTCCATATTGTTTAAAAAAAATATATAGTTGACCATTATGCTTATACAAGAATGCAGGGATTTTTGCCCAATCAACCTGTACATATTTATTAATTTTGTATCAAATTGTTTACGTTTTGACGAGATATGTTTCCTCCACGCTTATTGACGATCTAGATTTTTTCGAAGATATTTGGCATCTTCAACTTGCGGTACTTAAATATTATAGGTTAGCCTTTGGAGAGTAAATGTTTCATGTTTTGGTTTACTTTCATTCTCCTCTTATTAAACCAATTGTACGTGTCATGCTCTTGTTATATACGGATGTGTTATATGTATGTATTGTTGTTGGTTGGTATGTCCATAGTAAATATAAGGTATAATACTGGACCAAGTATACTATCCTGTCGGACTCCTGAAAAAAAATCTAAATCAGTGACCTTTTATAGTTATGTCATGTTATATCATATTCCAAGGCTAACGGGTCTTTAGCAAATCACTTCCTATAAATGTTTTCCTGGTTTTAGTAACACTTGCGCAATTTTTTACTGACTGGTAAAACAAATATAATCTAAGAGATGCATTGAAGATTCGTACAAGTGGTGATATTTTGTATTTTAGGAAGGTTTTTAATTATGCAGCAATCTATTATATCCTATAAACCTAGACGAATTTCATCCTTTAGGGCTTATTAGATTAAGTTAATTTCATTTAGCAGGTTTTTATATTTTAGGTAGACACATCTGTATAGAGAGCTTAGACAGAACAATCTTTTCTGATATTCTATGGTTTACTTGAGAGTTATTAGAAGCCTGGTGTATCAGTTTGTTGAACTGTTCAATGGCATTTCCAGGTTCTTCAATGCGATATTTAATTTTAGAGTTTTACATTTAGAATCACTATTGTATGATCCGAGGACAGACATGCTTCATTATTAATTTGAGTGTGTGGCATATTTGTAAAAATTTGTTCGATTTTCTAACAGGATACTATACTAGGGTCATTTCGCCTGTTTGCGTCCATTTAGTGGAGTTGCTGACTTTGAGAGAGAAAATAAAAATGATTTAGCACTAGTTTTGAATAAAAACTTATGTACAGTGTTAATAATATAGTCTTTTTTATATTCATTTAAAGTTTTGGTGGATAGATATAACGATTTAAATATAAAAGTGATAAATATCAGATTTGGGCAATTTACCCAGTTTGCGTCCATAAAATCTAAATTGCGTCCACTCATGTCCAGTTTGCGTCCACCAACTTATATAAAGAATGTAGGGGAGATTTTTATTAATTATTATTGAGAAAGATTAAATTTTAACAATTTATTGTTTTATGTCTAAATATTTAACTAATTAAATATTAAAATATTTTTAATAACAAATATATCATCTTATATATTTGTCACAGCCAATGTTTTCTTCGCCGTCTTCATCTACATCTGATATAAGTATGTCATTACATTCAGCACACTTTGTACTATCCACGGCTGGTAAATTTTCTTTTCAGAGTATCAGTATCTACTGTGACTTTAACAGGAAGTGCCTTTTTCCTACGTTTTGGAGCAGTTCCTTGAAGTTTTTTTTCTCTATTCGTTCTTAATTTCTTTTTCTTACTGCTTTGTTTTTTTTTCTTCATCTGCTCTTTATGTTCATAATACTTTCTCGATGCAGACGAAGATATGGCCGCTGGAGTTCTTTGATTAAATTTTCTTGCCATGCTAAAAAATTCAGCCAACATCAGGTGGGTTTTAAATGGATCAAAGGTTTCTGAATGTGCTTTGAATAAATAATGAAGATGATTGTAAACTAGGAGGTTTTTCTATAGGTGAAATAGATGGTGATACAGTTGATGCTAAATGAATAAAAGCAGTCGGAGGGGGTTTTGATATTTGTTGCTTAGTTTTCTCAAGACTTGGTGTAGTATGAGTTGCCATATCTTCTAGTGGTAAAATAAGAACTTCATCTGAAGACACTATTGAACTAAGTTACAGGTAACTGCCAAAAAGGTGTATAGGCAAAATCATTTTTATTCATGTCATGAGTTTCAGAGTTGCACCTTGATACACTGTGATTTCACAATTTCTAATTTGTTCAATCAGGAGCCGTTAATAAATTACGTTAATTTTTTTTATTATAATTACATTAAGAGATTATTGATCGTAGGTATATACAATTTTAATAAATTTAAATAAGCTATAAATTTTTAATTACTTTTATAAATAGATAACAAGAAAACAAAGGTGGACGCAATCTGGTCTGTCCTAAATAATAGGTCATAAAATTCGCGTCCACTGCGGACGCAAAGTGGAATTTTTTAAATTTGTATGTACTAGTTTGCGTCCACCTTATTTTAACTGTCAACAATTAAAAAACTTAAGTAAATTCATAATTATGTTTTTCCTTTCTTTATTATTAAGGCCTAGAAACATCTATGTATCCTTAACTTCACATAAAACAATGTAAAACTAACCGTGAGTGGTGTTGCTGCTCACTATTTTTTACTAACATTTAAGACATTCGCAGTCTTTTGTCCCGTGGCTCAGATAAATTATTTTTTTTTAAAGGGAAGGATTGCGCTCAAGGAAATTTTGTTTATGACTGTGTATCTCCTATATATTGAGGTATTGGCAGAAATTACATTTGGTTTTGTTAGAAAGTTCAAGAACTTATTTTCGAGTATTTTATGAAAGGATAGCCGTCGAATGGACGCAAACTGGCGATGGACGCAAACAGGCGAAATGACCCTATATTTAATCTAATAAGATCTTATGAGGATCTGTGGGCCAGTAGGTTGGTTCACCAAGTAATATTTTTTTTTGCCCAAGAATGTCTCACAATTGTCTATCGCGAGGTAGTGTTAATATTGAGTCCCAGTAGATGTGTTCGGAGTTCCAATCTTCATCATAATTATATTGATGTCCTAGTGTTGAAGAGTAAGCTTATGAAATTATCTATGGCCTTGTCACGCATTGGAGGGGACTGAACAGCGGACAGTGAGATTCTTGTCTTCCATCTGGAACTAATATTTCTTACTGTTTGATATTCCTCTAATACGTAGTATTTTATAATTTGTTTGATAATACCTGCAGTTCCACCTTGTGAGTTACCATAAGTATGATTTGTGGTATGTACTGCATGGTTTTTGATCTGAAGGTGGGTTCTGTCTAAATCTGGTTTCTTAAATAAGAGGTAGATAAATTATCTCTGTATTGAGAAAAACCTCCAGTTCTCGAAGTCGCATTCTTCCGTCAATCAATTGGCATTCTTCGTCACTATACTGTTGTTAATTTTTACATTATCTATTAAATTCACTGAGCCATGCGATTCATCATTCTATTTATTATGAAGCTCATTATTCTCTAAAATTTCATTATCCTCATGCAGTAATGCTTTTGGATACATTCTTGGAGAAGTTGGTTTCCATGTCTTTTTCTGTGTCTTAAATTTTTGGAATTAAGAGGTCAGCCGGGTTTTTAGTATCTATAAGTTTATGTTTTGATTTAAATATTTTTTCTTTGTACTGTTTTTATGTTTTATAACCTTTGTAGTTGACTGGGGGATTTACCGGACAGTTTCCACATGTTTAATTGTCAGATTCTTTAAGACATGGATATGGGATGATCATTTCCATTTTTAACTGATCTATCTATTACCCTGAATATATCTTTATTATTTTTTTTGGTTAGTAAGGTAGGTATTCTTTGTTGTTTTACATTTTGAACCTCGTTACCTAGTTCTCATAGTTCAGATTTTACTACGACTCGGTCTTCGTGGCTTACACCACTTAAAAACCTTTTCACTTTTTAGTTAATTAAGGTGTTCCCCAAAATTTTTGTAAGTATTCATGTCATCGGACATTACTTTTACTGCGCAACCCGCTTTTCTAGTTGTCAATACGTAATCTGCAATTTTGTTTAGGAATTTCCTCTAGATTTTTAAATAGGCTTCCTTAAGAACAAATATGGGTTATGGTTAATGTCTTTAATAGTTATTTATATTTTGTGCCTTTACCTTTCATTTCCAATGTTTTAAATTGATTATGTATTGGTACTGTGTACATATTTTTATATATATTTTTACTATTTTCACTTTGATTGTGATTAGGACTGACATCTGTTTTTTTTTAGTATGAATATAATGTTTTGAAACATTTTCAGCTTTAAATTGTTGTTTGTTCTTAAGTTGTTGCAGTTTATTATGCTGTTGCTGTTCGTTTTTTTTTGATATGGCACTAAGTGGGTCGCTCTAACCAATATTTGAAAAAAATTATTTTCCCATGTTCGAATTTAGTTTTGGTTCGTTGCCAATTCCTTTAGTTTCTAAAGTTGTTATTATTATAATAAAAATAATTCTATTACGAAAATGATTTAGCCAGGACAACAATGTTTAATTGTTCTTGTATGCAATGAATTAATTTATCATATACATTATGTCCGTATACATTCTGTATAATATTTAATTCCAGGTCGAACTTACAATGGCAGCAGAAGACGCCAAAGCGGCAGATAAAGAGCGAATAAAAAAGGAAAAGAGACACAAATACCAGGAGGAGTTGCGACAACAGATACAAGACAATGCGGTACGAAGAAAGAAGGAGAAAGAGTTAGAGGAGGGTAGAGCCAAATACGTGTGGGAGACTGATAGAGCATGGTGTGTATTATTTTAATTTTGATGATTATTAAATAAGCAAGAACATAAGGGAGTTAGTTATTTTCTATGATTATTTATGTAGTACGCAGAAATATAAAATATATTAGAACTGCTTTTGGTAGAGTACAAATCTTAGTTTTTAAAGGGCAAGATTCACCGCCTTTTAAACTGATGACACTAAACACAAACTTAGCTCGGTTAACTAGGTGATTTTAAAAATAACTGGAGCGAATCTTAAATCTAATGACAATTAATGTTAATATAAAGTGCTGTTATTAATTAATTAAGAGAGCAATATTTAACTTCGTATTTAATTATATTTTAAATATTAATATGAATAGTGTTATTAAAAATATATTTTATAAAATATTTTTTTTGTTCGAATAACATTTATTACGTCATCTTGAAAATGGCCTAAGACATGTTCAGACGACGAGAAGACATGTTCAGACGAATGTTATAATGAAAGGGGCGGGGATAGAGAGTTTATATGGCTCGGTTATAATATCAATACCACCTCATTTTCTATTGAGTACAGAGTATGAGTGGAGTATGTGATATAGTATAGACCATGTATGGGCAACCTTTGACAAGTTGTGGGCCAAACTTTAGTGTGCAAATACATTCGCGGGCCGCGTTTAAAAGTAGTTCATTTTAAAGTAGTGTTGTCAAGTAGTGTTCATAATTTTTTGCACTATTGCAAATATCTAAATAATACGACAATATTATTATAATATCAATTTATTAAAATAACAAAATGAAATGAAATAAATTGGTACAACATTATAATTAAATCGTTAAATTTGGAATTGTTACAAACTACGAAAGTTAAATAGCAACACCGAAATCAATGAGACACTTCAGCTTGAATTTGGGAAACTAATCCATCGATGTTTGGATTAATTCCACTGATACAAAGACGTAAAGAATTTTCCAAATTATCGTCAGTCAGCCTTGTACGATGTTTTGATTTATTAACTTTCATCATTCAAAAGAACTGTTCGCATTTATAAGTACTGCCAAACGCACAAACCAATCTTCTTGCGAATTTTCTAAGTTGCGGAAAATGGTCTTCTTAGAGGTATTTTTTGTAGAAATCGCACAACTCCACGTCTTCAAATTTAGATTTTAGGAGTGAGTTTTCTTGAATCTCGATCAACTCCATTTGCAAGTGTATAGGAGCATTTTGTACATTATTTTTTGTTGGAGTAGCAAATAAATTGAAACAGTCATCCATGTTTTTGAAATCGCTAAATCTGTTCGAAAATTGCTCCGACAGTACCTTGAGTTCTTCAGCATATTGAGCATGAGCAATATTCTCATACGCAGAGAGCGTGGGGAAATGTTAACTGTTACCAGACAGCATCTGTGCCTCCCACAAGCGGATTTTATTCTGAAACGCTTTCAAATGGCTGTACAAATCATTAACTGTCCTTGTTTTTGAAGTTTCAAATTTAAATCATTCAAATAGCCAGTAAGGTCGAACAGAAATGCTAAGTCACATATCCATTTTGGGTCACTCAATTCAGATAGTGGTTTATCTTTTATTTGCATAAAGTCTTTTATCTCATGTATAAGCTCTTAAAACCGTTTTAGCATTTTCCCTTTGCTTAGCCATCTGACTTCATAATAATATGGTACATCGTCATATTCGGCCGATATTTCATCCAAAAAAGCCTTGAACTGACAATGATTAAGCCCTCGGGATCGAATAAAATTGATGGTTTTTACTACCACATTCATAACATTCTGGAGTCGAATGGACTTAGAACACAAGTTCTGTTGATGGATAATGTAATGAAGGACTATCAAATCATCTTTTTGCACATTTAGTTCAGTTGCTTTTTCATTCAAAATTCCGATGAAACCTTTACGTAAGCCGACCATAGAAGGTGCACCATCTGTGCATACTCCAACTAATTTTGACCATGGCAAGCCAAAACTTGTGAATACCTTTTGAACTTCATTAAAAATGTTCTCTCCTGTAGTGGTAAATTTTGCGGCTGTAAAGCAAGCAATTCCTCAGCAACAGTGAACTCTTTATCAACACCTCGAATAAATATAGCGAGTTGAGCTGTGTCCGACAAATCGGTGCTCTCGTCTAATGCTATGGAAATTGATTCAAAACCAGCCATACGGTCAGTCAATGTTGTTTTGATATCATTTGCCATCATTTCTATACGTCGGACAACAGTTCGTCTTGACAAACTAATTTTTTCAAATTCATTTTTCTTTTCAGGACACAAAACACTGCAAACATATAACATACACTCCTTGATAAATTCTCCTTCGGCAAATGGTTTTAATGACTTTGCCAATTTTGAACTAACTATAAAACTAGCTTTCACAACATTATCAAGTTGTGTTCTTTGTTTATCAAACATTTGCTGCTGCTTTCCCAAATTTGCAGTAAGCCTCTGTATTTTGTCTTTTCTTATTTGTCCTGTCAGTGAGTGCAGCGTAGGATGCTTAGTTGAGTAATGCCTCTTTATATTGAATTCTTTCATCACTGAAATGGATTCATTACACAGCAAACAAATAGGCTTACCATTGTGCAAGATAAAAAAGAATTCTTCAGAAATTTTTCTTGAAATTGGCGACCCTCTGCATCTACTTTTCGTTTCTTTCCACCAGACATTATTTTCGTATACAAAATATAATTAGTAGGCACTCAAGACGCACACAAAGTCACAAAGTAAATTGACGGCACTAGCAGTTCGCTAGGATATCGCTTGTCGAAGTTATCACCTCGGTAGCTCAAATAGAACTGAACTTAAGTTCGGGCCATCCACCCGCTTATATAGGCGAAATGAAGGAATAATCTAGAATCGTCTAGTGTAGAACAGTTGAGAAGAAATAATCTTTTGTTGCGCCGCCAGTGAGGCGGCAAACATCAAAGGCTTTTATGTTTGCCGCCTCACTCTTTGATGATCGCCGCCACACGGCTTGCTCGCTCACTTGATTCCGTGAGTATGAGTAAGTAGTGTAATATTTTTTTTTAAATTAGGTTTAACAAAATGTCTTGCGGGCTGGATCAAATCATACAGCGGGCCGGATCCGGCCCGCGGGCCGGTTGTTGCCCACATATGGTATAGACTATAGATACGAATAGCGTCTATATAATAGACTAGATACGTATAGCGTCTATATAATAGACAATAGTATAGACGCTCACACGGAATACCGTTTGAGACCCTTATAGATAATAAATAATGAGTAGGAAAAATAAAACTTTAACTGCAGGTAAAACTTATGATTTAATTTGTAGGCGTGAAGAAGTATCCGTAGAGATGCAAAAGATCCTGCGTGAGCACGGGCCTCAGACACGTGGCTACCTGCAGGCAGGGGTGCTGGCAGGGCTACCAGAGGACTAACATTACATCTGGCTCAGACTCAGGGGATCTGTGATATTGTAATTGGTTAAATGATAGCATGATATGTTTGGTTCCCCATGTTATTAAAATTAGTTTGGAAAATTTAAACAAATTGTCTGTTATGGTAAAAATCTACCTATTACAAATAATATTTTATTACGTTAAAATTGTTATTAGGTATAGACTATAAAAGACTGAATACAATTGTGTAAAAAAATTCATACTACATGCAATGTCATTTTAAATTTTATAAAAATATAAACATTTTGTGATAAACGCTGTATTTATATAATTATATTTCGTACCTCATAAATAACAATCTTTTTTAAATAAAATTAAATTTTCAATGATTGTTTTATTTATTTAAATTAGGAAATGTTATTTTAAGAATTCACAGAAAGGGAGGGGTTTTTTTAAAAATAAACGCTTTTGTGTCTCATTCTATATCAATTCACAAAAAAAAAATCTTAAATATATCCTATTTTTTAGTATGCGGATACTTGGATACTTGTGGGATACTTGTTCTTACAACTAATTTTATTATAACATATGACACTGGTTACACACATTGTGGGAGTCTGGGAGTACTTGAAAGAATGTTTTTGTTGTTTGGAATCTCTTGTTTGGAGCTTAGAGAGATAATTCTCTAAATCCTTTGATAGAATTGATCAAATGATCACAATTCAAAAATTTCACCATAACGAAGCTTGTGGCCCAGATTCCGATTTTGATAGACAAAAGAAATTTTTGGTAACGGTGCTGTATGCTGTACTTTAATAAAAATGGGTGTTCCTTAAGGGTCAACTCTAGGTCCTTTTTCTTCTTAGCTTATATTGCCGATTTATCCCATGTAAATGTAATAAATAGATGATTCTTCGTTTATTTTTAAGGTAGACAAAAAAAATAGAAGTTGTACACGTAAAAAATAAACAATAGTTCTTAGTGGTCCTAGAAATTAAATTCTAAACACAGCTTAGGGACACGTTTACAGTTATGCCGAAAATTAATGGAGTATTCGATGTTACTATAAAATTAAACTTAATGTAATGAAATCAATTATAATTGATACGTTTCAAAATCAATGCAAAATCTATTTATCATTAAATCTTTGAATTTTTTTTCAAATATTGTAGGTTAGGTAGGTAGGTTTCAAAAATGTAGTTATATCTTGTATAATATAAATACTACATATTCATAAAACAATAAGTTTTAAAGTCTGAAGACTATAACAAAAGAAATATTTTTACCCAATAGAATTCGTTCAAAAAATAAATTTAATCTATTAGATACAAACTTCAAGCTTACATTAAACAGCTACATAATATATCAAAATTTTAATACTATAAAAAATATTGTCGATAAATAAGTGTGGCAGTTCTTCATTCGAAGATAAGGAATAATATATGCTTTCACTATCATAGAACTGTTTGCATTATCGGTTCCCCTAATAACTAATTCTTGTTCCGCTTGCACGTATTTACGTACGTATTTAGTTTATTATTATGTGAAATAAATCCCTAACTAAAATGATATCTGTACCAGCCCGTTACCTGCGTCTGAGTAGAACACTGAAGGGTAGTTTAATACTTAGGTAGATTAGATCAGATAAGTCGTAGTGGGCAAAAAAAAATCTTGAATCGTCGGTGTTGTAATAAGTGAGTGTAGGGCACCGGAACCCAACACCTAACCCCTAGAAGCTAGATCTCTTCCAGAGAACCATCAACTGACAAAGACAAACAACGCAGGTTCTTGATAACCCACTCTTTAAATGTGGATTTCTGCAATATCAGGGGATTGCACACAAACTTATACGCCGTCGACTATTAATTCAAGACGCGCAACCGGCCTTGTAGTTTTTCATTTGTTGTATCGTCGCTTTTCGATAAGAATATCCTAAGGGTCTCGGCGTACTGAACCATCTGGAGGGCAAGACTAAGTTAGCCTTCATGAAATTAGGAGGGAGCAAGATGGTATTACTAGTCGGACTCAGTAGTTCTGTATAAATCACAGATCTGGCCAGATATAAACTTATCATTGGTTTAATTTCCGGACCTGATCTCTTCACTATGCAAAATATATTCCATCAAAACATGCTTCCTCTTCTTCTTTTTGAGATGGCTTTTGAATCAAAACATGCTAAATTCTATCAAAATCCGTTTACTCTTTTTCGTCAAAATATCGATAGATAGTCTAAGGAGTGTGCATCACTATCATATACTTAAATTGAAGCAGTTACTTTATTTAGAACTAGCTGTGCCTGCGACTTCGTACGCGTAGATTAGGATTTTGACAAAACCTACCCTTTGTACTTACCAATATATGTAAAAATTATAAACCTTCAAACTGGTAAGCAGTAATGGTACCACAATAAGAGATTATTAACTTCTTTATTTGTTAACCGATTGTTTTTTAAAAAACAAAATTAAAGTATATTCCATGACAATATGTTAGCTTTTATACATGTAGTAGTTTGGTTTTGACTAAAAATAAAGATATCAAGTTGTTGATTTGACTAAAACAATTGAATCTCTGTATAGAAGTTTAATTGATAAAATAAATGTAATATTGGATACTGATTTGACTAAGAATAAGAAGTATATAAGTCGCAGCTCGGTTAAGAGAAGACATGGTGAAATTGGGAGTACAAGTTGTGGAGTAGTGCTATTGTGATAAAAGTGTAACAGTTATAATAAACAGCTGAGTGTGTGATCAAGAGACTAACTTATGTAACAGTGATAGTTTAAATGGTAAACAGTTTAGTGTATTTGTGAACAGTGTCATAAAGTACTATAAAGAATAAAACGACCGTCGTTGGCGATTCTTTGCGGTATGAGAGCTCTTATAGTTCAGAAGTGGGATTGTTCCGCGGTATCAAGAAAAATAGTATAACGTGCAATGAAGAAAATTAAATTGGAACTGCATTCATCTGTGATCACGGGTTGATTTTGCCGAGTCTTCGCCTCCAAAAGGAAATGTGGTAACTTAGCAATTATATGTGCTTATTTATTTATTAATTTAATATATTTAATATGTAGAATATACTAAGATGATAAAAGTAATTACTTTGAATAGTTTTCTAAAAAGTATTTTATGTGGATGAGGGTTTTGTTGTCTAATTACTAACATGAAGCCGATAAGCCGATCTATAGTTACAGTGTTTGAGACAGTAAGAACATCAAATGCTCGCATGAGGCCGATAAGCCAAATGATGAGTGTAGCATTTGAGGTATAGGGACATCAAGCGCTCACATGAGGCCGATAAGCCAATTTATGAGTAGCGTTTGAGAAGATCAAATACTCACATGAGGTCGATAAGCCAAGTTCTGAGTAGTATTTGATACCTTCAGGATATTGAACTGACTATGACTATGACTATAGCATTTGAGGTATAGGGACATCAAATGCTCACATGAGGCCGATAAGCCAAATGATGAGTGTAGCATTTGAGGTATAGGGACATCAAGCGCTCACATGAGGCCGATATGCCAATTTATGAGTAGCGTTTGAGAAGATCAAATACACATGAGGCCGATAAGCCAAGTTTTGAGTAGTATTTGGTACATGGACTATGACTATGATTATGATTTATGAGGCAAAATTTTTGTGTCCAGTAGATTTTTTTTTAATTCGAATGAGGCTGCTGAGCCAGATTGAACACGTAATCAGACAACTTATACCAATTGATTATTATAGTTGAAATTGTTAAGTCTATAAATTTCAAAACATTGTCTAAATTGGAGGACCAATTAGTTATATATGATGGCCGAAAAATGTATAAATATTAATGTATAATAATATATAGTACACTTTAGATTAGATTTTGTGACTTTACAATTATAATAATTAGATTATAAATTACTTCAGAATTAATATTGTAAGTAAATGGTTTTTGATAACGAGCGGACTCGTTATGTTTAGGATGGCCGAGCTGTTAGCTTTTATACATGTAGTAGTTTGGTTTTGACTAAAAATAAAGATATCAAGTTGTTGATTTGACTAAAACAATGAAGTTTAATTGATAAAATAAATATAATATTGGATACAGATTTGACTAAGAATAAGAAGTATATAAATCGCAGCTCGGTTAAGAGAAGACATGGTGAAATTGGGAGTACAAGTTGTGGAGTGGTGCTATTGTGATAAAAGTGTAACAGTTATAATAAACAGCTGAGTGTGTGATCAAGAGACTAAGTTGTGTAACAGTGATAGTTTAAATGGTAAACAGTTTAGTGTATTTGTGAACAGTGTCATAAAGTACTATAAAGAATAAAACGACCCTCGTTGGCGATTCTTTGCGGTATGAGAGCTCTTATAAATATATTCCCGAAAACTGGATCCAAATCGATTAATCTGAGATTAACGTGCACAAAAATACAGACATACAGACATACAGGCATGCAAACATACAGACATACAGACAAACAGACAGACTGAAAAACCATTGTTTTGGGTTCTCTTGTATATATGATGTTTTTTTTATATTTTCCATGTACAGAAATGGATGTGACAATTTTATTATATCTATAGATAATGTGCTGATTTGGCATTCGTACAGATGTTATTAAGTATGTAGATTATAATAAAATATATTTTGTATTCCAACTGAAATGGGGGATGAACCCGCTGTATCAGCATAGAACCGCGTCGAAGTACCAAACCATCCTGTATTTGTCTCCCCTAATGTTATTTGGCTTATCTGATAAAAATGTGTTTGTTTTTATTAAAATGTGCTTATTTCTATGGGTTTGTTTTAATTTGGAATAACCATTATGTTTTTATGTTTCATACTTATTTAAATAAAGCACCCCTAACCTCGATTATTTTTAGTACCCATGCAAATATTTATTTTATATGTTGGTGTGATAAAAGAATATGAAGAATTTAGACTCTTATAGCTTATCGCTTACATCGATAGTTATAGCTTAAAAGAAAACAACAATATATGTATAATAAATGAAATTGTAATCAATGTTCTTTCTTTTTCTTTTCATTTTTTTCTTTCTTTTCATTAAATTGATTCACAAGTGCTTTGAATTCGATTCGTTCATCCAGTCGTTTTCTTTCTATTTGACCCCAATGCGTTTTATTTGTGTACCAACTCAAATACTTATTATAATTCTGAAAAGACATTTTAATACCAAAATGTATTTATTTATTTACATAACAAATACTTACTACAAGTATATAATAAATACTTACTAATTCAACCTCATAGTTTTCGAGAAAGTAATTATAAACTTCAATTGCGGTTAGTCCATAAGCGGCAATCCTTTAAAGTATTAAAAATTTGAGTCCCTACTTGACGAATAAATTGTTACATAATAAAAGAAAAAACAAATTTAATCCTTCCACAGGCGCATTAGTAATAGCGTGGAAAACCACAATCAATGCTTATAAATGAAGGTTTCTCTCTATTTCCCTGGGATTCCATCATCAGATGCTGATTTGGTGGTAATGGAACCACCTCGGAAGTATAAGCTTTGAAATGAACAAAAAAATGTTAATCCGTCCACAAACGACGGAGTAATCGCGTAACATACACACAAGCAACATACAAGGGAATTGAGAACCTAATCCTTTTGAAGTCGGTTAACAAATAATTTACTTACTTGACTATTCTATCAGCGGTTAGAAAATCTTCCAAAGCCTTTAAAATCAAACCAAAGGGATAGCCCTTAAGGAAATGTGATAAGCTTTGTGTATCCAGATTGGACGGAATGATACGATTGCTGTGTCAAATTATATGTTGAAAAAACAAAAGAATTTTAGTGAATGTGTTTTTTTTACATAGTTTAGAAAAATAACATTCATTAAAATTCATTGAAATATTATTCTATTTTAATTATTGACTATTTTTTTCTGTAAAAGATAAACCAAGGAACTTGTTCTAATTGTTTTAAATAAGTAATTAACAACTTAAAGCACTCTTTTTCTACTATTATAACCATTCTACTATGATTTAATAGGATTTATCAAAAATATAACCTTACATAACGAGAGATACCTACTTTAAAACCCAATTTCTTAAGATAAGCTGAACAGCGGAATAACTAGTATCTGGAAGAAGCAACACGGAGTTAAACTTTTTAAGCAACTGTTTACTTCTTGTCATCCAGGGATTTATACAACTGCCTGGAAAAATATTATGTTCATATTTTTCTAACATACGATAAGATTCAAGTATAACAATAACTTGGTGTTTTCTAACCGATAATAGTTATGTTGTTATGTTTATGAATTTTCTTAAACAACTTTCGAATAAAATATCTCTTTATAAGATCAATTTTTATGTATGAATCTTCTGGCGGTACCTACAATAATAGAAGTGATTTGTAATTTGTCAGAAAGCATGAGGCATATTTATTTTGTTTACAAGATACATACACTGTAGTTAACGTTTTAGGATTTCTAATCATAATGCTTAAGCGATTTATTATCAGTCTGTACCAACATTTAGCCTAAGCGGACGGCAGTAGATTTAAAAAAAAAATCTAAATATTGTTTTAACTTATTTATATAATAAGTGTTGTTTGCATGATATTTACCATATATCTATGTGTTTTTTTTATTAGTTAACCGCATTTGCGAATGCCATGATTACGGAGTAAACTGTTTACTCAGTTGTAAATATCCAATAAACAACATTAATTACTGTAATTTGAATGGCCATGTTTTTTAAAAATAATTAAATATTATTTTTACCTTTGTATAAAAAAGCATGTGTACATGCTTAATCAATATTACAGATGGTTGAGTAGCTTCAGCGCATATTACTAACGAATTAATAAGTTTATTTAAATATTCTGTTTTTTGATTTTCTAGTGCAATTTGTAATGGGTCCAATTCGTAAAATACAGCATCTTAAAAAAATAAACATATCATAATCACGGGTTCTAGTACTAAAATTATTATTTTGTATCAATAAAAACTTTAGCGCAGTACTGGTTTCAGTAGCCATAATGTGAGCCAAGGTTGTTTTTCCGCTGCCTGGTGGTCCAACTAACAGAATCCTTCTGAATCCGTGTATCACTTCCCTGCATCTTTCCCACCAAATAGACCTCGTCTCGGCACCAAAAGGTAAAGGTGATCTGAAATTACCTTGTACTAAATTTGAAAACAACTAATTATATTGAAGCATACATATTCTTAAGATCTCTTACAGTAACTCGCATCTGAAGTCATCTCCAGCATAATTTGAGTCGCCTAGATAATCAGCGAATCTTGTCACTGGATATTTCTTAAGAATACCATGTTCTGCCAGTTCCTATACAAACTCATTAAATTAATCAGGTCAAAATTGGTCAGTTTTATATAATATTACCAAAAAATTGCAATAAATTATATTTAATTTATTAAACCTATTTCTTACTGTAAGTTTATCGCTAATATTTTCTTCTTTGTTCGATTTTATTTTACGCTTCTTTTTACTTCGATGCATTTTTTGTTGTATATTTTTGGGCATTTCCTCCTCATTGGTTTTATATTCTTCTATTAATGCCTTTTTTAGTACTTTTAATTCTTCTCTGTAATATTGATCAAATAATAGACTTTTGTAACTACTGCAAAATTATTTTCATCTCACTACTATCTACTCTCCTTGTCAGCATCCTTACCTCATATATGGCTCAGTTTCTTTACAAATGTCCATTTTAGCAATCATACATAGATGTTCTTGATTTAAATCATGAATGTAATTTTCCTTAACGTCTACTCTTTTTTCTGAATCCAAATCAGACCAGTCTTTAATGTATTTGTGAAGTGACTGTACAATTTAGATAACATTATCATTAAAATAACTAGATAAATAAACGGGGACTCTTTCAATATTATGTTATACATTACAACCATTAAGTCAGAAGGATAAAAGCATGTAACAAGAACAAGCGCTAAGTTTGAAAGTGGAGGGTTATACCCCTCCACTTTCAACTAGCAACATAGCACAAAATAGCAACTGAGTTCTTGAAAAACTATAAAAGCAAAAGAACAAGTCTTCACTGAGATGAAGATAAAAGATCGTGGAAGATATCAACAATTAGCGTTGGCACCAAGTCATTGGAATAAGGACGCATAGATATGTATATATATAATAAAACTTGCCTCTCGTAAATTGTCAATCTTTTTAGACAAGGGGTAGATATATCCCGGATGTAAAGTAGGATTTTTCATCATTTTTTTTAGCAACTCCGCCTCTAATTTCTTTTTTTGTAATTCTTCTCTTTTCAACATCATTGCCTCCTCTTTTAACTCGAGTTTTTCGTATTTGAGCTAAATTTGAGGTTATTATTATCATATAATACGATAAAATTCGAATTGAAAAAAATATTTAAATCAATTTTATTTAAGTAAGTATATATTTTTTTACGATTGCTTACTTGAAGAGCACTTTTGTTTTTGTTAGCTTTCTTTTCTTCTAAATAAGCCTTATATTGGTCTAGCCATTCCGAGGGTAATGGGACTTCTTCTTTCAGAATTAAAAGAGAACCACCTTGATGCTCCTTCGGAATATCATAGAAAAACTTTGCTTCTATGTACCTATCAAAAAAGTTTTTAAATTATTATATAGTCACGCCTTGCCTGGGCTTAGCCCCCAGTATTTTTGTGACCGCTAACACCTTTTTTGACCCTGCACACAAATGAAACACTTAAGATAAATACGTATGCATGCTACAATGCCTTAAGACATTTTAAAAATAAGGAGACGACTCATGCCATAACATAATAGCAAATAATTAGCAACGCATGTAAGTGTAACAAAACATCAGGATATTTAATTGAATAACTAAAAGGTCAAGAAAGGGCCTAGAGTCACAAAATATGTCTAAGTTTGTGTCCGTGAGCTACATATTCAAATGGTAACACACTTATATACCTCGAACGTTATGTTCAGGCATTTTATTTAGGTCAAATGAACAGACTTTAAGTCATTATATTACAGTAAGGATATATCTAGTAATAATAAAAACAATTGATAAACGATACCATTTCTGAAACCAATCTCTGATATAATCTCGAATGTCTTCTGCTATTTCATCTCCGTTCCGTTTTTTAAAGTTTTCTATATATTTTTCACTGTCATTTTCAAATTGCTTCATGTATATTTGGTAAGACTGAATACGTCTCTGTGTTATCTGTTAATGAGATTATTCAAAACGTCAATGAAGTGGCAGTGTATAAAATGTGAAACAAAGTTTTAATGTTTGTCTTTGAATTGAGCAGAAAGAAGTAGGAAAACCTCTTTAGTATAGTAAAGAAAAATAAAACAGCGGTAAAGAACTGCATAATCCGTAAATCTGTTGTGGACAAGCGTCTTTAGTTAAGATCTGCGCTTTCTCTAAAGAGATTAAAAGAATGTACCCAATATTGGATTAAATATCGTTTAATGTGCTTCTTTTTACTTCACTTCAGTGTAATGAATAAAATAAATAATTTCCTTAATACTTTTTTACATATTTGTATAAATTATAAGCGTTTAAATTAATGTAATCTCCAAATTTACCTCTTCATCCCTTATCTTATAATCCATGTTAGGTTGGTTACATAATCTTATTTGTAACAGTTCATCTCGCTTGCACTCTTTAATTCTGTCTCTTTTTATTTTAAAAAAGCATCTGAAATAAGGTAACCAAAAAAATTTCTTAATAGATACTTTTTTTGGTAAAATTTCAATAGCTTTTATTTCATGAAATTAAATTAATACACACCTCATAACTTTTTGTATAATGTGTGCACTTCTTTCTCTCAAATCTCTGCTTGCTGGTGGATTGAGAATTCCCAGCAATTCTTTTTCCCATAGTACCCTCCTTTGTTTTTGTTGTCTCAGAATTTTAGTTATTTGTCTAGAAATAAGATGTAATAATTAAATAAAATAATATATTACAATATATAAAAACAGTGTATTTACCGAGTTTTTTCATGTGCCTGTATTAAAGCAATCTTATGTTTTTTTTCCAAACTTTCCTCTGATATGATCTGTTCTACTGCATAAATTTGTGTCATATTTATTCCTTGATGTCCCTCTTCCTGAACTTCATCGTCTTCCCACCACTTAGCCTTTTCTAACATCATTTCCTTTTTTTCTTCTTCTTCATCTTCTTCCTCTTTGTATGTATTGAATAATTGTTAGTCTTAATCATTACGATGGTTTGACTCACATAACAATTTTAATGATGAATAATGACGATTGAATGTATAATAATATAGTTTTTATTTATTACCTGTTATTTCTTCCTTCATAATTTTAGCATTTTCTAATGCTTCTCTTACAGCATTTTCTATGTTTTCAGGTCTTTTATATGGATTAGGAATTCTTTTGAATTCCGTGTCGCAGCATGTAAGTTTACAATCAACTAGTCCATTACCCAAAAACTGGTAACATGTACCTTCCAATTTTCTTAATTGTTCTTTAAGTTCTAGAATTCTAAAACATACTTGTAAATAACATATTTATTTAGAGATATCTTGTTAATAAAATTGTAATCCAGAAAAGAGATCACCTAGCAACGATCGCATTCACAACATTGCTAATGTACACTGTCTTCTGAATTTGCAAGTTTTGGTGAAGACAATCTGCTGCTTCGTTGTAGATTGCGATATAACTTCCAAGAATACGAGAGATTCGTTGAACTGCGTCACAGAATTGTCTGTCGTGGGCTTTACTTTCCTTCAAAAACGAGGGGGTTTCCATTTTAATATATATATGAATTAATTGATAATAGATAAAATTGGCTACACACTATTTTCTTTTTTGAATATTTACTAGATAGTAAAATATTGGAAGACATTTTTAATAATAACTCAATAGAACAACCGGGTGGATCTCATTTAGGAAGTTTTTTCGACAAGAACTTGGATTACCAACGATCCTATGCGGTTCTCTAGAAGAGAAAAGTTCAATTTCCTGATAGACACTATGATATCATCTACATAAAACCCCCGTTTGAAAACTCTACAAAATTAGCATGAGCTCCGTATCCTGTAGCTGACACGGCGCTGTTAGACACGACCGTTGCCACCCACCCACTAGAAATGCTTAAGTTTGAAATCGTGAAAAGCCAGAATGAAAGCCAAGATGGTATTAGTAAATCAGAATCATTGTTTTGTAGGAGCTTTCAAGTAATATGAATACGTATCTCGCACGCAAAGTCAGGGCATATATTTATAATATTAACATACGTAATACCTGATATTCACAGTCAAGCCTAATTAAGTTTTCCAGCTTTTTAATTGTGTTTCTCCATTTTATTAGGTAGTATTCACTCGACATTTTAATTTTACAAGCAATAATAAAAATATAAGGCAGTTAAAGTCGAGAAGGCCATGAATTTTCGAAGGATATCAAATTACATAAAAATGTTATAAAGTAGGAAAGACTTGTATTTACACTAATTGGGTTTGCGGTTTCTTTCCCATAACTTATGAAATTGTATTTTTTAAATTGCTAAGTTAAACTGTAGTTTATTAGTCTGTTTGTATGGTATAGGTAAACTTCTTTTTTCGTAAAATAATGATTTGCAATCTTCTATTATAAATAAAAATATATAAACAGTAAGAGAGATATAAGATAAGTAAGAGATTACTCTCTTATGAAATTTGATTCTTGATCTTATGATTTGTTAATGTCTTTTGAAAACTTCTCTTAACAATAATGTATACTAGGAAATATTTACCAAAAAACACAGCATTTCATGAAAAGAATGAGGATAAAAAATATGTGGCTAACTTACCTATTATACAGGTAGAAATATTATTTATAAAAATTACTGTAAAATTCTGAGTATTACTTTTTTCTATATAAATCCGTGATTGTCTCGCATAAGTCCCCATTTTAAAGTTAAATTATTTAGATAAGGTTTAATGAGTTTGTCCTCCCCATAATTTTAGACTATAGGTGGCTGGTTGGCAGTTTTCTGGCAACTCAATGGGCGCCATCTTGTAACCGGAAGTAGTAAAGCCTTCCGTGCTCCGATGTCACCGGTGATGCCGTTTTCTTATCTTTTATCACCACCTTTGCTATTAACAACATTGCTTTTTACACAAAAATAATAATAATAATAAATATATATATATATAGGTTCATTTTGACTGTTGACATATTAAGGGAATATTATGAATAATGGATAAAATGTCTTAAAAAATTGTTTTAAAAAAATTAAGTGCAACAATATATTTTAACGTTTTTAGACAAATTGAAGTGAGCTAAAATGGCAGTATAATACCTAACACCTATTAATATCTCGAAGGAAATGATAAAAGGAAATAGACACTTTAATGGAAGCTCACGAGATATAAACATTTGATAGACTCGATACGCCTCCGGGGATAAAAAACATATTCTTGTTACTACGAATATACTACGAGTTATGACTGGAGATAATATGTATTGAGTCTATAGTTATTATTTACTTTTAAACGAATACCAATTTTATAATCAAAACAAAATATATTCTGTTAGTATAATAGAAAAACATATATATCACAAAATACTAAATAATATAACAGATCGTACTGTGGGTATATTCATGCTACAGTTATATTTCCTTTTAAACGAATACCAATTTTATAATCAAAAACAAAAAGTATCCTATTAGTATACTTTTAAAATATATCAAAGAATACTAAATAATATAAAAATATTCATTGCTTCAAAATTTATTCAATTTGAAACAAAGTTGGCACATTATTTTTACGCCAAATTCTATTTGGCTCCGAATTTACTTACAGTGTAAGGTGTTATGTTGCAGATGTCATGGGACATAACGCGATACTGCCAAAAAATATAGAGAATATACTCAACGGGAGCGTAGGGAATAGTCATGTCAACTACCATTCACCAAGTTTATGGGATTGTTTGATAACAATATCATTTAATGTAGGAGTAGAAAATTAAATAATCTATGTGATTTAGATGCGTATTATTATTATTCTATTGTATTTTTTTTTGTTTTTGTTGAGATTTTTATAAATATATATTTTGAAAATAAATCTGTATTGCATGTTTGAAATATTTATAAAAATGTATAACATATGAAGCCTGTTGCGATAGTTCAATTGTTAGAGCGGCGGGACGGTCTCCCATAGGACGCGGGTTCCAATTCCTGCCCAATTCGTTTTTTTTCCATACTATATTTCTTTAATATTTCAAAATACCCAGAATTTACTATTTAATAGCACTTTTGAAGAGTCTGAACTGAGAAATATATAAAAAATTATAAATAACACATATTTATTAAAATGTAAAAATAATATAATTATGGAGGCTATAATGGTGATAAACAAAGCGAGGACACGTCGTTTCAAATTAACTTCACTCGTAAATTGGCCGCGCAAACAACTTTCAAATTGGCCCGTAGAGGCGACGCTTTCGCTAAATACCTATAAAAATGTCTGCCCCCGTGAAATATTGTGACTAATAACGTGGTGCAAGTCATAAGATTATAACATATGAAATATATATTGCTTTTAAATGTCAATGAGTTAATAATATTAATAAATCCTCTTTAAAAGCTAGTGATTTTTTTTTTGTCAGTCTGCATTTTTTTTAATCTGCTGCTCTTAACTATTATAATTATTTCGTATAGTATATATAATAGTTAAAATAGTCCATCAAAAAAAAAAATAAAAATTTATTTACCAGTCAACCGAACCTCTATACAGATAAAAAAATATATAAAAGGGTACATACAATACAGAATAAAAAAATACAATTAAAATTCAAAACTATGACTACAAATCCAAAATATAGCTCTCTGCATAAATGAGTTAACATAGTTAGTTATCTATACATATAATAAAATTGTCACTGATCGATTTCTGTACATGGAAAATATAAAAAAAACATGATGAGGGGCCTTATAAGAACAAGAGAAACCAAAACAATAGTTTTTCATTTTGTCTGTTTGTCTGTATGTTTGTGCCCGCTAATCTCAGTAACGGCTGAACTAATTTTGATGCAGTATTCAGGAATGTTTTGTGTTAATAATTAGTGTTTATTTTATTGTCACTTAACAATTAGTGTTTATTTTATTTAAATCGGTTACGAAATAAAAAAGTTCTTCTATAAATGTAATAAATCTGCAGACGAGTAGTCTCTATATATTGAAAATATTACAAAATAAATATCCAGAATGTGAAGGTTATCCCTTCTACAGAATCCATTTCTAACATAAAAAAAAAATCTTTTCATCTGTTTGTCTTTTAGTTGTGCACGTAACACGTAAAAAATATAAAGCCGATGTAAATAACTATGTATTATACATAAAAATTGAGCATCTCTCTGAATAACATTTAGTTTTTCACTTTCATTGCACGCTTTTCACTCTATCAAAAGGTATTTGTATTTAAAGTGTTCAAGAAATGTATCTATATACTGTGCATAGAACAAAAAATCATAATGGGGGGGACTTTATATAAGCAAGCGAACGCAAAACAATGGTTTTTTATTTTGTCTGTTCGTTTGTATGTCTGTATATGTTTGTATGTTTGTGCACGCTAATCTTAAAAACGTATTAAACGATTTGGATGCATTTTTCGGTAATATGTTGCAATGGACTTCACTTAACATTTTGTTTTTATTAATAATCTGGTAAATAAAGAAGTTAATAATCTCTTCTTTTCGTGTCATTGCTACTTACTAGCGCTTAAACTTAAAAATATACATAAATAAATTAGAAATACTCCTATAGGTATGCAAAAACTATTTAATTGTGTTCGATGAAACTTTGAAGGTTTATAGTTTTTACATACATTCATATGTACAAAGGGTACGTTTTATCGAAATCGAAATCTACGCGTACGAAGTCGCAGGCACAGCTAGTTTTTAAATATAATTGCTTTAATTACAGTGTATTTACCTATAATTTACTTAAAAGCTAGCCGTTGACAGAGATTTTATCTGCCCCCCTCCTCTCTCATACTTTAATAATAAAAAGCAAATAAACACTACACAACTTTTCATAGAAATCCTTTTAGTAATTATTCTGTAATGCGCGAACTATATATTGTTTTTTGTTGGTTTTTATTGTCATTTTCAGTGGCAAAGAAAGAGGAAGGGAGAGAGATTTGCTTTCGGCTCATTCATTCGTGTAAAACATAGCCCTAATTCCGTGGAATGACTGAAAGAGGTTTCAGGTTGGTACAACCAGTCAATCTTCAGTAAAACAGTACAACTAGACTCCATCATCTAAAAAGACATATTTTATATAAATGATTTATACTTCTTCAATTAGACCATCTACAATTTTTTTTAAAACAAATGCACAGGTTTTATATTGATCCTGCCTAGTGGATTTATTTATACCAAATTCACAAAAAGGGGATCGATTTTCGGCAATAAAACAAAATATGACATTCAAAAATATTTTAAGTAAATACATTTTCCTGATGTCAGGTTTAATATACATAGTTAATATTTTTATTTGCTAAACTTTTTGTTTTTCTGTAGACGGGAGCAACGGTCAGATAATAAATAAATGTTTTACATTTAACGTTCCATTATTAGGTTTTCTGTGTTTAGGGTGTTAAATACTCAGGGACATGGATAAACACAAGTCTATATAAACAAACGAAATGTTTGAAAAGCACTCGTCAAATTTTAACACCACTACACCGGACAATCGGTATGGAACAAATAAATGTAAAAAAAGAAAAAAATAAATAAAAAAACATAAGTTTTAAAAGAAAGGAAAAGGGAACTCAGTATTCAAAAACGTATAAGTTTTAAAAAACAGGAAAAGACAATAAATGTTAAGAAAGAACCAAAAAAACAGATTACAAAAAATATATATTCTTGTTTGAAAATATCTATAAACATGTATAGCCTAAAATATTCCTTGAAAATACCTATATATAGTATGTATGTTAAGCTTATTTATTTTTTTATAAATATAGAATAAAAAATATATTTTACAATTGTGAATGTGTGAGTGATTTCGAACCAAAACCAAAACACCACGAGCTCTCATCACTTAGATCGTATCACAAAGCCTGTATAAATTGCAGCACTTACCGCGTCGAAACGGCACATTTTGGCTGATGGCGAGATAGACTCTACCATCTTCTTGAATTATCACATCGCTATGAGAACAGAAAACACTAACTTTTAAAACTATTTGTAGGTTTGTATTGTATTGTCTTTATGTAAACAAAACAATAATGTTTGAATATACCGTATAGAATAAACAAGATCCATATCATTCCTTACTAATATAGGAAAGGAGAATCGAGTTGGTTTTTTTTTTTACTACTCAAGCGAACTTTTTTTTTACTATTACGAAACTTCGTTCACATAAAAAAAAAATACATTTTATTTGTATATATCTGGAAGTGTTATTCCCGAGAGTTAGCAAATAACATTTAGTCTGCCTTCCGATATAGCAAAACGCCGATTATTTACACAACACAGGCAAAACCGCTGTCATAAGTTAGTAAGTTCTATAAAAACAAATCCGCGATAACTCTAAGCTTAAGACAGTGTATCTTAATAAAAAGTAAAAGGTTCCTAATTCACTTTATAACATCTTTGTATCTTTATAATAAATATTCAGCTACAAAATTATATTTAATGCAGCTGAATATTTTATCATAATTTTGTAAAATTACTTTATATTCATGAAGATGCAGAAATATTATTAGTTTACTAGCTTTCTCAGAGGGTCGCGTGAAAATGGTATAGTACAGAGATAAAATATTAAAAGAAACATTGTAACTAAAGTAATATATAGTGGCAGTAAAGCGCACTCTGGTGGCAGGATCTGTGCGTTTTTTTCTATAATAGTTTTATATTTTTTCAGGATAAATCTTAGACTGCTTATTAAGACTAAAGTCTATCTGTGTACAAGAGTCCATATAAATTCATATTGTTCCTTTGGAATAATTGATGGACATACCTTTAAAAAACGAATAAGGTTCGAATTCGGATGACTGTACAGTGTACTTCTTGAAAATTGTAAAAGTACTGAAAATATTGTAAATATATTACGTTAAAACGGTTTGTGCTCTTGATAATATATATGAAGGTTGTCCTAAGGCAATCCGACTCATCATCAAAACGACTGCATTAGCACCACACTAAATCTGGCTCTCTTAATCGCTGTGCTATCGTATATTTCTTGATTAAGAGCTCGTAAAAATGTCGTCTCCCTCTGATATATGGCGGCAAGCGGGAGAGGAGATTAACCCGCGGTTTCACGTGATATATGGTGATGGATTCTGGTAATCACGGGTCTTGCTAAAGCTTAAAAATTAGTCTTTTAAAAGAGAATGTTTGAATAAATATGGAACTAAATTTAAATAATTTTATGAAGCTCCTTTAGAGCGAGAATAGACTTTTAGATATAAAAATTCAATATCAAAAGTCAAAACTGATAAAACTGTTACTATGACAATATAAAAACATCAGAACGTCTAAGTCAACAGGACGAACAAACTCGACTTCCAAATCGAATGCCCTTTTGGGACAAAACGCTCGAGCGTGTTACTTTTCTCCTTGACGGATGGCACCCGACCTTTCATCCTATCTCCTCGATTTACGACTTCCCGGGAAAAATGTGGACTCCTCAGAGATTTCCTCGACCTACATATTTTATTTGGAGGAAATGACGTAAGCTAGGACTTTCAAATTTATTACTGTCTGGCTATAGTGATTTAACAGTTCCGACGATTGATGGAATACATTTATTTTATTAATAGAAACAGTAAAACAATTTAACGTGTACAATTTAACAAACCAGTGCATGAAAGATATAAAATGTAAAACATATAAATCCTGAACAAAAAATTTAATCCAAAACTACAAATAAATCATCCTTCCCGTAACTTCTCAGGAAGTTTTAAAAGTAATTCAGAGTGCGGCAAAATGTAAGCATGACCGAAATAAAATAAAGCTGTCCTGAGAAGCCATTGTTGCGAACACCGCGGGCGTATTTTATGAAGGAAGTTGTACATCACGCGATAAATCTCGTGGACGCAGCTCCTGTGTGATGCGGTTCACGAAATGTGGATGTTCTTTTTTTACTTCTTTATTTTTACTAATTACCATTTGTAAACGTCAATTGTGTCATTGTTTTTTAACTTGACATAAATAAGACCATTAAAATGTGCCACAACACTACAATTGACATGACCTATAAAAATATTAAACACATCACTAAACTTTATGCTTAATATTATTATTGTAATATTATTATTGTAACATGATCAATGTTTGAGAAAATTGCATTCAAATGTACGTAAGGATTCGATTAAGATCGTTTTACAACACGTTTTAGTGGAAGTTCAAGTAGCTAAAGATAAAGAATATCAGCCAACTGCAGTGTCTCTCAAATTTCTGCTAGGTGTATAGGTATACAAAAATATTCTGTCAAATTTAAGTAATCCATTTGGGGGAACATATAAAAATTGTCATTTAATTTCTGCAATCTTTGAATTAATTTACACGTTTGTTCTTGTCGGAGTATCTTAACTATAAATTAAATAAAATTATAATTGTGAAAACTGTACTCAATTTTAAATTAAATACGATATATTTAAAAAATACGACCTATTTTTTACTTACACATCAATATTGAAAGTTATACCTACACTAATGAATAATTTCCAAAGCCGTATTTTTTGTACCGTGTTCTTCCGGCGGGTGATGTATTGCAGGCGAAGAATCACTGGCTGACAAATTCATTCCCCACTTGACACCTCTCCCGCCCCTCAGAGCGCTAATCTCTTGCATACTTCATGTTTTGTTTATCAGCTATTCATGGATATATTTAGTATTAAATCTTATTTTTTTACTTATATAAGTTTCAGTAATTCATTAATGTTTTTTGTTTTTGGTTTTTGATAAAATATCATCAAATACCTTAGCAAAAATGTTTAAACAATGTCAAATTGAGTAAAGTGTTTATTTTTGGTCTTTAAACCCAATTGTAATATATAAGTTATACACATAATACAAGTAAATATTAAACCCATTCGTAACGACCATTAGAATTGAATACATATAACAACGTAAAGCATAAAATGACTGTAATTTATTCCAGTAGGTCAACAAATAACCTAAAAACATATTTTCATATTATTAAAATGATATATCATCTGTCAGATAATCTCTGACAGCTACATTGTTGTTGACACGCTATCAAGACACGGTTCCACAAAAGCTCTAACAGTAGCTCGAGTAATGCTATTGATTGTCATAGCTATATATAAAAATAAACATTTCTGGTGAGACACTATGATACAACTTTCTTTATCACTCACTTTACGAGCACATAAATTCACTTTATCTTTATGAATATTCAGAGAGCTGTTAAATGCAGTCAGGCGGTGCTTTGTAGCTTTTTATTTCGAGTAAATTCGTTTTTATTTTCCTTGTTGACGTCATTGATATTTGCTATCTTTTGATACAATTGGGTCATTTTGGAATGAAATATTACATACACATTGAAGTTGGTTTTTAACTTGCAATATGAATTTATAAAATGATAATCTTATCTGTCAGTGCATATTAATATCAAAATACTCAAAAATAATAAAAGTCTTAACATTTTTAAAGCTTTAAAATCAACGGTTTATAATAGAATATTAACTGTGAGAGAAAGGTTCATGACCTTCAAATTAAAACCCAAACCAGCATTAAGACACATTAACAAGCCAAGTCGATGTAGAAATCCTGGGTGATGAACGGCCGACCCGACTCCGACCTCACCTCATAATTCACTGAACCCCGATGTTTTTATTACCTGATGAAAATATTCTAATCTGATTCATGTTTTCATAAAACCGTTTAAGGAAGTTATATATTTGTACAATTCTGTTGCTTCTAAATTAAATTTATTTTTGTAAGACGCCTGCAATATATCAATAGCAATATAAAATAAAATAACGCCTGATAGTAATTGTGTAGCAAAATGTTGTATATTCAACATTGCTTCTTCAAATAAAGTTCATAACATACAAATGCTTTCCAAAATTGTATATGAAATCATAACTGAAAACTTGAATTTGTTCCAACTTACTTAAAGATACCTTCGTAGGTAGGTCATTTATGGGCGTTACAGGGGATAGTAATAACAAGACTCACCGACAGCATACTCCATGACGTGGCCTCTCGATAAAGTCCACGTCAGAATCGAGACATTATTATTGCAGGAGTGAAATGAAACGTCTTATTTGGAAATTGTAAAATTATACGCCTATTTGACGAGCCGAGGTCGATTTGTGGCTTACTGTGTCATTATTCGTTATCGATTACTTTATAACGATAACATATCTAATTATTTATATATGCTATAATGTAATTATGTTATTAGAGTTTCTTTAAGTAATTTGCTGTTGATGTGCTTCAAAAACTTACAGATCGCTTGTAAATGGTCTAGAAATAGATTAGGTTGTATGTTAAAGACCCACCTGTTGGGAGCCTTTGGGTATTTTAAGAAAAGATTTGCACTTACTGATATAAAATCGAATACTACACTAATATAATAAATGACTAAGGAGAATATAGATCAATAATAGTTAATATGCTAATTGAAATCCAGGGAAGTGACATGTGTCATGCTGCTTACAAGTTTCCTTGATGTTACTTTTAATTGACTAAGTATCGGAAAATATCTATATCATTAATAGTTTGAATATCCGTTAAAATATACTAGAACCAAGTTAATACGGAATATTAAAGTCAATATTTGTTAAATTATAATTTCCACTACAATGTTTCCGTTTGCAATTTGAAGATAACTTTATCGTTCCTTATATTTTAATTTAAATAAATGATTAAGGTTATATTATTACATTCTTTTGCGATAAGTCTCCTATTGTAAAACAAAGAGTGAATATTCTGAAAACAATACCCATTCTAAATTTAAATAAATATTCCCAATGTTATAGATACTGTTAAGATTTGTCTTAATCTTGCAATTGGCTCTACATTTCAGACAACATTGCTAAAATGTGAAATAGGGAAGTTGTTGGTATTTTATTTATTACCTGTGGGAAGGAAGACTATAGAAGTGAAGAAAGTCTATACAACTATATACTACTTATATTTAACTACACAATTGGTAAATGAATTGAATAATATTTAAATTGAGCACCATATAGAGTATGGCTAATATCTATATGACTATATAGAATACTTTATCATCAGAAGAGTTTACAAAGTAAATATGTCATAAAAAGGCATATCTATCTAAATAAAAATACTTATTTGTTATGCTAATTAAAATTATAATAAATATTGAATTAAAAATTTTAAGCAAAGAAAAGGATTCAAACGATCTCGGGGATTTTGTTCTATTGTAGTAGAGTAGAGCGTTGTTAATTCTTTAATTATTCAGAAAATCTATCAGCGGAAGCACTTTTAATATTGGTCTGATACTTAAATTAGAAGTCCATAAAATTAAGATGGAATACAAATAATAAGAATCCGCCATTTTGTTTACAATTACTAACACTAAAACGAAACTTAATGATTTAATCACTCAGCTATAATTGTTGTATAAAATATTCAACTTTGGAAGGCACTTAACAACTAATAGCCATATATTATTTATGTAAATATCGAAGTTAAAAAACAATTATTGTGTTGTGTCAAAAATATCTTCAAATACCATAGAGATGTTATACACTATGTCAAATACTTGTAGAAAAAGAATAGATGTTTCAAAAATCATTAAATGATTTAGAAGTGACGTTTAATTGACGTATATGAAAATGACACAGAAATGACGGATAATATTTATTCAGAATATACGTTTAGTGTACACAAGGAACAGACAGGTGTACTATGAGATGAAAGGATAATACAATCCTTCAGGTTCTTTTGAATGAATGTTTTACAAAATAAGTTTTAGAGCAAAGAACCAGAGATGATGGGTCTTTATTTATTGTAGTAGTAAAAGAAGTACAAACTTTTGTCACTTCTGACGAATTGTAATTGAAGATAAAGGTTTTTATTCAGGATTATCAGAATTTCAACCATTAATTTATTCATATAATGAATAAATTAATTTACCACATTGCGTTTTATAATTGACATCCTGCCATTTGGATTAAGAAGTTTTACAATATTTCTCGGCTTGTTAGGTTCATTCTTCATTTTGACAGAAAAAAACCTTAAGTAACTTTTTTAAGATTATGATGTTGGTTTTGTGTTTTGGGTTTTGAACAAGTAAGTTGAATTATTGACCTCAAGTATGTATATGATTTACAATTCACATAAGATATTGAATAAATCTAGAATCAATATAGACAATTGTCCAATAATCTCCAGTCACGTACACGCCATAAAACAGATGTGCAAAATAAAAAAAATATCGCGTCTATGAAGTGGGCAAAAATAATTACGAATACAATAGGTACCATTGCTGTATTTTAACACTCGACTTCATAAAAGGCGGATTAAGGGGGCCCATTCTCAACACGCTCTATTGTCAAAGAAATCGTATTGTCGCGCGTGGAGTGCTAATTACGCGCGTGAATAGATGCCTTTTGACAGCTCCGGACGGATTTGAGATTATAACACACAATGTTGTATTACCTTTTGACAGACTTGATACAGCTCTAGTGTAACGGGGTAAGGTTTATTTTTAACCAAATGGTGTATTCGAGTTTTAAAATAGGGTTGTTATTAAATAAATAGGCTTGTTTCCTTATCGATTTCGATCTCACGAGCGTTGATGTTAATCGCAATATTTCATAAGCCTGATTTATTTTTTATAGTTTGTTTGGAAGAATTATTGCGAGTTTGCATGTCGTGGCTATTGTAAGCTGGTTTAGAATTAACAAAGAATGCGAAAATTGTTTGCATTTTTTATTAATTTTTTATTGTTATATAAACACTGTTATTACAGATTATATTTAAAAGTAAAATATACCATGTTGTTTTAGGAATAACGAATATGTACATATATACTTTTTGAAGCAAAAACCATAGATAATAGTCTATTGAAAGAAGTATATTATAAAATACATCTCAGATTCATTTACGAAGAGACTTGTACAATAAGAGCGTATTGTCGCTCCTCCCCACAAAGAATCGAATGACCGTCAATTCCTATTACCATTATCGTGTTTTCACATTCAATGCATTTATTCAAAGAAATATGGCTTATATTTGCAAAACGACAACAGAATGTAACTTGTGTTGTCATGTTCGGTAAACCGTGGCAGAATAACATGGGAGTCGAATGACATAATGCTATTGAATAGGGTGCTTTTAGAATAGGGTACTTGAAGGATTAGTGTCGTTAGTGCTATTGTTGACATATGAATGCTGCCGAACTAATAATCTCATGGTTTTTTTATTACTATTGTTATCCAGTGATCTGTAAGTTTAATTATCTCTTGTTTTGTTAGTCAGATATTCGTTATATTATATGTATATTTTTGTTTTTATACTAAAATAATTGTTATTTATATTTTTTATTTAAGTTAATATCATCTTTTTTCTGTTGTATAATATTCGAATATAGTATAGCTCTACTCGTGTACTACACGCTTAAAACGCCGTGAAGGCAGTTTATTCCAGCTGGTGTGTTTATTATTATGTTTGTGACCAATTTTGGCGGTTTTTCTTTGTGTTTGATGAAGCGAAATGCGAGCCGGATGTTTGGGGGCGTGACTGTTAAGAATCTGGATATTTTGTGCAAGCAGAAGAAATTTGACGCTAAATGTAACACGAATAATGTCGATTGAACTAATCATACTTTAAAATGACCTGAAAATGACACAGAAATGACATGAAAATGTTATTTCAACTATATTTAAAATTCATATATTTTTTTTAACTGTATTCTAAATTTTACAGTTTTTAATAATGATTAAATTTTAACAAGGAACAAGTTACAACACGCGATTTCTGGTTACAAATTAACCGTGCATTTAGACGCCGCCCTGTGTTATTTAGACCCAATTATATTATCCCTAATGTACGTTTAAAATGTGGGTAGCAATTTGAGAAGATTATAGACCAGCTCTTCCCTCTATTAACGTTAATGCTTTATTGAAGTTGCTTTGTGACGTATGTGGTTTGGAGTTTTGAAAGTGGATTATCAATAAAACAAAAATCATCCAAAGGAACAAACTTACAATCAGTTTTAATTAAATTCAGTAAAGCGAATTTTTCAGAATCATAAGTGTCATAAAAATTCAATAACAATCCCCTATAAAATTCAAATACAAACACACTTAGATTTTAATTAAATTCATTTTATTTAACTGCTAACGTTATGTTTATTTAAAAAAGGGGTCGAGGGCGAGCGGAAGCGTGTTAAGTGGTTCCGTAGTTGTTTTAATTAATGATATGTTTGACTAACATACTTATAAAACATGCAAATTAACTATATTAATTATTAGAGTAATTTCTTCTACTATATTTCACACTATAGTAAATGAGGCATTACGTTGTGGAAGAGCTTTTCGCCTGTTAATTTAAATTTGACAAAATTGTATACAAAGACAATGGAGTAACACAACTCCATAATATTCAAACCGCACCCTAAAATTTAATAGGCTATCGAAACTAATTGCGGGACACGATAACTGCTTCGAGGGCATTTTTTGCAAGTCAAAATAGGATGGGATCGAGCGGTATGATAATATTCTACGTAGATTTAGGGATGACGAGAAGATCGTCGATATCTGTTTAATTTGATTTGTTTGGAGTTTATATTGTTCTACTAAATTAAACTCTATTATAAAAGCAGATAGATAAATAAGCCAACCCTAATTTATTTTCCACATTATTATCACCGAATTGTTGCAAAAGGTTACAGAATCAATTTCTATCGATAAAAGCCCATCCCTACAACCCCTGCATCTAGGGTCGCGGTGACCAATTTGCGTTTTAATTAACTATACACATAACGGTTCTTGTTTTTGTTGCTAATTGTTTTCCACCGATTCGTGACTGTTTCTACTCACAATGGAGAGTCCATTGTGAGTAGAAACGAATGTTCGAATATTGTTTGGATCACGGAATATCTATAAGCTTATTACGATACAGTAGAACTAATAATATTTAGAATATAATTTAGACAAGCATGACAAAAAATGCTTAGAAATTAATTTACCATGTCGCTATAAAAAACTTTGAATGACAAGTTATTAAAGTAAAATGCAAATAAGATGTCACACCTACTCAAAAGCATTGTCTTGTTACAGTTTTTAGATCTTTCTGTATTGTTGTCTGTGGAAGATAATGCATAAAAAATGAGCAAGGTCACTCTGAATACGGCGGAAGAAAAACAGTGAGAGTCACTAGTTTATTAAAATGGACTGCTGTTATGGCTTTACTTTCTAGATTTGTTCTGAATAACAAAACCAGTGATAATCGATGAATGAACTTTTGAATGAACTTTTAAATTTTGAATGAACTTTTAAATTTTGAATGAAAAAGGTAATGTAACGTTTAGTAAATATGAAAATTATATGAATGCTCTATGATTATTTAAAACCTTTCATTAGCGTCTTAATTTTGTTCATTTATCTTTTTCTATCTATAAATATAACACAATATAACAAAGTATATTTCATGGTACATATCTTATACTTTACATTTATTTCGAATCTAGTACAGCCTAAAGCGATTCTTTATCAGGAGTTAATAAAAAAGTAATAACGGCCACACAAAGGGGTGTAACTAACCCTTTTCGCGATACAAACGATGACATAAATAATATTTTTCTCGGGAAAAATACACCACCTTCTATTCAGTAGGGTGTCCATCAATTACGTTTTTATATTAGTGCATGATTAATTACTTATTATATAAAAGTTAGTAATATTTTTAAAATAGCTTAGGTTTTTTATTTGTATCAAAATTTATCGATTTATTGTTTTAATGCAAATATTTAGAAGAAGATACAATCTTATCTTATTTATTATCAAATTTTTAAATCAACAATAAGTTCAAATGTTACTAACAGAAACTATACAACTAATACAAAAATATGTATAGAGGTATGAAGAGTATAATTTAAATATTATGGCTGTACGAGTCGTGTAACATTCCCTCGTTCTCATCATCTCATTGCCACTGTGTTTCACAAGCGATAAGTTACAAATTTAACGACAAAAAGCTAGGCCATTTAACGTGAAATACTGTTGCGGGGAACGGTTTTCATAAAAGTTAAAGCTTTGCGTGAAATAACGTGGCCCGTAAGTATATGATTTGTTTAGATATTGCACTTCTTTATTTGCCTTTTAAATTCAAAAACTTTTAAACTTTTTACCCTATAAAGAAATGATACAATAGCTGATATTTTTACAATTATTTCAACACAGATGATGATTATCTATTGTTATGTAACATTTATTTTTTAAATGGAATACATTTAATATAATGAAATAAATAAAAAAAAAATACTTATAAAAGTTTTACTACGTATTGAACTTTTAGCGCAAGAATTGTTTCTCAAAAATTCGAGTAACTTATAAAGCGGTTTATTGAGTTAGTCCAGTTCTAATAGTTTTGAGTGCTTAAATAAAATCTTTGGACTTATTTTCAATGTCTGTACGGCCTTTTTACAGTGTCGTGAACCATTAGTCACGTTTAATGGGGCGCTCTCTCGGGCGATATTCCTAATTTATAGCCACATTTCGTAGATATTACTGTGGCGAAGTAATCTTCTATCTCAAATTCTCTCATACCAGCTCTCATAACTAGATATTTATGATTAATTCAAAAAATGCGCTGCAGGTTGTCCCTTGCATGTGTTTGTGTTGCTATGTCTGATCACTACTACACGGACATTAAAAAAGTTTAGCCTAATATTGCTGTATTCTTCTATATTTATCATCGTTTATTATTATACACGAGATTAGAAATTACGGTAAGGGTACGAAGCTTAATCTACTACAATGCGCTTTGGGGGGTTATGAAACAATAACATTAGTTTTATTATACTACAAGCAACGCAAGTCTTCTGCTATGAAAAAATATGTTAACCAAATACCCACATATATTAACACATATGTTAACCAAATACAATTAACCACCAATTAACTTGCCCACCTGACTCCTGTGTATCAGCTGTAGCCTACTGGCTATAGGCAGCTACGAATATTACAATTAATAAATAATACCTTTCAAATAATGCTGTAATTAGACATTGTGTTTAATAATTATATTTTTAATCGACACAATGATGTAACATCACACTTTGGTACAAGAACACCGACTGGCAAGGTCAATAATAATTTGAATTAATTAGATGATTGGTATATTTCACGGTTTCCTGTATCTTAAAATATATAAGAGCTTTAGCAATGTATATTTAAATTTTAAATCAATCCCTGTGATATTTTTTTCAAAAATTGAACGATAGAGCTAGCTTTTCGATAATACTCTTGATAACACAGCATACTTAGCTTTTAAGCTTAATTGTTATATTTATCATACGAAGTTTTTAGTCGGTATAGCCACTGCGAATCTAATAGACCATCGATTTTAGGTGATGATTATTGATGGTGACCAAGATTGTCTAGAATTGTACGTTGTATATCTTAAACAATTCTTAAAAGAACTCCTAAAACCACTCAAATCATAAAAAACGTGAATGGCCTAAAGTTCTAGACTATAAACAAACACAATTTTGATATACATGTTTACATTAATATTATTATTATTTATAATTTGATTCTAAAAAGAATTATAAAATGTATCAATCTATTAAAAATGCAATAATAAAGTTAATTTTAAACGAGTTATACGTTATCAATGAGCTGTGTCGTTCAGTAAATTATTTGTAAGCGTTATCAGTATTTATTGGGACATTCACATTTAATTTGTGGCCTGTAATTAAAATAATGTTCTGTAATAAGTGTTGTATGTTCATATCACTTTATATATTTATAACTGGGTACCACAGAAAAATAAATATATATAGCAGTGCTTCTAATTCTAAAATAAACTGTTTGATTAAAAGAAAAAAAGAATAAATAAGCCGTTCCGTTATATTAATGTTAGCTATTAATCAGTGCTTATTTTTGTCGGAGCTTGTTAATTCGTTAGCAGATGAAAAGTTAAGCTATTAAGCGAATATTTCTTGTCGGTTTTTTCAAGAGCCCTCTTAATCTTGTAACAGGGAAGACAAATTGTTGCCTCTTAGAAATTAATTTGAAAGAATACGCCCTTTGAAACCGTTTTTCATTGTCATAATGTTTTTTCTTTTATAAGTGTTAATAAGTGAGTTTAGGGCTACTGTTTTGATATATTGTTAACGTTTTTTTGTTTAAATTTAAACATAAACTTCCGGGAACATTATTATTATATACTCTGTTAAAATAGAAACGATTGGCGCCAAATAAACTTGTCAATTATGACAGACAGGTTATCGCGTGTCAATTTACTGCTTCGGAGACACCTTGTCCTTCCATTTAACTGTTATAACATTGTAAATTCAAGTGTTATTGTCTCAGTCGTTAATATTAACGATTATTGTTCGACATGGCACAACTGATAAGTGACTATAAAAACTTGGAGATACATTTGTTATGGATACGGTAAATGCATCACGTATCCTTATAATTATATAAAATTTGTTCAAGTCTCAAATTAATGTACAATAATTTCATTAATAAAAATAACATGACATTAAGACTTAATGGACTGCCAGGTTTTTTATAAAATATAATAAATGTAATATAATAAAATATAAAAAATGACATATCCATTTTTATGAGATAAAATGTATGAAATGCTTATGTAGGAATATATCAAAGAACATTTTCTGATATCGAAGAGTTACGAACCATATGCCGCCATCTTAGTGTTTTGTTTACTTGATTTTGATTAATTTTATGACTTTGTTATCTGTTGTTATTTTATTTTGTGTTCTAATAATATTCAATCTTATTGCATACTGTTTACTTTACGGGCGATTTTGTCTTTTTTAAATATCTAAATGAACATGAAAAAGAAGAACCATAGAGAAAACTTCTATCGTTATGCTCTACAAAATCAAACATTAACCTACTTACTATATTTGGAGGTTTGTGTTATTGAAGTCAATATAATATTATTAATGTCCAAATATAAACTGACATTGTTCTTAATGATGTATGTCTGAGGTTTATGAGTAATGTGTAACATTACAACAAACGACCATTGTAGATACCAATGACTTATCGGGCCTCATTACACCTATTCTATACCTTTTTAAAGTCTTTTGTAAGTAAGAAAAAAGAGATTTGAAAAACAATAATAACACTTCAAACAAAACTGCTCTTTAATTTGTCAGTGACAATGAATAATGGTACTATTAGACTGGAGTTTTTCTTACATAAATTTTACTATATTGTGTAATAGGTACCTATATATAGGTATACCTGTGCTAACTATATTTAGTAATAGCCATATATAGGTACACCTGCACTATAAACTTATAACTAAGAGTTTATTAAGACATTGATAATATAAACAAATGACTACGTTTCTTAGAGAGTACCTAGTATTTATATAAACCGAATAATTTATATTTTTAACCTTAGCTATGTTATGAATACTAAATATATTGTTAAGAAAAAACATTAAATTATTCTGTTTACCTACGTCTCAAATGATTTATCATTACAATATTTACGTTAATGTGTTATAATGGATGTGTATCCACAGTCACACGTCACACGTCATATTTATGACGTAGCCATTTATAAAACTCAATTACGCCCCGTCCTCGCGCTCCCTAATAATGATAATTGATGACGAAATTTGCGAGCTTTTTGCGGAGATCCTTTCCTGCTATATTTCTTGTTAAAGTGCGCGTTTTCATTGAATATTATTCTGTATTTTATATATGTTGGAAATAAAAATATTGTAAATAAATGTTGGTTTTATTTGGAATTATTTATGAATAATAAATTAATTATTGTTTTCATGAATATTATTGATTTTATCAGACCGATTTGAATAACTAGTTCTTAGTTTTGTACAATTATGACTAATAGATAAGTTGCTTTTGCTTACCGAAGTAGTTTAAACGTTAAAAGATAACAACATTTCCACAGTTATGTTAAATTAAGGTACAAATGGAACAAAAGCAGGCATGGAGACGTCTGATATAAAATATATGTTATAGTGTCTTTAGAACCCGATAGAAATAATACTTGTGTAATGGAAACGTACAACCACATCTCACTGTATTTCTTCATAACAGTGGCCCTGTTTAATTTATAAATCGCTTCACGACTGATTAAAAACTCTTCTGAAAAATTTACGAGGAGCGTCGACTAAGACGTCACTCGCATCCCGCATTTCGTCGGCGGAAAAATTAATAAATAAATTTTAAAAGCCAACTGATTGGATCGGGATAAGTGTTTTGTTGATGTATGGAGAAATTAAATGATTTTTTGTTTATTTTAGGTTTTAGGTTTATAAAGCGTTTAGATTTTTTTATTTGTCATATTGAATGTCTGTTTGATTCCAAATTGTATTGTGTTTTTTTAATAGTATTTCTGAAGAAAGTTTTTTACAAACGAGGCTAATAAGATGATAGTTTATTTATTTATAATAAAAATTTACTATATTATTCAAAGGTAAGTCATAACAGAATAAAACAAATCTAATAAAACCGAGCACAAAATATCAAATTTTATATAAATTTGAAAAGCTTAAGATTAAACATAATTATTACAAAAGTTACAAGCTCCATGGGGATCAGATAACCTCAATTTTCCTGGACAAATTATGACGAACAAGAACGAAATGATCGTAATAGGCAGTTGAGGGAGGCCCGCGGGGGTCATAAATCCGGAGATAAGTGCAGCGAACAGCGTAATACTGGTTATTAGTTTCTACCTCCTTGGAAACGATGACTGGGCAATGCTTTACCTTGGCTTGCCCTTAGGGCAATACTTCGTGAAGACAAATGTAGGCCTATAGATGATATCGCAAGGTTATGAATACTTGTATGGTTTTCTAATAATTGTAAGGATATGCACAATAATTTTTCTCGAGATACACTAATTTAGATGTGTAACATCGATAAATGATACATTAAATGAATATATTTTTTTCAGTAATAAAAATAATTTTATCCAACTAACAAGATTTCTTAGAAATCTCCGGACAAACCTACATTTAAAAAGTCTGATATCAAGAAGAACACAAAACGTCGACAATGAAGTCACATTAAGTTAAAACAAAAACGTTTTTGCCGGCAGGCGTTTACTTGATTGAGAGGGTTAAAAGTGCTGCAAATTACAGGTTGGGCCTCTGACGTGTGATTACATGTTGCCTGACGTGCCTTACGTAACGAGCCCGGACTCCGGACGATTAACTTTGAATGCACTTCATACATCACGACATAGGGACGAGATAGAACTATGAAGAAACGGAATTCCGACTAATTTTAATAGTAAATCATCAGTTAAGGCTGCGGACGATTGACTTTGAATTCACTTCATACATCACGACATAGGGACGAGATAGAACTATGAAGAAACAGAACTCCGATTAATTTTAATAGTAAATCATCGGTTAAGGCTGCAGACGATTGACTTTTAATTCACTTCATACATCACGACATAGAGACGAGATAGAACTATGAAGAATCGGAATTCCGAAAAATTTAAACAGTAAATCATCGTCTGATATTATAATAAAGTCAGAAGTTTAATCGATTGATACAACACGATAATTAATTTTTTGATAGAGACGTTACGTAATCGTGTGCTGTAAATGAAATGAAAGAAAATTATTGAGTGGTTCAAAATGAGACAGAATTACAAATTACTCCGACATTAAAGTCGTAAACGAGCGAGTGCTGGGATGATCTATCATTAACAAAATACATGATGACCGCTGCTGAGATTTGATTGAGATGCTTAAATATTATAATGACTGTATTTGATTATTGAAAATATATCCTATATAAATCTATTTTTATTTCATATTTCACACTTAAATTTATTTTTTATTTCATATTCCAGACGTTTCAATTAAATTGATCTATAGAAAAATTCTGATAATTTCTGATATTATTCCAATGTGGTATTTAGTTTTGGGACATATGGGTTGGTTTATCCCTTATTTTAGCTAAGCTTCCTTTAATGTGACAATAATATCTTCTATTTTTTAGAGATGTTTACATTCCTTGGCCATGGTGAAACATTAATTATTATTAATTGTTTTATATTTATCACATTGTATATATTTGATATTAGTTTTAATAATCTCCTAGGTGGTTTATATCCAATGAAAGATTATATGACGCCATTGAAAGCAAGCAAATATTTAGACCATTCGTTACTTACATTTTATTTAATTAAATAAGGGTTAAGGGTCAAACATTTGTTATAAGTTATTTGAAACTCTGTATGTAACAACCTGCTCCCCCGGTGACGCTGTAATAGCCAACAGGGCTAACAGCATAGACAGACAAAAAAAAAAGAAAGAAAAAAAAAAAAAAAACTGTATGTAACATATTGTAAAGTTATTTTTCTCTCTATAGAGACTTTTATAAGTTCAAGTATATTTCCATCATTTATAACGTGAAAGTTAAAAGCCTTCTAATAAACGACAACGTCGTTGTATCTTCTACTGTTTTATATTTATTGAAAAGGGTATTTCTAATAACGTTTTCTTTAACTACTTTAATGCTTTCACTTCTATTGGATATATTTATGAATCCTATACTGAATGATAATATTTAGGAACACCGATAGGTTTCTACGCTGCGACCTCTGTATCTTGTTTTGGTGACGGTATTTCAGTCTCAGATGAGTTACATTAGAAAGTGGCTTTATAGAAACATTTTCCTAGCCCCTAGTTCAATCGGGCCCCGAACTAAAGATCTACTTCCATACTAAACATCTGATCTTCTGTATGAATACATAATATTAAACTCTAGAGTTATTGTTTTACTCAATTAATGTGAGAATAAAAATGGTTTATATTTTATAATAGTTATGGACCATACTTAGGTAAACAGATTTTTAAAAGACTCGATTTTTTTGGAATATATATTTTGGTTTTGTTTAATATACTAACAACACAGAGCACATAAAATATTAAAGTAAAACATCTTTAGAATATTTAATTATAAATTCAAGGTTATTATTTTACATATCGGATAGATTGGTTATGTCCTTATTATTTACACGTTTCTCTTTTATTATACGATACAAAAATGTTATATTGAGTAGGTTTTTATTAATATTCCAAAAGCATGACGAATATGTCGTCTTCGTGATTCTTATTGAATTAGTGATTAAATTTATTTAATTAGTTTTGTGTATTGGCTGTGATGATAAACTAATACAGAACTATGGAGGTTGTTGAAAATAATAAGCCTAAAAATATTGAAGAAGAAAATAATAAAAGTGATAGTGATTATTTAGAAGCTACTATTGGTCCAATAGGCATATGGCAAATATGTGTCTGCGTTGCAGCATCGTCTTCTCGATTTGTTGCCAAGGGAAATCTAACTTTTATAGTTTTTCTCACACCTGCAACTAAATTTATTTGCACAGAATTTAAGAATAATATAACGATTGCAGCACAAGAGATGACGTGCTATGAGAGTTGTGTTAAATATGAGTATAATTCGAGTTCAATGGATCAAACCATTTTATCAGATTTTGGATTGATTTGTGACAGACAGTGGCTGGCGAGTTTTGCTCAAACAATTTTAATGTTTGGTGTGATGATTGGAGTGTCACTTTTCGGATGGATATCTGATAGGTAAGCGTATAAAATTAATGTTACGGTAATTATTATTTTTTTACCAGCTGGTTACGTTGTATTTTATCTGGTTTCCAATGATTCCGTACTTGCAAACGCTACAATCGGTGGGGAAACTGCACATTGTCAGTGTCGCCATCGTTCGTGACTTGTTACACTATAAGTATCAAAGGATTTGTATTTTTAATGACTCTCGACATTTTTTTAACTACTCTAAAGAACATTAAAGTAGAATCAAATGAATGATTCCAGAAAAATAATAAACTTTAAAAATACAAGATAGGCAAAGACGTACGTACGTTTCATTGTCAATCTTCGAGTGTTTTTTTTTGTAATTTACTTGTAATACTTTTGAGTCATATTTGCAGCGCATATAAAAAAAATATAAGGGAATCTTAAGAATAAACGGATACCAAAAAAAGAATAATCTCATTAGTATATATTGTAACATCACAGACACTGATATGTTAGGACAAGAGTGACAGACAACGTCGAAAACATTTTCCATAAATATTCTATAAATACTTTACCTAAGATGGTCAGAGTTAACCTCCTATTTGAAAAGCCTGGTGTTTTAGAAGTTAATTGATGTAATGGCAGTGCTAATATCGGTCGGACGCAAAATAATATGGCTCATGGAATATAAGTTAACATCAGAGCTGTGAAAAACAATGGTGCTTAAAAATCTGAAATAGCTCAACACCTGTTGGAAGCCAGCGTCAATACTGAATTTAGTTACACGAACCATAGGTATTGTTAAACGAGTAATTTAATTCACCTAGGTTCGTTTTACTAAATATAAAAATTACAGTTCAGAGGATGAATTTAATAGTCTAAGACCTGTAACCGTATAATTCTGTCAACCAAATGCAATGGTACATAAACACATACCCGTCGATATCTATACTATTTCGAGATTTTTAAAAATCAAAATTATGGTCACACTTATAATGAAAAGTACAAGGGATATGAAAGGAGATTTAATGTGGTAGATATGGAAATGCGTAGTTAAGAAACAGTAAAAAATAATAACTACTGGCATTTGAATAACCGTTATAGTTTAATCTTAAATTTAGATAAATATAGAATGAAAAATAAAAACGATCACATACAAAATGCTTAATTCAACGACGCGGACAACGATACGATAACTTAATTGGTTGAGCGACTGGACGGTTTTCCTAGTGGTCGCGGGTTCGGGTCGGTTTATTTTTCGTTTTATATTTATATAAATTTAAATAAGCTTAACGTGGCTATACATGTTAATAAATATTTTTAAACATTAGTTTAATCCTATAATTTTTAATGTGGTCAATTGTTTTCATATATTTTGATATACTTTTTAGGTTCGGACGCCGTGTTGCTCTTATTACATCAATCATTCTTAACTTAGTTTCAATGATACCCTCAGCATTTTCACCAAACTATTGGGTTTACATTACTTTGAGACTAATTACAGGAATAGCAACTGGTGGTTCTTTAATTATTTGTTTTCCAATTGTTATGGAAGTTTCCAGTACAAAATACAGAGCAATGGCTGCATCTCTTGTAGTTTTACCAGATTGTTTTTCAGACATATCCTTGGCTTTACTGGCCTATCATTTACCTACATGGAAATTATTGACACTGGGATTTAGTATTCTCTGTGTGTTGATTTTGATGTTAGTATTCGCAATACCAGAATCGCCAAGATGGTTATTATCGAAAGGAAAAATAGAAGACGCCATTTATGTTATTACGAGGGCAGCAAAATGGTAATTCTATAATGTTAATACTATAATGTTAATACTATTAAACAAGAAATGTTAGAAATCTTTTAGCATTAGAATTTTATTATAAATTTTATTTTTCTAGGAACAAGCTGAGTACTGATCACATCAGAGATACTGTAATCAAAAAATATGAAGCTCTGGGTATTAAAGACACCAAAAATACATCTGTATCTTACTTAGATCTATTTACAAATAAATCTCTTAGAAAAATTACATTTACTACTTTAATAATGTGGTTCATGATTGGATCAATGTTTTTTGGATTATACCAGTACATGACTCTCTTGGCAGCCAATGTTTATTCAACTGTATTAATAATCGGACTCGTTCAGGTTAACTCACCAGACTATATCCAGTCTATGTGTAAGTGTATTTAGATATTTAATATCTATCTATTTTTATTTCAGATCGCTCTCTGTGTAATCCAGGTACTGATAACAAAATACTTCGGAAGAAAATCTACTATAATTGTTTTACTGACAATAAGTGGACTTGCTTTGGTTATTTTAATTTTTACACCTAAAGGTCATTGGTGTAGTAGTATGTTGGGACTTATAGGTTTTTCAACATGCTGTATTAGTTTTGGTATAGCATATATATATCACGGAGAACTATATCCGACTCCGTTAAGAAGTATGGCGTTAGGATTGGCATCGGCTGCAAATAAAACGGGTGCAATGGCTTCACCTTTTATAGCTCATATATCTCCTGTATGGATTCCATCTTTAATATTTGCAACGATGGCTTTCGTTGCAGCGGCATTTTGTATTTTGTTGCCTGAAACAAAGAGAAGTAATTTAAAAGATACAGTAAAATAACATTTTGTTTATATTGTAATAACGTTTTTGATGCTCATAATTAAGATTTTATATTGATTTATTATTAACACACATACGATATTGATATAATTTTAATACTCCTTATGATTTTCTCCACAAACTTAGATGGTTTACATAATCGTGTTTTCAATATAACAATAAATTTATGAAGCAAGATGGATTCTTGTATTTTGTTGGGTCTAACTTGTAAGTTGCTGGTTTAGTATGTTCGTGTAAAAGCACCTACAAATCTAGAAAACAATTATTATAATTATCGAGTAGCTCTCTTATTATATGTTTGTCAGTCAAAATGATTATGGAAGTGTTGATAACATGCACTTCTAAATTCTAATTTTGTTTAGGTTTTATATTTATAACATGGAAAACTAATCCATAATTGTAACAAATGTGCTGACATTTAATACAATAATTCCAAACGCAAAGCAAAATTATTCGCTAATGTTCTGACGATAATAAGCGAATAGTTTTTCATTTCAAACAAATTATTAGATAAATTAGAAAGTAGACGTGAATGGATTGATTTTTCTTGTTTGATTTATTAAAAAGGGGAGACCACAAGGCTTTGTACTAGGCCCTCTCTTATTCCTCATTTAAAGAAATGAATTATCTTTTTTCAAAAGGGATAAACACTGGATAGTATTATTTGCTGGTGTTAATTCTAATTTTTTAAAAGTTAATGTACAGCAATCAGTTATTGACGATGTAAACAATGCTCTCTCAGATTTAATACAAATATTTAAAGCTTATAATTTGTTGCTCAAGAAGAAAAAGAAAAATATAGTAATATACAATTAAATAATTATTTCTGTATTGCAATTGATTTGTCGAAAAGACTTAGTTCTGCCGAAGAAAGTTCTGCAGTGTAGAAAATACGCCAGTTGACAAATGTTGAATTCGCTATTAATCAGAAATTAATAATTTATTTATAATACAATAGAGGGTTGGTCGAACAATATGTAGCATAAAATAAATTACAATCATGACTTTATATAAAACATATAGGTATATATAAGAATTTTATTTAATGTACATAAAAGAGTCAATAAATTCAAGAAAAACTGTAATATACGTAATATTAACACCACAACCAAAAATTAAGAAGGCTCCATTAATTAGGTAACTCTTTAAGAACCAATTGTACACGTATTGACTGTAAACTCCCAAGTAAGGCCTTAAGTTTGATCTGAAATAATTTTTAAATATATCTTTTCCACTTCGAATCAGTAACAGAGATCATTTGTGTATGTCAAATTAAAATGTGTGAGGAGAGACTATTTTGAGAGCAGACTTATCGAAATAAGTCGTTACTGAAGAACACTTCAAAAACTTAAAATTGGTGCTACGAGGGTTCCAACCTCACCCTGATCTGAGAAGAATCACACAACAAACTCAGCTGGGTATTTCTTTATTATGATACCTGTTACACAAACGTTAATATTTATTAAACGATTTATGAAAATGAAGAGAATCATTGCTATCAATCCGTTGGGAAATTGTAAACTATTAAGTGGTTAGTGAAGTAAGTTAAAATAATTCGAAATTTCAAAAAAATCCATAAAAATACATAAAAAGGCCGTGGACAGCAAGACGACAGTCAACGCAAGCAACATCCTTTTAGCATTATGCAAGGGTCAGCCAACGCCCAACACCACCTTCGTCATATTTGAGGGGAAGAAGGGGTAACCCGGCCCCGAACGTTACCGCAAGTATTCTTTTCTAAGGGTTTTGTGTGATGCTACCAATTGACCAAACAAGAGTAAATAACAACGTCAAACAAATTATGTAGGTTTCTATTTGGTCTCTAAAATATTTAAGTAGAAGTGGGCAAGAAGTGGCATGTATTGGAAATAAATTGTATTTTAGCACAGATAAACACATGTTTTAAGTATTTAGGCGCATGTTCTGCTATTTCGTCAGTCTCTTCAGGTTAGAGAAAAAAGCGCCTTATAGTGCTCCTGTCATTCAAGATAATACCAAAATAGTTATATGATACGAAATGCTCAAATACAGATGAAAGACTGAAATGCGAATATTATGACAACTGTGTGCCGTTAACGCGTTTAGATAAAATAAGAAGTCTCATAATATGAGAGGACGACTGAAGAAGACATAAATAAACTCTGTGAAAACTATATGACAAGGAAGCAAGTTTCCACTCAGATGACGTATGAAAGATTAATGTTGGAGATACTGAAACATTACACCGATCCGAAAAAAAACATTGAAATAATAAATAATTACAACTTTAAAGAATATAATATATATTCCAAGGTCTTAGTTTTATATATCTAATACATTGTTTCTTTTGTTATATTATTATGTAAATTTTTCTTTTACAATACTACTATATGATACTGCACCGGTATCTTTATAACATTTGAACAGTTTAGACAATATGTTGTCTTTAATAGTCTAGTAAAACAAGTTTTTTGCGGGTTAGCTAAAAAAATAATTATTATAAAAATATGAAGTTTAATAAAAGTAAAGCTTTTAAGATTAGAGAAAGTAAAAAGAATGAAAGTGACTATTTAGAAGCCACTATTGGTTCAATAGGCATCTGGCAACTCTGCGTCTGTGCTGCAGCTTCATCTACAAGATATGTTTCCACGGGAAATATAATGTTTATGGTTTTTCTAACACCAGCAACGGAATTTATATGCACCGAATTCAAGATTAATACAACGATTACAGCACAAAAGATGGAATGTTATGAAAGTTGTTTAAAATATGAATACAATTCGAGTGCAATGGATCGAACAATTATATCTGATTTTGAATTGATTTGTGATAGGCAGTGGCTTGCGAGTTTTGTACAAACAATTTTAATGTTCGGTGTGGTGATTGGAGTTTCACTTTTTGCATGGGTATCTGATAGGTAAAGTATAATATTTCTATTTGTTCTGTTAGTTATTCAAAATTAATTTAGCAAAAATAAAATGTCATTATAAAATCTTTTCAGGTTTGGACGTCGTGTTGCTTTGATTTCATCAGTCATTCTTAATGTAGTTTCAATGTTACCCTCAGTATTTTCACCAAACTATTGGGTTTACATTAGTTTGAGACTAATTACAGGAATAGCAACTGGTGGCTCTCTAATTATCTGTTTTCCAATTGTTATGGAAGTTTCCAGTACAAAATACAGAGCAATAGCTGCATCTCTTGTCGTTTTACCAGACTGTATTTCAGAAATATCCTTGGCTTTACTTGCCTACTATTTACCTACATGGAAATCGTATACACTTGGATTTAGTATTATTGGTATAATCATTTTAATGTTAGTAATAGGAGTACCAGAATCGCCAAGATGGTTATTATCTAAAGGAAAAGTAGATGACGCTATTTGTGTCATAACGAGGGCAGCAAAATGGTAATTAAAGAAGACTTTTTAATAATACAATAGAATAAAATAGAAAAGATTGGTATAAAATATGTTTCTTTAACATTTTAATGTGGTAAGTATCATTTTTCTAGGAATAAGCTCGATACTGGTCACATCAGAGATACTGTTATGAAAAATATTGAAAGTTTGGGTATAAAAAATAACAACGATACCTCTGCAACTTACTTAGATTTATTTACTAATAAATCTCTAAGAAACATTACATTAAGTACTTTAATGGTTTGGACCTTGATTGGATCAATGTTTTTGGGATTATACCAGTACATGACTCTCCAAGCAACTAATGTTTACTTAACTTTGTTAGTGATCGGTCTCATCCAGGTAAAGTTACCAGACTTAAATATTTCTATAGTTTATATGTATGTTTGGACAAATAACCTTTTATTATTGTTTTTCTATTTCAGGTCCCTCTTTGTGTAATCCAGATACTACTAGCAAAATATGTCGGTAGAAAACCTACAATGATCGGGTTATTAATGACAAGCGGCATTGCATTGCTCATTATATTTTTTATACCTAAAGGTCACTGGAGTACTAGTGTTTTAGGACTTATAGGTTTTTCAGCATGCTGTATTAGTTTTTCTATAGTGTACGTTTATCAAGGAGAATTATATCCTACACCCTTAAGGAGTATGGCTTTAGGATTAGTATCAGCTGCAAATAAAATAGGTGGAATGTCTTCTCCTTTTATTGCTTCTATAAGTACTGTTTGGATTCCACCATTAATATTTGCAACGATGGCTTTTGTGGCAGCGGCATTTTGTATTATTTTACCTGAAACAAAAGACAGAGATTTGAAGGATACAGTAGACTAATATTTATTTTATTATGGAATTTTGTTTTGGTATTTTTTGGTTGATTAAAGTTTTAATATGGTATAGTTTTAATACTAATTATAATTTTCCCAACAATTCATAGGTTTATTTTTTCATTTAATTAGTAAATAAATAATTTAGGAGAAAGTCTTTTATTGGTAATTGTCAAACAATATTAGTATTATAGACTTAGTAACATGCTTTTTATTATGTATGACGATTGATCAGGCAATCCAGAAAAGTTATTTGCTTATTGTTACAATGCTCTTCGAAGGCGAAGTATATCAATTTTTTTCATAAAATATACAATTTATTATTATATATATACATTTTTAACGTTTAATTCATAGTTAATAATTTAATTAAAATAAAGTACCTAAGCGATTTTTGTAAAATATAAACAATCATATTTATACACATGGATATTTTAATATGTCTACCATCATTTTAAAAAAAATCTTATATTTAACTTGACTTTTCTTTAAATTTCTTAGTTGTTAGCTCCTGAATTGAGAGAGGTGTTTCGGCTAACTATGATAGCGTTTGAAAATATTTATAAACATGTATAGCCATGTTAAGCTTATTTAAATTTATATAAATATAGAATGAAAAATAAACCGATACGGGCAGGGACTCGAACCCGCGACTACTGGGAAACCGTCCCGTCGCTCTAGCAACTGAGCTAATGTATCGCTGTCCGTCTCGGTGAACTTAGCATTCTATATGTGATCGTCTTTATCGGGACGGTGGTGACATCTATTAGGTTTCTTTCGAAAATCCTATCCAAGGTGTCGGTTTATTTTTCATTCTATATTTATATAAATTTAAATAAGCTTAACATGGCTATACATGTTTATAAATATTTTCAAACATTAATTTCGGTAGTGGCATCTTTTCAATGTTTATCTATACTGCAAAGTTAGAAACATTGGTTAGGATTTTCGAAAGAAACCTAATAGATGTCACCACCGTCCCGATAAAGACGATCACATATAGAATGTTTAATTCACCGAGATGGACAGCGATACGGTAGCACAGTTGGTAGAGCGACGGGGCGGTTTCCCAGTAGTCGCGGATTCGAGTCCGTGCCCGTATCGGTTTATTTTTCATTCTATATTTATATAAATTATGATAACGTTGTTGGGAATTAATTAAGAAATACAAAATGCCCCCTGAAAAATGCTGGACAATACTAATTTATAAAAACATTGGAATATCGTGTATTCGTGTATCGTGTATTTATAAAAATATTGATTCGTTCAATATTAGATAGAATTACAAATTACTCCGACATTAAAAGCGAAAACGTCCGAGTGGCAGGATCATCTAACATTATAGAACGAGATAAAAACGATAGTAACTGAAGGAAAGTAATTGGAACACGATTGCTGCATACCATTAGAAACATCAGGTTTAAATTTAAAGCTTATATTTTCGAATATAAGACCACTTATAAGCGAGTAGGATTAAAAAAAAAAATGTTTTATTCAAATATGTAGGTACTCATGAAATTTTAACTTAAACGCTTGAGAGATTAAAGAAATTGGTATTCTTACGGTCACTTCTCAACGGTTTCTTAATAACATATCGTATATACACCAAAATTTAAATACTTCTATAAAAGATTAATGGACATATGATAAATACAAGAAATAAAAATAAACTCGTAACACCTAAATTCCGCCTTAAAAAGTTAACAAATCCCTCATGCGCTTCAAAGTTTTACAAGATATCTTCCTCTTATAAGTTTTAAATTTAGATTAGAAGTGTATTATTAAATAAATCTTATTATAACATTCAAGAGTTTCTGGCTGATCATAATGTGTGGAACTTGGGTTATTGACTCATTTGCAGGGCTGATGTCATAATGTACATATAAATCAAACATTGTTAAATTTCATTTAAAAAGAGCAAGTGTTGAGTTTCAAGCTAGCTCTTCTCACCAGAGTAGTATTCCGAGCTGGCGGTAATTTACTTACGGGCTGACAATACTGACCAATTTAATGTAATTATTGAGGATTCGAAAATTCGTGCCTACTTGAATAAAGATATTTTGAATTAGAATTTAAGAAAATACCAGTTTTACCCGTACGGACTGGAAACATCTATTCAATTCGGCTGATTGGAAGACCAAGCTTGCAAAACTCTTAACATCTTTAAACTCAATCCGACTTCAACTTTAAACTCCAATTTAAAAAATTTAAAAAATTTAACGACTTTAAACTCAATCCACTTTAATATCTTTAAACTTTAACCGTTCCGTCGCTCTACCAACTAAGCTACCGTAGAGCTACCCTCTTCGGTCAGTTACGTCACCACCGTCCCGATAAAGACGATCATATATATAATGTCTAATTCACCGAGGCGAGTAACGATACGGTAGCTCAATTGGTAGAGCGACGAGACGGTTTCCCAGGGATCTATTTATTGAAAAGTTTTTGACTACTTAACGGTATTTTTGAAGTCCTCCATTTTTTTTATAAAATCATAGCAATTACAATACATGCATACATTTCAAATAATAAAATTTGTACACTTTTTAAACTAATTAAAATATCAAAAACAACATAAAATTTTAGGTGTTAAATTGTAATAAGGAACTTCCTTATCGTTTTGCATAATCGTATGGTACAAAAGAAATTACCATAATGATATAGGCATAACATTATGTATTCGATATGTTACACAAAAACCTTGGAATGTATAATTATTTCTGATATCTTTTTTTTTAATGAAACTATAAATTCAATTATACGCGAATTGTTATATTGTTTTATTTAAATTATTGAAAGTTCTATTATTCTAAAATTTAATATAGAGTTATTGTTCCACGTAAAGGTCAGTCTGGAATTAGACAAGTATATAAAAATAAATATAATCAGTCACATCACACAGAACAGAGAAACATAATAATGGGTACCAAAAAATAACTTCGCTGTTTCTATTAATTATATTCTGTATAAATATATAAAATTGTAGTTTTAATAAGATTTATTTCAATTACTCTAGCAACTTACCTCAATAAGCTATATATTTTTGGCTTTTACCAGTAAATTAAATTGTCTTGTTGAAGTAAGTGTCTTTACATAAACTTTTTGCAGTTATTAAACCTACCCCTGGGTCACAAGTCCCAGGCATGGTTTGCACTTCTCTCCTTGCAACACTATGAGCCCGGCACCCGCAAGGTGAATCCATGGAATGTTAAGAAGCATCGCCTCGTCTATAAAAAAAAGACATTTACATTAAAATTAACAAATATTATTACTATTAGAATGTGATTTTTGCAAGAATATAGCAAATACTGTTATTGATGTTGGTCAGGTTCTGAAGAATAAATCAGGTTTAGTTTTTTGTCTCAAGCTCCAAATTAACATATGATATTGAACATTGAAGTAATATCAGGTTTTCAAGGGATTGAAGAAAATTGAGAATGAAAAGAGTTTCTATTACCTTCTTTATAATTTAATATATTATAATATTCATATAAACATTTTTTAGAAATAATTATACATTCCAAGGTTTTTGTGATGCATACCAAATTTTAGTAAAGCCTACATTATTATGCTAATTTCTTTTGAACAATACGATAATGTTAAACTAAGAAGGTTCCTTATTACAATTTGAAAAGCTTAAGTGTTATGTTGTTTTTCATATTTTAGTTAAATAAAAGTACAAATTTAATTATTTTAAGTGTATCGGCTATGGAGGATGTTAAAAATACAGTCAATGAGTCGAAAAATAATGAAGAAGAAAATAATAAAAGTGACAGTGATTATTTAGAAGCCACTATTGGTTCCATAGGGATCTGGCAAATATGCGTTTGTGTTGCAGCATCATCTTCTAGATATATTGCCATGGGAAACCTTACATTTATAGTTTTTCTAACACCAGCAACTGAATTTATTTGCACCAAATTCAAGATTAATACAACGATTGTAGCACAAAATATGATGTGCTATGAAAGTTGTGCTAAATATGAATATAATTCGAGTGCGATGGATCGAACAATTATATCAGATTTTGGATTGATTTGTGACAGGCAATGGCTGGCAAGCTTTGCACAAACAATTTTAATGTTCGGTGTGGTGATTGGAGTATCACTTTTCGGATGGATATCTGATAGGTAGACGTTTAAAGTTTATGTTGTATTCTTTAATTTTTTAATTTTTGATATGTGATCAACATTTTTAAGGTTCGGACGTCGTGTTGCTCTTATTACATCAATCATTCTTAACTTAGTTTCAATGATACCCTCAGCATTTTCACCTAATTATTGGGTTTACATTACTTTGAGACTAATTACAGGAATAGCAACCGGTGGTTCTCTGATAATCTGCTTACCAATTGTAATGGAAGTGTCTAGTGGTAAATACAGAGCAATGGCTGCATCTCTTGCTTTTTTACCAGACTGTCTATCAGAAACATCCTTGGCTTTACTTGCCTATTTTTTACCTACATGGCAGTTATTTACTCTTGGATTTGGTATTATTGGTATAATCATTTTAATGTTAGTAATAGGAGTACCAGAATCGCCAAGATGGTTAATATCGAAAGGAAAAATAGAAGACGCTATTTGTGTCCTTACGAGAGCAGCGAAATGGTAATTAAAAATGTCTGTATTACATTTTTTCCTTAATTAAGATTAAATTGGATTATTAAATAAACCTGGTTTTCTTAGGAACAAGCTTAGTACCGAGCATATCAGAGACATTGTTATCAAAAATATAGAAACTCTCGGTATAAAAGAGAACGACGATACATCTGCATCTTACTTAGAACTATTTAAAAATAAATCTCTCAGAAAAATTACATTAACTACTTTAATAATTTGGACCCTGATTGGATTAATGTTTTTTGGATTATATCAGTACATGACTCTCCTGGCAGCTAATGTTTACTTAACTGTTATAATTTTGGGCCTTGTTCAGGTAATGTCTTAAACATGTTTATTATCTCTTATGTTTTACTAGTCTTTCATTTATTTATTTTTTTCAGGTTCCGCTCTATATCATCCAAGTATTTATAACAAAACACTTTGGTAGAAAACCAACAATGATTGCATTACTGACGATAAGTGGATTGGCATGGCTTAGTTTAATTTTTACACCTAAAGGCCACTGGTGTAGTAGTATGTTAGGAGTTATAGGATTTTCAACATGTTGTATCAGTTATGGTATAGTGTACGTTTATCACGGAGAATTATATCCTACTCCCTTAAGAAGCATGGCTTTGGGATTAGCATCGGCTGCAAGTAAATTGGGTGCAATGGCTTCTCCTTTTATTGCTCGTGTATCTCCTGTATGGATCCCATCATTAATGTTTGCAACTATGGCTTTTGTTGCAGCGGCATTTTGCTTGTTGTTGCCTGAAACAAAGGGAAGGAACTTAAAAGACATAGTTGACTAATATTTAGTAAATTTGTTTTTAGTATTTATTGCTGATTGATTAAAGTTTTCCCATAATTTTGATACAGTTTTCATATTCGGATTCTCTTACAAATTGATTGGTTAATTTATGATGCTTGTTAAATAAAAGCAAGGCCGAGTTTTGTTTTTTGTTCATTGTAACTTAAAATTACACGTATGTTGTGTTTTCCTAAAGTTCTCTATAGTTTGAGAACAGATTAGACCTATACACACATTTGTAATATAGGTATGTCTCTTTTAAAACACACTAAAATCGTTAATGTTGCACTACATTATAAAATTGTATTTATTTAATACTAGGTTTTTACCGCCCCGTTGGTCGAGTGGTTAGCGCAGACGCCTAACGTGTCACGGCGCAATGGGGCTCGGGTTCGATTCCCGGCGGAGACAGACATTTATGTGATGAGCATAGATGTCTGTGTTTCTGGGTTTGGTCGTTTATTAAATATATTTTCAGTATTCATATGTGTATTTCTATGTATTTGTATCGTTGTCTAACACCCTTAACACAAGCAAATAATTTGCTTACTTAGGGGTTAGATCAATGTGTGTAATTTGTCCTGATATTATTATTATTATTATTATTATTATTATTATTATTATTATTAGTATTTTTGTATCTAGTAAAATAAAAAAATAATTAAATGAGTGCCATTATACTAAGTTTAACTTTTAGTTTAAATAAATACGTTCCAAAAAACAGTTAAATTAGGTATCGTGAATACATGTCTGCGTCATTTTAAGATAATATTTATATATGACATTGTTTTTCTTTAAATAAATGTAATTTATGAGGTGAAAACTCTGTAGCATTCAACTGTCAAGTGATAAGACGATTGAACTAATGGGGGTTATCGGCTAATTCGTTATCAGAACATTGTCGGGAATTACTAAAGAATTATGGACTTAGATAAAGACAATCACTACAAGTGTGTAGTGACAAATTTACGATGACATTTATTATAATGATTTATAATGTTAACAATAAATAACACCACAGAAAAAGATAGCAGTCTATTTTTTTATATATACATATGCTTAGTCTGGCCATAAATACTGTTACAATTAAAAATAAAAAAAATATTACACTTGAATTTGGAATCTTTCATTTTTATACGATTGTTCATTGTGTTTTCTCATTTTGGCGTCACTACATTGTACAATATCTTGCGATATTAAAATGGAGTGGGGTGATAAAGAGAACTGAATCGTTGTGATTGCATTACACAAAGTAGGTATGGAGCCAAATGCAATTTTTAAAACTCTCCATACACTTGGTATTAGTCAAATGTTTGTGTACCGGGCCATTAATAGGTACAATGAGACTTCCTCTCTTTGTGACAGAGAAAGATCTCGCCGTCCACGTAGTGTTCTTACGAAAAAGGTGGTGAAAGCAGTAAGGGAAAGAATTCGAGGAAATCCTGTCTGAAAGTAAAAAATTTTATCTCGGGAAATGAAGATAACACCTAGAACCAATAGAGTGGTAAAATCGAGACAACTACTGAAGCGGTACGCAAAGGGAGGTCACAGAAAAAAATCGTTTACGGATGAGAAAATTTTTACAATTGAGGAACATTTTAACAAACAAAATGACCGTATTTATGCTTAAAGCTCTAAGGAAGTTTCCCAATTAGTCGACAGAGTGCAACGTGGGCATTATCCGATTTCAGTGATGGTTTGGTGGGGTGTTAGCAATGAAGGAGTGACTGAGCCATATTTTTGTGAAAAAGGTATCAAAACATCGCCACAAGTGTATCATTATTCCATTCTTGAGTAGGTAGTTAAGTCCTCTAGTAACATTATGTTCAATAACCAAGTATGGTTCTTAAAGCAAGACTCGGCGCCGGGTCATAAAGCCCGGTCCACGCAGTCTTGGTTGGAAATAAAGGTCTCGGACTTTATCGGAGCTGAAGACTGGCCGTCGTCTAGTCCCGATCTTAATCCGCTGGATTGTGATTTATGCTCAGTTTTGGAGAGTACAGCTACCTTTAAACGCCACGATAATTTGGAGTCCCTAAAACAATCTATACGATTGGCAGTGAAGAATTTCCCCATGGAAAGAGCGCGTGCATCTCTTGATAACTGGTTTCAAAGTTTTTTGAAGATTTTATTGCAGCCAATGGACACCACTTCGAATAAGATTTATATATTTAAATTGTTTTATATTTGTGTATTAAACTAACACAGTTTAAAATTAATAAATGTTAATTGCAATTAAAAAACTGATTTTTCTTTGTTTCAATTTTAATGGCAAGACTAGCTATATATATATTTTAAATGGTTACGATTTTTTCCAAGCCAAACAATATTACTAGTTTTATGAAAATCATTTATGACCATATTTTCAATAAATTAGTTCAAGTATAAAGACATTTACTTTATCTTACCCTATTCAAGTGGTATTAAAAACTACAAACGGATTTTACTTATTCACTTTATGGTTGACAATTTGTATGTCATATAAATTGATGGCTGGGGAGCGGTACGTTTGATTCAATGTCAAGCGTCTAAGTGGTTAAAATGCCTGAATTAGAATGCTCGATGGATTATCTTATTTTCCTTTGGTAAACTTTCTCAGGGTTTATCATGACTAATATTTAGTATCATACAGCTTCAGATGTTTTGATGAAACTTTCTAAATTCATCTCATTGAATAGCCTTGACTGAAGACCTATAAGGTAACCGCAATCTGGATTTTAATAATCATAAGGTCCTAGTTCGTGATCGTCGGGGTTGAGAGCAGTAATTTGTATCAATAACCTGTTATTTGGCGCAGTTTTATAAACGGTCCTTGGAACAAAGGAAGCCTTGTTTCAGAACTTAAGGAAGAAAACAAAAAAGATATGAAACATGCAGAAAGGATGATACAATAACGAACTATGGTGGTTTTTTTTTTAGTTTTTTTATAATTTTGTTTTAATATCATTGTAGAATTATTTTTATCATTATTGAACTTACCCACCAAATAGCAATTCCGTAGCACGAAGTTTTATTATTTAATTTTAAAATATTTTCAAAAACTTTTGCCAGTTTTTATTTTGTAGTATAAATTCTCACATAGCCGGAGTTAAGTTTTTTTAGTTGCCTTATTATGGTAGAGTATGCAGTACTGGCCACACATGGCGCCGGAACTTGTGTATCTAGCTGCTTCGCAAGGGATCGCATTGTGGTGACGTGAAACCCATTGATAATTATCATGATAATAATCTAAAAGGATAGATTCCACTGAAAGTATATTAACAAATTTAAGTGTTATTATCATTACTGAGTTGGTTACATTTTTAAAATGATTTCTGATCGATAAAAACGGGATGCGTTTAAAAGATTGTAATTTAAACATATATAATATAATAAAATAAATAAAAAATATCTATGCAAGTAAAATTTTTCTTTGGTATGTAATTATTTTATTATTCTTTTTTTTTTATAAAAAATGTAATACCTATCTTGAAATTAGTATAAGTATACAAAGCTAAAAATATTTTGAAAATGTAAATAAATTTTATTATTTGAAGTAGAGAACTCACTTCTGTTTTTTTAAACTGGTAATTTTCGAACACTTAAAAATATTTCACGTCATGAACCAATGCAAGTCATAATAAATCTGCAAGGTGCTTTATAAGGACGTAGTGTCTGTAGGTGATGCAAAAAACCAATTATAGTTTAAATTCTGGAAGGCGCTCGCCTTCGGTGGTCTAAGCAAATTGATATTCAGCTCGTCGTGATGATGTTTGTCGCTTGACGATTTATAAGGACGTGCTCGATTAAACAAATATTGTTTGTTAATTATTTAACCTTCTTTTAAGTTCTGTCACAATCCCTAAAAGGTGAAGTTCCATTTTGTCGTGACTTTATGGTGTATTTGTTCACTATTGTGTTATTGTATTTGAAGTGAAAGCTGTCTGCTAACATTATAACATTCTTGTAACTAAAAAAAAAAACATTGAAAGAAGATTACTCCACATGCTCCATCATCTTCATGTGAACATTATTATCGGAGAATAAACACAGCAATCCTTTATTAAGAAATGTAATATTCAAGATGTTTTTTTAAGTTATACCTATTTTTCTATTGGTGATATTTTTAAACAAAATACAGTTTGGTATAAAATCAAATGTTACACTAATCAATTGCTTCTAGTCACGAGCCGCCTTAAAAAATATTCATAGCACTGTAATTGACGTTCAGTAAATCTTTATGTAGCGTCATCTCATTGACCCAGGTTTTAAGAGTTGGACATGCTTAAAACATGGAGATGATAGACTAGATCTCGTCTGATGGGAACTATCAAGTTATTACATAAATGTTTGAAAATATTAATTTTAAGCAATCCGAAATTTTTATTTTCGTTTTTTTTTTAATATTAAGTTTTTTTACAGTTGTATTTAAAAGCATGTTATTATTTTTTTAAAATTATTTTATAATATTATGTTTCGTTTTTGCCATCACTGATTTCTAGGTTTTATATATAGTTATATTATTATGAACACTGACATAAAGTATTTGATTTATCTTAATGCGATATAATATTCAGTTTACGATCTAGGAGCGAACAGACAGTTGCACACCTCGTAAAGTTGCTATGTTTTACGATCAATTTATGAACTGATCGTGTTGATATTCGTGATATTTCTATAATTATTTATAATTAATTATAATAAAACGAGTATATTATTATATATTTTTTCTAATTATTTCTTGTTAAAATAAAAATAGAGAAATAAGAAAAACTGTTTAAAATAAATAAAAACACATATCGGGGCGTTTACAGTTATTATAAAATGATAATATATCTTAAATTTGATATCTTATTGTATTAATTATACATTATTAATAACAATACTTCGTGAACAGAAGTTATTAACCTAAAATTATATTCGAGATAATTTATTTTATTGCCATATAAAATTTTATTTACTGCCCTGATGTTTGTTTCGCTCCGTTGTTTGACATTTTATAACGAATAGTGTTATAAGCTATAAAATATTAATTACACGTGTGTTTTCAAATTTACTTTTATGATCCAGGAAATATATTACGCCATATATTTTAAGTGTTATTCTCATAGATTGTCTGGTTATATAAAATTTGAAATTATATAGACGTACCTATATAAATATATGTCAAATGAAAGAATAGACATTAAATACTACGTACTTTGAGATCGTTTAAACTTATTTCGGTTAGGAATATTTTAACTTAAACCTTTTTTATTCTTATTCTTATTCTTATTCTTATTAACCGCCCCGTTGATCCAGTGGTTAGCAAGGACGCCTAACGTATCGTGGCTCAAAGGCCTTTCGTTCGATTTCCGACAGAGACAGACCTGTATGTAATGAGCATAGAAGTCTGTATTCCTGTATTCAACCGTTTACAAAGTATATTGAAAGTACTTATAATGTGCACATTAACAAAAATAATCTCAAAAAATAAGAATTCACAAATAGGTACATAGAAATGCATTTCTATGTAGGTACCTTTTTGTATCTTTATCTAACACCTTTAACACAAACAAATAATTTGATTCCTTAGGGGTTAGATACATTAGTGTAATTTGTATATTATTATTATTGTTATTAATATTATATATTATTATTATATTCAACAGTCTAGTGTAGACGAGACTTTATCGGAAAGTTGTACTCGCAGGTCGCATACGTGTTTGTATAATTTTCTCATTCAATCAAATGTGAAATCGCTTCGGAATAGTTTCTAGATGGCATACTTAAGTTTCTTAAGCAATTTATAGATGTATCTACTTATACTTGAAGTTATTTAATTATAGTGACGTTAATATTGTAATTACAGTAAATTTTATTGACATACTGTTTAAAAAGGAGTAAGTTTTAAAGTGTAAAATAGTTGATTTAAGGTTTTATCCAATAAACATAATTTTCCTCATATATAAAATGCAACGTAGCATCCATATAAAAATATTAACATTTAAAGTACAAGCATGACGAAAATTACTTTATTTATTGGCCACAATTCTAAAACCACAATAAGGATGCGTTATAAATGAATAAATAACAGATTAAGCTGCGCGCGCGCAGCCACATTTATATCTTTATTTATTCGCGGCCAATAAGGCCTACATTCAAATAGTTCATTAGGCAAAGCAAAGACATATCGAGCCCTTTATATGCGGAGTCCGTTTGTGTACTTTATTTAACTGCTTCGTGTTGAAAACGAGTGTACATACTGCTGAGTAGGTTATAAGCACTGAAATTATTATATTTATCAACTCTACGTTCAAGTACTGAAATGTATATTTTATAAGTTTGACATAAAATTATCGTCACAACGTACTTTTATTTTGTGACGATTTAACAAATTGTCACAACATGAAAGTATAGTTATTGAGTTTTGAAGTTTGTTTAATATTTACGTACTGCCAAAAGATCTATTTTTTCGGAGAAATGCTATTTGACTCGTGATATTTATTTTTAGGTCATTAGCCATTCTCTGCGGCAGTATGTCCGAGCTGTCAGTCCGCAAATCATTGCGTGACGTGGTTATATACGAGCATCTGGCAATGGGAACGGAAAATTACACTTGTGTTACGCTGTGACTTCGACTGTTTTGAAAATATATTATGTATAATGTCCTCGTGACTACGAATAGTTATGTATGTTAAATGCTAATAAATGTATGGGATCAATTCATAGCGACGTGGTTGGTATGTAGCAAATACGTTTATAATTTATGTTCACTGACAGTTACTTTTCTGTATACAAAAACGGGTTATATATATTGGCAGGTTTTTAAGATATGTGCAAGAGGGTATAATCAGTAAAGATGATATTAAAAATATTATACCATTATAAGTGGTGAAAATAACATGAGCTTAGCGGCGTTTCACATGTATTCAAGTGATCTTGTCGCAAGCACAAACGATGAGAAGACACTAAGTGGTTTAAGAACTGAGGGTGTATGAGAGTTCACGTTAAAAATGTTGGTTAAAAGGGTGAGCTACATGATGTATGTCTTTTTAAGTAATAGTTTAACTTGTCAGACAGCTGCCACAAACAGTTCATTAGTTTTACGAGTTCATACACTCTTACGAGTTCATACACTCACATTTTTTTTTATAAAAAAACAAAACGCGTATGCATCTGAATCACCTTGCAATTATTATTTCTAATAGACTAAATAGAAAATTGATTATGACGAAAGACGTTGTTCAAAAATACTATAGAGACTTTAATTAAATCAAACCTGAATCAAATGTTAGACGCTGCTTCTATTCCCAAAAAAAGTAAATCAATATTATATATGGAAAGAACAGTTTAAAAACTTAGAAATTTTAATATTAAACAAAATATATTGAGTTTTGTAAAGGAAAACAATAGCAGTCTGAAATGTGAGTAAAATAAAAAATAAAAGAAAGATTTAATAAGACATAAACTATACAATAATCCTACGCAAACCGACAATTTTATACATGGCCAGTCACCCTCATCTATCTCACTTGTCACTTTTACTTCTAATAAATAGAGCTTCGCAGTAACGTGGGCCGGTATACCTGGACGAAGAGCTAAAACACTCTGGAAACATTGTACCAAAAAGATACAATAAAAGCTCAAGCTAAGGTTAATATCGGACGGAGTCTGTTCTGGGATGGTGTAAACAGGTACACAAAAGATTACCCGAAGAAAAATGATAGTATTAAGATAGTGTTAAAAATTTATAAAAATAATGGCAGAGGTTAAATTATTTTGCTATTTTTTGCATTGTCAAATATATTTGCAGTCTCAAAAACGTCTAGTACCTTTCCAAGTAAATGATCTACATTTTGCAATTAATTTCGACCACTGCAAAGATTTCGGTTTTCTATTATATGTTGTCCAAAGAAAATTATGTTCCTACTTTCTTACAAACGCTTAATGTGATTCAATAACTTTCCACCGTGTATCACTCGTCACTAGTGTTGGGACGATGGCGTTAAAAATAATGTCGATAAATCGAGTCGAAGATCAAAGCGTGAACAAATCAGGAGCAAAACAAGGATGTCAGAATAAAGAAATGGATACGTCAACTAAGAAAACATTATCCAGAATTCTTATTTTTTGAGATTATTTTGTGTTTCATTACATTTACAATGTAAGCCAGGTTAACAGAGGATTAGATAAATTTAGTGTATTTATTTATTTATTTGATAATCCAACAGTTTACATACATAACTTTTTACATAGAATATTATATAACAAAAACAAAAAACCAAAATAGGATTACACAGTTTGGGCACAAATATTATTTTACAAACTAGAAGTCATATCCATTAAGTGTTCTCAAAAAAAAGAAATGTATATATATAATAGCAAAATAAAATATATAATAAGTGTGTGTGTGTGTGTGTGTGCGCGTGTGTGTGCGCGTGTGTGTGCGTGTGTATGTGTGTGCGTGCGTGTGTATGTGTGTTTCAATGAGCTGCATCATTACCTTTGAGTGTTTTTTTAAAGTTGTCTTTGACGTATTGAACAAGTCTATTCCTGAGTAAAACGCATTATATGTGTTGACTATACGGCTAAGGACAGAATTACGTGCATAGTTAGTTTTTACTTCAGGAACATAAAACAGTTCTGTGTGACGGGTTCGGCGGTTGGGTACTCTGAAGTATAAAGCGCTGACCAAATCATTACAATCAATGTGTCCAGCCAATATGTCGTGTAACATATATATATCATATTGGCGACGTCTGATTTCCAAAGTGTCAATTTTATAAAATCTACAAGCTTCTTTGTAGTCTTTATACTCTCTAAAATCAACAAAGCACAAGAATTTCAAAAAGTTTTTTTGTATCTTTTCTAGTTTATCTATATATTTTGAATAATTTGGTGACCAAATGCTACAGCAGTATTCCAAAATACTTCGAACGTATGAAAAATATAATATTTTTATGGAATCAGTATCCTTAAATGTTTTGCATACACGTTTTATATATCCTAGTTGTTTATAAGCTTTGTCAGTTATATGTTCTATATGTTCCATCATCAATAGTTTATGATCCAATTGAATACCAAGATCCCTCACTGAATTAACTTCTTGGACAGAATTATTATCAATGTTGTACATAAACTCAATATTTTTTATTTTTCTAGAAAATGTTATTTTTACTGTTTTTTTCGTGTTGATGCAAATTTTATTTTCTTTGTAGTAATTGGTAAGGTTAATCAAGTCAAGCTGTAATTCCATACAGTCTGAAATTGTGTTTATGGCTTTGTAGATTTTATTATCGTCTGCAAATAGTAGAAAACGAGAAAATTTGAAACATCTATGTAAGTCATATAAATAAGCGTTGTATAATAATGGACCCAGAAGGGAACCCTGCGGGACACCTGAAGTGGCAAGTACAAAATCACTGCGAGCACTGCCTATAAGAACAGCTTGTTGTCTTTTCGATATGTACGAGCAAAACCATCTATGCAAATCACCTTTGATTCCGAGAGCTTGAAGCTTCTGTAACAGGATAATATGATCTACCCGATCAAACGCTTTCTGAAAGTCCGTGTATATTACATCTACTTGCTGTTTTTTATCCATTGCCATATAAACAAAATTGGTAAAGATTGATAGATTTGTTTGTAATGATCGCTTAATCATAAAACCATGCTGTTCCAATGGTATTGATTTGTGAACGGTTGGCGCAATCGCATTGTGAATCAATCGTTCAAAGATTTTGCCTATAGCATTCAGAATAGAGATAGGCCTATAATGTTCTATTTTGTTTCTTGCCCCTGTTTTATGTATCGGTATAACTAGAGCTTCTTTCCATTGGGTTGGGAAAGCGGCAAATTCGTTAAGAGATTTGTCAAATATTATTAATAGTGGTTCTGCTAGGTTATTGGCACATTTTAAATAGAAAATGGCTGGTATTCCATCAGTTCCTGCACCTTTATTTTTATTTAAACCTTTGAGTACTTTAAGTATAAGCCCTTTAGTAAGATAAACATTACAAATAGTATCTCCCGCGAGAGATATTGGGACATGATTTTTACAATTAATATTGTTATGCTTTTCAAAAACGCTTTCAAAAAATTCACTGAATCCAGCACATATTTCTGTAGGATTGTTAAACTGACGATTGCCTAAAGAAAGGGAGCTTGGGTAACCACTGTTTGCTTCTTAGATATTTTTGATATCGCCAAAAGAGCTTTGGATCTTTTTTAATGTCATTCTGCATTTTTGTTTTAAATATCGTGTAGCATTTGCCTTGCAATTTCTTTTGTCTTCGTCGTAATAGGGAAAATTCATCGTAATCTCTAGGATTCTTAAATGATTTCCAACGAGCATGAGCTTTAAGTTTTTCTTTAATAACATGAATTAATGATTTGTTATACCAAATAGGATAGCGACAAGAAAAGCTTTTTGTAACAACCGGTACATGTTCATCTAATATTTGGTTGATTGTTTTATTAAATTTAGTAACTATTATGTCTATTGAATCACCTCTCAATATATTTTGCCAATTCAATTTACTCAGAGTTTCATTTATAACATTATAGTCAGCCTTCTTGAAATTCCTTGTACGTAAAGGTGGTATTAACAGTTCTTTCAAAAGCAAATCAGAAGCATCTATTTCTAAGCAAGGATGATATTTGTCTTCAATAACTAAGGTTTTATTCGATTTTTGAACATTTAAGTAGATATTACTAAAAATTAAGTCGAGAGTATTATTACTGTAATTTGGTATTTTATTAAATTGTGTTAAGTTAAAGGAGCTACATGTTTCGATAAAATTAATGGATGCAGTCCGCAATACTGTAGATCCGCGATTAAGGTGCAATGGTCCTTCATTCCAATCAATGTTAGGGAGATTAAAGTCACCTGTAATTATAAAGCACTCTTCAGATTTTGACGTTAGAATTGATGCCAAAAAAGTAGTCACTGTTTCCAACCTTTTTATTTGATAATTATCTGGCGGTATGTAAAACACGCCTATATTAAGATTTTGGTTATGTCTAATAACGTCTTTAGGGATGGTAATCCAAACGGATTCAACTCCAGCGCAACACCAATCCGATCTCTCCCGTGCTCGTAGTATGGATTTAGTACATACCATTACACCACCTCCGTCAAGTTTGTTTGATGTTCTTTTACTCCTATCGACGCGAAAAACATCGTATCTACTGTCACACAATTCTCGCACATAGAAACCATCTTTAAGCCAAGTTTCGGTTACAAGTATTACTTCGTAGTCATTCTGAAGAATATTTAAGCGAAATTGTTCAGTTTTTGTTCGCAATCCACGAACATTTTGATAAAATAACTGTAAAGATTTATTCATTAAGGTAGTTAATTAAAAAAATATATATAATAATAATAATAATATTAATAATAATAATAATAATAATTCTAAGGTATATTAATAATTTATAATAAGGATTGAAGTTAGTGTTAACGGCAATCATTAGTTTTAAGTTACAATAAAATACTCTTAAAATTTGTTTACCAGTACATATGGTTCCGAGTATATTTTGTTTCTGTAATTGAAATACACTCATGGACATATTTAGGGGAACGCAAAAAAAAGGTCGAATAACGGAAAATATTTTCATATTTTCGTACTGGCCACTATACCAATATTATGTATTTAAAAAAAAGATGATTTTAAAAATAATGTTATTTTAAATTTCATTTGTTTTTTTTGTTTATCTGCTAATTTCTGAGACACGTAGTGTATGGAATTTTCGTCGGCTTTTGTTGTTTTTAACAAAAACTTTATTTCTGTTGTTTTTTTGACGAAAAATTGTCATTATTGAGTGAAGTGAACTTAATTCGATAAATTTAGGCGATAATGCCGGATCTCAGCGTTGCTCTGGTTTCTAAAGCTGTAACTTTAATTGAAAATGGTTACACTTACAATGAAGTGGCTCAAACATTACATGTTTCCAAGTCTGTGATTTTCCGCAATGTTAAACGATACCGGCAGACTAGAGAGTATACCAGGCGTAAAGGACAAGGTCGCAAGAGAGTAACAGGAGAGAGAGACGATAGATTTATTGTCAGCAGTGTTCTCAGAAACCGTACCTTGACTTCTTCTGAGGTACGAAACCAGCTGCAGGAAGTTCGACAAGTGATAATTAGTACCAAAACCGTTAGAAGAAGACTGAAGGCAGCTGGTATAGGGGCGTATTTGCCTGCCAGAGGTCCACAGCTCACCGCAGGTCATCGAGTGGCTCGGGCCAGCTTTGCTCGTTTCCACCTAAATTGGAATAATGACGCTTGGGGAAAAGTTCTTTTTAGTGATGAGTCCAGATTTTGTCTCAAACCAGATGATGGAAGGACCAAAGTATGGCGACGACCCGGAGAAAGATACGCTCAGTGTAACATTATTGGGAGAGAGCCGTATGGTGGAGGGTCAGTAATGGTATGGGGCGGTATTTGCTTAGGAGCACGCACGGAGCTACACATCGTAGAAAACGGCTCCCTGACTGCGGCAAGATACGTAACCGACATTTTAGAGCAGATTGTGATGCCTTTTGCCCCTTTCATTGGAGACAATTTTCTTCTAATGCATGACAACGCTCGACCTCACATTGCAGCATTAGTTTCGGAATATCTTAATGAGGTCGGAATCCAGGTTTTGGGGTGGCCGGCACGCTCGCCAGACCTAAATCCAATAGAACACGTTTGGGACAAACTGGGAAGACAAATTAAACAAAGAAATCCATCACCTGTCAACGTAAGAGACCTCAAAACCGCATTGGTTGAAGAATGGAACTCAATGCCGCAAAGTTTTATTGACAATTTAATAGAGAGCATGCCCAGACGCATGCAGGCAGTTTTAACAGCAAGAGGTGGCAACACTAAATACTGATTGTATCACCCATCGCGAAAAAACCAGTCATTTGGACAATATTAACTTTTCTTTAGTTTTCATTGTGTTAGGTCAAAACTCTTCAGAATTAGGTCACTGACCTTATTGTCTTTAATTTCGTTTCTTTCGCTTTAATTTTGTGATTTTTTATGTTCAAAAATGTTAATTTAATTAATTCAGAATAATAATCAAATGTATTGTACAACAAAAATGTGTTTTCATATGATCTTGCAGTCTGTTTTTTGCGTTCCGCTAAATATGTCCACCGGTTTATTACGTTGTACAAGAGTATAGTATAAGCTATGATGCAGGTGAGTATCGTGTATGTGATGTTGGTGTAGGTGAGTGTAATTATGTATAATTTATGTTGAGATTCACACTTGAAATTGTTATTAATAAAATGTACTTTAAGTTCACAATCCTGGGAATCAATGACGTTAATTAAGACATAGTAAAAAAGTATCTGCAATGACTGATAATATGTCCAGTCTATTTGATTTTTCTCAAGTCCTTTTCTGAGTTTATAGTCAATACAGGGCATTCCTCGTTTTTCCTTAAAAAAATGTTGCAATTGCGAATCCAAACAAATCGATACGCTTTTTCTGTTGCAAGTGTTTTTGCTCTTCTAAACAACTCTTTATTCATAGGGGTCAGGTGTTCATTGACAAAGAATTTTCGTGGTTCGCCGCTAATTTCAATATTTTTAGTGTTGATGCCTCTGCATTTTCTTAAGCCTGATAGTATGGAGTCCTTTAAGTCGCGGCTTCTTAGCTTGACGACAAGCGATTTAGGTCTACCTTTGTTGTTCTGCATTGGTTGTACTCGGGTAGCAAATTCAATTTCTTCGGATTTTAAGTTCACTCCTGCATACTTTGCGATATTTATGACAGTGTGACGAAGTGATTCGCCTTTGGTTTCTGGTAAGCCCATTATTTCAAGATTTGCCATTCGAGACCACTGTTGTTGTTTGTTCGTCTGGGCTTTTAAATCTGAAATTTCAGACTCAGATTTTAGTACTAATGATTCCAGTTCGATGTATCTTTCTTTCAAATCAGTGTATTCCATTTGCAGTTTGCTATGCGATTCCTTTAGATTTTTAATTTCAGAAAATAGTTCCTTTTTAATCTCAACCATTAATGACTCTTTAAGTTCATTAACTATCTTCTCCATTGAAGTTTTTAAGTGTTTGTCTATAATAGATTCACATTGTAATAAGAATTCTGGGGAAGCAAACCTTTCAGGAGTAACCAGAGTATGATGACCCGTTTCATATGCTGGAGATGAGTAAGAAGGCGACCGGGATAAAGATTTTGACTGAATAGTAACTGCAGAACCCATTTGTTGTTGCTTTTTAAATGGCTTCTTAGGTAGACCTGTGTTATCATGAACCTTATCAGTATTTTTGTTATTCTGTGACTCTTGACACGTTGCGCATCTCCATAGTGCTCTGGTTGATGTTAAATCCTTGACAGGTTTTATACAGTCAATATGACAATACTGTGAACACATAGTGCATTTAATTCTTTTTTGAGTTATTGCAATGTTATTAGTGCAAATAATACATAGAAAGACCATGTTGATAGCTGTTTTGTGTGTGTGTTTATACGTAGGAAACTTGAAAACACTTTAAATAAGAACGCAATATAATTAAATTTATGTTATTACGCAAAAACTAACATAAATAACATTTCAAAAAGATAAAACTAATTATTTAAACCATCACATCTGCATATTTCTTACATTATATAAAGTAATAAATACTTCCGCTTTATTATAAATATCACTAATTAATATATTTTATGACTATAATAAAATTTTACTTCACGATAAAATATATTTCTATTTCAATTAACATATTTATTGTTTACTTTTGTAATTAAATACTTTTTGTGACGGACATCTGTTATTGTTTTCGTGAATAAATTACAGGTAATTAGGTGTTAACATGCCTATCCTTATTCTTGAGAAATGATAGAAGCAATAAAAATAAAATTATGAGTTATATAAGTGGTTGTTTTTATATATTTGTTTGTTTACCCACCGGTAAATAAATGTATGTATTATACATAAACGTTGTTTTTACGTACTATATTGTATAAGATATTCAATTTTTATTACAATAATTATTTTTATTATTTCATGTGTTAATTGCATAATGAGCCATAAGAACTTAAAGAACTATAAACAATACATTATTATTATTTAATTATAATGAAATAAGTTATGGAAACATACTCTCAAATACCATGTCTAAATTTTTGTACATGAATGTATTATCGTGATTTACTCTCGCCAGGGCGCGGGAAGAAGGGCAAGGCGGGGGGGAGCGCACTCGACTAATAAAAAACACCCCGACGCCCTCCTGACTGATGCGACAATTAATTTAATCCCATTTCTCTGCGTCTTCCGCCGTCAGGGTTGCCACTACTTAAGGGTTTTAAACATACCTTTCGAGTACATAATTTATATCTATGTTCATTCTTATTGATTATTAAGTTTATTATTAAAAGAATAGGTTTAATTTTATAAAGTTCAAATAATATATAGCATCCTCAAATGGTCAATCTCGTAACCGTTCTACAAGCACATCTGCTTTTTAATAGTTATAATTAAATTATGTTCACGGGTTAAAAGTTTTTTTTTAATATTTTTATAAATGTGTGCAAGCAACCCTGCGAGGCGCGAGAAGCAGACATCAACGCGGCAGGCGGCTATTAAAGAAGACTAATTGAGCGATAAATTTCAGACGGGAGACGGAATAAAAACGAGAGAGAAAAATCCTAGATGAAGGAATATTGAAAGCGGGCTGGGAATTGATTACTGTCAATTATGGACGCCACTCCGCGTCGCAGCCAGATGCTTGTTAGGCTACCTTTACACTGGCTAGGCTAAGCCTTGGTTAGGGTAAGGTTAAGTGGTCATTGACACACTAGATATTGTATATTATTCGATAGCTTAATGTATTTTTTTTGTAAATATTTTTTATGAGACTATATTACTTTTCATTCTTATATTCGATGAATAATGTGATGACTTACTCAAAATTTAAGAAATATCACCATAGAAGAAAATTGGACATCTTAGTTTATGTTTTGTTTTACTTTAAATTTATATAAATAAAAGCATACACTGCACTTACTAAGAGGTATAAAAAGGCTAAAAGCTTTGAAATATCATCAAACGAAAAGAAATATATTATGTATTTTATTTGTGGCTATTAAGATATTTTATCCGCAAAAAAACGATAAATTATGCTAGCTCTTTTTTGTTCATTTAACACACCTACATATAAATAAAAAGTGTCTGCTTATAATTCCAAATTAACAGTTTTTTAAATGCATATGAAAGTATTTACGGTACTTACATAAATAATGTTTTATCCGTTTGTCTGTCAGTTCGTTTTTTCAGGCTAATCTCTGAAACATCTGGTTTTATTTTACTGGCGGATAGCTGATGTATTAAGAAGTAACTTAAAATACTAATAAAATGATGAAAAATATCCGATTCAAATATATATGTAATTATATAAACAATTACAGGCAGACAAAGTCGGGGGTAACAGTTAGTTATAAATATTTCTAATTTTTGATATACGACACTTGTAATAAAATGCTTAAATACCTATAATTAAATAATAATAACCACAAAACTAAATTTGGAGTCTTAAATTAAAATAACGTTCAAACTAAGTTATTTAGTTAAATGTCAAGAAATATCTGTAATTAAAACTTCAACAATATAATCAAATCAAAACTTTTTGCGTTCGTGCAATAAATAAGATCTCTCAACTCTACAAAACTATTTATAACTGAGCCATAAAATATTATTTTAAGTTGGACAGACATTATTGTCAAAATAATAATATCTCTTCAATTATATATTAACGTATTGTACGATACAATGGCTCCAATATTTTTTATTTGTACTTGACTGATTGCACATTGTTCAGCCAAACTGAACATAAACATTGTACAATAAAACATCTCATCGTTTTAAACTTACTATATTTAATGATCCATTGCTGGTTTTGTTCGAAATCACAAATCCAATACTCAATAGAACTGGTATTGTATGAGTGTTTCATCAACTGTGACGTCAGATGAAATGTGGTGTGTGCATGGATGTCCGGGAGCCGTGTCGATTAATAACATTTACAAGATGAAAGCCGTCGGGATGTTAGTTGCGCTCCAGAAATAAAAAGCAGCTTTATTCGACAACTCAGCTGGGGAAACTAGGGTGACTATATTATTGTCACGACGAAGGATGATTATCAGTTATAAAAAGTTAATAATTCTCCTGCATTTTCATATAAATTAATGTATTAATTTATAATGAATTAAATGTAATTAAAATATGATGTCAGTATAATAAAACCAATTGAAAATTAATAAAGTGAAAGGTTAATATCCCATTTCCTGTGCCCTGAATTCGGTGTAACAAATACAATGGAATAGAACAAGCTATTTGTCTCACTCATAATAAATCCTGAATTATAATTAGATGAATAGTTTTCCGTCAACATTAATAATCATGGTGACTAAACCACATGAAATATACTGTGTGCAGCTAATAGGTGGGACGAGCGTTAAGGAGGGCATAAATTAGTGATGTTGTGACGTCGATGTTCTCCGACCATCTGTTTATCGATATGTCACACTACTGTGGAACTATATGGAGGGGATTTAAGTGTTTTTCTGTATTAATTTAAGTAACATTAAAGTGTGTTTTTAAATTAATTGCTTTAGGGATGTTAGAAACGTGTGTTTTATTGCTAATACAACCGTATTTGTTTTTTTATATATTGCTTAAAATATTTTCGTTTTAAATACTTTTTCGTTACTAGTATTTAAAATAATGTCTCTATTACATTAATTTATTTTCATACAAATTAAATTAATATATTTTTGGATAGGAAATTAATTAAATATGAATTATGAAATCAACTCTCCAGAAATCACTCTTCACAGCTCGGTACGGTTCACATAAAATAGTTATTTTGATCTGTAGCTCCCATGCGATGATAGTTCGTGACATTTGTGCCTCTGGCAGGCGGTTGGGTTTTTTCAGTCTCTTAATTGCCTCGCATATATCTTAATGTATCAGCGGTTACGCCGTTTGTGGGACAAACAGGATGAAAAACTCGTAGAAGCATTCCCAATAACAGGCGGTTCGAGCCTGAAATATTGCTGGCTTGTAGCTATAAAAATGTTGGTTTATATGCAGCGAACACTGGTGATAGATGGCGGGATTAGTGCACGGAATTATGTTTCTAATGGCGTTGTTGTGATGGAAGATTATGGCGTCAATAGTATTTGTAGCTGGGAGGGGTGTTTGTAGGTCAATAAATAAAGAATCTTCAGCTAGGTTAATCGTGTTCAGACTCGTACAGACAATATGTTATTGTCACATAAATTAAGAAATGGAGGATTAATTGAATTGAGTGCTTTATTTTTGGGTTATTTCTGAGAAATATTTTTTCTTATACATTTATTTTGTTGGCAACTAAAGAATATAGATAAATTATAACATGTAATCGCAATGACCTTCACGAGTTTTGTGATATTTATTTTGCACATAATTTGAGGCTAAAATGTATCATATTCTAGAGATGATTCATTTTATGTTTTTTTTATGAGTATCACAATAAATATATAAAGCTGAGCTATTTTATTTCTAATTTGTGTTGTTTTCTAGGTTTATTCCTTTGATGTTCGCATGTATAATAACTTTTAGAAGCTTATTTGCTTCTAATGCTAAAAGCTCTTAGGCAAATATCGCGAATTCAATAAAAATGATTTGCAATTATGGGTTTTGTATAACAGAAGGAAATTTAATTATTAATGTATCACTATTTTTCGTATTTTATTATATTTTTTATATAGTTCGTAACTGTGTACAAGTTTATATATTATATAAGCATATAAAATATCTGTACTCATTGTGAAAGTGATTATATTTCATTAGACCCGAGTTCAAACGAGCACATTACAAACAAATTAATCCTCGTTTAAAACCAGAATACACTTTTATAATTAGAAGTATAACAAATCACCGCTCCATTAGCGGTATCGTCGACAAGATTAACGACTAGCCGGGAATAAGGTAACAATTACTGTATCCCGGGATCCGGGATGTCCCACGGGATAGAGAGTGATGGTTGCCCTACGATCGATGGTACTCTTCAAAATGAAAAATGCGTTGAAGCGCGCATCTTTTGAAGTTGCTTTGAAAAATTGGTAAATTTGTCTTTATTATGAATATCATGTCTTTACAATTTATGCCGCAAAATGAATGCCAGTGGTAATAACCACTTCCTGTGTTGCTCAAGAATACTAATACCTTCGTTAAATTTAAAACATTATATTAATTTGGCTTTTGATATTCTGTCACGATATACAAAATGAATTGACGTGTTAGTTATTACATTGTTGTTTTAAAGGGTTTATTAAAAAAAATAAAGTCATAAACGCATTTGTTATTACAATTCCCTTCAATCACGAAACTTTGTAGAAAACATTAATTAACAGTTAAATTACTTAATTATACTAAATAAGTAAGTATAATTTTATTACCTTCATTTGTTATAGCGAAGGATTCGTAATAGTTCTTTTTAATTATATACGTTAATGCATTTGTATATAAAGGTAATAAAGCATGACCTAAAAACTTATCCTTTTAAATAAAGTTATTATTCTAAAATTATAATTATAAACTATATTAAATTTATTTGTTAACATAAAGAAAGTAGTAGATAAAATAATATAGTAGAGACAGAAGGAGCTGGCAAGATCATAAAAAAATATCTTTTTAAAAATAAAAACCGACCATCCAAAAAATATGAAGCAATGAGAACGCTTCTTTAAAATAATCGCTACTTGGACGCAAAATATGAGGGTACTACCTCATTTGTCACTAATTGTAATGACACACGTGACACAGAACAGTGGCGTGATGTGTTATTTCAGATAACACAGTGGCGAGCCGTCGCTGGGGAATTAACAAAAAATAATTAATTGCCCGACTAATGAATACGCCGAGTTTACAGAGCTACGGTCTGCAAATAACATTTGTTTTGTTTTGTTGATCTTTTGTTTTGTTTTTTATATCTATTGAACTTTTGTTAATTTAAATGTGATGATGATTTGTACAAAATGGTTTATATGTCATTTATATTTATATACATTATACTTGACAATAAATATTGTAAATATTATAATCATTAATTCATATTATAAATAATGCTCTTAATAGATTTAAAGACCTAACCTAACTTATTTTGAAAAACAAAATGTATTTTTCCATACTCACATAGTTATAACGTCAAAATTCATATGTAAATATAAAATACAACAAAAAATATATAAAATATATGTAAGAAATTTATTTGCTGACCGTACTCCATTCCCCAAGGGTGGAGTTAGCCCTGATTTATTCGGATCGTTTCCGCCACTCTTGCGGCTGTTTAGCCGACTCGCTGCTAAATTAACCGACATTCAACACCGAACACCGTACATACCTAGCTATTCACCATTATTCAATTGAAAATGAAATTATCTGTGGTGGAATCAAAATGAATTAGACTATAATAAAACAATAATTGAATACATTTTCTTTGTTTATCAAAGCTTTTGTTACAAAATAGCAATAATATTATTACTAATAATATTATTAATTATAACTAGTAATACTAAAACATTAAAACTTGTGAATTAACATTATTCTTAATTTTCAGGTAATCCGCGAACTAAAATATTACACGAACCGCATTTAAGCCTCAATGAAAACTTCCTTTGTTATTAAGCTTATAATAATAAACTACGGCGGAAATCCTCTGCCAAATATTCTATGTGCGTCCCCAATGTCTCTATTACATTTGTAAAAAGATTGAAAATCGCTTGTACTTAATGCAATATAAAATAGTCGGTATGATGTGTTAGTTTAGGGCACAGAGGCATAATTTGTGCAGCAGTTAGCGGTAGGCTAAAGGGGCCAATATTTTAGTGAGCTGTTTGTACAGGCAGTTTGCAGTCTTGTTAGCGAGGATTGGCTTCTGTTTGCGGGATCAAAGCGTGATGTATGTGGAGATTATCTCACGATGGAATGGGATTCAGACGTTGCTTTGATTCTGAATGTTGTTTTATTTAAGGAAAACAATCTGTGAAGTGATGTTTCAAAAATGTTGATAAATAAATATTAAATAAAACTTTGCTTGCTAGACATTAATTTGCGAATTTTAATGACATGGCCTTGTTTAAGTATTATTAAAATAAGTCCTTTATAGTAAAATAAAATTGACGTTAAACTGTAAGTCAATTAAAGCGTTGACATTTCCGACATCGCTCACTGTTTATGTCAGTACCGCTGTCCAATTAGGAACCCTTGATGTTACTGGTCAGTGGTCTGTTACCTACAAATAATTATAGTTACCTTCCAAAAGGTTATCTAGGTATCAACGAGATTTTCCTTTCAGATAATATTAATAACCAGAAATAAATATTGATATAATCGACTGTAATATGTTTAAAGTAATTTAAAATGTCATGTAGAATATCAATGGTTATTATTTTAATGAGATAAAGTATAAACTCAAATTGACATGCAATATTTTTTTAAATATCTACATACGTATCCAAGTAACGACAATTTTATAATTATGTAATAAAATAAAACATAAAATGCCTATCCATTTATCCTAATATGTACGTATTTAAAATGTTTAAAAAAAATGACTTCTGTATTTTGAGAATATTTTTTTTGCAATCTATTTATCGAAAAAATAATTATAGCTTAGAAGAAAATAGCAGAAAAAAACAATTCTAATTAAATCAATCTTTATAACTATTGTATGTGCAAGTGAATTGTGGATGCTGTAGTCAAATCCGCTAACGACGTATTGAACCAGCCGTCAGTCATGTCCGTCTGTCTGTCAGCGTGTCAGTCACCGACAACTGTCAATTAGCGTTGCCTTGGACCATTTGCTTTTTTTTTACAATTGTTTTCTTTGTTTTCAGAATTATAACGAGAGAAAATGGTCGGAATAATTAAATTATATATCTAAAAAGTGCAATATTATAAGATAATAATAAATATACAGAACACAATAAATGTCTAGTATTGAGTTATACATTTTGTTTTTACCAATTTTGGTTACAATTTTAATATTTTTAGCAACTTGAGATCAAAGGCGCTATTATCTAATCAGCGCTAGACGCCAACACTTAGCAAATTTTAAGAACACATGCAGCGCAAGAAAACAACTTAACTTTCCACTCCCTTGAACATAAATGGGATTTTCAATTCGCGAACACCCGACCGTATCTTTCAAACATAGACTTGCCACGCTAATATAAGTTTCCGGCTAACGTCATTGGTTTTATATTCGCATGAAATGATAAACATAAAATAGATAGCAGGACTGTAAACCTAAGTGCCGATTTCCTGACCATACTGACGTGAGGAAGCGATAAATAACGACCAACAAGTGGCGGATTGTTTCTGCTAACTGTTTTATTATGTTGCAAAGGTTTATTTTACTTATGTTGCAAACACACGTAACTGCAAGATGTCACCGGAACACCTGTCCTACCGAGCAAACAAAAAGGATATAAATTTGCGTCTCATTCAGTATTTTAGTTACCATATGTTGATAAAATTTAAACTAACAAGTAACTAGTAATACTAAATAGTAACCTATCTGAAACAGTCTTATAATTTCAATTAGGATAATTCCATTTCACTATTATCCTTGCCACCTTAAATCAGTTACTGGACACTTTTTAGGTCACTATTTGTCTGTCAGGGAAGTAGACGGTCTCATTCATACGTCTAAGTCCTGACGGCTACATGACTGCTAATGTTAGCGAGGATCATTTTTCATGCTTTGTGTATAACGCAGCGTCACTCCCCCCTACCATAAATAATTTATTACGTGCACCCCGATTTACATAATGGACTAGAGCTTTTGCTTGATGGTGTTAAAAACAATGTTTGGAATATTTTACCACCAAGCTGAATTTGTAAAATTTGACTTTTGGGTACTTTGGTATAAAAGCGAAGTCAATAAAAAGAAGTTAATAATTAAATTTAATGTATGTTGGTTGGAACCATAAGGAGTTATTTTTCTCTATTCAATGCACCGTTAATTGATTCTTGAACGTCAATACTAACAATGATAAATCAGTACAGCAAGGATGCATTTGTAACAATGCTGTCTATAAATCGAAGCAGCGGGTTGACCGTTGATTAATATACTGCGTGAGGCTGCATACATAGTGAATGAGTTTAAAATGCAATACGAGTACACAGCTTGAGAGAATGTCGAAACGAAATTGGATCAATAGTTTTTGTTCCTTGACAAAAGGAGTGCAATTTTGTTGAAGGTACAATAGTTTTTACAGTAAAACGTTTCTTGAATGTCAAATGTCGAATAATTTTATTTATTGGTTAATAATCATCAACTCGGTAAAAAGCGCAAAAATGTTGATTTTATGCAATAGGAAGACAGCTGTGCATTCATAAACAATAATATTAAAATGGAACAGTAAACTGGTATGTGTTCATATTTTTTATTAAAATAAATGATATCACAATGATATCAATGAAAAAGTCTCAATTGTTGCAACTTGTACAAGTCATTAATATTTATCTACAAAATAGAAGTAAATTAGCAGCGTGAGTGCGGCGACATGTCCGCGAACAACTGGCACTGACTGATTTATATCTCTTCCTTTACAATACACATTTCGCTACCACTATATTTATTTTTCCGGTAATTGCTTTGTATAAAAATGTTCTTTAGTGTTTTTTTTCTAAAAATCGTCTCCATCCTGTAAGATTATGACTATGACTACTTATATCAATTACAATAATAATATTTGACTAGGCTATAACAATATATTTATAGCAGCATAAAGTTCCAATGGGACACATTTTATATGTCCTTTGGCTACGCAGCAAAAAATGCAAGTAAATTTACAAACCGACTTGGGACACTTAAAACCGTGACAGGGTCTTCTCGAAACACTCTGGACATAACCGTTTCCCTTTCGAGGAAATAAAAATTTAGCACCGCACAGTGGGTCGTAGGCGGGAGTTATTGGGTTATGCGTTCTGGCCTTTTTATTTCATGCTTATTTATAATGAGCAAGGGAATGTTATTTATTTTTTATTTTTTTTTTGGCCCATGAAATGTCTTTTGGAATTTTCTTTCTTATTTTATATTTTTATTTCATTATCGTGTATTTACGGTCCCGAAGGATTTACTACTTTTCTTTATTACTATGATAGAAGTGTGGGTGAGAACAGTTGTTTTTAACCAACAGAAGGGTGTTATAAGTTTGACTCGTGTATGTGTGTATCTGTGTCGTCTTTCCGTCGGGAGACCGCTAAATAAAGAAATTCCAAATGCAAGTAAGTTACCAATGCAAATAACGAAATAACAATATCAAATCGTAGTCTAAGTCCACATGCATTAGCTCTGAAAATTTTGTAAACAGACACCATCGTCAACTAACGTACAACGGTCTCCCGACGCAACGACTTCATTTATTACATAATAATATTATTTTTATTCTTTTTAGACGTATTTTTGTATCGGGGGTTCTTTAATTTTTTTTTTACACACATGTAATTATTGCAAGTGTTATAATAAATATATATTAACAAAATAGGGCGATTAAACTTTACTTCACATTATGAATACAAATTTCATTGATACTTAGTATGTGGGTTAGGTAAATATGTAATTTTATTTGAAACGGTAACCTGTTATAGCCCGATCTATAATCGGTGGATTATATCGACAAGTTAAAGCCATAACCCGATACAACCCTAAACAATTACAGCACCCAACTTCGGCTGTAACATAACATAAAGCCGTAAGTGGTATATTAATACGCTGTACCGAGAAGGGTCGGTTTAATAAAGGTGTTGTTATACGATATTCTGAAACGAGCGGTTTGTAATTAGATCTTATAGCGGTTTAGATATATTTTCTATACGGTTTAATGTAGGTTTTTTACGTTTTGTATAAACATATATCATACTGATGGTATATGTGAACCACTGTTAATCTTACATTATGGCTGAATCTATTAAACTTTAGGATGGAAGATTTTATTGACAGCCATGATTGAAATTAGATAAGGCAGGTAAATGTTATATATATCCACAAATGAGAATTCGACGATTTTGTCGCTCGTGTGCTGGGAGCCTAAGCCATGTCGCATTAACAGCGTATCAGCGTATTAATAGCATATCATCGAGATAGCCCGGCGGCGCCCGCAGCGCTCGTTCGACTTTATGGATGCCCTGTTTAGGAGTTAAGTTGGTGATAAATTTTATATGCAACATTCAGTTCATCTTTGTTTATGGAGCTGTCTTTATTGATGAAAAACACTCTTTATTATTTGATGTATAGCTTAATTGTTTGTTTTTTATTAACTGTTAATCTATCTGCAATTTTATAGTTCATTGTTTAATTGGAGTTACATTTTATAGCATTAAAAAAACTACTAATGTCTAGTTCTACAATATCACACATTACAGCCATGTTAATATTTTTTTAATACACTGTTTGGTTATTCATATTAAAAGTATGTTGGTATAGAGACATAAATTTTATAAAACTTTTTAAGCTGTCAATATACGAAATACCTAAATATACATCAACGTCATAAAAACAACTGCCCATCGGCCATCATGTCACTTCTTCTTCTTCTTTTTAGTATTATGGCAATCTCGAAGTTTCGAATTCTGCCAGTGTCCAGTCAGTCATGAGAACATCACTTTAAATTATTAATCGGTAATTTTTGTGACTACACTATTCAGGTTCCTAAAACAACATAAAGAGTTAGACCATCACCATAGTTAGTAAATAAACAATATTAACTTATAATTTTAATTTGTTATGTTTAATAAAATTACATAGAACTATAATAAAAGGAGTGAAAGAAAGAGCAAGAAGCGATTTGAAATCAGAGGGACGAGGGATATAAGGAGGGAGAACGTCATACAGTGAAAAATCAAGGTTAGGGCAGTTGAAAAATATATGTTCCGGGCTGCCTTCGTCAAGACCGCATTCACAAAGGGAACTGTCTCTGATATGCAGTTTAGCTAGATGTACAGGCGTACACACATGGCCTAATCGTAACCGGCAGACAGTGGATGTAGCTTGTTTATCAGCTTCGCGATATTTAAAAAACCAAGGCTTACTGGGTATATTACTTTGAATGTAGCTATAAAACCTACCTTTTGATGTCTTTGAAATTTCCCAATAATCGTTCCAAGAAGATTGTAGAGTATTATATGCTATGACTAGAAGATCATGTGAAAAAACTGTATTATATTTATTACTACCAACAGATGATGCCTCCTTCGCTAATTGGTCAGCAATCTCATTGCCTTCAATTCCTGAATGACCAGGAATCCAGACCAGAGTAACCTTAATATGTTGACAGTGACACCGAAAAAGAGCTTCTTTAATTTTGAGTATAATAGGAAATCTACTTCTACTGTTAAAAGGATTGGAAAGAATTGCTTGCAAACAGCTTTTAGAATCACTAAAAATTACAGTTTTATTTAATTTATGAGATTCAACATATAAAATTGCCTCATATAAGGCTATTGCTTCTCCAGTAAATACTGAAAATAGAGAAGAACATCTAAAATTTAAAATAATTTTGAATTTGGGAATCCAAACAGCCGCACCAACATAATTATTTTCTGCAAGTTGAGATGCATCCGTAAACATTACTAACCACTCTGGCCAGTGTTTCTCTAACAATTGTGAAAATTCAGAATTGGTTTCTAGGGTACTTTTAGAGATTCCAATATCAACTAAAACATCTGGCTGAAATATTAGAGCAAGAAAGGATATTTCAAATAATGGGTTGGTCTTTGATTGGTAGTTAAGGGAATTCATATTAATAAGTTTATTATAACTGTTGGATAGACAGGGAATAGGCTTATTTTTCCAATACTTTGCAGTGAGAATTAGTTCTGATAAGACTTTCAGTTTTGGAAAAAGACAATGTGAAGACAATTGGGCAGTCCGAAAAAGAAATCTATCAGCAAGAAACTGTCTTCTTATAAAGAGTGGGGGTTCTGAACATTCCACTTGCATGGCATTTATTGGAGAAGATTTCATGGCACCGCATATAATACGAAGACATTTAGCTTGAATCATGTCACTTAATCACACCACAAAACGAACAATTTTAATTGTCACTTACCAGTTTTATGTAAATCGGGCGGGTGTCACTCTGACAGCTAGCTGACATGTCGACAGTTGACAGCTGACAGCCGCCCGCCAATTTGCGAGTTGCATCGTATTTTTTCGATGCGTTTTAAAATACGAACCAGCGTTTAAGAAAATATTTTCACAGTTAATATGAAAAGGTGTGCAATTTTTTGTTTAATGTACTGAGTTAGAAATAATTTAAATTATTGAATAAATTATTTAAAACGTATGCGATTAATACGTAACAATACGTAAATCTTCACAGGCTGATAAATAAAGATTATAAATGTTCATTAAATCAACCTAGAATAAAAAAAAACGCAGAAACGAGCGATTTTTAAACATTACACTTTTAATATATTTAAAAAAAAATTTAATGAATAGCGCGTTACGCCAAGTGATAAGAGATTCTTATAGTTAAAAAATGTGGAGTAAGAATCCTGATCTGTAAATTTTCCATTTGTTTTATAATACAAAATTAAGATTCTTAAAATATAAACTATATTACTTTTAGAATCCACTTAGCTGTAGTTACGCCAGGGTCTGAACAGCCAGCACCCTAACGACGTCATCTTTCATATTTTGAATACTTACTCGAGTTATAAGAATTTACGCCACACTTAGGCAGGGTAATGGCGCGTATAAAATGTTATGACCACTTCGTTCTTATGTATTGACTTTTAGCCTTTTCATGTTGTACCCATTTTAGTAGTCAATTCGTGTGTTGAACGATTTCTTAGTGTTTGGAGACGCATAAAGATATGAAAATGTTTTAGCCTCTATTACTTGCGAATATTTTTATACAGTTATTGCTTTACTTATATCCTCATATACCTAATATTTAAATGTAACACATGATTATTTTGAATAAATTTTGAAAACATTTACTCTGATTATATATATGTATATATATTATTTTGATTAAATTTCTTTTTACCATTGCTTACTGTATCTACACTAAAATATGCAAAAAAATGCCTTAGGATATAAAAAATTATATTACCCACATTTGTTCACATCATTTGTAGATTAGATTTTATCTGTTTAAAAGACGAAGATCGTACCCGTATTCATATCTGCTTTGTTATTGGTCCGTTGACAATGCCTTATCATTTTAGCGCAACTATTGCTTCCCGATTGCTTGTCAATGTCATTTTATTAATGCTCATAAAATAAACAATATAGTGGGAATCTATTAACAATAAATCAAATGCTAGAAGGCGATGCGATTGAGCAATAAATTTCAATGAGTTTAATGTTCCCGCGCAACATGCGATAACTGTCAACCGGCCGCCATGTTGGACTTGGTTTTGATTTATGATCTTTTATTGTAAACTGTCAATAGGCTTGGAACAAGGTGAAAGATGCAAAATCGGGCCGAAGCATGCCTAGTCTTGCAAAACTTATTTGTTGTAATATTGACATAGATTTAGTATCCTTATATCAATTATATTAAAATTTTTAGCAACAATAATTCTTAGTGATTCCAAAATACGTAATTCAATAAATTCACTGATATTTTCTTGTTATATATTAATTTGTAGCCAAGAAGTGATTCAGGGCTATTTTATAATAGCTTGTGATGATGACACGTGATACAATTTTTATCCCACTCTTACAGCAATGGTGTCGTAACTCACAATTGATTCTGTGGCTTTCTGTCAGCAATCTGTTTCGTGTCGGCTTAAATGCATTCGGTAGGTTTTTATAGCGGCGGTGTATCTTTGGAAGTTTATTGTAGATTGATTAAGTACACTGTTTCGTGTATATGGATAAGGATCGTTTTAAATAATGTTTATGTTTATTTTGTCATCTTATTAAACCAGTTTTATAGTAACTTAGGTGCTTGATTTGAAACTGTATTTTTAAAGTTGGTCTTAGTTGGAAATACCTATATTTATATTTTATAGTAATTTGTATTGACAACTTATATTTTACAGTTTTTAGCAGTATTTGTCTTCTTCTGCTTAATTGTAGATAAAATTGTATATAGACTTCTAAATCAAACCTTAGTTCCAGTCATAAGCCACGATACCATCAACCAAACTTAGATAACTTAGGAATTTAGGCATCCTATCCTTCTTTTCAATCAAAGTTTGAAAAGTTGGCCTCCTAAACATAAAACCGATAAAAACTTCTTGGTGAGACATGGTCATTGGTCACCCTGGTAAAGGATGAACATAATTTTCAAAATAAAATGGTTTCTTATGAATATAGATAGTTAAAATATTTTTACTACCGTGAGGGTGTCAATAGCCAGTCCGTAAAGGTTAAAACCATTAATATATCGTAAAACCTTATCAGACTCATTTGTGTAATTGGCTTTCCAACTCTCTCTTATGGGAATAAAGATCAAATATGTAAATATGAAGACGTTATCGTCAAGTCGACAAGATTGTTTGATTGACCTTAAATTATATATTTAAACGATTATGATAATCAACCGATTTAAATAAACCTTTCAGTATTGACAACTGGAAATAAGATAAAGTTGACAGGTAGAGGACAGCTTGCAGACTTAGCAATTCAATTCAAGTAAATAATTTTATAAAATAAGCACTAAAAATAAAAATAAAATGTATATGTTTTGTTTTAAAAACATATTTGTTTTAATATATTTTATTATTTATAACATTAAACATAGTTAAGATTTTTGATGTTCGATTTCTAACATTTTTATAACTATACACTTTGAAAATAGGTGAAGAAAAAATATAGTTCTTAATGAAAGAGGTAACATTTATTACGAAAAAAATAATTTTATCCATTTTTCATATAAGGTTTATCGTGTAACGTATAATTGATGGTACAATAAAATGAAGACATATTATTCTCATAAATTATTACATATATTCAACTGTTTACAATAAATTATGGTATTAAAGATATTTTTGTTTATATAAAAGCTCGTTTATGAGAAAAGTTTTTGTTTATAATGGTTGGTTTTTGTTTTTTTTTCCGAAATGTTCATAAATACTTTAAATGATATAATTATTCAGGAGTTTATTTTATTGTTTTTGACAATAAGCTTTAAAAAAAAGAAAAGCAGCTTTTTGTACACATATAGTCTGGTAGTTAATATAGTTCTTAATAAGAAGAACTTTATAAACTTTATTTACTATTAAAATATAATAAATATGATTAAAAAAATATATATTTGTAGTAAAATTTTTGGAATGAAAACTTTGCATACATGAATATGATACCTGGTTACCTGGTTTCAACTTTATATTTTTCTGTTTTTTTTTATGTATCAGTCTTTTAAGGAGTTATAAGAACAAAAACGGAAATGAATTATATCTTAATCTAGTGTACATTTATTTTAAAATCCAGGTTCGATACACACATAAGAAGGTGATAGAGATCTTTTCATAGGCGGTAGAGATGTCTCCATAGAGATAAGCTTATCCAAAGTGTATTATTTTATTTCTTTGATTATTTACGAAATCATAAAAATAATCAAACACTGGGAAAGCATATATAAGATAAGAGACGGCGGATAGGAAGCCAATTTTGTTGACATCGGAAATCTAAGACGTAGTCAGTCGTTGCGAAATTTGAAAATTAACAGCATTTATATTTTGCCAGAATTATTTTTTTACGTAATTAGCGTTGTGATAGGTTTGAATTTTAGTATTGTTTTAAAATATAGGAGAGTTTTTTTTAATGTTAAAATCGTTTATTTTGAAAACAAGTACATGGTACATCTAATGGTAGGTAAATGAAAATTGTCGCTCGTGGAGTATGAAATATAAGGAAATAAAAAACATAGCTTTTATTCATTACTTTAAGTAATATGTGCAGGATCATTACGGAATGTACAATATTATGTGCATTTGCGACATTCCTCTTCTAAGGGTATTATAACAATTGAATGTTTGTAGGACAAGTCTTTAATTTTCTAATAAATAAACACGAACTTATTTTAAAATTTTAAATAATAATACTAGAAAAAATATTCTAAAGAATATAATATTATGTAAGCGAGTAGAGTCAGTGGCATACTTATATATATAAGAGTATATTTTGTATCAATATGACTTGGAAGTTTATTGTTAATAATGTGATTTATTACTATCTTCCGATCAGTCTGTGCGCATGCGCATAAAATTATTATGCTCTCATTGATTGATTGACGACTTTTTAAATAGAATTTATGGGTCTAAAATAATAAAATCGATCGTAATGTAAAATAAAATGAATTCATTAACTTCCGCTATTAATTATCTGAAAGCTTATTTTTTTAAATTTTAATGAACAATATTTGATTAAGTAAATATATAAAGAACGTGAATTATGTAAGGGTAGGTTTTTAATCCTCATAATAATAAATATTTTTATTTAAGACATATATCAATGAAAAAACCGTGAAAACATATTTATTCTCGGGTTAAAATTTATCCCAGGAATACAAAATCAACTCAAAAGACAGCAATAAAAATATATTAAAAAAATATGGCAACAGACTTCTGTCTATACCAGGGACTCATTAACTACCCATCATTGTTCATGGATGAATATTAAATTTTAAACTGTCACACCGACCTGACACTGTCAAACTTTTTCTATTAACTTCCCCATTGTGAACTGACAGCGCATTCATAATGCGGGACTTTGATGAATGAATCTTAATACTTAGACCTTATTTGCTTTTGATATAATTTAGTCTTTAAACTATAATAATAATTGATTACTTTCGCAATGAACTCCAGCTAGTAAATAAATTTGTTCTCAGAGTACTTACAGTTCTCATTTCGTCTATGTCAGTCAGCGAATAACTAAGCATCTGTGTAAGCGTTTCTGCATTAGTAAAAGTTACGACTGAAAATATATTATTTTAAACATTGGTGTTGTTAAGGTTATTCTATGTAACTACAGATAGCTTATAGAATGAGTTGCGTCTTCAGAACTAGTGATTTTTTTTTTTTGTAAATAAAAGGCGAACGAACAACCACTTCATTTTTATCATTGTTATATTAAAATGAGGACAAAAGTTGTAGGTCATCTGTGATAAGTGATTATCACCACCTCCTCTTGCAATACGGGAGATGTCAAAGAGGTTTTCTGGTCTTTGAGGAGGAATTAGATGCTCTTGTTGAAGGATTGGTATCGATCTGGAAACTGAACTGTTGTGGAAATGGAACCATCCACTTGATAGGGATGGTCCATCTATCTGTAAGTGTTGATCGACAACCTTGATCATCACTATATGTGCTGCCAATGCCTTGCCATCCCTGTAGAATATCCTTGGGATAAATATGAAAAACTTAGAAATATTATAATAACAGTTATATTCAAAACGGCATAACATTAACAGAGTGTGCAAAAAACCGTAAATTTATATACAATTAAATTTAGCTGTAATTTATTAATAAGACTTGGGTAAACGGTACTGAGCTCAAAACCTGCAATTTCGTATGATAATTACACCGTTTTTCAATTAAAGCCCGCCATGTATCCGTTTATGTTTATATCGTTCAAACAGACAAACAGATTATTTAAATTTATGGATATATAAAAACCCGCACAGCGTATAATAAAACTTTAATTACCCACTGTTCCCTTGCTATCACGTTACAGATGTATAAACTTCACTCCCGCCAACAAAAATGATACACAGAATATATATGCTCAAGCCAATCCAGCCCTTACTGCAAATACAACACAGCATACATTTATATCTCTTTATTTTTTTCCAAGATAAAACCAGATTGCTTTAGTGTATAAATAAACTCTTTTTATTACAGTTTCATTAACTGCGTACATAATCTTTATTGTAGTTCATGGTCGTGTAAGACATGTATTTAGGTAAATTTCGTCGGATTTTTTTTGTAAATAGTTTTTAGCCCTCTACGCAAAAAAGAGTGTATAAATTTATTATGTATCTATGTGTATGTGTATTTGTGTTTGTCTCTGGCATCAAAATTCTCAAGCGGGTCTAACGATTTGACTTATTTTTTTTTTTATAGCAAACCTTGTCTGTCGAGATGCGTTTATGTTTGACTGAAGGAAAAGTCAGTTTTCTGTAAGATCAGCTCTCTTCGGAACTAGTGCCTCAAAGGAACAGGCAATGTTTTTGGGGATGTTTATGATTTATGTAAATAATGTACTTAGATTATTTACATAAATCAGTAATTTAGATTAAAATAAATTTCGGTAAACTTTCCTTTTATATTTTTACATAACTGACGGATTTATTGATAAATATAATGATAAGGTATAATATAATGATTTTAAACGAACCGGATATATTTAAAAGTTACTAAAAAATAAAATTAGATTGATAGCATCAGTTGTAGGTTGTCATTGCATCGAACATGGCGCGCAATTTATGAGAGCCATTCGTAACATAACCGTGTAAATACATTCGGCGAACAATAAAGTCGCATTTAATACAATTACTTCAGGATATATCGGTGTTTATTTTGCGTGCGAGTGTCTGACCCCGTATGTTATGAGTGGGTTAAGTCAAGAGTGATTTGATGTTTCAATTCATATAAGGACTTCATTTAGTCTTGCAATTGCTTTTAAGTCGTATAAGGCGAGCTCTAGCAGGTATTTTGCATTTTTTCATAGCTGATCATGAAGTCACTTATACTAGATGCAGTAGTAAGTTCAATAAGGAAAATATATGCTATGAAATTATAGATAAAAGTTCATCTATTATCTTACCAAGCGTTTATAAATTGTACCACGTACCAAAACGTCGCTATTAACGTACATCAATGTTATTTGTGGCAGTCATTCGCTACGACGATTACTAAGAAACTAAAGTGCGAACGTTACTCGATTTGTGCCACCGTCATATTATTAACTGAGCTTATCTTGTTTGATATCGTAATGAGTAATTTGGTTGGGTTTTAGTGCTTCGGTGGTTTGATTTTAGGATCGAGGAAATTTGCAAAGTTATAAATTATTTATTATCATGAGGTTTTTGTTCGACTTCTTGACTATTATTTGATTCTTTTATGTTAGATCAAAAGCTTGTACTAAAGTGTTGCTGTTCCAGGAAACCATCGGTGATTTTAGATCTGATAGACACACATAAGATATATTATACATATTTTTACTAAATATATATTATATATTATTAATGAAAACCATTAAGGAATAAAAACATTTTGAATTGGAAAATTCTAATATTGTATATTTTTATATTATGACTCAGAGAATGTAATATGATCATGAATAACAGAACAAATAAAGTTATTTGTTTATTTATTTGTTTATTTTATATTGACCCTTCATTTTATTTAAATTAGTAGACTGCCAGCGGAAACTAAATCTGAGGTTAGACAGCAAACTGTCCTATTTTTTAAAACTAATATTACTGGTTAAGAAACGACATGAATTAAACATGGCATATTTATAAATATTTAATTTACATATCAATATAAAGTATAATATGATCCTTGTGTTACGAACACACATGTTATTATAATTACATTATATTATTAATAATTGTATTTCAAAACAACACATGGCTGGTAACGAGTTCATAATTATAAGTAAAACCCAGAAAACGAAAGAAATCTAAAGTTTAAAATTCGAATTATATTTTTTGATATTTAATCTGTTACGACTGAAAGAAAATTGTATCTCTTCGTAACTTGTGTTAGACGAACTTCATAAAACAATCGTAAGCTTATTGTGTATTTAAATAAACACAATGAAATTGCAAACGAATTGTTATTCGTACGTACGTCTGTCACCAATACATTACGAAAAACATAACCCAATCAAAGCTGTCACGCCATTTGTCGCCCACATCTGTCGGACATTCATCGTCAGTGACGTGACGACCACGACACGTTTACGAGCGCGACGACGAAAGTATCGCACGGGAACGCGACGAGTGAATTACTGCTACCCCTTTCGGACTAATTTATTAGCCTGATGAATGAAAGGGACAAGTGATATGGGACAGATTGTTTTATGTATAACCTTTTGTTAACAAATGGCGGACCATGCAAAATTTGTAACATCATTTTAATAACACCTTTTGTTTGCGTGTATCTTAACGATTTTTTTAATTATTTTTAGACTATATATCTATTATATTAAATACCATTTGGTATATATTCTTTAATATACAAACCAAGGTTTATCTGTCACAGAGAAGGTGTCGTTAATATTGGCGTGTCTCATGTCCGCGACACGCGTCACTTGTTACTGCTCTAACAAGCTCCGGTTGGATGTTTAGTGTGGAAGAGGATTTATATATTCATATTATTTATATGACACATGGCATATACCATTTTATATATTCTTGTACATATTCTGGGACTTATCGATTTTAGAATGCTATTTTAATAAATTAGAAAAGAATAGGTATTCCTTCTACATCTTTTTATAAAAAATCTTATGTACCAAATTTTAAAAATATTTTCAATAATCGTTTTCCAACGATGGATAATAACAAATATCGATAATCAAAATGGAATCAAATAAAAATAAAAATAAAAAAAAGTAATAATAACGAGCAGGACTCTAACTTATTCTCATAACATAAAGTGAACTGATTATACACAATTGGTAATAATTATTCATATTTAATAATATGTCTCTATCTATGCCTTCCATACAAAAGCTGAACAGAAACCCTAGCATGCATGAACCGCAGTCCTTGCCAGCGGGGTAACAATACAAATGGGGTAACGATTGACGATTCATTAAAAGAATTGTAACATGTTTATATTACATTATTTACTTATCTATTTTTGCACAATAAAACTGTAATAATTACATAGTATAGACAATTTTCAAACGGTGACTTATCAGTTATATCTTACAAGAGATCTCTGCAAGAAATCCTTGGTGAAAGAATGTATGTGTTAACATGGGTGTAGAACACACTTTAAAAAAAATATATACACATACATACAAATAAACATAAATAATAATAATAATAATAATAATAATAGCCTTTATTCAGACAACTTAACCTAGAATACAATTTTAAACTTAGACTACGGTAACACGTCCGTGTGCCTCTTGGCAAAGGCCTCCCCCAGTCTTCTCCACTCGTTTTTGTCGTTAGCCACCCTTGCCCACGTTTTGCCGGCCATTTCTGCTAACTCATCGTCCCACCTTTTAGGTTGTCTACCTCTTCTTCTAGTTTGACCTCTTGGATACCATGCTGTTATGGTTTTACTCCATTTTTCTGGCCCTCTAACAAGATGTCCAGCCCATTTCCACTTAAGGTGCTTCACTTTATATGTAACGTCAGCAAGACCCGTTCGTCCTCTCAACTCCTTGTTACTTATCCTATCTGTTCGTTTCGTGTATGTAATACTCCTCTCCATGGCTCGTTGACTCACTTTTAATCTGTTGCATTGGCTTTTAGTAAGTGCCCAAGTTTGGCAACCATAAGTAAAAATAGGCAGTATACATGTGTTAAATAATTTCCTTTTAATATGCATACTTGTTTGTTTGTTTTTCATAATGGCTTTAAAGGACCAGTATCTTTTCCATGCATTTCCCACCCGTCTGTCAATTTCTTTGGTCATGGAATCGTGAACAGATATTATTTGACCTAAGTATATGTATTCTGTAACATATTCTATTATTTTATTATTTACAATTATTTCTTGAGCTGCAATTCCGTTCGTCATGACCTTGGTTTTTTGGGTATTCATTGCCATCCCTACTTCTCTGCTAGCTTTATCTAGTTCCTCGAGCATTTCTTGTAGTTCCTCAGCAGAAGCAGCGAAGATTACTACGTCATCCGCAAATCTTAAATGGCTCAATTTTTCACCGTTTATGTTGAGGCCTCTTTGCGTCCAATCTATTGCCCTAAAAACTTTTTCTAACACGGCTGTAAATAATTTGGGTGATAGGGGATCGCCTTGTCTCACTCCTCTCTGTATTGCTATCGTTGGCCCTTCTCTTTCTAACTTTATTTTTGCGGTGGTCTCCATATAGATGTTTCTAATAATTCTTATATATTTTTGTTCTACGCCTTGGCTTTTCAATGCTTCCCAGAGTTTTGTGTGGTCCAGTGAGTCAAATGCTTTACAATAGTCTACAAAGCACCAATAATAAGTCATATTGTATTCTTTGCATTTTTCTGCAATTTGTTTCACCGCGTGCATGTGGTCCACTGTTGAGTAGTTGCTTCTAAATCCTGCCTGTTCTCTAGGCTGGTTTTCATCTAAAGTTTTAGTAATGCGGTTTAAAATAATTTTAGCGAATACCTTATATACATTTGACACCAAACTTATAGGTCTATAATTATTGATATCGTTTTTATTGCCTTTCTTATGGAGAAGAATAATAGAAGATACTGACCACTGTTTCGGTATAGTTTCTGTTTTTAAGATGGTGTTAAAAACTTCCGTGAGGATTGGTACAGTAAAATCTTTAGTTCCGATCAAAGTTTCGTTTGAGATGTTATCAGGCCCTGAGACTTTGTCTCTCTTTTGAGTGGTAATTGCTTTTTCGACTTCTCGCTGCATAATGTATGGTACTTCGTTTGTGTCTAAAAGTTCGACATTATCATGTGTGGACGGTTTTGAATACAAGTCTTTATAAAACTCTGTGGCGATGTTAATGATATCAGGTCGTCTAGTTTTTTCGCAACCAGAATTATCTGTCAGTTTAGGGATCCACTCATTCTTTTCCTGTAACATTTTTATTGCTTTTTTAGTTCCACCAGTTTTTTCTATCAGGTTCTCTAGTATTTGTTGTCTATGCTTTTGCCTATCTTTTCTCATGTTTGTTCTTAATGTTTTGCTTATTTGTGTTATTTCTTTCCTTAATTCTGTTATTTTGGGTTTGGTTTGGATCAATAATGCTCTCTTGTCTATTAGTTGTTTAGTTTCCTCTGATAGTATAACCTTGCCTTTCTTACATTTTTCATTTTTTCTTGTGCATTTGCTAATAATGTTCGTTAGTCTGTCATAAATTTCTAATATATTTTGCTCTGATAAATTTTGTTTTATGTTAGTCAATTCTTTGTCTAGCTGATCAACAGTTAGTTGGTGTCCTCTGTTGATCTTTGGGCAGACCTGATAGGTAATTTTCCTTGTCCGTTTCTGGGTTTTCATATTTAGTTGAGCTCGGACCATACGGTGGTTTGTGTTGAAGTTTAATCCCTTGATCACACTACAGTCATCAAATAGTCTACTTTGGTTGGTGAGGATGTAATCGATTTCATTTTTATAGCGCCCATCAGGTGATATCCAAGTCCAGCGACTATTTTCTTTCTTTTTAAACTTAATGTTTAGAATCACCATTTGATGTTCGAAAGCTAAGTCTATTAACTTCTGTCCGTTTCTTGTCCTCTTCCTTGAGCCATGTGGCCCCATAATATTTTCTTCACTTTGATTTCTTTCACCTATTTGAGCATTGAAGTCTCCCATTAGAATAAGGTTAGTAGTGTTTAGATTGGCAAGTGTGTCATTTAGTTTGTCGTAAAAGTCTTCAATTACGCTATTAGGGGATTGTTCTGTAGGGGAATATATTTGCACTATCGCCCATTCGTTTTGGAAGGGGGGAAGTATGATTTTCAGAACTGCTATACGTTCTGAGACACCTGATATTTCGATAATATTATGTTTTAACTGTTTCTCGATCATAAAGCCAACCCCATATTGTCCCGGAGTCTCACCTTTAAAGTACAGAACAAAGTCTCCATGATCTTCTATCTGATCTCCCAATCGTCTGACTTCACTGATTCCAATTATATTCCATTTTATTTTTCCTAGCGCCATTGTCAATTCTAACAGACTATCGTCCGTTCTTAGCGTACGTGCATTGAGGGTAGCTATGTATATTTTTTGTTGTTTCTGATTTTCTATATCTGGGGGGATATGGTCTAATTCCCCACGGGGACCAACCGGCTTGGGGAATAATGTATCTTTTGTGTTTTTCTTATTTGTTGGGTTGATATTGATTTTTCTTTTCCGGTCACCGTAGCTTAATTGTTTTTTGTCTTTGCCTCTACTTGTAAATTTTCTTTTACTGTTACCGCAATATCTGTATTAGTTTTCGATATTTTAGCGGGATGTTGAATGTGTGTCCTTTTAGTTAAGTCCTGATGTGCTCTGCTGAAGCTAGATGGGGGTGTATTAGGGGATGAAGACGGAACTCTCTTTCTTTTTTCTTTGTTGTTATTATTGTCAGGTTTCTCTTTAATTATCAATTTATCGTTTTTTATTATGGCATATTTGCCGGCTTCCCTGGCTTCTATCAATTTCGGAATTAAAGTCTTCCTGTGCTCAAGCATTTCTTTTGGGAGGTCTTCGGTGATCTTGATATTCTTGGGAAACTCTTTCTTGTGTTTTAGAAGTTCTATTTTTCTCCATCCTAATGTGAGCGTTATTTTTATTGGTCTTATGTTCGTCTCCGTTTTCTTTCCTATTCTTTGCACTTGGCTGATTTCCCACCTGTCCCAGTCGTGGGAGCCAAGGTTCTTATTCATTTTGTTCAGTGTTTCCAGGACTATGTCCATAAGTTGTATGTTTTCATTTTCTTTTTCCTCCACACCATGTACAATAAGATTGTTATTTCTGACTTGGAGTTCTAGGTTTCTGACTTTCGATTTCAACTTCTCGATTTCTTTTTTCATTTCCACATTTTCTTGTATGATTGGTTCCAGTTTTTCTTCTATAGATTCCTGTACTGTCTTCTTGATAATAGCCGTTTGGTTATGTAGTTCTTCTCTTAGTTTGTTCCATAATAAAGTCGTTTGTTCTTCCATTCTAGTGGGGTATTAAATTTGATGTGGCAACACTGGTTGGTCTCTGACCAAGAATTTATCTTCTTTATTTATTTTTTATCGTATTCTTAAATTTATTTGTTTAAGCATAAACCACCAGAAATTTATTGACACTATAGTTTCTGAACGCAGCTTTATTTTCTGTATGTTGGCACTTCGAACGGCTAACGGCTGACGTATTGCTTCGAAATTTGACAGCTAATCTCCACACAAAGTAGAATTATTTCACTGAATTTTATACCGCAATCGTGTTATTTTTTGAAAGTTGTTGCATATATCGGTGCACAATCACATAAACTCTTTGTATAATGCCACTTTTACACGCCAGGATTCTTTTTGAATGTAATTTCGAATAAAATAACAGAGCGATCTCGAAGGTGACTTGTCGTAACTAGTACCGGAAGCGGAAAAAATAAACATAAATACTCAAAACTAATACATACATACATAATATGTTTATGACATATGATATTATGATTATATTGTATATAGAAAATGCCTTACTAGGATAAACCACGAAACACGAAAAGACGATCCGGATTGGAACAAAGCTAACACTAACAATGTTTGTCCACAAGTGAGTTTGTTCTTCGCAAATAATTCAAGCGACAGATGTATGGAAATTTGTATGCAGATTTAGTATGGAATAAAAGTTTTACTATTTGTTTAGGGATGTCTAATATTTGTCTCAAATTGTCTGGAACATTCGTTACAAATAACGTATGACAAATACGTAAAAGGTGATAAGATATGTAAATTTGATGTATATATAAATGGCTCTGAAAACATCGAAATTTAGTAAACTTCCAAAAATAGGGTTGTTACCAATTAACAACTACTAAATCGATAATTAAAAGAGCAATATTCGTAGAATGCACACATATGATAACCATTAACAACTAGTTTATCCATAATATACAATGTATTCAAAAATGCAGAAACGTTCCTGAAATATTACAATATCCAATAATGCTACACTTGATATGTTTATTTATTGTCACATCACTTAAAGTACACCTGTACCATTATCGTTATTGAATTTACAATATACAATGTACATTATTATTCAAATTTAATGAATTTGCAATAGAATACGAATTACATGTTTATGATGTTGTCAATGTGTGATTCGATTATTGTACCGTCAGCAAATATCACTCTATATTATAATGGAATATTAGTTGGCAGCTATTGGTTATTTTTTGTATGGCCATCCATACAAAAAATAACCACGGTGGTTACGTTTTAGGTTGTCCTACCATTGTGACCTTTAGGATATCGTCCTCTGCTGTGGCATTATATCAATGATATACTAATAGCACCCCCTCATTGGTCGAGTGGTTAGCGCAGATGCCTAATGTATAGCTACGCAATGGGGTTCGGGTTCGATTCCCGACAGGGACAGGCATCTATGTGATGAGCATAGATGATTGTATTTCTGGTTTGGGTCGTTAATTAAATATATTCGCAGTATGTATAATGTGTATTTCTATGTATTTGTATTGTTGTCTAAAACTCTTAACACAAGCAAATAATTACTTAGGGGTTAGATCAATGTGTGTAATTTGTCCTGTATTATTATTAGTGGTTATCATGTTGAACAAACCCTATAGATTATGCCTACATCCCGTTAAAGAAAGATATATAGACTGCTATACACATCAAGATATGTGAGGACACGACAGCTGCGTTGGTAGAGTGACGGGAAAGGAAGTCGCAGGTTTGAGTGGATGTAGATATGTTCTTTCGTTTCGTTCTTTTTTTTTTTTTGTATGTCTATACTGTTAGCCCTGTTGGCTATTACAGCGTCACCGGGGAGCCCTTACAAAATATATAATAAGGTAAAACAATACTAACAAATGAGCGCAGTTTTCTTTTCCCTTTAAATTTCCAACAAAGAGTGAAATTCTCCTTTCACACTCCTTAACTGGGGAAAGACCGATTAAAAGTATCAAAATCTCTCCTTTACTTACAGTTTTCCTTGCAAGCCTCTGAAAACCGGCTAAATTTATTCCATCACAATCCACCTGCCTTATTCAAATTATTTGAGATCCGAGGAACATGTCAACTTCTTCCACACTTTTCTATCATTTTGTATTTTATTCCAATAAAATATAACAAAAGCTACTATCTTATGGGTCTTAATCATAATCATCTAAAACATTACTACAAACATTGTATGTAACAAAAAAGACAATAAAAAAAAAATCGTAAACAGATACCAGCGGTGGGATAATAAGAAGCAGCAAATGGGTGCATGCTGACCGTACCGATGTCGTGTCGGTATCGGCCATTCACGTCAAAACGACTGCGTAAACAGTCATAATGAACAAATATCATTGACTTTATTATGCAGGCTATTTCTGCGTCTAAATTCAATATTACGTGTCATTTTGTTGATAAGTAACGACGTTTTCACGTTTCAATGGATAATGTTGATTTAAATAGATAAGCGTGTAATACGGGTATTTGAATTGGCTGATTTTATTTCTGCATTTAATGTTCTTAATTTAAAATTGAACTAAAATCTTAGTGACAAATAGTTCTGTTTGCAGAGTACGCACGATTGATCGACCAGAGGTCGCAGATTCGAGTAATTTACAAATATGATGTGTGGGTATAACGATTATTAATCTTGGGTACACTTCAAATATATAGTTGTAATACATAAGCACGTTACTGCTATAAGTTATCTTTATTGGGTTTTTATTAAGTCTATTTTTTGAGATATCGTTTTGTATCATACTAAAGTATCTGACTCTGATGTTAAAGTAGTGTTAACAAAAATAAATAAAGTGGAAAAGATAGTTTAAATTTAAAAAGGATACTAACATAATTTGGCAGTAGTACATGAATCCAGGACTGGTTTTCGTTCGAGGAAGTGAATGATTTAATATATCTAATGACCTGTTGGTGTAGTGGTTAGTGGCTCTGTATGATGAACCAAAGGTTATGGGTTCGATTTCCACGCGGACAATTCTTTGATTCCACAAATTGTTGTTACGAGTTTGTACTTTGTACTGGATAAAGCCAAAGGGATAATGTAACATCTAATGCGGGAGAAAAAAATATATTGCTGATATACAAAAATCTGGTCTCATCACAAATAATAAATGTATATTTACTTTTTAAGACCGTGCATTTAAATAATAAAAAAGAGTATTTAGTGGAGTATTTTTCAAATTACGTGACACCATAAAAAGAGTTGAGATATTTGTTTGATAATTTAATCTAGTTTCAAGACAACCACAGTGACGATAATACCGAACCCTCCTTAGTGAACTCGAAATGAGTTAGAGAAGTGGTGCAGAGTGTTTTCTAAAATTATTGTTAATTTACCCAGAATGACATAAAGAAATAACCAGGTTTCCAAGACGTCTGCTAAAACTGTTGCAAAAACCTTAAATCGAAATCCCAAAAAAAAAGGCAAAACAAATAGGTTTTCACTACTCACCTATCCTTATTTCAATTATTTCGAGTATCGATTTGTCAAATCCTTCCACACTCTTCTATCATATGTCTTGTCAATGTTTGAAAATATTTTTTTTTTAATAAGCTTAACATGGCTATACATGTTTATAGATATTTTCAAAGATTAATCTCGGTAGGGGAATCTTTTCAATGTTTATCTATACTGTAAAGTTAGCATTGGTTAGGATTTTCGAAAGAAGCCTAATAGATGTCACCACCGTCCCGATAAAGACGATCACATATAAAATGCTTAGTTCGCCCAGACGGACAGCGATACGGAAGCTCAATTGGCAGAGCAACGGGACGGTTTCCCAGAGGTCGCGGGTTCGAACCCTGCCCGTATCGGTTTATTTTTCATTCTAGATTTATAAATATTCATGTCATTGCTGCTTTGTGATATAATTATTCACGCACTCCATCTATCTCTTCTTCGGTTCCTTCTTTTTTTAACTATTTACATTATTACTTAAGAATCTCTTCTTTACATCCTGTTTATCCTGCATTACGTGACTCTACCATGTATGTCAAGTAATTATTGAAATAAAAAAAAACAGGTCTTTGATAATGAAACGCCATTGGATAAGAATTTTATTGCCCTAATAAATATCTGATTGCGGAAAATAGCCACACTTAATTTAAATTAATAAATTACAACTCTTAAACAAAAGTCGAATAATTTACATTAATTATAAACATACACTTGGAAATTGAAACATTTCACGAAAATATATTTAAAATGTGTTCAAACAGACGTTAACGAATCGCTCTCTGAGTTTATATTTACTCTGTCCGCAATTAGTTACTTATTTTATAAGATAAATTATAATACAAGTGTGAAATCTGGTGAGATATAGAAAGGAGATAATGACAGAGGCAACATTTTTAATTAAGATTTTTTTAGAAATAGAATTTTTAATTGTGATAAGAATAAGTATATTCTATAGGTATAATTTTAATATAAAATGAAATAACACTGTTATGTTTAATAAGTATTCATTATCTTATTACTTAACAAGAATGTTCAAGATGTAAACTGTATGACGTCACTCTTATTATTCACTTATCTACGTATTATTTATTTACTCGTTCTCTTATAAACTAACACTATTATGTTCTGATTAAATTATACTAAAGCCTGATATATCTACAGATAAATTAATCTATGACGCCGAAGTAAGACGGCCGTGCCATTCCGTTAGATTTACAACTCAACTGACGTTTTAACGATAATACGCATTTACGAGTATTTATGTGTATTTACGTATATTTACGGCTGGCGAGAAAGCCCGCCGGTTTAATTGTGGAATAAAATTGAATTTACACATTGATTTATGAACGTCGGACTGGCGATACGCGGCGTTTATGGCGTTTTATGATTTACAGCGCGGGAAATGGAACGCGTTTCGCTACGTTCTCGACTGAGGTGCGATTCTGATTTTGATTGCTCTGTTTGTTTGAACTGCGTTTTACTGATTTATTGCAAGCGGGAATTAGATGCAAGAATGTCGCTAGTTAAATGATCGATGGATGTGAACTCATTTCCCTTTCATCATGATTTGAAACAAGATCTAATGATAACTTTCCTTCTTACCTGGCTCTAGTAAGCTGGAAGGAATTACTGTTTTCGAAATATCTTGGTAGAGTTCATTAGAGTTTTCTTACATGTAACGAAATATTAAGTTCAACCCTTTGTCCCGTTATCATGCAAGGCACGTCGATACAGATTATCATATAAACTGCCTTCCATTACGCTGAAGGCATTACGGAATATTTATAAATGCTAAACGCACCTTAAATGGTGAATGCCGACCATACGTTGTGGATGGTTATGGAGTCGAGAAGAAATGGAGGTGCTTCTTGATTTACGGTTTTGACCAATAATTGTTTATGTTGTAGTTATTTTATGCATGAACAGCTGTAAATCTCTCAGGTGTTTCTTAGGGGTTTTATATTAACTCCTTAAAAACTTTATGTGCAACATTGTTATTATTTTCGGGTAATGAAAAGGACAAAGATATATAAACACATTATACACAATACACAATAAAATGAACTAAGCAATGAAACTTCTTATGAGAAGACTATATTTGTAGACATTCCAGTTTCTAGATCCTTGTTAACACGCCACAACCAAGTTCCTGGCATGACTGAACCGTGCGATCGCCGGCTGCTATTTTAATTGATATGTCTTGGCGTTCACAGCCAATACCAATTAGGCGTAAACTTGTACATTTCATTTGGAAATTCGATAGATTATCACAAAGGTGCTGTTACTAAGTGTTTTGTGAAAGGGCAAGAATTCTATATTATGTATGTGTGGTTTTTTGTTTGTAAGTTAAAAGAATTTGCGATTATGTATGTATGTATGTAATTAATTCTTATTGAAAATATTCATAAACCTGTATAACCATGTTATGTTGAAATTTTAAATAAATATAGAATAAATGTCGTATCGTGCTAGTAGCTCAAATGGTAGAGTGACGGGATTTCCCAGAGGTCACAATTTCGAATCCCTTCCCGTATCGGTTTATTTTTAAAACCAAAGAATGTTTGTTAAATTCAATCCAAACGCGTAACATTATTCAAACTAATAATATACCGAGCGGGCAAGTTTGTTGCTACTTCATTTAATAACTAAGATCATTTGATCTAATCTTTACAATTTATATTAAGAAGGTTTCTTTACGAGCTGCCGACTGCATCATCAGATTGTATCGGTGTTTATTGTCAATGTTATGTGTCATGGTATATTAATGCGTGCTTTTATGTAAGTCTTCGTCTTGAGGTATTTTTGTTTTAGTGGGAGTCTAATGGTTAGGTTTAACGATATTATATAGTTAGTTTGAATTTTTTGTAACGAAATATCATTCTTTTTTATGTTTGACATTTTTTAATTGTTATTTCTCTATCATTATAATCCCATATGTATATTTTACTCCATAATAAAATGGAAATTTAATGTACCTTTAGTCGCTACGTTAAAAAATGTAAATAAAAGTTTACGATTGCCCGTTAAGCGTAATACAAGATGCCAATAGTAAAACTTAAATGCTAATTAGATTTTTCACATAGCATCGAATATGGTGACATAACCCATCTGTAGTCCGCACCTTAATTATCATTTAAATTGTGGCCACCACGCCACTCTGACAGTTGACAAATGTAATGGCGATGGAGGGGACTTTGACAGCGCTTTGAGAATTTTTATGTGCTCATATCCAATGTTTTATACGACCATGTCAACTCCTCCTTAGCAGCTGACATATTTATTGATTCACTTAAAATTTTGATGTTCCTATCTTAAGGGTGGGAGGTGAGGTCGAAAATTGAGTGGCAATTTGTTCTGATAACGGCATTCTTATTTTTATATCGTCACACAGGAAGACTTAAAAGAAATTGCTGTTTATTTTTTTGTTCGTATATCTTATTATTTAATATATAAAGACGAGGTTGCTTTGGCATGAAGTTTTGTGGCAGCAATTCCTTAGGTCTAGCAGTGAATGTTTTGCTCGTAAAATCGAGTATAGCTAATTGCACTTATAGATGGTGTTCTATTTAATATCCGCTTGATTGCTTCGTCTTGTTCTTGGCTTGAAGTTTTTATTGTTATGAATTGTTTTATGTGCCTAGTCTTAATGTTTTTTATTGTAGATATTTTTTCTCAGATAGTTCTGTATTTTAAATTTAAATAAGTATTACCTCTTTAATTTTATTAATAGTATTCTATAAGAAATAGGTACATAAAATTAATGGACTACTTCAAGAAAAATATCAATGTTTATTGATATTGTTATTACTATATTAAAGTAAATTATAAACTTCTATAGATATAGTTTAACAACCTACAGAGAGTAAACTTAAAGAATTCCAAAGGATTTTAAAACACGATATCGTTAAACATAATCCCTCTGTATTTTTATTTAATTACTAAGTAATTATTTACACGTCTTACCCTCTTTATTGTAATTCCTAACAGTTAACACCTATCAAATGTTATCTCCCATCACTAGTTTATATTTAGTTTGAATCAAAATAGACTCTATTTGATGATGTTAAAATATATATTTGTTTAAACCACACACCCCTTCTGCTACTGCTGGAGTAAAATATCGATGAAATATCTCCATGTATCAAATCCTATCCATGTTCATCTCATAGTAAAAAGTTTTAAAACTATTTCGAATTTTGTCATGTAATCTGATCCTTGACTGGTTTGAGCTTTACAAGAATATTCACGGACTAGCTATTATTTATTAAAATATTTTTTATATTGTTTCATTTTATTTATATTAAAATAAATAATTATGTATACGTAAGTAATTATTTTGTTTTATTAACAAATTTGTATACCAAAGACGACAGTCTAAGTACGTCAGTAATTTTTCTTGGTATGGACCCCCAAAATATATTAGTTTGGCCCCATCATAAAGACAGAAACAAACCGATGAGATAGTAATCGTCGGGGCAAGCGCGTAAATATCGCACGATCGCGTCGATAGCTACCACTCGCGTGCTTTATGGACGGTTCAGATCACGATAGTGAGACAATTTATCGAAGGATGTTGGGGCTACTTGAGATGTTTGGGGCAAAGATGTAAATAAAAACAGATGTCCTCTATATTAAAATTATTACCCAATGTGTTTGGGTTATACTGTGAATTGTAAATAAAGTAATATATAACATATAAATAAATAACTTTGTAATAATAATCAGTTATAAGATATGCTCAAAGCTCCAATGAAGCATCTGAAAAACAAATAATCTTTATCCGTTCAAAAAAATGTTCAGACAGAAAATAGACTTAAATACGTAAGTAACGATCAAACAGTTAGAGACGAGATTTATGAATAACTACACTGAATGAAAACTGTGTAATATTAGAAACGGTGTCGTAAACCACAAGTTTTATGTGATCTTCGATATATACGGTATGGTTTGTTTGGTGTTTTCACGATTAACTGATTCAATGTTAGTGTATCCGAACAGTTATGTGCGGTTCGTGTTTTGATTCCTCGTTTAAGGTGATTTTTAACAGACATTTAGGTGAATTATTTTCCCTAAAAATGTTGTGGCTTTAACTTTGCCATGATTCACAGGAATGAGATCATAAATGTAAAGATGATATGAAATAATTTGGTTTATACTAAAATCAAAAAGAATGTTCTTTGTTTTTGGTTGAAAAAGTCATGAGAAAGCAAATGTAAAACAGTTTGCTTTAATTATTTTGTAATCTGTCCAGCCAAACTACAAATACTAATTGGCATAACACCTTCCAAACATATCCCATCTGTTTCAGCACTCACATAAAGTTGTATTTATAAGAATTCCAACATTTCCTTTATCAAGAGTCCATTAAACGCATTAAAATGTTGATTTAACGCGTATGTTATAAGCAAATATAGCCTGTTCTTCTGTCTGTCAGCTGGAAACAAAGTCTAAGAAAGTATATAAGTATTAAAAATCTAACAAGTAAGTAATATGTGTGTGCTTACGATGTTATAATTTATACTTCATTCAATGGTAAGATATTTGAATTACTTATAAAGTATATGTATTTATTTAAAAAATGAATTAATTTAAATACAACGAACTGGAAGTAATTTCCATAAATCCATAGTGTAATTTGATCTGCTGTATCTTCTAAGTAAAAATATTATATATTTATTCTTACTATATTTATGGATAGATACTAGTCTTGGGAATGAAATATTATTATTCTTACGAATAGCTACGAAATACCAGACCTGCTGGTCAAAAGTCTGCATATAAGTCTGCATCCAAGTACCGTAGCAGTCCAGAGAATGAAGGAGTAAAAAAAGTGATACTAATCCTGACAGATTCATAATCGTCTATCAGCAACTCACTTCACTTATCCTCAGCATCAATTTGTCTTTGTGAAGTCGCATATAAGGAGCCTTGTTTCCCGTTGTCTGGATGTCTATAACCTTAACATTTCATTTGCAGGAAATGTACTGTTTTTGTTGCGAACGCCGTGATTTTTTGCGTCTTTTATTTCGATCACACTGAAATTTTCTTTATTCCCTATACTTATCTTCTGTTATGATTATTTTGAAGTAAATCAATTTTTTGCTAATAGTTGTAGTTAGTGGGCCGTATTTGCTACAACGCAATGCTCAATTAAGTATTTTTCGAGTGATATTATTCAGTAAAAAATACTATAACTGGTTCCTTAAAAGTAACTTAAACAATTTATTCTTAAAAGTAGGTCTTACAAATTTATTCATGTTAACGAAACCTACAATTCTTATTAATTGAGGCATACCAAGTAAAAAAATACCAGGTACCATTAGCTATAAAAATTCTATGATAATTCTAAAATATATTCCAATATTAATTGAACGTCACTTACCAAATTAATATTCAAACACAATGTACACTAGTATATTAAAAAAAAACACGTGAACACAGATGTTTACGATTATCGTTAAAAAGAGAGCATATTTCGTCAACATCCCACCTCTAAATGTTAGTTACCACAGAATAATAAATACACGGAAATGGCTAGTTTTAAAATAACATTTTTAACTACTGCTGTTTTTTTTATCGAAAACCCATTACTTGCTTTATAGCCTATATCCAAAAACTAAACACAAAACCGAATTACTTTATTTATAGTATTTTTTTACAAATATTTTTTTTTTAATTTTTAAAACTACTACTCGAAAGAAATTTGCTACAGACCTAAAATCTATATTTAAAAATTTTTGAAGAAGTCTGACAGTCATGACCATATGCTTAAAATAACATGCTTACAATAAAATATAATAATATACTGTGATAAAGTATTTGCAGTTTATTAATTGGTTACTCCGAAATTTCATTACAGGATATTTGTCTGTACAACATACTAGAACTGACGTCATCTGTTTTCTTTTTTTTATTGGAGAGTTAATCTCAAATGTCACTTCTATTTCTATTACTTACTCTGTGGGAGGCAGATAGACAAGCTGTTTGTTTTACATACAAAGTTTATGAGACCAATTAGGAGCCTAGCTTATTAACCGTAAAACTTACAAGCTAACGACCTTTCAGTAAATATATTTGTTTTGGAAACGCCTCTTGACGGGATATTTTTAGTAGTGATAGAAAAAATGTTGTTGGAACTAACTAAGATATATGAAGTACTTTCTGAGAACTTTAACATAATGATATAGAAAAATGTTATCCTTACCTTGCTTCTACTAATCTAAACCCTTCGTAAACCTATAATAGACCTGGCTATCACACTATAAAGGATGCTTCTTATCAGGTCGCTCGTAAACAGACGGGTTTATGTGCTTCCGACTTCCTTTGTGCGTCACCCTGTATAAAGTATGTACTTTGTTTTGGTTTTTTGTCTTTATTTGTGCGATAAGGTAAAAGACAGGGTTAAGTTAGATATTTTTTGTATTTCCACTGCTTTTAGAAGATTGGTTTGTGAAAATAAGTGTATCCTAGATATATTTTTACAGCTTTAAACTTCATAGCTTAAATTTTATTCAAAGTCAAAATTCTTATTTTAAATAGACCAACATTGTTCTTATGAATCGTCAAAAAGTACGAACAAGGTGTCAAAGGTCCATGGATGAAAATTGACAAAGGCCTCCATAGATACTTTTTAAAGATTTTTTCTTTTATAGTTTTGACTATAGAGTCAAAGACAAAATGGATAAGAGAGAAGAAATAAGAATCAAAGTAAACAGAAGAATAAAGCAACCATATAATTTTGATATAATAATTTTGTTAGGTTAATTAACTGTCACTAGTGTAAGTTACGTCATGGCCGCTGAAAAAGAATTTCTTTGATTTAATGTTTTGTATTTTTTTTGTATAATAATATGTGTGATGTGCAAATAAAGTTTATTTAATGTAATTTAATTTATTTAATATAGGTTTAGGAAGTTCCATTCTACTTTCTGTTACCACAATTTATTTGGATTATATAACTGGGAGCAGTAATATAATAGAACAAAACGACACATAAAGTTCTGTGATGCTTTCAAATTCATAAAGACTTAACCTTAAGGATTTTAATATTAAAGACTTTAAATAATAAAAGTATACGAGGCCTTCTTTTAAAAATAAGAATGCTAATATAAAGGGTTATTTGTAATTAATTGGCTACCTTTTGCACGCAGCTCCTCTACATCAATCCCAAAAACATTTATTCTATGACATTTTACAAATCTTGATAAACAACACAAAGAAAATAAACAAAAATGTTTTTGCTCCCTTTTTTACTTATTATTTTGTATTTTGTATGAAGTACTTAAAAGCTAAGCCATACCTACCAAAAGCGAAGCTATACCTACGCTCAGAGTTAATGCCAGTTCTGAGACAAACATTAATTTTTGTATGGGAAAACTTAAATTTTAAAAACTAATATTTTTAAAAAGTTGTTGAACAAATGTTGTTGGGATTAATGTAGAGAGGATGCCTGCAAGAGATCGCCAACAAATTAAAAATAACATTGTAGACAGCGCTCTGGAAGCAGTTGTGGTAAAGCAACTTATGCTGAATTGGTGGTAAGTAGTTTATTGCCGGCCTCATTATCGTCCCCATAGTTTTTAATTTTGTAACAGGCCTTCGATCCAAGAATGCATTTAACGTGGGCGTTAAATATACTGTAAAAATTAAATCCATTGTCCAAAATTTAGGGAGACCATCAACGAAGTGTAACTTCATAATAATAAAAAAATATACAAATTAGAATTCAAGTGTCAATGTTAAATAAATTTTGGTAAAAAAACTGGGGCAGGAGTATATACATATATTAATATTTTATATGTCAAAAATATCAATTTGAGTGTGTATGACCTTTAGGCATATATTTTATAGCAGTTAAGAGTATCTGTTTAAAATATTGGTATGAAGAATTCCCCTATTAACCTTTTGTTTCTACATAGTTAATTACAAGACACGTACTATCTGTATAACAATATCTCATAAACAATCTCTATAAAACTAACTTATCTCAAGACAAAACATAAATCTTTTAATTGATAAAACTTCCAGACGGATATATCTCGTCAAAATTGGCTGACAGGTTGTTTGTCAGTCTGTCTGTCCACATTAAAGACAGTCTTCATCTAATGCATTAGTTCTTGAAATGTTTACATAATATCACAGAGTTCCTTTGATTTCAAATTAAAGTGAAGGACCTTTTAAATGTGGTTATGTTATTCTTTTAGCATCTGTTAATTTGATGTGTGATATTTCTTATTTATTTTTATGTGAAGGTACATCAATTAAAAAAATAATAGTACGTTTTAATTTCATGTATTATTTCTACCAGAAACCAGTGTCAAACGTACTTAACATAAAAATATTGTGATAATAATATTAATTATTAAATTAATTTATCCACAAAAAATAAGGGACATAACTGAGATAAAACTAAACTTGCAGCAAGTTCTAAAAAAAATATATAAAACAAAGTAAAATTAGCAGGGTAATAGGTTTAAGGACTTAACTCTTCCTTCCTGTGTTCAAACAACTATTTTTCAAACTTTTACATAAATAAATTTACTCAAATATTCTGTATTAATGTTAGGAATAAAGTTGGTTAGACAAAGTCAGGGTAGTCGCTAGTAAAAATAGTCGTCTCAGCTCCCGTCGCTTGTTACGAGGACTCAAAGACGCCGCCGCTTTGATGTGCCGCCATAACAGTACAGACGCGAGAAAAAGTCGCATTCCGTTTTTATTTATATCACGTTTTGGTGTCGTATTGTGACTGTAATCGCCTTTTTGAAATGTTTTGTGTGTTTTAATGGATTATGGTTTTAATTGTACGTTGTTTTCTTTGTTGTTATTTTATTAAGGTTTATTTATAGTTAACAGCGCGAAAGTAACTTAAAGAATTATTGTAATTGTAAATTATTTAAGGAGAGTATTATATACAATGTAAGCTAAGTTATGGTGTACTAATTGATAGTGTTTAGTGTTTTAAAAAAATGTAAATTAAAAAATTGTAAAAGACTATAATTAAAATCAAATATTATGTTTTTTTACAAAACAGAACCTGCATCTTAAAATAATTATCTTAAGTTAGGTGTTTGTAAAAGGATATAACAATATATAACCATCTAAGTCAAAATCAATATAATTTGAGGCAATAGGCAGATAAGCATCGCACAGTCGAGTGGAAAAGTGATTAACGTAAGCTCTTTGAAGTTGCCGCTGTTCAGAACGCATTAGCGTCTGCCCCTGTGTGGCTGTTACTATTTTTTTACACTTTTGTGTATGATTTTACTTTTGTGAAGTCTTGTCTGTTACTTATTGATTTAAGCTTGCATACGTTTGATGAAATTATGTTTAGAGGGTCTAAGCTTCCATATGTCTATATTTATATTGCTTATAATAATAACATTGTCACGCCTGTAGTACTAAAATAGATAGACGGGAATTTATTTTTAATGACTAAGTGGTTACTATTAACTGATTATTTTATGAGTATAGACAATCGCAACTTTAGAAATTTTACTACTCGTATCTTTGGCCAGGAATAAGATGTTTGCGTAATAGGAAATGTCCTGTAGGTACACAGGTACCTACAGGACATTTCCTATTATGTATGGATTACCCATATTTGTTATCAGTAATGACATAAACCTTGTGACATGAAATGCGATTTTATTAGCTTATTTTTATTTGTCTATATTATTTTAATATACCTTTATAATAAGAATTAGATTAATAAATCTGTTAAATAAATTAAATCTTTAAGACAATAAACCTTTATACATAACATTCTTTAATATTTTTTGATAGATCGATTCAAATGATTAAAACATTTCTTTATTGAGACTACTACTAATTTATAATATTACACTACTATTTGGTCTGAATAATGATTTGAATAGATTACTATTTGGTCTGAATAATGTGGTAGTAACCAAGATCATTGTCCCGGACATGGCTATGGACTCATCTATCGCTTCCTGGAGCTCAACATCCTTGTAAGTATCTGCTCTCTAGAAATAATAGGAACGTTGAACTGACCTGCATTGGAGATTCTTGTTACCTTACCATATAGATAGTTGACTTTTATTTGCAATTAATATAATATTTTATAATTTCTTGCTTTAATTTGTATTCACAATATGAGAAGTTTTCACGATTGGATCACAGATTAATATTATAAATAATTGCCTCAATAAGTTACCAACAAATGAATCCTCACAATTGTATTTGGTCCCCGATTTAATTATCTTCAAATATATTAAATATTTGTATAATTAATTTTATGTAATTCAAACAGGTATTTTGATCTGAACACACTCAAAGGTATGTAAACTAATCTTAATAATAAAGATATTATATATCTTTTTATGGCAACAGTTAAAATCATTTTATATGTTACGTTTTATCTTTATAGATATGATATCACTGCTATAACTATAAAATTATATTTTTATTCATATGTATAATTGAAATATTATACTTTTAAGCATACCTAGGAATAGATGCATAATTCATAATTGCTTTTTTAGTCATTAGTTACTAAAATATAGCTCAAGTAATCTGTCATCTTTATTTTTTGCAATTTACGGTAAATTATATAAGAAATAAAATTATTTCTTAAGCAGATTCTATATCAACATACTAAAATTTTAATCTTAAAAAAAACCTACATATTTTTTTATTGATCGAGAACAAATTGCTATAAAATCTAGACAATTATCTATTATGAGAAATATTGTGAGAAAACATTGATTAATTTCTATATTATCTGAAGTAATTGTTTCGTATACTAACAGTCTCTTTCAATAGTATAGGTATATAATATAAAATACATTTATATCGAACAAACTCCTCCATTCCTTCTCTTCGTATGTTAAACAAAGTTCTTCGGAATATTAATATTCTACTCTTGTCAGGAGAAATAGGTAATGCGTTTACATTTACTTTTGTATTGCACTTTCTTACTGCAAAGAAATTTTGTAATCCGTTTTAGATCTATCATTCATAGATACTTATACAGCTCGAAATATTAAAAATTATATTTTTTTTCATTTGTTCATATGTATATTTTAGTATAGTTTCGCAGTAGTTTATTAAGCAGTCCTATCTTTTCTAAAATTCATTATGTCTTATAACTTCAAGTGGCTATCGTAATAAGATTAAACTGTTGTAACACTACTTAGATTTATTTATAAATCGCAAAAAAGATACAAATAGTTGAAACTGAAAACGAAATGAAATATACCTACATAGTTCTTAAAATGTTATAAAATAAAATAATATTAATAAGATAAGCAACTAATTATAAAAATAAAATTAAGTTTACCAAATTTAAAATATTTATCACTCAAGAATGATTAAATACAATACTAAAAGAGATAACATAAGGCGTCAACAATATATACGTACATTGGTCATAATATTTCAACGCTGGTAAATGCACTACGTAACATGATGTATGGTGACAGACAGACAGATAAATTGCTCATAATTTATTGTATAGAAGCCGCAGCTCCTAATTATGCTTGTTGCATTTGACTCATAAGAGAAAAATGGTTTGTGATTATTATCTTAGGATCTATTATGAAAACGTCTGGTTCTGCTTGAGGCGGTTAATTTATGATCATTATACTGCTAATAAACTAAGAGTATTTATATAGATATGGCCATTTATGTAAAGATATATCTTTTATAAAGGTGCATTTATCGGTAAGAAAATCTATTGGAAATACGTTTTATATTATCTGTACTATTTCTCATTTAAAGGTGAAAATAATTATTTTCTTTATATTTATTGTGTAGGTACTTTTAAAATGTATCAAGTTTAGATATTATACAGGAATTAAATGTTTGTTTGATTGATATATTTATGAGTAAGGGGATAAAAACGAAACGAAAAGTCTGAAATTAAATATTTACGTATATTTTCCATTTTTATGTACGTTATAACAACAAATATTTGTCAACAGACACTTATTGCATCTATTACAGTGTTTTAGATTCTAGTACACGCAATGTATTTGTTTTATTTAAATGTAAGTTTTACTTTGAAATGTAAATCTATTAACATTGTGCCTTAGCAAGCATTGAAGTCAAAAGTACTATGCTGACAATAAAAGTATCAAGTTACAAATGTGAACAAACAACTTTAGCGCATACCATATTTGCAAAGATATGTATTAATATTTTGCCAAATAATACACACATTATTATTAAAAATACAAACACAATTAACAATCCTCACTAAATAATTGCAACAATTTAAATTAGAAACTAGTTAAATTACATTATTGATTTGGTACATAAAATTCTGTTAGTCTAACTAGAAAATTATAACCGCGCTCGGTAGAAGCGATAGCGGGCCTAGACGAAGTCAGTGCACTAAAACATTACGAATATTACAAGTTAGAGATCACAGCTGTCGCACCCCGCAGGGGTTTCAAGTCCGTTGTTGATATGAGTCGACAAGAAACTAGAAGAACACTAACATATATTTACACTTTCTTCAGTTCCGAATGTCCTTTTGGCCTGGGCGTTAGTTGTCGGCGCCCCCCTTCTTTTGTGCGTGGAGCGCCGACGGTCCTCAAGGGTGCAGGGGACGCGGCCCAAATAAGGGATAAGAAGGGAAGTATGCCGCTAGCGATGGATGTGGGGGTAATGGAAACGGCAATGGTGGAGACGAAACCAAATGAGATGGCTTGCTGTATGGATGGAATCGTGGAGTCAGTGGTGACAGTGGAGGGGTCGGGTACGTCCTTTGCAGGAGAGGATGTGTCGCGCTTAGCATGGATAAGCTTGGGCTCGATTCACCACTAGCCGTGTGTGATCTTAAATGTTGAAGTAATTCTTCAGACGTTGCGAATCTCTTACCACAGTAAGCAGAGTCTCCGGCCATCCAGCTGCACACGAAAGGTAATTGTGAGGCGGCAGCTAAAGCGGCCAGCTGTGCGTGAGCATATGCGGCTGCGGCTGGATGATTTGTTGGTAACGGAAATGGAGTTTTGGCATGATCACATTGAGCACAACCAGCCGGGCATACAGCAGATTTCAATAAATGTGAACTGAGAGAGCATCCTGTGCAGTATGGATCTCTGCACATCCCTAAATCAGGGCCTGGAGCTTTCATTCGAGCATAGGCCAGGTAAGGGTTTAAGCCATTTTTCAATGCTTGATGTTGTGCGGCCATAATGCTACTTGTCATTAGATCCATGTGTAGTGGAAAACCGGTTGGAGGCAGTCCACCAAGAAAAGCTGATGTACTAACGGGTATACTGGGTTTGAAACTGGAGGGTTCTTTGGTGTCAGCGGTGGACGCTAAAGTACTTTGTGGGTACGGTAACTTGGATGTTGAACTAGATTCTGAACTTGATTTGGTTTGAGCAGGTGAGTGTAGAGGACTGGACCTTTCGTCGGATTTTTCCGATGGTGTTTTACGATGGGCTGGAGGTGACGTTCTCTGTGATGAAGAACTTTGGTTGCTATGGCATCGCGCTTGAACGGGGGTTGTAGAAGCGCTTCCTTTCGACGATGGTGTTTTAGGATGAGCGTTTATTAAGACAGCTCTATCTTCGGGCGTTCTAGTCTTTTCTCTCGTCAGGCACGATTCATAAGGCTTAAAACTTGGTTTATTATCCACATGCATTGGTTTATCTTCGTATTTTTTACTCGCTTTCTCGGCGGCAGAAATCAGCTTGGGGTTGGGGGTGTCAGCGCCGATTGCACTGCAGGTTTGCGCAAGTAGTGCCAGCGGGCTCTTTTTCGCGTCGAGCTGCAACAAAGAGGTTTATGAAATGAAACGTCGGGTTGCGAGTGACGGCACAAAGGGAGCAAGGGTGCCCGAGGCGGGCGGGGGTGGGAGTCCAATCACGCGGCCGACGCGCCATTATCCGCGCGTCTGGCAGCCGTCGGCCCCGCTTGACATTTCACTCGGCTCCCGCATGATGTAATCTCGCAGTGAAAAGGCCAATTTGTGCCGCTGAATTTGCGGCGCGCCTGTACTTGCCGCGCTGTCACGTCTATTATCACGGAGTGGCGTTAGTTTGAGTCGAGCATTTTGGGGGAAGATATTATTTTATGTTTCGCATATGTCGACGCATTTTTAGCATTTGGATGTTTTTGGTTTACTTATACGAATCTGATAGGATATTTAGATTGTCAAGGAAACAATATTTATACCGTTCTTTTTACATTTTAACAAAAGTGGTTTTTTAACTTTATAGAAAATCTCTTTTTACGTAACTTTTAACAGTTTTTTAATATAATTAATTACCTATTTATTCTAGGTTATTGTAAAGATTGTAATTAGCTCAGAATTATAAAATTTGAAATATTTTTAAAATATTCTATCACATTTTTTACTTTGAAAATGTATTCACTGCGTTTTTGTATATTTATGGCAAATGAAATGAATCTTTAAAAGTAAACTATAAGTTATAAAGTAATCCTAATAAATGTTGAGAAAGATATTACTAAATTATCAGACGTCATTTCAGTAAAGCTCTGGCTATTAGCGAATGTAAAGTATTTAATTTATTTAAGCATCAACATTATTTATATTTCAAAAGAACGCTTCGTTTCACAATCAATCATTTTAAATTGAATGTCTTACTCGGAATATTGCGTGTTTATATCGTTCTTTATGGACTTCAAAAATGTTTCATTTATTAATGATATTGGAATATATCCAATGACGATTAATTAAATTATATGATTTATTGCTTTATTAATTTAGATAAATAAAATTTATATGGTAGTAAATTTGAGAGAAATATTTGAATATTTTTTTTTAATTGGTTTTGTCGTGACCTTTCCTTTTGTGTTTTTTTTGTGATTAATTTTTTGTCATAACATTTTGTTCAGTTATATCAATTTTAAACCATTATGATCTCCACCTTACATAGTTTTAGTTGAGTTGAACATTATAAATATTATAAATAACAATATTTTAGGCGATGGTAAAAAGTTCTGGTAAAAAAATAAACAAAAATTTGATTGTAAACTAGAATATTTTTTTACAAGCACAGATTTTAAACTATATAAAAAAAAAGTTTAAATATATAAATTTAACTTACCGTTGTTGGTAAAGGCGACAGATAATCCGGTCGCAAATACTGATTACTAGACGTGAGCATATTGCTCCACAAAATATTATCCTTCTCCAGTGTAAAAATCACAATAAACACCACCACGAGCTAGCACATCACTCACAATTCCTCGCTACGTTAACTTCAAACACGTACACTCAGGACGGCGGTCGGAGTTAAACTGAGCTCGATTCTTACGCCCCCCCTCTAACACGTTGTCACTCGACGCCGCGCCATTTTTGCATTTTGTGTACTTTGCGGGAGCTTTGGCGTCTTATCCCCACCGCTGTTTGACACCCCGTTTGTTATGCGTCTCGCTCGCGCGCGGTAAAAATTACTAGAACGCCTTTGATGAAAGGCTTATATAAAATATGCAGAGTGAAGTCAAAGGCTACACGGCGACAGAGATGCATAGCTCGGGAAATTGAATAGCCACCGAGCGGGTAAACGGTCGCTAAGTAATAATTTAGTTTTAGCGTCATCTCTGCGGTCTGAGCGGTCTTTATATTGACGTTCGCAACGTGATTCACGCTTTTTGAAAACTTTAATGAGTTTTATATTTGCGAAAAGTTTAAGCTTTGACAGAGAGTGAAAACTTTTTCAACGTTGAGTGGTTTTGCTTATTAGTATTTTGCTGAGACTACTTAATGTATCATTAATTAAAATCTATCTGCGAACTCTACATCAGTTGATTACTTGTGGGTTTTTAAAAATGTTATTTGAAGTTAGTCACTAAAAATTAAAACAGATGGCGTTAGTGTTAACTTTTTTTTTGCTAATGTCCAGAGTTTTGACAATTGATAGGTAAAATATTTCTTACATTTCTTATCTTGTATACCTGTATAAAGCTTCGTTAATCACTTATTCTTTTATTTTGTTATTGATTGAAACTACATTTAGTTTTAAAGTTGGCTCGTCTTCGAAACTATGTATAGTTTGTGTTAATATGTGTGAAATTTGTTCCATTATTCAAAAAGTGCATAATATAATTGTTAAAAATATTAAATAAATTCATAACTAAGGGTACTGAAGAGTAACCTTTTCGTAATTCGTTTAGGTGAAGGTTCATCAGGCTTAAGATCCCCGGTGTGGCAAAAACGTATTACATTATTAGCCGCTTAGCTACAGAACAAGTTATGAGCTCTACAATAATTTGACAGCTTTCTTAAAAGCACTTAAAATTACATTTATTATATGCAATAAAAATAATTGTTGATATCTTGATTTTTTTTAATATTTCAATTCACCAAGTAATTGGTAGAGTCTTACAATGATAAATATTAAAATTTTGATTATTCAAGCTTCCGCTAAAACATGAAGTTTTTTTTTTATAAAATTTTCATCAGTAAATTATATTATATTTTTAATAGTTTAACTCACGTATATTGGATGAACTGATGGAACTTTATTTTTTATTTAGCGTTTCGAATGCTTTGTAGCAATCGTGTTCACGAAAAGACACTTAGGTACATCTCAAATCCTCCGTGTGATTTTTGTTTTTTAAGTCATCAAAATCGTTTTTGACGGAACTTTCACGAACAGAATATTCAACGCAAAAAAAAAAATTGGATGAAGTCTCGAGCAAAACCTAATTTAATAAAGTAGTGTTATTGCAGCGGTGCTCGTTATATTTGTCCAATTATTGTATTGATTTAGAGTAGAGAGATATTTTTAGATTATATTAAAGTTAGATTTTCACACAATATTTTCCTTTACTAATCAAACACACACCAATACATACTACTATTTATATATAAATATTTCTTCAAAGGTCGATCCTATGAAAAAATATCCTTCAATGCAATGTCATTCATTTGTGTCGCTTTAATAAAGTCGTCCATATAATAAATAAAAGCCAGAAGATACTGATAATAAGTCATAAAAATATGATAATTAAAATCATTAAGTATATCTTAATCTCTCAAGTTATTAAAAACTATAACCGATGCAACAGAGCCGAGAATTGAGATAAGTATTATTTTAATTTAATTAAAATTGCTTATCTCAATCTCTTACGGGTTTTTAGTTTTTGAGATATATTTTAATGATGTCGGTGTGGGAAGACAGATGCACATATAAAGATGAAACTGCGGGTATAATTGCGTTATAAAAAATAAAATTTTAAACATCGTTTGTAAAATCATTATTGTTTTAGAGTGGAACTTAATGTAGTTAAAAGATTGTAACATACTACCTATAGACAAATTTAATTTTAAAAGATGGTAAATAGTCTTATCGAAAATTTAAATTAAAAAAACTATTTTTAATAATAGTGATATAACCAGACAAATTCGAAATCGGGGTTAATGTGTGGTGAAGTACAGGTGGGTTATTCGGATAGACTCCGCAAATCGGGAGGGTTAACCGCGTTCATTTCACGCTGGGTCCCACAGTCCCATGCTGTAGTCATAGGGTTGACATCATATAAATATAAAAATATATATTTTTTAATAAAATTACAAAATTGGTTTTGATTTAATATTATCATTAAATCGTTCTACAGTAAAATAAAAAATATATATGGTATAAAATTTTGATAAAAATGGTTGGAGTGACAGCCCTGTGATGTCAAACGCGCCGTCGCCGCTTGTCACGCTTCGCTACTGTTCGTTTCGAGTCGGTCGGTTTTTTAATAATTTGCTCGTCATCGTTGTATTGGCTGCTATGACCGACGTGATTATTGCGGAATAATGGAATTTAAATTGCTTTGTTGTCTCAAGGGTTATGATGGATTGGTGGTGCATCTGGAAATGGTAGTTGGGTTAATATTTATAATAATATAAGACCTCAGAATGTTATCTTTTCATGTACTTAGTATTGCATTGTGATGGTCAGTTTGATTAACTCGGGCAATTTATTCATATACAAGATATGATTAATAGAGCTAATATAACTCAATCAGGTTTATATACTTACTTAATATATAAACTTGATTGAGTTTCAAGATGTATTTGGACAAGATATTGGTAAATTTAATGGGCTATGTAAAGATAAGACTCCTTTCTTGTTTAATTAAATATTTTTTGCTGTAATAATTTTACCTACTCATTAGCTCCTACATTTTCTAAATATAAAAATTGCTTAAAGTTCTTTGTCTACTCTAAACTGCTTTGTCTTTTCCAAAACCGGTTGAAGAAAACAAACAGACAAAGAAACAAACTTAAATATGTTATATTTTACTTATATCAATGCTATAATCATTAGAATTAACTATCATACAGTATTAACAACCTACTAACACTATCTAATTGCAAATTTATTTAAAACTAAAACATAAAACCTTATCAGTACAAATCCTAGTTTCAAAAACAACTATTCAGCGAGATAGCATCAACAAATGATGCTGTAATCTCGTCTCACGATCTGTAACAAGCGAAGTGCTTAGAATGCATCGCAGAATCGCAAGCGGTAATCCCGAGAAGCGAGTCTTAGCTTAGCTTCACTATAAGCGTTATTTAAATGTAATATTTAGCTAAAAATGGAAATAGGTTTGAATAAAATTATATTTATAACTACTAGATTTTCGTAAGATTAGGATTTAGATGAATTAATATATTTTCAGAAAACTGTATGATACGATAATTTATTGTCAATTTTGATATATATTTTTCTTATATATATTTGTATACAAAAGCATCACACTCTTAACAGCTTTTGGCACAGTCTTCGATCTAGCTCAAACACAAGTTCATCCAGCTAGATAAGCATGCTACACTACTTAGCTTAACTTACTTAGCTTTGCTCATTATGAAAACAGCTTGAAACTGTCTGTATGTATTATAAAAAATAGAAAAATTTTTGGCATAATTATTATTAGTAATATATAAAAGTATTTTTAAATACAGTATATTCGCAGTGTTTATAATGTTTATTTATATGTATTTATATCCTTGTCTAAAACTCTTAACGCAAGCAAATAATTTGCTTACTTAGAGGTTAGATCAATGTGTGTAATTTGTCCCGTGATATTATTATTATTATTATAAGTATAATACAATACAATTCCTAAATGTACATAAATATTACGACTCTATTAAAACTACAAAGCGCTAAGTGATGTCACTAAATAAATATATAGTACGTCAATAATACAACAAACCAATCATGTTGTATACAAGCCTGCAGACAAGTACGTGGGTGTTCGTGTCAAGTGAGAGCTATCTACGGAAGTCACACGGTGACTTGCTTTCAGCGATCTCTTTGATAGACTTGGGAGTTAATAGAGGCGGCTTTGTGTTTTATTGTTTGGAATATATCATGGTTTTGAGTATACTTGTAGCGTTTGTTAGATAATTGATAGTCAGTTTCAAATAGTTTTTTTTTGTAATTATTATTTTTTATTTAGGAGGAACATATATACTCTACATAGGTTAACTCCTTAACAAATATTGGTAGACCTAACTAAGGAAGTATCAAAGTTAAATAAAATTTGAATAATTTATTATAATTATTAGGGTAATAATAATCATGCAGATAATATGTAAATTATTGAAATCAATATATATTTTTTAAGAAGATTATTCTATTGCATACATTTTATTTAAAAAATAAAAAAAATATTTCCTGTTTATAAGTTCTTAAGTCAATATGTTAAAGGAACGCGCGTACAATGAAGCCACTAAGTGGTTGTCGGCCGTCGCCCGCTTGAATTGCTTTAGCGATGTATTTGCTAAAGCCAGAGATTTCCAATTTGTGCTATGAAAATATTATCATTATTGTTGATAAAATATTCAATTATGATTTTTATTTTTTTTTTTACATTTCATAATATGTATACCACAATATATTTCAAGCAGTGTCCATTTAAATATGTTATACATTCTTGAAGTATTATTCTGATTAGATTACGACAAAACTATCGTCTTGTGGAAGCCTTAAATGTCTATGTATGGATATAACTTACCGATTTTGTATAAACATCTCATTCAGGAAAACTTATTTTAATATATATTATGATGTATGATGAAGACAAGACATCAAGTCTTTTTGTTTAAATTCTAGTTAAAACTACCGAATTCACGTTTATGACATGACATCTAATTTTGTTTTTTTATAATGATTCGAAATTTAATCTGCCAAGGAAGAATTCCCAACAATATTCGAATCTCAAGACATTTAACAATTAGTTTAAAAACTTCAAAACTTTTCGGAAACAAAGTAATAATAGCCAAGAGTAAAAACATTAAATTACCATAATATTCAATAGTTGAGAAGCACTGTGACCGGAACGTCTAGATAGCGTGGTGTCTGAAACTGTTTGCTTGCTCCAGATAGAATAACTACTCAGATTGGGACTGAATTCAAGAAGCTGTCATGCCAACTGTGACACTGGTGACTGGACACTACCTGTTCAGTGTCTGATGTCACCTGAACTTTGGCTAAACACTTTTTAATGTTATATCTATTAAGAATTCTTACAACTTGTCAGCTATTTTATAAGTTGTATGTTTGGATGTATTTTTAAAACTGTATAAAGGATCTGACTTAAGCATGTGTAATGGTTTATTTTGATAGTATTACAGTCAACAAATATGATCCATCTGGTAATGGCTGGTTCCCATTGTTCATTGACGTCTGCGAAATCGGAAAAATATAGATGGGGTTCATCCTTAGAAACCCAGAAAGTTATGAAGGATAATATGACAAAGGGAGGTTTTAATTGGTATCAAACGCAGCTATAAATAATAGTAGCTTGATTTATGGCTGTTAGGAACTTTGGAATGGATACTACTACTAGATCAAGCTAGCTCATAGCTCATATATAGGCTGTACCAAATTAACAACATTTAGATATAGTTAATGTATATATTTGATGGTAGAGTCTAGGCTCTATCTTAATAAACCTTAGATCAATAACACATACTACTCAATTAGCAACTTACGTGGATTTAATAGAGTTCTAATATAATATAGGAGAGTTCCAGAAACAGTAACAGGTCGCAAGATGCTGTAAAGATATTATAGAGCACAGAATATAGTACGCTTCACACATTATCATCAATATATCTATAATTACATTACATTTGGCCCCAAAACACACACTGCTTCCTGTAGATGATAGATGACCGCGAATGATTTATTCGAGCCATCAGCGAACCCTATTTATGCACTTATTGTGAAGGAAAAGCGATCATAATTCATAACGTCACCGGTTCAAGTTATGAGCGATTGGGTTCGTTATTGATATTTTTGATCTGTTAATTATTGATTTATTAGTGTAACGATATATTGATTCATTTAATTTGGTATTTACAAATCGATTTGAATTTATTAAATCGTGTCGTTATTTGAATGAAATATAATGCTATTTGATAGTGACAATTTACTAACTTGACAATTTCTTTACGTACTAATACGTAGAGTAGAAGTATTACCTCTAATACTACAATTGTACAAAAATGGAGATACAACCCTTCGTTACTCACTTGGACAGTTTTGACAAGATGGGTTCGGAGCTCATTAGAGGAAAGATAATCAATCATGGTGAATTAACGCGACCGGAAGGCAGCCTGCACTCCTTGTTTACTATAATAAGTGACTTTTGTTCTCACTTCAATACTTACTGATGACAAAAATACTTATTACTTAATTATCAGAAACAGTAGAAAATGGTGAACAAAGACTCTACATTTTTAGTTTACTAAAAAAACAAGGTTTTTCATTAAAAATAATAACAAAATGCTTCGTATAATATACTTTATTCTAGCCTGGATCTGAACTAATCTTAGTCAGCAGTATGGTGGGTATTACATGTTTTATCCAATTAGACATACAAAGGACGGACAACATTGTCTAATAATGAAACGGGAACGTTGTATCGCGGCTGCGGGTAATGACGGGTTTGGTATATACATTATCTTGTCTTTGGTTCTGTCTGTATATATCAGTTTATTTATGAAATAATTTTTAAATGACGTTATTTTTCATAAATTTGCAGTGAAATTTGTTGTTAACTAAATATATAACGACTCATGCATTTGGACTAAGCTTCTGTAACTTATCACAATGGTTTTAGACTTCATATTTTAAAATATATACAAGTGAAGTCACGGGTATTCAGTAGTGTAACATTCTACCCCTAATAAGATAGTAAGCGTGGAGACAAAAGTGTTGTGCTAACAGCCATTTAGAGGAAATATGAAGGTGCGAAATGAAAAGATATCCTCATTTTCTCAGTTCACTATAGACATACTGTTTTAATAAATATTTCTGTATTGTTTATTGGACAAAATTTTATTTATAAGATTCTATATTGTTTACTCAGACTCTTATAAATGTTTTAGACAAAGAACAGGCAAAATAGCTTTTGTTCATTGAGATGATTGAGGTAGCAATTTTTCATAATAGACTCGTAGATATTATGATCATCTGATAAGGAGGCAAAGGAGTGTCTCTTCATTGCTTAGGTGAACTTTCTGATAATGTGAACTACTGAGATGGTCCTACTATACGTCATTATTTGTTTAATAACGGTTCTTGAGAGATACTGCAATAATATCGTCGTTTCTTCTCCGAAACGGCGATCGGTGATCAGCTGGACTTTTTAGTCCTTGAAAGGGTGGTACTTGCATGCAAGAAAGGTGATAGAAGTTTCAGCTAGGCTTATTTATAATGACAAGTTGACGTGGCTGTCAGCTTGACGTGTCTGCACATTTGGTCATGTACAAGTAAAATTGTAATGTTCAAATATAATAATGGTGCTACAAGCCATGACAGGATCTCATATTTTTAATAAAAAATAACCAGCCGTTCTAACCAGTCGGAACGTACAAAATATAGATAATTAATACCTGTCAACCAACAATTGTATACGACCAATTACCAAGACGTCACCATCTAACTGTGAAACTTTCCACGCTTTTTTAGCTCTTATTGTTTGCACATTACATGTTATATTGGCATAAAGGAAAGGAACAATAGATTTATTTTGTAGGGTAAATGCACAATAATTGACCCTTGTTGGCTCACAGAAGCATAATGCGTATAATCCATCACCGGTGTTCAATGCTCGTAATTTGTTTTGAGAAACATGTCATTTCACGGTCGGTTTGTTCCTCATTTTAATATTATAATGACTTGTTCTGTAAGCAACGCAAATGAAAGCTAAAATTTCGATTAAATGGAAAACTAGACGCTAAAGAGGTTATCTACCCACTATAATTACAATATTATAAAAAGTGCATGGTACCAAATGTTATCATAACATTTTATTAAACGTTGATAATTCTATACTAGGTTAAAAGAAAAATAGTCTAGTTTCCTTACTTAAAAAATATTCTTCAAAGCAATTATAAACCATCAATTAAGTACTTGTTTACATTCAACAACACTTTAAAATTGCTTTGAATTACATCAATTTCTTTTAATCATTTGCAACTGACATCAGCGGCTTCCACGTAATGGCATGACAAAGATGGATGGCTCTCTTCAACGCGTCGATTGTGAGGAAATGATCCAGTTTTTAGTTTACAAACACTCGCCCTTACCTGGTAATTGAGTTTAACCTTAAAGTACCCACCACAAGGTCTATAGTTAAATGGCAAATCGTTTTTTTGGATTAATTTGACTGAGAATAACGGCATTTACGAAAACTCACGACGCGTGAAACGATTAGACGCATTGTTTACTGGTTCTCTTTTAAGTTGTTTGATTGATTGGTCATGTTCTTGATTCTCTAATTTGATTGCAAGCTGTAGTTACACTTAATTTCCATAAGTCTCTCTCAAAACTTTTCTTATTTCCTGCATATAAACGACTCTCGCATATAGTGTATTTGAAAATTGATTCATTTCTATTCCACCTTACCTCCACTTGCCTGAAATTAAGCGCAAACAGATTATTTAAGGGTTAGAAAACGAAAATATTTGCATCTGAAGTTTATAAAGAAGTTTCAAGTTTGAAGTTCGCTCTGTATTCACTTGATAAAGGTAATCCCTTAGATAGGACGGCAAGCACGGAGCGGTTCTTATGAACCGTAAATAAAATACATTTTTGAGATATTTTTTCTGTCAACAAGGTTAAAAAAAATGCAGCGATTGCAATTTGCAGCCATGGACTGTTGATATGCTTTACATAAATATTTCAAATTATGAATTCCCTAAAAAATCGAACAACACGTGACATTCAAGTTAATAGACACTTAATACCAAAGGGTCTGGCCAAGTTACAAATATTTTGTAATTTATTTCTATAATTGATAAAAGTGCTACGAAAGCAATTTAAAGAAATACTTAATTTGTAGCGAAACTCACAAAAATATAGCCTTAAGTGTTCAATGAAAAAACTGTTTTATTAGCCTATTAGCTGTTGGCAAACTTTGCCTGACTAAAATAATAAACAGTGTGACACAACAAAACCACATTTGTACAAACTCATACATTTTATTGCGGTTATAGAATAAATTCATTTTAATTTTCCTGTGAAAATGAAATTAGAATGAGGTAGGGGAATATACTATAACGACAAATTTCAACAAATCCTTTATAGTAGGTAGGTACTTGTAGCGTGATGTGCTACATACAAATAGACAAAAAAAATTAATACACTCCATTATAATTTTATATATTACATACATTATAGTAAAAAAATGTGTACATTTTGACACTTCACTTTTTTATTGTAGTACCTATTGTATATCTACAACTACATCTCAAAGTTGGAAATAAGTGATTGTTAAAAAGATAAACATCTATACAAGGTTATAATAATCTAATATCTAATTCAGATACAATATCATGGGTTTTAAGATGATGATATTATAAAAAGTTATACCTCCTAAAACAACAGACTTGATAAGTCAAGTTGAGATTAATGTTATACGCATAATCTAAGTGTTCAAATGTTTCCTAGTCTCTTCAAGATATTATGTTCAAAAACTCGTAATTATCCTGAAATTAAGCATACACAAGTACCGTTTACAAAAAAGTGGAAGCTGTACCAATATATTAAAAATGGATTGATGTGAAGATTTCATATTGAAATTGAAATCACTCCACAAAGTGCCACGTTAGACACAAAAGATTTAGCAATTTATAAACAGTTCAAAAATTGAATTATTCATACCCTTGGCAGTCGATGAAATACGTGTGTACCCTGCGGCGTTTGGGGGATAATTTTTGGGGATTCACCGTGAGTACCAAAAGCAATTTCCGTGCCCCGAGCGATTGTTGCCATCGCTGATGTGGGCGTTTCTACATTATAACCTCTTTGGTGGACCTAACTTTGTTTTGTATCCATCGGGCCAATTTTCACCTACCTATTACGTATGGTTTGATTCAGTACCTACTGATAAATAGTAATCTGTTATGTAAACACAAGCCCAGCGGTTTTATATTTTTAAAAATTAATTGTGTTAAAGAAAAAAAAAATGTTTTTAATTATAATGAAAACAAGAATCAGTCCCAAGATTGCTATAGCTTCATTTAATCAGATCTTTTATGTACCAAGCAAAAAAGATTAGTTTCCAAAGTTGGGACCCCTAGATTAGTAGATACGATGTTATTTTGTTTGTGGCTTCCCCTTGTTTTAGAATTTTCTTCTCCCTTTTTAAATAATGTATTAGGGGTCTTATATCCGGCCAAGGGACAAATAAATTAATATTTCACTATAAAAAAAATTGGTAAAATATATTTTCCTTAGGGAAAAACCCCCAAAAGAAAGTTTACGAAGAAGATTTCAACTACTGACATGCTGACATTGCCCGCCTGAGAAAGGTAATAATATTTAAAAAAAAAACGAAAATACAAATATCATTTCGTATTGTATATAAATAAAAATGAAGAATTCAAAATATTTTTTTTAAATATATTAATTTTTCATATTCATATTTAACTTAGCGATTTAAGTAACTGAAATGGCAAAATTGGTGTTTGATATCAAATATATATAAAAATACATAGTAATACCGAACGTTAAAAGAAACTGTAGGTTAAACAGAATTCTCAACTAAAATGAAAATGGTAATATCCAGATTTACAGCAACATTAAATACACACAAAATTTTACAACTCAAGTACTCTAACCGGCTTCTATTAAGCAGTCAACAGACAATAAGTCGTTACACGTCACACGTTAACTGTTCGCTCACGATTATAAAAGATAACCCCCGAAACTTAAAGGTTTCTGAAGCGACAGTTCTCATTGTACTGGGTCTCAGCGACCCTAGTAATGATCTCACGTCCCGCGTGCGTGTCCCGATAAAGGGTTAAGTACACTAACAACCTGACGTGAGTCACAAATCCGCCATTATTATGTTATTGTGGGAGCCGTGTCGTTGCGGCCCCGCATTTACATACAATTTAACATGAAATGTGGGCAATAATTCATGGCGGTGTTTCGTTATTATTTCTATTATAAAGTGCTCAAGTCGTCATTTTTCATGTTGCCGTTGTGGCCATTTCTTCTCGCGGTAATATTCTTGTTTATTTATTTGTTAACGGTCAGTTGTTTGTACTAAGTTGCTTTATGCTTTAATATGTTTGCAATATTTTATTGGTATTCGTGTTTTATAAATTATTATTTTTATAGTGTTTCATGTTGAGTATCGGTTCAGTTAACATGTATATAGCAGCACGACACTATAATTATTATAATTTCATAATGGACCCTATGATTGGTAAAACAAACAAATACTTACATAAAATACGATAATCAACATATAAATATGACACGCAGCGTTATGCAATAGAGAACCAACAAAACAAATCCTTTCAATACGACCAACGACATATCAACGCATTGAATTATCTATGCATTACTGAACACGAATTTAAATGAAGGCATTCACTTTAAATATTAATTGATGCGAGAAGCTTATTGAATATTTTTACCACGATTTATGCCCAATTAGTAGCCGGTGCGTGAATTGAATTGTTTGTGCCCGAAATCTGAATAAATACCACAATATTTACGATAATGTCCGGTCGTTTGAATAGGCGGCTCCGTGAGCACACCGCGGGAGAGAAGCAGTTAGAGTTGTTTATTATGCGGCGGCGAAGGGTTAGCTCTTTGTATGACGTTTTCATGTTAATTTACGTGCCGGCTGACAAGGTGGTCTCTCCGACCCGGGAACGTTTACGACTGATTTTAAAAATGATATTTTAGTGTTAATTCGGTCGTTGTATTAAATTCTCCACTCAATTTATTCGAGACTTAAAGATCTCGTAAATACATTTAAGACTCGAATAAAATCCAAGGGAACTTGTTCTGTTTGTAAATAAACGGGTTTTATAATAAGTTACCCTTTATAATTAAAATGAATGTGAACACGGTTATTTATAGCAATGCAAGATTTACAAATAATATTACTTTTAAAAATGTCAGTTTTATTATTTTTCCAATTGCATAAATGGGAATAAAAGGTTGGTTAAATATTAAACATTTTATTAAAACACAAATTCTTACTTCAAATTCTTGTTAAGAGACGTAAGTAGATCATAAAAAAATAACACAACTAATTCTTGCTTCAAATTCTTGTTTAGAGTCGTAACTAGATCAAACAAGAGTAATACAACTAATTCTTGCTCCAAATTCTTGTTAAGAGACGTAAATAAATAAACAGACAAAAGTAATACAACTAATTCTTGCTTCAAATCCTTGTTTAGAGACGTAAATAGATCACACAAAAGTAATACAACTAACATTGCTTCAAATTAAGTTCTTGTTTAGAGACATAAGTAAAAAATCAGACAAAAGTTTTTTTTTTTTTTTTTTTTGTTTGTCTATGCTGTTAGCCCTGTTGGCTATTACAGCGTCACCGGGGGAGCGGGTGGGTCTGGAGACCCACCCTTAACAAGGGGGGGCCAGATGGGCCCCCATGGGGAACGACGTCCCGAGGGCGTCTCAGATTGAGACACGGACCTCGGCTCGGGGCGTCGTTAGTCAGGAGGGAAGCTAAGGAAATTTGGACACTAGCGTCCTCCGACGGCAGAACGCCGGAGCAACGGAGCACTTACTCAGTTGGGACCTCGTCTATACCGGTACAGACGGTGTGTATCTGTATGTTGTGTGGTGTCAATTATGCCTACGCGTACACGTTATTACCTACTGTGATCGCGTCGTCGGGGTCAACGAGTACCGACTTGGGTCTTCTTTTTCTGACTAAAGTAGTCTTACGTGGTCTATACTCTGCGGCGTCAGCCACCAGTGGGTTCGGGTGTCGCTCAGCACGTTCAAAGTACTTTTGGGAAAGCCCCTTGAAGTACTGAGCGATGGTCGGAAGGTCTAAGTCTCTATGGAGATCGATGTTGCGTACGAACCACGGCGCCCCGGTTGCAATCCGTGTAAACCTGTTCTGAATCACCTGAAGGGGTTTCAGATTAGCGTGCGCAAAAGCGGGACTCGCATAGGACATGACGGAACGTATGCAAGCTTTGTAAAGTGTCACCTTATTGCGAAGGGACATTTTACTCCGCTTGCCTAACAGCGGATATAAACGACCTAATATGTAGGCCGCTCTGCTACGAACGGTCCTAATATGCGCAGTGAAAACTAACTTTCTATCTAACGTTACTCCTAGGTATTTTGCCTCGTCTTTCCAAGGTATCGATTTATCAAAGAGTTTGATTCGCGGGAGGATCCTTGGGGGGCCCCGTTCGAAGAGCACCGAAACGCTCTTCTCAGGGTTTACCTCGATCCGCCATTTCCGCAGCCAACTCTCGAGGGAGTCGACTGCGGATTGGAGGCGTTGGTATATCTCCCAGTGATCCTTAGAGGACGTGTAAAGCGCGGTATCGTCCGCGTACATGGCAAGGTGCACTTTAGATCGCGGTCTAGGAATATCGCTAGCGTAGATGGAATAGAGGATGGGCGAGAGAACTGAACCCTGGGGAACACCCGCCCTGATGGGGCGGGGGGTTGACAAGACGCCTTCCACTCTGTAGCGAAAGGAGCGATTCGTCAGGTAGTCCCGTATGATGAGTACGAGTCTGTCCGACACCTTGAACTGGTATAACTTGTACACCAGTCCATTGTGCCAGACCCTGTCGAACGCCTTAGCTACATCGAGGAAGAGCGCTCCTGTCCTATGCTTCTTGGCCCTCACAGTGGCCCCTATCAGTATGTGCTCCGTGAGGCGTTGCACCTGATGGGAACATGAATGGTTGGCTCTAAAGCCGAACTGCTCATTTGGGATGATTTTGAGTCTCTCGACTTCCGATCTAAGTCTACAGAGGATGATTCTCTCATATACTTTCCCTAAGGAACTAAGAAGACTAATGGGACGGTAACTACTAGGCAGATGCCGGGGTTTGCCCGGCTTATGGAACCCTATCACTATGGCCTCTTTCCACTGGGCCGGAAACGAGCAACCGGCCAGTAGAGCGTTAAAAATGGTAACCAATAGGTAAATTAAAGGAGGCGGAAGAAGCTTTATCACTTTGTTAGTGATCCTATCGGGACCTGGCGATTTCTTGGCGTGAAGCGCCCTAACTATGGACGTCACCTCGTCTAGGTTCGTTTCCTTGATTGGCGGACCGACCGGTGGCTGAGAACACATTATATTGACCGATTTGTCGACTATTTCGACATGATCGCGATCAACCGATTGAGCAGACAGACGGCACTGGCTCTCTAGACTGTCGGCTAAGCACTCAGCTTTGTCAGGGTCGTCAAACGCGATGGCGGAGTTAGGTCCAACCAAGGGAGGCATATCTGAGACAGTGTCCGCCTTCAACGCTCTCTGCAACCGCCAGAATGCCTGGTGTGTTGGAGAGAGCGTCGCAAGCGTCCTATCCCAGCCGCTATCTCTGAAGTCGTCGAGAGCTTGTCTCGACTCCCTCTGGAGACGGCGCAGCCTCCGTCGGTTGTCATCTGTCGGGTATCGGTCATGGGCTCTAATCGCGGCGTTTTTACGGGTGATGAGAAGTCTAATGTCCGGAGGGAGTGCTCGGTAACCCTCGAAGTTCACTCGGACCTCCCTCGAGGACTTTCCTATGCTGTCTACCAAATGTTCTGTGAAGTTAGTCGCGGCTGAGACAGCGTCCTCGACCGATGTAAGCTGGTCAGGAATTTTGTCGAGGTGCGCTGGTACGGGGGAATGGAGTTGCTCTCGAAGCTTCGTCCAGTTAATAATTGTTTTGGTCGCGGGTTCCCTAAGGGGAGGAAGTCCTAGCTGAAATAGGACCGGTCGATGGTCAGAGTCTAGCTCGGATAGCGTCTCGATAGAACGTAACTGGAGTGTCACGCCCTTCAAGAGTACTATGTCGAGCACGTCGGGTCTGTCATGTCGGAAGTCTGTGTCGCAGTATCGCGTGGGACTCAAAGGCGCGGTGATCTCGAAGTCGAGACCAGCCTTGTAACTTAGCCTATTAAGGAGATTTCCTCTACTGTTTGCGACAGTGGAGTTCCAGCGGGGATGTTTGCAATTTAGGTCGCCGGCCAGAATGGTTGCGTTACCTAATTGGAGTAAGGATTTAAGGTCCCTCTCAACTAAGGCTTTATTGGGAGAAAGATAGACGGATGCTAGTACGATCGACTGATGGCCGGTCATACCCACCTGACATAATGACGCTTCTACGTTGACTAGTTGGGGCGGATCGAGCGGAGTGCAATGAAGAGACCTTCTGTAGTAGATGATGGTTCCCCCCTTCGCGGTTGCCCTATCGTTCCTAACGAGACGGTAATTCGCGATACGCGGATCACGATTACACGGCTTCAGAAAGGTCTCTTGTACTAACAGGACGTCTATCTGGTGCGTGACCACGAAGTCGCGCACTAGATCTATCTGCTTAAGTAGCCCGTTCGCGTTGAATGTAGCGACAGTCAGAGAGCGAGGTTTTACCCTTCCACGCGATGTCATCATGTTGACATCGTGTGTTCGTATATCGATTTGATTAGGACGGCGTGCTTGAGGAGCACTTCCATCCTCGCGGGAGGGTTCCGCGCGGAATCCCTCATTTCATTCGAAAAGACTAGGAGCTCTTCGATGTCTATTACACCGAAGAGGCTCGTGACGCACGCGAGTGAACTCGCAACTCCGTCGGTGGAGTTACGAACCGGCGGCGGCGGCAACGACTGGGGGACGGTCTGTGGGATAATCCTCGGAGGCTTCACCCAAGCGTTCGCGATCGCGTTCGCGGGTGCCTGAGGGGCCTGGGATGCCTGAGGGGCCGCGGGCCTCCTAGGGGCTAGAGGAGCCCATGGAGGCTGTGCGAACCGAGGTGGATGCCTTGCCGGCTGTGTCCTGCGCGGCGCTTTGGGGCACCCGCGATAATTCGCGGGATGGCCCTTCTGTCCGCACAGGACGCAGCTGGGAGGATCCTCAGGGACCGGTCCCTTACGCGGACAGTCGGCTGTCGCGTGGTCGTCCAGGCACTTGACGCACCTTGGACGCGCGTGACAAAAACGTTGGGAATGCCCATAGAGCTGGCAGCGATGACACTGACCAGGAAAACCGCGACCGCGTGGAGGTTCGACCCTAAGGCCGGAGAGTTGGCAGACTGCCTTAACGTTGAAAATTTGCTTTCCTTCCGGGGAAAGCTCGAGATGAACGAGTACGAGATCGAACGGGACCCTAGTGGTCGCTCGGTACATGCGGTGTACCGAGATGACGGGGAAGGATTGGGACTTAAGGTCCTCGAAAATCCGCTCAGTAGTGAGCTCCACGGGGAGCCCTCGGACCACCGTTAAGCGGCGTTCATCCTCTAGCGCGTAGGTGTGGTATCCGTAACCACGTTCGCGGAGGAGACGAGTCAGACCACGGTGGTCCGACGAAGACGCGGTTTGAACGCGGATACCGTCGGCGGTATTTCGGGCGGACGTGAAATGGAGCTTGTGCTCCGTCATAAGTGCGGACAGAGTGTCCCACTTAGACTTGTCCCTTATGTAAAGCGGCGGCGGCGCGGGGGACTTCCGTGGCGCTGAAGGCGCAGGCGCTGAAGGCCCCTCCGCGGGCGCTGAAGGCGCGGACGACGGCGACGCGGACGCGGGCGCTTCGGGCGCGATCGGCGCGCGTACGCGAGTCGGGCCCGGGCCAGAAGAACGGTCGGACGACGCGGGTTCGCTACTAGCGGGTTTTGAGGCCCGTTTTCGCGGGACGTTCGAGGAGAGCAGACAAAAGTAATACCACTAATTCTTGCTTCAAATCCTTGTTTAGAGACGTAACTAGATCAGACAAAAGTAATACAACTAATTCTTGCTTCAAATCCTTGTTTAGAGACGTAACTAGATCAGACAAAAGTAATACAACTAATTCTTGCTTCAAATCCTTGTAGTTTATAATGGATCATTATGAAGGATAATTAATTTGCAGCATTTGTTCGGCTCAGTGCTCCACCGCTCGTTTGAAGCTCTTGAACGTGATCAAAGCTTTGAACGACCATTGAACATAAATTGCGGAAGATTTGGCATGTACTATGAATTAAATTTAGTGTATCGTTTACATTTCCCTTTATACTTATTTGTAGATTGAATAAGCAACCAATAATTATATAATACTAGCTTTATTTTATGACTTTGCTTGTAAAAATTAAATTTCGATAAAAATATAAAAATAACAATACCTTTTAACAACGGACAATGGTAGAGCGTTCGTTTAATATATTTTGAATATATCATAAAATATATTTATAGGAAAATCAATTAAAAATGAACAAACAAACAGTATTAATAGTATGCAATTATAATATATATAACTTAATTGACCAAACTGTCTTTCTATTGACTATAAAAATAATATAATTAAATAAATATAAGTTAAGTTTATCTCTAATTAATCGTAGCGAGTAAAATTTCATAGTAAGGTGAGTAATGGCCTTAAATACGTCATCGTCCTTTGATTCAAATGCATTATAAGGGGCGTGAAGTATGAGTTATGGCTTGTGAAAATAGATGGCGAAGATAGTGAGGGAAGATTTTATATCGATATTTGGAAATATATACAATCGGCGGTAATAGTTAGAATTTGTAGAGCAAATAATAATTTAAGACCTGTTGAATTGTTTTTGTTTTTGTATATACAACGTTTTAAAGATAATACATAGTAAGAATAAAGTTTCTTTATTAATTATTTTAACTTTTTATAAGTTATATTAAACACTATTATTTAGATGCTGAGGAATAGATAATGTTAGACTATTAAAAAACATGCAACTCGATAAGCAACATCACGTAATTAATATTATCGATGTCATCCCATCACTAGTCTACACCTGTCGCTCATAAACTATAGCTGTATAAACATAAAAGAACCAAAATATCTCCTTTTATCTTCACTGACTGCTTCCATTTAATTTACATAAAAGATTTAAATCTAATTTATCATCTAGTTATAAACATTTGGTTTTCGATATAATTTTCATTAAAAGCGTTAAGAATTTATTGGTAAAATATTGCTGGTTTGAAAGTTACCTCCGAAAATACTTATTTGGTTTATTTTTTCACATAGTTGTAAAAATGTGTCTTATTTTGTATTTTGTCAAACTCTACCTATACAAATCCTTAGGGAAGTCATAATACATATTAATTAATGGTACCATATTTCATAAAACACCTAAATTATAAATATTTGGGGTACATATATATGTAAACAAAATTAATAGATTAAATCTAACAACTCTATTCAGTTCACCGGAAATTACGTACAATTAACTAAAAGGGGTAAATTAAAAAGAATGATAAATTGAGTTTAATAAATCATAGAATTATTATTTTGAATTATTAAATAAATATTATTACATATAGTGCTAAAAATAGAGTTTATTATTTTGAATTATTACATAAATATGATTATTATAATAGGGCAGGGATAAACCCATAATGGGTTTTACTTACCACAATTGTATCTTTGTTAATTGAATTCAATGATTGAAACAATAGGATGAATGTATTGTATAATACAAAACAGACTGTAAATATGCCTCATACATTTTCAATAAAGGTGGATTCACGGCAATGAGCTTGTATCTATACCTAATATTTTCTCGAATGGCCAAGAAACATGCGAAATGTACATTGAAAACTTAGCATAAATAGATTTATATCTGGTTATCCATTAGAATAGCAGTCTGATTTATTGCGATTCAACACGCGAGGATCTCTCTAAGTATGTCATGAGATAAATACATGAATAGCATAAATGCATAATTGCTATTGATTGAAACTATCATTATTTTATAAATAACATTATTTCATTATCTTTATTAGAATTAAATAGAATCTGATGTTGCTGTTTATTTTTAACAGCTGTATTAAACAATACTTAGTTATAATCGCGTGCTAGTACATCTTCGTGTAAACAATCATTACCCTGTCACCGCGGTATCATTTCGTCCAGGGTAATGACGCGAGTGACATGCAACGTTGACGGAACAATTGTTTTGATTGAATAATAGCTTGTTAGGTATCGACTATTGATAGAATTGGAGCGCTTTAACAAACAAACAAACTTTAATAGTGTAATAAATTTGCCAAAAGCATTATAAAATATTATATGGTTTTTCCATTATTATTAATTTTTTATTGGGTTATGGATTGATGATTTTTTTAAAAGCGTTTCATAGATGATTTTTCATAGTTTTAGTAGTATAATCCCTAATTACAAATACGCACCTTATCTTTGATGTTTGATGTTTAGACTCATTCTGTATCGGACAAAGGAATTCAAAAGCACAAATTATGTGCTGTCTATCGTAAATCAAGCGCTACAATCAGCTAGATACGAAGAAGCGTTTCATTCTCGAAACCAAACAGCGTATCACTACCGCCGACATGTTCCAATCAACCTTCACTTCACAAGCACGCCGCAGACGTCTCGATACAATCGAAACTGCAACTGCATTTCAGCTGCACGGCCTTTGATACGTCCATCGCTTGTCTGTCCAAACGATTGTACCAAACGACCAATCAACCGAGACCTCCTATCCTATTAACTTCCTCCCCTTCAAGTTTTAAACGCAAAGCATCGAGAGCATCACGGAAGATCAAGACAATGTGGTCACACATCACCCGCTTTGAATTCAGAATAAACCGTCATTTCAATTGTCAAGGCTTACTCGTAAACAGAGGAGGTGATAAATTAATGCCCCAGTACATTAGACCGTGATAATAAAACACGCATTAAAGCGTAATTGCTGACAACCCTCCCACCTCGCTCAAAATTTTAATTTCGATTTATATCCATGCCTAGCTTATACAAGATCTTAAAAACTTGGTTCAAACAAGAGGAGCAATGGTTGCATCGAGGAGCGATATATCTGTGAGGATAATAGGGTGTAAGTCTAAGATAGAGGGCATCTAACAGCGAAACTCACTCTCGGGGGTAATCGCGCACGAAAGCGTCTGGTAATAAAAGTGGTCGTAAAATTGTAACGTTACGACCCGTGAGACGGCAGAGTGCACTCGATGGCACACTGATACGCTTTTTTGGGTTCACTAGCTTCTACGAGTTGTACAATTGATTTATGGATTTATTTTCTTTATTGACAGGATGTTACCAAGTGCCACTATGTGTATCCGATCGGTTGAAGTTTAGATTGACTTTCATTTGTTTGATTGAGGAAGCAACTTTCATGATTCCCAGCTGATTCGTTCTTCCGATTCTAATAATATTATTTCAACATCAAAATAATATATAATAATCTAAAGATTATTATATATTATTTTGACAGTAATTAATGTTTTAGTACTGAATATTTTCCACTTAATAAAGTTTCTATTATATAAATAAAATATTAAAAACACAATTCATTTTACTTTTAATCCTTGTCTATTTTATCCTTTTGCTAATTTCCACTCCGTAAATTTGTAAAATACAGTCTTTGCTGTTAGCTCTCGCCATTTCACTTTACAAGCTTTCATTGTAAGTAAGCAGCTGCCTTTCAAAGGCTTTATCTTCATTCTAATTGGTCGTAAGACGCGCGCATTACGAGACTCAGTGATTTTATCCTAACCCGCTTTTGTAAAGCATTGTACTTGGTGATTGTACGCGAGTCATTATTGACGACAATCACACGGCTTCCTAGCTGCGTCTACGGTAATGTAACTTAAGATTATGTTTTGCTTCAAATAGGTAATATATATTAGTTTCTTTAAAATAATTTAAATATTCTTTTTTTTTTTTCAAAAAAATATTTAGAATTGATTTTTTACAAAACAGGGATATTTTACAATGATATATATATGTTAAAAACTTAATTAAAAGTTTTTATTATTATTTTATGAAACCATTACTTTTAATAAGTAAAATATTTTTAAGTAGTTATTATATTATTAATAATTTCATTCTAGAAAAATGTGACGTCTTGATATTTAATGATAATGTTTGTTTTAAATATAATTTATTGAGGACAACTGTTTCTTTCCATTAAATTTTGTGGATCGAAATATCTAATTCTCTATTAATCATTTTTCGTTAACAAACTACATGAGAGACCTGATCTCTCTAGAGATCTTCTAAATAACTGAGAATTCGTTTTCCTCCCATTCTAGGGATAGCTTAAAACAAAAGATACGTTATTCTTGATTTTACTTTAAAAGTACTCTTGCAAACTTTCCACTTAATAGGAAAATATTCTCTTCACACAAATTTGTTGTTAGATAATGTTATTTATAAAAATGGGAAAAATATTTATTTGGCTTAAGACCAAAAAGGAAACTAAAAACTTTATGTAATATCTCTCACTACAAATGTATATATCAAATATAATATCTAAAAATTATTTTCAGCCCGGGTTCCATCAATGCTGAATTGAATATCCGAACGTAAAGTTCTTCTGTAATTCAAGCCTACGAAGTCGCGGTTATTAGCCAAAATAAACAAATCTAACTTAACTCAATCAACTCAACCCTTAATACAAAGTTTGGCAAAAAAAAATCATGTTAATTGAAATATTTAACATCGTGTAATTTTTCCTAAAAAACATTCTCAAATTTAAATAAAATACCTTTAATAAAATTACCACACGGGTCTTGAACAGTGATATCTCTAAGATTTGATAACATTCTTATATATTATATTAAACCAACATATCTAAAGAAAATTGCTTCTTACATCTATTATGTGATTTTTTATTAATAAAAAAAATTATGAAAGAAATAAGTTTTGAATACATTACTTGAACCTACCTGATATATTGAACATAACAAAGCACTACGCGTGTCTAAGTAATATCATTTGCGTATTCAAACCTTTGGAACCGTGAAAAATATCCATAATAAAGTGACCATTGATGTGTCATCTTTTAAAAAGATTTGCTATACGACCCTTTTAGTGATATTATTGAGAGTGTGGAGCGACAGGGTAATGACGCGGAAGAGATTGATCACTCCCTTGAAATAATATCAAACATTGCTTTTATTTGTAACAGAGTTGCTGTCCGATGGAAGCGTTAATTAAATTGTATTTAGAGCACTTTGTGTAATGATAGGGAACGGATAAATATTGAGCGATAGTAAATTTTATTTTTAAATTAAATTATTTATTTATTTATTTCATTTTTTTATTTATTTATTAATTACTATCCCTTCATTAGGGGGTTTTATTATCCCTGTGATTACATTATCATGTCTTAACAAACATATAAATAACAGATACAAAGTACACCAAAACTCATGACCAAAATCTGTGGATCACACAAAGAATCTACCCGTGTGCGGATCGAACCCACAACCTTTGGTTCAGCAAACAGAGCCACTAACCACTACACCAACAGATAATTAAAGATAAAACTTCATTTTAATAAATATATAAATTATAAAATATTATATACTTCATAAACATTTGTATCTAAATGTGTTATTTAATAAGTCTGTACTACTTAATTTAATTGCCAATAGCCGAAAATAATTTGACAATATAAACGTCATACACAGCCAAAATAACTCATAACGAGTCGAATACATTAGTTTTATTATATCATAAATCCCTCGATGTTGACCGTTAACAAATTATATTGTTAGTAATTTGTGTCGCCGCTGAGATGTTTACAGCGCTGTGTAGACACTCGTATTATATCGTTTGATTAAATAGACCAAGTGTTACTAATAAATATCTTATATGCCAATTAGTATATTTTGAATGCGATTCTATTATCGTTCATATTGTTATAGATGACAAAGGACAGTCATATATAGATATAATCATAAATTGTAACATATGTTCAGTTTTCAAATATTGTTATAAAAGTTATTTAAAACGGCCATAAAAAATTATGAATTGTATATAGTGTAGGAGAATGATGAATGCCACAATTCTTTTTAGTCTGGTGATTACGAAGTCTGCATGTGTTATAATTAGCTCATTAGCACGTCAGTTTTTATGATGTCGTTGGACTGCGCATGCGCAGTTTTTCTTGCAAATCTAAAATAAACATATTTTACATTATAGTTAGAAAAATGTTGGCATGAACGCTTGCGTTTAAGTTCAAAACAATTATTTAGTGTAAGTTTGACATATTAAAATTAAACTAAAACTGACCAAATTACTTAAGTCATACTATGCAACAAGTGTAATTTAAAATACTGGCCAAATATAATAATATTAAAACTGATTCGGTTACTATTTCTATAGTAATCCTATTACAGAGTATTTTTATGATAAAAGACTATTACAAACGATTCTTGTATTATTTTTACAATCATAAATAGTAATTATACTCGTCACTTTAAGTTTATGAAGGTAATTAGTAATGTATGTAGAGACTATACTCTACAATCTACATTGTATACAAAGTCAACAATACAAGCTAACCAACATTCTTAAAACCAGAAACCACTCTACTTCGTCCTGTGTAGCAATTTTTATTAGGGATTTTTTTGCAATTTGCAATTGCAAATAAAGATATAGAGCGAATAGTTATTATTATTTCTGTAAATTAGTTTAATTGACATAACACGGTTTAGTTTAATGTTATAATACCTTAATTATCTTTTTGTTTTGTTTTAAACGTATTAGAATATGTAGAGTTAATATTTACATAAATTTACAAATTACAATAGTGGCTCTATGTATTTAGTATTTCAAAATTAAAATTACACCTTAATTTTACTACTACTTCTATTTCACATTTGCCAATATATTTGCTTTAGGCCAATTATGCTCTAACTGCAATGAGTTACAGACCTATTTTCTTTGTATAAATAGGTGGATAGGTGCTCTGTATGCACGTGTATTTGAATAACAAATGAAAGGTAATTAACTGGGCTCGTAAATATTGTTGACGCTCAGATTTCGTGCGACGCCGTGACATGCTTGTTCCAGGACAAAACGGCATTGAGAGGTCTGGTAGTGCATTTTTTTTATAGATATTACTATGAATATTAAGCTTTTAAGAACATTAATGTAATATAAGAGTTTTCTTATTAAAATAAGATCACAATAATGATATATTTTTAATATAATAATGAAAATCGATCATCAAAGTTTATATTATTATCAAAATTAAAAATACTTTTAGCTATAATATTACAATAAATCTCCAATGCTTTCCTGTTCATCCCTTAGTCCGACATCGCTAATGGTTTTGAAGCATCGATATTGATGCTCCACGATGCATTGTTTGCTGTTGTCCCATTTGCTTATTTTTGCAGCTGTCTTTAAACATTCATACATACATACTTTGTCCACAGTTTAGATTGAAAATACAATATTATATAATGATAAATATTGTTACAAAATATAAATGACTTAAGCAATATAATATAAGTTCCACATGCTCTTTAGGTACTTATAAAATATATGTACCTAAAGAGCATGTGGAACTATTTTTACAAGATGACTTTTGGCCTGTTGGAATAGCATATCGACGGTTTGTTAGATTTAGTCACAAAAACAAATCTGCAAATACCTTGCGAGCGTGTTTGAACAATATACCTAACAATTGATCATGACAAAAATGAAAATAGTAACCTTTAATTGTAAAAGTGTAACTAGGTCAGTAGACTGTATACGAGGACTTTGTCAAAAGGTGGATTTGATAGCTTTACAAGAGACGTGGTTATTGCCACATGACCTATCTTTTCTGGGTACCATTGATGACAATTTTGCTTACACGGGCACTTCAGCGGTAGATACGTCTGCCGGCATACTGCGCGGGCGGCCACACGGAGGAGTCGCTATTTTATGGCGAAAAAGTGTGTTCCCTATAGTTGCAGTAATTACCTGTTGCAGTGTACGTCTGTCTGCTATTAAAATAACGCTTAACGATCGCTCCTTTCTAGTGTTTTCAGTGTACATGCCTACGGATTCTAATGACAACTTACTAGAATTTACTGAGTGTTTAAGTGAGATTAATGCGGTGATCGAAAATAATAGTATCGAGTCTGTTTTCATAGTGGGTGATTTTAACGCTCATCCGGGTGAAGTGTTTGCTAACGAGTTGTTTTCGTTTTGTTCGGAGCAGTTATGGTCGTGCGTAGATATAGACACTTTACCGTCGGATACTTATACATTTATAAGCGACGCGCACGGATGTCGGCGCTGGCTCGATCACTGCTTAGTGACCGACGCCGCGCTGCCGGCCGTGCACAGTGTATCGGTATTGTATGACTCATATTGGTCCGACCATTTACCTATTATGTTAGAATGCAATTTAAGCGTAGTTCGAAATACGTTCATACAACCTTCATTAAAGGTAAATAAAACTATATGGGGTGAGCGTTGTTCTGATCAAAAAGTTAAATATCGTAATTACTGTGATACACATTTAGAACAAATTGTCTGTCCTTCTGAATTAAATCAGTGTTGTTTGCAAAATTGTAAAGATTCAAGCCATTTAGAATTAATAGATTTGTTGTATAAGAATATAATACGAATACTTGTTAAGGCGTCTGAACTAAGTCATTATGTTAAAAATGTAATTAAGTCTAGAAATGTTACGGGTTGGAACAAATACGTCCGTGACGCTCACGAGAGGGCCCGACTTTGTTACAAGTTTTGGTTATTGTGTGGAAAACCATCATCCGGTGTGGTTTTTAACGATATGAAAGAATCTAGAAAAACATTCAAGAATAAGTTAAAATGGTGCCAAACCCATGAACAACAAATAAAGATGGACATTATTGCTAAACATCATTCAAATAAAGACTTCGGTAAATTCTGGAAAACCACTAACAAAGTAAATCATAGGCCGGGCCTTGCCGTGAGTGTTGAGGGTGTGAATGACCCTCGTTGTATAGCGGACCTGTTTCGACAGCATTTTAGGGTGCAATCACCTCTAAAAAATACACCTCCACTGCCTGTGCTCGATTCTGAGGCCGTTGCTTCTGAGCGAAGCGTGACATTTACTGAGAAACAAGTAGTTGATATTATTATGTCGTCAGTCAGAGGTAAATCGCCCGGGCATGACGGTCTCAGCATCGAGCATCTGCAGTACGCTGGGGTCCACCTGCCACGAGTTCTGTGTATGTTTTTTAATGTATGTATGAGTCACTCCTATCTACCAGAAAGTTTAATGCGTACCCTTGTTATACCGATTATTAAGAATAAAACTGGTGATTCATCACTACTATCTAATTATAGACCTATTTCGTTAGCAACTGTCATTGCCAAGGTACTGGACGGTCTGCTTCTGTGCCACCTTAATAAACATTTAACGATCAACGATGCACAATTCGGATTTCGACCTCGTTTGTCTACTGAGAGTGCTATCTTTTGCCTCAAGCAGACTGTTCAGTACTACTCGGCAAGGAAAACACCCGTATATGCCTGTTACCTAGATCTTTCAAAGGCTTTCGACCTAGTTTCATATAATGTACTTTGGGGTAAATTACAGAACAGTACCAACGTTTCATCGGAAGTTATCAATTTGTTTAAATACTGGTATGGGAATCAGGTGAACTATGTAAGATGGGCAGGCTCTTTTTCAACCGAGTATAGGCTGGAATGTGGAGTGAGGCAAGGGGGATTGTCCTCGCCAGCGCTCTTTAATTTATATTTAAATGGCTTACTTGATGAGCTCAGTAACACCGGAGTCGGATGTCATATTGACGGTATGAGTGTTAGTAATATAAATTATGCTGATGATATGGTGTTGCTGAGCCCATCAATCGGAGCTCTGAGAAAGCTAGTAAATATATGTGAGTCCTATGCCGACGCCCACGGGCTCAAATATAATGCACTCAAGAGCGAGCTCATGATTTTTAAATCTGGTAATAAAACCTACCACAATATACCGCCGGTTACACTATGTGGAGTGAATCTTAAAGTAGTTAAAGAATTTAAATATTTGGGTCACTGGGTCTCGGACGATTTGAGAGACAACACAGACGTGGAGCGGGAGCGCAGGTCACTGTCTGTTCGATGTGGCATGTTGGCCCACCGGTTTGCACGCTGTACTAAAGCAGTAAAAGTCACGCTTTTTAAAGCATTTTGTCAAACCTTTTACACGTGCAGCCTGTGGGTGAACTATACGCAGAAGGCATATAGTGACCTGCGAGTCCAGTACAACAACACGTTCCGGGTGTTGATGGGGCTGCCACGTTATTCTAGTGCGTCTGGCATGTTAGCAGACGCAAATGTAGACAGCTTTGCCACAATTATGCGCAAGAGGTGCGCTTCTCTTTTATACCGTGTCCGTGACAGCCCCAACAACATCTTGAGGACACTAAGTGGCAGGTGGGACTCACCAATCTTAGAGCGTTGCATACGACTCCATGCAGTTAGGTAGATCTTTTGTGAGCCGAAATTAGTGATAAGAACTCTACTAACACTAGTTTGCATAAGTCTGTATTTATTTACTAACAATATTATGGAATAATTTTCTGAATTAAACGATTATTATTAATATATTTTCTATTATAACTTACCATTTAAAATATTCTTTAATATTCCAGCTACTTAAATAAAAAAAAGAATTAAGCATGCAGTTCTCACAGTATATCTCGATACCAAGTTAAACGTTATTAGTTTGTCATATTGTATACCAGTAACTAAGTTCTAAACTGTTCGAAGTGTTATTAACACCTAACACGTCCAAGCTAATCACGCTATATATCACCCATTATCTGTCTCTCGAAGGCAACAGAACAAAACGACACCAACAAATGAGTGCGATTTTTCTTCTGCATCCGTAACCGAGGACTCTGTCAATAGCAGGACTAAGGTATACGATGAAGCGTTTACATTTATTTTATTTATTTATTAGTATCATTTAAAGATTTATTTTTAAATTATGATTTATGTTCTATTATGATATTATGATCATTATCTCAAAATATTTTGTGCCACACAACATTTAGGGTAGATTATTTTAAACTTATTTAAAAATATAAATGAAAAATTTTCAATATTTTCTAGTTCTGGGGAATATATATACATTTAGTATGTTTTCTTTAAAAAGTAATGAGTGAGTAAGGTTATAATCGGATTCTAGTAACCATTCGCGTATCACGTAGACCACACAGCAGCCGCGCCCCATCTGCCGCCCTAACCACTGTTATATTTTATTTGCCCCATAAATTACGTTTTATTACACATATTTTGCCGCGTTATAATAACTAATGTACCCACTCTCAAATCGCATGTAACGCAACGTTATGCGCTTTGCGTTATTTATATGTTTTTTATTGCCGTTCACCCCCAAATTGTTTAAAATTACTTGATGACGTGCGCTGTAAATGTGTTGGCTAAACAATTGTTTTGTTTGTATCGCAAAAATAAATATTATTTTAATGGATATGTGACAAATACTACAAAAGGCAATATAATGAATGATAAAATAAATTAAAAACACAATTGGATTCGTATTCGAAGTCGTAAATAAATCTAATAGATAAAAGATGGTCACAATTGGATCATTTAGATCTATCGATGTTAAATTTGTCGATAAAATTAAATTTCTATAAAAAATGCTGATAAGCGATAAGTTGACAGGAAGTCAATTTTAAATCTCAAAATGGTTCATGCAGTGTGCGATATAGTATTAAGTTGAACAACTCCCTCGGTAGGATCTTGAACTTCTATTGACAATTGCTCCTCTGAGACAGCACTTTGAGGCACGACTTCGGTGAAATCGATGACATTTCAGTGTATCAAGAAACTTGTATGTTATGTGATATTGTCTTATCTATTTATTTGTTTGATTGTTAAAGTCTATGTTAAAGATAAGATAAGAAATTGTTGTAATTTCAAATTATTTTTGACATCAATATTACAATATCTTTCATCATAATTATAAAAGTTCAGACCATAACTCAATATGTAAATCTCGAGAAAGTTTGATAAAACGATAAAAACTTGTTAGTTTGACTGGTGTTACAATGCTTGTTCAAGGGGTGGTTTGAAAAATTACCCTCTCGCCGTAAGATCTATGGACGCCATTAAAATGCTACGCCGCACAAATCATTGCGTTTTGCATCATTTTAATTTATTTGCCAGTGACACCAACCCCTATGAAACAAACTGATTTATTGTTCGTGGCTAATACAATGTCGGTTTTGTTTAATGGATGTGGATAGATGATACTAATAATTTATCAATTGACAATTTTATTATTCTCTACTATCCTGCTATTGGAAATGCATTTTGAAATATTTTTATTTTGTGAATAATAAATATACGCATTCGTATGTAGTTTATATATTTTTATGGTGGTAGTTTAAAAAGATGAAAAAAAATCTTATTAATTTTCTGAAATGGTATCAAAAATAAATATTTTTCTACCCTCGCTTTAAATATGTATAATTTGGCAATTTTAAAGCAATTATGCATGAAAGTATATTATCTTATCTTATCTTTCATATTTGACATCTAATAATAAATTTTATCCAACAGCCATTTTAATATAATAATAATTAATCATTTATAAATCTGTCAAACTCCTTTTAGCAATACAACATTCCATATAATAAAGATCAAACATCTAATGTTCATCTCGGGATTAAAAATAAAATAAATCATGATTATGAACAGAAGTGCGTCCCATTAAACCAGACATTCAATGCACATATAAACATAAACCCCACGTAGCACTGGTGTCGTTATAAATAACGATAATAGCTTAAACAAAAACATCAGATTATAACGAAACGAAACTGAATGGTATGACGAATCAGTTATTTTGATGAATGGCGAGGAAAATGTTGATACTCAGCGATTAGATATAGTTTTATATTATGTATTCGTATATAAAAATAACGAATATTATGAATAATATACGTGACAGTAATTTTGAACATTTTATTTCGCGTGATATAAAATATGGCAGTGGGGTTTGTGATGGATGGAGCGGACATAATTGGTGGGCATCCGTGTTAATGAATCGTGCGTAATGAAAAATGATTATCGCTGTGACAGCCCGTCCGCCCGTGACGTTTGGTCCAAATTAATGAAAAATGGCGGACCTTTTTGAACTTTGCCAACGGATATATTTACTCAATAAATAAGCAAAACAGATCATTTTAGTATGTCAGATAAATCAAGTTTAATTTTCGAAACATCAATCTATTTATATGATGTGGTTTTTTATAAACTTATCTGTAACTTCTTTGGAACTACTGGAAGAATGAATGACAGCTAGAGACCTAGTAAAAAGATTGTAGTGTATAAATAGTTATCTTGATAATGATTATTTTTGTAACCCAGCATAAATAGATACCTAGAAAAACCATTACAGAGATAGAGAAAAATGTTTAATAGCCCATCTAACAAATGCATTTCGAAATTATTTTACATACCCCAAGCCTGGAGAGCCGATAAGCGGCAACGAAATGACCGCAGGGAATATAAAACTGCTGTCCGATGACAAAGTGCCGCTCATAACCGCTCACCCCCCAGTATTTTTACGTTTAAATGCACTTACCACCCTTTTCACAGCCATATCTATGCTAATATAATAAAATACGACCATGTACACGGTTTTAGGGCTCATTCGAGCGATAGAGACGGATTTATTGAATGAAATCTGACTGTTATATTTGCAATAACATGATTTGATGGTGAAGAATGAATGTAACTGTATACATTTATTACGTACATAAAAACAAACGAAATTATTTTTATAGTAATTATTGTTATTTTTGCAAAGTTATACTTATATTTCTACATCACAAATGAAGGTAGAGTTAAAAACTTGAATCCTGAAAAGAATAATTACATTAATTTATCCTAACAATGTATCTATCCACAACTAAAAGTTACACTGAATCAAGAACATTCAAATGCTGTCGTGAGATATTGTAACACAGTGCTAGCAATAAAATACTTTACGTTAAACAAAGCATTACAAATTGCTTACAACGCAATCTAACATGTCCATACGAATAATAAATTAGAACGGTCGATTAATTTCAATGGGCATTTTCACTGATGATATATATCCATCTGTCGGTCTGTGTCGCTTCTAGGGTGTGAGAGAAGTGAATTATTTTTAATGATAATTGTTGTTGTTATATTGTCTGTGAATCTAAGGTTTTGGATATGAAGCTATAGAAGATCTATTTTCTTATTAACCAAGTTTTAGAATAGAATTTGTCTTTTTGGACTGTTTTTTTGGTCATATAATCAAATTATAGTAATGTATGTTATTCACGGTTTTCTTACTATGTTGTCTGTAGAAATTAAAAGTTAAAGATCTGACATTAAAAGAAACTTTTTACTACACACATCCAGAAACAGAAACCACCGCAAATATGATATTAACTAAACTATATCATTTCGTACATAAAGTAATCTTTTAATTGAAATGTATAAATTTGGTGATAGAAAAGGTTAAAAGTAATCGTGTCTTTGTTTGTTTTAAGTTCACGAAACTAATTTGGTAAGATGAAAATGGCGTAACGAGAAGAATCTTAAGTATACATTACAAATACATAAGAATACAAACAGATACGACGAAAAGAGGCAACTGAAGAAGGCATAGAGGAGTTGCGAAAAAATTATATGTTAAAGAATGAAGATGACAGTCATCTCTACGGAGATGACGTATAACAGAAGAGGATGGAGGGAGCCAACATATTACTCCAAATAATTGAGATAAGGTCAGGTGGTTCATAACTAAATAGTACATAGAAAATATATGATGAAAAATAATTGCTTTATATATCCAATTCATAAAACATTGCTGTTTTTTTTTTGTACCGAGATTAAGATTTAGCTATTTTAAATATACAAGTGATACCAAAATCTATGGCTAGTTTAGTTTAAAAATATATTACTCTAGCTACTTCATCTTATCATCCCTTCATTCACTAGCTTAAAATTTAGTAACTAAATAGACATAAAATTTAATATGTAAATTGGATCATGTCAATTAAGAGAGCTAAAATTTAACATATTTATGTCTATCTCACTCGCACCCACGAAAGTAAATAACATACTTTGAGAGAAGGAGAGACAAATATTATATTTGACAGGGCAATTTGGCGAGAGTCACCAATCTTATTATGGATGTAAATGAATATGGAATGAATCCATTATTTCACAAACAAGGGTGTTGATAATATTGTAGGGACGGCTCCATCAAAATTATAAAATATATAACATAGAGCTGTTAGTTATTTTATATTAATTTATTAACTTCAGCTAGTCATTTATTATACTCAACTATATATAAATATTCTGACCAACCAAAAGTTATATATAGTACATATTATATCAGAATTAAAATAATAAAAATATTTAATTAATCGCTCCATGTAATTCAGTAGTCATTAAACCTCTATAATGAATACCCTACCATATTTTCGCCTCTTACGTGGGGTGTTATTTATTGGCTTATAATTATCACTTAATTCAAGACGTTCATGTAGACGTTCCCCAAAATTCACTTACATTTTACAATCTGAGCTGACACATGACAAAATAACTTACTAGGCGCTCTATTATTTGTAATAGAAAGAAAACATGTTTCTTATTGAAATCAATGTTTGGATGAACTAAATATAAAATTATCAATAATAATTATTATTATCACCTGACATAATTATCAATTAATTAATTCTAAGATTAAGTCTTAAATTAGTTAGTTTTAATAATGTCTGTACATAGTTAATAAAATTATTCAATAGTTGTATATAAATAAGCATATCATTAAACTATTTATCTTTGTTGTGCTGTTTCCCCAGAATCTATCACAAAGATGATGAAAATTTGTAGTAAAATGTGAATGTTAAAAACATGTAAAGTCACAAGACTAAGTAGAGTAAGAATATTATGTAAGAGGAAGTACGAAAGTAATCCCTGTAACAGAAAAGTTTCGTGAATTTCTGTATCTGTCAGTCACTTAGTAATGTAAAATAATAACAAGATAAAAAAATATAATTTACATAACAAAAAATCTTATACTCGCAAACAAAAATATCTCAGTACAAATTCTCTAGCAGTAACAATTTTTCATCACTAAAGAAATGCAAAGAACATTGTAAATATTTATGAAATGAGATGAAAGCGTTTCATCACTTACAGCTTCTTTTATTGTTTTGACTAATTTGACGCCAACTATAAGTATATTATATCTATATGAAGATTTATCTTGATTTTTTTCTGCGGTAGTGTCTTTGAGTCGATGGGTTTGGGTTCTCTTCATATTAAAATTATATTTTGTTATATATTTAGTAGTATAATATGTTGGGCAATACATTAAAATCTAGATAAATCACCATCTTCTGTTCGTTATCTTCATATCAAATAAATGTAAACTAAATTTCTAGAATGCGATACAACCAAAGTGCTAACTAGCGTGGGTCACCGCAGATTAAGGTGTAAGAGAGGCAGAAGATCAACAATATTAAAGAAAGATAGAGATAGGTGATGTTAATTGAATCGGAGTGTAGGGTTAATAGTGGGTGTTGATCTTAATTGTACCGTTGTCTTGTTTGCTTGTCTAGGGTTGTCGCTTAATGACCTTGGGTGTCTGTGTTGAGTTACGATGCTTTTAAATCAGGGTTCATTGTTTGATTTAAACTATCTATCGGTGAAATAAGTATAGTAATGTTTCACATTAATTAAAACCATATGTTAGGTAATAGTAGTAATAGTAGTAAAGATTGCTATGTATCTGAAGATAAATTTAGCTTCAATAGAAACACCAAGACATGTACTCAATAAAAAACGTAATAAAATGGAAGAATGGCAATAGAAAATAGTATCTACATATCCCTTTATTACTTTGAATGAAGTCACTTTAATAAATCCCATCCTAGTAATTTAGAAACAACATGGTCCGTTCAAATTAAAATCAAAAGATCCTAATATATCTCCGGGACCACCTATTTAATCCCTAAATCCCGGGAATGGTGAAACGCTTTTATTACAGAGCAAAGCTTAATTTAGTCGCATCCTTGATATATAGACCTGACCACTGTCATATTACCAACTATTAGAACAGTAAATCTTTACCAACTAACCTTATTGGAAACTAACTGACACACTTTTTAATTGTGTTGACATTTTATCGTACTTACAGTCGTTTACAAAAAATATACTCTTGTATTTTATATCATTAAATAAAAAAAATATGAAATTATGTAAAATGTAGAGAATATTTTGAATGAATGAAAAAATGGTAGAGTCTAATAAACAATTTCAGAGCAATATATAACTTGATATAAATTATGATAGTTAAAGTTAATCGAAGCATCTTAAGTTTCAACAGAGTCGAACGATAACGATCAAAACTAAGCGACCCTAAAACAACCTCACTTACTATCCCGGGAGATCAGGACGATCCCGGGGATGCCGTCCCTTGTAATTCAGTTCCGTGATTACGTCCGGGATTTGTTCAACTAAATTGCTTACCGCATATTACTTTTCAACCATTGCTTTATAAATGCGATCTTTGTTTTCAAGTTAGAGAAACTACCTATATATTATTAAAAGTATTAGATTCATTGTATATATCACATATACATGAAGATTTAATAAAATAATAATTAAATAAATTCTATACACTACATATATTTATATTTGTTTATGTGTTAAAATTGTTTACAAAGATGTTTAGCCTCGTTAAGATTATTTAATTAAATGAATATAGAATGAAAAAAACATCTATACAACAGGATTCGGAACTGTGACCTCTAGGATATCATTCCGTCGCTCTTTCACTTGAGCATTCACGTCATTATACGCCTTGATGATATTGATTTTGATAAATCATTATGATAATTCATTATGATAAATCATTATGATAATTCACGTCATTATACGCCTTGAGCATTATAAATATAATCGTCTTTAACGGGAGTGAAATGAAATTTTATAGGATTTTTCAAAAATTTAATTAGTGTCTCTAATTTTGTAGTAAAAGTATAAGATACAAAACTCAAAATATTAACTTTGATATTTTGTATATAATAAAATCAACATATGGGCTACCTCCACCCTGAAAAATCTACTGACTTAAACAAGAAAGAACAAAAAAAATAATTGGAATATAATTATAGTACGATAAAACGACTGGATGTGGAAAGTGGAAAAAAAGGGCGATTCAAATTCAAATTTATTTTGGTTATATTAAAAATAAAAATACATAGAAGTATTTAATTGTGTATAGATGAATTATTTATAATAAAGTATCATATCAATTCCAATATGGACAATTCAGATTGTTTTGTAATCAATATAACTAATTAATATTATTGTAATGAATTTTGTAAGAATCTTAAATGTCCGCCTGAGGTCAAAATTAATATTATATTTAAATAATAACCCGTTTTGCGAATTATCAGATCCCAAAACTTAAATTAATAGGAAGCTAACTAAAGTTGAACTTGAAATTAATAGCCTTTGAGGTAACTAACTGCACAGATGAATTATTTATTACACAAACAAAAAGGGGTTTGTATTATATATGACGTGTTAAGAAGGTCACTGAAACCGAACATAATTCTGAAAGGTGCTGGAATGAGGTCAGTAAAAATGTGTCCTCTATGTAAATGTAAAACGCCATTTGTATGTAAATTTTATCGGTCCGTCCGTTTAATCCCGCGCTGTTACCGCTCAAACGAGCTTGTATCTGGCTTAACTGGATCAGGGTTGCCACATCGCGAATCGATGGTAGATAAAAAAAATAAGAACTTTCTATTTGTATTGTGTATAAATTAGTTTTATTTGGGACATGAACTTTAATATCAGACCCTTACACTAAACAGTGTAAAAAAAAAATTTAATATATTTTTTTTTCATAAATGAGTAACGGACAGGTTTAGCTACAGGGGATTAAACTCGTTTAAAACTGTAAAATGCGATTAATTTCTAAAAGAAATATTAGCCATCAAATTAACCCAACTCTGATTTTGATGATTTATTGAATCCAACCAAGTAATTCCAGCGTAGCGTATCAGTCTTGTATTTTTCTTTCACAATTGGTGATCTATCCTCGATTGTTTCACAGACGTCCTGTCAGGTCAGCTTAATTTAATTTCCGAGAGTTTCCGAGAGAAATTTGACGTAGATTTTATCAGTAAATATTATTAGTGTCATAAACTCCGCGCATCGCAAATTACCGTCTCGTTAGGAACGATAGGGCAACCGTGAAGGGGGGAACCATCATCTATTACAGAAGGTCTCTTCATTGCACTCCGCTCGATCCGCCCAAACTAGTCAACGTAGAAGCGTCATTATGTCAGGTGGGTATGACCGGCCATCAGTCGATCGTACTAGCATCCGTCTATCTTTCTCCCAATAAAGCCTTAGTTGAGAGGGACCTTAAGTCCTTACTCCAATTAGGTAACGCAACCATTCTGGCCGGCGACCTAAATTGCAAACATCCCCGCTGGAACTCCACTGTCGCAAACAGTAGAGGAAATCTCCTTGATAGGCTAAGTTACAAGGCTGGTCTCGACTTCGAGATCACCGCGCCTTTGAGTCCCACGCGATACTGCGACACAGACTTCCGACATGACAGACCCGACGTACTCGACATAGTACTCTTGAAGGGCGTGACACTCCAGTTACGTTCTATCGAGACGCTATCCGAGCTAGACTCTGACCATCGACCGGTCCTATTTCAGCTAGGACTTCCTCCCCTTAGGGAACCCGCGACCAAAACAATTATTAACTGGACGAAGCTTCGAGAGCAACTCCATTCCCCCGTACCAGTGCACCTCGACAAAATTCCTGACCAGATTACATCGGTCGAGGACGCTGTCTCAGCCGCGACTAACTTCACAGAACATTTGGTAGACAGCATAGGAAAGTCCTCGAGGGAGGTCCGAGTGAACTTCGAGGGTTACCGAGCACTCCCTCCGGACATTAGACTCCTCATCACCCGTAAAAACGCCGCGATTAGAGCCCATGACCGATACCCGACAGATGACAACCGACGGAGGCTGCGCCGTCTTCAGAGGGAGTCGAGACAAGCTCTCGACGACTTCAGAGATAGCGGCTGGGATAGGACGCTTGCGACGCTCTCTCCAACACACCAGGCATTCTGGCGGTTGCAGAGAGCGTTGAAGGCGGACACTGTCTCAGATATGCCTCCCTTGGTTGGACCTAACTCCGCCATCGCGTTTGACGACTCTGACAAAGCTGAGTGCTTAGCCGACAGTCTAGAGAGCCAGTGCCGTCTGTCTCCTCAATCCGTTGATCGCGATTATGTCGAAATAGTCGACAAATCGGTCAATATAATGTGTTCTCAGCCACCGGCCGGTCCGCCAATCGAGGAAACGAACCTAGACGAGGTGACGTCCATAGTTAGGGCGCTTCACGTCAAGAAATCGCCAGGTCCCGATAGGATCACTAACAAAGTGATAAAGCTTCTTCCGCCTCCTTTAATTTACCTATTGGTTACCATTTTTAACGCTCTACTGGCCGGTTGCTCGTTTCCGGCCCAGTGGAAAGAGGCCATAGTGATAGGGTTCCATAAGCCGGGCAAACCCCGGCATCTGCCTAGTAGTTACCGTCCCATTAGTCTTCTTAGTTCCCTAGGGAAAGTATATGAGAGAATCATCCTCTGTAGACTTAGATCGGAAGTCGAGAGACTCAAAATCATCCCAAATGAGCAGTTCGGCTTTAGAGCCAACCATTCATGTTCCCATCAGGTGCAACGCCTCACGGAGCACATACTGATAGGGGCCACTGTGAGGGCCAAGAAGCATAGGACAGGAGCGCTCTTCCTCGATGTAGCTAAGGCCTTCGACAGGGTCTGGCACAATGGACTGGTGTACAAGTTATACCAGTTCAAGGTGTCGGACAGACTCGTACTCATCATACGGGACTACCTGTCGAATCGCTCCTTTCGCTACAGAGTGGAAGGCGTTTTGTCAACCCCCCGCCCCATCAGGGCGGGTGTTCCCCAGGGTTCAGTTCTCTCGCCCATCCTCTACTCCATCTACGCTAGCGATATTCCTAGGCCGCGATCTAAAGTGCACCTTGCCATGTACGCGGACGATACCGCGCTTTACACGTCCTCTAAGGATCACTGGGAGATATACCAACGTCTCCAATCCGCAGTCGACTCCCTCGAGAGTTGGCTGCGGAAATGGCGGATCGAGGTAAACCCTGAGAAGAGCGTTTCGGTGCTCTTCGAACGGGGCCCCCCAAGGATCCTCCCGCGAATCAAACTCTTTGATAAACCGATACCTTGGAAAGACGAGGCAAAATACCTAGGAGTAACGTTAGATAGAAAGTTAGTTTTCACTGCGCATATTAGGACCGTTCGTAGCAGAGCGGCCTACATATTAGGTCGTTTATATCCGCTGTTAGGCAAGCGGAGTAAAATGTCCCTTCGCAATAAGGTGACACTTTACAAAGCTTGCATACGTTCCGTCATGTCCTATGCGAGTCCCGCTTTTGCGCACGCTAATCTGAAACCCCTTCAGGTGATTCAGAACAGGTTTACACGGATTGCAACCGGGGCGCCGTGGTTCGTACGCAACATCGATCTCCATAGAGACTTGAACCTTCCGACCATCGCTCAGTACTTCAAGGGGCTTTCCCAAAAGTACTTTGAACGTGCTGAGCGACACCCGAACCCACTGGTGGCTGACGCCGCAGAGTATAGACCACGTAAGACTACTTTAGTCAGAAAAAGAAGACCCAAGTCGGTACTCGTTGACCCCGACGACGCGTTCACAGTAGGTAATAACGTGTACGCGTAGGCATAATTGACACCACACAACATACAGACACACACCGTCTGTACCGGTATAGACGAGGTCCCAACTGAGTAAGTGCTCCGTTGCTCCGGCGTTCTGCCGTCGGAGGACGCTAGTGTCCAAATTTCCTTAGCTTCCCTCCTGACTAACGACGCCCCGAGCCGAGGTCCGTGTCTCAATCTAAGACGCCCTCGGGACGTCGTTCCCCATGGGGGCCCATCTGGCCCCCCCTTTTTAAGGGTGGGTCTCCTGACCCACCCATTCCCCCGGTGACGCTGTAATAGCCAACAGGGCTAACAGCATAGACAGACAAAAAAAAAAAAAAAAAAAAAAAAAAAAAAAAAAAAAAAAAAAAAAAAAAAAAGTGTCATAAAGGTCAATATTTATAAGACCAGCAGATTATTTAATTACAGATTTTTACATATACATATATTTCGCCAATTTCGAATTTTGCCGTATTCAAGTAAAAATATTTCAAAATAAATGTTTGTATGTTAACACTTAAATGGAATGACAATAAGATGTGGGAACTACTGAACAGACGTACAGACCAACTTTTAGACTTAGGTAGAGTGTCTAAAGATACTCCAGTAGCAGTTTCTGTCTTTTTGTTTCAGATAAAAGATACCTGATTACATCTGGTCTCCGTCACTTATATATTTAAGAGTATTGCCCAAAATGAACCCACATGGGGATCTAAAGTTAAATGGCAGTAACAATTTTCGGATAATAATGTTGCTGTAAACCATTCTTAATAATAAATGTTATTATTAAATTATTATTTTTTTTCTTATGATAAAAAAAATAATCTTAGCAGGTGATTTATTCCTGGTCTTAATATTATCATATTGAAACCTACTTAGACGTCGCAAAGATTTCATTTTTGTACTACCTAGTGAAATCTTTTCACCTTATTTTAAAATGTACGTTTTGTTCTGCCGTTTTTTTTACCAAAAAAAATATTCACTTCACAAAAAAAGCAAATGTTTTTAATAATTTTATTTTTTATCAGCCCTAAAACGAATTTGCTGAAGATTCTACGATAGTTTGGCAAGTATAGTGCGAACTTAGAAGAAAGATAAAAAAGCTTACGTTGTCTCAAGACAACAACTTTTGTTTTTATGTCTTGGAATTACGAAACATTTACTTAATTAAAATAATAAAATACTTTAAAATAACCACTATTTTGGATGACACATTAAAAATTATTATATATTTTTTTTTACCATATGGTAAAAATGCACAAAAAAGTACTGAGGTTGTTAAACTTTAGATATAAAGATATCAACACTAGTGCAGATGCCAAATCTCCCTATTACATTATTCTGATACAATCCAGAGACGCTATTTAAAATCCAAGATAAAGAATATCGATATGCAATTCTAATGATTTCAATTTCTATTGACATCTAAAGGTTAAGTTACAATGACAGAGTTCCAAAATGAGGTTTCATACGAGATGGTACTTCATAGAGAAGTATACGCGGTATTCAAATATGAATCTCAATTAAATAAGATTAGAACAGGATTTACATTTATAAAGATTATTACGTAGTTAGTGAGTGTTCGATTAAATTGAGATGTCACTATTGAAACAACTGTTTAGCTCTATCTAAAAGCTATCTCTTTCTATCACTTAATATTAATAATCAACAAATGGGAGAGCCGATTACGTAATTTTAGTTTCTTCATCTCATAGAAAAGTTATACAGTAAAACACATTTAGCGAAGCTGTTATATAAGCTGTTAATGTCTGTCCAATGATTTAGTTAGTAGTACGTAGTAAATTTGCTTTGGAAACAGTAAATTAAAGTACGCTAGGTACGCTAGTCAAATAACGTGGACGTAAATTGTAGACAACCTAGTTACAGACTGACAGCTCTCATGGATGTGCAAGTAATAGGCTTAGAGGTTTGATAATTAAGGAAATATATATACATAGTAATTTTAAAGAATATTTTCAAACTTATGAATTTGATATTATGATATTACTGATAACAATAATAATATTAGGACAGAATACATAAATTGATCTAAATTAATTGCATTTGTAAATTATTTGCTTTTGTTAAGGATGTTAGACAACGATACAAGTACATAGAAAAATAAACATTATAAATATTGAGAATATATATTATATAGGTACGGTCAAATCCAGAGATACAGACATCTATTGCTGATCACATACATGCCTGTCCCTGTCGGGAATGGAACCCGAGCCTCGTTGCGCCGTTTTACCTACGTTAGGCGTCTGCGCTAACCATTCAACCAATGGTGCGGTTAAGTGAGTATTTTTTTATAAATATAGAATAAAAGCAATATAGATACGGGCAGGCCATTGAAAGATGCACGATACGGTAGCTCTATTGGTAGAGTGACGGGACGGTTTCCCAGAGGTTGCGGGAGTAAAGCTCTGAGTAAATGTTCAGAGGTTGGGTCACGTAGAGTAAATCTCTGAGTAAATAGTCTGCCACAGATATCGCAAATCAGTTTATAATTATTTATTATCTTCATAAGATATTACGCTTTTATAATTGTTTCATATTTTTTTAACAAAGATGTAGCTATTTTTTTTTAAATACCAGTTTTACTTATTATTATAAATAAACAAATAACGACGAGTACATTGAATTTAATTATTATCTATTTTGAAATCTTAATTATATTAAAATTTACATTTCCCACAATTATCTTGTCACTTGCACCATATCACGAAACGTCACGCGAGCGCAGCGTAAGCGAATGTAAAGCGCTAACTAACGCAAGGAAGACGCCGACGCGAAATATTTGCGAGCACTTAGCGCTTATCGCTTCAATAAATCGCTTAAAGCGCTCATTTGTTGAAACAAGCGTTGATAAAGTTGCACTCTGATTGCCTGATAGCGTTGACTTCTTTATAGTCCTTTTAATAAATGGTAACGTGCTCCTGACAATAATTTCTTTAACGAAATAAAAGATATACGTAAGTAATATATTTATGATCGTATCCAATACAAAATGTTCTTATCGTAAGTTTTAAACTTAATTTTGGTGCAATATAAATAGGATTTTTAATGATCATGTTGCGCAGCCATTAGTAGTAAAAGTCACGTATAATTCAGAATTAATAAGTTAAAACAACACAAAGAGCCTGGGTTGCCACTCCACGTTATTTACGACCACCTGGCCACGGCAATTACACCCACTAATGTGGCAACAGGAAATACTGGCAACACTGAGTGGAAAAATTGCAACTTGCCAGAAACACGTTCTTTTAGAAATAATGCTATAATTGTGGTTCGCGTTTAAATTCTGCAAACAAAGAAACTTTAAAAGTTTAGCTTACGTTTATTTATTTTTACTGTCAACATAAATTCAAATGACTATTACGTTGAGAAGTGGTTTTAAGAAACATTTTTATTTAAGCCGTGAATCTAAAGCAAGTAAAAATCTACAACAACAAAAGAGATCAAATTTTAGTTCCTTTTTAATAGAGATAAAAATATTTGAAGTGAAACAGTTCTCACAATATAAAATAGACGAGATAGAACACCGAAATAACGACACACACAAAAACAAAAATAGCCATGAATTACGACGCCATCATAAAAGAAGCAAATAAAAATGGCACACGCAACATAAAGCATATTTTATTGCTACTATCAATAATATTTTATAGGTACATTCAATAACATCTAGAACGGGAGTTGCTCAAGCGAATAACGCAATAATTACAACGAAGCGAACATAAAGAAGATTTACAGGAAAACTGTGAGCCTAAAACAGTCCCAGGCGACTATAAAATTCGCTACACACGTTTATCTCCAGCGCTCTCAATAAACAAACTGCGGAAGAGAGGATAAAGCCGAAAGACCAGCATATATCTCACTGAGCAATAAAATAAATCCGACTCAGCTCCATAATAACATTCAGCGGTGAATTATTTTCTAATCCGCCTTCGGGAAGCTAATAGTTCGCACGTGCCGGTCTTTACTCTGACTTACGGTCGAAAACATCCCAAGAAAAACATGAATTTCCTCTAGAAGCGGTAGTATAATGCACCCTTAATGCGGACACCTTAATAATTGTCAAATAAATTTGGAGAAAAAGTGGTATAGCTTAGCGTGGTGTGAATGTAATGACGTCATAAAGTTTCAGCTATGTTGATCCAGCGTTGGAGGTGAGAAAGTGCTCTCAGCTTAAAGCGTCCTTTATATACAATATAGACAGGTAGGTCTAAAATTAATTCACTTTTTAATACAAAGACGTGATAGAATAAAAAAAATGTATTATACATTTCTCTTGAGAACTAAAGTATAAGAACTTAACTGTCTAAAAAACATGACTGTTCTTCTGACTACTTGAATGATTGAATTATTACAACATCCTAATACAATTAAAGCTTCAAAAGAGTAATAGTCACATTCACAAATACAGGCCATTTACTCACTTGACGTGTTTAAGTGAAGGGATTTCTCAAATTCTCATCCGAGTCGTGACGCGGGACATAAATAACGAGTCATATTTTCACGCCATTTCAACTCTGCCCCCCCACAAAGGAATGCACGTCTGTTTAGATTAATGTACCTTCATATATTTATACTTGGCTTTGCACACCTTTATCATAGCAACTGCAAAATATATTCAACCGAGATTCACCTTTATTTGTTAAAGTTATGGGTCAAATTCAAATGCAGCTTTGAAGAGTTAAGGCTGTTTTGGAGCGGTGGAAAGATGAATTTTCCACAAAGTTCTCCCCGTGTCTATCTGAGCACTTTGTAAGATAAAAATGTGGACCCAAAGGAGAATAGATCAAGTCTGTCTGCAGAGGTGGCGGTAGCAGACAACCGACAAAAAGTTGCTTAGCTGCGATGACCAAGCTGTACCGTGAAAAGGATAGTTTTTAGTTTTTATTCATTTCTTCACTACATAAATAAGATATTTTTTATATGAATACTAACAAGCTTCAGTGCTATTTGCCGTCAAATTAGTACAAGTTTTTAAAACTTTATAACTTTGAACTTAGAGGAGATAATGAAAATTATATGACAAATAGTACAAAAATTTAATGGACTGTCCTAGAAAACGTTAATGTATGGTCACCATACCTTAGTCCTTTGACAGCTGCAACATTAGCTTTGTGGGATGCTTTGTACTTGTTGAAACCTTAATTTTGCGAGACCACTAAAATATGATCCAATATATCATTGATAGTGCTGGAGTTATTTTACGAATGTACTGTTATATTATGTTCCAGGGTAGTTTTATAAAATGTATGAAGCAATTTTGAGATAACAGTTTGTAATAACAGAATGTATATTTGTGACTTTAAGAGTAATTAGTTTTCTTTTCAATAAATGTTTCGGGATTTTATAGAAGAGATCTTGTACTGTCTTAGTATTAGGTGGTATAATGCATTAGTAATACATATAGTGTATTAAATTCAATACCAATTAATCTGAAAATAGGTAAAAAAGTAGTACCACAACATAACTTAATTTATGAAGAATGAAAAAATATATAGTATATTTTTAATTATCTGTAACATGTTCGTATTGTTATGATTAAGTACCTTTTTTTTTAAATATACCTATAATAACTTATTGAAAAAATAATCCCCGGTCCGTGTTACAGGAATCTATATATTAAAAAAAAAAGATTTTTAAAATGTATAGAAATACATACCTTTAATATATATACAATATCAACATGTAATATATGAATGCTCAGAATAATGAGTTCTTATACAAAATAGTTATACTACGATCCAACTTATATACGTTTATGGGTAAAAGACATACTTGTCTTTTTTTCATTTACTAATGACATTGGTCTGGCATCTGTCTTATATATTAATAAACAAACGGATATAAGGCAGAGTATATAACATTGACTTACAATAAGTCGTAATAAACCCAGGTTTACACGTCACATAGCTCAGTTTGACGTGAGTTTTAAATTGAATAAGAAATAAATCTTGTCACTTTTTAAGGCTTTGACGGCGGCTGTGTCGCCGTCAGGCAGTGACAGTGACGGATACACCAGTGACCGCTGCTTTATGTATGGCAGGTTATTGAAAACTAAAACAATACGCTCGAGTTGATTTTTGACGTACACACTTGATGGGTATTTTGTTGCACTTGATAGGTAGGAGGAATATAAAAAACAAAAATAGTACAACAATTTATCATGTTTTGTTTTCATGTCATGGAGCCTATCTATTTAAGTATTATAACCATTTCAATTATGGTAGGAACGAAAGACATACAATAAAAAGGTTAATAACTTTTGGATTTATTAATTCTATTTATAGCTTGAGTCTGTACAGCTGCAAGGGAGATTATCAACAAATTCAGGGCAAATCGGTGTAAAGAGCATGATAAATACGAAGACTCTTGCGCATCGAATGAAATGCGTGATTTATTCACGGGATTATCATTAAATGTAGCATGATACTAAATGTATTGCAAGACATTATTGCAAAATAACACGACATATAAGTATTTTGTTGGTATTAAACATATATAAATACTATTTGGACTTATCTTCAGAAAGAAAACAGTCTTATTACAAGGGACAATCGTCTAAAGGTAATTAACCAGCTAAAAGTAGTTTAACCCAATCAATTTGAGTCAGCGCAGCATATCAATGTAGTCCGCTGTACGCTATCGACTATCATACGTCATATAAGTGCATTTTTTTTAATCTATTAATTTTAAAGCCCCTTATTTTTGCCTTCTTCACTCCTTCTTTAGTCTTATAATCACATTCACAATTTCAGACTCTCATTATGTTATTTTCCTTCTGCTTAACCTTTGTGTTATTTTCCTTCTGCTTATGCCTTCTGCTTATGCCATTATGTTATTTTCTTTCTGCTTAATCACACCAAATGGTTACAACTTATTCTGTCTCCAGTGCTACTTTCCCAGCACGTTTTATATTCATATGTTATACTTACTTACATTCCCTGCCCTGCTGCCATTTCATCCAAACAAATTTGATTTAATCTATCTTCTTGAACGATTGAGTTAAGGTACCAAAACTCAGATCAAACTAGTAACAAATCACCCCCAAGCGCTATTGACGGAAAATTGGTGACACAGGCTAAACCGTAAAACATGCTTCAGTTTTTATCCTGCTGGTTTTCAGTCCATCATTCTCAAATTGTTATTACTTAACTTTACCACTTTTAGAAGTCTACTCTACTAATATTGTCAGCAAAAAGCACTCGCCACGGTGAGGCACCTCCTGCACATCGTCAAGGCATCCATTATTAACCGGAAGGATTTAAATCCAACTTACAACTAAGACATTAAACTTTCTAAGTTACCTACCTGGTAGCTGATTTCACATGAACACTAGTCTGACTGTACACAGAATGGATCAACTTCACATATTTAACGGGCAAAATACTGTTCTGTCTCAGGTTTCACAATAATCCGTATATCAGATCACGTCACGTAACAATACCCATACTTTAAACTTTCATGAGTTTTATTAATTCAGTACTTATGTTATGTAATCCTGTATAACTTCATTCAAAACTCTAATACAATTTGCCCGTTCATCTTAACGTTCATCTACTAATCCTTGTTGCGTATCTACTCTTAATTTTGATCATTTTATCAAAAATTTTCAGGTTCACATACTGGTTCACCACTTGAGATACTACTTGGTTTTGGTTTATATTTATTCTTGAATGTTTGTGGGTTACCAAATTATGGGGCATGTATATTAAATAAAATTAAAATCAAAGCCTTCTAAATTACTTTGACTGCAACTATTATGTCTCTTATTCATTTAACATCTGTTACAAATTCTTTCATATTATTTTTGTATTATTCAAATACTATTTCGTTTCCCATACACAAATTGTAAGTCTAGTTTCTTATATCAATCTCCTTCGCTTTAGTACCTTTCCTTTTGTATCTTGCATTCATTATTTTTTTATTCATCTTCTCTTTCATACACCCGCTAGTTGCCTTCCTCTACCATCATGCCTGCATTCGTATGGATCAATAAATATAATAACTATAATTATCGTTTCATAGTAAAATTCATGGCATATTGAGAAATATTAAATAAATATTCATAATTAAAATAGACCGGTATTTCAACTCGTACATAACGTATTCAATGACGAAACAAAAAAGAGCAATTACAATTGATAAATTAGTTCAGATGCGAGATAAAATTTCACAGTAGCCAAGTTTGATTGTCAGTTAGGAGTGATAAGAGCAGCGGCGATAAAAGTCGATCATTTATTAAGTTCATTATGATTGCGTCGGACGATTCGTTAAGATTTAACCAGTAGCTGGATCCGTAGCGGGAAGATAACGTCAGCATAATAAATAACTTTTTGTTTTGTAATATTACTTTAAAAACTTTTGTGAAAACTTATTTTTAATAAGTTTTGAAATGTTTGTTTTTTAAAAAATTAGATAAACTAGTAGATTCTCTTTGCGTTTTTCAATAATTTATATTCATTTGATAAGCGATTGGGTAAAGTAAAAAATGTATGTAAAGACAATGTCTACACAAAAATCGATTACAAAATCGTTGACCAGTTTTTCTAACCGTATCTCTTAACAGATGACCACAACTCCTGAGAATGATATACTTTTGACAGCGAGATATTTCTGATAACATTGACAGCCGCGCCTCAGACAGATTGAACTAATGCACTGCTACAGCATTCATTACGAGCAAACTTTTTTGTATTGTTACCATTATAAGTTAATTAAAATTTAAATGCAGTGATCATTAAAAAATATTATACTTCTGTATCTATACCTACTTATTCTGCTTAAATATAAGGCAATTTTCATTACACTTAATTAACGTAGTGAATATTTCTAAGCAACAAGAATTTCTCAGTTTTTATTCTAACATTGAGATAAATATTATTAATTAAAAACAAAAACCTCACAAATATGCTACTTTTAACACTATTAGGATGATTTGAGCAAGTTATGTATTGAATAAATATTTTTTTGTTATTAAACTTTCATGAACCCTGATGATAATTAAATATATATTTACCCGGCTATGTTCTAGATGATAATTAAATATATATTTACCCGGCTATGTTCTAGTGATGTAGCCGAAATTTTGCCTGTCTGGTATCTGATTAAATTACGTGAACATAGCCGGGTAAAAATATATTTAAAATAAAACAAATCATAATAAGAAGGGAACACATAAATATTTTATATTTTATAGAATACTTATATAAATTTAAAATTTGATAAGCCCAGATAGTTATTAATAAAAATCAAATCTGAAATATCCGTTACTGTTTTGTATTTATTTCTATAATAGAACAAGAATTGTTATAATCTTAATTATAATGACTTAATATCACAAGCAAGGTGTTAAAATAGTTGATAAATAATGACAAACAGGTAATTTAATCAAAATAAATAATATATAAAACAGTAATATTTTGATGGTGTATTATTTGCCATAAAAAACCAAATTCAAATAGGCCAATTTAACGGAAGCTTCGACCATCCATCGTTTTCATCATAGTTGAATTATTAGTTCAATTCGTAAATGTATCTGGCTTTGCTAAGTGAATCTATCTTCCTAGTCTTTGATGTGTTAATCTTAAAACATCGGAAATATATTTAATGTACCTGCTCTGTATTAAGGCATTTCATAACTTTATTTGAAATAACATTAATTATTTTATCCGAAAATTATACATTATTTATTTATTTATTCATGAATTCGTCTAAAAAAATAAGACTGCTTCAAAAGTAAAACAAAATATTATCCGGTTGGTTTAGTACCTGTCGGATAATGATTAGAAATAACATTTTTTATTTTATCTGAAAATTATACATTATCTATTCATTTATTTATGAATTCGTCTAAAAAATAAGACTGCTTCAAAAGGAAAAAAAATGGACTATCTGGTTGGTTTCGTACTGGATAATGAAAATAATTTGTTTAGTTGCTTAAAATAATAATTTTAATACTAGTACTTAATAGTATAACTATGTCCAATACATATAATAGTTTAAGAATGCTTTTGAAGTCCTTTTATTATTGTTTTCGAAACCACAGTAGCGCTATCGCTAAGGGCACAAAGAAAATTATCGATCTACCGTCAATCAGTCACTGCACGACATCGCTGTTACATTCTACAAACTCACAAACTTATCCAATAACAATTTGACAAACAAATATAATCCTTACGCTCTATAGAATAGAGTTTTAAACCTGTTCTATGAGCTGTAAGTACAAGTATGCGCAGGAGTCGATTGGATCACAATCGACGCTTTTGATTGACAGATAAAAGAAATCTGTGGATTCTTTGTTCGTAGATCGATTATTGGATTCGTAATTGGATACTGGAGTACGTTGGAATAATAATAATGACATGATTGTCTAACGGTTTATTGGACCAGGAATTAGTTACTGATATAGAGCGTGGAAAAGTTTTTAGATATTTGGTAATGGGTCATAAGACATAATAATAATACACTTACTTTAACCGGTAACTACACTCATTTTAATAACAAATATGACTCTACATACTTGTTTCCTTGAAGCAGCAGCGATATTATTGTAACAAAATTTTACATAATATTTTGTACAATAATTGGTTATAACTTCAGTTACTTCCGTTAACCTTCAATTATGAGCATTGAACCCTTATAAATTGATCATCTCAAAGTTACCAAAATGAGTGGATTACAAGCTTCTTTAATCAATATAAGTACTTGATTATAACATCTAGAGAATTTCGTCCATCAAACATCCGGAGTGTTTGTTCTGTGTGAGTACTTGAGCCAGTCACTCGAGCGCCAGTAGCGCGTGTTGTGTTTTGACAAGCTTCTAAGCAAATAGTATTGTTGAGAACAGACTTGTACGCTATTGTTAGCGACTAGTGATGTGCTCAAGTCGATATAGAAAGGTTGACATTTTTGTATTCCAGGTACGTACACAGCATCTTTAAAATGACAATTAATAAATTAACTTACATCTAATGAATTGTTCTTTCTTACCCTGCACAGATCAACAACCTTTTAATAAAAAGTAAACTCTATTTAAAAGCATTTAAATTAGTGTAAATTCTTGTTTCAAATTAAAGTACTTTCGTTTTATGAGAAATTTAACTACATTGAGTCTGCTTATAGACCCATCCCTACATAAACACTAGAAACGAATAGTATTGTATGATTGATCATCGACTGACTCGCTCGTATCTAATCGTGTTGACATAGTTCACACTTGATATCAACATTTTTAAAAGCCCGCGGGTGGCCAGCTACTGTTTGCATTTCGTCTACCGTCTGAACGATCCTTAAAATCTTGAGCATAATTTATCGAAATTGTACTCTATTTTGTTACAGAAAAAGCTGTTTTTTGCTATATCGTTTTTAGACCAAATATTTTTTGTATTGTGAAGTTTTATTTTGTGAAACAATATTATAAGTAAATATGAATTAAGACATGTCGTTGAAGTGTCGAATTAGTGCCTGTTTTCTTAATAAATTCCAAGAAATCAATGTAAATAAATATAAGATATTTTTACAATATACATATTACATAATGTATAGAAATTAATAATCATGAAATTTAATATTTAAAGAATTAACTCGCATATAATCTCTGAGATAACAGGACCCATTAAGTCTTTCAACCTGATCTCATAATATACAGTAAAATATTCGCAGAATATTTCTAAACATTCGCAGAATATTTCTAAACATTCGCTTCGAATTTATGTACATATTGGTTAACTTATTGATGTTATTTAAAGATATTTTTTTTATATATGAAACGAAAATTATTTGATAGAGTTTGAGTTTAAAGTTTTGTTCATAATATAGAAAAATACATTTTTTTTCGAACACAAATTCTAATAAATTTTGAACAAACCAGTCATATCTCAAAAGCTTTTTCTGATTAGATACCATTCATACATTATGTATTAAAAAAATAACTATATAATTAATTTTCTTATATAATTTATTACCTCAACGTCACCCTACTTAACCATATGTTTTTAGAAATAGTCGTAAAACTCCTTAATTTTAAGTTTTTGTATTTCTTTAAGGGACTATTTGGATTATCTCTCAAAGTATTAAATTTCAAAGATGTTGATAGGAACTACCTTTTTTAAGATTATCTTTAATACTTTAAAAAGCGAGTGATTATTTTTTATAAATAATAATTTTTGCATTGCATTTCTACCTTAAAAAAATATACACAGATTGTAATTTTTACAGATTTATTTATTATTTATTTATTATTGCATTGTATTCTTTGATATGCTTAAAAAAGTTTGTGATCTAAATCACACGCTTATTTTCATCAAATACAATAGTAACCGAATATATACTAATGACATACTCACTACCCCGGTGACGCTGTAATAGCCAACAGCGCTAACAGCATAGACATAATGACATAATATTGTAGTCTACACTACACCTTACCAGTTAATTAGTAATTCAAACAAACGACACAACCAGCGGCGACTTCGAAAAGATTCCCATATAAAATACGCTATAAATATGCAGTTCCTTATTAATATGTTAAAAACCTTTTAAAAATTACAAAATCAACTGAGATAACAAAAAGTACCCATAAATTTACCGACCTGTACGATATTTACAAATGTGTATCTTATTTTGGTTAACTTTTATCGATCGCTCGACACGTCGGCGGCGCTTTGAAGGCGGTTATGCGATAAGGTTTTTGTCGGCACTGTTTTACTTGAACGAAGAATTCTGTTCTGGTGAAATGAGATCGTTAATTGAAAAGGTATTCATTAGCATTATTTATTGGAATGCTCATGCCTACGGGATATGTGAGCTAAATTACTTTGTTTTCCTTACTTAATAATGTTTCGAGATTTTCTTGTATAATTAGATTCTTAAATTTCTGTTTGATAGGGATTCTAAATATTATTTAATAATGAAAGACAACTCTTCTTGCTTTTTATTAGTCAAGTCTCTTCAGGCCTGTGAAATTTGTCCGAATATTTATTTTAAACGAATATAATTCAAAAAATTATAATTCTACTTTTTAAAACTTCTTGTGTTACGGATCTATATTTCAAACATGAATAATGAAAACCACAATCTAATATTTAAACAAAGGTTTTAAGAACATAAATTTGAAACAAAAAAACGATAAAATCTTATATATTCATGCGGTAATAAACCCAAGCGTTCACTTACTCAGCCGTCCGGACCCACCTTACGCCTCAACGTGTCGTCCATCATCGTCACAGATGATTGATAATACTTTTTCATACGCTAGCCCTTGAATATTCGCCTTAAACAAACCACTATCAACCCAAAACCAACCATATCCCATATCACTGCAGACCTCTTTTGAATAGCCCGTGTCATAGATTCAAACAGGATGGCTCATTTGAACTTGAGCTTTATTTTATTGTAATAGAGATAGTTTTCAATTTTACGTAGGTGTTAAGAGGTCGTTTATTGCACACTTTCCACACAATGTAAGGCTTGGCGCGGAAGGTTTTTTCGTTGATATTGAGCTTGTGCTAATACGACGTCGGTGATGAAGATAAATGTGCTTCGCATTTTATAATTGGAAAAGATTTGAATGTATAATTCCTCAGTTCCATCAGTTCAATGTTTTTCTAATCCACGTATGAGGTCTTCATAAATCTATTCAAAACGGGAGGTCCTATTAACATTTTAACTTTGTATGAGACATTGTATAAATAATAATGAGCTTCTTCATCCAAAGTATCTTTAAGTTAAGGATAAGAAGAATTAATTATGTTTGAAAATACACACCACATAATAGTGTGTCGTACCACGTCAAGACCTAAAAGAGACACAGAATTCCAATAAACTTTTTACGATTATATTTGCAAATCCCAACTTGAATACATCTAGATTGTACGCGACCAGAATATGATGATGTTCATCTGAATTTTAACGTTTTTGAAACTTGGAAAACAAACTATAGACGTCCAAAACTGGAACAGCGGTAGCATTCTGATCAAAATCACTGTCATTCTTCGTTTTAATGGGAATTATTTGATATAGAAAGTTTGGACAAAGTTTCTGTGGCATGCATAGTGTAAAAAGTATCTTCTTTGACGGTTCCTTAATTTAAAGAAAACTTTATATTCTGCAGAAAGTTTTTGCTGTTCACATTAGACTTCATTTATAAAACATTTTCGAGAACTCTACCTAAGTAGCTAACTGATATGTTTGCACCTAAATTGGGCAATATTTCATAGTTATATCTACGTAGCTCTACAGAAGCTCTATGGGCGGTCTCGACTAATTAAAGTGCAGCTCAGAACGCTATGAAATATGCATGCAAATGCAATTGTATTTGCATCCACTACGAATACGAAATCTGTATCGATTGTCAGCGCGCCCTCCTGTTAGCAGATAGCACTAACAGATATAATGATAAAATATTGATATGATAATATAATGATTACTGTATTTGATTAATAAATTAAAATTAAATGGCTTAAATTAAATTAAATTAAATTAAGGACACGTTAGAGATTTGATGATTGAGACAAAAGAAATTAAACAGAGTTCCAGAAACTATTTGACGAAAATGCTGAATATATAACAATGAAAATATTTGCGATATCTGCCGACAGAGAATCAGCAATCCATATAAGTCGATAGCAGCGCATCAAACTTCACGGGTGGGAGAGACAAAAAGAGGTATGTCTGAATACCTATTTAGTATGCTGATTGTGGATCATATTTTTATTTCAATCACGGATAATTGGACACTTGTCGCTGTAAAAAGTTGAAGATAATCGAGTTTCGAATTCAAATTATCTAAGTATTATATATCTTTAACCTTTTTATCTTTATTTGATTTCATAACAGTCTTAAAGTCAAGATAATTGTAATAACTTAGTGGTAATATTTTTATATACATTTTTTATGTAACTAACTTTTCTATTCTAATTATTCTTAACTTTACAGTTTTCATATAATTAAATACGTTGGTCTATTAAGATCTAATAAGGTTTATTGTGTGCCAATACTTCAACATGTCTGTGTATCTGACGTTTTTCCAGCAGTGTATATTAGACAAACTTGGATAACTTGGAGTCTTAATATTTGTATATTATAATAACTAATTTGTATGTATTTTATTATTTTATTATCTGCATCCGTCTTAAGATTATCTATAAATAAATTTATAAAGCATGGTTCACACCCTTTATTCAAAAATTTTTTAAAGATAAGTCTTACCGTTCTTACTCAATGAGTAAAGTATAAAACAAAACAAATAAAACAATTAACTTCAAAAGGATTGTAAAATAACAATAGCGTTTAAATAACTAATTTTAGAAGAGTCATTACATTCATAATTTGACCACCCAGGAACTAAATAATAAAAGTCAGGTAAAATGGCGCCGGTAAAAAAAAATTCGGCGCCAATGGCCATTCGTCATATTCGGATCGCAAATTGCGTTAATAACCCACTAATGATTGGTCTACAATGCAACGTTGATAAAATGATGAAGTGTCTGTAATTTTGGTTACCGACGGTGTTCCGGCTAAAGCTGTGGTTAGACTTGTTAATTAGAATACATTTCTTTTGTATTACAATAAAAAAAATGTACTGTATTTAAATTTTCTGTATATTATCAACAGCTAGATTAGGTATTGAATAATTATTCAGTATACTTTTTTGTAAATGTTCACCTCTGTGCACACTCATCTCATAAAAGTTATCGCAATCAGATGAAAGATGCGCATATTCATGGGACAGAAAACCATAACTTTTGATCATATAACATAGCTTATCGCTTCGCTATCATTCAAACCGAAACCAAGTTTAAATATGGTTGGTAAATGTCAGTGATTGCCTGTCGGTTGTTTCGGCAAATTGTATATTATTATATATTATTTGTACCGAAGCCGAAAGGCCGAGTTGGCGCCTCGTTGGTACCACTCATTATTGGGTAAAACTACTTTAACACTGGGACGGACTTCAAGTATTTTCTAACAATAATATTACAGCCATTTAATATATACATCACAAACCATGCTAATTGATATGGCTACTAATTATTAAAAAAAAAAAGAAAATATGTAAAATAAAATAATAATTTCCTCAATACGTCTCTGTGCACATAATAACTAGAATTATACGATTAGAATCCACGTCTTAACAAGTTCAGAATCCGAAGTTAATGATCACTTACTGATTCGATGCAAATTACAACCTCCGTAAATATACGGTGCGGCTTATTACGAGATTATGAGCATTATCCATTTTATTTTTTGGCTTTCACAGATAGATGGCGCTGGTCTAGACATTCATTTAATAATATAGTTTTTTGTTGTAAAAAACCCACTAGAATTTAATTATATCTTTTGATTCATCATTATAAAATATAAAGATATTGGTTTTAAAACATTGTTTTGGTATTTATTTATATTTTCGTAATAAATCTTTGTAGGCAAGATTATAAATTCTACACCATTCCAATATTAGGTACTAATTTGTTTTATATACATATATATTTATCATTATAAGGTCTTATAATTTTATACAATTACCACGTCGAAATGTATGTTATTTTAAAACCACATCAATTATACCCCAGACCTGCGCAGGCGCACAATAATTGCATTACAATTACAGTGAATTGCAAATTTTATGATGCCTTACCAATTTATTGAATTTTGATTATTACTTATCATTATAAAGAAATATTACTCACATGAATGTTTTTTAAATAAAAAAATATGCTCTTGGTGATTAGAAGCAACTTATTCGAGTGATTCAGAAACGTACAATTCGATTATTTTAAATCGATTTATCATAAAACATTGCAACGTGCATTGAATTAATGCAATAAAGCCTGCAGTCGGCCATGTTGTCGTGTGACGTCACCGGGCGGGGCCTCGCGCGCGCCGCCCACTGAGCACGTGTTGGAAGTTTTGTAAACAACTTGTTTTAAAAAAGACTTATTTAAATTAATATTAATGTATAATATTAATCATTCAATTTATAAATTATATTAATATGTTTTTTTTTAACAGAGTTTATGTTAAAAAAAGTTTTATTTTGTTTAATAGCGATGTTTCTAATCATCAAAAAAGTACAAAAAAATCTATGTATAATTTTGTTTTTATATAGGTTGAAGTATAACAATGTTTTTTACATATTCCTGTTAGCTTTGCGAGTAATATAAATCAAGCTAATATTATAATTAAGAAGTACCTAATTATAAGTATCAAAAAAAATATATTTAAATGTCTTTTAATTTAATAAAGAAAATAAAACTTTTAAAAAATTCGCTGAGAAGCATCGAGCACCACAATTTTTTGTTAAAAAAAAAAGACAGTAGCAAAATCAAAATCATTTATTGAAGAATAAGCGCCAGTATTATCAAAAATAACCAATAAAAATTAAAGAAGCATGAAATAAATCCATTAAAAAACGTATTAAGAACTAATGGCAATTTACTGGAATGACTAAAGAAATTCGGCGTAACACAGCAGCGTCTCGTCAAAGTCGACAATAACTCAAGGTGGCCGGAGAGCGGGAAGATCAAAGACGCCCCGCTGAAATGACTTGTTTCTCAGTTAGCTTAGTGTAAACAGACCGCTACATCAAAGGCACCGAATGGTTTAACGGCAAACTTGTAAGCGATTTTCGCTTGTGATTTTTATTTAAGTTTGGATGAAATATTCCTTTTTTAAATTATAATATATATTTTGAGAGTTTTTCCTCCGGTGACGCTGTAATAGCCAACAGGGCTAACAGTATAGACAGACAAAAAAATATATTTTGAGAGTGTAATTTGAAAATATATCCATTCTTTGTTCCAAATAAATATTTAAAAAATTCTACCACAAATCGTATTTCGTAACGAATAGTGTCCTTAGCTCTAGTTCTATTTTCGTCAGCCTACGTACGTCGGCATCTTTTACGGCTCTTTCGTTAATTTGTCAGAATACAATATTTATGTTAGGTTGTGGTTATTTTAATGAACTCACGAACTATCAATTAAAAGGCGCCTCTGCTTTCAAGATTTTTTGTGTACCGTCGGCAGAAAAGTAGATCTCTTTTAATAGTTTAATAACCTTGTTCCGGTCGAAAATTGGCAAGAATTAGTGGAGATTTATGTTGCGGTTATTTTGATATTGTAAACATTTAATGATACACTACATTTTCTGTTTGTAATGCCGACAGACTATTAAATAGTGTTTAAGTTAAATGTTTATTTGATAGTTTCTATCTGTTAATAAATCATTATTTTTGTAAAACTAATAAGAACTATGCTTTAAATTAAAAAGCGTCAATACGATATGAATAAAATGTGTTTTTAAATATTTTTTAATAAAGAACAGATAGATTGCTACCACAGTGATTACATTTAATTATATTCTTCGTATTAAAGACCTCAGATTGAGTGGATACGCTGATATGAAAACTTCATATCTGCGTGTACGTAATGAATAGGTCTATAAATTTCGCTTCACTCTTTAAAGATTCCTCTTAATATTCCAAAGGAAACCGGATCACAGTAACGTGTTAGTTTATATCATAGAATTATTTTTAATTATTCGCTGACATGACAAAAACCATAAAAATCAAAATCAAACCCAGCACCCATCAATTCAAAGTAGTCTACATTAAGAGAAGTTCTATAAAACCTATCACTCCATCTGTTCCACATCATCAATAAAAACAAGATCAAAGTTGATGCAATTAGGTCGCTGTAACACGATCCGCCTTCAAACGTTACGACTAATTTCTTTCACGGTGAGCGACGTATCACGTCAAACCCTTTTAGAGGCGATCTGTTTGAAATGAGCGGCAAGCCACCCGCGGCGCAGGGCTGTCTCTTACACACCACCAAAATATAACACGTTTTAAGAAAATATGTTATTTAAACTAAGCGCAGCAAGCTTTTACGAATAATACGAATTATTTTACTAAAACAAACATATGAATGAAATAAAAACCAAAGATAACAATGGTTAGCGCAGCGGCTTTAAAATTAAAACAATAGAACATAAAAATCGATATAATATATATCTAACAACCTTTTAAGATAATTTTTGAAAATATCCTTAAACATCTATAGCCATATTAGGTTTATTTTATATTTAAATAAATATAGAACCCGCGACCTTTGGAAAACCGTCTCGTTGCTCTAAACATTGATCTTCCTTATCGCTGCCAGTCTATGTGGATTAAGCTTTCTATATATGTTCGTCTTTACCAAGATGGTGGTGACATCTTTTAGGTTTCAAAAACATTGGAAAGATGCCACAACATTTTCAGATACCTATACTTTACCTACCTTTTTTACGTACATTAATATTTTTATTATTTAATCTAGTTATTCATCTAAGAACACAATTTACCTACACACACTACTATTTATTGGTTTCTTAACTGGTGAGGCTAAAGTACTAATTATAATTTACCTGGTAATCGAGTAATCATAGCAACACAAGTAAGCCAGCCGATATAATCTAGTATTTACATAAAGAGAGTAATAAAGGACTCTACATACGTGGTTGCAGCGTTTGCAACCGTGAAAAAGAATAAAGGTCCTTATAAATAAAAAGAACACCCAAAGAAAACCCTGCATGACTTCTAAGTCGGTGTGTGAGGACATTTTTGCTTCTACATTCTTAAATAACATAAACTAATTAAGTATATTAACAATGTGACGATATGCATTATAGTGCTCAGAGATCATGCTTTTTCTTATTAAGTTGTACTAAAAGCCGAGGTCTGACATTAGCTAAAAGGTGTCAACGAATGATCAATCTGAGTTTATCTTAAGAGACTGAAGTACTACGATTAAAAAATACGTTTGACGTAGCTCATAATAAAAGTAATCATACGTTAAAATAAAATTTAATACAAAATAATTGGCCTGGAATATTATATATTAAATTTCTGAAACAGTGACAACCCTGAAAGGCGCTGGCGTGAAGACAGCTAATTGTAAAGCGACCGCCGACGCCGGCAATGACGCGCCACTGGGAATTTAATCACTCGCTTTTAACAGTCATTTCGAAAAATACTTATAACTACCAAGTTATAACTATCGACTTCACAAATTAGTTTACTATATATAATGATCTGACTTTAATGGACAGGTTGAGTGGACAAATGTCTTTAGGAAATTATCCAACCGTGGATGATTGAAAATTTATTGAGTTACATTTTTTAGTCATAAGAAAAGTAGTTGAAATATTATAGCTTTTTTGAGTCTAATAGAACAGAATTAATTTATACATATATGTATTTTAATCAGAAACTATTAATTTTATTAAAGCAATGTAGATTTCTTCAAATATTTTTTTAAAAGAATTAGTAAAATATATCTTAAAATTCGTAGTGTCTTTATAAAATTATTAATATTTTATTTAAGTTTGAACTCTTTTCCAATTATATAGGATTCAATTTTCTTAATTCTAAAGTAATCCCCTTGTAAGGCATTAATTGTTTATAATCTCAACGAACAATTACCGTTCAGGCGAATTCGTTTCCTCACGAGCTTGTAATTCTTTCCATATTTTATACAGTCATGAAATTTAGTAAATAACAACAAGACAAATTAGTTCTTATTGTATTTTTAAAAAGTTTAAAATGCTTTGTATAAAAATAAACTTTGGTTTATTGTAAATGTTTCGTAGCATGTAGCGTTAGTAATCTTATATATTACTAGCTGTTGTCTGTGACTATATCCACGTAGATTGTAAAAATAATATTTAGGTACTAGACTTATGTACTTAGCCGTATAAAAATTATTTTTACAGCCTATGGGGACGGAGTCACGGGCAACAGCTAGTAAATAATAAATCTTGGAATTAAAATACCCCAAGTAATAAGTTAATAATAAGTAATATTACATCAGCTATCTGTAAATGGAAATCCTGTCAAAATCGGTTCAGCCGTTTCAGAGATTAGCGTGATCAAACAGACACACAGACAAAAATTTAAAAATAAATATTTTGGTATATGTAGGTATCGTGTATGCAGTTACTAGAAAGCGGTTATTTGAATATCGCAAACAGACACTTCTATTTTATTTATTAGTATAGACATAAAATTATATTTATAGAATATATAGTTCGTACATGAAGTGCTCATAGAGAAATTTATAAAATACTTCCTAATAGAATACATACGTACCACCTTATCTTCCTTAAATTGCTATATTTACTGCCCAGCATTTTATAGTTTTTCCCATTATCTTCTCAAACTACCACTCATAAATATGAGATAACAAGAAAATATAATAATCAACCAATCATTTAAGTCAAGTCAACATTTTTTGTCATTATTACATTCCATTGGCGTATCATTTACGTCTTACGATTATAGTTAGTTAATGTCTTTTATTGTATCGTAAGTACTTTTAAAACAGTTCTTAACAACTGTCTATCTGTATGTCTGTAAGTCATTATTCTGTAATTATCCAATAAAGACCTTAACTGGTATTGTAACATAAATATTCATGCCATACTTCAACGCTGACATTAAGTAGTACAAGGAGAAAATAAATATTTAAACAAAACTACCAAGAAATAGATAAACTGAGTAATTTGTAAAACTAATTTTCTTTATAGCTTATTAATGCGTTTCGGTAAAAACCTTATTAAATAAAACTTCATTACACGGATAAGCCGTTATTTATTATTCCCTGTTTATTTTAATTTATCAAATATTCAGACAAATCATTTGTTTTTTTTACTCTGTTTTGTGACAGATTTCTTATTTTTGTAAGCTATTGACGAGATTTAAATGTTAGTAGTCTTTACTCAAAATCTTCTTTACATATATCACCATAATTATAATGAATATGATCTAATGTCATACATAATTAATATGGAGTCGAAAACTAGTAACAATAAACCATGTATAATATTATTAAAATTTTATATAAAACTGTACCAAACAAAATATTTATACAGAATTCAAACCTGTGGTCTCCAAGAAACAGTCTCGTCGCTCTGCCATCTGAACTACTGTATCACTACCCGTTTCGATGATTCTAGCATTCTATATACAATCATCTCTTTCAGTATTTATATATTTAGTTACATATACATTAAAATTTTGAGAATAAAATTAAAGTTAAGCAGTAAAAATAATAAATGTAAAAAATATTCTCACATAACAAACAATATTAAATAAAACGAACTAAAACATGAATATATGTCAAATGTTCACGCATGCGTAGTAGCACACACAGTTTGTTCATAAACACTCTTGGCATTACTATTTCTTCACAAAAAGGCATTTCCTTCTAAGTTTGGTATTATGATGAATATTCAATGAAACGACATTCAGCTATATTTATTGCTCCCAAACATAGACTATCGATGATCAACTGTTTTTAATTTGGCTGATTATATCTTTATGGAAATGTAATAACATCTTCATGACAGGATAAAAGAATTGTTTCACTATTAACTTCATCATGGAATGAATGCGTTATTTATTTACATATCTATACACTTGTATAGTCATGTTAAGCCTATTAATATTTAATAAATAAATATAGAATATAAATAAAGCTATACGGGGAGGACTCGAACCTCTGGGAAACCGTGGTGTTACTACTAATTGAGCTACCCTATCGCTATACGTTTCGTCGAATTATTCAAAAATGTCGTCTATACCGGAAAGATGATGAAGCTTATATAGTGGTGAAGATATAAAATACATATTATATATATATGTGTGTTTTATATCTTCAATCAAGTTTATTCTGTTGTGCCTCTGACATATCGCAAATAGTTTTAAATTCTTTCTCGTAATCAACGAATGTCGGTCGGTGTGAGTATGGACTAAGGAATTCTTGATACAAAAACTTAAACCTCCTGACGATTACATCAATTATCAAACGACTTGCATACCTTGAGGCATCAATTTTAAAATGTCAAGCATTCTGATTTCCATCTCAAGTATTTCGTGGCCTCATGCGTTTTATACAAGATGCTTAAAATGTTGATAGCGCTGACGTTTCGAGGCTCGGGTATTAACGGAATTTATACCAATAAAAAGCTACATTTTTAAATCTTTTTCATTTAAAATACGTCTATAACATGCATTGGTATCTGGTAAAGAAACCTAATACTGTCTGCGTGTAATGAGGCCTTACTTATCAATCCATTATAATCTTAAGCCGCAGACAGAATTTCCAGATATCCGCAATAGGCAATTCTATAAATCATTATCATTGCAAATCTAATGAGGATAGACAATCAGCGTTTCCACGGTATTGTATCGCATTCAGGACCGACTCATAAATCTATGGCACGACTACATAAATCTGAGGTTGCAAAAACTCCTGATACAAGGTATTTGGGACACACGGTCTGCGAATTTGAATTACAAATTAGAATTTTATTTCAGCGAAAGCGTATAATAAGACTATGGACATAAAATGAAATATTCTCGATTTTAAAATATTAATAGGTCTGATAGAAAATTTCTTATCGCTTATATATTAAATACGTAATTAATATTGCATAACTTTTGAGGAAGATTTCTTTGATTCAAAATATTTTGTGTGACTAAATATAAAACACTAACTAAACTTTCTATTTGTACACCCACAGACATACAGAACCCACACATCTGCAGTGTGTCTCAAATAAAAGGAAAATGACTCCCTCTAAGTAAGGTCTCGCTCTTCAATCGCGTTATTTATCGCGACATGATAAAATTATAATCGTTATTTATCGTTGGCGAGAACGTGTACTTGCATTATTCATGTTTGTTGCGACGTTTTCACGATTTACAACGTATTGTCGATCAACGCGAGATGCGGATTTCGCACGGACTGACGAAACATCCGTGTAAGTGTTGCCTCCACTCGTCCGGTCTCACGAAATAAGAGAAGTGGGTCATTTTAAATATATATATATATTGAATAAATAAAGTTTCTTGTTCGGTCTTAATAATTCTTAATAATTTTTGACTGAGAACAAACAAATCAAATTTTAGATAGATAGATAACATCTTTATTGCACACAAAATACACATATAAACACAAATAGGTAAAAATAAATAAATAAAGTAAAAAAGGGTGCAAAGGCGGTCTAATTGCTAAAGCAATATCTTACAGACAACCTTTTGGGGAAAGGAGTAGATAATGAGAACGCGGTATAATGCAAGAAAAAAAATTGAAATAAAATAAATATTTACAATACAATACAAATACAATTAGTACTATGTATTCAATGTTACACCTATTTATATTAGATAGAGACTATACATAAATACATAACATTCATATATATACACGTAAATATATATATTTTATACAGGTACAAATAAATATTAATTTTAATGATATTTTTAGACATGCCGTAGGTACTCAAGAGGTAGCAATTATTTGTTTTCTATTTATTTTACATGCTTGGTGGTGCTACTATTTTATTATATGGAGCCATATATGGTTAGACATTAATCAAAAAAATAATAATTATATGTTAGTAAAGACATATGCAACCAGCCTTAAACAGTTAAATGGCAAGTCTTAACACCTATAATAATTTACAAATACATTTCCTCTTTAACCTTTTACGATAAATACATTGCGGTGTAACGTGTTTCTGCTTACTAATTATGTTTCAAGTGGTTTTAATTATTGCGTTATTGCTCATTGGTTTCCTCTACGTGTATGGACAGGGATATTTCTAATGAGTTTTTATATTAAATAATTATGTGCGGGGTATTTTATGTAAAAAGAGAATGTGTGGCTCGTGAGACTCTACAGAAGTTTTATACACATCGTGTAAATATGAAAAACACTTTTTATTAATCAGTAATTTAAGTTTTGTTTTTTTAATTTTTCATACTTTTTTAAGTAAGTAAAAGTAAAATTATTTTGGAATTAAAATAACAATACCAGGAATGTTGGTAGATTTTGTTTTATTTATCATTCCCATTTCGACGACAGTTTTGGACAGATGTATGGTCTTATACTATTTTGAACTTATATGTATTATGATATTGCTATAATCCCCGTAACCCTTGTGAAATATAACTTATTCCTCAAGGGTGCTGTATCTTTCGACCTATTGATACTTCTTTAGAAATTAGGTAAATTGAATCTTGCTGAGTTTAATTTCAAAAGACAATAGATTGCATTTAATACGTAAAAATTAAAATCCATTAGTCATATGCTCTTTGACAATACTCCCCTCAATGCCTGGCCAAGTATCGGAATGCTGGGCCTGAAAACTTCGAGCGATTGTCATTTTCGCGATCACCTGGAAAGCAAGCCTTGATGAAACTGGGAGTGACATCAGAAGTGGGATCCAATCGAGCAAATAAAAAGTCACTTGAACGTAACCTGGAAACATATTTGGAAGGCTTGGAATCATCGAAGCCGGTACATGGACATCAAACAATATGTATATGAAAAAAAATCGGGGGTTGAATTGTGTTTTCAGATGCTTTAAGGTTTTCCATAAATTTTTTGGACGTTAGCTCAGTTATCCGCATTTTGTTGTATGCTGTGAGGTTGTTCATGGCTTGTTTGGACGCCAGCTCAGTTATTCTGGTATAATTAGTTTCTGTGAGGTTGTCCATGTCGTATTCGGATATCAGAAAAGTATTTGTAATCAGTTTCTTATTTAGGCTCGGCTGACCGAGTGGAAACTTAAATTACTGCTAAACTTTTTTTCTTAGATACTACATGAGGACGTGTGAAAAGTCAAGTTGGTCATGTCGAAAACAGTCATTAGTAAGGAAGGTTAACGAAATCGAGCACAAATCTCTTGAAAGGTCAACTGACTAACATCGTGCTACGACTGCAGTCTAGAACATGGATTGGGACTGAAACGACAGACACACTTTTTTTGGGAAATTCGTACAGTGAGGTCTCTTGGCTAGAAACTGTAATTTGTTTTGTCATTAATGTGCATAGTGTTACTTTGTGTTGTAAGACATTTCGTAATAATAGTTATTATAGTGTATTCGTTGTTTCTCTTCTGTTCAATACCTACTCTACAACATAGCTGACAATGGTTCCGGCCATACTTTCTAGATTCGATAAATAATATAAATAAAATAATATTTATTTAAAAGAAAAATGCATTTTTGACCGTTATTTGACAAAAAGGATACAAAAAATTACATAAATAAAAAAAAACAAAAACAAGACCATATTTCTTCATAAGTATAATTTTGACCATTTTATTCAAAATATATTGCTTCTAAATCTATGGAATCTTTTACAATGTTAATACGACAATGACCTAGACTTGACCAAATAAATAAGAATGCACGGAAACAGACAGAAAATGTATTTTTCATTTTATTTTTGTGTAAGCAAACAATTTAAATATTTTTTTACCTTCTTACTCAGAGATCTTATTTTCAAAACAGTGGAAATTTTGTCTCTTTATTACGTTTACCGAGTGCTTGTAAGTTTAACATATTTTGTAAAAATACTTGGAGCAGAATTTTATATTTAAAAGTATCTACAATATAAACAAGTTAAGAAAAAATATTTTTTTATTATCATTATTAATAAGGATATTCTTATCTCAAAATAAACAATAGTTAGTGCTTATAAAGTAAAAATTATTTGATGAAATTTAGTTTTTTGATAGAAATTTAAATTAAATTTAAACAATTAGCTAGATATATTAGATTTCCTTTTATAAGAAGAAAATTTTCTCCTAATTCGTAACAGAATTTGGGAATGAGAAAGATTTTAACTTTAATAATTATGATAAAAATAAAACTGTATTTTTTGAAAATCTAGAGCGGAGCTTTTTTATTACGGGTCAAAGCATTCATTTAAGCTCTTAGGCATTGGCTACTATATAATAAAATAAATTTGGAAAATAATTACATACCTAGATATACATTGCAATACATATTCGACCCAGACAACTTTTTTGGTGTCCAAGGTCAAATTCAAAATACAATTTATTCAGTTATGACCTGGACACTTAAATGTTCAAATTATACGGAAATCGAACTGCAAACTACTGCAGTTAATATATATCGTTTATCAAGTACCGGAGGCATATCAGTCATGAATCATGTATATTTTATGTATCAAACTGAATATTATTACCGTTTATAATGCCTGTCTGGATGTTTGGTGTTTAGAATAAAATTATACTGACCAGAATTCCCGGCTATTAGGATTGGTTTCATGAATTCTGTAATAGAATATAAATAGCAATTATTGAAACACTCCCTTTCTGCAGATAGGAAAATTGTTCCTTTTTGTGATCTGCGCCTGCGCAACTGTTTAATCGATTTTTTTGCATTTCATTAAAAAATGTTTCACATAGGTCTTGAACATGATTATATAATTTGGAACCAAACCATTTTGGAGAAATGTTCTACCATTTAAGTTATACAAAATCATAATAAAGTCGTGTCTACACAATACAGACTTAATATAAAAGAATTATATTACATGAAACTATCAAATGCACTTTGAAACATTCATGAGTCCATAAATCTGTTTCAGTTAGATTTGGAAACACATTATTGATGCGGATATTATAACCGGACGAGTGCGTCTGGTACATTATACTTGACACAACCAGACTTGCGCACACGGCTTTATATTAAATTAACAATAATTACCTACTGTATGAATGAATGAATGATTGGAAACTATAGTCAATGTTAATGATTTCTTAATTATTCAACATACTATACATTTTATTTTTAAATTATAATAAAAAAACTGTCTAAAAATAAATATTTTTCTTACAATTTTCAAAACAGTAATGTTTTTTATTAAAATATTATATGTTTTTTTTAATTATGTTTATAAAATTATATGCGGACGGTATTCGAGTGTACAAACATACTTTAATATGCAACTTCTAGATCATTTGTCAAGTGACATATAAATATTTCATAACTGTTTTGCTTCTGTGAGTGCATTCAGTCTGTATACGTAATGACGCATTAGCATTTAAAGACGAATGTATTTTGAATCTTTTACTGTTCCCATACATAATGTTTCAAAAAGTATTACGAACTAGCATTAGTGTCTGTGTTTTCGATAAAGGTTTTATCCACTATGTTGCTTGCTACATGACAATTGGATAAGTATTATGAACACTCACCTTATTATTTGTTGTCTTGTTTGAGAATATTTTTAGGGGGGTAGTCCTACTCACGGAAAGAAGATCAGTCTCTGATTGAGCCGGATACCAGAACCATCTCCCGTTCTCTAAGCCTATCCTAGTTTCCTCCATTCCTATCCTTTCCATTGCACAAAGGTACAATATATTTGAATTTATCCATATCTACTTGCAGATGTTTATCAACGATGATACAGCTTACCTCTAGATGGGCCATTTGAATGGTTTTAACCAAAAAAAAAAATAAGGATATAATTATGTTAAAAATTCTTACAACTATTTTCAGTTGCATAAAATGTCAGAGATTTATACATTTCTGTTTAAAAATAATGATTTTCGTTTCGGTTTTAATTATTTATTTATTTATTCTACAATGCATATTGGTCTACTTTTATTAAACTTTATTTACTTAATAAATAGAAAAATTATCTTCAACAGAAGCCTGTCTGGTTACTTTAATGTACTCTAAAAGTCATAAAATAGTTGTAAAACCTTTTACAACTTCTATATTAAGGCTCAATAATAATAATGCATATGCAGAAACCCTTATATGTAGAGTTAACGAATTAACGGAACGGTAGTGAAGACTCATAAAAATAAAATGAATAACGTAATAAAAACTCTCAAGTGACTTTATTAATCTATAAACGTTTTCATTTCCACAGGTTCTAAACATTTTATTGAGCTTATACCCAGCTTTTGCCCGCAGCTCATTTGTATCTCTCTACCCTTCGTATTAATCTATGTTTTTTCACAAATTGTACAAATTTGCACAAAATTTATAGTTTTATTGTATATATAATTTATTTACCTAGCAAGTATTTATGTTTTTAAAACTGTTGCTTGAACTCAAATATAAAACAAATAAAATAAAATATAAAAACCAATATAATTACAATACAATAATAATAAATAACATTTCTTACGGTAGTTGTTTTTATTGAATCAGATATTTACGGCGGAAACGACAATTCTCAGAAACAAAATCTTAAGTTTACGAAATAAAAGATAATCTTATCTTCATACATAAAGTTGGTAATGTCCTCGCATTTAAAGAAATGTCATCTGATATTGAATTCCCTTCAATTTGGACCCCGATATGGCGATCGAGCCGTCGCCGAAGCATTCAGAATTGACGATCGTAAAAATATTATTGTCAACAAATTTTATTATCCATAACTTAATGATAAATTATTTTAATAAACTTATTTTACATTCGTTTTCTGACATTTAATGGAAAATCATTAAGTAATTTAATGCGTTATAAGTAAAAAAATATAATTTATATTATTTATGAAATAATTGCCACATACCTGTTACGATTGTATCCTTTTTATACATACAACTGCATAAAGAATATTTGTATTCGTCCAATTATTTGTTAGAATGTTAGACGAATACAAAACACTGTGCTAATCTTTCATTGATAGGTATGCATATAATTCAAAATGTTATCTTTCTCTGATAATACACTGAGTTGCATCATAATCGTAAATTGCATAGCTATGGCTCGTTACAGCTGGTCTAAGCTACTAAAGAGATTATCGTAAAACTTCTGTTTGCAATATTCTGAGCTTTGTTTATTGATATGTCATGCAATTTAGATATGACGTATATCTTATGACATTACAATAAACCGCTTATTATGTATTCGTTTGTAATTGTCTTACTTTACATCTTTTATTGATACGTTTATATGCTTGTTGTCAAGCACAAAATAAATAAAGCGAATTGTATTTTTTAAGAAAAAAACTGACGTTTCACCTGATTTAACCATTGGATATTGACCTAGATCTTTTGCAAAAAGTTTCCTAATTTCACAAGAATCGATACTTAGCTTCAATATAATAAACCAAAAAAGCCACAATCATATTTTTAACGTTATAATCAAAAGAAATAACGGCAGCAATAAAATGAGGGAATCGGTTAACAAGACAATTTGAAAAGTTGTTAAGTGAGAGGACTTTAATATACAGCTCGTAATTAATACAGCCGTGGGCATTTATGGACTATTATTTATCATATATGCAAATGCCTTAATAGTATTTTAATGGTTCAGCCGGTTGCGCGATTAAATATTCGTGTACAGATCAGATATAACAGAGGCAGTTTTTTATATTATTTTTGGTTTTTGTTTATTTCTCACTCAAAACGAAGGGTGTTGAAAGTTAAACACATGTATCTTTATCTGCCAGCTGTATCATAACTCCTAAATGGATGAACCTATTTAAGTACGGTTTTTGTAATCGCCATGTTGAGCGTGATTCTAAGCTCTATTTGTTAAAAGTTTAAGCTAATCTTCAAGATATTCAGCTCTCAATGCAATTAGTTAAAGGATGTTAAGCAATATTGCGAAGGGATTCGGTTTTGAAATAATAATTAGTTTGATCTTTGATACTATAATTTATTTCTTTATTTATCTATTTCTTCAGTATCTTAATTATGTTCTTGGTTAACTCACTGTAAGCTAGTGTATATACTCCTCGTGTGTTTTTTGTACTTGCGTACCTAAATAACTTAAAATTATACAAATAAGAAATAAGTAGGTAGTTTTTATTAATCTGTATAACTATTAATAATCGGAGTTGCCGTGAGGTGTTTGTAACTTACGCCGGGATGTAGTTATTAAAGTAATGATTAATAATAAAACTATGATAATTTATGAGCAATAAAATCAGTTGGAACGAAAACTTAAAGACGTATAATTTGCTTAAATTTGATATATCCATCGCCGGCTGAGGTCATGTTATTTATGTTATTTTTTTTACCAAATTTGCATAACGAATGGACTTAAATTGATAGTTATTTTGTCTGGAATAACTTTGTTGGTTTTATTGATATTAGATTGTCATTTTACATTTTTTTTTATAAAACTATTTTGTGTGTTATATTTGGTCTTTGGGTGGATAAGTTTGTTAATTAGCAATTTACCTAATCATCTTTGATATATTTTCTAAGAATTAGTTGAATATTTTTACAATTAAAACAAAAATTGTTTTACATAGTAATGTGACTCTACTTTTTATAACACCTAAACTTATTCCCATTAATATAGACCTACAACACTTTTTTATGGAATTAATTTATTACTTGAGATTCTACAAAAAACAAATTAATTTATTGAGAAGCGAAAAGCTTTAGCAAGAAACTTATGGAGTCAACAGATGGCGCTGAAATCCAAAAACTTGTTGAGTAATGAAAAACATATTTTATAAGATTCATGTTTTACGACTCAATAATATTAAATAAATAAATACTTATGACCACGAAGCCTATATTTAACGTAAATTTGCTATATTTTTTTACGACACTTTAACGAATCTGTTTTTGATATAAATATTTTATCATTTGGTGTTAAATTTACGTATTTTAATTCTTTGCGTGATATGTGTTAATATAAACCAGTCTTTTTTAGTTTTGTTATTATAGTTTAAACATTAATTAATAGCGAAATAAAATTATTCTTATGTAATTATTATTTAAATTGCTAACATTCGCTAGGCACATCCTTTTAATAAATTATTTTTTTATTTAAATAAAAATAACATTTTAAATGTAAAAAATTAAAACGATAGATAGAAATCTGATACTACTTGGGAAGTATCAAGTTACTACACAGTAACTTTTATATTAAACATTTTACACAAAGATTAAACTGATTAAACTATAAAGTTTGTCAATACTGTTACATAATAGCGATATTATATAACCTATGTATTTTGCTAACATACATAGCCAAGAAGAGATTAATTTAGAAAATGTTAAGATCGTAGAATGTTTCCTGGATTAAATTGACGAGCGTCTGGTTCGATTTCCGTTCGTGACAAATATATTTATTTGATAAATCATGTCCGAGTTCTTGGTAAAGAAGATAGATGATCCGGAATACTATATATATATTAGGATAAATATATTATTTGTTACGAAAAAAAATGAGACTATCATTAGAGAAATTTTAAACTTTCGGTAATTAAAAACTAATCTGTTTTTGGAAGTAATAAATTTTAATTAAATAAAAAATGCAGTTTAATTTAAATAAAATATAGATTTATAATCGAGGAACCACAAAAAGAAATCAAGCAATTAAATAATGATTTATGTTTATTTAACGTCAAAATACATAAAAATAAATGTCATCGAATATTTTGTTTATTAATAAGACATTTACATAATTTCTGTTTATATCATTAGAGAGGTATGGTCATTATTTATATAGTAATTTATTATTTTATATGAAATTTATAGCATTATAACTCTTAGTATTTATTAAAAATACTTTTTAGTAAAACCTCAGAGCGAAACATTTCTAAAATTTCTATTTCGACTTCAGTTTCGAAACTCTGTAAAAGAAGAACACGACAGAATTCATTTGCAAGGTTCTTGTGTCTGTGGGCGACGTTTCTGTTCCGGCCAGTAGAGGGCGCTAACACGAGCTCCATTTCCGGAAGCATGGCGGTTCATCCGGCGACCGACTGATTGGGGCTTTATTAAAAACTGACACCTGCGGCGGTTGCGAAATTGCACGACCATTTTGTTTTTACTGCATAAAATCGATTGGATTCTCGTAAGTGAATGTTCTGCTGTATTTTGTTTTATTTTATTTGAAAGGAAGTTTATTGTCTCTGTTATATATAAGATACAACAAAAATCAAATAAAAACAATATAATTTAAAAGTCAAGGAATCGAAAGGACAATAAAAGCACGTTTTTACGATATCCAAGAAGTTAAATCGTTTTGGGAGCACCATGTTTCTTTATTATGAGGCCCCGCGGACTCGTTATCGGACTTGCTGTAACTACTGAACTATCGAACTTCAATTTTACATTTGACATTTGCTTTATCTGTTTGTTACTTGTAAGATTTCATTTTCGGTTCAAGAGATTCGTTCATATTGTTCAATATTGTTCAATATTGTTCATTATTGTTCATTATTGTTTCAACGTCAATGATGATGTTATTTTAATTTCTTTTTATTTATTTATATTTTTTCTTTTATTCAATAAATATTTTACACAATTACATCACACTTAAATACCTTTAGTTAGGTGATGGTCATGATGCGTCAGAATTTGTCGGTAACTTAAGTTTGTTAAACATTTCAGTAAATATCGCGTTTAGGCATATTAATAAATTATCGGGACGATGTTTACTCACATATTTTAGTGAGGTTGCGTTAATGAAAGAAGAAACTCTTTGCTAAGTTTCGGGTAAACATTGTAAGAGCTGCTTTGACCATAGGGTTATACATCATGTGGAAAAACATTATTTCATGTAAAATATTTATTTATAAAAAAACATTTTTAATATTTTCAAATCTAAATTTGAAATATGTACCTAATTAATATTGTATAAAATGTCGTTTACGTAACTCAAATCAAATTTATGTAACCAAAAGTTTTTTAGCAACGTACTTTGGAGCTAGAAAATTCCATAGAATTACAAAAATGGTTAGACAGTTCGTGATTAAACATTTGCGTTCCTTTGGCAGCGTCACCCGTCTACGATTTAGCGTAAATATGTTAAGGCTGTCCTTTCATTCTGGGAAGGACTGATGGTTTGTTTGTTCGAGGATGTTTGGTGAGGTGAGACCATGCTGCCAAAGGGTTGCTAAATGACAACAGACCTAACAATTTATAGAATAGAATTTGATCGGTTTTATTTTTTGTATATTTTATACATTTTTAAAAATATGATTAATGTTATTACTAAAATAAAATTTATGAAATTTATATTTTTAACAGATTTATTCCTAAGTGATTTACTTTCTTAAATTTATATAACTAGATAATACAATTTATAGAAAAGAATATGATTGGTATAATTTTAAATATATTTTTTACATATTTTAAAATATGATTAACGTTATATTACTAAAATTAAATTTATAAATCCTGAAGGGTTTATGAACTTTTTAAGTAATTTAGGACGGTTACTATTAATGTAATAAAACTAGTTAAATGTTTTTTTATAAATCCATGTTGGATGATATATTAGATAAATAAAAAATATATTATTGTAACTCAATCCTCAGTATGTCTTAAACTTTATGTGTCGATTTCGTGTCTACTCGATAATACATCAAGGATGTCAAAGGTACCGCTGGAAAAATACTTAAGCTCATTGTATAAAGAAATAACACAAAAAAACATATTAGCTTTTAAATAATAAAATTTGGAATTACAAGGACTTTAACAGCTTAAAATCAAATAAACTTATTAGTTATTAATAATGTTCATAGCAATTTACTTATATCGGTGAATCATGATAATTTGACGAGTTACATTTTTGTCAGATTTTATAATTAACAAGAATATTACGTAATTTTGTAATACAGATATAATTTTCCAGTTACTAAGTTGCGTTGTCGTTTCTGTCAAATGCGATTTATTTAATGCACCCAGTGTAAAGATTAATAAAATGATATAGATTATTGATATCAAGAACAAAAATTATTGCGTCTGTATGAAGCCTTACATAGTTTCCTATAGAACGATATTTGAAAAACATTCCAAATACGTCATAAATACGAGGTATCCTGCAACATAGATCCAAGGACTTTAGATAAAGGAACACTTGTTCCAAAACTGGGGAACATACCACTTACAGCCCGCAGCTATAAAATCAAACGACACCACAGCCTTACCCGACCCAACTAAATTGGACTTTGCTGATCGGCTTTTATACTCTACAGTAAAAATATATATGTACATAATTTTTTTTTTTTTAATTGACAGTTTAAAAACTTAAAGTGTTTGTGTATGTGTATGTGTATGTGTATGTGTGTGTGTGTGTGTGTAAATGTGGAAAAGGGGGAATTAATCTCTTTATAATCAACTATTCACAAAAATTTGGTACTAGACAATTCATAAGTGCAATGTATGCCTATTTTAAATAAAACTATCACTATTGCTTTACATAAAGTCTTAATTAAAATCGGATCGTGTCCGTGTCGTTTCCTATAAATACACCTGAATTGATCAGTATATCTCGTACGGTTACGTTACGCCGAATCTGATTACATCTCAGCACTATTGCTGATAGCCGAGATACTGTCAGGTTTGACTGAGGCAAGCGTTCTATTACAATTAGCTCTGATTCAGAGATTCTAATTTTATTTTGTATACGTAATAATTAATTCTTAAAGTTATTTTAGCTTACGGTTATTTGATAAGTGCATATTATTTTTTTATTATTTTTATAAACTAGTTCTGGCTTGTGACTCTACCTGTGATAAAAAAGGATATTAAATACATAATACATAAAATATCAGACATTAATGAAGATACAACAGCGCCACCTATCAGATACCAGCATATTTATATATCCTTGTCGAGACAAAACTGATACATTGTGACCTTAAAAGTCAATTTACACAATAGCACCAATGATTTTTAATAATAAAAATATATTTCAATTGTCTCCTAACGACTATAATTTCTCAACTAAAATAAAAATGTGTTGCTTATTACAATAGCATTGATTATCTTACATAACATTGTAGAATCAGTTGTTTAAATATTTGAAGTGCGGCGTAACGTCTGTATGTTTGTTAGTCTTTTAGCGTGTTTGTTTGCGCTACTGAGAAACAAGGAACGTGATAAAATGTTATGGATGTGGCATTTTTAGCGTCTTGCCTTTTTACTTTGGCGGTCATATTGGTATTTAGAAACTTATATAAGAATCATGTAATATAATAAAGGTTTTTTTTGTTACTTAAATATATATAACCATATCTTTTCAGTATATTTTTTGATATATTTTTATGAAAAAGCATATAAAAATATATTTTAAAAATAAATATCGTTTTGATTTGATAATTTATATCACAAACATATAGTTTATATAAGTAATTATTATCATTAGTTGCAAAAAATATGTAAAATCCATGTATGTATTTTCCAAAAATAATCTGTACTAAAAATAGATAAAATTAAATATCAATGAATGTTGCTTATTGACCGTGATCATCTCATTTGTTACTTACTTCTTATGGAGATTTTACACACACAGGTTTAACCAACGAATATACAACGGGATTATCTTAGTATATATACAATTGATTCTTGTTGATAGTATCTATATAAATAATAAAATGAAATAAAAGTTCACTTTCTTATTTTTCATTTAAAACCAATTATAAAATAGAAACAATAATATAAATTATACAAAATGTGTAACGTAAATGAGAAAAAAAGGTTAATATAATCCTTATGACTGACACGATAGCTCATTTGGTAGAGCGACGTTTACAGATACAAAATGTCAAGGTTCGAGTTTTTTTTACAAACTTATTTAATATTTGACTATATTCTAACTGACGGAGAGTGGAAATGTAGTAAATGTAGGTAAGTTCCTCGACTTCATATTTTTTTTTGTATATTTTAAAATTATCTAGATATATATTTAGATATTTATCAACACATTAAATTATAAATAAAAGAATTTAAAGCAGAATACTTCATGTTTCGTGAACACCAAGTAGGTACTAATGTAACATCATCTTAACAAATATTTGCTACATAAATTATCATCATTAAGGAGAGAAACACTCGTGCGACTGTGTTTGATTTTTTCATAAGAACCTGTATTACTGCATTGAGTACTTCAAGCGATATTTGTAACCACCGGATAGTTTATGTAAGATTGACCACACTGTGTGTTGGATGGTTGGTATTATGTGTATTTTGGATGGATGATTTTTTTTATTTTTTTTAAGTTTATTGAATTTATGAATCTATTTTGATATAAGGCTCCCGGTATTAGAAAATGTGAGGTCTAAAATCTACTGAACCAGTGACCTCGTTACGTTTTTGGTGCGCAACTGTCTAATTTGGTTGTCAGTGTCTTATTGTAATAAATATCAATAATTAATATTGTTATTGTGAAGTTAAAATCTTTATGATTATATTTTGCTAAAATGCAAGTATTTTGGAATAAACTATAGCAGAAAGGGGTGTAGATTCTTTCGGAACATCTAACAAACATGTACCTTTCATAAGGTATCAATGTTTTTTCAGTTAAATAAGCTTTTTTTGCGTCTGTTTAGACAATCGTACTTAAGGAGTAAACTCCAGTCGTACGTCGGAACTGACAACAATTTTTTTAAAATTTTGGTTAGGTATATGGTTTTATTATGTATATATTAGTGGGTGGTATTATTATCTGAATTAACAGTCCCACAGGTGGGCAAGCCTTTACAAATAAAATATTGTTTTCTAAGTATTCTTCTTTCTGTATATTCAAACCAGAACAAAATGGAATTATGCTAACTAAATGATGTCGAATTAACTTCATTTCATATAACGGAAAATGAATAAATCTTTGACAAGAAACCTTCAAACACAAATTTAATGGGCGGTGTTTGAGTGTTAACATCGCCGAGGCTTACTTGTTACTGAGTTACGAATAAATTAGAACAGAGACACCTGTTGAGACTTTTCAAATTTAAATTCCTTAATTTAATCACTCAATATTAAAAAATATTTATTTTTTTAGGCATTCATTTTTGTTAAAATATGAGACAAGTTCTTACATGGTCAATAACAGGAAATCATATATAATTAACAATATTTACAATTTTTAATAGTTTTCTGATACTTTACTGTTACAATCACTATTTTCACAGAGTAGTGAATCAAATAAGTTTATAGTTTTATAACAACATTTAGCATTTCAATAACTAACTAAATACCTTGTAATGAATGTTATCTTATTTCTATTAAAAATACGAATAATGTGTTAAAATTATCTTTTAAGAAATAGAATAAGATAAATATCTTTTTGCTTAAATCAATCTGTGGTTTAAATAGCACTAGAAGAACCGAGCGGAGGTACTTTTTATGTTTATGTTTGGTTAGTTGTATATAAATATAATGTTACTACGAAATAATATATTGTTTAATATATTTAAGTCTCCATGCATTTCTCTGTTTCGTTTCTCAAGATTTATGCAGCATTAAACTTGACGTTCGTTGAGATTAGCAGTTCAAAGGGCGCTATCCGCTGACCTGCGGGCTGCGGCTTGGCGCTTTGGTCAAAGAGCGCCTTGTTTATAGACGCTACAGGTTGCACTTAACAAATACATCACCCACAGAATATACCTTCAATAATAAACTTAAAAGTTATTAATTATTATGTATATAGTTTTATTAAAACTTAAATATCTCAATGGCATGGTACCTATATATTTCGTTTTAAAAATACATGGTATCTATAAAGTACAAACGATTGAAACGTAAAGATAAACGTTTAATTCTAATCATAATATATTCGGCTATTTTTAAGCCACTAAATCCACTTAAAGGAAGTCCTAAGTCCTTTTCGGTAGACAGAACCACACGAGTTGCTTGTCCCCACATTTTTTATCCAGGGCCGCACTCGATTAATCTTTCTTATCTACCATCGGACTGAATAATCACTGTGCGGACGAGTTTAACATAAATTAAGTTTTCCACGACACCTGAGATACCTCCCTGTGTTAAATCCGACTAACTTATTCAATAGTTACTTCACGGGATTCTACCCCTTATGTTATAGCATTAAGGGGTTGGGTTGTTTGCTCGTATTTGTGTAGTAATGAGCCGTATTCCGATGTATATCATGAACGCGAAAGAAAGGTTAAGTGTGAACATTTGTTTGTTAATGCGCTCTTGTAATGGATTTCTGTTTTTTGTCGAATGATAAGTTGTTTCAGTGGATTTGATTGATGATGTCGTTTTTTGTAAAGATGTTGTTTTTAACTGATGAATAAATTTTTGTATTAACATAATAAATTACAGCGGAACGTTACTAATGAGTCTTTGTTTGGATTATATAGTAGTTTTTTTTATAATCAATATAGTCAAAAACTGTAAATTAAATAATAGTACCGTTAACCATAGAAATAAAGAATGATTTTAGTAATTTAACCAAAATAAACCTTATAACATACAATATTGGAAAAAAAAATGGAGGTGCAATGAAAAATAGCCGAGCTGCCAATTACGTTCACTAAAAAATGTCGGCGGTTCCAATTAAAATGATTTACATATCGATAAATCGCGCTGATACAAGCCCAGATTAAATACGGCTGTATGGTGGTGACGGTGTCTGGTAACTGGTAGGAGTTTTATGAGATCTTATTAAAATACGGCCTCTCAAATTATCACCCATAATTTTGTTATGATTTTATCAATGTTTGTTTAACATACGGATTTTGTGTGACAGTATTTTTACGAGCTTGTATTTGGTTTTTAAATTTAGATGGTTTGGTTTTGGCTATAAGGACTGAAGGACCTTGTATAGTAACATTTGTGTATTTTATTTAATAACAAATACGGTCAAACAAAGAATACACATCACATCAAAAGTAATAAGTATCTGTCGAACTGTTGCGTGTCAAAGTGCAATATAAATTCACTTTATTCCAAATTCAAAAATACAATTGTCATTAAAATCAACCTTATTGCTACAAGTTAAGGTTAAAATTTGAGTAATAATTATGTACTGTATTATTACTGGTGAGGAATAAAGACTTGTAATTAAATGCCACGTATGATTATGGTGTATGTAATTGCGGCCATTACTACTGTCACTAATAACAAAGAACTGACAAACAATTTAACCGCGCCCATTTTATTAACCTGAAATTAATGTTGCAATTAAAAAAATAAGCTGTACAGCTTTACATTAAATTCAAAATATTTAAAGTTATGTTAAAACATTTGGGCTTCTATTTTTGAAATATAAATTTTCCTTAAAATCATGTGATTATTTTCAAAAACCAAAACCATGTCAATAGTTTGCACTTTAGTTGGATAGATGGCGCTAGATAGGATCTATTTACACTTAATGTTGCAATTAAAGAAATAAGAGATTTAAATTTTCGGACACATAACTGGTAAAAACTGGTTTTTACATATAATATGTGCACCTCTGACTACATAAGGGTTTTAAAGTGCAATGTAAACAATATTGATAAAATGTTATGCACGTATATACCGCAAAGTTTTTATGTTATGCACATGTGTACATAGGTATGTTATGTATCTTAAAGAGATAAGACGGGGGGTTGTAACGCGACTGTGCCTAAAAGTTGTCGTACCTAGAAGAAAGTAAGAAGAGGGGTTAATCTTAAAATTCCTTTCTTAATATTCACTTGCTTTATTGAAGAGATCTTTATACATAGTTGAAAGTGAATCTGTCGAATAAAAAGTTTTAATACATCCTCTTTTCCCCCTATTGGCGGAATTTCCAAAAATCCCCTATCACTGTTACCTTACATCTCCCTACAAACACCCAATATGTCAAATTTCAGCATCTTGCGTTCTGTAGTATCGGTTGAGCGTTGTCTGTCGATCACAAAAAAGTTCAAAAAGTAGCTGAAATGTTTTATATACATAAATACTTCAAAGCAATTGCACTTATTCATACTTAGATATCTGACAGACAATGATAGACAGACTTGCACAGTTATTTGTTCATCATTAAAATCGCAATTTTTAAAATTATTTCAAAATATTTGATATATCTTATATGTGCGTAGAAGTACACCACTTCATTACTCTGTGGTATCCAAACTTCAGGATGTAAGTTTCCTCACTTTTTGCATTTTTTTTAATTTTGTTAGTTTAGGATGTTAAATTTCCTATAATGCTTCGTAAGTTAAATCCACAACAATTGTAGTGGCTCTACATTCCCGGTAGATATTTAAAAAAAAGATAATGGATCTGTAATTATAACAAGTTGTGGAAAGACGAAACGGTAATTATTTCTACAATAGCCATAATTCCGTCTAATTATCTCTTCCAATTTAAGACTGATTTCTAACAACTCAGTTTTTCAAAGCTTCTAATTATTTTCCACGCGGACAAAGTCGCGGACATTAACTATATGTTTAAAGATAATAAATTGCTTCATCGTATTACAAACGTAAAATTATTTTGCAATTTAAAATTACTTATAACAACTCACCTTTAACCTTTACTAGATAATAAAATGTTCAGCCAGCTAATAGATTACTCAACGAAACACAAAAATAAATACCACAGTAATTGCCGTCACTAGACATAAATAAATCTTACATAAACGTCAAATAAATCGTGTATTTTTATTTGTTTGTCAATACGACTGTGATTTAAGCATCAGATCAGTTTTATTGATACGCCATTTAAAACAAATCACTCTTTAATTACAGCTGCGTGCGAAACGATGTTAAATCATTAATAACGTGTTTACACGATTTATAATACACGCAAATGTTATACACTAGCTATTTATTGTTTATTTTGAAAGTAATTTTGTATATCAATATTGTTCCTGTTACTGCGCGCGCGCATCGTTCACCTGATTTTGATTGAACATTGGTTAATGTGTTATACACGGCATACTTTTGAAAAAAAAAACACACACACACACATATGTATATTTATATAAAAATATACGTATATAATTTTGACTAGTATGGTAGTGTGTTATTATATAAAGTTTCGTTCGATATATATCAGCGAATATTATATTATGATAGTAATGTATAAAAAAGGTACTATATCTTGCATTTTATGGTCATATAACTACTGAAGTTATAACCTGTTTTTATAGCGAAAGAAATTAGATAAAATTAATTCACAGTAGATTTCAAATAAGCGTTTCAATAAATCGCAGTTACTAAGAAGCTTAAGATAACGCAATAACAGTAACTTTTTTTAAATAATTTTCTCATTTATAAAAGTATATCGTAATATTATGTGTACTAATTTCCATTATTTTTTATATATTAAATTATCGTATAAATCTATACAGCTTTTATACTATTATGATAGTTTTTTGTGGTTATTTGCATAATTAATTCCTTGTATATTATAATTATTTAAAAATACTGACGAGGTTGGACATTTTTATTGTATCAGAACATTTTATAGGCATTAAAAATATAACTTTTTATTTAATAACTAAGTTATGCAGTTCTTCAATTGATATGTGTGTCAGATACATTAATATTTTTAACACAATTACACACTTAGATAGTAAATAAAAATAATAATAAAAGGTTTGGCGTACATTGAAACTTAGGTACTATCAGATAACAGATAGCAATGTGTGTACTCAGTACCGAATCAGCAATGGAAACTGGGAAATATTTCACCACAAAACCTTAGATCGTAAGTTGTATTTAAAACTTTTTAAGTACAACTTACGATCTAAGGACTTCATATGTAAATACAGGTTAATGATAAAGATTTTATTTAAATTTGCAATACTAATTTACGACAACACATATTAACGTCACATTTTATTACACAGTTCTAAAAATCTAAAGATTTATTATGTCATATCAATATATAAATAATTTACATATCTAATATATTTTTTGGCAATAAAAGATAAAACAACACAAATTACTTTTTTCTAGATACAAACTTAAATGTAAGTAATAATAATTCAGGAACTATTATAATTAATTTAAAACATAAACATTATTGATATAGTCGTGGATTGTAAATATGTCAAAATAAATCTATTTATCGAGAGTCGAAATAATTAACATTCACAGTACGTTTCAGCACGGAATAAATATTCGTAAGTAGTTGGCTTAAAATGTAATAAAAGTATATTTTATTAACTGATTTAAATGTAAAAAAAGAATTGGATAAATGTAAAAATTAATCTGAATGTCTTGTAAAATCTGAATGTATTGTAAAATCTTGAATGTCTTGTACAATCTGAATGTATTGTATTTTAATTTTGTAATATAATATATTACATTTATTGTACAAAATACAATATTTATTACGTAAATGATATTGTTAAAAAAAAATCTGTCATAGTTTCTCTTTTCTTTACGTTCTCTATTATTTTGTAATGGAACCACAGATTACCATCTAATTCTTAATCCTTGGACCACAACTGGCATCAAATCAGTTAATATTCATAAGTCTTTTTTAATGTAATAAATATTAAATTAAATTGCGTAAGCATTGCCAACTAAAATATGCACAAATTGCGTCTCCTAATATGGGAATAGTTAATTTATATTAATAGCTTTTATACTGTTTTATGTAACTTACAAACGTGTATAATTTTAATATGAATAATCAAATATAATATGTAAATTATTAAAGTAACAAAAACGTATCTTCCTATTTGATTATTATCTTATTAAAACGAAACGTTGATTACAGAAATGTATTTTAATTCAATTAAATGTATTTGATGTAAATGATATATTTAATGATTAATACATTTTAAATGATGAATTTTAATTTAATTTAGGTAAATAAAAACATAATCTACATTCAACCCTCAATCTTCTCAATTCGTTGAGGATGAAAGTCCCTAAGGGGTCTTAATTGACATGTTGGTGTAGTGGTTAATAACTCTGATTACTGAACCAAAGGATATGAGTTCAATCCCCACACGGAAAAACTCTTTTTGTGATTCTTGTTCCGAGTCTGGTTGTACTTTATGTCTTATTTACAAATTTGTAAATCCCCCACGACACAGGGATAGTGTAATCTCAAAAGCGGGAGAAGTCTTAAAAAAACTGGGGGATAAAATTGTTTACTGGTATATAAGATGTAAAAAAAACCGCACTATATATAATACAACACGATCTATTCATCGTTTTCCAAACTATAAAACTACCCACTAAATCATCGCACATAGCTTGTTTATGAAACTTCAGAACATCTTTTAGGTTTGGGTTATTACTAAGTACTATCATAAAAAAGGGAAGAATTATTAATTAACTCAATATTATCTATTACAATAAAGAAATAAAACAATTATTTTCTAGTATTATATCCTTAAACATACTTTAAGGAAATTTCCTACTATTTTATTTTTATAATCAATAAAAAGAGACCTTAATTTATTTTTTTCTAAGTCGATCTAAAACACGAATATCTTTTATTAAACGACTATTGATAACACTTGGAAAGTGCAACAAGCAACATTTCTCTATTTACAAACGACTTGCCAACAATCTTTATTACTTCTCGATAAGCGTCAGATTATTTATTGATACGATTGTCGACTTTAGCACTACTTTTTAAGACTTTTATTGTGTAACATAATATTAAGGTTGATTTGATAGTGCTGGTATATAGGAATAAAAATATGCTTTACCAAACTATAAGAATATCTAACGGGTACATGACATAAAAGGTAGGTATAACATAATTTAAGTCGTAACACAGCATAGTCAGTCATTATAAATATAAGACAAATATATCTGTTTTATACTTTGCATGAAAATATGACATATTTAAATAGAAGAAAAAAAATTTATTGTATCGGTTAAACCTTATTCTTCAAATTATTTTCAAATATTTTTTATGTTTGAAATTGGTAGTATTTGGTTGGTGATGGTAGAAAGAAGACAATCACCGACAAAAGTGGGGACCCCAATATACAGATTGATAACTTTCTTACAAAAAGGATAAACGTATACTTTGTCAATAATCTTACATAGTCCTGGCATGGGCATTATGTGGTCAAATTTGCATGAAAAAAGATACATCCGTTGCCAAAATCTAGTGGTACAGAAATTCAGATACTGAGTATGTGACTGCATTTTAATTCTTTTTGTAGTTGTTTATAAAAATTTCGAAATAGTAAATATGCAATAAGGATCAGTGAAGGAAAATTGGCATAAGATGGCAAAGTATATAAGGGGATTAGCAAATGGAGTAATTGAAAGCGTTATGATAGAAAAGTTCATCGTTCATCGTTATAGACTGAAAAGATATGGACTATGGAAAAGAAACGTTTTTTACATCGAAATCATTTTTTAATTAATAGTCTTATTTGGAGTTCATTATGTTTTTACTTATATGGATTATGAGTTATTCCTTATACTACGGTGTACCAAATGGAATGCACCCACGTTGTCCTCAGACAACGTTCTTCAGATCTAACCTTACCAACGAAAAATACTGTAGTTATTTATTATATTTAAACCAAGTTCAGTATGTTTAAAAGATAAAAATAAATAGATAATATACTAGGAGTAAAACGATATAACCTTAAACATACCAACATACACATACAACCTGATATAATAAAAAGAAATACATATTTATGTACTTAATTAATCATTAAGTCAGGTATTTTATTGAAATGCCACTTCAATTAAACGGGGTCGAGCAAAAAATTACATTCCGTATATTTGTCGATAAATGTTTGTTTGTGAATTAACATTATAATTTTAAATTCATTTTTTATTACAGAATATATGTATGTACAAAGAAAATAAATATACATTAGTATAACCGACTTTTTATTCATATTTTAGTATTTTTTTATTGCCTACTCTGTATAATATGTACGATAACTATGGAAGTAAATGTATATTTTGCTGATGTTATCAAAATTTTATAATAAATTTACATTCACCTTATTTTTTTTGCTGACTCTACATTTTCACTTAAAAGCTTAGATATAAATAAATATGTAAATATATATTGCGTTGTGATCACGTGTCTTGTAAAGCTTGCAATAAACTTTACCAATACCGCTGACTTTATCTATAGTACAATCCATACAAAAATTGAACGTTTAATCATTTTGATTTATATGGTTTTATTCCGAAATACCGGACTGTAATTGAATACATCTTTTATATATGATTCCAACATTCAGAGACCTATAGTTTTATAAGTTACTAAGCTGATAAAATAATGTGCGTAATATTATTATAAGTATTAATTTTATTATATAAAATCTTTACGTAAGGATTTGTGCAAGAAATATAATAAGCAAAAATATTTTGTTTATTAAAATATAGCAACTATAAAAACAAATCTCGGGCTATAGATAAGAATTGCGTCGGCTGACTCGTCGACTCCAGTGTTATTTATTATGACATTTAATGTTGGAATTAAAAATGTTTATCTGATATCATGGAGGTGAAATATACACATGATAACAGACAGTAATGGTTTCTGCCACCTACTCAGATGGATTTACGATGCTGGTATATGCGGGATATTTAATATCAAATAAGGCTATTTATAACTACCCTTCAATTTAGAGTTGATAAACTTCTCCTCGCTCCACATCCATGTCTGTCTGAGTCAGTCTCAAAATTACACTAAACCCTTTTGTAATTCTGTAGTAATTTTGTAATTGTCATTAAAAGTGAATGCATATATGCGATACAATAACTTTGAAAGCTTTTTGTTACTCACGAGCTTTTGAATGGTTGCAAAGTGTCGTATGAAATTTCGAAGCAGCTTCTGCATTCTCCCCGGCTTTAGATTTTCTTTTAATTGACTGTAACAAATGATACTGATTTATATATTTTTAAACAGATTCATCAATAACGATAAATTAAACATTCATATAAACAAATATATGAATAAGTATAAAAAACAACTTGTTTTGGAAAAAATAACTTAATCACTTATACAAATATATTAATCTTCAACGTCATGTACGTTAAGTTAATGTTAATGTTACGTTTAAGATTTATTAAAAAAATATTATAAATAATTCAAAATTATCATTTATAAATGCAAATAAAATAGATGACTGATACTAATGTACACTCTTGTCATATTCGTAACATCGTTATATGTCACTACTTTACTATTTTTATGGTAGAAGATGACTTGTTGCTAACGTATTGCAGCTGTAACAATTCTTCATAACATTATTCATTAATTAGTCATCATTAATGGAGTCCTAACTCCCATTTATCCCTGTTTCCTGTCCCTTTCATCTTTCGTTTTGTTCCTCAGGGTCAGTCATCATTTGATATATTCCTTATATTATATATATACTCACATTACTATCAACGCTCGACGCATACATCCTAAATCGAAAAGTCTTCGCTTAGGATGTAAAAATGAATAGGTCGGATTTTTTTGGCGGGATTTCTCCATAAACTTTGACTTTGGTACTTTGGTGAAGTAAGACTTGAAAGTTTTTTTTAAATACTGGCAGTCTTGGGGTATAAGCGTAAAAAAAATATTTGCATTTGGGTTAGAAAGAAATTGTGGTATTTTTATAGTAAGAAATAAAAAATTGTGAAGTAGAGTTTTATTTTATTAAAAAAAAAACAACTGTTCAATTCTGAAGACCAGAACCCTACTGTAAAAAATGAATACTATTAGTACATACACAAAAAAACGGCAAGGAATAGCTTGTAAATATAAAAAATGTCATGCCATTAGTGATATGGTACTGCTGACCATAAAAATGATAAAAATACAATTATATGAGTGCTATTTCACACTCTTTAAAAGGAAACTTGTACTACTTAACTTAAAGCGTCTTACATGTATGTCTGTTTTGTTAGCTTGTAGATTCTCTAGTTCTTATTTTGGAAAAATCTATCTTGGGGTGAAATACTTTTAGAGAAAAGTTAAAACGGGAGAGTCCAAAGATTTAAACTTACTTGCTGTACTTAAGTACTTAAATACTGTACAGAATTACATTTTAATTTTTTAAATATGTGAAAGAAAACGTGTGGAGCGTTGTTTATTGGGACAAAAGATTTTGCTTATCAAGACACTGGATCTGATATGTTTCAGATTTGTACTAACCCAATTAGAATTATAACACTATTAAGACCGCACACTCGGCATATCTTGATAGAGATAGGTTGATAGAACTTGATATGATTAATATTATTTTAACATTAAGGGTTTATATCCAAATTTATATTAAAGAGAAGAATGTGATCTACGTCATCTATCATGCCACCTTGCAAGACGGGGACAGCAATTTCCTAGCTTTGGATAACAGAAAACGTACATACGCCTTTTGATAGTGTCTACTGTAACAGGTTTCAGGACCTGGGCCCTAACGTGCTTCTTACAATAACATATATTATTCTCTTTCATAGCTTCTTCAACGTTTCTCATTTGGATTTTGGTTGATTGGTTTCCTTTTTTAATACCCTCAGTTGAAATGAGTAGAAATTGTTAAGAGGAGTCTATTACAATGCGATGGAGTTACGAGCTTTTCTCGAGCGATTTTCAACTACCATACAGATTCATCATCAAGTCCTCGTTATCGGGAATAATAACTCTGAATAATTGAAACGAATATAATAAACCCACACTCGGTGGGTTCACCGGGCGTTCCAAAGTTCATTAAGTCACCTTTAATCCGGCATCTAATTCCAGTAGGTATCAAAAATCAACACTACCGGTCGGGACGAATACAATGGGCCCAAATTCAATGGGTTTGGTAGTAGTCCATTCCACGGGTTCGTCACCCATCAACAAACTTCATCATCAGACCATATTTACGATACCATATTATTGTAGTATTATTAACATACAACTGAGAATTTACAAGGTGATAGAACAAGGTGATAGAAAAAAAACAAAAAAATATGAAATTCAGCTTATCAATATTTATTCCATAGTTACAGGTCGACCTAATAAGAACGTGTTTAAAAGAAAAGTTAATAATTCCACGCGGACGGAACCGCGGGAATATAGTTAGTTGGAATAATTATATAGCCCCATGTCACAAATAACTAATTAACATTCAAATATTTTATCGATAAATGCTAATTTCAATATTAAATTGTTGATCGTAAATAAGATAAATCGCCTTAAGCGTCGTTAAATAAATTACATAGACCATTAACCCAGAGACGGCCTTGTTTTTATAGCTAAATTGTTTATAATTTAATATCTTAATAAATATGGATTTTCTAAATTCATTGGTTGCTACGTTATGTTACTTACTTGGAATTTTATATTTTTAAACATTTCAAGTAGACAGGAGATTGATCATAAAAATACTAGAACAAGAGCTTAGTGGATATACATACATAAAAAATATAAGCACTATACCTTGTAATGATTTAGTTATAAGTAAAGATAAGTCGTTTATAATTCATAGAATTCATTTATTATAGACAGACACGCAAGCAAATAAAAAATCAGTTAAGCTTTTTAACGATTTGTTTAACAATGCTCGTTGTATAATCACTACATTAAAAAGTGATGTCTGTCTTTCTGTATGCTAAAACGCATAAAAATTTATTTATTGTCATAAAATTATTGTGTGAATGCTAATCTATTCGATACCTTGAAAAAAACTTAAAAATATATTTTAGGAAATATTTATTTTATGGTAACATCTAAAATATGCAAACCATATTTTAGCAAAATTTGTAATGGAAATATGAACTATTAACATAATTTATATTACAAAAGTTTATTTATTTATAAACAATTAATATTCATTATATAGATTTTTTAGTATAAAACTAGGCATGTGAATAGGGTGGCCATCTGTCCAGGACATGTTTGGAAATTCCAGCCCGAGTCTGACTAAATAATCATTTATCTGGCCAGTAAGGAAACAATCGCTTAGATGATGTAAACATTATGTCATTTAAAAATCAGATGTCAAGAATTTTATAAAATGATTTCCAAAGAAAATCACGTTTTGGATAAAGTAGGTGAAAAAGCCAAACAGAAAATTATTAATTTAAAAATTACGTGCGTGCGTCAGACTTTTTGGACATGGTGTCCGGCCTAATACAGCGCAAAGTCAGAGCACCTTTATTTTAGAAGATGGCAACCCTACATGTAAAGTACAAGTAAGTAATTGCTTATTACATTAACTTGTTACAGCTGTTTCGTGTAAACGTCTTTACTTGATGCAAAAGAAGGAATATTTGCATTACAGTTGGGAAGAGAAAGAAAAACTGAATGCTCATAGCATATATGAATAATATAGGTAAAGTTCAACAATTTACATTCACAACAGAACTATTTAAATAAACAACAAGGGAAGCCTTTTATAGATTCAACATTATGTGCATTGCGTAGGCAAAGTCAATATTCATTATGCCTAAAAAACTTGACTAATTAACTACATTTCTTCATACAAATAAATTGAATATTCCATTAGTAATTAATAACACACGCCTACGGGTACATAAAAACGTTCAATAATCTAGTACCGATGACTGGCAAAAACAATGTACAACCTGCAGGTAATATAACCTTTACTGCTATATAATTAAGGTCTAATATTCATAAAACAAATATCTAAAGGTTGTTTAAGGCCCTCGTCAGTCATTCGTCATTCCTATAACAACGGAACATAAATAATGTAAATGGTATGTTCCGCTTGCAACATTGTTGTTTTTTGTAAATTTATTTAAATACAATCAGAAATGTTTTTTTTTATTTATCACTTTATGAATAATGATAACAAAGAATACCACTAAGTATTCTTACTGCTATTTTACTTTCGCTTAAATTATAAACTGAAGGTTTTTTTATCTTATTCTCTGCAACAGTTTGATTATTTGTTTCTTGTTTTACATCTGTTTTTAGTAAAAAATTGCTTTCGAAAGTAAACGTAATAAAATGAAGGTTTATAACATAGCAAAAAGCACTAACATTTTTCAGTTTTTTTTAATATTTTTTTAAATTTTAAAACTGCTGAACCCTGAGAACTCTTTATTTTCTAAATTTGGAGTGCTGAAGGCGTGAGTTCTAATATTTCTTTTGGATACAGATGGCTTGCTGGCATGGATGGATGGATGGCTTCGAGTTCAAAAAATGATTTTGGTAATAAATTGCATAATTCGTAAATAATTATATCAGTTAAACATTAAATAATTTTGGACATTAACTTTTTAGTTTGGTATCGCTCAAGTATTGAATACATAAAACAATGTTAAAACAATTTACGTACTTATTTTGATTTGTAATTCCGAAATGTAAGTTTAATATTACCCGTAGTTTAATACAAGTAAATAACTCCAACACCTGCCTGGGGAGGGAGTACATAAAGGAATGACAGGCACAAAGCCACTTAACTCTTGACGAACAGACAGCAAATAGTAAAAGAATTATAAATTAATATATAATCCAGAGTATAAGTAATATTTATGGTGCGTGATGGAGAGGTCATTGTGTTATATTTTTTGTGACATTAGCTCCAAATGGAAAACATCTTTTTTACATTAATATATCTAAGCGATAACAAGGCTGAATTGCAGTCATAAACACTATTTTACAACTGGGTTTATTTGCCTCTAAACACGAATACGAACGAAGGTTGAGAACTGCTTATTAAACACGGTAGGTTATAATGATACTAGAATAATTTATTGTTATGACTTCAAGTGCCAAACGTTGCCGACATCCCGTAGACATTTGTATAGAATTATCGCCACTATTCACTTATATTAAAGCTTACTTTGGTTTAAATTAAAGTGATTTATGTTCTACGATATTAAGGTGGATTTTATTAATACTTAAGTAGGTGATAATAATTGATGCATACGAATTCTTTTTATATGATGATGCCCAGGAAACAGGCGGGTGAAGTTACAGACGAATGTAATATAATTCTTGCTTTTTGTGGGATTATTTTGATTGATTATTGACAGGAGATGGTTCACCTATGAGAAACAAGGAATGATAGAGGAAACTAAAGCATATGAGGGAGGTGAGTTTAAGCATGTCTTTGAATTGGTAGTAGCCCCAGTTGAGTTAGCTAGTATACTAGCTGCTAGTATCTCAGAAATATCAGAATGTTCATTATAAATGTAAAAATTTGTATGTTTGAATGTTTGTTCCTCATTACAAAAGTACTTCATATATAATGAAATCTTGAATAGATAGTTAGAACGAAAAAAAGGTTTTATCCAAGAAAATATAAGGTTCCTTAGAGAAAAGCGCACAACCACCTTCCCACATCAGAAGCTTATAAAAGTTCGTCGTAGTTCTCTGCTTTCTGTCCCCTTCCCAAGCTTGGGAAGCTTTTGGAAAAGCTAGTATAACAAACAACAGTTAATTTCCATTTAGTTTCATAATAAAATAATCGTTGAATGGCGTTACAAATATTATGAGTGAAATAAAACAAAAATATCCGATTAAATTTGTTTATAACTTAGGTACATAACAATGTTAACTATATTAATTGCAAGCATCTTACACATAATAAAATAAACCAGCCACAGACGTCTCTGGTATTATAAATATTAAAACATAATATATTTATCTGTGTAAATACCGCCCCATTGGTCGAGTGGTTAGCGCAGACGCCTAACGTGTCACGGCGCAATGGGGCTCGGGTTCGATTCCCGGCGGAGACAGGCATGTATGTGATGAGCATAAATGTCTGTGTTTCTGGGTTTGGTCGTTTATTATATATATTCTCAGTATTTATATGTGTATTTCTATGTATTTGTATCGTTGTCTAACACCCTTAACACAAGCAAATAATTTGCTTACTTAGGGGTTAGATCAATGTGTGTAATTTGTCCCGATATTATTATTATTATTATTATTATTAAATATAAAAAGTAACTCCACTATTAGAATTCGTTTTTCAAAACATTTATTTTAATATCCGTATAGTATACATGTAAGCCATGTCTATATACTATCTCCTACTAATATTTCAGCAGGCTGTACCGAGCACCTGCAACTAATTTATGACCGAGTTCCGTTTCAGATGTCTTTGTTCCATTGTAAACTGTGTAATTGCTCTTTTCACTAACGACTTCGAGATGAATGTGTGTCAAAACTTTTCACCAATTTATTTTCTATATTAATAATATTTGTTTGTGAAGTACATAATTATGCATGCTATAGTGTCTTCTGGTTTAGTGTTGTGTATACATATAACACAATTTCATAAGCATGCATCACATTGTAATTCAATTGTAAATGTTACATTATTTATCGTTTTCAAAACGTAATTCACAATTTACTTTGGTTATAAATATTAACCTGGAGCAAATGGCAAGTTAGTAATTAACGCGCATTCAATATGTCGTGATAACAGACCATTCGTCGCCGTATTACCATACGTGAATTATTTTATTACACCATAAATAATTTAAAAATAATACCCCACAACACGCGACCCGAGTTATGGGCCTCTGGAGATGTATTTATGAAGCCGTTGAAGCTCTCGTTGGATTTTGGGATGTATTCTGTTTGAATAAGGTAGAGTTTAGAATGTTAGTAAATTTGTTTGTAAATTAAAAAGTGGTTGTAAACCTTTAATACTTATTTAGTGTGATTTATTTTCTTTGAGGTAATTGATCTTTTATGAAATTATAAGTTGAAAAAAAGTTTTTCTTCTTGTTAAAATAGTAAATATTTTCATCCAAGTAATTTTTTGTATTTTTTTGTAATAAAAAAACATTGAAATAGACATTAGCTGTATCAGTGAAAAAGTAACTATCTTGATTAATGAATTTGGAATTCTGATACGATGTAGTTTTACAAGCAATTCTAATAAATTGCTTATTTTATTATAGCAATTAAATTTGACTAAAAAATACTAAGAACTATATTTTTTGAATAATCTTCATTTATGTAAGCGTTTACATTCAGTATGCGGGGACTTTGAAGGTTATTGTTAGTTAAATATGGTAATTACTGATTTTGCAATTCAATAAATAAAAATAATTAAATAAATTTTAATAAAACTTATCTATATGGCTTTTTCTGTTTTTTTTTCGAAATAATATACTATGTATAAGCTTTTTAAATCGTTAAATTATATTATAAGTATTATATATCGATACATAGATTAATTTATGGTAGGTAATTTTTATGTCCTTGTTCAATTCAGTTCCAATATTGGAGCAGCCTTGTCATCACTGGTCCAAATACGAGCCAATTATAACCAACTGTTAAGCTGACAGTCTAAAAATGTGTTTTTTTTTACAAGTGTCACTTATAATTCAGCACCAACAACAGTAAGGGATCCATTAGTTCTATTTTCCTCCAAGCTCTTAAAAAATAAAATCTGATGAAATATTTATTAGCTGTCGAGGAAACAAGAGTAACAAGTTAACAGACAGTCAAACCATAGACAATGGAAACAAAAATATTAACTCAACAGTTTAAATGTCATAAACATAAAATAGTATAAAAGCTCTGTGCAAAGCTGTTTTCATTTTATCATAGACACAAACGGAAATACAAACAAAGCTTTGGATACAAATTCCACAATCTAATATACAGACGCAATTACATTTGCATTTTTATTATTCTTTACTCGAATGTTTCAAAACTAATTATATATAAAGAATTAATTATACCAAAACATTGATATTAAACTGTTTGCAAGCTCTAATAAATGCAAATTGCGAATATATTTATTTTTCCTTTCCCGCTCATAAAACGAACTCATTATCGGCTTGAATCGTGCTCCGAATATATTAAAAATGTTCTGAACTTTAAAGTTCTTTTGCTGCTAACGTTTAGATATGTGTAAAGTTCAATTGAAAAAAAAGGTTGGTATATAAATCTTCTAGTAAATTAACCCTTGCAATTACGCCACAGATTTGCGGCATATACATTATATTATCATATCCTTACCACCAAATATCTCGGATATAAGTGATAATAATAAATCATTGTAATATTTAGTTGAACCCAGGATCTATAGCTTAGATGCGAAGCACAGGCCGTTATTTTTATGATTAAATATAATACGTTATGTAGGTTAACACCCAATATTATTGAGTTATAGAGTAATAATATTAATCAGAATCCCACAAAAAACAATTAATTAAATTCATAAATTTCTAAATGTTATTACCAAATGATTCAATTCAGAGTATCTCGTTAACCTCTCCGCTTCGCCTACTCTATTCCAAAAAGGTTTTATAGTTTGGAATTCTTCATTTAAATGCAAGCGGTTATTTAATAAAGTACAATTATGAATCGTAAAACCGTTCTCGTTGTTGCTTTTATGAGTGGTGGCTTGTTATCGCCTTCATCTTGATTTATGTGACGTGAGATGTAAGAATGAATCATGTTGTAATCTGGATGTGCTAAATTATTTATTACATGCTTTGTAGTTTAAAAGAGGTAATACATTAAGATTTAAAGTATTTTTTATATTATTTTTGACACTAATGATATATCTGGTCTTTAACCTTTAATATGTTTATTAAATTGAACATTTGATTAAATATTTCGCATTAATCTCGCTCACAATGCCTTTTCGTTTTTATTTCATAAAGGTAACATGTTCTAAAACTTTGAAACAATGATTTTATTATAAATCCAATTGTAATCATTTTAATAAAATACAATAAAAGTGCCGCATCCAATGAAAACCCTAACTAGTTGAATGTATGACGGGAAGAGCGACGTCATCGCTGAGTCGCGATGGCGCGATAAATGGCTACCGTCTGCTCTGTGTGAAGGAGAACGGAATTAGAGTTCCGTAGAATATGATTAACTGTTGGTGATTTACTTGACTCAGTTACGGGTTGATATTAATTGCAATAATTTGTGGAAATTACGTTGAGTAATTATATTTTGCTATCAATATATATAATGTATTATGTTGATTTCTGTTGATTACACGTCGATTTTGCACGATTTATTAAAAAAAAGTTGCTACAATAATATATTATTGTTTAAATTAGTTTATTTATATAAGGACATTTAATACAATATTGTCTATTTTTAATTATCATTTTTAGTATATAAGTTAATTTAAAAATAACAAAGGAAGTCCCATTATTGAGGTCACAATCATCTATATAAATTAGCGTTCATGATCATTTGACATCACGTAATGTGTCTATTAACCTTGACAATGAACAATTGAACTTTACTACGAAGTCAATTGTATCCAAAACATTGTACACAACTTAATTTTAAAAAAAATTGCCATATACAGATATTTCGTTAAACATAATTAATGTCAGATGAAAAAGGAACACGTCCAATAAATATGGTGATAAAGTATTATTGACATTTTTTTACCATCGGCAATTAATTTTAAATTGACCATTTACCATATCCGACGTGAGTGTTGGTAATTACTAGAATATTAAAATAATTATGATAAATGTGCCGCCGACGCCCACGCCTCAAGACTAGCTCGTTTGAGGTCGCTTTTAAAATGTTAACAAATAAAATCAATATTTATTTAATATTTATACGAAATGGCGCAACAAATTATGAATAATTTGTTAACGTTCTTAATAAAAAAAAAGTAAGTGATAGTATATTATTTTTATTATTTAATTACCTATATCATCAATTTATTTTAACACCGATCCATAGATTAGTAGACGGTTAATAACATCCGCTTTCACGTTATGACGGACGTAACAATTGAAATGTCAAAGTGACAGCAATTGTTGACGTTCGACATTTGATTATTATAGTAGTACGGTTGAATAGGAGTGCTCACACAATACTATATTGTGACATGGTACAGCTTAAAAGGGTTACAATGTTAGATTATAATAAAGAGCCAAATCTAGCTGGATGTGAATAAATAAATTTATTGTAACCTAAACAATGACGTCACCTGTACTCGAGACAAGTTAAATCAAAAGAAAATCAATAAAGCAAAGAAGTTTTTAATTCATACCTATCTATGAGCTAGTAATTACAGCTAACTTAATAAAAATCTGCATAATAGCGTGTATTCAGTATTTATATACAATAATGATAGCATTGAATCACGAACCTGATTGCTCATAAAACAATTTACAGCTTAATTATCAGTAATATTTTATTTTTTATAGACTATAATTACTGTGCACTGTGAATAATGGACATGCGAATCTGATTGACTTACGTGACCGTCTGTTTTTGCAAGTCTTATACTATCGTATCCATCTTGTTTTGATCAATCTTTATAATGGCGGACTGTAATCTGATGCTCGTCTAACGTTTTGTTATTTTTAATTCTCTTACAGTCGAAATTTATAATCTATCGAGACCGAGATTTTGTTATTGAAATTACCATTCGATTCTTGACTTAACAGTGCAAAAAGTGATGTATTGGATTATTTGTGAGGAGCAATCTAAATAAGTCTCGGATAATAAGTTTTCCGGTAGCAGTATATCTATCTATTTATTTTATATATGTATTTAAGATTCGGATATATTAGACCGACGAATCAATTGATATTATATTTATTCAGTAACACAAACCTCAAGGTTCGTATATTCCTTGCAATTGTGTTATGGGCCATGCCTCTAGATACAGGATTTTGTTAGCCAAGATAAAAAAAATATGGTAAATTTTAATGAAAAACCTATGGAAATCTTTTTTCGGTTTTGTATGAAACGTAGGTCTCTGAATTACATACACCTTATGGCACAAATTGACTGACAATATATACCTAATGGTGAACATATTATTATTGAAGGAAATTGTAAGGTGGCATTAGAAATTTTACAGATAAATTGTATACTAAATTTCATAAAACTTATGTTTGGATTAACCTTGAAAATTTTTTTCCATACATTTTAAAATGAAATTTTTACATAACAATACAATACAAAACAATAATGTTTTGCAAGACTTTATTTTAAGCTTCTAATTTATATATTTTTAATAATTATCAGTCTTAAATTATAGGTATAACATACTTTTATGGGCTCTAATTTGGTATACCTGTACATAATTAATTAGCCTAATCAGTCTAATTAGAATAGTCACATTACTGCATTAACAAACCTCCGAAATTTGAAAACATTGAAAAACCTTTACGTACTATAAATATATAACGGTTATAGATTAATAATTATATTTTTTTTTAATTTCATTAAAAATAAAAATACAATGCTGAAACTAAAAATGGTAGAGTACATTTCCGACTCATTTTTGTAGAGTTTTGTTATTACGATATTACGATATTTCGATATTGCATAGAGTGCTGCTATAAAATATGCTCTAATAATTTTAAAACTTATCTAAAATATGTAATAAAAACTTTTAAGGACATCATATTATTACCTATTATATCATTATAACCGACGCGTGCAATCGCAATCATTACGTATAATAAAACATTTTTTTTAATGATAATCTTCATATAAATATACCCTAGAGTATGTTGAAGGTATACATAAAATAGGCTCATAAATCGGTCGGTTAATTTTTCTTAAATACCTTTATTATACTATAAATGTTTCTAATGTTATATACAGGGACTATCATAATCAGTCATTCTTTTCTTATCTCTATAATCTTGACAGTTTTAATTATTCTAATTGTGCAAGGTGTTGGGTTTTAATTAGAGTACTTTTATGTTCTCTTTTGTTTTTACCCAACTTATTATTACTAGTTTTCGTCATGTTCTTAAATATAACAGTTATGTATTTAATTAAGTTAACCTTAATTGGTTTTGGAACCAGAAAATAAAATTAATTATATTAAAATAAAACTAATTATTGTGAACTAATAATAAAAATTAATAAAAGAGGTAATAATTAAAAAGTTTTACAATGTGCAGATCCCAATATGGAATTAGTTTATCTTCATTACTGTTTTTATCACTTTCAAACTAAAAACTACATGTATGATCTCTAACAATTACATTTAGTAAATTTTATACAGTAAATATATTAGTACATGATCTTAAGTCTTCATGGTAAAAAAATCAAACAAATTTAATCCCATTCTAGTTTTATTATTACTGTTATTAGTATATTAGTCTGTACCGAGAGCAATACCAAATCGGTTAATTAAACGTCCCAGGGTAATTATTATTTTCAATTGTTAGATTGAACGTGATCATCTCAACAGATTAATTTTCTGTAATAATGCATTATATTTTTGGAAATTGAACTATATTGAAATGAGGTATAGGAAATAAGTGGTTTGGTTGCCTGTTGATGTTTGTGAGCTTCTTCTGTCTTTGAGATAACTACCTTTATATTTAAGGCATATTACATATAATTATTAGATTATTGTAACTTATAAATTTATTTGTTGTGGATAATGTGAGTTGTCTGTAACCCGCTTAACTATAACTATAATGTTAAGTTTCCCTCACCATATTTGAATAGGATTCTTAGGTTCATTTTGTTTGAATCGTATAAATTATCATGTTTAGCGAAAACAAAAGCTCATAAATCACAATTAATACCACCGCTGTCTGTTGTTTGAATATTTTAACTATATTTGAACCATCAACCAAATAAAAACGCACGTACGTCTGTGTGATATCTTAACCGATATCACTTAATATGGCGGCCAGTCATGTTTTTCTTCACTGTTGGCCCCCCGTTTGATATTTACGTGACTTCGCATAAATCAACGCACAATGGTAAAATAAAAAGATGGCTACGTCCAATCGTGAAAGAGTAAATTGGTTCTGTGTTTTATTTTTTTATATTTTTATTTTGATATAAGTGCTTTTCCATAATAAGTGCTTTTCGATAAAATTTAACTGTAATTATGTATGATTTTTTTATGAATTATCATAATAATGTTGATTCTTAATAATCTTTCTAAGTATCAAATATATATTTTGGCATCGGAGTCCCCAAAAAACGGAACCTCTTTGAATTAGGTTTATATGGGCATTTAAAGGCGATTGATTTTTTACTTGTAAATATGTAGGATAACGAAAATTTTTTAGGCATTACTTTGCCATATGAGGAATTCCAAAAGAAATATCTTTGCAGTACCTAATTTGTATTAGAGTAATATACCAGTCCTTCTTATTCAACTTTAATTATTGTTATTGATATTGATAACTTTAGCAAAAGAGAAATTTAATATTTAGAGGTTGAATATAAAGACAATATTTGAACAATTCTGCCCGGGAACCCTAAAAACTTGAAACAATAATGGAATCATCGCGCCATTGCATCCTTTACTGCATATGGTCTTCGCGCTCCAACGCAAGCGCATTTTAATTTTATTGCTCGTTCAAAAGAATACAGATTTGCCGCGAGTCGTAAATTTCATCATTCCTTTTTTAGCGCTTCGACTGTTTAGACGTGTTTTAACGCTGAACGACTTGCGGAAAGACGATAAAAACTGAAAATGGTTTCAAAATCAAGTTTGTTGAAAAGAACCAGTTTTAATAGCAAATTAAAGATTCGATTATTGCTTTCAATATTATACCATTATACTCAGAATTAAAAACAATTTTTATATATAAATCAAAAGCTTATTTAATATTCGCAACATTTATCAAACAACGCCATAAGTGGCAGTTTTGTAACTCCATCCAAATTTCTAACTCTCATCTCTCATTAGTCGGTTGACACATCAAAGCGGTCAGCTGTCATCACGTCACTGTGACAGCGCGTGATATATAGTGGCTGATTACCCTCCCTTTTTGTGGACACGAGACTTGTCAAACATACTAACACGAGTGACGTGACATATAATACATCGATACTAGAAACGATAGAAAATAGAATTTAGCAAGTTTCCTTTAATAATCATCGTTGTCTGGATAGCATTTTAATTATTTTGTTAATTGCATAAATTAAATGTAGGTTAAAAGCACTTCATACATTTTTTGAAGTGATGGTGATGTTTATTTTTAAATACGGTTGAAGTATTTTGTCATGACAATGCAAAAAAGGTGATGGTGTGTGCAACATATTTTTTTACAAATGTAGTTTCTTAAACAGTTATATATTGTACAAATAAATAGAATGATATTGCAAAAAACAAATTGAATTTAAATCTGATATTCACTTCAAATACTTGTATCTAGAACTAATTATTGATTTAATAATGAAAATTAAAAGAAACAATGTAATGTGGTACTTGAAATGTTTCATTTATAAATCATCGACATAAGCCACATCCCTTGCATCCGCACATAAATTACTTCAAAAGTGATTTACTCCATACAAATCCCGCTGGCCGTCTGACAGGTGTGAATGATGGAACTAGACGCACGTCGACTGACAATCAAGTTTGAACTCTTTGATGCTAATCGTTCTGTTTTTGTTGCATTTACAAGTAAAAATAAAGTTCACCTTTTGTTATATGTATGCTGTAATGTTATTTATAACATCCTTTTGTGTGTTATAACATTACACACAAAAAAAAAAATATATATAAAATATCTCCAATTTATTTTATGTACCTATTAATATAATATAAATAGCTTGGCTTAGAATTAATATAAGTAAAACGAACAGAATTACTTACATCAATAAGATAAAATAAAGTATTGCAAATTGTTATTCAAACTGACACAATAAAAATAAAATGCTTTATTATTTAAAAGGTTTTTACCATAACGAAAGTAGAGCTGATATTTATAAAGTTTTAAAAAGTGTTCCTCAACATTAAAATCGTTCTACCACATTCTGAGGACGTCTTTTTTAGCACGCGGCTACCCGTCACGTACACTTGCAAAATAAAATATGCGACGAGAACCCACAAATCACATTTTTTAATCGGGCTCACGTTTGATATAAAACACACAACATTATTCAATGTCCCAACCTGTATTTTACACGACATAAAGTCTATTTTCAAGTAAACCATATAAAATTAGCGTTGCCACATTACAGTGTGCAGTCACGTCGTCGTGCGGAATGTTATCGACATCCGCCAAACTATCGACACTGGCACAACACTAATTGCTCTTTTTGCGTTCCCATTATTCACACAATGATTTACGTAATATTTTTTTCAAGCGTAATAGTATCGTTAATGATTAAAGTGACTTTTACGATTCTCACGACTTAGATTGATTACACGTTTAAGTTCGTTAAAAATCGTTAAAAATGTTCGTTTACGATGAATTATTATTGCTAAAGAAATAATTACATTGTTAAATGGTGTCTTTAGAGTTTTTAGGAATATTTTTTTACCATTAAAGCAATTCTCTTACTACACTAACTATAAAATAAAAATATTGTTAACACCAAATTTATAACTAATAATTATTCTTGTCCCAGCCTTTATCAATCCCATTAATGTAATGATATAATCTTATATATTTTTTAGTTTATAACGACATACCATATTAGGTAGCCTATTATTTTATGGTGCTTGTAAACATAAAAAATGTCAAGGAAATAGTATTATAAAATATTAAATACCTACTTATTTTTTATGGTCCATTATATATTGCCAATCTTGAGAACCGTTGAAAGAATTCGAATTGGAATATATATATTAATAAAGTTAAATGTGTATTGCAGAAAATAAAGAGAATTTAATTTTTAGTTCGTAAATATGTTGTAAGGTTGTATAGTTATTGTTATATAATTATTGTAATTATTACAAGATAAACTCGGCTTATCGTGGATGCCAAAATCGTATAAAATTGTTATTAATTATTTATCTACACGAAGTCCGTATGTATAAATATCAACTACATCACTATTATTGTATTTTTTTTTGTTTGTCGTCCTATAAAGTGAATAAATGAAGGATGAAATAAATTTATTTTAGCCCATATCAAGTACAGGAGAGCTGTAAATCTACCATCTGTACCGTCATTAGTGCTGTTCAGGTAGCGATGTATCGATATCGATAAAACCAGTTACCTTTATCTAAATTACAAGAAATAGGAAACAACACGGCACATTTGTCAACTCACAAAAGATAAAAGCATGAAGGGTTCAATTAAAAATTTATTTAATGATACCACTAGCGGCTTCGTAATTAAGTTATCTCTAGTGCATAGATTATAACGATTTATTTCTATCACCCGCTATATATTATATTTCTCTGCAAACTAATTTGAACTTAAACTTCTTAGTCTTAAAGTTTCTTTTACATTTCTAAAATGAGATGCTTTGTAACCTTTGGACAGTAGTGGGTAATGAAGTTAGTACGTGTGGATATCGTTTGACGGGTTAGGAAGCGATTTTCGTTTGTAATTAGCGGCTTGTCACGATAAAAGCATGTTTTAATGTATTCTGAGTGATATAACTTCTTGTTTTAGTTTACTAACTTAGGATTTATATATTGCAGCCGGTTTAGACATCGGGCTAGGATTATATAAATTAATGTGTCTTGAATAAACTGTGTAGATTGAATTCGGATTCTATTGTTACAAAAGAAGTTCTAAGATATAAAATATGGTAGTTTCGTTGAAATTGAAAAATCAGCTAATAATGATTTCTTGAACTAGATGACGTATAGATAATTTTATCATTAGTCATTGAATATATCCTTTTTGTATTCAGAAGCCTGTCCCAAAGAGTATTCCACTGCAATAAGTAATAATGACAGATCATTACAAGCCCACAACCGTATAATAATTCCCTAATGTCTTATTCCCTGTGAAGTAATAAGAACCGAATAAAATTCCCCACAACATAATTTTATCAACATTAAGGCATAGTTTAGTTATTATGTGACAAGACATCCTGACAAGCAGATGCTCGTTTTCAAAAGGAAAAATAACTTTAGTTTTTTGGTTTTATCTTCAACTTATTTATGAACAGTTTTAAACACACTATTTATAATAAAACTATATTTTTCCTGTCGTTTTAATATTTTTAAATACAAGATAATAATATATTACAATATTGTATAATAAACGATTGTATTTCATTCAAATAAAACAGGCGTTTATTATTCAATTTAACCTTCGTTTTATGAGGATCACTCTCGAAAACAAAACATGAACAATAATATATTTATTACATAAATTATAAAAAATATTATTCAAAATAATATTAAGATTGACAATTTATAAACGAATTCGTAATATTTAATAAATTGGATATATTTTATTTAAAGGTTGTTTACTTTTGAAGAAAAAATATGAGAAATAAAGATATAAGAATAAGAAAGAAGTATTTTAAAATCGTAATATACGGTAAAATAACTGATAAATAAAAGTCATCTGTTTATTATATATGTATCAGTAAACTGAATATTATTTTTTAATGGCTTAGTTATAAAATATTTGTAAGATTTTTTTTACTCTACAAAGTTTTTGGTTTTAAGACAACAAAGATACCACATTTTGTAAAGACTTTTAAATTTTAATATTACAAAAAAATAAGTAGGTTTTTAGAATAATGATTATCAAAAGAAATTGATATATCGGTTTTTTCATGCAAGAAAAGATATGTCGGAGACAGTTTTTACACTTATATGACATGACAGCCAAAGGTAAAAACCTTGCAACTAATAAAACAAAAGCCTTAATATAAAAGGCTATATGACGTTGACTTAAGTGTAACCATTGTACGTATTAAGTACGTAATTAAACTCCACTGTTCATTTTTATATCGTAGGAACATAAAATTATATAATTTATAGTCTTGATACATAAAAGTAATATGATACTTAACTTGACTCAGTCTCTGTGGAATATAAATTGAAATATCAAAATTATTTTAACTTATTATAAAAGGTTATCTTTATTTTTTTTTGTGTGAAAAGTGTTTTATTTGAATTTGAATTAAATTGATAACTTTTTCAGGATATTTTAATGATATTCAAACACACTTGTAGATAGTGAAGTTATTTATTCATTTAATACTTAATTGCACACAAATGTGCAATAAAGTATTATGGCACATTAAAAAAAAAAAGAAACAGATAAAAATGCACAAAAGGTTATATTAACATATTATTATTTACTTGCTTAGTTTATTCTTTGGAATTCGTTTTGTATTTATTGTATTTTTTTTTGTATTTATTTATCATTCGATTTCAAAAGAAAAAATATGACTATTTTAATAAAAAAAAAATTGTCTAACCGACAGTACTCTACTCCTACTCTTTATCGCTCTTTACCGAATGGAAAACAAACTCTACATGAAGAAGGTAAAATGTGTAGAACTTCAAAGAAGTTAATATTAACATAACGTTTCAACTAAATCGCTTAATCGCTAAGCCCCCGAGCTTCGCGGTTCTGACATGTTTTTATAAATAGGGGCCATTATTTTAAAAGATAATTCGATGTCTGTCACAGTAAATGGCGCAAGACGTGTGTCGTAAGCGGATAAACGAGGGCTGTATGTCACATAAATCACGAATGTGTGGGGGCACTGTAAGCGGAGATTATTCGATTTATTGAATTATTATTCACAGATAACACAAGCTTGATACTTTGGTATTATAAAGTTCCCACTAGCTTTAATAATAAATTCATAAGAAAGCTATTGTATTTACTGTATTTTATATAGGTAGGTACTATCCCTCTTAGGAAAAAACCATAGATAATAAAGCCAAATAAATTTAATAAATCATTAATGTTTTATTTTTATATTAAGAACCAACCTTGGTACCAATTCATATTTAAAATTTCAACTCGTTGCTTCTTACATTCACCGCTATTTTAAATATCTAAAATCGCTGTCAGTAACAACACACACCAAAAAGGAAACTTCATGTACTTAACGACACCTATTAAACTTTAATTCACGTAATATTAAAACACGCTCAGTCTGTAATTACTCGCTTTATGACACTATTGACATTTCCTTCTCGTTTTATCTCATTCGTATTGACACATGTCACTTCAAGGCTGTTGAAATAATTAATATGCAAGATTTTGTTGACTATAAATTTAATAGTTAATATTATATGTAGAGATCAAAAGATAAAGTCATTTTATTTATGTCATATTATTGCATTTCGAAATAATTTAAACCAGTTTTGGTAATATGCAGTAATTTAATTTTTTCAATAATTATATATTAACTGTTTACTGTTTGTGGAATAAATTCAAGGATAGTTTTAATAAATAATTACGTCTTAAATTAGACTGTTTTCTGAATTCTTAAATTTTTTTGTATACAGTTCATTTCATCTTCTATACATTCGCCAGCTATCTACAAATTACTCTGATCCGTGGAATGAGAAAACAATTTGTTTAGTAGTGCTGACTTACTGATTTATTTCATTGGTACCTAAATGATTTTTAAAATATTTAAACACTAAATTCTAAAAAAATCTACATCAAATCTTATATCCTGTTGGAGGTTGCATTTTTAAATCTCTTCTTAGTTAGGATCTCTAACCTTACTATTTTTAGCCTTGCTTATAACAACTTTAAATTTTATAATAAATTTGCAATTATATAATAATAACCAGTAAAAATACTACAAACAATGTTCATTATAAAAAGTTTTAGATTAGTTCTCATAATTATTCAAAGAACACAATAAAGTGGCAATGTTCTAGTCGTTCTTACATAAATAAGTTTGTCGCCATAACTCATAGTAATCTATTTAACACCGTTCAGCATCGAATCGATTAAATCTATTAGGACAAGTGACACAGAGTATATTTTTACAGAGAGTAGCACAACATATTTGATATATTGTTTTTATTTAAAATATATTATATGTTGTGAGATTTTTTAAAAGTATAAAACGATCATACTTATAAGGATTAATATTATTTATTAACATGTCTACGTTATGCTAAATAAAAAAATATACATATTTTACTTAAAATTTGATTATGATTCTGTTTATTAATTGAAGATAGAGAACATAATACCATTTAACATATAGTTTTTTTTATGTTTGAATTAATTTATTAATATGTTAGTCATAACATGGCGTATTATTTTATAAATAAAGATATTTTACAAAGTAAGCTTTTGTATCACAAATTTGTTTTTATTAAAGGTAGAAAAAAATATATAAAATTAAAATAATTCATAATTGTATTATTAGATAACATTTAATAAAAAAAATTAAGACAGCTTTAGATATTTTTTTTATAAACGTGAATTAATTATAACAAGCGTCTGTGACATCAGTGATCTATGTGTATTGAGACCTTTATTATGTTACAAACAGGGCCATTACAAGGGATTTATTACCGCGATTTGTGTCTGAAGGTTGGTACATGTAATTACTGTTTTTATTGTTTGTAAGCTATTTATTATGGTGGAACTGTTACTTCCAGGATTAATCATAATATAACATTTAGAATTTAATGTTAATCGTTGTTAAAGCTATTTCTTGGCGTAGGTTTGCTATTGGATTTAGTTTGGCATTTGAAATAAGTAGTAAAAAATAGAAAATATTAGGTATTAAGATTTTAATTATCATTCGTCTTGTTTTTTTCTTCTGTTTATTTCTGTTTGCGTTACTTAGTTTACAAAATGGAAAACTTAAAATATTGCATTATTTACGAGTATGAGTTCCATCATGCACCAATGCTGCTGAATCAACTCGAAGGGTTAACGTATGGCGGTCGTGTTACAAAATAAAACACAGTTTGTTTTTGGTTCCAACGTTTCCTTCTGGAAATTTCCACCTGTACAACAAGCCCCGTGCACGACCGGAGACCTATGTAGATAATGAAGAATTGAACGTTTTATTGGAAGCAGATCCATCGCAAACCACGTTCGAGTGAGTTACAGGCTGCAGCGTTAGTGATAAAACTGTTTTAATCCACTTAAAGCAAATTGGGAAGACTGCTGCGTTACATTATTGAACCGGCACAATAATGAAAGGATTTTATATCGAATCATTACCTGGGATGGAAAATCGATTCTCCATGATAATCGGTAGTGGTCATCGCAATGTTTGGATCCTAGTCAGCCAGCGAAATTCTGCCCCAAGCGAAAATTAACCAAAAAAGAATTACTTGTAAGCGTTTGGTGGATTAGTACCGGTATTGTTCATTACAGTTTTTTAAAATCTCGCCAGATTATTACGGCAGATGTCTTTTGTCAGCCATTGCAAACGATGATAGAAAAGCTAACTGCTAAACAACCTAGGCTGGTCAATCGGTCTACACCACTGCTGCTTCACGATAACGCTAGACCACAAATTGCACAAGAGATGGCTACCAAATTTAATATTCTTATTTTAATAAGAGTTAAAATAAGAATATCTAAGACATCCACCGTATTTTCCGGACCTTGCTCCAACAGCTTACCATTTTTTTTTAATTTGGATGACTTCTTGCAAGGGAAAAAATTCTTTATTTAGTAGTTATAATATTTATGCATTGAGAAAAAACAAATTAATTTCAATACTTCTCACACGCTGTGATTTAAGGGTTAAAGGGTAAATATTGAGGAATGTTTAAGAAAACAATAAACAATACTCCTAAATGGAGATCGATTAAGTACTTTGTTTACTAGAAATATTGAATTCAGAGGTAATGGAATAAATATTGAACAAACATAAAAGTTCAAAACCAGTGAACCATAATAATTACGAAAACAATAATATGAAATTAAGATTATAACAGTCAAGACGTAAACATGAAAATGTCATGTAGTATGACTTAAGTTATGATTTTTATTAATATAATTGTCAAATATTTAAACCAATAAGGTGTGACCAGCAATTTTCAAGCAATCAAAGTTATTTTCAATGACCTTTTTTCATTTATAATACCTGATTAAAATTAAGGTCAGTGTAACATATCACTTGATTTATCATATCTAATTTCAACGTAGACTTCTTTCAGTCTTCTTTTCATATGTGTCTTCTTCTGTCAACCTCTGCTCATATAGCCATAGAATTATTACCTAGAATAGGAGAGATATAGGCAGAACTATGTCAGTATCTGACAAATATCAAAAGAGTCTAATCAAAGATATGTAGCCTTATCTGCTTTCTCTTCGTTTTCGATGGATACATTTTAGACTGGCATCCCTACTCTAAGTTTAATTATTCTATGAATTAAAGTTATAATAATAATATGCATAATTTTGTTATTATAGTTCGATGGAATGTAATGAAAAGACTCCTAGACATATCTAACAGTCTTTGATACGAAAATTTTTAATTTATAATTTATTTAATTAGATGTTAAAAATATATTATTTAATCACTGTGCAATTTCTAAGTAGACATACCTTTTTGTAATAGTTAATGCAGCTTATCGAATAATTATGCTTATATTTAATAATACTAACAAATCATGTTATAAATCACTATCATAAGTAAGGGTAATATCACGTTTTCATTATAATCTACAGCCATTAATCCAATACTTTACAAAGCACATACATATATGTATAAATATACATATATAATAAATAGGTATGTTCAGCCGTAACGTTCATGTCATTCGCACATAAAGAAATAAAACGCAAGGATAATAAACTCGACAGCTGTATTATAATTGTCGAGTAACAATGCGATATAATTAATAAAATTACTTTACTCATTTATATGTTAATATTATTGCACTGCATTCAACATTGTTTAAACCATATTGAATAAATTATACCCGGTATTACCACGTATGTTCGAAACTATTATTATGTACTTGTATCATCTTCAAACATACAAATAAACCTTTTTTTAACGTAAAAAGTATTATCGTAAAATATTATTCTTTTTTTCTTAAGTTGAACAAATAATTTTAAGAATCAACAAATGTTTATCCATTCTTATTTCTGAGATAAATCATTTTCATTAATATTTTTATTTGAAATGTTGTTTTAATTATTGTTAGCAAACATTCTATCCTTTGAAGTGCCACAAAAATGAATTATTACATAAAATTACGATCTTTTTACAAACACAGAACTTCTTTGATGTCATTTTTCATGAACATAAATATATCGGAAAACATAAAGAGCTCTACGCGTTATTAGACATGGAAATCATTTTGGGACACACAGCTAATAAGGTTGTTAAGTTTTAGTAATTATTATCGTCTGTGATGGTTGAAAATTTTGAAAAATATATACTTTTTTGTTTAAATTAGGTGATGTTATTTACCATGATCTCTTTAAAAAATATTAAACTTTTGTAATTTATTTTAATATATTGATTTCATTTTGATTAGTCATTTTTTACGTCCGTGTGTATCATGGCTTCACACGTCGCTTCCTCACAAATAAATCTGCCTTTACAACTGTATAAATTTGTCGATGAAGCGATTTTCGTATCCGGTACGCCTTTATTTCTCCAGCATCCTGTTGTTGCGATTTCCAAGAAAACTTGGGAAATAAGGGTGTTGAATTTAATTCCGATGTCTTCCTTCATCTACATTCTACTCTTGGAAAGTCTAGGAACTTTTGCAATTGCACTTTATTATTTCGATAACTTAAATTAATATGTATAACCAAATAATATATTTATATAAAAATGAACATATAATGAAAAAATACTAATTAAGGTAATAAAAAAAATATATAATAATTTAAACATTTAACAAAACTTTATCAATGTCAATAGTAGGTAGATACACATCATTCTAGTCAGCTTCATTTAATGCCATCAATTTTGATTTATAACTTACTATACAAACTTAATTTAAAATTAATACATTTTTCCCAGAACTTCAAACAGACAAGTCATGGCGTGAGAGAAATCCTATTAAAGTTTGACGTTGATCGGAGATTTGTCATAATGCTACGTAGTCATGAAGACCTCAACGAAACGACAGACATACATTTTATATTATTATAACTCATAACAGATAACAAAGAATACAATAGTATTTATTTTAAAACTATAAGCAGATTGAAAGCTCATTAGAAAAATCACAAGATTAATCACAAATTGCAAAACAGCGTATAAAGCTGTTTGAAAAACAAAAATTAAGATTCATTGTATCATTTCTTATTCAGAGGCACGTTAAAGTCGATGTTTAGTATAACCTTGAGGCGATGGATGTTTTTTGATTAACGATCTCAGGTCAAATCTCCATTGTGTCTTTGAAAGCCCGACACTCATTTATCAAGCTTACCGCACGGTTCTGAAAATTAGACCGTGGTACAAAAATAAGCTTAACATCTTAATACTTTATGTTTATTTTACCTTTGTATGGAAATTGATGAATCAAGTTTAAGTTTTTATTAATATCTGTAAATGTATACATTTTAAATGTTACGTATTAATTATGTTTATATTACATGTATGTTAATTTGATTTGTTATGTAGGAGTTCTACATTTAAATAAATAAATACATTTAAATAAATTATCTTGTAATTGTTATTATTATGACTTGTGTATCTGATTAGATTTTTATTGATTGAATATTAATTTACTAATAAAATAGCTATTTTATAATTTAATTGTATTTTAAATGCATATGTATATATTAAGAGTATTCTTCCAAACCGTTAATGACCTGTTAGTAAAATGTGAACCCTGATTTTGACATACCACTTACCAGACCCGTTAAATAATGACTTAGAAATGATTTATTAAGATAGGTAAAAGGTTTTCTAACACTACATTCTTTGATTAAATATAATATAAAAAAAAAAAAAATGTATATATAAGTTAAGTACTTACATGGCAATTCTAAATAAACATTTTGTTTACAAAAACATGAGCGTCAAGCCAGATCAGTCTCCTAATTACCTTTGGACAGAAATGACAGTCAAACCATGAGCTCTATTGTAATTTTGGAATACAGTTTATAAATTTGACATCTCTGGTACTTATTGTTTTAGATATAGAGTTCAATTTTGATTACCACTGTAGTGCATTAAATTTGTAATGGCTGCGCGTGTTGTCTTGTTGGAAAGCAAGTTAGTAAACACTGTGTGACACGTGTGACTTATGGTTAGGGAGACAAGATTTATATACAGTCTCTTTGCATCGGTGTAAAGTATGAAACATGACTTTTAGTTTGAAACTTCACTTGTTTGTAATTTAAAGTGTAATGCTTCCTGGAACAAAATGTGATGTAACGTGTCTTGCTTTTGTGTTTCTTGATAACATTTTTTCAAAGTATTATTTGTTCTTAATTTGACAAGGTTCCAACTTATTTTCTGTGTAACTTAATTGTTAACTAATGTGTATGAGCTGCCTAAATTATTTCAAATAAAGCCTTTTACTCTAATCGGCACACACAATCAAAATTATTAACTGGCGATGACATTACTAAAATTGACCCAAACTATTTACATTACAAGCTCGAAATTAACTAAACAATATTAATCATACAAGTCAAAGCACCCTCCGCTTAAAGCGCTGAGTACACGATAATGATATATGAGATATTTGATGATAAACAATCGGGGTCATTTATAATCTGTCGGTTATTTGACAGGCGGTAGGCAGATGTCATTTGTCATTTTCCGTGGGTCCCTTCGTTACGCCGCCGCCTACACTCGCCTCCGTCGGTGGTTAGCTATCAACCGACAAAGCTTCTTCTGTTCATTCAATTTTGGAGCATGATTTAAGTAGCACAGAGTTGAATATCGCCTGTATTAAAAATCAATCTTGATTGTTTTCAGCATGAACGATTATGATAGATGAAAGAGTTAGCGCTCCCGCAGAGGTAGTGACAGAAGGTGCGATATTGAGCTTTACATGTATAATTATAGAGCTGAAAATATAAATATAGTAATTTTTGTCGAGAATGGTACAATGAAACTTGTTATTGAAGATGAAACAGTAATGGATGGGGATGGGGAATGCATGAACGATGTCGGAGATGTATTGTTATCGCGCTGTTTATCTGAATACCGACCGATCGTTCCTTTAAATAATTACATTTTCAAAAGAATATTCTGCTACTGGTAATATATTCATTATATCTGACATCTTACAAAGCGCCATTAAAATAAATAAAAATACTTTATGCCTTCTCAGCGGACGCGATTTGATATCGTAGTTTTGAAAAATAAGGAACATATTTGGGATTTTAGTAAATCGTTTTATTATATCGTCTGCATTTATATTATTGATTTATTGTTAATTTCGCCATTACAAGTAATTTATAAATCGGTCGGCAATAAACAATTTATAATATAAATTGTTTATTGCCGACCAATTCTTATAATAATTATAAATGTTTATAAAATAATTACAAATGTTAATAGAAAGCACTTGAGTATTTTAAGTTAAGATAAATTACTAAGTAACATTATTTTAGTAACATTAAGTGACACTTAATAATAATATAGTACTTAAGTAACGGTCAATAATAAAACACATAAAATCTCTACAGATACTTTCAGTTGCCTGAAAGAACATAATTTTCTCATGTTTAAAAGCAAATTTAGAATAAGGGCTTTGGCACTCATCAACTTAGGACAAAATATGTTGAGTAGACTAGGATAATATTTGATTGATTGATTGATCCTAATACTAACCTTAGTATTAGAGTCAATGATCATGTTGAAGGAGAAAAGGTAGTTTTTAATAAAATGTATATTGTTTAAATACTATTCTAACATTATTTAATGTAACATAGACGTTAAATTTTTAGTCATCTTCCAGAGTTAAATTCATGTGATAAATAAAGCACAGAACATCATTTTTTATGTTTAGGATGTGTATGGTAATTGAATTCTTACTGAAGGATGAGTTACCGAGTTAGCTTAAAGTTAAAAACGAGCCAAACTTATACCAAAAATTCAGAAATTATTAATTTCAGTCAACAATTGAGTGAGTATGTTTGCCAGGGGAAGGTTATTCTCTTTTAAATCTTAGCTATATGTGAGTGCCATAACATTATACATAATGATGTATAAAGTCTATAGAATTAATCCTTTTGTTTAAACATTAAGACAATATAGTTGTTATAATTATGAACATTAAGATAAATTTATTATCAAATACTATACATTATTGTAAGCAACTTGTTCAATTGTACTTTTAAATGAACTGTTTATATCAATATATTTAATATCAACTTACTGCTGTGCATAATTTATTTATATATTAAAATAAATGTAATAATAACCTGTAGATAAATGTAACTTTAAAAGAAAACGATTTATTATCTTTAATAATAATGCTGTCAATTTTATTTCTCCTTGTGTTTTTGTGAGCTATTATATTAAACATAATTACAAGCGAAAATAACTACTTTGAAAATTACGCTGAAATGTTATAAAGCAATTACCTACTATATTGAGTTTAAAACAAGTTTTAAGTAATATGTTATTTATTTTAAAATGAAAGTGATAATTACAGCTATATTTTTTACATTGAGAACATTATCGCAGGAGACATGACGAGGTAAATATGTATAAATTCATATTTACTTTATGACGTCACTATTTACTTGTTCACATAAACAATCTTTCAATTAAATATATTCGTCAATACTAAACACATAAACATTGTAAACATAATTAATAAACGTGTCTCTACAAATTTAGTCTCCAGTCGACAGTTGGACAAAAACAGGCATAATTTATGTGTTCAAGGCAGCCCTACCACCGTCGGCAGGTTGAAAGAGTCACGCGGCGTGATTGATGAGTCTCGCTCCCACCCACCGCCTAACAACTGACTAGAATTGACAAACTATCATTGTTGATTCACGAATATCATAATGCCATCAGAGCTAATTTATTACTCCACTCGATGCGCAATATTCGAGAATTCAAAGCCATTGTTATTCAAAGTCCACAAATGTCCAGGTGTTATACTATAATAAATGTTGTTCTATTTGTGAGCCAATTCTAAAAATTCTGTGTACTATAATCGACACCCTGATAGAAAACATTGAGATGACATCGCATGTTTTCTGTCCAATCATTGCAGTGAAAATATGATTTTTTTTGACTCAACATTAATCTGTTCTTGTCCATTCTTAATTTATCCAGTTATTTCAATAAAAGATAAATTATGAACAAAATAACAGTGTCCAATTTAATAGATTCATGCAACAATAAGCTGATGTTATATGAGACTGTAAATATGTTTGTTCATTACACATTTTAATTCCATTGTGCTTCCTCCGCTTTATTGATTTAAATGCTTTATTCGTTTTATCATCGATAAGTATTAATCATGTGATTTATTCGAAAATATATTTTATTTGGTTTGTTTATTCATTCCAAAGAATTGTCACAGTTGTTTTTGTCAGATAGGCCTCGCGGTATCTATAAATGTGTCTGACACCGGTGATCTCTATAAATTTATTAGCTCTTCTTAAAACAAGTTTAATTGACCGCTACCAGCCAGTGTTAACTCGTATGTCAAGATAAGTAACAGAATATATTCACAAATAAAGTTAACGCTCGCTGCACACGGAACGGCTCACCCACATGGTTTTATTGCTCATGTATTCAGCTAAACGTTTTTCCTTAGCAGTGGTCATAAAACGCAAAATACAAAGGACGTTCGTTATGCGATCTTGATAATGTTCACGAGTATTGTTGCCTTTGTTAAAGTTTTAATTTATCACACGCTTAAAGCGAGGCTTAATCTTCTTAGGTTCCAATAAACAATTTCTCGTCTTAGTCTCGAAGCATGCCATAGATTAAGAGGCGTCTCGACGTGGCACGACGGTTGCCAACATCTCAATAAGCCGCTCCACATTTTTATAGCCCCTATATCCGTTTCGCTGCGTAAATACACTTAATGACCGACATTTCGTGAACGCTTTTATTGTGAAGTTTTATTATCAAGAAAATCATTTATTTAGTCTACATACGGTTATTGCGAAGCGAGTCGATGCGTTTCGGGGTTTATTAGGGGTAATTTATGACCCTTCTACATGATTCTCTAAACAAAAAAGCAATGACCAAACTTTACAAATATACGCCTCATGATAATTAAATTTGATTCTACACTGCAAATATGATATCTTGTTTCGTTATTATACTGAAATCTTATAATGATTCCTTCTGGCATATCATTACCATAATCTTGAAAGGAGATCTTTAATTAAATTATTTTTTATGGGTAAGATAAGACAATATTACGATACAAACTTGAATTTATATGTTGATAATATAATGGTCCATAAAATTCACAAATAATATGAAAACGACGAGAACGATCATTAATGTCTGTTGAAAAATTTCGACTCGCACCCTAATATTTAAAATACAAGTAAAAAATAGTCAGATAATCTTTTTCGGCGATAAAGCGATGTCAGGGCACTATAATAATTTTGAACAGTCTATTAAGTGAATCTTTATGATAATAGCGTAACAGAAGTCGCGGCCGCGAACGAACTGACTGTTATTTTGATGCATTATCATATTTAAACAATTCAGATGATAATAGACACGTCGGGCGAAACCCTTTGGTAATATAAATGGTGGTATTATTATTTATTTATGGGTTTCCTTCCTTCGACCCGGGGGCGATGTAGCATATTTCATTGAGCGAAAAAATGCTTCTGAGTCGTGAGTTTATACTGAGCGAGATCCGGTTTGAGTACCTGAAACGACTCGGTATAAGCTTGTTGCAGCAATAATAAAGATTTATGCGACATTCGACGGTAGCGTGTTTTGTTCTGTGTTACGAGCCGATTCGTTTTCTCCGAGATCAATAGCTATCTTTATTGTATGTCGTGAATTATCGTCATTGCTTCTACTTTGGTTGGCTTTATCTTCCATTTCCATTCGATGTTGTATCTTATTATCGCTTTTGCAATCTTGTCGGAGTTGTCATTGCAAATTTTAATTTATTTCTACATTACAGCCGTTTTTACTATTATCACTTCGTTAAACATAAATATATGTTTTATGACCAATAAATAACTATTATTTGTCGTTGTCGATTGTTTTCATTTTGACGTTTCTTGTCAAAGTTCCCATCGCGGTGTAGCGTTCTCTCTGTGAACGTCTGTGTGTAATTTTTTAAAGTAATCTTATTATTATGTCCCGAGCTGTGGCACGGTGATTAAGTACTTGATTTATAGCATATGCAATTTGCATCACAACCGACGCCATAGCTTTTTGCTCGTAGCCGATGATTATCGTCCGTATCGTGTCGACTTTAATGATAGTTATTTCATGACTCGCCGAGCTTGCTATCGGGGACGTTTCATTAAACTTCTTTACATACATTACTTCGGCGAATGTGTCTGATTATGTTAATAGGTACCATACAAGGTGCTCGATCTCCGTATCTTCTACGACCGTTAATGGATTGTTTACTGACGTTCTTGACTTTTCAATATTCCCAGCTTTCATTTTAAGCTAATGAGTAATAAGAAATTTTATGCATAATTTATCTTTGCTATAACAGTGTTATTGTTTATTCAAGCAAAAACATGTCTGCGGTATGTCATTGTTATATCACATTTCTTGACACGGGTGACATTGTTGCGAAACATATGTTTGTTCGTGGCAGTGTGCGTGCGAATAGATATTATCGTACATAAAACTAAATGGCGCGCCACAAAATTTATGAATCGACCCAAGAGCTGCCTTCCTCACAAAACTTGTTTATAGCCTCACGTAGGGTTGCTAATATATTATAATTTTATTGCTAGTCTACGAACATCATAATTTTTTCTCTTTATGCCACAACTGAGTTTTAATGGCCCTATATATCACATTAAAAAGTATCCCGTAGCGAGTGCGGTTAATTTAATCGATACAATTATTGTTTATCGTCGGATTTGCGCGAAGATTGAATCGTTTCAATATATTTCCAGAATGTAATTTATTATGAAGATTTATATTCGTATCTTTTAAGAACTTTCTAATCAGTATCTGACCAAATATCGATTATATAAAATGATATAAGACTCGCTGGATGATCTATCATATATAAACAATATTAATGATGACTGTCTCGTGTTCAGTTCCGAATCAATCATCGTGCTTCTACAGTCATTTAGATTGTAGTATTAAGTATGATGGCAATGGTTTTGCTGTAGCAATGATAAATTATCGCTTGAGGGTAATTTACTTGTTCCGAAAATATAATTTACGTTTCATATTCTTGCTTTATTTTGTTAGAGTGAGCGTTTATTTTGTAATCAACGTAAATTTAGTAATTGAATGCGGACTATTTGTTTTTTTGGCGACACAGAAACAAATAATAAGTAATGACATTTGTGTCTCATAATTTTTTAAATGATTGACCTTATATTACATAAATTTAATACAAATTTTATTCAAAACTATCCGAGACATATTTATGAAAAAGAAACAAAATTAATGATTGAACATCTATTCATTAATTAAATGTAGAAATTTAACGAATAGGAAAGATTCATCAACTTTTTGACAGTGACTGATAGCTCCTAATTATTACTATCAATATATTTTAAATCTCATGTTATTGATTATATTTGACATTTAGGAAAGCTGTAGTATATACATATCAAAATATTATGTTAAATAAAAAACAGTATATATAAAAACTTAATATATTAAGACATTGAAATGATTAAGCATATGAGATTACGTTTTTTAAGTTATATCTTATGCAGTTAGGGAATTAAAATATTTTAATATAAATTGCTTAATTTAATTAAATATACATAACATAAATATTGTTTTTCAACGACACGAGTAAGATAAGCAAAGCAAAACCAGAATGCGAAACATCGATACTCAAATACATTACACACATCCAATATACCAATTAAACTTATCTCATAGAATAAATTTAAATTAAATTATATAAATACCCAACCATATAATCAGACATGAATAAATTCAGTTTGAAATATGGCTCACTAAAGAATATTATGAAATTTACAATTCATAAAACAGAATGATGTATGCATCAGAACTGTTCGTTGGTGTGATCACTTCACACATTGATACTTATGTATATTGTGTTTGTTGTGTTAATAACGATGTTATATTGATTCAATAATGCTTGTTCGTTTGATTTAATTGATTCTGTTGTATGTATTTTTTTTAATTATCCTGGCACGTCTAGTTGTAATGTCTACCTTTATACGTGATTTGAACGTGCTGACACGTCTGTGACGAGAGAAATATTGTCACTCGACTAAGCATACGTCTATTTCACAGAAATGTGCCGTTGACAAAAAAATATACAAAATACAGTCTATTATATAAGTTATGTTTCAAAATTACTTATGATCTCAAAATGGTTTAAATATAAAAAAAAAATATAAATCAATACTAATAATTTCGTTTATTAAATACTTTATTCAGTTTAAAAGACATATAAAAATAAACAAGAAGTAGAAATAGGATGTTGCTGTCGGTACATAAGGACAGGTGGGAGGTGGAAGTAATAAATCAGGTGCTAACGTCGCCGCACGCCATCACTCATGGGCGCTGACACCACGTCATGCAACGGTACTGAGAAAGATTAGCTTCAGCACAGACACAGCTTCTAATAAACCTTATACAGTTGTTTCTGTATGCCTTAACAAAATAATATGCATTTATTATGGATTTTATTTAGATTAGGGAAATTAACTATCTAAAAATTACATTTGAAATACGTTATTTAAAGTTACATTTACATGATAAGATCATTTACCTAATAAGAAAATGCGAGTGGAAATGACAATAACTTCAAAAGTGAAAATTATTGATTAATTAATTAACTACGGTTTGAGTGCTTATGAAAACGAAAATGTATTGTAGTTCAAGGTTGTAATTGGAGTTATACGTCATGTTTGTATGTCACCGCAACACGACACTCGTGCGTTTTAACAGCATCTGTCACGTGAGACAATAGTTGCTTAAAATAAAAACTAGGATTTTGGTTGTTGTCATTGAAATAAACTGATGTATATGGCTGTAAAACTTCTTTAATGGGTTTTAATATTGAATTTGATCGCGGGTTTTAACATAGGACGAGGGTTTGTAAAAGGGGGAAACTCCTACTTCATTATTTAATGTTTTAATTTAATACCATTTGGTATTCCGAGAAGATGGGTAGTTTCATTGAGCTAAACTTGGCTTTTAATTAACGTTATCTTTTAAATGTTAAAGAAAGAGGGTTTAAATAGCAAAAGACTGTTAAATAAGGTGCTCTATGTTTTTGTAAGAACGAACGAACGAACGAACGAACGAACGCTGTGAAATAGTTGAATTTTTTTATTCTTATAGAACAAATCTAAAGTGAAAACGTTTGGTTTCGGTATGACGTATTTTTAAGAAATGGCCGTATATTTTGATCGAAATAACTACAGTGAAACTCCTCAACGCCCCACTTTCTTCACAAGCCCTCATCAAGTTAGCACGTTTAAAAACAAGACCACTGTATATGTTTTTCTTTGTTTCAGTATTGTATCCATGGAGTTTCCAGACGGTTTTTCTCCATGGACATACCCATTAAGTAGAGTTTGACTTTTCATGAGTGCAAAGTATAGTTATTTGAAATTTTAAAAAAAGACTATGTTTTGGAATCAGTAGAAGTGAGATGAATGTTCAATCATAAAAAAAACATATATATACGCAACTATAAACATTAAATATTTCAAAAAAATCATTGCGAGGTTTTAAATATCATTTGTTTAGCCCTTTATTAGCTTATTGTTAAAATTATTTAAAGGATTTTGATTTAATTCGATCTGAATAAACCTTATTATTGCACAAAAAAAAATGGACTATGATATTATGACTGTATATAACATAATGATAGCCTGTTAATTGCTTGAGAGAAATGGCGGACCAAGTCGTTGCCAACAGCTGCTAAAATATATAGCTACAAACAAAATAATGATAGAAAGGTCTGGGTGTTTGTTATTCTGTGTCACATAGTAATGAGTCACAGAAACGTATAAACGTACAAAGTGCACTAATGTCAAGTAACACATTACTTACTTCAACAAAGATAACTTATTAACAACAAACTAGTTTGTTATAACACCATTTTTATACATCGTAAAAAGAAGGGGTTATGTTAGGTTGAAACTTAGTTCTTTGTGTGTTAATTTATATTTGTAGCTTTAGGATATTTTAATTTAGGATATTTTAGAATACTTAATGCTTTGTTTAGGATATTTCAGCTGCAGTAAACCTTTATACACAATACAAATAAAAACCTATATAGTGTCCTTTTAAAGTAGGTAACTTGCTTTGTTTTCAATGTTGTATGGGTGAACGCAGTACCTACCACATTCAGTAAAAAGACAATACCTATATATCAAAATATCATAAAAAATGTGTTTATTGCAAAAATAAATACACCAAGAGATATTTCTTCTTTTCCTAGAATGCACAATATAAGAAATCAAAACTAAAACATCATTTACAACTGTGACTTCAGTATGTCATATTTTTGACTAATTACAAGCTCAACTCTTCCTAATACATATAAATAGTATACTTTAGCCAAAAGATGTTATTTTTTTAATTAATACTTTTCTAGTCATTAAATTACGAGATATATTGGTATGATTTTTGTATGTATAGGTTCTAGGAATGTCATTACAAAGTCGAGACTACATTTAATGTAATACCGTTAGAGGAATTTATGATATTTAAAATATTTTATGTTTATTTATATAATCATATACCATCAAATATATTTTTTTAATTTAGCACAATAGCGAAATATTATTCAACAATACCTGTCATCTCAAAGAAAAACTGCAAGGTGGGTTAATGATAATTAGTGTATAATAATACAACATAAGCCTATTATAAATTATTATATCGATATGTCTGTATTAACGTCTTGAAGTAGATTAAAAGAACATAACATTAAACTCGTTAATAAAGAGTAATTTCATAATTTGCACTTAATCGAATTTCTTATAATAGTACAAATAAAATAATAATGACAATGTTTTAATTTTACTGTTTATAGTAAGTTTTTAAACAAGAAATTTAAGTACAATTCTACTTTAGATGGTATTTATATAAAGGAACATATTTTCAAAATTAATGTATACTACAAAGCAGCTGTGATTCTAATTTTCAACAGAACTTCAACAATTGAAAATATGTCAAAGTTAAAAATTACTACTGACAGTATCAAAATATAATGTGCTGTCTTTTATTTACTTACAGGTGCAAATAGTATTTATTTAATGATATATTTCATATACATTTAGCCTGTGACATGTTATATTAATGTTATAGATAAATTGTTAATAATTTATTGCAAGTGTATTATATTAACGACTAATCGTCATAGCATATAAAGTCGCTGGCAAGATAATTACTGTATTAATTTAATTAATTAAATTAAACTGACTATATACACTATGTGTCTGCGATTCATTTTATTTTTCAGATATACGGGCCAACGATGGCAACAGTTATAGAACTGTGAGCAGGTTTTACTGACTTATGTAAGTTTTTAAAGCAAAGAAATAAATAAAAATGTTTGTATTTTTTTTTAATAATAAAAGAATTGCGATTTTCCAGTAAGGTTTTCATATTTTTTAGTTAATAATTAATATAGTTTTAGGTTACATTATATAGTCATATTCATTTATAAAAAAAAACACAAAATTATCGTGTTTTATAATACAGTAGGTACAACATCACTGTAATATTATTTCTAAACACGGGGAGAATGATAAACATCAAAATACATTCATAATTTACATATAAATAATTAAATTCAAAATACCCTGTTTCTTATTAGCTTCATGTTAATCTAGTGCGCGTAACGGAACGCAGTGACAGCTCGTGACACCACTTGACATATTGCGGCCGCGCGGATTATGTCACATTATAACGTGACGTGCGACTGAACGAGATAAAAGCTTAATCCATCATGGACAAGCCTTTTATACTTTAATAATGAAATAAATATTATATTGTTTGGGTTTTTGGAATTTTATTTTGTTACGTGTTAGTGTTAATGACGTTAAATATTTTTTATAGTATTTCCCGGAAAATGTGCTCTATATTCTTTTCTGTATTCCTGCCAATTTTTAAGAAAAAATCCATGATGATCGATTAGATATCGTATCAAATAATAAAATATCTTCTTAGGATAGTAGTAGCTTTTTTTATTATACTTACAATTGTATAACTGTTACAGCTTAGAAATAAATTATAAGAATAAAGAAACATAAACAAAACGTACCTTTCTATATTTTTACGTATGTAAGGAGCGGAGATTACATTCATACAAGGAAAAACCTACCACGGGTGTGCACAGTCATGCGTCATAATTTTGACAGGTCGCTCGACAGCGCAGACGCCCGACCCGATTAACTGGCGTGATGGATTAATTTGTACGCCAAGGGTATCAAATGAAATTGTGAGAATATTTCAAAGTTGATTAAAAAATATGTTTTAATAATTAATATTAATTCAAATAATGGTAATAACGCTAAGACAGTAATTTTGTTCGAGTATAAATATTTTTTGAACGATTTACAATATATAAAAAAACAGGCCTTAATTTTCATTCAAAAAGGGTATTAAAGAAGTTTAAACTTTTCAATGAATTTTGATTCTAATTATTGTATATCCTCAAAGATTTTCATATTAACCAACGCTGACACACTTGACAGGTCGGTTGCCAGCAACGCTCAACATCATCCCAGATTAACATCATGAAATTTATTTTAACGTCAGCCAACATTAAAGTTAATAACTGAAGAATAGAACTTGTCTTGACATCCTTATTATAAAATAAAAGAGAGAATCAATTAAGTCGTAGAAAATATATCTATTTTTTTTATAGTTACTTAAGTGATTTTCTTAAAAACTGATCAAGGATGGTTAAACTATATTATATTATAAGTTATTAAATGATTATATTTTATTTCGTGTCTTATGACATTTTCGTACCAGTGCTTAAACCAGTGATTAAACATAAATAAACCAGAAATACTCCTACACGCAAAAACTACTTCATTGAGTTTGATGAAACTTTGAAGGTTTATAGGTTTTACATACGTTGGTAAGTACAAAGAGTAATCAAAATAGAAATCTACGGGTACGAAGTCGCAGGCCAGCTAGTATATAAAACAAAATTTAATACTCGTTTTATACACGACATTATGATATTTCATAAAAAATACATTACCCTTTTACTCGTTTGCAAGTAGTATATTTAATTTTTGTAATAGGACAAATACTTGATTTTATTACTTTTTAGAAACTAAAGATCTTCTGTTGAGTTAATTTTTAATCTGTCTAGATATCGCTATATGTGACTCAAATAAAGAGAAATCTATCGTTTATTGAAATGTCTTAGTCCCAATTATTTTATTTGTCTTGGAAAGATATCTTAATTCCATTATTATTATTATATCAGAGAATTTCTCGAAGTGAAACTCGCTTTATGTGCCTTTTATTATTAAACAACAAAATTCGTTTACTTCCTTTAAGAAGCCTTTTGGTATCGTTTTTATAATCTAATTACTTTTATTTTCACGTAAAATAAAGTTTCGGTGTAACAAATCCAGTGAAGTCAAGATTGATTTTGAGTAGGCTTATATTGTGCTTATTATATGTCAGCATGTAGCCCACCGGTTCCATATGGAAGTTTTTGGAGAAAAACCGTAAAGGTTGCTAAACCCTTATCGAACTTATTTATCAACTAATATTTCACTTTTAAAAAAGCATAATATAAAATAGTAGATAATTAATTCAATATCAGTATTTGATCCTCAGAGCAGAATTCCGTAAGACGCAAATGCTATGAATATGGATATGAGCTCTGATACCTAAGCATACAGAATAATAAAAAGTTTTTGATCGTCAACAAAAAAAAGGGTGTATTTGGGCAACATTAGGTAAATAAAGGTTGTGACCTTTTGTTTTGTTATTATTAAGCAAAAGGTTATTTGCCGCTAGTCGTTTGGAATGATCCACTAAGTTCAACTGAATCTTTTCTGTCTATAATATACTGTTATCGACGAAAAAGATAATATTTCATAAAACGGTCATCATATAGTGTTTAATCTAAGCTAGGAACAAAATAAGACCAAGCTATGTTCCTTGAGGAACACCCACTTTTACTAGAGTATTCGAAGAAGTATTGCAGCTGAAGTAACGTTGTGCCGTCCTTTCAATAGATATGAGACTGCAAGATTTGCAGCTGCAGTGCGTTTAGCTGAGACCAACTGTAGAGAAAACAAATTGTTTTTTAGTCAAATTATTGCAAAACTACCAAAAATATTAAAAAACAATAGTGTTTTTAATGTAGAGAAAACAAATTGTTTTTTAGTTAAATTATTTCAAAACTACCAACAATATTAAATTAGTTTTCTCTACAGTTGGTCTGTTACTGTTATTGTTTCTGTTGGTTCGCTACTCTGACGTCACGAGACAGCTTTTACAGTCGATCGCGATGATATTGTTTAATTACATATTAATAACAGGTAAATTTTAATTCAGCTGTTTTGTAGCTCAATCATATTTTTGGGACTTTCTTTTTTAAACTTCACTTATTCATAAATACGTAACGTAAAAATCAAAACAATAAAATCGTTTAGTAATTATTTATTTAAAAATCTTCGACACAAATGAATTTTAACACGTTTCATGAAAATTCGGAATAAGCTTCATCATCTTTAAGATTTTGGCACTAGTTCCAATGAGAGCTTATTAAAGCTTATAACGAACAAAGTTTTATATAAGTTTGAATATCCATACAACTGTTTCTATAAAATTTAATAGGTTAATTATTTATTTATATAACTACTTCTAAAAATAATTTTATAAAGAAATAAACATGTTAATATTAAAAAAATACTCTTGAACACCTTGAGGTTATTAAACTTATTAATGATTCATTAATTCGATTAATCGCCGTCGACTTATGAAATATTAATTGCACATTACAAATAACGCAATTAGCCATTTATTTGATTAAATGCTTTTAATTATTTGCCTTTTAACATATTACTTAAAAGGTTCTTGTAGTTTTTTGAACCAACCATGATTAATGTGTTTTAATTTGTTTAATTATTGATAAATTATATGGTCATGTTTTTTGTTGTAATACATGTTTGTTATGTATTTCAATATAATATATATCATAAACATTCATTAAAATTCAGAAATATACAATACTTTTGTAAGACAATTTGTTTTTTGAAAATAAATATAAAAAACTGAGAACAAACGAGATATTCAGTCACTACAACTTACATGATCTAGACAACAAAAAGTGTTTCAAAGAATAAATACCAGTGTGTTTGCCCCTGATTAGTGCAAAGCTATTCAGATTGCAGATACAAAGGTAGCAAGAAAGCGGCGCTGCTGAATAATGGATGTTTGTTGGATTTAGCAGTAATAAGATATGTAATATGAGTATTTTTACTGTAGATTTTCTTTAGACTTAAATACTTTCACGAACACATTAAAAATTCTGTTGCTGATGATATAAAAAAAGATGATTTAAAAACGATCTGAGAAATAAAATGAATATGAAAGACCGAGCGTGGAATTAATATCTTAGTAATAAACATAACATATGCGATTTTCTTATTTAATGTGCGTGAAATGACAGACGCACATAAAAATTTCTCCGTCTTTGAGAGACCGTTCTCACCTTGAAAGCATCTTCATTGACCGGTCGATTAAAGTGTGGCAAATCGGGTTGTTAAACTACAGACAAAAAGGATTCCAACCCTGTACTACATCATGATTTATGCGATTCTCGACCTAAAATTTATTATCTTAACGATGAAGTTAAATTGAAATTAAACGGCCAACGCAAAAAAACGAGTGTTGCCGCTTGGGTGAGCATTTTGTGAATTGATTGGCATTTTGCCGCGCGAAAAGCAACACCTTTCCGACCCTGACATGTCATCTGATTGATTGTATAATTAATTTTATTTTACATTCAAAACGGCCGACCATGTCACTTGTATGAGCTGTCAATTAATTGGACGTTTTTGATGTGGGCTCAGTATAACGAGGTCCGACTTATTTTACGATGTTAATCGGCTAAACTAGTTTTGCCTCGCGTTTAGGAGATAAGTTGACAGCACAGTCTTGCAAATGCTTATTTACGATCGAATTTTATTTTTGGCTCATTTATGTTGAATATATTATATGATAACGTCTTCTGATAATGGCCAATAATGATGATATAATGGGATATCATTAAGTGTTATTTGCAAGTAAATGAAGACTCAGTAAAATATATTCGAATTTATCTAAGTTATTACTGAACAAGTATCATGTTTACACGACTAGGGTAATAAATAAGAAACAAATTTATTGTTCGATAACAATCTCTTTAGAGACTGTGTAATAATTTAAATGTAATTACACATTTTAAACGATTTCTTGTACACGTTTTTACAATAAAATAGTTTTTAAATGATAGATACATTATATTGCGCATTAAATATTGAGTCAGATATCCGTTTTTGCTTATCTATATAATAAATAATGAAGAGTTTTCTTTATAGACTTTATTATATGTAGAGTAAGGAAACCAGTCTAAACTCTAAGGTAAGCCATCGAAAAAAAAGAGAAAGCAAATGAGACTACCTTTCTCTTTTTCTTACATGTGTAATTAGACAAAGATAAGCATCGGTCTCTCATTTTGTCTCTTTATTATTTGTCAAGCCAAGGTCCGTGTCTCAATCTGAGACGCACTTGGGACGTCGCGTCGTTCCCCATGGGGGCCAATCTGGCCCCCCCTTTTTAGGGTGATAGGGTAGACCCACCCGCTCTCCTGGTGACGCTGTAATAGCCAACAGGGCGAATAGTATAGACAGACAAAAAAAAATATTACTTGTCAGACACTGACACTAATAGACCTGCCTATAAGCCCCCTATTCTATGTAGGGGAGACCGGGGCTAGTTGTGATTGGGCTAAGTAGTTACAGTGACAACAGCATCAGACCAGAGAACGCTTAAGTGACGTTAAAAAGAAATAAATAACGCCGCCACTATCAGCTCACCTCCCGCAAAAGCCAGGCTCTAGGTTTATTATGGAAGAAGCATGGAGGCGTCGGTAAAAAAACCTACTTTTGTAACATCTTCTATTATACATAATATTGGTCTACAACCTGTTTTTGAAGTAATACAGATACAGAAGATAGAGACCGAAAATCCGGCTCACAAACTCATCATTCACCTATAACGAGTACCATATCAGAATGAAATATTTCCATTTTAACTTACCCCGTTGCAAGAAATTCTAAGGTTCTAAGTAAACCTAACAAATCTGATATCGTGACTGATACTTCGAAAAAACTTTGACATTGCAACAGTACAGAAGAAAGATATAAAATCTAAAAACAATAAAGTTAACTAAAGAGTTAAATTATAAGTCATATTCAGGAAATATACCTAGTCCAAAATATCAAGAAACCATAGAAGCAACTAAGAAAACTTCAAATTTTCTAGCATTAAAAAAGAAAGGTATTATAAAAAATTACTAAGAGAACGTAGAAGATGAATATTTTTGTCTGATATGTTTTAACCTATTTGATTTCAAAAAATCTAATATAAAAATATTCTTAATGATAAGGTTTTTATTACGTTTGGTTTTGCTTGTAACATTTTGCCCCCAGTATAACAATCTGCCCCTGGTGCGGGTTTGAAAGTGATACTCTTTTTTTTTCAATTGTTCATTTATATCTGAACTAATGGTTTGTTATAGAAAATCTTTTAAATTTAAATACTGAATAATTACTTAAACAAATAAATATACACTCTTGTAAATTAATCAAACCAATAAAAAGATATGACACTTTAAAAATAAAATGTCACTTCCAACCCCAGTCTCCCCTACCTATAATCATTTTATGATTTTCTTCTCATTTTTTTAATGTATACCCTGGTTTTACAAAGAATAATTATTAAAAAATATGTCGTACTCTGTTATCTTTTCTGATTGGTCGATGATGTGATAGACAGCCAATCACAACATTTGACAGGACTGTCAAATCAATTTTACTTTAATTAATCTTCCGTAACCACGCCGATACATTTTTAATTAAAATACTTTTGGACATATTTGCAAAAACTAAATAAGTTTATTATTAATTCAATATTCAATGATATGTTTGCATAACATAAAAATCTATGAAAAGAATATTATAATAGAACAAATTCGGTATATATACAAAGTACACTTTTGGGTTACGACATGGTTGATTTTCGTTACAAAACGAATACTAAATACAGAATACATCATCCCAATGCATACAAGGATGTCGGGTCGCTATCTAATGATGAATAATTAGCATCGCTCGTTCCAGCTGCCCCTGGGTTGAGTCACGTTACACTCAACGAGAGTACTCAATTAGTGGCGGAAAGATTTGTACAATTTATAAAGTTTTTTTTTTTTTTTTTTTTTTTTTGTCTGTCCATGCTGTTAGCCCTGTTGGCTATTACAGCGTCACCCGGGAGATTACAGCGTCACCGGGGTATTTATAAAGAACATATAAATACAATACATGAGTCTTTTCTGATTCGAAAATAAAGGCGTTTGCTAACTCAATTTTGGTAAACCCTAGATATCCTTTAAATTTTTTATCCGTTAGTCTAAGCTAATCTTCAAAACGGCAGAACCGATGTTTTAATTTTTTTCAGCGACGTTATTAGTGTGAATAGTATAGAAAGATGTTTATATGTAGAAATGCCAAAATATAACTTTTAATTTTTAGAATGTATATTTCAAAATATTTTTTCCTCTAAATTATACAATGTACAATTTAGAATTGATGTTGTATTTAACATTTAGTTTTGCCATTTAAATTATGTTCATTTGTCATAGAAACTTAAAATATCTTTCATACTTCGTAAAATAAAACTGCTATTAATTACAATTCATAGAGTATGAATGATGATTGATCTAATAGTTGGCGGTCAAACTAAAATAGGTCATACAATAGCTATTTATGTCTCGAATAGTTGAAAGACACTTTATCACAATCAAAATATATGTACGAATTGGAAATTACAAGTTTTTTATTAAGGTAAGCTTGAAAGTAGAAATATCTTAAGATTGTTACTAAGAATTATAAACAAGACCCTAATTTAACAGACAACCATTAATTTAATACTTTCATAATAAAAGATATATTTATCATGTCATTACAAATGAGAAAGAACTAATTACAACAAATAATTACTTCATGACACCGACAGAATAAAATATATTTCTTAATTTTTCTCCCCTCACTTCGTGTTTATCTCACAATAGCGATCATTTGTCTTCTGCGTTTCTAAATATTCCTCATTGTCATTGAATAATTTTGTTAATAAATTCCACCAGTCAAAACCTTGAGGCGCCTGAGCAATCTCTTTTGTTGATCAACCATTTCAAAGATGATTTATTATTGGTTTGTCTTAAGAATTCTTAAATTGTCTCTACACAATCATCAAATTTAGTAGATATTATGGATATCTAGGTATTTGTTCTGAAACCATTCCTAAGTTAGATTTATCAAACATAATGACAAACAAATTATAATATATATGATACAACTAGAAAAAAAATAAACTTATCAATACGAATCTGACGATACGGAGACTTAATTTAAAATCAAATTACATTTTAAATATTCTCTATAGGTACAAGAAGTGGTTCCAAATGTTCGTCTCGATTATGATTAAAATTGAATAGAAACCTGTAATGAATAAGTGGATGATACTTAAGTCCTAGTCATGTCGACCGGCGCCGCGGCAAATGCCGACAGTATAAACCAATTACGTAATGCATTCAAGCAAAAGAAAGCTTTATTAAAAGGCATTAGGGCTTCCAGTGGGTGCAATTATTACTTGGCGAGCTGTAACCAGAGCCGACAGCCGTCAATCAGAAGCTAAAAACCGGTAGCCGCCGAGTCAGACGTTAAAGAATAAGAAAGTTGTGGAGTTGCCTAACAATTTTATTTATAAATACTTGACGACTTATTTTCTTGACAAATCTATGATATTTTATATATGTGGTTATTAATGTGGAAATTTATATTGATTTATTGAGCGAGGCAACGTCATTGCTAACAATTCCAGTAAGAATGATTTATTTATTGGCAATGAATTAATTAATTTTGAATAATCTTACTTTGATCTACATTTAAATTACATATATTGGCTGAATACAATTTAATGATTGAGTAAATTATTCCGTCCTGAATACATAAAATCCAACACTAATAATATTTATTACGAAATAAGTCTTGTATTTTTCATGTACATGTATACACAGTGCTTAGTCATTTTAATTCCTTATAAAGTTGTTCATTGCTACTATCATTAATCAGTCAGTTTACGTATGTAACGGAAAACATAAATCTGTCAAATTAATGTTCCTACTAATCGCTTCTAAGAGATCTAGAATTTATTAACATTTTGCTATTTATAAAAAAATAATGTATATAAAATCAATACAGAATTACACTCTAACGATTTCGGTAGGCGTCTTAAATTTTATTCATCACAGGCGGCACAACCTGACAGGCAGAGAGGATAATACGTAACGCCGGGCAAAACAAGAAGGTCCCAAATAAATTACGTCGGAAAGCAAACAAAAAAGGCCTGCCACACCTCAAAGATAGAATAACAATAACACGGATTCCGAGCTTTCTGAACATAATGAAAATAATACAAAGGCGCTCAAAGGCACCGCTAGATATGAAATTTGACCGCTCCGTAAACACGAGGGATTAGATAATAGAGGGTCCGTCGAAAGACGGTTTTAAACACATTTTTTTTGTGTTTCCTGTTTCAATTAGTCCTTTATTTTTGCTGTTTGGTGAGCTGTTAACGTTTCGTTATCTCGTTTTGAAGGTAACTTAATGTTGGGTTTTTGAGGATTAATTTATACTTCTAAAGATCCATTTGGCTAATTGTTATTGCTTTTGAGTTTAGCTCGGTCATCAAATGATTTGTTATGTATTTTGCGTGAAACGAGTTTGTATTATTCTTAAGGTATTTCAAAATAAAATGTTTGTCTCATTTTTTTAAGTAATATACTTTTTGACTACTTCTTTCTGTACTGGAATTTAATTATAACCTTACATGTTCATACATCATCCAAGTAATATAAAGGACTGGCCATGAATGGGGGCTTAGTCGTAAATCTGAGTCGGATTTGACATCTGACGTACCACATCTAATCTCCTATCAACACAGCTCAAATATCCGACATCATCTTATTGACTACCGACCATTGTAATACACAATGGAAAATAAATCAACCGATTGATATTGTTCATTCGTTTTGCTATTGCAATACTCTGTGTACTTTCAATGGCTGATTTGTGTTCATTTCTATGAACACCTTGATTTACATGCTATGATAATCGTAGTTTTGATTTTCAACTGCCATTTTATCTCTATGTTATTTATTGTCCAGATAATTTGTTATTAATGTTGGATATGTCTATAAACATGAAGAGCTATGGTAAGGTTAATGTAAATTTTAAGTAAATATGGAATGAAAAATGAATCCATTGGATTGAAAATAAATCCATACAGGCTGAGATTCAAACTGAAGATTACACCACGGTATTTAGAAATCTGATCCTTTAACCGATTGCAAGATGGCGTAGTTCAATTAACAGAGCGACGGAACGGTTTCCTTGATATCGCAGATTTTTTATAAACAGTATTTTATTATAAACAAAAGCAAAAACGATTTCTCAGGAAATAAATATCTACCCACATTTATACGAGAACCTTTATCCACCTGAAGGTTATATATTTCAAAAAGAATTCCAGCGTCTCATCAGACATATTTAAATATTTCTTATACAAGTTGATTTCCGACTGATATATGTCAATCGTTAGACTATACTTCACAAATGTAAATTGAAAATTTAAATTGCATCTTGCAACGGAAAATGAAACCTACACATGATCCACAAAGTTGAGAATAGTATGACAGGATTTATGATTGCTAAATTCAAATATGGTAAACAGACACTGGAATTTATAACGCAGAATGATTCTGTCTGTCTGTCCCAGATTGAAATGCAGTTTAAATCCGAGGACCGATTATTTTATGCACAACTCTTGATCCTATGTCAAGTTTTAGGATATATTGTAACCACAGCAAACAACCTGCATGTTTGTATATAAATATTAAATAAAGGAGTTATTTGTATTATATCTTATATGTTATAAAACATTAACTCTCTGTCCGCGGTTTGTGCACTTCCGATCAAAAACTTTTATTATACTTGGTATCAAAAAAAAATCGATATATCGATTTACCACCTAATCTTGTTTTATCTTCAACATTTAAATAAAATAATAAAAATAGATCTATGATTAATAATAAATTTATATAATCACCAACTTAGGTATATGTCATACCTATTGTTAATTTCTTCCATTTCTCTATCAGACATCATATACTGATATGATGTCTGATAGAGATGATTCTGATGACTCATAAGAAAGACTGGCTTCTGACGAGTATTGAATATAATTTATATAATTAATCAACTATTTAGAAATGTTACTTTAATGTTATGTTATATAAATTAATATTACTATAAATGTGTTAACTATAATCAGTTATGATCGAATAAATGTAACACTACCTGACCTTCGCATGTAAGAAGTTATAAAATATACAACATTCAATTAATAAAGATTACTGATAAAAGTTTCATAATCAAATCAAGTGGCTATGAAATTGAACCGAAGCTGAATTCGTTACACTCGTCATGTAATTTAAAACGTGATATAAAACGTCGAGATAAAATTGTTAATGTAACACCTTTTAATTAAAACATTCAGGTACCGGAATTAAAAATGATAAAGAATTAAACTATGGAATGATTATAAAGTTCAGTAAATTCTGTGTTAAACATAGTCGTATATATAGTTAAATATATTCGTATACATATATATAAAGTAGGTCCTATGTTCTGCAAGGCCTACAACATCTAGACATGTCTAACACTTTAATGTACACAAATAAGATAGTTATCGTAATATACAACAGTATTTCTAAAAAAATCTAAATCTTTATTACATTTTTACAAAGTATAAAAAAACATTCCGGTACCGGGAATCGAACCCGAGCCTCCTGGGTGAGAGCCAGGTATCCTAGCCACTAGACCATACCGGATTTGAAGTGAGAATTGAAATAATAAAATTCTTCCCTTATGCTGTGACATAAGAATTGTAATTTCGTACTACTTTTATTTATCTACATACCTTCAGTTTCTCCATTATATAATTGTCTTTTTATAGCTCTTACAATATTGATGGCATAACTTTGTACCTACGGGTAAAAAATTAAAAAAAGAAATACCTGTTACATAGTGAGTGCCGAATGAATTTAGTTGTAATATTAGAAATACTTTAGAAGTACAGATTTTATCAATCAACTATTCGCAATTGATTCGAAAGCCTTACGACGAAATATTGAAAAAAAATAGTTTTTACTTGTTCACCATAAATTTTAAAAACATTAAATATTAAAAAATCTAGTCGTATTTTTTCTTATGCATCGTAAGACCACCTCTACGCAAATTTTTCAACTTATTTTGCTTAAATCACCTGTCCTTTATAATAATGCACCGTTTAAATATACAGAACCCTATAATATATCTAAATAAACATATATTTGCAAACAACATAACATTGTAATTCGCCAATTAATGTCAAAACAAGTCTATCTCGAGATGTCATGTGAATCCTTGTTAAGAACTATTATGGCGGAATGATTTCCATGTCTGAGCGCGGGTTGTCCATCAATGTCAATCAGGAAACTCACGGGGCGTTTGTGCAACAGGTTGTTTATATAATTAAACTGAAATTTTGTTTGATTTTATTATCGCAATGTATTGAATATTGTTGATATTATAGAATAGTAAAATATGTAATAACAATAATTATTATTGCTAAAAAGGTTAGGTACACCTATACATTCTCGAATGAATTATAAATTTAATTATGAATAAATATTGATCTTTTTAATAAAGGTTTATAAATGTAATAATAAAAAAGTGAAATTATGTTCCCACCCGTGTAAACCTCAAATCCTGACATTTGACGACCGATGTTTATCCCTTCGGACCTTTGTCTGCCCTAAACGCTCATGAATGCCCTTTGTGGCGAGACAATAACTTTGCTTTAAAAGGCTTTAATTATCATAACGCAATGCAAGTGGGTTATATCTATTGAGTTGATGGATTTTAGAAATATTGTTGTCTGTGAATATTGTTGAATTAAATAATATTATGAATTAAAAAAAAAACCTTTTTAAAATGTAAATACTTTGACGTTTCATACGAACGTATTTATCGAGACCTATTTTATTGTAACTTATAGCATTCTTTTTAATTTCTTATATTTTAAATAAATATCTAAAAACTTGACCATTTTTTAGGATTCCAACTGGTGGCTGAAATTTAGTTTTTATTTATTTAACAAGACAGTTTTTTTACAAATTAGAGAAAAAATTGTAATTGTTATATTTCTTACAAGACCGAAAATTGCAAAAAATAATTAGTTTTTGTTAACAAGATAAATTTAATAGTTTTTCATAATAAAAAGTTTATTCTTTTACAAGTAAAAATATTTTGCAACACAATATTCAAAGATATTCACTTAGTATCGGATGCGAGACGTCAACACATAGCCAATGCTTTTTGCCTGCAGTCGCATCATACATGTCACGGATTACAATTGGTATGCATACTGTAGCCATTCTATTTATATTCTGTTGCAGTACTTGGGTTCGGCAAAAAAAAATATAAACTTTTACAGAAATATATTTTCGTTCTTAACAATGTTTGGTGGTTTATTTGTGTTTTTTTTTGCATGGGGCATTCTATGATCCTTTATTTTGAAGTATTATCTGAGACTACCAGAATAATACATGAAATAAATCTCTGCAATGAAAAATATATTTCTACAGAAGTAATGGTTTACATTTGTGTATTTAATTTACTTTTTATAATCACGCCAGGAATTTTATTAATGGTAAAAAGTCGAACAATAGACCATTATCATTTTATTGATTTTAACCAGCTACCACTTGCTGTATTTTCTTTATAATTGAATAAATTAATAATAATTCTCAACTCTAGCAATAAACGTCATTTGATAGCAAATGTTAAATAATTTCCGATAAAAATAAAGCTTTTATACTTAATAAGTATAAAATAGAAATAAATTACAAATACATAATTTTATTTTATTATAATTAATCATAAAAATTACATACGGAACACAACAGAATTGTACCACAGTTGATGTTTCTATGAAGTCTTATTCCAGGTGGTACCAACTTGGGTGGGCGTCAAGATTGATTTCATTGTCACCGCCAGCATAATTCAGGGGAAATGGCGGGCTGTGAATGAATAATCTACTCACTTTGCATTGTATAATAATGTAATATTAAATCTGTTCATGTGTTAGTTTATCAAACTGATATCTAATGTCTTGTTCACAGTGAGTACATTGATAAGTCTTTTTGGAATATTAATGAAGCTTAATACTTGACTCTTGAGGACTAAAACCTAGAGAGAAATCCTATAAAAGTAGACATAGGCCCTAGGACTTTATAATATTTAAAAATATATTTTTTGTTTCAATCACAATTTTTATTATCAAACGGGTTAATAACTAACGTTTTTAATAATATCATCTATGTTTAAGCCTAAAAGTGTTTAGGGATTTCTTTGAATTGGTTGTCTATGTATGTCACTTTCACTTTTTAATAAAAACGTTATATAGATTCCTATACGTGTCCTTTTCTGAACAAGGAATTCGTCTCGACTCGAAACAACCCAAATTGTTAAGACAAAGCTAGTGTATTCTTAAGGTTCATATTCTCACTTACTCACTTACTTATTCTCTCACTTAGTCCTTAATATTATTTTAAACTTAAACCAAGCAAAATATGAGATATCTTATTCTCATGAAGAGCATTAAAAATTAAGCAACGAGTCCTTAACTGCATAATAATCCTAATCTCTAGCGTTGTATATAAGTACAAATCTGGATTACCTACGTTTAACCGGAACCCTTACATTGTTAGTTGCACTCTCTTCACCACTTTCATTCAATTTCAAATTAGTTTCAGAATTATTAACCAGTGGAAGAATATTCCCTTTAACCGTTGCCGCTAATCTTCAGATCACAAAAGACTCGATTTATTTTTAATTTCTTTGTCACAACCAACAAAGATCTTGTCAATTATAATCTGCAAGAAATCTTTCATCGTTACCCGTCAAACGGTAGCACACGGTAAACCAACTGCCAGTGCGAGGGCAAAAAAATTAATAAATTATTTGCGAAACCTGTTTAAAACCCTTCTCAAAGGGCGGCATAGCAAAACCGATTGCTCGTGACGTGGCTTTTGTGTCCATGGAGTATTATGTTGTCAAAATACAGGGGAATTTTGTTATTATTTTGTGTTTGCCAGAACACTTAGCACCCCTTTGTGCTCGCGTTCTTGGAAGACCATATAAAGAAGCGTAACTTCAATCTTTCCTTGAAACGACGTGTGAATAGAATAGCAATCAAGCTAAGTCTGTCGAAGAAAGGAAAACAATGGGTAATCCGTGTCTTAGGGGGAGTTATCTCAAGTCTGTTCTAATCTCCGTTGGGAAGGAAATAATTTCATAAGAAAAAATAACATGTCACGTGTCGCTTGTCTTTTGTGACGCGTTCTTAAAAACTTAATAACATTTTTGCGTATGTGGAGACGTCATCTCGCATTACCGCCAAATGTTCCTTGCAAATTACACCATCACAACGCATAAACACGCGTGGCTGAGCTCGGTTTTTGTCTTGTCACCCGTGTGGGACTCTCCTTGATATTTATTCAAATTATTATTCTAAGTCTCCCTCTTGTTTTGTTTCGAATGAATTTTTCATGCATACAGCTCCGAAAGCCCCAATAATTTCACTTTGTCTGTGTTTCAACGAGGGTTATTTGTTTACTTTTATATTTTATTCTAAACTTCTATACAGGTGTTATAGGTACATGTTCATTCCTATAATATTTTTTCTAAGGATATAAAGGTTACTACTTTTACTTCGTTCATAATAAAAGAAATGTAATAAAAAAAACCCTATTTATTTATTATATGATCATATTTATTTTATTTATTAGACCTTCTGAACTAACCGCATGGAAATATTACATTAGCTCTTAAACTATTTGCCAAGCCTTGACAAGTTGATCCGTCGATCTCTGCCAAAACATCTTTCAAACATCATACATCGTGCGCGGTATCAAGATTTTTTAATTTCTTATCAAGCATTCAACGGCCATTTATTTCTCAGACACTTCCAATTAATTTAGGAAGGATTGATGCTTCTCTTTCATCACTATCATTATTCTTTCCAAATAGAGCATCAGTGAAAGACGTGCAACGAATAGCAAGTTGTTAACATCATTTACCATCGGCCTTGTCACCAGTAATGGATTCACACAGCTATAAATTTAAAGCTGTTGACACGAAACAGAGAATATTTGTTTATATTTAAAAGCAAATACTGCTGTCACTAAATAAATTTGATTTTTCTTTTAGATAAGAATGTTTAATGCTATGATGTGATTAACGTATTTGTTCTACTCTAGTGGTATTCGGGTGTTTGTTGAGTCGTAACGCTGCGCCTGGGACTGTGTACTAAGATAAGGTTGTTATATGAGATGCAAACAAGGAATTAGGATTTGGTGCCTTCTTCCGTGTAAGTAACGCAACATCCTCTGTCCTCAAAATTTATGACAATTTAGTTAAGACTGAGCTAAGGAAATACCATCGTGTTAATATTTACTGTTTTATTCATTTTTAAAGACGTATGCTTGTGTATCTTGATATATGTCAAGTTTTAGTAGAATAATATACAATTTTCCAAAACCGTATTAACATATATGTATATATTTTTGAAATGATATAGGTCTAGTTCTCATAGATAAATATACGAAATAAAACTATAATAAAAATATTATATTATACCTACCTAAGTAAAAGAACTCAAAATAATAACTACTTATTTATTTAGGTATAATATTTTACGTACCTATCTGGTATAACCACATATTAAGATTTATAACGCTGTTATTATTTATATATGAATTTCAGGCTAATAAATTACATTAACATGCCTACATAAGTAAATCTAAATAAAGTATTTTATGATCATCTCTGAGACATGTGCAATATTAATAAAAAATTTAAATATAACAAAAGTTGATAACATTGTATTTGATATAAAAGAAAAAAAAACAAATAGAGGAAACTAATATTTTTTGCCTTAAACTGATATACAGCGACTAAAAATACTGACCTACTAAGCACTACTACTAAATACTAATGTTGCTGAGTAGGTTGGTAACTGTCCTGCAGTATTGACTGTTGGATTACCAGTATAGGAAGGTACAGGAAGCCAGTATAAGCTATAACTTAACAGATCCAGATATAGCTATTTAAGACCCCATTCATTATGATAAGTCAGTCATAACGTCTGTCAGATCACACTCAGCCTTACATAAACCAACCCCAATGTAAATATCACCCCATTATCCGACTTTAACAATTTCGTAAGCTCGTACCAACCCATCAGCGGCATATAAATTACATAGATACTAATTTCTATTTGCCGCAGCTAAATATTTTATCTATCAATTCCAAGCTTTATATAAATGGAATAAGAGTTAAACTCGATAATATTATCCGCAAAGATAGAAACGATGCGATTGTTGAATATGACAGAAAACATCCTTTAGAATTGTCCCCTGCCAATAAAAAAGGGGAAGATGCAAGACTGAATTTTGTTTATCGCTATCTTTATGGTGGCCTGGTATTTATACGCGCGTAATATAATACGACATAGAGTTTAAGGGTAAGTCTGTTTCACGGTACAGTTGAGAATTAAAGAGATCGCTGGGTTAGAAAATTGTTCAAAGCACATTAGATGAGATGTTTATTATTATTTGCGTAGATGTGTACTCAATTGTATGAATTGTAATTTGCTTCATAATGGCTGTGTGAAAAAAGTATTGCAGTTATAGTTCTATTATGATGGTAATGGGTTAGGAGTTCGAAGCTTTATAAATATATATCATGAGAAATACTTTAATAAATAAGAATGATTATTTAGATTTATGTACATAAGAAAAATACTGAGCTAAAATATATACATATTTTTTATTGTAAATAAATAATATAGTCTGTGCCTTAAATATTGTCAATAATAAAACTAGACTCAGAATGGTTTCTAGAATAAAGATAAAATTACCCCTTTTTATAAACATGTGTGAGCCAGGGGGTCTCTGTTATGAATATCGTCACCCGCAAAGACAAACTTACAATCACACATATAAAAGTTTAAATCACGCTAATATAGACCTTACTTGTTTATAATAAGAATGTATTACAATAATTTTAATATAGCTGGTTATTATTGTTTCTTAGAATGTGTTAAATGGTTTTTTAATGCAGCAAACTGTCAGTTAACATGTTTATTTTCATCATACATTCTACTGCTTTTATAGTTATAAGAATTAATTGTTTACATTCTAAGGGTAGCTTTTTGGATTCTTTTTATTATCCTACTGTTCTATTTGTAGAGTTGACTCGATTAGAAGGTTGGACAATAAAAAGAAAATTATGGAATATATATCCTTAGGGTTTTTGAATTGTTTATATTGTTTATGCATTGTAAAGTTAAAAAGATTTTTGAATAAGACTTCAAAAGGTACCTATATTTTTATTTTTAAAATATCTAGCGCCGCCTAAATTGTTTATCTGTCAATACACCCATTCACATCTGTTGTTTTAAAGAACACCGCTCTGAAATCCCGGGATATAAATTATAATAAACAATACGCCCTAAACATCGGAACTTCAAAGCGTCCACGAGCACTTAGAAGCATCTACGAGAAACACGACAATTGTCACTCATTATAACACTCATTATGTATTGTTTCCGTCACTTTTGAGTTTTACCGAACACCTTTGGGGCCACTGGAAAGGAGTTTTTTCATTAAATTATTTATTATATATTTTTAGAACTTTAAATTGATTAACCCTTGATTAATAGGACTCCTAAACATAATTTATTTTATTTTCTTTAATATTTTTTTAAGTATTTATAATAAATAAAACCTAAATAAATAAAGAATGATTTATTATATGTCATATAAATTTAATAACATCTATTTCTGCATGACTTTTTGTACTATTTATATATCTTAGAATACAGCATATTATGATAATTATATCTAATATTAAGTAAAAATAATAATATATTCTTTTAATCGCTTTTTAAATTCATAATATATGAGATAACTTCGTGGCTCTACAACAAGTGTTACAAGGCGAATGTACCAGCGAAATTATTTACAACGGCGGCGTTTCAAAAGCTCGCCTTGTGTTTATTGCCGCCATAAATACTGATACAGCACCAGGAATATTTATAACGCCTCACCTGTTATTTATTACTCTGTGCGTCCTGGTTTTTACGCGTTACAATTTCGTCTTGTCAAAATAAAGATTGAGTCATTAAAATAGAGTCGAGTAACTTTTCATAATAGGAATACATTTTGGAATGTTCTAGCATTTTAAAACGTTTTATAAGTACTTAGTACTAGTAATAGTGGTAGTAGGTACTATTTCATAATTCATAACCTCTAAAACATTTTCATCTTAAAATTAAGTTGTGTAGGTAAAATTTAAAATTCGAGCAAACGCTAGCTTTCGTGGAATAGCATTTAAATAATTGATCTTGTACTGTTTAACAAACATTCCAGAAAATTGAACTTCTTAGTACGAGTTCAATGTAAACAAAATAGCATGTTTAGTTTCAAAAGTGGGCATTAAGCATTTTCAAGTAACATTAGTTATACTAAATCGTGATTTCAATTTAAAATGTCGTTAAATTTTGTTATTTATTAAATAAATTACTATCGTAGTTTGTTACATGCAATTACGATTTAAGTATTCAGTTTGTTAATAGAATAACTAGTTAAGTTAGTACAAAACCGCTATGAGTTAAGTTAGTACAAAATTTCTGATTACGCGTTCATTTTTCAATGCTCAGAATATTTAAACATGGAATTAATTTGACGTTTTGGCCGATTTGTATAGTATTTCTGTCAAAATAAAAATAACCTTTCACTTATATATACATTTGGGGATAGATTAAAGTAAATAGTTTTTTGCTGGCGTATGACCAGATAGGAAATTAGCGAACAATATAAAAATGAAGGCATATTTAATGATAACAACACCACTAAAATATAAAAAAAAACTCTTTACAATAAAAATAAATCTTTACAATAAAAGTAATCTTGAAAAACAATATTGAACTTATTAAAATACGTTCAGAATATTCAAAGCACTTTGCTCTGAACCTCATAAAGCAAACAATATGCAAAGGTTTATTACTGATAGTATTCACTATTCAGAGTTTATCTTAGATAAGGTTTAGGAAACAATAAAGAACAATTAAGGGTTAAGGTTTTATGATCCCTTTCGAATGTATGTAAAAGATTTAAAAGTACAAATTAAACTTTATATTTAAAAATACACAGGATTTGAAAATAAAAGAAATTATGTTTTTGAAAAATTTGAAAAATTTGATTGCAAAAATGTAGCGTAGGTAATGTTTCCACACCCTAATATATTCCATTTTTGCAATGCCTTCATAATAATATCCCAATACTCACCATTTTAACATTCAAACAGTAAGATCCTCTACAAACATGTGCAGTTCAACAACATTTCAGCAGTTTTAGTTTAAGGTTTGCCAGCACAAAACACTGTCAAGGTATCCGGTAAACAGTAATTTGGCGGTGCCTTTGATCTCGCCGCATCCGCTCGCCACAATGGCCGACGTTCCGGGTACGCTTCGTAGCGCCAATGCTAATAAATGGTTCAAATTATGGATACATTTATCATTTATTGACTTGTGATTTGGTTTTATTCACTATTGAAAAAACGAACTAACAAAAATAAACGTTTAATATAAAGGACCATGTAACCTTAACTTGTGATTCGGTTTTATTTACTATTGAACAAACGAAGTAAAAAAATTAAATTCCTTGCATAAAGGACCATTAACCTTAATTTACTTTCCAAAGATGCTCTATTTAATAACAGCGATTCTAAACTTGATTCAGTTTGGATTAGGGTAGATTTTTTTGCGTTCTTTCACAGTCTTGTTAATTCATAAAACCTTCATGCCTGAATAAATATTGGTATTATGCTTTTTTGTTAACTATTACGGTTACTGAAGCATAAAATGCTTGATTTATTTGATTTAAAGTTGGTTAGAATCAATAAGTGGAATAAACCAGTCCATTAAACTCTATTTACTTTTTTTGTTTGTATAATTTTCTTTTTATTATATAAACTGGTGGTTGGTGGAATAAATCATACACAATATTGAGAATATAATTTAATTATTTGTTTCTTGTAATACAAAGCTCATTAAAGTTTTATTCTCAATATATCCAGCAATTAATATATTTTATTCAATATAAAATACAATTTAATTATTTTCCTTTCTGTACTCAATTAAATCGTGAATGATGTATTCAATACTACAGGTAAATATCGTTAAAAATAGTAAGTATAATCGTAGATTACCAACAACCCTATAAATCCATTAAGATAACCTATCTATGGAGATAAAACCCCATTAGTTTGGGAGTCGTCCATGGTTTTTGAACCCACTTATCGACTGAGTACTTTTAAGTAAAACGATCTACAACCTTCCTATTTACTATTGCTTCCACATGAAATATATCAATCAGAATACTTTTCAGCTGGATCTGGGTAGCAACACTGTTTAGACTCTGTTACCAAACTTAAGATCTGTAAGTACAAAAAACTTCAGATTTATAAAATATTTGTTGGTAAATTTGTAACTGTAGTAAATACTACAAAACAATGACATATAATATATTAGTAAAACACATACATATACAAGTTAAATAACAAATACAAAGTAGAGCCATAAAACACTGTACATTATTACAAGAGGGACACAGAAAATATTTATTTTATGAAAACAACAAACGGCAATACAATAAAACTCAACGCTTAACTAAACTGTTGGCGGAACATTTCAATTCAGCAGCCAACAAGTGATAACGTCGCAATCGTAGCACGTACACAATGATTTAGTCACAAACTAGACCAATAATACACATAGAGGCGCCTTTGCTCCTAAACAAACACTAAAATGTCCACGTCCCTAATTTATAGAAAACCTTTACCCCGCGAGGCCGCCGAGGCCCCGTATCGCAATAAACATGTTTTTTGTTTCGCATGTCCGCGCACTGTCAAATATATTACAACCCGCCGGGTTATTTACGACCTCTGTCGTCCGCCCATACGTTATACTTAGTATCTTTGTTTGGACACAATAAGCAATATTTCTAAAGGGCCGACGTCGTTCGCAGCTGTTGATATGGGTTCCCAAATTGACATATTTAATTTGATCGCAAGGGCCCGTTTGAACGGCATGTTTGACAGGTTTTAGTGTCAGATTAACATTAACTTTATGGAGTCTCTAATGTCAATAAAGTTAAATATCAAAAGATATATATAAAAGTACAGTGAAACAAGCATTCACATCAAACGGTTACGTGGAAAGGCGGAGCGGATAAATTTTCCTCTTTGAACTGAGCGCAACTGTAAAAGAGTAAGTAGTTTCAAATGTGTCAGCAGCAAAGCGCCGGCGAGTGGAGCGTTGTCGAAAGCGTAATAAAAGTGGCGCGTAACAAAAAAGCTGCGGCGTGTAGCGGAGCGGGCAGGTAGAGTCGGCGGTTCAAAGCAATGCCGTCATGGGTGGCTCGCCACCAACGCCATCGCACGTCTCAATCCGCACCCGGCTGCCCGCCATGCCGCCTTTCCTTTTTCCCCTACCGCAATGCAGCTATGTGTCGTTTCCGCTTTATTTTTTATGACTGTAAGCTGCAGCGGAGAGATATAGCGCCGCTTCTCTAACAAAGACTTAAGATATGGCTATCTCTCTCTAGCGGGGAGGGGAACCTGCTTGTAACGTCGCGCGCTGGTGGGGTCTCGTCTCTCACAGTCACTTCGACCGCCGGCACGGACGCACGTCAACGTTTACAACATTCCACGCGACCGTGTCATAGAGTAGTTGTGTTATAAGAGCTGACAGTGACTAACGTAAAGTGTATAAGTGATCGTGAAAGTTGATCTCCAAATGGTCGTACTTGAAGACGGAGTAATGATGGCTTCAAATCCGAACCAGTATCTGCAACCAGATTATTTAACTCCACTTTCATCATCTGTAAGTATAAATTTACAAATAGAAATAAAAACTTTTATATGAAGTGTTTTTTTTTAATTAAGATAAACTTATTTAAATACAACGTTTAATTTTTCTTACTTATGTTTATTTTCTTTTGTTACAGTTGGATTCGAAGAAAAGTCCTCTAGCGCTTTTAGCGCAAACTTGCAGTCAAATCGGCGCAGACACGCTTCCAACTAAGCCTCTTCTGCCTCCGCTTGACAAAAAGAAAACAGTGAACAGTGTTAACAGTGATGCAATTAGTCGTTCTTCACCTAGTGCAAAACCGGATAAACCTCGTTCTTCACCTGAGAGCAAACATTTAGCATTCAAACCATATGAAACAAATGTAGTTACTAAGAAACCTGAGGAAACCAGACCAACTTCCAAAGCCAGTTCTGATAGCTCAGATGACAAAAAATCGGGCAAAAGCACTCCTGGAAGGAAATCTACGCCACCAACAGCAGAAAATGGCAAGACTAGTCCTTTACATGAACAAAAATCTTCATCCGCGGGATCATCTGGAACAAGCCCTATTATTCGTTCGGGCTTAGAAGTCTTAGGACATGGAAAAGACCACCTCGGTGCGTTTAAAAATATACCAGGCCTAGCAGGATTTAATCCTTTAGCTGGATTATGTTGCCCTCCGGGAATGGAACAACATGCAAACCCTGCGTTCCGGCCACCTTATGCTGGAGCTCCATTAAGTGCTCACCATGCTGCTATGTTAGCGGCGGCTGCTGGATTTCCGGGATCTTCACCAAACCCGTACCTCGGATATGCAAGAGTTAAAACTCCCGCGGGCGGAGAAACTTTGGTTCCCGTTTGTAAGGACCCTTATTGCACTGGCTGCCAGTTCTCGGTTAATAACCACCATCTTTTAATGAGCAATGGTGCGTGTCCAGCGGGATGTACCCAATGTGACCATCAGAAATATAATTTAGCTATGGCTATGGCTCTATCACAACAAGGAGCGGCTGGAGCTATTCCTTACACGCAAATGAGTCGTCCCTATGTTTGTAACTGGATTGTAGGAGAATCTTACTGCGGAAAGCGATTTGGAAACTCGGAAGAGCTGTTACAACATTTAAGAAGTCATACTACGGATGGATCGACCCCTGTTTCCTCCACATCCTCGCAACCACCTCTCATAAATCCATTAAATCCTTTGTTCACAACGGCTGGATTGCGCGGCGCCTACCCGACGGCTCCGCTTAGTCCACTATCTGCGAGTAGATACCATCCATATTCAAAAGCTGCTCTTTCGGCAAGTCTAGGAACATCTCCCTACGGTGCATTTAATCCTGCACTTGGTGCTTTTTACTCTCCGTACGCAATGTACGGACAAAGGATTGGAGCAGCCGCCGTGCATCAATAAAAGAAAACTTTAGTGGGGACGTGACTGACAATTATTAAATATTTGTAATGTCCAATTTTCTTCTGTGATATCAATAGACTAATTGATGTTGTAAGGCGGAATTCGCTATGACAAATTTAGTAAATAGTGCAATCTTAGTAGGTAAAAATATAAGTTTATTTGCCGACGGACTTCGTTTGTACGCGGGTGACATAAGAATATAATATAAACATTATGTACAGCCAAATGAAATGATTTGTGTAAATAATATCTATGTTTAATATTAAACGAAAAAATTAAAATACAATATCTTTATGAAAATTAATATTTTTTTAATTTACCGTTACCATGTTTTTAAACACTTTTAATTAATTATTTACTTTTAATTTCACTTTAATAAATATTTTATAATTAAATATTATCTTACCGAAATTTAAATTTATTGAAAACAAAATCTTTTATAATATTCAATAGCCACATTGACATTTATAAATTGAGAAAGCCTTGTAACTTATAAAGTGAAATATTAACCATTAACTTTCCACCCATAAAAGAAGCAATAAACAGAACTGAGTGATTGATTTATGTACTTCTAACATACACATTAGTGCCGTCAATCATCAGAAATATAGCGTGATAAAAGTCTGAGAACACGCGAACACAAACTCCGCTACCGCCCATCTAAAAAACAAGCAACAAAATAATTTTACATCATTGAAAAGCATAAAAAATATTATGAAGTACACGCAAGAAACGCTCAACGTCATTAATAACAAAGCCGTGAGCTGTCAGCTTTTGTTAATGCGATGGTTTTTTTAACAAATGCTATTTTGATTAGGCCCATGTCATGTCGAAAATTCAACTGTCAAAATCATAATTGGTCGCACGAAAAGACTGAGAGGCAGGTGATAGAGTAGTTTTAAACAGAGACTGTGGAACATTTAATAATGACTTTTAATATTCTTCTGAGCATTTTAATTGACCAACTGTATACATTACAATATGAAAGTATTGTTATCAATTTTAAGATCATAATTGCAGGTAAAACAATATGATTAATTATTCAAAGCTCTTCTTTACATGTAATGACCTTAATCAACGCTGACATAAATTAATGCACTTAAATAAATTATGTCATAGAAATATACTATATTTAATTACATTGATAAAGCATACTTTATTACAACCATGATGCATAGCGCATGTTTTGATTGATATGTAGTTTGTTTAAAATTCAATTTTATAGTGCAATCACGAAAGCTATAAAATTAAGTAGTTAGCAGTTGATAACTTGGCACGACTTTGACATAGTTCGTCACACATTGTTTGTAGTAAATACGTTCGTAGCACGTAGCGACATCTAGTTTATTCAGGTGGAACTACAGATACAAACATAGTATATTATTTAAAAAAAATTATAGTTTATATACTTTTATATATATTTTTGCTTATAATAAAAAGCTAACATGAAATTATTGAGCGTAAAATTGATTTATCAGGAACAAATTTCTACATCTTGAGAATATTAACGAGGTAATCAATTTTTTACTCTCACGATGTTATTATGTTTGACAGATGAGCAAAGACGGGCAACAGTATAATCCGTGAACATAACCAATTACGATTAGCATAAACATAAGGTGAGGTACATTAACATATTATATAAATTATGCATACAGGGTATTATAGACCCAGCAGCGAATTAGAGGGTTAGTCTGTTCAATGCTCTATTGAACTGATGGGGTATGTTAATTGATTTCTACCTGGATTTAAAGGGAAATTAGATGTAATGAAGGATGTGATTATACAGTGCTTTGCTTTTATGATGGGATTAAACAGGGCTGCAAAAAGAACACCATTTTTATTTACTACCTGTTATTATTCGAAATTTACTATTCAATTAGTATTTAACTTTACTCACCTTCGAGGGATATTGTAAGTTTAAAATGTATATGTATTCGTGAGTCTATCAGTGGCGTTATAGCTCCTAAACCAGAAACGATTTTGGTGTGGTTGATAAATAAAAATGGGCAGAATTAATAGTTCTTAGATAGAGAAAATATAAGGTCAGGATCTCAGGCAATATTGGCTGGATATATTTAATTATTATCTAAGATTATAATATGATCATATGTTATAATATGATAATATACAAATGTCTGTTATTAAGGTAGTTCATGAATAATAAAACCTTTGTATCAAGGTAATTGTATATTAAAATAAGACATCTGATAAAGACGTGACAAAATATTTCAATAACACTCATTGTACTGTCACACAATGGCTGGGTATGGTTTGTAAATATTCTCGTACAACCTATGTGATATTCTATTTAGTTATTTATCGTGTAACTATTAGGGTCTTCTCTACTACACTATAAATAACTAAATAGAAGGAGTGTATCTCATTATGTTTAAATACCCTAATATGATTTAGAATATATAAACGTAATCTAAATACATATTATTAATATTATTTTTATTTTCTGTCATTAATAATTTACAAGGATCTACGTCCTCGATATTTTGACCCACATAAATAATGTAAATAATATTACTTTTGTTATATTTATGTTATTTTAAATATTGTAAGACGAAATATTTCTGATATTAAATTATAAGTCAGTAGATTTCACATTTTATCACCAAAACAATACAACGGAGGTCACGGCCTTGTTCAAAAAGTGACAGTAGTTTAAGAGACAGCGGCTAATTGTTTAATGTCATTTAATTCGTTAGTAATTAATAAATATATGAAATGTCACATATTGAATAAAATGAAAAAATTACAAAGCACGATATATTTTTTTTAAACAAATATTTTTTATTAACTAAAAGAAATTTCTAGGTTCATGTCTTAAAACACAAAATGAAGTGTTGTTTAATTCTCATTTTTTTTAAACTGCTTCATACTAGACATTGTATTATTAAAAAATTCTTAGTATTTAATTATATGTAATAAAAAAAACCACTATCCGTGGAGGTTCATTAAGATTTCCCATAGGTATTCATTTGCCACAGTATAACTAATTATAAAACAATACAGTTATTAAGTTAATTACAACATGACATGTTTATTACTGTGAATTATTTGTAAAAGAAATGAGGTGAAACTCAATGGCATGTGACGTTATGTTCGCTATCGATAGGGGACTGTTGTGTTTGATACAAGTTATAAGCATACAGCGGTGCAGAATAAACAGAGAAAGAGACAGAGATATAGAGAAAGAGCTTTAATGTTGTTAAGACAAACAAAAACTTTGAATGATAGTTTTAGCTTATACAGTACAAATTGCAGTATAAATTAGTTAACAATATTGTCGAAGAAATTGGGTCGTCTCCAATTTCTTCAGCCAACTAGAGTTATCGTAAGTTCTATTTAGTTTTTTCGTTGTTCCAAAACGTCTAACATTAACAAATAATATCTTTACTGAAATAGTTTTATCATATCATGATATTTTTGCTTAATTATGATAAAAATTATGTACGTTTTAATGTGTTGTGTATCTATAATTATTTTTTAAATATTGTTAGAATTATTTAAAAGTTTAATTTTATACATGTATCAATATACAAGAGTTTAACGAAAATAATTCAATAGGTTAGCTATATTGGAGTTGTCTCGATGATTTCTGAATTACGAGCACTTAAATAATGATATTTTCAACAATAGTACCCAATATATCTGTTGATTATTAAAAACGCTTGCTGCTTATGACTTTGTCCTATAAAAGATAATAAAACTTGAATTACATACTTCTGACATATGTTTGAAGGTAAGTGCAATTATACGGCACTTAATACAATTGAGAATTGTCATATAATTATTTGACAAACACTTAATATAATGTTCCAGAGACAGTTGTTAATAAGAATTGTATTGATTGTTACAACTTTATTGTGAAGTCTTTGTATATGAAATATTATTGACAAAGTTATTTAATTACGTCTTATCTTACAAAATATTTTATTGTTTCATTGAAAAGGTTATTTATTCTCATATATAAAAAAATACACGACACTATCAGGTGTATTTTGTTTTAACGACTCATTGTTTTTCCACTTCACAATATTACACAAAGAACATTTTCCACAATTTATTTGACAAATTGCACACATTTTTGTTATAACTAATAAGGCTTTTTATAACATGGTGATAAGTGGTAACATCTCTAACTGCATAGCATTTTTATAAAAATATTTTTATGATTGAAAACTATGTTTAATGTGTGCTTTTAACAGTATATCATCATAACTCTTAAATTATAAATTATTACTATTTTGTCAAGATGTATTTGCAAAAACCAACTAAAAAAATATTCTCATATATTTAGAACAGATCTATCTTTAACTGTACTATTTTTGTAAATTTTTGTTATAGGTATAAATTTTTGAGACGTTGTCTTAAATATTTATATACCAGTAGCTTTTTTATTTTTATCTGTTTCCCAATATATATCACCTTCTACAAGTCGCTAGAAAATTTCGCTAGAAGATTATAAAATAAATACATGTATATTATAGTACAAATAATTCAAAAAAAAAACAAAAGTAACATACAGCTTACATAAACAGTAATAGTTGAGATTGAACTATTTCAATTTGGATTCGTTTTTAAAAAAACTTGCAACAAAACGTGCACTAAAACTCTCGACTACAGAATTCAAAGGACGCAGCAATTTCCACGTCTCCTATTCCGACAAAGATTAATGCTGCAATAGAGGCAGTACAATTTGAACTGTAGCTCCCAACCTCACAGGATACAATATTTTATGTTGACAGACATTACAGCGCTTATACGAGCGTTTATTCTTTGTGTCTCGTATTTTATTCGCTTTATGACGGTCTGGGACCAGACTACTCTACATTCAAATTACACCGGTCATGCAATTTTAAACTTTATGTCGTATATATAAGATTCCTGATACCCCTAAAAGGTTCATATGTAAACTTGTATAAGTATAATAGTCGTGGATACCGGTTGTGTGTTTGTTAGTATTTTATTTCGGAGCGTTCTCGCGTCATAAAATAATGGCGTAATGCACAGTCGTAAATCAATTTTCCTTTGAACGATGAAGTTTATAATGAAGGTTGGAGGATTACCGCCGCGAAGTGTCACAGTGTGTTCAAATCCTATTATGTATTATGTGTATATCATACGGATTATAATAATTTATTTCCATTTAAAATTATTACATCATTTTGAAATGGCATATTTAGTTTTTTTAAATTTAGTCTCTATTACTAAATTTATTATATATGATTAATAAAATTATAATAGAACTTATTTCTATATTCAAATATTTTAGTTGCTGCTGTAAAAATAATCTCTATAAAGTTCTGAAATAAAAAGCTTGCAAATGTATGATGTTAACTTTCCGTCAGATTGGCAAATATCTGAAATATTCATCTGATCGAAGCCATCAGTTCTGACTGAACATATGTGGCTCTGCTGTACATAGCACAGGTCTGTTCATAAATCTTCATTGCGTTCCGAAGACACGCCGCGACACGTCTCGCTACCGCGCTTCCAATGGTCTGATATGACAAAGATTCTAAGTTTTCATGGACCATTTAAATTACTTTGAACTTTATTGCCAAGTAGCACATCTGAAAATTGAATTTCCACTTCTGTTACATATCCTGCAGTGTTCCACAGTACCCATAATTCTTCCAAAGCGATATTTTCAATGAATTTTGAGTCAATTTCGTTGGTGATAGAGCTGTTTTTGAATTAGCGTTAAAATCTGGAACTTTGTTCTTTTCGCTAGATTTATGAAGGCATGCTTCTAAAAGGTCATTGGAACCATTACTGGATACAATTCAAAGTGGTCTTTAATAAATTTCAATAAGCTTTAATATTGAATATCATCGAAGAACGAGTGTGGCAACAACATTATCCCTGTGACAAGTAACGTCAGGCTGTCGATCAATATAATATATGTGCCGCACTGTCAGCTGTCTTAACGCTTGAATGATTCACTTCGTGATAAATTTTAGCTTATGATTACCTTTCAAACATACGTCAATACGTCTGTTTACGTAATTACAGCCTCTATGTTTAGTGCCTTTCAGGCTGTTTTATGACGGAACGGAAGCAAGAGTTCATTATTTTGACGTCGGGTCAAAGTATTCGTGAATGAGGATGATTTATGGACTTAATTCTGTGGGCGTGATGAATTGTGTTGTAATATTATATTTATATCAAAATTAATATTTATTAAACAAACATTCAAGTCTTATATTTCATTTATTAAATAAATATGCTCTTAATAGTTATAAGACTGAGAAAATATTTTAATATTACATTCAAATTAACAAGCAACAGTTAAAAATTTTACCTTGTTATATAATCTAATGTAATGTATTTAAGGTTGCTTCGTTATTGAGTCAAATGAAGCATGAATTTTTAATAATGATAATCGAGGTTCATCTGCCACGTATCGGTTTTAATTACCGAGCTCAACCCTTAGGGATGTTCCTTTTTATATAACGATAAAAAATTGGTTATTCAATCATTTATTTTTATCAGTAAATTTATTACAACTTAGAATAAACTGTTCTGTATTGCGAGTTAACATTTTTAATGTCATAGATAGATGTCATTTTCATCAAATCCATCAATCTTGATGAAATACATAGATAGAAATATCGTTTACGTATCTTATAATCTTCCGATGATATGCAATTATCGATTAATATAGCTGTGTTCCATTTAATATATCGATAGCAATCTTGCTCACTACTAGAAGCCGATTTAATTGTAAGGACATGATTTTATCACGAACTATATGAACCTTGTCAAAAACTTTGAATATTTCGTTTATAATATGTTGTTGATGAAATTTAATCAAAATAATTCGGTTACAGTTTTAAAAGGTCCAGATAACATTTTATTGGAACTAAAGTAACATATTAAATCGTAGTGGTTTATGTTGGTTTAAGTGAATATATTAAAGCAAAATTTATAGATTGCAAGATATGTGATTGTGACCTCAACCGGTCATATCATCCAAAATTTAAGTATCACGTAATAGATTTATCTACAATTTTGTTACCATGTATAAATAATATTTCATTTCTGAGGTATCCAATTTTAGATAGTATGAAGCCATTAATATTAATATTAGCCATATATGAGGAATGTTATTTAAATTCATATTAGGTATATTTGTTTAAATATATATTAAAAATATTTTTTACATTTGAAAGTTTTATTTAAAACGAAATAAAAGCTCTGAAATATTTTCTTCCAGCTTTTGACAGAGTTGGTCAGAATAAAAAACCAATAAACTTTTCGATTTACATATTTTATACACAAAGGGATAATACAAATTCATTACAACTTGAATGACAATAGTAGAGTTCGTAACGAGTCATTGGTCTCTTTTAAATTTTAAATATTAGTTAGGGGTAAACGAAACCACTCTTCCATCACTGACAACTTATCTGGTGATCTTGAAGTTTGAAACATAAAATGCTACTGGGATTTTCAGATATAAAACTAGTTTGCTTCACGCAGCAGACAGCTCAGCTTACAGTAAAGGCTAGGTCATAAGTATCAGAACTCGTCTTCAGATCATGAAAAATTTTATTTTTATTTTGGTATAACATATACACCATTACTTTTATGTATGTACACTAAGTTTGACAATTTGTAGTTCATAAATAACTATAGCATAAGAGTTAATTTCAATGAACATCAAAGTGTTGATTCTCACGCAGTTTCCTGCACTATTTAAATTTAAATTCATAATCCAGCTACAGCAGGAGGTAACTAAACTAATTTAAAGTCACCGAAATTTAATAAATGTCTTGTTTAAAACCCTAATAATTCTAAATAGGCCTACTTAATTAAACAAATGTATGAAAGCTTATGAGTAGATATGAAACTAATATCAAACGATATTATTAAAAAATATTTAGAAAAAACTTATCAGTTTACAATTTACAGTTTTATCTTAGATTCTATGCAAGGTATATATACCTACTACAGAATTCTAATTTACAGAATAATAAAACAGTAATATTTTACTATATATTTTAAACTCACCTTTACATTGTCTGCATGTCCATCAACAGTTAAAGGCATGCATCAAAGTCAATCTTATCAGCTACCGGCTCCTTTGCGAGGACATGAATGCCTACGTTGATCCTATAAACAAACCATTCATTGAACATTCAAGATTTTATCAATTTAAAATAATTTAGTTTCTATTGTATTACAATTATAGCTATTACATATTTCTTATCTGGAAATAACTATTTTCGTATAACAAAGTGTTTCACCGATGTAATTATTTACAGATAAATTTATATTAGGAAATAAAATATGCATTAAAATAAAAAAAAAAAATAAAGAATAAATGAAGTATAAATCATTATTAAAATGCAACACCTAATAATTTATATGCTACTAACTAGGGTGGTCTAATTTAAGATGAAACGGGTTTTATTTGACGCCTTCGATATCAGAAAATCTCTCGCAGGTGAGCAGCGATTTAAGGCTCTCGTTAATCTTATTAGGAAGATTAATGTACCAACGCGGAGGTTAAGACATCGCACAAATCAACGCCGAATAATAAATGCACCGATCAGGGAACAAATGATGTCGATATAAAATACTATCCCAATTATTTGGGACAATTCATTAGAGACCCTCTACGCTTTCCAATTGCCGCGATTCGTCACACTTGCGACAGATGGGTATCCATCCCGTACGAAGTGCCAGGAAGAAATGGTCGCAGTAAATCAAGCGATGGCCGACAATCCCGCGCAGTCGACGTCGATACATCAAGTGTAATGCCTCGGATACCGCGGCCAGATAATCGAATGTGAGCATCGACTCGTGCTGGAAATAAGATGAGGTTTCCGATTTTGAATCGTTAAATACGACGTATATTGCATTTGCCTTAATGCTATTATCATCTGTAAACAATGTTGTAATAAAATAATCTATTATACTTAAACATTTTTTTGTTGGTTTTTCTAAGTTTATTTTATATTCAGTTACCTGAATTGTAAATAAGGCTGAATTTCCTGTGTGCATTTGATCCAGTTGTCGTCGTCTAGCTGGCGCTGATAGATCTGTAAAGTTTGCCGCGGACAGGAATATATCGTGTGGTTGCCTCTGTGCGGCTTTATTTATACATAACATCTGTTTGAAGTAGAATCTACCGCGCAGCGCGGACGGGGAGCGCATTACTGGAGATTTATTCCGCGTCTTAATTGTGAATCGATGGGTTAATGAAGATAAAACCCACGGCTGTGTTGTAAATTAGCTCGCGTGTCGACTCGTAACTCCGATAAAGGCCTTCTTTATTGCTCTGTTTGTTTTCTCGGACCGTACTTCAAAGGGAACAGAGATAAACACTACTTTTATGCGAATTTATTTATTAGTCTGCTTTGAAATGCAACCATGCTTTTAGGTTATTTTAAAACTAAGTCGTGTTTTAGTCTTAAATGTCACCCCTAAATCTTAAGAAAAGATTAGAGTTAAAGGATCGTTCTTAATTCTAATTAGTCGGGTTGCTTTTAAATTAATTGTATCCTGGTTACATGGAACAATAGCCATAAAGTAAGATAAATTGACACGACAGCTACTCTCATACAGCTCGATATTGACAAGAGCATCGGTCCCTTGGTGAACGTTCACCATAAGAGACGTTTGTTAAATTGTAATACAGAGTAACTTTACAAGAAACTTCTTTCTGAACCAGCTGTTCTATAGAACATTTTCCAACATGAGAATTCGATAGTCTGTGGTCCAAATAGAAGCATGAAACAGCCCCACGCGGTCACACACTCGCATCTAATGGCCGTGATTCGACAAGTACAAATGGCCCCTGTGACAAATGTTTTGTGGACGACCTCGTGTCACACGATGCGACGTAAGTTCAGACACCATCAAGCCAATATCGGACTTATTGTATTCACTCATCAATATTACATTTCCCGCTAACTGTTTTAAATTGAGTACAAAAACCACATTCATTGAAATGTAAATGAGTATGTTAATGTTTATAATTGATGATGTGTTCAGTAACGAATTTGAATGGAAACAAACATTCCGAACTGTTTATGCGATTACGCTAATTTAGGATCTTAAGGTTGTTTATCGTTTGGCAGTGTATTGCTTGGTGAAGAATGATAAGTGATTGTGCTACATATCGATTGCTTTCTCAGTTCTCTATCCAATACCGATCAAAGGTTTTATACAGTGGATATAGGAAAAATACGCTCTACAATATATAGTGGAAACAAGGTATGTTTTCCAAGTGCCGATTTCCTTTTCATGTTCAGTCCGACCGCAAAGGGACCTTAGAGGTACGAGTGATTTATGAGGTTACGCCACCAATTTACTTCGTAGTTTGGGTGTAGCATTATAGCCCGTCACTTGATAAACGACGTTGAAATCAAGTATGTGTGATTCAAATAATTGCCTGAAATATGATCTTTTTGGATAATAGATAGTTCTAACTATTGCAAGACCATTAAAAGGGAAGACATAAATCTTGAAACGTAGATGTAGGCGATTTGTCTTCTAATGAAGAAAAGTGTGCCCTCAGGATGCTTTATCGTCGATCTGTGTAATTAAAACGTTACCCGGAGGAAATGTGCGGTAATAACAATAAATCTAGTGCGCTCGTAACTTGACCGTAGCTGCGATGAGACACGACGTTAATAACTGCCGTTGGGGGGCAAATGCGGTATTCCTGAATATTTGATGACAGCTAATGAATAAAAGGTCCTTTATTACAGACTTTGTATCTGGAAGAGGCTTGGACGGATAAGAAGGAATTCATGTTTGATAATTAAATATATACCTAGACAGATGATTTTTAATTAATTTTTTTCTTTTTTAAATAAACCCAATTTTTTTTATTAATATCTTTATTATGATTAGTACAATGTAAGTTGTATTTAATTAAAATCCATGTTCTTTGTAACAACCAGATAATAGGATAAAATTTGTAAAAAAAATATTAAATTCCTTAAAAATATATAATAGATAAAGAAATAACTTTATCTCAAATAAACCTTAATTAAGTAATTACGTTTAAAAATTCAGTCTTTAAAAGCGATTACGCTAAGACCAACCTATTCCACCACCAGTAAGTCAAAGGATGCAATTCTTGAAAACCATTAAGAGTTTTTAACCATTGTCTTTAAGAAGCTTGCCATTAGCACGAGCATTTGTTTCCTCTAGATAACATCAGTAGCTAATGAGCCGTCGCCTTCCCCGGTTTAATCTGTACCTTTGACTTTTTGCCCCTTGCACGACTTAGTTGTTGCTGTGGGCTATGGTTCTGAATTGTTTAATGTTTAACAGGAAACTTTACATCGTATTCTCGTAGATTATAAAGAAGACGAAGATTCTATGAATAACCATGTTAATTCTTCTTCTTGATGTTTGGGGGGTGATAGGAAACCACAACTCTTGATAGCGCGTCAAGTATTCTCACTTTATTCATAGTTCCTAAAATTGACTGTTATTCTATGGTATGGTTACTGGTTGAAAGGGAAATGGGTTGACAATTTTAAAAACTAGCTTACAAAATAAAATATCGTTATAATATTACTATAGATTTATCGTATTATATTTTCGATATATTAAGAAGCCTAAATAAACAAATACTCTAACCAATATAACATATTGTAAACTATCCTATGTATAATCAAATTCATATTTCACTTTAATGGCTATATACCTAGCAGACATATAATCAATCTAACAGTACACGGCTCTATAACAAAGATGTCAGTCACCGCCACGCGGCCGTTTGTTAACTAAAGTGCCTGTAAACTAGGTACATAAATTATTTTATCTGCCCAAGTGTAAGGAACTCCTCAGGAATTTATTAAAGATCCATAGTGCGAGGCATAGGCGAAAGCGGATGTATTACTATAAATTTATTATATAATTATCTTTTTTTATAAGATATAATTGACGAAAGCATTTAGTACTAGCAGTTTGTCTTTTGCATAAACCATACTATAAACATGTAGTGAATTTTTATCAATCAAGTCAAGTCAAGTGTGAGAAATAAAATAAACAACATCATATAATTAATTGAAAAACTGTTATTTTTTGTATTTTTACTTTTTAATTTTGATAAAAAAAAACTTTTATTCTTACTTTATTATTTTGTGCATAAAAGCAGATACTCTATTTGAACCAAACGACTTGGAAAAAATAGTAGCAAGTGCCGACAACCACTTTGTATGTAAGAGGGGAGTTAAAATATTATTCGCAGTGGAAAATCTATTTTTTAGTAGGAAAGAGTTTATTTAGAAATGATGACAGCTCCAATTTTTAGAGTTTACTTCTTATATTTACATATAAAAGAGTTTTGCTCTATTTTTAAACAAGTTTTTTGAAGTTATAATTTGATAACGTTTCAAAATATTATTTCCATTGTATTTATAATATAAGTATTCCTATTTTGATTCCTCTTTGTATCTTGATTAGAAAAATACTCCATCTTTTCATCATAATTTTGTGACACAAAACATATTCATAAGAAAATTATCACTAAGAAACTAAAAACTATTTTTTTAAGTATTATGTAAAATGTGTAAGAGAATCATTAAGCCAGCGTATAGATTACTATCTTAAGTACTTTTTTATATAAATCTGATTAATTTTGTTAACACAACTTAGTGGTACATAGATACCTGGTTAAAAATATAATCGCCAATGGTTAAGTTCTTTTTTGATTGTTTGAATACCATAAAGAACATTTTTAAACCTTTATAATTCTCATAAATCCATCTTAGAAATTTAAATAACGTATAGGATTTTAAGGTTAAATTATATGTGGGTGTATATAGGTACAATGGATTAGTAAAAGAAATGTCACCATAGAACATTTTTCATGAAGTCTACCTAATTTAATTTTAAAAAATTGTAAGAATAGTTTACTCATGTGCTTATTTTTAAATGTATTAAAATAGAAAAATATAAAACAATATCCAAATAATATTCTTTATAATATATTGAAAATGGCTATTAACCAGCTGCGATGATGTTACTTATTCAATTAGTGTTTTGAATTAAAGCAATAAATCAAGTAGGTACAGCGCTGGAAAACGCACTGATTTAAATCCCTTTGCAGCTGTTATAAGATACTTATCACAATTTTCGAAGTTAATCTTCTATATAATAACTAATAAATGATAAGCTTACAGATATTTGAATATGGTAAGAATAATTATTACTGAAGAACCATGTTTGTTTTAAATAAATCTATAAAAAACTTATATTATTTCCAATGCTACAACTTAATGTTGGTCATTACAATTATTTGTCAGTTAATTTATTTCAATAATTTATTTTCGTCCTGAAATTATTTTTCAAACCTCCACGACATTAACTAATAATACTTTTATTTAAAACAGAAACTACGGAATTAGATATTTAGATTTTGAAATTATTTAAAGAATACCTCAGCGTCACCAATTGGAAAACATTCGAACTACGTAACTCCGTAAGCCAGGGTATGAATTATATTCTCGGAATGAAATATGTGGCAATTTCTTTGAATAATACATTCGCAATATTTCAAGCTACACAGCCTAGCACAGATATATCGGGGAAGCTACCGCCATGTTTCAACTTGTTTTATTTTGTAATCTCACGTCACAATGTATTTGTATCATTGTTACGATTTGGGATGGTATCACTAGTCCTTGATACAGATAAAGATGTTAGTAAATATTTCGATTTGGTTGTAGGTAGGATATATTTAATAAAACATTAGAATTTATTAAATAATTTATTTAATATTTATGACGAAATTCAATATTATATGTTCAACCAACATACCATATATTAGAGTTAACATTTCCTATTTGGCCATCAGAATATAATGTAATAGGTACCCACAGTTTAATGACTTGCAAATAAATCAACCAAAAAGTTAACAGATTTCGCGCTAATCAGAATTATTGTGACAAACCAAAAAAAAAAAAAAAATACACTCGTTTTACAAAACCGTCACCTGGCAAGTTTTTCAAAACCCGTGTATGTTCACAAAAACTCCAATGGCCAATTTATCACGCGGGACTTCTTTTGAGAGATAATATATTGGAACATTAGACTATAATAGAGGAGCTGTCGAGTCGTCCATCATGTTTTTATGTGGCCAGACCACTTGTAATAATACTTTATAACCTAACCCATCGGCCTAAGGTCTAATTTACTGTACCAAGAACAGTCTGCCAACTTTCACGCAGTGCAATCTTGGAAGCGTGTCTATAAATTCGCTTAAATCGGTTTCAAGTTATTGTTTGCGTAGACTTCTTTCAAAGGCATAATGTTATCCCCTGAATCATTCCTTTATTGTGTTTTCAATGATAAATCATCTGTAACATCTCAACTTGTGTTGTATTGAGTTTCATCATGTTTCTTCACTATTACAATTACAGGTAAATTAGCATGTTGCGTCAATCCTATTTTAATTAATATTTGATTGATTGATTGCTTATTACTGAAACAATAGTAAAAACAAATTACAATAGATTAAACTATACCGTTATCGGAGGAAATTCTCGTCTCAGACGAAATGAAACTAATTAACCGCGGTGTAATTTATTTTTAAAGCTAACAGGCAGTTTATTATTCAACATCACCATTTTACGAATGTTTTTACGGAACGTGGGTCATAAACAGTAGACATTACAGCTTGTGGGAGTGCTCTTAAACGTAAAAGGCACCATAAGTTTGAGTTACTCTGTCTCTAATGAATATGGCCTCTGTATATTTCAATTTGGCAACAGTAACGCGGTCATAACACTTGGATACAGTAATTTCATCTTTATGTGTTTAGGTGTGATGGTTAATATCGCTTGCAGAGTTTTAGTATCCATTGGCTAGGATAAAATTTACAGGACTAGAAGTGCCCATGAATTCCAAGTTTGAAATATTAAAAATAGAGAAGCTTGAATCAAACACGTAAAATGAACGTTTAGTGCAATATAATAACAGATATTTTATATCTCAAAAAGATAGAAGTGTCAATAATTGCTTCGATATGAAGACTTAACATATTATTTATTATATTTTATGATATTTTATTTACAATACAAATGGCTATATTTTTTTCATTTTTTTTTAATAATTCAATTATAAATATTAGTGGCCAGATTTTGATAGGTACCTAACCTGGAATATGTATATTTTCTTAATCATAAATATACGTAAAAAATCGATTTTTACTACAAACCCGATGAGTACACTAATTTGCAATCAGATCTCGTACTATGAATATCTTTGTATTTTAATATAATATATCCATCGGAGAAATAGCTCCCTACTTTTTAAAAAGTATGACGTCGCATATTCATGTTACATCCATTCATTCATTAGTTCATGATTGTGTATTGAAAATAATGTTTTCCAATCAATTAAAGCTTATTTTATTCAAAGGGTCACGTAACAACTTTCAGAGAGGTTTTGTTTATTGAAATGAAAATTATAAAAAAGTAACATACTTATACTATAATATTACACTGTAATTAAACAATAATTAATTAATGAAGTATGAATTAATTCTAGAACGACTTAATTTTGAAAAATTAAGTCGTTCTAGAATTAAAAACTTCTTCTCTTCGACTCTTATAAAAGACTAAAATGTTGTTCTTAAACTGCATCCACCCACCTCGTATATGGTATTAAATAGAGGCAATTGCTAGTATGTACTAAATGTAGATGAATAAATTATTGTTACTCCAAATTTTTGAATATATTCGACTGATAAATAAAAATTCAGTTAATTCATAGCCGCCATATACCAGCTTGAAATTGTTATATAGCGGCTGTTTCATTACTCGAGCTCATAACCGGTGATATATCAAAATTATAGCCTCCTTTACGATCTGAGGTTTTGTTTTTGGTGGAGCGAATTTTGTATATATTTTTAGATTTAATGATGGAACTGGTTAATAAGTTGTTGCTGCCTGCCTATTTATAATGAATATTTAACTGACTCTACAAAACACAATACCAAATGTAGTTAGATTGTTGTTTTTCAATTAATTAATTTTGTATAGTTTTAAAGTATTTTACTTACGATAGCTTAGCTATAAAGATCCCCATCCATAAAGCAAACAAAATATGATTTAATAGGGCGAAAATTGCATTCAAACGTCAGCTAAAAAAAACATTTACCCACCCATCATCGGATAAAACCAATTTATCTGCTACAATATTTATTTGTACTCATAAATTAGGAACTACCGCGTCGAATCCCCTAAAAATTGCAACAAAAGAAGCATACATCACCACAGAGAAAAAAACCAAACAGCGACACCGCTTATTTATTTATGAGTTCAATTCATACTCTAAACCCTCTTAGGGTAGAACGATCGATATCTCCGGTACGCTACAGCGAGCGATCACAAAGGGACGTGTCAAAAAAACCGTCCTAAGTGTCAGCTATCTGTGACAGATGACAGCTGCGGAGACTTTAACAATACCCATATCGATTCATCAAGTTGACAATGCTGTTCATTGGCTCGTTCACCCTATACAGCACATTTTCATTCCATACATTAAACTATACCAACTGATAAACCGGCCACTATTTAATATAGCTCTTAAATAATCTGTGACAGGTTGTGTATAGGCGTAGTGAATTGACAATTGTGATTTAGCAAGGAAATAAATGGGATAAAAGCCGTGAAGTCTCTAATGACAAACACACATTTCACGGCTCCGAATGCGATTCGATTGTTGTGAATTTGATATGGGTGGAATTGAATGGATTGCGCTGGTTCTGCTGGCTGCGTTACCTGTTACGAGCTAATTGAAACACGAATAATGTTACGTGCATGACGTACGCAAAATAGAAATTTGTTTTTTTTTTGACATCTCAAAATTACCATTTAAAAATATTCCCATGTATTCTGAAATACGCTTTTAGAGTTCAAACCTTTTTAATTTTTAAACATCTTTCACTTATCAAATTCATCATTATTTATAAGGTGTGTAATATCCTCGACGTCTTGGCTAATATATATTTGAATTTTAAAAATGATTATTTTTTAACACACAAACTTAATATTATTAGACTTTTCATTTTATTATTTTCATACGTATATAGAAGTAGTTGCCAAGTTGCAATCAGAAATATTCTACGTTTATATCTAGTATACACACAATCACTCTATGTTTGTGGTCTACATGAATTACGGTATAGAGACATTGTTTGATTTTGTAAGACTCTATAAATCTTTTATTACCGGGCGGTCCATCTACAATGCCACCATACCAAAAATGACCCCTCATTTCGAAGTCTTTTGTAGCGTTTCACACCTTGAAATTGTCAAGTGACCACCCGCACTCTCCAACAATCTGCCAATCCATTACTGACATACTATAAAACGTGTATGTACGTTTACTTACAATATCATATTAGACTTTAGGTTTGGAACATAAAGTCCATTTTATTTACTTTTCAAGTTGACTTCATAAATAAAATTAATTGCATTGCAATTTATACTCTATTATAGAGACACAAACTTCAATTTTAAAAATAGTTCGGAACCAATCGGACAAAAGCTTTACATTTTAACAAGGGAAATTATGTTGTACACATATAACAATAACGTTTAAATTGCTTCAGCTATAGAAAAGCAATTGAAGTGCTAGCCAGAGTGATGTTTACAATTCCGCTCTTTGAAAGCTCAGGAAGCACCGCTTGTATGTTTGTCTGTTGCGATTGAAGGCGACAATACATCGCTTTGTGAACGAGAAGCGAGTGGTGTGTATAAAAAAAAATATGACAGTTGTTTTTAGTTATTAAATATTAAGGTTTTAAAAACTTCACTTTTAAAATTAGAACTTTTAAAATTAGTACAGTATAAAATAAGTACGATGAAATGAATAAAACAATAATATTGTACACTTACACACACAGACAATAACAGATAAAGACTTTCAGTGCAATTAAATTCCTTTTTTATAATCTGACGGTAGATATAAAGTGAACAGCCGTCAAATTACTATCTCACGGTGTATCACCCTTTATGTCTTCCGTGGGTTTCATCCTTATCTGTTGCAGTAAATTGAAGCGTTAGTCCTTGTATATATTAGTAATGTGACGTTGATTGGAGTGTATGTTTGTTCGGATCGTTTTAAAATTCTTTAGATATAGTTTTTTTTATGTAAGACTTAATATTTTTTAATACCATATCAAAATAAGTATTTAATTAAGTACAAGTTGAATAATAAAATTTACCAGAACTTTTATATATTTTTTAGTTGGGAAGTTTGATCATTTGTTTCAGAAGTTGAACGCCACAGTCTGACATACGTATTAATATGATAAAATAATTAAATCCCTCATTATTCTTAGCAATTAAAAAGGTACAACTGAACACAACACAAATAAATTGCATTTACTTATGTACTATGCTCAAGTCATAAAGATAGTAAATACACAAACGACTTATAAGCATTACTAGTATAATAAAAAAAAATGTTTTAGATGCAAAAACCACTTCTAAATAATTATAAAATAAAACAATAACTCACCACCACTAGAACTCGACCTTGCGGTCTTTAATAGCCAGTGTCCGTCACTTTGTAAACTGAGTTACTGTACTTCTCCTAAAATGCTACTGTAGTTAGCTAGATAGTTTAGTTTCTAGAAACTTTTTTGACTGTTCGATAAAGTACTAGATGCAATATAATTCCGTGATCATTATTCAAACTGTATACAAACCATAAATCCAGTCAGTCGTCAGCATGCTTGACATTTTCAGTAGCTTTATATTCGATTATCAAAACGGAGTCATCAATTACACATATCTAATCCAAAACAGCCGCGTCAATAAATTATGTTTAAGTGAAACACAAATGATAATGTCAAAGTAAATGTGGACCCTTTACATTCGTATAAACATTGACCTGATGGTTATTGGGGCAACTACGTTGCTATATCGAATTTCAATTCTAACTGCTTAGCTTTTAAGACTAAATTGTTTTATCATTCTGAGGAAGTGACTGTCGAAATTGATGGTAAGTGAAAGTGGACTATGTGTTTAGTTTGTTTAGGTCTTTTTTTGATTACTATTGGCGTGAGTTGTGCTGTTATGAAAGTGTGTGCAACGGAAACAACTCCATCCATCATCGGTAAGTGATCGATGAGGTCTGCCCAAATATTTGAATTATTTGATATTTGAGTGCGGGAGGGACTGTACACACTTGCCACTGTAATAAGATATTAATTTCGTTAATATATGAGTAAGTAAATTATTTACTTTTTTTTAAAGAAAAAGGGTTTTTATCAAATTTGTTTTTTTTAAGTTTTTAAAATTTACACTAATGTAATAAAAATTGCTAATAATTATTTCTATACCTTCGATTGTATCATCATAATGCTCGTATCATTAGTTTTAAGAACCATTACTTCAAACTAAATTGTTAATCTTATAATGTATATTTAGGCATTAAGTACAATTATCACCCTGACTTATCCAACTCAAACATTATAGCTAAAAAATAAACAAATAATTTATTATAAAATAAATTTATCACTGAATCATACTTCAGTGTCAAGTAAGTTAAACATTGGCTAATCGGCCGATAGCCGTTCTACAAACAAAGGTGCGTTTGTAAATATATCCGCGGCCTCTCCAATGTTTGTATTAGATTTATCAAATTCTGTTAATATAAGCTTCTTGGCATCGCATATCTTCGAATTTGCAATTGATTTATGACTATAGTTACTTAGTAAAACACTTCGAATAAAATTTTGCGTAGCGATTTGTTTTGGCTAATTCAGTTACACGGTAAGCATTTTTAATTATTTAAAAATCAATATCTAGGTTTTCCGAACAAAATATTATCCAATTTAATTAATAATTTTGACCCTAATATAATAATTGTTACTTAAACTTTGCCCTTATTAAATGTTATGAGATTAATGGTTTTAAAAATGAATGTAAAAAGCTTGTTTATATCAAAGCTAGACATAGGGCGCCACCTGAGAGCAATTTGTTATATTAACACAAGAATTAAAATGAGCCATTTCGACGAACACAATTCACTTCGAGGCCCTTCCCCATTTTCTTACCCCTGCCACAGTATAAACATAACAGTTGGTTAATCAATCTCATATTTATTTTACTATAACTACAGCCTGATATTTTTTCATTACATTACTAGGTGTTCAAAAAATTTGATTATTTAAATTATTGTTTCATAACAGTTATATTACAAAGAGAATTAGGTATACCTAAACGAAATATAGTTTTCATATTATTCACAAAACAATTGAATACGAATATATAGGTAATCACACGTGAATCTAAATTGCTATTATGAAAGGAGTTGCTTTTACCTTTTTTATCTACCTACCCCTATATACGATATAGTATATTTTTAAACTAATTAAAAATAATCAAATGTAAAAAAAATAATTAAATACAAAAAACATTTCTTTTCTTACACACATATACCAAATTATTAAATTTATTGTATTACCTTGTATTAAGATTCGTGCTTGATCAATTATCAAATATTTGCTAAAGTGAAGTCTAATTAACCGACTGTTCTTTCTATTCTATAACTCACACCCCAAGCTCTGACGGTGAATGATGACCTGCCGCAGTGATTAACGACTTCACCATTCATCATACCCGTGACGTGACGACGCCGATGCGATACGTCAACGACTCAGACACGAGAAATTAGTTTGATTGACGGTTTTAATATACGGTTATAATGCTTCATATGGCTAATGTATTAAGGATATTGTGGGTTGTGGGTAGGAAAATATTATTGTTGATTGTTTTTTGATGGGATAAGGAATGTATTGACGAATTCAATAAAAACGCACGGTTTCTCAAAGTCTAATTAATTAAAATCTTATTTGCCTTCAAACCCAATGAAAATTTATTTTATTGGTTGATTTATTTATTTATTTAGAATTTTTGACAATACTTTCGAAAAATCTTAAATTAAATCTTCCTTCGCGATACCGTAAAATCTAGGTTATAAGTAAAATTATAATAGAAAAAGCTGTTGCCTTATTAAATACCTAGTTTTTTAAATAAAAACAATTACCATTAAATCCAAAGATACACATTTAATCAATGGACCAAATAAATCAAGTTATATTCTTAATTGACTCCAGACTCCACACCCCAATGAGTGATCGTCGGAGTGATGACTGACGAGCCAACTCATTTATCATCCCATGACATATGTCCGCTTTCATATTGACTACTTACGACTTACTTAACTTAGAATACCTAGTATGGTTATATATTGAAGACTATGGTCTACCTCGTTAATTCATAAAAAACTTAAATTTCTTAAACTTAATAAATATATAATTATATGTAATGCTACTACTAATAATATACTTGCATTCACCAAATTCAAATTAACTAAATTTATATAAATATAGAATGAAAAATAAATATTGGTTTATTTTTCATTCTATATTTATATTAAAAACAATCTATAGTAGATACAATTAGACTTGCTATCAAAAAAATAAATTAAAGAACTAAGAAAGGCATTATTTAAGATTCTGGAGCTACTCAATCAAGAATCAAGAAAAAGAAGTAATTATACAAAAAATATTAAGATTTTTTTATATTAATATAAAATTGTAGACCTTGTGTTTATTGTCACGGTGTCATTGAAGGTAGGTAATTAGTTTTATTACATTTAAAAATAAATTTGTTAGGGCTTGGAAATTTACCCATTTGTGAATATGTGAAGAGAGCTTGTATCGCTTGTATTCTTAAGCATATTGCATCCAAGGAGAATGAGAATAAGAGATCTTCCACAGCCAATAATTTAAAATAGGTTTACATGAAAAATTAATCGATATTGGTACGATCTGAACCTGCAGCTTCTCAGAAAACGTGTCGACACCCTACCAACAGAGCTTTCGTATCGCTACCTGTCGAGACGAATTTACCATGCTAACAGGAACAGTAACTCAATCGGCGGTGTGGCAAGACGGTTTTCCAGAGGTCACAGTTTCGAATTCTGTTCATATCAATTAATTTCCATTCTGAATTAATTCAAAATTGAAATAACTTTAATGTGGCCTACCTATAGACAGTTTCAATCACAAAGTTTATATTAAGTAATATTAATTACAAAAACGTTTCATTGTACCTACATTATGAATTCTTAGATTCATTACTAGCGCTTAGACATGTCAAAAATAATACATTAGTCAGGAAGAGACAATCCACTCTTATTCCACAGGCTTTATATAATAAAGTTAAGAAACAAATATGTATGAAATAATTACAGATGTGGACTTTCACCTTATAAATATTAATAATTCAAAATATCTAATAAATCTATATTAATGAAACATAATCTTACTAATTATTTCTATCTGATATGTATTCTATCATTGAATGATTATCGTGATAAAAATCTATGGGATGGGTTTTTTTGTCACGATTTAAAAAAATCAAAATAAATACATCAGATATTTTATGAAACTTTAATTTGGTTATGAAGTTCATATTTAAATCATAATCTGTCGATTAAATGTCAGATTTTCTAGACCGATCGAAACTGATGTTTATCTATTTAATATTTTATCAAGGAACAGGAAAAAAACATATATTTTTAATGCCTATTAATTAATTATTAATATAATTTATTATTTAAGAACTGTTCATTAATCATTATGACTCATACATAAAACGGTCTTAAGCATTTGAAATTTGATTATGACGTAGGTATTACTAAATACTGATTAAAAATATAAAAATAAGTACTTAGCTTTAATTGATTACCTGTACATATTGGCATTGAATATGTGTATATTTCGCTACATAAGTGATGGTTTAATTAGTTATACACTTGTGTTTTAAAAAATAATTTTAATTGAAATTGTTTTTAATATTAAACTCCATTGACTGATCAAGACTTCATTACTGTCAGTGTTGACAGCGTCATTACTTCCGCTTCCTTCGACAATCATATTGAATGTACAGATAATAAAATTTAGAATACAAGTACCTGTTAATATACATTTATATTTTATTTTTCAAAACAATAGCCTATTTGTTATTAAAAACAAGACTTGAAACCTAATCTCGCATTAAAAACAATAATAAACAGTTTATTAATTACAGTAAACAAATCAAATTAAATTCAATTGAATTAATTAATTAATCACATACATATTATTTAAACAAAAATATCATATAAATTATAAATGCAAATTCAATAAATTATATGAAACAGACCGTGTGGTTTAACATACACATTAACCAGCACATATTTAGATCAATTAAAATATCTGTATAATTTACGCGAGTGCAATCAATTAGCTGGCAGCCGAAAACAGATTTAGTGTTTGATCATAAATATCGATAGTTATTAAAATACAAATAAGTTTTTATATATGTACATAGAGAAAATTGAAAACTCTCGCATTTTTTTAACCCTAAATAAGGATGAAACAGGTTTTATGAGTCATCTATCAAAAATATGAATACCACGTAAAAAAATAATAAAATATTTTATTATTTTCGAAAATGTAACATCACTGATACCGACAAACGTGTCAATTAGGACGAATAGAGCGGTGAGCCGCGCATATATCTCAAATACGAAATTCAGTGAAATTCTCGTAAAGTTTGGGAAACATATTTATTACGTTTTAACCTCAAATTAGAGAATTTAAACATTTCTGTAATATTTGAGGATGGTTATTATAAAAGTAACAATTCATACCATTGAAATAAGAATAAATCAAAGTTCATAACATTAGATATGAAACTACGAATAAAAGACTGAATGGAATAATTTACGGAATAAAATAAAAATGATTTATTTAACCTATAATTTAGCTGAAATTTATTATCAAATAATAATGACTTACTTATATTTAAAGGGATAAGAATGTTATAAAAAATACTGCGAGACGTAATGGATAACCATTTGCCAAAATTTTCGTTCATAATTCATGACCATCGAGTAAGAACAGACACTGAATTATTTTATGTCTACATTCCGCGCTCGATTTACTATGATATATAGATAGTTAATATAATTTATATCTTGAATAAACTTGCAGGAATTGGTTATTATATGTTTTATGACCAGTAATTCCAGACATAAAAATAAGTTATTGAAATTATCATTAATATTAAATATAACACAATAAAACTATATATTTTTTTCAACTATAATTCACCAAAATATAGATTACAATCATATTAATCAGAACAACCGGATGTATGTAATAAAAGCCTTGAACATTCACTCAACAAATGAACAATGGGCGGTTAAGTATCAACGAACAATATTCTAAAACACTGATATCAAAATCCATTAATACCTCGGATAGCTCAGGTGTCCATCAACCTCGTGTCAGATTAACACTTCACTTAATGAATGACACAGGACATGGCGACACGCTCTGTTAGAGATGTCAAAATATCAAATGACGCATCCATCTAAACCCCTATAACCACAATACCCACAATACATCAAGTCATCAAGAATACATTTAAACAAAAAAATATCTTGCGTCCTACTCAATAATATACAAAATTGCGTTAACATACAAATGTAATGAGGCTGCAATTATGGTTGGTAAATTGCAATATGATAATTTAGCGATTTGCAACTTTACTGTTATCGACCTAAAGTTTGTTATTGAGCCGATTTTGCTGGTGGCAACAATTAGCTAATTACCAGCCCAGTGACATGTTGTCAGCGTCGGTCGTGACAGGCTGCGGACATGGAGCGACAACCTTTCGTCGCCTTCTATTATCGTGGCGTGAATGAGTCGAAATAGGGCTGGCACCGCTTCGAAAAAACATCTTTGATCTATTTATACATTAATATCCGTTGTACGTAATCACTGATGATTTATATCGCTGTTCTAATTATATATTAGTAACAAAATGGGCAATAAACTAGAATGTTTCTTAAATAATTAAAATGTTGGTATAATTAATATTCAAATTATCTATCAATTAAAATGTGGCCGTCAATTACTTTTATTTATTATAATTGTTATAATTTATGATAACCGCTATAAATTAATATAATTGTATAATTATTCATGAGTGGTATAAAAATCATAGTCCCTAAATATTAAAGCAAACTCTAACAGGGGTAAGAAACGTAAATAAATGGGTCGCACATAAATTAAGTAACTAATTCATACAACCACAAGCGATTAATATTCATAAAATGTAGCAAGCCATTTAACGCTAGAAACATTCGCAACACGGCGCGTCTAGCGTGTTATAGTCGTATTCCATTTATTTACACGAGTGCATTTGTTCCCGGACCAGTCTGATTTACAGCCATCGTCGCGCGACACGCTGACGGCCTGTGGCAGCTGAACAAGTCGCCTGTCACGTTACGGTTCTATGGAAATACGTTTTGAAGAAAAATCCCAAGAAACTCGGTTAAGTATTTAAGTTATGTTGCATGTTCAGTAATAATTTGTATTAGTTCTCGGTAAATATAGCATGTGTTATTGAGCAGTAACATATTTGCATTGAATACTTTTAGCTCGTTACTAAGTTATAATAAAATGTTTTATGTTATAATATGTAATTGGTATATATTTTATCTTTGTTAAACAGTCTTAATTATAGCTTTTAAATAATTTTAAATACTAAATTAATCTCAATATTGCTGTCATGGTATGCGTCATGACATTTAAATAATTGATAATATGTCTTCATTCATTTAATTTAAGTATGGATAAATATTTTATTATGTCTTTTTTAAAAGCAACAGAAATAGGATTTAATTAGTGTTTTATTTAATTAATACTAAAACGTAAACATGTAGTTACATCGGTTATTTTGGACATTTGTAGCTCTAACGAACTCCCAAATAAGTTTATCCACTCTAGTACCAAGTTATGTCTATCTGTAAAAGATATAAAATAAACTAAAATATAGGTTTGAATAATAAAAAAAAAAAAAACTATTTGTTTTACTTTTTAAAATTTATATGATGGGTAGTTATATACTGGGCTATTTTTGATTAGTTGACCACCTCTTGCAGGCAGCCTTTCTACATCAATCTTAACAACATTTGTTCTACGACGTTTTAAAATTATTCGTTTTTATAATTTGAGTTTTCCCTTACAAAATTCATTTGTTGCCTCTGAACTGACATTAACTCAGGCGTTGACCTTGTACCTCTCTCGCCATTGCACAGGTCTATGACGTAGGGGTACTCTGGTTGTCCGGGGTACCCTTATCAGGGGGGGGGGGCCGCCGAAGCGACGCGGTGAGTGTTTCCGCGATCCTGTGGTGTCTCATTGTAGCGATAAGGACAACCGTTGGTTTTTTTAGAGAGGACCTTAAAAATGGCAGCGTCTTCTATGCTGCCGGGTGCCACACATACCACCCGGTCATCGCCTTCCTAGCTGGTGTGACGAAGCGGGAACGCATTTTTTTCAACGAAAAAAAACCTTGTAAGCACTTGTTACAAAATACAGAGTAATAAGTAAAAGAGGGAGCAACAATTTTTTGTTTCGTGTTTTTTGTGTTATCAAGATTTTTAAAAAGTCGTAGAATAAATGTTGTTCGGATTTATGCAGAGAGACTGCCTGAAAGAGGTGGTCAACTAATTAAAAATAACCCTGTGTATACCTACATACTTAATAGAATGTTATAATGAAACATGTATTATATCGGCAAAAATAACTGCAGTCAATCAACGTGTAATTTAGAACCGTATTTTGTATTACTCATCATTAATCAAAGCTAAACAACCATAGAAATTGAGATCCAATATTTGATCAAAATTTGGCACCAACTCAGTTGCGCCAATATTGGCAATTCTCCATCGCGACGACTTAAGAAGCTAAGGCAGTGTTTGTTCAAATAATGGCTCACATTGACCATTAGAGCGACGTAACGCAAATCGTCAATCATCCGTACGCATTAATCTTCTGCAGACAACTTGATAGATCATCGCTGTTGAGGCTTGCTGTGGGAAGCAAAACATTATATTGGATGCGGCAATATATTCATTATATTAAGTATACAAGTTTTTTTAAGTTTCAGCAAACGAGCAGACTCGTGGTAAGTTATTACCGTCATCTACAAACGTGTTAGTTTTGAATATTCCTTTATATTGGTGACGACATAGCGATAGGGTGGGAAGCTTTCTTACCGTAAGAAATGCAGTTATAGAATCTATTTCACACCGGTCTTTTATAAAAAGGTGGTACCACCTACGTCCGTTGAGCCAGTCTGTAATATAAGGCTTATTAATTATAGTTGTTTTAAAATATTCATCTTTGAAATATTTAAAGTATATTTATTTTATCTCATTATGGTCTCAAAATATATGTGACGTGTAATTTGAAGAAAAAAAATATAATCATACATCTGTAACATTAAACTTTTAGCTCATTAAGGAGCTCATATTTAAGATCTTAACTATATTATTTGAAACTACGTTTTAAATCAATCGTCTTAATTAATATCCAAAAGATCATATTACAATCAAATTTATTTCTCGTGATATCATCAGAACCGTTGCATGTTTCTGTGACAAATTGAAAAAGGATTTGTGTTCCATGTGTTATAGTAAAGTAATCGATAAGTTTCCATAAATAGTCGACTTTTTAGTTTGTAAAGATGAACCCTTCAAGAGAACAATTGTTAGAAACGCACCTATCATTCAGGCAGATAAGCTCTTTAAGCTTGAAATAATGATGAAATTGCAAACATAATAATAAGCTAAGTTTCGAACTCTCAGCAAATGTATTGGAGGATTCTGAAGTAGTGATAAAAGATAAGCGAAATTGTCTTCTCCAATTTTCGCAATCAACGCAACGGACGTAGGAGCTCAGCTCGCGGCTCGCAGGTAATAAATCGTGTTAAGCAAGTAGGTTGGGCCGTTTTATCAAAGTCAATCGGTATCGCGCCGCAGTGTTGAGTAATTACACCGACAGCTTTTGTTTGCCATATGTACATGACAAAGTGTGCGTGCGATTATTACCAACATTTACCAACATTTGCTTATAATTTTTGCTCGCTAATGAGGTTCGGTTGGGTGTCATATTTAATGTTTTCTGTGGACAAACATTATTATGAATAATACAAATCTCGTCTCATTACTTTGATTTGTTACAAAATGTTACCATCACGAATGTTCAAGGTTTAATTTTATTATAAAGCTATGATTCCCAATATTTAAATGATGCTAACATTCAACGTAAATAAAACATCTTTTGAACGTCATTCAATTCAAATTTAATCTTCTACATCATCAATCACTGTTACAACTTTAAGTATTTATCTAACAATTATCATCCATTTATCAATTTAGACATCTGAATAAGAATAGTCAAAATATTCATATATATCTTATTAGTTCTCGCTAAATATAGATGTTGCTACTGATAAAGAATATTCGATTCTTAGACTTGGTCGTTTTACAAAACGCTTGAGAGGTAATACCACAAATATATGCAAAGAAAATAGATGGTAATCCTAAATTGATACTCACAAAAACAGCTGAGCGGCAGGAATCTCTTAAAGTGGAAATATAAATATGGTCTATATATGAATGAAAAATGAGTGACATTGGAGGTCAAACTAAACTGGATACTAGTGATAAATGACCGCTCAGATAAACATGGCCACTTTATCATAGGGGTAGCTATGATTTATTCATGCGCTTGTTGGATATAGGAGCCTGCCTTTTGTTACTTACGTTACTGGAAAACTTCAGTTATATACTCTGAGAGAAGAGATTTGTTTAGAGAAGCTCTTTGGAATTAATGTTAAATTTACATAAAAATTGTTAAAAAAAGAATTCAAATTCCGATAAAACTATGGAGTTTTTTTTTTTCATTTTAAATTTATGTTTATAGTTTATTTGATTTGAATTTCGAATAAACTACGACCAAATCCTTTAATCCGAAGATTATATAGACTATAACTATTTAATTAAAAATAAAAATTTTAACTAATTATATACAGATTTTAAATTGTGAGTATTCTTTAATACTTTTAAAGTTTGACATTGATGTGGCCTCAAATAACTAATTGACTCGTTTTGATTAATCGATCGTATTAAATATAATTAAAGTGGTTAAATTTATGTTAATAATTTATCTGATTTATTGAAATCTAGAAGTTTCTTGCAAATACATACAAAAGTACTTCTTAATCGATATAAAACTAATAAATAACGCGAAATCTGTAATCTTCTTTAATCATATTTGTCTGAGAAGGTACAAAAGTTCTTCAACATGAGCTCTCTGGTATAGTCTCTTTTACCAACTCAAAACTAGAATATTTTATCTTATATTTATTCAAAAAATTAAAAATAGCGTAATCGTAATACTTTACATGGCAAACATGATACAGAAAAAATCATTAATTTTATAAACATTGGTTATGTCAGTTCAACATTATTCAAAGAACTGAACTATCAACATCACTTTTAGAATTTGTTCATGATATGTACGATTTAACATGGCGTACGTATAATAGGTTTTAGTTTATTCATATAGTAATTATATGTACTAAATTTCATAAATGCATGTTCGCCGACTGAAAACACTAGAGAAGTTTGTTTTGGTTGATGTGATTGTTTGGTTATGGTATTTGATTTGATTTGGCCAATGATTTTCGGCCAACATTCCCGGATCGAGAAATATTCAAAGTATAAGAGTATATTTACCAGTGATGTAAAGTAGATAATGCTACGCCAGCTATGCTAGTAAGTCATTTATACTCACGTTGTAATAATATTTACGTTAAAGGCAACAAAGTAAAACTTTTAACTGAAGTTAGATAACATCAATTATCTGCATTGTCATATTAAAGTTCTAATTACAACTGAAGTCATTTTTTTTGTAGTAAAAACATCGGACGATCAATTAAAATACAAACAATAATTCTCATGCGATTCATATAGACAGAAATACGAAGTTTCCAAATCATATTTAATTAGTAGGTTGGAGTTTATTAAACACCTGAACTAGGTAGTAAAGAATTTAAAGCCTTGTTGCCTGGAAACGCCGTAAGATTTAAAGATATATATAGTACCTACGCCCTATACGCCCTTTAAGCTCTCTGATGAAAATGATTCACTAACAGACCAGACATATAGTATTGTCATCTTACAGTGAGCAATCGTATTGTGTATTTTGATTATATCTATATGAAAACATGTTATATACTCGTATACGCGAATTTAATATGAACATAGTAAAATTTATTTCATTTAACAACAACAAGTTATTATCTTATGCTTATCATTAAATCATACTCAATAAACTATACTTATCCTCTTAGGATTATAAAAACCAATACTATAAAAAATGGAAATTCCTAAAATTAATAATTCTTAATCTATACATATAATAAAATCGTCACTGAGCCATTCCTGTACATGGAATTAAAAAAAATAAAAACATCATAGGGGGGCTTTATAAAAGCAAGAGAACCCAAAACAATGGTTTTTCAGTTTGTCTATTTGTCTGTATGTCTATATGTCTGTATGTCTGTATGTCTGTATGTCTGTATGTCTGTATGTCTGTATGTCTGTATGTCTGTATGTCTGTATGTCTGTATGTCTGTATGTCTGTATGTCTGTATGTCTGTATGTCTGTATGTCTGTATGTCTGTATGTTTGTGCACGCTAATCTCAGAAACGGCTTGACCAATTTGAATGCGGTTTTAAGGAATATATTATCGCAGTCTTCATTTAACATTTAGTGTTTATTTCATCTAAATCGGTTAATAAATAAAAAAGTTATGACTGTTTATGTCAATGACGTAATAGGTACCTACCATGAAAATCTTATTCTATACATGTAATAAATCTGTAGAGGAGTAGTCTTTGTACATTAAAAATATTTAAAAAATATACCAGGATGTGAAGTAATAACTAACAGATTCCATTTTCAGCATTTTTAAAATCTTTGTCTGTTTATCTGTTTGTCTTTTTGTTTGCGCTTACTATGCAAACGCCGCGCTGGTTGAACTTCACGAGATAGATCAAAATAATGTACTAAGTATTGTATACCTTAAAAAGTTCTACAAGAAAATCCGCGATGGTATAACCAGGTCTCTTAGGGATAACCAGTGGGTTATCCCATTCCCCATCCCATAGCAAATTTTTATCCTTTAATTTTTAAGAAAAATAATAGGTAATTTACGAAGCGATTTTAAGAAATACAGTTTTAATCCGTATCTAATTAAGTAACTTAAATACATTTTACATTTAATATGGAACAATATAGCCACAGCATATAATTTTAATGAATATTTTCGAAGATATTACAGATTTAAAATATAGGGTCTTCGCGTTTGCGGCCGTACGGTCTACCGGCGCACTCTGGTATGGAACCGTGCAAACCGTCTCAAAAATGGCTTTTTGTGAATGTTCAGTATCGAAAATTTTATTAATGAATATAGCTAATTGAACGCTTATCATTTAAAATATTTTTTTTTTTAATAACTAGACCTGCAAGTTGATGGTGAAAATAACTTCGATTGTGTAGCTCAGAATTTTTTAAGTTTACATGGTAATATTTTGATTATGTTTAATGAAAATCTGTAAGTGTGATATATGGTAAGAATGGTTGTTAAGTACTCTGTTTAAGAAGTATTGAAATGGACGTTTAAGTAAAAACAAGAGAGGTATAAAAATAATTACAGTAACTAATATTGTATCCTTATTAAAAACTTAAAATATACTTTTGACAGTGAGCGATGTCTGCCGATGTCATAATTTTGATTGTTTCACTTAAAATAGGTCATAGAAGCCAATACAAAAAAAGGGAATTGGGAATTGTTTTACTACGAATTTAAGGCGTGCGAAGCCGCGGGCAAAAGCTAGTAAGTAATAAAAGAGGCATGATTTGCTGAGTCCTCTTTGTGCATTTACTTACCCGTTGAAACATTGCTTTACATTATTTTTTTATATTGTACGAGGAAACTTCCAGGGGCGTAGCTTCCGGAAGATCTGTGACCGCTAACACTATTCTTGACCCTGCACACAAATAAAACACTTAAGTAAAATACGTATGCAAGCTAAAATGCCTTTACTTATTCGCTTTTAATTGATTAATTAAAAGGTAAAAAAAAGGGACTAGAGTCACAAAATATGTCTTAAGTTTGTGTTTGTGGGCTACACATTCGAATGGTTACACATTTATCTAGAACATTATGTTAAGGCATTTTATTTTGGTCAAAGGTACAGATCTTAAGTCATTATACTAAAGTAGGGATATGTAAAATATATTACATCTAAAATATATACAAAATAAAAACAATTGAAAGTCTAATTGAATAATATTCAAAATGAGGAAGCATAGTTTCAAAATAATCTGAACAAGTCACCATCATCAATAACTACCTATCAACTGTCAGAATAGTGAGCGGATGATGTGGTATTATATTTTGATTTATATAGATTATAATTAGTGATACTGAACCTGAAGATAATATTCTATATTAATTAATTAAGCTTACCTTATGATTGATGACGTTTATTTTTATCTATTTGTTTTATGTTGATTCTGTTAAGAGTTCTAATTTTATCTGTGCTATAGCAGTTACGACTAAATTTTGCTTATCTGTGATAGCCAGCTCACGTAGTTCCAACCATGCAAAAGAATATTGATAGTTTACATTCTTTTCATTTTCAGTACAGTAGGTATATATCTCTCACCCTCTTTTTAAAAACAAAACTTGATTTATTTTCTGTAGGATTCTAGTTCTTTTATTTCTCATACCTCTGACATTAATCAATAATTAAGAATTGCATATGAGAAAAATATTATTTAAATTGTATATTAAAATTCTGACATTTAAAAGATTTTAAAGTCTTAAAAAAACTATTTTTAAATAGTCATAATTGGAGAATAATTGTCATAAAGATTTAAGAATAACATTTTGATTTATATAGATTACAATTAGTGATACTGTACCAAAAAATAATATGTTATATTAATTAATTAAGCTTACTTTATGATTGAAAATGTGTTTTTTATTCACATATTTTATGTTAGAATCTGTTAATAGTTCTAATTTTATCTGTGCCACAACAGATACAGCTCAATTCGCTTATCAGTGGTTACCATGTTTGCAACAGAAAAGAACTTATGTACAGTTTCAGTCAGAACAAACAAATATATTTAAATTCGAAAACGATTGATTGATGAGAATTATGATTTTAGTAGTAGCGGTAGTTGCAAGTAGCTTCACCAGTGTGTGATTTAATGATTTTTTCGTAATGGTAATATAGTACCTATTATAAGGGCCACTATTAACACTTCACTTTTATTTACTTGTACTTAAACCTTCCTTGGTACTATACTGCAGCGTCTCTCTCGAATATCGTCATATCGTTCCCTCTTCTCATAGACAATAATCATAGTCAAGTCCTCTACTTTAAACGTACAAAAAAAAAACAACTACCCGTAAATGAAAAATTGTAAGTATCGGTAAACTTGGTAATAAATACTGGTTTTAATTATGAAGTTTTAATGGTTCTCACTTTTCTAGCTTCTTCAAATATTTACTATTCAAGTAAATGTCCCTCCTCACATAAATAATAATCTTAGTCAAATAAAGTCAAACTTTAAGCATACGAAAATAAAAATGACTTGACATAAAAAATATAAATATTACTACATAAGTTAATAAAACAATGATTTAATTATTAGACCTTATTGGTTCTTTATATTTCAGTTAAATTAATAATTTATTAATTTATATGGATCAATATAGTGACTATCAACATATTGAAACGAATCAGAAAATTACGAATTATAATAAAATAGTCGTTTTAAAATGATGTAACCTAACACTATATTATTATTCTAATTGCATAGTGAGTATGGAACCTTAAATGGATTTTAATTAAGTAAAACATAATAACTTTTATTCGTACATGACTAGTAATAAAATCAAATGTCTGTGTGTCATATATGGAAATATTTATATACTAATATAGAGACATTAATGAATCAATATTAAGAAATTATTATAATCGATCATACAATCGGAAACACTCAATCCTCATTAGCTCGTAGATTTATATAACTTGTCCGTTTTCGCATCTAAAAGTAATCGACGTGAGACAGCTTGATGCATCGCACTGTAACAGCTTCTGTCTGCTTAATAATGTTACATGAATTATTTATAAGCATCTGGTAGATGACGTGATGCATAATAAACTTGTGCGTGTATGTGTGTGCGTGTGTGTGTGTGTGTGTAATAAAGTAGCCTGCGGCGAAATAATGTAAATCCCTTAAACATATTTTATAAAGATATGATCATAACTGTACATAATTGTTTAAGCAACCTACGGTTATTTATATAATTGAACTTAAATATTATTTATACTGTCATAGTAATTTATTTTAAAACATATCTAATGCTGTCATTAGATATAACAAAGCGAGTGCACTGTAATTTGTCTCTATTGCTATCCCTATCACTCTCCCTTGTAATCAAAATAATAAAATATTTTAATATAATATTATATTGTAGTGTATAATCATGTGGTTTTTGTTAAAAGGGACGAAAGCACACATGCAAAATACATCCGGCCAATTTACGTCCTGAATTTTTCCATGGCTATTAAAATATAAATATATTTAATTTTAGTAAATAATTTGAGCTATTTGATCTTTTGCAACTTTAGAATGACCAATACCCTTTAACGTCACCTTTACTCAATTGATAACATTATCATAATTTTATTGCTTCTAATAAAGTCTAGTCACTAGTATTTTATGGAAATTGATTTGGTGCCATATATTAAAGCAATAAATAAAGATTAGATAATTATTGCAATATGTGCTATTTATGATTATTGTAGATGTAAAATTTATAAATATTTATATTGTAAGGCTTATTAAAGTTAATTTATTATTAACTGAATAAAGTTTTATCACAATTGCGCTATCATTTCTTAATGTAGTTTTAGTTATTTATTTTGTCAACTACACCACATCGCTGGCGGAAACTCTCTGGCACATGTATTATTATGTTACCCATTACTAAAGATAATAATATCTATAGTTAATATAAACAGTGTAATCATCTGTCGATTTCCTCTTTTAAAATTGTAATTTGTTTGTCAGAGGTGAGGCGTCAAATTGCAGACTACATAATGATAGAGTAATGACACTATAATGACGGTCCATGACTTTGTTATAGAAACGTGTATAATATCGGGATAATTGATAGTTGTCGGTTAGATGTAATGCTAGGGACGATACAGAACCATAGCTAAAGAAAATTATTGTAAATATAATAGGAAAGTGTAATTTCCAATTATTTTAATGTTTTTTATCTTTACATAATAATATAAAAAAATATAAACAAGAACATCGAGAATAAACAGAAGCTAGACTCGATTTAGGCCATAGATATTTTATCTGTTAATTAATTTGTCTGTGTAATACAACACAAATAAAACTAGTGGAAGAAACTGAATAAAGTTAAGTATGAATATAAAATATTGATCTGGTCATAATATATCCTCTTAAGTTACCGAAATACACAAAAACTGATTTGGGATATAATTACATACAACAAAACTACTATGAAAGCTTGTATTGTACTTATTATCGGAATCAACGTCTACGATACCTTTAACTTATTTTTTTTATTTTCACAAGAAAATACAAAAGGTGTTTCTAGCTAGCATTATAATAAGAAAAGAGATAAAGATTTTAATTGTATCTGATTTAAGGTTAGCTTATTATATGAGTCAAAAGTTTTAAAGACCTATTCAAAATTAGATTTTGTAAAAATAACTAAAAATTTACAACATAGATCATGAAAAACTGTAACTCCGTTGTCACTCTCAAGGAATAGAAAGGATGGACGAAGAGAAAGAAATAAAGAAGGAATGGGCTTTGGCTTTTCGTTCCTATTTGAAAGCTAGTTAAAGCCGATAGCCACAGACGATCGAGCCAGCTCGCAAAGACTGCAGTAACTCTACGTTCTACAGCTACGTTCTACATCTGGAATTAGTACCTAGCCTACGCTTCACAAATCAATCACTTGTATGAATCAAATAGGGTAAGTGCATCATGAATCATGAACGGTATGTTTTTTGAATATGTCGTTTCTCTTCTGTAATGTTTGTTTTTAATAATATAGCAGAAGCAAATTTAACCAAAGAAGCTGGCTGTGACCTTACTGAGTGTCTTGGACAACATTATTAATTATTGCTGTACTGGTGGTAGGTGTTGGTGGTGTTACAATTATGGATGATAAATCCAATCGAACAGCTGAGAGTTAGTAATTATGCTATATCTCTACTCGCCACAACTATTACCTATATGTGTTATTTGTTTCACTTAAATCGCAAAAAACATCGACAGTTAAGGCTTGATACTTTAAATAATTAATTAAATATAATTATACAATTATACAAAAAACGATGTACGTTATTCAAGAGTTTATACATATTCATTTTAAGTCTAATAATGACGATATATAATTAATTAACAACCTGACCTGACGTACGTAGGTCTTAAACTGATTGTATTATATTATTGTTAAGGATTTTAAAAACGTTTTAAGACAAAGATAAGAATACCTACTTACTTTATATTATAATATAATAATAAATTGAAAAATTTTGGCTAAACAATCATTTACTAGAGATTATTTATGTCATGTGAATTTCTTCTTTATTCTCAATCAAACAAACAACAATTAAGTTATTTTTTGTTCATTGTATTATTTTTTTCATTCACGCGAACTTTTATGAAATAAAATTATATAGCTACTTAAAACATGGTATATAATTAAATATTTCGGATTTTGTAATGTTTTGTTTGTACACAAAACACTTCTAATTATAGTGAAAGATACGTTCAATTAAAAATAATGATACCTCATACTATAAGGTATTGTGTAGGAATTTAAAAGTATTATTGGCCCCAAAGTGAAGACACAATGTCTGCCCCCTGCGCGGAGTGCGTGTGGCCGCGATTGATATCCTGTTGTTTGATTTATATCCTCTTTTATTGTTATCAAGAATATCGTTATAATAGATTTATAATAATTTTCAACAAATTAACTAATTGATAAATGAAAGTGAAATGAGTTATATACATATTCAATTCTTATGAGGATTATACATATATGACTATACATTATAAGATCTCAAGGGTCATTATAGACAGAGACATTAACTATTTAACTTTCATTAATAAGTTAGCAATACATTGATTTAGTATTTTTTTATATAAAATATATGTTCGAAGTGTATCATAAAAAATAACTTAACGTTTGTATACCTACATTTTATTTAATTTCCATTTAATATTAGTTAACAACAGAATATTCATACTATTACATGTCATCACAGTAGAGTCGCATGACATAAATATTGTTGTAATCGCGGGATCTGACAGGGCCCGTTGAAATGAATATTTGTGATAAATCACAGTTTAGCGGCCACCGTGGCGGCTGGAATAGGGAAGGTGTGGAGACGATATTGATATTAAACCTCTTAATTTTCAGCAATAAACTGACTAAGAAAAGGGTTTTAATCCATTGATTTAACACATTTAAAAATATCTGTTATCAGTGTTTGAATATTGTTTGTCAGTAATTATAATAACTTGTGACATTTTACGATTAATTTGTGAACATTGTTTTGTAAGATTTGATATATTCGGTTTTGTTTATATTAATGTTTATCAGTATTAAAATAAGTATATGTAATTTCCCTACCTTTTTATGGATATCTGTACAAAAAATCATAACTTTGCGAAAATAAAGTTAAGGATGAAGAAAACACATATTTATATTGATGTTACTACATCGACAGACATTCACACTATCTTTAAGAAAACGTTAAAGAACTCAAATAAACGAGTACCTATCCAATGAATTTATTAGTAGTTAATCTTTGTAATTGTGCAACTAAAGTTTTACGTTTTATAAGTGCAAAGAATGTATATCTATCTGATATCAAAAACTTTGACTTTGAACTACAGCTAATTTGACTTTCAACAAATGCAATAATTGATAAAATATATTACAGTAAATGAAATATAACAAATTTAACTAAACTAATTTTTGAAACTATATTAAAAAAATATATCGGCTACAATAATTGACTTAACTAATTTCTAAAACTAATAAAATATATTGAATGTATTTGTTCTAACACCATCTCCTTATTATATATTTAGCATCAAAACTACTCCACAATCCAAAATAGGAACCAATAACGATTTCCTCAGCGCTGCAGGTTATTACGCGTCGGCCATTACTATTTTATTATGCTAATTTGGTCTGTCAGTCGTGTCGTGCTAGATTGTCAGATTTATCGCAGTATCTAGCAGTTCCTCTATTACTAAATAGATATGTCGGTTCGTCCGTTTAGTCAGCTTGGTGTATTGAATCAAAATGTTAATAATTATAATTTCATTCCTTTTTTAAATAATGCAAATAAATGAACTACCCAAGGACTACCTTATGATTCGGTTAGTCCGTTTAGTCAGCTTAGTGTATTGAATTAAAATGTTAATAATTATAATTTCATTCCTTTTTTAATAATGTAAATAAATGACCTATCCAAGGACTACTTTATATTTCGGTTAGTCCGTTTAGTCAGCTTGGTGTATTGAATTAATATGTTAATAATTATAATTTCATTCACTTTTTATATATTGTAAATAAATTAAATACCCAAAGACTACCTTATACTTCGGTTATTCCGTTTAGTCAGCTTGGTGTATAGAATTAAAACATTATTAATTATAATTTCATTCCTTTTTAAATATTTTAAATAAACGAACTACCCAAGGACTACTTTATTTTTCGGTTACTTCGTTTGAATTAAAATATTAATAATTATAATTTCATTCACTTTTAAACAATTTTAATAAGATGAACTAATCCATGACTTTTTTATACTTTCTTTCGTTTAGTTTCTATAAGAATAATAACTTTATCAACAATTGTATTACGACTTAAAAAAACAACAAACATAATGTTAACAGAAATATAAACTTTCTAACAATACTGTGGAATATGTTGTTTTAAATATTGGTAATTGGGAAAACCCAAAAATATCGTCATAAATAATAATTTACAATTACGTACGTTATTATTTACGTTTATATACTGATAAACAATTAAAATACATAATCCATCAAAAGCGACACTCATATATTTTATTTAGTATGAATTTCAATAAAATAATCAGCTATACAAGTAATCTATGTATAAATCAATCCATATTAAATAATCATTTTTTCCTTGAAATAATCATACACGGAAAAACCAATTCTTTGGATACAATTAAGTACTTAATTATATTGATAAACAATATTAATTTATTTTTGCAGATAATTATCATTGTAAGAAACTAATGAACTCTGCCTTTAAAGCTACATTATATGTTAGAATTATCTTATAACTTGTTAATAAATATGTAAGATTTTTTTATTATATTTAAATATTTAAATGTATTGTAATCAAATGAAAAATGTTACAATACAAAAAAATAAATAATCTTCTTTAAAAAAAATAAAAAAAATTGCAATTAAAATAGGTACGCTAAATTATAGACTTTGAGAACTCATCTCCATTTGACGTAAACAGGGTATCGATTTTATAATTTACGATGTGATTATATTGAATCAAGAGTATTATATCAATTTACTGCCTTATGAATTATATCTTGTGTCCTATTTAAGAACGATTAACTCATAACTAGACCACGTTATCGCATTATAAATTATGACAGTTTTCATATATTTTTTTTTTTTTATATTCAGGTAATTTATTGATTTTATCAAAGATATTGCATTATAAGGGAAATGTTTTTATTCGATTTTTGTTGAAGCTTTTCGTAGAGTTATTTAATTATTATTTTTTTGTTAAGAGATCACTCTGTTGTTATTACGATTAACTTCAAATATCAATATTATCCGTGAATATTCAACTAATTTATGATATGAGTATACGTTATTTAAGATAATGATAAAAAAGACGATATAAAATTTAAACCAGAAATAATATAAATAAGAAGAATAAAGCAAAAGTATGATCTTGATGGAAGAAGCCTAGAACACATATTTTTAAAGACCCAATCCTTGATTTTTCACTTAACGGCGTTTTTCCTTATCTTTTTATCTCCCCCTCTGATTTTAAATCCCTTTTGCCTTTTTTAATACTCCTTTTTATAGTTTTCTTAAAATTAATAAAAAAAAACTAATTAAAACTGTAAATCGAAATGTTGATGACGATGGTCTAATTTTTTGTGTAGTTTCAGAAACATGATATTTTTGAAGTAAACTCATGATAGACTGGACACTTTAAAAATTCGAATCTTTGAGATTTTCATGATATTAAAAAAAGAATAAGAAGGAAGGAATGAGAAGTAAAATATGCAAGAACTTCATAAGTAGTTAAATTAGAAATTAATAAATAAGTTTATATGTATTAACTATAAACAAAAAGTATAATTACTTAAAATAATATGAAATATATTTGTTTTTAATTTACAGATCACAAGATGTGAGCAGACTTACCAAGCATTTTTTAATTCTAAGATGACCTTGCAGGATACTGCATAGGGTCTAGAAGTCGGAATGTTGGATGCTGACTTTAAATCAGGCTCAAAAATGCGAGGGCGTTAGATGAACTTACTATGAGAGTCCACTATGACCATAAGACCATTTTCTTATAGCTTTTTGGGGTGATGTAGACAAACTGCGAGAAAAGTTTTGTACCACTGCACTTATGTAAAAAATCAGAAAGAATGATATCTTATTCTTTGAAGTCTATTTTTCTGAACCAATCAAAGAACCATTTCTTAAGGCAGCGAAATCTAAAGTAAGTCATCCACGCTTTGATCAGTCACATAAATGAATGGCATTCTGACCAATAAATTCTATAAAGAATATCTCAAATGTTCTAGGATAAGCTTGAAATTTTCCGAAGGGACATCTTCGTTTCATGAATGCCGTGCAACATAAGCGATTTTTTTCTGGTTCTTATATTCATCTAATTCTGTTGGTTATCTAAAGCTTAACTTAAAGTAGAAGATTCTTAGCAGGTACAACATAGTTTTGAAAACTTTTCCGGCTATGTTCGAGAAAGGACTTTCAGGAATATAATTTTGGTGTTTTTGTTGGAATTCAATCATTTAAATGTTGAAGTATTCATTTCGTTCTTGTAGTTAGAACTTAAAGATTGTGTGATTCAGACTATTCCCTTTAAAAAAATATGAGATATATATAAAAAAAATATTTATGTTTAATTTTAATTTAATATAGTTTTAAATACTGTCTTAAATTTATAATGTTTTTCTTTTAAATTTTTCATTATATGCTTTAGAAATATTATAAAAAAAATAAACAAGGCATAACGCAGCTATACTCTAATAATTATAATTTTACTTAAAAAAATACTGAGTGACTGTCCTTATAAATACCCAAGGAAAAACATGGTACTTCAAGACTTGAAAATACAAACAAAAAATAATTAAAAAGTTACATAAATTTACTTGACTTATAAACTATCAAAAGAACACCAAAAAAAATCTATTGACGAAAGTAAATATGATCAAAGTATTAGCTTTTTATGTTATAAGACTTATCAGATCACAGCAGTATAAACAAAGAACTGCTAAATACTACAAAACTTCCTATGGACAATGCCCAGTTACAAATTATTACACTCAGAGATGTGCGGTTAGAAGAACTATAATTATTCTTTACAACAAAAAAATCAATAACAAATGATTTTATCATTCATTTAAAAAAAACAAAATAATTAAATGTATTTTATTTCACATTTATAACGTCTAATATATATTTGTTATAAATATAAATAACTTATAATAAACTTAATATACTACCACATAAATACTTTACAAATAAGAATAATAAATAATTCATATTAGTTATATTAATTCCAGAAACAGAATTCTAAAGATATAAACAATCCATAATTCAGAATAGGTAATTACTGGAAACAAACGGACGATAAATAAAAAAGCCATTTCTAGCATCGTGTCCAATTTAGAACCGTCGATAAATAAAAATTAATTGCGAATTATTCATTCTACCCACAATACAAGAACGGTAATGAAAAACGATTTACGGAGAATTCAAACGTTTTGCACTTTAAATTAATTTATTGATTAATAGAATAGTACAATTAGATTCTACACAGTGTTTTTCAGTCGCAATTTTCTTTGTAGGTACCTTGTAAGAATATAAAACATTCCCATCTTGTAATTGGTTTATTTTAGCATTAAACATCTGATAGTAGGTAGATACTTCCTATAACCCTTTTCAGGCATCGTGATCATTAACCAGTTTATTTAAAGTATGTCAATCTGTACTAATCAAAGATCTACTAGATTTTTTTTATAATATAATAATATAATTTTACTTTGTAATTTGAAAGAAATTCGGTTCATAATTTCGTTTTTTAAAAATGCTTATACCGAAAAAATTATAATAATAAAAAAAATATTACTCAAAAATGCAAACATTCTTATCTGGAGAATTTATTTTAGAATCTAAATTCTAAAACATAATATTTATTATTATAATATGTTTTAGATTCTAATATAAATTTTCCAGATAATCTTACACATAAATTATGTATTTATTTCTAAAGGTATAGTTCATTTAATTTGCCTTTACAAGCCCCGGGAATTATCGTTACGTCAGAAGTCAAGTAAGCTGGCAGAGAAGATTGACACAACAATCACCTCGCTCCGGCGTTGAGGTTATAATTACACGATAATTAAAATGTCACAACGTAATACCTATCGGTAATTATTTATGAAATACGGGTAAGGTGAATATAATTGGTAGAACAATTTTTGTAAAAAAATGAGGTTACTGACCTTCAAATGGTTTTAATATTTTTTGCGTTGTATCATATACTCGTATGTATAACATTTACAACAAATATATACTCTACGATACCTGTGTAATGTGTAGGTGTAAAAGATAACATAAAAAACATAAGTAGTAGCGATTCCTATAAACTGACAAAGAAAATATATCGAAACGACTTCTATATAATAAAAAGTAATGTTTGGGGCAAATCGAGAAACAATAGTGACGTTCCAACATACAGTGATAACACAGTGGAAGGTAAACTTTCTGTCACTGGAATAAGATTAAATTTTAAATGAATCTAGTGTTGCAATAAAATGCTCCATAGGTAATCCCACGCAGCATGAAATTTACGATTATTTTTAACACGGGTTGTAGAGTCGTTGATAGAAGTTATTAATTTAATTAATTGTATATATTTTAACTCTATCGTTTCTATTTATTTATAACACAACAAAAAATACTTAATGAGTGGCCGTTACTTCTTTTAGATTCAAACCCAATTAAAATACCATTTCAAACACAGAAGCTTGTTATTGTAACGATTTTATTTATAATCAGAAACATACGATTAAAACAAAATCAACTCTCATCGCCCCTACAAATACCACAATCTAGTAATGTAGGCGTTTCTCAATAAATCACAGATCTCGCATCTCATATGCATTATCATGCCGATGAAATTGAGATCTTTATCTACAGTAACGTGATGAATGCTTGCATCTCAATCGTGATTGCTTTGAATTTCAAATCGATCTTTATTAATACTCAATTACCATTTTATTGCCTCATAATGTTGTAATTGATGATTTTAGTATTGAGCATTGCTGCTCTGGAAAGAATTTTTTTATAAAATAAAAAGCTATAACAACTTAAAAAGATTCAACCGTTGCGCTGGCTCATTAAGAAAGATGGACCACAAATTTCCTACCTTTGTTTTCTTGACATAAAAATATTTTATATGTTTTTAAACGTTAAATATATTGATGACCAGATTAAGAAATACTTTGAAAATCTAATTTATTATTCTATTAGAACATCCACTAAATCATATCAAACTCATAAGTTATTACAACGTCTAAACAAGTTGCAATTAAAACGCCTACAGCTTTGAAAGAGCAATATATTGCATCGAGCTGAACGCCTGTAAACTGCCGGTCGACGTTTGTTTTTGATTGGAAAGATATAGATAAGTTTGATTTAGGAACATTGGTAAAGCCGCAGGCATCACTAATATCTCCTTCCATACCTGTTGGTACCGGAAAGTAGTTGCTTAAAATAAATCGTAATGAACTTTTTCTGTAATTATATTCTTATTTTAATCAGAATTTTGCAAAACATAATTAGTACATAGTAAAAGTACCCTAAACTAAAAGGTCGAAAATTAGACATGACTTACCTGACCATATATTTAAACAGTAATTTACGAAAGAAGCAATAAGGTAAAGTTTTTTAAAATACTTTGTTGGTCCAAAACGACTTATTAATAACCTTTTTACACCATCAGTCGTAAACATTATGAAGACTATTCATCATCCAGCAAGAGTCGTAATTATTTCAATTTGCATCGTCTGCAATCGCCGCAATTTCTGCTATCTCGCCCATCCATATTGAGATCTTTGGGCGTAACCGTGCAATTTACGTTGCAACATGGCATAAATAACGAGTGGTGTATTAAATATGATAATCTTGAAGTCTCATCGCTGGTTGAACACTCGTTGTTTGGGAAACAACGTCTGAGGCTCGATGTATTTAATTTGGGAGTCGAAAGCATTTATTTGCAATGTAAATGTTGTTTTTATTTTGAAGTATTATCAGTTATTTTTATAGCAGTAAGACTAATACTAAAAATGGAGAAATACAATATAAATGTAGTACTTTACCCATGCTTATCCATACATATTTTACTTAACTTTGAATCTATATTTCTAAAAAGTAGTAAATTTTGTTCATGATTAAAATTGAACTCGCAAAGTATCTTCAACATCTCACGCAATAAATTCTTCGTCCAAGATTCGTGTGCTCCACATTACCGAAGCATTCTTGAAGTTCCTGAGATTTATTACTTTCCTGGAATGATGGAGAACATTCTAGGTCTAATTAACGTCTTTAATGTGCTTATTAGTAGAAATTCTCTTTAGATATTTAAGATAACATTTTAAAACGTTCTCAGCATATGATCTTCTATGCATTTGAAATGTGCTGATAGTTAATATTTACAAAAATCATGTAATTTCAATACATATTTGGCTTCAAGCAATACATTTTGAAAATATATACAAATTTTAAACTATAATCCTGTAAACTATAAGGATATGTTATAAGGCAGATTAATTAACTTATCCTTACTAATTTATCCATGCAGGTGCAAATTTTATGATAACACAATTCCTTATAAATAATCCTTACCAGTTGGCTTCCAGATTTACAAGTTGCAGTATGGCGTAAGCACACCATTTGGTCTTATCAAGGAAGTATAATTTATCGCCAAAGGAAGGTATAAATCAACGCGCCCGCGCTCTCATAAATCGAATAATATTATATATAGGCGATTGGAGTCAGCGTTTCGTATGGGGTGGTTAAGATTATATTTATGGGGTATTATCTGCTATCTTCCTTGTAATCTCTGGTCAATTGAAGGGATAGTAACTACTTAGTGTTCTGCTTGGAAATATGTATTTAGATATTTGAACTTTATATCACCTTTACAAGCTTTTGTGACAAAAATAAATATAGTATAGGCTTAAAGAAATCACGTTTATTGGTAAATGCCTACAATCGTTAAGGATTTCAAATAATGAAAATTAACTTAACACTATATTGAATAAGCCATTGTGTTATCTGCTTTCAATACACTTCAATATCAAACAAGTATAGGTAATATCGTTATCAGACAAACCATTCAGCTCAATATGGAAATAGCCTAGTATAAGCACGCACAGAGCGCTATTCACTACCTAACGACCCTTAGAGAGAAGATTGTATCAGTATGACTCTATTGAAGGTGCAAGATTATGGGCGATATTTTCGTTTCTGTGACGGTTTCCAATGTCAGTGTATTCTTTGTTATGGCTTTGTGTTTTAGCGATATTTTGTTTTAAGTGATGATAAGGTTATAATGTATATTATACTAGTAATATAAGTCATTAATTTACGTTTATATTGAATGTCTTTTAATGTATGATTATTAGATGTAAAAAATTGATACAAAAACTTTAATAAAGCTGAGGTTACGTATCTAATTTTATAGACTAAAAATAAATAAACAACATAAACAGAACAAAAGCTTGAACTATATTCAAATGGAACGCCAAAATAAAATGCTCGTTTTAAATTTTTACAACACAAAAGTCTGCATAGAGATATTGGACAATAAAAAAGATACATGAACAAACAAAAAACTTGCTGCATAAAGGGAAGAATTATTACGCTTTCAACAGCACATTTAAGTGAAGCATATTTCAAAAGTTTCGGCGTATTAAGCAACATTTATTTTGGCAGGGACTTTGCCATTACGCTCTCAGGATCTTGTGACTGCGAGTTATGAAAAACTTGTCTCTTACTATTTGTTTTTCTTCCAGAATATACATTTTTAATAAACAAATACTTAGTTTATTACTAAAGTAAAATAATTTATTAAAATCATACGAGATTAATGTTTTTAAATTATTGTGTTAGTAGTATTATAATAATTATATATCAAAATATAAATGTCCCCAACTAAAAATCAATTAGTAAAGCATTAAAACAAAGGCAGTAACAAATGTAGTGCTAATGTCTGTCTTAAATAATATTTTACTCGACAACTTTGGTATTAAATTAAAACTATAGTAGTAACCAAGCCATCCAGCGATGTCTTGAAACATTCTTGTCCCATAGCAGCGCCAGCTCTTTATTATTTAGAGCAGCTACTTTATTCAGTTTGGGCGATTGTTTAATACCATACTCATACATGAACAAATTATTTTACAAGTTGGCAGTGGTGTATGTATGTTTGTTATTGTTATGTTAATTTGTTTCATATTAAATTTGTGCATTGGTTAAAGTTTTACAAGTTAAACTACAAAAGACAATTTAGTAGTATTGTAAACTATTTTTAAATATAATAAGTTAGGAAATTATTTCGCTTAAGAACAAAACCTGAACCAACATACTACATACATATATACATCTACATAAATAAATAAACAAAGTTAGTTCCCATCATCAAACCAACCACATGGGTTTCAATTCAATATAATAATAGAAAATTAAATTTAAACCCAAAACACTGAAAGTAGTAATTAAGGCGTGAAAACTAAACAATATAAAAGCGTATTAAAAAGCAATGGTATATTGAGGGTAGTTAACAATTGTCGAGTATGGTCCTTCGAGCCAGTAGGCGTGCCGCCACGCCCTGCTCTCCAGGAGATCTCGTTAAAGGAAATACTTTTATGTTGATGACAAACCCGTGCTTAAGTCTAATTCTTGAGTAAAGGCCTTTCAATTTGTGTTTTTGAAAGTGTTATAATGACGTTTGAGTTGTATTTAAATAAGAAAAATATCAATATATTATTTTTTATTTTCCTTATTTAATGTCCCATAAGTTAAAAGTAAATATTTTCAAAATAAATTTTTGTTTTAACTAATTATAATAAGCTTAATACTTAAATTTAAATTCATATAAAATTATTCAATTATTAAGCAGTATTGTAGAGTTAATATAATAAATATATTTTATCACATTCATTTATTACTTAAAATTTTAAAACAAATTCAATTATTATTTAAGCATTCTTCAATTTACTGTCTCAAGGTGTCTTGTTGCTCCGCCCCCTCCTAATGAGGTCCTTAAACTTAACAATGGGAACATTTCACTAACGATCAGAAGGGCGGAAAGTTAAACTTTCTGCCTATCAATTCATGTGCACACGGAATAAGGGAACGCCTTTGTACATGGGTGAATGATAGAAGAAACTAATGAGGGCAAAATTAATCGGCGGAAAATGAACGCAACGATATATGACTGGTAAAGGAAGGTCACCAACAACATCAAGAGCCTCAACGCTGCTGCACTTTAAATGATTAGGTTGCATATCATATAATTTCTTCTAAAATTTAAATATTTTAGGCCTTTTCGTGATATCTATATTAGTCATTGTCAAGAGTGATATAACTATTACGCTTGGCAGTGATTGGTCTGGGCTTGGAGTAACTATTCGTGCCTCATTTTTGGTGCTCCTGGTGACCATCGGTAAAGACGAAATTTGTTGTGCGGTATCTATTTCCTACATTATCTATCTACCATTGGGGAAACTACCACTGCGGGAGCAAAACATCGGTACAGATGCTGTGAACGGATCGGATACCACATCATCTAAACCACACACATCCACATCTAAAGACCACATCTAAAGACTAGGACTATTGAACGACGGTTACATTTGTAGATTCAGAAAGCTACAAATATTTTTCATACAAAAAGCTTTTAAGAACAGAATCAAAATAACATAAATATTTGTCACCTTTAATGTTTAAGTCACGCATTTGGCTTAGAATGTTTGAAATATTTTATTCAAATCTAGATACTTAATGATAAGGGCGTCAGGCGGAGCCTCTGAAACTTCAGTCCAAATAAATTATTTAATTGCTTGCTCTTAGACACGTAGAAGTTGAACACTTGAAGAGCCCACTTGATTTTCCTTTAAAGAAGAACAAATATAATCAGCGGATATACAACAGAAATTTATATAGTACTATTACAAAATACTTTGTTTTCTAATTCAGATCCACACATAGTTTATAATAACACGTGTTCACTGATAATCTGGTAGCACTAAATCACTTGCACCGCGTGACCCGTTGTATCGAACATCTGAGGGCTGTTACATTGTTACACTATCAGATCTACGTACTACTGTACCTAAAGTGTTATAACTTTTATATATAAGTTATTTTTATTTTATTTCATTTCTAATCAGAATATCTGGGGTCAGTTCCTTGAGTTATTAAATTTAATTAATGTTTCTTTTACTGGAAAAATGATTTGTCCTAAGATATTTTGTTCAAAAAATAAAATAAAAAATATTTTATAATTATATGTAATTTGCTCAAAAAATAATAGAAATTGTTGTGGTACTATCTCTTATTTAGATAGGTAGAAGGCCGATACTTTATAATGTAATAATAATAATAAAATGTTAGCCAATCAATCAGAGTTTTATTTTGTGTCATATTCATTTTAAACATTTTAAAATAGTATTGCATTTCTTTGCCTGTTCTAAAAATAGATTTAATATCTACCTAAGTATCTTAGACTATACATTTTATCATTAAATTTTATTACTATTTTTATGTCCTGCCAGCCCTATGCGGGTCGTGCGAGTATTATTGAATTCTGCATATCCCTCATATCGGATCCGGCCTCATTGTTCCAACACCGTCGTATATTATAAAACAGCTGCACGCCATGATTTACTGTATTAGTAACCACTACTTGTTTTTACTTATGTACAATGGTTTTATGACAGCCCTGAATCAATAAAGACCTGTGTACATCAGGTAGCTTTTATTATTATTTTAAATATTAAATAATTGTCTTCATGTAGTCAATGTTGTGTGAGTATAACAGTATGTAAAGAATATTGTAATTATTTTTATAGATTATGAAAAGATACAATAAATAAAAAATATTTTCAAATAAAGAAACAATACTGTTGGACTAAATAACACTTATGAGGCTTTATTCGTTTTATTCTCATAAATATAATAAATATTAAATACGTTATTAACCACTAGGCAATTGAATTTATTGCAGTTCATAAATACAATTTGCGACAAAAATGGTAAACAGAGACATAAATAATAAATGATATCTGCGCTCCGCTCATAAATATAGCGGTCGTGAGCGCCGATGTAGCGAAAAGTTAGGCTGTCCACAAACTCAGTTCGAACGACTCAGTTACACTTGTAAGTTTTATCATTCGAATAAGAATATTCAAACTATTTTAAATGTCCTAAGAGTATATCTTCATTTACAAGTTGCAGGGAAGTTGATATTTTTATCTCATACATAAAAATCTCATCAAAATCATATATAAAATTCACTCTTCTCTTAGTTCTCAAGGATAAGGGTTTTCAAATTAATTGCGAGAAAAGTGAATAAAACTGACACCTTCATTTTTTTTAAGATTTTGAACTGTAATATTATACATCATAATAAAAATATGAATAGATACCTAGCTTATAGAATTCGTGAATCTAGAAGTCTGTTAGAAGATTACGCCTTACGAAAATTAGGGAGTAATTTGTTATTCAATATTTTAACAGCTTACATAAAACGGTCTATAGACAACCTAAGCGCTTAGTGTCGACACTTTCTGTTGTATTTCGATCTGAGTTATAGCAATCCACATCGCCTGGAGGCCAGTAATGAACTATGAGCAATAGAAATGATTACATCCTTACTTGGTGGGATCATCAAAATCCTTTCCGCCTTATAACTTATATTATGAATCCTTATTATTGATAGTATATAATGAGCTGATATTACTGATGTTGATGCATCTAACTATATCAGACCATAATTGTATATTTTAAGGGGTAATAGTATAATATTACAGAGTAATAAAATAAAATAATAATTCAATAAATGTCTAAATCAACGCGAGTTGAATTGTGGCCAGGTTCCATCCACTTTCCAACCACGTTCAATTCATACCTATGACTTATTAAGTGTATTTTATTGCGTTTATTAACAATTTACCACTTTTATGATACTTAGAGCTTCTACTTTTACATTATTACATGGAACATTACCTTCAGGAATCCTGACTAATATCTTCTTTCTAGTCTTTGGTTTGTTTGACCGGCACTGACGAATGCAATTGCTGCAAAACACTATAATATCGGTATTTGTTTCATTAATAACTTAATTAAAATCTAGTTTTTTTTTATTGAATGCTTATTATGGGATTGTTATTTCATTTAAGGTTATGTAAGGCTTAAAATTTTTAGTTACGTAAACTGCCTTATGTTTTTCCTACTTAAATTTTGTAATTAACAAAATCAATACACTGTCTAATATTCTGTGTGATATTTTAAGGTAATATGTTTAACTATTTCAATCATTATTTTATTTATAAAAGTTCGATTCTCTCAGTGTACCCCAACATTACTGATCGTTACGCCTCTTCCATGTAAAATATCGGATGCGCAAATTTACGACTACCCGCCTTAATTGCTTATACTGTACCACAATCGGATCATATCAATTTGTTATAATGCATCGACAATACTTCATTATCCAGGAACGGCTAATATCGAATAATACGATTTTGAGCTTAAATGGTTTTTCTTTTCAGGTTAGATTTATATTAGAAAATAGACTTTGAACAATACTCCTCACTTACACTAGACCGAGTTTTATTACTGTATTATATAGCTAGTTTGTCTTAAGCTCCGCAATATGTGTGATTTATGTACAATTTTCCTTCATAAAACGCGGGGAATGCAATAAAAACGGTCGACATAAAACTGAATACAATAGAAAATATGGCAAGTAATTCTTATTAAAGTTGATACAAGTATGTAATGATGTTTCTTACAACACTATATTCTATTTAACGTTTATAAAATGTTAAACATTGTTGTATTCAACACTATTATGTAGTCTGTTAGTAAGAATATAAACAAACATGTTTTGCGAGTTATTATTTTGAGCGAAATATAGTATCAAAAGTATAAGACATATCACACAAATATTATATTTTTTCTCTCAATTCTAATACGGAATCAAATGCGGTTCCGTTTGGTGATACGAAACCAAGAGCAGTTGGTTCCGTATGCGGGGACATTCTTCTTTTTTATGACACCAACAGCCCCATTTTTACGGGTCATCCCTTAAATTCCTTTTATTGCGGCCCTTGTAAATCATTGCGTAATGCTTCAGTGCATTATCCGTCGGGAAACTTCATTATGGCCGGTTTAATGGTACGAAGGAGCGATAAAATCTAGCTGGTGGACGAGCGTATAGTAATAGCTAAGGTGACAATGCTTTCTGTGCTTACGATATTTATAATAATTAAAATTGGTACATGTCTGTATCTAGCAAGATGGGTATTATTATTAAAATTCTGAATTTATAACTAGATCTTAAAATATTTATTAGAATATTGTTATTTATTTTCTTTAACGAAATTTATTGTAATAAACATTGTTTATATACTTAAGAATATTTTAAAGTCGTGGGATATATCTTGTAGTGTGGTGTATCGTGAGAACATTTTAATGTTCCAATTTCTAAACATAGATACTTATTTATTGTACTTTAAGTGTTTTCTTCAGTAATTCTGCTGGGGTTAAAAAATTTTGGTATTACAATTACTCAGTAATCAATTTATGCTGCTCTTATATACACACTGTAATTTAGAAAATTGTTAGTATATGAAGATTCTTAGATAGCTTCAGAGAGTAGCTTTTTGCAGGTAATTCTTGCTCCATAGACCTACAATTCATAACCGTGCAACGCGAATCTGCGGTTACAAAAGATATAGATTGTAAACAAATTCAGATACAAAATAAAGTTTAAGTACTTTAATTGAACTTAATGGGACTTATATTATTATAATACAGACAAGCTATAACCTAATTTTGAAGCTTTTTTGTAAACAGAAGAAAAACAATAAGTGTAGAAGTATCCTAAAGAATATAAAAGAGTGGTGTCGCTAGTAATGGCTGAAGATATATCACGTGCAATTTGTTGCGATAGCGATAGGTGGCTAGAGCGAATTGTACTTTATTAGGCTATAAAACTGTATGTGTTGTTGCCTTGAGGCTGATACTAAAAATCTAGACTTAAAAGGGGTGATGATTTACCTTGAAATTGATTTTAAACAAAGCACTAATGTCTAAACGAATCTATTTTAAATTTCAATATTAATAGCATGATTTGATTTAATTTCTAAAAGCTTTGCCATCTTTTGCTGGGATAGAATTATGGGAGAGGTGATTTTGGTAGAACTCTATTTAGCTCTATGTCTCTTACACTATTAAACTTTTAATAATATGTACCCTATACTAAGATGCTTAAAAATTTATATTCAATTAAAAATCTTGGAAAATATATTAAATACGTACCTGCTTTCAAAAGAGCCATTTCCAAACAGATAAGTTGAAAGAAGGTGTAAAGATATGAAAAAAATATAACATTAAATAGTTGTTTTTTGATTGTTTGCAATTGGAAAAAAAAAATAACAGAGTTAATTTAATAATGAAAAGTAGAAAATTGTTACAATGGACAAGAAACTGAATTATTCTTTAATTTTAATGAAAGCTTTTTACATAATATCCAGTTTAATTAACCTCCCTTGCTCCCAAGGGAGATATTTAATTCAAAATTGTTCTCAATAGCCTATAAAATTTTAAAAATATAAAAATAATTTTAAAGGCAATCTAAATAACAAAGCAGCCAACATTTTATGTAGCTTTTGATCGAAACGAAATTTTGTATCAATTTCATGACTCAGTAGGATTAGTGACCCCCCGGAGACTTAAGTCCCCTCTGTACCTTCAATATGAGTTTCGTAAAATACGTAAAATACATCAGATGCGAAAGAGGTTGGTATTATACCTACCTACTAATATTTGTATAAAAAAACACACTGGTATTTATAATACAATAGATTGAACTTTATATCACAAAATATTATAAGTTTATAGTAATTTACCTATAGCAATATTTTAATAAGTATGATTTACAACATATAAATGTAAAGGCAAAAAAAAACAACTTGATGACTAAGAGAGCACAGTTTTTAAGGACAGGAGATTATATTCCAATCTACATTTATTAAAATCAAACTGTTGCCCATGATTCCATTCGTATATACTACAGCAGGGCTATTCGCTAACTTTGACTTTTCTAATGACCATCAGCTGTGACGTCATGGCAGTTTGTTACTATAGTTACATTATAGAAAATTAGTTGTTTGACAACCATTATGTCCGCACTTACAGATAGTGATTTTCATTTTAACTGTCAAAAAAGATACGCAATAGCCCTGCAGAAGGTCATTAAAAGTTCTGAATACACGAAATCCTGATCGAATTCCAAGAACAAATAATAGTATTCGTATATTTGCTATATATTTTTGAAAAGGCACTATTAAGATTACCTGTTAGGATTATGGTTTGAAGAAGAAGCGAATGTCTTATAGCCTAAAACCTAATAAATAGACTTTTAATAACTTACAAAAAACCAAGGCTTCATTCTTATAATATAAGTAGGTATAGTATGTAAAATTCATTGTATGACATCTCTACATTTATAATCTATGTAATAAACCCCCGTGTGGTAAAATATTAACCGGGGTATTATAACCGAATGTTGAACTCATAATGGCGTAATGATGAAGCAACTTCACTGTGAATGATTGCCACTGGGCTATTCATTGTTATCATTAATTATTCCAGTATTCAAATATATTTAATACTCATGGAGAATTTTTGATTGTACTCTGCCCTGTTACATTTTTATTAACGTACAATATAAAATTGATTATGAGTTTGATTAAAGATATTCTGTTTTAGGGCTGGACATGTAGTAAGTGTTATTTTTTGGTGTGCCACATTTTCTATGAGTATTGTATGCAAATAGGTGACCGCTTGAGAAGATAGAAAGAAACTCAATATCACGGCAATACTATCTATAATTTACCATCAAAATCATGCCTAAACCCCATTAGTCAGTTGCCAAATCAATGGGCCATTGTACACGGGTTACATTAAATTTGTTGCCGCCATAACTCAGGGGGTACGCCGTAATTCTGTACACAAAAGACCACCAAGCGTGTAGGAGATTAATGTCTGCCACCAAGAGCGCTTCCTTTATTGGAATTGAATGATGCTTTGGAGTGTTCTGGTAAGTTGCTGATAAGTACCTGATATGTGCGTGATAAGCGATTTTTGTGTTTAGAATTTTGTGTACTCGTAAATTTTGTAAAAATACTTACTGTAAATTATTTTGGGGACAATGCTCACTTATGTTTAAAATAAATTTATTATTTTATGTAAAATAAATTTATTTGACTAATGAAATAAATGTTGATTTTTTCGTTTGTTTTAATTTAGAACCATATTATTAACATTTCAAATTCAAATTCAAAATATCTTTATTTAAGTAGGCATTTACACGCACTTTTGAATCGTCAATTACATTAAAATGGTCAGTATAGTCAGTCTGTGAGTAAGCTACCATCAGCTCGAAATGCTGTTCTGCTGAGAAGAGCTGGTTAGAAACTCAATAGCTTTTTTTTTAAGAAATTTAACCATGTTTGACTTATACATTATAACATTTAAACTTAGTTCAAATATTAACAATTTTATTGCAAAAGAAAAGTCATGAGAAATAGAAAGAAAAACATAATTGAAACCCTCTAGTATATATTTCATAACTGTGATACTATAAATCACCCCGCGCCCAACTCGTGGCTAATAGAAAAGCATTCAGAGGGTGACATGGCGTTAGGATTTCAATGTTTATTGTCACAAATCAATGTCAGTCTTATCCCGCCATAAAATTGACGGGTTTTTATTTCATTCAAGGACTTTTAATGAGTTTCATAGTATGACAATGAAACTGAAGACTAATTATATATTTATATATCAAGGTTACTCTACAGCAGGGGTGGCCAACTTAATCAGAATTAAGATCGAATCGCTGTTAGATCTACTTTATTTATTTTAAAAATTACGTACTTCCTGATATTCTAATGGACCTTTAGGGCAGGTAAATATTAATTTGAACTTAAAATTTTTAAATACTTCTTGCCTAGCCGGAATCGACTCGACTAGCGGCCGCGATCAACCGGTCGATCGCGATCGACTGGTTGGACACCCCTGCTCTACAGGGATCAACATAAAATAATTAACATGGTAAAGGGATTAGTCACATTTTACTACCTAAAATAACTCTTATTATAAGTATAAGTATAGCTTCCTGATACTTATATTCAAGTTTATACTATCTACTGAATTTAATATCAACACGTATAACAAATATATTGAATCACAATATTGCGTATATCATCTCAATAAGTTCGCTGATCGCACCCCTGCCTCTGATGCAGAAGAAAATATGATGAATCACATTTCATATGTCTAACAGCTACAAATAATATAATATGCGGGGGAAGCAGTATATGTATACTACTAATAATAACTAATTAGCTTGTAAATAATCAATGGGTTGCTATTGGAGCGAGAATTTAAAAAAAAATATGGAATTGCTGTTGTAGCTGACCTTTGTCCAACTTTGTGATCAGTTTCATCAGATCAAACTTCATATATCGTAATTAACATCATGCGTAATGGCCAGATTATTATGTTTATAAATGAAATGGTCATGCTATGTCAGTTTAATACTACTACAATTCCAAAAAACATTTTTAACAGTGCAAATGCTTGGATGCATATAAAGTATAAGATATAAGATGCAGAACAACCTAAAAAAACTAAGAAAAGTATAACATAACAAAACCTAGTGATACTTATATATATAAATATCACTAGGTAGGTATATATATAAGTATCACTATATATATATATGTATATATATATATATATATATATATATATATATATATGAGGCAATAAACAGACTCTACGTCTCTACCATAACAAAAGTCTTTCGTAAATTGTAACAAAAATAAAAATAATAATTATTATTTTGTTAAGAGCCATCTGGTCTAATTTTACAATACTAAGAAGCCTTGTACGAATGCATATTTTTATTGTTTTTGTATAATTGCACTCTATCATCTCATAAATAGAGTAATAATTAAAGTAATACACTTTTATAATATATTATAAGACCTATATTGTTTTTATTACCTTAAAAATAAACTGGTGAAATGTTAAAAGAGACATCTATTACATAAGAATGGAACTAAATTACCCTTTAAGTATCATAATGGTACGCTTTTGATAACGTTAGTAGAGCTTTTGTTAGATGGCAGTTCTATTAAAAGTAATTTATGTTTTTTTTACTAACTATTAATGCACAGTACGATAATAAAATATGTATAATGTATATGGTATGAAACACACAAACACATTCCTTTTGTTGAATATTCTAAAACAAATATATGTAGTAAAATTTATGCAAAAACACTTATCATAATTACGATATATTAACATACCTATCTAAAAATATTAATAATTTACACGTGGACACTTTATCTAAAGTTATTTTAGACGGTGATTAGACGAAACAAATGTTTAATTAGAAGTATCTTATTTAAATTTAGGCATCATTATAAGTAATTAGTGATGCCCAAATTCAAATGCTTTTGTAATTTTGACAAAACTAAGACCAATACTATCAATACATCACCAAGACTATCTTTAATTTTAGCAAACAAAGTATAAAAACGGCCCAGAAAAATCTGTGGAAGAACAAATCTGAGCTCTAAAGACTCTTTGGGTTTGATTAGTCAAACAGATATTTGAACATCGTTTTTAAAACAAATATTGACAGATATTACAATCATCGGTCAAAATATGATTCTTCTCTTCTTAAAATTAAGTTGATTTTTATAACAATAAAAGCTACTGCATTGACTTAGCAGTTTTTACTAATTGAGATTCATATAAACATGAAACATTTGTGTAGCATAAGATGTATTACTACAAGCGAAAATCAGCGAAATACAGCGAATTCGAGAAATCAAAAACTAATCCCTTATGAGTCGACCTAATGAAAGTTGATTGATTATTATTTTATCACAATGTAATACTATAGTAGAAGTATCTCACTATTTATAACCATCCTCGATCAGCCGAACAGTACAAACCTCAATGAAAAGTTGTAACGTGGCCCATTGGATAAAGAAAGCTTTAGGTAGTTATGAAGTTTTCTTTGCTGACCTCACACTCATTAAAAGGGTACAGCAGTCATTTCCCTCATAAGTCGTCATCATCTAAATGACGTCGCTCTACCAACTGAGCTATGAGTTTTTTTTTAAATTTCATTCCTACATGCTAATTGCCCCAATCAAAACGCGTCCATCTCAATAGGCGTCGACTGACCCAACGATTACAGGCGCCTGTCCTGGGAGAGTTCCCCCTTAGCGAGAGAGACGGGAAATTAAGGGAAAAAAGGCAACCGTTACATACGAGTTTGATAGTACCAAAGGGTAGATTCGTTGGTAAAGTGATAGGACGGTTTCCCAAAGGTCGCGGTTGCGATACTTGCTCGTCTAGGTGAGTTTTTTATTCTGTATCTATATATAATAGTCATTAGTTTTATATCTATGTGAGCCTTATAATTTTAGCCAAAATAATTTAATTAATAGGTTAGTGATAGTTTTGGGTAATTTAACTACATAGTTCCATGGAACAAAAATAAAAAATTATGCTTTGAGTATCCCATATATTCCTTCCCTTTTTTGTTGAAAAATGAAGATATAATATTTGATGTTTAAGGTTTATTTATTGTATTGTTCTGTTCTTTATTATCCTCTATCTATTAAGAAGCATCATTATGCCATCTTTCTAAAATTGTTGAGGCTTGCTTTTAAAAAATTCATCTAGGTGGCGTTTTTATACCGATTATGGATTTAAAAGATTTACAAAGATAGGAATTAAATTGATATAATATAAATAATTAATTAAAGGGAAGAAGAAGTAAGAATTTGATGGAGCAAGGTCTAAGGAGTAACTAGGGTGATGTAAGACGTCCGAATTAAACTGTTTTAATTTTTGGCTTGTTTGAATGTTTTAATTTTTGGAATACGACAGTTCGTCAGCTCGCCATTTCTGACAGTTTTTCTGTTATAAATACTTTTAGTTGATCGCATTTTTTACCATATTTGTCAGCATTGGTTATATTATCTCGCGAAAGGATCTCGTAGTATACTACACCCTTCTAATCCTACTAGGTATAGAATATTTTAATCACTCAAATCACTCTTAGAGACATGATTCATAAGGCCGGTCTCCATCAGTAGGTTTTGAACTCAAACTTCTCTTTGATCCACATATCCCATCTTGACAAAATGTTTATGTACCGCTATCTTGGGAATGCTAGTAGCATCCATTATCTCACGTACACTTTATTGCGGATTTTCGGCGATCAGTCTTGATAATGTCAGTATCCGTCGTTGCTGGCCAGCCGCGGTCTTCATCTTTCAACTTAAAATTGCCAGTTCTAAATTTCATAAACCAAATTCAGGCGGTCCTAATAACCGTAGCATCACTCTATTAAATGACACAAATCTCGTCTGCAGGGTCTTTTGCATCACTGCCTTTTTGGAGCAATGCACATAACATTAAAAAATACTTTGCGAGGAAATAATTAAAAAAGTGAAATACTTTGTGAAGAATGAAAAGTTTTTCGGAAGGGGTCTGATGATTAAAACCAATGCCATATTTATTTTTTTAGTAAAAAGACAAAAACTAAATAAACAGCCTGTTAGTCATTCATAGCTTGGAGCGGAAGAAACTTATAGGACCACCTAATAGTTGTAATTGTTTTTTTTGGAGTTTATATTCAGTATTACTACTATAAGCTTGAGATCATTTCTAGTGTTTAGTTACTAGTCAAGTAGTCAAGTCATGAAAAATGCTTTTTAATTTAGCTGTATCCGTTCTACTGCCTACCTCTGTGCTGATAAATAACGATTAAATAAATATTGTAAAATTTTAGGTCGCAGGTTAAAATCACGCGCATTGTTTTTTTTTATTTTGCATATAATTTTGCAACATATGCAAAATAATATATAGAAATATCAAAATATTCTGTACAGTAAATATTAAAAAAAAATATAGGGGGCGATTAAAGACAAGTAACAGAAACCAAAAAATCAATTTTTGAAATTTTTGTCTGTCTGTCTGGTACGTTATATCGTCAAAACTACTCAACGGATTTGAACGCGGTTTGATTACAGGTGGATTATACATAATCTGGAGCGTTGTCAAAAATTGTCTCGTCAAAATCGGTTAAGGGAAAAAGAAGTTCATGGTGGTAGACCATAACATCGGGTCGCCGGCAAAGTTACCACCCATCGGGCAAAGTCGTGCCGCAAAGCGACATAGTCGTGTTCCGGCACGTTGCTCGATGAAGCCGTTTATGGGAAATGGGTCTGAACAGCTGCGGTACGTTGGCGAACCGTTTGACGTCGAGTTGGTGTTTGTTTTGTCGAATGTCTAGTCGAGGAGGGTAGCGGGATCCGAAGCGACGGCTTTCCGCTGGCCGCCCGCAGATAGTTGGAGGCCCAATTAGTGGGTTAGCCACCCACGAAAGGCTGCCCCGCCAGCTGCGAAAAATCCCAGGGTGGCTCCATCGTGCTGGTTGGCGACAAGGCGAGGAGGCCCGATGGCGATCCCTGGGGGGGTTCGGGCGTCCCCGCAGTCTCCAGGCTAACCCCCAGTAACAAGACATCACCAATTTCGAAGTCGGGTTTGATACGTACCGCCTCGTTCAACTGCCATTTCCCATCCCTATTCACTTTTATTTATTTTTATTATAAAAAAGGTAAAAAAAAGAAACAAGTTGACACAGCGGTTGCACTCCTCCTCATACAAAGTGCACCTCAATAATATAAGGGGTTTGCACTCAAATCTTTTAGCTGTCCACCACCACCTGGAGACAGAGCAGCCGCACTTGCTCTTTTTGACGGAGACGCAGATACAATGTCCTTTGAGCCCTACATACATGGATTATCCCGGTTACTCGTTGGAGCACAACTTTCGCTCACGGGCCGGAGTCAGTATGTACGCGCGGAACGACCTCTGTATTCAGCGTCTCCGTCACCTTGAAGACCCCACTTTTTCTTCCCTATGGGTTTTAGTGGACACAGGAAACGAAAAAATCCTGTATTCCTGTGTCTACCGTTCGCACAGCGGTGACCAGGAGACAACTCGTTTATTTGAGTATCTCAATGAGGCTGAAGATATGGCTTTGTATCAGTACCCTTCGGCGCAGCTCGTCTTTCTGGGGGACTTTAATGCCTGTCATCAGAACTGGCTGTTCCCGTACCAGAAGACCGACCATGCTGGAAGAGAAGCGCGGAACTTTGCGTTGTCCTTGGACCTCTTTCAGCTGGTGAAGCAAGCGACAAGGGTACCATATGTGGTAGGCCATACAGCCAATTGCCTGGACCTTCTGCTGACAACTGATCCGGACAGGTATCGGGTAGAGGTTACCTCTCCCTTGGGAACCTCCGATCACTGTCTGGTGAAATCTGTGTTTACATATTCCCCACCAGCTTTCGAACCTCATGGTGTTAGGCGAGTATGGAAATACAAGTCAGCAGATTGGGATGAGATGCGGCACTTTTTTGCGTCTTATCCTTGGCGGCAGGTCTGCTTCTCTTCTTTGGATCCGTCGAGTTGCGCGGATGCTATAACCGATGTGGTGCATCAGGCAATGGAGTATTTTATTCCTTTTGCTGACGTACCCATCGGTGGCAAAGCTCGTCCATGGTTTAATGCCGAATGTGGTCATGCTCAAGACCGAAAACATTCGGCATATCTCATTTGGGCTGATGGCTCGATCCCGCAAAACTCCAGATGTAAGTTTGAAGAAGAGAGCCTTTAACCAAGCTGCCAAGTCCTACAAAAAGGCATTGCGGAAGGCTCGTCTCGATCGAATCGCTAAGAATGGCGAAAAGCTCTCTATCAGACCAACTGGCAGTCGTGCTTTCTGGTCTCTTGCGAAAGCGATCGAGTCGAATTTCTGCCAACCCTCACTGCCTGCTCTGCTGAAGCCGGATGGATCCCTGGCCCACACAGCAACAGAGAAAGCGAATGTACTTGCTTCTCTGTTTGCTGATAATTCGCATCTAGACACTGGCAATGCTTCTCCAGCACATCTTCCTCACTGCGGTATTTCGATGCCTGAAATCCGCATCACTAACAAAGAGGTATGGAGAACATTGTGTCGTTTAGATGTGAATAAAGCCAGTGGTCCTGATGGTATACCAGCCATTCTGCTCAAGACATGCGCAGCTGAGTTGTCTCCTGTACTGACACGTCTGTATCGCCTCTCTTTCAAGACTGGAATAGTGCCGAAATCCTGGAAGCTTGCTAATGTGCAACCCGTGCCCAAAAAAGGCAGCCGTGCCGACCCTGTCAATTACAGACCGATTTCAATCACCTCCATACTCTGCAAGATTATGGAGCGTGAATTGAACTCGCGCCTACTAGCATACCTAGAAGGTAACGATCTCCTCAGTGACCGACAGTACGGGTTTCGCTGTAATAGGTCTACTGGGGACCTCCTAGTGTTTGCTACGCACATTTTAGGCGAAGCCATCGAGAAGACCGGAGAAGCGATCGCCGTCTCTCTGGATGTCTCGAGGGCATTTGACAGGGTCTGGCATGCGAGCCTTATATGCAAGTTTTCAGCGTACGGTATATCTCCTGGTCTGATCGGCTGGGTAACGGACTTTCTGAGCCACAGATCTCTCCGAGTAGTTGTCGACGGGTGTTCCTCGGAACCCTTGACAATAAATGCCGGAGTGCCTCAGGGATCCATTCTTTCTGCAACTCTGTTTCTGCTGCACATTAATGATCTGTTGAAGCCCGGTATCTATGGGTATGCAGACGACAGCACAGTTGTAGAAAGATATCTGCCGAGTACTCGGACTAGTCGAGATCAAGTACAGTCTGAAAGAGAAGCCATGGTGCAACGTTTGAATGACAAACTTCAGGCAGTTTCCGCATGGAGCAATGCCAATCTTGTCAAGTTCAACGCCACCAAAACGTTCACCGCCAAAAGGAGCCCTTTCACCTTGGCTCCTACTTTCCAGAATGTATCCTTGGAATACAGTGACCGGCTTCAGTTGTCAGGATTAGAGATTTCCTCGAACCTCAACTTTGGTCGGTTCATTGAGTCCAGAGCAAGAGCAGCTGCAGCAATGCTTGCCGTTCTTGCGAAGGTTCGGCAGAACTTTACACCGGGACAGCTTCTTGTTTTATACAAAGCACAGATCCGGTCGTGTGTAGAGTACTGTGGACACATATTTGCTGGTGCCGCAAAGTCTCATCTTGCGGTTCTGGACTCAATTGAGAGGCGAGCAAAGAGGCTTATAGGCGATCCCGAATTGGTCGAAGCCGACCTCCAAAGCCTTGAACACAGGCGTAAAATTGCTAGCCTCTCAGTATTCTATAGGATACATTTTGGTGAGTGTGCGCAGGAATTACACGAGTTAATTCCCCCATCCCCCTTCCATCACCGGACGTCCCGACGCACGGCAGGTATCCATCCTTTTGTTGTGGACATTCCACCTGTCCGAACGAAGCGCTTTGCTTCCTCATTTTTAGTGCCTACAGCGAAGGACTGGAACAATTTGCCTGCGTCGGTATTTCCGGCCAAATATAATGTGGGTGTCTTCAAGAGAAGAGTGAATAGGTTGCTAGGGCAATGCGCCTTACCATCTAAGACTACATTTCACTGACCATCAGGTGAAATGTAGTCAAGCATTGCCCTAGATCATAAAAAAAAAAAAAGTCATGGTCAGTTGAAAATTTACTTCAAGCACTGTTTCAAAACTTTTTAACAGAATTGAATGCGGTTTATATAAACCTATTTAATTTAGATAAAGCTAGAATTTCTACTTTGTTTTATCTGAATTTTAATAAAATAACAAATTTAATGTGAGCATATGCCTATTTTAAATTTAGACTTTTTTAACACGCACTTTTTAAAATAAATTATAGTATTTGATAAAAAAAATATTCATACTATTAATAGCCTTCTAAAAACCAAGCTTACTTGGTTAGTTTTAAAATTGATACCATCTAGAAATTAATAATAATAACGCACCATTTATGTATTATTATTCATAATGTTATTATCATCTGAAAAGAAATGTTTCGAGTGGATCGGCAGTTGGTTGCTATGGAAATACTAAATAATCAAAATGACAGGAATGTGGATTACAAAATACAATTTACATAAAACAAAAATAAAATTATCGGTTTAGACAAGATTTTATGGACTTGGTATTGAAACTAATAAAAACTAATAAATAAATTCAAGATTATAACATGAAAAAGAAATTTATGAAATATAATTTATAATATTTAAAAATACATCGATTGCCTGAAATAGAAGAAGTAAAAAAAAAATCTGTTTTGCTATACCTAGGATGAACAATAACTCGAAACACCAGAAACAATTATGAAGAATTTATTATTGGTGATAAAGTGACGATCCAAACATGTTAAGAAAACTAAAGTTATTATTTTAAAAGTGGATTGTGTACATTTGTCTGTTTTTTTGCGATATCTTTGTGTTTCTTCTATGAGAATATTACGTTTTGAGAATATTACTTCTTACGGTTTAATTAATTAATATTAATAAAAATATATTGATGATAAACTGTCTTTGAATTAAAGAGGTGGTGCTGAGTTGAATACTATACCATTACATTTATAATATAATAAATGAGTTAAGTGTGATGTATGTAAACAGTAAAAATAATCATAAAATAATAGTTAATCAATTAAGACTGACTAAAACACAGAAATTATTTAACAAATCGTTTTTGTAAATGGAAATATTCTTTAAAGCTCTTGTAATTTTGAGAGTATCATATAACGACATATGGTGTGGTTAGATAGCCTAGACTTCTTTTGAAGTATTTATGCCTATTGTAGTTTCTGGCTAAAATAAATACGTAAATTATAAAGTAATAATAAGTAAACTTGTCGAGAAAAACTAACACAAAATAATAAAATTGAGCATATAAACAATATTACATTCTAAATCCCTCTTTAAAAACTAACGATTTCTAAATGTCAAAATTAGACCTAAAAGTAATATTATTTTCATGTTTTTTTTGTCAAAAAATAGTTCATGGTACGAGTTAATAATCTTTTATATGGTAAAAGAAAGAATGATTTAGGATGACGTTATCAACACTTCTTATCGAAACATTCTTAAAGTAATATTACTTTTAGGATGTCACGGTACGAAAATCGAAAGTAAGATTATTGTAATACTGCTATAAAAGTTCATCGTAGGCCCCATTGTGTTCCAATACAATAAATCGGTCAGTTTTAAATAAAAATAAAATTTACCATGAAAATATTTTAAAATTTACCCCAGTAGTGTTCCGTTATTTTAATGTGAGGTATTTATTTAAAATCTTTGTTGCACAAAATAAAGTAGAAAAGGCGGACTTAATGCTAATTAATTCTCTACCAGTTAACCGATATAGTAAACCGAAAGCTACAAAGAAGGAGGCACAATATAAAATAAAAAAAATACATTTATTATAATATGGAATGCATACCGGTAAGACTACTTAAGCACATAACCAACGAATATATGTAAAAATAACTTAAGAGAATACTGCAATAGAAATATAATATACTTAGTGTCTATGAAATACATACAAATTACTAATATATAATACACATATACTTACATATATATTTATCTATATGGACACATTTATACATATATACATACACATATACATAAATACATACATACATACACATTCACATATATACAAATCTACGCATTACGAAATTAAAAATAACTGAAATTATACCATTTCAAGAAGGTATTTGCGGACACGTTTCTTAAAAACCTCTCAAGAATCAAGAAGTCCGTTCTAGAGTTTTTTAGTAATTATAAAGTTAAATTTATAAATATAGAATGTAAAAAACCGATACGGGCAGGGATTCGAACCCGCGACTACTGGGAAACTACGGGACGGTTTCCCAGTAGTCGCGGGTTCGAATATTATAATATTATAATAAATAATATTTATAAATTTAAAATAAGCTTAACATGGCTATACATGTTTAAAGATATTTTCAAAAATTATAAAGTTCTCAGTTGTCTTCGATTGTTGATAGGTAGTCATCTAAACTTAGAATGGTAATGGGAAATGTGATCAAATTTACGAAGATTAAAAATAAATCGAATAGAACTGTTTAAAAGACGATCCAGATTGTCTAAATAGGCTTCAAAAATGCTAGTGTAACATATATCAGCATAGTCCATGAATGGTAAGATGAGAGACTGTTTAAGATAAAAGAAAGAGAGTTTTAGCCTTAATAAGTAACAAATCGCCGTGAAAGTGAACGTAACGAATACGTTACTTTAGCGGCTAACTCAATTATGTTCCAGTGAGTATCGAATGTATGTGAAGTCCAAGATTTTTTACTGATGCCATAAACGGTATGTTGATGTTATTAAATTTAACTGGTAGCGCATTACTGGTGTCAAATTTACTAAAATTGTTCTTGATTCCAATTACTATAGCTTAATATTTTTTTAAAATGCCATTAATACCGATTTTGGAATCCTTGGATCTCCTTCATAGCTAACACGCCACCAAACCATCATTAAAGTCGGATAATGCCCACATTGTACTCTGTTGACTGATTGGAAAGCTTCTTTAGAGCTTTGAGCATAAATACGGTCATTTTTTTTTGTTAAAATTTATTAAATATTATCTCATCCGTAAACAATTATTATTTTTACAGTATTTTGTCTTACGGTATTTTACTATGGGGCAGCGCTGCCGAAATTAATTATATATTTATTTTACAAAAACGAGGTATACGGGCTATTTGTAACTTAAAAGCTAGAGACTCCCTAAGAGATATTTTTAAATAAATCGGTATTCTTATGGTCGCTTCTTAATACATTTTTAATAACTTACTATATATACGCCAAAAATTTAATGATTATATTAAAAACAACGACAGACATACTATCAATACAAGAAATAAAATAGGCTAGTAAGGCCTAATTTTCGACTTCAAAAAGTTAACAAATCCTTCATGGGCTTGAGTGTACACATATATAATAAAGTTCCACAAGATATTTAAGATCTTCCCTGCCTTAGTTTTAAATCAAAAATTGAAAGTGTATAAATAAATAAATCTTACTATTATTGTTATTATCTTACTTAGTTTTTGGTTGATCGAAATGTTTTTGGTTGATGAAATGGGTCTTGGGTCATTGACTTATTTGCAGGGTTGATGTTATAATGTAAAAGTCAAGATTTTTAAATTTAAATTTAAATAAATATAGAATGTAAAAAACCGAAACGGGCAGGGATTCGAACCCGCGACTACTGGGAAACCGTCCCGTCGCTCTACCAACTGAGCTACCGTATCGCTGTCCGTCTCGGTGAATTAAGCATTCTATATGTGATCGTCTTTATCGGGACGGTGGTGACACCTATTAGGTTTCTTTCGAAAATCCTAACCAATGTTTCTAACTTTGCAGTATAGATAAACATTGATAAGATGCCACTACCGAAATCAATTTTTGAAAATATCTTAAAACATGTATAGCCATGTTAAGCTTATTTAAATTTATATAAATATAGAATGTAAAAAACCGATACGGGCAGGGATTCGAACCCGCGACTACTGGGAAACCGTCCCGTCGCTCTACCAACTGAGCTACCGTATCGCTGTCCGTCTCGGTGAATTAAGCATTCTATATGTGATCGTCTTTATCGGGACGGTGGTGACACCTATTAGGTTTCTTTCGAAAATCCTAACCAATGTTTCTAACTTTGCAGTATAGATAAACATTGATAAAATGCCACTACCGAAATCAATTGTTGAAAATATCTTTAAACATGTATAGCCATGTTAAGCTTATTTAAATTTATATAAATATAAAATATTAAAAACCGATACGGGCAGGGATTCGAACCCGCGACTACTGGGAAACCGTCCCGTCGCTCTACCAACTGAGCTACCGTATCGCTGTCCGTCTCGGTGAATTAAGCATTCTATATGTGATCGTCTTTATCGGGACGGTGGTGACACCTATTAGGTTTCTTTCGAAAATCCTAACCAATGTTTCTAACTTTGCAGTATAGATAAACATTGATAAAGACGATCACATATAGAATGCTTAATTCACCGAGACGGACAGCGATACGGTAGCTCAGTTGGTAGAGTGACGGGACGGTTTCCCAGTAGTCGCGGGTTCGAATCCCTGCCCGTATCGGTTTTTTACATTCTATATTTATATAAATTTAAATAAGCTTAACATGGCTATACATGTTTAAAGATATTTTCAAAAATTGATTTCGGTAGTGGCATCTTATCAATGTTTATCTATACTGCAAAGTTAGAAACATTGGTTAGGATTTTCGAAAGAAACCTAATAGGTGTCACCACCGTCCCGATAAAGACGATCACATATAGAATGCTTAATTCACCGAGACTGACAGCGATACGGTAGCTCAGTTGGTAGAGCGACGGGACGGTTTCCCAGTAGTCGCGGGTTCGAATCCCTGCCCGTATCGGTTTTTTACATTCTATATTTATATAAATTTAAATAAGCTTAACATGGCTATACATGTTTAAAGATATTTTCAAAAATTGATTTCGGTAGTGGCATCTTATCAATGTTTATCTATACTGCAAAGTTAGAAACATTGGTTAGGATTTTCGAAAGAAACCTAATAGGTGTCACCACCGCCCGATAAAGACGATCACATATAGAATGCTTAATTCACCGAGACGGACAGCGATACGGTAGCTCAGTTGGTAGAGCGACGGGACGGTTTCCCAGTAGTCGCGGGTTCGAATCCCTGCCCGTATCGGTTTTTTACATTCTATATTTATATAAATTTAAATAAGCTTAACATGGCTATACATGTTTAAAGATATTTTCAAAAAAATTTTTAAATTTCATTTAAAAAGAGCAACTATTGAGTTTTTGGCCACCTCTTCTCAGCAGAATAGCATTGCGAGCTGGTGGTAGCTTACTCTCACACTGACTATACTGACCAATTTAATGTAATTGACGATTCAAAAGTGCGTGTGAATGCTTACTAGAATAAAGATACTTTGAATTTGAATTTGAGTACGTAGGTATTTGCGTTTAGCATCTCTTACCGACTGATTGCAACGATTGCAAACAGTTTTATAATGGCAGCAATTAACTTCACAACTGTCAAGTTTGAATTTCCAAAATGCACGATCACGTCTATGCAAAGATGTCCCCACACCATCAGTAATCCATGGAAATGAAGGATGTTTTAATTTACCGACTTTTATTGAAGAATGGATTTTATATAAACCCAATCTTTTTTGTTAAAAAACAACACATGTCTTTAATGTTTAAACCACATTTCTAACGTTTTCCCAATAAATTAGAAAGTCATCGCTCAAGAGTCAATCTCAATTCGAGAGCAAACTCTCAGTTAGAAAAAAAATGAGTGGAAGGAGGACAGTATACGGTTCCAAGAACGACCTCCATTCCATTGACGCTGGCTTCCAGAAGTATAAATTCAGCAAAAGCGGAATAAGGAGATCGCAAAGTATTCAGCAGTTCGTGAGAAATTTTGCGTCTTAAATAAATCGCTACTTCATTGCCTCACTTACTAATACGATCATAACAAATTAATATGAACCCAGGTAAGTATTTAATTATTTATTTAATTTTATTCATTTGGTTGAAAATTTCTTTCTGCATTTACTCATGCCCACTCTTCGTCAAAGACGAATACCAATATAGTATAAGACCAGTATGAATGCAAGACCAAGACTGGACTAAATGTCGTCTTGATTGTGCGTTGGCCAACACAAGATAACACAATCATAGTAATTATTTTTACGTCCAAATCTTATCAAATATTTTTTTTCACAGAGCAAAAATCTTCGACCCTTCACTTGCGAGCGATAAATGAAGAAGTACATACAATATTTATGAAGACAGCGGATTAATCAAAGGTATTTTATATTGTGGTTATTTAAGTGGTTCATTGTTGTGTGAATTGTACCATAAGAGTACAATTGGTGATATATAATCTGTCATGTATGTAGATAGATATATAATCTGTCATGTATATGTTTAGTAATTTAGTTTTTGTTAGTATAAATATAAGTAAAACGGACTGTTTTGTTACATTGAGAGTGAATTTACTTTAAAGTATAGGAAAACTTTATAAACATTCAATAGTTTATTTGTGTGGGATATTTATATTATATTAATTAAAAATATATAATGTAAGTTCTGTATAATAATATTTGAGGACCGCGTACAGGACAGGAATATTATTCAATTTGTAACAAAAATATAAGAAACTTTTCCGAATTCAATTTAATATTTTATTTGTCATATTCATTCAATACTTGTTTTATTTTATATATTTTTTTATTAGAATGACATCAGTGCGAGAAAGATCTCATACTAATGAGACGGAGAAGACTAAAACCGTCGAGGATCAGACACCAAATTACTGGGACCCACTCATAGACGGGGTCAAGTGGATAGAAAAATATGCAGAACCCCTGGAAAAGTTTTTCGAAAGATTACCAGAGTTCATCAGCACGTTTATAGCCACTTTTGCAGTTTTTACGTTCGGTGCGACTTTGAGGGGTAAGTTTTTAAATTATTTGAAAGATATCAAATCATCAGGCTAAGGACAATATTCACGACATTGAAATATACGTGACTAAATTAATCCTATATTATTGAATTTCGTTGATTAATGATATTGACGTAGCAAAATCTTATCTGATAATATACTACTTAGTACATTATCCTTACATCGTCTAATGTGTATGTAAAATTCCGAAGTTAGATATAAATAAAGAAACATTTTTCTATAAATTTTTCTATAATATTATACAATATTGTAAAATTTTTGTATAAATAAATAATAGGTTAAAATTAAAAATAGTTTTCAATCTAAAAAGGAAGTTCTGAAGTTTGTAACAAATTATAATATCTTAAAAAAATGTAGTGGATAACAAGATTAACGAATAAAACATACCGATTAATAGATAACTAGATATTAAAAAAATAAAAAAAATTGCCTAACGATAGTCTTGTCATCTAGGTGTAAAGATAACAGAGTTATCTTTTGTAAATTAACATTAAGTTATTAATTTTATGATAACACCTAACTAGGTATAACAATTAAACTTTTATAGAAGAGAAAGAGTTCAGTCGTTACTTTTTTTAGAGTAAAACATACCTTGTTTTATAACATCCCGCTATAGGTTAAGCTCGATTTAAACACATATCTGAAATCTGAGTCTGATGTAATTAAATTATTTAACAGTGGTACATGTATATTCAATCCTTTTAGGCTCTTTTTAAATTCGTCGGTAGTTCATAAAAAATGTCACATTTCTTTAGAATTAAAAAGACTACAAACTATCATACTTACTAGTATCATATTTAAAGCCATCTAGAATTCATGGTCACCAATAACTTAGTTAATAATATAGTAATAATAATAAAGGTACACGTAGACCAGCGTCATAGTTACGGTTTATTAAAAAAAATATTTATAACATATCTTTAAAAATGTCTTAACAAAAAAAGCAATCACATCTGTGACGTTGTTCGGTAAACTAAGATATCAAAATATCTTAATTGAATGCTAAATTGTTATGAAAATCTTAAAAACAAACTTTGTTTGTCATTATTTTATCAATAACAAGCCACTGAACTCTATCGTAACGGAATTTAAGTTTTTCAACCTTTATTATTTTATTAATAATTGGTTCAATATAGATTTTTATTTATTCGAAACAAATTAATTAAACTAAGAATTTGTTTAATAAACTTGTTAACAAACAACAAATCATCATTGGGATTCATAATAAGAATTAGTTCAATAAATTTGTTCTCGCAGCTTCATCCAAGTCAACTACAAATTAAACTGTTTGAATTATATATGAATATAATTATCTGCATTTCTGTGTTCTCTTAAATACTTTTTTAACACTAGTATTAAGGCTCCTAGTGTAATGTTATTTAAACTCGAAACGTTCTTCAATAAAAAATAAATCAAATTTAAGAGTATTATCTAAAATCTTATTGGTAGTTCTAGACATTAGCATATTCTAGCAGAAAAAATCTATTTAAATATATTCGTGAAGATTTGGAAGTCTATTTGATTATAGACATACAATATTATTGATATCATACCTCAATCATCATATAACATTACTAAAAAAAAACAATAATAAAAAAATAATTTTAAAATATTTTGTGATTGTGATAAAGAAACATAAATTAATTTTACAAAATCGACATCACAATGTGGGTCTGATGCAACCGATTTGGTAACGGTGACCAAAGCGGTTGCAAAAATAGTTTATTTTAAAAAAAATTCAATACAAAATAAATATAATATTGTATTGAATGTAATAACACCAAATATGATTCGCTCACGTTTTTTATTATTTCAATCAATATTACTTACATTGACGTAAAGTGTGATAACACTTCAGAGTCATGTGAATCATTTTACTCAAAGTAATCTAATAAGCTCATAATCTATCAGGATTGTTATAAATAATCTGATAATTATATACTAACATATGCTTGAAGTAAAAGATCAAATCAATGTTATAATTAATGACAAAACCTAAAATATTCATGAAACTAACATAACGAATAACATAATGAAACTGACATAACGCAATGATTTTGGAATTTCCGAAATCAGGTATATTATTTTCAGAGGAAATATATGACACTCATAGTACATTATTTTGTAAATAATTTAAAGTAATAAATGGTTTTTAATAAACATTTTCTTAAAAGATAGATAGCTTAATAATTGAATTTCATACCTAAATAATGTTTTGATTTTTATTCCTGAAATATTTTGCGTTATAATCACTAGATTAACTGAATTTTCTGAAAATTAACTCAGTTAAATGTAATAAAACTCAATTAATTGTAATAAAGTTTTAAAACAAATAAAAACTTTTTTTAAAATATAACAGCTTTAATTAAATAAAACCTACTTTTTGATGTCGGTTTAAATTTGTTAATTTTATTTATATTATCATATTTAAATGATATAAAAATATAAGATATGAAGAAGCTGTTATCATTCGGCAATAGCTATTATTGCGATGATGTCAACAAATGACAAATCAACCATAAAAATATATAGGATTTGGAATTAAAACAGTATAAGCTGAGACTGATTTATAAGCAATATTTTTTGTTTACTACCACTCTTTTTTACAACTTATAATATCAATTACGTATTAACTTCAGTTTACATATTGTTTCATATAGTGACCTAAAATTAGATATTATACAACTAAATTTATTTAATTAAAGAAATTAAAAAACTTCATATGTAGTTATAATTAATGATAAAATGGAGTTTATGTATTTACTGTGAGAAATCAAATGAGCAAGTCGTCGCTCTTGCAATAAGATAGAATAAAAAGATGTTGCCGGCCTTTGTAAAGAAGTAAGCACTGTTTTGAAAGACATACCTATATTTTATTTAACTCAAAACTGCGCCAATATAAGATCTTTACATATTTTAGTAGTACATGTTAAAAAATCTTTGATTCCAAAGATACTATAAAGTCAAAACAGAGAGTGAGGATGGTATTGTAAACGGTAGCATGCAGTGCAAAAATGGAAGTCTAATGGAGGAGCCAGGTCAAATAGGTGTTCGAAACAATCTCCATGTTAAATGTAGTAAAAGATGCAATATCACTACCAAATGATCAAGCCTTTCTTTTAGCATAGTTATTCCGAAAATCCTAGCGCCTTGACATTGAACAGTGTTAAGTAGTAAAAGGGCCATCCTGACCAGAGACCGAATAATGAACAATGTGAATGGTCCTGCCTCCGTCACTTCGTCTATATATTTAAAAAACGAGATAAATTTAACGAATCAGTTCAAACTGCGTACCTTATAGTAAACCTACGTACGTAACTGAACCCTATGCGTAGCAGTTTAAATATTTTTTTTGAAAATTAAACCTAATTAGTATTATGAATAAATGTGTAATATTTGTTGCAGGAGAATGGGTAGTGATACTAGTAACAGCGTTAAAACAAATAACCGGACACACACAGAGTGACAAAAACATGACTACAGAAGATATCTACCAACTATTTACATCTGAGAATTTGAAGATGGAGAATTTCGCAGTAATCTTCATATCAGCTCACTGCGTATCTTTTGGCACTTATTTTACAATAGGAGGGTTCTTACATGTAAGTATTATTCTCTTATTTCTTTTAGGATATGTTATGGTGGGTATAGTAATTTAGGAAATCAACTATATATTTGATTGATTGGTGAATCTGGGCAATAAAAGCGGTGGATGTTGCGATAGATGTGTGGTGTAACAAGAAAGGATAGGATAAGAAATGAGTATATAAAGGGAAGCTTAGGAGTAGTTCTAGAGACAAAAAAACATAAAAGGAAGTCGTCATTCATGGTATGGGCATAGATGAAAGGCATGTTATTAGTAGAGTGTTTTATATTAAAGCGGAGGGACGCAGAGGTCTTTCCTGTATCCCTTCACTTCTTCTCTTTACTTGATGCCGAAAAAAAAGATGTATGTATTGTGTGAAAGGCGATATGGAGCAGAAAGGAGTGTTTAGAGAAATGACGAGTGACAGGAAAGAATAGAAGGAACAAATATTCTGCCCCGATACCAAAATTGGGATAAGTGCAGAAAATTGATGATGATGATGATATTGATTTGTGGTACACAAAATCTTTTTTATAAATTAAACCATGTATATATAAACTCAAAAACGCATGAAAATTGCAAAATAAAAGGATTAAATATTAAGTTTTAATTAAAAATGTTATAATTACTGACACCATGTTTTACATGTTTATCCTTAAATACCATACAATTAACGTAAGTAAATCTATGATCAAAGGAAAAAACGCGTTGTGTTGTGTGATCTCGGTACAGTGAACTTTCAAGGTCAAAAAATAGCTTTTGTACCTCAAATATCGTTGTCTCTTTTATCAACATCAATTTTTGATAATTGTTATGATATTGCAAGATTTGAAGCCAAGTATTATAAATTATATTATCTATAATAATACTATAAATGCGAAAGTTATGATGTTTGGATAAATGGATGTTTCTTACTAAATCACGCAAACTACTAGACGGATTTTAATAAAACTTGGCAATGTTGTAGATTATGTACCAGAATAATAGATAGATTTTTGATCGATTTGTTTGAATTTTATATTAGTATTTTTGAAAAAAATTGCTTTCTCATATTTTGTAGTTCATTTCATATTCAGCATCACACACGTTTTGATCAGTCCGAAGTTTTTATTTATACACTTAAAAAAAACTTTAAAAGAATTTACGGGCCACGGGTTGGTATATTAAATACCTACTTATTATACCTACAGTAAATATTATTATCATACCATGTAAATATTATTTTCATAGTCCACGTGGACGGAGTTGCAGGCAAAAGCTAGTAAACAAATAATTTTGCCTTTTCTAAATGTGCAAAAGATTATTGATTATTAATAATTCGACAATCAGTCATTAGTGGTAGTCATTTGGCAGTTTAATGTGAATGTGACTTTATGTGAAGCATTTTATTATGATAATAGTCTCTTTAAGGACAAAGGTTTCTGTTAGAGCTAATATTTTTAAAAAAACATTAGCAACATTTTATTTTTAGAAATACATCAAACATTAAAATTAAAACGACCCGAAGAATTTAATAAGAATTTTTATGTATGCGTAACTTTTCAGTGGTATTTCTACATGAGAAGACGCCATCTTGCGCACGAATGGAAGATCCAGCCCACAAAATGGCTTTCACCTGAGCTTGAACGTCATGAAATAATGGTTGGAACACTATCTTTGCTCGTCACAGGATCCTTCTCGGCATTTCTTGCTTGTTATATCTATAATGGAAATCCGTCTACAGTCTACTACCAGTTCAATGAGTATGGCTGGTGGTGGTTTTTCTTACAATTCCCTGTCTTATTCATTTATACGGTAAGTTTTACTTTACTTTAAAATTTGTTTAGAATTGTTTGAATTGAGGTCTATTCAGGCACTCTTATATTTTAAAATATTTATTCCTCTTATATTTTAAAATATTTATTCCTGGAGGTCTACTCCAGGATAGACAGGCGTCTATCTGACGTGTAAAAAAGTAAAAATTATTACCCAATTAACTACAGATCAAATCGCCATGTTATTATCTAATACATCGATGTAGCAGAGCCTGAGAGATTATGTAAATCATAAGACATTGCAGAAAAATGAATGCGTCTTGTGTTAAAACCTTTCTCAGGAATGTTATTAAGTTTTGAAATGAAAATGTGGTTATTTGAGTGTTGTTCAGATTAATCCTCAAGAGGCACAAGTTAGAGCGTTTATTCTTATGAACAAACCCCATTCTTTGTATTGTCGCTCTTCATGAACACTCCCCTAAGAACTTAATCAAAAATATCAGTACTAGAGCTCGACGTTTCGAGCGCTGGTTAATATCAAAGTCATCTGAAAAGCTAGTCCTAGTAGGCCTACACTTAAAATTTGGATTTGTAAAGAACAAGTCCGGCAGCACTTGGAGCACTGATCTTAACTTTGCATTGGACAACCCCATCATAAGTTACTACTATTTAACCTTGAACAAAAAAGAGATTTTTGAAATGCTCTAAATCTTGACCATCGGGCAGACTCATTTGGACTGCAAAAATAATGATATTTGAACCTATTAATTATAACAAAATATAAATTATTCAATAGAGTTTTTAGGTTTAATATTATAAATAATTGACTTTTCAACTCGGTTATGCTTGTCATCATCTCCGAGCATTGACAACAATAATATTTTATACAAAACTGGATAAAACTTTTACTGTTTAAGACAAGTTCTTGATATTAAAACTAGATTTTTATGGTGTAATATAATTTCTAGGACTATACGACCTATATTCTACATCGCCTGTACCACACCCCGTGGCTGTACAAGCATTTTCACAAGCTTCATCACAAGTACAAGCAACCAACTGCTTTTTCCGTCACAGCCATCCACCCCGTTGAGATCATGCATGTTCAGCTGACCATGTGCTTGCCGCTTTTTACAGTTCCTGTACATTGGAGTAAGTTGTTAAATGTATAGATATTATCATCTATTTATAAGAATGCTTACTATATATTGAAATAAATCTATTTTTATGGATTTATACGTCCGGAAACTTGGAAACCGTTGGAGGTAGATGACTAATTAACTGACTTACAGACAGACACCTCCATCTCGTCTTACCGTCAACACGATTGCTGCAAAGCATTTGAAACGTCGGGTGAAACTCTAAATACTGAAAAAAAAACCTGAAAACTGAAAAAAAGAACTGAAATCGTGAAAGCCTTATAAAATACTATACTTACTGTATATTATGAGAGCTTCAAACAGACTTGTTTTTTTAATTTGCCCCGTTTGTTAAGAACATGCATTTTAAACTTACAACATTAAAAATATGATTTCTATTACGTTTTCTTTGTAAATCGCAAAGGAAGCAAAAGTTATTTTAATTCATTCAGCTAACCTAAGTGTCATAAATTAACACGATTTATTACGTTCATTAAATTACGATCTCTCTCTAGAAGTCGTTCCATAAGTCATTTAAATTCAGACCGATGGTAATGGTTACCTAAATTGTTTACATAATCTTATTTAAAATCAATATTAATTTATCTGAGCTGGGGTAGTTTTATTTTTTTTACATATTCTAAGATTTCTAGACGTTTAAGATATTAATTTAAACACCTTACATTGTCTTTTTCAGAATGTTTTGTTACGGTGCATTTATTAATATAGAATAAAAAATATATATATATATTGTACAATAAAAAAATATATTATATTTTAGTGCCATTCTACGCCATAGCCCTATACAATTACTACCACGGCATTATTGACCATTCGGGCATCAACTTCAAGAAGCAATGGTGGCAGCCCTGGCAACCGGATGCAGTTTTCCACGATCAACATCATGAATTCTTTCACTGTAACTTTGGCTTCAACATGTCTCTTTGGGATAGGGTATATATATATATAGTATTTTTTTATCTACTTTTTATTTATAACATAACGAACTAAATGTAAAAATATTATTTCAGTGGCATGGAACAATGAGAAAAGAGAACCGTGTATATACCGAAGATACATATCACGGTGAAGCTCCCGATATAAATTCCTCAGAAGCTAAAAAAATAATTGAAAATGATCCTGAAGTAAGAGAATATATTACAAAATCTAAAAACGGTCTTAATTTAAAAGAATAAATTGATACAAAAAATATGCCAATGCCTTAGTTTAGTGACAAAGGAAAAAATGGTCATTAGGAGATTAAGTTAAATTTTAGATGTACAGCCGAGATATATAAATAAAAGAGTTACGAAGAATTTTTTCAATTTTTTTTTTACAAACTTCTTTACATAACATTCACATAAAAAGTTATACCAGAATATTGTATGGTATGAAAATTTATTATGTGAATGTTATTTTAGTTATTATAAATTGTTACATTCTTAAGTTTATAAAAATATAGTAATTTATTACATGTTATTTAATTATCCCAAAATCATCAAATATAGTTTTTTTCGATTTTTTTATTAATATTGTAGAATCCGATATTCTTTGATAATATAGATATACAGTAGTCTAAACGTTTCTGCAATTTTCTATCTACGGTAATCCCGATTAAAAATAATACCGAGATCATAATAAGATCGCTTCTTTAGTATGCTTAAGTTCTTCTGCTGTGGTTAGTTCATTAATATTTTACTGATAACAATTAATGTTATTATTTTGTTGATTCGTATTATTACTTGAAATTGTACAAGTTAAAAAGGAATGCAAAAATATGAATTTATTTACTGTAATAACAATATAACCACAGATTTTGCATAAAGTGTGGATACAGTCCTAAACAAATATTTCGAAAGCCCACTCATTTAAATACTAAGATACTCGTATGAGCTTTGTATAAGATATATGTTTAGGTACTTGTATCTGGCATTTACAGTGGAAAAAATATGTCTGAAATAATACTATAACATTTTTTTTTCTTACGTATTTTATTAAATGATTAATAATTATGCTTAATGTATTACAATAGTCGCATATATTTAACAAAAATATAATTTTTCCTTGTTAAAATTAAATAGATTTTTGGGAATCTGAATTATGATTATTTATTATCACGTTATTTATCATATTTTTTCTCATTGTTTATTATATCCCAAAATAAATTCTCATTCCTTTTCATTGCTATTGTTACTAGATTAAAAGGACAATTCTTGTCAGATCTTCATTAATTAGAACATGTAATTTTTTAAGTGATCAACTGTTTATAGCATATCGGATTCATATTGACGTCACGTTAAGCGATTATGCGTTAACTTGAAAATTTCAACTTGCGGAAAAATTGCGTAGGTCTTAAGGGCCAAGTGAAAATGATGTGAATACGAGCAGTAAAGCCTGATTTATATTTGAGAAAATATAATTCTTTAATTCAAGGCGCCGAAACTAAGGGATAAACGAGTAGTATAATGATAATGTTAGGAAAATAGTATTATATTCCTATTTATTTAATAAATGGTTTTTAATATGTATAAACCATTAAAAGGTTTATAAAATTTATGTGCTTTATAAGAAAAAAATAATCTTAAACAAATATTTAAAAAATATCTATAAATATTAAAAATACTAATTCGTTAATAAAAAAACATAAGCACAGTTATGATAAAAGTATTTCCCGAGAAATCGAATCGGAAACATATTAATACAATATTTTATATAAATGGTATAAATTCACTTCAAACGTTCGCGATTAGGTAGGAAAAGAAAAATATTGTTATAACGAGGTAAATGAGGTAAGAGAAATGTTTCATCAATATTATTTAGGAAGCATTATTACCATCTGAAATACAATATTTCCTTCGATATTGTTTTGTTTGAATTTAAGTGATTTGAAATAATTTCCTTAACCAAAACAACATAAAGTTCATTTATCTCTTAATACCTTTTGAAGATACAAATACTTTTCACTATTTAACAAATTAGCTTTTAACATAAAAGCTGCATTACTGTTTTAATATTTGTATACTTTTGTTGACAAATATCGCAAAATTATTAACATATTCAGTATATATATAATAAACAATTTATTATATTATTTCTAGTTTTGTTATGATTCTTACGTAAATAAAATAAATCTTTTATAAAAAAATTCATTAACAAAATAAAAAATAAATAAACGGTAAATAAGAAAAAGTAAAAAATATATAATATAATATATAATAGATTTGAAATGAGAATTTTTACTATTAAATATATTTTTGTTATTTATACTACTTTTAATTCAAATTTATTATTATTATTTAAAAGTTCAGTTTTCTTGATTGTCTATCCTGTATTGTTATTATTAAAATAATCCAAGGGTATTTAACGTAATAAAAGTTAATAATACTTATCAAGCCAGCTGTTAATATTTAGCCGATAATATCTATCAAACCAGCTGTTCATATTTAGCTGATAATATTTATCAAACCCGCTGATAACATAATTTGCAGAATATCTTCACAAATTAAAGTACAAAAAATGGACTTTACAACACGGGAGATAATTAAGGCGATGAGTATTTCAAACATAGTGTTTTTATTGAAGAACTAGCTGTTCCTGCGAGTTCGTACGCGTAGATTTTGATTTCGATAAAACGTACCCTTTGTACATACCAATGTATGTACCAACTATTAACCTTCAGAGTCTCATCAAAGTCAATCAAGTAGTTTTTGCGTATCTATAAGAGTATGTTTAATCGCTGGTAAGTAGCAATGATACGAAAATAAAAGATTATTAACTTTTATATGTTAACCCATTGTTAAAAGAAACAAAATGTTAAGAGAAGCCCGTGACAACATATTCCCGAAAACTGCATCCAAATCGTTTAATTCGTTTCTGAGATTAGCGAAACATCAGGTCAGTCTTTACCATAAAATCGAATTTCTAGATCATTTAGAAGTTATTTTTACTAACATTTATATAAAATTTAGTTTTTATAAGCTTAATACTTATATTTTACCTTTATTAGTAAGTCCATTTCTCGGGTAAGATTAAATAAATGAAGTTATATAATATTATAATCAGAACAAAATATAACAATTATGAATAACTTTTTTTATTTGCCTTTTTATTCTGAAAATCCAGAAAAAGTAAATGAAACGAGGAAATTATAATGTTTAAACTATATGAAATTCCAGAGAACGGATTTCACCTCTAAGCCGTTTAATTAAGAGATGCTAATGCAAAGTGGGCCATAATATTGGTCTACAAGATCGAGCGTTCGAGTCGTATGCTTCAGAAAATGATGTGATAGTTGTGCTAAGAAAATTTCGTTATTTATACAAAGTTTTATTATTATAAGTATTTATTTTTATTTACTATATTTATGAACAGGAAAAAGTTTACAATAACAATACTATATTGTTATTACTTGTCGATTATTTTAATATGTTGAAAAATAAATAATTTTATTCGGTAAGCATACTTTAAAAAAACGGAAGTGACAAATTTATAATCATTGTATTAATATGAAAATATGGTAACGTCCAAAATCCGTCGAAAACGACCTCATGCTATGCTGCGATGCTGCTGCCCATTTAAAAAGTTGGTTATCCATTTTCGTAAACTTTCGAGAAGCTCATAGCAAGAAAGTTTCGAAAGAAGCACCTCTTGCCATACACGATCAAAGGTTTTTGACATATCTAAACTAACTACCAGGTCACAACCCATCGGTGTGCTAGATATACCAGAAAATCGCCAGCTGATCGAACATGGCGAAAGTCATATTGCCGGTCTATATGTGTATTATTTATATGATGACATTTTGTTATTTACGATGGAATGAAACTTTATCACTAGGATGTCCGATAAAGAAGTATTTTTCACACATATTAGTTAAAAAAATATATACTTAATAATCATTATTTTAGTTTACGAGTGAGTGACCAAATCGTTTTTTTTTTGTAAGAGTTGTCTGTACAAATAAACAATTATTGTTCACCTTTAACATCTATTAATAGATGTTAAAGGTTTTTCCAAGATGATTACATCTTATTCAAAAAATGAAAAATAGCTAAATCTTCTTTAAACTAGAATACTTACATAAAACTTAAAGTAAACAAGTCTCTGAGGGATGCAAAGAATTCGCAATTCTCGATAATTTAATAGAAGCAGAGAAATGAAACGCTGACGTAAAGTATAAAAATCCCAAAGGACAGAGTTGCTTCATATCAATAACTGCATTTACAGCAGTATTCAATATTTTCCTTAGAATGGACGGTAAGAATAATAATTCAGTAATAAAATGACTTGCTGGAGTCATTTCGTTAGGTATTTATAAACTTATTTATTATAAATTATTATAAGGTCACATAAATAATATCACAGGACAAATTTAAATTGGTTTAAATTTTAAAGGTGATAAACTTAAATTACTTATTTAAATGTATCTGTGTTTAAGCCCAGTAGTCAAAATGTATTGTTTTTAATAGGCTTACATTTGACTTATGAAACGTCAGAACTCAGAAGCAAGTTGCAGCTTTCCAAAGCTCAATGAAAAAAAGCGATAACAAGCAACTGGCTTATAAATTAATTTTTAACTGGCTTATAAATAAATAATCTTATATATTATTATTGAGTCACAGTTTAAAAAAAGTTGCTCAATTAAGTCAGAAGATTACTAAAATTATTAAACACGCCACCTCACCAGTTTTATGGTGTTCTCACATAATAATGTCTTAAATAATAGTAATTTTGAACATTAGGAGTATTTGTATTTATATACTCTCTTATATTATATAAATATATAAACTATAAATTCGAATAATTTCTTAATTATTTCTTAGATATGGTGTATATAATATCTGATAATATTTTATAAGAGCTTGTTGTGTTACGTTTTAAAAAAATGACTAAGGATAAAATAACAGATTATACGCTAACGTTATCGGCTCTTAGCACCAAACGTTAGAAGTGTAAGAAATGAGTAATTTTACTTACATTACATTCCAACATATTGAGAGTCTTCATGTATTATACATTTTATTCCTTATAAAAGAAAAGGCAATTAGATGATATTCTGGATCTTTAGTTTAAAGATAAATATCGTACGATTAAAAATGTATACCTAATTTATTAATACCACATATTTTGTATTGTTTATTGTAATTCTGAAATCTGAATACTAATCAACGACCAACGAATGGGATTCTTATTTAAATATTTATCGTCACAAGACTTTTAAATTTTGTTAAATAACACGGCGTTTGAAGGATTTAAATTCTTGCTGCAAACTATTTGAAAGGGATAAGCTTCAAAGACTTAATGCTAGGTGCGAAATTGATCACGTCTTTACAGGAGTAAGTAAGTGACGTATCTAGCACCCTGTTTTATTGCGATGGTATACTGCTGGTAGACTTTTATTACCAGAAATTTAGAGGTTTGAATGTTGTTTGTTGTCATTTTGATGTGTTTGTTTTTACAAAGACATGGCTAAATGGTAGCATATATAATAATGGACTTTTTGATGACAGTACTTTGTTTATAAGCCAAAGGGGAGGGGGGGGGAGGGGAGGGGAGGGGAGAGTGTTCCATGGCATAAAATGGGAGGCGGTGAGCTCATCGCTGTTTCAAAACGTTTTAAGTCTTACCGTTTATTTGATCTGGAGTCAGAATGTGAGGATCTTTGGGCGGAGGTACCATTGTGTTTAGATAGTATTATTTGTTTTGAAGCGATGGTGCTATAGACAGGCCACAGGATGGACAAATAGTATTTAGTAATTCAATCAATCTTATTATACAAAACGTCACAAAACTCCTGACGATTTTTGCAGTATGTAAATCTAATAATCATATCTTAGGAACTTATAATCATTAATTCACGTAACTTATGTGTAAAAAAATAGGAGATTAAAATAAAAGGAATGGATAACAAAATATTTTTTTATTCCTTGAAAAACAAATAAAAGGACATTTTGATTTATTTTGTTCATACATTTTTGAGATAAAAATAAAGGAAAAGCCATATCAGATGTTCCATAAAAGAAATTGTCTCGGGTCATGTACGGCCGGTCACAGCATGCGACAATATCAGCCAAATCCAAAATACCCAGATTAACGGAAATTCTTAGTATTGGAAATAAACAACATTTTATTTTTCTGTTCAATGCTTTTTTAACTATTCCACTTAACTTGTGTTTTGTCGTTATTATACCACAAAATAAACACTAATTAACTGGAAGATTGCGTATTTATGTCTATTGATGAATTATTTATATTGTTAATTTTACGTAAGCCAGTTATTGTAACAATAATAGCAACTAGTACTAGTATAATCAATTAATTTAATTGATAGTACTAAATTCGTGCTAATCTTGACAAGTCATATTACTGAGAAGGATGATCTTTGTAATGAATGATGTCTAACAAAATTTTGTCTACTGCCTTGCAATTGGGAAACAAAATCGTTTTGTCTGGAGAATACAATGGGTGTGGCATTACATCCCATCCAAGCTGTAAAACCTTAGGCGAGTGACCAAACTTGTATGAGGTCTCGCATTATCTTAGTGGAACACTACACCTTTTCTGTTGAAGTGTATCATTCAGTTTGTCCAGCTGATAACAGTAGACATCCGAGTTAATTGTTGTGTTATCCGATAACAGCTAAAAAAAGTGACTCCTTTAAAATGCCACCAAATAGACCTCACTTTTTTTAATAGATATCGGCTTTTGAAATGCTTTCAGCCATTTCATCTTTTTTGCTCCATGATCTCTTGCGTTTGATATTGTTATATACAATTCATTTTTCGTCCCCAGCAACGACGCTTTAAAAAATGGATTATTTTCGTGACGTTTGAGGAGTGAAGCACAGATGTCAACGGGCCGAAACAAATTTATCTCCATGAGGACATGGGGAACACATATAGCGAGCTTTGACCTTCAACCCAGGCCTTTCAGGTGGTCATAAACAGATGAATTCGATAAATTTAATCTCTCACCGAACTTACGTGTTGTTGTTATTCGCCGGTTTGCATCAACTAATACCCTTATAGCGTCTTTATCAGCTTAAACCAGCCTTCCAGAACGTGGTGCATCTTTGACAACAAAATTGCCGAATTGAAATAGAAATTTTCTATAATAAAAAAAGTAAAATATAACGAAATTGATCCATATTTATAAGGGCACCGACAAAAACTACTGCGTAAAATCAATTTAACTTATTCACACACAAGCCTTGCTATATCAACTTTCAAAACAAAATGACAATGCGACTTAAGTTTGAAGTTAGCTGTGAAAAAATATCTGTTGGGAAAAAACTAAATTACTTTCCAAACAACCTTATATTATATTAATGACAGTTAAATTATTTATAGTGTATTACACATCTAGCGAGGAAAAATAAGAAATGTTTCAGATCACATGTAATTGTCGACCGAGGTCGAACCGAGATGGGTGGTGCGTTGTAACCACCAGCGTCTTGATCTCACAATGCTAATGTAACGTACCTGAGTTCAACATCAATCGACTTTAAAGCAAAAATATCTATCTGCGGTGTGCTCCACTTCATGAAAATGTTCCTGGTGGCCTGTGGTTGCAGATGCTACTGTGGACAAGGTTTCCTTCTGGTCTGGAAAATACGGAGCCATTAGATGAATGTCTTGATCCGTGAACTGTAAAATCTCGCGTCAAGTTCAAAATCTTTGACCTGATTCCCCCTTCCTTGTTTATATAGGACATAATGCAATGCAAATAACAATGATTAACCGATTCTATTCATGAATAATAGCTTCTAGGACTTCAAACAAATCTTTGTGATTGACGTGCCATGATTTTTGTTTTGTAATGCAGTGACCAGACATGACAAAGATGTTTGTCTCCTATTTGGGCTCCCTTACCGATGTCGGAGGCATCTGTCATGAGGTGAAGGGTCACTGAATCCACCCGAATCAGTATTGTTTGTGAGGGTAGGGATCTCAAATTGCGTAGCACTGGATCTGATAATTCTTTTTCGTGATAAGGATGAGATGTCAGGAGCTGTCGGCTGTAATATTGCGTTGTCTGACATTGCAGTCTCCCTCTGTGAACCATCAATAAGGCAAAGTTGATTTGCCTCAACTCAAATCAACTGCCTTTGGATATCTATTTTTGAAGTGCTAGCCTAGCGTTAGGTACTTCAGTTCTGACAAGGACTTCATATTGAGTTTTCTGTCCCATGTCACGCCCTGATGCCTGACGCCTAGAATAGGCGTTGAGTCAAAACCAACACAGATTTGGCAAAATGTAGTTTTTTTTTTATATGATCTAGGGCAATGCTTGACTACATTCCACCTGATGGTAAGTGTAATGTAGTCTTAGATGGTAAGGCGCATTGCCCTAGCAACCTATTCACTCTTCTCTTGAAGACACTCACATTATATTTGGCCGGAAATACCGACGCAGGCAAATTGTTCCAGTCCTTCGCTGTACGTACTAAAAATGAGGAAGCAAAGCGCTTCGTTCGGACAGGTGGAATGTCCACAACAAAAGGATGGATACCTGCCGTGCGTCGGGACGTCCGGTGATGGAAGGGGGACGGAGGAACTAAGTCATGTAGTTCCTGCGCACACTCACCAAAATGTATCCTATAGAATACTGAGAGGCTATCAATTTTACGCCTGTGTTCAAGGCTTTGAAGGTCGGCTTCAACCAATTCGGGATCGCCGATAAGCCTCTTTGCTCGCCTCTCAATTGAGTCCAGAACCGCAAGATGAGACTTTGCAGCACCAGCAAATATGTGACCACAGTACTCTACACACGACCGGATCTGTGCTTTGTATAGAACAAGAAGCTGTCCCGGTGTAAAGTACTGCCGAACCTTCGCAAGAACGGCAAGCTTTGCTGCAGCTGCTCTTGCTCTGGACTCAATGAACAGACCAAAGTTGAGGTTAGAGGAAATCTCTAAACCTAACAACTGAAGCCGGTCACTGTATTCCAAGGATACATTCTGGAATGTAGGAGCCAAGATGAAAGGGCTCTTTTTGGCGGTGAACAGACACGTCTGCGTTTTGGTGGCGTTGAACTTGACAAGATTGGCATTGCTCCAAGCGGAGACTGCCTGAAGTTTGTCATTCAAACGTTGCACCATGGCTTCTCTTTCAGACTGTACTTGGTCTCGACTAGCCCGAGTACTCGGCAGATATCTTTCTACAACTGTGCTGTCGTCTGCGTACCAATAGATACCGGGCTTCAACAGATCATTAATGTGCAGCAAAAAAATCGTCTTAGTTTGTGAGAGTAGCAAAAATTAGAGGTGCTGATGATAGGCCAAAGCAGTCATCTGTAGCAGTTTTCCGTTGATGCTGAGTCTCTGAAAGCGTCGATATTCGGCCACCATATTTAAATGAAAATATGCTTGGCTCAAGTCCAGTTGAATCATCTGAAAAAGTTTTATGCTGATGAATTAATTTAGCTTCTTTAGACTAAATATAGGACAAGTCCCATCGGCTTTTGGAACCAGAAAAACTGTTGAAAGGAAATTGAGTGTTAAATCTGTATTCTCCAATATATAAATGTCCAGCATATTCTGTATTTGCTGTGACATGTGTGGGCTATTTTTAGTGTGAAATGACCTAATTACAGAATCATTCCGCATTATTAATTATTATTATCTTAATAACTTAATGTGTTACGGGTATAATGTTTGGAATTCGTTTTGGTGCCAAATTATACATATAACCAAAAAATTATATATAATATTAAACAACTCGATTTGACATAAAAATTGGAATATCTATTAAAATGACTATATTTTTATTAGGTACTTCAGAAGAAACATTCATCTTTATAATTACCAAAATAACAATTACATTCTTCATTATTCTAGACCCTTTTAGATATAAAATAAATTATAAAACACTCTTAGTAACTGTTTTAATTTAAATTTCTTGGTTGTACATAAAGTTAAACTTATTCTTATAATGACCCTTTTTGTTTTTTATCACTTGACTAGACTTGACTTAAGTTTATTACCCGTATCAAATTACTCTTTGATATTAAGACCGTCTTTTGACTTCTGAATTATATCTTTGACTTTACGGTTACTTTATAAAGTTTTTTTTTATCTTTTAGAAAATTTATTTTGGATTAAATGAATTTTTTGTGAGCACACGGATATATTTTCCAATTGTGTTATGCCATTTAAATAAGAATTCCGCATTTAGTGCATCATATCATTATCTGTTATATACCTAAGTATAACTATTGTTAGAAAACTCAAATGTTTACCTTGTTACATATTAAATGAAGCTAAAGTTACAGTGAAAGTATTCATTGTGTAGGTAATGAAAGACTGCATTCAGCTGCTACAGCTGCCACAAATGTCTATTGGAGTTGGTAACTGCATGATGCGGATTAAAATAGCACTAGAAAAATTATGATTATGTTTTGTACGACCCAAGAAAATGTATACAAAAATAAACAATTTTAGAAATGTTATCAAATCATTAAATATTGAATAGTGTGAATGTCTTTATTTTAATAATTCAAACACCTTAAAAATATATAATATTTTTATATAGTTTTTGAAGTGGTAGTGTAGCGTTAGGCACTTCAGTTCTGACAAGGACTTCATATTGAGTTTTGTGTCCCATGTCACGCCCTGATATTCTAGGCGTTGAGTCAAAACCAACACAGATTTGGCAAAATGTATCGTCATAGTTTGTGAGAGTAGCAAAAATTAGAGGTGCTGATGATAGGTCAAAGCAGTCATCTGTAGCAGTTATCCGTTGAAGCTGAGGCTCTGAAAGCGTCGATACTCGGCCACCATATTCAAATGAAAATATGCTTGGCTCAAGTCCAGTTGAATCATTTGAAAAAGTTTTATGCTGATGAATTGATTTAGTTTCTTTATACTAAATATAGGACAAGTCCCATCGGCTTTTGGAACCAGAAAAACTGTTGAAAGGAAATTGAGTGTTAAATCTGTATTCTCCAATATATAAATGTCCAGCATATTCTGTATTTGCTGTGACATCTGTGGGCTATTTTTTGTGTGAAATGAATTATATCTTTGACTTTAGGGTTACTTTATAAAGTTTTTTTTTTATCTTTTAAAAAATTTATTTTGGGTTAAATGATTTTTTTGTAAACACACGGATATATTTTCTAATTGTGTTATGCCATTTAAATAAGAATTCCTCATTTAGTGCATTATATCATTATCTGTTCTATATTAAGTATAATTATTGTAAGAAAACGCAAATGTATACCTTGTTACATATTAAATGAAGCTAAAGTTACAGTGAAAGAATTCATTGTGTTGGTAGTGAGAGATTGCGTTCAGCTACCACAGGTGCCACCAATGTCTATTGTAGTTGGTAACTGAATTATGCGGATTAAAATAGCACCAAAAAACTATGATTATGTTTTGTACGACCCAAGAAAATGTATACAAAAAGAAATAATTTTATAAATATTACCAAATCTTTAAATATTGAATTGTGTCTTTGATATAATAATTCAAACCTCTTAAAAATATATAATATTTTAAAAACAAAATAAATATCTAACACACTAAAAATCCATTTAAAATAACAATATTAAGGTAATTGTCATTAGTTCAACTTTAAATGATTTATGGAAAGACGTCTCGACACATTACAATTTAATGAACATAATAAATCGTTTCAATTTATGACACTCAAGTTATCTGTGTATTATTAATGATCAAACGAACTTACCTTGTATAAAGTCGATCATTTTTATGAAATACTTCATCCTGAGATATATTTCATTATTTATTATTCATTGAATTACGGCAATCATTAAATGTTTTTTAATTAATGATAGGGGGGGCTCTCAGACACAAAGAGATCAGAAATAATGCACCCCGTCTCTAACTGGTCTGTTATAAAAAACAAATGTGTTGAATATGGTAGTCCAACCTACAGTTTTTCTGATTGTTTTGATGTAGATGCCTGATAGATAGACAGACAGCTGAGTTTGGTGCCTGTCCTGTGCTATGTAGGCTGAAATATGGTTTTATGAATACCGCACTTTGACAACATTTGCTTTATTCATCTACTAATGCAATGTGGTGTGGTTTATATGTTTTTAAGATTAATAGATTTTTAGTTTTAGTTACTAGCTAGCAGTTGTAGAAGTTCTTCTCTTCTTTACCATTAGAAAGTAAAAGGACATATTTGAAAACGATCTTTATATAACAAAATTTTATTAACATTTGAATTTTTTGGTTTAATTATTTAAGAAACAAATTTTTTATACCTTACATGTTTAACCAACCTCAAAAAAAGAAGGATGTTCTCAATTCGACTGTATTTTTTTTATTTTTGTTAACTTAGAAGTTTTAGAAGTTTTGACTGGATGAAATATTTTTAATGTTTCATTTTTAATCAAAAGTCTGATTCGTCGAGTTTAATATAATATATAGCCATAAATAAAGTAAAGCCATGTTAAGCTTACTTTTGATTGCCGCTATCGTCAGACATCTGCTGTAATTTTTTGAAGAGTTCTTCTTTTCCCCGAAACTAATCACATCACAACTTGAATGAAAGTTTAACGATATTTTCAAACATTCATTTTAGTTGTGGCATCTTTTAATATTGCAACGATAAAAACATTGGTTAGGATTTTTTAAAGAAGCCTAAAAGATGTTACCAACGTTCTGATATATACGATCATATATAGAATGTTTAATTCAGCGATACAGTAGTGCAATTGGTTGAGCGACGGGACGGATTCCTAGAGGTCGCAGGTTCGAATCTGTGCTCGTATCGGTTTATTTTTCATTAGCTTAACATGGCTATATGTGTTTACAGACATTTGAATCAAAAATAATTTCCTAATGTACTTATTAAAGTCGTTGCGTCGGGGAACCTAAGTCGCGAATGGTGTCTATTCTATAACGTTTTTGGAGCTAATGAATGAAAACTAAGACCAATTACAATTTGGTACAAAAATAGAATAACAGGTATCATTATTCAGATACAAAAAAAAAAAATAATATTAGTATATTAGTGATATAGGGTAGTTATAAGTAATTAGCCTTAACAGGTTATAAGGCTATAATATTCATCGCCCCTAACGCAAATACAAACATAAAATTTAATTAAATTTAGTGTTCCCAAAACCATTACCAAATACCATTACCGTATGATATTGTTGTAAAATCATTGAATATAAATTAATTTTATGATTAATTAAATATGTTATTTATATGGGAAATTAAGTTTGGTCAAGAGATGGTAATTATGATATCGTATTAATAATGTTATTTTAATCATAAATCTAATTCTCTTCACTTGAAGAGTCCCTGTTTCCAGCATTTATAACTACTATCGTCCAGTGACCAAAATTCGATCGTCATTTTAAGTTTTAATGCCTATGCGAGTTTGGACCAACACTGCAAGCATAGCTTTTTTGGTTTTTATTACGTTAGGCGAATCAACCTTTTTGGAATAATCAAATCAACTATTCGACTTAAATCCAAAACATACTTGGAATTGATAGGACAAACGTAAAAAATTAAGTAACGCGTTTTTTGGCACTTATATTATTCCAAACTGCCACAAAATTTAACTATAAGGTGTAATATGTACCTTAAGGCAGCTTTTGTGAGCGCCCAGAACTTTCGTGGCCCAGACGGATAGCTTGCCAGCTGTTCACTAATTTTGACGAAATACTTGAACTGTGCTCCAGCGATTTGCCGTTTAAAGAATCTGTAATTATGGCTTACTTTCTTTTTAGAAATTTTGACTAGCATCAGCTCTAAATCCAGTAACTAGAGCCTCAGTCCAACAATACTCCTCTTAATTATACAATTACAAACTTTAGTCAAAAAAAGTGTAGAAATACCCTAATTATTATAATATATTTAATTTATCGCCTAGTTTAAAACAACTTACATTGCTGTCTTCCTTTGTATAAGGTTACTTATATACTGAGTGATCCGTTATGTTATTAAAAATTTACATTTAAATATATATATTTTTCTGATCACTATATGATTTTCTAAAGATATCCAAAGTAATATTTTGTTTACTCGTAGCTTACAAACTTAAAACAACGACGCAATCGGAACTTTTCAAACTTTTTTGTTACATGAACTTACAATATAATACACTACAAACTCGCTTCCAAAATACATAGAGAACGTCTTGACTAGACCTTCTCAATATGCTTTTAACCTTACTAAGTTTCAACTTAGTAAGGTTAAAAGAACAGAATTATAAAATATTTTACTTACATAATAAACTTAAAATTTCTAATAATAATTACATGTAGTTGTATATTTAATGTATATTTTTATCATTTTACTACAAAACAAATCAGATACTGTTATCACATAAATTTAAACAAATTCCTTACCAACTCCACGACTTAAACGGAACAAAATTAGATTTTTAAGGAACGGACTTTGTGTGTAGGATGCTTTTTAATTGTAGGATGCGTTTTAGTGTTGCTCAAGTATCGATGTAGGGGGAAGCGCGCACGCTTCTAAAATAGCACTCGCGTAAATATATCTACGTGTTTATATTTTAAATTATTTTTATTGTTGTTGATAAACAATAAGTTACTTTGAAAAAAAAAAGTGTAGAAAGTCAATTGATTTTGGTGAGCATTCTTAGAAAGAAAAATTCTCGCCGGATAATATCACTGCTAAAATAAAAAAAAAATGTTCAGATTGGCCCTCCATTGATTAATTGTGACAGTGATTCTGATTATAAAATGTTTGATGTACGTAAAAAGAATAAAATGAGCTTCTCTACGCTGGAACACACACTGATGTCACTGCATGCTGTTTATTTATTCATGTATTTTATTATAGGACTTCCTGGAGGAAGGTGTGCTGATCATGTTTTCCAACGTGGAAACAAAAAAGACGTTGCGTGGGTTGTTATAAAAAATTACGACGCATGTTAAACAGCTCTGAATCTTCTTCTTCTTACTTTTTGCGTATAGTGCGAAAAGTCGATGTGCTTAGCAAGCTTTCATGACAAAATTTTCCAGACTTAATAATAAGTAACTACTTTGTAAATAAAACTTTTTCTATCGACAAATGACATTATATTTTATTATTATTGCTCACGTCATGTTTGTTACATATTGCTCTATCTCTGGTTGCGGAACGGGATACAATCGATATTTTTTTTTATTTGTATTTGTGGCTTATTCTTATGTCATAACTGCGTGCGAACCTAGTAAAATATAAAACAATAGACTATCTTTGATCCACGAAAATTTTAAGAATATGTCATTGTTTTTTTTTTAACGTATAAATTCTTTTCAAAAATGCACTTTTAAGAGACTGATTAGGTCTCCAACGCACCCAGGGATAAATTAGTTTCGAGATCTTCTAGATCTCTAAAGCACCAGCTGAAAGTTTTTTAAAAATGATGTCGCAGGGAACGTGTTAATAAGTTATATGCCTGTGAGTTGATCGATTTCGTAGTAGATAAAATCGTTATCGTTTATCGTGGAATACAGGCTTTTTAAACGACAATCTTGTCACACAAGAAATAGTCCAGTCATTAGGTAATTTTACCTGGAAAGTATTCCGGGAATTTAGAAAATTGGTTGAAATATGTATTACGGTATGCTCTTTTCGAATTTTAACTTGCTACGTATCTTTTTGATAAAATGGCGCCAAATAACAGTTTTTTTTACATTTTTTTTTAATTTTTTATCTAATATAAATATCCGAAGCATCACGGAAAGCGCGAAGCCATCCCGTGGCGTCCCATAAAAACGATAAGGTCAACCGTCTGTTTTTTTTAATGGATAGCCTTAAAAATGGCAGCGTTTCTATGCTGTCGGGTAGTCCCACATAACCCCCCGGTCATCACCTACTTAGCCGGTGGTAACATCATCATCTGTAACGGATTTTTCCAACACAAAAAAAAAACAAAAAAAAAGTGTTGTTACTTTGTTGAATATGCGATATCTTAAATTATCCACTCTTACTTTCTTTGGCGCAAGTAAATTAACTACACAAGTCCAGAATTAAATCCAGTACAATGTTTTAGAACAGAAGACATCATTCAAGCAAGTCCGCTTTCTGTCAAAGTGTAACTTTGTAAAACTATGTGGAAACAGGAACATCACATACTGAACTCCAGTGAGTCATAAAGATTTTCCACTAGCGTAATTTGCTTTATTTGAAAAGTTTAGGTAGATACGGTCAATTGGATTTCAGTATGTTTAATCCGACTTTAAGTTTTACTGAGTCTACTGTATAACGCTTTTATTTGGACATATAAGATTTTATATTTTTACGCCATATTTATAAGAATCAAAAATATTAAACCGATTACTTTGAAATCTATAATTGATTTAGGCCAAAAATAAGTAAGGGGACGAACACCCTTAACCTCCTGGTGGTGCTAGCTGGGCAACAACGGTTACTGAGAACCTTCGGCTTCCGGCCGTTGGCCGCACCGGGTAATGGCGCGGTGGGGTCGGCCATGGGGGTTCGTGCCCGGTCCAGGGCTGACAAGGACGGGTAACTCTTCGGGATGGAATGCCTTCGAGGGGGGGGGGGGGGAAGCTAAGACCTCTTTCCGCGGAGCAGTTAAGATGACGCTGCTCGGCGGTATGATGATCCGAGCATCGAGGGAGGGAGAACATAGGTCCTATTTGACAGGCCGTCTGCGTCGGTTAGGGCTTGGACCTCTTTGCGCCAAGTAGTTTAATTACTGCTCTATGATGTGGTGTATCGGGAGTCGGGACCTCTTTCTACCAAGCACTGTGTAAAGGGTGCTTGGTGGTGAGATGTTCGGGACGTTGCCTGGGCTGATCGTTGCCGAGTGCGACACCACGGTTGCGCTTGGTGATGGTTAGTCTAGGCGTGGTGGGTTCCCGACTCGTCAGGTTCGATGTAATGCCCCCTGCCTAGAGCCGGCTTTAGTGCGGCCCGGTTTGACCAACACCGCTGTACCCGCTGGGTCGTATCGAGAGTCTGCTGACCGGTAGTCTCTTCTCGGGGAGACCACCGCGGGGCTGGACAAGGTCGATGATGGTCGAGTCGGGTTACCCATCTGATTTTTTGCGACCGAGTCTGACCAGAAGATCCCTCCACATTCTGTCAAGCCTGCAAAAAAGGGAAGGATGTTCTCGTTGCGGAGTGCCCACTTTGTGGATCACGTCGGGACATCGCGTTGAGCGCGAAAGAGATGCCGTGATGTTCCACTATGACGGTGGGGGCAAACGTCAGCTTTAGTGAGTAGGAGTCTCACATAACTACCTCCATCATCCCCTGGTTGGAGGTGTGTATCCATGAGGATTCCTGAAGTTAATTATAAGTATATTTATATAAATTATAAGAAGTATAATTGTTCTTTCTATTTTTGTATTGTTTTATTTAATGTTACATTATTTTTATAATATAATTAAGAAAATATTTATTATTATATTACAAAATAAAGAACACTAATCTACTCTTCTTCATACGACGGCAAGCGTCAGCATTTAACACGCATTTATAAAATAATAGGTCTTATGGTATTAAACTCTTTAGAGATCTCTAATTAGACACGCCGCAGAAGGATTTGCTACATGCGCTCTTCTTTTACTAAATAATGTTATTTAAAGTAAACATTTTTATGTCAACACTTATACTCTATTCTTTATACAAAATTACACATTCAGTCTTTTATTTTCATTATTTACATACAGGCTTTATTATTTCTTTGAAAAAAACACCGTATTACATCTTATGAAAGAATTCTCAATTGTTTATTTTTTTTTAATAAAATTTAGTTCGAAGTCCAAAATTTAACAAAAAACTATTAAAATTAGAGACATTAAAAATCACACTAAAGTTGATATAATTTTTAGTTTAAAAAATAAAAATATCCTTAGACCTACTTTCACTTGGGAATTAATTTAAAGATGTTATTCTATAACCTTCTTCTATTAAAATATATGATAATAGTTTACTCAATCAATTTATTTTCACAATATTTTTTCATACACTTTTGAACAGAACAGAACTTTTTTTAAGTGAACAGAAGAGCAGAACGCGTTTTTAGAAGTCGTTGCTTAAAACGCTTTTTTATATTATTCATATACAGTGAGATAATTTAATCTATCTATCCTAATACATTTTTCTTCTATCGTTATAAATTTTAAAATAGTCTTTTATTTAATAAATTGAATCCATGCGGGCTAAGCTGCAAATAAAACTTATGAGTTACTTTGTAACTAGATCGTAAAATGTGGAAACTAATTCAACAGTTAGTTTTTGTTGTTGAAGGATCTAAAAAATTTCTGAAGAACTCAACTAGAGTCTAAAGTTTCATAAGTTTAATTAAAAATCCTTTTTAATTTGACGTTAATGTACTTACATATTTCATACGTACATATTTCATAAATATATTTTATTCCAATTCATTTTTTAAAACCTTGTCCTTAGGTAATAGGAAATTATATTAGTAAATTCTCATATTTTCAACCACTCGTGGACCATTTCTCTAAAAATATATTAAAAAAAATACACTTCGCGAATTAAAGAATGACATTTAATAAAAAATCACTTTTAACACATCTTAAATTAATTTTGAATATTAATTCAATATACAAATCTTCTTCATAATTATAATAGAACACAAAGTAAGAGTTTTAAGCAAAACCCATTTTTAGTAACTTAAGGAGTTATTTTGATATTGTAAGGGTACCTACTTAAAACCTTAACTTACTTAAACACATATCCAAAGACGTAACTTGAAGTAGCTAACTTGATTGAACAAGAAAATAAAAGATAATACGAATTTAAAAACTCTTTCCTCGGAAAATGTCTTCACGAGCAACGAGTTTTTATATCCCAGATTATTAATATGATAAACCACTTCGTTTTAAATTTTCATTTTTACAAGTAATATTGTGCTCTAAAACTCCCGTAATTAAAAAATAAATAAATTGTTTGTAAAATAATTTATCGAAAAAGAAAAAAATAACAAAAAAAGACGAAACAAACTTTGGAAAACCTTTAAATAGACTAAGTTTTTGCAAATTTCTCCAGTAGATTATTTATTTTTTTTTGTGTCAAACTCATACAATTCCTTGATCTCTATTTGAGTGTTCTTTAATAAAATTTACACTGTAGCAAAAAGTAGAACTTGTTTAAATATCTTGTAATGTGATTTAGGTATTTATATTAATATGAAATTCTAGCTTAGATGCTATTTAGATAATCTTGTCAATGGCGCTTATAAATCACTGGGCTTTATCCTCATAATAACATTTATATAAGGAATTTTAAAAATAGCACAGTAACAAACTAGAACAAAGAATGCCATACAATAGTTACGTTTTTAAATTTTATTACTACAATAGACTAGAAAACAAAATAATGGACTTTTTAAAAAATATTGCTACGTGTATAATACAAAAAAAGCACAATATAAATCAAAATTTTACGATTTTTTATAAAATCTACTTAAAATGACAAACTTATAATAAAACCTTTTTCAAAATCAATTGATATTGTGTCATAATAAATTTGTAAGCACATATTTTACTACAACATTGAACAAGCTACTTTTAATACCTTTAACTGATATAGAAAAGTTCAAATATTTATTAAATAATCTTCAATAAGTTAACTCTTGGCCATTGCCGTCGCCAAATATTTTCAGAAACCCTTTTTGAGTGGATATACTTGTCACTTCAAAACTAAATCTCAAAGTGTAATGGAGAATAGTTTCAACGTTACCTTTTGACGAAGGTTCAAGAGGACAGAGAAGTTGGAACATCAGGCTGTACTTTACTAAACTTCTACTAAAATTAACTTACTCATTGCCAATAAGTGTAACAAACCTTTGGCCATATTAGAATAATCCAATTATAATGATTTTTATTCACGTATCACACATACACACACACGTACATACATTACGCTCATTACACACATACATACATTACAGATAAATGAAAGGTACAACTATTTCCTAAATGTAGAAAAGATAAAGCAATGATTCTTCACTTACTAACTTCATAATTATAAATAATTTAATTGCAATAATTTATTTTTGACTTTTCTTTTCACAAATGAAACGTTTTAGTAGAGAAAGGATTTTAATTGAAACGTAAACTGTTTTTTTTACGTCGGTTTAGGTTGTTCTATGCAAGAACCAAATGGAAATTTAAATTCCAAAATGATTGTTTAAAATTTATGTATAAAACTGTGTTAATAAATATACTATATTCTTGTTTGTAAAAATATTTTTTTGTTGTTTTTTCAGCTACACCTTGATATTTTCCGGACTTACAATCAAAAGATAGAGCCTTACAGTTCGGACCTCCAAACTGGATCGGTGGTTCACGAAACTCTGATAATTGTATACCTGCTAAGTAATTTGTGATAATTGATTACCTACATTTAATACAAGAATTGTCATATTGTGTCTGTGTGGTTTAATTGCCTGAGACCTACGCCTCGGATCCTGTACCTAAAGACTCCATCAAAAACGAGTAAGTCACTAATACGCCTCTATTCCCAAAATGTTTAATTATTTAAACTTGCATGTAATTAGATTTCCATTATAAACTAAAAATTTTAAAATTTATTCTCACAATTTTATTACTTTGCAGCAATTGTTCAAGGAATATTTAAGCAAATTGCAATAAATGTTTAAAAGAAGACGAAATGTAGATATATATATTTTACACTTATTTTCCACATATTTAACGTCATGGTAAAATCTACATTCAAAAGAAAGACGGTAGCTCTTCAGCTACGAGTACTTGCCTTCCCAGTTGGCTACAGCCGCAGTGCCTACAACAATTGATGTTCCATATCTCAATGCTGGAATTGCTGCTGGAATTGCTGCTCAGTTATTAAGCTGGAATCTAAACTCTTCGCTCTATATATTAGTGATACATAATTTATACGTTCTTCTAAATTATACATAAATGACGGATTTATGCTTCTACCATTTACGATTACAGCACAATAAAGACTTGTTAATTTGCTTTATAATAATTATCATGAGGCACGGCTTATCAAATATTTTAGACACACGTAATGGTTCTCAAGTAAATACTTATAGTTCTAATATTAAAGCGAGGAGTACCTCATATTCATTATAATATAATTTTCAAGTATTTACCAATATATTAGGTCAATATTTACTTAATGATGTTCAACCAATGTTAAATCGACGCGATAAGATATTAACTACATTTATATTATTTTATGTTAGGAAATTAATAATTTATAAACTTATAAAACTAATACAAATATAAAATTCGAATCCTAATAGGTATTGCTGACTTTGATTCATTCATAAAAAATAAAAAATATGAGACTATTCAATATTAAACATGTCTACAACTTCTATTTAAACATGAAACTTCATAAAATTAAACTGGAATTCAATTAGACAGTTCAGAATGAACGTTTATTTAGAATAAATGTTTTCTCATACAAAATATTACTTATATTGTACAATTTACATTTTAAGTTTTGTATATTATTTTTAGATATATACTCAATATAGCTTTATAAGTGGCTATTAAAGAATCCATCATATAAGCCAGTTTATTTCCAATTGGCAAAACGCTATGCAGCTTGCAATTATCGTAAAGTGGTCGCCAGTGTGAGATCTATTACGTATAAGAGCTGTTACACTAATATTGTTCTGTGGAGAATTGTAATAGCAGCATATAACAATATATATAATACAACACCATATCCATACTAATATTATAAATTCAAAAGTAACTCTGTCTGTCTGTGTGTTTGACCGTTACGCTTTCACGTTTAAACCACTTAATCGATTTTGATGATATTTGGCATAAACATAGATAAGATGTTAGGAAAGGACGTATACTACTTCTTACTACCGGAAAATAATAATTCCTACGCGATTCAACGTAAATCGGAAAGAAAACACCGCTGCACTGCTCTCTTCGGATGCGTTGGCATTATATTAGATAATATGTTGATGCAATGTTTTAATAAAACGTCTTTAAAACTTTTTTGAATCATGACGATTATTAAATATACATTTACAGCAAATATAAATATATAAATATACATAGGGAGCAGATCGCTGGGCGCGTTGCGACGGTGTTGGCGCATAGGGCGGGGGAAGTGGGCTAAGATGTAGTATCATCTTCAGAGGTTTCGTGAAAACACGCGAGGGCAGACTTTCGTTCATTCTTTGGTTACTTAATTCACCAGAAATAGTTAAGTATGTATTTAGTATATTGGCGTATATTTTTTGTTATTATACGTGGTTTTTGTGTACCTACTTTTTGATACTTAAATGATAAGGATACTTAAGTATAAGGTATTTTCAAAATCATCAGTTTTTTTTTAATTTGTTATTTTGCTCTTAGTCTTTAATACACTATCTAATTCGGACGAAGTCCCGGGTAAAAGCTAGTAATATATATTTTTGATATCTGTTTATCCTTCTGAGTACGATATTACTTATTAAAACCTTATTATCATTGTAATATTACACTTAGAATATCACACTCAGTTCTTAGGAACTGAGGATGTATATACATAATAAGATCTCAAAATCGTGTTAGTTACGTACAGCGTCTAATGCTATTATCATCGATTAAATATTGCTACGCTATATTTTGATTTATCTATATAAATTGTATAATAGATATTTTTTTTAGATATGTTATTACATTTAGGCAAATCTTTCAATTTAATAATACTGAAGAGAATTTTCAAAGAAAAAAAAATCTTTAAAACTTCACAACGAAATCATTAATATTTGCAGTCATAAATTTAGATTTTAATTGGAGAATAAAAAAGATTGGCAAGTTGATCAAATCTATCGAAGGTATTTGATAGGCCAAGAACTATGACTTTAATTAGTATAGTTCTGGCTTTAAAATACCTTAGCCAAATGATATGTTCATTTCAAGGTGTCACGTTTATCATCGCTTTTTAATTAGCACCGTTGAACTAAATTAATCATTTCAGTTTGTGTTCAATAAATCGAAACTAATTGTTGGTATGTATATATATATATATATATATATATATATATATATATATATATATATATATATATATATATATACCAACAACAATATATATATATATATATATATTCGATACGATCTTGTACCTACGTGCAGATGAGTTTGACAAGAATGAATAATGTGGTCGATGGTGATCACTAATCTCCCTGTGATTTACACAGTCATTTCATTGAATATAACACAAAAATTAGATATCGATGGACATTTTTAAAAACGCGATCACAGTGTTAGATCTCCTAAATTCTCATGTCTTACCTTACTTACTCGGACACTTAATTTTTAATCTTAAATTAAGTTTTTAATCTACAACTTCAATAACGTCTAATAGTAGACACTACGTAACATTCAGGATTTTTGTTATATTTAATGACAATATAATATGTTATAGTGACATCATGACCATAATCTAAAGTTATTGCCGCCACAATGTCTTAACAAAAACCTTGGTAATTTGTACTGTATATATAATTTGTATATATTCCTTTTGTTGAGCTACATAGCAAAGTATTGTAGCTACATAGCAGGAAGTTTTCTCATCGGAAAAATGTCAAATATAGAAACTGTTCACTTAGATATATTTGCATGCATCCTTCAGATATTAATTGTATGGGTGTTTTTCTTACTAGTACTGTCGTCCTCGTAAATTTTAATACGACTAAGGATGGCATATATTAGCATCTTAGGAACTGAAATACTTTACTTACCCGTGAAGGAGACAGCACTCTCCCTATTTACCATGTTTTTGTAAGTCACCAATACTTTGCTATATTTTTATAATAGTAATTTTTTAACTCATTTATAACTTTTTTAAAAATGCGCTTATAAATTCAAAAACCGATTATTCAAATTCCAATTGCAGTTTCCGAAGTTATCGCCTTCTAATAAAAAAATCCAAAAAACAGTATCTCGCTTTATTCTAATTTTAGCCTATAAGTTTTAATTTTAGCGACTATTTTTAAATATAACCTTACATTAAATACGTTTTTAAAAATATTAAAAGGATACTAATTACAGAAACAAAGTATTTACGTAATATTTTTTAAGTTGTCAAAAGTAAAACGTATGATTTACAGAAAACAATGACAAATTATTTTTTTCTTTAATGATTATTTATTTTTACATGTAGGTGTACTAATCTATATTTTAAAAAAAAAATTATTTAATATCTGAAACTGTGCTAAAATAGTACTAAAAGTAAACTTCAGCCCCTTCAGAGCAACAATGATCTGACAAAAGGCTTTGTTGTGGAAGTCCTTGCCTTGTTATTTTAGTGCAATATTTCGAGAAAACATACTAGAAATTTTAGATTGGAACTTCATTTTTATTCTTTAATATATATAACGTATTATAATGAATTACTCAATATATTGCAGGGTAAATATATTAAGTACGACATTAACTTATATAGGTATTTCATAATTTAAAAACATATCCCGGCAAACGAAGAAAAACTTTATAGTTATTTCTCAATTTGATATGAACTGAAGAGTGTCGATCATATTACCACACATGACAATACTTTCTGAATTGATTTTAATTCCTCTATCTATTGTTAATATTGTTTTAATGTAAGTACCTAATTATCATCCCTATTTACGAAAATGTTTTGAAAAACATTACTGTATTTTCTATAGCCCTATCCTTATTTAATATGTAAAGATTGTGTGATTGAGACATTTGCATAATTATATAATTATGAATGAATAATTAATATGAACATTACCTACCATTATATTTAATATGTAAAAATTATTTTGAAATGCAATTTAGTTTATTATTCTTCTATATACTCTTTGAAATTTATAAAATAATATATTAAATATAAATTGATTAGTCTATTCCATGAATAAGTTTATCTATTTTAATGTAAAATTCAGTAGTCGATCATGGGCTGATAAGATTGTATCATATGTTAGCACATAAAATTCAAATTAATTATAGTAATATATTTATTTATTTAGGACAACTTACAAAACACAGGAGCACAAATTCTGGGTCAGATCATACCAAGGAGGAATAAGGGAAAATCTTGGTCTGCGGCTTCTTAAAATCTTTAGTGTTTCTTATTAAAAAACCCAGATCTTGAAACGCCTTAGATGTTATTTTGTCGATATGAGAGTGAAATCTGATCTTACCATCGAAACGAATACCTAAATCTTTGATATGATCCACCTCTTACGTCTTATTAATAAGACTTAGTAATTAGGGACATCCGCCCCGGTACATAGCACTGCTGTTACGAAACTATATCGACAAACAATTCTTCTACAAAGTGAATTTAAATATGAACTAGTAATAAATATTAATGTAACATTAACAAAATTTTATTACTTACCGGCAGACGGGTGCTAATAACATATTTTTTTGCAAAATACATAAAGGTTCATAACGCCAAAATGAATAGCTGAAAATCGTAAATAGTTAATGTTTCGATGATTCTGAATTATTTTGTATTTCAAGCCACTTGGATTTCTGATTCAGTTTATTACAATGAATATTTATGTTATAAAACAAGTGGCAGAACTCAAGTCGTTCATTAAAGTTTCGGTTTGAAATTTCGTTTCGAAATACTTGAATATTAATAACTAATTAACAGGCGGTCTGGCAAGCGACGACTTCCTGTAATAAAAGTTATTTATTCAAATTAATTAATAATTTGCTAATATTAGAAAAGTTTATGTCCAGAAAATTTACCTAGTTTAATAAAGACTTTTCCAACTTATCATATTATAAAATAAATATATTCCACGAGGACAAAATCATCTAATTTGTACAATTATACATTTTTGTTGAGTGCAATACACAACACTCACAGTTCTAAGAATTTGCTCCTCTTTTTAAACAAGTACTAGTGAAGTCGATGATCTCTTTCTTCATTTTATGAACAGACGTTAAGGGTGAAGGAGCGTTTAGTAAATCTTCTTGCGACATTTATGTATCATAAATACTGATACAGAGAAAAATACAAACAAAATATGTATGTTGATCCTCAACGTTGTCATATAATTTATAGCGTATATTTTTTAATAGATTTACTTAATTCAGAAGTTAGTATTTATTATTACATACATACATCACTGAAATATAATTTAAGTGGTATTATATTTTAAGTATTTATTTACGTTCAGAAATCATTGAACTTCTTGGTTACATTTAGTGAATATTTAAAGCTGTATTAAGTTTAAGGGTTTTTCTTGAAATATTTATTTATGTTAAAATAAAAAGAAAGAGCAGTACTGCAAAGTCTGCAAATATAGCCTGCGTACCAATACAAATGAAATAGACAAATAGGACAATGTAATAGGACGTATCATTCTGAAACATTATCGCATTTCTTAGATATAAAACTATTTTTTTTAGCTTTATATAGTTTTGTAGTGTTAATAGATTTTTTATGATTTGAGTCTGATGACGTGAGGGCGCCGGAAGAGATTAGATTACTGGCAACTGTTAGTTTTTGGTGCACTAAAAAAAAAAGTTAATAAGTACATAAATTTCAACGAATCCACTTCTAATACTCCAAATACTATTGTTTAGGTTTAGTGGGTTGACAAGTTTGAGATGCTATAAACATAATCAATAGGACAGAAGGAGGCGAGGGCGGTGTTTAGGTTTATCTATTTACAAGCAATTGTCGGAATAATTACCAGTTTTAACAGTTTCTTTGAAAATTGTTTCACATTGCATTAATCCAAATAGTACTTAATAAAAAGATTTGAAATATTAAAAAAATTAAATTAAAAATTTAAAAAACCCCCGATACAAAAAACCTCTAAAAAGAATAAAAATAATGTTATTATGTACTTATTGAAGTCGTTGCGTCGGGGGACCGTTGTACGTACGTTGATAGTGTATATATTACGAAGTTAATCATTGAGGACTTACACTATACGATTCGATATCGTAATTTATTTATTTGCCTTGTTAACTTACTTGCATTTTAATTTCTTCCTTTATTAAACGGTCCCCCGACGCAACGAATTCAAAAAGTACATAATAACATTATTTTTATTCTTTTTAGAGGTTTTTTGTATGGGGGGGTTCTTAAAATTTTTAATTTATTATTTTTTCTGCTTTTTAAAGTTATGTTACTAGTTTCTGAATTGTACTAAATGAACCTACAGACACACAAATTTTCAATTGTTTAAGTAGGAAAAAATGGTTTGTTTGTTTGAGTTGAATAAGCTCCAAAACTACGGAACCGATTTTTAAAAAAATCTTTTAGCATTAGAATCCTATATATATCCTATATATATATATATATGAGCTTACATTTGTAAAAAATAAATACATTTTCTCTACATATTTATATAAATGGTAGTAAGTAGATAGCTTGTATTTGTAAACAAGTTACTTTACTCCTCTACTTATTTAAGAAATGGAACGGAATGTTAAGAAATTATACAAGTATTTATATTATCATATAATATGTTTTTGATATATATATACCGGGTTAAGTGTAATTAAGGCATCCCCCCTTGTAGGCAGCTTTTTTACTAAATCATTCCCGACAACATTTGTTCTACGACTTTTTTTAATTAATAGTCTTTAAAATGAAATTATCCCCATACAAAATGTATTTGTTGCCTCTGAACTTGCATTAATTCTGAGCGTAATGATGCTACGCATCTGGCGTAGCCAAAATACGTGCCAAGACCACGTGCAGCGAGGCGCGGGCTTGCGAGGTGACGCATCGGCGGCGATGCACTTTTAAACTTGACCTCAGTGATCATTTGTTTGTCACTGTATTGTACTTCTCACAAAATACGGAGTAATAAATAACAAAGACAGCAAAAGCTTATAAGTATTTTTTTTTTGTGTTATATATAAATATTTGTAAAAAGTAGTAGAACAAATGTTTTGAAAAAATGTTTTTTTTTTCAGTTATTATATTTACCTAAAAGTACACCGTCCAAATGGAATTATTTCTTTTCGAAATATATTGAGTGTAGTCTTATAATCAACATTTGAAACTATTTTGGTATATTACCACAATATAACTAAATTCTAAATTATTATAATGACTAAATACCTGTCACTTCCACCTCTTGCTGCGCGCGAGATCCTACAAGTCTCTGCCAACTTTCAAAACTCAGACGACCGTTGCTGAACCTCTACAGATAGCCACATTACCCCCGCGAATCCAACACTAAAACTTGTACCTCGACTAGAAACCGATGTCCCGCGAAATCCGGATCTTTACAGCTGACCCGTAGCTCAACTGTAAGCTATCTACCACCATTTATCTCAGTAGATAGATGTGCCCAGATGACAGAGATAATATCGTAGCGAATGGCATGTAGTTCAAAAATTAAAAATGGAGGCTGGACTAATCAATCAGTGCTACATGATCACAGCTGATTGTGTTATTTCCCCAGAATTTAAGATCATTTCTGTAGTAGTTCCATCAAATTGGGTTAATCAATTTAAAACAGATGAATTTGCTGTAGTAGTAATATCCTTAAAATATTCGTGATATACATTTTATTTTAAGGTTCCAGTAAGTTTATAAATCATTATTTTTTTGAAAGTACTATCATTTTAAAATTATCGGTGATATCCAAAATTTTTGCGAATTCATGATACTTATTTGCTACTAATAAGAACGAAATTCATGAATTACCAGCGTTGCATTATTGGTTACATTTAGGACAATTTAATATAAATCATGATCTTTTAATACAATATCTGGGATATGTCGCTATAATGTGTTTTATATAACAAAATATTGTTTTAAACAAAATTCGAAATACAAAAATATATTAAAAAATAAAACGAATAACATCAGTCTTAATCTTAGTGTGTATACTAATTATTGTAACTGGTAAAATTGAACTAACCAAAACTAAGAATGACACTGTAATACACTTTTTGTTTTTTTTTTACTTTTATTTGATAAAGTGTTAATGCTAATCAAAAGTATAAAAGGGATTAGAAAAATGTTTTTTTTAAGGTTGTCTTTTTACTTACAAAAAGTATTTCTACTATACGGCACTACACTTTCAAATCAATTCAATCAAATTAATTTATTTAGTTAGTTATGAATTGTTGATCAAAATTAAATTGAAAGGCAATTAAATAATATAAATGATTAGCAGAACTTATAATGACAGTATTTCTGCCATATTTAAATTTATATTTATATAATTACACATATACAAATACTAATTTTATTATAATATCATGATGATGATGATGAAATTATTAAAAAAAAAACTTACTCCGCAGTTACAAGCTATTTCAAAGTCGAATAATCTAAATCCTTATTCGATTAAATGAATTGACATGACCTGACATTTTAGAATTCATTCATGTGTTATTAAAAGTTTAAAAGTTTAATATGCAGTAATTATATAAATGGTTATTAAATTTTTAATATGTAGTTATATTGTGTTTTCTAAGGTTTTCACGGGTACTACACATTGAAATAAAACTATTTTTACGGATTTAACTAGCGTATATTGAATTAAATTTTAAATTTGCATTTTAACTTTAAATTTAATTTTAAATTTTACAAGATTAAACACGATCTAAAATTATAACAATAAAAAACAAAAACATTTATAAATATTATATGTTCCACACACACAAAATACATCAAAAATACATAAATATATAACCATAAATATATAACCATAAATATATATAAACTATTAGATATATACAGAGAGAAATAGTATGACGATTATTTGAATATGAGATAATAAATAAATTTAAATATATTACAAGTAACACTACGCAAGGTTAAAAAAAAAAATATACAATATGATCTAAATATTGTGTTTTGTTTGGGTATTGTTTTTATTTTGGATAACCCGGGTAGGCTATTCGAGAACTCTATTACGAAAACCTCTTGATGCCAAGTTATTTGACAAGGAATGTTGGATTCGTTTGTTACACTCTTGTCTAAAGGTTTTTTACCAAATAAACGACACTTAGAATTTACGACAAAAATAACATATTTTAACAGCAGATTATACGTTTTTATTTTTTTTACCGATTTTACATTTACAGTAGATTTATTACTTTACCTATGTACATATATAGACATACCGAATAAAAAAATTACAACCATATAAGAAATTATATCAGAAATTAATCTTTAAAAACAAATATGAAATGTCTTTTCATAACAATATTTGATTCAGTGCCTTGTTTCGTTATGTTATAAATAATATAGTTGGGATAGTACAATATGTACGTTATCCCAAAGAGTTGTATTTAATCACAGGGAAAGAATTCATAGTGTATGTCGTACAAGACTACATTCTTGCGATTTACTATTCTAAAAATTGGCAAGCGTATGATCAGAGCAACGTAAATGGTCTGGACGGAGCGATTGGCTGTGGCAGTTAGTTGACTGTTATTGAAAACTTATTTCGGGATGATTTAAGTATTTTATATAATGTTTGTCTCGTAGAATTTCTTATTATCAAATATTTTTTCTATACGTCTACTTGATTATCAATGATTGATACAAAATTTAACTAAATTTAAACACTTAAACATACAGTTTTAAAACAAAAGTAGTTTAATTTGAAAAAAAAAACAATAATGTGATAAAGATAAGAGGTTATATTAGATGTGAGACTGCGGACCCTTTGTTTCAATATTACAGATGTACGCAATTAAACCGAACATCATGAAAAATTTGAATTATTTTTGAAGATTTCAATAAACATATTTTTCAATTTACTCTAAAGATTGTTTATTGGCCAATTGCAAATACAATAAAGATAATATTCTATTCATAATAGCAAAATATAAACGATGAAGCAATTACTTTTCAAGTCTTGGATTCGTTTAAGAATCTTGCTAAAGGTTGAAAGTTGTTACGGAAGTTAAATTGAAAGAAAAGAAATGACTTGATTTTCTAATCTTAATGTTATTATTTTAAAATCAATCTTAATGTTTCATGGATATTTCTAAAGTAAAATTTAAAATATAATGTAAACTTGAGGAATTCTGAGCTACACAATCGACGTTATTTTGACCATCAACTTGCAGGTCTGGTTTTATTTATTTATTTTAAAAATTATATTTTGAATGCTAAATAATATCTTTTAGACATTCAGTTAGCTATATTCAAAAGCCATTTTTGAGACGGTTTGCACGTTTCCATACCAGAGTGCGCCGGCCGACCGTACCACCGAAAACGCGATAACCCTATATTTAAAATCTGTAATATCTTCAAAAATATTCATTAGGGCTATATTGTTCCATATTAAATGTAAAATGTATTTAAGGTACTTAATTAGATAAGAATTAATGCTGTATTGTTTAAAATCGCTGCGTAAATAAGCCATTATTTCTCAAAAAAAGTAAAGGATAAAAATTGGCTATTGTGGGTTATTCCTAAGAGATAAACATATACCATGGCGGACTTTCTTGTAGAATTTTTTAATTTATACAATACTTAGTACATTATTTTGATCTATCTCGTAGAGTTCAGTCAGCGTTTGGAATGTAAGCGCTAAACAATGTGTTTGCTTACGACTTCGCATTAGAAATATTGAAATTAAGCATGTTATTATATATATAAATCTTCCTCTTGAATAAAAAAAATGCATCAAAATCCGTTGTGTAGTTTTAAAGATCTAAGCATACTAAGCAGACATAGGAACAGACGCGGGAAGCGACTTTGCTTGTACTAAGTAATATGATACTTTTCTGACATTACGTTGTTAACATTAACAGTAAATTGACTTTTCGTCTTTTTGGATATTTTTAAGCCCTATTAAAAAAAAGTCAGTAACATACATAAGATATCGAAGTAATGGCTTGACAATTTTATAAAAGACTTACGAACAATACTGAAATAAATAGAGTAGGTTTAGTATTAAGTACGGAGAGTACAGGAAATAGAAATAGCAATATCTTTTATTACGTATTAATTTTGTTTTTTTAATTATTACCTGTTAGTCGAGTTTGTAAAACGAGGTTTATCAAAAAAAAATAACAAAATTCTCACTCTATCTTAGAAACAGTTTCTGATTGGACTAGAGTAGACACATATGAATAGCATTACAAAATAACTAAGGGTGTTAGTATGTCGTCGAGACCTGACTTGACCTATTCCTGTCTTCCGAAATTTTAAATGCGCAATACTTGTAGAGCTTACTCTTCTAAAGGAATCCTTTGTACACATTGTACATGTTATATGTAAAGTAAGAAATGACTATTTTAATTATGAAAGACTTATTTTACTTTTCTTTGTAAATAGACTATTATTATAGAAAATATATATGTAGGTTTTTCAGTTAATACGCTTTAATAAGCAGTAGAATTTATAAATTACACTAAAATAAAATATTAATTCTGAATTGAAACTATACATTCTTGTGAATGTCTGTTAATTATTTCCTTTTTTAATTTAACCCTCGTTTCTAAGTTGAAGTTTCATAAAATCCATAGTTTTATAAATATAATATAAATCCAAACCAATGCTTCATCAATGCTACAATAATTTTGTCCGTTCGTCTGTATGTCTGTTTGTTTGTGCACTCTAATCTCAGAAACGGATTAACAGGTTTGGATGCAGGTTTTGGGAATATATTGTGGCAAAGGCTTCATTTAACATTTAACATTTAGTATTTTATTTTTAATTAAAATCGGTCAACAAACAAAGAAAATAAAAATCTCTTATTTTCTTACCATTCCGGTAAGTCATTTTTACAATAAGAACAGAGTATAATAAGAACCTTTCCATTAAAAAAAAATATGAGATTGGACTACCTATTCTATCAAAAAAAAAAAATAATAATAAACTAGAAATACGGAAAACCTATTGCCGAAGTTTGATGAAACTTTGAACGGGTACGTTTTATCGGAATCGATATCTATGCGTGCGACTTCGCAGGCACAGCTAGTTAATGCATAAAATACAGTTTTTGCGTAGATCATATTTTTAAGGTAATAGAGTGTTCTACGATTTTTATATTCAATAAAATATTATATGTACATATATATATATATATGTTGCAGATCACGATAGTTTAACGATAAATAGTAACTCAATAGATATTATTGTAACAGTGGGGTGTGAACGCTCTGACGTAACGAGTCACGTGATTAGAATCGTTTGGAGGGGCACCTGAAACATTTTAAATATTTGAAATCATCGAGTTGAAGGGGAATTGATTAGTGAGAGTATTAAAGTCCAGAACACACCCCCCCCCCTCTCCCCTCCGGTCTGGTGGTTCACGTAACTTTCATAATTATTTATCTACTAACTAATTTGTGATATCTAATTACCTACATACTGTGTCTGTGTGGTTTAATCGTCTGAGACCTACGTCTCGGATCCTGTACCAGAAGACTCCATCAATAACGAGCAAGCCACTAATATACCTCTATTTCCGACGTATATATACATATATATATAAAGTAACAAACTAATAAGATGCTGTTGGTTATTTCTTCACACCCAGGCTATATATATTTTTTTTATATTTCCAATTTACAGAGACTACTTAGACTTACAGATTTATTACATGTATAGAAGAAAAAGATTTGTATATTACCTGTTACGTGATTGTCATAACTGTTTTATTTCTTAGTCGATTATAAGATGTAAAGTGAAGAATATTACAATACATTCTCAAAAACTGCACTTAAATTGGTCAAGCCGTTTCTGAGATTAGCGTGCACTAACATACAGACAAAATAAAAAGAAACATTGTTTTGGGTTTTCTTGCCCTTATAAAATCATAGTTTTTTTTTTTTATATTTTCCATTTACAGTTTTCGATCAGTGACAGCTTTATTATATGTCTAAAAGACGTGTATTTCTTTCCAAATGATAACATTAGTTTGAAAATAGAATATAAGCACTAGATTTTTATAGCGCCAGATTGTAAACTAACATAAGCATTTTTATACTATTTTGTGCTTTTTGATATATAATTTTCATACTGAAGGCGACTTGTTTCCTAAAAAGATATCCAAAGCAATATCTTGTTCAGCTGAACTCATAACAAAGACGCAAACGGAACTTTTGACCCGTTTTTGTCACATTAATTTAATATACGACAAACCCGCCTCTAATCTGCAAACATAAAGAAAGACCTTGATTTTCAATAGCCGCCTCAGAAAGAGTAAAAGCGGCCGATAAAACATTTACAGTATATTTTTCGCTTATTACATATTGTAAAAAATTATAATAAAGTCAAAAATCTTTAAAACTTTTAATCAAAATTCCTAAACCCTAATTTGAAATATTAATGAATGTTATTTGTAGTTCAAAAACATTAAGAACTTATTTTTTTTAATAGGTGGTTACATAATGTTGGCCTATGGCCATTTAAATGTTTCTGTACGTTTGTTTGTCACCCAACTTATACTTATTTAATTTAATAATGGTTTACATTTATATAAATTTATATAAACATAGAATTAAAAATAAACCGATACGGGCTTTGAACCCACGACTACTGGGAAACCGTCTTATCGCTCTACCAACTGAGCTACCGTATCGCTGTCCGTCTCAGTGAATTAAGCATTCTATATGTGATCGTCTTTATCGGGACGGTAAAACAATATTGGTTTTTGTATTCACAATTGGACATCGCATGCATCGAACAATATATTTGAATTTGGTTTTAAATAAAACTGACTTTTTCTGCATAGTATAGTTATTAGCTAGTATATATCTGGTAAGATACGGTTATTGCTTCTATGTGTTATCCCAAAAGAGCTGTCGGGATTATAACGAAACGATTTACATAAATAACAAAACAAAAATATTTTATGATGAAATGTTTAATTATATTTTACATTAAGTGGTAAGTAAATTTTAAAAATTTTAAATTGTCTGCTGATTCTTGTTTTAAATTTAATTACTTTGCCAGCTAAGATATTAAAAATGAAATAATGATTAAAACCTTTTATAAAAATCTTTTTATACTTTACATTTACATTACTTTAATTATTATTCTTAATAACTTGGAAATATATTTAAATAGTAATGCTATGCTAAGACCGAGGCAATTACTTACAACTAAACATAAATATACCTTAAACTTTCATATCAGTCTATAACACAATTTTGATGAATGCGATAATAAATTAACAAGCCTGTAAAATAGAGCCTAATTAATGAAGCTTATTTGTTAGTCCCAATCTGTGCAGATAAATTGACTGGAGCCAAAGCATTGAAGCAATAACATAAACGTGTGGTCTATTTTGTAGAGTTCAATTTCAGAACTGTAATTTGTGAAGTCGTACTTATCTTGTTTCATTAATTTGTTAGTGACAAAACATTATGACTTATAATTATTAAATATAAATATATATATTTAAAAATTATAATATTTAATAATTAATAATATTGATTATTTTTTAATAATTAATAATTATAAGTATTAGCATGAAGATTTTAATAAATATTTCTATCACTTTTTACTTATAGTCCAAACATATTCATAATATTATAATGAATTCAGAAATTTACATGAACTGGACTGTTGAAATAAAAACAATATGTGTAGTTAAAACACTTAATTTATTTTTGTTACTTGAAAACACAAAAGACTTTTAGTAGAGAAAGTGAGCTTTTAACGAGTGTTTTTATAAAGAGCGTTTTAGTCGAGATGTGCTTTCGTAAATCCTTTTAGGACGTGTGTTGTTTAAGAAAATTTGCTTTGAAGTCCAAAACACATTAAATTTTGACCTGCTTTGCCTCATAGTTAGCTACAAACAATTTTAAATATGGTATTTAAATTCTGAACAAAAGTTCAAGTATTGCTTAAAGACGATTTAAAAATGTTAATGCAAATATCCTAAGTAAATATAATATAGCTTTAAATATAATATAGCTAATGAGCTTTGAAGTACAAAACACATTCAAATACAACCTGCTTTGAGTTATTGTCAGCGACAAACAATTTTAAATATATCATTTAAATTCTGAAAAAAAAATCTAGTATCGCTTAAATATTAAGTATATATTTTTAATGCAAATTTTCTTGGTAAATATTACTTAGCTTAGAAAATAAAACATTATACATTAAAAATTTTTTTAATAAGGACATTATGTATACACTATTATACACACTACTATATTTCAAAAAACAAAAGTTACTTCATAAACGTTTATTACGTTACATATTTTTAATGTTACTGTTTTATTAATATTTTTAGTTGAAACATAAAACTTTCAGTTATTAGTTACATACTTATTCCTTAATAGTAAAGTACCAATTGTATATAAATATAATCAATAAAAGAATTAAATTGAACTCAAGCACAAAAAAAATATTGAATAACAAGAACATGAAATAATGATAATAAAATAAAATAACGGTTTATTTATCGTTCTATATTTTTTTTTATAAGTAATGAAAAGTGAAGTTTTAGTAAAAAAATACGTGATACAATTCAAACCAACATTGCCCTCACACAACGTTAGCGTAAACATTTGAATAGTATATAGAAAAATATATAAACATGGAAATAATACGGAAACCATAATAATATGTTCTAGCTCATTTCATGAGTACAACACTATGCATCTTGCAATTATCTTAAAGTGGTCACCAGTGTGATGTATATTACGTATAATGCATCTGTCTTACTTATATTGTCCTCTCGAGAATTGTAACAGGAGATTATACCAAGTATTCTTATTTTCATATGGTTTATTATCCTTCTGAGTAAAATATTAGTAAACGGAACTTTATTATAATTATAATATTACACAGGGGTACTCAACTATACATGACACTAGGAATATTAATATTAAAAAAAAACATAACGAATAAAAAATGTTCACGGATTTCAGTTTGTCAGGTTATAACCATTATCATAATATTTTTCGTGATCTGTGGAGATTTCGTGATCTGTGGAGATTTTATGTAAAACATTATTTATTGTTTTTATTTGGCTGCAATTTTTGTTCAGTTCAGTTGTGTATAACTCAATTTCGACGGACGGTATTGCGTCTGGTTTGACTAATTCCAACTTGGCAAACTCCGAGTACGGCTCTGGAGTTAAAGTTAAGCTTCGATTATGCCATGCTCTAGGCGCCATAATATAGTGGAGTCCCTAAGATAATTCATGAAGCTGTGAAAATATTTCCAGTGAAGAGAGCTCATGTTTCTATTGGTAGGTAATAGTGGTAACTGGCTATATAGCTAAAAGGACTTCATTAAAGCCATGAAACCAGATGAATGAATGAATTTTATTTTAAACATAATTTTGTACAAACTAACACAAATTACAGCAATAAATATATTATGTCAAAGAAACCAAATATTTTATCTTTCAACACTATTGGCAAAAAAAAATTAAAAAAAAGTATGCCAATATATTTTAATAACTTGTAAAAATATATAAATTGTAATTCTCACATCATAACCCTGATTTTCAGACGATTTTCTCATATAACTAGGACCAGTCCAAAGAAGTATTTTAATTTTTCCATCACCGAATATCAGATAAAGACAATGCTCGACTTTGAGTTCGAACCCTGGATTTGTTAATAATTATATTCTTTATTTATTTAAATAATTATATCATGAAAAAGAAACCTTTTTGTTAAATATTTAAAAAAGCTTAAAATTGCTATGCGTATGGTCAAAAAAATAAATAAATTAATTAGGCTATATTAGCCACTGGATCGCCATTTAGGTATAGATATGTTTTTTAACTACTTATGGAAGAAATGAAACAAAACAATATGATTGTAAATTAAATAAAGATAATTAATCATTTAATATAATTTAGGTCTCCCTCTCTCTTAAGAAAAATGTTAATTAAAAAATAATGCAAACCAATTTAATGTCAGTCGTTCATAATCATAAAAAAACATGATAATCAAACACACGCAGATACAAATGAAAGGAAATAAATTGACATATCTATACGTGATAAATACCTACATACTACAATACCTACAAACATTACGAAACATCTGACAACTTTTTGCGATATTTTCTAAGATTTTCACGAGTACTACACATTGATATAAAAATATGTTTTACGGATTTAACCTCGCGTATAATTAAATTTTAAATTTACATTTTGTCCAGACACCTCCATCTCGTCCTACCGTGAACACAATTGCTGCAAAGTATTCGAAACGTCAAGTTAAATTTAAAATGTAAATTTAAAATCTATTTGTACGGTAGCTAAATCCGTAAAAAAGATTTGATTTTAACATTTTGTGGTTTATTATTTTAGTTGCCAAGTATTTAATAAAGAAAGAAATTAAAATGCTAGTAAGTTATCAAGGCAAATAAAAAAATTACGATATCGAATCGTACAATCTATGACCTCATTGATTAACTTCGTAAAATAGACACCATCATCAACGCATGTACAACGGTCGCCCGACGCAACGATTTCAATAAGTACATAATAATATTATTTTAATTCTTTTTAGAGGTCTTTTTTATCTGGGGTTTTTTTTTATTTTTATATAATGTCTCGATTTCGTTCCGAGCACATTCTACGAACACGAGGTATAACTTTCACAATACCACACTCCGTCCAATTATGTGAACTAATTTTAGCGACTAGAAACCCGAAACAATTTAAAGGAATATGACCAGAGCGCAGTTGTAGGGCTATCACAATATCATTCCTATTTAAGGCAGATCCCGTGAACCATGGGGAACATGTGACTTGGTTTCATACTTAAAATAGTAAAAAGAAATGCAATTAGATTCAAAATGTCTAAATAATGCGGAATTGATGATTGCTGCTGAGTTCAGCATTTCTACATGATTATATTATATTATACACACTTTAGTATTAGAGAGTAATATTACGGATGATGTCAATATCATTTTGTCACAAAAAAAATATTCTACATGACATAACATTAATAGTCATAAAGGTATTCCTATAAAGAAAATTTTAAACTTTTTACTAAAAAGAAGTAGCCTTGCTTAGGTTCATTTAATATTGTTATATATACATTATTATATGTGGGTAGTGCATAAGTGACTAGACGTGTTTTTATTTGCTCTTAAATTTATTTTAATAATTATATAAATCTGTTATGAAGAAAATAGTTAACATGAACATGTAAAGTTGAATACCTACCAGTTTTATTTATACACAATAATTGCATCAAGTTTAAAATATTTTGCACAAAATATTTTGCCACATCATTAATCACAACACAATGGAGTCACTAAAAAAGACCATGGAGGAATTAAGTGCAGTTTTTAACTCTCGCATGAATGACTTTCAAAGAGATTTGAAAGTAGCAACACCAGCAGCAAGTCCCTCTTCTAATATAAATTCACAGTTCCATGCTTTTAGAACTTTTGTCTTGTCAGCCCTGGAGAGCCTGCAGCTGCAGATTGATATTCTCTCACGACATCATGATGAACTTGAAATGAGGTCCCGTAAAAAAATTCTACTGATCCATGGTGTCAGTGAAGATAAGAAGGAGGATACTCTCTCCAAAGTTTTAAATATTTGCTCGGAAAAACTCAAGTTGCAGGATATCTCTCGGGGTGATATAAATCGTTGTCATCGCCTCGGATCTTCAACTGGGAGCAAAACTAGAGCCATACTTGTAAGATTTTATCAAACCAAGTGTAGAGATAAGTGCTGGTCCGTCAAAACATGTCTGAAAGGTACGGGAATAACACTGTCTGAATTTCTTACGAAACCCAGACATGACGCCTTTTTGTTAGCACGTCAGCACTTTGGTGTAACGAAGTGCTGGACAAGAGATGGCCATATTATAGTGTTGGGCAGTGATGGGGCCCGTCATCGTGCATCTACAGTTTGTGAAGTCAACGCTATAAATAATGCATGCAACTCTTCTTGTTCAGAACCTCCAACGAGATCTGCAACGGTGGCCTCAAAAGATAGCGGGCTAATTAATAGCAGTAATGTGCGATCAAAGCGGGTAATCAAAAAGTGATCTTTTGTTTATTTCTTCTATTAACTTTATTCAGAACATATATTCTTATAACCTTTGTTTAACTTTTACCCTACAACTTTCTTACTTTTGAAAGTTATTTAAAATTTAGAAGTTGATGTTTTCTTTAATATAATGATATTTTGTGTAAGTAAGACGTTTGACATTGTGAAGCGTGAACCGTCAGATGACAATTTACTACTTTTCAGCTTGCGTTCGGATACTGCATGTTAAATATCTAATATTTTTATTTCTAATTTCACTTTCGAGAAATTTACGTGTAATATCTTTATAATTTTAATCTTGAGTAATTATCTCAGTTCTTATTTACATTTACTTGTAGAAAAATATGTATTTTAGCTTATTTTTTTTTGTTTTTATTTTTATTGTTCTTTTCTATTTATTTCATTATTATTTTTCTTTTATTACCTTTCTTCGAAAGCAATTGTTGTTATTTTATATTCCTTAGTTTTTAATTCGATCTCTTCCAGCTTGTGGGTATATTTAGTATTTTTTATTTTATTTTATTTTTTACTATTGTTTTAATTTATTATTATTATCCTATTGTTTTATTTGTAAGTTGATATTTATTTTAACAGTATTTACACATTTTTTATTTATTTATTTTTATACTTTTTAATTTTATTATATTGTATTATTATATACCTTTAAAATATTATTATGTCTGGTGCTGATGACAGTGACAGATTTTTATCTTTTTCTTCCGATGACCAATCCAGCGATTCTAGTTACCACAGTACAAATCTTCCTACACTTAATGTTACTCTTGACAATAAATTTTCTAACCTTGATAAAAATTTTAACGTAGTTCATTTGAACACTCAAAGTATTCCGGCACATTATCCAGAAATGCTTGCATCGTTTCAGTCAAGTAATGTACATGCCATCCTCGTTTCGGAATCATGGTTAAAACCTTGCTTGCCTTCCACCTCTTATTCCCTGCCAGGATTTCGTCTAATTCGCAATGACCGCATCGGGAAGGGCGGAGGAGGAGTTGCAATTTATCTTCGCACTTATATTCCTTTTTTAGTTATAAGTTGTTCTACTCAGCCTCCCTTAACTGACGCGGCCGAGCATTTACTTTTAGAAATTTCTCTGTCCCATTCCAAAGTACTTCTTGGTGTTTTTTACAGCTCTTCTCTCCATGTGGATTACTTCTCCTCCTTCGAAAGTTTATTAGAAGACATAACCCCATTATATAGCCATTCTATTATAATGGGGGACTTCAACACATGTTTACTGAAGAATGATTCCCGAGCTAATAAACTTTTGTCCTTGGTTGAGAGCTGTAACTTACATATTTTACCGCTTTCCGCTACCCATACCTTACCTAACTGTATCCCGACTCTCCTCGATCTTATGATTGTATCATGTCCAGAATTTATTTCCACCCACGGTCAATATGCCGCCGATGGTTTCTCCCACCATGACCTGATTTTTCTTTCGTACATGCTACGCCCTCCAAAAGCTAAAAATAAGCTGCTTTTGCAGCGTAACTTTGCTGGAATGGACCTGACTCGCCTTTGTGATGATGCATGCAATATGGATTGGACTGATGTTTTTACTGCCGAAAGCATTGACACAAAAGTTAATTTATTCAACTCATCCTTAATCCAATTGTATGATATTCACGCGCCTATTAAGTTAGTTAAAATGAAGCATCTACCAGCGCCGTGGCTAACAGATGATTTAAAATCTCTCATACTAAAGAAATGTCAAGCAAAAACTGAGTACAAACGGAATAGATCTGACACGAAACGTCTCAAGTTTAAGAAAATACGAAATCGCTGTAATACATTGTGTAGGGATGCACAACGACGCCATATTCATAAATCTGTCGATAACGGCGACACAGCACGTATATGGAAGTTTCTTCAATCTTTAGGAGTCGGAAAAATGCAAAATAAAGTGATCCCCAATAACATTGATCTTGAAGGTTTAAATGCTTCTTTCTCTACATCAGGCAATAATTTGGATATTATCACAAAGGTTAATACATTAAATTCTATTTCAACAATTCCGACTTCTGACTTCTCACCGTTCACTTTCAATCAATTTTCAGAATGTGATGTTAAGAGAAATATATTATCCATCTCATCGAATGCCATTGGTAGCGATTGCATTAGTCGGAAAATGATTGTTCCTATAATTGACACTGTGACTCCTGTAATTACCCATATCCTTAACTACTCAATCTCAACTGGTGATTTTCCTACATTGTGGAAAGACGCTGATCTTATTCCTCTTCCTAAAAAGACCAATCCATCCTCATTTTCCGACTACCGACCTATTTCTATTTTACCACTTCTTTCTAAAGTATTAGAAAAATTAGTCTCCAAGCAATTGAACCTTTTCCTTAATCAAAACAAACTCTTGAATTCATTTCAATCTGGATTTCGTACTGGCCACAGTACCACATCTACGTTAATTAAAGTTACCGATGACATTCGAATGGGATTGGATGGTAAGCAACTAACAGTACTGGTCTTACTTGACTTTAGCAATGCGTTCAATAACGTGGATTACGATATACTGCTAAGTGTGTTAGTTTCTCTTAACATATCTCCATCGGTAATTGAATGGTTTCGTAGTTACTTGCATGGACGCCGGCAGCGCATTCGCATTGACGAATGTTTTTCGTCTTGGTGTAATGTAAAAGCCGGTGTCCCTCAGGGAGGCGTGTTGTCACCATTACTGTTCTCTATTTTCATTAATACAATTACTCACAATATTTTTTCTCCCTATCACATGTATGCAGACGATTTACAAATTTATTCGCAGTCAACTCTGGCAAATTTGCCTCTCGCTGTTGCTCGCCTCAATCAAGACTTGGATTCAATCTTGAGCTGGAGTACATCGTTTGGGATTAAAGTCAATGCAACCAAATGCCAGGCTATAGTTATTGGATCGCCAAGCATGATTGCTAGAGTTGATTGGCCGAACTTTCCACCTATTTTATTTAATGGCATCACTATACCCTACAGCCAAAAAGTAAAAAATCTAGGCATTCAGTTAGATAGCACTCTATCATGGTCTTGCCAAATAAATGAGGTTATCAGGAAATCCTTTGCTGCTATGGGTTCACTGCGACGTTTGCAAAATTTTCTTCCCATTCCTACCAAAGTTATTTTCTTCTGCAATTCTGCAAAATTTTCTTCCCATTCCTACCTTAGTTAGCAAGTATGACCACGTTTCCGAATTCCGTACTAAACTCAAGTGGTTACCTATTCGCTTTCGCCGGAATCTTCATATCCTCTCGCTTCTGTACTGTGTGTTGTTCTTTCCATCCTCTCCACTTTATTTAAAAGAAAATTTTCAGTTTTTAGGTGCTCATAGTAAAATTCTTAGGTCTTCTGACAATCTCACTCTCCGTTTACCGTCTCACTCTTCTCGCTATTTTAAAAAATCTTTTACTGTTCAAGCAATTTTGCTTTGGAACAAATTACCTTTAGTTGTCAGACAAGCACAGTCTTTGGCAAAATTTAAGGGATTGGTCAAAGAACATTATCTTCGCCTTTCTTCTGAACAGTTAAGTTTTATCATTTAAATATAATTATCGCTTTTATAAATTAAATATTATATATTAAATTATTATATTGTATTGTACTAGCTCTTCCTTTTCTTGTGCTCCTTTTAATTAGGTATTCATTCATTTCCTTTATTCATGACATTATTATATGTATTTAAATTCTATATATACTTATATATATTAATTTAGGATTTGTTATATGTATGTAATGCATCATTTAGGTTTATGTACGTGTATATATTTTGTATGTATTATTATGCACCACTTTTATCTTTATATTTCACCTTATTCCTACCAGTATAAGGTTGTCTGGAAGAGATCGCTACATAGCGATAAGACCGCCTTATTGTATACCCATAACGATTTTTTATATGTACTGTTATTTGTTTTTGTCTATTGTTTTTGTGATTTATGTGGTTGCAATAAAGTATATTATTATTATTATTATTATTATTATTATTATTATTATTATAGAAAGCTATAACTTAATTCAAACGAAACGCGCTGTTTTAATATATGAAGTACTTAGTCTATTACGGAATGATTTAAGTATTTAATTAAAGCTTTCCGTCTTTCGACTTGCTCATATTTAAGTAAAATGAGTAAAGCAGAAAATTAATGTGACATTGAGTTGTTTCTACGTATGAGTTTTACATTATCTCATGAAAATCAAAATCGATAACTGAGTCTGATTAACGTTATAAAGATTATAATCAAATACGTGAGTGTCAGACCGTTAGATAGTTTTATTAAAATATGTATTACTCGTATAAGGTAGAAAATTTTTGTTTACAAAATATATATATTTTTAATATATTCAATTTGACTGGTCATTAAATAACATACGAAATGATGATAAAAGTGTGGGATAAATACAAAAATGAAATCGATTTATATAGAAGTATTGTTTTGAAAGTAAAGTGAAGCTATGTGGGATTCGGACTATAAGAAGTAATAACGAATGAACGATATTATTCTTGCCTTATATAATAAACACGCTCCTTTACGAACGGTAAGAGTAATTACCCTGACTAAAACTACTTACTAAATAGAGCATTACCCTGCTCCATGGCTAACGCCAGCCATAAAAAAATTAATGGCAACTCGTAATAAGGCATTTTTGAAATATAGACGGGAACGCTCAGATATTAACCATGAAGTCTACAAGGCTTTAAAAACTAAATGCTGTAAGTTATGTCGTGCTGCTAAGAGACGACATATCCACTCTAGGATTCAGGATTCACCACCCGATAAGTTATGGAGCTTCCTGAAAACTCTTGGATTAGGCAAACGTGAAAGGGAGTTTCAAACTGCTTTTGATCCGGATGCACTCAACACTCATTTTACTTCTTGCCCAACTATTCTCACTTCTTTCCATAAAGAGCAGACATTAGCATACTTACAAAATATACGACATAACTTACCGGTGTTTGAGTTTGAGGAAGTAATGGCGTCTGAAGTTTCAAAGATTATCCAAAGCATTAAACAGAACTGCCTGACATCTTACTTGATGGTACTCCTATTCCTCTTTCCTCTACTGTTCGTAATTTAGGCATCACTTTAGATCAAACGCTTTCCTGGGCACCTCATATTACCAATGTTATTCGTAAGGTATTTTCCTCCTTTCATTCGCTTAAACGACTCCAAAATTTTCTCCCAGTAAAAACTAAGGCTATGCTGGCCAAATCACTTATTTTGCCTTTGATTGATTATTGTGATGTGGTGTTTCTTGACTCATCTGAAGAGTTAGTGTGCAAGCTCGAATGTCTCCAAAATGTGGCAATAAGATTTGTTTTTAATTTACGTAAATAAATTCATATTACGGAATCACGTAAAAAACTAAATTTACCCCTGATCAAATTACGAAGACACTTGCACACACTGGCTCTGCTTTACAATATTTTATTTAACCCTAAGACACCTACATACTTAAAAGAGCGTTTTAAGTACCTAGCCGGCATTAGTGGAAGTCGCCTGAGATCTACTGATAATTTGAGACTTACGTTTCCAACCTGTAATTCAGACTGCTATGCCAAGTCATTTACTGCTCTTGCAGTAAAACTTGGGAATAATCTGCCGCCTGACATCCGAAAATCGCCTTCGTTAAAGTCATTTAAGCACAACCTCCGCAAGTTTTATGAGTGTGATCGGTAGTAATTAATTAGTTTTTTTCTTTATTACTTATTCATAAGAGTTTTTAGTTAGTACTTTTTTATTATTGTTATGTATATTTTTGTACACATTTATTATTGTTATTATTTTTTATTTCAATTTTTTTAGTTTTCTACCATGTTACATGTTATTTGTTATATTTTATATATAAGAATTCAAGGGTTGACTGGAAGAGATCTCTTCAAGGGATAAGTCCGCCTTTGTATACTTTAATAATTGTTTTTTTTTGTTTTTTATATATTTTCTAATTTACATTGTGTTATTGTGTACAATAAAGAGTTTAACAACAACAACAACAAGTTAATGAGTAATTATTTTAGTAAATTTATCCTATATATGTAAACTTTAAAAAGGAAATGACTTAACGAGCGCCCGCCGTTAGATCTTCTTCATGCGTACAATATTACGAGTCTTTGAATTATAATTCCATTTCAATTAATATTTAAAATTTAAAAATAAATTTTTAATCGGATTCTTTGACTTTTTTCATTTTATGAGAAATTTTAATGTTACAAAAAAACATAATATTAAATAATTTAGTATAGGTAAATGGTTTGTGTTCTAAACTATATTAAAATTCTTATTTTATTTTCTCCAACCCACATTTATCGTTTTAAATGTAGCATCAGCAAAACCTTTTATCACATAGATTAATTAAGATCTATTTTTGTTTATTATTTTAGCACCGAAAGTTTAGATACGCTAAATTTTCTTGCTAGTTGAAACACAACAATCAATACAATTATATCAAAGATTATTTATTATTAATATTATTACTGAAATTTATACACTTTTTAATTTTACATATATTTTTCTTCTATTTCCAGGAATTTCCCTATTTAATGTATAAGTTTTTAATATGTTTGAAAATATCTATACACATGTATAACCATGTTAAGCTTATTTAAATCTATATAAATATTGAATGAAAAACAAACCAATACGGGCAGTTAGAAAAAAAAAAGTTTTTAATATGTCAGTTTTGTTACGCTTACTTAAATGTAAATATCAAAACGTCTTTCTCTCATGTTAAAAGCATCCACGAGATGTCAAGATTGATTCCTGCTCATGTTCATAGAATCTTTCGTACAATATTTATTTTAATTTTATATTTAATCAAAAATAATTTGAATATAAAAAAGTACATTTACAAATACTAACAATTAAATCTATAATATGGTTGTTTATGTTATAATAAAAACAATCTCTTAAAATCACACTGGATTGAAGATATTTGCTCATTTATACATAATTTACACAAGATAACAGTTACAGATATTTTTTTATTTTTTTTTGTCTGTCTATGCTGTTAGCCCTGTTGGCTGTTACAGCGTCACCGGGGTAGTGGGTGGGTCAGGAGACCCGCCCTTAAAAGGGGGGCCAGATGGGCCCCCATGAGGAACGACGTCCCGAGGGCGTCTCAGATTGAGACACGAAGCTAAGGAAATTTGGACACTAGCGTCCTCCGACGGCTGAACGCCAGAGCAACGGAGCACTTACTCAGTTGGGACCTCGTCTATACCGGTATAGACGGTGTGTGTCTGTATGTTGCGTGGTGTCACTTATGCCTACGCGTACACGTTATAACCTACTGTGAACGCGTCGTCGGGGTCAACGAGTACCGACTTGGGTCTTCTTTTTCTGACTAAAGTTGTCTTACGTGGTCTGTTACAAATAAAGTTTCAAAAAAGCTTATGAAAAGATTATTACAGTAGAAAATAAATATTTGCTGCACTCGACTTCACCCGCTGAGGAATGATTTTACTTAAATATCATGATTAATATATATGTAAATACTTGTAATTTCACTAAACTGGTTCTTTGCTGAACTCGATTTCATAATAAAACGTGCAGCTGTTACAACAAATATAGCAAAGCGACTGTTATAAAAATATATTGAGAATATTATTCTATTTCGAATATTATTAAAGAAATAATATGGGTATGGGTAGTATTCAATTAGTTTTAATTGTAGTCTTTGTCCACACAATGTACATAAAATATTAGATTACTGCTCTAGGATATTTGTAATACTAATACTTATTGCGTGTTCAAGCTTATGTATGTGGTAATATTTTTTATGTCTACAACTAAATATTATAAAATTAGTCTGAGTATCCAAGGTTTAACAATTTGTTTCCATTATTTTATATACAAGTATACAAATAAATGAAGAACCTAAAAAAGTCGTTAGTGACTCAACATTTTAATTTGTCAAGTCCATTTATTTCAAGGTTCAAATTAATCTAAGTAATTAAATAACTATCAGGGCATTGAATTTGGAAGTACTTCTCTTCATTTTTATTTAAGTTATTATTTTTATACGCAATTTTTGTAGATTATTTCAATGTAGGAGTCTTTTTTTAGGTATTTTTATAATGCAATATTTTTTAAAATTAAAATGCTTTTGATTATTTATTTCTACTTGCAACTAAAGCTAGATTGAAGTGTACTACATATGCCATTAACTGGTATTTCTGTTGGTGTTTTTAGTTATTGCAAACAAATCAAAACAAATTAGTTCTTTTGAACGTTTGAAATCATAAAAGGATTGAATTTTAATTGCAACTCTGATGTTACAAAATAATGAACTGGGGTGATCACTAACTACGACGTAGCCCAAAACGCTCGTTTGCCTTCCGTTTGCTTAAAAAAATCTAAATAAAAGGACTATCAATGATAAGAAGTCAGGAGTGAGTAGTTATATTAGTGAGAAAATAATTTCTTAAATGTTACCAATAGTTATATATTAATTACCTTTATTACAACTCTCATCTATTATAACTCGGTTTAAATCAACCATTAATCAATATTCGAATAGTGTCATATGCTATAAACAAATATAAGTATCATAGAAAAAGTTTTATATATTTCCCTACTATATTATAAATTGCTGAAATATCAACGACATAATACCACATGGCATTTTTTAGATAACACAATATACGTTTCATATAGGTATAAGGTACCCTAATACAAACCGAAACAGAATGTCTCTGACCATTTTGGGAAATATAAATAATAATAAAAGGCACAATATACGAAAAAGTGGCGCGCTGAATAAAAACAAGAAGGGTTTTCTAGTTTTCCGTTTTCCTTCTAGTTTTTCTTTTATTTTCGGGAATAACTTAAAATCGCAAATTGCTAAGTTAGGGTTATACGGCGGGTGTCCCAGTAATTAAACGTCTGACTTCACCAAAACTGTCGATTGTTCGCCCGGCGGTATGAGATGAGTTGTTGTCGTGGCCAAGGATGATTCTACTACTAGGTGGTTTTTCCCGAACCTTTATTAAGACAAGTGGTAAACAATAGTTATTATACCGCTCAGCAGTAACTGTTTTTGATCCTCTAAAACTATTGTCTCGTGATGACCTATCCTTCTGAAGAACGAGGCCACCATTTTTTTTTGTTTTGCGTTAAATAGTCATGGAGATTTTTTTGCATTAGTGCGTTTTGACTCATACTTAATTCTCATCTTAGCTTGATCAAATTTGGTGATATGTCATTCATTTGCCCGTATCTATCATACGCCGCGCAACACTGATGTTATCTTTAGTCGTTACAGTAGTAGGCCGTCCCTTAAGCAGATTATCGGTGAGATTAGTACGACCACTTTTAAACTCATTAAACCAGTTGCAAACAGTGACACAAGATGCGGCTTCATCGTGAAAGGTTAATCGAAGTCTATCATAACTGTCTTGTTGACCTAAATGACATCAAAAGCTCGTCTGTTTGACCCTCTTAATATAATACTTTTCTTAATATTGTTGTGTTTTCCGTTTAACCTCAACATAACAATTTTATTCCTAATTACTATACGAAATATACTACAAAAATGACGTTAATGAACGTGTTTTTTCAAAATATATTTACATTTATTATTTTGACGGCAGTATCAAAGTTTAATAATGTGGAATAGTATATAATACAACGTACCGAAAAAAAAGGGAAACAAGAAAAAAAGTCATCAAACTAGAAAGTTAGAAATGTGTTCCTTGTATTACTTATAACACTTTGTTGAGCCGAAATTCACTGGCGTTAAGCCAAGGTCGAGGAGCAATAACTACTTCTTGGTATCATTAAGTTAATGATCAGTCAAATGTTGGAAAAGTGTTTGTTGAAAGAAGCTTAGAATGAACCAATAATAATAATATACATGAAATCTCGAGATATAACGTAGTATAACTTTTGATGCTCAAACAAACACATAATTCAACTTGTAACTAAATAAATCTTTTATCTATTAGTTTTATATGTTGCAACCAATCGCTGATATAAAACGAGAAATTCCTAAATGTCAAAAAAAATAAAAAAAAAATCTACGGTAGTTTTTTATAACGGCTACAGAGGTACTAAATTGTTGTTAAGTCGGAATCATTTATATTAAATGCTTTAACAGAATTTGAAAAGCGTTTCTAGCCCGTTTTAAAATATATTTTTTTAAGTAGCCCCTTGTTAATAAGGATGTCATTCAATTTTGATGTGTGTGCTTCCGAAACTTTGCTTTAGAATTGTTTGATAATACAAAGTTAAATACCTTGTGGAATCGTTGTAAAGTTTTTAAAACCATTATTGAAAATCAGTTTTATACGTAATATTTTTTTTTTCATTTTCTAAGCTAACGATAGCTCTAAGAATAATCTAGTAAGTTTATATTCAAATCAATGCAGATAATAATATTTGTATTAGATGCGAATATATTTTAAAAAATATTTTTCCTAATACGGTTAAAATAATCATATGACAAAATCGGGGAACTTTAAACACTAATAACTATGACACTCTCAAGCTATGCAGAGGCAATTTAATAGTTAATTGTAAATAATTGTTAAAAGGTACTAAAAACCAAAATAATAATAATATCTATAGTGCCATCAAGTATTATTGTTGTAAATTAACGACTAAATAAACTACAATTAAGATATTTGTTATTAACAAAGTCATAAGTTTGTAATTAAATAATATCAATATACATCACTAAAATTGCTTACAAGTCTCAGTCTCTTGTAATTAACATATGAAAAATAGGTAAACACAAAATGTATTTGTTACTCACTTATTTGTTTGTACTAGGACCTCAGTTAGTACTAAAGGTCATTATAATATTTTTAGCAAGTTTATTTCAATCACTTTTAAATTAATATACCTTGTGGTTGCGGCATAAGAATACTATTTTCAAGGCCCCCTATCTTCTCGTGGGTGTCGTTAAAGGCGACAGAGAGAGCAATCTGGCATAAAATTGCCAAAGAGGGATGGGCAGCAGCATTTTTCCTTATTAAGTTACACATTTCCACTGTACTCTCGCCAATCAGCCTGCACAGCGTGGCGAGTACGGGCAATACCTCCCATTATATACAAAATAAAACCAGGCCCTTAGTCTACGGCAGCCCCATTATTCCTGGCTCCGGAAGCGGCCATGGTAATGGTGGGCCAGGTCATGCTAAGAATCTCCGGTAGAGACACGGCTATCATTATAAATGGACAAACAACCTAGTGAGGGTCGAAGGCCGTCGTTGGACACAGACCGCTCAAAGCCGTCCGTATTAGAGGCGCAATAGGGAGGCTTATGTCCAGCTGTGATGAAGATGTGATTATGAAGTGTGACTGAAGATGATGTCATTAGTTACTTAATCGACATCGAATAGCCGTAACTAATTAAATTAATTTAAAAAATGAAAACCGTAACTTGCATTGCAGGCAAATAATACTAAATATCATTTTATTTATTTTATTATAAGTAAAAACAAATAATAGTACAATTATTTTTGTCTTTAAGTATTTTATCGCTGAAAGAATTACAATTTTTAATTATGAGCATAAGGGATACTAATAATGATTATTTGTACGAGAATCTAAATTGAAATGACTTTTTTTTAAGTATTTTGTTAAATTATATTTACATTTAGATATTTTTTAACAATCGTTTAATATGTCAAAAAAGTTAAGAGCATTTTGTGATGTGATGCATAAACTATTTGCATATACCATACATATATATTTAATTTCGAATCTACTCATTGATTATTTTTTGGTCTGTTTTGTTGGATATATTAATTATGTAGCCATACCTCAAAGGGTTGATTAGTTATAAGTGTAGGTTTATATTTCACAAAATATGCTAAATGTATGTTGACGTCTGTAGTGTGAAAAGCGTAATGCAGTGTTCACTGACATGATAACCTATAGGCCTAATAAACGGGGTGTACCGCTCTTTCACAAAAACTGGCTATTACGGTTGCGTTTTGCACGGTGAATGAGAAACGTGTAAAGCAAATTCCTGCTTGTCCCTTACTCTTCTTCATAAATGCCAATTCGTTAAGGTCAGAAATACACGTTTGGCAGCAGGTTGATAACAAAAAATTGACTACCAGTATAACTTTAAATTCCATTTATTTTATACCTAATTAATTATTAATAAATAAATCATAGCCGTATTAAAAGTCAGGGTAATTAAATCTCACTTCACGTCGACGCTTTGCTCAAAAAGGAAATGAAAGTTCTAAAATTACTTGTCTGACTTTACACCGACAACATTCGCCGGAACATTTAACTTTTGACAACAAAAACTGGACGAAAGTTATCTCAAAGGCAATTTTACTTATGGCAATGTTACCATGCGCCACCCAAGTTTTGTGTACTACAAAAAGTTTTTAAATCCTTTGCTAAAATGTCCACCAACTTTCAAATGTTGTTCTTTTTTTATAAAATCTATATTTATAATTATTTATAAATTATATTATATTTGTATTATTTATATTAACCGTTAAAATCTTAGCTTATTATTTATCAGTATAATAGATTAAGGTATTTGAACAATGGCAAATATGGTTATATTTTTGGTAGAAATTAATGGTAGAAATAATTACAAAGGCTAATCTTCCAATGACTGAAATTGAACCGTAATATTAAGCTTTGGTATTTAAGATGGTTCGTACTTTGATCTCAAATTTCATACGCTTATTTAAAAACCATTTTTGGTGATATTATTGCTATGTTCATTACAGCTGTTTCCCTTATAGGTAACTAAAATATCTAAATAGAATAAGACCCGACGTCTCAAAGGGATTTAATAAGCACTTCTAAATGAAGTATTATTTGTTGTTCAAACAGTTCCTTTTATTATTATTTTTATTTTTTTTATTCTTTTTTTCGTCCTCGCCCTAAGTTTACTTGATAATCGGAACTGTACAAAAACAAAAAGCTGTCGGCTTTATAATGCATTCCTATGTTCCTTGTCTAAAGAACTCTTGAAAATTAAATAAAACTATAACATCCTGAATAGTACATATCCCTAAAATACGATTTCGATTTAACTTAAAAGATTCCTATTTAATATCCTATCATGAAACAAAACCAGACTATTTTTGAATTTATTTGCCAACTATTTTATATACGAAGTATGCTGAATTACTCAAGTTTGAATAGAGTTGAAAGTTTATATTGACGAGTTATTAGAATAACGGCTCACGTATATTTTTGAAAATGTTATGGTGCCATTAAGACAATATTTTTGCATAACATTGAAAAAATATGGTGGAACTAACGACGGTATGCCGACGGTAAGTCCACTAAGTAGCTTTTCCTCTTACTTTAATAAATATACCTCTTCAGCATACACGTACTTAAGTGACCCTGCAGTACCTATATGCCGAAGGGTTTTAAAAACTACGGGTAAAGGGCTTCAAAGATTTCGTTAATAGGAAAACTTTCAGTCCTCACCCAAAATACTTAACCTACATCAAAGAAGTCACTGATGGGCTAGTGTATTTGTTATATCATAATTATAATAATAAGACTATCTTGTTTCGTAGGGAAATCTCGTCAAAATTCATAACATACGGATAAGTGTGTATATAAAAATTGTTAAAAATCTGGAAAGCAATAGCTCAATGTAATACATATCATTTTATTGATAAACAACGAATTAATGGTATCATTATCAACTAATAAATACAATAATATTAGTAATTTACAGAATATGTTGTTAATTCTTGATGGAACTGCATTTTTAATTACATTAACACAATTTTTACTTTCTTGTACAAAGTTCCACTTTATTTAAATATATGTATCATATACACTATATATTTCCAATCTGCAACAGCTGTAGGTGCAAAATAAATAAATCGCATTTTGAATATTTTTTTGACATTTTTAATTAAAATATAATACTTAGATGAAAAACAAAATAATGGACCTGTAAAAATCCTGTACCTGTCTCTATCTTTATAAAAAGTTCAGTCCTTTAAGGATTTTTTATCAAGTTTTACTTGAATGTTATAAATCAATTTTGACCACCATCAACAGTTAGCTCCCTATTCTTACATTTAATATTATTGTTAATTACGATTAACACAATTTTTACTTTCTTGTACAAAGTTCCACTTTATTTAAATATATGTATCATATATTTAAATAAAGTGGAACTTTGTACAAGAAAGTAAAAATTGTGTTAATCGTAATTAACAATAATATTAAATGTAAGAATAGGGAGCTAACTGTTGATGGTGGTCAAAATTGATTTATAACATTCAAGTAAAACTTGATAAAAAATCCTTAAAGGACTGAACTTTTTATAAAGATAGAGACAGGTACAGGATTTTTACAGGTCCATTATTTTGTTTTTCATCTAAGTATTATATTTTAATTAAAAATGTCAAAAAAATATTCAAAATGCGATTTATTTATTTTGCACCTACAGCTGTTGCAGATTGGAAATATATAGTTTTATAGTTCAGATGCATAAAGAATTGCAAGAACATTTTTTTTACTTTCTGAATGGTCCCCCTATGATTAAAAAAAGGTCAAAAGTTTTTGCAACTACAAGTGTTTTTATTAATTTATACTCTCATACAAGTAGTCTCTACAAATAGAATTTATCATCATTGTTAATGGAGGAGGTCACTAAAAAATAAACATTTTTCATCTGCATAATGTGAGAGAGGACTTCCATTGAGTGATATAATTAATTAAAATGGCAAATATTAAAGGAGATAGGATGCCACCTTGAGGTACCCCAGTTGAGACATTACACCAGGATGATAACAATTTATCCGATAGACGGCCTGACTGGGCTGATTTACAATTAGCATTATAAATAACTAAACACCTATTTATGGCACTTAAAAATCGAAAGTAAAATAGTAAAGAAAAATATAGAGTTTATAAATGTCCTACAAATTCGATGTAACGCATTTGTTAGCGGTTTGATATGGATAGTTAATTAAACATAAAGTGCAATTACCTAGAAAATATTTGTTTCTTATAGTGTTTACTTTCATGGTATCAATTAAAAACGTTGAAAACAGAAATAAACTTTTGCAATGTTTTAAAAAAAAGAAAATGTAATAGTAGTGTGTAATTGTCAGAAAATACCATATTCAGAGACCAACATTTTTATTTTTAATTCATGTAGTAATATAAAAAAATACGCCAGACTTATAAAACCATCAATCAATGCTTGGTGATTATCTGATCATAAATGATTAAAGATGCCTTCCGCTTAATTTGACACTTGTCATCGTAACTTGAAAATAAGTTGTGATTTTCTAAAAAAATAAATATATTTTGACTGGATCTCACTGACCGATATATACTTCAAAAATGTAATGCATTCGATAATAGCAAATGTTATGTTCTAAGACACCTAATTAAAAAGCTAAAGACCTCAAAAAAGTAATGTTAACTATAGAGAACCCACCGAAGTAAACGTATTAAATTGTAGATTTTATAAATTTATTTCTGAAAATGTGTAGGTAATATAATATTCCTAAAGATATTTAATTAAACCGTGTAAGATAGAAATAATAATTGTATTTTTGTACCAGAATAGGAGTGAAATGTAATTAATTGTATAAAGATTAACACGTGGCGGATAAAAAGCAAAGTCTTTGGAAATATTTTTTTTTATAATAAAACTCATCCTTAAAACAACCTTGGATAAGCAGTAATTTTAATGATTAGAATAACATATGTTTGTTACATATTAAAATCAAATCCATGAAAGGTGACAAAATAGCCTATATTCGTAAACTCACTAGTTATTTAGGATATTTTTTACTCATAATACTGTAAAGTAGCTGTGTGGTAGTAGAACAGACAGCCTAGCTGATGGACACAGGTCGTCAAATAAAAAGATTTTTTTTTTTTCCTTTTCTACGGCAAATATTCTTGGATCAAGATATAAAACTAAAATTAAAATTTTACGAAGGTAATTTTAAATTTAAAACGATACTTTAATGATATTTATCATTATATTTAAATTTGATATACTACTGACTGACTATATTTAACAATGTTGATTTTAAATTATTTTTTTAAAAATACGGTTGTAATAAGAAAATATTTTAGTAAATATTAAAAATGATTCCAGTTTATTTTACATTCAACTTTCTCTTATAACTTAAATCATTAAGCAATAAATTCCCCAACTCGATTTATGAGTCAAATACCCATTAAGTTGTACCGAAATCTTATTTATTTTGATAAAAAGTTGGCATTGTACCGTAAGATTGAGTACTAGCTTACAAAGGAGCCAGTCGGAGCCTACTTGAATGTTCCCGGTAATTTTGACGAATGAATTTCTAAACGACTTTTGTTTGTTCAATTTTGTTTCTCTTACAGTTATCAGTTCTATTTTGTTTATTTCCAAAATGAGATACTTTGATCTTTACAAAAGTAGAATTTACTTAAAATTTATATGAAATTGCTAAAATGAAATTAATTACCAATGTGTACTTCAGGTAAACAAATATACCATATTTGGATTATCAGGAAAATGGGATCTCACTGACCTCATATATAGCTGATTAGTTAGCTCATAATTGGCATGGCCTAATAAGCCCCGAAATCTTGTAGGGTTCTTTAATAGAGTCTGGAAGATAGTGAAAAATTTATAAAACATTTTGATAACCTATAGATATACTCGTATATATTAAAAGAATATAGTATTTCTATCAAGAGTATAATGGTCAATAACATTGCCATTTATAACAATAACTTTGTAGACCTCATTATAATGATAAAACAAAATCTTAAACATATAATAATAAATTATATAAATATTCAATATGGCAGGCGAAGTAATTTAAACAAGACTTTTAGATATAATTATGATATGCTATAAGGTGTAATTTAATATTTTTATTTATTTATTTTATTTAATTGACTTTTAAACTAAAATGTTATTAATTTAAAAGAGGTATATATTAAACATGTTACATAGTAGTGCTCCAGCTTGTAAAGATTTACAACTCATAAGAGTTCATCGGAATGTTCTCAACGTAAAATGCTTATGCTAGCAAATTATGGGAAGTATATTATTAAATTAATTCAAACGAATTAATTAAAATCATTCAGTATTTGTATATATTTATATTTATAGATATGTGTATGTTTGTATATGTTTATATATGCATAAAATATGTATTTGTATGTAGGTATATTGATTTATTGAAAACAAGTATTTATAATAATAATAATAATAATAATAATAATAATAATAATAAAAAAAACTAATAATAAAAAACTCCTTGGTAACTGCCACGAGTTGTCACGTTTTTAATTGTCAATTTTTGGTAAAAATATTTAATAACAAAAATCAAGTTTTTACAATATTAAAAATAAATAAATCAGTAATGCAACATGAAAAATAAAAGGAAAAAACCACACCAAACGAAAATGTCACCAAAAGTAACAACCAAAAATAAGTTATAAATAAGTGAACTGTGACAATTGGCACTCGATGATCCGATGATCACCAGGAGTAAAAACGTCAACGCACGCCAACCACCGCAGCCCGTCGCACCGAGCAGCTCCACGTCATCAGAGGAGGAGTACGCCACTCCTCCTGAGAATGTCGTGTCGAGCAGTGACGACGAGCTGCCGCCTCCAGCGCCGCGCCGAGCACCAGCGCCGCGCCGAGGGAGGCCACCGCTGCCGCGCTTGGGGCCTACTGGGGCATCCGCTCCGCGTTCGGCCCCCGCCGTCGGTGGTGCAGTGCGCCGCATGAAATGGACGCAAAATATAAACGAAAATGTCATGCGAGCGTACTATAGGGCGACAGAGGGTGGAACTAACCTCACTGCGTGGCGAACCCGTTTGTTGTCTTTGTTTCAGGTCCTTGAACCAGAGTTGACTGTTTCGGCCCAACGACTATCGGATCAGGTGCGGATTATTCAACGTAATCGTGCGTTGGATGACTCCGCACTTGACCGGCTTCGCTCCGAGGTGACAATCTCTGCATCCACCACCGAAAGCATCCATTTGCGAGCCCAGTTATCGTCCGCTCCTTCGGTGGCAGGGTTAGTGGATGGAAATGCTGATGTGGGGGGCGTTGAGATTACAACCGTAAGTACCCAAGATAATGAGCAATTAAGGAGGACTTTGGAGGATGCGATTTTGGAATTTAAAGACATACCAGCCCGCGACAGGCCACGGTTACCCCGTTTTCCCACGCATAGACGTAATATGTCGCTAGTAATGGCTCTAGACTGCATGCTAGACTCTTATCTTCGTTCTAGCAATAGTCTCACTGATACCCATTCAATTCTTTATTGTGCAGCTGTTGCAGCGTGCCGCTCCGCCCGTGTCAGATTTCCTGAGCCTGATAGGGTGGTGCGGTCCACTGAGGACACACCCGCATGGCAGATGAGAATTGAACGGCGTATCAGCGCAGCTAGGGTCATTATTGGCAAGTTAATCTGCTTCAGATCGGGAAACATCCGGCCGAGAGTCATGCGTTATGTTACACAAGCCTTTGCCGGTACTGGCATTAGACCTCAGGATTACATGGCCTATGTAACAGAACGTATAGACTACCTGAAGCAGAAAGTTTGTGCGTGGGCAAATCGTATCCGTCGTTATAAACAACGTGTTAATAGGTATAAACAGAATCGCATATTCCAAAGTGACCAAAGAAAGGTTTATAGAAGCTGGGAGGAATCTGCTACGAATGTGATTGATAACTTTTGGCTCAAATGGCTGCGGTCTTCACACGAACGTTTGGCTGGGCAATTCCAGGAAGCCATCGTGTCCGGATCCCTACCATCTTTTATGACAACAGGAATCACCTTTCTGCTCCACAAGTCTGGTAGTATCACGGATCCAAAGAACTTTCGACCTATCACGTGCTTACCAACAATTTATAAGCTTCTTACATCCATTTTGACTTCAAAATTAAACACACATTTGTATGCAAATAGCATTTTAGATCCCGCTCAAAATGGATGTAAGATTGGGTCTCGTGGTACTAAGGAGCTCCTCCTTATTGACATGGCCATTAATGAAAAGGTTCGCCGAGGTAAGAAGGGTCTCTCCGCCGCCTGGATTGATTATAAAAAGGCCTATGATTCGGTGCCTCATACTTGGTTAAGACGAGTACTAGAAGTGTATAAGATTGACACAGATCTATGCGCTTTTCTTAATTCATGTATGAGGCAATGGACAACGGTCCTTTGTCTTCCAGGGGGCGGAGGAAGTCTTCTTACTTCCGAACCTGTAAGGATTGAGCGAGGTATTTTCCAGGGTAATAGCTTGAGTCCTTTGTGGTTTTGCCTGGCTTTGAACCCCTTAAGCACGTTGCTTAGGGATTCAAAACTGGGATTTCGCTTTCGCAGAGGGGGTGAGATCATTTCACATCTTTTGTACATGGACGATCTCAAATTATTTGCACCAAATAAAGCAGATCTGGTATCATTACTAAGCGTTACGCAAACGTTTAGTAATGACATTAGGATGGAGTTTGGTGTAGATAAATGTGCGGTTGCACATGTGCAGAATGGCCGAGTTGTAAATAGCGAATATTTACAACTCTCGGAGACAATGTCCCTCAGATCTCTCTCTGAAACCGAAACCTACAAATACCTTGGTATGTCGGAATGCTTAGGCATACTAAGTGGGGACATTAAACAGCTAGTGAAGGAACGCTTCTTTAACCGCTTGACAAAAGTCCTAAAAAGTCTTTTGTCAGGAGGTATCAAAGTGCGTGCATTCAACAGTTGGGTAATGCCCCTGCTGATGTATACTTTCGGCATATTAAGGTGGACTCAGACCGAATTAGATGCCCTGGACCGAAAGGCCCGAAAACTATTGACAATGTATCGCATGCATCATCCGCGCTCATCAGTGATGAGATTGTATATTCCACGGAAGTGTGGGGGTCGCGGCTTCCTTAATGCCAAAAACTTACACAACCGTGAGGTATGCAATCTTAGGGAATATTTCCTTCATGCTGAGTGTGGAATGCATCGGGACATTGTTGCAGTAGATAATGGTCTTACACCGCTCTCCTTAGCCAAAGATAACTGGCATAAACCGGTAGTACTTAGCACTGACGACCGTATAAGTATATGGAAGAGTAAGGAGCTTCATGGACGGTTCCACCAGGCACTCTATGGGCCTGATGTAGACCTTCTGGCGTCCGTGGCTTGGCTACGCTTTGGTGATCTCTTTGGTGAAACCGAAGGTTTTGCTTGTGCAATTGCTGACGAAGTTGTCAAGACGAACAACTATCGGAAATACATAATAAAGGATGGCACTGTTGACATATGTCGTGCGTGCCACCAACCAGGAGAATCCATCAGACATGTTATTTCCGGTTGTTGTCGTCTTGCCAATGGAGAGTATTTGCACAGGCACAACCAAGTAGCCAAGATTATCCACCAAGAACTTGCTCTTCGATACGGACTTGTACCTTTTGAAGTGCCATTTTATAAGTACTTACCGGAGCCAGTTTTGGAAAATGGTCATGCTAAGCTCTATTGGGACCGATCTATCATAACAAACAGGACTATTGTAGCCAATAAGCCTGATATCGTGCTGGTAGATCGGTTAGAGCGCCGGGCATTTCTTGTTGATATCAGTGTCCCGTGTGACGCTAATCTTGTGAAAGCTGAGAAGGACAAACTGTCAAAATACTTGGACTTAGCTCACGAGATTACCGACATGTGGGATGTTGACTCAACAATAATTGTCCCGATGGTAGTTTCCGTCAATGGTCTTATAGCGAAGAGTCTCGATCACCATCTCAAGAGGCTCTCACTAAAAAACTGGATCAAGGGTCGGATGCAAAGAGCAGCAGTTTTGGGTACGGCACGCATTGTGAGGAGGTTTCTTTCGCTGTCGCCCTAACCACCGACGGACTGGTCGTAAGGCCCACGTCGGCGGAATACTGTTTTTTATATTTATATTTATAATGTTGTTTTTTTTTTAATGTTATATGTATAAATGTAAATAATAAGATTAAAATGAAATAAATGATAATAATAATAATAATAATCAACCACCAACGGGGCGGTTAAAGTAAAAATTAAATTAAATTAAATAAATTAAATTTTTGATTAAATTTATGATTTAAAGTATAGAATATTTCCTAAAACATTTTTCAGAAGCTGTGTAGGTATATCGTTAAATATTCACTACGCAAAAAAAAATTAGTGAACACGAAGCGAAGTTAAGTCTAGCGAGTCAATCCGACTTTGCACAATCTAAATAGCCAATGAAAAATAGTTAAATAAGAAAAATATATAATTATGCATCTTTTAAAATAGGTCTGGTTTATCTATAGTTTTGGATATCTTATATCTATATCTATATATAAATGATTTGCTGTTCGTTAGTCTCGCTAAAACTCGAGATTGGCTGGATCGATTTGGTTCATTTTGATCTCGAAATATTTGTAAGAGTCCAGGGAAGGTTTAAATATAAAGGTAAATAAAATTGATTAAAATTGAAATTGAATTAAAAATTAAAAATTTAAAAACAGCTTGCCTGCCCTGGAATTTACTGCCAAATACAATGTGGATATCTTCAAGAGAAGAAAAATAGGTTGCTAGGTAAATGCGCCTTACCACCTATGTATTTCACTAACATTTCCTCTTTCCATCAGGTGGATTGTAGTCAAGCATTGACATACGCAGGTGGGTCAAAAAGTTCGCGGAATGGAGGGTAAAAAGTAAGAAATAAAACACAAAATTATTTTTCCTTCTCAATGTATTCCCCCTTAACTCTAATACATTTATTAGACCTATCAATTAATTTATTAATACCATCGAAAAAAAATGATTTCTCTTTGTCGTCAAAATAGGCCGAAATAGCGCTCTTCACTTCTTCATCACTGGAAAATTTCTTCCCTCGAAGCTCTTTTTTCATTTTTGGGAACAAATAAAAATTACTAGGAGCTAGAATTACTAGCCCAGATGGGCTATAGGGAGGATGTTCTAAGATTTCGAAGCCCATTCTTTGAACAGCAGCCATCGCAACTTGCGCCTTGTGCACAGGTGCATTGTCGTGCAAAAGGAGCACACCTTGGGTCAATTTTCCCCGTCTTTTCTTCCTCACAGCAACTCGCAAACGTTCTAATAATGTAGCGTAGTACTTCCTAGTTATAGAAACACCCTTTTCTTTATAATCAATAAGGAGGATTCCTCTAAATCCCAGAAAACTGAAGCTATGAGATTTCCAGCCGACGGTGACACTTTAAATTTCTTCGGGGGTGGTGTGCCCTTTTTGTGCCACTGCATGGAGTCTTGTTTAGACTCAGGCTCATTATGATGAACCCAAGTTTCATCGCCAGTCACAATTCGGTTCAAAACTTCATCCTTTTGATCACCACAGAGCGCCAAAAACTCGCGACAACACTCAACTCGCCGCTGCTTGCAAAAATTCTTCCGGATTGACTTGTTGATTGACGTGTAGCTCAGTGAATTATGGCCTAATTGTTTTGAAACTTAGTATTTATACTCTTAATGAGTGTCACAACTAGTGCAGGTAGTAAAAAGTTGCCTTTTCCCCCTCCATAACCCTCATGCCGCGAACTTTTTGACCCCCCCTCGGAGTTTAAAAAAATAATAATAATAATTAAGAGGGTTAATAATAAAATATTACAAATATATTCCTATTTTTTACAGTACAACTAACATTTCCAATCTAATCATGTTTTGAAACATCAACAAATAACCAATTTATATATATAATTCATGCAATATTAAAATCTATAGAGCAGAATCTCCTTGAAAAATCTTACCAATTATTATAAAAGTAATAAAAAGATAAACACATTTTGTTAACATAAGGATCATCCATCAACCATCTTGTAAGATCTGAGGCGAAGGTTCCATTTGTCATAACTGTACGTGTTTACTTGAGAAGTGCATTCTGCAATTGTCTTGTGCAAATAATTTCATTTTCTTATATTTTTAAAATAAATAATGTATAACGTTATATATTTAAATATTATATTATATAATATTATGCATTTTTTTTTAATTAAAAGTTATAACCTTATTTTTCTTATCATTTGAAGAACAAAATTTAGCTTGATGTTTAAAACTTAAGATTGTTTTATGTATGTTTGTTTAGTTGAAGTTATATCTAGAGCGTCATCATTTATACTAGTCTCAGTACTATTTTCTCAAACCACAAGCTGTGTAACTTAGAAACCTAGAGTTGTGGTGCAGTTTTTCCATCTAAATTTACAAGCGTAAATAAGTACGCAAACCCGGAGTACAGAGCCGCGGCGAGCAGTGGCCTGATACTTTTCTTATTGACCAAAGTCATTTCCCGTAGTGTACGAAAATATATAAAAGCCAATGAAATATTTGATGTTATATTGTGTGATATAATACTTCTGCGTATATTTCTATGATATATATTTTAGACAGTGAACGAGTATTTTTTTATAATTCCCATGTCAAAATCAGGGTGGCCCGAATTTTTTGCACGCTACTGTATATCTATATCTTATGTATTTCTAAAGATAATTGTTATAAAAAAAACATGGTAGAATGTAACTTCAAAACAGTTTATTACTTTTATTTTTTATATTTATATTAAACTACATTCAAAAAATCATTAAAAAAACTTCAAAAATCAAGATTAATCATTAAACAAAACAATCATCTCATTTTTTTTATTTCATAATAAAATATTTATTATTATAATATTTTATTTGCCGATCAATTTACACTATAAAATAATATTTTGACTTTGATGTGTTCTACCTTATCAAAATATGATAATTATATTATGTAGCATGTAAAAATAAAAGTGATTCTTTAAGTTGTCTTGCTAAGTTTAATGCATCATAAAAAATATTCTTTTTAGTTTAATATTCTTATTAGTTTAGATAATCAACATTGTTATACTTGTAAATAATAACGCCGCTTCACTTACATTTTCTACAGATTGTGTTGGTATAACAAATAAGCATTATTAGTCTTGCTCTTTTTTGCATTCTAGCTAATTCAAAATACCCGCTTTTGAGAAAATTTATTGTTCTTATTATTTTGCTTTAATAATGTTTATTACCCGTCATGAAATTTGATGTAAATATTTAATGCCACTTTTTACTTATTTTTATATTTCAGTATGGTTATAGTGGAAATAATAGCATGTACTGATGGTTTTTTTTTACTGAAAGTAAGTATTTATCTAAAAAAATGTTTGTCAAAATTGTCCACTGGTTTGATGTATATCTGGGATTACTTAACAAATATCAAAAATAAATTTTAAGTAACTAAAAACGGTACATATTTCTCCTCCTTGGTAAGGAATTTTAAATTCAAATTTTTACAGCTATTTACAGATGTATTTTTTGTTCGTTGATCGTCAGAACAAAACGGCTGGAGACTAAAGTTGATAATGAAGAATTGAAGGCTATTGTGGAAGCGGATCCATCGCAAACCACGTTGGAGTTAGCTACAGGCTGCGATGTTAGTGATAAAACTGTTTTGATCAACTTGATGAAAATTGGGAAGATTAAAAAGCTTCAAAGGTGTTTACCTCATGAATTGACTGAAGCAAACCGGCAAATGAGCGTCGACTGCGGCGGTACATTACTGAATCGGCACAATAATGAAGGGATATTAAATCGAATCATTAACTCTTATGGAAAATGTATTCTCTTCGATACTCGAAGCGCTCATCACAATGGTTTCTGATCGTCCAGCCAAATCCTGCTCCGAGCGTAAATTTACCAAAAAATAAAAATAAAATACTTGTAAGCGTGTCGTGGATTAATTAATCATTACAGTGTTCTCAAATCTTGCCAGACTTTTAAGGCAGACTTTTTTTGTCAGCAATTGTGAACGATGATGAAAAAGCTAGCTGCTAAACAACCTAGGCTGGTCAATCGCTCCACACTGATACTGCTTCTCGACAACGCAAGACCACACACGCATAAGACGGCTACCAAATGAGAAGAGCTTCAACTTTAAAAATTAAACTCCGATACTGCCCTATGCCTAATGGACTGCCGTCCAAATCTTCAAAGTCCAAATCGTCCAAGTCTTTAAAGATTTTATGATTTTGGTCCGACTGATATTTTTAATAATGGGATCAATGAACTATCTATAAGATGGCAAAAGTGCATAGAAAACAATGGTTCATAATTTAATTAATTAATTTCATTATATAAAAAAAATAATAGAATTTTTGTTCCTTGCATACAAAACGCCAATTTCATACGTAAGGACCTAATATTAATGAAACAATTTAAATTTATATCCAAATAAACATCTGAATAATAAAATAGGTGCATTATAAAATGACTTGACGTGCCTTCTGGGACTGAATATAAAAGAATCAAATAAATATGCCTAATAACTACGTCAATAACAATCATTCTGACATAATTATCATAACTCGTTAGTATTTTAGCAACGCTTGAAAATTTAATTATATAGTTTACTAGAATAAATGTAGTTCAATATATTTCTAACTAAAAGCAAAGCTTAGACTAATCAGGCTGTAGTCTAATGTGTTTTGAGGGTTAAAGTGAATTTTCTAAAAGGAGACATCCCAAAAGGATTTACTCTTATTCATCTTTACTAAACGATGACGTTCATTGTAAAAACACTTGTTGAATAGTGATTTTATCTTTCTAAAATATTTGGTATTTTCAAGTAAAAAAAATAACAAATTGTTATATTTTGAAATTGCACTTATTTTTTAATTAAAAACTTTGTTTTTCATCAAGTTCTCCACCATAATGTCTAGAGAGTGCAATGACAAAAAACTGAGAATGCTTCTCCAATGGCACTTTGCTATGGACAGCCATAGATGAAAGCATATAACCATAGCACTACGGGCGTAACTTAAACGATGAGAAGTACATATTAAATTTAGTTTTTTTTTTGTTTACAATATATGTATGAAATATAAATATTGTTCGTGGTATTTTGATTGCAATTACTAGAATTGCTTTTAATTTAGGCTTTTATTTATCTTCGTTGAAAAGAATTCTTTTGTTCTCCAATTATTTGATGTAGCCCGCATTTATTGTTTATTATATACAATTGAATACAATACTATTCAGGTTTTAATTATATAAAAGAGAATGTAATTTTTACATTTACAATAATGAGAAAGTATAATTTATACATTTACAATAATAGTAAAATACAATATATTTGCCGTAATAAATTTGTAGAAAGCTTAATACACATAACTAGCCGATTTTATAAAGTTTTCGTTGATATATCTGAGAAAACGCCATTTTGCGCACGAATTGAAGTTCCAACTTACAGAATGGCTACTTCTGAGCTTCGATCTTAAAAAAGTAATGCTTATTTTTTGCTTGGTATATACCATGCTATAATAGGAAACCATCTACAGCCCGTATATAATAAGAAACCCTTTTTATTATAGCTTCTTATAGTTTTCTGTTTTATTAATTTACGAGTACACGGTTTTTGACTTATAAATTTAAGAGGTATAAAATTTATTCTCATTAAATTGAAAATATCTGTTTTTCGAATAATATTTAGCGTTAATGATGTTAAATTTAATCAGAATAAGAAGCAGATAATTATATTATGAAACTTAAACATGTCATAGTCACTGATTGTATTATGACAAGTTTCATGTTATAAATATATTGATTTTGCAACTCGCTTTCATAGTCTCATATTCAAAGGAAGTCCAATAATTATTAAACTACGCTCAGTTAACTTCAGTATCATATATTCAAACAAATTTTTACTTTAATTAGATTGAAATCGGTTTAGACATTATTTCATAAACAATTTATATACCAGATCGACCGATAACGGTTAGTTAAATGAAGTAAACCTTGTCTTTTCTGTTACCATATCTTTAAATAACTACTACAACATCATAATTGGCATGAACTACTAAGGGCTACTGGCCGTTTCACTCGGAAGCAAATCTGTGACTAAAAACAACACTACGAATTCTACCACTGTGACTCGTAATTATCTGACGTAAATTTTATGTTATTTGAATAATATGAAATATGTACGATATTGAAGCACCTGAAGATTCAAAAGAGCAATAGCTACTGCACTGATAATGCTCTTATTATTTTTAATTATTTTGATATACCGTATGTTGTATATTTTTCTTGTTATCTTAATGTAAATTATCGTCACTTAGCGATATTAAAGGCTATAAGACACTCATGTGATTTTTGTTCTCATCGAAGATCTTTTTAATCCCCAACATACAAATATATTCAAAGTTATTAATTAATTACTATCAAAAATATGATAACATATTCTGTCTCTTATTTAAATATACCAAATATGAAATCAGTTTGTACTTTATATTGCTGAAAAAACCTAGTAACGATAATTGAACAAAAGCATCCGATAGTCCTTGGTAAAATAACTTGGCATCAAAATATTTCCGTAATAGAATTTCTGCGCTGTAGTAAGTCTAAAAAAACTACAGGCAGAACATAATAAGATTGATTAATTTTCAAGAATACTTGAGCGTTTCTCACAAATGGCTTGTCAATTCGCTCATATTTTAGAATCCCTCAATATATTATATGTTATGTAATATATGTTGTATGTTTGCAATTTATAGAAATTGGGAAAATGAAATATAGAAGTTCCAGTGTATATAGCGTAGTAATAAAAAAAAACAACAGAATTTTCCATAAATGTTTCAATCCTACATAAATATTCGGAAAATACACTAATTTTACCAAAATATGTGATAATTATAGTTTTAAGTGCTCCTATGTGGCATTTACTGCATGAAAATGTACGGTTCAACTTTAATAGTATAAACTTCCATTTAGTTTTCGTATTTTATAGTATAATTTATATACACACTTTATTTAAATAATCTTTTATATTCGATGATTATAATGTCAACTTTCGTTAAAAAATCTGTTTTTATTATATTTTTAAATTTTTTCTCCGCTAGTGATCCCATATGTACTGTTATATATCTACTTATATGGATATCTATTTATTGATTATTATTGTATTTAAATTATTTTTTATGGAAGCTACATGCGATCGTTGATTTGTTCGTCTGGCTGTCTCTTACAGCACTGATATGTTCTTTGACCTTTTCCGAAATAGAACGCTTTGATTGGCCTATGTAGTAAATATGGCCTATGGAGTTTGTAACTTTAATACACCCTTTGATGCACTTATGATGTTGTTAACTTTTATATCCGCTGCATAATTTTTTTAAATGAAGTATTTCTTTGGAGTCAATCTTATCCGTTACTCCGTTGATAAAGTATATTGGCCAGCTGTCTGTTCACTTTTGGATACTTACGTTAATAATTTCGAAGCTGGTGGATGAGGAAATTACGGAGAGTCTGTATTTCTAAGATAATCAGTCTGTAAAAACGATTGGTGTAACCTGGCCAGGGCGTCAGACAAATAAAAGATATGTGAAACTTCTTTCATACGCTGAACATTAATTTCGGTAGTGGCATCTTTTCAATGTTTTTCTATACTGCAAAGTTAGAAACATTGGTTAGGATTTTTGAAAGAAACCTAATAGATATCACCACTGTCCCGATAAAGACGATCACATATAGAATGCTTAATTCACCGAGACGGACAGCGATACTGTAGCTCAGTTGGTAGAGCGACGGGACGGTTTCCCAGTAGTCGCGGGTTCGAATCCCTGCCCGTATCGGTTTATTTTTCATTCTTTATTTATATATAATTAAATAAGCTTAACATGGCTATACATGTTTAAAGATATTTTCAAACATTAATTTCGGTAGTGGCATCTTTTCAATGTTTATCTATACTGCAAAGTTACTAAACATTGGTTAGGATTTTTGAAAGAAACCTAATAGATGTCACCACCGTCCCGATAAAGACGATTACATATAGAATGCTTAATTCACCGAGACGGACAGCGATACGGTAGCTCAGTTGGTAGAGCGACGGGACGGTTTCCCAACAGTCGCGGGTTCGAGTCCCTGCCTGTATCGGTTTATTTTTCATTCTTTATTTATATAAATGCAAATAAATTTATTTATAATAGATATAGGATGACAAAAGGTACCATGTATCTGACTCTATATTGTAAAAGACATTTTGCTACTTTAGTAGCATTTAGTTTAAAAAACTTCGTAATAAGGGATATTAAAAAAAATAAATGTAGTTTGAATTATGTACTGACAGACCATAAGCGTACCACTTTACGTACGAGACAAAGCCTAGCATGTTTAATATTGTCCATCAAAATATACAAGGCTTAGGTGGCAAGGAATCGTAAGTGGAACTGTTTGTTTAAAAATATAATATAAGTTTATTGTGCCTTGCAGAGCACTGGTTATCAAAGAATAACAATATTATAAATGTACCAAAATATAAATTGTCAAGTTAGTTCTGTAGAGAGAAAGCTATTAGCGGTGGCTCACTTATCTTAGCTCGTAACGATGTAGTGTTTAAGTCTTCATCAAACAAAGTGGCGCTCTCTGTCGAGCGAATAATTGAGCTATTCTGCATTTAGTTCAATGAAAATATTATTTTATGCGTGTCCCGACCCCCTTTGATCAATTAGAAAACAAATGGAGAATATTTTAATTAAACTTTGTCATAAAAACAACTCCGCGATAGTCTGCGGTGATTTCAATGTAGACATATTACAAGTAACTTCGTCTAGTGTACGTTTATTAAAATTATTTAAATCTTTTAACCTATTGAACGTCCTTTCTGAACCTACTCGCATTACTAGTGTGTCCGTGACTTGTATTGATAATGAGTTCTGTCGCTGTAACATTTATGAAGAAACGGTAATAGCAAATTTTAGTTCAGACACCTCCGGTCGAAAATGTCTTGTATTTATTAATCAAAAAAATGAAAATTAACTTTCAGACCAATTACAAAAAACTGAATCCATACATTTAAGAACATTATTGAGCAAAAAGTGGGTAAAGTAGACATGATCGATGATAATCCCATTAATTTATATAATAATCTTTTTGAGTTTTTGTTACAAGAATTTAACAATATTTTCTAACCCAAAACTCTAACAAAATACCTTAAACTTAAATTTAGTGATTGGGCTACCGTGAGAATATATAAAAGTAGAGATAAGTTATATGATTTATATAATGAGAGACAATGGAATAAAGATCCGATGTTCTCGAATAAAGTTAGGAATTTCTCTAAAATATTTAAGAACGTTTGTGTACAAGCTAAGTCGATTTATATAAGAAATTAAATTTTAAACTCAGAAAATAAAATAAAGGCTATTTGGGATGTTTTATCTAGTATTTCTGTGAAAAGTAGGGCTGCTAATAGACCTATAAAGTTAAAAATTGATAATATTAATATATGTCGCAGATCACGATAATTTAACGATAATTAATAACTCAATTGATATCATTGTAAAAGTGAGGTGTGAACGCCGTGACGTATTGAGTCACGTGATCGGAATCGTTTGGAGGGGCACCGGAGACATTTTAAATATCCGAGAGCATCGAGACGAGGGGGATTATTTATTAGTGTGAGCCTTACAGTCCGGACCCCCCCAACGGGACCGGTGGTTCACGAAACTCTGATAATTGTATACCTACTAAGTAATTTGTGATTACCTACATTTAATACAAGTATTGTCATATTGTGTCTGTGTGGTTTAATTGCCTGAGACCTACACCTCGGATCCTGTACCAGAATACTCCATCAAGAACGAACAAGCCACGAATATACCTCCGATCTCCGACATATATATGTATTATTAAATTCTTTTTTTTTTAAATAAAAAATGCAATAGCCATTAACAGATATTCAAATGATCTTAAGTTTATATAAATATGTAGAAGCTATGTCATAATTATAACCTTTTTTCAAATAAACAGCTACATAATCAAAAGTACCACAATTCATAAATTTTACAGTTGGCGTTGAAACAAATGCTTTGTTGCTGACTGCCATACTATAAATTGGAGCATACATCACGTTGTGAGCGAAATGCGGTTTTATTGTTAACCCATATATATTTAAATAGTAAGAAAAGCAAACCAGAGGCTATTGGAAAAAACAAACATATTAATTTTTTTTTTAAAAAGGCCAATTTTATTATTGTGATCAATAAATAAGAATAAGGAAATATTTTATTTATCTACTATCATTTTATAAAATAACTTACATTAAATCACATAGGCTTATATAAACTTAAGCTATTTCCATCGATCGTATAACTGAGACACGTTAATGGCTTGCCATACCACAGATTCTTTCCGCCGAAACCTTAGTCCTTGGAAATTTTATTTTTGATCTAATTTACTTGAGTCACGTACCAATGCACTATCATTTATTTCTACTAAATTGAAGGGAAGGGGATCCCTCCACAATCTTTCAAGCCTGCGAAAAAGGGATGAATGCTCCTCGTTGCCGGTTGCCCTCTCCGTGGATCACGTCGGGGCATCGCGGTGAGTGCGAAAGCGATCCTGTGGTGTCCCATTATGACGGCGGCGGCACCCGTCAGCTTGAGTGAGTAGGAGTCTCACATAACCACCTCCATCATCCCCTAGATGGAGGTGTGTATCCATAAGGATTCCTGACGTTAAAAAAAAATGTAGAAAGATTAAAACTCATTCGCTATCAAGCAATACGGTTTTCGAGACTAAACTTAACGCTTCACGGAGTACATATTATTAGAATCCACAGTTAGGGTTAAGAAGCTTAGGACAGAAGCGCTCATCTTTGGTGTAGCGAAGGCATTCGACCGAGACGAGATCATTTTCGCCCACTACACTACAACACTGACAAACACAGCATTCTCGCTGGCAAAAACGAGAGGCCAGCCTCTGCACTATAGACTCTCGTGCTACCTATGGCGAACTTAAATATAAATTCTTACCCTTTTCCTGTTTTTCACTTCTTTCTTAACCACCCACATCCTGTCCTGTGGTCAAAGTTTTATATGAGTCCCTCTTAGGATGTACGTTCTCCTGGTAAGTCAATACCCTTTTTCAAGAGGTAGGTACTTCGCACCCGCCTTAACTCTTGGTAACGCTATCATAGCCAGTAGGGGTAACAGAAGAGACAAATAAAAAAAAAACGTTCTATCACACTGTAAGCGTGAAATAATTTACATAAACCATTACATCCCTTTCTTATATAAAAAAAAAAACAATAATTTGCTATACGTGAGTTATATAATTTTAAAGTATTTTGCTCACTTATCTGCGATAGTCAAAAGTCGTGTTTAATAAAATATTAGTTGACTAGTTTTATCATTTTTCTAGTACTCACTTTTTTAATATCTTTGTAAGAAGTATGTGAAATAAGTTGAATAAGTAAGATATTAGTTTATCGAAATTCATGGACCTCACTATTACTAGGGTCCAGATTAGGGTTACATAGGGTTAGTGGACAGAGTTTATCTAAAAATATTAAATGCGTAGTGCACTGGCGAGTGCTGAGAAATTTAGCTGTTACATTCGTCTCTAATCTAATATATCTTTGAAATTAAAATGAGGAAAGAGATGAACAAGGAAAATATAAAAAAAAATTACAAATATACTACCATGTTTAATTTCCAGATTGGGCAAACTAAGCTTAAAAATGATCAATTGTATATATAAAATAAACATAATGCACAAAACAATCATAGTTTGTACGATTAAATTACTCTTCTAAGATTAAAATTGTTTTCAAACATTATTGCATTGTAATAGAAATCTACAAAAACTAAAACAAAATATGTATAATAATCTAAATTATATACGAAATATAATATACGATACGATATATAATAATTTACGAAAAAACATATATTCCAAAATAAAGAGTTAACAAACTATTTTTTTTTTTCTTTTATTACAAACTTCGCTCTGCCAATTGCCACTGACCCGCCAATATTCGTTCTGCCAAACAGTAAACAAATGAGATTTTGAAAACTGAAAAAAATAATTTTTTGGTCTTTTAAAAAAACATGCATTTTTTTAAATACTAATTGAGACCACAAACATATAAGAATTTTCCTTGTGATTGTTTAATCGTCGAGACCAATTTAAGTGAAATCAAAAATTTAAGTCGTTGGGATCGTTGAATTCCTCTGAAAGACAACTTCCTCACCTTTGAATTTTCTTGAACGCCGAAAATTATGAAATCATTGATCTCTGATATTTGATTAATCGATGATTTCGAATTGCTGATATTGCTAACTCAGCCGTCACACGGCCTACCTTATTCTCAAAACTACTTAACCTTAGAGGAAATCACGTTAAGCTGTCATTTTTGTGATTGTAACTTATTAACTTACTCCGTTTTGGGTATTGTTGTTTATTCCATGTCAGATGCGTTTTTGGAATAACGAAAGTGGTACTACAACCGGCTTTGTAAAGACTTCACGGTAACACGGTTGAACAGACAAAAAGTATTCTAGGTCCGTTTTCTATGGCTAAGCTCCCTTCCCATCAATTTTCAGCCAAATGTCTTTAGCCGTTCTTAAGTTATAAACAGTGTAACTAACATAACACGACTTTCTTTTATGTATTAAAATTACATGCTTATATATTAATTTTGTCCCTCCTTGATCATTATTTATCGCTTTTTAGTTATGTAATGAATTGTTTAATAATTAAAATACCTTACTTTTCTAAAATCTACTATTATATCAGTAAAATAATACTTTAATAATAAAGTGCAATTATCTAAGATATTACAATAAACTATAGTCTATTTTAAGTATATTGGTACTAAGACCTACAGCGCATTATATATAATGTATATAAAATTCATGATTTTATGTCTTTAAGAATATTATTACTTTATATGAAATTGTACTATTTGCCACAAATAAAATAAAAATGTATTAAAATTCGACATGTCTTTAAAAAGAATAATCAATGATATACGCATTAATTTTTTGTGAAAATAATATATTACCAATTTGTCAATTTATCACCAACGTTAAATCATATAGGATAAGATTTTAACTTTATTACAATTACAAAAACCATACAATAATGTATATTAACTGAATATCATGAAGTTACCGCAAAATACTTTTTTTTATTAACATTTTCATCGTTACAGACAATAACTAAAAACACACTCCGTATGCGAATATACCTTACAATAAAATAACAAACCTGCAAATATTTAATTTATAAAGTATTAAATTTTGCTTAACGAAAATGCTATAGAAATAAAAAAAAATTTGAATACAAATAAAATTGATGTCTGGTATAACAATAGACTATTTATTACATATTTCTATATAATGTAAAAAATATTGGTTTTAATTTTTTTGTTGTTTGAAAAAAATACTTTGATTCACGACCACTTACTTCAATTATCATAAATATTAAATTAATATCTAGTGTTAAAATTAAAGAATGTGGTAAAAAGAGTTAATGTTACTTAATTAATTTTTATATATGATTTATACTCAAATAACTTCAGGGAATTAGTCGATGTACTTAAGGAGAGTATTTTCAGATCTTAAATGAATATAAGAAATAAATGCAGCTTATTTGAAGTAGATACTAATTGGTAAGAGGAAGAGAAGAAATAAAAGTTTTATTACCACAAACCAGTCCTTATATAAATTATTTTTGCTTTAAAACATTGTTTTTATTAACTTTAATTATATTTTTACATAGATTTTTATAGCATGTTCTTTCATTTTTTTAACTATTTTTTATTACTCAAAAACGTTTATCTTATTCATTTTGACCAGAATAATGGGACAAACTTATCCAAAATCCAAATAATCGCATTATCATCGGTCTTTGATAGATAGCAAAAATTCAAATTAATCCGACATTTCAAATTCGGCCAAAATCACTTCCAATTTATATATACATAATATAAAGTCCACGTTTATGTTACAAAGATAAATAGATACACCTCAAAGTAATAAAAATATGTTAAAACAATAAGAGTACATGGCATATGTAAGTCAAGTTTATTTCTTGCAAAAAGTAGGTACTGTCAAAGTCGATTCTGTTTAAGTCTTTTTTAATTTATGCAATCAAAACTGACTATTTCAAAGAGTTGTAATTCATTAAGAGCTTAGAATAATTTACTACGTGACATTTATTGTGCGACTTGACAAATTATACAAATCTGGCACATTAAATGTAAAGTCACTAATAACATTGTGCTGGGTCATTTTTAATGTGTGGCTTAAAATCATGAATAATAAGTCCTTACTTAGACTTGTAGTGAATGGACAACTCTTGCATCCTTTCTTTTATATTTATTCTACGTTTAATTATAACACTATTAAATAATTATAATATTATAAGAATCCTACTATATTCTACAATAATAAGCTGAAAATAAACGAATAACAACAGTAACATGAAAATGCATATATCTGGAAAAATAAATAAAAACATTATTATACCAATACTTAGTTTTTTAATACAACTTTCATTATTAGATAAAAAAATATTATTCTACGGTAACATTGAGTTTATTGTTATATTTCCAAACAAAACTTTGAATAATATATACAGACAAAATTCAGTTACTATTTTAATTTCTAACTAGGTTATTAACTTACTTAGTTATGAACTAGATCTTGTTATCACCTATGTAGGTATAAAACTATTTAATCCGCAATCTCTACTTATCCGGTGAATGACTTTATCGTATAAATCTATAACAATGTGATTTAAGTTGAACTTAGTGTAGGAGTATCACATTTTGTAACCTACCCGGTGAAGGTAATTTACCTACATGATAGTTTAACACGGACCAAGAAACTTGCAAAGTTAAAGATCGTAACACGATACTATCCCTTGAATATTCTGCTTAAACTTTGTTTCAGAGTTTACAGGGTTAAGTTATCCGAATTTCCAAATGAAAATATGTGTTCAAGTTATTAAACAAAATGAATTCAAATACTAAATTGACAGGGTTAAGTTATTCGAATTTCCAAAAGAAAATATGTGTTCAAGAAATGAAACAAGATGAATTCAAATACTAATTTGAATTTTGTAAGTTTTGTGATATTTATACATTTAATGGGGACGTCAAATGAAGAACCTTTGAAAATAAAACATATCTGGGTTAATTATTATCCATTGCTCTAAATCTTTCTATCAAATCGAATTGATATGCTAATGTTGTGCTTTATGTAATCCTAATATTATAAAATTTTATAATTAATTTTTCGCTTCCTAATTCTTCTTCTAGTTACGCTTTCACGGCCTAAACATTGCGTCGGTTCGTTTTAAATTTAATTCGGAATGAAAATAATTATAAACCTAGAGTTAAACGTAGGCTAAGTTTTAAACAAAAATCATTCGCTAAAGAATTTAAATGAAGATTAAAGTTCGGTAAAGTTTTCAAGAATAGGAGTCTCACATAACCGTCTCCAAGTTCCCCTGGATGGAGGCGTGTACCCATGATGGGTTCTAGACGTAAAAGCGGGATTGAAGTTTGTATCAAAAAACTATATCATTTAATCGATTGTTATGAATTTTGGTATTAATATAGTTAATAATAAAGGATTGAAAATCGTTAACTTTTTTAAATACTTAATGCATATTTTAATTCACAATCTAAATAAAATCATTTTAAGAATACCAAAAACCGTGATATATATATATGTATATATAAATATATATAATGATTTCATATTACTACAAAATGCTTGTCTACTTACTCAAAAGTAGTGAGAATGCGAGTTTGTCTATTTATTACCCTTTTATATCTTAATTACTCAACTGTTCAATGGGAATCTTTGCAAATAGATTACCAGGGGTACAGAAAAGAATAATAGGAATAATTGGTTTATAAAATCATGCAATCAAGCATGTTGCATTGGGGGACCGCTGTACGTACGTTGACGTTGATGTCTATTTTACGAAGTAAAAAAAAAATAAAAGAAACCCCGATACAAAAAGACCTCTAAAAAGAATCAAAATAATATAATTATGTACTTATTGAAATCATTGAGTTGGGAAACCGTTAGATACAGTAAAGTACAAGTACATAATAATATTATTTTAAATCTTTTTAGAGGATTTTTTGTCCCGGAGTTTTTTTTTCTGCTTTTTAAAGTTATGTTACTGGATTATCTTGTACCAAATTAACCTAAGAACACACTTATTCTACTTTTTTAAGTATTTAATATAAATATTGCTTATGAACCTTTCACCAGCACTAATAAAAGCTCAGTATCTTGGAGACGACTGCTGTTATTTCAACCAAACATAACTAAGAACCATCTCGACAAACCAGGCTTTCGATAAAAAAAAACCAGCAACCCGTCCACGCATTTGTCTGCTACATGCCACAGACAGATGTACAGATGCACAGATACACAGGTCGAACTTATAAAACCCCACTTTTTCGGCTTGGGGTTAAAAAGATTTTTGGAACCAATATAAATTTTGGCCAGATCAAGTCGTGGTATAATGTTTTGGCTATAATTTTTTGGTACGTTTATTATTTTATTGTTAATATTAAATTTATTCTAAGGCCATAACACTTTGTGGAATATTATCACGACGATAATAATAAGCGGTGACAGAAAGATGGACCATCATAAGCTTTGACGTCAGGATGACAAATAGCGTAGCGTACAAAATGAGCTTTCCGCTGCTCATTTTATAGTAGTCTTGTAAATGTTAATTAAAATAGCGTAGTACTTATACTTAAATGATAGTAGTAGATTATGATACTGTTGCATAATAAGGGTTCTTAAAACACGAGTGTGTTTTATAAAAACGAGCCGCTGGCGACTTTTTTTTATAGTATCACACGAGTGTTATAAGATCAAGTTATGTACATTGTCGTACACTACTTTATCTACTCTCATACTGTAATACGTAAAATAATATTGAAATAAAAAAACTTTGTTTAAATACTGAAAAGATTTTTTAAATGTCAAATGTTGGCGCCAAGGCGCAAACCCCGATTGCGCATGCGTGTTGCGTCTAGTTCATTGAAACCTTTTTTTTAAAGTAGAGGTTCAACCTTCTATGTCCAGCTGTAGGTTGTATAGGTGTATCGTTATGATTAAAAAGTTATATTATGATACAGGTGTCCACAAAAGACCTGTATCGTAATAAAACTTTTTAATTTTTGGCCAGTACGTAATGTTTGTCATAAGAATTTGGTTTTCAGTTTTATAATCTTTGTTTTATAGTATCAGAGTAGATAAATATATTTAATTTAAAAAATAATAAATAATATTTTATCAATAATACTATTAATACTATTATGTCGGGGCCTGTGAAAAAATATTTATACCTTTTTTATTCATTGTGAGATTGATCATCTTTAGAGGTTATTTTTGAGAAGGATTTCTTTAATCAGAATGTTTCCAATCTCATCCGTCATCAGTAGCAATAATCATTTATTTTTTAAGAACCACTTAAGTATTGATATTGGTTTCGAAATAATAACGACAATCATAATTTTAAAACTTTAACTAGAGCCCCTAAATAGATGACCTTACTACACTGAAATCCTTACTATAGTATAATGACTTAAGATCTGTAACTTTGACCCAAGTAAAATGCCTGAAAAAAACGTTCGAGGTATATATTTGTGCTTAAAAATAATGTTACAAATGATTAGATGAAATATAATAATAAATACTTAATACTAAATAATTGTAGTCGTCCAGTGGATATCTTAGTATGTTAAATAATTGATGATGATCTATCTCTTTTCAACGAGAAAATACATAACTAAAAGCTTGCCCTATTAATTATTGATACTATAACAATCAAACAAAATTATAAAAAAATACCTGAATTGTGATACAATATTTCAATGTTTTTACGTCTACTAGACTTATTTCAAAAATACTAACAAATTTATCTAATTTTGCAGTAAAGATAAATATTGAAAATATTTCTTTCCCTAAACATATTCTTTTAGCCTGGAAGATAGAACGATTTTAGATTTTTTTAATATAAATTCATTTAATCGGGAAAAAATGTAAGTATACCTACAATGTATTTGAAAATTATTTTGCTTGTTACTTAGTTTTTTTATTAGTTCATAGTTCGTTTTACTGCAAAAAAAATCTTCATAAATCTCTTAATTATAATTTCATAAATCTCTTAATTCTTAGTTCATAAGATATTCATGTATTACCTAATTAGAATAAACAATTGTGTTTAACATTTTTTAAAAATATCTATGATATTGTGTAGCCCTGTCAAGCTTATTAAAATTTGAAATAAATATAGTATAAAAAAATAACCTGACACGAGCAAAGATGCGAACCCGTGACCTCTGGAAACCGTGCCGTCAGTCTACAAATTGGGCTACCGTATCGATGAATTAAGCATTCTACATATCATCTTTGTTATCAGGACTACATTGATTCAAACAGTCATATTTTTGAAAATTGCTTTGAACTATAAAAAATATTACATATAAAGTGTAATTTATTTATAACTTTGTTATATAGAATTGTATTAATATAGTAGTAGTAATCATAAATACAGTCTTATTTATTTAGTAAAATATTACTTACTTTCATTTTACCAGTTAAGTACCAGTTTAATTTTCAGCCGAGTCCAGAGAACAGTTAAATATTATTTTTGGCTCGCGGTTAACTAGGTTTTATTTGAATTTAATTAAATACATAGAGTAAATCTTTTTAAATTACTTAATAATGAAATCAGCGCTTCGTATTTTTTTTCTTTAATATTTAGGTGACGAATTTCTTTTCAATTGCTTTGAATAATTACAAATAAACTGCATACGTAACGCTACTCTTACATAATGTAAATGTAGTATCATTACTACATTTACATTATGTAAGAGTATAACACTGGAGATATAACATCCTAAAATAAATTATTCTAATTAGATCTAAATTTAAGTAACATAAAGGTATGAATTTCTAGTTGTGAGTGAAATTCTATTTTATGAATTAAACAACTACATATCATAGAATTCATACAATTTAAATTGCCTCCCATTCATTTTTTTTTTTTTTGTTTGTCTATACTGTTAGCCCTGTTGGCTATTACAGCGTCACCGGGGGAGCGGGTGGGTCTGGAGACCCACCCTTAATAAGGGGGGGCCAGTTGGGCCCCCATGGGGAACGACGTCCCGAGGGCGTCTCAGATTGAGACATGGACCTCGGCTCGGGGCGTCGTTAGTCAGGAGGGAAGCTAAGGAGCCTCCCATTCAATAATTAAATTTCAATGATACCTGCTATTGAACATTACTCTCTCTCACAACACAGCTGACAACATTAGGCAGTTATGGTAATTTACGTTATATGGAACGTTCATCCGACAGAAAAATAATCTCACTAGAAATGTTGCACCAACAAAGTATATTTGTTTGCTTAGGTAATCTTTATTGCACCAATAACTATGATATAATTAAAGTCCTCGTTAAAATATTTTATGCAATTTCATAAAAAAAAATTATATGATGTTTTTATTTTATTCACAATTAGAAACACGAGGATCAGAAACACTGACGGAACACCTAACCTAATTTTTATATAGTTGTAATCGTATATTTTGATATATGACCCACAATGATTAAATTTATTGATTATTACTTGGAATATAATCTTTATTAAGATATATCTTTACTTAATAATATCTACTGAGGTAATATAATCTAGAAAAGATCAAGACGTACCTTTAATATAAATTGTATTGAATTGTAATGAATGACTTCAAGTAGATCTGGCATGTGAAAGCTTTTAGCCTACGGTATACCGTACCTGATCTCCTGGTCTAATCGGCTGAGTAACGGACTTTCTAATACATTAAACACACTTATTGTATGTTTATATACTATTATTGATATACTTTCTATACCTGTTACCGTTATTAATATCAAGCATAACAACAACAATCAAGCATAACAAAAACATAATAACAATGAGTTTGTGGTATGGGAGCCCCTTTCAAATATTTATTTTGATTCTTTTTTAGTATTTATAGTGGCAAAAAATACATCACCTGTAAGAATTACAATGAGAGTCTGAAGATTGACAGACAGAGAGATGAAGATCGAAGTCTTAGAAATAATAAACCGATCCTTACGCATTTACATATATAAAATTACAAAAGTTTTTTTGTCTTGTTTCAAATCAAATAAATGCCTGTGCTCATTTTGCTTGCTTCGGTCCAAGGCAATAAGTTAATATTTGAAATGGCGTAAATATTGATAAAAGATCAAAACGCTATAACTCATATTGTGTGTTATGCTATGAAAATGACATTTCCCGAAATCATATAAAGGTCAATGACGCGGCGTTACGACGCAATGACCCGTGTCATTTCTGATTTGTCAGTGACGTCAAAGGCATAATATTGAAGTGACTTATTTTTTTATAATATTTAATGTTTCATAAACAATATTGGATTATGGATATTTTAAATAATGGAAATTAAATAATGGATAATTAAAAATGGTTAAGTATTGAAATAATTATAAACTAGTGCTGTAAACGGATAATGAGGTAGTGAGAAGGAATGCATATAGTTTGGTCGTAAACTGCTTCTAACCAAAATGTTTTTGTCAAAAAAGTTGTTTACTTTTTAGGTCAAGAAAAAGATTATCAAATTGATTTAGTGGGTTTGACTGATCTCGAGTTACAACTTTTGTAAAATTTTATGTTTTGGGGTTGTTAAATGAGCCCGATATTACTTATGTCACACAAACAAACAATTTAATGTTATTAGCTAAATAATAAACACAGAATCAAATCAAAATCAAATAAAATCAAAACATCGCTACCTTTTATAACTTAAATCTTTCAAAATCAATGCTTGATATTCGTTGTCAATAATTTGGGACACATCAAAGATTAATAGGTTTTATTGGATATAGATTGTTATAACAAAAACAAATGACACAAAACTATTTAAAGATGACTTTTTTTAATGAATAACATGTTTTTTGGAGTTTACTCCTTAAGAATCGATTTTGATATAAGGCGCCCGGTATGAGAAAATGTGAAAAGTCAAATCTACTGAACGAGTGACCTCGTTACGTTTTTGCGTAACCTATGGTGCGAATCTTTCTTATTTGGTTGTCAGTGTTTCATTGTTATCAATAACAATAATTAATATTGTTTTTGTGTAGTTATAATCATCATCATTACATTTTGCTAAAGTGTGATATATAAAAAACACGTACCTTCCATAAGGTATCAATCTTTTTTTAGATAGACAAGCTTTTTTTGTGTCTGTTTATGCGTCGGCCATGACACACACATACTTTAAACACGAAGTAAAATCTAACAACGTACTAACTGTAGTAACTTTCACGTTTGTTAAATTTTCAAAAAAAAAGTGATATGTTGAGAATAAACTAATCACAGTAAGTTTCTTTAAAAATGTAAGGTTCTGGTTAGATAAAGGCTTAGAAATTTTGCTATCCAGGAGCTAGTTACAAAAGTCTTTATATACTTTTATATACTACAGAAGATTGCATTGTAAGTAATTAATTTTTCAAATCACCTTGTCTACCTTGCGTTGTGAAGCTGGCTACTATTTAGTATTTACATGTTCACCTCATCTCAACATAACATAACAACAATTTAAAATGTATAAAAAAACGTATTGTATCATTGAAAAAAATTAATAATCAACAAAATAATAAAAGTACTTTTAAAATACTGCCTTTGCTACAATGCTGTTTTCTCACAGTAATTGTTGCTGTGACGTTATCTTTTTAACTGATGTAACGGCATATTGTAAATAGATAGGTATTTTTATAATATACATAATAAAATATACACATGTATGTGTATATTTATTATCCATACATATATATGTTGTTTATTAAAGGTAGGTACAGACACATAATAAATATATACATGTATGCATATATTTATTATGTGTCTTGTCTTGTCTTCGGTGGATATCAATTTAATTAGAAATGTGCTTAAATGTGAGACCTAAATTTAGCTTTACATAATCACATTTATTGGGACTGGAATTAAAGTTGTTGATCCAAAACTCACTTTAAAAGATCCTAACTTCGTGTTTCGTGCGTTCGGGTTTTTACCACATCATTTTTACCAACGTTAACTGTTTTTCATTTATATGCTTTATTCTTTGAGTTCACTGGACTGAAAAAAAAAATAATTGGTTTAAATTTATTTAAAAAAAAAAAAAAATTTTCATCTATATTTTTGTTTTTGTTGTCTTTGATTTTAATAATAAAAGCAAAAAACATATATTGGGCGGTGCTTTACTATAAAGGCGTAAACAATTAAAACTTTGATCAACACTTCTAAAATCCTTTGTTATATGATGACCTTAAAATATACTAAAAGAAAACAATAAAACTTATGATATCAAAAGATTTGGTTCTTTTACTTTATCCTTAATTTGATAAAAATAACAACTTTTTTATCTTAAGGTATAAATTTGAAAATATTGATGTTAATATTAAAATTTTATTTTGAAACCATCTGCATCAAAAAAAAAACATTTTTAGTAAACATATAATTAAAATAAGTATATATTACCTAGTGAACATTAAAAGCACAATAAAAATATATATGTGTTGTATTACTAATATTAAAAACTTCTACATTTATATAAATATATCTAAATGTAGAGTGAGAATCTTTACTTGACGATAATAACATTAGACGCAATATTTATTTTATATTGTCTGTTTTTTTGTGTAGCACTTTCATAAGATCGTAAACCGTCTACTTTATTTGTACTTCCGCCGGAAAAAAAAAATGTTCAAGAACCAGAAAAGTACCCAAATGTATAAATAGAACGAAAAATATAATCTGATTCTGACAAGCAATTCTGCATTTATTACTTATTTTTATAGACTTTTCATTATGTTTTTTATTACAAAATTACTTTTTTGTATCAAGTGAAATATGATTAATTCCAGTACAGCCCGTACTGGATTGAATCATATTTTACTTGTTATTAAACTATTATCATATAATAGTTATCATATAATAGTTATTAAACTATTTGTGATTGTTGAACGGTATGAAGTTCGCCGCTTCAGCTAGTAAAATATTAGTTTTTAATGTTATTCCTCAATATGAAAATAAAAACAGTTTGTAAATAATATTTAGAATCGGAGGACAAATTAAAATTATATTGTAAGGTAAATAAAACCAAAATAATAAATTGCTGGAGGCTCGTCAAAAGCTAATTATAAGATTTCCTCAACTGAAGTACTTTAGTAATAATTAACATTGACAAACGACCTGAACTCAAGTAAATTCATAAAGTATACCGCGTTATTTGTATTTTATACTTCAAAATATTTAGTACAATTAAAACCGACGTAATCCCTGAAATGGCTTTCTAAATTAAATTTATTATTTGACTTGTATTTATTTGCCTCAATCTAATAAAAAAAACTTATTATTTTTAAAAAATGAATACCCATTAATGATTAAGCAGTTAGTATATATCACTACCAGATGTTAAGTTTGTACATAACGTTAAAAACTTACACAACTAACTTGATTGAATAAAAATGTAGTTTATGTACGTTTTCTTATGTGTATGATGGTCACGTGTCACAAGGTTAAAAGAAGAGGGTATATAAAATGCTATATTCTAATATATTATAGGGTAATTCATTACAAATCTAATTACAAGAGGTTCTAACTGTTATTGTAATTGTGCTTTACGCCAGTGTGTGTGTTCTGTTGTTTATATTTTGAGTGGTTGAAATTTTGTGACTCAGGTTATGATTATCAAAATTAATCAAGTATGGGTGACATACCTTTTATACACTGCCCTGGTTTATGTGTTTCTTCAAGCAGCTGCTGTTTGTAATCAGCAGGTATATTAATTCTGGTTTCAGGCGCTAGTAACAAATCGTAACTTTTGTATTCTCAAAAAGAAAAACAGTCGTGTACTTTAAATTAACATGGAAACACACTATTCTATCATTTGTTATAATAAGTCAAAGTTGCATATTGTAATCAGGCAAAAAACATTAGGTTAAGAGAGCGTCGCATGATTTTTTCCAGTCGCCCTCTAGACATGTGCCCGGGAGTTATGTTCCAAAAGACGATTTGAAAATATATATAGCATGGATAAGAAATCCTCAACAAACGAAAAAGCTATCAACATTAAATCGAAGTTGTAATTACTATACAAAATGCCAAATTTAGATTTTTCTTGCAATTGTTTTTGAGGGTTTCTTTAATAAATTTTCTTGTTCAAACCACGTTTGCATTAAAATTGAACAAAACAAATAAGTCGTAAATAAATCGTTCGTACCGTTTTTGAGTTTTAAAGAGACTAATAAAAAGCAATTGTTTTATATTACGTCGACATTACATAATACTTAAAGTTATTTTTATTTATTATGAAAATTTCAGTCAATCGACTTTGTACAAAAAAAATTGTGAAAAATTATTGAAGAAATACACTATATATAACATTAATTAAAATGTATTTAAATTTTGAATATACGCTTTTTTTAATTAATATTTATTTCTCTAAATATATATATTACAACTTTATACGGCCCACTTTTGAAATAAAATATTTATTATGATTAAAGTAACATATTTTGGGCAAGCTTTATTGAAGTTACGTTAAATAAACCTCTTTATTTGAACCATGTTGTAATAACACAAGAGCAAATGTCAGCGCCTTCACACGAACGATGGCTCTACAAAGAGCTTTGTAGTGTGGAGTAGTTGCCTAGTTGTTTCAGAGTATCTAGAGAAAATAAACTGGTTTCATTTATTATACTTATATTTGATCTTTTATATATGTTATATAATAAAATGATATTTAAAACATGTGGTTGCAAAATAAATATATGTCTGTTCTTATGGATACCGTCTAGACAAAAGCATAGTCTTAAAACATAACTGAATTTTCAAAACTTTTTCAATACAAAATATCACCTGTATTATGTTATTTAAAAGATTAAGAATTCATAATTTAAATATACAAGTAATTTATATATTTTTGTACTTATCTATAATATAAGATATATATACCTTATTTATCTCTTCTTGAGACCATGGTTTTCTTTGAACAACATAATTATGTAGTATTGGAAAGTTGTCTAGTTATTTTCAATTATATTTTTGTCATATATATTTTCTTTTTAATCTCCTGTGTATTATTTTTATACTGTTTATTCATTAGTGATTAGAATTGCTTTTTCAAAATTAATTAAATAATTTAAATTCAATTAGTTGTTCTATACATCAAGAGTAACATTTTCCAAGGATATAGTTATGTAACTGTAAATTCAATAATTTGCTTAATATTTTGTACATTTTACCTACAACTTATCTGCAGTGACTTAATTATAATCCTTATAGTTATTTTAATTAAGACAATAGTCGTACGAATTTAAAAAAAGAAACATCGATTCAAATAGTGTAAATATTTCTTGACGCTTCTTACTATAGAATAGAATATTACTTCTTACTTCATATAACTACTTATCTTTTACGAGGTCACATGTACACAGATTTATTACGAAGTTGGCAATAAACTAGGAGGGTAATATTTTTTGTGACAGCGCATCTGTCGTATAGTTCTTGGTAATCTACTTGGATATTATATGTGAAAAATATTTATCTCTCCATTAATTCTGTGTTAAAACTGATAACACCTTGAGATGTAATTTTGAATTAACACCTATAACCTTTCCAAACGGAAGCTTGGGAAAATAATTACAACTAAATTTACTTTGATTTTCTTATAAGGTTTTTATGATGTAATAAATATTTTAACTTATCTTATTTATTTATTGTTATTAAAAGTATTCTACTTGAATGTAACATTAAAATGTAAACAAACATGTATTGTAACATATTTATTTTTGTTTATTTTTTGAAGGTAAACCGAAAATATGTTTTTGCGATTTTGCAGAACAATGAACATAAAATAAATAGACAAAATCTTTGCAGATAAATGCTATTAATACCAATTACCTGCAGTAACTTTTTTGGAAAGGACGAATATTTTATAAGTATACTTTTTTTTAAATTAATGAAAGTTTTGAATTCATTATATGACTTTACATTTCCTCTTTTATAATTTAAGTTTTAAATTCAAAAATGTTTAATAACCAATTAAAAACGACAATAAATATCGTCTTTTATAAATAAACTGCTCTATACAAAAAAATACTGATAAAAGTTATAGAAAGCATTATTTTACAGTAAAAATATATTTGTATTATCAAAATTTACACAACCAGTAGTATTGTGTATATATATAAATCAACATTTATTTGTTTTACTCACTTTGCTTACGTTAGTTAGCACTTTACTTAAGATTTTATCTGCAAATCTCATCACTCACTTAACTATTACTTCCGCACGCGTTCTAAATCTTCGATCAAAATACTTTTTATAAATATTATAACAAGGCCCAGTATTTCATATTTATTTTATATAAAACGGTGAAATAATTCCAAGAAATGAGAAGGTACATTAAATTCATAATGTTATAGTAAATTGAAAATGTAATATATTATATTTATTTAAAGTTAATTTTAAAAATAAAAATTGAAATTATCTGTTTTTCTAAAACAAAAAATAGTTGATTGAAATGCAGTTTATAGCTTTTCCAATGAATTTATGTAACCATTAACTTGGTGTGATAATTTAGTTTAACATAATGAATATGTTTGTCAAGTTTATTTTGATAGTGAAGAAGTTTAAATTGTGATGTAAAGTTTTAGCTTTGGCTTTCATTTTGAAAGTCATTATTCAAACATTTTAAATATTAATTAGATAGACGCCTTCGTTTACTTGCGTAAGCCTTATTTGAGAATAGCCGCCTCTTCAAATAATGACATCACGTTTTGGTGGGTAAACTGCAGTTGCAGGACTCCTACCTAACTATCCCGGCCCACCTGTGGGCTAGACCACCTAGCATAACATAAAAGGATTTTGTGGCCCTGAAAAAGGCGTTTTAATTATAAAAAAAAGTTTAAGGCAATTTCATCATCATCATCATCATCATCTTCATCATAATCATCATCATCATCGCGAGTCCCGACTCCAATAAAAAATTAGCTTGGTGTCAAAAAAGGTGACTCACGCCTCTCGGACTGACGACTACTACGACGACCACGACGAGGACTACGACTACGGGTAGTACGATGACGAAATTAAGCCTTCTTCTCGGTCTTCTTGGGCAGAAGGACCGCCTGAATGTTGCGCAGTACGCCTCCCTGGGTGATGGTGACACCGGAGAGGAGCTTAATCAACTCCTCGTCGTTCTTTTGGCCAGCTGGAGATGTCTAGGTATGATCCTAGTGTTTTTGTTGTCAAGAGCCGCGTTACCGGCCAATTTCAACACTTCGACATCGCTGCCAAAGTGTTGGAATTGGCCGGTCTATCCATAAACGATTTCCCAATGTTAAAAAAAGGACTTAAATATATAATTTAAGTGCCATGTGCGTTCTCCTTCTAAAAAACTGAACCAATATTTATGATTTTTGTGTGTTCGAATAAACTATTTAGATTCCAACCAATTAATCTAGTAAGTTGTACTGCTATATGCAGCTTATTGGGTTATTGGTATTATTAAAAAATATTATTATTAATAAAAAAATATAGTTGGTATTATTGATAGTAACTTTAATAAATATTTTGAATACATTAACATTACTACTTTACTTCACTTTGTTATCACTTTTGTAATTATCATCGTTTCTGTATTCTATAATAAATGGAACGTTTAATATAAACTTTATGGACTAGTTCACAAAAAGTATCTTATTAAAAACATGAACTATAAATATAATTTTAAATCCATCTCAGATGTTATTGATATTTACGCTCATTCAAAAGCGGTTGTTCTAAGATATTACTTTAAATTCTAAATGAAATTATTTTATTATAGAAGCACAGTCTATGTTCTAATGTATAGTACAATGAAGACACGTGCGTGTTACGAACGCACCATTTTGGTACAAAATTGTGTTCATCCATCACGGGAATCGAGTCTAGAAGATTCGGCTTTTTGATTTAAGATGACCTTTTACACATGTAACATAAGGTAACATAAATACAATAGTAAGGATCTGCAGGCTATTGAGAACATTGATTCTGCGCATTTAAGTTTATTTTCGTTATTGAAATTTTTTTATGAAATCACGCGGAAATACTAATATATAAAAGATATAAAAACCTTAAAATACTTAGCACTTTAACGAAATTGTTTTTTTTTAGGCTTATTCACATTTATGGTTATAACATATTTTTTCTCATAAATTCTTACTTTACTAATTACGAAAGGATAATAAAATTTATAATTTATATTTAGAACCCTAAATAATAGTTAACAATAAAACAATGAAAGTTCTACATAAAAATAGTACCACTCATAAGTAAGCATTATCGTTACGATGTCATCTAAGACTTATGCCGTAAATAACGTAACAATAGGATTTTCTTTTTTTTCCTTTTAAATCGATTAATTACGTTCAAAAACGATCATATGCAGAATGCCAAAATCCTTGAAATAGGTAGCGATACAATTGGTATGACGGAACGATTTTTCAAAGGTTGGGAACTTCTGTCCATATCTAGTTATTTTGTGTTCTATATGTAAAAGAAATTTATGGCTATACATGCCTATAAATATTTTCAGACATCAGTCTTAAATAAATAATAAAATAGTAAAAAAATAATAATTAATATGCTAAATCTTAATAATCTTCACTTAATTAATTAAAATTTAAATAATCAGCGTAACTACAATATTATAATCAATATCTTTTAAAATTTTATTTAAATTCAACATGTTAAAGAATATTTCCAAACATGATAATTCAATCCAAGTACTTAAATGAAGGGAATCAATGTCCGTTAACAAACATCTCCAATTTTATATTTGAATAATCCTAACAAAGATCATTTAAAATATCTATAGTTTTAGCTTTATTTGGTAGTTTACTTTAGAGAGGTATAATTCAATTTACTGCTGCCTGTTTGCCTAAATTTATTCGGTGATGTTTAACATAAATTATGAGTTGTTAGTCACGAAATAATCGGTGCAGTATATTAATGTTAAGTATTTAATTTATGCATTTGAATATTAAAATATTTGACACGGTATTTATATATCTGAAACCCCTTCAGGTGATTCAGAACAGGTTTACACGGATTGCAACCGGGGCGCCGTGGTTCGTACGCAACATCGATCTCCATAGAGACTTGAACCTTCCGACCATCGCTCAGTACTTCAAGGGGCTTTCCCAAAAGTTAATTGAAAGGCTACTTAATACTTGCGTACGTTTTATTTTCGAACTTCGTAAATTTGATCATGTGTCAAGCTATAGGTCCCAACTCAAGTGGCTGCCTATTCGCAAGCGCAGAAAACTTAGAATTTTATGTCTTCTTCACTCCTTATTGTTCAATCCTCGTACACCAAATTATCTTAAATGTAATCTCTCTTTCTTATCTGACACGCATGACAGACCACTCCGCTCTTCTAGCAATTTATTGCTTCACACTCCTCTTCATCGGACTGCTTTCCAATCTAAATCGTTCGCATTAACGGCCGTTCGACTTTGGAATGAATTGCCAGAGTCAACGCGTAAAATTTCTTCCCGTGATGTTTTTAAACGTTGTGTAAAAGAGTTTTTCCTAAACGATAATTAGTGTCATTAGTATTATTATTATTATTATTATTTTTTTTTTTTCTTTTATATACAAATAAATATTATATATGAATTTCTTAATATTATTTATATATTATACTAAAATTATATTATATATGTAATTATATAAATATATATATTTGTATATGACTATGTATATGTGTGTGTGTATGTATGTATGTATATAATATGTATATATGTGTGTGTATATATATATATATATATATATATATATGGCCAGTATATATTTTGTTTCTTTGTTCGATTTGTTTTTTTTTTTTTTTGTTATGTACTGTAAGTGTAATTTGCACGCCAAGACGTTAATTCTTATACTTTTTTTTTTTTTTGTTGTTTTAAGGTTGGCTGGTAGAAAATGCCAAATAGCATTAAGTCCGCCTTTTGTACACTTTCCTTTTTGTTAAATTGTGCAATAAAGAATTAATAAATAAATAATAAATAAAAGTACTTTGAACGTGCTGAGCGACACCCGAACCCACTGGTGGCTGACGCCGCAGAGTATAGACCACGTAAGACTACTTTAGTCAGAAAAAGAAGACCCAAGTCGGTACTCGTTGACCCCGACGACGCGTTCACAGTAGGTAATAACGTGTACGCGTAGGCATAATTGACACCACACAACATACAGACACACACCGTCTGTACCGGTATAGGCGAGGTCCCAACTGAGTAAGTGCTCCGTTGCTCCGGCGTTCTGCCGTCGGAGGACGCTAGTGTCCAAATTTCCTTAGCTTCCCTCCTGACTAATGACGCCCCGAGCCGAGGTCCGTGTCTCAATCTGAGACGCCCTCGGGACGTCGTTCCCCATGGGGGCCCATCTGGCCCCCCCTTTTTAAGGGTGGGTCTCCTGACCCACCCATTCCCCCGGTGACGCTGTAATAGCCAACAGGGCTAACAGCATAGACAGACAAAAAAAAAAAAAAAAAAAAAAAAAAAAAAAAAAAAAAAAAAAAAAAAAAAGGTATTTACATATAATATTCTGAAACTAAAAGACTTAAAACAAACAGTCAAACGGTTAATTAAAACCTTTCTGCATTGTTTGTGTTTCTCTTTAGCAGTATTTGTATGTCAGTCACCAAATAAGTGCAGAAGTGTGTCCAGTTTGATACGTACATAAATATTTAATAACATTATTGTAGTTCGTATATTTTTAAAAAATATATTCATATTTACTTTGAAGTACGTAAGTACTATACAAATGACATGTAACACCTTATTAGTGCATACAAAATATTTTTTCAAGTAAATAGTTACTTAAGGTTTTTTATCTATTAATAGCCTTCTAGATTAGTGTAGTTAAGACAAAAAATATTATTATTATTTAACTGTCATTTGCAACATGGTAAATATTAGAGTTTGTAAGTGTTATTTATGTCATTCAATCTGCCTGCGTCGGTATTTCCGGCAGAATATAATGTGGGTGTCTTCAAGAGGAGAGTGAATAGGCTGCTAGGTTAATGCGCTTTACCACCTAAGCCTACATTTCACTTTCCATCAGATGGAATGTAGTCAAGCATTAACCTAGTTTTGTATAAATAAAAAAAAAAAAAATAAATAAATAAATTCAGATAAATATTTTTATAATGTTGCCCTGCATATGGTCTTTGTGGTATTAGTAAAAAGGCTCAGAAACGTTTGAGCATTATTCATTAATTTCAAACCTCAAAGGGCTTTTTATATTATTGTTAATATTTGACCTCGAGGTTTTGTATTATTATATGTATAGAAATATAACAATCTTTCACCTTAGCAGAACATACACTCATTACAATAACATTTAGAATTCAGTTTATTTCACGTTCTTACGTCAAATCTCTAAAATATAGATAAGTTATCTTACAACAATTAACAAAATAATTTTAAGGGTAACTACGAGAGATTTGGAGCATAATATTGTTTTGTCAATTTTGAATATTTTTTTTCATTTAGCGTAACTTATTTATATTCGTTAAAATTAGAAACTTTAGGAGATCTTATAAATGTGTAGCATAAAAAAATCATTTTTCAAATGTGTCTGTATATTATGATATTCCTCCTAAATTATTTCCACTGTATTGTTGATTTTTTTTTCTATATATTGTTTTTTCTAAATTGTATATTGTATATTATTTTTTATAAAAAGGCTATGTAATGCGTTGACATGCAATCACTCTGTCCGCGCGGTTTTTATGTTATTTACAAACTCTTTTTTGTACGTGAAGACCTATTCTTAGCCAAATGCTGTCTTATCAATATTGTTATGTATTGTTATTTGTGCTGTTGGTTTTCCAAATATTAAATAAATAAATAAATTAAGCGATGGATATTTGTGGGTGTTTTATATAATTGTCGGAAATATTAGTGGCTTGTTCGGTATTGATGACGTCTTCTGGTACAGGATTCGAAGCATAGGTCTCAGACAATTAAACCACACAGACACAATATGACAATTCTTGTATTAAATGTAGGTAATCAGATGTCACAAATTACTTAGTAGGTATACAATTATCAGAGTTGCGTGAACCACCGGTTACGTTTGGATGGTCCGGACTGAAGGCTCACAGTAATCAATATTCTCTCGTCTCGATGCTATCGGATATTTAAAATATCTCAGGTTAGGCCCCTCCAAACGATTCTGATCACGTGACTCGTTACGTCTCGGCGTTCACACCTCACCGTTGCATTGATATCAATTAAGTTACTAATTATCGTTAAATTATCGTGATCTGCATAGTAATATTTTAGAACATATTACATGAATAAAAATATACTTGCTTATATATCTGCAGCCATACATATGAAGACTTGTGTAATTCTTCAAATGATGGTTACGATAATAATTAATTACTTAAACAAGAAATTAACATTTAAGATAAATGTTTTTGAGAGGATCGGTAATATTTTTTTCTAAGTAGACCTTTTAAACCTTTCAATATATTGCTTTTGTTAGAAATAAAAAAGGAATGTATTTTGAAAATCATCTTCGTATGAGGGATGAATAATATTTTTTATATATCCAAACATGATATAGACTTTTGGAATTTACTTTTGGACTTTTGGAACTAATTTGATATATGCCTATTTATTATAATATTTTAAGATTGTATCCTATTCAATCGTTGTCTATTGTATCGTATTCTTTAAAGCCTTTTTTCCGATAAAAGTACTTTTGAATTTCATTAAATTTATTTTTATATTTGAAACTAAGTAAGTTAAGTTTAAGTGAAGCATTTATATATGCCTATAAGTAAGCTAGAGTATTGTAATTTAGCCTACAATATTAAAATACTCGTGTATTAACTACTTTGTGATATCACGGGAATTCTCAATTACCAACCTTAAATGCTAATGACAAAACTCAAGAGAGGGTCACGTCCCTTCACTTAACTTCACGAAGTTAATCATTAATAATACAGCCGACATTTTGTATTTTTTGTACAAATTATGCAAAAAAATAACAGAAAAGAAAAGGATGATTTTAAAATGAATTAAGATTTTTTGTTTTAACTGTAAATAGTAAAGGAATTATAAAAAAGTTTTTCTATAGTTAAGAAATATAATAAATTGACCGTTTAAGTTTCAATTTACTTATATTACCTAGTCCATAAATATTGTGACGAAGAAAAAAAAAATTTAATTGCAAATAATATTTATTACTTTTACAGTGCGTTAGTTTAATACACAAATATATCTGGTGTTGCAGGCGTTCATAGGCCACGGTAATCACTTATCATCAGGTGGACCGTAGGGGAAGGTGGTACAAAATGATCCCCCTAAGGGAAAAGAACTGTAAGACGAGTGTATATAACTTTTTATTACACTTAAAATATTTAAGAGGTAGCTATTCAATCGAACTACAAAATTAGTAAGAGTTTGATTGCATATGTCATTAGAAATCATTCAGGTTAATGTTTTTGTGAAAGTCTACTAAAGGATCATTTTGTACACCCCTGTGTCCAAAACGATCCCCTGGCAGTGGGCAGAATGATCCCCGGATCATTTTACCCCGTACACAAATTTTTTGTGAGAAAAAACACATGCAAAAATATTATTAGTTGTTTTATTATTAACTCAATCTCAAAAAACAGTTGTTTCATAAGGTAATCACATTACAGCGTATTCTTAATCCTCATAAATATTAGTAACTAAGCAGTTATTATAGATGTTTCTGATCAATTTAAACATTAACTATGTATTCTGAAAAAACAAGTTAACAAGTAGTATCACTGGCTTTTCGCCCTAATAAAGTTTCGAAATAAAATCTTTAACAAATACTTAATACTCTTAATTAAATAACTACTATTTATGACACTGTCATTTTAGTAGAATAACATACAATCAGTGCTGTCTTATTAACTAGTGTAATAATTGGTTTTACAGTCTTGTTTCAAAATAAATTCTTAATCAAATAAAGCTCTCTTTATAACTAGTATCTATTCATTTGACACTCTTCATCGTTTTCTAAGTTTAAATTAAGCTAGCTTAATTAGGGTAATAAATGGTACTCATATCAGGCTTTACAGTCTTAAGTTTTTTCGTACTGAAGCGAATCTATCATCAACACAAAAATCACATGTGAATTCGTCAGCATCATTTGGATCAACACCAGCGCAAGCGTCGTGGCCCCACCTCAAACAGATACAACATTGGATCCATCCTTCACCTCTTGTATTATTTGAGAACATATCATTACAGAAAAAACATTCAGCATCATTTTCGTCTTCTGAAGATGAATCACTTGCAGTACATTTGGTTTTTTTAGGTTTTGGTTTCTTGAATTTTTCGGTAACCTTTCGTTTTTTCCCTTTTTCATCTTTTTTTATTTTAGAATTGGTTTTAGTTAATATATTGCTTTTGTTTTTTTTGGATTCTTTCTTTCTTTAATATTTTGTCTTGTTAGTAAATGTGGGCTTATCTCTATAAGAGATCTCTGACAATCAACTCTGAGCAACAAATAATATCATAAGTTGGATTATGAAAATATAATGATAATGACATTATTAATTAGTTGGCATAAATAAAAATACAAAAAATATAATTTTATTAAAACTTAACTACAAAAGATTGGCTAGGTAGGCATGGGATAAAATGATCCTTTTGTCCACCCCGAGTAGGGATCGTTTTACCCCAAATGGTAAGTTACAAAAAAACATCGGAACATAACCTATGCTTTTCAATTATTGTAATGCATGATGGTTAATTCCCTTGTTTATTGGTAACAACAACTGAAACAAACACTTCTATAATATAATCTCTATGTAGACTAAAAATACATAATGTCAAATATTTGCTTACCTTAGATATAACACAGTATTTTTTATTTTTTTGCGATAAAATCTTTCACACTGTTTCTAACGCCATGACACTGACAGACACTTGTAAGAATTGACAAGAGGAGCACGAATTTCACTTTAAAGTTCCCAGATGGCGTTCTAAAATCGGTATAACAGCAGGGGATCGTTTTACCTCGAGGAATCATTTTGTACCACCTTCCCCTACGTTTTCTTGCCACCACCGTGTATAAAAAAAAACCATTAAAATATAAAAAGCTTATTCGAAGTGGTGTCCCTCGGCTGCAAAACAGTCCTTTGGGGAATGGGGAAAATCTTCACAGCCAATCGTATGGATTGTTTTAGGGACTCCAATTTATCATGGCGTTTAGAGCAAGCTGCACTCTCTAAAACTGTTCGCTGCCAACCAAGACTTCGTGGAACGAGCTTTATGATTCGGCGCCGAGTCTTGGTGGAAGGACCATACTTGATTATTGAACATGGTTTTAAGGGGCTTAACTACCTTCTCAAGAATGGTATTTTGATACACTTGTGCCGATGTTTTGATACCTTTTTCACAAAAATATGGCTCAGTCTCTTCATAGCTAACACCCCAAAATACCATCACTGAAGTCGGATAATACCCACGTTGCACTCTGTCGACTAATTGGGAAGCGTTCTTAGAGTTTTAAGCATAAATACGGTCATTTTGTTTGTTAAAATGTTGCTTAATTGTAAAAATCTTCTAATCCGTAAACAAAATTTTCTGTGACCTTCCTTTGCGTACTGCTTCAGTAGTGGTTTCGATTTTACCATCCTATTCATCTTTAATTTATCAGTTAAGAAATTACCAGTGCGTCTCTTATAGCCTGCAATTCCGAAGTCATCTCTAGGTGCTACCTTCTTTTCCCGAGATAAACTCTTATGCTTTCGGACAGGATTTCTTCCAATTCTTTCTTTTACTGCTTTGACCACCTTTTTCGTACGATCACTACGCGGACAGCCACAGCCACAGATTTCAAATTCAAATGTAATATTTTTTTATTTTTAATAGTAACAGTATTTAATGCCAGACTAAGTATATCAGGAAATAGCTAAAATGCTTAAAAAGTAAGCGTTTTAAATGTTTATGAGATTTTTTATGTAATCATATTAATTGTTTGTTTATTCAAAATGAACTATATCTAAGTGAAAGTATTTTTTTTTTGTAAATACCTTTACCTTTACCATACCTTTGCACTTTTAAACACTAGTTATGTATCTAAATATTATGTATTGTCATAGAATATGATAGTTATAAATTATGTAACATCGATATGTAACATTTATTAGTAGAGTAGATATGAAATATTTAATATGTTAAAAATACCACGAGACGGAAATGCAATGAACTCTAATAGTTCTCTAGTAATAGTAATCTATATTTTAGTTGATAACAATTTAATGACAAAAAAATTATGCAGATAATTAACGTTGGAGTGCTTTTACGGTGTAAGAATGACACGGTTTTACAATATTTTTGAATATCTTTTAAGCAGTATTTCGTAATGTTTTACATTTCAATGTAAGTTACATTGCGAAGACAGTGATAACAAGTTAGGATTCCCTTCTATTTTATATAAATAAATATTGTCTGATCTGATTTTAATAAACTAATAATAAATATTTTCTGAACTTTTTCATTTTTTTTTTAATTTGCTTGTACAATATTATTATTAGGGCAACTTCTCGTAGATAATATTACTACTTTTTTTTTTTTTTTTTTTTTTTTTTTTTTATCGTTGGAAAAATGCGTTACGCATCATCCCTGCGGCCAGGAAGGTGATGACCGAGGGGGTATGTGGGACTACCCGGCAGCATAGAAGACGCTGCCATTTTTAAGGCTACCCACTAAAAAACCAACGGTTGACCTCATCGACTTAGTGGGGCGCCACGGGATCGCTTTCGCACTCACCGTGACGCCCCGGCGGAACCCCCTGCGAGGGGCCCCGATCAACTTAGGGACACCCTCACCTCGTAGGCCTATAACGGGCGGGAGAGGTCACCCCCCTCTCCCGTCCAGGCACTACAGCTGGGGAAGGAGGCTGCGGGCGTAATCCCGCCTCCTTCGACCCAGCCTACCCCTGCGAAGCGGTTCAGAGGAGGCTGCCTCTCTTTCCCGCTCCGCGGCCTCCTTCGCGGCAATTACTTGCTCGCAGAAGGAGGCCATAGCGACCCAGGACCTCTCGTCGTCGAGCATCGCGGAAACAACGCTCGGCAACGAGAGGTCGCTGCCAACCACGGCCGTCAGCTCAGTACGCTGACGGTCCCAGGCTGCGCACTCCGCCAAGGTGTGACGAGCCGTGTCCACGGGCTCGTCACAGTGGTGGCAGGAGGGGGCCGCCTCTCTGCGCGCGATCTTGTACAGGTACTCACCGAAGCATCCATGCCCCGTGAGCACCTGCATAAGACGGAACGTTAGAGTCCCGTGCCGCCGGCCGATCCAACGATCGAGATGGGGGGAAATAGCCCCCACCGTCGCAAGACCGGCCGATGGGGACTCTAAGTCCCTACTCCACTGTCGGATCAGGGCTCGGTGAGCTAAAGCCCTGATCCGATCCGCCTCGAGCCTAACCCGCCCGACCCTCGCTTCTACCCGGTGCCAATACACTCCGGCGAGGACCCGCGCCTGTAGCTCCCAGGGCGGATCGCTCGCCAGGAGTGTGGCCGCAGTGTATGACACCGTACGGTACCCCCTGATCACCCTCACCGCTAGGACCCTTTGCGTGCGACGCAAAAGGGCCCTGGAATCCGCGGTGAGGGCTCCCGACCATATGGGAGCACCGTACAGGGCCATGCTCCTCACCACTCCGGCGTATAACCGGCGGCAAGGAGCCTGCGGCCCTACGGCGTTGGGTAGAAGCCTACTCAAGGCGACTGCAGTGGAGATCAACTTCGGGGCCAGCAGAGAGAAGTGAGCCCCGAAGTTCCATCTTCCGTCCAGGGTGAGGCCCAGATACTTCATCTGGGCCTTCACCGCCACCCGCGCACCCTGAACGGAGATGTACGCCCGACGAGGGGGACCCCGGCGAGGGCCGTGGAACAGGATGGCCTCTGTCTTGGAAACAGAGACCTCCAGTCCCAACAGCCCTATGCGGTCCGCTACCAACGTAGCGCCGACCGTGGCAAGACGGGCTGCCTCAGCAAAGCTCCCTCCGCGCGCCGTGACGAGGGTATCATCTGCGTAACACAGCACCCTCGTCCGGGGGAGGAGCGGACAGCGAAGCAGCCAGTCGTAGCTCAGGTTCCACAAGACCGGTCCCAAAACGGACCCTTGTGGAACCCCTCGGCTGACACCACGTCGGTATACCCGCCGGTCGCCGCACTCCCACAGGACCTCTCTATCCTGCAGGTACGCCCTCAACAGCCTGCGGAGATAGGGAGGCACTCCATGGAACCGGAGCGCCTCAACCAAAGTCTCGAACGGCAGGCTGTTGAAGGCATTGGCGACGTCCAGCGAAACCGCCAGGACGACATCCCCCTCGGAAACAGCCTCTTCGGTCAGGTCTTTCAGAGCTCTCAGGGCGTCGATCGTTGAACGACCCGCCCTGAAGCCGAACTGAGCGTCTGAGAGACCCGGACCTACCTCTTGGAGGTGCTGGACGAGACGGGCAGAGAGGACTCTCTCGAAGAGCTTGCCCGTCTCGTCCAGCAGCACGATCGGCCTGTATGCGGAAGGAGAATCGACAGAACGACCGTCCTTCCGCAACAGGCACAACCTGCCCTCCTTCCAGGCTTTCGGGAACTGTCCAGTGCGCAAACATAGGTTGAACAGTTCCCGAAGCCTGCCTCCCAGGTATTCCAGGGCGATGACCAACACTCGCCCTGGAATACCGTCCGGCCCCGGCGCAGTGTTGCGGGCTCGCAGGCGATTCAGCGCGACCTCCAGCTCGGCCTCCGTGATGACTGGGACAGAACCAGCTCCCCCCCTTTGAGAGGGGGGAGCCATCACGGGAGGAGAGTGGCCGGTGGAATCCGGGAAAAGTTCCCCCACCAGCCGCTCGAGGAAATCCGGCTGAAGGGACTCCATGACCGGGGCGGTCGCGGCGCGGATTTTATTCCGCGCAACGCGATACGGTCGCCCTCATGGGTCCCTATGGAGACCGGCCAGGATTTCCTCCCGAGCCAGGTCCTTCGCCTTCCGAATCGCGAGCTGCAGGGTCGACTTCGCTTGGCGATACTGACCCTGCAGCTGGGCCTCCATCTCCGGGTCCGAGCCGCGTCTGCGGCGACACCGGAGGAAGGCCCTGCGAGCCCTGCAACAGGCCGCCCGAAGTTCGGCTATTTCGGGCGACCACCAGTAGACACCTCTGCGCCGGGGCCGGAGCCCCGCCCTCGGCATGGCCGCATCGCAGACCCTCGATAGGGCCCCGCGCATGCGGCCAGCCAACCCCTCGACGTCGGTTTCCTCGCTGGGGGGATCGGGAAAGGCCCAGCCCTGGACGATGGCTGCCTCGACCGCCATTTCCCGATCCAGCCGCTGGACTGCCCAGCGAGGAAACCGACATCCCGCCCGCGGTGGCCCGGCCAGATCCGGTCGGGAGGCGGAGATCTCAAATCGGACGTATAAATGGTCCGATAGAGTCTCCGCCTCCGTCTCGACTCTCCAGTCGTCGACCATGCGCGCGACAGCTGGGGTGGCGAACGAAACGTCCACCACGGAACTCCCTTGCTGCCGCACGCAGGTCGGTTCGGTCCCTCTGTTAAGGAGGGACAGACCGGAGAGGAGTGACCAGACCTGGACAGCCCTACCCCTAGCGTCCGTGGCGTGGTTCCCCCAGGCCTCGGATTTGGCGTTCAAGTCGCCGAGGAAGATGACCTTCCCCGACGCCTGTCTGCGAATCGCAGCACTGGCGGAGTCGAGAAAATCCTCGAACTCCGCCAGGCTACGATTGGGGGAGAAGTACGCGCCTACGACGACGTTATCCCCCCACCGCGCCACTACCAAACCCGGGCCAGTCTCCAGAGTGGAGAAAGGGGGACCGGGACCAGGTCCCACAACCACCGCCACAGAGCCGTTTATGTCCCCCGACCAACTGGAATTAGGGGGGACATAGTAGGGCTCGCAGGCCACCGCAATGTCAATGTTCCACTCCGCCAAGGCCTGGACAAAAAGGTCCTGGGCCCTGGCGCAGTGGTTCAAATTCGCCTGAAGGAAGCCATGTCGCCGTCTGGTCATTGCGACATGGCTTCCACAGGCGGTTTCCCGCCACCACCGCCTCTAGGAGTAGGAGGGGAAGCGACTGCTTTCCCCCTCCTTCGTGGAGCTCGGCACGCTCCACTACCGAGCTCGTGGCTTGCTTGAAGTCCCAGGTCTGCGCAGAGAGCGCACCTTAGGACCCCGGTGCAGCCTGCACGGGAGTGACCCGCTAGGCCGCACCGGTAGCAGACCGTGCTCCTATCCACTCCGGAGGGGCAAACCGCACGCGTGTGTCCGGGCTCAAGGCACCCGAAGCACCGCATGGGCCGCTCCTCCAGTAGCTCCACTCTGGCCGAACTCCAACCAACCAGTAGCCGCCCCACTTCAAGCAACGTTTTTGCCACACCTATAGGACACCGGGCAAAGGCAACGCCCGTGTGTCCGTTGCCCCAGCGAATCTCCCCAACGTGGAGGGAGACTCCGGAGCACTTGGTGGTGCGGCAAATTGCTTCCGCCACCTTCTCGCGAGTGGCAGAGTCGTCCAAGCCCTTGATCTTGAGACCAACCCGTTTAACGGGTTGGACGACTTCTGCCACTCCCTCCAAAGTTTTGCGGAGGCAAGCCGCGAGCTTCTCCGCCTTATCTGGGGCCGCCTTGGGGAGCTCTAAAAGTCTCGCGCCCGTGGCCGACCTCCGGATCCTCAGCCCGCCCTCGAGCCCGATCTCGCCGAGATCAATTTTCTCGGCGGCGCGCTCGAGGACCTGAGCATAAGTGACCCCTTTGGCCGCAGCCTCGGTCTGCAGCGTGATAATTACCGCTGGGGACCGAGACGGCGGCAGTTTGGGCTGGGATCGTGTTTTCCCCGCCTGATTACTCGCCGCATTTTTGACCTTTGCCGCCTTCTTCCGCTTTCGTCGACGTGACTTGGACGAGGGTTGCTCTGCCATGGATTTGGCCGCAGACACCGGCACAGGAGCTTGAGTCGTCCTGCGGGCAGCGGCTTTACGAGCCGGAGCCGGAGCCGGAGACGGAGCCAGGTTACGGGCGGCACGGGGGGCATTTTTCTTACCCCCCCGTACTACCGTGGACCAGACCTCAAGCGGCGCAGCTTGAGCAGGAACAATAGGCGGGGACCTTGGCACCAGAACTGGTGATCCTGTTCGGCTGTAGCCGCAGACCGACGGACGCGATGCGGAAGCAGTGACAGCGGCTGCAGCCCTCTCCCTCCTTTTATCTGCGGCCAAGGGAGGTCTGTAGCTGCGCTCCGGGAGGAGGCGCTCCTCAATCCCCCTGAAGCGGGCGTTAATAATTTCGCCCACAGAGGAGATGATGGAGCGCTTGAACTCCTCCACCGCTTCTGCCTCAGAAGGAGGCACCACAGGAGCCACCACCTTGGCCGCAGAAGCCCTCATCTCGGAGAACTCTCGGCGATGAGCCTTGAGCTCCGACCTGAGGGCGTCTACCTCTTTTTGGAGGCGGGCGTTATCTGCACGTATGCGGCGCGACTCGTCGGGCTCCGTACGGCTGGCCAAGGCCTGCACCACTTCCAGCATTTACTGGAAGCGTCACGCAAGGCCTTGACCATTGTACCTTTGAGGTGGCCTGACTTCCGGCTCACCTCCACGATTGCACCAGCGAGCTGATCCGCCGTGGCCCGCAACTCCAGGGTTGTCATGGTGGCCGGATCCGGCGCAGGAGTAACCTCCGAGAGAAGATTCTCTTCGGAACCCGGCATGCTCCTGGATGGACCCTTCCTCCTTCCGAACGCCTGCGCTTCGAGCTTACGCTCAAATTCCGCCTCCTCTGCCTCAAGGTTGAGGGCACGAAGGGAAGCCTTCGCCCGAGCGAGTCCGCTTCCTCCTCGCGTCTTGGTGCAGGGACGTCCGCGACGAGCGGTGTTGCACTTAGCTGCAACAACGCTGTCGCTTTCGGACTTGTCACCTGTGTTCGGAGAGACCTCAGAGATAGGCCTCTTCCTGCCAATGCCATCATTGGTGCTCTCAACCAGCGTATCCTCATCGAAACAAAGTCGGTATCCGTGTGAACTGCCTGGGTCGTATGCAGAGGATCCGGCCATCGGGGCCGAATCCTCCGCGTCCAAATGTATTATTTCCGAAACATTTAGCAAATCGTGGTCCATATTTAAAGCCGGGTCGTTGTCGTGGCACGTCGCCGTGCCACGCTTCGCACTTCTTTTAGTTGGACAGGTCGGTGCGGGCGCGACCTGCGCAGGGACTCCTGCTCCAAGATGATTTGTGCCCCCCCCGTAGTACGAGGGGCAGACGGCATCCGAGGATGCCGTGAGGGATTGCACGGCTGAGCCGACACCCTCCCGGGGACCATATTGCAAATCATCTGAGTCCATAGTTTTCCTTTAAGGGGTGAGGTCCCCATAGAACACGAAACATAAAAACACAAACACACATAAAACGAAACATAACAAAAACGACGAAGACTAAACGGGACAAAACGAACACAAGACACAAACTCCCCTCCTGTCGGTCATGGACCGGGCACTGACACCCCCATGACCGACCCCCAGGGTGATTTTTTATAGAGGTTTTCTTCCTCGCAGCCAGACGAACAGAACAGGATCCGTCCGTCCAGCCCTCGTTCCCGCTCAGTGCGGGCTTGCGAGTTTGTGTGGCCGTGCAATGCTCGCCTCGAAAGGCAAGCAGCCACACATGCTAGTAGCTGTCCGCGCCGGCCGAAGCCGGTGCCCCCCATATCTGGGGGGACCTCCCCTATCCGCAACCCGGGGGACGCGCCAGATGGCGGCACTAGCGACCGCACACTGGAGATAATATTACTACTAACTTAACTTAATTAATTATGAATATTCTCATTTCGCCAACGATTCCGTTCTTGAGGACTTGTTAACGAGAAAGAAATTGTTAACTATACCCCGCCCGCTTCTTAAAGTATTTTTTTTTATCACATACTTTCAAAAAAAAAACCTCATGAATTAAAAAAAAACTTTTATGAAAATGCTGTCAACAAGTTATAGCATCATCCTTTATGGTAAATTATACCTTCGACTTTACTCTATTTTATTAACAACCCAAATATAGTTTTATCAAATAATTTTCAAAAACATTTAGTTATTATTACAAATATATAAAGTGAGTTTATGTCTGATAATGACTGAGTAAACACATGTAAATATATTATTATTATTGAATGTCTGTATTTAATTAGGAAGTAATTAGACCAATTAGACACTTAATTAGTGAAATTATTATAATTAAAATAATTCTGTTTTTAATAATAATAATAGTTTTTTTATGATCTATGCTAGTATACCGTAAATATATTCAGGTTAAAACCTAATTTTTGTTATGATAATATTGTAAAAACATATTTAATATTCACTTTGTTCTAGTTTTCAACAAGCTGGTGGTAATTTGAGCTCTGCTTAAAAACATTTAAAAATTTGTTGCTATCTTTGAAAAATTTGAAGTCATGGAGGAGTAATTCACAAAAAGAGATTGGCCTTCTAGGTTTCTCAATGACATCATAGAATGAAAAACTTTTATCACGAAAATAAATAACATGAAAACAATCAAATAACGGGTCTGGTTGTAAAAATATTTACATGTATATAAATAAGTGGATAAGCAGCAATATTTTCCAAGTAGTTTACAAATTTCATAAAAGTTTTATTTATAACTTTCTTTCATTTCTTATTATCAAAACAAAATCAAAACTTCCGAAATGTAGGTATCCACTATTTTTTTTTGTAGAAAGTCATTTAAACTTTGTCTTGTTAAGATTAAAGGACATGAAAGATTCGTGCTAAGAATTATAATCATTATTATCTCAGTTAAGCACATCATAATTATTATAACTGAGTGTAATTTTCCAGCTCTAAGCGATAAATTATCTTAACAAAGAAACGATATCTTATCTTAAGAAAGAATGTAATGTATCTTATTATATTTGTTAAAGTTGTCATGAATTTTATTAAAATTAAATTAGTAACATAAATTTTTTATGCATGAAAATTTTGCATTTATAATTAAATAAAGTCATTAAAAATTACTCAAACAGTTAGTTTTATTATTAATGTATTAATTACCCTGCGCTTCAACTGGAACCACAAATCCCGGGACTAAATAGGCGAGAATAAATATACAAGTTTTGTTTGTCCTTTGTGTTAAGCTCCACACGGATCTCTACGGAATAAGACACGTCCGAAAAACATTTGCTAAACACTTCTTTCTCTAAATTAAGGTTACATTCAAAACGCATATGAAGCGCATTTTGTCCGCATGTGAATTTAATTTAAAATGTATGTCTATGGAATCAAGTCTTGCTACTAAGTACTTTTATAAGTACTTTAATAATAACTTATTTATAATTTAACTTCATTGTAAGATTTTTCATACTCACACACACACATACAACAGAATTTATATTAAAATTACACTAACGAATTTATAGAAAAATTGCTTCCATATCTTTGTACAAATATTATTATTGCATTGTTTGATAGAACAAGATTTGAGAGAACAAAAAAATATTTTATAATAATAAGAAAATGTATAACATGTAAAAATAATATAGAAGTAAAGATTCCGATTTTTAAGAATTTTATTATTGTTCCGACAAAGATAAACAATCTTACAACTGGTTATGAAAATTGTCTCTAAAATCTATATTTCTTGTTAGGCTTAGATTTGTTGATTAATGACGAGATGGACAAGGGCGATGCTTAATAAGTTTGGAACTACATCTTTTTAATAGGAGCAAAATTTTAATAGACACGTTAGTAAGCTAACTGTGCTTTTACAATTCACTCTCTTAGGAGTAAATGTAAAGCAGTGTTCCTTTCGTGTACCACTTTAGTTTGGGTGGCCTCCTGATTATCTATTTGACGCTGATAGCCTTTATAATTAGTGTTGTCGCCTGCCTAAGTGTATTTTAAGGTGAGCTCGTCTATAGCTTTGGAACCTTTCTGGAAAAAGGATAGATTGAGTGGTCACGATCAGACTTGTCTATGACTGAAAGCCTTGAGAGTTTACTAGTTTTATAGTGCCATTGTTAGATGACTTCAGACGTATGACTTTCGTATAAGGGTCCAAAGCTCTGCCTTAGCTAATTTAGGCAATCATTTTGCCGTTGTCAGTTGGCGGTTCTGAGCCCTCCTCAGATTATTAATGGGGGCCAGATCAAAATGGCACAGTAAGGGATTCTACAGTTTTTTTGAATTGACCTCCTGAGGTCAGTACAATATAAATCTTATATTTAACAATTTGTAACATTTTTTTTTATAATATAGTAGTAGTTCAAAAATAATTGGAAACCTTATTAAATAAAAATAACTTTTTTTTTTAATTTTGGTTATTTGCAAGTGAGGGTGAATTTTTATAACTTTAAATATATTTATTTTAATGTTCGGAAATCAAAAGATTTTCGATTATATTTATGATTATATTAATTAACATTGCACTTAGTAATATAGTAATAAACACAAAATGGACATAGGTTTATGTTTTTGCTTCAATAACTCTGACTTCTGACATCGCTCAATTAATAATCATAGATTGCGTCTTACAAACAAATCAGGTTCGTTTATTAGGCGCCATCCTAAAATGTCTCTACAGCCTAAATAAAACGAAAACAAACAAGTTTTGCGTTACAAAAGCACTTAAATACCTTATAAAAAATTAATACTACCCGATGCGAGATCTATTATAGTTTTGGTCCTGCTTCAATATATGAGACCTTTGTCTTGGTCTTGCAACAAGACTTGCAAACTTTATTGGAGCAAAAAAAGTGTTAAAAAAATTTGCTCTGTTTGAAAACATCTTTAAACATGTATAGCCATGTTAAGCTTATTTAAATTTATATAAATATAAAATAAAAAAACAAACCGATACAGGCAGGGATTCGAACCAGCAACCTCCAGGAAATCGTCCCTCAAATTTTTCTCTTGCTAGTTTTGCTAACTTTCCTAAAATAATTTCCTTTTTTTATAACAAACGGAGAGTATTCGGGATATCTGTGTCAGGGATCAGACTAAATAGCTCTTTGGAATAGATGCTGCAGACGACGCATAGAGACGCTACATTTTTATGCAAAGCCAAGTTCATCGCTTCACGGGGTTAAATGTATGTTTTAGCAAATGCTGGGGATCACCGGCCATGTACCATGAGAGCAGTATTACATAAACTCCGAATCTGTGCCTTTTACGATGCTTAAAGACGAAACAGAATTGTTTAAATATTACATATGATTATTGTTATATTGCGTAATTTCTAACACAGTAATGTATTTATACATTAATGTTTTTTAAAATAAAAGTTTTAAGCACTATTTTTATAAGAACATCATGCCTTGAAATAAAATCTCTAAAACACTTTATTAATATTATATTATATTAAATTTTCAAATAGTTCCAAATATTACATATAAAAATAATAATACTTGTCTTGAGCTAGTTTAAAATCCGTTTTCATTCAAACGTTTTAATAATTTATAGGAAGAACTTTACTCAATTGAAATAAAACTCTCAGCTACGTTATTGAAAAATGACTGCATGAAAAATACTTTTCAAGAAAGAAACATATAGAGAGAATTTCTATATAAAGTTATATTCTTTGAAATATTATAGAATATTTTAAGATCATAAGCACATTATTAGGAACAAAATTCTAAATCATACATAAAAGAATCTAAAGTATTGTTTTATGTTTTTTATAAGTATGAAAGGCATCTGAAGATTTATCATAAACCATTTACCATCAAATCATACCATTATAGACCGAATTTTTGTTTTAATCTTTCTTTTTTGTAAATAATTAAATTATGTCAGTAACAACTCTATGGTATCTTGAAGTATATTAATAAATATTTTACAATTTTAGGCCTGTTCAATTATTACTCTCCATTAATACTACAACTTTCAAGTATAACGTACCACAATTTCGAAGTGTTACAGTAATTACATTACCATAAAACCAAGGAATAATGTGGTGACAAACTTCTTTTAACGAGATCAGCCCTGACTTTACAAGGTAATAAAGTTGAGTTTGCTTGAAATTTACCGTTGTTTGTTACTTAAACTGGATAAAAAATTTTTAGAAAAAAGTGTGTCAGCTAAAGCCAAAGAATGACAGGAGAATATTAAAAAATGACACATAAACTGCTAAAAAAGTGAGTCTGCTGCTAAGGGTGCATACTACCCTGCTATTGGTGCAGCAAGAAAATATATATTTTTAGTAATTTAGGTGTACCTAAGATCAAGTCAACTAAAATAATTGACATAAATATTTTCCACAATCTTATACCTAGTCTTGCCATGAATATTACAACAAAGAGAAAAACATTTTTTTAATTGCAAATAACATTTATTACTTTTACAGTGTGTTAGTTCAATATACAAATATAAAACAATTAAAAATATAAAAAGCTTATTCGAAGTGTAATACAGTCCTTTAAACGTTGAGCCCAGTTATCAATACAAGCATGCGTTCTTTCAATGGGGAAGTTCTTCACTGTCAACCGTATGGATTGTTTTAGGGACTCCTAATTATCATGGCGTTTAGAGCAAACTGTACTGTCTTAAACTGACCATAAATCGTAATCCATCCGATTAAGACCGGGGTTAGACGACGGCCAGTCTTCAGCTCTGATGTAGTCTGAGACGTTCGTTTCCAACTAAGACTGCGTGGACGAAGCTTTATGACCCAGCCCCGAGTCGTGCTGGAAGGACCGTACTTAGTCATTGAACATGATGTTATTAAGGGACTATTATTTATGGCTAGACTAAGCAATTTGCAGGATTTAGTTTAACAGTAATTAAATTTTATTACACCTTGCAATTTAGAGCATTAAGAGAGTATGAAATGTTCTGGGTGGGGACTCAAATCCACCAACCTTTGTAAAACTAATAGGTTTTTTAAAGTAGATAGGGTTCATGAACCTCTTTAGTACAATATAAAAATGCCCTAAAAATGATTCACTGATATCCTAAAGAAAAACAAGCTTTGCAACGAAATTTTATGACCATAAAAAGAGAGATTAGATTAGACTAACACTACACTAATAAAAAACTGATTATGAAATCCCAAAGAGATAAAAGAAAATGTATATTAAAAAAAATGTTTCTTAATTTGATATCATAAATACTTATTGTAAATGAGCTAAAACAAGTAAAATATTTCATTATTAACGCCCAAGGCAAAAGAATATATATTATAATCAAATGTAAGAATTAATTAACTTATCTCATTCATATTTACAAATTAGTCCATCTTATAAACTTATCAAACAAGGCGATGATGAACGATTTTAGGTCTTTTAAGGAAAACATTGCTTTTAAGGAAAAAGCTCAATGAATTTCAATAAATAATCAGGTTTTTATATAAACTAATTTATTAAGTATTTAGTGAAAAAAAAGCATACCTTTATAATTATTTCCACTTTTACAAACAAATAAATTACTCATCATAAATTTTCTTAAATTAAATGAATTTTATCTAATTAGGTATAATTTAATTTAATATTCGAACACTATGTTATCAACAATTCGAATAATAGGATTTCTGATAGCTTCCTGGTTCTCACTGATATATTATAAATATATATTTTTTTATCTGCTTACTTATTAATCCTTATAAGCTAATTTAGTCTAGTCTAGCTATGGCTAGTTCTGTTATAAATAAAATATGCGATAATTTAGACCAGAAGTCAAAATTAGTTAAACCAGAATACAAAAGAGTATTTAAAATTTGTATTTGCAAATAAACAGCTAATTTTTTTATTGATAAAATTGGTATAAATAGTTAATTATAATTATTTTATTCATTTTTAAATAATTTAGTTTTAAAATTTATCGCCATTTTATATAATATATATGTGAATTACTTAAGAAATTATTATTTAAAGAAATGGCAAATTATTTAAGAAATTTATTTTAGAAAACAAAGTTATAATAGAAGATTTAAAGCTAGTCCTCTGGAAGAAATTTTTACTGCTACGGTTGAACTAGTCTTAATAAAGCTGAAAAATAGATTAAATCTACCATGTATTTACTATGGCTTGTTAGCGAGTATTTTAAAATAACAACATCTGTAATCAATATTTTACAATCAATTTCCAAGTTTCATTCTTGCATAAAACTACTTACGTCTACAAAAAGGTTCACATTTCTTTGAACATCTTATCTCTATTTAAAATCTTGACATGTGAAAATATTTTTAGCAAAAAGACACATTTAATTGTTCATTATATTTATTCAACTATAATAAAAAGAGCAAAAAGAAGCATTGCTTATATATTATCAGTTTAGAAGTGACTTACCAATAATTTAAATGTAGTTAAATAAATAAAAATTTTCGTAATTGGTTAGTTATAATATAATTTAAATGCTACGAGGAATACGTAAAAAATATCGATGTTAATATATTTTTTATTTCTTCACGCATACCTCAAATTCACATCAAATTCTTTATCTTGTACGAGGTCACATACATACACGAATTTATTAAAAAGATGCCTACGAGAATCATATTTTTATGTGACAGCGCACGGAACGTGTATAGCGCATCGTTATCTACTTTAATATCATATATGAGGAATTTCTTCCTCTTCGTTGACTCTTGTGTTATGGTGCCAATACATTTTACTGGTTTCATTTTACTGTTTTCCTTGTCGAATATATCCATTTAGACACAAATTACAGTAACTGATTTGGAAGGACTAATTTTAATTTAAGCAGAGTTGTGGTTAATCGAGTGATCATTTCAAATTAGTAGTCTGACATTATTCTTCCAATCGATTTCAAAATTTCTTTTTGAATTTAAAATATTTTGTAATCAAAGATTAAGATTTATGTACGACGTAATAAGTACGCTATCCTATTAGTGACCCCTTTGATACATGGTAATGAAATGGTTGAGCGCCCTGCCTCTTAAGTAGGATTTTAAGTAGTACTGCAAAAAAACATTTTTTAATGTAAATTAAATATGAACCCCTGTTTTACAACAAATCTGTAGATGGTAGTAATAAAATACGATTTAGTGTACGATTTAGTGTAGGAATCCCCTGATATTGATCACATAAGCAATACACAAGCAGTAAACCTTACAACATCTCTAGTCGCTATGTAATATTTCAGTCTTATAGGACTTAAGAAGAAAAAATGGGAAAGCTTTTAGTTTATAAAAAATATTTATTTTCTAGCTTGCTTATAAAAAAGCATAAAATTTTAGAGCTCGTTTTAGTATTTGAAATGAGAAAAAACTATACATTTTTTGTGTTAATTTGACAAAAACCTTTTTTTATGTATTGAAAGAGGAAAAAGGATATTTAATAAGCTTTTTTTGTAGGATTTTTATTTTAATTCATAAATAATGAATGGGCAGTTTTTTTCCTTGTCATATTTCATTATATAAATATAGATTTTTTTCCTTATGATGTTATGCAATAATCTTATGACATACCGGGCAGAATTATTGCGCCAGGCAAGTTGATTCCGAAACAAAATCACTATGTATAAATACACTATAGTTCAATACTGTGAACCTTTATATTACATGTGCACACATCAAGAAAGTAGGTACCAACTAATAAAATAGAATTTCAGTAAAGTTTTCTTCACATAGCAATTACGTAGTTATTCCAAATACCGTGTAACATGAATTGCGAAACTGTGAGTAGAGAAGACAACTTGAACCAGAAAGTTCTATAGAACAAGCAAAGCAAATTATCGGATCGCATTGATTTTAAATGAAATACATAGGAACTATATTCCACCAATATTAAAATAAATCGTAAATGGCGTTGTATATATGTATATGTATATTATGTGTATGTATATGTATATTACAATTAAGTAAAAATCACGTATATTACAATTAGGTAAAAATCACTTATAATTATAATTATTTCCAAACATAACCGATATGGTCCGAAATTGATTTGCAACTAGGAAACAAATAATAAACGGGACGGGCGGTTTCTAAGTTTTTTGTGAATGTAACAAACTTTACACAATTCATGATATGATACAAAGGACAAAAAGACTAAAACGACAAAATATGGTAGGTATTTATTTAATTGAATCGGTTCGAATTACAAATATTATGTCGAACCTATTATTTATACTTGAACTATTTTACAGAATACTAAGTTACTCAAGTCGGTCACTCCTTTGGTAAAGTTTTATTTGAAATAGTTTCTCAAAAGTTATATTAAGGTATTAATAATCCATTAGTATGTTATGTTAGACAAGCATTAAAATCTAAGCTTGATTTTGTCTACAGTACGTAAGACTTGTAATGTTTTATGATAGGAACCGTTTTGCTTTTAGTACCTAATTTGCTAATTATCAAACATTTAAAAACAGGCCATACTTTTTGGAAAATGACAAATCACCTAACATGCCTAATGCTTATGATGTAATACTTTTTTTTCACATGTATTATATATTTTCGTAAAGTGTTTGTTTTTTTTGACAACAGCTTAAAAAATGTTTTTCAGAAATAAGTATTTAGTACACCTTAAATATATTTCATTCATAACGTAATACAACAGCAAAACTAAAACAAAAAAATAACACAAAATAACTGAAAAGTAATCTTTCAATTTAATTTAATACTTTACCCTAGAATCAAAAAATAAAACATCAACTTTTATAATTAGGATGACAAAATAAAATAAAAGCGTGTCAGTTAGATATGAAAAATAGATTGGGTCGATATGTAATTTTTTTTTATCTCCAGATTTTCCTAATTTCCTGACCCAATTTAATGAATAAATATAACAGGTGTATTAATAATGCTTTTGTTGCTTAAAACATTTATAATTCAGTTTAGTAAGCATAATCATCTTGTTTAAGATTTTTGATTTGATAAATTAACCCTTTAAATTGGAATAGCAAGTCTGATCAGAATATACAAACGTTGATATAGTCCACGCTCAACTTTCATGTAGGTTAGTTTATTTTAAAAATCGGCATTCGGAAGAGGCAATAATAGCAACGTTGCTGAATCTTTTTACAGAATAACTTGGAGATTAAGGAATGGATAAGAAGGAATTCGTTGAATTCAATTTGGGGAGGATACGAAATTCGTGATAGATACTTGTTTAAATAGAAAAGGTTTCTGAAATTTTATTGACATAAAATAAAGTCAATTTTAGTATACATTTCAATATATATATAAAAAAAAACTATTTCAAATATTTACAGTAGAAATGAATAATATAACCTCGCAAATTATATGCGAAAAAATATATTTTTTTTCATATACGTTCTGCAGTACTATCTTTCATAAAAACGAATGTTAATAGAAGTAGGAAATTCGCTGTAAGATAAAATTCGCTAGAATTATAGAAACTCCAAATATTTTTTAGAAACCAAAATATATAATAATTTACACATCTCTAAGAAAGGTGGTTTTGAAATAAAACGACTCCTCCAGGCCGTCTTACCGTGAACCCGATTGCTGCAAAGCATTCGAAACGTCAGGTTAAATCTAAAATATTATTTAAAATTTAATTAATTATACGCTAATTAAATCGGTAAAATAGTTTTATTTCAATGTGTGATACTCGTGAGAGTCTTAACAACGACTAAAGCCTTCACTGATCAAACTGATATAAATTTAAAAATTTATTTATTTTTGTCCAGCTGGGAATCCAACTCTTCCGTTCAAAATCACCTTAAGTATTAAAAACGATACCATTGGTACTCCTAAGCTAATCATTGTTAAATATTAATATTGTTAAAAAATATTAAATTTTAAATGTCACCTGAAAGTTATTTCTTAAGTTATGTTTAAGTTTTTAAAAAACTAAGTTTTCATATAACTTTAGTTGTATATACCTATAAATTTTATTTTGATATTTTTTAAATTTAAATATTTTTGTTCCAAATAAACATTTTAGATTTAAAAGACAAAACAGGCAAACATTTTATATATTTAAATCATATGATATACCTAAGCCATATGATGAAAAAACCACAAAAATTAGTGACTAAATTTTAACGGGCTTAATCTGTATTGTTTTTTAACTTTTAATTTATGTCACGATGTAAATTATTCTTAGCCCCTAAATTATTACGAATTAATCGGTTTAATCTGCCATCTACTGGAGTAGTACTAAACTCTCACATAACATTGACTTAATGTATTTTGATTATTATTAGCATACAATAAAGGACAAAACAAAGAACTAAACAAATATACCTTATGAATTTTACATCTTATTTTTTGAAACAATGTAGGTAATGAATGTACAGTTTCTTTTATTCCCTTATATCGATAAGATCTAATAATATAATGTAAAAAGAAACAAGAAAAAAAAATGTGTATTTATAACTTGTTATTTTACAATTTCCTTAATTATAAAGAAAAATAACTTGAATTATATTAAATAACTTAAAATAAAACTTTTTTATACTCTCCAATCTTAATTCTATTCATTAATAGCAGTACAAGTAGGTATACGAATGACGAAATAACAACACTGCTTTCGTCCGAACAATGAATATAATTTAACCACAAGAGATATATCTGGATTTATGAAAACAATCTTTTATATTTAACTAAATTACCAAATACATATTAAAATTGTTATTATAAATATATTTATAAATACATAAATCGAATTTCGTAATGATAAAAATACTATTTGATTTATTTTCAATTAGAAGTTGCAAGTAATTTTATTGATCGAATGTAAGAACTATTGTTTTGAAATCTGTTTCATGTAATGTACATATAAAGCATATAATGTAGGTACAGATTCCCGACTACGGGAATAAAACAAAAGGGGGTTACCATCTCACACAATTTATCCGGAAGTTGGAGTTGGCGGAAATCCTACTAATACGCTTTTCCAATAAGGGTTAACGGCGGTCGGTCCTAAAAAGTTTGACAACTCATTGCGCGGACCCCGTATAATTTTAATCAGAGCAAGTGGATAGTGATTAAATTACAGATTTAACATTATTAATTTATTAGATTTCCTTAATATGTGTAAATCTTTTTTGTTAGACTTTTTATAGATAGTGTGGATGTCATCTCGTTTTTTTATATGAACATACTAAGCAAATAAGAATAACAATGATAATTAATATTTATTCTGTCTTTAAATTCGAACTTCAATATCTAAATAAAAAATATAAGGAAGGTATCATGACGATTGAGAAAATACATAGATCTGCTGCGTCGGTTAGGATATTTTGTATTCCAAAATCACAAAAAACAAAAATAAATACAGAAAGTAGTGTTGAATAAATATGGTTAAGTTAACTTATTTTATTAGTCTACATTTATCATATTTATTATTTAGAACAGGATAATTTTCACTTTTTTTTTTAAAATAGCTCATTTTCACACGAGAAACTTAAATGTCTTAAAGTGTTGGTTAGGACTATATTTTAAACTAATTAAAAAAAAAAAATGACGGAAGGAAATTAAGCCACAAAGCTAACCAAGGAAAGGTGGCTTGTTTGTTAGTTTCTAATAATAATCTCAATATTCTCATGACTTGTTTTCTACATTTATAAAGTTCAAATCATATTGTTGTAGATTTATTAAATACGGGTTTTTTAATCCGCAATCCTAAAAGATCTTGTTATGAAAACTCGACAATTATGTAGGTGTGGTCTGGACACTGATTGTTTGAAGGATCCGTGTGCTCTTAGCGAACGTGACTTAATTTATAAAATAATATTATGTAGATAAAGCATATTAAAACTAAATAAAATTATTGGTTAAAAAGGTTTGCTCGAAAAACTTGCATGTAAAGGCAATTGAAATATTCAATAAAAAGAAATCATTTAATATTATATCATATTTAAATAAAAGATGTCAGTGCATTTATCGTCTTTTTTATTACAATAAAACTTTTATCCACTTAATTTTTATTTTTGTAAAAGTTAAGTCATTTATCTATAAAAATTAAATCTTCTTCGTACTCTTTATTCATATAAACAGCTCATATTACATTCATATTTTTCGCTCAAACAGTATTGAAAAGATTTTTTCATATTGATGTGCAATCCCCAAATTAGATACTGTAATAAGATCTACCAACGTTTCCCTTATTGGCTTTTCTGTAAGCTTTCCAAAATTATATACATTTGTCCCTCGTCTCAAGGCTTACGCATTTTTCCTTTTGTTATGAATGTCAGTTTGTTAGAACCGATACTAGATACAATGGTCATCTGCTCTTTTGTCCCCTTATAAATAAAAACTCACAATCCAATTTGATATTTATATATATTGTCCTGTTACAAAGTAGGTATTTATTAATATTCAAACCAAACCATACAAATATCAAAGTTCATCTTCATATCCAAGCTTAGAACAAGTACCAACGAGCGTTGGATTTTTAAGTTGTAAATCGTATATTTCTTAAAATATATTATTATTTCCAATTAAGTAGAAGATAAGCTCTAAATTGTGAAACGGCGGAAGTAAATTTTATATAGTAATATTTGTGTGCTTTTTTTGTATACTCTTAGCTCCATCAGTTTTTTTAAAAGATATCCATTGCAATTTCTCGTTCAGCTTAAAAATGTGTCGACTAATTAGTATTTCAATAATTTCAAGATTATTAAAAGAAATATATAAATTTATTTTATTTTGATGATATTTATATATGTATTTAAATAAAAAGAATTGTTCAATAACGTAAACGTGTAATGTAAAATACAAATATACAGAACAAGTAATGATTAAAAGTTCATTTCCATAATTCATTCAGTTCATCTTAACAAACTTGAGCGACTCCAAAACATTCCTATACGGTTCATATTTTGCTTAAGAAAATATGACCACATTCCTGAATTTCGTCAAAAACTCAAGTAGCTTCCAATTCGCCGCCGCCGGGATTTACCCGCTCTTTCTCTTCTATACTGTGTATTATTTCACCCAAAAACTACCTCATACCTAAAGGAGAGATTTAAGTTCATTGTACTTCCGGCAGATGTACGATCATCACAATTCTTGCCAATACGAATGCCAGTTCATAATACGAAATTTTTCGAACACTCCTTCACAGTTCATGCAACAAAATTATAGAAAGCGCTGCCTCTCTTTATAAGAAAATCAAAATCTTTACTGATATTTTAAAAATCCGTTAAAAATCTTTATTTATCAGAAGAAAGCTGAGACGACTTATTTTTAATGTTATCATATTTTTTTTTTACTTATGTTTCTAATTCATATTCTACAAAGTATTGTCAATTTATTTATTTTTATTGGTATTGTTTAGTTTATTAGTTAATGTATATTATATAAAATTATGTGTGTATGATATTTATGTACTAATGTGTAATTATTTGTATGTATGATCACGGTGTTTATAATTTTTTGCCACCTATCTAAATTATGCACTAGCTGTTTTAAACTCCTAACAAGATGGTTGTCTGGAAGAAATCGCCTTTAGGCGATAAGACCGCCCTTTGTATTTCCCATGTGCTTTTTTGTGTTTATATTTCATTTGTAACTGTAATATGAATTTTCATGTGGTATGCAATAAAGTGTATAAATAAATAAATAAATAAAAATACATAACAAGACAATTAAAAGCATACTTGCTCACATTTAAGAACTTGGTATTTTGTAAATTTTAAATACTTTTACTTGTCGAAGCAAATTATTGACAAAATACCTTATATTTCAATTTTGAAAAATATACTAAAAAAATATTTTGTTTAAAGAACGTACTTCGAGGTGGTGTTTATCTATAAAATCTAGTATAGTAGTTAGTAGCTGTAAATTTTACGAAAAAAGTTTATAAAATGCACCCAATTTTAATAATAAAACGTAACCACTTACGATTAAACCAACTTTTATACCCAACAATTAATTCTAGAAACTTTACTACTAAATATCAAGAATTTAGCATCCAGCATTAAGCATCAAGTGTCAAGCATCAAGCATCAAGCATCAAGCATCAAGCATCAAGCATCAAGCATCAAGCATCAAGCATCAAGCATCAAGCATCAAGCATCAAGCATCAAGCATCAAGCATCAAGCATCAAGCATCAAGCATCAAGCATCAAGCATCAAGCATCAAGCATCAAGCATCAAGCATCAAGCATCAAGCATCAAGCATCAAGCATCAAGCATCAAGCATCAAGCATCAAGCATCAAGCATCAAGCCACCACATTCTTGCCACCTATCTAAATTATGCACTAGCTGTTTTAAACTCCTAACAAGATGGTTGTCTGGAATAAATCGCCTTTAGGCGATAAGACCGCCCTTTGTATTTCCCATGTGCTTTTTTTGTGTTTATATTTCATTTGTAACTGTAATATGAATTTTCATGTGGTATGCAATAAAGTGTATAAATAAATAAATAAATAAAGATACATAACAAGACAATTAAAAGCATACTTGCTCACATTTAAGAAATTGGTAATTTGTAAATTTTAAATACTTTTACTTGTCGAAGCAAATTATTGACAAAATATCTTATATTTCAATTTTGAAAAATATACTAAAAAAATATTTTTTTTAAAGAACGTGAGTCGAGGTGGTGTTTATCTATAAAATCTAGTATAGTAGTTAGTAGCTGTAAATTTTACGAAAAAAAATTATAAAATGCACCCAATTTTAATAATAAAACGTAACGACTTGCGATTAAACCAACTTTTATATTGAAATAAAATTATTTTTACGGATTTAACTCGCGTATATTGAAATAAATTTTAAATTTACATTTTAAATCTAACCCGACGTTTCGAATGCTTTGCAGCAATCGTGTTCACGGAAAGACGAGATGGAGGTGTCTGTCAGTAAGTCAGTTAATTAGTCATCTATCTCCAACGGTTTCTAAGCTTCCGGGCATACAGTTCAGGATTCACACAAAACGCACTAACAGTATCTTGAGGTCTTACAGTGCGGTCACAGACATGGGATTTTATATTTTTCAAAAGTGGGTCCCAGGTGTTAGATAATCCCCAACCATCTTCTCTATTAAAATTAGGATGTTTTTTAATTTCAATAGCCTCACGAACCATTCTTGGAATGTAACGTTGTTGTTTAGCGAGGATTTTAGGTTTATCAAATCTTATATAATTGTCTATGGTATGTTCACACACTGCAGACTTCGATGTACGCCTATGCTTGATATCCGATATATGTTCCTTAACTCTTTTACCGATGCTCCTCTTTATTTGACCTATGTATGACAAGTCACAATCGCAGTCAAGTTTATAAACTCCAGCACATTGTAAAGGAATATTACTTTTGATAGGTCTCAAGAATTGGCTCACTTTCCTTTGAGGTTTGTAGATAGTTTTAATAGAAACCTTTTCTAAGATGTTGCCGATTCTGTAACTTCTTTCATATATGGTAGTAGGGCCGGTTGACGCTCAACTGTGGGTGGCTTGATGTGTTTTCTGCGACGCTGGCGAGGTACGGGCAGGTGGTTGTTGAACAAGGCATGCTTGACATGCTGCAGCTCGTCCTCTAGGTGTTCAGCGTCACAGATGTGTTGTGCTCTCTGAAACAAAGATTTGCCAACGGTAGCTAACTGGCTAGGGTGGTGGTGTGATTTACCATTGAGGTACCTATCTGTATGTGTGGGTTTCCTATAAACAGTGTGTCCCAATGTATTGTCAGGATTCTTGATAATAAGAATATCAAGGAAAGCTAAAGTATTATTTGATTGCAATTCCATTGTAAATTGTATTTTGTTGTTAATGGAATTAAGGTGTTCTAGAAAAGCAGATGTTTGATTCATAGGTAGTATTGTGAAGGTGTCATCTACGTACCGTTTAAAGATCTTTGGTATAGCTGGTACAGAGGTTAGATTTAAAATGTAAATTTAAAATTTAATTCAATATACGTGAGTTAAATCCGTAAAAATAGTTTTATTTCAATGTGTAGTACTCGTGAAAACCAACTTTTATACCCAACAATTAACTCTAGAAACTTAACTACTAAATATCAAGAATTTAGCATCCAGCATTAAGCATCAAGCGTCAAGCGTCAAGCGTCAAGCGTCAAGCATCAAGAATCAAGCATCAAGGATCAAGTGTCAAGCATCAAGAATCAAGCATCAAGGGTCAAGCGTCAAGCATCAGGCGTCATACGTCAGGCGTCAGACGTCAGGCGTCAGCGGCACGCGTCACGCGTCAGGAATCAGGCGTCAGGTGTCAGGCGTCAGGCGTCAGACATTAGGCATTGAGCATTGAGCATTGCGCATTGTGCATTGATCATTGAGCATTAAGCATTGAGCATTGAGCATTGTGCATTGATCATTGAGCATTGAACATTGAGCATTGAGCATTGAGCATTGAGAACTAAGCAATAAGCAATAAGCAATAAGCATTAAGCATTAAGCATTAAGCATTAAGCATTAAGCATTAAGCATTAAGCATTAAGCATTAAGCATTAAGCATTAAGCATTAAGCATTAAGCATTAAGCATTAAGCATTAAGCATTAAGCATTAAGCATTTAGTATTTACTAGACAACCAGAGAGATTAGTGTTAGAAATGATGCCTAAAACTTCCCTGCTCCAAAATAGTTGTCATGGTATGTGCATAAAGATTTTTAATAAACTACCTAACAATTTAAAATCTTTACCTTTAAAATTATTTAAGATAAGATTAAAATCTCACTTAAAAAAAAAAGCTTTATATAATATAAATGAATACTTTTTGCTAAAAGATTTATGTTGAAATTAAAAGAACTTGTTAACTGTAATTGTAAGATAGTATAAAAAATATATATAATATAAATGAATGTATTTTTTTTAACGTAATGAATTATGTAAAATTAAATTTAAAGTTAAATAAAATTGTTAATTCAAATTGTACATTTGCATGCTTATATATTTAGCAGAATAAGCGGAATATAAAATTGTCAACACTCGATACTTGTTACCTTATTCAAAGCAAATAAAGATTATTATTATTGTTATTATTATTAAGCATTAAGCATTAAGCATTAAGCGTTAAGCATCGAGCATAAAGCTTTATCCTTTTAAGCAATATGCAAAAAACATTAAGCATAAGCATTCAGCATTAAGCATTAAGCAATAAGCAAAAAGAATTTATCATCAAGCACCAAACGTAAAGCCTCAAGCATCAAGCGTCGAGCATTAAACATCAAGCATTAAGCACTAAGCATTAGGTCTTAGGCATTTAAGCAGTGAGCAAAAAGCATAAAGCATTTAAGCATTAAGCATAAGCATTAAGTATAAGCATTGAGCATAAGCATTGAGCATAAGCATTGAGCATAAGCATTGAGCATAAGCATTGAGCATAAGCATTGAGCATAAGCATTGAGCATAAGCATTGAGCATAAGCATTGAGCATAAGCATTGAGCATAAGCATTGAGAATAGGCATTAGGCATAAGCATAAGCATTAAGCATAAGCATAAGCACAAGCACAAGCACAAGCACAAGCACAAGCACAAGCACAAGCACAAGCACAAGCACAAGCACAAGCACAAGCACAAGCACAAGCACAAGCACAAGCACAAGCACAAGCACAAGCACAAGCACAAGCACAAGCACAAGCACAAGCACAAGCACAAGCACAAGCACAAGCACAAGCACAAGCACAAGCACAAGCACAAGCACAAGCACAAGCACAAGCACAAGCACAAGCACAAGCACAAGCACAAGCACAAGCACAAGCACAAGCACAAGCACAAGCACAAGCACAAGCACAAGCACAAGCACAAGCACAAGCACAAGCACAAGCACAAGCACAAGCACAAGCACAAGCACAAGCACAAGCACAAGCACAAGCACAAGCACAAGCACAAGCACAAGCACAAGCACAAGCACAAGCACAAGCACAAGCACAAGCACAAGCACAAGCACAAGCATAAGCATTAAGCAAAAAGCATAAGGGATTTAAGCATTAAGCATTAATCATTACACATTAAGCATTAGTCATTAAGCTTTATGCTTTTAAGCAGTGAGCAAAGAGCATTCAGCATTAAGCAATAAGCAATAAGCTTTAAGCATTTAATCAGTTAGAAAAATACATTAAGCATTAAGCATTTAGCAATAAGCAAAAAGAATTTATCATCAAGCATCAAACGTCAAGCCTCAAGCATTATGCATCAAGCTTTAAGATTGAATCATCAAGCATTAAGCATTAAACATCAGGCATCAAACATCAAGCATCAAGCATCAAGCATCAAGCATCAAGCATCAAGCATCAAGCATCAAGCATCAAGCATCAAGCATCAAGCATCAAGCATCAAGCATCAAGCATCAAGCATCAAGCATCAAGCATCAAGCATCAAGCATCAAGCATCAAGCATCAAGCATCAAGCATCAAGCATCAAGCATCAAGCATCAAGCATCAAGCATCAAGCATCAAGCATTAAGCATTAAGCATCAAGCATTAAGCATCAAGCATCAAGCATCAAGCGTCAAGCATCAAGTATCAAGCATCAATTATCAAGTGTCAAGCATTAAGCACCAAGTATAAAGCATTAAGACTGAAGCATCAAGCATCAACCATCAGGCGTCAAACATTACTTCAATACTCAAGGTCGAGTTCATTTCGAACGAAACTCTTAATTAATAATAATGAGTTAAAATTCTGCTAATTTTAGTTTGAATTTAGTTTAGTGTATAATTATTATTTTTGTTAGAATGCTAAAATAATCATGATATTTTATACGAAACCTAAAGATGTTTATGAAATATTTTGCAAAAATTTACCAAAGCTATATTCTATATCGTTTTTTAAATTAGTTATTCTATGCTTTTCTCTATCGGTTCTTTACATGAACCATCTTCACAAAACGATATATATTTCTATGTTTAGAAAATACGGCCTTAGTCAATTTATTCACTACTTATATTTTGGTTACTAACGATCCCTCGACAAGACGAATTAATGTTGTAAAGTTCATTGAAATAATTTTCACAAAAGTTTATTTAAATAATGTTCTAAGTAAAATATTGGAAGGAAATAATTTAGAACCAATTAACTTAAAAATCAATACCTGTTCTAACCTTATGGCTGGATTATTACCTTTTCTTTAATGACAATGATGAAAATTTAACTTTTATTTCGTTTATCATTAAATCTTCGATTTTTTAAGGTTCTATGTTCAACTTACTCGTGCATATATCGACGTTCAACTGAATTGAATGTGTTGAAAATGTTTGAAATTTAAAAATAAATTAGACCATACGCGAAAATTTAACAGTTAATAAAAGTCCTCGGATCTATTTCGAGTTTTCGAGTTTTCGAGTGCTCAATCTTACAGTACAATGCCAACTTGTTATCTGTCAAATAAATAAGATTCCCTTATAATTTAACGGGCGTTTGAGTCGTAGGTTGATTTCTGATAGGTTTAATAGTTAAAAATATGGTCCTTTTGTCGTATTTATGAATAAAAGTATATATTCAATAATAATAGTATCATTACATTAATAAATATAGTGAATTACGTACAGTCAATCCTATTTTTATGTAATGCTCAATATCACTTATATCGTTTATATCAAAATTTACCTCTAAATTTTATAACTTGTGCTAAAATGTTGTCGGAGAAAAGCCACCATCACCGGAAACTATATTTTATTATTTTTCAATCAGTGTGTCCATCAGTCGGAGTGTCTGTCATACCCATACCTTACAATATTATGAATACAGAAAAAATAATACTGAATTTATTTATTCTTGTATGTATAAAGAATATTCTCATGAATTGGATTTTTAAACGAATTAGTGCTAATTTTATGAGTATTTTTAATTAAGTTGAACCATTATATTATTTTCCAAGATAAAATTATTTCCACACACGTTATATTTTTGCCGACACATTTATAATTCATTATAATATAATTAATCATAAATGTGTCAAAAAAAATAGAACAAGCAAAAAAAAAACGATCTTTTACAATTGCATGCAAAAACCTTCACCTTTTTAATGGTTATAGGTTTAACTTCAAAACTAAATCTCTGAATATAAAAAAGAGTAATTTTAATTTTACCTTACGATTAACGGTCTTAGTATTTTATAAAACAATAATAATAATAATAATAAATACTCTTTGTACACCCAGACAAAACTATTACAAAAAAAAACAGAAAAATTTACAAATTTGGCGGCTTTATCGCTAAAGAGCAATCTGTTCCAGGCAACCAATACTAATGACTTTTAGAATAAATTACTGCAAGTATATGTAGTTTATAATACGTGTTTCTCTAAATAGATATATCGAAAAAGAATAACAATAAAATGTAACCAATATAAAGGCAGCATAACAGAATCAACGAAGAGGAAGATATTTCTCATATATGATATCAAAATAGATAACACACGTTCCGTGCGCTGTCACAAAAAAATGTGTGTACATATATGACCTCGCAGAAGATAAGATGAAGATGTTTGATGTGTATCCTATTTAGCCTGTATGCGTCAACAAACAAAAATTATACTAACAACGATATTTTTTTTACATATTGCTCTTAGCATTTAAATCATATTATAACTAACCAATTAGATTTCTTTTTAAATCATTGGTGTCACTTCTAATTTATAATACTGAAGCAATGCTTTTGCTGTTAATATTATAGTTGCAAAATTATTTAAACATTTAAATGTGACTACTAGTAAAAATATGGTATTTTAAAACGTTACTCTCTAACAAGCCCATGTTACGTTTATGTTTTCATAAGTAAATACATGGTAGATTAAATCTATGTTTCATGCTCTATTAAGACTAATGCTATGTTTCATGCTCTATTAAGACTAATTCAACCGTGGCAGTACAGTCTTCTTCCAGAGAACCAGCTTTAAATTTTCTATTTTAACTCGGTTTTCTAAAAGAAGTTTCATAAACAATTTACCATTTAAAGTAATACAAAAAAAATATTGGTAAATTTTTAAATCGAATTATCCAATATTTTATTAAATGTAATAATTATAATTTCTTATTTAATTCAAATTTCAAATTCAAAATCTTTATTTATATGCATATGATCACAAAAATAATAATAAAACAATGTCTTACAATAAATTAATATGAAACACAATATACAATTAATAACAACATTTACACCGCAGTGTGCAGACACAAAAAGGTAGGATCACTCAGCATAGTACGTTGAAGCCGTAGGACGATAAGCGTCCATTCAACGAAGATTTTTAATGACCGCCTAAGAGAGTAGTTCAGCAACAGTGCAGCTACAAATAAATATATAATTTCCAAAATATACCAAATGACAAAATATTATGACAAAATATGACGAAATTTACAAATATTTGCACACTGAAGCGTAAAAATAAGTATAAGAATTATATTTGATTATTATTACCCGTGATATTTATTTAATAAGCAATATGACCCGATTAAGAATGAGTCTGTACTGACAGATGTCACTGAAAGTCAACACATAATTGTAAAACTATTCCTAAACTTAGGTTTTATTGAAAGTCTAGTTTAAAACAAATCCATGTTAAAGTTTTAAATTTTAAGCTTTGTTTTATGTAAATTTTAACTTTTTTTAAGCATGTACCTGTATATTGTATCTAAATAATTCTACACAACTAGGCAACTTCATTACAAAAATCTTTGAAGTGCCATCGATTCTGACGGGGCTGACGTATGCTCTTAGTGTTATTTCAACATAGTTCAGATAGTTTATTTAACGTTACTTCATCAAAACTTACAGGAGTTAAAATAGTTTTAGGTATACTATTAAAATACAACATTTGAAAATTTGCCCATGTACTGTATTATGTATACTATCCTGAACGTAAACTGTAGTATACATAGTTAAAATGGACTGGAATATATACATAGTTTAAATGGAATGTTGTTAAAGGCACTAAATATGTATGCAGCACAGACACCAATATTGCTGTTTGATGAATAATAATAAAAAAATATTTAAATTGTTATGATTATAAAAAAACAACATAAACCTGATTTACATACACTTCGTTGTAATACTTTTATTTTAATATTAAGCGCTCAATAAGTATTAATATTTCTTAAATTGTATTTTCTCATGTTCTTACAAATATGTTAGAAATCTCTAGTGTTCTGAAAGATAATATTATACTAGACACTTTACGTCATAACAAAATACAATAAATCTCTTATACAAGAACAAGATACTCTAGAGATTTTTTGATGTCTGTTCACATTATTTATTTTAGAAAATAAACTTCCTTTTTGCTATCCATCAAGAATAATTATTATATTCTTATATCATATTAAAAACAAAGGAATCTTACGAAGTTTAATGGTAGTGACATCAAACTACATAATAATCTAATCTAAAGTAGGATCAAATTTTTTACTGGTTTATTTTTGATGATGATGATGATGATGTGAATGATGATGATTTATGATGAGTTTCAGAAACATGACAACAGAAGACATTTACTTCAATTCGATACAGAACTTTTATACATTTATAATCATAACGAGAAGGAATTTAATATAAATTCTCCTATTGTAAACAATACTCTTATTGTTTCTGTAATTATGACAATATTACTAATATTCAGGAAAAAAATGTATCGTATTCATGTAGTCTAACATACGTATATGATAATCAGAGTCAGAAGTCAAAACAAAAAACTGTCTATTTCAAGGAAATGTCTTTGATACCACTGTACATGATATTTTCCTGTTTGGTTTTATATTTATTTTCATGTTTACAAAGGTAACAGATAAAGGAGAGGCAAACAAGAAAAACATGATGCGATACAAGCCTCTCCTCGCGGCTCGTTCTGCAAAAGTCCATCAATTCTCAATAGATTATCATTTATTCATTAATTACTTGAATATAACGAAACCAATCGGATGCAGTCTTGTTTTTCAAATATCTACTATTATCTAATTACCGTATTTATATTTATAACGTTATAAATATCTTTCAAACATAAACTTTGATTTGAAGTAGGTAGATATATTTATTTTAAAAGATTCAACTCAATTCGTCCTTTTTTAAATATAAATTGATGAGATTCTTGAAAGAAGCTTTGAAACTGAAATTTAGAAGTTTACCTTTTATATATATTACTTACCTTTAGATTAGATTCCAAAATGTGAGTAAATGCTTATAAATTCGGTATACTTTTATTTTTTAAAGTTGATTAAATTATATTCTTATTTGTTGTTATTTTCTTAACGTGGAACTAATTACATTTTATGTTATTCGGTGTTTTATGTGATTCAAATCACAATTACGGGATTAAGGGGATGTACCGTTCGTCCGTAGAATATATATCCTACAGAATAGACCAAGATCGAACGTAACAAAATAATGGTAGGAACTCTATATTTGTTCATCACGCGATCTTATTCGGAGTTTCCTGCTTGTTATCTCTATAATGGGAATTATTCCACACTCCACTACTAATTAGAAGAGTAAGGACATTCATATTAATTAATACGAAAACTGAAGACTGAATTCCAGAATCACGTTATGATATTTTATTATGTCCGGTATAACAAAATATTTATTAATCATACATACAACGTTGATCTCTCAATGTTAAAAGAAGATCTCCATGTTTCATGTTAACAATGTTTGTTTTTAATATTCATTTTTCAACTTGCCGATTATTTAATTTCAAAATGAACTTGTTTGAGTGCAGATTGTAAAATATTTTTATCTTTTAATATTTTCAATATAAAGCAGAGATATAAAAAAATATCTTATATAACTTTCAACCATTATAGAAATTAACAAATCAAGTCCCAAAATTAATTTTCGCCAATTTTACTTGCTTGGATTACGACAATTATAAACAGTGAACTACCTTCTTCTTCCCGGTCCAGATCATGCACTCATCATCTGTTTATAAAAAAACTTAGCTTATATAAGTATTGTCAAGCCTTATTTTATATCTTGATTTTCTAGTTTGCAGAGAACATGCTATTTTTACTAACAATTATAAAACCTATTTTGTATTTCAGTGTTGCTTCTTTGTAATTTGTATAAAATACAAAGGATTCAACCATATTTTGATAATTGTTGATGTAATATCCATGTTTTTATTTTAATTCAATAACTTTAAATAGTGTTAAATAACTACAATGTTTTGAAGATATTATTAATGTCCAAAAAAAGGACTATTACACACAATTTACGTTAAAAATTACTTACGATTTACATTTAAAACTTAATAGGACATTTTATTTCAGTAGATTATTTTGAATTAGTAATTAGTCTCTTTTTTCGGGAATGGAAAACAAACCTAGTATTAGAAAGATGTAGGGTCGATAGTTAGTGGATATAGAATATCAAAATGTTGATAATGAGACTGTAGTTAAAAGAAATGCAGCATTTTAAAAAGTAATATATAATATTAATTATTAATATTAATGGTTGGCCTTTCCCGCCATGTTTTGTATTGAATTTTGGGCTGCATCCTTATTTCTATTTGACCCTATATTACTTTTAAAGATAAAAGAAATGTCCCTTAAATTATTCATTGTTATGATTCATAGTAATATAATTTTGATAACACAGCAGATATCATATAATGCGATTAGTAAGTTTACTGCGAGTCACGTACTGAGAATTAAGCCCCTGTACCTGACTGATAATAGAAGACTATGTTATGCAAGACAGAGATAGTAGATAATAAAATACCACAGTAAGAAACTTACTAGGCGGATTTTAATGAAAATTTGTGTATTATTGGCTACTTTTTAAGCTATTGTTTTTGTACTGAATAAAAATTTAAGCTATTGTTTTTGTACTGAATAAAAAAAATCATTTATAGGAATTAAAACTTTAACTTAATTATCACTAAGCAAGTAGCAAGACTTTGTGTTATTTCTACTTATGTAGTATTGTTTTATTATCAGATTATTTATCTGATTATAAAAAAAAATCTAAGTGGTCATGTATTAATATATAGTATCATAAAATACACACATTTGTAATCAAATTAAAATATTTTATTTTTATTTTTATCTTACTTGCATAATATCTGCCGTAAGTGACTTTGTGTATAGATAATTTTGACATCAGAAAGTGATCATTAATACGAAATCGTAAACAATCATCAAACAATTCTAATATAGTTATATTACAAAAGAAACTATAAAGTAAATCAGGACAATATTATATACATATTACATATTATTATTATGGTTGTGTGAATATTATTTATGGGCTTGTATAATCTGTTTTAAATAAATCAATAAAATATATTTAAAAAATAACATGATACCAAGAACCATTCAAAAGATATATCATCAACTAAATCTTAACAGCAGCACTAGTACTTCATCTCTTAAAAGATAAAATATGAAAATATTCGTCATGTATACCTAGATATCAGGAGTGTAGTATTCTCTTAGTTATTTAATAATCACTGGATCACACGTACATCTCAGCATTCAGCCTTATTGACCGGTATTACTCCCTCTTCCGACGGTGGCGCCATCACTAGTGTTCTTAGGACAATGTATTATGTTTATTTAATAGACACGAACACTACTAGGAAAACCAAAAATTATAGAACATATCTTCATTAAACGCGAAATAAGCGAAATATGCAAAACAATAAATAAAAAATATACACATAAATGGTTAAATAATTATAACATTATTTTCTGATAATTAATCGGACTAAAAATGGATTTATGACCACTAATACTGTTTTATTTTAAAGTTAAAGTAAAAATTTCAAGGAGACCACTTTAAATTTTTATATAGTGTTTGTAATCAAAAAAAAATTTAGTAAAAGATTGTAAATTTAGGAAATCAGTTGATTAATTTAAGAAAAAATATCAATAAAACTAAAATCCTCACTAAGAATTGTCACATTTCTACAAAAATTCACGATACTATTGCAATTCAAAAAAACACCTTAATTTAATACAGAAGGTGGTTACGGGCTCCCTAATTCTTGGAATCATTGATTTTTAAAAAATATAAAATCTAGTCCTGTCCTGTCCACTCTAATATTTTCAGATATAAGATAATGCGTTCTCTAAGCCTCCTGTACTATACGCCTATATGAACTTAGGAAGTGTTGGAGGTAGATCACCGACTTACTGTCCTTCATCTCGTCTTACAGTGCTGACAAGCATTCGAAACGTCGCTTCGGGCTGAATTTAAAATTTAATTAAATGCGAGTTAATTCCGTGAAATATAGTTTTTTTTTTCTGTTTTGGTACTCGTACTTAAGTATTAAAATATGAAATAAATACGGCTTGTTTAAAATAAATTTTGGTATGTAAGAAAAAATAACTAATATTAATAGTTGAACAAACAAATTTATTTTCCGATGTGCGTTTATATTTATAAAAATAATAAAATTAGAAATTTGAATTAGCAAAAACTTGATGTTAAAAACTTACTTTATCTACTAGATTAAAATAATACGCCATTTACATTTCTTTATTTTTATGAGAAGGATATGTATATTTTTGTACATACTATTTTCTAGGTATTATTTCTGTAAATATAATATAAAAGAGTTTTAGAGCATTGAGCTATATTTTTTTTAGCCTATAAGAAAAGCAGACAAAAATCACAAAGTGCCTTCTTTTGTTTTAACGAATCTTTTTTGTCTTAAAACACAAGTCTCTATTAAATTATCCCATGTTACTATTTAATACATATTTTTAAATTAAGTTTCAATATTCACATGAATAAATAACATGCGAGTTTAATATTTATCATTAAAGCTTATGTTAACATTTACTTGTATATTATATGGAAATTTATTTTTAATTACATATAATCAAATAGTAATTACTCACATACGTTCATTAATCATCCCATGACTTTATCTAAGTCATTATGTATCCTTGCAAAACGTGGTTTCTCCATAATGTTTCTAGAAATCTCTCTAGACTAACCTACAATAACACGATCAAATAGTTAGATTGGTTAGTAAACTTAATTCTGTCGTTAAATACTGACGAAACTACGGCCAATTTAGAATTTTATAGTTATTATCAGAGCATAGTATAATAAAGTATTTTTTACAGTATAAGTTTTTGAAACTCAGTGTAGGTACTGACTGTCGCCGGTTAGTATTTTATTATTTTGTGAGTTACATTACATTTCATACAAATTAAACAGACGTGATGCACTCGAGTGAAAAAAAAAACTAAAAATTGTATTTACTCTTAATACATTTTTCATTTTAATACACCACATCTGTCTTTTTTAACAGCGAATTTCTGACTTCTAATTACATCTTATTTTATGAAAGATTTCAACTTTTATTTGAAAAGTTTAATATATTTAAACAAAGCTTAATTTAGTCACCACTACAATCAAGATAAATTATTTTTATTGAAAATATAATGAAATTGGTTTTGTTTTATCCCTCCGAAACCTCGTCTATTTAAACAAGTACCGCAAATTGATTTTGTATCCTGTCCAAATTGAAGTCAACGAATCTTTTCGTATCGGTTCTCATTCCCAAATAAGATTGTGTAATAAGATTTGAAATGTTCCCATTATTGTCCCTTTTGAAAACCAAATTATTTTAGTTGGTAGGAAAGATTTATTTTAAAAAATAAATTGTTCTTATGTTTGGACTGCACCATCAATTATAAACGGACATCAACATCACTAAGGACTCTTACCTCTGTCATATTTTTGCTCATATGAAAAATGCTAAACATATCAAATCCTTCAACATTGTCAGTTATCTACTATACTGATTACTAAACGTAACTAAAAATTCTCTAGTTCTTTAAATAGGTGTTATCAGGAGAGGTGGTTATAATCACTATTTAGTATTTACCAAAGTAACTATAATGATCTAAAACAGACTCAAGTTTATTAGTCAATACGTTGCGTGTGTTATTTGACCACTTCATTTACACTACTGCACTACTCTATAGAAATACTTATTTCAGGTTGCATGCCCTCAAGGAATTTATTTTATATACTTAAAAACATATAGTACAGACATTGTGGAAAGCCAATAAAAAGAAAGTTGGCGTCACTCAATTTTATCCCCAAGGACCAAATAAACAGGAAACAATTCTTTGAATTCTATTTGAAAGCCTACTATATATATATATATATGTATATATATATATTTATACTTTATATACTTTGGCTTCGATTCTTGTGAATTTGTGTTTTATCTAAAGTACAGGAAGGAAGGAAGCTTTCTTTTAAAAACTCTAAATACAGGTGGTTTGTAAGTTATATCCCTTGGTCTTGCTGCTGAAAGACTAACTACTTCCCGTATAATTTACCACATAATTTGTATTTCTAGGATCATGGGGGACAGGGTTATGTAATACTTATATCCTTTATATATTTTCATACTATATCCTAATTTAGATTTTCTCTTTAACTTGAATACTTATCATAGTAAAGTCACGACTTGTTCTCTTGGCTAATTTTATTTTTTGTTTAAGACGTTACTATATTATTATGAGATTCACTAGGATCTATATAGCTAGTTGTATTTAGATGTTTATACAGTAATATACAGACATAATATACATGAAATGATGTAACATTTTATTAAAAAACATATTTTATACGTTTTCATGATTACAAACATATTTAAGTGAAATATGCAAAGTTACTCTAGCTTAGATTAGTACAATGTAATTTCTTATTGATGTTATATTTATTTAAAGCATTTCTATACCATGCTTTTCTCAAAGATCTACGGAACTTTTTAGTTCAAGTTGTTGTCTCTACTCTCACTATAGAAATTAATGCTTCACGGTATTTCTATTATAACCAAGAAAATTGAAAACAAACTAAGAAATTGCTGCGAAAAGAAAATTACTACTACGTCTATGGTGCTTATATTTTTAGGTACCTACCTGTTTTGTTGTATGGCAATGTAACAAAGTTCCATCGGCATTCGTAATTATTGTGGTAGGTTTTTAATTGTCAAAAACGACTTGTCTGGGGTAGGAATTATGCTCGAAATTATGAATTATTTTATTTAAATTTATATTTTTCTTAAGTCAAAAAGTTTCAAGTCATATTGTTGTTCGAGTCAAGTCATATTGCTTGTTCCGTGATTTTACGAAATTTCCCCTCCAGGATAGAAAAAAGGAGAAAAACTGAATCCTTAATTTCTTCAATAAACACGCTTGAAATTTTGTATGTTCCTCCAGTAAAATAAGTGAACACTAAGAAAGGATTTTTAGAAATTCATTTCCTCTGTCTCTTTAAGAGGGAAAAAAGGTGGGTCCGACTTCGAATGATACCTTTCAGATCACCTCATGTATTAAAAGCGTGTCAACTCTTACTCTACTAACTTTAATATACATATATACTACATACATGCTTAACATAAATAAATAATATTACGCCTTTAAATCCCTTGTGGGACAGGTTGAGGAGCTTGTTTAAAATACAAGCGATGTTGAGTTCATTATTATACGCTATATATCCGAATTACATGACGACGAAGCCGCAGAAGGAAAGTTAGTAAAATGTATAATTTTTAAATATATTAAATTGTCTTAATATACATATTATTATTTTTTTTGTTCTTCTATTCTAATCTATAATTCCAAATACATAACCTAATAAAAGCATAACTTTATATAAATATAGAATGAAAAATAAACCGATACGGGCAGGGAATCGAACCCGCGACTACTGGGAAACCGTCCCTGCCCATATCGGTTTATTTTTATTTTATATTTATATAAATTTAAATAAGCTTATCATGGCTATACATGTTTAAAGATATTTTTAAACAAAGCATATCTTGTTATAATAATAAAAGCAACGTAAGTCAAAGTTAATTAAAACCGCAGCTGACACAATTTATTTCGCAACTTAAGTACCTCTGCAACCGTTCATAAAAATACCTCGATAGATATTTGCTGGAATAGCCGTATTAAGCATGTATGGTTTTTTTTTTATTTTCGTTAACAGGTAGATATCCATCATCAATATATTATTTACTAAGAACTTGTAATTGCTTTCTTAATCATTAAAAAAATATATATATAATAATATATTATAAGGTTCTTGCTCATTTTAAGTTTACTCTTTTAACAAGAACTTTTACAACATTTAATGAAGCATTAACTGGATGATGTCAAACCTTTAGCACAACAAAACGGTGTAAACAAAACTAGGAAAACTTTTCAAACTTTCTCGTTTTGTTCTTGTTGTTGAATATTTTTTACGGTACATATAATTATGGATTATTTTTAATTATAAAGCGTTGAACATACCGCTTGAATAAGCCAAAATTTATAATGGAGATCATATTTTAAAAAAATATGTGGTTAACAACCTGAGATACTATTATAGAAGATAAAGAAAAGTAAATAACAGTTAATTCATTATGCAATACATATAGATTCCTATATGGAAATTTCATAATAATTTGGAAGGTAAGTGTTGTGACACACTTATACATCTTAAGATTTTTGTTTTCATAGTAATCATAATTACGATATTAATCTCGGATACAGTACTACGATTGTCTTATAATCAAGCCAACCCGCACTTTGATAATTTATTTCAGGTGGCTAATATTAATAACCAATTTTTCGAAAATACGAGTTACAAAGATGAAATTGTAAAAGATCTTTTAGAACAAATATAATTTTGTTCAGTTCACTTTCGATATACTATTTCGGCCCTAATTTATCTTTTTCTTTTATTTTAATAGAAAATTACTATAGTCCAAGGCAATTAATTACATTGACATAACAATATTAACGAGAATAATAAGCGGTGACAGAAAGATGGATAGCAAAGAGCTATGACGGCGAAACGACAAATAGCATAACGTACAAAATTAGCTTTCAGTTTCTCACTTTATAGCCAGTACTCCTGTGAATGGTGAATATGTGATTTTTAGTTAACTGGAAAGTTTTGTTGTATAATAAATACATTTATTATACAGAGAATATTATTCTGAAAATAATACGACAATATTGAGGACTAGATATTATTTGTATCTTCTTCATGTTTGTTATAGTAAGATTGATCTTAATTTGGAATCTAGCTTCTGTTTTTTATGGAAACGTATAAAACTGTATTATTGCAGTTTTTTTTTTTAATGTAATGAATTCAAGCTGACAAGCCTACTTCTATTATGTTCATGGGTGACAGTAACCACTTTATACTTGTATGAGCTTGTCAAAGTTTAAAGTAAACTGAGACGAAATGTTCATAGGTTATTTTTAATACATTACGTAATAATTTAATATTAAATATCAGTTTAACTCATACTGTACCTAAATATCGTTCTTATAATATTATTTTTCAATTAAAAAAAAATACTATATGATTGATTTAGGTTTTATTACTTGAATATTTTATTGCTGTACATAATTATCTAGTGTACTTTTAAATCGGTGACCTTACTAAATATTATTACAATCAAACAAAAACAAACAGCTTCGAATTGTCATATTTTTCAAATAACTAAAATCAACAAACCGTTCGGAATAATGGTATGATTTGACGGTGAATGGTTTATGTTAAGTTTTCTTGTCCCGTTCTTTTAAAAAATATTAATGTAGACTATTTTATTCATGATTAATAATATTTGTAAAAATATAATGGTCTTAAAATATTCTCTTTATGTTCAATAAAGTATTTCTTACCTAAGAAATGATTCCTTTATATTGCTTGAATAGTATTTCCTAAGTCTTGTTTCAATATCGTAGCTGAGAGTTTTATTTCAATTGAGTGAAGTTGTGACCTATAAATTATTAACACGTGTAAATGAAAATACATTTTAAAGCCCTAACTAGTTATAGTATATTCATATGTAACTTTTGAATCCCATAAATTAATTTTAAATGTTAATAAAGTAATTAAAATATAGATAGATTAAGTGTTACACCATAAAACCTTCAAATATATAAAAATCATCATAATGTTAGAAAGTATGTGCAGAAGTCCCGAAGTTTCAAATGCTTTGCAGAAATCTTATTCACGGTAAGACAAGATGTAGGTGTACTGAAAGGTCGGGTTAGATATAAAATGTAAGTTTAAAATTTAATTCATTATACGCGAATTAAATTAGTAAAAATAGTTTTATTTCAATATATTTTATTTAAATAATTTTTAAGTGTCTTATTTTCTTTTGTTTCCTCCGCTCCGACCATTACGGATTAACAAGAAAAATGATGTTTCAATTTTAGAAAAGTACAATCTAATAAGATTGTACTTTTGTAGTAGATTTTCTAATTTCATATCATACAAGTTTTTATTTATCTTAAAATGAATATTACTAAGTCTAACAAAATAAAACAAATGTTAAAATGTTGAAGCTCATATCAATATAATCGCGAAAGTAACTCTCTATCTGTCTATCTATCAGTCAGTCTGTCTGCCTGTCTGTTGTGCTTTTACGGTCTATACGCAAAACCTTTTGCTATGAAATTCGATGTTTCCGAATTTTGAAACATGTTTATATATATATAAAAACATGTATACATCTATATATATATATATATATATATATATATATATATATATATATATATATATATATATACATCTAAATATAATATTATCTAATAACTACGATATCTTTTACTACACACATATATATATATATATATATATATATATATACATCTAAATATAATATTATCTAATAACTACGATATCTTTTACTACACTTATTCTTTAGTTATGCACTGGATATTTTGAATAATGATCAATAGCCTTTAATAAAATATGCGTAAAGAAATATGTATATTTTAGGGACATTTATGTAATGTTTAACAAGTCAAATTAGTGCAAAATTGGTCCTTAGCTAACTGAAATATATTTTATACTCTGGTTTCTATTTGGGTCATTAATAGGAATTGAATTTACGATATCAGTTTCAATTTTGAGGTATTCAGGAAGCGTTATTGAATTGAAACCGTAGAAGGTAGATCTAATTGGATCTTGTTGATAATAATTTTAATCAATATTATGTTCCAATTGTAAATTAATTGTACCTTTCGGTATTTTTCTTTTTAAATTACTACTACTTTTTAATTATAATTCGATTAAAACGAGAAACTGTGTTTTGCTGTTATCTGCAAAACTTAAGACGGAGAGATATTATTTTTATAGAAATCAATCCGTAACTGACTAAATACCTCTTATTTGATATAAGTTAAAGTGTTTCGTAACAATTTCAGCATAGGATATTTTAACATAATGTTTAAATCTTTTATTAATTATTACAACTTATTATAAGGTATATATAAATAATAGCACCTGTAACTTGTTTATGAAATTGTAAATTACCCTCACCTAAATATTATAGTGTTAAAATATTATAAAACGAGTTGTAAGGGCCGCATGGTTCTTAGCCATATTTGGTCAAAATAGAAATTAGACACACAAAATTTTAAACTTACAGACACGCAAAATTATAAATTCTTTAAGTATTTCTATTAATCTATCCTTATATTATAAAGGGAAAGATCTGTTTGTTTGTTTGAATTGAATAGGCTCCGAAACTACAGGACCGATTTAAAAAAATATTTTAGCATTAGAATCCTATATTATCCTTAGTGAACATTGGCTATGTTTTATAATCACCATCATGATCATCACCAATATCATCATCACCATCACTAATATTATAAAGAGGAAAGATTTTATTGTTTGTTTGAATTGAATAGGCTTCGAAACTACTGGACCGATTTAATAAAATATTTTACCTTTAGAATCCTACATTATCCCTCTGATGTACAAAGGTTATATTTAATACGAGAAATATATATATTTAATAAAATAAGGATCCGTGTGAAAGTTTTGTCAATGTAATAAAATATAAATGTATTAAGTAACATTATTCAAGACTTTTTCATATGAGTAGGTAGGTAGATAGGTTTCATATATACGAATATTAATAAATATAAACATTTAAGGTTAAAATGATTTACAATCAATAATAACACTATGATGAAGGGACTTATATTATCACTAGCTGTTGCCCGTGACTCTTTATGACTACGATCATAAGCCATGTAAATATGTTTTTTACAGTCTACGTGGACGCAGTCACGGGCAACAGCTATCCCTAATAAAGTACTTTACTTGAGTAAATAAGTGTAAAAACATTTTGGCCTACATAACAAGGCTTTTTTTTCCTATATAGCGCGGACGAAGCCGTTGGGAACACCTAACTTTTGCATAAGAACCTTTCATCCGCACCAATAAAACGTCAATATTTTGAAGACAACTGTTTCTATTTCGACCGAATATAGCTAAGAACCATTTCATGAACATACCTTTTGATTAAAAAACCACATTTAAATCCGTCCACTCCGTCCACGCGTTTGGCCGCTACATTGCCACAGACAGACACACAGATGCACAGATACACAGATCGACAGGTTTAACTTATAACACCCCTCTTTTTAGTCCGGAGTTTACAAAATATAAGGCCAATTCAAAATTATTTACCTACTGATAGCATTTTCAAAAAAATAAATAAGGGTTATTTATTTATTAAACATAGTAAACTTTTATTTTACCAAAATAATTAATTACAGACAACATTTTAGTATCGTTTTTAACTCAGCGCTTAATCAGCTTTCCCTTGAATTTAATTTAAAACATAGATTAAAACGTTTGAAATTACTTGTTTATGACATCAACGCTGCATAATGAAGGTCTTGACGTCGTACAAATTTGAAACACAAGCTTCAATAACATTTTATGAAAATATTTAAAAAAGAAAACGATTTATTAATTAAATTTAATCCCTTTAAATAAAAAACAAATACCTTTCTCTTAAATTATGGTAAAAATCTACTCTAATATTAATGTTATTAATATATAATTTGAGAGAACTATGCAATAGTGGCAGGGTGTATGATACGTTATTGAATTATATAAATTGTTTTATTGTGTAAAGAACATTGCTTAATATAAATTGTTTAAATATTTTAGACGGTTACAGTTTCACATTCTTTTATATTCATACAAAAATACATGTAGTACAATCGACGGTATAAATTATCATCATTTTGTATTTTTATGAAACACGGACAGTGGTGGGGATAGCTCGTGTGCACAATGGTTATATATTTATCATTAAATTGTCATCGGTACTTTTTTAATTTTTTAATCACGTTTATAAAAATCCGTCGGTATATCCGTTTGTCCGTCTATCTATTAATAGGTGCATGCTTTGTAGTCTGCACGTTTTATATTAAATATTTTAAAATGTAACATTTTATGAATCACAAATGTATTTAAATCACAATTATAATCAAATTTATTTTCTTCCATAAAACACGGAATTTTTTTTTAGAAGAAAATAAATTTGATTTATATAATTCATACACTGTACTTACTTTAAGAAAGCAATTTCTGATTTATATGTTTCATACACTTTACTTCCTTCAACAAAACAATTTCTGATTTGTATTTTTCATACACTTTATATTACCTCCTATGGTCAATTTCATTGTAACTATACATAACATTGTCGTTCTCTCCTAATACAGTGGGATACTATCAGTCAGATCCAGGCCTTCAGTTCGTAACACGTCAACCGCAGTAATCTCTCTAATCGCATAAAGTTAATGATATTCCTGAATTATTATCCTTGTAATGTTATGTTATTGTAATTCTTAGTTCTTAAACGTTATACCAAATACATTATAATTATACTTTTGTACAATAAAAAACATTGCCTAATTAAAAGATAATTCTGTAGAAAAAATATCTCAATAGAAATATTATTATTTAACTAACATTTTCAATGGAAGCTTTGATGAAATCTGTGTTATACCTAAAACTAATTTTGTTTGCTTATAATTATCATACCGACCTTATAAAAATATTGAGTAATTAAATATATTATTAAAAATATTTGAAACCTGTGTCATAAAAACTGTGTATTATAAAATAATATAACGGTTACTGAAATATGAAACTTACACTTAATATGACATATTTAGACTCAATAGTCATTGGCAGATGGCTGGCAGATAGATCTTAAGCCAGACTTATGTGTCTGTTTAAACTAACAACCGGGACGTGCCTACGATTCTCAATTGTATTGACATTTTATGAATGACTTCAATTATTATGAATGACTTCAATTATATTAATGACTTGTCAATTTCCCTATTTGAAATATAATTGACCACACTGAAAATTATAATGGATAGACAGTTAAAACTATTTATGAAACTGATTATTGATTTATACAGCAATAAGAGATTTAAGTTATAGTTAAATTAATATTACCATTCACTTATTTGTTATTTGACCTTCCTAATTTTTTCATAACCGTGCAATATATTTTTGTATACATATTTTTGTTTGAAAAAGTAATATTTTTTGATTATCACGAAAGCTAAAATTGGCTACGTTTCTTAAATATGTAATAATAACAATAATAAATAATCAATTCTATATTCAAACAAAAATATAACGCAGGTTAATTATTTAATTTGTATGACGGAAGCTATAATTTCCGCTATAAGCCAAAGTCAATAAATATAAATAGTAGATGTCAATTACCCCAGACCTTGGACAATAATTTGTGGATCACAAAGGAGTACGACGTTTATAATTCAACCCATCATAAATTGTTAAAAACTAAACCGTCACTTAGACATAACCTAAACTGAAATAAAGTTTCACGGTGATTACTAACCCTTTAATTGATTTAGGACCTTATTCTAATTCTCGTAAGTGATTGTTTTTGATTGGTCGACAAAAAAATAATACCTTATGAATATATATTTTGTAGGATTAAAATAAATGTAATACGTCCTAGATAAAAAATAAAATATAATTGCAAAACTTGTCGAAGAAATAAAGTAATAAAATACATTAAATAAATATACTCAATGGAATTGAAGTAACTGTAAGTAATAAGAAATAAGCAGCTTATTTTGTTTCAATATTTCACAATACCGAATACAATACAATATAAGATTCAGTGTTTAAATATTCAATTAAATATACAGTCAGTAGATATTGTTATATTTATTTGGAATTTATATTCAATATTAACTATTGCGAGCCGTCTAGCTCTTGGGATTATATTGTAGAATAAAAACAGTACTTCATACTTAAAAACTTTAGATCTTTGTAGATACCATCATAAAAATACTTTAAAACTAAAACATTCCCGAGTCATCCAAAGGTCCATGACGCAGCGCTGTGACGCGATGAGTCGTGTGATTTCTGATTTGAAAGTGATGCCAGAGACATAAACTTATAGCGATTTAGGTTTTAATACGGATACCGTTAAAAAATTCATGGTAATTAGTCATTAAAATCAATATAAAATTTAGTATAGTTGGACAATAAATATTTTTAAATACTCTTTTAAAGTACTGATTTAATTGTAATTTCGTTATTTTAAAGTCATAATTTATAAATATGTTATAGTAATTATTGTATTTTTTTTATAATTGTTTTGAAAATAATTGATAAAAATAGCAGCGAAATTATTTATTTTAGTATTAACATTAACATTAACTAGCATTATCGAAATAGCATTAACGAAATGTATTAAATAAATTATATAGAATTTTATAATTAAAATCACGCTATCTTTCATAACTTAAAATTTTCAAAATCAATGCTTGAGCATTGCTGTCAATCAGTGGAGACAAATCAAAGATTAATAGGCGTTATGTGATATAGATTATATTCCCTAGATCGTCTCCCGCCATAGCAATCACTCAACTTACAAAAAACAGTTTCTTATATTATATATTTTTTTACCTGCTATTTTTAATATTTTAATACAATGTAATGTTAAGAAATACATTGCTGGCAATCAGTGGAGACACATCAAAGAATAATAGTCGTTATGTGATATAGATTATATTCCTTAGATCGTCTCCCGCCATAGCAATTACTCAACTTAAGAGAAACAGTTTCTTGTATTTCAGTTAATGCAAGACTGCAATTAGTCATTAATTAATCATTAATGATGAAAATAACACTAAAACGATTACATTGCCAAACATGCTCGCATATTAAAAAGTCAATACAATTACTTATTTTAATTTTACCATAGTAAACGTGAAATAATAAAATTCATAAATTGATTATCTATTAATTGACCTAAGCCTTTACGCCATAATATATATTATAAATTATTTTGTCGTTAGTATTATTGTGTCCTTAATAATTGTGTCTTTGGTATTTTATATTAAAAACCACATACTGAAATCTTTCTCTTGTTAACTGAGCATCTACTTAGTACTTAATTATTCCCATAATCAACCCTGTATCTAATAATGTAATTTAATATACTTTACATATTAATTAAGCTCTAGCTTAATTTAAGAAAATTAAATTATGTACACTTACAAGTTGTTTCATAGATAATTGAAAACTTTTTAAAGTATATAAGACTTTGTTCGGGAGGGTATTACATTTAGGTGAAGATAAATTTGGATATAATTGAAAGCGATCTTTTCACAGTTGCCTGAATTTAATGTTTTAGGACCAGTTTCATCAGGACATAATCATCTGTTAAAAGTAAATTATTTATCACTTTTTCAAAATGAATATGAGTCTAATTTGCGATCAGAGTTGTCATTAAATAGTTAATCTTCATTCCGCAAATTCTGCTACAGTTACTATTATTATTAATAATTTATTTATTTTCCACAAAACAACCCGAGAAGTTTAATTCGGAGTAAAATTTTGGCTGATTTATAGATTTTTACATACATACGTTTTTCTATTCTATAATCGGTCCAGTAATAATAGGTGACTTTGGTTGCTAGAATAAATATTATCATATTTCCAACCTTTTGGAGTAGACAACTATAAGACTTATAAAATATATCAAATATATTATATTAAGTATTGTAAAATTAAACAATGTTAAAGATAGATTATTGTGAAATACTAGACAATGAATAATACAGATAGTACAAATAAAATTTTTGTTGTACTATCTGTATTATTCATTGTTTAATGATTTATTAACGATGTCTTTGTAATAATAGTTTGGAAAGTAGAGAATAGAAGATTAATAATATTATTAATCAATAATCGACTATTAATAAAAAGAAATCATAGCAAATAACAAAACAAAGGGAATATATTTCTCATAAGCCTAAAGTTTAAGATATGAGCGATTTACAAAAATATGGTTTTCATATTTTGTTGGCTTCCTTGTAAGAAATCAATATTATGTGCTCATAACTTAACATATAAGTAAATGTGTCCGGTATTTTGGAACATGATGACTTACGATCTTTGAGAACATTAGATAATGTGTATTACATCTTCCTTTGTTTCCACTCAGAATGTTATATTATACTAGTTTTTATTGCTCTATTTTCAATAACGATGAATTGACATGAAATTATACAATTTAATTATATTTTTAGCAGTTGAATTTAAGAAACTTATCCTTGAAGGAATCCTCAGTGTCTAATTTCATGTTCACGTTTCATGCGCTAAGTTATGTATCCTTTACATATTAATACTTTTTCTCATTTCATTTAATAAAATAATAGAATATCAAAAATGTTAGTTACATCATTCTATACCCAAGGTATATAATGTAGGTGATACTGCTTTTATAAGTAAAAGCAGTATCACCTACATTATTAAAATAATACACATACTCGTAATATCACTAACATCAATCATTTGTCATTGATTGATGTGGTTTGCGTATAGCATTATTATACATAAAGTAGGGAAGCCAGCCTAAAATGTGAGATCCAAAATATGAAGAGCTAGATAGATCGAAATACCCTATCTGTCTCTATTTTTTGCGCATGCGTAATTGGCAGTATTTGAAAGACCACTTGTCACTTTTACTAAAATGTTGAAAGATAACTTAATATTTTAATGTGTGAGATCAAATTTGAATAAAACTTATACGAAATATAAACTATAATTATAATTTTTAGTTTCAATATTACGCCTATAAAATGACAAATGCATTGTGTGTAAAAAATAAACTATTCATTTCGACTCATAGACTTATTAAATGTTATGTATAAAGCTGATATGAAGGGATAATTATTATAGAATTTGTGTACCTTAAGTAGAATGTTATAAACAATACTTAAGAAAAAATTAAATAGTTTTCAAAATACAGTATTTATTCCCAAGTCCCAGGCACTGTTTGCACTCCTCTCCAGGCAACGCGATCCATGGAATGCTAAGAAGCTTCGTTTCTTGTTTTAAGCTAAAAAAACTAATATTTATATTTTCATGTTGTCTTAATATAGTATTCAAAAAATGTTTAGCAACCAAACCCGTTTAAAAAAAATAGTGAAAAAACTCAAACATTTAGATGTTCTAAAAAAATTACAAAGTATTTAAATTTAAAACGCTTAATAAATATTTCTTTGCGCATGTGTGATTGACAAAGACAAACAGTATGTCATCTTGAATCTTTTTTTATATGTCAGAAACTGACGTTCATAGATATGCCTATAGATCACCTATTCTATGCATAATAATTCCATGAGTTTGCGTCAGATAGAGAAGTTGATCCAGTGCTCATCAAAGAGGACTTTGTCATTAGAATCATATTATGTGTGTATTACAAAGTTTCCGATTTTGTCTTCTTTGAAAATGATTATTAATTTTTTTATAATCTCTTGTCATTGCTTTTTTAAATGATTTCGAATGCAAAAGTCGACATCAAAAAAGTTTTTGCAGTTCAAATTTGATTTTCAAGTTTGTGATACTTCAACCATTTACATGAGACTTACTTCTGTATAACTTTGTTTCTCATATTTGAAAAAAAATAAATATATCGTTTAGTTCGTTTGATTTTGTTAATATAAATAATTTTATCATAACAAGGTTGTGGATTTATACTAAAGGTTATAGAAGGAGATAATTTAAGATGAATAAGAGAACAAGTGGCTTTTTTGAAACCCAGAAATCTGGGATACAAACGTTCGGCAATTGTCTTTGTTTGAAGTACGGTTTTTAAAAATTACTTTTCTGAGTTTTTGAAATTTTTTTCTCATTACGGTAATAACTGACATCTGTTCCCATGATATGAGAAAATTGTTTGAAAATGGGTATACTTTTTTATTTAGATATCAGTGACTTATAAGGAAACTCTAAAAATTATATCAGAAATTCATAAAGATAGACGGGACGAATGTGCAGCCTCTGAGACTCTGGACCCAACGAACTACCGACTAAACTACGGTGTCGTTAATGAATTTAGAATTCTAGAGCAACAAATATAATCTATTCAAGAAAACTACTTTAAAACTATTATTCATGTCGTATAACTTCTTTTCTGAACCACAATACAAACAATATTACGTGAAGGTTTCGTACAAAAAACTCATAAGTACTATAGCTCTATGTGCTTTCTGGTGAAATATTATTAGTGTTATTACATTTTTTTATATTAATATTCAATATTTTATCAAAATCATTTATTTAAAACAATATATGTAAGTATCATATTTAATTACACAATTGTATACATTTCAAATAACTTTAAACTAAAAAACATGATACATAATTATAAAGGGTTATACATGATACATAATATTGATAAATAACTTACTCGCATTTTTTTTTGTTTATATTAATTATTTTATTTATATTTGATTTTATTAATATTAGAAGAAAAAATTCACTACATAGGCATAATATTTAACAAATTGGTTATTTGCATTGCCATAATATAAATAAAACTTTTTTTAACAGATACTACTACCTTTAAGCAATTCTATAAATATAAATATCTCTTAGTTCTACTTAAGAGAGCTTGAACTATTCTATGAAAAAAAGTATTCTATAAGTACGTCCACAGTAGCATAGAAAATAAACATATATGTTTCGCATTGTTCTTTTACCACATTTTTAAAGGAGGCACTTAAAAAGCTTTACTTTATTTTATTTTAAAGCGCTTTGTACTGGTTTGATACAAAACTTATAACATTGTTGAATAAAGTGCTGTTATTATTTTAACTGAAATCGAAAATAAAATTCACCTGTCAACTTTATTAAACGTTTTAGTGTTAATTATTATACTAGTAATAAAACATTATTATAAGGTTCTAAAATAAAAGTAAGTTAGAGGCTCAACTTAAAATTTTTTTTTTGGGTTTTCAAATCGCCCTTTATTAAAGTAGCTCGCAAATCAATCTTAGATCTTCTGTTTTAAAAGGATGCAAATAAACTGACTAATCAGACAAAGTGCCAATTAATTTACGTGAACATAGCCGGGTTTATATATATTTAAAAATTATAATAAACTATAAAAAAATATATATATATATCAAAGCTTTGGTATGTGGTGCAATTAACAACACATTATATTTACCTCAACATGAAATTGTAAGTTCATAAGAACAGTAAAATTTCTTGTTATGTTAATAAATATTTATTAATATTTAGATTAATATTTTTATTCACAATATAACCTCCTTTTTCACATGAGTTTCATTACTGGCGTATTTATTAAACGAAATCAAATAGTACAGTGTTCAGCAAAACAGTAATTTCCAACAATTTGAATTTAATTTTTTTTTGCAAGAATTCGTTATTCTAGCAATAATTCCAGTAAATAATTCCAAAATAGGTCTGGCAATAATTCCAGTAAAAAATTCCAAAAATTCCAAAAACCATATATTAAAACTTATCTTAGTATATTTATATTTTAAACATCCTGAAATGGTTTTGTATGATCACCAAGAAGAGCAAATCTTTCCGTTTCACTAATAATGCTGAGAGTATCGGAAACTTAAGTAAAATATAATATGTCCTAATATTACCAATAAATTATACTACATTCCATAACATAATGAAACATATATTATTAATTTTTAAGTAACTTTATACTATAACTCCTCTATTTTTTTAAGTTTTAGCTTCATTAGATTATATTTAAGTAACTAATCGAAGCACTGAATAGACATGGGCTCTATTTCTAACGTTTAACTAATAATGCTCATGATTTAAATTCTACAAATAGGTAGTTTTATTTGTATAAATAATTAAATAATTAATATTGTCTTATGTGTGTACAAAATGGTTGTAGCTTTGGAACTTAAGATGGAGCTTGACACATTGCAAAGTAAATTATAACAGTTTAAAAAAATACAGATATTTTCATTTATTACTCCTAGAAAAAAAAAGAGGAAAAAGATTTACCTTTTAATCCTTCAATTGAGCCAACATCTGCAACATTCTATTTTTGTATACGAAACGTATACGAAAGTAGCGAAAAGTAGAACTTTTAAAGATTAAAATATTTTTTAATAAATTTTTTTTTATTGGTCAAAGATAGTGTTAGGACTTGTTTCAGTAATACACAGTACTTGCACTTCAATGTTTAATATCCAACCATTTGTAATAGACTGGGCGAGAGCAGCGCTTACAACTCGTTGTATAATATTTTAACACTATAATATTTAGATGAGGGTAATTTATAATTTCATAACCAACTTACAAATGCTATTATTTATACCTAATAATAAGTTTTAATAATTATTAAATGATTAAACATTATGTAGGATCCTATGCTTCTAGTTCTTAAACTATTTAACCGTAAATACTAAATAACATTCCATAATTAATTACGTAGGAATCGCTACAGTTGTATACTATCTCGAATTATATCAGATAATATAGCGCACAAACGAAAATATAATACTAAAATATAACTGTTTAAACAATAACAATTCATTGAAGTCGGCTAAGTGCGAGTCGGAATCGCGCAGAATTGGTTCCATACCATTATATATAAAAAATAAGTGATGTAACTGAAAAATAAAGGTTTTAGATTTTTTTCTTTAAATGTACTATAAAAGATAGATTCATGCCAAATTTTAAGATTCTATGTTAACTGCAGGTACCCTTTAGGTTTTGATTTCCTCGCGAGTAGTTGCGAGTTTGAAAATATGTGACTTAAATTGCCGTTTCTTTTGGTTACAAAATCAAACTTCTATGTAAGCACATAGAAGTTTGATTTTATTGCAGCTTAAGTATTATAGTCCTAAGTATTTATTAAAAATTTCAATTTTATAAAGCTTTCATGAGGAAAGAGGTAGTAAGTAGCATTCAAATTAATTAAAATATTCTTATTATATTATGTAAATAAAAGTGTACGGTTCTCGTTTTTTATTTTATTAATCTGTGCTGTAAGACGTTGCTTGGTACCAAATTTCAAGATTTTGAGTTTACGGTAAGACCCTGTAGGTACATTTTGATTCTCTTACGAGTTTCTGAAAATTGTGGATATTTGCGGCATAAACGGCTTTACCTGTTGATTATGTTGGCTTAGAAGTTGGAATATCAAACTTCTAAGTTCCATCTCTTGACAGACGGATGAACGGAAAGACGGCCAACAAAGGGTTCCCTTTTTTTCTTTCGAGATACGGAATAGCCTGTATATATATATATACCCTATATAAAGATACCCTAAAAATAGAAAAAAGTTGTTTTTTCTTGGTGGTAGACCATAACATCGGGTCGCCGGCAAAGTTACCACCCATTGGGCAAAGTCGTGCCGCAAAGCGACCTAGTCGTGTTCCGGCACGTTGCTCGATGAAGCCGTATATGGGAAATGGGTCTGAACAGCTGCGGTACGTTGGCGAACCGGTTGACGTCGAGTTGGTGTTTGTTTTGTCGGGTGTCTAGTCGAGGAGGGTAGCGGGATCCGAAGCGACGGCTTTCCGCTGGCCGCCCGCAGATAGTTGGGGGCCCAATAAGCTGCGAAAAATCCCAGGGTGGCTCCATCGTGCTGGTTGGCGACCAGGCAAGGAGGCCCGATGGCGATCCCTGGGGGGGTTCGGGCGTCCCCGCAGTCTCAAGGCTAGCCTCCCAGCGGCAAGACATCACCAATTTCGAAGTCGGGTTTGATACGTACCGCCTCGTTCAACTGCCATTTCCCATCCCTATTCACCTTTATTTATTTTTATCATGAAGAAAAACCAAAAGAGGAAAAAGTTTGTACAGCGGTTGCACTCCTCCTCATTTAAAGTGCATCTCAGTAATATTAGGGGTTTGCACTCTAATATCTTACCTGTCCATCACCACCTGGAGACAGAACAACCGCACCTGTTCTTTTTGACGGAGACGCAGATACAATGTCCCTTAAGCGCTGCGCACCTGGATTATCCCGGATACACGTTAGAGCACAACTTTCGCTCACGTTCCGGAGTCTGCGTGTATGCGCGGAACGATCTCTGTATCCAGCGTCTCCGTCACCTTGAAGACCCCACTTTTTCTTCTTTATGGGTTTTAGTAGACACAGGAAACAAAAAAATCCTGTTTTCCTGTGTCTACCGTTCGCACAGCGGTGACCAGGAGACAACTCGTTTATTTGAGTATCTCAGTGAGGCTGCAGATATGGCTCTGTATAAGTACCCTTCGGCGCAGCTTGTCTTTCTGGGGGACTTTAATGCTTGTCATCATGACTGGCTGTTCCCGTACCAGAAGACCGACCATGCTGGCAGAGAAGCGCGGAACTTTGCTCTGTCCTTGGACCTCTTTCAGCTGGTGAGGCAAGCGACAAGGGTACTAGATGTGGTAGGCCATACAGCCAATTGCCTGGACCTTCTGTTGACAACTGATCCGGACAGGTATCGTGTAGAGGTCACGTCCCCCTTGGGAACCTCCGATCACTGTCTGGTGAAATATGTATTTACATATTCCCCACCAGCTTTCGAACCACATGGTGTTAGGCGAGTATGGAAATACAAGTCAGCAGATTGGGATGAGATGCGGCACTATTTTGCGTCTTATCCTTGGCGGCAGGTCTGCTTCTCTTCTTTGGATCCGTCGAGTTGCGCGGATGCTATAACTGATGTGGTGCATCAGGCAATGGAGTATTTTATTCCTTTTGCTGACGTACCCATCGGTGGCAAAGCTCGCCCATGGTTTAATGCCGAATGTCGTCATGCACATGACCGAAAACATTCGGCATACCTTATTTGGGCTGATGCTCGAAGCCGCAAAACTCCGGATGTAAGTTCGAAGAAGAGAGCCTTTAACCATGAGGATTCCTGATGTTCAAAAAAAAATAGGTTCATAGATGGAGCGAACCATATTAGCGAATCTAGTTTGTTTGTAAAACGCAATCTGCACTAATTAAGTAAGAGAAACCAGACTATTAAAATAATAACAGAAACGTTTGTCTATTTTGTGTCTGTTCTCCTACTTATTTGTTACTTTTGACTATTTTTATTGAGCAAATAACACATATAATAATAATAATAGCAGCTTTATTCAAGTAGCATGCACGAGTAAGAATACATTTATCAATGAGAAATGATTACACTTATTATACAAATAAAACAAAAGATGCTACTGAAAAGGAGATGATCTCAGCTTAAAGCTGCTTTTCAGTTCATGCTAATGCTGCCACAGTAGGCAAACACAATTAAAAAAATAAAAAGAGAAAACCAATCACAAAAAAACAAAATAAAAACAAAAACATAAAACTGACTACGTTCCAAATATGTTGAGTAAAGGCGTTGTTATGCCAAGAGTTAAAAAAACATATATAGGATTGCACACAAAAAAAATGTATAACAGTAATTAAACGATGCAATGTAAAATAATAAATAAATAAAAAATAGTAATAATAAATTGATGTTTTAAATTCGTTATTAGAATATTAAAAGATGGAATTATTTGAGTTATAAATAATAAAAACAGTAAAAAAATAAAAAACAAAAATTATAAATAAATAAAATTAGTCAATAAAATAAAACAACCAGTTGAGCTAATTGAGGAGTATTTGTTAAATGGGTTTAATTTAGCTCAGACCAATTGTGTTGTTGTTTTAGTGCATTGAGAAGCCAATCTTTACATAGCAATCTAAATTTAGAAAACTTCGAAACATATAAACACAAAAAACTAAGACATTTTAGTTAGCCTCATCATATTTTTAGTTTCAATCAGGGAAATTATCAACTACATTATGATAAGAATGGAAAAAAAGGTTCGGGCTGCATAGATAACATTTTCAACATTGGAGTCGAGGTGATGGTTAGGAGAATTAAAACTGTGACCTGTTTTATGGTTTAAGAAATCATTATTTTCTCAGCTTATCTACTCATCCGGCTTAATGAGCCTGGTGATGGCAGGAGAAATAAGACAACAAATTTTAGAAGCAATGAAATAATTTTTTTTCTGCAGTTTTATAATAAAACCCATGGTAAATTTGTTATTTGGAAATACAAAATAATTTAGAGAGACAAAAAAAAACCTTTTAACAAATGTTTTTATACAGAGTGCTTAGTAGAAATGTTTTTGAGTAAATGTATCTGAGTAAATCCTTTTGGGACGTGTCTTGTTTAAGAGAATTCTCTTTGAACTATAAAACGTAACGTAATAAAATACGACCAGTTTTGCATTGCTTTTGTTGAGAAACTTCATGATCAATCATATTTTGAACGCAATTTAGAGCGTCATTAGGATAATAATAGATAAAATAGTAAAATATAGTTTCTTAGTAAACGAATTAAATATGTATTTTTAGAGGGATTTTGTAGACTTTTTGTACTTTCACACCATACTTAAAATAATTTTTAGAAACTATTTGTAATTGATTGACGTGTTTTTTGCCCTTTTTAATATGAATTTATATAAATATAGAATGAAAAATAAACCGATACGGGCAGGATTTCGGATTTCCGTGATCATCGATCGTGTCCAGTCCTACCGCGGTAGTCTCCCCGAGAGAAGACCATCGGTCAGGCCCCCTAAGAGACCGCACTCTCGATACGACCCAGCGGGATCTAGCGTCACTCCTAGTTTGGTCACTTTTTGCTAAGGTATCGGTCTATCAAGGAGTTTGATTCGCGGGATAGTTTTGGGTCTCCATTCGAAAAGCACAGACGAGCTCTTCTCCGAACTTAACTCACTCCTACATTTCCGAAACCTCCTTCTTAGTAACATTTTAAATTATTATAGTAATTTCATATCTTTAATAGTAGCAGTTAATATGTAAACTTAATCTATATGTGTGCTACTTAAATAAGGTTTCATTATTATAATCATTTATTTCATTTTTAACCCCCGACTAAAAAGAGGGGTGTTATAAGTTTGACCTGTCGATCTGTGTATCTGTGTATCTGTGTATCTGTGTATATGTGTATCTGTGTATCTGTCTGTGGCAAATTTCCGGCCAAACGCGTGGACGGATTTGAATGCGGTTTTTTTTAATCGAAAGCTATACTCGTCGAGATGGTTCTTATTCATGTTTAATTGAAGTAGAAATAGTCGTCTTCAAGATATTGACGTTTTATTCGTGCGGGGGAGAGGTTTTTATGCAATAATTAGCTGTTTGCGGTCAAACGCATGGAGGGATTTGAATGCGATTTTTTTTAATCGAAAGGTATGCTCGTTAAGATAGTTCCTATTTATGTTTTATTGGAATAGACATAGTCGTCTTCAAGATATTGACATTTTATTCGTGCGGGGGAGAGGTTGATGACTTTTATGCCGTTACTAGCTTTTGCCCACGGCTTCGCACACCTTAAATTCGTAGTAAAAAAATTCCCACTTCTCTTTTATTTGTATTGGCTTCTATATGACTTATTTTAAGTAATACAATCAAAAATACGACATCTGCAGACATCGCTCACTGTCAAAAGTATATAAAGTTTTTAATAAGGATACAATATTAGGTGGTGCAATTATTCTTATTCCTCTCTTGTTTTTACTTAAACGTCCATTCCAACTATATATCACACTAATAGATTTTCATTGAACATAATCAAAATATTACCATGTAAACTTGAGCAATTCTGAGCTACACAATCGATGTTATTTTCACCATCAATTTGCAGGTCTATTTTTATTAAATATATATATATATATATATATATATATATATATATATATATATATATATATATATATATATATATATATATATTAAATGATAAACATTCAGTTAGCTATATGCATTAATAAAATTTTCAATACTGGACATTCACAAAAGCCATTTTTGAGACGGTTTGCACGGTTCCATACCAGAGTGCGCCGGTAGACCGTACCGCCGCAAACGCGAAGACCCTACATTTTAAATCTGTAATATCTTCGAAAATATTTATTTAAATTACATGCTGTAAAGGGCTATATTGTAAAATGTATTTAAGTTACTTAAATAGATAAGGATTAAAGCTGTATTTCTTAAAATCGCTTCGTAAATAACCTATTATTTTTCGTAAAAAGTAAAGATTAAAAAATTTCTATTGTGGGTTATCCCTAAGAGATAGACATATACCATCGCGGACTTTCTTGTAGAACTTTTTAAGGTATACAATACTTAGTACATTATTTTGGTCTATCTCGTAGAATTCGGACAGCGTTTGCATTGTGAGCGTAAAACAATGTGTTTGTTTACGACTTCGCATTAAAAATCTTGAAATTATCAGTGGTTCTTTGATATATTAAACAAGTTATTATACATATAAAGCTCTTACATCACTCTATCTATTAAAAAAAAACTGAATCAAAATCCGTTGCGTAGTTTTAAAGATCTAAGCATACATACATACAGACATAGGGACAGACGCGAAAAGCGACTTTGCTTTATGATATGTAACTTGATGTGCCTGCGACTTCGTACGCGTAGTTTTCGATTTTAATAAAAAGTACCCTTTGTACTTACTAATGTATGTAACGTTAAGTTGCATGTAAAATCTATAAACCTTCAAACTGGTAAGAAGCAATGGTACGACAATAAGACGATGGTATGACTATATATTCCCGAAAACTGCATCCAAATCTATTAATCGGTTTCTGAGATTAGCGTGCACAAACATACAGACATTCAGACGAACAGACAAAATGAAAAAACATTGTTTTGGGTTCTCTTGCTTATATTAAGGCCCCCCTGTATGAATTTTTGAAAATATTTTTTTTTAGTGTTGTGTGCACAACTAAAAGACAAACAAATAAACAGACAGAGATTTTAAAAATGCTGAAAATGTATTTTATTAATTATTACTTTTCATCCTGGTATATTTTTTTAAATATTTTCAAAGACTACTCCTCTACAGATTTATTACATGTATAGAATAAGATTTGCATGATATCTATTACGTGATTGACAAATTTACATAACTTTTTTATTTCTTAACCGATTTAGATGAAATAAACATTAAATGTTAAGTGAAGACTATGATAATATATTACTGAAAACCACATTCAATTTGGTTAAGCCGTTTCTGAGATTAGCGTGCACAAACATACAGACATACAAACATACAGACATACAGACATACAGACAAACAGACAAACTGAAAAACCATTGCATTGTTTTGGGTTCTCTTGCTCTTATAAAGCCCCCCTATGATGTTTTTTTTTTTAATTCCATGTACATGAATGGATCAGTGACAGTTTTATTACATGTATAGATGACAAAACGGAGCGTCTCTATGTTAGCCCGCCTTCGCGGCTCCTCCAAAGGAATGCTGAATGTGTTTGTTGACCAGTGGGACTCGCCACTGATGTATCTTTGGGTGCGGCTTCGTGTGAGACCCAATTGTTATATTATATCGTACTAGCATTAGATTGTAAGTTTTAAATTGTTACTAACACATGGATGTAAATCTGATATATAAATAAATTATTATTTTTATTATTATAAATATTACATATTCCAAAAATATATCTTCTGCTTAAGAAAAAGTGATAACTGTTATTTTTACGGTCACGTAAAAATAACAGTTATCGTTTAATTAATTAGTAATTGTCAAATTATTATTATCACATTAAAAAAATACATAAAATATTTAAAATTTAATTTAATTTCCTTAAGATACTCGTAAAAAGAACAAATTATTTAATAAGTTATAGAAAAGCCTAAGAACGAGTTGAGATGCAATGATTTTTTTAAGACATTTATTATAAATTCATAAAGTTATTGTTTATACAAGTAGCTTTTCCTAAAACTTATGAGAGTCAGCCAAGGCGGCCATCTAATATTTAAAATGTATAATGATGACTTAAGAAATAAAAGCCGAAGGCAAAACTTTACATTACAATTTAAACTTCGTCACTATCAAGATAAACTTAACATTTACAAATTCATTATGTAAAACTAAATTACCATTCTGAGTTGATTGTTACACAAATTCATTGGATAAGCTATAAACAGCACATTTCAATTAACTGTTCTGAGAAAACAGGTTAATTTAATATTTTTTTATTTGTTTACATTAACATTATATATATTTATCAATCGACTTACCAAAGCATCACAAATTTAATGTACAATGTACATTTAATGTTAATTTTTCGAAAAAATTCGATAAATTCTTACACCGTTTGATATATAATAAAAACCAAAATAATAAAGCATATTACATAAGTGATGAGAATTGTATATTTAGAGAAATAATATTAATAAAAAGAGCTGTTTATTGTCTTTTTATAATCGGTCCATGAACATTTATGAAAAAATTACTGTAATTTTGATAGAACATTTTTACAGCAAATATCTTATTTACTTGTTTTAAGTTACCTTTGCTTCAAATTCAACAAAGAAATTATTTTTCCGATTGTCTTCTACAAAAATATTATAAGGCTCATTCTCATAACTCGAATATGATAAAATAACTACACAATGTGCACTTCTTTTTTTTTAACATTTAATAAACTCGTTATAAATATATATTTTTTAAAACGATAGAAAGCAAATTAAATTTATAAACGAATAAAATCCACAAATTTAACTTCTACAAAATCAAATACAAATAAACGTGTTAATTCATTTTTTTTAATATTTCTCTGAACTAAGTTACTTTTAAGATAAATGTTTGAATTATAAAATATTTATGACATCATTAAAACGTTATAACAAAAATAAATCTACGAATGTAATTGCATTTCTTTCCCACTTTTGGAATGGTTGTAGATGTCACTTAAAAAGTAATTCATCAAAGTGTAATGGAAAGTAATTTCAGTTTTACCACAGAGTCAATGAAGAGAAAAATATTTTTCATATATCTTTATATATATATATATATCTTGTGTGCGTGTGTATGTCACTGAACTCCTCCTAAACGACTGGACCGATTTTTATGAAATTCTTTGTGTGTGTTCAAAGGGACTTGAGAATTGTTTAGATTCACAATTTGGTCCACTGGAAAATGGTTTTTTGATTAATTTTTAATGTGTAAGTAGGTGGTGATTTTGGAATGTTTCACATTGGTTCCGACGGACTGCGTTACCATGGCAATATCAAATATTAAATAATATTATATTTTAATTATAGTCTGCCCTGACAGTAGGCGTTGCGATAGAAATAATAAAAATATTTTAGTACTAGCGGCCCGATACGTGCTTCGCTACGTAAGAAGTGAAATTAAAAAAAAAAATATTGGAACAAATTCATTTATTCAAACAAAAAATCTTTATTTACATATTCATACAGTATACATTTATCATAATTCGACCAATCGATCGAATTATGATAAATGTACATGTAATGACATTGTGATAACTTTTTAATATATATTTTTTTTAAGTTTGAATTTTTTAAATTAAATACACGTGTACAAGACAACGTCTGTCGGATCCGCTAGTAATAAATAAATAGATTACCACGAACTATACACAACAAAGGCGCTGTCACAAAAAATATGTTTATTGACAACATTGTAATAAATCTGTGTAGATATCTGACCTCGTAACAGATAAGTATATGAAGTATATTTCATTTAGTATGTATGAGAAAGGATTAACCTCTGTTTGTCACGTATGAATCGAATATTCGTTTCTTAAAAAAGTACGTTGTAGTAATTTTCTCTTTAAATTATCAAATGTATAAAATATTAAGCAATGCTTATTATTATAGATACGTACAAAAGTAAAAATATTTCTGGGTATATATATTTAATTAATGAATTCCTAATCAGTTAAATAACGTACTTATTATAAGCAATATATTGTATTAAAATTCCATTACAAATTAAGACAATGCTCGTGTCTATACGGTGTCATACAAAAAATAAAACAAAAAATTGCATCAACATATTTTAAATATCAATTTGTTATATAACATATATAAAAGATCAAATATAAGTATAATAAATGAAACCAGTTTATTTTCTCTATATACTCTGAAACAACTAGGCACTCTACAAAGCTTTGTAGAGCCATCGTCCGTGTGAAGGCGCTGACATTTGCTATTGTGTTAATCCAACATAGTTCACGTAAAGAGGTTAAGGTAACGTTACTTAAATAAAGCTTGCTGTGTATTATATGTGTATTAAAAATAGAACAAATATTTTTAATACACGTACATGAACTTTTTCTATGTAAAAACAATGTTCAAGTTATGTACAATTTCAGATTACTATAAATTGATTACTTGTGTTTATAGTAGGATACAAATTTAAAATAAGCAATTTTAATATAAAAATGAAATGTTAATTAAAGATATGAAAAAGGAGATTCTATAGCTAGTTATGTTTTTGCAAATCTATGAAATTAAATCGGCATCAAAACTGGACATTAAAAACTTACTTTCAATAAAGGGTTTTTAATTATTTTTTTTAAATAATCTTATACAAAATTGTATTTTTAAGTTTTAGCGAAATTCAAACAGAAATGATAAAGAATTCTGAAATGTATATAAATATAAATTTATAAACAAACATTAAAAAGAACATTTGACATGACGTTATTACTGCTATTATTGTAACAGCTATAAAAATGTGTAATTATTTATTAATAAATTTAATCACCAAAAAAAATACTTAAAAATATATTATCAAATTTCATTAAGTATAATATAATAAACGTGTTTGCTCAAAAGCTAGTATTTCAAAATTAGCTGAGCCCGAAAATAGAACAAAATTAATAATGCTTATAAGTTATACCCACATATTGTGAGCGGATTTAATAAGTGCGGAGGCGTTACCATTTTAGTAATTCATCTAAAAGAATAAAATATTTGATAACAAAAAAAAATCCGCATTAAATTTTATAACTGAAAAGAATTTTTGTATGGCTGAATTTAACTTAGTAATTATAACAAAAATATAAAGAAGAATTGATAATTTTAAGTCCCATATACTATTGTTCACGCATCATCAAACAGAACAAGGACTATATTATATAGTTTGTCAAAAAATAACAAAGGCATGACAATTTATTTATTTGATGATTTAAAAGCTCCTTGTAAACATATGGATATTTTTAATATAATAAATAAAATAATAAACTATTGAACGTGAACGTTGGGTGGGAACATGGTGTTTATTTTAGTAAATGCCATACAATAAAGTTCTAATATTTTATTAATACTTATTCTGATTGAAGTATTTATAAGAAATTTCATCAAACGTGTTTGAAAATATATATAAACATGCATAACCATGCTAAGCTTATTTGAGCTGAGAAAGTTAGGATTAGGATAGGTTAGGATTTTCGAAAGAAACTTAATATATTTCGCCACTGCGCCATCCCGATAAATACGATCACATATTGAATGCTTAATTCATCAAGACAGTGATACGGTTGCTCAATTGGTAGAGTAACGGGACGGTTTCTTATAAATCTCGCGTTTGAAACCCTGCCCATATCGGTTTATTTTTAATTCTATATTCATTTAAAATAACAAGAAAATGTACGTTTTAGAGAAAAATATTTTGAAATATAAAAATTTTGTAAGTGTTCCTACTGTAAAAGTGTGAAAGTGAAAAACTAAATGTTATTCAGAGTGACGCTCTATTTTTACTTATAAAAGTTATTTCAATTGGCTATATATTTTTTACGTGTTGCGTGCACAACTAAAACTCAAACAGATGAACAGATTTTTTTTAAATGTTAGAAATGAATTCGGTTAGGTATCTCTTCACATCCTGGCTATTAATATTATTTTGTAATATTTTCAATGTATAGAGACTACTCCTCCACAGATTTATTATATGTAAAGAAGAAAATTTACTCGGTATAGGTTACGTGATTCATAAAAATCGACATAACTTTTTATTGCTTAACCGATTTAAATAAAATAAACACTAAATGTTAACTAAATGAAGACTGTAATAATATATTCCTGAAAACTGCATCCGAATTGGTACCGTCGTTTCTGATCATATCGTGCACAAACATACAGACATACAGACAAACAGACAAAATGAAATTCTTGTAACAACTGTCTATACAAATAAATAAATATTTTCTTATATTTTAGAAAACATCTTAATCATTTTATTTAGATAAATTTAACAATGACTAAATGTTCTTTAAACTAGAATACTTACATAAAACTTAAAGTAAACAAGTCTCTGAGGGGTGCAAAGAGTTCACGATTCTCGATAATTTAATAGAAGCAGAGAAATGAAACGCTGACGTAAAGTATAAAAATCCCAAAGGACAGAGTTGCTTGATATCCATAACTGCATTTACAGCAGTATTCAATATTTCACTTGGAATCGACGATAAGACTAATAGTTCAGTAATAAAATGACTTGTCGAAGTCATTAATTTTTTTTATATCCATAATAGTTTTTGTTACATGGTGTAAAAGGTAAAATAATAAATACGTGATAATCAACAACGTCATCAAAAATATGTTAATCTAAAAACTATAAATTTAATTCTCTCGCTCTGGAATAATAATTATTAATTACTGTTTAATGTTCTAACTTACACAATTACAGATTTTATTACGTTAAAACTAGTAAAAAAAATACTTAAAGTAATAGTAGTAAAATTAATATAGTAAATAAAAGATTATTTATTTAAATCTAGTGTGGTTATGTCTAGTCATGTTATGTCATGTATGTTATGTGTAGCCCAGTAGTCGAAGCTTGTAATTTAAAAAAACATTGCTCTTATGGAACGTTAGAACAAGTTGCAACTTTCTTAAGGAAAACGGAAACGGAGCGCTAGGATACTCAATAGATACTTTCTTATCTGGTCTATAAATTACCGAACTTATATTATAATAAATTATTGACTAATGAGTCACAGTCATAATCAAGTTAGTCAGATTACATATACATATTATTAATTATTTATTGTGATTCTGAAATCTGTATACAAACCAAAGATTCACCAAGAATAGGAATCGTTTCTAAGTATTTCACAAGCCATAAGACTTTAAAATTTTATTAGAGAAGACGGCGTTAGATGGATTTGGAAGGATTTGACACGCTTGCTTCAAACTATTTAAAAGGTATAGGCTTCAGCGGCTTAACGCCAGGTGCTAAATCTTTTAAGCATTGATCACGTCACAAGTAAGCGACGAGTCTAGCACCCTTTTATTTTACTGTGGTTGGCAATTTTAAATTTTCTATACTATAAAAAAGTACCTGCTTCAATTATCGGAATTGTTGGAGTTATATATATTTTATGATATAGAGATCTTTCTATAGTATTTTATACAACATTCTTTCGTATTTACATAGTTAAGTGACATCTTTTCAATATTATTCTATACTGCTAAATGAGACACATAGGTGAGGTTAGTATTTTCTAATAGATGTCGCCTCTGTCACAATAGAGACGATTATTTGTAGAAAACTAGATTTATTAAGGGTCTCTGTCTCTGTCGTAGTAGAATATTTTTTTTATTTCAACATAACTACCTCAAAAAACAGCACTCAAATCGTATTATTTGTTTGGAAGCTGCGGTGCCATAGATAGACTACAGGACCGACAGTAAGTCTAATAAACAAATGTTAGGAACTTATGAGCATTAGTTTAGTACACTTATGTTTAAAAAAAATATATATTACAAATGAAATAAATAGATAGTAGAATATTTTTATGTTAATTGAAAAATAAATAAAAAGATAATTTCTTTTATATCGTCCATATATTTTTAGATAAGAAAACCCATATCTGACGTTTCATAAAGGAAATTCTCTCTAATCATGTCAGCCAAAACCAAAATGTCCAGCTTAACGGACATTCTTTTAAAATATTTTATCCTGTTCACTGTCTATTAAAAAAATCTATTAAAATTGCGTTTTATTAAAATCAATACGTGCTAATTAAAAGACTGCGCTAATCAAGGATGAATTATGTATATTGTTATCAGTTACGTCAGTTATTGTGGTATCAAATTATTTACCGCCACATATAAGACTAAAAATGTCGTAACATTTGTAACAATGTATGTTTGTTGAACATTAACTAAGATAAACAATATTTGCAATTAGTCCTAGAATAAACAGTATATTTAATTAATACAACAAAAACACAAACATCTTACAAGGAATATTGCTAAAGAAGATGATCTTTGTATTGAATGATGTCTAATAAACTTTTTGTCATAGCCTTGCGATAAGAAAACATAATCGTTTTGTCATAATACTTATAATTTACATATATTAAAACCTCAGACGGGCGAAATTCTACTGAAGCACGCTATCACGAGGAATAACTATTATTACTAGGAATACTTTTATTGTATTATGCTTGTTCTTAGCTCCAGTAACTTTAAATATAACTATAATTTTAAGTTTTAAATAGATTTTATTAAAATGAAAGTGGTGAATAATTAGGGGAAAAATGTCGAGGGTTTCCGTCTCATGCGAAAATCATTGGTAAACCCGCATCAATATCTTTGTCTGTTGCTGACGTGCTCAGGCGTCCGGCACGCTGTTCGTTGTTTAAGTTTCCTCAGCCCTGTGAAGAAGTTTTATATCTCGGATAAACGTTACTTTTGTGCAAGGTAGCTTTTCCATAAACCACAGTCAATATTTGAAATACGTCAATATGCGATATGCGACAATACGAAACCGATTCTGTGATTTATTTTATTATTTAGTATGTAAAAATCTTTGATAAGCCACGACACGTGCAAGCAATACCTGACTGATATTGTCAACTATTGCCTGACTGAATGTTCAAAATTGCCAAATATATTGACATCGTCAAAGATATGTGTACCAACATAACAAAACACAAAAAACCGAATATATGTTATCCAAGGTAACTAAAAAAATCTGAACAGTGAATATATTATATTATATCAAAAAATGCTTCGTATTTGTATATTTTATAAAGAAGATTGTATACTTCAAGCCCTTCTCATTAAATAAGAGAGGCAAAAAAAATCTGTTTATACAAAAAACGTAAGATTCTATAAGAACTACGATATTTATTATAGCAGCCCCTTGTTTTAATTAAATGGACTTGAATAGCTTTTAGTAAATAAAACTACTAGTTTCATAAAGTTTTTTTATTTAAATCCCTATCGAATTAATGAGTAGCTATTATTTAATTACAGATTAAATAAAACGAAAAGAAAAACATATTTCGTCTTCGTATTTTTAACAATTTAATATTACCTGAGATGGTTATAGTTGGCAATTTAAATATCCTTAAATATATTTTAGTCTTTTAAATGTTATAAAAAAAATACATTTTTAGAAATCATGTAGATATTCAATGAAAAAAATAAGAATAAAAAGTTTGCCTCATTTATACATTTCACATAATTTAATAACGAGGTCAAATCTAAGACTTAAGTCAAAGCTGCATAAGGTACCCAAAGATCACATTATCAATCACTATTCACACTTACATAGCTTTCGCTCTTAAATGAGCATGATATAATAATTCATAAACTTGACAGTTTACCAATTTATAGCAATAGATTCGAATGAATTACTTAAAAATACCCTCAACTAATAACAATATATTAAAAAAAATAAGTATATATGACGGCGCATCCGTTAATGTCATACATCAGGTTGAATTTTAGCTGTCAACCTAGCGAAGCGTCATGGTCGATGGTAGTGAAGGCAGCCATCTTGACACATTTGGTTTTCAAGACGGCTCTTGTGCTCCACGCTTGTGACGAATCGCTTTTGAATTGCAAATATCATACGATCTTGCATTCTAATTAACACACTACTCTATTATTTATTACTGCCTCTTTATATATATATAATAATCTTGTAAATAGCCTGTTTGTCTGGCGCACTTATACAAAAAGAAGATTAGAGTAAATCTACTTTTTGACATGAGAAGATTTAAATAATTTATGTTAGAGATATTATTATATATTTATTTTTATTAAGTTGAGAATCAAAAATTTACTGTTAAATATAAAAAGAAGAACTGTTCTTTGTGAAGTATAAATCAGGCCTTATATTCGTAGCCACATTATTTTTACTTGGCCCTTAAGCCCTACGCAATTATTCCATCTCACGAGAGTGATAAATGGTTGGCATGAAAAGAGCGGATTCTTTTCTGAACTATTGTTTATTCTCCAAATCCTGAGATTATAGAAAGTATTTCGCTTTTATTAAAAATATAAGTAATTTAAATTAAAAAAAATATATACAGTAGGTATTACAGATGTCAACCATATTGAACTGTAGTAATATAATTATTACAATTCAAATATAGAAATAGTATTTTATTTTCATTTGTACAATTTTAAAGTATATACCAAATGTACGTCATCATCGATCACTATTGTGCAGTCCTGAAATATGAACGAAAATGTTTGTCTGAAAAATTTATCACGTACCAAACTATCCTAATTCACTTAAGGCCAGGTATCCCTACAAAACACATTGTTAGAATTCGTTTTTGAAATAGTAAACATTGAAATTTAAATCTAAAAAAAAATATTGTTAATTTTGAGGATATATTGCAGGGAATGTACCCGATGAAAACATGATTTAATAAAATTGGCTCGATAGAAAAAAATCACAAAGTTACCTCTTTTCCGTCTTTTTATCTCCAATTTTTCGGTTTTATTTCTAAAATAAGAGTTTGAACATATGGGTCTTTTACCAAAATAATGTTCATTGATTTCTCGAGGCATTTTACCCGATAGTTTTTTTTTATTCAATCTCTTATTTTTTTAATTAATTATTCAAGTGAAATTCGGTCCACAGAGAACTCGTCAGTGTCTCGCGAGACGTTGACAAGGTAAGACTTGTATCAAAATTTTGCAGATGCAAATGTGCGATTATCATGACATATATTATGTCATTCCCTAGTTTACCACAGTCTAGCTTTTTCAGTAGGTCCAAAGAGAATAGTAAAAATGTTAAAATTGAAGACGTGTCAATCGAACATTTTGCAAAATCATGAATAACTCTCAAAGTAATCGAATTAAAATAGTAGATCATTTGAGACGTGGTTAGTTTACAACTTTATATCACTAAAAATTTGTATAAACACCAATATACACACCGAGTAGGAATCAAACCCGCGACCGCAGATGCAGCACACGCACCATTAGACCATAGTGTTTTCTATAAATTACATATGTTGTCTCTCTGACTGTCGATACATTCAACTTGAACTGGCTTTTTAAGCAGATACATCTAGTGCGCGACTTCGTGGTCAAGCACCAGATAGACGTCCTGTTAGTACAAGAGACCTTTCTGAAGAAATGATAAATGATAAAGAAGGTTTTTTCCAACCTGTTACCTGTTGATAACAATTACTTTTTAAGAAAATTACAAGAGAAAGCACGCCACAATAATTTATTTAATTCTAATGCAAGTAATTTATGTTTAGTCGATGAAAGAAGAAATGGACTGATATCGTCTTTTAAATTTGAATGCAATATGTGTAAAAAAAAATATATAAATATAGAATGAAAAATAAACCGATACGGGCAGGGATTCGAACACGCGACTACTGGGAAACCGTCCCGTCGCTCTACCAACTGAGCTACCGTATCGCTGTCCACCTCCGTGAATTAAGCATTCTATATGTGCATTCTATGTGTACTACCAAGTAAAAGGCCAGTTACACGTAACAGAACTACAAAAGTGTCTTTTGGCAATATAGGCAGACGAGAATGAGAAAATATACACACAGTTCATTGAAAAAGATGATTTATTTTGGGACACTAATATGAAACCAAAATTATTAACATTTTATATAAATTGCTTGCTGCCTGAAATCATAGACAGTAGAAATGCAAGAAGTATGCCCATACGAGACATATCAATTCAGAAGGAAAATATGACTGATACAACTAACCGTAAATCTAAAAACCCTGATAAGGAATTAATACCGGCACAAAATATACGCCGATTAAATTTTATTTAGTTTTAAATTACTTTAATTAAGAATTACCTATTTTATTGTGATTATACATAAACATAATTTAAATTAAATATATAATTTGTTTTATTTTTATTCTATATGTACCACTTACACTTTATTTATTTACGAAAATCAATAACATTATTAGCACATAAAAATATATTAAAAATGCATTAATATTTTGAAGTGAAATAAATTATTAAACATTTGGTTTAGTTCTAAACTGTGGCGACAGGATGACGTCACGTGGTCGCTATGTGCAATGCCCGCTGCGAAGGCGCGATGTACCTAAACCGGTGGACATATTTAGCGGAACGCAAAAAACAGACTGCAAGATCATATGAAAACACATTTTTGTTGTACAATACATTTGATTATTATTCTGAATTAATTAAATTAACATTTTTGAACATAAAAAATCACAAAATTAAAGCGAAAGAAACGAAATTAAAGACAATAAGGTTAGTGACTTAATTCTGAAGAGTTTTGACCTAACACAATGAAAACTAAAGAAAAGTTAATATTGTCCAAATGACTAGTTTTTTCGCGATGGGTGGTACAATCAGTATTTAGTGTTGCCACCTCTTGCTGTTAAAACTGCCTGCATGCGTCTGGGCATGCTCTCTATTAAATTGTCAATAAAACTTTGCGGCATTGAGTTCCATTCTTCAACCAATGCGGTTTTGAGGTCTCTTACGTTGACAGGTGATGGATTTCTTTGTTTAATTTGTCTTCCCAGTTTGTCCCAAACGTGTTCTATTGGATTTAGGTCTGGCGAGCGTGCCGGCCACCCCAAAACCTGGATTCCGACCTCATTAAGATATTCCGAAACTAATGCCGCAATGTGAGGTCGAGCGTTGTCATGCATTAGAAGAAAATTGTCTCCAATGAAAGGGGCAAAAGGCATCACAATCTGCTCTAAAATGTCGGTTACGTATCTTGCCGCAGTCAGGGAGCCGTTTTCTACGATGTGTAGCTCCGTGCGTGCTCCTAAGCAAATACCGCCCCATACCATTACTGACCCTCCACCATACGGCACTCTCCCAATAATGTTACACTGAGCGTATCTTTCTCCGGGTCGTCGCAATACTTTGGTCCTTCCATCATCTGGTTTGAGACAAAATCTGGACTCATCACTAAAAAGAACTTTTCCCCAAGCGTCATTATTCCAATTTAGGTGGAAACGAGCAAAGCTGGCCCGAGCCACTCGATGACCTGCGGTGAGCTGTGGACCTCTGGCAGGCAAGTACGCCCCTATACCAGCTGCCTTCAGTCTTCTTCTGACGGTTTTGGTACTAATTATCACTTGTCGAACTTCCTGCAGCTGGTTTCGTACCTCAGAAGAAGTCAAGGTACGGTTTCTGAGAACACTGCTGACAATAAATCTATCGTCTCTCTCTCCTGTTACTCTTTTGCGACCTTGTCCTTTACGCCTGGTATACTCTCCAGTCTGCCGGTATCGTTTAACATTGCGGAAAATCACAGACTTGGAAACATGTAATGTTTGAGCCACTTCATTGTAAGTGTAACCATTTTCAATTAAAGTTACAGCTTTAGAAACCAGAGCAACGCTGAGACCCGGCATTATCGCCTAAATTTATCGAATTAAGTTCACTTCACTCAATAATGACAATTTTTCGTCAAAAAAACAACAGAAATAAAGTTTTTGTTAAAAACAACAAAAGCTGACGAAAATTCCATACACTACGTGTCTCAGAAATAAGCAGATAAACAAAAAAAAACTAATGAAATTTAAAATAAAATTATTTTTAAAATCATCTTTTTTTTTAATACATAATATTGGTATAGTGGCCAGTACGAAAATATGAAAATATTTTTCGTTATTCGACCTTTTTTTTGCGTTCCCCTAAATATGTCCATGAGTGTATATTACGCGGGCGGGGGTTGCACTGAATGCCTACTTTTGCAGGGATACCTGGCCTTAAACATCCTTGTAGACCAAAGAATCTTGTTGTGTTCCGGATGAATGTTTACTCGGGATACGTTTCGGTGTCATTCTATGCCATGGTGCCATTGAGGTAAAAAAAAAACAAATTATTTTATATTAATATTAAATTTACATTGTCAATAGGCACTTTATCAATTGATAACTTGTTAAAAAAAACTAATAGGGCTAATACGTGCTTATAGTTTCTTATACTAAAATAGTGTAGTAATGCTAGTATCAGCCCTGAAATAAGTTACTTGGGACATGCACAGGAATATGTAACGGAAGAAATTTATCAACTATTTTCATATAAGACTTTAAAAATGGAGAATATCAAATTCCTTATACCAGCTCAGTGGTGGTCTTTGTCAGCCCATCACCATCATCGTTTACTTAAATAATATTCAGGTACAAAATAGTATAAACTAAGTCCTAGTTTGTATGTAACAAAGTTAATGCAATTTCTTATATTTAAAATAAAATATACATTCATAACGTCTTTTAAAGCTTATTTAATACCTTGTGTTTATCTGCTGGTAAAAAAAATAAATCTTTTCCCAACTTACCATTTTTTTAGATAGTCCTAGCATTCGTACGGCTAAAGTTTTTTCAGATTAAATTTCTTATACTAAAAATACTTAATACTTGTAAAAACATATAATACACACCACACCAAAATAGGACATGAATAAAGCAAAAGTGATCAAACTGTCATACGACCGTATTTACTGCACACATAGCACAAAGCACCCGCCTACCTCAGCCGCCAACCTGTCAGGCATCTACATTGAAACAATCAGAAAAACTGCAGGGGGGATTAACATATTCCATTCATTCATTTCTTATAATAAACCAGTGATGGACGAGGTAGACTATGCCAGACCTGCCTGTCTCACAAGGCCCCCCTATCATTCATTTAAAAACCTTTGATGACTGTTGTAATGCAATAAATAATGAAATATATCTTCAGATGAAGCGATTCATAAATATGATCGACTTTACATAGGGAAGTTCGTTTGATCATTTATAATACTCTCAGCGAACTTGAGTGTCATAAATTTCAAGCAATTTATTACGTTCATTAAATTGTAATGTGTCGAGACGTCGTTCCATAAATCATTTAAAGTCATACTGATGACAATAATAATATAGGAAGATAAAATAATAGTTTATATTTTTTTTAATTTATAACATTATTTCTTTCTGTATTTTTATTCTAATCGTACAATACATAATTAATACCATGAATACTTGTACTGTAATTATAACTTCATGCAATATGTAATAATGAAAATGTTTATCGTTTTCTAACAATAATTATAAATCATATATAGAAATAATGCACTAAATGAGAAATTATTATTTAAATGACATGGAACGATTAGAGAATAATAATTGTAGAGCTCCAGAAAAAAATAGAACAAAAGATAAAAAAATATAGCGGGCAAGTGTGAGTCGGACTCGTACTTGAGGGTTCGGAAGAGGTCCATGCCGTTATATATAAAAATATGTGACGTAACTAAAAATTTTAAGGTTTCGGAGTTTTTTCTTTATGGGAGTTCATAAAGATTGCGTCTTGCCAAATTTAAAGATTCTAAAAGAACTCTTCGACTGGAAGTAAGTACATTTTAGGTATTGATTTCCTTGCTAGTTAGTAGTCGCGAGTTTGAAAATATGCGTCTTAAATTGCTGTTTCTTAAATTGCGTTAATAAGGAACTTTGATTTTTTTATAGCTTAAAGGTATTACAGACTTGAGTGAGAATTCAGTATCTAATATGAATTTAAATTTATTATCTTTACACGTTCATGAGAAAAGAGGTAGGTAGTGACTAAAATGTGTGTGTCAGCTCCGACGCACGACTGGAGTTTACTCCTTAAGTATAATTGTCTAAACAGACGGAAAAAAAAAATAAAAAAAGATTGATACCTTATAAAATATTATCTACACCCCTTTCTGCCATAGTTTATTTCGAAATACTTGCATTTCACTTTAGCCAAATATAATGATAAAGATTATAACTTCACAATAACAATGTTAATTATTGATAAATATAACAAAAACAGCAACATAAGTAAATTGATACTGATAGAAATAAACAAGCTCAATAACATATAGATATAGTCGCTTTGCAGCATATACATTACTCTATACACACATTTAATGTTTTCATTGATTTTATCAACATTCATGAGCATATTCGCTTTTATTAATACGATGAATATGTATAGTTCTGACTATGTTGTTAAGGCATCTTTTAATATTGATATTTTTTTATCAGTAATCATTAGCATATTAGCTTATATTAAAAATTTAATAACATAAAAATTAAAAATGTATCGTTCCTTACATGGAAATATAAGTCTTTACTTACATTACAAATAATAAATATTTTAGGTTTTAATTAATTATTTTCATTATTATTTTTTGTATTATGTTAAATTGCTTAGTAGTTCTTTATTATTTATTTCATATTGGAGTTTGTTCCCTTAGAATCAATTTACAAATAAGACAGTTTAAATGAAAAAAAAACGTGCGACACTTGTTGTCTGCCGCGGTAAAGCTATTGCATAGCATTTTTATCAACTATTGCAATTATAATTATTTATGTAGTATTTTTTTTTATTGACGTTAATTCAAGTCTTTAAGCTATTGCATAGCTTCTATCGCGGGCCTTGAGCATGGAGACCGAATCCAGAAATTCCATAACGAAAATAACTTAACACACCAGTATTGTGTACTTATAATTTAAAAATAGCATAAGCGCCAAGTTGATAATATGTATTATGATCTTTATTGAATAATAATTAATGTTTATTTTAAAATAAATGTTTTACTGGTACAAATGAATTTCTTTCAAAAAGCCTTTTCATTTTAATGACTTTCTGTTATGGTTTTACAAAAGTCCAGAGTACAAGAATTTAACAATCGTAATTGAACTTTATTTAACTTAAATAACTGATTATATTTTAAATAGGAATAGAATAATTTCATAATATATAATCATGTCATAATAGGAACAGGTCTATAAAATATCGATGTATCGATATATCAATATTATTACTTAGAAATATCGATATTTATTACAAATTCATTATCATCATCATTTCTCTTATCGTAGCGGTAAAAGCTAATTCATTCACACTAAATCATTCAATATCTAGTTTTATAGAAATAGTACATTGCCAAAATATATATTCTTTAATCATTTTTACCATTTTATGGTATGTATTTTAACCTTTGACTGGTGACATGGTTTTTGTGTAACGTAACTGGTGACGCGCGGCCTGAGAAGCCGCTGCTGTTAAATGGTATATAGCATCGAAAGTATTTATGCTAGCTTACCTCAGTTTTAAAAAAACAGTTGATTAATATATAAAAGGATAAAATAAAAGCATCCAATAGACTCTGAATGTAATTTTTAATTATTAGCATGCTATTATAATGTAAGTAGGAACAAAAATCCAAAATCTAAAGATGAGATCAATAATCACACAAAAAAAATTAAATCAAGATAATTATAACAAAAATACTTTTTTTCCTTATAGTTACGATACTCTTATCAACAAAAAAAAATATTCTTTTAATCACAGGTATCATTTAAAAAAACTGGCATTGGTCAAAGTTTGGTTATTTTTATTGACAGTCGGGGCATAATTGTTTGGCACATTGCAAGCACACATGTTTTATACATGTATTACATTGGTAATTTGATTTGCGATTTAATTTAGGAGGACAACTGGCATAGGTTTTCCGTGTTTTCGGCCTATCCTCTAAGTTTTGTGGTTCAGGTGGCAAATCAGAACCCAAAATACGTGCCAAGTTGACGCGTATAGCGCGTGGAATGTAAGTATTATAAACTTTGCGCTGCATGTGTGATAATACCGCGGTTCTAGCCAAAATTTTAATGAATTGTCCTCGATGAATAGCTTTAACACCATCAGCTTGATATAAAACATGTGCATTCACCGTACTTATGTCCAACATTCGATAAAATATCACCATGGGCCACCTTCGCGTTCGGCGACTGCAGGTGTAGATGGAGCTTTTTTATCTATCTCGTCAACCCCTCCTTTTGTTGAATTGTAATAGGCGATAATTTCAGGTTGTTTGTTTCTGATTCCTGAATTCCGGGATGAAATTTTCGGGAACATTTTCTGCTTCCGACCCACTTGTGTCTTCCCGTGCCAGATACGCTTCAATTTGAGTATTTGACAGTACATTTCCAACTCCTGACTTCTTACGCTTCTTTTTTGGGGGTGCAGAATTACTAATTTCTAGTTATTACCGTAAAAACAAGAAAAAACAATATAGCAAAATTACGTTAAAAAGTTACGTCAGTGGTGACGTACGGTCTGAGAGACCGCTGCCGAATTTTATGTCGTTGTAATTTACGAATATAGGACAATACGACACAACTGTCACTATCTGCGGCGTGGACGCAAATAAACTTACAGCTACTTAGACGTTGAAACAAAGGAAGTACGGGGAAGGGGGTGAAATGACGTTTCACTCCGCTCGGCCTGTGGGACCGCTTGTCACCAGTTAAAGGTTAAAAAAGTTGATACAAGAAGTGTTTCATCGAATTTATGCGGAAAAAATATAAAAGCAGCGGTAATACAACTAATTTAGCAACTCACTTAAAAAATAAATACCATCTTGCATGTCTAACATGACTTGCAATAATTATTTTAAATAAAGCCAATATTTCGAAATAACGATAATATTTTGAAATTCCAAACCCCAATATTGATGTATTTGAAAATGTCGATATATCAAGCTTTACTGCGGCAATCTCCGAGTGCCACACTTATTTTTTTTGCGTTTATATTAATTGAAGTTGGATGTTGTGACCGATAAGAAAACAATTTTTTCTGTTATTAAAAAAAATACTATTTGAAGTTGTCATTCCTATGTACTGTCATAAAAAGGTTAAGATTATCATTAGCTAAAAATATTTTCAACCTTAAATCTCACGAATAAGTTTAATGACGTTTGTTAAACTATTAAGCAATAAAGTATATAATACAAGTATCAACAAGGCGCTTAAGCTATTTTTAAATGATATGTACGCAATACTCGGCCGAGCTACATAGTAGGCGGAGTGGGGGTTTTAGGTTTTTTTGTTACGAAATTTCTTGATTCGGTCGCTGCACTCCAATCCCACGATATAAGCTATGCAATAACTTAAAAATATTTGAAATAAATATCGACCACGATACCTGAATTTCCATATCAAAGTATCGATATATCGTACAAAAATGTATTAGTAATAAATATCGATATTTCTTAGTAATAATATCGATATTTCCATACATATTTTATCAACAGTCCTATTTAAAATGAGAAGTTTAACTGCTTTGTAATATCATAAAAAGGTTCATAATATCGGCTAAAACTATTTTCAATCTTATTTCTGTGAATAAAGAACAATTACGATTGTTAAGTACTTGTACTTAGGGTCTTTTGTAACACAATAACAGCAAGTTATTAAAATTAAAGGCCTTGATGAAAAAAGTATATTTGTACAAGTATTATGCAGGATTATGCATGCGCAGTAACGCTGATACAACCTATGCCCCCTAGAGGCGAGTTGGTGAACTAAAGAGACAAGCTTGATATTTCAAATCATTAAAAGTTCTGCTATTCATCGATAGATGGCAAAACTAGTTGCGCATGATAGGTTGCGCACCAAAAACGTAACGAGGTCATCGTTCAGTGGATTTTACTCCTCATATTTTTCTCATACCGGGCGCCTTATATACAAAAATCGATTCTTAAGGAGTAAACTCCAAAAATTATAAAAATATTTTTATTATATGGTGTAAGTAAAAGTTTAAGGTTTTCGTAAATTTTTCTTTATCTTTGCTATAAGTCCTTGCTTGCCAATTTTCAAGATTCTTAGTATACGGGAAGTACCCTGTACATTTTAATACCCTTGCGAATTTAGAAAAATTGCGGAAAGTTGCGGCACTGTATCTTTAGATTGCATTAGCTTAACAGTTTATTTTTTTTTAGATCTAAGACTCATTAGATATTAAGGAATATTTTATATAAATTAAAAATATAATTTTAAATAAAATAAAATTTTAGCTTGATATATTTAGGCGAGTCACGACAGACGGCACGGACAACCAAGTGTAGTAATTGTATAAGGGTTCCCTTTTTTCCTTTCCAGTATGGAACCCTAAAAATATTAAAAGTAACCGTGAAGTTGAAATTATAACTCAGAAGTCTGTCTTAATTTAATATCCAAGAGTAATTTGATACGGGTAATAAACTTAGTCAAGAGATAAAAACAAAAAGGGTCATTAGGAGAATATGTTTAACTTTATGTAGAGACAAGATGTTTAAATGAAACAGTTAGTAAAAGTGTTTTCTAATTTATTTTATTTATAAGGGGTTTAGCATAATTTAGTTAGGGAATGTATTTTTATTAATTTGGTATAAAGATTTATGTTCGTACTTAAGTAATGAAAATATTGTAGGTATTTAGTGTCACATAGTTGTAAAGTTCTATTTATTAAGGTACTAGGTAAGGCTGCTAAGTGGTACGGATGGTGCTACGACTGTGCATCTAGATCAAGACACAATAATCTTCCCCCCAAACTCAACACCACTGCACTAACGCGCTGCAAGCAGTTTACGATGTGAGTCCGCCATGTTTCAAGTTCATGAATAGGAACCCTGAATGTTTTCGAAAATAGTCGGGCAAAATTCCCATTAAAATAACGTGAATATAGCTAAGTAAATATATATTTAATAACCATCATGACTCACGAAAGTTAAAAGTAAAAAATCTTTTAATTAGTCTAATATGTCGGCCGGTATGTAGTAACATAAACATAGGGAAAAAATTAATAGCCATCCCATGATGACATAATAAACATATTTAAACATATTTGTTTACAGGAGTTTATCTAAGGTACCTGAAGAACCTCATTCAGCTTCAGAGTTGTTTTTGAGTTGAGATCTAAAAATAAAGATTGAAATATGAGTGCTGCAATAACGTCATACAATTTTATTAAAGATTAGGTAGATGCTTTCATTCTTAATCTGAAATATATTACAAGTTAAATATATTATTTGTTTGTATTTTTTTACTGTATTCATTTACCTAATATTACGTTTTATGTCTTTTACTTTTGTTTATGAATGAACCTCAAATATAAATATGCCAAGTCAAACCCAATAAGGGTTTAATGGTATTATTGTAATAAAAATGTAAGTGACATGTAATTGTTATATCTTAAATAAAAAAAATTAAAAAAAAAAGTTAAAAGAGATGTTTTAAAAATATGTAAGGAAGGTTTAGAAATGCAGCATGGTAAGAAACAATTATTAATATTAAAAAAGGTTTTAAGTTAAGAAAAAAAGTTTTGAGAAACTTAAAGTTCCAAGTCTTAATTGGTCTTTTCTCATAAAATTATAAATATAGAAATATATAATATATAATAAAAAGATTAAGTGGTCATTATTTAGTATTCCACTCGTTTTAAAATTCTGCTTTATATTGGCCACAAGCACTATTAGAATTCTACCTTTATGCGTTTGAAGTGACTCTTCCACTTTAAAATAATTTAGTAAGACATGGCAAAGTAACTGAATAGCTTTTGTAACATTTGTGGAGGGAGAAGGCAGGAATACCGTTACAGTTTTTAGAAGGGTGTAGTTTGGACCTCTATATATCTTTCTTTATGGATAGTATTATTTTGCAATATTGGGTATTGGCAATCAAGTATGATTATATGTTACATGAAAGCATGGAAAAGAAGAAGGAAGAAAGAATAACCTTTAACATACAATCTGTGAAATTTGTGAAAGAAGACGTTTGGGTTTTGGTTCGGATTTTTCGAGAAAAATCTAATTAATCTATATGTTTTTTCATAATTATTGAATAAAAATATAATGATTAATTTGGCATGAACAAAAAAATATATTGGAGGATTTTTAATAATATTATTTTACCTTAAGTTACAATATATTTTATATCATTTCCTTAAAGCAGTCTGCCAACTCTTATTTTGAAATCAATTACCTACTTTACGAGATAAAAAACCATAGATAAAAAAATAAGTAAAATCGCTATTAACAGATTTCGAAAATATTCAAAGTTCGATTGTATTGAATGTATTTTATTGTATTGTATGAATTTTTGAAATTTATTTTGAAATTCTTTTTATTGAAAATATTTTTGCTGCTCACTTTTTATTCCCATTCATAAGTACTTGTTAAAAACTATGAAATTAAAACTAAACGTAAATATATCTTAACGTTCTGTAGTTTAATTCAATAGTTTATTACATAGTTTTTATGAACATAATAATAAATAAACAAGCTTGATTAATGAATCTTATTTGTTAGTCGCAATCTGTGCACATTAATTTATTGAAGCCGAAGTATTAAAGCAATAGTATGAACGTTTGGTCCATTTTGTGGAGTTTATTTTCATAACTCTAATTTGAAGCTATACCTGCTCTCTTTTACTATTTTTATTATGGAGATAACATAAATAAATTACAAATTAAAAAAGGTAAAATTTAAACAATTATTCTCATCACATTTTATGTATAGTGCAGGAATTATGTGGGCTATCCACATGTTATGATAAATGTTCAAAATTGCAAGAAACATGACTGGTTAATATTAGGCGGCCTTTCTTCTCAATATCTCACCGTTTATGGTTATCTCGGCTCATGCCGAGTGACGGAATGATAAACCGAAACAAAAAAAATGTTTGAAGTGATAAAATAGGAACAAGTTGTGCTGTGAAAAATACCACCCATTTTACTTTTGTTACTTGAAACCACTAAAATGGAGAATAATCCCTTTACGGAGCGTTTGTAAAAAAACACCTTGTAGTAGTCATATGTTAAAGTAAATATTTTCAGGAATGTTGTTTTTAAGACAATTTGCTTTGAAGTCTAAAATATATTATACTGAGACCTGTTTTACCTGTTTGTAGTATGACACAAATTTAAACATATTATTTAAATTTAGGATAAAATTTCAAGTGTTTTTTAACTACAGTTGAGTTATTATAATTTTAACGAGGTAGCTTGTTTATTATCATAAAGTCTTAGGACGGAAAATATTGCAACATAACAAAGAAAGGGTTTAATAGGAAAACACGTTATTTTATAAATTTACAGCTATATATTTTACGTTGATTATGTTACTTTATAATATTATATAATATTATATATATGTCGGAGATAAGGAGGTAGATAAGTGCTTGTTCGTTCTTGATGACATCTTCTGGTACAGGATGCAAGGCGTAGGACTCAGGCAATTAAACCACACAGACACAATATGACAATTACTTGTATTAAATGTAGGTAATCACAAATTACTTAGTAGGTATACAATTATCAGAGTTTCGTGAACCACCGGTCCCATTTGGGGGGTCCGGACTGTAAGGCTCACACTAATCAATAATCCTCTCGTCTCGATGCTCTCGGATATTTAAAATGTCTCCGGTGCCCCTCCAAACGATTCCGATCACGTGACTCAATACGTCACGGCGTTCACACCCCACTGTTACAATGATATCAATTGAGTTACTAATTATCGTTAAAATATCGTGATCTGCGACACGGCCATACTGACAAGTCACACGCCCTCGTGTGCATATGTATCTGAAATCCAAACAATATACAACTGTAGATATTACTTCGCTCGGCCTTACTGACCACATACAAAAAATTCATGAATCATTCTAAAATCGATAGTTATAATAACTAAAGCCGTTACATAGAACATAACTCAATCAAAGTCATTCCATGGGTTACGACTAATTGGAGTCAAGATAGACATCCCGTATTGGAGTCAAGACAGACATCCCAAACTAGAGTCAAGTCAAGATCAACATTCAAAACTTCGGAGTCAATATAGATATCCTAGGGTGTCGAGTCAAGATAGATAACCATCATTGGCGTCAAGTCAAGATAGACAACCTGCACTGGCGTCAAGTCAAGATAGACAACCATCATTGGCGTCAAGTCAAGATAGACAACCTGCACTAGCGTCAAGTCAAGATAGACAACCTGCTCTGGCGTCAAGTCAAGATAGACAACCTGCTCTGGCGTCAAGTCAAGATAGACAACCTGCACTGGCGTCAAGTCAAGATAGACAACCTGCACTGGCGTCAAGTCAAGATAGACAACCATCATTGGCGTCAAGTCAAGATAGACAACCATCATTGGCGTCAAGTCAAGATAGACAACCATCATTGGCGTCAAGTCAAGATAGACAACCTGCACTAGCGTCAAGTCAAGATAGACAACCTGCTCTGGCGTCAAGTCAAGATAGACAACCATCATTGGCGTCAAGTCAAGATAGACAACCATCATTGGCGTCAAGTCAAGATAGACAACCATCATTGGCGTCAAGTCAAGATAGACAACCATCATTGGCGTCAAGTCAAGATAGACCACCATCATTGGCGTCAAGTCAAGATAGACAACCCGCATTGGCGTCAAGTCAAGATAGACAACCATCATTGGCGTCAAGTCAAGATAGACAACCATCATTGGCGTCAAGTCAAGATAGACAACCATCATTGGCGTCAAGTCAAGATAGACAACCATCATTGGCGTCAAGTCAAGATAGACAACCATCATTGGCGTCAAGTCAAGATAGACAACCCGCATTGGCGTCAAGTCAAGATAGACAACCATCATTGGCGTCAAGTCAAGATAGACAACCCGCATAGGCGTCAAGTCAAGATAGAGATAGACAACCATCATTAGCGTCAAGTCTCTCCTAGATCTCGTGGTTCCTACTGAATTTAACCTGTGGTACGGTTAGAATTTAATGATCTTAAAGTATAACGATATTCCTTGAAAAATCCCTTTATATTTTGGATCTAACTTAGTCTGTTAATATTTCTCATATACGGTTACATTTGTAATAATAAATAGTGAAAATAGAATTCTAAAGCGCCTATCCATATTCTTAACAGCCTGACTTAAATCTAAACAATCACTATAATAAAGTTGAACATCACAATCAGAATTCTGTATCAAAATAAAAGACCACTAAACTAAATAAAGCGCCACTTTTCATTACATTTTAAACCAAAAATGTATTCTAAAAACATAATAAAACACAAAAGCATGAATCTTATTCGTCACATATGGCTTTTCACTAAGCCCTACCAACAAACCTCCTGTTTGTTTCATGGCATTGCTTTTAATGCCGAGTCCCACGGACTCCCAATTGAACTAAGATTCATTACTATCACTTTTACTCAATCGCTTTTACTACAAGCACTACTTAAAGTGGTAATTAACCCTCTGGCATCGCTATATATCAAAAACACAGGTTTTTTTTTACTTTACCTATCAAAAGCTCTAAAGGAGAAACTTTTGCAACCCTCGTCATTGTACAATTTGTCGCGGGTTGAACTTTATCTATGGCATCTTGCCCCGTTCGAATATTGCTAGTCTCTGTTGCGGAAAACATTTACAAGACGTAAAAAAATTAGTTCTTGCTTTTGCTAAATTAACTAACCGCTTTATTTTACAGCATTTACGGGCCTTGATCGGCAATAATACGCATTTACAATATACGATTAATTAATAATTGTAAGTTCGCCCGTGATTACTACACATGTAGGTAAACAAGAAATAAAATATTCCGAAAATTGAATTAGTTTTTTTGTTTTAAGTCTTGACTGGTCTTAACCGGTTGAATCTTTAGAGCTATCACGTTACCATTGTTTACCGAATTTAAAACAAAGTTATTTAAAACAAAAGTTTAAAACATTGTTTTCAACGTTTAAAACAAACACTCACGTTTACAGAAATCCGGGATAAAATAATTTCACGCCTTATCATAATACGTAACAAAATGACGTTAAGTTAAAGTGAATTAATTATCAGTAAAAATTAAAAAAAAACAAGATCGTGAGGGTTGATTGCTAATCTCAATACTAGTTATCTCAATAACAATAATGAAGTGCTTACCACTATATTTAATCGCTTAATTTTCTTTAACTAGCGAGTATGTAGCGCAAAAAAATGGATGTAAATCGAAACGAATCACCTTTATGCTGTGACGTGATTGATGGTGGATAAATTGCGCAGACATCAACGCGTTGCTCGCACTGCACTATACCAGCACCGCTGCCATAGCAGTCATCGCCACGAAAGCAGTCACCACCATCAGCACCATCAGCACCATCAGCACCATCCGCACCATCAGCGCCATCCGCGCCGCGCCATTACCGCCATTTGCGCCGCGCCATCACCGTCATACGCGCCGCGCCATTACCGCCATTCGCGCCGCGTTGTCACCGCCATAATTTCTCATTTCCTTCTTTCTTCATTAGCAACGATTCTTTCTTTCGTAGAATTCTTCCAACGGTTTGTCATATAATCTAATAAACGACTTGCATAAGCGATTAAATAGGTATTTTCACTCGATTTTCTTGATATGTGGGTAGATCTCAATTAAAACGTTATAAGGTAACATAAACGTTTCTCTTCATAATTGATTGATTGATTTACAACCATTGATTATCAACTATTGATTGATTATATTCATTCTGGAACTTCTTTGTTATTATCTTGTAGTGTGCGTTTCAAATAATAAAATCACTTATTTCTTGCTTGACGTGATTTGTAGCTTCAATAAACTTATCTCGCGGGTAGTTGGTGGTTTTGATGCCCGAGTGAATCCCACTTCTGATGTCGGGGATAAGGAGGTAGATAAGTGCTTGTTCGTTCTTGATGACATCTTCTGGTACAGGATGCAAGGCGTAGGACTCAGGCAATTAAACCACACAGACACAATATGACAATTACTTGTATTAAATGTAGGTAATCACAAATTACTTAGTAGGTATACAATTATCAGAGTTTCGTGAACCACCGGTCCCATTTGGGGGGTCCGGACTGTAAGGCTCACACTAATCAATAATCCTCTCGTCTCGATGCTCTCGGATATTTAAAATGTCTCCGGTGCCCCTCCAAACGATTCCGATCACGTGACTCAATACGTCACGGCGTTCACACCCCACTGTTACAATGATATCAATTGAGTTACTAATTATCGTTAAAATATCGTGATCTGCGACATATAAATTATAGTCTTTCAGTAGCAAGAGCGCGGAAGGGTATAACAACCACCGAACGATCTATAGAATTCGTAAAAGAAGGCTCCTCCAAAAAATCAAAAGCGAAGCCTTATTCAATATTAGGCGCGGCTCCTGATTGGATTCTCATGATGAACACGTATGAAAAGCATTACAAAATCCCTGGGGATGTTGGTGTTTCGTCATCCAGACCGGACTTATTCCTGTATTCGAAACATCTGAGGCGCGTGATACTTGTGGAGCTTACTGTTCCTTGGGAAACAAACATCCCAAGGGATCACACATTCAAGCTCAATAAGTATTACGAACTAACCAACGAACTGATCAGGAATAAATTTATAGTTAGTTTGTACGCGGTAGAAGTGGGAGCGAGAGGTATAACAGCAAAATCTCTCTATAGCCTACTTAAAGATCTTGGCCTTTCTAGAACAAGCATCGGTTCATTTCTAGAACGTACTTCAAAGGCGGCATTAGTAGGTTCTTTCCAAATTTGGTTAGGTAGGGAGAGGAGTGTGGAGGGTAAAGGTGAGCGTTTTTGCGCATAATAAAGGGGCCCCTTAAACCTACTCCTGGGTCGCAAGTCCCAGGCACTGCTTGCACTCCTCTCCTTGCAACGCGATGGGCCCGGCACCCGCACGGTGAATCCATGGATTGCTAAGAAGCTTCGTCTTATCTAAATTGACAGCCCGGAGAGACGGGATGACGCTGGAAAGACAGCTGGCAGCTGGGAAGACAGCAGACTGCTGGAAAGACAGCCGAGGGCGATGGCCTAGCAAGCCAAGCCCGGGAACGTCGATAAACGCTAAAAGTCCAAATAAGAAAAATACCCCTAGGACAGTCCGAGAGGGGGGGCGGAAGAACTGTCCACCGGTTGACAATTACGGCGAAAACGGCGCGATAACGGAACTGAAATGCCCTACGTGCGGGAAAAATTACAAAAGACGAGCCTGGTTTATTAAACATCTTAAAACACACAATGGTGCTGAAGTGCGGCAACCGTCGGTAAGATCTTCGGTTTTCACTGCGGATAGAGTTTACCCTCATATATCTCATGGTGAGCCATTGAATGAAAACTACCAGGAGTCCATGACCATCCGGACGCGTCTTAGCATTCCAAATACTAAACAATCGACCTGGAAAGTACATGACCAAAATATAGCGGCCCTGTTAGAGCACCCGGGCTCTAATCAGGTACTCGATCCGCAAGTAGAGACTTTCCAAAATACTATCTACGACTACTTTAATGAGCACTATCCACCTACGAATCGTTATGCTCACAAAAATAAAGAAAACGGTTTTAAATTGAAAATGAGGAGGAAAAAAAGAGATCTTATAAAGAAACTTCGTATAGCCAAAGCCTTAGGCGATAATCAACTTATTCACCAACTGTTTAGGGCATTGCGATCAATTCTTAAACTTATCCAAGGTATAACAAATCAAATAACGAAAAATCGTGATAGCTTTGATCGGGCAAAACATGAAGTAGACTTTGATAAAAATCCTTTTAAATACTCAAAAAACATTTTCAAAGATCAAAAAGGTAAGCTTCTCTTGACCAACGAGCAAATTTTCGACCATTATAAAAGCACATACGAAGTGCCAGAAAACCAAAGACTATATGGGGATCCAAACGAACACAAACCTGAGACTCCTACTGAAGATTTTCAAGCCAACCCACCAACTTTGGAGGAAATCAATAAAATAATTAAAATGAAACCATCTAAGTCAGCACCAGGTCCGGATGGTATCCCTTATATAGTTTACAAAAAATGTCCGTCGCTCCATAAACATCTTTTAAATATATTCGGTAAAATCTGGTCAAGAAAGCAAATACCGGTATCGTTCGGAAAAGCCCTTTTTGTCCTCATTCCGAAAAACGACAATGTCAATAATCCCAAGGATACTAGACCGATAGCCCTAACAAATACAATTTCCAAAATATTTTTCTCTTTTTTACAAACTAAAATGACGCAATTCATGATTAACAATAGATATTTCAGGCCTAATCACCAGAAAGGGTTTTTGCCCGGAATTTCTGGATGCCTGGAACATAATACGTTAATATCGGAAAGCCTTAAAGATGCTAGAACTAGCGAGAGACAAATTACGGTTTGTTGGATAGACTTAGAAAACGCCTTTGTATAACTTTCCTATGGTAGTTCGCGACATTATTGCATCATATTATTCAAAATTAAAATTCTCAATAATTTTTAATGAAAACCACTCAAAACCACTTAATTATAACGTTGGTTTATTTCAGGGCTGTTGTATTTCTCCTATTATATTTAATATTTTTTTTTTTTTTTTTTTTTTTTTTTTATATTATCTAGGGCAATGCTTGACTACATTCCACCTGATGGTAAGTAGAATGTAGTCTTAGGTGGTAAGGCGCATTACCCTAGCAACCTATTCACTCTTCGCTTGAAGACACCCACATTGTATTCGGTCGGAAATACCGACGCAGGCAAGCTGTTCCAATCCTTTGCTGTACGCAGTAAAAATGAGGAAGCAAAGCGCTTCGTTCGGACAGGTGGAATGTCCACAACAAAAGGATGGATACCTGCCGTGCGTCGGGACGTCCGGTGATGGAAGGGGGACGGGGGAATTAAATTGTGTAATTCCTGCGCACACTCACCAAAATGTATCCTATAGAATACTGAGAGGCTAGCAATTCTACGCCTGTGCTCAAGGCTTTGGAGGTCGGCTCCGACCAATTCGGGATCGCCTATAAGTCTCTTTGCTCGCCTCTCAATTGAGTCCAGAACCGCAAGATGAGACTTTGCGGCACCAGCAAATATGTGACCACAGTACTCCACACACGACCGGATCTGTGCTTTGTATAAAACAAGAAGCTGTCCCGGTGTAAAGTACTGCCGAACCTTCGCCAGAACGGCAAGCTTTGCTGCTGCTGCTCTTGCTCTGGACTCAATGAACCGACCAAAGTTGAGGTTCGAGGAAATCTCTAAGCCTAGCAACTGAAGCCGGTCACTGTATTCCAAGGATACATTCTGGAAAGTAGGAGCCAAGGTGAAAGGGCTCCTTTTGGCGGTGAATAGACACGTCTGCGTTTTGGTGGCGTTGAACTTGACAAGATTGGCATTGCTCCATGCGGAGACTGCCTGAAGTTTGTCATTCAAACGTTGCACCATGGCTTCTCTTTCAGACTGTACTTGATCTCGACTAGCCCGAGTACTCGGCAGATATGTTTCTACAACTGTACTGTCGTCTGCATACCCATAGATACCGGGCTTCAACAGATCATTAATGTGTAGCAGAAACAGAGTTGCAGAAAGAACGGACCCCTGAGGCACTCCGGCATTTATTGTCAAGGGTTCCGAGGAACACCCGTCGACAACTACTCGGAGAGATCTGTGGCTCAGAAAGTCCGTTACCCAGCCGATCAGACCAGGAGATATACCGTACGCTGAAAGCTTGCATATAAGGCTCGCATGCCAGACCCTGTCAAATGCCCTCGAGACGTCCAGAGAGACGGCGACCGCTTCTCCGTTCTTCTCGATGGCCTCGCCTAAAATGTGAGTAGCATACACTAGGAGGTCCCCAGTAGACCTATTACGGCGAAACCCGTACTGTCGGTCACTGAGGAGATCGTTACCTTCTAGGTATGCTAGTAGGCGCGAGTTCAATACACGCTCCATAATCTTGCAGAGTATGGAGGTGATTGAAATCGGTCTGTAATTGACAGGGTCGGCACGGCTGCCTTTTTTGGGCACGGGTTGCACATTAGCAAGCTTCCAGGATTTCGGCACTATTCCAGTCATGAAAGAGAGACGATACAGACGTGTCAGTACAGGAGACAACTCAGCTGCGCAAGTCTTGAGCAGAATGGCTGGTATACCATCAGGACCACTGGCTTTATTCACATCTAAACGACACAATGTTCTCCATACCTCTTTGTTAGTGATGCGGATTTCAGGCATCGAAACACCGCAGTGAGGAAGATGTGCTGGAGAAGCATTGCCAGTGTCTAGATGCGAATTATCAGCAAACAGAGAAGCAAGTACATTCGCTTTCTCTGTTGCTGTGTGGGCCAGGGATCCATTCGGCTTCAGCAGAGCAGGCAGTGAGGGTTGGCAGAATTTCGACTCGATCGCTTTCGCAAGAGACCAGAAAGCTCGACTGCCAGTTGGTCTGACAGAGAGCTTTTCGCCATTCTTAGCGATTCGATCGAGACGAGCTTTCCGCAATGCCTTTTTGTAGGACTTGGCAGCTTGGTTAAAGGCTCTCTTCTTCGAACTTACATCCGGAGTTTTGCGGCTTCGAGCATCAGCCCAAATGAGATATGCCGAATGTTTTCGGTCTTGAGCATGACCACATTCGGCATTAAACCATGGGCGAGCTTTGCCACCGATGGGTACGTCAGCAAAAGGAATAAAATACTCCATTGCCTGATGCACCACATCGGTTATAGCATCCGCGCAACTCGACGGATCCAAAGAAGAGAAGCAGACCTGCCGCCAAGGATAAGACGCAAAAAAGTGTCGCATCTCATCCCAATCTGCTGACTTGTATTTCCATACTCGCCTAACACCATGAGGTTCGAAAACTGGTGGGGAATATGTAAACACAGATTTCACCAGACAGTGATCGGAGGTTCCCAAGGGAGAGGTAACCTCTACACGATACCTGTCCGGATCAGTTGTCAGCAGAAGGTCCAGGCAATTGGTTGTATGGCCTACCACATCTGGTACCCTTGTCGCTTGCTTCACCAGCTGAAAGAGGTCCAAGGACAACGCAAAGTTCCGCGCTTCTCTTCCAGCATGGTCGGTCTTCTGGTACGGGAACAGCCAGTCCTGATGACAGGCATTAAAATCCCCCAGAAAGACAAGCTGCGCTGCAGGGAACTGATGCAGAGCCATATCAGCAGCCTCACCGAGATACTCGAATAATCTAGTTGTCTCCTGGTCACCGCTGTGCGAACGGTAAACACAGGAATACAGGATTTTTTCGTTTCCTGTGTCTACTAAAACCCATAAAGAAGAAAAAGTGGGGTCTTCAAGGTGACGGAGACGCTGGATACAGAGGTCGTTCCGCGCATACACGCAGACTCCGGCACGTGAGCGAAAGTTGTGCTCTAACGTGTATCCGGGATAATCCAGGTGCGCAGCGCTTAAGGGACATTGTATCTGCGTCTCCGTCAAAAAGAAGAGGTGCGGTTGTTCTGTCTCCAGGTGGTGATGGACAGGTAAGATATTAGAGTGCAAACCCCTAATATTACTGAGGTGCACTTTAAATGAGGAGGAGTGCAACCGCTGTACAAACTTTTTCCTTTTTTGGTTTTTCTTCATGTTAAAAAAAAAATTAAAGTGAATAGGGATGGGAAATGGCAGTTGAACGAGGCGGTACGTATCGAACCCTACATCGAAGTTGGTTAAGTCATGCCACTGGGAGGCTAGCCTGGAGACTGCGGGGACGCCCGAACCCCCCCAGGGATCGCCATCGGGCCTCCTCGTCTGGTCGCCAACCAGCACGATGGAGCCACCCTGGGATTTTTCGCAGCTGGCGGGGCAGCCTTTCATGGGTGGCTAACCCACTAATTGGGCCCCCAACTATCTGCGGGCGGCCAGCGGAAAGCCGTCGCTTCGGATCCCGCTACCCTCCTAGACTAGACACCCGACAAAACAAATACCAACTCGACGTCAACCGGGTCGCCAACGTACCGCAGCTGGTCAGACCCATTTCCCATAAACGGCTTCATCGAGCAACGTGCCGGAACACGACTAGGTCGCTTTGCGGCACAACTTTGCCCGATGGGTGGTAACTTTGCCGGCGACCCGATGTTATGGTCTACCATAAGTTATTAATATTATATAGTTATTAATATTTTAATAGACAAATTAATTAGAAATGAAAAAAAGTGGGGCTATCGGTTTAAGTTCAACAACAAATACACAGAATCCATACTAGCTTTTGCAGATGATCTCGCGATACTGACACGTAATCCGAAACAATGTCAGGTACTTTTAAATGTAGTTGAGGATTTCTGTACGTGGACGGGCGGATTGAGGACAAAACCAAGTAAATGTTTTAGTCTGTGTCTGGGTAGACGGAATACCAAATATACCTCTTACGATCCGGGTCTTATAATAGGCGGTCAGTGCGTTAGTACGGTTACGGAAGCAGCTCCGTTTAAATTTTTAGGTAAAAAAATCGATTACCAAGGCCGTACTCCATCGTTGGATGTAATAGTCGATAGCTTTTTAAACGATCTCAAAAAGGTAGACAACCAACCAATAAGTAACGTCAAAAAAGCTTGGATTTACGATAATTATTTAACATCACGTCTAAATTGGCCTTTCCTCGTGTATGATATAAATAAAACCCTTTTGTCAAAGTTAGATGCAAGCGTCATAAAGACATTGAAGTTATGGCTCGGGTTAGCGCACTCAGCGGACTCTTCAACCTTATTTAGAGACCGTAACAACTTTGGATTAAAATTAAAGAAACCATCGGAGCTCTACAAACATCTAAGAGTTACCAAAAGACATATCATCGGAAAATCTAAAGATGATACTGTAACTTCTCTCCCAAAAGACAAAGTTGCCTCAGAGCTCGAGTCACGACTTCAATTCCATAAAAAGTTTATGATAGGTGCTCAAACAAATAAAGTAGGGCTAGGATCAAGTAGGAAAGTTCAAGACATAGACATAACAAAATCTTTTATTCGGCAAGACGAAAACGATAATTACCGACTCCACGCGATGAGCCTAGAAATTCAAAACGAATGGGTGACCATAGGAGATTTTTGTATTCCACTAGCTTTGAAGTGGCGCACCTTAATTTATGATTGGTCCCCAGCATTATTAAAATTCTATCTTAATGCATTCCAAATGACTCTCCCAGATCAAAGTAATTTAGTAAGATGGGGCAAAGCCACCGAAAAGTCTTGCAACATCTGTGGGGAGGCAATAGGAACCGCGAAACACCTATTAGTAGGGTGTAGGGTACTTCTAGATAAAGGTCAATACTCGCGTCGCCACGACAAGGTATTAGAAATTATACGGGAAGCGGTTAGTCTTTCAGTAGCAAGAGCGCGGAAGGGTATAACAACCACCGAACGATCTATAGAATTCGTAAAAGAAGGCTCCTCCAAAAAATCAAAAGCGAAGCCTTATTCAATATTAGGCGCGGCTCCTGATTGGATTCTCATGATGGACACGTATGAAAAGCATTACAAAATCCCTGGGGATGTTGGTGTTTCGTCATCCAGACCGGACTTATTCCTGTATTCGAAACATCTGAGGCGCGTGATACTTGTGGAGCTTACTGTTCCTTGGGAAACAAACATCCCAAGGGATCACACATTCAAGCTCAATAAATATTACGAACTAACCAACGAACTGATCAGGAATAAATTTATAGTTAGTTTGTACGCGGTAGAAGTGGGAGCGAGAGGTATAACAGCAAAATCTCTCTATAGCCTACTTAAAGATCTTGGCCTTTCTAGAACAAGCATCGGTTCATTTCTAGAACGTACTTCAAAGGCGGCATTAGTAGGTTCTTTCCAAATTTGGTTAGGTAGGGAGAGGAGTGTGGAGGGTGAAGGTGAGCGTTTTTGCGCATAATAAAGGGGCCCCTTAAATCTACTCCTGGGTCGCAAGTCCCAGGCACTGCTTGCACTCCTCTCCTTGCAACGCGATGGGCCCGGCACCCGCACGGTGAATCCATGGATTGCTAAGAAGCTTCGTCTATTAATTAGACTTCGATTTACTTAAAATTGAAAACGAATATTAATGTGCTAGTTGAATTAACCTATTTGCGACAAATGAATGGAGAGATCATTTATTTTATAATTAAAATAACGCTTATTAAGTTTATAATATTTCAGCATACAAAAATAAATACATCATATCATAGCTTTTGAAACGTATTTGAAAATTAAGTCTCTTAATTTTCTTCAGAATATATTTTTATACCATGGCTCGAACATAGCAAATCAAACGAAAAAATCCCATTAATGAACTTCATGCCTATTAGTAGCTCGCTCTCATACTACAAAAAATACGTAATCGGGTATCCTAGACTATAAGCTTTTTTACATGACAACATTGCCAACAAGAAAATTATGATTATAAATCATTTAAGAAAACTTGGTAAATCGACATATTATATAATTTTAGAGCTAATCGATGTTTATTTAAATTTAATACTCTTGGTTTTTTTTTATTTTTAGTAAATATTTTTTAGTAATAACCTAATGATATGTTTCTGAATGCAGATACTTCCACAAGTTTGTTTTGGCTTGACCAAATTTAGTCATACTAGAACTCTCTTACTGCAAAGAATTACCAATGACAGTCATTCTATTCTTTAAACATACTACCTTTTTCATTTGCATATGAAACAATTCACTACATTATATACTATAAAGCAGTTCTAAATTGTATTATATAAAAATAAGTTTGAAGTACAAAACATAACAAAAGACTGTTAAAAATAGACAGAAATAGAGAACACAGTAAGAGAATAGCAAGCACAATGTACAAGTACTTAAAAGTTGATAGAACTTCTATTTTCAAATAAAATATAATAATCGTAGAATATGGTAACATGTACTGACTGGTATTGGGAGTTAAATTATAAATAAATATGTTAATATAGTAGCTTCTTCTATTAAAATTTATGAGAATAGTTTACTGAATCAAATATATTTTCAGAAGAATCTAGCAATTACCTTTACTTACCCATTGCTGCTCATCAAAGTTTTTTTTTTTATAAAATTTTAAACAAAACACTTGTTTTTTTTTTAAGTCTTTGCTGAAAACGCTATTTTATATTTTTCATTTATCATAAAAAGTCTTCTATTTAATTTGTAACTTACTTCCATGCTGCTAAGTTATTGAGCTACTTTATAACTAAATCCTAAAAAGTGGAAACGAATTCAAGGGTTAGTTTTATCTGTTGAAGGATCTGAATAATTGTCTAGTAATCTTTAAGATGTTCATTTATCTTCACTAATGAGCTTCAAAATATTGATAATAAGATAATCTCAAGTTAATGCCGCTTATAAATCACTGGGTCTTACCCTCACAATAAATATTGAATTGACACACCTATATTATAATATTTTTTTAAATCAAATGATTTTAAATTTTGTCATACAAAATTTGTCAATATTTTATTACAACCCTGAACCAGCTACATTCAATATTATTAAATGATAAAGAAAAGTTAAAATATTTGTAAAATCTTCAATAAATTAGCTCATGGCCATTGCCGTTGGCAAATATTTTCCTAAACCATCCCTTTCTGAGTAGGTATCGTCGTCACTTCAAAACTAAATCTCAAAGTGTAATAGAGAATAGTTTTAATGTTACCTTTGATGAAGGTTTCAAAGGACAGAATTGTTGAAGCTGTATTTTACTAAACTCCCACTAGAAATAACCTAGGCATTGCCAATAAGTATAACAAAATTTAGTATTTATAATCAATTGTGCGTCCAATAAAATATATACAATAATGATTCAGACATAAAATTAATGTATCCCACATTACAAAAGTATAACAATAAAATCTAACGAATACATCGGCAGCATACAATAAAATCCGCGAAGAGACAGATATTTCTCACGACACATGCGCTGTCACATAAAATATGACGCACATAGTTTATTGGCATTTTTGTAATATATCTATGTATATTGTGAACTTTTACCGGATAACTGGGTAAGGTGAAGTATATTTTATAAGTCTGTATCCTTCTTAAAATAAATATTATATACAAACCTTTGGATATAATAAAATAAACCAATTATAAGCACTTTTATTACGTCACTGCAGATAAATGAGAGGTCTTTCAGATACCTCCTAAACCTACAAAATATTAAGTAATGGTTCTTCACTTATTTAATTATAGTTCTATAATTATAAAGATTTTAACTACGGTATATTTTTTCGAGTTTATTTTTGACACATAAAACATAATGGTAGAGAAAGGAATGGAAGATTTAAAATGTAAACTGTTTTTAAAAGTAGACGTAGGTTGTTTTATTCAAGAACTTATTTTGAAATTGAAATTTCTAAATATTTCTTTTAAAATTTGTGTCTAAAATTTAGTTAATAAAAACTAAGAGGTATCAAGGGACACCCGGATAGAACGAAGTTTCTTTCGATTAATTATTTAAGGAATAGGGAATATGCATAAAATTTAAAATGGTTTCAAATACTTTTTTTTTTCGGAAACTTATTATCATCTTATTATAATAAAAAACATTTTTTTTTAATTTACTAATCATTTAAGGCCAAGACTTCCAAGGCTTCCAAAACGCGCCACCATTGGTCGAAAGGAAATGTAACGTTATTTGACATGCCATTCAAATTATCGGCCTCGAAGTTCATACTGTGGTATCAGTGTTACTGAAAAAAATAAATAATTTTAAGCTATATTTTCGTGCTTAAAGGTTTTATTAAATTATACGATTGTTTAGGTAATCATTTTCCACTTCACTTGACTCAGATAAATAACTTTGTTGATAAATAGCAGATATAGAAGATAAAAGATGCTATAGAAGTATTATCAGCTGTGTTTTCAGTAAACAATTACCTTTTTAAAACATAGTTTTACTGGTAAAGTAAAACTATGTAAAAAAGTTAGTTTTTCTGGTAAAGTAAAAGTATTGAGTGTTGAATGAGGAAATGGAAACAATGCTACATTTTGTTATTCAGCAGGTATATTTACATTGACACCTTTACTTCTGTACTTCGGTTTAATATTAACTTGCACAGCTTAGTCACTTGGTAATTTATCTTTAATATGCGAAAAGCAAGGCTCTGGCTTGTGATCACATTTAATATTGTCTTGGCTGATTAATATCACAGACATTTGTATGGGCAGTACTAGAACTTACTTACTATATCACTTCTTTGTAAAGGTCACCATTTTTTTTAAACACTACTTTTGATAGATGACTCTGAAAAGGCTTCAGAGTTCTTAACCGATGCTAATCTTTGCCTTTTGACTACGCACATTCTCATTCTATCAGCTGGTGTTTTTGCCACAAAAATATATGAGGAAGAACTCCTTTCTTCAAACTTAGATTAAATTTTTCTGCTTGTTGTTTCGTTATATATATTATATTTAATATTATTAGCTGTATCTTCCTTAACCTGAAATAAATCGACAACCATAAAAATTTCGCAAAACCAAAAAAAAGAATCCGGTTTTTATAGAAAGTTATACTGAACTTTTGAAAACTAGGTTAGGTTAATTTTAAACTCAAATTTTCTAATGTACAATAGCTAATGCAACTTACTATAAATTTAAACTATTAAATTAAACTTATTATAAATAAAGTATACTTACGTTAAATTGATCTTCACAACAATATAAACACAATTCAAGACATATATTATCCCTTTTAATTACCATAGACCATTACCATAGACCATAGACATTGCAATCAAAATATGTATGTTTGTAAGATATTTAATATGTAAATTACAGGTATCACTTTACCGGCATTATTAAAACTCTAAACAATCTTTTTTTATATTCGTGGTAGTAAATAGGTAGTAGTAGTAGGTAAATGAGTACATGAGAATATATTTACATTTTGTATAGTGTTGACTGGTACAAGAAAGATTATAACCGGGTAACCGCATTGAATCAAAAGCCGGTAAGTTTTTCAAATAAGCTGGCATACAAGTAGAACATTATTATTAGTCTTCTATAATGACTATTTGTTATACTTGACAATCTACGTTGATTAATTTAGTGCAGCGACGATATTATTTCAGCGGTTAGTTATACTGTAGCTGAAAACCAAAATATTTGCCTATTCTATTATATAGCTTAAAACATTTTTTTTTATAATAATGCATTCAACTTGACGGATGAAACTTAGCAATTTATTAATTAAAGCTTTGATATTTTTAATAAGCTGTTGCAAAATGCAAGAGTATTGAAATTAAATATTTAAAAATATAATAATTAAACATATGTATATATAATTATATTTGTGAGTATAATAAATGTTACATGTATTAAAATTTGATATATTTTTTATGCACCAGTCTGTACTCTCTTCATTCCCACTAGTATAAGGTTGTCTGGAAGAGATCGCTATTTAACGACGTGTTCTATGACCAATATACGAATATTATTACGAATTTATATGTAAAATTTCTGTAAGTTGTGTGGATTAAGAGGTTTATTATTATATTATTGTACATATAGGGTATAGTAGTTAGATTTGTTATGTGTCGTAAGGCTGCTATGTCTGAAGAAAGAACAATATCGAAATCTGAACTTGGTAGTGGAATTTAGGTTATACATTGGTATTATATATGTTGGAAATTAATGATGACCAATTTCTGTGTTTTGTTTTACACATTCAAAATAACGCTATTTTTATCAGATAAAACTCACATGTAAATAGAATTACATTTTTATACTAAAATTTTAAAATCTATCCTGACGTTTTGATTACTTTTCAGAATTCATGTTCACGGGAAGACGAAAAGTAGATGTAAAATAATATTTAACGTCACCGCAAAACTTACACTGAGAAAATACTTTGTTTTTTAATAATTATTCCAAACGAGGTTTTTTTATTAAATATAAATAGGTTGAATTCAATTAGGTTATTGAATTATCTCTATTTAGGAAAATACTTCAATCAAATATGTATTTAAAAATGCAGCAAGCCTCAGAGATGATGCGTTTTAGCATTAAAAGGATTCATCGTGCAAGTGCCGAGCCATCGCGTCGCAAGAAGAGGAGTGCAAACTATGTCTGGTACTTGCGACCCAGGTGTAGGTTTAGGGGGCTCCTTCATGATGCGCAAACACGCTCGTTTTCATTTTCTCCACTCCTATCCCTACCTAACCAAATTTGGAAAGAACATTTGTAGAAATGAACCGATGCTAGTTCTAAAAACGTCAAGGTCCTTAAATAAGTTATTGAGAGATTTTGCTGTTATATCTTTCGCTCTCTCTTCTACCGCGTACAAACCAACTATAAATTTATTCCTGGACAATTCGTTGGTCAGTTTGTAATACTTATTAAGCTTAAATGTGTGATCCCTGGGAATGTTTATTTCCCAGGGCACAGTGTGCTCTACAAGTATCACACTCCTTAGATGTTCAAAAGTAACCATTTAGGTTTGTGTTTTCTGATATAATAATATTTAAATTGTAGTAAATAGTGTTTTCTAAGGTTTTCACGAGTACTACACATTAAAATAAAACTATTTTTCACGCGTATTTAACTCGCGTATATTGAATTAAATTTTAAATTTACAATTTAAATCTAACCCGACGTTTCGAATGCTTTGCAGCAATCGTGTTCACGGAAAGACGAGATGGAGGTGTCTGTCAGTAAGTCATTTAATTAGTCATCTACTTCCAACGGTTTTTAAGCTTCCGGGCGTACAGTTCAGGATTCACACAAAAAGCACTAACAGTATCTTGAGGTCTTACAGTGCGGCCACAGACATGGGATTTTATATTTTTCAAAAGTGGGTCCCAGGTGTTAGATAATCCCCAACCATCTTCTCTATTAAAATTAGGATGTTTTTTAATTTCAATAGCCTCACGAACCATTCTTGGAATGTAACATTGTTCTTTAGCGAGGATTTTAGGTTTATCAAATCTTATATAATGATTGGGCTTGTCTATGGTATGTTCACACACTGCAGACTTCGATGTACGCCTATGCTTGATATCCGATATATGTTCCTTAACTCTTTTACCGATGCTCCTCTTTGTTTGACCTCTGTATGACAAGCCACAATCGCAGTCAAGTTTATATACTCCAGCACATTGTAAAGGAATATTACTTTTGATAGGTCTCAAGAATTGACTCACTTTCCTTTGAGGTTTGTAGATAGTTTTAATAGAAACCTTTTTTAAGATGTTGCCGATTCTGTCAGTAACTCCTTTCACATATGGTAGTAGGGCTGACGGTTGACGCTCAACTGTACCCACAGTGGCTGGTGGTGGTGGCTTGATGTGGTTTCTGCGACGCTGGCGAGGTACGGGTAGGTGGTTGTTGAACAAGGCATGCTTGACATGCTGCAGCTCGCCCTCTAGGTGTTCAGCGTCACAGATGTGTTGTGCTCTCTGAAACAAAGATTTGCCAACGGTAGCTAACTGGCTAGGGTGGTGGTGTGATTTACCATTGAGGTACCTATCTGTATGTGTGGGTTTCCTATAAACAGTGTATCCCAATGTATATATAATTATAGTTATTGAATCATTATGTCCATTTGTGGCGACTTACTCGTAGCTGAAGGCAATCAGTTGCAGCTGCTGAATCTGGAACAATACATGTTACATATCTCACTGAGAATTATAAAGCCTTAATTTAAACACACTTCTTGTTTTGTTTTAGTGATACACAGTTTATACATTCACAGTTTTTTAATTATGCATAAGTAACAGATTTTCGTTTCTTTAATTTCGGATACCACCAAGGCCCGATGATGATCGAGGTGCTATAATGATTTTTATTTCCACATTTGTTTATTTTAATTTTATAAACATTCAACATTAAAATTATAAACATTAAACATAGCTTATGAAATATTTTAGACACACTTAATGATTCTGATATGAATACTTACAGTTCTAATACTAAAGCCAGACTAAAAGGAGGACCTATTTACCATTCATAAGTATTGTTAGTCATATTTATTTATAATAATTTAAATGGTAAATACATTGGATTTACATGTTTTAGTTCATAAGTTTCAACAGCAGCGCCACCTACATAATTATTTATGGAATATTATTTAGTATTTATTGTTAAATGTTTTAAGAATTAGAAGCATAGAATATTTTAACATAATGTTTAATCTTTTATTAATTATTAGAACTTATTATAAGGTATAAATAATATAATCTGTAAGTTGGTTATGAAATTGTAAATTACCCTCGCCTAAATATTATAGTGTTAAAATATTATAAAACGAGTTGTAAGGGCTGCTCTCGCCCATTCTATTACAAATGGTTGGATATTAAACATTGAAGTGCAAGTACTGTGTATTACTGAAACAAGTCTTAACAAGTCAGAAGTGTTCGACCGCTGTAGTATTACGCGCCACGTGTCTATATACACCGTTCGCAAGATATCCTGTCCAAGAATGCTGATGAAGATGGAGTGCTGCCACTGCCGTTGAAAAGCCACGAAAATAAGAGACGACGTTAAAGTTACGTCTAAGAATGCTGATGAAGATGGAGTGCTGCTGCCACTGCTGTTGAAAAACCACAAAAATAAGAGACGACGTTAAAGTTACGTCTAAGAATGCTGATGAAGATGGAGTGCTGCTGCCACTGCTGTTGAAAAAACCACGAAAATAAGAGACGACGTTAAAGTTACTATTTGGGCCTTCTCCGAGTGCTGCTGTAGTAACCTCAAGCGACAACGAGTCGTAGATTTAAAATGATATTGCAAGTGCGTAAGTTTTTTTTTTTCTTAATACCCACGTTTTGCCATCTGCTTAGCAGGCTAATTATCTAGCTGGTTATTCGGCAGCATGCTCAATATAGAATATTAATAACTTTGTAGCTTGAAGTTAATAGCACTACTATTAAATTCTATTCATCATATATATCATATTCACTGTTAACCATATCCTGTTAAAGTTCAATCATATGCGAAATACAATAAGAGCCTGAATATTTACCAAAACTTTACAGTGTTATTAATACAATATCTCTCCATACATGTTTACATCGCTTGGAGTCTTTGGTGAAGACATACGTCGGAGATGGAAAACTCTAAACTACTACTTGACTGCTAATCTGGAAGGGAATTCGTTGCTGTGTTATGAAAATCAACAACATATCAACATCACCTACAGCTACTGGAAGAAGCGGTCAACCAAGTACTTTCTTCCTGATCGCGGGATGGCAGTGCAAGCAAGCAGCACTATACAACGATGGACCTGAATACGACGACAAGGTGACAGATAAACTTTATTATAAGAAACTAGCCCTAGAAAAGTTTTGCATAATTAAATGACCATGTGATTTATAATATTATTTTTACTACGTATACCAACTTTCAAAGCTTTTAAGACCCAGTTGTAGGTTAGATACGCGATTTTATTTCTTTGCTTTTATTAAGTTATATAACTGACGCGGTAGTCGAGATTTGCAATATAAAAGTAATGTTAGTATTTTAGATTACGATTTAGGCTCTAATATTTTTATATATGACATAGAAGTGAACACTCTCAATTATATTGGTAATATTCGGTTTACAAAATGTATGTAAATTATTTAAAGAACGATTTCTTAAAAAAAAGAGTATATATCAGTCGTAAATGATTAAAATATAAAACCCAATATTAAACAGAAAGAAAAGGAATAACGTTAGATATTTTATATATATATATATATATATTTTAAGTAAAAGCACTTAACATCATAAAACCATTTTCAAATCGTAATGATCCTTTTGTTTAAGATAGTAAGTAGTTGCTTATAGTATACACAATATGAATAGATGAAGTATAATTTTAATTTATACAGATTAAAATGTAGACTTGTCTCAGATAAATTAAAATTCTAGAATTTCTTGTAGATAGACTTAAATGAATATGACTCGGTAAATATTAAACTCTATAAATTTGGTAGGATCAGATCTAAATGGCCTTGAGGACCGTATGGAAATAATAAGTCAATGCTTTGACGCTATAGGGGGTAGATTTAGATATGTTTACATTTATTAAATAGGTAAAGATTTGAATTCACGATATTATTTTATTACTTCTGCAACTATATTTTATTTTGTTTTGCTAAAACTACTCCATAGATCTTTATGCCATATCATGTGGAGAAATTAAATTTTATGGAATCCAATAATATCTATTTTGAGAAGTTTCATTGGTTACTTTCATAAATCAAATTTGCTTTGAAAAGACCATTTTAGGTGGGTAAAAATAAAGTTTAAAAACGTTTAAAATCTGAACCGGTACTGTCTAAATATAATCCCGAACTAAACATACTAATTCAATAAAACAATATATCGCGCGTATGAATATGAAGCATTGCTTCATATTCATACAGGTATTTATTAATAAAACATATTTCTATTATCTTTTATTTGACCGTTTAAATTATTTACTGAGTGTTAAGTTCTCAGTAGTAGGTATCTGTACGAATTTATGATCTTAAATTTCAATCGATTATTGAAAAAGTAAAACGCAATAGGTATTCCGCAATGAATTCGTTAGAATCGATAAATTATTTCATAATGATGATGATATTGGTTTAACATTTAGATCGATTTTAAACTAAACCAGTAAACGCGTACAATTTCGTATTAAATTGTAAAAAAATAAAGCAAGCAATCGGGTCTTCTAAATCCCTTTTAAAAGAAACTTTAAACGATATGTGTGGCACTCGATTATTTAATTTCTGAGTATGTTAAAGAAGAAAAGAAATAACTACGATGAATTATCTTACACGCGTTTTTGAACTGTCAAATCGAGGAATTATATAAATCCACAGTAAAAGTTTTACTAAACAAGAAATAATTGCATACCTAAACAATATACCATAATTGACAGTTGAGACAGTTCAAATTAGGTATTTCAAATTGATGAACTTTAAAAAATATATAATTTTATTATTACTTAAAAATAGAATTATTATAAAACATGCCTCCTAAATATTCTTATTAGTAATATGAAACATAAACACGTTAGACTTAAAGACTCTGGTGACTTGAACTCTAGACAAGAGAAACATAAGAAAATTAGCAACGAATATATATTGTCGTATCTTAGGGTATAAGAAGTAATATTATATATGGCACGGCCTTATAAAACCCCAAGCCCCAACCCTCTAAATTTCCAAGAATCTTATTATTTTCAGTAAAACGTTTGTAAAATTTAATGCAGTTGAGTTCTATTAAATAATTTATACTGTAGATAATAATAAAACAAAAAAATAAAATACGTTTTGAATAATTGTATCATTCATTGTTTAGATTATATAGTAAACTAGATGTAGGTATACAATGTACAAAATTACGATCTCAAACTCGGAATAAAATTAATAACACTTTTATAACAAGTGATTGAAAATTTAATTGACTTACGTTTTAATGCTTTATAAATAAAATAGTTGATCATTAGTTATTGATTTAGTGCAAATTAGAACAATTGGAAATAATAATATAAATAGTAAACTTCTAAAGAAATATGCTTGGTTTTATAATGTTGTCCAATTGTATGAAAAGTATCGTTACATCTTCAAAATAAAAAGAGGACTATAAAAATGTGCTATTCCCACTAATGATTATTTTTTTTTTTTTAGTTAAGAAAATTTTCAATATTGATACGGACAGAGTAAATAATGTAAAAATGTAAAAATTTTATTTATATTTATTTATAAAATCTTTATTATACAAAGAAATTTATACAATTGACGGACTTAATGCACTTGATGCCTACTAATTATCTAGAAGTACCCTCGACCCCTAACTTTTTACATTTTCTTAAATAAAAAGAAATATTTATTTTATTTTAAAAACTTATTGCACATACAATTATTACAAGAAATTACAGTAGTAAGATGTTGATACAGTAAGAAATTTTTGTGCAAAGGCGGTCTTATCGTTTAAAAGCGATCTCTTACAGACAACCCTTGATGAGTAATGAATATTTGCAAGGTCATAGGATAGTGCAAGCATACTACAACGAGAATAAGAATTTATACATAAGGACACAATAAAAATAAAAACTATCGTTTTTAATTATATAAGTAATTAAATAATAATGATTATATATAAATATACACATACGCACATACATATACATACATATATCTGAATATATAAATAAATAGAATAAAATAGATAACCTATATAATATATGGTATACATACTTATGATAAAAATATATATTGCGTAGATAAATAATATTGCTTCAAACGATTTTTGAAAATTGACAGTGATTTAGAAGTTTGAATTTCTAACGGTAGGTCATTCCAGAGTAATATAGAGAATATATATAAATATTACAATTGTCGTGAATCTTGAATCGTGTTATGGTTAATAACTAAATGTAGCTTCCTTATTAACTACCTTTAAAGTATTTAAATTTTCTAAATTCGGGTGAATGAACATTTTCTTAAGATGTAAAATTTAAAACTGTTTCGATAAAATACGAAATCATTTAAAATTGATTTTTCTTTAAAAAAAAATATAAAGAAACTAACCAAATATAACAATACAAACGTAATACAAAGTAAAAACAACCTGCTACTTCCAACAAAACCCATGCATAGTATGAATTTCAGTCATATATCTCTGTAGTCTGGTCATTAACCTAACGAAATGAGCTTGGTTTGCTTTTATTAGTTAAATTTATTTGCTTAGAATGAGTTTTAAAAAATTAAAATTAAATATATTTTCATAACAATAATATAAATAAGTAAATTATTGAATAATGTGTTGTGTACCATGTTGGTGTAAAAATGATAACGTAATAACATGTTTGTGTGTCCCGTAGTAAAAATAAGAAATTGATGCCATGTTGGTGTGTCCAATAGTAAAGGTAAGTATGAAATACCATGTAGGTGTATCCCGTGGTAAGTAAGTGGTAAGTGAAAGTATAAGAAATAAGAAATACCATCAATGGGTGCGTGGTAAAAAAAAAATATAAGAATAAACTACCATACTGGTGTGATCCGGTGGTAGTAGTAAAAGTATATGAAATACCATCAATGGGTGCGTCCCGAGATATAAAAAAAAATAATAAGAATAAACTACCATACTGGTGTGATCCGGTGGTAGTAGTAAAAGTATAAGAAATACCATCTGTGTGTGTTCCGGTGGTAATAGTAAAATTGAAATTTATCCCAAAAAAAAAATTTATAATAAAAATTATAATTATATTACGAGGACGTAATAAGATTTCAAAACGGCCGATAGTAAAGTTATATGTTGTATAAATGTTATGTAATTTCGCACATTAAAAGTATAATTGGATGTTTTTTTTCTTGATGCATTGTATTTTTAATAATTTGTTTTTCTCTATAACATTGTAAGATCCTAAATTCAGATGACCATTTGGTCTACTGGTTTCCAGAATGTTTATTAAATTAGAAATTAGTCATTTAATATATGATGGTTGGTAATTAAAGAAATTAATGATACAATTACGAGGTCGTAAGATTACAAATCAGGAAAGGCCGAGTGTTAGTCATATTTATTTATAATAATTTAAATGGTAAATACATTGGATTTACATGTTTTAGTTCATAAGTTTCAACAGCAGCGCCACCTACATAATTATTTATGGAATATTATTTAGTATTTATTGTTAAATGTTTTAAGAATTAGAAGCATAGAATATTTTAACATAATGTTTAATCTTTTATTAATTATTAGAACTTATTATAAGGTATAAATAATATAATCTGTAAGTTGGTTATGAAATTGTAAATTACCCTCGCCTAAATATTATAGTGTTAAAATATTATAAAACGAGTTGTAAGGGCTGCTCTCGCCCATTCTATTACAAATGGTTGGATATTAAACATTGAAGTGCAAGTACTGTGTATTACTGAAACAAGTCTTAACAGTATATTATAATGATGGTTATATTCTACTTTTTCAACAAAGAATTAACTAAAAAACAAATTAAATAAACCTTATTAAAATACATTGGAGGTCAAGAGTTATTATTATTTTATTATTATTTCTATCGGGGACGTCTTTTAAAATATACGGTAGAAAAAAACGTAAAAATGTACCGAAGCTCCGAAAGGGACATATGGAAAATTAAAAAAAAAAAGTTTATATAAAAAATCTTTACACTATAGATTAATTATGTAAAAGTAATTGAATTGAATTATAATCATTACGTTCACTTGATTATGTTTGAGTAACTAATCGAAACACTAAATTTATCTGTTTAGATAGCGCGTAATTAATAATCCACATTAATTTTCATCTATCTAAAGGTTGCTTGGTTTGTATACATAGTTAAGGAATTAAATGTTGTTTATCATTGTGGTTGCATAACCTGGTTATAGCTTTTAATCTAGAGCTCATATGGAGACCGTAGTAATTATAATATTTGTCGATCTTTCCCTAAATAACATAAATACCATAAATATATTAAAAACAAAATTTATAAATTTTGTTATAATCAAATCAATATTATTACTCGTTTTTTCTCAATAAGTTCCAATAGTCCAATAAGCATCTGAACAAAATGACGATTAAATTAAACATAGTCATATGACTTATGATTGTCTGTTGTTTTCTTGTAACAAAAACATGACGGGCATTTGATCTTTTCTTTGATAAATAATATAGGCTAAGAGATTAGTTTAGATCTTTCTTTCAAATATTCACTATTATATCAAGTTAGTATTTACTTATGGAGCTTTCTATGAAAATCGATGCGCTGTTTTAGTGACAATGTAACCTTCGAGCGTCATAAACGTTTGAGAATAAGACAAGAAGATAAATGTTTTGTACCTATAAATGTATTGTTATTATTTAATATTTACATGATATATAATATATTAACACAACACTTTTATGTTCTTATAAATAGTAGGTAGTTAAGGAAATTAATCATTTACATACTTATTAAGTAACTAACATAAATATAAAATACGAATTCCAAAAAGTGGTGCGGCCTTTGATACATTACAATAAAATTGAGACTATTCAAAGTTAAGCGAATCTAAAATTTTTAATAAATATGAAACTACACAAAATGAAACTTCACGTGTATTATACACAGTTCAGAATGAACTTCTATCTAGAATAAATATTTTCTCAGAAAAAAAAAACTTATATTATACAAGTAATATTTAAAGTGTTACATATTATTTTTAGACATATATACACAATATGGCATTTTAAGAGGATATTATTGAATCTATCATATAAGCCAGTTTATTTCATAATAGGAAAACTCAGTGCAGCTTGCAATTATCGTAAAGTGGTCGCCAGTGTGATATCTGTTACGTATAATGGAGGTGTATCACTTTAATTGTTCTGTTGAGAATTGTAATAGCAGCACATACCTAGTAAGTATTCTGAACTAACACTTTTAATATAAATTATATCGTATAGTAAATATTTTGACGCATCCAATAATATAACATTCCTTAGTAATATTACACTTAGAGAAACTAACATGTACCTATATTAAAACTAAGATCTCGTGTTAGTTACACTATTTATAAAACAAGAAAAGCTCCACGGCCTTACGTTCGGTTGGTTAAGTTCTGACAGTTGTATAGTGCGCGTAAAAACCATCTTTCAATACAGGATCATACCACAATTAAACATCTGTTTAATAAATTGAACAAATTTATGTTTATGTCTGTGTATTAAACACAAAAATACAACTAATGTTGTAGTATAAAAGATTTGTTAAAATCTTTTTTGAAGTGTTTGTTCGATTAGCATAAACATGTTAAGCCATGTTAATCTTACTTAAAACTAAAATAAATATAGAATAAAAAATCAATGAGAGGAGATGAAATCAACGAGTGATTATTTTGATGGGGATTTTACTTGTTGATTTGAAAATAATTTAAAGATCTAACAACACAGTTTCTCAATGTTTAGGGAAATAATAAAGTTAATAATAAATATATTTATGTCTTGCAAATTGACAGTAAAAATTTTAATATATTGAGACTAGACTAAGACTAGAAAGTTTCATATTTCCTAATCATTTTACGTTGTTATATATAACCATAAATCTCTGGTAAATTAACTAAATTGTCTAATAAATTTTGCTAATAATGTTAGTTTTTGACTTTTCATCAAATAAACTTTTGCGCTTTTCAGAGTCTAAAACGATTAAATGATTAACGTGGTTTCTTTATGCATATTATATGTATTCCTTATGAATTCTTATGAGTCCTTACTCTCATAAGTTAATTATATACAATAAACAAATATATAAAAGAAAAACCGTTAAATTTATACAAAAATATTTCTGTAATTACATTGTCGTTAATTTTACTTAATATTTTAAAGTGGGAGGTATTAACGAGGTGGTCTACTTTATGACTCTACTCGAGTTCAAGCCATTTGTAAATTAGAATCTTAATTATTTATAACGTCGTTTAATTGAGGTGATTTTATAAATAAATAAAATCTGCAGTAATTTATTTTAGCTTTTTATTTAGCTTACAACTTGATTTTAATTTGACATCCTATTTTACATTATTCACATAACATTTATTATTTTTAGGGTTCCTTTCTAAAACGGTAAAAACGGAACGCTATTACTAAGACATTGCTGTCCGTTTGTCCGTCTGTCTGTCTCTAGACTGTATTTAATGAACCCTAATAGTTGAACGGTGGATTTTTTTACAGATGCTGTATTTTAAATAACGCTCTAACAACAAATACTGAACACAAATAGAATAAATATCTAAGGAAGCCCCCCATACCATACCACAAACGTAATTCTTTTGCTCGACTTTAATAACAGCAACACACAGACGCTTGAAATATTCACTGAATATTTGGTTATATATCCACTTTAAATTAAATAAATTAATAAAAATTTTCTAAATATATAAGGAGACTGCCATATAACAAGTGTGAATTTTATGTATTTTTTTTATAAACATTACGGAATTCTTCGTGCACAAGTTTGACTCGCTTTGGCTGGTTTTTTATTTATTTTGCTTTCTTTGGGGTTTATTTACTTTTATACTTTTAAAAAGTATATTTTGAACAAAATATTAAGCAATGCTAGATAAAGCGTTGGTTAATATTTTGTGAAAAATATCAGAATGGAATGAGATTTAGAAGTAAAAGAAGAATCAGTAGCGTTGTTGATACATTTTCAGGCTTTAAATCAATGTGTCTTAGTAATATGATATATCCATTTGTTTTTAAAGTTATTTTAGAAGTGTTATGTTTATCATCGTTTTTTTTTTGTTTAATTTTAAAGTTTCAGATTGTGTATAATAACTCGAAATTAATTTTACATAGTTTTCCTTCGAGGTGAACCTATACGTAGACAGGAGTTTTGAAAGAGAATGAAGGCGGAGGTGATCATTAGTCTTGGTGTGATTTGCTTGCTCATTTCACTTCATCAACCTACATTTTTTAAGTACCCTATCTACTTTGACGCTTTAAAGTCAGTTTTTAATCAAATACTTTTATTATGTCTAATATTTGATAAAGATATTATGTAGTCTAGAGCCGTTGCAGTTACAATGTCTTAAGAAAAACGTTAGTAAACAATAGTCTAGAAAAGTATAAAATTAGAAAATCTACTCCTCACATATTTTTGTATATATTCCTTTGGTATGCTGATTTCGTATTTTGGATATATAGCAGGACTATAAACCGAGTAAGCCCAAACATCACAAATGTTCTTAATAATATTGAGATAGTACTGGTTACAGAAAATAAACACGGTACACGGAATATTTTTTAAGTTGTACAAAGTGTAAACATGTTATTTAAATAGAATCTTAACTATTTTTATTGTTCCTCTGATGATTCTTCTTTTTTTATTTGTACTTTTATATGTACATTTTCACTATTCTAGAATCTTTTAAAATTTAATTTAATATCTGAAACTGTGCTAAAATAACACTAAATGTAAATTTCAGACCCGTCACGACAACAATGATGTGACAAAAGGCTTTGTTGTAGAAGTCCTTGCTTTGTTATTTTTGTGCATTATTTCGAGAGAACATACTGGAAATTTTAGATTGGATTTCTATTTTTATTCTTTAAACTTTATTACTCAAAATAATAAAATACTTTATTGCCTATATGTATTTGAAAATATCTATAAACATATAAAGCCATGTTAAGCTTATTATATTTATATATATATAGAATAAAAAATTAATCCACATGGGCAGGAATTCGAACCCGCGACCGCCGGGATGCCTTTTATTTTATGTACAAAACTAAAAAAAATATTTAAAAATGTTACTATTAATATGGTCTAAGATGATTATTATGTTTAGCCCCCGAATAAAAATAAGGGTGTTATAAGTCTGTTGACCTGTGTATCTGTGTGCTTGTCTGTGGCAATGCAGCGGCCAAACGCGTACACGGATTTGAATGCGGTTTTTTTAAATCGAAAGCTACGTTCCTCGAGATGGTTCTTAGTTATGTTTAATCGAAGTAGAAACAGTGGTCTATAAGACATTGACGTTTTATTGGTGAAAGGTTTTTATGCAATAACTAGCTGTTCCCAGCGGTTTCATCCGCGCTGTATAGAAAAAAAGCTTCGTAATGTTGGCCAATTTTTATAATTTATTTTAAATTAAATTTATAAAAATTACATTTATTTCTTAGATAAAGTACTTTAAAGGATAATGGGATAGCTGTTGCCCCTGACTGCCTCCACGTAGACTGCTAGACGTAGACGTTACGAGCAACAGCGAGTAACGTATATACGTATATGAAAAAGTCTAGAATCATGTTACTTAATACATTTATAATTTATTACATTGTCGAAATTTCACGCGGATCCTTATTTTTTCTCGTATTAAATATAACCTATGTTTATCAGAGGTACAGAGGTATAATGTAAGATTCTGAAGATAAAATATTTTATTAAATCGGTCTAGTAGTTTCGGAGTCTATTCAATTCAAACAAACAAACAAACAAATCTTTCCTCCTTATAATATTGGGAAAGATTAATAGAAATACTCAAACAACTAAAAATTTTGTATTTGTAGGTTCATAGTTCATAGTACAATTAAGAAACCAGTAACATGACTTTTAAAAGCAAAAAAAAAAAATAATTTAAAAAACCTCCGATGTAAAAAGTCCTCTAAAAAGAATAAAAATAATATTATTATGTACTTATTGAAGTCATTGCGTCGAGGGACCGCTTAATAAAGGAAGAAATTAAAATGCAACTAAGTTAACAAGGCAAATAAAATAATTACGATATTGAATCGTATAGTCTAAGACCTAAGTCCTCAATGATTAACTTCTTAAAATAGACACCCTCTTCAACGTACGTACAACGGTCTCCCGACCCATCGACTTAAATAAGTACATAATAATATTATTTTAATTCTTTTTAGAGGTCTTATTGTATCGGAGGGATTTTAAAATTTTTATTTAGTTAAGACGTGTAAAATTCAAAGTGAGTAAATACATATCAAATATATTGCGTATTAACTCGCTTTGATTACTCTTCGGCCTTAATTTAAATCCTGACTTGAATTTCCACATTTTTCTTCCTTTTAGTTGACTCTATAGATAGTAGGTTTCATTTTATAAAGAACATGATATCTAAAATAATAAACAGGTTAACTAAGGAAGAAGCCATCAAAACATCGCTCGAGCTTCAAACCTCGACTTCCTTTTGATCTGTCATCACTTCTACTAATATTTAATAAACAAGTATTAGAATTGACACGTGTACCTACTCGAAAAACTTTTATTGAGCGATTTATTTGGTAATTCCATCGATTGATTATCGTTTGGTTATTGCTTGGTGACTCTGGCTGCTCAACTGAAGGTCTGTTATATTAGAGACATGACAACAGTTTCTAACTGGAATTTAATTCCTCTATCTATTGTTGATATTTTTTTATCTTAATAACTTGTCATAACTTAATTAACGATAATATGTTAAACAAATATTATTTTATACCCTAATACTCTATTATATATATATATATATGTATATATATACACAGGGTTATTTTTAATAAGTTTTGAATGATATTATATTTACCATTTTATTATTATTATAATTGATGTATTATATAAAAAAAAAAACTTGTGTGGTTTTATGAAACCACCGTAAAAGTGAAACTTTTTTTCACATTATAGACATTTAACTAAAAATTTTCGGAATAATATTCCATTAAGGGTATAAAAATTGCTTCATCAATCTTAATTTTATACTTAGAAAATGGGAATGATAATGGGAAATGATAAAAGTAGACTAGGTCTCCAACTAATATTTTTATTGAACTCTGTGTCTTAGAGTACGACATACATAATACTTAACAATTATTTAGACGATATACACATATTAAAACACTGAAAACAATATTTTATAATCGTTGAGTCATTTTGATCCGTTTTTCAATTATTTTCAATCATTCTATTATCAATTCCATCTTCATCATGAATTTCACAGTTTATAAATGTAACCAATATTTTATGGTAACTAAAATACGTGAACAGTGACTTACATTCGATTTTTTCAATGTATCTAGTAAAAACCGCATCGATACGAGCGCCTTTCACTTTATCAATACTCCGCGGCCGACCGTCACGCGACATGCAACACACAGACGAAAAAGTTTGAGACGATGTAATAAAAGTTTTACTTTAAAATATCTATTTTTATGAAAAAAATGATTAGATCGTGGGTTGATCAAATGTTATCATACCCTTGCACATACAATCAAATTAGTTACAGTAATTAAGGAACCCCAGACTGGTATATAGTACTGCTGTTACAAAACTATATCTATATTCCAATAACTACTACAAACTGCTACAAAGTGACTTGAAATATAAACTAGAAATATCAATGTAACATTAATGACATTTTATTACTTATTTGCAGACGAGCGCTATTATCATAATTGTTTTGCAAAATGCATAAAGGTTCAAACTCTAAATTCAATGAATAGCTCAAAACCGTAAATTCCTAATGTTTAGATGATTTCGAATTAATCTGTATTTTAAGCCACTTGGATTTGATGAGTTTATTATAATGAATATTTATGTTATAAGATAAGCTCAAATAGTTCATTAAAGTTTCTGTTTGAACTTTCATTTTGTACTACATGAATATTAACTAATAATTAACAAGCGGTCTGACAAGCAACGACTTCCTGTAGTGTAAATTATGTATTTATATTAATTAATAATTCGCTAAACATGGTTATAAAAGGATTTAAGTCGAGAAAATTTACCTAGCTTAGAAAAGGTTGTACTAACCTACCGTATTATAAAGTAAATATATTCTACGAGTACATAATCATCCAAAATGTACAATTATAAAATGTTGTTGAATGCAATACCTAACACTCACACTTTCATGAATTTGTTTTTCTATTTAAACAAACACTTGTGAAGACGATGACCTCTTTCTGCATTTTATGAACAGACGTTGAGGGTGAAGGGGCGTTTAGTAAATCTTTTTGCGACACGTCTGTTTTTTAAATAGTGAAAAATACAAACAAAATATGTATGTTAAACCTCAACGCTGCCATGCACATTTACTGCTTATAATTTTTGATATAATAGTGCTAAAATTCAGTAATTAGTATACACAATAGGATAATAATATTTCTTAATAATGTATTATATAATAATAATACATTACGAAATAAGATTAGTTGTATAACAGTCTAAGTATTTTTTTATTTTCAGAAATACAAATCAACCGAATGTTTAAAAATATTTATAAACATGTATAGCCATGTTAAGCTTACTTAAATTTATTTAAATATAGAATGAAAAATAAGCCGATATAGGCAGGGATTCGAACCCGCGATCAGTGGGAAACCGTCCCGTCGCTATACCAACTGAGCTACCGTATCGCTATCCGTCTCGGTGAATTAAGCATTCTATATGTGATCGTCTTTATCGGGATGGTGGTGACATCTATTAGGTGTTTTTCGAAAATCCTAACCAATGTTTCTAACTTTGCAGTATAGATAATTAGGAATGTTTTCGTGTTTTCGTGTGAAAACCAACGAACTGATCAGACCAACGAACTGATCAGGAATAAATGTATAGTTAGTTTGTACGCGGTAGAAGTGGGAGCGAGAGGTATTACAGCAAAATCTCTCTATAGCCTACTTAAAGACCTTGGCCTTTCTAGAACAAACATCGGTTCATTTCTAGAACGTATTTCAAAGGCGGCATTAGTAGGTTCTTTCCAAATTTGGTTAAGCAGGGAGAGGAGTGTGGAGGGTGTGGAATGGTGTGTAGAGAATTTATATCCTATGAAACCTATTCAACTCCGAAATATTTTTGATGATTGATAGCGATTGTTGTCCCTTCATTTTTAGTTTTAAAACTAGCGTACTAGTCATATATAAGATTTTAACTGTGTATATTTATTCATATTTTTTACAACGTGCGTTTTCTTTTTTTTTTCTTTTTTAATTACAAATTAACTATTTGTTTCCTGTTAATGTCTAATTATTAGTAATTAGATTGGGTATAATATATTTTGAGTATACATTTTTGTGTGCATATACATAAATAAATCCGAACAATCAACGAAGCTTCAATATTCGGGAGAGACAATGAATAATAATAAGAATATTGCCAAATTATTTTCACAATCTTATTAGGCGATTGAGGACTGAAAATTTGCTGAGTTTCAATTGAGCAAGTTGCCAAAATAATTTGCACCATTCCTTTTTTTCATTAGAAGATATTTTTTAATACATTCTTCATGAAAATAATCTGTTTTTATTGTAAATGTAAATCTCGCGTTTATGTAATAAGTTATCTCTTTCTTTAAATTCGGGTAACTGTCTTTCATAAAATACATTGAAATGACTCAGAAATTCACTGTAATAATAAAGTAAAAGTGGTTGTTTCTACATATTTTCGGTTAAAGCGATTGATGTGAAAAATAACTTTGACATCAATTATTTTTCAAGGTCTATCATAAACATTTTATTATGCAAGATACTCATTTTTCATAAAGAAAGGTAATTTTTAAACCATTCGTCGCCAAAATAATTTGAAAAAGAAACAAGAACTTTTACGTTCACTGATCATATAAAGATAGGAGCATAGATTGATGATATAAACATTTTATCCCACCGGGTATAGGACTCCCATATATAAAGTAACCCAAAGTAAAAGTTATGTATATTATTCAGAGATTTTCAATTTCAGTTGTAGTGCCCAGAAATTGTTTGTTAATTCTATTTTAAAGTTTAGTTTTCTACTAAGGATTATTATAATTTAATTTGTTAACATATTATACTCTCAACCCTAAAGTCAGACGAGATTGTTATTAACTCTCAAGGTCTTTACAATAATATATATTTATATATATGTCAGTGTTACGATATGTTTTTTTATTATTTCTTTTTATTTTCTAATACTTCTGTTACTTTACAGCAATGCAATAAAGTATATTTTATAAGACTTTAATTAATATATTCTTGTTACAAGTAAACATATAAATTAGATTCAAAAGAGGATGTAAAGGTTGCAAAGATGCACTAAAAGTCTTTCATTTAATGTAAAGGCTTAGTATATATTAGCACACAAAAAAGTAGGCACAACATAAACAGTTTTAATTTTCAAGTTTCAGTTGTCGGATTTTAATGCTATGTATTTTACAAGACTGATTACTCTCACTAGATTAGGACAATACTATACTCATAAAACTTTACTTAGATATGTCATGTATTACTATTTGTGTACAAAAAAAAATGCAAACAAAGAAATGTATTAATATCCTTTTATAAATATTTCATCATATATTTTAAAAATACTATACCTATTAAAAATAATGTTACTGTCCTTTACACCGCCGGTTTTTGTTTTTTGTATGTTTGTGTGGAAACATCCTAAAAAATAATACTAGAAATATTTTGTTCTAATTCCGGTTTATATAAATATGTAATATTTTAATACTCGAAGTCAAAGTATAGTTTGGATACTTTGTACTTCAGATTTTTTTCTAATTTTCATGGTAAAACAAAAAACTGTTTTCGTCAAAATACAACAAAACTACTAGATCGAATTTTTATTATTTATAGCTTATAAATTAATATTTTGCTAGTCACCATTTTCATCACTCCAAACAATAATATATTTTCTCAGAAAAAATATAATTGCTTTTAAATCCGTTCCGGTGTATTAATAACAACAATAAAAGTACAATCTATCTAGCAGACAACGTTGTTTGCAGCAACAAATTTTCAAAATGTATAAAGGTTTTCTATATTATATAATATTATGAAATAATTTTGAGAGTATTTTACTACTCATTTTGTTACATTCTATCGCTCCATTACAAAGCAATCCAAACACACATAAAATAAATATTGAATGACAGAATCCCTGATAAAATAGACGTTTTTGACGTTTATTAAATTTGAAAGACGATTATAGTAAGAAACGTCTTATTTAATAAAAAACTACGTGGATCAAATTATACGAAAACAACGTTCATATGGTCACAAATAAATTGAATTTTGAGCAAAAGAATTATTAATATGTTTTTTATTTTTCGTACTATAGGCTACGGTGTCCGGTGTACGGTGACCGGACCAATGAAAAACCAGACATTATCTGTGATGTCACTTGTAAACAGTGGCAGCTCAGGTTTTAGGAACCTCGGAATACAAACAAAACTGCCTCTTCGATCAATGACCGGTATCCAAGGTACAGTGAGCTCACTGCTTACAACGACGTGTTACCTGAATGACAGATATCCTGCAGAAGACTAAGACAATAAGAAGAAGAAAACAATACATCCTCCACCCTGACGCCACCGCTGCCATATTCAAGTACTGAGTAGAAGAAAAATTCTACGGAACCCTACTATTGAAGAAAGTTCTTTGGGATATTCTTAAGTATAAAAGCGTTTTCAACTTATGCAAACTACACATTAAAAACAATGATAAAAGTATCTTCTGTGTACTTTATTCGTAAAGTCGTTAAGTTTGAAATATTTTAGGGCTGATAGTTATTCTTGTATAACTGTATTAAGAATACTAACTTTATTACAGCTTACGGTATTACACTTGCGACTTGATTTAATTAAAGTTCCTTATTGACTAAAATTGCGGATATGACTCTATTATTTATTATATTGAATTTCATTTTAATTTTAATACGACAGCATTTGAAATTAAAATAAACATTAATCCAACATAGTTATTTTTAATCCGAAAATAATATAAATACAGTCCATTTTATCCCAATCCAAAATATTATACTTGAAACTTCAAAGCTGTGAAGTTTTTTCAAACTTCCTAGAAACTACATAAATAAAAATGAACAATTTTAAGCAAACAAAGCAACGTCATCTAAAATTAAAATTATCACAGTTTATAAAATAATTTTATTTAGTAATCTTGTTTAACCGATCTTATTTTTCGGATCTTCTAATAAATTGACCCTGTAAATGCTCATGCAAATCTCTGTTAGAATGTTCCGAAGGATGGTTTAGTATTAAAATAATAAAATGTGGAAAACTGAGTCTTGATATAATTTAGAATTAATGAGTTAAAATTTCGAAAATCCTAAAGCTAAGCGATGTTTTTAAATTTTCAGTATAGATTAAAATTAAATAGATGCTACAATCGAAATGTATGAAAAATTTTTAGCCATGTTAAGCTTATTTAAATGGTGACCTATTGTAAAGCTTCCCGTCGCTCTACCAGTTGAGCTACCGTAATGTACCCTTTCTACGTACGTGGACGATTGTGTTTATTTCACGAAATTTTCGGAGCTAATGAATGAGGAATTTGACTATACGATTCGATATTATTATTTCGTTATTTGTCTTGGTAACTTACTTGCATTTTGGGTTCTTCCTTTATTAAGCGGTCCCCTGACGCAACAACTTCATAAAAACATTATTTTTATCCTTTTTAGAGGTCTGTTTTGATCGGTATATTTTTACATTTTTATTTTTTTCCTCTTTTTAAATTTATATCATTTTTTTCTATGTTGTACTAAATGAACCTATGAAAAGACAAATTTTCACTTGATTAGGTTTTTACTATCAATATTATAAAAGAACCTTTTTCCAACACCAATAAAAGCTCTATATTTTGGTGACAGCTGGTTCTATTTCGACCAAACATAGCTAAGAGCCATCTCGATAAATCAAGCTTTCGATTTAAAAAAATCGCTGTCAAATCCGCCCACTCGTTTGCTTTCTACTTACCACAGACAGACACAGAGATACACAGATACACAGGTCACACTTATAATTCCCATCTTTTTGGGTCGGGGGTTTAAAAATAAATAATTGGTCTAATATATAATTAAAATATTGAAACATTTATCCCTTTAATTTCATTATTAAAAACAATAGCTCTTTTAGTAGTTTCGCAAATTAATTAGGGACGAGATTTCCACATACTCGTTAGAATTTATACATACTTACATAACATAGAAATACATACTAAGAAACATACATACATACATACATACATAGAAATACATACATACATAGAAATACATACTTACAAACTATATACAAAACTATTGTGTATATTGTCGTTGTTTTATTTTAAAATAAAAAGAAGTAGAGACCTGTAAGGTATGCGGTGTGTTATGTTTATTTAACATTATATGTGGGTGGATTGTTTAAAAATAAATTGGCGAACGAATCAGTAAATATATATCATCAGGAATATAACAAGGGGGACGATATAAATTACGAATTCACGTGTTGTTTTGTGTGATTAACAAGAAATTATTGCAGTAAGATGTCGATGGGCAAGATTTCCGAGTTCAATGACCGATCTACAACTGGCGCTTATACGTGGAACGGCTGGAACAATACTTTATTGTTAACAAGATCACGGCTGATTTACAAGTCCCTACCCTGGTGACCGTGATGAGTTGAGCGGGCTACGAGTTGCTGGTGAACTTGTGCACGCCAGATAAACCAACTTCCAAAACATTTAAGGAGTTAGTGGACATTTTGGAGAATAATTTACAACCACGCCCCAGTATATTGGCGGAGCGGTTTAAATTTTATCATCGTAAACAAAATAGCAACGAGAAAATATCGAACTAAAAAAAGTTGTTTAAAACGTGTGAATTTGGACAGTTGCTTAATGAAAGCTTGCGTGATCAGCTGATGTGTGGATTGGCAAGTGAAACGATACGTCAGCGTTTATTTGCAGAAGACAAGCTAGATTTCCAAAGAGCTTGCAGTCTGGCATTGAGTATGGGAGCAGCGGAAAAAGATGCAGCCTTGGTCGAGACGAAAATAGGAAGAAGTTGCTCGTCAGCGGATTGCCAGGCAGTTTCATCAGTGAGATGAGTGTCCTCCTCCGATTTCAATATCAGTAAATGTAGACGATAGGATGTTAGAAATGAAATGTGATACAAGCAGTGCCGTGTCATGTATTAGTTATAATACGTATGAAAAATACTTTAGGTATATACCAATTAAATATTGTAAATTAATGCTCACGTATTATACGGGTGAAACAATCCGACCGGTTAGAGTAATAAAACCGCTTGTTGGATACAAATATAAGGAAAAATGTTTAAATTTGTATATCATCAATGACGGGTAAACTATGTTATTGGGAAGACAATGGTTAATGGAACTGGATATTGTATTGCCTAGGACGATTTTCAAAGTAAATAATGTAACAGATGAAAGTTTTAATGTTAAATAATTCAGTTCCAGCTATTGTGAGATGTTTGCTGAGTGCTTGGGTCGGTTCACTGGCGGCAAGATCGGCGTCCATTTGCGACCTGAAGCGCGGCCGGTGTACATACGCGCGCGCCCGGTGGCGTACGCGCTGCGCGAACCGGTGGGGCAGGCGCTGGACCAGCTAGTGCGTGATGGCGTGCTCAACCCGGTCAACCGTTCCGACTAGGCCACGCCAATTGTACCGGTCATTAGAAGAGATGGTAACATTAGGATATACGCTGACTATAAAATAACTCTAAACAAGGTACTAGATGTCGACCGTTATCCCCTGCTGAGGGTGGAGGATCTTTTAGCTCGGTTACACGGGGGAAGGGGGAAAAATTTACCAAAATTGACATCTCACAACCGCACACACAATTAGAGTTAGATGATATCCGGGAATATACTGTCATTAATACGCACAAAAGGATGTTCCGTTACAATCAACTTGTATACGGCCTTGCGTCCGCCCCAGGTATTTTTCAAAAGAGTAAAGTACATATTTCAGTTTATATTTCAGTCGTTTATATGTCCATCTTTAGCACAAAAATGTTTTTTTATATATATAAGTTAGTAATGTAAGTAGGTGTAGTTAAATAAGAATGGAGGTGTAAGGTATGTTTTATGTTTATTTAACATTAAATGTGGGTGGGTAGTCTAAACATAAATAGCGAGCCATTCAGACGTATTGTGTTTCATTAAATATATATCATCAGGAATAAACAAGACCAAAAGTTATTCACGAAATATTACGTTTTGCTCGTGATTCCAACCGTGAATTTCAACTTCGGACGAAACTTCGCTATTACCTTAGTTGAGCTCGCTATGCCGTGATGCAGATATTAAGAAATTCCAACCAACGTTTATATCTTATGTTATCCAATTAAACTTTTTTAAATTTAATAATTATAGTTTTGTTTGACCATAAGAACATTTTCAAAGATTAAATTTTAAATCAATGGGATCAATTAAAACATGTCGCGCAATATCATTATATTTAAATATTCTTAAAGAAAATAGGTAATACCATTTATAAGGCAATAATTTAATGATGTTAAATTCGTTCAATGGAAAATGATATAGTTAACATTTCTTATATAATTTTATCACATTTTAATCTCTTTGAAGTACTTTTGCTTCCGCATTTTCAATTTATATTTTTCCTTTTTGGATCTGGAAAAATCCTTTACAGAACTGTTTCTATATTGAATAAAAATTTCATTGAGGATATATTGTACAACAAAGTTATACCTACCTATTTTATTTTTCTATAAAAATATTATATAAAACGATGTTTTATATAACATTTTTATAGAAAATATGTTTATATAATATGTTTATTATAATATGTTATTATATTTTATATGTTCTATATAATATTTTATTATATAAAACGATTTTTATTGTTAAAAAAATAGAATAAAGATATATTCAGACGCTTTTTTTTTTACATCAGTTTATAGGAAGTAAATAATAAGTACAAATTCTGCACTAGCAGTTTTAATTGAATATTTGTCTGAATTCACAAGAGACTAGTAATGTTACTACTCACGTTATAGACTATACATACATTCATTTTTTGAAAATAATAATCAGACTTTAGGTAATAAGTGAATTTATATATTAAGTAAAGTTTCAACTCTTATACAAATAATACATAGTAATAATAAAATTTGTAATAACTATAACAAAAAAATAGTCTAAAAACACACATCTATGATCTACTTGACATTTAGGGCATTCAATTTTTGCTTTTCTGTGGCCGATAGTATGACGATATGTATGGAATTTTGGTATTACAGCAATTAAATAGCCCTAGGTGACTGAAATCAAAATTGAATCAATGCAACGAATTACACTAACACATTTGCTATAAATTCGATATCCATCAGAAAATAAAAAGGGCCTGCGAATAGGGTTAAATGTAAAGTTAAGTCACAGGCTTAGATTTCTGCGAGTATCGATCTATTATACGTTCTTTTTAACCCCGACTAAAAAGAGGGGTGTTATAAGTTTGACCTGTGATCTGTGTATCTGTGTTACTGTATGTCTATCTATGGCAATGTAGTGGCCAAACGCGTGGACGGATTTGAATGCGGTTTTTTTAATCGAAAGCTATGTTTGTCGCGATGATGCTTAGCTGTTTGGTCGAAATAGAAACATTCGTCTCCAAGATATTGATGTTTTATTGGTAAAAGGTTCTTATGCAAAAATTAGCTGTTCCCAGTTTCGCCCGCGCTATATAGGAAAAAGAGCGTTGTTATGTAGGTCAAAAGGTTTTTACACTTATTTTCTCAGGTAAAGTACTTTATTAGGGATAGCTGGGGATAGCTGTAGACTGTAAAAAATATATATTTATATGGCTTATGATCGTAGTCATAAAGAGTCACAGGCAACAGCTAGTGAAAATATAAAACTCTTCATCATAGTGTTATTAGTGATTGGAAATTATTTTAACTCTAAATGTTTATATTTATATATTTATTCCTATGTATATACCTATATGAAAAGTCTTGAATCATGTCAAGTCTTAATACATTTATAATTTATTACATTGTCGAAATTTTCACGCGGATCCTTATTTTTTGCCGTATTAAATATAGGCAATATTTAATACGGGAATTATTTAATACTATATTAAAAATTTTACCTTTAGAATACTACATTATCCTTCTGATGATTATGATCATAAGGGATAATGTAGGATTCCAAAGGTAAAATATTTCTTTAAATCGGTCCTGTAGTTTCGGAGCCTATTCAATTCAAACAAACAAACAAATCTTTCCTCTTTATAATATTAGGATAGATTAATAGAAATACCTTAACAATTGAAAATTTGTGTATCTGTAGGTTCATTTAGTACAATTAAGAAAACAGAGACATAACATTAAAAAACAGAAAAAAAAATAATTAAACTTTAAACACTTGTTAATGGTTTACGATTCTATACAATTGTTTACAATTTTGTACAATTGTTTACAATTATATTCTGTTAACATTTATGTAGAATTAATTAAAAAAATGTAATAATTGATTATTTATTTTTAACAGTTTTGTAATATGGTTCGAAAACTTTACAGACAACTTGAACATCCAAGTGCAGAAGTTATGCAATAAATCTTGCAACCTTTTGAAAGTTTCAAACTGAAGAAGATTAAATATTCTTTTACACATTTCGTGCTTTATTCCTTCAAATAAATAGTCAAATTTGAAATATTATTACTTCTCGGTATTTATTAATATCGCTAGATTATATAAATTATTTTTTTATAAAAGCTATTTTATACCTACTATATGTAAATGTATTACGGTATATTTAAAGAATATTAGAATTTAGTTTGGATAAAATATAATCATAAAATGTTTAATTACCTGCTGTTCGAAAATTGTATATTTTAATTATATATAAATATAGGATGAAAAATAAACAGATACCCCAGGGATTCGAAAATATATGAAGTGTTTGTTAACATATAAACTTGAAACATTATACCATACAAAACTAAAAGATGTGTATGGACTTCTCAAATGTGTTAATGATAATATTTATATTATTTACCAAGATCTTAAAATGGCTCTGAAAGTAATAATACAAATATATTAAGTATATTTTAAACATTATAATTGTTGGTATTTATTTTTCTGCATTAAATTGGATTACTTTGTAAGTAGTGGAATAGAACATTGATGAAGTAAATGAAAATTAAGGATGTGCATAAAGAGTAAACAAGAATTACGAAGGATATATATTTTTTAAATTTATTATTATATCATACTTAAATACAACTTACAAATAAACATTGTTCCGCAAAACTGATAGATCAGTTTGACTGCGGAATCGGGAGCCTATTGTTATTGTATTGTTATTGTATTGTTATTGTATATTTGCATTAACAGATATAATAAAATAAGTAATATTGTAAATGGTTTATTTAATATGCCAAGCAAGAAAACTGCAACAATGCAAGAAAAAGAAAATAATTATGTATGTCTTAAAGCATTACTTTGTTAGATTCAAAAGAATGTTAGTATGTACCAAGGAGTAAGAAGAATAATAATATATTTTGTCTTACCTTGAATGGTTCTTGTTGTTATGAAAATTGCCATTTTAATATTTAACTCGTTTTAACAAAACAAAAGGTTCAATCATCGAAGTTGTTGATCTCCTTTATAACATAGTAATTGTTATAAAAGTATAGCATCCACATCTTTTTAAATTATTGTGAACATTATTATGTTCTCTTGAACCAATGATACTACCTTAATAGTGAATTTTAAACTTATTAATCTTTTTTAGATATAATATAATAGATAAAATTCAATGAAAAAAAAATCTTATATCAACTGTTAAATAATACGACTAAAAGAGCAGAATATGTTTATCTTTTTCATTTTATGTTAGGGAGAAACAAATAACATGTATGAAATTGCTGCGATCGACCTACTTTATGGTCGATATAATGTAAACGTTGAGTATAAAGTTGAACTCATACTATCAATCATAGCCAAAAACTCATAGTTTCTTGTCAGCACGAACGAAAACCGACAAACTTTACTTTAACGTTAAAACTTATACTATGCACCCCATTACAGTACAGTATATGAATAAATATTTAGAGAACTCTAAGCATGTTTATTTATTTTAAAATAAAGGTGACAAATGAAGCTCACAGATATTATGAATTGTATGTATTGTTCTTTCAGAACGAAATAAGAATAATCAGAGTGTCAGATGCTCCATTTATTCGATATACCTTTCGGACCTTCCAAACCGGACCATTAGTTCACGCAACTTTAATTAGTATATATTTTCAGCATTATATATGTGATAAATCTATAATAATATAATATTAAAAAGTATATATATTTATTTATATTCTTTATTGTATACCACTTAAAAAAATACATTTAAACAATTACAAATAAAATAGATACCGGCTTAAAGAAAAATATCATTTAATAGATACCCCATTTATTAATTAAAATGATTATTGTTAGTTAAAATTTCCTTTAAGCTTAATATGTACCTAACTATTAAAATTATTAATTGTATTGACATTTTACTATGCGATGCGATATTTGGTACTTTAAATTATTGTCGTGCTTAATAAATTGTAAATAAAAATGTTTGAATAATTAATGATCAATTAATAATTTATTATAATAGACTTGCATGAACCGAAAATTAAGAAATTATTTATTATTAAGATCTGCAATTGTAATATTAAGTCAACTTCATGTTATTGAGTTATTGCTATGGCGGGAGATGATCTAGGGAATATAGTGAAGTCATGTGGGAGCTCAAAATAATTGCTGCTCAAGTAGTGGAACAGTACGAATGTCTCTGAAACTTTGTAACGCTACCCATTGAATAAACGAAGCTATAATTAGTTGTGAAGTTTTATTTTGAAGACGAAATAACTAACCACCATCATGAGGACGACACCAATGCTGACGTTACACTTTTAAAAAACTACTTGAGGTCTTTTCTCCGACATATATACATATATATATATATATATATACATATATATATATGTGCCATGTGATATTATATTGTTAGATTTAACTAAAATTTTTAAGAAATGGACTTTTTTTTTGTACAATATTGTAGATACGATTATTACTCCAATGCTTAATCACAAAGGAACTGTTAGACGAAGCTTCTTAGCAATCCATGGATTCACCGCGCGGGTGCCGGGCCCATCGCGTTGCAAGGAGAGGAGTGCAAGCAGTGCCTGGGACTTGCGACCCAGGAGTAGGTTTAAGGGGCCCCTTTATTATGCGCAAAAACGCTCACCTTCACCCTAAACACTCCTCTCCCTACCTAACCAAATATGGAAAGAACCTACTAATGCCGCCTTTGAAGTACGTTCTAGAAATGAACCGATGCTTGTTCTAGAAAGGCCAAGATCTTTAAGTAGGCTATAGAGAGATTTTGCTGTTATACCTCTCGCTCCCACTTCTACCGCGTACAGACTAACTATAAATTTATTCCTGATCAGTTCGTTGGTTAGTTCGTAATACTTATTGAGCTTGAATGTGTGATCCCTTGGGATGTTTGTTTCCCAAGGAACAGTAAGCTCCACAAGTATCACGCGCCTCAGATGTTTCGAATACAGGAATAAGTCCGGTCTGGATGACGAAACACCAACATCCCCAGGGATTTTGTAATGCTTTTCATACGTGTCCATCATGAGAATCCAATCAGGAGCCGCGCCTAATATTGAATAAGGCTTCGCTTTTGATTTTTTGGAGGAGCCTTCTTTAACGAATTCTATAGATCGTTCGGTGGTTGTTATACCCTTCCGCGCTCTTGCTACTGAAAGACTAACCGCTTCCCGTATGATTTCTAATACCTTGTCGTGGCGACGCGAGTATTGACCTTTATCTAGAAGTACCCTACACCCTACTAATAGGTGTTTCGCGGTTCCTATTGCCTCCCCACAGATGTTGCAAGACTTTTCGGTGGCTTTGCCCCATCTTACTAAATTACTTTGATCTGGGAGAGTCATTTGGAATGCATTAAGATAGAATGTTAATAATGCTGGGGACCAATCATAAATTAAGGTGCGCCACTTCAAAGCTAATGGAATACAAAAATCTCCTATGGTCACCCATTCGTTTTGAATTTCTAGGCTCATCGCGTGGAGTCGGTAATTATCGTTTTCGTCTTGTCGAATAAAAGATTTTGTTATGTCTATGTCTTGAACTTTCCTACTTGATCCTAGCCCTACTTTATTTGTTTGAGCACCTATCATAAACTTTTTATGGAATTGAAGTCGTGACTCGAGCTCTGAGGCAACTTTGTCTTTTGGGAGAGAAGTTACAGTATCATCTTTAGATTTTCCGATGATATGTCTTTTGGTAACTCTTAGATGTTTGTAGAGCTCCGATGGTTTCTTTAATTTTAATCCAAAGTTGTTACGGTCTCTAAATAAGGTTGAAGAGTCCGCTGAGTGCGCTAACCCGAGCCATAACTTCAATGTCTTTATGACGCTTGCATCTAACTTTGACAAAAGGGTTTTATTTATATCATACACGAGGAAAGGCCAATTTAGACGTGATGTTAAATAATTATCGTAAATCCAAGCTTTTTTGACGTTACTTATTGGTTGGTTGTCTACCTTTTTGAGATCGTTTAAAAAGCTATCGACTATTACATCCAACGATGGAGTACGGCCTTGGTAATCGATTTTTTTACCTAAAAATTTAAACGGAGCTGCTTCCGTAACCGTACTAACGCACTGACCGCCTATTATAAGACCCGGATCGTAAGAGGTATATTTGGTGTTCCGTCTACCCAGACACAGACTAAAACATTTACTTGGTTTTGTCCTCAATCCGCCCGTCCACGTACAGAAATCCTCAACTACATTTAAAAGTACCTGACATTGTTTCGGATTACGTGTCAGTATCGCGAGATCATCTGCAAAAGCTAGTATGGATTCTGTGTATTTGTTGTTGAACTTAAACCGATAGCCCCACTTTTTTTCATTTCTAATTAATTTGTCTATTAAAATATTAATAACTATATTAAATATAATAGGAGAAATACAACAGCCCTGAAATAAACCAACGTTATAATTAAGTGGTTTTGAATGGTTTTTATTAAAAATTATTGAGAATTTTAATTTTGAATAATATGATGCAATAATGTCGCGAACTACTATAGGAAAGTTATACCATTTAAGCGCGAACATCATTAGTTCATGTCGTACCGACCCAAAGGCGTTTTCTAAGTCTATCCAACAAACCGTAATTTGTCTCTCGCTAGTTCTAGCATCTTTAAGGCTTTCCGATATTAACGTATTATGTTCCAGGCATCCAGAAATTCCGGGCAAAAACCCTTTCTGGTGATTAGGCCTGAAATATCTATTGTTAATCATGAATTGCGTCATTTTAGTTTGTAAAAAAGAGAAAAATATTTTGGAAATTGTATTTGTTAGGGCTATCGGTCTAGTATCCTTGGGATTATTGACATTGTCGTTTTTCGGAATGAGGACAAAAAGGGCTTTTCCGAACGATACCGGTATTTGCTTTCTTGACCAGATTTTACCGAATATATTTAAAAGATGTTTATGGAGCGACGGACATTTTTTGTAAACTATATAAGGGATACCATCCGGACCTGGTGCTGACTTAGATGGTTTCATTTTAATTATTTTATTGATTTCCTCCAAAGTTGGTGGGTTGGCTTGAAAATCTTCAGTAGGAGTCTCAGGTTTGTGTTCGTTTGGATCCCCATATAGTCTTTGGTTTTCTGGCACTTCGTATGTGCTTTTATAATGGTCGAAAATTTGCTCGTTGGTCAAGAGAAGCTTACCTTTTTGATCTTTGAAAATGTTTTTTGAGTATTTAAAAGGATTTTTATCAAAGTCTACTTCATGTTTTGCCCGATCAAAGCTATCACGATTTTTCGTTATTTGATTTGTTATACCTTGGATAAGTTTAAGAATTGATCGCAATGCCCTAGACAGTTGGTGACTAAGTTGATTATCGCCTAAGGCTTTGGCTATACGAAGTTTCTTTATAAGATCTCTTTTTTTCCTCCTCATTTTCAATTTAAAACCGTTTTCTTTATTTTTGTGAGCATAACGATTCGTAGGTGGATAGTGCTCATTAAAGTAGTCGTAAATAGTATTTTGGAAAGTCTCTACTTGCGCGTCGAGTACCTGATTTGAGCCCGGGTGCTCTAACAGGGCCGCTATATTTTGGTCATGTACTTTCCAGGTTGATTGTTTAGTATTTGGAATGCTAAGACGCGTCCGGATGGTCATGGACTCCTGGTAGTTTTCATTCAATGGCTCACCATGAGATATATGAGGGTAAACTCTATCCGCAGTGAAAACTGAAGATCTTACCGACGGTTGCCGCACTTCAGCACCATTGTGTGTTTTAAGATGTTTAATAAACCAGGCTCGTCTTTTGTAATTTTTCCCGCACGTAGGGCATTTCAGTTCCGTTATCGCGCCGTTTTCGCCGTAATTGTCAACCGGTGGACAGTTCTTCCGCCCCCCCTCTCGGACTGTCCTAGGGGTATTTTTCTTATTTGGACTTTTAGCGTTTATCGACGTTCCCGGGCTTGGCTTGCTAGGCCATCGCCCTCGGCTGTCTTTCCAGCAGTCTGCTGTCTTCCCAGCTGCCAGCTGTCTTTCCAGCGTCAACTGTCTTTCCAGCGTCATCCCGTCTCTCCGGGCTGTCAATTTAGATAAGACGAAGCTTCTTAGCAATCCATGGATTCACCGTGCGGGTGCCGGGCCCATCGCGTTGCAAGGAGAGGAGTGCAAGCAGTGCCTGGGACTTGCGACCCAGGAGTAGGTTTAAGGGGCCCCTTTATTATGCGCAAACACGCTCACCTTCACCCTAAACACTCCTCTCCCTACCTAACCAAATATGGAAAGAACCTACTAATGCCGCCTTTGAAGTACGTTCAATGCTTAATCACAAAGGAACTGTTGGGCTTATTGAGAAAAATGTTTTGAATTTAGAACTACGTTGCTGTAGATTTCTATAAAAATGAACACTGAAAATTAACTCATACATTTAATAAATCCTACACCTTCACTATAAGAAAAGTATTTTCAATATTATTCTATATTTAACAAATATAAACATTGTTTTATGTTTTTGAAAAGAAGCCTAATAATTGTCGCCTTTATAAGTCCATAATTATAGATTGAAAATGTAATGTTCAATTTAAAACTTGTATTAACAAAATTATTTTTATTTGAGGAATGGGTTTATTATATTTTACATAAGGTATATTTTAAATATTCGTTATTTAGAGAATTGTCCGCTGACCTTCTTTTTAAATATAATTACTTTACGAGCTAAAATATAAAAAAAAATATATTACAATTTTTTATGTTGCTTTTTTTAAATTAAAATTCTTGATAGCTTTAATATATTTTTAAATGTGAATGGTATCCCAAGACTTAGATAATTACTAACGACTAAACGTTAATGTATGCTAACGTTCCATATCACTTTATTGTACAACTTTGATGAACGCGATAATAAATGAATAAGCCTGTAAAATAGAGCCTGATTAATGAAGCTTATTTGTTAGTCGCAATCTGTGCAGATAAATTGACTGGAGCCGAAGCATTAAGGCAATAATATAAACGTATGGTCCATTTTGTGGAAACCATATTCATAACTGTAGTTTTTGAAGCCATAATTATTGCCCTGTTTTACTATTTTGTAATCGAGAGGAACATAAATACTTATAATTATAGAAAACATTGTTAGAAAACAAGATTGTAATAATTTTTTTTACTACCTTTTACTTATAGTCCTAGCATTATTTAGAATATGCTAGGACATTATTTAGAATAATGTAATATATTAAGAAAAATCCATAAAGTAATATTTAAACTGTTAAAATAAAAGCAACATTTTAGTTGTAGTTTAAAATCACGTATTTTATTTTTGCTACTTGAAAACACAAAAGACTTTTAGCACAGAAAGTAAGCTTTTAACGAGTGTTTTTATAAAGAGCGTTTTAGTTGAGATGTGTTTTTGTAAATCCTTTTAGGACGTGTGTTGTTTAAGAAAATTTGCTTTGAAGTCCAAAACACATTAAATTACGACCTATTTTGCCTCCTTGTTAGCGATAATTTTAAATATGTTATTTTAATTTTGACCAATATTTCGAGTGATGCTTAAGTACAATTTAATGATGATAATTTTAATGAAAATTTTCTAACTTGATATTACATAGTTTAGAAAAAAAAACATTGCTTCATGACAAAAAAGTTAATTAAAACAGCAAGTCATTTTATGAAGCTACACTATTATATTTTAAAATACAAACGTGACTTTATACCTGTATTGCGTTACATAATTAATTATGTTACTATAATTTTATTTACCTTTATTATAACCACAAAACTGCCAGTTGTAAGTAACATACTTAATATTTTTGATTAGTAAGTTACCAACTAATTTATAACTTTACACAAGTACACAGTACCATTTATAATTAAAACAATAAATCTTTATATCAAATTAAAATAAATTAAAATTAAAATAATCAAAATTTACATTAGTAGGCGTGTTACAACTTTCAAAATACTTTTGGAACTTACTAGTAATCTACATACAAGTATGTGAGATATCGTAAAAGCTAGACAGTCTTAACGGCATTCTATGTTGCACGTGCAAGGTTTAACATGGCTCTTTAAAGTAGCTAAAATACTCTGCGTGCACAAAAAGAAAGTAAGCAATATACAACGTTTTTTTGGTATAATCTTTACTAGCATACTTATGAACGTACAAATATATGGCTTACAAATTGACATCTGCGTTCTCTCTTAAATTTATCCAGTCTTTAAGGTCCATACTAACGTAATGCCTAAGATTAAAGAACCCTTCCAATTCTTACCCCGCTTGAAAGGTAGGAAATGGATTGTTATTTATTTATTTATTTATTTATTTATTTATTTATTTATTTATTTATTTATTTATTTATTTATTTATTTATTTATTTATTTATTTATTTATTTATTTATTTATTTATTTATTTATTTATTTATTTATTTATTTATTTATTTATTTATTTATTTATTTATTTATTTATTTATTTATTTATTTATTTATTTATTTATTTATTTATTTATTTATTTATTTATTTATTTATTTATTTATTTATTTATTTATTTATTTATTTATTTATTTATTTATTTATTTATTTATTTATTTATTTATTTATTTATTTATTTATTTATTTATTTATTTATTTATTTATTTATTTATTTATTTATTTATTTATTTATTTATTTATTTATTTATTTATTTATTTATTTATTTATTTATTTATTTATTTATTTATTTATTTATTTATTTATTTATTTATTTATTTATTTATTTATTTATTTATTTATTTATTTATTTATTTATTTATTTATTTATTTATTTATTTATTTATTTATTTATTTATTTATTTATTTATTTATTTATTTATTTATTTATTTATTTATTTATTTATTTATTTATTTATTTATTTATTTATTTATTTATTTATTTATTTATTTATTTATTTATTTATTTATTTATTTATTTATTTATTTATTTATTTATTTATTTATTTATTTATTTATTTATTTATTTATTTATTTATTTATTTATTTATTTATTTATTTATTTATTTATTTATTTATTTATTTATTTATTTATTTATTTATTTATTTATTTATTTATTTATTTATTTATTTATTTATTTATTTATTTATTTATTTATTTATTTATTTATTTATTTATTTATTTATTTATTTATTTATTTATTTATTTATTTATTTATTTATTTATTTATTTATTTATTTATTTATTTATTTATTTATTTATTTATTTATTTATTTATTTATTTATTTATTTATTTATTTATTTATTTATTTATTTATTTATTTATTTATTTATTTATTTATTTATTTATTTATTTATTTATTTATTTATTTATTTATTTATTTATTTATTTATTTATTTATTTATTTATTTATTTATTTATTTATTTATTTATTTATTTATTTATTTATTTATTTATTTATTTATTTATTTATTTATTTATTTATTTATTTATTTATTTATTTGATAATCCAACAGTTTACATACATAACTTTTTACATAAAATATTATATAACAAAAACAAAAAACCAAAATAGGATTACACAGTTTGGGCACAAATATTATTTTACAAACTAGAAGTCATATCCATTAAGTGTTCTCAAAAAAAAATATATATATATATATAATAGCAAAATAAAATATATAATAAGTGTGTGTGTGTGTGTGTGTGTGTGTGTCTGTGTGTGCGTGCGTGTGTATGTGTGTTTCAATGAGCTGCATCATTACCTTTGAGTGTTTTTTTAAAAGTTGTCTTTGACGTATTGAACAAGTCTATTCCTGAGTTAAACACATTATATGTGTTGACTATACGGCTTAGGACAGAATTACGTGCATAGTTAGTTTTTACTTCAGGAACATAAAACAGTTCTGTGTGACGGGTTCGGCGGTTGGGTACTCTGAAGTTTAAAGCGCTGACCAAATCGTTACAATCAATGTGTCCAGCCAATATATCGTGTAACATATATATATCATATTGGCAACGTCTGATTTCTAAAGTGTCAATTTTATAGAATCTACAAGCTTCTCTGTAGTCATTATACTCTCTAAAATCAATAAAGCACAAGAATTTCAAAAAGTTTTTTGTATCTTTTCTAGTTTATCTATATATTTTGAATAATTTGGTGACCAAATGCTACAGCAGTACTACAAAATACTTCGAACGTATGAAAAATATAATATTTTTATGGAATCAGTATCGTTAAATGTTTTGCATACACGTTTTCCTAGTTGTTTATAAGCTTTGTCAGTTATATGTTCTATATGTTCCATCATCAATAGTTTATGATCCAATTGAATACTAAGATCCCTCACTGAATTAACTTCTTGGACAGAATTATTATCAATGTTGTACATAAACTCAATATTTTTTTTTTCTAGAAAATGTTATTTTTACTGTTTTTTTCGTGTTGATGCAAATTTTATTTTCTTTGTAGTAATTGGTAAGGTTAATCAAGTCAAGCTGTAATTCCATACAGTCCGAAATTGTGTTTATAGCTTTGTAGATTTTATTATCATCTGCAAATAGTAGAAAACATATAAATAAGCGTTGTATAATAATGGACCCAGAAGGGAACCCTGCGGCACACCTGAAGTGGCAAGTACAAAATCACTGCGAGCACTGCCTATAACAACAGCTTGTTGTTATATATGTACGAGCGATATGTACGAGCAAAACCATCTATGCAAATCACCTTTGATTCCGAGAGCTTGAAGCTTCTGTAACAGGATAACATGATCTACCCGATCAAACGCTTTCTGAAAGTCCGTGTATATTACATCTACTTGCTGTTTTTTATCCATTGCCATATAAACAAAATTGGTAAAGATTGATAGATTTGTTTATGTTGATCGCTTAATCATAAAACCATGCTGTTCCAATGGTATTGATTTTTGAACGGTTGGCGCAATCGCATTGTGAATCAATCCTTCAAAGATTTTGCCTATAGCATTCAGAATAGAGATAGGCCTATAAAGTTCTATTTTGTTTCTTGCCCCTGTTTTATGTATCGGTATAACTAGAGCTTCTTTCCATTGGGTTGGGAAAGCGGCAAATTCGTTAAGAGATTTGTCAAATATTATTGATAGTGGTTCTGCTAGGTTATTGGCACATGGGGGGCCGTCGCCGGGAACCTCCTCGTGTGCCCGTCTGTTTCCCTTGTTGTTCGGATTCGTCCGGTGGCATCGGCAGCGGTACGGGCCGGTGCTCCCTGGGCAACAACGGTTTATGTGATCCTTCGGGTTTGCATTAGCCGTTGGCTAATACTCGGCGCGGTGGGGGTCGGCCATGGGGGTTTGTGCCCGGTTCATGGCTGGCTGGCGGGCAGGCTGCCTTTCGGGGTGGTCTGTCTGCGGGGGGGCTCGGGCCTCTTTCCACGTTGCCGAGCGCGACGCGACTTATGCCTTTTTCTTGCTGGTCTCGGCTGATCACCGTGGCCGGCGGTAAAGGCCTGTCGGGTTCGACGTTGGCCCCCCTACGTGAGCGGACTCACGTTCGACTCCAGTGTGTTGCAGTGAGGCTGTCTGCGCATCACTGGGTCTTATGGGAGTGTGCTCTTCCAGGGGGTCTGACCGGTGGTCTCCTCTCGGGGAGATAACCGGCGGCGGAGCTGGACACGGTCAATGGTCGAGTCGGTCTGTCCAACTGGCTCGATTCTGAGACTGAGTCCAGCTAGAAGGGGGTCTCGGCCCCCTTCAGAGGCAGCAGGCTTGGGTGGGGGGAAGGGGATCCCTCCACGATCTATCAAGCCTGCGAAAAAGGGATGGGTGCTCCTCGTTGCGGGGTGCCCTCTCCGTGGATCACGTCGGGGCATCGCGGTGAGTGCGAAAGCGATCCCGTGGTGTCCCATTATGACGGCGGCGGCAACCGTCAGGTTTAGTGAGTAGGAGTCTCACATAACCACCTCCATCATCCCCTTGATGGAGGTGTGTATCCATGAGGATTCCTGACGTTAAAAAAAAAAAAAAAAAAAAAAAGGTTATTGGCACATTTTAAATAGAAAATGGCTGGTATTCCGTCAGTTCCTGCACCTTTATTTTTATTTAAGCCTTTGAGTACTTTAAGTATAAGACCTTTACTTAGATAAACATTACCAATAGTATCTCCCGCGAGAGATATTGATACATGATTTTTACAATTAATATTGTTATGCTTTTCAAAAACGCTTTCAAAAAATTCACTGAATCCAGCACATATTTCTGTAGGATTGTTAAACTGGCAATTGCCTAAAGAAAGGGAGCTTGGGTAACCACTATTATTATTTCTTAGATATTTTTGATATCGCCAAAAGAGCTTTGGATCTTTTTTAAAGTCATTCTGCATTTTTGTTTTAAATATCGTGTAGCATTTGCCTTGCAATTTCTTTTGTCTTCGTCGTAATAGGGAAAATTCATCGTAATCTCTAGGATTCTTAAATGATTTCCAACGAGCATGAGCTTTAAGTTTTTCTTTAATAACATGAATTAATGATTTGTTATACCAAAAAAGATAGCGACAAGAAAAGCTTTTTGTAACAACCGGTACATGTTCATCTAATATTTGGTTGATAGTTTTATTAAATTTAGTAACTATTATGTCTATTGAATTACCTCTCAGTATATTTTGCCAATTCAATTTACTCAGAGTTTCATTTATAACATTATAGTCAGCCTTCTTGAAATTCCTTGTACGTAAAGGTGGTATTAACAGTTCTTTCAAAAGCAAATCAGAAGCATCTATTTCTAAGCAAGGATGATATTTGTCTTCAATAACTAAGGTTTTATTAGATTTTTGAACATTTAAGTAGATATTACTAAAAATTAAGTCGAGAGTATTATTACTGTAATTTGGTATTTTATTAAATTGTGTTAAGTTAAAGGAGCTACATGTTTCGATAAAATTAATGGATGCAGTCCGCAATACTGTAGATCCGCGATTAAGGTGCAATGGTCCTTCATTCCAATCAATGTTAGGGAGATTAAAGTCACCTGTAATTATAAAGCACTCTTCAGATTTTGACGTTAGAATTGAGGCCAAAAAAGTAGTCACTGTTTCCAACCTTTTTATTTGATAATTATCTGGCGGTATGTAAAACACGCCTATATTAAGATTTTGGTTATGTCCAATAACGTCTTTAGGGATGGTAATCCAAACGGATTCAACTCCAGCGCAACACCAATCCGATCTCTCCCGTGCTCGTAGTATGGATTTAGTACATACCATTACACCACCTCCATCAAGTTTGTATGATGTTCTTTTACTCCTATCGACGCGAAAAAAATCGTATCTACTGTCACACAATTCTCGCACATAGAAACCATCCTTAAGCCAAGTTTCGGTTACAAGTATTACTTCGTAGTCATTCTGAAGAATATTTAAGCGAAATTGTTCAGTTTTTGTTCGCAATCCACGAACATTTTGATAAAATAACTGTAAAGATTTATTCATTAAGGTAGTTAATTAAAAATATATATATATATAATAATAATAATAATAATCTCGTGGTACTAAGGAGCTCCTCCTTATTGACATGGCCATTAATGAAAAGGTTCGCCGAGGTAAGAAGGGTCTCTCCGCCGCCTGGATTGATTATAAAAAGGCCTATGATTCGGTGCCTCATACATGGTTGAGAAAAGTACTAGAAGTGTATAAGATTGACACAGATCTATGCGCTTTTCTTGATTCATGTATGAGGCAATGGACAACGGTCCTTTGTCTTCCAGGGGGCGGAGGAAGTCTTCTTACTTCCGAACCTGTAAGGATTGAGCGAGGTATTTTCCAGGGTGATAGCTTGAGTCCTTTGTGGTTTTGCCTGGCTTTGAACCCCTTAAGCACGTTGCTTAGGGATTCAAAACTGGGATTTCGCTTTCGCAGAGGGGGTGAGATCATTTCACATCTTTTGTACATGGACGATCTCAAATTATTTGCACCAAATAAAGCAGATCTGGTATCATTACTAAGCGTTACGCAAACGTTTAGTAATGACATTAGGATGGAGTTTGGTGTAGATAAATGCGCGGTTGCACATGTGCAGAATGGCCGAGTTGTAAATAGCGAATATTTACAACTCTCGGAGACAATGTCCCTCAGATCCCTCTCTGAAACCGAATCCTACAAATACCTTGGTATGTCGGAATGCTTAGGCATACTAAGTGGGGACATTAAACAGCTAGTGAAGGAACGCTTCTTTAACCGCTTGACAAAAGTCCTAAAAAGTCTTTTGTCAGGAGGTAACAAAGTGCGTGCATTCAACAGTTGGGTAATGCCCCTGCTGATGTATACTTTCGGCATATTAAGGTGGACTCAGACCGAATTAGATGCCCTGGACCGAAAGGCCCGAAAACTATTGACAATGTATCGCATGCATCATCCGCGCTCATCAGTGATGAGATTGTATATTCCACGGAAGTGTGGGGGTCGCGGCTTCCTTAATGCCAAAAACTTACACAACCGTGAGGTATGCAATCTTAGAGAATATTTCCTTCATGCTGAGTGTGGAATGCATCGGGACATTGTTGCAGTAGATAAAGGCCTCACACCGCTCTCCTTAGCCAAAGACAACTGGCATAAACCGGTAGTACTTAGCACTGACGACCGTATAAATATATGGAAGAGTAAGGAGCTTCATGGACGGTTCCACCAGGCACTCTATGGGCCTGATGTAGACCTTCTGGCGTCCGTGGCTTGGCTACGATTCGGTGATCTCTTTGGAGAAACCGAAAGTTTTGCTTGTGCAATTGCTGACGAAGTTGTCAAGACGAACAACTATCGGAAATACATAATAAAGGATGGCACTGTTGATATATGTCGTGCGTGCCACCAACCTGGGGAATCCATCAGACATGTTATTTCCGGTTGTTGTCGTCTTGCCAATGGAGAGTATTTGCACAGGCACAACCAAGTAGCCAAGATTGTCCACCAAGAACTTGCTCTTCAATACGGTCTGGTACCTTTTGAAGTGCCATATTATAAGTACTCACCGGAGCCAGTTTTGGAAAATGGTCATGCTAAGCTCTATTGGCCCCGATCTATCATAACGGACAGGACTATTGTAGCCAATAAGCCTGATATCGTGCTGGTAGATCGGTTAGAGCGCCGGGCATTTCTTGTTGATATCAGTGTCCCGTGTGACGCTAATCTTGTGAAAGCTGAGAAGGACAAACTGTCAAAATACTTGGACTTAGCTCACGAGATTACCGACATGTGGGATGTTGACTCAACAATAATTGTCCCGATGGTAGTTTCCGTCAATGGTCTTATAGCGACGAGTCTCGATCATCATCTCAAGAGGCTCTCACTAAAAAACTGGATCAAGGGTCGGATGCAAAGAGCAGCAGTTTTGGGTACGGCACGCATTGTGAGGAAGTTTCTTTCGCTGTCGCCCTAACCACCGACGGACTGGTTGTAAGGCCCACGTCGGCGGGATACTGTTTTTTATATTTATATTTATAATGTTGTTTTTTTTTAATGTTATATGTATAAATGTAAATAATAAGATTAATATGAAATAAATGATAATAATAATAATAATAATTCTAAAGTATATTAATAATTTATAATAAGGATTGAAGTTAGTGTTAACGGCAATCATTAGTTTCAAGTTACAATAAAATACTCTTAAAATTTGTTTACCAGTACATACGGTTCCGAGTATATTTTGTTTCTGTAATTGAAATATTACGTTGTACAAGAGTATAGTATAAGCTATGATGCAGGTGAGTATCGTGTATGTGATGTTGGTGTCGGTGAGTGTAATTATGTATAGTTTAAGTTGAGATTCAAATTTAAAATTGTTATTAATAAAATGTACTTTAAGTTCACAATCCTGGGAATGAATGACGTTAATTAAGACATAGTAAAAAAGTATCTGCAATGACTGATAATATGTCCAGTCTATTTGATTTTTCTCAAGTCCTTTTCTGAGTTTATAGTCAATACAGGGCATTCCTCGTTTTTCCTTAAAAAAATGTTGCAATTCCGAATCCAAACAAATCGATATGCTTTTTCTGTTGCAAGTGTTTTTGCTCTTCTAAACAACTCTTTATTCATAGGGGTCAGGTGTTCATTAACAAAGAATTTTCGTGGATCGCCACTAATTTCAATATTTTTAGTGTTGATGCCTCTGCATTTTCTTAAGCCTGATAGTATGGAGTCCTTTAAGTCGCGGCTTCTTAGCTTGACGACAAGCGATTTAGGTCTACCTTTGTTGTTCTGCATTGGTTGTACTCGGGTAGCAAATTCAATTTCTTCCGATTTTAAGTTCACTCCTGCATACTTAGCGATATTTATGACAGTGTGACGAAGTGATTCGCCTTTGGTTTCTGGTAGGCCCATTATTTCAAGATTTGCCATTCGAGACCACTGTTGTTGTTTGTTCGTCTGGGCTTTTAAATCTGAAATTTCAGTCTCAGATTTTAGTACCAATGATTCCAGTTCGATGTATCTTTCTTTCAAATCAGTGTATTCCATTTGCAGTTTGCTATGCGATTCCTTTAGATTTTTAATTTCAGAAAATAGTTCCTGAACAATCATGAATATTATGACAATTATCTCCCACCACAATTACCCTATGAATCTATATTCAGTTTTAGCCAAATTATTAACTTTCTCTCAGATTGATAATATTTTTCTAACGTAAGATTCTGTAGCATCATGTTATCTATATCATATCATAGCTAATATTGCTTATAGGGTAAGCAGGTGTATTGACCCTCACTGGGTAATCGGTCACCTCTATAACTCGATAACAACTAATAAAAGAATCCTACTATGTTCTTTTAGGCGCGGGGGTTGGTGTGTTTAGAATCAGTGACATGAACTAAGTGCTTATCTAATTTTAGTGCTTCTATCTAGTAAGTCCAGAATTTTAGTGCTTATTTATTATTGTTATTACTTTTCTACATACTTAAACATTCTATATAATGAAAACGTAAACGATTTTTGATTAATATATCGAACTTCAAATTTTAAATCAAACCAAAAACGTTAATCGTTTGGGGTGATACCGCTGAAGTGAACCTTATTTAGTTAGTTAGTTATTAATATGTTACTTTTGCAGTTTTTTACGGACATGTCAAAATTGCCAAAAGATCTGCACCAAGGCATTTTATCATAACATGCCATTTACTTCTTTATCTAAAGTAACTCCAAATGATATAGTATGTCTCTTTAATAAAGCATATGCAAGTTGCCAATATGAACAATGAAGAAGCTAGATCTCGATTTACTGGTATATACTCCTTGGAACCAAATATTTTCCCTGATCAAAAGTTTCTATTATCATCGTGGTTGGTCCAAAGCACAAACCCATATTAAAAATGTCGCCACTCTTGGAACTGCAAAGATTTGTAAAGATGTGTCTGAAATTTGTAATAAATCTGTAATTTCAGGTCATACACATAATAAATAATGTAATTTCAGTTTCAGGAATTGAGACTGGATAAATTATGATGCCTGAAAACTTTCTCCTATCCCGACCTAACCAAATTTGGAAAGCATCTATAGAAAGAAGAAATACCGAAATAAACTCTTGCATATTTTTTTATATTTACTATTCAAAAATTTTAGAAGACTTTTTTTTTGGTGGTTAAATAAGATGATATCTGGTCATAGTGAAACTCGTGAAAGTTGGAGTTTTCTTTAAAAGGCATTTTTATGTAACCGTATAAAACTTTTAACGTAATATCTGGCAACTTTGCAGGTATGTGCATATCATATTTTCGAGGTAACAAAAAGCTACTCAAATATACGTAGGTACCTCTAATTTCATGATGTGTCTTTTCAGGTCTGGTTTATTCACTAAAACTGCAAAACTCAGTGCAGTATACATACATACATACATACATACTGTTAAACACCGATTTAAATACTGATTTGTGGGATCTCTCAAAAACGAAATATATTAAATCTACTTTACCAAACTAAAAACGTCTAAACCAATGTAGAATTAAATGATATGAAAGTGCTTTTAGTTAATTCTACAATATCTTTGAGAATAACTTAAGGTGTAAAATTGTAATGTCGTCCTGATATAAGTGAATTGTAGAACAGCCTTATTTCTACGTGATCTAAAGAGTACGTTGATTGACAAAAATTGATACTGCTAAATTAATTTACTTTAGCTATTTTCATAATAATATTATGTCATACAATCTTTTAAACGGTTTGAAAGATAGAAGGGTTCATAAATTAAAATACATTTGGACACTATATAACAACCGTCCTCAAAGACCAGATTAATAAAAATAATAACAATATCACAGTACATATATTTAAAATATACACAGAATACTACATGTTAAAATAACGTTATTTAAAGCTGACTATCTTATTGTGCATGCAGGCTAATTTTGCTACTCTAAAAAGCCATTTCATGCATATATTTAGATTACTAGTCAGATTTAACGGCATTTTGAGAGTCGTAGCAAGCAGTTGTAATATGTTAGAGCAAGCCTACTATGGATAATTTTGGTATTATTTTTATAAATATATTTTTAAGTTAGCTTTGTTATAATTTAATTTTAATTGATTTAATGTCATTATTTAATGTTTCGGTTATAAAATTATTTTTTGTAGTCGTGTTAAATATATGTTTTAAATTGAATACATTGACTCACTTGCTAATAAAGAATAAGAATGTTACTAACAACTGGTCGTTTTGTGGCAATAAACTTCAATATACGTATAAAGTCACGTTGGTTTTTTAAAGTATAATAACGTAGCTTTATAAAATGACGTACTGTTTTAACTTTTTTCATGAAGTAATGTCTTTTTCTAAATTATGTAATATCAAGCAAGCAAATTTTCATTAAAATTATCATCATTAAATTGTACTTAAGCATCACTTGAAATATGGGTCAGAATTTAAATAACATATTTAAAATTGTCGCTAGCAAGGAGGCAAAATAGGTCTTAATTTAATGTGTTTTGGACTTCAAAGCAAAATATTTTCATAAACAACACACGTCCTTAAAAAAATTACCAAAACAAAACACATCTCAACTAAAACGTTCTTCATAAACACTCGTTAAAAGCTCACTTTCTCTGCTAAAAGTCTGATGTGTTTTCAAGTAACAAAAGTAAAATAAATGGTTTAAAACTACATATATTGTTCATATTTTAACACTTCAAATATATGTTTATACCATTTTCGCCATTCTTTATAACTACAATGAATGAATTACAAGTAAAAAGGGATAAAAATAATTAATACAATATATATTGTATAAATGTTTATGTTATATCCATGACTAAATAGTCAAAAATAGGATACAGGATAATAGAATACAGGATAAGTATGACTTCATAAATTACAGTTATGAAAAGTTGTTATTAATTGCCTCGGTCTTGGCATGTTATTTACATTTAAATATATTTTAAAGTTTTATCCATTAGTTCATGTTTAATATTTTAGCATCTAAAGTAATTGTATTCTCGAGGGTCAGCAGTCAATTTTCTAAATAGCGAATATTTAAAACATTCCATAACTTAATGTCAAATATAATAAAACATTTCTTCATGTAAATCTGTTTTCGTTATACATATCGTTTTGTTATGTTTATACATTAGAGAAATAATCGTATCTAATATACTATGCAGAAAATGTCCATGTTTAAAAATCAAACCTAAATTTATAATATTTTGTTAGATTCATGCGATATCCAATTGTAAATCTAAACTATTATTTAAACTTATCAGAAGTTGAGTGACACACAAAGGTACAAAAGAAAAATAAAGGTCAGAGTCAGTAATCTGCTATAAAAAAAAATAGTTTTAAATATTTTGTTTTAAATTCTTTAAATAACATTTATTACTATCTAATTCAGGCTTGTGAATTTCGATTAAAATTTTATCAGATTATATTTTTAGTCTAAAAAATATGTAATAAACGAAAAATATACTAAAATTTTTTTATTAGCCGTTTTTACCCAATTCTTAGGCGGCTATTGAAAATCAAGGTCTTTCCCTATGTTTGCAGATAAGAGACGGGTTTGTCGTATATTAAGTTAATGTGGCAAAAAACGGGTCAAAAGTTCCGTTTGCGTCTTTATTGTGAGTTCAGCTGAACAAGATATTACTTTATAATTTTTTTTAGGAAACAAATTCAGTTAAGTACAAAAATAATATCAAAAAGAATAGACAATAAAAAAAAGTCTATGTTACTTTTTTGCGATCGTTAGACAAATCTAAAGCTTATCTTCTGTATATTTTTTTTCTATTATCAGACTTATGTTAATTTAAAAAAAATACACGTAATTCTTTGGAAAATATCAAATAAATGCCTTAATTAATGCATAAAAATATTGTTTTGTGTAGAGTACTATTTATTAGATAAAAAGGTTCTTTAAAATTTTTGTCTTTAATAAAAAAATTTAAGAAAATATATAAAAACAGGTCAACTGTGTTATTCTTTCTAATATACAATGATAATAAAGCAATAGATTTTAATTAAGCTGCAATTTATGAAACGAGGGTTAAAATAAAAAATAATTAATTAACTGCCATTTACGACTATATATGTATAATTCAGAATTAATATTTTATTCAAATATAATTTATTAAATATATTCCTTATTATTATCTGTTAAAACTTAAATATATAGTTTATATAACAATAGCATATTTATAAAGACAAACAAAATAAGTCTTTAATACTTAAAAAGGTCATTTTTACAGTACATTTATTATGAACAATATGAACAAGGGGTCCCTTCGGAACAGTAAGCTTAACAAGTATTAAGCGGTTAAAGTTCTGAAGTACAAGTAGAGGTCCAGTTTCAACGACGAATACTACAGTGACCCTTAGTTATTTTGAAATGCTTTTTATATTTATCTATAATAAGGTCAAACCAAGCACCCCTTTTAAGATAGTGTAAGGATTTTTTAAATTTTTTGGACTGGCCTTCTTTTTAAAAACTCTACAGATCGTTTATTAGTATTTACTTATCTGTCCTCTTGTAATTAAAAACTAATAGATAATATATTTTTTATTATTTCTATTTCCTGTACTATCATTGACTTAATAAATCGTTGTTGGCATTGCAGACTCTCTATAATATAAACTCTCAAAACTGATTAACGTTCCAGACCAGGGCAAACATGTGATTATTATTAAAGTGCTACATAAGCTTTATTCTGGATGATGGTGCTTTAGTGCAAAGAACGAGGAGACAATTAGCAAAATACTGCAAAGACTGCATACTTACGACAAATGCTCAACTTCTCACGTTAAGACGATCATAATAAAATACTCCATTAGGGATTGTGATGAACATTACGTTAACTTATAAACCGCCAAAAAAACTAAAATATGTTTAAAGATATCCTGATCCTGAACATGTTTAGGTTTTCATTAGCTGTATCGGTTCAGATGCAAGGAGAAACCATCTTGTGCCTGCCAGTTTCATAACGGGCTCTTGGAGTAACCGATGCATTCCAACGACAGATATAGCACTAACCAAAATGTAATTTAAGCCTATAATTATAATAATATCAAAGGTCAATAAAATTATGTTATGTTAAAGTAAGATTGCGCTTTTGAAAAAAGCTACAATAAGGATAAATATGTGGTAGAATATTAATATGTGCTAATTGCTAATCATTAGTTTCAAGTTACAATAAAATACTCTTAAAATTTGTTTACCAGTACATACGGTTCCGAGTATATTTTGTTTCTGTAATTGAAATATTACGTTGTACAAGAGTATAGTATAAGCTATGATGCAGGTGAGTATCGTGTATGTGATGTTGGTGTCGGTGAGTGTAATTATGTATAGTTTAAGTTGAGATTCAAATTTAAAATTGTTATTAATAAAATGTACTTTAAGTTCACAATCCTGGGAATGAATGACGTTAATTAAGACATAGTAAAAAAGTATCTGCAATGACTGATAATATGTCCAGTCTATTTGATTTTTCTCAAGTCCTTTTCTGAGTTTATAGTCAATACAGGGCATTCCTCGTTTTTCCTTAAAAAAATGTTGCAATTCCGAATCCAAACAAATCGATATGCTTTTTCTGTTGCAAGTGTTTTTGCTCTTCTAAACAACTCTTTATTCATAGGGGTCAGGTGTTCATTAACAAAGAATTTTCGTGGATCGCCACTAATTTCAATATTTTTAGTGTTGATGCCTCTGCATTTTCTTAAGCCTGATAGTATGGAGTCCTTTAAGTCGCGGCTTCTTAGCTTGACGACAAGCGATTTAGGTCTACCTTTGTTGTTCTGCATTGGTTGTACTCGGGTAGCAAATTCAATTTCTTCCGATTTTAAGTTCACTCCTGCATACTTAGCGATATTTATGACAGTGTGACGAAGTGATTCGCCTTTGGTTTCTGGTAGGCCCATTATTTCAAGATTTGCCATTCGAGACCACTGTTGTTGTTTGTTCGTCTGGGCTTTTAAATCTGAAATTTCAGTCTCAGATTTTAGTACCAATGATTCCAGTTCGATGTATCTTTCTTTCAAATCAGTGTATTCCATTTGCAGTTTGCTATGCGATTCCTTTAGATTTTTAATTTCAGAAAATAGTTCCTGAACAATTATGAATATTATGACAATTATCTCCCACCACAATTACCCTATGAATCTATATTCAGTTTTAGCCAAATTATTAACTTTCTCTCAGATTGATAATATTTTTCTAACGTAAGATTCTGTAGCATCATGTTATCTATATCATATCATAGCTAATATTGCTTATAGGGTAAGCAGGTGTATTGACCCTCACTGGGTAATCGGTCACCTCTATAACTCGATAACAACTAATAAAAGAATCCTACTATGTTCTTTTAGGCGCGGGGGTTGGTGTGTTTAGAATCAGTGACATGAACTAAGTGCTTATCTAATTTTAGTGCTTCTATCAAGTAAGTCCAGAATTTTAGTGCTTATTTATTATTGTTATTACTTTTCTACATACTTAAACATTCTATATAATGAAAACGTAAACGATTTTTGATTAATATATCGAACTTCAAATTTTAAATCAAACCAAAAACGTTAATCGTTTGGGGTGATACCGCTGAAGTGAACCTTATTTAGTTAGTTAGTTATTAATATGTTACTTTTGCAGTTTTTTACGGACATGTCAAAATTGCCAAAAGATCTGCACCAAGGCATTTTATCATAACATGCCATTTACTTCTTTATCTAAAGTAACTCCAAATGATATAGTATGTCTCTTTAATAAAGCATATGCAAGTTGCCAATATGAACAATGAAGAAGCTAGATCTCGATTTACTGGTATATACTCCTTGGAACCAAATATTTTCCCTGATCAAAAGTTTCTATTATCATCGTGGTTGGTCCAAAGCACAAACCCATATTAAAAATGTCGCCACTCTTGGAACTGCAAAGATTTGTAAAGATGTGTCTGAAATTTGTAATAAATCTGTAATTTCAGGTCATACACATAATAAATAATGTAATTTCAGTTTCAGGAATTGAGACTGGATAAATTATGATGCCTGAAAACTTTCTCCTATCCCGACCTAACCAAATTTGGAAAGCATCTATAGAAAGAAGAAATACCGAAATAAACTCTTGCATATTTTTTTATATTTACTATTCAAAAATTTTTGAAGACTTTTTTTTTGGTGGTTAAATAAGATGATATCTGGTCATAGTGAAACTCGTGAAAGTTGGAGTTTTCTTTAAAAGGCATTTTTATGTAACCGTATAAAACTTTTAACGTAATATCTGGCAACTTTGCAGGTATGTGCATATCATATTTTCGAGGTAACAAAAAGCTACTCAAATATACGTAGGTACCTCTAATTTCATGATGTGTCTTTTCAGGTCTGGTTTATTCACTAAAACTGCAAAACTCAGTGCAGTATACATACATACATACATACATACTGTTAAACACCGATTTAAATACTGATTTGTGGGATCTCTCAAAAACGAAATATATTAAATCTACTTTACCAAACTAAAAACGTCTAAACCAATGTAGAATTAAATGATATGAAAGTGCTTTTAGTTAATTCTACAATATCTTTGAGAATAACTTAAGGTGTAAAATTGTAATGTCGTCCTGATATAAGTGAATTGTAGAACAGCCTTATTTCTACGTGGTCTAAAGAGTACGTTGATTGACAAAAATTGATACTGCTAAATTAATTTACTTTAGCTATTTTCATAATAATATTATGTCATACAATCTTTTAAACGGTTTGAAAGATAGAAGGGTTCATAAATTAAAATACATTTGGACACTATATAACAACCGTCCTCAAAGACCAGATTAATAAAAATAATAACAATATCACAGTACATATATTTAAAATATACACAGAATACTACATGTTAAAATAACGTTATTTAAAGCTGACTATCTTATTGTGCATGCAGGCTAATTTTGCTACTCTAAAAAGCCATTTCATGCATATATTTAGATTACTAGTCAGATTTAACGGCATTTTGAGAGTCGTAGCAAGCAGTTGTAATATGTTAGAGCAAGCCTACTATGGATAATTTTGGTATTATTTTTATAAATATATTTTTAAGTTAGCTTTGTTATAATTTAATTTTAATTGATTTAATGTCATTATTTAATGTTTCGGTTATAAAATTATTTTTTGTAGTCGTGTTAAATATATGTTTTAAATTGAATACATTGACTCACTTGCTAATAAAGAATAAGAATGTTACTAACAACTGGTCGTTTTGTGGCAATAAACTTCAATATACGTATAAAGTCACGTTGGTTTTTTAAAGTATAATAACGTAGCTTTATAAAATGACGTACTGTTTTAACTTTTTTCATGAAGTAATGTCTTTTTCTAAATTATGTAATATCAAGCAAGCAAATTTTCATTAAAATTATCATCATTAAATTGTACTTAAGCATCACTTGAAATATGGGTCAGAATTTAAATAACATATTTAAAATTGTCGCTAGCAAGGAGGCAAAATAGGTCTTAATTTAATGTGTTTTGGACTTCAAAGCAAAATATTTTCATAAACAACACACGTCCTTAAAAAAATTACCAAAACAAAACACATCTCAACTAAAACGTTCTTCATAAACACTCGTTAAAAGCTCACTTTCTCTGCTAAAAGTCTGATGTGTTTTCAAGTAACAAAAGTAAAATAAATGGTTTAAAACTACATATATTGTTCATATTTTAACACTTCAAATATATGTTTATACCATTTTCGCCATTCTTTATAACTACAATGAATGAATTACAAGTAAAAAGGGATAAAAATAATTAATACAATATATATTGTATAAATGTTTATGTTATATCCATGACTAAATAGTCAAAAATAGGATACAGGATAATAGAATACAGGATAAGTATGACTTCATAAATTACAGTTATGAAAAGTTGTTATTAATTGCCTCGGTCTTGGCATGTTATTTACATTTAAATATATTTTAAAGTTTTATCCATTAGTTCATGTTTAATATTTTAGCATCTAAAGTAATTGTATTCTCGAGGGTCAGCAGTCAATTTTCTAAATAGCGAATATTTAAAACATTCCATAACTTAATGTCAAATATAATAAAACATTTCTTCATGTAAATCTGTTTTCGTTATACATATCGTTTTGTTATGTTTATACATTAGAGAAATAATCGTATCTAATATACTATGCAGAAAATGTCCATGTTTAAAAATCAAACCTAAATTTATAATATTTTGTTAGATTCATGCGATATCCAATTGTAAATCTAAACTATTATTTAAACTTATCAGAAGTTGAGTGACACACAAAGGTACAAAAGAAAAATAAAGGTCAGAGTCAGTAATCTGCTATAAAAAAAAATAGTTTTAAATATTTTGTTTTAAATTCTTTAAATAACATTTATTACTATCTAATTCAGGCTTGTGAATTTCGATTAAAATTTTATCAGATTATATTTTTAGTCTAAAAAATATGTAATAAACGAAAAATATACTAAAATTTTTTTATTAGCCGTTTTTACCCAATTCTTAGGCGGCTATTGAAAATCAAGGTCTTTCCCTATGTTTGCAGATAAGAGACGGGTTTGTCGTATATTAAGTTAATGTGGCAAAAAACGGGTCAAAAGTTCCTTTTGCGTCTTTATTGTGAGTTCAGCTGAACAAGATATTACTTTATAATTTTTTTTAGGAAACAAATTCAGTTAAGTACAAAAATAATATCAAAAAGAATAGACAATAAAAAAAAGTCTATGTTACTTTTTTGCGATCGTTAGACAAATCTAAAGCTTATCTTCTGTATATTTTTTTTCTATTATCAGACTTATGTTAATTTAAAAAAAATACACGTAATTCTTTGGAAAATATCAAATAAATGCCTTAATTAATGCATAAAAATATTGTTTTGTGTAGAGTACTATTTATTAGATAAAAAGGTTCTTTAAAATTTTTGTCTTTAATAAAAAAATTTAAGAAAATATATAAAAACAGGTCAACTGTGTTATTCTTTCTAATATACAATGATAATAAAGCAATAGATTTTAATTAAGCTGCAATTTATGAAACGAGGGTTAAAATAAAAAATAATTAATTAACTGCCATTTACGACTATATATGTATAATTCAGAATTAATATTTTATTCAAATATAATTTATTAAATATATTCCTTATTATTATCTGTTAAAACTTAAATATATAGTTTATATAACAATAGCATATTTATAAAGACAAACAAAATAAGTCTTTAATACTTAAAAAGGTCATTTTTACAGTACATTTATTATGAACAAGGGGTCCCTTCGGAACAGTAAGCTTAACAAGTATTAAGCGGTTAAAGTTCTGAAGTACAAGTAGAGGTCCAGTTTCAACGACGAATACTACAGTGACCCTTAGTTATTTTGAAATGCTTTTTATATTTATCTATAATAAGGTCAAACCAAGCACCCCTTTTAAGATAGTGTAAGGATTTTTTAAATTTTTTGGACTGGCCTTCTTTTTAAAAACTCTACAGATCGTTTATTAGTATTTACTTATCTGTCCTCTTGTAATTAAAAACTAATAGATAATATATTTTTTATTATTTCTATTTCCTGTACTATCATTGACTTAATAAATCGTTGTTGGCATTGCAGACTCTCTATAATATAAACTCTCAAAACTGATTAACGTTCCAGACCAGGGCAAACATGTGATTATTATTAAAGTGCTACATAAGCTTTATTCTGGATGATGGTGCTTTAGTGCAAAGAACGAGGAGACAATTAGCAAAATACTGCAAAGACTGCATACTTACGACAAATGCTCAACTTCTCACGTTAAGACGATCATAATAAAATACTCCATTAGGGATTGTGATGAACATTACGTTAACTTATAAACCGCCAAAAAAACTAAAATATGTTTAAAGATATCCTGATCCTGAACATGTTTAGGTTTTCATTAGCTGTATCGGTTCAGATGCAAGGAGAAACCATCTTGTGCCTGCCAGTTTCATAACGGGCTCTTGGAGTAACCGATGCATTCCAACGACAGATATAGCACTAACCAAAATGTAATTTAAGCCTATAATTATAATAATATCAAAGGTCAATAAAATTATGTTATGTTAAAGTAAGATTGCGCTTTTGAAAAAAGCTACAATAAGGATAAATATGTGGTAGAATATTAATATGTGCTAATTGCTAATCATTAGTTTCAAGTTACAATAAAATACTCTAAAAATTTGTTTACCAGTACATACGGTTCCGAGTATATTTTGTTTCTGTAATTGAAATATTACGTTGTACAAGAGTATAGTATAAGCTATGATGCAGGTGAGTATCGTGTATGTGATGTTGGTGTCGGTGAGTGTAATTATGTATAGTTTAAGTTGAGATTCAAATTTAAAATTGTTATTAATAAAATGTACTTTAAGTTCACAATCCTGGGAATGAATGACGTTAATTAAGACATAGTAAAAAAGTATCTGCAATGACTGATAATATGTCCAGTCTATTTGATTTTTCTCAAGTCCTTTTCTGAGTTTATAGTCAATACAGGGCATTCCTCGTTTTTCCTTAAAAAAATGTTGCAATTCCGAATCCAAACAAATCGATATGCTTTTTCTGTTGCAAGTGTTTTTGCTCTTCTAAACAACTCTTTATTCATAGGGGTCAGGTGTTCATTAACAAAGAATTTTCGTGGATCGCCACTAATTTCAATATTTTTAGTGTTGATGCCTCTGCATTTTCTTAAGCCTGATAGTATGGAGTCCTTTAAGTCGCGGCTTCTTAGCTTGACGACAAGCGATTTAGGTCTACCTTTGTTGTTCTGCATTGGTTGTACTCGGGTAGCAAATTCAATTTCTTCCGATTTTAAGTTCACTCCTGCATACTTAGCGATATTTATGACAGTGTGACGAAGTGATTCGCCTTTGGTTTCTGGTAGGCCCATTATTTCAAGATTTGCCATTCGAGACCACTGTTGTTGTTTGTTCGTCTGGGCTTTTAAATCTGAAATTTCAGTCTCAGATTTTAGTACCAATGATTCCAGTTCGATGTATCTTTCTTTCAAATCAGTGTATTCCATTTGCAGTTTGCTATGCGATTCCTTTAGATTTTTAATTTCAGAAAATAGTTCCTGAACAATTATGAATATTATGACAATTATCTCCCACCACAATTACCCTATGAATCTATATTCAGTTTTAGCCAAATTATTAACTTTCTCTCAGATTGATAATATTTTTCTAACGTAAGATTCTGTAGCATCATGTTATCTATATCATATCATAGCTAATATTGCTTATAGGGTAAGCAGGTGTATTGACCCTCACTGGGTAATCGGTCACCTCTATAACTCGATAACAACTAATAAAAGAATCCTACTATGTTCTTTTAGGCGCGGGGGTTGGTGTGTTTAGAATCAGTGACATGAACTAAGTGCTTATCTAATTTTAGTGCTTCTATCTAGTAAGTCCAGAATTTTAGTGCTTATTTATTATTGTTATTACTTTTCTACATACTTAAACATTCTATATAATGAAAACGTAAACGATTTTTGATTAATATATCGAACTTCAAATTTTAAATCAAACCAAAAACGTTAATCGTTTGGGGTGATACCGCTGAAGTGAACCTTATTTAGTTAGTTAGTTATTAATATGTTACTTTTGCAGTTTTTTACGGACATGTCAAAATTGCCAAAAGATCTGCACCAAGGCATTTTATCATAACATGCCATTTACTTCTTTATCTAAAGTAACTCCAAATGATATAGTATGTCTCTTTAATAAAGCATATGCAAGTTGCCAATATGAACAATGAAGAAGCTAGATCTCGATTTACTGGTATATACTCCTTGGAACCAAATATTTTCCCTGATCAAAAGTTTCTATTATCATCGTGGTTGGTCCAAAGCACAAACCCATATTAAAAATGTCGCCACTCTTGGAACTGCAAAGATTTGTAAAGATGTGTCTGAAATTTGTAATAAATCTGTAATTTCAGGTCATACACATAATAAATAATGTAATTTCAGTTTCAGGAATTGAGACTGGATAAATTATGATGCCTGAAAACTTTCTCCTATCCCGACCTAACCAAATTTGGAAAGCATCTATAGAAAGAAGAAATACCGAAATAAACTCTTGCATATTTTTTTATATTTACTATTCAAAAATTTTTGAAGACTTTTTTTTTGGTGGTTAAATAAGATGATATCTGGTCATAGTGAAACTCGTGAAAGTTGGAGTTTTCTTTAAAAGGCATTTTTATGTAACCGTATAAAACTTTTAACGTAATATCTGGCAACTTTGCAGGTATGTGCATATCATATTTTCGAGGTAACAAAAAGCTACTCAAATATACGTAGGTACCTCTAATTTCATGATGTGTCTTTTCAGGTCTGGTTTATTCACTAAAACTGCAAAACTCAGTGCAGTATACATACATACATACATACATACTGTTAAACACCGATTTAAATACTGATTTGTGGGATCTCTCAAAAACGAAATATATTAAATCTACTTTACCAAACTAAAAACGTCTAAACCAATGTAGAATTAAATGATATGAAAGTGCTTTTAGTTAATTCTACAATATCTTTGAGAATAACTTAAGGTGTAAAATTGTAATGTCGTCCTGATATAAGTGAATTGTAGAACAGCCTTATTTCTACGTGGTCTAAAGAGTACGTTGATTGACAAAAATTGATACTGCTAAATTAATTTACTTTAGCTATTTTCATAATAATATTATGTCATACAATCTTTTAAACGGTTTGAAAGATAGAAGGGTTCATAAATTAAAATACATTTGGACACTATATAACAACCGTCCTCAAAGACCAGATTAATAAAAATAATAACAATATCACAGTACATATATTTAAAATATACACAGAATACTACATGTTAAAATAACGTTATTTAAAGCTGACTATCTTATTGTGCATGCAGGCTAATTTTGCTACTCTAAAAAGCCATTTCATGCATATATTTAGATTACTAGTCAGATTTAACGGCATTTTGAGAGTCGTAGCAAGCAGTTGTAATATGTTAGAGCAAGCCTACTATGGATAATTTTGGTATTATTTTTATAAATATATTTTTAAGTTAGCTTTGTTATAATTTAATTTTAATTGATTTAATGTCATTATTTAATGTTTCGGTTATAAAATTATTTTTTGTAGTCGTGTTAAATATATGTTTTAAATTGAATACATTGACTCACTTGCTAATAAAGAATAAGAATGTTACTAACAACTGGTCGTTTTGTGGCAATAAACTTCAATATACGTATAAAGTCACGTTGGTTTTTTAAAGTATAATAACGTAGCTTTATAAAATGACGTACTGTTTTAACTTTTTTCATGAAGTAATGTCTTTTTCTAAATTATGTAATATCAAGCAAGCAAATTTTCATTAAAATTATCATCATTAAATTGTACTTAAGCATCACTTGAAATATGGGTCAGAATTTAAATAACATATTTAAAATTGTCGCTAGCAAGGAGGCAAAATAGGTCTTAATTTAATGTGTTTTGGACTTCAAAGCAAAATATTTTCATAAACAACACACGTCCTTAAAAAAATTACCAAAACAAAACACATCTCAACTAAAACGTTCTTCATAAACACTCGTTAAAAGCTCACTTTCTCTGCTAAAAGTCTGATGTGTTTTCAAGTAACAAAAGTAAAATAAATGGTTTAAAACTACATATATTGTTCATATTTTAACACTTCAAATATATGTTTATACCATTTTCGCCATTCTTTATAACTACAATGAATGAATTACAAGTAAAAAGGGATAAAAATAATTAATACAATATATATTGTATAAATGTTTATGTTATATCCATGACTAAATAGTCAAAAATAGGATACAGGATAATAGAATACAGGATAAGTATGACTTCATAAATTACAGTTATGAAAAGTTGTTATTAATTGCCTCGGTCTTGGCATGTTATTTACATTTAAATATATTTTAAAGTTTTATCCATTAGTTCATGTTTAATATTTTAGCATCTAAAGTAATTGTATTCTCGAGGGTCAGCAGTCAATTTTCTAAATAGCGAATATTTAAAACATTCCATAACTTAATGTCAAATATAATAAAACATTTCTTCATGTAAATCTGTTTTCGTTATACATATCGTTTTGTTATGTTTATACATTAGAGAAATAATCGTATCTAATATACTATGCAGAAAATGTCCATGTTTAAAAATCAAACCTAAATTTATAATATTTTGTTAGATTCATGCGATATCCAATTGTAAATCTAAACTATTATTTAAACTTATCAGAAGTTGAGTGACACACAAAGGTACAAAAGAAAAATAAAGGTCAGAGTCAGTAATCTGCTATAAAAAAAAATAGTTTTAAATATTTTGTTTTAAATTCTTTAAATAACATTTATTACTATCTAATTCAGGCTTGTGAATTTCGATTAAAATTTTATCAGATTATATTTTTAGTCTAAAAAATATGTAATAAACGAAAAATATACTAAAATTTTTTTATTAGCCGTTTTTACCCAATTCTTAGGCGGCTATTGAAAATCAAGGTCTTTCCCTATGTTTGCAGATAAGAGACGGGTTTGTCGTATATTAAGTTAATGTGGCAAAAAACGGGTCAAAAGTTCCGTTTGCGTCTTTATTGTGAGTTCAGCTGAGCAAGATATTACTTTATAATTTTTTTTAGGAAACAAATTCAGTTAAGTACAAAAATAATATCAAAAAGAATAGACAATAAAAAAAAGTCTATGTTACTTTTTTGCGATCGTTAGACAAATCTAAAGCTTATCTTCTGTATATTTTTTTTCTATTATCAGACTTATGTTAATTTAAAAAAAATACACGTAATTCTTTGGAAAATATCAAATAAATGCCTTAATTAATGCATAAAAATATTGTTTTGTGTAGAGTACTATTTATTAGATAAAAAGGTTCTTTAAAATTTTTGTCTTTAATAAAAAAATTTAAGAAAATATATAAAAACAGGTCAACTGTGTTATTCTTTCTAATATACAATGATAATAAAGCAATAGATTTTAATTAAGCTGCAATTTATGAAACGAGGGTTAAAATAAAAAATAATTAATTAACTGCCATTTACGACTATATATGTATAATTCAGAATTAATATTTTATTCAAATATAATTTATTAAATATATTCCTTATTATTATCTGTTAAAACTTAAATATATAGTTTATATAACAATAGCATATTTATAAAGACAAACAAAATAAGTCTTTAATACTTAAAAAGGTCATTTTTACAGTACATTTATTATGAACAAGGGGTCCCTTCGGAACAGTAAGCTTAACAAGTATTAAGCGGTTAAAGTTCTGAAGTACAAGTAGAGGTCCAGTTTCAACGACGAATACTACAGTGACCCTTAGTTATTTTGAAATGCTTTTTATATTTATCTATAATAAGGTCAAACCAAGCACCCCTTTTAAGATAGTGTAAGGATTTTTTAAATTTTTTGGACTGGCCTTCTTTTTAAAAACTCTACAGATCGTTTATTAGTATTTACTTATCTGTCCTCTTGTAATTAAAAACTAATAGATAATATATTTTTTATTATTTCTATTTCCTGTACTATCATTGACTTAATAAATCGTTGTTGGCATTGCAGACTCTCTATAATATAAACTCTCAAAACTGATTAACGTTCCAGACCAGGGCAAACATGTGATTATTATTAAAGTGCTACATAAGCTTTATTCTGGATGATGGTGCTTTAGTGCAAAGAACGAGGAGACAATTAGCAAAATACTGCAAAGACTGCATACTTACGACAAATGCTCAACTTCTCACGTTAAGACGATCATAATAAAATACTCCATTAGGGATTGTGATGAACATTACGTTAACTTATAAACCGCCAAAAAAACTAAAATATGTTTAAAGATATCCTGATCCTGAACATGTTTAGGTTTTCATTAGCTGTATCGGTTCAGATGCAAGGAGAAACCATCTTGTGCCTGCCAGTTTCATAACGGGCTCTTGGAGTAACCGATGCATTCCAACGACAGATATAGCACTAACCAAAATGTAATTTAAGCCTATAATTATAATAATATCAAAGGTCAATAAAATTATGTTATGTTAAAGTAAGATTGCGCTTTTGAAAAAAGCTACAATAAGGATAAATATGTGGTAGAATATTAATATGTGCTAATTGCTAATCATTAGTTTCAAGTTACAATAAAATACTCTAAAAATTTGTTTACCAGTACATACGGTTCCGAGTATATTTTGTTTCTGTAATTGAAATATTACGTTGTACAAGAGTATAGTATAAGCTATGATGCAGGTGAGTATCGTGTATGTGATGTTGGTGTCGGTGAGTGTAATTATGTATAGTTTAAGTTGAGATTCAAATTTAAAATTGTTATTAATAAAATGTACTTTAAGTTCACAATCCTGGGAATGAATGACGTTAATTAAGACATAGTAAAAAAGTATCTGCAATGACTGATAATATGTCCAGTCTATTTGATTTTTCTCAAGTCCTTTTCTGAGTTTATAGTCAATACAGGGCATTCCTCGTTTTTCCTTAAAAAAATGTTGCAATTCCGAATCCAAACAAATCGATATGCTTTTTCTGTTGCAAGTGTTTTTGCTCTTCTAAACAACTCTTTATTCATAGGGGTCAGGTGTTCATTAACAAAGAATTTTCGTGGATCGCCACTAATTTCAATATTTTTAGTGTTGATGCCTCTGCATTTTCTTAAGCCTGATAGTATGGAGTCCTTTAAGTCGCGGCTTCTTAGCTTGACGACAAGCGATTTAGGTCTACCTTTGTTGTTCTGCATTGGTTGTACTCGGGTAGCAAATTCAATTTCTTCCGATTTTAAGTTCACTCCTGCATACTTAGCGATATTTATGACAGTGTGACGAAGTGATTCGCCTTTGGTTTCTGGTAGGCCCATTATTTCAAGATTTGCCATTCGAGACCACTGTTGTTGTTTGTTCGTCTGGGCTTTTAAATCTGAAATTTCAGTCTCAGATTTTAGTACCAATGATTCCAGTTCGATGTATCTTTCTTTCAAATCAGTGTATTCCATTTGCAGTTTGCTATGCGATTCCTTTAGATTTTTAATTTCAGAAAATAGTTCCTGAACAATTATGAATATTATGACAATTATCTCCCACCACAATTACCCTATGAATCTATATTCAGTTTTAGCCAAATTATTAACTTTCTCTCAGATTGATAATATTTTTCTAACGTAAGATTCTGTAGCATCATGTTATCTATATCATATCATAGCTAATATTGCTTATAGGGTAAGCAGGTGTATTGACCCTCACTGGGTAATCGGTCACCTCTATAACTCGATAACAACTAATAAAAGAATCCTACTATGTTCTTTTAGGCGCGGGGGTTGGTGTGTTTAGAATCAGTGACATGAACTAAGTGCTTATCTAATTTTAGTGCTTCTATCTAGTAAGTCCAGAATTTTAGTGCTTATTTATTATTGTTATTACTTTTCTACATACTTAAACATTCTATATAATGAAAACGTAAACGATTTTTGATTAATATATCGAACTTCAAATTTTAAATCAAACCAAAAACGTTAATCGTTTGGGGTGATACCGCTGAAGTGAACCTTATTTAGTTAGTTAGTTATTAATATGTTACTTTTGCAGTTTTTTACGGACATGTCAAAATTGCCAAAAGATCTGCACCAAGGCATTTTATCATAACATGCCATTTACTTCTTTATCTAAAGTAACTCCAAATGATATAGTATGTCTCTTTAATAAAGCATATGCAAGTTGCCAATATGAACAATGAAGAAGCTAGATCTCGATTTACTGGTATATACTCCTTGGAACCAAATATTTTCCCTGATCAAAAGTTTCTATTATCATCGTGGTTGGTCCAAAGCACAAACCCATATTAAAAATGTCGCCACTCTTGGAACTGCAAAGATTTGTAAAGATGTGTCTGAAATTTGTAATAAATCTGTAATTTCAGGTCATACACATAATAAATAATGTAATTTCAGTTTCAGGAATTGAGACTGGATAAATTATGATGCCTGAAAACTTTCTCCTATCCCGACCTAACCAAATTTGGAAAGCATCTATAGAAAGAAGAAATACCGAAATAAACTCTTGCATATTTTTTTATATTTACTATTCAAAAATTTTTGAAGACTTTTTTTTTGGTGGTTAAATAAGATGATATCTGGTCATAGTGAAACTCGTGAAAGTTGGAGTTTTCTTTAAAAGGCATTTTTATGTAACCGTATAAAACTTTTAACGTAATATCTGGCAACTTTGCAGGTATGTGCATATCATATTTTCGAGGTAACAAAAAGCTACTCAAATATACGTAGGTACCTCTAATTTCATGATGTGTCTTTTCAGGTCTGGTTTATTCACTAAAACTGCAAAACTCAGTGCAGTATACATACATACATACATACATACTGTTAAACACCGATTTAAATACTGATTTGTGGGATCTCTCAAAAACGAAATATATTAAATCTACTTTACCAAACTAAAAACGTCTAAACCAATGTAGAATTAAATGATATGAAAGTGCTTTTAGTTAATTCTACAATATCTTTGAGAATAACTTAAGGTGTAAAATTGTAATGTCGTCCTGATATAAGTGAATTGTAGAACAGCCTTATTTCTACGTGGTCTAAAGAGTACGTTGATTGACAAAAATTGATACTGCTAAATTAATTTACTTTAGCTATTTTCATAATAATATTATGTCATACAATCTTTTAAACGGTTTGAAAGATAGAAGGGTTCATAAATTAAAATACATTTGGACACTATATAACAACCGTCCTCAAAGACCAGATTAATAAAAATAATAACAATATCACAGTACATATATTTAAAATATACACAGAATACTACATGTTAAAATAACGTTATTTAAAGCTGACTATCTTATTGTGCATGCAGGCTAATTTTGCTACTCTAAAAAGCCATTTCATGCATATATTTAGATTACTAGTCAGATTTAACGGCATTTTGAGAGTCGTAGCAAGCAGTTGTAATATGTTAGAGCAAGCCTACTATGGATAATTTTGGTATTATTTTTATAAATATATTTTTAAGTTAGCTTTGTTATAATTTAATTTTAATTGATTTAATGTCATTATTTAATGTTTCGGTTATAAAATTATTTTTTGTAGTCGTGTTAAATATATGTTTTAAATTGAATACATTGACTCACTTGCTAATAAAGAATAAGAATGTTACTAACAACTGGTCGTTTTGTGGCAATAAACTTCAATATACGTATAAAGTCACGTTGGTTTTTTAAAGTATAATAACGTAGCTTTATAAAATGACGTACTGTTTTAACTTTTTTCATGAAGTAATGTCTTTTTCTAAATTATGTAATATCAAGCAAGCAAATTTTCATTAAAATTATCATCATTAAATTGTACTTAAGCATCACTTGAAATATGGGTCGCTAGCAAGGAGGCAAAATAGGTCTTAATTTAATGTGTTTTGGACTTCAAAGCAAAATATTTTCATAAACAACACACGTCCTTAAAAAAATTACCAAAACAAAACACATCTCAACTAAAACGTTCTTCATAAACACTCGTTAAAAGCTCACTTTCTCTGCTAAAAGTCTGATGTGTTTTCAAGTAACAAAAGTAAAATAAATGGTTTAAAACTACATATATTGTTCATATTTTAACACTTCAAATATATGTTTATACCATTTTCGCCATTCTTTATAACTACAATGAATGAATTACAAGTAAAAAGGGATAAAAATAATTAATACAATATATATTGTATAAATGTTTATGTTATATCCATGACTAAATAGTCAAAAATAGGATACAGGATAATAGAATACAGGATAAGTATGACTTCATAAATTACAGTTATGAAAAGTTGTTATTAATTGCCTCGGTCTTGGCATGTTATTTACATTTAAATATATTTTAAAGTTTTATCCATTAGTTCATGTTTAATATTTTAGCATCTAAAGTAATTGTATTCTCGAGGGTCAGCAGTCAATTTTCTAAATAGCGAATATTTAAAACATTCCATAACTTAATGTCAAATATAATAAAACATTTCTTCATGTAAATCTGTTTTCGTTATACATATCGTTTTGTTATGTTTATACATTAGAGAAATAATCGTATCTAATATACTATGCAGAAAATGTCCATGTTTAAAAATCAAACCTAAATTTATAATATTTTGTTAGATTCATGCGATATCCAATTGTAAATCTAAACTATTATTTAAACTTATCAGAAGTTGAGTGACACACAAAGGTACAAAAGAAAAATAAAGGTCAGAGTCAGTAATCTGCTATAAAAAAAATAGTTTTAAATATTTTGTTTTAAATTCTTTAAATAACATTTATTACTATCTAATTCAGGCTTGTGAATTTCGATTAAAATTTTATCAGATTATATTTTTAGTCTAAAAAATATGTAATAAACGAAAAATATACTAAAATTTTTTTATTAGCCGTTTTTACCCAATTCTTAGGCGGCTATTGAAAATCAAGGTCTTTCCCTATGTTTGCAGATAAGAGACGGGTTTGTCGTATATTAAGTTAATGTGGCAAAAAACGGGTCAAAAGTTCCGTTTGCGTCTTTATTGTGAGTTCAGCTGAACAAGATATTACTTTATAATTTTTTTTAGGAAACAAATTCAGTTAAGTACAAAAATAATATCAAAAAGAATAGACAATAAAAAAAAGTCTATGTTACTTTTTTGCGATCGTTAGACAAATCTAAAGCTTATCTTCTGTATATTTTTTTTCTATTATCAGACTTATGTTAATTTAAAAAAAATACACGTAATTCTTTGGAAAATATCAAATAAATGCCTTAATTAATGCATAAAAATATTGTTTTGTGTAGAGTACTATTTATTAGATAAAAAGGTTCTTTAAAATTTTTGTCTTTAATAAAAAAATTTAAGAAAATATATAAAAACAGGTCAACTGTGTTATTCTTTCTAATATACAATGATAATAAAGCAATAGATTTTAATTAAGCTGCAATTTATGAAACGAGGGTTAAAATAAAAAATAATTAATTAACTGCCATTTACGACTATATATGTATAATTCAGAATTAATATTTTATTCAAATATAATTTATTAAATATATTCCTTATTATTATCTGTTAAAACTTAAATATATAGTTTATATAACAATAGCATATTTATAAAGACAAACAAAATAAGTCTTTAATACTTAAAAAGGTCATTTTTACAGTACATTTATTATGAACAAGGGGTCCCTTCGGAACAGTAAGCTTAACAAGTATTAAGCGGTTAAAGTTCTGAAGTACAAGTAGAGGTCCAGTTTCAACGACGAATACTACAGTGACCCTTAGTTATTTTGAAATGCTTTTTATATTTATCTATAATAAGGTCAAACCAAGCACCCCTTTTAAGATAGTGTAAGGATTTTTTAAATTTTTTGGACTGGCCTTCTTTTTAAAAACTCTACAGATCGTTTATTAGTATTTACTTATCTGTCCTCTTGTAATTAAAAACTAATAGATAATATATTTTTTATTATTTCTATTTCCTGTACTATCATTGACTTAATAAATCGTTGTTGGCATTGCAGACTCTCTATAATATAAACTCTCAAAACTGATTAACGTTCCAGACCAGGGCAAACATGTGATTATTATTAAAGTGCTACATAAGCTTTATTCTGGATGATGGTGCTTTAGTGCAAAGAACGAGGAGACAATTAGCAAAATACTGCAAAGACTGCATACTTACGACAAATGCTCAACTTCTCACGTTAAGACGATCATAATAAAATACTCCATTAGGGATTGTGATGAACATTACGTTAACTTATAAACCGCCAAAAAAACTAAAATATGTTTAAAGATATCCTGATCCTGAACATGTTTAGGTTTTCATTAGCTGTATCGGTTCAGATGCAAGGAGAAACCATCTTGTGCCTGCCAGTTTCATAACGGGCTCTTGGAGTAACCGATGCATTCCAACGACAGATATAGCACTAACCAAAATGTAATTTAAGCCTATAATTATAATAATATCAAAGGTCAATAAAATTATGTTATGTTAAAGTAAGATTGCGCTTTTGAAAAAAGCTACAATAAGGATAAATATGTGGTAGAATATTAATATGTGCTAATTGCTAATCATTAGTTTCAAGTTACAATAAAATACTCTTAAAATTTGTTTACCAGTACATACGGTTCCGAGTATATTTTGTTTCTGTAATTGAAATATTACGTTGTACAAGAGTATAGTATAAGCTATGATGCAGGTGAGTATCGTGTATGTGATGTTGGTGTCGGTGAGTGTAATTATGTATAGTTTAAGTTGAGATTCAAATTTAAAATTGTTATTAATAAAATGTACTTTAAGTTCACAATCCTGGGAATGAATGACGTTAATTAAGACATAGTAAAAAAGTATCTGCAATGACTGATAATATGTCCAGTCTATTTGATTTTTCTCAAGTCCTTTTCTGAGTTTATAGTCAATACAGGGCATTCCTCGTTTTTCCTTAAAAAAATGTTGCAATTCCGAATCCAAACAAATCGATATGCTTTTTCTGTTGCAAGTGTTTTTGCTCTTCTAAACAACTCTTTATTCATAGGGGTCAGGTGTTCATTAACAAAGAATTTTCGTGGATCGCCACTAATTTCAATATTTTTAGTGTTGATGCCTCTGCATTTTCTTAAGCCTGATAGTATGGAGTCCTTTAAGTCGCGGCTTCTTAGCTTGACGACAAGCGATTTAGGTCTACCTTTGTTGTTCTGCATTGGTTGTACTCGGGTAGCAAATTCAATTTCTTCCGATTTTAAGTTCACTCCTGCATACTTAGCGATATTTATGACAGTGTGACGAAGTGATTCGCCTTTGGTTTCTGGTAGGCCCATTATTTCAAGATTTGCCATTCGAGACCACTGTTGTTGTTTGTTCGTCTGGGCTTTTAAATCTGAAATTTCAGTCTCAGATTTTAGTACCAATGATTCCAGTTCGATGTATCTTTCTTTCAAATCAGTGTATTCCATTTGCAGTTTGCTATGCGATTCCTTTAGATTTTTAATTTCAGAAAATAGTTCCTGAACAATTATGAATATTATGACAATTATCTCCCACCACAATTACCCTATGAATCTATATTCAGTTTTAGCCAAATTATTAACTTTCTCTCAGATTGATAATATTTTTCTAACGTAAGATTCTGTAGCATCATGTTATCTATATCATATCATAGCTAATATTGCTTATAGGGTAAGCAGGTGTATTGACCCTCACTGGGTAATCGGTCACCTCTATAACTCGATAACAACTAATAAAAGAATCCTACTATGTTCTTTTAGGCGCGGGGGTTGGTGTGTTTAGAATCAGTGACATGAACTAAGTGCTTATCTAATTTTAGTGCTTCTATCAAGTAAGTCCAGAATTTTAGTGCTTATTTATTATTGTTATTACTTTTCTACATACTTAAACATTCTATATAATGAAAACGTAAACGATTTTTGATTAATATATCGAACTTCAAATTTTAAATCAAACCAAAAACGTTAATCGTTTGGGGTGATACCGCTGAAGTGAACCTTATTTAGTTAGTTAGTTATTAATATGTTACTTTTGCAGTTTTTTACGGACATGTCAAAATTGCCAAAAGATCTGCACCAAGGCATTTTATCATAACATGCCATTTACTTCTTTATCTAAAGTAACTCCAAATGATATAGTATGTCTCTTTAATAAAGCATATGCAAGTTGCCAATATGAACAATGAAGAAGCTAGATCTCGATTTACTGGTATATACTCCTTGGAACCAAATATTTTCCCTGATCAAAAGTTTCTATTATCATCGTGGTTGGTCCAAAGCACAAACCCATATTAAAAATGTCGCCACTCTTGGAACTGCAAAGATTTGTAAAGATGTGTCTGAAATTTGTAATAAATCTGTAATTTCAGGTCATACACATAATAAATAATGTAATTTCAGTTTCAGGAATTGAGACTGGATAAATTATGATGCCTGAAAACTTTCTCCTATCCCGACCTAACCAAATTTGGAAAGCATCTATAGAAAGAAGAAATACCGAAATAAACTCTTGCATATTTTTTTATATTTACTATTCAAAAATTTTTGAAGACTTTTTTTTTGGTGGTTAAATAAGATGATATCTGGTCATAGTGAAACTCGTGAAAGTTGGAGTTTTCTTTAAAAGGCATTTTTATGTAACCGTATAAAACTTTTAACGTAATATCTGGCAACTTTGCAGGTATGTGCATATCATATTTTCGAGGTAACAAAAAGCTACTCAAATATACGTAGGTACCTCTAATTTCATGATGTGTCTTTTCAGGTCTGGTTTATTCACTAAAACTGCAAAACTCAGTGCAGTATACATACATACATACATACATACTGTTAAACACCGATTTAAATACTGATTTGTGGGATCTCTCAAAAACGAAATATATTAAATCTACTTTACCAAACTAAAAACGTCTAAACCAATGTAGAATTAAATGATATGAAAGTGCTTTTAGTTAATTCTACAATATCTTTGAGAATAACTTAAGGTGTAAAATTGTAATGTCGTCCTGATATAAGTGAATTGTAGAACAGCCTTATTTCTACGTGGTCTAAAGAGTACGTTGATTGACAAAAATTGATACTGCTAAATTAATTTACTTTAGCTATTTTCATAATAATATTATGTCATACAATCTTTTAAACGGTTTGAAAGATAGAAGGGTTCATAAATTAAAATACATTTGGACACTATATAACAACCGTCCTCAAAGACCAGATTAATAAAAATAATAACAATATCACAGTACATATATTTAAAATATACACAGAATACTACATGTTAAAATAACGTTATTTAAAGCTGACTATCTTATTGTGCATGCAGGCTAATTTTGCTACTCTAAAAAGCCATTTCATGCATATATTTAGATTACTAGTCAGATTTAACGGCATTTTGAGAGTCGTAGCAAGCAGTTGTAATATGTTAGAGCAAGCCTACTATGGATAATTTTGGTATTATTTTTATAAATATATTTTTAAGTTAGCTTTGTTATAATTTAATTTTAATTGATTTAATGTCATTATTTAATGTTTCGGTTATAAAATTATTTTTTGTAGTCGTGTTAAATATATGTTTTAAATTGAATACATTGACTCACTTGCTAATAAAGAATAAGAATGTTACTAACAACTGGTCGTTTTGTGGCAATAAACTTCAATATACGTATAAAGTCACGTTGGTTTTTTAAAGTATAATAACGTAGCTTTATAAAATGACGTACTGTTTTAACTTTTTTCATGAAGTAATGTCTTTTTCTAAATTATGTAATATCAAGCAAGCAAATTTTCATTAAAATTATCATCATTAAATTGTACTTAAGCATCACTTGAAATATGGGTCAGAATTTAAATAACATATTTAAAATTGTCGCTAGCAAGGAGGCAAAATAGGTCTTAATTTAATGTGTTTTGGACTTCAAAGCAAAATATTTTCATAAACAACACACGTCCTTAAAAAAATTACCAAAACAAAACACATCTCAACTAAAACGTTCTTCATAAACACTCGTTAAAAGCTCACTTTCTCTGCTAAAAGTCTGATGTGTTTTCAAGTAACAAAAGTAAAATAAATGGTTTAAAACTACATATATTGTTCATATTTTAACACTTCAAATATATGTTTATACCATTTTCGCCATTCTTTATAACTACAATGAATGAATTACAAGTAAAAAGGGATAAAAATAATTAATACAATATATATTGTATAAATGTTTATGTTATATCCATGACTAAATAGTCAAAAATAGGATACAGGATAATAGAATACAGGATAAGTATGACTTCATAAATTACAGTTATGAAAAGTTGTTATTAATTGCCTCGGTCTTGGCATGTTATTTACATTTAAATATATTTTAAAGTTTTATCCATTAGTTCATGTTTAATATTTTAGCATCTAAAGTAATTGTATTCTCGAGGGTCAGCAGTCAATTTTCTAAATAGCGAATATTTAAAACATTCCATAACTTAATGTCAAATATAATAAAACATTTCTTCATGTAAATCTGTTTTCGTTATACATATCGTTTTGTTATGTTTATACATTAGAGAAATAATCGTATCTAATATACTATGCAGAAAATGTCCATGTTTAAAAATCAAACCTAAATTTATAATATTTTGTTAGATTCATGCGATATCCAATTGTAAATCTAAACTATTATTTAAACTTATCAGAAGTTGAGTGACACACAAAGGTACAAAAGAAAAATAAAGGTCAGAGTCAGTAATCTGCTATAAAAAAAAATAGTTTTAAATATTTTGTTTTAAATTCTTTAAATAACATTTATTACTATCTAATTCAGGCTTGTGAATTTCGATTAAAATTTTATCAGATTATATTTTTAGTCTAAAAAATATGTAATAAACGAAAAATATACTAAAATTTTTTTATTAGCCGTTTTTACCCAATTCTTAGGCGGCTATTGAAAATCAAGGTCTTTCCCTATGTTTGCAGATAAGAGACGGGTTTGTCGTATATTAAGTTAATGTGGCAAAAAACGGGTCAAAAGTTCCTTTTGCGTCTTTATTGTGAGTTCAGCTGAACAAGATATTACTTTATAATTTTTTTTAGGAAACAAATTCAGTTAAGTACAAAAATAATATCAAAAAGAATAGACAATAAAAAAAAGTCTATGTTACTTTTTTGCGATCGTTAGACAAATCTAAAGCTTATCTTCTGTATATTTTTTTTCTATTATCAGACTTATGTTAATTTAAAAAAAATACACGTAATTCTTTGGAAAATATCAAATAAATGCCTTAATTAATGCATAAAAATATTGTTTTGTGTAGAGTACTATTTATTAGATAAAAAGGTTCTTTAAAATTTTTGTCTTTAATAAAAAAATTTAAGAAAATATATAAAAACAGGTCAACTGTGTTATTCTTTCTAATATACAATGATAATAAAGCAATAGATTTTAATTAAGCTGCAATTTATGAAACGAGGGTTAAAATAAAAAATAATTAATTAACTGCCATTTACGACTATATATGTATAATTCAGAATTAATATTTTATTCAAATATAATTTATTAAATATATTCCTTATTATTATCTGTTAAAACTTAAATATATAGTTTATATAACAATAGCATATTTATAAAGACAAACAAAATAAGTCTTTAATACTTAAAAAGGTCATTTTTACAGTACATTTATTATGAACAAGGGGTCCCTTCGGAACAGTAAGCTTAACAAGTATTAAGCGGTTAAAGTTCTGAAGTACAAGTAGAGGTCCAGTTTCAACGACGAATACTACAGTGACCCTTAGTTATTTTGAAATGCTTTTTATATTTATCTATAATAAGGTCAAACCAAGCACCCCTTTTAAGATAGTGTAAGGATTTTTTAAATTTTTTGGACTGGCCTTCTTTTTAAAAACTCTACAGATCGTTTATTAGTATTTACTTATCTGTCCTCTTGTAATTAAAAACTAATAGATAATATATTTTTTATTATTTCTATTTCCTGTACTATCATTGACTTAATAAATCGTTGTTGGCATTGCAGACTCTCTATAATATAAACTCTCAAAACTGATTAACGTTCCAGACCAGGGCAAACATGTGATTATTATTAAAGTGCTACATAAGCTTTATTCTGGATGATGGTGCTTTAGTGCAAAGAACGAGGAGACAATTAGCAAAATACTGCAAAGACTGCATACTTACGACAAATGCTCAACTTCTCACGTTAAGACGATCATAATAAAATACTCCATTAGGGATTGTGATGAACATTACGTTAACTTATAAACCGCCAAAAAAACTAAAATATGTTTAAAGATATCCTGATCCTGAACATGTTTAGGTTTTCATTAGCTGTATCGGTTCAGGTGCAAGGAGAAACCATCTTGTGCCTGCCAGTTTCATAACGGGCTCTTGGAGTAACCGATGCATTCCAACGACAGATATAGCACTAACCAAAATGTAATTTAAGCCTATAATTATAATAATATCAAAGGTCAATAAAATTATGTTATGTTAAAGTAAGATTGCGCTTTTGCAAAAAGCTACAATAAGGATAAATATGTGGTAGAATAAATAAAAATATAATGGAATAGAAGTGTATATTTTAAATGTATCATATGAAAAAGATATATATTTAAAGAAAACTAATGACATTTTATAATTTATTAAGCAACCGTTTGAATATTGTACTAAGGAATATATTTATAATTTTAAAGAATCTTAAGGTAATAAAAATATCAATCTGAACATCATAATGTATAATTGTGATCCTGAATAAGAAAAATGAGCCTAACAAATTATTCACCCACTAGCTGACCCGACAGACTTCGTCCTGTCAAAAAAATTTGTAATGTGGCAGTTTTTTTGTCTACGTATTTAAAAAAAATCTCCTGAACAGAACCGTCACCCTGGTGATAGGGCGTTGTGAATAAAAAATAATTAAATAAAACATATATAAGGATTTAAAAGTAAGTAATCGCTTTATTGAATTAATATCATAATTATTATTATTATCATTGTAGTGCTTTGTGGTATACTATGTTTTTTGTTTGATTACCTGGCGCATAGATAAACAAATCTGATGGTTTTCCAACACGGGAACAGGCAACATACAATTGACCATGTGAGAAACATGGGTTTTCTAGATTAATACCACAAACACTTAATGATTGCCCCTGGGACTTGTTTATAGTCATAGCAAAAGCAAGCCGCACTGGAAACTGTAGTCGTTTAAACTCAAATGGCACATCAGTCGAAATCATTGGGATGCGCGGTATGAGAACATCTTCTCCTTTATACTTTCCTTTGAGTATAGTTGCTTCTATCACATTGTTTAGTAATTTTTTTATCGCTAACCGTGTACCGTTGCAAAGACGCGGTTGGTTGATATTTCGCAACATTATAACCACCGATCCAACCTTTAATTGAAGATTGTGAGGTGGCAATCCTGGCAAATCCAGCGAGTTTAAAAATTCCGGTGGATAGTTGACTACATCATCTTGATTAGTAGCCGAATCAACTGATTTATATATCCTCAATTCGCCTGTAATTTGTTCTTGAATTTTGAAATTTAATTCATATACATCTATGTTTTTTGCAGCCAGTATAGCTCGTTCGCTCAACCAATCATGGTTTGTGTAATTTTGAGAAATATCTGGAAACACCTTCTGGATAAGTTCATCTTTTGATCGAGTTAACTGACAAAAACTTTGAGGAAAGTTAATGCAGCCAGTCAACATGTCTATAGGAAATTTGCCATTACCAATGTCAATGAGTTGTTTAGAGAATATGTTTCCAGATTGTTCATTTTGCAACTCGACACGCATATTCTTGCTTAAATGAAGTACTTTGACATGTTTCCACAAATTGGAGGACTTTAGACATGCATTGAGTTCATCAGCTTGCGTTGATCGTGGAATCACTGGCAATGTTTGACGAAAATCTCCTGCTAATAAAATCATTGCACCACCAAATCGGTTATTATTGCTCCGTAGATCTTTTAAGGTTCTGTCTAAAGCCTCCAAAGATTTTTTATGTGCCATCGTGCATTCATCCCAAACAATCAATTTACATTGCTGCAAAACCTTTGCCATTGCAGAGTTCTTCGAAACGTTGCAGGTTGGAGTTTCATTGCTTTGCATATTTAATGGCAATTTTAGTGCTGAATGGGCTGTTCGACCACCTTCAAGCAAAGTTGCTGCTATTCCCGACGAAGCGAGTGCAAGTGCAATTTTATTTTGTGAGCGAATTGTTGCTAATATTAATGAAATCAAAAAAGTTTTTCCTGTACCACCAGGTGCATCTAAGAAGTAAATCCCTCCAGTTTCATCATTTGTTACTTTCATAAGAGTTTCAAATACATACTTCTGTTGTTCATTTAACAGTGGAAGATTTGTTTGAATTAATTCTTTCAAAGCGTTGAGATCATACAGTTTTTCTCGATGCAACTCTTGGTTAAAAGCGTCATGCATTGGACGTTTGGGCGCGGTCAGGCCTAATTGAATTAATAGTTTGTTTGACATTATCAAGCACATGTCCTCAATTGAAATCAATGCTTCATTGTAAATTTCTTCACTGATTTGTATATTTGGATTTCCCATTCTATTCCGTATTTGATACAAAATATCATCACACATATAATCTTTGTACTTGATCCACAAATCAATTGGGTTTGATGCGAAGCATGTAGATATGATTATAGAAAACAATGTTCGTATTTGATGAGCGTGTGATGATATTACAGCATCATTGAGAGTTTGATCCCAATGAGCGTCATTTTCAAGCAATTGCAAACGTTGACAGGCTTCTCTGTAGGATCCACACAATTCACCATCAACAGTTCGTAACTGTTGGAATGATGTTGGGCTACGTACATTGACTAATAGCAGTCGTAAATAAAAACATTCATCATTGCTTGGATGTACTGAATAAATCCGGCCAATCGCATCGGTGGAATATACATCTGTATATCCTGGAACTGGTTTTCCTTGTTTCCGTCGTATAAATCTCCTTGAGGATTGATTCCAGGTATAATATTTTGGCATTTCAGAATATAGCAATGTTTGTGCGAAATCATCGTTTTGGCATGTCTCAAAAAAACTGGTTAATGTAGTAGATGGTGGCTGAGCAGCTCTTTGTACTGCGTTCTGTGCTGTAAAATACACTCTTTGTCCATTTTCTAAATGCACAGCTAAGTGAACAACAGAAGGGTGTCTCTCATGAATAGGAAAAGAAAATATTCGCCAAACTGCTTCATTACTACTGACATAGCGGCCCATTTGGTATTGGGTAACTTCATCATTGGAATTCTCTGCACCAATTCCAATCACAGCCATATCACTCCCTTTGGTTACATATTTGCAAATGTATTTAATAGATTTCACTGAATGGCAAGATTCAACGTTGATGTGTGCTTTGAATGTCTTTGATAAAATGGGTGAATATGGAACAATCCAACGATTATCTATTTCAATATCTTGTTGATTTAATTTGACAATTGTTGATTTTCCATTGTCTGCTGTCGATCTGCGACGATACAATGGATAACCGTCATTACCAGTAATTGTTTCCGATATTAATGTCCGTGGATATCGTTTTGAACATTTACCATCCATCATACACGGTGAATTTTGATTAAGAGTTCCACAGGGACCATGTATCATGTTTTTGATAACTACCTCATGCAATCCAGGATCTACTTGTACATTAGGGATTTCAGCTGATATCACTGCATCAACTTCATTTGGCCTTATCTTTTCAACCAACCAAATCAAAATGTGCGCATGTGGCAATCCTCGTTTCTGCCACTCTACAGAATACATCCAGCAGCGTGTCTCACCAAATACATTATGTTTTACGATGAAATCCATTAAAGATTTCAACTTTTGTCTAAAGACTCTGGCTGTAATATCATGACGATCAATGGGTGATTGCCCAGGGAATAACTCCTGCTTGATTTCTATCCATTGCGGATTGCATGTAAATGTGATGAACAAATCTGCTGTACCATAATGACGAACGTACGACATGGCATCTTGAGCATATTCGTGCATATGCCGAGGGCTTCCGATGTATGTTGCTGGAAGAATAGTCATCCAACCGACATTCTGTGCATTTCCATCAGTATTAATCGCATCTCGAAGGTGAATATACTGTTCAGATCGGAGTTTGGTTTGATTCAACCTGATGAATGTTAATCTCTCCGTTTCAATTTTAACATACATGTCAACAACATATTTGTGATATAATCGCCGACATTTCAATATGTGATTTTCTTCATTTTCCCGAATCATTAGGCGGTATGAATAATAGTTCATTGAACTGACTTTTTTGTTGGTTTCAGAACCTGTAAATAGATTTTGTTTTAATAACATTCAAATATAAAATTAAAATATATAATATAATGACAGATATTATCGCCATAGCTAAACTAATATTTTAGTTACCTGTAATGGGATTTATCATTTTTATTGAGAAATCGTAGCCATCTTCACCTTGCCAAAATATAATGGGATATTGCAGTGCATCATATGAGCGGTGTGTTTCCTTTATACGTTGTAATTGATCATTCCGACGATGTAAAACAATATCACGGGATTCCAAGTTTTCTCCAACTACAACAATAGCAACTTCATCAATAGTTGGTGCATTAAAACGTCTTGTATGTTGACCTGCAGGTGTTTTATCAGCTCTGATTACAATTTTGTGATTATCGGATGGCATCAGATCCAGGGCAGTTTTAAACAATATAATCAATTGATTGTGTTGATGAAATAAAGTTTGTAATTGTTCTACAATAGACCTCTTTACTAAATTGTTATGTGCACAACGCAGATCAATTTCTTGTGGTAAATTGCCCATAAAATAAATTTGCAGGAATTTGTTGTCGCTATCTGACACTGGTAACAGTGAACCTGCTTTGTGATATATTTGCCCTTGTATCTGTAAATAAAAAAAAATATTTTGGTGTGGTATAAATTAATGGATTGTCAGTGATCAAACTTAAATAATATTTGATCTTAAAAAGTATATATTTAGTTTTAACTAATATCTATCAAATATAATAAAATATAATAAAAGTGTCACTGAAACTGAATCACCATATAATATGATGACTAAGTGATATATAAGTGATTAAGAAATTGAAGATTAGTGACACATCTTAACTTTTGTGACAGAAAATTTTATTCGCTAAAATAATTATGAGTAACTGCTATAATATACCATATACATACCTTGAAAGTTGGCATAAAATTTTCCCGAACTACATTTGTTGCCCCAAATGAAGTCATTTGAAAGCAATTGTTATATTGTTGGATATGTGTCAAAAAGTGTTTAGAATCTGTTCCTATTCCTGAAACCAATGAGTACAATGGTTCTGGTGGTGGATCCAATGGTATCAATTTCACTTTACCATTTGCACAACACAATCCATTGGCTTCGTTTTTGTACTTTAATGCCTTACAGTGTGAGCAAACCGAGTTCATAGAACCAATAACAACACATTGGTAGTTACTGTAGTCAATTGACACATCGTAACTGAAAGCAGCTCGATTCAAACTTGCGCGATTATTAGTTGAATGTCGCGCTTGCGCTTCACGCGTTTGTGATATCCGAATTCTTTCACGTTCATTTCCGTCGTCACGTTCTTGTGCAGTACGATTAGATCGGTAATTAGCTTGGTTTGTAGCATTTCTGGTTCTTCTACCTAAATTGCTTCGTCTTATAGGAGGCATATCAAATATAATTTATTTTTTCACTAATCACGAACTAAACAAACACTAACTAAGTAAACACTCTGCACAAAACACGATATACGAATTTGTTTCGTGTATCAGTTGACAAAAGCAATATCAGTAGATTGTCACAGACAACTTTTTTTTTTTTTTAATTTGATGTGACTTGAAGTCAAATCCTTTTAAGCCGTACGAATTGTAATTTGGATATTATAAAAATAATAAAACACTGTCGGTAACGCGATTTTTGTTTGACTGATGTAATGACGTGGAAACTGATGCATTTTATCTCGCGTGCCGAAACGAATACAAAAGAAACGCGAGTTTCGGAACGCGACATTAAACTCCTCCAACTATGTATTCTGTGCTCCAACGCACACACGCACATTGTTTTGATAGATATGATCTTTGACGTTAGGAACACACCTACATTGCTTAGACAACAGTGAGTGCTTGTAATTTAATATGAACTTTATACCATAGCAATAAAGCTCAAATTGACTCTACGTTTTAGTTAGAAAACGTTTGTATGGGAAAAAGAAAAGGGCTATTTTTAGGGTTTTTCCAGCAATAATTCTAATTTTTCTCGCCGTAAAAACCATCCTTGAACTTCAACGAACATTTTAAAAAAAGATTTGGCCAAATTGGTCGAGGCGTTGTTGAGTTATGCGCTTACCAACACATTTTGCGATTCATTTTTATATTATAGACTAGTTTTTGCCCGCGACTTCGTTCGCGTGGACTTCAGGTTCGTCCCGTCTAGTCTAGTAATAAGTAAGAAAAACGGTAAATAAGCACTGCAAAGCCCTAATCATAGGCCTATAGGTAGCTACTGCAGTATGCTCCTATAAACTACATTTAACGATCTTTTTCCTTCAGCATAAACATGCAGATTCTTCGCTTTGGAAACACGTGAGCAAGCCACATAGAGCTGACCGTGAGAAAAACATGGTGTGCCCAAATGTAGGCCTGCTACCTTCAAGGTTTGACCCTGCGATTTGTTGACCCTGACCTTGACCCTGATGTATAAGCTATAGCCTATGTGTTATTCTGATGTATAAGCTATATTGTGGTAAAGTTTCATTCAAATCCATTCAGTAGTTTTTACGTGAAAGAGTAACAAACATCCATACATCCATACTTACAAACTTTCGCCTTTATAATAGTAGTAGGATAGACTGAGTTAAATAGTTCACAGGACCGCCCCAACTGATATGATACAGTGTATATGTGTGTAGACAGAATATATTTTTCATATTTATTCACTGTTATATAATATACTTAAAAAAAATATCAAGATCAAAAGACTGACTTTCCGATTTTCTAATCTATATTTATGTACCAATAGATATGTCGCCGTGAGAACAACCGGATGTCAAAATGTTAAAGTTATAGCATAAAAGTTTGGATGATTTATTATAAAATTGAAGAAGTCTAATAATTAAGTTTCAATTATTAATGTTTTTACGAATAATAATTAATTTAATTTGAAGTAGTTTTTTTTAATAAGTTATGTGATTGAATGTTTTTGTTAAAGTACCTACAACTGTGTAGTACTTCAACAAACCCTACAAAACAACCTACAAAGCAGGATCATGGCGGTGTTCCACCAGGATTTTTACTGGAAATGATGAAGATGATGCAGCAGATGACGGAACGATTAGCTGCGCCTCAAGAAAGAAAAGCGAAGATTATTGATATCTTTCTTCCGACTTATGACCCTGACGGAAGTGTCGGTATAAGAGAATGGTGTGACCACGTCAGCATAGCAAAAGACCATTACAATCTTAAAGATTATGAAGTCCGAATGAAAGCTACTTCCTTGTTGAAAGGCCGCGCAAAACTTTGGGCCGACCAGTGGCTTGTTACAACAACATCCTGGAGTGAACTTCAGGAGAACCTTATCACCACTTTCGAGCCTGAAAATCGGTACTCCCGAGACATTCTCAAGTTTAAAGAGCACACATATGATTCCAATTCAGACATATCTGAATTTCTTTCTACCGCATGGATTCTGTGGCGAAGAGTTACAAAGGACAAATTGGGTCAAGAAGATGCTGTAGAAGCTGTTATTGGGAGCGTGTCTGATGAAAAACTAAGAATCGAGTTAATGAACGCGAGGGCTCGTTCTGTTCCAGAGCTGATTTCTGTAGCTGCCTCTATAAGATCAAAAAAAAGAAGCCAAGGTAATTATCAAAATCAACCTTTACAAAAACGCTCCCGATTCACATCAAACCACGATGTTAGATCTATTTCTTACTGTCCCAAATGTAAAAAGCAAGGTCATTCTTTAGCAGACTGTTATTTCAATACCCATTCTGGATCTAGTTCTTCTCATTATTCTCGCTCTAGGTCCAATAATGAATCTGTGAAACCCATTTGCTCCTATTGTTCTACAACGGGACATACCGTTGACAAATGCTTCAAACGGAATAAAGCCCTTTCCTCTAAGCAAGTAAACAATATAGGTAGACCCAAGTTAACTACTATGGTTATTAAGATTAACAATTTGACTCTAGATGCTTTGTTCGATAGTGGGGCCGATTGTTCCGTTATAAGGGAATCCGTTGCCGCTAAAATTTCGGGAAGCCGAAAACATGTTGTGACCTACTTGAAAGGTGTTGGGACAGTTTCTGTGATGTCCCTTCAAACCGTGCAAAGTACTTGTCTCATAGATAACATTTATGTTGAAATTGATTTTTTTATTTTGCCTGACCAAGAGCTTTCATTTGACGTATTGTTAGGAACCCATTTATTAGAACAAACTGGGGTCTCTGTGGTAGTTACCCTCGGTGGTGCTAAATTGATTCGGTTACCAAATGTTATGCACTTAAAAACATCGCTCCCATTATTTGAAATAATGGACTGTGACCTTACAGACCAAATTCAGATCAAACGACTACTTGCCCTTCTCGATAAGTTTTTACATATGTTTACACAAGGCTTTGGCAAGACTCGTGTTAAAACAGGTGAACTAGAAATTCGATTGAAAAATCCTGAAAAATTCGTTGAACGACGACCCTACTGTTTGAATACAGTTGAGAGGGTTAAAGTTAAAAACATTTTAAAAGAGTTACTAGATCACAAAATAATTCAAGAAAGCAAATCCCCTTTTTCAAGTCCTGTAATCTTAGTAAAGAAGAAAAATGGTACAGACCGAATGTGTGTGGATTACCGCGAACTTAATACCAACACTATACGTGATCACTATCCATTACCCTTGATTGCAGATCAAATCGATCAATTGTCTAAGAGTCGTTTTTTCACAACCCTTGATATGACCTCAGGTTTTCACCAGATACCCGTGTCACCTGATTCAATTGAAAAAACTGCATTTATTACACCTGATGGCATATATGAATTTTTAACAATGCCGTTTGGCTTATGTAATGCCCCTGCTGTATATCAACGATGTATTAATCGAGCTTTGGATGGTCTTATCGGGGATGCCGCGCAGGTTTATATTGATGATGTATTGTGTAAAAGCACTAATTTTGAGGAAGGTTTAATTAACTTGGAAAAAATTTTAGTCGCGCTACATAAAAGTGGATTTTCAATTAACGTAAATAAATGCTCTTTTTTCAAAAAATCTGTTGAATATCTGGGAAATGTCATTTCTGAAGGACAAGTCCGTCCTAGTCCTCGAAAAGTAGAAGCATTAATAAAATCTCCAATTCCCACCACAATAAGGCAAGACAGGCAATCCAACGGTCGTGCAGGGTATTTTCGGAAATTTATTCCTAATTTTTCTCGCATAATGATACCTCTCTATGCTTTAACCAAAAAATGTGCTAAGTGGAATTGGACTCGGGAACATGAGAGTGCCCGTAACACCATAATTGACTTCTTAACAGCTGAGCCTGTTCTAACCATATTTAGGGAAGATGCTCCTATAGAGCTCTATACTGATGCAAGCTCTCTTGGGTACGGGGCAGTATTCGTTCAAGTTATAAATAATCGGCAACATGCAGTTGCTTACATGAGTATGCGCAACACCGATGCTAAAAGCAGATATCATTCATACGAGCTCGAAACCCTTGCAGTAGTTCGTGCTATTAAACATTTTCGTCATTTCCTGTATGGTAGGAAATTTAAATTAATAACTGATTGCAATTCCCTTAAAGCGTCTAAACATAAACAAGATCTTCTTCCACGCATTCACCGTTAGTGGGCTTTTCTTCAACATTTTGACTTTGAAGTTGAATATAGAAAAGGTAATAGAATACAACACGCGGACTTCTTTAGTCGGAATCCTATTCCTACTATGAGCAATATTAACTTGATGACTAGAGATTTAGACTGGTTAAAAGTGGAACAGAAGCGAGACCCTGGTTTGAAACCCATTTTTGACCAACTTAATGAGGGTAAATCCATCCCTGATTTTTTTGTAGAAAAAGAAGTTCTCAAAAAATGCATCATAGATCCTATTGTAGGTCGTCAAAACTTAACAGTTGTACCAACTGCATTCCAGTACAGCCTCATAAATGCTTATCACATCTCTCTTAAACATGTTGGGTGGGAGAAAACTTTACAGAAAGTTAAAGAATCCTATTGGTTCCAAAATATGAATGGCATCATTCGCACATTTGTTGACAATTGTATTATTTGCAAAATGTCAAAAAGCTTTTCGGGACCCATTCCAGTTCGTTTGCACCCTATACCAAAACCCACAACGGCTTTTGAAGTTATTCACATGGACATAACGGGGAAACTTGGTACATCTACTGAGCAACAATACGTAACTATTGATGCATTTTCCAAATACGGTCTGCTATATCATGCTAATAATAAAAGCCCTCACAGTACATTGGCAGCTCTGAAGCAAGTGGTTCATTTATTTGGTGCTCCAAAACAGATTATAGTTGACGGTGGTCGTGAATTCTTGGGTGAGTACAAATCATATTGTGACAGTTTTGGAATAAACATTCATTCTATATCGCCAGGTGTTAGCCCAGCCAACGGACAGGTTGAGCGTGTCATGTCCATTCTTAAAAACGGATTGGTCATGATCAAAAATTATGACACTCCTGAATGGCATACTGCGTTAGGAGGATTACAACTTGCATTTAATTGTACAGTTCACAAGACAACTGGTATTTCGCCACTAACTTTACTTACCCGGCGTCAACACTGTGTTCCGTCGGAGTTGATAAACTTGGTAAACGTCGATGAAAATAGCATAAATTTTGAAAAGCTTGACCAAGGTAAGGCTAAAGTTAAACATTTCAACCGGGGCGACTACGTAATGATTAAAAACAATCCGAGGAACCAAACCTCGTTGGATTTAAAATTTAGCGAACCTTACGAGATTTACAAAATCTTAGATAAGGACCGCTATCTTGTTAAGCGTGTTTCAGGAAAAGGAAGACCTCGAAAGGTTGCCCACGATCAACTGCGAAGAGCACCTAGTCCAGGCGAACAGATGGCAGTGTCGCCGATGAATGGCTGCGAAGATAACATGGTAACAAACAATGATTCAGTTGCTTTGCCTGTTTCAGATGATCAGTTATAAGCTTGTTCTTCATACGATAAGAGTGTAATTGCAACGGGTATCTACAAACCTCTACAAACTCTCTCCAAACATCTAAAAACCCATAACATTGCACATGGAGTGCATTTTATTGCGACGAGTTATCTTCAAAGCTCTACAAACCTGTGACATAACACGTGGAGTGTGTGCACATTTTATTGAGACAATCTAAAACCTGTGACACTAAAAATGTCATATGCAATTAAATTTTAGATTTAACGAATATTTTACAGTATTTTGCAGATCGACTTTCTACAACAAAAATAATCTTAAGACTACAACAACTTTACCATCCATCAGTATGGCCGTGTCGCCGTGAGAACAACCGGACGTCAAAATGTTAAAGTTATAGCATAAAAGTTTGGATGATTTATTATAAAATTGAAGAAGTCTAATAATTAGGTTTCAATTATTAATGTTTTTACGAATAATAATTAATTTAATTTGAAGTAGTTTTTTTTAATAAGTTATGTGATTGAATGTTTTTGTTAAAGTACCTACAACTGTGTAGTAGATCCCCACCATATTCAAAGAGTATAAAAGTTAATTTTCAAACCGAGGATCGGAGTTCTATACTTGTAGCTCGAAGGAGTAACATGTTATAGAATTACTGCTACACAGTTGTAAGCTGTTGAAGCAATAAATAAAGTGTAACTTTGACTGAAGACTATTTTTCATTCAAATGGACGACCGCCCTTCATCACCACATCAGAGACCAGGCTCGGAAGCTCGGCACTCGGAAGAGCACCTCGCTCTCACAGATATATTTCTCCAATATTAACAGATATAGAAGAACCAATTTATGAATGTAATTGCAGCATTCATATTTTTCATTATTTTTCATTATTAATCAAATTATAATTTGCAGTTGCAGTATGTGTTAGTAAATAATTATCTTTCGGAGCGTGTATTCATGTACTTTATTAAAGGAGTGGTCGGTCTATCTTGGTTCATTATTGTGTCTGAATTTCATAAATGTAAAATATTTATTACATGAATTTAGTAAAGCAAACAATAATGATATATAAACCTACTTCAACATCAGTAATAATAATTTAATTATAGTAGTTTAATAATAAAATTTATTAGTAATTGGGACACAATTAAAAGTGTGACCAGGAGAACTTTCTCTATCAAACTAAATTTTAATTTGAAGCCAATATAGCCCACCTTTTTGCAAATTACCTGATTGGCAGATCGTCAGATCTAGATTAACACCTGTTTAACACCTAGTCTGTCATCATGTAGTGATGTATATTATATTTTTTAAATGTTACTTTAAAAATATCTCTCAAATATAAAAAAAAATTGTTTAAAATAAGTGCATTTACTTTAAAACATTCAACTTTTATCTCTTTCCAATTTAACTTTAATTAGAAGTTTCAATCTTTAGTAAGATTCAATAAAGAAACCGCGACTTATTCATTGGTTCATTGTTTATTTTTTACTTTATTATATTTATAAGTGTCTAATAAATACTTATAATTTGTTGGTATGGTTTAGATAAGAGTATTCTTTTTGGCAGCAATAATTTTTAGGACACTATGTAAATAAGTAAAATAAGAATTGTGAAACGTTTTTAAAAGCAATTTATAATGTATTTCTTATTTTTTTATTTAATCATATCGCAACACAATTCTGAGGCTCTTTGTTGGGAGAAACGCAGAATTAGGTTGCGCCTAGTGGAGGTGTATAGCAATGACGCACTTATGCGTGCATGCCCATTGACGTTAAGTGGGAGTAATCATCTTTCTTTTTCATATATAATCTCGGAGTGTACACTACTACAGTTGTTAATAGACTTTAAATAAATACTTTTCTATAGACAAACGTCTTGCTCTTTATTTCATTCATCAGGTTATGGGCCCAGCACCTGCCTGTTTAATATAATACAGTGGATTTTTAAAGTAAATTAGTTGATTTTGATCAGAAATAGGCATAACCTAAAAATTTGCCACGCGGTCGAGAAGTTTCTGTATTTCAGATATATTTTTTTGATAAAATGACATCAAACGGATCTCTAATACAAATTGAAAAACTTACTGGCCGAGACAATTGGACTAGCTGGAGCTTCGCAGTGCAAGCATACCTGGAACTTGATGACTTGTGGGAATGTGTCCAAGGTACAAACACTGATCCAAAGAAAAAAAAAAAGGCAAAATCAAAACTAATACTATTAGTCGATCCGATAAATTTTATACATATACAGGATGCGAAGACCTCCAAACAGGTTTGGGAAAATTTATCAAAAGCATTTCAAGACTCTGGTCTACTGAGAAAGGTTGGTTTGTTGCGAGACTTGATTAACACTAATTTAGAAACTAGCACCAGTGTAGAAGATTATGTCAACAAAATCATGAGCTCAGCTCATAAACTTAGGAACATAGGGTTCAAAGTTGACGATGAATGGCTCGGGACATTGATGCTGGCAGGGTTACCTGACAACTACAAACCTACGATTATGGGTATTGAATGTTCATTAGTAAAAATAAGTGCAGATCTAATTAAGACCAAACTTTTGCAAGAATTAAAAGATACAACAAGTAATTCAGCTCTGTACATAAGTAACAAAAATACTCAATCAAAGTTCAAAAACATTCAGCATCAATCAAAGTCAATTGGTCCAAGATGCTTCAATTGTAATAAACATGGGCACCTTGGTAAAAATTGTTGGTTTCTAAAGAATAAACCACAGAGTAAAGAAGAATATAAAGGTTTTGTGGCAGCTTTCTCGGCTATGCAACTGAATGATTGTACAAACTGGTTTGTAAATTCAGGTGCTTCGATGCATATGACTATGCATAAAAATTTATTAAAGAATGAAACAAAATCACCGATATCCACAATCAAAATTGCAGATAATAAAACTTTACATGTCGAAAGCTGTGGTGATGTGATACTGCATATAACTAATAAAGATGGCTACAACAGTGAAATATTAGTGAAGAATGTTTTATTTGTGCCAAAGTTGTCCACAAACTTATTATCAGTAAGTAAAATAATAAAATCTGGCTGTAAAGTTCAATTTGATAAAACTGGCTGCTCAGTATACAATTTAAATAATCAAAAATTAGCCACAGCAGATCTAATCAATGATACATATAGACTTAACATAAATTACAGTAAAATATTTGCCATGTCAGTAAAAACAGAATCAAATGCACATCTATGGCACCAACGTTTGGGCCATCTAAACTATAGAGATGTGTACAAGTTACCTAACTGCACAACTGGTGTACAATTATCTTCAAAAAAAGAAAAGTATATCTGTATAAGCTGTCTAGAGGGTAAGCAGATAAGGCAATCATTTCCTAGCACCGGCTCAGGAAGGGCAAATGGGTTGCTAGAACTAATGCACACAGATGTATGTGGTCCGATACAAGTAGCTTCGATTGGCGGTGCCAGGTACTTTGCAATATTTATTGATGATTTTTCAAGAAAAGTCTATGTATACATACTTAAAAACAAAACAGAAGTGTTTGAAAAATTTTCTGAATACAAAAACAGAGTAGAAAATGAGTTAAATAAAAAAATTTAAATTCTACGCAGTGATAATGGATTAGAGTATGTTAATAAGAACTTCGCTAATTACTTACAGAAAAATGGAATATTGCATCAGACTTCGAATTCGTACACGCCGCAACAGAACGGTCTGAGTGAGAGAATGAACCGGACATTAGTTGAACGAGCAAAATGTATGATGATTAATGCTGATTTACCAAAAACTTTTTGGGCTGAAGCTGTAACGTCTGCTGCGTACATAATTAACCGCTCACCCACACATGCTCTATCAGACATTACACCTCATGAAGTATGGAGTGCACAAAGGCCAGACTTAAGTAATATGAAAATTTTTGGTTGCCCTGCTATGGTTCATATACCCAAAGAAAACTTGAATTGACTTGAATTGAAGAAAACTTGATGTAAAATCTCGACAACTAATCTTTGTTGGGTACAGTGAATGCACAAAAGGCTACCGTTTTATAGATCCGAAAAATAATAAAGCAGTGATCAGTCGGGATGTACATTTTCTGGAAGATAACATTAAAAGTAAAATCATCTTCTTTTTCAGCACTTGAAACAAATATAACTAATATTAATGAGGAAGTACATGAAATGCAAAAAACAACAGAAAAAGATAAAAACAACAGTGACAAGAGTAATAATGATAAACAAATATACTTACCATTAAACAAACTAAAATTTGAATTAATTACACTAGATGATGAGAATGCAGGTAAGGAAGAGCAGTCTTCTTCAAATAATCTGAATAATAGTTTCACAGATACTTCAAGTAATGCAGATTAGGATGATCCACTGGATGAGACATACTTACCAAGTCATAATGGTGATATACAGCCTACATATGAAACAAACATCAAAACCCGTCGGCAAAGAAAATTGCACACAAATAATGAGAGTTCATCCTTATATCTTTGCATGAATGGTGAGTCCACATCCATCCTTCTTAATAATGATCCTCAGAGCATAGAAGCAAGTAATGAATCTGTTAAATGGAAACAGGCGATGAAAGAAGAGTATGAGTCTCTCATTAATAATAATACTTGGTCTTTAGTAGATTTACCTGATGGGAAGAAGGTTATTCCATGTAAATGGATTTTTAAACGAAAATTTGATCATACGGGAGAAATAACTCGTTATAAGGCTAGACTTGTAATTAAGGGCTACAAACAGAAAAAAGGAATAGATTATAATGAGATATATGCACCTGTTGTACGATATACATCGATTAGATATCTAATAGGTGTAGTTGCAAAATACAATTTAGAAATTCATCAAATGGATGCCATTACAGCATTTCTGCAAGGAGATGTTGATGAAGATATTTACATGTCTCAACCACCCACTCTTGATCGAGGAGAGAAAGTATGCCATTTAAATAAAGCTATTTACGGTCTTAAACAAGCTAGTAGACAGTGGAACAAAAAGTTAAACGTTGTTTTGTTAAACATTGGCATGAAACGACCAAAACTTGATCCTTGCATTTACTTTCGTATATTGAGCAAAAATGATATTTTATTTATCTCTGTTTATGTCGACAATCTACTGTTATTTTATAATAATTCTGAAATGGGCAAAGAAATAAAGAAAAAGCTCGAAGAGAATTTTTGTATGAAACACATAGGAAAAGCTAAACAATGTATTGGATTTACAATAACACATGAAGAACAAAATAAGATATCACTGGATCAATCAATGTATATTAAAAAGATACTTACTCGTTTTGGTATGAATGATTGCAAACCAGTCTGGACTCCATGTGATCCAAATGTTCAATTAAAAAAGGCCAATAGCGAGAGAGCAATATTGAGAAACATACCTTATCAAGAAGCCATTGGGTGCCTATTATATTTGTCACAAGGCACAAGACCTGACATAACATATATTGTAAATTCATTAAGTCGGTACAATGGTCAACCCACTGCAGAGCATTGGTCTACATTGAAGAGAGTTTTAAGGTATTTAAAAGCCACCATTGATTATAAATTGACATATGATGGAAAGTTTGAAAGCAACATCACAGGCTATTGTGATGCTGATTGGGCCAGTCATTCTGAAGACCGTAGATCTTGCACTGGATACCTTTTTATTTTTCAGGGTGCAGCAATAAGTTGGTGTTCAAAAAGGCAACCAACTATAGCCCTGTCAAGCACAGAGTCTGAATATATGTCTCTGGCCACTGCTGAACAAGAAGCGATTTGGCTGAAACAATTAGACGAAGACTTCTGGCCTGAATCATCAGCCATTCCTATTGTTGTACACTGTGATAATCAAAGTGCCATTAGCATTTCAGGAAATGAAAGTTATCATCCACGCAGTAAACATATCGATGTTCGTTATCACTTTATCAGAGAGAGAATTGCTGTCAAGCAAGTCCTAGTAAAATACCAAAGGAGTCAAGACATGACTGCGGACATATTGACTAAGGGGCTGCATAGACCAAAACATGAAGCCTTCAGCAGAGCGATGGGTCTGCGTCAAAGAGAGAATGTTGGGAGAAACGCAGACTTAGGTTGCGCCTAGTGGAGGTGTATAGCAATGACGCATTAATGCGTGCATGCGCATTGACGTTAAGTGGGAGTAATCATCTTTCTTTTTCATATATAATCTCGGAGTGTAGACTACTACAGTTGTTAATAGACTTTAAATAAATACTTTTCTATAGACAAACGTCTTGCTCTTTATTTAATTCATCACTCTTTACCATAGAGTAACTGAAAAAGAAAGAAAATCAAAATTTTAATTATATATAAAAAAATATATATATATTATATATAATTTTTTCCTCGCGTACGTTTGTTCTATTGGAACAAAAGGTCTGTAGTTACATATCTAATTTAACCTCTTGTTTTATCAAATTATTGACGAGATATTTTATACAAGACATACGACTGAGATATTTTCTTATAATTCCTACCAAAATTATGTTAGCACATTCTCTTCTTTTTTTTATTCTCAGTTATGCTGATGCAAGCTTCGTTAATTTAACCGAGGACCAATTAAATTAGCTTATGCGACTTCAAAATATAGCTATTCATTCGGTTCATTTTTGGCTTGCGCAAATATGACCACATATCTCAATTTCGACGAGAGCTCAAGTGGCTTGCTATTCGTCGTCGCCGGGATTTATATGTTCTTTCTCTGCTGTACTGCGTATTATTCCACCCAAAAACACCTGAAGGAAAGATTTGAGTTTTAGGATCTCCTTCAAATTTAAGATCGTCACAATTACTAATTATCAGAATGCCTGTCCAAAGTTCCAAATTCTATATACACTCTTTTACAGCACTTTTCACTAAACTATGAAAAGCTTTGCCCATGATTATTCGGAAATCAATAACTTTAAATTGATTTCAAAATCAGTGAAAACGCACTTTTTTATTAAAGATAACTTACGATAAGACGACTGATATAAAGTATATATACAATTTATTTTTATACAGTATAATATATACACAATTTATTTTTAACAAATGACTAATACATAAATACATGCTATAGATATTATCATACTATTACATACCTACTCATTTATTTATTTATATTATTCATATCTCCCTGTATTTATTATATAATATATGGTTTATATGGGACAGGGACCAAAAGAATAGATAAAGTAAGGAATAGCAGCATCAGAAACAAGACTAAGGTACAAGATATAACTTTGAAAATAAAAGACAAAAATGGAAATGGGCAGGCCACATGATTAGAGGAAAGGATAAATGGTGCAAATTATCTACGCAAAGATACCCAAGAGAGGATAGAAGAAAGAAAGACCACGGAAAAGATGGGATAATGACATCCGACAAGTAGCGGGAACAACATGGGGTAGAGTGGCCACTAAAAGGCCAGAATAGAAAAGATTAGAGGAGGCCTTTGGCAACTGGCAAGTGGACAGACAAAAGTGGCAAAAAACATTAATATACGAAAAATAAATGAGATTGTGATCAAAGGAAGGCTTATATAATAATAATAATATGGTTTAGTTTACTATAGATTATTTGTTGTAGTTAGTATTTATAATTATTTACAGATTTAAGTGTGTGGCCACCTACCCCTATTAATGTCTGTTACACCAATTCTAAACCCCAGGGTTGGATGAAATAAGGCCGCCTGTTGTTCTTCTATGTTTACTGTTCCAGTGCTACTTTTATGTGTTATTTTTTTATGTATTTGTACAATAAAGAATATATGAATTATTAGTGGTTTTCATATTATTATAATTCAACCATTTAATACTGGTTTTGTGAAAAAAAACTATTAAAATCATATATATTTTATATTAATCATTTATAATAATAAAAAAAGTATGGATAAGTACATAATAAAATATTCTACGAGACAAAAATTATTTAAATTAAATTAATTCTATAACGTCTTTAATTACTTCAATGCTATAATTTCTTCGTTAAATATATTTTCGATCCATTCCATTCGCCGTATTGAGACGATGCGCGTTGTGCTCGTTATATTGTTGTCACTTTCTATAATTGTAAGGAAACAGTTTTGGACGACATATACAGTGAATTTTTTCTCCGTGATTCATTATATATTTTTGGGATAAAGCACATATGGTAGTATTCGAACTATTCTATTTATGGCATAACGAAACGATGCACTGAATCAGGAAATATTGTTTCAGTGGCGTGGAAAGATGACAAAACTACCCGTGTGTACAGACACACAACAGATGACACATAACACAGTTAAGCTCCCTAACTACATTTCCCCAAAACTAAAATATCTTTGACAGTAACCTTGAAAATAAAAATAATAATTCAAAAGTCTAAAGACATTCTTAATATCAAAAGGATAACGGTACGAAAAGGCTTTTCTTATTTGTTTTCCCAGACATCAACGTTTCTCTGTTATCATTTTTTATGTGATTGTTATTTTTTTATTATATACACACATATATATACCCATACGTAAAATAATAACAATCTATAAACTTACTTAATTTGTTGTAAAAATATCGTATCGTATCGTATTATTGTAGTAAATTGTAATTTTAGTTTATATTGTTATCAGTGGTTGAACCAACGTATCCAATATTCTTTGTAAAATAACTTGGCAACAAAACGTTTCGGTAATAGGATTCGCCGGCAGCCTAACCGGGTATCCTGAATAAAAACAATACCTGAATAATACATAATTCGCTCATATTTTAGGACTGTTCAATAACAATTTATACTTCCATTGTGTACGTTTGCGATTGTTTGGTTGTTAAATTGTTAAAACAATAAATAAAGTAGTGAAATAATAATAATAAGAGATAAATATAACATTTTGTTATTTCCTAATAAGAAACTTAAATAGATCTTTTAATTGGCACACATCAAGAAAGTAGGTACCTACTTGTGAAATAGAATTGCAGTAAAGTTTTCTTCACGTAGCAATTACGAAATTATCATTTTAAATATCGTGTAAAATTAATTTCGAATAACGAAACTGGGAGAAGAGAAGACTACTTGAACCAGAAAGTTCTAGAAAACAAGCAAAGCAAAGTATCGGTTCGCTTTAAGTTTGTATCAAATAAATAGGAACTGCATTGCACCAATCTTGGTAATTGGCAATGCATATTTCAATGACATAAAAATACATTATTATTTATATTTAAAATATAAGCAATATACCCAGAATTTGATCTGCAATAATTAACCGGACGGTCGATGTTTAAGCTGTGGAGCCCTGTAATAAGCTGCACATAATTCATCGTAGATGACTAAAAGAACAAAAAACTCCAACTAATCAAAAAACTATATTGGTTCACAAAAAACTATATTGGTAACATGAGGAAGCAGGCTTGGGTGGGGGGAAAGGGATCCTTCCACAATCTTTCAAGCCTGCGAAAAAGGGATGGGTGCCCCTCGTTGCGGGGTGCCCTCTCCGTGGATCACTTGGGGGCATCGCGGTGAGTGCGAAAGCGATCCCTTGGTGTCCCATTATGACGGCGGCGGCAACCGTCAGGTTTAGTGAGTAGGAGTCTCACATAACCACCTCTATCATCCCCTGGATGGAGGTGTGTATTCATGAGAATTGCTGACGTAAAAAAAAAGGGGTCCGGGAAACATATACGAAATCTAACATGAAACGTTAAGGCATCACTATTTTGCTTTTGGTAGCCAGTTGGCGTTTTTTGCTGGTATTCATAAAAAGACCAAGTGCTATAAACAGAGATTTTAACATTTAAATATGGCATCACCATGATAAAATAGATTCTCATTATTTTATGAGTATGATAAATTATACTGCCTTCACGTATGCTTATAAAACCTATTAATCTTTTGTATCGACCTCTACGCAGAACGGTATTGGGTATACACTCAGCAGTTACAGGCATATGTAATTTATTTAATAAATTCCCTGTTTCCGAATTCGTTGTTTTTTTTTTGTGACTCATTACCAAAAGTCAAAATCCACATATAAAAGAAAAATCACTAGTTTACTTTCCAAAAAGCAAATATAGCCTCTACAGTTGTAATTGTTTTTTTATTTCTTTTTGCTTTAGAATATTTAAACAATTCAATTACATCTAAGTAGTTTCATAAGTTATTATGCCTTCTGTGCTTGGCTTTATTTGGTCAATACTTTTCCTATATCCACGATATTATTTGTATAATGTATTTTATAATATTGTATATTTATTTAGGATTTATTTGTATGTATTGCATTATAGATGCATTACATACGAAAGCGATTAGCGATAAGACCGCCTTATTGTATACCCATAACTTTATTTTGTTAAGTAGGTACTGTTTTTTTGGTTTTCTATTGTTTTTGTGTGATAACAATTTTATTATATAAAGCTACAGACACAGATAGACAAAGTTTTTTTTATGTTCTCTCGTTTATTTACATGAACAGCCTAAGCAAATATGAATAATATGGATAGTTAATATTGTTAGGATTTGTTTCAGTTATACACAGTACTTGCACTTCAATGTTTAATATTCAACCATTTGTAATAGAATAGGCGAGAGCAGCCCTTACAACTCGTTTTATAATATTTTAAAACTATAATATTTAGGTGATGGTTATTCACAATTTAACAATGTCATAACCAACTTACAGATGCTATTATTTATACTTATAAGAAGTTCTAATAATTAATAAAAGCTTATATATAGCTATATCTTAATGCAGCAGTCCGAATATAGGATAGGTACATGCTTTGCATTCCAAAAACATAAAAAACGCAAACACTAATTTCTGTTATAATTAAAACATAGTAAAACTGTAGAACTGACCTTAATTGAATATGATGTAGTTAGCTTATTTTATGAGTCAATATTTATCGTATTAATTATTCATACTAGGACTTTTTTCACGTTATATGTAAAGATATCTTATGTATAGAAAAAACTATGTACCCTTTTTGAAGAAATATACACATATGGCATTGGCATAGTAAAAAAAGAGCAGAAAACTATATTTTTCTGCGTAAGAATTATAATAAAGCAAAAAATATATAACCACAAAACAACAATTCGAAAGTTTGAACAGATTATTTTATTGTTTACGTTGGCATTCTCTCTGTTAAATAAAATATTTGGCTAATGTCAAAAAGTTGCAAGAAGTCGATTGTCGCCTGATGCAACGATATCAATAACGAGATCGATATTAAAAACCTTAATTCATAATTAAGTAAGACCAAGTACCTAAATGTCTCGTGAAGTAAAGTTACTTCAGACATTTACTTATATTCGAGCAAGTCTAGCATATACCCTAGATCATAAAAAAAAAAAGTCGACGACAAGATTAATAATGTTTATATCATTCAATAAGTGATGAAATGTTTTGTAAATCATAATCGTTTTTATTATTAATGTAGTATTAACCTTGTTTGAAATATTAAATAAACTGAACTGAATTTTCTTTTTCATGTCACGGTGAAAACTATGGTGTTATTACGTTTTTAGTAACTAAACCAAGAACTAATTACATTTTTTTACATTACAATAAGTTTACGAATATTTTCAGGTAAAAAATATTTCCTGTTTTAACTAAAACTACGTTAAAATAAATATTTAGTAATTTTTGGCTTATGGAGGTTGGCGTCTGAGTACGTTACTCGCAATTGTGATGGATAAATTTTGCTATGTTCCTATAGGTCCCAGAATTACTACGGTTAATAAAACTGCTAACTCATAACCACTTAGAAGGAAACATTTTTTATAAATTGCTAAGTTCAAAAGATATATCTTGCTAAAAACGTCTTTTTATTGCAGTATCACGTAATAAACACAGTTTTTTTTATAAATATGAAATTAAATAGAATCAGGAAGGACTCGAAACTTTTGCACCCTGCAATTAGGAATCACAATCCCGGTCGCTTTACTAATAGAACTACCGTGTTTTACCCGCAATAATAAATTATTTATTTTTATTTTATTTTTTAGAATATACCTAAAGAGAATTCCCTTAAATCAACCGATGACGCGGTCCAGCGGCATAGTGGCCTGTGTGAGTTTCTGGTTTGACAATGTCACCATAAACACATTTTTTTACTTTTAAGATTTGATACCCAGTTGTTACCACCGGTTACCTACAATTCCAAGTAAATTAGTTGTTCAAATAACGGTGAAATGATTTTTTTTTTGAAATCTATCCTAGAACCTAGTTTAGTTTTAATATTTTTGGCCTAAATTGAGATGGTTTGAGATTTAAATGTATTTATAATCAGGTATATCTCTTAATATACGTTTTATAAAATGACATTATTAATTTACTTATGTAAGTCTATATCTAATTTATATTTGAGCTAATATACACCATGTTCAGAAAATAGCATGTATTGTTGTTGTTGTACTAGCGCACTGCCAAATTGCTGGAGGTGTATCGGAGTATCAAAAGAGGTCATGAATTTATATTAATTAAAGATCTAATTTTTTTTTTCTTTTGAGAAGTGAAAATTAGAAACATAATCACATTTAAAAAAAAACGATTTAGTTGAATTTAGTACGATGAAAAAGTATTAATAATTTAATGTCTTATATTTTTACTATAATATATTATGTTTAATCAGTAACTCTCACAAAAGTTATATCGGCTTTTCTTGATTACTTATTATACTTATTTAATATATGCGAAAAAGTTTTAAAATAATTTTGAATTATTCTATTGTAGTAAAATAAATTCAACGTATGAACTTAATTGTAGTAAGTATTTATTTATTGTCAATCTTCAGTATAGCTTTTTAAGAATAAAAAATATAACAGCTTGTGTAAATACATTTTTTAATAGTGTTTTCTTAATAAAAGTAGAAATAAACATTTTGAGCAAAAGTTGGTTTAAACAACTAATTAAATGCCATGATAAACGAGCTATGGTCGACGTTAGAAATATGTTCAGTGCCATCTGGTTGTTAGTAGAAATTAATATTTTAATATAATAACTTAAACCACTAAATGCATTATCGTTTATTATTATTAATAAGATAATAGTTATATCGTATAAATGAGCTTGTTTGATGATTTCCTTTAATTTAATATTTCAATTGCTTTTAAGGACAATTATTTCTTTAAAACACCATTATATTTATTCCATTTTAATCACCTACTATCTACGTATTTTTGTTCTCTATGAAGACGAGAATCCCACATACAATCAGTATCCTGGCCATACCTATATAATTGTCGAGTTTGATAACAGGATCAGTATAGATGGTGGATTGAATAGCCTGTATTTAATACATCTACAGCAATATGATGTAAATTGAATTGATTGCAGGTGTATCAGTTACAATAACCATGTTCTATGTAGCGATTAACCAAAATAATATTACTTAAATTAACGTTCAAGAGTCAATTACGTAGTTGCAAAAGTTTAACATCTTAATATAATAGATCGTTCCATATATATATATATAGTATAACATCGGGTCGCCGGCAAAGTTACCACCGATCGGACAAAGTCGTGCCGCAAAGCAACCTTGTCGTGTTCCGGCACGTTGCTCGATAGAGCCGTTTTTGAGAAACAACGGCTTTCCGCTGGCTGCCCGCAGATAATTGGGGACCCAATTAGTGGGTTAGCCGCCCACGAAAGGTTACCCGCCAGCTGCGAAAATCCCAGTGTAGCTCTATTGTGCTAGTTGGTGACCAGAAGAAAAGTCCCAATGGCGATCCTTGGGGGGATTTGGGCATCCCCACAGTCTTCATACTAGCCTCCCAGTGGCATAACTTAACCAACTTCGACGTCGGGTTCGATACGTACCACCTCGTTCAACTGCCAATTCCCATCCCTATTCACTTTTATTTTCTTATTATGAAGATAAAAAGTTTTTACAGCGGTTGTTCTCCGTCTTATTTAAAATGCAGGGCCTTGAACTCTAATATCTTACTTGTACATCACCACCTGGAGACAGAGCAACCGCACCTGTTCTTTTTGACGGAGACGCAGATACAATAACCTTTAAGCGCTGCGCACCTGGCTTATCCCGGACAAACGTTAGAGCACAACTTTCGCTCACGTACCGGAGTCTACTAGTACGCGCGGAACGAAGTGTATCCAGCGTCTCCGTCACTTTGAAGACACGAAAAAATCCTGTATTCCTGTGTCTACCGTTCGCACAGGATCAGGATACAACTAGAGTATTTGAGTATCAGTACAGTACCCTTCAGCGCAGCTCGTCTTTCTGGGGGACTTTAATGCCTGTCATCAGGACCGGCTGTTTGCGTACCAGAAAATCGAATATACTGGAAGAGAAGCGCGGAACTTTGCGTTGCCCTTGGACCTCTTTTAGATGGTGAGGAAAGGCATACAGCCAATTGCCTGGACCTTCTGCTAACAACTGACCAGGTATCGTGTAAAGGTCACCTCCACCTTGGGAACCTCCGATCACTGTCTGGTGAAAACTCTGTTTACCCAACAGCTTTAACCTCGCTTAAAAAGGCGAGTATGGAAAAACAAGTCAGCCGATTGGGATCAGATGCGCCACTTTTTTGCGTCTTAACCTGGGCGGCAGGTCTGCTTCTCTTCTTTGGATCCATCGAGTTCCGCGGATGCTATAACTGATATGGTGCATTAGGAAATGAAGTATTTTATTTCTTTTGCTGACTTACCCATCGGTGGAAAAGCTCGCCCATGGTTGTTGAATTTGGTCATACTCAAGACCGAAAATATTCGGCATACCTCATTTGAACTGATTTTCGAAGCCGCAAAATTCTGGATGTATGTGTTCAAAGAAGAGCAGAACAGCAATCTCAGTCCTATTAGAATTTAAAAAAACTGTTATTCTGATAAATCAGAAATAAAACTAGGTTTTTATTAATTTTTTATATTTTTGATATTACTGCATCTAAAAATATGAACTGATTTTTTTTTCATTTCTTATAATCTTATAAAAGAAAAACGATAAAAATATTTAAAATATACAAACGTTATTTTTATAAAAAGTGTTTTTGTAGGTTTGTAATTTTTTAACATACAATATATCATATTAATCTGGATTATATTAGCATTATTTTTATTTGTGTAGATATTAATATATATAAATAAAATCCTCTTTGATTTTTTTATTTATATAAGCAACTCAAATTACATCCATATATTTGCTCAAAGAGTATTGAAAAGATTTTTTAATATCAAGCTGCAATCCCCAAATTAGATTCTGTAATAAGATTTACTAACGTTTTTTTATTGGCTTTTCTTCAAGCTTTCCAAAATTACATACACTTTTCCCTCGTCTCAAGGCTTACACATTTTCCCTTTTGTTATCGATGTCAGTTTAATAGAACCGATACTCAGTTACAATAGTCGGCCGCTCCTTTGTCCTGTTATAAATAAAAAACTTACAATAGGATTTGGTATTAGTTCGACTGTATTATAATATATGTACCTACCTTATAATAGGAAAACTGTAAAATTTTAGAAAACTATTTATTTAACAGAATAGAATTTAATTATTCAGAAAATTTTATCAATCTCATAATACATATTAATATGTTTTAATCTCCAAAACATAATATTCATATATCAAAGTTACTCTTCATATCCAAGTATGAGTCTTGGACATGTAGCTGTTTATATATATATATATATAACTATAACGGTATATTTCTCAAAAAAAATATATCTAAAAAGTAAAAGATAAGCTCTAAAATTGTGACGACAGAGATAAATCTAGCAAAAACTTTATTTGTACTATTTTGTGTACTTTTTTATGTAGGTTTTATCTAATCTCTCTTAGTTTTTAAAAAGGATACCTTTTTACAGCAAGGTCTTGTTCAGCTTAACTTGCTAGAAATAAGCAAACGGTACTTTTGACCTGTTTTTTGTAACATTAACTTTGTATTCGACAAACCCGTCTCTAAGCTGCAAATAAAAATAACGCCTTAATTTGCAATAGCTAGCTAGTTAGAATATTAAACAACTATTAAAAAACTTTTTTATAATGTCTCATAAAAATAATAAATACACATTTTAAATAGTAATAAATATTAAAGACAAGATATCCAAATGTTAATCTACATTGGTATTCAAAAATACCAATGTAGATTAAATTTAAATGAATTACATGGAAATTCAACCGCTTAAATGAAATACAGTAAGATTTTGACGAAACGGACTTTTTTACTGCATTGTATAGTAGATACGAATTTTGCGCCAGACTATATTCACAAAGCCGCTCTGGGATCTTTCAGCAAACTTTTTTGAAATCAGGTGTAAGTTGAAGTTAAATTTTATTAAAGTAGGAAGTTTTATGACAACTTATTGAAAACAATATTGTATAAAATTCCTAAAAAAGTGTCATTTCTAGGATTATTTATATCTTATTTTTTTTGCTTAAATGGTTTACTACTTACCATTACTTACATATCAGACAGCGTCGAATTATATTTTAAGGGAATAAAGTTAATATAATATTAAAGAAAAACTACACCTATACTATAATTATACAATATTTATCTTGAAAATTGTTAAAGACATTGGTAAGGATTTTTAAAAAGAAGCCAAATTCACTTCCCCTCGGTCAAGATACAATCTAAAGATTATAAAGGTAAAGATTATATATAAGATAATCATTATCATATATCAGATACATAATAATAAATAAAACTGGTTATGTAAATCATTTAATAACAACTGCTCACTTTTTAATTCACACCTTTACAAACCTTAAAACACATAAATATTATTGATGGTTAAATCCCAGTCAAAAATAGTTAAACGTAATTTTAGTAACATTGCATATTATTTCTTAAATAAGTTTCATGATCGCGATAGTAAATAAGTTTTAAATTTAAATCGAAAATTAAAAAAACAAACACCGATACCAATTTTATTTAAAATTTAAAGCGGGGTGCTTTAAATTGTGCGATACAAAAAGACCTCTAAAAAGGGTAAAAATAGTATTAATATTATTAGAGGTATTTTGGTCTGGGGTATTTTTTTTCTGCGTTTTACAGTTATGTTACTCTTTATTATTTATTTATTTTCTGCGTTTTATTATGAACACACTTATCAATTGTCAATAATATTTCACAATGTCCTTAGAATAATACAAATTTAATAACCAATTACAATGATGACTCGTGTATTCGTGTACTCGAGGTGTCGTGTGTCGTGTCGTTTGTCGTATCGTGTCGTGTGGTGAGTCGTATCGTGTCGGGTGTCGTATCGTGTCGTGTGGTGTATCGTGTCGTTTGGTGTGTCAAGTTGTGTGTCGTGTGGTATATCATGTCGAGTCGTGTATCGTGTCATTTGGTATCTCACCCCCAGCAAGTTCCTGGGCTATTATTTGTATTGTCAATAATATTTCATAATATCCTTAGAATAATACAAATTTAATAACCAATTACAATGATGACTCGTGTATTCGTGTACTCGAGGTGTCGTGTGTTGTGTGTCGTGTGTCGTGTCGGGTGTCCTGTCGGGTGTTGTGTCGGGTGTCGTGTCGAGTGTCGTGTCGGGTGTCGTATCGTGTCGTGTGGTGTGTCGTGTCCTTTGGTGTGTCAAGTTGTGTGTAGTGTGGTGTATCATTTCGAGTCGTGTGTCGTGTCATTTGGTATCTCACCCCCAGGAAGTTCCTGGGCACGTATCTGTCGTCGCGTTGGTGGTCGCGGCACCACCACCTCTCCCGCTCGTGGTCGTCTAAGTTTCTTCAAAACCTGCAGACGCGCACCGCTCTCGAACGACAGTTTTTCGGAGTGACACGCCGAGTACGAGATCTTTGTCTAGTTACCTAGTAGTAAGCTGTAAATCCATTATTTTTACCTCTATCTTATACTTAGTTCAAAATATTACTCGTAGTAAATCATTTTCATACAAGATAGAGGGCTCTTTATATCCTTTGTAGGACAAATTGTCAAAATGCAAAAAAATCTAATCGTGTTCTCCGTAAGACAAGTCTAATGGAGGTCTGTCAATAATTCAGTAAATTCAGCTCGTAACATAACTATCATAATCTACTATGACTATGTTAGTTATATTACGAGCATTAAGACTAAAATTAGGTAAAATTAAAAAAAAACTCAGGTTTTTTGTAATATTATTATTTGTATTGTCAATAATATTTCACAATATCCTTAGAATAATACAAATTTAATAACCAATTACAATGACGACTCGTGTATTCGTGTACTCGAGAATGTCGTGTGTCGTGTCGGGTGTCGTGTCGTGTGTCGTGTCGGATATCGTGTGTCGTGTCGTGTCGTGTGTAGTGTGTCGTGTGTCGTGTCGGGTGTCGTGTCGGGTGTCGTGTTGGGTGTCGTGTCGTGTGTCGTGTCGTGTGTCGTGTCGTGTGTCGTGTCGTGTGTCGTGTCGTGTGTCGTGTCGTGTGTCGTGTCGTGTGTCTTGTTGTGTATGGTGTCGTGTGGTGTATCGTGTGTCGTATGTCGTGTGTCGTAGGTCGTGTGTCGTGTCGTGTCGGATGTCGTGTGTCGTCTGTCGTGTGTCGTGTGTCGTCTATCGTGTGTCGTGTGTCGTGCGTCGTGTGTCGTGTGTCGTGTCGGGTATCGTGTCGTGTGTCTTGTCGTGTATGGTGTCGTGTGGTGTATCGTGTGTCGTGTGTCGTGTCAGGTGTTCTGTCGGGTGTCGTGTCGAGTGTCGTATCGTGTGTCATGTCGTGTATGGTGTCGTGTGGTTGATCGTGTCGTGTGGTGTGTCGTGTCATTTGGTATCTCACCCCCAGCAAGTTCCTGGGCACGTATCTGTCGTCGTGTTGGGGGTCGCGTCACCACCACCACTCCCGCTCGAGGTCGTCTCCCTTCCTCAAAACCTGCAGACGCGCGCCGCTCTCGAACGACAGTTCGTCGGAGCGACACGCCGAGTACGAGATCTTTGTCTAGTACATATGTTGGCATCAAACGGCTCGCGGGCCGGATTCGGCCCGCTGGATGATTTGATCCGCCCCGCAAGACATTTTGTAAAACCTAATTAAAAAAAAAATATATTACACTACTTACTCATACTCACGGAATCAAGTGAGCGAGCAAGCCGAGTGGCGGCGATCATCAAAGAGTGAGGCGGCAAACATAAAAGCCTTTGATGTTTGCCGCCTCACTGGCGGCGCAACAAAAGATTATTTCTTCTCAACTGTTCTACACTAGACGATTCTAGATCATTCCTTCATTTTGCCTATATAAGCGGGTGGATGGCCCGAACATAAGTTCAGTTCTATTTGAGCTACCGAGGTGATAACTTCGACAAGCGATATCCTAGCGAACTGCTAGTGCCGTCAATTTGCTTTATGACCTTGTGTGCATCTTGAGTGCCTACTAATTATATTTTGTATACGAAAATAATGTCTGGTGGAAAGAAACGAAAAGTAGATGCGGAGGGTCGCGAATTTAAAAAAAAATGGACTGAAGAATTCTTTTTTATCTCGCACAATGGTAAGCCTATTTGTTTGCTGTGTAATTAATCCATTTCAGTGATGAAAGAATTCAATATAAAGAGGCATTACTCAACTAAGCATCCTACGCTGCACTCACTGACAGGACAAATAAGAAAAGACAAAATACAGAAGCTTACTGCAAATTTGGGAAAGCAGCAGCAAATGTTTGATAAACAAAAAACACAACTTGATAATGTTGTGAAAGCAAGTTTTATAGTTAGTTCAAAATTGGCAAAGTCATTAAAACCATTTGCCGAAGTAGAATTTATCAAGGAGTGTATATTAGAAGTTTGCAGTGTTTTGTGTCCTGAAAAGAAAAATGAATTTGAAAAAATTTGTTTGTCAAGACGAACTGTTGTCCGACGTATAGAAATGATGGCTAATGATATCAAAACAACATTGACTGACCGTATGGCTGGTTTTGAATCATTTTCCATATCATTAGACAAGAGCACCGATTTGTCGGACACAGCTCAACTCGCTATATTTAATCGAGGTGTTGATAAAGAGTTCAAAGGTATTCACAAGTTTTGGCTTGCCAGGGTCAAAATTAGTTGGAGTATGCACAGATGGTGCACCTTCTATGGTCGGCTTACGTAAAGGTTTCATCGGAATTTTGAATGATAAAGCAACGGAATTTGATAGTCCTTCATTGCATTATCCACCAACAGAACTTGTGTTCTAAGTCCATTCGACTCCAGAATGTTATGAATGTGGTAGTAAAAACCATCAATTTTATTCGATCCCGAGGGCTTAATCATCGTCAGTTCAAGGCGTTTTTGGGTGAAATATCAGCCGAATATGACGACGTATCATATTATTGTGAAGTCAGATGGCTAAGCAAAGGGAAAATGCTGAAACGGTTTTACGAGCTTATAAATGAGATAAAAGTCTTTATGCAAATAAAAGATAAACCACTATCTGAATTGAGTGACCCAAAATGGATATATAACTTAGCATTTCTGGTCGACCTTACTGGCTATTTGAATGATTTAAATTTGAAACTTCAAAAACAAGGACAGTTAGTTAATGATTTGTACAGCCATTTGAAAGTGTTTCAGAATAAAATCCGCTAGTGGGAGGCACAGATGCTGTCTGGTAACAGTTACCATTTCCCCACGCTATCTGCGTATGAGAATATTGCTCATGCTCAATATGCTGAAGAACTCAAGGTACTGTCAGAGCAATTTTGGAACAGATTTAGCGATTTCAAAAACATGGATCACTGTTTCAATTTATTTGCTACTCTAACAAAAATTAATTTACAAAATGCTCCAATACACTTGCAAATGGAGTTGATCTAGATTCGAGAAAACTCACTCCTAAAATCAAAATTTGAAGACGTGGAGTTGTGCGATTTTTATAAAAAATACCTCGAAGTAGACCATTTTCCGCAACTTAGAAAATAGGCAAGAAGATTGATTTGTGCGTTTGGCAGTACTTATAAATGTGAACAGTTCTTTTCAATGATGAAAGTTGATAAATCAAAACATCGTACAAGGCTGACTGACGATAACTTGGAAAATTCTTTACGTCTTTGTATCAGTGGAATTAATACAAACAGTGATGGATTAGTTTCCCAAATTCAAGCTCAAGTATCTCATTGATTTCGGTGTTGCTATTTTACTTTCGTAGTTTGTAACAATTCCAAATTTAACGATTTAGTTATAAAGTTGTACCAATTTTTTTCATTTCATTTTGTTATTTTAATAAATTGATATTATAATAATATTGTCGTATTATTTCATGTCTGATATATAGATATTTGCAATAGTGCAAAAAATTATGAACACTACTTGACAACACTACTTTAAAATGAAATACTTTTAAACGCGGCCCGCGAATGTATTTGCACACTAAAGTTTGGCCCACAACTTGTCAAAGGTTGCCCATACATGCTATAGATAATTATGTGAGAAGTTAAAATTTTAATTATATAAATAACATCTTGGTGAACAGATGACCGTATCGGCGGAAAATAAACCACCTTCTCTATGAGATCGTGAATCTGCATCATTAGCTTCAGGAGAAAAATAGGAACTACAGTCGACCAATCGACAGGGTAACGATAAAACATGTGACCGAACGTAAGTAACTCTCCTAAATATTTCAATCTTTGAGAACATTCCGAGACCCTACGAGACCCAACGAGAACCTCCGAGACCCTACGAGAACCTCCGAGACCCTACGAGAACCTCCGAGACCCTACGAGACCCTCCGAGACACTACGAGAATCTCCGAGACCCTACGAGAACCTCCGAGACCCTACGAGAACCTTCGAGACCCTACGATTTCTTAATTTTAAAAAACCTACTGTTTTGCTGAATACAATAACAGACAATAATTTGACTATAAACAACGCTGGTTGCTTACAGATGCCAAACTAAAAAAAAAATATTTTCATTATTACAGAACTTATCAGGCTGGTGCAAGCGCGCACCGCCTGTCAGAATGGCCGTATCGGCGCGAAGGCTGTATAGAACAAAATCATGATCGTCGAAAGAGGAACATTGGATTATAATTTATTAGATTTACTAGTTATTGCTTGTAACAGAATCAATTTATAGTAAGAAGTGATCAAAATACATTGTTAAAACAACTATTATGATATTACTAGACTTGTTTATGTCAATCGTCATTCTAGTATAAATACGGGCGATCGACAGTCCGAAAGTTATTCTTGCTCGAGTCGTCGGACTGTAGGGATCTCTATAAGGATACTGTTACGCTGTCCGTTGAATAAACGAATCTATAATTATTTGTGCAGTTTTATTTTGGAAACGTCATTATGAACCACCATCACGAAGTCTACAATACAGTGACGGCAGCAATGCTGACGTCTTCTCTCCGATATAATATATAAAACATAACTTATGTCATTTGGAAACACAATAGTTTTTCAGCACAGAAACTGGAGCTTTTTAAGAGTGCTTTTTTAAAAATCGTTTCAGAAGGGTAGTGTTAGAGTAAATTTTATTGTGTTTTGTTTAAGAGAATTAATTTTAAAGTCCAAAATTTTTACTTCGCTGAAGATGAACAACTATTTTAAGTATGTGTTGTAAATGTACAATTGAATAATGATAGTTATAATTTAGACTTGTTGGGTTACTATTGCATAGTCGAACACAATTAAACATTCTTTAGTACCAAATAAAGACTTCGAAAAAAAGGTATTTCATTAAGTTAAAGTATTTTAGTTTAATACACTAAAGTTATTAGATTTATAGGATTTTAATTACCTAGCTGTATTTATGTATATTAAATTACTGTGTTACTACAAAATATTTGTAAGTTATAATTATTGTTCTGTATCGAGTCAATGATCGATTTCCAGGCCGATGGTAGCGTTCAAAAAAATATCCTCATCGGAATTCGTTAGAAGTCTGATTTTCATAGCTACACGTACTTCATGCAATAATAAAACCTTTTCCCTAGTTTTTACCAACGCTTTGTCAAAAAGTTTGTAATGACCTTTTCCCGAATCTAAGACGTTTTCCGTTATCACTGAGCTGATGCATAGCTTTTTGTATATTATGTTTTATTATTATTATGCACATTGACGACAAATTTTTCTTACGTAACATGAGACAAGATGATTTTTTAATTGTGCCTAAAGACATAGTAAGGTGAAGTTCACGATGGAAAAAATACCAATTAAAGTTTAGCATTACTAATCGTAATGGTGAAACGAATGACTGAATGTCGTTAAATAACTAGGCTTATTAGAAAGCCTACGCACGCCAACCATTACACACATACCCAGTCGCACTATCCTCCGGCCCACTTAGCAGCGTTAATAAATAGAACTCTACAATGATGTGCACCAAAATACGTGTAATATAACATTCTCTTAGAAAGAACATTCAAAAATTCTAATTAAAGAGACCAAAGAGCGAAGAGAGAAGTATAAAATCTATATATATATATATATTTTTTTTTTAATTTTATTACATAACGGCAGTTTGACGATTTATAAATAAAAAAAATTATGAAAACATTACCATCTATTTTAAAGAAAAAACGAAACAGTTTGCAATGTGTTATAAAAACATTTTTTGTTTCATTTAATTAAAAAAAATATGTACCTGTTTTCGAAGTTAAAGACAATACTCACAATATTTGAGCATAAAAAAATATTTTGAAAATAAAATAATACGATACTTCATTTCTCAAATAAGCTCTCCCGGGTTTTATATTTAGTAGGACCGATTTTGTACAATTATAAATAAAATTATTATAAATAAAATGGACTATTATTGATTGTTGAATATATATTTTACCAAAATTAATTAATAGATAGTTATTTCAATTTTCTGTAACTATATTTGAATTAGTAGGAGAGTCATTTTAGATTATTTTTTATAACCACTAATTTTAAATCCTATTTGAAAACCTGTTTTTTTTGCTTTTCTATAGCAAATTTCCCTTTTTTACGATCAATTTGCTCAAATGTAAAAATGTGACCAAATTGAAACCCAATCATATTTAAACTGCTGTTTGATCGCGCTCACCAAAAAAAAACCTATTCTGATTTCTGATATCCTAAAATAAAGGTTTTATTCGAAAATATTGCTAACAAAATCCTACAAAAGAGGAAGCTCGGTTTATAAATAATGTTAAGACTTGTTTCAGTAATACACAGTACTTGCACTTCAATGTTTAATATCTAACCATTTGTAATAGAATGGGCGAGAGCAGCCCTTACAACTCGTTTTATAATATTTTAACACTATAATATTTAGGCGAGGGTAATTTACAATTTCATAACCAACTTACAGATGATATTATTTATACCTTATAATAAGTTCTAATAATTAATAAAAGATTAAACATTAGGTTAAAATATTCTATGCTTCTAATTCTTAAAACATTTAACAGTAAATACTAAATAATATTCCATAATTAATTATGTAGGTGGCGCTACTGTTGAAACTTATGAAGTAAAACATGTAAATTCCAATGTATTTACCATTTAAATTATCATAAATAAATATGACTAACAATAACTAGACTGTTTAAAAATAATAAATAAAGTATTAAATACTTACTTTGGTGCAGTTAGATGTCTAAACATAATAAAATAAAATTAAAATTACTATATTAGGGAGACTATTCATTAAATTTATATTTCTTTCATTACTTCAATACAACAGGTGACAAGATATCAATTAAATATTATTTTCTTTCTGATCTTTTAATTCCATCTAACTAAAACAAAACTGTATAAACGCAGATACAGATTTTTTAATGGCAAGTGAACGTATAATGTGCTAACTTCTCCAATTACTCTAAGTAAAGTCGTCGCTTCCTAATACTCAGTCACAGGTGACGTTTCTGCCACAAGTTTGTTTTACTATGAGCAGTTTTAATGTTATTTAATGTTTGTTTCCTTTAATTCATTTCAAAAAGAGTTTCGATTATTCCAAAAATTGTTTTAAGTTTAAAAAAATAACATCCTAACATAACCAAATTAATCTAATAAAATAATTTAAACTATAGTATATTATATTATATTATAGTGTAGCCGTTGGTTTTCCTAAGAATATATAAATGTAATTATATTAAAATAATATATATGCCAAATAGTATATATTGTGTGAATTTAAATAAAAAAAAATAATATAACAAAACCATTGAATCAACTTTATAAAAGAAGTGACTGGACTAACAAAGAAAGTCTTAAAACAGACTTATATTAAATAATTTTACTCACCGCAATAACATCCTCATTGCATGTCATTAGGTACATCTATACAAAAGATGTAAAACACCTAAGAAACTTACCTTTTTATGTATAGAGTAAGTTCTTCTTCTCCTCCTCTTATATATAGTAATACGTTATTAGAATTGAGTGTCTTTTAAAACTTTTCTTTTTGTCAAATACAACCATTGTTTGTAAGGTGGTTTTAAAAATCAAATACTTATAATGAAAATAAAACACTTCCAACCCTGAAGCCGGATTCATACTTATTATCTATGTCCTTTTTATACATGATTTTGAAAATTATTTATTCTGAATCTGAGTTAAATCCAGTAATAAAATAGAAATCTTTTACGCAAGTCAGTTTTCTGTCAAAGTGTAACATGAATGCATGTGTACATGTGCATTCAGGAGCATCCTCTATTGAGCTCCAGTGACTCAGTAAGAATTCTGCTGCTTTTAGCTATCTACGTTATTGGAGAACTTTAGATTTATTCGATACGAAGTTTGATACGACTTTATAAGATTTCGATGAGCCCACTACATATGTATATATACCAACCAATATATACACTGATTTAAAAAAAATCTTATTATTTTCATTTTTTTTACACAAACTAGTTTAATGCTTGGTTACATTCCACCTGATGGTAAGTGGAAATGCAGTCATAGGTAAGGCGCAAAACCTGTGTTAATAAGGTGCTATTCACTCTTCTCTGAAAGACACCCACATACTATTTGGCCGAAAATACCGACGCATACAAGCTGTTCCAGTCTTTCGCTTATTATAATAAATATTTTTTCTCTACATTTGGATTTTCTTTAACAGTTAATACCAAATGAAATAAAACTTTCAACCAAAAAATGAATCAAAGATTAAACTTGACTAAACAAGATTCTTCTCTATTGCACAATACGATTTAGAAGAACTCAATTAGTAAAAGTTACAAATGATTTTCTGTACCAACTAAAACTTAAGAGTTTTTAGTTCTTATGGAATCAAATGAGTTAAATATTTATTTTTGTTGTAATAATTCTTTTAAAAGTAATAACATTTATTAGTACCTACCGTCGCATCGCTTTACGAACGCTTTGGCAAAACGTACATGTTGTAAGATAATTAATTGTATTGGATATTATTGTACTTTATTGAGTATTTAAACAAATTGTTGTTATGATTAAAATATTTACATAGAACGATGATAACTCCAAGAACGGTGATAAATAAAAATGTGACAGTTGGTGTAAGAGAAGAAAAAATGAGAGGGACGATATGTTTTGTTTTTTATACTTTAGTTTTTGTTTGATGAATTATTAACACAAAAAATATAATAATAAATGTAATAGGGAATAGAAAAGAGTTATATTATTGCCGAATACGAAACCTGAGTAAATCTATTAATAAGGAGTTGTTCGATTTAACGCAATGATGTGAATCCAAGATGTGAGTCCAATGATAACGATTATATTAAATTATCGGATGCCATTGCTGCTCAGATTTTAAATACTTAGTAAATGTACTTCTCTTATTACCAATTTTATCACATTTTATTTTTGTAAAAAGGACAGTAAACGTGCGAAGGGTCAACATGTGGTTAATGATCACCGTCGTCCAAGATCTGGGCTCGCTCTATTTTCAATTCAAGTTATAATGACTTCAAGTTATAATGTTATACTACGAGTCCTTATGTAACTCCATCCATTCAAGTTATTGTAATATAATATTATTTTGTAAGAATCAATGCTCTAACAAAATATATGTTTTTCGTTAGTGAAAATGTTATTAAAATAAAAAAGAAACTTCTATATTTGATTGTGTTAGAAATTCATTCGTAAAGGATTATGTGCATGTTTAATATACATATTAGGTATATATGTTTCTTCTGATTATTCGAAATTTAAAAATAAATTCAACTACAGACATATAAGATTAAATAAAAGTCTTTAAATCAGTTTCTTAGTTTAACAATGCATGAATAAAATTGAACTATTCAATAAATGAACAAATAAATGTTACTTAAATATTCAACATTAGAAATTTCAAGGGCATTCGAGTAGGCTTTGTGAGCGAGCTTTGTAACCGAGTTCTCAATCTTATGGTTAAATGCTACTTTTTGTCTGTCAAATAAAAAAGATTCCCTTATAATTTAGTGGGTCTTAGAGTCGTACGTAATATTTATAGGGTAATGATAAAACGTAAGTTAAAATATGAAAAGTACAAAAATAAGGTCTTTTTGTCGAATTTATGAATTATAATATATATTAAATAATAATAATATTACTACATTAATCAGTACATGTACATTAATGAATTATGTACAGTCAATATTTTTTTATGTAATGCTCAATATTACTTATGTTACGTTTAAATAAATATTTACCTTCAAATTTTATAACCGGTGCTAAACTTTTGCCGGAGAAAATAGGGAAAACCGGAAACTATATTTGATTATTTTCTAATCAATGTGTCCATCAGTTGGACTGTCTGTCATACCCACTCCTTACAATATTATGAATACATACAGAGAAAGAGCAATGTTGAATTGCAACTGAATTTACGTTTATTCTTATATAAATTGTGTATAAATAATTATTCTACTTGAAATAGGTTATTTTATTTCTTAATATGCTTATATATTTTTAATACGAATTACTATTTATTTTATTTTTAATTATGTTGAACTATTATATTATCTTAACAAATAAAATAAGTAGATTAATGGAAGGCATATCAATAATTATCATAATTGAGGGCGTTTCTAACTTAAAAGGTAAAAAATTAGGAGCTGGATAATATGTCTTTAAATTCATTAAACAGTTTCGTTGAACTGTATCTTAAAAGTCTTAAATAATACCATAAAAATAAATAAATATAAACAGTAAAACCTTTAGATTACCCCCGGGTATAACAATTGCTTGTTCAGAAGTACGGAACGGAGTAAACATTTATTAAAAATTAAAAAACCCCCTATAGAAAAATACCTCTAAAAGAATAAAAATAATATTATTATGTACTTATTAAAGTCGTCGTCGAGGGACCGTTGTACGTACTTTGACGATGGTGTCCATTTTACGAAGTTAGAGGACTTCGGAGGAGTTTAGAGGACTTAGACTAAACGATTCGATATCGTAATTTCTTTATTTGCCTTGGTAACTTACTTGCATTTTAATTTCTTCCTTTATTAAACGATAAAGTATTTCTTATATAAATAGGAAAGATTTGTTTGTTTGTTTGAATGGAATGGGCTCCGAAACTACTGGACCGATTAAAAAATCTTTTAGTATTAGAATCCTACATTATGCCTCTGATGAACATATATTATATTTTATACGAGAAAAAATAAGATTCCACGTAAAATTTCGACAAATTAATAAATTATAAATGTATTAAGTAACAAGAATTAAACAATTTTCAATTTGCAGTATATACGAATATTAATAAATATTAACATTTAGAGTTAAAATGATTTACAATATTACACTGTGATGAAAGGATTTATATTTTATTTTTACGACTACGATCATAAGCCATATAAATATATCTTTTACAGTCTACGTGGACGCAGTCATGGGCAACAACTGTCCCTAATAAATTACTTTACCTGAATAAATAAGTGTTAAAACCTTTTGGCCTACATAACAAGGCTTTTTTTTCTATATAGCGCGATCGAAGCCCTTGGGAAGAGCCAATTATTGCATAAAAACCTTTCACCACTAAAACGTCAATATCTTGGAGAGGACTGTTTTTATTTCGACGAATCATAGCTTAGAACCACCTCGACGAACATACCAAAAACATAAAAACGACCTCGTTCAAACCCGTCCATGCTTTTGGCCGCTACATTGCCACAGACAGATACACAGATACACAGATCGACAGATCAAACTTATAAAACCCCTATTTTTAGTCAGGGGTTAGTAAAGAAAGTCGAAATTACAATATTAAAGTTTATTATGACAAGAATTTTAAAATGTTTTATTTAGTATTATTTAATTGGTCCAACTGGTAAAACGTTAGTAAAAAGCGTTATGTGGTTGCTTGGTTACGATGGTTATATCGATCTTAAACTAGGTTGAGAGTTAGAGACAGGGTGTAATAAAGGGTAATTTTAGTTTTTACTTTTGATAACGGGTTAAAAGGACGGCAAACTTACAACATGGAATTGAAAATAAGTGGGTTTATAATACATGGTATCCCTAAATGGATATATTGAAAAAGAATAGCAGAATTTTTTTTTTGGAGGGTAGGATACAATAAGTGTACAAGTGCTAGTGCTTTTATTTTATTCTTATTATGTTAATTTAAGTGTTTTTATAATTAGATTCTGGTCATTTATACTAGCAAAAGCCAAATTTATCAGTTTTAATATTAATTTGTGGGAAATGAGTTCATACACTCTGTAACACAGTGCTACACATACCTGCCTACCTATTAACTTTCTTTAAGAATATTTAAATATTATATTGAAGCTCTGATTATTTCTATTCACCTCAGTTTGTGATTATGTCGACCATACATTCTATTGCCGAAGCACAGAAATCACTAAGTGCTGATCTCATGGCTCGTATGGCCGATTTTGAAAAACAATTAAATGGAAAAGTGTCACCTAGTGCTGATTCTGTGTCCCGCTTGAGTGAGGAGTTCAATTGTTTTAAACAATATGTTCATGATATATTACGTCTACTCCAACAGCAAGTTGAAGAGATAATGCAAACGCTAGAAATTTCTGAAACACGACATCGCAGTAAATATTTATTACTGATGGGTGTCCCTGAAAATTCAGGTGAGGATGTCACAAGCAGTGTCAGTACAATTTTTTCTGATAAATTAAAAATTAACTTTAAAACTTCTGACTATATCAAATCATGTACTCGCTTAGGCAAATTCATTGATGACAAGTGCAGACCAATACTGATAAGATTCAATGACCGGAATATGAAGGCAACAGTGTGGAATAAAAAGACTTATCTGAAAGGTTCTTCCTATGTCTTAAGCGAGTACCTTACAAGATATAGACAGACTTTGTTTATTTCCGCCCGCAAACACATTGGAATGAGGAATGTATGGACACACAATGGCACAGTTCTTGTGAAGCTTCCATCAGGCAATCTGAAGAGGATCCACACCCAAAAGGAATTGGATGCCATCCTACTTGAACTCCCTGCTACAGGTTTTGAACCAGCTAAATCACCTTTAAGTATTCCCATGCCTGCATCAAAATCTGAAGTTGGCCGTACTAAGAGAGTAATAAGTGAGAAGAAGTAATTGTTTTCTTAGTTTTGATGGTTATTGTGTGTTGGTTTATTGCTTATGCTTTATTTTGAATGTTTTTATTGCTTCTCTTGTTCCTCTTAATTTAGATGTAGATGATGTTAGAAGTCATGTTATGTAGACTTATATATTTTTTCGCTTTTGATTATCATAGCTAATTAACTAATAATTAATAATCATGAATCACTTCATTCTTCAAAGTAATCAGTTGTAATTCTGTAGATAGCTTAGCTGCTTTTAGTTTATAATAACAATCCTGTCTTGTATGCTCTTGACACTTTCACATCAATGTAAACGTTGAGTAATAGCAAGTATATTAAGTGGCTTTTAATATTAACTGGTATTAATTAAAATTTTTCCAACTTATATTACTTATAACATTTGTTAGTAAATAGTAGTTGACAATTGCTTTTGTTGCATCTGACAACAAAAGATCTGTCAATGCCATCAGCGGTATTGCCATATACAATATATTTTAATACTTTTATAAAATTAAAAGTATATAATGTATATTGATTTGATGTTTAAACAAGATAAATTGCCACTTATTTGTAACATTAATGAATTACGATGTCTTGAGCTTATTGATTGATTGTTTTTATTATTATTATTATTATTTTTAAACCTTATGCTTTGCTTCTTTTATTTTTTTTTTTATTAATATTTTGTAGTGTTAATTTAGTTATACAGTGTACTTTAATATTAATATTGTCATTATAATATTAATATTGTCATTTTGTAGGCCATATTCTATTCTATTCTATTAGTTTTGTTTTTATGAAACTTTTTATAAAATGCCACAATCCTAATTACTTTTAATTATGGCAGGTTGTGTAGATTATTATTATTTTAAGTTCTTTTTTTTTTATTTAATCGCTTATATATATATATATATATATATATATATATATATATATATATAATATATATTTTGATATTAGTTTATTTATACAAATAATATAGAATTATATTTTAATTACACCTTTGCAATGTCTGATAGCGGGTCTTACTACTCTGCTTGTGACTCTGATTCGTATCTCTCACTTGATTCCACAAATACTTCCACCCTCTGTTTAAGTGATGAACTCTCTGCTAATTTATCACTACACCGGAACTCTTTTAATTGTTGTCACCTTAATGCTCAAAGTATTCCTCAACATTACCCTGACTTAATTAATACTTTTCGTGAAAGTAAATTACATGCAATTCTGATTTCTGAAAGTTGGCTCAAACCTAACTTATGCTCCACCGCTTTCTCTTTACCTGGTTTTGTATTAATCCGATGTGACCGTATTGGTAAACGAGGAGGCGGAGTGGAATCCTACTCACCTAAACCTTAACGTCCCTGACACTTGGATTGACCTAATTCTCACCGCTTCTCCCGAGAAGGTAATAAACCATGGTCAGTTACTTGCTCCTATTTTTTCTAGACACGACCTGTTATTTCTCTCTTACAACCTTAAGCCTCCTAAACTTAAACCTTTGATTCTGCACTTACGGAGTTTTTCAAAAATAAATATGATTAGCATTTTAAACGACGCCAATAATATAGATTGGAGTGCGATTTGGAGCGTGACGAACATAGACGATAAAGTTTCACTTTTAAACGAAAATATCATTAGTCTCTTTGATAAACATTCGCCAGTTAAAACGGTCAAGATGAAACATCCACCTGCCCCATGGATTACTAATGATGTGAGGGCAGCTAAGAGTAGACGAGATCGAGCTTTCCGAAAATTTAAAAGAGATCGTAGCGTGGGTAACTGGGAGCGTTACAAAGCAGTTAGAAATCGGTGTAATCAGATGGTAAGGGCTGCCAAACGGCTACATATTCATAATAAACTATTAAACTCTTCTTCGGCAGTAACATAGAAGTTTCTTGAAACTTTAGGTGCAGTACCATCTAAATGTGGCGCTCATCTAACCTCATTCTCCTCTAATGAATTGAACAATCACTTTTCTAAAGTTTCTACTCTCAGTAACGTTATCAAATTTAAAACAATTTCATATATATCTTCCTTGCCAAAACTTGTCAATGTCCCATTTACTTTTACTTTAGTCTCTGAGGAAGAAATTAAAAGAGTTCTGCTATCTATTAAATCAAATGCTGTAGGTGACGACGACGTTAGCCGGTTCATGATTGTCACACTACTTGATGTTATCCTGCCTGCCTTAACTCATATCATCAATACGTCCTTAACTAATTATTATTTTCCTAAACTTTGGCGGAACGCTCGAGTTCTTCCTTTACCTAAAGTTCCTAGTCCTACCACTTGTAATGAATTCCGTCCCATATCCATATTGCCATACCTATCTAAAGTCCTTGAAGCAATTGTTCACAAACAATTTTCTAGCTACATATTAAAGAACAATCTTCTAAGTAGCTATCAGTCTGGCTTTCGTCCGGGTCACAGTACTGCCACAGCTCTACTCAAAGTCACGGAAGATGTTCGAGAGGCGATGGACAGTGGTCAATTAACTTTATTAGTTCTAATCGATTTTTCTAACGCTTTTAATTTAGTTAATCACGACTTACTGCTTGCGCTTTTAGGACATCTTAATGTTTCTTCCAAGGAGCTAAACTGGTTCTCTTCCTACCTTCGGGATCGCCAACAGGCCGTCTGCATTGACAAAACTTTGTCTATGTGGTGCAGCTTGGTATCTGGTGTCCCCCAAGGTGGTATTCTCTCCCCTCTTCTTTTTTCTTTATTTATAAATTTAATTACTTTTAATCTTTCTTCCCCTTACCATCTGTATGCCGACGATCTACAAATATATGCTCATGCCAGACCTAATGAAATTAATTCCGCCATTGATAGAATTAATGACGATCTAATTCAGATCCACGACTGGTGTATTAATTTTGGAATTGATGTCAACCCACAAAAATGCCATTATTATCGGCAGCTTGCATGGTTTACACAAAATTGAAACATGTACCCTGTCGCCAGTAATATACAATGGCGTTAACATACATCTCACGTCGTCAGTAAGAAATCTAGGTCTTCGTATGGACAACACTCTCAGCTTTAATGCCCATATAATTGAGTTAAGTCAAAGAGTCACATACTCGTTGCGGTCGCTTTATCGTCACAAAAACTTTCTTCCCATTAGGACCAAAACTCTGTTAGTGCAATCTCTTATTCTTCCTCTTATAGACTATGCTGATGTGTGCTACTCTAATATCTCTGAAGCCAATCTAAACAAATTGGATCGCCTAGTCAATAGTTGCATTCGCTTCATTTTTAATTTACGCAAATTCGATCACATTTCAGAATATCGTCTTAAGCTTAAATGGCTTCCTATCCGTAAAAGAAGAATGTTAAGAACTCTGTGTCAGTTATTTTCCATTTTAAATAATCCATGTTCTCCTCAGTATTTAAAGTCCAAGTTTCAACTTTTGCGGTCGACTCACGACTTTCATCTCCGTTCTTCAACTAACCTAAGTTTATTTATCCCTTCTCACCATTCTGGTTTTATGTCTAATTCCTTCACAGTACACGCCATAAAACTGTGGAATAGCCTCCCCGATGCACTTCGTCGTGCTCCCAATAGGCAAGTATTTAAGAATCGCATCAGAGAATATCTTCATGAAACATCATGATATTTATTTATTTCGTTCTATCCTGTTATTACATAATATATTTGTCTGTATCTACAATTATTGCTCAAGGTGTCTTATTAATTATTATATGTACTTAGTTTATTTTATTGTTTAGTGTGTATATATGTATATATTTATGGTTAATTTATGTAGGTTTATATTATTGTTAGGTATGTATGCATTTCCTAAATATAATATTTATGGTTATAGCATTATTGATATGCTTAGTTTAATGTCTTTTTTCCATTTTAATAATTTGTTTATTGTTACCCTCATTGTTTATTTTTTCTGTTTGCCGTTTTGGTTGACTGGTAGAGAATGTTTTAGCATTAAGTCCGCCAATTGTACTTTATCTTGTGCAGTGAAGTATTAAATAAATAAATAAATAAATAATAGCAGTAAAATGTAACCATTATAACTGCAGTATAACACAAGAGCCAACGAAGAGGAAGATATTTATCATATATGATACCAGACTAGATAACGGTGTGTTATACATGTTCCGTGCGCTGTCACACAAAAATATGACTCTCGTAGGCATCTTTTTAATAAATTCTTGTATATATGAGACTTCATACACGATAAGGTATTTGATATGTATCCGCCCACCCTGTTGGTCGAGTGGTTAGCGCAGACGCCTAACGTGTCACGGCGCAATGGGGCTCGGGTTCGATTCCCGGCAGAGCACAGGCATTTATGTGATGAGCATAGATGTCTGTATTTCTGGGTTTGGTCGTTTATTAAATATATTCTCAGTATTTATATGTGTATTTCTATGTATTTGTATCGTTGTCTAACACCCTTAACACAAGCAAATAATTTGCTTACTTAGGGGTTAGATCAATGTGTGTAATTGTCCTGATATTATTATTATTATTATTATTAGTATCCTGTTTAGTCTGTATACATATTTTTTTATCATATACCTCGTAGCATTTAGACCATATTATAACTAACCAATAACAATAATTCACTTTTACGGATAGTATTAATACTATAAACGTATAATATTTATAATACTTATATTTATACTAAATTATGACTATAGATAAGATTTACGATAAGATAGAACTATAGTTGCATAATTATAATGAAGATATAAATGTGCCTACTAGCAAAAAAAATCACATGCCAAGCTTATAAATAGGGATAAGATGTTGCAAAAAATGTGAACCATTTTGTAGCCGTAATTAGTTTTATGTAAGAATAAAACTTGGAAATAATTCTAAAATATTTATTATAAATGTTGTTATTTTAAAACATTATTAAGTAACAAGACAAGATTACGATTGTGTTTTCATGAGTACACACATGGTAGTAGTAATCTAGGTTTCAGCTCAATTACGACCTGTTCAAACGTGACTCTCCCACTGTCTTCCAGAGGATTGATTTTAAAATTTCTCAAGATACTGTTAGTGCGTTTTGTGTGAATCCTGAACTGTACGCCCGGAAGCTTAGAAACCGTTGGAGGTAGATGACTAATTAACTGACTTACTGACAGACACCTCCATCTCGTCTTACCGTGAACACGATTGCTGCAAAGCATTCGAAACGTCGGGTTAGATTTAAAATATAAATTTAAAATTTAATTCAATATACGCGAATTAAATCCGTAAAAATAGTTTTATTTCAATGTGTAGTACTCGTGAAAACCTTAGAAAAAACTATTTAAAATTTCTTTTATAAAAATAAAAGAAACAAATAAACAAATACTTTACAAAAATCATATTTTTTTTGCAACAATGTACCAACTAAATGTAGGTACTGTTTCTTTTGTGCCCTTATGATATCGATATCGATTTAATAATCCAATGATGGAATATAAGTAATACATAAAAAATGTAGTATATTTAATTACTTATTATTAAAAAAATCTGTCAATTATAAAAAATAATAACTAAAATTACATGATACAACTAACACATGCTTGTATAAGAATGACGGGACAACAACACGGATAACAAGACGAGACAACAACAAGAAAGATATAGAGTAGATGTAGATAGACTAAATACATATTGGAGTTTAAATATAAAATACTTAAATTGTATTTTGTAATGATAGATATATTATTGAATTTATTTCTTATTATAAGTTACAGCTTTTACGACAGCGATTTTGTCGTTCTTAAAAAAAAATTAAGATCTGTTTCATGTAATTAACGTATAGGACATCTAATATAGATACCAATTTCGAACTGCAAGACAAAAATAAAAGGTTACCATCCCACAACACTTATCCGGAAGTTGGCGGAAATCCCGCCAATACGCATTTCCAAGAAGGGTTGACGGCGACCGGTCCTAAAAACTTTGCCACCTTATTGCGCGGACCCCAAATATTTTTTATAAGTGCTGCTGGATGATAAGTAATTTACAGATTATGCATTGTTTTACACTTACCACAATTTATAAATAATTAGATAAACCAAAAAACTAACAATAGGATTCAGTATTATTTCGTTTCGTTGCAAACATGAAAAAAAATTACAGTACAGTACAATACAGTAATTTTTTCGTTTAATATAAATTGTACAGCTAAACTGTTATATAGAGAATAAAATTCTTTTTATGTTATGGAAATTCGTAGACATGCATCTTAAACAATAGTAAATATTTTCATGGTAGACAACTCTTTATGATGGTATTCTATAGAGTATAGACCAATTTCAACCCTTAGAATATTATCTTAACGGTGAACATAATAAGGTAAAATTAACGGTGGAAAAACATATGATTGTATTTTAGCATTCCTTGATGCAATGATAAAACGAATGATTGAATGTTGTTTAACCCGGCGTCATAGTGCTGGGTCAATATTACCAGTGCGTTTTTAGTTTGCTTATCTTTTCGCAGCAATTCATGAGTCAATGCCGCACTTTACAGTACCTGGAGCTGTTGAGATTCTCTGCAATTTTGTGCCGCAAAATAACTTGTGCAGTGACTGTGTTAAAAAATACAAGTACGTGAATAAGATATAGCCCATGCCTGTGGTCAGTATGACTATTTCAAGCCATTTTGTTTAAACACTTATTAAATAGTTTGTTGTTGTTTAGTATTTTGTGGTTTTAAGCTTTTTTATTTTCTCGGTAGTATGATTATTGATCTGACTTGTGTCAAGTGACTATCTGACAATTGATGAATCATTTCTGATTCTACGAAATTTACAGCGACATCAAATGCTACGTGCTATTCATCAATTGGCAGATAGTCACTTGACACAAGTCAGATCAATAATCGTACTACCGAGAAAATAAAAAAGGCTTTCGCCTAGTCACACCAACCATTACATAAATTTATCGTACCTTATTTTACCGTTAATAAATATAGCTCTACAAACATGTGAACAAAAATACTATGTTCAATAATAATATGTATGTTATAATATTCTCCTAAAAAGAACATTCAATGTAGTTGTAATAAAAACACATTATGTACTAAAACACTTAGCTTTATTAAACATACAAAAACAATGAGTAAATTAATACTAGTAGGCGCTTAGTAAAATAAAACTTGTTATTCCAACTTCGATCTTCTTGTGACCCTTCATCAAAAGGTAGCACTTAATCTAACCTCCGTTACGCTTTGAGATTTATTTTAGTAGGGACAATTACACCTGCTAAAAAGGGAAATTTTTTGGGAACATATTTGTATCATATATTTATTTAATTAGAACATAGCTTTCAGAGTATTGCTTTGACCACATCAAATATGTGTCAATATGTGCCAATGTACAAGACATTATAAAAAAAACGTAAATTTATTTTATGTTAAACTTAAGCAATTAAGTAAGTAAGTAAATGAATATAATTCATAAAATAAATTTAATTTAAGTACGTGAGTTTGTTTCTAACGTCTTCGTTTTTTAATGTCTTTGAATGGATTTTTTTTAATATTTATTTGAGAACATTAACATAAATATTGTATATGAAATTAAAAGTAAAGGCTTAGAATTTTTGTTTGTTACTTCTCTATTTTTTCAAATTGTAAACCTTTTTATTTGCATGTTAACTTCTCCAATATCGTAGATATCAAGAAGGAATTCTTGCAGAGTCACTCGAGTTCAGTTATAGGTGACGGTTCTGAATACACATATTTTACTAAGTATGTTTGATAGAAATACATTTTACGAAAGATATATTATAAATTATTGTACTAGGTTCCTTGAAAATGAAAAAAATGATCTAAATGACAATTGTAATGAAAATAAAGATGTAAATGAATACCAGTCAATAAAGAAAATAATAATAATAATTAGAGAATTAAATTAAGATAGGGAAACTGGTGATCGGGCTAAAAATATTTATAATGAATATATAAGTGTGTAATAAATAATATATATAAAACTAATAAAATCATCACATTGCATTAAATTAATTGCAAATTTAATAAATATTGTTTGCACTTGATACGGCAAGTTTTTACTGTTTTCAGACTCCTAATTGGTGGTGGAAGGTCGTCTAGCATTTAGCAGCGTAGCGGAAGCCTCCTTCAAAGGCTGAGGATCGGTGCGGATGGATTAGGAGCAAGAAAGAGGAAGACCGTCACAAAAAATATAAATATTTCAACAAAAGTACAAACACTATAGATATATATTTTGTTCGTATTTTTATTATACATCAGGTAGTAATATATTTTAACCCAATTCAGTTTCACGCGTCTCTCGAGTGTGTTAGATATTAAAAGATTATACAATTAAAAACCACTAAAATAATATAGTATAAAGTATTTAATCAGGCTCTGTATATATATGATAATATTATCTGGATAAGTTTAAAGAAAAGAAAGAACTAAACAAATATATCATTTAATATAACAAAATGACTCCCGGTACATGAATATAATAAATACAGTAATATATTTAGTTATTACTGTGTAATTATTTAGACACAATTATCAATAACTCAATACGGTGAAATACCCACAATAGTTATTACAGATATTATAAACAATATAAGTATAAGAATCACTTATCTTGCCAGTTGTCCAATACAGATTACCTTTAATCGAGGCTTACAGCCATATTTATAACATAATAACATCGACAGAAGCGCCAACAGCAGCTTCTGGAGATTGGTCATATTCACAACTTTAAACATATTTTTTTCATAATAACAATATAATAGTACATAACCATTTTAAATGCCTAGAATATTTATAACAATCTTCTATCTTTCACACATTTATGGCTTACCTAACAAGATATGTAAATACAATATATTTAATATCTTCAGGCTACTTCCGATAGTTCGTCAAATCAATATCTTTTACTACTTTAATAATGTACTAGTAATAACAATGATATATAGTTCTAAATAATTCTAACTCCTAAATCTATTGCTACAACAATATTTCGCATATTTATTGTCAACGGTATTATGTAGTTTCATAAATAATAATATATTTATTTTACCTACATACAGAATTACAATATAATAACAATATTATATGTATCAATATTACATATATACCTGTCAAGTGCACTATAATTTGTCAGTAAGAAAGTACACATGTTATGTATAATATGTATTTTTTGTTTCTTAGCATGACTATATATTCGGTGATGGAAAACAATAAAAACCAACAAATAAAATTTAAATACCACTTATAAAAACCGTGCGGTGCTTTAAATAGGACGTCCCATGGTTATTTATGAATGCTCTAAGACAAAAAGATAAAGTGGATTTTATCTCAAATATCAACATCTATTCAAAATTTATGAAATAAATCACTTCAGTCAAGTCAGCTAAAGTTTATTGTGTGTAGATTTGAAGATCATCAGCGTATAGGTAATAGAAATAAAAAAAAATTACTTATAGGGTTTATATTTTTTTAAAATAAAAAGGGGAGACAACACGCCACTTTTTGGGAGGTCAGCTATAATTTTAGACCCACAAAGTTTTGAAATTATTTAATTTTCTACAAGTCATCATTTTTAACTAAAAATACACCGATCAAGGTTTATAATTTCCTTTAGATATATCAAGAGTATCATATACATCTATAATGATGAGATTTAAGTTGAACTTAATGGAGTATCACATCGTGTACCCACCCTGTAACGTAATTTTACGTACATGAACTATCATGTAACATGGACCAAGTTATTTGCAAAATTAAAGATCGTAACACAATATTATCCCTTGAAGCTTCTGATCAAATTTCGTATCAAAGTTTACAAGGCTAATTTGTTCGAATTTTCAGATGAAGAGGGGTGTCGAAGAAATTAAATAAGATGACTATGAATTCATAAAATCTTTGCATATCATCAAATCCAATTTAGTAAATGAGTACTGAGTTGGTTTTGGAAAAAAAATATGTTGTATTATTATTAAGTATGTATACAGTGACACAGTCCACGGTGGTTCAGTATCTTCCAACTATCAATAATATCGCATATTTCTCATACGGCAATGGTAAACGGTTGATTGTGTAATTTTATAATACCTAACAAGTTCTGCATTATTGAAACTGTATAAGAAAATATTGTTAAAAAACTGTTGTTGACTATTGTCTAATTCCGAATAATGTTCCATGGTCTAGTATATTTGTATATTGACACTCTAATAAAGAGCCTTGTAAACCAAAGTACAAAGCCTTTTAAACCTTGTACACCAAAAAAAAAAAAAACTAATTTTAAACAAATATCTTTAAAATAATAGTAAGATGTTGTAATGATTTTATACTTCTATGATAAAATATTTCGTTTAAAGAATATTTTACATTTTATTTCTATATATATAATATACATACACACACATACATATATACATATATATATGGGAAAATATAAATTTGTAATCTCTTTATTCAATATATAATAATACTGTTACTGTCATACCTTAATTACCTTGTAAAAATGTTTTTTTAATTGTTTTTGATGGTATTATTTGTATGATGGCAAGTGATATTTTTGTATTTCTCTCTACTAAATATACTATCTACTATCTATAACTCTAAATATACTATCGACTCTCCTTCAGTATAAATATAAAATTTTATTGCTTGCAACATATAACAAATGTTGTAACAAATGATAAGCTTAATATTACATAGGGTATAACTTTACTAAGAACCTTCTTCTTTGAATCTCCTCAATAATCTTTGTGTAGATTGTAGTTGTTTTGCAATAACTGAGAGTTTTATTTCAAAAAGGCGCCGTGCTTCCTTTAAATTGTGTCACATTTGAAATATGAAAAACAAATTTAAGTTCAGAATGAAACTGGAACTTTTTAAAACTACATTCAAATGTAAGTTTTAAATACTTCGATCTTATTTAAAATATTACTTAAGTGTCATACAGTCTTTTTCTTCATCAATAACAAATCAACAATGATGTATATTAAATTAAATATGAAATTGTTATCTTTTTTTTAACTTCAACAAATTTATTCTATCTGAATCAAATTATGTACCTATTGAGTTAATATAAATATTAACAACCTTGTTGGAGGTCTGGATCCAAATATGAAACTGTAACAGTATAATTTGGAAATTTTCATTTATCGTCCCATTTATTATAATTCAAAAATTTGATTTCAATTTAATATTGAATACAATATACATTGGGTAATGATGTTTCGACTTCTTTTAAAGTATATGAATAGTAATATTTGTCTGAATCACAAAATGTTTTGGTAGTTTTATTGTAAGATGGTATAGGAAATTTTGCATTTCTATATTAACAATAAAATTAAGTATAGTATAGTTCATATTAGATAAACAATACTCATTTTATATCAAAAACTTTAATATAATTTATTAAATTCTTATTGGACATAGAAAAATTAAAAAGGAAATAAAGTATATTGATTCCATAAATAATACGAGTGATAATAATAAAGAAATCATTGATATAAAAAATATATATATTAATATCTATATATATAAAACTCTTCCGTTACTGAGTGACTGACTGACAGACAACGCACAGTCGAAACTACTGGTCGTAGACAGCTGAAATTTGGAATGTAGGTTCCTTGGGATATGTAGGGGAGCACTAAGAAAGGATTTTTGGAAATTCAACCCCCAAGGGGGGGAAAAGGGGTAAAAACGTTTGTATGAAAAATCTTATTCCTTGGGTTTATAAACTTGAAACTTGGCATGAACACGTACATAGGCAAGTAAATATGTTTGACATTATAAGTTTTTTCAAACTACCCTCCAATCGTGATTTAGGGGGTGCGATTGGGTGACTGATTTATTAACGCACAGCCGAAACCGCTCGGTATAGGAGTCTGAGATTTTGAACAGAGGTTCCTTTAGTAACATAAGTGAGCACTAAGAAGGGATTTTTGAAATGTCAACCCCCAAGGGGGGGAAACGGGATAAACTGAGCCGGGGCTGCGGGAAAGTTCTAACGAGATACCGTGGCCCCGGAACGCAAAGGGCAACTGAAGGAACGAGGTGGGTTTTAGTCAGTAAAAGTCACAATTTTCTTTCAACTCCTAACCGTTGAGGAGTTGTACCTTCCATCATCAGCTCATTCACATGGGATGATGACTATCAGACGCAAATACTTAAACAGATCTATGAAATTGTCAAAAACGTAATTGCCTGTAAATTTGAGGTTTGCCCTTGATTTCCCTGGAATACCATCATCAGATCCTGACTAGGTAACAACGGGACCAATTTGAAAGTATACTCTACCGAACAAAAAAAGAATCACGTAAATCGATCCATAAATCTCGGCGTAATCGGTATGCATAAATAAAACACCCGAATTTTATTTTCTATTAACTATCACGAGTGGTCTCGATGCTCGATAGATGGCGTTGGCATCGAGATAGATCGCGCTATGGTTTCGTTACCGTCATTTAGCTAGGTAGCGTAAAATATTTTAATTTATCGTGTAATTTTAGCAGCGCCCCTAGCGGACATACGCGAAACTACATATTACACACTACAAATATTTAACGTTTAATTCATTAACTTTTAACTTGACTTATTTAACTTATTTTACTCTCTATTTCAGTTAATTTTTGATTTGTTGATTAGATTTGATATTTTTGATAGTATATTTAGTTAGTGTTGGATAAGTTTTATAGTGTGAGTTGATTTTTTAATATATTCTTCATTTTTTATTCATTTGTTTGTTACTTTATTAGTCTTAGTTAATTTCCATAGATATAGTTTTAGTTAAAAAATTTCTAATTAAAATGGTTCAAGAAATTTTGTTTGTTAATGGGAATTATATTCCTCATGCTGTGGTAGATATAGAAAAAGATGGAGCCTGTTTATTTAGAGCTTTATCTTTTTTGATGTTCGGAACTCAAGACAGGGCTAGGGATGTACGTGAACGCATAATCGGCTTTGTTATTGAAAACTGGACGGAATTTTCGATTATGTCGTGTACTGCACTTGGAGATAATTATCCAACGCCAAATGAATATTACAACGACATGATGAAAACCACTACATATGGAAGTTTGTGCGAATTAGAAGCTGCTGGGCGAATATATGAATATGTTTTCGAAGTATTTCGTGATGGCCAGTTTTATGTGAAAACTGGAGTTGAAGGTCTTCCTGTAAAACGTCTTCGCTTTACTGGCGGGCTTTCTGGTGGTCATTTTGACGTTTATGTTCCAGTTTCATCGTTTTCGGCAACAAAGGTCGCAAAAAAAATTACTCAACGAAGGTTAGAAACGCCTTCACCCATTCCCGAAATCATATTTTCGAACAGTGAGTCCGAGACTGAGTCTGAGTCTGAATTAAAACACGATGAACCAATGCCTAAACAAATAAAAAAAGTGAACAAAAAACGTAGGGCTCGATACACGAATAAAACTCGGAAAAATCAGCAAAAAAAGTCAGTTCGAAGTAACCCTGCAGCACATCGGCAAGCGGTTACAGTGTATCAACGAAACTACCCCCAAGTTCATAGGAAAGCACAAGCTGATTACCAATCTTCACACCCCGAAATACACAGGAAAGCACAAGCTGCTTATCGAACTTCACATCCTGATGAACATCGACAGGAAGTTGCAAATTATCAACATACACACTTGGAGGAACGAAGAAATATTCAGTCTCAATATCGTAAAAATATTAAAGCAAAAACATGGCATACAAAATTACTGTCGGGACTGGCGTATAATCCTGAGTTGTCATACGAAGCAGATAAAGATGTATGTATAGGAACTATGGATCATAAATGCCAGTGGTGCAATGCTTTAAAGTGGAAAGAAGAAACTGTTGGAATGTGTTGCAGTGGAGGGAAGGTTTTGCTTGAGGCCTTTGAATTACCTCCAGAGCCACTTTATAGCTTAATAATTATGGATTTTCATCCTGATCACAATCATTTTATGAGTAACATCCGAAAATATAATGGGTGTTTTCAAATGACCTCATTTGGAGCAAAACTGGTCTCAGAAGATGGATTCATGCCGACATTTAAGGTACAAGGCCAGGTTTATCATCTGATTGGAAGTTTACTGTCTATGGATCAACAGAATGCTCGATTTTTGCAAATTTATTTTGTAGGAGAGGACGAAAGGGAAGCAAACTTGAGATGTTCAAATTTTCCAGGTGTAAAGAAAAATTTAGTGAAAGTGCTTCAAAAAATGCTTCATGATGTAAATCCATACATAAAAGACTTAAAAACAGCTATCGAAAAGGTTCCAGCTAATTGTGAAACATTTAAAGTTGTTATTAACGCCGAAAAAAAACCAATAGATGGTCATTTAGGTCGTTATAATGCACCTACGACAAATGAAGTAGCGTTAGTCATTGTTGGGCAAGAATTTGAAAAGCGTGACATTGTCTTAGAAAGCCATAGTAGTGGTTTGCATCGAATCAGCGAAATCCATAGATCTTACGACGCTTTGTCCTTATGCTTAAATATCCTTTGCTTTTTTGTCGTGGTGAGGATGGTTACTCTATTCATTTACCCCAGATCGATCCGAAAACTAAAATGGGTCTTAAAAAGACAATTTCTGCCGCAGATTTCTATTCTTACCGAATAATGTCCAGAGACGGTCAAATCAATCATCTCCTTTACTATCGCTCCCTCTTCAGTCAATTTTTGGTTGACGTATATGCTAAGATTGAGACCGAAAGACTCAATTATATACGTCATAATCAGTCTAAACTAAGAGCAGAAAATTATATCCATTTAAAGGATGCCGTAGGTAGGCAAGACGCAGACCCTAATGATCTTGGTCAAATGGTAGTGTTGCCTTCTTCTTTTACAGGTGGACCTCGATACATGCATGAGCGAACCCAAGATGCCATGACCTACGTTCGCCGTTTTGGACGACCGGATCTTTTTATAACACTTACATGTAACCCACAATCGGAAGACATTACAAAACATTTGTTACCAGGTCAAAATTCCCACGACCGTCATGACTTAATCGCTAGAGTGTTCCGTTTAAAAGTTAGAAAAATCATGGACTTATTGACGAAACGTAAAATATTCGGTGAAGTATGCTGTTTTATGTACTCAGTCGAATGGCAAAAGCGTGGCCTTCCACACATTCACATACTACTCTGGCTTAAAAATAGCATAACGACAGATCTCATTGATAAAGTTATTAGTGCCGAAATACCAGATCCAGAAACAGACCCAAAACTGTATGAAATCGTTAAATCTAACATGATGCATGGTCCATGTGGAAGTTTTAATTTCAAGTCACCTTGCATGAAACAAAACAGTTGCAGTAAAAGATTTCCGAAACAACTCATTAAAGAAACTCAAACTGGCGAAGACGGTTACCCACAATACAGGCGTCGTTCTCCAGAAGATGGTGGCTTTACTGTTGACATTAAAGGAGTATGTTTAGATAATCGATGGGTTGTTCCTTACAATGCTGTACTTTCAAGAAGTTTTGGTGCTCATATTAACGTCGAGTACTGTAATTCAGTAAACTCTATTAAATATGTATGCAAATATGTGAATAAAGGGACGGATCAGGCTACTTTCGCCCTTGAAAATAAAAATGACGAGGTGACTACTTACGAAAATGGTAGATATATAAGTAGTTCGGAGGCTGTTTGGCGGATTTTTGGCTTTCCGATTCATGAACATTTTCCTCCAGTTATTCATCTTGCAGTACACTTAGAGAACGGACAGAGAATATACTTTAACCAAGAAAATATTATCGAAAGATTAAATAATCCACCAAATACTACGCTTCTAGCCTTCTTTAAACTTTGTCAAGTAGATATTTTTGCGAAAACTTTGATTTATTCAGATGTACCATCGTATTATACTTGGCATAAAAATAGTCACTTTGAAAGAAGAAAAAGAGGAGCTGACGTACAGGACTGGCCAGATATAAAAAAAGAAAACGCGTTGGGCCGAGTGTATACTGTGCATCCCAATAATGCGGAGTGTTTCTATTTACGTATGCTTCTGCATGAAGTAAAAGGGTCAACTTCATTTGAGGCTCTAAGAACGGTTAACGGTGAAGTACATCCCACTTTTCAATCTGCTTGCAAAGCTTTGGGTTTGCTTGAAGACGACCAGCACTGGTATGCTACCTTACAAGATGCTGCACTTTCTGAATCTCCCTCTAGAATTCGGGATTTGTTTGTAATATTATTAGCGTTTTGTCAAGTGTCAGATCCATTAGGACTTTGGGATAAATTTAAAGATATTTTATAAACATCAAGTCCACAGAAACATAGAGGATGTTGATAACATTTGTAGTGAAGTATACAACAAATGCCTGCAAGTTCTTGAGGAAGCCGTTCTTTCATTAGGTGGGCGTTCACTTAAGGAATATGGGTTGCCACAACCAACCAGGCCACTCGATTTAGGGAACATTATGTTATTAAGAGAGACTAATTACAATACAGATTTTCTAGAGAGATTCGTCAAGGACCATAAAAATACTTTAACAATAGAACAAACGGAAGCATACGATAAAATTATGCATAGTGTTAACACAAATTCAGGACAACTTTTCTTTCTAGACGCGCCAGGTGGCACAGGAAAAACCTACTTAATAAACTTAATTTTAGCTAAAATTAGAAGCTCAAAACATATTGCTTTGGCTGTCGCCTCATCAGGGATCGCGGCCACATTGCTGGAAGGTGGTCGAACTGCGCATGCATGTTTTAAGTTACCACTCGACTTGACTCGCGTAGAAACACCCTTATGCAGTATTTCAAAACAAAGTCACCTAGCTGAAGTATTAAAAAATACAAAAATTATTATCTGGGATGAAATCACCATGGCACACAAAAGAGGAATTGAGGCTTTGAACAGATCTTTACAAGATATTCGGGGTAATAAAAATTTAATGGGTGGCGTAACCGTGCTGTTTGCTGGAGATTTTAGACAAACCTAACCGGTGGTACCCAAGGGAACTCGTGCTGATGAAGTACAAGCATGCCTTAAAAGATCGATTTTGTGGTCCTCCGTAAAAAGTATAACGTTAACTAAAAACATGAGAGCCTATCTGGGGAGTGATTCGACGGCTGGTATATTTTCAACCAGTCTTCTAAAAATAGGAAATGGTGAACATCCTACCAGGGATGGTATATTTGACATCCCTGAAGATATGTGTACATTAGTATATACCATCGAGGAGCTAATACAACACATTTATCCAGGTATTTCCGACATACAAGACAAGCCTATAGAATGGTTTTGCGAACGAGCTATTTTGACTCCGAAGAACGAACAAGCTGCATTTATTAACGACATACTTTTTAAAGTCATTTGACGGAGAAGAAAAGATTTATAAATCCATAGACACACCATGCCATGCAGACGACGCTACAAATTATCCGGTCGAATTCTTAAATTCACTTAAACCAGCTGGTCTTCCATACCATAGGCTTGCACTGCAAAAAGGTACACCGGTAATGTTGCTACGTAATCTGAAACCACCGAAATTGTGTAACGGCACCAGGTTGCAAGTCAAAGCCTTACATAAATATTTAGTTGAGGCCGTTATTTTGACAGGATGTGCCCGAGGAGAAACGGTATTCGTCCCGCGCATTCCTCTAATGCCCAATGACCTTCCATTTGAATTTAAGCGCCTTCAATTTCCTCTAAAAGTTTGCTTTGCGATGACGATAAATAAGTCTCAAGGGCAAACTTTTAAAGTCGCTGGTGTTGATTTAAGAGAAGATTGTTTCTCTCATGGACAACTGTATGTTGCTTGCTCGCGTGTCAGCTCTCCCTCTAACCTGTTCATCCTGGTAAATAATAAAAAAACTAAAAATATTGTTTACAAGGAAATCCTGTAAGGCCTCTTCGTCCTATAAATCCTGTTTTTTTTTTCTTTTGAGACGATGATTTTGTCTCACTTTACTTTTTCTATATAGATTTGTATGTATACTAATATTATAAAGAGAAACAATCTATTTTTTTATATGTTTGTTTGTTTACACATGTAATCGATAAACTCCGAAACTACTGAATCGATTTCAAACATTCACCATTAGAAAGCTACATCATCCCTGAGTAACACAGGCTATATTTAATTCCAGTTGTAACAAGATTTCAGCCTGTGGAAGAAAAAGCCCTGTCGAGATCATTAAAAAACGCTATATATAACCGAATTACACGTGGGCGAAGCCGCGGGCGGAAAGCTAGTTAAATCATATAATGTTGTTACAATAAATAAATATAATCATAATAATTATTTATTTCAAACTATATAAAATCTATGATCAAAACAGTAAAAAAAATTAATGATTAAAAACTTAAAACAAATCTTTAGTAAATGTAAGAATAAATAATCAAAATAAAGTTAATTCTGCCTCAAAATACATTACTCATTTAACAATTCAAAACGAAAACCTAAAGCCTAAAATATTTAATACTAGATTTTTTCAGAGGCTCGCTCGCGTTGTAGGTACAAGTAACCCTGTTTTGTCGGAAAGCCTTCTAAAAGGTTTATCCTATCTCTATATAGGTAGGATAGAACGATAGGAATCTATTCTATTCTATCTCAGAGAAACATAATAATATTTTATCTTGGCCTAGAGTTCACGATATATGTATCTTTCTTAAAACTCACGCATGCATCTTAAAACGCATCAACATAATCTGTTTATTAGATAGTCATAATATATAGTGTATTTTTAAAAAATATAGAAGAATGACTTAATATTTTCAAGAGGTAATCTTAGATTCATCTCTTCTCACTATTATAAGTGCTAAGCTAAATCAGGGTAAATTAATTTCTTACTTTGATTTTGAACAATCATAATTTTCAAATCATATTATATTATTTGAAAATTGTATTGTAGAATAAAAAATATTATCAATAAAATGTAATTTACTTATAACACTTTTAATAAAATTGAATGACTATAGTAATAATATTAATTAATACAGTATTATTTTTAGTAAAACACTATTTACTTTGATTTACCCAGTAGATATACTTAATTTTAACAGCAAACAGTTGAAAATTGTTTTTGACTCGTGATTAAAAAGTTTTTATTTCAATTTAATTCAAAACGGAGATTTAACGATAGCATATCACAGAATTCATACAATTTCAATTGCCTCCCATTCAATAATCTAATGTTGACGATTCCTGCTATTGTCACTCTCTCTCACAACATAGTTGAAAATATTAGACATATAGGGTAATTTAACTCTCATAATGTGAAAAGCACTAGTCTTTCTAATCGCTGTAAGATGATAATATTCTCTCCTAACATAGTTGACTACATAAAGCAGGTACAGGAATTTAACTGTCATAATGTGTACAGCAACAATCTCTCTAATTGCCATAAGTTGATGATGTTGCTGCCTTCCAGTATTTTCGAAGTGAAATTGCTATGATCCAAAGTTGTTGGATGTTATGCCTAGGAAAATTAAGTCAGGCCAACAGGCAGGACTCAAAAAAAACCGATGTTACTGAAGCAGAAATTTATTAATTAATTACAATTATTAGTTACAACTAAATAGGTGACAATTGTTCGATGTTAGAATCAAAAGTGATACAATTTATGGAATAAAAGCGGCATGTAGCTCGTTCTCACGCGTCACTACTTGCGGAGTCAGCATTGCTTCATTGTTGCCGGGCTGATGCAATCCTCGTTGTTAAATATAATGTACTTTACTTAATCTGCACATTCTATGTATAGTGCGTACTTAACAGGAATATTTATTTACTTTTATTAAAAATAAATAAATATTGAATATCTATGATGTTGCACGAGTAAACAGAGTTCAAAAAGTCAGAAAACTTTACTGTTAATATTAATAACATAATTGCAGACGTCGTAAAAAAATTATATGTAACTTCTTATTAAATTGTCGTTAGATGTTGTAAGTGTCCTGTTCTTCAAACATACCTCTTACTGAGATTGCAGTACCACACTTTAGATAAACATATCGTTGTTTTCATACATTTTGAGTTATGACCCTCAATCAATTAAATTTATGAATTGTATAATTTATTTTTATTAACTTTACGGAACGGAACATTATCACTATATACTTCGGTTTTTTTATTATTAAATAATCAAATCATATTCAATAAGAAAACTTGAAGAAAAAGAAGAAGAAAGAAAAAAGTAAAAAATTTGAAGTTTAAAAATATTTTGTGATTATGATCTATTACAAAAAATACCGTTAATTATTATGAATGCCTTCAACAATATTAACGTATTAACGTATGTATATAAATAATTTTTAAATTACAGGTATGACTTAGAGAATTATGTCCAATAGAAATACTAAATAAATTATTAAATTTATTCGGCAATAAGATTAATTGCCATTAAAATATTAGTTTTAATAATATATCTATTCACTAATTTGATTTCCTAAGGTGACTGTATCTTTTATTTCTTTGCAATATATAAAATACACGTTTAGAAAATATAATTATAATTCACTATTGAGAATAACTAAGACTTATAATAACCGCGTAAGATATATGCATAAATGCAAACCTTAAATAAATATCACTGGAGATATAATAAATGGGTAAAACAAAACATCTTCAAGGCTAATCAATTTCTTATGGCGGAAATTGGTTAAGAACTTAATACATCTAACTAATGGATATAGGGTACACCCACACTCTAAACAATAATCTGTGTTTCATTACACAAAGAACTTTGTCGTTAGGAAATCAATTCCTTACGCTTTGTGTCAGCACTCGAAGCCTCTAACCACTAGACCGTCATTAACACGTACGTAAACAAACCGAAATGAAAGCCACACGATGATTTTTCCACCTCAATTTACCTGGACTTTTATAATAAATATCTGACTGACTGACTGTCAGACTGAACGTCAGACAATATGGTATTAAATTTTTATACCTGGTCTAAAATAAAGTGCATAAAATTAAATAAACCGGCCAAGTGCGAGTCGAACTTTCGCACGATGGGTTCCATTCCATTAAATATAAGTAACGGCAAAAAGATTATAATTGTTGTATGGGAGTCCCCTTGAAATATTTATATTTTTTAATTTAAATATTTATTTCTAAAGTGAAGAGTATAACATTCTTACCAATTAAGACAACCTTTAAAATATGCTAATAATTAATGACGGAGATAGTCACATTTTAGACGTTGAGAGAAATGCGAGGGCACACTAACCACTTACCGTCTGCTTGTTTGTTGTCCAATCTCATTAATAGTAATTTATAACAATTATTACTGATACCGGTATCTGTGTTAGCAGTTTCGGTACAAATAGTTATAATGTGAGCCTTAATATTCTTCTTATTGTGTAATGACTTTCATTCGACCTGTTTCTTAATATGTCAACTTTGCATTGACGGCAGTTATAGAGCACAAATAAAGAGTTAAAAAAAATTGATTGACTAAAACCGATCACTACGCGTGTATAATTATTATTACAAAAGCTTTTGGTTTTTTGTGTATCAGGCTATTAAAATGACATTTTGTCAAAATCATATAAAGGTCAATGACGCGTAGTTGCGACGCAATACCCGTGTGATTTCTGTTTTGACAGTGACGCCTGAGGCATAATACTGAAGCGATTTACTTTTTTAATATATAATCTTTAACTAATAATAATCGATAATGGACAATTGAAATAATGACAGTTAATTAACGGATAATTTAAAATTGTTAACTATTAAACTAGCAAGAAAAGATGCATAAAGTTAGCCCCTGAAATCCTTCTTATCAAAATGTTTTTGACACAAAAGATTTTTAAACTTAAGGTCAATAAGAAATTGTATCAACTATAAAACTATTTTTTTTAATATGTCAGTTTTTTTTTGTTATTATTATGTAGATAATAAACACAGTTAATATGAAAAGAACGCTAGATTCCATAACTTAAATCTTTCAAAATCAAAGCTCGATATTCGTTGTCAATCATAGGAAAGATTAATAGGTTTTGTTGGATATAGATTGTTAAAACAAAAACAAATCACTCAAAACTATCTAAAAATAATTTCTTTAACGAACAACATATTTTTTATCAGACTATTTCATTAATTAGGATAGTCAAAACAAAACATGAAATAAAATCAAAAAATTTACCTATTACAGTAACTTTTACAATTGTTAAAATTAAAAAAAAAAAATAATAAAGGTAGATTACCCTAAGATTTTTTTTTTATTTCTTAATCTGTGGTTAGCCAAAAGTTTAGAATTTTTGTTATCCAAGACAAAGTTATAAATATCTTTATATACTCTTATATAATTTAGAAGATTGCATTGTAAGTACTAAATTTTTCAGATCACCTTGCCTTGCCTGGCCAAAATGATAGTATTTAGTAACATACCTACTAATCTTAACATGATATTTGAATATTGATTATAATCTATCTTAATTGTCAGAATAAAATTTCGTAGATAATGCAACTGTGTATATCTAAACATGAGTAGGACATCAAAATATTCAATACAAGTAAGTTTATTTGCATTTCTGAAGATAAACAAATTCTTTTGTTATTATATAACTTATCCTAATATCAGCAATGAATTAAATTGAATCCTACCTACTAAAGTCTACTTAAAAATGCACTAATCTTTCACAAATTATACGCTATAAGTATTTTCACGGCATCGTCGAGAAAAAGTATACAAACTTTGTTTTCACCTTTTATTTTTCTCTGCACCGGTATTTTTGAGTCAGACAAAAGGATTTACTAAACGCTCCACCCTTAACGTCTGTTCATAAAACACAAAAAGAGGTCAACGCCTTCATTCGTATTTATTTAAATAGAGGTACAATTCATAAAACTGAGTGCATTACGTTTAACATAATATGCATTTTAGGCGAGGCCATCGAGAAGAACGGAGAAGCGGTCGCCGTCTCTCTGGACGTCTCGAGGGCATTTGACAGGGTCTGGCATGCGAGCCTTATAAGCAAGCTTTCAGCGTACGGTATATCTCCTGGTCTGATCGGCTGGGTAACGGACTTTCTGAGCCACAGATCTCTCCGAGTAGTTATCGACGGGTGTTCCTCGGAACCCTTGACAATAAATGCCGGAGTGCCTCAGGGGTCCGTTCTTTCTGCAACTCTGTTTCTGCTGCATATTAATGATCTGTTGAAGCCCGGTATCTATGGGTATGCAGACGACAGCACAGTTGTAGAAAGATATCTGCCGAGTACTCGGACTAGTCGAGATCAAGTACCGTCTGAAAGAGAAGCCATGGTGCAACGTTTGAATGACAAACTTCAGGCAGTCTCCGCATGGAGCAATGCCAATCTTGTCAAGTTCAACGCCACCAAAACGCAGACGTGTCTATTCACCGCCAAAAGGAGCCTTTTCACCTTGGCTCCTACTTTCCAGAATTTATCCATGGAATACAGTGACCGGCTTCAGTTGTTAGGCTTAGAGATTTCCTCGAACCTCAACTTTGGTCGGTTCATTGAGTCCAGAGCAAGAGCAGCAGCAGCAAAGCTTGCCGTTCTTGCGAAGGTTCGGCAGTACTTTACACCGGGACAGCTTCTTGTTTTATACAAAGCACAGATCCGGTCGTGTGTAGAGTACTGTGGACACATATTTTCTGGTGCCGCAAAGTCTCATCTTGCGGTTCTGGACTCAATTGAGAGGCGAGCAAAGAGGCTTATAGGCGATCCCGAATTGGTCGAAGCCGACCTCCAAAGCCTTGAACACAGGCGTAAAATTGCTAGCCTCTCAGTATTCTATAGGATACATTTTGGTGAGTGTGCGCAGGAATTACACGAGTTAATTCCCCCGTCCCCCTTCCATTACCGGACGTCCCGACGCACGGCAGGTATCCATCCTTTTGTTGTGGACATTCCACCTGTCCGAACGAAGCGCTTTGCTTCCTCCTTTTTAGTGCGTACAGCGAAGGACTGGAACAATTTGCCTGCGTCGGTATTTCCGGCCAAATATAATGTGGGTGTCTTCAAGAGAAGAGTGAATAGGTTGCTAGGGCAATGCGACTTACCATCTAAGACTACATTCCACTTACCATCAGGTGGAATGTAGTCAAGCATTGCCCTAGATCATATTAAAAAAAAAAAAAAAATAAATAAATAAATAATATTACATATTAACCGTGAATTTATTGTCATGGAATGTTCTTGTAGGTTTCGTATATATAGCTTTTAAAATTCTTCAATAAATAATTTTAACAAATTCTTCATGAAATATCTTAAATAAAATCTAGGTTGTCATCTCAATCATATGTTTTAGTATAGATTAAATTGACATTGATACTATTTTGGCTACAATAAAAAATATTTTATATCTTAAGTAAGTACTTACTACTTAAATATATAATATAGTTCAAGCTACCTTCCTACAACTTTCATGTATTATTTATTGAAAAATTAAATCAATAATAAGAAGATAATTACGGAGTGCAAAGAATTATTTATTTCTTTTAGAGAATTAATATTATATAGGCAATAAATACATATATCTGTAAGTGAATAAAAAAAAATACGACTACTAATATTTTTTCCGAAGAAAGGTAATGCTTCTTAATTCTTAACTTCAAAAAGTTAAGGCAAAGATTACCTTTAATAATACTTTGGGGAAGAGAGTTGCAAAGATGAGCTGCAACGACGCTGAAGGATAGAAAGTAGATTTCAAATTGACACAGATGGTCTTTACCTTGGTCATGGTACATGAAAACGCTCTCTCAAGTATAGGAGAGCAGAGTTATTTAAAATGTTAAAAAGAAGTGAATGTGCAACATTTCGGAGAATTTGAATAGGGATCTACTTTAATAGATGTCGATGTAGATGTGATGTGTAAAACTCTTTACAATATATAATTTAAAAGAATATTTTCGAAGATATTACAGATTTAAAAATAGGCAGATCCCTTTTGCGGCGGTACAGTCTGTCCGGCGCACTGTGGTATGGAACCGTGCAAATCGTCTTAAATGGCCCCATCCATACAGACTCCCTGTCGACGTCCACGATAAGAGTTAAACTATTTGATTATTAGAAGTGAGATATTAAGAGGGCGAAGAACACCCAACAATATTTCAAAGTTAACAGAATTAAAGGCATTGCGAAAATCAAAATTAACTGAATTAAAGGCAGTGTTAAAATCAAGTAATAGGAGAACTAGAAGTAAGACAAGATATTTGACGTATTTTTAAAGTACCGTATACTAAAGTAGCTAGCGTATCTTCGATCTTCTGCATCGTAATATGATTCAAAATGGCAACTAATTACTTCTAGAGTTATCCAAGCTTCATAAACTATTTCAATATGTGATGCAATTTATGTAATAATGATAATGTGAATTTAATAAAGCAGTGATGTTATTAACCTATCCAAAAATATATCTTTTTCGTATAATCTCTATTAATATATTTCACAACAGTTATATTTATGGAGTAATTATTAAAGTTCTAAAAATTATAAAAGTTTTGAAAATATCTATAAACATATACATGTTTATAGATATTGTCAAAACTTTACATGGCTATACAGCTATGTTAAGCTTATTTGAATTTATATCAATATAGAATGAGAAATAAACCGATACGGGTAGGAATTCCAACCCGTGCCTCTGGGAAACCGTCCCGTCGCTCTATCAATTGAACTACCGAATCGCTGTCCGCCACGGTGAATTCTATATGTAATTGATTTATAGGATTTATAGAATAGGCTATACTATTTATAAATATTTTTCTAATATCTATCTATCTATCTATCTACAATTTGTATTTAGAGGAATTCTAAATTCATACTTTTATTTAAATTTATAAATTGTGTTCTGCAACTTGTGTAGGTTTGAGGTACATATTAAATATTTACGATTTTGTACTACATAATTAATTTTGGCGTTTTGAATTCACCTATTTGAGTTTTGAAAATTCTGTTCATAAACGCTTATTTGCAGGTAAATATATTTATAGTTACTTTATTGTACGATTTGTATGTAAATATAATATTTTACTGACACAGTAAGATTAAGAGAAAACATATTTTTCTGGTTGGATAATTAAATTAAGAGAAAAATTAATTATCCAACCAAAAAAGCAGCTTATTAAATTTCTTTCACAGATTATAAGATACAAAAATATTATGGGAAACGTACCAGAAAATGGTTAGTGCCTACATTAGTTAATGGCCTACCAGAAGGTTTCCAGAAAAAATATGTTACAAAGATTCAATATGAAAAGTCATTAAAAGATTCAATATTGTATATAAGCTAATAAGTGTGTAATATGTGATAAGTATTATAAGTAAATGATAAATAATATACCATACGACCTATGCTTGTATACAGTTACTAAGATATAAATACTATACTTTATTGCAATAATACCTATCTATTAACGAAAGATCTGTTCCTACAGGCTACTCATTAGTTTGGCGGAATATTTTTTTGGTAAAATGTGTGTATTACATTGGTTAAGTAAAAAAAAAATTAAGAAAAATAAGGCTAAATAAAACTTATTTTGTCGGTGATCGAGAAAAGATTGAATTTTTCAATATTGTTTATTAATTATATATTAAAATAGAGGAAATTACTTTGTTATGCATTTCTTTATTTTATTTTTTACACTTATTCATATATATTTTTTGGTTTATACATTCAATTCGTTCATTCACATGCATTTATTACGCCATTGATCATTGCAAATAAATAAAGGAATAAGACAATATCCAGATCTTAAAATGCGTTTATTTTATCATTTTTCAAAATCTGTTCGTTAATTAGGTCATGGCAATTGATTATTAACTATATATCAATATTATTAATAGTATTGTCCTTTGTGGTAATATAACTAACGACTTTGTGTGTAGCTAGAATTACTTACTAGCAGGATATATATTATCAGCTAGTTGAATTAACAAATACTTTGAGTATTTCTATTTCTAGAAAAGATTTAAAGCAAAATTTGTCGATGAAGGGTCAAAAGAAAATTGGTCCAATATTAATGGAAGCTTGGAACCTTGAATCTGGAATACTTTGATGAATTCCTAGTTGAATGAACGTACTTAGATTCTTGTGATTTCATGTTGTGAAGAAAATGTGTTTAATCAGGTATCATAGAAGGGTACAAACAATAACCAGGCAATATATGGGCATCACACTACAGTCATCAAAACATTCTCATAAATACCAAGTGTATAGAACGCCTTGTACAAGTCACATGCGCCATCACAATAAATATTATGACTCGCATAGTTTGTTGGCATCGTCTATTGGCGTTGTTATATATAAATCAGTAAAATGTGTATAAGATGTCAAAACAGAGAAGTATATGAAATATTTAGTAAGTGCATGCCAAGAAAAATATTGAAAAATCACCGACCCTTCTAACTGGTGCTTTAAATATATATTTAAATTTATTTAAAATAATCTAGTTAATGCGTAAAGATAATATTTTTTTAGTTTTATCAAAGCTAAATCCATATTTTAATAAAGCACAACTACTTAACTAAATGATAAGTTAGGAACTCAAAATGCATGAGCAAATTAAGAATTTATTCTTAAAATTATATACACATCAATGTTTTTATTGTTACGGCAAATTATCAATTCAAATTAGGAAGGAAATTAAACTCGAAGTGATGAGTTTGAGTGATTGTATTAATACTATCTTAATTTTTTTTATTAAGAATAAATCTGATGATAAGATGCAAATGAAATAAAAAAAAATATTCCATGATATTGTGTAATAAACGAGAAAAATATAATTAAATATTTATTTATTTATACACCTAATTAGCATACACCTAATTATCTGTAACGACGTTACATATGTACACAGATTTATCACAAGTTGCCAATAAACTATAAGAGTCATATTTTTTTGTGATAGCGCATCTGCCGTGTATAGTTCGTAGTAATTAACATGGATATTATATTCTTATAAGTATAGTGCTATATGAAATACTGCATATAATTTTTCAATTACTTAATATAAAGTTTCAATCACTATGTACAATAAAATCTTAAGAAAAGTGCTAACTAACCTAAGTAAGTTCGCACTTTTCTTAAGATTTTATTTACAATTCTCATCACTTACGTAATATGCCCGATTATTTTTCGAAAAATTAGAATCCTCATTAATTTGATTATGTTACAGTAAATGAATAAAAAAAAATATAAATGATGCTAATTTAAAAAAATATAAATTTGTTAATGTTACCTATTTTTCCAAAACAGATAACAGTTAATTGAAATTTACTGTTTATCGCTTTTCCAATGATTTTAGTAACAATCAGCTTGGAATGGTAATTTAGTTTAACATAATGAATATTTAAATGTCAAGTTTATCTTGACAGTGACGAAGTTCAAATTGTAATGTAAAGTTTCGGCTTCCGCTTTCATTTTGAAAGTCATTATTCAAACATTTTAAATATTAGATTGCCGCCTTGGCTCACTCTTGTAAGCCTTAAGAATAGCCACGTTCAGATAATGACTTTATGTAATAATAAAAGTAAAAAAAAACGCGTATGATTTGTTTATAGTTTTTTATACAACTTACTTGAAACTTTTATACAACGTAATGAAAAAAAATATTATTATAGTTTGCTACGTAAATACATTTTGCATAACATTATTAAAGTTCGTTTTTTTTAATTCTTTACTTTTAAAAATAAAATTTAATAAAAAGCAGTAGTATAATAATATCTAAATGGCACGTAAACATAAGTATTTTATCAACAATAACAGCTTCCTATCACGTATACTAAATATTTTATTTTTCAAGTTAATAGCTAGTTTAGATTTTTTTATTCTATTTACATTAGGACATATTACCCCAAGACACATACGACACTAAATAGCTGCAGTCTAGTTATTGTGGTCTAGGAATGTCTTATGGAAATTAGTAAATTTGAGATCGAAACGAAAAAATCCTGTATTCCTATGTCTACCGTTTGCACAGCGGTGACCAAGAGACAACTAGATTATTTGAGTGAGGCTGCTGATATGGTTTCACATCTATACAATTCAGTGCAGCTCGTCTTTCTAGGGGACTTCAATGCCTGTTATCAAGACTGGCTGTACCCGTACCGAAAGACTGACCATGCTGGAACTTGCTTTGTCCTTGGACCTCTTTTTGCTGGTGAGTCAAGCGACAAGGGTACCAGATACCAGAAGACCCTTGGGAACCTCCGATTGCTGTCTGGTGAAATCTGTGTTTACATACTCCCCACCAGTACTCGAATTCCTCATGGTGTTAGGCCAGTATAGAAACACAAGTCAGCAGTTTGGGATGAGATGCGGCATTTTATTGCGACTTATCCTTGGCAGTAGTAGGTCTGCTTGTCTCCTTTGGATCCGTCCGTCGAATTGTGTGGATGCCATAACCGATGTGGTGCATTAAGCTTTGTTTTATTGTTAATGTTTTATTCTTTTGCTGACGTTTCTATTGGTGGCAAAGCTCGCAGATGGTTTAATGTGAATGTCGTCATGTTGAAGACCGAAAAAATTCAGAATACCTCATTTAGGTTGACGCTCGAAACCGCAAAACTTCGGATTTAAGTTCAAAGAAGAGAACCTTCTGCCAACCCTTACTGCCTGTTCTGCCGAAGCCGGGTGGATTCCTGACCAATACAGCAATAGAGAAAGCGAATGTGTTTGTTTCTCTGTTTGCTAATAATTCGCATCTAGACACTGACAATGCTTCTCCAGCACATCTTCGTCACTGCGGTATTTCGATGCCTGAAATCCCCATTACTAATGTCAATTGCAGAACGATTTCAATCACCTCCATACTCTGCAAGATTATGGAGCGTGTATTGAACTCGCGTCTTCCTCAAAAGGAGCCTTTTCACTTTGCGGAGGTTAGACAGTATTTTACAGCGGGATAGATACTTGTATTATACAAAGCACTAATCCTGTCGTGATTACATATTTGGTTTCACTTGCAGTGTTGAGTTCCAATGAGAGGCGAGCAAAGTGGTTTATAGGTGATCCTAAATTGGTTGAAGCCGACCTCAACAGTTAAGTCTCCCTTAGGATACATTTTGGTAAGTGTTTGCAAGAATTACACGAGTTAATTCCCCCGTCCCCCTCCCATCACCGGATATACCGACACACGGCATGTATCCATCCTTAAATTGTGGACACTCCACCTATACAAACGCAGAGCTTTACTTCGTCTTTTTAAACCGTACAACGAATGACTGAAACAGCGTGCCTGTCGACGCAGGCAAAGATAGACGTCTTATATACTCACGTATTTTCGGCTGAATACAATGTGGGTGTCTTCAAGAGAAGACTGGATAGGTTGCTAGGTTAATGCGCCTTACCACCTAGACTAAATTTCTACTTTCCCTCAGATGGAATGTCGTCAAGCATTAACCTAGATGGTATAAAAATAATAATAATAAAAGTAATTAGAACAAATTTGACAGATGCAATCTTATAATTATATTTTAAGATTGTTAGGTCCTTTTTCCGATAAATGAATTTTTTACTTTCATTTAACTTAATTGATTTAACTAAAATCATTTATGTATACTTAAAGTAAGTTAAAGTAATGTAAAGTAAGGTAAAATAAGTTTTGTAATTTAGTTAGCAATATTGAAATAATCACAAATCACGGCAGTTTTTAAAAAAAACCTTAATTGCTAATCACAAAGTTCAAAGAAAGGGACGTGAAGTTGTTCATTAACAATAAAGCCGAGGTTTTGTATTTTTTGGAAAAAATATGCTAAAAAAAAGATAGATAAAAGAAAGAAAGATAGATGATAGTACAAAAATATAAATAATTGACTTTTCAAGTTGCATATTATTATGTATCTAAAAATAACTAGAATGCCTAGTGATTTATGGCAATTTAGCGTTCTGTTTATCAGAATTGTTTATATAAATATTATTTATTGTTAGTTTATAACGTATGAAGTTTAATATCCAGGTCTAAGTTGAGTTATTTTTTATAACGAAGGCTGTAATTAGTCGGCTTTATTTGAATTGTTGTATACCTTAGACCTTTAATAGCCTCTTAATGGAAGTATGGGCAATACCTGCTTTTAAAAATAATACCTGTAAGTTAAATGAAAAACTTATTATCACAACAAAAAAAAACTTAAAAATAATCAAATAATGATTCCGGTTATAAAATATATTGTAGTGAATAATATACAAAAATATAAAATATATGCATAATATACAAACATAATTTGACAAGCAATAATATTTTACAAATAGTTTACAAATTTATAAAAGTTTTGCTTATAACTTTTTACATTTGTAATTATTATATGAAATTAAATTTTAAAAGAAATTTAATTTTTGCCTAATTAACAAGATTCATAGACATGAAGTATTCGTGCAAAGAATCCATTATTATCTCAGTTAAGCTCACCATAATTATTATAACTGGGTGTAATTTTCCAGTTTTAAGCAATAAATAATAAGATATTTTTTTTCAAAGGAAAAATAATATCATATTTGTGAAACTATCAAGAATTTTGTAAAACTTTGTAAGTTACAATAATTTTAAATATATCAACAATTTTCATTTATAATTAAATAAAATCATTAATAATTACTCAAACTAACTCATTATGAACATTTAAATTACTCCCCGCCATCATTAAAGCCACAATTAACAGACAAAACAGGCGAACTTAAATTAACAAGTTTCATTTTTCCTTTGTATTAAACACAAGGAATCTCTACGGAATAAAATCCGTCCCAAGAACATTTGCTAAACACTAAATTAAGGCTATATTGAAACATATTCAAAGCGGTCATTTTGTTAGCAAGTTAATTTAATTTTAAATGGATGTTTATAAATACAAGTTTGGCTTCCGAGTACTATTATAAGTATTATAATTATTTATTGCATACTTTTCATAATTACGTATTTATGATTTAAGTTCAATATAACGAATAGAAGTCAATAATAATATTACACAAACGAGTTGTTAGAAAAGTAGTTTCCATATCTTTGTATCAATTTTTAAATATTAGTTTTAATATAACAATATTTTTTAGGTCCAAGAAAATATTCTACAGAAAAAAAATATTTATATTATGTAAATATAACATAAAACAATGTATAAGTAAAGTTTTATATTTTCGAGATTTTTTTTATTCTGACAAAGAAAAACAATCTTACAAAAGATTGTAAAAAATATGTATTGTAAATTTATGTAAATATAGAATGTAAAAAACCGATACGGGCAGGGATTCGAACCCGCGACTACTGGGAAACCGTCCCGTCGCTCTACCAACTGAGCTACCGTATCGCTGTCGGTCTCGGTGAATTAAGCATTCTATATGTGTTCGTCATTCCCAGTGATCGCAGGTTTGAATCCCTGCCCGTGTCAATTTATTTTTCATTCTATATTTATATAAATTTATAATTATTCCATATTAATAAATTAACCCTGCAATTAAACATTCTAATGAATTTAAGAAAAAACGCTTCAAATGCGTTAATAAGATCACAAATAACTAAAACACTCACCGAAGTCTAATAAGATATTAAATTCGGAAGTGCTTCCGAAAGAAAAGACTCTAAAGATCACGACATTGAATTTTATAATCAAAATGGGGCCTATACTGAACTCTTATAGCAGTATTACAATAATCTTACTTTTAATTTTCGTACCATGATAACCTAAAAGTAATATTACTTTAAGAATGTTTCAATAATAAGTGTTGTTGACGTCAGCCTAAATCATTCGTTTATTTAACATATAAAACATTATTGACTCGTACCATGAACTATATTTTGGCAATAAAACATGAAAGTAATATTACTTTTATGTCTAATTTTGACATTTAGAAATCGTAAGTTTTTCAAGACGGATTTAGAATGTAATATTGTTTATATGCCCAATTATATTATTTTGAGTTAGTTTTTCTCGATACATATACTTATTATTACTTTACTACTTTATAATTTAGGTATTTATTTTAGCCAGCAACTACAATAGCTAACCACACCACACGTCGTTACATGATACTCTCAAAATTACAAGGGCTTTAAAGGGTATTTCCATTTACAAAAACGATTTTTCAAATCATCTCTGCGTTTTAGTTAGTCTGAATTGATTAACTATTATTTTATGATTATTTTTACTGTTTACATACATCACACTTAAATCATTTATTATATTACAAACTAGCTTTTGCCCGCGGCTTCGCACGCCTTAAATTCGTAGTAAAACAATTCCCACTTCCCTTTTTTTGTATTGGCTTCTATATGACTTATTTTAAGTCATACAATCAAAATTGCGACATCGGCAGATATCGTTCACTGTCAAAAGTATATTTAAAGTTTTTAATAAGGATACAATATTAGATTCTGTAATTAGTTTTATACCTCTCTTGTTTTTACTTAAAAGTCCATTTAAATACTTCTTAAACAGAGTACCTAATAACCATTCTAACCACACTTACAGATTTTCATTGAACATAATCAAAATATTACCATGTAAATTTGAGGAATTCTGAGCTACACAATCGACGTTATTTTCACCATCAACTTGCGGGTCTAGTTTTATTAAAAAAAAATCTATTTTAAGTGATAAACATTCAATTAGCTATATGCATTTACAAAATTTTCAATACTGAACATTCACAAAAACTATTTTTGAGACGGTTTGCACGGTTCCATACCAGAGTGCGCCGGTAGACCGGTAGTACGGTCTACCGGTACACAACTAAATGACAAACAGATAAACAGACAAAGATTTAAAAAATGCTGAAAATGGATTCTGTTAGTTATTACTTTACATCCTGGTTTATTTTTTAAATATTTTTAATGTACACAGACTACTCCTCTACAGATTTATTACGTGTATAGAATAAGATTTTTATGATACTTATTACGTCATTGACATAAATAGTCATAACTTTTTTATTTCTTAACCGATTTGGATAAAATAAACACTAAATGTTAAGTGAAGACTGTGATAAGAAATTCCTGAAAACCGCATTAAAATTGATTAAGCCGTTTCTGAGATTAGCGTGCACAAACATACAGACATACAGACATACAGACATACAGACAAACAGACAAACTGAAAAACCATTGTTTTGGGTTCTCTTGCTTGCTTGCTTGGGTTTTGATTCCATGTACAGGAATGGCTCAGTGACGATTTTATTATATGTATAGATATATTGGTATAGTGTTCGACTCAGCACCACCCCTTTAATTCAAAGACAGTTTATCATTAATGTATTTTTATTAATATCAATTAATTAAAACGTAAAAAGTGAATCGACTATTTGTGACGTAAAATATTATCTAAGAAGAAACACATAAGTATCGCCAAAAAAACAGACAAATGTACACAATCGACTTTAAAAATAATAACTTTAGTCTTTTTAACATTTCACAAATAATAAATTCTTCCTAATTGTTTCTGTTGTTTCGAGTTGTTGTTCATTCTAGGTAAAGCAAAACATACCTTGCAAAGATAAGGAACCCTATGCTTAATTTCTCACCCAAAACTCGGATTCATTTTCTTTTTTACTTCATGTATTTCAGGCAACCGATGTATTTTTAAATATTATAAATTATATTTCATAATTTCTTCTTCATGTTATAATCTTGAATTTATTTATTAGTGTCAATAGCAAGTCCATAAAATCGTATTGTCCGGTATATAATTACAATTCATTTTAATTTAATTATAAAACTCTAATCCGATAATTTTATTTTTGTTTTATGTAAATTGTATTTGATAATCAACATTCCTTTCATTTTGATTATTTATTTCCATAGCAACTAACTGCCAATTCACTCGAAATATTTCTTATCAGGTTATAATAACATTATGAATAACAATATGAATAACAATAGATAAATAGTGCGTTATTATTTTTTATTTCTAGATGGTATCAAAAAGTATCAATTTTAAAACTAACCAAGTAAGCTTTATTTCTACAAGACTATACCAAGAATAAATAAGATGAATATTTTTTTTAAAAAATACTATAATTTATTTTAATAAGTGCGTGTTAAGTGACCACACCACAATAACTGTGCAAACAAATAAGAACCAGAAGCTTCTCCCGGTAAAGAAGCCAACTTTTAACTCAATGCCCAAGTCAACTTTCCTCCGGCCGATGAAAAAAGGCGCGGGCCCACCTCTGCAGGCAGACTACCCCGAAAGGTAGCCCGACCCAGTCAGTCATAAAATGGGCACAAACCCCCCCGGCCGGCTCCACCACGCCGGGTCTAATGTCCAACGGGTAACGAGAACCCCAAAGGAGTCATTTACCGTTGTTTCCTCGAATTTCTGCGGATGAATCCAAATGGCAAGGGTTACGGACAGGCACACCAGTAGGTTTCCAGTAAAGTCCCCCAAAAACTTGTATATTATATGCATACTTTCTTGGTATGTCGCTGAACATATGCCCACATGCAAAGAACATAAGGTAAGATCCACTTTTTTACTTTTTTTATAGAGTTGTTGTTCTCGTGATATTGTTTCTGTATAAGGTTTATAAGTACAAGGCTCAAATATTTAAATTCTAATAAAAGAAGTAGTAACACACTTTATCTTTAATTTCATATTCTAATCAAATAACAATGAAATACTAAAATACTTTAACTTAATTTTTGATCAGACCTGCCAACATATATATCGAATTATTGTCAATCATATTATTAAAAAAATATGCAGAACCGTTGGCTTCTAATGAGCCATTGGTTCTGCCACTTTCATTATCCATTTTACACTAATTGAATTTATTATTTAATCACTTTTCTTTTACTTCACTACAAAACCACTTCTAATTTTAACAATTGATTTTAAGTATTTATGAGGAATTACTAAAACACCTTTTTAGTTACTATACACACACTTTACTTTTAATCTCTCGTTATTACACCGTACTTATAATTAATGTTTTCACCGTCACTATCACAATAATAATAATATCCAAGACATTGTACGAAGTCTTAAATACGTTTCAGAAAGACGTGTTTTCGCGCTAATTCACAAACAAAGTCATTTTAGTTATTTTTACTTATTAACTACTAAGTACTACAAACTTAGTCTGTACTACATTGTTTACAAAAATAATCAAAATATTTTACCATACAATTTGCTTTAAAACAGCCTTTAAAAACATTTAAGGTTTTTGTAATGTTTTGCTAATATTATATTAACTTCAAGTGCTGCCATCTATCGGAACAGACTCATATTTAATTTAGTCATTATGTTTACTAATAACAATAATAATAATGAAACATTAAAGTAAATCAACAAAATAAAATAAAAATAATTAAACTTATAATTATAATTTTTATTTTTACTGTTCGCCAAGCCTACGCGGCGACACGGCCATACTGATGAGCGATGCGTGCCCTGCATCTGCTCTGTGTCACAGTCCTTTGTTTTCTGCGAATAAAATTACTTTAGGCACAGGAAAGTTTTTATAGTAAGAATTACACTTTCGCTCAACGCGACAAAGTATATGCAAAGAATAATTTTAAATTCAATAACTGCTCATTCTCATGACAACAGTACATATAAAAACAGTAAATTTGTAACGTATTTTGTGTTAAGACAGGATGTGTTTGGGATGGGTCCACGAAGAAGGCTCTACAGGATAGAATGAATGATAGGCAAGTTGGAAGGTTGTTGCTGTGTATGATGTACGTTAATAGTTAATTTATGAAATTTGGTCGTTGATCGGCTACACACGTCAACGTACATCTTTTGGGAATAAAAATTATTTAAGTTGGTCGTTGATCGGCTCCACACGTCAACGTACATCTTTTGACTAGATAAATGAATTTAGTTGGTCGTTGATCGGCTCCACACGTCAACGTACATCTTTTAATTAAATAAATTAATTAACTTGGTCGTTGATCGGCTCCACACGTCAACGTACATCTTTTGATTAGAGAAAAATAATAATAAATTATTATTAAGTTGGTCGTTGATCGGCTCCACACGTCAACGTACATCTTTTAACTATAACATTTATTTAAGTTGGTCGTTGATCAGCTTTAAACGTCAACGTACATCTTTTGTCTAGGTATTGAGCACAAAATAATATAGTGTTAGTGCATGTTCGTGTGTGTATATATGTTGTTATGTTTTGTAAATAATAGAAAGTTCTTACCAAGCGTAGATCCAAATTACATAGCAGCAGAACACAAGGCTTATAGTTCAGAAAGCGTTACGTTGATACCGGATGGCCCGGGTTGTTGATCACCTTCGGGCGACACCGGCGACATGGCTTCTTGAAGGTTTGTACCAGGTTGTGGGGCACGTCGTAATTGATCATGTGCGACTTTTCGAGGTCGACCATGATGGTTGATGACTTTCTTGACCAGGTACCGATCGTTCTCTAGTATTTTGTAAATTTCGTAGGGATCACTGAATTTGGGATCGAGCGATGTCTGGTTTCTAGGGTTATTCTTGATCAAAACAAAATCACCTTTCTGAAAATTAATAATTTTTGCTCGGCCTCTATCAAATCTTACCTTATCTTTAGCAGCTACTTCCATCATCCTTCGCTGCACATGAGTTTGCAAAGCTTCAATATTTACAGAGGTAGTTTCGTAGTCAACTAGGTTGAGAAGTTCCGGTGGAACACAGTTTTGACGACGCGTAAGCAGTGTTAATGGAGCCACGCCGGTCGTTCTATGTACGGTGCAATTAAAAGCAAGTTGCAAGCTTTCTAGAGCAGTGTTCCACTCTGGCGTCTCATAATTTTTTATCATGATTAGCCCGTTCTTTAACGTAGCCATTACTCTCTCTACTTGACCATTACCTCTACTCATACCGGGAGCTATACTATGTCGATCAATTCCAAACCTTTCGCAATAGGTCTTGAATTCTCCCAGGAACTCACGTCCACCATCGACGATTACCTGTTTTGGAGTTCCGAAGAGATGAATGACGTGCTTCAAGGCAGCAAGAGTACTATGTTGACTCTTATTATTGCAATATCGCAATAATACGTATTTGCTAAAGGCATCGATTGTCACAATAACGTATTCCTGATCTTGAGGGGTACCCAGTTTACCTGTTATATCCATATGGATAACTTCAAATGCCACTACTGGTTTTTCAATTGGATGCAACGTTACTTGAGTAGCTCCTGAAGATTGCTTTGATGATTTACACACTATACAGTTATCTACGAACTCTCGAATTGTAGAAGACATTTTATCAAAATGATAAGTCTCCTGAATTTTCTTGAGGGTTTTTTCCCAACCCGGATGCTTGAGAGCGGAATGGTACGTATTTATAAGGCTCCATTGAAAAGACTTTGGCACAACGATTAGTTTCTGTGCACCGATAACAGGATCGCTCTTTTCAAATTTCAGAACATTACCTTCGAGGTGATACCCTTTAACGTTTTCTCCACCATGGATGGAGTCTATAATAGGACGAAGTTGGGCATCTCGTCGCTGCTCAATATTGAGCCACTCTGTATTTTTCGTCATGACATTAACAGCAATAGGTCTTGGATTTCTGCTAAAGAAATCGGCATGCTGCATACGCTCGCCCTTCCTGTATTCGATATCGAAATCAAAGTTCTGAAGGTATGACCACCATCTGTGTATCCGAGGTAGCAGATCTTGTTTGTGTTTTGAAGCCTTCAATGCATTACAGTCAGTTATTACCTTAAACTTACGCCCATAAAGAAAGTGTCGGAAATGTTTGATTGCTCGCACAACAGCCAGTGTCTCGAGCTCATAGGAATGATACTTACTTTCAGTATCTGTCGTACGCATACTAAAATATGCAATAACATGTTGGCGACCATTAATTACCTGAATAAGAATGGCTCCAAACCCAAGGCTGCTGGCATCTGTATATAATAGTATGGGCTTACCTTCTTGAAATATAGTGAGTACAGGTTCAGAAGTAAGGTATTGAATTACCTTTTGACGTGCTTCTTCATGTTGGTGGCACCATTGCCACTTAACATCCTTTTTAGTGAGATTATATAATGGGATCATAATTCGTGCGAAATCCGGAATAAATCGCCGAAAATATCCGGCTAGACCATTAATTTGGCGTACTTGTTTAACCGTAGTGGGAACAGGGGATTTTAATAGTGCTTCTACTTTTACGGGACTTGGACGAACTTTTCCTTCTTCAATTACATTACCGAGATACTGAATAGAGCGTTTAAAGAAAAGACATTTGTCAATATTAATCGAGAACCCAGAATCACCTAGAGCAATTAAAATTCGTTCTAAAAATATAAGACCTTGCGAGTAGTCACGACATTTACTTATGACGTCATCAATATATACCTGAGCTACACTGTCATGTTTATTATTATCGTCACTAATACTACCATTACTAATATAAGCACTACCAGGATTTAATAGTGATCCTAAAGCACGATTGATGCACCTTTGGTAAACTGCTGGCGCGTTGCATAGACCGAACGGCATCGTAAGGTACTCGTATAACCCGTCTGGAGTAACAAAGGCCGTTTTCTCAATAGAGGAAGCAGAGATTGGAATCTGGTGGAACCCGGATGCCATATCAAGTGTCGTGAAATATTTTCCCCCCGCTAACTGGTTTATCTGATCCCCAATCAAAGGGAGAGGGTAATGATCGCGAATAGTGTTGGCGTTTAATTCACGAAAATCAACGCACATTCGATCATTCCCGTCTTTCTTTTTAACTAAGATGATAGGGCTGGAATATGGGGACTTACTTTCTCGAACGATGTTATTTTCGATTAGTTCTTTAACGATACCCTTAACCTTTTCTCGTTCAACTGGGCTCAACCTATAAGGTCTTCTTTCAACATATTTTTCCGGGTTTTTTAATCGAATCTCTAATTCACCGGTATTAACGCGTGATTTCGCGAAGCCACGAGTAAAAAGATGAGAAAAGTTATTGAGTAAACATTTTAATTTATTAATTTCAGATTCATCAGTTAGATCATGATTAAGGTTTTCAAAAAGAGGGCTATTATTTCGTAATTGCATAACACGACGATGTGTTATCAAAGTGGCCCTATTTTGAGTCACGATTACACTTAAACCGGTATCAGAAAGTAAATTTGCGCCTATGAGAACATCCGACGTCATTTCATTATCAGCCAAAACATGAAATAATATTTCTACGTTAACATTGTCTATTGTACAGATTGTGGTTAGTGTTTTCATTGAAATAACCGGGAATGGTCCTATACCTTGTAAACAACTGACGACTAGATTTCTACGTCCCGGTAATTTATTAGCAATAGATTCGCGAATGACAGAGCACTCGGCTCCACTGTCAAATACGGTATTTAAAATAACGTCCCCAACTTTAATCCGCATATTATTTAAAATCGATTTACTCTTTATAACTGTATTTATATTAGAATTGATTTGTTTTTCACGACGGAAACATGTTTCAAAAGTGTGCCCTGCTCTTAGGCAAAACGTACAAGATTTATTACTATTTGACCTACCGGTTGATGTTGACGGTGTACTTAAATTATTACTTTCTATTGAATGAGCAACTGAATTATTAGTATTTCTTCTATAGCAATTGTTAAAAGAGTGACCCGGCTTTTTACAAAATTCACAATGTAATATATTACGGTTATCGACAGAATACCTTTGGCGTTTATTTGGTGGTTGGTTAAAGTTGTTCGACTGATTAGGGCGCTTGGAACGAATTGAAGATGCGACAGAAATCAATTCTGGCACTGAGGTAGCACGGGCATTCATCAACTCTATTCTTAAATGTTCATCACTTACCGTTCCAATGACGGCTTCAACAGCGTCACTACTCTCCAGCTTGTCTTTTGTGACTCGCCGCCATAGAATCCACGACTGCGTAAGGAATTCTGAAATATCTTTGGAAGAATTATAAACATGTTCTCTAAATCTAAGTATATCTCTCGAGTAGCGACTTTCTGGTTCGAAAGTAGTGATAATAATTTGGCGTAATTCCTCCCAGGTAGATGTAGTTACTAACCAATTATCAGCCCAAATTTTTGCACGACCTTTAAGAAGACTAGTGACCTTCATGCGAATGTCGTAGTCACTGAGTCGATAATTTAATTTAGCTGTAGATATATGGTCACACCACTCACGTACGCCAACATTACTGTCCGGGTCGTATGAAGGCAAGAAGACGTCCGTTATCTTCACTTTTTCAGCTGATTGACGAATTAGTTGCTCGCTCATATTCTGCATCATTGTCACCATATGCGAGAAAAATTCCGGAGGGATGCTAGTAACTTGAAGAGGCTGCGGTGGCGAAGAAGCACCTGAAGCTCCGTTTTCCATAATTTCTGATGATGCACCTGGATCGCGGGCTTCAGTACGAGGCATTTCCTTATTTCTGTTAGATTCAGGAACACAAGCGGAAGGTAGGGATCGCTGGAGCGATCCCACTTCTGATATCGAATTATTGTCAATCATATTATTAAAAAAATATGCAGAACCGTTGGCTTCTAATGAGCCATTGGTTCTGCCACTTTCATTATCCATTTTACACTAATTGAATTTATTATTTAATCACTTTTCTTTTACTTCACTACAAAACCACTTCTAATTTTAACAATTGATTTTAAGTATTTATGAGGAATTACTAAAACACCTTTTTAGTTACTATACACACACTTTACTTTTAATCTCTCGTTATTACACCGTACTTATAATTAATGTTTTCACCGTCACTATCACAATAATAATAATATCCAAGACATTGTACGAAGTCTTAAATACGTTTCAGAAAGACGTGTTTTCGCGCTAATTCACAAACAAAGTCATTTTAGTTATTTTTACTTATTAACTACTAAGTACTACAAACTTAGTCTGTACTACATTGTTTACAAAAATAATCAAAATATTTTACCATACAATTTGCTTTAAAACAGCCTTTAAAAACATTTAAGGTTTTTGTAATGTTTTGCTAATATTATATTAACTTCAAGTGCTGCCATCTATCGGAACAGACTCATATTTAATTTAGTCATTATGTTTACTAATAACAATAATAATAATGAAACATTAAAGTAAATCAACAAAATAAAATAAAAATAATTAAACTTATAATTATAATTTTTATTTTTACTGTTCGCCAAGCCTACGCGGCGACATATATGAATTAATTTTATATAAATAATTGTAGGTAATTCGGGTACAATTTTAAATTTAAAAATTAAAAGAGTTTCAACACATAAAAATGCAAAATGTACAGTTGCAAAATACACTTTACAAGTAAACACGTACAGCTTAGACAATTGGAGTCCCCGACCTCAAGAGAGAGAAGATTCATGATTCTTATAAACAAGTTTTTATTTTTTTTTAGGTATTGTTTCTGAAGTGATATTTAAGTCTTTCATTTTCGTTTGTGTGCTATATTTTCTGAGATTGCAAAAGGCTAAATCAAAAACGATAGTTGAAACCAGAGATTGATTGTCAACTAGCAGTGATTTCTCATTTTAAGAATTAGGCAATTGACATTTTAATTTTATATTTAAATTTATTTCTTTGATCTTATTATATATTTTTGATTATTTTACAATACTTCTTTATATAAAATTTTATAAGTTTTATTAAAAACCACACAAATAGTAACAAGAGAGTATACTCACTTTCAGACATTTTTTTCATATCATGGAACCAGAGACCAGGTATATCCATAATGAGAACAATTGTTCAAAAACCCAGAACCGATATACTTATTGTTTCTATTGCTCCTCTTTAAATATTAGAACAAAAATTCGGAAAAGTACGTAGGTACAAATTAAGAAATCGACTTTGAATTGGGAAAAGCATTTTTATTGTCGACTACATAAAAAAACCTCAAGCTTTCGATAGGATAAGGTTTTGTTTGTATTCAAATAGGAAGCAAAATAAATCAGTATTTTAGTAGTTTCCATGGTTATGACTTTTTTCTTATTAGGATGAAAAGTAAGTTTATTTTAGTTTTTAGGACGGGTAACATTCAAAATAACTAAAATAAATTAATTATCACCTCAAATGAAAATTAAAGTTTTTATTTTATAAAGTCTATATTTAGTTGCACGGTTGCTGGTTGTATGTCTATGGAGAAGAATCAACTCGAGAAATTCTATAAATACTCTTTTAGCCTAATTAATAATGTACGTTCTTAAAATATGATATTTTATTTCGTATTTGCATCGTGGTTTGCAGTTCTCACTATTTAGCCGAAGGTGGTGGTCGGTTCCTATTATATCGTTGGCAACTATAATAAAAATGTAATGAAACGAAACACGAAACTGTAATAAAAATTGACAAGAATGTTCAATACAGCAAAAATCGGTATCTTAGTACTACACACATTATACGAAACTAATGACATCGCCCTCTTTATTGATCACAGTTCAACATCTCTTCCTGGCCCAAGTCACAACAACTAATGACTATTATTATATTTACAAACTATTTACTGACCTAGGCAATATTAATACTGGTACTATAGGTATATTACAATGTTTTTTATCTCCTTTTCATTTACTAATTGGAAAAAGAAAATCTATTACAACGTAAAAGATGAATAATTTAGCGCACACCTAAACTACTGGCTGAAACTTTAAACATGAAATTAGACACAAAAGATTCCTTCGAAGCATAAGACAAGTTTTATGATTACAACTGGTAAAAATGTAGATAAATAAATATAAATTTATGGAAATCCACGTTGAAAATAGACCTATAAAAACTAATATCATATAGCATTCTCAATGGGAACCAAGAAAGATTTAATCCAAATTATCTAATGTTCCCAAAGATCGTAAGTCAACATGTTCCAAAATACCGGACACATTTACTTATATGTTAAGTTATGAGCACATAACATTGATTTATTACAAGGAAGCCGACAAAATATGAGAGCCATATTTTTGTTCATCGCTTATATCTAATCTTATATTTTAGGTTTATGGGAGATATTTTCCCTTATTTTGTTACTTGCTATGATGTCTTGTTATTGGTAGTCTATATTATTAATAATCTGTTTCTCTACTTTCCCCACTGTCATTACAAAGACATCGTTAATAAAGCATCAAACAATGAGCATCTCATTTTTAAAATCTTTATTATTATTGTCTGGTATTGCTCAATAATATATCTTTAATTCGAGCTTACATTAAATTCCCTAATACTAGCAAATATACTGGATTTAGTTCATAAGTCTCAATATTATCAACTCCAAAAGGTTGGAATTAAGGTATGTTCTAGCAATCAAAGTCATGTTTAATTAATGGACCGATTATAAAATGAAAAATAGTATGTATGTGAAAGATATGTATAACGTTAACTTAAGGATTGGTTATAAAATATACTTCGCTTGTTTTAGATAGAAATTCAATAAAAAAATATATATGTATATTGAAAGCGGTTATAAATTTTGCTCGTTATCATCGAGCTCGATTTTGCTCGATAAAAAAATTGTGTTTCGCGGCAATTCCACGAACTAATTTACTTCTTGTTATTTTTTTTAAAACTGTGGTCATGTTTTACTATTTTACTTTAAAGTAAACTTCTCGGGCTTTTCTCTGAAAAATTTAAAAATGCTTAATAATAATAACAGTAAAGGCGCCAGTTTACTCTTAGAATAGGCAGATTGAATATTTATTATTTAACTACCATTTTTAATCCCCGACTAAAAAAAGAAGGTGTTATAAGTTCGACCTGTCGATCTGTATATCTGTGTATCTGTGTATCTGTGTTTCTGTGTTTCTGTCTTTGTCAATGTAGGGGCCAAACGCGTGGATGGATTTAAATGAGGTTTTTTTAATCGAAAACTGTGTTTATCGACATGGTTCTTAGCTATGGTTGGAAACAAACAAATCTTTCCTCTGTATATTATTAGGATAGATAGATAGATAATATAAATATAAATGAAGAAATTTTTAAACAACTGAAAATGTAAGTGTCAGTAGGTTCATTTAGCGCAATAAATTAACCAGTTACATTACTTTCAAAAGCAGAAAAAAAAATAAAAATGTATATAACCCCTGATATTAAAATACCTCTAAAAAAGAATAAAAATAATATTAATATGTACTTATTGAAGCCGTTGCGTCGGGGAACCGTTTAATAAAGGAAGAAACTAAAATGCAAGTAAGTTACCAAGGCGAATAAAGAAATTACGATATCGAAGTATAGTCTAAGTCCTCAATGATTAACTTCGTAAAATAGACACCATCGTCAACGTACGTACAACGGTCCCCCGATGCAACGACTTCAATAAGTACATTATAAAATTATTTTTATTCTTTTTAGAGTTTTTTTTGTATGTGGGGTTTTTTAAATTTATAATTTTGATCTCGAATTGGGCTCTATATCAATATATACTTTTAAAAGATATATATTTTTGATAAATGGTTAACTTATAACATTTAAATATTACAAAATAACTTAAATACCTTCCCGAACAAAGTCAATATACTTGTGAATCTAAATTATTTAATTAAGTTTATTAAATTAAGCTAACGCTGAGTAAATATACAAAAGTATATTAAATTATATTATGAGATAAAGCGTTGATTATGGGAATAATTTAATATTAAGTAGAAGACCGGTTTACATGAGAAGGATTTCAGTGTGTGATTTGTAATATAAAGTTTTAAAGACACAGGTTTTTGTATTATATAAGAATTAAGAAATACTTATTTAACTAAAAATATCTTTAAACATGTATAGCCATGTTAAGCTTATTTTAACATAGAACGGAAAATAAAACGATGCGGGCAGGGATTCGAACCTCTAGGAAACCATCCCGTCGCTCTGCCAATTGAACTATCATCTCGTTGTCCGTCTCGGGTTAAATTAAATTAATTTCGGTAGTGGCATCTTTTCAATGTTTACCTATACTGAAAAGTTAGAAACATTGCTTAGGATTTTAGAAAGAAGCCTAATAGATGACACCACAATTCTTATTAGGCCGATCACATATAGAATACTTAATTCACAATATATTTTATTACAAAATTACTTTTTAAAAGTATTACCAATAAAAAGTTTGTCTAGTTAGTAAGGTTTTTTGATGATGTTTTTGTTGAAACACCTAAGTTAATTTTTCAGTTGGTCTAAAAGTTTGCCTAACATATACATGACAAAAAGATATGATTAGATAAATTTATTTCATTGGATGATAACAATCTATATTCCATAACGTCTATTAATCCTTGATGCGTCTCCAATGATTGACAGCAATGCTCGAGCATTGATTTTAAAGGTTTTAAGTAATGGAAGATAGCGTGATTTTAATTTTAATGAAATATATTAAATAAATGTTTATCAACTTTTATATTTTATATTTCACAAATGAGTTTAATAAAAATTATTACACAAAAGTTATCTACCTATTATTTTTTATTTTTCTATAATAAGAAATATTATGGTAAAATAAATAAATATTTCTGCTGTTATTATCCATTGTTTTCTAAATAATTATTAAAAGATAAATAAATACTATTACATACTTAATTATATCTCAATTTCATAATAAACTATATTTAAACTTCAAATTTAAATACTTTGAAATAGTGCTATTACAATTTCTTCGGTACTTTAAAAAAGCATTCATAAATATTATTCCACTTATAATACACTACAATTTATATTGATTTTAATAACTTTTTTAAATAAATTATACGTAAATATCCTTATAAAGACCTATATCGCTGTAATTGTATGCCTCTGGCATCATTTTAAATCAGTCACACGGGTGACGCAGTGACACGGGTCATTGCGTCACAGTGCCGGGTCATGGACCTTTGGATGACTTCGAAATGTCATTTTAATACCCTTGTATACAATATTTATTAAAATATTTGTGAACTTTTACTTTACAATATATCTAGTACATACATTTTATCAATACTTTTTTTTTAGACCTTATACTGTATATAGACTGTATATCTGTCTGTTAATAAATTTTGTTTAATTTGAGATATGGACATGCAACGCACTCGCCATACAAATTATTACACTGATACCACCCACTTCACACCGATTTGCCATGAATAGATGATACTACAACGATTGATCTTATATACGAGCAAATGTGAAATAACTTGGCATACCCTACCACAGACAATATAAAAACATAGATGTCTCCAACGTCCCGATAAAGACGATCACATATAGAATGCTTAATTTACCGAAGCGGACAGGGATACGGTAGCTCAGTTGGTAGAGCGACGGGACGGTTTCCCAGTAGTCGCGGGTTCGAATCCTGTATCGGTTTATTTTTCAATCTATATTTACATAAATACAAAAAACATTAAATGTTTTAATTATTTGCATCACCACATCTGATCATATCCAGAAAGTCTGAAGATCAGTATAGCTAGTGTTGTTGAATTTTTCTTATACTCTTCTTTAAAATTTAATTTTATTTAATTCAGAATCTATTGTGATGCTTGTTTTGAATGCTTAAATTTTTTAAAATTAATTTTATTACAATGTATATTTACCCGGCTATAACCATATAATTAAAAAAAATACATGATTATAGCCGGGTAAATGTACATTTAATCATCATTATGGTTCACAAAAGTTTAATTTTATTTATATATTATATTCACTACAAATACAAATTTTATTTAAGTTTTAAAGTATTTTTTTATTGAGGTTTTATTACATAGATCTACAGTTTTGAAGTAGGTACCAAGTATTGTTTTATTCTACAAATAAAATCTCCTAGAGCTAGACGGCTCGCAAAACTTAATATTTAATATAAATTCCAAAAAGTATTGTTCACTGAATCTTATATTGTATTGTATACGGTATTATGAAATATTGAAACAAAATAAGCTGCTTATTACTTAAAGTTACTTCAATTCTATTAAGTTGTTAAGTATATTTATTTAATGTATTTTATTGTTTTATTCCTTACTTAAGTAACTCCAATGTGAAGGACTCATTGTAATGTTTAAATATATTTATTAAACAAAATATATATTAGTATGATATTATATTTTCTGTCAATCAGTCAGTAACACACAGTTGTGTAAGTGGCTAAATCAATTTAAAGGGGGATAAATCACCGTAAAATTTAATTCAGTTTAAGTTATGTCTAAATGACAGTGTAGTGTTTGAATTATCATGAGTTGGCTTCCTACATGGAATACTTCTTTTGATAAACAAGTTATTGTTCAAGGTTTGGGTAAACTGGGTATTTATTGTTTATAAATACATATTAAAGTGAAAGAAATTTCACTTATGGCAGAAATCGTGGTTCCACCAAATATTTTTAAGCTTTATCTGCGTTCTATAGGATTATGGTCTTTATATTTTCTTTTAATTTATTATATATTTAAGTAACGTGGCTATTTTTAGTCTTAGTTTCTATCTGTGTCTAAAACGGAAGTTATAATGTTATTTCAAATGATTATTTTTTATATTAAAATGAATAAGATAAATTAAAATAACAATGAGTAGTAATATTGTTGAAATTATAAATTTAAACTGAATAGCACTTATAGCTGAATAATTCAAATAATCAATTTCCTAAATAGTTTAAATTGTCTATCCGTTATAATTTTCAATGTAGTCAATTATATTTGAAATAGACCAATTGACAAGTCATAAATATAATTGAAGTCATTAACAATAATTCAATATAACTGAGAATCGTAGGCACGTCTCCTTTGTTGGTTTAAACAGACACATAAGTCTGCCTTAAGATCTATCTGACAGCCATCTGCCAATGACCATTGAGTCTAACCATGTTATATTAAGAGTAATAAAGGATCAAAATTTAATTATTGTTATATTTTTTATAACAAACGGATTTTATGACGTAGGTTTTGAATATATTCCAAATAGTTTTATGAACAAATTCTTTTTATAATGTGTCATTGTGAGAATAATAGAAGACGCAATTAGTTTTAAATATAACACAGACTTCATCAAAGCTTCCACTAAAATATTAGTTATATAATAATGAATAAATTTTTAATGATACTCGTAGATGTTCTTCTCGCAAAGTTGACAAAAAATAGTACTTAAAGCTCAAAATGTAACTGAAAACTTACTAAGTGATATTTTTGTAAAGGCCAGTATTTGTCAGGTGGTCGGTCTGTCATTGTTTTATTAGAGTTATGAAGCATTAAATCAATCTATCTATCAAGTTTTATAACATTTTTTTGTCTAATAATATGTTTCAATTTAATGAAGTTGGAATATTTAATGTCAATAATGCAATTATATATCAATATGTCGAACAAAACTATTTGTTAAGCAAGTAATTGACTTAAGCAAGTAAAAAACTGATGAGAAATTTCTAGTGAAATATTTTTTAAATAGAGTTGTCTTTTAGTTAGGTATTTTTGTTGTACGAGAACATCATTATAATGTATTTGTTATAACATTTAAGAACTAAGAATTGTAATACTTAATAAGGATAATAATTCAGGAATGTCATCAACTTTACGAGATTACTGCGGGGGACGTGTTACGAACTGAGTGCCTGACTGATAACATGACTGATAACTTTCTACTGTATTATGAGATAACGACAATATTAGGTAGGTATAGTTACAATAAAATTGGCCGTTAGAGATCATTTAAAGTGTGTGAAACATAAATATCTGAAATTGTTTTATTGAATAAAGTAATTTTGATATTACATATTTGTGATTCATAAAAGGAGACTACACAGCGTTCGACTTCTGATAGATATACGGAGGGACGGATGGATCGACGGACAGATTTTTTAAAAGGTTGATTTAAAAAAATTAAATATAATTATTTATAAATAATAATTGTTTAATTAAATATAATTATTTATAGATTCTAAACAAGGCTTTTACTTAACTGTTACGAAATACTTAATCTTATATAATATGTTATATAAGTTTAAGTATATAATAGTTATAAACAGGTGCTTTGTCAGTTACATTATGATTTCTATATTTAATGAAAGCCCTCCGTTCTAAGATTTGCTTTTTTGTATAAAATGTATACCCTTTCTCATAAATACGGTATTTCAGAGGTCACAGGTATTTGTTCTGCCCATTTAAATTGAATCCGTTCTATATTTTTTCAAAATTTATCAAGCACAAAATTTAAAGACAAAATCCTTAAAATACTATTTAATTACAATTATAACGAAAATTCATTTAAATTATTATCTATACGATCCAATTAGATCTACCTTCTACAGTTTCAATTCAATAACGCTTCCTGAATACCTCAAAATTTAAACTGGTATCGTAAATTCAATTCCTATAACGTCCAATTAGAAATCAAAGCATAAAATGCATTTCAATTTCGTAAGGACCATTTTTGCTAAAATATAATTAAAACACATTAAATTTACTAGTTTAAAAAATATGTTAATGTACCCACCTATTTTTTTTATAATGTCTGTATTAACCCGGCGTCAGCACAGTTAAAATATGTTACAACGATAGTAGGGTTGGGTCCAGAACCGTGAAGAAAATCATCATAATTTCAATAATTACAAGACATTTACTAATATATGGCTGTAATTGGATAAAAAGACTATAGTTTAAGTGGTCATGTATGAGATAAAAGAACTTGAAGTAAAACTTTCTTTTTAATATTTTTTCTATGATAGTGGTACATAATATTAACAAAAATAACAACCTTTGTTTTAAAGTCACAAAACTTGAACCAAATATAAACTTTTTTTCTAAAATATTAATAACTAGGATACATGTAAATCAGATTTAATAAGACTACAAATAAAATTACAATTTAGTTTTATGAATCAGTCATATCATTGCTTACATATGCGCAGTCTCTACAGTACAATATTGCAAACTCAGTGCAGATGTATTTGTTTCAGTTCCGTCTAGTGCAATTACTTTTTCAGTCTTTTGTGGCAGGACAGTCTTGAAACCCTTTTCTGACATTCAGTATCTTTGCAGATGGGTTCTAACAGGGTTTCATAAAAAAATCGCGTATTGTTTACACATTAGTCTTAGCAACTGCAGGATGCCTTTACGGTAATGCGAACAAGAGTAATGCGTAAAATCTTTGAGAATTTGCAACGCTTTGTAATAATGTTGTTATTTATCTTAAGAAATATATGTGCATTTATTGAAGCCATATTTAGTTTTATAATATATACATATTATAAAACTTTCAACCCTAAATCGAATGTTTAGGCCTAAAGGCATCTATGGCCACTTTATTGTATCTCTTCCAATAAAATTAGTAGATTGTACCTGGATGTCGTAAGTGCTAACAAAATTCTACTGTGATTTTATTCTGTAATTCAATCAGGGCTCATTATCATCATTCATTTCAGATGCGTTTTCTTCGGTATTACTGGTTTGGCTGCAATGCTCAAATGGACTTCTACATCTTCATTTTCTGAATTTTCGTGATCGTAGTCTGATTTCTCCAAGATACTCAATATTCGGTGTCGTTCGCGTTCTTCCAGATCCGTTATTGCAAAAGTCATGCGAATAAAATAAATATACTTTTTTATAATGGCGCGAAATTACTACACGATGTGTATGGTTGGGTCATATTTAAACTTTTTCATGTTTAGAAGCGTCTATACACCCCTGCGATTGCAATACGACTAAATATCGATATTCCGTGGAAAGAGACGACCCCGTAGCTCTAGCTATTGAGAATTATGGCAGTGTGGCACCAAAAACATTAGAAATACGCGCATTTGAAAATAGCCCGGTTCAAATAGACCCAACTGTGCGAACGCCGGGTTAAAGAACATTTCATTATTAATTAAAATATCCAAGAAACTTAAGTAGTAAGAGTTAAAGAGAACGAATTAAGAATTAAGACTAGTAATATATATCACTATGAAATAATATCGATTATATTTTTATCTAATATGTTACAGCAGTGCATTATTAATTAATTAATGGCATTATTCAATATACAGGGTTATTTGTTGACTTTTTGAAATTTATGTTTTCCCATACAAAATTTATTTGTTGCCTCTGAACTGTCATTAACTTTGAGCGTAGATATGGCACCCAAGCGTTGACCTTTTAAATACTTCTTACAAAATAAGGAGTAGTTAGTAAAAGAGGGAGCGAACATTTTGTTTTGTTCGTTTCTTTGTGTTGTTTATCAAGTTTTTGTAAAACGTCGTACAATAAATGATGTTGGAATTGATGTAGAGACACTGCGAGAGGTGGCTGTGAAGGACTTGTAGCGTTAAAAAAATGCGAACTTTACTTTGAAAAAAAATCAGTTTATTTTAAATTTTTACAATAATCTTAAGTATATTGCAGCGAGATCTCAGGTTGAATAGCGAATAGTGCCAATCATGGCAAGAGAATATGGCTATATTTTCCTCTACGCGGATCGGCCGCGGCTGCGGATGACCTGATGTTACATCAATAGGCCGCAACATCACCATATATGGCGGTGCTCGTACAGTGGCCAATTTATAAAAAATAACCCTGTATATGTTTTACTAAACAATTGGCTGGATCTGTAGCTATACATTGAAAACAAATATCAAATTTATGGTTTATTGTATCATACTCATTTGAGGTTATATTTGAGTACATAATATATAGATATATACTCGTAACAGTTATAGATCTACATTAGATATTCAAAGATAAGCTCAAATGAGTATGACACAGTAAATTATAATACCCAAAATAACTCATAAATTTAAATAATGTCATACAAGTTTCAACTTCCTCATGTTTCTAAAATACTTTGTATCGAATTTATTGTTAATCGGCTCAGGGGTTAAATAGTTAAAGCATAACAAACTGCACACAGACCATAACCTATAACCAGGCAAAGTGATGGACAGACAGGCGGAGTTACTTTCGCGTTTATATTGGTATGAACTACATTCTTTATTAAATAACCATTACATATATTTTTATAAACAATGGCTCTTTGAACACTCTTTTATTAGTAACACGTGTTTGCTTCTAACCGACTTTTTCATATGCGATTTTATCTGATTTCCCACGGACCGATTTTGTTCAAGCTTTGTACACATATCAAGGACCGATAGTTAATTAATAATTCGATTGATTTTATCTCATTATCCTGATTAGGATCTCCAGGGTTAATAATTATCTTAAAGATCTTTTTTGCATCAGAGTGAGAGAGACAAAAAAGTTCGGGTTCAGCGCCATGCGTTAAGTTTCTAAACCAACTTTCCGATTCCTAGCACTCACATTGTATAATAGATAGTTAAAACTCTTTTCACTCTAGTCGCCCCTGCCGTTATTGTGGGTATTCTGCATAACTTTGTATATATAGCTAATAAGGTAGATTTTTTTTTAATAATTATTAATCTTTTATTATATTTGTAATTATTTTTTTCAAGAAATTAAACTGATACTAATTGCATTTCGGCAATAAAATAATATACTTTTGTGATTATGTTACAATAATATGTCGCCGCATAGGCTTGGCAAGCAATAACATAAAATTAAAATTATATGTTTAATTATTTTTTATTTTATTTTATCAATTTACTTTGATGTTTTATTATAATTATTGTTATTAGTAAACATAATGATTAAAATAAATATGAGACTGTTCTGACACATGGCAGCACTTTAAGTTAATATTAACAAAACTTTACAAAAACCTTAAATGTTTCGAAAGCCAAATTTTAAAGCAAATTGTATGATCAAATATTTTGATTACTTTTGTAAACAATGTAGTACAGATTAAGTTTGTAGTACTTAGTAGTTAATAAGTAAAAATAAGTGAAATGACTTGATTGTGAACTGGCGCGAAAACATGTCTTTCCGAAACGTATTTAAATGAGTAACAAGCGTTAAGCACTCAGCATAAAGCATAAGCATTAAGCATTAAGCATTAAGCATTAAGCATTAAGCATTAAGCATTAAGCATTAAGCATTAAGCATTAAGCATTAAGCATTAAGCATTAAGCATTAAGCATTAAGCATTAAGCATTAAGCATTAAGCATTAAGCATTAAGCATTAAGCATTAAGCATTAAGCATTAAGCATTAAGCATTAAGCATTAAGCATTAAGCATTAAGCATTAAGCATTAAGCATTAAGCATTAAGCATTAAGCATTAAGCATTAAGCATTAAGCATTAAGCATTAAGCATTAAGCATTAAGCATTAAGCATTAAGCATTAAGCATTAAGCATTAAGCATTAAGCATTAAGCATTAAGCATTAAGCATTAAGCATTAAGCATTAAGCATTAAGCATTAAGCATAAGCATTAGGCATAAGCATTAGGCATAAGCATTAGGCATAAGCATTAGGCATAAGCATTAGGCATAAGCATTAGGCATAAGCATTAAGCATAAGCATTAGGCATAAGCATGAGCATGAACATGAGCATGAGCATGAGCATGAGCATGAGCATGAGCATGAGCATAAAATTTTCAGTGATCCATTCATGTACATGAAATAAAAAAAAACATCATAAGGGGGCTTTATAAGAGCAAGAGAAGCCAAAACAATGGTTTTTCAGTTTATATGTTTCTCTGTATGTCTGTATGTCTGTATGTCTGTATGTCTGTATGTTTGTGCACGCTAATCTCAGAAACGGCTGGACTAATTTGAATGCGGTTTTCAGGAATATATTATCACAGTCTTCACTTAACATTTAGTGTTTATTTTATCTAAATCGGTACTATAAAGCAAAGTCGCTTTTCTCGTCTGTCCCTATGTCTGTATTAATGCTAAGATCTTTTAAACTACTCAACGGATTTTAATGAATTTTAACAGATAGAATGATTCAAGAGAAAGGTTAATATGAATAATAACATGCTTAATATATTAGAGAACTACTGACAATTTCAAGATTTCTAATGCGAAGTCGTAAACAAACACATTGTTTTGTGCTTACAATGCAAACGCTGGCTGAACTCTACGAGATAGATCGAAATAATATACTAAGTATTGTATACCTTAAAAAGTTCTTCAAGAAAATTCGCGATGGTATATGTTTATCTTTTAGGGATAACCCACAATAGCAAATTTTTATCCTTGAATTTTTACCAAAAATAAAAGGTTATTTACGAAGCTATTTTAAGAAATACGGCTTTAATCCTTATATATTATAGTAACTTAAATACATTTTATATTTAATATGGAACAACATAGCTTTTTACAGCATGTAATTTAAATTAATATTTTCGAAGATATTGCAGATTTAAAATATAGGGTCTTCGCGTTTACGGCGGTACGGTCTACCGGCGCACTCTGGTATGGAACCGTGCAAACCGTCTCTAAAATGGCTTTTGTGAATGTTCATGTATTGAACATTTTGTTAAAGCATATAGGTAATTGAACGTTTATCATTTAAAATAGATTTTATTTAATAAAACTAGACATTCAAGTCGATGGTGAAAATAACGTCGATTGTGTAGCTCAGAATTCCTCAAGTTTACATGGTCATATTTTGATTATGTTCAATGAAAATCTGTAAGTGTGATATATGGTTATAATGGTTATTAAGTACTCTATTTAAGAAATATTTAACTGGACTTTTAAGTAAAAACAAGAGAGGTATAAAAATACCGTAAAAAATACCAATACCTTATAGGTACTGTGATTATTTTATACCTCTCTGTATCCTTATTAAAAACTTTAAATTTACTTTTGACAGTGAGCGATGTCTGCCGATGTCGTAATTCTGATTGTATCAAATAATATAAATAAGTCATATAGAAACCAATACAAAAAAAGGGAAGTGGGAATTGTTTTACTACGAATTTAAGGCGTGCGAAGCCGCGGGCAAAAGTTAGTATAAAATATAACTTTTCCGAGAGAAAACATATTATTATTTTTTATTATTATTGCAGTATAGATAAACATTGAAAAGATGCCACTACCGAAATCAATTTTTGAAAATATCTTTAAACATGTATAGCCATGTTAAGCTTATTTAAATTTATATAAATATAGAATGTAAAAAACCGATACGGGCAGGGATTCGAACCCGCGACTACTGGGAAACCGTCCCGTCGCTCTACCAACTGAGCTACCGTATCGCTGTCCGTCTCGGTGAATTAAGCATTCTATATGTGATCGTCTTTATCGGGACGGTGGACCAAATAGTAATTTATTAACAACCCAAACGATAGATTTCCCAAGATTGAAAATTCCAATCGTCCTAAAACTGTCCCGAGGTTTCCTAGAGGTCGAGGGTTCGAATCCCTGCCCGAAACGGTTTATTTTTTATTCTATATTTATATATATATATATAGATTTATTTCATTGTGTAGTACTCGTGAAAATCTTAGAAAATACTATATAAATAATATTCATATGACTTATATACCTACCAATAGCTCGCGACTTCGTTTCATAGCAATTACGAAGTGTATAGGTATGAACTGCCAGACTGATAAAAAATGTGGGGGATGCTGGTAATTAGGTAACGGAACAAAAGGCCGAATTAAAATTATATGGCGGCGTAGAGGTGACCAAAAAACGGTTTCATTATGGGCACGTATATTATTCAAAGGTCTTCGAAAAAATGTTGAACATTTTTCGTTCTTTAATAAATGACATACTTTTTTTCGGAACCTTAATTAAAAACCTTATGAACCTTAATTAATAATAAATATTAACATGTATTTGTAGAAATATGTTATATGTTTGCATATGTTTGCTTCTCGCAAACATATTCTTTTAGATCTCACATCAATAAATTTCTGTCTAATATCAATCTACTAATGCCTGAATTCTTATTAATTTATCTCATTTAAGCAGCTATGATTAAATTTTGCATAATTTTAATTTTATCGCTATTTACAGCCCAGCCATTTAAATAAACTCCTCGGTGGGTTTGGTAATAAATTTAATTTTAGACCTCCTAATATGGCGGCCAATATAGGACATTTTAAAAATTTTTGTAATGTATTTAATATCACTTGGTCACGCCTTATACGTCAAAAGCCTTTAAGGTATTTAGGCTGTAGCATGGAACATACAGATAGTTTAAATGGCTATATTTGAACTATATATACCAGAATAACACATAGGCTATAGAAATACTAACTTTTGAACGTGGTTTTGTCTGTGATGTTTATTATTCAGTCATGCAAAAACTACTGAACGGATTTTGATGCAACTTAGCAATATTGTAGCTCGTGTACCAAAATAACACATACGCTATAGATATTCTAACTTGTACACGTGGTTTTATTTGTGATGTTTGTTACTTCATCACGCCAAAACAGATTTCGACGAATTTTGGCAATATTGTAGCTTATGTACAAAAATAACACATAGGCTATAGAAATATTAACTTTCGCATGTGGTTTTGTCTGTGACATAAGATAGATTGAAGCTCGATATCTAATTGCCACGGCAGATCCTGTTTTTAATTGTTTGGTTCACTGAATTTTACATTACTATTTGTGAAAATACTTCTTATTATCCGACGTCTTTAGAAGTAGTGTTATGTTATTTCAATATATAGGTATGTTAATAGAAATATAGACAGTTATGCTATTTTTATGTTCACTACTGATTAAAGGATTTTGACGTATTAGGTATCGGTAAATACATCTAAAATAATCGCAAATAATATTTTATCACTTATCTTCTCAGCCATAAAAATATTATTTTTACAGTTTTACGTGGACGAAGTCAGGCAACAACTAGTATTATATATACTACTAAAGAAGAAATCAGATGATATTTTAATTTTCATACTCTCCATTTATAAGAGTACTCAGTATGAAATGAGAAACGGAAAATTAATTTTGTACGTTATGCTATTTGTCATCTCGACGTCATAGCTCATTGCTTTCCATCTTTCTGTCACCACTTATTATACTCGTTAATATTGTTACCACTCAATGTAATTGCCTTCGACTAAATTATATTTCTATTTGGAATAAAAGAAAAAAATAAGGCAAAATAGTAAATCGAGAGTGATCTGAACAAACTAATACATGCCGTAAAAAATAATCAAGAACAAGAATAACACCATAAATTTTCTAACTTTTCTTTGTTTTGTTCGTACGACTTTGTTGTACTAAAGGTTTGACATTATCTTGTTAATGCTCGATTAAATTTTAGAAAAGTTCTATTAACAAAGTAAAATTAAAATTAGAAGAAACCTTATAATGCACATTTATATTTTATATATTTTTTTATCATGTTTAAACATATGATATCAACCTATTAACGAAAATATTATCCAAGAAAACCATGCATGGTTATTAAAAGTATTCTAGCAAATACCTATCACGGTGTTTTTATAAACGGTTGCAGAAGTATTTAAGTTGCGAAATAAGTTGTGTTGTCTGCGTGCTTTAAATAATTTTAACATATTGTGTTGCTTTTATTCATATTAAAAGATATTTTTTATTAGGTTATCAACAGGCTTTGGATTTTAAATTGATTATAATATAAAATTAATTAATAGATTGTAATAAAATTTTGTATTTATATTAACCCCTTTTATATAAATACAATATACATGTACATTAAATTAATTAGAAAAGTAGTTAACACGCATCCACGTCTAAAAGCTACCCTAAAAAGTCGAACGAACTTTTCTACTTTTTAAAGAAACATCTTTTCTCAATTACCAAAAATCATTTCTTGCTTCAATGGAAGTACTTACTATAAGAAAAGTTTGAAAGGAATCCATTAAAGAAACGAAAGCTTCTGTGTATCTCCCTTTTTCCCCTTTATGTGTGTTCGCAAAATCACGTTTTTTAAGAAAAACATAAAATAAATTTAAATAACTAAAAACGTACATACGTATAAACATTATCCTTATTATTATTATTTAAAAAGCGCGGCTGTGCAGGGCTATGAGAGCCACTGCAACCTAAAAGATCTATTGTGATCGCCACTGCCTACAGTTCACTATAAAGTCTGCCACTATGAGGAATTGCAGAATTTCCTTTGGAGTGAGGTGTCGGACATACACTGGGTCCAAGATGTGTTTCCCCAGGGTGTCACTGCGTTTACGCATCAGTGGACCGTACTCGCATAGCAAATGGATCGGGGTTTCATCCGCCTCGTGGCAGTACCTGCACACTTTTTCATCCGCTAATTTGAGGGTCGCTAGGTGCTTATTCAGACAGCAGTGCCCTGTAAGCGTTCTAGGTATGATACGTACATTATTCCTGCACAGCCCAATGCGCTCCTTAGCTGCTTTCGCATTGAAGGGTTTGATGAGGGCCTTGGAATTCTTGAGGTCAGGGATCTCCTCTCATCGCCTTATAGCCTCACACCTAGTGAGGTTATTCAGGGTCATGCGAGCTAGGCTGTTTGGAACACCACATATCGGTTCTGGACCGTATGTTTTGCTCTCAGCTCCTGTAAGGGCCAGCTCGTCAGCAATCTCGTTTCCGATATGGCCATCGTGGCCCGAGACCCATCCTAAATCCACTCTGTTTTTGCAGTCCAGGGTGTTCAATTTCGTCAGGCAGTCAAGCACCAGTCTCGATGTGATAGTATTCGAATTAAGGGCCTTTAGTGCCGCCTGACTATCCGAGTTGATGTAAATGGTCCTATTCGTGTAGTTTTATATTTAACCGCCCCGTTGGTCGTATGATTAGTGCAGACACCTAACGTGTCAAGACGCAATGGGGTTCGGGTTCGATTCCCGGTAGAGACAGGCATTTATGTGATGAGCATAGATGTCTGTGTTTATGGGTTTGGTCGTTTATTAAATATATTCTCAGTATTTATATGTGTATTTCTATGTATTTGTATCGTTGTCTAACACCCTTAACACCAGCAAATAATTTGCTTACTTAGGGGTTAGATCAATGTGTGTAATTTGTCCTGATGTTATTATATTATTATTATTATAATTATAGTAACGCTGCAGGTTTAGGGTCGCACAAGTAATTATGGCGTATAACACTGACTGAAAAATGGAGGCGTACCTGCCCAGGCTTAAGCTTTCCCTGTGGCCAGGGCGCTCTCCATATACCCGGCATCCTACCTTAGGCCCAATTTTTGATCAATGGGTGTACCATCCAATTCAACCGTTTCTCCAGGGGAGGCCGGTCGACCATTCCTCCCTTGTCCGTATTTCCACAAAATAGTTCTGCACAAAATTGCAATGTGGAACCATGCTGTTGCCAATCATCGCCAATACGTTGTCGCTCATGACCGATGTTAAGCAAGCTTAAGACCTTTAAGGTCCTCAGCTTGCTCGACATCCAGTTTGTACTGCCCTGGGCCGATACTCTGAGAATACTCCCCCAGCCACCCACTTGACATGTAAGTCGAGAGGTGGGAGGTCCAGTAGGGCATTCAGAACCGATCCTAGGAAACTGGACATGGCGCCTGTTATCATGCGACCGGCAGTTCCTTGGAGACTGTTTAGCCTGTCCCTGACCGTAACCTGTTAGTACTTGCCCCACCATACCACAGATGAGTAAGTCATCACCGGCCTCACGATCGTGGTAAAGAGCCACAGCATCATCTTGGGCTGAAAGCCCCACCTGCCGCACGCCATCCTACCTCACACTCCCAAGGCCATCTTAGTCTTGGTTATGGTGTTATCAATGTGAGCGTTCCATTTCAGTCTTTGGTCTAAGGTTACGCCCAAATATTTGACCACACGGGAGAACATTATCCTTACTATAGTATACTGACTTAAGATCTGTACGTTGACCCAAGTAAAAGGTCTGAACATAACATTAGAGGTATATATGTGTTACCATAGGAATGTCTATCTTACGGATACAAATTGAAGACTTATTTTGTGACTCCTTTCTTGACGTTTTCATTAACCAATAAAAAAACTTCGATTTAGTTTAATAAAAATTACGTATTTTATTACTTAAATGTTTTATCTGTGTGCAAGGTCAAGAAAGGTATTAGCGATCACAGAAATTGGTGTCGGTCACGGTCGCCGAGGAACTCTCGGAAGTTTCAGTTTCGTCCAAATATATCGATATTAATGCTACATATTTATACCGTTTCTATTAGCGATGCATAAAACTATACCCGACAACAATTAATATAAATCATTTCGAACTTAGTTACTTTACTACTTAGTTACTTACACAATTTAACTAAACCGTAGACGATAGGATAGTAAGATAAGAAATGAGTTAAAATTTAGTATGAAAAGGCGGAACTGAAATCTTCTGAACAATTAACATGTCAAAAACACTGTTACTACTTACAACATACCAAAGCTCTATGTAATATTAAAATTTTATGGTAGTTGATACAGCAGAAATGCAAAGACTTATTTAAAAATATTTAAAAATATATAAAGAAATATTCTTTTTCAGAGAGAGTTGTAAAAATATAAAATAGTACTGTTTTTTTAACATTTAAATTATTAAAACCTTTTTATCACAAGATTATTAAAAACGAAGTAAGCTTCTTTTTACTTAATTTTAGCTTTAGCTTAATCTTAGCTTTTCTTTACTGTGTAGGCTTTATTATTTTTTTTAATATTGAATGTACAGACTTTTCTTGTTACTATTTTATGATAAGATAAAGTAAGCCTAAAGTAACCTATGCCGGGCATAATTTTTGCCCTAGACAAGTAGTTTTTGAAAATGATAATCACACCAAGATACTAAACCAGAATGCTGAAAATATATTAAATAAGTTTTCTTTTAGTACAACTCTATAATACTTCATGTATGTCGAAATATATGTGGAATAATTAATTACAACCATTTGCGTAAGTAATTCGAAATATAGATACTAAACTTAAATGCTGGTGGAACGTTGTATTCAATTGAGACAAGACGAAATAGGTTGATATTTAAAAATAAAAGTACAATGAAAGTACTAGTACTTTTCTTCTTGGAACATTATCTAAGTTTGTTTTAAATGTTCTTAGTTATCACAGAAATACCAAAAATAGTCAAACATAAATTTCTATACTGAAAGCCGACAAGAGAGAAAACAATTGGAACTGGAAAGTTATACAGAACTTTGAGTAAAGCATGGTATGATTATGGATCGCTCGATCGCTTTGAGTTTGAGTAGGTAAGATAAATATCAACTATCTTGCACTAATCTTGGCCATTGAGCTTGCATATTTCAATTAAATATAATTTATAATTATGAAAATGTATTAAATAAGTTTTCTTTTAGTACAACTTTACAATACTTCATGTTTGTCGAAATATATGTAGAATAATTAATTACACCCATTTTTGTAAGTAATTCGAAGTAAAACAAATAAAATACTATGTTTATTTAATTCTCTTGCTTTAAACATATTATTTTAGGTAGTCTTTTAAGATATATCTACAATAATTGTCGGTCATATATCAAATAACTGTCTTATTTCATGTGCATATAACTTGTTAAGCATTACAATATTATGTAACTTTTCTTGAACCAGCCAGTGTTCAATTTAAATAGAATATTATTAAGTAGGACTGAATTTCCTTTGTCTTTACCATAAGAGGACTTTATGTGTTACACCTACACTAGGTTCAACTTACATCACATTGTTATTGATGTATGTGATAAGGGCTATTAAATCCACTATCCCTACTTATCCTAACATAAGAAAACTTTAACGTGTGACGTAAGAATTTAAATATTAAATTTATGAATTAAATTCTATAATTAATTGTAAAGGTGTTACAAATACCTCATTGAAATAAAAAGCATAAAAAGCAATAAAAAACTTTTGTAAAAAGATTTATTTTTTAAAGATATTGTTAGTTTCGTTTTATAAAAAAATGAGTGAGCTCTTTTCTTTAAATAAATGGATACCTGTACAGTTTAAAATCCTTGTGGATAAGTTTGAGTAACGCCAACGTTTTAACATTGCTTAAATATCATACGTTTAGAAGAGACTTACCAATGATCTAAATGTAATGACACAATAAGAAAAATTATAATTGGATAGTTTTCATATAATAGACGTATTTATTTATTAAATATTTTAACTTATGTTATTAATTTTTTGTTATTATAATTGTCTAAATTTTTTGTATTTATCTATCTCATCTTAGATCATACTGTAAGAGCTTCTGATTTTTTTTAATTTATTTAAATTTAATTCTTTCTTATTTATACATCACCGGCCTTAGAAATAACTGTTAAATAGAAAGAAAAATAAATAACTTTGATACATATAGAAATTAATATTTGTGAAATATACTAAATGGAGCTATCTATATGCCTGTACATGGTATGCAGGAGGATTTTTTTATCGAAGTGAAAGTAATTAAGAGAAACGCACTATTTATCTCTTTTAAATATAATTTGTATTTCAAAAAACTTTGGGTGCTAATGCAGTTGAATATAATAAATATGTAAATATCAGTATAAGAAGTTCAAGGAATATTGTATAGTTTTGGCCTTGGCTTACATTTCGTACGTTAATATTCAAACATTATAAATAATAGATACAAGTAGCCACCTTTTTTCCCTGTCCTAAGCCAAGCCTTCATGTAATAAAAAAACATTTCAAAATAAATATTTTGTATGAAATTTAAACTTAGAACCTAAAATAAATAAAATTTAAGTTTTTGCGTTAAATGACCAAAACATACTCATTTGACTTACTATGTGTCAAATATGAATACTTGATATAAATAAATTATACTTTTCTACCAAAATAGAACTCAATTAAATGTAAAAAATATGATTTATTGCAAGGAATTGTAATTCCTTGCAATAAATCATATTTTGGGCAGTGTGGGCACAATTATAACATCTGTGGAAATAATTTTATCGTAGCAAATATTATAATTTTTAAATATAATTAAAAATAAGATAAGTAGTTCGTGTAAAAAAACATTTTATTATTATTATTTTTTAATGTATTTTGGCAACAAACTGTTAATACTAAGGATAGATATAAGAATGAAATTAAAATTATTCCCGTACAGACAAAATAGTGTCGAAAATTACTAAACAAAAATATTTTCTTTTTTGTGATCTACTTTTAATACTAGATTTAATACTACTACTAGATTGAATATAATAGTTTGTGCTTGGTTGTGCTTTTGAAGACGTAACATAAACATATAATAAAAAAATTAGGAATCTAACATCTGTCAAAAAAATCTTTATACAAGAATAAACGTAAGTTCAGTTGTAATTCAGTATTGATATTTTTGTTTTCATAATATTGTAAAGTATGGGTTTGACAGGCAGTCCAAGTGGTGGACACACTGATCTATAAATAATAAAATATAGCTTCTGCTGGTCTCTCTTTTCTCTGGCAAAGTTATAATAATTTTAAACGTTACATTAGTAATATTCAGCATTACATAAAAAGAGATGATTATATTTATTATTATTTATTATATAATTTTTTATAAATACCATGTTTTTATATTTTTTTATAAATACCATGTTTTACTTATAAGACTATGTTTTTTAGCTATTTTTGTTTTAATCAAAGTTTTATCATAAACCTATAAAACTTGACGTACGGCTCAAACGTCCATTAAATAACAAGGGTATCTTATTTATTTGACAAATAAAAATTAATCTTTGTACCATAAGATTGGTACACTCGGTTACAAAACTCGCATACAAAGTTTTAATCAACGTTTTATCATAAACCTATAAATATTTGACGTACTGCTCAAACGTCCATTAAATAACAAGGGTATCTTATTTATTTGACAAATAAAAAGTAATCTTTGTACCATAAGAGTGGAATACTCGGTTATAAAACTCGCATACAAAGCTTACTTAAATAATTCCCTAAACTTTCATGATTGAAGCTTTAAATGACTTTTATTTATTATTGTGTTCAATTGTGTGTAAGCAGTGTAAAACACCGAATCTGATTTAAGAACTTTTATTTACTCATATATACGTCTCCGCATAAATAATTTAATTATAAGTTTCGAATAAAGAAGAAATACTTTTTAAAACCTTTTTTTTCGTTTTTAAATAAATTTACTTATAGACTGTTATTGCTAAGATTTGAAATCCGTAATGGCGTACCCCAGGGTTTTGTTTTATTATCCACGCAATTTTTTCTGCATATCAGTGACATTCTGCAGCAAAGCTGTAACTTTCATTGCTATACAAATGATAGTTCAGGTGATGCACTATACATATAACGTGCAAATACCTCTCGGGCTCAAGTGAAGGAGAGCAGAATCAAACTTATGTCTAAAATCGAATACAGTCTGGAGTAGTTATCAGAATGGGGTCAACCCAATCTAGTTGAGTTCAACCCCTCGAAGACACAAGTTAGACCGCTAAAAAAAACCATTTGTCACAGATTTGAAGATTTTGCATAATGTGCACTATTAGAATCATTTGGTAAATAATGCAAAACTGGGTCCACAAAAATTAGGCGTCTTGGACAGGGCGAGGTGATACTTCACTGTGGGGCATTTACCTACTTTATAAAGCGCAGGTGAGGTCTGACATAAAGTATTACCTCTGGGCAGGAGCACGGTGGTACCAGCTGCATCTATTTGACTCCATATAAAAACCCGCGATCTGAATTATCAATAATCACATAATCACTAGCCGGTTGGAACCCCTTGGTTATAGGAGAGACCGTATTCCTCTGCGTCTTTTACCGAGTCTTTAATAGTTTGTGTTTGTGTAGAACTTTTTGAAATGATGCCAACTTTGCTTTTCCACCATCGCACTACTTGCCGAACACTGCGGTTTCACCCTAACACACTAGATTCGTGGCGGTCCTTCACGAATTTATTTTTGCCGGCCACGTGTTCACTGTGATGTGAGCTGCTGTTGTTCTTCAAAAAAGGCACAAAAAGAACCCTTCTATTCTATTTTAAACATGGGACCCACTTTTGAAAAATATAAAATCCCATTTGTGAGACCTCAAGATACTGTTACTGCTTTCTGTGTGCATCAAACCGTTAGATCTACCTCCAACCTGGACTAATTAAGTGACTAGTTTTACCGTTATACCGTAAAATGTAAATTTAAATATTTTGAAAGAAATACAAAACAAAAAATAAACCAATATGGACAGGGATTCAAACCAAGGGAAGACAGGTACAAGTCCCTGACCGTATTGATAGTTAAATCCGTAAAAATAGTTTTTTTCAACTATCTTTAACTTTTTAATTTTACTATCATTTTTATAAACGAAAAATATACATTTTAATAGAGTGTTGAAACTAAAGAGTTTCTCATCTTACATTCAGGATCGCCATCAGGCCGTTAGCATTGTTAGCATTGATAATACATTATCGGAGTGGTGGGACCTGAAAACTGGTGGCCCGCAAGGTGGTGTTCTCTCCCCTATGCTTTTCTCTTTATTCATTAATTTAATAACTTTGAACTCTTTTCCTTTTACAATCTGTATGCTGACGATCTTCAGATCTATTTTCATGTCAGTTCATATTGTGTTAGCTCCGCCATTACCAACATTAACAAAGACAAAACAAAATATTAAAAACATTTGGCATTTTTTTTTACAAAAATAACGTGTGGAGGATAGGTTTCAAGAATCAGATAAAAATTCAGTACAAATCTTTTACGATAGTCAGTTTTCTGTCAAAGTGAAACATCAGCGCAAGGGCATTCAAGAGCATGCGTTATTGAAGTCCAGGAACTCAGTAAAAAACCTGCTGCTTTTAGTTATCTACGGTATTTTAGAAACTTCAGATTTATACGATACGAAGTCTGATAAGACTTTATAAGATTTTTTTTTATAATGAAAAATGTAAAGACGTAAATATTTAAATTTATAACCTCATCTTTTCATAATAAAAAAAAATAAAAACAATAATAATATAATTGTTGTCTATATTGGAACATTAATTTAACGTATATAATTTTATACAACTAGCCAGTAAATATAAGTGCCTACTACGCGATGTTCATGATAAGATATTATTTTACATTTGTTTGAACTTGAGGGCTGTTATTTATTCATATAGATGTCACCCCTGTACACTGATTCTCCCTCAATACAATTGCTATATATTACCTTAATATAATTGCTCAATAAATTTACAGTTAAAATTCACAATAACAAGTTTTTATTATTTTCTCTGAAAAAAACACACACACATAAATAAAAACTATAAAGAAAAAAGTGTAGGGTTATCTTAGATCTGGTCACAGTCTATAAAGTAATCTTGTTTAATCTCTTCAACCGATCTCTATTTTCTGAATTTATAATAAATTGACCCCGTATTGTACATTTACAGGGTCAAAGTTTAATCAGATTGTTCTAATGGACGATATCATATTTTTATCTTAAGCTTTGCAAGTACCTAAATGAGTCTTGACCTTAAAAAAAGTAAAATTACGTTGATAATCGATACATAGAATATGGTTCCTGTAAGTGTCAGTAATACACCTGCAATCAATTTACATCATAATATTGTTATAGATGTAATAAATATCCTATATATCTATATTCGGCTATTCAAACTGAAATCCTTACTTGTCCTGTTATAAAAACTCTACAACTATGTAACTATGTAGATATTTTCTGGACACTGATTTTGTGTGGGATCCTCGTCCTCTTAGCGAACGTAACTTAGTTAATAAAATAAAATTATGGAGATAGTACCTACAAACGTTATTTGTTAAAATGATTTTTTTTAAGAAATACTTGTCCCTTAAAGCAATTTAAATATTGAATAAAAGAAATCTTCAAGCAAATTATTTGATATTATATAAACATCATCTATTATTAAGAGATAACACTGCATTTAACCGTTGAAATAATTAAATATCGTAATATTAATTTCTACTAATGGCCCTGATGAACGGGGCATTTAATCAGTTGTTTGAACCAACTTCTAATTTTAATTTCTACTTAATGTACGTAACGTAATAAAAAATAATTTAAATTAAAAGGAATAAATGTATATGAGCTCTTACAGTTTTCAATCCTAAAAAGCTACCAAAACTGTAGGATGGCAATTAATATGTATAACAAATACGGACTAAAACTATGTTCATACGTTCTTAGATTATAATTTTTTTTGCACACATTCGAATATTTGAGTAGTGTTTACTTTCAGTTATAAGGCCAAACTCAAACAATACCGATATTCCTTTTGTTAGAATAGCTGAGCAAATATATATCATAGTAAAATATATAAAGCTACATCATTGTCACCCTTTTTTCGAACAAAACATCAGCCACATCGTTTTTTTTATAAAATGTGGTTGTTTGTTTTTCACCTCTTAAAATAAAAAAAGACCACCATTACGTACGCAAACAAAATGAATCGGTAAAACTTTCTTGATGCTCCGATATTTCTCTAGCAATGTGGAATTGTGACCATTCTACTATATTTTCACAACATAAACGTATATAAAAATAAATAATATTAGAGATAATACATTCATATATCTAAAGACGTGAAAATGTGAATCTGAGTTATAAGCAAAATACGTTTAAATCTTAAGGTTTTTCATTTTACATATCGAGAGCCAAACTAGTTTAGATTTATCAAAAAATGATTTTTTTTATCGTAACTTGAAATACTAATTTATTTAAAAATTGTTGCCACTGGTTGTCTAAAATGGTAACAACTGGTATCAAATCTGAAACGCTATAAGTTGTGTTTACGATGCCATTGTCACTACCACTCAGAAACCACACGGATCATTACGTCGCAACACTGCGTCGTCGCCTAGTGATTGAATTGAGGAAAACCTTTTTAGATAAATTTTCACAAACAAATATTTAAATAATTACGACGTCAGACAGAGAGTTGAATTAGTTAAAGAGGGACAGATCAAAATAACCTTCTACTTCTTCTCAAAATCGATTTTCATTAATATTACATTCTAAGTTGGATTAAAAGATCTAATGACTGTCATTACTAGTCTCCTTCCTGTTTGTAAATATATTTTTATAACATCTTTGTTTCTTCATAATTTGAACCTCTTACACTGTATACAATATAAAATGATACACAATTATAAAAAGCCATGCATATCAGAGCTAAATAAATAATGTTACTAACTAATTTAGTTTATTTTTTAATAATTCACTTTATCTATTTACGCTTATAGCGTCTGAAACTATTAGCTTTGAAACTATTAGATTAATGGTAGATTTAATGTTAGTGGAAATAGATGAGATTATATAGTTATTGTTATTGATCTAGAACTATTAGTAACATAAAATAAATGTTATTACTAACAGTACTACTCACTCCTGACTTAATATCATTGATAGTCCGTTTATTTAGGATTTTTTTCTTTCAAGCAAACGTTCAACGACAAACGTTTGAGCTAACGTTTAGTTAGTGATCACTGCAGTTCTTATAATATCAGAGTTGCAACTGAATTTCATTCGTATTATTTACTCTTAACATTAAAAAGAGCCAATTTGTTTAGATTTCTTGGGAATATTTTTAAAAACACCACAGAAATACATAGCATATGTAGTACACTTCAATATAGTCCTGGTTACTAGTAGTCATAGATAGAAGCTTGTTTATTCTAAAGCATTTTAACTTAAAAAATATATTGTATGGTTAAAGAACATAATTACTTTAGAAAATATACATTTTTATTTGTAAAAATTGTATTAAAAAGAATAACATAAATGAAAATTATGTTAAGTACTCAAATTAAAGGTTGTAATAGATATTTAATTACTTATATTCATTTAAACCTTAAAATAAATGAGCTACTGTTTCGTTGTATGTCTCGGTGAATCAGGCATATTATATGTGATCGTCTTTATCGGGACAGTGGCAACATCTTGCTTGTTCATGTTTATCTATATCACCATATACAAAAGCATGAACAAGCATTAAGTATTAATATTACAAATATCCTAGAGTGACGATCTAATAATTTATTTATTCTATGTATATTATGTTGACAAAGACTACAATTCCATAATTAAAACTTATTGAATTACTATTACAAACTAATATTTCTATAATAGTATTCAAAGCACAGTAATATTCTCTTTATATTTTTTATAACAGTCGCTTCATTGGCATTTCTGGAGTAACAGCTGCACGTTTTATTACGAAATCGATTTCAGCAAAGAACCAGTTTAGCGAACTTTACATATATATTTTTTAGCTTTCCCATAATTGGAGGGTAGGTTTTGATAAAAAAAAATAAAGATATCAGTTGATGGTATGACTAAAACATATAATGTTTGTATAGAAGTTTAATTGACTAAATAAATAATTGTAATATTGAATACTGATTTGATTAAAAGTAGTGTATATATAAATCGCCTCCCAGCTAAGAGAAGGCAGAGTGTGTGATCGAGAGGCTAAGTTATGTTACACAAAGTGTAACAGTGATAGTAAAGGGTTTAAATAGTAAACAGTTTAGTGTATTTGTAAGCAGTGCCAATAAAGTATTTTAAAGAATAGATCGACCGTCATGGGTGATTCTCTGTAGTAAGATAGTTCTAATATATTGTTCATGATATTTATTTAAAACCTTTTCCAAAGGGGATGAATCCGTGGGCAGCAAAATATTCATTATATAAAGTGATAATCTTTTTTATAATAACATTGAAATATTGTTTAATACCTACGGTATTACAAGGAATAAGAAACAATACTTGCTACATTTTTAAAGAATTGAGGAAGCGTTGTTGAATTGAAACTGTATAGACTAGATCCAATTGGAATTTGTGCATAAATAATTTAATAAGTTACAAAGTAGAACATTACCGTTAAAAAGTAGTACCTGTCGGTTTTTATCTATTCAAATTACTTTTAATAAAATTTTAATAAATATTGTGATTCTATCAACATTAGCAAGGATCACTCTGCGAAGTCTTGGATACCGTTTATATGAGAAAATAAACTAAAACTACATAAATAAACAAGAATATTTGTTTTATTTATTTTCAGTAATAGGACTGAATATTAGTAACTTAAACATAAAATAAAGATTAGATTAGTTACTTTTAGATTAATTACTTTTATTATTTATTAATTAAACACCTTTTGGTACCTAAATAATGAATAAAAACCAATCTGAATTAATGTATAAAATAAAAGATTTTGCTGATGCAATATTTAAAACAACAAATGTAGGTTAAAATAAAAATCTCTGTATTGTTTTCGTATATAAATCCTTTATTCCAAATTATCTATTATTTTGTTGAGACATTAAAAATGTTTTAAAAAGTATAGTTCTCATAAATGAAAAAAGTCAAAGAATTCGTATTGAAATTTGTTTTTAAATTTTAAACACCAAAATAAATGTACAAATAACTTAAAGACTCGTAGTATCGAATGCATAAAGAATGCATTAAGAATTTTATACTTTAAACCATTAACATACATAACATTAACACAAACGAGTGGACGGATAAGTTTAGGTTTTTTTTTAATCGGAAGCCTGATTCGTCGCGATGCTTTTAACTATGTTTAGTCTAAATAAAAGCAGTAGTCTCTAAGATATTAAGCGATTATTGGTGCTGGTTAAAAGTACTTATGCAATATTAATAGTGAAAATTAGTGTATTCATTGGTTCATTTAATATGATATAGAAACTAGTAACATAATGTTATAAACCAAAAAAAATACAATTTAAAAATATAAAAACCCCCGATACAATACGACCTCTAAAAAGGATAAAATTAATATTTGTATGTACTTATTACAGCCATTGTGTCGGGAGATCGCTATAAAGATAAATATTAAAATGCAAGTAAGTTACCAAGGCAAAAATAGAAATAACAATATTTAATCGTATAGTCTAAGTCCTCATTCATAAGCTCGGAAAACTTAGTAACCATATATAAACCATACTCAATGGTATAGAAACCATACTGAATGTACCATACTGACGTACAACGGTACCAGACGCATACGTTGCTTACCATGAGCTCTTAAAAATCAAAAATATTCTTTTAGTTTAGTTTTAAGACGTTTTCTTAGCAATATTAGAATATAATTACTTCGATTCTTACCACCTTTATAAAGTATATTGTTATATCTCTGCTTAGTGACGTAAATGAACGAATGCTTTTCTATTCCTGCAATAGGAGAGAATGAGAGATGAGTTTTAATTGTATAGCGGCATCTCTTTTACGTCTCCTTAATTTTCTGCTTGCTTCACTTATTTTACTTAGATATAAGCAAGACGGGAAGCTTTAATTAAATACTTTAATCATTCCGTAACAGACTCAGTACTTCATATATTAAAACATTGCGTTCGTTAGAATTGAGTTATCGCTTTCTATCAAGCGTCTATGTAACAATATTAAATAAACCAAAGCAAGGCTACTTTTTTCTCGGTGAAAGTTAAACGGCACCTATTAACTTTCTGTATAAGAATTACTCTATTATTATGAATGTCAAATTATGTTGTACTAGGGGTCGGGCGCGACTCCGTCCGCGCGGTTTTTAGTGTTTCCTCAGCGCACGCGAGGAAAGCTCTCACTAAAGAAATCTTTTCCCGTTTTTGCAGCATTTTTCATTGCTGCTCGACTTCTATAAGTCACAGCAAGATGACATATACCCTATAGCTTTTTTCAATAAACGGACTATTCAACACAAAAAGAATTTTTCAATTCGGGCCAGTAGTTCCAGAGATTAGTGCGTTCAAACAAACAAACTCTTCAGCTTTATAATATTAGTATAGATAATTTCCATGACAAAATTATATTGAAATAATCAAGTCTATAATATGACCTACTACTGCAGCGTGTATTAAATTGTATAAACATGTAGAAATGCTAAACTTATGTTCGAGTATATAGAAGTATTCTTGATAGAGCAGCAATCATCAAATCCGAATTTTTCAAATAATTGTAACAGAGTTGTATAAAATATTATGTTGTATAAAGAGTATTACGAACAAAATATTATGTTTAATGTCGTTTTACCTCGCGCTTAAACAGTTTTCAATTGAATTCCCTTTAGACATAGATTAAATATTTGAAATTATACATAAACATGAAATCAGCGCTGCGGAATGAAACTCATCAATAGAAATAGATAAAGTTTGCTTTGATTACAAGTTTAGAGGGTATTTCATTAAAAATAAGAATAAATTAATTGTAATTAATTATTTTATCATCAAATTATCACTCTTAATTAATTGGGCGAGACCGCAGTCCAGCATACAAAAGTCGCAAGCTTTGTAATCGGCTCGTCGTATTTTATAAATCTGTAAAATATTAAATATTAATAACAATATTAAACATAACTTTATGTAGTAACATAAAGTTTTTTTACCGTAAGCAGATGACATATTTCGTATAGTTCAGTAGTAGAGAATCTATATGGTTTATATGGTTATCAAACATCTTTGTTTTTACAGTGCAAGAAACGAAACCGAAAAAAATATGTTAATTTATTGTATACATGATACCTTATAATAAAATTTCTTACGTTTTTTTTATCTTATCACAATCTTAGCAACAAGTTGAAAATTCAATGACAGAACACTTTACAAGAAGGGTTATCTACAAATATACACTTTAGTGAGGTCAATCACACTTGATTCTGAATTTTATTAAATTATTTTGAATATTTTAATTATGTTAACAATTTGTTGATTAGTCTATTTCAGATATTTGACCACAATGAAAATTATATCAGAAGGACAATCTAAATTAATAAGGTCGTGATTATTTCAATTATTCAGCAATAGAAGTAAATGTAATTGAAATAATAATTTAATTTATATAACTATTTGCTAATAACGACACCCGAAGCCACTGGTAGGCACAATACACACAGCACAGTACACAGACACACACCGTCTATACCGGATATACGAGGTCCTAACTAAGTACATTGCCCATTGAAGAGATTGTGAAAGCAAGAACTTAATAATAGATACAAGGAACTCCCAGACTCAATCAACAACCATTTTTGTCTGATTACAAAAAAGTATCTTGTGAGATTTTAACCTATAATCAATGTGTTCAATATCCATTGTTTTTCAATAAGGTTTAATATCTAACTTCTACAGTTTTAGGTCTAGTCCCGATCTTAATCTGCTGGATTATGATTTATGGTCAGTTTTAGAGAGTAGCCATGATAATTGGAGTTCCTAAAACAAACTATACGATAGGCAGTGAAGAATTTCCCCATGGAAAGAGCGCGTGCGGCTATTGATAAGTGGGATAACTGGCATCAACGTTTAAAAGACTGTATTGCAGCCAATGGATACCACTTCGAATAAGCTTTTTATATTTTTAATTGATTTATATTTGTGAATTAAACTAACACACTGTAAAAGTAATAAATGTTATTTGCAAAAAAAAAATCTTATCACAAATTACTTAGTAGGTATACAATTATCAGAGTTGCGTGAACCATCGGTCCCGTACGGGTGGTTCGGACTGTAAGGCTTTCACTAATCAATTCCCCTTCGACTCAATAGGCTCCAATATTTAAAATGTCTCAGACGCTCCTCCAAACGATTCCGTCACGTCACGGCTTCCACACGCCTCTGTTTTTAACCAACAGATTTTTTTCTAGTGATGTGACATGGTGTAAACTTATCCGCGATATCTTTAACATAATAGAAATAGTTACCTAATTAAAATAAACCTTAACAATATGAATATACATTTTTGTTTTACTTATATGTCTTAGTTTTATTTGACTTAGATGTCGTTTAATTTAACTACTCTTATTTTTTTGTTTTCCTAAGAAGATATCCTATTTGACTTCCTAACAATCTCCCAGAGGCAAAAACTTTTTCTAAAACTTCGACTATGAGGCAATCTTAATTAAAATACAGTTATTATAAAAAGTTGATATGAATAAAGTTTCTGTATTGAAAAAATTCTTGATACTTGTTTATAATTTCATAACCTTTATGTATAAGTTAGTAGATGTATTGTTACAATCAATCATTTCTTTTTAACGTTTTGTAAAATGGTCTTAAAACTAAAAGGACTACTTGAATATCCAAGTTTAGGAGTTATGCAATAAATTTTACGATCTTTTGGAAGTTTCAAACTCAAGGAGATTAATTATTCTTTCTTTTTCTTTCTTGCTTTATTCCTTTTGACTATTTAACTTGACATAGTATTACTTCTCTGTCTTTATTTATATTGGTAGATAATAGTTATTACATTTTGAAACGAAGCTACTTTGAAAAAAATAAAAGCATAAAAATGTATAATTTCCGGTTATCTATATATATAAAGAAGGATGTTTGTATATATGAAATCGATGAACTCAGAAACTATTGGACCGATGATTATGAAAATTGGTATGTATATGTATTTTTCCACGGAGAAGGTTTATATGGTATGCCCATTGATGTAACTCGCCACCAGGCGGCGCTGTCAAATATCGACTTTCGCCCCGTTCAACCGATTGTTATAAAAATTGGTATGACCATGTATTTTTCCTCGAAGAAAACGAATATGCCATGCCCATTGATGTAACTCGCCACCAGGTAAAGTAAGAGTTAGCCCAGCGAAGCGGGCTGGGTTCGCTAGTTAAATATATATTAAATAAATAATAGAAATTAAACAAGCATGATAAATTTAGTCCAGTCTTAATTACTGTCAAAAAAAAAATATACATATTGAATCGCTTGAAAATGGCTGGACTATTTACTCACAATTATAAAAGTGTATTTTAATAACCACAGCCACCACTCAAAGGACTGTTTAAGTCCTTTAACAAAAGAAATCTATTTTTTGGTGCAAGAATATTATTTTTATTAGTTTGTAAAATATAAAATTTATTTTTAATGAGGTAGGTACCTAGTACGTATGTTCTTTATGTAAGTTATTTTATTTTATCCAATCCAATATAAATTAAATTATGCAACATAGTCATTGAAAACAAAAAAAGATACAAGTAATATATGCTTAAATTGAAAATACCTTGGAAACATCAGAAAACAGGAATCGTCTTATGTCGTTACATATTAAATATTGGAGAGCCATAGGTCGCCAAATCAATTTATTCGAGAGACATCCATTTAGAACTTCCAAACGTTACCGTTAGTTTACGCAAATTTGATTTTACGCAAATTTGAAATTATAATCATATATTTTACATGATTTTTTGGTATATTTTAAATATTCGCTATTTACAAAATTGTCTGACCCTCGTTTTAAATACAATTACATTACGAGCTAAAATATTAAAGATGAAATAATGAGAAAAACCTTTTATGAAAATATTTTTATACTGCTCTCTTTTTAATTATTTTCAATTCTCATTCTTAATAACTTTAAAATCTATTTAAATGTCCCTGAATGGTATGACAAGACCGAAGCAATTACTAGCAACTAAACATAAATGTATCCTAAAGTTTTATATCAGTTTATTAGACAATTTTGATTAACGCGATAATAAATGAACAATCCTGTAAAATAGAGCTTATTTGTTAGTCGCAATCTGTGCAGATAAATGGACTGGAGCCGAAACATTTAAGCAATAATGTAAACGTTTAGTCTATTTTGTGAAGTCCATCTTCATAAGTGTAATTTATAAAGTCATACTTGTCCTATTTGACTATTTTGTTATGGACAGAACATAAATTCTTATAAATATTCCTATATAAGTATATATATATATATATATATATATATATATATTATAACTATGCTTGGTATGTTCAAATTCTTAAAATATACATATATTCGTTCTTACGATTTCCATAGACATAGTAAAACGTACAAATGGTTTTTTTTATTGAACAGTCAGAATTGTGTATTGTCATTATTTTTATTCGGGATACCCGTTTTGATGAAAAGTTATTTTACAAATAATATTGGATACGTTTGTTCAATTATTGTTAAAACATTTTTTTTCCCAAAATAAATCAAAATAGGCTTTACGACAAAATTGAGATATATATATATATATATATATATATATATATATATATATATATATATATATATATATATATATATAATATAAAAAAATATATATATCGTGAATGTAAACAGTTTTTATATTTGAAATCAATCAGATAATTTTTTTGAATTTCTGCTATGTATCATATCAGTGAAAGGAACATATATAAATTGTATTTATAGGACTCATTACCTAATTCAATACTTATCTGTACCTTTCGAAAAATATTGCAAACAAAATTACCTAATAAACTACAAAATACTGGTTACGAATGTTTTGTTAAGACCCTGTGATCACTTTAGATTATGGTCAAGATTTCGCCATAAAACATAATACTGTGATTGAAAATAACAAAATTGCTTAAGGGTACGGAGCACTTAGTTTAAGACGGCATTAAAGTGGTTGATTAAAAACTTCATTTAAAGGAGACGAAGCTAGAAAGGTGCATGAGGGTTTTTAGGACCTAACAATTTTATTTGTGGTTTATGTGGTCTAGCCATTGTGTGAATTACATGGAGATTAGTGATCACCTCCGACCACGTTCTCTTGTTCGTTCAGTTTGGTAGGTTTGTATGGAAAGAAAAGTATGTATAATACTATTTGAAAAGCTTAATTTATTAAATGGTACTTTGCTTAAAAAGAGATGATGATCGTAACACATTGAACAAAATTGTCAATATTAATGACGATATTAATAATGATAATTAGTAGTCTTATACTCAAAAAAATGAACGGCCCTAGAAATATTATATAGTATAATTCTCATTTAAAGTACTAGGGTAAAAATACTAACTGTTTGATGCTATTACAATTCTCCACAGAACAATATTAGTGAAACAGCTCTATTACACCTAATAAATATCACACTGGCGAGCACTTTACGATAATTGCAAGCTGCATAGCGTTTTACTATTTTGAAATAAACTGGCTTATGTCATTAATTCCAGCTACCGTATAAAGTGCATCAGTGAGCTATGTATCATAAAAAATAATACAAAAAAAATATTAATAGTATGATAGAAATGATATTTTGTCCGAGAAAACTTTTGTTATAGATAGATGTTCATTTTGACGCCTTTGATTGACCTCAACTTTCATTTTGTGTAGTTTCATATTTAAATAGAAATTGTACATTCACTTAACAGTGAATAATCTCATATTTATTGTCTTGTAATATATCAAAGGCATAATCATATTTTTTTATCTAGTAATTTAATAAATAATTTATATACTCAGTAATTAACTGATATAAATGCAGTTAATTAATAAGAATATACATTATTAATTACATTAACTATTATATAAAATAATATGTTATATATTATGTGTATATTCAATAATAGAATCTTAGAGTATCAATATATTATTTATATATAATTGGCCAGCGATATTATTATTGTTATTATTTACCTTCTTGTTTTATCCGAAAATATTCACGACGCTCAAAGGTTATATCATGTTCAATTTTCATTTGAATCTTCATTAAGTAAATATTTGAAAATTAAATCTAAATTAATCTCCTAGCTATTATTATTTGTCAAAGATAAGATTAAATGCCTGTCATATTTTGACAATAAAACTGACGACACTCAAATCTTTAATATTATCGGTTTTTACCCAGATTCTTTTTTAACCATTAAAAAAAACACATTAAGAATAAATGAGTAATAATATTCCTTTGATTATAATAAAATATATGTACCTTATTTTTAATATAGGATGATACTTGGGGATAGATGATCACCGATGAAAAATCTGTCTGTCTCTCGATGTCCGATTTATTGTAAATATCCGAGTTTGTGTACACTCTACTGTATAATTACATAATTTGTTTTGTGAACAATGCGATTATGTACTACGATCACAAAAAAGAATACAAAATATAAAAAAATGATACAATTTTTGGATGGTTCTATTAACCCTAGAAGCCTAATCTACGTCTAGGAGACGTACACACATTCGAATATCGTTTGTATCTTTGTAACAGTTGAAGCTAGTGCCTCGTGCTCTTTGGTTACCTCGGTGGCCGACGGGAGCTAGAGGATGGTGACCCTATCGTTAAGGTAAGTCCCGCCATTTTTGATTTATCGAAGTGTTGCACGCCTGTGAGACGTATGTTTAGGCTTTGTGTAACTTCTAACTAAGATTGAGTGATTTTTACTTTTGTTTGTTTATCGTATATTTTATATCTGTCGGCGTTGTTTCAAGTATAAATATGCCACGGTCTTATATATTAGACGAAGACCTAATTTTTGCAATTTAAAACTAGGAAGACAATCCTTCTCAGGAAGATTCAGATTCCGAGGTTGAGAACGACCAGATTATCGACGGCATTCAATGCGAAGACGAAAATAATGAAGAGTCTGAGTACGTTTCGTCTTTACAAGAAACTGGACCCTCTGAAGAAACCAACCCAATCCTTATTGCAGAAGCTGGTCCATCGTCTGGCGCAGGCCATGTTTTACCACCTACCAACTCAAAGTGGATTTGATAGGTGGTAAAACATGGTTTGGTAGGTGAAAAAAATATGTCAAAATTTGTTTGTAATATTTTTTTTTTTTTTTTTTTTGTTTGTCTATACTGTTAGCCCTGTTGGCTATTACAGCGTCACCGGGGGAGCGGGTGGGTCTGGAGACCCACCCTTAACAAGGGGGGGCCAGATGGGCCCCCATGGGGAACGACGTCCCGAGGGCGTCTCAGATTGAGACACGGACCTCGGCTCGGGGCGTCATTAGTCAGGAGGGAAGCTAAGGACATTTGGACACTAGCGTCCTCCGACGGCAGAACGCCGGAGCAACGGAGCACTTACTCAGTTGGGACCTCGTCTGTACCGGTATAGACGGTGTGTGTCTGTATGTTGTGTGGTGTCAATTATGCCTACGCGTACACGTTATTACCTACTGTGAACGCGTCGTCGGGGTCAACGAGTACCGACTTGGGTCTTCTTTTTCTGACTAAAGTAGTCTTACGTGGTCTATATTCTGCGGCGTCAGCCACCAGTGGGTTCGGGTGTCGCTCAGCACGTTCAAAGTACTTTTGGGAGCCCCTTGAAGTACTGAGCGATGCACAGTGTGTCGTCTAGAACAAGCTAGCTGGACAAAATTATTTTTTAATGGATATAGGTTGCAAACCCTCTGCTAGATACTAATATGAATGATTTTATTAATTAAAATACTTGGAAACCCATAAAAGATGCAAAACTCAAAAATAATATGCATTCATTAAAAATAATGGTGTTTATTGCACGATTCGTAAGAAATATCAATTAAACTAATAGGTATTTAAAGCTAAATACATTATCTAACGATTAAACTAATATTATAAGAATAAATAAAACTAATTAATATTTACAACTTTAATTAAAAATTAATTAGTACACAATAAACCTATTAAATAATGACTAAATTATAACTTACTACTAAAAAAAGAATATTCATTGGATTATAATGAGGACAAACTTAGGAATTATTCATCATCACTAAGTTCATCCTCAGAAGAATCCTCTATACAATAATCTTCAGTATTAATATTTACAGTATTTACATTTTTTACGCGTCTCAGCTACCGTCACACGTTCATCCGGTGGCAAACAAGCTTTCTTGGCCTTACGAAGACTATGAAATGATGGAAATACCTGATGTCCAGCCAGCATACTCCACTTCCGCGTCTGTTTGTAGGCGTGACTAGTAGATTTAAGAGTCTATATAACACGCAAGTGCCTCATCACTTGTAAGGCACCTTTGCTGCTTGAGGTCACTCGACTTTCGTTCACTGAACTTTTCAGGATTCTCACTAACTTCTCGAATTAGTTTTGCGACGTTGCGTTTGCCTGATTGACGAAACGCTATTTCAGCAGCAACCAAAAGCTCCTCAGAGCTTCGTAACTGAACCAAATCATCGACACGTCGCCGTTTGGTTTTGGCACTTGCGTTTGCCAGGTCCACTGGTGGTCTCCCGGGACCAGGCAGTGAATGTGATGACGTTGATGCTCCTGCAAGGTCATAAGACACATTAAACTGTAAGTTTTCACCTTCTAGCCACTTAGCATTACAAGCTAAGAAACGATCCCGTATTCGGCTAGAATTCTCCCATTTCTCCGAAAGTTTCGAAGAAAAACGGGAAATTATAGTCTTGATGTCCTTCAAAGATGCTTCAGTTATGCCACTGAGGTCATGTTCTTGTAAAACAAACATGAAAAGCGCCTTATTTCGGTCACTTTTTGTATGTTTCACCCATTCTTCGAAAATATGGACTTTTGAGACTGTAAAACTGCTACTTGAAAAAAAATTAATAACAGCTTTTGGGCAAAAATGTGCAAAAAAAAATAGTTTTATTATAATTTAGAATAATGTGTCTATCAACTGAAAAAAATACAGACCGGGGATACGTGGATGTTTTTAGTAATAGTCTTTTGAATTTGAATTTCCGACGACTAAAAGGAAAACGCAACTTGCGGCGCTCAGATTCTAATTTAGTATGAATATAATTTTATTGTAACTACATAAAAAAAATGTACATACCCTTAGTAATAGAATCCATCACAAAAATTTACCATAACTACTAAAATAATCTTAGGAGATGCAATCGCGTCAGTAGCAAAAATGCGAATAATTTTATGCATTTAACCCAATTGTCTTATATACTACCCTCATTAACGATGTTATGTATGATTTATGTCAAAACAATTGTTGTTGGTGTAATTACCAACTAATACCCTAATTACCCCTACTAATGTTTCTAGGAAATCTTAAAGTTGTTTTTGTCCAGCTAGCTTGTTCTAGACGACACACTGTGCGATGGTCGGAAGGTCTAAATCTCTATGGAGATCGATGTTGCGTACGAACCACGGCGCCCCGGTTGCAATCCGTGTAAACCTGTTCTGAATCACCTGAAGGGGTTTCAGATTAGCGTGCGCAAAAGTTGGACTCGCATAGGACATGACGGAACGTATGCAAGCTTTGTAAAGTGTCATCTTATTGCGAAGGGACATTTTACTCCGCTTGCCTAACAGCGGATATAAACGACCTAATATGTAGGCCGCTCTGCTACGAACGGTCCTAATATGCGCAGTGAAAACTAACTTTCTATCTAACGTTACTCCTAGGTATTTTGCCTCGTCTTTCCAAGGTATCGGTTTATCAAAGAGTTTGATTTGCGGGAGGATCCTTGGGGGGCCCCGTTCGAAGAGCACCGAAACGCTCTTATCAGGGTTTACCTCGATCCGCCATTTCCGCAGCGAACTCTCGAGGGAGTCGACTGCGGATTGGAGACGTTGGTATATCTCCCAGTGATCCTTAGAGGACGTGTAAAGCGCGGTATCGTCCGCGTACATGGCAAGGTGCACTTTAGATCGTGGCCTAGGAATATCGCTAGCGTAGATGGAGTAGAGGATGGGCGAGAGAACTGAACCCTGGGGGACACCCGCCCTGATGGGGCGGGGGGTTGACAAAACGCCTTCCACTCTGTAGCGAAAGGAGCGATTCGACAGGTAGTCCCGTATGATGAGTACGAGTCTGTCCGACACCTTGAACTGGTATAGCTTGTACACCAGTCCATTGTGCCAGACCCTGTCGAACGCCTTAGCTACATCGAGGAAGAGCGCTCCTGTCCTATGCTTCTTGGCCCTCACAGTGGCCCCTATCAGTATGTGCTCCGTGAGGCGTTGCACCTGATGGGAACATGAATGGTTGGCTCTAAAGCCGAACTGCTCATTTGGGATGATTTTGAGTCTCTCGACTTCCGATCTAAGTCTACAGAGGATGATTCTCTCATATACTTTCCCTAAGGAACTAAGAAGGCTAATGGGACGGTAACTACTAGGCAGATGCCGGGGTTTGCCCGGCTTATGGAACCCTATCACTATGGCCTCTTTCCACTGGGCCGGAAACGAGCAACCGGCCAGTAGAGCGTTAAAAATGGTAACCAATAGGTAAATTAAAGGAGGCGGAAGAAGCTTTATCACTTTGTTAGTGATCCTATCGGGACCTGGCGATTTCTTGACGTGAAGCGCCCTAACTATGGACGTCACCTCGTCTAGGTTCGTTTCCTTGATTGGCGGACCGGCCGGTGGCTGAGAACACATTATATTGACCGATTTGTCGACTATTTCGACATGATCGCGATCAACCGATTGAGCAGACAGACGGCACTGGCTCTAATTGTAATATAATATAAATTGTAATATAATGTAATATAATATAATAGTAATCTCTCTCTGTTTGTAATAAATGTAAAAAATCTGTGTGTGGCTAGCAAAAGGTTGACTGCTTCTAAAGTAAAGCTAGACTTTTAAAGTCTAATTAGTTGTAATGTTTGTTCTAAGAATAAATAATTAGCTTATAAAAATGATATTCTAAAAAAATAATATATGTATTAGTTGATTTTGAAGAAGTAATTTTTTATGTTTCAATTTCTGCATATTGTTTTTTCGTCATAATGAATAACTGTGATTATAGTTATAATTATTAACAGTGTTGTTTTATTTTTAATTTATGTTCCAAATTCAAATTGGTGCTTAATAATAATGGAAGTAATTAAATAATATACCTAAAATAGGGGTTTTTAAATGTGCACGCCTCTGAGACGTATATTAAGGCTTTGTGCACGTCCGAAATAGATTAGGCTTCTAGGGTTAAGAAACTATTTTTTTTTTATTTATGTCTTTACAAGTATGTAATTATTGTTAGTAATTTGTATTGACACGAAGTAGGTAATATCTGTTTACCTAACACAACGGCCTTAGTAATAAACTCGGTGTAACTTAAACCTAGCATAGCAACCTTAATTTAAAGTGCTAACAAATTTAAAACATCGTTTTACCAACTCTCACCCTAGTTTAAGTTCGATATAATCATCGTAACCGGTTGGTTGGTTACGATGATTATATATAAATAACACTTTTTACTGTAACATCAAAACTTCGCTATATTTTAGATTCTATTGATGTTACAAATATCAGAGTGCTTAGTATATACTAAAAAATCAATTGGCTTTTAACTAAATACAAGGAAATGAAGAAGTAATAGTATGGTTATTCCAATGTCTAGGAGAAAAACGAAAATATTAAAAATATTGTTTGGTGTTAATTTTTTGGTGGTGAAATAACAGAAATAAACAGGGAGATGATTTATCTGCACTGCTTCAGATATTAACAGCATTAAGTTATCATACAACTTATATAACTTATATATATATATATATATATATATATATATATATATATATATATATATATATATATATATATATAAGTTATATATAAAAATTAAGTTTTCTATACCGACAGGGTTCAGAAATTCCTTGTAAAACACCAAGTGTAAATAGGATCTTCAGCAGTGCTAATATCGCAATATAATAATTGTAATTGAAATGAAAATAAAATTACAATAAATCTGAAAACGGAATTCTTGTATGGTAGCATAATACGAGGTACCTACTACACAAAACACCAAAGTAAATGTTAATAGAATGTTTTAATTAGATGTAGTTTCCAAAAACCTTATCGAAATACAAAATGAAGCTTAAAAATAATGCACTTTCATTGAATTACAACATAACGCTTAAAAAGAGTTTATAATCTCATCTACTTGAATCCACATGAGTAAATTGTTATTTTCTTTAATTAGTATCGTGGCTTCAATAATTCTCTTAGAAGTTGCTGCAATAAAAATATATTATAAGCAATGAGCAATACAAGAATTAGAATAGTAGGTGTTGATTTCATATTGTAATAACATTGTAATTATACCTTTTCCTCTTTTGTTCGTATCTTTCAGTTAGTACGTGCGTTATTTTTTATTAGACATTTTATAATTCTTATAAATTAAACTAATAATTAATTATTATATTTACTACTGAGTTAAAAAATCATAATACGTCAACATTGAAAGTACCAAAGTATATTATAGGAAAAACATAGTTTTTAGTTTTTTTCGCAAGTTTATATATGAATTCCGACGTTACCGTTTTGTGCATTTGATATAATGATAGAATAGTTATGAAAATGTTATACCGAGTTTATTAGTAAGAAATTATTCTTACATTATTCACAGCTTAAAACGAATATAACTATTCATAGTTTAAAAACGATATAACCATTGCATAGTTATTTTTTATAAGTAACAGGGTTATAGTTAAAATGATTTACAATCACTAATAACACTATGATAAAGGGATTTATATTTATACTAGCTATTGCCCGGAACTTTTTATGGCTATAATCATAAGCCACATAAATATATTTTTTACAGTCAAAGTGGACGCAGTCACGAGCAACAACTATCTTTTATAAAGTACTTTCCCTGAGTAAGTAAGTGTAAAATTCTTTTAACAAGGCTTTTTTTTCTATATTACACGGGCGAAGCCGCTGGGAACAGCTAGTATTTCATAAGCCGTGCTTCATGATAATAATAATTATAATGTTTAATATTTTTACAATTTAAATAAAGAAGTGTGGAATTAAAAATAATTATTGTGTTAAGAATTTAACATATTTATAAGCTCATTTTATTAGAGTTTTTCTTAATTGGAGATATTTTAATAGCATCATTAAGTTCAACCACATTAATATTTAATAAGAAAAAACTCTTTCGTTTAGATGAATTATTTAGTAATAAAGTATCAGTTTTTATTTTTTTTATGACGTAAAATATTATTTTTTATATTTTCTACATTTTATCTTTTGGTGAACATGATTGCTTTAAAGTAATCAAAACGTCGAGATAAATTTTAAAATGTAATGTTGTAAATGTAAATCTTATTCCACTAGAGCTTAATCATACATTGCTAAGTTCAAAGCATTGTCAAATTAAATGCATCGATATAAACATTATTTAAGTTAAGCTTTATAATAGTACAAATATTTGGGTTTTCTATTATTATTCTAATAAAGTCAAAGGTTTTATATTTGTTTATAATATTTATTTTACATCAGATGCGGAGTAACTAATTCACGTTATCTACTTAACGTATAACGTTACGAGTTTACAAACATTCACAGATTTATAACAAAGATACCGATAAACTATGTGGATAATATTTTTATGGGACAGCGCATATTATGTCGTGTATAGATTCCGCTTATCTTCTTTGATATTATATATGAGAAATATCTCTCCTTCGTTGATTTTATGGTATTCTGCCGATGTATTTAGATTTTATTGTTACATTTTTATTATGTCGGATTCATTATTTCATATTTTCTTTGTACACAAAATTGATTATAAGTACTCCTGTTTGTTATACTTATTGGCAAAGAGAGAGAGAAAGTTAGTTTAGCAGGCGTTTATAAAATAGAGCTTTATGTCCAATCTTATCTGTCCTTTGAACCTTCATCAAAAGGTAACATTGAAAATATTCTGTTTTACACTTTGAGATTTAGTTTTGAAGTGACACCGATACCCACTCAAAAAGATGTGATTTGGGAAAATATTAGGCAATGGCGATGTCCTTGAACTAACTTACATATGATTAAATCAATGTTTTAACTTCTCTTTTTAATTTAATTTTAATGAAGGTAAGCGGTTCAGTGTTGTAGTAAAATATGAGCTTACAAATTTAATTAATGTATAAGAATTTTATTACTTTACTTAAAAAAATATATATATTGTCATAAATTTCAAAAATCGTTAAGTATTTTTTGCTTGATGCAAATCCAAACAAAAAGAACAATGGCACATAATAAAAAAACACCCAAATATATTTTTAAATAATAATGATGTTGTTAAATATTTCATTTAAAAATTACGAGTTAAAAATTGTCTATAAAATTTCATTATTACAAAAGTAATAATGATTTTTTGTACACACGTAACATTTTTACAGTTCGTATTTTTTGGAATACTTTATATACATTTTATTTTTAAGATAAAGCCCAGTGATTTATAAGCGGCATTAACAAGTGTATATCAATGGGATGTACGTAAGCCTGAATTAATTATAAACTAGCTGTTTCCCTCGACTCCGTTCACGTGTTTATTGACAATGTTTTTATTTTTCTAAATTTTTTTAACTTCCCGCAAATTTTTTTTTTTAACAAAATTATCCTATGTTACTTTTAATACCTCCAAAAGTATGTGTACAATGATTCATAATGATTGATTGAGTAGTTTTCGCGTGAAAGCGTAACAAACTTACATTCGCATTTACAATATTAGTGGGATAAGAATAACTAAATCACGTATACAAGATATTTTCAGAAGCTCTACTTTCTTCTTTACCAAAATGTTGTTTAGGAACACTTAAAAAGATTTCAAAAATGTTTAATAATTCCTTGCATATATTGATAATTAATAATTAATAAATAGTTTAATAAAAATATCTCGTTCAACATTTTGAAATGCAATGGGTTATTATTACTGAAGTAAATATTTAAATTTTTTGCTCTATTGTAAGAAAAAAGGATACTAATATGAGGCCTTTTCCGTACGAAAGATTTTTAAATTTAACCTATCTTCTTTTTTCTTTTTTAATTTAATTAGCTAAGTTCAAATTAATGCCTTTCGTTGTTTATTTAAGTAAATTAAAGTCTTAAGTACCCTTGTATTGGCGAGATATCTGTAAGTAACAAAAAACATTTTTTTCCTTATAACTCTTACCTTGGGATTTCTTATAATTACATCAACGAGTTGTTGAAGTTAATGTAATTGTTTGAATAAATTTGTTCAGTAAAATATTAACCTAAATTTTAGTAACAGTAGCTACTATAATAACATACTTAATTAAACTCCCAATGCAATGAATTTAGTGAACGTAACAAACGAATATTTATTTACATAAAATAGAATTTATAGCAACTTTGAAGAGCTTTTACAGTATATGAATGGTATTCTTTTATAGTGTGTTTGTTATGCCTTTGTATTTTTAACAGTCTTTTTTATGTTTTGTAGCTGGAACCAGCTTCCTTTGATCTAATAAAAACAATTAAGAATCCCTTTATATTATATAAAAAGATGATAAGTGTTTTGACACAAAAATATTTTCTAACAAAACATTATTTAGTGAAAGAGGAGCGCAACAAATCCGTGCGACGTGTCTTCCTCAAGAGGTCGCTAAAGCGTTCAGTACAAACGTTAAACCTTTCATTTTATAAAAACGTTTTAAATATTGAAGTATATTGTTGTGTGAAGAAGAAGAGATTAGCTTTCTTTATTTTTTCATTTAGTAATAGATATTATCTTTATTTTTATAGCTTTGTGCAATGTATTTTATTAAAAGTATATAATAAGAAAACCTTTTTTTGTAAAATATAAGTATTCGAACAATAAAACTACATTCTACATGCAACCCATGTACTTCGTACGGCCAATAAAAATCGTGCTTGGTTCAATCAATAATATATATATATTTTAAAATTTAATCTTTAACAAGTCACAGTTTAAGAATTGTCTGTAAATCTGACTTGCGTAAAAATGTCTATTCTAAAATATTATACTAGACTTAATTTTGGACCATTTTACTTATGAAGTTTGAATTACTTAGCAACTTACTTATAGCAACAAAAAATAACAAAAAATAAGGTAATAACCTCCAACCAAAAGGTTAACATTAATAAATTTGCTTTTGCATTAGAAAAACTAGCTACACATCCATGACTTTGCATAAAGTAGTTGAAGAAAATGGCTTTATGTAAGTACGATATACTTTATTTATATCTATACTTGTAGTTTTTTCAATAAAAAAAATAGAAAACGCCACTATTGGGTTGATAAGTTGTATTAAGTAATGAAAAACATTACTGTTGCTTTTGTCTATTACTAAAAAAATATAACCTGAAAAAAAAAACTTTTGCACTCTAAAAAATCTTAACTTAAAATTTTAAAATAAACTCTGTCTTATTACAAAAAAAAAACACAAAATAAGACAAACAAATTATCGTCACTTTTTTCACTATTTGATTAGATATTTAACTCCTTCATCATAAACTCGGACTTTATTTAAATTTTATTTTATTTTTAAAATAGTAGCAGGTCTATAAAAAATTGAATAAACATATTGTAGTGTTAAAATTTTATCTGTGGGGTTTTTAATGATTCGAAATCTTGATATGAACTTCATCAATAGTTCTTTTTCATACGCATTGCGATTTTTGATTGAGGAAATCGATCGTACAAAAATAGATTTTGAGGAAACGTAAGAGACCTAGATTTTAAATTCAGTTCAAAAGCTTTAACTTTGTTGTTTTGTTTTGTATTTTCAAGTTTTATATACATAATAAGCATTATTATTATAAAATAAATTATCTTTGTCTCCGTTTGTTTATCGAATATGAAAAAAATCAACTAAAACATTAATATCCGTTTTTAAATTAAAAAAAATAATATGAGAATCATAGTCTTATTGAAAACCATGTGATAATCATGCAAAATAATATTATTCGACATTAAAAATTGATTTCTGTAATAATATTATTTAAAATTACGCATTATAGATACTACTGAATACTCAGTAAAAAGAAATAACTAAGTTGGAGAAGATAATTTGCAAAATATTGTAACATATAAAAAATTCTCTATACTCCCAATACCGTGAATCTAGTTTTAATTTTTAAAAACATTTACTCCATATTACATCATGCACTAGTAGGTAGCAAGAAGCTTTACAGTTGTATTTTATTAATTTAATAAAAAATGTTTTGCAAGTTTATAATCATGTCATCAATGTGCCTTAACAAAATAACGTGTTTTTATGGGTTTAGTAAATTATCGAATATGGATCTACATAAATATAGAATGAATAATATACCGATATGGGCAGGGATTCAAACCTGCTACCTCTGGGAAATCTTCCCGTCGCTTTAACAATTGAGCTCAATTATTCATTAGCTTATTTATATATATTTTTTAATTTGAATAAACTTAACATGGCTTTACATGTTTATATATTTTCAAACATTAGTAATGGGTCTTAAATGGTGTTATGGGACTTCTGAGACTTTGCTATAATATTTACTCACGAGCAACCACATTATAATTATCATAGCCCAATTGTACTACATAAATACTTGATATTTAGTTCATAAATTAATAGCATATTTAAATTTATATCTTACCTACAGACAGGCAAAATAGGTTGCAGTATAATATTTTTTGGACATCCCAAAAAGACAAGACACGCCTTAAAAATATTTATTCCAACACACAACTACTGAAAAGTATTTTTATTTTTTTACAAACACTCGTTAAAGGATTATATTTTCTCTATTAAAAGTTGTGTTTACAAGTAACAAAACAAAAAGGGGTAGTGTTTTTACCTGCTCAAAGACTATCTATGTTTTATTTTGTAACTTACAACTTTTATCCACGGACACGTTGCCCGTGCAATTTTCACTTTAAGTATATATTTGTACCATGCTTAACATAAAAATTAGAGATAACAAACTTAAAAATGCTTAAAAAGGAATATCTTAAACATTATGTTGGTAAACAGTTGCATTTTACTCCCTTTTACTACTTGATAATAATGTTAGGCTTCGTTTTTATGTGGAGGCTTCGGCCTGTTGTTGTACCTCTGCCTTCTCCTTTAGTCGTTCCCAAACACTTTCTGATGCTAGTTCTTTGTATCCACCGCTATCCTTAGGTTGTTTGGTCCCGTATTATGATGTGGCCTAAGATATTCGAGGTTTCCATCGGTTTTCGTATACGACCAGTGATGGTTTCTCTTTATGACAGCTCTCCACATTTCACGACCCAGTCAAACTTACGCAATATAAACTGAATAGTCATAATTCAATTAATGTGATTGTACGGGATAACAGAAATATTGAAATAATACTATTTTTACGGATTTATCTCGCGTATAATGAATTAAATTTTTAATTTACATTTTAAATCTAACCCGACGTTTCAAATGCTTTGCAGCAATAGTGTTCACGGTAAGACGAGACGGAGGTGTCTGTCAGTTTAACTGACTTACTGATAGACACCTCGATCTCGTCGGGTTAAATTTAAAATGTAAATTTAAAATTGTATTCATTATACGCGAGTTAATTCCGTTAAAATAGTTTTATTTCAATGTGTAGTACTCGTGAAAATCTTAAAAACACTAGAACAGCTAGAACAGAAGTATCCAACGAAACTTTGAGGATTTAAGACTATTTCTTGGGAGGAACAATGTACATTATGATCTTATAATCTTAACTGAATGCTGGTTGTGTGCTGCTGAGTGCTGAATGATGGTGATTTTATAATCTTAACTGATTGCTGAGTATTAAAAATAATAATTAAGATTGAAAGCATACCACGTTTTTATTAGTATCAAACACATTAACCAAGACAGGGGCGTAGTTGTAGGTGTACAAAATAAATTAGATAATTTTACAGCATAAGAGTCTAAACTTATAGATGCTGATTGCCTTTTAATTAAAATAAGTAACTATTCGAGTTTATAGTTAAAAAAAAAGTTTATTCATAAATGCTATTACTTTCAACATTTAAAATGAATATTATTTAAGCCATTGATAATGTGAGGAGAACATTATAAAAATAGTAGTGGTGAATTTAGTAATTGTAGTAATCTTCTGGCTTAAATATACATTAACAACTTGATTATGAACATAACTCAATATTCAATATCATATAAGGTTAATAATTCATAAACAAGTTAAAATGTAGCCATAGAGCTCCTTATTGTTTCTTTTCAAAGACTATATCATAGATATAACAAACTTTTACACAGATAAGATTTAAATAAATAATCTTTTCATTTATCACCTTTTTTTAAAGCTTAAGAGCATAGGCACTTTTACTAAGGTAAAAAATGCCTAATTGTGTGACGTTAGAAATTAAATGATAGATAATAGGTAATTACTACTCGATGAGTAAATGTATCTTTTTTAAATTAACAAATTTGTACATCATTGTTGCCTATTATGTACTTTTTATTTTAAATTTTACACCGTTTAACACAAATTATTATTATTATTCGGTAAAATCTGGTCAAGAAAGCAAATACCGGCATCATTCGGAAAAGCCCTTTTTGTCCTCATTCCGAAAAACGACAATGTCAATAATCCTAAGAATACTAGACCGATAGCCCTAACAAATACAATTTCTAAAATATTTTTCTCTTTTTTACAAACAAAAATGACGCAATTCATGATTAACAATAGATATTTCAGGCCTAATCACCAGAAAGGGTTCTTGCCCGGAATTTCTGGATGCCTGGAACATAATACGTTAATATCGGAAAGCCTTAAAGATGCTAGAACTAGCGAGAGACAAATTACGGTTTGTTGGATAGACTTAGAGAACGCCTTTGGGTCGGTACGACATGAACTGATGATGTTCGCTCTTAAATGGTACAACTTTCCTACGGTAGTCCGCGACATTATTGCATCATATTATTCAAAATTAAAATTCTCTATAATTTTTACTGAAAACCACTCAAAACCACTTAATTATAACGTTGGTGTATTTCAGGGCTGTTGTATTTCTCCTATTATATTTAATATAGTTATTAATATTTTAATAGACAAATTAATTAAAAATGAAAAAAAGTGGGGTTATCGGTTTAAGTTCAACAACAAATATACAGAATCCATACTAGCTTTTGCAGATGATCTCGCGATACTGACACGTAATCCGAAACAAGGTCAGGTACTTTTAAATGTAGTTGAGGATTTCTGTACGTGGACGGGCGGATTGAGGACAAAACCAAGTAAATGTTTTAGTCTGTGTCTGGGTAGACGGGATACCAAATATACCTCTTACGATCCGGGTCTTATAATAGGCGGTCAGTGCGTTAGTACGGTTACGGAAGCAGCTCCGTTTAAATTTTTAGGTAAAAAAATCGATTACCAAGGCCGTACTCCATCGTTGGATGTAATAGTCGATAGCTTTTTAAACGATCTCAAAAAGGTAGACAACCAACCAATAAGTAACGTCAAAAAAGCTTGGATTTACGATAATTATTTAACATCACGTCTAAATTGGCCTTTCCTCGTGTATGATATAAATAAAACCCTTTTGTCAAAGTTAGATGCAAGCGTCATAAAGACATTGAAGTTATGGCTCGGGTTAGCGCACTCAGCGGACTCTTCAACCTTATTTAGAGACCGTAACAACTTTGGATTAAAATTAAAGAAACCATCGGAGCTCTACAAACATCTAAGAGTTACCAAAAGACATATCATCGGAAAATCTAAAGATGATACTGTAACTTCTCTCCCAAAAGACAAAGTTGCCTCAGAGCTCGAGTCACGACTTCAATTCCATAAAAAGTTTATGATAGGTGCTCAAACGAATAAAGTAGGGCTAGGATCAAGTAGGAAAGTTCAAGACATAGACATAACAAAATCTTTTATTCGACAAGACGAAAACGATAATTACCGACTCCACGCGATGAGCCTAGAAATTCAAAACGAATGGGTGACCATAGGAGATTTTTGTATTCCACTAGCTTTGAAGTGGCGCACCTTAATTTATGATTGGTCCCCAGCATTATTAAAATTCTATCTTAATGCATTCCAAATGACTCTCCCAGATCAAAGTAATTTAGTAAGATGGGGCAAAGCCACCGAAAAGTCTTGCAACATCTGTGGGGAGGCAATAGGAACCGCGAAACACCTATTAGTAGGGTGTAGGGTACTTCTAGATAAGGGTCAATACTCGCGTCGCCACGACAAGGTATTAGAAATTATACGGGAAGCGGTTAGTCTTTCAGTAGCAAGAGCGCGGAAGGGTATAACAACCACCGAACGATCTATAGAATTCGTAAAAGAAGGCTCCTCCAAAAAATCAAAAGCGAAGCCTTATTCAATATTAGGCGCGGCTCCTGATTGGATTCTCATGATGGACACGTATGAAAAGCATTACAAAATCCCTGGGGATGTTGGTGTTTCGTCATCCAGACCGGACTTATTCCTGTATTCGAAACATCTGAGGCGCGTGATACTTGTGGAGCTTACTGTTCCTTGGGAAACAAACATCCCAAGGGATCACACATTCAAGCTCAATAAGTATTACGAACTAACCAACGAACTGATCGGGAATAAATTTATAGTTAGTTTGTACGCGGTAGAAGTGGGAGCGAGAGGTATAACAGCAAAATCTCTCTATAGCCTACTTAAAGATCTTGGCCTTTCTAGAACAAGCATCGGTTCATTTCTAGAACGTACTTCAAAGGCGGCATTAGTAGGTTCTTTCCAAATTTGGTTAGGTAGGGAGAGGAGTGTGGAGAGTGAAGGTGAACGTTTTTGCGCATAATAAAGGGGCCCCTTAAACCTACTCCTGGGTCGCAAGTCCCAGGCACTGCTTGCACTCCTCTCCTTGCAACGCGATGGGCCCGGCACCCGCACGGTGAATCCATGGATTGCTAAGAAGCTTCGTCTGGATAATTACTGAATATAAGATCTCTCTTACCGCAAAGAATCGCCAACGACAGTCCTACTATTCTTTAAAGCACTTTATGACACTGTTCACAAATACACTAAACTGTTTACCATTTAAACACTTAATTATCACTGTTAAACAACTTTGTTTCTCGATCTCACACTCAGCGGTTTATTATAACTGTTACACTTTTATCACAATAATACCACCCCACAACTTGTACTCCCAATTTCATACAATGCCTTCTCTTAACCGAGCTGCGATTTATATACTTCTTATTCTTAGTCAAATCAGTATCCAATATTACATTTATTTTATCAATTAAACTTCTATACAGACATTCAATTGTTTTAGTCAAACCAACAAATTATATCTTTATTTTTAGTCAAAACCAAACTACTACATGTATAAAAGCTAACAGCTCGGCCATCCTAAACATAACGAGTCCGCTCGTTATCAAAAACCATTTACTTGCAATATTAATTCTGAAGTAATTTGTAAATCTAATTATTATAATTGTAAATTCACAAAATCTAATCTAAAGTCTATATATTATGATACATTAATATTTATACATTTTTCGGCCATCATATATAAATAATTGGTCCTCCAATTTAGAGAACGTTTTGAAATTTATAGACTTAACAATTTCAACTATAATAATCAATTGGTATAAGTTGTCTGATTACGTGTTCAATCTGGCTCAGCAGCCTCATTAAAAAAAAAAATCTACTGGACACAAAAATTTTGCCTCATAAATCATAATCATAGTCATAGTCATAGTCAGTTCAATATCCTCAATGTACCAAATACTACTCAGAAGTTGGCTTATCGGCCTCATGCGAGTATTTGATCTTCTCAAACGCTACTCAAAAATTGGCTTATCGGCCTCATGTGAGCGCTTGATGTCCCTATACCTCAAATGCTACACTCATCATTTGGCTTATCGGCCTCATGTGAGCATTTGATGTCACTAGTCATAGTCAGTTCAATATCCTCAATGTACCCAATACTACTCGGAAATTGGCTTATCGGCCTCATGTGAGTGATCAGACAACAAAACCCTCATCCACATAAAATACTTTTTAGAAAACAATTCAAAGTAATTACTTTTATCATCATAGTATATTCTAATACTATGATGATAAAAGTAAATGTTTTAGTCTGTGTCTGGGTAGACGGAACACCAAATATACCTCTTACGATCCGGGTCTTATAATAGGCGGTCAGTGCGTTAGTACGGTTACGGAAGCAGCTCCGTTTAAATTTTTAGGTAAAAAAATCGATTACCAAGGCCGTACTCCATCGTTGGATGTAATAGTCGATAGCTTTTTAAACGATCTCAAAAAGGTAGACAACCAACCAATAAGTAACGTCAAAAAAGCTTGGATTTACGATAATTATTTAACATCACGTCTAAATTGGCCTTTCCTCGTGTATGATATAAATAAAACCCTTTTGTCAAAGTTAGATGCAAGCGTCATAAAGACATTGAAGTTATGGCTCGGGTTAGCGCACTCAGCGGACTCTTCAACCTTATTTAGAGACCGTAACAACTTTGGATTAAAATTAAAGAAACCATCGGAGCTCTACAAACATCTAAGAGTTACCAAAAGACATATCATCGGAAAATCTAAAGATGATACTGTAACTTCTCTCCCAAAAGACAAAGTTGCCTCAGAGCTCGAGTCACGACTTCAATTCCATAAAAAGTTTATGATAGGTGCTCAAACGAATAAAGTAGGGCTAGGATCAAGTAGGAAAGTTCAAGACATAGACATAACAAAATCTTTTATTCGACAAGACGAAAACGATAATTACCGACTCCACGCGATGAGCCTAGAAATTCAAAACGAATGGGTGACCATAGGAGATTTTTGTATTCCTTTAGCTTTGAAGTGGCGCACCTTAATTTATGATTGGTCCCCAGCATTATTAAAATTCTATCTTAATGCATTCCAAATGACTCTCCCAGATCAAAGTAATTTAGTAAGATGGGGCAAAGCCACCGAAAAGTCTTGCAACATCTGTGGGGAGGCAATAGGAACCGCGAAACACCTATTAGTATTTATTTATTTTATTTATTTATATCTTTTCCACTTAGAATCATAATCAGTGATCACTTGTGTACGTCAACATGGAAATGTCAGGAGGGCCTATTACGATACTAGATTTATCGTAATAAGCCCTTCTGAAAAAGCACTTTCCATCTTAATGTTAAAGCTATGAGGGTTCCAAACGCGTCCTGGTCTGAGCAGAACCACACAACAAACTCAGCCGGATATATTTTTTGTTATTGTGATCACTGTTTCACAAACGTCAAACTTAAGTGCAATTTTGGAACAACTAGAACCTTTGCAATCAATCTGAAAAGAAGCCTAATGATTTCAGGCAACGAAAATTAAATAATAATAACAGAAAAAAATATATATATATAAATCTTCGGCCTGCCACACAACCAGTCACCGCAAGCAGCACCCGTTCACGAGCATAACACAAGAGCCAGCCATCACCCCCTTCGCACATATTTGAGGGAGGGAGGCAACCCGACTACCGATGCTACCGCAAGTAGTGACTTCTAAGGAATCGGTGTGATGCAGAAGGTCGATAAAGCAAAATTAATTTACAACAAAAAACAAATTGCGGAGATTACTAGCTATTCGCAATACAATACAGATTCATTCCCAGGCCATACAGTCGTCGATGTAATCCTTTACACTGTAGTAGGATTTTTTTATTAAATTATTTTTAAAATATAATTTAAATTTATTTAATGACAGGCTAAAGGCTTCATTTGGGAGCTTATTATAAAAACGTATACAATTACCCTTAAAGGATTTACCTATTTTATGGAGCCTAGTGCCGGGCATAGCAAGTTTATTTTTATTTCTTGTATTAATTTTATGTAAATCACAATTTTTCTTGAACTTTGAAATATTTTTATGAACGTAAATTAAGTTTTCATAAATATATTGGTTATAAACAGTCATAATTTTAAATTCTTTAAATTTGTTTCTTAAAGAGTCTCTTGGTCTCATATTATATATTGCGCGAACAGCTCTCTTCTGCAATGTAAATATGGTATCAATGTCAGTCGCATTGCCCCATAAGAGTATACCGTATGACATTAAGCTATGAAAGTAACTAAAGTAAAGTAATCGAGCAGTTTCCATATTTGTTAATAGACGTATTTTTTTAACCGCGTATGCAGCAGAACTTAGTCTGCTTGACAAATCAAATATATGAGGACCCCATTGCAATTTTTCATCTAAAGTAATGCCCAAGAAAGTAGTAGTTTTGACCAAGTCCAAATCCTCATTATTTAATTGTACATTGGTTCTAACATTTTTAATATTTGGTAAACTAAATTTGACACATTTCGTCTTTTTTTTATTGAGCAATAAATTATTGGCGTTAAACCATTGTACAACATCTGAGAGAGCATTGTTTACATCGTAAATAACAGATTGCCGTCTATTAACTTTAAAAGTAAGAGAAGTATCATCAGCAAACAACACTATCCCATGTTTTTCCCTCACTAGGTGAGGCAAGTCATTTATGTAAATGAGAAACAAGAAAGGCCCTAAGATAGAACCCTGTGGCACACCTATCTTTACCAAAGAACCAGGGGAACGTTTTCAGTTTACATCAACTTTTTGAATTCTATCATTAAGATATGAACTAATTAAATCTAGGGACTTATTTTTAACTCCATAATGTTCTAACTTTTTTATAAGGATTTCATGTTGAACGCAGTCAAACGCCTTAGATAGATCACAGAAAATGCCAAGTGCATCCTGTGATCCTTCCCAGGCTTCAAATATGTTTAGTAATAGCTCAACACCAGCATCTGTTGTAGAGCGACCGGCAGTGAAACCAAACTGGTTTTTGTGTAAGAGATTGTTTTTACTGAAATATGCCACCAGTTGATTAAGAATTATTTTCTCAAAAATCTTACTAAAAGTGGGTAAGACTGAAATAGGTCTATAGTTACTAGGATCTAATGAACAGCCGGATTTGAATAATGGAGTTATTTTACTTTGTTTCATTAGATCAGGAAATATACCATATTCTAAACAATTATTAAATATTAATGCTGAGTCTGGCGCTACAATGTCAATTATAGACTTAAGTATGTCAACAGAAAACCCCCAAAGATCACTAGTCTTTTTAACGCTAATTGATCTAAATACTTTGATTACTTCTTGAGCATTAACTTTTTCAAACTTAAAACTGCTAACACATTGATCTACATTCTCTCTAAGTAAACCCATAGCTGCAGCGGTAGAAGAATTTAAAGATAACGTTGTAGTCACTGGAATATTAGTAAAAAAGGTTTCAAAAGCAGTAGCAACCTCGAGGTCAGACGTAACATATTTATTATCTATATTTAATTTATAGTCGATCCTCTGGGATTTAGCTCTTCCAGTTTCCTCATTAATTATTTTCCAAGTAGTTTTTATTTTATTATTGCTATTTCCTATTTTATTTTTAATATGTTGATTTTTAGCTATTTTACATTGTTTTTTAAAAGATTTGGAAAATAATATTACCTCATCCCTAAACTCATTACTAGTATTAAACATCAATTCCGCATACATATTATATAATTTTTCTCTATTTTTGTGTAACTCAGCAGATGTCCAATCACTAAACACTAATTTATCATTAACAACCACTGTTTTTGGAGTAAATATAAAGTTAAATAATTTAGTGAAAGTACTAAAAAAGTCATTATACATAATATTGGGGTCTGAATTTTTCATCAAGGGCAAATAGCGTACTAAGCCATTTTTAATTTGTTCGATACGTTCTACAGTCACTGGTATAAAATTTAATTTCTGTTTTGATTTTTCTTTCTTGCTACAACTGAATTTAATGAATTGGCCATAGTGGTCAGAATCTAATGTATTGAATAAACATTTAAAATTTGGAATAACACTTGTAAAAATGTTATCAATACAAGTGGCACTAGTGGTTGTGACTCTAGTAGGCTCCATAAACATGTGTAAAAGATTATAAGATTTGAACAAATTTAAAAACTTTATACTTATTGAATTTTGTTCAAGAATATTAATATTGAAGTCTCCACAAATGATTACCTTTTTACTAGAATGTGATAGTTTATACAATACCTCATCCATAATCTTTTCAAAATGTTCAAAGTTAGATGACGGTGGCCTATAAACATTTACAATTATGAACTCTTCTAATTCAACTGAAGCAAGTTCAGTTGTCCGCTCAACAGAGTGGCTCACTATGTCCTTGCGTTCTTTGAATTTTATCTGTTTATTTAAAATAATTAAAGAGCCACCATGTATTGAATTAACTCTGTTGAACGAACTACCAACCTGGTGGTTATTGAAATTAAATATTAATTCATCATTCTTAAGCCAATGCTCAGTGACACAAAAAATATTAATATTAAAAGTATTTAAAAACAATTCAATTTCTAATTCCTTATTTCTAATACACTGAATGTTCTGATGAACCAGTTTATGTTATGGTTTTATTATTTATTTTAACAATTTTTGTATTTCTATGATCATCATTAATATCATTATTTGATATCTTAATTATTTGGCTAGAGGATATCTCTACTGTCTTAATGTCTAGTTTAAACTACTACTAATACTACTATTACTAGTTGGATTTATTTCCAAGCTGTTTTTACTTATACAAGTAACTAAATGCTGTTCAATAGAAACAATTTTAGCCAAATTATTAGCTGTCATAGTAAAATAATATAATAGCGATGAAGCTACCTGTCTTTTAATATATGGAGATAGGTAATACCTACCATTAGTCAAATTATAGAAGTTACTAACATTAGTGTTAGTGTCAATCACATGAAATTTGTCATTATACAAACATAAATTGTGTATCAGTAAGTTTATCTTATATCTAATTTTATTTTCGGCCTGTGGCAAACCTTGATTATAGGGTAATGAAAACCAGACAATTTTATTGACATCTAAGTTACTTATAGTTTCAAAACATTTTTTAAATTCCAAATAATTTACATTATCTCTATTTCCTACAAAAATTATTATATTTGTTGACTTAGTAAATTGTTTACTTGAATTCTTTATTTGTCTAGTAATATTTATTAAATTATTGTCTGGTGAACAGCTGTTGAAAACATTTTGTTTTTCAAAATAAGAATTTAGTACAGATCCCATTCCTTTTCTAATATTATCGCTATACATATAAGTATCATATACAGGAGTTAATTTGAGGGAGCCACTGTTATTAGAAACAGGGATATCAATCTGTCACACAATATTTTAGCGGGGGAGGACAATGTTGGTTTTACAGAAAATAACTTATTACACTCAATTGAACAACTGTTAGTCTGTGAGTTCATACATTCCAAACTATTTTGTGATTTTTTAATAGTTCATCTACTTTTAACTTTTGTTCGCTTAGCATGTTTTGTGTGTTTTCATATTTTTTTGTAACACTTCTTAAAGTAGTCTGCAAACGGGCTAAATGTGTTTCTAATAATTGTGTGTCAGATTCATATCTCCTATTTCTATTTTCTAATTCTATATTACAAAAGTTGTTTTTTTTTAACAATTTATTTTTATTAATAATTGATTTTGTAAAAAACTTGTTCTTTTTAGTTAATTTTTGAATTTTCTTAATATATCTATTAATTCTAATATATTTTTTTAATTTCTTATTGCTGCAGCTACCCAGCCTTTGTGAGTTCAATGTGTCATTTGTTAAATCTATAGTGACACAGGGGTTTTTAGCTGCTGTAGTCGGGGAGTTGACCAACTGAGAAGCGCTGCCAATTAACTCTTCATACAAGCTGTGAGTATGAATGTTAGTTGAGTTTTGAACGCTCCTCCAGTTCCAAGATTTGTTGATGGGCATCTCTCAGCTCCAGCTCCAGGGTGTTGGTACGCCGAAGGGCCTGCTCATACTCAAGACCACACTCATCAAACCTAGCCACTAATAACTGCAGCCTGTTACGCTCCTCTTCAACATCATTATATTTAACATGTAACTTAGAAAGTTCTATTTTTAATTTGTCATTATTCTTTAAAACATCTAATAGTTCCCTCTCATTAGCATCTCTTTCATTGTTTAGCTGGGCACACAAGTCCTTACTCACTTTTAATTCTTGTAATGCCAGTTGGAGTTTGTTCTCCTCTTGGCGTGAAAGGGCACGTGAACGAGTCATCATTTTAATATTAAATAAGGTACCAATGTGCAAAACCAAACAAAGGGCCTATATTGCTTTGTTTCCGCAATAAATGACACAAAACAAAGAAACTGAGATTTGCAGAAACAAAACTAATATGAAATTGAATGAGACAGTTGTTATATAATAAAGAAGAACTAAAAACACTTAAAAACTAGAATATATATCTATTTTAGAAAATTTAAAGTTTGTACGTTACCAATCAACTGTCACTTTTCACTTTCTTAGAGATTTACAATATTCTAGAATAACTTAAACACTATAATTCTTATTACACTAGTATCAATACACTTTAATTGAATAATTGATTGGGAATTTAGCTAAAATTATACACTATAAATAATTTTACTTAATAAAACTATTAGGAACAATTCAAATCAGCTGTTGACTTTAGTGTTGCCACAGACCAAAAAAAACGGTAGGGTGTAGGGTACTTCTAGATAAAGGTCAATACTCGCGTCGCACAGTGTGTCGTCTAGAACAAGCTAGCTGGACAAAATTATTTTTTAATGGATATAGGTTGCAAAGCCTCTGCTAGATACTAATATAAATGATTTTATTAATAAAAATATTTGGAAACCCATAAAAGATGCAAAACCCAAAAATAATATGCATTCATTAAAAATAATGGTGTTTATTGCACGATTCGTAAGAAATATCAATTAAACTAATAGATATTTAAAGCTAAATACATTATCTAACGATTAAACTAATATTATAAGAATAAATAAAACTAATTAATATTTACAACTTTAATTAAAAATTAATTAGTACACAATAAACCTATTAAATAATGACTAAATTATAACTTACTACTAAAAAAAGAATATTCATTGGATTATAATGAGGACAAACTTAGGAATTATTCATCATCACTAAGTTCATCCTCAGAAGAATCCTCAATACAATAATCTTCAGTATTAATATTTACAGTATTTACATTTTTTACGCGTCTCAGCTACCGTCACACGTTCATCCGGTGGCAAACAAGCTTTCTTGGCCTTACGAAGACTATGAAATGATGGAAATACCTGATGTCCAACCAGCATACTAAACTTCCGCGTCTGTTTGTAGGCGTGACTAGTAGATTTAAGAGTCTATATAACACGCAAGTGCCTCATCACTTGTAAGGCACCTTTGCTGCTTGAGGTCACTCGACTTTCGTTCACTGAACTTTTCAGGATTCTCACTAACTTCTCGAATTAGTTTTGCGACGTTGCGTTTGCCTGATTGACGAGACGCTATTTCAGCAGCAACCAAAAGCTCCTCAGAGCTTCGTAACTGAACCAAATCATCGACACGTCGCCGTTTGGTTTTGGCACTTGCGTTTGCCAGGTCCACTGGCGGTCTCCCGGGACCAGGCAGTGAATGTGATGACGTTGATGCTTCTGCAAGGTCATAAGACACATTAAACTGTAAGTTTTCACCTTCTAGCCACTTAGCATTACAAGCTAAGAAACGATCCCGTATTCGGCTAGAATTCTCCCATTTCTCCGAAAGTTTCGAAAAAAAACGGGAAATTATAGTCTTGATGTCCTTCAAAGATGCTTCAGTTATGCCACTGAGGTCATGTTCTTGTAAAACAAACATGAAAAGCGCCTTATTTCGGTCACTTTTTGTATGTTTCACCCATTCTTCGAAAATATGCACTTTTGAGACTGTAAAACTGCTACTTGAAAAAAAACTAATTACAGCTTTTGAGCAAAAAGTAGCAAAAAAAAAAAGTTTTATTATAATTTAGAATAATGTGTCTATCAGCTGAAAAAAATACAGACCGGGGATACTGGGGGGTTTTTAGTAATAGTCTTTTGAATTTGAATTTTCGACGACTAAAAGGAAAACGCAACTTGCGGCGCTCAGATTCTAATTTAGTATGAATATAATTTTATTGTAACTACATAAAAAAAATGTACATACCCTTAGTAATAGAATCCATCACTAAAATTTACCACAACTACTAAAATAACCTTGGGAGACGCAATCGTGTCAGTAGCAAAAATGCGAATAATATTATGCATTTAACCCAATTGTCTTATATACTACCCTCATTAACGATGTTATGTATGACTTATGCCAAAACAATTGTTGTTGGTGTAATTACCAACTAATACCCTAATTTCCCCCACTAATGTTTCTAGGAAATCTTAAAGTTGTTTTTGTCCAGCTAGCTTGTTCTAGACGACACACTGTGCGTCGCCACGATAAGGTATTAGAAATTATACGGGAAGCGGTTAGCCTTTCAGTAGCAAGAGCGCGGAAGGGTATAACAACCACCAAACGATCTGTAGAATTCGTAAAAGAAGGCTCCTCCAAAAAATCAAAAGCGAATCCTTATTCAATATTAGGCGCGGCTCCTGATTGGACTCTCATGATGGACACGTATGAAAAGCATTACAAAATCCCTGGGGATGTTGGTGATTCGTCATCCAGACCTGACTTATCCCTGTATTCGAAACATCTGAGGCGCGTGATACTTGTGGAGCTTACTGTTCCTTGGGAAACAAACATCCCAAGGGATCACACATTCAAGCTCAATAAGTATTACGAACTGACCAACGAACTGATCAGGAATAAATTTATAGTTAGTTTGTATGCGGTAGAAGTGGGAGCGAGAGGTATAACAGCAAAATCTCTCTATAGCCTACTTAAAGACCTTGGCCTTTCTAGAACAAGCATCGGTTCATTTCTAGAACGTATTTCAAAGGCGGCATTAGTAGGTTCTTTCCAAATTTGGTTAGGTAGGGAGAGGAGTGTGGAGGGTGAAGGTGAGCGTTTTTGCGCATACTAAAGGGGCCCCTTAAACCTACTCCTGGGTCGCAAGTCCCAGGCACTGCTTGCACTCCTCTCCTTGCAACGCGATGGGCCCGGCACCCGCACGGTGAATCCATGGAATGCTAAGAAGTTTCGTCTCTCTATATTTATATTATTAATAATTTGTTAACTTATTACTTATACTTTGTTGTGATAACTTAGGCAAGTAATTTGATTACTGAACTACTATTATTATCGTCAATTCCAAGTATATTATTGAATGCTGCTGTCAATGCAGCTATTGATATGAAGCAACCCTGTCCTTTGGGATTTTGATACTTTACGTCAGCGTTTCATTTCTATGCTTCTATTAAATTATCGAGAATTGCGAATTCTTTGCATTCCTCAGGGACTTGTTTACTTTAAGTTTTATGTAGGTATTCTAGTTTAAAGAACTATTCTTTATAAAACAAATATATATTGTAACTTATCATTTGTATTTAAGAGTAGAGTTAGGTATGCTCACCAAGTAAAATTATTTCTTTTTGTTATGTCTTTTGTCGATTGTCAGTATAATCATCTTAATATAATTTGACGATTACTATATTGTTCTTGCAGCTCAATTTCCTTTCCCTATTTCGTAAAAACTAATAAATAAATCGTAATAAACCTAATTTTGACAAAGTTAACTGTGCTCTGTCACGTGTTCTTCATTGGTTTGAAATTAATAATTTGGTATTAAATACTAAGAAAACTAAATGCATGGAATTTACACTTCCTAATGTAAAAAGTCAAGATTGTAGTTTATTCCTTAACAATGAAGTGTTAGAACTGACTGACTCGACAACTTTCTTAGGTATAACTTTAGATAAAAAGCTCCAGTGGAACCCCCATCTCTCGACACTCGCAAGCAAACTTAGCTCAGCCGTCTTTGCAATTAAAAAAGTAAGACAATTAACAGACGTTAATACGGCTCGACTCGTTTATTTTAGTTATTTTCACAGTATATTGTCTTACGGTATCTTACTATGGGGCAGCGCTGCCGAAACTAATTCTATATTTATTTTACAAAAAACGAGCTATACGGGCTAATTGTAACTTAAAAGCTAGAGAATCCCTAAGAGAAGTTTTTAAAGAAATCGGTATTTTTACGGTCGCTTCTCAATACATTTTTAATAACTTACTATATATACGCCAAAATTTAAATAACTATAAAAAAAACAGCGACAGACATACTATCAATACAAGAAATAAAAATAGGCTCGTAACGCCTAAATTTAGACTTCAAAAAGTTAAGAAATCCTTCAAGGGCTTGAGTATACGCATATATAATAAGGTTCCACAAGATATTTTAGATCTTCCTTTTCTTGGTTTCAAATCTAAAATTAAAAGTATCTTATTAAATAAATCTTACTATAACATTCAAGAGTTTTTGGTTGATCGAAATGTGTGGAACTTGGGTCATTGACTCATTTGCAGGGTTGATGTTATAATTTATAAGTCAAACATTGTTAAATTTTATTTAAAAAGAGCAACTGTTGAGTTTCTGGCCAGCTCTTCTCAGCAGAACAGCATTCCGAGCTGGTGGTAGCTTACTCACAGACTGGCTATACTGACCAATTTAATGTAATTGACGATTCAAAAGTGCGTGTAAATGCCTACTTGAATAAAGATATTTTGAATTTGAAATTGAATTTAAATGTTAATAATAACATTTTTTTTTATACATAGTCTAATTCTTTCACACATTATCACATCGTTTTCTATAGCGTACGACGCAGATCCTTGATCTTGTAGACTAATATTGTGGCACACTTTGCTCTAACATCTCTTAGTTAATCCGCTTAGAGGTAAAATCCGTACTTTAGAATTTCAGATAGTTTAAGCAAACTATTTTCACCTTTCATTTTGATTTATTGCGGGTTTTTAGAACAAAAAATAGATAGAAATTAAAAACAAATCATTGCATGATTGTTGTATTGTATTATTATTATTATATATTTTTTCCTATTTTAATTCCAAAGTCATTTTAAATTCATATAACTTAATAATCTTACCATATATACAATCTTACCGGAAAAATAGACTTATTAGGATTGTACCTTTTAAAATATAATTTCATATAAATATTAGGTAAAACAACTTCTACATTATCTATAAATCAGATTTATTGGACAAGGCTGATATAATGTTCCCTGTCGATTTAAGTTTTGCCCGACGAAGCTAAATTGGTTGCTATATTTTAAGGTATTAACTTAATTAGTTTTGTCAAAAAGCCTGAGAAATATTTTCTAACGTCTAAAATATCAATCCATTTATAACTAATTTAATTTATTTATTAATTTATAGTCCACAAATATACTATATTAAAAAATAATATGCTGCTATCACAAATTCGTAGGAATTTCAAAATACATTACAGTGCCAAATGAACTCCATCTAACTACTTTGTAGCTTAGGTGTTAAAAAAAACATATAATAATAATACATAGACATATATGGTTTACAATAATACAATATACAGCAATCAATCAATATTTTTACGCAATATTATTAAATATAAACCTACGTATATAATAATAGTAATACAGGACAAATTAAACACATTGATCAAACCCCTAAGTAAGCAGATTATTTGCTTGTGTTAAGGGTGTTAGACAACTATACAAATAGATAGAAATAAACATTATAAATACCAAAAATATATTTAATAAACGACCAAACTAATAATACTAATAATAATAATAAAAGTAAGGTAGGGTAATATCACCTTAACTTCTTCACTTCCTGTATAATTTCGGCCACTGATTCTAGTGCCTAAGTATGGAAGTTGAGTTTTTGTAGGTTTCCAGTATAATATATTATGTAATATTTAAATTTTTATCTATAATTATAAACTTACTGCCATCAAATAATGTATGGCGATCTGTTGCTATAAAAAAAGATCTGTTGCTGAAATTTAACATGAAATAATAATCTTATTATGGGCAATTGAAGTATATTGTTAAGATGAAACTTTAACGCTCCTCCATAGCTTGACTGTTCATAAGGTACAATCGATTCTGGTAAAGAAATATATAATATATAATAATAAATTTGTGTAGAGATATGGGATATATGAGGAATGGATGTGTTTATCTACGAGAAGATAAGACATATATTTCGCCTTAATTGGTTGTGTAACATTTGTGAGTATTTAATTAACTATCAAAAATATAAAAACTAACTGCATTTTTTGATTTCTCTTTTAAAAATTTATAAATTTATATTTCGATATAGGTAGGAACAAAATAATTTCAGTAGCGCTATTTTTTGTTTTTTTTTTATGTCAACTTTTCAAACATAATCTAGAAACATATTTTTTTTTTATTTTTTTATTTTTTTTTCAACGTCTGGAATCCTCATGGATACACACCTCCATCCAGGGGAAGATGGAAGCGGTTATGTGAGACTCTTACTCACTAAACCAGACGGTCAACACCTCTCCGTCATAATGGAGCGCCACGGGAACGCTTGCGCACACATCAATAAACAAAATAAAATCTATTTTCACCTATTTAACAGAAATTTAAACAATTCAAAACTTTAACGTAATCAACAAACCATAAAATATATCATTTTTAACAAAAAATAAAATAAAAACAAAAGGTAATTTAGGGATTTAAACAAAAATTGCAAATATCATCTTTAGGATGATCGCAACCTGAACACTCAGAATGGGCCAATTTGCCACAAGTTCTGCATAGATTTTCATCAATCAATAAGCGTCAATCATAAAGCATCAATCATTAAGCGTCAATCATTAGGCATCAATCATTAAACGTCAAATAATAAGCGTCAATTATAAGGCGTCAATTATTAAGCGTCAATTAATAAGCGTCAATCATAAAGCGTCAATCATTAAGCGTCAATTATAAAGCGTCAATTAATAAGCGTCAATCATTAAGCACCAATCATTAAGCGTCAATCATTAAGCTTCAATCATTAAGCGTCAATTAATAAGCGTCAATTATAAAGCGTCAATTAATAAGCGTCAATCATTAAGCACCAATCATTAAGCGTCAATCATTAAGCTTCAATCATTAAGCGTCAATTAATAAGCGTCAATTATCAAGCGTCAATTAATAAGCTTCAATCTATAAGCTTCAATCTATAAGCGTCAATTAATAAGCGTCAATTAATAAGCGCCAATCATTTAGCGTCAATAAATAAGCGTCAATTATTAAGCGTTAAATAATAAGCGTCAATTATAAAGCGTCAATTATTAAGCGTTAATTATTAAGCGTCAATTAATAAGCGTCAATTATTAAGCGTCAATTATTAAGCGTCAATTAATAAGCGTCAATCATTAAGCGTCAATTAATAAGCGTCAATCATTAAGCGTCAATCATTAATCATCAATCACTAAGCGTCAATCATCAATCATTAAGCGTCAATCATCAATCATTAATCTTCAAGCATTAATGGATAAGCACTAAGCATGTAGCATTAAGCATGAATCATTAACTATTTGGGATAAATCATCAAACATAAAGCTTCAAGCAGTAGCTATAAAGTAAAATTTAAATATTGAATAAGCGAAAATAATAAAAATTTATATTTCAATACAAATTTTAATAAACTCGTTGTTGCCTAGACATGAAACATTTTTGACATTGACGTGTATAATATATGTTAAAAATGTATTATAATCAGAAAACTACCCCCTTTTTAGATTTCGGACCAGGAACACCCATATTTTAACGGCCTGCTAGAGATGTGATTACTATCAGATAAGAATTACTTAGTGTAGTTGTAGAAGTATGTGTGCGAACTATAGTTTTGACCGTTACAAAACGGCTAAAAAGGATTCATGAAGTTGATGCTTTATTCATCCATCAGAATATTCAGAACCATAATCACAAATATTATTTTCATCAATAGATGATTCGTCAGTAGTGCTCTCTTGAAACAAATTTCTAGTTACTCTATTTATGTTTTTTTAACATAATTTATTCTTAATCTGTATCATATTTTTACATTTATTTATTTGGATTTTCTTTGGTTTTATCCCTTTCTTCTCTCTAATATCTTTTTTCTCCTTCTTCTCCTCCATCCAATGTAGCATGACTATTATGATTGTCGATAATAAGCAAAATCTGTTGTTCCTGAGTAGGACTTCTAAATTTTATGAAATGAAATTTCAAGCCATTTTAAGAATATTTTTTTTAACTATTTAAGTTTTTCAACTCGTAAGGGGTAATAAGAGCCATGGCGGGGTAATGGGAGCGTGAGTAGCTCCCATTACCCGTAAACTAACTATTTAAAAAATAACGACACCAACCTAAAAAACTTCGCTAAATTTATTTAGTTTTCAATTTTATCTTAAAATTGATTAAATAGTGCATACAATAGAAACAAAATACGACGGAATAATAAAAGTTTAGGTACTCACTTTGTTTGAGAGATTTTGTACTATTTTATAACGTGGTCAATTCAAATATATTTCCTCTTCTTACCGCTATGCGCGTGCTACTGAGCTGGTCGGCGGCGATCACGTGATGTAACCGAATGTTTATGAAGCCATTCCTTTCAGTTTCGCGCTACTTGTACGTTCCTGTCTCTTTAAATTTTAATAGCTCTCATTACCCGCTAGCTCCCATTCCCCCATGTTCCCCTAATATCTCACTTAGATATTTCTATGAATTAAAAATATATTAATAAAAGAGATCTTTGAAACCAACAGAAATTTGGTAAGTCTTAATATACTTTGGGTAGATTTTGTTGTTATAGTATTGTTAATATTGAGTTTGTTCCAAGGTTTATAGATATTTTAAAATGTAGTAAAACAAAACATTGTTTCGAATAATTTGATTAATAATTATGTGCCTGGATATACAAGGCACGGTCCCTTGTTAACATGACGCACCAATAAGTTGAAATAGTTATGTAATGTACGATGACGTCAGGACAGGCATAACCTTGTAAATCATGTTCTGTTGTCGGAGAAACGAGAAAAATTACTGCTTGTAATATTTGTATGGAAGTTTAATCTATATCTATACATATAATAAAATTGTCACTGACCCATTCCTGTACATGGAATTAAAAAAAAATCATAGGGGGGCTTTATAAGAGCAAGAGAACTCAAAACAATGGTTTTTCAGTTTGTCTGTTTGTCTGTATGTTTGTGCACGCTAATCTCAGAAAGGAATTGATAAATTTGAATGCGGTTTTCAGGAATATATTATCACAGTTTTCACTTAACATTTAGTGTTTATTTCATCTAAATCGGTTAAGGAATAAAAAAGTAATGACAATTTATGTCAATGACGTAATAGGTACCATGAAAATCTTACTCTATACATGTAATAAATCTGTAGAGGAGTAGTCTTTGTACATTAAAAATATTAAAAAAAATATACCAGGATGTAAAGTAATAACTAACAGAATCCATTTTCAGCAGTTTTAAAATCTTTGTCTTTTATCTGTTTGTCTTTTAGTTGTGCACAAAATACGAAAAAAAAAATATTTAAAAAAATTCATACAGCATATAACCTTTATATAATCAAGAGAAAATCAGCGATGGTATATGTGTATCTCTAAGGGGTAGCCCACAATAGCAAATTTTTATCATTTACTTTTTACGAAAAATAATAGGTTATTTACGAAGCAATTTTAAGAAATACAGTTTTAATCCTTATGGCTTTTGTGAATGTTCAGAATTGTTAGTTATTGTTCAAAATTTTGTTAATGCACATAGCTAACTCAAGTTTATCATTTAAAATAGTATTTTTTTTAATAAAACTAGACCTGCAAGTTGATGGTGTAAATAACGTCGATTGTGTAGCTCAGAATTCCTCAAGTTTACATGGTCATATTTTGATTATGTTCAATGAAAATTTATAAGTGTGATATATGGTTAGAATGGTTATTAAGTACTCTGTTTAAGAAGTATTTAAATGGACGTTTAAGTAAAAACAAGAGAGGTATAAAAATAATTACAGTACCTAATATTGTATTCTTTTTAAAAACTTTAAATATACTTTTGACAGTGAGCGATGTCTGCCAATGTCGTAAGTTTGATTGTAACAATTAAAATAAGTCATATAGAAGCCAATATAAAAAAGGAAAGTGGAAATTGTTTACTACGAATTTAAGGCGTGCGAAGCCGCGGGCAAAAGCTAGTTGACTAATAAATGTAATATTGGATACTGATTTGACTAAGAGTAGTGAATATTTATAAATCGTGTTCCAGCTAAGAGAAGGCAGTGAATGATTGAGAGACTAAGTTGTGTATCGGAACTAGTATAATAAATTGTAACAGGGATAGTAAAGAGTTTAAATAGAAAAAAAAATAGTGTAAGCAGTGCCAATAAAGTGTTTTAAAGAATAGAACGACTGTCATTGGTGATTATTAAGATAATTCTTATATATATAAAGCACAATTGCAGGGATGTGTAAAAGTAAAGGTTGATGTACTTGGTGTATTCCAAGGTTCTCTTCTTGCGGTGATTGCTTTAGATCACAAACACAATTGTTATAACATTGATACATAGTAAAATCTGTACATTTTTTTTTTCTTTTTGAATTATTCCTCGTTCCTATTTTATTACTTGTTTATATTTTTACTTTATTCATGATGTAATGAAGTAAGCCTAATATATGCTGGCAGAATTACTGTTTAAGTAAGAGATAAAAGGAAATATTGCACCCATCTCGTCGTTGCCTTGTATGTATTAATCAAATACACCTTATGAATACTTAGATAAGCATATATTTAAGGTCATTATAAAAATGAATCTGTTAAAATATATAAAAGTGTAAGTAAATTAAATCAGTTTTCTTCCAATATTTTTTTTTATAATATTTTAAGCATGATATATTTAAAATAATTTAACTGACTTTAACTTAAAAAATATAAGTTTATTTGAAACTGTTTTATATATTATTATACAAATATTTTTTTTGTACTCTTTAAGCTTTTTCTAATTTTATTAAAAATAAAAAAAAACTTTTACTGATAAAAATGTTTCGAAATGAAACAAAAAAATATAAATATGATCTTTAAAAAATAATTTCAAGACAAAGTAATAAATGTGCCCTCGTTAACATTTTTTCAATTTAGCTAAAAGCATTATTTTATTCAGTGGATACATTTTTTAAAGTGAAAATGCCTTAATTTAGCACCAAACATAACTTCTCACAATTCATAAAAGATGAATACAATAGTATAATACTTTTGCGGTTATTTGTATATTTTATGTCGCACTTATTTTATCAGCATGTCCTATGACCCCAATATAGAGTATTTTCAAATTTTAAAATTAAAATTTTTAAAAATCCCTAATACAAAAAACCTCTAAAAAGGATAAAAATACCATTATTATGTACTTATTGAAGTTGTCGGGGGACGTACGTACGTTGACGATAGTCCATTTTGCAAAATTTTGCTAATGAATGAGGATATAGGCTAAACGATTTGATATTGTTATTTCGTTATTTGCTTTTGGTAACTTACTTGCATTTTGATTTCTTCCTTTATTTAGCTGTCAAGTTTTACTATAAAGTACAGTATAAACTTTTTACAGTATTAATTGTAAATAAACATAAGTCATTCAAATGGGGCTGAACAAGCATATAGAATTTATTAGTACTGGATAGATCATTATATTTATTTTTTTAACTAATGATTTTATGTATTTATTACGATATTGGTATTACGATAGGTAATAAAGATCTAGATGTTATTTACCTTAGTTCAGCGAATGAGTTATTAATATAATAACTATGACTTGTTGTATATATTATTTAGTTTTATGCCGATATATAGCGATAAACGTAATAATATTAATAATAATACCTACAATACTAGGTAAACATAAAACCTTAAAATTAATGTTAGCTTATATATTAAACTGGTGAAAAATTAACTATGTTTCGTACGTTTAGTATTTTTCACACAATTTAAGAAATAAATGACACAATATTATTACCTTGTAATATAAAACAATAATCGGCATTATTGATAGCTGGCAAATACTGAACAGTCGTGGAACGTATCTCTGTATACATATTACGTTTGAAATAATGCACCATGTTTATTCGACAAGACGAAAACGATAATTACCGACTCCACAAGATGAGCCTAGAAATTCAAAACGAATGGGTGACCATAGGAGATTTTTGTATTCCACTAGCTTTGAAGTGGCGCACCTTAATTTATGATTGGTCCCCAGCATTATTAAAATTCTATCTTAATGCATTCCAAATGACTCTCCCAGATCAAAGTAATTTAGTAAGATAGGGCAAAGCCACCGAAAAGTCTTGCAACATCTGTGGGGAGGCAATAGGAACCGCAAAACACCTATTAGTAGGGTGTAGGTTACTTCTAGACAAAGGTCAATACTCGCGTCGCCCCGACAAGGTATTAGAAATTATACGGGAAGCGGTTAGTCTTTCAGTAGCAAGAGCGCGGAAGGGTATAACAACCACCAAACGATCTATAGAATTCGTAAAAGAAGGCTCCTCCAAAAAATCAAAAGCGAAGCCTTATTCAATATTAGGCGCGGCTCCTGATATGATTCTTATGATGGACACGTATGAAAAGCATTACAAAATCCCTGGGGATGTTGGTGTTTCGTCATCCAGACCGGACTTATTCCTGTATTCGAAACATCTAAGGCGCGTGATACTTGTGGAGCTTACTGTTCCTTGGGAAACAAACATCCCAAGGGATCTCACATTCAAGCTCAATAAGTATTACGAACTAACCAACGAACTGATCAGGAATAAATTTATAGTTAGTTTGTACGCGGTAGAAGTGGGAGCGAGAGGTATAACAGCAAAATCTCTCTATGGCCTACTTAAAGATCTTGGCCTTTCTAGAACAAGCATCGGTTCATTTCTAGTACGTACTTCAAAGGCGGCATTGGTAGGTTCTTTCCAAATTTGGTGAGGTAGGGAGAGGAGTGTGGAGGGTGAAGGTGAGCGTTTTTGCGCATAAAAAAGGGGCCCCTTAAACCTACTACTGGGTCGCAAGTCCCAGGCACTGCTTGCACTCCTCTCCTTGCAACGCGATGGGCCCGGCACCCGCACGGTGAATCCATGGATTGCTAAGAAGCTTCGTCTCTGTTCTAAAAGTCATTTCAGTATATGAATTCATCTTGTTTAAATTCTTCGAAGCATCTTTTCATTTGGATATTTGAATTAATTAACCCTGTATACTCTGATACAAAGTTTGATCAGAATATCCAAGAGACAATATCGTCTGAGGATCTTTAACTTTGCAAGTTACTTGTTCCGTATAAAACTATCATGTAAGTAAGTTTACTTTACTGGGTAAGTTACACATGTCATTCATGTGTAACTCACCCGGTAAAGTCATGTGGGTTGATGTCATTTTTATAAATATGTTTATTGGATAATGGATAATAATGATTGATTTTAGATGGATTTGAAATGATAAGTGCGGATTGAATAGAATCGATCCATAATCTCAACTTATTCGGTTATCAAAACTACATAGATAAAAAACTTTACTGCACTTAAATTCTTTTTAATATATTTATAACAACAATTAATGTAGAGACAGTTTCTAGGCATTCCATGGATTCACCATGCCAGGCCCATCGCGTTGCATGGAGAGGAGAGCAAACAATGCCTGGTACTTGCGACCCAGGTGTTTAAGAGGCCCCTGTATGATACCCCCTCCTCTCCTAACCAAATTTGGAAAGAATCTACTAATGCCACTTTTTAGTAGTAAGTAAAAAGAATATAAGTAAATTATAAATAAATGCAGAAAAAATAAACAATCATGTGGCCATTTCGTTGGACATTTAAGCAGAATTCTTGTCCTTTTTACAAATCCGTGACTTGTGTTGAATAAAAATAGAAACATATAAAAGAGAAAGGTCACTTATAACCAGGTTATTTATATCAGATTTATTTATAAATAGAAATGATTGCGATCTAATAAAAGAAATAGATCAAAGAATAAAATAAAAGAACGAAGAAAAATAGAATTCAACAATTGTTTCCTGGTAATCTGTATTATGGTATGAGATTAAGTATTGAGAGCGTCAGTATTAGGAGTCATGAAACCTGAACCAAGTTTTACTATGAAGTACAGCATTATTGTTAATGAACGTAAGCAGTTTAATTGCGACTGAACACTTTATGTATAATAGACACCTATTTGTAGTGGATTAGTAAACTTGGTTCTGTCTTACATCATTATAGCTATTTTCTTAGATATTGGTTTTATCTATTAATCTAGGTATTACGTAACTAAAAATATAGAGTTTATTTACCTAAGTTTAGTAAAATAGTAATTAATATAGATACTGAAACTTGCCTGTATATATTACTCAAAGATTTGTTCACAGATATAGCGATAAAAATAATAATAATAATAGGTAAACTTAAAACCTCATAATTAATGTTTACTTGGATTGCTTATATTATACAGGTTAATAAGTTAATTCTTGACTATATTTTCTACGTTTAAAATTTTCACACAATTTAATTAAATTTATTGCAATTAGATTGCATTAAATTCGCTGTAAGAATAACTTAAATGCAGTAATTCCTATGAATACGAAAATAACAATACAATAATACGAATATAAAAATATAATAGATCTAAAAAACAGCATGCAAGAGTTGTCCATTCACTACAAGTGCTTTTTTAAATATTATGTTATATATTCATGATTTAAAGGAGTATTTTAATCGTACAAACTATAAATGTTTGGTGACGTATTTATATAATATATATTTTTTACCTTGAATAAAATACGGTAATATGTTTGTTATTGCTTTTATTTTTTTGTAATTTCCTTCCTCGTAGTATTTTCAAGGATGGATCACAGAGAGGAGTGTAACGGCTACTTCGCTTTACACTCGACAGTGCATTACGCGCTGTATACTTAAGATTTTCCGATAAACTGTCGACTAACACCACAAAACTTGGTTAGATACCTGGACCTTAGTAACTTCCGATTTATTTAGAAAGTGAGATTAGTGAGTTCCATTAAACCAATATATGATTTGTTTGATTAATTTTATATATTCTTTACTAACACATAAAAAAGTGACAAATAGAAAAGTGGTAAAACAAGTAAATGAGATTTTATTAAACTCGAGTTTTGACAACCGCAGAGAAGTGAGCAAAACGTCTTTACAATAATGAAAGTTTATGAAGGAGAACTCGGTAGTAAAATATGTAAGAAAAATTAACAATTAAGTTGCATCAAATTGTTATTTTTTTTTTAAAAGGACGTATTAGCTATCTGATGTATAGATCCTTCATTTGTGCTTACGTTGTGATAGAACGACTTTTTTTATTCCTCCGTTTAGTTTATTTGTCCCGAGTAATGTGTGAAAATATCTATAGATATGTATAGCCATGTTAAGCTTTTTTAAAATTATATAAATATAGAGTGAAAGAAAAAGGATAAGGGCAGGGATTTGAACCTGTGACCTCTAGGAAACCGTCCCGTCGCTCTAACAATTGAGCCACCGTATCGCTGTCCATCTCAGTGAATTAAGGATTCTATATGTGATCGTTTATATTGAGACAGTGGTGATATCAATTAATAGAAGAGAGAAGAGAAGGATAAGAAAAGGAAAAGAATTAACACTTACGTTCGCCGTTGGTAAAACGCGAAAGAAAAGTGCAGAAGATAGGATCTCATGTTTGCCGGCAAGGATGCTGCCTTTGTTAGTGTTGTAGGGTTTGTATTGCATTCGCGTATAGTGTTTTGTAACATTATCGCAACCTTAGGTTAAAAGGGAAGAGAAGGATAAGAAAAGGAAAAGAATGGACACTAACTTCCGCCGTTTTTAGAATACGAAAGAAAAGTGCAGAATCTAGGATCTCGTGTTTGCCGGTAAAGACGCTGCGCTTGTCAGTGTTGTAGGGTTTGCATTGCATTCACGTATAGTGTTTTGTAACATTATCGCAACCTTAGGTTAAAAGGGAAGAGAAGGATAAGAAAAGGAAAAGAATGGACACTAACGTCCGCCGTTTTTAGAATACGAAAGAAAAGTGCAGAATCTAGGATCTCGTGTTTGCCGGTAACGACGCTGCGCTTGTCAGTGTTGTAGGGTTTGCATTGCATTCACGTATAGTGTTTTGTAATATTATCGCAACCTTAGGTTAAAAGGGAAGAGAAGGATAAGAAAAGGAAAAGAATGGACACTAACGTCCGCCGTTTTTAGAATACGAAAGAAAAGTGCAGAATCTAGGATCTCGTGTTTGCCGGTAAAGACGCTGCGCTTGTCAGTGTTGTAGGGTTTGCATTGCATTCACGTATAGTGTTTTGTAACATTATCGCAACCTTAGGTTAAAAGGGAAGAGAAGGATAAGAAAAGGAAAAGAATGGACACTAACGTCCGCCGTTTTTAGAATACGAAAGAAAAGTGCAGAATCTAGGATCTCGTGTTTGCCGGCAAAGACGCTGCGCTTGTCAGTGTTGTAGGGTTTGCATTGCATTCACGTATCGTGTTTTGTAACATGATCGCTACTTTGGGGTCACGAACCATTACCATACTCTGGTACCGGTTTGGGTCTTCTGTTTCTGTCTTTTGGAGTTTTATGCGGCATTCCCAACTTTCAATGGGTTCAGGTGACCCATAGACTTATTAAAAGTAGCCTGTTTCGATTGTCCATAGTGGTTGTTTGATTGTCCAGGTAGATACTACGGACGAAATTGTACCAGCATCGGTGGAATGCCCTGGCTACACGGAGGGTAAACACTCCTGTCCTAAGATTCTTAGACGTAACTGTAGGCCCTAACAATAGGTGCTCCGTGAGGCATTGAATGATGAACTCGAAAGCTATATTGCTTTTTTGCGAATGAGTTTTACTTTTTCTAGTTCTGATTTAAGCCTAAGGAGGATTATTTCATATATTTGGCATTAAGTACAATAAGGACAATTGGTGGCCAAAATCCAATCAAATAACTCTTCGGAGCATTTCCCCTGATAAATTTTGTAGAAATGAATTATAGTGCAGTAGTACATGACCAAAGTCCATCAAATCAAAATTAAAGTCTCAAAGAACTTTGACATTTGGGAAAAGAAACTGTGGTGGTTAAACTATGTCATTAAAATATGTCTTAATTCAACGATCGGTGAAAACAGACTTAGTTTATCTAAGCTTCTGTTATTTAATGTAAATTATTTATCAAAATAATTATACGATAATAAATTATTTATTATAATATTCGTACTTATATCATAATAATAACACTGGGCTTACTATAGTTTTTTACCTTAGTTTTTTTTTCCGATAACTTCTGCTTCATTTTGCTTCCTATTTCAATACAGATGGGTTAACAACAAAACCGCATTCTGCCCACAACGTGACTGCAATTTATAGTATAGCAGTCAGCAACAAAGCAATTGTTTCAATACCAACTATTGAATTCATGAATTGTGGTACTTTTGATTACGTATCTGTTTATTTAAATAAAAGTCTAGCATTATGACTCAGCGTCTACATATACAAATAAACATAAGTTCTTTTAAACATCTGTGCACGGCTTTTGGATTTTTTACTTGGTTACGAATTGCAAAAAAGATACTACTACTCTATTTAAGAGGACGAGATCAGAAATGTATATTTTAGTTTCCAAGTCTTATTTGTAGGAAAACAAAATTAGTAAGGGCTTTGAAACTATTTTATTTTCGACAACTATGATTTTTATCTAAAAGTGCGGCGATCAAGGTCAATTATTTTCTTTAGAAATGTCTAGAGTATAGTCTTAATCCACATCTTGAAATAATTTAGCTTGGATTTATTATAATATAAACAGAGCGCAACAATGCGCAAATAACCAAATTTTGCTGTTCAATCTTATAGACTAAACCCTATAGCAAACTTGGTAGGTAAATTTATATGATATAATCAGCTACTTAAAAAATCCTTATACCTAAATGAATAAAATTTATATGTTTTTAATAGATTATTGTATAGGAAATATTATAACTAGGTGTTTAGTTATATACTATTCATTGTGCTTTTATTAAAGCATAACATTCTGAAATAATCTGTCTATAATTCTTCTTTGGATTTGAGAAGATCTAAGTTATTCACGTCAGAATTCTATTAATACATTTTAAGACCTTGAGAATCATAAACTTGCTGTTACAGAGACATCCTCAGATATTAATTATTTTATATTGTAATCTAGGAGAAAAAATACTTCAACATTTATGTTTTACACTGAAAACCGTAGCATGAGTAGAATAAAAAAGGACCATAAAATATCAACATTTATCAACAGAATGTATCAGTATAGTAATAGCTTTTATGTATCACATTAATATTATATATTCGGTGTTTAAACACTGTAATGTAATAATGGCGTGTAATATAGATAACTAGAAACAGGAGGAATCAGATCAGAAGAATGCTTTTTCGGTTTAGCGCGTTTTAACTTTAAATAACTTGGAAGCTTTACTATAAAACAAAGAAACTTTAAAGATCTTTGAATAATTCTATTAAACTTAGGACAGGTTTATAAAGATCTATTATCTAAATCATTTAGATGACAATCATAATTCAGTTACAACTCAAGCGGAATAACACAAAACAAAACAGCCACGCCACTTAAATTTATGTGATGATATCACATTTAAATAGGCTTAAAGAGTTTTGACTTTAAACTTTAAACTTTAAACAAGAATTTTAATTATATAACGCCTTAACTTTAAACCAATAGATATTCTGTAAATATTGCTTAAAACAAAGGAACATCTGCAGAACTGTCAACAAGTTTGTTAACGCCAGGTTTCGCTATCGTCGTCGCCGTCGTAAAGTTTAGATGGGTGACTCTAAATTTATTATTTTATGATTTTAGCTCTATTTATATTGTGCTTTCTAATTTTCTAAAGTAGAGAATGATGGACGCGTAAGTATCGCATCTTTGTATATAGTTCTAAAAGACTCTCGAGCACAATAAAGCTGAAATGAACATATTTTATATGTATTTAGACGCACTTTAAATCATCTGAAATGCGACAGTAAATATCGTATTTCAGATGAATAGAAGTGCGTCCTAAATGATCGTTATTTAAAAAAATCTTACTCCATGTACATTTAATAACATATATCTTTTCTTATTTAATAAAGACGGCTTGAGTTAAAATTATTGTATCCTAATTATTCTTAGAATGTTATCCACATTCTATGAATTTTAGGTATTTTTTTTGGAATAATGTTTTTAAGAAAATACTGTCCTAGACTTTGTTATTTATTTATGATTAAATACATTTGCATAAGAATTATTATATTAATTATTTGTCGTAGTGATTAAGACCGCGTTATTTTTGAATTTGACACATTTATAGTTTCCACCTTGACTCCACACCAGAGAACACCTCGATCAAACACAATACCATTACACAAGTACTTGTTAAAAGTAACTTTTCAAAATGCAAACATTTCAATACTACTGCAAAGGAATCTAAGTGTAGAATAACTACATTTTTTATTAACGGTTTTAATATAAAAAATATAAATATATACAAAAAAATAACATTATATTCTTTGCCATTTCACCAGAGTGACAAATGGTTGGAGTGAAAATGGCAACTTCTTTTTCGAACAACCGTTTATTTTCTTAACTGATCGGTAATATATAAATTACCGTGGTCACGGGGTCTACGGCCCTTGGACGGGAGCGCCATTACACACAAACCTTAGACGGCCGTTGGTGAAACAGTCTTGCCAGTTAAAGATGGATTGTGTCCTCTGAGATGACACTCTTTCTCTTTTGTTTATTTTCATACGGACGAGGGTGGTGTGCCCTTCAAGGTTGGGCGTTTGGTGCCGTAGATGTGGGGAGAGAGTAGTAGTATGTATGTGCATTAATTATACAATTAAGCGTATATTTACATATTTTCATATATAAACCTATAATTATCACATATTTTAGCAAAATGAGTGTACTTTCCAAATATTTGTATGGCATTGATACATTTCTGGAAAATTCTTATGTTTTTACAACGGGTTATATGCTTTAACTTCTTAATACCATGTTCAATTTATAATTACCATAAACATACATTTATATTGAGGGATCCTAAAATATGAGCCAATTGACAAGGCAATGTACCTATTTCTTATTTCTTTATTCTTTATTATTGATTTCCAAACATGCTGTAATCTTATTAATGTAATATTATAACTATGTGCTTCTAATTAAATTAAACATTTGAAGCTATAAATATAATTCGAAGAGCAGAAATTTTTCATTTTATGAGATTAAATTTTCTACATCTTAAAAAAATAAGTAAAAAACTGACGGTGGGTCAGGTTTTACCTAGTATATAGTCGTAAATTAATAACATGGTTTTCTTATTGAACTGGTTGTAGACTGTAAATGGATTTCTATTATAGCACGGTATATACAAAGCAAGAAACATCCATTATTTCGTGACGTTCGAGGGCAGATGTAGCAATTCTGTAAGTAGGAACCATTCGATCGCGAAATTACATTTTCTCAGATATATCCGTGAAAAATGATGCATTTCAAAAAAAACTTTCGAAATTTGGATAGTTTTAATGTCAATATTTTGATCTGATTCAAAGGTTATTAATATTTAATAATCTTACTATACCATTTTTAAGGAATAATATATTATTCTAAATAACAATGCTTACAACAAGTTTTGGACGTAAAAATGTCTACAAAAATATTAAGACAAATAAACTGTTTTTATATTATTGTAAATGTATAAATAACATGTTCTTATTAATGTAAATATAAGAATTGCATTCTCATTTATATAATTATACATTTGTTTGCTACATTGAAGTAGATTGTAGTTGAATAAATAGCCATAATGATAATATCTTACCCAAATTTATTGCAAAAAACAAAATTTAAGATGTACTACTCATAGCTTAAGTTATAGTCATAGGGATATAACAATTCTTGTGGCTATCCAACCATAGCAAAGAACCATTTGAGGAACAATCTAACTTTTGTCTAAATGGCTCTTTTGGATTTATGGTGGAGAATTGGATGACAAAGGACAATAAAACGTTTGAAGTGTTAAAAGAAATGCAGTTTTAACTTTTGTTATTTTTTTTACTTAAGAAAACAACGTATTTTAGAAAGACGTATTTTAGAATCTAAAAGAAAGAACAAGAAAAATTGGTTTAACTGACAATACACATTAGACAACGACCTGCTTAGCCTCGTTTTGATTAGAAACATTTTGAACAATGTTTGAATCTTTTATATACATATTTCAGTAAATATGTATATAAAAGATTCAAATAAATATACTTTAAAACTACGACAATAAACTTTATTCTTACATAATTATTATTCTTCATTTATGTTTGTATATTTTGGTTATTGTTTTGGACTGCCAAAACAATAAACAAAACTTCATGCCGAATAAACATTTTTACTAAAACTCACGTCATTATTATATGACTATAATAATGCCGCCATTTTATTTTATAACACTGATATTTATTACATTGGTTGGATAAATGTAAAATATTTCATTAATGCTATTTATGCTTTACAAATATTAATAATTTTAAAAAATAATGTTAGATTTAAAGACATGTACGTAGTAATTGTTGATTATTTAATATAAAATAATATGAATATAAACTTACAAATTCATTTTATTTTTAACCGGAAAAAATATTCTTTATATTTAAATGTAGAATTGTGTAGTTTCATGCTATTTCGATACTACGATACCATGATTGCAAATCTGCCACACTGTGTTGTCTAAAGAAATGTTTTTGATTTGTAATGACAACAATGAGGTAAAATGAAACAACTATTTATTTTTTATAAATATAATATATATAAATTGAAATTGTCTCTCCTCCTCTGAAATTGTCAGTCCTCTGATATTTTTGTGTTCCTCTGAAATTTTTTCACATATTTTTAACAATTTCAAATGTTGACAATTTTTCACAATTTCAGAGGTTGTAAGCTAAAATTATACTAGTTATTTTTTTCCGATAATAACTTCTCTGAGTTGTCTTTAATAAATGAGCATATATGGGTATAAATGCATATTTCACCTATTATGTAGAATATATTAAAACATTATTTAGAAGAGATAACACAAAAAGGAGTATTCACGACTCGCGTAACGTTTGATCTGCTGGTCTAAAGAAACACTAGTAGAAATAAAACCACCGTATTTTGATTTCAGTTAAAAGACAATTTTATTACAAAATGTTCTAGTTTATATGAACTGTTTTAGGAAAGAAACCATACCGTGATACAGAAAAGGCGAACAGCGCCATCTGTTGATCAAGGTGATAACTAAATGATCTATAGATCCTGAACAAGGAGAAATATTTTACATTTTCAAAAAATATAGATCTCTTTTCTAATTTTTTTTATACTTCATAAAGAATTATGTTTGTGATTTGAATATTACAAATAAGTGTAACTTTAATATAAAAATTTAAAAAACCCCGATATATAACGCAATATAATAAATATTTTTATTGTTTTTAAAAAAACCTTCAAAAACAATAAAACAATATATAATATTGCTTCGGAGACCGTTGTGCCTATGTGGCGATGGTGTCTATTTTACTACTATATGATTTCATATCATTATTTCCTTCCTATCGTTTGCCTTGTTATTTACTTGCATTTCATTTTGTTCTTTTATTTAGTGATACCCCGACGTAACGACTTATAGTATATTTTTATTATTTATAAGCAAATAAAGCTAAGAACCATCTCGACGGACGAGGCTTTCGATGAAAAAGAACTACAATCAAATCCATCCGCGCGTTTGGATGATACGATAGCGTTGACAAACACACAGATACATAGGTCAAATTAATAAATGTATTAAAAATTTAATCAATTTTGTTTTTTGTAAGCTGTAAAACTGTGAAATAAACATAAGCTTTTAATGTCTAACCATTTGTATTTTGGAGGTTAAAAGCAAAATGAATATGTTTTGAATTTGATAACGAGTTATTCTTGTTGCAGTTATTTAGGATCCTTGCTTTTCCACATAGTCATTTTTCCGCCACACAGTCTTTTGATATAGGTCGATGAATTTACACAAACATTGGAATGTGAACGAAAATAACAATATGCGCGCGTATGAATGAGATCACTGAACATGTGTTAAAATGAAATTTATTCTCACGACTCCATTCCATTATCCTACTAAAGTCGTCATGTAATCGAACGTTAAATCAATATACTCACAATAATATTTTTTTTATCTTATACATAATTTTATAGATTGAAAAGGACGTATCATATCTTTATTAAAACCGGTGGGGATCTTTCTTTATAACTTAGGATTTACCTTACCACTTGCAGATGTACCTGAAAACAAAAATTGGTTCTTTAAAAATATCAATTATCATGAGATATAAAAATGGTTTTAGAGCCAAAAGCTTGGTGCATGCATACTGCCGATATAAAGCCAGCCACTTCCATCTTTCCGCTGTTAAAACATCTAGTTGCAGCTTTTCATACTTTTTAATATTTATACTCCTTCCGCATTCATTGCTCTTACTGTATCTAAAATCCAAATTAATTAGAGCTTTTTGATTCTCTTCTTTTAACCCCCGACCCAAAAAGAAGGGTGCTATAATTTTGACATGTGTATCTGTGTATATGTTTATCTGTGTCTTTACCTGTGGTATCGTAGCAGCCAAAAACATGGACGGATTTGATTACGGTTTTTTTAAACAAAAGCCTATTCCTTCGAGATCATTCTAAGCTAAGTTTAGTCGAAATAGAAGCAGTCGTCTCAACAATATTGAGCTTCTATTGGTGCGGGTGAAAGGTATTTATGCCCTATTAATAGTAAATACTTTTCTATTATTGGGTGTAAACATTTTATTATTTATTGATTTATTTTTCTATAAAGTACTGTAAACTGATACTACCTATATCTGCTTTTACTAAAGTAACTATAACCTGGTATAATAATTGAGAATGTCTTTTTCGAAAGTTAGTTTTCTGTCAAAGCAATACTTTGTAAAATATGTGCATTTGGGAACATCACCTATGACTGAACTCAAGTGACTCCGTAAAAAGAAAGTTAATATTCATGAAACCGATTGGATATCAATAAGTTTAATCTGACTTTAAATAATTTCAATAAGTCCATCGTATATTTTATTGCACTTCTTTAATATTGTTTGTTATATGGTGCTACATGCAATATTTTTAAAAATATAACAAACTTAGATTGATGTCAGAACTTCAGTTTTAAGTAAAGCATCTTAAAAAATATTTATAATATATTAAATATACTTTTATTTATTCTTAGTTAAGGTTTTAGGTAAGACAGTAAGGAAAAAAATACCAGTAATCTTTGTTTTAACAACAAATGAGCTTGAGGGCCTATTGGTGGAAAGTCATCATCGAATTTTGGTCTGGGTAACAATTAAAGTACTTTTAAATAGATATTTCAAGGTACTGATGATAAAAATTGTATCCAAATATCTCGAATAAACTTTAAATGCTACAATAACATAAAATACTATCGTTAATATTTTGTAACACGTCTCTCCGCAAGTTCACAGTAGGTATAAGAAAATTGCTCATATATAATAACAAAGTAGATAAACGGGCCTTACAGGCTACGTTTGCAAAAATATATGGCTAAGTATAATGAAATCTTATAAAATATAAGTCTTTGAACAATATATTTTCTTTGTACATCGAAGAGCTTTTGTGATTGTTATATTATACTGCTATCCAGAAAACTACATAATCATAAAATTTACACCCTTTATTGTACTACAGTGAATATAATGACAAAAAATGAATAAATTTGGCATAATCATAAAAAATACATAGAATTAAAAAAAACATGTTAATATTGAAATTTATATAAATATAGAATGTAAAAAACCGATACGGGCACGGGACGGTTTCCCAGTAGTCGCGGGTTCGAATCCCTGCCCGTATCGGTTTTTTACATTCTATATTTATATAAATTTAAATAAGCTTAACATGGCTATACATGTTTAAAGATATTTTCAAAAATTGATTTCGGTAGTGGCATCTTATCAATGTTTATCTATACTACAAAGTTAGAAACATTGGTTAGGATTTTCGAAAGAAACCTAATAGATGTCACCACCGTCCCGATAAAGACGATCACATATAGAATGCTTAATTTACCGAGACGGACAGCGATACGGTAGCTCAGTTGGTAGAGCGACGGGACGGTTTCCCAGTAGTCGCGGGTTCGAATCCCTGCCCGTATCGGTTTTTTACATTCTATATTTATATAAATTTAAATAAGCTTAACATGGCTATACATGTTTAAAGATATTTTCAAAAAAATGTTAATATTGTACGAGTAAAAAGTTTTTTAAAAAACAATATCAGTTAATTTCTACCTTGCAAAAACTTTATTCTCCTTTAGGAAACATTTTCTATCAAAATTCTTGATTTGTTACGATTAGATTTCCACACAGAAGATAGCACAATTATAAATTGTTGGAGAAATCAGATAAGACAAAGAGATCCAGTGAGTGCTCATCCTGGTAAAAAAAATTATTCCCAAACGGTTAAGAGCTTCGCTTACGCTCAGCTCAATAATTTTATTGTCACCACGTTTGTCCGCTATGGACTCCTAAACTACTTAACCGATTTGCGAATACGAATTGCGAAAAAGGTGCCGAATACATCGAATACCGAACACTCACCAAATATTCGGCGCATCTCTAATAATATAATTATATATCTGTACCAAGGTTTAGGTAATGGTAGTAGAAAATCAGTCATAGACGTCGCCATCTTCTTTTACAAATTGTTATATGTAAAAAAACAAAGCGGTAGTGTATTCGTAGATTCAATTAGTACAACATAGAAAAAAGTAAAATAATTTAAAAAAACACAAAAAAAAAATAACCCCCGATACTAAAAGACGTCTAAAAAGGATAATAATACTATTACGTATTTATTGAAGTCGTTGCGTCGGAGGACCTTTGTACGTACGCTGATGATAGTGTCTATTTTACAAAATTTTCGGAGTACTTTGACTATATGATAATATCAAAATATTGTTATTTCGTTATTTGCCTTGATAAATTTACTTGCATTTTGAATTCTTCCTTTACTTAGCGGTCGGGGGTTCTATAATTTTTTTTTCTAATATCGTTACTTCTTAAATAGTTTACTACAATGTAATAGGTATATCAAAAACCTTAGCAACCACACCAACGCGTGGCCGGGTCTGCTAGTATACTATAATAAAGTTTTCAATTCACTTGTGAAACATAAAAAAACTTTTTAATTTTGTTAATAAAATATACTTTTTTTATAATAAATTTCATTTTATCGCCGTAATAAACAATAACCATATGAATTAGCGGTTTTTGTATAAATCTGATGTAGTGATAACTGGCTTAATTATTATGGCAGGGAGTAGCAAATGGTGAAATAATATACTGTCATATTATCTTAGTTTATAATTAACATAAGTATTTTTATTATTGATTAAATATTTATTAATTATGTGTTTGGAAAGAACAGATATTACAAAATGGAAATACATTTTGAAATTAAGAAAAATAAACTGGATATTTACTTAATTTCCTCACGTTGTGTGTGTTTTTAGAAAAAAATTGTCTGCCTACCCCATTTTCTTCTAGAATTACACAAATATCGGTTTCACGAACCCAAATCAATTTGATGCCTTCCATACCGTTTACAAATATCTAATTTTATCCTCTTCACGCTTTAAAAAATAAATAATATTTCATGAATTGTTATTATCTAAATAATTGTTAAGCAATTGTCTCCGTTTAACAAAAATAATTATGTCTTTGCGTCGTGCAATAAAAAAAAATCAAGTATAAAATACGGCCGTTATATCATAATGTAGAAGGAATGTCACCACCACCACCGTCCCAATAAAGACGATCACATATAGAATGCTTAATTCACCACCTATTAGTAGCTCAATTGGTAGAGCGACGGGACGGTTTCCTAGAGGTCGCGGTTTCGAATCCCTGCTCGTATCGGTTTATTTTACGTGCTATATCTTTATAAATTTAAATAAATTTAACATGACTATTCATGCTTATAGATATTTTTAAACTTTTATCAATTGTTATAATATACATAAATGAATTACAAAATAACAAACGTTTTTATTTACAATGCTTTTTATCAATATACTGTATATTTTAGAAAGAAAATATGGTTGAGATACAGATGTAAACCTATTCGCATAAGATCAGGTGGTAAAATTTAAAATTAACTATTTCAATAAAAAAATATTTTTTATTGAAGTTTTATTCAAATTTGTTTTTTGTAGATCCTCGGCTGCCACCTTACCGAATTCACGTTCATGCAGTGCAACTATGTTGAGGTCGTCATATTTTAATGCGATATACATATTTAACTTTTGGGTATACTATAAAAATATAAAAAATAATAAACAGGCTGTAAATTACTTCTATTCAAAATGTCCTTGTTTTTGAATATGTTTTTGGAAACCTTTAACAGTTTAGACGAAACATTCAGAAAAGTTTAAACTGTTAAACAAAGCAAATATCATGTAAATTTCTTAATTTTGAATTTCGAAATCTAAAATATGTAACCTTTTTAGACATTTAAAATTTATTTTAATAGTAGTTCTACAATAAATATATAACTTCATAAGCATGACCAACTATCTCAAATTATTATAGCTATATATAATTCCAGGTCTATGCTGAATACATCTAAAGACATCATCTCTAACCAGAGGAAACTTTTACAATAAAAAAAAAAACTGTTTCGATAAAAACTTACTTATGAAACTTTCAGTGACATAGTTTGTATATTTGAAACGAAATTTTTGGGGTCAATAAATTTTTTAATAAGAAATTGCTTTGAAGCCTTAGTATTTCGCAAGATTCAATGAAGGAATGTTGAAATCTCGATAATCTTCTATGTTGGCGTTTTAAGATTGTTTTGGAATTATTTTAAAAACCACCAGAACATGCCATTACTATAAACGTAGTGAAAAATGTGTTATTTAAAAAAATATAAGTAAAAAGAGGCATTAAATATTTACATAAAATTTTATGACGGTTTCCCGTCCATAACCGGTGTTAAAGCAAAATAATAAGAATAATAAATGTGCTCAAAAGCGGGTATTTTAAATTAGCTAGGATGCAAAAAAGAGCAAGATATATGATATGTTTAGATATTTTCAAACAATAAATGTTTGTAATAATAATAATTCTAAGTAATTGTTGAAAAATAATAGTGGTTGTAATAATCATAATAATTGATTAAAATTAAATAATAACGTAATATTAAATATATGTGTATATCTTATTCTAATTATGACGTGAAACTAATTCCTAATTACAGCGTCCGGATAGTAAAATTGCACTATAACTTGGTTTCTAAGTTACGCAGATCGTGGCTCTAGGAGATAGTACTGAGAGTGGTATAAATTTTGACGCTCTAAATATAGCTTGAACTAAACCAATATGCTTAAAATAATCTTAATTATTAAACATCAAGTAGGAACTCCTTAAAAAATATATTATTGCTATTTAAAAAAAAAAGAAGTATTTTTCGTTATATAATACTTTTAATCAAAATATAAGAAAATAAAATGATCTGCGCAAGGCAATTGCAGAATGCACTTCTCAAGTAAACACGTACAGTTATGACAAATGGAACCGTCGCCTCAGATCTTACAAGAAGGTTGATAGATGATTCTTGTGTTAGCAAAGCATGTTAGCGTTTTTTCTTCGACTCCTTTTATAATGATTGGTAAGATGTTTCCAGGAGATTTTGCACTATAAAATCTAATATTGCATTAATTATTAAAAAATAGGTATATCTAATAAACAACAATTTTGATTATTATTATTATTATTATTATTATTTAAGTACTTAACATTAATAATAATAGTTTTAATATTAATAATATTAACAAATGATATTAATAAAATAATATTTGTATAACTACCATTACTTCTTATAAAGTGATATTTTAATGTGTACAAATAAAAACTACAGATTGATCTAAATGTGCGAGATACTGACTAAGAAATGAACTACGAAATATGACAAAAGCCCGAAACAAAATAATATGGCATGGCATGACATTTTTTTAAGGTACCCCAAAAAAAGCACCTACTCCCTCAAAGACCGAAAGGGTGCATCCTCTGATATGGAATGAGACCGTGGTCGGATGTAATAACTTTATATCAAGTGACTCGCAAGCTCGTTGGCCTTTAAAAAAACATGATAATAATTCAATAATCAATTATTAATAAATATGTAATTGAAAACAGTTTGTTTAAATATTTTTTCTTTTTTTTTTCCTTTTTTAGGTTTGTTACACGTCACATTTTTTTTCTGAAACATGTAGGTAAGTAAATAATTTTTTTTAACTTAATAGAAACGCAAAAATGGAAGTATATATCATAGAAATACTTTGAACACAACCAAAAACCAAAACCACTAAACATATAAATACATAAAATATATAACGTGCGCGAGTGTACACCAAGACTCTCGTGAATTTAGAGACAAAGATTCATTTACTGTGCAGTTTGCTTGCAGTGCGGATTTTAAACTCATATTCTGTCTTGTTTGGAAAATATTGGATACAATAACTCCAAGCACAGTAAATATTTAGGATGTACGTAAAAACTAAATCATGAGTATCATATGAGAATATGATGAATATTAATAATTAATATCGCTAAAGACAAATATTTTTATAAATAAAAAATATACAAGATACATAATAGTATTAAATTTTATATAAAATAACTTCAACTAACGCTTTTCGAAATCTATGATTCCAGGTCAGAACTATAACAAAAACGAGAAATATTTGTACATCTCAATGTTATAAACGAGCAAGAAAAATATAGATACGATACTCTCATAATAGTGAAGTGTGAAACTCTTTTCTCTTAGATTTTCCAACTGTTACTAGATACAAATTACGTATTCCAAGTTGCCGTTGAACATGTTAAAAATAAAGTTAAAAAAAACCATAACGCATTCGGAAACTCTGCGATGTGTCAAAATCGTACTTGAATTAAATATTTAAATAATAACATATAAATCGAGTGATTTTATTACTACCACGGATTTAGACCGGTTTTGGACCCCATACATCATAAATTAAAATTAAAAAACCTACCAAGTGCAAATCGAACTTGCGCACGACGGGATCCATGGTATCTATAAATAACGGCAAAAATCATGTTTACTGCATGGTAGTCCCCTTATTATATTTAATTTTAATATGTAAATATTTTTTTTATTTTATTATTATTTGACTCCATACGAAAATATAATTCCAAAAACCACGTCCGTCCATTAGTTGACAAAATTTAGATTCTCATAACGTAACGATACTTATAACTTTTTTTTTTTTTTTATACGATCTAGGGCAATGCTTGACTACATTCCACCTGATGGTAAGTGGAATGTAGTCTTAGATGGTAAGGCGCATTACCCTAGCAACCTATTCACTCTTCTCTTGAAGACATAACTTAGTCTCAAATAAAAAAAAAACTAATCGTGTACTTGCTTATATCCTCTAAAAGTACAAATAAAACATCCAGAAGGTCACTTTTTACAATGAACTTTTTATGTGATGTTTAATAAATAAGTACAAATAATAATCTGTAAGCGTAGTGAGCGGTTGATCGTAAAACAGCAATTGAATGAAAAATTCTTCAAGGAAATGAATGGATAGCACACTGATAGGATTCAAAACTGTAAGCTATTTGAATATCGTCTTGTCCCTTCACTTATTTAACGACCATGCTACTTAGTCACTTAGGAAAAAATTACATCCTATATAAAATCTTCCTTATCGGGACAGAGAGGACATTTGTTAGGTTTTTTACAAAAATCCTTACCAATATATGCAATCGAGCGATATGCTATGTAAAATATTTTATATATAATATAAGGTATTTTAAAAATATCACAAACTGGAATAAAGTTAAATAGACATCAAGCAGAAGCGCAGGTGTAATATCCTTTTCTAGATCTCCTCGTGGCGTCTAAGTTTTATTACAATTATAACAAGTTGTAAATTGTTTTTCTTTTAAAAAAATCATTCTATTTAAAAGCACTTGGCAAAATTTAATGAGAACCATTTATTATTAGTGTTGTATCGAAAATTTTAAAAACCTAGTTGAATAATCAAAATGCCGTATGGCATAGGACTTCAATTATAATGCACATTTCTTTATATATAGTAGATACATAGTTATTTTATTTTAAATATTTCGTTTTTTAAATTAAAACTAGACATCTATCTTTTCACACATATAGTAAATTATTTTTAAATATGGAAGATATCCAAATGTTTAGACTAATCATATAAAACAAACATATTTCAAATAATTTATTATTATTCTTTCTCCTTATTTTATTATTTTTAAAAGCTAATTATAATAATATCACTTGTGGATGGTGTTTATAGATTTAACTCTTATGTTTAAGATTCTGATGTACATGAGATATTTTGAAAATAATACAGAGATATTTACAAAATAATACAGAGTTATTATAACTATTATTTCTAGTTTATCTTATTTATTATATGGTTAACTTACTTAATAATATAACGAGGGTGAAGAAACAATCCCATTTGAGGCTCTTACAAATAATTTTGTGAATTTGGAATACGCCGGATATTTTGGGCCTTGAACAGGGTTTAAGATTTACGTATACTTTAAATACAATTGTGAGAAACGTGGTCTGCATGTAACAGTTTCCGTTTTTTGAAGTGAGATAAAGTACGATAACTAAGTATATATGTGTATATAAATATATTTCACTTCAATTTGGCTGTTACGATGCTACAGACAGACACACAGATAATAATAAAAATATTCTCATTATATTATATCACCAAAATGTTCTTATCGTAAAATATTATTTAAATATAGCTAGTATTGAATTATTTAAATAACTTTATACTAAAATAGATAAATCTTTTATATTTTACAATCCATTCTGTTCACGTCAAACACGGATTAAAGTTATAATATTTTGAACCCACATATCTGGTTTGAGTTGAATTCCTATAAAATATTGCTGTTTTTATATATATAAGTTCTTTTTATAAGTTGAAAAAAACATAACATTTTACCTAGATAGGTTTTCTACTAATTTATGCAACTATTTTATCATGAATATTTAAATTATAAATATTTCAAAAGGATATCATCTTAAAATCCTAAACATCTTTAGTCTTATCGTTCTGACGTCCGTCTGTCTAATTAGCAATCACAAGGGTCATTGCGCTGCAGTGCTACTACATGGTCACTTGCATGATTTTTGGGAAATTACACTTTAATAGCACTACATATATTACTGTTTTAAAAATTTACTTGGTGTTAGAGATTTTATATATACCTACATACGTTCTTAACGGCCTAACATTCTTAATATTTTAGAGAAAATATTTTTTTTTCTTCTAAAATTACTATGTCGATATAATAATTTTATTATAGTAAATAGATTATTATTAGTCATATAAATATAGATAAATATATACATCAATTTTTTTAAATTTCCTATTGTAAAACCTATTGCCATGAATATTACATACTGCTAAATACAAGTTTGAAACAGTTTTTTAAGTGTTTATCTACATACACATATATACATACATTCTAACACTAAGCCAGGAATTGAGTATCGTAGTGACCTCTCGTTAACGTTGACTTTATATAAATATATAAGTCTGACTTAAAATGTATCTTGCTAATATTTGTATGTAAGCAACTCATGATAATACTAAGTAAATAACTTATATTCTTAATATTAACTTCCCATTAACTTTTGCGTTTACTTACAAATAACCCTGAAAAGAGTCCCAAAAATATTTATTAACTTCATTTTATAAGGTTTTATGCTAAAAGGAATGCAGTGAAATAATTTAATTTTAATCATAAAACACGTAAATTCTAAACTTAACACAAAAATCAGCAATGTCTCCACTGATAATAATAGTTTAATCAGAATGATATTCTTTAAAAATAGTTTTCAAAAATGTTCTATGATTTTAACCAATCGATAAATTTAATCAACAACCGAGAATCATCCATGAAAGTTCTCGCAAAGTTGACGAAAATAACGACATGTTACTGCAACCCAAACTGTTACAGCGACCTCACTGAGAGATATTTTTTCAAAACATTGTCAGCTATTCGGCCAACGTGTTGCTAACATTATGACAAGATGAAAAAAATAAAATATTATGAAGCTACAATTAAGGTAACATGTGTCCTTCATACAAAGTATTCAATTGTATTATTGTACACAATTATCCTTAAACCAAATAAACAAATACTGATACGACCTTCCCAATAGATTATCTTCTTAGGGCTTAGCATACTGAGGTTCACGTACGAGTAAAGAGAGCTAAGCGCCTGCACCGGACTGATAGTTGTCCACTGTGTTGTGAGAGAGAGCGTTAATAGTAGGTATTCAAATTGTATAAATTGTTTGGTACGCTATGGGATTAATTTGTGAAAAGCCTCTAAATCTAAACCTGGTTTTACTTTCGAATGGCATTTTGATATTAAATATATTACAGATTCTTGAATTTTTTCTTTATAAATCATAAAAATGGGACAAGCGGAATACACCAGACTTAATTTTGATTTGCGCTGTATCTATGTCTCCTCGAATGTCCGAGTTTCATACCAGCTAAACGTTGTATGGTAAACAATAAATAAATCAATAAAAACGTAAATTGGATTGTGTGTACATACTGCAGTCATCAGTAATCCAGTTAGATTAAATACTTATGTTTCTTGCATTTGTAGTTTTGTGTTTTAATATATTAATATTTAAAAACAGTCATTACTTTCGTCCATGTATTCATACTTCACTAATAATATTGTATGTCTAACTTACCTAAGTAGTTAATTTGTTGGTTCTTCACCATAATTTAAAACTGCTGTGTATATTTTTAAATAGCTATTTATAATTTCGTAATCGTAATCCCTTTTCAATATTCTCACAACTGTTATCAAAGCTCCAGCAAACATGTAAGGCTATAACTGCAAGAAATTTATTACAAATGAACGCAGCAGTGATTTTATAAATAAGTAATTAATATGGTAATACTGGTCTTATCTGAGAATTAAATATTATAAACTAAAAATATTAAAAATCCCCGATACTAAAAGACTTTAAAAATAATAAATATAATATTATTATGTACTTATTGAATTCGTTGCGTCGGGGGACCGTTGTACGTACGTTGACGACGGTGTCTATTTTACGAAGTTAATCATTGAGGACTTAGACTATACGATTCGATATCGTAATTTATTTATTTGCCTTGTTAACTTACTTGCATTTTAATTTCTTCCTTTATTAAACGGTATGGTAATGGTAATATTCATTCAGGAACACAAAATTTTAGTCAGATCCAGCCTCTACGGCTTCAATTTAATAATGTTTCCTAAATTACTTATACCAACACCTACATACAAAATTTAAATGAGTATCGAAAATTTCATTTCTATCAGTAACAAAAATTTTTATAATATATATAGCATGATATGCCCATTATGCATTAGTAAATATTATGTATATAGCACATTATGCTATATATATATTATAAAAAATATTTTATAGTACCTTAAGTAAGGTTAGTTATATTGAATACGATTGTAAAAAAAATACTAAATTTTAATATATAATATTTGTATATTGTATTATTAACTATTCTTCATTATTAAATATACAAGACTAACAGTAAATTACGAACAATAAGTAGTCGCAAAACAGTTTTAACTTAGATTTTGATTATTTCTATAACCCCCAGGAATTAAGCTATCAAAGCACATTCTGAGCTAGGGCACATTCTCAGAATGTGCTTTGCTTAATAGAGGATGATTTAAATCTTATCTATTTCTGTCTGTGTAGCCGCGGACAAGACCTATCTCTTCCGAGGCTACACAGACGGATAAATAATTTATTAAACAAAAATGATAGATAAGATTTAAATCATCCTCTATTAAAAACGATTGACAATGAAAACGCCTTGGATATGCAATTCATTAAATTGCTAAATAAATTACCACCGAGTAGATGTTATATAAAAATACTAGCTCTTTTATATATTTCACTTTTCTTTGTTATTGTAAAATATTTTTGAAACCTTATTCTACTACTAAATCTACTACTAAATAAAGTTTGAAATGAAATTTAAAAATAAACTTATAAAGATGAAGATGTGACCTGAAAAAAAAAATGTCATTATATAATTATATTTATTTTTATCATTTTAATTCGTATGTCTGTAAATTTTGTTGGAGGACATAATTTTTAGGTATCATAGTTTTTTTAAGTATTTTGTAATTTCTGAATCTGAATTGATTTTATATATTTCTTTTACTTGTTACTATCGTTTAAAATATTATTGCCTTAATATTAGTAGGCACTTCTTTGTTTTTAATAAATGTTTAACTCCTTGCAATGAAATTTCCGTTTATTTCTCTCTGTTATTAAAAAATCTTTTTATTTATAAAGTCAATGTTCCTCGAGGAAAATAGAATCATACACAACAAAAAGTATTCATAATTGTGATTTATATCTTAGATAAGAATGAAAGATCCAAAACTAACATTTCGATGATGTTATTTATTAATTTAATGAAATTGTCATACTTCAAGTATATTAATTTTATATTTCAAGTATATTAATGAAAATTTCATATTTCTATTGACTATTGTAATGAGTGTTATATGTATAGGTAGATGGCTATGCATAGTACATATACTTAGTCTAGCCATAAATACTGTTACAATTAAAAATAAAAAAATATTACATTTGAATTTGGAATCTGTCATTTTTATACAATTGTTCATTGAACAATAATTTGCGAATATAAAATGGAGTGGGGTGATAAAGAGAACAGAATCGCTGTGATTGCATTACACAAAGAAGGTATAGAGCCAAATGCAATTTTTAAAACTCTCCATATACTTGCTATTAGTCAAATGTTTGTGGACCGGACTATTAATAGGTACAGTGAAACTTCCTCTGTTTGGGACAGAGAAAGATCTGGCCATCCACGTAGTGTTCAAATGTACGAAAAAGGTAGTCAAGGGAGAGGGAAAGAATTCGAAGAAATCCTGTCCGAAAGCAAAAGATTTTATCTTGGGAAATAAAGATAGCACCTTGTCGGAAGGTGTATCGGATAGGGATAGCCATGTCGCGTATTTTGAGAGATAACTTAGGAGTTGCACCCTGTACAAGATACACTGGTCATTTCTAAACAGATAAATTAAAAATGAATATGGTGGTAAAATCAAAAGAGCTACTGAGGTCACAAAAAATTGTTTACGGATGAGATTTTTTTTTACAATTGAGCAATATTTTTACAAACAAAATGATCATGTTTATGCTCAAAGCTCTAAGAAAGCTTCCCAATAAGTCGACAGAGTGCAACGTGGGTATTATCCGAGTTCAGTGATGGTTTGGTGGGGTGTTAGCTATGAAGGAGTGACTGAGCCTTATTTTTATGAAAGAAGTATCAAAACATCGGCACAAGTGTATTAAGATACCATTCTTGAAAAGGTAATTAAGCCCCTTAATAACACCATGTTCAATAACCAAGTATGATCCTTCCAGCAAGATTTGGCGCCGGGTCATAAAGTGTTGATTGGAAGCGAACGTCTCAGACTTCATCAGAGCTGAACACTGGCCGTCGTATAGTCCCGATCTTAATCCGTTGGAATATGATTTATGGTTAGTTTGCTCTAAACCCCATGATAATTTGGAGCCCCTAAAACAATCCATACAATTGGCAGTGAAGAATTTTCCCATGGAAAGAGCCGTGCTTCTATTGTAAACTGGCCTCAACGTTTAAAGAACTGTATTGCAGCCAATGAACATTAATAATAATAATAATAAAAATAATAATAATAATAATACTCTTTATTGCACACCACATACAGAAACGTTACATATAAATTCTTTATAAGAGGTATTGGTAATACAACAAGGCGGTCTTATCGCTAAATAGCGATCTCTTCCAGACAACCTTATACTGGTGGGAATGAAGAAAGAGAGTACAGAGTGGTGCATAATATATGTATCAAATTTAAATACATGTAAGATTTATTACACTTACATATATAATTAAATATACATATTTATATGTAGTGATACTAAGAAATAAATATACATAAAATATCATGTTATAGTAAGGACAAGAGAAAAAGTAACAAATATTAATAACATATTTAGCATAGAAATATAATTATATATACATGTTTAGCATAGATTTAGGGACAAGGTTCGAGATAGTGATTTTTGACTAGCTTCTTGAAAGTAGTCAAGGATTTGACACGTCTGATGACTACTGGCAGAGCATTCCAAAGCGAAACTGCTTGTATAGTAAAAGACTTTTTGAAGAAGGAAGAAGAATAAGGTGGTAAACGAAGAGTCAGATTTTCGGAGGACCTAAGTATTTGACTATGAGTACCTAGGAGATCAAAATTATTTTTTAAATAGATCGGAGATGAAGGGTTGTACAACACACAGTGCAGAAGTGAGAGAATATGTAAATTCCGGCGAGCACGGATAGGCAACCACTGAAGTTGAGACCGAAACTGAGATACATGATCATATTTGCGCAAGCCAAATATGAACCGAATACCGAGATTTTGAAGTCTCTCAAGCTTATTAAGTTGTGCCTCAGTTAGATCAGGATAGCTTGCATCGGCGTAGTCGAGTATAGGAAGAAGGAGAGATTGTGCTAACATAATTTTGGTAGGTATGGGAAGAAAATTTTGCAACCGTCGTAGTGAACAAAATGCAGCAAAGGATTTCCTACTAACCTCATTTATTTGATAGGTCCACGATAAAGTGTTGTCCATACGCAATCCAAGATTTTTTATATTGCGGCTATAAGATATTATGGCACCATCAAACAAAATCGGAGGCAGGTTTGTACTATCAAGTTTAGCGATCATGCTTGGGAATCCAATTATTATAGCCTGACACTTGGTTGTATTCACTTTTATGCCGTAAGATAAACTCCAGTTGAAAATAGAGCAAAGATCATTATTAAGTCGAGCAACAGCGCTAGACAGGTCTGCCAAAGTTGAATGAGAGTAAATTTGTAAATCGTCTGCATACATGTGATAGGGAGAAGAAATATTGTGAGTAATAGTATTAATAAAGATGGAGAATAGTAATGGTGACAACACGCTTCCCTGAGGGACACCGGCATTTACACTGCACCAAGAGGAAAATAATTGATCAATACGAATGCATTGTCGGCGTCCACTCAGGTAACTACGAAACCAATCAATTACTAATGGAGATATATTAAGAGAGGCTAACAGACTAAGTATGATGTCAAAGTCAACGTTATTAAACGCATTACTAAAATCGAGCAAGGTCAATACTGTAAGTTGTTTATTATCCATTCCCATTTTAATGTCGTCAGTAACTTTGATTAATGCACATGTAGTACTGTGGCCTCTTCGAAACCCAGACTGAAATGTATTTAGCAAGTTATTTTTATCGATAAAGGAGTTGAATTGTTTAAATACTAATTTTTCCAAAATTTTTGAAAGGAGGGGTAAAATAGAAATAGGTCGGTAATCGGAGAAAGAGGAGGGGTGAGGTTTTTTAGGAAGGGGTATAATATGGGCATCTTTCCATAAAGTAGGGAACTCACCAGTTAATATGGAATGATTAAGGATATGGGTTATCACGGGAATCAAGGTATCTAAAATAGGGACAATCATATTACGACTGATAGAATCGCTACCAACGGCATTAGAAGAAACGGACAATATGCCTCCCCTAACATCACATTCAGTAAATTGATCAAAAGTAAACGGTGGAGAATCAGAAGTGGGAAGTGCTGCGATGGAATTTAGAGTATTAGTTTTTAAAATATTGTCCAAAGTATTACCTGTCCTGGAGAATGAAGTGTTGAGATCTTCTAGATCGATATTATTAGGGGGAGCTTGTTTTAACGACTTCCCTACTCCTAGAGATTTAAGAAATTTCCATGTACGTACTGCGTCGTCGTTCTCGACATGTTTATGAATATGGCGTAGTTGTGCATCCCTACACAGTGTATTACAGCGATTTCTCAGGTTTTTATACTTTAAAAGATTTGTATCGGAGCTATTTGCTTTGTATTTAGATTTTGCAAGACATTTCTTGAGAATTAGCTCTTTTAAATCTTTTGTAAGCCACGGCGCAGGCAAGTGTTTAATCTTAACTGGTTTTATTGGAGCATGAATGTCATAAAGCTGGATTAACAACGTGTTGAATGTTTTAACTTTAGAGTCCAAATTTCCAGCAATATAGACATTAGACCAGTTTATTTTGCGTGCATCGTCACATAGCCGAATAAGGTCCATAACCCCAAAATTACGCTGCAAAAGTATTTTATTCTTAGATTTAGGAGGATGTAGCATGTATGAAAGGTATATTAAATCATGGTGAGAGAAACCATCAGCGGCACGCTGACCGTGATGGGAAATATATTCGGGAGAAGAAACGATCATAAGGTCTAGAAGAGTATGTGAGCAGTTAGGAGGATTATGTGTGGCAGATAGTGGTAAAATATGTAGATTACAACTCTCAACTAAAGACAGAAGCTTATTAGCTCGGTTGTCACGCTTTAACAGACATGTGTTAAAGTCTCCCATTATAATAGAGTGACTATATAATGGAGTAATGTCCTCTAATAAACGTTCAAAAGAAGAGAAGTAATCTACATGGAGAGAAGGGCTATAGAGTACACCGAGAAGAAGTTTGTGATGTGATAAGGTGATTTCAATAAACAGGTGCTCGGCTGCATCAGCTAGAGGTTGCTGAGTAGAACAATTTATCACAGTGAAAGGTATAGAAGTGCGAAGATAAATCGCAACTCCCCCTCCACCTCTGCCTATGCGGTCATTGCGAATAAGACGATATCCTGGTAGGGAATAAGAAAAAGAGGTTAAGCAAGGTTTAAGCCAGGATTCAGAGTCATCGTCATCGCCGAGAACCTCCTCGTGTGCCCGTCTGTTTCCCTTGTTGTTTGGATTCGTTCGGTGGCATCGGAAGCGGTACGGGCCGGTGCTCCCTGGGCAACAACGGTTAATGTGATCCTTCGGGTTTGCATTAGCCGTTGGCTAATACTCGGCGCGAGGTGGGTCGGCCATGGGGGTTTGTGCCCGGTTCATGGCTGGCCGGCGGGCAGGCTGCCTTTCGGGGTGGTCTGTCTGCAAGAGGGAGGTTTGGACCTGGAGATGGTCTGGGCATTTTGCGGTGCCTGGGATTTCCGTTGCCGTTTGCGGTGCTGGGGCGCATTCGGTGGCGGAGGTTTCGGGGGCAGTCGCGGGTGCCTCCTCAGGTATCCAGCATCGCCGGGAGGTATCCCGTGGCTGTCTGATGATGGGCGTGTGGGGTAGAGTGGGCCGAACTTCTTGCTCCAGGTGCGGTGCTGGGGCGCACTTGGTTGCGGGGGGTTCGGAAACAGTGATGGATTCCTCCTCAGGTATCCAGCATCGCCGGGAGGAATTCCGTTGCTGTCGTGGGAGGAGTGCGCTGGAGCGCGTGTGGTGTAGGGTCGCGGGATCGCTCCTGGTACTTCTCTGATAGCAGAGTTGCCTGTGGAGTGGTTCCGTTGCTGTATTTACAGCGCTGGAGGTTGGGAAGGAGAAGGGTTCAGCCCCCATTCCTTCCCAGCCGTAGGCCTAGGTGAGAGGGGGGGGCGACCTCTCTCGCCATTGCACTAGGTCTATGAGGTAGGGGTACACTGGTTGCCCGGGGTACCCCTATATGGAGGAGTTCCGCCGGGGCGCCACGGTGAGTGCGAAAGCGATCCCGTGGCGTCCCATTGTAGCGTCGTGGGCAGCCGTTGGTTTTTTAGTGGGGTGCCTTAAAAATGGCAGTCGCCGGGTGCCGCACATACCGCCCGGCCATCGCCTTCCTGGCCTGGGTGACGATGCGGAAACGCATTTTTCCAACGAAAAAAAAAAAAAAAAAAAAAAAAAAAAAGGATTCAGAAACAAGGATAGCGTGAATATTTTTTGACTCAAACGACGCAAGCATTTCTGAAAAATGTGCCGGAATACTTTGGGTATTTAGATGCACTACATTGAAATAGTATCACTGGAATGCCCATCAGAAGAAAGAGATAAAAAAGTATCACTGTCATCGACAAAAGACATTATGTGTATATATAAAGTATATATGTATAAAATAAATTTTATAAAAAATAAAATAATAAATGGATTTAATAATAATAAAATAAAACAAAATATATAAATAATTAAAATAACACAAAACAAAAACTTAAAATAAAACAAATAATAATGTGTACACCCACCAGTTGAAAGAGATCGAATTATTTCTAAAGAGAAATGATAACAATAATTGCTTTCAATAATAAAAAAGAAAAAAACATACATAACAAAAAAAAAAGTAATAATAATTATAATATTATGCTAGTCTAATAGAACTGTCTCACAAAGATTATCTTAATTTATTATCGCAAAGTACTTAATAACAAATAATAACTAATTAGAAAAAATATAAAGATTTAATGTAAGTTAACACAAAATAAAATAAATTAAAATTGTAGTAAAAGTTAACGATGCAATAATAAACGTTTTTATATGTTGACAGCTTTAAAAATAATTATGTAGCAACACTAAATGTTCTAATAGTCCTGTCTAAACACTCAAAGTTATGTCAATTATGATATATGACAAGCATAATCTATGTTCAAAGAAAGGTAACGTACGACAACAAAATAAAAAAAATAAAAATGTAGGGTAAAAGTAAAATAAAAAGTAATAGTAAACAGAGTGTCATGCAACATTAAAACATTTTTACTTTTTAATTATTCGTTTGGATCTCACGATCGATTTAGTACTTTTCGAAGTAGTCGCCATCGTAGATGCTGGAAGAGAATCGGAACCAATGTTGCATGCATCAAGTATAGTGGTAACCTCTGAGACAGTGGTTACACGATGTCGCGTACCATCACTGCTTAATACTATTATATGGCCATCTCTTGTCCAGCAATTTGTTACTCCAAAGTGTTTACGAGCCAATATAAATGCATCATGTCTTTGCTTCGTGAGAAACTCTGAAATAGTTACACCAGAACCTTTTAAATTGGTTTTAAGAGACCAACAACTGTCTCTTATCTGGCTTTCATAAAACCTCACAAGAATAGGTCTCGTTTTGCTACTGTTTTGAGACCCGAGGCGATGACACCGACTAATAGCACCTGAAGTGCAGTCCGATAGTTTAAGTTTTTCTGAAAACACTGTAAACACTTTGGCAACAGTGTCCTCTTTTTTGTCTTCCATCACTCCATGGATCAAGAGTACTTTCCTGCGGGATCTCATCTCCAGTTCATCTTGATGCTGTGAGAGTAAATCAATTTGGCGCTGAAGACTCTGCAGGGATGACAATATAAATGACCTAAATGCAAGAAACTGCGAATTTATACTCGAAGATGGACTTGCAGAAGGCGTTGTTGCATTTAGATCCCGTTGGAAGTCGTTCATACGGGAGTTGAAAACTTCACTTAATTCAGAAATCGATTGTTTTAATGTCTCCATTGTGACGTGTATTATAGTAACGGTTTTTTTCGTGTTGATTTAATAAAGTTTTAAAGGTAATTATAAAGCACTTAATTGTTTGGATTGTACTGGTAGTATTTTAACTTCACATACATATAATATTCAAATATTTAAATAAAAATTATTAAAATAAACATAGAGCGAATAAAAATATGTCAAATCACGTTAGCACGCACACACGTCACGTCACATTACTTCGAATGCGCTTTTTATATTTTTAATTGTTTTATATTTGTATAAAACTAACCCACTATAAAAGTAATAAATGTTGTTTGCAATAAAAAAAAATGTTTTCTTTGTTACAATATTTATGGAAAAACTATATATCTACTCGTATAGGCCACAGATAATATATGAAAAAAAAAACATTATCTAGTAATTAAATTATAACGGAATCCTTTCTATTAATTTGAATTAAAATTGTTACGTGGCCATGTATATAATTCTGAGTCTCTTTAAATATTACTCGCCATTAACATTGGGAGTATCACGTACCACAATTCCAAAGTGTTACAGTAATAACATTAACATAAAACCAAGGAATAATATTGTTGCGAACTTCGTTATATGAGATCAGACCCGGCTTTATAAGGTAACATAGATGAGTTTGTTTGAATATCATCTTTACTGTGTTACTTAATATGGATTATAAAGGATTATTTAGCAAACTTTGTGTCTATCTAAGCCAGAGAATGCCGGCAGAATATTAAGAAACAACATATGAACTACTCAAACGTTGAATGTAACATTGCGATTAGTTCTGAGATTTTGAGGTTTGAAAGATTGAACAAATTACTTAGTTTCCTTCCTATAAAAAATAACAAGGATGATCTGCAATCCTCCTTTTTGTGGGAAGATGAATAGCATTATTATAATTAGTATTACACAATTTTATTTTGAATATTGAAAAGAAAAAAATAATCACTTCTGAAATAAAACTAATTTTACGAATTTAACTCGCATATAATTAATTAATTAAATTTTAAATTTACATTTTAAATCTAACCCGACGTTTCAAATGCTTTGCAGCAATCGTGTTCACTGTAAGACGAAATGGAGGTGTTCTCTAGCTAGTGAGGAGCTCTCTAGGTGTTAAGCGTCACAGATGTGTTGTGCTCTCTGAAACAAAGATTTGCCAAAGCCTGAAAAAACTGGGACCCACTCTTGAAAAATATAAGATCGTATGTCTGCGACCGCACTGTGAGACTTCAAGATACTGTTAGTGCGTTTTGTGTGAATTCTGATCTTTACGCCCGGAAGCTTAGAAACCGGGAGGTAGATGAATAATTAACTCACTTACTGACAGACACCTCCATCTCGTCTTACTATGAACACGATTGCTGCAATGTATTCGAAACGTCAATTTAGATTTAAAATATAAATTAAAAATTTAATTAATTATATTCGAGTTAAATCCGTAAAAATAGTATTATTTCAATGTGTAGTACTCGTTAAAGCCTTAGAAAACACTTAATGACAAAGGAGAAGCCGGGCGAAAACAACTTTATTTATTTTTTTATTATAATAGACGGGATTTACGTATTTTTTTAGTACAGCATACATTTTCAATTCCTCTTAAGAGAACATTAAAAAAAGATAATTATTATTATTTTCATATTCTCTATGATGTTCTAATGATATAAACATTACATGTCATTACAGTACATTTTTTTCTATCTAACGTTGTTATTTATGTAATTTTATATATTATAATTATAATTAAATACACAACATTATATCAAATGCATTTGACCTATGTTACTTTTTAGACGCTACGGTCTGCTGCTTTTCGGGCATGTTATAAAATTAGATCTTTTTCTTTGCCTTTTCCCTTTGCAGTTGCTATTCTCTTTAACTATTATTTATTCAAATTTTAAATAGTATGCTATGTTTCTTTATTCTTTTCTTGACCTAACTTTCTGTGCAACGCTTTTGACTTTCTAGTAATTCATTTTAGTAATCCTCAGTAAAATAAATATGTTTGAAGTTCTTTTTATTATTAATATCTTTTTCTTTCTCGTGTTTGTAGCGTCAATTATACTATCGCTAAAATATTAGACAGTAGATACATCCATGAACGACTTTTTTTTTTAAGCTTGGATCAATATTTTTTCGTACCATTCTAATTATTTGACGAATTCCACAAAAACAATAAAAACACAAATTGTTAATCAAAGTTATAGTTTTAATAATTAAATTATTTACAATTAATTAATGTTCGCAATTTAAATTCCCTGGTTGAGTGATTGAATGATTGAAGTAACTCAGTTGTATTATTCAATCACTATTTATTTTTTCGGTCTGTTACTACGAGTGAGTTGTGAAAAGCAAACTTTTGTCTTTATGACATTTTATAAACATGACATTATATAATATGGGAATAGATAAGTACTTACTATAGTTTATGGCTAGTTATTAAATATTTTAGCTCTAAAAAATCTTAACAGTATCATACAAGAAAAATAAAATCTTAGGTTGGTTTATATAAACATTTATATTATGAAATCATTTCAATTCTAAGACATGGTATATATTTTTCAAATTTACCGTTTTACTTCACATAAGAAATATTTAATTTATCCAAAACACAATATACTCATAATATGTAATATACAATAATAATAACGGTTTGTAATTTCCTTACTGTATATTCAATTAAAAATATTTTACCATGTACAACATAAAAAGGTTGCTAGTAAATAGCGATATCTACATTAAAGTTATTATGTAATCATAATCAGAACAGGTGTTACGATGTAAATTATTTACTTTTACCGGCGAATTGAATTGAAAAAAAAAATTTTTATCTTGTTCCATATATTAATAATTATGCAACTTTGTTAGGTCACTTAAGAAATCGTAACGGTTCTTATTTGAAACCTAGATCAATTTGAGTTTTTTTTTTCAAATCGCCAAACTAAAAACTACATTAAAACCCTTCAATAAAATACTTATCTAACTTTCGATACAGGTCAAGCTGAACTTCTGGAAATAAAAAAAAAATGTAATACTTAATATTAAATAGTCAATATAACGTACAAACATTTTCATAAGTAATTCATTATTTTAAACGGGCGGAAGTACTACATGGTTATTAAAATAATAAGTTGATACCGTCATCTTTTAACAAATTCATGTTAAAGTTGCGTTGTTAATCTTCTAGAAACCTGTAGGTAAAATCAAAAGTATATGTTTCTCAAAAAAAATAGGAGAAAGTTTCCAAATTTAGTATTTCTAAATATAAATAATCTCAGTACAAAAAACATAAAAGAGTTGTAAATAGTATCCATACATATATTATTTTAATTTTTGATTGATTACGGTCCCGTCTTTTGTCGCCGGTTATTATTGCTGTTCATACTATTACTGCATTGTATTTTATTACTTGCTGTGCCTGCGACTTCGTGCGCGTAGATTTCGATTTTGATAAACGTTTTATGCTTACCCTTTGTGTTTACCAAACTGGTAAGCAGGAATGGTACGACAATAAGAGATTATAAACTTATTTATTTGTAAACCGATTGTTAACAAAAACAAAATATAAAGTGATTCCCATGACATATATTCCCGAAAACTGAATCCAAATCTATTAATCCGTTTTTGAGATTAGCGTGCACAAACAAATAGGTATACAGACGAACAGACAAAATAAAAAAAAACATTGTTTTGGATTCTCTTGCTTATATAGGTCCCCCTGTATGAATTTTGTTTTTTTTTATATTCCTTATTCCTTATGTGTGCACAAGTAAAATACGAACAGATAAACAGACAAAGATTTTAAAAATGCTGAAAATGGATTCTGTTAGTTATTACTTCACATCCTAGTATATTTTTTTAAATATTTTCAATGTATACCTCTACAAATTTATTACATGTATAGAATAAAATTTGCATAGTACCTATTACGTGATTGACATAAATTGACATAACGTTTTTATTTCTTAACCGATTTAGATGAAATAAACACTAAATGTTAAGTGAAGACTGTGATAATATATTTCTGAAACAAATTAGTTAAGTCGTTTCTGAGATTAGCATGCACAAACATATATACAGACAAACAGACAAACTAAAAAACCATTGTTTTCGGTTCTCTTGCTCTTATAAAGGCCCCCTAAGATGTTTTTTCAAAAATATTATCCATATACAGAAATGGATCAGTGACAATTTTATTAAATGTATAGATTATATCCTTAGAACTAAATGAATTTTCCAATAAGATAATATTTATTAATAAAACTTATTTCTTGTGCTGATGAAATAAAGTTCTGTTTGTTTCGAAAAGTTTAAAAACAAATAGAAGCGTAGAATATTTAACAGCTTAGACGATATTTTCGGTTCAATAGTAATATAAAATAAACATAATATTGTCAGAATCATAGATTGTAATGTTTGACATCTAAAATTTTTTTTTCTGCTTTGGACTTTCCTATTAGAGAATCTCCGTAAACGAGGTCAAAGAACCACCTGAATTAATTGGAAATTAAAATTATAAAAAAAAAAACTAGAAAAGATTTATAATCTTTTGCTAATATCAAAAAATAGAAGACGTAAGCAACTTAGCTTTCATCAAAATAATGATAATTTGTACATAAAATGATAACATAACATTTATGTTTATTAACATACTAACTCATCTATACTAATATTATATGTGAGAAAGTTTGGATGTTTGGATGGATGGATATTGGTTACTCAAGTACACCAAAACTACTGGCAATATTACAGCTTATGTATAACACATAGGCTATAGAAATCTTAACTTTTGTACGTAGTTTTGTCTGTAACACATTATAAGTTACAGCGCGACTACGTAATTGCCACGGGAGCTTCTGGTTTTAATTACTAAATTTTACAAAAAAAAATAATATTATTGTTTTGTAGAAACTAGAAAAAATGTTCAACAATATCCTCAAGACTTTTCAATAATATACATAATAGATGGCGCCATAATGTTCGCCCCTTTTTCTGCTTAACCTCTTTGCCGCCATATAATTTTGTTTCGGTTTTTTGGTACATTTCATTTCATCATCCATATTTTAATCAATCCGCAGTTTTTTTTATACTTTACAAAATTGTACTACAAAAACACTATTAAAGAAGTCACGGGTCACAGGTAGGTAATAAGTAAAATAAATATCATTTTTGGACGGAGTCGCGGCAAAAGCTGGTACAATACATAAATAAATTACATTAAACTTCTTTTCATATGGTTATATTTTGTATTTTCTTTTAATATTATTTTATTTGGATTAATATTATATTATTCAGGTAAGTACTTTATTGTAAAAAGTTATCAACGAAAGTCTTAATGATTTCTAATAATCTATATTCTATAATATTACGTAGGTACATTAAAATAATTAGTAACAACAACAAAAATTTTTTTTAGAAGGATTGATTAATTTTGATTTGTTCGCTAATTTATCAAAAACAAAGAACAGTTGGGTTCTATGTATTTTTTACACCACTTTGTTGTAGTGAAGTTCACTGGCGTTATCTCAAGGTAATTGAGCAGTAGCATCTTTTTGCCAGCGTTTAGTTAATGTACGATTAATTTTTTCTTGTCTTGTTTTCTTTACAATACTCTTGAACAAGTTATTGTAAGATGTAAATAAATAATCTACTATCAAAGTTTACAAAGTGGTTGGTACCTTATAAAGAAAACTAACAAAAAGTATAGAAATAGCCAACCAAGAAACTTGTACATGTTTATTAAAAGAACTACTGTAATTATTTTTCATTCCGTTTGCAGTTGCAGAGATACATAAACTGCGGAATAAATTGTGTTGTTCGCTTATTAATTTATCAAAAAAAAAGAACAGTTGGGTTCTATGTATTTTTTACACCACTTTGTTGTAGTGAAGTTCACTGGCGTTATCTCAAGGTAATTGAGCAGTAGCATCTTTTTGCCAGCGTTTAGTTAATGTACGATTAATTTTTTCTTGTCTTGTTTTCTTTACAATACTCTTGAACAAGTTATTGTAAGATGTAAATAAATAATCTACTATCAAAGTTTACAAAGTGGTTGGTACCTTATAAAGAAAACTAACAAAAAGTATAGAAATAGCCAACCAAGAAACTTGTACATGTTTATTAAAAGAACTACTGTAATTATTTTTCATTCCGTTTGCAGTTGCAGAGATACATAAACTGCGGAATAAATTGTGTTGTTCGCTTATTAATTTATCAAAAAAAAAGAACAGTTGGGTTCTATGTATTTTTTACACCACTTTGTTGTAGTGAAGTTCACTGGCGTTATCTCAAGGTAATTGAGCAGTAGCATCTTTTTGCCAGCGTTTAGTTAATGTACGATTAATTTTTTCTTGTCTTGTTTTCTTTACAATACTCTTGAACAAGTTATTGTAAGATGTAAATAAATAATCTACTATCAAAGTTTACAAAGTGGTTGGTACCTTATAAAGAAAACTAACAAAAATTATAGAAATAGCCAACCAAGAAACTTGTACATGTTTATTAAAAGAACTACTGTAATTATTTTTCATTCCGTTTGCAGTTGCAGAGATACATAAACTGCGGAATAAATTGTGTTGTTCGCTTATTAATTTATCAAAAAAAAAGAACAGTTGGGTTCTATGTATTTTTTACACCACTTTGTTGTAGTGAAGTTCACTGGCGTTATCTCAAGGTAATTGAACAGTAGCAACATTTTGCCAGCGTTTAGTTAATGTACGATTAATTTTTTCTTGTCTTGTTTTCTTCACAATACTCTTGAACAAGTAATTGTAAGATGTAAATAAATAATCTACTATCAAAGTTTATAAAGTGGTTGGTACCTGATAAAGAAAACTAACAAAAAGTATGGAAATAGCCAACCAAGAAACTTGTACATGTTTATTAAAAGACCTACTGTAATTATTTTTTATTTCGTTTGCAGTTGCAGACATACATCAGTTGTGGAATAAATTATGTTAGCTCTAGGATTTAATTCAATTTTACATGCATCGCTGTCATCTGACCATCATCGTATGTCCGTGTTAAAACTTCGTGTGGAGGTATTAATAAGTTATGACGTTTTTATTTGGTCTTTCAAGAATATTTGTTATAATATTATCACTGTAATCAAACTACAGGTATTATTAACATATATTTAACTTTATTTACTTAGTATGTAATAATAGTTTTTCGTTTAAAAATTAAATATGTACAGATTATACTCTCAATCCATATATAATTTTTCGTTGATAACGTTGATTCGAAACGAATTACTATAAACCTTTGTTTTACACGTATACACTTTCACAACTTAACAATAAATCTTTAGACGGCAAGAATAATAAAATACGGGATGAGGTCAGATTTAGTGTCAGAAGGCGGTGCGGGAATCCTTTTGGGCATTTATTACGTCACAAGAAATAAACTTTACCACATGTCTAGACTAGGTAATATTTCAGAATTCTGAAGGTTATTATAGTGGAAAAATGCTAAGGCTTGTTGTTTTAGAAAATATTAAATTTATATATTAATAAGGATTCTAAAAACAATGTAACAGATTATTTTTTACGATAATTTTTTTTTATTTTTGACAATTATCGTTTTTTATTATTCATGCATGTAACGATTTGGCCAATTTTAAGTTTATTTGTATCTTTAAACACAAATATTATAAATGTCAATAAACCTCTTTATCACATTCGCGCATAACGAATTACATAAAAAAATATTTTAGAGAAGTTTTCTTCTCGCAATTATCATTAATATTTCCGTGAAACATTATTTCCGATAGTGAGAGAACAGCGGAGAACTTAAACCAGAAAGTTTTGTATAACTTAGAGCGATGCATAGCATCAGTTGGATTAGAGTTTGTTTAAGATAAGCACTAACTACAATATAGCAATTTACTTTACTGTTATTGCATATTAATTAAAATTTAGATATATGAGCTCAACCAGTAAATATTGTTTTATCTATATAAATAAATATATAAAATAAATAAATGAATTTCTAAGACACAGTGAAATATATAAATAAACAATATTTATCCACAAGGTTTGATTGTTTGAATTGAATAGGCTCCGAAATTACTGGACTGATTTAAATATTTCTTTTACCATTACGATTCTACATTATCCCTGAACATAGGCTATATTTAATGCGGGAAAAAATAACGACAATCAATAAAATTTCGACAATGTAATAAATTATAAATGTATTAAGTAACATGATTGAAAATTTTGTCATATATATATGAATATTAATAAATATATTATAATAATATACAAATGTTTGCTGTAATATACAAATGTATTACAAATAAATTGACCTAAATTTAAATATAATTAAACTGACACCTATTTCAGCGTAGTTGCAATACTTAAAACGTTAGACTTATTGGAAAATAACGTATGGTTAAATTGTTTACCTTACATAGTTATAAAAAATGCAGCATTAGCATATGCTAATATAACAATAAAATATTTTTATATAAAGAGTAGTAGAATCAAAATAATGAAATAAAAATAAAACTGTATTTACAATGCTCATTAATGGTACATATTACATATTAATCCTTATCCAAATAAATACTCCTTTCACTTTTGGCATATGATGTAGATAGTTTTTGTCTTTTATTTATACTACAAGTGATTCAGGTAAATAGTATAGAAAATACGGCGTTCTAAATTTGGGCAGGCACGGGAAGGAGGCGTTGACATATCGTATCATACATAAGAATATGAAACTGACACAGATAAAATATATGGCCTGGTGTTGATTACCCGTGCGGAGCCGGGGCGGATCTCTAGTTATAAATAAAAATATAAGATAATACCTTAGATATAACTTAGATTTAACTGAATTTAAAATTTGATTCAAATAAGTATTCTATAAATAAAATTTTATTTTAAGTAACGATATTCGTTTATACAATAATTATTTACACCCACTTTCTTTACCCACAAGTATTTCGAAATATATGATTAACCTACAACAATCATATATATATATATATATATATATATTTTAAAATCCAATATAAAAAATATTTACACTGTAACTGTACTGTTTAGATACATACATATACATACATACATATGGTTACATCGAAAATACATACTTGCCCTACATATGAACATTTACAAAAGTACTATACTAGCTTTTCTAGTAATGCTGATTTCAACTAAAAATATTATACCAATCTTTTGAATATTTTACAATAAAAAACCTCAACCAACTTTACAACCAAAACTTATTTTAGTTTGGACTAAATTTGCATACTACAAATTAATGTAGATTGGTATAATGTGGTAATACTATAAGTTATAACTTTTGATAATAAGGTTGCTTTAAAATAATATTATTCGCATCTGTTAAGAAGATCGTCCTCTGATAACAAACCCATCAGTAAAGTTCTCTAATCACGTGGCCCGCAGTAATTTCTACGATTAGAATACACTTTCATAAAACAGTCCACTTCAAATACTCTCTTTAACCTTCATTTTATGTTATATAATAAATATGTCTTAAGGGTGCCTGTAAGAGGCCGGTCCTGGGCTTAAAACAGCGTATTTATAGGAAGGGAAAGCGTGTATTTTGACACTAACGCCCACTGACGGCAGAACGCCGAGGCAGCGTGCGTTTAGGACCTCGCCTCGCCGGCGAAGGTGGTGTGTGTAGGTGAGTGATGGTGTGTAATCTATACGGCTGTTGTCAGTCGTTATTCCGTCATCTGAGTCGATTAGAAAAGACTTGGGTCTTCTTTTAAAAGCTAACGGGGCCGGACTAGGCTGGTAGGTGGTCGCTTCAACCACCAGGGGGTTCGGATATCTCTCGACCCTATCAAAGAAACTCTGAGAGAGCTCTTTAAAATGTTGCGCTATAGTCGGTAAACCTAAGTTTCTATGGAGGTCTTTGTTGCGAATGAACCACGGCATGGCTCTACGCATGAATTTATTCTGAAATACCTGAAGGGGTTTCAGATTGGAATGAGCGAAAGCGACACTCGCATAAGACATGACAGTTCGTATACAAACTTTGTAAAGTGTAATACTCGGACTGTCTTCCGCCCGTATTTATACTAAAATGACGATTGACATAAACAAGTCTAGTAACATCATAATTGTTGTTTTAACAATGTATTTTGATCACTAGTCACTATAAATTGATTCTGTTACCAGCAATAACTAGTTAATCTAAGAAAAGATAATCCAATGTTCCTCTTTTGACGATAATGATTTTGTTTTATAAAGCCTTCGCGCCGTTGTATATGTATATGTATATTTTATGTTTAATATTAAATATTTTGAATCTCTTTGTAATTTTACCAGTAATTGGTTAGGGCAGCTTTTTGTTTAATCAATCTTTTTGTTCAATAAAATAATACTGTTTAATACCTTAAAATTATAATAATATAACAAAATAATACACGAAGATATGGTACACATATAATTGTATAGACAATATTTAAACAATTTGACAAATAACTAACACTTGAACAATTTGGAAAACATTGGTTTAAATTTATATAACTGTAGAATGAAAAATAGACCGATACGAGCAGGGATCTAAACCCGCGACATTTGGGAAGCCGTCCCGTCCCATTTGGAAAACATTGAAAAGATGCCACTACCGAAATTAAAGTTTGAAAATATCTTTAAACTCTTTTATATCTATGCTCCTCTTTGTTTGTCCAATGAATGACATGATTAATTAACATTACATAATTCTTTGTATAAACGCTTTTAAAAGTATAATTAATACTATACTACCTTATACACATATGTTAAGAAGATCGTTGTCATTTATAACAAGTCTGTGACAGGAACCAGATTACGAGCACGGCTTTCAATACGTGATTTGCAGTAATCGCTCTAATCGCGATATTCTACCTATATACAGAGTTATTTTAAATAACCTTTATTGTAATTTTTTTCTTTCAATTACAGGAACCAATATAAAAATATTACTGATATTATATTATGTAAAATACTTATTATTTTTTAATGTTGATGGACTAAAAGTATTTACAGTAGGTACCATAAAGTATAGTACTTTTATTTTATTTATAAAAAATATGAAGATTAAGAGTGAGTAGTTCTTGAGACTCGGGCCTCACAAAGACGACGTTGAGCAGAAATGAGTCAGCTGAAATAAGATGATTTGAAGATATTAAACAAGGTTATTTTGACGAGATCAAATCTCCCTAATAAAATAACTATTTTAAATAAAATATAACGGTGTTTCTTGGAATTTAGAAAGTGAGAAAAAAGAAATCATTGATGATAACTGCAAAATTTGTTTTAATTGAATAAATGAAATATTAGCTAAAGAATATATATATAAAGTGAAATCTGTGTTTCAATTAATTAAGCAAATGTTACCTTATAAATAATCTCAATCAAACTAATAAATCTCAATTAAATTGAAAATATTCTGTACACATAACATAAAATGTATTAATTTATTTCACAGTTACATAATTACAATACCAAATAAATTTAATTAAAACCAAAATTTAGTAGGTTATAGAGAGTTATATACCGTTTGCGCCTTTTTAGTTAAAACATTATGCTAACGTAACTATGTATAAAGACACTCTATATATTAGCTCAATATATGTTTATTAATTATCAAGGCTTAACCTACCCGATACGAAGTAATAACATTTAATAAAAGTTGTTATTTCAAAACAAATATTATTCCGAAACTGCAATTTTCAATTCGAATGCTATAAAATACAATAACACTTTTATTCACAAAAAGGTAAATTTTATAATCAGTAAACATCCTGGCATGTGTGCGTAACTCCTCAACCCTCAGATCGGTTGCCCTGAAGCTATATAAATTTAGCTCTTTTTGTACTTTGTCACGTAGAAAGGAAAATAAGTACACCTACGGAACAATGTAAGGGTTTTTTAAGAGATAAAAGAAAAGAAAATGTTAAATTTACTCTGTACAAAGTACCATATAATATGAAAAACAATTTCGTTACCAGCGGCTTGGCATATTGAGTTCCATATTATTATATTATGAAAAGAGCATTACATCTAACGGTGTAATGACAAACTAAAATTTTCAATATATAACAATTAAATAAAATTATAATACAATATTCAGTTCCCTTTATTTGAGTATAACTTAAATAGGGACAACTAATTATCTTGTTTACTTTTTATTCGCTATTTTTACTTGAGTAAATCGAGGGCTGTAATTAAATGATTAAAACCATTATAAGTACGACGTATATAACAAAGGGGTATTTAGTAAAAAAGTACTAAATAAACCTAAATCAAATTATTTTTTTATTAGTGTAACAAATATTATTGTTATTACCTTCTTGGTATGGATAATGTTGTGTTGTATAGATTCTAATAATGTAATGTTATATTAATCCAAATATTTAAGGTTTTATTGTAATAATAACTCATACCACCCTTTTATATAATCCATGGAAAGGAGAAAATTTTCATAAAATTCGGCCGGAGATTGATTGCATTTTAATAATAGAAATAATAGCGTTTGTGTTAATCCGTCAAAATTTGTGACTTTTTTGGGAAGAAAGGCATCATCTTATATGTTGTCTTATCTTAGGTGAAGTGTGGGTTGGTTTCCCACTAGATGGACAGACGACTGAATAAGGGTCGCAGGGCGCCGTTGGATACAGACTGCTGAAAACCGTCCGTATTGGAGGCGCTTTAGGAAGACTTATGCCCAACAGTGGGCGTCGGTTGACATCACTTAGTCAATTGAAATCGTATAGCCGTAACTACTAACTACTATATATTGTCTTAGATATTAGGACAACGCGACACTAATTATTAATAAAATTATTGCACTCGTTTTCTAGTATAGGTATTATAGTCCAATTTACTAAAGGATTTTTTTTATTGAAATAAAAAAAATATCAATATTTTGGTTAAGGGCACTTTATCCATCTAGTATTTTTTGTGTGATATGTAAATATACAAGCAGATAAAGACTGTTTATTTATTACATAACTCGACCAAAATATATAAATATTTATGATCTATTCTCTCAACATAACACAAATAATGTTTTGCTTTTGTCTTATTCCATCCCCTGTTCTTTTTTTATAATATAATATCACCTATCTTTTTGTAATCGATGCTCCTAGCTGATATATTATTTATTTATTATCTCACTGATAAATGATTATAAATTAAATGAATACCTCAAGAAAAAAACCGCTATTACAAATCATATTTTGCATATATTATTCTTATATGAGACTAATATAATAAATTTTAGTAATAATAGGTAATCTAATAAGTTAAAAGATTTCTTTGAAATGAAAGGATCAAAACCTACCTATTTCCATGAGCAAAGATTATTCAAAATTGGCGTGAGAAGTTATATACTATGATATATTGTACTCATTACTGTTAACAGTATTGATTTCAAACAGATAGAAGACACCGTATTATTATAAGACCCAGTAGCAGAAGGAATAAGTTAAAAGCGAAATGGTAATACGTTACGTTATTCCACGTAGGAATATTAATCGATAATATCTATACCAGAAGAGATATATAGAGTATTCTTATTTCATTATCAATAGCAATGAGATTGCTATAATAAAAAAGCGATAGTTACAATATATATCTTTATTATTTTACAATTTAGATAATTTTTTGACAAATATTCAAGCTCTAATCATAAGCGTTATTTTTGATTTCATGTGCAGTATTTTCTGACTCGAAAATATTAATACTAATACAGTAAAAAATAAACAGTAAATATTAATACAGTAAAAAATAAACCACTTGTTACTCTACTGAACTACATAATATTATTATTTTTACTATCGCTCTTTCTTATAACATAGTCTAATATTATCAGGCAGACGCTTAACTGTAGATATAGTACGTGACCCTCAGTAATCTCACTAATCGCAATATAAAATTTCGCTGTGTTGCCGAAGTTATATCATTATAATCTATAATTAAAGACAACTTAAGGCATTATTTTTTAATATTAACAGGATAGCCAAATCAAGTTGATATTGTTATAAGGCAGTGAGATCACGGTGATTTTTTGCGATAATGATATGAAATATATTGCATTGCTTTATTAAATACTCATTACAACTATTTCAAAACTTCTTATATTACATATTTGTAGAGGATACCAATTTCGACGGTCGCGGTTTTTGAGCAATAGAACATTAAAGTCAGTTTTAACATCTGCTGCCAAAATCAAAGAAGTGTCTTAAGCAAACAGATACTTTTCTGTTTTTACTATTACTGCACTATAGCACTAAGTATTGCATTTTATCCTAAATGATCCTTCTAAATTAAACCTAATAGTAAACAAACTTTCCAACGATTCTTCTCCTGGTTTAGATAACATATCAACATCCTTTATAAAAAAAGCTAAGCATATTCTTATTATATATTATGTCACATATATAATCTTTGCTTTGAAAAAGGTCAGTTCCCCTTGTGCTTCAAAAAAGCCGTTATCACCCCAATTCATAAAGGTGGCAGTGAAGATGATCTAAATAATTACAGGCCTATCTCTGTACTCCCGGTCCTATTTAAAATCCTCGAAAAACTTATTAACAACCGTCTTAAAAACTTTCTTTATACTAATAATTTATTATCCAATCAACAATTTGGCTTTAGAGAGTGTATATCAACAGAAGACGCAGTGTTGTCCTTGACAGGGGAAATTGGTGAACATTTGGATTCTGGCAGGAAATGTTTGAGTCTATTTATGGATCTTGCGAAAGCATTCGACTCTATTTCGTCAGATATCTTACTTAAAAATCTTTTTAATATCGGTATAAGTGGCTTACCTTAGCAGCTTTTAAGAGACTATCTCTTAAACCGTAAACAACAGCTTAAGCTGGGTAACTTATTATTAAGTGACCCAACCAGTGTATCCTATTTGGTCCCACAGGGCAGTGCCCTTGGGCCTACCCTTTTCCTTGTCTATGTGAACGACCTCAGCAAACTCAACCTCTCAAACTACAAAATCTACACATACGCGGATGACACTGCCTTAATATTTCATGATCGGACGTGGGACAAGTTAAAGACAACTGCCGAAGAGGGACTTTTTTACCTTTCGCATTGGTTGAGATCCAATCTGTTGTCAATAAATACTACCAAAACTAAGTTTGTACCATTTACGTTTCGGAAAAACACATTGCCTAATACCAATTTCGCCCTAAAGGTTCACTCATGCGTAAACCCTAATTAAAAAACTGCATGATATTGGGGGCAGTGATCATATCAAATATCTTGGAGTAATAATTTACCAACATCTTACCTGGAAGCGTCGTATTTGTATGATCGCTGATAGACTGAGAAAGTAGATTTGGGTTTTCAGAAAGTTGAAACATGTGGCAGACGACAAGCTTTTAACAACAACCTATAAAACTTTGGCACAATCTATACTAAGTTACTGCATTCCAGTTTGGGGTGGAGGAGCCATGACCCTTTTATTAACTTTGGAAAGAGGACAACGTGCCCTTCTCAAGGCTGCCTTTGGCAAACCTTCACGGTACCCACTTTCGATCTGTATAATTCTTATAATTTGTTAACTATTCGACAATTGTACATCCTAAAGGCTATTCAGAAACTACATTGACAATTACCTTACAAAATAATTTCTGTCAATAAACGTAGAATTACTAATGCTTGCTAGGTACATAACCTATATGTAAAACTAAATTTAAACAGAATCAATTCGCATGTCAATCTGCATCACTTTATAATAGAATAAATCGCAAACTAAATATCTATCCTCTAACGAAATCCAAATCAACTGATATGATAACACATGTTCTTTTAACCTTAAACTACCATGAAACTGAAATGCTTCTGAAAAGAGTAAGTTTATAATGTATATATAATAACTATATTGTATTCTACTCAGATGTAAAAGATAATATATCCTTTCATAAGTGCCCATTTTGCTCTATTCCATATTTCAATTAATCCCCTATTCTAAATCACTTACATACATAAACACACACATTTACTTGCACATACACTGCACACACACACACATACATTGCACACACACACATACATTGCACACACACACATACATTGCACACACATACATTACACGAACTCGTAAAAATAAATAAATAAATAAAATAAAATATTTTGTTATACTATGGATATTGATTGATTTTTGTAAGCCTTGGTGGATGAGCGGAGTACCCAGTAATACGGGACACCACCCAGTACGTGGCTCTTGCGACTTGTTTGTTAATTTATTTTTCTATCCATAAATTATTTTATATTTTGTATTTGATTATCGTCAAAAGGAAAAAAAAATAGAATTTTAACATATAAACAGCATGTATATTTATTTATCTTTCGCATCTTTATACAAAAAGAGAATTTAAGTACATACTAATAATATACGTATGTCCGACTTATACCTAGTCTTTAGCCTAAGGAGATTATAAAAAAACAAACATTTCTTATGGTAACCGGAAAATAGTTTTTGCTATAAACGTTTTTGCCTAAGTACAATATTTGGCACTGACCTCTGACATATGGGGTTATTATATAGTAATAATAAGTAATATTATATAGTAGTCTTTGAGCAAAGGTTACTGAATACCTTCGAATTTGTGTAAGCTGCCAATGCCTAGCAACGTAGGATTCGACCATGGGGACTCATGCCCAGATCCCTTCAAATGATTCCGAACAGGTTTTCACGGATTGGGGCGCCGAGGTTCCGTCCGCAACATTGATCTCCATAGAGATTTAGACCTTTCCCAGAGTTACTTTGATAATGCTAAGCGACACCCGAATCCGACCACGGAAGACTACTTTAGTCAGAAAGAGAACACCCAAGTCGGTGCACGTTAACCCCAACGACCCGTTCACGATAGGTAATACGCGAATTCATAATTCACATTACACAACACACATACACACACCGTCTATACCGGTATAGACGAGATCCAAACTGAGTAAGTGCTCCGTAGCTCCGGCGTTCTGCCGTCGAAGGATGCTAGTGTCCATATTCTCGTAGCTCCCTCCTGACTAACGACGCCCTGGGCCGAGGTCCGTGTCACACCTGAGACGAACTCCGAACGTTGTTCCTCATGGGGGCCCATCTGGCCGTCCCTTTTCAAGGGTGGGACACTGTAATAGCCGACAGGGCTAACAGCATAGACATGAACAAAAAAATCGTGCCCAGATCGTTATTGTCAGGGCTGGGGTACAAGGAGGACTTTCTTTCGCAGGCTTGTCAATAAACTTAGCTCTTTTTTCATCGGCCTCTATGATAGAAAATTCAATAATATGCAATATGTTTATAACTTTTGGTTTAGTTTTTTTTTACCATATCCAATATTTTTCGTGCTTATTTGGATATTTACAGGAGAGAAAATGTAAACATTATTTTCTAAAATTAATAGGCGATGATACAGAGCTAGTATTTACCCGTGTGAATGCTAAGTTGCCAATGTTACCGAAAACAACTTTTAAATTTGTTACTATCATTACGATGATTCATTTTCATTTTATAGTAGTATTCTTGGATAGTTAAAATTATAGAATACTAGTTACTTATATTTTCTTAATTCAAATGGCCTATGCTATTTATTGAGACTTTGACACTTAAAAGCTTAACGCAAACTAGCAACTCAAATTAAGGTGAAATAAATGAATTCATGGAGAATTCTAAATTAGTTTGACTCGATATTTTCAGCACGAAAAGGTTTCAGATTTACATGTATTTAACATTTAATTATGTAAGAAAATCAGTGGGTGAAGGTGCAAATTGTAGTTTAGTTATTAATTTATGAAAAATATGAAATTTATGTAGATGCAATATTGTATAAAATGTAATTTTATTATTTACTTACTAAAATATGAATTAATATATAACGACATGATACACAATATTGCCTCAAATATAAATAATAATTATAGTACTTCAGTTATAATGTTGTACATATTTTTTTTACTACATTGAATTTATTTATAAATAAGTCTTTTATAATTATTACATATTTCAGATAATAATTTTTTCAATTCAGTTTCCACCGTTTAATTTAATATAATTATATTATACCAATACGTTGATAGACAATTTGAACTCAATACAATTTCATATAAAGTGTAGAATATATAAAATGAAATTAAATAAAACTTAAATTAATGAAGAGTTAGCTTAAAGTTTTGCTGATTTTTAAAATTTCTTTGTCTTGGATTATCCTATTGTACTCGCCAAGTTGAAGTGAAGCTCGTGATATTAATAGATACAAAAAAACATTAACATCAATGTCATTACTTAGATATCGTTGTTGTCTACAAAACAAACTTTTTTTTTATTTAACATATGTAATATCGTATAAAGAAACCACTTAAAACCTATAAGATTTAAAAGGGTCTTCTATGCGATGTTTTCGTAAGGTTATTTATACTTTTTCAAACTTGTTCTTTCATGTCTTTAGTAAGTAAAACCATAATGACTTACAATAAAAAAAAAACAAAAAATTATGCCCGGAAATTTGTTCTTTATTATTTTTGCTAAGTAAAATCTGTAGTTAACACATAAAAAGTACTTACATTCAAAAATTTATATTTGTATAATTTTTAAGTGATGATGGATAGTATTTTCTAAGACACCTAAATCTCATCTTTCGATTTAAATTAAAATTTTACATTGTTAAATATAAATTAATATATGCGAGAAATCGATCTTTTAAAAATATGTAGTTTTATTTGATGATAGATAGTTTATGATTCGAGTCTAAAGGGAAAAGGAAAAGTAGAAAAAAAGAAGTTACTAACAAATACCTATTGTTTAAATGAAATATTAGTATAATATATTAGCATAATTTCATAATGCTATAAACTTTCAACGAATCCACTTACTGAGCTTACCAATAACTGGGCTTATTGACTTCTATCATTTCGTGTCGTCGTCTTCAATATTATTCTTGTAACAACCATTATGTTGGTTTAATATTTATACAATGATAATACTTAATTATTATTATTGTAAACAGTTTAAAAATACAAGAGCTCAGCTCTTATTGAGGATCAAATAATAGTCGATAAAATATAATAAAGTAAATAAGTCTTACATCTTTGTTATTTAATATCTTAGTAAGTCTCAATTTTTTTTTATATTGTAAGAGAATATTATGACTATTATCCTATATTTCTTAAATAATTGAATTAAAAAAAAACGATGTAAACGCTGATATTTCATGAGTAATATAAAAGTTAACTATTACCCTTACATAATAAATATTATAGTCTAATGCGTCAAATAAAGTACGTAATTTTTAACTTCAATAGAACAATTTATTTGTAATTATAAATGATAACTATGATTTATACCGTCTTTACTTATAAACGTTTTTAATAATAACCGACTTTTTAGGTATTATTAATAAAAAAAAATGTACCATCAAGAGGTTTAACTGAATGTGTCATAGAGTTGGATAGCCAATTAGTTATTTAATTATTAGTTGTCAATAAACAGGTCGGTCGGTATACTGATGTAACACATAACGATAAAAAAAAATGTATGTAACAGTATAAATGTTTGGCTTAAAATGTAAACTACGACTTTAACAGTCTAAGAAGATGCAGAATTACATATTGTTCAATTTGAGTGAAAAAGTCAATATTAGATAATTTCTAAAAGCACAATATAGATTGACACAAAAACTTTATTTTTTATGCGGGTTTGCAGCAATGCTGACGTCACACCTTTTTAAAAACACTAACGGAGGTCTTCTCTCCGATATTAGAAGTAGGATGGAACTTAATGTGACTTTTCGTCAATCTTGAAAGTTAATGAAGTTCTAATGAATCTAAAATGAAGTTGAATCATAGTGCTCTAGTTCAGGCCATCATCGGCATCGGATTAGAGAGCGTTAAACCAAAATTTGGAGGTTTCACCCACAAACCTGGCTGGATACTGATCACATGCATGGATCAGGCCTCAACAGACTGGGTTGTGAAGGTAATCCCTAAGCTCTCGCCTTGGGACGGAGCACAACTCTCAATGATACCCGAGAGTGAGCTGCTCAAACCGACCACCGCGGTGACCTCTCTGTCCACTACTGAGGCGGGAAATGTGGGCCAGGCTCTGCTAATCTTGCCCAAGCAGAACACGGGTCTGAATGTCGAGCTGTGGAGGGATTCTGCATAGTAGGGCTGTGGAGAATGGACATCGTGTGACGTTCGCCATGAACCGAACCGAACTCTGCAACCGAAACTTCGTGGCAGCTCTTGGTTTTAAAAGCATCACCTTTAAGGTCAAGGGTGGTCAGGAATCAACCCACTGGGGACCGAGCCACACCCCACTGGGGAGCGAAATGTACGCCCCCACGCTGGCAGCACAAAGCTGGCAAGTGAGACGTACACCCAGACTTATCCGGTGTGACTGCCTCTTGGCTCTGTCAGAGTGCCAAAACATGCCGGTAAAGGTGCCCACAGGGGAATCCATGCTTCACGGGGCAGAAATAAGGCTAACTGTCGACCGATGGGGCTGCAGCAAAAGCCCAAACCAAAGCCTACCGGGTCATCAATGCGAATAAAACGGTGATTGTTCCATTTACAAATAAGAGGCGTCTGGATGGTCTGAGATGCCCAGTCCTCAATGGGAAAGTAATCCCATTCTCCCGTGAGGTCAAAAAGTTGGGCGTCACCTTAGACCAAAGACTGAAATGGAACACTCACATTGATAACACCATAACCATGGCTAAGATGGCCTTGGAAGTATGTGGTAGGATGGGGCAGGTTCGGCCTTCAGCCCAATATGATGCTGTGGCTCTATATCGCGAACTAAGGACGGTGGTGACTTGCGCATCTGTGGTATGGTGGAGCAAGTGCCAACAGGTTTAGGTTTGGGACAGGCTGAATAGCCTCCGAGGAACTACCTGTCGCATGATGACAGGCGCCATGTGCAGTTGCCCAGGAGCGACTGTGAATGCCCTACTGGATCTCCCACCTCTCGACTTACAAGTCAAGAGGGTTGCTAGGAGCAGTATTCTCAGAGTATCAGCCTAGGGCAATACAAACTGGATGTCCTGCAGGCTTTAGAGAACCTTTAAAGACTCTGTCATGAGCGACAACGTATTGGCGATGATTGGCGACAGCATGGTTCCACACTGCAATTTTGTGCAGACTGCTATTCTGTGGAAATACCAACAAAGAAGGAATGGCCGACCGGCCTCCCCTGGAGGAACGGTTGCTTTGTATGGCAGAGGTGTACGCCATAATTGCCTGTGCAACCCTGAACCTGCAGCGCAACGACACGAATAGGACCATTTAAATCTACTCGATAGTCAGGCGGTACTAAAGGCCCTGAAGTCGAATACTATCACGTCAAGACTGGTGCTGGATTGCCTGACGAAATTGATCTCTGGGCTGCAAAAACAGAGTGGTTCTAATGTGGGTCCCGGATCACGACGGCCATATCAGAAACGAGAAAGCTGACGAGCTGGCCCGTGCAAGAGCTGTGAGCAATACATACGGTCCAAAACCAATATGTGGTGTTTCAAACAGCCTAGCTCGTATGACCCTGAATGACCTCTCTAGGTGAGGCTATAAAGCGTTGGGAGGAGATCCCTGGCTTCAAGCATTCCAAAGCCCTCATCAAACCCTTTAATGCGAAAGCAGCTAAAGAGCTGATTCGGCTGAGCAGGAATAATCTACGTATCATAACTGGAACGCTTACACGGCACTGTTGTCTGAATAACCACCTAGCGACCCCCAAATTGAGGATGGAAAAGTGTGCAGGTATTGACACGAGGCAGATGAAACCCCGATCCATCTGCTATGCGAGTGCGGTCCGCTGATGCGTAAACGCAGTGACACCCTGGGGAGACACATCCTGGACCCAGTGGAAGTCCACACACCTCATTGCAAAGTAAATTCTGCAATACCTCAGAGTGGCAGACCTATGCAGTTAACTGTAGGCAATGGAGATCACAATAGATCTTTTAGGTCGCAGTGATACTTGGCTCTCGTAGCCCTGCACAGCCGTGCTTTCAAAGAATAATTTCGTCAATCTGCGAAGTCTGGACCAGCGAATTGCAAAGACAAAGGCTTTGTGAAATCTTCATAGCAACTTACAATTCCGAAGGCGATGTAACTGCTAGACTGGTTCGACTGGTCGACCACGGAAATGTAAGCAAGGTACAACGCCAGAGGTATTGACAGTATGAGTTGCGTCCGTTGTGTAAGGAGACCATATTTGACGCCGACATAAGGTATCTTAAGGGATATTAAATTATATATAGAAATGTAGATGCCAAACTAAAAGAAAAATATTTTCATTATTACAGAACTTATCAGGCTGGTGCAGAGCGCGCTCCGCCTTTCAGAATGGCCGTATCGGCGCGCAGGCTTTATAAAACAAAATCATGATCGTCGAAAGAGGAACATTGGATTATAATTTATTAGATTTACTAGATATTGCTTGTAACAGGATTCTGTTATAAGTTCTTGTTATATTATAAATTGTTTAATTTATAGTAAGAAGTGATCAAAATACATTGTTAAAACAACAATTAAGATGTTACTTGACTTGTTTATGTCAGTCGTCATTTTAGTATAAATCCAGGCGATCGACAGTCCGAGAGTTAGTCTTGCTCGAGTCGTCGGACTGTGCGGATCTCTGTAAGGATACTGTTACGCTGTCCGTTGAATAAACGAATCTATAATTATTTGTGCAGTTTTATTGAAAACGTCATTATGAACCACCATCACGAAGTCTACAATACAGTGACGGCAGCAATGCTGACGTCACACCTTTTTAAAAACATTAACGGAGATCTTCTCTCCGATACATATAAATGTAAAGTATAAGATATAAAGTAAAATAAATGATAATAATAATAATAATATCAGGCCAAATTACACACATTGATCTAACCCCTAAGTAAGCAAATTATATGCTTGTGTTAAGGGTGTTAGACAACGATACAAATACATAGAAATACACATATAAATACTGAAAATATATTTAATAAACGACCAAACCCAGAAACACAGACATCTATGCTCATCACATAAATGCCTGTCTGTCTCCGCCGGGAATCGAATCCGAGCCCCATTGCGCCGTGACACGTTAGGCGTCTGCGCTAACCACTCAACCAACGGGGCGGCAAATATATATATATATATACTTATTATTATTATCCTGAGAAAAAAATAAAAAACTATCTTCAATTTTTACTTTCCGGAACAAACATTAACATTGCAGTAACACTTTTAAAGAGAAATGCTGAAAATTGTATAAAACCCTGCAATCCCTCGGCACAAAATTCGAGACACAATGTATAATGCAAAAGAAGTTGGATGCAAGCTCTGCAACAGGCCTTTGTAGTAAAATCAAAAAGAAAAAAATAAATTTTCCATATCTGCAACACGATTAATTGTGAACTGTGATTCCGCCTTTTTCCTTCCTTCCTTCTTTCCTTACAATATATTAAATAACTGCTTAAGACGAATTTTTTTGGAAAACCTAGGTATGCAGTTGGTTACGACTTACGAGTACACCGTATATAAAGTCCAGAAAACCATTACAAAGGGCACTATTTTCTTTAGAAGTAGCGAAAAAAATATTTGAAGTTAGTGATCGTCCATTAATTTCAACTCAACATGAAAGAAAACGAAAAAAGAGATTTTTGTTAAAGTTAAAGAAATTTTTGTCAACTATTAGTGAAAACTGATAAAAAATATACGTTTGATGTGTGTAATCTGTAAAGTTTATTTGTAAACCACAATCCAATACAATTGTTTTATGTCCTCAATGTCATACAAATGTAGTTATGTATTAATTGTTCAATTATTTTAAATACATTCAATAAAAGTATAATTCAGCATTATGTATTATATTACTAAAGTTCTTGAATTTTTAATATTTACATATTAGCTATTATAAAATTTAAAAGGGTATGATAGGAAGCTAAATGTAGCTAGTACATTTAGGTACTTCGTATCTATGTAACAATGAGGTCAACGAATAATGTTATAACAGACCCTATTTTCAAATTGCAGTTGATATTTAATACTGCTGTAAATGCTATTGATTTCTTGCAACTTTGTCCCCTGGGATCTGTAAACTTCAAGTCGGCGTTTCATTTCTCTACTGCTATACAATTATTAAGAACCATGAACTTTTTGATACCATGCATCTCTCAAAGATTTTCTTAGTTTTAGTTTCTTGTAAATATTTTATTTTAAATAACAGTTAGCTATAGTTGATTTATTTGAAATAGGATTTAACATTTTTTTCGCAAATAACTTGAACATAAAATTATAATGTACTGTAAAACTTCAACACTTGCAAGCGCTTGTCTAATTATTTTATTTTTGTTATTTATCACTTACTCTTCAGTACAACTACCAAATATAATTATTTCCTATCGTAATTGTCTTAAAAAGAGTCCACTATTAATATCCTGAAATAATTCGGGGTATTATTCAATCCCTTACCCCTTTATCTCAAAACTAACAAGATAACTTATTATAATAACAGAAGTTTGTATAAATATCCTAATTTTCTTACAACGATATCATAAAGCTTTCTCAAGCGATGCTCGATCTTGAAAACTAAATTTTAAAGTCCACTTTGCTTTAGTATCTCTGAGCTAATCAGCTTAGAGGTGAAATCTATTAAACATCTTACCTTTGTACTCCCTGATTTGACTGCATTATTCAATATCTGAGGGCCAAAATATTTTCAGTTAGCATAATTAAATTAGCAGGAGTTAATTTCATTCTTACATAGAGATTTCATAAAAAGAAAAGTTTTAAAATACATAAAATGTATTCGACACTTATATAATGTGTTACATTTTAAGTTTGTAATAATACCTTTGAAAAAAAAGAATTTAGAATTTAATATAAAAACAGATTTACTTACATAAAATAAATATAAATTTAAAACACAAAGGGTGGAGGAAAAATTTTAAACCCGTTTTATATGAAAAGTCAAGACATTTTCTTTTTAAAGTTCATTTAATTTTATTACGTATATAGTACATATGTACCAAATTGTTCAATAATTTGTTGCCATCTTGTGAATATTAACATAATTCCGTTGCTATAGAAAGTTTTTAGGGACTTTTCATAAAAAAAACGAGACAAGTAGTTTTGGCAGTCTTCTCTCTCAGTTTTGGCATTCTCTCTCACAGTTTTGGCAGTCATAAGGCAGGAGAGAAGCTACGGAAATTTGGACACTAGCATCCTCCGACGGTAGAACGCCGGAGCAACGGAGCACTTACTCAGTTGGGACCTCGCCTATACCGGTATAGACGGTGTATGTATGTGTGTTGTGTTATGTGGATTATGCCTACACGTATGTTATTACCTAAGGTGAACGCGTCGTTGTGGTCAACGTGTACCGACTTGGGTCTTCTCTTTCTGACTAAAGTAGTCTTACATGGTCTATACTCATCGGCATCAGCCACCAGTGGGTTCGGGTGTCGCTCAGCCTTTTTAAAGTAACTCTTGTAAAGCCCCTAGAAATACTTAGCGATGGGCCCCTGGAAATACTTAGCGATGGTCGGAAGGTCTAAGTCTCCTATTCTGAATCACTTGAAGGGGTTTTAGATTAGCGTACGCAAAAACGGAACTCGTATAGGGCATGACGGAACGTATAAAGACTTTGTAAAGTGTCATTTTATTGCGAAAGGACATTTCACTCCACTTGTCTAACAGCCGATATAAGCGACCTAATGTGTAAGCCGCTGTGCTACAAACGGTCCTAATATGCAAAGCGAAAACTAACTTTCTATCTAACGTCACTCCTAGGTATTTTGCCTTGTCTTCCCAAGGTATCGGTCTCTCAAAGAGTTTGATTCGCGGAAGGATCATTTTGGAATGTCGCTAGCGTAGATGGAGAAGAAAATGGGCGAGTAAACTAAACCCGGGGGTAAAGAATTCTGTAAAAATCTAAACAGATAGAAATCGGAAGGTGAAAGATTAGGGCTACATGTCGAATGTATTCTTACCTCCCAGCCAAACTCTCTTAATTTTTGCTGACTGACTCAATATGTATGTGGTTTAGCGTTATCGTGATAAAAGAGCTCACTCATTCTCAATTTCAGCTGCTTACTTTCATTCGGATGTTAGCAGTAAAGCTCCGAATCGCTGGTTCTACTTGGCTGTATAATCTCATACTGAATAATGCTCTGCCAGTCCGACCATACGCCCAGGATCACCTTATTGCGAGTTAATCTGGTTTTTGCAACAGTCTGTGAAACCTGACCGACCGTTGACTTTGACCTTTTTTGCAGTTCTTATCTTATGTAATTCACTTTTCATCACCAGTTATCAACCTCTTCAAAAACGGGTCGGTTTCATTAAGAATCACTAACGGATCGCAAATGAGTACACGGTTCATTATTTAGGTACTGAAATAGATTACAACTTAAGAATCATAACAAAAGAATAACCGTTTCCTATAACAAACACTACAAAATAGAGTTTCTATTTATAATATCAGATTCTTATATTTTATTCTTTCAAGCAATTAAAGGGAAAGTTTTAATTACAAAATATCTTTTAATTTATAAAATAAGACTCAGTTATTCTTCTCTGTCAATGCAATATAAACTTTTAAATTTGTAGGATTTATAGTTTGCCAAAATGCTGTGTAAGTAAATTTTTTAATGTAATCCCGACGCAACGACTTTAATAAGTATATAATAATATTATTTTTATCCTTGTTATAGATCCTTTTTTATCGGGGGATTTATTTTTAGCCATCCTTACTATACGATACAATTTTTACAACGAAACTACCTATTTGAAATATTTAAAAATGATTGTATTTTTTTGGAAAATAAAAAAGTGTAAACACAGAAAACATATAACCATCATGTTTAGAAAATAGTTTTTCAATGATGTCATAAACTAAGAAATTCACAAAAATGTAATTAATTTATAAGATTTTTTATTTTTGCCCTGTCATGTTTTATTTTTATTAAATTTCCGTTTTAATTTGCTAAAATGTTTAATAAAAAAAAGAGTCTTTTGTTTTTGAATTGTTTGATGTAGGCAGCCTGGATTGTTGTATATGAATTTCAAATACAATACATTATGTTTTGAATATGCAAACGAGAATTTTTTCATAGAGCTTTTCATACATTTACATTGAGTAATGAATATAGAAATAAAGTGTACTCGTCTTTATATGTTCATTATTCATACGAACCTACATGTACGAAACTAATTGTATTCTTACTAAAATCACAGTAACATATAACTGATTAGCACCAATATTATATCATAAGATTAGTGAAAACTGGTCCTATTATTATGCTTAAATTTAAAACGAATGATAGATCCAGTCCGCAGAATAGGTTTTACCTGAATTCGAAAGTCTGTCAACGTCGCATTTAAAATCTACTTTTGTTTATCGATCTATTATTCATCCTTCTCGACTTTTCTAGCTTGTAATATATTGAACGGAAAAGCTTTTTTGAATTATAGATGAAAACATTAAAATTTATTAAATTAAAAAGATAGTTAAAAAAATAACCAATGCGAAATAAGTACATTAGTCAATAATTGATATAAAATAAAGTCATTTAGGTATCACTTTACTCATTTGTTTTCAGAGAGGTTAAATTAAATATTATCAAACGGTTTGGAGAATAAACGCCGCTCGAAAAAGAATTCGCTGTTTTCTCGCTAACCATTTATCACCCTCGTGAGACGAGTAAAATTGGGTAGGTCTTAAGGGCCAAGTGAAAATATCCGTATTCACAAGCAATATTTATTTTATTCATCGTATTATAAAACTAAGGGATATAAAAATAGCATAGTCATCATTTTATTATAAACTTATTCGAAGCTTAGTTAAATAGTTACAAGCTGTGTTCAAAGCCAAAACCATGATATACAATATTCATTTTGCAGATAAAAAATATATCATGAGATTATCTTAAGTAGCTTTTTGTAAAAGAATGCAGTCATTTTTAGAATTTCACAGGTAAATCAATTTTTATTGCTAGCTCAAGTAAGACATTAGTGTAAAACGAAAACTATTAAGTTTAGTTTCCCAGGGCGAGCGTTGCCTGGCTTAATTTAAATTCCACCGTAGGTTAATTGTTTTGGGACAAGATATCTGTTTACATAAGGTTCTAGTATTAGCTCCGATCTGATTTAGCTTGTTTGAGGCTTGTTTGAAATGGTTATCAACTTTTTATAATCTAATTATTTTTAGAAGTATTTTTGGTCGGTTGTGTTATTTGTCGGTTCTGTTCCCAAAGTCTACCTAAACTCATATCTAAATAGATGTTTACCAAGTCGTGTCTTTTAAGACAACTGTTCACAAACTTTATACATTAAAAAAAACATAATAAAGAAATATAATAAATTTTACACAGTCGCATGAGACCTACGACAGTTTTTTTGTATCATTTTTAATGTTATTTTTAATTTAAGTTCGATTAATATTTCAAAAGAGATATGTAACATTATCTGGATCAACCCAAATAGCAACAATGACCCAAGCTAAACTTTTGACCGATTTTTGTCACATTGGTTTAATATTATATGAAAAATTCACCTCTTATTCGCAATTATAAAGAATGCCTTAGTTTTCATTAGCCGCCTTGCGAGGAGTAAAAAGCAGCTACTATAAAATGTAACTGTTTTAGTTATTTGAAAATGGTAAAAATTTCAAAGAGAAATAAAACATATAAATACAAATTTCATATTAATTTAATATTAATTCTGGAATAAATTGTATGTATTACGTTTCTTTTTGAACTGACTTTATATTCATTTCGTTTGTAAAATAGCTGTTTACATCAGTAATCAGAATCAGGCTGTAAGAATTACATAAAGAAGTATTATAACATTGATAAGTGATGATGTCCTTTTTGTCTGAATATGTTACTTTAAAATATACCTGTGGTTTTAATGAAACAAATTACCAAACTATTATATGTTCAAATTAAACAAAAACAGGATATTATGTGAAATTCTAGGATATAAATAAATAAAAACCTAGATTGAATAGTTTCAAATGAACTTGCTGACATAAAAGCTACATCGACTTAAGCGAATAAAATGTGAATACAAACGGACTTCTTATTTTGACATTATTTATACGCATTGACAATTCTTGCGTCAATGCGTAAAAGTAAAGTAACTTTTTAACTCTTGAAACTTTTTAATCAACTTCTTCAAATTTAGGTGTAAGTTGAACGCTAGCACAAATATATAGAGAAAAGTCTTATGTATAGTTATTTTTTGCCTGCTTTTTATTCGACGCTGTGTTTGATTTTTAACCCCACTAAAAAGAGGTGTGTTATAAGTTTGACCTGTCGATCTGTCTATCTGTGTATCTGTGTATCTGTGTATCTGTCTGTGGCAAATTTGCGTCCAAACGTGTGGACGGATTTGAATACGGTTTTTTTTACTCGACAACTATGCTCGTCGATATGGTTCTTATTCATGTTTGATAAGAATGTAAAAAGTCGTCTCCAAGATATTGACGTTTTAATCGTGTGGGGAGAGGTTCTTATGCAATAATTAGATGTTTTCGGCCAAACGCGTGGACAGATTTGAATGCGATTTTTTTTAATCGACAGCCGTCCTCGTCGAGATGGTTCTTATTTATGTTTGAATAAAATAGAAATACTCGTCTCCAAGATATTGACGTTTTATTCGTGCGGGGGAGAGGTTCTTATGCAAAAATTAACTGTTTTGCGGCCAAACACATGGACGGATTTGAATGCGGTTTTTTTTAATCGAAAGCTATCCTCGTCGAGAGGGTTCTTATCCATGTTTGATTGAAATAGAAATAGTCGTCTCCAAGATATTGACGTTTTATTCGTGCGGGGAGAGGTTTTTATGCAATAATTAGCTGTTCCCAAGGGCTGCGCCCGCGCTATATAGGAAAAAAAGCCGTGTTATGAAGACCAAAAGGTTTTTACACTTACTAACTGAGGTAAAGTACTTTATTAGGGATAGCGGTTGCCCGTGACTGCGTCCACGTAGGCTGTAAAAATATTTTCATAAGGCTTATATTCGAAGTCATAAAGAATCACGGGCAACATCCAGTGATAATATACATCCCTTCATCATAGTGTTATTAGTGATTGTAAATTATTTTAACTCTAAATGTTTATATTTATTAAAATTCGTATATACGAAACCTACCTATCTACTGTACCTACTCATATGAAAAAGTCTTGAATCATGTTACTCAATACATTTATAATTTATTACATTATCGAAACTTTCACGTGAACCCTTATTTTATTAAATATAATATATATATTTCTCGTATTAAATATAGCCTTTGTACATCATAATGTAGGATTCTAAATCTATATTTTTTTTATCGGTTCCCTAGTTTTGGAGCCTATACAATTCAAACAAGCAAACAAATCTTTCCTCTTTATAATATTAGGATAGATTAATAGAAATACTTAAACAATTGAAAAAGTTGTGTGTCTATAGGTTCATTTAGTACAGTTCAGAAACCAGTAACATAACCTTAAAAAGCAGAAAAAAAATCAAAATTAAAAAAACCCTCGATACAAAAAGACCTCTAAAAAGAATAAAAATAATATTATTATGTACTTTGAATTTGTTGCGTCGGGAGACCGTTTAGTAAAGGAAGAAATTAAAATGCAAGGAAGTTAACAAGTCAAATAAAGAAATTACGATATCGAATCGTATAGTCTAAGTCCTCAATGATTAACTTCGTAATATATACTCTATTAACGTACGTACAACGTTCCCCCGACGACGCAACGACTTCAATAAGTACATAATAATATTATTTTTATTCTTTTTAGAGGTCTTTTTGTATCGGGGGTTGTTGTTTACTTTTTATATACAATTGTACAGTTTAATTACTACGGAAATTATTTTGAAATAAAGTTGACATTATTTTGGTGTAGTTTAACAAAATACCTTTATAAATCTTATATAACCTATGAACATTCAAAAACAATTCTATAAAAAATATATAATTTAATTACTACTTAAAAAAATACTTTTTCGAGGTTTTTAGTTGCTTTTTAATTAGTTGTCTTAGAGCAGTATATGGGCTAATATCAAAGACTTATGTTGTTCAAGTGTTATTACCGTTCTTTGAGATCATTGCTAGTCGTAGTTTTTTTTTTGTTTTTAGAATGTTACAATTTCAAACAAATTACAATTACAAATTTAAAATTAAAAGAAAGACTTTTCCAATCATTTATCATTAGATAATCTCGAAGCAAATTGATGATTAACATCTTTCGTATTATTTTACATTACTACCTGACCTTAAAATTACATTCCTTATTTTGATTCATTATTAACTGTCCATGTCAAAGCGCTAACAAATGCACTGGAACGAATCTATCACTTACATATACTTACAGGAACTTTTAACCTTTTTAAATCTCTATTTAGGAAATATTCTTTTTGAAACTAATCTTTCGACACAGATGCAAAAATTTTGTTTTTATAACATCACAAGTATAAGAGGGTGAGATGAATCACTTAAGTATCGTATTTAAATAAGTATAAAAATAATATATTATTAATTAGAAGCCGCAGCGTCGTCACATAATTTTAATAGTTTTTAACCTATTTTTCTACTCTATTGCTATTATTTTTTTTTAAAAGAAACGTGAGTTATTGTTATTCTAATTACTCGTTTGTAATAAGTAAGATTATTTCACTTCGTATTCAAATTATTTAAATCAGTCGGGAACTTATTTATAAATATAAAAAAATAGTCTTGTTTTGTTTTAAGATAAAATGTAAATTAGAAATCTTTTAAATTAAATCGAAATCGAATTTCTAGCAACCGTACCATTGAAGATGATCAAGTTTAATTTAACTTTCAAGAGTGCTTTAGATAAGGAACATTGGAATGCATCTTACAGCGGGCGGTATTTTATATAATTCCGCTTCTCAAGTGAACTTAGTATGTGGACGAAAAAAAAATCAAAAGTTTACTGCTAAATTAATCAATTTGTATAATAACTATGATACCTGATAAAATAAACAAAACTATATGTTCAATATCTAAATAAATTGAATTTGCATGAAAACAAAATAACGGCTTCAAATATATTATATTGATAGAGGGAGAAGTGTTAAGCAAATCTTTTTGGGACGTGTCATATTCCACATGGATTTAACTATAACGTTAACTCACTAGAGTTAACGTCATAGTTGTCCTTATGGACAATAAAGCTGTAATTAAAAAGCGACATCAGCGAAACGGGTTCTTAAATAAGATAAAAGGTATGCAAGTATGATTAAATAAGATAAATAAGATGAAAAGTAGGTACGTATGTTTCATCGGTGGTAGACCATAACATCAGGTTGCCGGCAAAGATACCACACATCTAGTCGATCTAGTCGTGTTCCGGCGCGATGCTCGGTTAAGACGTATATGGAAAATGGGTCTGAACAGCTGCGGAACGTTGGCGAACCGGTTTGACGTCTAGTTAGTGTTTGTTTTGTCGGGGGATTAGTTGTTACCTGGACCCTCTGCTGACAACTGATCCGGTCTGGTATCGTGTAGAGGTCTCCTTTCCTTTCGGATCCTGCGATCAATATTTGGTTTCGTGTAGAGGTCTTCTTCTCTTTGGGATCCTGCGATCACTGTCTGATGAAATCTGTATTTACATATTCAACACCAGCTCTCGAACCACATGACGCTAGGCAAGTATGGAAATACAAGTCAGTAGATTGGGATGAGATGCGGCACTTTTTTGCGTCTTATCCATGGTGGCAGGTCCGCTTCTCTTCTTTTGATCGGTCGAGTTGCGTGGATGCTATTACCGATATGGTGCATCAGGCAATGGAGTATTTCATTCCATTTGCCATTCCAGTTACCCATCGGTGGCAATAAAGCTCGCCCATGATTGAATACCGCATGTGGTATGCGGAAAACCGAAAACATTTGGCATACCTCATTTGAGCAGATACTTGAAGCCGCAAAATTCCGGATGTAAGATCAAAGATCTTCATTAGCCAAGCTTTCCCTTTAACCAAGTTTTTCCTTAAACCAAGCTGCCAAGTCCTACAAAAAAGCATTGCGGAAGCCTCGTCTCGATTGAATCGCTAAGAGTGGCAAAATTCTCTCTGTCAGACCAAATAGCAGTCGAGCTTTCTGGTCTCTTGCCAAAGCGATCGAGTCAAACTTCTGCCAACCCTCATGCCTAAATTAGTGAAGCCAGATGGATCCCTGGCCCACACAGCAACAGAGAGAGCGAATATAATTGCTGTTTGCTGATAATTCGCATCTAGACACTGGCAATGCTTCTCCAGCACATCTTCAACGATACGAATGGAAAGACGACCCCTTCATGCTTTTAAAGCTCAGCTATATTTTAATATGATATTATATATCATCAGAAATATATAATTCTAAAATAGGCACTTACCTTGTGTCTTTCTTCCTTACAAAGGTGTGGGCAAAGTTAAAGTGGCGTGACTGTGGCTTTTAATTATTTATGTGATGAATAATAGTAAATATATTCATATCGGTTTTAAAAATCTATTAAGTTGGGACTATATTATATTTAGTTTGTTGCTGATTTATCCTTGTGGACATATAATTTGGTACCGATAAACTACAGTCGGGCGTTTCGTAAAAAAAATGTATGTCAATTTTATATATATTAGGACCACGTCTATTTGTATTGTTTCACAGATTTTACTATTTCACTACAGCAGTTCTCTCCCGAATAATATCGTCCTAACTGCAGTTTATATACCCTTCTTTATTAACTCCCTCTTCACATAAACAATAATCATTGTCAAATCATCTACTTTAAACGTACAAAAATAACAAACACTCGTAAATGAACAATTGTAACTATCGGTAAACACGATATTAAATACTGGTTGTAATTATGAAGTCTTGATGGTTCTCACTTTTCTAGCTTATTTAACTTATTTATTAATCAAGTAAATCACATCTTTTTCACATAAATAATAATCTTAGTCAAATAAACTACTTTAAGCTTAAGAAAATAACAATTACTTGACATTACAATTCTAAATATTACTATTTAAGTTAATAAAACAATGAATTAAATAATTACACCTTATCGGTTCTTCTTGAGCAATATTCTAAAACAGATGGCCATAGGTAATATTAATGAGCATAAGCGCTGGTATTTTTAATATAAAAAAGGTTATTTTTTCGACCTTTTTTCTTAAGTAAATATATTTTTAATGTATATTTCCGGACTTAAAAAACTGGGATATAACAAAGTTTTCATATACCAATTTATTTTTGTGCCATCGGTGCTACACACAAAGAATAAAAATATTAATTTTCATTTGTCATAACATTTTTTATTTTCAACTAGAAAGCAATATCTTGAACCGGCAAATATTTTTTACTTCGTTCTGCATAAGAGTGACGGGACGGTTTCGTAGAGGTCGCGGATTCGTAATGATTAATTTTTCATTTTACATTTATTTAAAAATTTTGTTAGTACTTCTGTTCTTTTGAGCATCACAAAGTAAAAAACTGCAAAGTGATATGTATATGACTATATTTATATGAACTATATGAATATGGATTAACTCTGTCGCATAGAAGGGCCAGACGATGCTTCTTCCCATTCCATGGATTCACCGTGCGAGTGCCGGGCCCATCGCGTTGCGAGGAGAGAAGTGCAAACAATGCCTGGGACTTGCGACCCAGGGGTAGTTTTAACGGGCCCCTTTATGATGAGAATACACGCTCGCTTTCACTGTCTACACTCCTCTCCCTACCTAACCAAATTTGGAAAGAGCAAACTAATGCCGTCTTTGAAATACGTTCTAGAGATGAACCGATGCATTTTCTAGAAAGGCCAAGGTCTTATACCTCTCGCTCCCACTTCTACCGCGTACAAGCTAACTATAAATTTATTCCTGGACAGTTAGTTGGTCAGTTTGTAATACTTATTTATCTTAAATGTGTGATCCCAGGGGATGTTTGTTTCCCAGGGTACAGTAAGCTCCACAAGTATAACGCGCCTTAGATGCTTAGAATACAGGAATAAGTCCGGTCTGGATGACGAAACACCAACATCCCCAGGGATTTTGTAATGTTTTTCATACGTGTCCATCATGAGAGTCCAAACGGGAGCTGCGTCTTAAATAGAATAAGTCTTCGGTTTTGACTTTTTGGAGCAGCCTTCTTTTACAAACTCCACAGATCCTTTGGTGATTGTTATACCCTTCCACGCTCTATCTACTGAAAGACTAACCGCTTCCCATACGAATTTTAATACCTTATCGTGGCAACGCGAGTATTGACCGCTATCAAGAAGTATCCTACACCCTACTTATAAGTATTTCGCGGTTCCTACTGCCTCAACACAGATGTTTTAAGACTTTTCGGTGGCTTTGTCCTATCTTACTAAATTACTTTGATTTGGGAGAGTCATTTAGATAAAATTTTAATAATGCTGAGGACCAATCATAAAGCAGAGTGCGTCAACGCAGAGCTAGTGGAATACAAAAATCTCCTATGGTCACCCATTCGTTTTGGATTTCTATGCTCATCGCGTGCAGACGGTAGTTATCGTTTTCGTCTTGTCTGATAAAAGATTTTGTAATGTCTGTGTCTCGATCTTTCCTACCTGATCCTAGCCCTACTTTATTCGTTTGAGCACCTATCATAATTTCTTTATGGGATTGAAGTCGTGGCTCGATCTCTGAGGTAACTTTGTCTTTTGGGAGAGAAGTTACAGTATCATCTTTAGATTTTCCGATGATATGTCTTTTGGTAGCTCTTAGATGTCTATAGAGCTCCGAGAGCTTCTTTAATTTTAACCAAACATTTTTTCGGTCTCTAAATAAGGTTGAAGAGTCCGCTGAGTACGCTAACCCGAGCCAAAACTTCAATGTCCTTATGACGTTTGCATCAAACTTTGACAAAAGGATTTTATTACTGTCATAAACTAGGAAAGGCCAATTTAGACGTGATGTTAAAAAAATAACGTAAATCCAAGTGTTTTTGACGTTACTTATTGGTTTGTCGTCTACCTTCTTGAGATCATTTAAAAAGCTATCGACTATTACATCCAACGATGGAGTACGGCCTTGGTAATCGATTTTTTTACCTAAAAATTTAAACAGAGCTGCTTCCGTAACCGTATTAACGCATTGACCGCCTAATTTAAGACCCGGATCGTAAGAGGTATATTTGGTATTCCGTCTACCCAGACACAGACTAAAGCATTTACTTGGTTTTGTCCTCAATTCGCCGGCCCACGTACAGAAATCCTCCACTACATTTAAAAGTACCTGACATTGTTTTGGATGACGTGTCAGTATCGCAAGATCATCTGCAAAAGCTAGTATGGATTCTGTGTATTTATTGATAAATTTAACCCGATAACTCCACTTTTTTCAAGTCTAATTAATTTGTGTATTAAAATATTAATAACTATATTTAATATAATTGAAGAAATACAACAACCCTGAAATAAACCTATATTATAATTAAGTGGTTTTAAATAGTAATTTTGTATAGTATGATGCAATAATGTCTCTAACTATCGTGGAAAAGTTATACTATTTTAACACGAACATCATCAATTCATGCCGTACCGACCCAAAAGCATTCTCTTAATCTATCCAACAAACCGTAATTTGTCTCTCACTAGTTCTTGCATCTTTAAGGCTTTTCAATATTAACGTGTTATGTTCCAGGGATCCAGAATTTTTGTTTGTAAAAAAGAAAAAAATATTTTTGAAATTGTATTTGTTAGGGTTAGGGTAATAAGGCGGTTGAAACATTGAAAACGCACTAGATTATTTTCCTTTAATTATTTTTATAGTATCACGTCAACCGGTATACTAATATCAGTTGACGTGATACTATTATTATAGGGTAATGCATCAGATAATATACTATATATTTACTGTAGAAAAAATATATTCGCATATTTTAAAACAGTAGTCCCCAAGAAACGTTAAGAATTAAATTCAAAGACAATAAAAATGACGAATGTATATAATTAAAAAAAACATTTATAACAATTTAATGTATGTACATAAAAATGGGAGTAAATTAAAAAAAAAAACTATGGTTTACACAAGATTGAGATCAGAGATCATTTTTTTAAATGATGTTTACTTTAAATTTATTACTAACTAGATTCATCGGGTTCATCAATTATGTTTAAGTAAAGAAAACAACGATTTTAAAGTTTTAATTAGTACTTTCCGTTGAATGTTATGTACCGTATTTTATTTTCTATACCCCAGGCAATTTGGATGCAATGTTTGATAATTGATTGATATTTTACGTTAAGCTGCAGTTGAAAGCGTAACAAAAGAACAAACTCTCATTTTCAGAGAGAAAATTTATTTAAAATATAACACCGTACCGATTTTTTAAGGCACTTTAAGTCTGTGGCAAATATATCTCCAAATTATGGGCAGCATGAAAATTGCAAACAATTTTATGAAAAACTTAGTTTTAACAATAGTTTATAGGTGTGATTCTTCCAATTTGCAACTGTATTTAGTAGAATATAAGTAGAAATTACCTCACATCTTGGATTAATTTTAGACATGTAGATAAGATTGGAGACAAATTTTATTTAGAAATTCCAGTGGTATAGCTTGTATAACAAAAGTGTTTAACTTTTGGCATCATTAAAGTTGTTAATTGGAAACTGCCTGTGAAGTGCGAAAGTTTTGCAAGGTTCAACGTGGAAATGTTAGAGCCTCTTTGAGTTATTAAGTTCTAGTTTGAAAGATTATTCCAGAATTCTTTTGTACTTTCAATTTTCATTGCAAATATATAGAAAAAATAAAAAACTTTAAAATCACTTCTCATCAGAAAAAAATGGTGATAAGTAAATTTACCTTTAATTTTTTTATAAAAATTGGATACAAAATAATAAATAAAAAGTAAAACATCATTTGACATAATGTTATTATATGAAAATATTTATAGACATGTATAACCATGTTAAGCTTATTTAAATTGATATAAATATAGAATAAAAAAATATATACGGGCATGATTTCGACCCCGTGACAACTGGGAAACCGTCCCGTTGCTCTACCAACTGAGCTACCGTATTGCTGTCCGCCTTAATGATTTTAAGCATTCTATATTACTAATAATTGAAACAGTTTTAAAGGTTTGTTCTTATCAATTAATTATTAACAAACTGGCAATAAAATAATTTATTTATTTAATTTCAAAACATAATAATCGCAATATCGCCAAGCCGTTGTTTTAAATTTTGCTGTGCTAGAAAACAAAACAAGATTGATAATTCTTATTAGTGATTCTTACACAATCTCTGTAGGTTCGTGAAGTGCAGTGACGTTGTTATTTTTAGCAGTAGATTAAGAAGTATAAGCTTGCATCGTGCTTACTTTTTATTTCCTATTACAGTATCTAAAAATACTCACTTCAAATACGGTCTTATATATTAATTGATTATTTTTAAGTGTAAAATGTTTAACGCGATTAAATGATTATAAATATATTTACTAACTGTTTAGTAAAATTGGTAATTGACCTATAAGGAACATTTAAATAAACCGATTTATAACAAAGATGGAAATAGACCTGAAGCATATTTTGATTTACAAACTATATCTATTATAATTATCAGTATATGTCTATATTTATCAAAATATATCTCATACTTTTAGAACTCCCTTTTGAAACTTCATTGATAGACAACATTCTAACTAACGTGTTAAATCTTGATACTTCAATTTATAGGGTTAACTTTTTATATTAATAATAAAAATATATTATTTCATTTATTATTAGAATAAAATTTATTGAACATACAGAGAAAAAAATCACAAAAATATTTATATCGTAAACGACTACACTAGTAATACACTGTGTCGCAGTCATTTATGCCCATTCCGGGACAAGGTGCATGTACGTTCCAATATTATACATGCATACAAATAAAATTAATTAGTAAGCAGTACTGAAACTGTAATCAAGCAAATGTACTTACTTGAACATAACATTATAATTTTTGGACATTAAATTATCGGAAATCATATATATAATATACAAATACAATAGTAAATCAAAAAATAATAATAATAAAGGATTTACGATGAAAATATTTTTGTGAATTTTTCTCTGCAGTTTTTATTTAATAATATATAAAATATACGTATAAAATATGATCTAATCCATTTAGTTTTTCTGAATGTCAAAATACAGTAGTTTTTTAATATACCTACATTGAAAAGTCAAAAAAATATACAATAACTGTAAGAATCAACATAATATTGATAATAGTACTTAGAAGATTCTGCAAGAAGACACATTACCACTTTTAAACCAATATACAAATAGTACTACAAAGTAAGTTTTAATGCTAAACTAAACTAACTAACTAAATAAACTAGAAATATCAACGTAACGTTAACGAAATTTAAATCTACGCCTGCAGACGGGTACTTATTAACATAATTGTTTCACAAAACCCTTATAGCCAAGTTCAAAACGCCAGAATGAAAATAAACAGTTCCAAACCGTGAATACCTAATGTTTATCTCGTTAAGAATTAATCTGTGTTTGAAGAAACTTGAATAGTTAATTTTCTTAATTATAACGAATATTTATGTGTTAAGATAAAATAAGTGAAATAGCTCAAACTGTAAATGAAAGTTTCGTTTGAATTCTCATTTCGTAATTAAATTTAAATGTTACTTGAATATTAAATAATAAATAACAGACAGTCTGGCAACTGACTTATTTTGAATTAATTGAAATAAGTATTGCGGAATATCTAAATAAAATTAAACTTCAGAGAAACCAATTAATGTAACAAATTATATTATTATTATAAATAGTATTCCTTGGATTAAACAAGATTTAATAGAAATTTACTTACAATTACTTGAATACATTAAATGAATAATTAAACTTCATGTAGTAAGTAATATTATTTAGCTAACCTTACAAAAAATAAAGGTCATCGACAATGCTATAAGTAACTCCACAGTTTAATAGTTTTGTCTTATTTATCAAGACTTAAAACAAAAGTCATATATTTTTATATATGACTTATACCTTTTGATACATATTATGCTAGGCTCGTAAAGAAATTAAACCTTATTGGTTATCATGTTATATTTCTTAAGTAAATGCATTTATATAATAAAATCTAAATCTTCAGCTCAGATAGTTAATTGATTGATTGTCTTTATAACGGACTTGAAAACATCCCAAAAGAACACTTTGAAGAAAAAGCACTTTAATCCTGGCCCGACGTTTATGAGACTTTTGAAGCGATTCGTGGATAACATCTTCAGTATTTATTATACGAAACAGATAGGAAGTGTTATAATATATACATCACCTTAATAATATTCACTAAAAAATTGGGCTGACATATGATCCGAAGGTAGTGAAGTCGTCCCTCTTAGATGTGAAAATAACCGTAAGATTAGATGGATCCTTGTTACACTGTGAGTATGGCAAACTTCTCCATACCGTTAGCAGAAATATAATATATGTCGCAGATCACGATAATTTAACGATAATTAGTAACTCAATTGATATCGTTGTAACAGTGGGGTGTGAACGCCGTGACGTATTGAGTCACGTGACCGGTATCGTTTGGTGGGGCACCGGAATCATTTTAAATATCCGAGAGCATCGGGACGAGAGGATTATTGATTAGTGTGAGCCTTACAGTCCGGACCCCCCAAACGGGACCGGTGGTTCACGCAACTTTGATAATTGTATACCTACTAAGTAATTTGTGATATCTGTTTACCTACATTTAATACAAGTATTGTCATATTGTGTCTGTGTGGTTTAATTGCCTGAGACCTACGCTTCGGATCCTGTACCTAAAGACTCCATCAAGAACGAACAAGCCACTAATCTACCTCCGATCTCCGACATATATATTTGATCGCAAGCAAATCGACGTAGTAAAACTGCAGCGATTGGGATAAGTCAAAATCGAAGTGATATTCAAAATTCAAAATTCTTTAAAGTATGGTGAAATAGATAGGTACTATAGGTTAACAGAGTAGCAATGTGATAGGTCTAGATATATAGTAATAGCGGGGAACTCGACCCTAATCACTGTTCTATTCTAAAATTTGTTGAAAGATATTTAAAAAATTACATATATCCGAGCTCTTATCATAGACACATAATACGACAAAAGTTCGTCTTTTATAAAGCTTGCATAATGATGTATCCTAATACTATCATGTAGTCTAATACTATCAGTCAGGTACAGACGCTTAGCTGTTGTTTTAGTACATGAACTGCAGTAATATAATTAATTCGCATTAACTAATTTCTGCTGTTGTGGTGTGTTTTATATAATTTATATTTATTAACAACATATGGCATGGCAAGTAGACATATGTAATACTTTCAAGCGTTAAAAGAACTGCGCAAAGTAATGTAGTCCGTCGCTCGTGATCCAAGTTCCAAGTGATCATTGAATGACAAAACCGCTGACATACTGTGGTCCTTTGCAAACATTACCGGTGTGTGATATCTCGATGATATTTATATTTTACATAAGGTTGTTTTTGTTACAATGGTATACGGCGGTATATTTATGGTATACGGCGGCTTTATAAATTAACTAGTTAAATAATATCCACTTTCTTAAATATTTCTAGAAATACAAAATTATACCATTGTTATAATTCAGATAGACGGGTAGCCATACGGTAGCTCAATTAGAAGAGCGATCAGGCGGTTGGCCAGAGGTTGCAGGTACGAATGTCTTCACGGTTTGTGTTTCTTTATTATAATTAAATGAGCTACATACATGTTATACTTATTTATAGTCATTTTTAAACAAATAGGGTTGTGAAATATATTTAATCGTTATATAACTTTTTTAAAATTAGACTCTCTAAAATGTCCATTACATTTTTGTATAATTATATTTCCTGTGTGACCTGGGGTGACCTTTATAAATAATATTTATAAGCTTATAGGTTTTAAGGAGTATTTGATATTTTTAAAATATGAATATTTTATTAGATTATTGATATTTTTAAATACTTTTTGCACTTTATCTAATTATGATATATAAACTATTTTATATTTCTGATAGATTAAATTTATTATCAATTTAATTTAAAAGGTTTTCCAAAAATGAAAATCGACGATATTTTATGTAGTTGTTTGGTTTTGACTGGCTATATCTTGCCATGCTGAAATCTTACTAACAAAAAGAAAAGAATAATGAATAACTAACTGAATTTGATATATATTTTTCAAACATAATATTTACTAAAAAAAAGACTGAAAACTTATAAAAAACCTTACTGAAAAAAGTTACATTAAGCTTTGTCGTATACAATATTGGGGTTATATTTAAAGATATATTCTTATTATTCAACTTGAAGTTAGGTATGAAATCTCATGTTATGCAAGCTTTTTTAAAATATTTTATTACATTTTTTTTTTTTTTTTTTTATATGATCTAGGGCAATGCTTGACTACATTCACATACATGATACACACACACAAACATTTTCAACAATGTGCATTTAACCATAACCATACTAAATCTAAATATTATTATAATTATTTTATATTTATATATTAATTTCGACAAATCTCAACAGAACACTTATATGTTCTCAACAGAAGCTGGGTGGTTCCCCTTTTTGAACAACTTTAATGCCTACTAATAATAGTCGCAGTAACAATTAATTAAATAAATTACACACAGTCAAATTATAGTGAAATATCTGTTCTTGTTTTTGTACAAAAGAAAACTAAAACCATACATAATTTATAATTTGGGCTCTATGTCGGGTTCAAAATGTATTTTTTAAAAATGATATTATTCTCGTGTAATATCCTCGAACTGAGTTATAGAAAATCGTAAAATTAGTACAGATCTGAAAAAACGCAACATTTTTAAAAGTTGAATTAAGGAGTTTTTTTTTGTAGCTATAATTATATAACTATATAATATCAGTGAACATTGTTAAAAAATATATTAACTTTGTATATTGATACCGTATTGCTGAAACCATACACTGGAGTGTCTGACATAATAACCTTGCCAGTGCGGCGACCGGATGTTATGATCTACCACCGAAGTAATTTTAGAAAATGTCAAAAAATCAAATCAATCATAATCTTTATTTTAACAACATATACATAACTAAAAAAGATACATATAAAACAAAAAATATATATAAAAACAATAAAAGAAAATATATAGATTATAAGCTATAATTTTTTTATCTATGCTATCAACAATGATCCTTTAAACAAAAACAAAACTTCCATACTATTGTTAAAGTCGTATATAAAGAAGTTTAAAAGATGCAATTTATTTTAATTCGGTTTTTTTCCCAAACATAACTTCTGCAACTATAGTGTTGAAAGATATAAAATATTATAAAGTAATAAGGAATAAAAACTTCAGTTCTGTTCTTCTGGAGGTAAATACCAATTTATCCTTAAATCGAAATGGAACACTATCTAAATAGTGAGTGCAGAGAAGACACCTGGATCTAGGAACTCCAACAGAACATTGAGCAAAGCAAAATATCGGTTCACTTTGAGTTTGGGTTTATATAAGGTAAATAGAAACTACAATGCTAGAAACCTTAGCCAGTGCTTTGTTAAATCTTACATATTTTGTATGAATGCAATTTATCATTATGAATTCTTCAATAAATGTTATATATTATAATATATATACCTTACATATAACTATATATATATATATATATATATATATAGTTAACTATTTACAACTATATATATATATATATATTATATAACATAGTATATAACCTTTACATCAATTCATAAATATATTTATTTATATAATTAGGTGTTATAAATTATTAAGAAAATCACAAACTCCCTGACCCAAAGCAAGAGAGAGATATATCTTTATATGATTTATTTATATGTGATAATAATAAACATATTTATTACTTGAACCTAAATATTTGTGTATAAAATACTTAGTAAATATACACTGAGAAATATAAGATTATATGAAAAATAACAAATAAGTGGTACAAAAATTAAAAAAAAAAACTTTTTTTATATACTGATAGATTCCTAAAGGGATTCTTAGATACTTCAAAAGATTATGTGACCCGCATTTTATATGAAGTATTTAAAATGAACTGGTTAACCTTATCACATCTTACAAAAGAATGAAAATCTTATTACTATTAGATCTCTCTTACCGCAAAGAATCGCCAACGACAGTCCTACTATTCTTTAAAGCACTTTATGACACTGATCACAAATACACTAAACTGTTTACCATTTAAACACTTAATTATCACTGTTACACAACTTAGTTTCTCGATCTCACACTCAGCGGCTTATTATAACTGTTACATTTTTATCACAATAATACCACCCCACAACTTGTACTTCCAATTTCACACAATGCCTTCTCTTAACCGAGCTGCGATTTATATACTTCTTATTCTTAGTCAAATCAGTATCCAATATTACATTTATTTTATCAATTAAACTTCTATACAGACATTCAATTGTTTTAGTCAAATCAACAAATTATATCTTTATTTTTAGTCAAAACCAAACTACTACATGTATAAAAGCTAACAGCTCGGCCATCCTAAACATAACGAGTCCGCTCGTTATCAAAAACCATTTACTTACAATATTAATTCTGAAGTAATTTGTAAATCTAATTATTATAATTGTAAATTCACAAAATCTAATCTAAAGTCTATATATTATGATACATTAATATTTATACATTTTTCGGCCATCATATATAAATAATTAGTCCTCCAATTTAGAGAATGTTTTGAAATTTATAGACTAAACAATTTCAACTATAATAATGAATTGGTATAAGTTGTCTGATTACGTGTTCAATCTGGCTCAGCAGCCTCTTTCAAAAAAAAAAAATCTACTGGACACAAAAATTTTGCCTCATAAATCATAATCATAGTCATAGTCGTAGTCCGTTCAATATCCTCAATGTACCAAATACTACTCAGAAGTTGGCTTATCGGCCTCATGTGAGTATTTGATCTTCTCAAACGCTACTCAAAATTGGCTTATCGGCCTCATGTGAGCGCTTGATGTCCCTATACCTCAAATGCTACACTCATCATTTGGCTTATCGGCCTCATGTGAGCATTTGATGTCACTAGTCATAGTCAGTTCAATATCCTCAATGTACCAAATACTACTCAGAAGTTGGCTTATCGGCCTCATGTGAGTATTTGATCTTCTCAAACGCTACTCAAAAATTGGCTTATCGGCCTCATGTAAGCGCTTGATGTCCCTATACCTCAAATGCTACACTCATCATTTGGCTTATCGGCCTCATGTGAGCATTTGATGTCACTAGTCATAGTCAGTTCAATATCCTCAATGTACCAAATACTACTCGGAATTCGGCTTATCGGCCTCGTGTGAGTGATCAGACAACAAAACCCTCATCCACATAAAATACTTTTTAGAAAACAATTCAAAGTAATTACTTTTATCATCTTAGTATATTCTACATATTAAATATATTGAATTAATAAATAAATAAGCACATGTAATAGCTAAGTTACCACATTTCCTTTTGGAGGCGAAGACTCGGCAAAAACAACCCGTGATCACAGATGAATGCAGTTCCAATTGTATTTTCTTCATTGCACGTTATACTATTTTTCTTGATGCCGCGGAACAATCCCACTTCTGAACTATTAGATCTCTCTTACCGCAAAGAATCGCCAACGACAGTCCTACTATTCTTTAAAGCACTTTATGACACTGATCACAAATACACTAAACTGTTTACCATTTAAACACTTAATTATCACTGTTACACAACTTAGTTTCTCGATCTCACCCTCAGCGGCTTATTATAACTGTTACATTTTTATCACAATAATACCACCCCACAACTTGTACTTCCAATTTCACACAATGCCTTCTCTTAACCGAGCTGCGATTTATATACTTCTTATTCTTAGTCAAATCAGTATCCAATATTACATTTATTTTATCAATTAAACTTCTATACAGACATTCAATTGTTTTAGTCAAATCAACAAATTATATCTTTATTTTTAGTCAAAACCAAACTACTACATGTATAAAAGCTAACATTACAATAAAATTTGAAAAAGGCAAAATCTACATTAAATAGTATAGAGAAAAAAAAAACGTTCTACTTATTTAATCGACGGAACAGCACAGAAAACGATAAATTTTGTTTGTGTGTTAATTTATATGATTGTCTGTTTATTCCTTTTGGCATAACGTTAAATCTACAACACGAAAACTCATAACATAATGCAATAACAGTATGCTTTCATGTTGAGAAATTCACTCATTTTAAGGGCAAGTTTAAATACTGATTTTGGATATATCGACAGGAGTTGAAGGATTTAAATTGAATGCAGTGTGATATTGATTTCTTTCCTAAGTCAACATATTATAATCTTTTTCATTCTCAAAACTTTTTCACCTAAAACACCAAAATTGGTTTAGCTTATATATAACAGGATTAAACAATGAATATTACAGGGGTTTTTTATGGATTTTAAAAGTTTTTTTTTACTTATCCATCAGTCAAGTGAACGTATAAATTACTTTTCATTTAAAAAAAAAAACTTTTTTTATTGGGTAAATTAAAATTATTATATCTAACAATAAAACTAAAATATATATATAGATTTGTATTTAATTTAAGTGATAGTTATATTCCCACGAAACTAAAATGTACAAAATCAATTACTCTATATATTTGTAACTTAAAATTGTTAATTACCCAGGTAATTCGTCTTCGAAATAATGACTGGAGACGTGCTGAAGATTACTCCTTGTGAGGTGATCAATGTTCAGAAAATTGGCCGCTTCGTGTTCCGAGACCAAATCTAACCTTATTCCTTATTTTATTATGCTTATCGGATCATACCAGTAACTAAGTTTGAAATATTTGTAATAGTGTATATAATTACTGTCTGTTAAATATAAATTGGTTTTAGAAGGTGTAATCGTTATAATTACATATTAGTAGTACACTATCAATAAAACTCTATATAAAAAATGTTATATTTTTGTCACAAATATCAATGGCAATGAAATGAATGAAATTTTTGTTTCAATTGCTCTACGACGGCTAGAGCAGTATTTGCAGTAGTATTTTTAATAAATATGTATGTGTTTTTTTTATTACAATTTTTTTATAGCTATATAAACTCATCTGATAGTAGATTTATTTATTTACAAGTTTGAATTCTTTGTTTAAGCATCTAAAGTTAAACTCGGTTACATTGTGGGGTTTTGTAAATAAATTTAATATCACTCTTATAACAATAACTTTAAAAAACGTTTTATTGAGCTGTTACTGATAGAAATCAAGAAGTATCTATTGTCTTACGACAGTGAACTTTAATACAACAAAGTGTTACAAACACGAGGAATACACTTTTTGCTTACGGTAAGTAGTATTTGTATAGTAATTACTGATATAGTAATTACTGATACTACCTTGAAAGCTTTAGAAGAAAGAACTAAAATATTTATTTTAGATTTACACTCTCGTGCGTAACATTTAAATTATATAATTATGGTATTAAAATTGAAGCTAGGGTACAAAAACAAAAAAAGAATATAATACATATGAATATACAACTATATTTATAAACGTGCCAATTTTATGTTACTAGTTCATCCAGCGAATATGATAATTGAGCGGGCAGTACGTTAAGTGGTCGCGTTAATATTTTTTATGATAATTGTTTTCCAAATAACAAAATATAAAGATACTTTACTAAGTATACATACATTTTGTATCATGGTATTTGTATAAGTATAAGTCAGTGTGTTGTTTGACCTCTGCTGTGGATAATCATATCAATGCTATAATTAAAGAATTATCTTTCGACGTAGTAGCCAAAAATATTTATATTCATTAAAAAATAAACATTTTGGATGCAGTCGTAAAAAATCTAGATTTCTTGATATTTTTTTATTTTAAGAAAAATTAAAATAAAATACTTATAAAACCAACATTCACTATATTAGCACGAGGATCAAGTTTTATTAACTAACTCGAGCAAAACAATTGATTCGAAACTATGTGAAAAAACTTTTGTAAGTTCTATATTTTATATAATTACATAAATTCAACCCTTTTTTTTCTTTTTTTTTTAACGTCAGGAATCCTCATGGATACACAACTCCATCAAGGGGATGATGGAAGTGGTTATGTAAGACTCCTACTCACTAAACCTGACGATTGCCGCCGCCGTAATAATGGGATACCACGGGATCGCTTTCGCACTCACCGCGATGCCCCGACGTGATCCACGGAGAGGGCACCCCGCAACGAGGAGCACCCATCCCTTTTTCGCAGGCTTGATAGATTGTAGAGGGATCCCCTTCCACCCACTCAAGCCTGCTACCTCTGAAGGGGGCCGAGACCCCCTTCTAGCTGGACTCAGTCTAAAAATCGAACCAGTTGAAAAGACCGACTCGAACATTGACCGTGTCCAGCTCCGCCACGAGAAGACCACCGGTCAAACCCCCTGGAAGAGCACACTCCCATAAGACCCAGACAGCCTCACCGCAACACACTGGAGTCGAACGAGAGTCCTCTCACGTAGGGGGCCCAACGTCGAACCCGACAGGCCTTTACCGCCGGCCACGGTGATTAGCCGAGACCAGCAAGAAAAAGGCATAAGTCGGGAACCCACCACGCCCAGATTAACCATCACCAAGCGCAACCGTGGCGTCGCATTCGGCAACGATTAATCCAGGCAACGTCTCGAACCGTCTCCCCACCAAGCACCCTCTCTAAAGTGCTTGGTGGAAAGAAGTCCAAACCCTAACCGCCGCAGGCAGCCTCTCCCTCAGCAAGAAAGTGACCGCCGCGGACCCCCCCCCCCACACAGCCACGGAACCACTCAGACTCCTGGTACTGCTATCAGAGAAGTACCAGAAGCATTTCCGCAGACGACCCCAGCAAAGAGAGCCTGCGTACTCCCACCTTCAACGCCCAGGCCAACTTTCCAACGCGATCAAACGATGGAAAGAGGCCCGAGCCCGCCCCCGCGGGCAGGCCACCCCGAAATGTTACCTGCCCTGGCCAGCCAAGGACCGGGCACAAACCCCCATGACCAACCCCCACCGCGCCGGGTATTAGCCAACGGGAGAACCCGAAGGTTCTCAGTAATTGTTGTTGCCTAGGGAGCACCGAGAGGAGATTCCCGGCGTTCGTCCCCCCCTATATAAATTCAACCCTTTTTTTTTTGTTTTTTTTTTTTGTTTTTTTTTTTTTTGTTTCGTTTGAAAAATGCGATTCCGCATTGTCACCCAGGCCAGGAAGGCGATGGCTGGGCGGTATGTGCGGCACCCGGCAGCATAGGAAACGCTGTCATTTTTAAGGCACCCCACTAAAAAACCAACGGCTGCCCTCATCGCTGCAATGGGACGCCGCGGGATCGCTTTCGCACTCACCGTGACGTCCCGGCGGAACCCCCCCGATAAGGGTACCCCGGGCAACCAGTGTACCCCTACGTCATAGACCTGGTGCAATGGTGAGAGAGGTAGAGACGTCGTCCCCCCCTCTCACCTAGGAAGGAATGAGCTGGACCCTTCTCCTTCGCAGCCTCCCCCGCTGAAGCTCGATGTGACAATGTTGCCATAGCCACAGCCAGCTCCGTGCTGGGCTCCGCGCCCGAGGGTTTCGCACCAGGTGCTAATCCTCGAACTCGCGGAGCCTTGCACACTCGGCTCATATAAATTCAACCCTACTCAATCAACATAAAGATAATTTTTTCAACCAATTTTGACATTATGAAACAACCTCAAAACTCAACATGAAAGTTTAAAAAATTTGTTTCTCAACTACGGTCCGACATATTTTTCAAATAGGTTTGCAACTGAACTCTGCATATATTTTCCGTTTTTTTTTAAATCGTCTTTTTTGGCTAAAAAGTTTATCATTACGACTTTGAGGGTGGCATGGTTAAATTTCTGAATCCCTCTTACTGTCCGGTACTCAGCACCGACCTAGTATATTATTTTGACTAAACACTTATTAATTAATTTAGTTGTAAGCCAAATACACTACAGTAATAAAATAAGAGACAATAATAAACAATTACAGAAAGGTCGAGGATAATGAGCTATCACGTCGAGATGAAGTGATAATAGTATAGCATAGATAAATAGCATAAGATACAAAATAAACTTTCTGTTGCTCATTTTACAGTATAAGACTAGTGTTAATATTAAACTATAAAAAGACTTATACCTGAGTCTTATATATTTATTTAGTACCATGTGAACGATTATATCGATTTAAGTTAATATTAATATTATATTTGGATCACTGGAAACATGTTAGAAAATTTCTCTGTAGATTTTAATTAATATTATTGTAATTGAAATTGTTAAAATGAAAATTCAAATGTAGTTTTTGAATTAAGCTCTGAGTTAAAGTACTAAAGATAGTAATAAAATGTTAATATTATGACAAATTATCAAATCTTATCTTGAAATAAAACTATTTTTTTTCGAATTTATCTCGGGTAAGACGAAATGGAGGCGTCTGTCAGTAAGTCAGTTCATTAGTCAGATGACTCCAACGGTTTCTAAGTTTCCGGGGATACAGTTCAAGATTCACACAAAACGCACTAAAAGTATCTTGAGGTTAAGACCTCAAGATACTTTACTGTAAGACAGTATGGTCACAGACATGGGATTTTTTATTTTAAAAGAGTGGTGGTGGGTGGGTGAAATCATCTTCTTTTTTTTAAATTAGGATATTTTTTAATTCCAATAGCCTCACGACCCATTCTTGTAATGTAACATTGTTCTTTAGGGAGGATTTTAAGTTTATCAAATCTTATATAATGATTGGACTTGTCTGTGGTATGTTTACACACTGCTGACTTCGATGTACCCCTATTTTTGATATCCGAGATGTGATCCTTAACTCTTTTACCGATGCTCCTCTTTGTTTATAGAACTATATATAATATTTTATATTCACTTAGTCTAGCCTTAATTACTGTTACAATTAGGAAAACAGAATATTATTTAAGGAAGGAAGCTCATTTGGTTCTCCCTAGATAGAGACGCGTATCTGTATATATAATGGAATGAAGATATTAAAAAAATGAAGGTATGAATCTCGTCACCAGAACTCCATTGCCGCGAAGCTGTAGAATTGAGATCCATCGTCTAGTAGCAGAAGCCAGTATTATATTTATATTACATTATCCCAGTATATTTAGTCATTTCATTATGAACTATTTCATATCATAGTTTGATACTTTTTCTCATCTCTAGTTAGGAAAATATTTTTAAATAAATAAATTCATTAAAAAAAAAGACTTTTTCCTTTTTCTACATTTTTTTTTACTTTTCACCAGCTTGGTATTAATCAAAACTTTGAGTCATTGAACTGTTTGTGGGATAAAATGATGTAGAATTCGTAAAAGTTGATACGATCACATCTGGCATGCATGCTTTTGAAGTTAAAACATATAAAATTCCAATTATATACAATTCCAATTATACTCATTATAATACAATTAATCTAAAATGGTAAAACTCTATTCAAATTTATATAAATATAGAATGTAAAACCGATACTGGTAGGGATTCGAACCCGCGACCTCTGGGAAGCCGTCCCGTCGCTCTACCAATTGAGCAACAGTATCGATGTCCGAATTAAGCATTCCATAAGTGATCGTTTTTATCGGGAAGGTGGTGACATCTGTTAGGCTTCTTTCGAAAATCCTTACTAAAGTTTACAACTTTTGCAGTATATCTAAACATTCAAAAGATGCTACTACCGAAATTAATCGGCTTACTTTACATTCTATATTTACATAAAAATAAATAATCTTAAAATGGCTATAGATGGTTATAGATAATTTCAAACATACAACTGTATTCATTATTCAAGCTCTTTTAATAACATGCTGTGCTTTTAATGCATGCCTTGTACATAAACCGCTACGTTCCGGTGTAGCTTTAAGTATGCAGCCTCTAGGTAGTGATGCAACTTTCCTCCTCTTTTGCCTGCTTTGAAAACAAAGAATAATCAAAATATAATGTTTGGAAATAGCTTTAAACATGTATAGCCATTTTAAGCTTATTTAAATTTATATAAATATAGAATTAAAAATAAACCGATACGGGTAGCGATTCGAACCCGCGACCTCTGGGAAACCGTCCCGTGGCTCTTAACGGTTTATTTTTCATTCTATATTTATATCAAAATCAAAATATAATAGTTTTTATTAGTAAATACTTATATAAAACAAAATATTACACTATTATAAAAGATTTTTAGCTAACATTATTTTAATTAGTAAAATAATTTAAATATATATATGCATCTATATATTTACATACGTAGTAAAGCTGTTTTCCTTTTCATTTAGTTTAAATAGACCGTGCATTACCTTACACTTTATAATATATGTAATATCTATGGCTACATGCAGGCAAGTGTTCTGCTATATAACATTTAGAAGGCTTAAAATAATTAATATTTTTTTTTAAAGATCTACTTTAGTTTCTGTTTCAATAAACATTTTATTACAAAACAACATCATTTAAAACGTAATAAAATAATAAAAACTCGTAACTTTTCAAAAATTAATAGCCATACTGCAAAGAAGACTTGGAAAAAAACAAACATCACATTCGTTTTACACAAGGTGGAAGTATGCAGTTCAAGGGTTGTTTACTGGAGCAGGTTACATAAACAACAAAACAGGTTTTTACAAGTTTTGCTTAAGAAGCAATTTTAGTAATCTTTGATTCGAATATAACTATACATATTAATAACCTAATACGTTTTTTACGTTACCTATACATCTTTATACCTAATACGTTACTGTTTTTGTTATATTCGTAAAATACTACTTCTTATATTTTGGTTATATTCATAAAATTTTTGAAAAAAAAGTTTTTATGTTTTGTTGATTTAAAAAAAAAACATTCGAAATCCTAGAACACAGATTTATCTGTAACGCAATAGAAACACAAGGAGTATTCATAAAGTTTCTGTATTATTTGTCTAAGGGCATGTATATGGTTAAAGTAGAGATTTTTTTTACGAAATCCAGCGTGGTTTTTATGTTAATTTCCTTCAAGGCCCTTATTCTTGATAATATTGTTTATAAAATACTTTACATTTTTTTATTACTAACTAAGTTAAAAGGACTGTAGTAAGTTATACCTATCACCCTTGTCACCTTTTTATAAAGAAGTATAATTATCGATTTAGTGTTAGTTAAGGGAGTGTGATGTTTTATTATTTCATTTTATTTAATTTTTATTTAAAATTTAAATAAGTTTAACATCGCTTTACACGTTTTAAGATATTTTCAAACATTTATTTCGGTTGTAGAATCTTTTCAATGTTTATCTATACTGCACTTTACTGCTTTACTGCTTTGACCACCTTTTTCGTACGAAAACTACGTGGACGGTTAGATCTTTCTCTGTCACAAACAGAGGGAGTCTCAATGTACCTATTAATGGCCCGGTACACAAACATTTGACGAATACCAAGTGTATGGAGAGTTTTAAAAATTGCATTTGGCTCCATTCCTACTTTGGGTAATGCTAACACAGCGATTCTATTCTGTTTATCACCCCACTCTATTTCAATATCGCAAAATATTGTACAATAAATTGGCGCCAAAATGAAAAAAAAAGCAATGAACAATCGTATAAAAATGACAGATTCCAAATTCAAATGTTATATTTTTTGTTTTTAATTATAACAGTATTTATGGCCAGACTAAGTATGTTTAAAGATATTTTCAAACATTCACAGGTTCTTTTTAATAGGTCACGGTTTCAACGATTAAAAAACTTACACTTAAATCCTCCTAACGGTGCCAGAAACGTTAAGACAATAATATAAAAAAAAACGTGTTTACCTAACGTCAGCTAAGACAATAGTAGCTAATTAAAATATGAAATAATTATCAATATAAAGCTTAATTTTCAAAATATATTCCGTGACTCGGTATGAAATCTGCAATTGAGCAGCTTGTCGGTAATGAAATTCTGCTAACTATAGCCATAAGCCGAGAGAGATTTCATTACTAATTCTAAGAAATAAAAATTATTAAAAGCAGCGACTTTTATTTTATTATTGTGAAGGATCTACAAACACACTGCATATATAAAGCTTCTTTAACATAAAGTTAAACTATAAAATATTAGATTGTTTTTTAAAACCCCCCAAAATGTGTACTAAAATTCACTTCCAATATTGCCGTATGTTCGGATTTCTTGTTTTCTAACCGTAGCATTTAAACATTTTGAATCACTTCAATTTTTACCTTCATTCTTACAATATTTTTTATTTTTGCTCTCTTTCTCAATATTCATTTGCAACTATTATTCAAGTACTCACGTTTAGCAATAATTTTGTACCAGCAGTAATTTTAAAGCTCTCTTATTACGATTTATGTTGAAAATATTCTAGTCATATTGTCGAAGTTATGTTAATATATTTTAAAGTTCTTAGATGATATTTATTTTAATACAATAAGTTTTAAGGAAACGAGTTTTTTAGATAAGTACGAAATATAATCATCAAGGAAAAAACTCAGTAATTTTATGTCATATTTGCTCAATTCAGCATTATTGTAAAAGTATGAATACTACTTCCCCATTTTGTACTTCGTTAAAACTCCACATATTTCTTTATAATAAATGCTGTAACCAGATTTTAGACAATTTTTAATCTGGTCACACTCTTATCAACACGTTGACCATTGAATGACGGAAAAGCTGACGGGTAGTGTCCTCTACAAACACAGCTCTTCGTGAAATATTAGTCGACACATTGCGATTTAAATATCCTTGCTTTCAGGAGTTTAGATTTATTAACTTAGGTTGTTTTATTAAATTAAAGTAGTGGTAGCGGTTATATACTTATATAACCCCTACCCTTAAACTTAAAACTTTTAAATACTTTCTTACTAAAACATTATACATAATAATATCATCTGTGTATCAAATTTGATAATATTAGTATTACGCTTTTAATCTAATTTATATTATTAAACAATCAACACTATTTTCGTTTTTTGTCATTTAAGGAAACGTTAAGAAAAGTTCATAAATTTGAAGTTAACTTGGTGAAAATCTACTTCGTAGAATAAACACCTTCTGCAAGGCATTGGCATGAAAAAGAAAACCTTTATCGTAAGAGTGCCTGGTACCCCATGAATGTTACCCGGTGCTTGAGTTATTACCACTACTGAACAAAAGTTTTATACATGCCGAAAAGATATACATAGGCCTTCAGAGGAGACCAGTCGAAGAACATTCTACTCTAGTAGAGTACTTGAGATGTCTTGGCTTCGGTTACACAGGGTCAATCCTCGGAAAAGTCTACCGTAACTGCGGATAAGTACACTCCAGGGAGAAATGCGCGAAGAAAAATCGCAGGAACCAGAGGGATTTGCAAAAACTGCAAGTCAGATACCTCATGCACCATACCTCAAAAATGGGATGCAATAGCAAAATACATAATTCACATATTTTTAGTAGATTTTATATAAAGCTTATAATTACAAAAAATATATATAATTTATTGCCAAAAAAAAGTTTTAATTTTTTTTCAATATTAAGCTTATATTAACCAATTATAAAATTTCCCTCAATCATGATTTGGAATCTGAAGAATTTGACGTAAATCATCGGAAAAATGTTAATCTGGTATTTTTCGACTCACCTTGAACTTATAGGTTACCGTTTTGTCCCTATTATCAAATCAAATTAGTAATTAAATTGTAAATATGTCGTACGTTATTATAAGTAATCAAAATAGGTCTATTTTTAGTAGTAAAATATCAATCGTATAGGAAGAGAGTAACATCTTACATAAAAAGTGTTCATCTCAATTCACGTCAACAATTATAATCAAGTCATAAATTAAAAAAATGCAGAAGAAATTTTTAATTTAGCTTAGCTAGTTTATTTAAAAAATGTTAATTGAAATAATAAGTAGATAATATTTTTAATATAGAGTATATTTGAGTATGCTTGAATTAAAAATTATTGACTGTGTTGAATTTCCTTTGCCACTCCTCGTTATTATTTTATTGTATTTAATTATTTGCATGCAATTAAAAACAATTTTAACTAACTATTTAAACCAATTTAACTGACTACTAACTTATTATGTGCCTACATAAGTACACACACGTTTTTTTTTTTGTTACATACATATATTTAGTATATGATTTTAATGACAGTACTATTAAGTTAGTCACAAAAAAAGTGTAATTTAGATGTAACCTCGCGTTACCAGGTACTCGACGGTTACTAATGTATACTAAACCACAATTAGTTCCCAGCAAATAATTATAACCGTTTAATATTTTAAAGAAAGTAACTAAGGAATGTTGTGTGAATATTCTACAATGTTTACGAATATTTCGAGGATGATGAGCCGTGGGTATGAAGTAATCGCTGCCAGGCTTCTTAATATTTGTTGCCATGATAACGTCTTATAATTCGATGGACGGCTGCACGCACCAAAAAACATGACGTATGCGGCGTCACCTCGCTCAGAGGCGTTCCATTTTAGGCTTGAAGTGCGACAAAGAGGTACAATCGACCTCCGCGTTCGGCAGCGTTCGACATCTGTCTAAAATATATATCAAACAAATAAATTAAAATTTTCTTTTGAAAAATTCAACCATTTCATCAGTATTTTCATATGACGTTCAACTATCGTCAGTAAACCGATTTTACAGACAACCGATACGTCGCCCGTGCACTTTTCACATTTGGTGTGTATTTGTCAGATTATATTATATTGAAATTTGAGATTACATGCTGATAAAGGAGTCTGTTAGTAATAGGTATCTTAAAGTGAGTCTTTTGCAATTATTGCTGATTTTTTAGAAAGAAAGAAATATACTTTTTTTTAGACAACACAACTTTTACACGTAGTTTTAATAGGTACATTTTATTTATTTATTTACTATATATATAATATAAAATATTTCATATATAATAAAGTTTTTATTATTAAAAATAGGAATATCTACATGTCGGATAAAAGTTAGAAAACGATTCAATTGAAGTCAAATTGGAATGCCAGCGCCATCTAGTGGCGCTATACAGAATCTGGGAGGGGCAAACGCCGAGAAGATAGAATCAGTAATCGTCAGATGGTCTCGGTGATAGCTGGTCTCTCAGGAACTGTACTGCGTTCCTTTGTAAATTAAACCGTTGAATTAAAAGTGATCAATTTAGTTAAATTAAAATTATTATCAATAGTAAATTATCATTATTATTCAAAGTGACTTTTATTTATCTGCTCGTAACCACCGCCTGCACGTTCCACAACATGTCCGAGAACGACTCAAACTACCTTTTGCCGACATCAGAAGTGGGATCAAAGCGAGCAGATAAATCCGCGAGTGATATACGTGCAAACAATCAATGGCGTGAGTTATTCTTTTTTTTTTTTTTTTTTTTTTTTTTTTTTTTTTATACAAAACTAGGTTAATGCTTGACTACATTCCACCTGATGGAAAGTGAAATGTAGTCTTAGGTGGTAAAACGCATTAACCTAGAAGCCTATTCACTCTCCTCTTGAAGACACCCACATTATATTTTGCCGGAAATACCGACGCCGGCAGATTGTTCCAGTCCTTCGCTGTACGCACTAAAAAAGATGAAGCATAGCGCTTCGTTCGGACAGGTGGAATGTCCACAACAAAAGGATGAAAACCTGCCGTGCGTCGGGTCGTCCGGTGATGGAAGGGGGATGGGGGAATTAGGTCGTGCAATTCCTGCGCACACTCACCAAAATGTATCCTATAGAATACTGAGAGGCTGGCAATTCTACGCCTGTGTTCAAGGCTGTGGAGTTTGGCGTCAACCAATTTAGGGTCGCCAATAAGCCTCTTTGCTCGCCTCTCAATTGAGTCCAGAACCGCAAGATGAGTCTTTGCGGCACCAGCAAATATGTGGCCACAATACTCTACACACGACCGGATCTGTGCTTTGTATAATACAAGAAGCTGTCCCGGTGTAAAGTACTGTCGCACCTTCGCAAGTACGGCAAGCTTTACTGCAGCTGCTCTTGCTCTGGACTCAATGCACCGACCAAAGTTGAGGTTCGAGGAGATCTCTAAGCCTAACAACTGAAGCCAGTCACTGTATTCCAAGGATACATTCTGGAAAGTAGGAGCCAAGGTGAAGGGGCTCCTTTTGGCGGTGAACAAACACGTCTGCGTTTTGGTGGCGTTGAATTTGACAAGATTGGCATTGCCCCATGCGGAGACTGCCTGAAGTTTGTCATTCAAACGTTGCACCATGGCTTCTCTTTCAGATTGTACTTCATCTCTACTAGCCCGAGAACTTGGCAGATATCTTTCTACAACTGTGCTGTCGTCTGCATACCCATAGATACCGGGCTTCAGCAGATCGTTAATGTGCAGCAGAAAAAGAGTTGCAGAAAGAACGGACCCCTGAGGTACTCCGGAATTTATTGTCAAGGGTTCCGAAGAACACCCGTCGACAACAACACGGAGAGATCTCCGGCTCAAAAAGTCCGTTATCCAGCCAATCAGACCAGGAGATATACCGTACGCTGAAAGCTTGCTTAAAAGGCTCACATGCCAGACCCTGTCAAAAGCCTTCGAGACGTCCAGAGAGACGGCGACCGCTTCTCCGTTCCTCTCGATGGCTTCGCCTAAAATGTGTGTTGCGTACGCTAGAAGGTCCCCAGTGGACCTATTTCGGCGAAATCCGTACTGTCGGTCACTGAGGAGATCGTTACCTTCCACGTACGCTAGAAGCCGCGAGTTCAATACACGCTCCATAATCTTGCAGAGTATGGAGGTGATTGAAATGGGCCTATAATTGGCAGGATCGGCACGGCTGCCTTTTTTGGGCACGGGTTGCACGTTGGCAAGCTTCCAGGATTCCGGCACTTTTCCAGTCTTGAAAGAGAGGCGATACAGACGTGTCAATACAGGAGACAACTCAGCTGCACATGTCTTGAGCAGAATGGCTGGTATACCATCAGGACCACTGGCTTTATTCACATCTAAACGACACAATGTTCTCCATACCTCTTTGTTAGTGATGCGGATTTCAGGCATCGAAATACCGCAGTGAGGAAGATGTTCTGGAGAAGCATTGCCAGTGTCTAGATGCGAATTCTCAGCAAACAGAGAAGCAAATACATTCGCTTTCTCTGTTGCTGTGTGGGCCAGGGATCCATCAGGCTTCAGCAGAGCAGGCAGTGAGGGTTGGCAGAAGTTCGACTCGATCGCTTTGGCAAGAGACCAGAAAGCTCGACTGCCAGTTGGTCTGACAGAGAGCTTTTCGCCATTCTTAACGATCCGATCAAGACGAGCCTTCCGCAATGCCTTTTTATAGGACTTGGCAGCTTGGTTAAAGGCTCTCTTCTTTGTACTTACATCCGGAGTTTTGCGGCTTCGAGCATCAGCCCAAATGAGGTATGCCGAATGTTTTCGGTCATGTGCATGACGACATTCGGCATTAAACCATGGGCGAGCTTTGCCACCGATGGGTACGTCAGCAAAAGGAATAAAATACTCCATTGCCTGATGCACCACATCGGTTATAGCATCCGCGCAACTCGACGGATCCAAAGAAGAGAAGCAGACCTGCCGCCAAGGATAAGACGCAAAAAAGTGCCGCATCTCATCCCAATCTGCTGACTTGTATTTCCATACTCGCCTAACACCATGTGGGATATTCTTCGAACAGCAAAATGAAAACGTGAAAGCATTAATTCAAGCGTTATCGGCATCCAGTTCGTCTAGAAATAATGTGGTGCTGCCTGAGTTTAATCCCGACAACATGGAGGTAGATGCGAGGTCGTGGTACGCGACCGCTGACCTTTGCTTTGAGGACAACCCAATACAAGGAGGACAGCTTATCATGGTGATCAGCAAAGCGCTCAAGGGAGCGGCCTCGGCGTGGCTGAGCCAGATTATTTATCCTGGCATGACCTGGTTGGAGTTTAAGGATCTGTTTATCGCTAGGTTTGTCTGTACTGAGACAAACGCAGGTACCCTCATTAATTTTTATAATAGTAAACCAAACGATAATGAATCATTGCCAGTTTACGCAAGTCGCTTAAACTCGTCGTTATTGACTCGCTGGAGAGATGCAAGTAAAGAACAGATTGCAGTATCGACAGTTCTTGCGCACATAGCCCAGTTTGATTCGCGCTTGCAACGGCTTGCTTTTACTACCGAAATTTCTTCGCGCCAACAACTCCAAAATGAACTGCAAGCATTTATATTCTTAAAACGGAAATTTACCAGTACAAATGACACAAAATCTGTTCCTGATTTTAAACGACCTAAATTGTCTACGTTAATTAATCTCAAATGTTTCCACTGTGGCAAAATTGGCAATCGGAATGTCGACAAAAATTAATTAATGCTTTTGCTTCGCCTGCAACCCAGCCACTTATAGCCAAGCAGAGCATCGTGTGCTTCAAGTGCGGCGAGCCGGGACACGTCGCTAGCCGCTGTACCAGCGGTGTGCGGCCGGCCGGACCGGGCGGTTCGCAAACAGAGCGCCGCGTTGACATTTGTGTGGTAAAGCCTCCGTCGGGAACACTTGAACATAATGGTGAGTCGTTTCACTTTCACTATGACTCGGGAGCCGAGTGCTCACTTATTAAACAGACTGTAGCCGCAAGGTTTAGAGGAAAACGAGTACACAACATAGTTTCTTTGACTGGTATAGGACAAAGTAACGTTAAATCAACCGAACAAATTTTAAGTATTGTAAAAATTAATGACCACTTTTTGGAGATCTTGTTTCATGTTTTGCCTAATTTCTACTTGCGTAATCAAATCATGTTAGGACGTGAAATTTTGATTCAAGAGTTTTCTGTAAATATGACCGCTACTGAGTTTTTTTTTGTCAAAAAATAGCCTCGTTAATAGCTGTACAATCGAAAATAGTTCATTTAATTTTGATCAATTCGATACCGACCTTCCTTTACATAAAAAACCGCAACTTTTAGAAATATTGCAACAATATTCAGAATATTTTACAACTAGTATGCCTACAACACGTGTTACTTCCGGTGAGCTTGAAATACGACTTATAGACCCGAATCGTACCGTTCAGAGGCGCCCCTATAGACTGTCCGTGGAGGAACGTAAAGCAATGCGTGATAGGGTAAATGAGCTTTTGCGTGATAACATAATTCGGCATAGCTGCTCGCCGTATGCAAGCCCAGCTTTACTAGTTAAAAAAGCGGACTGATCGTATAGGATGTGCATTGATTATAGAGATTTAAATGACAACACGGTTCCCGATAGGTTCCCTCTCCCCTTGATTCAGGATCAGATTTCTCGACTTAATGGTGCAAATTATTTCACAAAGCTTGACTGTGCGAGTGGTTTTCATTTGATCCCTGTCAGATGCCACTCAATTGAGCGAACAGCATTCATAACACTCGACGGCCAGTTTGAATATTTAACCATGCCATTTGGTCTTCGTAATGTAATTTCTGTATTCCAAAGAGTCATTATAAAAGCTTTAGGTGATATTGCACATGATTACGTCATAATTTATGTCGATGACGTCTTAATAACCTCAAAAGATGTAGAGCAAGGACTTGAACGTCTGAATACTTACTTGATGTACTGACTAAAGCCGGTTTCTCTCTTAACCCCAAGAAGTGCTCCTTCCTTAAAACTAAGGTAGAATTTCTCGGTTATGAAGTAGAAAAGGGTGAAATAAGACCTAACAAACGTAAGATAGAGTCACTCACTGCGCTACCACCTCCCGAACCCGTTACCCAGTTGAGGCAGTTTATTGGCCTAGCGTCATATTTTCGTCAGTTTATTACACAATTTTCTTGCATCATGGCACCGCTTTACAAACTTACATCCCTTAAAGGTACTTTCATTTGGAAATCTGACCATGAACACATACGTCAAAAGGTTATTTCAATTTTAACAAAGGACCCTGTCCTTACGATTTTTGACCCACAATATCCGACAGAATTACATACTGACGCGAGTTCTGAAGGATATGGTGCTATCTTACTTCAGATCATTGAAAACAATCGACGAGTTATAGCTTATTTTAGTAAGCGCACTTCCCCTGCTGAAGCAAAGTACCACTCATATGAATTGGAGACTCTCGCAGTGGTGAACGCAATTAAACATTTCCGACAATGTTTACATGGTCGCAAATTTCGAGTGGTTACCGACTGTAACTCTCTAAAAGCATCTCGTAATAAAGTTGATTTAACACCGAGAGTCCATAGGTGGTGGGCATTTCTTCAGTCCTTTGATTTTACGGTAGAGTATAGGGAAGGTAAACATATGCCTCATGTAGATTTTCTTTCTCGGAATCCAATAATTTCAAAACTTTGTAAGAATCCACTCGTTGAACAAATAAGACATAAGCGCGTAGATATTGCAGAACTTTCTAATAATTAGCTTCTTGCTGAACAACAACGCGATAATGATATTGTTAAAATTGTTGAGAATTTAAATAACGGGATGCTAGATAGGAATATTGCACATACTTACGTCCTTCGGTCGGGGGTTTTACATCGTAAGGTTCAGCGTAACGGTAGGACAAAATGTCTCCCAATTGTGCCACATGCTTTGAAATGGTCAGTTATTAACAATATCCATGAGTCCATAGTCCATTTAGGGTTTGATAAGACATTAGAGAAGGTGTATGACTTTTATTGGTTCGAGGGTATGTCGCGTTACGTTAGAAAGTTTGTAGATGATTGCGTGACATGTAAAATTGCTAAGTCACACTCGGGTAAAGTTCAAGCAGAGCTACACCCTATTCCGAAAGTAACTACTCCATGGCACACGATTCACATCGATGCTACTGGTAAACTAAGTGGAAAGAATGACACGAGAGAGTATGTATTTGTTCTAATAGACGCTTTCACAAAATACGTTTTACTTTATCACACAAAGAATATTAATACCAATAGTAGTATTCAGGCGGTAATAAATAGTGTAGCTCTTTTTGGTACTCCCGTTGAAACTAGCGAAAAATCCTGGCAAGAGTCGATAGGTGATGTTCAACTAGCTCTAAATTGTTCTCCTCTCGAGTTGATGATAGGTAAAGTTGCAAGACCATTGTCGTTAATGGCTAGTGAGGTAGAGTTAGAAGTAGAATTAGATGAAGTTAGAATTAAAGCGACGGAGGAAATAGAAAAATCAGCTCGGTACGACAAACAGAGATTCGATAGAAATAAGGCAAAACTAAACAAGTTTTCCGTGGGTGGCTTTGTTCTGATTGAGAATGAAGAGCGCAATCAGACAAAGTTGGACCCTAAATTTAAGGGACCATTTCAAGTTACTGAGGTACTTGATGGAGACCGCTATACTTTAAAAGCACTTAACTCGCGGCGCACCTACAAGTACGCTCACGATAGGCTAAGAAGAATGCCCGATGGACAAGTACCCATTGATGTTAGTGATTCTGAACCTTGTGAGGGTGACATTTAGTTGCTTTATGACAGTCAAGTTGTGTGTGAGTTGTGAGTAGTATATTCTCTCCTCTTAAGTTATAAATTCCGTTGGTCACAGGGATGATTACGAGTGTTCACTGGGATGACCATGGGTAATTTGATCACTGGGATGATCATAGATAGTCACAGGGATGACTTGATTTTAGGGCTACTGGGATAGCCGGACAAAAGAGACACACTGACTTGAATTTTGTTTGATTTGAGATTTATTGGATCATAATGGGTACTTCTCTGGGCTGATCTGGGCTCTAGTTGTAAGCAAAGCTATGCATATGCAATGTAATAATTAGAAAGTGAAAGTTGTGTTGTAGTTAATAGTTCTGATTATTTAATTGTTAAAATAATAATAATAATAATGAGTTTAAAAAAATATATTACAAAAGTCTTTTATTAAAGAAGAGTTAAGTTGGTCAGGAGTGACCGAACGATGGTGATCCTGTGCTTTGTTTTTCTTAGTTACAGATTATCACACTGGGACATGTGACCTGTAGGATGGCCGTGTCGGATAAAAGTTAGAAAACGATTCAATTGAAGTCAAATTGGAATGCCAGCGCCATCTAGTGGCGCTATACAGAATCTGGGAGGGGTAAACGCCGAGAAGATAGAATCAGTAATCGTCAGATTGTCTCGGTGATAGCTGGTCTCTCAGGAACTGTACTGCGTTCCTTTGTAAATTAAACCGTTGAATTAAAAGTGATCAATTTAGTTACATTAAAATTATTATCAATAGTAAATTATCATTATTATTCAAAGTGACTTTTATTTATCTGCTTGTAACCACCGCCTGCACGTTCCACAACATGTCCGAGAACGACCCAAACTACCTTTTGCCGACATACATATATTTTTTTTATTTCTGATTAACGTTTTCTTACGTTATTGAAGCGGCCTATAGTTCTTTTTATTTTTACATTGTTATGATGTGACACTCCTAAAACCATGTCGTAAAAGTGAGTCCTTGTGCTTCGTGTATGGCTCTGATCCACAACCCTGATTCTTGGCTTCGTCGCCAATACGCCGAAATATCTTCTTTCTAAGATTTTTGGCTGTCTCAGTTGTGCTTTTTTTTTATACGACAATTGGGTCATATATTTGTCTTTGCCTGTCCGCTGCATCTCCACCTTATTCAACATAACGAAACCACTGGTCGAGTTGTATGCTACCATATGTTCTCCTGCGATTATGCCTTAAATGATCTTGGCTGTTTAGTGGTTGTATGTATGGCTGCATCTGCCTCCTTGAGTTTTAGCTCCAAGAACTCACGATTTCTGATTTTATAGGCCTGAAGAATATCTTCAAGAGATATTTAGTTGACCTTTTTCGTCGCTTTTGTAATAGCTTTAAACTCAAGGAAGGCATTTATGGAATGATTTAGTGGTCCCTCCGCCGGACGAAGGCAAGGCGGACTGACTTTTCCCATCTTTTCCTTTATTCTTTTTTGAGGTTTTGTAGATTTAGAGCTGGTTTTAGTTTTTAATCTTATGAAGTTCATCACCGCCACAGCCATGGGGCTGATAGGCTTTGGTGTATGATGTGACCTTAGGTATTGGGGATTTTCCGCCTGGTCATCAAACACCATCTTTTTACATGGGGGGGTTCTTGGTACTTTTAGCATGGACCCCACGGCGGTTGTGGCCTTCATGAAGGATTTGATATGAGGTTTGGTTTTGACGTGAAGGCTTTGGCTTGTTATAATAAATAAAACAAAGAAATTGTACTGAGAGAGACATTAATGGTTAAAACTCTAAATATATTTAAATTATTGAAATAATAAATTTGACAAAAAAAAAAATTATCAGTGAATAACAAAATCTTGTTATGGAAAAACCGAAAACCATATTATATAAAAAACATTTATATTATATAATATTATATATATAAACAATAAATAATTTTACCGAGATTAACCCTTAAGAAACAAATAAATACTTAATCTATCCGGCCCAGACAATTTGCTCAAAATTCTTTACAATGAACCTATCAAATCCCTGTATGTATTCGTATGTATTATTGAAAAATTCATATTATGTGAACCGTATGAATTCACACAAAGTTTGAATATCAAAATTTTCAAAATCGGTCTAGACGGTTCTAAGTTTTACCGAGATTAACGCTTCAAAGCTACGAGAACAGGAATTACCTTATAATAATAATTTCATATATGAATAAATATATATATTTTAATTCAACATTAAATGAAACTATGAAATCAAAGGTCCACAAAAAGGTTATTTTTGTTAATGAACGAGAAGGGTTTACTCAAATAAAACCTACGTCTCCGACCACATCAGGGCATTGATTAATGATTCTTGTAAGTACGTTTTTTTTACTTTCAAAACATTTGCTTAGAAATTGTTTTCGAAGTAATACTTTACTCATTGCATTTTGCACTATTTATTCTGACTTTGGATATTATATACTTTATTATATGGTTTGTTTTTGATAACTTATGTTTGAAAAGTAATAACATTTAGATATTTATTGTTTCCTAAAATAAGCTTATTTGTAGTAAATAATAGAAAATTAATGTAACAAATTCATCTAGAAATGAATCAGAATCTTTTTTTGGGAGTGTCATTTATTATAACCTAGTAATGTAATAAAAATGATAATTTAAAACCTACAATAATAACTTTTTCGTATCATAAGTCAACTTAATGGGCTATTATGAAGATTTGATATAAAAAATAACTGTGTCAAAGAATTTAAAACACTGATCAAATATTCTTTTTAGAGCGCGTTTAAATTATATTGAAAATATATTTTCTCTATATTTATAGTAATTAAGAAACCCTTATCTCTATATTTGACGTTGTAGTCAAATATGGTAATAGCATTCTATGCTATAAGCTGTTTAAGGTAGGTAAGCTTAATACGTACTGGCCGACTTGTAAGCAGATTTTTAATGAATGAATACGGGTTAACCCTGTCTGTACAGATTAATTCAGTGGTGCTGTATTTATTACGGGAACTTTATTTTTGAAATGAAATTATTTAATTTTTATACGTACAATTATTGTTTAAGATACACACACGTACAAATATAAATATTCAAATATTTTTTTAATACATAGAAGTAACTACTATCTAGTATTTACTAAAAAAACTTTAACGCCATAGTACATATCATCTTTTTTTTTTTTTTTTTTTTCTTTTTATTTTTTCCTTTTTTTTTTCTTTTTTTTTTTGGAGGTAGGAGCAAAAAACTGTAGACATCTAAAAAGTTTTCTCTTCGTTTATTTTAAATTTTTATAATAGTTTTAAACATTTTGAACAATAAAAGTGTTAATTTTTGTAGTAAGAAAGCTCAGAAGTTTTTATTATTTAACTCTAAACTTTAATGTGTAGTCCGTTCTAAAAGATTGCACCAACCTGCTGGCCTCCTATTGTTATATCACATTACAACACAATAATTTATAATGGCAAAAGTTCAAGATATTGTTGAGATGCACAGAACCATTGCTGAATCACTGGGTAAGCGGATGACTGACTTTGAAGAAAAATTGAATTCATCATCATCATGTGACATCAGTAAGCCTAACTTGGAGAAGTTGCAGAGTGATTACAAGGACTTTAAATCTTCTGTATGGAGTATACTTGAATTATTAAAATCACTGATACACAATGTAGCTGCTCAAGTTGATGAGGTTGATAACCAAACCCGTAGAAATGCCTTGCTGTTCACTGGTATCGAAGAAAAGGAGGGTGAAAATCTGACTTCAACCATACTTAGTACTGTTCAGGTCCTTATGGGTCTTTCGGATGTCCAATCGACCGCCATTCAACATTGTCATAGGCTGGGGGCTCGATCCGACAAACGGCATCGTCCAATACTTGTTAGGTTTAACAACCTTAACGTCAGAAACATCATCTTCAACAATAAAAAGGCTCTTAAGTCATCCCCAGTTGTACTGAGTGAGTTTCTGACCAAACCTCGACAGGATCTTTTTACCAGAGCCAAAAAGCATTTTGGTTTATTTCAATGTTGGACCCGTTACGGTGCTGTGTTTATAAAGCTACCGAACAATGATGTACAACGTGTCTCCGATTCAACACATCTTGAAGTGTTGATGATGAAGCACCCGAACATTTTGCCACACTCTCCTTCATTTCCCATTGAAAACCAGACCAAGATAGACGCTGCTGCCATGCAACCGCGTAGAGTAACCCCAGCATCATCTTCGTCGAAGCTCAACACTCGGCCAGTCACTCGTAAACAGGTCTTAAAAAAACCCTAAGTTATTTTTTTTTTTCTATTCTTTTCGTGTAGGGATTATCATTATTACAGCTCATTCTTCTTTCACTTATATATATATTTTTTTATTGGAGCCATTTGTACAGTATATTCTTTATGTTTTAATAAGTTTCAGATCTACTTTCGTTTTAATATATTGACTTATTTTTAAATTTCCATTACTAAACATTTTTATCTATTTACAATTTTAAAACATAACTAAGTGACAACTGTCATCTTGACAAGTAAAGGCATTCACAGCTATAAGCGTCTGTGACGTTGAAAAACATTGTTTATTACATTTATATATCGTCTATACATTACACATAATTTAAAATAACTTTTAAGTTCTTTAAAATTTCGATTTTAAATAATTGATTTCTATTTATCGCTGTCATAAAAATAAATTATAATCTATATTTTTGACCATAGCTGTAATAATGGTAATACTATCTTTTTAATATTGTTTTTGTTAATCAGATTTTGGTGCCTTGTATTAGTTTCTTTTTTTATTATTGTGTTATTCACTGCTTTTTTTCTTTTATTGGAAAAAGTTTTTATTGTTGTTATTTATTTTTTATGTTTTTTTTTTTTTTTTTCACTTTTGTGTTTCCTGATTTACATGCCAGCAGGATGTGCATGCAAGCATGTCTTAATATTGCATTTTTTATTATTAAGTTCGAATAGGCCTAAATTGTTTTATTTTATATATTTACATACATATATATATTTTTAGTTGGTTTAATAATATATATTTTTTGATACATTTCATATAATTTGGATTGTATATATCTTAATTGTATTGTTCTGCTAACAATTCAATTTGTATTGTATGTAAAAATATTATATTGTATAACTTATAGTATTTAATTATTGTGTATTATATTATTTTATAAGTAATATTTTATTTATATTATTATTATATTTTACTTCATAATTTCAAGTATGGAGTCTAGTTCTGACTCCTTCTACACGGCTGGTGAGAATAGTTCCTTTAATAGTCTGGATAGCGATTTCATACCTATTCAAACCTTTATTGAAAATGAGTTGGAACCATACCACAACAATTTTAATATCTGTCACATCAACGCTCAAAGCATACCCTCTCATCATTTAGATCTAGTAAATACCTTCAATCTTAATTCTGTTCATGCGGTTTTAGTTTCCGAATCTTGGTTAAAGCCATCTCTAGCTTCCACCAATTTTTCACTTCCTGGCTTCATCCTTTTAAGAAACGACCGCATTGGCAAAGCCGGTGGTGGTGTTTGCATCTATCTTCGCAACCATTTTAAATACAAAATTATTCTCCAATCTCCTGCTTCTCTTCATGATTCGCCTGAGTATCTCTTCATTGAGGTTAATATTGACAAAAAGGTAGTCATTGGCGTTGTTTACTCCCCTCCAAATATAACGTACTTCTCTAAACTTGAAGCCATTTTTGAAGATCTACTTTCCTGTACCACACATCTCATAGTCATGGGTGACTTTAACACTTGCTTGCTTAGGCAAGACTCAAGGTCTAATCAACTACGACAGTTAACCGACTCTCTTAATTTGGAAATTCTAGCACTCGGTCCGACGCATCACACCAGTACCTCATCAACTTTGTTAGACCTTATTATTTGCTCGGACACCCAAAGTGTTAGTAACTTTGGTCAAATACCTGCTCCTGCTTTTTCACATCATGACCTAATTTTTATTTCATACCGAGCTAAAGTGCCTAAATGCAAACCCAAATACCTTCTTCTTCGTAATTATATTAATATTGACAAAGAAGCGATTGCATTGGATGCATGTGCTGTAAATTGGGCCGCTGTGGAGGAATTAGGTACAATTGAAGACATGGTTCAACTCTTAAATAATAATATTTTAACACTTCTTGACCGTCATGCTCCTCTTCGTAAAATTAAAGTCAGTCACCGTTCTGCGCCATGGTTTAATGATGACGTAAAAAAGGCCATGATACAAAGGGATTGTGCTTTTCGTAAGTTTAAAAAAGACCGTTCACAACTCAACTGGTCTGTATATAAGGCTGCAAGAAATCGGTGTAACCAATTCTGTCGTAAACTCAAACGCCAATATATTCTCAATAAAACCTGCTCATCCGCAGCTGAATCCTTAAAATTCTTAAAGACTCTCGGTGTAAGCAAATCTCGACATTTTGAAAGTTCTTCTTCTGTGGACATTAATTCTCTTAATCGTTATTTTTCGTTCACCAACACTATTGACTCCCAAAGAAGAACTAAAACCATTACATCGATTCTCTGTTCGTCTAGGCCCGATATCCCACTATTTCACTTCACTTCTGTTGACGAAGCTGAGGTTAAGAAGCACCTTTTAGCCATAACATCAAAGGCTACTGGTTGTGACGGTATTAATCGTACTATGTTATCATTCATTACCGATTTCCTCATTGCTCCCTTATCTAAAATAATTAACTTTTCCTTTTCCTCTGGTAGTTATCCACATTTGTGGCGTAAAGCTCATATTCTCCCACTTCCAAAAATAGCCAATCCTATGTTACTCTCACATTTTCGTCCCATTTCAATATTACCGTTTTTATCCAAGATAATTGAATCCGTCGTTCACTCCCAACTTTCCCTGTTCCTTTCAAAATTTAATTTACTAGATCCGTTGCAATCTGGTTTCCGCATTGGACACAGTACAAGTACAGCACTCTTAAGGGTCACCGAAGACATCCGTCAAGGTATGGAAAACAAATGTGTAACCATTCTTGTACTGGTTGACTTCAGCAATGCATTTGGCACTGTTGATCACGATCTCTTACTTGCGTTGTTGGACAAATACTGCATCTCGGCTTCGTCTATCAGGTGGTTCTCCTCATATCTTCGAGGGCGCCAGCAGGCTGTTCGCACCGATGAGGGCCTCTCTGATTGGTGTGAAGTGGTTGCTGGGGTCCCCCAAGGCGGAATTTTGTCTCCTTTATTATTTTCTCTATTCATTAACTCTATTACCTCTGACTTAAATTGTCAATACCACCTTTACGCCGACGACTTGCAGCTTTACATTCAGACAGAGGTAAATTTAATTGACCAAGCTATTCACTCATTAAACGCTGCTCTTGAGCGAATGTTGCAATGGTCTAACGATTATGGCATCGAAGTAAACCCCTGTAAGTGTCAAGCAATCATTATTGGTAGTTACCGTCAGTTAGCCCATATCGACCAAAACTCATTACCAAATGTAACTTATAACAATATTGTAATACCCTTTTCTCCTCAAGTAAAAAATTTAGGAATATTTCTTGACAGTTCTTTTAATTGGCAATACCAACTAAAGGAACTGTCACGTAAATTTTATAGTACTTTTCACTCTCTGTTAAAACTTAAACACTTCCTGCCCCATCGGGCAAAACTACAATTGGTTAACCTGTTACTGCTACCTATTCTTGACTATGCTGATGTGTGCTATATCGACGCTAATGAAGTTCTCCTAAATAAATTAGATCGTCTACTAAATACCTGTATCCGCTTTATTTTCGGACTACGTAAGTTTGACCACATCTCCGACTATAGGTCAAAGCTAAAATGGTTGCCCGTCCGTAAACGAAGAAACTTACGGACTCTTTGTTTACTTTACTCAATTTTGTTTAATCCTTCCACTCCTGTTTATTTAAAACGCAATTTCTCATTTTTAGCGGATGTACATGACAGATTGCTTCGTTCTTCCAGCAACCTATTGCTCCATACACCCCTTCATCACACTGGTTTCTTGTCCAACTCATTTAGTGTAACCGCTGTCAGACTATGGAACGACTTACCGGAACATATAAGAAAAGCCACAAGTCGTGAGTCGTTCAAACGCCAAGTAAAAGAACACTATCTCAAATAATAAAGTATTTATACGTAGACTACATTATTTGTTATATATCTCATATGTATTAAATATTATGTCGGATATATCGTATGTATTATATGTCTTTTATATTATTATTTTTATGTTTATATGTAGATTTAGATATAGATAGTCTTATAATATTCTTTTTTTTTTTTTTCTTTTACTTTTTATGTTTTGCACGCCTACCAACATCCTCTCCTGTACTTCGTAAGGTTGGCTGGTAGAGAATGTCTTTGTGGCATTAAGCCCGCCTTTTGTGCTTTATTTTGTATATTGTGCAATAAAGAATTAAATAAATAAATAAATAAATATCAAAGGAATACATAGGGAAGAGAATCGACCAAGTTTTCATATGAATTTCCATAATTTTAAGAGTAGCAGAAACATTTAGGAGATAAAGAATTAACAAAAGCAGGAAAATTACAAATATTAAATAATTCAAAATTGATCATTATTTCAGACCAAAATCGTTTTCATTGATTTTTTGATTTCATCAATAAGGGTCGCGTTGATGAGCAAGTCAATTACCTATTTCCGGGTGAATTATTATTGAGGGACACAATTCATACATTGGGTATTATAGTGATTGATTCTCAATTAAAATTTTGGGCTAACCCAGTTACAATAAAAAAATAAATCTGTCATTTCCCTACCACCAAAACTAACTAGGTCCTGTTATCGTCCTATGAATTAGTAAGCATTACCGGTGATACTGTACGTCAATTTTTTTGAGATTGAACGTAAATTTATTGAGCATTGAGATAAAACTAGTGAACCTATTACTTACCAAAGCTATGTTATCCTCATACAGGTATCGAAGAAGATGTACCAGATGTTTTGGTGTTAGTAATTAAAGTATCCAAAAAGTTTAAAAAGTACGTTGATCTTCCAATAATGACTGAAAATAATATTTCCTAATGTCAGCTTTTTATTCAAATTCCAAAATAAAAAAATGTGAAAGGTAGAGTTACTTTCTTATTTCAAATAAGCATTCATTGCACTTTTAAAACGTCAAATTCTAATTGCATATGGAGGCTCTTCGATTGCGCACGTTTTCGAGAAGAATGTTTTAGTTATAAGAGAAACAAAATATAATTTTACAAATCAATCGCTTTGACAAATCATTTATAAGTGGATACTTAACCCTAGATCACTAAGCTTATTTTTCAACGCTTATCACTAACCTTCGTCAGTTCGACTACGGTACTTATTAAAGGGGGATTAAGGAGTTTATTCAAACAAAATATGTATAATATTCATTTTTGAGTATTCATTTCAATTATTTCTTCTCTTTAAACAAATAAAATTCCCAAACTTCTTATTTAACAGCTTTTGTATTGAGATCATTGGTTTCATGCGGAATCAGTAATAGTAACATGTTAAAATTCGGTACTTGGACTAGTTCTAACAAAATTATTTAAAAAACTTCAATTAAACTTATAAAATAAAAGAAATGGAAAATATTTAGCAACTTGTGCATTTGTGACAGACGTCAAGTTTATGTTCGCCGCACAACGGTTTTTTGCACTTGGTGCAAAGTTAATGTCATCGCAAATGTCAAGCCCTGTGGGTGAGAATAATTTATGGGGTGATCTTTGAGTACGCAATCTAGCTTTATAAATGTGTAGATTAAGTATTCTCGCTACTAAATCATCTGAAATATATAAATGTCGTCGCTACTTTCAATTATTATTTTATTCTACATGATTCCTAATATCTGAAGTTTAATAAAGGACTAAGGATTCCCTGGCGCCAACGTTAAACTTATGAACATGTCAATAATGGCATTAATATAAATGATAAACACTATAACGTTATAACGAAACAAAAGATCAGTTGAGTAGTTAGTTAAGAAGACTGCGTATAACTTCTTAAAACATAATGATAAATCACTTCGTTTATTAACAATTTATTCAGTGTAATTAACAAAAATAATGCAACCTCCTAAGCACACTCCTCTGCACTTTTTTTTTCTCCACTATACATCTCACCACACCACGTCTTGCCGCCGTCTAATTCATCCCTTAGTCAATATAGCTCCTCTATTTTGTTACAATCGGCCACTCTGAAACAATGGCACCGCAATTAGTGCATACATGAATTTTTAGCTTTCCAATGATTCAATAAGATTATTTTTAGTAACTACATCATTATCTTTACTATTGTACTGAATAAATAAAAGACAAGAAATTTTAAATTTAGCGCCACTCTCTTATAAATCTATTTTTCAACACTAAGTAAGCTTGATGTATATTCTGTATTCTTGTCAAGGCGTTTTTTTGGCCAAACTTGGATGTTAATGGATCCGAAACAACCGACAGTCATAAATTTATCTGCTCGGTTGTTAGATAAATAAGCTAATTTGGCATGTGAAGATGAACTAGAACTAAATACAGATCTCCTTACTGCTAATAAAGGTTGAAAAAAATAGGTAAATCAAAATAAGTTGAGTAATAGTGGTCCTAATCAAAATAAAACTAAAACAAACATAGATTTAAATGTTATAATTGTGGCAAACGGGGTCATTTTTCAAAAGAATGTCGTGCACCAAAAAAATCTAAGTAGAAAAAGTCTCAGCAAGAAGGCACAGATATGTTAGCATTCAATATAAAAAGTAATCACACAAGTAATGCCGAAGATATTTGGATATTCGATAATGGTGCCTGCAGCGGCACACATGACGTATAGAAAGGAATTCTTTATAAAAATTTTTGAGTGCAGTCAGAAATCTCATACATTAGGAAAGCAAAAATCTATAGAAAGAAGTGTCTGGTATTGTCAAAATTCTTATTTAGAGAAATGTCAATCTACAGTAAGAGAACAATGAACAAAGTGACTTTATTTATTTATTTACAGACATCCATTTGTGCACGCACAAAAGTGCACGCTCAATGTTATATGCCAGATATATACGTCTTGATATATGGGCTGATGTTGTACATTATGCAGTTTACACATTAAACAGAACTTTCTCAAGCCAGAGCCTAGGGACTTTATTTTTCAGAAAACAAGCCATACAGTTTTTGAACCTAAACTAACCTGTATCGGAACTTAATCGCTAACTAAAAGTTGATAGTTGGATCCCAGGTCGTGAACATAACCTTTGTTTCAATTTATTGAAACAGTCATCGTGTAAACCATACCTAGTTAGAATTTTTTTTTGTTTAGTCCGTCAACGGTTTTGCTATTATTGCAAAATTTATTTATAAAACTGAAATAATTGTAAAGAAAAAATCTCTGCTACTCCTAGGTATTTTAAAATTACCAAGCCTAACATCTTTTGAACTAATCTCATGATCCATAAATGAACATTTTTAGGAACGAACACTTTTATGATTTAGGTTTTCTTCTTCACACAAGCACTTTCTTAAATAATTTTAAATCATCCGATAAACTTGCAGTGACATACCATCTATTATAGTCTCTATTTCCTTACTACCCATAGTTTATTACATTTAAATTTTGGATTACTCTCATGAATACTGACGGGGCATTGGCCAAACTGAATGGTAACCTTAAATATTCATAAAAACCGTCAGGAGTATTAAAGACAGTTTTGGGTATGAAATTTGGATTAATCAGTATGGTTCTTATATATTATTTATAACTCTTTTAAAAATGGAGAACAGTTGTCCTTTACTTGCAGATCTTTATTCCTCTTTGCTCCAACATAAAGGCCTTGATGTCCTCCGATTTTCTTCATTTCTGTCTGGACTTTTATTACATTTTGCGGGTAATGGCACCTTGACTAAAACGAGACAAAATACAGTTAAATAGCTAGTTAATAAGACTACGTATAACTTTTTTCAATTATTTGGTTTAGTAACAATGTCTTCAGTGTAATTTAAAAAAAATATGCAACCTTAAATTAAGCACACTCGTTATACAACCTCTTCACTTCCCTCCCCTCCAGTATATATCACCAGTCAATAAAATAACAATACAAAAAAATACAAGTACAATAAAAAAACAATCCGAGGACGCAGGTGGCTGGTATAGAATCGCCATACTCAGACAGAAGGGAGGGGGTTCTTTTTTAAATTTAATAAATGAATTATATATTATGTTATCCGCATGCCATACTTTAACTGTACTTCAATTAAAAATGTAGTACATACAATATAAAATATACATAGTATTTATTTACGGATTATATTATTTGGAGGTAATTAAAATTTCTATATCTTAATTGTAATATTTTACTAGTTATTTTCTTTAGTTTCCTTATATTATTAATTATTTATAATTAAACAATCTATAACTAACAACATATAGTAAATTGTCAAAAATAAGGTATGTTTAAGAAGTATGTAGAAATTAAATTAAAAAAATAAGGATTCGAGTTAATTGTCACTTCACATAATTTAATAACACAAAATCCAACACTAAGATCACAACGGTATAAAATATTTGGTGATAAGACTATGACACAAAACTACAAATCGGATACAACAATAATATGTTAAATGAAAACCTTACTTAAAGTAGGTATTGAAAGATTACATCGACAATCACTATTCACACCTACAGAGCTTCCGCTCTCAGATAAGTATGACATAATAAGTCATAAACTTAACACTTGTTTACTAATTCATAGAAATGCATCAATTGCTTAGAAATACAGGCAGTACTAACAGTAACAAATAATAACAGTATATATAATTTTATGTAACAATTTTTTTTATTATATGTATATGTATATATTTTCTTGTCTCAATAATTTTAAGGGAGCTTTTATCTATAGGAAAATGTCAATAATTTGAATAATGTCTTATGTCAAAATATTGTCTAATTAACTCCATAAAACTGTAGATGAAAAGATACAACAAGTGCTATTATGCGACTGTTGATTAATTATGCTTCCTATTTAGAAATATATAGGTTAACAACAAAACCGCATTCCTCTGACTTCATCGTCATGTACGTTGCAGTTTATATTATGCAGTTTGCAACAAAGCACTCGTTTCAATACCAACTGTTGATCCGAGAATCCTGGTACTCTTGATCACGTTGCTGTTTATTTGCATTATAATTCCGCGTTTGTATGTTTATGTATGGATCTGTTCTTTTCAGCACCCATAATTTTTGCATGCTAATACATTTTTTATTTAAGGTGATAAATTTTGTAATAAGAACGTACAATGCTATTTATTAGAATCAAGAATGGGAGAATCAAATCTACATTTATGATATACAAAAGTTTATAACTTAAGGCACGTATCATCACAACGACATACGATAATATTTTATTATCTATATAAATTAATATACAAGAAAAGAATTTTGTAAAGACAACACTCTATTTAAGGTAACGTCATTCCCTACCTCATAATAAATTAAACCATTTTCTTATTTTAACTAATATATCATAACGTAATCGTAATTAAGTGTAAGGTCTGTCTATATTATATGCTACAGGTATACAATAAACACAGTTTTCTCAGTTTTATGTTTTTTTTTAATTTGGTTACAACTATATCTTGTTCCGTTATAATAGTAATCAAGTTTTTACAATTTTATCTTACGATCAAAACATACTCAAAGATATGCCTTGTTAATTAAGTCTAGTTACTGCAACGGTTGACATTTAAAGCAAACAGTAAATTTTGTGAACAAATTAATTTTTATTAAGAAATATCCTTCATTATATCTGATAATAGTAGTGAAAAGGTGTCTTTTGGCGACGGCATCCTCTTCTCTCTTCTTTTGTCCTATGATGATAAATGCTTCAACAAAAAAAAACGTCTCATTTTGGTATTAACACAAAAATATTATTTGCATTATCGCAACCCTGAGAAAAATCCCTTTTATTCTGTACTTTTTTCATGTTTTTTCAAACGACATTACATCATTAAGATTATTTAAATTCTATCTCGTGATATTTTACAGAATACTATATACAATAATTGCATTTATTTTTATTCATGTATTTTAATTACGGAAGGCATTTACTCACAAAGCGGGCAATTATTTAGTATTTAATTATTCAAACATTTTGCTGACGAAATGAAACTTTAATTGACAATTTTAACCTTGCCACTTGTTTTGTCTTAATATATAAATATTCATCAAAGAAAAGCGAACTAGCAATCTAAATTGCTTGATCTTGTAAATTAATTCAAAACCAGCTAAGCATTTGATATTTTCGACCATAAACCATTTATTTATTTTCAGTCTGGAGGACGTTTTAAATTAACATATATTTTGGAAACATGGAAATAAAACTTTAAATAAATATCTTAGTTATTAAGATATCCGTAACTGTTACTTGTAATAAAAAATCTAGTACAAATTTCATTTACAACAATAAGATGTTACAACTGAATAACACAACAATTTTCTTAGTATTATTTATTTATTATTATTTATATAGTATTTTTTGTTTAAATTTTTAAAAATATAGAAAAAAAATATATATGGGCAGGAGTTGGAATCCGTGACCTCTGGGAAACCGTCCCGTCGATTTACCACATGAGCTACCGTGTTGCTATTCGTCTTGGTGAAGAAAACATTCTATACAGGATCGATTTTATCAGGACAGTACTTACATCTATTAGACTTCTAGGCTTACGATTTTCGAGAGAAACTGACATAGGTTTAGAAAACACGAGCATACTATGATGCCTATACCTATTATGTATCTGGCGTGTTGGTCAGCGTTGTTTACTGCTGATCGCTTAATCCAAAAAGTGTGTAAAATCCTGAAGAAGTTGTTATATTATCAATTATATACTTTTTGAGATATTTCTTTCTTCATAGGTATCCATAATTATATATCTAAATAAACTCATATAAATTCTTGTATATAAGCTACGATGAAAAAAAATAAAACTGGTATTCAATAAATTTTGCTTAATCATGCTAATTAAAAAAAGTGAAGCCAAAAATATATACTTGTTTTATGTTAAGCATAAAGCTCTCTCGAATTCATTTCCTCATTAGTAATTAAGGTTTTAATTGAGAAGCTGCTTGGACTCAAGTAACCTCTTAAATCAGACCGTCTTTTATGTTTTCCTTTTGTAAATTTAATACAAATACAAATTAAAGACAAATACTAATAAAACATTGTTTCCCATTTTAATATTGTTTTCGTAAGTACAATTTAACCTTATAAATAAACCTTTTTTTCGCGAATATTTTTTATAATCTTCTGGAATTTATGTTTCTGGAAAATGCCTTAGGTAAACATTATCTAGAATGTAGGTAAATTTAACAAATGTAAAAAAAAAAATCCCGAGGTAAAAAATTTTCTTCTGTGTAGATGTAATGTAAAATAAATATATGTAGGCCTGGCTGACTAATGGTCCAGTTAAATTAGAAATCAACCTTGGTATGAGAGATAATAAGTTGATTTCTTGCATATAAAAAATTAACCAAAACCCCAATGTCTTTAATGATTTTAAGCTTTTATAAACAACGTACTTAAAAACAATTTAGATTGTTGTTCTTTCGTTTGTTTTATTATGCAAATTAATTGTTCACTAGCCTGAAAGTTAACAGTTCAAGGAATTTATAAATAGAAATCACACATGTTATTCAGAATATAATGAAAATTGGGAGTTTATTAAAAATAAGAAGTCGTGAATTGTACAGTTGTTTGAAATACAGAAGAGGGTCTTATTCCTTCAAAGCAAAGACAATATTAATTTGAATGTCCATTGTGCTAATACTTCGTACCTTATAAATTTTATATTTATTATTACACTTAAGTGCCCCCTCTATTATTACCTTAATTGTAAACGTTTCAACAATGTGATTTTGGTTTAAGTATCAATCTAATACTGTGTAGGTATAAAAAATGTATAGATGAAATTAATTTAATAATAAGAATTTTATTTATTTTTATTTTTATTTATTCATCAAGTAAAATTGTAACTTTAGTTTATTTTATGCCTTAACTTAAACATAATAAGTGAGTGTAATAATAAGGCCAGTTCAATCTTACTTCACGCGGATGCTTCGCACGAAGAGAAAATAAAAGTTATGAAATTTGTTGCCTGACTTTACACCGCCAACATCCGCTGGGAAATTTCTCTTCTACTTTTGACAACAAAAACTGAACGATACTTGACTCAAAGGCAATATTACTTACAAAAGTATGTTGCAATTCATACACAGTTTAAATGTACTAATTTTAACTTTTTAATTCATAAAAATGTCTAAGAATTCTTTACTTGCAGAGATGGAAGAATTGAGATTCTGTTAAAACCCAGCCATTCTAGAGTTGCTTCTGTTTTTGTATTGAGTTCTTAATTAATTCTATAGTAAAAATAGAATAGTGAAATGAAAGTATGTACAATTGTTAATCAATAGTTCAAACATCAACCTGTATTTTAGTAAACGACTGCAAGTAAACAAAGTTATTGCTGTTATATCCTAACTAATATTATAACGCAGAAAATGAGTTTCTTTTTGTAACTCTTTCACGTTTTAACTACTCTACAGATCATCATAAAACTGCGAAAATATATTGTCAGGAGTACAAAGAAGGACATAACATACATTTTATCCCACAAAAAGTATCGTTTCCGAGGGATAGAATAAAAACTTTTAAATGGTCGTCCGGCATACCAAAGCTGTATTTTAAGCGCAGTTAAGCGCTGGCGAACCAATTGGAAAAGTCTAGTGTATAATTAATGCGAGTACTTGTGATTTGTACGAATATTTTTACAGTTACATTACAAAACTATAACTATACAATTATATCGGCATCATGCAATAGAATCGTCATCACTCTAATATACCACTGATTAAAAAAAAAAACTTGCCTCAATGCCTTGCCAAGTATCAACGTTTAGAACAATGTCATTTTTGTGATCACCTGAATAGCAAAACTGACAGTGACTAACAGGGCTAGGTACATACTTCATGCCAGACCAAAGACTCGCCGAGTTTAAAATCTAGGTCTAGCATGGAATATTGTCACCTCTGGGCCGGTTCCGAAAGGATAAGCTACTCTAGATGTCGAAAATCCAGTGCCTTGTGAAGGGATTTAATCGTTGGTTTTAGGTAAGGAAATCGCATCTTTATAAGTCTTTTACCATATTTATCACGGCGATTTATCCTTAGAGCTTTTTGATTTGATTCCTGTCTCCGACTCCTATTGTTGCCGTTAAAGGTGGACAATGCTTTTCTTATTTCCGGTGTTTCCCGTTAAAACGAGCATACTGTAGGTATAATAACGAGGTGGTAAAATAAATTAATATTCAATAAACAATTTTTTTCAATATACATAATATAGAAAAGAAAAAACCAAAAAAATTACCGGCGGTATATACGATATACACGCTATCCTATAAATATATGAATTCCATTGTTTAAATAAATCTCTACTAAAAGATTTACTTTTTTCTAGCACGAGATTAATATGATAGAAACAATAAATCTTTTAATACAAGCATTGCCTGTAGGGATTTTTTCCCTGTTTTTATATTTTTTTATATTATAATAAATAGACAATTAAAAATATTATTGATTAAACAGTATGTTAAAGTTATGTATGTATAAAATCTAAGGGATCTTCTTAATGTATAAAACATTGTGCTTCTTCATCTACTCAATACTGTAGTTCAGATGGTCTTTTTAAAATTATTTTTAAACAATAAATTAAATATTATATTTACATAACTTAATATTATAAAAATAGTACGTTAACATTAACTTCGGACATTAATTCTTTTTTAAAAATGCACGATTATGGCTATAGTAACATAATTAACTATGTTGTTATAGTATTTACAGCACCTTGGGATATTTTAAAAGAAAAATATAATGTGACTGAGTTTATAACATTTTAACTCATTGCTAATTGTGTTTCATATTAAAGTAATACTTATGATTGTTTAAAAATTCATTCAAAGTGTGCAAATTATCTTTGTATTTTGTCGCTATAGTAATTCACAACCTACCTAGCTGAAATTTATTTATTTACCAAGGTGGCCAGACACGAGTAATAGTAGACAAGGAGCGATTGTTAAATAGCTGTGATGTTGCTGCCTGCTATCTTTAAGAGTTTTTGTCAGATATTACTCGTCTTCACAAATACAAATATTAATAATAATTAATAAAAAATTATGCTGTACTCCAATTTGTAAATTTGTGGTAATACTGTTACGCTATTCGTTGGCAAGCATCATTAAACAACAAACATTGCTTTACATGCAGTTACTAAATTGTAAGTTAAGTAGCTATCATGCAAATTAGTTTGGGTTCGGAAAAGGTAGGTTTTTCCAGGAAAAACAAAACCTCTCATTCATGTGAAGTACTCCAAAATTGCATTACTTACTAATAAAGTCATATAATTTTCATCATTTAATCATCAAGTCATATCATTTAAATTTTCTATGTATTTATATTTTTTTTTCTGATAATATATGGTAATACAGATTTTTAATATTGATTGCTTATTTTATTACTATACTATGCATAGCAGCTGTTGCTTAGATTAGAATCTATGGCTTTTTTTATATTTTGGTTGTGATTAAGATGTAAGTGCAACTACATTTTGAGTATTTATTGGCGGAAGAAGTATGGAAAGAAGTATATTTCTTTAAATTTAAATTTATTAGTTTAAGATTTTACTTTTCAGTAGAATTTAATATTCTTGAAAATAGTAACAGTAACAAGCCGGACGTTGTCCTCGATGAAAAACTAAAAAACGCAAAATTCTATCACACTGTGAAACCAACTGTGAAAAGTTAAGTAAACTACTACTATTGCTACTGCAGTGGTTAATGTTATGTATTTAGTACTGATGCGACATGTACATGGAAGCAAGCTCACCTTTTACAACATAAACATTATGTGAAAATATCCCGTGAAGAACATAAATTAGTGTTATGGATATCTGTTTTATTCATTTCTTTCAGATTATGAAACATGCTAGTCTCTTTAAATTCTGTAAAGTTTGTACTAAGCAAATATTCAGTAAAATTTTTTAGCAGCTGCTTTTTATTCTTCACAATACCGCTCATAAAATCAAGACGTTCTTTTTACTTGCTGATTAGAGCTAGGATCGGGGTATATCAAACTAATTTTACAAAACAGCTTAAATTTACCATTTGTGCTGTGTGGTAAATTTAGCAGAAAAGGACATTACTATGGATATGAACTTAGAAAATACAAAAAATATTAAAAAAACATATGTTACTTTTCTACCCACCCCTAAACATTTCTGGGGCTTCACTACATTTATTATTAATAAACAAAAGATAAAAACCCCTTGACATGGCTCTAAAGTATGCATAAATCCTGTTGTTTTTAACCCCTGACTAAAAAGAGGGGTGTTATAAGTTTGACCTGTCGATCTGTGTATCTATGTATCTGTCTGTGGCAAATTTCCGGCCAAACGCGTGGACGGATTTGAATGCGGTTTTTTTTAAACGAAAGTTATGCTTGCCGAGATGGTTCTTATCCATGGTTGATTGATATAATAATAGTAGTCTCCAAGATATTGACGTTTTATTCGTGCAGGGGAAAGGTTCTTATGCAATAATTAGTTGTTTGCGGCCAAACGCCTGGACGGATTTGAATGCGGTTTTTTTTAATCGAAAGCTATACTCGTTGAGATGGTTCTTATCCATGTTTGATTGAAATATAAATAGTCGTCTCTTATGCAATAATTAGCTGTTCCCAACGGCTTCGCTCGCGCTATATAGGAAAAAAAGCTTTAAAGAATCACGGGCAACAGCTAGTGATAATATAAATCCCTTCATCATAGTGTTATTAGTAATTGTAAATCATTTTAAATCTAAATGTTTAAATTTATTAATATTCGTATATATGAAACTTACCTATCTACTTACCCATATGAAAGAGTCTTGAATCATGTTACTTAATATATTTATAATTTATTACATTGTCGAAAATTTCACGTGGATCCTTATTTTATTAAATATAAAAAATATATTTAGTATATAATATAAACTTTTAAAATCATAATGTAGGATTCTAATGCTAAAAGATTTTTTTAGGAATCGGTCTCATAGTTTCGGAGCCTATTCAATTCAAACAAACAAACAAATCTTACCTCTTTATAATATTAGGATAGATTAATAGAAATACTTAAACAATTGAAATTTTTGTGTGTATTTAGGTTGATTTAGTACAATTCAGAAACCACTAACATAACTTTAAAAAGCAGAAAAAAAAATAAAAAATATAAAAAGACCTCTAAAAAGAATATAAATAATATTATTATGTACTTATTGAATTTGTTGCGTCGGGGGACCGTTTAATACAGGAAGAAATTAACATGCAATTAAGTTAACAAGGCAAATAAAGAAATTACGATATCGAATCGTATATTCCTCAATGATCAACTTCGTAATATCCTATACACTATCAACGTACGTACAACGACGTCCCCCGACGCAACGACTTCAATAAGTACGTAATAATATTATTTTTATTCTTTTTAGAGGTCTTTTTGTATCAGGGGTTTTTTAATTTTATTTATTAGTAAATCTATTTTTTTTAAGTTTTATCTTTAACTTTCAAAGATTATGTTAAATTAGTAAACAACATAAATTGTTAATCGTTATTCGTGTAAAGCTAACTAATTCATTAAGATAATTTGAACAATGGGTTAAAATAAAACTTAAGATTAAAATTTTAAAAAATATTCAATTAATTGGAATTAAGGCCTTGAAATACTTTTTAAATTCTGAAGTCATGTTTGCTTTTTGTGCAATTTTTGCTACAAAAATCTGTTTTATTAATATATAATATAAAATCATATTGGTTTTATTTATAAAAACAAATAATTAAAAAATTCTAATACCCTCGATTCAAATAACAATTATATAAAAGAGAAGCAGCTTTTATCTTGACCAAAACACAGCCAAGAACTATCCCATTCCGAGCAGGCTTTCGATTAAAAAAACATACTTAAATCCGGCCTCTGATTTGGCCGCTATGAAGATACAGACAGACAACATATATACACAGAGAGACACGTCCAACTCATAACACCCCTCTTTTTGGGTCGGGATTAATGAACAAAAATATTTTTTTAATAATAAAAATACTTTTTTAGTGAAATATGAAGAAGGGATTCTGATAACATTGTTATCATATATACATATTTATACGACATACAATTCCATATTTTGAGGAATATTATGTCGTAAGCATAATAATACTCAAGTTTTCCATATAAATTACATATTTGATTTATAATAAAATTAGATTATATATAATTATTTTTAAAAAGAGTGCAGGACTGGGTTATTTATTACAATATCGGGTTAGTAATTACTAGGGTTAGGGTTAGTAATTGTTTCAATCCCGCACGGCCGCTGTTGCCGTCTGCCCCTCGTATTCTGGGGGGGGCAAGAACCGTTCGAGTGCAAGAGTCCCTGCACAGGTCGACACCACACCGACCTGTCCAACTAAACTGCGTGTGAGGCGTGGACGAGGTGCGCCAAAGGGACGCGGGAGTGGGCTCGCCCAGGCGAAAGCCGTGTTGCGAGCCATGGAAGAGGAGGCGGAGGAGGCCGAGTTCGAGCGCGCACTGAGCGCTCGGGCCCTCCGCTGGAAGAAGAAGAAGGATCTGGTGGTGAGTGCGCCGGTTTGCGAGGACGATCTGTCTTCGGAGGCGCTTCCCACCATTGAGCCGACTTCTTTGGATGCGCAGCAGCTGCATGCAGTTGCGCGGAAGCATGCTGCCTCTATCCAAGAGGTGTGCAAAAAGAGCACTAACTTGAAGGGCACTATGGTTAAGGCTCTGAAGGGGGCTGCGAGCAGCCTTCTAGAGGTCGTCGAGGTTCTGGCCTGCAGGGGGGAATCTGAGGAATCGCGGCAATTGCGGGCGGATAACGCCCGTCTTTGTCGCGAGGTGTCCTTCCTCAGGGAGGAGATCGTCAAGGTTCGCAAGGACTTTGACGATCTTAAGTCCTCTGTCGGTCAGCCCCCGATCTCGTCGGGGGGTCCAGACGCGGTTGAGGAGTTGAGACGCTCCGTATTGTCCTCGGTGGGAGTATTAATTAACTCCCGCTTTGAAGGACTCGAAGAGCGTCACCTCCAGGCGCGGATCCAGCGGCCGCCACTCGCGGCGGAGAGGAGGCAGTCGGCCGCAGTCGCGGCGACTGTCTCGGAGTCGGGGCCACCGACGGCTCCTCTGATTACAGAGGAGGCGTGGTCGACGGTCACGAGGAGGAGGAAAGGCTTGGGGAAAAAGAAGGGCCTTCCCCAGAAGCCGGCTCCAGCGAATAAGGCCAGTGGTGTTAAGGCGTCTTCCAAGAAGAAGCCGAAAGCACCTAACGTGGGTTCCCGGAAGCTGCCGTCTGCACGGTCTCCTGCAGTTATGATCAAACTGCAGGACCATGCGGCAGCGGCGGGTGTGATCCATGTCCTAAGGCGTGCCGCCGAGATGGTCAATCTCGGCGACATCGGCCTCAAGGACGGGCTTACGATTCGCCGTTCAGCGGCGGGTGCCAGGCTTCTGGAGTTGCCCAAGGGTACTCCAGAGCAGGCTGAAAAACTGGCGGCGAAGATTCGCCCAGTTTTAGACGGTGTGGCAGAAGTCGTCCGGCCTGTTCGGCGGGTGGCCGTAAGGCTTAAAGGCCTGGACGATACCATCACGCGCGACAATGTGGTCGACGCGATTAGTCGCATGACTGACTGCCCTGGCGAGGCCCTCCACGTGGGGGAGATCCGTCGGGGTAGCTATGGGGACCAGGGCGTTACCTTTGCCCGTCTCCCCATCGATGCGGCAAGATCGTTGGTCGACGCCGGGAGAGTCTTGGTGGGCTGGAGCTCAGCCAGGGTGGAGTTGCTGGAGGCGCAGCCGCTGCGCTGCTTCAGGTGCCTGGCACCTGGGCATGTGCGTGCGGCTTGCCCGTCCGCGGTCGACCGTAGCGCCGCCTGTTTCCGGTGCGGTGGTGAGGGCCATACCCGAGCCACTTGCACCGGAATGTTGCGGTGCGTGGTCTGTGCGGACCGAGGCCTTGCAGCAACCCACCTATTGGGGAGCCGAGTGTGCAAGGCTCCGCGAGTTCGAGGATTAGCACCTGGTGCGAAACCCTCGAGCGCGGAGCCTAGCACGGAGCCAGCTGTGGCTATGGCAACATAGTCACATCGAGCTTCAGCGGGAGAGGCTGCGAAGGAGAAGGGTTCAGCCCGTTCCTTCCCAGCCGTAGGCCTAGGTGAGAGGGGGGGGCGACCCCTCTCGCCATTGCACTAGGTCTATGAGGTAGGGGTACACTGGTTGCCCGGGGTACCCCTATATGGAGGAGTTCCGCCGGGGCACCACGGTGAGTGCGAAAGCGATCCCGTGGCGTCCCATTGTAGCGTCGTGGGCAGCCGTTGGTTTTTTAGTGGGGTGCCTTAAAAATGGCAGCGTTTCCATGCCGCCGGGTGCCGCACATACCGCCCCGCCATCGCCTTCCTGGCCTGGGTGAAGATGCGAAAACGCATTTTTCCAACGATAAAAAAAAAAAAAAAAAAAAAAGGGTTAGTAATTGTAGGGTGTGATCAATAAATTGTTGTTCCAGTATCGGTTTTCGACTAATATATCATAACTTTAGAATCTATTAGAAATTAATTACCTATAACTCTTACTAATAATGGTTAATGTTGCGAGTGCTTCATGCTTCGAGATCATGAATAGGAATCTATACCATAAAATTAAGAATCATACCTGTTTATGCTATATCGTAAATATTATTTTCTTACACCTAATTTACATCTAATTACATCAAGTTTCAAAATTTGAGTAGGCAACATTGGCATCCTTATCTATCTTTTTACCTACCAACAAACATCAATCACCGCAAGAATCGAAGATGGCTCTATCTGGCGAAGTATTTCTTTCATTTTGTGGAAAGATATATAAGCCCCTACCCTCGCAAAAAAAATAAAGAAACCACGAACTAAGAACCCGCATGGAGCTCAGCAAATCATTAGTTATCATCAAGTTATTCCCGCGACTCCTATAGTCACTACGAACTCATTGCCGCAAGTGTATAAATTTGGACCCATCAAGACCATACTATAGTGCAATGCTTATGGTTTATCTATATTGTGACCAGTGCGCTTGTAGTCTCCGGCAATCATTAACAAGAACGGCGTAGAAAACCCCTGTAAGTCCTCCCCATACTTTTACTCATCTCCACGACCTTGATTTCTTCTTATCTGAACTAGCTCATTCATACTCAAATAACTAGGAACATAACCGCCACTGGCAGTCATCAGTGAAACGCTTCCTCAATACCGATTTTTAACTTAAATTCACCATAAATATATTACAATATGTATATTAAAAAAAAATGCTTTAACAGCACATACTACAAAAACAACAAAAATAGTCTTCTATAATAATACTATACGGATTTTGTTTGTATATCATACAAAAAATGTTTCAATTTCAAATTTGAATACACCATACATATTTTTTTTTTAATAAAAAATACTTTATCATTCACCACATACTATAAAATCAAAAATAAATAAAATTGGACTAGTTTTCAATAATTTTCATTAAAAACCCATCTTATTTTTTATGTATCTTGTTTTTTATATATATTCTATACTTTAACTTTAATGAGTTTTGATCAGACTATAAAAGGTCTTAATCGATTTATTTATTTTTTGTTTCGTCCCATTAATAGACAGGCGATTTGAACTTTGATTAACCCGTGAAGGTGATTTGAACCCCATATTCAGGTCTTGTGTCCCGTTATTTTCCATAAGTTCGTGATTGACATATATGCGAAAGTTGAGATTGAAGTAAGAAAGGAACTGCTTCCCAGCGAAATACCAATTGGTTGACTAGAATTTATTTCCATTCTTTTAAAACTAATTTCTTACATTTCCATCCTTTAAAAAACACTTACGGATATTAACATAAATAAACGTGTGTTTGACCAAGTTCACTGCTGCGTGTATTCTGCAGAATATCAAACGCATGCTCAAAGTTCTCATTTGGGCTCAATTGAGGTAACTAAGAACATGATCTTTCGAATCATTAAACTTGGGAGTTTTCAACAATGACTGTTCTCGTATGATACACGGTAATATCTGATAGTCTTGATTGCTGATACCATTACAGAGAATGATGGGTTAAATAATATTTACCCATTACTATCTATCATTAAGTTACGTTAATAAAAAGGCTGATACAAATGAACAAATATATTTTTATTACACATAACTTCAAGATTGGAAAAAAAATATTGCTCATACTAAAAGGAAGCTTTTTATAATTTTGTAACTATATTTATAGAAATCCAGATAGATTATATGTTATACGACTAAAATATAATGTCACTTTACAATTACATTAAAGTTTTATTATTGTAATAATAACTGACTTCCACAAATAATATTTAGTGTCTGAACATAATTTTGTATTAAAATTCCGTACTATTTTGGCATAGGAATTGCAGACTCCGTCGCACGTGATCTACACTGCGGGGTGCAATTTGTCCACCAAATTTCGCAGTTCACTAAATTATTCGAAAATATAAAGTATATTAAGGGGTTTTGAATGATATTTAATGATATATTATGTTGGAAAAATATCAACGACAAGCAAATTAATTAGAGACTTGAGTCTCTAATTAATTAGAATATTTTGTTTTTTTATCTAAAACATGGCAATCTCTGGTACTAAAACTCTTAAAAATATATGTTTATATTTGATACGAGATTTATTAAAGAATTTTATATAAGCTCACATTAGGATTCTGCATAAACTACAAAAACATGATGTAACTTCTTTAAATATACTTAAAAACTAGCGTCAAACATAAAGAAGGCCCCAAATAATTGTGAAATGGACAATTAAATGATAAATACAGATGATATTAATCTATGTAACAAAGCTTATCGTTTATTAACATTTATCGTAATTTAATGTTTTATTTTTATAAAATGTTTTTTAATTGATACATAGCTTTTAATATGATTTTAAGAACATCTATACTAATATTATAAAGAGGAAAGGTTTGATTATTTTTTTGTATGTTTGAAATGAATAGGCTCCGAAATTACTAGACTGATTTCAAAAATTCTTTCACCGTTGGCAAGCTACACTATTCCCGAGTGACATAGGCTATGTTTCATTTTCACAAAATTAGGGATGATTACTAAAACTTGAATATTCTAACGCAAGGTGTAAAAAAATAAACAAAAAACTGCGTGCGCTGCGAAAACGGTGAAAGTTACGCAAAAATGATGTTCTATGAAATTGTTCCTCTTTAAAAGTTCCACAGATTACATGAAAAGCGACTTACACGCGGGCGGAGCCGCGGGCAACAGCTAGTTAAGTATAAACTGATACTTATTTAAATTTAATAAATAATTAAATGTAGTACAAGAGTTTTTAAATACAAAATATAAAATCTCGTCACTTAACTCTTTCCATTTATAATAAATAAAGATCTTATAAATTCATTTTGATAATAATGTAGTTGATATTAGGAAGTGGAACCTAATAATAATAATAATTATGTATAAATATCGTTTTAAGATACACGCATCCTATTAATATATCATACATCATCCTATAAATGATTGACTAATCATTTTCAAATAACAAACACTGTTCCAGTTATATCGTTGAAACATAACCGTATGTCTGGGTATATGCACAGAGCAAGGTAAATGATGGCGGAAATTGCCTAGTAATCCTCATATTAGCTCATTTCATGTCCTTTACATACTTATCATTTTCTTTAGCAAATATGTCCATGATTCTGTACCACTACTACGTATATATTTTTAGGATCTATATTAAATTTCATGGAGATTTAATACAGAAGTCATAAATTTTATTTAAAAAAAATTAAAACGGCTCAAAATAGAGATGATAAATGATTACTTCAGTAGAACTTAATAACAATTTTATTTTCTATAAAAACAAAAGGAAAATTCAAACAACCCTTAAGTTGTACCAAACTATGAGCCTTAAAATGAAATATCTATTTCTATACAAAATTCTATTAAGCTATTAAAATTATCTATATATATAAAAGAAAGTCGTGTTAGTTACACCACTTATAACTCAAGAAGGGCTGAACCGATTTAGCTGAAAATTGGCAGGGAGGTAGTTTAGAGCCAGGAGAAGGACATAGGATACTTTTTATCCCGTTCGACAGCATTCCCGTCTGACTTGACATGAAACGTCAGTCACTATAAAACGTGGTATAAAAACAAAAAAGAATCAGACTTGGAATAACAAAAATCAAATCACAGCTATGTAATTGACGTATAATGACAGCTATGTAATGAAGTATGGATGACAATTAGATATTTGTAAGAAATCAATAATAAAACTATTTCTATTAAATGAATTATTAACAATTATAATGTAATGAGAGTGCCAGTATAGTATATAAACAGTGAAGTGAAGTGAAGTGAACTATAAAACTCTGTATGGTTGAAAATTTGAGTTTTTAGGTGAAGTGAAGTTTAATTAATAATGCCGCGACCAAGACGATCGAATCTTTCCCGACAAAGCCGTAATGCAAGAAGAATACAAAATACTGCAAATGAAAGGACTGAAGAAGAACAAGAAATTGCACGTGAACAGTGCCGCGATAGTATGGCTCGACTTCGTGCTTCTCAAACACGAGAGCAAAGTGAAGCAGCCCGTGAAACAGCTCGGTTAGCAATGCAGAATCGTCGAGCGAACAACAGAGGTCAACAAATAGATAATTTGCGACGCAGAACAAGACATTTATCAAGTGCTGATTTAAATCGAGCAGCGTTTCAATACGATTGCAGCATTGATTACAGCTTGCATCCTAGCGTTTGCATTGGGCAAATGGACGTAGTTTGCGAGTATTGTGGTGCATTAAAGTTTTCCGGAGAAACGCCTGGATTATGCTGCCTTAATGGTAAATTGAAATTGCCATTGTTGACTCCGCCACCTAAGCCATTGTATTCATTGCTTTGTGGCGAAACACAAGAATCACGTCACTTTCTTGCAAATACTCAAAAATACAATGGTTGTTTCCAAATGACGTCATTTGGGGCACATATTATCGAAGAACGAGGATTTAATCCGACATTTAAGGTATTTATTTTTGTACTTATATACAATGTTGTTAAAGAATATCTTACTTTATCTATTGGTACCTATGTAGTATATTGCTAATCCTGAACTCTACTCTCTCACTGAAAAAAGTGTTTATAACCCAGTTAATACTGTCTGGTTTTTATTTTGTAGATACAAGGACAGATTCATCATAAAATTGGATCATTACTACCTTTCGAAGATACACAGAATAAATTTTTACAAATATATTTCATGGGCAACATGGAAGAACAACTTGATCGACGCCTAGAGATCAATGCAGGAATGAAGCGAGCAATTCTTCAAAACTTGCAGTGTCTGCTTCATGAACATCATGCGTTGGTCAGGTTGTTTAAGAGTGCTTTAGAGCGCCTGCCAAGTGATGACTTTAAAGTTGTCATCAAAGCAGATAAACGACCATCTGGAACACACGAAAGGACATTTAATGCTCCAACAGTAGACGAAGTTGCCATCCTGATTGTTGATGAACAATTTGAAAAACGCGATATTGTGCTTACACGTCGCGATACTGGGCAACTGCAACGAATATCTGAAACTCATCAATCATATGATACATTGCAATACCCGCTGATGTTTTGGCAAGGAGAAGATGGATATTATTTTAATATTAAAATGAAAAATCCATTGAATGGTGAGTATCAGTATCATAATTTATTTCATTTATTTGTGAAAGACGCTGATTTAAAATAATGCTTATTAAAAAAATGGTTAATGTCGGTATTGTTTGCCTTTAAAATTTGCCTTTCAAATGGTTAATTATCAAATTTTTCATTTCAGGTGAAGAAACTACAAAGAAAGTTAGCTCAATGAATTATTATGCATATCGCTTGATGATTCGTCAAAATGCTGACAACTATTTGCTGCGGTTTCGTCGATTGTTTCAACAGTATTGCGTTGATATGTATGTAAAAATAGAAACGGAACGTTTAACATTCATTAGGTTGAACCAAGCCAAACTGCGTTCTGAGGAGTACATCCATTTACGTGATGCAGTTAGTACTGAAGGAAATGCAGCTAATATTGGTCGATTAACTATTCTGCCGGCGACATACATTGGTAGTCCACGTCATATGCATGAATATGCACAAGATGCAATGACATATGTTCGTCATTACGGTCGGCCCGATCTCTTTATTACTTTTACCTGCAATCAAAAATGGATAGAAATTACTCAATTGCTGCTTCCCGGACAAACATCAAGTGATAGACACGACATCACAGCACGTATATTCAGGCAAAAAATTCGGTCCCTGATGAACTTTATTGTTAAACAACGCGTCTTTGGAGATACTCGATGCTGGATGTATTCAATCGAATGGCAAAAGCGAGGCCTGCCGCACCCACACATTTTTATTTGGTTAGTGGAAAGAATTCAGCTTGACCAAATAGATAATATCATATGTGCCGAGATTCCTGATTATGAAGTCGATCCAGACCTACATGATGTTGTTACTACTAATATGATTCATGGACCGTGTGGTGCCATCAATCCCCAATCACCTTGCATGGTCGATGGAAAGTGCTCTAAACGATATCCACGAAAATTAACGGAGGAGACTGTTACTGGCAATGATGGTTATCCGCTGTATCGGCGTCGATCACCAGATGACAACGGTCGAACTGTCACAACGAAAGTGAAAAGAATGGATTTCGTTGTCGACAACAGTTGGATTGTTCCATATTCGCCACTTATTTCTAAATCGTTCAAGACACATTGCAACGTTGAATACTGCAATTCAGTTAAGTCCATAAAATATATATGCAAATATGTCACGAAAGGCAGTGATATGGCGGTTTTTGGATTGCAATCCTCGAATACAAACGATGAAATTTCACGCTATCAAGTTGGTCGTTATGTGAACTGTAATGAAGTGATTTGGCGTATATTCGCATTTCCCATTCACGAACGTCATCCTACTGTTATGCATTTGGCGGTGCACCTGGAGAATGGTCAACGAGTATATTTCACGGCTTCGAATGCTACGCAACGTGCTGAAACACCTCCAGCAACTACATTGACCAGTTTTTTTGCAATCTGCCAAAGCGATCAGTTTGCACGAACTTTGCTTTACTCGGAGGTGCCACGTTATTATACTTGGAATGCTTCATCGAAGAATTTTCAAAGACGGAAGCAAGGCGATGCGGTTCCTGGGTATCCAGATGTGCGTTCTACTGATGCTCTTGGTCGTATGTATACAGTTCATCCAAAGAATAAAGAATGTTTCTATTTGCGGTTGTTGCTGGTAAATGTGCGTGGGCCAACGTCATTTGAGTCACTACGAACTGTTAATGGTGTAATATTCCCAACATATCGTGCTGCATGTGAAGAATTGAAGTTATTAGAAAACGATAGTCATTGGGATACGACAATCGCTGAAGCCATTATCTCTGCATCACCAAGTCAGATACGCACATTATTCGCTATCATAATTTCGACATGTTTTCCATCAAACCCATGTAACCTGTGGCACAAATACAAGGATAATATGTCAGAAGATATTTTACATCAAATTCGTGTCAGTTCCAGAAATCAAGATATTGAGATGAATGAGGAGATACATAATCGTGCTTTACTCTTGATCGAAGATATGTGTTACCTCATGTGCGGTAATTTATTAATCAGGTTAGGAATGCCAGCACCATATCGTGAAATGAATGACGCATTTAATCGAGAATTGGAACGGGAACGTGAATATGATCACCAGGAATTAGATTTAGTTATTCAAACGAATGTACCCCTATTGAATTACCAACAAAAGGAAGTTTATGATACTTTAATGAAGGCAATCGATGATGAAAATGGTGGTTTATATTTCCTAGATGCCCCTGGTGGAACTGGCAAGACATTCCTCATGTCATTAGTTTTAGCAACTGTTCGGGCAAGATCTAACATAGCGGTTGCAGTTGCTTCTTCTGGAATAGCAGCCACATTGTTAGAAGGATGCCGTACGGCTCATTCAGCATTCAAATTACCGTTAAATCTTCAAACTATTGAAGAACCAACGTGTAATATTGCAAAGCACTCAGCAATGGCCAAAGTTTTAGCGGTATCGAAAATCATCATCTGGGACGAATGCACAATGGCGCATAAACGTGCATTAGAAGCACTTAACCGAACATTAAAAGATTTACGCAATGACTCGAGATGTTTTGGAGGAGCAATGATTTTACTCTCTGGCGATTTCCGCCAAATACTGCCAGTAATTCCAAGATCTACGGCTGCCGACGAAATAAACGCTTGCCTAAATCGTCAAATCTATGGCGCTATGTGAAGAAACTACAACTGATAACAAACATGAGAGTTACATTGGTTAATGATATAACTGCAGAAGATTTCTCGGAGCAATTGCTGACTATCGGTAATGGTCAAGTACCTGTCGATGAATCGAGCGGATTAGACGAGACGAAGCTTCTTAGCAATCCATGGATTCACCGTGCGGGTGCCGGGCCCATCGCGTTGCAAGGAGAGGAGTGCAAGCAGTGCCTGGGACTTGCGACCCAGGAGTAGGTTTAAGGGGCCCCTTTATTATGCGCAAAAACGCTCACCTTCACCCTCCACACTCCTCTCCCTACCTAACCAAATTTGGAAAGAACCTACTAATGCCGCCTTTGAAGTACGTTCTAGAAATGAACCGATGCTTGTTCTAGAAAGGCCAAGATCTTTAAGTAGGCTATAGAGAGATTTTGCTGTTATACCTCTCGCTCCCACTTCTACCGCGTACAAACTAACTATAAATTTATTCCTGATCAGTTCGTTGGTTAGTTCGTAATACTTATTGAGCTTGAATGTGTGATCCCTTGGGATGTTTGTTTCCCAAGGAACAGTAAGCTCCACAAGTATCACGCGCCTCAGATGTTTCGAATACAGGAATAAGTCCGGTCTGGATGACGAAACACCAACATCCCCAGGGATTTTGTAATGCTTTTCATACGTGTCCATCATGAGAATCCAATCAGGAGCCGCGCCTAATATTGAATAAGGCTTCGCTTTTGATTTTTTGGAGGAGCCTTCTTTTACGAATTCTATAGATCGTTCGGTGGTTGTTATACCCTTCCGCGCTCTTGCTACTGAAAGACTAACCGCTTCCCGTATAATTTCTAATACCTTGTCGTGGCGACGCGAGTATTGACCTTTATCTAGAAGTACCCTACACCCTACTAATAGGTGTTTCGCGGTTCCTATTGCCTCCCCACAGATGTTGCAAGACTTTTCGGTGGCTTTGCCCCATCTTACTAAATTACTTTGATCTGGGAGAGTCATTTGGAATGCATTAAGATAGAATTTTAATAATGCTGGGGACCAATCATAAATTAAGGTGCGCCACTTCAAAGCTAGTGGAATACAAAAATCTCCTATGGTCACCCATTCGTTTTGAATTTCTAGGCTCATCGCGTGGAGTCGGTAATTATCGTTTTCGTCTTGTCGAATAAAAGATTTTGTTATGTCTATGTCTTGAACTTTCCTACTTGATCCTAGCCCTACTTTATTTGTTTGAGCACCTATCATAAACTTTTTATGGAATTGAAGTCGTGACTCGAGCTCTGAGGCAACTTTGTCTTTTGGGAGAGAAGTTACAGTATCATCTTTAGATTTTCCGATGATATGTCTTTTGGTAACTCTTAGATGTTTGTAGAGCTCCGATGGTTTCTTTAATTTTAATCCAAAGTTGTTACGGTCTCTAAATAAGGTTGAAGAGTCCGCTGAGTGCGCTAACCCGAGCCATAACTTCAATGTCTTTATGACGCTTGCATCTAACTTTGACAAAAGGGTTTTATTTATATCATACACGAGGAAAGGCCAATTTAGACGTGATGTTAAATAATTATCGTAAATCCAAGCTTTTTTGACGTTACTTATTGGTTGGTTGTCTACCTTTTTGAGATCGTTTAAAAAGCTATCGACTATTACATCCAACGATGGAGTACGGCCTTGGTAATCGATTTTTTTACCTAAAAATTTAAACGGAGCTGCTTCCGTAACCGTACTAACGCACTGACCGCCTATTATAAGACCCGGATCGTAAGAGGTATATTTGGTATTCCGTCTACCCAGACACAGACTAAAACATTTACTTGGTTTTGTCCTCAATCCGCCCGTCCACGTACAGAAATCCTCAACTACATTTAAAAGTACCTGACATTGTTTCGGATTACGTGTCAGTATCGCGAGATCATCTGCAAAAGCTAGTATGGATTCTGTGTATTTGTTGTTGAACTTAAACCGATAGCCCCACTTTTTTTCATTTCTAATTAATTTGTCTATTAAAATATTAATAACTATATTAAATATAATAGGAGAAATACAACAGCCCTGAAATAAACCAACGTTATAATTAAGTGGTTTTGAATGGTTTTCATTAAAAATTATTGAGAATTTTAATTTTGAATAATATGATGCAATAATGTCGCGAACCACCGTAGGAAAGTTATACCATTTAAGCGCGAACATCATTAGTTCATGTCGTACCGACCCAAAGGCGTTTTCTAAGTCTATCCAACAAACCGTAATTTGTCTCTCGCTAGTTCTAGCATCTTTAAGGCTTTCCGATATTAACGTATTATGTTCCAGGCATCCAGAAATTCCGGGCAAAAACCCTTTCTGGTGATTAGGCCTGAAATATCTATTGTTAATCATGAATTGCGTCATTTTAGTTTGTAAAAAAGAGAAAAATATTTTGGAAATTGTATTTGTTAGGGCTATCGGTCTAGTATCCTTGGAATTATTGACATTGTCGTTTTTCGGAATGAGGACAAAAAGGGCTTTTCCGAACGATACCGGTATTTGCTTTCTTGACCAGATTTTACCGAATATATTTAAAAGATGTTTATGGAGCGACGGACATTTTTTGTAAACTATATAAGGGATACCATCCGGACCTGGTGCTGACTTAGATGGTTTCATTTTAATTATTTTATTGATTTCCTCCAAAGTTGGTGGGTTGGCTTGAAAATCTTCAGTAGGAGTCTCAGGTTTGTGTTCGTTTGGATCCCCATATAGTCTTTGGTTTTCTGGCACTTCGTATGTGCTTTTATAATGGTCGAAAATTTGCTCGTTGGTCAAGAGAAGCTTACCTTTTTGATCTTTGAAAATGTTTTTTGAGTATTTAAAAGGATTTTTATCAAAGTCTACTTCATGTTTTGCCCGATCAAAGCTATCACGATTTTTCGTTATTTGATTTGTTATACCTTGGATAAGTTTAAGAATTGATCGCAATGCCCTAGACAGTTGGTGACTAAGTTGATTATCGCCTAAGGCTTTGGCTATACGAAGTTTCTTTATAAGATCTCTTTTTTTCCTCCTCATTTTCAATTTAAAACCGTTTTCTTTATTTTTGTGAGCATAACGATTCGTAGGTGGATAGTGCTCATTAAAGTAGTCGTAAATAGTATTTTGGAAAGTCTCTACTTGCGCATCGAGTACCTGATTTGAGCCCGGGTGCTCTAACAGGGCCGCTATATTTTGGTCATGTACTTTCCAGGTCGATTGTTTAGTATTTGGAATGCTAAGACGCGTCCGGATGGTCATGGACTCCTGATAGTTTTCATTCAATGGCTCACCATGAGATATATGAGGGTAAACTCTATCCGCAGTGAAAACTGAAGATCTTACCGACGGTTGCCGCACTTCAGCACCATTGTGTGTTTTAAGATGTTTAATAAACCAGGCTCGTCTTTTGTAATTTTTCCCGCACGTAGGGCATTTCAGTTCCGTTATCGCGCCGTTTTCGCCGTAATTGTCAACCGGTGGACAGTTCTTCCGCCCCCCCTCTCGGACTGTCCTAGGGGTATTTTTCTTATTTGGACTTTTAGCGTTTATCGACGTTCCCGGGCTTGGCTTGCTAGGCCATCGCCCTCGGCTGTCTTTCCAGCAGTCTGCTGTCTTCCCAGCTGCCAGCTGTCTTTCCAGCGTCAACTGTCTTTCCAGCGTCATCCCGTCTCTCCGGGCTGTCAATTTAGATAAGACGAAGCTTCTTAGCAATCCATGGATTCACCGTGCGGGTGCCGGGCCCATCGCGTTGCAAGGAGAGGAGTGCAAGCAGTGCCTGGGACTTGCGACCCAGGAGTAGGTTTAAGGGGCCCCTTTATTATGCGCAAAAACGCTCACCTTCACCCTCCACACTCCTCTCCCTACCTAACCAAATTTGGAAAGAACCTACTAATGCCGCCTTTGAAGTACGTTCTAGAAATGAACCGATGCTTGTTCTAGAAAGGCCAAGATCTTTAAGTAGGCTATAGAGAGATTTTGCTGTTATACCTCTCGCTCCCACTTCTATCATTTCCAAATAATTTCTGTAATTTTGTCTCATCAAAAGACGAACTTATCAACAATGTGATTCCAGAAATTATTTCTAACTACAAAAATAATGAATGGTTGAGTGAGCGAGCAATTTTAGCGGCTAAGAATAAAGATGTAGATGACCTAAACTACATAATTCAAAATAAGATCATTGGAACAATGCATTCATTCAAATCTATTGACTGCGTCACAAATGAAGATGAAGCCACCAACTATCCTATTGAATTTTTAAACTCTTTGGACGTGCCTGGCTTACCACCGCACAATTTACGCCTAAAGATTGGCTCCGTAGTAATCATGCTTCGAAACATAAACCAACCAAAACTGTGCAACGGTACGCGTTTGGTGGTTAGAAAATTGATGAACAATGTTATTTACGCTACGATAATGATAGGAAAATTCAAAGGTGAGGAAGTTCTCATTCCGAGGATACCGATGATCCCAACCGATATGCCGTTTGAATTTATAAGACTTCAATTTCCGATACGTCTTGCATTTGCCATGACCATCAACAAATCACAAGGCCAATCCTTAAAAGTTTGTGGTTTAAATCTAGAACATTCATGTTTTTCCCATGGTCAATTATACGTGGCATGTTCACGGGTCGGAAGACCATCTGCGTTGTTTGTTTTTGCGCCTGATAATAAAACAAAAAATGTCGTGTATCACAAGGTACTTAAATGAAGAGCTACCTATGTACTAAATTAAAGAAATTATTATGAATGATTAATGTAGGTATTTCATTTTTTTGTATTTTTTCCAATTAAAAAATAAATCTGCTTATTTATTGCCATTAAGGCGGAACAAAGTTTGCCGGGTCAGCTAGTAAGTTAATAAACCGTAAACCAAAGCAATAGCTAAGTTTATAAAATATTTTTTATGTCTGCCCTTACCTAAGTCATATGTTACTTTTTCAATACCAATTAAAGATATACATTTTTTATGAAATAGGTATATTTATTTACAAAAAAAATCACTCGACTCATTCTCTTTTCAAAGTAATTTGAATGATACCTTTAATAAGATTCTTAAAACAAGTGGAACAACTTTCAGTGGAAAATAATTGGTCCACCTTTTACATGTACCTATTCTATAAATATGTTAAGTATATTAGAATTGCAAATTATAAAAAATACATCGATTTTCTGTACCTTTGATTTATTTACTATTTATCATATCACAGTCGTAAAATAAACGTCAGTAGTCTTATATGTGTAAGTTAAATGTGTAAATAGTTACTTGAAGTCTTTGTCTATTTTTGCATTTTTAGTTTTAGTTTTATTTTAAATTATGTTTTTTTTCTAACAAACAAGCAAATAGACGGTTAGGCATCTGGCGGTCTTGTCTATAGTCTTTATTAGACAAAGAATTGCGAGCACGATGTGTAACGTTCAGAAAAAGACAAGGAGAGGATAACCTTTAATACTATGGTTGGAGTTGGGCTTACAGCTGTTTTACCTATGTATATGGAACTCATTTGTAATAAATAGCTACTTAACATTTTTAACAGACTTAACATATTGTACCTGAAATGGGACTTTTCTTCTTTTTAATTCTTGTTGAAATACACAAAGAACGTTCGTCGTTAGATAAACAAAACATTATATTGCAATACTTTCTCGACGTGACATATACTTGGACATCCCAAATATATGCTTTATAAAAACACAATCAGTATCAGACCTCTTGTAAAATATTATTTTTATATTATCTCTTGTAAAACTTAACTAATTATAATGAAGTAACTTATTTTTATTTAAATGGACTGTTAACTGATTGAGCATAATTTTTTCAAATATTTTACAATCAGAAAGTAGTATTCATATTGGTCTCTAATTGGAGGGATCTTAAGCATGGTCCGATTTTAAAAATAATCTATAGCCTTGCTTGATTTAATAAGTCTTATTACTTTGGCATGTTTTAGTAGCTCAGGAAATGAAAGTATCCCTAAAAATGCTGCAATCTGAAACATTGAGCTACAGGGTCATTTCTCCAAATGAAAGGTATTATAAGCTACCACAAACTAACTCATCTTGATTGCCAATCATTGAATAATCTGCAAATATGGCTTTGGCGTCGTGAATTACCAGATAATCTTTTAGTGTACATAACACATGTGTAGGCAATCTCTAGTAAAAACGAAGAAAATACCGAAAGGGACTTGTATCTTCTATGAAGACTTTTATAGTTGATATTTCGTACAAGAGTTAATTTAATCTAATAAGAGTACCTAATTAGGTTTAATTCCCAAAAGACAGTAATTAACTACTAAAAAATTTCATCGTAGTATTGCTTTTAAAAGAACACTTTGTTTAATGCTCACTTTGTTTAATGCCTCGCAAAATATCAGAGTACTGTAATTTAGCTAGTTCCTATACTCTTCACTCATTTGTACTTAAAGAAACCTAAACCAATACGTAACAAAAATAAATACATTCAGTTGGAGTATAAAACGTCGTTCAGAAATAAATCCTATCTTTTCACACCAACCATTTATTACTCTCGTTAGACGGAAAAATTGCGTTGATCTTAAGGGCCAAGTGAAAATTATGTGGAAGCGAACTCTTCCGGGGCATTTATATTCCACAAAAATATAATCCTTTAATGAACGCGGTAAAACGGAGAGAAAAACGAATAGTTTAATTAAAAAATTTTAGAAAAATTTTAGAATTAATTATAATTTTAGAAAAACATTATTATATAATAATGTATATTCCTTGTCATTTCATTTACACTAATAAATTTTTAATTTTCTTTGCAATTTCACTTTTTAAAATATGTTAACATCATGATTTTATTATCCGGTAAAATTAAATTTCAGTATTGAAAGTCATCGGCACTGATATAATTATTTATTATGACGAAAAAAATCGATGGCGCCCTCAATGTGATTATAACCAGTGGCGTAGCGAGCTTAACTCGCGCCCGGGGCCCAATACCGTTTTAGCACCCCCAAATTGAAAACAATACAATATTATTTGTAAAAAATACTCAATAAATAAATAAATAAAGTCATAGAGACTCAAGCTAGGTGATTTTATCTTTTCCTAGAAAAGACAAAACGCTGTATTTGTAAATTATATATATATATATATATATATATATATATATATATATATATATATATATATATATATATATATACATATATATATTTTTATATATATTTATATATATATAACATATATATATATATATTTTTTTTTTTTTTGCAAAATGCAATTGACTTTCGATGTCATTTAAGGCAAGAAGAGAGTTATGATAGACTTCGATTGGCCTTCCATAATGAAGCCCCATCGTTTGCCACTGCTTGTTTAATAAGTTTAAACGTGAAACGTCGTCATAGTAATCTCATCGATGATCTGTACGAGGAAGCAGCCTTCTAGGGCGATGGCTGAAGATAACATTAGTGTTGTGTGTCGTATGATCGACACTGACAAAATAGTGACCTATCAGCAAATTTGGTCAAGCTAAGACTTTGGTCTAAGTCAAGTGCACATAATCCTCGATGAACATTTAGTGGTCAGGAAGCTTTCTGCCCAGTAGACAGCTCATAATTTGACCGAAGCACAAAAATCCGGTCGTATTGATTGGTGTTTTGAAATAATGCAAAGATTTAACAGAGATGACTGAAATGCTGTATCCGACATACTTACACTTGACGAAAGCTTGATCCGGCAACCAAAAGACAACCAGCTTAGCGACTGTTTCCTTCCGTGGATAACCAACCATAAACCAGCAGCAAAATACTTCGAAGTTAGTAACGAAGTTTTAACGAAACCTCGTTCTTTGGAAGAATAGGCAATTGTTTAAGAGGATCAAAAAACAGTTACTGCTAAGTGGTATTGCTTGGAAAAAAATTTGGAAAAACGACCTTTTAGTAAAATTCCCCTTCACTACGACAATGCATCGTCGCACACTGCAATCCGCAATCGATTATTTTGCGAAGTCAGTCATGGAATTACCGGAAAACTTCGAGGAAAACTTCTTATGGCTGCATTTCAAAATTTCGTCGACGAAACGTCACTAAGGACAAGTGGGAAAAGTGATTTTCTCAATGGTTCCAACGATTGCAGCGATGTAATAATAATAATAATAGTAAATATTCTTTATTATACCTAGATAAAACAATAACAAAAATATAATAAACAGAAAAAAACACAAATTTGGCGGCTATATCACTAAAGAGCAACCTCTTCCAGACAACTAACTAGTTAGAGGGATAGAGATACAAGAGACGTAGTTTGGGTGTTTTTTAGATAGAAAAAAAGGTAAAAACAAAAGGAAAGCTATACATGTTTATAGATATCTTCAAACAAGGATATGGTTTTGATTGGAATGGAGAGAACGGTTGTGTTAGCTACTCAAAAACTCAAAACGTTCTTTCAAGTAGGACGGAGTGGAAGAGTTGAACAGTAGACAATATAGAAAGCTAAGCATATAAATATTTCTGCAGAAACGAATCGGAAGCCACTGGAGTTTTCTATAGGATAGTGAGTTATTGTCATATTTGCGAAAGCCAAATAAAAACATGATGTAGAAGTTTTAAAGACGCTCAAATTTATTTAACTGATCCTCTCTTAAATAAGGATAGCAGGCATCAGCATAATCTAAAATTGGAAAGAGTAAAGATTGTGCTAACACAACTTTGGCAGAGATTGGGAGAAAATTATGTAAATCTACCTCCAACGGTTTCGAAGCTTCCGGGCGTACAGTTCAGGATTCACACAAAACGCACTAACAGTCTTAAAGTGCGGTCACATTTATGGGATTTTATATTTTTTTAAGAGTGGGTCCCAGGTGTTAGATAATCCCCAACCATCTTCTCTTTAAAATTAGGATGTTTTTTTAATTCCAATAGCCTCTTGAACCATACTTGGAATGTAACGTTGTTCTTTAGCGAGGATTTTAGGTTTATCAAATCTTATATAATGATTGGGCTTGTCTATGGTATGTTCACACACTGCTGACTTCGATGTATGCTTGATATCCGAGATGTGTTCTCTAACTTTTTTACCTATGATTCTCTATGTTTGACCTATAAGCAAAGGGAGGTCACAGAAAAATTATGTTTACGGATGAGAAAATTTATACAATTCAACAAAATTTAAAAAAATAAAATAACCGTATTTATGCTCAAAGCTCTAAGGAAGCTAGTGCAACGTGGGCATTATCCAACATCAATGATGGTTTGGAGGGGTGTTAGCTATGAAGGAGTGCCTGAGGCATATTTTTGAGAAAAAGGTATCAAAACATCGGCAGAAGTGTATCAAGATACCATTCTTGAGAAGGTAATTAAGTCCCTTAATAAGACCATGTTCAATATCCAAGTATGGTCATTCCAGCAAAACTCGGCGCCGGGTCATAAAATTCGGTCCACGCAGTCTCGGTTGGAAGCGAACGTCTCGGACTTCATCAAAGCTGAAGACTGGCCGTCGTCTAGTCCGGGTCTTTATCCACTGAACTACGATTTATGGTCAGTTAAAGAGAGTACAACTTGCTTTAGACGCCATAATACGATTTTTTTATTTGTTTTTTAAATTCCTTTTCTTAATTTGTGCATTAAAAAGTTAATAAAAAGGTGTAAATAAAAAACATAAGTGTATGAGTCCTTTTACTTCATACAACTGCACTACACACCTGCCTGTGACATAATCTCTGACAAGATAGCAAAATATACAAATTGATAATAAACCATTAAATAATTTTACTGTTTGTGGACATGGCAACCATCCAGTCAATTGCTGAAGCACAAAAATATTTAAGTTCACAACTGATGGACCGAATGGCTGATTTTGAAAAGCAGTTGGAAGGTAAAGCGGTGCACAGTGGTGACTCAGTATCACGTCTCAGTGCTGAGTTTTACAATTTTAAGCAGCAAGTTTGGGATATTTTGTCTTTATTACAACTTCAAGTAGAAGAAATAGTAAAAGCTCTTGATATATCTGAGACAAGGCATCGTAATAAATATCTTTTACTATCCGGTTTCCCAGAAAAGCCAGATGAGGATATTTCAGCAAAGGTATTATCTATATTTTATGATAAATTAGGCATCAGCAACATCTCATCTTCATCCATTAAGATATTTAGACGCTTGGGTAAAGTTTCTGAGAACAAGTGTCGACCAATCTTGATTAAACTCAGCGACTTGAACATTAAGAAAACCATATGGAGTAAAAAATCTGCTTTAAAAGGTTCCTCTTATGTATTAAACGAATATCTGACTAAGTATAGACAGACAATGTTTCTCACTGCCCGCAAACATCTTGGCATGAAGAATGTGTGGACAAATAATGGCCAGATTATTCTGAAACTGCCATCAGGCAATTTAAAGACGGTATACAGCCAAAAAGATTTAGAAGCCCTACTTGTTGAAGTTCCAAATGTTGGTTCAGGTGTGGACAAGTCACCTCCAAATGTTACATCTAAAGCTGAGCCAAGTCGTGTAAAAAGACTGATTAGTAAGAAAAAATAACATTCCTTCACTTATATCATTATTTTTGCCTTTTCTTATTTACATTGCTTAAAGATAATATTTGCTGTTAGTTTCATATTGCTTTTAATAATATGGTAGTCTTGAGCTTCATTGCTATTTTAATTGTTTTATTGTCATATTGCTTTCATTAATATTTGTAGTGTTAAGCTTCATTGCTATTATAATTATTATTTTTTTTTTGTCAAATTGCTTTTCATAATACTGTAGTGTTAAGCTTCATTACTCTTATTGTCACATTGCTTTTAACACTATTTGTAGTGGTAAGCTTCACTACTCTTCTAATTTGTTTAAAAACTCTTTTATTTAAGTTATTTGAGGATTAATCATGGCTTTTCTTTATTTACATTTTTTTTTTCTCAAGCTTGAAATAGAAAACCTCATTAGTGTGTTTCTGGCTATATATACTACATTGGATTTTCCTGTCCATTTTTTTATATTGTTTTTATATTCTTATTTTATTGTTATTTGCATTTTACATGCAATGAGTTACTAAGTTACTAATTACTAAGTGTTAATTTGCTTAACAAATTACAATTGAAAACAGTATTACTTGTCTACTTTTTGTTTACAATCAAGCGTTGACACCTGACAGGCTGAAAATGACAGCTTGACATCTTATGGTAACCATTACAAAATGGATAGTTTTATTTAATTTGTATAGCCAAGGACAAGTTTTCATTCTAATTGTATTTATTTTTTTTAATTTCGCTAATATTCAATTGTTTTTTTTTAATGTGTTTTTGATTTCCTGTTATTTTTAACTATTTTTATTTGAATTGCTGGTTGGTAATTATTATTATTATTTTTTTTTAACTTATTATTTTAGACTGCCTTGAAACATCATGAAAGTCTTTTTATATACTTCTTACGCTAATTTTTTCGTTATACTAATGATGCAGATTACAATTTTTTTTTTTGTATTATTATAATATTGTTTTCTATTGTCACTGTTCTGTTAAATGTTTATTATTATTATATCTGTATTTTTTGTTTTATTACTGATCTTGTGTAAACAGCAGGTTGTGTAGGCGTTTATTATTCTTTTAATTTTTGTAATCTATTGTATTTATATTGTGTATATATATTTATTTGTAACTGAATTATATATATTTATTTATTTATATAAATTATATTTTACTACGCATCTGCAATGTCGGAAAACGACTCCTTCTACTCGGCTTGTGATTCTAGCCCTTTCTCCTCCTTAAATTCTGCGGATATATCATCTGCTTCTCTTGGTGATGAGCTATCTTCAAAATTATCACTGCAGCGTAACTCTTTTAACTGTTGTCATCTCAATGCACAAAGCATTCCACAACACTACGCTGAATTATTGACTTTATTTTCTGACAGTAACTTACATGCAATTTTTATTTCGGAAACTTGGCTTAAGCCTAATCTATGTTCTACCGTATATTCCTTACCTGGATTCATATTAATCCGTTGTGATCGTCTTGGTAAGCGAGGCGGTGAAGAAGCGATATATTTAAGACGTGAAATTTCTTATAAGCTGCTGAATACGTCACGATCTCCTTATTCCGCTTCCGCTGAATTTATGTTCCTTGAAGCCAGCTTCAATGGAATGAAGGTCGTTCTTGGAGTTGTGTACTGTCCTCCTTCCACTGATTATTTTTCCGACTTAGAGTCCGCTTTAGAAAGCATAAGCTCAGAGTACATACATCAGATAGTTATGGGTGATTTTAATACCAATCTTTTGTTGGATAATACCTCTTCACGTAAATTGAAATCTATTCTTCATTCTGTCCATTTAAATATCCTGCCTTTAAACCCAACTCACCTTAACCTGGACGTTCCCGATACCTGGCTGGACTTAATTCTTATCGCTTCACAAGATAAAGTGTTGAATCATGGTCAGTTATCAGCTCCCAATTTGTCCAGACATGATTTACTATTTATCTCCTATAACCTTAACCCTCCTAAACCTAAACCTTCAGTGCTGCACTTGCGGAGTTTTTCAAAATTAAATATTGACTGCCTCTTGAATGATGCCTCTCTGATTAATTGGGATTACATTACGAATTTGGCAAACATTGAAGATATGGTGTTGTTTTTTAACAATAAAATATTGGCATTATATAATAAGCACTCTCCTTTAAAAGCTGTTAAATTAAAGCATCCTCCATCTCCATGGATCACTGATGATGTGCGGACATCTATGCATAGACGTGATCGTGCATTTCGGAAAATCAAGCTTGACCGTTGTGAAGTTAACTGGTGCCATTATAAAACTGTTCGTAATCGTTGCAATCAGTTGGTAAGAGATGCTAAACGCAGATACATGCATGATCAACTACTAAATTGTTCTCCGGCAGTTATGTGGAAGTCTCTCGGAACTTTAGGTGTTCTAACCCCTAAAGATATCCTTGGTTCTAACTCTCCCACTTCAAATGAATTAAATCATCATTTCTCTGCAACTTCTATTCTTGACACTAATATTAAATCTAACACAATCTCCTACATATCTTCCCTGCCAACTATCCATAATGACTCGTTTACTTTTTCTCTAGTCTCGGAGGAAGAAATAAGAAGAGCTGTGTTGTCCATTAGGTCAAATGCTATTGGTGATGATAATGTGAGTCGCTTTATGATTGTACAATTAGTTGATGTTATCCTGCCTTCTTTAACGTATCTAATAAATTTTTCTTTATCCAACGGATGCTTTCCTCATTCATGGCGACGTGCACGTATACTTCCTTTACCTAAAGTTTCTAATCCCACAACCTGTAATGAATTTCGTCCTATTTCTATATTACCTTATCTCTCCAAAATTCTTGAAGCTATCGTCAATAAGCAACTTACTAAATTTATATTTAAAAATCATCTACTTAGTGACCTCCAGTCTGGCTTTCGCCCAGGACATAGCACTTGCACAGCTCTCCTAAAGGTTACTGAGGATGTCCGGGAAGCGATGGAGTGTGGAAAATTAACGGTATTAGTTCTCATTGACTTTTCTAACGCCTTTAATACTGTTGATCATGACATACTCATCGCTCTCTTAGTTCATCTTAATATTTCTTCCAAGGAGCTAGATTGGTTCTCATCTTACATTCGGGATCGCCAACAGGCCGTTAGCATCCATAATACATTATCAGAATGGTGCGACCTGAAAACTGGTGTGCCACAAGGTGGTATTCTGTCACCTATTCTATTCTCTTTATTCATTAATTTGATAACTTTTGGCCTCTCTTCCTCTTACCATCTATATGCTGACGATCTTCAGATCTATTCTCATGTCAATCCAAATTGTGTTAGCTCCGCCATTGCCGACATTAACAAAGACTTGAAGCACATTTTTGAATGGTGTTGCAAATTCGGTGTCAATGTCAACTCTAAAAAATGTCAAGCAATAGTGATTGGAAGCAAGCACAATTTGAGTAAATTTGATATCATTAATGCGCCACCGGTTAAATTTAATAACATCGACATTCCGTTTATGCCATCAATTAAAAATCTAGTACTTCACATAGATACGACACTCAGCTGGAACATCCATATGGTTGAGGTAGCTCGTAAAGTAACGTATTCGTTACGTTCACTTTATCGACACAAAAATTTTTTACCCATTAGGACTAAAACTCTGTTAGTGCAGTCTCTCATCTTACCAATTATTGACTATGCTGATGTATGTTACTCTAACATTTCCGAAGCCTTCTTAGACAAATTAGATCGTCTTTTAAACAGTTGTATTCGTTTTATCTTTAATCTCCGTAAATTTGATCACATTTCTCAATACCGTTCTAAGCTTAAATGGCTACCTATCCGCAAACGAAAACAACTGAGAACTCTATGTCAATTATTTTCAATCCTTAATGATCCATCTTCTCCTCAGTACTTGAAATCTAAATTCCATTTATTAATGGAATTTACAACTACGCTCTTCGTCTAACCTCAGTTTATGCATACCTTCAAACCGCACTGGTTTTTTATCCAACTCTTTCACACTACACGCTATAAAACTCTGGAACGGCCTTCCTGATTCACTTCGACGAGCCCCCAATAGGGTTCTCTTTAAGAAACGTGTCCGCAAATACCTTCTTGAGATGGTATAATTTTAGTTATTTTTAATTTCACTTTGTTAGCGTAGATGTGTATATATGTGTATTTATATTATGTATATCAACATATATGTGTATGTATCTAGTATAAGTATATGTAAATGTATAAGTATAAGTATGTGTATTTAGTATAAGAATATAAATCCGTCCATATGGATAAATATATAAATATAAGTATGTATGTATATTATATTAGTAAATTGTATGTATTTATTGATAAGTAGTACTTTATTTCTATAGAATTATTACATGTATTAGTTTGTATTGTGTACGTGCTAGTAAGTAGTTTTATGGGTATTAATTCCATTATTTTAATTGTTTTTTAATTTTTAATATTGTGCCCCCTCATTTTTAGATTTCGGTTACTATGTCGGTTGACTGGTAGAGAATGCTTTAGCATTAAGTCCGCCATTTGTACGTTTTTTTGTGTGCAATAAAGATTTTAAATAAAAAATAAATAAATAAATAATAATTTGGAGTCCATTAAGTAATCCATACGATTGTTTAAGTAATTGGCAGTGAACAATTTTCCCATGGAAAGAGCGCGTGCTTCTATTGATAACGAGTCTCAACGTTTACAGGACTGTATTGCAGCCAATGGACATCACTTCGAATAAGCTTTTAATATTTTTAATTGTTTTATATCTGTGTATTAAACTAACATACTGTAAAAATAATAAATGTTATTTGCAAGTAAAAAAAATTTTTTTTTTTTGTTACAATATTTATGGCAAGTCTAGGTATAATAATATAATGGCGTCAACTAATATACTATCAGTAATTGGTATTCGAAAGAATGTTTACCTAAATCTATTCGCAAAACCTTTAATTATTTATTTCAATTATCTTTACAGACAAACCAATTTCTTTAAAAGAACAATGTTTTAACAATTAAACTAATTCCAATTTCTAAGTGATATTATATTTCTCAATGAAATAGAGATACAAGCGTTCTCTGAATGGACAAAATTCCCTCATATGTCCTAATAATATAGTCAGTATTATCTAGAGTTGGTAGCAGAGTAAATAGGGATAGCCGATATAGTGGAACATATCTTGTACATGTATAATAATTTGATTTTATGTATCACTTTTAGTAACCATATTGTATATGCGACGATTAGCTTGTCAAGGACCCTTTTAGTTACTTAGAAAGTTCAAGATTTTTAGTGCGATAAGATCGTTTGCGACAAACTGAATACCAACTTTGTATCTGCATTTACAGAGTTAATTTATTAGAAGTTCCGAAAAGTAAGATCGGATGAAAAGATAAAACAAGACTACTTTATAGACTGTGACTTGGTTTAATATAACCTGTATAACTTTAATATTGTTTATTCAAATAAGCTTTACGATAGGTGTACATTGATTGAACAAACTGGACATAAAATTCTGAGTTTATTACGCGTGTGTTAAAATATTTATATAGGTTTGATGTTATTTTGCTAATTAAATAATCATATTCAATAATTATTGAGTAAATAAGATCTCTTTTCATCTGATATTTATATTACTGTTTCAAACTCCTTTTTATGATTTCTGGTTCCCTACAAAACTCGTTTTCAGTAGCCGATTGCCTTTAGAATGAATTGTCCGAGGCCGATAACGATTAAAATTGAATAAAATTATACAATTATTATGTGAGAAAATTATGTCCCTTTATTAGATCTTAGCAACAAAAAAAATACATTGTTCTACAACCTTTAGTTATCTACTTACGTCTAAGGTTCCCAATTTTGCTTGACTAGTTTTCAACCTGTTTAAAAATATGTATAAACATGTACAGCCATGTTAAGCCTATTAAATTTATAAAAATATAGAATGAAAAATAAACCGATACGGGCAGGGATTCGAATCCGTGGCCTCTGGAAAACCGTCCTGTCGCTTTACCAATTTAGCGATACGATAGATCAATTATTATTCATTCTATATTTATATATTAATTTTGTTTATGTAGTTTATTTTATTACTTACGTATTTATTTTATTTTATTACCCGATTTAAAGTACAAGTTTATAAATGTTTTTAAAATATATTGTTTTAAAATTATTTTCTTTAGGTACTGATATCACTTTTTGATACGCTTTTATTAGCTTGATATATCTATGTATATATATTTTTGACTGATGAAAATTTTAACTAATTTTTAATTTGCGGATTGATTAACATTTTTTGTATACCATTATTAATTCGTAATTTATAGTATTCCATGAAGTACGAGAATGGTTCTTACGGAAAGAAAATATAAATAATGGCCAGGAAAAGTGTAAAAGAACTCTTTTATATATTCCCATACAAAACAATCCTAATAATACTTATAAGACGATTTGAACTTTAATACCATATCATAATGTTAAGGTCTTAGTGGAGGTGTTCTGGTTAGCTAAAACAATTGAGTGACGTTAGTATTGTAGAAATATTAATATCACTATTTATAAGAAGGTAACATTTTAAACCCTTACAGAATTCAGTAGGGGTTCATCAGGGCTAAGCTCTTGGTCCGTTCTTATTCAATGTAGTTCTCGATACTGTCTCGGCTCACATCCAAAATCAGCCTCCGTGACTGATGATGTAAGCCGATAACATAGCAATCATTAACGAAAATCGATTAATGCTGGAACGTAAGGTACGAAGGTAGGTTATTTTAATTTTTAATTTAATTTAATTTAATTTGATAATTTGTTATTTAAAAATAAGTCTTATGATGTATAATTATGTATGTGATGTTCAGATAATGTTTATTTAATTGTTATTTTTGTTTAATTTGTTATTTAAAAAGAACATTTTAATAAGTAAACATTTTCAATAAAATTGTTAATCTAGTTATGTTAAAAAGATGTGCTGGCGAGAGTTTCTTGTCGTTTCTTCTCTGCGACCCAAAGCACCTTAAGAAGCGGCAGTAGATTTTAAATATGACTTGGCATAAATGTGTTTTTCACTTAAATGCAATCAACTAATTTTTATTTGATTTGATTTGATTTGATTTGATTAGGTAAGGTAAGGTAGGAAGGGTACGCTTGAGAACGGCGGTAAAATATAAATTGTCTGTAGTAAAATATCAATTGCATGTGCATCTATAATATTATTGAGTTAAAAAAAAAAACAATAAAATTAAACAAGTGTTGTTTATAAGGCGGCAGACAAATTTAAGCAAAAGAACCCGAAATACATCGAAATTATTATCAATTTAATCGTACTGCCCAGGAGTGTAAAGATTGCAATGAACCTGAAAGAATTCGATTAAAACAAACTCGTGAAGCGCGATTACAAAAATCAATTAAAACATATGATAAGACACGCTGCTGGATATACTTTGTAAAGTGGTAGAAACGAGGATTACTATGAATATAAACCAAAAAATTAATTTGAAATAAGAATACTTAGTATAAATAATCAAAAAATGTAAAAAAATGTGGGGTGCAAAGTGTCGGTAGTTAAAAATATTTAATTCACTGATGTGAGTAAAAGGACAATCATTTTGATAATATCTTAAACTGATCCTATTTGCGAATATATAAATGAACCAGCTTGTACTGGTAAGTGCATAGTCAAATAGGTTTGGATGGAAGATCTTCACATTCTGCGCTTTTTCTGTGAAATTTTTGGACTATGGTTCGCTTTGAAGCAGCAACAGCAATGAGCAGGTGACCATACTTGACTACTATTTAGCACCATTTCATTTTCTTTCTGATTTTATGTCTAAAATGTTACGTACTCAAGGGTGATTTATAGTTGTGCCTTCCAAAACCTAAATAATTTAAAGATTCATGACACTTAGTTATTTTTTTACATATTTAAAACAAAAACTAAGAAATGCACAGAGATTCAGTTTTAATACGAAAGTATCCATTGCCTCCGCAAGTTATAGTTTTACCTTTTTCTTTAAAGTGTGCTTGCCACTATTGAAAAATTAGTCTCTTTTCGAAATAATTTTGTGTTTTCTTTAATAACTTTTAATGGTATGTTATAATTTCTTTTTTAATTTGTTTTTAATACTTTTAAATAAGTGCGGTAAGTTATTTAATACTCGTGTAAATTATTTAAGATAATAGTTTCATTTTATAAAAGTAAAAAAAACTTTTACAAGTACGTACGTAATATATATATATATCAAATCAAATAACGAAGAATCGTGATAGCTTTGATCGGGCAAAACATGAAGTAGACTTTGATAAAAATCCTTTTAAATACTCAAAAAACATTTTCAAAGATCAAAAAGGTAAGCTTCTCTTGACCAACGAGCAAATTTTCGACCATTATAAAAGCACATACGAAGTGCCAGAAAACCAAAGACTATATGGGGATCCAAACGAACACAAACCTGAGACTCCTACTGAAGATTTTCAAGCCAACCCACCAACTTTGGAGGAAATCAATAAAATAATTAAAATGAAACCATCTAAGTCAGCACCAGGTCCGGATGGTATCCCTTATATAGTTTACAAAAAATGTCCGTCGCTCCATAAACATCTTTTAAATATATTCGGTAAAATCTGGTCAAGAAAGCAAATACCGGTATCGTTCGGAAAAGCCCTTTTTGTCCTCATTCCGAAAAACGACAATGTCAATAATCCCAAGGATACTAGACCGATAGCCCTAACAAATACAATTTCCAAAATATTTTTCTCTTTTTTACAAACTAAAATGACGCAATTCATGATTAACAATAGATATTTCAGGCCTAATCACCAGAAAGGGTTTTTGCCCGGAATTTCTGGATGCCTGGAACATAATACGTTAATATCGGAAAGCCTTAAAGATGCTAGAACTAGCGAGAGACAAATTACGGTTTGTTGGATAGACTTAGAAAACGCCTTTGGGTCGGTACGACATGAACTAATGATGTTCGCGCTTAAATGGTATAACTTTCCTACGGTGGTTCGCGACATTATTGCATCATATTATTCAAAATTAAAATTCTCAATAATTTTTAATGAAAACCATTCAAAACCACTTAATTATAACGTTGGTTTATTTCAGGGCTGTTGTATTTCTCCTATTATATTTAATATAGTTATTAATATTTTAATAGACAAATTAATTAGAAATGAAAAAAAGTGGGGCTATCGGTTTAAGTTCAACAACAAATACACAGAATCCATACTAGCTTTTGCAGATGATCTCGCGATACTGACACGTAATCCGAAACAATGTCAGGTACTTTTAAATGTAGTTGAGGATTTCTGTACGTGGACGGGCGGATTGAGGACAAAACCAAGTAAATGTTTTAGTCTGTGTCTGGGTAGACGGAATACCAAATATACCTCTTACGATCCGGGTCTTATAATAGGCGGTCAGTGCGTTAGTACGGTTACGGAAGCAGCTCCGTTTAAATTTTTAGGTAAAAAAATCGATTACCAAGGCCGTACTCCATCGTTGGATGTAATAGTCGATAGCTTTTTAAACGATCTCAAAAAGGTAGACAACCAACCAATAAGTAACGTCAAAAAAGCTTGGATTTACGATAATTATTTAACATCACGTCTAAATTGGCCTTTCCTCGTGTATGATATAAATAAAACCCTTTTGTCAAAGTTAGATGCAAGCGTCATAAAGACATTGAAGTTATGGCTCGGGTTAGCGCACTCAGCGGACTCTTCAACCTTATTTAGAGACCGTAACAACTTTGGATTAAAATTAAAGAAACCATCGGAGCTCTACAAACATCTAAGAGTTACCAAAAGACATATCATCGGAAAATCTAAAGATGATACTGTAACTTCTCTCCCAAAAGACAAAGTTGCCTCAGAGCTCGAGTCACGACTTCAATTCCATAAAAAGTTTATGATAGGTGCTCAAACAAATAAAGTAGGGCTAGGATCAAGTAGGAAAGTTCAAGACATAGACATAACAAAATCTTTTATTCGACAAGACGAAAACGATAATTACCGACTCCACGCGATGAGCCTAGAAATTCAAAACGAATGGGTGACCATAGGAGATTTTTGTATTCCACTAGCTTTGAAGTGGCGCACCTTAATTTATGATTGGTCCCCAGCATTATTAAAATTCTATCTTAATGCATTCCAAATGACTCTCCCAGATCAAAGTAATTTAGTAAGATGGGGCAAAGCCACCGAAAAGTCTTGCAACATCTGTGGGGAGGCAATAGGAACCGCGAAACACCTATTAGTAGGGTGTAGGGTACTTCTAGATAAAGGTCAATACTCGCGTCGCCACGACAAGGTATTAGAAATTATACGGGAAGCGGTTAGTCTTTCAGTAGCAAGAGCGCGGAAGGGTATAACAACCACCGAACGATCTATAGAATTCGTAAAAGAAGGCTCCTCCAAAAAATCAAAAGCGAAGCCTTATTCAATATTAGGCGCGGCTCCTGATTGGATTCTCATGATGGACACGTATGAAAAGCATTACAAAATCCCTGGGGATGTTGGTGTTTCGTCATCCAGACCGGACTTATTCCTGTATTCGAAACATCTGAGGCGCGTGATACTTGTGGAGCTTACTGTTCCTTGGGAAACAAACATCCCAAGGGATCACACATTCAAGCTCAATAAGTATTACGAACTAACCAACGAACTGATCAGGAATAAATTTATAGTTAGTTTGTACGCGGTAGAAGTGGGAGCGAGAGGTATAACAGCAAAATCTCTCTATAGCCTACTTAAAGATCTTGGCCTTTCTAGAACAAGCATCGGTTCATTTCTAGAACGTACTTCAAAGGCGGCATTAGTAGGTTCTTTCCAAATTTGGTTAGGTAGGGAGAGGAGTGTGGAGGGTGAAGGTGAGCGTTTTTGCGCATAATAAAGGGGCCCCTTAAACCTACTCCTGGGTCGCAAGTCCCAGGCACTGCTTGCACTCCTCTCCTTGCAACGCGATGGGCCCGGCACCCGCACGGTGAATCCATGGATTGCTAAGAAGCTTCGTCTCGTCTTATATATATATATATATATATATATATATAAACAATAAATAAATTAGTAAAATAATATAATAAAAAATAAACTGGGTATGCATCAGCAAAGTTGCTTACGTAAGGCATTGTTTATGTTTAACCTTAAATCCACAAAAAATGTGACACAACCTCATTAGTGACTAAACATTTTAATAGACCAGTTCGGCTTAATTTGTCAAGTCCGAAAAATGTCACGATGTCAATTATTCAAAGATCTTTAATAATTAAGACCATTTGAAATAGTCTGTTTTGAATAGCTAACGCACTTATATTTATGAATACCCCCTCTTTGATATCCCTTCACATATTTGTAATAGATACAATATATTAAATATATTGTTTACTTAATTGCTTTACTACACAGCTACCAATGTGTTTATGATCCTTTTTATTTTATAACTAGCTGTGCCTGCGACTTTGTACGCGTAGATTTCGATTTCGATAAAACATATCCTTTATCCCCCCCCTCTTGGGAGCTTCATCCAGGTCAAAGCGGCAGTGTACTGGCACCTTGTAAATGCGCAAACTAACCCGTTTGTTTTTAGTGGATAGCCCTAAAAATTACAGCAGTTTCTATACTGTCGGTATTTCTAAAGTCCTATATAACCAACCCCTTGATCATCAGCTTCATGACGGGCGATTATTCGTACCGGATTTTTCCAAAACAAAAAAGAGGCTTTTTGTGTAGGAGCCATTTTGTATAAGAATTTATGGGATTTTAAAAGTTTAATGTTTATTATAGTTAAGGAAAGTACTAACGTAAACAAAAAAATATCGCTTGATGTTCATTTAGAGGGCGTATTAATTTGATAGATAATTTGATTTGATATATAATTTGATTTAATGTTTAATATTTATTGTTTTTAACATATTTATTTCTTGTAACATACAAACTAAATACAATATAACCTCATCTTACCCACTTATCTATTACGAGGTCACATACATAAACCGATTTATTACAAAGATGCCAATAAACTATGAGAGTCATATTTTTGTACGATAAAGAATGTGTCGTGTAAGCCATGCTATCTATTTTAATATTAAATTTGAGAAATGTTTTCCCCTTCGTTGACTCTATGGTAGGGTTAGATTTAATAGTTATCCCTAAGTTGTTTTGGTATATATATATATATATATATATATATATATATATATATATATATATATATATATATGTAATATGTTCATATACTCCAGCACATTATAATATATATATGTAATTACTTTTGATAGGTCTCAAGAATTGGCTCACTTTTCTTTTAGGTTTGTAGATAGTTCTTACTGAAATATTTTTTAAGATTTTTCCTATTTTGTAAGTAATTTCTTTCAGATATGGTAGTAGGGCTCTAATTGTAAATTTAAAATAAAATGTAAATTTAACAATAGTCATCAATATCGGTTCATAAACGACGAAATTGCCCGTAAACACACAAAAAACATAAACATATAAGTTTAAATTCCGTAACTTCCTCAACTTTACGGTCGTTAAAAAAATGTTTAAAGACATCCCTCAAATAGAAATAAAATTTGCATTAAAACAAGTGGAACTCCAATTAGTGTTTATTTTTTTAACCATGATTACAATCATAATCGAATAAAATTATTGATATTAAATTAAGTTTTTATGGGGATCGGTCATAATTTTGTGGATACTATTTGTCATATAAATATTTCGCGGTCTGGGCAAAAATAAAGATATCTGTTGTAGCGTTTTTCGAGAAACAAGTTCTTATAAGACATATAAGAACTTGTTTCTCTGTTTAAATACTTATTCTCACAGAGATGAATCTGTTAAAAATAAAGCAAAAATGCTTGGTCAGCTACTGAGCTAACCTAGCTGGATAGTTATATGTTGAATCTATCAAAATACTTTATGTAATAGTAAGCTGCTGTAAATTGAAATAGTCTGTTTTGAATAGCTAACGCACTTATATTTATGAATACCCCCTCTTTGATATCCCTTCACATATTTGTAATAGATACAATATATTAAATATATTGTTTACTTAATTGCTTTACTACACAGCTACCAATGTGTTTATGATCCTTTTTATTTTATAACTAGCTGTGCCTGCGACTTTGTACGCGTAGATTTCGATTTCGATAAAACATATCCTTTATCCCCCCCCTCTTGGGAGCTTCATCCAGGTCAAAGCGGCAGTGTACTGGCACCTTGTAAATGCGCAAACTAACCCGTTTGTTTTTAGTGGATAGCCCTAAAAATTACAGCAGTTTCTATACTGTCGGTATTTCTAAAGTCCTATATAACCAACCCCTTGATCATCAGCTTCATGACGGGCGATTATTCGTACCGGATTTTTCCAAAACAAAAAAGAGGCTTTTTGTGTAGGAGCCATTTTGTATAAGAATTTATGGGATTTTAAAAGTTTAATGTTTATTATAGTTAAGGAAAGTACTAACGTAAACAAAAAAATATCGCTTGATGTTCATTTAGAGGGCGTATTAATTTGATAGATAATTTGATTTGATATATAATTTGATTTAATGTTTAATATTTATTGTTTTTAACATATTTATTTCTTGTAACATACAAACTAAATACAATATAACCTCATCTTACCCACTTATCTATTACGAGGTCACATACATAAACCGATTTATTACAAAGATGCCAATAAACTATGAGAGTCATATTTTTGTACGATAAAGAATGTGTCGTGTAAGCCATGCTATCTATTTTAATATTAAATTTGAGAAATGTTTTCCCCTTCGTTGACTCTATGGTAGGGTTAGATTTAATAGTTATCCCTAAGTTGTTTTGGTATATATATATATATATATATATATATATATATATATATATATATATATATATATATATATATATATATATGTAATATGTTCATATACTCCAGCACATTATAATATATATATGTAATTACTTTTGATAGGTCTCAAGAATTGGCTCACTTTTCTTTTAGGTTTGTAGATAGTTCTTACTGAAATATTTTTTAAGATTTTTCCTATTTTGTAAGTAATTTCTTTCAGATATGGTAGTAGGGCTCTAATTGTAAATTTAAAATAAAATGTAAATTTAACAATAGTCATCAATATCGGTTCATAAACGACGAAATTGCCCGTAAACACACAAAAAACATAAACATATAAGTTTAAATTCCGTAACTTCCTCAACTTTACGGTCGTTAAAAAAATGTTTAAAGACATCCCTCAAATAGAAATAAAATTTGCATTAAAACAAGTGGAACTCCAATTAGTGTTTATTTTTTTAACCATGATTACAATCATAATCGAATAAAATTATTGATATTAAATTAAGTTTTTATGGGGATCGGTCATAATTTTGTGGATACTATTTGTCATATAAATATTTCGCGGTCTGGGCAAAAATAAAGATATCTGTTGTAGCGTTTTTCGAGAAACAAGTTCTTATAAGACATATAAGAACTTGTTTCTCTGTTTAAATACTTATTCTCACAGAGATGAATCTGTTAAAAATAAAGCAAAAATGCTTGGTCAGCTACTGAGCTAACCTAGCTGGATAGTTATATGTTGAATCTATCAAAATACTTTATGTAATAGTAAGCTGCAGAAAAAAACGGGTTTTCTTAAAATTTTTACATCATATATAATTATATTATGAAGCAGGGTTAATAATTGTAAAAATGTTGCTATTAATTTCAGTCATTTTATTTAGATGTGTTATTAAAAACAATATTTTCGGAGAAAATGTATATTTACAAGTTCTTAAAGTTCTGGATATTTCCTATGAAAAAAAGATACATACTAATGAAAAGGTTTAACAAAGTGACCTTTGTCATTTAAAGATTATATAAAGAGCACCACCATCTTCATTCAGTTCTCATTAAAATTATAACTAATAAGCTAAAAATAGGACCCAATCTTTTTTTAAATATTTTTTAATTGGAATAAACTGAAAATTAGTAAAGTTATTATAAAGTAATAATCAATCGATCTTTTACTTTTTAGTCATGTATTTGTAACGACTTCAATAATAGGAAATACTTTACAAGAAGTTATTTTTAATTTTTCATGTTTTTTATTTGAATTATACTTATAGTTTTTTTGTTTGTTTAAAGTACCGCGAATTCAAAGTAAAAAAAGTATTACACTCAAAGAGGTATTACACACTTTTACACTCATGAAACGTTCCACAGGTTATGTATGAAGGAAAACCGACAAGAAACTCCATACATAGATAAATAATGTTTTTTTACAAGCTCACAAGAGTTAATTTATATGTGATTTTAATAAATAATTTTGAATATATAAAATGTTATAATTAAAAAATTTTATATATAGATTGTTATAATAATTGTAACAATTTATATATTCATAATAATTAATGTATATATTATATATCATTATATTTATATAATTAGGAATTATAAGAACAGGTGTTTGGCCGGTGGCTGAAATCTCCCCTATTGTTCGACACTTTGTAAGCATACATTTTTTTTCTAGTCAAATTTCCGTTCATGTGATTTTCGTAAAAAGTTTATACTTCACGTAATTATATAGTGATTATCTATTATTTATTGCCAAAATTCGAAAATAAATACCTTTATATTTTTTTCCTTTTTATTAAATGATAAATGAAAATATACCTATATGTATCAAGATGAAATATTCCACAGAAGGTTTTCATATGTTACCAATTGTAGTAAGTACTTAATTTTTTTTTTCTTTTGTTTTCATCCATACTGTGACTTATTAACATATGGATTTTTTTTTAATATTTACACTTTTTTTATTTAAATGCAACTCGCACTTTAGAGCTGATATTAATATCTCTGTCTGCCTTAGCTAATTTAAGTTTAAATTTTGTATAAAGTTTAAATTGTGAAGAAATAAATTTTTCATAAGAAGTCATTTTAATTTTACTTAATTATTAATAATACTAACAACACAACATACAAAGGTTTTCGACAAAGAACCCTTTATTATCTCAGTTAAGCTCATCATAATTATTACAATTTGGTGTAATTGTCCAGCTTGAAGCGATATAATATTTTCAAACAAAAACACAAATATAATACTTATTTTAACTGTTACCAATTTTAATAAAAGTGAAAAGTTAGAATAATGTCCAATATCTAAAATTTTATTTTTTTTCATAGCTTATATTTTGAGTGATGGTTGAATGTAATAAATTATAAACATCTAAATCACCAACTCCTATAACCGGGGCCACACTTAAAATGACAAGAATAAATATACACGTTTCGTTGTCTTTCTTGTTTAACTCAACACATATCTCTAGCAAACAAGGCAAAGTCCCAAAAGGATTTACTAATCACTTTTCCAACTTAATAGTATAGCTTCATTATAGCATATTTTATTATTTACTTCGTCTGCATATGATTTTTTTTTCTGTTTTTTTCTGTTTTCTGTTTTTTTTTCGCTTTTTCCAAGTGGTAGTACTCTACGAAATTATATATACACCTAGACAATGTTTTTTTATTGCAAATAATATTTAATGCTTTTACAGTGATTTAGTTTAATACACAAATATAAAACGTTTCTAAAACTAACCATTAATCAATTTCCAGCGGATTAAGATCGGGACTAGACGACGGCAAGTCTTCAGCTCCGACGAAATCCGAGACGTTCGCTTCCAACCAAGACTGCGTGGACGGAGCTTTATGACCCGGCGCCGAGTTTTGCTGGAAGGACCATACTTGGTTATTGAACATGATGTTATTAAGGGACTTAACTACCTTCTAAAGAATGGTATCTTGCTACACTTGTGCCAATGTTTTGATACCTTTTTAACAAAAATATGACTCAGTCGCTCCTTCATACCTAACACCCAACCAAACCATCACTGAAGTCGGATAATGCCCACGTTGCACTTTGTCGATTAATTGGGAAGGTTTCTTAGATCTTTGAGCATAAATACGGTCATTTTGTTTGTTAAAATGTTGCTCAATTAATAAAATAATCTTATCCGCAAACAAAGTTATTTGTGACCTCCCTTTGTGCACCGCTACAGTAGTTGTTTCGATTTTACCAACCTATTCATCTTTAATTTAGCAGTTAAGAAATGACCAGTGCGTCTATTACAGGCTACAAGTTCTAAGTCATCTCTTAAAATACGCGACATGGTTCTAGGTGCTACATTCATTTCACGAGATAAAATCTTTTGCTTTCGGACAGGTTTTTTTTCGAATTATTGCCCTTACTGCGTTGACCACCTTTTTAGTACGAACACTACGAGAACGGCCAAATCTTTCTCTGTTACAAACAGAGGAAGTCTCATCGTACCTATTAATAGTAGGTAAGTACCCGGTACACAAACATTTGACTAATACCAAGTGTATGGAGATAGCATTTGGCTCCATACCTACTTTGTGTAATGCAATCAAAGCGATTTTGGTCTCTTTATCAGCCCAAAAAAAAATCTCTTTCAAATTCAAACGTATTTTTTTAAATTTTTAATTGCAACAGTATTTATGGCCAGACTAAGTATATATATTTAATAATAATATGTAACTAAAAATAAAGCACTAATTGAAAACAATGTAGGTAAATTTACAAGGATTCAATAAAATTTCGATAATAATACTAGGAGAATATGTCGCAATAATAAACCGAAAAATTGACAAAATAAGTGGAACGAAAAGTATGTTCTGTAATTTTCCATAAATACTCCATACATGGGGAATATATAATATGCATATAGGTACTCATTCAAAGAACTAATATTTTTAAAGAGTAAATATTGTTCACGATTAAAAACTATAATAAGTTTTGTTTCCTGAAGCTGATCTTAATATATTTACTGATGGACTATAAAAAAACTGACCTTACAACCCGTTTACATATTATTACGTCTACCCGTAATTAAATAAAATTTATATATAATAAATACATAAATTTATATATAATTAATATAAAAATATATTATCATTCATATTAATTCTACATTTAATGTAAAATAAATTTATATAAAAATTTATTTTGCTGAAATCATAGCGGGTTATGATTCTATCAAAATCAACCGTCTACAGAATTCAAATAAAGGCAGTAGTACGGAAACTACTATCTGTTTGGAAACTATTGACATTATAAAGGACGGTAATAATAATTTATAACAATTAAACAGTGGCACAGTAAGTTCAATGTGTTTACAACATATTACAACGACGAGTGAAGAAGATCTATATAAGGCTTCTGAGTATTGAAAACTGCACTATATCTTCCATAATGTTTCTAAGATATTTTTGGTTAGTTTATTTTATGGTTTATTTTGTTTTTTTTTTGATCGTGTTTACAACGCTCGAATAAATGTTTATTTATTTCTTTCTTTCTTTCTTCTTTCTTCCCGAGACAAAACAAACAATCAAAGTACTGGTGAAATAGTAATAACCTTAAAAGGTATCTTTCTAAAACTAAAACAGTGCAATTTTAAATAATTGATATGAACAATATTCAACCAATAATCAGATAATAATTTTAAAAGGTAAAATTAATAATGTATCACATTATGCAATTGTAAGGCTCACATAGTAAAAAATGTAGTGAGATGGATAGATTTACGAAAAATATTTATATACTTGAGAGAAATAATGGCTTTGAATGCAGCACAACCAGCATATTATGGACTGAGTCTTAGTATGAAATATGGTTTTATATAGTGGGGCCATTCAGTAAATTTAGAAAAGATATTCAACATTTCAAAGCAATGTATTCATTCAATATGCTGCTAGGGCACTTAGAAAGTTGTCGACCTCCTTTTTAAACAATAAAAATATTGCCTTGAACCTCTACTTAATTAAAATGTATTTAAAATGAATTGTGAAATTATGAAAGGGAAGGCGAAATATAACGAAGCACAAACAAAAGTATGCCAAGGCACAAAAATGGTTTATAAAATAAAGTTACATTTACAATACAATATAACAATAGAACAATTACAGTTTAAAACCATTTGGAGAGTTTTCCAATTATTTTGAATCAATTATGAGATGATTTCATTATATTTTCATTGTATACAATATGAATATATTTTGTAAGTAATTTCTTTCAGATATGGTAGTAGGGCTCTAATTGTAAATTTAAAATAAAATGTAAATTTAACAATAGTCATCAATATCGGTTCATAAACGACGAAATTGCCCGTAAACACACAAAAAACATAAACATATAAGTTTAAATTCCGTAACTTCCTCAACTTTACGGTCGTTAAAAAAATGTTTAAAGACATCCCTCAAATAGAAATAAAATTTGCATTAAAACAAGTGGAACTCCAATTAGTGTTTATTTTTTTAACCATGATTACAATCATAATCGAATAAAATTATTGATATTAAATTAAGTTTTTATGGGGATCGGTCATAATTTTGTGGATACTATTTGTCATATAAATATTTCGCGGTCTGGGCAAAAATAAAGATATCTGTTGTAGCGTTTTTCGAGAAACAAGTTCTTATAAGACATATAAGAACTTGTTTCTCTGTTTAAATACTTATTCTCACAGAGATGAATCTGTTAAAAATAAAGCAAAAATGCTTGGTCAGCTACTGAGCTAACCTAGCTGGATAGTTATATGTTGAATCTATCAAAATACTTTATGTAATAGTAAGCTGCTGTAAATTGAAATAGTCTGTTTTGAATAGCTAACGCACTTATATTTATGAATACCCCCTCTTTGATATCCCTTCACATATTTGTAATAGATACAATATATTAAATATATTGTTTACTTAATTGCTTTACTACACAGCTACCAATGTGTTTATGATCCTTTTTATTTTATAACTAGCTGTGCCTGCGACTTTGTACGCGTAGATTTCGATTTCGATAAAACATATCCTTTATCCCCCCCCTCTTGGGAGCTTCATCCAGGTCAAAGCGGCAGTGTACTGGCACCTTGTAAATGCGCAAACTAACCCGTTTGTTTTTAGTGGATAGCCCTAAAAATTACAGCAGTTTCTATACTGTCGGTATTTCTAAAGTCCTATATAACCAACCCCTTGATCATCAGCTTCATGACGGGCGATTATTCGTACCGGATTTTTCCAAAACAAAAAAGAGGCTTTTTGTGTAGGAGCCATTTTGTATAAGAATTTATGGGATTTTAAAAGTTTAATGTTTATTATAGTTAAGGAAAGTACTAACGTAAACAAAAAAATATCGCTTGATGTTCATTTAGAGGGCGTATTAATTTGATAGATAATTTGATTTGATATATAATTTGATTTAATGTTTAATATTTATTGTTTTTAACATATTTATTTCTTGTAACATACAAACTAAATACAATATAACCTCATCTTACCCACTTATCTATTACGAGGTCACATACATAAACCGATTTATTACAAAGATGCCAATAAACTATGAGAGTCATATTTTTGTACGACAAAGAATGTGTCGTGTAAGCCATGCTATCTATTTTAATATTAAATTTGAGAAATGTTTTCCCCTTCGTTGACTCTATGGTAGGGTTAGATTTAATAGTTATCCCTAAGTTGTTTTGGTATATATATATATATATATATATATATATATATATATATATATATATATATATATATATATATATATATATATATATATATATATATATATATATATATATATGTAATATGTTCATATACTCCAGCACATTATAATATATATATGTAATTACTTTTGATAGGTCTCAAGAATTGGCTCACTTTTCTTTTAGGTTTGTAGATAGTTCTTACTGAAATATTTTTTAAGATTTTTCCTATTTTGTAAGTAATTTCTTTCAGATATGGTAGTAGGGCTCTAATTGTAAATTTAAAATAAAATGTAAATTTAACAATAGTCATCAATATCGGTTCATAAACGACGAAATTGCCCGTAAACACACAAAAAACATAAACATATAAGTTTAAATTCCGTAACTTCCTCAACTTTACGGTCGTTAAAAAAATGTTTAAAGACATCCCTCAAATAGAAATAAAATTTGCATTAAAACAAGTGGAACTCCAATAAGTGTTTATTTTTTTAACCATGATTACAATCATAATCGAATAAAATTATTGATATTAAATTAAGTTTTTATGGGGATCGGTCATAATTTTGTGGATACTATTTGTCATATAAATATTTCGCGGTCTGGGCAAAAATAAAGATATCTGTTGTAGCGTTTTTCGAGAAACAAGTTCTTATAAGACATATAAGAACTTGTTTCTCTGTTTAAATACTTATTCTCACAGAGATGAATCTGTTAAAAATAAAGCAAAAATGCTTGGTCAGCTACTGAGCTAACCTAGCTGGATAGTTATATGTTGAATCTATCAAAATACTTTATGTAATAGTAAGCTGCAGAAAAAAACGGGTTTTCTTAAAATTTTTACATCATATATAATTATATTATGAAGCAGGGTTAATAATTGTAAAAATGTTGCTATTAATTTCAGTCATTTTATTTAGATGTGTTATTAAAAACAATATTTTCGGAGAAAATGTATATTTACAAGTTCTTAAAGTTCTGGATATTTCCTATGAAAAAAAGATACATACTAATGAAAAGGTTTAACAAAGTGACCTTTGTCATTTAAAGATTATATAAAGAGCACCACCATCTTCATTCAGTTCTCATTAAAATTATAACTAATAAGCTAAAAATAGGACCCAATCTTTTTTTAAATATTTTTTAATTGGAATAAACTGAAAATTAGTAAAGTTATTATAAAGTAATAATCAATCGATCTTTTACTTTTTAGTCATGTATTTGTAACGACTTCAATAATAGGAAATACTTTACAAGAAGTTATTTTTAATTTTTCATGTTTTTTATTTGAATTATACTTATAGTTTTTTTGTTTGTTTAAAGTACCGCGAATTCAAAGTAAAAAAAGTATTACACTCAAAGAGGTATTACACACTTTTACACTCATGAAACGTTCCACAGGTTATGTATGAAGGAAAACCGACAAGAAACTCCATACATAGATAAATAATGTTTTTTTACAAGCTCACAAGAGTTAATTTATATGTGATTTTAATAAATAATTTTGAATATATAAAATGTTATAATTAAAAAATTTTATATATAGATTGTTATAATAATTGTAACAATTTATATATTCATAATAATTAATGTATATATTATATATCATTATATTTATATAATTAGGAATTATAAGAACAGGTGTTTGGCCGGTGGCTGAAATCTCCCCTATTGTTCGACACTTTGTAAGCATACATTTTTTTCTAGTCAAATTTCCGTTCATGTGATTTTCGTAAAAAGTTTATACTTCACGTAATTATATAGTGATTATCTATTATTTATTGCCAAAATTCGAAAATAAATACCTTTATATTTTTTTCCTTTTTATTAAATGATAAATGAAAATATACCTATATGTATCAAGATGAAATATTCCACAGAAGGTTTTCATATGTTACCAATTGTAGTAAGTACTTAATTTTTTTTTTCTTTTGTTTTCATCCATACTGTGACTTATTAACATATGGATTTTTTTTTAATATTTACACTTTTTTTATTTAAATGCAACTCGCACTTTAGAGCTGATATTAATATCTCTGTCTGCCTTAGCTAATTTAAGTTTAAATTTTGTATAAAGTTTAAATTGTGAAGAAATAAATTTTTCATAAGAAGTCATTTTAATTTTACTTAATTATTAATAATACTAACAACACAACATACAAAGGTTTTCGACAAAGAACCCTTTATTATCTCAGTTAAGCTCATCATAATTATTACAATTTGGTGTAATTGTCCAGCTTGAAGCGATATAATATTTTCAAACAAAAACACAAATATAATACTTATTTTAACTGTTACCAATTTTAATAAAAGTGAAAAGTTAGAATAATGTCCAATATCTAAAATTTTATTTTTTTTCATAGCTTATATTTTGAGTGATGGTTGAATGTAATAAATTATAAACATCTAAATCACCAACTCCTATAACCGGGGCCACACTTAAAATGACAAGAATAAATATACACGTTTCGTTGTCTTTCTTGTTTAACTCAACACATATCTCTAGCAAACAAGGCAAAGTCCCAAAAGGATTTACTAATCACTTTTCCAACTTAATAGTATAGCTTCATTATAGCATATTTTATTATTTACTTCGTCTGCATATGATTTTTTTTTCTGTTTTTTTCTGTTTTCTGTTTTTTTTTCGCTTTTTCCAAGTGGTAGTACTCTACGAAATTATATATACACCTAGACAATGTTTTTTTATTGCAAATAATATTTAATGCTTTTACAGTGATTTAGTTTAATACACAAATATAAAACGTTTCTAAAACTAACCATTAATCAATTTCCAGCGGATTAAGATCGGGACTAGACGACGGCAAGTCTTCAGCTCCGACGAAATCCGAGACGTTCGCTTCCAACCAAGACTGCGTGGACGGAGCTTTATGACCCGGCGCCGAGTTTTGCTGGAAGGACCATACTTGGTTATTGAACATGATGTTATTAAGGGACTTAACTACCTTCTAAAGAATGGTATCTTGCTACACTTGTGCCAATGTTTTGATACCTTTTTAACAAAAATATGACTCAGTCGCTCCTTCATACCTAACACCCAACCAAACCATCACTGAAGTCGGATAATGCCCACGTTGCACTTTGTCGATTAATTGGGAAGGTTTCTTAGATCTTTGAGCATAAATACGGTCATTTTGTTTGTTAAAATGTTGCTCAATTAATAAAATAATCTTATCCGCAAACAAAGTTATTTGTGACCTCCCTTTGTGCACCGCTACAGTAGTTGTTTCGATTTTACCAACCTATTCATCTTTAATTTAGCAGTTAAGAAATGACCAGTGCGTCTATTACAGGCTACAAGTTCTAAGTCATCTCTTAAAATACGCGACATGGTTCTAGGTGCTACATTCATTTCACGAGATAAAATCTTTTGCTTTCGGACAGGTTTTTTTTCGAATTATTGCCCTTACTGCGTTGACCACCTTTTTAGTACGAACACTACGAGAACGGCCAAATCTTTCTCTGTTACAAACAGAGGAAGTCTCATCGTACCTATTAATAGTAGGTAAGTACCCGGTACACAAACATTTGACTAATACCAAGTGTATGGAGATAGCATTTGGCTCCATACCTACTTTGTGTAATGCAATCAAAGCGATTTTGGTCTCTTTATCAGCCCAAAAAAAAATCTCTTTCAAATTCAAACGTATTTTTTTAAATTTTTAATTGCAACAGTATTTATGGCCAGACTAAGTATATATATTTAATAATAATATGTAACTAAAAATAAAGCACTAATTGAAAACAATGTAGGTAAATTTACAAGGATTCAATAAAATTTCGATAATAATACTAGGAGAATATGTCGCAATAATAAACCGAAAAATTGACAAAATAAGTGGAACGAAAAGTATGTTCTGTAATTTTCCATAAATACTCCATACATGGGGAATATATAATATGCATATAGGTACTCATTCAAAGAACTAATATTTTTAAAGAGTAAATATTGTTCACGATTAAAAACTATAATAAGTTTTGTTTCCTGAAGCTGATCTTAATATATTTCCTGATGGACTATAAAAAAACTGACCTTACAACCCGTTTACATATTATTACGTCTACCCGTAATTAAATAAAATTTATATATAATAAATACATAAATTTATATATAATTAATATAAAAATATATTATCATTCATATTAATTCTACATTTAATGTAAAATAAATTTATATAAAAATTTATTTTGCTGAAATCATAGCGGGTTATGATTCTATCAAAATCAACCGTCTACAGAATTCAAATAAAGGCAGTAGTACGGAAACTACTATCTGTTTGGAAACTATTGACATTATAAAGGACGGTAATAATAATTTATAACAATTAAACAGTGGCACAGTAAGTTCAATGTGTTTACAACATATTACAACGACGAGTGAAGAAGATCTATATAAGGCTTCTGAGTATTGAAAACTGCACTATATCTTCCATAATGTTTCTAAGATATTTTTGGTTAGTTTATTTTATGGTTTATTTTGTTTTTTTTTTTATCGTGTTTACAACGCTCGAATAAATGTTTATTTATTTCTTTCTTTCTTTCTTCTTTCTTCCCGAGACAAAACAAACAATCAAAGTACTGGTGAAATAGTAATAACCTTAAAAGGTATCTTTCTAAAACTAAAACAGTGCAATTTTAAATAATTGATATGAACAATATTCAACCAATAATCAGATAATAATTTTAAAAGGTAAAATTAATAATGTATCACATTATGCAATTGTAAGGCTCACATAGTAAAAAATGTAGTGAGATGGATAGATTTACGAAAAATATTTATATACTTGAGAGAAATAATGGCTTTGAATGCAGCACAACCAGCATATTATGGACTGAGTCTTAGTATGAAATATGGTTTTATATAGTGGGGCCATTCAGTAAATTTAGAAAAGATATTCAACATTTCAAAGCAATGTATTCATTCAATATGCTGCTAGGGCACTTAGAAAGTTGTCGACCTCCTTTTTAAACAATAAAAATATTGCCTTGAACCTCTACTTAATTAAAATGTATTTAAAATGAATTGTGAAATTATGAAAGGGAAGGCGAAATATAACGAAGCACAAACAAAAGTATGCCAAGGCACAAAAATGGTTTATAAAATAAAGTTACATTTACAATACAATATAACAATAGAACAATTACAGTTTAAAACCATTTGGAGAGTTTTCCAATTATTTTGAATCAATTATGAGATGATTTCATTATATTTTCATTGTATACAATATGAATATATTTTGTAAGTAATTTCTTTCAGATATGGTAGTAGGGCTCTAATTGTAAATTTAAAATAAAATGTAAATTTAACAATAGTCATCAATATCGGTTCATAAACGACGAAATTGCCCGTAAACACACAAAAAACATAAACATATAAGTTTAAATTCCGTAACTTCCTCAACTTTACGGTCGTTAAAAAAATGTTTAAAGACATCCCTCAAATAGAAATAAAATTTGCATTAAAACAAGTGGAACTCCAATTAGTGTTTATTTTTTTAACCATGATTACAATCATAATCGAATAAAATTATTGATATTAAATTAAGTTTTTATGGGGATCGGTCATAATTTTGTGGATACTATTTGTCATATAAATATTTCGCGGTCTGGGCAAAAATAAAGATATCTGTTGTAGCGTTTTTCGAGAAACAAGTTCTTATAAGACATATAAGAACTTGTTTCTCTGTTTAAATACTTATTCTCACAGAGATGAATCTGTTAAAAATAAAGCAAAAATGCTTGGTCAGCTACTGAGCTAACCTAGCTGGATAGTTATATGTTGAATCTATCAAAATACTTTATGTAATAGTAAGCTGCTGTAAATTGAAATAGTCTGTTTTGAATAGCTAACGCACTTATATTTATGAATACCCCCTCTTTGATATCCCTTCACATATTTGTAATAGATACAATATATTAAATATATTGTTTACTTAATTGCTTTACTACACAGCTACCAATGTGTTTATGATCCTTTTTATTTTATAACTAGCTGTGCCTGCGACTTTGTACGCGTAGATTTCGATTTCGATAAAACATATCCTTTATCCCCCCCCTCTTGGGAGCTTCATCCAGGTCAAAGCGGCAGTGTACTGGCACCTTGTAAATGCGCAAACTAACCCGTTTGTTTTTAGTGGATAGCCCTAAAAATTACAGCAGTTTCTATACTGTCGGTATTTCTAAAGTCCTATATAACCAACCCCTTGATCATCAGCTTCATGACGGGCGATTATTCGTACCGGATTTTTCCAAAACAAAAAAGAGGCTTTTTGTGTAGGAGCCATTTTGTATAAGAATTTATGGGATTTTAAAAGTTTAATGTTTATTATAGTTAAGGAAAGTACTAACGTAAACAAAAAAATATCGCTTGATGTTCATTTAGAGGGCGTATTAATTTGATAGATAATTTGATTTGATATATAATTTGATTTAATGTTTAATATTTATTGTTTTTAACATATTTATTTCTTGTAACATACAAACTAAATACAATATAACCTCATCTTACCCACTTATCTATTACGAGGTCACATACATAAACCGATTTATTACAAAGATGCCAATAAACTATGAGAGTCATATTTTTGTACGACAAAGAATGTGTCGTGTAAGCCATGCTATCTATTTTAATATTAAATTTGAGAAATGTTTTCCCCTTCGTTGACTCTATGGTAGGGTTAGATTTAATAGTTATCCCTAAGTTGTTGTGGTATATATATATATATATATATATATATATATATATATATATATATATATATATATATGTAATATGTTCATATACTCCAGCACATTATAATATATATATGTAATTACTTTTGATAGGTCTCAAGAATTGGCTCACTTTTCTTTTAGGTTTGTAGATAGTTCTTACTGAAATATTTTTTAAGATTTTTCCTATTTTGTAAGTAATTTCTTTCAGATATGGTAGTAGGGCTCTAATTGTAAATTTAAAATAAAATGTAAATTTAACAATAGTCATCAATATCGGTTCATAAACGACGAAATTGCCCGTAAACACACAAAAAACATAAACATATAAGTTTAAATTCCGTAACTTCCTCAACTTTACGGTCGTTAAAAAAATGTTTAAAGACATCCCTCAAATAGAAATAAAATTTGCATTAAAACAAGTGGAACTCCAATTAGTGTTTATTTTTTTAACCATGATTACAATCATAATCGAATAAAATTATTGATATTAAATTAAGTTTTTATGGGGATCGGTCATAATTTTGTGGATACTATTTGTCATATAAATATTTCGCGGTCTGGGCAAAAATAAAGATATCTGTTGTAGCGTTTTTCGAGAAACAAGTTCTTATAAGACATATAAGAACTTGTTTCTCTGTTTAAATACTTATTCTCACAGAGATGAATCTGTTAAAAATAAAGCAAAAATGCTTGGTCAGCTACTGAGCTAACCTAGCTGGATAGTTATATGTTGAATCTATCAAAATACTTTATGTAATAGTAAGCTGCAGAAAAAAACGGGTTTTCTTAAAATTTTTACATCATATATAATTATATTATGAAGCAGGGTTAATAATTGTAAAAATGTTGCTATTAATTTCAGTCATTTTATTTAGATGTGTTATTAAAAACAATATTTTCGGAGAAAATGTATATTTACAAGTTCTTAAAGTTCTGGATATTTCCTATGAAAAAAAGATACATACTAATGAAAAGGTTTAACAAAGTGACCTTTGTCATTTAAAGATTATATAAAGAGCACCACCATCTTCATTCAGTTCTCATTAAAATTATAACTAATAAGCTAAAAATAGGACCCAATCTTTTTTTAAATATTTTTTAATTGGAATAAACTGAAAATTAGTAAAGTTATTATAAAGTAATAATCAATCGATCTTTTACTTTTTAGTCATGTATTTGTAACGACTTCAATAATAGGAAATACTTTACAAGAAGTTATTTTTAATTTTTCATGTTTTTTATTTGAATTATACTTATAGTTTTTTTGTTTGTTTAAAGTACCGCGAATTCAAAGTAAAAAAAGTATTACACTCAAAGAGGTATTACACACTTTTACACTCATGAAACGTTCCACAGGTTATGTATGAAGGAAAACCGACAAGAAACTCCATACATAGATAAATAATGTTTTTTTACAAGCTCACAAGAGTTAATTTATATGTGATTTTAATAAATAATTTTGAATATATAAAATGTTATAATTAAAAAATTGTATATATAGATTGTTATAATAATTGTAACAATTTATATATTCATAATAATTAATGTATATATTATATATCATTATATTTATATAATTAGGAATTATAAGAACAGGTGTTTGGCCGGTGGCTGAAATCTCCCCTATTGTTCGACACTTTGTAAGCATACATTTTTTTCTAGTCAAATTTCCGTTCATGTGATTTTCGTAAAAAGTTTATACTTCACGTAATTATATAGTGATTATCTATTATTTATTGCCAAAATTCGAAAATAAATACCTTTATATTTTTTTCCTTTTTATTAAATGATAAATGAAAATATACCTATATGTATCAAGATGAAATATTCCACAGAAGGTTTTCATATGTTACCAATTGTAGTAAGTACTTAATTTTTTTTTTCTTTTGTTTTCATCCATACTGTGACTTATTAACATATGGATTTTTTTTTAATATTTACACTTTTTTTATTTAAATGCAACTCGCACTTTAGAGCTGATATTAATATCTCTGTCTGCCTTAGCTAATTTAAGTTTAAATTTTGTATAAAGTTTAAATTGTGAAGAAATAAATTTTTCATAAGAAGTCATTTTAATTTTACTTAATTATTAATAATACTAACAACACAACATACAAAGGTTTTCGACAAAGAACCCTTTATTATCTCAGTTAAGCTCATCATAATTATTACAATTTGGTGTAATTGTCCAGCTTGAAGCGATATAATATTTTCAAACAAAAACACAAATATAATACTTATTTTAACTGTTACCAATTTTAATAAAAGTGAAAAGTTAGAATAATGTCCAATATCTAAAATTTTATTTTTTTTCATAGCTTATATTTTGAGTGATGGTTGAATGTAATAAATTATAAACATCTAAATCACCAACTCCTATAACCGGGGCCACACTTAAAATGACAAGAATAAATATACACGTTTCGTTGTCTTTCTTGTTTAACTCAACACATATCTCTAGCAAACAAGGCAAAGTCCCAAAAGGATTTACTAATCACTTTTCCAACTTAATAGTATAGCTTCATTATAGCATATTTTATTATTTACTTCGTCTGCATATGATTTTTTTTTCTGTTTTTTTCTGTTTTCTGTTTTTTTTTCGCTTTTTCCAAGTGGTAGTACTCTACGAAATTATATATACACCTAGACAATGTTTTTTTATTGCAAATAATATTTAATGCTTTTACAGTGATTTAGTTTAATACACAAATATAAAACGTTTCTAAAACTAACCATTAATCAATTTCCAGCGGATTAAGATCGGGACTAGACGACGGCAAGTCTTCAGCTCCGACGAAATCCGAGACGTTCGCTTCCAACCAAGACTGCGTGGACGGAGCTTTATGACCCGGCGCCGAGTTTTGCTGGAAGGACCATACTTGGTTATTGAACATGATGTTATTAAGGGACTTAACTACCTTCTAAAGAATGGTATCTTGCTACACTTGTGCCAATGTTTTGATACCTTTTTAACAAAAATATGACTCAGTCGCTCCTTCATACCTAACACCCAACCAAACCATCACTGAAGTCGGATAATGCCCACGTTGCACTTTGTCGATTAATTGGGAAGGTTTCTTAGATCTTTGAGCATAAATACGGTCATTTTGTTTGTTAAAATGTTGCTCAATTAATAAAATAATCTTATCCGCAAACAAAGTTATTTGTGACCTCCCTTTGTGCACCGCTACAGTAGTTGTTTCGATTTTACCAACCTATTCATCTTTAATTTAGCAGTTAAGAAATGACCAGTGCGTCTATTACAGGCTACAAGTTCTAAGTCATCTCTTAAAATACGCGACATGGTTCTAGGTGCTACATTCATTTCACGAGATAAAATCTTTTGCTTTCGGACAGGTTTTTTTTCGAATTATTGCCCTTACTGCGTTGACCACCTTTTTAGTACGAACACTACGAGAACGGCCAAATCTTTCTCTGTTACAAACAGAGGAAGTCTCATCGTACCTATTAATAGTAGGTAAGTACCCGGTACACAAACATTTGACTAATACCAAGTGTATGGAGATAGCATTTGGCTCCATACCTACTTTGTGTAATGCAATCAAAGCGATTTTGGTCTCTTTATCAGCCCAAAAAAAAATCTCTTTCAAATTCAAACGTATTTTTTTAAATTTTTAATTGCAACAGTATTTATGGCCAGACTAAGTATATATATTTAATAATAATATGTAACTAAAAATAAAGCACTAATTGAAAACAATGTAGGTAAATTTACAAGGATTCAATAAAATTTCGATAATAATACTAGGAGAATATGTCGCAATAATAAACCGAAAAATTGACAAAATAAGTGGAACGAAAAGTATGTTCTGTAATTTTCCATAAATACTCCATACATGGGGAATATATAATATGCATATAGGTACTCATTCAAAGAACTAATATTTTTAAAGAGTAAATATTGTTCACGATTAAAAACTATAATAAGTTTTGTTTCCTGAAGCTGATCTTAATATATTTACTGATGGACTATAAAAAAACTGACCTTACAACCCGTTTACATATTATTACGTCTACCCGTAATTAAATAAAATTTATATATAATAAATACATAAATTTATATATAATTAATATAAAAATATATTATCATTCATATTAATTCTACATTTAATGTAAAATAAATTTATATAAAAATTTATTTTGCTGAAATCATAGCGGGTTATGATTCTATCAAAATCAACCGTCTACAGAATTCAAATAAAGGCAGTAGTACGGAAACTACTATCTGTTTGGAAACTATTGACATTATAAAGGACGGTAATAATAATTTATAACAATTAAACAGTGGCACAGTAAGTTCAATGTGTTTACAACATATTACAACGACGAGTGAAGAAGATCTATATAAGGCTTCTGAGTATTGAAAACTGCACTATATCTTCCATAATGTTTCTAAGATATTTTTGGTTAGTTTATTTTATGGTTTATTTTGTTTTTTTTTTGATCGTGTTTACAACGCTCGAATAAATGTTTATTTATTTCTTTCTTTCTTTCTTCTTTCTTCCCGAGACAAAACAAACAATCAAAGTACTGGTGAAATAGTAATAACCTTAAAAGGTATCTTTCTAAAACTAAAACAGTGCAATTTTAAATAATTGATATGAACAATATTCAACCAATAATCAGATAATAATTTTAAAAGGTAAAATTAATAATGTATCACATTATGCAATTGTAAGGCTCACATAGTAAAAAATGTAGTGAGATGGATAGATTTACGAAAAATATTTATATACTTGAGAGAAATAATGGCTTTGAATGCAGCACAACCAGCATATTATGGACTGAGTCTTAGTATGAAATATGGTTTTATATAGTGGGGCCATTCAGTAAATTTAGAAAAGATATTCAACATTTCAAAGCAATGTATTCATTCAATATGCTGCTAGGGCACTTAGAAAGTTGTCGACCTCCTTTTTAAACAATAAAAATATTGCCTTGAACCTCTACTTAATTAAAATGTATTTAAAATGAATTGTGAAATTATAAAAGGGAAGGCGAAATATAACGAAGCACAAACAAAAGTATGCCAAGGCACAAAAATGGTTTATAAAATAAAGTTACATTTACAATACAATATAACAATAGAACAATTACAGTTTAAAACCATTTGGAGAGTTTTCCAATTATTTTGAATCAATTATGAGATGATTTCATTATATTTTCATTGTATACAATATGAATATATTTTGTAAGTAATTTCTTTCAGATATGGTAGTAGGGCTCTAATTGTAAATTTAAAATAAAATGTAAATTTAACAATAGTCATCAATATCGGTTCATAAACGACGAAATTGCCCGTAAACACACAAAAAACATAAACATATAAGTTTAAATTCCGTAACTTCCTCAACTTTACGGTCGTTAAAAAAATGTTTAAAGACATCCCTCAAATAGAAATAAAATTTGCATTAAAACAAGTGGAACTCCAATTAGTGTTTATTTTTTTAACCATGATTACAATCATAATCGAATAAAATTATTGATATTAAATTAAGTTTTTATGGGGATCGGTCATAATTTTGTGGATACTATTTGTCATATAAATATTTCGCGGTCTGGGCAAAAATAAAGATATCTGTTGTAGCGTTTTTCGAGAAACAAGTTCTTATAAGACATATAAGAACTTGTTTCTCTGTTTAAATACTTATTCTCACAGAGATGAATCTGTTAAAAATAAAGCAAAAATGCTTGGTCAGCTACTGAGCTAACCTAGCTGGATAGTTATATGTTGAATCTATCAAAATACTTTATGTAATAGTAAGCTGCTGTAAATTGAAATAGTCTGTTTTGAATAGCTAACGCACTTATATTTATGAATACCCCCTCTTTGATATCCCTTCACATATTTGTAATAGATACAATATATTAAATATATTGTTTACTTAATTGCTTTACTACACAGCTACCAATGTGTTTATGATCCTTTTTATTTTATAACTAGCTGTGCCTGCGACTTTGTACGCGTAGATTTCGATTTCGATAAAACATATCCTTTATCCCCCCCCTCTTGGGAGCTTCATCCAGGTCAAAGCGGCAGTGTACTGGCACCTTGTAAATGCGCAAACTAACCCGTTTGTTTTTAGTGGATAGCCCTAAAAATTACAGCAGTTTCTATACTGTCGGTATTTCTAAAGTCCTATATAACCAACCCCTTGATCATCAGCTTCATGACGGGCGATTATTCGTACCGGATTTTTCCAAAACAAAAAAGAGGCTTTTTGTGTAGGAGCCATTTTGTATAAGAATTTATGGGATTTTAAAAGTTTAATGTTTATTATAGTTAAGGAAAGTACTAACGTAAACAAAAAAATATCGCTTGATGTTCATTTAGAGGGCGTATTAATTTGATAGATAATTTGATTTGATATATAATTTGATTTAATGTTTAATATTTATTGTTTTTAACATATTTATTTCTTGTAACATACAAACTAAATACAATATAACCTCATCTTACCCACTTATCTATTACGAGGTCACATACATAAACCGATTTATTACAAAGATGCCAATAAACTATGAGAGTCATATTTTTGTACGACAAAGAATGTGTCGTGTAAGCCATGCTATCTATTTTAATATTAAATTTGAGAAATGTTTTCCCCTTCGTTGACTCTATGGTAGGGTTAGATTTAATAGTTATCCCTAAGTTGTTTTGGTATATATATATATATATATATATATATATATATATATATATATATATATATATATATATATATATGTAATATGTTCATATACTCCAGCACATTATAATATATATATGTAATTACTTTTGATAGGTCTCAAGAATTGGCTCACTTTTCTTTTAGGTTTGTAGATAGTTCTTACTGAAATATTTTTTAAGATTTTTCCTATTTTGTAAGTAATTTCTTTCAGATATGGTAGTAGGGCTCTAATTGTAAATTTAAAATAAAATGTAAATTTAACAATAGTCATCAATATCGGTTCATAAACGACGAAATTGCCCGTAAACACACAAAAAACATAAACATATAAGTTTAAATTCCGTAACTTCCTCAACTTTACGGTCGTTAAAAAAATGTTTAAAGACATCCCTCAAATAGAAATAAAATTTGCATTAAAACAAGTGGAACTCCAATTAGTGTTTATTTTTTTAACCATGATTACAATCATAATCGAATAAAATTATTGATATTAAATTAAGTTTTTATGGGGATCGGTCATAATTTTGTGGATACTATTTGTCATATAAATATTTCGCGGTCTGGGCAAAAATAAAGATATCTGTTGTAGCGTTTTTCGAGAAACAAGTTCTTATAAGACATATAAGAACTTGTTTCTCTGTTTAAATACTTATTCTCACAGAGATGAATCTGTTAAAAATAAAGCAAAAATGCTTGGTCAGCTACTGAGCTAACCTAGCTGGATAGTTATATGTTGAATCTATCAAAATACTTTATGTAATAGTAAGCTGTAGAAAAAAACGGGTTTTCTTAAAATTTTTACATCATATATAATTATATTATGAAGCAGGGTTAATAATTGTAAAAATGTTGCTATTAATTTCAGTCATTTTATTTAGATGTGTTATTAAAAACAATATTTTCGGAGAAAATGTATATTTACAAGTTCTTAAAGTTCTGGATATTTCCTATGAAAAAAAGATACATACTAATGAAAAGGTTTAACAAAGTGACCTTTGTCATTTAAAGATTATATAAAGAGCACCACCATCTTCATTCAGTTCTCATTAAAATTATAACTAATAAGCTAAAAATAGGACCCAATCTTTTTTTAAATATTTTTTAATTGGAATAAACTGAAAATTAGTAAAGTTATTATAAAGTAATAATCAATCGATCTTTTACTTTTTAGTCATGTATTTGTAACGACTTCAATAATAGGAAATACTTTACAAGAAGTTATTTTTAATTTTTCATGTTTTTTATTTGAATTATACTTATAGTTTTTTTGTTTGTTTAAAGTACCGCGAATTCAAAGTAAAAAAAGTATTACACTCAAAGAGGTATTACACACTTTTACACTCATGAAACGTTCCACAGGTTATGTATGAAGGAAAACCGACAAGAAACTCCATACATAGATAAATAATGTTTTTTTACAAGCTCACAAGAGTTAATTTATATGTGATTTTAATAAATAATTTTGAATATATAAAATGTTATAATTAAAAAAATTTATATATAGATTGTTATAATAATTGTAACAATTTATATATTCATAATAATTAATGTATATATTATATATCATTATATTTATATAATTAGGAATTATAAGAACAGGTGTTTGGCCGGTGGCTGAAATCTCCCCTATTGTTCGACACTTTGTAAGCATACATTTTTTTTCTAGTCAAATTTCCGTTCATGTGATTTTCGTAAAAAGTTTATACTTCACGTAATTATATAGTGATTATCTATTATTTATTGCCAAAATTCGAAAATAAATACCTTTATATTTTTTTCCTTTTTATTAAATGATAAATGAAAATATACCTATATGTATCAAGATGAAATATTCCACAGAAGGTTTTCATATGTTACCAATTGTAGTAAGTACTTAATTTTTTTTTTCTTTTGTTTTCATCCATACTGTGACTTATTAACATATGGATTTTTTTTTAATATTTACACTTTTTTTATTTAAATGCAACTCGCACTTTAGAGCTGATATTAATATCTCTGTCTGCCTTAGCTAATTTAAGTTTAAATTTTGTATAAAGTTTAAATTGTGAAGAAATAAATTTTTCATAAGAAGTCATTTTAATTTTACTTAATTATTAATAATACTAACAACACAACATACAAAGGTTTTCGACAAAGAACCCTTTATTATCTCAGTTAAGCTCATCATAATTATTACAATTTGGTGTAATTGTCCAGCTTGAAGCGATATAATATTTTCAAACAAAAACACAAATATAATACTTATTTTAACTGTTACCAATTTTAATAAAAGTGAAAAGTTAGAATAATGTCCAATATCTAAAATTTTATTTTTTTTCATAGCTTATATTTTGAGTGATGGTTGAATGTAATAAATTATAAACATCTAAATCACCAACTCCTATAACCGGGGCCACACTTAAAATGACAAGAATAAATATACACGTTTCGTTGTCTTTCTTGTTTAACTCAACACATATCTCTAGCAAACAAGGCAAAGTCCCAAAAGGATTTACTAATCACTTTTCCAACTTAATAGTATAGCTTCATTATAGCATATTTTATTATTTACTTCGTCTGCATATGATTTTTTTTTCTGTTTTTTTCTGTTTTCTGTTTTTTTTTCGCTTTTTCCAAGTGGTAGTACTCTACGAAATTATATATACACCTAGACAATGTTTTTTTATTGCAAATAATATTTAATGCTTTTACAGTGATTTAGTTTAATACACAAATATAAAACGTTTCTAAAACTAACCATTAATCAATTTCCAGCGGATTAAGATCGGGACTAGACGACGGCAAGTCTTCAGCTCCGACGAAATCCGAGACGTTCGCTTCCAACCAAGACTGCGTGGACGGAGCTTTATGACCCGGCGCCGAGTTTTGCTGGAAGGACCATACTTGGTTATTGAACATGATGTTATTAAGGGACTTAACTACCTTCTAAAGAATGGTATCTTGCTACACTTGTGCCAATGTTTTGATACCTTTTTAACAAAAATATGACTCAGTCGCTCCTTCATACCTAACACCCAACCAAACCATCACTGAAGTCGGATAATGCCCACGTTGCACTTTGTCGATTAATTGGGAAGGTTTCTTAGATCTTTGAGCATAAATACGGTCATTTTGTTTGTTAAAATGTTGCTCAATTAATAAAATAATCTTATCCGCAAACAAAGTTATTTGTGACCTCCCTTTGTGCACCGCTACAGTAGTTGTTTCGATTTTACCAACCTATTCATCTTTAATTTAGCAGTTAAGAAATGACCAGTGCGTCTATTACAGGCTACAAGTTCTAAGTCATCTCTTAAAATACGCGACATGGTTCTAGGTGCTACATTCATTTCACGAGATAAAATCTTTTGCTTTCGGACAGGTTTTTTTTCGAATTATTGCCCTTACTGCGTTGACCACCTTTTTAGTACGAACACTACGAGAACGGCCAAATCTTTCTCTGTTACAAACAGAGGAAGTCTCATCGTACCTATTAATAGTAGGTAAGTACCCGGTACACAAACATTTGACTAATACCAAGTGTATGGAGATAGCATTTGGCTCCATACCTACTTTGTGTAATGCAATCAAAGCGATTTTGGTCTCTTTATCAGCCCAAAAAAAAATCTCTTTCAAATTCAAACGTATTTTTTTAAATTTTTAATTGCAACAGTATTTATGGCCAGACTAAGTATATATATTTAATAATAATATGTAACTAAAAATAAAGCACTAATTGAAAACAATGTAGGTAAATTTACAAGGATTCAATAAAATTTCGATAATAATACTAGGAGAATATGTCGCAATAATAAACCGAAAAATTGACAAAATAAGTGGAACGAAAAGTATGTTCTGTAATTTTCCATAAATACTCCATACATGGGGAATATATAATATGCATATAGGTACTCATTCAAAGAACTAATATTTTTAAAGAGTAAATATTGTTCACGATTAAAAACTATAATAAGTTTTGTTTCCTGAAGCTGATCTTAATATATTTACTGATGGACTATAAAAAAACTGACCTTACAACCCGTTTACATATTATTACGTCTACCCGTAATTAAATAAAATTTATATATAATAAATACATAAATTTATATATAATTAATATAAAAATATATTATCATTCATATTAATTCTACATTTAATGTAAAATAAATTTATATAAAAATTTATTTTGCTGAAATCATAGCGGGTTATGATTCTATCAAAATCAACCGTCTACAGAATTCAAATAAAGGCAGTAGTACGGAAACTACTATCTGTTTGGAAACTATTGACATTATAAAGGACGGTAATAATAATTTATAACAATTAAACAGTGGCACAGTAAGTTCAATGTGTTTACAACATATTACAACGACGAGTGAAGAAGATCTATATAAGGCTTCTGAGTATTGAAAACTGCACTATATCTTCCATAATGTTTCTAAGATATTTTTGGTTAGTTTATTTTATGGTTTATTTTGTTTTTTTTTTGATCGTGTTTACAACGCTCGAATAAATGTTTATTTATTTCTTTCTTTCTTTCTTCTTTCTTCCCGAGACAAAACAAACAATCAAAGTACTGGTGAAATAGTAATAACCTTAAAAGGTATCTTTCTAAAACTAAAACAGTGCAATTTTAAATAATTGATATGAACAATATTCAACCAATAATCAGATAATAATTTTAAAAGGTAAAATTAATAATGTATCACATTATGCAATTGTAAGGCTCACATAGTAAACAATGTAGTGAGATGGATAGATTTACGAAAAATATTTATATACTTGAGAGAAATAATGGCTTTGAATGCAGCACAACCAGCATATTATGGACTGAGTCTTAGTATGAAATATGGTTTTATATAGTGGGGCCATTCAGTAAATTTAGAAAAGATATTCAACATTTCAAAGCAATGTATTCATTCAATATGCTGCTAGGGCACTTAGAAAGTTGTCGACCTCCTTTTTAAACAATAAAAATATTGCCTTGAACCTCTACTTAATTAAAATGTATTTAAAATGAATTGTGAAATTATGAAAGGGAAGGCGAAATATAACGAAGCACAAACAAAAGTATGCCAAGGCACAAAAATGGTTTATAAAATAAAGTTACATTTACAATACAATATAACAATAGAACAATTACAGTTTAAAACCATTTGGAGAGTTTTCCAATTATTTTGAATCAATTATGAGATGATTTCATTATATTTTCATTGTATACAATATGAATATATTTTGTAAGTAATTTCTTTCAGATATGGTAGTAGGGCTCTAATTGTAAATTTAAAATAAAATGTAAATTTAACAATAGTCATCAATATCGGTTCATAAACGACGAAATTGCCCGTAAACACACAAAAAACATAAACATATAAGTTTAAATTCCGTAACTTCCTCAACTTTACGGTCGTTAAAAAAATGTTTAAAGACATCCCTCAAATAGAAATAAAATTTGCATTAAAACAAGTGGAACTCCAATTAGTGTTTATTTTTTTAACCATGATTACAATCATAATCGAATAAAATTATTGATATTAAATTAAGTTTTTATGGGGATCGGTCATAATTTTGTGGATACTATTTGTCATATAAATATTTCGCGGTCTGGGCAAAAATAAAGATATCTGTTGTAGCGTTTTTCGAGAAACAAGTTCTTATAAGACATATAAGAACTTGTTTCTCTGTTTAAATACTTATTCTCACAGAGATGAATCTGTTAAAAATAAAGCAAAAATGCTTGGTCAGCTACTGAGCTAACCTAGCTGGATAGTTATATGTTGAATCTATCAAAATACTTTATGTAATAGTAAGCTGCTGTAAATTGAAATAGTCTGTTTTGAATAGCTAACGCACTTATATTTATGAATACCCCCTCTTTGATATCCCTTCACATATTTGTAATAGATACAATATATTAAATATATTGTTTACTTAATTGCTTTACTACACAGCTACCAATGTGTTTATGATCCTTTTTATTTTATAACTAGCTGTGCCTGCGACTTTGTACGCGTAGATTTCGATTTCGATAAAACATATCCTTTATCCCCCCCCTCTTGGGAGCTTCATCCAGGTCAAAGCGGCAGTGTACTGGCACCTTGTAAATGCGCAAACTAACCCGTTTGTTTTTAGTGGATAGCCCTAAAAATTACAGCAGTTTCTATACTGTCGGTATTTCTAAAGTCCTATATAACCAACCCCTTGATCATCAGCTTCATGACGGGCGATTATTCGTACCGGATTTTTCCAAAACAAAAAAGAGGCTTTTTGTGTAGGAGCCATTTTGTATAAGAATTTATGGGATTTTAAAAGTTTAATGTTTATTATAGTTAAGGAAAGTACTAACGTAAACAAAAAAATATCGCTTGATGTTCATTTAGAGGGCGTATTAATTTGATAGATAATTTGATTTGATATATAATTTGATTTAATGTTTAATATTTATTGTTTTTAACATATTTATTTCTTGTAACATACAAACTAAATACAATATAACCTCATCTTACCCACTTATCTATTACGAGGTCACATACATAAACCGATTTATTACAAAGATGCCAATAAACTATGAGAGTCATATTTTTGTACGACAAAGAATGTGTCGTGTAAGCCATGCTATCTATTTTAATATTAAATTTGAGAAATGTTTTCCCCTTCGTTGACTCTATGGTAGGGTTAGATTTAATAGTTATCCCTAAGTTGTTTTGGTATATATATATATATATATATATATATATATATATATATATATATATATATATATATATATATATATATATATATATATATATGTAATATGTTCATATACTCCAGCACATTATAATATAATAATATATATATGTAATTACTTTTGATAGGTCTCAAGAATTGGCTCACTTTTCTTTTAGGTTTGTAGATAGTTCTTACTGAAATATTTTTTAAGATTTTTCCTATTTTGTAAGTAATTTCTTTCAGATATGGTAGTAGGGCTCTAATTGTAAATTTAAAATAAAATGTAAATTTAACAATAGTCATCAATATCGGTTCATAAACGACGAAATTGCCCGTAAACACACAAAAAACATAAACATATAAGTTTAAATTCCGTAACTTCCTCAACTTTACGGTCGTTAAAAAAATGTTTAAAGACATCCCTCAAATAGAAATAAAATTTGCATTAAAACAAGTGGAACTCCAATTAGTGTTTATTTTTTTAACCATGATTACAATCATAATCGAATAAAATTATTGATATTAAATTAAGTTTTTATGGGGATCGGTCATAATTTTGTGGATACTATTTGTCATATAAATATTTCGCGGTCTGGGCAAAAATAAAGATATCTGTTGTAGCGTTTTTCGAGAAACAAGTTCTTATAAGACATATAAGAACTTGTTTCTCTGTTTAAATACTTATTCTCACAGAGATGAATCTGTTAAAAATAAAGCAAAAATGCTTGGTCAGCTACTGAGCTAACCTAGCTGGATAGTTATATGTTGAATCTATCAAAATACTTTATGTAATAGTAAGCTGCAGAAAAAAACGGGTTTTCTTAAAATTTTTACATCATATATAATTATATTATGAAGCAGGGTTAATAATTGTAAAAATGTTGCTATTAATTTCAGTCATTTTATTTAGATGTGTTATTAAAAACAATATTTTCGGAGAAAATGTATATTTACAAGTTCTTAAAGTTCTGGATATTTCCTATGAAAAAAAGATACATACTAATGAAAAGGTTTAACAAAGTGACCTTTGTCATTTAAAGATTATATAAAGAGCACCACCATCTTCATTCAGTTCTCATTAAAATTATAACTAATAAGCTAAAAATAGGACCCAATCTTTTTTTAAATATTTTTTAATTGGAATAAACTGAAAATTAGTAAAGTTATTATAAAGTAATAATCAATCGATCTTTTACTTTTTAGTCATGTATTTGTAACGACTTCAATAATAGGAAATACTTTACAAGAAGTTATTTTTAATTTTTCATGTTTTTTATTTGAATTATACTTATAGTTTTTTTGTTTGTTTAAAGTACCGCGAATTCAAAGTAAAAAAAGTATTACACTCAAAGAGGTATTACACACTTTTACACTCATGAAACGTTCCACAGGTTATGTATGAAGGAAAACCGACAAGAAACTCCATACATAGATAAATAATGTTTTTTTACAAGCTCACAAGAGTTAATTTATATGTGATTTTAATAAATAATTTTGAATATATAAAATGTTATAATTAAAAAATTTTATATATAGATTGTTATAATAATTGTAACAATTTATATATTCATAATAATTAATGTATATATTATATATCATTATATTTATATAATTAGGAATTATAAGAACAGGTGTTTGGCCGGTGGCTGAAATCTCCCCTATTGTTCGACACTTTGTAAGCATACATTTTTTTTCTAGTCAAATTTCCGTTCATGTGATTTTCGTAAAAAGTTTATACTTCACGTAATTATATAGTGATTATCTATTATTTATTGCCAAAATTCGAAAATAAATACCTTTATATTTTTTTCCTTTTTATTAAATGATAAATGAAAATATACCTATATGTATCAAGATGAAATATTCCACAGAAGGTTTTCATATGTTACCAATTGTAGTAAGTACTTAATTTTTTTTTTCTTTTGTTTTCATCCATACTGTGACTTATTAACATATGGATTTTTTTTTAATATTTACACTTTTTTTATTTAAATGCAACTCGCACTTTAGAGCTGATATTAATATCTCTGTCTGCCTTAGCTAATTTAAGTTTAAATTTTGTATAAAGTTTAAATTGTGAAGAAATAAATTTTTCATAAGAAGTCATTTTAATTTTACTTAATTATTAATAATACTAACAACACAACATACAAAGGTTTTCGACAAAGAACCCTTTATTATCTCAGTTAAGCTCATCATAATTATTACAATTTGGTGTAATTGTCCAGCTTGAAGCGATATAATATTTTCAAACAAAAACACAAATATAATACTTATTTTAACTGTTACCAATTTTAATAAAAGTGAAAAGTTAGAATAATGTCCAATATCTAAAATTTTATTTTTTTTCATAGCTTATATTTTGAGTGATGGTTGAATGTAATAAATTATAAACATCTAAATCACCAACTCCTATAACCGGGGCCACACTTAAAATGACAAGAATAAATATACACGTTTCGTTGTCTTTCTTGTTTAACTCAACACATATCTCTAGCAAACAAGGCAAAGTCCCAAAAGGATTTACTAATCACTTTTCCAACTTAATAGTATAGCTTCATTATAGCATATTTTATTATTTACTTCGTCTGCATATGATTTTTTTTTCTGTTTTTTTCTGTTTTCTGTTTTTTTTTCGCTTTTTCCAAGTGGTAGTACTCTACGAAATTATATATACACCTAGACAATGTTTTTTTATTGCAAATAATATTTAATGCTTTTACAGTGATTTAGTTTAATACACAAATATAAAACGTTTCTAAAACTAACCATTAATCAATTTCCAGCGGATTAAGATCGGGACTAGACGACGGCAAGTCTTCAGCTCCGACGAAATCCGAGACGTTCGCTTCCAACCAAGACTGCGTGGACGGAGCTTTATGACCCGGCGCCGAGTTTTGCTGGAAGGACCATACTTGGTTATTGAACATGATGTTATTAAGGGACTTAACTACCTTCTAAAGAATGGTATCTTGCTACACTTGTGCCAATGTTTTGATACCTTTTTAACAAAAATATGACTCAGTCGCTCCTTCATACCTAACACCCAACCAAACCATCACTGAAGTCGGATAATGCCCACGTTGCACTTTGTCGATTAATTGGGAAGGTTTCTTAGATCTTTGAGCATAAATACGGTCATTTTGTTTGTTAAAATGTTGCTCAATTAATAAAATAATCTTATCCGCAAACAAAGTTATTTGTGACCTCCCTTTGTGCACCGCTACAGTAGTTGTTTCGATTTTACCAACCTATTCATCTTTAATTTAGCAGTTAAGAAATGACCAGTGCGTCTATTACAGGCTACAAGTTCTAAGTCATCTCTTAAAATACGCGACATGGTTCTAGGTGCTACATTCATTTCACGAGATAAAATCTTTTGCTTTCGGACAGGTTTTTTTTCGAATTATTGCCCTTACTGCGTTGACCACCTTTTTAGTACGAACACTACGAGAACGGCCAAATCTTTCTCTGTTACAAACAGAGGAAGTCTCATCGTACCTATTAATAGTAGGTAAGTACCCGGTACACAAACATTTGACTAATACCAAGTGTATGGAGATAGCATTTGGCTCCATACCTACTTTGTGTAATGCAATCAAAGCGATTTTGGTCTCTTTATCAGCCCAAAAAAAAATCTCTTTCAAATTCAAACGTATTTTTTTAAATTTTTAATTGCAACAGTATTTATGGCCAGACTAAGTATATATATTTAATAATAATATGTAACTAAAAATAAAGCACTAATTGAAAACAATGTAGGTAAATTTACAAGGATTCAATAAAATTTCGATAATAATACTAGGAGAATATGTCGCAATAATAAACCGAAAAATTGACAAAATAAGTGGAACGAAAAGTATGTTCTGTAATTTTCCATAAATACTCCATACATGGGGAATATATAATATGCATATAGGTACTCATTCAAAGAACTAATATTTTTAAAGAGTAAATATTGTTCACGATTAAAAACTATAATAAGTTTTGTTTCCTGAAGCTGATCTTAATATATTTACTGATGGACTATAAAAAAACTGACCTTACAACCCGTTTACATATTATTACGTCTACCCGTAATTAAATAAAATTTATATATAATAAATACATAAATTTATATATAATTAATATAAAAATATATTATCATTCATATTAATTCTACATTTAATGTAAAATAAATTTATATAAAAATTTATTTTGCTGAAATCATAGCGGGTTATGATTCTATCAAAATCAACCGTCTACAGAATTCAAATAAAGGCAGTAGTACGGAAACTACTATCTGTTTGGAAACTATTGACATTATAAAGGACGGTAATAATAATTTATAACAATTAAACAGTGGCACAGTAAGTTCAATGTGTTTACAACATATTACAACGACGAGTGAAGAAGATCTATATAAGGCTTCTGAGTATTGAAAACTGCACTATATCTTCCATAATGTTTCTAAGATATTTTTGGTTAGTTTATTTTATGGTTTATTTTGTTTTTTTTTTGATCGTGTTTACAACGCTCGAATAAATGTTTATTTATTTCTTTCTTTCTTTCTTCTTTCTTCCCGAGACAAAACAAACAATCAAAGTACTGGTGAAATAGTAATAACCTTAAAAGGTATCTTTCTAAAACTAAAACAGTGCAATTTTAAATAATTGATATGAACAATATTCAACCAATAATCAGATAATAATTTTAAAAGGTAAAATTAATAATGTATCACATTATGCAATTGTAAGGCTCACATAGTAAAAAATGTAGTGAGATGGATAGATTTACGAAATATATTTATATACTTGAGAGAAATAATGGCTTTGAATGCAGCACAACCAGCATATTATGGACTGAGTCTTAGTATGAAATATGGTTTTATATAGTGGGGCCATTCAGTAAATTTAGAAAAGATATTCAACATTTCAAAGCAATGTATTCATTCAATATGCTGCTAGGGCACTTAGAAAGTTGTCGACCTCCTTTTTAAACAATAAAAATATTGCCTTGAACCTCTACTTAATTAAAATGTATTTAAAATGAATTGTGAAATTATGAAAGGGAAGGCGAAATATAACGAAGCACAAACAAAAGTATGCCAAGGCACAAAAATGGTTTATAAAATAAAGTTACATTTACAATACAATATAACAATAGAACAATTACAGTTTAAAACCATTTGGAGAGTTTTCCAATTATTTTGAATCAATTATGAGATGATTTCATTATATTTTCATTGTATACAATATGAAATGGAGACTGTCAAACTAAAACTGTTATCAAACTTAGTTTTACAGATGTCAAAATATGGAATTTTTATTCTAACGGCAGTATTTGCAAACCGAAAACCCGTAGAACAAATGATCTTTTTAACATCTTTTTTTCAAATAAATAAATGATTATTTTTATTATTACGATATTGTTTGAGTAACTGTAATTTAACTTATTTATATTCTAAGTCTTGTTTCCTGTTGTTCAAGGAAACTAGACTAGCAAGTCTCTTTACTATATTTTGAAACAATATAGGAAAGAGAATATAGGTATGATTCTCGTTCTAGGAATCAATTACTGTAATAGTCGAATTCAAATATGTATAAGAGAGATTGTGAAGACGTTATATTTCTAGGTACTGTTACCTAGATCTGGGTAGGGCTAAACAAAACAATGATAACCATTTTTTGTTTATTAAATAATAATAAAAATAAATTTGATCAAAGTAAAACTTGTATGTGCATCTTGAGACGTTACCTGTGACCGAGCATCAAGGAGCTACGACTAGTCTACGTTATTGAAGAAGTTAGCGCACTATACTTTTAAATTGCATTATTTAAGTTTTATTCGGCTTTATACGAGTATTAATTAGAAAAAAGCAAGAAAAGTTTATGAAACAAAAAAGGTGCTACTATTGAAAAATATCTATGATTGGTTTTAATAAGAAACCGACTTAAACTTAGATTATTAATTAACCTAATAATTTTCTGCTTGTTGATATTATTATTGCATAAAAACCATTGATTAATGAACTTGTTCTATTACTGTAGTATTGCTACATATAAGATTGTTATTATATAGTAATTTGGTATGTTGATAATATAAATATGTAATTATTTATTTAATTAATTACGACGGTCACAACCGGAGGATCCAAAATATTACAAATTCTTGACTTAATATTTAATAAGTATAACTAATTTACAAAGCTACGTGTGACTTGCTCCAAGTTGGAGACAAGACTGATTTAAATAAATGAAATTTTAATTAAAAGAATTACAGAATAATAAGTAGGACATACAAAGGTTTCAGATATCTTAGGGTTCCGCTCTTGGATTTCTATGAAGAATGCTTGATATATTGCACCATCGTCTAATCAGCGATTCCACGATGCATAGGAATATAATAAATGTCTTTTTTGCGTACCCACGATCTATTGGAATATAACAAATTACATAATAACCTTGACAATAAATATTGTTGTTATAATTAGATTTACGAATTTAGAATTATTTAGAACTATATATCATTGTTATTACTATTTAATTACCTAAGTAAATCTAATCACATACATCGCCACTAGTAACCAACGCCAAGTAGTAACCAGATTTAGAATTATAAGTTTGTTAAACAAATTCTCAGAATTTAACCCATTAAAGTACTTAAAGTTATCATATAAGATTATGTCACTGTAGTTTTGGTTTTATTAAATAAATGATAAGCAAAACACTTATTTATTTAACTTAAATAATAAGAATAAGACTAAGATAATTTTCAGAATATTTCAGAATTTTGTTTACAGAATATTAAATTTAAATTACTATTTGAAGCATAAAAATAATGAATATTTTAAAGAAAGTTGTATAAAATAATAGTCATAAAACTTTTCAGTTTATATTTTTATAGGAACTCAACTACAATTTACAAATAAGTTGGATGAAGCTTACTTTAAAAGTTTCGAGAGCTATTTTGTGAAGACGCGCAAGAAAAGTATCTACGATACAATGGGAGAAGTTCGTTCCATCAAATTCAAAGCTTATTTCATTGAGGTACATACTTAATTTGTAGGATTTCATGTGGCAACGGTATTCTATCTCTTTTGTCTATAATTAAAAAATATATATCATAGTTTATTAATAAAATTGACATCAAAATAATAAGTAAATTAATATATATATAAATATATAATGAAAAATAAACCGATACGGGCACCCTGCCCGAATCCCTATTCGAACCCGCAACTATTGATATGTTTATAAATATTTTCAAACCATAGGTAAATTATTAACTAATAATTAAAAAAAAATACCAACTTAAATGCAGAGTAGAAAATCGTTTGGCGTAAATTAAGTTCATATAACAAAAACGAATCAAAGCAATCATTTGGATCTTTGTTACAGCTGTGTAAATGTAGCTAAACAAAACATTGCAAAAGCAAGTTTTAGTGATAAAATAAGCCAATATATGGGTACCGTTAAAAACATGTAGTATACAGTTACCAACTATTCCCAACTATATTTTCTCAAACTGTAAGGAAAACCATTAACTTTACTCACTGTCCTAACATAACCTTACTTTTTGTTATTGGAAAAAGGGTAAAAGTTCACAGAGATAACATGATTTGATTATTCAACAGAATATCAGAACTAAACGTTAAAGAAGTTTTATCATTACATTAACATATATAAAGGATTTGTCTCATAAAAAAATAATATTATTACATTAAATTAAGTGTTATGGACAGCAGCTCACATCATAAACCGTTAATAAATGCAATAATTATTACAATAATTAAGTTACCAGCATAAGAAAGAGCCTTCACATAAAAAAAACTGATTGGAAAGGCTTTAGAGAATACTATAATAAAAACCTGAACCTGACAGTATAACTTAAAACTGACAATAAAACTTACAGTAAAACTTAAAAGAATGAACAAACAACAATAACAACAGTACCTAAAAACATCAAAGGTGAGAGAGAAGACATACAAGTAAACCTAAATACATTATAAGACCACGTTCATTGCATCATTACCTGCATGTGTACCAAATACTATCAGCCGTAAAAATATTTAAAAGTATGAATTATGGACAATAATAATAATAATTTTTGGAATATAGAAATATATGTAATTTAATCTGTCTTCTCTGAACAATAATAATTTGTCATTTTACATTAAGTTGTCATTTTACAGACCAACAATATTGCGAGTTGTTTTTAAATTGGTGAAACAAAAAATTATAATTGCTCAATTAAGACGATTGTTATATCCTTTACTACAGTACTTTGAAATAATTTACCAAAAAAATATAGTATTTTTACTTTCTTAATAAGATACTTGATCTGTGGCTTCAAATAAGCATTTAATGAGAAAAATATTATTTTACAAATAAATAAATTTTCATGTTGATGAAATCGAAATACTTACCGAGAAACAAAGTCTTTTTTAACCCCCGACTAAAAAGAGGGGTGTTATAAGTTTGACCTGTCGATCTGTGTACATGTGTGTCTGTTTGTAGCAATTTAGCGGACAAACGCGTAGATTGATTTGAATGCGGTTTTTTTCACTCAAAGGCTGTGTTTGTCGAGATTGTTCTTAAATATGATTGGTCGAAATAGAAACAGTAGTCTTCAAGATATTGACGTTTTATTGGTGAAAGGTCCTTATGCAATAATTAGCTGTTACCAGCGGCTCCGCCCACGCTATATAGTAAAAAAAGCCTTGTTATAAAGGCCAAAAGGTTTTTACACTTATTTACTCAGGTAAAGTACTTTATTAGGGATAGCTGTTGCCAGTGACTGCGTCCACGTAGACTGTAAACCATATATTGATATGGCTTATAATATTAGTCATAAAGAGTCACGGGCATAATATAAATCCCTTTATCATATTGCTATTAGTAATTGTAAATCATTTTAACTTTAAAAAAAGGTAACTCTTTTATATAAGTCTTAAATCATGTTACATACATTTACAATTTATTATATTGTGGATTCTAAAGGTAAACTATTTTATTAAATCGGTCCTGTAATTTCAGAGCCTATTTATTTCAAACAAACAAACAAACAATCAAATCTTTCGTCTTTATAATATTAGTGATGATAACGATGATGATGATTATAAAATATAGCATAGGCTTATTAAAGTTGTTGCGTCGGGGGACCGCTTAGTAAAGAACGCAAGTAAGTTACCAAGACAAATAAAGAAATTACGACATTGAATCATATAGTCTAAATCCTCAATTACAAACTTCGTAAAATAGACACCATCGTCAACGTACGTACAACGTCGACGCACGACGACTTTAAAAAGAACATAATAATATTATTTTTATTCTTTTTAGAGGTCTGTTTGTATGGGGGTTTTTTTAAGATTAAGAATGCTTAATTTTTGGACTGTGGAAAGTGTCATTACTCTTTAAATAAAATCAGTGTTTAAGGGAAATCATTTTAGAGATAAATGAGAATTTTACTTTATCACTATTGCTACCAATTATCGCAATGTGAGATAATAACGTAAAATTGTAGCAGTACAAGAGTTAGTTTGAAATATATAAGCATAATAGTATGCAATGAGAGTATTCGTGAGAGAACTAAAGGTACATAGCTTACCGGATCTCAAGATAAAGTGCCAATAGGCCGGTTACGCATATCGCAAGACCGATGACCGTTAAAAAAGACGGAGACCGCATCTTGGCAAGCATATTGTAGAAAACCCGCTGGTCCGATGATTTGTGAAAGGTCACCGGTAAAATCTGGATGAGGATAGCAGAAGACAGCGGATATCTAGCACAAAATAGGGGAGAACTGTGTCCAACAGTGGACCGCTATAAGTTAAAACGTATAATAGTTAAAAAAATATTATCCATAAAAGAACAGAAATAATAAAATCAAAAAATATTTTAAAATATAAATGTTATTCATCAATAATTTTCGTATCACACGCATTTTCACGATTTAACAAGAAATCCGTAGAGTGATAAGAATAATAAAATATGGGATCGGATTGGTTTCGGTGATTAAAAGCTAGGTACAAATCCTTTAAGCATTTATATCGTTACAAGGAGTAAGCCTAGTGACGTGTCTTACACTCCGTTAAATTTTATTGTGAGAGTAAATAGTATTTATAAATTAGAGTTTTCTTTAAATAAAATATGATATGTATGTACACTAATATAATTATTACAGTTCAATATGTTTAATCATACCATTTATGACGAATATGTAAATATATATTCGTCATAAGTCATTCTTAATATGAGGAAAATGGATTATTAAAGGCATTCAGCCTAATATAAGCAACAAATACTTTACATCCAGCCTCTTATCTCAACAGAAGAGAGGTAATGGTTATAAATAACATTTTATATATATAAAACACATCTACAAACTTAAATATAGATATAAAATGTCGTAAATTGAATTATATTATTATAACTAAAATATTCATTTTTAATTAAAGTCTATAAAAAAAAATAATACACTGTCTACTATTATTTAAAATAAAATGTATTTTTTTAAACGTTCTGTTAATTAAGTTGGATAAATGGAGAATTACATTTTCACTTTGGTAAATATATAATGTTATCTGAACTTCTTTCAAGCGTCATGGCTAATAATTTGCGTCCCGACTGTTGACTGGGTAATCCATTGGGATTACCCAGAGGATCACATTTTAATATTTTTTTAAAATAAGATTTTATTGTTTTATAAATGTATTTGATATATTATTCTAAAACTAACGTAAGCATCCAATACATAAAAACCAGCTGAAGATTATGGTTAAAATTTTTTCTTATGGATCTATCTCTCATATAAAAGAGAGTTTATATGATTAGGTCTATATTCTTTAGTTTTTTTTTCCTTTATGTAGATTTTGTTTTTTATTTCTTATTTCTGTTCTCAACTACCAAACTTAATTTTTTTACACTATTTCACATTTTATCATGAGTATTTTCATTATATGTTATATAAGATTACATTTATATTATGAATATTACTATATTTATAATAATAATAATATAATAATAATATTAATAATACAGGACAAGTTACACACATTGATCTAACCCCTAAGTAAGCCAATTATTTGCTTGTGGTAAAGGTGTTAGACAACGATACAAATACATAGAAATACACCTATAAAAACTCAAAATATATTTGAATAATATTAAAGTAATAAGAATTTAATACGTGGTGTTAAAACTATACTATTAACACCATGTTACTAGATTGATACAAAATTAACTAATTATATTATACTCAATACTTTCATTTATTGACCATTAGTCTTCGTTAAAAATAACGGTGGGGTTTTGTAATTTCTATGTTTGTGTTATATTTGCCACATATCTTCTCCTGTATCTTTGATATAATAGACAAAATTAAATATCTGCTTGCTTATGACTCTTTTCCAAACGAGATTGTTTTCAATTCTCGTTGGATGTTTTAACCTTTTACTATTTTAACTCTAAAGCGTGGAGTAGAACATTTATTAGTTTTTATTATTTCTTTCGATCTTAAACATTGTAGAATGCTATTATCCATAACTGTTCTTAACTTTATCATAGAAAGGGGTATTTCATCTTTAATTAAAATAATTTATTATTCTGAGAGCATAATATTTTACCCATGATACATATTTTCTCCTAGAAAGCTGAAGAAAGAAGAAAAATAAGTTTTATTTTCTCTTAAAACTTATCAAAGTTTTAAGAGAAAATAAAACTTATTTTTCAATATTAGATTTTGTCAAATATTTTTATAGTGTGGGGGTCGAACACTCTACCTCCGTGATAGTTGGATCATAGCGCCAAACAATTGTACAGTTATTTTAAACACATATATTATTTTACTTATCGAATGCAGAAATTACAAAGAAAATTGTTAACAAAATTGTGTAAATAAAGAAAAATGTGTTGAAGGTTAATAAAATATAATAAATAAATTTGCCAATTACATTTACTGACTTTACGTTCTTAATCGGCTTAACAGCTTCAAATGTGCAATTAATGGTTCTTTATCTGCAACATTCGTATATATTTTTAAACGAAATCAATTTTAGTATTCTTGGTCGACTAAGTATAACAGTTTTTGTAGTTTCCTGTAAATGTTATTATACGAGAGAAGATTAACGGCTAAATTTTGTTTGGGTATGTAGCCCATGTTAGAATTCGACTACCGTTGGCCTGTCCTACCTTCCCAAGTTTCGTAAGAGAACACTTAGACTTCAAAATATCGTAGATTCACGCTGCTAGATCCAGACAGTAGTATAAATGAGAAGAATCAACCGGTATTATAGCACGTACGAGAATAATGTGAAATAGTGACCCAGCGACAAAATGTGAAAAACTGCAATTGTCATCTCCAAAATTTGATAGATAGGTAAATAAGTGTACCTCATGAAGGTACAGGTACTATGCAGATGAGAGTGGTATTCGAGAGGTCGTAATTTGGAGTCCAGCTGTTTTTTTTCATTTATTTCTATCTATGAGTATTCATACCACAGAAAACATTTGCCTCTAACAGCGGTTTCTAATATTCCAACTATAAAAAAAAAAAACAATCAAATTTCACATAAGGAAATTTATTCCACAATCTTGATGATTGGTGGTAGAAAGTCCTTTAAAACCCAACCTATTGATGATTGCAATACATCCAGGTAGTATAGTTGTGTTCAATGCAATAGTTAAAAATGGGTGCAGAAATAAGACTGGACCCTATAAGGACTAGCTTTTCTCGACATGGTGTCCTGAACACATTTTTCATTTTTGTTAATACAAAACTAGGTTAATGCTTGACTACATTTCACCTGATGAAAAGTGGAGACATAATCATAGGTGGTAAGGCGCATTAACCTAGAAACCTATTCACTCTTTTCTTGAAGACCAAACCGTCTATTTTCAAGGCTGTGGAGATAGGTTTCAATCAATTCAGGGTCACCTTTTTGCTTGCCTCACAATTGAGTCCAAAACCGCAAGATGAGACTTTGCAGCACCAGCAAATACGTGACCACAGTACTCCACATACGACCGGATCTGAGGTTTGTATAATACAAGTAGCTATCCCGGTGTAAAGTACTGTCTGACCTTTGCAAGAAAGGCAAGGTTTTCTGCTGCTCCTACTCTGGACTCAATGAATCAACCAAAGTGAAGCCGGTTACTGTATTACAAGGATATATTTTGGAAAGTAGGAGCCAAGGTGAAAGGGTTCCTTTTGACGGTGAACGAACACATCTGCATTTTGGTGGCGTTGAATTTGACAAGATTGGCATTGCCCCCCCCCAGGCGGTGGCTGCCTTAAGTTTGTCATTCAAACGTTGCACCATGGCTTCTCTTTCAGATTGTACCTCATTTCTACTAGCCCGAGTACTTGGCAGATATCTTTCTACAACTGTGCTATCGTCTGCATAGCCACAGATACCGGGTTCCAGCAGATTGTTACTGTGCAGCAGAAAAAGAGTTGTAGAAAGAACAGAGCCCTGTAATTTATTGTCAATGTTTCTGAGGAACATCCGTCGACAACTAATTGGAGGAATCTCTGGCTCCGAAAGTCTGTTACCCCGCCAATCAAACCAGGAGGTATACCAATCGCTGAAAGCTTGCTTAAAAGGCTCGCATGCCAGACCCTGTCAAATGCTTCGAGACGTCCAGGGAAACGGCGACCGCTTCTCCGTTCCTCTCGATGGCCTCGCCTAAAATGTGTGTAGCGTGCGCTAGAAGATCCCTACCTATTTCAGTGAAACCCGTACTGTCGGTCACTGAGGAGATCGTTATTTTCTAGGTACGCTAGAAGCTGTGGGTTCAACACATGCTCCATAATCTTGCAGAGTATATAGGTGTTTCAAATAGGCCTATAATTGGCAGAATCTGACTTTTTGGGCACGGGTTGCACGTTGGCAAGCTTCCAGAATTTTGGCACTATTCTAGTCATGAAAGAGAGGCAATACAGACGTGTCAATAAAGGAGACAACTCAGATGCGCTTATCTGAAGCATTCTGCTTTAGATAAGCGCATCTGAGTATACCATCAGGTCTGGTGGCTTTATTCACATCTAAACTACACAATACCTCTTTGTTTGTGATGCAAAATTCAGGCATCAAAATGCCACAACGAGGAAGATGTGCTAGAGAAGTATTGCCAGTGTCTGGATGCGAATTATTAGCAAACAGAGAAGCAAATATATTCACTTTCTCTGTTGCTGTGTGGGCCAGGGATCCATTCGGCTTCAGCAGGGCAGGCAGTGGGGGTTGGCAGAAGTTCAACCTGGTCGCTTTGGCAAGAGACCAGAAAGCTCGACTGCCAGTTGGTCTGACAGAGAGCCTTTCGCCATTCTTAGCGATTCTATCGAGACTTTCCGCAATGCCTTTTTGTAGGACTTAACAGCTTGGTTAAAGGCTCTCTTTTTGAAACTTACATCCGGAGGTTTGAGGCTTCGAGCATCAGCCCAAATGGGGTATGCCGAAAATTTTCGGTCTTCAGCACGACCACATTCGGCATTTAAGCATGGGCGAGCTTTGCCACCGACGGGTACGTCAGTAAAAGGAATAAAATACTCCATTGCCTTATGCATCACATCGGTTATGGCATCCGCAAAACTCGACGGATCAAAAGAAGAGAAGCAGAGCTGCCTCCAAGGATAAGACGCATGATCATGATCGGTCTTCTGGTACGGGAACAGCCAGATCCGATGGCAGGAATTAAAGTCTCCCAAAAAGACGAGCTGCGCTGAAGGGTAACGATGTAAAGCCATTTCAGCAGCCTCACCTAGATACTCAAATAATCTAGTTGTCTCCCGCTCACGGCTGTGCGAACGATATATGCGGCTACTCTGTCTCAAGGTGGTGGTGGACAGGTAAGAAATTGGAGTGCAAGCCCCTGGTAATAGGAAGGTGCATTTTGAGTGAGGAGGAGTGCAAACGCTGCATAAACTTGTTATTTTGTTATTTTGGTTGTACTTTTTCGTTTTTTTTTTATCGAACCCGACGTCAAAATTGGAGATGTCATGCCACTGAGAGACTTGTTTGGAGACTTTCGTGGGTGGCTGACCCTCTTAAAATGGGGTCTTCGACAATCCAAATGGATTTTTATCATACGCCATCAAGTGTAGTGTTAGCTCATACTTAGGTGATCCTGTCGGAAAAACTTATTAATAAAAGTACTTGAAAGTACTTGAAAGTTCAAATTCTGATTCTGATTCTGAATGAACTTTCAAGCAAGTTCAAATTCAAGTTCAAGTTCGAGACTACTAAGTCCGATTATTTCCAGCATAGTTCAATGTATGCAGTTTGCTCTTAATTTACCTGAGTTCTATGTCTTACTAAAATAAGAAGCAGAGATCTCTAAATCAATTAGATAACATTTTTATATAAATGAAAAGATAAATTTTATGGCCAGATATATTAAATTCTGAAGTATCTAAATGAAACTTTAAAGTAAAAAGCCTTTATATCAGTATAACACTAATATGATTTAATTTTGAAAAAAAATGTTTCAACAAACAAGTTCTTACTAATTATATAAATCAATAAAATTTCATAAAGAGTCGAAAAAGTAAATCAACCTGAGAATTATTTTTAAGTGCGCTGAATAAACCGTTTAAAGTTACATGAATATTTTCATATAGTGCAGCTGCTAGCGCGCTTAACAAAAATATGGCATTTGCTGATAATTCTATTTTCGTCAGGGGTCAGTTAAGTATTTATTATGTTCGGACTAACTAGTGAGCAACAACGTAGAACTTGAATAACAATAAAGTAACGGCTTAAACTGGCGTATAATGAAATTTACATTTCAAATTTAAAATTTAACCTGAATCATCAAGCCACTTACAAGCCACCTACTGACAGAATTGACCACAACTTAAAAAACGTTTCTATAAGAACTATCCACTAATACCAAAGAAACGTGAGAACATTTTTTAGACCAATTAAAAGTAATATTCTTTAACAATGTGTTGGGCACAATCAATTTGGCTGTGGTTGTTGTTTATCGAGGTTTATTACCGAGGAGCATCGGTAAAAGTGTAAGGGAATACTTTTCGGATATCAGGAATAGGCGTAAATCGAATCAACATCCCATAGATAAGCCCAATTTTATCACAAACTTTCGGTAATAAACAAAGTTACATTCCAAGAATATGTTACATCCTAATTTTAATAGAGAAGGTGGTCGGAGACTATCTAACACATTTGGACTCACTTTTTAAAAATATAAAACCTCATGAATCTGTGACCCCATTTGGAACCTCAAGGTACTGTTAGTGTGTTCTGTGTGCATCCTGAACTCTATGACGAGAATCTCAAAACCGTTTGAGTTACATGACGAATTAACTAACTCACTGTCAGACACCCCCTACATCTGTGACCGCATGTGGGACCTCAAGATACTGTTAGTGCGTTATGTGTGCGTCCTGAACTCTACGACTGGAATATTCGAAACTGTTGGAGGTAGATGACTAAATAATTAACTCACGGACATACACCTACATGTTGTTTTTCTATGAACACATTTAAATTAATTTAATTTGCATTAAAAACGTCGGGTCGGGTAAAATTAAAAGTTTGAAATGTAAATTTAATTATATGCTTGCTACAAGTAGTTTTGTTGTAATACAATTTACAAATACTACATATTTATTATAATCTTTCTGTCAATAACATTTAGTTAAAAATTAATAAAAAATATATATAGACGAGAGACGAAGCTTCTTAGCAATCCATGGACTCACCGTGCGGGTGCCGGGCCCATCGCGTTGCAAGGAGAGGAGTGCAAGCAGTGCCTGGGACTTGCGACCCAGGAGTAGGTTTAAAGGACCCCTTTATTATGCGCAAAAACGCTCACCTTCACCCTCCAGACTCCTCTCCCTACCTAACCAAATTTGGAAAGAACCTACTAATGCCGCCTTTGAAGTACGTTCTAGAAATGAACCGATGCTTTTTCTAGAAAGGCCAAGATCTTTAAGTAGGCTATAGAGAGATTTTGCTGTTATACCTCTCGCTCCCACTTCTACCGCGTACAAACTAACTATAAATTTATTCCTGATCAGTTCGTTGGTTAGTTCGTAATACTTATTGAGCTTGAATGTGTGATCCCTTGGAATGTTTGTTTCCCAAGGAACAGTAAGCTCCACAAGTATCACGCGCCTCAGATGTTTCGAATACAGGAATAAGTCCGGTCTGGATGACGAAACGCCAGCATCCCCAGGGATTTTGTAATGCTTTTCATACGTGTCCATCATGAGAATCCAATCAGGAGCCGCGCCTAATATTGAATAAGGCTTCGCTTTTGATTTTTTGGAGGAGCCTTCTTTTACGAATTCTATAGATCGTTTGGTGGTTGTTATACCCTTCCTTATATATTTTGCTCTTTAGGGTAACCTTGACTATATTGCATATAATAGTTTATACAACCTTATTTAATTTAATATATTATATAAGGTTATTTTTAATTAGTTCACCACGTCTTGCATGCAGCCTCTCTACATCAATCCTGACAACATTTGTTCTACGACTTTTTAAATTTTTTTTTTTTAATTTGAATAAGTAAAAAGAGGAAGCAATTTTTTTTATTTTCGTGATTTTGTGTTGTTTATCAAGATTTTTAAAAAGTCGTAGAACGAATGTTGTTGGGATTTATGCAGAGAGGCTGCCTGCAAGAGGTGGTCAACAAATTACAAATAACCTTATATAATAAAAAAATATCATTCATCTACGTTATGAAAATACCGAATCTTAGATAAAACTTATGATATTAAATTGTTTTGTTTATATTATTATGGAAGCTTACAATTAGTTTAACTAAAAGAAATGTTAACAATTAGTTTAACAATCTTTTGATTATCATAAAATATCTATAAATAAAATAACTTTAATCCACAAATGATTTGCCCTATTCATGTTATTAAGTTCTTGTTTTATTATTCTTATAAAGTTAAGGTTCGTATGTTAATCTTTACAAAACCCGTTATTTGTTTCTTTTACTGCTATTTTGGTATAATACATACTCTTATTTACTACTACTTACTGTTTATTCTTAATAGTTTTACAATCATTTAAAAGTAATACACTTTTTTTGTTTTAATGATTCTTTTAAAAAATATATTATAATAGCATTTTGCACTACCTAACTTTCACTGAAAATTTAGTTTTATTGCCAATTTCCAAGAAACATAGATAAATTCAGATTTGACCAAATATTTCTTAAGATCTTATGTTACGATTCGATCGGTTAAAACATAATGCGCAGTTTATATTTTGAGGGGTTACACTATACTAGTTACAAAACTTCGAGTCAATTATTTTTTTTCACTTAAAGAGGATACAAATTGAACCATCTTTTACACATACTATTCAGATACAGATTATTGACGTACTCTTTTAGATATATGTACTATTAATTCTCTACTAATTTTAAAAGTTATATACAATTTCAATCAGCTCAGAATACAATTACTACTATCGAGAGCTATTTATATTTTAAGCTTAAATCCCGCAACAAAATTTACAATTCTCTAGGTACGATTATATATTTTCACAAAATATTTTGGTTATAATGAAGCCTTAGATAAAACAATTTATTAGTATTTTTTTTTTTTTTTTTTTTATATGATCTAGGGCAATGCTTGACTACATTCCACCTGATGGTAAGTGGAATGTAGTCTTAGGTGGTAAGGCGCATTACCCTAGCAACCTATTCACTCTTCGCTTGAAGACACCCACATTGTATTCGGTCGGAAATACCGACGCAGGCAAGCTGTTCCAATCCTTTGCTGTACGCAGTAAAAATGAGGAAGCAAAGCGCTTCGTTCGGACAGGTGGAATGTCCACAACAAAAGGATGAAAACCTGCCGTGCGTCGGGACGTCCGGTGATGGAAGGGGAACGGGGGAATTAAATTGTGTAATTCCAGCGCACACTCACCAAAATGTATCCTATAGAATACTGAGAGGCTAGCAATTCTACGCCTGTGCTCAAGGCTTTGGAGGTCGGCTCCGACCAATTCGGGATCGCCTATAAGCCTCTTTGCTCGCCTCTCAATTGAGTCCAGAACCGCAAGATGAGACTTTGCGGCACCAGCAAATATGTGACCACAGTACTCTACACACGACCGGATCTGTGCTTTGTATAAAACAAGAAGCTGTCCCGGTGTAAAGTACTGCCGAACCTTCGCCAGAACGGCAAGCTTTGCTGCTGCTGCTCTTGCTCTGGACTCAATGAACCGACCAAAGTTGAGGTTCGAGGAAATCTCTAAGCCTAACAACTGAAGCCGGTCACTGTATTCCAAGGATACATTCTGGAAAGTAGGAGCCAAGGTGAAAGGGCTCCTTTTGGCGGTGAATAGACACGTCTGCGTTTTGGTGGCATTGAACTTGACAAGATTGGCATTGCTCCATGCGGAGACTGCCTGAAGTTTGTCATTCAAACGTTGCACCATGGCTTCTCTTTCAGACTGTACTTGATCTCGACTAGCCCGAGTACTCGGCAGATATCTTTCTACAACTGTACTGTCGTCTGCATACCCATAGATACCGGGCTTCAACAGATCATTAATGTGCAGCAGAAACAGAGTTGCAGAAAGAACGGACCCCTGAGGCACTCCGGCATTTATTGTCAAGGGTTCCGAGGAACACCCGTCGACAACTACTCGGAGAGATCTGTGGCTCAGAAAGTCCGTTACCCAGCCGATCAGACCAGGAGATATACCATACGCTGAAAGCTTGCTTATAAGGCTCGCATGCCAGACCCTGTCAAATGCCCTCGAGACGTCCAGAGAGACGGCGACCGCTTCTCCGTTCTTCTCGATGGCCTCGCCTAAAATGTGAGTAGCATACACTAGGAGGTAACCAGTAGACCTATTACGGCGAAACCCGTACTGTCGGTCACTGAGGAGATCGTTACCTTCTAGGTATGCTAGTAGGCGCGAGTTCAATACACGCTCCATAATCTTGCAGAGTATGGAGGTGATTGAAATCGGTCTGTAATTGACAGGGTCGGCACGGCTGCCTTTTTTGGGCACGGGTTGCACATTAGCAAGTTTCCAGGATTTCGGCACTATTCCAGTGCAGGCAGAAATTCGACTCGATCGCTTTCGCAAGAGACCAGAAAGCTCGACTGCCAGTTGGTCTGACAGAGAGCTTTTCGCCATTCTTAGCGATTCCATCGAGACGAGCCTTCCGCAATGCCTTTTTGTAGGACTTGGCAGCTTGGTTAAAGGCTCTCTTCTTCGAACTTACATCCGGAGTTTTGCGGCTTCGAGCATCAGCCCAAATGAGATATGCCGAATGTTTTCGGTCTTGAGCATGACCACATTCGGCATTAAACCATGGGCGAGCTTTGCCACCGATGGGTACGTCAGCAAAAGGAATAAAATACTCCATTGCCTGATGCACCACATCGGTTATAGCATCCGCGCAACGCGACGGATCCAAAGAAGAGAAGCAGACCTGCCGCCAAGGATAAGACGCAAAAAAGTGCCGCATCTCATCCCAATCTGCTGACTTGTATTTCCATACTCGCCTAACACCATGAGGTTCGAAAGCTGGTGGGGAATATGTAAACACAGATTTCACCAGACAGTGATTGGAGGTTCCCAAGGGAGAGGTAATCTCTACCCGATACCTGTCCGGATCAGTTGTCAGCAGAAGGTCCAGGCAATTGGCTATATGGCCTACCACATCTGGTACCCTTGTCGCTTGCTTCACCAGCTGAAAGAGGTCCAAGGACAACGCAAAGTTCCGCGCTTCTCTTCCAGCATGGTCGGTCTTCTGGTACGGGAACAGCCAGTCCTGATGACAGGCATTAAAATCCCCCAGAAAGACGAGCTGCGCTGAAGGAAACTGATGCAGAGCCATATCAGCAGCCTCACCGAGATACTCGAATAATCTAGTTGTCTCCTGGTCACCGCTGTGCGAACGGTAAACACAGGAATACAGGATTTTTTTGTTTCCTGTGTCTACTAAAACCCATAAAGAAGAAAAAGTGGGGTCATCAAGGTGACGGAGACGCTGGATACAGAGGTCGTTCCGCGCATACACGCAGACTCCGGCACGTGAGCGAAAGTTGTGCTCTAACGTGTATCCGGGATAATCCAGGTGCGCAGCGCTTAAGGGACATTGTATCTGCGTCTCCGTCAAAAAGAACAGGTGCGGTTGTTCTGTCTCCAGGTGGTGATGGACAGGTAAGATATTAGAGTGCAAACCCCTAATATTACTAAGGTGCACTTTAAATGAGGAGGAGTGCAACCGCTGTACAAACTTTTTCCTTTTACGGTTTTTCTTCATGATAAAAATAAATAAAGGTGAATAGGGATGGGAAATGGCAGTTGAACGAGGCGGTACGTATCAAACCCGACTTCGAAATTGGTGATGTCTTGCCGCTGGGAGGCTAGCCTGGAGACTGCGGGGACGCCCGAACCCCCCCAGGGATCGCCATCGGGCCTCCTCGCCTGGTCGCCAACCAGCACGATGGAGCCACCCTGGGATTTTTCGCAGCTGGCGGGGCAGCCTTTCGTGGGTGGCTAACCCACTAATTGGGCCCCCAACTATCTGCGGGCGGCCAGCGGAAAGCCGTCGCTTCGGATCCCGCTACCCTCCTCGACTAGACACCCGACAAAACAAACACCAACTCGACGTCAACCGGTTCGCCAACGTACCGCAGCTGTTCAGACCCATTTCCCATATACGGCTTCATCGAGCAACGTGCCGGAACACGACTAGGTCGCTTTGCGGCACGACTTTGCCCGATGGGTGGTAACTTTGCCGGCGACCCGATGTTATGGTCTACCACCAAGAAAATATTAATTTTAACTGTAATACTCTAAAGGGAAATCAACTATTATCTTCATGGCTGAATATTATTTGATATTACATGCTCCACATTCTACGATACTTATATCATACGTCTATTATGACAAAGAGAGTAGAAAGACGACTAGTATAAGTTGAATTTGTGGGCAATCAAATGTTGTTAAATATTTATTAAACAGCTGAATTGAATAATATAAAATAGTTTTCATTTAGACATTTGCAAACAAGTATTGGCCATAAATGTTATATATATATTCTGTTATCTTATAGTTAACAAATATTCCTATTTCATTACCAAAAGATTGTCCATTCTTTACTTTAGCTTAGAATAATTTACATCGTGGCATTTGTGTCAACACTGAATTAAAGAGAACCTTCGCATTAAACTGTCAAGTCACTAATGGCGCTGTTACTAACCTTCATTTAATTGTATAGTTGTAAATAAATGAATTTGATTGTTTATTCGTTAACAATGAACTAGTGATTGTAGACTTATATATTTTAAAACCTAAAAGAAAAATAAAGAATAGTATTTATTAGGTTCAAGTTTTATTTTGAAGTTTTTACTTTAGGTCAAAGTATTTTTTATGAAACGTAAAAAACGATAGTAAACTAAAGTATTGTTTAGAGTTATTTGTATCTCTGTAGTTTTATTTTATTTAACCATTAAAAGATCAAATCATTATAACATCTTTTTGTACTAAATAAGTGTAATATCGTTTCTTTCTTATGTTATTATGTTATAAGTATTTCGAAAGTATACAACTAAATACAAACTACAGAAATAACGAGTCCATAATGAGTAAAAAAAACTCGTCCGATTAACAACTTTAATTACTTTAATAGCAGTTTAACATGTATTCAAAAATAATTTATGCCAATCTAAATATTTAGCAAAGATTTGCAAATAACCGTAAAAATAATGTATAATCCCCAATTGCAATTTAGGAATGTAAATATAAATTACAATTTAGTTTACCTTAAAACAGTTCCGAAACATTTAAGGATACAAAAATGTCAATCATAAATAACTTAACGCAACATACAGTTGTCCGTATGTGAAACAATCTTGACGTAAATCTAATCCTATTCCTATGCTTTATATGTCTATGTGATTTATTAATCGTAACAGCAAATGAAACCTTAATGGGAAACTGTATTCTTTTAAAATTAAAAGGTGAATCTTTGGGAATCATTGGAAACCAAGGTATGAGCATCGTTTGACCAGTTGGTCAAACCAGCCAGCCAACCAGCTGGCAGTTGCCAGCTACAAAAATAACTACTATCACATTATTACAAAGAAAATTAATTCGGAGTCTGGTTTCTTTACACAAATATGGTGGTTTAGGTTTCTGAGCAAAATAGTTGGAATACCAGTTTTTAATTTTAAGCAATGCTGTTGAAGGCCACTCGGATTTATGGGAATAAGAAACTCTTGTGGATAATGTAACGCATCTTCTTGATCCATTACACTACCCTGGAAGCTTACTTAGAATTATGTCGTTAATTTTGTCAATACTTCCATTTCTTGCCACCAATATTGCCCTTTGACTCATCCGTTGATAATCTTTTTGTTGTAATTGCACTACATCTGGGTAACTTTTTCACTTAAATCATGATCAATATGAATTTTTGTTTTCACAATGAAAACTTTGCCGTCTCTTATTATAGCGAAAAAATTCAGTGATTCCACCCATTAAGAGATTAAGAGATCTTTGTAATTAAAAGTAGACTTCTTAAACTTCTGATGGATATTGAAGGTCCTATATTCTACACGGACAATATTACAGTATCTAAAATATACAAAATTGATTCAATATAATATGTTGCACTTATAGTTTTAAGAATAATTTCTCTATTTAAATAAACACAAGTGAAGACGATGACCTCTTTTTGTATTTTATATACAGAGAACGTTTAGTAAATCCTTTGGAGACGTGTCTGGCTCTAGAGGACCCGTGTGGAGAAAATAAAAAAGTACAAACAAATCTTATATGTTTATTCCCGGAGTTGCGGTGGACTTACTTATGGAGTAAAATTGTCTTTCATTTGTACGAATAAATAATAATAGCAATGTTATTTCTCACAAGAAAATGAAATATTGTGCGTAATTAACCATTAAATTTAAATGAAATTATTACATTACTAATATATTAAATGGAATTTACTGAATTCATATATATAATAATTATGATGATATAGATGAGCTTAGCTGGCATGATTACTATTTCTTTACGCCCTTCAAGTTAGTTAATGTCGTTAGTATTGTTGTTCTGAGGAGAGGTTTTTTGAAATTAGTGTAACACTTTTAAATTAATAAAAAACATTTGTTACTCATAATGTAGTAGAAATCCATTATCCATTATCCATTTTAGTTTATCATATAATTAATTAACTTTTTAGCTTTATAATTTTACTACGACATGTAAATTGAAAGCTGTTCTGTGAAATAATAAACAAGTATATAATAATAAAAATAGCATAGCTTACTCTTTGTAACGGCAGAGTGCAGATTTAATAGCGCATTACGAATTTACTTCTTAACTTTTGTTAGAACCTGGGCCTAAGTCACTAACTTCGTGCAGAATTCAGTCTCAACCATGTGCAAACAAAACATGTAAACTCTCAGTAAAATCATCACGACAGACCATTCTAGATCGCTTAAAATAATCTATGAATTAATTTGTTAATTTCTATAACTTGATTATGTGAATAAAACAAAACTAAATAGTATCAGCTTGACTAAGAAGGCATTCAGTAGTTGGTCTAATAAATATAGTGTTTTACAATACAATCTTTTATATAATACTAGCTCTTGTCCGCGGCTTTGCATGCCTTAAATTCGTAGTAAAACAATTCCCTTTTCTCTTTTATATGGCTTGTTTTAAGTGATACAATCAAAATTACGACATCAGCAGACATCGGTTACTGTCAAAAATCTTTTTAAAGTTTTTAATAAGGATACAATATTAGATATTGTATTTTTTTATACATCTCTTGTTTTTACTTATGCGCCCATTTAAATATAATAAACAGAGTAGTTAATACCCATTCGAACCATATATCGCTCTTATAGATTTTCATTGAACATAATCAAAATATGACCATGTAAACTTAAGGAATTCTGAGCTACACAATCGACGTAATTGTGACCATCAACTTGCATTTCTGGTTTTATTAAAATAGAAAAATATATTTTGAAAGCTAAATAATACATTCATAAAAGCCATTTTAGAGACGGTTTGCACGGTTTTATACCATAGCGCGCCGGACGATTGAACCGCCCCAAACGCGATGACCCTTTATTTTAAATCTGTAATATCTTCAAAATATTAATTTAAATTACATGCTTTAAAGGGCTATATTGTTTAATATTAAATGAAAAAAATATTTAGGTTACTTAATTAGATAAGGATTAAAGCTGTATTGCTTAAAATCGCTTCGTAAATAAGCCACTATTTCTCGTAAAAACTAGAAGATAAAAATTGGCTATTGTGGGTTTTCCCTAAAAGATAAGCATATACCATCGCGGACTTTCTTGTAGAACTTTTTAAGGTAAACAATACTTAGTACATTATTTCGATCTATATCGTAAAGTTCAGGCAGCGTTTGCAATGTAAGCGCTAAACTATATGTTTGCTTACGACTTCGCGTTAGAAATCTTGAAATTATCAGTAGTTCTCTAATATATTAAGCATGTTATTATACATATAAACCTTCCTCTTGAATCATTCTACCTGTTAAAAAAATCATCAAAATCCGTTGTGTAGTTTTAAAGATCTAAGCATACATACAGACATAGGGACAGACGCGGAAAACGATTTTGCTTTATACTATAATATAATAATAAAAGTATATATGACTTTTAAAGTTCAGGGTCAGATTATGAATAGCCTTAACAGTTGGCTTTAAACTTTAAAGAAATGATGCTTTGATAGTCAATCTTGAAAGTTAATTGAAAAAGTTAAAAAGTTTTTTGACTTGATTCGATAATTCGTTAGATGGGCCAATCAATTAAGCGAATTGATCAGATAGACTAAAGTAGATCTAACAATACCTATAAAACCTCGATGTGCCTCCAATGATTGATAGAAATTATCGAACTTTAATTTTAAAAGGTTAAAGTTTTAGAATCTAGCGTGATATGTTTTTTTTATGTTAATTACATAACAAAATATTATATACATTTCACAGTTTTGTGCTTAATATTTAGTTCGATCAGGCAAAGTAACTGAAAGGTCTTGGAACATCTATTTAGAGGCAGTAAGAATCGCGAAACACTTATTAATAGGTTGTAGGGTACTTTTAGATAGAGGTCAACACTCGCGTCGCCACGATAGAAATCATACGGGAAGCGGTTAGTCTTTCAGTGCGGAAGGGTATAACGACCACCTAACGATCGGTAGAGTTTGTAATAAAAGGCTCCTCAAAAAAATCAATACTGAAGCCTTATTCTATTTTAGACGCGGCTTGATTCGACTCTTTTGATGGACACCTGTGAAAAGCAATACAAAATTATTGGTGTTTCGTTATCCAGATTGGACTTTTCCTATATCCATAACATTTAAGGCGCGTGATACCTGTGTAACTTACTACACATCTAAGCTTAATAAGTATAACGAAGTAACCATAGAATTATCCAGAAATAAATTTATACGAGTTAGAAGTGGGAGTGAGAGAGTATAACAGCAAAATCTCTTTTAAACTTACTACGAGACCTTGTCTTTTCTAGAACTGGCATCGGCTAATTCCTAGAACGTATTTTAAAAACGTCAATAGTAGGTTCATTCAAAATTTGGTAAGTTGAGAAAGAAGTGAGGACCGTGAAGGTGAGCGTCTATACGCGTCATAAAGGGAAGACTTCAATGTATATAGTAAGCGTAAATACTTAATAGTTTTCACTATTTTAAAATACTTTTACTGCAAAGAAGGAGTTACTGTTTAAAATAAGTTCTTAAATATAACATTCAATAATTCTTATATTGAATTGAATTCACTATTGTAAAATATTCCAACAAAATAAGCTGCTTAAAACTTAAAAAGATCTTAGTTATTATTTAGTATGTTTATAAAATATATGAAAGTCTAACGAAGTATTGTTTTATTTCATCCTTAAGATATTATTATATTTTTTTTGTGACAATCAGACAAGTAAAACAAGCTTTTGTGGGCTTACTATGTTAATCAGAAAATAGAAAATCATTAACTGTTGAACAAAGTGTGTCTGTGTCTGGGTATAGTTAGTGTCTGTAGTTTATATGGATTAAGGACACGCTTACAAAATTTAAAGTTAGCAAATCGCTCCAGAGAGATATATCTCACGTACGCATGTATAATGATTATATTATTGATGTATAAGTATGTCTATATTAAACATTGAATTAAATTATATATTATTATATGATAAAAGTATTAGTATAATAATAAAAGGGGAATACCGAATTCACTAGTTTTAGGTGAATACCGAAGTATTCATCTAAAAATAGCGGAATAGATAAAATAAGAAGGTCCAAGTAAAACATACAGGTAATTCTAGATATGCTGGAGTGAATAATATGCATAATGCAGCAAATAAAGCTGGGTGTTCAAGTATGTGCTAGTTTTGTTGCTTCTGATAAGATATTACCGTCAGACTTGAAGGAATGATCTGACCGTACCCTGATGGATGGGTGCCAGTGGATCTCCTAGATGAATAGAGCTGGGTGCGCCGTGTATGGCCTCATTTTGTGGCTTTTGATGAGATCTTACCACCAGACTTGATGGAGTGATCTGAAGGTACACTAATGGATGGATGCTAGTGGATCTCCAAATCAAATGGAGATGGGTGCGCCGAGTATGGGCTTCTACTGTTGCTTTTGATAATTTTAGGCATAGTCGTAAACGTGTCCTTAACTTCTCGCTAACCTCATTCCACTTTTCATCATTGATTAATCTTATCAGATTTTATGTTGTAGCTTTGTTTTATTTATCTTATAATATTAATTAATGGTTTACTTTTCATGAAATATATACTACCTTAACCACTTTGATATCCATTTTATAGCCAAGTGGCTATTAAATTTGACAATGATAATTATTATTTGGTTTAAAAAAAATGTTAATATACTACACGGAGTTACGTAAAACAAACTACAAAAATAACTCTGTCATTTTAATATTTACTTCAATTATAGTTAGTATTATTATACATTAATTCATTGCCTTATAAATCTATATTTTCTCCCTGCGATATTTTTGTTATACTGATCTATTACCTCCCAAATATAACCAATTGACAAGGCAGCAATGTAATTGAAATCATTAATAATCATTAACCAATTGTATTCAATTGAGAATCGTAGGCACGCCTCAGCTGTTGACGTTAGATTAATCTGGCCAAAAATTTATAAGCATGCCATCTGCCAACTACTATTAGCTGTAACAATATAATATCAAGAATAGGAGAGCATAATACATTAATCAATATTATGTTCTTAAAAATAGCAACTTATTTATGTCATGAATATTATAAAAAATATTAATAAACTTATTCTGTGCATAAGATTCTGTTGAGAAAATGATTAAAATCATAAGGGTTAACTAAATAAATTTAACTAATAATAATTCAATTTAATTATTCAAAAATACATAGAACAATAATCAGCATAGTATTTATAGTTATAATATATATTATAGTTCTATCTTTATATTTTGACAACAATATATGAACTGTAAATTACTACTATTAATTATAATATTCTTATTTGTAGGCTGTAATTTTTTTCTAAGTTTTATAGGTTCTGCCATAGTTTGAAATGCCATAACTTATAGAAGAATCCACTCCTCATACTCCATAGGACCTAAATCTGACCCTTAAGCTGTTCCTTTGGCAGTGACAATTAGTTTTATTTATTTTCATGATAATTTTTTAACAACTCCAATGCAGGGCCTTGTATAACATTTTGCTGAATTTTGTTATAGACTAAGTATTTTTTATTTATTTTCATGGATGCTCGTGCAAAATACATGTATGACTATGGCAAGAATTACGTTACTAATGATTTTATTGAGCCTCTTTGATAAATAAGTGGGTTCAAAAATTGTTTATTTATGTTTTTTTTAATTTATTTATATGAAAGCTGATTAAGCATAAGGTAAAAATGATACTAAGCAAGGTTAGGAGTTTGGTATTCTTGTATAATACAAGTAATTAATATTGAATTTATTACAATTTTTATTTATTTTGGATATAAACAAATTCAATTTTTTTTTTTATAACTTTATATTATTTTTTACCAAGTTTAATGTTTTATTAAAAATAAAACATTTTCAAGTGTGAATGGATAAAATCTAAGTAATAAATAAGTTAATATTAATAAGTTTATTTTAGAATTTAAAACAATAGGAAGAGACGCAGATTCTTTGGATTTATGTAAATACATAATATTCGACATGTTTATATTACTAGAAAAAGTAGTATTGGTTAAACAAAATTGTTAAACATATTTCTCCGAATCAGTACTTTATTTAGTAAACTTAAATAAAAATAAACTTAAATTAAAACAACGCTACTACGTTTTTCTCACAGAACAGGTTAGAAAATATTTTATATATAGATGATATACGACGTTTTCAGTCCGTTAGAGTGTGATTTAAACATTTAATTAAAGCTTTCCGTCGTTCGACTGCGAACTGGAATGACTTCGATGAAGTGGAGCAAGCAAAGTGTAAACAAGATATTAAATCGGTTCTTAGTAAACTGGGTGATTGTATTAGTTGTTTAATGCTTCGTTATTTATTTTAATCATTAGTTTGTTTTATATTGTAAGCTAAGTTTAATCTATCTATTAGTCAAACTACTATTTGATTTTTGGATAAGTGATATATAAATTTAGATATAGAAAGTCTGAATAATCTTATGAATTTTAAATATCAATTAAAAAAATCCTAATTTGGGTAAGAGAAGATGGTTGGAATCTCTATAAAATTTTACGGTTTAAATGTCATAAAGATATAAGATCTTCTGTAAGCACATTTTGAGACCTAAATATAATGGAATGCATAATGATATTTTTAAACATTAATTTCGGTAGTGGCATCTTTTCAATGTTTATCTATACTGCAAAGTTAGAAACATTGATTAGGATCTTCGAAAGAAACCTAATAGATGTCGTAGATGTAATTTTTAAATTTATATAAATATAGAATGAAAAATAAACCGATACGGGCAGGGATTCCAACCCGCGACTACTGGGAAACCGTCCCGTCGCTCTACCAACTGAGCTACCGTATCGCTGCTATACATGTTTATAGATATTTTCAAACTTAATTTCGGTTTAATATTAACCTAGTAATTTATCTTCAATATGCGAAAAGTAAGGCTCTGCCTTGTGATTACATTTAATATTGTCTTGGCTGATTAATATCCTTACTTACTATATCACTTCTTTGTAATTTTTTTAAACACTACTTTTGATAGCTAACTCTGAAAAGGCATTATTAACCGATGTCAATCTTTGCCATTTAACTATGCACATTCTCATTCTATCACCTGGTGTTTTTGCCACAAAAATATATGAGGAACAACTCCTTTCCTCAAACTTAGATTAAATTTTTCTCCTTGTTGTTTCTTTATACATAATATATTCAATATTATTAGGGGTATCTTCCTTAACCTGAAATAATTCGACAACCATAAAAATTTCGTAAAACCAAAAAAGAATATGGTTTTTATAGAAAGTTATACTTAACTTTTCGAAAGTAGGTTAAGTTTTTTAAACTCAAATTTTCTTTATGTTCAATAGCTCATGCAACTTACTATAAATTTAAACTATTAAATTAAACTTTTTAAAAATAAAGTATACTTACGTTAAATTGATCTTCACAACAATATAAACTCAATTTAAGACATATATTATCCCTTTTAATTACCATAGGCCATTATTTTTATATTTTCGCATCTCTTGGAATATTAAAAACACTTTGTCGGTTGTTTTTCTAATACTTTTTTTGCACTCCGGTACTATACAATACTTGTAAGATGGTTTTTATCTTCTTCCATGACTTGTAAATCACTTAAAACTTAAAATATGTATGGAGTAAAGAAAAAGTTCATGTTAAACATTGACTGGACGTTCATTGGACGTCACGCAGGACGCGCGCAAAATGACGGTGTTTGAATGGCTCAAATTTACTCAATGTTTTAATTTTCGCTTTGAAAAAAAACTAGAATCTTTTCAATCCTATTTATATTTTTTTCTACGATATAGAGAGGTAAATGATTAATTTACGTCACAAAACAGAACCTGAATACATATTACCTTTTGTAATAAAAAAATATGAAATTATTAATATAAACTAATATGCTAATGAATAATATTTGTATACTATTTTTGTATAATATTTCGCCGATAATTTATAATTAATGTAAATAAAATGAATAACTAAATTAAAAAGTGTTAATCAATAAACTCATAAATTATTGTCCCGTCACCTAGCTGCTTCGCTTTGTACAGATATGTTTATATAGCATATGTAGTTATGTTTCCTTAAGGTATAAATAGATGGCGTTGTTACAAAACATTATGAGTATATTTGATCTCAAATTTGTATTATTATTTTCATTTAAACTGTCTTATTTGGAAATTGATTCTAAAAGAACAAACTCCAATATCAAATAAATAATAAAGAAATACTAAGCAATTTAATATAGTACAAAAAGTAATAATGATAGGAATGAAAATATCTTGCTTGCTTTCTATAAGAGAGAGAGAGAGAGATAGCAAAATATGTCGTGCCAACTTTTGGTAAGAATTTTTACCGTCTAGCCCCCTTCCACAATGCGCGATAAGGAACTACGTTCCAAAAAAACTCCCCGATACAAAATACCTCGAAAGACTTAAAAAATAATATTATTATGTACTTATTTAAGTCGTTGCGTCAAGGATCCGTTGTAAGTAATTTGACTATGGTGTCTATTTTATAAACCTTGTTGAATTACTTGCATTACGATTTCTTCTATAATTTAGCGGTCCCCCGACTCAACGACTTCAATAAGTATAAAACAATATTGTTATTATTCTTTTAGGGGTCATTTCGTTTTTTTTTTATTTTCAACTATTTTTTTAGGCTTCTATGTATATTGTACTAAATAAACCTACGAATACAGTGATTTCCTTTTGTATAGGTTTTTACTCTCAATTACATAAGAACCTTTTACTAGCACCAAAAAGAGCTCTATATTTTGGAGACGAATGCCTTTATTTCTACTAGTTAAAGACCATCTCGATGGACCAGGCTTTTGATTAAAAAAAAATCACATTCAAATCCGTTCATTCGTTTGCTTTGATAGATACACTGATACACAGATACACACGTTAAACTTATTACGCCCCTCGTTTTTGGGGTCCGGAGTTCAAAATATAAGAAAACATTTTGCTACAAGATACAACGTTTTTATTTATTTTTCTTAAAAGATATGTTTTGGATTAAATAAAACATACAATGTTTTATTTAAAAGTATGAAAAGGAATAAAATAAGGAGATTTATTTGAAAGCGTAGTAGTCTTTTAATGATTATGTAAAATACGGCAAAATTTCGTTAATACCAACAAAAAAAACATATTTCAGACACGGAAGCTTACTAATAAGCGTATTTGTGTCATGCGAGCAAGATCTTGATTTTAAGGGGCTGAATAAAAATTGACAGACTTAACTTTGATAAAACAAGTTAATCTACAAACACTTTAATTTTTCCGTATTGTAATAAATTTATTGTATTTATGTCTTCTAGTATTAAAAAAGATGTTGCAATAACCTTGACTGTATTAAAGACTGGACTTGAGCTAAATTACTCATATGATTGTCGATGGACGCACGTCTTTAGAATGCGTGATTGATCTTAAAATACTTAGAATAGAATAGAGTCTTTAGAATACTTGATTCCTTTGCTTCTTTCTGCAAATACAGGCTATATTACTAATTTTGATTAATGCTAGATTTAACTTTTTTCTATTTTATTTTTTCTGCGCTGGGCTTATGAATTAAGAGTATTTTAAGAGCCATTCGTTTCATACAGTTTTACAAGACTATTTCAAACAGCATTTCATAATACAGAGCGGATTCATTTACTTTAATCTGAGCTGAAGCATCCCAAAGCAATTAAAGCTTATTTCAATATTACATGAAATCAAAATTCCAAAGCATAAGAAACGATGCTGACATAGTTTCCAAATGAGAGCTAGAACCCGAACAGGGATTATAATTATGTTATATGAACCAGCTTTGTTGTTTGTGATTAGTAATTTTATTATAAATGATGTAATTAATTAATAAAAAAACCATTAACTTTCTTAAGAGTCTATTGTTTATTGGTAACATTATGTACTTACATTGAAAATATTTGTATTTAAAAACCCCAGAACTATAACAAAAGTTACTTTTTAAATATGAAATAGACAAAACCCCAAAAAAAAAATAATAATGAGAGTGTAATTATTTTTTTTTTTTTTAATTATGTTAATATTTTTTTTAATTATAATGCCTTACCCAAGAAACAAATTTAAGGATGCATTTTTATATTTTTAGTAAAAAAATTACTCAAAAAATTTAATTTTCACTAACTATGTTTTTAATAAAATTGCATTTGTTAATATATTAAATTTCGATATAAATAGTTTCGTAATCATCTATAATATTTCATAAAACGATAATATGATTGCTTAATTTTGGTAACTTTATAAATGATTTTCTTATATTTTAAGATATTCTTCTTTTAATTTGTAATATATTTACTGTTTACGCAAGTTCTTATCTTTATGTTGCATACACTTATTATTTTCTTAATCTTAGTTATTTTTAAAATTCCTGCTTTCCTTGAGATAAATGCAGGCTCTTTGTACTGAAATCTTATTTCCGTTTGATTTTCTCTGTTATTGAAATGCTTCTTGTTTATAAGAACAAAGACTTCGAGGAAAATGATGTCACATATAAAAAACGGCTTTATGACACTGTTTCATTGATCTCCTAAAATGTTATATTCGCAGTTTACTTTCATGGGCTTAATAAATAAATGTACAATTCGGTGTAATCTGAAATTTATTGTTTCTTATCCTTTCTGTCGAAGATCAGTTTCGTTCAACTACAGTCTTCTCCCAACGCTCACCATTCCACTTATTTGGTGATCTTCCTTTCTTTCTTTTATCTTATTTGGGGTACTAACAGCTCAAAATTTTGCTTCATTTAACATGGTCTTTTATCGTATGAACCGTCCTTCTTGTAGATGAATTTCAAGAGTTTTCTGCACTGCAACAATATACAGTACTTCCTGTGTTGTCATCCGCAAAACAACAAATGTAGGAAAATTTTTATTCTCGTCTGTTTCTGTTTGTTTGTTTCGTGTCTACTATAAAAAGAACAAAGAAATATACCGAGCTGTAAACTAACGGACAACGAATTCAAATTTCCTAAATCCCGGGGAGTATTTTGTTTTACTTTTAATATAAATCACTTACATTATACTCCAAACTACTCATTTTATAGTGAGTTACGTCCATTCACACACTCTGGCACCGTTGCTGACTCACTTTACTTTACTTATACATACAAAACCATTACTTTTATTTTAATTTAAAAGCATAAAAAAAAGAAAAACAAGCAAAAAAGCATTCGGAAACTGATCCATTTACATCTAAGAGATTATTTGTACCCAGGTTTAACAATCGAAAGAGTAATTGCAAAGGTTTTATTATATAATTTTTATAATGATATATGTATACTACTAGTAAGTATTTGCGTGTAGTTATTAGTAAGTATGTTTATTATAACCATGCCACCTACCACTATTTCATATTTATTTATTTTTTAATTTTCCTAACCCTGAGGTCGTTTGAAGAAATCGCTGTTAGGCGATAAGGCCACCTTTTGTACTTTACAATGTATTTTCTTTATATGTATTACTTTGTATTTTTCTCATGTATTGTGGGGTGCAATAAATAGTATAAATAAAAAATAAAATAAAGCCAGACTTCTTGAGTCGCAGATGTTGTGCGATACTGGTATTTAACGTGCACTACTCTCCGTTTATTACAGGCTATATTCGATTATTATAAAATGTCAATATAGTTCTTCTCGTATTAGATGCTAATTTATCAATAAAAATACCATGAATTTATATTCTCAATATAAAGTGAAGAGTAGAAATTGAACCAGTAACTTCAATAGAAGTTTGAGCAAAGCCAAATATAGGATCGCTTTGAGTTTCAGTTTGTATAAGATAAATAGGAACTACAAATCAGAAATCTTGTCTTAGTAACTTTAAATTTTGATCAAATATAACTTACAATTACTAAAACATATACAATAAATATTAAAGGAGAACCTGAAAATAAATGTACTATAGATAATATAAAAAAAGTGTTGTCGTGTGCATATTGTATTTATACATTAAGTAATGTGATGTGTTAAATTTTCTTATCTTATCTTTTTTAACTCAAGAAAATAAATATAATTAAAACCATATTCTATACATACTTTCCGTTTGGAAGCAAAAGAACTTTATAGTATTAGTAACTATTGATTGATATTACTTTATAGTGACTTTACCATAAAGTAATATTTACATCTGTTAGGAGATCGTTGATCTGTCTTTTTCTGTTTTATTCCATTATTATCGGATGTTCTTGAAAAGCTATGTGATGAATAAGACAACAAATGCCCTTTTATTATCATTTAAGTATTTTTTATAATAATACTATGCCACTTATCTGGCGAGAAAAGAACTGCCTTAATGGTTTCCCCTGCCGTGGACAAAAAATAAGTACTTATATAATAAAAATCTCAGTTCTCATTCTTTTACAAATTTCATGGTCCATAATAACGATAAAAAAAATATTAATTATGAATAGATGTTGGTATTTTTTGCTAACGATAAATTTTTCCGTCTCCTGAAGTTAATCTAATTATTTTCATTAATGCATTTTTTTACTCTATTAGATTAGTCATTATTTTTAGTTATATTTAATTAGTAAAAAGCATTCCAAACCAAAATCTATATAAGCAAAGTAATATATACCGTTAATGAAAGCCTTATATTGCTAAATAGTTGTGATTGTGTAATTAAAATCTTTGTGCAGAGACAACTGTCTTCCCAATAACATATGAAATATACTAACGTTAATTTATAATGAAAATATACGTTCACCCTCAGAAATCAAAACTGAGTCATTATTAAACAGAGATAATACTTACAATTATTACAATTTCGATACGACAGAATCATCACCAATTACGCTGACCACATAAAATTCAAAAATGATCTGGACAGATTTACTGAAGTTTGAAAATATCTTTAAACATGTATAGCCATGTTAAGCTTATTTAAATTTATATAAATAAAGAATGAAAAATAAACCGATACGGGCAGGGATTCGAACCCGCGACTACTGGGAAACCGTTCCGTCGCTCTACCAACTGAGCTACCGGTAACCGGTAACTCATACGGTTATTTTTCATTCTTTATTTATATAGATTTACTGAGTATTGTTTTAATAACAATTTAAGTCTAAGTAGAAAAAAATATAAGTCTTTTATATTCACAAAGGAAAAAGATCATTAGTTATTTTCTGTACAGTTTTATGTAATATTGTCTTGTAGAAAAGGAAATGCATTAAAGACTTAAAAATACTGCTCGATTTGCATTTGAATTGACATATAGACAGTGTTTTAACAAATCATTTAATTTCTTGGTTTTGTAGTCCGTGTTAATGATCATTCTAAATCTTCTGGAACCTTCTTAATATTTTATAAATCTCTAATAAAAAGTCACACTGAGTACACAGTACCAATTTGGAGTCCAATATAATAAAAATAAATAAATGCATTAGAAAATGTTCAAATTTTTTTGTTGTTGCGATATTTTAATCGCAAATATTGTATAGTGATTGCTTCATATATGATCAACTTTTGCAAAACTATAAAATACCTAAACGTAAATTTCAATGGAAGGGAAATATTAATCAGAATATATTTTTGTTGTTCTCTCTACTAGTAAACGACTTCTTGGTGTGTTTTACAGCTCAAATGTTGCTTTTGACTATTTTACGGAGCTTTAGGCTCACTTCATCTACTAACACCATTCTATAGTCACACGATAGTAATGGGCGATATTAACATCTGTTTGATTAAAAACGATCACCAATCATATCGTCTTAAGTCTTTTAACAGTGCAGCAAAGTTACACATCATCACTTGCTACTCATTTTTTTTCAAATAGTAATCTTTCGCTCCTTTCATCCTATTTGCCTTTTCTTAGCTAAGTAATAAAACACCTTGTCCACCAACAATTGAGTTTTTGTTCAAAATACAATGTCTTAAACGCTTTCCAATCTGGCTTTCGTCCTGATCATAACATAACTCACGATTACTACTTTAGTCGGTATAACAGATAATATTCGAGAAAGCATGGATAATCAAACAGGTTACAGTACTGTCGCTACTTGATTTTAGTAATGCATTCAAAGGTGCAGACTTTGATATTCTGCTAGCTCTTCTAAGTTTTCATAACATATCTCCTGTGGTAACCGGCTGGTTTTCCAGTTACTTGTATGGACACCTGTAAAGAGTTACTGCAAGGAATTCATATTCTAAGTGGTTCCAGATCAACGCCAGTGTTCCGCAAGGAGGCGTGTTATTTTCGTTGCTATTTTCCTTGTTTATAAATACAATAAATCAAACCGTATCCTTTGTCTAGAACTTTTATGCAGACCATCTTTAGATATATAACCATACCAGTGGAACAGAAGTCTCAGTTGCAAACAGACGTATTTACTTAGATCTGAATTCTGAATCTGAATACCAGAGGTGTAAAGTTATCGTCTAAATATTAACCCATCCAAAATTCATTAATTGTTATTGATAGTACCAAATTAATAAATAAAATTGATCTTTTTCTATTGCAAAATTTAGTTCTAAATAATCTTTTCAATCCATCTACTCCCTGTTACACCAAAGAACATTTTTTTTTTGGGTTGCGTTACATGAACGGGCTTCTCGCTCTGAGGAAAACTTAACCGTAAAAAATCTTCTCCTCCTCCATCCTCCTCTTTACACTAGTTCCAAATAGTTCACTGTTCAAGCTACCCGTCTATTTAACTCTTTGCCCTTTTTCGCAAGTTTTGCAATGTCTCAGAAAGCTTTTAAAAAGAAAGTCAAGGAATTAAATCTTTTTAAGCCCCATTTTTTCTTAATAATGTTTCTTACAATTTGAGTCAATAACTTAATCTTTTAATATATTTTTTTTATATGTTTCTTATATATTATGTTATGACATCTGTATCTATAATGTATACTGTATTTAATATTTTATTTATATGTATATATAAAAAGGTTGCCTCGAAGAGATTGCGCAAGAGCTATAAGGCCGCTCATTTTACTTTTTTATATTTTGTTTTTTTTATTGTTTTTTATTTTGTAGGTATACATTAAAGAATATCATATCATGGTAATATTAGTATCTTAAAGTTTCTCTTTTGGTTGTATTTATATTTAAAATGATAATGTCTATTTATTTTTTTTTTTTAAGATTGGCTCGCAGAAAATGCCAAATAGCATTAAGTCCGCCTTTTGTACACTTTTCTTTTTGTTAAATTGTGCAATAAAGAATAAATAAATAAATAAATTTTTGGTTGTATGTTTAAAATGATAAATTGTATTGTATTGAACATAATACATATTCTGTTTATATTATATGTAGTTCCAATGGGTAAAATCAGTTTGTTTTTTCGACATAATGCACGAGAACAACGAGGCAACTTACACAACAAAGCCTTTTGTCAGGCCATTGTTGTTGTGACGGCCCTGGTGTTTGCTCTGAGTGTTATTTTAGAGCAGTTTCAGATATTAAATTGGGTTCAAAAATGTTTATTGTAATATACTGCAAAAAAGAAAACATAATATTACAATCACCTGAGGAATAGAAAAAATATGTATATACACAACATGTTCATTTCAAATTTAATTATTTTTCGTTATTCTCTTTATTCGGATAAATTAAAAATTAGTTTGATTAAAATGTGGAAAGGTTTGTAGATGGTGATGACATATGAGTGAAATGTGTTATGAACCAAACAAGGATAATGAAAAGTTCATTATTTTGTAATTACAGAATGGGCTTTATTTAGGTTGTTTTTCTGAAAGTAAAAGATGTCAAAATAATAATGGAAATGTCATTATCGTCAATACAATTTTGAATTACGTATAAAAGTAGGTTCTGACTGGTATTGCAAATGTCTATAAAATTAACTACAGTGATCTTACAGTGATTACAAATTACAAGATTAACAAAAAGATATTATCAAGGTATCAACCAAATCTGAATTGTTTTTTAAAACATACAATAACAAAATATTGCAGGAACGGAGTAACCTTTGAGGAACGGAGAGCATAGAAAAATTTTACACTTACATGAAATTATTTACTTTAAGTATTCTTCAACAATTTTTATATAAGAAAACTTTTACTCCATGCAAAAACTTACAGATAAGTGTAACTCATTTTCAGCGTAGTTTAATAGCTATTTATTATCTTTATTATTGATAGAATATATTAAGTCATAGTCCATGCCTAGCTGGGTATGCACGCCCGCCTAACCATTGCGTAGTAGTAGTTCTTAATGTCTTAGTTTGACTGTCTGTATAGATTAACTCGAAGTATTAAAATTTAATAAACTTAGAGAACGGGATTCAATCAAATGTATGTAAAACAATAAAGCACTTTAAAAAAAAAAAAAACTTTAACTGATATCATTGTATTCTTGTATATATATTTAAATTTTGTAGCAAAAACTCCTGTAGTATTATTTCTATTTTACCGAAATAAATCTATATTAATGCAAAGACAATGCAAAGATAAAAGATAAATAGAAAAATAGATCACATCGTATTATAAAAATATTTTTAATAATTTTAAATTTACCACATCTTTGTGTGTAAACTACTTTAAAAGGATTTTGTATACACATTATAATGCCATCTTCTATATGATTTTTATTTGATGATGATGATTGATATTTTATTTGATGATTAGGTTAATATTTTAAATTATAAGTTTTCGTTCTTTTGTTTATGCGATAAGCTTATTAATATAGGATAGACGAATATTTAACGAAATAACAGCATCTCTACTTAATAGGTTGATAATCTTGTTCTGTTTTGCACTATAGTTAACTTTAAACACTGGCTTTTGAGAGAATATGTTAACTCATTTTTATAAAATTTTAGTAGTATTTTTAAAACTTCTTGTTTTCAATTGAATAATTTAAAATACACACTTTTCTCAAATATTTTTATTGTAGTTATAAAAGCAAATGAATTTATTTTTATAACTTTTATAATTTTATAACTTATTGAGTCATTTCGTTTAGTGATATCGATACCTCGGGGTAGAAAGGTCGTAAACACCAAAATCGTAACAAAAAAAAAGTTATTGCTTATAACTTTTTTGTTTTTAAACGAATTATTGAATGAAAAACTGTTAAATCTTTTGTTTTAATTTTTTTTTTTTTTATACAAAACTAGGTTAATGCTTGACTACATTCCACCTGATGGAAAGTGAAATATAGTCTTAGGTGGTAAAGCGCATTAACCTAGCAGCCTATTCACTCTCCTCTTGAAGACACCCACATTATATTTTGCCGGAAATACCGACGCAGGCAGATTGTTCCAGTCCTTCGCTGTACGCACTAAAAAAGATGAAGCATAGCGCTTCGTTCGGACAGGTGGAGTGTCCACAACGTAGGGATGGATACCCGCCGTGCGTCGGGACGTCCGGCAAAGGAACGGGGATGGGGGAATTAGGTCGTGCAATTCCTGCGCACACTCACCAAAATGTATCCTATAGAATACTGAGAGGCTAGCAATTCTACGCCTGTGTTCAAGGCTGTGGAGTTTGGCGTCAACCAATTTAGAATCGCCAATAAGCCTCTTTACTCGCTTCTCAATTGAGTCCAGAACCGCAAGATGAGACTTTGCGGCACCAGCAAATAAGTGGCCACAGTACTCTACACACGACCGGATCTGTGCTTTGTATAATACAAGAAGCTGTCCCGGTGTAAAGTACTGTCGCACCTTCGCAAGTACGGCAAGCTTTCCTGCAGCTGCTCTTGCTCTGGACTCAATGTACCGACCAAAGTTGAGGTTCGAGGAGATCTCTAAGCCTAACAACTGAAGCCAGTCACTGTATTCCAAGGATACATTCTGGAAAGTAGGAGCCAAGGAGAAAGTGCTCCTTTTGGCGGTGAACAAACACGTCTGCGTTTTGGTGGCGTTGAATTTGACAAGATTGGCATTGCCCCATGCGGAGACTGCCTGAAGTTTGTCATTCAAACGTTGCACCATGGCTTCTCTTTCAGATTGTACTTCATCTCTACTAGCCCGAGAACTTGGCAGATATCTTTCTACAACTGTGCTGTCGTCTGCATACCCATAGATACCGGGCTTCAGCAGATCGTTAATGTGCAGCAGAAAAAGAGTTGCAGAAAGAACGGACCCCTGAGGTACTCCGGCATTTATTGTCAAGGGTTCCGAAGAACACCCGTCGACAACAACACGGAGAGATCTCTGGCTCAAAAAGTCCGTTATCCAGCCAATCAGACCAGGAGATATACCGTACGCTGAAGGCTTGCTTAAAAGGTTCACATGCCAGACCCTGTCAAAAGCCTTCGAGACGTCCAGAGAGACGGCGACCGCTTCTCCGTTCCTCTCGATGGCTTCGCCTAAAATGTGTGTTGCGTACGCTAGAAGGTCCCTAGTAGACCTATTTCGGCGAAATCCGTAATGTCGGTCACTGAGGAGATCGTTACCTTCTACGTACGCTAGAAGCCGCGAGTTCAATACACGCTCCATAATCTTGCAGAGTATGGAGGTGATTGAAATGGGCCTATAATTGGCAGGATCGGCACGGCTGCCTTTTTTGGGCACGGGTTGCACGTTGGCAAGCTTCCAGGATTCCGGCACTTTTCCAGTCTTGAAAGAGAGGCGATACAGACGTGTCAATACAGGAGACAACTCACCTGCGCATGTCGTGAGCAGAATGGCTGGTATACCATCAGGACCACTGGCTTTATTCACATCTAAACGACACAATGTTCTCCATACCTCTTTGTTCGTGATGCGGATTTCAGGCATCGAAATACCGCAGTGAGGAAGATGTTCTGGAGAAGCATTGCCAGTGTCTAGATGCGAATTCTCAGCAAACAGAGAAGCAAATATATTCGCTTTTTCTGTTGCTGTGTGGGCCAGGGATCCATCAGGCTTCAGCAGAGCAGGCAGTGAGGGTTGGCAGAAGTTCGACTCGATCGCTTTGGCAAGAGACCAGAAAGCTCGATTGCCAGTTGGTCTGACAGAGAGCTTTTCGCCATTCTTAACGATCCGATCAAGACGAGCCTTCCACAATGCCTTTTTATAGGACTTGGCAGCTTGGTTAAAGGCTCTCTTCTTTGTACCTACATACGGAGCTTTGCGGCTTCGAGCATCAGCCCAAATGAGGTATGCCGAATGTTTTCGGTCATGTGAATGACGACATTCGGCATTAAACCATGGGCGAGCTTTGCCACCGATGGGTACGTCAGCAAAAGGAAAAGGTGTAAAGTACTGCCGAAACTTCGCAAGAACGCCAAGCTCTGCTGCTGCTGCTCTTGCTCTGGACTCAATGAACCGACCAAAGTTGAGGTTCGAGGAAATCTCTAAGCCTAAGAACTGCAGCCGGTCACTTTATTCCAAGGATACATTCTGGAAAGTAGGAGCCAAGGAGAAAGTGCTCCTTTTGGCGGTGAACCGACACGTCTGCGTTTTGGTGGCGTTGAATTTTACAAGATGGTATTGCTCCATGCGGAGACTGCCTGAAGTTTGTCACTCAAACATTGCACCATAGCTTCTGTTACAGACTGTACTTGATCTCTACTAGCCCGAGTACTCGGCAGATATCTTTCTACAACTGTGCTGTCGTCTGCATACCCATAGATACCGGGCTTCAACAGATCGTTAATTTGTAGCAGAAAAAGAGTTGCAGAAAGAACGGACCCCTGAGACACTCCGTCATTTATTGTCAAGGGTTCCGAGGAACACCCGTCGATAACTACTCGACGAGATCAGAAAGCTTGGAAATTCCGTTATCCAGCCGATCATACCAGGTGATATACCGTACGCTAAATGATTACTTAAATCGTTATTATAATCAGTTTCATCTTCGGTGTCAGTGCCAATAAGTTTATTTTTAATTATTTTATTATAAGGCAATTGCAGATATTCCTGGTGGTATGCTTTAGGTATCACTTTGCTATAACAAAGACGTTTCAAATAATTAAATTTGGCAATTGAAATAGGTAATCGGGCATTATATAAAATACGTAATACAAAATCTGTATTCTGGATTCCTTCATCTTTGACATCCTCTTTTTCAGTAATTTTGTTACTCTATCCCTTCTCTTTTCCCTTTATTTTTCTATAAGTATCCTGCTCTTTTCTAGCTTCTTCAAATAAACTAACTTTTCCTCCAATGGCTTCTTCATTGGTGGAGTATTTAATACAAATTTGATTAGGTGATTTCTTTTTGAAGGTAGTAATTTGAATAGTTTTGAACTGTGCTTTAGTGAAAGTTTTTAAGGCAATTTCCTCCCAATCTATAAAATCATTGTTGTAATTTTTCAAAGGTCAAAAAGGCGTAAGAGACAAATACTTATTACATTGGCTTTTACGCCCAAATATTTTACATTAATGACAGTGATACAACCAAAACAACTTTATGATCCCATGCAATTGGTATATACACCATTTTTTATTTAAAAAACTGGTTTAAGGTATGAAAAAATATGGGTCATATAACACATTTTTTCTTAAATAATAAAATTTTGTGAACACAGATCGATAGAGCTTGAAATTCTATACAAAACTGTATCATTAACTCATTTTCGCCAAAAGTGGTCTTTACGACCTTTCTACCCCGAGGTATCGATATATTCGTCACAGACTATGGAATATATGGCTACCCAATTTTTTTTGAAAATTATAAATTAATTAAAATAAACCTTACATATTAAAATTTATAAACATGTCTAATTAAACACAATTTTAAATAATATTCTAAATGTGACAGTCGATAAAAACAAATAGATTTTTATGAAATTTAATTAATTAGGTTTAAATAAGGTTACGTTAAGTAAACCTCTTGATTTAAATTATCTTTAAAAATCACTACATTAAATGCCAGCAACATCACTACAGCGATGGGCCGACGCGACGGAAGGTTTTGTATTTTAGCAGTCCTTGCCTCATTGTTTCAGATTACTTAGAGAAATTATACTAGTGTGAAGCATCTGCCTCGAAACAGTATATTCACAACTTTTGGGTATTTAGATTTGGCAAATAAAAACAATATTTATATATTATAACAAATAAATAAAGATAACGGTAACAAAAAACCATAATTAAAATAATTTAAATAATTTTAACTATACATATACTAATCAGTGATTATGAAAAATAAATGTTACAACAATGTAATAAGCTAACAAACAATAATTTATTTTATATAAATATAAAATGAAAAATAAACCGATACCCAGGGATTGAACCCGTAACCTCTGGGAAACCGTCCCGTCGCTCTACCAATTGAGCTACCGTAGCGCTAAAAATTGGAATAAACCATGTTAAGGTGCTATAATTTAAGTAACCTAAAACTGTACCACTTTATCTGTGTCTTCCAATTTGATTCCGTTAATAAGTAACAGCTTTCTCTCGATTGGATCTAATTCTGGGCTTATATTTGAAACTTGTTGAAAGCTATTAATATAAAAAACTTTTAAGTGCTAACGAGTCTCGGGTCATCTGATGTTAAGTAATTACCTCCGCCCACCGATTATAGATATCAAATGATAATATCAAATACACAACTATAGCAAGTTAGATTGGTATCAATAAATTAAAAATGATTTAGAACTAACGAGAAAAAGTAAGTTTAGAAAAATATTAAATACACAGCTTTTCTTTGAATCATAGTTTATAGTAAGAATTATAAATAATTACAACGGAACCTCCATGTAGTCGAGCAAGAAAAGTATTTCTTCACTGACAATTATATTATCTTTGTGTCGGTGGTTGCATAAATATATAAATAACGAATACAAAGTACACCCAGACGGAATATAACAATCTATGGATCATACAAAGAATAGTTCTGTGTGGGAGTCGAACCCAAAAGCTTTGGTTCTACAGTCAGGGTCACTGGATTTTATTTTTTACGAGTATTTTATGTACATTGGATATAGAATTGCTTTCTATATTTGTTTTTTTTTTTATTTTTAAATGTACTTATACCTACACTTTTAAAGATATAAAAATACAACAGTAAATTATTAATTAGGATATATATATATATATATATATTATATATATATATATATATATATATATATATATATATATATATATATATATATATATATATATATATATATATATATATATATATATATATATATATATATATATATATATATATATATATATATAAATTCTTTATAAAAAGAATTTCTAGGGTAATTAAGCCATGTATGGCACGAATTCAAATTTGTACAAAATACATAAACTTATAGTTTTATTACTTTGCAATTAAAATTAAGATTATTCAGAAATCTTTTAGGTTGAACTTAGTTTAATATTTTTCACACAATAATGTTATAAAATCCATCTTTTTATTGTTAAATGAACTAACAAGTATATAAAAAAAAAACAAAAACAAAGACTCCGTCCGCGCGGTTTTTAGTGTTTCCTCAGCGCACGCGAGGAAAGCTCTCAAAAAAGAAATCTTTTTCCGTGTTTGCACCATTTTTCATTGCTGTTTGACTTCTATAAGTCACAGCGAGATGATATATACCCTATAGCTTTCCTCAATAAACGGACTATTCAACACAAAAAGATTTTTTTAATTCGGACCAGTAGTTCCAGAGATTAGTGCGTTCAAACAAACAAAGTCTTCAGCTTTATAATATATAATAGATATAGATTTATAAGCAGTGCTTATTGTATATAGAATTTAACACGGGGATAAGATATACTTGGGTAAAATAAATAAACGATTAACGATTTATCTTCTTTTTGGCATGTTAGCCTAAGCTTAATTAAATAAGCTGAGGTTTAGCTGCGTATTTGTACAAGGAAATAAAAGCTAAGTACTGAAACTTATAATAATAAAACAAGTCTTTTAATAATAAATAATAACTAAAAAACTTGTAGAAGTCCTTTTCAATCAAAAAGCTTATTTATTTATTAGTTTTCATTGAAAAAAAAAAGATATAATAAAGAGCTTTAACTTTTAGCTTACTTAGAGACCTTTAATTTTTTTATCTTTATCCGAGTGAATCGAAAATTAGTTACGATATCGGTATAGTTAAAATTAAATGTTATTTTACTGTTTTCTACATATTAACGTATAAAATCATTTTAAAAATATAATAAATAATAAAATAATAGATAAGAGACTGAATATAATTACGCAATTGTTTTTAGGTCTTGGTGATATTGAGTATTGTATTGATTTATATTTCACTTGTTAATATTAATTTATTAAAACATTAAAACCATCGATTATACAAATTAGTTACTACAGATAAATATGTATAAGCATATTTTTATTAACATGTATATTTTTTATTGAATTGTTTTTATACTGTGAGGTCGTGTATACATTTCGTAAATTAATTTATTGCCAAATAACAATAAACTTCGAGAGCAACATTTTTATATCATCAATAAACTCATGTTGTGTTTTTGTTTTAGTTACATACAAGTAAATATTTCGTCTCCTTCTGTTTTATTACTATATGACATATTACCACAACTTATATTATTTTACACCGAGACTACATAATTTGATTTTTACAACAACTCAGCATATTTGTGATACAAAGTTTGCGATGCTAAAAAAGAAACAGCGCACAAACAAATAAATTATAATCAAACCAGTAATAAAAAGAAAGTGATAGTAAAAATCTTTCTTTTTTTAAATTTAGTAATAAAGTTGCATAAATAGTTTCACAAAGTGACTAACTGCGGTAACATCACTAAAATCTATTACATACCATAGTTCCACCACTTAAAGTAAGAAAGATAGAAAAATACTTTAATTTATGCAACACAAGACTAACATACAGTTATAAACAAATAAAATACAAACAAGAAAAAATAAAGAATAAAAGCAAATATGTATGAATATTTATATTTATTCAAGAATGAACTCTTAGTTAATATCAAAGGCGTGAACTTTAAACCTTGATTTTCGGAGTATGAAAGCAAAGCATCAACAAACAGCTATGGCGCTATTTACAAGACATACGCACATATTATACTTCTAATTATATGCAAATATGTATACAGTAGACGACACGACGAAGCTTCTTAGCAATCCATGGATTCACCGTGCGGGTGCCGGGCCCATCGCGTTGCAAGGAGAGGAGTGCAAGCAGTGCCTGGGACTTGCGACCCAGGAGTAGGTTTAAGGGGCCCCTTTATTATGCGCAAAAACGCTCACCTTCACCCTCCACACTCCTCTCCCTACCTAACCAAATTTGGAAAGAACCTACTAATGCCGCCTTTGAAGTACGTTCTAGAAATGAACCGATGCTTGTTCTAGAAAGGCCAAGATCTTTAAGTAGGCTATAGAGAGATTTTGCTGTTATACCTCTCGCTCCCACTTCTACCGCGTACAAACTAACTATAAATTTATTCCTGATCAGTTCGTTGGTTAGTTCGTAATATTTATTGAGCTTGAATGTGTGATCCCTTGGGATGTTTGTTTCCCAAGGAACAGTAAGCTCCACAAGTATCACGCGCCTCAGATGTTTCGAATACAGGAATAACTAATACTAATAAACACGAAATATCGTTACTTAACTAGATACAGACAAAAAATATGCAAACAAATATTAGCATATTACTGGTAATAAAATAATAATAATGATGTTATAGGTATGCTCGTGCGTTATCGCACAATCTTTATTGACTCCGAAGTCTGGCACTCGCCATTAAGTCACAGGCTTCGCTCATGAGAATAAGTGTTACTTTAAAAAATAATAGTAAACTTGCGATCTTCAGAAGAGCATTTATTTATAAGTAGAGGTAATTTTTTATATGTTTATTTTTTAATGATATTTTGATTTTTAATGATATCTAAGCCTATTCTAAAAATTACATTATTGCAAAACGTTCGAGGCAAGATTTTATAATAACCCGTGTCTTATTTAAAACTCTATAAAAACTATGAACAACAGTAGATTTTTTTTAACTATAAAATTCTTTGGAACAAATCCTTGGGTTAATGCTGGTAACACTAGACTATACGAACAAATTTTATTTTAAGCATAGTATTAACTTGTACTCGTAAAGCTGTTTATGACAAGGAACGAAAAATAAAAGCATAGCTAATATTAAGCCAAAATAATCATTTGCATGTTGCAAATGATTATCTATTTTTCGCTGTAATAAAAATAAAAAAATCGTTGTTCTGTCTTACAAGAGTGTCCTCAGATACGAATTCCTAAAACAAAGACAAAATGTGTTTTAAAAACATATCATTTATATAGTTAATTTCAAGGGTAAAATTTAAATTAACTTTTTAAAATGTACCTTAAAACATTGCACTACTAACAGTCTTTTATCTTTGCAAAACCGAGTTACTTATTACGGGGATAGAAAAAAGCATTAAATACCTACTCCATTCTATTTTAAACAAAACAGCATTATTTTACATATTATATAAAAGAAACATTTTATATTTATCGAATGGATAAAAAAATCTTGAAGACCAAATTTGTGTTATGGATAAATGAAGATAGAAAGACTTATTTTCTAGTACAACGTCATTTAGGAGGGGAAGAACTCAGCAAATCTTTCTGAAATGTGTCTTACTCCAGGGATTCCTAAAGAGTTAAACATACAGGACAAATCCTAAAACGTTTTCTTTTATAAAACCGTGTTGAACTCTGCGATTAAATATTTTACTGCTTATAAAAAGGAAATTAGTGTTTCTATTGTCTAATATTATAATAAATAGGTATTATAAACTTAACTATAACCATAGTAGGTACTATTTAAAATAATATATTTTCTAATATATTTAAATTAAACTATTTTACAAATTTAATAACTTGTAAGTGTATATTTATTTCTATCTTCTATTTGTTATTTTGCAAATATCAACTGTAGAAATCCTGATTTATAATAAAAAAATAAAAATAACTTAAAATCTTTAATGTATTGTATTGCTTTCTTTGATGTATGTAACTTAATAACAAAAACAGGATTTATATATAAAAAAAAGAAAAATAAAACGACCCGGGTAAGATACGGAAAGGATACGGATACCTCTGGAAAACCGTCCCGTCGCTCTACCAATTGGGCTACCGTATCGCTGTCCGTCTCGGTGAATTAAGCTTTCTATTTGTGATCGTCTTTATCGGATCAGTGGCGACATCCATTAGGCTTCTTTCGAAAATCCTAACCAATGTTTCTAACTTTGCAGTATAAATAAATATAGTGAAGTGATGTCACAACCGAAATTATTTTATTAGATGGAATATTATTAGAAGGACAGCGATACGGTAGCTGAATTGGTAGAGCGACGGGACGGTTTCCCAGAGGTTGCGGGTTCGCATCCCTAGCCGTGCGGGTTTATTTTTTATTCTATATTTATACATACAAACATGTTTACAGTTATTTTAAAAAACAAAACAGGCAATTTTAGTAAGATAAAAAAAAATTACATTCAAAGACGAAAACTTCCAAAAACCTAATAACTATAGACGTTATTCTCCTTTATAAGTCTATTATTTAAAAAAAGTAATATTTTTGGCAATACAGCTTTACATATAAAAAATAGGCACTTGCGATACTTTAGTATATTTCCGATCCTTTTTATGATCACATAAATTACATCCTCATATCTTACGACTATTTGTTTCGGAATCAATCTTCGATTCGATATTCTTCAAAAAAAATCATTCTTGTTCTTAGTTCTAACAAAAATTTGAACTTTCCTTCATTTATTTTGTACAAAAGGATGGATTAAATCAATGTAAATTTTTGAATATATATATTTTTTCTTCTTTAAAAGCGGTTCTTTACATTTAAAGCTTTCAAATATAACCATTATCGATCAAACGATTCAAAGTATATATGGTTGCGGAAAATATAACACATGAATTGACAATAATACAATCCTTCGTGGATACGGCTGTCACCTTTAATCCCACGTATATCCATACCTTCTTCTTTCTATGAATGTTCCAGTCCGCGCGTCTGCCACCCGCAGCATCCTAGGACGAATAGGAGAAGCGGTCTCTCTGGACGTCTCGAGGACATTTGACAGGGTCTGGCATGCGAGCCTTATAAGCAAGCTTTCAGCGTACGGTATATCTCCTGGTCTAATCGGCTGGGTAACGGACTTTTTGAGCCAGAGATCTCTCCGAGTAGTTGTTGACGGGTGTTCCTCGGAACCCTTGAAAATAAATGCCGGAGTGCCTCAGGGGTCCGTTCTTTCTGCAACTCTTTTTTTGCTGCACATTAATGATCTGTTGAAGCCCGGTATCTATGGGTATGCAGACGACAGCACAGTTGTAGAAAGATATCTGCCGAGTAGTCGGGCTAGTCGAGATCAAGTACAGTCTGAAAGAGAAGCCATGGTGCAACGTTTGAATGACAAACTTCAGGCAGTCTCCGCATGGAGCAATGCCAATCTTGTCAAGTTCAACGCCACCAAAACGCAGACGTGCCTGTTCACCGCCAAAAAGAGCCCTTTCACCTTGGCTCCTACTTTCCAGAATGTATACTTGGAATACAGTGACCGGCTTCAGTTGTTAGGTTTAGAGATTTCCTCGAACCTCAACTTTGGTCGGTTCATTGAGTCCCGAGCAAGAGCAGCAGCAGCAAAGCTTGCCGTTCTTGCGAAGGTTCGGCAGTACTTTACACCGGAACAGCTTCTTGTTCTATACGAAGCACAGATCCGGTCGTGTGTAGAGTACTGTGGTCACATATTTGCTGGTGCCGCAAAGTCTCATCTTGCGGTTCTGGACTCAATTGAGAGGCGAGCAAAGAGGCTTATCGGCGATCCCGAATTGGTCGAAGCCGACCTCCAAAGCCTTGAACACAGGCGTAAAATTGCTAGCCTCTCAGTATTCTATAGGATACATTTTGGTGAGTGTGCGCAGGAACTACACGACTTAATGCCCCCGTCCCCCTTCTATCACCGGACGTCCCGACGCACGGCGGGTATCCATTCTTTTGTTGTGGACATTCCACCTGTCCGAACGAAGCGCTTTGCTTCCTCATTTTTAGTGCGTACAACGAAGGACTGGAACAATTTGCCTGCGTCGTTATTTCCGGCCAAATATAATGTGGGTGTCTTCAACAGAAGAGTGAATAAGTTGCTAGGGCAATGCGCCTTACCATCTAAGACTACATTCCACTTACCATCAGGTGGAATGTAGTCAAGCATTGCCCTAGATCGTATAAAAAAAAAATACGTACTATCAATATGTACTATCAATATTTACTATCAATACTTACTATCAATACTTTCTATCAATATTTACTATCAATATTAACTATCAATACGTACTATCAATATTAACTATCAATATTTACTATCAATTCGTACTATCAATATGTACTATCAATATTTATTATCAATAAGTACTATCAATATTTACTATCAATGTTAACTATCAAAATGTACTATCAATACGTACTATCAATATTTACCATCAATATTTACTATTAATACGTACTATCAATACTTACTATCAATATTTACTATCAATACGTACTATCAATACGTACTATCAAACTTACTATCAATACTTACTATCTATATTTACTATCAATTCGTACTATCAACATGTACTATCAATTTTTACAATCAATATTAACTATCAATATTTACTATCAATACGTACTATCAATACGTACTATCAATATATACTGTCAATACGTACTATCTATACTTATTATCAATATGTACTATCAATATTTACTATCAATATTTACTCTCAATACTTACTATAAATATTTACTATCAATATGTACTATCAATATTTACTATTAATACGTACTATCAATATGGTCTATCACACACCACACCACATAAACATTAAATTCCAGAATCACTTATACCACCCTAATCATGACTACCTTCGTTCGTTTAGTTAAAATTATATTTTTATCTAAGCTTACAAAAAAATCATTTTATGATTTTTAATCTGAAAATGGTCGCAAGTTTGAAGTTAGTGCTGATGTTAATTATTATTTATGTTGAAACTACGAAAGTTTAAGAGGTGCGAGAGAGAGATGAGTTACTGTCTATAAGTTTATGATTTATTGCATAAGTACCAACTTAGAGGTATTGGCTTTTAAAACATTACAATAGTAGGTACCATAAGTAAATCTATATTATTATTTAAAATTGCAGTTTTGCAATGTTAACACTCGAGATTGACTGCCGAAAAGTGAATTCAGGAAAACCGTCACCATTACCTTTGATTTTAAAGCGTTTCTTTTAGACACGTTGAGAACTATTTCGTTTAATTTTATGTTAAGTACAAATTTGTTAGCAGTTTTTTAACTATCAAGTATGTATTTTTGTCTTATAGTTTTTAGTTTGATTGTACTTGTTGTAATGAATTGATTAAAATAAATAAATTTGATATGAATAATAGTAATAATTCACATTTGTGCTTGGAAAAATTATTGAGAGACTTTTTTAATTTAATCTAAGCTGCACAGTTATATTGATTTCCTGTAAAATAACGCGTTATGGTTTTTAGTATAAGTTGTTATGCGATATTAATTTTAATTGGACAGTGTAAAACAATTAAAAATAAATAAAATTTGTTTATCAAATTGGAAGTTACATGTTCTTAATATATTTAAATGTACTTGTCATAAGTTAATTGTTCATTCATTAATAAGCAGTAATTTGAAACAGAAAACTGATTCACAATTAATAATGACAAGTCGTAAAACGACTAGTATGACAGACATTTAGAATGACCGACGGACGGACACATTATCGAATGCTAAGAACATTTAGTTTCTAGTGGTCTCTCGTTTCACCGGCTATAACTGAATTAATTACTACTGATAAGATATTAATTAATTACTATTGTTTTAATTCATTGATGATAATTATTAATAAACCATAAATTATTCTATTTAAATTTACCTAATAGTTAATCTACTTTATACTTTTAATATCAATATTAATTATTTTGACGTTTACTTTGATAATAATAATAATAATATTAGGACAAATTACACACATTGATCTAACCCCTAAGTAGCACATTATTTGCTTGTGTTAAGGGTGTTAGACAACGATAGAAATACATAGAAATACACATATAAATACTGAGAATATATTTAATAAACGACCAAACCCAGAAATACAGACATCTATGCTCATCACATACATGCCCGTTTCTGCCGGTAATCGAACCCGAGCCCCATTGCGCCGTGACACGTTAGGCGTCTGCGCTGCTAACCACTCGACCAACGGGGCGGTTAAATGATGATGCTGATGATATTATTATAACTCGTCATAGGTACAAATATATATATCTACATTTTTAAACTTTAATAATATATCGTTACGTTACTAGAAGTAAGCATTCAACGCCCTGTTTGATGCTTATGTGTTATGTAATAAGTTTTGTTACCGCACTAACTTACAAGTAGATAGTTGTAAGGATAGTTTTAAAATAGAGTTTAGAAAAGATGTCCGTTAAACTGAATAAAATTCCTTAAGTTTTAAACGTTATTTTTATACGAGAAGTCTACTGAAACTTACATCAATTGAGTTCTATTACAAAGTTGCCAGAGTTTCTTTGTGATGCTATTCGTTCAAGAATCGTACTATGCAATGAAAATGAAGCTCATTTAGAAGTTCAAACTTAGATCTATTGTAGTTGCTGAGATGAAAGTTATTTCATTTGAGTCCGCTTTAAGTTAATCTTTTGCTCTTAAAAAAATATTATTTATATTTTTCTACTTATGCCTTTTATGCAAATATAAATGAAATAAAATTAAAATAAAATTAAATTTATCCCGGAGAAAATTAATCTTATTATGAAGATATTTATCCTAATTATTTAGACACTAAGTAGTAAATACGATCAGATTTAGAATACTCAATTCACTGAGATGGGTAGCGATCGGGAAGGGAAGCTACCGTAGCTTAATTGGTAGAGCGAGAGTTTCCCAGAGGTCTCGCCTTCGAATCCCAGCTCATATCGGTTTAGTTTTCAATCTATATTTATTTAAAATTTAAATAAGCTTAGGTGGCTATATGTATTTGAAGTTATTTTAAAACTTTAGAAATCGTTTTGGGCATGTTGCAAAAAAGGAACACCCGGATGGAACGAAGTTCCTTTCGATGAATTATTGAAGGAATAGAGAATATGCATAAAATTTAAAATGGTCTCAAATACTTGTTTTTCAGATACTTATTATCATCTTATTATAATAAAAACATTTTTTTTTATTTACTAATCATTTAAAGCAATAAAATAATTTGTGAAAAGTGTATATTAAGGGAGCGAAATTCAAACTTCCAAAACGCGCCACTAATGGTCGAAAGGAAATGTGACGTCATTTGACAGGCCATTCAAATTATCGGCGTTGAGTACATACTGTGGCATTAGTGTTACTGAGAAAATTTATAATTTAAATTTATATTTTCGTGCTTAAAGGTTTTATTAAATGATACAATAGTTTAAGTAACATTTTTTTCAATACTCAAACAACTCTAACAAAACAAATACCTACAGACTCTTTTTCAATAGCAATTAGCATGCTACTACACATTACACTTTTAAAATGTTTCTTCCTCTCAATCATTTTCCACTTTACTTGACTAAGATAAATAACTTGGTTGATAATCAGCAGATTAGGAAGATATAAGATGCTATAGAAGTATTATCAGCTGTGTTTTAATTAAACAATTTCCTTTCTAAAACAGATAGTTTTACTGGTAAAGTAAAAGTATTGTGTGTTGAATGGTAACAATGCTACATTTGTTTTCAGGTAGGTTCATTTGTCAGCAGGTATATTTACATTGACTCCTTTACTTCCATACTTTGGTTTAATATTAACAGCACATGCACAGCACATGCACAGCTTAGCCACTTGGTAATTTATCTTTAATATGCGAAAAGCAAGGCTCTGCCTTGTGATCACATTTACTATAGTTTTGGCTTATTAATAACACAGACATTTGCAGGGGCAGTACTAGGACTTACTTACTATATCACTTCTTTGTAAAGGTCACCAATTTTTTTAAACACTACTTTAGATAGCTAACTCTGAAAAGTCTTCATTAACCGATGTCAATCTTTGCCTTTTGACTATGCACATTCTCATTCTCTCAGCTGGCGTTTTTACCACAAAAATATATGAGGAACAACTCCTTTCTTCAAACTTAGATTACATTTTTCTCCTTGTTGTTTCGTTATACATATTATATTCAATATTATTAGCTGTATCTTCCATAACCTGAAATAAATCGACAACGTCAATAATTTCGTAAAACCAAAAAAATAATACGGTTTTTATAGTAAGTTATACTTATTAGAGCTCTCTTACCGCAAAGAATCGTCAACGACGGTCGTTTTATTCTTTATAGCACTTTACGACACTATTCACAAATACACTAAACTGTTTACCATTTAAACTCTCAACTATCACTATTACACAACTTAGTCTCTCGATCACACACTCAGCGCAGCGGTTTATTATAACTGTTACACTTTTATCACAATAGCACCACCACACAACTTATACTCCCAATTTGACAACGTCTTCTCTCAACCGAGCTGCGATTTATATTCTTCTTATTCTTAGTCAAATCGGTATCCAATATTACATTTATTTTATCAATTAAACTTCTATACAGAGATTCAATTGTTTTAGTCAAATCAACAACTTATATCTTTATTTTTAGTCAAAACCAAACTACTACATGTATAAAAGCTAACATACTGGACTTTTGTAAACTAGGTTAGGTTATATTAAAATCAAATTCAAATTTCTAATGTTCAATAGCTAATGCAACTTACTATAAATTTAAACTATTAAATTAAACTTATTATAAATAAAGTATACTTACGTTAAATTGATCTTCACAACAATATAAACACAATTTAAGACATATATTATCCCTTTTAATTACCATAGACCATTGTTTTTGTATTTTCGCACTCTTGGAATATAAAAAACACTTTGTCGGGTGTTTTTCTAATACTATTTTTGCACTCCGGTACTATACAATACTTGTAAGATGGTTTTTTTCTTCTTCTTAAAAATATGTATGAAGTAAATAAAGAGTTTATAGTAAACATTGACTGGAAATTGACTGGACGTGTCTTTTGCCGTCACGCAAGGTGCGCGCAAAATACGGCGTTTGAACGGCTCAAATTTACTTAATGTTTTAATTTTCACTTTTAAAAAAACTAGGAATTTTTCAAGACTATTTACATTTTTTTACGATAAAGAGAAGTAAATGATTAATTTACGTCAAAAAGAAAAATAAATATTACCTATTGTAATAAAAAAATATTAAATTATTAATATAAGCTATTATGCTAATGAATAATATTTGTATACTATTTTTGTATTATATTTCGCCTATAATCTGTAATAAATGTAAATAAAATGAATAACTAAATTAAAAAGTGTTCATCAATAAACCCGTGAGTTATTATCCCCACCTAGGGGTTGCACTTTGTACTGATATATTTATAGAACAGATGTGGTTTTGTTTTCTAAGGTATAAATAGATGGCGTTTAAGTTAATAGTTTAAATGAAAATAATAATACAAATTTGTATTATTATTTTCATTTAAACTGTGTTATTTGCAAATTGATTCTAAAAGAACAAAATTCCAATATGTAATAAATAATAAAGAACTACTAAGCAATTTTTTATTAATACAAAAAATAATAATGATAGAAATGAAAATATCTCGCTTGCTTTGTATGGGGAAATTCATGTGAATTTCCCCATACTATTTTAGCTAAAAGCTAAAACCATCTAATGCAAAACAAACGAGAAATATAATATAATATACAATATTTCTAAAAAATATAAAAATGCAATATTTAGAGTATTTTTTCGTAATTAAATAGTTATTTTGTTAATGGTAAATTAAAAACTGACCATTACAATTCTATATTTTTTGTGACATCATGTATTCAATACATTATAAGAGCTTGGATTCTAAATCGTTTGTTTTCCGTTCGTATTGCAGATTTTTTTTTCTGTATTCATCTCATTATATAAGTAGCCATAGGGACTAACATGTTGTGAACATAAATTAAAATAATAACGATTAATGGTTGCCAATGGAAGACAGCGGTAGCATTCTGTAAGTTAAACGTTTCAAATTTGATTATCCATTTTGCTCTATACTATTTATAAATATGATTTCGCCATTTTTAACTTTGTCTTAGTAAAAAAAAGTAGTAAAATTCTTTATTACACTCAAAAAAAAAATTAAATACAGTATAAGGAAAAAAAGAAAAAAAAGTACACAAAGAAAATATCAATGTACAATTTTGGGTGTAAAGGCGGCCTTATCAAAAATGTTGATCTCTTCCAGGCAACCCGTATCTTATAAAAGCAAAAGTTTCGTAATAGTGGTTGAAATACTTAAACAAATATTTTCAATTATATTATTATAGACATATATGGTAAATATATATATGGTCCTAGAGAATGTGTTTTAATCAATTCTACTGCTAAAAAATTGAGACTTACAAAGTCTCAATTTATTGTATTGACTTTTTTATTGTTGTTAACTTTATCAACTTTTAAATATTATTGTAATTATCAACTTTCAACTAGTTAATTTATCAACTTTCAAATATTATGTTAAACATAATATCTAACAGTAAATTGAAACTTTAAACTTTACAATAAATTGAATCACATCCGTCACCACTTAGTAACCCGTTATCAGAGTTAGAGTAAAAAGTAATACTTTAAATTTAAGTTTTAATTTTAAAAAAATATTCGTTTATACTTTGTTTAAAATTCAAGGGCAACTTACATCTAAGCTTGGAGAAGCTGACTTAGAAGGTTTCCAGATCTACTTTGTGAGTACGCATTGGCGCAAGAATTGTGTCTACTATGCAGTATTCCTTTCCATCGCGTTCAAACTTTATTCTGATTAAGAGTTTGGGTCGATAGTTAATTTATTTAACCTTACTCTAAAACTAAGTTTAGACTATTTTAACTATATATTTAAAAGATAAGAAAATATATTTGTTATAACAGTTTACAAAAAAAAACATACAAATCTAAAGTTACGCTTTTATGAAAAAGATTTAATAAACGACTAGGAGGCAGTGACGGCTAAAATTGTCCTTAATAAAAATATATTTACAACCTTGAATATTATTGCATACCAGGTAACGGGTTTAAATTTTAATAAAAATATCAATATATTTTAATGGTTTAGCTGAAAAAGCTTTATCAGGAGGAGTTTAGTGACGAACGTATACGTATGAAATAAGCCGTACCAAATTGATAACTGTTATACATTTGCACTATTGAAAGCACTAAACAGGGAGTAAACTCATACTTTAAATATAAGCATACTGCAATATATACTCTGTAAATATCATTAATTACCTACTGTTTGAGACTTGTTTTTAGTTAGTTATACTTATCTCAAATTTAAGATTGGAATTAAACGATACAGATCAAACTTTTCTTATTAATGATATCGAAATTCAGTGGTCTTCTAGAAGAACCAGGAGGAAATCTTATAAACATAGTGCATTTGTTTGATAGTAAATATTGACAATATATTGTGAGCGCCGAGCGTCCGAGTTCGCCACAACGGCCGGGTAACTCACGCAAAACTGGCTCGCGCGTCGTTGTCGCCGTCTTCTGTTTTATAAAGAACCATATGAGAGAAAAATGAGAAACTGGCGGTACGTCTGGACCAAGGGTGGAAACGTTTTTGTAGACCAAAAGAAACATTGTGAAGCGATAGTTATCCAAGCTAAATTATGCTGACGCCGCGATGGGGCCTATTTGCAAGTATAAGAATACTCATCCAGCGTATTTACAATACCTGTGCTAAGTTTTGCTTTAACATCCCACCGCATACGAATATTGCTGCTTTTCTTACTGCCGCAAATATATTAAAAATGGATTATAGAATACAATTTTATTTATGCCCACAGTTGAAGGTATAAGAAATGAAATCCTAAAATCCTAATGTGTTTATTTATTATTTATTCTTCTTTACAAAACAAGAGGTTCTAATAACATTCTGGGTATTCCCTTGCACAAAACCGCTGCATTCCGGGGCAGCTTTGAATATGTTGCTTCTATCTGCTGGAAAAACCTTTCTCCCAATCTGTGCGTCCAGAAATCAGAAATAACATTTAAATTTACTATTAAGATATCCGATTTACGTTTCACATAAAAATAACATTATTAAATAATTATAAAATTTGTTTATGTTTAATGATTTTATAACAGTAATTATATTTAACAATTTTATTATTATTAGTATTTTTTTAGTAATTTTATTAGTATCTGTGAAAAAATTTGCTTTCTCATATTTTGTAGTTCATTTCATATTCAGCATCACCCACGTTTTGATCAGTCCGAAGTTTTTATTTATACACTTTAAAAACACTATATAAGAATTTACGGGCCACGGGTTGGTATTATACCTACAGTAAATATTATTATCATACTATGTGAATAATATTTTCATATCCCACATGGACGGAGTCGCAGGCAAGAGCTAGTAAACCAATAATTTTGCCTTTGCTAAATGTGCAAAAGATTATCGATTATTAATAATACGACAATCAGTCATTAGTGGTAGTCATTTGGCAGTTTAATGTGAATGTGACTTTACGTAAAGCATTTTATTATGATAATAGTGTCGTTAAGGACAGAAGTTTTGTATTAGTTAAAGCTAATATAAAAAAAAAATATTAATAACATTTTATTATTAGAAATACATCAACCATTAAAATTAAAACGAGCCTAATTTAATAAGTATTTTTTATGTATGCGAAACTTTTCAGTGGTATTTCTACATGAGAAGACGCCATCTTGCGCACGAATGGAAGATCCAGCCCACAAAATGGCTTTCACCTGAGCTTGAACGTCATGAAATAATGGTTGGAACTCTATCTTTGCTCGTCACAGGATCCTTCTCGGCATTCCTTGCTTGTTATATCTATAATGGAAATCCGTCTACAGTCTACTACCAGTTCAATGAGCATGGCTGGTAGTGGTTTTTCTTACAATTTCCAGTCTTATTCATTTATACGGTAAGTTTTATTTTACTTTAAAATTTGTTTAGAATTAGATAAATTAATTTTTATGAATTAGGGTAGGATTTCCCATTGAAATGCAAAAATCTGTTCTTAGAATGGGATTTAGCGGTAATATTTAATTAAATCAGAATGGAATAAAAACACAGTAAATTTAAATATTATATTTGATCTTGGGAACTTTGGTGCTCATTTGCCTCAAATTAAAGCATGGTCATCCATAGAAACACCGTCTATTATTCCGCAATATCAGATCTCAGTGACAACCATTGTGTTGTAGCATAAATCTAAACGACATACTCAGCTTTCCATAGACGTGCAAAAGTCAAGTTGGCTGGAGGTCTATTAAGGCACTCCTATATTTTAAAATATTTATTCCTGGATACGTGGAGGTCTACTCCAGGATAGACAGGTGTCTATCTGATGTGTAAAAAAGGAAAATTCTTACCCAGTTAACTACAGATCAAATCGCTATGTTTGTTCAGCGGTTTATCTTCTAGTGTATCTAATAGATCAATATAGCAGAGAGCCTGAGAGATGATCTAAATCATAAGGTACAAGCATCTTTCAAGCTACATTCTTATGGATTTTCAGAAAGTTTATGCGAGTGGATTACTAGTTTTCTTACTGGGTAAAAGCGTGCAAGAGTGCAGAAAAATAATTGCGTCTTGTGTTAAAACCTTTCTCAGGAAAGTTATTAAATTTTGAAATGAAAATGTGGTAATTTGAGTCTTGTTCAGATTAATCCTCAGGAGGCACAAGTTAGAGCGTTTATTTTTATGAACTAACCCCATTCTTTGCATTGTCGCTTTTCATGAGCACTCCCCTAAGAACTTCACCAAAAATATCAGTACTAGAGCTCGAAGTTTCGAGCGCTGGTCAATGTCAAAGTCATCTGAAAAGCTAGTCCTAGTAGGCCTATACTTAAAATTTGGATTTGTAAAGAACAAGTCCGGCAGCACTTGGAGCACTGGTCTTAACTTTGCATTGGACAACCCCATCATAAGTTACTACTATTTAACCTTGAACAAAAAAGAGATTTTTGAAATATTTTGAACCTTGACCATCAGGCAGTCTCGTTTGGACAGCAAAAATAATGATATTTGAACTTATTAATTATAACAAAATATAAATTATTCAATAAGGTTTTTAGGTTTAATATTATAAATAATAGACTTTTCAACTGGGTTATACTTGTCATCATCTCCGAGCATTGACAACAATAATGTTTTATACAAAACTGGATAAAACAACTGTTACTATTTAAGACAAGTTCTTGATATTAAACTAGATTTTTATGGTGTAATACAATTTTTAGGACTATACGACCTATATTCTGCATCGCCTGTACCACACCCCATGGCTGAACAAGCATTTCCACAAGCTTCATCACATGTACAAGCAACCAACTGCCTTTTCCGTCACAGCCATCCACCCCGTTGAGATCATGCATGTTCAGCTGACCATGTGCTTGCCGCTTTTTACATTTCCTGTACATTGGAGTAAGTTGTTAAATGTCAGACATAGATATTATCATCTATTTATAAGAATAATTACTATATATTGAAATAAAACTATTTTTATGGATTTAACTCGTATATAATGAATTAAATTTTAAATTTATATTTTTAATCTAAACCGACGTTTCGAATCGTTTTGTGTGAATCCTGAACTGTACGTCCGGAAACTTGGAAACCGTTGGAGGTAGATGACTAATTACTGACTTACTGATAGACACCTCCATCTCGTTTTACCGTCAACAAAGCATTTGAAACGTAGATAATTAAAATATTTATAATTTTAATATTATCGATTTCTTATTATCTGTCAAATTCGTAAACAAGGTAAATTATTTATCTGTTGACAGCTAATTGCAATATCTTAATTAGTCTGTGACATTTCTTTTTGTTTAAGATATTGAATGTTGCCAGCTTAAGCTAACTTTATAGTCCCCAATATGTTATTGAAAATATAAACATTTTATTAATAATTACTATTCTAAATTTCATTTATTAATCATTATTAAGGATAGCATATAGCTAGATATTTATTTAAAAGTAGCTGTCATATTGTTTCAGAAGTTTAATTGCAGCCAACGTTGTTTTATTGTTATATTTATTAGTATAACAATTTGTTATAAATTTGTAACACTCGTTTCATTCTTTAAATAATTGGTGCATTGTTCTTAAATTGTTTAAATATTGGTCTTCTTACGATTAATATCAATTTTACCCACATTTCGTGTAACGCAGCTGCGCATAGCCACATTGTTTGCTTATTATGCATATTTTGACTATAAAATTCAATGCCGTGACCTTTAGAGTCTTTTCTTTCGGAAGCACTTCCGAATTGAATATCTTATTAGCCTTCGGTGAGTGTTTTAGTTATTTGTGATCTTATTAACGCATGTGAAGCGTTGTTTCTTAAATTCATTAGCGTGTTTAATTGCAGGGCTAATAATTTAATATGGAATAATTATAATTCCTATTGCCGGCACTTCCCGGGCAGTTTCAAAGTTTGTTGGAACAATATTTCTATTTGTCCTGATTCGACCCTGTGAGTCGACATAGGCTAATATTAGTGCTTGCGAAGCCTTTTTCCTCCATAAGGAGGTTTTTTTTTGTATACCCTAGAAGATACGGGTAAATTTATAATTGGTTCGCGGGGGTAGACGTGAATCTTCGGAGCGTCGTCCTGTTGGTCCTGTATCCTGCTTCCTGACTAGCTGAGTTTAAGAAGCTCGTCTTTATTGTAATCCCGATATTATGGTGATGTACAAAATTTATTTATATCAATAATCAACACTTCCATTTTGGAAAGTTTTATAAAGAACAAGTGTTTGACTGTGGTTCTCCAGTACTGACAAGCAGGAGGATCATATATATGTCTTCGCTTGTTAATTGTCAGTGGCGCCTAGGATATTACTATTTTAGTAATGATTATATATATAATTTAAAATAAAGTATTATCTCAAGTAACCCACCGCTGAGTCTAGCTGGCATTCTTTTTTTGGCATTATGTCATTATTTAAGACATTCTCCTTATCTGTATTAATTTATCAATTATAAGGTTTAATGTATTTTGTGTATTATGAACCAATAAAATTAATTTAAAACCAAACACACATTTATTATTTTTGTAATAGTGGCGCCCAACGTGGGGCATTACTTGAGATAGTTGGTATATCTTATTGCTATATCAATCAATACACTTTTTATATATATTTTGTTTTATAAATAAGGTAGTGTTGATATATTTTAAACTGTTTTTTTTATGGTATTAATATTTGTGTTTTACACTAGGTTATTTAGTGTACTTAATATAACTTATATTGTTATATTATGGTAAGCAATATATTTGCTGATGTGTAATATTTTTCACTTTTGTTTCTGATAATATTATGTTATATTTAAGTTAATTTTATTCTTACCTTATTGTGAAGCCAGCTCGACTTATTAGTTTTTATAAAGTTTAAATATTTAACTTTTGGTAGTAGAACTGAATATTTAAATATTATTTTTTTAGAGATCTTGAATATTTATTTTTCATAAATATTTTATACTACTATACAATTAGTTTATTGTTAGTTTATTAGTTTGTTATTCAAGTTTCTTTAATTTTCAATTAACTTTGACTTTGAACTTTTTTTTAATAGTAACTTAATTTTTTATTTTTTGTTAGAAGTTTTTAAATCTTTTGCTTTGCCGGGGGATAGTTTTGATTTGAAATTAGAACTTAATTCTAATTAGAAATAGTTTTGTTTAGTTGTTTTATTTTCTTTTATTAGGCATCATGGAGCGTCCAATAGCATATAATCTACTTCGTAAAGATGAATTAATTTATGAGGTTGTTATTCGGGATACCAAACCAAAGGGTACTGTTGAAGAATTGAGAATTCAGATTAGGGACTTAGCGTCATCCATTCCTGCAGATGAGATTTTGGAAACAAATTATGAGTCGGCTTCTGAATTGAATATTATTGATTCCAAATTAACTGAGATTGTAAGTGCTTTATCTACTCCTCCACCTTTTAAGAGTTTTAATCGCTTTAGGGCAGTGGCTTATCACCTTTTTCATCGCTTTAGTAGGGTTGTAGTCGATGATTCTTTATCGATTCTTAATAATAAAATTAAAAATAAATTAAATAAGTGTTTGTTACAAGTGGATGGCTTGTTTAAATCTTTTTGTACTTCTTTTGAAATTCCATCTACTGCACATCCATCTTCAAATATTACTTGCTCTAACGGATATAAATCTTTTTCTCGGTTAAATCATATTTTTGACGGTAAATCTTGTATTCACTTATATTTAGATAGACTTTCAGAACTTTGCTCGGCTCGTAGTATTAGTGAAGATGTTTTATTTCAATCTGCTGCTGAACTTTTTTCAGGTCATGCATTGATTTGGTATCGTAGTATTAAGTCTGAAATATTTAGTTGGACTTCCTTAAAAGAAAAATTAGTTAATGAATTCACACCTTTAGATTATGATGATAGGCTCATGTCTGAATTACGTCGTCGTACTCAGGGTTCCTCTGAATCATCATCTTTATTTATTTCAACTATGCTTAATTATTTTAGTCGTCTTTCTTATAGTGTTTCAGAAGTAGAACAATTAAAAATTATAAGACAAAATTTAAGACCTAATTTTATTGAATCTCTTGCTCTTGAAAGCATTGAAGATCTGAAGAATAAATGTAAACTTTTAGAATATTCTATTTATCAAGTTTCTAATTTTGTACAACCTCCAAGGGTTACTGCGGATACAGTGGCTCCTGATTTGGCATTTAAAAATCCTAAAACTTATTCTAAAGTTGAGTTAGTGCAACATGATGACTCTAAATTATTTTGTGCTCGTTGCCGAACAAGTGATCATACTTTAAAATCTTGTAAGTCTAAAATAGTTGTTTGTTTTAAATGTGGAAATAAAGGCGTTACTAAATTTACTTGCACTAAGTGTAATAAACATTTGAATAGCAGTTCTAAAGTTTCCTCTGAGTCAAAAAACTTGTAAAGCTTCCGTCAAGGGGTTCGCCTAATTTTGATCGTGATGATTGGCGGAAGTATCTTAAGCAACTTTCACTTTTCTTTTCTTATAGAGGTCCTACAAAGGTAAATTATTGTAGTCCTCATGATATTAGGCCTCATATTACAATATCAATTTATGATAAATTTTATTACGGTTTATTGGATTCAGGTTCGAGTATATCTATATTAGGTTCTTCATTAGGGACTCAATTTATAAATCAAGGGGTTACGTTGCATGGTGGATCTGATATTACTCATATTTCTTCTGTTAATAATTCGGTGTCTCGTGTAGTTGGTTATCTATTTCTTCCTGTTTTATTTAAGGGTAAGAATAAAGTTATTAAGTTTTATGTTGTTCCTGATGTGTCTACTCGTGTGTTATTAGGTGTAAATTTTTGGCGTGCTTTTGATTTAGCGCCAGATTTATTTTTTAAGGTTTCATTTGAACCTTCCGAAGCTCGTGTTTCGGAATTAAGATTTTTACATCCCTTTGAAAATCTTTCTTCTTCGCAACTCTCTATTGCGAAAGGAGTGATGAAAGATTTTGAAGAGATATCCTTTGAGAAAAAAGGTTTAGGTCGTACGAGTGTTATAACTCATACCATTAATACTGGAGATACTGCTGCTATTAAGCAAAGGTATTATTGTTTATCTCCAGAACGTTTAAAGGAATTAAATCGTCAGCTTGATGAAATGTTGGAATTGGGAGTTGTAGAGCCTAGTGCTAGCCCGTGGAATCATCCTGTTTTGCTAGCTCCTAAAGCTAACGGAGAGCTTCGATTTTGTTTAGATAGTCGTAAACTTAATGCTGTTAGCAAGGGAGATGCATATCCACTTCCTTATATATCTCATATTTTAGATCATCTTAAGGAAGCTAAATATTTGTCGTCAATTGATTTGAAAGCTGCTTTTTGGCAAATTCCTTTACAGTCGTTATCCTGTCGCGAGAAAACTGCGTTTACAGTTCCAGGTCGCGGACTATTTCATTTTAAAGTTATGTGTTTTGGTTTAAAGGGTGCACCTGCGACTCAACAGCGTCTTATGGATAAGTTGTTTGGTCCTGAATTAGGTAATAAGGTTTTTGTTTATTTAGATGACATAATCATAGTCAGCGCTAGTTTTGAAGAACACATTACATTACTTAAACAAGTTTTAAGTCGGTTAAAATCGGCCAACTTAACTATTAACTTAAAAAAGTCAAAATTTTTTAGAAAGGAACTTAAATATCTTGGATATGTGGTTGATCAGGAAGGTCTTCATACCGATTCTGATAAAGTTAAAGCTATAGTAGATTATCCAACTCCAACTAATAGGAAGGAAGTTAAAATGTTTCTTGGTACAGCTTCCTATTATCGTCGTTTTATTAGAAATTTTAGTACGATAGCAGCGCCTCTCAACGCACTTACGAGCTCTCGTAAGGATGCACTTCTGTTTAAGTGGAACGATGATGCAGAGAGAGCTTTTAATGAACTAAAATCTTGCTTAGTTTCTGCTCCTGTCTTGGCATGTCCCGATTTTTCAAAACCATTCTCAGTACACTGTGATGCATCTAGTTATGGTATAGCAGGTACTCTGACACAAATTAATGGCGATGGGGAAGAGCATCCAGTAGCTTTTGCCAGTCGGTCTCTTAATAAGGCTGAACGCAATTATTCAGCAACAGAGCGGGAAGCGTTAGCAGTTGTTTTTGCTGTAGAACATTTTAGATCATATTTAGAAGGTGGTCCTGAATTTAAAGTTATAACGGATCATTCAAGTCTTAAGTGGTTTTTTAATTTATCTAATCCAACAGGTCGCTTAGCTCGATGGGGTTGTAGACTTTCTGCCTTCAATTTTGTTATCGAGCACCGCAAAGGTAAAGACAACATTGTTCCTGACGCACTTTCGCGTTCAGTTCCTGTTGTAAACGAAATCCGAACAACTGTTGAAGATCCTTGGTATAACAAAATGTTTAAGCGTTGTCAACAATTTCCTAAATCCTGTCCAAATTATTTTATTGATAATGGCAAACTCTTTAGATACTCAAAAAATAAATTCGGTATTTCTGGTGAGAATGATTGGAAAGAAGTTGTTCCTTATGAACTAAGAAAAGATATTTTAAATTTAAATCATTGCAATGAACTTTCGCCGCATTTTGGAATTTTTAAAACTTATAAACGATTATCTCTTCGTTATTTTTGGCCTGGTCTGTACAAGGATGTTGTTAATTATATAAATTCATGTGATACTTGTTCTGCTTATAAGCATCAGCAAAATTCTACTCCTGGTTTTATGGGGGATCAAAAGGTTTGTTCCCGACCTTTTGAAATGATTAGTGTCGATCTTGTTGGTCCTTTACCTCGCTCTCGCGCGGGTCATACTTTCTTATTGGTGGTGGTTTGTTGTTTTAGCAAATATACTTTGTTGTTCCCATTACGGAGGGCAATTGGTAAATCTATAGTGTCTCGATTGGAAGAGGGAGTATTTTTAATTCACGGAGTGCCACGCACGGTAATATTGGATAATGGTACCCAGTTTACCGGTAGTGAAGTAAAATCATTTTTTGAAAAGTATAACATTCCTCAAATTCATTATACTCCTAAATATTGTCCTCAAGTTAATACTGTGGAACGGTATAACAGAACCGTCATAACTGCGTTATCTACTCTTGTCAAAGACGATCATCGTACTTGGGATACTTTTCTGCCCAAAGTGCAATTTGCGCTTAATTCTTCTGTTAATGAAACTACGCGTTTTTCTCCGTTTTTCATAGTTCATGGTAGGGAAGCAATTATTTGTGGTAGTCATTATAATTCCGTTTCGAATAATCAATTTTCTTTAGATTGCGCATCTCGCACTTCTTATGTTCAAAAATTAGGTAATTTAGAAAATATTTTTATTAAAGTCACTGATGCTATTAGTAAAGCTCATGTTTAAAGTAAAGTTTATTATAATCGCTCGCGTCGCTCATTGCAATTTAATGTTGGTGATATAGTGTGGAGAAAAACTTTTCCCTTAAGTGATGCTAGTAAATTTTTCACCTCTAAGTTAGCTCCTAAGTATGTAAAATCCCGTGTAGTTCGTAAATTAAGTCCATTAGTGTATGAATTAGTAGATTTCGCTACCAATAAGGCATTAGGTAATTGGCATATTAAAAATCTTAAAGAATAATTGAGTTTATAATTCGTCCGGACAGCTGAGTTGTATGGTATGTAACATCGGTCCTGACAGTTGGTTAAAGTATGGTTTGTATTGTCTGTAGGTTCTGCTTGTTTTTTTAATACTTTAATTTTCAGTATCACTTTAAATTTAAGGGATATCTGTAGTTGAGTATTATTTATTTTTTAGTATATATTTTTTACTTTCTTTTTTATTGCTGATCTTTAGTTACCTTATATTCCAGTATCAATACATGTTTTATTTGATATCTGTTATTAAGTGTTATCTTTGGTTAGTTAATGTTTAGTTTATAATTCGTCCGGACAGCTGAGTTGTATGGTATGTAACATCAGTCCTGACAGTTGGTTAATATATGGTTTGTATTGTCCATAGGTTTTGCTTGTTTTTTTTAATATCTTAATTATCAGTATCACTTTAAATCAAAGGGATATCTGTGGTTAAGTATTATATATTTTTTAGTATATATTTTTTTTATTTTCTGTTTTATTGCTGATTTTTAGTTGCCTTATGTTCCAGTATCAATACATATTTTATTGATACCTGTTATTAAGTGTTAACTTTGGTTAGTTAATGTTTAGTTTATAATTCGTCCGGACAGCTGAGTAGTAATGAATGTAACATCGGTCCTGACTGTTGGTTAAAGCATGGTTTGTATTGTCATTAGGTCATTTTGTAACTAAAATTGAATACCTTAAATTCCAGTATCACTTTAATTATATTTGATATCTGTTATTAAGTGTTATTTGTTCTTAGTTTTCTTATATATTTGTTTATGTTTGGGTTAAGATTTTGTGTTAGAAACCTTAATTTTCAGCTATCTATTTAAGAATAATAGATATCTGTTGTTAAGTGTTGTTGTTTTTAGGATATTTTATTAAGTTAAATATTATGTTCCCAGCTATCTATTAGATAATTATAGATATCTGACATAGTATTTTGTTGGGTCTTACTTTAAATATTAAAGTTAAGGAATTATTTGTTGTATCTTATGTATGCAGCACTGTGTTTTCAGTAGGGAGCTACTGTTGAACATTTATTATATGTACTTGGACTAATTTGTTCTTGTTGTATAAGGTGGTTACTATGATAGCTATGATCCTTTTATGGAATCATTTTGTACCTGAGACAAGGTGGTACCTTGTTTCGGTTTATCAATTTCATATTATGTTATTGATGATTAGGTTGTGTTATGGGTGTGTGATCTGCATTTGGTAGCAGCACACATACGTTGAGTTGTGGGTTCGGTGTTACTCTAATTGAGAGTTTTTTTGGTTTTGCAGCACTTATTATTATTCATAATAAGTTTTTGTATTTTTTTTTTTATTTCTGCAAAACTGTTTATGTTATCAAATGTCTACTGATTAGTAGTAGACCTACTTAATTATTTTTATTAATTAAGTTTATACCTTTCTTTTGTTTAGGTTTTATTTAATATATTTTTCACAATTAGGTATGAGAGCTTTATAGCTGGAGGGCCAGCTCGAATTTTCCTCTTATATCGCGTAAAATTCTTCCGGGAAGGGAGGTACTGTTACATAGAAATTTCATTTCTGTAGATAATTAAAATATTTATAATTTTAATATTATCGATTTCTTATTATCTGTCAAATTCGTAGACAAGGTAAATTATTTATCTGTTGACAGCTAATTGCAATATCTTAATTAGTCTGTGACATTTCTTTTTGTTTAAGATATTGAATGTTGCCAGCTTAAGCTAACTTTATAGTCCCCAATATGTTATTGAAAATATAAACATTTTATTAATAATTACTATTCTAAATTTCATTTATTAATCATTATTAAGGATAGCATATAGCTAGATATTTATTTAAAAGTAGCTGTCATATTGTTTCAGAAGTTTAATTGCAGCCAACGTTGTTTTATTGTTATATTTATTAGTATAACAATTTGTTATAAATTTGTAACACTCGTTTCATTCTTTAAATAATTGGTGCATTGTTCTTAAATTGTTTAAATATTGGTCTTCTTACGATTAATATCAATTTTACCCACATTTCGTGTAACGCAGCTGCGCATAGCCACATTGTTTGCTTATTATGCATATTTTGACTATAAAATTCAATGCCGTGACCTTTAGAGTCTTTTCTTTCGGAAGCACTTCCGAATTGAATATCTTATTAGCCTTCGGTGAGTGTTTTAGTTATTTGTGATCTTATTAACGCATGTGAAGCGTTGTTTCTTAAATTCATTAGCGTGTTTAATTGCAGGGCTAATAATTTAATATGGAATAATTATAATTCCTATTGCCGGCACTTCCCGGGCAGTTTCAAAGTTTGTTGGAACAATATTTCTATTTGTCCTGATTCGACCCTGTGAGTCGACATAGGCTAATATTAGTGCTTGCGAAGCCTTTTTCCTCCATAAGGAGGTTTTTTTTTGTATACCCTAGAAGATACGGGTAAATTTATAATTGGTTCGCGGGGGTAGACGTGAATCTTCGGAGCGTCGTCCTGTTGGTCCTGTATCCTGCTTCCTGACTAGCTGAGTTTAAGAAGCTCGTCTTTATTGTAATCCCGATATTATGGTGATGTACAAAATTTATTTATATCAATAATCAACACTTCCATTTTGGAAAGTTTTATAAAGAACAAGTGTTTGACTGTGGTTCTCCAGTACTGACAAGCAGGAGGATCATATATATGTCTTCGCTTGTTAATTGTCAGTGGCGCCTAGGATATTACTATTTTAGTAATGATTATATATATAATTTAAAATAAAGTATTATCTCAAGTAACCCACCGCTGAGTCTAGCTGGCATTCTTTTTTTGGCATTATGTCATTATTTAAGACATTCTCCTTATCTGTATTAATTTATCAATTATAAGGTTTAATGTATTTTGTGTATTATGAACCAATAAAATTAATTTAAAACCAAACACACATTTATTATTTTTGTAATAAACGTCAGGTGAAACTCTAAATACTAAAAAAAAAAGTTAAAACTGAAAAAAAGAACTGAAATCGTGAAAGCCTTATAAAACACTTTACTTACTATATATTATGAGAGCTTCAAACAGCATCCGTAAGCCTTGTCTTTTATTTTTCTAAGTTTGTTAAGAACATGCATTTTTTGAAAATATCTTTAAACATGTATAGCCATGTTACGCTTATTTAAATTTATATAAATATAGAATGTAAAAAAAACCGACACGGGCAGGGATTCGAACCCGCGACTACTGGGAAACCGTCCCGTCGCTCTACCAACTGAGCTACCGTATCGCTGTTCGTCTCGGTTAATTAAGCACCGTTCCGATAAAGACGATCACATATAGAATATTGTATAAAAAAAATTGTTATATTGTGCAATAAAATTTTATATTATATTTTAGTGCCATTCTACGCCATAGCCCTATACAATTACTACCACGGGATTATTGACCATTCGGGCATCAACTTCAAGAAGCAATGGTGGCAGCCCTGGCAACCGGATGCAGTTTTCCACGATCAACATCATGAATTCTTTCACTGTAACTTTGGCTTCAACATGTCTCTATGGGATAAGGTATATATACAGTCTTTTTTATCCACACTTTAATTTATAACATAACGAAACAGTGAACTAAATGTGAAAATACTATTTCAGTGGCATGGAACAATGAGAAAAGAGAACCGAGTGTATACCGAAGATACATATCACGGTGAAGCTCCCGATATAAATTCATCAGAAGCTAAAAAAATTATTGAAAATGATCCTGAAGTAAGATAATATATTACAAAATCTAAAAACGGTCTTAATTTAAAAGAATAAATTGATACAGGAAATATGCCAATGCCTTAGTTTAGTGACAAAGGAAAATATGGTCATTAGAAGATTAAGTTAAATTCTAGATGTACACCCGAGATATATAAATAAAAGAGTTACGAAGAATCTTTTCATTTTTTTTACAAAACTTCTTTACATAACATTGACATAAAAATTATATCAGAATATGGTATGGTATGAAAATGTATTATGTGAATGTTATTTTAGTTATTATAAATTGTTACATTCTTAAGTTTATAAAAATATAGTAATTTATTACATGTTATTTAATTATCCCAAAATCATCAAATCTAGTATTTTTCGATTTTTTCTTATTAATATTGTAGAATTCGATATTCTTTGATAATATAGATCTATACAGTGATATACAGTAGTCTTAATGTTTCTGCAATTTTCTATCTACGATAATCCCGATTAAAAATAATACCGAGATCATAATAAGATCGCTTCTTTAGGATGCTTAAGTTCTTCTGCTGTGGTTAGTTCATTAATATTTTAGGACTGATAACAATTAATGTTATTATTTTGTTGATTCGTATTATTACTTGAAATTGTACAAGTTAAAAAGGAATGCAAAAATATGAATTTATTAACTGTAATAACAATATAACCACAGATTTTGCATAAAGTGTGGATACAGTCCTAAACAAACATTTCGAAAGCCCACTCATTTAAATACTAAGATACTCGTATGAGCTTTGTGTAAGATATGTGTTTAGGTACTTGTATCTGGCATTTACAGTGGAAAAAATATGCCTGAAATAATACTATAACATTTTATTTTCTTACGTATTTTATTGAATGATTAATAATTTTGCTTAATGTATTAAAATAGTCGCATATATTTTACAAAAATATAATTTTTCCTTGTTAAAAATAAATAGGTTTTTGGGAATCTGAATTATGATTATTTATTATCACGTTATTTATCATATTTTTTCTCATTGTTTATTATATACCCCAATAAATTCTCACTCCTTTTCATTGCTATTGTTACTAGATTAAAAGGACCATACTTGTCAGATCTTCATTGATTAGAACATGTCATTTTTTAAGTGATCAACTGTTTATAGCATATCGGATTCATATTGAAGTCACGTTAAGCGATTATGAGTTAGCTTGAAGATTTCAACTCTGCTGTACAATAAAAGTAAATTATAAAATACAATATTAGTATGTCTTAAATAAATAAAATAGTTAGTAATTATTATAATACAGCAATTTAGATATCAATTTAATCATTTATTTCTAGGAAAAAGGAAATAAGGGAGAAATAACGTTTGTTCAGAAAAGAATCCGCTCTTTTCACGCCAACCATTTATCACTCTCGTGAGACGGAAAAATTGCGTAGGTCTTAAGGGCCAAGTGAAAATGATGTGAATACGAGCAGTAAAGCCTGATTTATATTTGAGAAAATATAATTCTTTAATTAAAGGCGTTAAAAGTAAGGGATAAACGAGTAGTATAATGATAATGTTACGAAAATTGTATTATAGTCCTATTTTTTTAAAAAATGGTTTTTAATATGTATAAACCATTAAAATGTTTATAAAATTTATATGCTTCATAAGAAACAAAATAAGCTTAAACAAATATTTAAAAAAATATCTATGAATGTTAAATAAACATTTTTTTTTAATATATTCGTTAATAAAAAACCATAAGCACAGTTATGATAAAAGCATTCCCCGAGAAATCGAATCGGAAACATATTAACACAATATTTTATATAAATAAGATAAATTCACCTCAAACGTTTGCGATTAGGTAGGAAAAGAAAAATATTGTTATAACGAGGTAAATGAGGTAAGAGAAATGTTTCATCAATATTATTTAGAAGCATTATTACCATCTGAAATACAATATTTCCTTCGATATTGTTTTGTTTGAATTTAAGTGATTTGAAATAATTTCCTTAACCAAAATAACATAAAGTTCATTTATCTCTTAACACCTTTTGAGGTTACAAATAGTTTTCAGTATTTAAAAAAATAACTTTAAACATAAAAGCTGTATTAGTTGTCTTACTCTTTGTATATATTGACAAATATCGCAATATTATTATTTTGTATATCGATATTCTTATATTGTTGTAGTATATCGATATTGTTTATTATATTATTTCTAGTTTTGTTATGATTCTTACGTAAATAAAATAAATCTTTTATAAAAAATTTCATTAACAAAATTAAAAATAAATAAACGGTAAATAAGAAAAAGTAAAAAATATATAGATTTGAAATGAGAATTTTTACTATTAAATATATTTTTGTTATTTTTACTATTTTTAATTCAAATTTATTATTATTATTTAACAGTTCAGTTTACTTGATTATCTATCCTGTATTATTATTAAAATAATTCAAGTGTATTTAACGTAATAAAAGTTAATAATACTTATCAAGCCAGCTGTTAATATTTAGCCGATAATATCTATCATACCAGCTGTTCATATTTAGCTGATAATATTTATCAAACCCGCTGATAACATAATTTGCAGAATATCTTCACAAACTAAAGTACGAAAATGGACTTTGCAACCCGGGAGATAATTAAGCCGATGAGTATTTAAAATATAGTACTTTTAAGAACTAGCTGTGCCTGCGACTTCGTACGCGTAGATTTTGATTTCGATAAAGCGTACCCTTTGTACATACCAATGTATGTACCAACTATTAACCTTCAGAGTTTCATCAAAGTCAATCAAGTAGTTTTTGCGTATCTATAAGAGTATGTTTAATCGCTGGTAAGTAGCAATGGTATGAAAATAAAAGATTATTAACTTCTTTATATGTTAACCCATTGTTAAAAAGAAACAAAATGTTAAGAGAAGCCCGAGACAACATATTTAAGAAAACTGCATCCAAATCGTTTAATTCGTTTCTGAGATTAGCGAAACATCAGGTCAGTCTTTACCATAAAATCGAATTTATAGATCATTTAGAAGTTATTTTTACTAACATTTATATACAATTTAGTTTTTATAAGCTAAATACTTATATTTTACCTTTATTAGTATGTCCATTTCTCGGGTAAGATTATATAAATAAAGTTATATAATATTAAAATCAGAACAAAATATAACATATATGAATAACTTTTTTTATCTGCCTTTTTATTCTGAAAATCCAGAAAAAGTAAATGAAAGGAGGAAATTATTTGTTTAAACATTACGAACGACGTACGAGTGACGTTACGAACGTTGGTGACGGCATATACTTGTCCCGTACTTCTAAGTCTTTAAATTTAAAATATCGTGCATCTTAAGTGTTTGTGTCCGCAAATAAGTTTTGTGAGAAGTCCTAAGGAAATAGTACAAACTATTGTAGTTTTTTATGTGTTATAACCCTAGTTTGAAGAACTATCGTGTTGTTTTCGATCAGCTGTTCGATATACATACCCCCAGCTGTGTATTTTCTTTGTTCAAAACTTTTGGTGCAATCGGTTATTATAATTGTGATCTTAGCAGAAAAATAAAAGTGCAAAAATACGATACCTTTTATTGACTTATTTACAATATTATATAAGTAAAAATACTTATTTATATAATTATTATTTTTATACCAGTGCCATCTAGTGTCGATAACATCATCGTCATCATGGCAAATAAATGCAATGAGTGCGGAAAATCTGTTGGAACGGTAGATGGCGCCAAGTGCGCAAAGTGTCTACTGTGGTACCATCGTTCGTGTTCAAATATCAGCCCTGATGCCCGGATAACTGCTAGGTGGCAATGCAATGATTGCAAATTAATTAAGAGCACAAAACTTTGCTCACCGGTTAACCAATGTGCTGATAACCAGTTACCACCAAATGAGGGTTCCGCAAAAAGGTTCTCTGCGAGATGAACCTGAGTCTGGAACTCTTATTTACGAAATCAGAAAGTTACGTCAGGAGATGGCATCAGTTTCTAGGGAGATGGGTTTTTTCAGAGAAGAGCTATCCCGGCTTACTGTTAGTTTAACCGATTTTGACAAGCGTATTGAGTCTGTAGAAGAAAGGTTATCTGTTCTGGAAATCTTTAAAAAAGATAAAACGAACATCACAAGTGACTTTGCAAACGACCTGGCAAGTTTACGTTCTCAGTTTAACGATCGAGAGCAAAAGTATCTTTTAAATGATGTACAGATATCCGGCGTCTTGGAAAGTGCAGGTGAAAATACTGTTAACGTCGTGCATCAGATCAGTCATAAGATCGGTATTGATCTGAACAATTATGACATTGTCAATGCGGAGCGTTTGGGTCCAAGGCGTTTGCAGAAGGATGGTAAACCGCGCGCAATCGTAGTAAGTCTGGCGCGTAGGAGCATCCGGGACGATCTTTTGAAAGCTGCTCGTGTACGCCGAAATGTAGATTCGACAGGTATTGTTGAAGGCACTCCACGGAAAATTTACATTAATGAGCATTTAACTCCTTTCAACCGCCGTCTTCTATTCAAATCCAGGGAGCAAGGAAAAATTTATAATTGGCGATATATTTGGTCTAAAGGTGGATCTATATTTGCTCGGCGTGCCGCTGATACCGCTATTTTTCGTATACGATCGGATGAAGATATTTCTAAGGTTTGAATATAAATAATAATAGTAATCTTATAACTCCATGCCTATTAAAATGTTAGCATCACGTTCTTTAAAAATTGGGTTCATCAATCCTTGTTCCCTAGGGACAGGTCACGATGAGTTTCTTGTAGCGATGGATCGTCACAATGTAGATATTATGGCAGTAAATGAAACCTGGCTGAGACGTGGTGAGGAAGGTCGTGCTCCTAATGTGTCCGGATATCGCTTGTGTCATAAACCACGCCCTAAAGAAGTTCGTTCTCGTGGAGGTGGAGTAGGATTTTATATTCGTAGGGGTATTTCAGTGCATACGCTTACTCATACTGAAACACCTACAGTAGAACAAATGTGGCTTAGTGTTGGTGTTGGTGGCAAAAGAATTTTAGTCGGCACAGCGTATAGGCCACCATGGCTGAATTCTCTTTCATTTTTTGGTGCCTTAACTGAAGCCATGGTGGGATTTACTAATCACGAACACCAAATATTAACTGGTGACTTTAATATTAATTGTTTAAATATTTTTAATGAAGATTATAGAAAACTTCACAATTTTCTATCCTGCATGAACCTCACTCAATTTGTAAATAAATCAACGCATTTCACTAATTACAGTGAATCCTTGATTGACTTAGTCTGTGCTGATATCAATATTAGCAATCTAGATGTCAACTATATACCGTCTCTTAGCAGCCATGCCTTTCTATCTTTCCAAGTCAAAGTTTGCAAAATTAAACCTAAGGCATCTCGTAAATACTATAGACAGATTGAAGATATAAATCCTGAGATACTATACAATAGTCTAGGTAACTTTGACTGGAATAATCTCAGTCTATCTACAGATGTAAATGAGATGGTATCTATTTTTTCAGCATGGTTTATGACTGTTTTTGATATCCTGGCCCCACTTAAATGCGGTATGTTTAAAGATTTCAAATTCCCTTGGATTACATATAATATAAAGCAAATGATGAAAATTAGAGACAAGGCGCATATAAAAGCAAAACAAACCGGCAATGACACTTATATTAATTATTATAAAGATCTTAAGGGAATGGTGTTAACAGCCCTTCGTATAGAAAAAAGCGTTTACTTTTCAACCTACATAAATAACAATGTAGGTAACCCGAAGCGTATGTGGAAGCATCTGCACTACAACCTATCATTCAAACCAAAAAGGAATATTCATCTTCCTGAACATTTAAATGATCCTAATTTACTTAATTCTCACTTTTTAAATATACCCTGCATTTCAATCAACACTAATCCCCTCTTAAAATATTATACAACCCTTCACGGGGTTAAAAATAATTTTAAATTTTGTACGGTCGATAGTCAATACGTTGCGAAAATCATACGCTCCATCAAATCAAACGCTGTTGGCTCTGATGGTATATCTATAAACATGATTCTGTTATCAATCACTAACGTTCTTGATTCTATAACTAATATTATAAATAGATCTCTGCTTTCTTCGCAATTTCCTAAGTACTGGCAAAACGCCCTTGTTAGACCTATTCCAAAACATGACAATCCGATATCTGTGAGTGATATTCGTCCCATTAGTATTTTGCCTAGCCTTTCCAAAGTTTTAGAAAAAGTTGTTTTCAAACAATTATCGGACTTCATTGAGGATAATAATATTCTTCCTCACGTCCAATCAGGATTTAGGAAAGGTAGAAGTACGACTACTGCCCTAGTAAATGTAGTCGATGATATATTAACTGCTCAAGATTCAGGACAGGGAACTATCTTGGTTTTACTAGATTTCTCTCGCGCTTTTGAATCTATTGACATTCCTTTGCTTTTAGCTAAATTGAACTATTATGGTTTTAGTCCTAAATCCATTCAATGGTTCGAAAGTTATCTTACGTGTCGAAGTCAAACCGTGGAAATAATTAATGAGAATGGGGCGAAGTCTTACTCAAGATGTGAAATGGTCACTAAAGGCGTCCCTCAAGGATCTATCTTGGGTTCAGTTCTCTTCTCCTTATATTGCGCAGATATAACAAAGAGTATTTTAAATTGTAATTACCATATTTATGCTGACGATATACAACTTTACATATCGTTTCAACCCGGTGAAATGCTTTCTGCTGTAAATAAGCTTAACGAGGATCTTAACAGTATAGCGAATTGGTCTAACTCAAATTACTTATTACTAAATCCTTTAAAAACTAAATTCTTGATTTTAGGCACCAATACGTTGGTTAAAAAAAATTCTCTGCAACAGCCTAGGATTCTGATTAAAAATAAGCAAATAGAACGAGTCTCAGAAGCACGGAATTTAGGAGTCCTAATGGATGAAAATTTACGGTTTGAAAAGCACATTATTGACTCTGCCCGCAACTGTTTTTTTAGACTTAAGTTATTACATCGGATACGCCAATACCTCTTTAAATTACAAATTTACATTTGTACTCTTGTACTCTTTAAATTTAAATTACAAAAATACGTATTCAACTTTGTGAAACCGTAGTTTTATCAAAATTAAACTATGCAGATACAGTGATCGGTCCCAGACTACTATCAAGTAGCCAGCAACTTATTCAACGTGTACAAAACGCCTGCGCACGCTACTGTTTTAATGTCCCGCCTCAAACTCACATTACTCCTTATCTCAACTCTGCGAATTTGTTAAACATGAATTACAGACGACAACTACATCTAGCGTGTATGCTTTTTGGAATCCTTAAATATAGAATACCCGTATATTTATATAATAAACTTAAATGGCTTGGTGATCATAATACATCCTACAATACAAGGGCGTCATCAAAATTGTTATGTATACCATCTCATAAAACAGCAGCTTTCCGAGGAAGTTTTAAATATGCTGCTTCCAGCTGCTGGAATAATCTGCCTCCACCCGTGCGTGACCTGAAAAGTATTGTATCATTTAAAAGAAAGTGTAAATCACATTTCTTAATTATGCAAAAGCAGTAAAAATCATAGGGAGTACTTAGGAATGCAATCGTTTATATATTATGTATGTATATTTAAAATAAAGTATACAGATCTCTATTTATTCACTTTATTTTGTTTTTTAAATATTATGTTTTTTTTTTATATGTTAATGTGTGTGTATTGTTTTATGTAAATGTGTGTATATGCGTATACATCGTTATACAGGTATCTATGTATAATAATAAATAAATAATTCCATTTTGTTTTGTAATCCAAATAATTTAAATTTAATTGTATTTATTAAGATTAATAAGACTGATATGTTAGCGCAATCATAATTTTGTTGCAATTGTACTTAGGTTAGCAAAATTATTAAATATTTACCTTTTGTTCTTGTATCGTCGTCATGCTGTATGTCTTAAGTACTTTTTATATCATACATCTCGTACGGAATGGATTTTTTTTTTGTGTGTTTTATTCTGAAAAAAAAATTACTAAGACATTTAGGTTATTACGCACTTAAATGGGTTTAAATGTTATGTGTCATTTGAGGACATATTTTTATTTTATTATTTTTTTTAAATTTATCACCATATGGTAACCTTTGTAAGAATTAATTTTGCTTTCTTTAACATACCTATATTGTTCCTTGTATCTAATCATCAGTCGTCACCATAAAAACTAAAATTCACTAATATTATATTATTATTCACTAAAATTATATTATTATTACTTACTCAAAATTATATTATTATTACTTACTAAAGTTATAGTATTACTCAACTGTTTTTGTAAGGGTCTGAGTTCTGACTAACTCGGCGTTGTGTGTCTTGTTTTTTGATTTGTAGTTACTTTTTTTTTTTTTTTTTTTTTTTTTTTGTCTGTCTATGCTGTTAGCCCTGTTGGCTATTACAGCGTCACCGGGGGAAGTTTTGTAGTTACAATCATAAAATATCGTAAACAAGGTGCGGTGGATCGTACCTTTCATTCTTGCATTAAAACCGGTTTGTTGGTTTACTAATAATGCTACTACTAATAATTACTTTTCTATTTGTTTATTAGTTGCTGGATTTTTAAATATATTACGGTATAGTATAGTCAATAATAGTTATTATTGTTATCATCTTTATCTTAATTTTTACTTTACTATTATGATTCATTTTTTTTAACCTTTTTATTTTAAAATATTTTTTTTGTGTTATGATGCCAATGTTTCCTGTTATATATTTTTTTTTTTTTTTTTTATGTAATTTTTTTTTTCTATTTGTGTTTTTGTACTTGTATATCCGTCATTAGCGTTCGAAATGTCACTAAACGGTCACTGAAAATCAGCGTAGGGGACTGTTTCCTCTACAATAGCTGAGTGGCTTTCCGATTTGGGCATCATTTTTTATAACTTTCTTTGTTATTGTATTAATATTGTTTTTTTTTTCTTATGTATTGTTTTTTTTTTTTTGTTTTGTTTTATAAAATAGATTTATTATTTTATGTCAGTTTTGATTAATATGTGATGACCAAATAAAGACATTTTGATTTGATTTTGATTTGATAAACTATATGAAATTCCAGAGAACGGATTTCACCTCTAAGCCGTTTAATTAAGAGATGTTAATGCAAAGTGGGCCATAATATTGGTCTACAAGATCGAGCCTTCGAGTCGTATGCTTCAGAAAATGATGTGATAGTTGTGCTAAGAAAATTTCGTTATTTATACAAAGTTTTATTATTATAGGTATTTATTTTTATTTACTATATTTATGAACAGGAAAAAGTTTACAATAACAATACTATATTGTTATTACTTGTCGATTATTTTAATATGTTGAAAAATAAATAATTTTATTCGGTAAGCATACTTTAAAAAACGGAAGTGACAAATTTATAATCATTGTATTAATATGAAAATATGGTAACGTCCTAAATCCGTCGAAAATGACCTCATGCTATGCTTCGATGCTGCTGCCCATTTAAAAAGCTGGTTATCCATTTTCGTAAACTATCGAGAAGCCCATAGCAAGAAAGTTTCGAAAGAAGCACCTCCTGCCATACACGATCAAAGATTTTTGACATATCTAAACTAACTGCTAGGTCACAACCCATCGGTGTGCTAGATATACCAGAAAATCGCCAGCTGATCGAAGATGGCGAAAGTCATATTGCCGGTCTATGTGTGTATTATTTATATGATGACATTTTGTTATTTACGATCGAATGAAACTTTATCTCCAGGATGTCCGATAAAGAGGTATTTGTCACACATATTAGTTAAAACAATATATACTTAATAATAATAATTTTAGTTTACGAGTGAGTGACCAAATCGTTTTTTTTTTTTTTTGTAAGAATTGTCTGTACAAATAAACAATTATTGTTCACCTTTAACATCTTAATAGATGTTAAAGGTTTTTCCAAGATGATTACATCTTATTCAAAAAATGAAAAATAGCTAAATCTTCTTTAAACTAGAATACTTACATAAAACTTAAAGTAAACAAGTCTCTGAGGGATGCAAAGAGTTCGCAATTCTCGATAATTTAATAGAAGCAGAGAAATGAAACGCTGACGTAAAGTATAAAAATCCCAAAGGACAGAGTTGCTTCATATCAATAACTGCATTTACAGCAGTATTCAATATATTGCTTAGAATTGACTTTAAGAATTATAGTTGCGTAATAAAATGACTTGCTGGAGTCATTTAGTTAGGTATTTATAAACTTATTTATTATAAATTATTATAAGGTCACATAAATAAACAAACACATTTAAATTGGTTTAAATTTAAAAGGTGATAAACTTAAAATTACTTATTTAAATGTTGTCTATCTGTGTTTAAGCCCACTAGTCAAAATTTATTATTTTAAATAGTCTTACATTTCATTTATGAAACGTCAGAAGCAAGTTGCAGCTTTCCAAAGTGAAGCTCACCGAAAAAAGCGATAACAAGCAACTGGCTTATAAATTCATTTTAACTAGCTTATAAATGAAAAATCTTATATATTATTATCGAGTCACAGTTTAAAAAAAGTTGCTCAATTAAGTCAGAAGATTACTAGAATTATTTAACACGCCACGCCAGCAGTTTTATGGTGTTCTCACATAATGTCTTAAATAATAGTAATTATAAACGTTAGAAATTATTTATATAATCTCTTATATTATATAAATATATAAACTATAAATTCGAATAATTTCGTAGATATGCTGTATATAATATCCGATAATAGTTTATAAGAGCTTGTTATGTTACGTTTTTAAAAAATGACTAAGGATAAAATAATAGATTATACGCTAACGTTATCGGCTCTTAGCACCAAACGTTAGAAGTATAAAGAATGAGCAATTTTACCCACAATACATTTCAACATATTGCGAGTCTTCATGTATTATACATTTTATTCCTTATAAAAGAAAAGGCGATTTTGATGATATTCTGATTATTTAGTTTTAAGATAAATATCGTACGATTAAAAATGTTTACCTAATTGGTTAATACCACATATTTTGCATTGTTTTTTGTAATTCTGAAATCTGAATACTAATCAACGACCAACGAATGGGATTCTTATCTATGTATTTATCGTCACAAGACTTTTAAATTTTGTTAAATAACACGGTGTTTGAAGGGTTTAAATTCTTGCTGCAAACTGTTTGAAAAGGGTAAGCTTCAAAGACTTAATGCTAGGTGCAAAATCCTTTAAGCATTGATCACGTCTTTACAGGAGTAAGTAAGTGACACCTAAGTAGAATTTTACTACCAGAATTTTAAAGGTTTGAGTGTTGTTTGTTGTCATTTTGATGTGTTTGTTCTTACAAAGACATAGCTAAATTGTAGCATATATGATAATGAATGATATTTTTGATGACAGTGTTTTGTTTATAAGCGAGATGGGGAGAATAGTGTGTTCCATGGCTTAAAAATGGGAGGCGGTGTGGTCATCGCTGTTTCAAAACGTTTTAAGTCTTTCCGCTTATTTGATCTGGAGTTCGAATGTTCGAATGTTCAATGGAGGATCTTTGTCACAAAACTAGCACCCTGATAATTTTTGCGTAAGTAAATCTAATAAACAAATCTTAGGAATCTATAATCATTAATTCACGTGTAGGTTATGTGTAGAAAACCAGGAGATTAAAAATAAAATGAATAGAAAACAAAATATTTTTTTATTCCTTGAAAAACAAATAAAAGGACATTTTGTTTTATATTGTCTATATATTTTTGAGATAAAAATAAAGGAAAAGCCATATCAGATGTTCCATAAAGGAGGGTTATTTAGGGACGGTCACAGCATGAGACAATATCAGCTAAATCCAAAATACCCAGATTAACGGAAATTCTTAGTATCGAAAATAAACAATATTTTATTTTCCTGTCCTGCTTCTTTAACTATTCCACTAAACTTGTATTTTATCGTAATTATACCACAAAATAAACACTAACTAACTGGCAGATTGCGCATTTATATCTAATGATGAATTCTGTATTTTGTTAATTTTACGTAGGCCAGTTATTGTAAAAATAATAGCAACTAGTACTAGTATAATCAATTAATTTAATTGATTGTACAAAATTTCTGTTAATCTCAAGTGATATTACTAAGAAGGAAGATCTTTGTAATGAATGATGTCTCACAAAATTTTGTCTACTGCCTTGCAATTGGGAAACAAAATTGTTTTTTCTAGATTAGAGACATAGATTTTTATTAGAGAGATAGATTTTTTCTAAATGTAATGAGTGGCAGTACATCCCATCCAAGCTGTAAAACCTTTTGGCGAGTGACTAAACTAGTAAGAGGTCTCGCATTATCTTGGTGGAACACTACACCTTTTCTGTTGACGTATATCATTCAGTTTGTCCAGCTGATAACAGTAGACATCCGAATTAATTATTGTATTATCCGGTAAAAGCTAAAAAAACAGACCTCACCTTTTTTTAATGGATATCTAATATGGCTAATATGGCTTTTGAAATACTTTCAGCCATTTCATATTTTCTGCTCCATAATCCCTTGCGTTTGATATTGTCATATACAATACATTTTTCTTCCCCAGTAATGATGCTCTTCAAAATGTATCATTTTTGTGACGTTTGAGGAGTGAAGCACAGATGTCAACGGGCCGACACAAATTTATCTCCGCGAGGACATGGGGGACAAATATAGCGAGCTTCGATGTTAAACCCAGGCCTTTCAGGTGGTCATAAACAGTTGAATTCGATAAATTTAATCTCTCACCGTCTTACGTGTTATTGTTATTCGCCGGTTTGCATCAATTAATACCTTTATAGCGTCTTTATCAACTTCAGTCGGCCTTCCAGAACGTGGTGCATCTTCGACATCAAAATTGCTGAATCTAAATTTTGCAAATCAGTTCTGGCACTCGCATATTGTCAACACATCTTCTCCATAACAACAGTAAATTTCTTTCTGGTTTGAACAGTATTCTTACCTTTTCTATATTAAAAGTAAAGTATGACGATAATAAAGCTTATTGCCCTCCATATTTATAAGAGCACCGACCAATAACTACTGCGTAAAATTAATTGAACTTATTCACACACAAGCCTTGCTATATCAACTGTCAAAACATAATGACAATGCGACTTAAGTTTGAAGTTAGCTGTGAAAAATATTTGTCGGGAAAAAACTAAATTACTATCCAAACAACCTTATATTTTAATTTAATTACAGTTAAATTATTGATAGTGTATTACACACCTAGCGAGGAAAAATAAGAAATGTCTCAGATCACATGCAATTGTCGCCCGAGGTCGAACCGAGAACGATGGTGCGTTGTAACGAACAACGTCTTGATTTGACAATTCCAATGTCACGTACCTGAATTCAACATCAACCGACTTTAAAGCAAAAAGGTCTTTCTGCGGTGTGCTCCACTTCATGAAAATGTTCCTGGTGGCCTGTGGTTGGAGATGCTACTCTAGACAAGGTTTCATTCTGGACAGAGATCAACTTACCAGTTATAATGGCCTGGAAAACACTGAGCCATTAGATGAATGTCTTGAAGATCCTCGAACTGTGATATCTCGCGTCAAGTTCAAAATATTTGACCTGATTCCCCCTTCCTTGTTTATATAGGACATAATGCAATGCTAATAACAATGATTAACCGATTCTATTTGTGAATAATAGCTTCTAGGACTGCAAACAATTCTTTGTGATTGACGTGTATGATTTTTGTTTTGTAGTCCAGTGACCAGGCATGACAAAGATGTTTGTCTCCTATTTTGTCTCCCTTATCGATGTCGGAGGCAGCTGTCGTGAGATGAAGGGTCACCAAACCCACCCGAATCAGTAGGGTTCTTGAGGGTAGGGATCTCAAATCTTGTATCACTGGATCTGTAATTCTTTTTCGTGATATGAATGAGATGTCAGGAGCTGCCAGCTCTGCCAGCTGCCTCTGTGAACTATCAATAAGGCAAAGTTGATTCGTCCCAGTATGAATTGGGCCTGTTTAAGGGACCAACTGTCTTTGGATATCTGTTGTTGAAGTGCTAGCGTAGCGCTAGGCACTTCAGTTCTGACAAGGACTTCATATTGAGTTTTGTGTCCCATATCATGCCCTGATATTCTAGGCTCCAATATATAAATGTCCAGCATACTCTGTATTTGCTGTGACATCTGTGGACTATTTTTAGTTTGAAATGACCTGATTTCAGAATTATTCCGCATTATTAAAGGTGGCTCCATTATATACGATATACGAACCAACACTAAAATAATAAAGTAAAAGGTATTTAATTAAGCTACTTCAAACTACAAACTATATAAATAACTATATAATTTAACAATCTTATTTTACATATTTATGGCTTACCGAATTAGATTAAAAAAATATATGTGACGGCGCCTTCCTAGCGCCATATTTTGAGAGATACGTCGGAACGAGATTTGACAATTGTCAGTCTGGCGAAGCGTCGTATTGATGGTCAGCGCGGCCATGTTGCACGAGACTTTCTGGAACGTCAATGGCGAGCGCACCACTTTTGCGACGAATCGTTTTTGTTCCGAGTAATTTTGTGCCTATTTGTTTCAAAACTAATTAAAAGTGATTGGCTATGTGATTCTCTAATTACTAGTGAATAGATTTTAATGTATTTCTGTAAGGGAGACAATTTGTGAATTAAATAACTTTTGATTGTGACATTGGTGATTCTTTCCGTTTCTATCCACATTACAATTTATTTAAGACATGGTTGAATCTGATGATGAAGGTCAACCGCTTATATATAATTTAAGTTTGTCAAGTTTTTACTAGGTATGGTTAGTGTTAAATAATAAACCGATGAATATCTTGTATTTGCTTTAATTCTAATAAACAAAGACACGTACAGAAATAACTCACACGCCATCCGCCATATTTTAGGAGAAAGAAACGGTCAGTGTTGCCAATATAAAGGTACACATATATCAACACGCTTCCTTACATTTATATTGTAATACATTATAACAAAGTTTCTTACTAATACTAGTGATTATCAATTAATAACATGTATTTCCTTTAAATTTAACATTTCTCTAAATTTTGTAAATTTAACATTTCCCAAAGCTTTTGTTAATATATCTGCAATATTATTTTCTGACTCTATTTTTACAACATCAATACTTCCTTTCTTAACATTTTCATGTATAAAATGATAGTGAACTTCAACTTCAACTATTCGTCGTCGCCGGGACTTACATTTGCTTTCTCTGCTGTACTGCATATTATTCCACCCAAATACACCCTCGTACCTAAAGGAAAGATTTGAACTTTTAGGGTCTTCTTCCAATTTAAGATCATCACAACTACTTATTATCAAAATGCCTGTCCACAATTCCAAATTTTATAAACACTCTTTCACCGTACTTGCCACTAAATTATGGAATGCTTTGCCTTTGTCTCTTCGGAAATCAAAAACTTTAAATTTATTTAAAAGATCTGTGAAAGAGCACTTTTTATCTCAAGATAGCTAAGACTGCAGTATAATAATTATCAGTGTATAAGTATATTATATATATCATTTATTCATAACTGTTTACTTTATATAAATTCATGTTTATAGATATAATCCCAATATTACTTATCTATTTATTTATTTCTATTATTATTTTCCAATTCCCCCTGTATTTATTATATAATATATAGTTTAGTCTATTATAGCTTATTTATTGTATTAGTATTTAATTTATTTACAAATCTACGTATTAGTGTTTAGTTTTTTATAAGCTTGTTTATTTTTTGTACCTACGCCACCTACCCATATTAATGACTGTTTTATATACTATAAACCCCAGGGTTGCCTGGAAGAAATCGCCGTTAGGCGATAAGGCCGCCTGTTGTACTTCTTTTGTGTTACTTGTTTGTGTTTTACTTTTTTTTATATTTTGTGGTGTACAATAAAGAATATATGAATGAATGAATGTGCTTAGAATTCTTTGTAAAGTTTCCATATTTGGAAATAGCTAACGCTCCTGAATTGTCTTCATATATTTTAACTGGTTTACAAACTTTAGTGAAGGCATCATTCATTAGACATATAAGAAAATTTAACTCTGTTACTGCTTCTGACTTCTGCTTACATATTCTGCAAATGTTGAAGACTTTGTTACACTACTTTGTTTCTTTGATTTCCAGTAAATAATATTTCCATACAATCTTATGACAAATCCTGTAGTAGACTTCCTATCTAAAATGTCGCCTGCCCCATCAGCGTCCACAAAACAATCTAGAATGTCAGCATTACTATTATTACAATATATTAATTTAAGATCTTTTGTCAAATACAAATACTTTAAAACTCTTAAAGCATACTTAAAATGTGTTTCATTATAACAGTTTTGAAATCTGCTTAAGTAATTTACACTGTAGGATATATCAGGTCTAGTACCTGAACTAATATACAAAAGAGCAGCAATCAAATTTCTGTATTTTACATCCTCGTTAATATCAGATTGTTCCAATTTTAAATTTATTTCCATAGGACTTTTAAACAATTTTGCACTCTCAATATTATAACGTTTAGCTAAAGACTCAATGTAAGATTTCTGACTCAAAGTTAAGATATTATTTTGATTATATATATATTCAATCTCAATTCCAATATAGTTTTTCACTTTACCAATGTCCTTCATTTTAAACCTTTCAGACAATTTAGTTTTTATTTCAGTAATGATTTTTGTGCTTTCACAACATATTAATAAATCATCGACAAATAAAAGAATATAAACATTTAAGTTGTTCTCTCTTCTAACATACAAACAATAATCATATTTACTTTTGGGAAAATCAAAATTAGTCAGAAAATCATTAAAACATTCATACCATGCACGAGGGCTTTCTTTTAAACCATACAATGATTTATTTAATTTATAAACTTGTTCAGTTCCATTTTCATACCCGATTGGTTGCTTTACATAAACTTCAAATAATACTTTACCATTTAGAAATGCTGTTTCAACATCCATTTGATGAATAACTAAAGAATTTTGACAACAATAAGATAACAGTACTTTAAGTGGTGGCATTTTAGCAGCAGGAGAATAAGTATCATCAATACAATTTGTTTGCTGAAAACCTCTTACTACTAACCTTGCTTTAAATTAATTTTCACTCTTCCTTTTAATACCCACTTCACATCAATTACGTTTTTGTCCTTATGAGGTTTGTTAACTAGAGTCCATGTGTTATTTTTCATTAAACTGTCCATCTCACTATTCATAGCCTTTTTCCATTGCATTGCTTCATTACATGTGGTTGCCTCCTGAAAATCAGATGGAGCCAAAGCGTCACAGTAGTTACAATATATGCAATAATAACCAAATTCATCATCAAAACGAAGTGGAGATGTTCTTAACCTTTTATTTTGTTCTTCATTTTTACTTTCTGCTACACCTGTTTCATCATTTTCCACATATTTTATTGTGTCTCTTTCTTCTTGTGTCCTTTTCTCCTCCTTTAACTTTTCTTTTATATTCAGTATTCATTTCTTCCTTACCTTCAAAACCACACACTTTAACATCTTTCTCGATTATATCACAATTTCTAGCAATAATAACTCTTTTGTTAATTAGCACTCTGTATCCCGTATCAGTATAACCAAGTAAAATTCCAATTTCTGCTTTTTTATCCCATTTAGACCTTCTCCGCTCTTCAGAAATTCTTACCAAAACTTTACTTCCATACATTTTTAAATTTTGTACAGATGGCTTTCTTTTGAAAAATATTTAAAACGGTGTTTTCCTTTCAATAGTATTAGTCAAAGTTCTGTTCTTAAGGTAAGCAGCTGTTTTAATCACTTCTGGCCAAAACTTTCTTTCTACCTTTGCCTCTGATAAAAGACATCTACCCATATCCATTAATGTACGATTGTATCTCTCTGCTGTTCCATTTAATTGATGAACATATGCTGGACAGGGTTTTATTATTATTCCTTTCTCTTTTGCAAACTGAAAAACTCTCGCATTCATGTATTCTTTCCCATTGTCACATCGCAGTTCCTTTATCATTTTTCCTGTCGAGTTCCATACCTCATTAACATATTGTACCAAGTAGTCATATACTTCATCCTTTGATCTAATACAATAAACTTTAACTAATTTGCTGTAATCATCATCATTCTCCTTTATATCCTGTAGTTTGATGGGGCCCATTTAAATCTGTATGAACAATCTCTAATATCCCCTCTGCTTTTCGTCGATTATTATGAAATGGTAAGTTATGCATTTTATTTTCAATACATATTGCACATTTTAAATATTCATGTTCAATATTTTTAGGTAATCCCTCTAATGACTCATTTTTACACATTAATTCCAAATTATTAAAATTTATATGACCCAGAGTACGATGTAGTTTTTCCTTTACAGTAATATTTGCTTCCAATATTTCTCCATATATGTAACTTTTCATCTTATAGAGTCTTTCATGCCTAATAGAAATTGCTATAACCTTTTTGTAATTGTTGTAAATTTTTGATAGTTTCCCGCTTGAAATAATTGAATATTTATCAGTAATTTTAGAATAACTCAATAAATTAGCTTTCATTTCTTTTACAAAATAAACATTTGTCAAAGTCACTTCAGATTTTTGCCCATAGACTAAAAAATAAGTTATAATATTCCCAATTTTTGAAGCTTCTAATATTGTTCCATCACCAATTTTAACTTTAACAGGTTTATCTAATATCTCAAAAGAATTGGAGTACTCATCAGTATTAATGATATGGTCTGTGGATCCACTGTCTAGTTACCAATTTAATTGACCTTTCTTTGGTTTATTATTATCCTTCATTGAGTAAGTATTATTAGCAATAGTAGTATGAAAACTGTTACCTCGACTCCCTTGATTATTATTGTGGTAATTTACTGAGCCATGTTCTCTGTTATTATATGAACCACGTCCTCTATAATTTGGCAAACCACGTCCTCGATAATTGGAAAAACTGTGTCCCCGACCACGGTTTACATTTCCAGATTTACAGTCTCTTCTCAAGTGACCAGGTTTTCCACAACTAAAACAATTATATGATGGCTTCGCATCTGCTTTAAAAGCATTTGATGTACCATTTGAAGTTTCACTCACATTTTCTGTGTTTTTCAATTTTATTTTACTTTTTAAATAGTCAACTGTCCTTTCACCCTCCGGTAGGACATCAATTAAATCCCCTACGTAACTGTAACTTACTGGTAGTGATTTTAACATATAATTTAGTTTTTCTGATTCAGATACCATTGCACCTGCTTGTTTTAACTCATTTACAGCTTTTTCAAAGTCATCGAAAAATAAAGACACTTTCAAGGTTATGTCGACATACTATTTGCAACGCTGTTGATTTCTTTAAATACATCTCGTCGAATTTCTGTATTATTTCGTAGGCAGAATCAAGTTCACTTATATATTACAACTGCTTGTTGGTTATGGCACTGTAAATGTAGTTCGTTGCTTGGACATCTCTGTCGTCCCACTCAGCTTTGTCGGTTGCAATTTTTGCTCTCAATACAACATCTTTGCACTTTTTGAACTGCAGAAACTTAAGTGTACGTACTTTCCAATTGTTGTAGTCTGTACCATCGAAAATTGGAATATTTATATCACTACTTTTACACGCCATTTTTCTTTCTTTTAATAAACACGTGTACTTATATTTTTTGTTACTTTTTAACCTTTTCTTTTAACTTTTTCTTTCAACCATGCTCTGCTACCATGTTAAATAATAAACCGATGAATATCTTGTATTTCCTTTAATTCTAATAAACAAAGACACGTACAGAAATAACTCACACGCCATACCCCATATTTTAGGAGAGAGAAACGGTCAGTGTTGCCAATATAAAGGTACACATATATCAACAGTTAGCAAAGTTGGCAGCATTAACACCGGAAGTGTGAAAGGAGGGTAAGACTTGACTCAAAACGCTCAAGAAGGAGGTTGAATGTAATAAACAATAGAAACATTAATCGTTACTGTGCAGTGCAGCGAATGAGTGTGTAGTTTGTCAGAAAAAATTAACACCTTACTATCTTAAGTAACTTAAACATCCTTGTAAGAGAAGGGATCTTGTTGTGTTCCGCGTATAATGTTCGGAATACGTTTAGGTGCCAAATTATACATAAAACTGGAATATCTAATAAAATGACTATATTTTTATTAGGTACTTAAAAATAAACATTCATCTTTATAATTACTAAAATAACAATTACTTTCTTCATTATTCTAGACCCTTTAAGATATAAAATAAATTATAAAACACTCTTAGTAACTGTTTCATTTAAATTTCTTGGTTGTACATAAAGTTAAACTTATTCTTATAATGACCCTTTTTGTTTTTTATCACTTGACTTGACTTGACTTAAGTTTATTACCCGTATCAAATTACTCTTTGATATTAAGACCGTCTTTTGACTTCTGAATTATATCTTTGACGTTACGGTTACTTTATTAAGTTTTTTTTATCTTTTAGAAAATTTATTTTGGATTAAATGAATGTTTTGTGAGCACACGAATATATTTTCTAATTGTGTTATGCCATTTAAATAAGAATTCCTCATTTAGTGCATTATATCATTATCTGTTATATACCTAAGTATAACTATTGTTAGAAAACGCAAATGTATACCTTGTTACATATTTAATGAAGCTAAAGTTACAGTGAAAGTATTCATTGCAGCTACAGCTGCTACCAATGTCTATTGAAGTTGGTAACTGAATGATGCGGATTAAAATAGCACTAGAAAAAATATGATTATGTTTTGTAAGACCCAAGAAAATGTATACAAAAAGAAATAATTTTAGAACTGTTATCAAATCATTAAATATTGAATAGTGTGAATGTCTTTGATTTAATAATTCAAACCTCTTAAAAATATATAATATTTGAAAAACAAATTAAATATCTAACACACCTAAAATCCATTTAAAATAACAATATTAAGGTAACTATTGTCATTAGTTCAACTTTAAATGATTTATGGAAAGACGTCTCGACACATTACAATTTAATGAACATAATAAATCGTTTCAATTTATGACACTCAAGTTATCTGAGGGTATTATTAATGATCAAACGAACTTGTGTAAAGTCGATCATTTTTATGAATAACTTCATCCTGAGATATAATATTTCATTATTTATTATTCATTGAATTACGGCAATCATATTTTTTTTATTAATGTTTGGGGCCCTGAGACACAAAGAGATAAGAAATAATGCACCCCGTCTCTAACTGGTCTGTTATAAAAAACGAATGTGTTGAATATGGTAGTCCAACCTACAGTTTTTCTGATTGTTTTGATGTAGATGACTGATGACAGACAGCTGAGTTTGGCGCCTGTCCTGTGCTATCTAGGCTGAAATATGGTTTTATGAATACCGCACTTTGACAACGTTTGCTTTTTTCATCTACTAATGCACTGTGGTGTGGTTTATATGTTTTTAAGATTAATAGATTTTTAGTTTTAGTTACTAGCTAGCAGTTGTAGTAGTTCTTCTCTTCTTTAGCATAAGAAAGTAAAAGCACATATTTGAAAACGATATCTTTATATAACAAAATTTTATTAATATTTGAATTTTTGGTTTAATTATTTAAGAAACAAATTTTTTATACCTTACATGTTTAACCAACCTCAAAAAAGGAAGGATGTTCCCAGTTCGACTGTATTTTTTATTTTTGTTAACTTAGAAGTTTTGACTAGGTGAAATATTTTTAATGTTTCATTTTTAATCAAAAGTCTGATTCGTCGAGATAAATATAATATATAGCCATAGATAAAGTATAGCCATGTTAAGCTTACTTTTGATTGCCGCTATCGTCAGATATCTGCTGTAATTTTTGAAGGGTTTCTTTTTTCCCCGAAACTTATCACATCACAACTTGAATGAAAGCTTAAGGATATTTTCAAACATTCATTTTAGTTGTGGCATCTTTTAATGTTTATCTATATTGCAAGGATAAAAACATTGGTTAGGATTTTCGAAAGAAGCCTAATAGATGTTACCACCGTTCTGATAAATACCATCATAAATAGAATGCTTAATTCGCTGAGACAGGTAGCGATACAGTAGTTCAATTGGTAGAGCAACGGGACGGATTCCCAGAGGTCGCAGGTTCGAATCTCTGCTCGTATCGGTTTATTTTTCATTAGCTAAACATGGCTATATATGTTTACAGATATTTCAAACAAATACAATTTTCTAATATACTTATTAAAGTCGTTGCGTCGGGGAACCTAATTTGCGAATGGTGTCTATTCTACAAAGTTTTTGGAGCTAATTAATGAAAACTTAGACCATACGATTAAATATTGTTATTTCGTTGGTAACTTAATTTCTATTAAATTTCTCCATTATTTAATTTTAAGTTTATAAAAGAGGTTTTGTTTATATTTGCAAAAATAAACATGCCAATATCATAATACCATATCGAAATTTAAACAAAATCCATACAATTTGGTACAAAAATAGAATAACAGGTATTATTTTCATTACGTAACCCCTCAAATACAAAAAAATAAAATAAATAATATTAGTATATTAGTGATATAGGGTAGTTATAAGTAATTAGCCTTAACAGGTTATAAGGTTATAATATTCATCGCCCCTACCGCAAATACAAACATAAAATTTAATTAGGCTTAGTGATCCCAAAACCATATCCAATTACCATTACCGTATGATATTGTTGTAAAATCATTAAATATAAATTAATTTTATGACTAATTAAATATGTTATTTATATGAGAAGTTAAGTTTGTTCAAGAGATGATAATTATGATAACGTATTAATAGTGTTATTTTAATCATAAATCTAATTCTCTTTACTTGGAGAGTCCCTGTTTCCAGCATTTATAACTACTATCGCCCAGTGACCAAAATTCGATCGTCATTTTAAGTTTTTATGCCTATGCGAGTTTGGACCAACAACTACATGCATAGTTTTTTTGGTTTCTATTACGTTAGGCGCATCAACTTTTTGGGAATAATCAAATCCACTATTTGACTTAAATCCAAAACATACTTGGAATTGATAGGACAAACGTAAAAAATTAAGTAACGTGCATGATGTTTATCATCGTAGTGTATTACTAAGAGATTGTTTTTGGCACTTAAATTACATTATTCCAAACTGCCACAAAATTTAACATATGGTGTAATATACCTATAACTATATGGTATATGTACCTTAAAGCAGCTTTTGTGAGCGCCCAGAACTTTCGTGGCCCAGACGGATAGCTTGCCAGCTGTTCACTAATTTTGACGAAATACTTGAACTGTGCTCCAGCGATTTGCCATACTTTCTTTTTAGAAATTTTAACTAGCATCAGCTCTTAATCCAGTAACTAGCGCCTCAGTCCAACAATACTCCTCTTAATTATACAATTACAAACTTTTGTTAAAAAAAGTGTAGAAATACCCTAATTATTATAATATATATAATTTATCGCCTAGTTTAAAGCAATTTACATTGCTGTCTTCCTTTTTATAAGGTAGCTATGTACTAAGTGATTCGTTATGTTATTAAAAACTAACATTTAAATATATATATTTTTCTAAGCACTATATGATTTCCTAAAGATATCCAAAGTAATATCTTGTTTACTTGTAGCTTACAACTTAAAACAACGACGCAATCGGAACTTTTCAAACTTTTTTGTTACATGAACTTAATACACTACAAACTTGCTTCCAAAATACATAGAGAACGTCTTGACTAGACCTTCTCAATATGCTTTTAACCTTACTAAGTTTTAACTTAGTAAGGTTAAAAGAACAGAATTATAAAATATTTTACTTACATTAACTTAAAATTTCAAATAATAATTACATGTAGTTGTATATTTAACGTATATTTTTATCATTTTACTACAAAACAAATCAGATTCTGTTATCACATAAATTTAAACAAATTCCTTACCAACTCCACGACTTAAACGGAACAAAATTAGATTTTTAAGGAACGGACTTTGTGTGTGCTTTTTAATTATAGGATGCGTTTTAGTGTTGCTCAAGTATCGATGTAAGGGGAAGCGCGAACGCTTCTAAAATAGCACTCGCGTAAATATATCGACGTGTTTATATTTTAAATTATTTTGATTGTTGTTGATAAACATTAAGTTATTTTAAAAGAAAAAAGTTTAGAATGTCAATTGATTTTGGTGAGCATTCTTAGAAAGAAAAATTCTCGCCGGATAATATCGCTGCTAAAATAAAAAAATAAAAAAATGTTCAGATTTGCCCTCCATTGATTAATTGTGACAGTGATTCTGATTATAAAATGTTTGATGTACCTAAAAAGAAAAAGATGAGCCTTTCTACGCCGGAACACACACTGATGTCACGGCATGCTGTTTATTTATTCATGTATTTTATTATAGGACTTCCTGAAGGAAGGTGTGCTGATGATGTTTTCCAACGTGGAAACAAAAAAAGACGTTGCCTGAGTTGTTATAAAAAATTACGACGCACGTTAAACAGCTCTGAAGCTTCTAAAAAAACAAAAAAAAATCGTTACTATTTGCGCATAATGCGAAAAGTCGATGTGCTTACCATGCTTTAATGACAAACATTTTCCAGTGTTTATAATAAGTATTTACTTCGTAAATAAAACTTTTTCTATTGACAAATGACATTTTATTTTATTATTTTTGCTCACATGTTTGTTATATATTACACTTTCTCTGGTTGCGGAACGAGATACAATCGATATCTAATTTTTGATTTGTATTTGTGGCTTATTCTTATGTCACAACCGCGAACCTAGCAAAATATAGAATAATAGACTATCTTTGACCCACGAAAATTTTAAATATATATCATTGTTTTTTTTTGAAGATATAAATTATTTTCAGAAATTTACTGTTAGGAGACTGATTAGGTCTCCAACGAACCCAGGAATAAATTAGTTTCGAAATCTTTTAGATCTCTAAAGCACCAGCTGAATTTTTTTTTTATGTTTTTGCAGGGAACGTGTTAACGAGTTACATGCCTGTGAGTTGCTCGATTTCATAGTAGATAAAATCGTTATCGTATATCGTAGAATACAGACTTTTTAAACGACAATCTTGCCACATAAGAAATAGTAATGTCATCAGGTAATATTGCCTGGAAAGTTTTCCGGGAGTTTTGGAAATTGGTTCAAATATGTATAACGGTATACTCTTTTCAAATTTCAACTTGCTACCGTATATCTTTGATAAAATGGCGCCAAATAACATTTTTTTTTCTTTTTTATCTAATATAAATATCTGGAGCGTCACGCTAAGCGCGAAGCCATCCCGTGGCGTCCCATAAAAGCGATAAGGTCAACCGTCGGTTTTTTAGTGGATAGCCTAAAAATGGCAGCATCCTCTATGCTGTCGGGTAGTCCCACCTAACCCCCTGGTCATCACTTACTTGGTCGGTGGTAACATCATCATGCGTAACGGATTTTAACAAAAAGAAGAAAAACAAAAAAAAAATGTTGTTACCTTGTTGAATATACGATATCTTAAATTATCCACTCTTAATTTCTTTGTCGCAAGTAAATTAACTACACAAGTCCAGAATTAAATCCAGTACAATGTTTTAGAACAGAAGACATCATTCAAGCAAGTCCGCTTTCTGTCAAAGTGTAACTTTGTAAAACTATGTGGAAACAGGAATATCACATACTGAACTCCAGTGAGTCATTTCAAGATCAAGATCAAAGATTTTCCACTGACGTAATCTGCTTTATTTGAAAAGTTTAAGTAGATACGGTCAATTGGATTCCAGTATGTTTAATCCGACTTTAAGTTTTACTGAGTCTATTGTATAACGCTTTTATTTGCTACATATAAGATTTTTTATTTTTACGCCATATTTATAAGAATAAAAAAATATTAAATCAATTACTTTGAAATCTATAATTGATTTAGGCCCAAAATAAATAGGGGGGCGAACACCCGTAACGTCCTGGTGTGCTCCCTGGGCAACAGCTGTTACTGAGAACCTTCGGGTTCTCCCCTTGGCTAATACCCGGGTCGGCCATGGGGGTTCGTGCCCGGTCCAGGCCTGACAAGGACGGGAAACCCATCGGGGTGGTCTGCCTTCGGGAGGAAGCTATTACTTCTTTCCGGTTAAGATAACGCTGCTCGACGGTGAGATGAAGGGAGGACATAGGTCCTATTTGCCGGGGGTAGCTAATGGTACTTCTTGGACTTGCACTGAGGAGTGGTCCCGCGGCTGTATGGGGGGGGGGGGGTACGCGGCGGTCTCTTTCTTGCTAAGAGAGAGGCCGTCTGCGTCGGTTAGGGCTTGGACTTTTAATTACTACTCGACGGTGAGGTGGCCCGGGCGTCGGGACCTCTTTCTACCAAGCACTGTGTATAGGGGTGCTTGGTGGTGAGACGTTTCGGGACGTTGCCTGGGCTGATCGTTGCCGAGTGCGACACCACGGTTGCGCTTGGTAATGGTTAGTCTGGGTGGGTGGTGGGTTCCCGTGTCGTCGGGTTCGAAGTTAGGCCCCCTGCCTAGAGCCGGCTTTAGTACAGCCCGGTTTGACCAATACCGCTGTACCCGCTGGGTTGTATCAAGTGTTTGCTCTTCTAGGGGGCCTGACCGGTAGTCTCTTCTCGGGGAGACTACCGCGGGGCTGGACAAGGTCAATGATGGTCGAGTCAGGTTACCCACCTGATTTCCTGCGACCGAGTCCGGCCAGAAGGGGGTCCCTCCACATTCTGTCAAGCCTGCAAAAAAGGGAAGGGTGTTCTCGTTGCGGGGTGCCCTCTTTGTGGATCACGTCGGGACATCGCGTTGAGTGTGAAAGCGATCCCGTGATGTTCCATTATGACGGAGGCGGCAAACGTCAGGTTTAGTGAGTAGGAGTCTCACATAAGTAAGTCCACCATCCCCTGGTTGGAGGTGTGTATCCATGATGATTCCTGAAATTAATAATAAATTAATAATAATTATAAGAAAAATAATAGTTGTTTCTATTTTTGTATTTTTATAATTAATGTTACATTATTTTTACAATATAAGTAAGAAAATTTTATTATTATATTACAAAATAAAGAAAACTAATCTACTCTGCTTCATACGACGGCAAGCGGCCGCATTTAACACGCTATCTATATCTATAAATTAATAGGACTTATGTTATTAAACTCTTTAGAGATCTCTAAGAAGACACGCCACAGAAGGATTTGGTGCGCTCTTCTTTTATTAAATAATGTTATTTATAGTAAACATTTTTATGTCGACACTTATATTTTATCCTTTCTACAAAATTACACTTCCAGTCTTTTATTTTCATTATTTACATACAGGCTTTATTATTTCGTTAAAAAAACACTTTATTACATCTTATGAAGGAATTCTAAATTGTTTATTTTTTTTATAAAATTTAGTTTGAAGTCCAAAATTTAACAAGAAACTATTTCAATTACAGACTTTAAAATCACTTTAAAGTTAATACAATTTCTAGTTTACAAAATAAAAATATTCATAGACCTACTTTCACTGAATAGCATTGGGAATTAATTTAAAGATTCTAGAATAACATCTTCTATTAAAATATATGATAATAGTTTACTCAATCAATTAATTAATATATTTATTCATAAATTTTTGAACAGAACAGAACTTTTTTTAAGTGAACGGAAGAACAGAACGCGTTTTTAGAAGTCGCTTTTTATATTATTCATTTACAGTGAGGTAATTTAATCTATCTATCCTAATACATTTTTCTTCTATCGTTATAAATTTTAAAATAGTCTTTTATTTTATAAATTTAATCCATGCGGGCTAAGCTGCAAATAAAAGTTATGAGTTACTTTGTAACTAGATCGTAAAATGTGGAAACTAATTCAACAGTTAGTTTTTTTGTTGAAGGATCTGAAGAATTTCTGAAAAATTCAACTAGAGTCTGATGTTTTATAAGTACTATTCAAAATCCTTTGAATTTGGCGTTAATGTACTTACATATTTCATACGTACATGTTATATATATATATATATATATATATATATATAACATGTACGTATAAAATATATATATATATATATATATATATATATATATATATATATTTTATTCTAATTATTTTAAAGTAAAACTTTTATTACATCGTCTCAAACTTTTTCGTCTGTGTGTTGCATGTCGCGTGACGGTCGGCCGCGGAGTAGTGATAAAGTGAAAGGCGCTCGTATCGATGCGGTTTTTACGAGATACATTGAAAAAATCGAATGTAAGTTGTTCTCACTGTTCACGTATTTTAGTTACCATAAAATATTGGTTACATTTATAAACTGTGAAATTCATGATGAAGATGGAATTGATAATAGAATGATTGAAAATAATTGAAAAACGGATCAAAATGACTCAACGATTATAAAATATTGTTTTCAGTGTTTTAATATGTGTATATCATCTAAATAATTGTTAAGTATTATGTATGTCGTACTCTAAGACACAGAGTTCAATAAAAATATTAGTTGGAGACCTAGTCTACTTTTATCATTTCCCATTATCATTCTCATTTTCTAAGTATAAAATTAAGATTGATGAAGCAATTTTTATACCCTTAATGGAATATTATTCCAAAAATTTTTAGTTAAATGTCTATAATGTGAAAAAAAGTTTCACTTTTACGGTGGTTTCATAAAACCACACAAGTTTTTTTTAAAACCTTGTCCTTAGGTAATAAGAGATTATAATAGTAAATTCCCATATTTTCAACTATTCGTGGACTATTTCTCTAAAATTATATTAAAAAAAATATACTTCGAAAAATTAAAGAATAACGTGAATAAAAAAATACTTTTAACACATCTTAAATTAATTTTGAATATTAATTCAATATAAAAATCTTCTTCATAATTATAATAGAACACAAAGTAAACGTTTTAAGCAAAACCCATTTTTAGTAACTTAAGGAATTATTTTGATATTGTAAGGGTACTTAAAACCTTAACTTACTTAAAAACATATCCAAAGACGTAACTTGAAGTAGCTAACTTGATTGAACAAGAAAATAAAAGATAATAAGAATTTAAAAACTCTTTCCTCGTAAAATGTCTTCACGAGCAACGAGTTTTTTAATCCCAGATTATTAATATGATAAACGACTTCGTTTAAAATTTTTACAAGTAATATTGTGCTCTAAAACTCCCGTAATTAAAAAATAAATAAATTGTTTGTAAAATAATTTATCGAAAAATAAAAAAAATAGTGATAACAAAAAAAGACGAAACAAACTTTGGAAAAACTTTAAATAGACTAAGTTTTTGCGAATTTCCCCAGTAGATTTTTTATTTTATTTTTTTTGTGTCAAACTCATACAATTCCTTGATCTCTATTTGAGTATTCTTTAATAAAATTTACACTAAAGAAAAAAACATAATTTGTTAAAATATCTTGTATCTTGATCTAGGTACCTATTCTCATTAATATCAAATTCTAACTTACATGCTATTTAGATAAACTTGTTAATGGCGTTTATAAATCACTGGGCTTTATCCTCATAATAAAATTTATATAAGGAATTTAAAAAAATAACACAGTAAAAACTAGAACAAAGAATGCCATACAATAGTTCTAAATTTAAAAACTACAAAAGACTAGAAAACTTTCAACTCTAATTTTTACAAAAAATATCTAACAAAATAATGGACTTTTTTTTAAATATTGCTACGTGTATAATATAAAAAAAGCACAATATAAATTAAAATTTTACGATTTTTTTAAAAATCCACTTAAAATGACAAACTTATAATAAAGCCTTTTTCAAAATCAATTGATATTGTGTCATACTAAATTTGTAAATACATATTTTACTACAACATTGAACCAGCTTCTATCAATATTATTAAATGATATAGAAAAGTTCAAATATTTATTAAATCTTCAATAAGTTAACTCTTGGCCGTCGCCAAATATTTTCAGAAACCCTTTTTGAGTGGATATACTTGTCACTTCAAAACTAAATCTCAAAGTGTAATGGAGAATAGTTTCAACGTTACCTTTTGATAAAGGTTCAAAAGGACAGAGAAGTTGGAACATCAGGCTGTACTTTACTAAACTTCTACTAAAATTAACTTATTCATTGCCAATAAGTGTAACAAACCTTTGGCAATATTAAAATAATGCAATTATAATGAATTTTATTCAATTATCACACATACACACACACGTACATACATTACGCACACTATACATGTACATACATTACAGATAAATGAAAGGTACAACTATTTCCTAAATGTACAAAATATAAAGCAATGATTCTTCACTTACGAATTTCATAATTATAAATAATTTAACTGCAATAATTTAATTTTGAGTTTTCTTTTGACAAATGAAACGTTTCAGTAGAGAAAGGATGTTAATTGAAACGTAAACTGTTTTTTACGTCGGTTTAGGTTGTTTTATGCAAGAACCAAATGGAAATTTAAATTCCAAAATGATTGTTTAAAATTTATGTATAAAACTGAGTTAATAAATATATTATATTCTTGTTTGTAAAAATATTTTTTTGTTGTTTTTTTTTAGCTACACCTTGATACTTTACAATCCAAAGATAGAGCCTTACAGTTCGGACCTCTAAACGGGATCGCTGGTTCACGCAACTCTGATAAGTAATTTGTGATAATTGATTACCTACATTTAATACAAGAATTGTCATATTGTGTCTGTGTGGGTGTGGTTTAATTGCCTGAGACCTACGCCTCGGATCCTGTACCTAAAGACTCCATCAAGAACGAGTAAGCCACTAATATGCCTCTATTCCCGAAATGTTTAATTATTTAAACTAGCATGTAATTGGATTTCCATTATAAACTAAAAAAAATAAAATTTATTCTCACATTTTTATTACTTTGCAGCAATTGTTCAAGAAATATTTAAGCAAATTGCAGTAAATGTTTAAGAGAAGACAAAATGTAGATATATATATTTTACACTTATTTTCAACATATTTAATGTCATGGTAAAATCTACATTCAAAAGAAAGACGGTAGCTCTTCAGCTACGAGTACTTGCCTTCGCAGTTGGCGACAGCCGCAGTGTCTACAACAATTGATGTTCCATATCTCAATGCGAATTATTAAGCTGGAATCTAAACTCTTCGCTCTATATATTAGTGATACATAATTTAAACGTTCTTCTAAATTATACATAAATGACAGATTTAGGCTTCTACCATTTACGATTACAGCACAATAAAGACTTGTCAATTTGCTTTATAAATTTTTAGCATAATAATTATCATGAGGCACGGCTTATGAAATATTTTAGACACACGTAATGGTTCTCAAGTAAATACTTATAGTTCTAATACTAAAGCGAGTTCCTTATATTCATTATAATATAATTTACAAGTATTTACCAATATATTAGGTAAATATTTACTTAATGATGTTCAACCAAAAAATGTCAAATATAGAAACTGTTCACTTAGATATATTTGCATGCATCCTTCAGATTTTAATTGTATGGATGTTTTTCTTACTAGTACTGTCGTCCTCGTGAATTTTAATATGACGAAGGATGGCATATATTAGCATCTTAGGAACTGAAATACTTTACGTACCCGTGAAGGAGACAGCACTCTCCCTATTTACCATGTTTTTGTAAGTCACCAATAGTTTGCTATATTTTTATAATAGTAAACTTTTAACTCATTTATAACTTTTTTAAAAATGCGCTCATAAATTCAAAAACCGATTATTCAAATTCCAATTGCAGTTTCCGAAGTTATCGCCTTCTAATAAAAAAATCCAAAAAACAGTATCTCGCTTTATTCTAATTTTAGCCTATACGTTTTAATTTTAGCGACTATTTTTAAATATAACCTTTCATTAAATACATCGTTAAAAATATAAAAGGATACTAATTACAGAAATAAAGTATTTAGGTAATATTTTTTAAGTTGTCAAAAGTAAAACGTATGATTTACAGAGAACAATGACAATTTATTTTTTTCTTTAATGATTATTTATTTTTACATGTAGGTGTACTCATCTATATTTTTTTTAAAATTCTATTTAATATCTGAAACTGTGCTAAAATAGTACTAAAAGTAAACTTCAGCCCCGTCAGAGCAACAATGATCTGACAAAAGGCTTTGTTGTGAAAGTCCTTGCCTTGTTATTTTAGTGCAATATTTCGAGAAAACATACTAGAAATTTTAGATTGGAACTTCATTTTTATTCTTTAATATATATATATATATATATATATATATATATATATATATATATATATATATATGTAGTATCATTTTATATTATAACTTATTATAATAAATTACTCAATATATTGCAGGGTAAATGTATTAGGTACGACATTAATTTATATAGGTATTTCATAATTTAAAAATGTATACCGACAAACGAAGAAAAACTTTATAGCTATTTCTCAATTTGATATGAGCTGAAGGGTGTCTGTCGGTCATATTACCACACATGACAATACTTTCTGGCTTGATTTTAATTCCTCTATCTATTGTTAACATTGTTTTAATGTAAGTAACTAATTATCATCCCAATTACGAAATTTTTTTGATAAATATTTCTGGATTTTCTATAGCCCTATCCTTATTTGATATGCAAAGATTGTGTGAGTGAGACATTTGCATAATTATATAATTATGAATGAATACTTAATATGAACATTACCTACCATTATGTTTAATATGTAAAAATTATTTTGAATGGCAATTTAGTTTATTATTCTTCTGTGTACTCCTTGAGATTTATAAAATAATATATTAAATATAAATTGATTCCATGAATAAGTTTATCTATTTTAATGTAAAATTCAGTAATCGATCATGGGATGATAAGATTGTATCATATGTTTGCACATAAAATTCAAATTAATTATAGTAATTTATTTATTTATTGAGAACAACTTACAAAACACAGGAGCACAAATTCTAGGCCAGATCCTACCAAGGAGGAATAAAGAACAATCTTGGTCTGAGGCTTCTAAAAATCTTTAGTGTTTCTTATTAAAAACCCAGATTTTGAAACATCTTAGATGTTATTTTGTCGATATAAGAGTGAAATGTGATCTTACCATCGAAACGAATACCCAACTGAATCTTTGATATGGTCCACCTCTTACGTCTTATTAATAAGACTTAGTAATTAGGGACATCCGCCCCGGTACATAACACTGCTGTTACGAAACTATATCGACCATCAATTCTTCTACAAAGTGAATTTAAATATGAACTAGTAAAAAATATTAATGTAACATTAACAAATTTTATTACTTACCGGCAGACGGGTGCTATTAACATATATTTTTTTGCAATGTATAAAGGTTCAAAACTCCAAAATGAAAAGCTGAAAATCGTAAATAGTTAATGTTTCGATGATTCTGAATTAGTTTGTATTTCAAGTCTCTTAGATTTCTGTTTCATTTTATTATAATGAATATTTATGTTATAAAACAAGTGGCAGAACTCAAGTCGTTCATTAAAGTTTCGGTTTGCAATTTCGTTTCAAAATACTTGAATATTAATAACTAATTAACAGGCGGTCTGGCAAGGAACGACTTCCTGTAATAAAAGTTATTTATTTAAATTAATTAATAATTTGCTAAAAATTGTTATAAAAGGGTATATTAGAAAAGTTTAGGTCGTGAAAATTGACCTAGTTTAATAAAGACTCTTCCAACCTATCGTATTATAAAATAATCATATTCTATGAGGACAAAATCATCTAGTATATATAATTATGTAGTATGTGTTGAGTGTGTTATATTATTGTAATATTGTTACATATACTCGTAGGACCTATATACCAAATAACTATATAATAACAATCTTATATGTAACAATATTAAAATAATATAACAAGTGCAATGCACAACACTCACGGTTTTAAGAATTTACTCCTGTTTTTAAACAAGTACTAGTGAAGACAATGACCTCTTTCTTCATTTTATGAACAGACGTTAAGGGTGAAGGAGCGTTTAGTAAATCTTTTTGCGACATTTATGTATCATAAATACTGATGCAGAGAAAAATACAAACAAAATATGTATGTTGATCCTCAACGTTGCCATACACATTTATAGCGTATATTTTTTGATAGAATTACTTAATTCAGAAATTAGTATTCACTATTACATACATACGTCGCTGAAATATAATATAAATGGTATTATATTCTACGTATTTATTTATGTTCAAAAACATTGAACTAATTAACATTTGGTGAATATTTGCATCCGTATATTTAAAGGTTAAGGGTTTTTCTTGGAATATTGATTTATGTTAAAATAAAAAGGAGCAGTACTGCAAATCATGCAAATAAAGCCTGCGTACCAATACAAATGAAATAGACAAATAGGGCAATGTAATAGGACATATCATTCTGAAACATTATCGCATTTCTTAGATATAAAACAATTTTTTTTTAGCTTTATATAGTTTTGTAGTGTTAGATTGTTTATAACTTAATTCTGATGACGTGAGAGCACCGAGAGAGATAAAATTACTGGCAACTGTTAACTTTTGGTGCAATAAAAAAGAAAAGTTTATAAGTACATCAATTTCAACGAATCCAATTCTATATACTCCAGATACTATTGTTTAGGTTTATAGACTACAAGCAATTATTGGAATAATTATCAGCTTTTATAGTTTCTTAGAAAATCATTTCACATTGCATTAATCCATATAGTACTTAATAAAAAGATATTAAATTAAAAAAAAAAAAAACAAATGCTTTATGGACTGTTGAAACTTGAAAAAACTGGAATTGAAATTTCAGAGACTAATTCGGCCGATTAATATTTAGACACCTACGAGAAATGTCCGTTTTAGTAGTATTTTTGGTTCTTACTGAGACTGTCGGGCGCTGTGATCTTTCATAAATCGAAAAAAATCGACGTTATCAAATGTTTGATTAGACTTTTCTGGTATTGATCTTAAAAAAAATCTTCATTATAAAAGTAATATTTTTTTAACTTTTTTATTTAAAAAAAATATGTTATTTTTTCAAATGGCATTCTTTTTGGTTTGTTTCGATTAAAAGATATTGTACTCGGCTATTTTTTATTCTTATCTAACTTAATCTTACAACCGCTGCGTGACAAAAAACACGTAAAGATGATTAAACATTAATCATGCATATATGAGAAATATAATAATGTTATGTGATAAAAAATTAGTTACTTTGTATAAGCCTGTAGAGTTTAAAGAAAAATAACAAATTTACTAATTTTCAAAAATCAGAGTTCAATATACAATGAATACTCATACATAAATAAATATTTTTACTCTACACATTATTGGGAGAATATTCAGTAATACTGTTAACTTAATTTATATTTTACTCTTTCATATTTTTCACCGTCTATCACAATATTCGGGACATAAATAGAATATAACGAAATGAGGCACTATGTAATTTTGTTACCCTTTTTATTGTAAAATGGCAATTAGATAATTAATATTCCTTTAAATGCTGCTATTAATTTCCAACAACTTTGTGCAATGGAGTTCGTATACTACAGAGTTCAATTTCTCTGCTTCTATTTATTTATTGAGACTCACGAACTCTTTACTACAGTGCATCCTCCAAAGATTATTCTATTTCAAGTTTCTTGTAAGTAATACTTGTAAGTAATACTAACTTAAAATACATTAGGCTATTGCTCAGTAATTTGAAGTAGGATATTTAGGGAATTTTCTAAACATCTAATAACACACAGGTACACAGTTAGGTCTTATATAGGACATACGAACTTACATTTGTAAAAAATAAATACATTTTCTCTACATATTTATATAAATGGTAGTTAGTAGATAGCTTGCATTCGGAAACAAGTTACTTTACTCACCTACTTATTTAAGATATGGAACGGAATATCAAGAAATTATACAAGTATTTGTATTATCATATATGTTTTTGATATATATATACAGGGTTCAGTCTAATTAAGGCATCACCTTCTAAACAGCCTCTACTTAATCAATTCCGACAACATTTGTTCCATGACTTTTGAAAATTTAAGTCTTTAAAATGTAGGTATCCCCATACAAAATTTACTTGTTGCCTCTGAACTTGCATTAATTTTGAGCGTAGCCAAAATACGTGCCAAGGCCAAAATACGTACCAAGGCCGTGCAGCGAGGCGCGGGGTTGCGAGGTGACGCATCTATATCTACTATAGAATACTGAATAAATACCTGTTACTTCCACCTGTTGCTGCGCGCGAGATCCCACAAGCCCCTGACAACTGTGAGGACTCCGACGCTCGTTGCTGAACCTCTGCATATAGCCACATTACTGTCGCGAATCCTATTCTAAAACAGGTACCCCGACTAGGCGGGACTGGAAACCGATGTCCCGCGAAATCCGGATCTTTACAGCTGACCCGTAGTTCAACTGTAAGCTATCTACCACCAGATATCTCAGTAGATAGATGGGTCCAGATGACAGAGATAATATCGTAGCGAATGGCATGTAGTGCAAAAATTTTAAATGGAGGCTGGACTAATCAATCAGTGCTATATGATCACTATTTTAAAACTGTCGGTGTTATCCTAAACTTTTGAGAATAATACATGATGCATATTTGCTACTAATAAGAACCAAATTCATGAACTACCAGCGTTTGTATTATTAGTAACATTTAGGACAAATTAATATAAATCATGATCTTTTAATACAATAACTGGGATATATCGGTATAATGTGTTTTATATATAAAAATATTGTTTTAAATAACATTCCAATTCGAAATACAGAAATATATTTAAAAATAAAACGAATAACATCAGTCTCAATCTCAGTGTATATACTATTTATTGTAATAGGTAAAATTACTAAAAACAAAAGAAAAACAAAACAAACGTTTTTTTTTTACTTTTATTTGATAAAGTGCTAATGCTAAACCAAAGTTTAAAAGGCATTATAAAAATATTTCTTGAAGGTTGTCGGTTTACTAAAAAAAGTATTTCTACTATACGGTACTACACCTTGAACAAAGTTATTTATTTAGTTAGTTAATAATTAAATTAAATGAAAAGGTAATTAAATAACATAAATGATTAGCAGAGCTTATAATGACAGTGTCTCTGCCACATTCAAATAAATATATTTGAACACTATTATATTATACATGTACAAATACTGATATTATTATAACAAAATGATGATGATGATGAAATTATAAAAAAAATATATACTTATTCCGCAGTTAAAAGCTATTTCAAAGTCCAATTATCTAAAGCCTTATTAGAATAATTAACTTGACATGACCTCGCATTTTAGAATTAATTAATGAGTTGTTAAATGTTAAATATGTATTTAATTTATATGTAGTTATTAAATGTTTAATATGTAGTTATATTAATTTATCAATTAATTATAAAATAATTGGCACATATCCTAGTCTTACACATATTAAAATGAGTGATCGTTTAATGTTTACTCAGAATTGTAAGTTTAAAGGACAACTCTGGTTTTTTTAACTACGGCTTGTATCTTAAAAAACTTTTAATTCATTTTCATTCTTATGATTTCCATAGATATCGTTAAACGTACAAAATACAAATATAAATTGTTATTGAACAGTTATAAAATATGAGCTAAAATATTGTGTTTCATTCGGGTATTGTTTTTATTTTGGATACCCCGGGTAGGCTATTCGAGAACCCTATTACGAAAACCTATTGATGCCAAGTTATTTGACAAAGAATATTGAAAAGTTTTGTTCGACTCTTGTCAAAAGGTTTTTTGGTTTTTTACCAAATAAACTACAACAGCAGATTTGAACAGCAGATTTGAACAGCAGATTTGAACAGCAGATTTGAACAGCAGATTATACATTTACAGTAAATTTATTACTTTACGTATGTACATATATAGATATACATAATAAAAAAAATATAAACATATAAGAAATTATATCAGAAAAACGTATACCTTTAAAAATATGAAATTCCTTTTCGAACCGTTACCACACATACTCAAAAGATGAAACTTTTGTGTGTGTATTACACACGGCTACTTTTGTCATCTTTACACGCCGCAATAATATTTTCTGATTCAGTGCTTTGTTTCGTTATGTTATAAATAAAATAGTTCGAATACCACAATATGTACGGTATCTCAAAGTGTTATATTGAAATACAGGGAAAGAATTCATAGTGTATGTCGTGCAAGACTATTTTCTTTGGCAATAAATTGGCAAGCATATGATCAGCGCAACGTAAATGGCCTGGACAGGGCGATTGGCTGCGACCTACATGGGAATTAGTTGACTTGTTATTGGAAACTTATTTCGGGATGATTTAAGTACTTTATATAATGTCTCCTAGAATGTTATATATATTTTATTAATCAAATATTTTTCTATACATTTTATTATCAATGATTAATACAAAATTTCCACTTTAACAAACTGTTTTAAACACAAAAGTAATTTAATTTAAAAAAAACTAATAATATGATAAAGACAAAAGGTTATATTAGATGTGAGACTCCAGACCCTTTGTTTCAATAGTACAGATGTACGCAATGAAACTGAACATCATGAAAAATTTGAATTATTTTTGAAGATTTCAATAAACATATTTTTCAATTTACTCTAAAGATTGTTTATTGGCCATTTGCAAATACAATAAAGATAATATTGTATTCATAATATAAACGATGAAGCAATTAATTTTCAAGTCTTGGCTTCGTTTAGGAATCTTGCGAAAGGTTGAAATTTGTTACGAAAGTTAAATTGAAAGAAGAGAAATTACTTGATTTTTTTAACGTCTTATTTTGAAATCAATCTTATCAATCTTATGTTTCATGGATCCTTCTAAAGTAAAATTTAAAAATATTGTCACAAAACGTCACAAAATGACGGATGATACGGTCTGTCGACAAAATTAAAAAAGCGTTCAAATGCTATTTCATATTTACACCCAGACGACAAGACTATTTGTTTAGCAATTATCAATTATATTTAACATATTTATTTTTAATGGGTAATTCTCAATCGAAATAATGTTGATCGAATTTACGTGGCAGAAATATTTTTTTTACTTAAATCGGATACTAGCTTTTGGCCGTCGCTTCGCACGCTTTAAATTTGTAGTAAAACAATTCCCCTTTCCCTTTTTGGCATTGGCTTCTATATGACTTATTTTAAGTGATAAAATTAAAATTACGACATCGGCAGACATGGCTCACTGTCAAAAGTCTATTTAAAGTTTTTAATAAGGATACAATATTAGATACTGGAATTTTTTTATACCTTTCTTGTTTTTACTTAAACGTCCATTTAAATACTTTTAAAAAAAGTACTTAATAACTATTCTGAACATATATCATACTTATAGGTTTTCGTTGAATATAATCAAAATATGACCTTGTAAACTTGAGGAATTCTGAGCTACACAATCGACGTTATTTTGACCATCAAATTGCAGGTCTGGTTTTATTACAATAAAAATTCGATTTTGAATACTAAATAATGAGCATTAGAGATTCAGTTAGCTATATTCAGAAGCCATTTTTGAGACGGTTTGCAGGGTTCCATACCAGAGTGCGCCGGCCGACCGCACCGCCGCAAACGCGATGACCCTATATTTTAAATATGTAATATTTATTAGGACTATATTGTTCCATATTATATGCAAAATGTATTTAAGGTACTTAATTAGATAAGAATTAATGCTGTATTGTTTAAAATCGCTGCGTAAAGAACCCATTATTTCTCGGAAAAAGTAAAGGATAAAAATTGGCTATTGTGGGTTATCCCTAAGAGATAAACATATACCATCGCGGACTTTCTTGTAGAACTTTTTAAGGTATACAATACTTAGTACATTATTTTGATCTATCTTGTAGAGTTCAGCCTACGTTTGGAATGTAAGCGCAAAACAATGTGTTTGTTTACGACTTCGGATTAGAAATATTGAAATTAAGCATGTTATTATACATATAAATCTTCCTCCAGAATCACTCTATCTATTAAAAAAATTGCATCTAAATCCGTTGTGTAGTTTTAAAGATCTAAGCATACTAAGCAGACATAGGGACAGACGCGGGAAGCGACTTTGCTTATACTATGTAATATGATACTTTTCTGACATTACGTTGTTAACATTAACAGTAAATTGGCTTTTCGTCTTTTTGGATATTATTAAAACCCTAATACCAAAGTCAGTGACATACATAAGACATCGAAGTAATGGCTTGACAATTTTATAAAAGACTTACGAACAATACTGAAAGAAATAGAGTAGGTTTAGTATCAAGTACGGAGAGTACAGGAAATATAAATAGTAATATCTTTTATTTCCTATTAGTTTTTTTTTTTATTATTACCTATTAGTCGAGTTTGTAAAAGGAGGTTTGTCAAAAAAAAACAAAATTCTCACTCTTTCTTAGAAACTGTTTCTGATTGGACTAGCGTAGACACATATAAATAGCATTACAAAATAACTAAGGGTGTTAGTATCTCGTCGTCGAGACCTGACTACCTATTCCTGTCTTCCGAAATTCTAAATGCGTAATACTTGTAGAGCTTACTTTCTGAGCTTACGTTCTGAACTATACAGTAATACTACTCTCACTAATCAATTCCCCTTCAACTCGATGCTCTGGAATATTTAAAATGTTACAGGTGCCCCTCCAAACGATTCCAATCACGTGACTCGTGACGTCATAGCGTTCACACCCCACTGTTACAATAATATCTATTAAGTTACTATTTATCGTTAAACTTTCTTGATCTGCGACATATGTATACTCTGAGAGTAGGATAACTATTTCGATTTTTTAAAAATATCTTACCGCAATGGTACGAAAATAAGAGATTATTATTTTCTTGGTTTGTTGACCGGTTTTAATTAAAAAAAAAACACTAAATAAAGCCTTTAAGTGAAGCCAGTAAATGAAGCCTTTGCCACAATATATTCCCAAAAACTGCATCCAAACCGGTTAATCCGTTTCTGAGACTAGAGTGCACAAACATACAGATATACAGACGAACGGACAAAATGATTGTAGCATTAATGAAGCATTAGTTTGGATTCCCTTGCTTATGAAAAAGCTCCCATTATGAATTTTTGAAAATTTTTGCCATGAATCGAAAACAGCCACTTAAAGTTTTATTATATGTATATGAAAAAAAATCTTAAACACTTTGAATACATATATATTTTAAAAGAGTGAAGAGTGTGCAATGAAAGTAACAAACTAAACCCTGAGTGGTTTCGCACAATGTTTATGTAAAAAAAATATTTACATTGGTTATATAATTTTTACGTGTTGCGTGCACAAGTAAAGACAAACCGATAAACTGACAAAAAATTTTAAAATGTTACAAATAGATGCTCTTGGTTATTTCTTCACACCCAGGATATATATTCTTTTTTATATTTTCAATTTCCAGAGACTACTCAGACTTACAGATTTATTACATGTATAGAAGAAAAAGATTTGTATATTACCTATTACGTGATTGTCATTACTGTTTTATTTCTTAACCGATTTTAAGATGTTAAGTGAAGAATATTACAATATATTCTCAAAAACTGCATTCAAATTGGTCAAGCCGTTTCTGAGATTAGAATGTACAAACATACAGACATACAGACGAAATAAAAAAAACATTGTTTTAGGTTTTCTTGCTCTTATAAACGTTTTTTTTTAAATTTTCCTTACGTGTATTTCTTTCCATGATAACATGAGCCACTGATATGAAACAATGATAACATTACTTTGAAAATAGAATATAAGCTCTAGATTTGTGTGGCGCCAGAGTGTAAAGTAACATAAGCATTTGTTGGCAACACTGGTTGTTGACAGTTAATGTTGGTAGCGCCGTGTCAAATAGTCAACTTTAAGTGAACATGACGTCACATCCTATGAAAAGCTTCATTAGCTTAGGACCTGATGTTAGAGGATCACTTGGTTCCTAGAGAGCGAACAGTTCATATAGAAGAACATTATTATCTTTGTCTGTATTTCTGTGATTATAAATTATAAATATATACTGCGTTTATATACTTTTATTATACGAGAAGCTAACATCAGAAGTGGGATAGCAATCTTTTGACGCCATGGGTAGAAGAAGTAAGAATCAAAGAAGGAAAAAACGGAGACGCACTTCTTCAAGTTCAATTTCAAGTACCAGTTCTAGTCTAAGAACACCATCACCAAAGCCCCGACGCAAGGTATCACAGAAAGAAACTGTAAGTAATGCATCTGTTACTTTAAATAATATTTTACCGGACTTTGACCCCCTGAGAGATAGAGGTAGAGGTCCTTGGTGGTAGACCATAACATCCGGTCGCCGGCAAAGTTACCACCCATCGGGCAGAGTCGTGCCGCAAAGCGACCTAGTCGTGTTCCGGCACGTTGCTCGATGAAGCCGTTTATGGGAAATGGGTCTGAACAGTTGCGGTGCGTTGGCGAACCGGTTTGACGTCGGGATGGTGTTTGTTTTGTCGGGTGTCTAGTCGAGGAGGGTAGCGGGATCCGAAGCGACGGCTTTCCGCTGGCCGCCCGCAGATAGTTGGGGGCCCAATTAGTGGGTTAGCCACCCACGAAAGGCTGCCCCGCCAGCTGTGAAAAATCCCAGGGTGGCTCCATCGTGCTGGTTGGCGACCAGACGAGGAGGCCCGATGGCGATCCCTGGGGGGGTTCGGGCGTCCCCGCAGTCTCCAGGCTAGCCTCCCAGTGGCAAGACATCACCAATTTCGACGTCGGGTTCGATACGTACCGTCTCGTTCAACTGCCATTTCCCATCCCTATTCACTTTTATATTTATTTTTTATGAAAAAGTTAAAAAAAAGGAACAAGGTTGCACAGCGGTTGCACTCCTCCTCATATAAAGTGCACCTCACTAATATCAGGGGTTTGCACTCAAATCTTTTAGCTGTCCACCACCACCTGGAGACAGAGCAGCCGCACTTGCTCTTTTTGACGGAGACGCAGATACAATGTCCTTTGAGCGCTGCATACTTGGATTATCCCGGTTACTCATTAGAGCACAACTTTCGCTCACGGGCCGGAGTCAGTATGTACGCGCGGAACGACCTCTGTATTCAGCGTCTCCGTCACCTTGAAGACCCCACTTTTTCTTCCCTATGGGTTTTAGTGGACACAGGAAACGAAAAAATCCTGTATTCCTGTGTCTATCGTTCGCACAGCGGTGACCAGGAGACAACTCGTTTATTTGAGTATCTCAGTGAGGCTGCAGATATGGCTCTGTATCAGTACCCTTCGGCGCAGCTCGTCTTTCTGGGGGACTTTAATGCCTGTCATCAGGACTGGCTGTTCCCGTACCAGAAGACCGACCATGCTGGAAGAGAAGCGCGGAGCTTTGCGTTGTCCTTGGACCTCTTTCAGCTGGTGAGGCAAGCGACAAGGGTGCCAGATGTGGTAGGCCATACAGCCAATTGCCTGGACCTTCTGCTGACAACTCATCCGGACAGGTATCGTGTAGAGGTCACGTCCCCCTTGGGAACCTCCGATCACTGTCTGGTGAAATCTGTATTTTCATATTCCCCACCAGCTTTCGAACCACATGGTGTTAGGCGAGTATGGAAATACAAGTCAGCAGATTGGGATGAGATGCGGCACTTTTTTGCGTCTTATCCTTGGCGGCAGGTATGCTTCTCTTCTTTGGATCCGTCGAGTTGCGCGGATGCTATAACCGATGTGGTGCATCAAGCAATGGAGTATTTTATTCCTTTTGCTGACGTACCCATTGGTGGCAAAGCTCGCCCATGGTTTAATGCCGAATGTCGTCATGCACATGACCGAAAACATTCGGCGTACCTCATTTGGGCTGATGCTCGATGCCGCAAAACTCCGGATGTAAGTATAAAGAAGAGAGCCTTTAACCAAGCTGCCAAGTCCTACAAAAAGGCATTGCGGAAGGCTCGTCTCGATCGTATCGCTAAGAATGGCGAAAAGCTCTCTGCCAGACCAACTGGCAGTCGAGCTTTCTGGTCTCTTGCGAAAGCGATCGAGTCGAATTTCTGCCAACCCTCACTGCCTGCTCTGCTGAAGCCGGATGGATCCCTGGCCCACACAGCAACAGAGAAAGCGAATGTACTTGCTTCTCTGTTTGCTGATAATTCGCATCTAGACACTGGCAATGCTTCTCCAGCACATCTTCCTCACTGCGGTATTTCGATGCCTGAAATCCGCATCACTAACAAAGAGGTATGGAGAACATTGTGTCGTTTAGATGTAAATAAAGCCAGTGGTCCTGATGGTATACCAGCCATTCTGCTCAAGACATGCGCAGCTGAGTTGTCTCCTGTACTGACACGTCTGTATCGCCTCTCTTTCATGACTGGAATAGTGCCAAAATCCTGGAAGCTTGCTAATGTGCAACCCGTGCCCAAAAAAGGCAGCCGTGCCGACCCTGTCAATTACAGACCGATTTCAATCACCTCCATACTCTGCAAGATTATGGAGCGTGTATTGAATTCGCGCCTACTAGCATACCTAGAAGGTAACGATCTCCTCAGTGACCGACAGTACGGGTTTCGCCGTAATAGGTCTACTGGGGACCTCCTAGTGTATGCTACTCACATTTTAGGCGAGGCCATCGAGAAGAACGGAGAAGCGGTCGCCGTCTCTCTGGACGTCTCGAGGGCATTTGACAGGGTCTGGCATGCGAGCCTTATATGCAAGCTTTCAGCGTGCGGTATATCTCCTGGTCTGATCGGCTGGGTAACGGACTTTCTGAGCCACAGATCTCTCCGAGTAGTTGTCGACGGGTGTTCCTCGGAACCCTTGACAATAAATGCCGGAGTGCCTCAGGGGTCCGTTCTTTCTGCAACTCTGTTTCTGCTGCACATTAATGATCTGTTGAAGCCCGGTATCTATGGGTATGCAGACGACAGCACAGTTGTAGAAAGATATCTGCCGAGTACTCGGACTAGTCGAGATCAAGTACAGTCTGAAAGAGAAGCCATGGTGCAACGTTTGAATGACAAACTTCAGGCAGTCTCCGCATGGAGCAATGCCAATCTTGTCAAGTTCAACGCCACCAAAACGCAGACGTGTCTATTCACCGCCAAAAGGAGCCCTTTCACCTTGGCTCCTACTTTCCAGAATGTATCCTTGGAATACAGTGACCTGCTTCAGTTGTTAGGCTTAGAGATTTCCTCGAACCTCAACTTTGGTCGGTTCATTGAGTCCAGAGCAAGAGCAGCAGCAGCAAAGCTTGCCGTTCTTGCGAAGGTTCGGCAGTACTTTACACCGGGACAGCTTCTTGTTTTATACAAAGCACAGATCCGGTCGTGTGTAGAGTACTGTGGACACATATTTGCTGGTGCCGCAAAGTCTCATCTTGCGGTTCTGGACTCAATTGAGAGGCGAGCAAAGAGGCTTATAGGCGATCCCGAATTGGTCGAAGCCGACCTCCAAAGCCTTGAATACAGGCGTAAAATTGCTTGCCTCTCAGTATTCTATAGGATACATTTTGGTGAGTGTGCGCAGGAATTACACGAGTTAATTCCCCCGTCCCCCTTCCATCACCGGACGTCCCGACGCACGGCAGGTATCCATCCTTTTGTTGTGGACATTCCACCTGTCCGAACGAAGCGCTTTGCTTCCTCATTTTTAGTGCGTACAGCGAAGGACTGGAACAATTTGCCTGCGTCGGTATTTCCGGCCAAATATAATGTGGGTGTCTTCAAGAGAAGAGTGAATAGGTTGCTAGGGCAATGCGCCTTACCATCTAAGACTACATTCCACTTACCATCAGGTGGAATGTAGTCAAGCATTGCCCTAGATCGTATAAAAAAAAAAAAAAAAAAAAAAAAAAAAAATGTAAATGCATGGCTAAATATTGTCCAATCTTACGCGCAAACTTTTGCTTGGTCAGATGAAACCATCCGTTATCAAGCCTTAAATAAATTAAAAGGTTCAGCTAAGGTCTGGTACGATTCGTTATTAAGAACAGACGGAAAGTGGCCGGAATGGAACTGGAGCCAGTGGAAAATAAGATTAGCGGGTAGTTTTCAAATAAGAAGAAATATGTTTGATCTTTTAAAAGTAATAATTGATAAAAAACCCTCCGATAATCAATCGCTCTATGAATTTTATTTTGATCAAAAATCGAAAATCGATCATTTGTGTTTAAATTTTTCGGAATCTGATATAATATCTATAATTGTAGGAAACATAAAAGATAATAATATTTATTCATCCATTGAAGGTAGTAATTTTGTTACCTGTGACGATTTGGCTAGCTATTTACATGGACGTGTCTACCATAAGAGCCTTAATAAAGTAGGTACTTCACGTGATATTAAAACTGAAAATAATTTGTCTACATCAATTAGTAATAAAAATATGAATTCAAATTCAAATTTACAAGCTACCAATTTTCAAGTTAATGCCGATATCAGTCAAAATCTTAAAATTATAAAATGTTTTTTTATGTGGGGGTAACCATAAAAAAAATGTATGTGATGCAAATAAGTGTGATTACTGTGGGAAAAGGGGTCACGTTGAATCGGTTTGTTGGAGTAAAAAAACAACTTGAGGTTTAATATTAAACCTGAGGAACAGGAAACAAAATTTGTAACTTCAAGCGTTCGTAATAAATTTGTTAAAAAAGTGTATATACAAAATAAATGTTTTGAAGCGTTTATTGATACTGGTAGTAGTTGCTCACTTATATCTAAATTATTAGTTAACCAAATTACTACCAATATTATTTCACTACCCTCACCTATATTATATTTGCAAGGCTTTTCGAAAGAAAACTATAAATTTGTTTCTAATAAAATAAATGTAAGCATTACTTTAGATTCTCTTGTATTAAATAATGTCGATATGTTTATCATTAACGATTTGGTTGGATGTGATATATTAATAGGCCGAAACGTAACTGAACGACCGGATTTAATATATTCTCGAATAGGGGATGTCCTTAAATTTCAATTCGCAAACGATCAATCGGAACATTGTGCTCGTATTTTAGTAACCGATTTAGACGCAGATACTCATCAACACGAATTAACTTTCTTACTTAATCAATATAGTGATTGTGTAGCTAGCAATATAAAAGAATTAGGCCGCGTAAATCCTCACGAAATGGTAATTAAATTAGAAAAAAATCAACCAGTCCAGTATAGACCTTATAGAACATCTCATTCAAATAGAGAAACTATACGAGAAATAGTAAGGGAATTAGTTGAAAATAATATTGCGCGCGATAGTACCTCGCCTTACGCTAGCCCAGCCCTATTGGTTGATAAAAAAATGGAGAAAAGAGGCTGTGTATTGATTATAGGGCTTTAAATAAAATAACTATAAAAGACAAGTATCCTATGCCGCGTATTGAGGACTTGGTAGATAGGCTCCAAGGTCACAAAATCTTTACTAGTTTAGATTTAAAAAGCGGGTATTATCAGATTGCTTTACATAAAGATTCAATAGAGAAAACTGCATTCATTACGGAAGATGGTCATTATGAATTCCTACGACTCCCTTTTGGCTTAGTTAATGCGCCATCTTGCTTCCAACAAATGATGAATAAGACGTTAAGTAATTTAAGGTTTAGCAAAATAATTATTTATTTAGATGACGTGTATTTAACCACGGAAACAGTAGAAGAAAATATAAAACTCTTAGAGCAGGTATTGCAAATATTTAGAAAATGTGGCCTTACGTTAAATCTTAAAAAATGCCACTTCTTTAAGCAAGAAATCGAATTTTTGGGATATAAAATAAAACCCGGGTATGTCATGCCAAATGAATCAAAATTAGAAGCTGTTAGACTTTTTCCTGTGCCCAAATCGGTGCATCAACTTCGACAGTTTTTAGGACTTATTAATTACTTCCGTAAATTCATTAGAAATTGTGCGATATTATCTGCCCCGCTTACTAAATTGTTAAAAAAAGATACTTTATGGATATGGGATGACGAGAGAGATAGAGCGTTTTCTATTTTAAAAGAAAAATTAACGTCTAGAAACATTCTTGCTATATTTAATCCAAATAAAGAGTCGGTCTTATACACAGACGCCAGTCGAAATGGCATCGCTAGTATATTAACACAAATCGATAACGAAGGCGAAAAAGTTGTACACTTTTACAGTCGACAGACTACGGTAGACGAAAAGAAATATCATTCGTCTGAATTAGAATTGTTAGCTATAGTTTGCTCCTTACAAAAATTTCGACTTTACTTGTTGGGCTCACATTTTAAAATTATAACTGATTGTAGTGCTGTAAGGTATGCACACAAAAAAAGACATTATTCCCCGTATAGCTCGATGGGTGTTAACCACACTAGAATTTGCGTTTGAAGTAATACATAGGGAAGGTAGTCGTATGCAACACGTAGATGCCCTTAGTCGTAACCCAGTTTCAAATGGAGAAAAATCTGAAACCGAAATAATTATGACAATTTTAGAAGCGGATTGCTTACTTTCGGTTCAAGTACAAGACCCTCAATTAGTTCAAATAAAAATTATCTTGGAATCAGGAGAGGCCGATAAAAATAAACCTATTTTTGATAGTTATGAATTGTTAGGTGGTAAAGTATACAGAAAAACGAATAGTGGGCGACGTTGGGTTGTTCCAAAAAAATGTATTTGGCAAATTATTAAATGTAACCATGATAACATAGGTCATTTTTCGGTTGATAAGACTCTTGAACGTATACGTAGTCGTTATTGGTTCAAACGTATGAGAAATATAGTAAAAAAATATATTAAAAACTGTTTAAATTGTATTTATTATAAAAATAAAAGCGGAGCAAAAGAAGGACAACTTTATCCTTTACCAAAATATGCTTTACCTTTTCATGCGCTACATCTAGATCATTTAGGACCTTTTGTAACCACTGTAAAGAAAAATAAATATTTGTTAGTAATTGTAGACGCTTTTACAAAATTTGTTTTCATAAGTGCGGTTCGTAAAACTAATACAAGTAGCGTTATTAAAGAATTAGAAAATTTAATAAAGATCTTTGGAAATCCAAAAAGAATAATTAGTGATGCAGGAACATGTTTTACTTCTAATAACTTTTTAGAGTACTGTACTAATAAAAATATTAGGCTACATACAGTAGCAACGGGCATTCCGCGTGCTAATGGCCAAGCTGAACGTTTTAATAAAACCATTCTAGAGGCCTTGGGTGCAAACACAACCGATAATAATTGAGATATGTGTATAAAAGCACTGCAACAAGGTTTACATAGTACAATATATAAGACAACTCAAGATGTGCCTAGCGAAGTAATGTTTGGGTATAGGCTCCATACGGACAGTGACAATCTAGCTCCGGATACTTTTAACGAGAATTCGGTGGATGTAACAAAGTTGCGTGAAAACGTAGATGCGAATATTAAAGCTAGTGCAGACTCTCAGAAAAAGAGATTTGATAAAACTAGAATTAAAGCCAAACAATATCAAGAAGGAGATTTAGTTTTATGCAAAATACAAAGTCAAAGTAAGCGTTTAAGGGTCCGTTTCAAATAAAGAAAATATTAAATAATGATAGATACGAGGTAATGGACTTACGAGGTAGCCAAAGAAGTTCAAAAAAATATAATGGAATAGTCGTAGCAGAACACATGAAGCCATGGATTAATATTTGCAATTGGGAATTGGACTAAAGATACGTATAATATAACAATAATGATTTTAAGCTACTTCCGTGTTGGCAAGGTAATAAAATGTTCGTTATTATGTAAAATAGACAATGAAATTTATAAAATGAAATAGTATAATACTAAGCGAGCTTTAATAAAATACTTGTTGATTGAAATATGGCACATTTAAATGGTTCGCTTAAGAGAATAAAATATTCTATAAGCGTTAAGTATCTTACATTTTGGTAAATATTATAAATACATTATCCATGAATCTACTACTAAACGAACGAGACGAGCTTGGTACACTTAAGTGAGCGCAATGTTCTTTAAGTGCAAGAGGTCTTAAGTTTTGACGAACCTGGTCTCCTAACTGTAGTGAATCTCAGTAGGTGCAGGCGGTCGTAAAAGTTCTATAGTTATGGAGTTAATGTGTAATATTTAAGGATAATAAAATAAGATAAAGGGCCGTGCAATATTTCTTTCAGCTTTATGACATTAAAATTTTAAAATATGAAATTAACCCATTTTTGTTGTTTTACTTAGACTCGTGTGGTGCCTGGGGCAGGCACCTTGCAGCATGGCCGTGTTGGCAACACTGGTTGTTGACAGTTAATGTTGGTAGCGCCGTGTCAAATAGTCAACTTAAAGTGAACATGACGTCACATCCTATGAAAAGCTTCATGTTTAGGACCTGATGTTGGAGGATCACTTGGTTCCTAGAGAGCGAACAGTTCACATAGAAGAACATTATTATCTTTGTCTGTATTTCTGTGATTATAAATCATAAATATATACTGCGTTTATATACTTTTATTATACGAGAAGCTAACACATTTTTATACTATTTTGTGCTTTTTGATATATAATTTTCATACTGAAGGCGACTTGTTTCCTAAAAAGATATCCAAAGCAATATCTTGTTCAGCTGAACTCATAACAAAGACGCAAACGGAACTTTTGACCCGTTTTTTGTCACATTAACTTAATATACGACAAACCCGCCTCTAATCTGCAAACATAAAGAAAGACCTTGATTTTCAATAGCCGCCTCAGAAAGGGTAAAAGCGGCCGATAAAACATTTACATTATATTTTTCGTATATTACATATTGTAAAAATTTATAATAGAGTCTAAAAATCTTTAAAACTTTTAATCGAAATTCCTAAACCCAAATTTAAAATATTAATGAATGTTATTTGCAGATTAAAAACATTAAGATCTTTTTTTTTAATAGGTGGTTACATAATCTATGGCCATTTAAATGTTTCTGTACGTTTGTTTGTCACTCAACTTATACTGATATAATTTAATAGTGGTTTATATTTGTATAAATTTATATAAACATAGAATGAAAAATAAACCGATAAGGGCTTTGAACCCACGACTACTGGGAAACCGCCCTATCGCTTTACCAACTGAGCTACGGTATCGCTGTCCGTCTCCGTGAATTAAGCATTCTATATGTGATCGTCTTTATCGGGACGATAAAACAATATTGGTTTTTGTATTCACAATTGGACATCGCATGCATCGAACAATATATTTGAATTTGGTTTAAAAAAAAACTGACTTTTTCTGCATAGTATAGTTATTAGCTAGTATATATCTGGTAAGATACGGTTATTGTTTCTATGTGTTATCCCAAAGGAGCTGTCGGGATTATAACGAAACGATTTACATAAATAACAAAACAAAAATATTTTATGATGAAATGTTTAATTATATTTTACATTAAGTAGGTAAATTTAAAAAAAAATTAATTGTCTGCTGATTCTTGTTTTAAATTTTGATGAACGCGATAATAAATTAACAAGCCTGTAAAATAGAGCCTGATTAATGAAGCTTATTTGTTAGTCCCAATCTGTGCAGATAAATTGACTGAAGCCGAAGCATTGAAGCAATAATATAAACGTTTAGTCTATTTTCATCATTTCATAACTGTAATTTGTGAAGTCATACTTATCTTGTTTCATTATTTTGTCAGTGACCAAACATAAATATATATATTTTTAATATAACATATATTTTTAATAATTGTAAATATCAGTATTAGGATTTTAATAAATAGTTCTATCACTTTTTACTTATAGTCCAAACATTATATTCATAATATTATAATGAATTCAGAAATATGCATGAAGGACTGTTGAAATAAAAACAGTATGTGTAGTTAAAACACTTATTTTATTTTTGTTACTTGAAAACACAAAAGACTTTTAGTAGAGAAAGTGAGCTTTTAACGAGTGTTTTTATAAAGAGCGTTTTAGTTGAGATGTGCTTTTCTAAATCCTTTTAGGACGTGTGTTGTTTAAGAAAATTTGCTTTGAAGTCCAAAACACATTAAACTACGACCTGCCTTGCCTCATTGTTAGCTACAAACAATTTTAAATATGTTATTTAAATTCTAAAAAAAATCTAGTATCGTTTAAATACTATATTATTTTAATGCAAATTTTCTTGGTAAATATTACATAGCTTAGAAAATAAAATATTATACATAAAAAATTGTTTCAAAAGGACATCATATTATGTATACACTATTATATTTCAAAAAACAAAAGTTATTTCAGAAACGTGTATTATGTAACACATTTTTAATGTTACTGTTATACTAATATTTTTATTAGAACCATAAAACTTTCAGTTTTAGTTACATACTTGTTATTTAATAGTAAAGTACCAAGAATTAAATTGAATTTAAGTACAAAAAAACAAATGAATAACAAGGACACAAAATAATGATAACAATAATAAAATAACGGTTTATTTATCGTTCTATATTAATTTTATAAGCAATGAATAGTGAAGTTTTATTAAAAAAATACGTGAAACAATTCAACTCGATATTACCCTCACACAACGTTGGCGTAAACATTTGAATAGTATATAGAAAAACATGAAGTGGCTTTCAAAGTATTAAATATTTTTTTTGACATCCATAGTTACAACGACACTGACATATATAGTAGTACGTAGTAGTATACATATATAATAGTACGGAATCTATAATAAGTGCTAGCTTATTTCATGAGTACAACACTATGCAGCTTGCAATTATCTTAAAGTGGTCGCCAGCGTGATGTATATTACGTATAATGCATCTGTCTCACTTATATTGTCCTCTCGAGAATTGTAACAGGAGATTATACCAAGTATTCTTATTTTCATATGGTTTATTATCCTTCTGAGTAAAATACTAGTAAACGGAACTTTATTATAATTATAATATTACACAGGGGTACTCATCTATAAAAGACACTAGGAATATTAATATATTAAAAAAAATAAGGAATAAAAAATGTAGACGGCTTTCAGTTTGTTAGGTTATAACAATTATCAAAAAAGATACTTTTTTTAATTTTCTTGATCTGTGGAGACTATTTTATGAAAAACATTTTTTTTTCTTTGGCTGCAATTTTGTTCAGTTCAGCTGTGAATAATACAATTTCGACGGACGGCATGGCGTCTGGTTTGACTAATTTCCAACCAATTCCAACTTGGGAAACTCCGAGTACGGCTCTGGAACTAAAGTTACGAGCTTCGATTATACTATGCTCTAGGCGCCACAATATAGTAGAGCCCCTAAGATAATTTATGAAGCTGTGAACATCTTTCCAGTGAAGAGAGCTCGTGTTTCTATTGGTTCTATTGGTTACTGGCCATATAGCTTAAAGGACTATATTAAAGCCATAAAACCAGGGGGAAATCATATTAAATGCGTTTGATTTATTTTAATATTATTGTAAACATGTTTGTATCAACTAACACAAATTACAGCAATAAATATTTTGTCAAAGAAACCATATATTTTATTTTTCAACACTATTGGCTAAAATAAAAAAAGAAAGTATGCTAATATAATAATATTTAATATAATAATATTTATAATAATATTTAAAAACTTGTAAAATTGGACTTCAAGAACAACTACTTCATACAAAGGTGTTACAGCACATTATTTAACGGCCGAATATATCATATTATATAAATTGTAAGTCTCATATAATAACCCTGAATTTCAGACGATTTTCTCATATAACTAGGACTAGGTTTCAGCTATCGCCGTCATGAGCAGTTCTCGTCCAAACAAGTCATAAGTCAAATCATATATAGACAATGCCGGACTTTGAGTGCGACCCCGGATTTGTTAATAATTATTTTCTTTATTTATTGAAATAATTATATCATAAATTAAAAATTTTAAAAACCCCCAATACCAAAAGACCTCTAAAAAAAAATTAAAATAATATTATAATGTACTTATTGAAATCGTTGCGTCGGGCGACCGTTGTACGTGCGTTGATGATGGTGTCTATTTTACGAAGTTAATCATTGAGGACTTAGACTATTCTATATCGTAATTTTTCTAGGTTCGATATCGTAATTTTTTTTTGCCTTGGTATCTTAATTACTTGCATTTTAATTTATTCCTTTATTAAATATTTGGCAACTAAAATAATAAACCACAAAATGTTAAAATCAAATCTTTTTTACGGATTTAGCTCCCGTACAAATAGATTTTAAATTTACATTTTAAATTTAACTTGACGTTTTGAATACTTTGCAGCAATTGTGTTCACGGTAAGACGAGATGGAGGTGTCTGGACAAAATGTAAATTTAAAATTTAATTATACGCGAGGTTAAATCCGTAAAAAATATTTTTATATCAATGTGTAGTTCTCGTGAAAATCTTAGAAAATATCGCAAAAACTTGTCAGATGTTTTGTAATGTTTGTAGGTATTGTAGTATGTAGGTATTTATCACGGTATAGCTATGTTAATTTATTTCATTTCGTTTGTATCAACGTGTGTTTGATTATCATGGTTTTTTATGATTATGTAAAACTGACATTAAATTGGTTTGCATTATTTTTTAACCCCCGACTAAAAAGAGGGGTGTTATAAGTTTGACCTGTGTATCTGTGTATCTGTCTGTGGCAAATTTCCGGCCAAACGCGTGTACGGATTTGAATACGGTTTTTTTTAATCGAAAGCTATGCTCGTCGAGATGGTTCTTATCTATATTTGATTGAAATAGAAATAGTCATCTTTAAGATATTGATGTTTTATTCGTGCGGGGGAGAGGTTCTTACGCAATAACTAGCTGTTTGCGGCCAAACGCGTGGACGGATTTGAATGCGGTCTTTTTTAATCGTAAGCTATGTTCGTCGAAATGGTCCTTATTTATGTTTGATTGAAATAAAATTAGTCGTTTTCAAGATATTGACGTTTTATTCGTGCGGGGGATAGGTTTTTATGCAATTATTAGCTGTTCCCAGCTGTTTTGCCCGCTATATAGAAAAAAAGCCTTGTTATGAGGGCCAAAAGGTTTATACACTTACTTACTTAGGTAAAGTACTTTATTAGGGATAGCTGTTGCCCGTGACTGCGTCCACATAGACTGTAAAAATATATTTACATGGCTTATGATCGTAGTCATAAAGAAACACGGGCAACAGCTAATGTTAATATAAATCCCTTTATCATAGTGTTAGTAGTGATTGTAAATCATTTTAACTCTAAATAATTATATTTATTAATATTCGTATATATGTATATATGAAACCTACCTATCTACCTACCCATATGAAAAAGTCTTGAATCATGTTACTTAAAACATTTATAATTTACTAGTTGTTGTCCGCGGCTCCGCCCGCGTGTAGGTCGCTTTTCGCGTAATCTATGGAATCAATTTCATAGAACATCATTTTTGCGTAACTTTCACCGTTTTCGCAGCACACGCAGTTTTTTGTAATTTTTTTACACCTTGCGTTAGAATATTAAAGTTTTAGTAATCATCCCTAATTTTTTGAAAATGAATCATAGCCTATGTCACTCGGGAATAGTGTAGCTTGCCAACGGTGAAAGAATTTTTGAAATCGGTCCAGTAGTTTCAGAGCCTATTCATTTCAAACATACAAAAAAATAATCAAACCTTTCCTCTTTATAATATTAGTATAGATTACATCGTCGAAACTTTCACGTGGATCCTTATTTTATTAAATATAATATATATTTCTAGTATTAAATATAACCTTTGTATATCATAATATAGAATTCTAATGCTAAAATTTTTTTTAAATCGATCCCGTAGTTTCGGAGCCTATTCAATATAAACAAACAAACAAATCTTTCCTACTTAAACAATTAAAAAAAATGTGTGTCTGTAGGTTCATTTAGTATAATTTAGAAACTAGTAACATAACTTTAAAAAGCAGAAAAAAAAATTATAAATTTTAAAAACTCCCGATACAAAAAGACCTCTAGAAAGAATAAAAATAATATTATTATGTACTTATTGAATTCGTTGCGTCGGGGGAACGTTTAAGAAAGTAGAAATTAATATCCAAGTAAGTTAACAAGGCAAATAAAAAAATTACGATATCGAATCGTATAGTCTAAGTCCTCAATGATTAGCTTTGTAAAATAGACACCATCATTAACGCACGTACAACGGTCACCCGACGCAACGATTTCAATAAGTACATAATAATATTATTTTAATTCCTTTTAGAACTCTTTTTTATCTGGGGTTTTTTTAAATTTTGAATTTTTATATAATGTCTCGATTTTGTTCCAAACACATTCTACGAACACGAGGTATATCACAACACCACACTCCGTCCAATTTGGTAAATTAATTTTAGCGACTAGAAACACGAAATAATTTAAAGGAATATGTCCAGAGCGCAGTTGTAGGACTATCACAATATCTTTCCTATTTAAGGCAGATCATGTGATCCCCGCGGTTCACGGGGTTTTGCGGGAACTTGGTTTATTACTTAAAATATTTTAAAAAAATGCAATTAGATTAGAAATGTCTAAATATTACTTATATATTCTCGAACATTAGTTTAGTATTTCTACATGATTTTATTATATTATACACACTTGAGTATTAGTGAGTAATATTACTGATGATGTCAATATCATTTTGTCACATAAAAATTATTCTACATAACATAATATTAAAAGCCATGAAGTTGTTCATATAAAGAAAATTTCATTATTTTACTAAAAAGAAGTAGCCTTGCTTAGGTTCATTTAATATTGTTATATATACATTATAGAAAGCTATAACTTAATTCAAATGAAACGCGCTGTTTTAATATATGAAGTACTTAGTCTGTTACGGAATGATTAAAGTATTTAATTAAAGCTTTCCGTCTTTCGACTTGCTCATATTTAAGTAAAATGAGTAAAGCAGAAAATTAATGTGACATTGATTTGTTTCTACGTATGAGTTTTACATTATCTCATGAAAATCAAAATCGATAACTGAGTCTGATTAACGTTATAAAGATTATAATCAAATACATGAGTGTCAGACTGTTAGATAGTTTTATTAAAATGTGTATTACTCGTATAAGGTAGAAAATTAATATTTATAAAATATATATATTTTTAATATATTTAATTTGACTGGCCATTAAATTATATACGAAATGATGATAAAAATGTGTGATAAATTAAAAAAATAAATCGATTTATATACAAGTATTGTTTTGAAAGTGAAGTGGTAGCCATTTTTTTTTTTTTTTTTTTTTTTTTTTTTTTTTTTTTTTTTTTTTTTTGTGTCTGTCTATGCTGTTAGCACTGTTGGCTATTACAGCGTCACCGGGGGAATGGGTGGGTCAGGAGACCCACCCTTAAAAAGGGGGGGCCAGATGGGCCCCCATGGGAACGACGTCCCGAGGGCGTCTCAGATTGAGACACGGACCTCGGCTCGGGGCGTCGTTAGTCAGGAGGGAAGCTAAGGAAATTTTGACACTAGCGTCCTCCGACGGCAGAACGCCGGAGCAACGGAGCACTTACTCAGTTGGGACCTCGTCTATACCGGTACAGACGGTGTGTGTCTGTATGTTGTGTGGTGTCAATTATGCCTACGCGTACACGTTATTACCTACTGTGAACGCGTCGTCGGGGTCAACGAGTACCGACTTGGGTCTTCTTTTTCTAACTAAAGTAGTCTTACGTGGTCTATACTCTGCGGCGTCAGCCACCAGTGGGTTCGGGTGTCGCTCAGCACGTTCAAAGTACTTTTGGGAAAGCCCCTTGAAGTACTGAGCGATGGTCGGAAGGTTCAAGTCTCTATGGAGATCGATGTTGCGTACGAACCACGGCGCCCCGGTTGCAATCCGTGTAAACCTGTTCTGAATCACCTGAAGGGGTTTCAGATTAGCGTGCGCAAAAGCGGGACTCGCATAGGACATGACGGAACGTATGCAAGCTTTGTAAAGTGTCACCTTATTGCGAAGGGACATTTTACTCCGCTTGCCTAACAGCGGATATAAACGACCTAATATGTAGGCCGCTCTGCTACGAACGGTCCTAATATGCGCAGTGAAAACTAACTTTCTATCTAACGTTACTCCTAGGTATTTTGCCTCGTCTTTCCAAGGTATCGGTTTATCAAAGAGTTTGATTCGCGGGAGGATCCTTGGGGGGCCCCGTTCGAAGAGCACCGAAACGCTCTTCTCAGGGTTTACCTCGATCCGCCATTTCCGCAGCCAACTCTCAAGGGAGTCGACTGCGGATTGGAGACGTTGGTATATCTCCCAGTGATCCTTAGAGGACGTGTAAAGCGCGGTATCGTCCGCGTACATGGCAAGGTGCACTTTAGATTGCGGTCTAGGAATATCGCTAGCGTAGATGGAATAGAGGATGGGCGAGAGAACTGAACCCTGGGGAACACCCGCCCTGATGGGGCGGGGGGTTGACAAGACGCCTTCCACTCTGTAGCGAAAGGAGCGATTCGTCAGGTAGTCCCGTATGATGAGTACGAGTCTGTCCGACACCTTGAACTGATATAACTTGTACACCAGTCCATTGTGCCAGACCCTGTCGAACGCCTTAGCTACATCGAAGAAGAGCGCTCCTGTCCTATGCTTCTTGGCCCTCACAGTGGCCCCTATCAGTATGTGCTCCGTGAGGCGTTGCACCTGATGGGAACATGAATGGTTGGCTCTAAAGCCGAACTGCTCATTTGGGATGATTTTGAGTCTCTCGACTTCCGATCTAAGTCTACAGAGGATGATTCTCTCATATACTTTCCCTAAGGAACTAAGAAGACTAATGGGACGGTAACTACTAGGCAGATGCCGGGGTTTGCCCGGCTTATGGAACCCTATCACTATGGCCTCTTTCCACTGGGCCGGAAACGAGCAACCGGCCAGTAGAGCGTTAAAAATGGTAACCAATAGGTAAATTAAAGGAGGCGGAAGAAGCTTTATCACTTTGTTAGTGATCCTATCGGGACCTGGCGATTTCTTGACGTGAAGCGCCCTAACTATGGACGTCACCTCGTCTAGGTTCGTTTCCTCGATTGGCGGACCGGCCGGTGGCTGAGAACACATTATATTGACCGATTTGTCGACTATTTCGACATGATCGCGATCAACGGATTGAGCAGACAGACGGCACTGGCTCTCTAGACTGTCGGCTAAGCACTCAGCTTTGTCAGAGTCGTCAAACGCGATGGCGGAGTTAGGTCCAACCAAGGGAGGCATATCTGAGACAGTGTCCGCCTTCAACGCTCTCTGCAACCGCCAGAATGCCTGGTGTGTTGGAGAGTGCGTCGCAAGCGTCCTATCCCAGCCGCTATCTCTGAAGTCGTCGAGAGCTTGTCTCGACTCCCTCTGAAGACGGCGCAGCCTCCGTCGGTTGTCATCTGTCGGGTATCGGTCATGGGCTCTAATCGCGGCGTTTTTACGGGTGATGAGGAGTCTAATGTCCGGAGGGAGTGCTCGGTAACCCTCGAAGTTCACTCGGACCTCCCTCGAGGACTTTCCTATGCTGTCTACCAAATGTTCTGTGAAGTTAGTCGCGGCTGAGACAGCGTCCTCGACCGATGTAAGCTGGTCAGGAATTTTGTCGAGGTGCGCTGGTACGGGGGAATGGAGTTGCTCTCGAAGCTTCGTCCAGTTAATAATTGTTTTGGTCGCGGGTTCCCTAAGGGGAGGAAGTCCTAGCTGAAATAGGACCGGTCGATGGTCAGAGTCTAGCTCGGATAGCGTCTCGATAGAACGTAACTGGAGTGTCACGCCCTTCAAGAGTACTATGTCGAGCACGTCGGGTCTGTCATGTCGGAAGTCTGTGTCGCAGTATCGCGTGGGACTCAAAGGCGCGGTGATCTCGAAGTCGAGACCAGCCTTGTAACTTAGCCTATCAAGGAGATTTCCTCTACTGTTTGCGACAGTGGAGTTCCAGCGGGGATGTTTGCAATTTAGGTCGCCGGCCAGAATGGTTGCGTTACCTAATTGGAGTAAGGACTTAAGGTCCCTCTCAACTAAGGTTTTATTGGGAGAAAGATAGACGGATGCTAGTACGATCGACTGATGGCCGGTCATACCCACCTGACATAATGACGCTTCTACGTTGACTAGTTGGGGCGGATCGAGCGGAGTGCAATGAAGAGACCTTCTGTAATAGATGATGGTTCCCCCCTTCGCGGTTGACCTATCGTTCCTAACGAGACGGTAATTTGCGATGCGCGGATCATGATTACACGGTTTCAGAAAGGTCTCTTGTACTAACAAGACGTCTATCTGGTGCGTGACCACGAAGTCGCGCACTAGATCTATCTGCTTAAGTAGCCCGTTCGCGTTGAATGTAGCGACAGTCAGAGAGCGAGGTTTTACCCTTCCACGCGATGTCATCATGTTGACATCGTGTGTTCGTATATCGATTTGATTAGGACGGCGTGCTTGAGGAGCACTTCCATCCTCGCGGGAGGGTTCCGCGCGGAATCCCTCATTTCATTTGAAAAGACTAGGAGCTCTTCGATGTCTATTACACCGAAGAGGCTCGTGACGCACGCGAGCGAACTCGCAACTCCGTCGGTGGAGTTACGAACCGGCGGCGGCGGCAACGACTGGGGGACGGGCTGTGGGATAATCCTCGGAGGCTTCACCCAAGCGTTCGCGATCGCGTTCGCGGGTGCCTGAGGGGCCTGGGATGCCTGAGGGGCCGCGGGCCTCCCAGGGGCTAGAGGAGCCCATGGAGGCTGTGCGAACCGAGGAGGATGCCTTGCCGTCTGTGTCCTGCGCGGCGCTTTGGGGCACCCGCGATAATTCGCAGGATGGCCCTTCTGTCCGCACAGGACGCAGCTGGGAGGATCCTCAGGGACCGGTCCCTTCCGCGAGCAGTCGGCTGTCGCGTGGTCGTCCAGGCACTTGACGCACCTTGGACGCGCGTGACAAAAACGTTGGGAATGCCCATAGAGCTGGCAGCGATGACACTGACCAGGAAAACCGCGACCACGTGGAGGTTCGACCCTAAGGCCGGAGAGTTGGCAGACTGCCTTAACGTTAAAAATTTGCTTTCCTTCCGGGGAAAGCTCGAGATGGACGAGAACAAGATCGAACGGGACCCTAGTGGTCGCTCGGTACATGCGGTGCATCGAGATGACGGGGAAGGATTGGGACTTAAGGTCCTCGAAAATCCGCTCAGTAGTGAGCTCCACGGGGAGCCCTCGGATGACCACCGTTAAGCGGCGTTCATCCTCTAGCGCGTAGGTGTGGTATCCGTAACCACGTTCGCGGAGGAGACGAGTCAGACCACGGTGGTCCGACGAAGACGCGGTTTGAACGCGGATATCGTCGGCGGTATTTCGGGCGGACGTGAAATGGAGCTTGTGCTCCGTCATAAGTGCGGACAGAGTGTCCCACTTAGACTTGTCCCTTATGTAAAGCGGCGGCGGCGCGGGGGACTTCCGTGGCGCTGAAGGCGCAGGCGCTGAAGGTGCCTCCGCGGGCGCTGAAGGCGCGGACGACGGCGACGCGGACGCGGGCGCTTCGGGCGCGATCGGCGCGCGTTCGCGAGTCGGGCCCGGGCCCGAAGAACGGTCGGGCGACGCGGGTTCGCTACTAGCGGGTTTTGAGGCCCGTTTTCGCGGGACGTTCGAGGAGAGCGCTTTCGTCGCCTTCCTCTTGGCCGATTTGGTCTGCACGGTCGTGAAACCGTCGTCCTCGTCAGCGTCCGAGGAAGGGGACGAACTCCCCGACTCGGAATCCGAGGCCGTCTGCTCCGTAGGAGTGGCGGCCTCGACCTCCATGTCGGAGGTGCTCTCGGTCACGATCGCGGCGCGCGAGGTCGAGGGCGGAGACTCGATGCCTAACAAGACAGAGTAGCGCAGGCATAATTGAGGCGCAATTCCGTGGACCCAACCATAGAACTGCGACTTGGACAGATCTTCGGGTTCCGCCGCGGATTTGGGGTCCATGGTGGAGCCCGGAGATATGAGCCGTCCTCCCTGCGTGAGCAGGGAGGCGAGTGCCTAACGTGAACCCTATCGAATCTCTGTCAGTAGGTGACAGAGGTGTGCCTAATACCCTAACGACTGTGTACTTACACGACGCAGGCTATTACGACGAAGTCTTTGAATTGCGTTTCGTACCCTAACTAGGGCGACGTCGGACTTGTTGGACCCCTATGCAGGCTCGCCGGCCCGCAGGTGTGCTTGCGGCGATGACTCACACACAAACACAATCACACCGCTGGCTTGCACACAATGGAGGTCGTTATCTTGACTGGCGCAGGTGTACGAACGGTCGGTGCAGGTGGTCGGTGCAGGTGGCTGGGCGGTCAGCGTGACGGCCCAGGTAGGTGGCGCGGATAGGCGGAGCAGGTAAGAGGGACATGTGTCCCGGTCGACTGCTCAACGGTGAATGGTGAGTGGTAGCCATGTGGGATTCTAACTATAACAAGTAATAATAAGTTAATGAGTAATTATTTTAGTAAATTTATCCTATATATGTATAACTTTAAAAAGGAAATGACTTGACGAGCGCCCGCCGTTAGGCCTTCTTTATGCGTACAATATTACGAGTCTTTGAATTGTATTTCTATTTCATTTAGTATTTAAAATTTAAAAAGAAATTTCTAATCGTATTCTTTGACTTTTTTCATTTTATGTGAACCGTATTTTTTAAAGAATTTTCAATGTTTCAAAAAACATAATCTTAAATAATTTAGTAAAAATGGTTTGTATTCTGAAACAATATAAAAATTCTTATTTTATTTTCTCCAACCCACATTTATCATTTTAAATGTAGCATCAGCAAAATCTTTTATTATATAGATTATTTGGGATCTATTTTTGTTTATTATTTTAGTACCGAAAGTTTAGATACGCTAATGAGTTCTTTCTAAGTTAAAACACATCAATCAATACAAATATATCAAAGATTATTTATTGTTAATATTATTACTGAAATTTATACACTTTTTTTACTTAAATATCATGATTAATATATATGTAAATACTCGTAATTTCACTAAACTGGTTCTTTGCTGAACTCGATTTCATAATAAAACGTGCAGCTGTTACAACAAATATAGCAAAGCGACTGTTATAAAAATATATTAAGAATATTATTCTATTTCGAATATTATTATAGAAATAATATGGGAATGGGTAGTATTCAATTATTTTTAATTATAGTATTGTAGTCGTTGTCAACACAATGTACATAAAATAAATAATTTATTAGATTACCGCTATAGGATATTTATAATACTGCTACTTAATGCTTGTTCTTGCTTATGTATGTGGTAATATTTTTTATGTCTACAACTAAATATTATAAAGTAAGTCTGAGTATCCAAGGTTTGACAATTTGTTTCCATTATTTTATATACAAGTATACAAATAAATGAAGGACCTAAAAAGGTCTTTAGTGACCCAACATTTGAATTTGTCAAGTCCATTTATTTCAAGGTTCAAATTAATCTAAGTAATTAAATAACTATTAGGGCATTGAATTTGTAAGTACTTCATTTCATTTTTATTTAACTTATTATTTTTATACGCAATTTTTTTAGATTATTTCAATCTAGTAGTCTTTTTTAGGTAACCTTTTAGGTATTTTAATCGTACAATATTTTTTTTTAATTAAAATGCTTTTGAACAACCACGCTTTTATTTATTTCTACTTGTAACTAAGGCTAGATTGAAGTCTATTACATATGCCATTTACCTACTAGTATTTTTGTTGGTGTTTTTAAGTTATTGCAAACCAAATCAAAACAAATAAGTTCTTTTGAACGTTTGAAATCATAAAAGGAATGAATTTTAATTGCAACTCTGATGTTACAAAATAATGAACTGCGGTGATTACTAACTACGACGTAGCCCAAAACGCTCGTTTGCCTTCTGTTTGCTTAAAAAAATCTAAATAAAAGGACTATCAATGATAAGAAGTCAGAAGTGAGCAGTTATATTAGTGAGAAAATAATTTCTTAAATGTTACCAATAGTTATATATTAATTACGTTCATTACAACTCTCATTTATTATCACTCGGTGTAAATCAACCATTAATCAATATATTCCAATAGTGTCATATGCTATAAACAAATATAAGTATCATAGAAAAAGTTTTATATATTTCTTTACTATATTATATATAGCTGAATTATATTAACGACATAATACCACATGGTATTTTTTAGATAACACAATATACGTTTCATATAGGTACCCTAATTCAAACCGAAACAGAATGTCTCTAACCATTTTGGGAAATATAAATAATAATATAAGGTACAATATACGAAAAATGGCGCTCTGAATAAAAACGAGAAGGGTTTTCTAGTTTTTATTTGAGTACAAATGTTAAAGGGACCAAATTACAACACAGGAACTTTTGTAAATGAATTTTGAAATATATTTATTATAAGTAAAATGCTGAAATGACTAACTACCTGCCTAATATAAATATTTGTTAGACCTACTGGTACCATAACATTTTTAATTCATATACATTTTCATTCATTTTCATTTTGAAACGAAGCTCCTGCTTCCTCGGCGTTCATAAAACGTTTTCCTTCAAGTTTTTCTATTATTTTCGGAAATTACTAAAAATCACAAAGTGCTAAGTTAGGGTTATACGGCGGGTGTACCAGTAATTTCACGTCTGACTTCACCAAAACTGTCGATTGTTCGGCCGGCGCTTGAGTTGTTGTCATGGCCAAGGATGATTCTACTTCGAGGTCGTTTTTCCCGAACCTTTTTTAAAACAAGTGGCAAACAATAGTTATTATACCGCCAGCAGTAACTGTTTTTGATGCTCTAAAACTATTGTCTCGTGATGACCTATCCTTCTGAAGAACGAGGCCACCATTTTTTTCTTTTGCGTTAAATAGTCATGGAGATTTTTTTGCATTAGTGCATTTTGACTCATACTTAATTCTTGTGTTAGCTTGATCAAATTTGGTGATATGTCATTCATTTGTCCGTGTTAATCATACGCCTAACGCCGCGCAACACTGATGTTATCTTTAGTCGTTACCGTAGTTGGCCGTCCCTTACGCAGATCATCGGTGAGATTAGTACGACCACTTTTAAACTCATTAAACCAGTTGCAAACAGTGACACAAGATGGGGCAACTTTCTTGTTGACCTAAATGACATCAAAAGCTCGTCTGTTTGATCCTCTTAATATAATACTTTTCTTAATATTGTTGTGTTTTCCGTTTAACCTCAACATTACAATGTTATTCCTTATTACTATACTACGAAATATACTACAAAAGAACGATAATGAACGTGTTTTTTCAAAATATATTTACATTTATTATTTTGGCGGCAGTATCAAAGTTTAATAATGTGGAATAGTATATAATACAACGTACCGTAAAAAATGGGAACAAGAACAAAAGTTATAAAACTAGAAAGTTAGAAATGTGTTCCTTGTATTACTTATAACATTTTGTTGAGTCGAAATTCACTGGCATTAAGCCAAGGTCGAGGAGCAATAACTATATCTTGGTATCATTAAGTTAATGATCAGTCAAATGATGAAAAAGTACTTGTTGAGAGTCGGCTTAAAATAAATCAACAATAATAATATACATGAAATCTCTAGATATAACGTAATATAACTTTTGATGCTCAAAAAACACATAATTCTACTTGTAACTAAATAAATCTTTTATTTATTAGTTTTATATGGAGCAACCAATCGCTGATATAAAACGAGTAATTCGTAAATGTCAAAAATATAAAAAAAATACTTACAACGGTATTTTTTAAAACGGGTACAGAGGTATTAAATTGTTGTTAAGTCGGAATAATTTATATTGAATGCTTTAACAGAATTTGAAAAGCGTCTCTAGCCCGTTTTAAAACATTTTTTTAAGTAGGCCCTTATTAATATGGATGTCATTATATTTTTATGTGTGTGTTTCCGGAACTTTGCTATAGAATTGTTTGATAATACAAAATGAAACACCTTATGTAATGTTATGTAAAGTTTTCAAAACTATTATTGAAAAACAGTTTTATACGTAATATTTTTTTTTTCATTTTCTAAGTTAACGCTCTAAGAATAATATATCTAAGAATAGCTCTAAGAATAATCTAGTAAGTATATATTGAAATCAATGCAGATAATAATATTTGTATTAGATGCGAATATTTTTAATATAATATTCTCCTAAATACTATTAAAATAATCATATGACGAAATTGGGGAAATTTAAACTCTAATAACTATGACACTCTCAAGCTATGCAGAGGCAATTTAATATTTAACTGTGAATAATTGTTAAAAGGTACTAAAAACCAAAACAATAATAATATAAATATGTATAGTGACATCAAGTATTATTGTTGTAAATGAACGACTAAATAAACTACTGTTAAGATATTTGTTAGTAACAAAGTCATAAGTTTGTAGTTAAATAATATCAATAGAGATCACTAAAATTGCTTACAACCCTCAGTTCCGTCACTTTAACTAATATTTAGACCTTTGAATAAATAACCTCTACCTACATCTCTGGTCAAAAAGACACGAAGTTTATTTCAAAATGTTCAGCGAAATAAAAAAATAAAAAGTCTAACAATATATAATACTATATTAAAATACAAAAATTAAATTATTTTATTTTAAAATCTTCAAAGAACTATTTCATGGAGAAATTAGTCCGTTAGGTTCAAACTGTAAATCTTGGTAAAAAAATGTAGATTGTACTGGTAAATTTAACACTATTTTTTGTAATTAACATATGAAAAATAGGTAAACACAAAATGTATTTGTACTCATTTATTTCTTTGTAGTAGGACCTCAGTTAGTACTAAAGGTCATTATAATATTTATAGCAAGTTTATTTCAACTACTTTTAAATGAATATACCTTGTGGTTGCGGTATAAGAATACTATTTTCAAGACCCCCTATCTTTTCGTGGGTGTCGTTAAAGGCGACAGAGAGAGAGAGCAATTTGGCATAAAATCGCCAAAGAGGGATGGGCAGCAGCATTCTTCCTAATTAAGTTACACATTCCAACTGTACTATCGCCAACCAGCCCGAACAGCGTGGCGAGTACGAGCAATACCTCCCATTATACACAATTTAAAACCAGGTCCCTAGTCTACGGCAGCCTCATTATTCTTGGCTCCGGAAGCCCCCATGGCAATGGTGGGGCAGGGCATGCTAAGAATCTCCGGCAGCGACACGGCTACCATAATAAACGGACAGACAGCCTAGTTAGGGTCGAAGGGGGCCGTTGGACGGAGACCGCTCAAAACTGTCCGTATAAGAGGCGCATTAGGGAGGCTTATGACCAGCTGTGATGAAGATGTGATGATGAAGTTTGACTGAAGATGATGTCATTAATTACTTAATCGACATCAAATAGCCGTAACTAATTAAATTAATAAAAAATAAATGAAAACCTTAACTTGCATTGCAAGCAAATAATACTGAATATCCTTTTATTTAATTTTTATAAGTAAAAACAAATACAGTACAATTTTTTTTTGTCTGAAAGTATTTTGTCGCTGAAAGAATTACAATCTTTAATTATGAGCATAAGGGATACATAATAATCATTATTTACGAACGAACGAACGAACGAACGTACGAAAATCTAAAATGAAATGACACTCTATAAAATATTTTGTTGAAATATATTTACATTTAGATATTTTTTTATAAACCTTTAAAATGTCAAAAATATTTGCATATACCATACATATATATTTTATTTCGAATCTACTCATTGATTACTTTTTAGTCTGCTTTGTTGGATATATGAATAATGTCGTCCTACCTCAAAGGGTTGATTAGTTATAAGTGCAGGTTTATATTTCACAAAATATACTAATTGTATGTTGAGGTCCGTAGTGTGAAAAGCGTAATGCAGTGTTCACTGACATGAATGGTTATTTATCACCATTGATTTTCAGATATTGAATGACTCTAAACCTAGTTGACCGTAGGATGATTTGTCTATAGTTGACGATTTTTATTTTTAGCAAAATGGATATGAGTGGTATTCAGCTCAAAACAATTGACAGGAACTTGTGTAGGCTAGCACTAACGGTGTTACTCTCTTTCACAAAAACTGGCTATTACGGTTGCGTTTTGCGCGTTAAATGAGAAACGTGTAAAGCAAATTCCTTTTTGTCCCTTACTCTCCTTTATCAATGCCAATTCGTCAAGGTCAGAAACACACGTTTGGCAGCAGGTTGATTTCGAAGATTTGATTATTCTACCAGTATAATTTTAAATGCCATATATTTTATACCTAATTAATTATTAATAAACGAATCATAGACGTGTTAAAAGTCAGGGTAATTAAATCTCACTTCACGTCGACGCTTTGCTCAAAAAGGAAAGGAAAGTTCTAAAATTAGTTGTCTGACTTTACACCGACAACATTCGCCGGAACATTTAACTTTGGACAACAAAAAGTGGACGAAAGTTATCTCAAAGGCAATTTTACTTATGGCAATGTTACCATGCCATACCCAAGTTTTGTGTACTACAAAAAAGTTATTAAATCCTTTGCTAAAACGTCCACAAACTTTCAAATGTTGTTCTTTTCTTATAAAATCTATATTTATAATTATTTATAAATTATATATTTGTATTATTTATATTAACCGTTTAAAATCTTAGTTATAATCTCAAATTGAAGTAATAAACTTCAATTTATCAGTATAATAGATTAAGGTATTTGAACAATGGCACATATGGTTATATTTTTGGTAAAATTGTAGAAATAATTAGAAAGGCTAATCATGCAATGACCGAAATTGAACCATAATATTAAGTTTTGGTGTTTAAGATGGTTCGTACTTTCATCTTAAATTTCATGTGCACTTTTGCACTACACAGCGTAAACTATTATAATTAAAATTTACCACATTTAATAATTCCTTGACCCATTTTTTGTTGTTTAAATCGTACCCTAATGCATATCTTTTATCTTATTTAAAAACCATTTTTGGTAATATTGTTGTTATGTTCAATACAGATGTTTTCCTTATAGTTAACTAAAAATAGATCTCTGTGGAATAAGACACGACGTCCCAAAGGGGATTTAATAAACACTTCCTTCTTCATCCAAGTGAAGGCTTTATAATATTATTTATTTTTCAAACAGTTCATTTCATATATTTTTTTTAATTTTAATACTTTTTTTCATCCTCATTCTAAGTTTACTTGATAAGCGGAACTCTACAAAACGCTGTCAACTTTAAAATGCATGCTTATGTTTCTTATCGATAGAACTCTTGGAAATTTAATTAAACTATAACATCCTGAATAGTACGTATCCCTAAAATTCGATTAAGGTTTAATATAAAAGATTCCTATTTAATATCCTATCGTCAAACAAAACCAGACTATTTTTGAATTTATTTTCCAAGTATATTTATATACGAAGTATATAATTCAGCATGAATTACTCAAGTTTGAATAGAGTTGAAAGTTTATATTAACTTACAAACGAGTTATTAGAATAACGGCTCACGTATATTTTTAAAAATGTTAATAGCCTGAAGTTGAAAAGTAGGTTAAAAATAATATTGGCAGAAAGATTTTCTTTTAGGTTTTTTTTCAATAGTAATAATATATTATGAATATATTTTTATTTACATCATGTGACGATGCTGCTAATTTTGAATTTAAAATATATTATTTTTAGCATACGTAGTCTATTTTAGTACAGTAGTAGGATATTTTGTGCATCTGAGTGATTTATTTTACTATTTTACCCTCTCATACTTATGGCGCCATTAAAACATATTTTTTTTATTTTTGCATAACATTGAAAAAAATATGGTGAAACTAACAACGGTATGCCGACTAATAATTAAGATGTATAGAAAGTCCACTTAGTAGCTTTTCCTCTTACTTTAATAAATATACCTCTTCGGCATACACGTACTTAAGTGACCCTTCAGTACCTGTATGCCGAAGGGTTTTAAAAAACTATGGCTACAAAGGGCTCCAAAGATTTCGTTTGGTAAATAGGAAAACCTTTAATCCTCACCCAAAATACTAAACATACATCAAAGAAGTCAATGATGGGCTGGTGTATTTGTTATATCATAATTATAATAATAAGACTATCTTGTTCTGTCAAAAGTCATAACATACGGATAAGTGTGTATATAAAAATTGTTAAAAATCTGGAAAGTAATAGCTTAATGTAATACATATAATTTTATTGTTAAACAACGAATTAATGGTTATAAACTTATCATTAATAATCGATTTACTGAAATGCAATAATATTGAATATATGAATGGGGAGCTAACTGATGGTGGTCAAAATTGATTTATAACATTCAAGTAAAACTTGATAAAAAATCCTTAAAGGACTGAACTATTTATAAAGATAGAGGTTCAGGATTGTTACAGGCCCATTATTTTGTTTTTCATCTAAGTATTATTTTAATTAACAATGTAAAAAAAATATTCAAAATGCGATTTATTTATTTTGCACCTACAGCTGTTGTAGACTGAATTAAGTTTGGTGGCAGCGAAGGGTGCAAAGAAAATCAATTTACTTAATAAAATATATTTAAAATGAAATTAAAACTAATACAAAATAAGGTAATGTGCTTGTTAGTCAGCGATTGACCCAAGAATGAATGTTTTTTGTCCTCGATTCCCATCGATGCATCACGATGGTGAGAACGCAGGCCGTGTGGTGTCGTCTTCAGGATACATGAGGCGTCGTGTCAGCATTAATCGTGTGAAACCAAGTTGGTTCTTGCTATATGAATATTTCGTGGCTATGCTTGCGTAACAACTGGAAATATACAGTTTTATAGTTCAGATGCATAGAATTTATCATCATTGTTAATGGAGGAGGTCACTGAAAAATAAACGTTTTTCAGCAGGAAGTGATGACAAATTTGGCTATCATCTGCATACATGTGATAAAGAGAGGACTTGCATTGAGTGATATAATTAATTAAAATAGCAAATATTAAAGGAGATAGGATGCCACCTTGAGGTACCCCAGTCGAGATATTACACCAGGATGATAAGAATTTCTCAGATAGACGGCCTGACTGGCCTGATTTACAATTAGCATTATAAATAACTAAACACCTATTTATGGCACTTAAAAATCGAAAGTTAAACAATAAAGAAAAATATAGAGTTTAAAAATGTCCTACAAATTCGATGTAACGCATTTATTAGCGGTTTGATATGGATAGTTAATTATACATAAAGTGCAATTACCTAAAAAATGTTTGTGTCTTATAGTGTTTACTTTCATGATATCAATTAAAAACGTTGAAAACAGAAATAAACTTTTGCAATGTGTTAAAAAAAAGAAAATGTAATAGTAGTGTGTAATTATCAAAAATACCATATTTAGAGACCAACATTTTTATTTTTAATTCATGTAGTAATATAAAAAAATACGTCAGACTTATAAAATCATCAGTCATATATAATGCTTGGTGATTATATGATGATAAATTATTAAAGATGCCTTCCTCTTAATTTGACACTTGTCATCGTAACTTGAAAATAAGTTGTGATTTTCTAAAAAAATAAATATATTTTACTATTTACTAGCCTGGATCTCACAGACCGATATATACTTTGTAATGCACTCGATATAAGCAATTGTTCTGTTCTAAGACATCTAATTAAAAAATTGAAACTAAAGGCGTCAAAAACCAATTAAAGACCTCAAAAAAGTAATGTTAACTTTAGAGAACCCACTGTATTAAACGTATTAAATTGTAGATTTTATAAATTTATTTCTGAAAATGTGTAGGTAATACAATATTCCTAAAGATATTTAATTAAACCGTGTAAGATAAAAATAATAATTGTATTTTTGTACCAGAATAGTAGTAAAATGTAATAATTTGTTTAATTCTATAAATATTAACACGTGTCGGATAAAAAGCAAAGTCGTTAGAAATATTTCTTTCTTTATAATAAAACTCATCCTTAAAACAAACTTGGATAAGCGGTAATTTAATCAAATCCATGAAAGGTGACAAAATGTCCTATATTCGTTAACATACGTAAACTCACTAGTTGTTAAGGCTATTTCTTTATTCATAATACTGTAAAGTATGTGTGTGACAGACAGTCCGGCTGATGAACGAAGGTCGTCAAATAATAAGAAAATAGTTTTTTTTCCGGTTGCATGCCTTTTCTACGTCAAATATTCTTGGATCAAGATATAAAATTAAAAGGTATTTATCATTATACTTAAATTTGATAGACTATATTTAACAAAGTTGATTTTAAATTATTTTTTAAAAATACGGTTGTAATAAGACAATATTTTAGTAAATATTAAAAATGATTCCAGTTTATTTAACATTCAACTTTCTCTTATAACTTAAATAATTAAGCAATAAATTCTCAAACTCGATTTATGAGTCAAATACCCATTAAATTGCAGGAAAATCTTATTTATTTTGATAAAAAGTTGGCATTGTATCGTAAGATTGAGTACTAGCTTACAAAGGAGCCAGTCGGAGCCTACTTGAATGTTCCCGGTAATTTTGACGAATGAATTTCTAAACGACTTTTGTTTGTTCAATTTTGTTTTTCGTACAGTTATCAGTACTGTTTTGTTTATTTCTAAAATGAGATACTTTGATCTTCACAAAAGTAGAATTTACTTAAAATTTATCTGAAGTTGCTAAACTGAATTTAATTACCAATGTGTACTTCAAGTAAACAAATATACAATTTGGATTATCAGAAAAATGGGATCTCACTGACCTCTCTCTCACTGACTCTCTCTGACTGAAGATGGTGAAAAAATGCGAAAAAGGACATATTTAATATTTTGATAACCTATAGATATACTCGTATATATTAAAAGAATACAGTATTTCTATCAAGAGTATAATGGTCAATGATATCGCCATTTATAACAATAACTTTGTAGACATCATTATAATGATAAAACAAAATTTTAAACATAATTATAAATTATATGAATATTCAATAAGGCAGGTGAAGTAATTTAAATAAGACTGTTAGATATAATTATGATATGCTTATAAGATGTAATTTTATATTTTTATTTATTTATTTTATTTAATTGACTTTTAAACTAAAATATCATTAATTTAAACGCGGAATATATTAAGCAAGTTAATATATTCCGCAAATAATTAAAATATCTGTTTGTTATTTTTGTGTATACTTATTCTTATTAGTTATACCATTTATATTGTGAATTGATATATATATATATATATATATATATATATATATATATATATATATATATATATATATATATATATATGTATATATTTCTATGTATTTGTAAATATTTATAGATATGTGTATATTTGTATATGTTTATATATGCATAAAATATGAATTTGTTTGTAAGTATATTGATTTATTGAAAACAAGTATTTATGTTTTATAGTCTATATTATATGCAATGTGTTATATGCATATAAGTTTTATTTAATTTATTCTAATGTTGTTTTTTAATTGCTTTTTCTTTCTTGTATTAATGTTTTATGTTTTAAGCGCCTTACTCTATGTTTGCACTGTATTTTCGAGTTGACTGGTAGAGAATGCTTTTAAGCATTAAGTTCGCCTTTTGAACTAGTTTTAGGCAATAAAGACTAAATAAAAAAAAGTCAGTAATATATTACATATATATAAAGCATGTTATGTAATTATCAAAGTGTGTAGCATATTAATCAAATTAATATAGTATTAATTTAATTACGCACTGATTGAAACTAATTATAATTCGGATCTAAATACTAACATAAGAAAAAAATATATACGAAGAAATAAGTCAAATTATAATATATCCCGAAAAAAGATATGAACATAAATTTTAACCAGTACGTAATGTTACAGTACAAAAAAATATTTTTTTCACATAATCATTAATATTATAATAGCTGCAATTTAAAAAAGGTGCTAGATCCCTACTAGGTGAATGTCTGTGACAAAGTAGCCAGTTGGCTGTTTGTACTTGCAGTGAAGCCTAATATGTTATATGGGCTAAAATATGTTATTTATACAATCAATTTTTTCATAAGGCATCCATTTAATTTACAGCCATACATCTGTAAAATAATACCTAAATAAATAGTTTATTAGCCAGCAGTATCGATTACAAACAGACAGGTATTGTATTATGAAAACCCAACAGTTAATAAAATAAAACAAAAGCAAAATATTAAATATATATATTTTTTTCAACTTGTTATCATAAGTGGAAAGAACGGATTTCATGTTGCCATGTTTAAAAAAGGTCTGTTTAAATTAATTTAATTCTTCAAGTTAAATTCTTAAAACTGAAACACATTTTTAGTTGGCAACAATATAATATTTAAAAGTCTACTTACAGAAATGGACAAGTCAGTCGGTGTTTAGCTGTCGAGCAGAAAACCTGGAAGATTGAATATTTGTAAATACGAGTTTTATTAATAAAAAATATTGTTAAACAAATATTGGTGTAAACATTAATATTAAAGTGAGTGTGTTTATTTCATTTTTTTCTGTCTGTCTGTTACTGGATTGGTTATTTGCTATTAGTAAATTGCACGCGCCCTAGCTTATATAAACAAATTCTGGAACATGTACTTTATAACCATGTCGCGTATTTTATGAAGAAGACTTAAGATTTGCAGGCTATAAGAGACGGACTGGTCATTTCTTAACATAAAAAAATAAATTAAAGATGAATACGGTGGTAAAATCGAAACAACTACTGAAGCGGTACGTAAAGAGAGGTCACAGAAAAATTTTGTTTACGGATGATATTTTTTTTACAATTGAGCAACTTCTAACAGAATGACCGCATTTATACTCAAAGCTCTAAGGAAGCTTCCCAATTAGTCGACAGAGTACAACGTGGGCGTTATCCGACTTCAGTGATAGTTTGGTGGGGTGTTAACTATGAAGGAGTGACTGAGTCATATATTTGTGAAAAAGGTATCAAAATATGGGCACAAGTGTATCAAGATTGGGAAGGTAGTTAAGCACCCTAAAATACCATGTTCAATAACGAAATATAATCCTTTCAGCAAGACTCGGCACCGGGTCATAAAGCTCAGTCCACGCAGACTTGGTTGGAAGCGAACGTCTCGGACTTCATCATAGCTGAAGACTGGCCGTCGTCTTGTCCCGATCTTAATCCACTGGATTATGATTTATGGTCAGTTTTAGAGAGTAGAGCTTGCTCTAAACGTCACGATAATTTGGAGTCCCTAAAACAATCCAAATAAATGGCAGTGAAGAATTTCCCCATGGAAACAGCGCGTGCTCTTATTGATAACTGGGCTCCGTTTAAAGAACGTTTAAAGGACCGTATTACAGCTAACGGACACCACTTTGTATAAGCTTTTTATATTTTTATTTTTTTTATATTTGTATATTAAACTAACATTATTATTTTCAATGGAAAAAAAATTTTTTTCTTTGTTATTATATTTATGGCAATAAATAATATAATTATAAAATAATAATAATAATAATAATATCGGGACAGATTACACACATTGATCTAACCCCTAAGTAAGCAAATTATTTGCTTGTGTTAAGGGTGTTAGACAACGATACTAATACATAGAAATACACATATAAATACTGAGAATATATTTAATAAACGACCAAACCCAGAAACACAGACATCTATGCTCATCACATAAATGCCTGTGCTCTGCCGGGAATCGAACCCGAGCCCCGTTGTGCCGTGACACGTTAGGCGTCTGCGCTAACCACTCGACCAACGGGGCGGATAAAAAAATGTTACAACTATTTAATTAAGAGCGAAGGATATTTAATAATTAAGAAAAAATAAATGTTTTTTCAGCTTTGTAATAATAAATATTAGAAATATATAATTTTGAGAAAATAATAATAAAACAAAAATATATTATAATGTACCCGCTGAGATGCAGTTATTCTTAAACTAAGTTTCATAATAAGATGTAGTTATTCTTAATATTATTTTCTTATTTATTTTATTTAATGTATGGGTTACCTATTTAATATTATAACGAAGATGAATTGCGGCTTTTACAAGTAATTTTGAGAATTTGAAACACCACGGATATTTTGGACTTTGAACAGGGTTTAAGATTTACATGCACTTTGTAAAAAACCTGTATGGAAATTAGGAATATATATTTTTATTGCAATCGAGGAAAAATAAATTTAAAATAAACTATAACCCGAGTGCAGGAATTAAAAATAACGCCATTTACAATGTTATTTAATCTTCGCATTCAATATTTTGTGTGAAATATTTCCTATAACATTTTTCAGAAGCTGTGTAGGTATATCGTTAAATATTCACAACGCAAAAAAAAAGTGAACGCGAGGCGAAGTTAATTCTAGCGAGTCAATCACAAGCACAAGCTTTATTTAAGCTTTACACAAGCTTAAATAGCCAATAAAAAATAGTTAAATAAGAAAAAAATATAATTACATCTTTTAAAACATGTCTGGTTTGTCTATAGTTTTGGATATCTTATATCTACATCTACATCTACATCTACATCTACGTCTACGTCTACGTCTACGTCTACGTCTACGTCTACGTCTACGTCTACGTCTACGTCTACGTCTACGTCTACGTCTACGTCTACGTCTACGTCTACGTCTACGTCTACGTCTACGTCTACGTCTACGTCTACGTCTACGTCTACGTCTACGTCTACGTCTACGTCTACGTCTACGTCTACGTCTACGTCTACGTCTACGTCTACGTCTACGTCTACGTCTACGTCTACGTCTACGTCTACGTCTACGTCTACGTCTACGTCTACGTCTACGTCTACGTCTACGTCTACGTCTACGTCTACGTCTACGGCTACGTCTACGTCTACGTCTACGTCTACGTCTACGTCTACGTCTACGTCTACGTCTACGTCTACGTCTACGTCTACGTCTACGTCTACGTCTACGTCTACGTCTACGTCTACGTCTACGTCTACGTCTACGTCTACGTCTACGTCTACGTCTACGTCTACGTCTACGTCTACGTCTACGTCTACGTCTACGTCTACGTCTACGTCTACGTCTACGTCTACGTCTACGTCTACGTCTACGTCTACGTCTACGTCTACGTCTACGTCTACGTCTACGTCTACGTCTACGTCTACGTCTACGTCTACGTCTACGTCTACGTCTACGTCTACGTCTACGTCTACGTCTACGTCTACGTCTACGTCTACGTCTACATCTACATCTACATCTATATATAAATGATTTGCTGTTCGTTAGTCTCGCTAAAACTCGAGATTTGCTGGATCGGTTTGGTTCATTTTGGTCTCGAAATATTTGTAAGAGTCCAGGGAAGGTTTAAATATAAAGAAAGGTAAATAAAATTGATTAAAATTGAAATTGAATTAAAAATGAAATTAAAAACTGCTTGCCTGCGTCGGTATTTCCTGCCAAATACAATGTGGATGTCTTCATGAGAAGAGAAATAGGTTGCTAGGTTAATGCGCCTTACCACCTATGTCTACATTTCCTCTCTCCATCAGGTGGATTGTAGTCATTGACCTATATAGTTTGTATTAAAAACAGCTTGCCTGCTTCGGTATTTCCTGCCAAATACAATGTGGATGTCTTCAAGAGAAAGAAATAGGTTGCTAGGTTCATGCGCCTTACCACCTATGTCTACATTTCCTCTTTCCATCAGGTGGATTGTAGTCATTGACCTATATAGTTAAAAAAAGGGTTAATAATAAAATATAAAAAATATATTCCGATTTTTTATAGTACAACTAACATTTCCAATCTAATCACGTTTTGACACATAGACATCAACAGATAACCAATTTATATATAATTCATGCAATATTAGAATCTATAGAGTAGAATCTCTTCGAAAAATCTTACAATCATTATAAAAGTAATAAAAAGATAAACACGTTTTGTCAACATAAGAATCATCCATCAATTTTCTTGTAAGATCTGAGGCGAAGGTTCCATTTGTCATAACTGTACGTGTTTACTTGAGAAGTGCATTCTGCAATTGTCTTGTGAAAATAATTTCAACTCCTTATAATTTTAATAAAAATAATATATAACGTTATATAATAAAAAAATATATTGTATAATATTTTGCATTTTTTTTTTAAATTAAAAGTTATAACATTAATTTTATTACCGTTTCAAGAAGAAAATTTAGCTTGGTGTTTAAATTTTTTTATGTATGCTGGTTTAGTTGGAGTTATATCTAGAGCTTCACCATTTATACTACTCTCAGTACTGTGTGTGTACCACAACCTGTGTAACTTAGAAACCTAGAGTTGTAATGCAGTTTTTCTATCTAAGGCGGCGAGCAGTGACCCGATACCTTTCATATTAATCAGTCATTTCCCGTAGTGTACGTAAAATAAATAATAGCCCATGAAATATTTGATGTTATTTTGTGTGATATAATACTTCCGTGTATATTTCTAACTATGTGATATATTTTGGACAATGAACGAGTATTTTCTTTATAAATCCCATGGAAAAATCAGGGTGGCCCGAATCTTTAGCACGAATCTTTTGCACGCTACTGTATCTTATGTATTTCTAAAGTTAATTGTAAAAAAGAATCATGGTGTAATGTGATTTCAAAACAGTTTATTATTTTTATTTTTTATATTTATATTTACATTTCAAAAAATCTTAAAAAAAATAATTCAATTCGAAATGAATCAAAAATCAAGAATAATCATTAAACTAAACAATCATCTCATTAATTTTATTCATAATATAATATTTATTATTATAATTACAATGTTTTGTTTGCTGATCAATTTACACTAAAAAATAATATTTCGACGTTGATGTGTACTATAAACTTATCAAAATATGATTATTATATTATGTAGCATGTAAAAATAAAAGTTATTCTTTACCTTTGTTTCATGTTTTACTAAGTTGAATGCATCATAAAAAATATTCTTTTTAGTTTAATATTCAAATATTTAGATTATCAACATTGTTATACGTGTAAATAATAACGCCGCTTCACTTACATTTTGTGCAGATTGTGTTGGTATAACAAATAAGCATTATTAGTCTTGCTCTTTTTTGCATCCTAGCTAATTCAAAATACCCGCTTTTGAGAAAATTTATTTTTCTTATTATTTTGCTTTAACAATGTTTATTACCCGTACTGTATAGCATGTACTGATGGTTTTTTTTTTACTGAAAGTCTTTATCCAAAAAAATGTTTGTCAAATTTTCCACTGGTTTGATATATATATATATATATATATATATATATATATATATATATATATATATATATATATATATGTATTCAGTGTAGATCTGATAAAAATAAATTTTAAGTAACTAAAAAGGGTACATATTTTAATTTCGAAATTCAGAAGTTTAAAATTTACAAAATATTTATTTTGTTTAACAGTTGTTGTTTAAACGTTTTTTATGTCTCGACCTAAACTATTAAAAGTTTTCAAAAACGTATTGAAAACGGACATTTAAACAGAATAAATTTCGCGTCCTCTTTATTATTTTATTTATAGTCGGTAAACCCAAAAGTTGTATATGTATATCGACACATTAAAATATAACAAACTCAACGCAATAAAGTACGCATAAACGTGAATAAAGTACGGTGATCACCAGGGTCCAAAATAAACCCAAGTTTGAATAATACTTTTAACTAAAAAGATGACACCCTGCTAGATATTTGAAAAGAAAGCGGCAATTATATTAAAAATTAAATATAAGAAAAAACAATCTATGTGAAACGATGATGCAGCTTTTTCGTTGTTATAATTCTTGGATTTTAACACAATGAACATATTGCACCATCGGTTGTCCAGTAATGCTCTTAAGAATGTATGTAAGCAAGTGAATCATTTCCCGACTCTAAGTTCTACAATAAAGTAACAAATTGTTTTTCTTTGACTTTAGCCCCAAGCGGATTACATATCTTGTATTTTAGTGATATTGATTATCTGAATTATATTAAATCTTTACGCGTTGATTTGTTTGTTTAAATTAATTGTGGTTTAATTTCTTTGTAATAAACGGTTGTAATGAGCGACAGAGAAGGTTTTATTGAAGAATAAAGCGTAAATATATAATATAGCAAAATATATTAAAGTTTTTTTAATACTTCTTTATTTATTTAATTCCAACAATCGGATTGCAGTAAAACGATCCACGCTTTGTTAATTAGAGTTATTTAGTAAAAATGAATTAATTATATTAAACATAAAAGCATATATTTAGATACGTTTTTACCTATTAATAGTTCCGATCGGGAAACAAAAACGAGACTTGATGATAATGATGATGATGATGATGATGAGAAAAGACAAAATTGTAAATATACAATTAATATACAAGATATTCACTTCGACTAAAAATAAAATTAATTTGTAAGCTTATAATTATATTTTTTTATGAAACAATCAACAATGACCTTGAACATATCTTTAAATTGTGATAAATATTAGTGATTAAAAAAATTTTAATTTTTTTCATCATAATTTTTCATCATATTTGTAGTAAGCGTTAAGCGTCTTTAATGGTAGACCATAACATCGGGTCTTTAATGGTAGACCATAACATCAAGAGAGCCTTTAACCTAGTCCTATAAAAAGGCATTGAGGCATGCTCGTCTTAGTCGAATCGCTAAGAATGGCGAAAAGCTCTCTGTCAGACCAACTGGTAGTCAAGCTTCTTGGTCTCTTGCCAAAGCGATCGAGTCGAACTTCTGCCAACCCACACTGCTTGCTCTGCTGAAGCCAGATGGATCCCTGGCACATACAGCATCAGAGAAAGTGAATGTATTCGCTTCTCTGTTTGTTGATAATTAGCATCTGGACACGTGCAATGTTTCTCCAGCACATCTTCCTCACTGCGGTATTTCAATGTCTGAAATTCGCATCACGAACAAAGAGGTATGAAGAACATTGTGTCGTTTAGATGTGAATAAAGCCAGTGGTTCTGATGGTATACCTGCCAATCTGCTCAAAATATGTGCAGCTGAGTTGTATCCTGTACTGACACGTCTGTATCGCCTCTCTTTTAAGACTGGAATAGAGCCAAGATGCTGCGTTACATTACTCAACCGGCACAATAATGAAGGGATTTTAAATCGAATTATTACCTGTTATGAAAAATGAATTCTCCTCGATAATTGGAAGCGCTCATTGCAATGGTTGAATTCTGATCGGCTAGCAAAATCCTGCTCCAAGCGAAAATTGACCAAAGAATAAAATACTTGTAAGCGTATCGAGGACTCATGCCGGTATTGTTCATTACAGTTTTCTCAAATCTTGCCAGACTATTAAGGCAGATGTCTTTTGTCAGCAATTGTAAACCATGATGAAAAAGCTAGCTGCTAAACAACTTAGGCTGGTCAATCGCTCTACACTAATGCTGCTTCACGACAACGCTAGACCACACACTACACAACAGACGGCTACCAAATTAGAAGAGCTTCAACTCTAAAAATTCAACTCCGATAGTGCCCTATGCCTAATGGACTGCCGACTACCAAATCTTCTTCAAAGATTTTATTGATTCCGGTCCGACTGATATTTTTAATAATGGGATCAATGAACTATCTATAAGATGGCAAAATTAATTAATTTCATTATATTAAAAAATATTAGAATTTTTGTTCCTTCCATACAAAACGCCAATTTCATACGTAAGGACCTAATATTAATGAAACATTTTAAATTTATATCCGAATAAACATCTTTATAACAAAATTGGTGCATTATACTCGACTTGACGTGAGCTTTAGCAAACATTTTTATTGCATGAGGTTTTCGTGGACTGAATATAAAAGAATCAAATAAATATGCCCCATAACTACGGCAATAACTATCATTTTGACACAATTATCAAAACTCGTTTGTAATTTAGCATCGCTTGAAAATTTTATTATATAGTTAGATAGAATAAATGTAGTTCAATATATTTCTAGCAAAAAGCGAAGCTTAGACTAAGCAGGCTGTAGGCTAATGTGTTTTAAGAGTTAAAGTGAATTTTCTAAAACGAGACATCCCAAAAGCATTTACTCCTATACATCTTTACTAAACGATGACGCTTATTATAAAAACACTCGTTGAAGTGTGATTTTGATTTTCAAATGTTTTAGACCTTTTTTTAACGTTTAACGAACGTTTTGTATTTTAAAGAAAAAAAATTACAATGTAATATTTTGAACATAATATTTTGAAACTGCACTTATTTATTAATTAAAAACTTTGTTGTTTTTTTCATTAAGTTTTCACCATAATATTGTGTGCAATGAGAAAAAACTGAGAATGCTTCTTCAATGGCATTTTGGTATGGACAGCCATAGATAGATAGATGAAAGCATATAACAATAGGACTACGGTCGTAACTTAAACGATGAGAAATACATATTAACCACCTGATGGTAAGTGGAATGTAGTCTTAGGTGATAAGGTGCATTACCCTAGCAACCTATTCATTCTTCTCTTGAATGTATCCACATTGTATTCGGTCGGAAATACCGAAGCAGGCAAGCTGTTCCAATCCTTTGCTGTACGCAGTAAAAAAGACGAAACAAAACGCTTCGTTCGGACGGGTGGAATGTCCACAACAAAAGGATGGATTCCTGCCGTGCGTCGGAAAGTCCGATGATGGAAGGGGGCCGGGGGAATTAGATCGTGTAATTCCTGCGCACACTCACCAAAATGTATCCTATAGAATACTGAGAGGCTAGCAATTCTACGCCTGTGTTCAAGGCTTTGGAGGTCGGCTTCGACCAATTCAGGATCACCTATGAGCCTCTTTGCTCGCCTCTCAATTGAGTCCAGAACCGCAAGATGAAATTTTGCGGCACCAGCAAATATGTGACCACAGTACTCTACACACGACCGGATCTGTGCTTTGAATAATACAAGTAGCTGTTATGTTTTGAATTTTTTTTTTTTTTTTTTATATGATCTAGGGCAATGCTTGACTACATTCCACCTGATGGTAAGTGGAATGTAGTCTTAGGTGGTAAGGCGCATTACCCTAGCAACCTATACACTCTTCGCTTGAAGACACCCACATTGTATTCGGTCGGAAATACCGACGCAGGCAAGCTGTTCCAATCCTTTGCTGTACGCAGTAAAAATGAGGAAGCAAAGCGCTTCGTTTGGACAGGTGGAATGTCCACAACAAAAGGATGAAAACCTGCCGTGCGTCGGGACGTCCGGTGATGGAAGGGGGACGGGGGAATTAAATTGTGTAATTCCAGCGCACACTCACCAAAATGTATCCTATAGAATACTGAGAGGCTAACAATTCTACGCCTGTGCTCAAGGCTTTGGAGGTCGGCTCCGACCAATTCAGGATCGCCTATAAGCCTCTTTGCTCGCCTCTCAATTGAGTCCAGAACCGCAAGATGAGACTTTGCGGCACCAGCAAATATGTGACCACAGTACTCTACACACGACCGGATCTGTGCTTTGTATAAAACAAGAAGCTGTCCCGGTGTAAAGTACTGCCGAACCTTTGCCAGAATGGCAAGCTTTGCTGCTGCTGCTCTTGCTCTGGACTCAATGAACCGACTAAAGTTGAGGTTCGAGGAAATCTCTAAGCCTAACAACTGAAGCCGGTCACTGTATTCCAAGGATACATTCTGGAAAGTAGGAGCCAAGGTGAAAGGGCTCCTTTTGGCGGTGAATAGACACGTCTGCGTTTTGGTGGCGTTGAATTTGACAAGATTGGCATTGCTCCATGCGGAGACTGCCTGAAGTTTGTCATTCAAACGTTGCACCATGGCTTCTCTTTACGACTTAGAAAGAACGGACCCATGAGGCACTCCGGCATTTATTGTCAAGGATTCCGAGGAACACCCATTGACAATTACTCGGAGAGATCTCTGGCTCAGAAAGTCCGTTACCCAGCCGATCAGACCAGGAGTTATACCGTGCGCTGAAAGCTTGCTTATAAGGCTCGCACGCCAGACCCTGTCAAATGCCCTAGGGACGTCCAGAGAGACGGCGACCGCTTCTCCGTTCTTCTCGATGGCCTCGCCTAGAATGTGTGTAGCATACTTTAGAAGGTCCCCAGTAGACCTATTACGGCGTAACCCGTACTGTCGGTCACTGAGGAGATCGTTACCTTCGGGTTGGCAGAAATTCGACTCGATCGCTTTCGCAAGAGACCAGAAAGCTCGACTGCCAGTTGGTCTGGCAGAGAGCTTTTCGCCATTCTTAGCGATTTGCTCGAGACGAGCCTTCCGCAATGCCTTTTTGTAGGACTTGGCAGCTAGGTTAAAGGCTCTCTTCTTTGTACTTACATCCGGTGTTTTGCGGCTTCGAGCATCAGCCCAAATGAGGTATGCCGAATGTTTTCGGTCTTGAGCATGACGACATTCGGCATTAAACCATGGGCGAGCTTTGTCACCGACGGGAACTTCAGCAAAAGGAATAAAAAACTCCATTGCCTGATGCACCACATCAGTTATGGCATCCGCGCAACTCGACGGATCCAAAGAAGAAAACCAGACCTGCCACCAAGGATAAGACGCAAAAAAGTGCCGCATCTCATCCCAATCTGCTGGCTTGTATTTCCATACTCGCCTAACACCATGTGGTTCGAGAGCTGGTGGGGAATATGTAAACACAGATTTTACCAGACAATGATCGGAGGTTCCCAAGGGGGAGGTGACCTCAACACGATACCTGTCCGGATCAGTTGTCAGCAGAAGGTCCAGGCAATTGGCTATATGGCCATCCACATCTGGTATCCTTGTCGCTTGCCTCACCAGCTGAAAGAGGTCTAAGGACAACGCAAAGTTCCGCGCTTCTCTTCCAGCATGGTCGATCTTCTGGTACGGGAACAGCCAGTCCTGATGACAAGCAGTAAAGTCCCCCAGAAAGACGAGCTGCGCTGAAGGGTACTGATGCAAAGCCATATCATATACTCAAATAATCGAGTTGTCTCCTGGTCACCACTGTGCGAACGGTAGACACAGCAATACAGGATTTTTTCGTTTCCTGTGTCTACTAAAACCCATATAGAAGAAAAAGTGGGGTCTTCAAGTTGACGGAGACGCTGGATACAGTGGTCGTTCCGCGCGTACACGCAGACTCCGGCACGTGAGCGAAAGTTGTGCTCTAACGTGTATCCGGGATAATTCAGGTGCGCAGCGCTCAAAGGACATTGTATCTGCGTCTCCGTCAAAAAGAAGAGGTGCGGCTGCTCTGTCTCCAGGTGGTGATGGACAGCTAGGATATTAGAGTGCAAACCTCTGATATTAGTGAGGTGCACTTCAAATGAGGAGGCGTGCAACCGCTGTAAAAACATTTTCTTCTTTTTAACTTTCCTCATAAAAAAAATAAAAAAATAAAAGTGAATAGGGATGGGAAATGGCACTTGAACGAGGCGGTACGTATCGAACCCGACGTTGAAATTGGTGATGTCTTGCCACTGAGAGGCTAGTCTGGAGACTACGGGGACGCTCGAACCCCCCCAGGGATCGCCATCGGGCCTCCTCGTCTAGTCGCCAACCAGCACGATGGAGCCACCCTGGGATTTTTTGCAGCTGGCGGGGCAGCCTTTCGTGGGTGGCTAATCCACTAATTGGGCCCCCAACTATCTGCGGGCGGCCAGCGAAAAGCCGTCGCTTCGGTTCCCGCTACCCTCCTCGACTAGACACCCGACAAAACAAACACCAACTCGACGTCAAACCGGTTCGCCAACGCACCGCAGCTGTTCAGACCCATTTCCCATTAACGGCTTCATCGAGCAATGTGCCGGAATACGACTAGGTCGCTTTGCGGCACTTTGCCCGATGGGTGGTAACTTTGCCGGCGACCCGATGTTATGGTCTACCACCAAGAATAATGTATGAAAGATATCGTTATAGCGTATTATTCAACTTCAAGGCACTGCAACAAACAAATATAAATATTGTTCGTGGTATTTTGATTGCAATTACTAGAATTGCTGTTAATTTAGGCTTTTATTTATATTCGTTGAAAAGAATTCTTTTGTTCTCTAATTATTTAATGTAGCCCGCATGTATTGTTTGTTATATACAAATTTTGAATACAATAATATTTTGGTTTTAATTATATAAAAGAGAATGCAATTTTTACATTTACAATAGTGGTAAAACACAATATATTTGCCTTAATAAATTTGTAGAAAGCTTAATACACATAACTTGTCGATTTTATAAAGTTTTCGTTGATATACCTGAGAAAACGCCATTTTGCGCACGAATTGAAGTTCCAACTTACAGAATGACTACTTTTGAGCTTGAACGTAAAAAAATAACGGTTATTCTTGCTTGGTATATACCATGCTATAATAGGAATCCATCTTCAGTCTAATGCCAGTTAAATAAGAAAGCCTTTTTATTATAAGTTCTTATAGTTTTCTTTTTTATTAATTTACGAGTACATGAAGTGTCAGTTTTTGACTCATTACTTTAAGATGTATAAAGTTTATTCTCATGAAATTGAAAATATCTGTTCTTAGAATTATATTTAGCGTTTAAGATGGTAAATTTAATCAGAATAAAAAGCAGATAATTATATTATGAAACTTAAACATGTCATAGTCCCCGATTGTATTATGATGCTTTTCAAGTTACATGTTATAAATATATTGATTTCGCTACTCGCTTTTATAATCTCATATTCAAAGGAAGACCAATAATTGTTAAACTAAGCTCAGTTAACTTTATTGAAACGAATTATTACATTAATTAGATTGAAATCGGTTTAGACATTATTACATAAACAATTTATATACCAGATCGACCGATAACGATTAGCTAAATGAAGTAAACATTATCTTTTCTGTTACTATATCTATAAATAACTACTACAACATCATAATTGGCATGAACTACTAAGGGCTACTGGTCGTTTCACTCGGAAGCAAATCTGTGACTAAAAACAACACTACGAATTCTACCACTGTGACTCGTAATTATCTGACTTAAATTTTATGTTATTTGAATAATATGAAATATGTACGAAGTTGAAGCACCTGAAGATTCATAAGAGCAATAGCTACTACACTGATAATGCTCTTATTATTTTTAATTATTTTGATATACCGTATGTTGTATATTTTTCTTGTTATCTTAATGTAAATTATCATCGCTTAGCGATATTAAAGGCTATAAGACACTCCTGTGATTTTTGTTCTCATCATGAATATATTCAAAGTCATTAATTAATTACTATCAAAAATATAATAACATATTCTGTCTCTTATTTAAATATACCAAATATGAAATCAGTTTGTACTTTATATTGCTAAAAAAACCTAGTAACGATAATTGAACAAAAGCATCCGATAGTCCTTGGTAAAATAACTTGACATCAAAATATTTCCGTAATAGAATTTCTGCGCTGTAGTAAGTCTAAAAAAACTACAGGCAGAACATAATAAGATTGATTAATTTTCAAGAATACTTCAGCGTTTCTCACAAATGGCTTGTCAATTCGCTCATATTTTAGAATCCCTCAATATATTATATGTTATGTAATATACGTTGTATGTTTGCAATTTATAGAAATTGCAATTATAGAAATCCAGTGTATATAGCGTAGTAATAAAAAAAACAACAGAATTTTCCATAAATGTTTCAATCCTACATAAATATTCAGAAAATACACTAATTTTACCAAAATATGTGATAATTATAGTTTTAAGTGCTCGTATGTGGCATTTACTGCATGAAAATGTACGGTTCAACTTTAATAGTATAAACTTCCATTTATTTTTCGTATTTTATAGTATAATTTATATACACACTTTATTTAAATAATCTTTTATATTCGATGATTATAATGTCAACTTTCGTTAAAAAATCTGTTTTTATTATATTTTTATTTTTTTTTTCCGCTGGTGATCCCATATGTACTGTTATATATCTACTTATATGGGTATCTATTTATTGATTATTATTGTATTTAAATTATTTTTTATGGAAGCTATATGCGATCGTTGATTTGTTCGTCTGACTGTCTCTTACAGCACTGATATGTTCTTTGACCTTTTCCGAAATAGAACGCTTTGATTGGCCTATGTAGTAAATATGGCCTATAGAGTTTGTAACGTTAATACATCCTTTGATGCACCTATGATGTTGTTAACTTTTATATCCGCTGCATAATAGTTTTAAATGAAGTATGTCTTTGGAGTCGGAGTAACGGATAAGATTTATCCGTTACTCCGTTGATAAAGTATATTGGCCAGCTGTCTGTTCACTTTTGGATACTTACGTTAATAATTTCGAAGCTGGTAGATGAGGAAATTTCGTCCTCACGGATTCGACGACGGAGAGCCTGCATTTCTAAGATAATCAGTCTGTAAAAACGACTAGTGTAACCTGGCCAGGGCGTCAGACAAATAAAAGATATGTGAAACATCTTTCATACGCTAAAAATTAATTTCGGTAGTGGCATCTTTTTAATGTTTATCTATACTGCAAAGTTAGAAACATTGGTTAGGATTTTTGAAATAAACCTAATAGATGTCACCACTGTCCCGATAAAGACGATTACATATAGAATGCTTAATTCACCAAGACGGACAGCGATACGCTAGCTCAGTTCTTAGAGCGACGGGACGGTTTCCCAGTAGTCGCGGATCGAATCCCTGCCCGTATGGGTTTATTTTTCATTCTATATTTATATAAATTTAAATAAGCTTAACATGGCTATACATGTTTAAAGATATTTTCAAACATTCACCACCGTCCCGATAAAGACGATCACATATAGAATGCTTAATTCACCGAGACGGACAGCGATACGGTAGCTCAGTTGGTTGAGCGACGGGACGGTTTCCCAGTAGTCGCGGGTTCGAATCCCTGCCCGTATCGGTTTATTTTTCATTCTTTATTTATATAAAATTAAATAAGCTTAACATGGCTATACATATTGAAATAAAACTATTTTTACGGATTTAACTCGCGTATATTGAATTAAATTTTAAATTTACATTTTAAATCTAACCCGACGTTTCGAATGCTTTGCAGCAATCGTGTTCACGGAAAGACGAGATGGAGTTGTCTGTCAGTAAGTCAGTTAATTAGTCATCTACCTCCAACGGTTTCTAAGCTTCCGGGCATACAGTTCAGGATTCATCCTGAACTGTAGGCCCGGGCATACAGTTCAGGACTTACTGACGTAAATTTAATTTTGTTTTTAAGTATATATTACAATATTTTATAGTTTATTTACCTTAATATGAGTCTGTGAAGATCACTACCAACCAGTCTTAATAAATTTCCTACTATTATCACTGCACAATAGTACTTATATTCTAACACAATCACCGTTACATCTCTGCACAATGGAATCAATTAAGGAATCTCTTGCTGCGATGACTGATATGTTTCACAGCAAAATGAGTGAGTTTCAGCATAATCTAAAAAGCACGTCATCTCCAACTTCATCTTCAACACTTTCTTCGGAATTCACGGCCTTCAGGACTTTCATTTTAAGTGCAATTCAAACTTTGCAATGCCAAGTTGAATTTATTGGCAAAGAAATGGACAGGCAAGAAATGAGAAGAAGGCGCAAGATGATCCTGTTGCATGGAGTACCCGAAGACAAATCTGAAGAAACTACAGCTCGGGTAACTAGTCTTTTTGCTGCTCATCTTGACTTGCTAAATTTTTCCACTGCAAGCATCAAATCTTCTCAACGCTTGGGGCGTTCTCCAGGTGAAAAACCAAGGCCTATTTTAATAACATTTTTAGATGTCACTGTTAGAGACAAGGTTTGGTTTGCCAAAACTAGGCTTAAAGGTTCTGGCTTTACCCAGTCGGAGTTCTTGACAAAAACCAGACACATTACGTTTATGGAAGCCAGGCAACGCTTTGGTGTTGATAAATGCTGGTCTCGGGGTGGCTTCACACATATTTTGTTGCCGGATGGTACTCGACACAAAGTTGAGTATATGTCTGACCTCAACAATCTCACTAAATCTTCTCCGAAGCCAATGACGAAGACTATCGATGCCAGCAAGACGGACGGCCGATCATTCCAGAGATCTAAAAGACTAATAAAAAAATAGTGTTTTTCTCTGTGTTTGTGAGTATTTGTTTCTATTTGTCACCTTCATGGATTTTCTGTTTGATTCATACCGTAATTATTATTATTTTATATATACTCAGTTCCTTTATAGTTGGTAATAATTATTTTATACATTAATACTTCAGTTAATAAATAATATGTAGTTATAAATGTTATTAGACATTAATATTATTTGAGACGATTGTCAAATGTCATTTATATTAACGTTACACAGTTTATAAAAGAAACTTTTTGACTTGGACTCCAGGAATTGGCTCAATAGTTATGCTTATCGCAAGTATGCTGTTTTAAATACATATATATTTTTCTGTGTTTTCGATTTCTAACTTAGTTAATTTTTTGTTAAATATTGAGCCCTTTTATTAATTTGTATAAGCTGTTCAAATGAAGGTGACATTGTAAAATTTGTTAATTAGTGCTTATTTTGTTTTTTTTTACTGGTAGTTATGTAATTTATATTACATTTAATTTTGTTATATATATATTTTTTTATCTAATCTTATTTTTAAAACATAATATTTTTATTTTGTGTTTTTATATTATTTATTATTATACTTTATCATATATTTTATTGTAATGTCAAATGACGATGACTCAAACGACGAATCTTTTCTCTCTATTTCTTCATCCTCTAATGTGTTGAACTCTGGTGACAGTTTTCAAAGTATCCCTTCATTGAGCGACAGTCTTGTTTCTTATTTCATGGACTGTCCCAAAAATTTTAACATAGTTCATATTAACGCCCAGAGTATTCCTGCTCATTTCCCTGACCTGCTATCTTCCTTTGCTTCTAATAATATTCATGCAATATTAATATCTGAATCTTGGCTTAAACCCTGTCTACCTTCAATAGCCTACTCCCTTCCAGGATATTACTTAATACGTAATGACCGCATTGGGCGAGGAGGCGGTGGAGTTGCAATTTATTTGCGCTCTCACATTCCTTTTTGTATTGTAAATGTCTCACAAACTCAGAATGCGGGTCCTGAACATCTATTTATTGAACTTACACTTTCACACTCCAAAGTTCTTCTCGGTATCTATTATAGTCCTAACCTCCATATTGACTATTTCTCTTCTTTTGAAAATCTTCTGGAACAACTTTGTCCTTCTTATAACCATACTATTATAATGGGAGACTTTAACACTTGTTTACTTAAAAAAGACCACAGATCTGCTCGACTTAATTCTATTGCCAATGCTATTAACTTGCATATTCTCCCTCTATCGTCTACTCATCATGCCCCTAACTGTAACTCCTCTCTTTTAGATCTAGTCCTAGTTTCCTCTCCTGAACATGTAGGAAAGCATGGCCAATGCTCTGCACTGGCTTTTTCCTATCATGATCTTCTTTATTTATCTTATAAGATTAAACCTCCGAAATTAAAACCAAAAACTCTTTTTCAGCGCAACTTTGGTAGTATGGACTTAGCTCAACTGCGTACTGATGCCTCTGTTATTGATTGGTCTGAAGTACTTACTCCACGTACTATGGATGAGCAAGTGTGTATTTTTAACTCTCATTTAAGTAATCTTTATGACGCTCATGCTCCTATCCGACCCGTGCGCATGAGACATCTTCCTGCTCCCTGGCTAACTGATGATATAAAAAAGCTTCAGCAAAAAAAGGTTACAGCTAAAGCTAAGAATAAAAATGAACCTAGTGAGGAAAACAAGGCAAAATATATCAAAATTCGTAATCGCTGCAACAGGCTCTGTAGAGATAATCAACGACGCCATATTTATAGATCTGTTATTGACGAGAAGGATTTAATTAAAGCCTGGAACTTTCTTAAATCTCTAGGAGTTGGTCGAAGTAAACAAAATACTCAAAACATTTCCCATTCCGATCTTAATAATATTAACCAACATTTCTCCATGTCAACACCTTTGGATGGTGCTATCTCGCACTCTTAGCAATCTTTCATCTCTGCCAACTCCAAATACTCCAATATTTAGTTTAAGTCATTTTTCCGAATGTGATGTTAAGAAAACTATTCTGTCCGTGAGTTCTGATGCAGTCGGATCTGATGCCATTAGTCGTAAAATGATCATTCCTATCCTAGATATATTGATCCCTACTATTACTTCCTTATTTAATAATTCCATTACAATGTGTGAGTTCCCTTCCTGTTGGAAAGATGCCTTTATTGTTCCTCTTCCAAAAAAAGCTAACCCTTCTTGTTCCTCAGATTTTCGTCCTATTTCCATCCTTCCCTTTCTATCAAAAATCCTTGAGAGACTAGTACACTTCCAACTGAGCACCTTTTTAACCAAAAATAGTCTCCTTAGTAAATTCCAGTCCGGTTTCCGTCCCGGTCATAGTACGACTACAGCCTTGGTTAAAATTACCGAGGATGTCAGGTCAGGCATGGAAAACCGTCAAGTCACAGTATTGACGTTGTTGGACTTCAGCAATGCATTTAATACTGTGGACTTTGATATCTTACTCACGGTATTGGGTAGCCTTAACATATCTCCATCGGCAATTGACTGGTTTCATTGTTACTTGCGTGGGCGTCGGCAACGTGTACGGTTAAATGACCTGTACTCTGACTGAAGCGCGGTCAGTGCTGGTGTTCCGCAAGGTGGCGTGTTGTCTCCTTTATTATTTTCAGTGTTTATAAACACTATTTGCTCTCATATCAATTCTTTCTACCACCTGTATGCAGACGATCTTCAAATTTACCACCAGTCAAGTTTTGATGACCTTACTAATACCATATTGCAAGTAAATCAAGATCTGGCGCGTATCTCAAATTGGAGCAAATGTTTTGGCCTTCAAGTAAATACATCTAAAACGCAGGTTATTATCATTGGAAGTTCTAGGCTGATCGCACGTATTTCCGATTATCAGCTACCTCATATTAGTTTTGAAGCCGAAGTTATTCCATATAGCACTAAAGTTAAAAATCTTGGGATCATATTCGATCAAACTTTATCTTGGAATTCGCAGATTAGTGAGGTGAGCAGAAAGATGTTTGCAGCCGTGGGATCCATGAGAAGATTACGTAATTTTCTCCCAATCACTACCAAAGTTGTTTTAGCTCAATCTTTACTCTTTCCAATTCTAGACTATGCTGATGCCTGCTATCCTGATTTAAGAGAGGATCAGTTAAATAAACTTGAGCGTCTTCAAAACCTCTGCATAAGGTTCATATTTGGTCTTCGCAAATATGACCATATTTCTCACTTTCGTAAAAAACTCAAGTGGCTTCCGATTCGTTTTCGCAGGAATATTCATATGCTTAGCCTCCTATACTGTATACTGTTCAATTCTTCCACTCCGTCCTACTTAAAAGAACGTTTTGAGTTTTTGAGTAGCACACACAACCGATCTCTCCATTCCAATCAAAACCTTATCCTTAAAGTTCCTTCCCATTCATCTTCTTTTTACTCCGATTCCTTCACTGTGCAGACCATAAGACTGTGGAATGATCTTCCACTTAACATTAAACGTGCATAGTCATGCGATTCGTTTAAGCGCTGCCTTAAAGTTCACTTTTTAAATTTATAGCGTGTTTGTCGTCTGTATTGTTATTTGTTTATTTGCATAAGTATGTATATTTTATTTGTGAGTGTGTATGTATGTATATGCGGGTATGTATGTATATATTTGTTTGTATGTATATTCGTATGTGTGTATATATGTAAATATGTGTATGTAATGCTTTCTTTTTGTTTTTATATTTTTACTATTCAAACAACACCCACACTACGTCTCCTTATTCCTCTAATTAATTGGTTGCCTGGAAGAGATTGCTCTGTAGCGATAAGGCCGCCAAATTTGTACATTTTTTCTGTTTTATTTTTTATTTTTTGTTATTGTTTTTTCTGGGTGTACAATAAAGAATATTTATTATTATTATTATGTTTAAAGATATTTTCAAATATTAATTTTGGTAGTGGCATCTTTTCAATGTTTATCTATACTGCAAAGTTACAAAACATTGGTTAGGATTTTTTAAAGAAACCTAATAGATGTCACCATGTATCGGTTTATTTTTCATTTTTTATTTATATAAATGCAAATAAATTTATTTATAATAGATATAGGATGACAAAAGGTACCATGTATCTGATTCTATATTATAAAAGACATTTTGCTTCTTTAGTAGCATTTAGTTTAAAAAACTTCGTAATAAGGGATATTAAAAAAAATTAATGAAGTTTGAATTATGTCCTGACAGACCATAAGCGTAACACTTTAAAGTAAATGATGAGACAAAGCCTAGCATGTTTAATATTGTCCATCAAAATATACAAGGCTTCGGTGGCAAGGAATCGTAAGTGGAACTGTTTGTTTAAAAATATAACATAAGTTTATTGTGCCTTGCAGAGCACTGGTTATCAAAGAATAACAATATTATAAATGTACAAAATTATAAATTGTCAAGTTCGTTCTGTAGAGAGAAAGCTATTAGCGGTGGCTCACTTATCTTAGCTCGTAACGATGTAGTGTTTAAGTCTCCATCAAACAAAGTGGCGCTCTCTGTCGAGCGAATAATTGAGCTATTCTGCATTTAGTTTAATGAAAATATTATTTTATGCGTGTCCCGACCCCCTTTGATGAATTAGAAAACAAATGGAGAATATTTTAATTAAACTTTGTCAAAAAAACAAGTCCGCGATAGTCTGCGGTGATTTCAATGTAGACATATTACAAGTAACTTCGTCTAGTGTACGTTTATTAAAATTATTTAAATCTTTTAACCTATTGAAAGTCCTTTCTGAACCTACTCGCATTACTAGTGTGTCCGTGACTTGTATTGATAATGAGTACTGTCGCTGTAACATTTATGAAGAAACGGTAATAACAAATTTTAGTTCAGACCACTCTGGTCGAAAATGTCTTGTATTAATTAATCAAGAAAATGAAAATTAACTTTCAGACCAATTACAAAAAACTGAATCCATACATTTAAGAACATTATTGAGCAAAAAGTGGGTAAAGTAGGCATGATCGATGATAATCCCATTAATTTATATAATAATCTTTTTGAGTTTTTGTTACAAGAATTTAACAATATTTTCTAACCCAAAACTCTAACAAAATACCTTAAACTTAAATTTAGTGATTGGGCTACCATGGGAATATATAAAAGTAGAGATAAGTTATATGATTTATATAAAGAGAGACAATGGAATAAAGATCCGATGTTCTCGAATAAAGTTAGGAATTTCTCTAAAATATTTAAGAACGTTTGTGTACAAGCTAAGTCGATTTATATAAGAAATAAAATTTTAAACTCAGAAAATAAAATAAAGGCTACTTGGGATGTTTTATCTAGTATTTCTAGGAAAAGTAGGGCTGCTAGTAGACCTATAAAGTTAAAAATTGATAATATTAATATATATGTATTATTAAATTCGTTTTTTTTTTAAATACATTACCAAATAAAAAATGCAATAGCCATTAACAGATTATCAAATGATCTTAAGTTTATATAAATATGTAGAAGCTATGTCATATTTATAACTTTTTTCAAATAAACAGCTACATAATCAAAAGTACCACAATTCATGAATTTAACAGTTGTTGTTGAAACAAATGCTTTGTTGCTGACTGCCATACTATAAATTGGAGCATACATCACGTTGTGAGCGAAATGCGGTTTTATTGTTAACCCATATATATTTAACTAGTAAGAAAAGCAAACCAGAGGCTATTGGAAAAAACAAACATATTAACATTTTTTATTTAAAAAGGCCAATTTTATTATTATGATCAATAAATAAGAATAAGGAAATATTTTGTTTATCATACTATCATTTTCTAAAATAACTTACATTAAATCATATAGGCTTATATAAACTTAAGCTATTTCCACCAATCGTATAACTGAGACACGTTAATGCCTTGCCATACCACAGATTCTTTCCGCTGAAACCATAGTCCTTGGAAATTTTATTTTTGATCTAATTTACTTGAGTCACGTACCAATGCACTATCATTTATTTCTACTAAATTGGTCACACAAAATGCTTCGAAAAGTTATTTAATTGGGTTTTTACAACCAATTGTTGCACTACATGCCAAATATATGAAAAAAGCTTTAAATCAGAGATAGAAAGACTAGGGGAGCTAATGCCGGGAACCTCCTCGTGGTGCTCCCTGGGCAACAACGGTTACTGAGAACCTTCGGGTTCTCCCGTTGGCTAATACACGGCACGGTGAGGGTCGGTCATGGGGGTTCGTGCTCGGTCCATGGCTGGCCAGGGCGCGTAACCTTTCGGGGTGGCCTGCCCGTGGGGGGAGGGCTCGGGCCTATTTCCATAGGCCTTCGTTGGTGGAAAGTTGGCCTAGGCGTCGAGGGTGAGAGGGCGCAGGCCCTCTTTGCCGAAGCTAGCTGCGGGATTGTTCCTGGTACTTCTCTGATTAGCAGAGTGGACTGTGGAATGGTCCCGCGGCTGTATAGGGAGGGGTGCGCGGCGGTCTCTTTCTTGCTGAGGAAGAGGTCGTCTGCGTCGTTTAGGGGTCTGGACCTCTTACTACCAAGCATTGACAGAACATTGCTTGATGGGGAGACGGTCCGAGACGTTGCCTGGGTTGATCGTTGCCGAGTGCGATGCCACGGTTGTGCTTGGCGATGGTTAGTCTGGGCGTGGTAGGTTCGACGTTGTGTCCTCTGCCTTGAGTGGGCTTTAGTGCGGCCCGGCGCGTGGCTCACGGCTCGACCAGCCGCTGAGCCCGTTGGATCGTATCGAAAGTCTGCTCTCCTAGACGGCCTGACCGGTGGTCTTCTCTCGGAGAGACTACAGCAGTGGGGCTGAACACGGTCGATGATGGTCGAGTCGGGTTTTACACCTGATTCCCTGAGACCGAGCCCGGCCAGAAGGGGGTCTCAGCCCCCTTCAGAGGCAGCAGGCTTGGGTGGGGGGAAGGGGATTCCTCCACAATCTTTTAAGCCTGCGAAAAAGGGATGAATGCTCCTCGTTGCGGGTTGCCTTCTCCGTGGATCACGTCGGGGCATCGCGGTGAGTGCGAAAACGATCCTGTGGTGTCCCATTATGACGGCGGCGGGAACCGTCAGGTTTAGTGAGTAGGAGTCTCACATAACCACTTCCATCATCCCCTGGATGGAGGTGTGTATCCATGAGGATTCCTGACGTTAAAAAAATAATATTGTGGAAAGACTAAAACTCATTAAGCAGTACGGTTTTCGAACTTAACGCTTCACAGAGTACATATTATTAGAATCTACAGTTAGGACAGAAGCGCTCATATTTGGTGTAGCGAAGGCATTCGACCGAGACGAGATCATTTTCGCCCACTACACTTTAATACTGACAAACACAGCATTCTCGCTGGCAAAAACGAGTTGCCAGCCTCTGCACTATAGACTCGCGTGCTACCTATGGCGAACTTTAATATCAATTCTTACCCTTTTCCTGTTTTTCTCTTTTTTCTTAACCACCCACATCCTGTTCTGTGGTCAAAGTTTTATATGAATCCCTCTTAGGATGTACGTTCTCCTGGTAAGTCAATACCCTTTTTCAAGAGGTAGGTACTTCGCACCCTCCTTTATATATATATATATATATATATATATATATATATATATATATATATATATATATATATATATGTATATATATATATATATATATATATATATATATATATATATATATATATATATATATATATATATATATATATATATATATGTATATATATATATATATATATATATATATATATATATATATATATATATATATAAAGTATTTTGCTCACTTCTCTGCGATAGTCAAGTGTCGTGTTTAATAACATATTAGTTGACTTGTTCTATCATTTTTCTAGTACTCACTTTTTTATTATGTTAGTAAGAAGTATGTCAAATAAGTTGAATAAGTAAGATATTAGTTTATCGAAATTCATTGACCGCACTATTACTAGGGTCCAGGTTAGGATTACATAGGGTTAGTGGACAGAGTTTATCGAAAAATATTAAGTGCCGAGTGCAGAGAAATGTAGTACACTCCTCTCTAATCTAATCTATCTTTGAAATTAAAATGAGGAAAGAGGTGAACAAGGAAAATATAAAAGAATATTACAAATACACTACCATATTTAATTTCCAGATTGGACAAATTAAGCTTAAAAATTATCAATTGTATATAATTCGCTCTGCCAACTGCCAATGACCCGCCAATCTTCGTTCTGCCAAACAGTCAACAAATGAGGAGACTTTGAAAACAGAAAAAAAAAGTGTTTTGGTCTATTAAAAAAACATGCATTTTTTTAAAGACTAATTGAGACCACAAACGTATAAGAATTGTCCTTGTGATTGTTTAATCGTCGAGGCGAATTTAAGTGAAGTCAAAAATTTAAGTCGTTGGAATCATTGAATCCCTTTGAAAGACAACTTCCTCCCCTTTAAATTTTCTTGAACGACGAAAATTATGAAATCTTTGATCTCTGATATTTGATTAATCGATGATTTCGAATTGCTGGAATTGCTAACTCAGCCGTCGCACGGGTTACCTTATTTTCGAAAGTACTTAACCTTAGAGGAAATCACGTTAAGCTGTCATTTTTATGATTGTAAAATTTTTGACCATAATTATTAACTTATCCCATTTTTGGGTATTGTTATTTATACCATGTCAGATGCGTTTTTGGAATAACAAAAGTGGTACTACAACCCCCTTTATAGAGACTTCACGGTAACACGGTTGAACAGTATAAAAAGTATCCTAGGTCCCTTTCCTGTTGCTAAGCTCCCTCCCGACCAATTTTCAGCCAAATGTCTTTAGCCGTTCTTAAGTTATAAACAGTGTAACTAACATAACAGGACTTTCTTTTATATATTAAAATTGCCCACTTATATAATAAATTTGTCCCTCCTTTATCATTTTTTATCCCTTTTTAGTTATATAATGAATTGTTTAGTGCTCCGTTGCTCCGGCGTTCTGCCGTCGGAGGACGCTAGTGTCCAAATTTCCTTAGCTTCCCTCCTGACTAACGACGCCCCGACCCGAGGTCCGTGTCTCAATCGGAGACGCCCTCGGGACGTTGTTCCCCATGGGGGCCCATCTGCCCCCCCCTTTTAAGGGCGGGTCTCCTGACCCACCCGCTCCCCCGGTGACGCTGTAGTAGCCAACAGGGCTAACAGCATATACAGACAAAAAAAAAAAAAAAAAAAAATGAATTGTTTAATAATTAAAATACCTTACTATTCTAAAGTCTACTATTATATCTGTAAAATAATACTTTAATAATAAATTACAATTATCTAAGATATTACAATAAACTATAGTCTGTTTAAGTATTTTTGTATTAAGACCTACAGCGCATTAAATATAATGTATATATAATATAAGTGTGTTAAAATTCGACATGTCTTTAAAAAGAATAATCAATAATACAAGCATTAATTTTTGTGACAATATTATATTACCAATATGTCAATTTATCACCACAGTTAATTTATATAGGATAAGATTTTAACTTTATTACAATCACAAAAAAAAATACAATAATGTATGTTTACCTAAATAGCATCAAGTTACCGCAAATAATTTTTTTTATTAACATTTTCATCGTTACAGACAATAACTAAAAACACACTCCGTATGCGAATATACCTTGCAATAAAATAACAAACCTGCAAATATTTAACTTATAAAGTATTAAATTAACTTAAAAAGCTTAACGAAAATTCTATAGAAATACAAACATTTTCGAACATAAATAAAATTGTCTGGTATAACAATAGACTATTTATTATATATTTCTTTATAATGTAAAAAATATTGGTTTTTATTTTTTGTTTGTTTGAAAAAATACTTTGATCCACGACCACTTATTTCAATTATCATAAATATTAAAGTAATATTTAGTGTCAAAATTAAAGAATGTGGTGAAAAGAATAAATGTTACAAAATTAATTAATTAATTTTTATGTATGATTTAGGTATACTCAAGTAACTTCAGGGAATTAGTCAATGTACTTAAGGAGAGCATTTTCGGATCTGTTAAATAAATATAAGAAATAAATGCAGCTTATTTGAAGTAGATGCTAAAGAGAAGAAATAATAAAAATTCAAATTAATCCGAAATTTCAAATTCGGCCAAAATCATGTTCAAAGTTTCCGTTACAAAGATAAATAGATACACCACAAACTAATAAAAATATGTTAAAACAATAAGAGTACATGGCATATGTAAGTAAGTCAAATTGACTTGCAAAAAGTAGGTACTGTCAAAAGTTGATTCAGTTTAAGTCTTATTTAATTTATGCAATCAAAACTGCCTATTTCAAAGAGTTGTAATTCATTAAGAGCTTAGAATAATTTACTACGTGACATTTATTGTGCTTGACAAATTATACAAATCTGGCACATTAAATGTAAAGTCACTAATAACATTGTGCTGGGTCATTTTTAATGTGTGGCTTAAAATAATGAATAATAAGCCCTTACTTAGACTTGTAGTGAATGGACAACTCTTGAATCCTTTCTTTTATATTTATTCTACGTTTAATTATAACACTAATAAATAATTATAATATTATAAGAAATCCTACTATATTCTACAATAATAAGCTGAAAATAATCGAATAATAACAGTAACACGAAAATGTATATATCCTAATACTTAGTTTTTTAATACAACTTTCATAATTAGATAAAAAATACCTTTACTTGGCTACAATCTCAATGTTTCAAAAAGGTCCTTCTCGATATCGATAATAGGTATCGTGGCTATTAATATTTAAAATGAGGTTTACATTACACAATAAAAATATATAATATCCAATAAAAATATTTAAAAGTGACTAATTTTTTATACCAATAAATAATCTTGTATTCTTCTCTTGAGTCTTTCTTAGAGGTTTCAATAGAATGTCGTAATCCAAAACTTGTTTAGTTGTACTGCAGGAGACATAAGTGTGAGCGTTTGTGAGCGTTTACCGCTAAGAAAACCCCATTCTTCGTACCACTACTCTTCGAGAACATTCCTCTCAATGTCTCGTCAATTATTGCAGTACTAAGACTGGAAATGTGGAGCGATTATCGGTTTCGCGGTAAATTAGCCTCGAAGAAACTATGAATCATCCACAGAGCAAGGCAGCACACGCTGAACCAGAAGCTCGAGATTTATTAAGCGCAGGTCTGGCCACATATGGAGAACTGTTGTCATCTCTGGTCAGGATCGCTAACAACAACGGGACTCTCAAATTGTTCAAGATACGGTGCTCTGTGAAAGGCTTAATCAAGGCTAACAACTCTCTTGTACATCATCTGGTATTCTAGAGACTGTGCTACAGTGAACACTTTACATCAGATGACCCGAACGCTCAATTGCCCTAGTTTTAATAAAAAAAAAAAATAAAGCCTCATCTATTTAAACAAGTATGTTGAAATTGTTTCGTATCTTAACTAAATTGAACTTTTATGAATCTTTTCGTATCGGTCCTCCATCCCCAAAAAAGATTATTTAAATCGTCTCTTCCGAATTATATTTTTAAGACTGATTACACAGGCCGATATACATTTTAGTACGTAGGATTTAAGACCTGATTATGAGTATGTCTTATTACGTGACGTCTAATCTGTTATTGATTTTTTTTCTTTCGGATCTAGTTTATAAGATAATAAAATAAATATATTTTCAAAAAAATATCGATTTATTTACACTTTATACATCAAACATTTTCTTTTGTGTGATTTTATAGAGTGAAATTAATTTGCACAGTTGCGCATGATTATTTTTATATCTTAGTGGAAGCGTTCTCCTTTTTCTTCGCTAAGACCTCCTAATTTATGTTGTAAGTCATCTATATGACAATGGAGACAGTATACATTTACGCTCTTATTACAGCCAACATTTTTAAAGCTTAAAAGCATTTGGTCAACTAATTCATAATAGTTTTCAGCCTTATGATTTCCAAGAAATTGTTGGACGACTGCTATAACACATGTCCAAGCAAATCGTTTTAGGTCTCAAAATGGAAGCCACAAAATTAGTCTTTAATTAATTACCGTATTTGAGGTCCATCAAAAATTCCTGCTTTTAATTTCCCAGTACTTAATCCTGGAAATGTCTGACAAATAAACTTTGTGTTGACAAAACATTGACCAGTTCTCTCTATGGCTGTAACAAAATGCTTCATTAGCCCTTACTGTATATGCAAGGGCGGAAGAATGTTTTTTTTTCTTGTGGAACCAATCACTTAATTATCACATTTCTTTCACCAACAACAAGACTATTTCTCATAGACCATTTTTGTATCCAATGAATTTCATTCTCTCGTGCGATATGGTGTGAACCGTTCGTCAGAGGAACGGCAGTTTTTTTCTTTTAATCATTAAGATCATTAAGCTCTTCCCTGTGAAAACATTTCAGGGTATTTTGACAATTCTCCACAATATTCAAAGTCATCACCCGAAGAAACTTGCAAAAAGCTAGATACTTTACTTTGATCCTCTTGAGTTTACTGTTCTAAATGTTGAAAAATTGGTATTGGAACCTTTTCTGAATGGCAAATAGGTCTTTTTGCAGAATATGTATTGAGATATTTCTATTTATAGCGATTATTTTTGTTAATCTCCACTATACTGGTCATACGAAAATAACAGTCGTCATGATGATTTTTTGTTCTCGCCAAATCAAAGGTACTCCGAACTTCATAGACTTACGTATTTTTTTATCCCATTGTCTTAAATGTTCAATACACATTTTACATGCATTATAAGGCAACCACCGTTTTTCTTGGTTGCGAATTTCCATTCCAAAGTAAGCAACATACAAGCGAAACACCGCATCCGTAATCGGTTTTCGTTGATCTTTGAATATGTATTCACCACAAATATAGCTAAACATATCAGGATCATTAACACAACATCTAAATTTGCTAGCTATAATAAAATAATAAGATAAAGTTTATTTGTATTGTTGTTAGATTGACTGTTACGATACGAACTAGGCTGAAAAAAAAACTGGGCGGAAGTAGCTATAATAGAGCTGACATATGGAGAACTGTTGTCATCTCTGGTCAGGATCGCTAACAACAACGGGACTCTCAAATTGTTCAAGATACGGTGCTCTGTGAAAGGCTTAATCAAGGCTAACAACTCTCTTGTACATCATCTGGTATTCTAGAGACTGTGCTACAGTGAACACTTTACATCAGATGACCCGAACGCTCAATTGCCCTAGTTTTAATAATAAAAAAAAATAAAGCCTCATCTATTTAAACAAGTATGTTGAAATTGTTTCGTATCTTAACTAAATTGAACTTTTATGAATCTTTTCGTATCGGTCCTCCATCCCCAAAAAAGATTATTTAAATCGTCTCTTCCGAATTATATTTTTAAGACTGATTACACAGGCCGATATACATTTTAGTACGTAGGATTTAAGACCTGATTATGAGTATGTCTTATTACGTGACGTCTAATCTGTTATTGATTTTTTTTCTTTCAGATCTAGTTTATAAGATAATAAAATAAATATATTTTCAAAAAAATATCGATTTATTTACACTTTATACATCAAACATTTTCTTTTGTGTGATTTTATAGAGTGAAATTAATTTGCACAGTTGCGCATGATTATTTTTATATCTTAGTGGAAGCGTTCTCCTTTTTCTTCGCTAAGACCTCCTAATTTATGTTGTAAGTCATCTATATGACAATGGAGACAGTATACATTTACGCTCTTATTACAGCCAACATTTTTAAAGCTTAAAAGCATTTGGTCAACTAATTCATAATAGTTTTCAGCCTTATGATTTCCAAGAAATTGTTGGACGACTGCTATAACACATGTCCAAGCAAATCGTTTTAGGTCTCAAAATGGAAGCCACAAAATTAGTCTTTAATTAATTACCGTATTTGAGGTCCATCAAAAATTCCTGCTTTTAATTTCCCAGTACTTAATCCTGGAAATGTCTGACAAATAAACTTTGTGTTGACAAAACATTGACCAGTTCTCTCTATGGCTGTAACAAAATGCTTCATTAGCCCTTACTGTATATGCAAGGGCGGAAGAATGTTTTTTTTTCTTGTGGAACCAATCACTTAATTATCACATTTCTTTCACCAACAACAAGACTATTTCTCATAGACCATTTTTGTATCCAATGAATTTCATTCTCTCGTGCGATATGGTGTGAACCGTTCGTCAGAGGAACGGCAGTTTTTTTCTTTTAATCATTAAGATCATTAAGCTCTTCCCTGTGAAAACATTTCAGGGTATTTTGACAATTCTCCACAATATTCAAAGTCATCACCCGAAGAAACTTGCAAAAAGCTAGATACTTTACTTTGATCCTCTTGAGTTTACTGTTCTAAATGTTGAAAAATTGGTATTGGAACCTTTTCTGAATGGCAAATAGGTCTTTTTGCAGAATATGTATTGAGATATTTCTATTTATAGCGATTATTTTTGTTAATCTCCACTATACTGGTCATACGAAAATAACAGTCGTCATGATGATTTTTTGTTCTCGCCAAATCAAAGGTACTCCGAACTTCATAGACTTACGTATTTTTTTATCCCATTGTCTTAAATGTTCAATACACATTTTACATGCATTATAAGGCAACCACCGTTTTTCTTGGTTGCGAATTTCCATTCCAAAGTAAGCAACATACAAGCGAAACACCGCATCCGTAATCGGTTTTCGTTGATCTTTGAATATGTATTCACCACAAATATAGCTAAACATATCAGGATCATTAACACAACATCTAAATTTGCTAGCTATAATAAAATAATAAGATAAAGTTTATTTGTATTGTTGTTAGATTGACTGTTACGATACGAACTAGGCTGAAAAAAAAACTGGGCGGAAGTAGCTATAATAGAGCTGACAGGCTGATATCAATAATGTACAGTAATATACAGTGTAGTTAGTACCTTTCTTATCGACATCAGGTGCAAACAGAGCCGCACCAAAAAAAAAGTTATATTTGTAGAGCTGTGATATTTTTTAACCATAAACGGAAGTAAAAATTCTTACCTCGGTCATTCTTTTGCATGTTTTGCATGTACGTACATAAAATTAAATAAACACTGGTAAATTCTACACCAGTATAATATATTTATTCTACGGTAACATTAAGTTTATTTTTATACTTCCAAATAAAACTTTGAATACTATATACAGACAAAATTCAGTTACTATTTTAATTTCTAACTATGTTATTAATTTACTTAGTTATGAACTAGATCTTGGTATCACCTATGAGGTATGGAACTATTCAATCCGCAATCTCTACTTATCCGGCGAATGACTTTATCTTATAAATCTATAACAATGTGATTTAAGTTGAACTTAGTGTAGGAGTATCACATTGTGTAACCCACCCGGTGAAGGTAATTTACCTACATGATAGTTTAACACGGACCAAGAAACTTACAAAGTTAAAGATCGTAACACGATACTATCCCTTGAATATTCTGCTCAAACTTTGTTTCAGAGTTTACAGGGTTAAGGTATTCGAATTTCCAAAAGAAAAGTAGTGTTCAAGAAATTAAAAAAAAGATGTATTCAAATACTAAATTGACTTTTGTAAGATTTGTTATATTAAAACATTTAATGGGGACGGGAAATGAAGAACCTTTGGAAAAAACATATCTAGGTTAATTATTATCCATTGCTCTAAATCTTTCTATCAAATCTAATTGATATGCTAATGTTGTGCTTTTATGTAATCCTAATATTATAAAATTTTAAAATTATTTTTTCGCTTCCTAATTCTTCTTCTAGTTACGCTTTCACGGCCAACCCATTGCGTCGGTCCGTTTTGGATTTAATTCGGAATTAAAATAATTATTGGCCGAGGGTCAAACGTAGGCTAAGTTTTTAACAAAAATCAATCGTAAAAAAAAAACAAATAGGGGATTAAAGTTTGGTAAAGTTTTCAAGAATAGGAGTCTCATATAACCCTGGATGGAGGCGTGTACCCACGATGGGTTCTAGACATAAAAAAAGCGGGATTGAAGTTTGTATAAAAAAACTATATCATTTAATCGATTGTTATGAATTTTGGTATTAATAATAAAGGATTGGAAATCGTTAACTTTTTTATATACTTAATGCATATTTTAATGCACAATCTAAATAAAATCATTTTAAGAATACCAAAAAGGGTAATATATATATATAAATACATATAATGATTCTATATTACTATAAAATGCTTGTCTACTTACTCAAAAGTAGTGAGAATGCGAGTTTGTCTATTTATTACTCTTTTATATCTTAATTACTCAACTGTTCAATGTGAAACTTTGCAAGATTATCAGGGGTACAGAAAAGGATAATAGGAATAATTGGTTTATAAAAAAATCATGCAAGCAAGCATGTTGCGTTGGGGGACCGCTGTACGTACGTTGACGAAGGTGTCTATTTTACTAAGTTAATCAGTGAGGACTTAGACTATACGATTCGATATCGTAATATCTTTATTTACCCAGGTAACTAATATATAGTTGGGGGGCGAACGCCGGGAACCTCCTCGTGGTGCTCTCTGGGCAATAACGGTTACAGAGAACCTTCGGGTTCTCCCGTTGGCTAATAATACCCGGCGCGGTGGGGGTCGGTCATGGTTTAGTGGGGGTCGGGTTTGTGCCCGGTCCGTGGCTGACATGGACGGGTAACCCTTCGGGGTGGCCTGCTGCAAGAGGGAGTCTTGGACTTTTTTCCGCCGAGCAGTTATGACGCTGCTCGACGGTGAGATGGTCTAGGCAACTTGCGGTGTCTGGGATTTCGGTTGCCGAGTGCGGTGCTGGGGCGCATTCGGTGACGGGGGTTTCAGGGGCAGTCCAGGGGTGAATCTTCAGGTATCCAGCATCGCCGGGGGGTATCCCGTGGCTGTCTGATGGGAAGCGTGTGGGGTAGAGTGGGCCGAACTTCTTGCTCCAGGTGCGGTGCTGGGGCGTACTTGGTTGCGATAACTAGAAATTCCGATACAAAAAGACCTCTAAAAAGAATAAAAATAATATTATTTTGTACTTATTGAAATCATTGAATTGGGAAACCGTTAAATACAGTAAAGTACAAGTACATAATAATATTATTTTTAATCTTTTTAAAGGATTTTTTGTCCCGGAGTTTTTTTTTCTGCTTTTTAAAGTTATGTTACTGGATTATCTTGTACCAAATTAACCTAAGAACACACTTATTATCACTTGTTTAAGTATTTAATATCAATATTGCTTATGAACCTTTCACCAGCACTAATAAAAGCTCAGTATCTTGGAGACGACTGCTGTTATTTTTAAACATAACTAAGAAACATCTCGACAAACCAGGCTTTCGATAAAAAAAAAACCAGCAAGCCGTCCACGCATTTGTCTGCTACATGCCACAGACAGATGTACAGATACACAGATACACAAGTCGAACTTATAAAACCCCACTTTTTCGGCTTGGGGTTAAAAAGATTTTTGGAACCAATATAAATTTTGGCCAGATCAAGTCGTGGTACAATGTTTTGGCTATAATTTTTATGTACGTTTATTTTTTTTATAGTTAATATTAAATTTATTCTAAGGCCATAACACTTAGTGGAATAATATCACGACGATAATAATAAGCGGTGACAGAAAGATGGACGATCATAAGCTTTGACGTCAGGATGACAAATAGCGTAGCGTACAAAATGAGCTTTCCGCTGCTCATTTTATAGTAGTCTTGTGAATGTTAATTAAAATAGCGTAGTACTTATACTTAAGTGATAATAGTAGATTATAATACTGTTGCATAATAAGGGTTCTTATAACACGAGTGTGTTTTATAAAAACGAGCCGCTGGCGACTTTTTTTATAGTATCACACGAATGTTATAAGACCAAGTTATGTACAGTGTCGTACACTACTTTATCTACTCTCATACTATAATACGTAAAATAATATTGCAATAAACCAAACTTTGTTTAAATACTGAAAAGATTTTTTGAATGTCAAATGTTGGCGCCAAGGCGCAAACATCGATTGCGCATGCGTGTTGCGTCTCGTTCATTGAAACCTTTTTTTTTTAAAGTAGAGGTTCAACTTCCTATGTCCAGCTGGAGGTTGTATAGGTGTATCGTTATGATTAAAAAGTTATATTATGATACAGGTGTCCACACAAGACCTGTATCGTAATAAAACTTTTTAATTTTTGGGCTGTACGTAATGTTTGTCATAAGAATTTGGTTTTCAGTTTTATAATCTTTGTATTATAGTATCAGAGTAGATAAATATATTTAATTTAAAAAATAATAAATAATATTTTATCAATAATACTATTATGTCGAGGCCTGTGAAAAAATATTTATAAATTTTTTATTCATTGTGAGATTGATCATCTTTAGAGGTTATTTTTGAGAAGGATATCTTTAATCAGAATGTTTTCAATCTCATCCGTCATCAGTAGCAATAATCATTTATTTTTTAAGAACCACTTTAGTATTGATATTGGTTTCGAAACAATAACGACAATCATAATTTTAAAATTTTAACTAGAGACCCTAAATAAATGACCTTACTACACTGAAATCCTTACTATAATATAACGACTTAAGATCTGTACCTTTGACCCAAGTAAAATGTCTGAAAATAACGTTTGAGGTATATAAATATGTTACCATTCGAATGTGTAGCTCACGGACACAAACTTAGGAAATATTTTGTAAATCTTGACCCTTTTTGACCCTTAAATTATGCAGTTAAAAACACCAAATAAGTAAAGGCATTTTAGCATGCATACGTAGGGAATTACTATGGTTCTGAAAGTTAATATTTATCTACGCATATTATTTTGTGCTTAAAAATAATGTTACAAATGAATAGATGAAAAAATATAATAATAAATACTTAATACTAAATAATTGTAGTCGTTCAGTGGATATCTTAGTATGTTAAATAATTGATGATGATCTATCTCTTTTCAACGTGAAAATACATAACTAAAAGCTTGCCCTATTAATTATTGATAATATAACAATCAAACAAAATTATAAAAAAATACCTGAATTTTACGTCTACCAGACTTATTTCAAAAATACTAACAAATTTATTTAACTTTGCAGTAAAGATAAATATTGTAAATATATTTTTCCCTAAACATATTCTTTTAGCCTTGAAGCTAGAACAATTTTAGATTTTTTTTAATATAAATTCATTTAAGCCGAAGAAATGTAGGTATACCTAAAATGTATTTGAAAATTATTTTGCTTGTTACTTTTTTTTTATTAGTTCAAAGTTCGTTCTACTACAATAAAGTTCTTCATTAATCTCTTAATTCTTATCTCATAAATCTCTTAATTCTTAGTTCATAAGATATTCATATATTAAGTACTTAATTAAAATAAACTATTGTATTTAAAAATATATATTTTTAAATATCTATAATATTGTATAGCCCTGTCAAGCTTATTACAATTTGAAATAAATATAGAATGAAAAATAAACCGACACGAGCAAAGATTCCAACCCGCGACCTTTGGAAACCGTGACGTCAGTTTACAAATTGAGCTACCGTATTGATGAATTAAGTATTCTTTATGATCTTCGTTATCAGGACTACATTGATTCAAACAGTCATATTTTTGAAAATTGCTTTGAACTATAAAAAATATTACATATGAAATGTAATTTACTTATAACTTTTTTATATAAAATTGTATTAATATAGTAGTAGTAATCATAAATACAGTCTTATTTATTTAGTAAAATATTACTTACTTTAATTTTCAGCGGAGTCCAGCAAACAGTTAAATATTATTTTTGGCTCGCGGTTAACTTGGTTTTATTTGAATTTAATTAAATACATAGATTAAACATTTTTAAATAACTTAATAATTAAATCAGCGCTTCGTATTTTATTTTTCTTTAATATTTAGGTGACGAATTTTCTTTTCAATTGCTTTGAATAATTACAAATAAACTGCATACGTAACGCTACTCTTGCATAATGTAAATGTAGTAATGACTAGGTATATAACATCCTAAAATAAATTACTCTATTTAGATCTAAATTTAAAAAACGTTATGGAATGCAGTATGGACTTCTAGTTGTGAGTGAAATTCTATTTTATGAATTAAACAACTACATATCATAGAATTCATACAATTTAAATTGCCTCCCATTCAATAATTAAATTTCAACGATACCTGCTATTGTACATTACTCTCTCTCACACCACTGCTGTCAACATTAGGTAGGTAATTTAACTTTTATAATGTGAACAAGGGTAATCTTTCTAATCGTTATAAGATGATGTTATTCCCGCCTTCCAGTATTTCGAAGTTAAGTTGTTACGATTCATAGTTTTTGAATTTATACCTAAGAAAATGTAGTAAAGCCTTTTGTTTCGATAAGTACCTACAGAATGATACCAGTAAAAAAATACGTTATATGGAATGTTCATCCGACAGAAAAATAATCTCACTAGAAATGTTGCCACCAACAAAGTTTATTTATTTGCTTAGGTAATCTTTACTGCAACAATAACAATGATACCATTAAAGATTTCGTTAAAATATTTTATGCAATTTCATAATAAATTGTTATATGATGTTTTTATCTTATTCACAATTAGAAACACGAGGATCAGAAACACTGACGGAACACCTAACAAGCAGTATCCTGTCCTCTGAGATCTCATTCTCACACATTGTAATTTTTATATAGTTGTAATCGTATATTTTGATATATGACTCACAATGATTAAATTTATTGATTATTATTTGAAATATAATCATTATTAAGATATATCTTTACTTATTCAGCGTACGGTATACCGTACCTGATCTCCTGGTCTAATCGGCTGAGTAACGGACTTTCTAATACATTAAAAACACTTATTGTATGTTTATATACTATTATTGATATACTTTCTATACCTGTTATAGTTATTAATATCAAGCAATAAAAATTTTTGGTATGGGAGCCCCCTTCAAATATTTATTTTGATTCATTTTTAGTATTTATAGTGCCAAAAAATACATAACCTGTAAGAATTACAATGAGAGTCTGAAGATTGATAGACAGAGAGATGAAGATCGAAGTCTTAGAAATAATAAACATTTACATATATAAAATTACAAAAGTTTTTTTGTCTTGTTTCAAATCAAATAAATGCCTATGCTCGCTTTGCTTGCTCAGTCCAAGGAAATAAATTCATATTTGAAATGGCGTAAATATTGATAAAAGATCAAAACACTATAACTCATAATATTGTGTGTTACGCTATGAAAATGACATTTCCCGAAATCATATAAAGGTCAATGACGCGGCGTTACGACGCAATGACCCGTGTCATTTCTGTTTTGTCAGTGACGCAAGAGACAATATTGAAGAGACATATTTTTTTATAATATTTAATAAACAATATTGGATTATGAATATTTTAAATAATGAAAATTAAATAATGGATAGTTAAAAATGGTTAACTATTGAAATAATGACAAACTGGTGCTATGCAACGGATAGTAAGTTACTGAGAAGGACTGCATATACTTCGGTCGTAAAGTGCTTTTAACCAAAATGTTTTTGTCAAAAAAGTTGTTTACCATTAAGGTCAAGAAAACGGTTATCAAGCTGCTTTAGTGGGTTTGACTGATCTCGAGTTACAACTTTTGTAAAATCTTAAGTTTTGGGATTCTTAAATGAACCCGATATTACTTATGTCACACAAACAAACAATTTAATGTTATTAGCTAAATAATAAACACAGAATCAAATCAAAATCAAATAAAATCAAAACAACGCTAGCTTCCATAACTTAAGTCTTTCAAAATCAAAGCTCGATATTCGTTGTCAATAATTCGGGACACATCAAAGATTAATAGGTTTTATTGGATATAGATTGTTATAACAAAAACAAATGGCACAAAACTATTTAGAGATAACTTTTTTTAAAGAATAACATGTTTTTTGGAGTTTACTCTTTAAGAATCGATTTTGATATAAGGCGAGCGGTATGAGAAAATGTGACGAGTAAAATCTACTGAACGAGTGACCTCGTTACAATTTGCCCAACCTATCGTGGGAATCTTTCTGATTTGGTTGTCAGTGTCTTTTTGTTTTCAATAACAATAATTAATATTGTTTTTGTGAAGTTATAATCATCATCATTACATTTTGCTAAAGTGTGATATATAAAAAATACGTACCTTTCATAAGGTATCAATCTTTTTTTAGATAGACAAGCTTATTTTGTGTCTTTTTATGCGTCGGCCATGACACACACATAATTTAAACACGAAGTAAAATCTAACAACGTACTAACTGTAGTAACTTTCACGTTTATTAAATTAAAAAAAAAAGAGTGTTATGTTGAGGATAAAATAATCAAAGTAAATTTCTTTGAAAATGTAAGCTGCTGGTTAGATAAAGGCTTAGGATGTTTGTTATCCAAGAGCTAGTTACAAAAGTCTTTTTATATTTTTATATACTACAGAAGATTGTATTGTAAGTACTTAATTTTTCAAATCACCTTGTTCTACCTTGCGTTGTGAAGCTGGCTACTATTTAGTATTTACATATTCACCTCATTTCAACATGATAATCATATATTCATTATACTCTAGCTTAATTCTCAAAATTAAAAAAAAAACGATTCAAAATGTATAAAAAAAAAGTTTTGTTTCATTGAAAAAAATAAATAATCAACAAAATAATAAAAGTACTTTTAAAATACTGCCCTTGCTACAATGCTGTTGTCTCACTGTAATTGTAAGTAGATAGGTATTTTTATAATATACATAATAAAATATACACATGTATGTGTATAAATGTGTATATTTATTATCCATACATATATATGTTGTTTATTAAAGGTAGGTACAGACACGTAATAAATATATACATGTATGCATATGTCTTCGGTGGATATCAATTTAATTAGAAATGTTCTTAAATGTAAGACCTAAATTTAGCTTTACATAATCACATTTATTGGGACTGGAATTAAATTAGTTGATTAAAAACTCACTTTAAAAGATCCTAACTTTGTGTTTCGTGGGTTCGGGTTTTTACCACATAATTTTTAACAACGTTGACTGTTATTCATTTATGTTTCATTCTTGGAGTTCACTGGACTGAAAAATTAAAATAATTTGTTGAAATTTATTTTATAAAAAAGTTTTTTGAAAGTTTCATCTTTTTTTTTGTTGTCTTTAATTTTAATAATGAAAGCAAAAAAACATAATATAGGTGGAGGTGCTTATTAAAAACGCGTAAACGATTAAAACTTCGATCAACACTTTTAAAATCCTTTTTTATATTATGACCTTAAAATATACTTAATGAAAACAATAAAACTTATGATATCAAAAGTATTGAAATTTTATTTTGAAACAATCTGCATCAAAAGAAAATCATTTTTAGTAAGCATATAATTAAAATAAGTATATATTGCCCAGTGTACATTAAAATAACAATAAAATTACGTGTGTGTGTTGTAATACTAATATTAAAAACTTCTACATTTATATCAATAAATCGAAATGTAGAGTGAGAATCTTTACTTCACGATAATAACATTAGACGCAATATTTATTTTATATTGTCAGTTTTTTTGTGTAGCACTTTCATGAGATCGTAAACCGTCTACTTTATTTGTACTTCCGCCGGAAAAAAAATAAAAAATGTTCAAGAACCAAAAAGGTACCCAATGTATATATAACGAAAAATATAATCTCATTCTGACAAGTAATTCTGCATTTAATACTTATTTTTATTGACTTTTCATTATGTTTTTTATTACAAAATTACTTTTTGTATCAAGTAAAATATGATTAATTCCAGTACGGGCTGTACTGGAATTAATCATAATATTAGTTATTAAGCTATTTGTGATTGTTGAACGGTATGAAGCTTCAGCTAGTAAAATATTAGTTTTTTAATGCTATTCCTCAATATGAAAATAAAAACAGTTTGTGAATATTATTTAGAATAGGAGGACAAATTAAAATTATATTGTAAGGTAAATAAAACCAAAATAATAAATTGCTGGAGGCTTGTCAAAAGCTAATTATAAGATTTCCTCAACTGAAGTACTTTAGTAATAATTAACATTGACAAACGGCCTGAACTTAAGTAAATTCATAAAGTACACCGCGTTATTTGTATTTTATACTTCAAAATATTTCCCTGAAATGGCTTTCTAAATTAATTTTATTATTTGACTTATATTTATTTGCCTCAATCTAATAAGAAAAACTTATTATTTTGCCAAAATGAATACCCATTAATGATTAAACAGTTAGTATGAATCGCTATCAGATGTTAAGTTTGTACGTAACGGCAAAAACTTACACAACTAACTTGATTGAATAAAAATGTAGTTTATGTACTTTTCCTTATGTGTATAATGGTCGACACGTGACCAATAAATAAGGTTAAATAAGAGGGAATATAAAATGCTATATGCTTATATATTATAAGATTCACTACAAATCTAATTACAAAAGGTTCTAACTATTATTGTAATTGTGCTTTATGCCAGTGTGTGTGTTATGTTGTTTATATTTTGGATTGTTGAAATTTTGTGACTCATGTTATAATTATAAAAATTATTCAAATATGGGTGACATACCTTTTATATATATGCCCTGGTTTATGTGTTTTTTCGACCAGTTGCTGTTTATAATCAGCAGGTATATTAATTCTGGTGTCAGGCGCTAGTAACAAATCGTAACTTTTGAATTCTTAAAAGGAAAAGCAGTCATGTACTTTAAATTACCTTGGAAACACTCTATTCTATCATTGGTTATAATAGGTCAAAGCTGTATATTGTAATCAGGCAAAAAACATTACGTTAAATATATTTTTCCTTGGAATGTTCATAACAAGAGAGCGTCGTTTGATTTTCCAGTTGCCCTCTAGACATGTTCCCGGGAGTTGTGTTCAAAAAGACGATTTAATCATATATATAGCATGGATTAGAAATCATCAACGAACGAAAAAGCTGTCAACATTAAATCGAAGTTGTAATTACCATACAAAATGCCAAATTTAGATTTTTCTTGCAACTGTTTTTTAGGGTTTCTTTAATAAATTTTCTTGTTCAAACCACGTTTGCATTAATAAAACCAAATAAGTCAAATCGTTCGTACCGTTTTTGAGTTTTAAAGAGACTAATGAAAAGTAATTGTTTTATATTACGTCGACATTGCATAATACTTAAAGTTATTTTTATTTATAATGAAAATTTCAGTCAATCGACTTATAACATAAAAATTTGTGAAAAATATTTAACAAATAAACTATAATATATATAATAATAATTAAAATGTATTTAAATTTTTAATATACGCTTATTCAGTTAATATTTATTTCTCTAAGATCATTGCTTTGTTTCTAGACATTCATAGTTTACTAATAACATGTATTATGATTAAAACACTTATATTTAAATATTAAAAAATAAATAAAAATAGTTTAAATTTTATTCACACTGTTGTTTGTTACAGAACGTTACTTCCCTAACAATCTGTAGAAGATCGCAGCCACTTTAAGCTAGAAATTTAATTATGGGAAAATTCAGACCTCTTGATTAAAATCTCGTTACTACGTTAACACTTATAATATTTAAATATCAGAAAATATATTTTTCGAAGATGTAAATTTTCATGTTAGGAGTTTCTCTGGTGTATTTTGATGATAAGCTTTTAAGAAATATTTGAATTTCATTACATACTAACATAAATATGTGCAACAGTTTATTATTCTAATTTTATTTTGATTTAATGATTAATTATCCAAATAATTATCATCCAATAAGATAATTATCACGCTTTTTTAATATTATAATTAGTGTTATGATTGGCGATGTATAAATAATATTAAATAAATTGTGTAGACTGAGTATGAATCTGATTACAAGTGTCTTATAATGAAAAAAAAATGTATTGTAAAAACTTTTATTACAATTGCTCCGTTTGAAGAATTTGAATCCGTAGGATTTTTTTTTAATTAGGCTATAAAATATAACATAGAAAATATTTTGGTTTTCAACCATTATATAATCCAGATTTATTCTAAAAATAATAACACCTAAAATAATAGCACTAAGTGATCGCAGATTGTGTGGGAATAATTAATAAGCATTATTAATCTTGTTCTATTTTCGAGCTCAGCTAATTTAAAATAGTAGCGTTTAAGCAAATAAACACATTATCCTTCATGTAATTTGATAATACATTCTTAGGCTTTTTTTATTGTTAATATATTTTTTTAATTACATACTTTTACTGCTGTAAAAATAATAGCAGTAATAATATCATGTCACGTATTTTTTTAATGTTTATTTATTATATTATGTACAAATTTGATACAGTCAAATTTTTATTTTTTTTTCTTTTCAAATAAAACACGAAATTGATTAAGCACCAATAAACTTCCGAAAATACAAAATTAGGAAAATAGCTTCGTCGCAACTCTGAAGCCCTTTTGTTTTTTATATAAAATCTTATCGGAATGTATAAAATTATTTGTGTGTTCACTTCTCTTTTTTTTTTAAGTTATACTATATTTTTACGAAAGATATGCATTGAGATTAAAGTTGAAAGAATATCCTAAATATTCTGCTAAATACTTTACTTACCAATTTATAGAGACCCCAATATTTTTCACTATTGATATTTTTGTATCATCTTTGCTTAAATTGCACTAAATTAATGTTGATGATTGTCTTTTTTCATTAAATTCACATTGTTATCCTATCATAAATATAAATAATCAATTTTAATCAAATTAGTAAATCACTTGAATGTAAAGTCAACCAAAAACTTTTATATATATATATTTATTTATTATAAATATTTGTTCTATTTAATAGTTTTAACATTTTGAAAACTCAAATGAAAATCGATTAAGGTTAACAAAAACATATAGAAAAGATAACAGAAAGGAAATTTTTGAACTGAATATATTACAACTTTATACGGCCCACTTTTGAAATATTTTATTATGATTAAAGTAACATATTTTAGGCAAGCTTTATTGAAGTTACGTTAAATAAACCTCTTTATTTGAACCATGTTGTAATAACACAAGAGCAAATGTCAGCGCCTTCACACGAACGATGGCTCTACAAAGAGCTATGTAGTGTAGTCGCCTAGTTGTTTCAGAGTATATAGAGAAAATAAACTGGTTTATTATACTTATATATGATCTTTTATAAATGTTATATAATAAAATGATATTTAAAACATTTGGTTGAAAAATAAATATATGTCTTTTCTTATAGATACCATCAAGACAAAAGCTTTCTTTTTTTCTTTTTTTTTGTCTGTCTATACTATTAGCCCTGTTGGCTATTACAGCGTCACCGGGGGAGCGGGTGGGTCAGGAGACCAAATCTTAAAAAGGGGGGGCCAGTTCCCCATGGGCAACGACGTCCCGAGGGCGTCTCGGATTGAGACACGGACCTCGGCTCGGGGCGTCGTTAGTCAGGAGGGAAGCTAAGGAAATTTGGACACTAGCGTCCTCCGACGGCAGAACGCCGGAGCATCGGAGTACTTACTCAGTTGGGACCTCGTCTATACCGGTATAGACGGTGTATGTCTGTATGTTGTGTGGTGTCACTTATGCCAACGCGTACACGTTATTACCTACTGTGAACGCGTCGTCGGTGTCAACGAGCATCGACTTGGGTCTTCTTTTTCTGACTAAAGTAGTCTTACGTGGTCTATACTTTGCGGCGTCAGCCACTAGTGGGTTCGAGTATCGCTCAGCACGTTCATAGTGCTTTTGGGAAAGCCCCTTGAAGTACTGAGCGATGGTTGGAAAGTCTAAGTCTCTATGGAGATCGATATTGCGTACGAACCACGGCGCCCCGGTTGCAATCCGTGTAAACCTGTTCGAATCACCTGAAGGGGTTTCAGATTAGCGTGCGCCATAGCGGGACTCGCATATTATATGACGGAACGTATGCAAGCTTTGTACATTGTCACCTTATTGCGAAGGGACATTTTACTCCGCTTGCCTAACAGCGGATATAAACGACCTAATATGTAGGCCGCTCTGCTACGAACGGTCCTAATATGCGCAGTGAAAACTAACTTTCTATTTAACTTTACTCCTAGGTATCCTGCTTTGTCTTTTCAAGGTATCGGTTTATCAAAGAGAACCCGTTCGAAGAGCACCGAAACGCTTTTCTCAGGGTTTACCTCGATCCGCCATTTCCGCAGCCAAATCTAGATGAGTTGACTGCGGATTGGAGACGTTGGTATACCTCCCAGTGATCATTAGAGGACGTGTAAAGCGTGGTATCGTCCGCGTACATGGCAAGGTGCACTTTAGCTCGCGGCCTAGGAATATCGCTAGCGTAGATGGAGTAGAGGATGGGCAAGAGAATTTAACCTTGGGGACACCTGCCCTGATGGGGCGGGGGATTGACAAAACGCCTTCCACTCTGTAGCGAAAGGAGGGATTCGACAGGTAGTGCCGTATCATGAGTACGAGTCTGTCCGACACCTTGAACTGGTAGCTTGTACACCAGTCCATTGTCCATTGTGCCAGACCCTGTCGAACGCCTTAGCTACATCGAGGAAGAGCGCTCCTGTTTTATGCTTCTTGGCCCTCACAGTGGCCCCTATCAGTATGTGTTCCGTGAGGCGTTGAACCTGATTGGAACATGAATGGTTGGCTCTAAAGCCGAACTTCTCATTTGGGATGATTTTGAGTTTCTCGACTTCCGATCTAACTCTACAGAGGATGATTCTCTCATATACTTTCCCTAAGGAACTAAGAAGACTAATGGGAGGATAACTACTAAACAAAAGCATAGTCTTAAAATGTGACTAAATTTTTAAAACTTTTTGAATACAAAATACCGCCTGTATTATGTTATTTAAATGATTAAGAATTCATAAATTTAAAATATATGTGACTTATATACTTTTGTACTTATCTATATATACACCTTATTTATCTCTTCTTGAGACCATAGTTTTCATTGAACAACATAATTATGTAGTATTTGAAAGTTGTGTAGTTATTTTCAACTTTATCGATATAAAAAAAGTCACGTAAAAAAAGAAACATCGATTCAAACAGTATAAATATTTCTTGACGCTTCTTACTATTGAATGGAATATTACTTCTTACTTTATATTACTTCTTACTTCATATAACTACTTATCTTTTACGAGGTCACATGTACACAGATTTATTACGAAGTTGGCAATAAACTATGAGGGTAGTATTTTTTGTGATAGCGCATCTGTCGTATAGTTCTTGGTAATCTACTTGGATATTATATGTGAAAATATTTATCTCTCCATTAATTCTGTGCTAAAACTGATAACACCTTGAGATGTAATTTTGAAGTGATACCTATAACCATTCCAAACGGAAGCTTGGGAAAATAATTGCAACTAAATTTACTTTATTTTCTTATAAGGTTTTTATGATGTAATAAATATTTTAACTTATCTTATTTATTTATTGTTATTAAAAGTATTTTACTTGAATGTAATATTAAAATGTACACAAAAATATATTATAACATATTTATTTTTGTTTGTTTTTAGAAGGTAAGCCGAAAATATGTTTTTGCGATTTTGCAGAACAATTAACGTAAAATAAATAGACAAAATCTTTGCGGATAAATGCTATTAACTAATAACGATTACCTGCTTAACCTTTTTGGAAAGGACGAATATTTTATAAGTATACTTTTGATAAAATTAATGAAAATTTTGAATTCATTATATGACTTTACATTTCCTCATTTATAATTTAACTTTTAAATTCAAAAATGATTAATAACCGATTAAAAACGACAATAAATATCGTCTTTTATAAATAAACTGCTTTATACAAAAAATCTGATAAAAGTTATAGAAAACATTATTTTACAGTAAAAATATATTTGTATTATCAAAATTTACACAACCAGTAGCGTTGTATATATATATACAATGCTATATATAAATCAACATTTATTTGTTTTACTCACTTTACTTATGTTAGTTAGCACTTTACTTAAGGTTTTAACTGCAATTCTCATCACTCACTTAACTATTACTTCCGCACGCGTTCTAAATCTTCGATCAAAATACTTTTTATAAATATAGCATGCCCCAGTATTTCATATTTATTTTATATAAAACGGTAAAATAATTTCAAGAAATGAGAAGGTACATTAAATTCATAATGTTATAGTAAATTGAAATTGTAATATATTATGTTTATTTAAAGTGAATTTTAAAAATAAAATTGAAATTATCTGTTTTTTTAAAACAAAAAACAGTTGATTGAAATGCAGTTTATAGCTTTTCCAATGAATTTATGTAACCATTAACTTGGTGTGGTAATTTAGTTTAACATAATGAATATGTTTGTCAAGTTTATCTCGATAGTGACGAAGTTTAAATTGTGATGTAAAGTTTTAGCTTTGGCTTTCATTTTGAAAGTCATTATTCAAACATTTTAAATATTAATTAGTTAGACGCCTGCGTTCACTTGCGTAAGCCTTAATTAAGAATAGCCGCCTCTTCAAATAATGACATCACGTTTTAGTGGGTAAACTGCATTTGCAGGACTCCTACCTAACTCGTCTAATCCCGGCCCAACTCTGGGCTAGACCCCCTAGCATAACATAGAAAGATTTTGTGGCCCTGAAAAAGGACTTTTAATTATTAAAAAAAATAAGTTTAAGGCAATTTCATCATCATCATCATCATCGCGAGTCCCGACTCCAATGAAGAATTAGTTTGGTCTCAAAAAAGGTGACTCACGCCTCTCGGACTGACGACTACTACGACGACCACGACGACGACTACGACTACGGTTAGTACGATGACGAAACTAAGCCTTCTTCTCGGTCTTCTTGGGCAGAAGGACCGCCTGAATGTTGCGCAGTAGGTACGCCTCCCTGGGTGATGGTGACACCGGAGAGGAGCTTATTCAACTCCTCATAGTTCATTATGGCCAGCTGGAGATGTTTAGGTATGATCCTAGTCTTCTTGTTGTCGCGAGCCGCGTTACCGGCCAATTCTAACACTTCGACCTCGCCGCCGCAGTGTTGGAATTGGCCGATATATCCATAAACGATTTCCTAATGTTAAAAAAAAGGAATAAATATATAATTGAAGTTAAATGTGCGTTTGCCATTGAATTCCTTCTAAAAAACTGAACCAATATTTATGATTTTTGTGTGTTTGAATAAACTATCTAGATTCCAACCAATTAATCTAGTAAGTCGCACTGCTATATGAAGCTTATTGGGTTATTGGTATTATTGAAAGTAATAGTAAAATAGTAATAAAAAAATATAGTTGGTATTATTGATAGTAGCTTTAATGAATTTTTCCAAACATGATAAGTCAATCCAAGTACTTAAATGAAGGGAATCAATGTCCGTTAACAAACGTCAGCAATTTTATATTTGAATAATCCTAACAACGGTTCATTTAAAATTTCTAGTTTTAGCTTTATTTGGTAGTTTACTTTAGAGAGGTATAATTCAATTTACTGCTGCCTGTTTGCCTAAATTTATTCGGTGATGTTTAACATAAATTATGAGTTGTTAGTCGCGAAATAATCGGTGCAGTATATTAATGTTAAGTTATATTTAATTTATGCATTTGAATATTAAAATATTTGACACAGTATTTACATATAACGTTCTGAATCTAAAAGACTTAAAACAAACAGTCAAATGGTTAATTAAAACCTTTCTGTACTGTTTGTGTTTCTTTTTAGCAGTATTTGTATGTCAATCACCAAATAAGTGCAGAAATGTGTCCAGTTTGATACGTACATAAATATTTAATAACATTATTGTAGTTCGTATATTTTTAAAATATTTATTCATAGTTACTTTGAAGTTCGTAAGTACTATGCAAATGACATGTAAACACCTTATTTGTGTATAAAAAATATTTTTTTAAGTAAATAGTTTGTTTTTTTTTTTTTTTTTTTTATCTGTTAATAGCCTCCTGCAGCAAAATTAGTGTCGTTAAGACAAAAATGGTTATTATTATTTGGAACAAGCTAAATATAAAAGTTTGTAAATGGTATTTATTTATGTCTTTGTGGTATTAGTAAAGAGGAAACGTTTGAGCATTATTCATTAATTTCAAACCTCAAAGAGCATATTATTGTTCTTATTTGACCTCGAGGTTTTGTATTATTATATGTATAGAAATATAACAATCTTTCACCTTAGCAGAACATACACTCATTTCTATAACATTTAGAATTTAGTTTATTTCACCTTCTTACGTCAAATCTCTAAAATATAGCTAAGTTATTTTACAAACAATTAACAAAAGAATTTTAAGAATAACTACAAGGGGTCGTGGATGAAGGGCTAGCCGTATCCACGACTCCGCCAATAAGGCGAGGAAGGAGCGCCGCGGGGTTTTTAGTGGGTACACCATTTTCGGGAGTCCCACACACGCCCCTCGCTTCCCCCGCGAGGGGTACGGTGCGTAAAGCATTTTCCCCGTGGAAATAAAAAAAAAAAAAAAGGATAACTACAAGACATCTGGAGCGTAATATTTTTTTGTCAATTTTTAATATTTTATCTCGATTATATATTATTATTTGTGCTGTTGGTTTTGAACATATTAAATCAATAAATAAATTAAGCGATAGATATTTCTAGGCATTTTATATAGTAATATTTTAGAACATATTACATAGATAAAAATATACTTGTTTGTATATCAGCAGCCATACATATGAAGACTTGTGTAATTCTTCAAATGATGGTTACGATAATAATTAATTTTTTAAACTAGAAATTAACATTTAAGATAAAAGTTTTTGAGAGGATCGGTTATATTTTTTTCTAAGTAGACCTTTTAAACCTTTCAATATATTGCTTTTGTTAGAAATAAAAAAGGAATGTATTTTGAAAATCATCTTCGTATAAGGGATGAATAATATTTTTTATATATCCAAACATGATATGGACTTTTGGAATAGAACTAATTTGATATATGCATATTTATTATAATATTTTAAGATTACATCACGGGAATTATATCACGGGATTATATCACGGGGATTATATCACGGGAATTCTGAATTACCAACCTTAAATGCTAATGACAAAACTCAAGAGAGGGTCACGTCCCTTCACTTAACTTCACTAGTTAATCATTAATATTACAGCCGACATTTTGTAATTTTCGTACAAATTATGCAAAAAAATAACAGAAAAGAAAAGGATGAATTTAAAATGAATTAAGAATTATTGTTTCAACTGTAAGTCAGTAAAGGTATTATAAACAAGTTTTTCTATAGTACAGAAATATAATAAATTGACCGTTTAAGTTTCAATTTACTTATATTACCTAGTCCATAAATATTGTGACAAAGAAAAAAAATTTTTATTGCAAATAACATTTATTACTTTTACAGTGCGTTAGTTTAATACACAAATATATCTGGTGTTGCAGGCGTTCATAGGCCACGGTAATCACTTATCATCAGGTGGGCCGTACGGTTTCTTGCCACCACCGTGTATAAAAAAAAACCATTAAAATATAAAAAGCTTATTCGAAGTGGTGTCTCTTGGCTGCAAAACAGTCCTTTAAACGTTGAGACCAGTTATCAATAAGAGCACGCGCTCTTTCCATGGGGAAATTCTTCACAGCCAATCGTATGGATTGTTTTAGGGACTCCACTTTATCATGGCGTTTAGAGCAAGCTGTATTCTCTAAAACTGTTCGCTGCCAACCAAGACTTCGTGGAACGAGCTTTATGATCCGGCGCCGAGTCTTGGTGGAAGTACCATACTTGGTTATTTATTGAATATGGTGTTAAGGGGCTTAACTACCTTCTCAAGAATGGTTTTTTGATACACTTGTGCCGATGTTTTGATACCTTTTTCACAAAAATATGGCTCAGTCTCTTCATAGGTAACACCCCAAAATACCATCACTGAAGTTGGATAATGCCCACGTTGCACTCTGTCGACTAATTGGGAAACGTTCTTAGAACTTTAAGCATAAATACGGTCATTTTGTTTGTTAAAATGTTGCTTAATTGTAAAAATCTTCTTATCCGTAAACAAAATTTTCTGTGACCTTCCTTTGCGTACTGCTTCAGTATTGGTTTAGATTTTACCATCCTATTCATCTCTAATTTATCAGTTAAAAAATTACCAGTGCGTCTCTTATAGCCTGCAAGTCCGAAGTCATCATGTCTAGGTGCTACCTTCATTTTCCAAGATAAACTCTTATGCTTTCGGACAGGATTTCGAACTCTTTCTCTTACTGCTTTGACCACCTTTTTCCTGCGATCACTACGCGGACAGCCACTGCCACAGGTTTCAAATTCAAACGTAATATATATATTTTTTTTAATATTAACAGTATTTATAGCCAGACTAAGCATATCAGGAAATAGCTAAAATGCTTAAAAAGTAAGCGTTTTGAATGTTTATGAGATTTTTTGTCTAATCATATTTATTGTATGTTTATTCAAAATGAACTATATCTAAGCGAAAGTATTTTTTTTTTGTAAATACCTTTACCTTTACCATACCTTTGCACTTTTAAACATTAGTTATGTACCTAAATATTAAGTATTTTCATAGAATATGATAATTATAAATTATGTAACATCGATATGTAACATTTATTAATAGAGTATATATGAAATATTTAGTATGTTAAAAATACCACGAGACGGAAATGCAATGAACTCTATTAGTTCTCTAGTAATAGTAATATATATTTTAGTTGATAATAATTTAATGACAAAGAAAATATGCAGTTAATTAACATTGGAGTGCTTTTACGGTGTAAGAATGATACGGTTTTAGAATATTTTTGAATGTCTTTTAAGCAGTATATCGTAATGTTTTACATTTCAATGCAACTTATAGCGAAGACAGTGATAACAAGTTAGGATTCCCTTCTATTTTATAGAAATAAATATTGTCTGATCTGATTTTAATAAACTAATAATAAATATTTTCTAAACTTTTTCATTTTTTTTTAATTAGCTTGTACAATATTATTATTAGGGCAACATCTCGTTGATAATATTGCTACCAACTTAACTTAATTAATTATGAATATTCTCATTTCGCCAACGGTTTCGTCCTTGAGGACTTGTTAACGAGAAAGAAATTGTTAACTATACCTGCCAGCTTCTTAAAGTATTTTTTTTATCACGTACTTTAAAAAAAAACTTATGAATTTAAAAAAAATATATCTCTTATGAAAATGCTGTCAACAAGTTATAGCATCGTCCTTTATGGTAAATTATACCTTCGACTTTACTCTATTTTATTAAGAACCCAAATATTATAGTTTTGTCAAATAATTGTCACACAATATCTGGTATTATTAGAAATAATATATAAAGTGAGTTTATGTCTGATAATGACTGAGTAAACTCATGTAAATACTTTTAGATTAATTATTTTCCGTTCGTGTTTCGTGAAATTGTACTTCCCTTATTATTGAATATCTGTATTTAATTAGGAAGTAATTAGACCATTTAATTAGCCACGTAATTAGTGAAATTATTATAATTAAAATAATTCTGTTTTGATTATAATAATAGTTTTTTTATGATCTATTCTAGTATACCGTAAATATATTCAGGTTAAAACCTTATTTTTGTTATGATAATATTGTAAAAACATATTTAATATTCACTTTGTTCTAGTTTTCAACAAGCTGGTGGTAATTTGAGCTCTGCTTAAAAACATTTAAAAATTTGTTGCTATCTTTGAAAAATTTGAAGTGATGGAGGAGTAATTCACAAAAAGAGATTGGCCTTCTAGGTTTCTCAATGACATCAAAGAATGAAAAACTTTTATCACGAAAATAAATAACATGAAAACAATCAAATAACGGGTCTGGTTGTAAAAATATTTACATGTATATAAATAAGTGGATAAGCAGCAATATTTTCCAAATAGTTTACAAATTTCATAAAAGTTTTGTTTATAACTTTCTTTCATTTCTTATTATCAAAACAAAATCAAAACTTCCGAAATGTAGGTATCCACTATTTTTTTTTTTGTAGAAAGTCATTTAAACTTTGTCTTGTTAAGATTAAAGGACATGAAAGATTCGTGCTAAGAATTATAATCATTATTATCTCAGTTAAGCTCATCATAATTATTATAACTGAGTGTAATTTTCCAGTTCTAAGCGATAAATTATCTTAACAAAGAAACGATATCTTATCTTAAGAAATAAATAAACAAATATAATATATATTATTATATTTGTTAAAGTTGTCATGAATTTTATTAAAATTAAATAAGTAACATACATTTTTTTATGCATGAAAATTTTGCATTTATAATTAAATAAAGTCATTAAAAATTACTCGAACAGTTAGATTTATTATTAATGTATTAATTACGCTGCGCTTCAACTGGAACCACAAATCCCGGGACTAAATAGGCGAGAATAAATATACAAGTTTTGTTTGTCCTTTGTGTTAAGCTCCACACGGATCTCTATGGAATAAGACACGTCCGAAAAACATTTGCTAAATACTTCTTTCTCTAAATTAAGGTTACATTCAAAGCGCATATGAAGCGCATTTTGTCCGCATGTGAATTTAATTTAAAATGTATGTCTATGGAATCAAATTTTTCTACTGAGTACTTTTATAAGTACTTTAATAACTTATTTATAATTTAACTTCATTGTAAGATTTTTCATACTCACACATACACACATACAACAGAAGTTTAAATTAAAATTACACTAACGAATTGTTAGAAAAATAGCTTCCAAATCTTTGTACAAATATTATTATTGCATTGTTTGATAGAACAAAATCTGAGACAACAAGAAAATATTTTATAAAATAAGAAAATGTACAACATGTAAAAATAATATAGAAGTAAAGATTCCGATTTTTAAGAATTTTATTATTGTTCCGATAAAGATAAACAATCTTATAACTGGTTATGAAAATTGTCTCTAAAATATATATTTCTTGTAGTTAGGCTTAGATTTGTTGATTAATGACGAGATGGACAAGGGCGATGCTTAGTAAGTTTGGAACTACATCTTTTAAATAGGAGCAAAATTTTAATAGACACGTTAGTAAGCTAACTGTGCTTTTACAATTCACTCTCTTAGGAGTAAATGTAAAGGAGTGTTCCTTTCGTGTACCACTTTAGTTTGGGTGGCCTCCTGATTATCTATTTGACGCTGATAGCCTTTATAATTAGTGTTGTCGCCTGCCTAGGAAAGTGTATTTTAAGGTGAGCACGTCTACAGCTTTGGAACCTTTTTGGAGAAAGGACAGATTGAGTGGTCACGATCAGACTTGTCTATGACTGAAAGCCTTGAGAGTTTACTAGTTTTATAGTGCCATTGTTAGATGACTTCAGAGGTATGACTTTCGTATAAGGGTCCAAAGCTCGGCCTTAGCTAATTTAGGCAATCATTTTTCCGTTGTCAATTGGCGGTTCTGAGCCTTTCTCAGATTACTAATGGCGGACAGATCAAAATGGCACAGTAAGGGATTCTACAGTTTTTTTTGAGTTGATCTTCTGGGGTATATAAATCTTATATTTAACAATTTGTAACAATTTTAATATGTATACCTATAGTAGTTCAAAAATTACTTGAAACTTTATCCAATAAAAAAAACTTGTTTTCTTTTTTAAATTTTGGCTATTTTGCAAGTGAGGGTGAATTTTTATAAGTTTGAATCATCATATATTTATTTTAATGTTCGGAGATCAAAGATCAACGAATACGAATCAAAAGATTTTCGATTTTATTTATGAGAATATCAATGAACATTGCACTTAGTAATGTAGTAATAAACACAAAATGGACACAGGTTTCTGTTTGCTTTAATAATCTGACATCGCTCAATTAATTATCATAGATTGCGTCTTACAAACAAATCAGGTTCGTTTATTAGGCGGCATCCTAAAATGGCTCTAAAGCCTAAATAAAACGAAAACAAACAAGTCTTGCGTTACAAAAGCACTTAAGCACCTTATAAAAAAATAATACTACCCGATGCGAGATCTATTCTAGTTTTGGTCTTGCTTCAATATATGAGACCTTTGTCTTGGTCTTGCAACAAGACTTGCAAACTTTATTGGAGCAAAAAAAGTGTTAGAAAAATTTGTTCTGTTTGAAAACGTCTTTAAACATGTATAGCCATGTTAAGCTTCTTTAAATTTATATAAATATAGAATGAAAAATAAACCGATACGGGCAGGGATTCGAACCCGCGACCTCCGGCAAATCGTCCCTCAAAATTTGCTCTTGCTAGTTTTGCTAACTTTCCTAAAATAATTTCCTTTTTTAATAACAAAAGGAGAGTATTCGGGAAATCTGTGTCAAGGATCAGACTAAATAGCTCTTTGGAATAGATGCTGCAGACGACGCATAGAGACGCTACATTTTTATGCAAAGCCAAGCACTTCGCTACACGGGGTTAAATGTATGTTTTAGCGAATGCTGGGGATCACTGGCCATGCACCATGAGAGCAGTATTACATAAACTCCGAATCTGTGCCTTATACGATGCTTAAAGACAGAACATAATTGTTTAAATATTACATATGATTATGGTTATATTGCGCAATTTCTAACGTAGTGATATTTTTATACATTATTGTTTTTTAAAATAAAAGTTTTAAGCAGTATTTTTTTTATAGGAACATCATGCCTTCAAATAAAAATCTCTAAAACACTTTATTAACATTATATTATATTAATTTTTCAAATAGTTCCAAATATTACATATAAAAATAATAATACTTGTTTAAAATTGTTGGTTTAAAATCCGTTTTCATTCAAACGTTTTAATAATTTATAGGAAGAACTTTACTCAATTGAAATAAAACTCTCAGCTACGTTATTGAAAAATGACTGCATGAAAAATACTTTTCAAGAAAGAAACATATAGAGAGAATTTCTTTATAAAGTAATATTCTTTGAAATATTAATAGAATATTTTAAGATCATAAGCACATTATTAGGAACAAAATTCTAAATCATACATAAAAGAATCTAAAGTATTGTTTTATGTTTTTTATAAGTATGAAAGGCATCTGAAGATTTATCATAAATCATTTACCATCAAATCATACCATTATAGACCGAATTTTTTTGCTCTTTCTTTTTTTTAAATAATTAAATTATGTCAGTAACAACTCTATGGTATTTTGAAGTATATTAATAAATATTTTACAATTTTAGGCCTGTTAAATTATTACTCTCCATTAATACTACAACTTTCAAGTATAACGTACCACAATTTCAAAGTGTTACAGTGATTACATTACCATAAAACCAAGGAATAATGTGGTGACAAACTTCTTTTAACGAGATCAGCCCTGACTTTACAAGGTAATAAAGTTGAGTTTGCCTGAAATTTACCGTTGTTTGTTACTTAAACTGGATAAAAAATATTTAGAAAAAAGTGTGTCAGCTAAAGCCAAAGAATGATAGGAGAATATTAAAAAATGACACATAAACTGCTAAAAAAGTGAGTCTGCTGCTAAGGGTGCATACTACCCTGCTATTGGTGCAGCAAGAAAAAATATTTTTTTAGTAATTTAGGTGTACCTGAGATCAAGTCAACTAAAATAATTGACATAAATAGTTTCTACAATCTTATACCTAGGCTTGCCATGAATATTGCAACAAAGAAAAAAAATTTTGTTTAAATTGCAAATAACATTTATTACATTTACAGTATGTTAGTTTAATATACAAATATAAAACAATTAAAAATATAAAAATTAATTCGAAGTGGTATCCATTGGCTGCAATACAGTCCTTTAAACGTTGAGGCCAGATATCAATAGAAGATCGCGCTCTTTCTTCACTTCACTGTCAACCGTATGGATTGTTTCAGAGAATTGTTATCACGGCGTTTAGAGCAAACTGTACTCTCTAAAACTGTCCATAAATCATAATCCATCGGATTCAGATCGGGATTATTTTTTTTCAGAAGGGATTAGACGACGGCCAGTCTTTAGCTCTAATGAAGTCCGAGACGTTCGCTTCCACTAAGACTTCATGGACGAAGCTTTATGAACCGGCCGGGCCCCGAGTCTTGCTGGAAGACCCTACTTTGATATTGAACATGGTGTTATTAAGGGGCTTAACATTTTTCTCAAGAATGGTATCTTGATACACTTGTGCCGATGTTTTGATACCTTTTTCACAAAAATATGGCTCAGTCCTTCATAGCTAACACCCCACTAAACCATCACTGAAGTCGGATAATGCCCACGTTGCAATCGGTTAAAAATTACAGATTCCAAATTCAAATGTATTTTTTTTATTTTTTATTTTAACAATATTTATGGCCATACTAAGTAATTTGCAGGATTTAGTTTAACAATAAGGAAAATTTATACACTTTGCAATTTAGAGCATTAATACGAGAGTGTGAAAAGTTCTGTGTGGTCTAACTTACCAACCTTTGTAAAAATAATAGGTTTTTAAAGTAGACAGGGTTCATAGGCCATCTTACTACATTATAAAAATGCCTTTAAAATGATTTACTGATATCACCATAAAAAGAGAGATTAGATTAGACTAGCACTACACTAATCTAAAACTGATTATGAAATCTCAAAGAGATGAAAGAAAATGTATATTAATAAAAATGTTTCTTAATTTGATATCATAAATACTTAATGTAAATGAGCTAAAACAAGTAAAATATTTCATTATAAACGCCCAAAGCCCATTAAAATTATTATTAATATATATTATAATAAAATGTCAGAACTAATAGACTCATCTCATTCATATTTACAAATTAGTCCATCTTATAAACTTATTAAATAAGCCGATGATAAATGATTTTAGGTCTTTAAATTGCTTTTAAGGAAAAAGCTCAATGGATTTCAATAAATAATCAGATTTGTATATAAACTAATTTATTTAGTATTTAATGAAAAGGAAAGCATACCTTTATAATTATTTCCATTTTTACAAACAAATAAATTACTCATCATTAATTTCTTAAATTAAATGAGTTTTATCCAATTAGGTATAATTTAACTTAATATTCGAACACTATGTTATTAACAATTCGAATTATAGATTTCTGATAGCTTCCTGGTTCTCACTGATATATTATAAATATATATTTTTTTATCTGCTTACTTATTAATCTTTATAAGCTAATTTACCTAGTCTAGTTATGGCTAGTTCTGTTATAGTTAAAATATCCGATAATTTTGACCAGAAGTCAAAATTAATTAGACCAGAATACAAAAGAGTATTTAAAATTTGTATTTGCTAATAAACAGCAAATTTTTTTATTGATAAAATTGGTATAAATACTTAATTATAATTATTTTATTTATTAAGGTTTTTAATAATTTAGTTTTTAAATTTATCGACATTTTATTAATATATATGTGAATTACTTTAAATGGCAAATTTAAGAAATTTATTTTAGAAAACCAAGTTATAATAGACAATTTAAAGCCAGTCCTCTGGAAGAAATTTTTACTGCTACGGTTGAACTAGTCTTAATAAAGCTGAAAAATAGATTAAATCTACCATGTATTTACTATGGCTTGTTAGCGAGTATTTTAAAATAACAACATCTGTAATCAATATTTTACAATCAATTTCCAAGTTTAATTCTTGCATAAAACTACTTACGTCTACAAAAAGGTTCACATTTCTTTGAACATCTTATCTCTATTTAAAATCTTGCCATGTGAAAATATTTTTAGCAAGAAGACACATTTAATTGTTCATTATAATTATTCAACTATAATTAAAAGAGCATAAAGATGCATTGCTTAAATATTATGCGTTTAGCAGTGACTTACTTATAATTTAAATGTGGTTAAATAAATAAAAATTTTCGTAATTGGTTAGTTATAATATAATTTAAATGCTACAAGGAATACGTAAAAAATATCGATGTTAATATATTTTTTATTTCTTCACGCATACCTCAAATTCACATCAAATTCTTTATCTTGTACGAGGTCACATACATACACGAATTTATTAAAAAGATGCCTACGAGAATCATATTTTTATGTGTCAGCGCACGGAACGTGTATAGCGCATCGTTATCTACTTTAATATCATATATGAGAAATATCTTCCTCTTCGTTGACTCTTGTGTTATGGTGCCAATATATTGGTTACATTTTACTGTTTTCCTTGTCCAATATTCCATTTAGACAGAAATAACAGTAACTGATTTGGAAGGACTAATTTTAATTTAAAGTAAAGTTATTGTGAATCGGGTGATCATTTCAAATTAGTGGTCTGATATTACTCTTCTAATCGATTTCAAAATTTCTTTTTGATTTTTAAATATTTTGTAATCAAAGATATAGATTTATGTGCGACATAATAAGTACGCTATCCTATTAGTGACCGCTTTGATATATGGTAATTAAATGTTGAACGCCGTGCCTCTACTGTAGGATTTAAAGTAGTGCTGCGAAAAAACATTTTTTAATGTAAATTAAATATGAACCTCTGTTTTACAACAAATCTGTAGATGGTAGTAATAAAATACGATTTAGTGTAAGATTTAGTGTAGGAATCCCCTGACATTGATCCCATAAGCAATACACAAGCAGTAAACCTTACAACATCTCTAGTCGCTATGTAATATTTCAGTCTTATAGGATTTAAGAAGAAAAAATGGGAAGACTTTTAGTTTATAAAAAATATTTATTTTCTAGTTAGCTTATAAAAAAACATAAAATTTTAGAGGTCGTTTTAGTATTTGAAATTAAAAAAAAATATTTTTTTTTTGTGTCAATTTGACAAAAACCTTGTTTTTGTGTAAATTTTTCAAAAATCTTAGGTTTAATGTATTGAAAGAGGAAAAAGTATATTTAATAACCTTTTTTGTAGGCTTTTTATTGTTATTCATAAATAATGAATGTGTAGATTTTTTCTTTGTGATATTTCATTATATAAATATAGATTTTTTTCCTTATGATGCTATGCAATAATCTTATGACATACCGGGCAGAATTATTGCGCCAGATAAGTGGATTCCGAAACTCAAAATCACTATGTATAAATATATTATAATTCAATACTGTGAACCTTTATATTACATGTGCACACATCAAGAAAGTAGGTACCAACTAATAAAATAGAATTTCAGTAAAGTTTTCTTCACATAGCAATTACGAAGTTATTCCAAATACCGTGTAACATGAATTTTGAAACTGTGAGTAGAGAAGACAACTTGAACCAGAAAGTTCTATAGAACATGCAAAGCAAATTATCGGATCGCAATTAGTTTGTATCAATTAAATAAGAACTATATTCCACCAATCTTAGTAAATGGCGTTGCATATTACAGTAAGATAAAAATAACTTATAATTACAATTATTTCGAAACATAACCGATATGGTTCGAATTTGATTTGCAACTAGGAAACAAATAATAAACGGGACAGGCTTTTTCTAAGTTTAATGTGAATGTAACAAACTTCACATTAAACATGATATGATACAAAGGACCAAAAGGCTAAAAGGACAAAATATGGTAGGTATTTAATTGAATCGGTTCGAATTACATATATTATGTCGAACCTATACTTAATCTATTTTACAGAATACTAAGTTACTCAAGGCGGTAAATGTCTTGGCCACTCCGTTGGTAAAGTTTTATTTGAAATAGTTTCTCAAAAGTTATATTAAGGTATTAATAAGCCATTAGTATGTTACGTTAGACAAGCATTAAAATCTAAGCTTGATCTTGTCTACAGTACGTAAGACTTGTAATGTTTTATGATATGAACCGTTTTGCTTTTAGTACCTAATTTGCTAATTAGAAAACATTTAAAAACAGACCATACTGTTTGGAAAATGACGAATCACCTAACATGCCTAATGCTTATGATGTTATACATTTTTTTCACCTGTATTATATATTTTCGTAAATTATTTGTTTGTTTTTTTTTGACAACAGCTTAAAAAATGATTTTCAAAAATGAGTATTTAGTACACCTTAATTATATTTCGTTCATAACGTAAAAAAAGAGCAAAACTAAAACAAAAAAATAAGACAAAATAACTGAAAATTCATCTTTCAATTTAATTTAATACTTTACCCTAGATTAAAAAAATAAGATTTCAAATTTTATAATTAGGATGACAAAATAAAATAAAAGCGTGTTAGTTAGATATGATAAATAGATTTGGGTCGATATGATATTTTTTTTTTGTCTCCAGATTTTCCTAATTTAATGACCCAATTAAATGAGTAAATATAACAGGTGTATTAATAATGCTTTTGTTGTTCAAAATATTTCTATTTTAATTTAGTAAATATAATCGTCTTGTTTATGATTATTGATTTAAAAAATTAACCCTTTAAATTCGAATAGCAAGTCTGATCAGAATATACAAACGTTGATATAGTCCGCGCTCAAATTCATGTAGGTTAGTTTATTTTACCAGCAAACCTGGATACTCTATGTGATACAACTATGGTAGTTTCGGCTCATGTTACATTGTTATACATTTATGGGGTAAGAACTATTGAAACCTCAATCTCTATTTATGCGGCTATCAAACTATAGAATGATGCGGTCATTTCTCGGAACATTGATAATGTGCGGGATCCTTGTCCTTTCCGAGAATGGGTAACTTTGGTTATTGAAATATTATGTGAAATATTATCGAAACAAGGAAGAATAAAATACTTATAATATATAAAAAGTAACATCAGAAGATATTAGTGACCCTTGAGAAGTCAAAAGTAACTGCGCTCTATTAGAAGAAATAGATACGTAAATGCTTCTGGTTCAGTTTTAGATCATTATAATTACTTATAAATTTTTAACTAAATAGAAACTTAAGAATTTTAATTTAGGTTTAATAAAAAGTAATTAATATAGTATATACTAATATTAGTAGTAGTATATATAAACATTATTTTGTACACTTATTCAAAACTTTCTAGATATAGCGATAAACATACTAATAATATAAAAAAAGAAGGATTTAATATGTTTCTTGTGCCTAGTACTATTTATTGCCGTTTATAAATAGTTGTTTATAACCTTCAGGTTTGGTTAGCGATTAAAAAATCTTATTTTTGATAATTTAACTATTTGGTAGTCTTTAGAACTATTTTATCAAAAATCGGCATTCGGAAGAGGCAATAATAGCAACGTTGCTGAATCTTTTTACAGAATTACTTGGAGATTAAGGAATGGATAAGAAGGAATTCGTTGAATTCAATTTGGGGAGGATAAGAAATTCGTGATAGATACTTGTTTAAATAGAAAAGGTTCCTAAAATTTTATTGACATAAAATACAGTCAATTTTAATATAATTTTCAATATATATAAAACAAATTCTATTTCAAATATTTACAGTAGAAATGAATAATATAAACCTCACAAATTATATGCGAAAAATTTTTTTTTTTTTATATACGTTCTGCAGTACTATCTTTCATAAAAACCAATGTTATTAGAAGTCCGAAATTCGCTGTAAGATAAAATTCGCTATAATTATAGAAACTCCAAATATTTTTCAGGAACCAAAATATATAATAATCTACACATCTCAATAAGAAAGGTGGTTTTGAAATAAAACGACACCTCCATCTCGTCTTACCGTGAACACGATTGCTGCAAAGCATTCGAAACGTCGGGTTAAATTTAAAATGTAAATTTAAAATTTAATTAATTATACGCGAATTAAATCTGTAAAAATAGTTTTATTTCAATTTCTTTTATTCCCTTATATCGATAAGATCTAATAAAAGAATGAAAAAAAACAAGTAAAGAAATGTAGTGTATTTTTAACTTTTTATATCACAATTTCCGTAATTATAAAGAAAAATAACTTGAAATATATTAAAAAACTTAAAATAACACTTTTATATTCTCTGCAATCTTAATTCTATTCATTAATAGCAGTTAATAAAAATCACCATGTATCCAGTACAAGTATACGAATGACGAAATAACAACACGGCTTTCGTCCTAACAATGAATACACTTTAACTACAAGAGATATATCTGGATTTATGAAAACAATCTTTTATATTTAACTAAAGGACCAAATACATATTATAGTTGATTTATAAAATACATAAATCGAATTTCGTAGTGATATAAATATTATTTGATTTATTTGTAATTAGAAGTTGCAAGTAACTTTATTGGTCGAATGTAAAAAAAAAATATTTTGAAAACTGTTTCATGTAATGTACACATAAAGCATATAATGTAGGTACAGATTCCCGACTACGGGATAAAAAACAAAAGGGGGTTACCATCTCGCACCATTTATTCGGAAGTGGGCGGAAATCCTACTAATACGTTTTTCCAAGAAGGGTTCAGGGCGATTGGTCCTAAAAAGTTTGACAACTCATTGCGCGGAACCCGTATAATTTTAATCAGAGCAAGTGGATAGTGATTAAATTACAGATTTTACATTAGGAATTTTTTAGATTTTCTCAATATGTGTAAATCTTTTTTGTTAGACTTTTTATAGATAGACAAAGATAGAGAAAGTGTGGATATCATCTCGTTTTTTTATATGAACATACTAAGCAAATAAGAATAACAATGATAATTAATATTTATTCTGTCTTTAAATTCGAACTTCAATATCTAAATAAAAAAATGGCTTATTATTAGAAACTAACAAACAAGTTGTTAGTTTATAATAATAATCTCAACAATCTCATGACTTGTTTTCTACGTTTATAAAGTTCAAATCATATTGTTGTAGATTTATTAAATACGGGTTTTTTAATCCGAAATCCTAAAAGATCCTGTTATGAAAACTCGACAATTATGTAGGTGTGGTGTCGACATTGATTGTTTAAAGGATCCGTGTTCTCTTAGAGAACGTGACTTAATTTATAAAATAATATTATGTAGATAAAGCATATTAAAATTGAATAAAATTATTGGTTAACATAAAATAACTTGCATGTGAAGGCAATTGAAATATTCAATAAAAAGAAATCATTTAATATTATATAATATTTAAATAAAAGATGTCAGTGCATTTATAGTCTTTTTTATTACAATAAAACTTTTATCCACTTAATTATTATTTCTGTAAAACCTAAGTCATTTTTCTATAAAAATTATATCTTCTTCGTACTCTTTATTCATATAAGCAGCTCAAATTACATTCATATTTTTCGCTCAAACAGTATGTTACATAGAAATTTCATTTCTGTAGATAATTAAAATATTTATAATTTTAATATCATCGATTTCTTATTATCTGTCAAATTCGTAGACAAGGTAAATTATTTATCTGTTGACAGCTAACTGCAATATCTTAATTAGTCTGTGACATTTCTTTTTGTTTAAGATATTGAATGTTGCCAGCTTAAGCTAACTTTATAGTCCCCAAAATGATATTAAAAATATAAACATTTTATTAATAATTACTATTCTAAATTTCATCTATTAATCATTATTAAGGTTAGCATATCGCTAGATATTTATTTAAAAGTAGCTGTCATATTGTTTCAGAAGTATAGTTGCAGCCAACGTTGTTTTATTGTTATATTTATTAGTACAACAATTTGTTATAAATTTATTACACTCGTTTCTTTCTTGAGATAAGTAGTGCATTGTTCTTAAATTATTTAAATATTGGTCTTCATCCGATTAATATCAATTTTACCCACATTTCGTGTAACGCGGCTGTGCATAGCCACATTGTTTGCTTATTATGCATATTTTGAGTATAAAATTCAATGTCGTGACCTTTAGAGTCTTTTTTTCTTTCGGAAGCACTTCCGAATTGAATATCTTATTAGCCTTCGGGCTAATAATTTAATATGGAATCATTATAATTCCTATTGCCGACATTTCCCGGGCAGTTTCAAAGTTTGTTGGAACAATATTTCTATTTGTCCTGATTCGACCCTGTGAGTCGACATAGGCTAATAATATTACTTGCGAAGCCTTTTTCCTCCATAAGGAGGTTTTTTAGTTTCTACCCTAGAAGATACGGGTAAATTTATAATTGGTTCGCGGGGGTAGACGTGAATCTTCGGAGCGTCGTCCTGTTGGTCCTGTATCCTGCTTCCTGACTGGCTGAGTTCGAGAAGCTCGTTTTTATTGTAATCCCGAGTTTATGGTGATGTACAAAATTTATTTATACCAACAATCAACACTTCCATTTTCAAAACTTTTATAAAGAACAAGTGTTTGACTGTGATTCTCCAGTACTGACAAGCAGGAGGATCATATATATGTCTTCGCTTGTTAATTGTCAGTGGCGCCTAGGATATTACTATTTTAGTAATGAATATATATATAATTTAAAATAAAGTATTGTCTCAAGTAACCCACCGCTGAGTCTAGCTGGCATTCTTTTTTGGCATTATGTCATTGTTTAAGACATTCTCCTTATCTGTATTAATTTATCAATTATAAGGTTTCATGTTTTTTTTGTGTATGATTAAACAATAAATTATTTACACATAAACCCACTTTTATTATTTTTGTAACAAGTATTAAAAAGATTTTTTCATATTGATGTGCAATCCCCAAATTAGATACTGTAATAAGATCTACATACGTTTCCCTTATTGGCTTTTCTGTAAGCTTTCCAAAATTATATACATTTGTCCCTCGTCTCAAGGCTTACGCGTTTTCCCTTTTGTTATGAATGTCAGTTTGTTAGAACCGATACTAGATACAATGGTCATCTGCTCTTTTGTCCCCTTACAAATAAAAACTCACAATCCAATTTGATATTTATATATATTGTCCTGTTACAAAGTTACAAAGTAGGTATTTATTAATATTCAAACCAAACCATACAAACATCAAAGTTCATCTTCATATCCAAGCTCAGAACAAGTACCAACGAGCGTTGGATTTTTAAGTTGTAAATCGTATATTTCTTAAAATATATTATTATTTCCAATTAAGTAGAAGATAAGCTCTAAATTGTGAAACGGCGGAAGTAAATTTTATATAGTACTATTTGTGTGCTTTTTTTGTATACTCTTAGCTCCATTAGTTTTTTAAAAGATATCCATTGCAATTTCTTGTTCAGCTTAAAAATGTATCGACTAATTAGCATTTCAATAATTTCAAGATTATTAAAAGAAATATATAAATTTATTTTATTTTGATGATATTTATATATGTATTTAAATAAAAAGAATTGTACAATAGCGTAAACGTGTGATGTAAAATACAAATATACAGAACAAGTAATGATTTAAAGTTCATTTCCATAATTCATTCAGTTCATCTTAACAAACTTGAGTGACTCCAAAATATTCCTATAGGGTTTATATTTTGCTTAAGAAAATATGACCACATTCCTGAATTTCGTCAAAAACTCATGTAGCTTCCAATTCGCCGCCGCCGGGATTTACACGCTCTTTCTCTTCTATACTGTGTATTATTTCACCCAAAAACTCCCTCATACCTAAAGGGGAGATTTAAGTTCATTGGACTTTCGGCAGATGTACGATCATCACAATTCTTCCCAATACGAATGCCACTTCATAATACGAAATTTTTCGAACACTCCTTCACAGTCCATGCAACAAAATTATAGAAAGCGCTGCCTCTCTTTATAAGAAAATCAAAATATTTGCTGATATTTAAAAAATCCGTTAAATATCTTTATTTATCAGAAGAAAGCTGAGACGACTTATTTTTAATGTTATCATATTTTTTTTACTTATGTGTCTAATTCATATTCTACAAAGTATTGTCAATTTATTTATTTTTATTGGTATTGTTTAGTTTATTAGTTATATAAAATTATGTGTGTATGATATTTATGTACTAATGTGTAATTATTTGTATGTATGATTACGGTGTTTATAATTTTTTGCCACCAATCTAAATTATGCACTAGCTGTTTTAAACTCCTAACAAGATGGTTGCCTGGAATAAATCGCCTTTAGGCGATAAGATAAGGCTTTGTATTTCCCATGTGCTTTTTTTGTGTTTATATTTCATTTGTAACTGTAATATGAATTTTCATGTGGTATGCAATTTATTGCTTACACTTACTTGCATACACTTTAGTGTATAAATAAATAAATAAAAATACATAACAAGACAATTAAAAGCATACTTGCTCACATTTAAGAACTTGGTAATTTGTAAATTTTAAATACTTTTACTTGTCGAAGCAAATTATTGACAAAATACCTTATATTTCAATTTTGAAAAATATACTAAAAATTATTTTGTTTAAAGAACGTGAGTCGAGGTGGTGTTTATCTATAAAATCTAGTATAGTAGTTAGTAGCTGTAAATTTTACGAAAAAAGTTTATGAAACGCACCCAATTTTAATAATAAAACGTAACGACTTACGATTAAACCAACTTTACTAGCATTGAGCACTAAGCAATAAGCAATAAGCAATAAGCAATAAGCAATAAGCAATAAGCAATAAGCAATAAGCAATAAGCAATAAGCAATAAGCAATAAGCAATAAGCAATAAGCAATAAGCAATAAGCAATAAGCAATAAGCAATAAGCAATAAGCAATAAGCAATAAGCAATAAGCAATAAGCAATAAGCAATAAGCAATAAGCAATAAGCAATAAGCAATAAGCAATAAGCAATAAGCAATAAGCAATAAGCAATAAGCAATAAGCAATAAGCAATAAGCAATAAGCAATAAGCAATAAGCAATAAGCAATAAGCAATAAGCAATAAGCAATAAGCAATAAGCAATAAGCAATAAGCAATAAGCAATAAGCAATAAGCAATAAGCAATAAGCAATAAGCAATAAGCAATAAGCAATAAGCAATAAGCAATAAGCAATAAGCAATAAGCAATAAGCAATAAGCAATAAGCAATAAGCAATAAGCAATAAGCAATAAGCAATAAGCAATAAGCAATAAGCAATAAGCAATAAGCAATAAGCAATAAGCAATAAGCAATAAGCAATAAGCAATAAGCAATAAGCAATAAGCAATAAGCATTAAGCATGAGGCATCAAGCATCAAGCACTAAGCACTAAGCACTAGGCACTAGGCACTAGGCACTAGGCACTAGGCACTAAGCACTAGGCACTAAGCACTAGGCACTAAGCACTAGGCACTAAGCACTAAGCACTAAGCACTAAGCACTAAGCATTAAGCATTAAGCATTAAGCAATAAGCAAAAAGAATTTATCATTAAGCACCAAACGTAAAGCCTCAAGCTTCAAGCGTCGAGCATTAAACATCAAGCATTAAGCAGAAAGCATTAAGGCTTAGGCATTTAAGCGGTGAACAAAAAGCATTAAGCATAAGCATTTAGCATAAGCATTTAGCATAAGCATTAAGCATAAGCATTAGGCATAAGCATTAGGCATAAGCATTAGGCATAAGCATTAGGCATAAGCATTAGGCATAAGCATTAGGCATAGGCATTAGGCATAGGCATTAGGCATAGGCATTAGGCATAGGCATTAGGCATAGGCATTAAGCATAGGCATTAAGCATAGGCATTAAGCATAGGCATTAAGCATAGGCATTAAGCATAGGCATTAAGCATAGGCATTAAGCATAGGCATTAAGCATAGGCATTAAGCATAGGCATTAAGCATAGGCATTAAGCATAGGCATTAAGCATTAAGCATTAAGCATAAGCATTAAGCATAAGCATTAAGCATAAGCATTAAGCATAAGCATTAAGCATAAGCATTAAGCATAAGCATTAAGCATTAAGCATAAGCATTAAGCATAAGCATGAAGCTTTATCCTTTTAAGCAATATGCAAAAACATTAAGCATAAGCATGAAGCTTTATCCTTTTAAGCAATATGCAAAAACATTAAGCATAAGCATTCAGCATTAAGCAATAAGCTTTAATCATTTAAGCAGTTAGCAAAAAACATTAAGCATTAAGCATTTAGCAATAAGCAAAAAGAATTTATCATCAAGCATCAAACGTCAAGCCTCAAGCATTATGCATCAAGCTTTAAGATTGAATCATCAAGCATTAAGCATTAAACATCAAGCTTCAAGCATCAAGTATCAAGTACCAAGCATCAAGCGTCAAGCATTAAACATCTAGCATTAAGCAGTAAGCATTAAGCCTTAGGCATTTAAGAAGTGAGCAAAAAGCATTAGGGATTTAAACATTAAGCATTAAGCACCAAACGTCAAGCTTCAAGCAATATGCATCAAGCATCAAGCATTAAGCATCGAGTATTCATTATCAAGCATCAAGCGTCAAGCTTTAAGATTGAATCATCAAGCTTCAAGCGTCAAGCTTTAAGATTGAATCATCAAGTATCAAGCGTCAAGCATATAGCGTTAAGCATTAAGCGTCAAGCATATAGCGTTTAGCATCAAGCATCAAGCATCGAGCATCGAGCATCGAGCATCGAGCATCGAGCATCGAGCATCGAGCATCGAGCATCGAGCATCGAGCATCGAGCATCGAGCATCGAGCATCGAGCATCGAGCATCGAGCATCGAGCATCGAGCATCGAGCATCGAGCATTGAGCACCAAGCATCAAGTATCAAGCATCAATTATCAAGTGTCAAGCATTACTTCAATACCCAAGGTCGAGTTCATTTCGAACGAAACTCTCAATTAATAATAATGAGTTCAAATTCTGTAAACTTTAGTTTAATTTAGTTTAGTGTATAATAATTATTTTTGCTAGTAATGCTAAAATAATCATGATATTTTATACGAAACCTAAAGATGTTTATGAAATATTTTGCGAAAATTTACCAAAGGTATATTCTGTATCGTTTATGAAATTAGTTATTTTATGCTTTTCTCTATCGGTTCTTTACATGAACCATTTCACAAAACAATATATATTTCTATGTTTAGAAAATACGGCCTTAGTCAATTTATTTACCACTTATATTTTGGTTATTAACGATCCCTTGACAAGACGAATTAATGTTGTAAAGTTCATTGAAATAATTTTCACAAAAGTTTATTTATTTAAATAATGTTCTAAGTAAAATATTGGAAGGAAATAATTTAGAAGCAATTAACTTAAAAATCAATACCTTTTCTAGCCTTATGGCTGGATTATTACCTTTTCTTTAATGACAATGATGAAAATTTAACTTTTATTTCGTTTATCATTAAATCTTCGATTTTTTAAGGTTCTATGTTTAATTTACTCGTGCATATATCGACGTTCAACTGAATTGAATGTGTTAAAAATGTTTGAAATTTAAAAATAAATTCAACCATACGCGAACATATAACAGTAAATAAAAGTCCTCGGATCTATTTCGAGTTTTACACTGCTTACACACACTTGAACAAACAAACAAATAAACGTTATTTAAAGATTCAATATAAAAAGTTTCGAGAGGATTCGAGTAGGCTTTGTGAACGAGCTTTGTAACCGAGTGCTCAATCTTACAGTACAATGCCAACTTGTTATCTGTCAAATAAATAAGATTCCCTTATAATTTAACGGGCGTTTGAGTCGTAGTTTGATTTTTTATAGGTTTAATAGTTAAAAATATGGTCCTTTTGGCGTATTTATGAATAAAAGTATATATTCAATAATAATAGTATCATTACATTAATAAATATAGTGAATTACGTACAGTCAATCCTATTTTTATGTAATGCTCAGTATCACTTATATCGTTTATATCAAAATTTACCTCTATATTTTATAATTTGTGCTAAAATGTTGTCGGAGAAAAGCCACGATCACCGGAAACTATATAATATTATTTTTCAATCAGTGTGTCCATCAGTCGGAGTGTCTGTCATACCCATACCTTACAATATTATGAATACAGAAAAAATAATACTGAATTTATTTATTCTTGTATGTATAAAGAATATTCTCATGAATTAGATTTCTAAACGAATTACTGCTCATTTTACGAGTATTTTTAATTAATTTGAACCATTATATTATTTTCCAAGATAAAATTATTTCCACACACGTAATATTTTTGCTGACACATTTATAATTCATTATAATATAATTAATCATAAATGTGTCAACAAAAATAGAACAAGCAAAACAAAAACGATCTTTTACAATTGCGTGCCAAAACCTTCACCTTTTTAATGGTTATAGGTTTAACTTCAAAACTAAATCTCTAAATGTAAAAAAGAGTAATTTTAATTTTACCTCACGATTAACGGTCTTAGTATTTTATAAAAAAATAATAATAATAATAATAATTAAAACTCTTTATTGTACACCCAGACAAAACTATTACAAAAAAAAAAACAGAAAAAATTACAAAATTGGCGGCCTTATTGCTAAAGAGCCATCTGTTCTAGGCAACCAATACTAATGACTTTTAGAATAAAGTGACTGCAAGTATATGTAGCTTATAATACGTGTTTCTAAATAGATATATCGAAAAAGAATAACAATAAAATGTAACCAATATAACGGCAGCATAACAGAGAATCAACGAAGAGGAAGATATTTCTCATATATGATATCAAAATAGATAACACACGTTCCGTGCGCTATCACAAAAAAATGTGTGTACATATATGACCTCGCAGAAGATAAGATGGTTGATGTGTATCCTATTTGGCCTGTATGCGTCAACAAACAAAAATTATACTAACATCGATATTTTTTTTACATATTGCTCTTAGCATTTTAATCATATTATAACTAACCAATTACATTTTTTTTTTAATCATTGGTGTCACTTCTAATTTATAATATTGAAGCAATGCTTTTGCTGTTAATATTATAGTTGCAAAATTATTTAAACATTTAAATGTGACTACTAGTAAAAATATGGTATTTTAAAACATTACTCTCTAATAAGCCCATATTACGCTTATGTTTTCATGAGTAAATACATGGTAGATTAAATCTATGTTTCAGCTCTATTAAGACTAATTCAACTGTGGCAGTACAGTCTTCTTCCAGAGAACCAGCTTTAATTTTTCTATTTTAACTCGGTTATCTAAAAGAAGTTTCATAAACAATTTGCCATTTAAAATAACACAAAAAAATATTGGTAAATTTTTAAATCGAACTATCCAATATTTTATGAAATATAATAATTATAATTTCCTATTTAATTCAAATTTCAAATTCAAAATCTTTATCTATGCCAGACACTGCTAAGTTACGCATATGATCACAAAAATAATAATAAAACAATGTCTTACAATAAATTAATATCAAACACAATATACAATTAATAACAACAACATCTATACAGCAGTGTGCAGACACAAAAAGGTAGGATCACTCAGCATATATTGAAGCCGTAGGACGATAAGCGTCCATTCAACGTAGATTTTTAGTGACCGCCTAAGAGAGTAGTTCAGCAACAGTGCAGCTACAAATAAATATATTATTTCCAAAATATACCAAATGACAAAATATTATGACAAAATATGACGAAATTTACAAATATTTGCACACTGAAGCGTAAAAATAAGTATAAGAATTATATTTGATTATTATTACCCGTGACATTTAATAAGCAATATGACCCGATTAAAAATGAGTCTGTACTGACAGATGTCACTGAAAGTCAATACATATTTGTAAAACTATTCCTAAACTTAGGTTTTTTTTGAAAGTCTAGTTTAAAACAATTCCATGTTAACGTTTTAAATTTTAAGCTTTGTTTTATGTAAATTTTAACTTTTTTTTCCTTTTAACTTCCTTGTTCTGGTATTAAGTATTTTTAAGAACAAAAATTTTATAAATATAATTTGTGTTAATAAATGAAACATGTATATTTTATCTAAATAATCCTTAACAACTAGGCAACTTCATTACAAAAATCTTTGAAATGCCATCGATTCTGACGGGGCTGACGTATGCTCTTAGTGTTATTTCAACATAGTTCAGATAGTTTATTTAACGTTACTTCATCAAAACTTACAGGAGTTAAAATAGTTTTAGGTATACTATTAAAATACAACATTTAAAAATTTGCCCATGTACTGTATTGTGTATACTATCCTGAACGTAAACTGTAATATACATAGTTTAAATGGACAGTCATTGGACAATGAAGCAAATGAAATAGTTGGAACATTTTTCACATTTGAACGTTTTTCACGTTCATCATTTCATCATTTCAGCATATTAGAAACTGTAGAGATATTTTGAAACTAGATAAAATCTTGTCTTAAGAATAAATCTTAAGAATTATTTAGTAACCTTACCTCTTGTAACATCATTAAACAGTTTATTAAAACAAACAATATATTAAAAAATATTAACATAAAACACAGTTATTGGACATAATTTATAATTATTTGGCAGTTGTTAACAGTAATTGGATAGCGAAATAATGTTTAAACATGTAATAAAATACCAAAAGAACACATTGTTCATTATTATTTAGTATACACACTGCTTTTCTAAATCATAAAATATTCATAAGCACCTCTTAAAACTAAATAGAATGCAAATTATTTATCACTATACTCTAATCAGTCATCATTGGAGATCATGTAAATTTAAAAAAAATAAAGTCAGAAAAATAAAGTTAAAGTAGAAGAAAAAAGGTCTTTTGCGTTTGTTGGATGACTCTACTCGAGTATGGTAATGAAAGTGGGTTTTAATTGTGCCCAAAAATAGGAAAAATACTGGCTGTCAAAGGCACCAAAAATGAATTTCTGTTTGATGAATAATAATAAAAAAATATTTATATTGTTACGATTATAAAAACCAACATAAATCTGATTTACATACGCATTGTTGCAATACTTTTATTTAATTATTACTCAATAATTATTAATATTTCTTAAATTGTATTTTCTCATGTTCTTACAAACATGTTAGAAATCTCTAGTGTTCTGAAAGATAATATTATACTAGACACTTTACGTCATAACAAAATACAATACATCTCGTACAAGAACAAGATACTCTAGAGATTTTATGACGTCTCTGTACATTATTTATTTTAGAAAATAAACTTCCTTTTTGGTATCCATCAAGAATAATTATTATCTTCTTATATCATATTTAAAAAAAAACAGGAATCTTACGAAGTTTTATGGTAGTGACATCAAACTAGATAATAATCTAATCTAAAGTAGGACCTAATTATTTACTAGTTTATTTCTGATGATGATGATGTGAATGATGATGAATTATGATGAGCTTCAGAAACATGACAACAGAAGACATTTACTTCAATTCGATACAGAACTTTTATACATTTATATTCTTATCGATAAGGAATTTAATATAAATTCTCCTATTGTAAACAATACTCTTACTGTTTCTGTAATTATTACCATATTATTAATATTCAGGAAAAAAATGTATCGTATACATGTGGTCTAACACACGTATATGATAATCAGAGTCAGAAGTCAAAACAAAAAACTGTCTATTTCAAGGAAATGTCTTTGATACCATTGTACAAGATATTTACCTGTTTGGTTTCATATTTATTTTCATGTTTACAAAGGTAACAGATAAAGGAGAGGCAAACAAGAAAAATATGATGCGATACAAGCCTCTCCTCGCGGCTCGTTCTGCAAAAGTCCATCAATTCTCAATAGACTATCATTTATTCATTAATTACTTGAACATAACGAAACCAATCGGATGCAGTCTTGTTTTTCAAATATCTACTATCATCTCATTATCGTATTTATATTTATAACAATATAAATATCTTTCAAACATAAACTTTGATTTAAAATAGGTAGGTATATTTATTTTAAAAGATTCAACTCGATTCGTCCTCTTTTAAATATAAATTGATGAGATTCTTGAAAGAAGCTTTGAGACTGAAATTTAGGAGTTTACCTTTTATATATATTACTTACCTTTAGATTAGATTTCAAAATGTGAGTAAATGCTTATAAATTCGGTATACATTTATTTTTTAAGGTTGATTAGATGACATTCTTATTTGTTGTCATTTTCTTAACGTCGAATTTATTATTTTTTATGCTATTCGGTGTTTAATGTGATTCAAATCACAATTACGGGATTAAGGGGATGTAGCGTCCCAAAACTTGCTCTCTAGCAGGCTGCGGTCTGGAAGTGTATGTGTCATAAGGTTTTCTTGATGAAGTATGGACTGCGGTATCATTCACTGTCCTGGCTAAACGGTCTTTTTAAAGCCTAGGATTTTTTTTACAGTAAAAGGAATAGAAAAAGGCCAAAAATAAAAATGAAAACTGATGTTATATTTTAAATATGAAAAAACAGAACAGATATTTTCACTCTGTAATTAATTATAGAGTTATAACTTTCATATATTAACAATGATAGAAAAAACTGAGGACCATCCACCTGAAAAGACGTCATCTTACACACGAATGGAATATATATCCTACAGAATAGACCAAGATCGAACGAAACAAAATAATGGTTGGAACTCTATTTTTGTTCATCACGCGATCTTTTTCGGAGTTTCCAGCTTGTTATGTCTATAATGGGAATTATTCCACACTCTACTACTAATTAGACGTGTAAGGACGTTCATATTAATTAATACGAAAACTAAAGACTGAATTCCAGAATCACGTTATGATATTTTATTATGTCAGGTATAACCAAATATTTATTAATCATACATGCAACGTTGATTCCTTAATGTTAAAAAAAGATCTCCATGTTTCATGTTAACAATGTTTGTTTTTAATATTCATTTTTCAACTCGCCGACTATTTGATATTAAAAACAACTTGTTCGAGTGTAGATTTTTAAATATTTTTATCTTTTAATATTTTTCATATAAAGCAGATATATAAAAAATATCACGTAACATATAAGGCTCAAAAAATATTTTCTACAAGTTTACTTGCTTGGCTTACGACAATTATAAGCCGCGAACTAGCTTCTTCTTCCCGGTCCAGGATCATGCACTCGTCATTTGTTTATAAGTATTATATATATTAGTTATATATATCTAATAAATACTTTGTTTATATTATGAGAGTGTCCATTAGTATTTTCAAGCCTTATTTTATATCTTGATTTTCTAGTTTGCAGAAAACATGCTATTTTTACTAACAATTATAAAACCTATTTTGTATTTCAGTGTCGCTTCTTTGTAATTTGTATAAAATACAAAGGATACAACAATTATTTTAATATTTTAATAATTGTTCATGTTTATGTTTTTTTTTTAATTTAATAATTTTAAATAGTGTTAAATAACTACAATGTCTTAAAGATATTATCAAATTTAAAACATAATGGTACGTTTTGTTTCGGTACATTATTTTGAATTAGTTTTTTTCTCTTTTTTCGGGAATAAAAAACAAACCTAGCATCGGAAAGATGTAAGGTCGATAGTTAGTGGATATAGAATATCAAGATTTTGTTTAAAAGTAATATATTATGTTAATTATATTAATAACTAATATTATTGGTTGGCGTTTCCAGCCATTTATGTATTTGAATTTTGGGCTGCATCCTTATTTCTACTTGACCCTATATTATTTTTATAGATACAAGAAATGTTCCCTTAAATTATTCATTGTTATGATTCATTATAATATAATTTTGATAACACAGCAGAAATGATATAATGCGATTAGTAAGATTACTGCGAGTCACGTACTGAGAATTAAGCCTCTGTACCTGACTGATAATAGAAGAGTAATAAAATATCATAGAAACGTACTAGGTGGATTTTTAATAATATTTATGTAGTTGTTTAATATTATCTGAGTCAACATATAAAATACTTTTTAAGTTATTTTTTGTACTCATTAAAAAAAAAATATACGAAATAAACCTTTCACTTAAAATACTAAGCAAAGTAGCGAGACCTTGTATTATTCCTACTTAAGTAGTATTGTTTTATTATAAATTTATCTATCTGATCATAGATAAAAAAGCCAGGTGGTCATCTATTAACAGATAGTATGTTAAAATGCACACTTTTGTAATCAAATTAAAATATTTTATTTTTATTGTTATCTTACTAGCATAATATCTGCTGTAACAGTGACTTTGTTTATAGATAATTTTGACATCAGAAAGTGATTTAAATTACGAAATCGCAAACAATCATCAGACTATTTTAATTATAGTTATAATATAAAAGAAACTATAAAGTAAATCAGGACAATATTTTATACTTAATACATATTATGGTTGTGTTATTATTTTTTATGGGCTTATATAATCTGTTTTAAATAAATCAATAAAATATATTTTAAAAATAACATGATACCAAGAACCATTCAAAAGATATATAATCAACTAAATCATAATAGCAGCACTAGTACTTCATCTCTTAAAAGATAAAATATGAAAATATTCGTCATGTATACCTAGATATCAGGAGTGTAGAATTCTCTTAGTTATTTAATAATCACTGAATCACACGTACACCTCAGCATTCAGCCTTATTGACCGGTATTACTCCCTCTTCCGACGGTGGCGCCATCACTAGTGTTCTTAGGACAATGCATTATGTCTAATTAATAGACACGAACACTACTAGGAAAACCAAAAATTATAGAACATATCTTCATTAAACGCGAAATAAGCGAAATATGCAAAACAATAAATAAAAAATATACACATAAATGGTTAAATAATTATAACATTATTTTCTGATAATTAATCGGACTAAAAATGGATTCATGACCACTTATACTATTTTGTTTTAAAGTTAAAGTAAAAGTTTCAAGTGAAAGGAGACCACTTTAAACTTTTACATAGTATTTGTATACAAAAAAAAAATAGTAAAAGATTCTAAATTTAGGAAATCAGTTGAATAATTTAAGAAAAAATATCAATAAAAGTAAAATCCTTATTAAGGGTTGTCACATTTCTACAAAAATTCGCGATACTATCGAAATTCAAAAAAACACCTTAATTTAATACAGAAAGTGGTTATAATACTTGGAATCATTGATTTTTGAAATTTCTTCTCCTGTCCTGTCTACTTTAATATCTTAATATATAAGATAATGCGTTCTATGTGCATCCTGAACTATATGTCGGGAACTTAAGAAGTGTTGGAGGTAGATGACTGACTTACTGTCCTTCATCTCATCTTACAGTCAACAAGATTCTGCTGCAAAGCATTCGAAACTTCGGGCTGAATTTAAAATTTAATTATATGCGAGTTAAATCCGTTAAATATAGTTTTTTTCTGTTTTGTGGTAATCGTACTTAAGAATAAAAATATGAAATAAATACGGCTTGTTTGAAATAAATTTTGGTATGTAAGAAAAAATAACTAAAATTAATAGTGGAACAAACATATTTGTTTTCCGATGTGCGTTTGTATTTATAAAAAGAATAAAATTAAAAATTTGAATTAGCAAAAACTTGCTGTTGAAACTTACTTTATCTGCTAGATTTAAATTATACGCCATTTACAACTCTTTATTTTTTTGAGAAAAATTATATATTTTTGTAAATACTAATTTAAAACCATTCTATTATTTCTGTAAATATAATATAAAAGAGTTTTAGAGCAGTGAGCTATATTTTTTTCAGCCAATAAGAAAAGCAGACAAAAATCACAAAGTGCCTTCTTTTGTTTTAACGAATCTTTTTTGTCTTAAAACATAAGTCCCTATTAAATTATTCCATATTACTATCTAATAAATATTTTAAAATTAAGTTTCAATATTCACATGAATAAATAACATGCGAGTTTAATACTTATCATTAAAGCTTATGTTAACATTTACTTGTATATTATATGGAAATTTATTTTTAATTACATATAATCAAATAGTAATTACTCACATACGTCCATTAATCATCATCCACATGACTTTATCTAAGTCATTATGTATCCGAGCATAACGTGGTTTCTCCATAATGTTTCTAGAAATCTCTATAGACTAACAACTAACTCTACTAGACTAGGCTCTTAGATTATAAACTCTTAGATTGGTTAGTAAACTTAATTCTGTCGTTAAATACTGACGAGACTACGGCCAATTTAGAATTTTATAGTTATTTTCAGAGCATAGTATAATAAAGTATTTTTTACAATATAAGTTTTTGAAAATCAGTGTAGGTACTGACGGTCGCTGGTTAGTATGCTTTAAATATGCACATGAGAATACAAACAATTTAACTAAAAATTGTGAAATACGCAATATAAATTTGAGAAATAATAAAAGCTTGCGCTACTTATTATTCGATAGAAAACACCTTCACACCAGTCTCAAGCAAACGTTTGATTAATACCCTTCCACAAATTAATAAAAGTAAATAGAGATTTTTGTGGACAAGGCTACTTAAGTGTTTATTACAACGTATTTATGTAATTTAAGTTGAAACTATGTTATCAAAAAAGATACGTAAGATAAGCCCGCACAATGATAAAAATCACCAGCCCTACTCAAGTCTGTCCCAGTTAACTTTTGCAGCTAGTAAACAATGTAAAAACGTATATTATATAAGACTTAATTTAAATAAAGATTTAGATTTTTGATTTATACAAAAATATTTTAAAACATTTTTAAAAAACATTTTTAAAATATAAATAATATACTTGTCGGAGATAGAGAGGCATATTAGTGACTTGCTCGTTCTTGATGGAATATTCTGGTACAGGATCCGAGGCGTAGGTCTCAGGCAATTAAACCACACACACAATATGACAATTCTTGTATTAAATGTAGGTAATTAATTATAACAAATTACTTAGTAGGAATACAATCATCAGAGTTGCGTGAACCACCGATTCGATTAACATTCCACCGGAACACGTGGGTGCGTGCGCGCACACTCGCGTCTCGCACTCAACAAGTAATGGCCGCCTCCCCAGCGCTCGGTGTTATGTCTTCCGTCAACTGTCATCTGTCAGTTTAAAATCAACTAAATAGTCTTGTGCGCCGTCACGGCCAACCCTGACTGTTGCACGTCCTCGTGCGATTATTAGTCTCGTACAGAATCATCTGAAACATTACAGTCACGTATTATTGTTAGCTCGCCCATGCCTGACAAATAGCTGGCTTTTGATGACTGGTTACATAACGTTAATTTGATAACTCGACCTGAGGGCAATACTTTTAGACCTACAATACACTTCGCTAAGATATGGACCGGACGCATTAGGTCCATTCGACCATCGACATTATATTTTCGACTGGGTACGGGTGCAGGTGACCCTTCCGACCTTTACAACTGACAATCTCTTATGGCTAGGCCGGGCGTATAGAGCCCTTTCGACCAACCAACAGCTAATGTGAGGCGTGGACCGGGCGCACTAGGCCCTTACAGACCAGCCAACAACTACCGCGAGGCGTGAACCGGGCGTACTAGGCCCTTACAGACCAGCCAAAAACTACCGCGAGGCGTGGACCGGGCGTACTAGGCCCTTACCGACCAGCCAACAGCTACCGCGAGGCGTGGACCGGGCGTACTAGGCCCTTACCGACCAGCCAACCTGAGAATGAGGACCGGGCATACTAGGCCCATGCCGACCATTTTTTTTCTGGCGTGATTCAGGCGTACGAGGCCTTTTCAATCAGCCCTTACAATGACAGACGTGATTCAGGCGCATGAGCCTTTTCAATCAGCCTTTGCGTTATAACCTTATATCAGATCTCCAATTCGAAGAATTAATTCAGAAGAACTTACTTTCGTTTACATGACTCAACTTCAATTGTCTAAAAGGTTGTTCAGTCTCTGATGCACTACATTTGATCGCTTAACTTTCTTTATCTAGCGAGTATTTACCGCAAAAATTGGAAGTAAATCGAAACGAATTCACCTTTATACTGTGACGTATCCGATGGTGGATAAATTGCGCAGACCTCAACGCGTTGCTCGCACCGCACTTTACCAGTACCGCTGCCATAGCTGCCATCGCCACGACCGTCGTCACGACCATTAGCAACATCAGCACCATCAGCGCCATCGGCGCTGCGCCGTCATCGCCGACCGCGCAGTGCCGTCACCGCCGGCCGTGCCGCGCCGTCACCGCTAACCGCGCTGCGCCGTCACCGCCAGCCGCACCGCGCCTTCACCGCCAGCCGCGCCGCGCCTTCACCGCCAGCCGCGCCGCGCCGTCACCGCCAACCGCGCTGCGCCGTCACCGCCATCCGCGCCACGCCATTACCGCCATTCGCACCGCGTACTCACCGCCATAATTTCTCATTTCTTTTCTTTGTTCATCAGCAGCGATTTCTTCTTTCGTAGAATTCTTCCAACGCTTTGTCATATAATCTAATAAACGACTTGCATAAGCGATTAAATAGGCATTTTCAATCGATTTTCTTGATATGTGGGTAGATCTCCATTTTGAAGTTTTGAGATAACATAAATTTAACTTGATTGATTGATTTACAACCATTGATTATCAACTATTGATTGATTGTATTGATTCTGGAACTTCATTGTATCTATCTTGTAGTGTGCCTTTCAAATAATAAAATCACTTCATTTTTGCTTGACGTGATATTGTAGCTTCAATAAACTTATCTCGTGGGTAGTTGGTGGTTGTAATGCCCGAGTGAATCCCACTTCTGATGTCGGAGATAGAGAGGAATATTAGTGACTTGCTCGTTCTTGATGGAATATTCTGGTACAGGATCCGAGGCGTAGGTCTCAGGCAATTAAACCACACACACAATATGACAATTCTTGTATTAAATGTAGGTAATTAATTATAACAAATTACTTAGTAGGAATACAATCATCAGAGTTGCGTGAACCACCGATTCGATTAACATTCCACCGGAACACGTGGGTGCGTGCGCGCACACTCGCGTCTCGCACTCAACAAGTAATGGCCGCCTCCCCAGCGCTCGGTGTTATGTCTTCCGTCAACTGTCATCTGTCAGTTTAAAATGAACTAAATAGTCTTGTGCGCCGTCATACTGAATATGATATTGATTAAAAATTAATGACAACGTAGCTGGACGTAACTATAAATAAATAAATAGAATGTCTGTCATTACAAAAAGCAATTTTATTATGAAATATAATGAAATATATGTTCACTGTAAAAAGTTTTTAATTGGTCTATATTCTGTAAACGGTTTTAACAAAATCAGAATGGATAAATACAGTACAAATATTCATATATTATATAGATTTTTAACACAGAGAGTCACTTTAAGTCTAATTCAATATAACTTTCTACAAAAACTCAAACATACAACACAAATTTATTCAATAGGGTTGTAATTCTGTAGAACCATACAATAAAATGTATTGTGACATTTATTTTGTGAGGTATGAAATTAAACAGAAGTGATGCACTTGAGTGAAAAAAAAAACTAAAAATTGGATATACTCATAATACATTTTTCATTTTAATGCACCACATCTGTCTTTTTTTACAGCGAATTTCTGACTTCTAATAACTTTTTTTATGAATGATTACAACTTTAATTTGAAAAATTTAATATATTTAAACAAAGCTTAATTTAGTCACCACTACAATTAAGAGAAATTATTTTTATTGAAAATATAATGAAATTGGTTTTGTTTTATCCCAATAAAGTCTCCGAAAGCTCGTCTATTTAAACAAGTACCGCAAATTGATTTCGTATCCTGTCCAAATTGAAGTCAACGAATCTTTTCGTATCGGTTCTCATTCCCAAATAAGATTGTGTAATAAGATTTGAAATGTTCCCATTATTGTCCCTTTTAAAAACCAACATTTTAATAAAATCATTTTTAGATGGTAAGAAAGATTTATTTTTAAAAATAAATTGTTCTTATGTTTAGACTGCACCATCAATTATAAACGGACATCGACATCAGTAAGGACTCTTACCTCATATTTTTGCTCATATATATGAAAAATGCTAAACATATCAAATCCTTTAACATTGTCAGTTATCTACTATACTGATTACTGAAGGGAAATAAAAATTCTCTAGTTCTTTAAATAGGTGTTATCAGGAAAATCACTATTTAGTATTTACCAAAGTAACTATAATGACCTAAAACAGAATCAAGTTTATTAGTCAATTCGTTGCGTCTGTTATTTGACCTACCTATATTCATTTACACTACTTTTTAGAAATACTTATTTCAGGTTACATGCTCTCAAGGGATTTATTTTATATACTTAAAAACATATAGTACAGATATTGTGGAAAGCCAATAAAAAGAAAGATGGCGTCACTCAATTTTATCCCCAAGGACCAAATAAACAGGAAACAATTCTTTAAATTCTATTTGAAAGCCTACATTAAAAAAGTATATATTTATATATATATATATATATATATATATATGTGTACAAAAATGTATACTTTATATACTTTGGCTTAAATTCTTGTGAATTTGTGTTTTATTTGTTTTTTAAGGCCGTTTCAATTCTAAATTTCAGAAAATGGTCCAATCTGAATGAGGAAATACCAGTACCGTCAGAGTTTTTGTTACGATTTTAAGATATGTTTGACAAGCTTTCTTTTGGAAACTCTAAATACAGGTGGTTTTTAAGTTGTTATTTGCCCTATATCCCTTAGTCTTGCTGCTGAAAGACTAAGACTAACTACTTCCCGTATAATTTCTCACACAATTTATATTTCTAGAATCATGGGGGACAGGGTTATGTAATACTTAGGCCCTTTATATATTTTCATACTATATCCTAATGTAAATTAACTTTATTAGTTTAAATATTTATCGTATTAAAGTCGTGATCTTTTGGCTAATTATATTTTTTTAGAGAAACGTTACTATATCATCATAAGATTCACTAGGGTCTATATAGCTAGATTATTTAGATGTTTTTTTTTTTTTTTTTTTTTTTTACTAATTTCTACTTTTATCCACGGATACGTCGCCCGTGCACTTTTCGCATTTGGTTTGTATTTTGCATATTAATTGTTGAAATTTTGAGATAACATACTCAAAAAGGAGTCTATTACTACAGGTACCTTAAAAACTATATTAGTAAGGTAAGTCCTTTGCACAGCAATTACACATACTTATATAAATATATATATATATATATACATTTTTTTTTTTTAATTTTTATTTATTTATTTTTTTTTTTTATTGTACAATGTTATAATGTGAAGTATAGTATAAGTATTTGATGTATAAAAAAGAAAAATATTATTAAAGTTAAATTTCTTACATTTTCTCATTAATTCAAAAAAAAAAAATTCAAAATTCAAAATATCTTTATTCAAGTAGGCATTTACACGCACTTTTGAATCGTCAATTACATTAAATTGGTCAGTATAGTCAGTCTGTGAGTAAGCTACCACCAGCTCGGAATGCTGTTCTGCTGAGAAGAGCTGGCCAGAAACTCAACAGTTGCTCTTTTTAAATAAAATTTAACAATGTTTGACTTATAAATTATAACATCAACCCTGCAAATGAGTCAATGATCCAAGTTCCACACATTTCGATCAACCAAAAACTCTTGAATGTTATAGTAAGATTTATTTAGTAATATACCTTTAATTTTAGATTTGAAACCAAGAAAAGGAAGATCTAAGATATCTTGTGGAACCTTATTATATATGCGTACACTCAAGCCCATGAAGGATTTCTTAACTTTTTGAAGTCGAAATTTAGGCGTTACGAGCCTATTTTTATTTCTTGTATTGATTGAATGTCTGTCGCTGTTTTTTTTATAGTTATTTAAATTTTGGCGTATATATAGTAAGTTATTAAAAATGTATTGAGAAGCGACCGTAAGAATACCGATTTCTTTAAAAACTTCTCTTAGGGAGTCTCTAGCTTTTAAGTTACAAATAGCCCGTATAGCTCGTTTTTGTAAAATAAATATAGAATTAATTTCGGCAGCGCTGCCCAATAGTAAGATACCGTAAGACAATATACTATGAAAATAACTAAAATAAACGAGTCGAGCCGTATTAACGTCTGTTAATTGTCTTACTTTTTTAATTGCAAAGACGGCTGAGCTAAGTTTGCTTGCGAGTGTCGAGAGATGGGGGTTCCAGTGGAGCTTTTTATCTAAAGTTAATCCTAAGAAAGTTGTCGAGTCAGTCAGTTCTAACACTTCATTGTTAAGGAATAAACTACAATCTTGACTTTTTACATTAGGAAGTGTAAATTCCATGCATTTAGTTTTCTTAGTATTTAATACCAAATTATTAATTTCAAACCAATGAAGAACACGTGACAGAGCACAGTTAACCTTGTCAAAATTAGCATTATTACGATCAACTTTAAAAATAAGTGAGGTATCATCAGCAAAAAGTACAATGTCACATAGTCCTTTTACGTAAAAAGGCAAATCATTAATATAAAGTAAAAATAAGAAAGGGCCTAGAATAGATCCTTGTGGAACACCCATTTTTAGGTGAGATCCAACCGATTTACAATTATTTACATCAACCGTCTGAACTCTTTGATTCAAGTAAGAGGCAATAAGATCAAGCGCAGCACTACGCACACCATAGTGATTAAATTTAATGAAAAAATTTAATGCCTTCCTACGAAAACACTATTGTGGTGACCTACTGTTATTTTTATTTTTTTTACTTATCACGAGCAAGGTTTCCACGATAGCGAAGTTTCTGTCTTTTATAGCCATCTTGGTATTATATTCTATGATGTTATATTTTGTCGCCTTCATCGCTCTCCTGATGAATCTGCCCGTCGCGTCGTCCTCGCTGTCGGTAAAATACACACAGCTCTCGGTATGACGCGACACTGCTACAACCGCGCGGGGAACGCTGTCGTGCAGTTGCATCTTACTCCTGATTATTTAGATGTTTATACAGTGATAGACAGCCATATGTACATGAAATACTGTTAATTTTTGATAAAATAAAATAATACGTTTTTATGATTACAAACATATTTAATTGAAATATGCAAGGTCACTCTAGCTTAGATTAGTACAATGTAATTTCTTATTGATCTTATATTTACTTAAAATTAAAGCATTTCTATACCATGCTTTGTTCAAAGATCTTCGGAACTTTTTAGTTCAAGTTGTTGTCTCTACTCTCACTATAGAAATTAATACTTCACGGTATTTCTATTATAACCAAGAAAATTGAAAACAAACTAAGAAATTGCTGCGAGAAGAAAATTACTTCTACGTCTATGGTGCTTATATTTTTAAATACCTACCTGTTTTGTTGTATGGCAATGTAACAAAGTTCCATCGGCATTCGTAATTAGTGTGGTGGGTTTTTAATTGTCAAAAACGACTTGTCTAGGGCAGGAATTATGCTCGAAATTATGAATTATTTTATTTAAATTTATATTTTTCTTAAGTCAAAAAGTTTTAAGTCATATTGTTGTTCAAGTCAAGTTATATTGCTTGTTCCGTGATTTTACGACCAGGATAGAAAAAAGGAGATAAACTGAATCCTTAAATTCTTCAATAAACACCCTTGAAATTTTGTATGTTCCTCCAGTAAAATAAGTGAACACTAAGAAAGGATTTTTTGAAATTCATTCCCTCTCTCTCTCTTTAAGAGGGGAAAAAGGTGGGTCCGACTTCGAATGATACCTTTCAGATCACCTCATGTATTAAAAGCGTGTCAACTCTCACTCTACTTACTTTAATATACATATATACTACATACATGCTTAACATAAATAAATAATATTACGCCTTTAAATCCCTTGTGGGACAGGTTGAGGAGCTTGTTTAAAATACAAGCGATGTTGATTCCGTTATTATACGCTGTATATCCGAATTACATGAAGACGAAGCCGCAGAAGGAAAGTTAGTAAAATGTATAATTTTTAAATATATTAAATTGTCTTAATATACATATTATTATTTTTTATTTGTTCTTCTATTCTAATCTATAATTCCAAATACATAACCTAATAAAAGCATATCTTGTTATATTAATAAAAGCAACGAAAGTCAAAGTTAATTAAAGCCGCAGCTGACACAATTTATTTCGCAACTTAAGTACCTCTCCAACCGTTCATAAAAAAAACCCAGATAGATATTTGCTGGAATATCTTTATTAACCATGTATGATTTTTTTATTTTTTACTATCTTTGCCCGCGGCTTCGCACGCCTTAAATTAGTAAAACCCATATTCCTTTTTTTGTATTGGCTTCTATATGACTTATTTTAAGTGATACAATCAAATTTACGACATCGTCAGACATCTCTCACTGTCAAAAGTATATTTAAAGTTTTTAATAAGTACACTATTAGGTGCTGTAATTATTTTTATACCTTTCTTGTTTTTACTTAAACATCCATTTAAATACTTCTTAAACAGAGTACTTAATAACCATTATAACCATATATCACACTTACAGATTTTTATTGAACATAATCAAAATATTACAATGTAAACCATCAACTTGTAGGTCTAGTTTTATTAAAAACAAAATCTTTTTTAAATGATGGACATTCAATTAACTAAATGATGGACATTCATTAACAAAATTTTCAATACTGAACATTCACAAAAGCCATTTTTGATACGGTTTGCACGGTTCTATACCAGAGTGCGCCGGTAGACCGTACCTCCGCAAACGCGAAGACCCTATATCTTAAATCTGTAGTATCTTCGAAAATATTTATTTAAATTACATGCTATAAAGGGCTATGTTGTTTCATATTAAATGTGAAATGTATTACTTAATTAGATAAGGAATAAAGCTGTATTTCTTAAAATCACTTCGTAAATAAACTATTATTTTTTGTACAGATATATACATATAGACATAGGGACAGACGCGAAAAGTGACTTTGCTTTGCTTTATAGTATGTAACTTGCTGTGCGTGCGACTTCGTACGCATAGTTTTCAATTTTGATAAAAAGTACCCTTTGTACTTACTAATATATGTAAAAACTATAAACCTTCAAACAGGTAAGCAATGGTACGACAATAAGAGATTATTAACTTCTTTATTTGTTAACCGATTATAAAAAAAAACGAAATATAAAGTCAATCCCATGACTATATATTCCCGAAAACTGCATCTAAATCGACTAATCCGTTTCTGAGATGAGCGTGCACAAAAATACAGACATTCAGACGAACAGACAAGATGAAAAAAACGTTGTTTTGGGTTCTCTTGCTTTTATAAAGCCCTCTATGATGTTTTTTTTCATTCCATGTACAGGCATGAATCAGTGACAATTTTATTATATGTATAGATTTTCGTTAATAGGTAGATATCCATCATCAATATATTATTTACTTAGAACTTGTAATTGCTTTCTTAATCATGAAAATAAAAATAATAAAAATTAGTTTAATAATATATTATAAGGTTCTTGCTCATTTTAAGTCTACTCTTTTAACAAGAACTTTTCCAACATTTAATGAAGCATTAACTGGATGATGTCAAACCTTTAGCACAACAAAACGGTGTAAATAAAACTAGGAAAACTTTTAAAACTTTCTCGTTTGGTTCTTGTTGTTGAATATTGTTTACGGTACATAGATTTATAGATTATTTCAAATTATAAAGCTTTGATACAGCTTCAATAAGCCAAAATTAAAAATGGAGATCATACTTAAAAAAACAATATGGTTAATAACCTTAGCTACTATAATACAAGATTAAGAAAAATATATAACAGATAATTCATTATGTACCTAATACATATAGAATCCTAAATGGAAATTTCATAATACTTTGGAAGGTAAGTGATGTGAAACACTTATACATCTTAAGATTTTTGTTTTCATAGTAATCATAATTAAATTATTAATCTCGGATACAGTACTACCATTGTCTTATAATCAAGCCAACCAGCACTATGAACATTTATTTCAGGTGCCTAATATTAATAACCAATATTTCGAAAATACGAGTTACAAAGATGGAATTGTAAATGATCTTTTAGAACAAATATAATTTTGTTCAGTTCACTCTCGATATACTATTTCGGCTTTAATTTATCTTTTTCTTATACTTTAATAGAAAATTGCTATTCCAAGGCAATTAATTACATTGAGTGATAACAATATTAACGAGAATAATAAGCAGTGACAGAAAGATGGATAGCAAAGAGCTATGACGGCGAAACGACAAATAGCATAACGTACAAAATTAGCTTTCCGCTTCTCATTTTACAGCCGGTACTCCTGTGAATGGTGAATATGTGATTTTTAGTTAACTGGAAAGTTTTTTTATAATATAATAAATACATTTATTATATAGAACATATTATTTTGAAAATAATACGACAATATTGAAGACTACATATTATTTGTATCTTCTTCATGTTTGTCATAGTAAGATTGATCTTAATTTGGAATTTAACTCCTGTTTTTTATGGGAACGTATAAAACTGTATTATTATAGTATTTTTTTAATGTAATGAATTCAAGCTGACAAGGCTACTACTGTTATGTTCATGGGTGACAGTAACCACTTTATACTTGTATAAGCTTGTCAAAGTTTGAAGTAAACTGAGAAGAAATGTTCATAGGTTATTTTTAATACTTTACGTAATAATTTAATATTAAATATCGTTCTTATAATATTGTTGTTTTTTAATACAAAAAAATACTATACGATTAATTTAGGTTTTATTACTTGAATATTTTATTGCTCTACATGATTATCTAGTGTACTTTTAAATATGTGACCTTACTAAATATTATTACAATCAGACAAAAACAAACAGCTTCGAATTGTGTTTTTCCGATAACATTACACAATATATGAAGTAACAACTACAATGACGATGATTAAATTTATATTTTAACTTGTCGGTGCTTCATAATAATAAGAGCCTTAATCTTGTTTAACCGGGAACATAATTATTACATACCCAAAATATTACACATTAATTATAAAGCAATGTTATTACAAACATTTATTATTACTGTAAATTTCTAAGCAGATATATCATTATGTATGTAAAACGGTAGGATAAGACATAAAATATATATTTTTATTAAAATGATTTCATAATGAAAATGTTATTACGTAACGTTTGTCAGTATAATAAAAACATTTTTTGCCTCTTTTCTATATCAGATATTTTTTATTGGTAAATAATAAATGGGCCGTTTTCATTTATTATTTGAAATTCCTCATATTTTCCAGACTTAATAACTCTTGGGCGTTTAGTATGAATTATTATAAATTATCTTTTAGGTTCTTTAAGTAAGCACTTACTCGTACCTTTGCATATTTTGAAAGGTTTAATTAAAAAAATATATTTATGTGATCAAAGTGTAAACCTTAAAAAAATCTATCAGTCGGATTGTTTTAAACGTAGTGCTTTATATTTAATTAAAATATAATTCGATATAAACCATTTTATTGGTTTAAGGGCAATAATTATTTAGGGCATTTTATGATTTAATGTTTAAAATTAACTAAAAACTCAATTTAATTTTACATGCCAAATCTGGACCTAATACCAACATGTAAATGAAGGCTTGTATGATAAGTTTAAAAGCGAATAATTTGTAAATATGAGTCCATTAGGTAATATCTAATAATAATGTTATCTTATAATAAAATATGTTAAAAAAATTAGACAGACCTTAAACTTTATTAATAAGACCTCTATCTTTTTTTACACTAAGTATTTATGATAACAAGTTAAGAAACATTTTTATTCATATAGAACTTTTTTATCCCTTTGAGAATTCATAATTACTTATATAATATATTTCAACCTTAAATGCTGGAAAGTAATATTTATCAAATAACTTACAAGTAAAAAAATACCTATGTTTTTTGTCTGATAAAGTAATAGTTAGTCAATACCACTCAAGTTTTTTAATCTCTTTCTTCATTATCATCAAATTTCGGTTTTCCATCTCTATAAGGTTGTTCTACCGTAAGATATTAGTGGGTCAAAGACAGTAAAAAGTAATAAATAGAATAACTTATAAATTAATTTGATATAAGCATCTTGTTGCTGAAGATTAATCCTGTTCTATTAAAATAGTTTCCGAAAGTTGTATTTCAAATTCTAACTCTAAGATATACGTATTGAAAGGCTTTCTTGTTTTAAGTGATTCTCTTATAACATGGAGCTGCAATTGTATTTCATTCCTATAATAATATTCTACATAGGAGAGTACTAATTTTTAATGGTTTGAATTGCATTTTTATATTAAACTAAAAAGGTCACATAAATCCCGCCATTTTTTAAAATGTATTAGTTTTATAACGGTCGGTAGGTTTGGTACCAAACACAAATTCTTAAAGTATTTCTTATTAATGCTTTAAATTTCAATGTGTAAAAAAAAATTCTTATCATCATTTATTTTACTTGACTTGATCTTGGGTAAATCTAAATTATTAAATAAATATATTTTTATCATACACCAATAGCAGGCTAGATTTATCGATTTTGTGGTTTGGATGTTGTTTCTTAATACTCTCCTGCTATTCAGATTATGAAACAAACAACGATAATATTCAAAGAAACTCAACTTCATTACCTTTTAAAACCAGGGCTGATCTCGTTAAACGAAGTTTGTCACAACATTATTTCTTGGTTTTATGGTAATGTAAGTACTGTAAGACTTTGAAATTGCGGACACGTGGTACTTGCAGTATTAATTAAAAAATATAGTATAACATTTTTGAACCTATCTAAACATAATCGTTACTGTCATATCTTAATATTTTTTTCAAATAACTAAAATCAACAAACCGTTCGGAATAATGGTATGATTTGACGGTAAATGGTTTATGTTAAGTTTTGTTGTGCCGTTCTTTTAAAAAATATTAATTTATACTATTTTATTCATGATTAATAATTATGTTTCAGATAAATGGTCTTAAAATATTCTCTTTATATTCAATAGAGTATTTCTTTACTAAGAAATGATTCCTTTATGTTGCCTGAATAGTATTTCCTAAGTCTTGTTTCAATATCGTAGCTGAGAGTTTTATTTCAATTGAGTGAAGTTGTGACCTATAAATTATTAACACGTGTAAATGAAAATACATTTTAAAGCCCTAACTAGTTATAGTATATTCATATGTAACTTTTGAATCCCATAAATTAATTTTAAATGTTAATAAAGTAATTAAAATATAGATAGATTAAGTGTTACACCATTTTCCTTGAGGCATAATGTTTTTATAAAGTAATGCATTTATTTTTTACCTAGAAAACCTTCAAATATATTAAAATCATCATAATGTTAGAAAGTATGCGCAGAAGTCCCGACGTTTCAAATGCTTTACAGAAATCGTATTCACGGTAAGACGAGATGTAGGTGTACTGAAAGGTCGGGTTAGATTTAAAATGTAAATTTAAAATTTAATTCATTATACGCGAGTTAAATCCGTAAAAATAGTTTTATTTCAATATAAAATAAATTATTTTTAATTATATCTTATTTTCTTTTGTTTGTCTATACGCAAAACCTTTTGCCATGAATTTTGAAACATGTTTATATGTATGTATGTTTATATATATATATATATATATATATATATGTATACATGTATACATATATACATCTAAATATAATATTATCTAATAACTACGATATCTTTTACTACACTTATTCTTTAGTGATGCTCTGGATATTTTGAATAATGATCAATAGTCTTTAATGAAATATATGTAAAGAAATATGTATATTTTAGGGACATTTATGTAATCTTTAACAAGTCAAATTAGTGCAAAATTGGTCCTTAGCTAACTGAAATATATTTTATACTCTGGTTTCTATTTGGGTCATTAATAGGAATTGAATTTACGATATCAGTTTCAATTTTGAGGTATTCAGGAAGCGTTATTGAATTGAAACCGTAGAAGGTAGATCTAATTGGATCTTGTTGATAATAATTTGAATCAATATTACGTTCCAATTGTAAATTAATTGTACCTTTCGGTATTTTTCTTTTTAAATTACTACTACTTTTTAATTATAATTCAATTAAAACGAGAAACTGTGTTTTGCTGTTATCTGCAAAACTTAAGACGGAGAGATATTATTTTTATAGAAATCATTCCGTAACTGACTAAATACCTCTTATTTGATGTAAGTTAAAGTGTTTCGTAACAATTTCAGCATAGGATATTTTAACATAATGTTTAAATCTTTTATTAATTATTACAACTTATTATAAGGTATAAATAATAGCATCTGTAACTTGTTTATGAAATTGTAAATTACCCTCACTTAAATATTATAGTGTTAAAATATTATAAAACGAATGGTAAGGGCCGCATGGTTCTTAGCCATATTTGGTCAAAATAGAAATTAGACACACAAAATTTTAAACCTACAGACACGCAAAATTATAAATTCTTTAAGTATTTCTATTAATCTATCCTTATATTATAAAGGGAAAGATCTGTTTGTTTGTTTGAATTGAATAGGCTCCGAAACTACAGGACCCATTTAAAAAAATATTTTGGCATTAGAATCCTACATTATCCTTAGTAAACATTGGCTATATTTTATAATCACCATCATCATCATCACCATCACTAATATTATAAAGAGGAAAGATTTTATTGTTTGTTTGAATTGAATAGGCTTCGAAACTACTGGACCGATTTAATAAAATATTTTACCTTTAGAATCCTACATTAGCCCTCTGATGTACAAAGGTTATATTTAATACGAGAAATATATATATATTTAATAAAATAAGGATCCGTGTGAAAGTTTTGTCAATGTAATAAATTATAAATGTATTAAGTAACATTATTCAAGACTTTTTCATATGGATAGGTAGGTAGGTAGGTTTCATATATAATAATATAATAATAATAATAAGCCTTTTATTTGGACATTACATATACAGTTTCGTTTTCTTACACTACTGCACTATTACATATTATACTTATATTATTTTACTTAATCTAACTATAACTCTCGTATTTTCAGTTTCTGCAAATTGTCAATTGGCAAAGGCCTCCTCCAACCTACTCCATTCTGATCTCTGTCTGGCCACTCTATTCCATGTTATGCCTGCCACCTGTCTGATATCATCGTCCCATCGTTTTTTTTGTCTACCTCACTTCCTTGTACTTTCCCTTGGATACCAATGTGTAATTATTTTGCTCCATTTGTCCTGACCTCTTACCATATGGCCCGACCACTTCCATTTTAGTCTTTTTATTTTCAGTGTCACGTCCTGTATCTTGGTTCTTTCCCTAATTTTGATGTTTCTTATTCTATCCCCTTTCTTTACTCCTAGCATGCTTCTCTCCATTGCTCGTTGGCAGGTGGCAATTTTATTTATTGAGTCTTTTGGTAATGCCCATGTTTGGCATCCATACATTAAAATTGGTAAGATGCAAACATTAAATACTCTGCTTTTTTGTTTTTATGTGAAGTTTTTTATCTTTCATCACTTCCCTTAAGCCCCAATACCTTTTCCAACTGTTTGCTATCCTTCTTTCGATTTCTTTGTTTATGTTGTCTTTAGGTGATAACAGCTGTCCCAGGTATATATATTCTTCCACATAACTGATTTCTGACTCTCCTACATGTATGCTTCTTTGATGTCCGTTTGTCATTATTTTTGTTTTTGTGGATTTAGTCTTAGTCCTACTTTCTTACTCTCATATGCTAGTTCGTTTAGCATTATGTTGAGGTCTCCTGGCTTTTTTGCAAATAACACAATATCATCGGCAAATCTTAAATGTGTTAATATGTGGCTGTCAATTCTAAGGCCCAAATTTTCCCAGTCGAAGTTTCTGAAGATCATTTCCAGAACAGCAGAGAAAAGTTTTGGGGAGAGAGGATCATTAATAAATGTAAACATTTAAAGTTAAAATGATTTACAATCACTTATAATACTATGATGAAGGGACTTATATTATCACTAGCTGTTGCCCGTGACTCTTTATGACTACGATCATAAGCCATGTAAATATGTTTTTTACAGTCTACGTGGACGCAGTCACGGGAAACAGCTATCCCTAATAAAGAACTTTACTTGAGTAAATAAGTGTAAAAACCTTTTGGCCTACATAACAAGGCATTTTTTCCTATATAGCGCGGGCGAAGCCGTTGGGAACACCTAATTTTTGCATAAGAACCTTTCATCCGCACCAATAAAACGTCAATATTTTGAAGACAACTGTTTCTATTTCGATCGAATATAGCTAAGAACCATTTCGATGAACATAACTTTTGATTAAAAAACCACATTTAAATCCGTCCACTCCGTCCACGCATTTGGCCGCTACATTGCCACAGAAAGACACACAGATGCACAGATACACAGATCGACAGGTTTAACTTATAACACCCCTCTTTTTAGTCCGGGGTTTACAAAATATATGGCCAATTAAATATCATTTACTGATAGCATTCTCAAAAGAATAAATAAAGGATTATTTATTTATTAAACATAGTAAACTTTTATTTTACCAAAATAATTAATTACAGACAACATTTTAGTACCGTTTTTAACTCAGCGCTTAATCAGCTTTCCCTTGAATTTAATTTAAAACATAGATTAAAACGTTTCAAATTACTTGTTTATGACATCAACGCTGCATAATGAAGGTCTTGCCGCCGTACAAATTTAAAACACAAGCTTCAATAACATTTTATGAAAATATTTAAAAAAAGAAAACGATTGATTAATTTAAATGAATCCTTTTAAATTAAAAAGAAAGCTTTCCATTAAATGATGGTAAAAATCTACTCTAATATTAATGTTATTAATATAATATTAATATATAATTTTAGAGAACTATGCAATAATGACAGGGTGTACGATACGTTATTGAATTATATAAATTATTTTATTGTGTAAAGAACATTACTTAATATAAATTGTTTAAATATATCAGACGGTTACAATTTCACATTCTTTTATATTCATACAAAAATACAATATGTAGTACAATCGACGCGACGGTATAAATTATCATCATTTTGTATTTTTATGAAACACGGACAGTCATGGGGATAGCTCCTGTGCACAATGGTTCAATATACCTATCTATCATTAAATTGCCATCGGTACTTTTTTTCATTTTTTTAATCACGTTTATAAAAATCCGTCGGTCTATCCATTTGTCCGTCTATCTATTAATAGATGCATGCTTTGTAGTCTGCACGTTTTATATTAAATATTTTAAAATGTAACATTTTATGAATCACAAATATATTTAAATCACAAATATAATCAAATTTATTTTCTTCAACAAAACAATTTCCGATTTAGGTATATGTTTCATACACTTTACTTTCCTCAACAAAACAATTTCCGATTTATATGTTTCATACACTTTAAATTCCCTCTAATGGTCAATTTCATTGTAACTATACCTAATATTGTCGTTCTCTCCTAATACAGTGGGATACTATCAGTCAAATCCAGGCCTTCAGTTCGTAACACGTCAACCGCAGTAATCTCTCTTATCGCATAAAGTTAATGATATTCCTGAATTATTATCCTTGTAAAGTTATGTTATTGTAATTCTTAGTTATTAAACGTTATACCAAATACATTATAATTATACTTTCGTACAATAAAAAACATTTCCTAATTAAAAGACAATTATGTAGAAAAAATATCTCACTAGAAATATTATTATATAACTAACATTTTCAATGGAAGCTTTGATGAAGTCTGTGTTATACCTAAAACTAATTTCATTTGCTTAGTATTATCATACCGGACTTATAGAAATAATAAGTAAATAAATATATTATTAGAAAACTGTGTCATAAAACTGTGTATTGTAAAATAATATAACGGTTACTGAGATATGAAACTTACTTACAATTAATATGACATGTTTAGACTCAATAGTCATTGGCAGATAGCTGGCAGATAGATCTTAAGCCAGACTCATGTTTCTGTTTACACCAACAAGGGAACGTGCCTACGATTCTTAACTGTATTGAAATATTATGAATGACTTCAATTATTATGAATGACTTCAATTATATTAATGACTTGTGAATTTCCCTATTTCAAATATAATTGACCACACTGAAAATTATATTGGATAGACAGTTAAAACTATTTATGAAATTGAATATTGATTTATACCGCAATAAGAGTTATTGTATTTAACTAATAATTAAATTAATATTACCATTCACTTGTTTGTTATTTGACTTTCCTAATTTTCTCATAACCGTGTAGTATATACATTTTTTTTTGTTGAAAAAGTAGTATTTTTTGATAAAAGCTAAAATTAGCTACGTTTCTTAAATATATAATAATAACAATAATAAATAATCAATTCTATATTCAAACGAAAATATAACGCAGGTTAATTATTTAATATGTATGACGGAAGCTATAATTTCCGCTATAAGCCAAAGTAATAAGTCAATAAATATAAATAGTAGATGTCAATTACACCCAGACTTTGAACAATAATTTGTTGATCACAAAGAACTACTACGTTTATAATTCAACCCATCATAATTTGTTAAAAACTAAACCGTCACTTAGACATAACCTAAACTGAAGTAAAGTTTCACGGTGATTACTAACCCTTTAATTGATTTAGGAACTTACAATTCTCGTAAGTGATTGTTTCTGATTGGTCGACAAAAAAATAATACCTAATTAATATATATTTTGTAGGATAAAGAGTATTGTATAAAATAAATGTAATACGTCCTAGATAAAAAATAAAATAAAATTGGAATGACTTGAGGAAGAAATAAAGTAATACATAAAATAAATATACTCAATGGAATTGAAGTAACTGTAAGTAATAAGCAGCTTATTTTGTTTCAATATTTCACAATACCGAATACAATAAAATAAAAGATTCAGTATTTTAATATTCAATCAAATATACAGTCAGTAAATATTGTTATATTTATTTGTAATTTATATTCAATATTAACTTTTGCGAGCCGTCTAGCTCTTGGGATTATATTGTAGAACAAAAACAGTACTTCATACTTAAAAACTTTAGATCTTTGTAGATACCATCATAAAAATACTTTAAAACTAAAACATTCCGGAGTCATCCAAAGGTCGCAGCGCTGTGACGCAATGAGTCGTATGATTTCTGATTTGAAAGTGATGCCAGAGACATAAACTTATAGCGATTTAGGTAAATATATAGATACGGATACCGTTATAAAATTCATGGTAATTAGTCATTGAAATCAATATAAAATGTAGTATAGTTGGGCAATAAATATTTTTAAATACTCTTTTAAAGTACTGATTTAATTGTAATCGCGTTATTTCAATGTCATAATTTATAAATATATTATGGTAATTATTGTATCCTTTTATAATTGTTTTGAAAATAATTGATAAAAATAGCAGCAAAATTATTTATTTTAGCATTAACATTAACTAGCATTAACGAAATGTATTAAATAAATTATATAGTATTTTATAATTAAAATCACGCTATCTTTCATAACTTAAAATTTACAAAATCGATGCTTGAGTATTGCTGTCAATCAGTGGGGACAAATCAAAGATTAATAGACGCTATGTGATATACATTATATTCACTAGATCGTCTCCCACTATAACAATCACTCAACTTACGATAGACAGTTTCTTGTATTTTAGTTAATGCAAGACTATAATTAGTTATTACTTATTTTAACAACTTATTTTAATTCGAACATAGTAAACGTGAAATAATAAAATTCATAAATTGATTATCTATTCAATGACATTTGTCTTTACGTCATAATATATATTATAAATTATTTTGTCATTAGTATTATTGTGTCGTTAGTATTATTGTGTCCTTAATAATAATGTCTTTGTATTTGTTTGTATTGGTCTTTGGTATTTTATATTAAAAACCACATACTGAAATCTTTCTCTAGTCAACCGAGCATCTACTTAATACTTAATTATTTCCATAATAAACCCTGTATCTAATAATGTAATTAAATATACTTTACATATTAATTAAGCTCTAGCTTAATTTAAGGAACTCTATTAAATTATGTAGACTTACAAGCTGTTTCATAGATATTTAAAAACCTTTTAAACTATATAAGACTTTGTTCGGGAGCGTATTACATTTAGGTGCAGATATTTTTGGATGTAATTGAAAGCGACCTTTTCACAGTTGCATGACTTTAATGTTTTAGGACCAGTTTCATCAGGATATAATTATCTGTTAAAAGTAAATTATTTATCACTTTTTCAAAATGAATATGAGTCTAATTTGCGATCAGAGTTGTCATTAAATAGTTAATCTTCATTCAGTCAATTCTGCCGCAGTTACTGTTATTATTATTCATTTATTTATTTTTCCACAGAACGGCCAAGAAGTTTAATTCGGAGTAAAATTTTGGCGGATTTATAGAAGAATAAAATAGAGTAAACTAATTTGTAGAACTTTCGCTACTCATAGTATTGAGAAACATTTACTATATTTACTACAACTTCAATATATACCTACCTTTATTTATTGAGTTTTTGCTATATGATATTCCATTTATATATATCTAAGTCAATCCTTGAATCTGCGTTATACATATCTATTACATGCATACGTTTTTCTATCTTTTAATCGGTCCAGTGATAATAGGTGAATTTGGTTGCTAGAATAAATATTATATTATTTCCAACCTTTTGGAGTAGACAACTATAAGACTTATAAAATCTATCAAATATTTTGGCGAGTATTAATAATTGTAAAGTTAAACCAAGTTAAAGATAGATAATTGTGAAATACTAGACAATAAATAATATAGATAGTACAAATAAGATGTTTATTTGTTTGATGATTTATTAACGATGTCTTTGTAATAATAGTGGGGAAAGTGGAGAATAGAAGATTAATAATATCGACTATCAATAAAAAGACATCATAGCAAATAACAAAACAAAGGGAATATATTTCTCATAAACCTAAAGTTTAAGATATGAGCGATTTACAAAAATATGGCTCTCATATTTTGTTGGCTTCCTTGTAATAAATCAATGTTATGTGCTCATAACTTAACATATAAATAAATGTGTCCGGTATTTTGGAACATGTTGACTTACGATCTTTGAGAACATTAGATAATTTGTAATACATCTTCCTTTGTTTCCGCTCAGAATGTTATATTATACTAGTTTTTATTGCTCTATTTTCAATAACGATGAATTGACATGAAATTATACAATTTAATTATATTTTTAGCAGTTGAATTTAGGAAACTTATCTTATGCCTTGAAGGAATCCTCAGTGTCTAATTTCATGTTCACGTTTAATGCGCTAAGTTATGTATCCTTTACCTATTAATAATTTTTCTCATTTCATTTAATAAAATAATAGAATATCAAAAATGTTAGCTACATCATTCTATACCTAAGGTATAGTATGTAGGTGATACTGCTTTTATAAGTAAAAGCAGTGTATCACCTACATTATTAAAATAATATACATACTCGTAATATCACTAACATCAATCATTTGTCATTGATTGATGTGGTTTGCGTATAGCAATATTATACATAAAGTAGGGAAGCCAACCTAAAATGCGAGATCCAAAATATAAAGAGATAGATAGATCGAAATACCCTATCTGTCTCTATTTTTTGCGAATGCGTAATTGGCAGTAATTGAGAGACCACTTGTCACTTTTACTAAAATGTTGAAAGATAACTTAATATTTTAATGTGTGAGACCAAATTTGAGTAAAAGTTATACAAAATTATATACCTACTATAATTATAATTTATAGTTTAAATATTGCGCCCATAAAATGACAAATGCATTGTGTGTAAAAAATAAACTATTCCTTTCGACTCATAGACTCATTAAATATGTTATGTATAAAGCTGATATAAAGTGATTTTATTTATTTATTTATTTGTATTTGGGAAACAAACAGTACAACATCACACAAAATAATAATAACAACAAGATAGTACATATAAAAATTAAGTTTCCACTAATTAGTAATACATTTAAGAAGCAGAAGAGATAGAAACAAAATTTAACATCAAAAATTAAAACATCCAAAATCAGTGATACGATACAAATGCAAACTTATACATATTCAATTTTGCAATTCAAAATTCAAAAAATGTAAAAAAAAAAAAATAATAATAGTTAAAAGATAATAATTTGTAAGTACATAAAAGGTTAATTAAATTGGTTCATTAATTTATTAATATTACACTTAAAGTTAGAAAGCGAACATGAAAATATATCTACATTATAATTTTTTTTATTGTACATTCTACAGGAACGATGAATAAATTCGTTTTGGGCATATTTAGTTTTAGTACGGGGTAAATAGAAAAGATTATTATTACGTTTAAGAATATTTGGAATATTGAAGGTCAAACAACTTAGTAAGTAAGGGCTATCAATAAAATTATTTACTAGGTTAAATAGAAAAATTTGATCCTTAATCATACGGCGAACCTCAAGTGAATCCACTGTAGGCCTGCTCTGACACGAGTGATAAAACTTATACTGCAAATGTTTCAGGAATTTAAGTTGAATAGTTTCAATGGAATCAATATATGTTTTGTATTGAGGGCTCCAGACAGAGGACCCAAATTCCAACAAAGAGCGCACCAGACTATTGTATAGAAGAGTAAGTGTGTAAGAGTCCTTAAATTCCTTACCAACCCTAAGTATAAAGCCAAGCATCCGATAAGCCCTTGAAACAATTCGGTCTATATGACACCCAAATGTCAATTTACTATCTAGGTAAATACCCAGATCTCTAACCTCGGAAACGCGGTCAATAATTTGGTCGTTAATATGATACTCATAAGCAATCGGATTTTTTTTACGTGTAAATGAGATAACACTACATTTTTTAAAATTAATAGAGAGCTGATTATTCTCACAGTACTTGCATAGACTGTGGAGATCTTCTTGTAATAGTAAATAATCCGACAACCCGGACACCGTTCTAAAAACTTTCAAATCATCTGCAAATAATAATTTCGAAGAGTACTTAAATGCTTTACCAATATCGTTTATATAGATGTTAAATAGTAACGGACCAAGGTGAGAGCCCTGTGGTACACCAGATGAAACAGGAGTAAATGAAGAACAAAAGCCTTTCACCGTCACTGCCTGACTTCTGTCACGAAGATAATAGGATAACCACCTAAGTAGGTCACCATGTATACCAACTTGCTCCAGTTTTTTACAAAGGATGTTATGAGAAATTTTATCAAAAGCCTTAGAGAAGTCGGTATACACGACGTCCACCTGGCCACCGCCATCAATGATCGCCAGCACACGATGAACCAACTCACACATATTAGTTTCTACGGATCTTCTACTGACGAAACCATGTTGCTCATCAATCAGAATACCCCGTATAATAGGATAGATTTTATCATAAACAATTTTTTCGAACGTTTTAGCTACAGTACACAATTTAGACATCGGCCTATAGTTCTGAACATTGTGTTTGTCGCCTGATTTAAATATTGGCACCACAAAGGAGCGCTTCCAAATAATTGGCGTGGAACCAGACCTCAATGACAAAATATTGGTGGTATATAGTCGGGGCCACATCCTTTATTTGTATTTAGTGATCTCAAGTATTTTTTAACAGTGGATACTGATAATTCTATATGGCCGATATCCAAACTACCGCAGCTATGAGTCTCTTTCTTAGATGTTACGTTAGCGGATCCATCGTTGTAAACTGATTTAAAATAATCATTAAACAACGCACATACTCCCTCCTCGTCACTGGCAGTTCTATCAGATAAAAAAAGACTATCGGGAAGGCCGGAGGACGATCTTTTACACTTAACAAAAGACCAAAAGTGTTTGCTGTTTTTCCGTATCATGACTTCAGCCTTATGAATATAATCATCATAGCACTTAATTTGAACTGCTTTTTGTCGCTCTCGTAAACGAACAAATGCGTCGTAGTCTGATATCCTATGATAGATTTTCCATTTTTTGTGGTATTTTAACTTTTCTGCAATAATTTTTATTAAGGACGGGGTATACCAATATGGATAGTTATTAAAGGATTTAAATACCCTAGTGGGAATCATATTAGAGATAACATGATCTATGGTCTGATAGAAAATATCAACTGCCCGGGATATATCACAGTCATTAAATATGTCATACCAATCCACACTCTCCAAGATCAGGTTAATAGCATCATAGTTTGCATGACGGAATAAGCGTATTGAACGGGAAGCTGTATTACCTCGTTTGTGCGTAGATATCGTTAACCCTATATGCAAAGCCGGATGATGAGCATCTTCTTGCGTCATGGGACCAATACATTTATCTACTATGCAGTCATAATTACTAATTACAAGATCTAAGAACCTACCATTTTGATTTGGAATTTTATTAAATTGTTTAAAATCATTAAATTGAAGAAAATTGTACAAGCATTTTATTAAATCATTGCCAGATCCATAATTGTCAATTGTCATATGTGTATTTTTTGCCAGTCATGTAGCTTCAGAAATATTGAAATCACCTACTAATAAAAAAGCATCATCGGCACGACACAGAAACTCCTGTGAAATTATTTCATATAATTCACATTGAACTTCGTGTTGAGACTTGCAATGTGGAAAATAACAACAAAACACATGTAGGAGCCTTAAAACTGGACCAGATGTAGTCCTTATTGAAACCCTAATTACGTCTGCCGCCCTATTAGTTAACAAAATTTGCGAAGAGGAATAAACAGAGAGATTAGATTTAACAGCAATTAAAACTCCTCCGCCCATGCTATCTCCTCGAGAATCATAACACCTGTCACTCCTGTACACGGTGTAACGGGAATCAATTATTTCAGTATCAAAAATACCCGCGTGCAGCCAGGTCTCAGTGAAACAAACTATGTCGTTATCGTGTTGCATCAGGTTTCTATAAATGGTATTCGTTTTAGTTCTAAGTCCACGAACATTCTGATAATATATATTGAGCGTCTTAACCATAATGGAAGACAAATATAACAAGAACATATAAACTATACAAATTTGGACTTAAACACACGAATTTACTCAACTCACCCATACTGAATGAACCAAAACTAGTACAATTTATAATAATTAACCCAGTCTTCAAAATATATTTATTCATAAAGTAAAAAATTATCAATAATAAAATAATATAAATTAATAAACACTTAATATCAATCTTTAAAATAAAGATATAAATCAAAAATTAAATTCATAACTAAAATAAACTTCAAAATCATTATAAAATAAAGTAAAAAACCAGAATCGTGCTTAAAAGTAAAAGTAATATTAAAATCATAATAATAATTAATATCCCTAATCAAGGTAAAATACAAAATGACAATCATAATAAAATTTAAAATAACAATAAAACAACCAACCATAACCGCAATTAGATGTAAATGGAGTATTAAAACCAAAATTAAAAGTAATAACATCACAACGAATATATCTTTAAAAATTAAAAATGAAATCAAAATCAATATTAAATTAAAAATAGCAAGTAAACATACAAAAAAGAAATTAATAATAATACATTGATTTGAGATAAAAATACTGAGTATTATTAATTTAAATAGAAAAGTAGTTCTTAAACCATCCTTTTTAAATCAGTCGGCGAAGCGATATGTATGACCGGGCTGGTATTTGAACGGCGAACCTGCTGTATTATCATTTTTTTACCCATACATATTGATAACATTTTTCCTTTGCAATTTTCTTAACCGAATGTAAGAGTGATTTATTTAAACCTGTGAGGTGATCATTTACATAAATTGGATTATCACAGTCGAAACCCAAGTCGTTGCAATATAACTTACGCTTACGAATGAGTGATAAGAAGTCGTCCTTTTTCCACCGGCATAGGAACCGCACAACAATAGGTTTAGATTTCTTAATGTTACTATTCCTTGGAGCTACTCTCGTTACAAAATCAATGTCGGTGTTTATATTCAAATTTACGTCAGCTTTTTCTGCCATATTCTGTAATATAGAATATAGATTTTCATTTTTTCTTGCAGGCACTCCATAAATTTCAATATTAGATCTTCGAGCCCACTGTTCCCTGTTATTATTTTCGATTTCCATGACTTCAAGTTTTGAACCCAGTTGTTCCAATTCCATCGATTTGCTAGAAAACAGCTTTATTTCAGTCTCGCAATGTGTCAACCTGGCACTTATTTCCTCAAATTTGGTGTTAAAAAAATTCAAACTTTCTCTTATACTTAAAAAATCTTGTCTCAAAGCTTTAACATCATTTTCAAGAGGTAATATGAAATTTAAAATAAATTTAAATTCTTCTTTGAGACTAGAAATCTCCGCGGAGATAACCGACTTCACATTTGCAATAACATAGGCGGTATCCATAATTTTAGGTGCATCCGTGTGGTTATCAGGCGAACCAAATACCATAGTCGAGCCGCCTCTGCGCAGATTAATGTTATCATCGACGTTTGTATTACGAACCGGTGTGTTATCCAGATTTAAATGACGAGGCTGAGTTATCGCACGCTCTGGGCATATCCACGTTTTTTTGCTATCGATAGGAATATTATTATTATTATTATTCTTCGATGGATACAAACATTGGAGGTGATAATTTTTTTTGCACTTAGTGCAAACTATGCAATCGGTGGTACCTCTCGTAGCTTTACAACATTCGTACTTCATTGTTATTAATATCTATGATCCAAAGTAAGAAACAATATTTTAGAAAACAAAATCTATTTTATATGGATACAATCAGGGTTTAACCCAAGGTTCGGCAAGCAATGGGGGTGATAACAGCGCGAACGTCACTACACAAAGATTGTTAAATAATATATGCAATTAAATACTTCGCACTTAATACACAATTGAAAGTCAATTAAACTTGTGTTTAAGATTTATTGTTTACGTAGGTTTGATCACACAAAGGTCACTTTAATATCACTTTTGGTGAACTAATTAAGTCCTAAATAAGTGTAAACAAGTTTCGAAGTTAATAAATAATTTATGCAAAAGTCAAAACATGTACCAAATTAATTACTTTGCACGTGAAACACTATTTAAATCTATTAAACTTGTATTTAAGATTTTTTGTTTACGGAATACACAGTAGCACGTCTGCTTCTAATAATAGTTCGGAGGGTATGTGATAATTATTATATAACTTTTGTACCTTAAGTAGAATGTTATAAACAATACTTAAGAAAAAATAAAGTAGTTTTCAAAAATACAGTATTTATTCCTAAGTCCCAGGGACTGTTTGCACTCCTCTCCAGGCAACGCGATCGGCCAGGTACCCGTACGGTGAACCCATGGAATGCTAAGAAGCTTCGTTTCTTGTTTTTAATTAGAAAAACTAATATTTGAATTTTCATGCTGTCTCAATGTAGTATTCTAAAAATGTTTAACAAGCAAACTCGTTCTAAATAAAATAGTAATAAATATTTCTTTGCGTATGTGTGTTTGACAAAGACAAACAATATTATGTCATCTTGCATCTTTTTTTATTTGTCTGAAACTGACGTTCATAGAAATGTCTATAGATCACCTATTCTATGTTTAATAATTCTATGGGTTTGCGTACTCCCCTCCTGACTAACGACGCCCCGAGCCGAGGTCCGTGTCTCAATCTGAGATGCCCTCAGCACATCGTTTCCCATGGAGGCCCATTTGGGGGCTTTTTAAGGGCCAAAAGGGGGGCCAAAAGGGGGGCTTTTTAAGGGCGGGTCTCCTGACCCACCCGCTCCCCTGGTGACGCTGTAACAGCCAACAGAGCTAACAGTATAGACAGAACAAAAAAAAAGTGTTTGCGTCAGACAGAAAAGTTGAACTCGTGCTCATCAAAGAGGGCGTTGTCATTAAATTCATATTATATGTGTAGTACAAAGTTTCCGATTTTGTCTACTTTAAAAATGATTATTAATTTAGTTCGTTTGATTTTGTTAATATAAATAATTTTACCCATAACAAGGTTGTGGATTTATACCAAAGGTTATAGAAGGAGATAATTTAAGATGAATAAGAGAACAAGTGGCTTTTTTGAAACCCAGAAATCTGGGATACAAACGTACGGAAATTGTCTTTGTTTGATGTACGGTTTTTAAAAATTATTTTTCTGAGTTTTTGAAAATTTTCCCATGATATGAGAAAATTATTTGAAAGTGGGTACGCTTTTTTTTATTTAGATATCTGTGACTTATAAGGAAACTTTAAAAATTATATCAGAAATTCATAAAAATAGACGGGACTGTAATGTGCAGCCTCTGAGACTCTGGACCCAACGAACTGCCGACTAAACTACAGTGTCGTTAATGAATTTAGAATTCTAGAGAACTCATTCATAACCGACATTTTGTTGTGAACAAATATAATCTATTCAAGAAAACTTCTTTAAAACTATTATTCATGTCGTATAACTTCTTTTCTGAATCACAATACAAACAATATTACGTGAAGGTTTCGTACAAAAAAATATCGCAGCTAAGCTCATAATTACTAAATCTGTATGTGCTTTCTGGCGACATATTATTAGTGTTATCATATTTTTTTATATTAATATTTTATCAAAATCATTTATTTAAAACAATATATGTAAGTAACATATTTATTTACACAATTGTATACATTTAAAATAACTTGAAACTAAAAAATAAAGTGTTATATAATTTACTCGCATTTTTTTGTTTATATTTATTATTTTATTTATATTTGAAAAAAAAATCACTACGTAGGCATAATATTTAACAAATTGGTTATTTGCATTGCCATAATATAAATAAACCTTTTTTTACCTGATACTACCTTTAAACTATTTTATAATTATAAATATTTCTTAGTTCTACTTAAGAGAGCTTGAACTATTCTATGAAAAAAGTATTCTATAAGTATGTCCACAGTAGCATAGAAAATAAACATACATGTTCTGCATTGTTCTTTTACCACATTTTTATAGGAGGCACTTAAAAAGCTTTACTATATTTTATTTTAAAGCGCTTTGTACTGGTTTGATACAAAAATTATAACATTGTTGAGTAAAGTGCTATTATTATTTTAACTGAAATCGAAAATAAAATTTACCTGTCAGCTTTATTAAACGTTTAAGTGTTAATAATTATAATAACAGTAATAAAACATTATTATAAATTTCTAAAATAAAAGTAAGTCAGAGGCTCAACTTTAATTTTTTTTTTTGGGTTTTCAAATCGCCTTTTATTAAAGTAGCACGCTAATCAATCTTAGATCTTCTGTTTTAAAAGGATGCAAATAAACTGACTAATCAGACAAAGTGCCAATTAATTTACGTGAACATAGCCGAGTGTATATATATAAACTATAATAAAATATAAAAAAAAATATATTTATCAAAGCTTTGGTATATGGTGCAATTAACAAATTATATTTACCTCAATATGAAATTGTAAGTTCATAAAAACAGTAAAATTCCTTGATATATTAATAGATATTTATTAATATATAGATTAATACTTTTATTCACAATATAACGTCCTTGGTCACATGAGTTTCATTACTAGCGTATTTATTAAACGATATCAAATATTATCGACTTATATCTTGTTTAGTACAATGTTCAGCAAAACAGTCATTTCTAACAATTTGAATATTATTTTTTATTGCCGGAATTCGTTATTGCTAGACCATCTATTAAAACTTATCTTAGTATATTTATATTTTAAGCATCCTGAAATGGTTTTGTATGATAACCAAGAAGAGCACCTATCTCATGGTAGTAAGTAAGTAAATCTTTCCGTTTCACTAATAATGCTGAGAGTGTCGGAAACTTAATTTATTTATTTACTTTATTGAAAACCAACAGCTTTTTACATGTATTCTTACAAAATATTACATATTTCCAGATAGTTAAGCCAATGATAGGTTTTCCATATTTTCATTATTAATATAGGTAAGTGGTGAAACTAGTTTTAATAATTACATTCATAATATACCTACTATAATTAAATAGCAGAATAGATATTTATTTTTAATTAAGAAATTTATAACGAAATAGATTGAATGAAATGGCATAATTGATGTACATAATAAAAGGTATATGATGAATGTTTACATAATATGCGACTTGTTTACATAACATATATATTTTAAATTATTTGTAATATAAACTAAATTTTTATGGAATGGAAGATAAAATTAAAATTTGTTATTGATTGCTGTTATTATTTCTTTTTTAAATCTAGGTTTGGTATATGCGAAGATATCGACATGACTAAATTTAGAATTGTACGTGTAAACAATGCGAGGTATAACTGAATTTTTGGCGTAGTTGGTGTGGCAATATGGGACGTGAAATAGGGACGTATGACGAGTGCGATAACATGGGGTACAGTATTCTACCCTGGATATCAGCTCCGGACAGTCCACGTGGCTGTGAACAATATCATATAAAAAGCACATATCTGTTACTATGCGTCTCTGTTCCAATGTTAATAGATTGTATTGACTACAGCTTATTTCATAAACTTCTGAGCTTTTACGTGTTCGATAGTTTAGGTGATTAATGAGAAGCTTTTGTATTCTCTCAATTTGATTTTTATAAATAATATAATAGGGTGACCATATCGGACTAGCATAATCTGTGAGACTTCTTACATACGCATAATAAATTGTTTTGATGACCCCAAAATCTGAAAAAGATTTGGAGGTACGCATTACAAAACCCAAGTTACGATAAGTTTTATTTGAAATATAATTAACGTGATCAGATAATAACATTTTGTTGTCAAAGTACACTCCCAAATCCCTAACATTATTTGACCTGCTAATTGCAACGCTGTAAAATTTATAGTTAAATAAGATCGGTTTTAATTTACGAGAAAAGGTGATGCTTGTACATTTGGCTCAAAATCACCAAGGTTGCGAATTCCAAGATTGATTTTATGACAAAAAAAAATGCAAGCTATAATGATGACTCTAATTTTAATGTGTTGCAAAATTTGTATATTATTAGTCTTAGATCGGGCAGCGCACAGAATGTTTTACATTTTTTGTAATATGGTTTTTAGTACATGTATTGACTAAAAACCATCAATTCGGGAACGTTTCTGTAAGTATGATAGAATGAAAAATAGAAAACAAAGAAAATAGTTTAAGCTTTGTTTAATAAGCTGAGTACATTTTAATTTTTTTCTGTTCTTCACTCATTTTATCCAATAACTTTCTTTTCCTAGAATTTGCCCTTTCTCTTTGGCGCATAAAGCTGCACTATCCTTTTTAATATTTTATTGTGTTTTTTCAAATATTTTTTTTCTTATAAGGGGTCTCCATTACGCTGTAATTAAAAAGCAACAAAAATGTTTACTTTATTAAAAAAAAATAAGTGAAATGCAGTTTTAAGCAATACTTATCATTCCGAGAATGCAGCATTCATTTCGAGAACGTGCCATCATGTCCGGGAACGTTCCAGAAATGACAGTTCTCGAAATGACGTTTTCAAATAAACGCGAGCTTTGATTATATCGTGGCTATTTTAAATGCATCCCGACTTTGTCAGTAGTAAACTATCAAAGGTTACTTTATATTTCGTATCATCAAAAACAATTTCGTCAATAATTAAATGGAATAAACACGTTCACGGATTGACGGTCTATTGATGTACGCTCTACAAAAAATGAATTAAAAGTTACTTACCTCTTAAACATAATTTTTTTAACGAAAAAAATACTGACAGCCGGCTTTGTTATTGTTTTCTTCATCTACCCGCGTTTGGCATCGAAGGGTTGAGTTCACTTAAAATCATTTTTTTTTAGATTATCGATGCGTTCACTGAAATGACGTGTGGACTATTGGACAAACTATTTTTTTAGTTTTTATAATTTTAAATAAATAATATTTTAGCATCCTTTTCAAAACTAGATTTTGAATAAAAAATACGGTATATAAATGATTACCAGGTGATACATACCTTAAATTATTCATGATTATTTAAGACTTTTTGTTGAAGATCGTACATTAGGACGCGTTCCCGAAATGACTTTCTTTAAATGTATATTGGAATAATAAAAAAAATACTTCATTAATAATTTATATGATAAGATGTACATATAAAACAGGTTTGTTGTAGTATCTCTTTATTATATTTTCTTAATAAAGTTGAAATTTGAGACATTAAATTGCTCACAAAGCCAATTCTGCACCTTGGTGATTTTGAGCCAATTTATTTATGTTAACTGTTATTTGATTTTTAGTATAATAATTGAATAAGGAATCAAGATCTTCTTGTATTAAGGAGCCGTCTTCCTTATTTTTAATTTTACGATAAATTTTCATGTCATCAGCGTACATGAGAAAATCTGATTGTTTCAAGCATTTTCCTATATCATATAGGTATACGTTATAGAAAAGTGGGCCCAAATGGGATCTCTGAGGTACCCCCGAAGGCACTGAAATAAAGTCTGATCTGAAACCACCCAACACAACTGCTTGGGAACGATTGGACAGATATGATTGAGTCCACCTAAGAAGATCCCCGTGAATACCAAGTTCTTGTAATTTATTTAGAAGAATGACATGATCTACACGGTCGAAAGCTTTTTCGAAATCCGTGTAGATCACGTCAACTTGGCCACCACGCTCCATATTTTCAAATACATAACTAGAGAAACACGCTAAATTAGTTATAGTTGACTTATTTTTTAAGAAACCGCGTTGTTGAGGCGGTATAGACCGACTAAGTATAGGATATATCTCGTCATACACTATTCGTTCCAGCATTTTACCAATAGTGTTTAAGATAGAAATGCCCCGATAATTCTCTATCTCAGATTTAGAGCCCTTTTTGTGTATAGGTACTATATGAGAGGACTTCCAGATTCGCGAAAAAATTCCTTCTTGCAGAGAGCGGTTAAAAATAATAGTTATAGGAAGTGATAATATTTCAGCACATTTTGACCAAAAAATAGGTGGAATGCCATCACTACCAGCACACTTGTCTATATTAAGTTGTCTTAAAAATTTTCTCACTGTCTCGTTAGACGTTTGGACACTAGATATGCTATCTATATTGGGCAAAAAATCTGTAGAAGCAGTTTGAGACCCGCTAGGGGCACGAAAAGAATTTTTAAAGAATGTATTGAATGCGTTACATATTTCTTTTCCCTCTTGCAGTTTTAATCCATTGAATGATAATTTTTTAGGATAACTTGATCCGCCTCGAAGAGCCTTAACAAAAGTCCAGAAGTTTTTAGGGTGATTTTTTATAGATTTTTCACAGCTCAATGTAAATTTCTTAAAACAATCGTTCTGAACTCGTCTTGCTCTGGTACGCAATAAAGAAAACTCAGAATAATCCAAAATGTTATGATATTTTTTCCAACGTTTATGCGCTTTATCTTTTTCCTTTATAATATTTATTAAAGCTGGGGAATACCATTTTGGATATGAACGCTTTTGTGTAGGTTTGCGTTTTAGGGGTATATAATTGTTCACACAATAATTTATTGCTTCATATAAATAATCTGTAGCTTCGTCAACCGTTCGCTCTGACATAATTTCATTCCAGTTAATTTGTTTAAGATAATTATTTATTTTTTCATAGTCGCCTTTTGAGAAATTATGCTTAGGTACGGCAGACTCCCGCAATGGCCCCACAGATAGATCCATTAAGTCCATCGTAAAACAAGGGTGTACTCTGTCTTCCTTAGTAAGAGATGAGGTACTACTACTTAATGTGAGTGGAAGGTTAGAAAATACTAAATCTAAAGTATTTCCAGCAAAGTTTTTTAAGTAATTATACTGTTTTAGACCAAAGAATTCGGTCTCCTCTACAAGTCGCACTCCTGCGTTTTGTACATCCAACGATCCTCTCTTTAGAAAAGTTGGTAAACTTCTGTCCCACGATATACATGGTAAATTAAAATCCCCTATCACTAAACAATTATTTTTTACATTGAGGTCTACTATATTTCGAATTAGTTTTATGACTCCATCTACTTCTGGGGGTATACGATGAGGATCAGGCGGTATGTAAGCGATGCACAGGTGTAGGTCAGCAATGGCGACGCAGGCACGAGCCGGAATTGAAACCCAAAGATGTTCAGTTGGTACGCAGAGGCCGGTGTCGTGTCGTACCGCATTCAGTGAGCTTTTAATCAAAATCATGACACCGCCCTCAGTAGCTTTCCCGCTAGCGTTTAAATCACGGTCCTATCGAAAAACATCGTACCTATCATCACATATTTCTCTATCAAAAATACCGTTATGTAGCCAAGTTTCGGTGATTATTATTATGTCAAAGTCATGAAGAAGAATATTGTGGCGCAATTCGAGGCACTTCGTTCTTAGACCCCTGGCATTCTGATAAAATATTTTAAGATTGTTACTGGCCATAAAGTATGGGATTACTACCAAATGTACTTAATAATATGTCCTTGATACTCACCACCGTACTGACATTTGTATCAGTTGTGCGTACTAATAAAATAAACCCCAATACCTGTCCATTCATTACGCTTGTGCTGCCAAATCTCCGGGTTGATTTTAATTTAACTTGGTATAAAGATAGTATAATTTTAAAGAAAAAATTATAAACGGGAATTTCGGAAGAGATTCCAAAGTTACCTATCGGGAACAGCCACCGACAAAAGCTAATTAAGCAAAGAACTTTTGTTTTCATCAATTCGAATTGTTTTGTTAAGTGATAATCATTAAAATCCATTAGTATTAAAATGTGCGCTGCCACGCACCATATAATAAGAAATGAAATGTTTTTGCGATTTAACCACTGTGCTGACGTTAATGTAATTTGGTATAAAAATAATTCGAAACTCGAAGAAAAAAACAGAAAACTTCTATTTGCGAAAATGCAGTCACGCCACAGGCGGAACCACTGCCAATAGCCAGTTATGTCTACATTTTTCGCACTCGCTCGTTTAGGTCCCAAACATGTGTATTTATCATTAAGATATGATAATATTGTCATTCGTATTACCACACGCCAACTGTACCGAATAAATATAATATGTATTATGCCTATTTTCTTATATTTCACAATAAAAAGATATAGTTTATAATTATAAAGCTTTTCAATTGTCTAATTTATACTTAACTTAATTACTAGCCACCTAAAACAATCAATATCAAAAAAAGATGAAGTTTTATTTAAAAATATACATAATTATGAGCGTACAATAATATTTTTAACATTACTTGTAACTAGAAGGTGGTTGTAAAATCTACTCGTCGCAGGACAAAAGTGTCGTTCATTTGAAGAGATAAGTAATACAGTGCATTCACTACCAACAAGTGCGCCTTTTTGAGATGTGGAACAATTTTTTTGGTCAAACATTGTATTACCAATTAAAATAAATAGCGTATAATTGTTCGTCATCCATGTTGATATAGCTATGTTACGAAATTGTTTCTTAATATAATGAACTGATAAGATTTTATGAGTGAATATTGTAAAAATTATTAATAAGACTATAATAAACCTTGTAATATCTATTATATGAAGTAAAATTATCATATTATGTGTTAATTTCCATTTATAAACAATGAATCCGAAAAAGTGACCGGAGTATGTAAAAGATCGCTCCCTTTCTGAATGCACAAGCATTAACAGGCTGTTTACAGGTATACAAATAAGTCTCGTCAAAGAATATTTACGTTGAACAAAAACTGAAGCGACTTGCTTTAGAAATATGATATACGTGTTCCGTTTTAAAAATAAAGTAAAATTATTACAATGAAATGAGTAAATAAGTAAAGAGGAAATACCTGATATCTTCACATACACCAACTCAAACATGCTCACGTTCAAAAAAAACCTTTAATAATATCATCTTCCCGTACTATTAGGATTGCGGGCGAAGTATCGTTTTTTCTCATGTATATCCTTCCATTTCTGGTCCATACATAATGAATTTGCTTTGATATCGCGAATTCTTTACATTTTTTTAATAACAATTTATTATGATAAGTTAGGTGTTCATTTATAAATATAGGTTTCGCGTTGCCTGACAAGCCTAGGTCTTTAGTTGACACACGGTTTTTCCGTGCACTTGCGATAAGATTTTCTTTTAATTTTATTATGTTTCGAGGTCTACCCTGCTGTTTATTTCTAGGAGTAACACGATTAATTGATAATACATCTTCAGGTAACAAGGTTGATCCAATACGCTTGGCTATGCTCATAAAAGTTTCACTCAACTGCTCCTCCTTTAATTCTGGCACTCCAATGATTTCTATATTTAATATCCGTTCTCGTTGATTATTGGAATTGACCTCTTCTTGCAATTGTGTGTGACTGGTTAACAGGATATTATAATTAGTTTCAAGATCTTCTATATTATGACATTTTGATTTTAAAGTATTTATTTTCAGTTTTAAGTCGTCATATTGTTCGCTAACAAACTTACTCGAAGACTGCAATTGCTCCAAATTTTTTTCGATGTCCTTGTGCCTTGTGCTAAGATTTTGTATAGATTTTTTCATGTCTATATATTCTTGGCGTATGGAGCTAACTTCCGATTGCATCTTCTGAGAAATTTTGTTAAGATTAGCAAGATCAGTTTTCACGACTGAGTCCAAATTGCTTTTAATTTCTGTAATGTCCTTCTGCATTTCGGATCTCCACGAATTTAGACAACCCAATATTTCATTCTTAAAAGACGAAAAACACACAGAAAATTCATCAGCGTGTTTTCGTTTTCTTGAGTTGTTTGAGTCACTGAGATTCGGGTCCGACGAGCTATGCTCCCTACAAGGTGTGAGAGACATTCTTGAGCGAGTACTTCTGTTTTTTTTTATAGTCTTTGATATTCTTAGTACACTTTAGCTTTGAATATTCCTTTCCACGTTACAAACAATTTTAAACTTTGATAGTAATACGCACACAGTCTAAAGTAACAAGACGAATTATTGTCGCAACCACCGACACGTCCGCCCAAGGAGAACTCAATTTGCTAACTGAAACTGAATTTAATTAAAATATTATATGTCCTAATAGTAGCAATAAATTATCCTACATTCTATAACATAATGAAACATATATTATTAATTTTTAAATAACTTTATACTACAATTCCTCTATTTTCCGAGAATTTTTAGAATGGTTCCGTACCATTACATATAAAAAATAAGTGATGTACCTGAAAAATAAAGGTTTTTGAATTTTTTATTTATATGTACTATAAAAGATAGATTCATGCAAAATTTTAAGATTCTATGTTAACTGCAAGTACCCTTTAGGTTTTGATTCCCTTGCGAGTAGGTACATTTTGATTAGTAGGTAGGTACATTTTGATTTGACCCTGTAGGTACATTTTGGTTCTCTTACGAGTTTCTGAAAATTGTGGATATTTGCGGCATAAACGGCTGTACCTGTTGATTACGTTAGCTTAGAAGTTGGAAAAACAAATTTCTAAGTTCCGTCACTTGACAGACGGATGAACGAAAAGACAGACAACAAAGTGGTCCCACAAAGTGTTCCGTTCTTTATTTCGAGATACGGAACCCTAAAAATATAAAAAACTTGTTTTTAAGAATCATCCATTTTCCTTTCCGTGAGGTTGGGGATTCCAATTGTCTAAACTGTACGTGTTTATTTGAAAAATGCATTTTGCAACTGTGCATTTTACATTTTTATGTCTTGATATTTACATTTTGCTGTGTAATTTAAAGTTATAAAAGAATTACATATTATTATTTATATATATATATATATATATATATAAGTATTGACGAATTTGTTTGTATGTATTTGTTTTGGTTTTCTTAATTATGCTTGTTCCAAGGTCTAAGCTAGCCTGTTTATTAGATAAATTTGAGTGACCTAAACGTGAATACAACTGGCCTTACTCTTATTGGAATACCAAGACCAAGGTTCGGTGTATCGATACAATACTAATATTAAATAGATCTTGCATGGAGTAACACTAGGTTTATTACTCATTTATTGAGATCTATGACGTAGGGGTACACTGGTTGCCCGGGGTACCCTTATCGGGGGGGGTTCCGCCGGGGCGTCACGGTGAGTGCGAAAGCGATCCCGTGACGTCCCATTGCGGCGATGAGGGCAGCCGTTGGTTTTTTAGTGGGGTGCCTTTAAAAATGTCAGCGTTTCCTATGCTGCCGGGTGCCGCACATACCGCCCGGCCATCGCCTTCCTGGTCTGGGTGACGATGCGGAATCGCAGGTTCTTAGATGGAGCGAATCATATTAGCGAACCTGATTTGTTTGTAAAACGCAATCTGTACTAATTAAGTAAGAGAAACCAGACTATTAAAGTAATAACAGAAAGTTTGTCTGTTTTGTGTCTGTTCTTCTACATATTTGCAAATTACTTATTTTTTACTTTTGACTATTTTAGTTAGCCTCATCATATTTTTAGTTTCAATCCAGACCTGTGACCTGTTATATGGTTTAAGAACTCATTATTTTCTCAGCTTATCTACTCATCCGGCTGTCTTAGCTTAATGAGCCGGGTGATGGCAAGACAAATGAGATAAAAATTATGAAGCAATAAAATAAATTTATTTCTGCAGTTTTATAATAAAACCCATGGTAAATTTGTTATTTGGAAATACAAAATAATTTAGAGAGACAAAAAACCTTTTAATGATTGTTTTTATACAGAGTGCTTAGTAGAAATGTTTTTGAGTAAATGTATCTGAGTAAATCCTTTTGGGACGTGTCTTGTTTAAGAGAATTCTCTTTGAACTATAAAACGTAACGTACGTAATAAAATACGACCAGTTTTGCATCGCTTTTGTTCAGAAACTTCATGATCAATCATATTTTGAACGCAATTTCGAGCGTCATTAGGATAATAATAAAAGAAATGGTACAATTTAGTTTCGTAGTAAACGAATTAAAAATGTATTTTTAGAGCGATTTTGTAGACTTTTGGTCCTTTAACACAATACTTAAAATAATTTTTCAAAACTATTTGTAAGTGATTGACGTGTTTTTTGCCCTTTTTGTGATATGTAAAAAAATATATTCTTTTATAAAATTATATTGATGCATTTAAATATTTACTAAAATGACAAGAAATAGTGTAAGAAACTCAAAAAAATAGTTGTACGTTTTGAAATATCGCATCATGCAAAGCATTCGGCATGGACTAGGTAGGTATATTATTTTATTTTTGTATCAATTTGTTTATTTCTTACAACGGAACTAAATAATTATCACAAAAATATCACATTATCACATTATCCAGAGATTTCACGAACGATCTTTCACGAACAGTCCTTACGTGCGAAACGAAAACTAACTTTCTATCTAGCGTCACTCCTAGTTATTTGGCCACTTTTTGCTAAGGTATCGGTCTATCAAGGAGTTTGATTCGCAGTAGGATCGTTTTGGGTCTCCATTCGAAAAGCACAGACTAACAAACTAACTTCATCCTACATTTCCGAAACCTCCTTTGAGTAGCATTTTAAATTATTAAAATAATTTCATATTGTTAATAGTAGCAGTTAATATGTAAACCTACTCTATATGTGTGCTACTTAAATAAGGTTTCATTATTATTATTATTATGTAATAATTATTCTTTTAATTTTTGTTTCGTCTTCATAAAGAAAATATACATTTGATATCAATGGCAGTGATATATACTCGACTCTTTCCGAGTAATAAATTTTTTTATAGCTGTATATTGACTTCAAACCTATAGTTTTATTAAGTATTTTAACAAATGAATTATGGAGATTTTTTTATTGTATTGTGCTGTGCTGATATTATAAGGCATTTTAGATACAACATTTTTTTTTCATTTAGTTACTTAATGATACAAAAATGTCATATTAAATTGTTTACGTTTTTTAGTATAAGCAATAAAAAAACTTAAGCATTAACATCACTGAATTAAGGTAAATATTAAGACCATCATAGTTTCACATCAGCAATAAACATTAGAATTCAGAACAGCTTGAGCTCTCATAGAAGAAGTAAGTCACTTGTATTTTCAATATAAACTAAATTATCCAAAAATCTGAAATTTTACTTTTGTAGAATTTTGTATTATTGTTACATGATATTCATTCCATTAAAATACTTATAAAAGCAATCAGTATCAAAACTTGTTTGAATAGACATCGATTTAAAATTAAATGTTAATTTGGACAAAATGACCGCTTTAAATATATTTTAATGCAGTCCTAATTTAGTCGAAGAAATGTTTAGAAAATATTTAAGGGACATGTCTTGTTCCGTTAAGATCCATGTTGAGTTAAACACAAAGGACAAACAAAACTTGTATATTTATTTTCGCCTGTTTTTTCAGGGATTTTTGGCTCTAGTTACAGCGGAGGATATCTAGAATGTTTATAGTGAGTTGTTTTGAATATTATTAATAATTTTATTTTATTATAAATCAAAATTTTCATACTTCTTCATACTTCACTACTTCATAATTATCGTTACTAATTTTCTTTTAATAAAATTCCTAACAAATTTAACGAACATACAGAGCACGTTTCCTAGTTAATATTATATATCGTTTAGAGCAGGAAAATTACATTTTGTTATAATAATTATAATGAGCTTAACTGCAATAATAACGAATTCTTTGCATCCATTCCTTCATGTCTGTTAATCCTGTTAATGAGGCAAAATTTAAATGACTTTTTACAACAAAATCTAATAAGAATAACTACGTTAAAAAAAACGACTTTAAAACTAAAAAGTAAAAAATAATGAAGATTTAATATTTATTATATACTACCTATTATTTATATACTAGGTTTGAAGTCGGTGCCAAGCTATTTAGTATAGGAATTCGGTTGAATACATTTTCGTAATTATTTGTTTTTCTTCGTATCGATTCAAGCTAGTAATCATATTAAGATTTAATTGTTCTTTTATAGCTTTTTTTACGTATCTTAATTTTTGAAGTAGGCATTTCATAATTCACATGTTCATTTAGTTTAAGAATTCTGTTGAATACATTTTCATAAGGTTGGTTTTTTTTCACTATGCTGCTTATAATAATAACACTTACTTGGTTTTTATTATGTTTATTTAGGTATCTTAATCATTAAAGTAGGCATCTCATTGTATTAATTTGCGTTAAGTGGTTAAATATAATTATTTGTTTAAGGCTTGGTACGGACCAGAACTCTTGATCAGCATAATTCTAGACTCGGTAAGATCCAAGGGCGTCTTACGAATGAGTATTTTGAGCAGAGAGCTAATAAACTTGACTCATTAATGAGCGTTTAGAGAACGAGTCGACTGAGCAGAGGGCTAATAGATTAGAAGTGATACGAAACCATACGGCAACCGAGTCTGATCAGCAACCTAAGAACCGGCTAGCAGCAGTGCGTGCAGACTTCAAATATCCAAAACAACAGATGTCATTAGTCACAGCACGTTTTGATTTCATTCTGGAGGAGCTAGTTCAAAACTTGGACGAAAATGCTTATAAAATAAAAACTAATAAGCTTACCTGAATCAAATTTTTATGGGTCCAATTCGAAAGTATTCCGCATCAAACAAAAAAAGGATTACGTAAATCGATTTAGAAATCTCGGAGAAATCAATGCACATTGAAAAAAAAACCTCCTCCTTTTTCAAGAAGTTGGTTAATAATAAAAATAACGCCTCAATTTGGATAGTTTTGGTATTAAAATAATTATAAATAGAAAGAAAGTTATAAGCGAAACTTTTAAGAAATTCGTAAATTATTTGGAAGATATTAGTTCTAATCAATTTATTTGTCTCTATCATGCATATATTTATGTAACGGAGGCCATTATTTGTTTATTATTATTTTTTTCGTGATAAAAGTTTTTATTGTGCACATAGTCTATGAGTATTCGTTATTCGTGAAAATTTATTAGTATATACTAAATCTTAAAAAAATATTATAATACAAATAAAACTATTTTAATAATAAGAATTTAGCTTGTTACATGTCTAATACGTTTAATTATTGCCTATTCAGACATTTGATATATCAGGAAATTGTAATCTCACTACATCCAAACGGAAAATAAAAGTTATGTGTAAGATATGTGACCTCGTAATAGATAAGTATATGAAGTATATTTCATTTAATATGTATGAGAAAGGATTAACCTCTGTTTGTCATGTTTGAATCGAATATTCGTTTCTTAAAAAAGTACGTTGTAGTACTTTTCTCTTTAAATTATCAAATGTATAAAATATTAAGCAATGCTTATTATTGTAGATACGTACAAAAGTAAAAATATTTCTCGGTACAAATATTTAATTAATGAATTCTTAATCAATTGAACAACGTACTTATTATAAGCAATATATTGTATTAAAATTCAATTACAAATTAAGACAATGCCTGTGTCTATACGGTGTCATAGAAAAATAAAACAAAAAAATTAATCCACATATTTTAAATATCATTTTGTAATAAAAAATATATAAAAGATAAAATATAAGTATAATAAATGAAACCAGTTTATTTTCTTTAGATACTCTGAAACAACTAGGCAACTACTCTACAAAGCTCTTTGTAGAGCCATCGTCCGTGTGAAGGCGCTGACATTTGCTATTGTGTTAATCCAACATAGTTCACGTAAAGAGGTTTAGGTAACGTTACTTAAATAAAGCTTGCTGTATTATTATAAAACGTGTATTAAAAATAGAACAATATTTTTTTATACACATACATGAACTTTTTTATGTAAAAATAATGTTAAAATATACAATTCCAAATTACTTCAAATCGATTATTTGTATCTATAGTAGGATAAAAATTTAAAATAAATAATTTTACTATAAATTAAGTGTTAATTAAAGATATGGAAAAGGACATCCAACCCGAAATTCCATAGCTAGTTATGTTTTTTCAAATCTGTGTCTAACACATCTCAATACTTGAATTAAAATTAAATCGGAATCGAAACTGGACATTAAAAACTTACTTTCAATAAAGGATTTTCAATTATTTTTTTTTAGAATCTTATACAAATTTGTATAATAAAGTTTTACTGTAATTTAAACAAAAAAGATAAACAATTCTAAAATGTATATAAATATAAAAATATAAATAGTAACAGCTATAAAAATGTGTAATTATGTATTAATAAATTTAATTAACAAAAAAAAAATGCCTAAAAATATGTTATCAAATTTCATGAAGGTTAATAAACGTATTTGCTCAAAAGCTAATATTTCAAAATTTGCTGAGCACGAAAATACATAAAAATTAATAATGCTTATTATTTATACCCACATACTTTGAGCCGATTAAATAAATGCGGAGGCGTTACCATTTTAGTAATTGATCTAGGAGAATAAAATATTTGATAACAAAAAAAATCCTTATTGTATTTTTAACTGAAAAAAAAAATTCTATGGGTGAATTTAAATTAGTAATTATAACAAAAATATAAAGAAGAATTGATAATTTTAAGTCTCATATACTATTGTTTATACATCATCAAGCAGACCAAGGACTATATATAGTTTGTTAAAAAATAATGAAGCCGTGATAATTTATTTATTTGATGATTTAAAACTTCTTTTAAATGTAAAATTACATGTGGATATTTTTAATATAAGAAATAAAAATAATAAACTATTGATCCTCAACGTTTGGTGGGAACATGGTGTTTATTTTAGTAAATCCTATACTATAAAGTACTAACATTTTGCATAGCCATGCTAAGCTTATGTGAGCTGAAAAGGTTAGGATTAGGATAGGTTAGGATTTTCGAAAGAAAATTAATATATTTCACCACTGCGCCATCCCGATAAATACGATCACATATAGAATGCTTAATTCATCAAGACAGTGATACGGTTGCTCAATTGGTAGAGCAACAGGACGGTTTCTTACATATCTCGGTTTTGAAACCCTGCCCATATCGGTTTATTTTTAATTCTATATTTATTTAAAATTTAGATATATAAATAACACGAAAATGTATGTTTTAGAGAAAAATATTTATAAATATTAAAAAATTTTTAAGTGTTTCTAATTTAACTTCGAAAATACTTAAAGACGATAATATTATCAAGTTTACAGCAATTATTATTATTAAATTATTTAAAAACAAAATGTTAAATGAAGCCCTTAATGGTACATATTCGCGAATACTACATCCAAATCGTTTAATACGTTTCTCTGAGATTAGGGTGCACAAATATACAGACATACAGATGAACACACAAAATGAAAAACCATTTTTCTCTTGCTTATATAAAGTCCACCCCCTTCCCACATTTTAAACTTTAAAAAATATTATCTATGTACAGACAGCGATCAGTTACAGTTTTTTGTATGGTATATAGATAAATTTCTTGAACACTTTAAATAAATATATCTTTTGATAGAGTGAAAAGTGTTCAATGAAAAAGAAAAACTAAATGTTATTCAGAGTGACGCGCAGTTTTTACGTATAAAAGTTATTTAAATTGGCTATATATTTTTCACATGTTGCGTGCACAACTAAAAGACAAACAGATGAACAGATTATTTTAAAATGTTAGAATTGGATTCTGTTAGGTATCCCTTTACAGCCTGGCTATTTATTTTGTTATATTTTCAATGTATAGAGACTACTCCTCTACAGATTTATTACATGTATATGTCAGGCCCGAAGACCGAAAACGCTCAGTGGACGGAAAAAACGGCCACATCGCGTTCTGGCTGCCTTTAAATGCACAGAACGCGTTCTGGCTACTTTTAAACGCTCGCAACGCGTTTTGGTATTCGTCGAACGGCCAGAACGCGTTTTGTCATTTGTCAAGCACTCAGAACGCATTCTTGATATTTCATTCGTGTTACTTACCATCTCTTCCTGTTTTCAATAAAATTCAATTTTGTACTAATAAAACAAATGAATTTTGATTGATATTCAACACGTCACGGAGTAAACTTAAATTTATTATCTGTTGTCACAACTTTGTATTATCTGTTGTCACAACGTTTTAGATAATTTATTCAAGTGTTATTTTAAATAAAATATCAAATTTTAATTTGTGGTATTATAAACATCTATATAATTTGGTTAGGTTACGTTAGGTTGTATAGATTATATTTAGGATAGTATAAATAATATGATAATAAAAGATATTATTAATAAATGTAAAATTTAGATAATTTATTCAAGTGTTATTTTAAATAAAATATCAAATTTTAATTTGTGGTATTATTATACGAGTAAAATATCAAGAATGCGTTCTGAGCGGTTTAAAGAATATATTTACAAACAAATTAATAATTTGAGTTAATGAATGTGCAACGAAATCTTTTTATTTAGTTTCTTCTAACAACTGTCTATACAGATAAATAGATTCTTATATTTTAGAAAACATCTTAATCATTTTATTTAGATAAATTTAACAATGACTAAATGTTCTTTAAACTAGAATACTTACATAAAATTTAAAGTAAACAAGTCTCTGAGGGATGCAAAGAGTTCGCAATTCTCGATAATTTAATAGAAGCAGAGAAATGAAACGCTGACGTAAAGTATCAAAATCCCAAAGGACAGAGTTGCTTCATATCAATAACTGCATTTACAGCAGTATTCAATCTTGTACTTGGAATCGACGATAAGTCATAATTCAGTAATAAAAATGACTTGTCGAAGTCATTACATTTTTTTATATTTCCTTAATAATTTGTGTTACATGGTGTAAAAGGTAAAATAATAAATACGTGATAATCAACAACGCCGTAAAAAATATGTTAATCTAAAAATTATAAATTTATTGCTCTCGCTCTCGAATAATAATTATAAATTACCATTTAATTTTCTAACTAACACAATTACGGATTTTATAACGTTAAAACTAGTAAAAAAAATGTGCTTTTAATATTTAAAATAGTAATAGTAGTAAATTTAATAGTAGTAAATAAAAGATTATTTAATTAAATCTAGTGTGTCTATGTCTAAGCTCAGTAGTCGAAGCTTGTAATTTTAAATACGTTGCTCTTATGAAACGTTAGAACAAGTTGCAGCTTTCCTAAGGAAAACGGAAACGGAGCGGTAGGATACTCAATGGATACTTTTTTATCTTGTCTATAAATTACCGATCGTATATTAATTATAATGCATTATTGACTAATGAGTCACAGTCATAATCAAGTTAGTCACATTACATACATATTACTCATTATTTATTGTGATTCTGAAATCTGTATACAAACCAAAGAAATAGGAATCGTTTCTAAGTATTTTACAAGCCATAAGACTTTTAAATTTTATTAGAGACGACGGCATTGGATGGATTTGGAAGGATTTGACACGCTTACTTCAAACTATTTAAAAGGTATAGGCTTCAGAGGCTTAACGCCAGGTGCAAAAACTTTTAAGCATTGGACACGTCACAAGTAAGCGACGAGTCTAGCACCCTTTTATTTTATGGTGGTAGGCAATTTTAATTTTTCTATACTATAAATAATAAAATGTTATATATATTTAAATTGTTGCAGTTATAAATATTTTATGATATAGACATCTTTCTATAGTATTTTATACAACATTCTTATGTTACTTACATGGTTAAGTGACATCTTTTCAATTTTATTCTATACTGCTAAATGAGACACATAGGTAAGGTTAGTATTTTCGAATAGATATCGCCTATAGAAATGCGATACGATACGATAATGTGTAAAAAACTATATTTATTAAGAGTCTCTATCTCTAGAAGCGACGTAGTAGACTAATTCTTTTATTTCGACATAACCACCTCAAAAAACAGCACTCAAATCGTATTATGTGTTTGGGAGCTACGGTACCCTACATAGACTACAGGGCCGACAGTAAGTCTAATAAACAAATGTTAGGAACTTATGAGCATTAATTTAGTATACTTATGTTTAATAAAGAAATATATTAAAAATGAAATAAATAGATAGTAGAATATTTTTCATGATACTTGAAAAACAAAACGATAATTTCTTTTATATTGTCCATATATTTTAAGATAAGAATAAAGGAAAAGCCATATCAGACGTTTTATAAAGAAATTCTCTCGAATCATGTATGGTCACAGCACGCGACAATTTTAGCCAAAGCCAAAATATCCAGCTTAACGGAAATCTTATTATCAGAAATAAAATATTTTATCCTGTTCACTGTCTATTAAACAATTACATTAAAATTGCGTTTTATTAAAATCAATACGTGCTAATTGAAAGACTTATCAAGGATGAATTATGTATATTGTTATCAGTTACGTCAGTTATTGTAGTATCAAATTATTTACCGCCGTATATAAGTTTAAAAATGTCGTTGCATTTGTAATAATGTATGTATGTAAAACATTAACTACGATAGACGATAAATAATATATTCAGTATATTTGATAAATACAACAAGAACCTTGTTAATGATAAAAGGAATGTTGCTAAGGAAGGTGATCTTTGTAATGAATGATGTCTAATAAACTTTTTGTTATAGCCTTGCGATAAGAAAACATCGTTTTGTCATAATACTTATAATTTACATATATTAAAACCTGAGACGGGCGAAATTTTACTGAAGCACGCTATCACGAGGAATAACTATTATTACTAGGAATACTTTTGTTGTATTATGCTTGTTCTCAGCTCCAGTAACTTTAAATATAACTATAATTTTAAGTTTTAAATAGATTTTTTTAAAATGAAAGTGGTGAATGATTAGGGGAAAAATTTCGAGGGTTTCCGTCTCATGCGAAAATCATTGGTAAACCCGCATCAATATCTTTGTCTGTTGCTGACGTGCTCAGGCGTCCGGCACGCTGTTCGTTGTTCACGTCTTCTCGGCCCTGTAAAAAAGTTTTATATCTCGGATAAACGTTACTTTTGTGAAAGGTAGTTTTTCCATAAACCACAGTCTATATTTGACATACATCAATATGCTATATGCGACAATACAACACCGATTCTGTGATTTATTTTATTATTTAGTAGGTAAAAATCGTTTATGAGCCACGACACGTGCAAGCAATTCAGTTGTCAACTATTGCCTGACTGAATTGTTAAAATTGCCAAATATATCGGCATCGGCAGAGATATGTGTACCAACATAACAAAACACAAAAAACTGAATATATGTTATCCAAGATAACTAAAAAAAATCTGAACAGTGAATATATTATATTATATTATATCATAAAATTCTTCGTATTTATATATTTTATAAAGAAGATTGTATACTTCAAGCCCTTCTCATTAAATAAGAAAGGCAGAAAAAATCTGTTTATACAAAAAACGTAAGATTCTATAAGAAATACGATATTTATTATTACAGCCCCTTGTTTTAATTAAATGGACTTGAATAGCTTGTAGTAAATAAAACTACTAGTTTCATAAAGTTTTTTTTATTTAAATCCCTATCGAATTAATGAGTAGCTATTATTTAATTACAGATTAAATAAAACGAAAAGAAAAACATATTTCGTCGTCGTATTTTTAATAGTTTAATATTACCTGAGATGGTTACAGTTGGCAATTTAAATATCCTTAAACATATTTTAGTCTTTTAAATGTTATAAAAGAAATACATTTTTAGAAATCATGTAGATATTTAATGAAAAAAATAAGAATAAAAAGTTTGCCTCATTTACACATTTCACATAATTTAATAACGAGGTCAAATCTAAGACTTAAGTCAAAGCTGCATAAGGTATCCAAAGATCACATTATCAATTACTATTCACACTTACATAGCTTCCGCTCTTAAATGAGCATGATAAAATAATTCATATACTTGACAGTTTACTAATTTATAGCAATAGATTCAAATGAATTACTTAAAAATACCCTCGACTACTAACAATATATTAAAAAAAAATCTTGTGAATAGCCTGTTTGTCTGGCGCACTTATACAAAAAGAAGATTAGAGTAAATCTACTTTTTGGCATGAGAAGATTTAACTACTTTACGTTAGAAATATTATTATATATTTATTTTTATTAAGTTGAGAATCACAAATCCACTGTTATATATAAGAAGAAGAACTGTTCTTTGTGAAGTATAAATCAGGCCTTATAATTCGTAGCCACATTATTTTTACTTGGCCCTTAAGCCCTACGCAATTATTCCATCTCACGAGAGTGATAAATGGTTGGCGTGAAAAGAGCGGATTCTTTTCTGAACTATTGTTTATTCTCCAAATTCTGAGATTATATAAAGTATTTCGCTTTTATTAAAAATATAAGTAATTTAAATTAAAAAATATATATACAGTATTACAGATGTGAACCATATTGAACTGTAGTAATATAATTATTATAATTCAAATATACAAATAGTATTTTATTTTCATTTGTACAATTTTAAACAATATACCAAATGTACGTCAACTTCGATCACTATTGTGCAGTCCTGAAATATGAACGAAAATGTTTGTCAGAAAAATTTAATACGTACCAAACTAACCTAATTTACTTAAACATCCTTGTAGACGAAGGAATCTTGTTGTGTTCCGGATAAATGTTTACTCGGGATACGTATCATTCTATTCCATGGTGCCATTGAGGTAAAAAAAAAACACATTATTTTTATACAATATAAATTTAATACAAATTATTTATATTAAATTTATATTGTTACTAGGCACTTTATCAATTGATAACTTATAAAAAAAAACTAATAGGGATAATATGTGCTTATAGTTTCTTATACCTACTAAAAAAGTGTAGTAATGTCAGCCAGTCAAATGTCAGTAGTAATCAGCCCTGAAATAAGTTACTTGACACATGCACAGGAACATGTAACAGAAGAAATTTATCAACTATTTACATATAAGACTTTAAAAATTCTTTATACCAGCTCAGTGGTGGTATTTGTCAGCCCATCACCATCACCGTTTACTTAAATAATATTCAGGTACAAAATAGTATAAACTAAGTCCTAGTTTGTATGTAACAAAGTTAATGCAATTTCTTTTATTTAAAAAAAATATATATTCATAACGTCTTTTAAAGCTTATTTAATAACTTGTGTTTATCTGCTGGTAAAAAATTAATCTATTCCCAACTTACCATTTTTTTAGATAGTCCTAGCATTCGTCCGGCTAAAGTTTTTTCAGATTACATTTCTTATACTAAAAATACTTAATACTTGTAAAAACATATAATACACACCACACCAAAATAGGACATGAATAAAGCAAAAGTGATCAAACTGTCATACGACCGTATTTACTGCACACATAGCACAAAGCACTCGCCTACCTCAGCCGCCAACCTGTCAGGCATCTACATAGAAACAATCAGAAAAACTGCAGGGTGGATTAACACATTCCATTCATTCATTTTTTATAATAAACCAGTGATGGACGAGGTAGCCTATGCCAGCTCTGCCTGTCTCACAAGGCCCCCCTATCATTCATTTAAAAACCTTTGATAACTGTTGTAGTGCAATAAATAATGAAATATTATATCTTCAGATGAAGCGATTCATAAATATGATCGACTTTACATAGGGAAGTTTGTTCGATCATTTATAATACTCTCAGCTAACTTGAGTGTCATAAATTGAAACAATTTATTACGTTCATTAAATTGTAATGTGTCGAGACGTCGTTCCATAAATCATTTAAAGTCATATTGATGACAATAATAATATAGGAAGATAAAATAATAGTTTATATATTTTTTAATTTATAACATTATTTCCTTTTGTATTTTTTTTTATCGTACAATACATAATTAATACCATGAATACTTGTACTGTAATTGTAACTTCCTGCAACATGTAATAATGAAAATGTTTATCGTTTTCTAACAATAATTATAAATCATAGATAAAGAAATAATGTACTAAATGAGAAATTCTTATTTAAATGACATGGAACGATTAAAGAATAATAATGGTAGAGCTCCCGAAAAAAATAGAACAAAAGATAAAAAATATAGCGGGCAAGTGTGAGTCGGACTCACACTTGAGGATTCCGAAGAGGTCCGTGCCGTTATTTATAAAAATATGTGACGTAACTAAAAATTTCAAGGTTTCGGAGTTTTTTCTTTATGGGAGTACATAAAGATTGCGTCCTAAGTCTTGCGTCCGTAAACCCTTCGACTGGAAGTACAATTTAGGTTTTGATTCCCTTGCTAGTTAGTAGTCGCGAGTTTGAAAATATGCGTCTTAAATTGGTGTTTCTTAAATTGCGTTAATAAGGAACTTTGATTTTTTTATAGCTTAAACATATTACAGACTTGAGTGAGAATTGAGTATCTGATATGAATTTAAATTTATTATCTTTACACGTTCATGAGAAAAGAGGTAGTGACTAAAAATTATAAAAACATTTTTATTATATGGTGTAAGTAAAAGTTTAAGGTTTTCGTAAATTTTTCTTTATCTTTGCTATAAGTCCTTGCTTGCCAATTTTCAAGATTCTTAGTATACGGGCAGTACCCTGTACAATACTCTTGCGAATTTAGAAAAATTGAGGAAAGTTGCGGCACTGTATCTTTAGATTGCATTAGCTTAATAGTTTATTTTTTTTAGATCTAAGACTCATTAGATATTAAGGAATATTTTATATAAATTAAAAATATAATTTTAAATACAATAAAATTTTAGCTTGATATATTTAGGCGAGTCACGACAGACGGCACGGACAACCAAGTGTAGTAATTGTATAAGGGTTCCCTTTTTTCCTTTCCACGTATGGAAGCCTAAAAATATTAAAAGTAACCTTGAAGTTGAAGTTATAACTCAGAAGTCAAAAGAAAAGACGGTCTTAATATCCAAGAGTAATTTGATACGGGTAATAAACTTAGTCAAGAGATAAAAACAAAAAGGTTCATTAGGAGAATATGTTTAACTTTATTTAGAGACAAGATGTTTAAATGAAACAGTTAGTAAAAGTGTTTTCTAATTTATTTTATTTATAAGGGGTTTAGCATAATTTAGTTAGGGAATGTATTTTTATTAATTTGGTATAAAGATTTATGTTCGTACTTAAGTAATGAAAATACTGTAGGTATTTAGTGTCACATAGTTGTAAAGTTCTATTTATTAAGGTACTAGGTAAGGCTGCTAAGTGGTACGGATGGTGCTACGACTGTGCATCTAGATCAAGACACAATAATCTTCCCCCCGAACTCAACACCACTGCACTAACGCGCTGCAAGCAGTTTACGATGTGAGTCCGCCATGTTTCAAGTTCATGAATAGGAACCCTGAATGTTTTCGAAAATAGTCGGGCAAAATTCCCATTAAAATAACGTGAATATAGCTAAGTAAATATATATTTAATAACCATCATGACTCACGAATGTTAAAAGTAAAAAATCTTTTAATTAGTCTAATATGTCGGCCGGTATGTACTAACATAAACATAGGGAAAAATTAATAGCCATCCCATGATGACATAATAAACATATTTAAACATATTTGTTTACAGGAGTTTATCTAAGGTACCTGAAGAACCTCATTCAGCTTCAGAGTTGTTTTTGAGTTGAGATCAAAAGATAAAGATTGAAATATGAGTGCTGCAATAACGTCATACAATTTTATTAAAGATTAGGTAGATGCTTTCATTCTTAATCTGAAATATATTACAAGTTAAATATATTATTTGTTTGTATTTTTTTACTGTATTCATTTACCTAATATTACGTTTTATGTCTTTTACTTTTGTTTATGAATGAACCTCAAATATAAATATGCCAAGTCAAACCCAATAAGGGTTTAATGGTATTATTGTAATAAAAATGTAAGTGACATGTAATTGTTATATCTTAAATAAAAAAAATTAAAAAAAAAAGTTAAAAGAGATGTTTTAAAAAAAATGTAAGGAAGGTTTAGAAATGCAGCATGGTAAGAAACAATTATTAATATTAAAAAAGGTTTTAAGTTAAGAAAAAAAGTTTTGAGAAACTTAAAGTTCCAAGTCTTAATTGGTCTTTTCTCATAAAATTATAAATATAGAAATATATAATATATAATAAAAAGATTAAGTGGTCATTATTTAGTATTCCACTCGTTTTAAAATTCTGCTTTATATTGGCCACAAGCACTATTAGAATTCTACTTTTATGCGTTTGAAGTGACTCTTCCACTTTAAAATAATTTAGTAAGACATGGCAAAGTTACTAAATAGCTTTTGTAACATTTGTGGAGGGAGAAGGCAGGAATACCGTTACAGTTTTTGGAAGGGTATAGTTTGGACCTCTATATATCTTTCTATATGGATAGTTTTATTTTGCAATATTGGGTATTGGCAATCAAGTATGATTATATGTTACATGAAAGCATGGAAAAGAAGAAGGAAGAAAGAATAACCTTTAACATACAATCTGTGAAATTTGTGAAAGAAGACGTTTGGGTTTTGGTTCGGATTTTTCGAGAAAAATCTAATTAATCTGTATGTTTTTTCATAATTATAGAATAAAAATATAATGATTAATTTGGCATGAACGAAAAAATATATTGAAGGATTTTTTTTATTATATTTTACCTTAAGTTACAATATATTTTATATCATTTCCTTAAAGCAGTCTGCCAACTCTTATTTTGAAATCAATTACCTACTTTACGAGATAAAAAAATAAGTAAAATCGCTATTAACAGATTTCGAAAAGATTCAATGTTCGATTGTATTGAATGTACTTTATTTGTATTGTATGAATTGTGAAATTGATTTTGAAAATTCTTTTTATTGAAAACAATTTTGCTGCTCACTTTTTATTCCCATTCATAACTACTTGTTAAAATGAAATTAAAACTAAACGTAAATATATCGTAACGTTCTGTAGTTTAATTCAATAGTTTATTACATAATTTTTATGAACATAATAATAAATAAACAAGCTTGATTAATGAAGCTTATTTCTTAGTCGCAATCTGTGTACATAAATTTATTGAAACGGAAGTATTAAAGCAATAGTATGAACGTTTGGTCCATTTTGTGGAGTTCATTTTCATAACTCTAATTTGAAGCTATACCTGCTCTCTTTTACTATTTTTATTATGGAGATAACATAAATAAATTACAAAATAAAAAACCTAAAATTTAAACAGTTATTCTCATCACATTTTATGTATAGTGCAGGAATTATGTGGATAGCGTTATGATGAATGTTAAAATTGCAAGAAACATGACTGGTTAATATTAGGCGGCCTTTCTTCTCAATATCTCACTGTTTATGGTTATCTTTTCTCACGCCGAGTGACGAAATTGTAAACCGAGACAAAAAAATGTTTAAAGTGATAAAATAGAAACAAGTTGTGCAGTAACACCCATTTTACTTTTGTTACTTGAAACCACTAAAATGGAGAAAAATCTCTTTACGGAGCGTTTGTAAAAAAACACCTTGTAGTAGTCATATGTTAAAGTAAATATTTTTAGGAAGTGTTGTTTTTAAGACTATTTGCTTTAAAGTCCAAAACATATTATACTGAGACCTGTTTTACCTGTTTGTAGTATGACACAAATTTAAACATATTATTTAAATTTAAGATAAAAATTCAAGTGTTTTTTAACTATAGTTGAATTATTATAATTTTAACGAGGTAGCTTGTTTATTATCATAAAGTCTTAGGACGAAAAACATTGCAACATAACAAAGAAAGGGTTTAATAAGAAAACACGTTATTTTATAAATTTACAGCTATATATTTTACGTTGATAATGTTACTTTATAATTATTAATTAGACTTCGATTTACTTAAAATTGAAAACAAATATTTATGTGCTAGTTGAATTAATCTATTTGCGACAAATCAATGGAACCAGAGATAATTTTTTTTTAATTAAAATAACGCGTATAAGGTATATTAAATTTCAGCATACAAAAAATAGGTACATCATAATTAAAGCTTTTGAACTGTATTTCAAAAATTTTGTCTCTTATTTTTTTTCAGAATATATTTTTATATCATGAACATAGTAACGCAAACGAAAAAATTCCTTTAATGAACTTCATGCCTATTATTTGCTCGCTCTCATACTACAAAAAATTGTAAAAATTGTAGACTATAAAGTCTAGGATACCCGAAAAGCTTATGCTTTTTTATATGACAAAATTGCCAACCAGAAAGTTATGATTTTAAAACATTTAAGAACTTTTGGTAAATCCACATATTATATAATTTTAGAACTAATCGATGTCTATTTAAATTTAATACTCTTGGTTTTTTTTTTAGTAATTTTTTTTAGTAATCACCTAATGCTATAGATATGCTTATTCATTACTTAAGTAGAATTTTTTAACAAAGAAGTACGTTTTTTCCATTTTTTTTAAGATACAAAGCTTATTGCACAAAACCAATTTCTTCAAATAGTCTACGCAAAGTCGCAGCTTGCCGACAAAGGGGATGTTTCTGAATGCAGGTACTTCCACAAGTTTGTTTTGCCTTGACCAAATTTAGTCACACTAGAACTGTCTTACTGCAAAGAATCACAAATGACAGTCGTTCTATTCTTTAAAACACTTTATGGAACTTCTCACAAACACACTAAACTGTTTACTGTTTACACTCTTTACTGTCTTTACTTTATAATACTACTAGTATTTGCCCGCGGCTTTGCAAGCCTTAAAATCGTAGTAAAACAATCAAACGACCATTATTAAAGTAAACTTTTCTTATGTTATTAACACACCAGACCGCCATGTATGTTAATAAAAACTCTTTTTCGCCTTAGGTTAACAGGGAGAGATCTCTTAAAAAGATAAGTTAAGTCATTTTACATTTTTTTTTTCAATATTAATTATTAATTAATACATAAATAAATAAAATAAAACAATTCCCCTTTGCCTTTTTTTGTATTGGCTTCTATATGAATGTGTGGAAACAGGAACATCATCCACTGAACTTCAGGTTCCAGTAAGAATTTCCACTGGCGTAATTTGTTTTATTTTAATAGTCTAGGTATATATTGTCAATTCGCTTTTAGTATGTTTAATCCGACTTTAAATTACAAAGAGTCTATTGCATTTTGTATTTAGTTTGGTATTTACATAATACTACGTCTTAACACCATATTTATAAGAAAAATATATATAATATATAATCGCTTCAGGCTCAAAATGAACCTAAATTGTAAGAAGTATAATTTATTAAATATAAAATGGCTGGACCAAGAATGAGATATGTAATATAATTCATTTATTTCTATTTTATTATTAAATAACATATAATTTTAATAAAATAAACTCCTCTTCTTCATAAGACAATAAACGTCAGTATTTAACAAAATAAAAGGTTTTAGGCTTGTATTAAACGCTTTAGGGATCTTTGGAATAATACATTTCGCAGAAGGATTTGCTGCGTTCTTCTTGTACAATATATTATTCTTGTTAGAAAATAAGTTTTTGTATCAACACATTTATACTTTATTCTTAATACATTACACAATTTACCTTTTTTATTTGTAAATTAAACAATTCACTACATTATATACTATAAAGCAGTTCTAAATTGTGTTATATAAAAGTAAGTTTGCAGTACAAATCATAACTAAAGACTGTTAAAAATAGGCAAAAATTAAAAAAAAACACACACTAAGAGAATAGCAAGCACAATGTACAAGTACTTGAAAGTTGATTGAACTTTTATTTTCAAAAAAAATATAATAATCGTAGAATATCATAACATGCACTGACTTGTATTGGAAGTCAAATTATAAATAAACATGTTAATATAGTAGCTTCTTCTATTAACATTTATGAGAATAGTTTACTGGATCAATTTATTTTCACAAGTTTCTAGCAATTACCTTTACTTACCCATTGCTGCTCTTAATTTTTTTTTTTAGAATTTTAAACAAAACACTTGTTATTTTTAAAGTCTTTGCTGAAAACGCTATTTTATATTTTTCATTTATCATAAAAAGTGTTCTATTTATTTTGTAACTTACTTCCATGCTGCTAACTTATTGAGCTACTTTATAACTAAATCCTAGAAAGTGGAAACGAATTCAAGGGTTAGTTTTATCTGTTGAAGGATCTGAATAATTTTCTAGTAAACTTTCAGATGTTTATTTATCTTCACTTCAGCTTCAAAATATTGAAAATTAGATAATCTCAAGTTAATGCCGCTTATAAATCACTGGGTCTTACCCCCACAATAAAATTTATATAAGGAATTCAACACCATATTAAATACAATTATGCTAGGTAAATAGTTAAGTACGTATTTATAACATTAAACTCAACTTAAAGTCGTAATTTGAATATAAAATATTTAACATTTAATAAAATTGAAAAAAATGTAATGTTTTTGTGTGTCGTGTCTATCGTTTAATTTGTTTGCTTATGGATCAAACAAAAAATATTATACTAATTTTAAAATATGGAACAATGAAGAGCAAAAATTTAAACTAATAAAATTCACTTGAATTGACAAACTTTTATTATAATATTTTTTAAATCAAATGATTTAAAATTTTGTCATACAAAATTTGACAATATTTTATTATAACCCTGAACCAGCTATATTCAATATTATTAAATGATAAAAAAAAGTTTAAATATTTGTAAAATCTTCAATAAATTAGCTCATGGCAATGCCGTTGGCAAATATTTTCCTAAACCATCCCTTTTTGAGTAGGTATCGTCGTCACTTCAAAACTAAATCTCAAAGTGTAATAGAGAATAGTTTTAATGTTACCTTTGATGAAGGTTTCAAAGGACAGAATTGTTGAAGCTGTATTTTACTAAACTCCCACTAGAAATAACCTAGCCATTGCCAATAAGTATAACAAAAAATAGTTTTTATAATCAATTGTGTATCCAATAAAATATATACAATAATGATTCAGACATAAAAATAATGTATCCCACATTACAAAAGTATAACAATAAAATCTAACGAATACATCGGCAGCATACAATAAAATCCGCGAAGAGACAGATATTTCTCATATATAATATCGAAGATAAGCGGAAGTTATACACGACACATGCGCTGTTATATAAAATATGACGCACATAGTTTATTGGCATTTTTGTAATATGTATATTGTGAACTCTTACCGAATAACTGGGTAAGGTGAAGTATATTTTATAAGTCTGTATCCTTCTTAAAATAAATATTCTAAACAAATCTTTGGATATAATAAAATAAACCAATTATAAGGACTTTTATTACGTCACTGAATATAAATGAGAGGTCATTCAGGTACCTCCTAAACCTACAAAATATAAAGTAATGGTTCTTCACTTATTTAATTATAGTTCTATAATTATAGAGATTTTAACTACGGTATAATTTTTCTAGTTTATTTTTGTCACATGAAACATAATGGTAGAGAAAGGAATGGAAGATTTGAAATGTAAACTGTTTTTAAAAGTAGACATAGGTTGTTTTAGGCAAAAACCAATTTTGAAATTGAAATTCCTTAATATTTCTTTTAAAATTTGTGTCTAAAATTTAGTTAATAAAAACTAAGAGGTGTCAAGGGACAGTCGGATGGAACGAAGTTTCTTTCGATTAATTATTTAAGGAATAGGGAATACGTCTCAAATACTTTTTTTTCGGATACTTATTTTTATCGAAAACATGTTTTCTTATTTACTAATTATTTAAGGCCATAAATTAATTTGTGAAAAGTGTAAATTAAGGGAGCGAAATTCAAACTTCCAAAATGCGCCACCATTGGTCGAAAGGAAATTTGAAATCATTTGACACGCTATTTAAATTATCGGCGTCGAAGTTCATACTGTAGTATCAGTGTTAGTCAGAAAAATAAATAATTTAAACCTATATTTTCGTGCTTAAAGGTTTTATTAAACGATACGATTGTTTAGGTAATCATTTTCCACTTCACTTGACTCAGATAAATAACTTTGTTGATAAATAGCAGATATAGAAGATAAAAGATGCTATAGAAGTATTATCAGCTGTGTTTTCAGTAAACAATTACCTTTTTAAAACATAGTTTTACTGGTAAAGTAAAACTATGTAAAAAAGTTAGTTTTTCTGGTAAAGTAGAAGTATTGAGTGTTGAATGAGGAAATGGTAACAATGCTACATTTTGTTTTGCAGCAGGTATATTTACATTGACACCTTTACTTCTGTACTTCGGTTTAATATTAACTTGCACAGCTTAGTCACTTGGTAATTTATCTTTAATATGCGAAAAGCAAGGCTCTGGCTTGTGATCACATTTAATATTGTCTTGGCTGATTAATATCACAGACATTTGTATGGGCAGTACTAGAACTTACTTACTATATCACTTCTTTGTAAAGGTCATTTTTTTTAAACACTACTTTTGATAGATGACTCTGAAAAGGCTTCAGAGTTCTTAACCGATGCTAATCTTTGCCTTTTGACTACGCACATTCTCATTCTATCAGCTGGTGTTATTGCCACAAAAATATATGAGGAAGAACTCCTTTCTTCAAACTTAGATTAAATTTTTCTGCTTGTTGTTTCGTTATATATATTATATTTAATATTATTAGCTGTATCTTCCTTAACCTGAAATAAATCGACAACCATAAAAATTTCGCAAAACCAAAAAAAGAATCCGGTTTTTATAGAAAGTTATACTGAACTTTTGAAAACTAGGTTAGGTTAATTTTAAACTCAAATTTTCTAATGTACAATAGCTAATGCAATTTACTATAAATTTAAACTATTAAATTAAACTTATTATAAATAAAGTATACTTACGTTAAATTGATCTTCACAACAATATAAACACAATTCAAGACATATATTATCCCTTTTAATTACCATAGACCATTACCATAGACCATAGACATTGCAATCAAAATATGTATGTTTGTAAGATATTTAATATGTAAATTACAGGTATCACTTTACCGGCATTATTAAAACTCTAAACAATCTTTTTTTATATTCGTGGTAGTAAATAGGTAGTAGTAGTAGGTAAATGAGTACATGAGAATATATTTACATTTTGTATAGTGTTGACTGGTACAAGAAAGATTATAACCGGGTAACCGCATTGAATCAAAAGCCGGTAAGTTTTTCAAATAAGCTGGCATACAAGTAGAACATTATTATTAGTCTTCTATAATGACTATTTGTTATACTTGACAATCTGCGGTGATTAATTTAGTGCAGCGACGATATTATTTCAGCGGTTAGTTATACTGTAGCTGAAAACCAAAATATTTGCCTATTCTATTATATAGCTTAAAACATTTTTTTTTATAATAATGCATTCAACTTGGTAACGGATGAAACTTAGCAATTTATTAATTAAAGCTTTGATATTTTTAATAAGCTGTTGCAAAATGCAAGAGTATTGAAATTAAATATTTAAAAATATAATAATTAAACATATGTATATATAATTATATTTGTGAGTATAATAAATGTTACATGTATTAAAATTTGATATATTTTTTATGCACCAGTCTGTACTCTCTTCATTCCCACTAGTATAAGGTTGTCTGGAAGAGATCGCTATTTAACGACGTGTTGTATGACCAATATACGAATATTATTACGAATTTATATGTAAAATTTCTGTAAGTTGTGTGGATTAAGAGGTTTATTATTATATTATTGTACATACAGGGTATAGTAGTTAGATTTGTTATGTGTCGTAAGGCTGCTATGTCTGAAGAAAGAACAATATCGAAATCTGAACTTGGTAGTGGAATTTAGGTTATACATTGGTATTATATATGTTGGAAATTAATGATGACCAATTTCTGTGTTTTGTTTTACACATTCAAAATAACGCTATTTTTATCGGATGAAACTCACATGTAAATAGAATTACATTTTTATACTAAAATTTTAAAATCTATCCTGACGTTTTGATTACTTTTCAGAATTCATGTTCACGGGAAGACGAAAAGTAGATGTAAAATAATATTTAACGTCACCGCAAAACTTACACTGAGAAAATACTTTGTTTTTTAATAATTATTCCAAACGAGGTTTTTTTATTAAATATAAATAGGTTGAATTCAATTAGGTTATTGAATTATCTCTATTTAGGAAAATACTTCAATCAAATATGTATTTAAAAATGCAGCAAGCCTCAGAGATGATGCGTTTTAGCATTAAAAGGATTCATCGTGCAAGTGCCGAGCCATCGCGTCGCAAGAAGAGGAGTGCAAACTATGTCTGGTACTTGCGACCCAGGTCTAGGTTTAGGGGGCTCCTTCATGATGCGCAAACACGCTCGCTTTCATTTTCTCCACTCCTATCCCTACCTAACCAAATTTGGAAAGAACATTTGTAGAAATGAACCGATGCTAGTTCTAAAAACGTCAAGGTCCTTAAATAAGTTATTGAGAGATTTTGCTGTTATATCTTTCGCTCTCTCTTCTACCGCGTACAAACTAACTATAAATTTATTCCTGGACAATTCGTTGGTCAGTTTGTAATACTTATTAAGCTTAAATGTGTGATCCCTGGGAATGTTTATTTCCCAGGGCACAGTGTGCTCTACAAGTATCACACTCCTTAGATGTTCAAAAGTAACCATTTAGGTTTGTGTTTTCTGATATAATAATATTTAAATTGTAGTAAATAGTGTTTTCTAAGGTTTTCACGAGTACTACACATTAAAATAAAACTATTTTTACGGATTTAACTCGCGTATATTGAATTAAATTTTAAATTTTAATTTAAATCTAATCCGACGTTTCGAATGCTTTGCAGCAATCGTGTTCACGGAAAGACGAGATGGAGGTGTCTGTCAGTAAGTCATTTAATTAGTCATCTACTTCCAACGGTTTTTAAGCTTCCGGGCGTACAGTTCAGGATTCACACTAAAAGCACTAACAGTATCTTGAGGTCTTACATGGTCACAGACACAGCCAGCGGTCACAGACATGGGATTTATATTTTTCAAAAGTGGGTCCCAGGTGTTAGATAATCCCCAACCATCTTCTCTATTAAAATTAGGATGTTTTTTAATTTCAATAGCCTCACGAACCATTCTTGGAATGTAACATTGTTCTTTAGCGAGGATTTTAGGTTTATCAAATCTTATATAATGATTGGGCTTGTCTATGGTATGTTCACACACTGCAGACTTCGATGTAAGCCTATGCTTGATATCCGATATATGTTCCTTAACTCTTTTACCGATGCTCCTCTTTGTTTGACCTCTGTATGACAAGCCACAATCGCAGTCAAGTTTATATACTCCAGCACATTGTAAAGGAATATTACTTTTGATAGGTCTCAAGAATTGGCTCACTTTCCTTTGAGGTTTGTAGATAGTTTTAATAGAAACCTTTTTTAAGATGTTGCCGATTCTGTCAGTAACTCCTTTCACATATGGTAGTAGGGCTGACGGTTGACGCTCAACTGTACCCACAGTGGCTGGTGGTGGTGGCTTGATGTGGTTTCTGCGACGCTGGCGAGGTACGGGTAGGTGGTTGTTGAACAAGGCATGCTTGACATGCTGCAGCTCGCCCTCTAGGTGTTCAGCGTCACAGATGTGTTGTGCTCTCTGAAACAAAGATTTGCCAACGGTAGCTAACTGGCTAGGGTGGTGGTGTGATTTACCATTGAGGTACCTATCTGTATGTGTGGGTTTCCTATAAACAGTGTATCCCAATGTATATATAATTATAGTTATTGAATCATTATGTCCATTTGTGGCGACTTACTCGTAGCTGAAGGCAATCAGTTGCAGCTTCTGAATCTGAAACAATACATGTTACATATCTCACTGAGAATTATAAAGCCTTAATTTAAACACACTTCTTGTTTTGTTTTAGTGATACACAGTTTATACATTCACAGTTTTTTAATTATGCATAAGTAACAGATTTTCGTTTCTTTAATTTCGGATACCACCAAGGCCCGATGATGATCGAGGTGCTATAATGATTTTTATTTCCACATTTGTTTATTTTAATTTTATAAACATTCAACATTAAAATTATAAACATTAAACATAGCTTATGAAATATTTTAGACACACTTAATGATTCTGATATGAATACTTATAGTTCTAATACTAAAGCCAGACTAAAAGGAGGACCTATTTACCATTCATAAGTATTGTTAGTCATATTTATTTATAATAATTTAAATGGTAAATACATTGGATTTACATGTTTTAGTTCATAAGTTTCAACAGCAGCGCCACCTACATAATTATTTATGGAATATTATTTAGTATTTATTGTTAAATGTTTTAAGAATTAGAAGCATAGAATATTTTAACATAATGTTTAATCTTTTATTAATTATTAGAACTTATTATAAGGTATAAATAATATAATCTGTAAGTTGGTTATGAAATTGTAAATTACCCTCGCCTAAATATTATAGTGTTAAAATATTATAAAACGAGTTGTAAGGGCTGCTCTCGCCCATTCTATTACAAATGGTTGGATATTAAACATTGAAGTGCAAGTACTGTGTATTACTGAAACAAGTCTTAACAGTATATTATAATGATGGTTATATTCTACTTTTTCAACAAAGAATTAACTAAAAAACAAATTAAATAAACCTTATTAAAATACATTGGGGGTCAAGAGTTATTATTATTTTATTATTATTTCTATCGGGGACGTCTTTTAAAATATACGGTAGAAAAAAACGTAAAAATGTACCGAAGCTCCGAAAGGGACATATGTTTCCATAAAAAAAAAAAGTTTATATAAAAAATCTTTACACTATAGATTAATTATGTAAAAGTAATTGAATTGAATTATAATCATTACGTTCACTTGATTATGTTTGAGTAACTAATCGAAACACTAAATTTATCTGTTTAGATAGCGCGTAATTAATAATCCACATTAATTTTCATCTATCTAAAGGTTGCTTGGTTTGTATACATAGTTAAGGAATTAAATGTTGTTTATCATTGTGGTTGCATAACCTGGTTATAGCTTTTAATCTAGAGCTCATATGGAGACCGTAGTAATCATAATATTTGTCGATCTTTCCCTAAATAACATAAATACCATAAATATATTAAAAACAAAATTTATAAATTTTGTTATAATCAAATCAATATTATTACTCGTTTTTTCTCAATAAGTTTCAATAGTCCAATAAGCATCTGAACAAAATGACGATTAAATTAAACATAGTCATATGACTTATGATTGTCTATTGATTTCTTGTAACAAAAACATGACAGGCATTTGATCTTTTCTTTGATAAATAATATAGGCTAAGAGATTAGTTTAGATCTTTCTTTCAAATATTCACTATTATATCAAGTTAGTATTTACTTATGGAGCTTTCTATGAAAATCGATGCGCTGTTTTAGTGACAATGTAACCTTCATAATAAGAATAAGACAAGAAGATAAATGTTTTGTACCTATAAATGTATAGTTATTATTTAATATTTACATGATATATAATATATTAACACAACACTTTTATGTTCTTATAAATAGTAGGTAGTTAAGGAAATTAATCATTTACATACTTATTAAGTAACTAACATAAATATAAAATACGAATTCCAAAAAGTGGTGCGGCCTTTGATACATTACAATAAAATTGAGACTATTCAAAGTTAAGCGAATCTAAAATTTTTAATAAATATGAAACTACACAAAATGAAACTTCACGTGTATTATACACAGTTCAGAATGAACTTCTATCTAGAATAAATATTTTCTCAGAAAAAAAAAACTTATATTATACAAGTAATATTTAAAGTGTTACATATTATTTTTAGACATATATACACAATATGGCATTTTAAGAGGATATTATTGAATCTATCATATAAGCCAGTTTATTTCATAATAGGAAAACTCAGTGCAGCTTGCAATTATCGTAAAGTGGTCGCCAGTGTGATATCTGTTACGTATAATGGAGGTGTATCACTTTAATTGTTCTGTTGAGAATTGTAATAGCAGCACATACCTAGTAAGTATTCTGAACTAACACTTTTAATATAAATTATATCTTATAGTAAACATTTTGATACATCTAATAATACATTCCTTACAAATATTACACTTAGAGAAACTAACATGTATATTAAAAATAAGATCTCGTGTTAGTTACAGTATTTATAAAACAAGAAAAGCTTCACGGACTTACGTTCGGTTGGTTAAGTTCTAACAGTTGTATAGTGCCCGTAAAAACCATCTTTTAATACAGGATCATACTGCAATTAAACATCTGTTTAATAAATTGTACAAATTTATGTTTATGTCTGTGTATTAAACACAAAAATACAACTAATGTTATAATATAAAAGATTCGTTAAAATCTTTTTTGAAGTGTTTGTTCGATTAGCATAAACATGTTAAGCCATGTTAATCTTACTTAAAACTAAAATAAATATAGAATAAAAAATCAATGAGAGGAGATGAAATCAACGAGTGATTATTTTGATGGGGATTTTACTTGTTGATTTGAAAATAATTTAAAGATCTAACAACACAGTTTCTCAATGTTTAGGGAAATAATAAAGTTAATAATAAATATATTTATGTCTTGCAAATTGACAGTAAAAATTTTAATATATTAAGACTAGACTAAGACTAGAAAGTTTCATATTTCCTAATCATTTTACGTTGTTATATATAACCATAAATCTCTGGTAAATTAACTAAATTGTCTAATAAATTTTGCTAATAATGTTAGTTTTTGACTTTTCATCAAATAAACTTTTGCGCTTTTCAGAGTCTAAAACGATTAAATGATTAACGTGGTTTCTTTATGCATATTATATGTATTCCTTATGAATTCTTATGAGTCCTTACTCTCATAAGTTAATTATATACAATAAACAAATATATAAAAGAAAAACCGTTAAATTTATACAAAAATATTTCTGTAATTACATTGTCGTTAATTTTACTTAATATTTTAAAGTGGGAGGTATTAACGAGGTGGTCTACTTTATGACTCTACTCGAGTTCAAGCCATTTGTAAATTAGAATCTTAATTATTTATAACGTCGTTTAATTGAGGTGATTTTATAAATAAATAAAATCTGCAGTAATTTATTTTAGCTTTTTATTTAGCTTACAACTTGATTTTAATTTGACATCCTATTTTACATTATTCACATAACATTTATTATTTTTAGGGTTCCTTTCTAAAACGGTAAAAACGGAACGCTATTACTAAGACATTGCTGTCCGTTTGTCCGTCTGTCTGTCTCTAGACTGTATTTAATGAACCCTAATAGTTGAACGGTGGATTTTTTTACAGATGCTGTATTTTAAATAACGCTCTAACAACAAATACTGAACACAAATAGAATAAATATCTAAGGAAGCCCCCCATACCATACCACAAACCTAATTCTTTTGCTCGACTTTAATAACAGCAACACACAGACGCTTGAAATATTCACTGAATATTTGGTTATATATCCACTTTAAATTAAATAAATTAATAAAAATTTCATAAATATATAAGGGGACTGCCATATAACAAGTGTGAATTTTATGTATTTTTTTTATAAACATTACGGAATTCTTCGTGCATAAGTTTGACTCGCTTTGGCTGGTTTTTTATTTATTTTGCTTTCTTTGGGGTTTATTTACTTTTATACTTTTAAAAAGTATATTTTGAACAAAATATTAAGCAATGCTAGATAAAGCGTTGGTTAATATTTTGTGAAAAATATCAGAATGGAATGAGATTTAGAAGTAAAAGAAGAATCAGTAGCGTTGTTGATACATTTTCAGGCTTTAAATCAATGTGTCTTAGTAATATGATATATCCATTTGTTTTTAAAGTTATTTTAGAAGTGTTATGTTTATCATCGTTTTTTTTTGTTTAATTTTAAAGTTTCAGATTGTGTATAATAACTCGAAATTAATTTTACATAGTTTTCCTTCTAGGTGAACCTATACGTAGACAGGAGTTTTGAAAGAGAATGAAGGCGGAGGTGATCATTAGTCTTGGTGTGATTTGCTTGCTCATTTCACTTCATCAACCTAAATTTTTTAAGTACCCTATCTACTTTGACGCTTTAAAGTCAGTTTTTAATCAAATACTTTTATTATGTCTAATATTTGATAAAGATATTATGTAGTCTAGAGCCGTTGCAGTTACAATGTCTTAAGAAAAACGTTAGTAAACAATAGTCTAGAAAAGTATAAAATTATAAAATCTACTCCTCACATATTTTTGTATATATTCCTTTGGTATGCTGATTTCGTATTTTGGATATATAGCAGGACTATAAACCGAGTAAGCCCAAACATCACAAATGTTCTTAATAATATTGAGATAGTACTGGTTACAGAAAATAAACACGGTACACGGAATATTTTTTAAGTTGTACAAAGTGTAAACATGTTATTTAAAGAGAATCTTAACTATTTTTATTGTTCCTCTGATGATTCTTCTTTTTTTATTTGTACTTTTATATGTACATTTTCACTATTCTAGAATCTTTTAAAATTTAATTTAATATCTGAAACTGTGCTAAAATAACACTAAATGTAAACTTCAGACCCGTCACGACAACAATGATGTGACAAAAGGCTTTGTTGAAGAAGTCCTTGCTTTGTTATTTTTGTGCATTATTTCGAGAGAACATACTGGAAATTTTAGATTGGATTTCTATTTTTATTCTTTAAACTTTATTACTCAAAATAATAAAATACTTTATTGCCTATATGTATTTGAAAATATCTATAAACATATAAAGCCATGTTAAGCTTATTATATTTATATATATATAGAATAAAAAATTAATCCACATGGGCAGGAATTCGAACCCGCGACCGCCGGGATGCCTTTTATTTTATGTACAAAACTAAAAAAAATATTTAAAAATGTTACTATTAATATGGTCTAAGATGATTATTATGTTTAGCCCCCGAATAAAAATAAGGGTGTTATAAGTCTGTTGACTTGTGTATCTGTGTGCTTGTCTGTGGCAATGCAGCGGCCAAACGCGTACACGGATTTGAATGCGGTTTTTTTAAATCGAAAGCTACGTTCCTCGAGATGGTTCGTAGTTATGTTTAATCTAAATAGAAACAGTGGTCTATAAGACATTGACGTTTTATTGGTGAAAGGTTTTTATGCAATAACTAGCTGTTCCCAGCGGTTTCATCCGCGCTGTATAGAAAAAAAGCTTCGTAATGTAGGCCAATTTTTATAATTTATTTTAAATTAAATTTATAAAAATTACATTTATTTCTTAGATAAAGTACTTTAAAGGATAATGGGATAGCTGTTGCCCGTGACTGCCTCCACGTAGACTGCTAGACGTAGACGTTACGAGCAACAGCGAGTAACGTATATACGTATATGAAAAAGTCTAGAATCATGTTACTTAATACATTTATAATTTATTACATTGTCGAAATTTCACGCGGATCCTTATTTTTTCTCGTATCTAATATAACCTATGTTTATCAGAGGTACAGAGGTATAATGTAAGATTCTGAAGATAAAATATTTTATTAAATCGGTCTAGTAGTTTCGGAGTCTATTCAATTCAAACAAACAAACAAACAAATCTTTCCTCCTTATAATATTGGGAAAGATTAATAGAAATACTCAAACAACAAAAAATTTTGTATTTGTAGGTTCATTTAGTACAATTAAGAAACCAGTAACATGACTTTTAAAAGCAAAAAAAAAATTAATTTAAAAAACCTCCGATGTAAAAAGTCCTCTAAAAAGAATAAAAATAATATTATTATGTACTTATTGAAGTCATTGCGTCGAGGGACCGCTTAATAAAGGAAGAAATTAAAATGCAACTAAGTTAACAAGGCAAATAAAATAATTACGATATCGAATCGTATAGTCTAAGACCTAAGTCCTCAATGATTAACTTCGTAAAATAGACACCCTCTTCAACGTACGTACAACGGTCTCCCGACCCATCGACTTAAATAAGTACATAATAATATTATTTTAATTCTTTTTAGAGGTCTTATTGTATCGGAGGGATTTTAAAATTTTTATTTAGTTAAGACGTGTAAAATTCAAAGTGAATAAATACATATCAAATATATTGCGTATTAACTCCCTTTGATTACTCTTCGGCCTTAATTTAAATCCTGACTTGAATTTCCACATTTTTCTTCCTTTTAGTTGACTCTATAGCATAGTAGGTTTAATTTTATAAAGAACATGATATCTAAAATAATAAACAGGTTAACTCAGGAAGAAGCCATCAAAACATCGCTCGAGCTTCAAACCTCGATTTCCTTTTGATCTGTCATCACTTCTACTAATATTTAATAAACAAGTATTAGAATTGACACGTGTACCTACTCGAAAAACTTTTATTGAGCGATTTATTTGGTAATTCCATCGATTGATTATCGTTTGGTTATTGCTTGGTGACTCTGGCTGCTCAACTGAAGGTCTGTTATATTAGAGACATGACAACAGTTTCTAACTGGAATTTAATTCCTCTATCTATTGTTGATATTTTTTTATCTTAATAACTTGTCATAACTTAATTAACGATAATATGTTAAACAAATATTATTTTATACCCTAATACTCTATTTTTATATATATATATATATATATATATATATATATATATATATATATATATATATATATATATATATAATTATAATTTAATTCCTCTATCTATTGTTGATATTTTTTTATCTTAATAACTTGTCATAACTTAATTAACGATAATATGTTAAACAAATATTATTTTATACCCTAATACTCTATTATATATATCGGAGATAAGACCTCCGTTAGTGTTTTTAAAAAGTGTGACGTCAGCATTGCTGCCGTCACTGTGTTGTAGTCATCGCGATGGTTGTTCACTATTACTTCTTCAAAATAAAACATCACGAATAATTATAGCTTAATTTATTCAACTGGCAGCGTAACAGTGTCTTTATAGAAATCCACACGGTCCGACGTCTTGAGCGAGAATACCCGTAGCCCTCTCTGTGCGGCTCCTTTATTGGGATCGTCGCACGTTCATGTTGCTACAAGTTTTTGCAAGTATTAATTTCTGTGCGGCTCATTTGTAAGGATCGTCGCGCGTGCTTGTCGCTACAAGATTTTACAAGTAATATTTTGTTTATGTTCTTAAAACAACACAACTAGAAATGCTCTAATTTATGATGATTTTTACAGTGATAAATAATCATCGTTATATTTAATCAATGAAATAGCTAATTTAATAATTATAATTGTTGAAGTATTGTCGTTGCGCCGATACGGCCATACTGACAGGCGGTGCGCGCTCTGCACCAGCCTCGTTGATTCTTGTTGCAACTATCTGTAAGCAAAGATACACCATACTTTGAGTTTGGCATCTGTAAGGCAACTAACGTTGCTTTTACGTTGATTATCATGTAAACATACAGCTGTTCTGTATGTTTGCGTATTCAATAAAGAATTTGACTTTGATGAAAGTCTGAAAAGGTCTCGGGGGTAATACGTAGAGATCTCGGAGATTTCGGTAGAGTTCTCAGAGAATCTCGTAGAGTTTTCGGAGGTTCTCGGAGATTCTTGTGGAGTTCTCGGAGGTTCTCGTAGAGTTCTCGGAGATTCTCGTAGAGTTCTCGAAGATTCTCGTAGAGTTCTCGGAGATTCTCGTAGAGTTCTCGGAGATTCTCGTAGAGTTCTCGGAGATTCTCGTAGAGTTCTCGGAGATTCTCGTAGAGTTCTCGGAGGTTCTCGTAGAGTTCTCAGAGATTGAAGAATTTAAGAGAGTTACTTACGTTTATTCAGATGTTTTGTAGTTACCCTGTCGATTGGTCGACTGTAGTTCCAGTTCTTCTCCTGAAGTTAATGGAGTAGGTTCTGTTGATGCTGCAGCAAGATCTCATTGAAAAGGTGGTTCATTTTCCGCCGATACGGTCAATTATTCTCCGGGATGTAATTTAGAAAATAAAAAATAACTTCTCACTCTCAGAGAATGATCGATCTGTAGTATGTGCGTTACACAAAGCTTCCCAACGGTATCTCATAGTTTTCTTAAAGATATACGAAGAACACACGGCCAGTTCCTGGGCAACACATGGTTCAATCAGAGGTACCACTAGTTATTTATTATCGTAAATCTGTTGTGTGTACTTGTCTACTCACAGTTCCACAAGGGGTCCCAACGGTATCTCATGGTTCTCAAAAGGATACATCAAGGACCCGTGGTTAGCTCAAGGGTAACACATGAGTAGCTCAGAGGTATCACTCCAGTTGTTTATTATCGTAAATGTGTGTGTATGTGTCTACTCACAGTTCCACAAGGCGTCTCAACGGTATCTCATGGTTCTCTAAAGGATACATCAAGGACCCGTGGTTAGCTCAAGGGTAACACATAAGTAGCTCACAGATATCATTTTAGTTATTTATTATCTGTAAAACAGGTATAACTCACGGTTGCACAGGATATTCCAATGGTATCTCAAGCCTCACTTAAGGTAATATCAAAGATCCGTGGTTAGCTCAAGGCAAATGCACATACTAGAGATACCACTCTCTAGATATTTATAACGGTAGATTGTACTCGAAGGCTCTCGCAGATTATTCGCAGGTTCGTTGCACTATAAAAAAGAGTTTCTTACCATATATGACTCGTTAAAATTGAGGTTTAGCAAGCTTTGGTGGGCTTTGGGTGGTGGTGGCTTGTAACCAACAAAATCTATGGAAATTATAAATTTTATCCTTATGCAGGTAGGTACACAATCAACTTGTAGGTAGATAATACGAGTTGTAAGATAGTAGTGTTCAAACTTGTTATTCATGTGTCGGCCAAAAAGCGAAGTGAATCCCTGAATTGCTTCGTTAATTCAAAGACTGGGTCCTCACGAACATAAGACCGGACTCTGCCGAAGTGATGAGGTATGGCTTGCGCCTCGTTGTCAATTCAGCTCCCGTACTATTAATATCTCTGAGTCGTATGTCCCTGTGTATAATTCTGAAACAATATTCATGACCAGTATCAAACCGTTCGATCACTCCTGACTGAGCATAACCTAACATTTAGTGATTATCTAGCTAAAAAAAGAAAATAATTAAAAATAAAATCGTTATATCAAACAATTTCATTAAAAATAATTTTAAATTAATAATGTTCAAAGTATACCAATCATTTTAATATAAAACTAACAATCAAAAATAAATTAAAAACTATCAAAATATTACTGACTTTATTATCACCGTATCTCACAAGAGATACCAATCAGACAAGATACACTGAAACACTTAAGCTCTACATTTCTAGATAAACATAACCCAGTAACCTCCAGTTACAAGCTCTACATTTCTAGATAAACATAACCCAGTAACCTCCAGCTACTAATCTTATGCAAACCAACGAAGTTAACGTCAAGTGTATCCTGGAATCCATGGTTCCTTCTGAACTGGACCTTCGCAAGAGTTGACCCCTTACTGCGTACAGACTACAATTAGTAGACACCGATTTATACTGAGCTACGGCTACACGATTTCAGGTACGGTCAATCATCTTGCAAATCCAAGTATTCTAAATAATATTAATATTATTTTGCTCCACATCGATGATATCGATAAATATACCCTGATTGTCTGGCATTTTTTCTTTTTGTAATATGTCATGAGTACTTATAGGAACAATTACAAATAAGTGCCTTTAAATTATAACAATCTCTCTAAAACATCTATAACTTGAAAACGCCCTTTATATTTTAGATCTTACTTAGTCTAGTTACGTTCCTCATTTTGTAATGATCATACGGTCATCGATTGGAAACAGCTTCACTTTTTTCTTTTAAATATAGTCAAAACGCGTTTATCCATATTTTTAACATCGTACTAAAATTTACAAATTATTGAGAAAGGAAAAAGTTATTATAATAAACTTGTCTTTACAATTTTGCTTTTATTCAAATTAATCTAAAATCGTAATGAGAATTCTATATTCAAATAAGTAAGACAACAAATTATTCTAAGAACATTATAAACCACAGAGCATGAATCTCATTCATAACATATGGCTTTTCACTAAGCCCTATCAACAAACTTCTTGTTTGTTATATTGCATTGCTGTCAATGTCGAGTCCTAAGGACCTTCTGCTTCAAGTCGTCTACCAGCCACACACCAGTCACACACTAACCACACAGCCGCACAGCCTTTAGGCATCGTTACACACCAGAAACATAAGTCTCTCAACTTCACCTATCTAGAAAAGAAGCTTTTGTCATCCGGTTTGTCATACAATTCAACACAACATAAAATTTACCTACTACATCTTATCACAAACTATTACCCCTAGTCTTTATAGCGATAAACGTTGATTTTAGTACACTCATACCTTTCTATCTGCCTTTCAGTACAAAACTAACCAGTTACTAAAACATGTAAATAGATTAACTTTTCTTACTTTCGCAAAGTCGCGAAATTATTTACTTTGAAAACATCGGCCCTGATAAGCAATGGTAAGAGTCGCCTTTATAACATATCATTACGATCAATAATTGCTTTTGAGTTAACCCGTTTTTATTCGACTCAATTGTAGACCAAAAATTAAAAATTCAGTGAATCGACAGAATAGAATTTAGTCAACTTTCTAAGAGTGTCGTCTTATCGCACCCGGATGAATCTGAATAGTAAGCTTTTAAATTTAACATTCTCTCGCAATCATTCAACAAATTTTGTCATTTAAACCCTTTACTCAAAAACCGTGATTTAAAATTTCGCGTCACGTAAAATTAGACTTAACTTTAGGTAATCATTAAATAAGACAACGAGAGGGTTATCGCTTATCATTGTACGTCTTTAAATCTATTATTGAATACCCACGTACTGAAAAGTACAAGCATATTACTGTTAGGTTTCATTATTATTAAACAACTATTTTATAATCATTCGTAATGTTTTGACTCGTTTCAATATTTTGATGGTCACTATCGATCCATATAAATTAATGAATTACATTTTTTTTTTTTTATTAAAATCTTTTTTTTTTTATTAACTTAAATAGTAATATTTAGAATTGTTATGTCAAGTAATGGTTATTTTCGTATGCTTAAAGAAGTTTATTTGACTAAGACTATTATTTATGTGAGGAGAGAAATTGGCTTGATTAGTAAATACTTGAATTAGTTAGAAAAGTGAAAACTATTAAGACTTCATAATTAAAACCAGTATTCAATAATTGTTATTTTCGTACGTTTAAAGTAGATGATTTGACTATGACTATTGTTTATGTGAAGAGGGAGTTAATAAAATCTGTGAAACATTACAATTGGACGTGGCCCTCATATTACGGACTACTAGCGCTTGACTAATACCAGTCATCACAATAACATTACTAAAGTGTTATTTATTAAATTTGGCCACTTAATATTATAATTAAAACTATTATTTTTTTTTGTATGTATTTAAACTCAAACTAGAATGGTAAGTAAATCGAATCGAATCACATATATCTACCTATAATTAATGCTGAGACTCATTGTACTGCGTGTTTAAAAGTTTAAAGACAATTTTAATTTTTAATTAAGCAATAATCACTTTTAAACTCTGACACATCACATTAACTTGTCATAAGATGAACAAAGTTATATGTAAGTGTAGGTCACCTTAAAACTGATGTATAACTTACAGTTTCAGAATCCCTTAAGATACCTTATGTCGTCTTCAAGTACTATTTCCTTACGCACCGGGCACATCTCGGTTTCACACGTCTGTAACTCCAACTGCCTACACCTCCCGCGTTGTACGTCGCTTTCATTTCCGTGCTCGAACCAGTATACTACAGGTACATCGCCGTGATGTCATTTAAGCTTGGTCGTTGCAATGCTGAAAGTTTTATTAATTTAAATTAAGCAATCATGAAATAGATGGGTTATATACCTGCATACTGTTTTGTTATGTCGCGAGAAATGATGTTATATGCAAGTCCAGATAAATAACGCAGGGTTAAATACAGCTGGCCCAGGCCTCGCAGAATGACGGAGTCACATTAAGTTCCATCCCACTTCTGATATCGGAGATAAGACCTCCGTTAGTGTTTTTAAAAAGTGTGACGTCAGCATTGCTGCCGTCACTGTGTTGTAGTCATCGCGATGGTTGTTCACTATTACTTCTTCAAAATAAAACATCACGAATAATTATAGCTTAATTTATTCAACTGGCAGCGTAACAGTGTCTTTATAGAAATCCACACGGTCCGACGTCTTGAGCGAGAATACCCGTAGCCCTCTCTGTGCGGCTCCTTTATTGGGATCGTCGCACGTTCATGTTGCTACAAGTTTTTGCAAGTATTAATTTCTGTGCGGCTCATTTGTAAGGATCGTCGCGCGTGCTTGTCGCTACAAGATTTTACAAGTAATATTTTGTTTATGTTCTTAAAACAACACAACAAGAAATGCTCTAATTTATGATGATTTTTACAGTGATAAATAATCATCGTTATATTTAATCAATGAAATAGCTAATTTAATAATTATAATTGTTGAAGTATTGTCGTTGCGCCGATATATATATATATATGTATATATATACACAGGGTTATTTTTAATAAGTTTTGAATGATATTATATTTACCATTTTATTATTATTATAATTGATGTATTATATAAAAAAAAATATCTATTTTTATGAAAAAAATGATTAGATCGTGGGTTGATCAAATGTTATCATACCCTTGCACATACAATCAAATTAGTTACAGTAATTAAGGAACCCCAGACTGGTATATAGTACTGCTGTTACAAAACTATATCTATATTCCAATAACTACTACAAACTGCTACAAAGTGACTTGAAATATAAACTAGAAATATCAATGTAACATTAATGACATTTTATTACTTATTTGCAGACGGGCGCTATTATCATAATTGTTTTGCAAAATGCATAAAGGTTCAAACGCTAAATTCAATGAATAGCTCAAAACCGTAAATTCCTAATGTTTAGATGATTTCGAATTAATCTGTATTTTAAGCCACTTGGATTTGATGAGTTTATTATAATGAATATTTATGTTATAAGATAAGCTCAAATAGTTCATTAAAGTTTCTGTTTGAACTTTCATTTTGTACTACATGAATATTAACTAATAATTAACAAGCGGTCTGACAAGCAACGACTTCCTGTAGTGTAAATTATGTATTTATATTAATTAATAATTCGCTAAACATGGTTATAAAAGGATTTAAGTCGAGAAAATTTACCTAGCTTAGAAAAGGTTGTACTAACCTATCGTATTATAAAGTAAATATATTCTACGAGTACATAATCATCGAAAATGTACAATTATAAAATGTTGTTGAATGCAATACCTAACACTCACACTTTCATGAATTTGTTCTTCTATTTAAACAAATACTTGTGAAGACGATGACCTCTTTCTGCATTTTATGAACAGACGTTGAGGGTGAAGGGGCGTTTAGTAAATCTTTTTGCGACACGTCTGTATCATAAATAGTGAAACATATAAACAAAATTGATATAATAGTGCTAAAATTCAGTAATTAGTATTCACAATAGGATAATAATATTTCTGAGTAATGTATTATATAATAATAATACATTACGAAATAAGATAAGTTGTATAACAGTCTAAGTATTTTTTTTAAATTCAGAAATGTAAGTTAACCGAATGTTTTAAAATATTTATAAACATGTATAGCCATGTTAAACTTACTTAAATTTATTTAAATATAGAATGAAAAATAAGCCGATACAGGCAGGGATTCAAACCCGTGATTAGTGGGAAACCGTCCCATCGCTCTACCAACTGAGCTACCGTATCGGTATCCGTCTCGGTAAATTAAGTATTCTGTATGTATGTATATATGATCATCCTTATCGGGATGGTGGTGACATCTATTAGGTGTCTTTCGAAAAGCCTAACCAATGTTTCTAACTTTGCAGTATAGATCATTCGGAATGTTTTCGTGTTTATTCTATCAATTTTTACCTTCATCAGAAATTGATACTTGCACTACGCTCCAATACAAATAATTGAGTATATAAGTCTACAATCTCCTAATTATGTTTCAATAGTAGTTAAAAAAAATTATATCCTATGAAATATTCATCGCCGAAATGTTTATGATGATTGATAGCGATTCTTGACCCTTCATTTTTAGTTCTAAAACTAGCATACTAGTCATATATAACATCTTAACTGTGTACATTTATTCAATAAAAATTACATATTTTTACAACGTGTGTTTTCTTTTGTTTTTCAATTATAAATCAACTAGTTGTTTCCTATTAATCTCTAATTTATAGGAATTAGATTGGGTATAATATATCTTGAGTATTTATTGTACTTATATACATAAATAAATCCAAGCAATGAACGAAGCTTCAATATTCGGGAAAGACAATGAATAATAATAAGAATATTGCCAAATTAGTTTCACAATCTTATTAGGGGATTGAGGACCGAAAATTTGCTGAGTTTCAATTGAGCAGGTTGCGAAAATAATTTGCAGTATTCCTTTTTTCATTAAACGAGGCTCCGAAGACTTTATTGGTATAAAATACAATATTTTTCAATACTTTCTTCATGAAAATAATCTGTTTTTATTGTAAATGTAAGCCTCGCGTTTATGTAACTAGTTATTAATCTCTTTCTATAAATTTGGAAAACTGTCTTACATAAAATATATTCAAATGAGGACTCAGCAATTCACTGTAATAATAAAGTAAAAGTGGTTGTTTCTACATATTTTCTGTTAAAGCGATTGATGTGAAAAATAACTTTGACATCAATTATTTTTCAAGGTCTATCATAAACATTTTATTATGCAAGATACTAATTTTTTATGAAGAAGGGTAATTTTTAAACCATTTGACACCAAAATAATTTGAAAAAGTAACAAGAACTTTTACGTTCACTGATCATATGAAGATAGGGGCATAGATTGATGATATAAACATTTTATCCCACCGGGTATAGGACTCCCATGTATAAAGTAACCCAAAGTAAAAGTAATCTACATTATTCAGAGATTTTTAATTTCATTTGTAGTGCAAAGAAATTGTTTCTTAATTCATTTTGAAAGTTTAGTTTTCTACTAAGGATTACTATAATTTAATATGTTAAAATATTATATTTTCAACCCTAAAGTCAGATGGTAGAGATTGTTATTAACCCTCAAGGTCTTTACAAATAATATATATATAGACGGATGGTCCGACATAGTCTTTAATTAAAGACGGTGTAGTTTTATTTCCACGTTTATTATTTTCACAAATTGTAATTTGTAAACAAATCAAAACAATAACAATATTGTGGACGTCTGCACTCGACTGTCGCAGACGAACGAATGCAACTCGGTCCCATCTGCGCTTTCCTTATATGGCGGAATCGACTGGTGGACGATCGGTGGGGGAACTGTGACGTTGCGTTCGTTCATCGTCGTTCATCGTCGGCCTGTTTCACCCGAGCGATAATAGATGGCGCTGTTATATAGAACCAAAAAAGGGCTTGCGCCGTCACGGCCATGCTGACATACGCTCGTCCTCGTGCGCTTCGTTATTCGTATTCTGCGGACAAGAAATAATTATGCTCGTCAATCCTGACATTTTGACATACCAGTCAGACAACTTAAATCGTCAGAACAACAGCTTAAATCTTCACATGAACTGGTCCAGTTCGCAAACCCTTCAGTATACACAACTGATCCGGTTCCAGAAGAACCCTTCAGTATACACTACTGGTCCGGATACCATACCCTTCAGTAAGTGCTACTAACCTCTTCAAGCTTTTGCTTGGACCAGATTATGCTAGACCGGATTACAATCCCTTTAGCCGAGTCATAGGTCCGGATTCACCCTTCAATGACTCCTACTCATTACTGCCATTATTATCATCTTTTCATATTAATTCTCTCTTTTTTTTGTTTGGTCAATGTAAATGTGGCCGTCGTGTAAATGTGCGCCGTCACGACATCCTCGACATTATCATTATAGTTCTCAGACACTTTAAGAAAACCCGACGGCCCACGAGGCACCGCACGTAAGTTTTTCGTGGGCGTACTTGTAAATTTCATTTGTCCCACTAACATTTCTTAATATTAAATGAAAATCCAGCTTTGGACAAAGTTCTTAATAACCTAACGAGGCGCGATAGCTCTTCTTGGACTGAACTAGAAGCGGACAGTAGATCATGCATATAAACTAGGACTTTATCCTCTTTTAGTGGATTGAGTGCAGTATTAATGGATCGTTGGAAAACCTGTGGAGCATTGCGAAGCCCGAATGGCATAGTCAAAAACTCGTAGTGTCCTGTAGGAGTAACAAAAGCGGTTAATAATAATTAACAATCATAATTTAATAATAATAATAATTTAATAATTTCAGGACAAATTACACACATTGATCTAACCCCTAAGTAAGCAAATTATTTGCTTGTGTTAAGGGTGTTAGACAACAATACAAATACAACGACCGACGATACAAATACGAAATAAACGACCAAACTCAGAAATACAGACATCTATGCTCATCACATAAATGGCTGTGAGCCCCATTGAGAACCGTGACACGTTAGGCGTCTGCGCTAACCACTCGACCAACGCGGCGGTTCTCTCAATGGAGTCTTTGTGAACCCTTATTTGGTGGAAACCGAAATCCATGTCGATAGTACAAAAGTAATGTTCACCATGTAGCTTATCTATTTGGTTACTTATTAGAGGAAGGGGGTAGCTATCTGCCCGCGTATTACTATTCAGCTCTCTGTAATCCACACATGATCGATCACTACCATCTTTTTTTTTAACTAATAGTATAGGGCTGGCGAACGGGGAGGAGCTTTCTCTAATGGTTTTAGCATCTAATAATTGTTGATTTTTTTTACCAACGACGTTGAGTTCAATGTGGGACAACCTATAAGGTCTTCTGTGAACGGTCCGGGAGGGGTCAATCAGGTCAATTTTCAGTTCACCTGTCGTAACACAAGATGTTGGCAAAGTTTGAATAAAACAATGAGAATATTTTTCTAGTATATCAAGCAACTGATCCCTATCTGGACCTACAAGATCGGTATCGACCATACTTTTATCAAAGGAAGCTGCAATATCACACACATTCGACACCCGGGTATCGTAATTTTGTAAGAATGTTAAACTATCATTATTAATATTGACAGATATCCCTAACTCTAATATATCGCGACCTAACAACACACCCTCGCTAAGACTTTCATCCGGTAATGCGTGGTACAACAAATCGAAGGTGATACCTAACGCTAAAGTCTGGCATTTAATTTGTAATGGAAAGGTGACCGTAGTATTTCCTACCCCCTTCAACGTCACTTCTTCGTGAAACCGTTTGCCGTTACCTAATTTACATAAACTGAGTTTGATCAGACTACATTCCGATCCAGAATCAAATATAAAACGTAAATCATAACCACTTATCTTTAAAAGTCCATGTGATGTCCTGGAACACACGTTGACTTGCTTGCTGGGGCCTGCGCCAGTACCGGAAACCGTACTCCTCACGTATCGCATGGGGCACGAAGAGGCTATGTGTCCTGGGTCAGCACACACATAGCAGGCTACCGGTGGTTGACCACCCTGGGTCGATGGGCGTGGCGATTCTTGTTTGGAAGTAGTGCCCGAGTTCTTCGTCGTATTGCAAAAATGGCTCAGTTTATCGCGACACTCATGGCCGCGGTGTCCAATCATGCCACAAAAATGACAGTTGCCACGAAAGGAAGTGTTGTTACGAAGACGCTTCGCGTCGGTATCGGCGGGCTCTTGATCTTCATTTCTTCTCTTCAAGCTGAAGCCACGTAGAGTACGGCAAAGTTGAGATTTGTCGTAAATCACGACAGAGTTCAACTCTCTGCGGATTTTGTCATCGCATTGTGATAGGACCGAAATCACAAATCCAGTAACAACATTTTCGGGCATGTTACATTCGGGCACTTTCTCTATTAGCTGCCATAGTCTCATACCTGCTTCAGCTGCATTCGCTTTGTTATTTATTTGAAACTTGATTATTTGATCGAAGTAATCTTGCATCATCATTGGTCTCGCAAATCTTGATAGTAGCATCTCCTTTGTGGTAGTCCAGGAAATGTTATCGGGTTGTATTTTCGACAAACATGTAGCGGCACGGCCCTTGAGCGAGTGAGTAAAGGCTAAAATTTAATCAACTCCTCGCAGTTTCTTCTCATTGATGATCAATTCGCTGAGTGCGCACCAATTCACGATGTCGACTTCTGGTTCATCGGGGTCAAAATTGACCAATCTCGTTGGCGTACTTTGGAGCGCGGTGGTTTGGTTGGTCATCATATTGTCGGCGATTTTCTTAAATATTGCTTCCATGCTGGATGGAAACATCGAAATTTGCTATATCACGCTGCTTTCCGAGCTTGAAGTCTGTACTGGGCGCGGATCCGCAACTTCTGATATAGACGGATGGTCCGACATAGTCTTTAATTAAAGACGGTGTAGTTTTATTTCCACGTTTATTATTTTCACAAATTGTAATTTGTAAACAAATCAAAACAATAACAATATTGTGGACGTCTGCACTCGACTGTCGCAGACGAACGAATGCAACTCGGTCCCATCTGCGCTTTCCTTATATGGCGGAATCGACTGGTGGACGATGGTCGTTCATCGTCGGCCTGTTTCACCCGAGCGATAATAGATGGCGCTGTTATATAGAACCAAAAAAGGGCTTGCGCTGTCATATATTTATATGTCAGTGTTTCGATCTGTTTTTTTCTTATGCTTTTTATTTTCTAATATTACTGTTACTTTATAAATGCAATAAAGTATATTTTATAAGGCCTTAATTAATATATTTTTGTTGCAAGTAAACATATAAATTAGATTCAAAAGAGGATGCAAAGGTTCACTAAAAGTCTTTCATTTAATGTAAAAGCTTAGTATATATTATTGAAAGCACGCAGAAAAGTAGGCACAATATAAACAGTTTTAAGTTTTAGTTGTCAAGTACCGAAGTAACTCATATAATGTAAATTATTCGAAGCTCCTGAAGAATTGATATTTTTAAAAATAGTCGGATTTTAATGCTATGTATTTTATAAGACTGAATACTCGGACTTGATCAGGAAAACACTATCCTCACAAAACTTTACTTAGATATGTCATATATTGCTATTTGTATACAAAAAAACTGCAAACAAAGAAATGTATTAATACCCTTTTATAAATATTTCATCATATATTTTAAAAATAGGTTTTAGTTGTTTTTTGTATGTTTGTGTGGAATTATACTAAAAATTTACTAGAAATATTTTGTTCTAATATATATATATATATATAAATGTATATAGGTAGATTTTCTATATTATATAATTACATTTTATCACTCCATTACAGAGTAATCCAAACACACATAAAATTAATATTGAATGCCAGAATCCCTCATAAAATAGACGTTTTTGAGGTTTATTACATTTGAAAGACGATTATAGGTAGAAACGTCTTATTTAATAAAAAAACTACGTTGATCAAATTATACGAAAACAACGTTCATATGGTCACAAATAAATTGAATTTTGGGCACAGCAATGATTAATATGTTTTTTTCTTTCTTGTACTATAGGCTACGGTGTCTATTTAAATTCTAGGGTATGCTATTCTATATTCTGTATGTAGGGTATGCTATTCTATATTCTGTATGCTATATTCTGTAGGCTATTTTATTTAAGGGCATCGACCGAACCAATGATAAACCAGGCATTATCTGTGATATCACTTTTAAACAGCTGCAGCTCAAGTTTTAGGAACCTCGGAAGACAAACAAAACTGCCTATTTGATCAGAGACATCCTGATGTTAAAACCAACGCTATTCTAACTTAGTATTTGATTTGTAATGCAAGACATGTCGAAAATGCCCTAGTCTCTACTTTCAATATTGATATGGGTATAAGTTATCCATTATGAGTGGACATTTTCAATATTTTGAAGTATTTTTAATATAAAATATATCTGGGATTTAAATTATAATTATTATTTATTTTTATTTATAGTTTTAATCACCGGTATCCAAGGTACAGTGAGCTCACTCCTTACAACGACGTGTTACCTGAATTACAGAAATCCTGCAGAAGATTAAGACAATAAGAAGAAGAAAACAATACATCCTCCATCCCGACGCCACCGCTGCCATATATAGGTAGTGAGTAGAAGAAAGATTCTTTATTTTATTGAACCTCACGATTGAAGAAAGCTCTTTGGTATAAAAGCCTTTTCAACCTATACAAACTACACATTAAAAACAATGATAAAATTATCTTCTATGTACTTTATTCGTAAAGTTGTTAAGTTTGAAATATTTCAGGGCTGATAGTTATTCTTGTATAACCGTATTAAGAATACTAACTTTATTACAGCTTACGTTATTTCACTGTCGACTTGATTTAATAGGAAATCCTTATTGACTAAATTACCCCTTGCAAACAATTATGTTTAATATAATTATTTACAATTAAACAAAAAATGGCAGATATGACTCTATTATTTATTATATTGAATTTTTATTATTTTGATTAATCGAAAGCTATGCTCGTCGAGATAGTTTTTATTTATGTTTGATTGAAATAAAAATAGTCCTCTTCAAGATATTGACGTTTTAATCGTGCGGGGGAGAGGTTCTTAGCAATAATTAGCTGTTCCCAGCTGTTTTACCCGCTATATAGGTAAAAAAAGCTTTGTTATGAAGGCCAAAAGGTTTTTACTTACTCAGGTAAAGTACTTTATTAGGGATAGCTGTTGCTCCAAACCTCCGACCGACCAAACATAGCTAAGAGCCATCTCGACAAATCAGGCTTTCGATTAAAAAAATCCGCCCACTCGTTTGCTTGCTACGTTACCACAGACATACACAGAAATACACAGATATACAGGCCAAACTTATAATTCCTCTCTTTTTTAACCCCCGACTAAAAAGAGGGGTGTTATAAGTTTGACCTGTCGATCTGTGTATCTGTGTATCTGTCTGTGGCAAATTTCCGGCCAAACGCGTGGACGGATTTGAATGCGGTTTTTTTTAATCGAAAGCTATACTCGTCGAGATAGTTTTTATACATGTTTGATTTAAATAGTAATAGTCGTCTCCAAGATATTGACGTTTTATTCGTGCAGGGGAGAGGTTCTTATGCAATAATTAGCTGTTTGCGGCCAAACGCGTGGACGAATTTGAATGCGGTTTTGTTTAATCGAATGCTTTGCTCGTCGAGATGTTTTCTATCCATGTTTGATTGAAATAGTAATAGTCGTCTTCAAGATATTGACGTTTTATTCGTGCGGAGGTGAGGTTCTTATGCAATAATTAGCAGTTTGCCGCCAAACGCGTTGACGGATTTGAATGCGGTTTTTTTAATCGAAAGCTATGCTTGTCGAGATGGGTCTTATTCATGTTTGATTGAAATAAAAATAGTCGTCTTCAAGATATTGACGTTTTATTCGTGCGGGAAAGAGGTTCTTATGCAATAATTAGCTGTTCCTATCGGTGTCGCTAAAAGGATGAAGGCCAAAAGGTTTTTACACTTACGTACTGAGGTAAAGTACTTTATTAGGGATAGCTGTTGCCCGTCACTGCGTCCACGGAGACTGTAAAAATATATTTATATGGCTTATGATCGTAGTCATAAAGAATCACGGGCAACAGCTAGTGATAATAAAAATCCCTTCATCATAGTGTTATTAGTGATTGTAAATCATTTTAATTATAAATGTTTATATTTATTTATATTCGTATTCGTATATTTATAAGAATATTATTTTTACTCTTTTTAGAGGTCTTTTTGTATCGGGGGTTTTTTAAATTTTTAATTTTTGGTCAGGAGTTAATATCAAAAATTAAATCAAATAATATCAAATCACTGAGTTAAAATATTTATCCGTTTAATTTAACCTACGCCGGATGTGCCCTCCACCTACCCCGGATGTGCCCGGAGGATAATAAAAGAAGCTACAATACGTATCATAACAACAACTATGTCGAGGAGGCGGCTGAGTAGTTGCAGCAGCGATGAGGTAATTGCAATTAATCAGTTATCATTAGATGAGTGTCTTCCTATTTCAATATTAGTAAATGTAGACGATAGGATGTTGGAAATGGACTGTGATATAAGCAACGTATTAGTGTCATGTATTGGTTATAATATATATGAAAAATACTTTAGGCTTATACCAATTCAAGATTGTAAATTATTGCAGGTATTTATTTTTATTATACGGGTGAAACAATCCGACCGGTTGGTGTAATAAAACCGCTTGTTAGGTAAAAAGACAAGGTAAAATGTTAAAATTTGTATATTATCAATGATGGGAAAACTATGTTATTGGGAAGAAGACGCAGTGGATGGGTCGCTGCGAGACCTGTGCATTGGAAATGCCGATGCCGCCGCGCGTGCCGCCATAACCGTGGCCTTATTCTTCCCAACCGTGGTCTAGATTACATATAGATTTTATGGGATCCTACCAAGGGTTAACATTTCTAGTAGTCGTAGACGCGACGTCCATGGTGAGATATTTGATATGTCCTCTTGCGTCACGATAGGTCGGTGCTCGGCCGAGTGCTTGAAGTGCAAAATAAACAAGTGGAATACGCAGGTGGTAGCCCACAACCGTTATTCGAACCAGACGAACCTGTGTGCTTTAGGAACTATACGGGGCGTAATAAATGGAAATCAGGTGCCGTAGTGAGCAAAGTAGGGTCCCGTAGGTTCCACGTAAAGGAGGATAATGGTCGACAAAATACCAAACATGTAGATCAGATCAGTAATTTTAACGGAAGAGGGTGCTTCTGTAACTAATACGGAAGCACCTTCTTTTCTCTCACTCTTCTTCTTCTACCTCTCGGACAGCTAATTTGGAGCACACGGGTAATGAGCACGGCGACGATATATTCAGTACTCGGTCACCCGGTCCACCACCGCTAGGTGCACAACCACACCTACTGGTAGCCCTAGGCTTGAGACGCCTGTGAACCGCCTCAAGAGACTGCGTAAGCCCGTCTTTAGGTTCGAATAATGTGATTGTAATAAGTATAGCGTATAAATAGTTTAGTCAAGTACATACTTCAATTTATATTTCAGTCGTTTGTAGGTTCACCTTTTGCAGCACAAAAATGTTTTTTTTTTATTTATAAGTTAGTAATGTAAGTAGGTATAGTTAAATAGAGTGGAGGTGTAAGGTATGCCGTGTGTTATGTTTATTTAACATTGTATGTGGATGGGTAGTCTAAAAATAAATGGCGAGCGATTCAGACATATTGTGTTTCATTAAATATATATCATCAGGAATATAACAAGACCAAAAGTTATTCACGAAATATTACGTTTTGCTCGTGATTCCGACCGTGAATTTCAACTTCGGACGAAACTTCGCTATTACCTTAGTTGAAATCGTTATGCCGTGATGCAGATATTAAGAAATTCCAACCAACGTTTATATCTTATGTTATCCAATTAAATTATTATTAATTTATTAATTATAGTTTTGTTTGACCATAAGAACATTTTCAAAGATTTAATTTAAAATCAATTGATTCAATAAGAAAATGTCGCGCAAGATCGTTGTATTTAAATATTCTTAGAGAATATGTTTGTGAGAATATGTATTATGAGGCTATAATTTAATGTTCAATTGAAAATTTTCTTATATAATTTTATCACATTTTAATCTTTTTGAACTACTTTTGCTTACGCATTTTCAATTTGTATTTTTCTCTTTTGGATTTGAAAAAATCCTTTACAGAACTGTTTCTAAATTGAATAAAAATGTTATTGCGGATATATTGTACAAAGTTATATTTTATTTTTCTATAAAAATATTATACAAAACATCGTTTTGTATAATATTTTTATCGTTAAAAAATTTAAAAAAAGATATATTCAGATGAGTTTTTTTTTCACATCATTTTGTAGGATATTTACTTCCTACAAAATGATGTGAGTACAAATGATAAGTACAAATTCTGCACTAGAAGTTTGATTTAATTTAATTGAATGTTTGTCTGAATTCACAAGAGACTGGTAATGTCTATGTAACGTTATAGACTATATACATAAAATATATATTTTTTAAAAGTAATAATCAGACTTTAGGTAATAAGTAAATTTATATATTAAGTAAAGTTTAAACTCATATACTAATAATACATGGTAATAATGATTTTTTACCTATTTGATTATTTATTTTTAACAGTTTTGTAATATTTTGTTTGAAAACTTTACAGACAACTTGAACATCCAAGTGCAGGAGTTATGCAATAAATCTTGCAACCTTTTGGAAGTTTCAAACTGAAGGAGATTAAATATTCTTTTACGCATTTCGTCCTTCATTCCTTTTGATTGAATCTGAAATATACTTCTCCAGATTATATCGCTAGATTAAGCATTCTAAATGTGTTCACCGAGGTGGACAGCGATACGGTAGCTCAGTTGGTAGAGCAACGGGACGGTTTCCCAGTAGTCGCGGGTTCGAATCCCTGCCCGTATCGGTTTATTTTTCTTTCTATATTTATATAAATTCAAATAAGCTTAACATGGCTATACATGTTTAAAGATATTTTCAAATATTAATTTCGGTAGTGGCATCTTTTCAATGTTTATCTATACTGCAAAGTTAGAAGCATTGGTTAGGATCTTCGAAAGAAACCTAATAGATGTCACCACCGTCCCGATAAAAGACGATCACATATAGAATGCTTAATTCACCGAGGCGGACAGCGATACGGTAGCTCAGTTCGTATAGCGACGGGACGGTTTCCCAGTAGTCGCGGGTTCGAATCCCTGCCCGTATCGGTTTATTTTTCTTTGTATATTTATATAAATTCATGTAGAAATTTAATTAAAAAAAAAATAATAAGATTTGAAAGTAATTGTCAAATTCACGTACTTCAAACTATTTAATACCACGAAAGCCAGATTACGACGTTATAACTAATTTAGTAATAAAACTATGACATAAAACGACAAATCTACCACAGTAATAAAAGGCAAGATAAGCTACTCAAAGTAGGTACTCAAAGATTACATCGACAATCACTATTCACACCTGCAGAGCTTCCACTCTCAAACGACTTATCTCACGATAATTCATAAATCTAACAACTTGTTTACTAATTTATAGGAGTTGATGACTACTAATTATTTAGAAATACCCTCGACTCCTAACAGTATCTATTATTTTGAAACTAACACCAATAAATTTTAAAAATAATTAAAAATTTACAATTTACAATAATTTAAAATAAAAAAATATAATGTATATCGGCTTAAAGACGAAGATCATTTAATAGATTTATTTATTAATTAATTATTATTAGTTAAAATTTCCTTTAAGCTTACTATGTACCTGTTACTACTATTTAAATATTAAAATTATTATTTGTATTGACATTTTACTATGCGATGCGATGTTTGAATAATTAATGCGAATAATTGATCAATTAATAATTTATTACAATTGCATTAACCGAAAGTTAAGAAATTATTTATTATTAAGATCTAAAATTGTAATATTAAGTCAACTTCATGTTATTGAGTTATTGCTATGGCGGGAGATGATCTAGGGAATATAATGAAGTCATTTGGGAGCTCAAAATAATTGAGAACAAAAATAAAATACGAATGTCTCTGAAACTTTGTAACGCTGCCCATTGAATAAACGAAGCTATAATTTGTTGTGAAGTTTTATTATGAAGACGAAATAATTAACCACCGTCTTGAGGACGACACCAATGCTGACGTTACACTTTTAAAAAAAATTACTGGAGGTCTCCTCTCCGATTTATATATGTGTATAGTTCTTTTTTTTGTATTATTATAGTAGTTGATACGTTTATTGCTCCAATGCGTAAACACAGGAAAAGGAACTATCGGGCTTATTAAGAAAAATGTTTCGAATTTAGAACTACGTTGCTGTAGATTTCTATAAAAATGGACACTGAAAATTAACTCATACATTTAATAAATCCTACACCTTCACTATAAGAAAAGTATTTTCAATATTATTCTATATTTAAAAAATATAAACATTGTTTTATGTTTTTGAAAAGAAGCCTAATAATTGTCGCCTTTATAAGTCCATAATTATAAATTGAAAATGTATTGTTCAATTTAAAATTTGTATTAGCAAATTTATTTTTATTTGAAGAATGGTTTTATTATATTTTACATAAGGTATATTTTAAATATTCGTTATTTAGAGAATTGTCCGCTGACCTTCTTTTTAAACATAATTACTTTACAAGCTAAAATATAAAAAAAAAAATTATGACATTTTTTTATGTTGCTTTTTTTAAATTAAAATTCTTGATAGCTTTAATATATTTTTAAATGTGAATGGTATCCCAAGACTTAAATAATTACTAACAACTAAACGTAAATTTATGCTAACGTTCTATATCACTTTATTGTACAACTTTGATTAACGCGATAATAAATTAACAAGCCTGTAAAATAGAGCCTGATTAATGAAGCTTATTTGTTAGTCGCAATCTGTGCAGATAAATTGACTGGAGCCGAAGCGTTAAAGCAATTATATAAACGTATGGTCCATTTCGTGGGAACCATATTCATAACTGTAGTTTTTGAAGCCATAATTATTGCCCTGTTTTACTATTTTGTAATCGAGAGGAACATAAATTCTTATTATTATAGAAAACATTGTAAGAAATTTAAATTGTAATAATTATTTTTACTACCTTTTACTTATAGTCCTAGCATTATAATATTATTTACAATCATGTAATATATTAAGAAAATTCCATAAAATAATATTTAAACTGTTAAAATAAAAGCTACATTTTAGTTGTAGTTTAAAAACACGTATTTTATTTTTGCTACTTGAAAACACAAAAGACTTTTAGCACAGAAAGTAAGCTTTTAACGAGTGTTTTTATAAAGAGCGTTTTAGTTGAGATGTGTTTTTGTAAATCCTTTTAGGACGTGTGTTGTTTAAGAAAATTTGCTTTGAAGTCCAAAACACATTAAATTACGACCTGTTTTACCTTCTTGTTAGCGCTAATTTTAAATATGTTATTTAAATTTTGACCAATATTTCGAGTGATGTTTAATTACAATTTAATGATGATAATTTTAATGAAAATTTGCTTACTTGATATTACATAGTTTAGAAAAAATAACATTGTTTCATGACAAAAAAGTTAATTAAAACAAGTAGTAAGTTACCAACTAATTTATAACTTTATACAAGTACACAGTACCATTTATAATTAAAACAATAAATCTTTATATTAAATTAAAATTAAGCTAAAACAAAATTACCCTTAAAAAATACATTAGTAGGCTTGTTACAACCTTCAAAATACTGTTGGAACTTACTAGAAATCTACATAGAATTATGTGAGATACTGTAAAAGCTAGACACTCTTAACGGCATTCTATGTTGCACGTGCAAGGTTAAACGTGGCTATTTAAAGTAGCTAAAATACTCTGCGTGCACAAAAAGAGAGTAAGCTTTATACAATGTTTTTTGGTTTATTCTTTACTAGCATACTTATGAACGTACAAACATATGGCTTACTAATCGCCACCTGCGTTGTCTCTTGATATTTATCCAGTCTTTAAGGTCCATATTTACGTAGAGCCTGAGTTTACAGAACCCTTCCAATTTTTACCCCACTTGAGGGATAGGAAATGGATTATTATGACAATTATCTTCCACCACAAGTACTATAGATTCAGTTTTAGCCCAATTATAAACTTTCTCTCAGATTGATAATATTTTTCTAACGTAAGGTCCTGTAGCATCATGTTATCTATAACATATCATAGCTAATGTTGGATATAGGGTAAACAGGTGCATTGACCCTCACTGGGTAATCGGTCACCTGTATAACTCGATAACAACTAATAATAGAATCCTACTATGTTCTCTTAGGCGCGGGGGTTGGTGTGTTTAGAAGCAGTGACATAAACTAAGTGCTGATCTAATTTTTACCTTGGTGGCGGTTTACCTTGTGGCTGTAAGTCCGCAATTTTAGTGCTTTTTTATTATTGTTATTACTTTTCTACGTTTTAAGATATTTCAATATTCATACTCATTTTTTCTAGACTTAGTAGAAGGTTGGAGTTGTATAAGGTTGATCTCACATATATTTTAAAATTAAAAATTAAATTCACTTGTTGTATTCTCATTTATATACCTGAACGTAATATTCTTTCTGACTCAGCGGCCTTATCCAGGGGTAATGGCGCTAAAACATGTTTTTTGTTTCACATTTTTACTTTCAATAGGTTAAAAATGATTAAGTTTTGTGAAAAATTATAGATAACCAAATAGCTATACACTTCATGAATACTCATAATTATAATAAAAAACTGTGTTATACAAAATACAGGATTATTCCTTAAGTGTGCGCCATTCACCCGACTTCCCTTACGTATTAATGTAATATGGACAATTGATGATTATCCAAAGTGGAAATATGGAAAAAATGCACTTATATAGAAACAAAGTAAAAGTAAGTTTACAAAAATGAAACGATCGTACTTTATTGACGTCTTCGTTTTATGTAACTAATTAAATGATAAGTATTCTATTTTTTCTATTTTATCCCTGCTATAATAATAAAGTAGAATAAAAATTAACAAAATAACACAATAAAATATTCTGCAGACTCGTTTGCTGCATAGATTACTCATTTAAATGTAAAAGAGTTACCAAAGACCAAAAAAATATATATATATCTTTATCTTAAATCTTAATGTTCCTGTCTTTTTTTAATCTAAATTGCTCCATTATCGTAGCTAACAGAAGTGGGAATTCTTATTAAGTCTTTATCATATTATATCTATATCTATATCATTTCATATCTATATCGTACCTAACAGCAATTGGAATTCTTACTGAGTCTCTGGAGTTCAGTAGGTAATGTTCCTGAATCCACATAGTTTTACAAAATATTTTTTTTACAGAAATCTGAATTTCGTGCAACCATTTCGTTTTTAAACATTGCATAAATATTGTACAATATTTCTGAACATAATTAATTAATAATTATATAATAAATAATGTAATTTCAGTTTCAGGAATTGAGACTGAATAAATTATAATGCCTGAAAACTCTCACCTTCTCTGTCCACCCTCCTATCCCTACCTAACCAAATTTGGAAAGCTTCTATGGAAAGAAGAAATACCGAAATAAAGTCTTACATATTTTTTTTTATATTTACTATTCAAAAAACTTTTTAAGCATTTTTTTGGTCTACTCTTAAGCAAAACATTAATTAAATAAGATGATATTTGGTCATAGTGAAACTCGTATAAGTTGGAGTTTTCTTTAAAAGGCATTTTTATCTAACCGTATAAAACTTTTAACGTAATATCTGGCAAATTTGCAGGTATGTGAATATCATATTTTCGAGGTAACAAGAAGCTACTCAAATATACGTAAGTACCTCAAATTTTATAATGTGTTATTTTGTCATTTCAGGTCTGGCTTATCCACTAAAACTACAAAACTCAGTCTACATACAGTGCAGTATAAACATACATACATACTGTTAAACACCAATTTTAATAATGATTCGTGGGATCTCTCGAAAACGAAATATATTAAATCTACTTTACCAAACTAAAAACGTCCAAACCAATGTAGAATTAAATAATATGATAGTGCATTCAGTTAATTCTACAGTATCTTTCAGCATAACTTAAGGTATAAAATTGTAATGTCGTTCTGATATATGTGATTTGTTTAACAGCCTTAGTTCTGCCGTATACGTGGTCTAAAGAGTATGTTGATTGACAAAAATTGATACTGCTAAATTAATTTACTTTAGCTATTTTTATAATATTATGTCATACAATCTTTTAAACGGTTTGAAAGATAGAAGGGTTCATAAATTAAAATACAGTTGGACACTATAAAACAACCGTCCTCAAAGACCAGATTAATTAAAATAATAATAATATCACAGTACATACATTTAAAATATACACAGAATACTACATGCTAAAATAACATTATTTAAAGCTGACTATCTTTTTGTGTATGTAGGCTAATTTTGCTATTCTAAATAGCCATTCCATGCATATATTTAGATTACGAGTCAGTTTTAACGGCATTTTGAGAGTCGTAGCAAGCTGTTGTAATATATTAGAGCAAGCCTAGTATGTATAATTTTGGTATTTTTCTTTAATATTTAGGTTATAATTTAATTTTAATTGATTTAATGTCATTATTTAATGTTTCGGTTCTAAAATTATTTTTTTGTACTGGTGTTAAATATATGTTTTAAATTGAATATATTCACTCACTTGCTAATAAAGAATAAAAATGTTACTAACAACTGGTAGTTTTGTGGTAATACACGTCAATATACATATAAAGTCACGTTTCTTTTTTAAAGTATAATAGTGTAGCTTCATAAAATGACGTGCTGTTTTAACAAACTTTTTTCATGATGTAATGTCTTTTTATAAATTATGTAATATCAAGCAAGCAAATTTTCATTAAAATTATCATCATTAAATTGTACTTAAGCATCACTTGAAATATGGGACAGAATTTAAATAACATATTTAAAATTGTAACAAGGAGGCAAAATATATCTTAATTTAATATGTTTTGGAATCAAATTTTCTTAAACAACACACGTCCTTAAACGATTTACCAAAACACATCTCAACTAAAACGTTCTTCATAAACACTCGTTAAAAGCTCACTTTCTCTGCTAAAAGTCTGTTGTGTTTTTAAGTAACAAAAGTGAAATAAATGGTTTAAAACTACATCTATTGTTCATATTTTAACACTACCAATTTTTTTTATACCATTTTCGCCATTCTTTATAACTACAATGAATGAAATATAAGTAAAAAGGGATAGAAATAATTAATACATTTTAATTTTCTAAATAGCGAATATTTAAAACGTTTCATAACTTAATGTATAATAAAATAAAACATTTCGTCATGTACATCTTTTTTCGTTATATGTATATATCGTTTCGTTATATTTATAAATTGGAGGAATAATCGTATCTAATTTATTATGCAGAAAATGTCTATGTTTAAAAATCAAACCTAAATTTATAATACTTTGTTATATGCATGCGATATCCAATTGTAAATCTAAACCATTATTTAAACTTATCAGAAGTTGAGTGACACACAAAGGTACAAAAAAAATTAAAGGTTAGAGTCGGTAATCTTCTATAAAAAAAAATTGTTTTAAATATTTTGTTTTAAATTCTTTAAATAACATTTATTATTATCTAATTCAGGCTTGTGAATTTCGATTAAAATTTTATCAGATTTTTAATCTAAAAAATATGTAATAAACGAAAATTATACTATAAAATTTTTATAAGCCGTTTTTACCCAATTCTTAGGCGGCTATTGAAAATCAAGGTCTTTCCCTATGTTTGCAGATAAGAGACGGGTTTGTCGTATATTAAGTTAATGTGGCAAAAAACGGGTCAAAAGTTCCGTTTGCGTCTTTATTGTGAGTTCAGCTGAGAAGATATTACTTTATATTTTTTTTTAAGAAACAAATTCAGTTAAGTACAAAAATTATATCAAAAAGAATAGACAAGAAAAAAAAAAGTCTATGTAAAATTACAGGCGTAAAATTGCTAGCCTCTCAGTATTCTATAGGATACATTTTGGTGAGTGTGCGCAGGAACTACACGACTTAATTCCCCCGTCCCCCTTCCATCACCGGACGTCCCGACGCACGGCAGGTTTTCATCCTTTTGTTGTGGACATTCCGCCTGTCCGAACGAAGCGCTTTGCTTCCTCATTTTTAGTGCGTACAGCGAAGGACTGGAACAATGTTACTTTTTTGCGATCGTTAGACAAGTCTAAAGCTTATTTTCTGTATATTTTATTTCTATTATCAGACTTATGTTAATTTAAAAAAAATACACGTAAATCTTTGTAAAATATCAAATAAATGCCTAAATTAATGCATAAAAATATTGTTTTGTGTAGATTACTGTTTATTAAATAAAAGGGTTCTTTAAAATTTTTGTATTTATTAAAAAAATTAAAGAAAAATATATAAAAACAGGCCAACTGTATTATTTTTTCTAATATACAATGATAATAAAGCAATAGATTTTAATTAAGCTGCAATTTATGCAACGAGGGATAAAATAAAAAATAATTAATTAACTGCCATTTACGACTATATATGTATAATTCAGAATTAATATTTTGTTCAAATATAATTTATTAACTATATTCCTTATTATTATCTGTTAAAACTTAAATATATACTTTATATAACAATAGCATATTTATAAAGACAAACAAAATAAGTCTTTAATACTTAAAAAGGTCATTTTTTACAGTACATTTATCATGAACAATATGAACTAGGGGTCCCTTCGGAACAGTAAGCTTAAGAAGTATTAAGCGGTTAAAGTTCTGAAGTACCAGTAGAGGTCCAGTCTCAACGACGAATACGACAGTGACCCCAAGTTATTTTGAAATGCTTTTTATATTTGTCTATAATAAGGTCAAACCAAGAACCTCTTTTAAGATAGTGTAAGGATTTTTTTAATTATTTGGACTGGCCTTCTTTTTAAAAACTCTACAGATCGTTTATTAGTATTTACTTATCTGTCCTCTTGTGATTAAAAACTAATAGATAATATATTTTTTATTATTTATATTTCCTGTACTATCATTGGCGTAATAAATCGTTGTTGGCATTGCAGACTCTCTATAATATAAACTCTCAAAACTGATTAACGTTCCAGACCAGGGAAAACACGTAATTATTATTAAAGTGCTACATAAGCTTTATTCTGGATGATGGTGCTTTAGTGCAAAGAACGAGGTGACCGATTAGTAAAATACTGCAAAGACTGCATACTTACGACAAATGCTCAACTTCTCACGTTAAGACGATCATAATAAAATACTCCATTAGGGAAAGTGATGAATATTACGTTAACTTAGAAACCGCCAAAAAAACTAAAATATGTTTGAAAATATCCTGATCCTGAAAATGTTTAGGTTTTCATTAGCTGTATCGGTTCAGGTGCAAGGAGAAACCATCTTGTACCTGCCAGTTTCATAACGGGCTCTTGGAGTAACCGATGTATTCCAACGACAGATATAGCACTAACCAAAGTGTAATATAAGCCTATAATTATAATAATATCAAATGTCCATAAAATTATGTTATGTTAAAGTAAGATTGCGCTTTTGAAAAAAGCTACAATAAGGATAAATATGTGGTAGATTAGATAAAAATATAATGGAATAGAAGTGTATATTTTAAATGTATCATATGAAAAAGATATTATATATTTAAAGAAAACTAATGACATTTTACAATTTACTAAGCAACCGTTTGAATATTGTACCAAGGAATATATTTATATTTTTAAAGAATCTTAAGGTAATAAAAATATTAATCTAAACATCATAATGTATAATTGTGATCCTGAATAAGAAAAATGAGCTTAACAAATTAATCACCCATAGACTGTCAAAAAAACAAAGAAATAGTTCACACGACCGCCCCAACTGATATGATACAGGGTATATGTGTGTAGACAGAATATATTTTACATATTTATTCACTGTTATATAATATACTTAAAAAAATATCAAGATCAAAAGACTGACTTTCCGATTTACTAATCTATATTTATGTACCAATAGATATATTTCTCCAATATTAAGAGATATAGAAGAACCAATTTATGAATGTAATTGCAGCATTCATATTTTTCCTTATTTTTCATTATTAATCAAATGATAATTTGCAGTTGCAGTATGTGTTAGTAAATAATTATCTTTCGGAGCGTGTATTCATGTACTTTATTGAAGGAGTGGTCGGTCTATCTTGGTTCATTATTGTCTCTGAATTTCATAAATGTAAAATATTTATTACATGAATTTAGTAAAACAAACAATAATGATATATAAACCTACTTCAACATCAGTAATAATCATTTAATTATAGTAGTTTAATAATATAATTTATTAGTAATGAGTGTCCCAATTAAAAGTGTGACGAGGAGAACTTTCTCTATCAAACTAAATTTTAATTCGAAGCGCATATAGCCCACCCTTTTGCAAATTATCTGATTGGCAGATCGTCAGTTGTTTACTCTTTTAGCTATATAAACATCTGTTTAACACCTAGGCTGTCGTCATGTATATTTCATTTCTTAAATGTTACTTTAAAAATATCTCTCACATATAAAAAAAAATAGTTTAAAATAAGTGCATTTACTTTAAAACATTCAACTTTTATCTCTTTCCAATTTAACTTTAATTAGAAGTTTCAATCTTTAGTAAGATTCAATAAAGAAACCGCGACTTGATTATTCATTGGTTCATCGTTTATTTTTTACTTTATTATATTTATAAGTGTCTAATAAATACTTATAATTTGTTGGTATGGTATAGATAAGAGTATTCTTTTTGGTAGCAACAATTTTTAGGACACTATTTAAATAAGTAAAATAAGAATTGTGAAACGTTTTTAAAAGCAATTTATAATGTATTCCTTATTTTTTTATTTAATCATATCGCAACACAGTTCTGAGCCTCTTTACCATAGAGTAACTGAAAAAGAAAGAAAATCAAAATTTTAAAGAACCTCATTTTTTTATGCGTCACGTTTTCCTCGCGTACGTTTGTTCTATTGGAACAAAAGGTCTGTAGTTACATAGATATGTAACTAGCTTATTACTAAATTAGATAATTTAACCTCTTGTTTTATCAAATTATTGACGAGATATTTTATACAAGACATACGACTGAGATATTTTATACAAGACATACGACTGAGATATTTTCTTCCGATTCCTACCAAAATTATGTTAGCACATTCTCTTCTTTTTTCTATTCTCAGTTATGCTGATGCAAGCTTCGTAAATTTAACCGACGACCAATTAAATTAGCTTGAGCGACTTCAAAATATAGCTATTCATTCGGTTCATTTTTGGCTTGCGCAAATATGACCACATATCTCAATTTCGACGAGAGCTCAAGTGGCTTGCTATTCGTCGTCGCCGGGATTTATATGTTCTTTCTCTGCTGTACTGCGTATTATTCCACCCAAAAACACCCCCATATCTGAAGGAAAGATTTGAGTTTTAGGATCTCCTTCAAATTTAAGATCGTTACAATTACTAATTATCAGAATGCCTGTCCAAAGTTCCAAATTCTATACACACTCTTTAACAGTACTTTCCACTAAACTATGGAAATCTTTGCCCATGTCTATTCGGAAATCAATAACTTTAAATAGATTTAAAAATCAGTGAAAACGTACTTTTTTATTAAAGATAACGTATCGATAAGACGACTCATATATACAATTTATTTTATATAGTATAATATATACATAATTTATTGTTAACAAATGACTAATACATAAATACATTCTATAGATATTATCATACTGTTACATACCTACTTATTTATTTATTTATATTATTCATATCTCTCTGTAATTATTATATAATATATGGTTTATATTATAAACAATATTACTAGTGAAACGTAGGTGCGTTTCGCTGATGGTATTGTTTTACTAACAAATACACCAGAAGGTCTAAGTACATATTGTAGTATTCGAACTATTCTATTTATGGCATAACGAAACGATGCACTGAATCAGGAAATATTGTTTCAGTGGCGTGGAAAGATGACAAAACTACCCGTGTGTACAGACACACAACACATGACACATAACACAGTTAAGCTCCTAACTACATTCCCCCAAAACTAAAAGATCTTTGACAGTAACCTTGAAAATAAAAATAATAATTTAAAAGTCTAAAAACACTCTTAATATCAAAAGGGTAACGGTACGAAAAGGCTTTTCTTATTTGTTTTCCAAGACATCAACGTTTCTCTGTTATCATTTTTTATGTGATTGTTATTTTTTAATTATTATGAATATACATATATATATACACACACATATATATATACCCATACGTAAAATAATAATAATCTATAAACTTACTTAATTAGTTGTAAAAATATCGTATCGTATTATTGTAGTAAATTGTTATTTTAGTTTATATTGTTATCAGTGGTTGAACCAACGTATCCAATATTCTTTGTAAAATAACTTGGCAACGAAACGTTTCGGTAATAGGATTCGCCGGCAGCCTAACCGGGTATCCTGAATAAAAACAATACCTGAATAATACATAATTTGCTCATATTTTAGGACTGTTCAATAACAATTTATACTTCCATTGAGTAAGTTTGCGATTGTTTGGTTGTTAAATTGTTGAAACAATAAATAAAGTAGTGAAATAATAATAATAAGAGATCAATATAACATTTTGTTATTTCTTAAATAGATCTTTTAATTGGCACACATCAAGAAAGTAGGTACCTACTTGTGAAATAGAATTGCAGTAAAGTTTTCTTCACGTAGCAATTACGAAATTATCATTCTAAATACCGTGTAAAATTAATTTCGAATAACGAAACTGGGAGAAGAGAAGAACACTTGAACCAGAAAGTTCTAGAGAACAAGCAAAGTAAAGTATCGGTTCGCTTTAAGTTTGTATCAAATAAATAGGAACTACTTTGCACCAATCTTGGTAATTGGCATTGCATATTTCAATTACATAAAAATACATTATTATTTATATTTAAAATATAATCAATATATCCAGAATTTGATCTGCAATAATTAACCGGACAGTCGATATTTAAGCTATGGAGCCCTGTAATAAGCTGCATATAATTCATCGTAGCTGACTAAAAGAACAAAATACTCCAACTAACCAAAAAACTATATTGATTAGTTAAATAGGTTCGAGCAACATGAGGCAGCAGGCTTGGGGAGAGGGGGGAAAGGGATCTATCCACAATCTTTCAAGCCTGCAAAAAAGCGATGGGTGCTCCTCGTTGCAGGGGGCCCTCTCCGTGGATCACGTCGGGGCATCGCGGTGAGTGCGAAAGCGATCCCTTGGTGACCCATTATGACGGCGGCGGCAACCGTTGGGTTTAGTGAGTAGGAGTCTCACATAACCACCTCTATCATCCCCTGGATGGAGGTTTGTTTCCATGAGAATTGCTGACGTGAAAAAAAAAGGGCAACATATACGAAACCTAATATGAAACGTTAAGGCATCACCATTTTGCTTTTGGTAGCCAGTTGGCGTTTTTTGCTGGTATTCATAAAAAGATCAAGTGCTATAAACAGAGAATAACATTTCAATATGGTATCAGAGTATTTGGATCTTATTTTTCTTTATAAGCATCACCATGATAAAATAGATTCTCATTATTTTATGAGTATGATAAATTATACTGCCTTCACGTATGCTTAGGAAACCTATTAATCTTTTGTATCGATCTCTACGCAGAACGGTATTGAGTATACACTCTACAGTTACAGGCATATGTAATTTATTTAATAAATTCCCTGTTTCCGAATTCATTGTTGGGTTTTTTGTGACTCATTACCAAAAGTCAAAATCCACATACAAAAGAAAAATCACTAGTTTACTTTCCAAAAAGCAAATATAGCCTCTACCGTTGTAATTTTTTTTTTATTTCTTTTTGCTTTAGAATATTTAAACAATTCAATTACATCTAAGTAGTTTCATAAGTTATTATGCCTGCTGTGCTTGGCTTTATTTGGTCAATATTGGATACTTTCCCTGTACAAACACATTATACAAATAATATCGTGGATACAGATCCACGATATTATTTGTATAATGTATTTTAATATATTGTATATTTATTTAGGATTTATTTGTATGTATTGCATTATAGATGCATTACATACGAAAGCGATTAGCGATAAGTCCGCCTTATTGTATATCCATATTGTACCTACTCTTTTTTTTTGTTTTTTATTGTTTTTATGTGATTACGATTTTATTATATAAAGCTACAGACACAGATAGACAAAGTTTTTTTTATGTTCTCTCGTTTATTTACATGAACCGCCTAAGCAAATATGAATAATATGGATAGTTAATATTGTTAGGATTTGTTTCAGTTATACACAGTACTTGCATTTCAATGTTTCATATTCAACCATTTGTAATAGAATGGGCGAGAGCAGCCCTTACAACTCGTTTTATAATATTTTAAAACTATAATATTTAGGTGAGGGTTGTACAGTACAGATGCTATTAATTATACTTATAAGAAGTTCTAATAATTAATAAAAGCATATTATCTATAGCTATATCTTAATGCAGCAGTCAGAATATAGGATAGGTACCTGCTTTGCATTCCAAAAACATAAAAAACGCAAACACTAATTTCGGCTATAATTAAAATATAGTAAAACTAAATAACCGACTTTAATTAAATATGATGTAGTTAGCTTATTTTATGAGTCAATATTTATCGTATTAATTATTCATAGAAAGACTTTTTTTCACTTTATATGTAAAGATATTTACCCTTACCCTTTTTGAAGAAATATACACAAATGGCATTGGCATAGTTAAGAAAGAGCAGAAAACTATATTTTTCTGCGTTAGAATTATAATAAAGTAATGAATATATAACCACAAAACAACAATTCGAAAGTTTAAACACATTATTTTATTGTTTACGTTGGCACTCTCTCTGTTGAATCAAATATTTGGCTAATGCCAAAAAGTTTCAAGAAGTCGATTGTCGCCTGATGCAACGATATCAATAACGAGATCGATATTGAAAACCTTAATTCATAATAAGTTAATAATACAACAAAATAGCTTAAGTAAGACCAACTACCTAAATATCTCGTTAACACTTTACTTGAGATATTTACTTATATTCGAGCAAGTCGACGACAAGATTAATAATGTTTATATCATTCAGTAAGTGATGAAGTGTTTTGTAAATCATAATCGTTTTTAATATTAATGTAGTATTAACCTTGTTTGAAATACTAAATAAACTAAACCGAAGTTTTTTTTTCATTTCACGGTGAAAACTATGGTGTTATTACGTTCTTAGTAACTAAACCATGAACTAATTACATTTTTTTTACATTATAGTAAGTTTACGAATATTTTGGAGTGAAAAATATTTCGTGTGTTAACTAAAACTACATTAAAATAAATATTTAGTAATTTTTGGCTTATAGAGGTTGGCGTCTGAGTACATTACTCGCAATCGTGATGGATAAATTTTGCTAAGTTCCTATTGGTCCCGGGAATTACTACGGTTTAATAAAACTGCTAACTCATAACCACTTAGAAGAAAACATTTCTTATAAATTGTTAAGTTCCAAAGATATATCTTGCTAAAAACGTCTTTTAATTGCAGTATCACATAATAAACACAGTTTCTTTTTATAAATATGGAATGAAAAAATCAGGAAGGACACGAACCTATTGCACCCTGCAATCACAATTCCGGTCACTTTACTAATAAAACTACCGTGTTTTTGCCCGCAATAATAAATTTAGTTTTCTATGTAGCTAAATTAGTTAGTCGAGACTATTGATCTAATTTTGGTAGCCATGATTTAATTAATAGTAAACATTTCATTACAATCTTATAATTATGTTAGATGTTGATATTATGATGGCGTTTAATTTTAAACTAAGATAATAACTGATTATTCGTATAACTTGTATTCAACGTAAAATTAATTGAATTCAGCTTTCTCTACGCTGTACTGCTGATTTAATGTTTTCTTTTTTAGAATATACTTAAAAAGAATTCCCTTAATTCAATCATCAAGCGATGACGCGGACCAGCGGCGTAGTGGCCTGTGTGAGTTTCTGGTTTGACAATGTCACCATAAACACATTTTTTTTACTTTTAAGATTTGATACCCAGTTGTTACCACCGGTTACCTACAATTCCAAGCAAATTAGTTGTTCAAATTATAGTGAAATTTTTTTTTTTAGAAATCTATTCTAGAACCTAGTTTAGTTATGATATTTTTGGCCTAAATTGCGTTGTATAAAATAACATTATTAGCGTTAATAAACACAAAATATGCGTTGTATAAAATAACATTATTAGTATTTTCTAAGATACCTCCATCTTTTCGTACCGTGAACACGATTGCTGCAAAGCATTCGAAACGTCGGGTTGGATTTCAAATGTAAATTTAAAATTTAATTCAATATACGCGAGTTAAATCCGTAAAAATAGTTTTATTTCAATGACATTATTAATTAATTTATGTATGAAGATATCCATCTGCAAATTGAGTCTATATTTAATTTATATTTGAAACTAATACACTTCATTTTCAGAAAATAGTATAAAATCATTTGTGTTGTTGTACTAGCGCACTGCCAAATTGCTGGAAGTGTATCGGAGTATGAAATAAGTTCATGAATTTATTTTAATTAAAGACCTAATGTTTTTTTTCTTTTGAGAAATGAAAATTAGAAACATAATCACATTTTAAAAAATAATAAACGATTTAGTTGAAGTTGGTACTATTACAACTCTCTTACCGCAAAGAATCGCCAACGACAGTCGTTCTATTCTTTAAAGCACTTTATGACACTGTTCACAAATGCACTAAACTGTTTAACATTTAAACACTTAATTATCACTGTTACACAACTTAGTTTATTATAACTGTTACACTTTTATCACAATAATACCACCCCACAACTTGTACTCCCAATTTCAATCAATGCCTTCTCTTAAGCAAGCTGCGATTTATATACTTCTTATTCTTAGTCAAATCAGTATCCAATATTACATTTATTTTATCAATTAAACTGCTATACAGACATTCAATTGTTTTAGTCAAATCAACAAATTATATCTTTATTTTTAGTCAAAACCAAACTACTACATGTATAAAAGCTAACAGTACGATGAAAAAGTATTAATGATTTAATTTCATATAGTTTTACTATAATATATGTTCACTCACAAAAGTTATATCGGTTTTTTTTAATTACTTATTACACTTATTTAATATGTGCAAAAAAAAAATAAAAATATTTTTGAATAATTCCATTGTAGTAAAATAAATTCAACTTATGAATTGTAGCACGAATTTATTTATTGCCAATCTTCAATATAGCTTTTTAAGAATAAAAAATATAACAGCTTGTGTAAATACATTTTTAATAGTGTTTTTTTTATTAAAAGTAGAAATAAACATTTTGAGCAAAAGTTGGTTTAAACAACTAATTAAATACCATGATAAACGAGCTATGGTCGACGTTAGAAATATGTTCAGTGCCATCTGGTTGTTATTAGAAATTAATATTTTAATATAATAACTTCAACCAGTAAATGCATTATAGTTTATTATTACTAATAAGATAATAGTTATATCGTATAAATGAACTTGTTTGGTGATTTCCTTTAATTAAATATTTCAATTGCTTTTAAGGACAATTATTTCTTTAAAACACCATTACATTTATTCCATTTTAATCACCTACTATCTACGTATTTTCGTTCTCTATGAAGACTCCCACATACAATCAGTATCCTGGCCATACCTATATAATTGTCGAGTTTGATAACAGGATCAGTATGGATGGTGGATTGAATAGCCTGTATTTAATACATCTACAGCAATATGATGTAAATTGAATTGATTGCAGGTGTATCAGTTACAATAACCATGTTCTATGTAGCGATTAACCAACATAATGTTACTTACATTAACGTTCAAGACTCAATTACGTAGTTGCAAAAGTTTAACATCTTAATATAATAGATCGTTCCATATATATATATAGTATATAATATAGTATAACATCGGGTCGCCGGCAAAGTTACCACCCATTGGGCAAAGTCGTGCCGCAAAGCAACCTTGTCGTGTTCCGGCACGTTGCTCGATAGAGTCGTTTTTGAGAAATGGGTCTGAATAGCTGCTGTACTGTGCGTTGGCGAATCGGTTTGACGCCGAGTTGGTATTTGTTTTGTAGGGTGTCTAGTCGAGGAGGGTAGCGGAATCCGAAACGACGGCTTTCCGCTGGCCGCCCGCAGATAATTGGGGACCCAATTAGTGGTTTAGCCGCCCACGAAAGTTTACCCGCCAGCTGCGAAAATCCCAGTGTGGCTCTATTGTGCTGGTTGGTGACCAGACGAAGAGTCCCAATGGCGATCCTTGGGGGGGTTTGGGCATCCCCACAGTCTCCATACTAGTCTCCCAGTGGCATAACTTAACCAACTTCGACGTCGGGTTCGATACGTACCGCCTCGTTCAACTGCCAATTCCCATCCCTATTCACTTTTATTTTCTTATTATGAAAATAAAAAGTTTTTACAGCGGTTGTTCTCCGTCTTATTTAAAATGCACCTTAGTAATATCAGGGCCTTGCACTCTAATATCTTACTTGTACATCACCACCTGGAGACAGAGCAACCGCACCTGTTCTTTTTGACGGAGACGCAGATACAATATCCTTTAAGCGCTGCGCACCTGGCTTATCCCGGACAAACGTTAAAGCACAACTTTCGCTCACGTGCCGGAGTCTACTAGTACGCGCGGAACGAACTGTATCCAGCGTCTCCGTCACTTTGAAGACACGAAAAAATCCTGTATTCCTGTGTCTACCGTTCGCACAGGATCAGGATACAACTAGAGTATTTGAGTATCTCGGTGAGGCTGCTGATATGGCTCTGCATCAGTACCCTTCAGCGCAGCTCGTCTTTCTGGGGGACTTTAATGCCTGTCATTAGGACTGGCTGTTTGCGTACCAGAAAATCGACTATACTGGAAGAGAAGCGCGGAACTTTGCGTTGCCCTTGGACCTCTTTTAGATGGTGAGGAAAGGCATACAGCCAATTGCCTGGACCTTCTGCTGACAACTTACCCAGACAGGTATCGTGTAGAGGTCACCTCCACCTTGGGAACCTCCGATCACTGTCTCGTGAAAACTCTGTTTACCCAACAGCTTTAACCTCGCTTAAAAAGGCGAGTATGGAAAAACAAGTCAGCCGATTGGGATCAGATGCGCCATTTTTTTGCGTCTTAACCTTGGCGGCAGGTCTGCTTCTCTTCTTTGGATCCATTGAGTTGCGCGGATGCTATAACTGATATGGTGCATTAGGAAATGAAGTATTTTATTTCTTTTGCTGACTTACCCATCGGTGGAAAAGCTCGCCCATGGTTGTTGAATTTGGTCATACTCAAGACCGAAAATATTCGGCATACCTCATTTGGACTGATGCTCGAAGCCGCAAAATTCTGGATGTATGTTCAAAGAAGAGCAGAACAGCAATCTCAGTCCTATTAGCATTTAAAAATACTGTTATTTTGATAAATCAGAAATAAAACTAGGTTTTTATTTATTTTTTATACTTTTAGATATTACTGCATCTAAAAATATGAACTGATTTTTTTTTCATTTCATATAATCTTATAAAAGAAAAACGATAAAATTATTAAAAATATACAAACGTTTTTTTTATCAAAAGTGTTTTTGTAGGTTTGTCATTTTTTACATTCAATATATTATATAAATCTGGATTATATTAGCATTATTTTTATTTGTGTAGATATTAATATATATAAATAAAATCCTCTTTGATTTTTTTATTTATATAAGCAACTCAAATTACATCCATATATGTGCTCAAAGAGTATTGAAAAGATTTTTTAATATCAAGCTGCAATCCCCAAATTAGATTCTGTAATCAGATTTACTAACGTTTTTTTATTGGCTTTTCTTCAAGTTTTCCAAAATTACATACACTTTTCCCTCGTCTCAAGGCTTACACATTTTCCCTTTTGTTATCGATGTCAGTTCGATAGAACCGATACTCAGTTACAATAGTCGGCCGCTCCTTTGTCCTGTTATAAATAAAAAAACTTACAATAGGATTTGGTATTAATTCGACTGTATTATAATATATGTACCTACCTTATAATAGGAAAACTGTAAAATTTTCGAAAATTATTTATTTAACAGAATAGAATTTAATTATTCAGAAAATTTTATTAATCTCATAATACATATTAATATGTCTTAATCTCCAAAACATAATATTCATATATCAAAGTTACTCTTCATATCCAAGTTCATACTTGGACATGTAGCTGTTTATATATATATATATATATATATATATATATATATATATATATATATATATATATATATATATATATATATATATATATATATATATATACACTCGGCGTCACAAAAATCGCACCTTTTAAAAAAGCAACTTCAAAATAATTTTACTCAAACTTTGTGAATTGTAAGGATATGATTGTAGGATATCATTGGAAAGGTAATTCTATTGCCTATTAGAAAATAAAAAACATGTGTATGCATTTTAATTCTTTAATAACAAAAAACTTAAAACATGACAAAGTGACAAAAAATAAAATTAATAACATCATAAAAAATTACAAATAAGGCCTTAAAATCTAGTGTTTCCACCCCTTGCTGTGATGGTAGCTTCCAGCCGATCCTTCATGGAGCTCACGAGGGTCACCACTCTTGCTTGGGGTATGTTCTCCCATTCGTCTTTCACGGCATCCTGGAGCTCTTGTAGAGTGGTGGGAGCAGGATCTCGTGCTCGTACATGCCTCCCAGACATCGTCCCAGAGATGCTCGATCGGGTTCAGGTCTGGACTTCGTGCTGGCCACTGCATAACAGGGATCTCAACCTCTTCCAAATAGTCCCGCACAGCAAACGCAGTGTGGCAACGGGCGTTATCATGCATTAACATGAACCCATCGCCAACAAAACCAGCATACGGAACCACATGGTCTTATAAGATCTCCGTTATGTACCGCCGAGCATTCAGCAACCCTTGCCCGCGACCACCACCAGTCCGAGAGACACACACAAGCTCCGTTTTCCCTTCGACGGATATGCCACCCCAGAACATACAGGAACCACCTCGGTATTCGACGGATTCCTCTATGCAAGCCTGGGCAAATCGCTCTCCTCGTCTTCGGTATACTCTTCTGCGTCTGTCGTTGCAGAAAAGATATACTCGTGTTTCATCGGTGAAGAGAACGGCTTTCCACTGTTCACTCGTCCAGTTGACATGCTCCTGGGCTAATCGTAACCGCTCTCTTCGATGCTGCACGGTCAATTTTGGGCCCCTAGCAGGTCTGTGAGCTCTCAATTCCTTTTCTTTCAGTCTTCTTCTAATCGTAGAAACACTCACAAACGTTCTGCAAGCTTATCGGAGCTCTTGTTGCAACTCAACAGCATTGCTGAAGCGGTGCCGCAAGGATGTGGAAACAACGAAGCGGTCGTCTCTTTCTGACGTGCAGCGTTTTCTTCCGGATCCACGTCTTCGAGTATAGCCAGTATAGCCACCAGTCTCAAGGAACCGTTGGTATATTCGTCGAACTGAGAATCGGCTAAGGTTCAACTGTCGAGCAACGTCAACCTGTCGCAGTCCTGATTGCAATAGCGCAATGATTTGAGCGGCTTTATCAGGGGTTGTATCCATCTTCAGGTACTGTTCTCTTGCGTATGTTGTTCCGGTGTGTTCACTCTGAAGTCTGAGTAGCGACTGACCCATTTTTTACCTTTACATGAGCATTTTTTTAAACATTTTTTTGATTGGTCCCTGGTTAGAAATGGTAATTGTTTTTTTAATGATACAGGTAATTAATATAAAGGTATTGAAGTGCACTTTAGAATGATATATTTTTTTCATACGTAGTACTTATGTGCTAGATTCTAGGAGCGATTTACTGAAAAAAACATAGAGGTGCGATTTTTGTGACGCCGAGTTTATATATATATTAGATTATAACATATTAATATGTTTTAATCTCCAAAACATAATATTCATATATCAAAGTTACTCTTCATATCCAAGTATGAGTCTTGGACATGTAGCTGTTTATATATATATATATATATATATATATATATATATATATATATATATATATATATATATATATATATATATATATATTTATATATATATATATAACTATTACGGTATATTTCTCAAAAAAAAAATATATCTAAAAAGTAAAAGATAAGCTCTGAAATTGTGACGACAGAGATAAATCTAGCAAAAATTTTATTTGTACTATTTTGTGTACTTTTTTATGTAGGTTTTTTCTTTTCTCTCTTAGTTTTTAAAAAGGATACCTTTTTACAGCAAGGTCTTGTTCAGCTTAACTTGCTAGAAATAAGCAAACGGTACTTTTGACCTGTTTTTTGTAACATTAACTTTGTATTCGACAAACCCGTCTCTAAGCTGCAAATAAAAATAACGCCATAATTTGCAATAGCTAGCTAGTTACAATATACAACTATTAAAAAACTTTTTTATAATGTTTCATAAAAATAATAAATACACATTTTAAATAGTAATAAATATTAAAGACAAGATATCCAAATGTTAATCTACATTGGTATTCAAAAATACCAATGTAGATTAAATTTAAATGAATTACACGGAAATTCAACCGCTTAAATGAAATACAGTAAGATTTTGACGGAACGGACTTTATTACTGCATTGTATAGTAGATACGAATTTTGCGCCAGACTATATTCAAAGGCGCTCTGGGATCTTTCAGCTTCAACTTTTTTGAAATCAGGTGTAAGTTGAAGTTAAATTTTATTAAAGTAGGAAGTTTTATGACAACTTATTGAAAACAATATTGTATAAAATTCCTAAAAAAGTGTCATTTCTAGGATAATTTATATCTTTTTTTTTTTGCTCAAATGGTTTACTACTTACCATTATTTACATATCAGACAGCGTCGAATTATATTTTAAGGGAATAAAGTTAATATAATATTAAAGAAAAACTACACCTATACTATAATTATACAATATTTATGTTGAAAATTGTTAAAGACATTGGTAAGGATTTTTAAAAAGAAGCCAAATTCACTTCCCCTCGGTCAAGATACAATCTAAAGATTATAAAGGTAAAGATTATATATAAGATAATCATTATCATATATCAGATACATAATAATAAATAAAACTGGTTATGTAAATCATTTAATAATAACTGCTCACTTTTTATTTCACACCTTTACAAACCTTAAAACACATATATATTATTAAATCCCAGTCAAAAATAGTTAAACGTAATTTTAGTAACATTGCATATTATTTCATAAATAAATTTCATGATCGCGATAGTAAATAAGTTTTAAATTTAAATCTAAAATTAAAAAAACGAACTCCGATACAAATTTTATTTAAAATTTAAAGCGGGGTGCTTTAAATTGTGCGATACAAAAAGACCTCTAAAAAGGGTAAAAATAATATTAATATTATTAGAGGTATTTTTTGGTCTGGGGTATTTTTTTTAAGCGTTTTACAGTTATGTTACTCTTTATTATTTATTTATTTTCTGCGTTTTATTATGAACACACTTATTTTCACTAACTTAGGTTTTATTGTCAATATTAAAGAACCTTTCACCAGCATCAATAAAAACTCGATATTTTGGAAACTACTACTTATGCTTATTCCGACCAAACTTAGCTAAGAACCTCGTTTGACTCTTACGATGCCACAGGCATACACACAGCTACATAGATACATACGTGAAACTTATAAGACCCCTAGTTTAGAGTCGGGAGTCAAAAATAGCATAAGGTAAACATGGAAAAATAGCGTGAAGCCGATGCGTTAAACCAATAACCTAAACATTTGCTTTATTTTGTATTTTGTGTTATTTTGTGTAAATTTAATCTTATTTGAAAGTATTTGTTGTGCAGAGCACAAATAAGAACAAAATGAATCCAATTTAGATTTAAATAACTATTCTATTAGATTTAAATTTAATTAAGTTTTACTTTTAGTCCAATTTTAATAATGACGAATGCATGAAATAGCATCAAGGACGGAACAGACAAGAGAATCGTACATGTGATTAATATTAAGCTCCTACCAAGTTACCTATAAATTGTTAGTTCTTAGTCAGAAAAGGATAATAAGAGACCCGAAGTGTTTAAAGAAGTAGAATAAAAACAATTTGTGCAGACCGACACCTCATTGTATATATCGGCGCGAAGACTGTATAGAACAATATCATGATCGTCGAAAGAGGAACATTGGATTATAATTTGTTAGATTTACTAGTTATTGCTTGTAACAGAATCAATTTATAGTAAGAAGTGATCAAAATACATTGTTAAAACAACTATTATGATGTTACTAGACTTGTTTATGTCAGTCGTCATTCTGGTATAAATACGGGCGATCGACAGTCCGAGAGTTAGTCTTGCTCGAGTCGTCGAACTGTACGGATCTCTATAAGGATACTGTTACGCGGTCCGTTGAATAAACGAATCTATAATTATTTGTGCAGTTTTATTTTGGAAACGTCATTATGAACCACCATCACGAAGTCTACAATACAGTGACGGCAGCAATGCTGACGTCACACCTTTTTAAAAACACTAACGGAGGTCTAATGAATTTAAAATGAAGTTGAATCATAGTGCTCTAGTTCAGGCCATCATTGGCATCGGATTAGACAGCGTTAAACCAAAATTTGGAGGTTATACCCACAAACCTGCCTGGATACTGATCACATGCATGGATCAGGCCTCAACAGACTGGGTTGTGAAGGTAATCCCTAAGCTCTCGCCTTGGGACGGGGCACAACTCTCAATGATACCCGAGAGTGAGCTGCCCAAACCGACCACCGCGGTGACCTTTCTGTCCACTAGTCAGATGGGAAATATGGACCTGCGGACCTGCCCAAGCAGAACAGGGGTCTGAATGTCGAGCTGTGGAGGGATTCTACACAGTAGGGATGTGGAGAATGGACATCGTGTGACTTTAGCCATGGATGAGCCCTCTGTGGAGGCACTCCGCAACCGAAACTTCGTGGCAGCTCTTGGTTTTAAAAGCATCACCTTTAAGGTGAAGGGTGGTCAGGAATCAACACATTGGGGACCGAGCCACACCCCACTGGGTAGCGAAAAGAACGCCCCCCCGCTGGCAGCACGAAGCTGGCCAGTGAGACGTACACCCAAACTTATCTGGTGCGACTGCCTCTTGGCTCTGGCAGAGTGCTAAAACATGCCGGTAGGGGTGCCCACAGGGGAATCCATGCGGCACGGGGCAGAAGTAAGGCTGACTTTCAACCGATGGGGCTGCAGCAAAAGCCCAAACCAAAGCCTACCGGGTCATCAATGCGAATAAAAAGGTGATTGTTCCATTTACAAATAAGAGGCGTCTGGTCTGAAATGTCCAGTCCTCAATGGGAAAGTGATCCCATTCTCCCGTGAGGTCAAAAAGTTGGGCGTAACCTTAGACCAAAGACTGAAATGGAACACTCACGTGTCGTGTCATGTATCGTGTCGTGTGTCGTGTCGGGTGTCGTGTCTTTTGTCGTGTCGTGTCAGGTGTCGTGTCGGGTGTCGTGTCGTGTGTCGTGTCGTGTGTCGTGTCGTGTGTCGTGTCGTGTGTCGTGTCGTGTGTCGTGTCGGGTGTCGTGTATCGTGTCGTGTCGTGTCGGGTGTCGTGTGTCGTGTGTCGTGTCGTGTCGTGTCGTTTGTTGTGTCAAGTTGTGTACCGTGTGGTGTATCATGTCGTGTCGTGTGTCATGTCATTTGGTATCTCACCCCCAGCAAGTTCCTGGGCACGTATCCGTCCTCGTGTTGGTGGTCGCGGCACCACCACCACTCCCGCTCGTGGTCGTCTCCTTTCCTCAAAACCTGCAGACCCGCGCCACTCTCGAACTACAGTTCGTCGGAGCGACACGCCGAGTACGAGATCTTTGTCTAGTTACCTAGTAGTAAGCTGTAAGTCCATTATTTTTACCTCTAGCTTATACTTAGTTCAAAATATTACTCGTAGTAAATCATTTTCATACAAGATAGAGGGCTCTCTATATCCTTATTAGGACAAATTGTCAAAATGCAAAAAAAATCTAATCGTGTTCTCCGTAAGACAAGTCTAATGGAGGTCTGTCAAGAATTCAGTAAATTCAGCTCGTAACATAACTATCATAATCTACTATGACTATGTTAGTTATGTTACGAGCATTAAGACTAAAATTAGGTAAAATTAAAAAAAAACTCAGATTGTTTGTAATATTATTATTTGTATTGTCAATAATATTTCACAATATCCTTAGAATAATACAAATTTAATAACCAATTACAATGATGACTCGTGTATTCGTGTACTCGAGGTGTCGTGTGTCGTGTCGGGTGTCGTGTCGTGTCACATGTCGTGTCGTGTGTCATGTCGTGTCGTGTCGTTATATATTTAATAAACGACCAAACCCAGAAATATAGTAAGCCTAAAACAAGTAAAGATAAACTAGGAAACAGTAAAGTTTAAATGATTACAGGTGGCTTAGTGATGAAATGATGGCTATAATAATAAAATTGTAAACGAGGAGTCGTCACTTACTGTACAAGTGGACCATTATTCCTGCTGCGGGGTAACTCTTGGATATAACTGAAACAAAGATTTTTTTTGTATGTCTATGCTGTTAGACCTGTTGGCTATTACAGCGTCACCGGGGGAGCGGGTGGTTTAGGAAACCCGCCCTTAAAAGGGAGGCCAGATGGGCCCCATGGGGTACGACGTCCCGAGGGCGTCTCAGATTGAGACACGGACCTCGACTCGCGGCGTCGTTAAGAAACAAAGAAATGGTAGAAATATTTCTTATAATTAAAGTAAATACATGTACCTAATACCAAAATGAAATATCGATATCGATGTCGTGTCGTGTGGTGTGTCGTGTCGGGTGTCGTGTCGGGTGTCGTGTAGTGTCGTGTGTCGTGTCAGATGTCGTGTAGTGTGTCGTGTCGGGTGTCGTGTTGGGTGTCGTGTCGTGTGTCGTGTCGGGTGTCGTGTGTCGTGTCGGATGTCGTGTCATGTGGTGTGTCGTGTCGGATGTGTCGTGTCGTGTCGTGTGCCGTGTCGGATGTCGTGTCGTGTCGTGTGTCGTGTCGTGTGTCGTGTCGTGTGTCGTGTCGTGTGTCGTGTCGTGTGTCGTGTCGGATGTCGTGTCGTGTGGTGTGTCGTGTTGGGTGTCGTGTCGGGTGTCGTGTGTCGTGTCGCGTGTCGTGTCGAGTATGGTGTCGTGTGTCGTGTCTTGTATGGTGTCGTGTGGTTGATCATGTCGTGTGGTGTGTCGTGTCATTTGGTATCTCACCCCCAGCAAGTTCCTGGTGTATCGTGTCGTGTGGTGTGTCGTGTCGTTTGGTGTGTCAAGTTGTGTGTCGTGTGGTGTATCATGTCATGTCATGTGTCGTGTCATGTGGTATCTCACCCCCTGCAAGTTCCTGGGCACGTATCCGTCGTCGTGTTGGTGGTCGCGGCACCACCACCACTCCCGCACGTGGTCGTCTCCCTTCCTCTCACCGCTCTCGAACGACAGTTCGTCGGAGCGACACGCCGAGTACGAGATCTTTGTCTAGTACATATGTGGGCAACAACCGGCCCACGGGCCGGATTCGGCCCGCTGCATGATTTGAACCGCCGCGCCCCGCAACACATTTTGTTAAACCTAATTAAAAAAAAAATATATTACACTACTTACTCATACTCACGGAATCAAGTGAGCGAGCAAAACCGAGTGGCGGCGATCATCAAAGAGTGAGGCGGCAAACATAAAAGCCTTTGATATTTGCCGCCTCACTGGCGGCGCAACAAAAGATTATTTCTTCTCAACTGTTCTACACTAGACGATTATAGATCATTCCTTCATTTTGCCTATATAAGCGGGTGGATGGCCCGAACTTAAGTTCAGTTCTATTTGAGCTACCGAGGTGATAACTTCGACAAGCGATATCCTAGCGAACTGCTAGTGCCGCCAATTTGCTTTGTGACTTTGTGTGCATCTTGAGTGCCTACTAATTATATTTTGTATACGAAAATAATGTCTGGTGGAAAGAAACGAAAAGTAGATGCAGAGGGTCGCGAATTTCAAGAAAAATGGACTGAAGAATTCTTTTTTATCTTGCACAATGGTAAGCCTATTTGTTTGCTGTGTAATGAATCCATTTTAGTGATGAAAGAATTCAATATAAAGAGGCATTACTCAACTAACCATCCTCCGCTGCACTCACTGACAGGACAAATAAGAAAAGACAAAATACAGAAGCAAATGTTTGATAAACAAAAAACACAACTTGATAATGTTGTGAAAGCAAGTTTTATAGTTAGTTCAAAATTGGCAAAGTCATTAAAACCATTTGCCGAAGGAGATTTTGAATGAAAAAGCAACTGAACTAAATGTGCAAAAAGATGATTTGATAGTCCTTCATTGCATTATCCACCAACAGAAGTCTAACTAACTTGTGTTCTAAGTCGACTCCAGAATGTTATGAATGTGGTAGTAAAAACCATCAATTTTATTCGATCCCGAGGGCTTAATCATCGTCAGTTCAAGGCGTTTTTGGATGAAATATCAGCCGAATATGACGACGTACCATATTATTGTGAAGTCAGATGGCTAAGCAAAGGGAAAATGCTGAAACGGTTTTACGAGCTTATAAATGAGATAAAAGACTTTATGCAAATAAAAGATAAACCACTATCTGAATTGAGTGACCCAAAATGGATATGTGACTTAGCATTTCTGGTCGACCTTACTGGCTATTTGAATGATTTAAATTTGAAACTTCAAAAACAAGGACAGTTAGGTAATGATTTGTACAGCTATTTGAAAGCGTTTCAAAATAAAATCCGCTTGCTGGAGGCACAGATGCTGCCTGGTAACAGTTACCATTTCCCCACGCTATCTGCGTATGAGAATATTGCTCACGCTCAATATGCTGAAGAACTCAAGGTACTGTCGGAGCAATTTTCGAACAGAATTAGCGATTTCAAAAACATGGCTGTTTCAATTTATTTGCTACTCTAACAAAAAATAATTTACAAAATGCTCCAATACACTTGCAAATGGAGTTGATCTAGATTCAAGAAAACTCATTCCTAAAATCAAAATTTGAAGACGTGGAGTTGTGCGATTTCTATAAAAAATACCTCTAAGAAAACCATTTTCCGCAACTTAGAAAATTCTCAAGAAGATTGGTTTGTGCGTTTGGCAGTACTTATAAATGCGAACAGTTCTTTTCAATGATGAAAGTTAATAAATCAAAACATCGTACAAAGCTGACTGACGATAATTTGGAAAATTCTTTACGTCTTTGTATCAGTGGAATTAATCCAAACATCGATGGATTAGTTTCCCAAATTCAAGCTGAAGTGTCTCATTGATTTCGGTGTTGCTATTTAACTTTTGTAGTTTGTAACAATTCCAAATTTAACGATTTAATTATAATGTTGTACCAATTTAATTTTTTTTTATTTCATTTTGTTATTTTAAAAAATTGATATTATAATAATATTGTCGTATTATTTCATGTCTGATATATAGATATTTGCAATAGTGCAAAAAATTATGAACACTACTTGACAACACTACTTTAAAATGAACTACTTTTAAACGCGGCCCGCGAATGTATTTGCACACTAAAGTTTGGCCCACAACTTGTCAAAGGTTGCCCATACATGCTATAGATAATTATGTAAGAAGTTAAAATTTTAATTTTATAAATAACATCTTGGTGAACAAATGACCGTATCGGCGGAAAACGAACCACCTTCTCTATGAGATCGTGAATCTGCATCATCAGCTTCAGGAGAAAAATAGGAACTACAGTCGACCAATCGACAGGGTAACGATAAAACATGTGATTAAACGTAAGTAACTCTCCTAAATATTTCAATCTTTGAGAACACTCCGAGACCCTACGAGACCCAACGAGAACCTCCGAGACCCTACGAGAACCTCCGAGACCCTACGAGACCCTCCGAGACACTACGAGAATCTCCGAGACCCTACGAGAACCCCCGAGACCCTACGAGAACCCCCGAGACCCTACGAGAACCTCCGAGACCCTACGAGAACCTCCGAGACCCTATCACCATAAACAACGCTGGTTGCTTACAGATGCCAAACTAAAAGAAAAATATTTTCATTATTACAGAACTTATCAGGCTGGTGCAAGCGCGCACCGTCTGTCAGAATGGCCGTATCGGCGCGAAGGCTGTATAGAACAAAATCATGATCGTCGAAAGAGGAACATTGGATTATAATTTATTAGATTTACTAGTTATTGCTTGTAACAGAATCAATTTATAGTAAGAAGTGATCAAAATACATTGTTAAAACAACTATTATGATGTTACTAGACTTGTTTATGTCAGTCGTCATTCTGGTATAAATACGGGCGATCGACAGTCCGAGAGTTAGTCTTGCTCGAGTCGTCGAACTGTACGGATCTCTATAAGGATACTGTTACGCGGTCCGTTGAATAAACGAATCTATAATTATTTGTGCAATTTTATTTTGGAAACGTCATTATGAACCACCATCACGAAGTCTACAATACAGTGACGTCAGCAATGCTGACGTCTTCTCTCCGATATAATATATAAAACATAACTTATGTCATTTGGAAACACAATAGTTTTTCAGCACAGAAACTGGAGCTTTTTAAGAGTGCTTTTTTAAAAATCGTTTCAGAAGAGTAGTGTTAGAGTAAATTTTATTGGAATGTGTTTTGTTTAAGAGAATTAATTTTAAAGTCCAAAATTTTTACTTCGCTGAAGATCAACAACTATTTTAAGTATGTGTTGTAAATGTACAATTGAATAATGATAGTTATAATTAAGACTTGTCGGGTTACTATTGCATAGTCGAACACAATTAAACATTCTTTAGTACCAAATAAAGACTTCGAAAAAAAGGTATTTCATTAAGTTAAAGTATTTTAGTTTAATACACTAAAGTTATTAGTTTTGTAGGATTTTAATTACCTAGCTGTATTTATGTATATTAAATTACTGTGTTACTACAAAATATTAGTAAGTTATAATTATTGTTCTGTATCGAGTCAATGATCGATTTCCAGGCCGATGGTAGCGACCAAAAAAATATCCTCATCGGAATTCGTTAGAAGTCTGATTTTAATAGCTTCACGTACTTCATGCAATACTAAAAACTTTTCCCTAGTTTTTACCAACGCTTTGTCAAAAAGTTTGTAATGACCTTTTCCCGAATCTAAGACGTTTTCCGTTATCACTGAGCTGATGCATAGCTTTTGGTATATTATGTTCTATTATCATTATGCACATTGACGACAATTTTTTCTTACGTAACATGAGACAAGATGATTTTTAAATTGTGCCTAAAGACATAGTAAGGTAAAGTTCACGATGGAAAAAAATACCAATTAAAGTTTAGCATTACTAAACGTAATGGTGAAATGAATGACTGAATGCCGTTAAATAACTAGGTTTATTAGAAAGCCTACGCACGCCAACCATTACACACATACCCAGTCGCGCTATCCTACGGCCCACTTAGCAGCGTTAATAGATAGAACTCTACAATGATGTGCACCAAAACACGTGTAATATAACATTCTCTTAGAAAGAACATTCAAAAATTCTAATTAAAGAGACCGAAGAGAGAAGAGAGAAGCATAAAATCTATATATATATTAATTTAAATTTTGATACATAACGGCAGTTTGACGACAAGACGAAGCTTCTTAGCAATCCATGGATTCACCGTGCGGGTGCCGGGCCCATCGCGTTGCAAGGAGAGGAGTGCAAGCAGTGCCTGGGACTTGCGACCCAGGAGTAGGTTTAAGGGGCCCCTTTATTATGCGCAAAAACGCTCACCTTCACCCTCCACACTCCTCTCCCTACCTAACCAAATTTGGAAAGAACCTACTAATGCCGCCTTTGAAGTACGTTCTAGAAATGAACCGATGCTTGTTCTAGAAAGGCCAAGATCTTTAAGTAGGCTATAGAGAGATTTTGCTGTTATACCTCTCGCTCCCACTTCTACCGCGTACAAACTAACTATAAATTTATTCCTGATCAGTTCGTTGGTTAGTTCGTAATACTTATTGAGCTTTAATGTGTGATCCCTTGGGATGTTTGTTTCCCAAGGAACAGTAAGCTCCACAAGTATCACGCGCCTCAGATGTTTCGAATACAGGAATAAGTCCGGTCTGGATGACGAAACACCAACATCCCCAGGGATTTTGTAATGCTTTTCATACGTGTCCATCATGAGAATCCAATCAGGAGCCGCGCCTAATATTGAATAAGGCTTCGCTTTTGATTTTTTGGAGGAGCCTTCTTTTACGAATACTATAGATCGTTCGGTGGTTGTTATACCCTTCCGCGCTCTTACTACTGAAAGACTAACCGCTTCCCGTATAATTTCTAATACCTTGTCGTGGCGACGCGAGTATTGACCTTTATCTAGAAGTACCCTACACCCTACTAATAGGTGTTTCGCGGTTCCTATTGCCTCCCCACAGATGTTGCAAGACTTTTCGGTGGCTTTGCCCCATCTTACTAAATTACTTTGATCTGGGAGAGTCATTTGGAATGCATTAAGATAGAATTTTAATAATGCTGGGGACCAATCATAAATTAAGGTGCGCCACTTCAAAGCTAGTGGAATACAAAAATCTCCTATGGTCACCCATTCGTTTTGAATTTCTAGGCTCATCGCGTGGAGTCGGTAATTATCGTTTTCGTCTTGTCGAATAAAAGATTTTGTTATGTCTATGTCTTGAACTTTCCTACTTGATCCTAGCCCTACTTTATTTGTTTGAGCACCTATCATAAACTTTTTATGGAATTGAAGTCGTGACTCGAGCTCTGAGGCAACTTTGTCTTTTGGGAGAGAAGTTACAGTATCATCTTTAGATTTTCCGATGATATGTCTTTTGGTAACTCTTAGATGTTTGTAGAGCTCCGATGGTTTCTTTAATTTTAATCCAAAGTTGTTACGGTCTCTAAATAAGGTTGAAGAGTCCGCTGAGTGCGCTAACCCGAGCCATAACTTCAATGTCTTTATGACGCTTGCATCTAACTTTGACAAAAGGGTTTTATTTATATCATACACGAGGAAAGGCCAATTTAGACGTGATGTTAAATAATTATCGTAAATCCAAGCTTTTTTGACGTTACTTATTGGTTGGTTGTCTACCTTTTTGAGATCGTTTAAAAAGCTATCGACTATTACATCCAACGATGGAGTACGGCCTTGGTAATCGATTTTTTTACCTAAAAATTTAAACGGAGCTGCTTCCGTAACCGTACTAACGCACTGACCGCCTATTATAAGACCCGGATCGTAAGAGGTATATTTGGTATTCCGTCTACCCAGACACAGACTAAAACATTTACTTGGTTTTGTCCTCAATCCGCCCGTCCACGTACAGAAATCCTCAACTACATTTAAAAGTACCTGACATTGTTTCGGATTACGTGTCAGTATCGCGAGATCATCTGCAAAAGCTAGTATGGATTCTGTGTATTTGTTGTTGAACTTAAACCGATAGCCCCACTTTTTTTCATTTCTAATTAATTTGTCTATTAAAATATTAATAACTATATTAAATATAATAGGAGAAATACAACAGCCCTGAAATAAACCAACGTTATAATTAAGTAGCCCTGAAATAAACCAACGTTATAATTAAGTGGTTTTGAATGGTTTTCATTAAAAATTATTGAGAATTTTAATTTTGAATAATATGATGCAATAATGTCGCGAACTACCATAGGAAAGTTATAGCATTTAAGCGCGAACATCATTAGTTCATGTCGTACCGACCCAAAGGCGTTTTCTAAGTCTATTCAACAAACCGTAATTTGTCTCTCGCTAGTTCTAGCATCTTTAAGGCTTTCCGATATTAACGTATTATGTTCCAGGCATCCAGAAATTCCGGGCAAAAACCCTTTCTGGTGATTAGGCCTGAAATATCTATTGTTAATCATGAATTGCGTCATTTTAGTTTGTAAAAAAGATAAAAATATTTTGGAAATTGTATTTGTTAGCGCTATCGGTCTAGTATCCTTGGGATTATTGACATTGTCGTTTTTCGGAATGAGGACAAAGAGGGCTTTTCCGAACGATACCGGTATTTGCTTTCTTGACCAGATTTTACCGAATATATTTAAAAGATGTTTATGGAGCGACGGACATTTTTTGTAAACTATATAAGGGATACCATCCGGACCTGGTGCTGACTTAGATGGTTTCATTTTAATTATTTTATTGATTTCCTCCAAAGTTGGTGGGTTGGCTTGAAAATCTTCAGTAGGAGTCTCAGGTTTGTGTTCGTTTGGATCCCCATATAGTCTTTGGTTTTCTGGCACTTCGTATGTGCTTTTATAATGGTCGAAAATTTGCTCGTTGGTCAAGAGAAGCTTACCTTTTTGATCTTTGAAAATGTTTTTTGAGTATTTAAAAGGATTTTTATCAAAGTCTACTTCATGTTTTGCCCGATCAAAGCTATCACGATTTTTCGTTATTTGATTTGTTATACCTTGGATAAGTTTAAGAATTGATCGCAATGCCCTAGACAGTTGGTGACTAAGTTGATTATCGCCTAAGGCTTTGGCTATACGAAGTTTCTTTATAAGATCTCTTTTTTTCCTCCTCATTTTCAATTTAAAACCGTTTTCTTTATTTTTGTGAGCATAACGATTCGTAGGTGGATAGTGCTCATTAAAGTAGTCGTAAATAGTATCTTGGAAAGTCTCTACTTGCGCATCGAGTACCTGATTTGAGCCCGGGTGCTCTAACAGGGCCGCTATATTTTGGTCATGTACTTTCCAGGTCGATTGTTTAGTATTTGGAATGCTAAGACGCGTCCGGATGGTCATGGACTCCTGGTAGTTTTCATTCAATGGCTCACCATGAGATATATGAGGGTAAACTCTATCCGCAGTGAAAACTGAAGATCTTACCGACGGTTGCCGCACTTCAGCACCATTGTGTGTTTTAAGATGTTTAATAAACCAGGCTCGTCTTTTGTAATTTTTCCCGCACGTAGGGCATTTCAGTTCCGTTATCGCGCCGTTTTCGCCGTAATTGTCAACCGGTGGACAGTTCTTCCGCCCCCCCTCTCGGACTGTCCTAGGGGTATTTTTCTTATTTGGACTTTTAGCGTTTATCGACGTTCCCGGGCTTGGCTTGCTAGGCCATCGCCCTCGGCTGTCTTTCCAGCAGTCTGCTGTCTTCCCAGCTGCCAGCTGTCTTTCCAGCGTCAACTGTCTTTCCAGCGTCATCCCGTCTCTCCGGGCTGTCAATTTAGATAAGACGAAGCTTCTTAGCAATCCATGGATTCACCGTGCGGGTGCCGGGCCCATCGCGTTGCAAGGAGAGGAGTGCAAGCAGTGCCTGGGACTTGCGACCCAGGAGTAGGTTTAAGGGGCCCCTTTATTATGCGCAAAAACGCTCACCTTCACCCTCCACACTCCTCTCCCTACCTAACCAAATTTGGAAAGAACCTACTAATGCCGCCTTTGAAGTACGTTCTAGAAATGAACCGATGCTTGTTCTAGAAAGGCCAAGATCTTTAAGTAGGCTATATAAATAGTATAAATTAAAAAAAAATAATGAAAACATTACCATCTATTTTAAAGAAAAAACGAAACAGTTTGCAATGTGTTGTAAAAACATTTTTTGTTTCATTTAATTAAAAAAAAATATGTAACAGGGAGTACTTGTTTTCGAAATTAAAGACAATACTCACAATATTTGAGCATAAAGAAAAATTTGAAAATAAAATAATACGATACTTCATTTCTCGAATAAGCTCTCCCGGGTTTTATATTTAGTAGGACCGATTTTGTACAATTTTAAATAAAATTATTATAAATAAAATAGACCATCGATTGATTGTTGAATATATATTTTACCAAAAATAATTAAAAGATAGGTATTTAAATTTTCTGTAACTATATTTGAATTAGTAGGAAGAGTAATTTTAGATTATTTTTTATAACCACTAATTTTAAACCCCATTTGAAAACCTGGTTTTATGATTTTCTATAGCACCATTTTTTACGATCAATTTGCTCAAATGTAGAAATGTGACCAAATTGAAACCCAATCATATTTAAACTGCTGTTTGATCACGCTCACCAAAAAAAAACCTATTCTGATATCCTAAAATAAAGGTTTTATTCGAAAATATTGCTAAAAAAATCCTACAAAAGAGGAAGCTCGGTTAAAAAATAACTAGACTGTTTAAAAATAATAAATAAAGTATTAAATACTTACTTTGGTGCAGTTAGATGTCTAAACATAATAAAATAAAATTAAAATTACTATATTAGGGAGACTATTCATTAAATTTATATTTCTTTCATTACTTCAATACAACAGGTGACAAGATATATTATTTTCTTTCTGATCTTTTAATTGCATCTAACTAAAACAAAACTGTATAAAAGATACAGATTTTTAATTGGCAAGTGAAAGTATAATGTGCTAACTTCTCCAATTACTCTAAGTAAAGTCGTCGCTTCCTAATACTCAGTCACAGGTAACGTTTCTGCCACAAGTTTGTTTTACTATGAGCAGTTTTAATGTTATTTAATGTTTGTTTCCTTTAATTTATTTTAAAAAGAGTTTCGATTATTCCAAAAATTGTTTTAAATTGAAAAAATAACATATCCTAACATAACCAAATTAATCTAATAAAATAATTAAAACTATAGTATATTATATTATAGTGTAGCCGTTGGTTTTCCTAAGAATATATAAATGTAATTATATTAAAATAATAAATATGCCAAATAGTATATATTGTGTGAATCTAAATAAAAAAATTAATATAACAAAACCATTGAAACAATCAAAAAACTTTATACGAGAAGTGACTGGACTAACAAAGAAAGTCTTAAAACAGACTTATATTAAATAATTTTACTCACCGCAATAACATTCTCATTACATGTCATTAGGTACATCTATAAAAAAGATCTAAAAACCTAAGAAACTTACCTGTTTTATGTAGAGAGTAAGTCCTCCTTCTCCTCCTCTTTTACATGGTAAGACATTTTTAGAATTGAGTGTCTTTTAAAACTTTTCTTTTTGTCAAATACAATAATTGTTTGTAAGGTGATTTTAAAAATCAAATACTTATAATGAAAATAAAACACTTCCAACCCTGAAGCCGGATTCATACTTATTATCTAATGTCCTTTTTTATACGTGATTTTGAAAATTATTTATTCTGAATCTGAGTTAAATCCAGTATAAAATAGAAATCTTTTACGCAATTCAGTTTTCTGTCAAAGTGTAACATGAATGCATGTGTACATGTGCATTCAGGAGCATCCTCTATTGAGCTCCAGTGACTCAGTAAGAATTCTGCTGCTTTTAACTATCTACGTTATTGGAGAACTTTAGATTTATTCGATACGAAGTTTGATACGACTTTATAAGATTTCGATGAGCCCACTACATATGTTGCAGCATTTCTTAGCTAATTTTCCTAATATCATCTTGTTGTGCTATATTTATAGAAATAAAACATACAGACTGATAAAATTGTCAATTTTTTAAACCAATATAAACAATATACAAATTTATAAGTACAACACGGAAATTAATACTAATATATACACTGATTTAAAAAAAAAATCTTATTATTTTCATTTTTTTTACATAAACTAGTTTAATGCTTGATTACATTCCACCTGATGGTAAGTGGAAATATAGTCATAGGTAAGGAGCATTAACCTAGTACCCTATTCACTCTTCTTTGGAAGACACCCACATACTATTTGGCCTAAATTACCGACGCAGACAAACTGTTCCAGTCTTTCGCTTATTATAATAAATAATTTTCTCTACATTTGGATTTTCTTTAAAAGTTACGACCAAATGATACAAATCTTTCAACCCAAAAAAGAAACAAAGATTAAACTTGACTAAACAAGATTCTTCTCTATTGTACAATACGTTTTAGAAGAACTCAATTAGTAAAAGTTACAAATGATTTTCTGTAACAACTAAAACTTAACAGTTTTTAGTACTTATGGAGTCAAATGAGTTAAATATTTATTATTGTTGTAATAATTCTATTTAAAGTAATAACATTTATTTGTACCTACCGTCGCGTCGCTTTACGAACGCTTTGACAAAACGTACATGTTGTAAGATAATTTATTGTATTCGATAATATTGTACTTTATAGAGTATTTATACAAATTGTTGTTATGATTATAACATTTAAATAGGATTGTTATATAAATATTTTATTTAAACAAATTGTTGTTATGATTATAACATTTAAATAGGATTGTTATATAAATATTTTTATGGCATCTCCAAGAACGGTGATAAATAAAAATGTGACAGTTGATGTAAGAGAAGAAAAAATCAGAGGGACGATAAATTTTGTTTTTTATACTTTAGTTTTGGTTTGATGAATTAGTAACACAAAAAATCTAATAATAAATATAATAGGGAATAGAATAGAAAAGAGTTATATTATTGCCGAATACGAAACCTGAGTAAATCTAATAATAAGGAGCTGTTTGATTTAACGCAATGATGTGAATACAAGACGTGAGTCCAATGATAACGATTATATTAAATTATCGGATGCCATTGCTGCTCAGATTTTGAATACTTAGTAAATGTACTTCTCTTATTACCAAATTTATCGCATTTTATTTTTGTAAAAAGAACAGTAAACGTGCGAAGGGTCAACATGTGGTAAATGATCACCGTCGTTCAAGGTCTGGGCTCGCTCTATTTTCAATTCAAGTTATAATAGACCTTATAATAGATAAGTTTTCGAACAATATCTTTTGTTTATCGAAGAGTTCTTGTAATTGTAATATTATTGTATTTAGAAAACAACTAACTGTAAATAAAGCTGGTTTCTTTAATTCTTTCGTTATTTAAATTAAAAATCATAGTATTTGTTACTCATAAATTTATAAGGAAAAATATAAGTACCTACAGAATAAATATATTTTAAAAAAATCATATTAAGTATATAAACAGATCCGGGCGAAATGTTATGTTCCTGTAAGTAACGGGTTAGCGTTGATCGTCGCAAGTCAATAACAACTATCAGTTAACTTTTCAAATAAAGGTTAAGTTTCCTCTTAATAGGAAACTAAAAATACATTTGGCGCTTTTACTTTTAATACGTGAAGAGCCTGAATAAAGGCACTAATATCAGAATAAGAAACTTGAGTGGTATGTCAGGATTGCCACTATCCGCTCAATTCCATGTGCATACTCCGCAAGGGATAATGTGAAGATATGTATAGATGGATAGAATGTTTTAATTTAGTCGTTGCGTCGGGAGCACGCTTAGTAATTCTGCTTCAATGTTTACTACGAGTCCTTATGTAACTCCATCCATTCAACTTATTGTAATATAATATTATTTTGTAAGAATCAATGCTCTAACAAAATGTATGTTTTTCGTTAGTGAAAATGTTAATAAAATAAAAAAGAAACTTCTTTATTTGATTGTGTTAGAAATTCATTAGTAAAGGATTATGTACATGTTTAATATACATAAAGGGTTTAAATGTTTCTTCCAATTATAAGTAATTTAAAAATAAATTCAATTACATACAGACATATAAGAATAAATAAAAATATTTAAATCAGTTTCGTAGTTTAACAATGCATGAATGCAATTGAACTATTCAATAAATGAACAAATAAATGTTACTTAAATATTCAACATTACAAATTTCAAGGGCATTCGAGTAGGCTTTGTGAGCGAGCTTTGTAACCGAGTTCTCAATCTTATGCTACTTTTTGTCTGTCAAATGAAAAAGATTCTTTTATAATTGAGTGGGTCTTAGAGTCGTACGTCGAATATTTATAGGGTGATGATAAAACGTAGATTAAAATATGAAAAGCACAAAAATAAGGACTTTTTGTCGTATTTATGAATAATAATATATATAAAGTAATAATAATATTACTTCATTAATAAGTACAATAAATTATGTACAGTCAATATTTTTTATGTAATACTCAATATTACTTAAGTTACGTTTAAATAAATATTTACCTTCAAATTTTATAACCGGTGCTAAACTTTTGCCGGAGAAAAGAGGGAAAACCGGAAACTATATTTGATTATTTTCTAATCAATGTGTCCATCAGTTGGACGGTCTGTCATACCCATTCCTTACAATATTATGAATACATACAGAGAAAGAGCAATGTTGAATTGCAACTGAATTTACGTTTATTCTTATATAAATTATGTGTAAAGAATAATTCTTCTTGAAATAGGATATTTTATTTCTTAATATGCTTATATATAATTAATACGAATTACTGTTTATTTTATTTTAAATTATGTTGAACTATTATATTATCTTAACAGATAAAATACAAAACAAACAAACTATGGATTAATGGACGGCATATCAATAATTATCTTAATTGAGGGCGTTTTTAACTTAAAAGGTAAATTTTTAGGAGCTGAATATGTCCTTAAATTCATTAAACAGTTTCGTTGAACTGTATCTTAAAAGTTTTAAATAATACCATAAAAATAAATAAATATAAACAGTAAAACCTTTAGATTACCCCCGGGTATAACAATTGCTTGTTCAGAAGTACGGAACGGGGTAAAAATTTATTAAAAAATAAAAAACCCCCGATACAAAAAGACCTCTAAAATAAATAAAAATAATATTATTATGTACTTATTGAAGTCGTTGCGTCGGGGGACCGTAGGTAAAATAAAATTTTCAGTTGTTTAAGTATTTCTATTAATCTATTCTAATATTGTAAATAGGAAAAAATTGTTTGTTTGTTTGAATTTAATGGGCTCCAAAACTACTGGACCGATTTAAAAAATTCTTTTAGCATTAAAACATAGGCTATATTTTATAATCATCATCATCACTAATATTATAAAGAGGAAAAATTTGATTGTTTGTTTGTTTAGATAAAATAGGCTCCGAAACTACCAGACCAATTTAATAAAATATTTTATCCTTAGAATCCTACATTATCCCTCTGATGAACATAGGTTAAAAAGGATCCGCGTGAAATTTCGACAATGTTATAAATTATAAATGTATCAAATAAGTAACATGATTCAAGACTTTTTCATATACGAATATTAATAAATATAAACATTTAGAGTTAAGTTTAGACACCAACATCGAATAGCCGTAAGTAAGTAAGTAAGTAAGTAAGAGTTAAAATGATTTACAATTACTAATGACACTTTGATGAAGGGAGTTATATGATCTTTATGACTACGATCATAAGCCATATAAATATATCTTTTACAGTCTACGTGGACGCAGTCACGGGTAACAGCTGTCCCTAATAAAGTACTTTACCTGAATGAATAATTGTGAAAACCGAGGCCTACACAACAACATTTTTTTTTCCTATATTGCACGGGGGAAGCCGCTGGGAACAGCCAATTAGTGCATAAGAACCTTTCATCAATAAAACGTGAATATCTTGAAGACGACTGTTTCTATTTCGACCAATCATAGCTAAAAACCATCTCCACGAATATATAGCTTTCGATTAAAAAAAACCGCATTCAAATCCGTCCACGCTTTTCACCGCTACAATGCCACAGACAGACACACAGGCACACAGATACACAGATTGACAGGTCAAACTTATAACACCCCACTTTTTAGTCGGAGGTTAATAAAGAAAGTCGAGATTACAATGTTAAAGATTATTATAACAACAATTTTAAAATGTTTTATTTAGTACTATTTAAATTAGCCCCATCTCTCGTTTTACTAGATATATGTTTAAAATATTACATTTTAACTTTAACCTGACGTTTCGAATGATTAGTAAACGAATAGCATGATTAGAAAACGAACAGTCTATATTTTAATCCTCATAGTGGAGGAACCCATTCCAAAATCCAGTGCCATTGCAAAATAGTGCCAGCCGCTAAAAAGAATTTCAGGGGTTAACGTAAGGACTTAATTTATATTTATTTTAGGTTCTAAGTGTATTTAGAACAATAACTTAATTGCTAGAGTTAAATAGACCGACCGACTACAATTAACATGAAATATATTTTTTTATATGAAGTCGTTGCTTACGAGAATGAATCAAGGTATCTATTATTTATAATGTTGGAATAATAACTTACGAAATTAAAGCCCAAGCCGACACTTTACACTAACTCCTTAAAATTCTTACCTTGACATTTAAATATTTATTATATTAAGCTTCAATTCAAGTTTTCTGGAAAACAAATTAATTTCAAAAGCGTTTAAAAAAATTGACAATTTTAATAGATTCTTTCAACACCACAGTATACATATATATATATATATATATATATATTTATGAACATTTTGCTTTTTTTGGCTACAAACATGAACATTTTGCTTTTTTTGGTTTGGTTTGAAACCTTTTAGAAAAGTACATTCAGACCACTAATTTGATATGTTTGTCCATTTATCTACAAGACTGATTAAATTTTAAAACCTTCCTTTAAAATATATTACTGTGATTTGACAAGTAAATAGTTTTTTTTTTGTATTGATTTTATCTTTTTTTCCTCCGTTATTTGTTCTGTAAGCTTAACAAAAGACTTTTTTTTAATGCCTTGTGAAAACAATCCATTATAATAAATTTTTAGTTTTGAATTTTGATAACGGGTTAAAAGGACGGCAAACTTACAACATGGAGTTTAAAATAAGTGGATTTATAATGCATGGTATCTCTAAATGGATATATTGAAAAAGAATAGCAGTAAAATGTAACCAATATAACGGCAGCAAAACACAAGAGTCAACGAAGAGGAAGATATTTCTCATATATGATATCAAAGTAGATAACGGTGTGCTGTACATGTTCCGTGCGCTGTCAAAAATATGACTCTCGTAGGCATCTTTACAATAAATTCGTGTATATATGAGTCCTCATACACGATAAGAAATTTGATATGTATCCTATTTAGTCAGTATGCGTAAAAAGTAAATATTATGTTATCATCAATGTTTTTTAACATATTCCTCGTAGCATTTATACCAAATTATAACTAACCAATAACAATAATTCACTTTTATGGATAGTATTAATACTATAAACGTATAGTATTTAAGCAATGCTCTTTATCTTTCTTAACTATGAGTATAGATAAGATTTAAGATAAGATAGAATTATAGTTGCATAATTATAATGAAGATATAAATGTGTCTGGTAGTAAAAAAGAATCAGATGCCAAGCTTATAAATACGGATAAGATGTTGAAAAAAGTGTGAATCTTTTTGTAGCCGTCATTCGTTTTATGCAAGAATAAAACTTGGAAATTGATTCTAAAATATTGCTTACAAATGTTGTTATTTTAAACCATTATTGGGTAACAAGCCCAGATTACGATTGTATTTTCATGAGTACACACATGGTAGTAGTTATCTAGGTTTCAGCTTAATTACGACCTGTTCAAACGTGACTTTCCCACTGTGTTCCAGAGGATTGAAATTAAAATTTCTATTTTAAGAATAAAAGAAACAAATAAACAAATACTTTACAAAATGTACTGTTTCTTTTGTGCCCTTATAATATCGATATCGATTTAATAATCTAATGATGGAATACAAATAATATATATAAAAAAATATAATCTAGAACTTAATAATAAGAAAATCTGTCAATTATAAAGAATTATAATGACGAGACAACAACACGACTCTCGTACTGGCAATCAATACAAAGGATATACAAAAAAATATATAGAGTAGATTTAGATAGATTAATAGATAGACAAACTAAATACATATTGGAGTTTAAACATAAAGTACTTAAACTGTATTTTGTAATGATAGATATATTATTGAATTTATTTCTAATTAAAAGTTACAGCTTTGAAAACAGCGGCTTGTCGTTCTTTAAAAAAATATTATTTTAAGATCTGTTTCATGTAATTAACATATAGGACATCTAATAAAGGTACTTATTTCCAACTGCAGGACAAAAATAAAAGAGGTTACCATCCCACACCACTTATCCGGAAGTTGGCGGAAATCCCGCCAATACGCATTTCCAAGAAGGGTTGACGGCGACCGGTCCTTAAAACTTTGCCATCTTATTGCGCGGACCCCAAATATTTTTTATTATTATTGATTGATTTAATGGCTTTCAGTTGTGCCAGTAAAGCACGGTCGATTCCGCCAATGTCACGTAGGGTGGAGAACACCAAATATTTTTTATAAGTGCTACTTACGCTACCACACTACTTTGTTGGTAACGTACACGTTGACATGTTCAATGGATATATTTTACATCAGACGCACAGACTTGATAATCACTTGACGTATTAGAATAAAAATAAAAAATCAATATGCATAGAGGTTTTAATCCAAACTTTCATAAATATCAACACTTTAGATTACGGTCGAATTTAATTTATTTAGAATACACTGGTATAAATAATTAGATAAATCAAAAAACTAACAACAGGATTCAATATTATTTCGTCTGCTTTCCTGTTATAAAATAGGTAACATTAATAACCAATCCAAAACATTCAAATATCAAGGTCCTCTTCATATCCCAGCATAGATCAAGTATGAATGTTGAACTTGTACCTTGGATCAATCGAATACCATTATCTTATATTTCTCAAAAAAAAATATTACAAAAAAAAATACAGATGAGCTATTAAAATGAGAAACGGCGTAGAAAAATATAGCATAGACTTATTAAACACTATTTTGTGTGCTTTTTTTGCTGACGGTGACGCTGTAATATACCCCGGTGACGCTGTAATAGCCAACAGGGCTAACAGTAAAAAAAAATATATGATTCTAAGCTCGATTGGTATTGTAAAAATATATCCATAGCAATATTTTGTTCAACTAAACTTGTAACAAATATGCAAACACTATTTTGGACTCGTTTTTTATCACATTAACATAACATACGAAACCCGTCTCTAATTTGCAAACATGAAAAACGAATTGTTTATGCAAGTAATCGCCTTACCATAGATGAAAACACACAGTATTACAGTACAGTACAATAAAGTATTTTATTCGTTTAATATAAATTGTACAGCTAAATAGTTATATAAAGAATAAATTATTTTTATGTTATGGAAATTCGTAAACATACATCTTAAACAATAGTAAATATTTTCATGGTAGACAACTCTTTATAATGGTATTCTATAGACCAATTTCAACACTTTGAATATTACCTTAAACATGTGAACATATTAAGGTAAAATTAACGATGGAAAAACATATGATTGTATTTTAGCATTCCTTAATGTAATGATAAAACGAATGATTGAATGCTGTTTAACCCGGCGTCATAGTGCTGGATCAATTTTACCCGCGCATTTTTAGTTTGCTTATCTTTTCGCCATTCATGAGTCAATGCCGCACTTTACAGTACCTGGAGCTGTTGAGATTCTCTGCATTTTTGTGAAACAAAATAACTTGTGCAGTGACTGTGTTAAAAAATACAAGTACGTGAAAAAGAAATTTAGATAGACCATGCCTGTGGTCAGTGCGACTATTTCAAGCCATTTTGTTTAAACACTTATTAAATAGTTTGTTGTTTTTTAGTATTTTATAGTTATAAGCTTTTCTTATTTTCTCGGTACCACGATTATTGATCTGACTTGTATCAAGTGACTATCTGATAATTGATGAATAGCACGTAGCATTTGAGGTCGCCGTAAATTTCGTAAAATCAGAAAGCCTAGTCATACCAACCATTACATAAATACTCAGTAACACTATCATCCCACTTTGTAGCGTTAATAAATATAGCTCTACAAATATGTAAACAAAAATACATGTATGATATAATATTCTCCTAAAAAGAACATTCAATGTAGTTGTAATAAAAACACATTATGTACCAAAACACTTAGCTTTATTAAACATACAAAAGCAATAAGTAAGTTAATACTAGTAGGCGTTCAGTAAAATAAAACTTGTTATTCCAACTTCGATCTTCTTGTGACCCTTCATAAAAAGGTAGCACTTAATCTAACCTCCGTTACGCTTTGAGATTTATTTTAGTAGGGACAATTACACCTGCTAAAAAGGGAAAATTTTTGGGAACATATTTGTCTCATATATTTATTTAATTAGAACATAGTTTTCAGAGTATTGCTTTGACCACATCAAATATGTGTCAATATGTGCCAATGTACAAGACATTATAAAAAAAACGTAAGTTTATTTTATATTAAACTTAAGCAATTAAGTAAGAAAATGAATGTAATTCCTAAAATAAATTCAATTCAAGTACGTGAGTTTGTTTCTAACGTCTTCGTTTTTTAATGTGTTTGAATGGATTTTTTTATATATTTATTTGAGAACATTAACATAAATATTGTATATGAAATTAAAACTAAAGGCTAAGAATTTTTGTTTGTTACTTCTCTATTTTTTCGAATTGTAAACCTTTATATTTGCATGTTAAAACTTCGTTCTTAATTAAAAAAAAATATTTTGCAAGTATAGTTATGGAACTTATCTATTTTTAAAACATATATCATAATATTTAATTAAAATATTATTTCTTAACCTTTTTGTTCAGATATTTAGCATCAAAAAATCTACTTCAATTTTTAGTTCATAATCAAGTTTATATCAAAACATCTATTTGTTACGAGCATGTACATCAGAATTCAATAAAAGTAAAACGTAAAAGGCTATGTATTATATACTATATTGATGACGCCGAAAGTCACTAAATAAGAAAGAAACTTGCTTTTATATAGAAATAATATTGTTATCTGCGTAGAAAGAATCTTTGTAAAACAAATTCATTTAAACAATAATTCTGCATTTGACTTTGCTCACACCTTACTCAGTTTTAATTAAGCTTATAATTAATTATTTTTTAAATATAACATATCAGTTCTTATTCTTATTATGTATGTCCAAAATTTGCCTCAATCATATATAGAGTTCAAATAATGCATGGATTTTGTCATTATATGTTTTGATATATTTTTAAAAATATTGCTAACATGTAGCTCATATACAACAACATTAAATAAATGCAATGGAATATATGATAGACTTCTGGAAATTGTTAAAAGTCTGATAAAACTTGTTGAAAGCCAATTGGTTCTATGGATTTTAAACTTCTCCAATATCGTAGATATCAAGATGGAATTCTTGCAGAGTCACTTGAGTTCAGTTATAGGTGACGTTCCTGAATACACATATTTTACAAAGTGGCTTTGATAGAAAAACATTTTCCGAAAGATAATATATAAATTATTGTACTAGGTTCCTTGGAAATGATAAAAATGATCTAAATTACAACTGTAATGAAAATAAAGATGTAAATGAACACCACTCATCAAAGAAAATAATAATAATAATTAGAGAATTAAATTAAGATAGGGAAACTGGTGATCGGGCTAAAAATATTAATGATAAATATATATGTATGTGTGTAATAAATAATATATATAAATCTAATAAAATAATCACATTGAATTAAATTAATTGCAAATTTAATAAATATTGTTTGCACTTCATACGGAAAGTGTTTACTGTTTTCAGATTCCTAATTGGTGGTGGAAGGTCGTCTAGCATTTGGTTGCAGCGAAGCGGAAGCTTCCTTCAAAGGCTGAGGATCGGTGTGGATGAATTAGGAGCAAGGAAGAGGAAGACCGTGTTTTATGTGTAATGTTAATATCGGTGACCATCACAATTTATTAATATTAATATATTATATATTAATAAATTAAGGAATCGCATAACTTTCTACGCAGCTCGGTGCTTAGGGCCTTTCTTATGCGATACAAGACTCTTAACCTATAAAAGCAATTCCGAACTGTGTTTATAGTATGGCCCATCTTGATATCTATATTCTCATCAATCAGAAGCCCTAAGTTTTAGTTTCTTTAACCTGTTAGATCTCAGTTCCATTTATTAATATCGAAGGTTTCTTATTGTAAATATGATGTTTTTAATGTTTAGTACCTAATATCATATATTTAGTCTTGGCTAAATTAAACACTAAAATGTTAGACTTCGACCAATCTGCTATAGAGTTTAGGTCTTCATTGAGCTTTCTATCAGCCTCACCCGTATCCTCCGGCTTGAAAGAAATATATATCTGAATATCGTCTGCGTACATGTGATAGTTACAGTGTTTAATGGCTTTTATAATATCGGCGCAAAAAAGTGAGAAAAGAATGGGTGAGAGTATTAAACCTTGAGGTAATCCTATATTCACTGTCGAACAGTTAGATTTGTTACGACAACCGCTCTCACCCACTACTTCAACTATTTGTTTTCGATGTTGTAAAAAATTGCAAAACCAATTTAATGTATTAGGACTGAGACCATAAAATTTTAGTTTTGGCCTTAGGATTTGGTGTTTACATAAGCTCGTATTTTAAACGAAACTTATAAGTTTTGTATGAAATTGAGTTGAACTTTGTTGGTTTATAGTATACTAGTATCGATTTGTGATTGAAATTTCATAAAGTAATCATAAACTTTTTCATTACAAGTTAATGTATAGTTAAGTAAGTAATGTACCTACGTATGTGTGATTTTAGCAAACACAATTAGTCAAAGTTCTTTATTCCATGAAAATGTTTTACAGTTATTTGGACACGACAAAATAAACAAATGTTGCAAAAAAATAGCAATATAATAATCAAATAAAAAAAGGGAAATTTTATAATATATTAATTTAACATTTTAACTTGTAAAAAAAGCCCGTTCAATTAGTAGAGCTCATGAGAAGATCCAGGCAAAGAAACTCATGGCCACTCTTTTTAAATGCCAATTACAGATTTTTTATGAGATAAGTTTACAATAGTTTAGCCCCAATTATCATTTATGTAATCCTTAATTGTATAGGCCTTATCATGCAGTTTCTGCTTTACATGTAATTTAAATTTTTAATGTGAAAGTTTATGAATTTCTGGCGGGACTTTATTATAAAAATAGACACATTGTACATAAAATGACTTATGAATCTTTGCCAGACTGCTGTGAATTGGAGCAAGTTTGTCTTTATTTCTTGACACTTAGACACTTATCCTGTGAAATAAAATTACTAGTAAGACACTTATCCTGTGAAATAAAATTACTCTTTTAAGGTGTCCCTAGATAAATGATAATATATATAATTACTGTCACAAAAAAATATAAATATTTCAACAAAAGTACATATACTATAGATATATATTTTGTTCGTATTTTTATTATACATCAGGTAGTAATATATTTTAAACCAATTCCGTTTCACGCGTCTCTCGAGTGCACTACAATTTGTCAGTAAGAAAGTACACATATTATGTATAATATGTATTTTTTGTTTCTTAGCATGACTTAGGTTATGGAAAACAATAAAAACCAACAAATAAAATTGAAATACCACTTATAAAAACCGTGCGGTGCTTTAAATAGGACGTCCCATAGCTATTTATGAATGCTCTAAGACAAATAATTAAAGTGGATTTCATCTCAAATATCAACATCCATTCAAAATTTATAAAATGAATCACTTCAGTCAAGTCAGCTGAAGTTGATTGTGTGTAGTTTTAAAAATCATCAGCTAATAGGTAGTAGAAATAAGAAATATTTTTAATAATAGGGTTTATAAATATTGAAAATAAAAAGGGCAGAAAACACGTCACTTTTTGGGAGGTTAGCTTTAATTTTAAACCCACAAAGTTTTGAAATTGTTTTGAAATTGTTTAAGGGTAATTTTACTTACATGAACTATCATGTAACATGGATCAAGTTTGCAAAGTTAAATATCGTAGCACATACCTCTATTATCTCTTGGAGCTTCTGATCAAACTTCGTATAAAAGTTTACAAGGCTAATTTGTACGAATTTTCAAATGAAGAGAGGTGTCGAAAATATTAAACAAGATGACTATGAATTCATAAAATCTTTCTATATCTTCATCCATGAAGTATTATATTATTTAGATATTTATAGTACAATTTTTGTTAGCAAGGGTTGCTAAAGTATTGGTCAAAAAATAAGTAAACAAATGATTTGTGAAAACATGTTATTATTTTCAGGTAGTAATATAAGTATATTAAAATTATATCATAAGTATGTTGTGTCAATCGTCATTCGACAAATGGCGTCAGCTGTTTTTTAAAGCTCGCTGGTTGTGAAAGTAGATACCAAATTCATATTGTCCAATTTTTTCAAAATTTCCAAATTCCCCCCGCCCCTAGGGCGGGTCAAGGGGTTCAGTTCTCATTCTTTACTCCATCTACGTTAGCGACATTCCTAGGCCGCGATCCAAAGTTCATCTTGTCATGTAAGAGGACGATTCCGCACTTTACACGTTATTTAAGGATCACTATGAGGTATACCAACTTTAGGAAAGTTTTAATGTATTTTTCTGAAAACAACTGAAGTAAATGTCTGCCACTTTTATGATGGATTGAATTTGTTGATTGTCATTGTACAATCGAGTTTTAGGGAAATTGCAACCTCTTGTTGTATGCTGCTTGATATTTCACTTCAGATCACTATATACTCATATTTTTCTATATTTTTAAAATTAGAACGCTTACAAAAATTCTATAAGTAATTAAAACGTAACGGTTGAACCTATTCGATGTTTAGTCTATCAAATTCGCATTATTGTTTTGTACAAACAAACATTTGTGTTTACGTTATGTTTTATGTTAATTATTTATTAATTCTTAATTTGAAACCTCAATTTTAAAATATATTTTGTGTAATTAGGTGTTTAAAGAAAAATAATAATGGCTCCTGAACATGTTTTTTGGCTCCTGAACTTGTTTTTTTGATCCTACAAATTGCTGAATTCTTACTACTCTACTCTTACTACTATATATATATATATATATATATATATTGATACGCAAAAAAAATCGCACTATTTTATTTTGCTGTGTATTGTGTTATAAATAAACATTATTTATAATTTTGATTATAGCAATATACTACATGTATTCCAAATATTGTTGATAAGCTGAGAAAAAAAAACATATTGTAGTATTAATTAGGGCTGAGGCACATAAAGTGTTTATACTTCCATGCAACGTTTGTCATTCAACTATTCAACTATTCACATATGTTTACGCTATTTCATAATTATTAATATTTTATTACAGACAAACATACTGATGAGCATCGTTCGCATCCTTACTATCCTTTATTCACAAACATCAAGATGTAGCCTCGCAAGTATTAGGTATTAAGCTTCACATCTAGTGAAGCATATGTCTATCGTATAAATTGAATCATCTTCCAATATCCTCGAAAGCAAACGAAAAATCTAGAAAAATAATGGCTGTCGATGACTCCACAATTTTTACTTGTATGGCTCCACAATTTTACTTGTTTTATTGGGAACACCTGTTTCATCGAGTTTATATAACTTAGTTAGGTTTTTAAATAGGATCGTGTTATAATATGCCCGTTGAATATTTCTATGAATGACATATATATATATTTATTATTAATAAAAAAGACCTTTGAAACCAACATCAATTTTGGTTAGATCAAGTCTTAATATTATATTTTGTGTAAATTTTGTAAAGAAAATATTGTTATTATTGAGTTTATTTCAAGGTCATAACACTTATAATATTACGACGATAATAATAAGCGGTGACAGAAAGATGGACGACTATGAGCTTTGACGTCAGGATGACAAATAGCGTAACGTACAAAATCAGCTTACTCGAGAGCGTTAATTAAAATATTATAGTACATACTAGCTTTTGCCCGCGGCTTCGCACGCCTTATATTCGTAGTAAAACAATTCCCACTTCCTTTTTTTGTATTGTCTTCTATATGACTTATTTTAAGTGATACGATCAAAATTACGACATCGGCAGACATCGCTCACTGTCAAAAGTATATTTAAAGTTTTTAATAAGGATACAATATAAGATGCTGTAATTATTTTTATACCTCGCTTGTTTTTCCTTAAAAGTTCATTTAAATACTTCTTAAACAGAGTACCTAATAACCATTCTAACCACATAGCACACTTACAGATTTTCATTGAACATAATCAAAATATTACCATGTAAACTTGAGGAATTCTGAGCTACACAATCGACGTTATTTTCACCATCAACTTGCAGGTCTAGTTTTATTTAAAAAAATCTATTTTAAATGATAAACATTCAATTAGCTATATAGCTGTGCATATGCATTTACAAAATTTTCAATACTGAACATTCACAAAAGCCATTTTTGAGACGGTTTCCACGGTTCCATACCAGTGTGCGCCGGTAGACCGTACCGCCGCAAACGCGAAGACCCTATATTTCAAATCTGTAATATCTTCGAAAATATTCATTAAAATTACATGCTGTAAGGAGCTTTATTGTTTCATATAAAATGTATTTAAGTTACTTAATTAGATAAGGATTAAAGCTGTATTTCTTAAAATCACTTCGTAAATAACCTATTATTTTTCGTAAAAAGTAAAGGATAAATATTTGCTACTGTGGGTTATCCCTAAGAAATAAACATATACCATCGCGGATTTTCTTGTAGTACTTTTTAAGGTATACAATACTTAGAACATTATTTTGATCTATCTCGTGGAGTTCAACCAGCGTTTGCACTGTAAGCGCAAACAAAAGTGTTTGTTTACGACTTCGCATTAGAAATCTTGAAATTATCAGTGGTTCTCTGATATACTAAGCATGGTATAATACATATAAACCTTCCTCTTGCATCACTCTATCTATTAAAAAAACTGCATCAAAATCCGTTGCGTAGTTTTCAAGTTCTAAGCATACATACATACAGACAAAGGGACAGACGCGAAAAGCGATTTTGCTTTATAATACCTATGTAACTTGCTGTGCGTGCGACTTCGTACGCGTAGTTTTCGATTTTGAGAAAACACACTTTGTACTTACTAATGTACGTAACCGGTAAGAAGCAATGGTACGATAATAAGAGATTATTAACTTCTTTATTTGTTAACCGATTGTTAAAAAAAAACAAAATATAAAGTGAATCCCATGACTATACAGAGTTATTTGTAATTAGTTGACCACCTCTTGCAGGCAGCCTCTCTACATCAATCCTAACAACATTTGTTCTACGACTTTTCAGAAATCTTGAATAAATAACTCAGAACAAAGTACAAAAAAAATCCCTGTATTTTGTGAGAAGTCTAAAGTATAGGTCGCGGCAGGCTAGCTCTGCACGAAATTTGTAAGGTACCACGCACGTAATACTATTATAACTTATATATTTTTTTTTAATTTCGAAGAGTATGTAATACCTAATTACCCAATCGTCGCATTGTGTATTAAAATTTTAAACTTATGATGTATAAAATTGTTAACAATTAATCAAGGTAGAATCAAATTATTTACAATAAACAATGTGTTATTTACAAAAGGAATCAATATCTACAAATTACCTCTTAAATTTATATCTCGTCGATACCGGTGCAAATTAGTCCCCTTCATATCCAACACAAAGACCACACCTAAAAATCAACTGCTCAGCGATTCGTCTTATCACACTTAGCCAGCACTCGCACCATCTTGGTGTACCCGATATTTGTGTTACGGCTTCACAGCACTGTTTTCACTAATCGAAATTAACGGGAGCCAGCGGGTCGCGCGGCACACACTTATTAATTAACCGTGACAAACGACTGAGGTTAAGTTCAATTTTCAAACGTGCACCGCCGCCGCTGCATCACCCCGCCACCCGCCACCCGCGCCCCGCTGCACGTGTCCTTGGCACGTATTTTGCCAATGCAAGGTGCGTGGCCTCTCTTTTGCTCAAGGTTGCAAGGTTCTTAAATGCACGTTCAGAGGCAGTAAATAAATTTTGTATGGGAAAAACTAAATTTTAAAACTATTAATTTTAAAAAGTCAGAACAAATGTTATTGGGATTGATGTAGAGAGGCTGCCTGCAAGAGGTGGTCAACTAATTACAAATAACCCTGTCTATTCCTGAAAACTGCATCCAAATCGACTAATCCGTTTCTGAGATTAGCGTGCACTAACATACAGACATTTAGACGAACAAAATGAAATAAACATTATTTTGGGTTCTCTTGCTTATATATAAAGGGGGACTGTATGAATTTTTGAAAATATTTTTTTTTCGTGTTGTGTACGCTACTAAATGACAAACAGATAAACAGACAAAGATTTAAAAGATGCTGAAAATGGATTCTGTTAGTTATTACTTTTTATCCTGGTATATTTTTTTAAATATTTTTAATGTACAAAGACTACTCCTCCACAGATTTATTACATGTATAGAATAAGATTTTGATGTTACGTATTACGTCATTGACATAAATAGTCATAACTTTTTTATTTCTTAACCGATTTAGATGAAATAAACACTAAATGTTAAGAATGTGTCCTGAAAACCGCATTCAAATTGGTGAAGCCGTTTCTGAGATTAACGTGCACAAACATACAGACATACAGACAAACAGCTAAACTGAAAAACCATTGTTTTGGGTTCTCTTGCTCTTATAAAGCTCCCCTATGATGTTTTTTTTTTTTGATCCAGGTACAGGAATGTCTCAGTGACGATTTTATTATATGTATAGATAATTCGACCAATCGATACCGTATGAATATGTAAATAAAGATTTTTTGTTTGAATAAATGAATTTGTTCCAATATTTTTTTAAAATTTCACTTTTTACGTAGCGAAGCACAAAGCCGGGCCACTAGTACTAAAATCTTTTTCTTATTGCTATCGGAACGCCAACTGTCAGGGCAGACTATACTTAAAATATAATATTATTTAATATTTGACATTGCCATGGTAACGCAGTCCATCGACCAACCAATGTGAAACATTCCAAAATCACCACCTACTTACACATTAAAAATTAATCATAAAACCATTTTCCAGTGGACCAAATAGTGAATCTAAACAATTCTCAAGTCCCCTTGAACACACACAAAGAATTTCATAAAAGTCGGTCCAGTCGTTTAGGAGGAGTTCAGTGACATACACACGCACACAAGAAATATATATATAAAGATATTTGTTGATAAATATAAATTACTAAAAACTACTAAAAAAAATATTTTTAACAATAGTACTAATGTTGTTGCTGTTAGGAAATAATTCACATCTTTTTTATTAATTGTGAGATTGTTCTTGTTTAGAACTAATTTTTTCCGAAGCACGTCTATAATCAGAACGTTTCTCCTGAATTTTTCATGAGTATCACAATATAGTATTTTTTTACCTTTACTTTACCTAAGTTCACGTGGTCATTAACAGTAAAAAAATATTTTGTAACCATCAGTCTAGTTTTTATTTTCGTCATATTTTTTTATATAAATTTTTGACATTAATATTTTTTATAAAACCTGATTTTTGTTAAGGTTCATATGCTGCTGCAATAAAGTTCTCCCCAATATAGTTCCTTGATTTTATGTTAAGGTATGTTTTAAAATTGTGTTACGTGATATTTTCAAGTTATTTTGAAACAGGATGATAATTATATGACATGCATTAACCTATTCAAATATATAATAATACTGTTACTGTCATACCTTAATTTTCTTGTAAAAATGCTTTTTTGTTTTTGCCTTGTAAAAAACCAAGAAACGATATTATTTGTATTTGATGTCAAGTGATATTTTTGTAATTCTCTCTCTCTCTTATTTTATTAGAAAAATATACTATCGACTCTACTTTAGTAAAAGTTATTAAATTTTATTACTTGTAACATATTACAAATGTTGTAACAAATGATAAGCTTAATATAACCTAGGGTATAACTTTACTAAGAACCTTCTTCTTTGAATCTCCTGAATAATCTTTCGTGTAGATTGTAGTTGTTTTGCAATAACTGAGAGTTTTATTTCCTAAAGGCGTAGTGCTGCCTCTAAATTGTGTGTCACATTTGGAATATGAAAAACGAATTTAAGTTAAGAATGAAACTGGAACTTTTTTACAAGTATATTCAAATGTAAGTTTTAAATACTTCGATCTTATTTAAAATATTACTTAAGTGTCATAAAGTCCTTTTCTTGAGTAAAATACTACTTACTCTGGCCATAAATACTGTTACAATTTAAAATAAAAAATATTACTCATCAATCAACAATAATGTATATTAAATTAAATATGAAATTGTTACCTTTTTTTTACTTTAACAACTTTATTCTATCAGAATCAAATTATGTATTGAGTTAATATAAATATTAACAACCTTGTTGGAGGTCTGGGTTCAAATATGAAACTGTACTGCTAAAGTATAATTTGGGAATTTTCATTCATCGTCCCATGTCTTATAATTCGAAAATTTGGTTTCAATTTAATATTGATTACAATATACATTGGGTAATGATGTTTCAATATTAGTAATTGTCGACAGTAATATTTGTCTGAATCACAAAATGTTATTTATTGGTAGTTTTATTGTAAAATGGTATATAGGTAATTTTGCATTTTTATATTAACAATAATATGAAGGATTTTAAAAATAGTTTAAATTAAAAAACAATACTCGTTTTCTATTTAAAAATTGAAAGACATAGAAAAATTAAAAAGGAAATAAAGTATATTGATTTCATAAATAATACGAGTAATAATAATAAAGAAATCATTAGTATCAAAATTATTAACATTAAATAATATAATGTTCTAATAATAAATAAATATAATAATAACAATAATAATAATTTATTTCAAACTATATAAAATCTATGATCAAAACAGTAAAAAAGTAAAATTAATGATTAAAAACTTAAAAACAAATCTTTAATTAATCTAGGAATAAATAATCAAAATAAAATTAATTCTGCTTTAAAATACATTATTCATTTAACAATTGAAAACGAAAACCTAAAGCCTAAAATATTTTATACTACATTTTTCCAGAGACTCGCTCGCGTTATAGGTACAAGTAACCTTGTTTTGTCGGAAAGCCGTTTAAAAGTTTTTATCCTATCCTATCTATTCTATTTCAGAGAAACATAATAATCTTTTATTTCGACCTAGACTTCACGATCTTTCTTAAAACTCAGGCATGCATTTTAAGGCCAGGTATCCCTGCAAAAGTAGGCATTCAGTGCAACCCCCGCCCGCGTAATATAGGTACATCGCGCGTTCGCAGCGGGCATTGCACATAGCGACCACGTGACGTCATCCTGTCGCCACAGTTTAGAACTAAACCATGTTTAATAATTTATTTAATTTCAAAATATTAATGCATTTTTAATATATTTTTATGTGCTAATAATGTTTTTGATTTTCGTAAATAAATAAAGTGTAAGTGGTACATATAGAATAAAAATAAAACAAATTATATATTTAATTTAAATTATGTTTATGTATAATCACAATAAAATAGGTAAATCTTAATTAAAGTAATTTAAAACTGAATAAAATTTAATCGGCGTATATTTTGTGCCGATATTGATTCCTTATCAGGGTTTATAGATTTACGGTTAGTTGTATCAGTCATATTTTCCTTCTGAATTGATATGTCTCGTATGGGCATACCTCTTGCATTTCTACTGTCTATGATTTCAGGCAGCAAGCAATTTATATAAAATGTTAATAATTTTGGTTTCATATTAGTGTCCCAAAATAAATCATCTTTTTCAATGAACTGTGTGTATATTTTCTCATTCTCGTCTGCCCATATTGCCAAAAGACACTTTTGTAGTTCTGTTACGTGTAACTGGCCTTTTACTTGGTAGTACACATAGAATGCAAACATAGAATGCTTAATTCACCGAGGTGGACAGCGATACGGTAGCTCAGTTGGTAGAGCGGCGGGACGGTTTCCCAGTAGCCGCGTGTTCGAATCCCTGCCCGTATCGGTTTATTTTTCATTCTATATTTATATAATTTTTTTTACACATATTGCATTCAAATTTAAAAGACGATATCAGTCCATTTCTTCTTTCATCGACTAAACATATAATTACTTGCATTACAATTAAATAAATTATTGTGGCGTGCTTTCTCTTGTAATTCTCTTAAAAAGTAATTGTCATCAACAGGTAACAGGTTGGAAGAAACCTTCTTTATCATTTATCAATTCAATCATAAGCCCATCATTGCCTTCATCAGTTTCGCTGCAATAACAAATAAGATATCAAGATAGTATTACGCGGACACAAAATAAATTCAATATAATAAAAAACTACTACTACTTGATAACTTGATAGCTTTATAATTAACAACTGGTTCTTAAGATGTTTAACATAGGAGCATCTTGAAAATGTTCTAAAATAATTTGTTATGATTTCTTCACAAGAAACTTAAAAGATATAACTGTCAAAATAAAAAAAAATTATACCTGTACTTTATGCTTTAAAAAAAAAAACAAAATACTTACTTAGCAGTAGAAGATTGCAACTGCAAATTAACAGGCTCTGCAAATATTCGAGAAACCTCAATCGGTTATCTGAAAAATAACAACTTTGTATACTTATTTATTTATCCTTTATACTTTCCTTATGTAAACACGTTGTCCTTTTAAACGAGTACATCTGAGTTGACATTTACTCGTAGTTATGTAGGAATATGATACTATTTATTGAGCAAATATCAAGAAATCAAAGACAGTACTTAATGTACTCGTTCTTCTGTACTGTTTTTTCGTAGAAATAAACCTTGTGGTGATGGTGAAGGTGATGACCGAGGGGGTATGTGGGACTACCCGGCAGCATAGAAGACGCTGACATTTTTAAGGCTACCCATTAAAAACCAACGGTTGACCTCATCGCCTTAGTGGGCCGCCACGGGATCGCTTTCGTACTCACCGTGACGCCCCGGCGGAACCCCCTGCGAGGGGCCCTGATCAACTTAGGGACACCCTCACCTCGTAGCACCCATGAACCGTGAGCACCTGCACTAGACGGAACGTTAGAGTCTCGGGCCGCCGGCCGATCCAACGATCGAGATGGGGGAAAATGGCCCTAACCGTCGTAAGACCGGCCGACGGGGACTATATACTATACTATACTATAGACTATACTGTTGGCTCTGTTGGCTATTACAGCGTCACCGGGGGAGCGTCACTTTAAAAAGGGGGGGGCCAGATGGGCCCCTTATTGGGAGAAAGATAGACGGCCCTTTATTGAGAGAAAGATAGACGGATGCTAGTACGATCGACTGATGGCCGGTCATACCCACCTGACATAATAACGCTTCTACGTTAACTAGTTGGGGCGGTTCGAGCGGAGTGCAATGAAGAGACCTTCTGTAGTAGATGGTGGTTCCCCCTTCGCGGTTGCCCTATCGTTCCTAACGAGACGGAGATTCGCGATGCACGGATCACGATTACATGGCTTCAGAAAAGTCTCTTGTACTAACAGGACGTCTATCTGGTGCGTGACCACGAAGTCGCACACTAGATGTATCTGCTTAAACAGCTAGTTCACGTTGAATGTATCGACAGTCAGAGAGACAACATATGTAATTTACAGAAAACACTATGGTCTAATGGTGCGTGTGCTGCATCTGCGGTCGCGGGTTTGATTCCTACTCGGAGTGAATATTGGTGTTTATACAAATTTTTAGTGATATAAAGTTGTAAACTAATCACGTCTCAAATGATCTACTATTTTAATTCGATTACTTTGAGAGTTATTCATGATTTTTCAAAATGTTCGATGTCTTCAATTTTAACATTTTTATTATTCTCTTTGGACCTACTGAAAAAGCTAGACTGTGGTAAACTAGGAAATGACATAATATATGTCATGATAATCGCACAATTGCATCTGAAAAATTTTGATACACGTCTTACCTTGTCAACGTCTCGCGAGACACTGACGAGTTCTCTGTGGACCGAATTTCGCTTGAATAATTAATTAAAAAAATAAGAGATTGAATAAAAAAAAACTATCGGGTAAAATGCCTCGAGAAATCAATGAACATTATTTTGGTAAAAGACCCAAAATGTTTAATCGCTTATTTTAGAAATAAAACCGAAAAATTGGAGATAAAAAGACGGAAAAGAGGTAACTTTGTGATTTTTTTCTATCGAGCCAATTTTATTAAATCATGTTTTCATCGGGTACATTCCCTGCAATATATCCTCAAAATTAACAATATTTTTTTTTAGATTTAAATTTCAATGTTTACTATTTCAATTCTAATAATGTGTTTTGTAGGGATACCTGGCCTTAAAACGCACCAACAGTATCTGTATATTAGACAGAGTAATATATAGTGTGTTCTTAAAAATTATTGACGAATGACTTTATATTTTTCATGAGGTAACGTTAGGTTCATCTCTTCCCACTATATTAAGTGCTAAGCTAAATCATGGTAAATTAATTTGTTACGTTGATTTTGAAAAATCATAATTTTTTAATCACATTATATTATTTGAAAAATGTATTGTAGTAAAAAAAATATTACCAATAAAATGTAATTTACTTATAACACTTTTAATAAAATTGTATCACTATAGTAGTAATTTTAATTAAAACAGTATTATTTTTAGTAAAACACTTTTTACTTTGATGTTTCCAGTAGGTATATTTAATTTTAACAGCAAACAGTTAAAAATTGTTTTTGGCTCGTGATTAAAAAGCTTTTTTTTGAATTTATTTAAACACAGAGATTAAACGATAGCATATCACAGAATTCATATAATTTTAATTGCCTCCCATTCAATAATCTAATGTTAACGATACCTGCTATTGTACATTACTCTCTCTCACAACACATTTGACAATATTAGGTGATTTAACTCTCATAATGTGAAAAGCACTAGTCTTTCTAATCGCTGTAAGATGATGATATTCTCTCCTAACATAGTTGACTTCATAAAGCAGGTACAGGAATTTAACTGTCATAATAAGTTCCGACCATCGCTCAGTACTTCATGGGGCTTTCCCAAAAGTACTTTGAACGTGCTGAACGACACCCGAACCCACTGGTGGCTTCCCCGGTGACGCTGTGATAGCCAACAGGGCTAACAGTATAGACAGAAAAAAAAATGTCATAATGTGTACAGCAACAATCTCTCTAATTGCCATAAGTTGATGATATTCCTGCTTTTCAGTATTTTCGAAGTTAAATTGCTATGATTCATAGTGGTTGGATGTTATACGTAGGAATATTTATTTACTTTTATTAAAAATAAATAAATATTGAATATCTATGATGTTGCACGAGTAAACAGTGTTCAAAAAGCCAGAAAACTTTACTGTCACGATATCAATAACAATTGCAGACTTCGTAAAAATGTTATATGTAACTTCTTATTAAATTGTTGTAAGATGTTGTAAGTCTTTTGTCCTACAAACATACCTCTTACTGAAATCGCAGTACCACACTTTAGATTTACATATCGTTGTTTTCATATATTTTGAGTTATGGCCTTCAATCGTTGATTAAATTTATGGATTATATAATTTATTTTTATTAACTTTATACGGAATATTATCATCATATGTGATATACTTCGTTTTTTTTTTATTATTAAATAATCAAATCATTTTCAATAAGAAAACTTATAAAAAATTTAAGCTTATAAACATTTTGTGTTTATGATCTATGACCAAAAAAACCGTTAATTATTTTGAATGACTTCAACAATATTAATTTATGTATATAAATAATTGTTATATTACAGATATGAGAGAATTATGTCCCACAGAAATATTAATCTAAATTAATTATTTAATTTATTCGGTAATAAGATAAATTGCCATTTAAATAATAGTTTTAATAATATAACTTCACTATTCACTAATTTGATTTCCTAATGTGACTGTTTCTCTTATTTCTTTGCAATATATAATATATACGTTTAGAAAATAAAATTATAATTCACTATTGAGAATAACTAAGACTCATAATAACCGCGTAAGATATATGCATGAATGCAAACCTTAAAAAAATATCACTAGAGATACAATAAATGGGTAAAATAAGACATCTTTAAGGCTAATTAATTTCTTATCGCGGAAATTGGTTAAGAACTTAATACATCTAACTAATGGATATAGGGTACACCCACACTCTAAACAATAATCTGTGTTTCATTACACAAAGAACTGTGTCTTGAAGAAATCAATTCCTTACGCCCTTATCAATTCCTTGAGTCAGCACTCGAAGCCTCTAACCACTAGACCGTCGTTTACACGTACGTAAACGAACCGAAATGAAAGCCACACGATAATTTTTCCACCTCAATTTACCTGGACTTTTATAACAAATATCTGACTGACTGACTGTCGGAATGAATGTCAGACAAAATGGTATTCATTTTTTATACCTGTTCTAAAATATATATTTTTTAATTTAATTATTTATTTCTAAGGTGAATTTGTAACTAAATATTATGTTTATCCTGTCCATCCATACTTGTCCATCTACCTGTTGCTAATATCAGACAAAAAATCAATGTTTTAATGTTTGTTATTATATCGCCTACAGAAATACATCATTTGTGAAAATTTCAACTGTCAAGCTATCACATTATTCATGAGATAAAGCTTAGAGGGACAGATGGACAGCAAAGTCTAAGTAATAGCGTTTTTAACCTCTGAGTATGGAACCCTAAAAAGCAAACCTTTAAATTAGATTTTTTTTAAGAAGAAATAAAACAAAACAATGTGATGTAATATTATGGCCTTTATTTTTATGCTATTGTTTATGTACATTAAATTAATGTATAATGTTAAGACTTGTTTCAGTAATACACAGTACTTGCATTTCAATGTTTAATATCCAATCATTTGTAATAGAATGGGCGAGAGCAGCCCTTACAACTCGTTTTATAATATTTTAACACTAATATTTAGGTGAGGGTAATTTACAATTCCATAACCAATTTACAGATGCTATTATTTATACCTCATAATAAGTTCTAATAATTAATAAAAGATTAAACATTATGTTAAAATTTTCTATGCTTCCAATTGTTAAAACATTTAACAGTAAATACTAAATATAAATAACATTCCATAATTAATTGCGTAGGTGGCGCTACTGTTGAAACTTATAAACTAATACATGTAAATTCCAATGTTTTTACCATTTAAATTATTATAAATAAATATGACTAACAATATATACTAATTACAAAGTTTTTATTTTTTTGTGTATCAGGCTATTAAAATGACATTTTGTCGCAATCATATAAAGGTCAATGACGCGACGTTGCGACGCAATGACCCGTGTGATTTTTGGTTTAGCAGTGACGCCTGAGGCATAATACTGAAGCGATATTTTTTAATATTTAGTCTTTAACTAATAATAATCGATAATGGATAATTTAAATAATGAAAGTTAAATAATGGTTAATTAAAAAATGTTAACTATTGATATGAATATACTTGGCAGGAGATGCATAAAGTTAGCGCGAGAAATCCTTCTTATCGAAATGTTTTTGACAAAAAAAACTGTTTAAACTTAAGGTCAACAAAAAATTATATCAACTATAAAAACTTATTTTTTTTAAATGCCATGTTTTTTGTTGTTATTATCCATATGATAAACACAGTTAAGTCAAAACAACGCTAGCTTCCATAACTTAAATCTTTCAAAATCAAAGCTCGATATTCGTTGTCAATCACATGAAAGATTAATAGGTTTTGTTGGATATAGATTGTTATAACAAAAAAAAAATTACACAAAACTATCTAAAAGTAATTTCTTTAACGAACAATATGTTTTTTTTTTTCAGATTATCTTATTAATTAGAATAGTCAAAAGAAACATAAAATAAAATCAAAGAATTTACCTATTACAGTAACTTTCACAATTGTTAAAATTAAAAAAAAAATTTAAGGGTAGACTAGCTTAAGATTTTTTTTTTAATTTCTTAGCCTGTGGTTAGCCAAAAGTTTAGAATTAGAATTCCTCGAGATAAAACGATCCCCTGCTGTTATACCGATTTTAGAACGCCATCTAGGAACTTTAAAGTGAAATTCGTGCTCCTCTTGTCAATTCTTACAAGTGTCTGTCAGTGTCATGGCGTTAGAAACAGTGTGAAAGATTTTATCGCAAAAAAATAAAAAATACTGTGTTATATCTAAGGTAAGCCAATATTTGACATTATGTTTTTTTAGTCTACATAGAGATTATATTATAGAAGTGTTTGTTTCAGTTGTTGTTACCAATAAACAAGGGAATTAACCATCATGCATTACAATAATTGAAAAGCATAGGTTATGTTCCGATGTTTTTTGTAACTTACCATTTGGGGTAAAACGATCCCTACTCAGGGTGGACAAAAGGATCATTTTACCCCATGCCTACCTAGCCAATCTTTTGTAGTTAAGTTTTAATAAAATTATATTTTTTGTTTTTTTATTTATGCCAACTAATTAATAATGTCATTATCATTATATTTTCATAATCCAACTTATGATATTATTTGTTGCTCAGAGTTGATTGTCAGAGATCTTTTTTTTTTTTTTTATACAAAACTAGGTTAATGCTTGACTACATTCCACCTGATGGTAAGTGAAATGTAGTCTTAGGTGGTAAAGCGCATTAACCTAGCAGCCTATTCACTCTCCTCTTGAAGACATCCACATTATATTTTGCCGGAAATACCGACGCAGGCAGATTGTTCCAGTCCTTCGCTGTACGCACTAAAAAAGATGAAGCATAGCGCTTCGTTCGGACAGGTGGAGTGTCCACAACGTTGGGATGGATACCCGCCGTGCGTCGGGACGTCCGGCAAAGGAACGGGGATGGGGGAATTAGGTCGTGCAATTCCTGCGCACACTCACCAAAATGTATCCTATAGAATACTGAGAGGCTAGCAATTCTACGCCTGTGTTCAAGGCTGTGGAATTTGGCGTCAAACAAATAAGGGTCGCCAATAAGCCTCTTTGCTCGCCTCTCAATTGAGTCCAGAACCGCAAGATGAGACTTTGCGGCACCAGCAAATATGTGACCAAAGTACTCTACACACGACCGGATCTGTGCTTGTATAATACAAGAAGCTGTCCCGGTGTAAAGTACTGTCGCACCTTCGCAAGTACGGCAAGCTTTCCTGCAGCTGCTCTTGCTCTGGACTCAATGTACCGACCAAAATTGAGGTTCGAGGAGATCTCTAAGCCTAACAACTAAAGCCAGTCACTGTATTCCAAGGATACATTCTGGAAAGTAGGAGCCAAGGTGAAGGGGCTCCTTTTGGCGGTGAACAAACACGTCTGCGTTTTGGTGGCGTTGAATTTGACAAGATTGGCATTGCCCCATGCGGAGACTGCCTGAAGTTTGTCATTCAAACGTTCCACCATGGCTTCTCTTTCAGATTGTACTTCATCTCTACTAGCCCGAGAACTTGGCAGATATCTTTCTACAACTGTGCTGTCGTCTGCATACCCATAGATACTGGGCTTCAGCAGATCGTTAATGTGCAGCAGAAAAAGAGTTGCAGAAAGAACGGACCCCTGAGGTACACCGGCATTTATTGTCAAGGGTTCCGAAGAACACCCGTCGACAACAACACGGAGAGATCTCTGGCTCAAAAAGTCCGTTATCCAGCCAATCAGATCAGGAGATATACCGTACGCTGAAAGCTTGCTTAAAAGGCTCACATGCCAGACCCTGTCAAAAGCCTTCGAGACGTCCAGAGAGACGGCGACCGCTTCTCCGTTCCTCTCGATGGCTTCGCCTAAAATGTGTGTTGCGTACGCTGAAGGTCCCCAGTAGACCTATTTCGGCGAAATCCGTACTGTCGGTCACTGAGGAGATCGTTACCTTCTACGTTCGCTAGAAGCCGCGAGTTCAATACACGCTCCATAATCTTGCAGAGTATGGAGGTGATTGAAATGGGCCTATAATTGGCAGGATCGGCATGGCTGCCTTTTTTGGGCACGGGTTGCACGTTGGCAAGCTTCCAGGATTCCGGCACTTTTCCAGTCTTGAAAGAGAGGCGATACAGACGTGTCAATACAGGAGACAACTCACCTGCGCATGTCTTGAGCAGAATGGCTGGCATACCATCAGGACCACTGGCTTTATTCACATCTAAACGACACAATGTTCTCCATACCTCTTTGTTCGTGATGCGGATTTCAGGCATCGAAATACCGCAGTGAGGAAGATGTTCTGGAGAAGCATTGCCAGTGTCTAGATGCGAATTCTCAGCAAACAGAGAAGCAAATACATTCGCTTTCTCTGTTGCTGTGTGGGCCAGGGATCCATCAGGCTTCAGCAGAGCAGGCAGTGAGGGTTGGCAGAAGTTCGACTCGATCGCTTTCGCAAGAGACCAGAAAGCTCGACTGCCAGTTGGTCTGACAGAGAGCTTTTCGCCATTCTTAACGATCCGATCAAGACGAGCCTTCCGCAATGCCTTTTTGTAGGACTTGGCAGCTTGGTTAAAGGCTCTCTTCTTCGAACTTACATCCGGAGTTTTGCGGCTTCGAGCATCAGCCCAAATGAGGTATGCCGAATGTTTTCGGTATAGAGATCTCTTATAGAGATAAGCCCACATTTACTAACAAGACAAAATATTAAAGTCAAGTGCAATAATATAATATTAATAACGAATTTTATTTTTATTGCATAAAATATGCGGTAGTTAATAAATGGCTCTGTTTTTTTAGGAATTATGCTGAGAAATTACATCCGGAAAACTACACGCCAGAACTGGGATGGAAACAAAATGATTAAAGCCATAGATGCCGTAAAACAGGGTATGCCATATAAAACTGCTTCTAAACAATTTTCAGTACCAGTTATGGCACTCAAAAGAAGAGTCAAAGGAAAAAACGTGTACGCTGTGGGGGGCATCAAAACTTTGGGGAGTATTAAAAAAGTATTCACAGATGATCAGGAGCTGGAGCTGGTACAACATATTCAAGATAATGAAGAAACTATGTACGGATTTACGGTTGATGACATTCTTAAATTTGCTTTTGAGATAGCTGAAAGAAACCAAATAAAACACCCATTTTCTTTTACATCCCGTAAAGTTGGTAAAGACTGGCTGAGAGGGTTTCGACAAAGACATCCTAATATCACTCTGCGTGCTCCGGAGTCAACGTCTGCGGCACGAGCTCGAGCTTTTGACAAGCTGATTGTTTACAAATTTTACAGTAATTTACAAAAAGCACATGAGAAACACCCATTTCCTCCTCATCGCATTTTTAATGTTGATGAGACCAGCTTAAACACCGTTCCGACCAAAATACTAAAATTTTTGCCAAAAAAGGGCGTAAGCAAGTAGCGAGAATAACTTCTGCTGAAAGAGGTGATTCAACTACAGCGGTTATTTGCGGATCGGCTGGAGGAAACTTCATACCACCAATGTTGATTTTTCGCCGTTTGCGAATGAAATTAGAATTAATGGACGGGACTCCACCAGGCTCCGTACACGCTTGCAATCCATCCGGCTGGATGAATATTGAGGTCTTTTCTCAATGGTTTGACCATTTTTTGGCCCATACCAAACCATCTGCAGACGATCCCATTCTGCTGATACTGGACGGCCATCTATCTCATACCAGAAATTTGGATGTCATAATAAAAGCAAGAGAAAATAATGTCACAATTTTGTGTTTGCCCCCACACTGCACGCATAAACTTCAACCACTTGATGTTGCCGTAATGTTTCCACTGAGCGTGTACCACAACCAGGCTTTAGAAAAGTGGATGAATAATAATACGGGTCGTGTAGTCACAGCTTTTCAAATAGGTAAAGTTATTGGAGAAGCGTATTTGAAAGCTGCTGTACCTTTAAATATTATCAAAGGATTTGAAAAATGTGGAATATGCCCGTACAATCCTGATGTTTTTAATGATGCAGACTTTGTTGCTGCAAATACGACTAATCAAGAAATGATAAACGAAATCATGGACCCCATAAATACAGTACCTGATAGTATCCAAGTCGTTGATAACAACGTACAGCGGCCAGGTACATCCAGAACTCCTACCCCTGTTCCTGATCCGTTAATATGTGTAACAGTTGAGACACCAATCATTCGAAATACAGAGTCACCTTCTATCTTATCAGCCTGTGCAGCGTACGAACTAGGAGAGAACAACGAACATCTGGAAGCACCTAGAAGAAGCCACCTAGAAGAAGCTACAACACCACCACTTCCCACACCTACTGAATTGACTTCTAACGACACTTCGGACATAGATATCTTTGCATCACCAATTCCGTCTACATCTTTTAGCATTCCTCCACGCCAGATTCGACCTTTGCCTAAAATGACAGGAGAACGTAGTAAAAAAAATATCAAAACTCGGGTCTCAACTACAACAATCCTTACAAGCACACCTTATAAAAAATTCTTAGAAGAAGAAGTGAACAAAAAAAAGAGAAAGAATCCAAGAAAAACAAAAGCAATATATTAACTAAAACCAATTCTAAAATAAAAAAGATGAAAAAGGGAAAAAACGAAAGGTTACCGAAAAATTCAAGAAACCAAAACCTAAAAAAACCAAATGTACAGCAAGTGATTCATCTTCAGAAGACAAAAATGATGCTGAATGTTTGTTCTGTAATGATATGTTCTCAAATAATACAAGAGGTGAAGGATGGATCCAATGTTGTATCTGTTTGAGGTGGGGCCACGACGCTTGCGCTGGTGTTGATCCAAATGATGCTGACGAATTCACATGTGATTTTTGTGTTGATGATAGATTCGCTTCAGTACGAAAAAACTTAAGACTGTAAAGCCTGATATGAGTTCCATTTATTACCCTAATTAAGCTAGCTTAATTTAAACTTAGAAAACGATGAAGAGTGTCAAATGAATAGATACTAGTTATAAAGAGAGCTTTATTTAAAAAAACCAATTATAATTATTATTATTGTAAAACCAACTATTACACTAGTTAATAAGACAGCACTGATTGTTTGTTATTCTACTAAAATGACAGTGTCATAAATAGTAGTTATTTAATTAAGAGTATTAAGTATTTGTTAAAGATTTTATTTCGAAACTTTATTAGGGCGAAAAGCCAGTGATACTACTTGTGAACTTGTTTTTTCAGAATACGATAGTTAATATTTAAATTGATCAAAAACATCTATAATAACTGCTAAGTTACTAATATTTATGAGGATTAAGAATACGCTGTAATGTGATTACCTTATGAAACAACTGTTTTTTGAGATTGAATTAATAATAAAACAACTAATAATATTTTTGCATGTGTTTTTTTTCACAAAAAAAATGTGTACGGGGTAAAATGATCCGGGGATCATTTTGCCCACTGCCAGGGGATCGTTTTGGACACAGGGGTGTACAAAATGATCCTTTAGTAGACTTTCACAAAAACATTAACCTAAATGATTTCTAATGACATATGCAATCAAACTCTTACTAATTTTGTAGTTCGATTGAATAGCTACCTCTTAAATATTTTAAGTGTAATAAAAAGTTATATACACTCGTTTTACAGTTCTTTTCCCTTAGGGGGATCATTTTGTACCACCTTCCCCTAAGTACTCAACTTTTCAGATCAGACAACCTTGCCTTGCCAAGATGATACTATTTAGTTACCTACTAATCTTAACATGATATTTGAATTTTGATTATAATCTAACTTAATTGTCAAAATAAAATTTTGTAGATAATGCAAAACCGGTGTAAATCTGAACATTAGGACCTCGATATATTCAATACAAGTAAGTTTATTTGCATTTCTGAATGTAAATAAATTCCTTTATTATTATGTAACTTGTCCTAATATCAACAATTAATTATAAAGTCTACCTAAAAAATGCACTAATCTTTCGCAAATTATACGCTATAAGTATTTTCACGGCATCGTCGAGAAAAAGCATACAAACTTTGTTTTTACCAAGTATTTTCTTTGCACTGGTATTTTTGAGTCAGACAAAAGGATTTACTAAACGCTCCTCCACCCTTAACGTCTGTTCATAAAACACAAAAAGAGGTCAACGCCTTCACTCGTATTTATTTAAATAGAGGTACAATTCATAAAACTGAGTGCATTACGTTTAACATATTTTTAACATAACATAATAACAGTGACATTATTGTCGTGGAATGTTCTTGTAGGTTTCGTATATATAGCTTTTAAAATTCTTCAATAAATAATTTTAACAAATTTTTCATGAAATGTCTATAATAATATATAGGTTGTCATCTCAATCATATGCTTTAGTATAGATTAAATTGACATTAATATTATATAGGCTACAATAAAACTTATTTTATATTTTAACTAAGTATTTTATAGGTGGTAGAGCCTAGCTGTAGTTATCTGGCTGCAGCTCGTATTGGGCTGGCTCGACCGGGGAAGGACCACCCTCTCACAGAAGACCGACGTGTAGTAACCAAATTCATTTGGTTATGTTTCGTCGGTGAGTGAGAGAATCCGGAAGCCCAACCCCCCCCCCCCCCCCCTCCACGCCAAACATGAAAGCGATGCCTAAAAGAAAAATACCCCAGGAGGGTACCGGCTTTGATGAAGCCGGGGACCCCCTCCCCGAGCAAAATCGGGGAAATGATTCTCGGATTTTGCTCGGGCTGCCCGTCGTATCTGGGGCGGGCAAAGTATCGCCTTTTGTGTTTTTAGAGGGCAAACGACGAGTCAACGCAGCGGCACCCCGACCCACTTTAACTGTGGACTTTTGCAACATCCGGGGACTTCATTCCAACTTGAACGCCGTCCACCATCATCTAGAGACGGCGCAGCCGGCCTTGTTGTTTCTGACGGAGACGCAGATATCTCAACCTAGCGACACAGCGTACCTATCATACCCCGGGTATAAACTAGAACATCATTTTATACCACACGCCGGGGTATCTGTGTTCGTAAGGGACGATATCTGCTACCGTCGCCTTCAGGTTTTTGAAGGTCGGGACCGGTCTGTACTCTCGCTGCGCGTGGACATGGACGACCATGTCAGAGTCTACGCGTGCCTCTACAGGTCCCATAGTGGTAATGCAGAAACGGATCAACTCTTAGGCCATGTTCAGGCGAAGATTGACGATCTGCTTTCACAGACTCCCTCCGCCGAAGTCGTAGTCCTCGGGGACTAAACGCGCATTATACCGATTGGCTAGGGTCACGTGCCACCGACTACGCGGGGAGATCTGTGTTTGACTTTGCTCTGGCAAATGGTCTGTCCCAATTGGTAAAGACGCACACTCGTCTACCGGACGTGGACAGCCATATACCCTCTTTGTTAGATCTTCTGCTGACTACACATCCCGGAAAGTACCAAGTCACTGTCGAGGCTCCCTTAGGGTCCTCTGATCATTGCTTGGTACGGAGTGTAGTGCCCATGGAACGCCCAGCTCGCACAAGACCTGCGACTCGACGCGTTTGGCACTACAAGTCAGCGGATTGGGATGGAATGCGATCCTTTTTTGCATCCTACCCATGGGGGCCGATTTGTTTCCCTTCCAATGATCCTAGTGACTGCGCTGCGGCTGTAGCTGATGTGATACTTCAGGGCATGGAACTATTTGTACCAAGCTCTGTGGTACCACTTGGTGGCAGATCGCGGCCTTGGTTTGATGCGTCTGTCAGGGCTGCAGCAGCTGACAAACGGCAGGCTTATCAGGCTTGGGCTAATGCGTTAGTCACTAAGGATCCGAACTCTAAAGTTCTGAAGAGGAAATATAATCGTGCCTCCAGATTCTTCAAACGGAAAATCGCTAGAGCAAAGTTCAAGCATGTCGTCAAAATCGGGGATCAGTTGGCAAAGTACCCACCTGGCACGCGCAAGTTCTGGGCGCTTTCCAAAGCCAGTCTGGGAAACTTCTGTCGCCCGTCCCTACCGCCATTGCACACTGGGAACGACTCTTTGGCCCACACGGCAAAAGAGAAAGCCGATCTCTTGGGCACTCTTTTTGCCTCAAACTCGACTTTGGACGACCAGGGGAGGGCACCGCCTATCATCCCGCGGTGTCCGAGCTTTATGCCGGAAATAGTTTTTCGGCAAAAACTCATCCGAAAAACCCTCCTTTCCTTGGAAGTTCATAAGTCGAGTGGGCCAGATGGTATCTCTCCAGTTGTGCTACGAACATGTGCCCCTGAGTTGACACCAGTGCTAACGCGTCTATTTCGGTACTCTTACTTGAAAGGCGTAGTCCCGGTCTCATGGAAGCGTGCCCTTGTCCATCCGATCCCTAAAAAAGGCGATAGCTCGGACCCAGCTAACTACAGACCCATCGCCATTACCTCTCTTCTCTCCAAAGTAATGGAGAGCATCATCAATAAACAGCTCCTAACCTACCTCGAGGATCACCAGTTGGTCAATGACCGGCAATATGGCTTTCGCCATGGTCGATCGGCTGGTGATCTTCTGTTGTATCTTACACACCGTTGGGGAGCTGTTATTGAAAGCAAGGGAGAAGGTCTGGCAGTTAGTCTGGATATGGCGAAAGCCTTCGATCGTGTATGGCACAGGGGGCTTCTTTCGAAGCTACCTTCCTATGGGCTTCCCGAGAGTTTATGCAAGTGGATCACCAGCTTCCTCACTGGGCGGAGCATACAGGTCGTTATCGACGGTTTTTGCTCGGACCCTAAGCCCGTGAACGCTGGTGTACCCCAAGGCTGCGTGCTATCCCCAACTCTGTTCCTCCTGCACATCAATGATATGCTGGATATCTCCAACATACATTGTTATGCGGATGACAGCACTGGGGATGCGGTATATTCCGGCCGTGCAGGTCTCTCTCGGGAAAACGTCGACGAGTGCCGAAAGAAACTTGTGTCTTCTATAGAGACTTCCTTGGGGTTGATCTCTGAGTGGGGTGAACTGAACCACGTACAGTTCAATCCCCTGAAGACACAAGTTTGCGCGTTTACCACTAAGAAAACCCCATTCGTCGTATCACCGCTCTTCGAGAGCACTCCCCTCATTGCCTCGCCAAGTATCAGAATACTGGGTCTCGACATTTCGAGCGATTGTCAGTTTCGCGGTCATCTGGAGAGCAAGGCCAAGTTGGCCTCGAAGAAATTGGGAGTGATTAATAGAGCGAGGCAGTATTTCAAACCTGGCCAAAGACTTGCGCTCTATAAGGCGCAGGTCCGGCCACACATGGAGTACTGTTCTCATCTCTGGTCAGGATCACCCCAATATCAGCTTCTACCACTTGACCGCGTACAACGGAGAGCCGTTCGGATTGTCGGGGACCCGGTGCTCTGCGAACGGCTAGACTCTTTGGCATTGCGTAGAGACGTGGCTTCCTTGTGCGTCTTCTACCGCATTTACCACGGGGAATGTTCCGAAGAACTTTTCGATCTGATGCCTGCCGCCGAATTTCATCACCGCACAGCGCGCCATCGCCTCCAATATCATCCTTACCACCTGGATGCGTGGCGATCCTCTACTGTGCGGTTTTCAAGGACATTTTTCCCACGTTCCACTCGCTTGTGGAACGAACTCCCTTCGGTGGTATTTCCAGATCGATACGACATGGGTACCTTCAAAAAAGGCGTTTACTCCTTCCTACATGGCCGGCAACACTCTTGTAAATCCTCGGATGTTGCAAGAGTTCATGGGCGGCGGTGATCACAAGCCATCTGTGACCCGCCAGCTCGTTTGCCCTCCTCTAACATAAAAAAAAAAAAAAAAAAAAAAAAAAAAAAAGTACTTACTACTTACATATGTAATATAGTTCGGAATGGAAGCTAGCGACACAACTTTCATGTATTATTTATTTTTATTCATTTATTTATTTATTCATGTACCATTAAATTAAAAAATCAATAATAAGATAGTGCTTAGATCTTTAAAACTAAACAACGGATTTTGATGCAGTTTTTTTAAGTAGATAGAGTGATTCAAGAAAAAGGTTTAAATGTATAATAACATCCTTAATATATTAGAGAACCACTGATAATTTCAAGATTTCTAATGTGAAGTCGTAAACGAACACTTTGTTTTGCGCTTACATTGCAAACGCTGGCTGAACTCTACGAGATAGATCAAAATCATGTACTAAGTATTGTATACCTTAAAAAGACAAGAAAATCTGCGATGTTATATGTTTATCTCTTAGGGATAACCCACAATAGCCAATTTTTATCCTTTACTTTATACGAGAAATAGTGGCTTATTTACGAAGCGATAGTAACCAATATAGCTTTAATCTTCATCTAATTAAGTACCTTAAAATACATGTTACATTTAATATAGTACAGCATAGTCCGTTACAAAATGTAATTTAAATGAATATTTCCGAATATAATATTATAGATTTAAAATATAGGGAGATCCCGTTTGCAGCGGTATGGTCTGTCCGGCGCCTTATGGTACGGAACCGTGCAAACCGTCTTAAAAATGGCTTTGTGAAAGTTCAGTGTTGAAAATTTTGTTACTGCATATATCTAACTGAATGTCTTATGCATATTATTAAGCATTTAAAATAAATCTTTTTTTTTAAATAAAACCAGACCTGCAAGTTGATGGTCAAAATAACGTCGGTTGTGTAACTCAGAGTTCCTCAAGTTTACATAGTCATATTTCAATTACTTTCAATGAAAATCTATTAGTGTGATATACGGTTAGAATGGTTATTAAGTACTGTAAGTTAAAAAGTATTTAAATGGACGTTTAAGTAAAAACAAATCAGGTATACAAAAACATTAGAGGTATATATGATATACTGTATCTAATATTGTGTCCTTATTAAAAACTGTATATAGATTTTTGACAGTGAACGATGTCTGCCGATGTCATAATTTTGATTGTATCACTTAAAATCAGTCATATAGAAGCCAATACAAAAAAGGGAAAAGGGAATTGTTTCACTACGAATTTAACGCGTGCGAAGCCTCGGGAAAAAGATAGTTTGTATATAAAACGAATGCGCAAATTTTGAAGTTCTTCAAGTTTGTCAAGTAGTTCCTCACCTACATCTAAGTAGCAGACGTCGGCATAGTCAAGACGAGGAAGGAGAAGGGTTTTGTGCTAGCATTATTTTAGATTGTAATTCTCCTACCGCATGAGAGAGTGAAGAGAGTAATGTATTCTTCTACTAACTTTTTCAATTCCTGGTGTCCAAAAGAGATCACAGTCCATAATAATGCCTCATTTTTCGATTTCTCAGTCAGTGGTAAAGATACCATAAAAAAACATGGTAACAGTATACTGTCAATTTTGTTGCGCAATTGTCGACTGCCTATTTGCAAAACTAAAGATTTTAAAGGATTTATTTCTCTATTTGTCCCATTCTTTAATCCTGTTAAGGTCTCAATTAAACCCTTAAATAGTTTGAGTTTGAATAGTTTAATATTGAATTAGGGATGCATAAAGTTAAAGCTGCAAATCATGTGCAAGACGGTAGTGACAAGAAATAACTTTAGAGATTTTGTTAATAAATAAAGACAAAAGAAGAGGAGATAATAAGCCGCCTTGCGGAATACCTGCAGAGATTTTTGCCCAATCTGAGTAGTCCCCATCCATACAAACTCTCTGCCGACGTCCACGATAAGAGTTAAACTATTTAATTACTGAAAGTGAGATATTAAGAAGGCAAAGAATACCCAGCAATATACCCAGCAATAAACAATCAAAATAACTGAATTAAATCAAGTAATAGGAGAACAAGAAGTAGGACAAGAAATATTACGTATTTTTAAAGTATCGTATACTAAAGTAGCTAGCGTATCTTCGATCTTATGCTTTGTAATATGATTAAAATAGTATATTACTTTTAGACTTATCCAAGCTTCGTCAACTATTTCAATATGGGATGCAATTAATGTAATAATCATAATGTGAATTTAATAAAGCAGTGATTTTATTAAACTATCATTACCTAAAATACATCTTTTTCGTAAAATCTCTATTAATATATTTCACAACAGTTATATTTATGGAATAATTATTAAAGTTTTGAAAATATCTATAAACATGTATAGCCATGTTAAGCTTATTTGAATGTGTATCAATATAGAATGAAAATAAACCGATACGGGTAGGGATTCAAACCCGCGCCTCTGGGAAACCTTCCCGTCGCTCTTTCAATTAATCTACCGGATCGCATTCCATATGTTCCATATATTCCATATGTCTTTATAGAATAGGCCATTCTATTTATAAATATTTTCAAAACATAAATTTCATTCTAAATAACAATTTTATTACAATGTTAAAAAAATATATGTCCAATTTGTATTTAGAGGAATTCTAAAGTATAACGAAAGGCTAATTCAAACTTTTATTTAAATTTATAAATTGTATTATAACTTGTGTAGGTTTGAGGTACGAATTAAATATTTACGATTTTGTACTACATAATTAATTTTGGCGTTTTGAATTCACCTATTTGAGTTTTGAAAATTCTGTTCATAAACGCTCATCTGCAGGTAATTATATTTATGGTTACTTTGTAGTAAGACTTATATGTAAATATAATATTTTATCGACATGTTAATAGATTAAGAGAAAAAATATTTTTCTGGTTGGATAATTAAATTTTCTCTTAATTTAATTATCCAATCAAAAAAGCATCTAATTTATTTTTTTTCACAGATTATAAGATAAAAAAATATTTTGGAAAACGTACCAGAAAATGGTCAATGACTACATTAATCAATGACCTACCAGAAGGTTTCGAGAAAAAATACGTTACAAAGATTCAATATGAAAAGTCATTAAAGGATTCAATATTGTATAGATGCTTGTAAGTGTACAATATGTGATAAGTATATAAGTAAATGATAAATAATATACCATACGACCTATGCTTGTATACAGTTACTAAGATATAAATATTGTACTTTATTGAAATAATACCTATCTATTAACGAGAGATCTGTCTCCCTACAGGCTACTCAATAGTTTGGCGGAATATTTATTTGGTAAAATGTGTGTATTATATATAAATCAGTATAATGTGTATAAGATGTCAAAACAGAGAAGTATATGAAATATATTCTATTTAGTAAGTGCGTGCTAAGAAAAATATTGAAAAATCACCCACCCTCCTAACTGGTGCTTTAAATATATATTTAAATTTATTTCAAATAATCTAGGTAATGCGTAAAGATAATATTTTTCTAGTTTTACAAAGCTAAATCCATATTTGAATAAAGTACAACGACTTAACTAAATGATTAGTCACTCAAAATGCATGAGCAAATTAAGAATTTATTCTTCAAATTATATACATTTCAATGTTTTTATTGTTACAGGAAATTATCAATTCAAATTAGAAAGTAAATTTAACTCGAAGGGATGAATTTGATTTTCATCTAAAAACAATTTTATATACAAAATATATTAATACTCATATATATTTATTCACTATAGATTTTTTACTATATGGTTTCTAAATAATATAATGATTTTAAACGGTATTTGTAGTAACTATTTATTTAGATAACAAAATTACTTAATGAAATGAATAGATACAAAATATGCATGTTACAAAGAACAATACAACATATGCAAAAGTGTTTCATTGGGTGTTGGTATATTTATATTTGATGTTATGATAATTTATGATTCTAATTTTAGTCAATATAATACTTGAATCAGTATGTTGTCACAAGATAATGTACAGTAAAAACAAGGCAAGGACTAACACTATAAAGTTTATATTTATTTTTGCAAAAAAAAACAGCAAATAATCCTTAACAGATTACATATAACAGAAACATAATTTTCTAAAATAAAAAAATATAACAGTAATCATAATATGGTCCACTTCCGACCACATAAAAACATTTCGTATATCCTTCATTATTTTAATTAATACTATTTATCTTAAAAAAATCTTATTAAGAATATATTTGATGATAAAAAGTGAAATAAAAAATATATAACAAATATTCCATGATATTGTGTAATAAACGGGAAAAAATATAATTAAATATTTATTTATTTAAACGCGTTAACTTCTGAGGGGCTATACCTTGAATTTATATGAAAAAAAAATTTTGATAACACATTTTTAAGAAAGATTATCTTCTGTATAACATGACATTGTGATCCTAAAAAATGTGTTCGAAAATGTGTTTAATATAAATGTAGCAAAGGATTGGCGTCTAAGAAAAAAATGCTATTTCTTTTTCGGTCCGACCAATATTTCTGCACCAAAGGTATGCAAATATGTGTCCTTTTTATACATGAGAAAAATAGTAGTAGTAATAAAATGAAATGAACATGATCCTTATTATAAAATGGTTCAAAGTAAAGAGTTCTTCCTATGCGGCTATACATAGTACCAGATCGGCAACAGGAATATCTACGGAAAATATTCATAGTCTTGTTTGTAACATCTCCCTCAGAATGATATTTAAGAGACTGTAACTTAGAAATTTATGTATGAAAAGTTTTATTATTAACCGGACGTTAAAATCTCGTTGATATAAATACAAACTGACACTATTTAGTTATCTATATATAAATTTTTCGAAAATTTTAATTGTGTTGTTGTCTGTTTTCTGTTTTCTGTATTGAAAGTAAGTTTTAATTGTCCATTTTCGATTTCGATTTAAATTCGAATCGAGTATTGAGATGTGTTCGGCACAAATCGGCAAATACATAACAGAGCTATAGAATCTTGATAATCTTTTAAGAAAGTTTCTTAATTCATATTTTTAACCTACTACTATAAATACAAATTAACAATTTGAAGCAGTCTAGAGTTGTACATCACTTGAAAAATATTTTTACATCATCATAGAAAAACTTCAAGGTACTAAATACGTAATAAGTATGTACTTAATATTTGTTCAATTTAATAGTTTTAACGCTTTATATATAGATTTACGTTTATAAAAATGTATTCGATTTACGTTTATGAAAATGTATTCGAAAGACAGTACAAAGTATTTTTTAAACGAATACATTCACGGCCCACTTTTGAAATATGGAATTTTGACCAAAAGTAACATACGTTTAGAGGTTACGTTACATAAACCTCTTTATGGGAACTATGTTGGATTAACACAAGAGCAAATGTCAGCGCCTTCACACGAACGATGGCTCTACAAAGAGTTTTGTAGTGTATATAAGTCCTTGCCCAGTTATTTCAGAGCATATAGAGAAAATAAACTGGTTTCATTTATTATACTTATATTTGATCTTTTATAAGTATATAATATATATAATAAAAATATATTTAAATCATGGGGTTGCAAAATAAATAGTCTTCAATTTCTTATGGAAACCATCTAGACCTAGGCATAGTCTTAACTTATAACGTTTTTATTTATACAAAATCTCGCCTATATTAGATACGTTTTTTAATTGATTAAGAGTCCATAAATTTATATTTTTGAATCTATATTATTTTATATATATAAGTTAATATCATATTTCACTCTTCTTACTCAAATGCATATTAGTAAATGGAAGCCACGTAATACCAGCGTTGAGAGTATTGTTTTATTTGTATTATTGTCATCGTTACAATTCTCATCACTTACGTAATTTGCCCTATTATTTTTTATTCTATTTTATATCAAATTGAGTAATAATTTCAAAAAATGAGAATGCACATTAATTTGATTATGTTATAGTAAATTAATAAAAAAAATATAAATGATGCTAATTTAAATCAATAAAAATTTGTTAATGTTACCTATTTTTCCAAAACAGATAACAGTTAATTGAAATGTACTGTTCATCGCTTTTCCAATGATTTTAGTAACAATCAGCTTGGAATGGTAATTTAGTTTAACATAATGAATATTTAAATGTCAAGTTTATCTTGACAGTGACGAAGTTCAAATTGTAATGTAAAGTTTCGGCTTCCGCTTTCATTCTGAAAGTCGTTATTCAAACATTTTAAATATTAGATTGCCGTCTTGGCTCACTCTCGTAAGCCTTAAGAATAGCCAAGTTCAGATAATGACTGTATGTAATAATAAAAGTTAAAAAAAACACTTATAATTTTTATAGTTTTTTATACAACTTACTTGTATAGAAAAAAAATATTATTATAGTTTGCTACGTTAAATTGCATAAAATTATTAAAGTTCGTTTTTTTTAATTCTTTTCTTTTAAAAATAAAATTTGATAAAAATCAGTAGTATAATAATATCTAAATGGCACGTAAACATAAGTATTTTATCAACAAGAACACCTTCCTACCATGTATACTAAATATTTTATCAAGTTAATAGCTAGTTTAGATTTTTTTTATTCTATTTACATTAGAACATACTACCCCAAGATACATACGCCACTAAATTGCAGTCTAGTTATTGTGGTCTAGGAATGTCTTTTGGAAATTAGTAAATTTGAGATCGAAATGAAAAAATCATGTATTATCAGCGGTGACAAAGAGATAACTAGATTATTTGAGTATCTCGGTGAGGCTGCTGATATGGTTTCACATCATTACCCTTCATTGCAGCTCATCTTTCTGGGAGACTTCAATGCCTGTTATCAAGTCTGGCTGTTCCCGTACCGAAAGACTGACCATGCTGGAACTTGCTTTGTACTCTTTTAGCTGGTGAGCCAAGTGACAAGGGTACCAGATGTAGAACACCATACAGCCAATTGCCTGAACCTTATGCCGACAACTGATCCGCACAGGTATCGGATAGAGGTGACCTGACCTTTGGAAACCTCCGGTCACTGTCTGGTGAAATCTGTGTTTACCTACTCCCCACCACCACTCGAACCACATGGTGTTAGGCCAGTATAGAAACACAAGTCAGCAGATTGGGATGAGATGCGGCACTTTATTGCGACTTTTCCTTGGCAGTAGGTCTGCTTGTCTTCTTTGGATCCGTCGTGTTGTGTGGATGCCATAACCGATGTGTTGCATCAAACAATGAAGTATTTTATTCCTTTTGCTGACGTACCCATCGTTGGCAAAGCTCGCCTATTTAATGCGAATGTCGTCATATTGAAGACCGCAAAACATTCGGCATACCTCATTTGGGCTGATGCTCGAAACCGCAAACTCCGGATTTAAGTTCAAAGAAGAGAGCCTTCTGCCAACCCTTACTGCCTGTTCTATTGAAGCCGGGTGGATCCAGGGATCCATCCAGGGCCAGGGCTAAGCCAGGGCTTATACAGCAATAGAGAAAGCGAATGTGGTTGCTTCTCTGTTTGCTAATAATTCGCTTCTAGACACTGGCAATGCTTCTCCAGCACATCTACCTTACTACGGTATTTTGATGCCTGAAATCCGCATCACGAACAAACGTCTGATCGGCTTGGTAACGGACTTTCTGCGCTAAAGATCTCTCCGAGTAGTTGTCGACGGGTGTTTCTGGGAACTCTTGACAATAAATGCCGGAGTACCTCAGGGGTCCGTTCTTTCTACAACTCTTTCTGCTGCAAATTAACGATCTGTTCAAGCCCGGTATCTATGGGTATGCAGACGACAGCACAGTTGTAGAAAGATATGTGCCGAGTACTTGAGCTAGTAGAGATCAAGTATAGTCTGAAAGAGAAGCCATAGTGCAACGTTTGAGTGACAAACTTCAGGAAGTCTGAGCTTGGAGCAATGCCAATCTTGTCAAATTCTACGTCACCAAATTACAGACGTGTCGTTCACCGCCAAAAGGAGCCTTTTCACTTTGCCGAGGTTCAACAGTATTTTACAGCGGGATAGATTGTATTATACCAAGCACAAATCCAGCCGTGGTACTCCACATACGACTGGATCACAAAGTGGTCACATATTTTTTTTTGATCTTGCGGTTCTGACTGCGGTACAACGAATGACTGGAACAGCGTGCCTGTCGACGCAGGCAAAGGCGGACGTCTTATATACTGACGTATTTTCCGCTAAATACTATGTGGTTGTCTTCAAGAGAAGAGTGGATAGGTTGCTAGGTTAATGCGCCTTACCACCTAGACTACATTTCTACTTTCCCTCAGGTGGAACGTCGTCAAGCCTAGATAGTATAAAAATAATAATAAAAGTAATTAGAACAAATTTTACAGATGCAATCTTATAATTATATATTAAGATTGTTAGGTCCTTTTTCCGATAAAAGAATTTTTAACTTTCATTTAACTTAATTGATTTAACTAAAATGATTTATGTATACTTAAAAGTAAGTTAAAGTAATGTAAAGTATGGTAAAGTAAGTTTTGTAATTAAGTTTGCAATATTGAAATAGTCACATATTAATGACTTTTTGAAATCACGGCAGTTATCAAAAAAAAACCTTATTTGCTAATCACAAAGTTCAAAGAAAGGGACGTGAAGTTGTTCATTGACAATAAAGACGACGTTTTTTGTTTGTTGGAAAAAATATGCTTAAAAAAACGGAATAAAAAATGATGAACATTTTAATTTTTTTATTCAAGAAAAATGATTAAGAATACAATAAAAAGTTTTGTATACTACAAAAGTATAAATAATTGACTTTTCAAGTTGAAAATATTTAGAATGCGTAATAATTCATGACAAATTAGCATTCTGTTTATCAGAATTTTTATATAAATATTATTTATTGTTAATTTATACACTATGAAGTATAATATCTAGGTCTAGGTTGAGTTATTTATTATAACGAAGGCTTTAATTAGTCGGATTTATTTGAATTTTTGGATACCTTAGACCTTCAATAGCTTCTTAATGGCAGTATGGGCCTTTAAAAATATTCCTGCAAGTTAAATAAAAAACTTTTATCACGTCAAAAAAATCTTAAAAGTAATCAAATAATGGTTCCGGTTATAAAATATATTGTTGTGCATAAAATACAAAAATATAAAATGTATGCATAATATACAAAAATAATTTGACAAGAAATAATAATTTTCAAATTGTTTACAAATTTATAAAAGTTTTGCTTATAACTTTTTCCATTTGTTATTATTATATGTAATATTTTTTAAAAGAAATTTAATTTTTGCCCAATTAACAAGATTCATAGACATGAAGGATTCGTGCAAAGAGTCCATTATTATCTCACTTATGCTCACCATAATTGTTATAACTGAGTGTAATTTTCCAGCTTTAAGCAATAAATAATAAGATATTTTTTTACAAAGGAAAATTAATATCATATTTGTGATACTATCAATAATTTTGTAAAAGTATGTAAGTTACAATAATTTTAAATATATCAATAATTTTCATTTATAATTAAATAAAATCATTAATAATTTACTCAACTCATTATGAACCTTTAAATTGCTCTCCGCCACAATTAACAGACAAAACAGGCGAACTTAAATATACAAGTTTCATTTTTCCTTTGTATTAAACGCAAGGAATCTCTACGGAATAAAATCCGTCCCAAAAACATTTGCTAAACACTAAATTAAGGCTATATTAAAACATATTCAAAGCGGTCATTTTGTTAGCAAGTTAATTTAATTTTAAATGGATGTTTGGCAAGTTTGGCTTCTGAGTACTCTTATAAGTATTATGATTATTTGTGTTCATACTTTTCATAATTACGTATTTATGATTTAAGTACAATATAAGGGTTTTCTAACGAACAGAAGTTAATATTAATATTACACAAACGAGTTGTTAGTAAAGTAGTTTCTATATCTTTGTATCAATTTTTAAATATTAGTTTTAATATAACATTATTTTTAAGTTCAAGAAAATATTTGACAGAAAAAAATATTTATATCATGTAAATATAACATAAAACAATGTACAATGATTTTTTTTATTCCGACAAAGAAAAACAATCTGACAAGAGATTATAAAAAATATGTATTATAAATTTATGTAAATATATGGAAAACCGTCCCGTCGCTCTACCAACTGAGCTACCGTATCGCTGTCCGTCTCGGTGAATTAAGCATATATGATAGATATGTGATCCTTTATCCCAGTAGTCGCGAGTTTGAATCCCTGCCCGTGTCAGTTTATTTTTCATTCTATATTTATATAAATTTAAATAAGCTTAACATGCCTATACATGTTTAAAGATATTTTCAAACATTAATTTCGGTAGTGGCATCTTTTCAATGTTTATCTATACTGCAAAGTTAGAAACATTGGTTAAGATTTTCGAAAAGAAACCTAATAGATGTCACCACCGTCCCGATAAAGACGATCACATTTAGAAGGCTTAATTCACCGAGACGGACAGCGATACGGTAGCTCAGTTGGTAGAGCGACGGGACGGTTTCCCAGTAGTCGCGGGTTCGAATCCCTGCCCGTGTAGGTTTATTTTTCATTATTTTTTTATATAAATTTAAATAAGCTTAACATGGCTATATATGTTTAAAGATATTTTCAAACAGTTAATTATTACATAAGAACCTCTCCCACGCACGAATTAAATGTCAATATCTTACAGACGACTATTTTTATTTCAATCAAACATAGACAAGAACCATCTTGCGAGCATAGCTTTCAACAGGTCAAACTTCTAAAACCTCTCTTTTTAGTCGGGGGTTAAAAACAGCTCACATTTTAAAAAGAAACATGATATTTACAAAATGTTCTTTCTGATAATAGGATGAATAATTGATGCTTCAGATTTCTGTTTCCTATACGATGAGATAAATACCTTGAGGTTGCAGTTTTGGTTTTGTTTAATATATCGTAATATTAAAATAAATAAAATTTCAATTGCTTAAAATGAATTTGGTAACACAAACGAAATGGAATCAAACAAATAAAAACAACACAAACTATGGGTTTAAATCATTTTTTTTGCGATACAGTTTGCCTATGCTACTTCAACCTTTCGTCAAATAGGTTATACAAAAGTACAGAAATATGGAAAATAAATAACTCACAAATATCAATAATATTAACTCATACAATATTTTTGATGTACAACGCCGTAAGACTGACATTCCTCAAATCTAATTATTGATTAGGAGATATAAATGCTATAGAAATACTATATGAACTGTTTTTATTTACTATGATAAATATAACTAAAACAAATGCATAGAAATAACTTTGAAAGTTATGTACGTTTATATTATATATATTTACAATATTACAGTTTCGTTCGGTTTAGTAAAATTAAAAGTGATTTTAGGTAAAATATTTTTATGTTAAATTAGAAAAATTGCCGTGACTTCAGTACATACTTCGAGATTTACTACGTTAAATTTAATCATGAAAACCAATCCGTATAGTTTTATAGAGTTCATTACAATACAATTTTGAGAGGAAATTTGTCAATGTCAGCTAAATGTGCAAGTAGCAATGATCTACGATTGATAAAAAAAATATATATGGAGGAATGCCGGTCTAAATTAGTGGTCCATTTTATGACTTGGGATGTCACTACCGAATCTGAATTAGCAAATTCTTATGAAATGAGCTTAAAGCAATGATATTTACTGAAGCAGTGACTGAAATCAATTGTAGAACACATGTGAGCTTTTTTTAACATCTGGAATGCATCAAAGATACGTCCCGCCCAGGTTAAGGCCAGGACGGTTATTACACTTAGTACTCATAAAAAAAAGAATGGTAAGCTTAGTGGTTTGAATAGTTTTTTTATTGATATATTAGAAAAAAACGTTTAACCTTATAATTAATAAAGTTAAACAAAATAAGGAAAAATGCCCAAAATAATGCCAGCTAGACTCAGCGGTGGGTTACTTGAGATAACACCTTAATTATATATAAAAATACTAAAAAAGAAATCCTGGGCGCCACTGACAAATTATAAGCGTGACATCTGAATGATCCTCCTGTTTGTCAGTACTGGATAATCACAGTCAAACACTTGTTTATAAAATTTCGAAAATGGAAGTGTTGATTAATGGTATAAATTTATTTTGAACATTACTATATTATCGGAATTATAATAAAGACGAGTTTCTTAAATTCAGCTAGTCAGGAAGCAGGATACAGGTCAAACAGGATGATGCTCCGAAGATTCACGTCTACCCCCGCGAACCAATTATAAATATACCCGTATCTTCGAGGGTGCAAAAAAAAACCTCCTGTAATGAATAAATTACAGGTTAAAGTACCTAATAATACTAATCTCACATTGATCTATTCAAATAACAATAAGTTATAATACCTTATGGAGGAAAAAGGCCTCGCAAGCAGTATTATTAGCCTATGTCGACTCCGAGGGTGAAATCAGGACAAACACTTAAGTATTACCACGTAATAACATTAAATAAAGTCTCAAAACCTATGAGACATCTCCTAATTCAGAGTATAGGTTCAAATTACTTACGAAATATTGTTCCAACAAACTTTGAAAGTGCCCGGGAAGTGGAATAGGAAGGAAGGAAGCAATAGGAATTATAATTATTCCATATTAATTAATTAGCCCTGCAATTAAACACTCTTATGAATTTAAGAAACAAAGCTTCAAATGCGTTAATAAGATCACAAATAACTAAAACACTCACCGAAGCCTATTAAGATATTCAATTCGGAAGTGGTTCAGAAAGAAAAGACTCTAAGGATCACGACATTGAATTTTATAATCAAAATGGGGCCTATAATAAACTCATATAGCTGTTTACAATAATCTTACTTTCAATTTTCGTACCATGCCAAGAAATATTACTTTAAGAATGTTTCGATAAGAAGTGTTGTTGACGTCATCCTAAAACATTCGTTCTTTTACCATATAAAACATTATTAACTCGTATCATGAACAATATCATGACAATAAAAACATGAAAGTAGTATTACTTTTATGTCTAATTTTGACATTTAGAAATCGTTAGTTTTTCAAGACGGATTTAGAATGTAATATTGTTTATATGCCCAATTTAATTATTTTGAGTTAGTTTTTCTTGATAGATTTACTTATTATTACTTTATAATTTAGGTATTTATTTTAGCCAGCAAATACAATAGCTAACCACACCACACCTCGTTATATGATACTCTCAAAATTACAAGGGCTTTAAAGGGTATTTCCATTTACAAAAACGATTTTTAAAATCATCTCTGTGTTTTAGTTAAATCTAAATTGATTAACTATTATTTTATGATTGTTTTTACTGTTTACATACATCACACTTAAATTACTCGCTTAACGTACTCGCTTCGGCAGTACATATACTAAAATTGGAACGATACAGAGAAGATTAGCATGGCCCCGGCGCAAGGATGACACGCAAAATCGTGAAGCGTTCCACATTTTTCCCGAGGATTATCCCACAGCCCGTCCCCCAGTCGTTGCCGCCGCCGCCGGTTCGAAACTCCACCGACGGAGTTGCGAGTTCGCACGCGTGCGTCACGAGCCTCTTCGGTGTAATAGACATCGAAGAGCTCCTAGTCTTTTCGAATGAAATGAGGGATTCCGCGCGGAACCCTCCCGCGAGGATGGAAGTGCTCCTCAAGCACGCCGTCCTAATCAAATCGATATACGAGCACACGATGTCAATATGATGACATCGCGTGGAAGGGTAAAACCTCGCTCTCTGACTGTCGCTACATTCAACGCGAACGGGCTACTTAAGCAGATAGATCTAGTGCGCGACTTCGAGTTCACGTACCAGATAGACGTCCTGTTAGTACAAGAGACTTTTCTGAAGCCGTGTAATCGTGATCCGCGCATCGCGATTTACCGTCTTGTTAGGAACGATAGGACAACCGCGAAGGGAGAAACCTTCATCTACTACAGGAGGTCTCTTCATTGCACTCCGCTCGATCCGCCCCAACTAGTTAACGTAGAAGCGTCATTATGTCAGGTGGGTATGACCGGCCATCAGTCGATCGTACTAGCATCCGTCTATCTTTCTCCCAATAATGCCTTAGTTGAGAGGGACCTTAAGTCCTTACTCCAATTAGGTAACGCAACCATTCTGGCCGGCGACCTAAATTGCAAACATCTCCGCTGGAACTCTACTGTCGCAAACAGTAGAGGAAATCTCCTTGATAGGCTAAGCTACAAGGCTGGTCTCGACTTCGAGATCACCGCGCCTTTGAGTCCCACGCGATACTGCGACACAGACTTCCGACATGACAGACCCGACGTGCTCGACATAGTACTCTTGAAGGGCGTGACACTCCAGTTACGTTCTATCGAGACGCTATCCGAGCTAGACTCTGACCATCGACCGGTCCTATTTCAGCTAGAACTTCCTGCCCTTAGGGAACCCGCGACAAAAACAATTATTAACTGGACGAAGCTTCGAGAGCAACTCCATTGCCCCGTATCAGCGCACCTCGACAAAATTCTTGACTTTCCTCCGACGACGGCCGATGAAAAAACGCGCGCGCCCACCTCTGCAGGCAGGCTACCCCGAAAGGTAGCCCGCCCCAGTCAGTCATGAAATGGGCACTAATCCCCCCGGCCGGCTCCACCACGCCGTTGTTATTTACCGTTTACCAAGTACCGTTTACCGTTTCACCAAGTCATTTACCGTTGTTTCCTCGAATTTCTGCGGATGAATCCAAATGGCGAGGGTTACTTACAGGCACACCAGTAGGTTTTCATTAAAGTCTCCCAAAAAGTTGTATATATGCATACTTTCTTGGTATGTCGCTGAACATATGCCCACATACAAAGAACATAAGGTAAGATCCAATTTTTACTATTTTTATAGAGTTGTTGTGATATTGTTTCTGTATAAGGTTTATATATACAAGGCTCAAATATTTAAAATCTAATAAGAAGTAGTAACACACTTTATCTTTAATTTTATATTCTAATCAAATAACAATGAAATACTAAAATACTTTAACTTAATTTTTGATCAGACCTTCTAACATATATGAATTAATTTTATATAAATAATTGTGGGTAATTCGGGTACAATTTTAAATATAAGTTTCAACACATAAAAATGCAAAATGCACAGTTGCAAAATACACTTTAAAAGTAAACACGTACAGCTTAGACAATTGGAATCCCCGACCTCACGAGAGGGAAGATTGATGATTCTTATTAACAAGTTTTTATATTTTTTTAGGTATTGTTTCTGAAGTAATATTTTAGTCTTTCATTTTCGTTTGTGCACTATATTATCTGAGATTGCAAAGGCTAAATCAAAAACGATGAAGTAAAAGAAAAGTGATTAGATAATAAATTCAATTTGTGTAAAATGGATAATGAAACTGGCAGACCCAATAGCTCATTAGAAGCCAACGGTTCTGCGTATTTTTTTAATAATATGAATGATAATAATTCGATATCTATACATATAATAAAATTTTCACTGATCCATTCATGTACATGGAATAAAAAAAAAACATCATAGCCGGGCTTTATAAGAGCAAGAGTAACCAAAACAATGGTTTTTAGTTTATCTGTTTGTCTGTATGTCTGTATGTTTGTGCACACTAATCTCAGAAACAGATTAGTCGATTTGGATGCTGTTTTCGGGAATGTATAGTTATGGGATTTACGTTATATTTTGTTATTGTCATACCATTGCTTCTTACCAGTTTGAAGGTTTATAGTTTTGGAACGTAGTGCCTTATTTATATACATTAGTAAGTACAAAGGTTACTTTTATCAAAATTGAAAACTACGCATACGAAGTCGCACGCACAGCAAATTACATACTATAAAGCAAAGTCACTTTTCTCGTCTGTCCCTATGTCTGTCCCTATGTCTGTATTAATGCTAAAATCTTTTAAACTACTTAACGGATTTTAATGAATTTTAACAGATAGAATGATTCAAGAGAAAGGTTAATATGTATAATAACATGCTTAATATATTAGAGAACTACTGATAATTTCAAGATTTTTAATGCGAAGTCGTAAACAAACATATTGTTTTGTGCTTACAATGCAAACGCTGGCTGAACTCTACGAGATAGATCGAAATAATATACTAAGTATTGTATACCTTAAAAAGTTCTTCAAGAAAATTCGCGATGGTATATGTTTATCTTTTAGGGATAACCCACAATAGCAAATTTTTATCCTTTAATTTTTACCAAAAATAAAAGGTTATTTACGAAGCTATTTTAAGAAATACGGCTTTAATCCTTATATATTATAGTAACTTAAATACATTTTACATTTAATATGGAACAACATAGCTTTTCACGGCTTGTAATTTAAGTTAATATTTTCGAAGATATTACAGATTTAAAATATAGGGTCTTCGCGTTTACGGTGGTACGGTCTACCGGCGCACTCTGGTCTCAAAAATGGCTTTTGTGGATGTTCAGTATTGAAAATTTTGTTAATGCATGTAGCTAATTGAATGTTTATCATTTAAAATAGTTTTTTTTTTATAAAACTAGAACCTTCAAATTGATGGTAAAAATAACGTCGATTGTGTAGCTCAGAATACCTCAAGTTTACATGGTAATATTTTGATTATGTTCAATGAAAATCTGTAAGTGTGATATATGGTTATAATGGTTATTAAGTACTCTGTTTAAGAAATATTTAAATGGACGTTTAAGTAAAAACAAGAGAGGTATAAAAATAATCACAGTACCTAATACTGTATCCTTATTAAAAACTTTAAATATACTTTTGACAGTGAGCGATGTCTGCCGATGTCGTAATTTTGATTGTATCACTTAAAATAAGTCATATAGAAGCCAATACAAAAAAAGGGAAATGGGAATTGTTTTACTACGAATTTGAGGCGTGCGAAGCCGCGGGCAAAAGTTAGTATAAAATATAACTTTTCCGAGAGAAAACTTATTATTATTTTTAAAATGCTTTTTAAATCATCTATTAGATTGATATGTATTATATTTCCGAATAGTTTTTTTTTAGATCCTTATAAAATCTATGAGATATAAATCTAATATGATACGAAATAAGAAAAAATACTTTGATATTGACCGATACAGTATGTTTTCTTAAACCGCAAAAATATCTAATTTGTTTTATTCTCACTCCAAGAATTTGTTAAAAAATATTAATTCTAGTGATCTTAATGAGGATAATCCACTAATTTTCCTAGTTATTGTACTGAAAATTGTCTTTTACAATTTATAAATTTTCCAATAGGATTTGACCACCTCAAGTAACTCAAACTTGAATTCGAAAACAAAACAAAAGATACGGCACGAAGCGCCCAACTCTTTTTTTTTCACAATAATTTTATTATATTTTTCCTATTATTAATTCTCATATTACGAATATTTTTTGCTTTTTACTTGAATTCATTTTTAAAGCGTGTTTTTTAGTTTATTTTTAAACTATCTTTTTAACATTGTTTTTCATTTTTATAGTTAATAGTGATAAATATTCTTGAAATTTGAATTGGATAAAAAAGTCTGAAACAAAATTTAAATGTACTACTAAGATGTTCTACTAACTTGCTGAAATTTTAATACTTTTTTCTTGTTTATCTGTACATTTGTTTGTTTAAGTTATCTTATAATGTAAAAACTACTTAATTAATTGAAATGTAAGTTAAAACAAAGATTAATGTAGTAGATGAGATTTTTAAGTAACATCTATGAGGTAAAACTGAGCGACAAAGTGAGTAATTTAGTGATTCGTGAAAAATGTGGCGTGAACGTGGATGTAGTGACCAAATAGAGAAAGAAATATTGTGATTTGGATGGAAGATCCTTAAGAAGACGTCCCAGTCGCACATGTACTTATCAAATCAGCCTCGTCTTTGACAAAGCTGGAGTTTTAAGTGGCAGGAATAAAAGGAGTTGCATAAAAAATGATTGTAGATGTCAAAAAGGTAAAACAGTTGTGTCAGGACAAAGTGAAGTGCTTTACATAGTATCTGCATTTTCAATTTTTTAAATATATAATCTAGGGCAATGCTTGACTACATTGGTAATGGTAAGTGGAATGGTAAATGGAATGAAGTGGTAAGTAGTGCTAAGGCACATTACCCTAGCAACCTATTCTCTCTTCTCTTGAAGATACCCACATTGTATTCGGCCGGAAATACTGAAGCAGGCAAGCTCTTTCAATCCTTCGCTGTACGAAGTAAAAAAATCGAAGCAAAGCGCTTCGTCCGGAAAGGTGGTATGTCCACAACACAAAAGGATGGATACCTGCCGTGCGTCGGACATCCAGTGATGGAAGGGGGACGAGGGAATTGAATGTTAAAGTTGTGGAGGTCGACTTCGACCAATTTGGAATCGCCTATAAGCCTCTTTGCTCGCCTCTCAATTTAGTCCAGAACCGCAAGATCAGACTTTGCGGCACCAGCAAATATGTGACCACAGTACTCCACACACGACCGGATTTGTGTTTTGTATAAAACAAGAAGCCATCCCGGTGTAAAGTACTGCCGGATCTTCGCAAGAACGGCAAGATTTGCTGCTGTTGCTCTTGCTCTGGACTCAATGAACCGACCAAAGTTGAGGTTTGAGAAAATCTCTAAGCCTAACAACTGAAGCCGGACACTGTATTCCAAGGATACATTCTGGAACACTTCCCCATCCCACTGGAGCCAAGGTAAAAGGGCTCCTTTTGGCCGTGAATAGACACGTTTGGTGACAGACACGATGCGTTTTGGTGGCGTTGAACTTGACAATATTGGCATTGCTCCATGCGGAAACTGCCTGAAGTTGGTCACTCAAAGCCATGGTGCAGGGCTTCTTTTTCAGACTGTACTTGTTTTCTACTAGCCCGATTATTCGATCGATAATATCCCTCTGGTAGGATAATGGAACCTCTATGTATGTGTGTATGTATAGAGTCTAAACTAATATTTTTTATAAGAATCAAAGAAATCAAGAAAATTAGTCATAAACCATTAAGCTAATATGATTGTATTTGATTTGATGTTAGTTTTGCTAACTTTCTTACAAATTAATTAATAAATTACAAAATAAATAACAAACCTTTTATATTATCTTTAGATAAATTAATAAATACTATATAACTTTAAGCCTGTTTAAATATAGCTCTCCATTAATACTGAAGGTATCACGTACCACAATTTCGAAGTGGTACAGTAATTACATTACCATAAAACCAAGGAATAATGTTGTGACAAACTTCGTTTAATGAGATCAGCCCTGGCTTTACAAGGTAATGAAATTGACTTTGTTTGAATATAACCGTTGTTTGTTACTTAATGTGAATAAAAAAGTATTAAGATTAAAATGGTGTCAGCTAAAGTTAAAGAATGGCAGGAGAATATTAAAAAACAACACATAAACTGCATGTGTGCGGGATGTCATTTTTTATAATTTAGATGTACCTAAGATCACGTAAAGTAAAATATTTTATATATTTTAATTTAATTTTATACCATTTTATTATTTACAGGACTAAGTATAATAAATAAGTACATTTTGTTACACATTGTAATTTAAAGCATTGGTAAGAAAGAATTTTAAAAGTTCTGTTTGGACCAAAACCTACCAACTAACCTACCAACTAAAAATTAATCTACCAACTAATTTCAGATTTCATATTTTTTATTTAATAGGCTTTTACTTACAAATTAGTCCCTCTTAAACTGATCAAAAAATCCAATGTTTTTATGGTGATTTTAGGTTTCTACATTGATTTGAATGAAATGACTCAATTAATCATCAGATTCATTATATACTAGCTGTGTCTGCGACTTCCTACGTGTAGATTTTAGATTTCGATAAAACGTACCCGTTCTTAGTTTCATCAAATTCCGGCAAGAAATTTTTCGTTAGGAGTATTTCTAGTTTATTTTTAAATATTTTTTTATTTTTAATTACAGATTTTTTTTACAGAGGAAGTAGTTCAATTTCGTATTTCTTTAGAAAGGGTACTATTATTCTCTGAGGGGAAAACTACTACATTAATTTTGAAAAAATGTATTACCGCAATAGTATGAAAATAAGAGATTATTAACTTCTATATTTGTTAAACGATATAAATAAAAAAACACTAAATGTTAAGTGAAGCTCATTACAATATATTACCGAAAAATTCATCCAAACCGGTTAATCTGATTCTGAGATTAGCATGCACAAATATACAGACGTACAAACATACAAATGAATAGATAAAATAAAAAACACAGTTTTGGGTTCTATTGCTTTCAGGTCCCCAATTATGAATTTTTGAAAATGTTATATGTACATAAAGACTGGGATCAATTACAGTTTTATTATATGTATAAAGATAATTTTCTGGAACACTTTAAAGAAATATATCTTTTGATAGAGGGTGCAATGAAAGTTAAAAACTATATGTTACTTAAAGTGACGCTCAATTTCTCTGTATAAAAGCTATTTACTTATTATTTATTTATTTTTTTCGTGTTGCCTGCACAAGTAAAAAACAAACAGATAAACATTGTTAAAAAAATTAAAGGGGGCTTTATAAGAGTAAGAGAACCCCTCTTATAAAGCCCCCTTTAATTTTTTTTAAATTTTCCATGTACAGAAATCGATCAGTGAAAATTTTATTATATGTATAAATATAGATTTATAAGCTAAAGCATACCTTAAAATTTACTAAAGAAATATCATTTCAGAAATATCAGTTCATTGATGAATTAAAAAAATATTAAATCAATGTAATGTGTAGTATCCAATTAGATATATTTTAATTAAATATTTAAATAGTAATTTATCAACAATCCAAACGATAGATTTCCCAAGATTGAAAATTCCAATCGTCCTAAAACTGTCCCGTGGTTTCCTTAGAGGTCGAGGGTTCGAATCCCTGCCGTATCGTATCGGTTTATTTTTTATTCTATGTTTATATATATTGATTTATTTCATTGTGTAGTACTCGTAAAAATCTTAGAAAATACTATATAAATAATATTCATATGACTTATATACCTACCAATAGCTCGCGACTTCGTTTCATAGCAATTACGAAGTGTATAAGTATGAACTGCCAGACTGATAAAAAATGTGGGGGATGCTGGTAATTAGGTAACGGAACAAAAGGCCGAATTAAAATTATATGACGGCGTAGAGGTGACCAAAAAACGGTTTCATTATGTGCACGTATATTATTCAAAGGTCTTCGGAAAAATATTAAACAATTTTCGTTCTTTAATAAATGACATACTTTTTTTCGGAACCTTAATTAAAAACCTTATAAACCTTAATTCATAATTAATATTAACATGTATTTGTAGGGATAAAAAATATGTTTGCTTCTCGCAAACATATTCTTTTAGATCTCACATCCATAAATTTCTTTCTAATATCAATCTACTAATGCCTGAATTCTTATTAATTTATCTCATTTAAGCAGCTATGATTAAATGTTGCATAATTTTAATTTTATCGCTATTTATAGCCCTTCATTTAAATAAACTCCTCGGTGGGTTTGGTAATAAATTTAATTTTAGACCTCATAATATGGCGCCCAAGATACGACATTTTTAAAATTTTCGTAATGTATTTAATATCACTTGGTCACGCCTTATACGTCAAAAGCCTTTAAGGTATTTAGGCTGTAGCATGGAACATACAGATAGTCTAAATGGCTATATTTGAACTATATATACCAGAATAACACATAGGCTATAGAAATACTAACTTTTGAACGTGGTTTTGTCTGTGATGTTTATTATTCAGTCATGCAAAAACTACTGAACGGATTTTGATGCAACTTAGCAATATTGTAGCTCGTGTATAAAAATAACACATACGCTATAGATATTATAACTTGTACACGTGGTTTTATTTGTGATGTTTGTTACTTAATCACGCCAAAACAGATTTCGATGAATTTTGGCAATATTGTAGCTTATGTACAAAAATAACACATAGGCTATAGAAATATTAACTTTCGCACGTGGTTTTGTCTGTGACATAAGATAGATTGAAGCTCGATATCTAATTGCCACGGCAGATCCTGTTTTTAATTGTTTGGTTCACTGAATTTTACATTACTATTTGTGAAAATACTTCTTATTATCCGACGTCTTTAGAAGTAATGTTATGTTATTTCAATATATAGGTATGTTAATAGAAATATAGACAATTATGCTATTTTTGTGTTCACTGCTGATTAAAGGATTTTGACGTATTAAGTATCGGTAGATACTTCTAAAATAATCGCAAATAATATTTTATGACTTATGTTCTCAGCCATAAAAATATTATTTTTACAGTTTTACGTGGACGAAGTCAGGCAACAACTAGTATTATATATACCACTAAAGAAGAAATCATATGATATTTTAATTTTCATACTATCCATTTATAAGAGTACTCAGTATGAAATGAGAAACGGAAAATTAATTTCGTACGTTATGCTATTTGTCATCTCGACGTCATAGCTCATTGCTATCCATCTTTCTGTCACCACTTATTATACTCGTTAATATTGTTACCACTCAATGTAATTGCCTTCGACTAAATTATTTTTCTATTTGGAATAAAAGAAAAAAATAAGGCAAAATAGTAAATCGAGAGTGATCTGAACAAAATTATACATGCCGTAAAAAATAATCAAGAACAAGGATAACACCATAAATTTTCTAACTTTTCCTTGTTTTGTTCGTACGACTTTGTTGTACTAAAGGTTTGACATTATCTTGTTAATGCTCGATTAAAAGTTAGAAAAGTTCTATTAACAAAGTAAAATTAAAAGTATTCTAGCAAATACCTATCACGGTGTTTTTATAAACGGTTGCAGAAGTATTTAAGTTGCGAAATAAGTTGTGTTGTCTGCGTGCTTTAAATAATTTTAACATATTGTGTTGCTTTTATTCATATTAAAAGATATTTTTTATTAGGTTATCAACAGTCTTTGGATTTTAAATTGATTATAATATAAAATTAATTAATAGATTGTAATAAAATTTTGTATTTATATTAACCCCTTTTATATAAATACAATATACATGTACATTAAATTAATTAGAAAAGTAGTTAATACGCATCCACGTCTAAAAGCTACCCTAAAAAGTCGGACGAACTTTTCTACTTTTTAAAGAAACATCTTTTCTCAATTACCAAAAATCATTTCTTGCTTCAATGGAAGTACTTACTATAAGAAAAGTTTGAAAGGAATCCATTAAAGAAACGAAAGCTTCTGTGTATCTCCCTTTTTCCCCTTTATGTGTGTTCCCAAAATCACGTTTTTTTAAGAAAAACATAAAATAAATTTAAATAACAAAAAAACGTACATACGTATAAACATTATCCTTATTATTTTTATTTAAAAAGCACGGCTGTGCAGGGCTATGAGAGCCACTGCAACCTAAAAGATCTATTGTGATCGCCACTGCCTACAGTTCACTATAAAGTCTGCCACTATGAGGAATTGCAGAATTTCCTTTGGAGTGAGGTGTCGGACATACACTGGGTCCAAGATGTGTTTCCCCAGGGTGTCACTGCGTTTACGCATCAGTGGACCGTACTCGCATAGCAAATGGATCGGGGTTTCATCCGCCTCGTGGCAGTACCTGCACACTTTTTTATCCGCTAATTTGAGGGTCGCTAAGTGCTTATTCAGACAGCAGTGCCCTATAAGCGTTCTAGTTATGATACGTAGATTATTCCTGCACAGCCTAATGCGCTCCTTAGATGCTTTCGCATTGAAGGGTTTGATGAGGGCCTTGAAATGCTTGAGGTCAGGGATCTCCTCTCATCGCCTTATAGCCTCACACCTAGTGAGGTTATTCAGGGTCATGCGAGCTAGGCTGTTTGGAACACCACATATCGGTTCTGGACCGTATGTTTTGCTCTCAGCTCCTGCACGGGCCAGCTCGTCAGCAATCTCGTTTCCGATATGGCCATCGTGGCCCGGGACCCATCTTAAATCCACTCTGTTTTTGCAGTCCAGGGTGTTCAATTTCGTCAGGCAGTCAAGCACCAGTCTCGATGTGATAGTATTCGAATTAAGGGCCTTTAGTGCCGCCTGACTATCTGAGTTGATGTAAATGGTCCTATTAGTGTAGTTTTATATTTAACCACCCCGTTGGTCGTGTGATTAGTGCAGACACCTAACGTGTCACGACGCAATGGGGCTCGGGTTCGATTCCCGGTAGAGACAGACATTTATGTGATGAGCATAGGTGTCTGTGTTTATGGGTTTGGTCGTTTATTAAATATATTCTCAGTATTTTTATGTGTATTTCTATGTATTTGTATCGTTGTCTAACACCCTTAACACCAGCAAATAATTTGCTTACTTAGGGGTTAGATCAATGTGTGTAATTTGTCCTGATGTTATTATATTATTATTATTATAATTATAGTAACGCTGCAGGTTTAGGGTCGCATAAGTAATTATGGCGTACAACACTGACTGAAAAATGGAGGCGTACCTGCCCAGGCTTAAGCTTTCCCTGTGGCCAGGGCGCTCTCCATATACCCGGCATCCTACCCTAGGCCCAATTTTTGATCCATGGGTGTACCATCCAATTCAACCGTTTCTCCAGGGGAGGCCGGTCGACCATTCCTCCCTTGTCCGTTTTTCCACAAAATAGTTCTGCACAAAATTGCAATGTGAAACCATGCTGTTGCCAATCATCGCCAATACGTTGTCGCTCATGACCGATGTTGAGCAAGCTGAGGACCTTTAAGGTCCTCAGCTTGCTCGACATCCAGTTTGTACTGCCCTGGGCCAATACTCTGAGAATACTCCCCCAGCCACCCACTTGACATGTAAGTCGAGAGGTGGGAGGTCCAGTAGGGCATTCAGAACCGATCCTGGGAAACTGGACATGGCGCCTGTCATTATGCGATCGGCAGTTCCTTGGAGACTTTTTAGCCTGTCCCTGACCGTAACCTGTTAGCACTTGCCCCACCATACCACAGATGAGTAAGTCATCACCGGCCTCACGATCGTGGTAAAGAGCCACAGCATCATCTTGGGCTGAAAGCCCCACCTGCCGCACGCCATCCTACCACACACTCCCAAGGCCATCTTAGTCTTGGTTATGGTGTTATCAATGTGAGCGTTCCATTTCAGTCTTTGGTCTAAGGTTACGCCCAAATATTTGACCACACGGGAGAACATTATCCTTACTATAGTATACTGACTTAAGATCTGTAACTTTGACCTAAGTAAAAGGTCTGAACATAACATTAGAGGTATAAATGTGTTACCATAGGAATGTGTATCTTACGGATACAAATTGAAGTTTTATTTTGTGACTCCTTTCTTGACTTTTTTTTTAACCAATAAAAAAACTCTCGGAAGTTTCAGTTTCGTCCAAATATATCGATATTAATGCTACATATTTATACCGTTTCTATTAGCGATGCATAAAACTATACCCGACAACAATTAATATAAATCATTTCGAACTTAGTTACTTACACAATTTAACTAAACCGTAGACGATAGGATAGTAAGATAAGAAATGAGTTAAAATTTAGTATGAAAAAGCGGAACTGAAATCTTCTGAACAATTAACATGTCAAAAGCACTGTTACTACTTACAACATACCAAAGCTCTATGTAATATTAAAATTTTATGGAAGTTGATTCAGCAGAAATGCAAAGACTTATTTAAAAATATTTAAAAATATATAAAGAAATATTCTTTTTCAGAGAGAGTTGTAAAAATATAAAATAGTACTGTTTTTTTAACATTAAAATTATAAAAACCTATTTATCACAAAAGTATTAAAAACGAAGTAAGCTTCTTTTTACTTAAACTTAGCTTTACCTTAATCTTAGCTTTTCTTTACTGTGTAGGCTTTATTATTTTTTTTAATATTGAATGTACAGACTTTTCTTGTTACTATTTTATGATAAGATAAAGTAAGCCTAAAGTACCTATGCCGGGCAAAGTTTTTGCCATAGACAAGTAGTTTTTGAAAATGATAATCACACCAAGATACTAAACCCGAATGCTGAAAATATATTAAATAAGTTTTCTTTTAGTACAACTCTACAATACTTCATGTATGTCGAAATATATGTGGAATAATTAATTACAACCATTTGAGTAAGTAATTCGAAGTATAGATACTAAACTTAAATGCTGGTGGAACGTTGTATTCAATTGAGACAAGACGAAATAGGTTGATATTTAAAAATAAAAGTACAATGAAAGTACTAGTACTTTTCTTCTTGGAACATTATCTTAGTTTGTTTTAAATGTTCTTAGTTATCACAGAAATACCAAAAATAGTCAAACATAAATTTCTATACTGAAAGTCGACAAGAGAGAAAACAATTGGAACTGGAAAGTTATACAGAACTTTGAGTAAAGCATGGTATGATTATGGATCGCTCAATCGCTTTGAGTTTGAGTAGGTAAGATAAATAAGAACTATCTTGCACTAATCTTGGCCATTGAGCTTGCATATTTCAATTAAATATAATTTATAATTATGAAAATGTATCAAATAAGTTTTCTTTTAATACAACTTTAGAATACTTCATGTTTGTCGAAATATATGTAGAATAATTAATTACACCTATTTTTGTAAGTAATTCAAAGTAAAACAAATAAAATAGTATGCTAATTTAATTATCTGGCTTAAAACATATTATTTTAGGCCGTCTAATAAGATATATACATATATAATGGTCATATATCAAATAACTGTCTTATTTCATGTGCATATAATTTGTAAGAATTACAAGATGCTGTGCTATATTATTTAACTTTTTTTTGAAATTATTATCTTAAAACATTATATTCCCTTAAAATTTTAAATATATTAAATAATGAAATCCTTATCTTAAACAGTAACAAGTGTTGGATATAAATATAATATTATTAAGTAGAACTTTTAATAACAGTTATAAGTTTCTGCAAATATTGAAACTGCTTCATTAAAATTTAAGGTAAAAACTAAATTATCTGATCTCCGTTGTTATGTGTATAAATCATTCGCTTTATAAATTATTTAAAGATGTCAGATAATAAACAAATTAGTAATTTTCTATCAAAACGTAAAAGTTTTGCGTACCAAGCATGAGCACTTACGCCTAAGCATAATAAAAAATGACTTTGATATCATTTTTACTATCGTAACATGGCTTTCGGAAGGCTTTACAATAATAGGTTATGTGACGACAGGTATTCAGTTTTTGCGATAGAAACTCTAATATTTCCAATAAATTAAACAGAGGTGGAGTAATGTTATGTTCCAAACATTTCTAGCAAGTACAAGAAGCACCTATCTGGCGCTGAGAAATAGTCAAAAATGTCTATATAACTATACCTGCCTAGATAATGAGAAATACTTTCAGTTTGGATTTCATATTCGACCATGCGCTCCACAACTATCGCGTATTCTTCATGTTCCAAGTTGTTTTTCAAAAACAATATCGATGAAATAAAGTGATTTCTTTATCATCTCGGGAGACTTTAATCTGGACATATGTAGGTTGGACCGATGTTGGGCCTCATCAATCAACCCAAGGACCGACGTTGTTACAGAACTCAATAACTAGATTAGAAAATAAAAGTAACCTCTTTCATTTAATACAACACAAGGTTGTTGTTTAACTATTAATTTTAAAGTAATAAACGTTACATTAAGTTAAAATGTACGCTTGCGTACAATTGTCATTAATCGTTGTACAATTGTCATTGCGTACAATTAATTAATAAAAAATAATAATTTGTTGATTAATTAATCGAGCATATATCTAAATATGGCTCTATTTCCTTGTAATGGCAGAATAAAAAGCACACATAAAAGTTAATAAGAAATATCTGTATGCAAACTGTAAATGAATTGTCGAATAATTTTAAACCTAGTATCTGTGACATTGACTCTCAATATTGTATACGTTTTATTTCAATAATTAAACTTCACTTTGTTTTTTTAAAACATAAGATATTTTTTTTTGTATTTTTTAAATTTAAGTACAGAGGTCTAATCAAAATTTGGTTTCTGAAGATGAATATCATCTTAGCTTAAAAATAAATGCTTCAGATTTTATGTTAAAACATGGCAAAATTCGACCTAGTCGAAAAAACTATGTTTAAAATTCCGGTGGATAAGTTTGAGTAACGCCAACGTTTTAACATTGCTTAAATATCATACGTTTAGAACAGACTTACCAATGATCCAAATGTAATGACACAATAAAAAAAAATAGTAATTGGATAGTTTTCCAAAAAAAATAGTAATTGGATAGTTTTTAGTTTTTTGTTAAAATATTTAATAAATAGATAGACGTATTTATTTATTAAATATTTTAACACATCTTATTAATTTTTTTGTTATTATAATTGTCAATTTTTTTATATTTATCTATCTCATCGTACTTCATACTGTAAGAGCTTGTGATTTTCTTTTTATTTATTTATTTATTTTTTATTTTTTTTATTCTTTCTTATTTATACATCACCGGCCTTAGAAATAACTAATAAATAGAAAGAAAAATAAATAACTTTGATATATATAGAAATAAACATTTGTGAAATTTACTGAACGAAGCTATATGTCTGTACATGGTATGCAGGAGGATTTATTAAAATTATCATTCTTGTTCCGAACTGGCAGTAATTAATAGAAACGTATTATTTGTCGCTGTTAGATATAATTTGTATTTCAATAAACTTGAGGTGTTAATGCAGTTGAATATAATGAATATGTAAATTTCAATATAAGTAGTTCAAGGAATATTGTAAAGTTTTGGCTTTGACCTACATTGCGTACGTGAGTATTTAACCATTATAAATAATAGATACGAGTAGCCACCCTTTATTTTCCTGTCCTAAGCAACCTTAATGTAATAAAAAACATATAAAAAATAAATTGTATGTGAATTTTAAACTTAGGATCTAAAATAAATAAAATTTAAGTTCTTTAAGTATGTACGGATATTTTAATGCAAAACTGGCCGACAAAAACTAGGCGTCCTGGAAAGAGCGAGGTGATACTTCACTGCGGGGCATTTACTCCTGCTTTTTAAAGCGCAGGTGAGGCCTGGCATAAAGTATTACCTCTGGGCAGGAGCACGATATTATTAGAGCGCGCGAACCGAATTATCAATAATCACATGATCATTAGCCGATTGGAACCCCTTGATTTAAGGCGAGACCGTATTCCTCTGCGTGTTTTACCGAGTCTTTAATAGTTTGTATTTGTGTAGAACTATTTGTAATGATGCCAACTTTGCTTTTCCACCATCGCACCACTTGCCGAACACTGTGGTTTCACCCACACACACTGGATTCGTGGCGGTCCTTCACGAATCAGCTCGCGCAATTGTTTTTGCCAGCCACGTGTTCACTGTGATGTGAGCTGCTGTCTGAGGTCTTCTCCATGGACTATGACATAGGGTTCTTCAAAAAAGACGCAAAGAGAGCCCTTTTTTTGAGCCGGTGACGCATGTGTGAATCCTCTGATGATGCAAATGTCCATAGGTGACGGTGACCACTTTCCATCAGGTGTGCCTGTTTGCTAGGTTATTAGTCCATTAAAAACAAAAGATAAGAATAAAAAATAATATATCTATTTATAACCTGGGACCCACTTTTGAAAAATATGAAATCCCATGTGTGAGACCTCAAGATACTGTAACTGTCCTTGTGCATCCTAAACTATATGCCTTGAAACTTAGGAACCGTTGGAGGTAGATGACTAATTAAGTGTCTAGTTTTACCGTTATACCGTAAAATATAAATTTTAAAATTTTTTAAGAAATATGGAACGAAATTAAACTGATATGGGCAGGGATTCCAACCCGCAGTAAGGTACAAATCCCTGACCGTATTGATAGTTAAATTCGTAAAAATCCTTTTATTTCAACTTTGTTTAACTTTTTAATTTTACTAACATTTTTATTAACGAAAAATATACATTTTAATAGAGTACTGATCTTATAGACTTATATTATACAAAGAGTATGGCTAAAAAGTTTTTTATCTTACATTCAGGATTGCCAACAGGCCGTTAGCATTGATAATACATTATCAGAGTGGTGCGACCTGAAAACTGGTGTCCCGCAAGGTGGTACTCTCTCCCCTATCCTTTAACCCGGCGTGAATGAGGTGAGTAATTGTTACACCAGCTATGAGGTGGGGTATGAGATACCCAAAACTTTAATGTTATTTTTTGTTTATACAAACGTTTAATTTGTATTACATGTAATAAAACAATCAAAACACAATTTTAAACAAACAAGATTATAAAAAAGAAAAGAGGTTTAAGTATAAACAGTTTGAATAATTATTAAAATAACTATGTTAATAAATATTCTATGAAAAAAATACAAGTTTTGGTGGTTAATTAACTTTTTGCATAAAAATCTAGCAATAGTCTAACTTCTTTTCTATCAGGGGATATCATACTGTTCTACTACTTCGGTGACCATGCTATGATATACGGGTATGCGACCCCGGTTCCCCGAGCTACTACTGACTTATACCTAATCTTCCAAGTAAGTAGTATCCCTTAAACCTATTATCCCCATCTAAACTCTACCTTCCCTGCCCTACGCCCTCATCCTTTTCCTTTCTATTCAAATAAAGAATACATTCCCAAGGAGGGTTGGTGTCAGGCAGGCGGCCGACTGTAAAAGAAAAGCCAAAACACATGCAGTATGTCAAAGGATATTATTATGATGCGCGATGGGGTTAGGGCGTCCCCCCTAGGCGACGCGCAGGAGCAGCACCCGGCCGCTGTGAGAAATGGACAAGGGTTGTCGTACCACTCGGAGCGGGTACGACGTAAGAAGCGAGCCCGAAGTGTGAAGAATGTTAAGTTGAGGTTTGCCAGTTGGAACGTAGGTACGATGAATGGAAGAGGAAGAGAGTTAGCGGATGTTTTGAAAAGACGAAGAATAAATGTAGCGTGCTTGCAGGAAACGAAATGGAAAGGTACAAGGGCGAGAGAGATTGGAGAAGGATATAAGTTCTATTATTGTGGAAGCGATGGGAAGCGAAATGGGGTAGGGATTGTATTGGATAGAGAGATGAAAGAAAGAGTTACAGAGGTTGAAAGGAAAAATGATAGAATGATCGTTGTCAAACTGATGCTAGAGAATGTGGTTATGAATATTGTAAGTGTGTATGCCCCTCAAGCAGGCTGTGAGGAAAGTATGAAAGAGAAGTTTTGGGAGGACTTTGATGCCCTAGTAATAAGTATACCAAACAGCGAAGAGGTATATATGACCAAACAGCGAAGAGGTATATATGGTGGTGACTTTAATGGCCATGTAGGAAGAATGAATGGAGGATATGAAAGAGGTCACGGAGGCTGGGGGTATGGAACACGGAACAATGAAGGAGAGGCCCTCCTACAAGCGGCTACTGCTTTTGACCTGGCAATAACAAATACTTGGTTCCAGAAACGACAAGAACACCTCGTTACATACAAAAGCGGCCTGAACAAGACGCAGATTGATTATTTTCTAGTAAAAAGGAATAGAATCAACTGCGTCAAGGACTGTAAAATATTGCCAGGTGAAACACTAGTTTCACAACACCGATTATTGCTAATGGACATACTAGTCCGAGTCCTTACCAGTAAACACCAGAACCGCCCCCCACCCAAAATAAAGTGGCATTTGCTAGGAAAGGATCAGTATGCATGTGAGTTTAGGAAGCAAGTAGTTGACAATATGGTGGAAATGAAGGATATGAAAGAAAAAAGTGTGAATGAGTGTTGGAATGAAATGGCAAAGTGTATCCGAAGTGTAGCGAAGGAAGTTCTAGGACAGTCTTAGGGTAAAGGAACCATAGATAAGGATACATGGTGGTGGAATGAAGACGTCCAAGAAGCATTGAAAGAAAAGAAGAAAGCATTCAAAGAGTGGCAAAGTGTGGCAGTAGGAGACGAAAGATTAAAAGAAGATAAGAAAAAGAAGTATAAAGAATGCAAGAAAATAGCTAGAAAAGTTGTTGCGACCTCAAAGGCTGCGAACCAAGACGACATTTACAAGTCGCTAGAGTGCCCTGAAGGCCAAAAACGACTCTTTAAATTAGCTAAAGCACGGCAGAAGAATGCGAGAGACATTTCACATATTAAGTGCATAAAAGACGATAGTGGAAGGGTATTGATGAATGGGGAGGAGATAAAAGATCGCTGGAAGGGATACTTCGAAAGGCTGATGAATGAAGAAAATGATTGGGACAGAGTATTAGAAGATCCACCGTTAAACATAGGTCTGGTGAGGGAAATTTGTGAGGAAGAAGTGAAAATGGCCGTAAAGAGTATGAAGAATGGAAGAGCGGTGGGACCAGATGAAATACCAGTCGAAGTGTGGAAATTGTGTGATGCGGATGGAAGGAGGTGGCTGACTTTATTCTTTGGTAAGTTGCTGCACGAGAACACGATACCAGATGAATGGTGCAGTAGTACGCTATTGCCCATCTTTAAAAACAAGGGTGATGTTCAGGATTGCAATAACTACCGAGGCATAAAGCTTATGTCACATACGATGAAAGTGTGGGAAAAAATACTTGAGAAAAGAATAAGAGAAGAGAGTTAAATTACCCAAAACCAATTCGGGTTCATGCCGGGCCGAGGGACTACGGATGCCATTTTTGCTCTTCGCCAATTATGCGAAAAATACAGACGGGTTCACAAAAACTTGCATATGGTGTTCATAGACCTAGAAAAGGCATACGACCGTGTACCCCGAGAGGTTTTGTGGTGGACCCTGAAAGAGAAAAGAGTGCCAGGTAAGTATGTGGAGCTGATTCGTGCTATGTACATTTCATCATGTACACACGTTCGGTCGTCTGCTGGCAATACCGATGAATTCGGTGTGGCTGTAGGCTTGCACCAAGGGTCAGCTCTAAGCCCCTACCTTTTCCTGTTGATTATGGACGCCTTGACGTCAGACATCCAGGAAGAGGCACCCTGGTGCATGCTATTCGCCGACGACATCGTTCTCGTTGGTGAAGATGGACTCGAGGTACAGAGTAGACTAGCGTTATGGCAACAGAAACTGGAGAGTTTTGGCCTAAGGATCAGCAGAACAAAAACAAAGTATTTGTTCTGTGACTTTGGCGGATTATCCGGTCCTGTTGCTATCATGCTAGGTGGCGTAGCACTGCCTACTTGCTCGGATTTTAAGTACCTCGGTTCACTCTTGCAGGGGGATGGAGATATAGACCGCGCTGTGGAACACAGGATTGGCTCAGGATGAATGAAATGGCGACAGGTCACAGGTGTAACTTGTGATCCCCGAATGCCCATCAAATTGAAGGGGAAAATATATAAAACAATTATCAGACCTGTCGTCATGTATGGATCGGAATGCTGGCCTGTTAAGAAAAAGGATGAAAGGAGATTGCATGCAAATGAAATGCGGATGTTGCGATGGATGTGTGGAGTTAAGAGAATGGACAAGATACGAAATGAGTATATAAGAGGAAGCATGAAAGTAGCACCAGTGACCGATAAGATGAGAGGAAGACGATTAGCATGGTATGGACATGTAATGCGGAGGGACGAAAGACAGGTTGTGAAAAGAGTATTAGATCTGCGTGTGGAAGGATACAGAGGTAGAGGACGGCCCAAAAAGAGATGGATGGATTGTGTGATGAATGACATGTGTTTAAAAGGCGTGGGTGAGGAGTTGACGGCTGATAGAGATGAATGGAAGAAAAATACATACTGCGCCGACCCCAAATAATGGGACCAGGGTAGGAGGATGATGATGAGTCTAACTTCTTTGTTAAATCAACATAATAAGACTATTTTCTAATAATTCTAATTCAAAGAAGAACTGAACAATCTTATGAGACCATGTAACATATCGCTAAAGTTATACCTAAAAATCAGCACAATGTCCGCACACAAAAATCGCGTGTTCCATACATATTGGCTTTATACATTTAGAACAGCAATGTTTTATCTTTTTATTTATTTTTTGTGGACAGCCTATCTAACTATGTAACATATTTTCTAAACATTTTTTTGGGAACTGCCGATAAAGGTCCCCACAGGTGATGGGCAATTCTCTTTCGTATTTCCGCTGGAAGAAGAACTTCTTTTGAATGTTCCAAAAACTATCTTTTATTAGGTTCAGACTTCAGACCTAAATTACGAATATAATCACGGTGCATAATGCGTTATTTGCCCCATAAGTGATTTTTCCTGAAGATTATGATAGTTTATAGTAGCCATATTGACTATACCATATAACTCAGGTGGTTATTTCCCTGCGTATTTTAGAATGTAAAACTTTTTCGCATATTGAACTTGAAATTTGAGTCGGTTTATTAGGAATTTATACATGAAACGATAGTTACATTTCATCAATAGTAAACTTCTCGGAAGGCACATAATGGTCACTAATATTGTCGACTAAATTATCCATAATATTCCTTATTGCAGCTAGATTGTCAACCTTCTTCATTTTTTTCATAATACATCTTAATAAATCTTAAAATAAATCACAAAATACTAAAATTAAGAATTAATTATAAACTTACTGTCACCCCAAATATGTGACACCAACTACGAGGTGGGGTATGTCATACGCTGGCGAAGTTTGCAATCGTATATCTCAATTCGCAATTAGTGAATAACTAAACTTGATGCCGAACCTCACCCAACACACCCTTACCTCCAGCTACTGCAACGGTGGGACTTGCATAGCAACAATAACATTAAACAATTTGCGTTTTAAAACTTCGCGGGTATGACATACCCCACCTCATTCACGCCGGGTTAAGAGAAAACTCTCTATTCATTAATTTAATAACTTTTGGCCTCTTTTCCTCTTACTATCTGTATGCTGACGATCTTCAGATCTATTCTCATGTCAATCCAAATTATATTAGCTCCGCCATTACCAACATTAACAAAGACTTGCAGCATATTTTTGAATGGTGTTGCAAATTCGTAGTTAATGTCAATTCCTTGACCTTGTACGACGGAGATCGGACGGAGACCACAAAATGAACTTTGAGCTCATCTGGCATTTTTTTTACAAAAATAACGTGTGGAGGATAGGTTTCATGAATCAGATAAAAATTCAGTACAAAATTTTTGGAATTGAAATCTTTTACGATAGTCAGTTTTCTGTCAAAGTGAAACATCAGCGCAAAGGCATTCAAGAGCATGCGTTATTGAACTCCAGGGACTCAGTAAGAAACCTGCTGCTTTTAGTTATCTACGATATTTTAGAAACTTCAGATTTATACGTTACTAAGTTTCATAAGACTTTATGAGATTTTTTTTATAAGACTTGATTTCATAATGCAAAATGTAAAGACGTAAATATTTAAATTTATAACCTCATCTTTTCACAATAAAAAAAAAATAAAAATAAGAGTAAAATAATCAAATCTCTTTGTTTTCTATATTGGGACATTAATTTAACGTATATAATTTTATACAACTAGACAGTAAATATAAGTGCCCACTACGTGATGTTCATGATAAAATATTATGTTACGTTTGTTTGAACTTCAGGGCTGTTATTTGTTCATATAGACGTCACCCCTGTACACTGATTTTCCCTCAATACAATTGCTAGAAAGTATTAGCAGCGGGTTAAAATTTACAGTTAAAATCCACAACAACAAGTTTTTCTAACTTTCTCTGAAAAAAAAAAACCATAAATAAAAACGATAAAGAAAAAAGTGTAGGGTTATCTTAGATCTGGTCACAGTCTATAAAGTAATCTTGTTTAATCTCTTCAACCGATCTCTCTTTTCTGAATTTATAATAAATTGACCCTGTATTGTACATTTACAGGGACAAAGTTTAATCAGATTGTTCTAATGGACGATATCATATTTTTATCTTAAGCTTTGCACCGAACTGAGTCTTGACCTTAAAAGAAGTAAAATTACGTTGCTAATCGATATATCAGTCGATTAATCAGTGATACACCTGCTAATCGATATAATCAGTGATACACCTGCAATCAATTTACATAATAATATTGTTATAGATGTAATAAGTAAGGGCTATTCAATCCGAAATCCTTACTGGTCCTGTTATAAAAACTCTACAACTATGTAACTATGTAGATATTTCCTGGACACTGATTGTGTGAGGGATCCTCGTCCTCTTAGCGAACGTAACTTAGTTAATAAAATAAAATTATGGAGATAGTAGGTATTAAAATGGTATAACATTATTGGTTAAAATGTTTTTTTTTAAGAAATACTTGTCCCTTAAAGCAATTTAAATATTGAATAAAAGAAATCTTCAAGCAAATTATTTGATATTATATAAACATGATCTATTATTAAGAGATAACACTGCATTTAACCGTTGAAATAATTAAATATCGTAATATTAATTTCTACTAATAGCCCGAATGAACGGGGCATTTAATCAGTTGTTTGAACCAACTTCTAATTTTAATTTCTACTTAATGTACGTAACGTTATAAAAGATAAATTAAATTAAAAGGAATAAATGTATGTGAGCTCTTACAGTTTTCAATCCTAAAAAGCTTCCAAAACTATAGGCTGGCAATTAATATATATAACAAATACGGACTAAAATTAAGTTCATACGTTCTTAGATTATTATTTTTTTTAGCACACATTCGAATATTTGAGTAGTGTTTACTTCCAGTTATTTTTATCAGTAAAAAATATGATTATAAGGCCAAACTCAAAAAATACCGATATTCCTTTTGTTACAATAGCTGAGCAAATATATATCATAGTAAAATATATAAAGCTACACCATTGTCACCCTTTTTTGAACAAAATATTAGCCACATCGTTTTTTTTTATAAAATGTGTTTTTTTATTTTTCACGTCTTAAAATAAAAAAGACCACCATTATGTACGCAAATGAGATCAATCGGTAAAACTTTCTTGATGCTCCGATATTTCTCTAGCAATATGGGATTGTGATACTATATCTTCACAACATAAACGTATATAAATATAATTGATATTAGAGATAATACATTTATATGTCTAAATACGTGAAAATGTGAATCTGAGTTATAAGCAAAATACATTTAACTCTTAAAGTATTTCATTTTACATCTAAAATATCGAGAGTCAAACTAGTTTAGATTTATCAAAAAATGTTTTTTTTTATCGTAACTTGAAATTCTAATTTATGTTTAAAAATTGTTGCCACTGGTTGTCTAAAAATGGTAACAACTGGTATCAAATCTAAAACGCTATATGTTGTGTTTACGATGCCATTGTCACTGCCACTCAGAAACCACACGGATCATTACGTCGCAACACTGCGTCATCGCCTAGTGATTGAATTGAGGAAATTCTTTTTAGATATATTTTCACAAACAAATATTTAAATAATCACGACGTCAGACAGAGAGTTGAATTAATTAAAGAGGGACAGATCAAAATAATCTTCTACTTCTTCTCAAAATCGATTTTCATTAATATTACATTTCAAATTGGATAAAAGTTCTTCATAATTTGAACCTCTTAAACTGTATACAATATAAAATAATATACAAATATAAAAATCCATGCATATCAGAGCTAGATAAATAATGTTACTAACTAATTTAGTTTATTTTTTAATAATTCACTTTATCTATCTACGCTTATAGCGTCTGAAACTATTAGCTTTGATAGATTAATGGTAGATTTAATGCTAGTTGAAATAGATGAGATTGTATAGTTATTGTTATTAATCTAGAACTATTAGTAACATAAAATAAATGTTATTACTAACAATACTACTCACTCCAGACTTCATATCATTGATAGTCCGTTTATTTAGGATTTTTTTCTTTCAAGCAAACGACCAACGACAATCGTTTGGACTACCTTTTAGTTAGTGATCGCTGCAGTTCTTATAATATCAGAGTTGCAACTGAATTTCATTCGTATTATTTACTCTTAACATTAAAAAGAGCCAATTTGTTTAGATTTCTTGGGAATATTTTTAAAAACATCCTCAGAAATACTAGTACATATCATATATAGTACACTTAGTTATAGTCATAGATAGAAGCTTGTTTATTCTAAAGCATTTTAACTTAAAAATATATATTGTGTGGTTAAAGAACACAATTACCTTAGAAAATAAATATTTTTATCTCTAAAAATTGTATTAAAAAGAATAACATAAATGAAAATTATGTTAAGTACTCAAATTAAAGGTTGTAATAGATATTTAATTACTTATATTCATTTAAACCTTAAAATAAATGAGCTACTGTTTCGTTGTATGTCTCGATGAATCAGGGATATTATATGTGATCGTCTTTATCGGGACAGTGGTGACAGTGGTGACAGACATTAAGTATTAATATTACAAATATCCTAGAGTGACGATCTAGTAATTTATTTATTCTATGTACATTATGTTGAAAAAGACTACAATTCCATAATTAAAACTTATTGAATTACTATTACTAACTAATATTTCTATAAAAGTATTCAAAACACAATAATATTCTCTATATATTTTTATAACGGTCGCTTCATTGGCATTTCTGGAGTAACAGCTGCACGTTTCATTACGAAATCGATTTCAGCAAAGAACCAGTTTAGCGAACTTTACATATATATTTTTTAGCTTTCCTATAATTGGAGGGTAGGTTTTGATAAAAAAAAATAAAGATATCAGTTGATGGTATGACTAAAACATATAATGTTTGTATAGAAGTTTAATTGACTAAATAAATAATTGTAATATTGAATACTGATTTGATTAAAAGTAGTGTATATATAAATCGCCTCCCAGCTAAGAGAAGGCAGAGTGTGTGATCGAGAGGCTAAGTTATGTTACACAAAGTGTAACAGTGATAGTAAAGGGTTTAAATAGTAAACAGTTTAGTGTATTTGTAAGCAGTGCCAATAAAGTATTTTAAAGAATAGATCGACCGTCATGGGTGATTCTCTGTAGTAAGATAGTTCTAATATATTGTTCATGATATTTATTTAAAACCTTTTCCAAAGGGGATGAATCCGTGGGCAGCAAAATATTCATTATATAAAGTGATAATCTTTTTTATAATAACATTGAAATATTTTTTAATACCTACGGTATTACAAGGAATAAGAAACAATACTTGCTACATTTTTGAAGAGTTGAGGAAGAGTTGTTGATTTGAAATCGTTAAGACTAGATCTAATTAGAATTTGTGCATAAATAATTATTAATTTGTGCATAATTTCTATTTTACCTGCTTTTAAAAATATTGGAAAAATTAGTATTTAATCAATTCAACTCCTTTTGGTACCAAAATAATGAACAAAAATCAATCAGAATTAATCTATATAATAAAAGATTTTGCTGATGCAATATTTAAAACAATAAATGTGGGTAAGAGAAAATAAAATAAAAATCTTTGTATTGTTTTCGAATACAAAGCCTTTATTCCAAATTATCTATTATTTTGTTTTCTGAGACATTAAAAATGTTTTCAAAAGTATAATTCGCATACATTAAAGAAGTCATAGAATTCGATGTCATGAAATATTTTGTAATGTAGCTCAAGTCATTTCTTTCTTAAGGTTGTTCATTTATATAAATTTACTAAAATTGAAAGTCATTAATTGTTATTATTTGTTATAGTTAGAATCTCAAATAGCTTTCTACATCACTATCAAAAGAATACTTGTATATTAGATCGATTTCATTTTTTTATTTATCCTACGTATCGGTTTATTTTTCATTCTATATTTATAAAAAAAAAAAAATTAAACTTAACATGATTATAGATATTTTCAAACATTAGCCAACATTTTTTGTCATCATTTCGTAAGTCAGTCAGTCAAATTTAATGTTTAAAAAAATAAATGATATTTTATACTTAAGAATTTTCTACTTTAAACCAGTAATTCACATTTTAATAATCTTACAGTCGTTGACCCGTAGTTTTAACTCCCGACCCAAAAAGAGGGATTATAAGTTTGACGTGTGAATTTGTGTGTTTGTCTGTGGCCTCTTAGTTAGCAGCCAAACGAGTGGACGGATTGGTTTAGGTTTTTTTTAATCAAAAGCCTAGTCCGTCGTGATGCTTTTAACTATGTTTAATCTAAATAATAGCAGTAGTCTCTAAGATATTAAGCGGTTATTGGTGCTGGTTAAAGGTTCTTATGCAATATAAATAGTAAATACTTGAACAAGTGAAAATTAGTGTATTCATTGGTTCATTTAGTACGATATAGAAACAAGTAACATAATGTTAAAAACAAAAAAAAATACAATTTAAAAATATAAAAACCTCCGATACAAAACGACCTCTAAAAAGGATAAAAATAATATTTGTGTGTACTTATTACAGCCATTGTGTCGGGGGATCGCTATAAGGTTAAATATTAATATGCAAGTAAGTTACTAAGGCAAAAATAAAAATAACAATATTTAATCGTATAGTCTAAGCCCTCATTCATAAGCTCGGAAAACTTAGTAAAGAGAAACCATCCTCAAAGTACGTACAACGGTACCAGACGCATACGGAGCTTACCATGAGCTCCTAAAAATCACAAATATTTTTTTAGTTTAGTTTTAAGACTTTTTTTAGCAATATTAGAATATAATTACTTCGATTCTTACCACATTTATAAAGTATATTGTTATATTTCTGCTTAGCGACGTAAATGAACGAATGCTTTTCTATTCCTGCAATAGGAGAGAATGAGAGATAAGTTTTATTTGTATAGCGGCATCTCTTTTACGTCTCCTTAATTTTCTGCTTGCGTCACTTATTTTACTTAGATATAAGCAAGACGGGAAGCTTTAATTAAATACTTTAATCATTCCGTAACAGACTAAGTACTTCATATATTAAAACATTGCGTTCGTTAGAATTGAGTTATCGCTTTCTATTAAGCGTCTATATAACAATATTAAATAAACCAAAGCAAGGCTACTTTTTTCTCGGTGAAAGTTAAACGGCACCTGTTAACTTTCTTTATAAGAATTACTCTATTACTATTAATGTCAAATCATGTTGTATAATTTGCGTGACAAAATTATATTGATATAATCAAGTCAATAATATGTCCTACTACTGCAGCGTGTATAATATTGTATACACATGTAGAAATGCTAAACTTATGTTCGAGTATATAGAAGTATACTTGATGGAGCAGCAATCAGATCAGAATCAGATAATTGTAACAGAGTTGTAAAAAGTATTTTGTTGTATAAAGAGTATTACGAACAAAATATTATGTTTAATATCGTTTTACCTCGCGCTTAACCAGTTTTCAATTGAATTCCCTTTAGACATAGATTAAAACATTTGAAATTATATATAAATATGAAATCAGCGCTGCGGAATGAAACTCTTACATCAATAGAAATAGGTAAATTATCGTTGCTTGCTTTGAATACAAGTTTAGAGGGTATTTCATTTAAAATAAGAATAAATTAATTGTAATTAATTATTGTATCGTCATAGTATCACTCTTAATTAATTGAGCGAGACCGCAGTCCAGCATACAAAAGTCGCAAGCTTTGTAATCCGCTCGTCGTATTTTATAAATCTGTAAAATATTAAATATCAATATGACTTTCCATAATAAAACATTTTTAGATTAAGTTTAATATTGTTGCAGTAGCAACGATATTTAACTTAACTTTATGTAGTAACTTAAAGTTTTCTTACCGTAAGCAGATGACATATTTCGTATAGTTCAGTGGTAGGGAATCTATATGGTTTGCAGTACATCAACCTTATCAAAGATCATTGTTTTTACAGTGCAAGAAACGAAACCGAAAAAATATGTTAATTTAGTGTACACATGATACTTTATAATAAAATTTCTTACGATTTTTTTATCTTATCACAATCTTAGCAACAAGTTGAAAATTCAATGACAGAACACCTGACAAGAAGAGTTATCTACAAATATACGCTTTAGTGAGGTCAATCACACTTGATTCTGAATTGTATTAAATTATTTTGAATATTTTAATTATATTAACGATTTGTTGATTAGTCTATTTCAGATATTTGACCACAATGAACATTATATCAGAAGGACAATCTAAATTAATAAGGTCGTGATTATTTCATTTATTGAGCAATAGAAGTAAATGTAATTGAAGTAATAATTTAATTTATGTAACTATTTGCTAATAGTGACACCCGAACCCACTAGTCGCTGATACCGCAGAGTATAGACCATGTAAGACTACTTTAGCTAGAAAGAGGAGATCCAAGTCGGTACTCGTTGACCCTGACGCAGCTTTCACGTTAGGTAATAACAAACGCGTAGGCACAATTCACACAGCACAGTACACAGACACACACTGTCTATACCGGATAAACGAGGTCCTAACTAAGTACATTGCCCTCAGGACGCCGCTCCCCATGGGGGCCCATCTGACCCCCTCTTTTCAAGAGTGACCAAAAGTGGGTCTCCTGACCCGTCCTCCTCCCAGGTGATGCTGTAATAGCCGACAAGACTAACAGCATAGACATGAACAAAATATATAACACAAGTATAACATAACAAGTTCTAAGACTTAATTACGTAATTACGTATGGAAGAGATGGTGGAAGCAAGAACTTAATAATAGATACAAGGAACTCCCAGACTCAATCAACAACGATCTATGTCTGATTACAAAACGGTATCTTGTGAGATTTTAACCTATAACCAATGTGTTCAATATCTGTTGTTTTTCAATAAGGTTTATTAATAAACTTCTACAGTTTTAGATCTTATCTGAGAACTTTAATACTGCAAAACTAAGTCACTTACGAAATCTTTAGTTCTTATTGGAATTAGAACGAGCGTTTTTGTTGTCGACCACATAAAATAGTTTGCGACGTTCACCACGATGAATCCTGTAGAATGTGGTTTAACTGTTAACCCAAATATTTCTCAATAGGAACTAAAGTAAATCAGTGTTCTAGTAGTTTCAACGGAAATATTATTTTTTTATCTTTAACGGAAATATTATATATATTTAGGATATATAAAAGGTTTGTATGACAAAACAAAATAATTACGATAAATAAGTAACAATACCAAGAATCTTTTAAATAAACTTTATTGTCTTTTACGAAACCAGGGTGCAAAGTATTTCAAGTATATATATATTTCAAATAGTTATACAACGCACTTATGAGAGCTCAGGGCTTTATACTTATTTGAAGGTTCCAAGAGATAGCTTTATTGAGAGAGATCGACTACAAATTCAAAAGATACTCTATTTATTCATTTATTCAAGTTTAGACGCCACGATAATGTGGAGCAATTCATAAGGCAATGAACATTTTACCATTTTATCGCATCCAATGACGAGCCGCTCGAGTTGTCGGGGACTGAGTGCTCTGTGTGACTCTCTCTGTGGGGTGTCAGGTATGAAGAAGTGACTGAGCCATATTTTTGTGAAAAAGTTATCAAAACATTGGCACAAGTGTATCAAGAAACCATTCTTGAGAAGGTAGTTAAGCCTCTTAAGAATACCATGTTCAATAACCAAGTATGGTCCTTCCAGAAAGTCTCGGTGCCGGGCCATAAAGCTATTTAGGTTGTCTAAATAATATTTTTCTGGCTTTATTTTACTTTTAATTTATTGTATTGTAATCGCAGAAAACAACATATTGAAAACCTTCACTAACATATAAACTATAAATTCAAAGTCCATCAGAAAATTAATGAGTGACTGTGAATCGGGTTGATGTAAAGTCAAGTAGTAAAAATACAAAAATCACGTTCATGTTCTGCAATCTACTAAAATAAATTAGAAGATCCTTACCTTTAATTTAAAACTGTCCTACAAGTTACATGTTTAAATCTCTGTTCGTATCGATCAATTATTTATTTAACATTTAAATAGACTTAACATGTGTAGTAGACATATTACGATTATTTAGATTTTAAATAAATATAGACATATAAAAATATACATTTTATATAGCAGATCACGATAATTTAACGACAATTTAACGGTAATTAGCTCAGAACAATAACTAAGGCATAGAAGTAGCCTAAATTTTAAGACTTAATTGTGGGTAACAGTTGTCCTCTTTTTTCATATTGTGAAAACATAATGATGAAAGAAACAAATATAAAGTTGTCAGAACAGCTAAATGTACACCATTATGATGGTAAATTGGGAAGTACAATTCATATTTGACTAATTGGGTGTGGAAAACGTTTCCACATTTTGGTAATGTTTGATGTCGGGTGTCAGTGACGTGTTCTTGTTTAGTTTTATTTACGAATTCATATAGCTATTTACAATTTTTCTCCGTTTCGTTGAGAAAAAATATAATCTAATAGCATGAGCAATGTCCTACATTATGAGGGGATGTAAATCCCATTCTTCCCGGAAAGAAAATTAAGTTCAAAAGTAACCTTCCATCGGTAAGCAGTAGATCTAACATGGTATTTTGTTTACGTTTTTCTTCGTTACAATACAACTATTTGTGTTTTTTTAACTGAAAATTGTCCAATGGCATAATCATAAGACTGCATATGCAATATTTATTACGATATTTGATCATTTTAAAGTTTTCTTTATATTTTTGCTACAGTGTTGTAAAAAGCACAGTTATCGATAATTTTATCAAGTGTTATTCTAATAAATTCTGCAACTTATGTGATGATGATGATGATGATGATGATGTTACAATCAATCATTTCTTTTTCTATAATGGTCTTAAAACTTATAAGACAACTTGAACATCCAAGTTTAGGAGTTATGCAATAAATTTTACGATCTTTTGGAAGTTTCAAACTCAAGGAGGTTAATTATTACTCTTTCTTTTTCTTTCTTGCTTTATTCCTTTAGACTATTTAATTTGACATAGTTTTACTTCTCGGTTTTTATTTATATTGGTATATAGTTTCAAACTCAAGGAGGTTAATTATTACTCTTTCTTTTTCTTTCTTAAATTGAAAATACCTTGGAAACATCAGAAAACAGGAATCGTCTTACGTTGTTACATTTTAAATATTGGAGAGCCATATGTCGGAAGATCAATTTCTTCGAGAGACATCCATTTAGACCTTTCAAATGGTACCGTTAGTTGACGCAAATTTGATTATTATTATCATATATTTTACATGATTTTTTGGTATATTTTAAATATTCGCTATTTAGAAAATTGTCTGACCCTCGTTTTAAATACAATTACATTACGAGCTAAAATATTAAAGATGAAATAATGAGAAAAACCTTTTATGAAAATATTTTTATACAGCTCTCTTTTTAATTATTTTCAATTCTCATTCTTAACTATTTAAATGTCCCTGAATGGTATGACAAGACCGAAGCAATTACTTGCAACTAAACATAAATGTATCCTAAAGTTTTATATCAGTTTATTAGACAATTTTGATGAACGCGATAATAAATTAACAAGCCTGTAAAATAGAGCCTGATTAATGAAGCTTATTTGTTAGTCGCAATCTGTGCAAATAAAGGGACTGGAGTCGAAACATTTAAGCAATAATGTAAACGTTTAGTCCACTTTGTGAAGTCCATCTTCATAAGTGTAATTTATAAAGTCATATTGTCCTATTTGACTATTTTGTTATGGACAGAACATATATACTTATAAATATTCCTATATATATATATATATATATATTTATAATTTTTTTTATTTATATATAGATATTTTTCTTAACTATTAACAGATGTAAAGGACCTATTAAAATATCCAATTTTATATCGAAATTGCAGCAGTCATATTATAAACTTTGTTTTTAATAATCAAAATATGTGTTTGCGCATCATAAAGGGGCCCCTTAAACCTACCCCAGGGTCGCAAGTCCCAGGCACTGTTTGCACTTCTTTCCTTGCGACGCGATGGGTTCGGCACTCGCTCGGTGAATCCATGGAATGCTATGTTGTTAAGATATCTCAATTTTGTCGTTAAGCCTATTTTGGTTTATTTAGGTAAAAAAAAAGTTTTAACAATAGTTGAACAAACGTATCCAATATTATTTGTAAAATAACTTTTCATCAAAACGGGTATCCCGAATAAAAATAATGACAATACACAATTCTGACTGTTCAATAAAAAAAACCATTTGTACGTTTTACTATGTCTATGGAAATCGTAAGAACGAATATATATTTTAAGAATTTGAACATACCAACCATAGTTATAAAATATATATATATATATATATATATATATATATATATATATATATATATATATATAAAATATAAAATATAAAAAAATATATATATCGTGAATGTGAACAGTTTTTATATTTGAAATCAATCCGATGAATTTTTTGAATTTCTGCTATGTATCATATTAGTGAAAGGAACATATATAAATTGTATTTATAGGACTCATTGCCTAATTCAATACTTATCTGTACTTTTCGAAAAAATATTGCAAACAAAATTACCTAATAAACTACAAAATACTGGTTACAAATATTTTTGTTAAGACCCTGTGATCACTTTAGATTATGGTCAAGATTTGTGATTAAAAACTTCATTTAAGGGAGTCGAAGCTAGAAAGGTGCATGAGAGTTTTTAGGATCTAACAATTTTATTTGTGGTTTATGTGGTCTAGCCATTGTGTGAATTACATGGAGATTAGTGATCACCTCCGACCACATTCTCTTGTTCGTTCAGTTTGGTAGGTTTGTATGGAAAGAAAAGTATGTATATTACTATTTGAAAAGCTTAATTTATTGAAATGGTACTTTGCTTAAAAAGAGATGATGATCGTAACACATTGAACAAAATTGACAAAATTAATGACGATATTAATAATGATAATAAGTAGTCTTATACTTCAAAGAATGAACGGCCCTAGAAATATTATATAGTATAATTAACATTAAAAGTACTAAGGTAAAAATACTGACTATTTGCTGCTATTACAATTCTCCACAGAACAATATTAGTGAAACAGCTCTATTACGCCTAATAGATATCCCACTGGCGAGCACTTTACGATAATTGCAAGCTGCATAGCGTTTTACTATTTTGAAATAAACTGGCTTATGTCATTAATTCCAGCTACCAGCTAAGTATAAAGTGCATCAGTGAGCTATGTATCATAAAAAATAATACAAAAATTTTTTAATATTAATAGTATGATAGAAATGATATTTTGTCCGAGAAAACGTTTATTATAGATAGATGTTCATTTTGACGACTTTGATTGACCTCAACTTTCATTTTGTGTAGTTTCATATTTAAATAGAAATTGTACATTCACTTAACAGTGAATAATCTGATATTTATTGTCTTGTAATATATCAAAGGCATAATCATATTTTTTTATCTAGTAATTTAATTAATTAATTAGAATATACATTATTAATTACATTAACTATTATACAAAATAATATGTTATATATTATGTGTTTATTCAATAATGGAGACTTAGAGTAACAATATATTTATATATAATTGTCCTGTGATATTATAATTATTATTATTAACCTTCTTGTTTTATCCGCAAATGTTCACGACGCTCCAAGGTTATAATATTATTACTAAACATACGTATCGATTTTCATTTGCATCTTCATTAAGTAAATATTTGAAAATTAATTCTAAATTAATCTCCTAAAGTAAGGCCAACGAGACGAGATAAAAACCGTAAACAAGCGGACCGTTACTGCGTTACACTGCGAGCGAGCGATTATTATCTCTGTCCTTATCACTCGTACTCGCAGATATGGCGTCAGTTGGCCGACGACAGCTGTCGTTGTGTATTTCGTGGTACAGGAAAGCAGGTAGTACCGCAGTTGTCAACATTTGGTCCGCACATTTTGTGAACAAGTTTATTCCTGTTTGGATTGCGTTCGAAGTGACACATATATTTTTCGTCTTCGTATTTATTTGGTTTTTTGTTGTTATTATTCCGTTTCTGTTAGTTTTATTTTTGCTGTTATTATAAGTACCTATCTATTTATAAAGTTGTTGATTTTAATCATGGAATCACAGCCAGGCGGCTCTAGAAAACCTTTGAAGGAAATCAATTCACCACGCAAAAAGCGACAAAAGGTAAGTTAACTTATTAATTAATTTGCACTTGAACCACTATCATAATTTTGATTTTTAAGGTTTCATACCAAAAAATAGTAAGTATACAATTAAGACATATTATTGAGGATTTTCAAAATAAACAACAATTGTTTCTCTGAAAACACAAAGAAACGACATTTAAAGTTTATTCATGTCGATTCCTCAATAAAACTATATCCTTTCGTTAATATTTCTGTAGGTTTTCTCTAGTAAATAATAAATAAATAAATAAATTACACAAAACGATCTGAATATCATCCATTGAATGACAAGACGTCAAATCGTTCTATGCACCACAGGTAACATAAGTGCGCGCAAAGCGCGACAGTTTAATGAAATGAGATTTCATTACATAAGTACTTACTTATTACAAGTGCGGAAAGGCTGTCATTGCAAAGAGTTCCGACATAAATCTGTCTACCCGAGCCGAGGTGCAGCCGAAGGCGAAAATATTCTTTTTATATAATAAATAATAATAAGAAAATAGTCCAAAATTTACCATTCCTCACATTTTTTTTTTATTTACAGCGGACGTATTTTTCGTCTAATGAAAAACAAATGGTAGTTAATGTGCATAAATACGTGAAGCAAACTTGGCCTACTGATGAATATCCATACAAAACAAGTATAATGGAGAAAACAGCGAGCATTTTGGGTATCGGTGTCGCTTCCGTATATAGAATTATAAAAGAATATGCAACAACTGGGAATGTACAAAGCCCATCAACAACCAAAAAAAGGGTCACATTCTCGGAAAAAGTGGACGAGTTTGATAAACAGGCCATACGAAAGAAAGTTCATAGCTTTTATCTGAAAAGCGAATTACCTACCTTAAAAAAAGTACTCCAAGCTGTCAATGATGATGAAGACTTACCTAACTTTAAGAGATCGACTTTTCAGAAAATACTTAAACATTTAAAATTTAAGTATATAAAACGACAAAGAAACAATGCTTTAATAGACAGAGACGACATTATACTATGGCGAATTAATTACTTAAGAAAGATTAAAAAATACCGAACGGAGAATCGCCCTATATTCTATATGGATGAAACATGGGTGAATGCAGGTTTGTCAAATAATTTGTGCCTTTATTATGTTAATAAATACTAGTTTTTGCCCTTACTTTACTTACTCTTGGTGGTAACTGCCTTCGTTGGCGAGTAGGCTGAGCGTGGGCTCTCAATCTGGAGGTCGCGGGTTCGGTTCCCGCAGGGGTCACACATACTAAAAAGTCACTTTATTTGTTGTTCTCTCTTTGGGTTTCTTGGATCGATAAGCCTTGCAGCCCACAAAATAAGAAGATGACTTACTAAAATAATTTGAATTTTCGACAGTGAGTGCAAATCACTGGTAATGTAAAACTGATTATTTCGTTTTCAGGGCACACTGTTTCAAAAACTTATGTGGACACCACAATAACTTCAAAACGGCAAGCTTTTATGGAGGGACTGAGTACGGGTGCAAAGAACCCTACTTCAAAGGGAAGACGACTGATTGTGGTGCATATGGGAAATGAAAATGGTTTCATAGAGGGGGCTGATGATGTATTTGAGTCAAAAAACACAGGTGATTACCACGAGTCAATGGATGCAAACCGCTTTGAGCAGTGCTTTGAGAATATTTTACCAAAACTTGGTGAAAATGCGGTAGTGGTACTAGACAATGCTCCTTACCACTCAAGACGCCAAGAAAAAACACCCACCACAGCATGGAGAAAAGCAAACATTCAAGAATGGCTGCGTAATAAAGAACTAAGCTATGATGAAAAAGACGTAAAAGCAGAACTTTTAAAGAAAGTGAATGACGTAAAGGCAAACTACCAAAGTTACGCTGTGGATGAGCTCGCAAAAAAATTTAAGGTGGAAATCCTAAGACTGCCACCTTATCATTGCGAGCTCAATCCCATTGAGCTCGTATGGGCTGACATAAAGGGACACGTAGCTCGCAATAATACTACATTTAAATTTGAAGATATGAAAAAACTGCTACAAGAGGGGATCCAACGTGTATCTGCTGATAAATGGCGAAATTGTGTGGATCATGTAATAAAAGTCGAGGACAATTTTTATAGCATTATTGACAACATGATTGATAATACAATAGATAGTTTTATCATAAACACAGCTGACTCGGACTCTTCATCATCTTTGTCTAGTGCAGACGACAGCGATTAAAATTCGAACTTTCTAATAATTTATTCAAATAAAAATGTTTTGAACCCCTGAAACTTTGTTTACATTCTTTATCTCGTCTGGTTGGCCTTACTTTAGCTATTAATATTTGTCAAAGACGTGATTAAATGTCTGTCATGTTTTGACAATAAAACTGACGACAATCAAATCTTTAATATAATCGGTTTTTACCCAGATGCTTTTTTAACCATTAAAAAGAACCCATTAAGAATAAATTAATAATAATATTGCTTTGATTATAATAAAATATATGCACTGTTAAGACTTGTTTCAGTAATACACAGTACTTGCACTTCAATGTTTAATATGCAACCATTTGTAATAGAATGGGAGAGAGCAGCCCTTACAACTCGTTTTATGATATTTTAACACTATAATATTTAGGTGAGGGTAATTTACAATTTCATAACCAATTTATAGATGCTATTATTTATACCTTATAATAAGTTCTAATTATAATTAAAAGATTAAACATTATGTTAAAATATCCTATGCTTCTAATTCTTAAAACATTTAACAGTAAATACTAAATAATATTCCTGATACTTATGTTGAAACTTATGAACTAAAACATGTAAATTCCAAAGTATTTACTATTTAAATTATTATAAATAAATATGACTAGCAGTACCTTATTTTTAGTGTAGGATGATATTTGGGGATAGATGATCACCGATGAAAAATCTATCTGTCTACCGATGACCAATTTATTGTAAATATCCGAGTATGTATACACTCCACTGTATAATTACATAAATTTATTTTGTGAATAATGCCATTATGTACTACGATCACAAAAAAGACTACAAAATATTTAAAAAAAGTTGATACAATTTATGGATGGTTCTATTAAGAAAGTATTTTTTTTTAAATTTATTTCTTTACAAGTTTGTAACTATTGTTAGTAATTTATATTGACATGAAGGAGGTAATATCTGTTTACTTAACGGCCTTAGTAATAAACTCAGTGTAACTTAAACCTAGCATAGCAACCTTAATTTAAAGTGCTAAAAAATTTAAAACATCGTTATACCAACTCTCACCCTAGTTTAAGTTCGATATAATCATCGTAACCAAGCAACCAAATAACACTTTTTACTGTAATGTCAAAACTTCGCTATATTTTAGATTCTATTGATTTTACAAATATCCGAGTGCTTAGTATATACTAAAAAATCAAATGGCTTTTAACTCAATACAAGGAGTTGAAAAAGTAATAGTATGGTTATTCCAATGTCTAGGAGAAAAACTAAAATATAAAAATATTGTTTGGTGTTCAAGTTTTTGGTGGTAAAATAACAGAAATAAACAGGGAGGTGATTCATCTGCACTGCTTCAGATATTAACAGCATTAAGTTATCGGGGAGGCAATCGAGTAAGATTTTTATACAATTTTGTAAATATAAATGGAAATATACCAGAACTTATGTCTTTCTTATGTATTTCAGATATATGGTGATGCTGCAAACATTTCGTTTCACCAGTCCGTTACCGAAATATTCAGGAGACTTGTTAAATCAATATTGTGAAAAATATTTCATTATATTAGAATAGACTGCACTTAAAATGTTCTATATACATTGTTAAGGATATATAGTATATGAGTGTTCAGGTAGCCTTAGTAGAGATTTAAAATATACTCACCAGAACGAATTATTTCATTAAACCATGAAAAAAGGAGAAGACAACTGAGAATACGAATACAAGAAAGAGAGATACGAATGCATTTTTATTATTACAACAAAAATTGTTCTTTTTTAATTACAAGGAAGTTCTGAACCCTGTCGTTCAGAACTTCCTTGTAAAACACCAAAGTGTAATTGGTATCTTCAGCAGTGCTAATATAGCAATATAATAATTGTAATTGAAATGAAAATAAAATTACAATAAATCTGAAAACGAAATTCTTGTATTGTAGCATAATACGAGTAGGTACCTACTATACAAAACACCTAAGTAAATTTTAATGGAATGTTTTAATTAGATGTAGTTCCCAAAAATCTTCTTAAAATACAAAACGAAGCTTAAAAATAATGTACTTTCATTGAATTCCAACATAACGCTTTAAAAAAGTTTATAATCTCATCTACTTGAATCCATGTGAGTAAATTGTTATTTTCTTTGATTAGTATCGTGGCTTCAATAATTCTTTTAGAAGTTGCTGCAATAAAAATATATTATAAGCAATGAGCAATACAAGAATTAGAATAGTAGGTGTTGACTTCATATTGTAATAACATTGTAATTATACCTTTTTTTCTTTTGTTGGTATTTATCAGTTAGTAGGTGCATTCTTTTTTATTAGTTATTTTATAATTCTTATAAATTAAACTAATAATTAATTATTATATCTACTACTGAGTTTAAAATTCATAATACGTCAAAATTGAAAGTACCAAAGTATATTACAGGAAAAACACAGTTTAGTTATCTATTTTAAGTACCAGGGTTACACAAATAACACTATGATAAAGGGATTTATATTTATACTAGGTATTGCCCGTCTAATTATTTTTACAGTCATCGTGGACGCAGTCACGGGCAACAACTATCTCTTATAAAGTACTTTACCTGAGTAAGTGTAAAATTCTTTTGACCTACATAACAAGGCTTTTTTTCCTATATAGCGCGGGCGAAACCGCTGGGAACAGCTAGTGTTTCATAAGCCGTGCTTCATGATAATTATAATTATAATGTTTTATATTTTTACAATTTTAATAAAGAAGTGTGGAATTAAAAATAATATTTTGTTAAGAATTTTACGTATTTAAAAGCATATTTTATTAAAATATTTCTTAAATGGAGATATTAGCATTATTTCTTAAATGGAGATATTATTAAATGGAGAGATTTAATAGCATCATTAAGGTTTAACCACATTAATATTTTATAAAAACTCTTTTGTTTAGATAAATTATTTAGAAATAAAGTATCAGTTTAAATATTATTTTTATATTTTCTACATTTTATCTTTTGGTGAACATGATTGCTTTAAAGTAATCAAAACGTCGAGATAAATTTTAAAATGTAATGTTGTAAATGTAAATTTTATTGCACTAGAGCTTAATCATACATTGCTAAGTTCAAAGCATTGTGAAATTAAATGCATCGATATAAACATTATTTAAGCTTTATAATAGTACAAATATTTGGGTTTTCTATTATTTTGTTATTCTAATAAAGTCAAAGGTTTTACATTTGTTTATAATCTTTATTTTAAATCGGATGCGGGGTAACTAATTCACGTTACCTACTTAGGGCCTTACTTATAAAAAAATACTATGCAATGGTTATATCGAATTTAAACGATGAATACTTATATTTGGTTTAAGCTGTAAATAAGTTAAGAATAATTTCTTACTAATAAACTCGGTAAAACATTGTTATAACTATTCTATCATTATGTCAAATGCACAAAACGGCAACGTCGGAATTCATATACAAACTTCCTAAAAAATTTTATTTTTTCTGTGATATACTTTGATACTTTCAATGTTGACATATTATGACTTTATAACTCAGTAGTAGTAATATAATAATTAATTATTAGTTTTATTTAATAAGATGACTAATAAAAAAGAACGCACATACTAACTGAAAAACACGAAAAGAGGAAAAGGTATAATTACAATGTTAATACAATATGAAATCCATACCTACTATTCTAATTCTTGTATTTCTCATTGCTTATATTTTTATTGCAGCGACTTATAAGAGAATTATTGAAGCCACAATACTAATTAAAGCAAATAACCATTTAAATACAAATACAAATAAGGCGAGACTAAAACCGTGGACTCAAGTAGTTGAGAAGATATTATAAACTTTTTTTAAGCTTCATTTTGTAATTTAATAACATTTTTGAGAAGGACATCTAATTAAAACATTCTACTTACATATCCTTTGGTGTTTTGTATAGTACCTATTCCTATTATGCTACAATACAAGAATTCGGTACATATAAACAGATAGTTTAATAACATAAAAACAGATAGTTTAATTTCTCATATATTTATTTCAATTACAATTATTATATAGCTATATTAGCACTCTTGAAGCTACCATTTACATTTTGGTGTTTTACAAGAAAGTTCTGAAACCCTGTCGGTATAGACAAATCAATTTTTATTATAATAATAAAAATATATTCGTATCTCTCTTGCCTTAGCAATTGTTCTATCCTTAATTGTCTTCTACTTTTTTCATGGTTGAGTGAAATGGTTTGTTCTGGTGAGTATATTTTACATCTCTTATAAAGCTACCTGAACAGTCAAATACTATATCCTTTACAATATTTATAGAACTGGCCACGAGAACCTTGTACTTTAGGCATTGTAAGTGCAGTCTTTTCTAATATAATGTAATATTTTTGACAATATTGATTTAGCAAGTCGCCTGAATATTCCAATAACGGACTGGTGAAATAACCTATGAATGTTTGCAGCATCATCTTGTATCTGAAAATATATAAGAAACACATAAGTTCTGGTATATTTACATTTCTATTTCCAAAATTGTATAACAAATTATGTATATCTTACTCGATTGCGGCCCCGATATCTTAACACTGTTAATATCTAAATCAGTGAAGATAAGTCACGTCCCCGTTTATCCACTGTTATGTCACCACCAAACAATCAACACCAAACAATATAGTTAATATTTTAGTTTTTCTCCTAGACTGTTGCATTGGAATAACCGTATTATTACTTCTTCAACTCCTTGTATTGAGGTAAAAGCCATTGATCTTTTTAGTATATACTAAGCACTCTGTTATTTGCAAATACAATAGAATACAATAGAATCTAAAATATAGCAAATTTTTGACGTTAGTAAAAACTGTTATTTGGTTGCTTGGTTACGATAGTTACATCGAACTTAAACTAGGGTGAGAGTTGGTTTAACGATGTTTTAAATTTGTTAGCACTTTAAACCTACGTTATGATAGGTTTAAATTACATCGAGTTTATTAGTAAGCATTTTCCCTATTCCGAATTTATATTAGGTTTAAATTGTTAAACCGTGTTTATAAGAAAGGCCCATAATGTATAACGTTACGAGTTCACAAACATTTACAGATTTATAACAAAGATGCCGATAAACTATGTGGATAATATTTTTTATGGGACAGCGCATATGTCGTGTATGGATTCCGCTTATCTTCTTTGATATTATATATGAGAAATATCTCTCTCCTTCGTTGATTTTATGGTATTCCGCCGATGTATTTAGATTTTGTTGTCACATTTTTGTTATGTCGGATTCATTATTATATATTTTCTTTGCACACACAATGGATTATAAATACTCCTGTTTGTTACACTTATTGGCAAAGAGAGAAAGAAAGTTATTCTAGTAGGCGTTTTGTAAAATAGAGCTTGACGTCCAAACTCATCTTTCCTTTGAACCTTCATCAAAAGGTAACATTTAAACTATTCTCTTTTACACTTTGAGATTTAGTTTTGAAGTGACACCAATACCCACTCAAAAAGGGGTGGCTTGGGAAAATATTTGGCAATGGCAATGTCCATGAGCTAACTTACTTATAATTAAATCAATGTTTTAACATCTCTTTTTAATTACATTTTAATGAAGGTAAGCGGTTCAGTGTTGTAGTAAAATATGAGCTTACAAATTTAATGACATAATTCTTATTATTTAATTTTGAAAATGTTTATAATATTTCGCCAATGTATAAGAATTTTATTACTTTACTTTACTTTAAAAAATGTATATATTGTCATAAATTTCAAAAAGCGCCAATTATTTTTTGCTTGATGCAAAGCCAAACAAAAAGAACAATAGACACATAATAAATAAACAAGCAAATATATTTTTAAAAAATAATAATGGTGTTAAATATTTCATTTAAAAATTACGAGTTAAAAATTGTCTATAAAATTTCATTATTACAAAAGTAATAATGATTTTTTGTACACACGTAACTATTGTATACCATTTTTACAGTTCATATTTTTTGGAATACTTTATATAAATTTTATTTTTAAGATAAAGCCCAGTGATTTATAAGCGGCATTAACAAGTGTATATAAATGGGATGTACGTAAGCCTGAATTAATTATAAACTAGCTATTGCCCGCGACTCCATCCACGTGTTTACTGACAATGTTTTTATTTTTCTAATTTTTTTTATCTTTCCGCTCAATTTTTTTTTAACAAAATTATCCTATGTTACTTCTAATACCTCCAAAAGTATGTGTACAATGATTCATAATGATTGATTGAGTAGTTTTCGCGTGAAAGCGTAACAAACTTACATTCGCATTTACAATATTAGTGGGATAAGAAAACCTTAATCACGTATACAAGATATTTTCAGAAGCTGTTGTTGTTGATTGTTGTTTGAGAACACTTAAAAAGATTTCAAAAATGTTTAAAAAATACTTGCATATATTGATAATTAATAATTAATAAATAGTTTAAAAAAAATATCTTGTTCAACATTTTGAAATGCAATGGGTTATTATTACTGAAGTAAATATTTAAATTTTTTGCTCTATTGTAAGAAAAAAGGATACTAATATGAAGCCTTTTATGTACGAAAGAGTTTTTAAATTTAACCTATCTTCTGTTTTCTTGTTTAATTTAATTAGCTAAGTTCAAATTAATGCCCTTCGTTATTTATTTAAGTAAGTTAAAGTCTTAAGTACCCTTATATTGGCGAGATATCCGTAAGTAACAAAAAACATTTTTTTCCTTAGAACTCTTACCTTGTGATTTCTTATAATTACTTCAACGAGTTGTTGAAGTTAATGTAATTGTTTGAATAAATTTATTCAGTAAAATATTAACCTAAATTTTAGTAACAGTAGCTACTATAATAATATATTTAATTAAACTCCCAATGCAATGAATTTAGTGAACGTAACAAACGAATATTTATTTGTATAAAATAGAATTTATAGCAACTTTGAAGAGCTTTTACAGTATATGAATGGTATTCTTTTATAGTGTGTTTATTATGCCTTTGTATTTTTAACAGTCTTTTTTATGTTTTGTAGCTGGAACCAGCTTCCTTTGATCTAATAAAAACAATTAAGATTCCCTTTATATTATATAAAAAGATGATAAGTGTTTTGACACAAAAAATATTTTCTAACAAAACATTATTTAGTGAAAGTGGAGCGCAACAAATCCGTCTGCGACGTGTCTTCCTCAAGAGATCGCTAAAGCGTTCAGTACAAACGTTAAACCTTTCATTTTATAAAAACGTTTTAAATATTGAAGTATATTGTTGTGTGAAGAAGAAGAGATTAGCTTTCTTTATTTTTTCATTTAGTAATAGATATTATCTTTATTTTTATAGCTTTGTGCAATGTATTTTATTAAAAGTATATAATAAGAAAACCTTTTTTTGTAAAATATAAGTATTCCAACAATAAAACTACATTTTACATGCAACCCATTATTAATATATTTAAAATTTAATCGTATATTTTAAAATTTAATCTTTAACAAGTCACAGTTTAAGAACTGTCTGTAAATCTGACTTGCGTAAAAATGTATATTCTAAAATATTATACTAGACTTAATTTTGGACCATGATACTTATGAAGTTTGAATTACTTGCAACAAAAAATAACAAAAAATAAGGTTTTCATTTGTTTTAATTTGCTTTTGCATTAGAAAAACTAGCTACACATCCATGACTTTGCATAAAATAGTTGAAGAAATTGGCTTTATTTAAGTACAATAAACTTTATTTATATCTCAAATCAAATCAAATCAAAATGTCTTTATTTGGTCATCACATATTAATCAAAACTGACATAAAATAATAAATCTATTTTATAAAACAAAAGAACAAAAAACAATACAAAAGAGAAAAAAAAACAATATTAATACAATAACAAAGAAAGTTATAAAAAAATGATGCCCAAATCGGAAAGCCACTCAGCTATTGTAGAGGAAACAGTCCCCTACGATGATTTTCAGTGACCACCGTTTAGTGACATCTATACTTGTAGTTTTTTCAATAAAAAAAATAGAAAACGCCACTATTGGGTTGATAAGTTGTATTAAGTTATGAAAAATATTACTGTTGCTTTTGTCTATTACTAAAAAATATAACCTGAAATAAAAAAAAACTTCTAAAAAATATTAACTTAAAATTTTAAAATAAACTCTGTCTTATAACAAAAAAAAAAAACACAAAATAAGACTTATTACAGCATAATCAGTGATTCCCGCTTACGTCGATTGCATCAGTCTCCTGAGTCGGCATTTATCATTGTTTGTAATTAGAATTAATTATTAAAAAATATATTAATCAAAGAATATAATATTAATGAATTCATTAAAAAATTAAGTGAACTAGTGAATAAATTATTTAACAATATCTGATATTAATAAAATTAATTCATATTACTAATTAGTAATTCAAAATTAACATTGTAAACGTTTAATATTTAACTGTGCCTTAACAAAATAACGTATTTTTATTGGTTTGGCTTTTCACTTTAAGTATATATTTGTACCATGTAATTAAAGATAACCAACTTAAAAAGGAATATATTAAACACTATGTTAGTAAACAGTTGCATTTTACTCTATTTTACTACTTGATAATAATGTTAGGCTTCGTTTTAATGTGGAGGCTTCGACCTGTTGTTGTACCTCTGCCTTCTCCTTTAGTCGTTCCCAAACACTTTCTGATGCTAGTTCTTTGTATCCACCGCTATCCGTAGGTTGTTTGGTCCCGTATTATGATGTGGCCTAAGATATTCATCATCATCATCATCATATATTCTTTATTGTACACCACAAAATATAAAAAAAAAGTAAAACACATAAAAGTAACATAAAGGAAGTACAACAGGCGGCCTTATCGCCTAACGGCGATTTCTTACAGGCAACCCTGGGGTTTAGAATATATAAAACAGTCATTAATATGGGTAGGTGGCGTAGGTACAAATAATAAACATGCTTATAAATAACTATACACTAATACGTAGATTTGTAAAGAATTTAAATACTAACTACAATAAATAAGCTATAATAGATTAAACTATATATTATATAATAAATACAAGGGGAATTGGAAAAATAATAATAGAATGAAATAAATAGATAAGTAGTATTGTGATTATATCTAAAAACATGAATTTATATAAAGTAAACAATTATAAATAAATGATATATATAATATACTTATACACAGATAGTTATTATACTGAAGTCATCTTAGCTATCTTGAGATAAAAAGTGCTCTTTCACAGATCTTTTAAATAAATTTAAAGTTGTAGATTTCCGAAGAGACAAAGGCAATGCATTCCATAGTTTAGTGGCAAGTACGGTGAAAGAATGTTTATAAAATTTGGAATTGTGGACAGGCATTTTGATAATAAGTAGTTGTGATGATCTTAAATTGGAAGAAGACCCTAAAAGTTCAAACCTTTCGAGGTTTTTCCGTCGGTTTTCGTATATGACCAGTGATGGTTTCTCTTTATGACAGCTTTCCACATTTCAAAATGGAATGGAATTTCATTGCAATTAAAAAGTGAGCATTTTTTATAAAAAGATTTTCACAAACGATTTCCTTATTATTTTATGTAGGGTGTTTCAGTTCAAAAAGTAATTGAGTCCAAAAGAATGGTTAAAACGCAATTTTTTGAACAAATAAATAAATTTTAAATATTCTATAACTTAATTTAAAATACTTTGAAATCATTCCTTACATAAACGTTATTTTGATAATCTCAAATTTAAAATTTAACATTATGTTTTTATTTTATAATTATTATGAGAGAACATATAGAGGAATCATATTGCCTTCATTTACTAACTTAAACGACAGGTCTTTCGACTCTCTACTGAATGGCATTAAAATGTTAAAACCGCCAAAAAATTAAACTTAAACGACTATATATTATCTATCGTAAATTTATCAACTATATTATATATTTTATTTTTATTGTGCATACTATATAATATGCTGTTGTTATTGTAAATAAGTATAATGTTATGCTTACTGCATGACTTTTCTATGCTCAGAACAAATATTTTTTCTATTAAACTACTTATAAACATGTATAACAAACAACAACAAATACTTTTAAACATGTATAACAAAATGTACTTGCAAAACTACTTTAATTTTATGAACTTTTATGAACATAGAAAATACTGGATAATGTAATGACCGACGTTGACAGTAATATTACCGATGGTGATTCAATTTTGGTCGATCATCCAGTAAAACTTACGCAATATAAACTGAATATTCATAATTCACTTAATGTGATTGTACGGGAGAACAGAAGTATTGAAATAAAAGTATTTTTACGGATTTACCTCGCGTATAATGAATTAAATTTTAAATTTACTTTTTAAATCTAACCCGACGTTTCGAATGCTTTGCAGCGATCGTCTTCACGGTAAGACGAGCTGGGTCACATCTCGTCGGGTTAGATTTAAAATGTAAATTTAAAATTTAATTCTTTATACGCGGGTTAAATCCGTGAAAATAGTTTTATTTCAATACTTCTGATATCCTGTTATACTTCTGTTATACGTCGGGTTAGATTTAAAAAGTAAATTTAAAATTTGATTCATTATACGCGAGTTAAATCCTTTAAAATAGTTTTATTTCAATGTGTAGTACTTGTGAAAACCTTAAAAACACTAGAACAGAAGTATCCAACGAAACTTTGAAGGGTTTAAGACTATTTCTTGGGAGGAACAATGTACATTATGATCTTATAATCCTAACTTAATGCTGGTTGTGTGTTGGTGAGTGCTGAGTGATTGTGAATTTATAATCCTAACTGATAGCTGAGTATTCAAAATAATTGTTAAAATTGGAAGCATACCACGTTTTTATTAGTATCAAACACATTAATCAAAACAGGGGCGTAGTTTTATGTGTAAAAAATAAATTAGATAATTTTACAGCATAACAGCCTAAACTTTTAGATACTGATTGCCTTTTAATTAAAATAAGTTACTATTCAAATTTATAGTTTAAAGAAGTTAATTTAAAAATGCTATTACTTTTAACATTATTATTATTTAAGCCATTGTTAATGTGAGAAGATTATAAAAGTAGTAGTGGTGAATTTAGTAATTCTAGTAATCTTCTGGCTTAAATGGTCTAACTTGATTATGAACGTTACTCAACATTCAATATTATATAAGGTTAATAATTCATAAACAAATTAAAATGTAGCCATAGAGCTCCTTATTTTTTCTTTTTCATAGATTGGTTTCCCTTGGAAAGCTGCAAAGGTTTCATAGGTGAAATGTAAGCCTATTTAAAATAACAAACTTTTACTCGTTGCTGGGATACTGACACCTCCCCCGGGGACATACACAAGCTTATGTCAAAGATTCTTACCAGTTTTTTAATGTTATACAACAAATAAAATTAAAAAACAACGACATTATGGTTAGTTTCGATGTACAGTCACTATTTACCAGCCTTCCAATGATTGACTGCATAAAATTTGTCAAGAGAAAGCTGGAGGATAACAACATGCCAGTAGAATATGCAGAATTACTGAAGCATTGCTTACCATCTGGTTACTTAATGTGGAAGGATGAATTCTATGTACAAGTTGAAGGAGTGGCAATGGGCTCCCCGGTCTCCCCCGTTGTTGCCGATATCTACATGGAGCTCTTCGGGGCGAGGGCCCTATTCTCTGTACCGGCTATACCGAAGATCTTTAAACGGTACGTAGATGACACCTTCACAATACTACCTATGAATTAAACATCTGCTTTTCTAGAACACCTTAGTTCCATTAACAACAAAATACAATTTACAATTGAATTGCAGTCAGATAATACTTTAGCTTTCCTTGATATTCTTATCATCAAAAATCCTGACAACACATTGGGACACACTGTTTATTAGAAACCCACACATACAGACAGGTAAATCACTTCACCTCAATGGTAAATCACGCCACCACCCTAGCCAATTAGCTACCGTTGGCAAATCTTTCTTTCAGAAAGTGAGCCAATTCTTGAGACCTATCAAAAGTAATATTCCTTTACAATGTGCTGGAGTTTATAAACTTGACTGCAATTGTGGCTTGTCATACATAGGTCAAACAAAGAGTAAAAATCGGTAAAAGAGTTAGGGAATACATCTCGGATAACAAACATAGGCGTACATCGAAGTCTGCAGTGTGTGAACACACCATAGACAATCCCAATCATTACATAAGATTTGAACCTAAATTCCTCGCTAAAGAATATTCCAAGAATGGTTCGTGAGGCTATTGAAATTAAAAAAACATCCTAACTTTAATAGAGAAGATGGTTGGGGATTATCTAATACCTGGGACCCACTTTTGAAAAATATAAAAAAATCCCATGTCTGTGACCGCACTGTAAGATTTCAAAATACTGTTAGTGCGTTTTGTGTGAATCCTGAACTGTACGCCCGGAAGCTTAGAAACCGTTTGAGGTAGATAAATAATTAACTGACTTACTGACATACACCTACATCTCGTCTTACCATGAACACAATTGCTGCAGAGCATTTGAAACGTCGGGTTAGAGTTAAAATGTAAATTTAAAATTTAATTCAATATACGCGAGTTAAATCCGTAAAAATAGTTTCATTTCAAAACTTTTACTACCGGGCTTAGACACAGATAAGATTTAAATAAATAATCTTTTCATTTATCACCTTTTTTTTAATGTTAAGGGCATAGACACTTTTACTAAGGTAAAAAATGGCTAATTGTGTGACGTTAGAAATTAAATGATAGATAATAGGTAATTATTACTCAATGAGCGAGATAAGTAAATGTATCTTTTTTAAATTAATACATTTGTACATCATTGTTGCCTATTATGTACTTTTTATTTTACCTCTTACACCGTTTAACACAAATTTTTAAGTATATATTTATATTCTTAATAATTTGTTAACTTATTACTTATTCTTTGTTGTGATAACTTAGGCAAGTAATTTGATTACTGAATTACTATTCTTATCGTCAATTCCAAGTATATTATTGAATGCTGCTGTAAATGCAGCTATTGATATGAAGCAATTCTGTCCTTTGGGATTTTGATACTTTACGTCAGCTTTTCATTTCACTGCTTCTATTAAATAATTGAGAATTGCGAATTCTTCGCATCCCTCAGAGACTTGTTTACTTTAAGTTTTATGTAAGTATTCTAGTTTAAAGAACTATTTTTCATATTCTTTAAATATGACGATTAAGATTTTAAAGGTTTTTCCAACAATATTTGTTTATATGTACCTATTTATATGTAACTTTTGTATGTATATGTAACTTTGTACCTATTTATATGTAACTTTTGTATGTATTTGTGTATATGTAACTTTTTTATATAGTTTTTGTAAGAACTGTTTGTACAGTTCTTACAAAAACTATATAAAAAAGTTTTTGTTTCACTTTCATAAATTCAAATTATTAACTTGTTTAAATGTACATTCTTCAATATACGTAAGAAAAATATCTTTTATCGCATTTTGGAGATAAAGTTATATAAGATACAAAATAACAAAATCTCGTTGTATAAAAGTACACACACGGTAGTCGATAGATTTTTTGTAATTGTCACTGTACTTTTATATTTCAATATTTATAAATTCTAGTAGAATATGAAAGAGTTATACTAATATGAATATGTTTTAATGAGGAGGAAAATTAAATTTAGATCATTTGTCAAATAAAAACTTTTAGTCAAAGCAGTAAAAATAAAACTTTTAATTGTAAAATTTCAAAACATAAATGTTATACTATATTTTCATATTGTCACTTATCATTTGTATATAAAAGTAGGTATGCTTCTCAAATAAAATTATTTCTTTTCGTTGTGTCTTTTGCCAGTATTAACATCTTAAGATAATTTGACGATTACTATATTGTTCTTGCAGCTCAATTTCCTTTTCCTATTTCGCAAAAAATAATAAATAGTTGTTAATAATAACATATTTTTTTATACATAGCCTAATTCTTTCACATATTATCACATCGTTTTCTATAGCGTACGACGCAGATCCTTAATCTTGTAGACTAATATTGTGGCACACTTTGCTCTAACATCTCTTAGTTAATCGGCTTAGAGGTAAATTCCGTTATCTAGAATTTCAGATAGTTTAAACAAACTATTTACACCTTTTATTTTGATTTATTGTGGGTTTCCAGAACAAAAAATAGATAGAAATTAAAATCAAATCATTGCATGATTGTTGTTATTTTTATTCCTATTTTAATTCCAAAGCCATTTTTAACTCATACAACTTAATAATCTTACCCATATATACAATTTTACTGGAAAAAAAGACTTATTAGGATTGTGGCCTTTAAAATATAATTTCAAATCAATATTAGGTAAAACAACTTCTATATTATCTATAATCAGATTTATTGGACAAGGCTAACATAATGTTCCCTGTCGATTTAAGTTTTGCCCGACGAAGCTAAATTGGTTGCTATATTTTAAGGTATTAACTTAATTAGTTTTGTCAAAAAGCCAAAGAAATATTTTCTAACTTCTAAAATATCAATCCATTTATAACTAATTTATGTTATTTATTAATTTATAGTCAATAAATATAATATATTAAAAAATAATATGTTGCTATCATAAATTCGTGGGAATTTCAAAATACATTGCCGAATGAACTCTATCTTACTACTTTGTAGCTAAGGCGTTAAAAAAAATCAAACATATAATAATAATACATAGACATATATAATTTACAATAATACAATAAATCAATATTTTTTACGCAATTTTATTAAATATAAACCTATGTGTATAATAATAGTAATACAGGACAAATTAAACACATTGATCAAACCCCTAAGTAAGCAGATTATTTGCTTGTGTTAAGGGTGTTAGACAACTATACAAATAGATAGAAATAAACATTATAAATACCAAAAATATATTTAATAAACGACCAAACTAATAATACTAATAATAATAATAAAAGTAAGGTAGGGTAATATCACCTTAACTTCTTCACTTCCTGTATAATTTCGGCCACTGATTCTAGTGCCTAAGTATGGAAGTTGAGTTTTTGTAGGTTTCCAGTATAATATATTATCTAATATTTAAATTTTTATCTATAATTATAAACTTACTGCCATCAAATAATGTATGGCGATCTGTTGCTATAAAAAAAGATCTGTTGCTGAAATTTAACATGAAATAATAATCTTATTATGGGCAATTGAAGTATATTGTTAAGATGAAACTTTAACGCTCCTCCATAGCTTGACTGTTCATAAGGTACAATCGATTCTGGTAAAGAAATATATAATATATAATAATAAATTTGTGTAGAGATATGGGATATATGAGGAATGGATGTGTTTATCTACTAGGTTAACGAGAAGATAAGACATATATTTCGCCTTAATTGGTTGTGTGACATTTGTGAGTATTTAATTAACTATCAAAAATATAAAAACTAACTGCATTTTTTGATTTCTCTTTTAAAAATTTATAAATTTATATTTCGATATAGGTAGGAACAAAATAATTTCAGTAGCGCTATTTTTTGTTTTTTTTATGTCAACTTTTCAAACATAATCTAGAAACATAATTTTTTTTTATTTTTTTATTTTTTTTTTCAACGTCTGGAATCCTCATGGATACACACCTCCATCCAGGGGAAGATGGAAGCGGTTATGTGAGACCACTAAACCAGACGGTCAACACCTCTCCGTCATAATGGAGCGCCACGGGAACGCTTGCGCACACATCAATAAACAAAATAAAATCTATTTTCACCTATTTAACAGAAATTTAAACAATTCAAAACTTTAACGTAATCAACAAACCATAAAATATATCATTTTTAACAAAAAATAAAATAAAAACAAAAGGTAATTTAGGGATTTAAACCAAAATTGCAAATATCATCTTTAGGATGATCGCAACCTGAACACTCAGAATGGGCCAATTTGCCACAAGTTCTGCATAGATTTTCATCAATCAATAAGCGTCAATCATAAAGCATCAATCATTAAGCGTCAATCATTAGGCATCAATCATTAAACGTCAAATAATAAGCGTCAATTATAAAGCGTCAATTATTAAGCGTCAATTAATAAGCGTCAATCATAAAGCGTCAATCATTAAGCGTCAATTATAAAGCGTCAATTAATAAGCGCCAATTAATAAGCGCCAATTAATAAGCGTCAATCATTAAGCACCAATCATTAAGCGTCAATCATTAAGCTTCAATCATTAAGCGTCAATTAATAAGCGTCAATTAATAAGCGTCAATCTATAAGCGTCAATTAATAAGCGTCAATTATTAAGCGTCAATAAATAAGCGTCAATTAATAAGCGTCAATTATTAAGCGTCAATTATTAAGAGTCAATTAATAAGCGTCAATCATTAAGCGTCAATCATTAATCATCAATCATTAAGCGTCAATCATCAATCATTAATCTTCAAGCATTAATGGATAAGCACTAAGCATGTAGCATTAAGCATGAATCATTAACTATTTGGGATAAATCATCAAACATAAAGCTTCAAGCAGTAGCTATAAAGTAAAATTTAAATATTGAATAAGCGAAAATAATAAAAATTTATATTTCAATACAAATTTTAATAAACTCGTTGTTGCCTACATGAAACATTTTTGACATTGACAGTGTTAACATAAACAATGAAGAAGAGTGAGTTACGTATCGCATTGTTATGTGTGTAATGCTTAATGCTTTTCAATTAAACGAAGCGGATTTTTTAAAATTTGTAATAACCATATACCAAATATAAGTTTTTGGGTGTCGCAATTTCTGCAGAAAACAATCATTTAGTCATTGTAAACTTTTTCATGATATTAAGTGCAGACAGTCTTTGTTTTTCTGTCTCTGGGTCTGGGACAAATATGACTTCTTCTGGCTGTTTGCTCGACGTATCTATTATTTTTATACTATCTTATATATTATGCATATTATTGATCATAACCTTTTTAATAATCGTTACTTCTATTTATAATCGTTACTTCTATTTGAAACTAAAGTGATTGGCGTATATTATAGTAAAGTTTATATATTAATTAAAACTACGTTTTAGTCAATATAATTTATTACCATACAATAGCATGTAGTTAAGATTGATGCCAAGACTAAGTAAGGTAGTTTCTAGAAGTACATTTTTATTAAATACAACTTTATCTACATGTATGTATTAAGTTATTATATTATAAATGCTAAAGCTTGTATGTTCGTTTGTTTGTATTTTACTCCTTTACGTAAAAACTGCTGAATCGCATGAAGAGTTCAGTGTTAAGCACTAAGCATCCAGCATCAATTATTAATCGTCAAGCATAAAGTGTTAAGCATTAAGAATTAAGCAATAGGTGTCAAGCAGTAAGCACAAAGCATTTGTAATAAAGCATTAAGCATCAAAGTATAAGCATAAAGCGTCAATTATTAAGTGTCAATTAATAAGCGTCAATCTATAAGCGTCAATTGATAAGCGTCAATTATTAATCGTCAATTATTAAGCGTCAATTATTAAGCGTTAAATAATAAGCGTCAATTATAAAGCGTCAATTATTAAGCGTCAATTATTAAGCGTCAATTATTAAGCGTCAATTAATAAGCGTCAATCTATAAGCGTCAATCTATAAGCGTCAATTAATAAGCGTCAATTATTAAGCGTCAATTATTAAGCGTCAATTAATAAGCGTCAATCATTAAGCGTCAATTAATAAGCGTCAATCATTAAGCGTCAATTAATAAGCGTCAATCATTAAGCGTCAATCATTAATCATCAATCACTAAGCGTCAATCATCAATCATTAAGCGTCAATCATCAATCATTAATCTTCAAGCATTAATGGATAAGCACTAAGCATGTAGCATTAAGCATGAATCATTAACTATTTGGGATAAATCATCAAACATAAAGCTTCAAGCAGTAGCTATAAAGTAAAATTTAAATATTGAATAAGCGAAAATAATAAAAATTTATATTTCAATACAAATTTTAATAAACTCGTTGTTGCCTAGACATGAAACATTTTTGACATTGACAGTGTTAACATAAACAATGAAGAAGAGTGAGTTACGTATCGCATTGTAGTGTGTGTAATGCTTAATGCTTTTCAATTAAACGAAGCGGATTTATAAAATTTGTAATAACCATATACCAAATATAAGTTTTTGGGTGTCGCAATTTCTGCAGAAAACAATCATTTAGTCATTGTAAACTTTTTCTTGATATTAAGTGCAGACAGTCTTTGTTTTTCTGTCTCTGGCTCTTGGACAAATATGACATCTTCTGGCTGTTTGCTCGACGTATCTATTATTTTTTATACTATCTTATATATTATGCATATTATTGATAATATATTTAATATATAATAAATATAATATTTTTTATTTATAGCTTTTTAATTGCCGCGGTTGTTGCAAATATGGGTTTTGTAGCAGTAGGTGTTTTATACCATAATGAATAACTACAATGTTCTGTATATTAATTATGTAGTTCTTAATTCAATTTTAATTTAACTCTTAACTATTTATGTAAATGTAAACATATTTTTTACATTTTCAATGTATATAATATATGTTAAAAATGTATTATAATCAGAAAACTACCCCCTTTTTAGATTTCGGACCAGGAACACCCATATTTTAACGGCCTGCTAGAGATGTGATTACTATCAGATAAGGATTACTTAGTGTAGTTGTAGAAGTATGTGTGCGAACTATAGTTTTGACCGTTACAAAACGGCTAAAAAGGATTCATGAAGTTGATGCTTTATTCATCCATCAGAATATTCAGAACCATAATCACAAATATTATTTTCATCAATAGATGATTCGTCAGTAGTGCTCTCTTGAAACAAATTTCTAGTTACTCTATTTATGTTTTTTTAACATAATTTATTCTTAATCTGTATCATATTTTTACATTTATTTATTTGGATTTTCTTTGGTTTTATCCCTTTCTTCTCTCTTATATCTTTTTTCTCCTTCTTCTCCTCCATCCAATGTAGCATGACTATTATGATTGTCGATAATAAGCAAAATCTGTTGTTCCTGAGTAGGACTTCTAAATTTTATGAAATGAAATTTCAAGCCATTTTAAGAATATTTTTTTGAACTATTTAAGTTTTTCAACTCGTAAGGGGTAATAAGAGCCATGGCGGGGTAATGGGAGCGTGAGTAGCTCCCATTACCCGTAAACTAACTATTTAAAAAATAACGACACCAACCTAAAAAACTTCGCTAAATTTATTTAGTTTTCAATTTTATCTTAAAATTGATTAAATAGTGCATACAATAGAAACAAAATACGACGGAATAATAAAAGTTTAGGTACTCACTTTGTTTGAGAGATTTTGTACTATTTTATAACGTGGTCAATTCAAATATATTTCCTCTTCTTACCGCTATGCGCGTGCTACTGAGCTGGTCGGCGGCGATCACGTGATGTAACCGAATGTTTATGAAGCCATTCCTTTCAGTTTCGCGCTACTTGTACGTTCCTGTCTCTTTAAATTTTAATAGCTCTCATTACCCGCTAGCTCCCATTCCCCCATGTTCCCCTAATATCTCACTTAGATATTTCTATGAATTAAAAATATATTAATAAAAGAGATCTTTGAAACCAACAGAAATTTGGTAAGTCTTAATATACTTTGGGTAGATTTTGTTGTTATAGTATTGTTAATATTGAGTTTGTTCCAAGGTTTATAGATATTTTAAAATGTAGTAAAACAAAACATTGTTTCGAATAATGTGATTAATAATTATGTGCCTGGATATACAAGGCACGGTCCCTTGTTAACATGACGCACCAATAAGTTGAAATAGTTATGGAATGTACGATGACGTCAGGACAGGCATAACCTTGTAAATCATGTTCTGTTGTCGGAGAAACGAGAAAAATTACTGCTTGTAATATTTGTATGGAAGTTTAATCTATATCTATACATATAATAAAATTGTCACTGACCCATTCCTGTACATGGAATTAAAAAAAAATCATAGGGGGGCTTTATAAGAGCAAGAGAACCCAAAACAATGGTTTTTCAGTTTGTCTGTTTGTCTGTATGTTTGTGCACGCTAATCTCAGAAAGGAATTGATAAATTTGAATGCGGTTTTCAGGAATATATTATCACAGTTTTCACTTAACATTTATTTCATCTAAATCGGTTAAGGAATAAAAAAGTAATGACAATTTATGTCAATGACGTAATAGGTACCATGAAAATCTTACTCTATACATGTAATAAATCTGTAGAGGAGTAGTCTTTGTACATTAAAAATATTCAAAAAAATATACCAGGATGTAAAGTAATAACTAACAGAATCCATTTTCAGCAGTTTTAAAATCTTTGTCTTTTATCTGTTTGTCTTTTAGTTGTGCACAAAATACGAAAAAAAAAATATTAAAAAAAATTCATACAGCATATAACCTTTATATAATCAAGAGAAAATCAGCGATGGTATATGTGTATCTCTAAGGGGTAGCCCACAATAGCAAATTTTTATCATTTACTTTTTACGAAAAATAATAGGTTATTTACGAAGCAATTTTAAGGAATACAGTTTTATACAGTAAGTTGATGGTGTAAATAACGTCGATTGTGTAGCTCAGAATTCCTCAAGTTTACATGGTAATATTTTGATTATGTTCAATGAAAATCTGTAAGTGTGATAGATGGTTATAATGGTTATTAAGTACTCTGTTATTAAGTACTCTGTTATTAAGTACTCTGTACCACCATAAATTTTTACAAATTTATTCACTGATATGAAACCCTATTTCACACGTATACACTTTCGAATTTAACAACTCTCAACGCGAGTCGGAAATCTTCTGAGCATTTATCGAGTCATTAGTAATGCACGTTACCTCATAGTTTGTCTCTATGTAATATTTTATTATTAGAAAAATAATTCTAGAAGTAGTTTTAAAAGAAATTAAATAAAGTTGAACACCAAAACTTAAGCGAGTTTAAAAATGTAACAAATCAAAGTTTTTTTTTTAAACATAACACTGAATGAAAAAAAAACAAAAATATATATTTTTACCTTAGTATTAAAATAGGAATAAGCAAATATTTCCTTTTAATAACTTTATAGAACGAACAGTTTATTCCTCGTTCCTATTTTATTACTTGTTTATATTTTTACTTTATTCATGATGTAATGAAGTAAGCCTAATATATGCTGGCAGAATTACTGTTTAAGTAAGAGATAAAAGGAAATATTGCACCCATCTCGTCGTTGCCTTGTATGTATTAATCAAATCTTAGTATTAAAATAGGAATAAGCAAATATTTCCTTTTAATAACTTTATAGAACGAACAGTTTATTCCTCGTTCCTATTTTATTACTTGTTTATATTTTTACTTTATTCATGATGTAATGAAGTAAGCCTAATATATGCTGGCAGAATTACTGTTTAAGTAAGAGATAAAAGGAAATATTGCACCCATCTCTTCGTTGCCTTGTATGTATTAATCAAATACACCTTATGAATACTTAGATAAGCATATATTTAAGGTCATTATAAAAATGAATCTGTTAATATATATAAAAGTGTAAGTAAATTAAATCAGTTTTCTTCCAATATTTTTTTTATAATATTTTAAGCATGATATATTTAAAATAATTTAACTGACTTTAACTTAAAAAATATAAGTTTATTTGAAACTGTTTTATATATTATTATACAAATATTTTTTTTGTACTCTTTAAGCTTTTTCTAATTTTATTAAAAATAAAAAAAAACTTTTACTGGTAAAAATGTTTCGAAATGAAACAAAAAAATATAAATATGATCTTTAAAAAATAATTTCAAGACAAAGTAATAAATGTGCCCTCGTTAACATTTTTTCAATTTAGCTAAAAGCATTATTTTATTCAGTGGATACATTTTTTAAAGTGAAAATGCCTTAATTTAGCACCAAACATAACTTCTCACAATTCATAAAAGATGAATACAATAGTATAATACTCTTGCGGTTATTTGTATATTTTATGTCGCACTTATTTTATCAGCATGTCCTATGACCCCAATATAGAGTATTTTCAAATTTTAAAATTAAAATTTTTAAAAATCCCTAATACAAAAAACCTCTAAAAAGGATTAAAATATCATTATTATGTACTTATTGAAGTTGTCGGGGGACGTACGTACGTTGACGATAGTCCAATTTGCAAAATTTTGCTAATGAATGAGGATATAGGCTAAACGATTTGATATTGTTATTTCGTTATTTGCTTTTGGTAACTTACTTGCATTTTGATTTCTTCCTTTATTTAGCTGTCAAGTTTTACAATAAAGTACAGTATAAACTTTTTACAGTATTAATTGTAAATAAACATAAGTCATTCAAATGGGGCTGAACAAGCATATAGAATTTATTAGTACTGGATAGATCATTATATTTATTTTTTTAACTAATGATATTATGTATTTATTACGATATTGGTATTACGATAGGTAATAAAGATCTAGATGTTATTTACCTTAGTTCAGCGAATGAGTTATTAATATAATAACTATGACTTGTTGTATATATTATTTAGTTTTATGCCGATATATAGCGATAAACGTAATAATATTAATAATAATACCTACAATACTAGGTAAACATAAAACCTTAAAATTAATGTTAGCTTATATATTAAACTGGTGAAAAATTAACTATGTTTCGTACGTTTAGTATTTTTCACACAATTTAAGAAATAAATGACACAATATTATTACCTTGTAATATAAAACAATAATCGGCATTATTGATAGCTGGCAAATACTGAACAGTCGTGGAACGTATCTCTGTATACATATTACGTTTAAAATAATGCACCATGTTTATTCGACAAGACGAAAACGATAATTACCGACTCCACAAGATGAGCCTAGAAATTCAAAACGAATGGGTGACCATAGGAGATTTTTGTATTCCACTAGCTTTGAAGTGGCGCACCTTAATTTATGATTGGTCCCCAGCATTATTAAAATTCTATCTTAATGCATTCCAAATGACTCTCCCAGATCAAAGTAATTTAGTAAGATAGGGCAAAGCCACCGAAAAGTCTTGCAACATCTGTGGGGAGGCAATAGGAACCGCAAAACACCTATTAGTAGGGTGTAGGTTACTTCTAGACAAAGGTCAATACTCGCGTCGCCAAGGTATTAGAAATCGTATGGGAAGCGGTTAGTCTTTCAGTAGCAAGAGCGCGGAAGGGTATAACAACCACCAAACGATCTATAGAATTCGTAAAAGAAGGCTCCTCCAAAAAATCAAAAGCGAAGCCTTATTCAATATTAGGCGCGGCTCCTGATTGGATTCTTATGATGGACACGTATGAAAAGCATTACAAAATCCCTGGGGATGTTGGTGTTTCGTCATCCAGACCGGACTTATTCCTGTATTCGAAACATCTGAGGCGCGTGATACTTGTGGAGCTTACTGTTCCTTGGGAAACAAACATCCCAAGGGATCTCACATTCAAGCTCAATAAGTATTACGAACTAACCAACGAACTGATCAGGAATAAATTTATAGTTAGTTTGTACGCGGTAGAAGTGGGAGCGAGAGGTATAACAGCAAAATCTCTCTATGGCCTACTTAAAGATCTTGGCCTTTCTAGAACAAGCATCGGTTCATTTCTAGAACGTACTTCAAAGGCGGCATTGGTAGGTTCTTTCTAAATTTGGTGAGGTAGGGAGAGGAGTGTGGAGGGTGAAGGTGAGCGTTTTTGCGCATAAAAAAGGGGCCCCTTAAACCTACTCCTGGGTCGCAAGTCCCAGGCACTGCTTGCACTCCTCTCCTTGCAACGCGATGGGCCCGGCACCCGCACGGTGAATCCAAGGCTAAGAAGCTTCGTCTCTGTTCTAAAAGTCATTTCAGTATATGAATTCATCTTGTTTAAATTCTTCGAAGCATCTTTTCATTTGGATATTTGAATTAATTAACCCTGTATACTCTGATACAAAGTTTGATCAGAATATCCAAGAGACAATATCGTCTGAGGATCTTTAACTTTGCAAGTTACTTGTTCCGTATAAAACTATCATGTAAGTAAGTTTACTTTACCGGGTAAGTTACACATGTCATTCATGTGTAACTCACCCGGTAAAGTCATGTGGGTTGATGTCATTTTTATAAATATGTTTATTGGATAATGGATAATAATGATTGATTTTAGATGGATTTGAAATGATAAGTGCGGATTGAATAGAATCGATCCATAATCTCAACTTATTCGGTTATCAAAACTACATAGATAAAAAACTTTATTGCACTTAAATTCTTTTTAATATATTTATAACAACAATTAATGTAGAGACAGTTTCTAGGCATTCCATGGATTCACCATGCCAGGCCCATCGCGTTGCATGGAGAGGAGAGCAAACAATGCCTGGTACTTGCGACCCAGGTGTTTAAGAGGCCCCTGTATGATACCCCCTCCTCTCCTAACCAAATTTGGAAAGAATCTACTAATGCCACTTTTTAGTAGTAAGTAAAAAAATATAAGTAAATTATAAATAAATGCAGAAAAAATAAACAATCATGTGGCCATTTCGTTGGACATTTAAGCAGAATTCTTGTCCTTTTTACAAATCCGTGACTTGTGTTGAATAAAAATAGAAACATATAAAAGAGAAAGGTCACTTATAACCAGGTTATTTATATCAGATTTATTTATAAATAGAAATGATTGCGATCTAATAAAAGAAATAGATCAAAGAATAAAATAAAAGAACGAAGAAAAATAGAATTCAACAATTGTTTCCTGGTAATCTGTATTATGGTATGAGATTAAGTATTGAGAGCGTCAGTATTAGGAGTCATGAAACCTGAACCAAGTTTTACTATGAAGTACAGCATTATTGTTAATGAACGTAAGCAGTTTAATTGCGACTGAACACTTTATGTATAATAGACACCTATTTGTAGTGGATTAGTAAACTTGGTTCTGTCTTACATCATTATAGCTATTTTCTTAGATATTGGTTTTATCTATTAATCTAGGTATTACCTAACTAAAAATATAGAGTTTATTTACCTAAGTTTAGTAAAATAGTAATTAATATAGATACTGAAACTTGCCTGTATATATTACTCAAAGATTTGTTCACAGATATAGCGATAAAAATAATAATAATAATAGGTAAACTTAAAACCTCATAATTAATGTTTACTTGGATTGCTGTTATTATACAGGTTAATAAGTTAATTCTTGACTATATTTTCTACGTTTAAAATTTTCATACAATTTAATTAAATTTATTGCAATTAGATTGCATTAAATTCGCTGTAAGAATAACTTAAATGCAGTAATTCCTATGAATACGAAAATAACAATACAATAATACGAATATAAAAATATAATAGATCTAAAAAACAGCATGCAAGAGTTGTCCATTCACTACAAGTGCTTTTTTAAATATTATGTTATATATTCATGATTTAAAGGAGTATTTTAATCGTACAAACTATAAATGTTTGGTGACGTATTTATATAATATATATTTTTTACCTTGAATAAAATACGGTAATATGTTTGTAATTGCTTTTATTTGTTGTTAATTTCCTTCCTCGTTTTATTTTTAAGGATGGATCACAGAGAGGAGTGTAACGGCTACTTCGCTTTACACTCGACAGTGCATTACGCGCTGTATACTTAAGATTTTCCGATAAACTGTCGACTAACACCACAAAACTTGGTTAGATACCTGGACCTTAGTAACTTCCGATTTATTTAGAAAGTGAGATTAGTGAGTTCCATTAAACCAATATATGATTTGTTTGATTAATTTTATATATTCTTTACTAACACATAAAAAAGTGAGAAATATAAAAGTGGTAAAACAAGTAAATGAGATTTTATTAAACTCGAGTTTTGACAACCGCAGAGAAGTGAGCAAAACGTCTTTACAGTAATGAAAGTTTATGAAGGAGAACGCGGTAGTAAAATATGTAAGAAAAATGAACAATTAAGTTGTATCAAATTGTTATTTTTTTTTAAAAGGACGTATTAGCTATCTGATGTATAGATCCTTCATTTGTTCTTAGGTTGTGATAGAACGACTTTTTTTATTCCTCTGTTTAGTTTATTTGTCCCGAGTAATGTGTGAAAATATCTATAGATATGTATGTATGATAGCCGTGTTAAGCTTTTTTAAAATTATATAAATATAGAGTGAAAGAAAAAGGATAAGGGCAGGGATTTGAACCTGCGACCTCTGGGAAACCGTCCCGTCGCTCTAACAATTGAGCTACCGTATCGCTGTCCATCTCAGTGAATTAAGAATTCTAACAGTGATGGTCTTTATTGAGACAGTGGTGACATTAATTAGGTTTCTTTCTAAAATCCTAACCAATCCTAACCAAAAACCTAATCTTACTAGCTATGACAGCCTCACGTTTAAATTGTTTGTGCGAAGACCCTTGAAAAAGGATGATGGGCCTCTAGGAGAACGTTTCATGTAAGGGAAACTCATATAAGGCTTTGACCACAGGACAGGATGTCGTTGGAAAGGAAGAGAAGGATAAGAAAAGAAAAAGAATTAACACTTTTTTTTTATTTTTTTTATTTATTAAGCTTTTGTTACATAAGATTACAATAATGCACTCCAAAAATTACGAGAATTTGTCCGGAGTGTTGAGTTTAAGTACAGTTCAATTAGACAATCACAACAAGGAGGGTAATTCTACAAAATAGATGATACAATATTTTAGTTCGATGTAAATGCAAAAGGGAATGCGATCGAGACACAAAACCGGTTTGCTGCAAAGCAGTTACAGGGTGTTTAGATAATAAGATTTTAATTTGATTTTTAAATTATTTATAGTGATTTTTAAGGGCTACATCCAATCCATTCAATAAGTGAGGAGTCAAATATTTCGTGGTCCTTTTTCCATATACATTATTTTTTGCTGAAGTTGTTATTAGTTTTTGGTTTGTTATTTGTCGTGTATTAATATTATGGTGGATTTTGTGCTGTACGTCCATACTAAAAAAGTTTTCTTTTAAGAGGTTAAATTGAAATTTATATTCAACCGGTAATATATTGCAATACTTAAATATTTTGTTCTCATCATTTTTATATTGTTCTTTTATTTTGAAGGGTAACATTTTTTTTAGGATTCTAATTTGCAAACTTTTTATAGTGTTAAGTTAGGTTTTAAAAGTTCTTCCATAAGTCGTTATAGCATTGCTTATGATTGAATCAGCTAAACCATTATAAAGCATAAGTAGGATATTAAATGGTATTCTCTTCCTAATTATTACTATATTAGCCAAGAAAGCTCTGGGTTTGTCACATACAGTACTTATATGAGGTTTCCAATTAAAATAACAGTCCACCACTAATCCAAGATAAGTATGTTTTTCAACAGTTTCTATCACTGGACACTTGCATTGGTGGGTATTTAGATGGAGACAATTGTGATTATGTGCCTTTAATCTATTATTGGTTTCACAGAACGTCTTAGTGTATGGCGAACGTATATGAACAAGTTTTGTCTTAGATGCGTTTAGCACAAGCCCGTTGACATGACACCACTTGTTTAGTAAATTAAAGTCTTGCTGTATTTTTTCCAGTGCTTTGTTAACGTTTGAATCTGCTATCAAGAGACAAGTGTCGTCGGCGTATTGAAACGATGAACAAAATTTAAATATGTTATTCATGTCATTTACGTATGCTATGAAGTGCAGCGGTCCAAGCACCGATCCCTGTGCTGTACCTTGACATACAGATACTACATCACTCGTTACGTTTCCTATTTTAACAAAATAGGATCTGCTTCTCAAGTACTCTTCACACCATCTCAATACGGGGCCTATTATACCTGTATTGTTGAGCTTTTATATTAAGGTGTTATGATCTAGGGTATCAAATGCCCGTGAAAAATCTATGAAAAGAGCTAAAATATGTCTTCTTCTATGTAGATGTTCATTTACTTCATCCGCGAACCTAGATAAGAGGGATGTGGTACTTTTCGTTGGCTGGAATCCGAATTGGTTTTTACTAATTATTCCATGGTCGCCGTAGAATGTATAAATTTGAGCACTTAAGTATTTTTCAATTATTTTATCTAGGGAGGGTAAGAGGGAGATAGGACGGTAATTATTAATATCGTCTTGTTTGCCCTTTTTTGTAAACAGGACGTACACAGCTTTGTTTTAGTTCATTTGGATAGGATCCTGATTTTATACTAGCTTTAATTAATTGGGCGATACTTACTGATACTTTTTTGGCAGGTAATTTAATATCTATTATTTTTATTCCATCGTTCCCGGGCGCTTTTTTAATTTTAAGATTTTTTATTATTTTTTCAATATTCTTTGGCTCTGCTCGTTTAAAATAAAAAGTTACATCGGCTGATTTACTGTACTCATCCTTATTTAGGAGTATTGTTGAGCATGTTGGTATAACATTTTTAACAGCGTCTTTAAATGCTAAGGCGAATTTGTTGGCAATTTCGTTGTACTTTTGGTTCTTTATGTCGAAAGCTTTCGAAACCGTGTCATCAATTGATTTAGTTACCCTACCACAGATTTTGTTAATTATTTGCCATAGAACACGTGGATTTTTACTGTTATCATTAATTTTATTTCGGTAATAATTTTTGAAAATATCTTTAAACATGTATAGCCATGTTAAGCTTATTTAAATTTATATAAATATAGAATGTAAAAAACCGATACGGGCAGGGATTCGAACCCGCGACTACTGGGAAACCGTCCCGTCGCTCTACCAACTGAGCTACCGTATCGCTGTCCGTCTCGGTGAATTAAGCATTCTATATGTGATCGTCTTTATCGGGACGGTGGTGACACCTATTAGGTAATAATTATTTTTGCTATTTTCCAGAATTTTATTTAACTTATTTCGTATCGTATTATATTTTAATCGAAGAATTTTATCTGTTGGGTCTTTTTTCCATTTATTGTATATATTATCTCTCTGATCTGCTAATTTTAACATAAATGTTTTAACCCATGGTTGTTTTATATATTTTTTTTATATTTATTTTTATTTTTTAACGATTTATGATACGCAGATTCAAAAGCTGATTTGATGAAATTATATATTTTATGTGGACACGACATATCCGTTGTCTTTGTCCAATCAATGCTATTTAACTCCTCACTTAGAACTTTTCTATCATAATATTTAGTTTTAGAGGTTTGAACATCAGCCTGTATGCGCAACGAACGAATTCCCTCGCACACAATCAAGACAACGCGATGATTAGCCAGAACTGTGTCGACCGCCGCTGTGTACGGATTCGTGTTGGTCAATCGGGTAAACACGTGATCAATACATGATTTAGTTATTTTATTAAGTCTTAATTCTATGCGAGTATAGTCTGTTATACCAGCCGTGAATCCGTGCCCAGACAGCATGTCGATATATTTATTCTTTACAGTAGTGTTTGCCTTTAAGTCGATGTTGGCGTCTCCGAGTATGATTGAATCATTAATAATATGTTTATTGACAAACTGCGAGAGTTCAGAAATAAATCCAGTTTTGCAAGAAGAAGGAGGTCTATACAATGCACACAAAGTTATTGCGTAATTGTTCGCGGTTTTGAGAGTACCGTGTATCGTTTCAAAGTGCATTGTTTTTGTAGTTACGGGGGTAAACTTGAGATAATTCTTAACGTAAATTATTATACCGCCTCCTTTTTGTTTGGAACGTAACTTAGCGTGCATTCTATAACCTGGAATATTATATAATCGATATACATCACCATTAATATTTACCTCTGTTAAAACTATGACATCTATAGGAACACTCGATGATTCTATTATAATAAGAAGTTGGTTGTAGTTTTTAATTATTGATCTTATATTTACGTGAATACAGAATAAATCACTATTTCGCATATTACAGGGTACTTGCTTTACAAAAGAGTTAACTGAAGTGCAATCAAATATTTCATGTGTATGCAAGTCAACTATATCAGTAGCCATTTTAACCCGGCGTTCGCACAGTTGGGTCTATTTGACCCGGGCTGTTTTTTAAATGCGCGTATTTCTAATGTTTTTGGTGCCACACTGCCATAATTCTCAATAGCTGGAGCTAAGGGTCGTATCTTTCCACGGAATATCGATATTTAGTCGTATTGCAATCGCAGCGGTGTATAAACGCTTCTAAACATGACAAAGGGTAAATTTGACCCAACCATACACTTCGTGTAGTAATTTCGCGCCATTGTAAAAATGTATATTTATTTATTTTATTCGCATGACTTTTGAAATAATGGTTCTCGAAGAACGCGAACGACAGCGAATATTGAGTATCTTGGAGAAATCAGACTCCGATCATGAAAATTCACAAACTGAAGATGTAGAAGTCCATTTGAGCATTGCAGCCAAACTAGTAATACCGACGAAAACGCATGTGAAATGAATAGTGATAATGAACCCCTGATTAAATTACAGAACAGAATCACAGTAGAATTTTGTCAGCACTTACGACAGCCAGGTACAATATATTAATTTTATTGGAAGAGATACAATAAAGTGGCCATAGATACCTTTAGGCCTAAACATTCGATTTAGGGTTAAAAATTTTATAATATATAGGTATATATTTATAAATATGGCTTCAATAAATGCACATATATTTCTTAAGATAAATAACAACATTGTTACAAAGTGTTGCAAATTCTCAATTTACGCATTACTCTTGTTCGTGAGCATTTGGGCGACCGTAAAGGCATCCTACAGTTGCTAAGACTAATGTGCCAAACAATACGCGATTTTTTTAGGAAACCCTGTTAGGGACCCGTCTGCAAAGATACTGAAGGTCAGAAAAAGATTGCAAGACTGTCCTGCCAAAAAAAAACTGAAAAAGTAATTGAACTTGACGGAAATGAAACAAATATATCTGCACTGAGTTTGCAATATTGTACTGTAGAGACTGCGCATATGTAAGCAATGATATGACTGATTCATAAAACTAATTTGTAATTTTATTTGTAGTCTTATTAAATGTGATTTACATGTATCCTAATTATTAATATTTTAGAAAAAAAGTTTATATTTGGTTCAAGTTTTGTGACTTTAAAACAAAGGTTGTTATTTTTGTTAATATTTTGTTCCACTATCATAGAAAAAATATTAAAAAGAAAGTTTTACTTCAAGTTCTTTTTACTCATACATGACCACATAAACTATAGTCGTTTTATCCGATTACAGCCATATATTAGTAAATGTCTTGTAATTATTGAAATTATGACGATTTTCTTCACGGGTCTCCTGGACCCAACCCTACTATCGTTGTAACATATTTTAACTGTGCTGACGCCGGGTTAATAACATATAAGTAATAATTTTTGCGCAATTATTAGGTTAAAATTTTTTCTTACATTTTATGTTGTTTATTGACTAAGTTATCAATATCAGACACTGAACGTACAATGTGAGGACGACTTTTATCTTCGTTCTTCTTCACATATATGACTCCCGACTTACACCACACGAACTTATACGACGGCTTGAGTTTTTGTTGAGCACTGTATAGTAGGGTTTTGGTGTGATGTGTCAGAGCTTCACGTAAATATATAGGATTATTTTTTTTGTTCAATAAGTAGTGACTGATTAAGGATATTTCCTACCGATAATATCTTTACTTTAGCAGCATTTACCCACTGGTTACGCAAAACATTTGATTTAACTTCTACCAGTATATGCCCTGGGTGTGGCCTGTCCTTAGGCTTTGGCATTACTTACGTTCGCCGTTGGTAAAACGCGAAAGAAAAGTGCAGATCTTCTGTTTGCCGGCAAGGACGCTGCCTTTGTCAGAGTTGTAGGCTTTGTATTGTATACTGTGGTACTTTACCATACTGTGGTACCGGTTTGGGTCTTCTGTTTTTGTCTTTTGGAGCTTTATGCGGCATCCCCAACTTTCAGTGGGTTCGGGTGACCCATAGACATTTTAAAAGTACTGTAAGTAAGTAAATAAGTACGTAACTGTAGGTCCTAACAATAGGTGCTCCGTGAGGCGTTGAATGTTGACCCATATTGCTTTTTCGCGAATGAGTTTTACTTTTTCTACTTCTGATTTAAGCCTAAGGAGGATTATTTCATATATTTGGCATTCAGTACAATAAGGACAATTGATGGCCAAATTCCAATCAAATAACTCTTCGGAGCATTTCCCCTGATAAATTTTGTAGAAATGAAATATAGTGCAGTAGTACATGAGCAAAGCCCATCATATCAAAATTAAAGTCTCAAAGAACTTTGACATTTGGGAAAAGAAACTGTGGTGGTTAAACTGTCATTAAAATATGTCTTAATTCAACGATCGGTGAAAACAGACTTAGTTTATCTAAGCTTCTGTTATTTAATGTAAGTTATTTATCAAAATAATTATACGATAATAAATTATTTACTATAATATTCATATTTATATCATAATAATAACACTGGGCTTACTATAGTTTTTTTACCTTAGTTTTTTTTCCCGATAACTTCTGCTTCATTTTACTTCCTATTTCAATACAGATGGGTTAACAACAAAACCGCATTCTGCCCACAACGTGACGTATACTGCAATTTATAGTATAGCAGTCAGCAACAAAGCAATTGTTTCAATACCAACTATTGAATTCATGAATTGTGGTACTTTTGATTACGTATCTGTTTATTTAAATAAAAGTCTAGCATTACGACTCAGCGTCTATATATACAAATAAACATAAGTTCTTTTAAACATCTGTTCACGGCTTTTGGATTTTTTACTTGGTTACGAATTTCAAAAAAGATACTACTACTCTATTTAAGAGGACGAGATCAGAAATGTATTTTTTAGTTTCCAAATCTTATTTGTAGGAAAACAAAATTAGTAAGGGCTTTGAAACTATTTTATTTTCGACAACTATGATTTTTATCTAAAAGTACGGCGATCAAGGTCAATTATTTTCTTTAGAAATGTCTAGAGTATAGTCTTAATCCACATCTTAAAATAATTTAACTTGGATTTATTATAATATAAACAGAGCGCAACAATGCGCAAATAACCAAATTTTGCTGTTCAATCTTATAGACTAAACCCTATAGCAAACTTGGTAGGTAAATTTATATGATATAATCAGCTAACTGAAAAATTCTCAAAAGGTGAAAATAAATCTCACAAGCTAGGGACAAATTAACATTCTATGTCATCATAAATCTAAATGAATAAAATTTATTTGTTTTAAATAGATTATTATATAGAAAATATTATAACGAGGTGTTTATTTATATAGTGTTCATTGTGCTTTTATTAAAACATAACATTCTGAAATAATCCGTCTATAACTCTTCTTTGGATTTGAGAAGATCTAAGTTATTCACGTCAGAATTCTATTAATATATTTTAAGACCTTGAGAATCACTAACTTGCTGTTACAGAGGACTCCTCAGATATTAATTATTTTACATTGTAATCTAGAAAAAAAAATACTTCAACATTTATGTTTTACACTGAAAACCGTAGCATGACTAGAATAAGAATGGAACATAATAAAATATCAACATTTATCAACAGAATATATCAGTATAGTAATAGTATATGAATCACATTAATATTAAATATTCGGTTTTTAAACACTGTAGTTGATGGCATGCAATATAGATAACTAGAAAGAGGAGGAAATCAGAAGAATGCTTTTTCGGTTTAGCGCTTGTGTGCTTGTGATATATATATATATATATATATATATATATATATATATATATATATATATATATATATATAATAACTTGTGAGCTTTAACTATAAAATAAAAAAAACTTTAAAGATCTTTGAATATTTCTATTAAACTTAGGACAGGTTTATAAAGATCTACTATCTAAATCATTTAGATGACAATCATAATTCAGTTACAATTCAAGCGAAATAACACAAAACAAAAACAACCACACCACTTAAATTTATATGTGATATCACATTTAAATAGACTTAAAGAGTTTTGACTTTAAACTTTAACAAGAATTTTAATAGGCTTAAAGAGTTTTGACTTTAAACTTTAATCACATTTAAATAGGCTTAAAGAGTTTTGACTTTAAACTTTAACAAGAATTTTAATTCAAAACGCCTTAACTTTAAACCAATAGATATTCTGTAGATAGTGATTAAAACAAAGAAACATGTGCAGAACTGTCAACAAGTTTGTTAACGCCAGGTTTCGCTATCGTCAACATCGTACTCGGTATTATAAAGTTTAGATGGGTGACTCTAAATTTCTTATTTCATGATTTTATCTCGTATCTTTTCTTATTTAATAAAAACGACTTGAGTTAAAAATATTCTATCCTTATTATTCTTAGAATGTTATCCACATTATATGAATTCTAGGTTATTTTTTTGGAATAATGTTTTTAAGAAAATACTGTCTTAGACTTTGTTATTTATTTATGATTAAATACATTTGCATAAGAATTATTATATTAATTACTTGTCGTAGTGATTAAGACCGCGTTATTTTTGATTTTGACACATTTATAGTTTCCACCTTGACTCCACACCAGAGAACACCTCGATCAAACACAATACCATTACACAAGTACTTGTTAAAAGTAACTTTTCCAAATGCAAACATTATAATACTGCAAAGGAATCTAAGTGTAGAATAATTACATTTTTTATTAACGGTTTTAATATAAAGAATAGAAATATACATATAAAAAATAACATTATATTCTTTGCCACTTCACCAGAGTGACAAATGATTGGAGTGAAAACGACGGCGACTTCTTTTTCGAACGACCGTTTATTTTCTTAACCGATCGGTAATATATAAATTGCCGTGGTCACTGGGTCTACGGCCCTTGGACGGGAGCGCCATTACACACAAACCTTAGACGGCCGTCGGTAAAACAGTGTTGCCAATTAAAGATGGATCGTATCCTCTGAGATGACACTCTTTCTCTTTTGTTTATTTTCATACGGATGCGGGTGGTGTGCCCCTCAAGGTTTCGTAGATGAGGGGAGAGAGTAGTAGTATGTATGTGCATTAATTATACAATTAAGCGTATATTTACATATATTCATATATAAACCTATAATTATCACATATTTTAGTAAAATGGGTGTATTTTCCAAATATTGGTATGAAATTGATACATTTATGGAAAATTCTGTTTTTACTACGGGTTACATGCTTTAACTTCTTAATATCATGATTAATTTATAATTATCATAAACATACATTTATATTGAAGGATCCTAAAATATGAGCGAATTGACAAGCCAATGTACCTATTTCTTATTACTAAAATAATATTATATTTTTGTCACATATTCATTTATTAAGATTCACAATGAAAGAATTTATGGTGTTGCTCGTAGAAGGTTGCGTCTGATTGAAACGCATACCAACACTGCCCCCAAAATTTCATGCCAATTATGATGTTGTAGTAGTTAATTTAAGATATTAAACTAGAATGATAATAATAATGTTGACTTAATTTAGCTAACCGTTATCTTCGGTCTGGTATATGAATTATTTATAAAACGATTTCCAAACATACTTTAATCTTATTAATGTAATAATATTACTACGTGCTTCTATTTTAAATTAAACATTTGAAGCTATAAATATTATTCTAAGAGCAGAATTTTTCCATTTTATGAGATTAAATTTTTATATATATATATAATATATCTTAAAGAAATAAGTCAAAAACCGACGGTGGGTCAGGTTTTACCTAGTATATAGTCGTAAATTAATAACATGGTTTTCTTATTGAACTAGTTGTAGACTGTAAATGGATTTCTATTATAGCACGGTATATACAAAGCAAGAAACATCCATTATTTCGTGACGTTCGAGGTCAAATGTAGCAATTCTGTAAGTAGGAACCATTCGATCGCGAAATTACATTTTCTCAGATATATCCGTCAAAAATGATGCATTTCAAAAAAAACTTTCGAAATTCGAATAGTTTTAATGTCAATATTTTGATTTGATTCAAAGAATATTAATATTTAATAATGTTACTATGCCACTTTTAAGGAATAATATATTATTCTAGATAACAATGCTTACAGCGAGTTTAGTACGTAAAGATGTCTACAAAAATATTAAGACAAATACACTGTGTTTCTATTATTGTAAATGTATAAATTACACGTTCTTATTAATGTAAATATAAGAATTGCATTCTCATTTATATAATTATACATTTGTTTGCTACATTGAAGTAGATTGTAGTTGAATAAATAGCCATAACGATAATAGCTTACCCAAATTTATTGCAAAAAACAAAATTTAAGATGTACTACTCATCCCTTAAGTTATAGTCATAGGGATATAACTATTCTTGTGGCTGTCCATAACCATAGCAAAGTGCCATTTGAGGAACAATCTAACTTTTGTCTAAATGGCTCTCTTGGATTAATGGTGGAGAATTGGATGACAAAGGACAATAAAACGTTTGAAGTGTTAAAATAAATGCAGTTTCAATTTTTGTTATTTTTTTTTTACTTAAGAACACAACGTATTTTAGAAAGACGTATTTTAGAATCTAAAAGAAAGAACAAGAAAAATTGGTTTAACAGACAATACACATTAGACAACGACCTGCTTAGCCTCGTTTTGTTTAGAAGAATAAATATACTTTAAAACTACGACAATAAATTTTATTCTTACATAATTATTATTCTTCATTTATGTTTGTAGGTTTTGTTTATTGTTTTGGACTGCCAAAACAATAAACAAAACTTCTTGACGAATAAACATTTTTACTAAAACTCACGTCAAGTCATATAATAATGCCGCCATTTTATTTTATAACACAGATATTTATTACATTGGTTGAGATATAAATGTAAAATATTTCATTAATGCTATTTATTTATGCTTTACAAATATTAATAATTTTAAAAAATAATGTTAGATTTAAAGACATGTACGTAGTAATTGTTGATTATTTCATATAAAATAATATGAATATAAACTTACAAATTAATTTTATTTTTAGCGGGAAAAAATATTCTTTATATTTAAATGTAGAATTGTGTAGTTTCATGCTATTTCGATACTACGATACCATGATTGCAAATCTGACACACTGTGTTGTCTATAGAAATGTTTTTGATTTGTAATGACAACAATGAGGTAAAATGAAACAACTATTTATTTTTTATAAACATAATATATATAAATTGAAATTGTTTCTCCTCCTCTGAAATTGTCAGTCCTCTGATATTTTTGTGTTCCTCTGAAATTTTTTCACATATTTTTCACAATTTCAAAGGTTGACAATTTTTCACAATTTCAGAGGTTGTAAGCTAAAATTATACTAGTTATTTTTTAGATTTAGATAATAACTTCTCTGAGTTGTCTTTAATAAATGAGCATATATGGGTATAAATGCATATTTCACCTATTATGTAGAATATATTAAAACATTATTTAGAAGAGATAACACAAAAAGGAGAAATATTTTACATTTTCAAAAAATATAGATCTCCTTTCTAATTTTTTTTTATACTTTGAAAAAAAATATGTTTGTGATTTGAATATTACAAATAAGTGTAACTTTAAAATAAAAATTTGAAAAACCCCGATATATAACGCAATATTATATATAATTTTTATTGTTTTTGTAATGTAGGTAGTAAGTAAATTCCTTAGTTTAAGTACAACTGTATGCCGTCAGTCGTATTATACGTGTCCCAAGTAACGTACGTCTTTTATTTCCTCGAATATTCTACAGTGGCGACGAAACGATTCGAACAAACGCGTGTGAGAATAAAGAAAGACAGTTCAACATGTCGATCGGTAAAATAAATGAATTTAATATCAAAAGTGATAACTGGAGATTATACATTGAACGATTGCAACAGTACTTTTTGGTTAACAAAATCGAAAAAGTTTTGCATGTACCGACATTAATAACGGTCGTTGGTGCAGAATGCTACGAGTTATTAGTGAACTTATGTACCCCAAAGAAACCGCAGTCATTTGATTTTGAAGAATTGACGACTATTGTAGAAAAGCATTTACAACCGAAGCCGAGTACATTGGCCGAACGATACAAGTTTCGATGTCGGATGCAAGAGAGTAGCGAGTCGATTGCAGATTACGTGGCTGTACTTAAAAAAATGTCCTCCACATGTGATTTTCGATCGACCTTAGAGGACAGCTTACGCGATCAGTTTGTATGTGGATTACATAATGAGAGTATTCGTCAAAGGTTATTTGCGGAAGAAGACATAGGCTATGAAAAAGCTTATAGATTGGCTACAAGTTTAGAGGCAGCCGAAAAGAATTCAGCGAGTATTGGGGGTCGAGCAGGCGTAACTACGGCGGACACTACCCGCGTCGAGTGCCATGCGGTGGAGCGGATGAGGCGTGACACGAGCGGTACAGGAGAGAAGTGGAAGCAGGGGAGCAGAGGCCATGATACAGGGCGCGTGGTGTGCCCGTCGGCGTGGCAGCCGCAGCGCGGGCGCAGGTCGGACCGCGGCCCGGCTGAGCGGCTACAGACACGTTGCGGGGCGTGCGGAGGGCCACATGGCACCGCCACGTGTTCTTTCACCGACTATGTCTGTCGAGTATGCAACCACAAGGGGCATTTACGGCGTGTCTGCCCTAATTTAAGGAAGCTTCATAGTGTCAGTGCAGCGGAGAAGACAAATTCTGATGCTAACAACAGTTGGGAGACTCAGGAACTTAGTGACGAGGTAACCATGATAGTTAATAGTGTGTCAAGCGATCAGTGTGAACCTATTATGTTGTCATTAAATGTGAACAATCATATGTTACGAATGGAGTGCGATACGGGAAGTGCGGTATCGTGTATAAGCCATGAAATGTATAATAAATATTTTAATAACTTAAAATTACTTCCATGTAAAATTGTGCTTAGATACTATACCGGTGAGCTAGTGCAGCCTTTGGGTATGATAACACCATTAGTAAAATATAAAGATAAAAATAAAAAATTAAATTTGTATGTTATCAAGAATGGAAAATCTGTATTATTGGGTCGACAGTGGCTATCACAGTTGGGCATAAGTCTATCGTTTGAAGATAGTTTTACCGTGAACAGGTTGGAAACTGATGTGTCATTTAATTTAAAGGATTTCAGTTCCAGATTCTCTGAAGTGTTTGCGGATGGTCTGGGGCGCTTTACCGGCGGTACGGTGAGCATAAGACTGCGCAAAGGGGCACAGCCGGTGTTCCTGCGCGCGCGACCACTAGCTTATGCGCTGCGCGAGCCGGTGGAGCGTGCACTCGATCGAATGGTAAGCGACGGCATCCTTACACCCGTTGAGCATTCCGACTGGGCTACGCCCATTGTACCAGTACTTAAAAAAGATGGTGATATTAGAATATGCGCCGACTATAAGTTGACTTTAAATAAAGTATTGGAAATCGATCGATACCCGTTACCGAAAGTGGACGATTTGTTAGCACGCTTAGATGGGGGGCAACGGTTTAGCAAAATTGATTTATCGCAAGCCTATGCACAATTTGAATTAAATGAATCGCGAAAATATACGGTAATTAATACTCATAAAGGTTTATTTAGATACAACCGACTAGTATACGGGCTGGCTTCTAGTCCGGGTATTTTTCAAAAACGTTTAGAGCATTTATTTTCGGATTTACCTTATGTAGGAGTATTCTTAGATGACGTAGTTATTACTGGTGTGAATGATAAACAACACATCCACAACTTAAACAAAGTGTTTGAAAGGTTGCAATTTAACGGACTTAAAGTTAAGAAAGAAAAGTGTTCATTTTTTGTAGAATCTGTTAATTACCTCGGTCACGTAATAGATAAGCAAGGGGTACACACATGTCAAGACAAAATAAAGGCCATAGTAAATACACCGGTGCCTTCTAATGTGACAGAACTTAGAGCTTTCTTAGGGTTAGTCAATTATTATGGCAAGTTTGTTAAGAATGTTAGTACGATTTTGGCTCCTTTATATGAATTGTTACGTAGAAATGTTAAATTTATATGGAATAACGCATGTAATGTTGCTTTTAACGAAGTAAAAAAGGCACTCGTTTCGAGTGACGTTTTGGTACATTATTCGTTGAAGTTGCCGTTGGTACTAACAGCGGATGCTAGCGCCGTCGGGGTAGGAGCCGTAATATCGCACATAACTGCGGCGGGTGAGCGCCCGGTCGCGTTTGCGTCGCGTACGCTGTGTACGGCGGAGCGTTCGTATTCACAGATTGAGCGCGAAGCGTTAGCGATTGTATTTGGTATTCGAAAATATCATCAATATTTATATGGACGTGAATTTATTCTTAGAACGGACCACAAACCGTTAACTTATATATTTGGGGATAAAGTGGGTATACCAGTTATGGCTGCGTCGCGTTTACAACGTTGGGCTATTTTGTTATCGGGCTATAATTACAAAATTGAATACGTACCGTCTGCGGCCAATTGCGCTGATTCTTTATCTAGGTTACCCCTGCCGGTAAAGGAGGTTGAGTCAATGGAGGAGAGAACTTATTTGAATTTCGTTGAAACTTTCTTACCGGTAACCAAAAGTCAAGTGAAATGTGAAACGTTAAAAGATCCTGAGTTCTGTAAACTATTATCTTTTATACAGTCAGGTTGGCCATTAAAGTGTAATGATAACGACCTTAAACCATATTTTTGTAGGCGAAATGAAATTTATATAGATGGTGGATGTATAATGTGGGGTTATAGGGTTATTATTCCCATTGCTTTACGTACTAGTGTACTGAAACAAATTCATATTAGCCATATGGGTATTGTGAAAACGAAAGCGCTGGCCCGTAGTTACGTGTGGTGGCCCAACATAGATCAAGACGTAGAACAAATATGTAGGCAGTGCGAAACGTGTGCGGCAGAGGCAGTGGCGCCGCCGCGGGCGGCTCCGCAGCCCTGGCCGTACATTGCTACACCGTGGAGCCGGCTACACTTGGACTTTTTAGGTCCGCTACGCGGCAGAACATTTTTAGTTTTAATTGACTCTAGTACCAAATGGCTGGAAGTATTCGAAATGATGAAAACAAATGCAGGTTCCGTTATTAAATTATTGCGATCAACCTTTGCCCGGTTTGGGTTACCAACCGAGATAGTTTCAGACCAGGGTCCTCCATTTGCAAGTGTTGAGTTTAAAGATTTTCTGGTTAGTAATGGTATAAGACAATCGTTCTCGCCGGTATATCATCCAGCGTCTAATGGGGCTGCGGAAAATGCAGTAAAATTATGTAAACAGGCTATTAAGAAAGCTTATAGAGATTCTATAGATATAGATGCAGCATTACAAACATTTTTATTGTCATATAGAAATAGTGTGCATAGTACGACAGGTGAGAGCCCGGCGATGCTATTGCAACGTCGAGTTTTAAGGTCGCGCCTCGATTTATTACGTAACGACGGAGCACTAGAGGAACGTGTACGATGTCGCCAGCACCGGCAGATTGATAGCGAGGGCGTGGTTGCGCGGTCCCTAAACGAGGGCGCATCAGTGTGGGCGCGCGAGTACGGCCGCACTGACAAGTGGGTGCCCGCGACCGTGCGGGCAGTCAAGGGGTCGCGACGCTACTCTTTAGAAACAACTGATGGCCGGCAAATCGAAAGGCATATCGATCAAATTCGTTTTCGGTCGCCGGTTTCCGGGTTAGATGTGTCACCGGTATCACCATCTTTTAAGGAGTGCGAAGGGGTAAGGGATGCAGTCGGTCCTTCAACTGGGGTGGCGGACGAGACGGTGTCAATAGAATCAAGTCAAAATCAAAGTAGTGAGATTAATGTCGCCGTGATCCCATCACAGCAGCTCGAATCCGATAACCCTTGTCCGCCACAACAATCTTCTGTAGCACTGCCACCGCTGCCGGTAAAGCGTTCTAGAAGACCTCCTATCAGATATGGTTTAGATGAATGATTGAATGATGAATTATATGATGTTATGCTAGGTATATATTAATTAAATAATAAGCAGATTTGTAGTGTATAAGATAGCATAAGTACTTAGATATTAAGGGTGGAGGTGTAATGTAGGTAGTAAGTAAATTCCTTAGTTTAAGTACAACTGTATGCCGTCAGTCGTATTATACGTGTCCCAAGTAACGTACGTCTTTTATTTCCTCGAATATTCTACAGTTTTCAAAAAAAAAAACCTTTAAAAACAATAAGAAAATATATAATATTGCGTCGGGGACCGTTGTGCCTATGTGGACGATGGTGTCTATTTTACTAATATTTCCGAAGCCATTAGCTTGGGGACTTCTATACGATTTGATATCGTTATTTCATTCCTATCGTTTGCCTTGTTAATTTACTTGCATTTCATTTTGTTCCTTTATTTAGTGATACCCCGACGTAACGACTTATAGCATATTTTTATTATTTATAAGCAAATAAAGCTAAGAACCATCTCGACGGACGAGGCTTTCGATGAAAAAGAACTGCATTTAAATCCATCCGCGCGTTTGGATGATACGATAGCGTGGACAAACACACAGATACACAGGAAAATTAATAAATTTATTAAAAAAAAATTCAATTTTGTTTTCGTAAGCTGTAAAACTGTGAAATAAACATAAGTTTTTAATGTCTAACCGTTTGGATTTTGGAGGTTAAAAGCAAAATTAATATGTTTTGAATTTGATAGCGAGTTATTCTTGTTGCAGTTATTTAGGATCCTTGCTATTCCACATAGTCATTTTTCAGCCACACAGTCTTTATATATAGGTCGATGAATTTACACAAACATTGGAATGTGAATGAAAATAACAATATGCGCGCGTATGAATGAGATCACTGAACATGTGTTAAAATGAAATTTATTCTCACGACTCCATTCCATTATTCTACTAAAGTCGTCATGTAATCGAACGTTAAATCAATATACTCACAATAATATTTTTTTTATATTAAACATAATTTTATAGATTGAAAAGGATGTATCACATCTTTATTAGAATCCGGTGGGGATCTTTCTTTATAACTTAGAATTTACCTTACCACTTGCAGATGTACCTGAAAACAAAAATTGGGTCTTTTTAAAAATAACAATTATCGAAAGGTGATCGTGAAAGGTATTTATGCCCTAATGATACTAAATATTTTACTATTATTGGGTGTAAACATTTTATTATAATTTAAATTAATAAGTATTTGTTCAACGTATAAAAAAATCTAATTTCATTTCAACTGATGCTTTAATTATTAGATATATAAGAACCATAATTCTTTACAGACAAACAAACATAATAAAGAACAGGTATATAAAAATAATCATTGTAACTATGTTAGTTATCATGATACGTAAAAGAGTTATCGTTTAATCATAATTTGCTTAAATTTGATCTAGCCGCAATTTTGAAAAAATATGAACTTATTTTCTTATGAGGTCTGATAACTGATATTATAACCATTACCACAGACATTGTTATAAATTATAATTAATCTTTATAATTATTATTATAATTATTAAATTATATAATTATTTGAATTATTTGGTAATTGGATTGTAATTGGTAATTGGATTGGATCTTTAGGGTAGGATTATTTTAGACATATTCGATGTATTAGACGTATAGGGGATTAAACGTATTTCTTATTGATAAACAATGAATTAGTCAATAATTTAACTTATATTTAAATTATTAAGGAACTATTAATAGTCATATAATAATATATATTGTAGAGATTATTTTTATAATTATTTTATTTTTGAACTTTAATATAAAACCCCCGATCCAAGAAGACGGATGTTATAAGTTTGACACGTGTATCTGTATATTTTTACAGACAAAGGCTGCTACGACAGCCACAGGGCTGTCGTAGCAGCCAAGCGAGTGGACGGATTTGATTGAGGTTTTTTTTTTCTGGTCCGTCGAAATGGTTTTTAGCTAAGTTTAGTAGAAGCAGTAACTAAGATATAGAACTCTTGGTGTTGGTAAGAGATTCTTATGCAATATTAATAGTAAATACTTAAAGAAGTGAAAATTATTATGTTCATAGTGTTAGCTTTTATAAAATTGGAGGGTAAATTTTGATAAACAATAAAGAAATTAGTTGATTTTTTGACTAAAATATTTAATGTTTGTATACAAGTTTAATTGACTAAATAAATAATTGTAATATTGATTTGTATACACGGATATGGATGGCATACACGTGTCCCAGCTAACAGAAGGCAGTGTGTGATTTAAAGACTAAGTTGTGTAACAGAACTAGTATAAGAAAGTGTAACAGTGATGGTGAAGAGTGTAAACAGTTTAGTGTGTTTGTAAGAAGTGTCATAAAGTGTTTTAAAGAATGGAATGACTGTCACATGTGATTCTTTGCAGTTAGAAAATTCTAATAATAAGTTTAATTAATACTACCAGTAACATAACTATAAAAAGCACAAAAAAAAAACTTCTTAAAGTCATTGCGTCGAGGATCGCTTAATAAAGTAAGAAATCAAAATGTAAGTAAGTTGGCTAATAACTAATTAACAATATTTTATCGTCGTTATCGAAAAATTCGTAGAATAGACACACCATCTTGTAAGTGAAAAAGAATTACCATGAATCTTTGTTTTAACAGCAAATGAGCTGGAGGGGCTATTGGTGGAAAGTCATCATCGAATTTCGGCTTGGGTAACAATTAAAGTACTTTTAAATAGATATTTCAAGGTACTGATGATAAAAATTGTGTCCAAATATCTCGAATAATCTATTATTTCTAAGCAATACTCAAAAATAAGGCTATAAATCTTGTAAACTTCAAATGCTACCATAACATAAAATACTATCGTTAATATTTTGTAACACGGCTCTCCACAAGTTCACAGTAAGTATAAGAAAATTGCTCATATATAATAACAAAGTAGATAAACGGGCCTTACAGACAACGTTTGCAAAAATATATGGCTTGGCATAATGTAATCTTATAAAATATAAGTCTTTGAACAATATATTTTCTTTGTACATCGAAGAGCTTTTGTGATTGTTATATTATACTGCTATCCAGAAAACTACATAATCATAAAATTTACACCCTTTATTGTACTACAGTGAATATAATGACAAAATATGAATAAATTTGGCATAATCATAAAAAATACATAGAATTAAAAAAACATGTTAATATTGTACGAGTAAAAAGTTTTTTAAAAAACAATATCAGTTAATTTCTACCTTGCAAAAGTTTATTCTCCTTTAGGAAACATTCTCTATCAAAATTCTTGATTTGTTACGATTAGGTTTCCACACAGAAGATAGCACAATTATAAATTGTTGGAGAAATCAGATAAGACAAAGAGATCCAGTGAGTGCTCATCCTGGTAAAAAAATTATTCCCAAACGGTTAAGAGCTTCGCTTACGCTCAGCTCAATAATTTTATTGTCACCACGTTTGTCCGCTATGGACTCCTAAACTACTTAACCGATATGCGAATACGAATTGCGAAAAAAGTGCCGAATACATCGAATACCGAACACTTACCAAATATTCGGCGCATCTCTAATAATATAATTATATATCTGTACCAAGGTTTAGGTAATGGTAGTAGAAAATCAGTCATAGACGTCGCCATCTTCTTTTATAAATTGTTCTATGTAAAAAAACAAAGCGGTAGTGTATTTGTAGATTCAATTAGTACAACATAGAAAAAAGTAAAATAATTTTAAAAAACACAAAAAAAAAATAGCCCCCGATACTAAAAGACGTCTAAAAAGGATAATAATACTATTACGTATTTATTGAAGTCGTTGCGTCGGGGGACCTTTGTACGTACGCTGATGATAGTATCTATTTTACAAAATTTTCGGAGGACTTTGATTATATGATAATATCAAAATATTGTTATTTCGTTATTTGCCTTGATAAATTTACTTGCATTTTGAATTCTTCCTTTACTTAGCGGTCGGGGGTTCTTTAATTTTTTTTTTCTAATATTGTTACTTCTTAAATAGGTTACTACAATGTAATAGATATATCAAAAACCTTAGCAACCACAGCAACGCGTGGCCGGGTCTGCTAGTATACTATAATAAAGTTTTCAATTCACTTGTGAAACATCAACAAACTTTTTAATTTTGTTAATAAAATATACTTTTTTTATAATAAATTTCATTTTATCGCCGTAATAAACAATAACCATATGAATTAACGGTTTTTGTATAAATCTGATGTAGTGATAGCTGGCTTAATTATTATGGCAGGGAATAGCAAATGGTGAAATAATATACTGTCATATTATCTTAGTTTATAATTAACATAAGTATTTTTATTATTGATTAAATATTTATTAATTATGTGTTTGGAAAGAACAGATATTACAAAATGGAAATACATTTTGAAATGAAGAAAAATAAACTGGATATTTACTTAATCTCCTCACGTTGTGTGTGTTTTTAGAAAATAATTGTTTGCCTACCCCATTTTCTTCTAGAATTACACAAATATCGGTTTCACGAACCCAAATCAATTTGATGCCTTCCATACCGTTTACAAATATCTAATTTTATCCTCTTCACGCTTTAAAAAATAAATAATATTTCATGAATTGTTATTATCTAAATAATTGTCAAGCAATTGTCTCCGTTTAACAAAAATAATTATGTCTTTGCGTCGTGCAATAAAAAAAAAGGAGTATAAAATACGGCCGTTATATCATAATGTAGAAGGAATGTCACCACCACCACCGTCCCAATAAAGACGATCACATATAGAATGCTTAATTCACCACCTATTAGTAGCTCAATTGGTAGAGCGACGGGACGGTTACCTAGAGGTAGCGGTTTCAAATCCCTGCTCGTATCGGTTTATTTTACGTGCTATATCTTTATAAATTTAAATAAATTTAACATGACTATTCATGTTTATAGATATTTTTAAACTTTTATCAATTGTTATAATATACATAATTGAATTACAAAATAACAAACGTTTTTATTTACAATGCTTTATTTTCAATATACTGTATATTTTAGAAAGAAAATATGGTTGAGATACAGATGAAAACCTATTTCCATAAGGTCAGGTGGTAAAATTTGAGATTTGAAATTAACTATTTCAATAAATATTTTTTATTGAAGTTTTTTTCAAATTTGTTTTTTTTGGATCCTCGGCTTACCGGAACCGAACCATACCGGATTCACGTTCATGCAGTGCAACTATATTGAGGTCGTCATATTTTAATGCGATATACATATTTAACTTTTGGGTATACTATAAAAAATAATAAACAGGCTGTGAATTACTTCGATTCAAAATGTCCTTGTTGTGGTTCTTAAATACGTTTTTGGAAACCTTTAACAGCTTAGACGAAACATTCAGAAAAGTTTAAACTATTAAACAAAACAAATATTAATTTCCAAATTTAGTTAGGTAGGGAGAGGAGTGTGAAGGGAGAAGGTGAGCGTTTTTCCGCACAATAAAGGGGCCCCTTAAACCTACTCCTGGGTCGCAAGTCCCAGGCACTGCTTGCACTCCTTTCCTTGCAACGCGATGGGCCCGGCACCCGCACGGTGAATCCATGGAATGCTAAGAAGCTTCGTCTTAAATTTCTTAATTTAGAATTTCGAAATCAAAAATATGTAGCCTTTTTAGACACTTTAAATTTATTTTAATAGTAGTTCTACAATAAATATATAACTTCATAAGCATGACCAACTATCTCAAATTTTTATAGCTATAAATAATCCCAGGTCTATGCTGAATACATCTAAAGATCTCAAACCAGAGGAAACTTTTACAATAAAAAACTGTTCCGATATAAACTTACTTATGAAACTTTCAGTGACATAGTTTGTATATTAAGAAACGAAATTTTTGGCGTCATTAAAATTTTTATTAAGAAATTGCTTACTTAACATTTAGTGTTTATTTCATCTAAATCGTTTAAGAAATAAAAACGTTATGTCAATTAATGTCAGTCACGTAAGAGGTACCATGCAAATTTTATTCTGTATATGTAATAAATCTGTAGAGTAGTCTTTGTACATTAAAAATATAAAAAAAACTATACTAGGATATGAAGTGATAAGAAACAGAATCCATTTTCAGCATTTTTAAAATCTTTGTCTGTTTATCTGTTTGAATTTTAGTTGTGCACACATCACGAAAAAAAAATATTTTCAAAAATTCATTCAGCGGGGCTTTTATATAAGCAGGAGAACCCAAAACAATATTTTTTTCATTTTGTCTGTTCGTCTGTATGCTTGTGCACGCTAATCTCAGAAACGGATTAATCGATTTGGATTCAGTTTTTGGGAATATATTGTCATGGGAATTACTTCATATTTTGTTTTTTTTTTAACAATCGGTTAAACAAATAAAGAAGTTAATAATCGGTTATTGTCGTTCCATTGCTGCTTACCAGTTGGAAGGTTTATAGTTTTTACATGCATTGGTAAGTACAAAGGGTACGTTTTATCATAATCGAAATCTACGCGTACGAAGTCGCAGGCACAGCTAGTTTGAAATAAGATTAGTGAAGAAGAATAAATTACTTCGAGTTTAAAACTGCCAAGATTTATTGCATAACGCTCACAGAAACAAGAACAGCTGAATAAGTGTATTTTTCTGATTTTTTTAAATATTTTTAATATTATAGTCGATGTAACTGAATTCAAATTTTAATAAAATTAAGAATAAAAAATCAATGGCACCATCTATCCATCTCTGGAAGTCTCTGTCAAGAAAGATAGCTTTCTTGGCGGGTATTGACCCGCCTCGATAATTCCAGCATTCTATAACATACATATTTATTTACCGAAATGGATAGGATTATAATATAGGAAATAATAACTTTGCAGTATTTAATAAAATTTGTTAAGATGCATCAATCAAAATAAAGTTGAAAATGTAAATTTGCTTATCTGTAATTTATTAAAAAAGAAACAATTTAAAATATAAACTGTTTGTAAAAGTAAAATAAATGAAGATTGACCCTAACTTTAGAGTATTTTATAAAATTTGTTAAGATGCATCAATCAAAATAAAGTTCAAAATGTAAATTTCATTATCTGTAATTTATTAAAAAAGAACCAATTTAAAATAAAAACTGTTTGTAAAATTAAAATAAATAAAGATTGATGCTAACTTTGGAGTATTTTATAAAATTTGTTAAGATGCATCAATCAAAATAAATTTCAAAATGTAAATTTCATTATCTGTAATTTATTAAAAAAGAACCAATTTAAAATAAAAACTGTTTGTAAAATTAAAATAAATAAAGATTGATGCTAACTTTGGAGTATTTTATAAAATTTATGAAGATGCATTAATCAGAATAAAGTTCAAAATGTAAATTTGCTTATATAATATATATTAAAAAAGAGCCAATTTAAAATATTAACTGTTTGTAAATAATAAATAAATAATATTATTTAAAAAATAAACTAAGACGGCCTTAAAACCCGCGACCTCTGGAAATCTTGCCGTCGCTCTACCATTGGAGCTAACGTATTACCCGTCTCGATGTATCAAGCATTTATATATAATTGTTTACAAGGGAACGGTAGCTTCGAAAAAAGCCAAATAGATCTCTCCACCGCAACATGGCTGTATAGCCGTTGACAAATATATATCATATATATGTTTAGATATTTGCAAATAATAAATGTTTGTAATTATAATAATTGTAAGTAATTGTTGCAAAATAAAAGTAATAATAATTAAAATTAAATAATAACGTAATATTAAATATATGTGTATATCTTATTCTAGTTACGACATGAAACTAAATACTAATTACAACGTCCGGATAGTAAAATTGCACTATAACTTGGTTTCTAAGTTACTCAGATCGTGGCTCTAGGAGATAGTACTGAGAGTGGTATAAATTAAGACGCTCTAAATATAGCTTGACCTAAACCAATGCTTAAAATAATCTTAATATTGAAACGTCAAGTAAAAACTCCTAAAAAAATATATCAAATCTATTATTAAAAAAAAAAAAGAAATATATTTATATATTACTTTTAATCAAAATATAAGAAAATAAAATGATCTGCACAAGACAATTGCAGAATGCACTTCTCAAGTAAACACGTACAGTTATGACAAATGGAACCGTCGCCTCAGATCTTACAAGAAGGTTGATGGATGATTTTTGTGTTATCAAAGCATGTTAACGTTTTTTTACTTACTTTTATAATGATTGGTAAGATATTTCCAGGACATTTTGCACTATAGAATCTAATAATGCATTATTTATAAAAAAATTGTTATATCTAACATGTAATATTTTTTTTTATTATTTTATTTAAGGACTTAATATTAATAATAATAGTTTTAATATTGATAATATTAACAAATGATATTAATTAAATAACGTTTGTATGACTACCATTATGTATATTACGTATACCACAGTAATATTTTTATGTGTACAAATAAAAACTACGGACTATGAAATGAACTACGAAATATGGCAAAAGCCCAAAACAAATTAAATGGCATGGCATGACATTTTTTGAAGGTACCCCAAAAAGAGAGCCTCAAAGAGCGGATGGGTGCATCCTCTGATACGGAATGAGACCGTGGTAATAACTTTATTTTAAGTGACTCGCAAGCTCGTTGGCCCTGCTTTAAAAAAACATGATAATAATTAAATATTCAATTATTAATAAGTGTGTACTGAAAATAATTTATTAAATATTCTTTTTTTTTTCCTTTTTTAGGTTTGTTACGCGTCATAATTTTTTTCTAAAACATGTAGGTAAGTAAATAAGTTTTTTTACCTGAATAGAAACGCAAAAATGGAAGTATATATCATAGAAATACTTTGAAAACAGCCAAGAACTAAAACCACTAATCTCTAAACATATAAATATATAAAATATATAACGTGCGCGAGTGTACACCGAGTCTCTCGTGAATTTAGAGACAAACATTCATTTACTGTGCTTGCAGTGTGGATTTTAAACTCATATTCTGTCTTGTTTGGAAAATATTGGATACAATAACTCCAAGCACAGTAAATATTTAGGATGTACGTAAAAACTAAATCATGAGTATCATATTCTCATATTAATAATTAATATCGCTAAAGACATAAATATATAAGATACATAATATTATTAAATTTTATATAAAATAACTTAAAGTAATGCTTTTCGAAATGTATGATTCCAGGTCAGAATTATAACAAAAACGAGAAGTATTTGTATATCTCTATTTTATAAACGAGCAAGAAAAATATAGAGACGATACTCTCATAATAGTGAAGTGTGAAACTCTTTTCTCCTAAATTTTTCCAAGTGTTACTAAAATCTTTTTAATATCTTTCATTTTGGAAACGATTAGGTTTTTGTAAAATGTTGCAACAACCGCTACGTTATGTGAGACGGTCAAATTACGTATTCCAAGTTGCCGCTAAACATGTTAAGAATGAAGTTAAAAAAAACTAATAACGCATTCGAAACTCTGCGATGTGTCAAAATCAAACTTGAATTAAATATTTAAATAATAACATTTAAATCGAGTGATTTTATTAGTACCCAAAATGATGTTGATAGCTACCCAACGCCATTTACTGGAATTAACCGGATTTAGATATCATAAACTAAAACCTACCAAGTACGAGTCAAACTTGCCCATGAAAGGGTCCATAGTATATATACATAATGTCAAAAAATCACGTTTACTGTACGGTAGTCCCCTTATTATATTAAATTTGATTATGTACATATTTTTTTATTTTACTATTATTTGACTCAATACGAAAATATAATTCCAAAAACCACGTCCGTCCATTAGATGAAAACTTTGGATTCTCATAACGTAACAACTAAGTCTCAATAAAAAAAAATAACTAATCGTGTACTTGCTTATATCCTCTAAAAGTACAAATAAAAAATTCAGAAGGTCACTTTTTACAATGAACTTTTTATGTGATGTTTAATAAATACAAATAATAATCTGTAAGCGTAGTGAACGGTTGATCGTAAAACAGTAATTGATTGAAAAAATCATCAAGGAAATGTATGGATAGCACACTCATAGGATTAAATACCGTAAGCTATTTGAATATCGTCTTGTCCCTTCACTTATTTAACTACCATGCTACTTAGTCACTTAGGAAAAAATTACATCCTATATAAAATCGGCCTTATGGGGACAGACACGACATTTGTTTGGTTTTTTACAAAAATCCTTACCAATATATGCAATCTAGCAATATGCTATGTTGAATATTTTATATATATTATAAGGTATTTTAAAAATAACACAAACTGGAATAAAGTTACATAGAGATCAAGCAGAAGCGCAGGTGTTAACATCCTCTTTCTAGATCTCCTCGTGGCGTCTAAGTTTTATTACAATTATAACAAATTGTAAATTGTTTTTCTTTTCAAAAATTCATTCTATTTAAAAGCACTTGGCGAAATTTTGTGAGAACCATTTATTATTAGTGTTGTATTGAAAATTTTAAAGACCTAGTTGAATAACCAAGAGGTCCTAGTTGAATAACCGAGAGGTCCTAGTTGAATAACCAAGAGGTATACGGCATAGGACTTCGTTTTTCAATTATAATGCACATTTTTTTTATAATAGTAGATACATCATTATTTTATTTTAAATATTTCGTTTTTTTAAATTGAAACTAGACATCTATCTTTTCACACATATAGTAAATTATATTTAAATATGGAAGATATCCAAATCTGTAGACTAATCATATAAAACAAACATGGTTCAAATAATTTATTATTATTCTTTCTCCTTATTTTATTATTTTTAAAAGGTAATTTTAATTATACCGCTTGTGTGTTGATGGTGTTTGTAGATTTAACTCTTATATTTAAGATTCTGATGTACATGCTGAGATATTTTCAAAATAATACAGAGTTATTATAACTAATAATTCTAGTTCATTTTATTTATTATATGGTTAACTTATTTAATAATATAGCGAGGGTAAAGAAACAATCCCATTTGAGCCTCTTACAAATAATTTTGTGAATTTCGAATACACCGGATATTTTGGGCCTTGCACAGGGTTTAAGGTTTACATATATTTTGAATACAATTGTGAGAAACGTGGTCTGCATGTAAAAATTCAGTTTCCGTTTTTTGAAGTAAATTTCACTTCCATTTGGCTGCTACGATGCCACAGACAGACACACAGATACAGATGTTAAACATACAATTTCCCTCGTTTTTGCGTCTATGGTTAAAAAATAATAAAAATATTCACATTATATTATATCACCAAAATGTGCTTATCGTAAAATATTATTTAAATATAGGTAGTATTGAATTATTCAAATAACTTTATACTAAAATAGATAAATCTTTTATATTTTACAATCCATTTTGTTCACGTCAAACACGGATTAAAGTTTTCTTTACAGCTATAATATTTTGAACTCACGTCTATGGTTTGAGTTGAATTCCTATAAAATATTGCTGTTCTTATAAGTTCTTTTTATAAATAAAAAAAAAAACAGAACATTTTTACCTCGATAGGTTTTCTACTAATTTTGCAACTATTTTATCATAAATATTTAAATTATAAATATTTCAAAAGAATATCATCTTAAAATCCTAAACATCTTTCGTCTTATCGTTCTGACGTCCCTGTCTAATTAGCAATCACAAGGGCCATTGCGCTGCAGTGCTACTACATGATCACTTGCATGATTTTTGGAAAATTACATTTAAATAGCTCTACATATATTACTTGTTTTAAAACTTTACTTGGTGTTCGAGATTTTGTATATACCTACATACGTTCTTAACGACCTAACATTCTTAATATTTTAGAGAAAATTATTTTTTTTTCTTCTAAAATTACTACGTCGATATAATAATTTTATTATAGTAAATAGATTATTATTAGTCATATACATATAGATAAATATATACATCAATTTTTTAAAATTTCCTATTGTAAAACCTATTGCCATGAATATTACATACTGCTAAATACAAGTTTGAAACAGTTTTTTAAGTGTTTATCTACATACACATATATACATACATTCTAACACTAAGCCAGGAATTGAGTATCGTAGTGACCTCTCGTTAACGTTGACTTTATATAAATATATAAGTCTGACTTAAAATCTATCTTCCTAATGTTTGTATGTAAGCAATTCATGATAATACTAAGTAAATAACTTATATTCTTAATATTAACTTCCCATTAACTTTTGCGTTTACTTACAAATAACACTGAAAAGAGTCTCAATAATATTTATTAACTTTATTTCATAAGGTTTTATGCAAAAAGGAATGCAGTGAAATAATTTAATTTTAATCATAAAACACGTAAATTCTAAACTTAACACAAAAATCAGCAATATCTCCATTGATAATAATAGTTTAATCAGAATGATATTCTTTAAAAATAGTTTTCAAAAATGTTCTATGATTTTAACCAATCGATAAATTTAATCAACAATTGAGAATCATCCATAAAAGTTCTCGCAAAGTTGACGAAAATAACGACATGTTACTGCCACCCAAACTGTTACAGCGACCTCACTGAGAGATATTTTTTCAAAAACATTGTCAGCTATTCGGCCAACGTGTTGCTAACATTATGACAAGATGAAAAAAAAAACATTTAATTACGAAGCTACAATTAAGGTAACATGTATCCTTCATACAAAGTGTTCAATTGTAAATTTGTACACAATTATCCTTAAACCAAATAAAGAAATACTGATACGACCTTCCCAATAGATTATCTTCTTAGGGCTTAGCATACTGAGGTTCACGTACGAGTAAAGAGAGCTAAGCGCCTGCACCGGACTGATAGTTGTCCACTGTGTTGTGAGAGAGAACTTAATAGTAGGTATTCAAATTGTATAAATTGTATGGTACGCTATCGGATTAACTTGTGAAATGCCTCTGAATCTGAAACCGGTTTTTCTTTCGAATGGCATTTTGATATTAAATATATTAGAGATTCTTGAATTTTTTCTTTATAAAACTGGCACAAGCGGAATACACCGGAGTTTCATAGTACGAGTTTCATAGTAGCAAAACGTTGTATGGTAAACAATAAATAATTTTTTTTTTTTTTTTATACAAAACTAGGTTAATGCTTGACTACATTCCACCTGATGGAAAGTGAAATGTAGTCTTAGGTGGTAAAGCGCATTAACCTAGAAGCCTATTCACTCTCCTCTTGAAGACACCCACATTATATTTTGGCGGAAATACCGACGCAGGCAGATTGTTCCAGTCCTTCGCTGTACGCACTAAAAAAGATGAAGCATAGCGCTTCGTTCGGACAGGTGGAATGTCCACAACAAAAGGATGAAAACCTGCCGTGCGTCGGGTCGTCCGGTGATGGAAGGGGGATGGGGGAATTAGGTCGTGCAATTCCTGCGCACACTCACCAAAATGTATCCTATAGAATACTGATAGGCTGGCAATTCTACGCCTGTGTTCAAGGCTGTGGAGTTTGGCGTCAACCAATTTAGGGTCGCCAATAAGCCTCTTTGCTCGCCTCTCAATTGAGTCCAGAACCGCAAGATGAGTCTTTGCGGCACCAGCAAATATGTGGCCACAATACTCTACACACGACCGGATCTGTGCTTTGTATAATACAAGAAGCTGTCCCGGTGTAAAGTACTGTCGCACCTTCGCAAGTACGGCAAGCTTTCCTGCAGCTGCTCTTGCTCTGGACTCAATGTACCGACCAAAGTTGAGGTTCGAGGAGATCTCTAAGCCTAACAACTGAAGCCAGTCACTGTATTCCAAGGATACATTCTGGAAAGTAGGAGCCAAGGTGAAGGGGCTCCTTTTGGCGGTGAACAAACTCGTCTGCGTTTTGGTGGCGTTGAATTTGACAAGATTGGCACTGCCCCATGCGGAGACTGCCTGAAGTTTGTCATTCAAACGTTGCACCATGGCTTCTCTTTCAGATTGTACTTCATCTCTACTAGCCCGAGAACTTGGCAGATATCTTTCTACAACTGTGCTGTCGTCTGCATAGATACCGGGCTTCAGCAGATCGTTAATGTGCAACAGAAAAAGAGTTGCAGAAAGAACGGACCCCTGAGGTACTCCGGAATTTATTGTCAAGGGTTCCGAAGAACACCCGTCGACAACAACACGGAGAGATCTCCGGCTCAAAAAGTCTGTTATCCAGCCAATCAGACCAGGAGATATACCGTACGCTGAAAGCTTGCTTAAAAGGCTCACATGCCAGACCCTGTCAAAAGCCTTCGAGACGTCCAGAGAGACGGCGACCGCTTCTCCGTTCGTCTCGATGGCTTCGCCTAAAAAGTGTGTTGCGTACGCTAGAAGGTCCCCAGTGGACCTATTTCGGCGAAATCCGTACTGTCGGTCACTGAGGAGATCGTTACCTTCTACGTACGAGATCGAGATCAATAAAAACGTAAATTGGATTGTGTGTACTTACTGCAGTCATCAGTAATTCAGTTAGATTAAATACTTATGTTTCTTGCTTTTGTAGTTTTTATATTTAAAAACAGTCATTACTTTCGTCCATGTATTCATACTTCACTAATAATATTGTATCTCTAACTTACTTAAGCAGTTAATTTGTTGGTTCTTCACCATAATTTAAAAGAAACTGCTGTGTATATTTTTAAATAACTATTTATAATTTCGTAATCGTAATCCCTTTTAAATATTTTCATAACTGTTATCAAAGCTTCAGCAAACATGTAAGGCTATAAACTGCAACAAATTTATTACAAATGAACGAAGCAGTGATTTTATAAATAAGTAATTAATACACGTTTTATTCTACAGTCAAATGAAATTTGCAATGCGAAAGCTAAAAACAATATTAAACTATAGACTGGTCTTATCTGAGAATTAAATATTATAAACTAAAAATTAAAAAACCCCCGATACAAAAAGACCTCTTAAAAATAATAAATATAATATTATTATTTACTTATTGAATTCGTTCCGTCGCGACGGGATCGTTTTACGTACGTTGACTACGGTGTCTATTTTACGAAGTTAATCATTGAGGACTTAGACTATACGATTCGATATCGTAATTTATTTATTTGCCTTGTTAACTTACTTGCATTTTAATTTCTTCCTTTATTAAACGGTATGATAATGGTAATATTCATTCAGGAATACAAAATTTTAAACAGGTTCAGCCTCTGCGGCTTCAATTTAATAACGTTTCCTAAATGACTTATACCAATACCTACATAGTATCGAACATTTCATTTCTATCAGTAATAGTTTTACAAGACCTATATTGTCCGCGGCTACACAGACGGATAAATAATTTAATCAACAAAAATGATAGATAAGATTTAAATCATCCTCTATTAAAAACGATTGAAAATTAAAACGTCTTGGATATGCTATTCATTAAATTGCTAAATAAATTACCACCGAGTACATCTTATATAAAAAAACTAGCTTTTTTACATATTTCACTTTTCTTTGTTATTGTAAAATATTGTTTGAAACTTTATTCTACTAAATAAAGTTTGAAATGAAATTTAAAAATAAACTTATAAAGATGTTACCTAAAAAAAATAAATGTAATTTAAACTTAATTAAAAATTAAAAAAAAAAAAATAATTATATTTATTTTTATCATTGTTTTAATCTGTATGTCTTTTAGTTTTGTTGGAGGAAATAATTTTTTAGGTAACAATTTTTTTTTATGTATTTTCTAATTTCTGAATCTGAATTGATTTTATATATATTTTTTATACTTGTTGCTGTCGTTTGAAATATTATTTCCTTAATATTAGTAGGTGCTTCTCTGTTTTTAATAAATGTTTAACTTCTTGCAACGAAATTTCGATTTAATTCTCTCTGTTATTGAAAATCTGTTTATTTATAAAGTCAACGTTCCTCGAGGAAAATAGTATCATACACAACAAAAAGTATTCATGATTGTGATTTATATCATAGATAAGATTGAAAGATCCAAAACTAACATTTCGATGATGTTATTAATTTAATGAAATTGTCATATTTTAAATATATTAATTACATATTAAAGAAAATTTCGAATTTCTATTGACTATAGCACTGAGTGTTATATATATAGGTAGATGGCTACGCATAGTACATCATCATCATCACCTGGCCATAAATATTGTTACAATTAAAAATAAAAAAATATTATATTTGAATTTGAAATCCGTCATTTTTATAAAATTGTTCATTGTATTTTCTAATTTTGGCGCCAATACATTGTACAATAATTTTCGATTATAAAATGGAGTGGGGTGATAAAGAGAACAGAATCGGTGTGATTGCATTACACAAAGTAGCCAAATGCAATTTTTAAAACTCCATATACTTGGTATTAGTCAAATGTTTGTTTACCGGACTATTAACAGGTACAATGAGACTTCCTCTAATTGTGACAGAGACACGTAGTTTTTAAGGGTACGAAAAAGGTGGTCAAAGCAGAGGGAAAGAATTCTAAGAAATCCTGTCCGAAAGCAAAAGATCTTATCTCGGGAAATAAAGATAGCACCTAGAGCCATGTCGCGTATTTTAAGAGATGACTTAGGAATTGCAGCCTGTACGAGATACACTGGTCATTTCTTAACTGATAAATTAAAGATGAATAGGGTGGTAAAATCAAAAGAACTACTGAAACCGTACGTAAAAGGAGGTCACAAAAAATTATATTTACGGATGAGAAAATTTTTACCATTGAGCAATATTTTAACAAACAAAATGACCGTGTTTATACTCAAAGCTCTAAAAAAGCTTCCCAATTAGTCGACAGAGTGCAACGTGGGTATTATCCGACCTCAGTGATGGTTTGGAGCGGTGTTAGCTATGAAGGAGTGACTGAGCCTTATTTTTATGAATGAGGTATCAAAACATCGGCACAAGTGTATCAAGATACCATTCTTGAGAAGGCAGTTAAGTGCGTTTTGTGTTAATCCTAAACTGTACGCCCGGAAGCTTAAAAATCGTTGGCGGTAGATGAATAATTAACTGACTTACTGAAAGACACCTCCATCTCGTCTTACCGTGAACACAATTGCTGCAAAGCATTCGAAACGTCGGTTTAGATTTTATATATAAATTTTAAATTTAATTAATTATATGCGAGTTAAATCCGTAAAAATAAATTTATTTCAATATGTAGTACTCGTGAAAGCCTTAGAAAACACTTAATGACAAAGGAGAAGCTGGGCCAAAACAACTTTTTTTTTATTATAGACTATTACATAGTATAGTCTATTCAAAAAAAATACATAAATCCCGTCTGGATTTATGTATTTTTTTTGAATAGCATACATTTCCAATTCCTCTTAAGAGAACATTAAAAAAGGAAATATTATTATTTTCAAGTTCTCTATGATGTTCTAATGATATAAACATTACATGACATTACAGTACAATTTTTCTATCTAACGTTGTTATTTATTTAATTTTATATATTACCTATAATTATAATTGAATACGCAACATTAAATCAAAAGCATTTAACCTATTTTACTTTTTAGAAGCCTTAGCCTGTTGCTTTTTGGGCATGTTATAATATTAGATCTTTTTCTTTGCCTTTTCTCTTTGCAGTTGCTATTTTCTTTAACTATTATTTATTCAAATTTTAAATAGTATGCTATGTTTCTTTATTCTTTTCTTGACCTAACTTTCTGTATAACGCTTTTGACTTTCTAGTAATTCATTTTAGTAATCCTCAGTAACATAAATATGTTTGAAGTTCTTTTTATTATTAATATCTTTTTCTTTCTCGTGTTTGTAGCGTCAATTATATTATCGCTAAAATATTAGACAATAGATACATTCATGAACGACTTTTGTTTTTTAAGCTTGGATCAGTAATTTTTCATGCCATTCTAATTATTTGACGAATTCCACAAAAACAATAAAATCACAAATTGTTAATCAAAGTTATAGTTTTAATAATTAAATTATTTACAATTAATTAATGTTCGCAATTTAAATTCCCTGGTTGAGTGATTGAATGATTGAAGTAACTCAGTTGTATTATTCAATCACTATTTATTTTTTCGTTCTGTTACTACGAGTGAGTTGTGAAAAGCAATCTTTTGTCTTTATGACATTTTATAAACATGACATTATTTTAAGTGAAGTCATTCAAAATGTGAATAGAAAAGTACTTACTATAGCTTATGGCCAGTTATTAATGTTCAAGCTCTAGAAAATCTTAACAGTATCATACAAGAAAATTAAAATGTTAGGATTGTTTATATAAGCATTTATATTATGAAATCACTTCAATTCTAAGACATGGTGTAGGTATATTTCTCAAATTTACCTTTTTACTGTACATAACAAATACTTTATTTATACAAAAAACAATATACTCATATGTAATGTACAACAAAAATAACGGTTTGTAATTTCCTTACTGTATATTCAATTAAAAATATTTTACCATGTACAACATAAAAAGTTATTATGTAATCATAATCAGAACAGGTATTACGATGTAAATTATTTCCTGTTACCTGAGAATGGAATTGAAAAAAAAATGTTTCTCTTGTTCCACATATTAATAATAATGCAGCTAAGTTAGATCAATTAAGAAATCGTAGCGGTTCTTATTTGAAGCCTTTTTTTTTTTTTTTTTTTTTTTTCGTTGGAAAAATGCGTTTTCGCATCTTCACCCAGGCCAGGAAGGCGATGGCGGGGCGGTATGTGCGGCACCCGGCAGCATAAACGCTGCCATTTTTAAGGCACCCCACTAAAAAAACCAACGGCTGCCCACGACGCTACAATGGGACGCCACGGGATCGCTGTCGCACTCACCGTGGTGCCCCGGCGGAACTCCTCCATATAGGGGTACCCCGGGCAACCAGTGTACCCCTACCTCATAGACCTAGTGCAATGGCGAGAGAGGTCGCCCCCCCCTCTCACCTAGGCCTACGGCTGGGAAGGAACGGGCTGAACCCTTCTCCTTCGCAGCCTCTCCCGCTGAAGCTCGATGTGACTATGTTGCCATAGCCACAGCCGGCTTCGTGCTGGGCTCCGCGCTCGAGGGTTTCGCACCAGGTGCTAATCCTCGAACTCGCGGAGCCTTGCACACTCGGCTCCCCAATAGGTGAGTCGCTGCAAGGCCTCGGTCCGCACAGACCACGCACCGCAACATTCCGGTGCAAGTGGCTCGGGTATGGCCCTCACCACCGCACCGGAAACAGGCGGCGCTACGGTCGACCGCGGACGGGCAAGCCGCACGCACATGCCCAGGTGCCAGGCACCTGAAGCAGCGCAGCGGCTGCGCCTCCAGCAACTCCACCCTGGCTGAGCTCCAGCCCACCAGGACCTTCTCGGCGTTAATCAACGCTCTCGCAGCATCGGTGGGGAGTCGGGCAAAGGTGACGCCCATACCCCCATAGCCACCCTGACGGATCTCCCCCACATGAAGGGCCTCGTCAGGGCAGTCAGCGATGCGGCAAATGGCATCAACGACGTCGTCGCGCGTAACGGTGTCGTCCAGACCTTTGAGCCTTACGGCCACACGCCGGACAGGCCGGACGACATCTGCCACTCCATCCAACACTGGGCGAAGCTTCGCCGCCAGTGTAACAGCCTGCTCCGGAGTGCCCTTAGGCAGCTCCAGGAGCCTGGCTCCTGCCGCCGAGCGGCGAATCCGCAGCCCATCCTTGAGGCCGATGTCGCCGAGATTGACCATCTCGGCGGCACGCCCCAAGACATGGGCGTACGTCACTCCCGCCGCTGCCGCATGGTCCTGCAGTTTGATCATAACTGCAGGAGACCGTGCAGACGGCAGCTTCCGGGAACCCACGCAAGGTGTTTTCGGTTTCTTCTGGGAAGACGCCTTAACACCACTGGCCTTAGTGTTTGAAGCCGGCTTCTGGGGAAGGCCCTTCTTTCTCCCCAAGCCTCCCTTCCTCCTCGTGACCGTCGACCACGCCTCCTCTGGAATCAGAGGAGCCGTCGGCGGCCCCGACTCCGAGACAGTCGCCGCGACTGCGGCCGACTGCCTCCTCTCCGCCGCGAGTGGCGGCCGCTGGATCCGCGCCTGGAGGAGACGCTCTTCGAGTCCTTCAAAGCGGGAGTTAATTAAAACTCCCACCGAGGACAATACGGAGCGTCTCAACTCCTCAACCGCGTCTGGACCCCCCGACGAGATCGGAGGCTGACCGACAGAGGACTTAAGATCGTCAAAGTCCTTGCGAACCTTGACGATCTCCTCCCTGAGGAAGGACACCTCGCGACAAAGACGGGCGTTATCCGCCCGCAATTGCCGCGATTCCTCAGGTTCCCCCCTGCAGGCCAGAACCTCGACGACCTCTAGAAGGCTGCTCGCAGCCCCCTTCAGAGCCTTAACCATAGTGCCCTTCAAGTTAGTGCTCTTTTTGCACACCTCTTGGATAGAGGCAGCATACTTCCGCGCAGCTGCATGAAGCTGCTGCGCATCCAAGGAAGAAGTCGGCTCAATGGTGGGAAGCGCCTCCGAAGACAGATCGTCCTCGGAAACCGGCGCACTCACCACCAGATCCTTCTTCTTCTTCCAGCGGAGGGCCCGAGCGCTCAGTGCGCGCTCGAACTCGGCCTCCTCCGCCTCCTCCTCCATGGCTCGCAAGACGGCTTTCGCCTGGGCGAGCCCACTCCCGCGTCCTATGGGCGCACCTCGTCCACGCCTCACACGCAGTTTAGTTGAACAGGTCGGTGTGGTGTCGACCTGTGCAGGGACTCCTGCTCGTAAACGATTCTTGCCCCCCCCAGAGTACGAGGGGCAGACGACAGCAGCGGCCGTGCGGGATTCAGCACCCGCCTGGGGACTCATTTTGGAATCGTTTTTATCCATTTCTTCTTGGGGCGCTCTCGTCCTTACCCGATCCCTTGGCAAACGCCGAACCGCCGGACCGACACAAAACATCTAAAAGGGGACAAAGAGACACGCAGAAGAAAACAACAAAACAGGACAAGACAAAACACAAAAAGAGGGTGATTTTTTATAGAGGTTTTCTTCCTCGCAGCCGAACGATCAGAGCAAGCTCCGTCAATCCAGCCCTCGTTCCCGCTCAGTGCGGGTTTTCAAGATCTTGTGGCCGTGCAATGCTCGCAATGAATAGCAAGCAGCCACATTTGCTAGTAGCTGTCCGCGCCGGCCGAAGCCGGTGAAGAACCCCCTATCCGCAACCCGGGGACGCGCCAGATGGCGGCACTAGCGACCGCGCACTGGAGCGACCGCGCACTGGAAGCTCTTATTTGAAGCCTAGATCAATTTTAGTTTTTTTTTTTCAAATCGCTAAACTAAAAACTACACTAAAACCTTCAATAAAATACTTATCTAACTTTCGATGCAGCTCAAGCTGAACTTCTCGTCATATTTTACCAATTCATGTTAAAGATGCGTTGTTAATCTTCTAGGAACCTGTAGGTAAGATCAATAGTATATGTTTCTCAAAAAAAATAGGAGAAAGTTTCCAAATTCAGTATTTCTAAATATAAATAATCTCAGTATAAAAAACATAAAAGAGTTGTTAATATTTTCATATATATCTAGTTAATCCATATATATTTTATTTTAATTTTTGACTGAATACGGTCCCATCTTTTGTCGCCGCTTATTATTGCTGTTCATACTATTACTGCATTGTATTTTATTACTAGCTGTGCCTACGACTTCGTTTAACGATTTTGATAAACGTTTTATGCTTACCCTTTGTGCTTACCAAACTGGTAAGCAGCAATGGTACGACAATAAAAGATTATTATTTTTTTTATTTGTTAACCGATTGTTAAACAAAACAAAAACAAAATATTAAGTGAATCCCATGACAAAATATTCCCGAAAACTGAATCCAAATCGATTAATCCGTTTCTGAGATTAGCGTGCACAAACATGCAGGCATACAGACGAACAGACAAAATAAAAAACCATTGTTTTGGGTTCTCTTGCTCTTATAAAGGCCCCCCCTCGATGTTTTTTTTAAATATTTTCCATGTACAGAAATGGATCAGTGACAATTTTATTATGTGTATAGATTATATCCTTAGAACTAAATGAATTGTCCAATAAGATAATGTTTATTAATAAAACTTATTTCTTGTGCTAATGAAATTAAATTATATTTGTTTCGAAAAGTTTAAGAACAAATTAAAAAGGTAAAATATTTACCAGCTTAGCCGATATTTTCGGTTCAAAAGTGTATATATAATATAAAATAAACATAATATTTTGAGAATCATAGATTGTAATGTTTGACACCTAAAATATTTTTTTCTGTTTTGCTTATCTATTACACAAACCACGTAAACGAGTTCAAGAACTATCTGAATTCACTGCAAATAAAAATAATAAAAAAACAACTAGAAAAGATTTATAATCTTTTGGTAAAATAAAAAAAACTCAAAGACGTTAGCAACTTAGCTATCATCAAAATAATGATAAGTCGTACATAAAATAATAACATCACATTTTCATGTTTATGAACATTCTAACTGATCCATACTAATATTAAAGAAGTCACGGGTCACAGGTAGGTAATAAGTAAAATAAATATAATTTTTATAGTCCACTTGGACGGAGTCGCTTCAAAGGCTGGTACAATACATAAATAAATTACATTAAACTTCTGTTCATATGGTTATATTTTGTATTTTCTTTTAATATTATTTTATTTGGATTAATATTTTATTATTAAGTACTTTATTGTAAAAAGTTATCAACGAAAGCCTTAATAATTTTTAATAATCTATAACATTACGTAGGTACACTAAAATAATTAGTAACAACAAAAAATAGTTTTAGAAGGATTGATTATTTCTTATTTATTTGCTTATTAATTTATCAAAAACAAAGAACAGTTGAGTTCTATGTATTTTTACAACACTTTGTTGTAGTGAAGTTCACTGGCGTTATCTCAAGGTAATTGAGCAGTAGCAACTTTTTGCCAGCGTTTAGTTAATGTACGATTAATTTTTTCTTGTCTTGTTTTCCTTACTGGAGTATAGTTAACAAGTGATTGTAAGATCAAAATAAATAATATACTATCAAAGTGTATAGAGTGGTTGGTACCTGATAAAGAAAACTAGCAAAAAGTATAGAAATACCTAACCCAGAAACTCGTAAATGTTTATTAAAGGAACTACTGCAATTATTTTGCATTTCATTTGCAGAGACAAATAGACTGCGGAATAAATTGTGTTAGCTCTAAGATTTAATTCAATTTTACAAGTATCGCTGTCATCTGACCGTCATCGTATGTCCGTGTTAAAACTTCGTGTGGAGGTATTAATAAGTTATGACGTTTTTATTTGGTCTTTCAACAATATTTGTTATAATATTATCACTGTAATCAAACATACTGCAGGTATTATTTACAAAATATATTAAATTTTATTTACTTAGTATGTAATAATAGTTTTTGATTAAAAAATTAAATATGTACTGATTATACTCCCAATCCATATATAATTTCTCGTTGATAAAAAATATACCCATTTTTGGTCTACCAAAAATGTAAATCATTCCAAACAAATTAGTATGAACCTCTGTTTTACACGTATACACTTTCACAACTTAACAATAAATCTTTAGACGGCAAGAATAATAAAATACGGGATGAGGTCAGATTTAGTGTCAGAAGGCGGTGCGGGAATCCTTTTGAGCATTTATTACGTCACAAGAAATAAACTTTACCACATGTCTAGACTTTGTAATATTTCAGAATTGTGAAGGTTATTATAGTGGAAAAATGCTAAGGCTTGTTGTTTTTGAAAATATTATATTCATATATTAATAAGGATTCTAAAAACATTCTATTGTTTACGATTATTTTTTTTTATTTTTGACAATTATTTTTCATGCATGTAACGATTTTGCCACATTACTGGTTTATTATAATATGTTCTTTTATTAAAATTTTACTTTTTCTAATAAGACGTTACTTTTTTTTTTCTTTTTCGAAAGAGCCTATAACGTCCTGGGCACAATTTCGGGCAAGGTTTTCCATGAAAATAAATAATTTCAGTATTCAAATTAAGTATCTTTGTATCTTTAAATACAAATATTATAAATGTCAATAAACCTCTTTGTTACATAAGCGATTAACAAATTACTTAAAAAAAATATTTAAGAGAAGTTTTCTTCTCGCAGTAATCATTAATATTACCGTGAAACATTATTTCCGATAGTGAGAGAACAGCGGAGAACTTAAACCAGAAAGTTTTGTATAACTTAGAGCGATGCATAGCATCAGTTGGATTAGAGTTTGTCTAAGATAAGCACTAACTACAATATAGCAATTTACTTTACTGTTATTGCATATTAATTATAATATAGATTTATGAGCTCAACTAGCAAATATTTTTTTATCAATATAAATAAATAAATGAATTTCTACGACAGTGAAATATAAAAATAAACAGTATTTATCTACACTAATATTATAAAGAGGAAAGGTTTGATTGTTTGTTTGTTTGAATTGAATACGCTCCGAAATTACTGGACTGATTTAAATATTTCTTTTACCATTACGATTCTACATTATCTTGAACATAGGCTTATTTAATACGGGAAAAAATAACGACAATCAATAAAATTTCGACAATGTAATAAATTATAAATGTATTAAGTAACATCATTGAAAATTTTGTCATATATATGAATATTAATAAATATAATTTAATAATATACAAATGTTTGCTGTAATATACAAATGTATTACAAATAAATTGACCTAAATTTAAATATAATTAAACTGACACCTATTTCAGCGTAGTTACAATACTTAAAACGTTAGAGTTATTGGAAAAAAACGTATGGTTAAATTGTTTACCTTACAAAGTTATAAAAAATGCAGCATTAGCATATAATAATATAACAATAAAATATTTTTATATAAAAATTAGTAGAATACAACATAATGAAATAAAAAAAATCTGTATTTACAATGCCCATTAATGGTACATATTACATAATATTAATTCTTATCCAAATAAATACTCCTAACGCTTTTGGCATAATATGATGTAGATAGTTTTCGTCTCTTATTCGTCTCTTATTCGTCGCAAAAATTTTTTTTGTTCGTTTATTCTGAGTTATTTATCAAGATTTTTTAAAAGTCGTAAAACAAATGTTGTTGGGATTGATGTAGAGAGGCTGCCTGCAAAAGGTGCTCAACTAATTAAAAATAACCCTGTATATGCAATATAAATATTATTGACACTGTAACTGTATAGATACGTACATATACATACAGACCTTGGTGGTAGACCATAACATCCGGTCGCCGGCAAAGTTACCACCCATCGGGCAGAGTCGTGCCGCAAAGCGACCTAGTCGTGTTCCGGCACGTTGCTCGATGAAGCCGTTTATGGGAAATGGGTGTGAACAGTTGCGGTGCGTTGGCGAACCGGTCTGACGTCGGGTTGTTGTTTGTTTTGTCGGGTGTCTAGTCGAGGAGGGTAGCGGGATCCGAAGCGACGGCTTTCCGCTGGCCGCCCGCAGATAGTTGGGGGCCCAATTAGTGGGATAGCCAACCACGAAAGGCTGCCCCGCCAGCTGTGAAAAATCCCAGGGTGGCTCCATCGTGCTGGTTGGCGACCAGACGAGGAGGCCCGATGGCGATCCCTGGGGGGGTTCGGGCGTCCCCGCAGTCTCCAGACTAGCCTCCCAGTGGCAAGACATCACCAATTTCGACGTCGGGTTCGATACGTACCGTCTCGTTCAACTGCCATTTCCCATCCCTATTCACTTTTATATATTTTTTTTTATGAAAAAGTTAAGAAAAAGGAACAAGGTTACACAGCGGTTGCACTCCTCCTCATATAAAGTGCACCTCACTAATATCAGGGGTTTGCACTCAAATCTTTTAGCTGTCCACCACCACCTGGAGACAGAGCAGCCGCACTTGCTCTTTTTGACGGAGACGCAGATACAATGTCCTTTGAGCGCTGCATACTTGGATTATCCCGGTTACTCGTTAGAGCACAACTTTCGCTCACGGGCCGGAGTCAGTGTGTACGCACGGAACGACCTCTGTGTTCAGCGTCTCCGTCACCTTGAAGACCCCACTTTTTCTTCCCTATGGGTTTTAGTGGACACAGGAAACGAAAAAATCCTGTATTCCTGTGTCTACCGTTCGCACAGCGGTGACCAGGAGACAACTCGTTTATTTGAGTATCTCAGTGAGGCTGCAGATATGGCTCTGTATCAGTACCCTTCGGCGCAGCTCGTCTTTCTGGGGGACTTTAATGCCTGTCATCAGGACTGGCTGTTCCCGTACCAGAAGACCGACCATGCTGGAAGAGAAGCGCGGAACTTTGCGTTGTCCTTGGACCTCTTTCAGCTGGTGAGGCAAGCGACAAGGGTACCAGATGTGGTAGGCCATACAGCCAATTGCCTGGACCTTCTGCTGACAACTGATCCGGACAGGTATCGTGTAGAGGTCACGTCCCCCTTGGGAACCTCCGATCACTGTCTGGTGAAATCTGTATTTACATATTCCCCACCAGCTTTCGAACCACATGGTGTTAGGCGAGTATGGAAATACAAGTCAGCAGATTGGGATGAGATGCGGCACTTTTTTGCGTCTTATCCTTGGCGGCAGGTCTGCTTCTCTTCTTTGGATCCGTCGAGTTGCGCGGATGCTATAACCGATGTGGTGCATCAGGCAATGGAGTATTTTATTCCTTTTGCTGACGTACCCATCGGTGGCAAAGCTCGCCCATGGTTTAATGCCGAATGTCGTCATGCACATGACCAAAAACATTCGGCATACCTCATTTGGGCTGATGCTCGAAGCCGCAAAACTCCGGATGTAAGTACAAAGAAGAGAGCCTGTAACCAAGCTGCCAAGTCTTATAAAAAGGCATTGCGGAAGGCTCGTCTTGATCGGATCGTTAAGAATGGCGAAAAGCTCTCTGTCAGACCAACTGGCAGTCGAGCTTTCTGGTCTCTTGCCAAAGCGATCGAGTCGAACTTCTGCCAACCCTCACTGCCTGCTCTGCTGAAGCCGGATGGATCCCTGGCCCACACAGCAACAGAGAAAGCGAATGTATTTGCTTCTCTGTTTGCTGAGAATTCGCATCTAGACACTGGCAATGCTTCTCCAGAACATCTTCCTCACTGCGGTATTTCGATGCCTGAAATCCGCATCACGAACAAAGAGGTATGGAGAACATTGTGTCGTTTAGATGTGAATAAAGCTAGTGGTCCTGATGGTATACCAGCCATTCTGCTCAAGACATGCGCAGGTGAGTTGTCTCCTGTATTGACACGTCTGTATCGCCTCTCTTTCAAGACTGGAATAGTGCCGGAATCCTGGAAGCTTGCCAACGTGCAACCCGTGCCCAAAAAAGGCAGCCGTGCCGATCCTGCCAATTATAGGCCCATTTCAATCACCTCCATACTCTGCAAGATTATGGAGCGTGTATTGAACTCGCGGCTTCTAGCTTACGTAGAAGGTAACGATCTCCTCAGTGACCGACAGTACGGATTTCGCCGAAATAGGTCCACTGGGGACCTTCTAGCGTACGCAACACACATTTTAGGCGAAGCCATCGAGAGGAACGGAGAAGCGGTCGCCGTCTCTCTGGACGTCTCGAAGGCTTTTGACAGGGTCTGGCATGTGAGCCTTTTAAGCAAGCTTTCAGCGTATGGTATATCTCCTGGTCTGATTGGCTGGATAACGGACTTTTTAAGCCAGAGATCTCTCCGTGTTGTTGTCGACGGATGTTCTTCGGAACCCTTGACAATAAATGCCGGAGTACCTCAGGGGTCCGTTCTTTCTGCAACTCTTTTTCTGCTGCACATTAACGATCTGCTGAAGCCCGGTATCTATGGGTATGCAGACGACAGCACAGTTGTAGAAAGATATTTGCCAAGTTCTCGGGCTAGTAGAGATGAAGTACAATCTGAAAGAGAAGCCATGGTGGAACGTTTGAATGACAAACTTCAGGCAGTCTCCGCATGGGGCAATGCCAATCTTGTCAAATTCAACGCCACCAAAACGCAGACGTGTTTGTTCTCCGCCAAAAGGAGCCCCTTCACCCTGGCTCCTACTTTCCAGAATGTATCCTTGGAATACAGTGACTGGCTTCAGTTGTTAGGCTTAGAGATCTCCTCGAACCTCAACTTTGGTCGGTACATTGAGTCCAGAGCAAGAGCAGCTGCAGGAAAGCTTGCCGTACTTGCGAAGGTGCGACAGTACTTTACACCGGGACAGCTTCTTGTATTATACAAAGCACAGATCCGGTCGTGTGTAGAGTACTGTGGCCACATATTTGCTGGTGCCGCAAAGACTCATCTTGCGGTTCTGGACTCAATTGAGAGGCGAGCAAAGAGGCTTATTGGCGACCATAAATTGGTTGACGCCAAACTCCACAGCCTTGAACACAGGCGTAGAATTGCTAGCCTCTCAGTATTCTATAGGATACATTTTGGTGAGTGTGCGCAGGAATTGCACGACCTAATTCCTCCATCCCCGTTCCTTTGCCGGACGTCCCGACGCACGGCGGGTATCCATCCCTACGTTGTGGATACTCCACCTGTCCGAACGAAGCGCTATGCTTCATCTTTTTTAGTGCGTACAGCGAAGGACTGGAACAATCTGCCTGCGTCGGTATTTCCGGCAAAATATAATGTGGGTGTCTTCAAGAGGAGAGTGAATAGGCTTCTAGGTTAATGCGCTTTACCACCTAAGACTACATTTCACTTTCCATCAGGTGGAATGTAGTCAAGCATTAACCTAGTTTTGTATAAAAAAAAAAAAAAAAAAAAGACATATGTTACATCGAAAATAAATATTTGTACTACATGAGAACATTTACAAAAGTACTAGGTATTCTAACTTTTCTAGTAATGCTGATTTCAACTAAAAATACTATACCAATCTTTTGAATATTTTACAATAAAACCTCAACCAAAACCAATTTTAGTTTGGGCTAAATTGGCATACTACAAATTAATGTACATTGATATAATGTGTTAATACAATAAGTTATAACTTTTGATAATAAGGTTACCTTAAAATAATATTCACATCTGTTAAGAAGATCGCCCTCTCATAACAAACCCATCAGTAAAGTTCTCTTACCACGTGGCCCGCAGTAATTTCTACAATCAGAATACACTTTCTTAAAACACTCGACTTCAAATACTTCTCTTTAACCTTAATAATATGTTATAATATAATATTTATAATATTGTATTATTATGTAATAATCTTACATATACAGACTCGTATATATTTAATTTGTGGTTATTAATGCACATACATATTAATAAGCGGAGAAACATTAAAAACTTAAACATATACGACCTCTATAATATAGCATATGTTTCAGCGAAGATTATATATATTAAAAAAAACATGTTTCTTTTTTCGCTACAACGTAACAGCTTCAACTCATTTATAATACTTGTATAAAAGAATAGAATACTTTAACAACAAAGTGACATTTTTTATTCCTAAAAGAGGCGGCGTTCTATCTGAAGAAAAATATTCATTTATGCTCCCCTGAAATTAAGCTTAATTTTTTGATTAATTTGGATGAATTTCGGAATGTCTTGACTATATTTGTTTATATAAAATACATGCCAGCAAATCATGAAACCTGAAACAAGTCTTTCTCTAATGCAGGCGTTAGTAATTTACTATTAAAATATCAAGAGATTATTTATTTATTTCATGATCTTTTATTTAATTGTAGTTGGTAGTTTCTTATTTTTTAATATTTAATATTAAATATTTTAAATCTCTTTTCCATTTTTGCAGTGATTGGTGGAGCAGATTTTAGTTTAATTAATCTATTTAATAAAATAATACTGTATAATACGTTAAAAAAATAAAAATACAAAAAGATAAGTGATATGGTACAAATATAATTGTATAGGAAATATTTAAACAATTTGACAAGTAACTAACACTTAAATAATTTTAAAATAATTTGTTTAAGTTATCTGTCATAAGTAAATCATCAAACTAATATAGTGATTAGGGTTGTCTGAGATATGTTCACAGACTATTAATTTCTTTGTACCTTTATTCTTGACATCTGAGATGTGATCCTTAATTCTAATGTCTATGCTCCTCTTTGTGTGTCCAATGAATGACATGATTAACATTACATAATTCTTTGTATAAACGCTTTTAAAAATATAATTAATACTATACTACTTTATACACATCTGTTAAGAAGATCGTTGTCATTTATAACATGTCTGTGACAGGAACCAGATTACGAGCACGGCTTTCAATACGTGATTTGCAGTAATCGCTCTAATCGCGATATTCTACCTAAATACAGAGTTATTTTTAATAATCTTTATTGTAATTTGTTTCTTTCTATTACAAGAACCAATATTAAAATATTACTGATATTATATTATGTAAAATATTTATTATTTTTTAGTGTTGATGGACTAAAAGTATCTACAGTACCATAAAGTAGTACTTTTATTTTATTTATAAAAAATATGAATATTATGAGTGAGTAGTTCCTGAGACTCGGGCCTCACAAAGACGACGTTGAGCAGAAATGAGTCAGCTGAAATAAGATGATTTGAAGAGATTAAACAAGATTATTTTGACGAGATCAAATCTCCCTAATAAAAAAACTATTTTAAATAATATATAACGGTGTTTCTTGGAATTTAGAAAGTGAGAAAAGAACCTTTTGAGAAAAAAGAAATCATTGATGATTACTGCAAAATTTGTTTTAATTGAATAAATGAAATATTAGCTAAAGAATATATATATATAAAGTGAATTCTGTGTTTCAGTTAATTAAGCAAATGTTAGCTTATAAATAATCTCAATTAAACTAATAAATCTCAATTAAATTGAAACTATTCTGTACACATAGCATAAAATGTATTAATTTATTTCACAGTTACATAATTACAATACTAAATCGTTAATAAATTTAATTAAAACCAAAATTTACTAGGTTATAGAGAGTTATATACCGTTTGCGACTTTTTAGTTAAAACATTATGCTAACGTAACTATGTACATTCTATATATTAGCTCAATATATGTTTATTAATTATCAAGGCTTAACCTACCCGATAAGTGATAACATTTAATAAAAGTTGTTATTTCAAAACAAATATTATTCCGAAACTGCAATTTTTAATTCGAATGCTACAATACAATAACACTTTTATTTACGACGAGGGAAATTTGATTATCAGTAAACATCCTGGCATGTGTGCGTAACTCCTCAACCCTCAGATCGGTTGCCCTGAAGCTATATAAATTTAGCTCTTTTTGTACTTTGTCACTTTGAAAGGAAAATAAGTACACCTACGGAACAAAGATAAAAGAAAAGAAAATGTTAAATTTACTCTGTACAAAGTACCATATATGAAAAACAATTTCGTTACCAGCAGCTTGGCGTATTGAGTTCCATATTATTATATGGAACTCAATACGCCAAGCTGCTGGTAACGAAAATAGTAACTACTAACTACTATATATTGTCTTAGATATTAGGACAACGCGACACTAATTATTAATAAAATTATTGCACTCGTTTTCTAGTATAGGTATTATAGTCCAATTTACTAAAGGATTTTTTTTATTGAAATAAAAAAAATATCAATATTTTGGTTAAGGGCACTTTATCCATCTAGTATTTTTTATGTGATATGTAAATATACAAGCAGATAAAGACCGTTTCTTTATTACATAACTCGACCAAAATATATAAATATTTATGATTTATTCTCTCAACATAACACAAATAATGTTTTGCTTTTATCTTATTTCATCCCCTGTTCTTTTTTTATAATATAATATCACCTATCTTTTTGTAATCGATGCTCTTAGATGATATATTATTTATTTATTTATTATCTCACTGATAAATGATTATAAATTAAATGAATACCTCAAGAAAAAACCGCTATTACAAATCATATTTAGAATATATTATTCTTATATGAGACTAATATAATAAATTTTAGTAATAATAAGTAATCTAATAAGTTAAAAGATTTCTTTGAAATTAAAGGATCAGAACCTACCTATTTCCATGAGCAAAGATTATTCAAAATTGGCGTGAGAAGTTATATACTATGATATATTGTACACATTACTGTTAACAGTATTGATTTCAAACAGATAGAAGACACCGTATTATTATAAGACCCAGTAGCAGAAGGAATAAGTTAAAAGCGAAATGGTAATACGTTACGTTATTCCACGTAGGAATATTAATCGATAATATCTATACCAGAAGAGATATATAGAGTATTCTTATTTCATTATCAATAGCAATGAGATTGCTATAATAAAAAAGCGATAGTTACAATAATATATCTTTATTATTTTACAATTTAGATAATTTTTTGACAAATATTCAAGCTCTAATCATAAGCGCTGTTTTTGATTTCATGTGCAGTATTTTCCGACTCCAAAATATTAATACAGTAAAAAATAAACCACTTTTGTTACTCTACTGAACTACATATTATTATTTTTACTATCGCTCTTTCTTATAACATAGTCTAATATTATCAGGCAGACGCTTAACTGTAGATATAGTACGTGACCCTCAGTAATCTCACTAATCGCAATATAAAATTTTGCTGTGTTGCCGAAGTTATATCATTATAATCTATAATTAAAGACAACTTAAGGCATTATTTTTTAATATTAACAGGATAGCCAAATCAAGTTGATATTGTTATAAGGCAGTGAGATCACGGTGATTTTTTGCGATAATGATATGAAATATATTGCATTGCTTTATTAAATACTCATTACAACTATTTCAAAATTTCTTATATTACATATTTGTAGAGGATACCAATTTTGACGCTCGCGGTTTTTGAGCAATAGAACATTAAAGTCAGTTTTAACATCTGCTGCCAAAACCAAAGAAGTGTCTTAAGCAAACAGATACTTTTCTGTTTTTACTATTACTGCACTATAGCACTAAGTATTGCATTTTATCCTAAATGATCCTTCTGAATTAAACCTAATAGTAAGCAAACTTTCCAACGATTCTTCTCCTGGTTTAGATAACATATCAACATCCTTTATAAAAAAAGCTAAGCATATTCTTATTATATATTGTGTCACATATATAATCTTTGCTTTGAAAAAGGTCAGTTCCCCTTATGCTTCAAAAAAGCCGTTATCACCCCAATTCATAAAGGTGGCAGTGAAGATGATCTAAATAATTACAGGCCTATCTCTGTACTCCCGGTCCTATTTAAAATCCTCGAAAAACTTATTAACAACCGTCTTAAAAACTTTCTTTATACTAATAATTTATTATCCAATCAACAATTTGGCTTTAGAGAGTGTATATCAACAGAAGACGCAGTGTTGTCCTTGACAGGGGAAATTGGTGAACATTTGGATTCTGGCAGGAAATGTTTGGGTGTATTTCTGGATCTTGCGAAAGCATTCGACTCTATTTCGTCAGATATCTTACTTAAAAAGCTTTTTAATATCGGTATAAGGGGCTTACCTTAGCAGCTTCTAAGACACTATCTCTCAAACCGTTAACAACAGCTTAAGCTGGGTAATTTATTATGAAGTGACCCAACCAGTGTATCCTATGAGGTCCCACATGGCAGTGCCCTTGGGCCTACCCTTTTTCTTGTCTATGTGAACGACCTCAGCAAACTCAACCTCTCAAACTGCAAAATCTACACATACGCGGATGACACTGCCTTAATATTTCATGATCGGACGTGGGACAAGTTAAAGACAACTGCCGAAGAGGGACTTTTTTACGTTTCGCATTGGTTGAGATCCAATCTGTTGTCATTAAACACTGCCAAAACTAAGTTTGTACCATTTACGTTTCGGAAAAACACATTGCCCAATACCAATTTCTCCCTAAAGGTTCACTCATGCGTAAACCCTAATTTAAAAAACTGCAATTGCTATGATATTGGGGGCAGTGATCAGTGGGGGAAATATCTTGGAGTAATAATTTACCAACATCTTACCTGGAAGCGTCATATTTGTATGATCGCTGATAGACTGAGAAAGTTGATTTGGGTTTTCAGAAAGTTGAAACAAGTGGCAGACGACAAGCTTTTAACAACAACCTATAAAACTTTGGCACAATCTATACTAAGTTACTGCATTCCAGTTTGGGGTGGAGGAGCCAAGACCCTTTTATTAACTTTGGAAAGAGGACAACGTGCCCTTCTCAAGGCTGCCTTTGGCAAACCTTCACGGTACCCGACTTTCGATCTGTATAATTCTTATAATTTGTTAACTATTCGACAATTGTACATCCTAAAGGCTATTCAGAAACTACATTAACAATTACCTTACAAAAGAATTTCTGTCAATAAACGTAGAATTACCAATGCTTGCTATGTACCTTTATGTAAAACTAAATTTAAACAGAATCAATTCGCATGTCAATCTGCATCACTTTATAATAGAATAAATCGCAAACTAAATATCTATCCTCTAACGAAATCCAAATCAACTGATATGATAACACATGTTCTTTTAACCTTAAACTACCATGAAACTGAAATGCTTCTGAAAAGAGTAAGTTTATAATGTATATATAATAACTATATTGTATTCTACTCAGATGTAAAAGATAATATATCCTTTGATAAGTGCCCATTTTGCTCTATTCCATATTTCAATAAATCCCCTATTCTAAATCACTTACATACATAAACACACACATTTACTTGCACATACATTGCACACACACACACACATACATTGCACACAGACACATACATTGCACACACATACATTACACGAACTCGTAAAAATAAATAAATAAATAAATAAATTGATTTTTGTAAGCCTTGGTGGATGAGCGGAGTACCCAGTAATAAGGGACACCACCCAGTACGTGGCTCTTGCGACTTGTTTGTTAATTTATTTTTCTATCAATAAACTATTTTGTATTTTGTATTTGTATTATCGTCAAAAGGAAAAAAAATAGAATTTTAACATATAAACAGCATCTGTTTTATTTAAAAACTACGACTTCAAGTTTTTTTGCATCTAAAGTATATACAAGCCTATAAATCTGATTATCTTATAAGATGCAACTGCTTTTAAACATCATTATTAAAAGATAAGATTTTTTGAAGGTTACTGAACATACATACGTTCATATTATCTAATGCGGCCATAAGAAAAAAAAATGTATATTTATTTATCTCTCGCATCTTTATACAAAAAGAGAATTTAAGTACATACTAATAATATACGTATGTCCGACTTATACCTAGTCTTTAGCCTAAGGAGATTATCAAAAAAAAACAAACATTTCTTATGGTAACCGGAAAATAGTTTTTGCTATAAACGTTTTTGCCTAAGTACAATATTTGGCACTGACCTCTGACATATGGGGTTATTATATAGTAATGTTTTTTCGTATACGTTCAAAGTTGAGGTTGAGGAAAATTAACTACCTTATTATTAACTTTCCCCAGAATGGTATGGGCAAGATGTCTTTGAGCAAAGGTTACTGAGAACCTTCGAATTTGTGTAAGCTGCCAATGCCTAGCAACGTAGGATTCGACCATGGGGACTTATGCCCGGATCCCTTCAAATGATTCCGAACAGGTTTTCACGGATTGGGGCGCCGAGGTTCCGTCCGCAACATTGATCTCCATAGAGACTTAGACCTTTCCCAGAGTTACTTTGATAATGCTAAGCGACACCCGAACCCAACCACGGAAGACTACTTTAGTCAGAAAGAGAACACCCAAGTCGGTACACGTTGACCCCAACGACCCGTTCACGATAGGTAATACGCGAATTCATAATTCACATTACACAACACACATACACACACCGTCTATACCGGTATAGACGAGATCCAAACTGAGTAAGTGCTCCGTAGCTCCGGCGTTCTGCCGTCGGAGGATGCTAGTGTCCATATTTCTCGTAGCTCCCTCCTGACTAATGACGCCCTGGGCCGAGGTCCGTGTCACACCTGAGACGACCTCCGAACGTTGTTCCCCATGGGGGCCCATCTGGCCGTCCCTTTTCAAGGGTGGGACACTGTAACAGCCGACAGGGCTAACAGCATAGACATGAACAAAAAAAATCGTGCCCAGATCGTTATTGGCAGGGCTGGGGTACAAGGAGGACTTTTTTTCGCAGGCTTGTCAATAAACTTAGCTCTTTTTTCATCGGCCTCTATGATAGAAAATTCAATAATATGCAATATGTTTATAACTTTTGGTTTAGCAGAGGTTTGTTTTAGTTTTTTTTTACCGTATCCAATATTTTTCGTGCTTATTTGGATATTTACAGGAGAGAAAATGTAAACATTATTTTCTAAAATTAACCATTAGGCGATGATACAGAGCTAGTATTTACCCGTGTGAATGCTAAGTTGCCAATGTTACCGAAAACAACTTTTAAATTTGTTACTATAATTACGATGATTCATTTTCATTTTATAGTAGTATACTTGGATAGTTAAAATTATAGAATACTAGTTACTTATATTTTCTTAATTAAAATGGCCTATGTTATTTATTGAGACTTTGACACTTAAAAGCTTAACGCAAATTAGCAACTCAAATTAAGGTGAAATAAACGAATTCATGGAGAATTCTAAATTAGTTCGACTCGATATTTTCAGCACGAAATGGTTTCAGATTTACATGTATTTAACATTTAATTATGTAAGAAAATCAGTGGGTGAAGGTGCAAATTGTAGTTTAGTTATTAATTTATGAAAAATATGAAATTTATGTAGATGCAATATTGTATAAAATGTAATTTTATTATTTACTTACTAAAATATGAATTAATATATAACGACATGATACACAATATTGCCTCAAATATAAATATTAATTGTAGTACTTCAGTTATAATGTTGTACATATTTTTTTTACTACATTGAATTTATTTATAAATAAGCTTTTATAATTATTACATATTTCAGATAATAATTTTTTCAATTCAGTTTTCAAAAATGATTTATTATATTTAAAAAAATTAAAGAAAGTATCTTTTGGGCACATATAATTTTACTTACTACGACTTCCAGCACCCTTAGAACGAGTTTTTGACATAACGAAAACTGTGACAGTTTACCAAATCTGAAAATCAGAACATAGTATCATTATACCTAAATCTTTTGAAACAAAATCTATTGAAATATTTAAAATAATCTGTTAAAAATTATATCTTTACTTATATAGGATCACTTTATTATTTATAATATTTATATCTCCTACGTATTTAGGCTTACTTAAAAAAATATTTAAAAACAATTTTGTATACTTTTACGAGTATTTGTTGTTTATTGAAAATTTATTGTTCACTCAGGTGAGAGTAAACAGTTCAGCGAGTTTACATAATATGTATTATTCGGAATACAATCTAACTTGTTAATTATTAATGAGAATAACAGTTTCCACCGTTTAATTTAATATAATTATATTATACCAATACGTTGATAGACAATTTGAACTCAACACAATTTCATATAAAGTGTAGAATATATAAAATGAAATTAAATAAAACTTAAATTAATGAAGAGTTAGCTTAAAGTTTTGCTAATTTTTAAAATTTCTTTGTCTTGGATTATCCTATTGTACTCGCCAAGTTGAAGTGAAGCTCGTGATATTAATAGATACAAAAAAACTTTAACATCAATGTCATTACTTTGATATCGTTGTTGTCTACAAAACAAACTTTTTTTTTATTTAACATATGTAATATCGTATAAAGAAACCACTTAAAACCTATAAAATTTAAAAGGGTCTTCTATGCGATGTTTTCGTGAGGTTATTTATACTTTTTCAAACTTGTTCCTTCATGTCTTTAGTAAGTAAAACCATAATGACTTACAATAAAAAAAAAAACAAAAAATTATGCCCGGAAATTTGTTCTTTAATGTTTTTGCTAAGTAAAATCTGTAGTTAAAACATAAAAAGTACTTACATTAAAAAATTATATTTGTATAAATTTTAAGTGATGTGGATAGTATTTTCTAAGACACCTAAATCTCAACTTTCGATTTAAATTAAAAATTTACATTGTTAAATATAAATTGATATATGCGAGAAATCGATCTTTTAAAAATATGTAGTTTTATTTGATGATAGATAGTTTATGATTCGAGTCTGAAGGGAAAAGGAAAAATAGAAAAAAAGAAGTTTCTAACAAATACCAGTTATTTAAATGAAATATTAGTATAATATATTAGCATAATTTCATAATGCTATAAACTTTCAACGAATCCACTTACTGAGCTTACCAATAACTGGGCTTATTGACTTCTAACATTTCGTGTCATTTGTCGTCTTCAATATTATTCTTGTAACAACCATTATGTTGGTTTAATATTTATACAATGATAATACTTAATTATTATTATTGTAAACAGTTTAAAAATACAAGAGCTCAGCTCTTATTTAGGATCAAATTATAGTCGATAAAATATAATAAAGTAAATAAGTCTTACATCTTTGTTATTTAATATCTTAGTAAGTCTCAATTTTTTTTATATTGTAAGAGAATATTATGATTATTATCCTATATATCTTAAATAATTGAATTAAAAGAAACGATGTAAACGCTGATATTTCATGTGTAATATAAAAGTTAACTATTACCCTTAAATAATAAATATTATAGTCTAATGCGTCAAATAAAGTACGTAATTTTTAACTTCAATAGAACAATTTATTTGTAATTATTAATGATAACTATGATTGATACCGTCTTTGCTTATAAACGTTTTTAATAATAACCGACTTTTTAAGTATTATTAATTAAAAAAAAATGTACCATCAAGAGATTTACCTGAACGTGACATAGAGTGTGATAGCAAATTAGTTATTTATTTATTAGTTGTCAATAAACAGGTCGGTCGGTAGACAGGTGTAACACGTAACTAAATAAAAAAAATGAATCCAACCGTATAAACGTTTGGCTTAAAATGTAAACTAGGACTTATATACACTTACTATTATTTTCCTAAGAAAAAAACAAAATTACATCTTCAATTTTTAATTTCCGGAACAAACATTAACATTGCCGTAACACTTTTAAAGAGAAATGCTGAAAATTGTATAAAACCCTGCAATCCCTCGGCACAAAATTCGAGACACAATGTATAATGCAAAAGAAGTTGGATGCAAGCTCTGCAACAGGCTTTGTAGTGAAATCAAAAAGAAAAAATATTTTTTTCCATATCTGCAACACGATTAATTGTGAACTGTGATTCCGCCTTTTTCCTTCCTTCCTTCTTTCCTTACAATATATTAAATAACTGCTTAAATACAATTATAAATATATCGACATATAATATATCAACATAAAATACATCAATATATGATTATGTATTATTCACAGCTGTCAATAATAGCTGGATAGAATGGTGTTTAGCAAAACGACGAATTTTATTTGGAAAACCTAGGAATGCATTTGGTTACGACTTACGAGAACACTATATAAAGTCTAGAAAACCATTACAAAGGGTATTATTTTCTTAAGAAGTAGCGAAAAAGATATTTGAAGTTAGTGATTGTCCATTAATTTCAACTCAACATGAAAGAAAGCACCCTAAGGACATTTTTGTCAACTATTAGTGAAAACTGATAAAAAATATACGTTTAATGTGTGTAATTTGTAAAGTTTATTTGTAAACCACAATCCAATACAATGGCTTTATGTCCTCAATGTCATACAAATCTAGTTATATATTAATTGTTCAATTATTTTAAAGACGTTCAATAAGAGTATAATTCATTATTATGTATTATATAACTATAGTTCTTAAAATTTTAATATTTACATATTAGCTATTATACAAAATTTAAAAGGGTATGATAGGAAGCTAAATGTAGTTAGTACATTTAGGTATTTCGTATCTATGTAACAATGAGGTCAACGAATAATGTTATAACAGACCCTGTTTTCAAATTGCAGTTGGATATTTAATACTGCTGTAAATGCCGCTATTGATTTCTTGCAACTTTGTCCCCTGGGATCTGTAAACTTCAAGTCGGCGTTTCATTTCTCTACTGCTATACAATTATTAAGAACCGTGAACTTTTTGATACCATGCATCTCTCAAAGATTTTCTTAGTTTTAGTTTCTTGTAAATATTTTATTATAAATAACAGTTAGCTATAGATGATTTATTTGAAATAGGATTTAACATTTTTTTCGCAAATAACTTCAACATAAAATTATAATGAACTGTAAAACTTCAACACTGGTAAGCGCTTTTCAAATTATTTTATTTTTGTCATTTATCACTTACTCTTAAGTACAGCTACCAATATAATTATTTCCTATCGTAATTGTCTTAAAAATAGTCCACTATCAATATCCTGAAATAATTCGGGGTATTATTCAATCCCTTACCCCTTTATCTCAAAACTAACAAGATAACTTATTATAATAACAGAACTTTGTATAAATATCCTAATTTTCTTACAACGATATCATAAAGCTTTCTCAAGCGATGCTCGGCCTTGAAAACTAAACTTTAAAGTCCACTTTGCTTTAGTATCTCTGAGCTAATCAGCTTAGAGGTGAAATCTATTAAATATCTTACCTTTGTACTCCCTGATTTGACTGCATTATTCAATTTCTGAGGGCCAAAATATTTTCAGTTAGCATAATTAAATTAGCAGAAGTTAATTTCATTCTTTCATAGAGATTTCATAAAAAGAAAAGTTATAAAATATATAAAATGTATTCGACACTTATATAATATGTTACATTTTGAGATTGTAATAAAACCTTTGAAAAAAAAGAATTTAGAATTTAAAAGAAAAACCGATTTACTTACATAAAATAAATATAAATTTAAAACGGTGGGGGAAAATTTTTCAACGCGTTTTATATGAAAAGTCAAGACATTTTCTTTTTAAAATTAATTTAATTTATTACGTATATAGTACATATGTACCAAATTGTTCAATAACTTGTTGCCATCTTGTGAATAGTACCATAATTCCGTTGCTATAGAAAGTTTTTAGGGACTTTTCATCAAAAAAAGGAGACAAGTAGTTTTGGCAGTCTTCTTTCTCAGTTTTGGCAGTCATAAGGCAGGAAAAAAGCTACGGAAATTTGGACACTAGCGTCCTCCGACGGTAGAATGCCGGAGCAACGGAGCATTTACTCAGTTGGGACCTCGCCTATACCGGTATAGACGGTGTGTGTATGTGTGTTGTGTGAATTATGCCTACGCGTATGTTATTACCTAAGGTGAACGCGTCGTTAGGGTCAACGTGTACCGACTTGGGTCTTCTCTTTCTGACTAAAGTAGTCTTACGTGATCTATACTCATCGGCGTCAGCCACCAGTGGGTTCGGGTGTCGCTCAGCATTTTTAAAGTAACTCTGGTAAAGCCCCTTGAAATACTTAGCGATGGTCGCAAGGTCTAAGTCTCCTATTCTGAATCACTTAAAGGGGTTTTAGATTAGTGTACGCAAAAACGGAACTCGCATAGGGCATGACGGAACGTTTGAAGGCTTTGTAAAGTGTCACCTTATTGCGAAGGGACATTTTACACCGCTTGCCTAACAGCGGATATAAGCGACCTAATGCGTAAGCCGCTCTGCTACGAACGGTCCTAATATGCAAAGCGAAAACTAACTTTCTATCTAACGTCACTCCTAGGTATTTTGCCTTGTCTTCCCAAGGTATCGGTCTCTCAAAGAGTTTGATTCGCGGAAGGATTATTTTGGGGCCCCCGTCGAAGATCACCGAAACCCTCTTCTCCGGGATTACCTCGATCCGCCATTTCCGAAACCAGCGCCCGAGGGAGTCGGCTGCAGTTTGGAGACGTTGGTGACGTATACCAACGTATAATGATCCTTAGAGGACGTGTATAGCGCGGTATTGTCACCGTACATAGCAAGGTGAACTTTGGATCGCGGCCTAGGAATGTCACTAGCGTAGATGGAGAAGAAAATGGGCGAGTAAACTGAAATGGGGGAAAAGAATTCTGTAGAAATCGAAACAGATAGAAAACGGAAAGTGAAAGATCAGGGCTACATGTCGGATGCATTCTTACTTCCCAGCCCAACTCTCTTAATTTTTGCTGACTGGCTCAATATGTGTGTGGTTTAGCGTTATCGTGATGAAAGAGCTCACCCATTCTCAATTTCGGCTGCTTACTTTCATTCGGATGTTAGCAGTAAAGCTCCGAATCGCTGGTCCTACTTGGCTGTATAATCTCATACTGAATAATGCTCTGCTCCGATCATACGAACAGAATCACCTTATTGCGAGTTATTCCGGCTTTTGCAACAGACTGTGAAACCTGACCGACCGTTGACTTTGACCTTTTTTGCAGTTCTTATCTTATGTAATTCACTTTTCATCACCAGTTATCAACCTCTTCAAAAAACGGGTCGGTTTCATTAAGAATCACTAGCACTATACATACTATACATACATACTATAGCACTAGCAAAATATCTTTTAATTTATAAAATAAGACTCAGTTATTCTTCTCTGTCAATGCAATATAAACTTTTAAATTTGTAGGATTTATAGTTTGCCAAAATGCCGTGTAAGTAAGTTTTTTAATGTAATCCCGACGCAACGACTTTAATAAGTATATAATAATATTATTTTTATCCTTGTTATAGATCCTTTTTTATCGGGGGATTTATTTTTAGCCATCCTTACAATACGATACAATTTTTACAACGAAACTACCTATTTGAAATATTTAAAAATGATTGTATTTTTTTTGGAAAATAAAAAAGTGTAAAACAAATAACATATAACCATCATGTTTAGAAAATAGTTTTTCAATGATGTCATAAACTAAGAAATTCACTAAAATATAATTAATTTATAAGATTTTTTATTTTTGCCCTGTCATGTTTTATTTTTATTAAATTTCCGTTTTAATTTGTTAAAATGTTTTATAAAAAAAGAGTCTTTTGTTTTTGAATTGTTTGATGTAGGCAGCCTGGATTGTTGTATATGAATTTCAAATACAATACATTATGTTTTGAATATGCAAACGAGAATTTTTTCATAGAGCTTTTCAAACATTTACATTGAGTAATGAATATAGAAATAAAGTGTACTCGTCTTTATATGTTCATTATTCATACGAATCTACGTGTACGAAACTAATTGTATTCTTACTAAAATCACAGTAACATATAACTGATTAGCACCAATATTATATCATAAGATTTGTGAAAACTGGTCCTATTATTATGCTTAAATTTAAAACGAATGATAGATCCAGTCCGCAGAATAGGTTTTACCTGAATTCGAAAGTCTGTCAACGTCGCATTTAAAATCTACTTTTGTTTATCGATCTATTATTCATCCTTCTCGACTTTTCTAGCTTGTAATATATTGAACGGAAAAGCTTTTTTGAATTATAGATGAAAACATTAAAATTTATTAAATTAAAAAGATAGTTAAAAAAATAACCAATGCGAAATAAATACATTAGTCAATAATTGATATAAAATAAAGTCATTTAGGTATCACTTTACTCATTTGTTTTCAGAGAGGTTAAATTAAATATTATCCCACGGTTTGGAAAATAAACGCCGCTCGAAAAAGAATTCGCTGTTTCCTCGCTAACCATTTATCACCCTCGTGAGACGAGTAAAATTGGGTAGGTCTTAAGGGCCAAGTGAAAATATCCGTATTCACAAGCAATATCTATTTTATTCACCTTATTATAAAACTAAGGGATAAAAAAATAGCAAAGTCATCATTTTATTATAAACTTATTCGAAGCTTAGTTAAATAGTTACAAGGTATGTTCAAAACCATGATATAGAATATTCATTTTGCAGATAAAAAATATATCATGAGATTATCTTAAGTAGCTTTTTGTAAAAAAGTCATTTTCATAATTTCACAGGTAAATCAATTGTTATTGCTAGCTCAAGTAAGACATTAGTGTAAAACGAAAACTATTAAGTTTAGTTTCCCAGGGCGAGCGTTGCCTAGCTTAATTTAAATTCCACCGTAGGTTAATTGTTTTGGGACAAGATATCTGTTTACATAAGGTTCTAGTATTAGCTCCGATCTGATTTAGCTTGTTTGAGGCTTGTTTGAAATGGTTATCAACTCGGTTATAATCTAATTATTTTTAGAAGTATTTTTAGTAAATTTTACACAATAGCTTGATACCTACGACAGTTTTTTTGTATCACTTTTTAATGTTATTTTTTATTTAAGTTCGATTAATATCTAAAAAGATATAAGTAACATTATCTGGATTACCCCAAATAGCAACAATGACCCAAGCTAAACTTTTGACCGATTTTTGTCACATTGGTTTAATATTATATGACAAATTCACCTCTTATTCGCAAACAAAAAGAATGTCTTAGTTTTCATTAGCCGCCTTACGAGGGGTAAAAAGCAGCTACTATAAAATGTAACTGTTTTAGTGTTTTGAAAATTGTAAAAATTTCCAAGAGAAACAAAACATATAAATACAAATCGTAAGCTATCCTAATATTAATTCTGGAATAAATTGCATGTATTACGTTTCTTTTTGAACTGACTTTATATTCATTTCGATTGCAAAATAGCAGTTTACTTCAGTAATCAGAATCAGGCTGTAAGAATTACATAAAAAAGTATTATAACATTGATCACAGTAAGATAAGTGATGATGTCCTTTTTGTCTGAATATGTTACTTCAAAATATACCTGTGGTTTTAATGAAACAAATTACCAAACTATTATATGTTCATATTAAACAAAAACAGGATATTATTTATAATTCTAGGATATAAATAAATAAAAACCTAGAATGAAGATGCTAACACAAAACCTACATCGACTTAAGCGAATAAAATGTGAATTCAAACGGACTTCTTCTTTTGACATTACTTATACGCATTGACAATTCTTGCGTCAATGCGTAAAAGTAAAGTAACTTTTTAACTCTTGAAACTTTTTAATCAAGTTCTTCAAATTTAGGTGTAAGTTGAACGCTAGCACAAATATAAAGAGAGAAGCCTTGTGTAGAGTTATTTTATCTTCTGGAATTATTTATAATGTAAATTTAATATTCTATTAATAATTATAAAGGTCGTCTTAGTATTCACGTAAAAATATTGATCACATAAGTTACATTGTACACTGACAATATTACTGCACTGTAGACATATAACATATTTTAAATATAAAAAGCTCATAATTTGCGGCGCCTTCATTTTAATGGTTTAATCTTTAAAGTATAAAATAATTTAGTGGATGAAGCTCATTCTCAATTTTTATTAAAAGGAGGACAAACAAGGGTGCAGTTGGCCTTATGGTAAGAAACCACAGCACTTCCCATTTTTTGCAATACCAGAGAAATACCAAGGATGTTGCAGACTTTTGACTATCTCGACGAACTAGGCTTTTGATAAAAAAAAACCGTAATCAAATCCGTCCACGCGTTTAACTACTACAATGCCACAGACAGACACACAGTTGAAAAAATGCATTTCTTAAGACTGCTTTTTATTCGACGCTGTGTTTGATTTTTAACCCCACTAAAAAGAGGTGTGTTATAAGTTTGACCTGTCGATCTTTCTATCTGTGTATCTGTGTATCTGTCTGTGGCAAATTTGCGGCCAAACGTGTGGACGGATTTGAATGCGGTTTTTTTACTCGACAACTATGCTCGTCGAGATGGTTCTTATTCATGTTTGATTAAAATAGAAAAAGTCGTCTCCAAGATATTGACGTTTTATTCGTGTGGGGAGAGATTCTTATGCAATAATTAGCTGCCGGGTAGCCTTAAAAATGGCAGCGTCCTCTATGCTGCACATACCCCCACGGCCATCACCTTCCTGGCCGCTGGGATGATGCGTAACGCATTTTTCCAACGCTATAAAAAAAAAAGGTTCATTTAGTACAATTCAGAAACCAGTGACATAACTTTAAAAAGCAGAAAAAAAAATTTAAATTAAAAAATCCCCGATACAAAAAGACCGTTAAATAAAGGACGAAATTAAAATGCAAGTAAGTTAACAAGGCAAATAAAGAAATAACGATATCGAATCGTATAGTCTAAGTCCTCAATGATTAACTTCGTAATATATAATCTATCAACGTACGTACAACGGTCCCCCGACGCAACGGCTTCAATAAGTACATAATAATATTATTTTTATTCTTTTTAGAGGTCTTTTTGTATCGGGGGTTTTTTAATTTTTATATACAATTGAACAGTTTAATTACAACGGAAATTATTTTGAAATAAAGTTGATATTATTTTGGTGTAGTTTAACTAAATACCTTTATAAATATTATATAACCTTTTTTTTTGTTTTTAGAATGTTACAATTTCAAACAAATTACAATTACAAATTTAAAATTAAAAGAAAGACTTTTTCAATCATTTATCATTAGATAAGCAAGTTGATGATTAACATCTTACGTATTTTTTTACATTACTACCTGACCTTAAAATTACATTTCCTTATTTTTATTAATTATTAACTGTCCATGTCAAAGCGCTAACAAATGCACTGGAACGAATCTATCACTTACAGATAATTTAACCTTTTTAAATCTCTATTTAGGAATTATTCTTTTTGAAACTAATCTTTAGACACAGATGCAAAAATTTTGTTTTTGTAACATCACAAGTATAAGAGGGTGAGATGAATCACTTAAGTATCGTATTTAAATAAGTATAAAAATAATATATTATTAATTAGAAGCCGCAGCGTCGTCACATAATTTTAATAGTTTTTAACCTATTTTTCTACTCTATTGCTATTATTTTTTTTTAAAAGAAACGTGAGTTATTGTTATTCTAATTACTCGTTTGTAATAAGTAAGATTATTTCACTTCGTATTCAAATTATTTAAATCAGTCGGGAACTTATTTATAAATATAAAAAAATAGTCTTGTTTTGTTTTAAGATAAAATGTAAATTAGAAATCTTTTAAATTAAATCGAAATCGAATTTCTAGCAACCGTACCATTGAAGATGATCAAGTTTAATTTAACTTTCAAGAGTGCTATAAGGAACATTGGAATGCATCTTACAGCGGGCGGTATTTTGTATAATTCCGCTTCTCAAGTGAACTTAGTATGTGGACGAAAAAAAAAATCAAAGTTTACTGCTAAATTAATCAATTTGTATAATAACTATGATACCTGATAAAATAAACAAAACTATATGTTCAATATCTAAATAAATTGAATTTGCATGAAAACAAAATAACGGCTTCAAATATATTATATTGATAGAGGGAGAAGTGTTAAGCAAATCTTTTTGGGACGTGTCATATTCCACATGGATTTAACTATAACGTTAACTCACTAGAGTTAACGTTATAGTTGTCCTTATGGACAATAAAGCTGTAATTAAAAAGCGACATCAGCGAAACGGGTTCTTAAATAAGATAAAAGGTATGCAAGTATGTTTAAATAAGATAAATAAGATGAAAGGTAGGTACGTATGTTTCATCGGTGGTAGACCATAACATCAGGTTGCCGGCAAAGATACCACACATCTAGTCGATCTAGTCGTGTTCCGGCGCGTTGCTCGGTTAAGACGTATATGGAAAATGGGTCTGAACAGCTGCGGAACGTTGGCGAACCGGTTTGACGTCTAGTTAGTGTTTGTTTTGTCGGGGGATTAGTTGTTACCTGGACCCTCTGCTGACAACTGATCCGGTCTGGTATCGTGTAGAGGTCTCCTTTCCTTTCGGATCCTGCGATCAATATTTGGTTTCGTGTAGAGGTCTTCTTCTCTTTGGGATCCTGCGATCACTGTCTGATGAAATCTGTATTTACATATTCAACACCAGCTCTCGAACCACACGGCGCTAGGCGAGTATGGAAATACAAGTCAGTAGATTGGGATGAGATGCGGCACTTTTTTGCGTCTTATCCATGGTGGCAGGTCTGCTTCTCTTCTTTGGATCGGTCGAGTTGCGCGGATGCTATTACCGATATGGTGCATCAGACAATGGAGTATTTCATTCCATTTGCCATTCCAGTTACCCATCAGTGGCAATAAAGCTCGACCATGATTGAATACCGCATGTGGTTATCCGGAAGACCGAAAACATTTGGCATACCTCATTTGAGCAGATACTTGAAGCCGCAAAATTCCGGATGTAAGATCAAAGATCTTCTTTAGCCAAGCTTTCCCTTTAACCAAGTTTTTCCTTAAACCAAGCTGCCAAGTCCTACAAAAAAGCATTGCGGAAGCCTCGCCTCGACTGAATCGCTAAGAGTGGCAAAATTCTCTCTGTCAGACCAAATAGCAGTCGAGATTTCTGGTCTCTTGCCAAAGCGATCGAGTCAAACTTCTGCCAACCCTCATGCCTAAATTAGTGAAGCCAGATGGATCCCTGGCTCACACAGCAACAGAGAGAGCGAATATATTTGCTGTTTGCTGATAATTCGCATCTAGACACTGGCAATGCTTCTCCAGCACATCTTCAACGATAGGAATGGAAAGACGACCCCTTCATGCTTCTAAAGCTGAGCTATATTTTAATATGATATTATATATCATCAGAAATATATAATTCTAAAATAGGCACTTACCTTTTGTCTTTCTTCCTTACACCCAAAGGTGTGGGCAAAGTTAAAGTGGCGTGACTGTGGCTTTTAATTATTTATGTGATGAATAATAGTAAATATATTCATATCGGTTTTAAAAATCTATTAAGTTGGGACTATATTATATTGAGTTTGTTGCTGATTTATCCTTGTGGACCTATAATTTGGTACCGATAAACTACAATCGGGCGTTTCGTAAAAAAAATGTATGTCAATTTTATATATATTAGGACCACGTCTATTTGTATTGTTTCACAGATTTTACTATTTTACTACAGCAGTTCTCTCCCGAATAATATCGTCCTAACCGCAGTTTATATACCCTTCTTTATTAACTCCCTCTTCACATAAACAATAATCATTGTCAAATCATCTACTTTAAACGTACAAAAAAAACAAATACTCGTAAATGAACAATTGTAAGTATCGGTAAACACGGTATTAAATACTGGTTTTAATTATGAAGTCTTGATGGTTCTCACTTTTCTAGCTTATTTAACTTATTTACTAATTAAGTAAATCACATCCTTTTCACATAAATAATAATCTAAGTCAAATAAACTACTTTAAGCTTAAGAAAATAACAATTACTTGACATTACAATTCTAAATATTACTATTTAAGTTAATAAAACAATGAATTAAATAATTACACCTCATTGGTTCTTCTTGAGCAATATTCTAATACAGATGGCCATAGGTAATATTAATGAGCATAAGCGCTGGTATTGTTAATATAAAAAAGGTTATTTTTTCGAGCTTTTTTCTTAAGTAAATATATTTTTAATGTAGATTTCCGGACTTAAAAAACTGGAATATAACAAGTTTTCATATACCAATTTATTTTTGTGCCATCGGTGCTACACACAAAGAATAAAATATTAATTTTCATTTGTCATAACATTTTTTATTTTCAACTAGAAAGCAATATCTTGAACCGGCAAATATTTTTTACTTCGTTCTGCATAAGAGTGACGGGACGGTTTCGTAGAGGTCGCGGATTCGTAATGATTAATTTTTCATTTTACATTTATTTAAAAATTTTGTTAGTACTTCTGTTCTTTTGAGCATCACAAAGTAAAAAACTGCAAAGTGATATGTATATGACTATATTTATATAAACTATATGAACATGAATTAAATTTGTCGCATAGAAGGACCAGACGATGCTTCTTAGCATTCCATGGATTCACCGTGCGAGTGCCGGGCCCATCGCGTTGCGAGGAGAGAAGTGCAAACAATGCCTGGGACTTGCGACCCAGGGGTTTTAACGGGCCCCTTTATGATGAGAATACACGATCGCTTTCACTGTCTACACTCCTCTCCCTATCAAACCAAATTTGGAAAAAGCCTACTTAATGCCGTCTTTGAAATACGTTCTAGAAATGAACCGATGCTAGTTCTCTAAGTAAGTTATAGAGCGATTTTGCTGTTTTACTTCTCGCTCCCACTTTTACCGCGTACAAGCTAACTATAAATTTATTCCTGGACAGTTAGTTGGTCAGTTCTTAATACTTATTTAGCTTAAATGTGTGATCCCTGGGGATGGTTCCCAGGGTACAGTAAGCTCCACAAGTACAACGCGCCTTAGATGCTTAGAATACCGGAATAAGTCCGGTCTGGATGACGAAACACCAACATCCCCAGGGATTTTGTAATGTTTTTCATACGTGTCCATCATGAGAGTCCAAACGGGAGCCGCGTCTTAAATAGAATAAGTCTTCGGTTTTGGCTTTTTGGAGCAACCTTCTTTTACAAACTCCACAGATCCTTTGGTGATTGTTATATCCTTCCACGCTCTATCTTCTGAAAGACTAACCGCTTTCCATACGATTTCTAATACCTTATCGTGGCGACGCGAGTATTGACCGCTATCAAGAAGTATCCTACACCCTACTTATAAGTATTTCGCGGTTCCTACTGCCTCAACACAGATGTTTTAAGACTTTTCGGTGGCTTTGTGCTATCTTACTAAATTACTTTGATTTGGGAGAGTCATTTAGATAAAATTTTAATAATGCTGAGGACCAATCATAAAGCAGAGTGCGCCAACGCAAAGCTAGTGGAATACGAAAATCTCTTATTGTCACCCATTCGTTTTGGATTTCTATGCTCATCGCGTGCAGACGGTAGTTATCGTTTTCGTCTGGTCTGATAAAAGATTTTGTAATGTCTATGTCTCGATCTTTCCTACCTGATCCTAGCCCTACTTTATTCGTTTGAGCCCTTATCATAATTTCTTTATGGGATTTAAGTCGCGACTCGATCTCTGAGGTAACTTTTTTGGGAGAGAAGTTACAGTATTATCTTTAGATTTTCCGATGATATGTCTTTTGGTAGCTCTTAGATGTCTACAGAGCTCCGAGGGCTTCTTTAATTTTAACCAAACATTTTTTCGGTCTCTAAATAAGGTTGAAGAGTCCGCTGAGTACGCTAACCCGAACCAAAACTTCAATGTCCTTATAACGTTTGCATCAAACTTTGACAAAAGGATTTTATTACTGTCATAAACGAGGAAAGGCCAATTTAGACGTGATGTTAAAAAAATATCGTAAATCCAAGTTTTTTTGACGTAACTTATTGGTTGGTCGTCTATCTTCTTGAGATCATTTAAAAAGCTATCGACTATTACATCCAACGATGGAGTACGGCCTTGGTAATCGATTTTTTTACCTAAAAATTTAAACAGAGCTGCTTCCGTAACCGTATTAACGCATTGACCGCCTATTTTAAGACCCGGATCGTAAGAGGTATATTTGGTATTCCGTCTACCCAGACACAGACTAAAGCATTTACTAGGTTTTGTCCTCAATCCGCCGGCCCACGTACAGAAATCCTCCACTACATTTAAAAGTACCTGACATTGTTTTGGATGACGTGTCAGTATCGCAAGATCATCTGCAAAAGCTAGTATGGATTCTGTGTATTTATTGATAAATTTAACCCGATAACCCCACTTTTTTCATGTCTAATTAATTTGTCTATTAAAATATTAATAACTATAATATTAATACAACAACCCTGAAATAAACCTATATTATAATTGAGTGATTTTAAATGGTTTTCATTTAAAGTTATGGAGAATTTTAATTTTGTATAGTATGATGCAATAATGTCTCTAACTATCGTGGAAAAGTTATACTATTTTAACACGAACATCATCAATTCATGCCGTACCGACCCAAAAACATTCTCTTAATCTATCCAACAAACCGTAATTTGTCTCTCACTAGTTCTAGCATCTTTAAGGCTTTTCAATATTAACGTATTATGTTCCAGGGATCCAGAAATGCCGGGCAAAAAGCCTTTCTGGCAATAGGCCTTAAATATCTATTACTAATCATGAATTGCGTCATTTTTGTTTGTAAAAAAGAAAAAAATATTTTTGAAATTGTATTTGTTAGGGTTAGGGTAATAAGGCGGTTGAAACATTGAAAACGCACTAGATTATTTTCCTTTAATTATTTTTATAGTATCACGTCAACCGGTATACTGATATCGGTTGACGTGATACTATTATTATAGGGTAATGCATCAGATAATGATACTATATATTTACTGTAGAAAATATATATTCGCATATTTTAAAACAGTAGTCCCCCAGAAACGTTAAGAATTAAATTCAAAGACAATAAAAATGGCGAATGTATATAATAAAAAAAAAAAAAAATAACAATTTAATGTATGTACATAAAAATGGGAGTAAATTAGAAAAAACAATTGGTTTACACAAGATTGAGATCAGAGATCATTTTTTTAAATGATGTTTACTTTAAATTTATTACTAACTAGATTCATCGGGTTCATCAAATATGTTTAAGTAAAGAAAACAACGATTTTAAAGTTTCAATTAGTACTTTCCGTTGGATGTTATGTACCGTATTTTATTTTCTATACCCCAGGCAATTTGGATGCAATGTTTGATAATTGATTGATATTTTACGTTAAGATGCAGTTGAAAGCGTAACAAAAGAACAAACTCTCATTTTCAGAGAGAAAATTTATTTAAAATATAACACCGTACCGATTTTTTAAGGCACTTTAAGTCTGTGGCAAATATATCTCCAAATTATGGGAAGCATGAAAATTGCAAACAATTTTATGAAAAACTTAGTTTTAACAATAGTTTATAGGTGTGAATCTTCCAATTTGCAACTGTATTTAGTAGAATATAAGTAGAAATTACCTCACATCTTGGATTAATTTTAGACATGTAGATAAGATTGGAGACAAATTTTATTTAGAAACTCCAGTGGTATAGCTTGTATAACAAAAGTGTTTAACTTTTGGCATCATTAAAGTTGTTAATTGGAAACTGCCTGTGAAGTGCGAAAGTTTTGCAAGGTTCAACGTGGAAATGTTAGAACCTCTTTGAGTTGTTAAGTTCTAGTTTGAAAGATTATTCCAGAATTCTTTTGTACTTTCAATTTTCATTGCAAATATATAGAAAAAATAAAAAACTTTAAAATCACTTCTCATCAGAAAAAAATGGTGATAAGTGAATTTACCTTTAATTTTTTTATAAAAATTGGATACAAAATAATAAATAAAAAGTAAAACATCATTTGACATAATGTTATTATTTGAAAATATTTATAGACATGTATAACCATGTTAAGCTTATTTAAATTGATATAAATATAGAATAAAAAAAAAATATACGGGCATGATTTCGACCCCGTGACAACTGGGAAACCGTCCCGTTGCTCTACCAACTGAGCTACCGTATTGCTGTCCGCCTTAGTGATTTTAAGCATTCTATATTATTAATAATTGAAACAGTTTTAAAGGTTTGTTCTTATCAATTAATTATTAACAAACTGGCAATAAAATAATTTATTTATTTAATTTCAAAACATAATAATCGCAATATCGCAAAGCCGTTGTTTTAAATTTTGCTGTGCTAGAAAACAAAACAAGATTGATAATTCTTATTAGTGATTCTTACACAATCTCTGTAGGTTCGTGAAGTGCAGTGACGTTGTTATTTTTAGCAGTAGATTAAGAAGTATAAGCTTGCATCGTGCTTACTTTTTATTTCCTATTACAGTATCTAAAAATACTCACTTCAAATACGGTCTTATATATTAATTGATTATTTTTAAGTGTAAAATGTTTAACGCGTTTAAATGATTATAAATATATTTACTAACTATTTAGTAAAATTGGTAATTGACCTATAAGGAACATTTAAATTGAAATAAACCGATTTATAACAAAGATGGAAATAGACCAGAAGCATATTTTGATTTACAAACTATACCTATTATAGTTATCAGTATATGTCTATATTTATCAAAATATATCTCATAGTTTTAGAACTCCCTTTTGAAACTTCATTGATAGGCAACATTCTAACTAACGTGTTAAATCTTGATACTTCAATTTATAGGGTTAACTTTTTATATTAATAATAAAAATATATTATTTCATTTATTATTAGAATAAAATTTAGTGAACATACAGAGAAAAAAATCACAAAAATATTTATATCGTAAACGACTACACTAGTAATTCACTGTGTCGCAGTCATTTATGCCCACTCCGGGACAAGGTGCATGTACGTTCCAATATTATACATGCATACAAATAAAATTAATTAGTAAGCAGTACTGAAACTGTAATCAAGCAAATGTACTTACTTGAACATAACATTATAATTTTCGGACATTAAATTATCGGAAATCATATATATAATATATAAATACAATAGTAAACCAAAAAATAATAATAATAAAGGATTTACGATGAAAATATTTTTGTGAATTTTTCTCTGCAGTTTTTATTTAATAATATATAAAATATACGTATAAAATATGATCTAATCCATTTAGTTTTTCTGAATGTCAAAATACAGTAGTTTTTTAATATACATTGAAAAGTCAAAAAAATATACAATAACTGTAAGAATCAACATAATATTGATAATAGTACTTAGAAGATTCTGCAAGAAGACACATTACCACTTTTAAACCAATATACAAATAGTACTACAAAGTAAGTTTTAATGCTAAACTAAACTAACTAACTAAATAAACTAGAAATATCAACGTAACGTTAACGAAATTTAAATCTACGCCTGCAGACGGGTACTTATTAACATAATTGTTTCACAAAATCCTTATAGCCAAGTTCAAAACGCCAGAATGAAAATAAACAGTTCCAAACCGTGAATACCTAATGTTTATCTCGTTAAGAATTAATCTGTGTTTGAAGAAACTTGAATAGTTAATTTTCTTAATTATAACGAATATTTATGTATTAAGATAAAACAAGTGAAATAGCTCAAACTGTAAATGAAAGTTTCGTTTGAATTCTCATTTCGTAATTAAATTTAAATGATACTTGAATATTAAATAATAAATAACAGACAGTCTGGCAACTGACTTATTTTGAATTAATTGAAATAAGTATTGCGGAATATCTAAATAAAATTAAACTTCAGAGAAACCAATTAATGTAACAAATTATATTATTATTATAAATAGTATTCCTTGGATTAAACAAGATTTAATATAAATTTACTTACAATTACTTGAATACATTAAATGAATAATTAAACTTCATGTAGTAAGTAATATTATTTAGCTAACCTTACAAAAAATAAAGGTCATCGACAATGCTATAAGTAACTCCACAGTTTAATAGTTTTGTCTTATTTATCAAGACTTAAAACAAAAGTCATATATTTTTATATATGACTTATACCTTTTGATACATATTATGCTAGGCTCGTAAAGAAATTAAACCTTATTGGTTATCATGTTATATTTCTTAAGTAAATGCATTTATATAATAAAATCTAAATCTTCAGCTCAGATAGTTAATTGATTGATTGTCTTTATAACGGACTTGAAAACATCCCAAAAGAACACTTTGAAGAAAAAGCACTTTAATCCTGGCCCGACGTTTTGAGACTTTTGAAGCGATTCGTGGATAACATCTTCAGTATTTATTATACGAAACAGATAGGAAGTGTAATAATATATAGATCACCTTAATAATATTCACTAAAAAATTGGGCTGACATATGATCCGAAGGTAGTGAAGTCGTCCCTCTTAGATGTGAAAATAACCGTAAGATTAGATGGATCCTTTTTACACTGTGAGTATGGCAAACTTCTCCATACCGTTAGCAGAAATATAATATATGTCGCAGATCACGATAATTTAACGATAATTAGTAACTCAATTGATATCATTGTAATAGAGGGGTGTGAACGCCGTGACGTATTGAGTCACGTGACCGGAATCGTTTGGTGGGGCACCGGAATCATTTTAAATATCCGAGAGCATCGGGACGAGAGGATTATTGATTAGTGTGAGCCTTACAGTCCGGACCCCCCAAACGGGACCGGTGGTTCACGCAACTTTGATAATTGTATACCTACTAAGTAATTTGTGATATCTGTTTACCTACATTTAATACAAGTATTGTCATATTGTGTCTGTGTGGTTTAATTGCCTGAGACCTACGCTTCGGATCCTGTACCTAAAGACTCCATCAAGAACGAACAAGCCACTAATCTACCTCCGATCTCCGACATATATATTTGATCGCAAGCAAATCGACGTATCATAGTAAAACTGCAGCGATTGGGATAAGTCAAAATCGAAGTGATATTCAAAATTCAAAATTCTTTAAGGTATGGTGAAATAGATAGGTACTATAGGTTAACAGAGTAGCAATGTGATAGGTCTAGATATATAGTAATAGCGGGGAACTCGACCCTAATCACTGTTCTATTCTAAAATTTGTTGAAAGATATTTTAAAAATTACATATATCCGAGCTCTTATCATAGACACATAATACGACAAAAGTTCGTCTTTTATAAAACTTGCATAATGATGTATCGTAATACTATCATGTAGTCTAATACTATCAGTCAGGTACAGACGCTTAGCTGTTGTTTTAGTACATGAACTGCAGTAATATAATTAATTCGCATTAACTAATTTCTGCTGTTGTGGTGTGTTTTATATAATTTATATTTATTAACAACATATGGCATGGCAAGTAGACATATGTAATACTTTCAAGCGTTAAAAGAACTGCGCAAAGTAATGTAGTCCGTCGCTCGTGATCCAAGTTCCAAGTGATCATTGAATGACAAAACCGCTGACATACTGTGGTCCTTTGCAAACATTACCGGTGTGTGATATCTCGATGATATTTATATTTTACATAAGGTTGTTTTTGTTACAATGGTATACGGCGGTATATTTATGGTATACGGCGGCTTTATAAATTAACTAGTTAAATAATATCCACTTTCTTAAATATTTCTAGAAATACAAAATTATACCATTGTTATAATTCAGCGCATCTCACATAGACGGGTAGCCATACGGTAGCTCAATTAGAAGAGCGATCAGGCGGTTGGCCAGAGGTTGCAGGTACGAATGTCTTCACGGTTTGTGTTTCTTTATTATAATTAAATGAGCTACATACATGTTATACTTATTTATAGTCATTTTTAAACAAATAGGGTTGTGGAATATATTTAATCGTTATATAACTTTTTTAAAATTAGACTCTCTAAAATGTCCATTACATTTTTGTATAATTATATTTCCTGTGTGACCTGGGGTGACCTTTATAAATAAAATTTATAAGCTTATAGGTTTTAAGGAGTATTTGATATTTTTAAAATATGAATATTTTATTAGGTTATTGATATTTTTAAATACTTTTTGCACTTTATCTAATTATGCTATATAAACTATTTTATATTTCTGATAGATTAAATTTATTATCAATTTAATTTAAAAGGTTTTCCAAAAATGAAAATCGACGATATTTTATGTAGTTGTTTGGTTTTGACTGACTTGACCAAAAAGAAAAGAATAATGAATAACTAAATGAATTTGATATATATTTTTCAAACATAATATTTACTAAAAAAAAGACTGAAAACTTATAAAAAACCTTACTGAAAAAAGTTACATTAAGCTTTGTCGTATACAATATTGGGGTTATATTTAAAGATATATTCTTATTATTCAACTTGAAGTTAGGTATGAAATCTCATGTTATGCAAGCTTTTTTAAAATATTTTATTACATGATACACACACACAAACATTTTCAACAATGTGCATTTACCATACTAAATCTAAATATTATTATAATTATTTTATATTTATATATTAATTTCGACAAATCTCAACAGAAAACTTATATGTTCTCAACAGAAGCTGGGTGGTTCCCCTTTTTGAACAACTTTAATGCCTACTAATTGAAATTTTGTTTTTGTTTAAAGGATCATTGTTGATAGCATAGATAAAAAAATTATAGCTTATAATCTATATATTTTTTTTATTGTTTTTATATATATTTTTTGTTTTATATGTATCTTTTTCAATTATGTATATGTTGTTAAAATAAAGATTATGATTGATTTGATTTTTTGACATTTTCTAAAATTACTTCGGTGGTAGATCATAACATCCGGTCGCCGCACTGGCAAGGTTATTATGTCAGACACTCCAGTGTATGGTTTCAGCAATACGGTATCAATATACTTTTTAACAATATTCACTGATATTATATAGTTATATAATTATAGCTACAAAAAAAAACTCCTTAATTCAACTTTTAAAAATGTTGCGTTTTTTCAGATCTGTACTAATTTTACGATTACCTATTTTCTATAACTCAGTTCGAGGATATTACACGAGAATAATATCATTTTTAAAAAATACATTTTGAACCCGACATAGAGCCCAAATTATGAATTATGTATGGTTTTAGTTTTCTTTTGTACAAAAACAAGAACAGATATTTCACTATAATTTGACTGTGTGTAATTTATTTAATTAATGGTTACTGCGACTATACTATTGTTAAAGTCGTATATAAATAAGTTTAAAAGACGCAATTTATTTTAATTCGGTTTTTTTTTCTCAAACATAACTTCTGCAACTATAATGTTGAAAGATATAATATATTATAAAGTAATAAGGAATTAAAACTTCAGTTCGGTTCTTCTTGAGGTAAATACTAATTTATCCTTAAATCGAAATGGAACATTATCTAAATAGTGAGTGCAGAGAAGACTAGACCTGGAACTAGGAACTCCAACAGAACATTGAGCAAAGCAAAATATCGGTTCACTTTGAGTTTGGGTTTATATAAGGTAAATAGAAACTACAATGCAAGAAACCTTGGCCAGTGCTTTGTTCAAAATCTTACATATTTTGTATCAATGCAATTTATCATTATGAATTGTTCAATAAATCTTATATATTATATAATCATAATACATAACATAATATATAATCTTTACATCAATTCATAAATATATTTATTTATATAATTAGGTGTTATAAATTATTAAGAAAATCACAAACTGACCTGACCCAAAGCAAGAGAGAGAGATATATCTTTATATGATTTATTTATATGTGATTATAATAAACATATTTATTACTTGAATATTTGTGTATAAAATACTTTTATATAAATTTATTTAAATTTAAATTTATATAAATTTAAATTCATTCTATATTTATAAAAATTTAAATAAGCTTAACATTTCCATACATGTTTAAAGATATTTTCAAACATATAAAAAACTTAGTAAGTATACACTGAGAAATATAATATTATATGAAAAATAACAAATAAGCGGTACAAAAATACAAAAAAAACCTTTGTTATATACTGATAGTATTCCTAAACGGATTTCTTAGATACTTCAAAAGATTATGTCACCCTACAAAAGAATGAAAATCTAATTACAATAATATTTGATAAAGTCTACATTAAATATATAGAGTATAGAGAAAAAAAAATGTTCTACTTATTTAATCGATGGAACATCACAGAAAACGATAAATTTTGTCATCGTGGCATCACGTTAAATCTACAACTGGTAAATTTATAACATAATGCAATAATAGTATGCTTTCATTTTGACAAATTCATTTAAGGGCAAGCTTAAATACTGATTTTGGATATATCGACAAGAGTTGAAGGATTAAAATTGAATGCAATGTGATATTGTTTTCTTTCCTAAGTCAACATGTAATTATCTTTTTTATTCTCAAAACTTTTTCATTTAAAAACACTAGAATTGGTTTAGTTTATAATATAAAATAGGATTAAACAATGAATATTACAGGGGTTTTTTATAGATTTTAAAAGAGATTTTTGTTTTTTACTTATCTGTCAGTCAAGTGAACGTATAATTACTTTTAATTAAAAAAAAACTCTTATTTTATTCGGTAAATTTAAAATTATTATAAGAATAAGACAAAAAAAATATATATAGATTTGTATTTAATTTAAGTGATAGTTATATTCACATGAAAAAGGCCTCAAAATTAAAACGTACAAAATCAATTACTCTATATATTTGTAACTTAAAATTGTTAATTACCCAGGTAATTCATCTTCGAAATAATGACTGGAGACGTGTTGAAGATTACTCCTTGTGAGGTGATCAATTTATAGGTTACAATTAGGAAAACAGAATATTATGTACATTTATTTAACTTGGAATCTCTCAACCCCTACTACATATATATTTTTTTCCTCATTTTTCCTCATTTAAGCACCGTTATGTATGTATAAATATCTGGTATGAACGAATCTGCTAATAAAAAATCAGAATTGCTATGATAGACTTATAAAAAAGGCAGAACCAAATGTAGGGGAAACGCGGTTGGATGCTCAAGCAATCCAATGGCTTCCCGCTATGACGAAGGAAGTTCATTTGGTTTTCCCTAGATAGGGACGCGTATCTGTATATATAATAAAATGAAGATATTAAAAAAATGAAGATATGAATCTCTTCACCAGGGCTCCATTGCCGCGAAGCTGCAGAATTGAGATTCCACGTCTAGTAGCAATACCCAGTATGTTTATTTAGTCATTTCATTATGAATTATTTCATATAATAGTTTGATACTTTTTTCATCTGTAGTTAGGAAAATGTCTTCAAATAAATAAATTCATTTAAAAAAAGACTTTTTCCTTTTTCTACATTTTTTTTACTTTTCATCAGCTTTCAAAAGTTTTAGTCATTGAACTGTTTGTGAGATAAAAATATGAAGAATTCGTAGAAGTTGATACAATCACATCTGGCAAGCATGCTTTTTAAGGTAAAACATATAAAATTCCAATAATATACAATTCCAATTATACTTAATTATAATACAAATAATCTAAAACTATAAAACTCTATTAAAATTTATATAAATATAGAATTTAAAATAAACCGATACGGGTAGGGATTCGAACCCGCGACCTGTGGGAAGCCGTTCCGTCACTCTACCATTTGAGCAACAGTATCGATGTCCACTTCGCTGAATTAAGCATTCCATATGTGATCGTTTTTATCGGGAAGGTGGTGAATCTGTTAGGCTTCTTTCTAAATTCCCTACTAAAGTTTACAATTTTTGCAGTATAGCTAAACATTGAAAAGATGCCACTGCCGAAATTAATCGATTTACTTTACATTCTATATTTATATAAAATTAAATGATCTTAAAATGGCTATAGATGTTTATAGCTAATTTCAAACATACAACTGTATTCATTATTCAAGCTCTTTTAATATCACGCTGTGCTTTTAATGCATGCCTTGCACATAAACAGCTACGTTCCGGGGTAGCTTTAAATATGCAGCCTCTAGTTAGTAATGCAACTTTCCTCCTAAGGACGAGCAGGGAGAGGTGCCTGCTTTGAAAACAAAGATGACATTTAAATCAAAATATAATATTTGAAAATATCTTTAAACATGTATAGCCATTTTAAGCTTATTTAAATTTATATAAATATAGAATGAAAAATAAACCGATACGAGCAGCGATCCGAACCTGCGACCTCTGGGAAACCGTCCCGTCGCTCTTAAAGGTTTATTTTTCATTATATGTTTATATAAAAATCAAGTTTTGCTTAAGTACCAATTTTAGTAATCTTTGATTAGAATATATCTATACATATTAATAACCTAATACTATTTAACCTATACTACTTAAATATTATTTGTCTAAGGGCATGGATATGGTCTAAGTAGAGATTTTTTTGACGAAATCCGGCGTGGTTTTTAGGCTGATTTCCTTCAAGGTCCTTACTTATTCTTGATAATATTGTTTTTTAAAATACTTTATAAATTTTTAATACTACCTAAGTTAAAAGGACTGTAGTTAGTTATATCATCCTTGTCACCTTTTTATAAAGAAGTATAATTGTCGGTTTAGTATTAGTTAAGGGAGTGTGATATTTTATTATTTCATTTCATTTAATTTTTATTTAAAACTTAAATAAGTTTAACATCGCTTTACACGTTTTAAGATATTTTTAAGCATTTATTTCGGTTGTAGCATCTTTTCAATGTTTATCTATACTGCAAAGTTAGAAATATTTGTTAGTAGTTTCGAAAGAAGCCTAATATGTAGTAATTATCACCATCCCGATAAAGACGTTAATGTATATAATTCTTTAATTCTTCAAGACGGGTAGCGATACGCTGGCTTAATAGGGATGTTTATGTTAGGGGGCGGGATGTTTTCCCAGAGGTCGATACGGTCGGAGGTTTAAAATTTAAATAAGCTTAGCGTGGATATAATGTAATGTCCAGCGAAAATCGACGCAACACAGAAGAGGAGGAGCTGAAGACAAACCCGGGGAAGAAATCTGGACTAAGGCCCACATTGTGCCAATGTGACCCCAGCATGGCAGCACGACCTGTAAGAAAGGATAAATCATAATAGAGTGGAAAAAAAAATAAAAAAATTAAACCACTCACCTGTAAATAGATACTTACCTGTCCACCGGAATCCCGCCAAGAGACCGGAAAGCAGCAGCAGCAGAAAACCCACTGAAACAAAAAACTAAAAATTAGACTTAGATGAAATACACTTAGATAAAGATGTATCAAAAATATATGAACAAAGATGATGTAATTTAGCTTAGATTTGTAGACCTAAATATATAATGTAAGGAAATTATAAGCTGAAACTGTAATTAGTGTGGCAGCTAGAGAAAATAAATCAGCAAATGTATAAAGCCAGAATAAAGAATTGCGAAAAGAAAAAAAAATGTAACAAAAACAAATAAGAATGTAATGCAATAAAAACAAAAGCTTAAGAAACTAAAAGTAAACAAACCGAACAGCCACACATAAGTACACACAGGTAGAATACAACATACCAAAATACACCACACATTCGATTAATAAATTAAAGTTTTTCAGGGAAAACTAATTAAACCCCGAACACTGACTCCAAAACCCCCACGGAGGTACACAGTCGCGAACAAAAAACAAAAAAAAATACCTAGTCTTGCCATAAATATTGTAACAGAGAAAAAAAATTGTAGATAACATTTATTACTTTTATAGTGTGTTAGTTTAATACAGAAATATAAAAAAAATAAAAATATAAAAAGCTTATTCGAAGTGCTGTCCGTTGGCAGCAATACAGTCCTTTAAACGTTAAGGCCAGTTATCAAAAGAAGCACGCATCTTTCCGTGGGGATATTCTTCACTGCCAATCGTATGGATTGTTATAGGGACTCCAAATAATTATGGCGCTTAGAGCAAGCTGTACTCTCTAAAACTGACCATAAATCATAATCTAGCAGATTAAGATTGGGAATAGACGACGGCCAGTCTTCAGCTCCGATGAAGTCCGAGACGTTCGCGTCCAACCAAGACTGCGTGCACTGAGTTTTATGACCCGGTGCCAAGTCGGAAGGACAATACTTGGTTATTGAAAATGGTTTTAATAAGGGACGTAACTACCTTCTCAAGAATGGTATCTTGATATACTTGTGCCGATGTTTTGATACCTTTTTCACAAAAATGTGGCTCAGTCACACCTTCATAGCTAACACCCCACGAAACCATCACTGAAGTCAGATAATACCCACGTTGCGCTAGATCAACTAATTGGGAAGCTTCCTTAGAGCTTTGAGCATAAGTACGGTAAATTTGTTTGTTTAAATGTTTTTCAATTGTAAAATTTTCTCATCCGTAAACAATTTTTTTATGACCTTCCTTTGCGTACCGTTTTAGTAGTTGTTTTGATTTTACCACCCTATACACCTTTAATTTGTCAGGTAAGAAATTACCACTTCGTCTCTTCTCTTCGTCCTAAATCTCTTGTTATACGCGACATGGTTCTAGGAGCTATCATCATTTCCAGTGCTAAAATCTATTGCTTTCGGACAGGATTTCTTCGAATTCTTTCACTACGTGGCCGGCCAGATCTTTCTCTGTCTCAAACAAAGGGAGTCTCATTGTAGCTATTAATGGTCCGGTACACAATTATTTGACTAATACCAAGTGTATGGAGAGTTTTAAAAATTGCATTTGGCTCCATACCTACTTTGGGTAATGCTTTCATAGCGATTCTGTTCTGTTTATCACCCCACTCCATTTTAATATCGCAAAATATTGTACAATGAATTGGCGCCAAAATGAAAAAAAAGCAATGAACAATCGTATAAAAATGACAGATTCCAAATTCAAATGTTATATTTTTTTATTTTTAATTATAACAGTATTTATGTCCAGACTAAGTATGTTTAAAGATATTTTCAAATATTCACAGGTTCTTTTTAATATGTCACGATTTCAACGATTAGAAACTTACACTTGAATCCTACCAACGGCGCTAGAAACGTTAAGACAATAACAAAAAAAGGTTTTATTTTTACATTCATTAAATATTTAAAATAAAACGTGTTAAAGTAGCTAATTAAAATATGAAATAATTATGAATAAAAATCTTAATTATCAAAATATATTCCGTGACTCGGTATGTAATCTGCAATTGAGCAGCTTGACGGTAATGAAATTCTGCTAACTATAGCCATACGCCGACAGAGATTTCATAACTAATTCTAAGAAATAAAAATGATTAAAAGCAGAGACTTTTATTTTATTATTATGAAGAATCCACAAACATACTACATAAATAAAGTTTCTTTAACATAAAAATTAAACTATATATATATTTTTTTAATATTTTATGTTGAAAATGTTCTAGTCATATTGTCGAAGTTAGGTTAATATGTTTTATAGTTCTTAGATGATATCTATTTGAATATTATAAGTGTGTTAAGGAAACGAGTTTTTTTAGATAAGTATGAAATATAATCATCAAGGAAAATATTCAGTAATTTAATGTAATATTTGCTCATTGTAAATGTATGAATACTACTTCCTCATTTTGTACTTCGTTAAAACTCCACATATTTCTTTATAATAAATGCTGTAACCAAATTTTAGACAATTTAAAATCTGGTCACACTCTTATCAACACATTGACCACTGAATGACGGAAAAGCTGACGGGTAGTGTCCTCTACAAACACAGCTCTTCGTGAAATATTAGTCGACACATTGCGATTTAAATATCCTTGCTTTCAGGAGCTTTGATTTATTGACTATTGTTTTAATAAATTAAAATAGAGGTAGCGGTTATATATATATTTATATAACCCCTACCTTTAAACTTTAAACTTTTAAATACTTTCTTACTAAAACATTATACATAATAATATCATCTGTGTATCAAGTTTGATAATATTAGTATTACGCTTTTAATCTAATTTCTATTATTAAATAATCAACACTATTTTCGTTTTTTATCATTTAAGGAAACGTTACGAAAAGACAGAGTTCATAAATTCGAAGTTAACTTGTTGAAAACCTTCTTTGTATAATAAACACCTTCTGCAAGGCATTGGCATAAAAAAGTAAAAATTTTACCGTAAGAGCGTCTGGCATCCCCATGAATGTTACACGGTGTTTGAGGTATTACCACTACTGTACATTTTATACATGCCGAAAAGATATACATAGGCTTTCAGAGGAGACCAGTAGAAAAACATTCTACTCTAGCAGAGTACTTGAGATGTCTTGGCTTCGGTTACACAAGGTCAATCCTCCGGAATGCGGAAAAGTCTACCGTAACTGCGGATAAGTACACTCCAGGGAGAAATTCCCGAAGAAAAATTGCAGGTGAACCAGAGGGATTTGCAAATACTGCAAGTCAGATACCTCATGCACCATACCTCAAAAATGGGATGCAATAGCAAAATATATAATTGACATATTTTAAGTAGATTTTATATAAAGCTTATAATTACAAAAAAAAAATCCTTCAATTATGACTTATCTGAAGTATTTGATGAAAATAATTGGAAAAATGTTAATCTTAGGTAGTTTATTAAAAAAATGTTAATTGAAGTAATAAGTAGAGAATATTTTTAATATAGAGTATATTTAAGTATGCTTGAATTAAAAATTATTGACTGTGTTGAATATCCTTTGCCAGTCCTTTTATTATTTTATTGTATTTAATTATTTGCATGCAATTGAAAACGATTTTAACTATTTAAACAAATTTAACTAACTACATACTAACTTCTTACGTGCCTACATAAGTACACACACGTTTTCTTTTACGTACACACACGTTTACATACATATATTTAGTGTAGAATTTTAATGACACTACTATTAAGTTAGTTGCATCTCCACCTTATTCAACATAACGAAACCACTGGTCGAGTTGTATGCCATATGTTCTCCTGCCATTATGCCTTGAATGATCTCGGCTGTTTAGTTGTTATATGTATGGCTGCATCTGCCTCCTTGAGTTTTAGCTCCAAAAACTCACAATTTCTGATTTTATAGGCCTGAAGAATTTCTTCAAGAGGTATTGAGTTGGCCTGCTTCATAGCTTTTGTTATAGCTTGAAACTTAAAGGACGCCTTTATGTAGTGGTTTAGTGGTCCCTCCGCCGGACGAAGACAAGGCGAACTGACTATTTCTATCTTTTACTTTATTCTTTCTTTTTTGTAGATTTAGAGCTGGCTTTAGTTTTTAATCTTCATGAAGTTCATCACCGCCACTGCCATGGGGCTGGTAGGCTTTGGTGTATGACGTGACCTTGGGTATTGGAGATTTTCCGACCGGTCATCGTAGACCACCTTCTTACCTGATGGGGTTCTTGGCACTTTTAGGATGAACCCCACGGTGGTTGGGGCCTTCATGACGGATTTGATGTGATTTTTGGTTTTGACGTGAAAGCTTTGGCTTGTTATTATAATAAATAAAACAAAGAGATTGTACTGAGAGAGAAATAAATGATGATGCTCTACATATATTTAAATTATTGAACTAGTAAATTTGACAAAAAAATCTTTTTATCAGTGAATAACAAAATTTTGTTATGGAAAAACCGAAATGCATATGAATCAAATAATGACTTGTAAGAAATAAATAAATACTTAATCTATCCTACCCAGAAAATTTGGTCAAAATTCTTCACAATGAATCCATCAAATCCTTGTATGTACTCGTAAGTATTATTAAAAATTCATATCATGTGAACCGTATGAATTCACACACACCGATATTAAGGCTTCAAAGCTACGAGAACAGGAATTGCCTTATGATAATAATTTCATATATGAATAAATATATATATTTTAATTCAACGTTAAATGAAACTATGAAATCAAAGATCCACACAAAGGTTACTATATTTATTTTTAATGAACGAGAAGGGTTAACTCAAATAAAACCTACGTCTCCGACCACATCAGAGCATTGATTAATGATTCTTGTAAGTACGTTTTTTTACTTTCAAAACGTGTGCTTACATATTGTTTTCGAAGTAATATTTTGCTCATTGCATTTTGCACTATTTATTCTGACTTTGGATATTATATACTTTATTTTATGATTTGTTTTTGATAACCTATGTTTGAAAAGTAATAACATTTAGACATTTATTGTTTCCTAAAATAAGCTTATTTGTAGTAAATAATACATTTAAAAAATGTATGTAACAAATTCATCTAGAAATGGAACAGAATCTTTTTTTGGCAGTGTCATTTATTATAACCTAGTAATGCAATAAAATGATAATTTAAAACCTACAATAATAACCTTTTCGTATCATAAGTCAAATTAATGGGCTATTATGAAGGTTTGATATAAAAAATAACTGTGTCAAAGAATTTAAAACACTGATCAAATATTCTTTTTATAGCGAGCTTAAATTATATTGAAAATATGTATTCTCTATATTTATAATAATTTAGAAACCCTTTTCTATATTAGACTTTGTAGTCAAATATGGTAATAGCATTTGTTGCTATGAGCTGTTTAAGGTAGGTAAGCTTAATACGTATTGGCCGACCTGTAAGCAGATTTTTAATAAATGAATACGGGTTAACCCTGTCTGTAAAGATTAATTCAGTGGTGCTGTATTTATTACGGGAACTTTATTCTTGTAATGAAATTATTTAATTTTTATCCGTACAATTATTGTTTAAGCAACACACACATACACATACACATATAAATATTTGAATATTTTTTTAATACATAGAAGTAACTATCTAGTATTTACTAAAAAAAACTTTAACGCCATTGTACATTTCAAAGGAATACATAGGGACGAGAATCGATCAAGTTTTTATATGAATTTCCATATTTTTAAGAGTAGGAGTTAAAGAATTAACAAAAGCAGGAAAAATACAGATATTAAATAAATCAAAATTGATCATTAATTTAGACCAAAATCGTTTTCATTGATTTTTTGATTTCATCAATAAGGGTCGAGTTGATGAGCAAGTCAATTACCCATTTCCGGGTGAATTATTATTAAGGGACACATTCATACATTGGGTATTATAGTGATTGATCCTCAATTTAAATTTTGGGCTAACCCAGCAACAATCAAAAAATAAATCTGTCATTTTCCGACCACCAAAACTAACTAGGTCCAGTTATCGTCCTATGAATTAGTAAGCATTACCGGTGATACTATACGTCAATTTTTTTGAGATTGAACGTAAATTTTTTGAGCATTGAGATAAAACTAGTGGACCTATTACATAAAAAGCTATGTTACTCTTACAGGTATCGAAGAAGATGTACCAGATGTTTTGGTGTTTGTAATTAAAGTACCCAAAAAGTTTAAAAAGTACGTTGATCTTCCAATAATGACTGAAAATAATATTTCCTAATGTCAGCTTTTTATTCAAATTCCAAAATAACAAAGTCAGAAGTAAAAGTTACTTTTTTATTTCAAATAATCATACATTGCACTTTTAAAACGTCAAATTCTAATTGCATATGGAGGCTCTTCGATTGCGCACTTTTTGGAGAAGAGTGTTTTAGTTATAAGAGAAACAAAATATAATAATGTGACGGCATTTATCATTTATGTGGATACTTAAATTAAGAATTGTTGTAGTTAATGTGCAAAGTGTTAGTGTCAAGCCCTGTGGGTGTGAATAATTTACGGGGTGATCTTTGAGTACGTAATCAAGCTTTATAAATGTGTTGATTAATTGTTCTCGCAACTAAATTATCTGAAATATATAAATATCTGAAATATGTATATGAATTTGGATTAATCAGTATGGTCAGCATTAAAAGTTATACTGATGATTATGATTCATCAGTATTAATCAGATGGTATCAGGAAAATAAGTAAAAATTAATCATCTCTATGTGGCCTAGGAATCTTATTCAAATCTCTGTAATCGACACACAAACTATATTCGCCACGCTTGTTGCCGCACTAACATAATAGGAGATGCATATTGTAAAGAAGATTGTCTAATTATACCCCGATAATTAAATCATCTACCGTTTATTTTTTTGCTATTTTTCTTTCTGTCTAGATGATTGTTCTATTTTGCTTTTTGCTTATCTAGATAATTTTCACACTATTATATATTTTTCTTTAATTTGTACAACCTATAATGATAATATTTGTTGCGAAACAATCCCTATGACACTTTAAAAGATCTACTATGTTTTTATGTTGTTATTCCCAATGTCACCAATATCAATATCTATCTATCATGTCATACTTTAACTGTACTTCAATTAAAGATGTAGTGCATACAATATAAAATATACATAGTATTTAATTACGGATTAAATTATTTGGACGTAATTAAAATTACTATATTTTAATTGTAATATTTTACTAGTTATTTTCTTGACTTTCCTTATATTATTGGGTTATTTATAATTAAACAATCTATAACTAACAACATATACTAAATTGTCAGAAATAAGGTATCTTTAAGAAGCATGTAGAAATTAAATTAAAAAAATAAGGATTCAAGTTAGTTTCCACTTCACATAATTTAATAACACAAAATCCAACACTAAGATCGCAACGATAAAAATTATTTGAGGATAAGACTATAACACAAAACTACAAATCTGACACAGCAATAATAAGTTAAATGAATACCTTACTCAAAGTAGGTATTAAAAGATCACACCTACAGAGCTTCCGCTCTCAGATAAGTATGACACAATAAGTCATAAACTTAACACTTGTTCACTAATTCATAGGAATGCATCAATTGCTTTTTTTTTTTTTTTGTTTCCGCGGGGAAAATGCTTTACGCACCGTACCCCTCGCGGGGGAAGCGAGGGGCGTGTGTGGGACTCCCGAAAACGGTGTACCCACTAAAAACCCCGCGGCGCTCCTTCCTCGCCTTATTGGCGGAGTCGTGGGTACGGCTAGCCCTTCATCCACGACCCCGCCGGCGACGGCCCGTCTATTACACGACGGACCCCACCTGCCCCCCTGGCTGAGTGGGGGGGCCTGTGAGAGCGACCGGGAGCGCCCGGTCGTTCCCACCCGACGCGGGTGGTGCCCTGTTCAATGTGGGCGGGAGTGTCCCCACACCCCCTGCCCACTGGCCACCACCAGGCTGGAGAAGTTCAAATTGTCGTCTTCTCCGGCCCCTTCGACGTCTTCGACGGGTGTGCTGCACCGAATCAACAAGCGCGCCACAGTGGTGGCACGCCGGGGTCTCCTCACGTTTTATCCGGTGCAGGAACTTCCCGAAGCAACCATGCCCGGAAAGTACCTGCGACAACCGGTACGTGAGGAAACCGTGCCTCCTGTCCGACCATTCCTTCACGACTGGACCAATGGCGTCCAGGCTCCACCGTCCGAATTTGGCTTCGGCCATCTCCACCATCCATTTGCGGAGAACGTTCTCGCGGGCCGCCAGACGGACGGCGGCCCTCTCCTCTGGTGCGGGGCGCTCTCCCCGCGCCCTCTTGTCCGCCGTCCAGTGATAGACGGCGGATAGCACCTCGGCCTCCAAGTGCCATGGTGGAGTGCCCGCCATGGCGCAAGCCGCACCATGGCTCACCGTGGCCAAGGCCCGCGCCACTCTCTGTGCGATGGCCCGTTGGGGCCTACGCAGGTGAGCCTGGTTGTACCCCCCCAGGGCGTCCGCCCATATGGGGGAGCCGTACAGGGCCATGCTCTTCAGCACGCCGGCATAGAGGCGCCGGCATGCTGTGGCTGGCCCTCCCACGTTCGGCAGGAGCCAATTTAGGCTCCACGCCGCCTTTTGGAGGCGCGGTGAAAGTTCCCGAAAATGTTCTCGGAACTTCCACCGCCCGTCCAAGGTGAGGCCCAGATATCTCATGGTTGCACTCACCCGCACCTTCTCGACACCCACCATGATATGGGCGTCAGGTGGCGCACCCCGCCGCGGCCCATGGAAGTATAGGGCCTCAGTCTTGGGTAGCGCCACTTTCAACCCCAGCTGCCGGATCCGATCGGCAACCAGGGTCCCCCCATCTGACGCCCGGGTGGCTGCCTCCCCGAATGTTCTCCCCCGCGCCGTGAGAAGGGTGTCATCCGCATAACAAATGACACCCACTCCATCGGGGAGGGCGCCCCGGAGGAGCCAGTCGAAACCGACGTTCCACAGGAGTGGTCCAAAGACCGACCCCTGCGGAACACCTAACTGCACCGGCCGCCGTCTCATGCGGCCTTCCCCGCCGACGAACAGGACTTCCCTCTCCCGGAGGTAGTCCGCCAGCAGGGCCCGCAAATATGGAGGCACCCCATTGTATTTGAGTGCCTCAGTAATTGTGGCGTGGGGGATGGTGTTGAAGGCATTGGCGATGTCAAACGACACAGCCAACACGCCATCCCCCGCCGCCACCGCCTCTTGAGTGACGCGCTTCAGCTCCTGGAGCGCGTCTATCGTGGACCGACCCGCCCGAAACCCGTACTGGGCCCCGGATAAGTCCGGGCCGGTCCCCCTCAGGTGCTCCCTGAGCCGTGCTGCTATCACGGACTCAAAGAGCTTGGCCGCGTCGTCCAAGAGGACGACCGGCCGATATCCGGCAGGGGAATCTACCGGCCGCCCCGGCTTCCGGAGGAGGCACAAAACCCCCTCCTTCCACACCCTTGGGAACCTCCCAGACGTAAAGCAGCGGTCGAAGAGGTCCCGGAAGTGTCGCTCCATGTGGCCGGTGGTTATCGCCACCAAACGCGCCGGCACCCCGTCAGGCCCCGGCGCCGTCTTCTTTCCTCGGAGGCGGAGCGCCGCCGAGGAAAACTCCTCCTCCGACACCGGGACGAAACCGGTGTCGGCCGGAGGGCCCACCCGCCGAGGCGGAGCCATCCGAGGAGGGACGAACTCCGCCGATCGGTCCGGGAACAGCCCCCGGACTACCTCCGACAGGAGCGCCGGCTCGAAGGTCTCGACGACGGGGGGGCCGACCGGTCGCAGCTTATTCCGTGCCGCACGATACGGCCTGCCCCAGGGATCTTCATCGAGCCCTCCTAGCATCTCCTCCCTCGCCGCCTTTTTGGCCTCCAGGATTGCCAGTTTGAGGACGTGCCGGGCCTCCATATATGCGGTATGGAGGCGGTCCGCATTGGTGGCATCGCGTTGGCGACGGCGGCGGGCCCTCACGTGGGACCTCCTCCGCCGGTATTGTCTTGCAGCCAGCTGGCTGCAATGTAGTAAGGCTCGGCGACCACGGCAAGATCCCCCAACCACTTAGCTAGCACCTGACTCATGAGGTCCTGTGCCGCTATGCAGTGGTTGAAGTTAATCTGCATTATTGTGCGATGTCCCGGTCCTGACATTATTGGGACATCGCACCGTCAGAGGAGCCCGGTGGAACCTGGGCATCCGCAAGGGCTGGCCGCACTGTGGCCTGCTCCCTGCTCCCTGCTCCCTGCCCTTCCTGGCGGGGGGGTTGCATTTAGCCCCCCCCATGACGTGGCCTGCCAGCCTTCCGCTGGTAGAGCACACAGCGCAGTGGGGGTCCTTTGCGCAGGCGGCCTGCTTGTGGCCAGGCTGCCCGCACCGGAAGCACAGGTCGGACCTGTCCACCGGCGATGGGCAGCACGGCCAAGCGTGTCCGGGCAGGAAGCACCGGAAACAGCGCCTCGGCTGTTGTTCCTCTGCCGCCCGGACCACGGCCGAGCTGAAGTCAATGAGGAGCCGCCCCTTCTTAAGGACGACCTCGGCGGGCACAGCGGGGCACTGCAGCCGGACGCGGCCCATACCCCTGCTGCCCGGCCGGATTTCACTTGCCCTGACGTCCGCGACGCCACAACCCCCCGCCGCCGCCACGGCGGCGGCTACCTCGTCCTTAGTGACGGAGTCGTCCAGCTCCATCAGGACCAAGGACGAGGTCTTAACCGGCCTCGTCACCTTGGCGACATTTGATATAGCCTCCGCCATCTTGGCGGCGAAGGCATCGGCCTGCTGGTTCCGGTCGGCCCCTGGGAACTCGAAGATCCGAGCTCCCGTCTGGGTTTTCCGGCACGACACCCGCTCGATCCCCATCTCGGCCGGGCGGACCGTTTGTCGGGCTTTTAAAAAGACCGACTCGTAGGTCTCGCCCGCGGCCGCGGCCTCCTGGGAGATGGTGACGACCACGGCAGCTGTCTTCGTGGCCGTCTTCTTTTTCCGGCCTTTCTTCGAGGCCGGAACGGGGGCTGCCTTATTGGCAGGCCCCTTATGCGCCGCTGAGGAAGAAGACGGCTGAGGCGCCTTCTTCTTCTTCCCCTTCCTTTTAACTTCCGTCCACTCATTGGCCGCGGTGGCCGAGGGCAGCATTGGGTCCTCCTGCGAGGGCAACCCGATCTCCATCGGCTCAAGACCGAACGGCCCAGTGACCGGGACTGTCGGGACGGGAGCCGAAGCAACCGTGGCAATGGGAGTGGCCTGCTTTTTGGCCCCTTTCTTCTTTTTTGCCGCCGTAGCGGCGAAAGTTGGAGCAGGCGCTGGGGCCGACACCGAGGTCGGCGCCTCAGAGCGCCTGTCAGCCGCAAGCGGCGGCCGAACGGTCTTTGCGGGGAGGAGGCGGTCCTCCAACGCCGCTAGACAGGCGCGAGTGAAGGCGCGCTCCTCCTGTGCGATCTCGCGCAGCGCCTCCCGCAGCTCCTGGAACGTCGTCGCCTTCCCCTTCTGGGGCTGGCGGAGCCCCTTCAGTTCCTCCCGGAGGGCCGCGATCTCGAGGCTCTGGCTAGTGACCTGTGCCTCAAGTCGCTGGACCTCCTCAGAGGCGCTCCGGTTCATGACCTCCGCCACAATCTCTCGAAGCGCTACCGCCGACGCCATTAAGGCCGTCTGGCATGCCTTCGGCAGCTTCGATGATTGGGTGGCCACGGTTATGATTGTGTCCACCTCCACCTGAGCCTGTTTGCTTAAGAGGTAGGCCATCCTCTCCATTTCCATTTTGGCGGCTGGGGTATTCCTAGCCGCCAAAAACCTGGCGCGCGCCTCTTTGGCGTGCTTAACTCCTTTCGCCAATATTTCAGCCTCCTCTTTTGCTCTGGCCGCAGCTGGATCAGAGGACGCCAACATGGCACGACGGCCACCTGCCGGGGTGCGCCCGCTACCACGGCCGCAGCCGCGCTTCGACTTCGCCTCCTTGATCGTCGAAGAGCTCAACGACCCGGACACACGAGCCCGCAGGCGTTTGCGCGTGTACATATTTGACACGTCGCTGGCCACCGTCGACTCCGTCATCTCCTCTTCCGTGAGGTCGCTTGGCCTCACGAAAATAGGCGACACGGTTCCGCTCCTAGGCGGCACTACAACTGGTCCTGAAGGACCGGGTGGGCCCTGAGAAGGGCCGTTAGGTTGGCCCTGAGAATGGCCGTTAGGTTGGCCCTGAGAAGGGCCGTTAGGTTGGCCCTGAGAAGGGCCGTTCGGAGTCCCGGGGGACACGGGATTCACCTCACTATTCATATTTTTCACTCCTATTCCACACAGTATTGTCACTTGAGATTTGGCTCCACTACTGGCCACTGCGTTACCGCGCACCAAGTAGGGATTTCCAGGGCAGACGACGAGGACGTACTCAAAAACACTGTGGGGACTGCCCCAATGCATCAATTGCTTAGAAATACTCGCAGTACTGACAGTAACAAATAATAACAGTATATAGAATTTTATGTAACATTTTTTTTATGATATCTATATGTATATATTTTCTTGTCTTAATTTTTTAAGGGAGCTTTTATCTATAGAAACGTGTCTTATGTCAAAATATTGTCTAATTAACTGCATAAAACTTTAGATGAGAAGATACAACAAGTGCAATTATGCGACCGTTGATTTATTATGCTTCCTATTTAGAAATATATAGGTTAACAACAAAACCGCATTCCTCTGACTTCATCGTCGTATACGTTGCAGTTTATATTATGCAGTTTCCAACAAAGCACTCGTTTCAATACCAACTGTTGATCCGAGAATCCTGGTACTCTTGATCACGTTGCTGTTTATTTGCATTATGATTCCGCGTTTGTATGTTTATGTATGGATCTGTTCTTTTCAGCACCCATAATTTTTGCATTCTAATACATTTTTTATTTAAGGTGATAAATTTTGTATTAAGAACATACAATGTTATTTATTAGAATCAAGAATGGGAGAATCAAATCTACATTTATGATATACAAAAGTTTATAACTCAAGGCACGTATCATCACAACGACATACGATAATTAATATTTTATTTTCTATATAAACTAATATAAAACAAAAGACTTTTGTAAGGACAACACTCTATTTAAGGTAACGTCATCCCTCCCCGCATAATAAATTAAACCATTTTCTTATTTTAACTAATATATCATAACGTAATCGTAATTAAGTGTAAGGTCTGTCTATATTATATGCTACAGGTATACAATAAACACAGTTTTCTCAGTTTTATGTTTTTTTAATTTGGTGACAACTATATCTTGTTCCGTTATAATAGTAATCAAGTTTTAACAATTTTATCATACGATAAAAACATACTCAAAGATATGTCTTGTTAATTAAGTCTAGTTACTGCAACGGTTGACATTTAAAGCAAACAGTAAATTTTGTCACCAAATTAATTTTTATTAACAAATATTTTTTTATTAACCAAAAGAAATATCCTTCATTATATCTGATAATAGTAGTGAAAAGGTGTCTTTTGGCGACGGCATCCTTTTCTCTCTTCTTTTGTTCCATGATGATAAATGCTTCAACAAAAAAAAAACGTATCATTTTGGTATTAACATAAAAATATTATTTGTATTATTGCAACCCTGAGAAAAATCTCTTTTATTCTGTACTTTTTTCATGCTTTTTCAAACGACAGTACATCATTAAGATTATTTAAATTCTATCTCGTGATATCTTACAGAATACTATATATAATAATTGCATTTATTTTTATTCATGTATTTTAATTACGGAAGGCATTTACTCACAAAGCGGGCAATTATTTAGTATTTAATTATTCAAACATTTTGCTGACGAAATGGAACTTTAATTGACAATTAGAACCTTGCCACTTGTTTTGTCTTAATATATAAATATTCATCAAAGAAAAGTGAATTAGCAATCTAAATTGCTTGATCTTGTAAATTAATTCAAAACCAGCTAAGCATTTGATATTTTTGACCATAAACCATTTATTTATTTTCAGTGTGGAGGACGTTTTAAATTAACATATATTTTGTAAACATGGAAATAAAACTTTAAATAAATATCTTAGTTATTATGATATCCGTAACTGTTACATGGTAATTAAAAAATTTAGTACCAATTTTATTTACAACATTAAGATGTTACAACTGAATGACACAAAAATTTTCTTAGTATTATTTATTTATTATTATTTATATAGTATTTTGTTTAATTTTTTAAAAGCATAGAGTAAAAAAATATAAACCGTCCGGTCGATCTACCACGTACGTACCGTGTTGCTACTCGTCTTGGTGAAGAAAGCATTCTACATATGATCGTTTTTATCAGGACAGTGCTTACATCTATTAAACTTCTAGGCTTACGATTTTCGAGAGAAACTGACATAGATTTAGAAAACACGATGCATGCATACCATGATGCCTATACTTATTATGTATCTGGCGTGTTGGTCACCGTTGTTTACTGCTCATCGCTCAATCCAAAAAGTGTCTAAAATCCTAAAGAAGTTATTATATTATCAATTATATACTTTTTGAAACATTTTTTTCTTCATAGGTATCCATAATGTATATAGATATATATCCAAATAAACTCATATGCATTCTTGTATACTCATATAAGCATAAGCTACGATAAAAAAAAGAAAACTGGTATTCAATAAATTTTGTTTAATCATGCTAATTAAAAAAAATGAAGCCAAAAATATAAACTTATTTTATGTTACGCATAAAGCTCCCTCAAATTCATTTCCTCATTAGTAATTAAGGTTTTAATTGAGAAGCTGCTTGGACTCAAGTAACCTCATCAGACCGTCTTTTATGTTTTCCTTTTGTAAATTTAATACAAATACAAATTAAAGACAAATACTAATAAAACATTGTTTCACATTATAATATTGTTTTCGTAAGTACAATTTAACCTTATAAATAAACCTTTTTCTCGCGAATATTTTTTATAATCTTCTGGAATTTGTGTTTCTAGAAAATGCCTTAGGTATACATTATCTAGAATGTGGGTAAATTTAACAAATGTAAATAAAAAATTGCCGAGGTAATTTTTTTTTCTATGTAGATGTAATGTAAAATAAATATATGTAGGCCTGGCTGACTAATGATCCAGTTAAATTAGCAATCAACCTTAGTATGAAAGATAAAAAGTTGATTTCTTGCATATAATACATATATACCTTCGACATTCTAAAAGTTGTTTTAAAACTCTTATAATATAAATATTTGCATCGTAAACTTTAAGGTCAAATCTCAAAAAACAAGTATGTGGATTTTATAAAATCTTATCATCTATACATAAAATAAAATTGTCTGATCGTTTTTGTACGTACGTGTACGTTTAAAAATAACTCGTAAATACCTTTAATACATAGAAATTGAGCTTCACTCTTAGTAACATTTATTTTTTAATTTTCATTGCACACTCTTCACTCTATCAAAAGATGTATGTATTTAAAATTCATTATTGATTACCTTTATATAAGCTAGAGAACAATGCTTTTTATTTTGTCTGTTCATCTGTGTGTTTGTATGTCTGTATATCTATGTCTTTATGTTTGTTTACGCTAATTTCAGAAACGGATTAACTGGTTTGGATGAAGTTTTCGGGAATATATTGTCATGGGCTTCACTTTACATTTTGTGTTTTTTTATTCAAATCAGTTAACAAATAAAAAATTTAATAATCCTTATTTTCGTACCGTCGCGTTGCCGTAAAAATTAAAAAAAATTGAAATTGTGGTTCTCCCCTAAAGGAATAGTGATACCTTCTCCAATAAAAAAATAAGAAATTAGACTACCTACTCTATAAAAAGATATCTGTAATTAAAAATTTTAAAAATATATACAAAAAAAAATAAAAACACACGCCTACACGCTTCTACACGCAAAAACTACTTGCCGGAGTTTGATGAAACTTTGAACGGGTATATTTTATCGAAATCTATGCGTACGAAGTCGCATTCACAGCTAGAATATTATAAAATGATAAATTATAAAATTTTCAACAAAAATAATATATTTAAAACATTTTAAACATTTTTGATGCCTTGAGCCGTATTTAATATCAATATAACCAAAATGTTTTTAAAAATAATATATTGCAAGAATGATTGAGCGTATGAAAAATGTTTCAATTAACATTTGTTGAAAAGTGTATGCCATTTCAATTTTATATATCTAGTATAAATATCATCGGATATATATTATAAGCTCAAGCTTTTGACCTACCTACGACACAGACACAATATTTAACGATACTTTTGAAGTAACTTTTGATCAATTATATACTAAAAGGTTTATAGCTCTAATTTTAAAAAACTTAGCAGTTGACTGAAAACTATTGAAAAAAGGCGTTTTCATTAACGTTCTTTCCTGACCGTTTACACATTGACATATTTTAAACTACTATTATAAAATATTTTAAACATATATGACATATTTTAAACTACTTTTATAAAATAATATTAGACAAAACCAAAACTCACGAAAACAAAAATGCGAAAATAATTAACCAAAATCCCAATGTCTTTAATGAATTAATAGAATTAATAGAATTAATAGAATTCGTTAAAGAAGGCTCCTCCAAAAAATCAAAAGCGAAGCCTTATTCAATATTAGGCGCGGCTCCTGATTGGATTCTCATGATGGACACGTATGAAAAGCATTACAAAATCCCTGGGGATGTTGGTGTTTCGTCATCCAGACCGGACTTATTCCTGTATTCGAAACATCTGAGGCGCGTGATACTTGTGGAGCTTACTGTTCCTTGGGAAACAAACATCCCAAGGGATCACACATTCAAGCTCAATAAGTATTACGAACTAACCAACGAACTGATCAGGAATAAATTTATAGTTAGTCTGTACGCGGTAGAAGTGGGAGCGAGAGGTATAACAGCAAAATCTCTCTATAGCCTACTTAAAGATCTTGGCCTTTCTAGAACAAGCATCGGTTCATTTCTAGAACGTACTTTTTTTTTTTTTTTTTTTTTATTAATTTCTACTTTTATCCACGGACACGTCGCCCGTGCACTTTTCGCATTTGGTTTGTATTTTGCATATTAATTGTTGAAATTTTGAGATAACATACTCAAAAAGGAGTCTATTACTACAGGTACCTTAAAAACTATATTAGTAAGGTAAGTCCTTTGCACAGCAATTACACATACTTATATAAATATAAATATTATATATATATATATACATATATTTTATTTAATTTTTTTTATTTATTTATTTATTATTTTTTTTATTTTTTATTGTACAATGTTATAATGTGAAGTATAGTATAAGTATTTGATGTATAAAAAAGAAAAATATTATTAAAGTTAAATTTCTCACATTTTCTCATTAATGCCTTCCTACGAAAACACTATTGTGGTGACCTACTGTTATTTTTATTTTTTTCACTCATCACGAGCAAGGTTTCCACGATAGCGAAGTTTCTGTCTTTTATAGCCATCTTGGTATTATATTCTATGATGTTATATTTTGTCGCCTTCATCGCTCTCCTGATGAATCTGCCCGTCGCGTCGTCCTCGCTGTCGGTAAAATACACACAGCTCTCGGTATGACGCGACACTGCTACAACCGCGTGGGGAACGCTGTCGTGCAGTTGCATCTTACTCCTGGTGTTGATTATAAAAACGGAACTGAAAGTGAGTCCTTGTGCTTCGTGTATGGTTAAGATACGCGACTCTTCGCCTGATCCATAACCCTCGTTAGACAATGCTATCTTCTCTTCCTGGGTGTGTACTAAGTACAGGGTATTAGGTTGGGATCTGGGTATTTTCGATCCTGTGTAATTGAGCATTGTTAAGGACTGCACTAGTTTCCTGCTGGAGTAGATGCCGGAGTAGACCTCTTCTAAGGCATACGCGACATCTAAGGGATTCCGATGTGTGCACAGTAATTCTTGGCTGATGGACGTTATCAGGGTGGGACGACAGTACCTCATCTCGAATAGATTATCTCTATCGATGTAAGGTAACTGGTTCACGTCACCGACGAGGAGAATTTCGGCAGCGCCGGACAACCGCGTAGCCATCGCTATGGATCCGAAATGGTTCATAAGAGCCTCGTCTACCACCAAACGTTGATAGATTTCTGACTCTTTGAATCCATTTACTAATACAGAGGCCATCGTACGCACTCGATTCTTTGATTCGTCACCTATACGCTGAGAGATCTTCTCTCTTAGATCTTTAGCCGCCTCAGTTGTGGTTGTAACGATGACGTCCTTCTCCGCGTCGAAGTGCGATATTATCCACGTGGTTTTGCCACATCCTGGAACCCCGTTGACCCAGTTTAGTATTGGCACGGTCCAAGCTTCAAAGTTCGTTAATGTGCTAGCTTTGTCTAGGATCATATCCTCTAGCATAATCTTGGTGCATTGGGCCGTGACAACAATTGGGTCGTTAGATGGCGTCGTATATTTGGCTTTGCCTGTTCGCTTCGTCTCTTCCCTATCCAACATAACGAAACCACTGGTCGCATTGTATGCTGCCATATGCTCTCCTGCCATTGTGCCGTGTATTATCTTTGCAGTTTGGTTGTTGTATATAGCTGCATCTGCCTCCTTGAGTTTCAGCTCCAAGAACTTCCGATTACCGATTTTAAAGGCCTGAAGAATTTCTTCAAGAGGTATTGATTTAGCCTGTTTAGTCGCTTTTGTTAAAGCTTGAAACTCAAGGAAAGCATTTATGAAGTGATCAAGTGGTCCCTCTGCCAGACGAAGACAAGGCGAACTGACTATTCCCATCTTTGCCTTTGTTTTTTTTTGAGGTTTTACGGATTCAGAGCTGGTTTTATTTTTCATCTTTATGAGGTTAATTACCGCCGTTGCCATGGAGCTGGTGGGCTTTAGTGTACGACGTGAACTAGTGTGTTGGAGATTTTCCTCCTGGTCATCGTACACCACTTTCTTACCTGGTGAGGTTCTTGATGCTTTTACCATGGACCCTACGGCGGTTGTGATTGCCTTCATGAAAGATTTTGATGTCAGACTAGGTTTTGACGTGGAGGCTTCTGCTTGTTGATGTGCTTTTGCCTTCTCCTGTAGTCGTTCCGAACCACTCTTTGATGCTGGTTCTGTATCTCCTCCGTTGCCCGGGGGCTTGGTTGGTCCCAAAACATGATGTGGCCTGAGGTATTCAAGGTTTTCTCCTCGGTCTTCATAGACAACTATCTCGTGGTGTATGGAGGCCTTTAAAATACCAATCCTTTGTGATACTTCAGCCTTCTCATACACCAGTACCATAGCATCAACACTGATTGTTCGGGGAGTGATGTTTTCCCCTCCTAACGGCTCTCCGAATTTCGTCAGCAGACAACTAGCCTGAGCGTACGGTGGCTCCACGTCTTTCCGCTCGATTAATACGATAGTTTTATTTACTTTTCGTAATAACCGGCATTCGATGCCTGCCACCTTTGTTACGGGCAATGCTTCGTAAACTTTGCGCTTCATATTCTGTCTCGACGTGCTCCCATTTATTAATGCCGCTAGTCCCGGGGAAATCGCCACTCCACTGCGACTACTAGGAACGCAAAAACTTATACCTAGCTTTTCCTGATTAGAATTCATGAATAGGGCCACCCCTCGAATTCTTATGGACGGATTACTTTTTTCACCACAAGATAAAAGTTGGTGAATTGTTATCGCGTTTGGCTCGGAGTTTATGGGTAACACAGGATGTCTTCGGGCAATCACTTCGTGTGTTTGTATGGGTTGATGAATAGATGGATTAGCGAAAGTACTATTCCTTCTAGCTGCGTTGCGGAAGACTTTTTCGGCAAAAGTAAGGAATGCAGGCCTGATCTCCGAATCTGCCAATATTTTAGGCAGATCAGACTTGGCCAGATTTCTGTACATTTGGGTCTCCAGGTCATGTCTAGCCGCGGCATAGCGGGGACATTCCAGAAGGACGTGCCAAATTGTCTCGCTTATGTTTGGGTCGCATTCGCAGCCGGGACTATCTTTGATATGGAATCTGTATAAGTATTCCGCTATTCCACCGTGTCCCGTGAAGACTTGGGTGAGAGTGGGGTTTGTTTTTATTTTTCTGAGGATGTGGTATGACTCTTTTATATCTGGCCAGAATATTTTAGTAATGGCTCCTGTGGTGGAAGTTTGGTAACGGTCCTGCCATTTGCGGACCGTTTCTTTCCTGATGGTTTCTTTGACCGTACACAGAGGTATTTTATCGTATTCTGGATCACTGTTAGTTAGAGCTCCCTTCTTCGCAAGTTCGTCTGCTCTCTCATTGCCAACAGTGCCCACGTGAGCCCTTATCCAAAAGAGTCTGATTTCTCTACCGTCTGCTTTGGTACTCCCAATGTTTTGTTTTATGGCATTTGCTAAGGGGTGGGTTGTTTGAAATTTTCTTAGCAGATCCAGCGTAGATTTTGAGTCGCTGAGGATGTTAACAACTTCTTTTCTGCTGGATTTAGCCAAAAGTGTTGCCTTATATAGCGCATATAGTTCTGATTGGAAGACCGTACATGAACTGTCCAGGCTGAATGTACCATATTCCTTCTCTTTACCATCCTCCCACCACGTCAGGGCTGCTCCTACTCTGCCTGATATTTTGCTTCCATCTGTGAATATTAAGGGGCCTGTATTTTGTATGGTTTGGATGACGTCGGGTTGTGGTTGATCCAATTTGGTGTATTCTATATCTAATATTGTGGATGGGTGTGGCTTGTCTAAGTGATTGATGGCCATTTCCAGCTCTCTGTTTGGAGGAAGGTAATCTTTTGATATTCCCTTTTTAGTCCAGAAAAGGTGGGCTGACTCCTGGATTCTCAGGTCGAGAGGTAGGAGACCTGAGAGTGTTAACGCTGACGTCAGTGAGACCGTTCTGTATGCCTTGCAGATCTTTTGTGCGAAACCTCTTTGGAGGGCATTTAGCTGTTTTTGTATCCTTTGCAGCTCAGTTGTTTGCGACCACACACTTGAGGCATACATCATAATAGGTTCAACTACGGCAACGTAGATGGTTCTCGTGATTTCACCGTTCAATCCCCAGGTGACCTTCGCGGCGCGCGCTAGTTGTTTATATATTTCCGCAGCTTTTTTACACGATGCGGACACATGAGAGGTGAAGGTGAGCTTCCTATCTATCACGAGTCCAAGGAGTTTTATTTCTTTTACAAGTTGTATTGCGGTTCCAGTCATGTAAATGTTTGGTTCATCGTACTTCAGTTTCTTCGTTAAGAGCATGGCGCCGGTCTTGTGAGGCGCGAAGTTGAGCTTATTACGATTTCCCCATTCCACCACCGTTTTCAAGACTGTGTTTGACTTCTCCTCTAGAATTGATGTTGAGCTCTCCGAAATTATGAGTGTCACATCGTCTGCAAACGCCTGGCAGTATACGTTATCTGCTTCTAGCTTGTGCAGCAACGAGTCCAAGATTATATTCCAAAAAGTTGGTCCACCTATAGATCCTTGGACACAACCCTTGTTTGTTTGTTTTTCGTATGTTGACCGGGCGTAATTCACCGTGATCTTCCTGTCGGTAAGATACGACCCTACCAGTTCATACAGATTTTTGGGACATCTCTTTTTTTGTAGTTGGAGTTTTAGAATTGGCCACCACGCATTATCGAATGCGCCCTCTATGTCTAGTGAGATGACGAGTACCAGCTTTTTGTTGGTTATTTCTCGTCGGATATGTGTCACCAGATTATAGAGAGCGTCCTCTGTGCCACGTTGAGGCATGAAACCATATTGATTTTTGTTAAGTGTGGGAAAAATATGCCATTGGAGTCTTCTGATAAAGAGTTTTTCAATGATTTTTCCAAGAACTGAGAGGAGACCGATCGGTCTGTAGGACTTTGGATGAGTATAGTCCTCTTTGCCTGGTTTTCTTAAGATGATCACGTGTGCCTGTTTCCATTGGGAGGGGAAGTGTTTCAGTGACAAACATTTATTTGCGATTGTCATGAAAACATCCTTTTCCATTTGGATGGCTGCAATACAGATATCCGCAGTAAGCCCGTCAGGTCCGGGAGCTTTCTTTGGATTTAGGGCTTGCAGAACAAGTTCTAGTTCTGCAGATGTAAATGGTGGATCATCTTCCTTCAGATCCGATGGTATTTTCTCGTTCGTCAGTTCCCGGATTTCTGTGTGACACAGTTGGTCTGTATTGATCGTGTCATCGGGATAGAAGGTCTTGGCTAGAAGCTCTGCCGACATTTCTGGGGTTAGAGTAGAACCTGTATTATCTCTTAAGAGTTGGTCCTCTTGTCTTTTGGTTGTGTTCCTAAATACTCTATAGATCTTGTCCCACATACTTTCTTTTTCTTGTGTCGTACAAAACTCCTTCCAACTATCCGTACTAGCTTTATCTGCTTTTTTCTTATACTCCAGTACAGCATCGATATAGCAATCAATAACGAGTTGTCTTCTAGATGCCGCTGCATTCCTTATTCTGCGTTTTTTTCTTTTGACCTCTTTTTTAAGTTCCTCGAGCTCCGCGGTCCACCAGGGTGGTGTTGTTTTCCCTTTCCGTTGTCCTGCCTTTGGAATGGTGTTTTCACAGGCCTTGTGGATAGCGTCCGTGTATTTTCCTACTACGGAGTCGAGTTCCTCTGGAGTTTTTATATTGTTGATTTTGTGTTCGGTGATGCCCTCCTTCGTCAGGGCGATTTTGAGGAGTGTTTGAAAATCCGACCACTTTGCATTTCTTGTATTGTAAATGCGCGTTGTGGTTGGTTTTAGGGGCTCTAAACGTTTCCCTACGCATAGTTCGAAGGTTATTGCGTTATGGTCTGATGTTACTAGATTTTCATTCACCCTCCATTTTTCGATGGCATTTGGGAGCTGCAGGCTGCATGCTGTGACGTCCACGATGCTTGTGCAAATTCTGCTGTTCCTGTATGTCTCGAAGGTTGGAGCATCACCAACATTTACGATTTGAAGGTCTAATTCGTTGAGGAATGCATGATATGCTGCACCACGTTTGTTCTCTAATTTGCTACCCCACCAATGGCTCCAAGCATTTACATCTCCTGCCACTATAAGGTTTTTGGTGTTTAATTTAATTTCTAGAACGTACTTCAAAGGCGGCATTAGTAGGTTCTTTCCAAATTTGGTTAGGTAGGGAGAGGAGTGTTTAGGGTGAAGGTGAGCGTTTTTGCGCATAATAAAGGGGCCCCTTAAACCTACTCCTGGGTCGCAAGTCCCAGGCACTGCTTGCACTCCTCTCCTTGCAACGCGATGGGCCCGGCACCCGCACGGTGAATCCATGGATTGCTAAGAAGCTTCGTCTTATCTAAATTGACAGCCCGGAGAGACGGGATGACGCTGGAAAGACAGTTGACGCTGGAAAGACAGCTGGCAGCTGGGAAGACAGCAGACTGCTGGAAAGACAGCCGAGGGCGATGGCCTAGCAAGCCAAGCCCGGGAACGTCGATAAACGCTAAAAGTCCAAATAAGAAAAATACCCCTAGGACAGTCCGAGAGGGGGGGCGGAAGAACTGTCCACCGGTTGACAATTACGGCGAAAACGGCGCGATAACGGAACTGAAATGCCCTACGTGCGGGAAAAATTACAAAAGACGAGCCTGGTTTATTAAACATCTTAAAACACACAATGGTGCTGAAGTGCGGCAACCGTCGGTAAGATCTTCAGTTTTCACTGCGGATAGAGTTTACCCTCATATATCTCATGGTGAGCCATTGAATGAAAACTACCAGGAGTCCATGACCATCCGGACGCGTCTTAGCATTCCAAATACTAAACAATCGACCTGGAAAGTACATGACCAAAATATAGCGGCCCTGTTAGAGCACCCGGGCTCAAATCAGGTACTCGACGCGCAAGTAGAGACTTTCCAAAATACTATTTACGACTACTTTAATGAGCACTATCCACCTACGAATCGTTATGCTCACAAAAATAAAGAAAACGGTTTTAAATTGAAAATGAGGAGGAAAAAAAGAGATCTTATAAAGAAACTTCGTATAGCCAAAGCCTTAGGCGATAATCAACTTAGTCACCAACTGTCTAGGGCATTGCGACCAATTCTTAAACTTATCCAAGGTATAACAAATCAAATAACGAAAAATCGTGATAGCTTTGATCGGGCAAAACATGAAGTAGACTTTGATAAAAATCCTTTTAAATACTCAAAAAACATTTTCAAAGATCAAAAAGGTAAGCTTCTCTTGACCAACGAGCAAATTTTCGACCATTATAAAAGCACATACGAAGTGCCAGAAAACCAAAGACTATATGGGGATCCAAACGAACACAAACCTGAGACTCCTACTGAAGATTTTCAAGCCAACCCACCAACTTTGGAGGAAATCAATAAAATAATTAAAATGAAACCATCTAAGTCAGCACCAGGTCCGGATGGTATCCCTTATATAGTTTACAAAAAATGTCCGTCGCTCCATAAACATCTTTTAAATATATTCGGTAAAATCTGGTCAAGAAAGCAAATACCGGTATCGTTCGGAAAAGCCCTTTTTGTCCTCATTCCGAAAAACGACAATGTCAATAATCCCAAGGATACTAGACCGATAGCCCTAACAAATACAATTTCCAAAATATTTTTCTCTTTTTTACAAACTAAAATGACGCAATTCATGATTAACAATAGATATTTCAGGCCTAATCACCAGAAAGGGTTTTTGCCCGGAATTTCTGGATGCCTGGAACATAATACGTTAATATCGGAAAGCCTTAAAGATGCTAGAACTAGCGAGAGACAAATTACGGTTTGTTGGATAGACTTAGAAAACGCCTTTGGGTCGGTACGACATGAACTAATGATGTTCGCGCTTAAATGGTATAACTTTCCTATGGTAGTTCGCGACATTATTGCATCATATTATTCAAAATTAAAATTCTCAATAATTTTTAATGAAAACCATTCAAAACCACTTAATTATAACGTTGGTTTATTTCAGGGCTGTTGTATTTCTCCTATTATATTTAATATAGTTATTAATATTTTAATAGACAAATTAATTAGAAATGAAAAAAAGTGGGGCTATCGGTTTAAGTTCAACAACAAATACACAGAATCCATACTAGCTTTTGCAGATGATCTCGCGATACTGACACGTAATCCGAAACAATGTCAGGTACTTTTAAATGTAGTTGAGGATTTCTGTACGTGGACGGGCGGATTGAGGACAAAACCAAGTAAATGTTTTAGTCTGTGTCTGGGTAGACGGAACACCAAATATACCTCTTACGATCCGGGTCTTATAATAGGCGGTCAGTGCGTTAGTACGGTTACGGAAGCAGCTCCGTTTAAATTTTTAGGTAAAAAAATCAATTACCAAGGCCGTACTCCATCGTTGGATGTAATAGTCGATAGCTTTTTAAACGATCTCAAAAAGGTAGACAACCAACCAATAAGTAACGTCAAAAAAGCTTGGATTTACGATAATTATTTAACATCACGTCTAAATTGGCCTTTCCTCGTGTATGATATAAATAAAACCCTTTTGTCAAAGTTAGATGCAAGCGTCATAAAGACATTGAAGTTATGGCTCGGGTTAGCGCACTCAGCGGACTCTTCAACCTTATTTAGAGACCGTAACAACTTTGGATTAAAATTAAAGAAACCATCGGAGCTCTACAAACATCTAAGAGTTACCAAAAGACATATCATCGGAAAATCTAAAGATGATACTGTAACTTCTCTCCCAAAAGACAAAGTTGCCTCAGAGCTCGAGTCACGACTTCAATTCCATAAAAAGTTTATGATAGGTGCTCAAACAAATAAAGTAGGGCTAGGATCAAGTAGGAAAGTTCAAGACATAGACATAACAAAATCTTTTATTCGACAAGACGAAAACGATAATTACCGACTCCACGCGATGAGCCTAGAAATTCAAAACGAATGGGTGACCATAGGAGATTTTTGTATTCCATTAGCTTTGAAGTGGCGCACCTTAATTTATGATTGGTCCCCAGCATTATTAAAATTCTATCTTAATGCATTCCAAATGACTCTCCCAGATCAAAGTAATTTAGTAAGATGGGGCAAAGCCACCGAAAAGTCTTGCAACATCTGTGGGGAGGCAATAGGAACCGCGAAACACCTATTAGTAGGGTGTAGGGTACTTCTAGATAAAGGTCAATACTCGCGTCGCCACGACAAGGTATTAGAAATCATACGGGAAGCGGTTAGTCTTTCAGTAGCAAGAGCGCGGAAGTGTATAACAACCACCGAACGATCTATAGAATTCGTTAAAGAAGGCTCCTCCAAAAAATCAAAAGCGAAGCCTTATTCAATATTAGGCGCGGCTCCTGATTGGATTCTCATGATGGACACGTATGAAAAGCATTACAAAATCCCTGGGGATGTTGGTGTTTCGTCATCCAGACCGGACTTATTCCTGTATTCGAAACATCTGAGGCACGTGATACTTGTGGAGCTTACTGTTCCTTGGGAAACAAACATCCCAAGGGATCACACATTCAAGCTCAATAAGTATTACGAACTAACCAACGAACTGATCAGGAATAAATTTATAGTTAGTCTGTACGCGGTAGAAGTGGGAGCGAGAGGTATAACAGCAAAATCTCTCTATAGCCTATTTAAAGATCTTGGCCTTTCTAGAACAAGCATCGGTTCATTTCTAGAACGTACTTCAAAGGCGGCATTAGTAGGTTCTTTCCAAATTTGGTTAGGTAGGGAGAGGAGTGTTTAGGGTGAAGGTGAGCGTTTTTGCGCATAATAAAGGGGCCCCTTAAACCTACTCCTGGGTCGCAAGTCCCAGGCACTGCTTGCACTCCTCTCCTTGCAACGCGATGGGCCCGGCACCCGCACGGTGAATCCATGGATTGCTAAGAAGCTTCGTCTTGTCTTAAACTTATTTCAACAACGTATTTAAAAACAATTTAGATTGTTGTTTTATCATTTGTTTTATTATGTAAATTAATTGTTCACTAGCCTGAAAGTTAACAGTTCAAGGAATTTATAAATAGAAATCACACATGTTATTCAGAATATAACGAAAATTGGGAGTTTTTTAAAAATAAGGAGTCGTGAATGCTACAGTTGATTTTGTGGTGTATAATAAAAAAAATATATAGCTACATCACATAAACAAATATATAACAAAATAACAAACTACTCATTGGAAATACAGAAAAGGGTCTTATTCCTTCAAAGCAAAGACAATATTAATTTGAATAACCATTGTGCAAATACTTCGTACCTTATAAATTTTATACTGAAGTATTTATTATTACACTTAAGTGCCCTCTCGTTAACTCAATTGTAAACGTTTCAACAATGTGATTTTGGTTTAAGTATCAATCTAATACTGTAAAGGTATAAAAAATATATACATGAAATTAATTTGATAATAAGAAGTAAAATTGTAAATTTTGATTATTTTCTGCCTTATCTTAAGCATAATAAGTGAGTGTAATAATAATGCTAGTTCAATCTTACTTCACGCGGATGCTTCGCACGAAGAGAAAATAAAAGTTCTGAATTTTGTTGCCTGACTTTACACCGCCAACATCCGCTGGGAAATTTCTCTTCAACTCTTGACAACAAAAACTGAACGATACTTGACTCAAAGGCAATTTTACTTACAAAAGTATGTTGCAATTCATACACAGTTTAAATGTACTAATGTTAACTTTTTAATGCATACATAAAAAAGTCTAAGAATTCTTTACTTGCAGAGATGGAAGAATTGAGATTGTTGAAACTCAGCCATTCTAGAGTTGCTTCTGTTCTTGTATTGAGTTCTTAATTAATTCCATAGTAAAAATAGAATAGTGAAATGAAAGTATGTACAATTGTTAATCAATAGTTCAAACATCAACCTGTATTTTACTCAACGACAAACAAAGTTATAAGCTGTTATATCCTAACTAATATTATAACGAAGAAAATGAGTTTCTTTTTGTAACTCTTCCACGTATTAACTACTCTACAGATCATCGTAAAACTGCGAAAATATATCGTCAGGAGTACAAAGAAGGACATAACATACATTTTATCCCACAAAAAGTATCGTTTCCGAGGGATAGAATAAAAACTTTTAAATGGTCGTCCGGCATACCAAAGCTGTATTTTAAGGGCAGTTAAGCGCTGGCAAAGTAATTGGAAAAGTTTAGTGTATAATTAATGCGAGTACTTGTAATTTATACGAATATATTTACAGTTACATTATAAAACTATAACTATACAATTTAAATAATATATCGGCAACATGCCATAGAACCGCCATTAGTCTAATATACCAATGATCTAAAAAAAAATTGCCTTAATGTCTTGCCAATATCAAGGTACTGTGTCTGGACGTTCAGATCAACTGTCAATTTTGTGATCACCTGAATAGCAAAACTAACAGTGACTTACAGAGCAAGACAAATACTTCATGCCAGACCAAAGACTTGCCCAGTTTAAAATCTAGGTCTAGCTACACGGAATATTGTCACCCCTGGGCCGGTTTTGAAAGGATAAGCTACTCTAGATGTCGAAAATCCAGTGCTTTGTTAAGGGATTTAACCGTTGGTTTTAGGTAGGGAAATCGCATCTTTATACGTCTTTTACCATATTTATCATGGCGAGTTATCCTTAGAGCTTTTTGATTTGATTCCTGCCTCCGACTCCTATTGTTGACGTTAAAGGTTGACAATGCTCTTCTTATTTCCGGAGTTTTCCGTTAAAACGAGCATACTGTTGGTGGTAAAATAAATAAAAATATTCAATTAACTTTTTTTTTTAATATGATATACATTACATAGAAAAGAAAGAACCAAAAAAAACCGGGCGGTATATACGATATACGCGCTATCATATAAATATATGAATTCCATTGTTTTAATAAAACTCTAGAAAAAGATTTGCTTTCTCCTACCACGAAATTAATGTGATAGAATCAATATATCTTTTAATACAAGTATTGCCTGTAGAGATTTTTTAACTGTTTTCATATTGTAATAAACAGATAATTAAAAATATTATTGAGTATAAACAGTATGCTAAAGTTATGTATAAAATCTAAGGGATCTTCTTAATGTCTGAATCATATCATGTGCTTCTTCATCTACTTAATGCTGTAGTTCAGATGGTCTTTTATATAAATATTGTTAAATAAAAATATTTTATTAACATTACCTTCGATCGTCAATTCAAATTCAAAATGCACAATTATGGCTGTAGTGACAAAATTCACTATGTTGTTAAAGTATTTACGTTACCTTGGGATATTTTAAAATAAAAATATAATGTGACTGAGTTTAAAACATTTTAACTCGTGGCTAATAGTGTTTATCATATTAAAGCAATACTTATGATTGTTTAAAAATCCATTCGAAGTGTCAAATTATCTTTGTATTTTTTCAAGGTGCCGCTATAGTAACTTACAACCTACCTAGCTGAAATTTATTTATTTACCAAGGTGGCCAGACACGAGTAATAATAGACAATGAGCGATTGTTAAATAGCTGTGATGTTGCTGCCTGTTGTCTTTAGGAGTTTTTGTCAGCCTTTACTCGTCATAACAACTACCAATTCAATAAGAAATTAGGCTGTAATTCAATTTGTAAATTTGTGGTAATACTGTTACGCTATTCGTTGGCAAGCATCATTAAACAACAAACAAAGCTTTACATGCGGTTACTAAATTGAAAGTTAAGTAGCTATCATGCAAATTAGTTTGGGTTGATAAAGGCGAGGTTTTTTTAGGAAAAACAATACCTCTCATTCATGTGAAGAACTCCAAAATTGCATAGCTTACTTATAAAGTCATATATAAGTTTCATTTAATTTTTCTATGTGTTTATATTTTTTTCTGATAATATATGGTAATATAGATTTTTAATATTATATTTAATTTTTAATTATTTAATTTTTATTACTTTTTTTTTAACTATTGCTTATTTTATTACTATACTATGCTTAACAGCTGTTGCTTAGATTTGAATCTATGGCTTTATTTATATTTTAGGTTGTGATTAAGATGTAAGTGCAACTACATTTTGAGTATTTATTGGCGCAAGAATCGTACCTACAATAGTATGGAAAGAAGTATATTTCTTTAAATTTAAATTTATTTGTTTAAGATTTTACTCTTCAGTAGAATTTAATATTCTTAAAAATAGTAACAGTAACAAGCCAGACGTTTCCCTCGATGAAAAACTAAAAAACTCAAAATTCTATCACATTGTGTATCCACCAACTGTGAAAAGTTAAGAAAGCTTAGTCTATTGCTACTGTAGTGGTTGCGACATGTACATGTAAGCAAATTCACCTTTTACAACATAAACGTTATGTGAAAATATCCCGTGAAAAACACAAATTAGTATTTTGGATATCTGGTTTATTAATTTCTTTCAGATTATGAAACATGCTACTCTCTTTAAATTCTGTAAAGTTTGTACTAAACAAATATTCAGTTAAATTTTTTAGCAGCTGCTTTTTATTCTTCACAATACCGCTAATAAAGTCAAGGCGTTCTTTTTGATTGCTGGTTAGAGCTAGGATCGGGGTATATCAAACTAATGTTATAAAACAGCTTAAATTTACCATTTGTGATGTATGCAATTTTTGCTACAAAAATCTGTTTTATTAATATATAATATAAAATCATATTAATTTTATATGTAAAAACAAATAATTTAAAAATTCTAAAACCCTCGATTCAAAACACAATTATATAAAAGAGAAGAATTTATCTTGACCAAAAACATAGCTAAGAACTATCTCAATCCGAGCAGGCTTTCGATTAAAAAAACACAATTAAATCCGTCCACTGATCTGGCTGCTATGAAGACACAGACAGGCAAAAAATATACACATAGAGACATGTCCAACTTATAACACCCCTCTTCTTGGGTCTTAATTAATAAATCAAAATATTTTTTTTTAATAATGAAAATACTTTTTAGTGAAATATAAAGAATTCTGATAAAATTGTTACCATATATACATATTTATACTACATACAATTCCATATTTTGAGGAATATTATGTCGTTAGCATAATAATATTCAAGTTTTCCTTATATTTATTATATTTCATTTAATTATTTACAGATTTAATTATTTTTAAAAAGAGTGCAGGACTGACCCAGGTCAGTTATTACAATATCGAGCTAGTTCAGATAAGAAGAAATCAACGTAGTGAGGATGAGTAAAAGTATGGGGAGGACTTACTGCGGTTTTCTACGCCGTTCTTGTTAATGATTGCCGGAGACTACAAGGGCACTGGTCACAATATAGATAAACCGTAAGCACTGCACTATAGTATGGTCTTGATGGGTCCATTTTTATACACTTGCGGAAATGAGTTCGTAGTGACTATAGGAGTCGCGGTAATAACTTGATGATAACTAATGAATTCCTGAGCTCCAAGCGGGTTCTTAGTTCGTGGTTTATTTATCTTTTTTGCGAGCAATTTTTAGATTTTATCTTTCCATGCAATAAAAGATATATTTCGCTAGATGGAGCCATCTTCGATTCTTGCGGTGATTGATGTATGTTGATAGGTTAAAGGATAGGTAAGAATGCGAACGTTGCTTATTCAAATTTTGAAATAAGATGTTATTAGATATAAATTAGATGTAAGAAAATAATACTTACGAAATAGCATAAACAGGTTCCTTAGGATAATATTAGTATTATGGTATAGATAGGAATCTATGATTTCGAAGTGTGAAGAACTCGCAACGTGAACCATTATTTGTATTACCCATAGGTAATAAATTTCTAATAGATTCTAAAGTTATAATATATTAGTCGAAAACCGATACTGTAATAACAATTTATTGGTCACACTCTAAAATTACTAACCCTAACCCTAGTAATTACTAATCCGATATTGTAATAACTGACCTGGGTCAGTGAAACGCTTCCTCAATACCGATTTTTAACTTAAATTCACCATAAATGTATTATATTTAAAAAAATATGCTTTAACAGCACATACTGCAAAAACAGCAAAAATAGTTTTCTTTAATACTATACGAATTTTGTTTGTATATAATACAAAAAATGTTTCAATTTCAGATTTGAATACACCATACATATTTTTTTTAAATAAAAATTACTTTATCATTCACCACATACTATAAAACCAAAAATAAATAAAAATGGACTAGTTTCCAAAAATTTTCATTAATAACCCATCTTGTTTTTTATATATCTTGTTTTTTATATGTATTCAATACTTTAACTTTAATGAGTTTTGATCAGACTATAAAAGGTCTTAATCGATTTATTTATTTTTTGTTTCGTCTCATTAATAGACAGGCGATTTGAACTTTGATTAACCCGTGAAGGTAATTTGAACCCCATATTCAGGTCCCGTGTCCCGTTATTTTCCATAAGTTTGTGATTGACATATATGCGAAAGTTGAGATTGAAGTAAGAAAGGAACTGCTTCCCAGCGAAATACCAATTGGTTGACTAGAATTTATTTCCATTCTTTTAAAACTAATTTCTTCCATTTCCATTCTTTAAAAAACATGTACGGATATTAACATAAATAAACGTGTGTTTGACCAAGTTCACTGCTGCGTGTATTCTGCAGAATATCAAACGCATGCTCAAAGTTCTCATTTGAGCTCAATTGAGGTAACTAAGAACATGATCTTTCAAATCATTAAACTTCGGAGTTCTCAACAATGACTGTTCTCGTATGATACACGGTAATATCCGATAGTCTTGATTGCTGATACCATTACAGAGAATGATGGGTTAAATAATATTTACCCATTAGGTACTATCTATCATTAAGTTATGTTAATAAAAAGGCTGATACAAATGAATAAATTTATTTTTATTACACATAACTTCAAGATTGGAAAAAAAATATTGCTCATACTAAAAGGAAGCTTTCAATAATTTTGTAACTATATTTATAGAAATCCAGATAGATTTTATGTTATACGACTAAAATATAATGTCACTTTACAATTACATTAAAGTTTTATTATTGTAATAATAACTGACTTCCACAAATAATATTTAGTGTCTGAACATAATTTTGTATTAAAATTCCGTACTATTTTGGCATAGGAATTGCAGACTCCGTCGCACGTGATCTACACTGCTTGGTGCAATTTGTCCACCTAATTTCGCAGTTCACTAAATTATTCGTAAATATCTTTATATTATATATACTTTATATTAAGGGGTTTTGAATTATATTTAATGATATATTAAGCTGGAAAGATATCGACGACAAGTAAATTAATTAGAGACTTGAGTCTCTAATTAATTAGAATATTTTGTTTTTTATCTAAAACATGGCAATCTCTGGTACTAAAACTCTTAAAAATATATGTTTATATTTGATACGAGATTTATTAAAGAATTTTATATAAGCTTACATTAGGATTCTGCATAAACTACAAAAAAATGATGTAACTTCTTTAAATATACTTAAAAACTAGCATCAAACATAAAGAAGGCCCCAAATAATTGTGAAATGGACAATTAAATGATAAATACAGATGATATTAATCTATGTAACAGAGCTTATCGTTTATTAACATTTATCGTAATTTAATGTTTTATTTTTATAAAATGTTGTTTAATTGATACATAGCTTTTAATATGATTTTAAGAACATTAAGTATAAACTGATACTTACTTAAATTTAATAAATAATTAAATGTAGTACAAGAGTTTTTAAATACAAAATATAAAATCTCGTCACGTAACTCTTTCTATTTATAATAAATAAAGATCTTATAAATTCATTTTGATAATAATGTAGTTGATATTAGGAAGTGGAACCTAATAATAATAATAATTATGTATAAATATCGTTTTAAGATACACGTTAATATATCATACATCATCCTATAAATGATTGACTAATCATTTTCAAATAACAAACACTGTTCCAGTTATATCGTTGAAACATAACCGTATGTCTGGGTATATGCACAGAGCAAGGTAAATGATGGCGGAAATTGCCTAGTAATCCTCATATTAGCTCATTTCATGTCCTTTATATACTTAGCATTTTCTTTAGCAAATGTGTCCATGATTCTGTACCACTACTATGTATATATTTTTAGGACCTATATTAAATTTCATGGAGATTTAATACAGAAGTCATAAATTTTATTTAAAAAAAATTAAAACGGCTCAAAATAGAGATGATAAATGATTACTTCAGTAGAACTTAATAACAATTTTATTTTCTATAAAAACAAAAAGAAAATTCAAACAACCCTTAAGTTGTACCAAACTATGAGCCTTAAAATGAAATATCTATTTCTATACAAAATTCTATTAAGCTATTAGAATTATAAGTTAATAAACCGTAAACCAAAGCAATAGCTAAGTTTATAAAATCTTTTTTATGTCTGCCCTTACCTAAGTCATATGTTACTTTTTCAATACCAATTAAAGATCTACATTTTTTATGAAATAGGTATATTTATTTACAAAAAAAATCACTCGACTCATTCTCTTTTCAAACTAATTTGAATGATACCTTTAATAAGATTCTTAAAACAAGTGGAACAACTTTCAGTGGAAAATAATTGGTCCACCTTTTACATGTACCTATTCTATAAATATGTTAAGTATATTAGGTTTGCAAATTGTAAAAAATACATCGATTTTCTGTACCTTTGATTTAGTTACAATTTATTGTATCACAGTCGTAAAATAAACGTCAGTAGTCTTATATGTGTAAGTTAAATGTGTAAATATTTACTTGAAGTATGTCTATTTTTGCATCTTTATTTTTAGTTTTATTTTAAATTATGTTTTTTTTCTAACAAGTAAGCAAACCGACGGTTAGGTATCTGGCGGTCTTGTCTATAGTCTTTATTAGACAAATAGTTGCGAGCACGATGTGTAACGTTGAGAAAAAGACAAGGAGAGGATAACCTTTAATACTATGGTTGGAGTTGGGCTTACAGCTGTTTTACCTATGTATATAGAACTCATTTGTAATAAATAGCCACTTAACATTTTTAACAGACTTAAAAGATTGTACCTGAAATGGGACTTTTCTTCTTTTTCATTCTTGTTGAAATACACAAAGAACGTTAGTCGTTAGATAAACAAAACATTATATTGCAATACTTTCTCGACGTGACATATACTTGGACATCCCAAATATATGCTTTATAAAAACGCAATCAGAATCAGACCTCTTGTAAAATATTATTTTTATATTATCTCTTGTAAAACTTAACTGTTTATAATGAAGTAACTTATTTTTATTTAAATGGACTATTAACTGATTGAGCATCATTTTTTCAAATATTTTATAATCAGAAAGTAGTATTCATATTGGTCTCTAATTAGAGGGATCTTAAGCATGGTCCGATTTTAAAAATAATCTATAGCCTTGCTCGATTTAATAAGTCTTATTACTTTGGCATGTTTTAGTAGCTCAGGAAACGAAAGTATCCCTAAAAATGCTGCAATCTGAAACATTGAGCTACAGGGCCATTTCTCCAAATGAAAGGTATTATAAGCTACCACAAACTAGCTTATCTTGATCGCCAATCATTGAATAATCTGCAAAAATGGCTTTCGCGTCGTGAATTACCAGACAATGTTTTAGTGTACATAACACATGTGCAGGCAATCTCTAGTAAAAAAGAAGACAAATACCGAAAGAGACTTGTATCTTCTATGAAGACTTTTATAGGGGATATTTCGTACAAGAGTTAATTTAATCTAATAAGAGTACTTAATTAGTTTTAAGTCCCAAAAGACAGTAATTAACTACTAAAAAACTTCATCGTAGTATCGCTTTTAAAAGAACACATTGTTTAATGCCTCGCAAAATATCGGAGTACTGTAATTTAACTAGTACCTATACTCTTCACTCATCACTTAAAGAATCACTTAAAGAATCCTAAACCAATACGTAACAAAAATAAATACATTCAGTTGGAGTATAAAACGTCGTTCAGGAATAAATCCTATCTTGAAATAAAACTATTTCTACGGATTTAACTCGCGTATATTGAATTAAATTTTAAATTTACATTTTAAATCTAACCCGACGTTTCGAATGCTATGCAGCAATCGTGTTCATGGTAAGGCGAGATGGAAAGTCTGTCAGTAAGTCAGTTAATTAGTCATCTACCTCCAACGGTTTCTAAGCTTCCGGACGTACAGTCCAGGATTCACACAAAACGCAAATTTATGACTTCTGTATTAAATCTCCATGAAATTTAATATAGGTCCTAAAAATATATACATAGTAGTGGTACAGAATCATGGACACATTTGCTAAAGAAAATGCTAAGTATATAAAGGACATGAAATGAGCTAATATGAGGATTACTAGGCAATTTCCGCCATCATTTACCTTGCTCTGTGCATATACCCAGACATACGGTTATGTTTCAACGATATAACTGGAACAGTGTTTGTTATTTGAAAATGATTAGTCAATCATTTATAGGATGATGTATGATATATTAACGTGTATCTTAAAACGATATTTATACATAATTATTATTATTATTAGGTTCCACTTCCTAATATCAACTACATTATTATCAAAATGAATTTATAAGATCTTTATTTATTATAAATAGAAAGAGTTACGTGACGAGATTTTATATTTTGTATTTAAAAACTCTTGTACTACATTTAATTATTTATTAAATTTAAGTAAGTATCAGTTTATACTTAATGTTCTTAAAATCATATTAAAAGCTATGTATCAATTAAACAACATTTTATAAAAATAAAACATTAAATTACGATAAATGTTAATAAACGATAAGCTCTGTTACATAGATTAATATCATCTGTATTTATCATTTAATTGTCCATTTCACAATTTTTTGGGGCCTTCTTTATGTTTGATGCTAGTTTTTAAGTATATTTAAAGAAGTTACATCATTTTTTTGTAGTTTATGCAGAATCCTAATGTAAGCTTATATAAAATTCTTTAATAAATCTCGTATCAAATATAAACATATATTTTTAAGAGTTTTAGTACCAGAGATTGCCATGTTTTAGATAAAAAACAAAATATTCTAATTAATTAGAGACTCAAGTCTCTAATTAATTTACTTGTCGTCGATATCTTTCCAGCTTAATATATCATTAAATATAATTCAAAACCCCTTAATATAAAGTATATATAATATAAAGATATTTACGAATAATTTAGTGAACTGCGAAATTAGGTGGACAAATTGCACCAAGCAGTGTAGATCACGTGCGACGGAGTCTGCAATTCCTATGCCAAAATAGTACGGAATTTTAATACAAAATTATGTTCAGACACTAAATATTATTTGTGGAAGTCAGTTATTATTACAATAATAAAACTTTAATGTAATTGTAAAGTGACATTATATTTTAGTCGTATAACATAAAATCTATCTGGATTTCTATAAATATAGTTACAAAATTATTGAAAGCTTCCTTTTAGTATGAGCAATATTTTTTTTCCAATCTTGAAGTTATGTGTAATAAAAATAAATTTATTCATTTGTATCAGCCTTTTTATTAACATAACTTAATGATAGATAGTACCTAATGGGTAAATATTATTTAACCCATCATTCTCTGTAATGGTATCAGCAATCAAGACTATCGGATATTACCGTGTATCATACGAGAACAGTCATTGTTGAGAACTCCGAAGTTTAATGATTTGAAAGATCATGTTCTTAGTTACCTCAATTGAGCTCAAATGAGAACTTTGAGCATGCGTTTGATATTCTGCAGAATACACGCAGCAGTGAACTTGGTCAAACACACGTTTATTTATGTTAATATCCGTACATGTTTTTTAAAGAATGGAAATGGAAGAAATTAGTTTTAAAAGAATGGAAATAAATTCTAGTCAACCAATTGGTATTTCGCTGGGAAGCAGTTCCTTTCTTACTTCAATCTCAACTTTCGCATATATGTCAATCACAAACTTATGGAAAATAACGGGACACGGGACCTGAATATGGGGTTCAAATTACCTTCACGGGTTAATCAAAGTTCAAATCGCCTGTCTATTAATGAGACGAAACAAAAAATAAATAAATCGATTAAGACCTTTTATAGTCTGATCAAAACTCATTAAAGTTAAAGTATTGAATACATATAAAAAACAAGATATATAAAAAACAAGATGGGTTATTAATGAAAATTTTTGGAAACTAGTCCATTTTTATTTATTTTTGGTTTTATAGTATGTGGTGAATGATAAAGTAATTTTTATTTAAAAAAAATATGTATGGTGTATTCAAATCTGAAATTGAAACATTTTTTGTATTATATACAAACAAAATTCGTATAGTATTAAAGAAAACTATTTTTGCTGTTTTTGCAGTATGTGCTGTTAAAGCATATTTTTTTAAATATAATACATTTATGGTGAATTTAAGTTAAAAATCGGTATTGAGGAAGCGTTTCACTGACCCAGGTCAGTTATTACAATATCGGATTAGTAATTACTAGGGTTAGGGTTAGTAATTTTAGAGTGTGACCAATAAATTGTTATTACAGTATCGGTTTTCGACTAATATATTATAACTTTAGAATCTATTAGAAATTTATTACCTATGGGTAATACAAATAATGGTTCACGTTGCGAGTTCTTCACACTTCGAAATCATAGATTCCTATCTATACCATAATACTAATATTATCCTAAGGAACCTGTTTATGCTATTTCGTAAGTATTATTTTCTTACATCTAATTTATATCTAATAACATCTTATTTCAAAATTTGAATAAGCAACGTTCGCATTCTTACCTATCCTTTAACCTATCAACATACATCAATCACCGCAAGAATCGAAGATGGCTCCATCTAGCGAAATATATCTTTTATTGCATGGAAAGATAAAATCTAAAAATTGCTCGCAAAAAAGATAAATAAACCACGAACTAAGAACCCGCTTGGAGCTCAGGAATTCATTAGTTATCATCAAGTTATTACCGCGACTCCTATAGTCACTACGAACTCATTTCCGCAAGTGTATAAAAATGGACCCATCAAGACCATACTATAGTGCAGTGCTTACGGTTTATCTATATTGTGACCAGTGCCCTTGTAGTCTCCGGCAATCATTAACAAGAACGGCGTAGAAAACCGCAGTAAGTCCTCCCCATACTTTTACTCATCCTCACTACGTTGATTTCTTCTTATCTGAACTAGCTCGATATTGTAATAACTGACCTGGGTCAGTCCTGCACTCTTTTTAAAAATAATTAAATCTGTAAATAATTAAATGAAATATAATAAATATAAGGAAAACTTGAATATTATTATGCTAACGACATAATATTCCTCAAAATATGGAATTGTATGTAGTATAAATATGTATATATGGTAACAATTTTATCAGAATTCTTTATATTTCACTAAAAAGTATTTTCATTATTAAAAAAAAATATTTTGATTTATTAATTAAGACCCAAGAAGAGGGGTGTTATAAGTTGGACATGTCTCTATGTGTATATTTTTTGCCTGTCTGTGTCTTCATAGCAGCCAGATCAGTGGACGGATTTAATTGTGTTTTTTTAATCGAAAGCCTGCTCGGATTGAGATAGTTCTTAGCTATGTTTTTGGTCAAGATAAATTCTTCTCTTTTATATAATTGTGTTTTGAATCGAGGGTTTTAGAATTTTTAAATTATTTGTTTTTACATATAAAATTAATATGATTTTATATTATATATTAATAAAACAGATTTTTGTAGCAAAAATTGCATACATCACAAATGGTAAATTTAAGCTGTTTTATAACATTAGTTTGATATACCCCGATCCTAGCTCTAACCAGCAATCAAAAAGAACGCCTTGACTTTATTAGCGGTATTGTGAAGAATAAAAAGCAGCTGCTAAAAAATTTAACTGAATATTTGTTTAGTACAAACTTTACAGAATTTAAAGAGAGTAGCATGTTTCATAATCTGAAAGAAATTAATAAACCAGATATCCAAAATACTAATTTGTGTTTTTCACGGGATATTTTCACATAACGTTTATGTTGTAAAAGGTGAATTTGCTTACATGTACATGTCGCAACCACTACAGTAGCAATAGACTAAGCTTTCTTAACTTTTCACAGTTGGTGGATACACAATGTGATAGAATTTTGAGTTTTTTAGTTTTTCATCGAGGGAAACGTCTGGCTTGTTACTGTTACTATTTTTAAGAATATTAAATTCTACTGAAGAGTAAAATCTTAAACAAATAAATTTAAATTTAAAGAAATATACTTCTTTCCATACTATTGTAGGTACGATTCTTGCGCCAATAAATACTCAAAATGTAGTTGCACTTACATCTTAATCACAACCTAAAATATAAATAAAGCCATAGATTCAAATCTAAGCAACAGCTGTTAAGCATAGTATAGTAATAAAATAAGCAATAGTTAAAAAAAAAGTAATAAAAATTAAATAATTAAAAATTAAATATAATATTAAAAATCTATATTACCATATATTATCAGAAAAAAATATAAACACATAGAAAAATTAAATGAAACTTATATATGACTTTATAAGTAAGCTATGCAATTTTGGAGTTCTTCACATGAATGAGAGGTATTGTTTTTCCTAAAAAAACCTCGCCTTTATCAACCCAAACTAATTTGCATGATAGCTACTTAACTTTCAATTTAGTAACCGCATGTAAAGCTTTGTTTGTTGTTTAATGATGCTTGCCAACGAATAGCGTAACAGTATTACCACAAATTTACAAATTGAATTACAGCCTAATTTCTTATTGAATTGGTAGTTGTTATGACGAGTAAAGGCTGACAAAAACTCCTAAAGACAACAGGCAGCAACATCACAGCTATTTAACAATCGCTCATTGTCTATTATTACTCGTGTCTGGCCACCTTGGTAAATAAATAAATTTCAGCTAGGTAGGTTGTAAGTTACTATAGCGGCACCTTGAAAAAATACAAAGATAATTTGACACTTCGAATGGATTTTTAAACAATCATAAGTATTGCTTTAATATGATAAACACTATTAGCCACGAGTTAAAATGTTTTAAACTCAGTCACATTATATTTTTATTTTAAAATATCCCAAGGTAACGTAAATACTTTAACAACATAGTGAATTTTGTCACTACAGCCATAATTGTGCATTTTGAATTTGAATTGACGATCGAAGGTAATGTTAATAAAATATTTTTATTTAACAATATTTATATAAAAGACCATCTGAACTACAGCATTAAGTAGATGAAGAAGCACATGATATGATTCAGACATTAAGAAGATCCCTTAGATTTTATACATAACTTTAGCATACTGTTTATACTCAATAATATTTTTAATTATCTGTTTATTACAATATGAAAACAGTTAAAAAATCTCTACAGGCAATACTTGTATTAAAAGATATATTGATTCTATCACATTAATTTCGTGGTAGGAGAAAGCAAATCTTTTTCTAGAGTTTTATTAAAACAATGGAATTCATATATTTATATGATAGCGCGTATATCGTATATACCGCCCGGTTTTTTTTGGTTCTTTCTTTTCTATGTAATGTATATCATATTAAAAAAAAAAGTTAATTGAATATTTTTATTTATTTTACCACCAACAGTATGCTCGTTTTAACGGAAAACTCCGGAAATAAGAAGAGCATTGTCAACCTTTAACGTCAACAATAGGAGTCGGAGGCAGGAATCAAATCAAAAAGCTCTAAGGATAACTCGCCATGATAAATATGGTAAAAGACGTATAAAGATGCGATTTCCCTACCTAAAACCAACGGTTAAATCCCTTAACAAAGCACTGGATTTTCGACATCTAGAGTAGCTTATCCTTTCAAAACCGGCCCAGGGGTGACAATATTCCGTGTAGCTAGACCTAGATTTTAAACTGGGCAAGTCTTTGGTCTGGCATGAAGTATTTGTCTTGCTCTGTAAGTCACTGTTAGTTTTGCTATTCAGGTGATCACAAAATTGACAGTTGATCTGAACGTCCAGACACAGTACCTTGATATTGGCAAGACATTAAGGCAATTTTTTTTTAGATCATTGGTATATTAGACTAATGGCGGTTCTATGGCATGTTGCCGATATATTATTTAAATTGTATAGTTATAGTTTTATAATGTAACTGTAAATATATTCGTATAAATTACAAGTACTCGCATTAATTATACACTAAACTTTTCCAATTACTTTGCCAGCGCTTAACTGCCCTTAAAATACAGCTTTGGTATGCCGGACGACCATTTAAAAGTTTTTATTCTATCCCTCGGAAACGATACTTTTTGTGGGATAAAATGTATGTTATGTCCTTCTTTGTACTCCTGACGATATATTTTCGCAGTTTTACGATGATCTGTAGAGTAGTTAATACGTGGAAGAGTTACAAAAAGAAACTCATTTTCTTCGTTATAATATTAGTTAGGATATAACAGCTTATAACTTTGTTTGTCGTTGAGTAAAATACAGGTTGATGTTTGAACTATTGATTAACAATTGTACATACTTTCATTTCACTATTCTATTTTTACTATGGAATTAATTAAGAACTCAATACAAGAACAGAAGCAACTCTAGAATGGCTGAGTTTCAACAATCTCAATTCTTCCATCTCTGCAAGTAAAGAATTCTTAGACTTTTTTATGTATGCATTAAAAAGTTAACATTAGTACATTTAAACTGTGTATGAATTGCAACATACTTTTGTAAGTAAAATTGCCTTTGAGTCAAGTATCGTTCAGTTTTTGTTGTCAAGAGTTGAAGAGAAATTTCCCAGCGGATGTTGGCGGTGTAAAGTCAGGCAACAAAATTCAGAACTTTTATTTTCTCTTCGTGCGAAGCATCCGCGTGAAGTAAGATTGAACTAGCATTATTATTACACTCACTTATTATGCTTAAGATAAGGCAGAAAATAATCAAAATTTACAATTTTACTTCTTATTATCAAATTAATTTCATGTATATATTTTTTATACCTTTACAGTATTAGATTGATACTTAAACCAAAATCACATTGTTGAAACGTTTACAATTGAGTTAACGAGAGGGCACTTAAGTGTAATAATAAATACTTCAGTATAAAATTTATAAGGTACGAAGTATTTGCACAATGGTTATTCAAATTAATATTGTCTTTGCTTTGAAGGAATAAGACCCTTTTCTGTATTTCCAATGAGTAGTTTGTTATTTTGTTATATATTTGTTTATGTGATGTAGCTATATATTTTTTTTATTATACACCACAAAATCAACTGTAGCATTCACGACTCCTTATTTTTAAAAAACTCCCAATTTTCGTTATATTCTGAATAACATGTGTGATTTCTATTTATAAATTCCTTGAACTGTTAACTTTCAGGCTAGTGAACAATTAATTTACATAATAAAACAAATGATAAAACAACAATCTAAATTGTTTTTAAATACGTTGTTGAAATAAGTTTAAGACAAGACGAAGCTTCTTAGCAATCCATGGATTCACCGTGCGGGTGCCGGGCCCATCGCGTTGCAAGGAGAGGAGTGCAAGCAGTGCCTGGGACTTGCGACCCAGGAGTAGGTTTAAGGGGCCCCTTTATTATGCGCAAAAACGCTCACCTTCACCCTAAACACTCCTCTCCCTACCTAACCAAATTTGGAAAGAACCTACTAATGCCGCCTTTGAAGTACGTTCTAGAAATGAACCGATGCTTGTTCTAGAAAGGCCAAGATCTTTAAATAGGCTATAGAGAGATTTTGCTGTTATACCTCTCGCTCCCACTTCTACCGCGTACAGACTAACTATAAATTTATTCCTGATCAGTTCGTTGGTTAGTTCGTAATACTTATTGAGCTTGAATGTGTGATCCCTTGGGATGTTTGTTTCCCAAGGAACAGTAAGCTCCACAAGTATCACGTGCCTCAGATGTTTCGAATACAGGAATAAGTCCGGTCTGGATGACGAAACACCAACATCCCCAGGGATTTTGTAATGCTTTTCATACGTGTCCATCATGAGAATCCAATCAGGAGCCGCGCCTAATATTGAATAAGGCTTCGCTTTTGATTTTTTGGAGGAGCCTTCTTTAACGAATTCTATAGATCGTTCGGTGGTTGTTATACACTTCCGCGCTCTTGCTACTGAAAGACTAACCGCTTCCCGTATGATTTCTAATACCTTGTCGTGGCGACGCGAGTATTGACCTTTATCTAGAAGTACCCTACACCCTACTAATAGGTGTTTCGCGGTTCCTATTGCCTCCCCACAGATGTTGCAAGACTTTTCGGTGGCTTTGCCCCATCTTACTAAATTACTTTGATCTGGGAGAGTCATTTGGAATGCATTAAGATAGAATTTTAATAATGCTGGGGACCAATCATAAATTAAGGTGCGCCACTTCAAAGCTAATGGAATACAAAAATCTCCTATGGTCACCCATTCGTTTTGAATTTCTAGGCTCATCGCGTGGAGTCGGTAATTATCGTTTTCGTCTTGTCGAATAAAAGATTTTGTTATGTCTATGTCTTGAACTTTCCTACTTGATCCTAGCCCTACTTTATTTGTTTGAGCACCTATCATAAACTTTTTATGGAATTGAAGTCGTGACTCGAGCTCTGAGGCAACTTTGTCTTTTGGGAGAGAAGTTACAGTATCATCTTTAGATTTTCCGATGATATGTCTTTTGGTAACTCTTAGATGTTTGTAGAGCTCCGATGGTTTCTTTAATTTTAATCCAAAGTTGTTACGGTCTCTAAATAAGGTTGAAGAGTCCGCTGAGTGCGCTAACCCGAGCCATAACTTCAATGTCTTTATGACGCTTGCATCTAACTTTGACAAAAGGGTTTTATTTATATCATACACGAGGAAAGGCCAATTTAGACGTGATGTTAAATAATTATCGTAAATCCAAGCTTTTTTGACGTTACTTATTGGTTGGTTGTCTACCTTTTTGAGATCGTTTAAAAAGCTATCGACTATTACATCCAACGATGGAGTACGGCCTTGGTAATTGATTTTTTTACCTAAAAATTTAAACGGAGCTGCTTCCGTAACCGTACTAACGCACTGACCGCCTATTATAAGACCCGGATCGTAAGAGGTATATTTGGTGTTCCGTCTACCCAGACACAGACTAAAACATTTACTTGGTTTTGTCCTCAATCCGCCCGTCCACGTACAGAAATCCTCAACTACATTTAAAAGTACCTGACATTGTTTCGGATTACGTGTCAGTATCGCGAGATCATCTGCAAAAGCTAGTATGGATTCTGTGTATTTGTTGTTGAACTTAAACCGATAGCCCCACTTTTTTTCATTTCTAATTAATTTGTCTATTAAAATATTAATAACTATATTAAATATAATAGGAGAAATACAACAGCCCTGAAATAAACCAACGTTATAATTAAGTGGTTTTGAATGGTTTTCATTAAAAATTATTGAGAATTTTAATTTTGAATGATATGATGCAATAATGTCGCGAACTACCATAGGAAAGTTATACCATTTAAGCGCGAACATCATTAGTTCATGTCGTACCGACCCAAAGGCGTTTTCTAAGTCTATCCAACAAACCGTAATTTGTCTCTCGCTAGTTCTAGCATCTTTAAGGCTTTCCGATATTAACGTATTATGTTCCAGGCATCCAGAAATTCCGGGCAAAAACCCTTTCTGGTGATTAGGCCTGAAATATCTATTGTTAATCATGAATTGCGTCATTTTAGTTTGTAAAAAAGAGAAAAATATTTTGGAAATTGTATTTGTTAGGGCTATCGGTCTAGTATCCTTGGGATTATTGACATTGTCGTTTTTCGGAATGAGGACAAAAAGGGCTTTTCCGAACGATACCGGTATTTGCTTTCTTGACCAGATTTTACCGAATATATTTAAAAGATGTTTATGGAGCGACGGACATTTTTTGTAAACTATATAAGGGATACCATCCGGACCTGGTGCTGACTTAGATGGTTTCATTTTAATTATTTTATTGATTTCCTCCAAAGTTGGTGGGTTGGCTTGAAAATCTTCAGTAGGAGTCTCAGGTTTGTGTTCGTTTGGATCCCCATATAGTCTTTGGTTTTCTGGCACTTCGTATGTGCTTTTATAATGGTCGAAAATTTGCTCGTTGGTCAAGAGAAGCTTACCTTTTTGATCTTTGAAAATGTTTTTTGAGTATTTAAAAGGATTTTTATCAAAGTCTACTTCATGTTTTGCCCGATCAAAGCTATCACGATTTTTCGTTATTTGATTTGTTATACCTTGGATAAGTTTAAGAATTGGTCGCAATGCCCTAGACAGTTGGTGACTAAGTTGATTATCGCCTAAGGCTTTGGCTATACGAAGTTTCTTTATAAGATCTCTTTTTTTCCTCCTCATTTTCAATTTAAAACCGTTTTCTTTATTTTTGTGAGCATAACGATTCGTAGGTGGATAGTGCTCATTAAAGTAGTCGTAAATAGTATTTTGGAAAGTCTCTACTTGCGCGTCGAGTACCTGATTTGAGCCCGGGTGCTCTAACAGGGCCGCTATATTTTGGTCATGTACTTTCCAGGTCGATTGTTTAGTATTTGGAATGCTAAGACGCGTCCGGATGGTCATGGACTCCTGGTAGTTTTCATTCAATGGCTCACCATGAGATATATGAGGGTAAACTCTATCCGCAGTGAAAACTGAAGATCTTACCGACGGTTGCCGCACTTCAGCACCATTGTGTGTTTTAAGATGTTTAATAAACCAGGCTCGTCTTTTGTAATTTTTCCCGCACGTAGGGCATTTCAGTTCCGTTATCGCGCCGTTTTCGCCGTAATTGTCAACCGGTGGACAGTTCTTCCGCCCCCCCTCTCGGACTGTCCTAGGGGTATTTTTCTTATTTGGACTTTTAGCGTTTATCGACGTTCCCGGGCTTGGCTTGCTAGGCCATCGCCCTCGGCTGTCTTTCCAGCAGTCTGCTGTCTTCCCAGCTGCCAGCTGTCTTTCCAGCGTCAACTGTCTTTCCAGCGTCATCCCGTCTCTCCGGGCTGTCAATTTAGATAAGACGAAGCTTCTTAGCAATCCATGGATTCACCGTGCGGGTGCCGGGCCCATCGCGTTGCAAGGAGAGGAGTGCAAGCAGTGCCTGGGACTTGCGACCCAGGAGTAGGTTTAAGGGGCCCCTTTATTATGCGCAAAAACGCTCACCTTCACCCTAAACACTCCTCTCCCTACCTAACCAAATTTGGAAAGAACCTACTAATGCCGCCTTTGAAGTACGTTCTAGAAATTAAATTAAACACCAAAAACCTTATAGTGGCAGGAGATGTAAATGCTTGGAGCCATTGGTGGGGTAGCAAATTAGAGAACAAACGTGGTGCAGCATATCATGCATTCCTCAACGAATTAGACCTTCAAATCGTAAATGTTGGTGATGCTCCAACCTTCGAGACATACAGGAACAGCAGAATTTGCACAAGCATCGTGGACGTCACAGCATGCAGCCTGCAGCTCCCAAATGCCATCGAAAAATGGAGGGTGAATGAAAATCTAGTAACATCAGACCATAACGCAATAACCTTCGAACTATGCGTAGGGAAACGTTTAGAGCCCCTAAAACCAACCACAACGCGCATTTACAATACAAGAAATGCAAAGTGGTCGGATTTTCAAACACTCCTCAAAATCGCCCTGACGAAGGAGGGCATCACCGAACACAAAATCAACAATATAAAAACTCCAGAGGAACTCGACTCCGTAGTAGGAAAATACACGGACGCTATCCACAAGGCCTGTGAAAACACCATTCCAAAGGCAGGACAACGGAAAGGGAAAACAACACCACCCTGGTGGACCGCGGAGCTCGAGGAACTTAAAAAAGAGGTCAAAAGAAAAAAACGCAGAATAAGGAATGCAGCGGCATCTAGAAGACAACTCGTTATTGATTGCTATATCGATGCTGTACTGGAGTATAAGAAAAAAGCAGATAAAGCTAGTACGGATAGTTGGAAGGAGTTTTGTACGACACAAGAAAAAGAAAGTATGTGGGACAAGATCTATAGAGTATTTAGGAACACAACCAAAAGACAAGAGGACCAACTCTTAAGAGATAATACAGGTTCTACTCTAACCCCAGAAATGTCGGCAGAGCTTCTAGCCAAGACCTTCTATCCCGATGACACGATCAATACAGACCAACTGTGTCACACAGAAATCCGGGAACTGACGAACGAGAAAATACCATCGGATCTGAAGGAAGATGATCCACCATTTACATCTGCAGAACTAGAACTTGTTCTGCAAGCCCTAAATCCAAAGAAAGCTCCCGGACCTGACGGGCTTACTGCGGATATCTGTATTGCAGCCATCCAAATGGAAAAGGATGTTTTCATGACAATCGCAAATAAATGTTTGTCACTGAAACACTTCCCCTCCCAATGGAAACAGGCACACGTGATCATCTTAAGAAAACCAGGCAAAGAGGACTATACTCATCCAAAGTCCTACAGACCGATCGGTCTCCTCTCAGTTCTTGGAAAAATCATTGAAAAACTCTTTATCAGAAGACTCCAATGGCATATTTTTCCCACACTTAACAAAAATCAATATGGTTTCATGCCTCAACGTGGCACAGAGGACGCTCTCTATAATCTGGTGACACATATCCGACGAGAAATAACCAACAAAAAGCTGGTACTCGTCATCTCACTAGACATAGAGGGCGCATTCGATAATGCGTGGTGGCCAATTCTAAAACTCCAACTACAAAAAAAGAGATGTCCCAAAAATCTGTATGAACTGGTAGGGTCGTATCTTACCGACAGGAAGATCACGGTGAATTACGCCCGGTCAACATACGAAAAACAAACAAACAAGGGTTGTGTCCAAGGATCTATAGGTGGACCAACTTTTTGGAATATAATCTTGGACTCGTTGCTGCACAAGCTAGAAGCAGATAACGTATACTGCCAGGCGTTTGCAGACGATGTGACACTCATAATTTCGGAGAGCTCAACATCAATTCTAGAGGAGAAGTCAAACACAGTCTTGAAAACGGTGGTGGAATGGGGAAATCGTAATAAGCTCAACTTCGCGCCTCACAAGACCGGCGCCATGCTCTTAACGAAGAAACTGAAGTACGATGAACCAAACATTTACATGACTGGAACCGTATGTTGTATAATTATGTATGTGATGTTCAGATAATGTTTATTTAATTGTTATTTTTGTTTAATTTGTTATTTAAAAAGAACATTTTAATAAGTAAAGTATATATATATATATATACTTTTAATAAGTAAAGTATATATATATATATATATATATATATATATATATATATATATATATATATATATATATATATATATATATATATATATATATATATACTTTACTTATTAAAATGGTAGGCGTAAATAAGTGTAGACGTACTTTGTGCTGTGTAATCTATTTAATTCAAATAATTAATTAAAAACAATTTCTTTGGCCAAAGTCTACGATTTATTATTAGATAAATTAGTGTTTAATAATTTAAATAAATAATTGTGGCTCTATGAGCACAATTTAAGTTTTACCTGCACACACCTGTCTTGTGACTTTAAGAAATAATCTACTACTTTTTATTATACCTGTGTTCATTATTGGATCATGGCTACCATAGAGGCTATTGCTGAAGTACAAAGGTCAGTAAATTCCCAATTACTTGCAAGAATGTCAGAGTTTGAATCTCAACTTAAAACATCTCCGTCCAACAATATAACAATGTTCAGATTGAGTGAGGAGTTTTCAAATTTTAAACAACATGTCTGGAACATACTGTTATTGCTTCAGAAGCAAGTAGCCGAAGTCTTGAAAACTGTAGACATAGCTGAGACAAGGTATAGAAGAAAGTTTTTGTTACTGTCGGGTGTTCCTGAAAGGCACAGTGAGGATCTTCCAGCACAAGTCTTATCCTTATTTCATGAGAAACTGAAGCTCAGTGACATCAAGGCAATTTCTTTAAAATCCTGTCGACGGCTTGGAAATGCTTCTGACGATAAATGCCGTCCTATTCTCATCAAGTTCTCTGATGAGGAGACTAAGGCAACCATCTGACATAATAAATCATCTTTTAAAGGAACTAGTTTTGTTTTGGCTGAATTTCTCACAAAACAGAAGCAGAATTGGTTCAAGTCAGCCCGCAAGCATCTTGGAATCCGAAATGTTTGGACACAGAATGGTACCATTGTCATTAAATTACCTTCAGGTAGTATTAAGAGAATATACTCCCAAGATGAACTAGAGACTATTCTTCAACAAGTCCCGAGCGCCGCTATTATTACTACAAAGCCGTCACAGCCCGGCCCTGAACTGCCAAGAGCTGAGTCCAGTCGGGTTAAACGTATAATTAAGAAAAAGTAGGTCATAACAGTCTGCGTGTAGTTTTGGTTTTCCTTTTTTCAATTTGTTTCTTATATTTAATCTACCGGTTTGAAAACAAACAACGTAAACACTGCTTTAGCAACGTAAACTCTGTTACCTCGAGTCAAATCAGCTTATACTCTTTTTCTTAATAGTTACTATATTAACGAAAGTTTAGTTTCGTGATATTTCAAGTTTAAGAATAAAATTGTTATATGTATATCTGTTATTAAAATTTAAGTATATTTTGTATAAATTACATATTATAATTTGTCAGTAAAAAGCTCAAAACTGTCAGTACTCAGTTGACAATTGTCATAAGATATTTTTGTTTATGCTGAAAAGCAGGCAAAGGTTTTAAGTCATACTGCCATATTTTAGTTTTTATTGACGTTTTATTTATTTATGTGTTCTAAAATTATCGTTAGTACAGTATAAATGCAAAATAGCACGTAGTTAGTAATGTTCTTATTTGTATTGTCAGTTTTTTGTTGTATGTTAATTGCTTGAGGAAAGTTGAAGTTACTTTTTGTTATTTTATTTCTTTCATTGTTCTGATTTTTTTTCAGAATTTTATGTTTTATTGCTTTTTTTTTCTCTACATTATGTCTTAGTTTTATGTTACAAGACTGGTCGTGCAGGAATTGTCTGTTTTTTTTGTTTTGGTTATTTATTATTAATATAATTATAAATTTTATTATATATTATACATATCTAAATATATTTAAATTTAATATATTAAGTATTTATATATTTTTAAAGTAATTTATTTATTGTAAATGTTTGGTATAAATAGTTCATATTATTCTGCTAGTAGTTCAAATTCATTTTGCTCAACAGGAACGGATGTGCTAGTTCCCTCTCTTCAGGAGGAGCTCTTGAGTGAACTTGGGTCGTACAGAAATTATTTTAACTGTTGCCACATCAACGCTCAGAGTATCCCCCAATACTTTTCAGATTTATCTGATATATTTTCGAATAATATTTTTCATGCTATCCTAATCTCTGAAAGCTGGTTAAAACCGAATCTAAACTCTTCTTCATATTTTTTACGTGACTATGTCTTAATCCGTTCCGATCGCTGTGGTAGAAGGGGTGGTGGTGTTGCTATTTACTTGCGCTCTAATATACCATATAAAATCTTAGCTACCAGTAGTACCACCGGTTCAGCTACCGCTGAATACCTATTTCTTCAAATCGACTTGACGGGTACTAAGGCTGTTTTAGGAGTTGTGTACTGTCCTCTCACTACCGACTATTTTTCTGATTTAGAATCAACTCTTGAAAGTCTTACTTCTGAGTATGTAAATCACATAGTTATGGGAGATTTTAATACCAACCTTCTGATTAATTCCACTCCTTCCCGTAAACTCCAGTCAATCCTTCACTCAGTTTCATTAACTGTCCTACCTTTAAATCCTACCCATTTTAATATAGACTCTCCCGACACTTGGATTGATCTGATCCTTGTGTCTTGTAAAGACAAGGTCATCAAACATGGTCAACTATCCGCTCCTAGCTTCTCTAGACATGATCTCTTATTTATAACCTACTCCCTGAAGCCTCCTAAACCTAAACCTGCAGTGTTGCACTTGCGGAGTTTCTCTAAATTAAACCTAGAGAATTTTCTTGCTGATGCTTCTCTCTTAAACTGGTCGAATGTCCTAAATATGACTAATGCAAATGATATGGTTGAATATTTTAATAAAGAGATTTTAAACATTTATAACAGGCACGTTCCAGTAAAAGCTGTTAAATTACGACATTCCCCATCACCTTGGATAACAGAACAGATTAGAGCTGCAATGAAAAAACGACATGGTGCTTTTGGTAAATTTAAGCGTAATCGCAGCGAGATCAACTGGAATCTCTATAAAAAGTTAAGAAATCGGTGTAATCAGATGGTAAGAGGTGCTAAAAGCCAATATATCCACAATAATATTTCTGATTCTTCGTCGGCACACATATGGAAGTTTTTAAGCAACTTTGGTCTAGTTATTTCTACTGACAAACCAAATTTAAAATTATGTTCCCCTAATGTATTAAATAAACACTTTTTAACAGTCCCAACTCTTAATACTAATACTAAACATCGTACTATCTCTTTTATATCTTCCATGCCATCACCCAATTTCAATTCATTCACATTTTCTTTAGTTTCTGAGGAAGAAATTAAAAAAACAGTGCTCTCGATTAAATCGAATGCTATTGGTGAGGACGAAATCTCTAGACTTATGATTGTCACTTTGATTGACGTACTTCTACCTACTTTAACCTTTATTATCAATACCTCACTTTCCACTTGTACATTTCCATTAGTTTGGCGTAAAGCGCATATAATTCCTATCCCAAAAATCCACAATCCTACTACTCCTAGTGAATTTCGACCTATCTCTATTTTACCTTACCTATCAAAAGTCCTGGAAGCAACAGTATATAAACAACTGTCTTCCCATGTTCTTAATAATAATATTTTGTCTGAGTTCCAGTCTGGGTTTCGTCCTGGCCACAGTACTAGCACTGCTCTACTCAAGGTTGTGGAAGATATCCGAGATGCAATGGAGGGCGGTCAGTTAACCGTGTTAGTCCTTATCGATTTCTCTAACGCTTTTAACTCGGTTGATCATGACATTCTCGTTGCTCTCCTTTCACACCTTAATGTTTCTTCCAACGAACTAAATTGGTTCTCATCCTATCTTCGCGGTCGCCAGCAAGCGGTTCGCATCGACAGTACTCTGTCTGATTGGTGTGACCTGAATGCTGGTGTACCACAAGGTTGTATACTTTCTCCAATCTTATTTTCTTTATTTATCAACTTTATTACAACATTTATCACTACCTCTTACCATCTATATGCAGACGACTTACAAATTTACACACATGCTAAGCCTGACAACATTAATAATGCCATTGCTTCTTTAAATTCTAACTTGCAACATATTTGTGAATGGTGCTTAAAGTTTGGTATTAATGTTAACCCTTTGAAAAGTCAGGCAATAATAGTAGGTAGTCAGCGACAGCTAATTAAATTGGAATCTATCGATTTAATGTCACTGTCTTATGACAACATAAACATTCCTTTTTCATCTGCAGCAAAAAATTTAGGCCTAAACATTGACACTACATTATGCTGGAATGTTCACGTAAGTGAAATCTCTCGCAAAGTTACAAATTCTCTACGGGCATTGTATCGTCACAAGAACTTTCTACCCATTCGGACTAAAACTCTGCTAGTGCAATCACTTATCCTTCCTCTCTTTGACTATGCTGATGTCTGCTGCTCTAACATCTCTGAATGCCACTTAAACAAATTAGATCGTCTTCTCAACAGCTGTATTCGCTTCATTTTTGGTCTTCGCAAATATGACCACATATCTCCTTACCGTTCAAAACTTAAATGGCTTCCTATACGAGAGCGAAAGTCCTCCAGATATTTGTGTCAATTGTTCACTATTCTAAACTACCCACTTTGTCCCCAGTATTTGAAATCTAAATTTCGATTACTGGGAAATACTCATGACCTTCATTTTCGCTCCACCTCAAATCTAAAACTTTTCACCCCTTTTCACCATACTGGGTTTCTCTCAAGCTCTTTCACAGTTCACACAACTTAACTCTGGAACAGCCTCCCTGAAACCATTAGACGATCACCCAGCAGAATGGCCTTTAAGAGGGCAGTTTATCTGTATTTTTATGAACATCTACAGAATAATAATTAATAGGTGTATTTATTACGTTTTGTGTATACTTATTCTTATTACATATAAGTTATAACACTATTTATATTGTGAATTTGTGAATTGATATGTATGTATATGTATATATTTATATGTATGTGTATATATATATATGTATATATAGGTGTATGTTTGTATAATATGTTTATATATGTATAAAATATGTATTTGTGTAAGTATATTGATTTATTCAAAACAAGTATTTATGATTTATTGTATACATTATGTACAATGTGTTATATGCACATAAGTTTTATTTTATCTATTGTAATGTTGTTTTATTAATTGCTTTTTTCTGTATTCATGTTTTATATTTTAAGCGCCTTACTCTATGTTTGCACTGTATTCTCAGGTTGACTGGTAGAGAATGCTTTTAAGCATTAAGTCCGCCTATTGTACTAATTTTTAGGCAATAAAGACTAAATAAATAAATAAAATATATATTACAAATTAAACAAAAATAACAATTAAATAAATATATATACATATACATATACATATACATATACGTACGTACTTGTAAAAGTTTTTTTTACTTTTATAAAATGAAACTATTATCTTAAATAATTTACACGAGTATTAAATAACTTACCGCATTTAAAAGTATTATTAACAAATTTAAAAAGAAATTATAACATACCATTAAAAGTTATTAAAGAAAACACAAAATTATTTCGAAAAGAGACACTAATTTTTCAATAGTGGCAAGCACACTTTAAAGAAAAAGGTAAAACTATAACTTCCGGATGCAATGGATACTTTCGTACTAAAACTGAATCTCTGTGCATTTTTTAGTTTTTGTTTTAAATATGTAAAGAAATAACTAAGTGTCATGAATCATTAAATTATTTAGGTTTTGGAAGGCACAACTATAAATCACCCTTGAGTACGCAACATTTTAGCCATAAAATCAGAAAGAAAATGAAATGGTGCTAAATAGTAGTCAGGTATGGTCACCTGCTCATTGCTGTTGCTGCTTCAAAGCGAACCATAGTCTTCCAAAAATTTCACAGAAAAAGCGCAGAATGTGAAGATCTTCCATCCAAACCTATTTGACTATGCACTTACCAGTAAAAGCTGGTTCATTTATATATTCGCAAATAGGATCAGTTTAATATATTATCAAAATGATTGTCCTTTTACTCACATCAGTCAATTAAATATTTTTAACTACCGACACTTTGCACCCCACTTTTTTTTACATTTTTTGATTATTTATACTAAGTATTCTTATTTCAAATTAATTTTTTGGTTTATATTTATAGTAATCCTCGTTTCTGCCACTTTACAAAGTATATATCCAGCAACGTGTCTTATCATATGTTTTAATTGATTATTTGTAATCGCGCTTCACGGGTCTGTTTTAATCGAATTCTTTCAGGTGAACCTGAAATCTTTACACTCCTGGGCAGTACGATTAAATTGATAATTAATTTAATTCGATGTATTTCGGGTTCTTTTGCTTAAATTTGTGTCTGACGCCTTATAAACAACACTTGTTTAATTTTATTGTTTTTTTTTTAACTCAGTAATATTATAGATGCAAATGCAATTGATATTTTACTACAGACAATTTATATTTTACCGCCGTTCTCAAGCGTACCCTTCCTACCTTACCTTACCTAATCAAATCAAATCAAAATTAGTTGATTGCATTTAAGTGAAAAACACATTTATGCTAAGTCATATTTAAAATCTACTGCCGCTTCTTAAGGTGCTTTGGGTCGCAGAGAAGAAACGACAAGAAAATCTCGCCAGCACATCTTTTTAATATAACTAGATTAACAATTTTATTGTAATGTTTACTCTATTAAATATATATATATATATATATTAATATATATATATATATTAAATATATATATATATATATTTAAATTAGTAAAATAATATAATAAAAAGTAAACTGGGTATGCATCAGCAAAGTTGCTTACGTAAGGCCTTGTTTATGTATAACCTTAAATCCACAAAAAATGTGACACAACCTCATTAGTGACTACACATTTTAATAGACCAGTTCGGCTTAATTTGTCAAGTCCGAAAAATGTCACGATGTCAATTATTCAAAGCTCTTTGATAATTAAGACCATTTGAAATAGTCTGTTTTGAATAGCTAACGCACTTATATTTATTAATACCCCCTCTTTAATATCCCTTCACATAATTTTAATAGGTACAATATATTAAATATATTGTTTTACTTAATTGCTTTATTACACAGCTACCGATATGTTTATGATCCTTTTTATTTTATAACTAGCTGTGCCTGCGACTTTGTACGCGTAGATTTCGATTTCGATAAAACATATCCTTTATCGCCCCCCTCTTGGGAGCTTCATCCAGGTCAAAGCGGCAGTGTACTGGCACCTTGTAAATGCGCAAAGTAACCCGTTTGTTTTTAGTGGATAGCCCTAAAAATTACAGCAGTTTCTATACTGTCGGTATTTCTAAAGTCCCATAATATAACAACCCCTTGATCATCAGCTTCATGACGGGCGATTATTCGTACCGGATTTTTCCAAAACAAAAAAGAGGCTTTTTGTGTAGGAGACATTTTGTATAAGAATTTAAGGGATTTTAAAAGTTTATAGTTTATAATAGTTAAGGAAAGTACTAACGTGAACAAAAAAAATTCGCTTGATGTTCATTTAGAGAGCGTATTAATTTGATTGATAATTTGATTTGATAGTTTGATTTGATAATTTGACTTAATGTTTAATATTTATTGTTTTTAACATATTTGTTTCTTGTAACATACAAACTAAATACAATATAACCTCATTTTACCCACTTATTTCTTACGAGGTCACATACATAAACCGATTTATTACAAAGATGCCAATAAACTATGAGAGTCATATTTTTGTACGATAAAGAATGTGTCGTGTAAGCCATGCTATCTATTTTAATATTAAATTTGAGAAATGTTTTCCCCTTCGTTGACTCTATGGTATGGTTAGATTTAATAGTTATCCCTAAGTAATGTTTTGGTATAGACGTATCGTAATTATTTTATGTATAATAGCAATGAGTGAGTTAATTTCAGTAAGTATTTAGTAAAATACAGTTTTTGTCAATGTCAATTAGATATCTAATAATCTAATAATCAATGATAATTAGATGCTTCATCAAACTACCCTTCTTTACACTTTGAGGTTTAGTTTAGATCTGACAATTACTAGCTACTAAAAAGTCATAGGATTTTTTAAATTACAAATTAGCAAACATTGCTCTTAAAACAAAACTATTTTTACGGATTTAACTCGCGTATAATGAATTAAATTTTAAATTTGCATTTTAAATCTAACCCGATGTTTCGAATGCTTTGCAGCAATCGTGTTCACTGTAATATAAGATGGAGGTGTCTGTCAGTAAGTCAGTTAATTAGTCATCTACCTCCAACGGTTTCTAAGTTTCAAGGCGTACAGTTCAGGATTCACACAAAACGCACTAACAGTTTCTTGAGGTCTTACAGTGCGGTTACAGACATGGGATTTTATATTTTTCAAGAGCTGGTCCCAGGTGTTAGATAATCCCCAACCATCTTCTCTTTTAAAATTAGGATGTTTTTTTTAATTTCAATAGCATCACGAACCATTCTTGGAATGTAACGTTGTTGTATAGCGAGGATTTAAGATTTATCAAATCTTATATAATGATTGGGCTTGTCTATGGTATGTTCACACACTGCTGACTTCGGTGTATGCCTATGCTTGATATCCGAGATGTGTTCACTAAATCATTTACCGATGCTCCTCTTTGTTTGACCTATTCAAAAATTCAAAATTCAAAATATCTTTATTCAAGTAGGCATTTACACGCACTTTTGAATCGTCAATTACATTAAATTGGACAGTATAGTCAGTCTGTGAGTATACCACCACGGTATAGGTATACCACCAGCTCGGAATGCTCAGAAGAGCTGGCCAGAAACTCAACAGTAGCTCTTTTTAAATGAAATTTAATAATGTTTGACTCATACATCATAATATCAACCTTGCAAATGAGTCAATGACCCAAGTTCTACACATTTCGATCAACCAAAAACTCTTGAATGTTATAGTAAGATTTATTTAATAATATACCTTTAATTTTAGATTTAAAACCAAGAAAAGGAAGATCTAAGATATCTTGTGGAACCTTATTATATATGCGTATACTCAAGCTCATGAAGGATTTTTTAACTTTTTGAAGTCGAAATTTAGGCGTTAGAAAGAAAGAAAGAAAGAAAGAAAGAAAGAAACTTTTATTCAAGCGTTGTAAATATGAACAAAAAAAAAAAACAAAATAAACAATAAAATAAACTAACCAAAAACATCTTACAAACATTATATAAACAAAAAAAAAAAAACACCATTACATTAAATGAAATAACAAAATAATAATAAAAATAATAACTAAACTAAATACTCTTGACATGCACATCATACGTCCCCCACCCTCTCGCCCCGTATGCAATACGCGCGCGAGTTGTAGGCGCTGAAAAACCGGTTTTAGAGGACGAGTAGAAGGCGACGCGGTGTGATGTTTTAAGGTGCATTAGCATCAATTTTAATAACAAAGTAAGAAAGTTTTTAATGTTATACGGATAACTGTGTTATAAACAACGCCGAATGGGCGTTCAGCTCAGCATGTGCTGTTTGTTCGGGATGATACTCGTACAAAAAGCGCTGATTTTCAGCTGAAACCCTGTATTTGAAGTGACGTAGGCGCGAGAACAAAATTTATTACTGAATCAATATTACTCCACCGAATATGCTTACAATCTGAAGACTGAAACTGAAACAGGTAACTATATTACAATACTTGTACGTACATGTTATTTGCATATGAAACAAACAAATATATATATAATAATTCAATTCAAAATAGGGTAAATTGTGTATATTCTAAATAATAATAAAAAATAATATATATATATATATATATATATATATATATATATATATATATACACACACACAAACATACAGATATCTACATATAAACATACATATTCAACTTTTAATCTAAAATGATTTTTTTTTTTTATAATTGTTTTTGAATATTAAATAGATATTGTTTATATTTTAACTTAAAATTATTTATTGATTTCAGGTCACGTAATGGTGGTGGCAGGTCGTTCCAGCACTTGGTAGCCATATATTTAAAACTACCACGGAACGATGCAGTACTGTAACGGTGTAATTTTAGTTTGTATGCAGTATTTCTTCTTGCATATTCAATATTATCTTCATGTACCCAGCGAAGCTTACTATAAAGGTAGGGAGGTATTTTAAACTTTATAATTCCAAAGAGCATAGTAGCAAAATGTAGCTGTCTCCGGTAATCCATTTTTATTGATCTTATACTGTTTATATATGGCGTCACATGGGATCTTGGCGGTATTTTAAAGCAATATCGGGCGCAAGCGTTTTGAACTCTTTGAATAATATTTTTAGAAATCACAAGCAGCCTGGGACCTATTACAGTGTCACCATAATTTAATTTTGACAAGACTAGGGATTCACAAAGTGTGATTCGTAATTCAGGACTTAATGAGTCACGAAAGCGGTACAGAATCTTAAGTCTATAGAAGCAGTTACTTGCGGTATTTAGTATGTGCTTCTCGAAACGCAACTGTTGGTCCATTAAAATACCAAGATTTCTTGCTTCCCTAACGCGTTCGATATTCTCTCCCTTGATCGTTATGATGGGATTCTTGTTAACTATTTTATTAATTTGATTTTTGGTTCCGAACATCATGTACTTAGTTTTAGAAGCGTTAAGGACTAGGGAATGAGACTGAGACCAACTGCCTAAACGATCCAGATCGCTATTTAATTTTTTGACAGCATCATCCGTTTCCTCCGGTTTAAACGATATGTACATTTGTAGATCATCCGCGTATATGTGATACTTGCAATCTTTAATGCACTTAATTATGTCTGCTGTGTACAAAATAAAAAGGATAGGTCCTAAAATCGACCCCTGTGGAACGCCTCTAAATACGCTAGACCACTCAGATTTAAATCTAGTTCCATCCTCACGTAGTATTTCAGCAGATTGTCTGCGATTATTTAAGTAACTTGAAAACCAATTTACCGTACATTGATCAAATCCGTAGTAATATAATTTAGATAATAATAAGGGGATATTTATTGTATCAAATGCTCGAGAGTAGTCTAGTAAAACTAGAATTGTTCCTTTCCCAGTGTCTTGGGCAGTGAGAATGTCATCCACCACATGAGCTAAAGCTGTGCAGGTACTTCTTTGCTTTCTAAACCCAGATTGATTATCTGGTAGAATATTATTTGTTTCCAAAAATAAACTTAGCTGTCTGCATACTACCTTCTCTAGAACTTTAGAAATACAGGGCAGTATGCTAATGGGACGTAACTCTTTGATATCTGTAGGGTTTTTTGTTTTAGGTATAGGTCTAATTAAAGCTTGCCGCCAGAAGTCGGGAAACGTATTGGTTAATATTGATTTATTAATAATATTTGTAATGACAGAGAGAGTGGATGGCAAAGTAATGTTAATCATTTCTAAGGATACATCATCTATACCTATAGCATTTGATTTCAAGGTTTGTAAGATTTTAGAAACAGTTGTTTCATCCACGGGTTTAAGGGAAAATTTTTCGCTCCCATATCTCCGAGACCTATAATCTATAATATCGAGCGGTGAAACATTGTTACTGCCGGGAATGTTAAGGAAGTGATCATTTATTAACTTTGGATTATTAAATTGGGGTGGTAAAATAAAATTTTTGTTATTTACATTAAAACAATATTTAAAATTTTTCCACATAACCTTAGGATTTTTCACGTTATTGTTTATATACACTTTGAAAAAGGCCTTTCGTTCGTTAATAATTGCTATGTCAACTGCGTTTTTCAAATCTTTATAGTACTTATTGCGAGCGGCTGAATTATTTTTACGTAACCTATAGTGTGCCTCGTCTCGCTTTCGCATCATGAGTTTAATATTATATGTAATCCAAGGATAGTGATTCTCGTTTACGTGGATTTCTTTTACAGGGGCTAAATAGTTAAACAAGTGCAACAAATTGTTCGTAAATTCAAATACCATTGTGTTTACATTTTGAATTTGTGATATACTCTCCCAGTTAATTAAGTTTAAAAAAATGTGCATGTCATTAATATCTATATTTTTAATTTGTCTTACAAAAGTTTTCCTTGTAAGAGACTTTTTTTTCAAAACATTAAGGTCAAAGGACACAAACGAGTGACTACTGAGATTACAAATATAATCTATACATAGGTTACCTATATTAGCGTCGGTACATACAAGGTCGAGGAGAGTTTCACTATGCTGGGTGAAATGTGTAGGCACAGTTACACGTTGCACCAAATTTACGCTTTGTAGAAAATATCTAAGTTGTATTGTATTGGTATTATATTCGTTTAAATAATTAATATTGAAATCTCCTAACAACAGTAGATAATCATAATATGGAAGAGAGCCGATGGTTTCTGTTAAGGCATCTAAAAAGGTTTGAGTGTTTAACCAAGGCGGTCTGTAAGCGGTACCGATTATAATGGTCTTATTACTCACTTTCACTTTCAGCCACATTTGTTCCACCAAATAAGTAACTGGGTGAACTATAACTCGCATAGTGAGATCGCGCCTGAGATAAAACCCGACACCACCACCTCTCTGACGGGTACCGTCACTCGCGCGCGGAGTGTGGCACAGTCGATATCCCGATATGGTCGGCGCACAACCCTCTTTGCCCTCTTTTAACCATGTCTCGTTTAAAGCCAAAATGTCCACGTCATGGCGCTCTAAGGCAACAATTAATTCTTCATGTTTGTTTCCCAGAGAACCAGGATTTAAAAAGCCAAATTTTATTCTTTTACTGTGAATCATTTTTAATTATTTTTGTTTCTGTATATTTTAATATGAAAATGTTATTAGTCATGACTCTGAGCATTGTCAAAGTAATACCAAAACATTGCACAAGAATTGTTCCATATATTATTTGTAAGTAAAAAAGATATAAAATAGTAACTGACATAAATTTCGTAAAGATACAGCCCTGCTTCAGTCTCAGATGCATAAAATTAATAAATATGTATGATGTAACCATTCTCTTCTCGCTTAATAGGGAATATATAAAATTATTAATTACGATTTTCAGACATATAGTGTAGAACATAGAAATTTTAAACAATAAACATAGCAGATTGAAAACGCAACACAAACGACATATTAACCAAAAACCTTAACAATATCCTCTTCAGTTTTAATTGAAAAAACAGATTCGTCCGCATTTCGCCTTGCAAATATGCGCCCCCCCTTCGTCCATACATATTTGAAGGCCTTTTTACGGCATTCGGATCTTGTTAAATAAAACAAATGTCTGTTAGTGCGCGTCAAGCGCTCGTTCAGGTAAAACTTGCGCGGAACACCGTCGATGATACCTGATGTATCCGCGCCACGCCTCACGCGCGCCGCCTGCAGTAAGCCATCGCGGAGTGCGCGCCGTACAAGCCGCACGACGATTGAACGGGGACGATGCTCTTCGCTGTTGGTAGGTGTTTTGACGCGTGGTCCTGACCGTTCAACACTGACAATGTCCGAATCCTCGACGGTCGTTCCCAATTTATGACACACTAACTTAAATATTTGTGCGACGTTTTCCCCATTTTTTTCGATAATTCCACTAATTTGAATGTCGTTTCCGTAATTTATTTGTTCTTGCTCATTAAGTGAGGCTTGCAAATCAGAAATTACCTTCAAACTACATTCTGATGAAGACTTATTTTCCAGTAAAGACAACCGTTCTTCTATGTTATCCATTCGGTTGTTAAACTCTAAAATACTATTATTTAATTTAGATATTTCTTGTCTGAATGTGTTCATTTCCTTGCTGACAGTAATTATTTCGGTACGTAATAGCCTAATTTCATTTGTAAGGGAGTCTGTGGGAGTGATAGTAATGTCTCCATCAACAACAGTGTCACTAACGCCTGCCGCAAAAGAGACACCTTTATCCTGATTTGCAACCATCTTTTCTTTACATATGCGGCATTTCCATTTACACGTCAGTCGGGCATTTGGGCTAAGATTAGTACAGGTGCGGTGATAGTAATTGCAGCAATTTGTACACCTAACGCCATCTGTTAAGTTTAAGAATTTACCACATTGACGACAGTTGTTTGCCATCTTTGCAATTAAAGCAGCTCTAATCGATAAACACTAATGAACCCAAATAATATCGGAGACGGTTACCAGATGTCGCCACTAGATTTAATATGCAAGATAATGGTTATACTAATAAATTATTGTTTTTATCAAATTGTATCGTTTTTAATTCTTATAAAGATGTTAAGTTTTAAAACACTAGACCACTATTTTACCACTATTATTAATTCTATTATACACATCTAATTAGTTCGGGGGTAATCAGCTGTTCAACAAAACACTGTTATGGTTGTAAAAATATACTTTTTTTTACACTTTAAACTTATAATATCTTTTGTAATGTTATTTTTATCACTAATTTCACTTTAATAAAAAAAAATCTAATGAATTCTATGTGTTTTATTTACTTTATTTATTTTTGTTGCCAAGTTCGAGGGTAAACAGCTGATCGGCGGAACACTGTCGTTGTAAAAAATATACTTTTTAACACTTTAAACGTTTTATAACTATTCTAATGTTATTTTTTATCACTTATTACACTTTAAAAAGAACTTTGAAACTAATTGTAGGTCTTTTTATTTATTTTATCTATTTTTAATTGCACTAAGAACGGATTTGTTAACCGGCCGTACGTCACGTCACATACGTCATTCGTATTTGATTCGTTACGAGCCTATTTTTATTTTTTGTATTGATAGTATGTCTGTCGCTTTTTTTTTATAGTCATTTAGATTTTGGCGTATATATAGTATTTTTTTAAAAATGTACTGAGAAGCGACCGTAAGAATACTGATTTCTTTAAAAACTTCTCTTAGCTCTAGCTTTTAAGTTACAAATAGCCCTTGACAAGCTAAAATAGCAGTCAAGTTTATATACTCCAGCACATTGTAATATATTTGTAATATGTTTATATACTCCAGCACATTGTAATATATTTGTAATATGTTTACATACTCCAGCACATTGTAATATATATATATATGTTATTACTTTTGATAGGTCTCAAGAATTGGCACATTTATTAGGTTTTTAGGTTTGTAGATAGCTTTTACAGAAATATTTTTTAAGATTTTACCTATTTTGTAAGTAACTTCTTTCAGATATGGTAGTAGGGCTCTAATTGTAAATTCAAAATGAAATGTAAATTTAACAATAGTCATCAATATCGGTTCATAAACGACGAAGTTGCCCGTAAATACACAAAAAAACATAAACATATAAGTTTAAATTCCGGAATTTCCTCAATTTTACGGTCTTAACGACCGTAAAATTGAAAATATTTGGAGACATCCCTCAAATAAAAATAAAATTTGCATTAAAACAAGTGGAACTCCAATAAGAGTTAATTTTTTGAACCATGATTACAATCATAATCGAACAAAACTATTGATATTAAATTAAGTATTTATGGGGATCGGTCATAATTTTGTGGACACCATTTGTCATATAAATAATCTCTGGGCAAAAATAAAGATATCTGTTGTAGTGTTTTTCGAGAAAAGAGTTCTTATAAGACATATATATTATTTATTAATTCTAAATATGTGGCGTAAAGCTAGTTTGATGTATAAAATATATTAATATTTTTAGATAGATCACAGAGATGAATCTGTGAAAAATAAATCAATAATGCTTGGTCAGCTACTGAGCTAACCTAGCTGGCTAGTTATATGTTGAATCTATCAAAATACTTATGTAATAGTAAGCTGCAGAAAAAAAAACGGTTTTTCTGAAAGTTTTTATATCATATTTATTTATTCTTTATTGTTCCGACAAAAACTGTTACAATTGGCGTACTTAATGCTAGGTAGCTTTCTCTAAGATAACTTTTTTTGTTTTATTGTACCGTCTTTTAAGTTTCTGTACATCCCCAAGGTCAACCTTAAAAGACGGTACAATAAAACAAAAAAAAAAGAAGTAATAACAAATAAGAAATAAAAATCAGAAAATAATATGGAATTGAAGAAATGGACATACACGTATACACCTACATACACATTACACATATATACATATACATACCCATATACATACATATATGTGCACACACATACGCAACACATATACACACATATAAATAATGTAAATCACTGAGATAATGAAAATTGCTTTTTAAGTAATCAGGGGAGAGAGGATTGAATAAGCATAAGAGACTGTCGACGTTCGCGAATTGGAAGCTATTTCAGCTGGCGACGATAAAAGGTAATATGGTCAAATTTACGTAGACAGAAAATAAAACGTATTGAGTAGTTCACGAGACGATCTAGTTTATTAAGAAAAAAATCATTAATTTCAGAGTAACACACAGCCGCATAATCAAGAATGGGAAAAACAAGAGTTTCAACAAGATACTTTTTAGTAGTGATGGATAAGAAATTTTTAAAACGCTGAAGGGACCGCAAAACTGCAAAGACCGATCTACTAATTTCATTTACTTGTGTAGACCAGGAAAATGTTGAATCTAAATGGATACCTAGATTCTTTACTGATGATGAGAATGGTATGACCGTAGTACCAAGCATGACAGGTGGAACAGATCCCAAATCCATTTTACTTAGTTGACTTGAGCTACCTTAGACGATAGACTGACATTTGGCCACATTCACAAGGATCCCAAATTTAGCAGACCAAGAATTAATTTTACACAGGTTGCTATTTATTATTTCCACTCCAATATTAATGTTTGAGTTAGCGATCTATGTATAAATTTGCAAGTCATCTGCATACACGTGGTAAGAACAGTCAAGAGAAGAGGTAATAAGATTGATGAAAATAGAAAAAAGTAATGGAGACAGAATGCCACCTTGTGGAACACCAGACTTCAAATCACACCATTCGGAAATCACATGGTTAGCTTTGATAGCTTGCTGGCGTCCACGGAGGTAACTGGAAAACCAATCCAACACTGTGGGTGAGACATTATTGTAATGGAGGGTGGCAAGGTCATGGTCTACCATGTTGAAGGCATTAGAGAAATCAATAAGAACTAGAATGGTGACCAATCTCTTCTCCATGCCGTGTCTAATATCCTCAGTAACTTTGAGAAGTGCCGTAGTAGTACTATTACCTAGTTTAAAACCTGTCTGAAATGGGGAAAGAAGTTTATTAGTATGAAAGAAAGAGGCTAACTGTTTGTGAGCAGTGGCATATAATTATATTAAGAAGAGCAGTGGTATATAATTATATTATGAAGCAGGCTTAATAATTGTAAAAATATTGCTATTAATTTCAGACATTTTATTTAGATGTGTTATTAAAAACGATATTTTCGGAGAAAATGTATATTTACAAGTTCTTAAAGTTCTGGATATTTTTTATAAAAAAAAGATACTAATGAAAAGGTTTAACAAAGTGACTTTTGTCATTTAAATATTATATAAAGAGCACCACCATCTTCACTCAGTTCTCATTAAAATTATAATTAATAATCTAAAAATAGAACCCAATCTTTTTTTAAATATTTGTAAATTGGAATAAACTGAAAATTAGTAAAGTTATTATAAAATAATAATCAATCGATCTTTTACTTTGTAGTCATGTATTTGTAAAGACTTCTATAATAGGAAATACTTTACATGAAGTTATTTTTAATTTTTCATGTTTTTTATCTGAATTATACTTATAATTTTTTTTGTTTGTTTAAAGTACTGCGAATTCAAAGTAAAAAAGTATTACACTCAAAGAGGTATTACACACTTTTACACTCATGAAACGTTCCACAGGTTATGTATGAAGGAAAACCGACAAGAAACTCCATACATAGATTAATAATATTTTTTTACAAGCTCACAAGAGTTTAATTATATGTGATTTTAATAAATAATTTTGAATATATAAATTGTTATAATTCAAAAAATTGAATATATAGATTGTTATAATAATTGTAACAATTTATATATTCATAATAATTAATACATATATTATATATCATTATATTTATATAATTAGGAATTATAAGAACGGGTGTTTGACCGGTGGCTGAAATCTCCCCTATTGTTCTACACTTTGTATGCATACATTTTTTTTCTAGCCAAATTTCCGTTCATGTGATTTTCGTAAAAAGTTTATAGGTACTTCACGTAATTATATAGTGATTATCTATTATTTATTGTTAAAATTCGAAAATAAATACCTTTATATTTTTTTCCTTTTTATTAAATGATAAATGAAAATATACCTATATGTATAAAGATGAAATATTCCACAGAAGGTTTTCATATGTTACCAATTGTAGTAAGTACTTAATTCTTTTTTTCTTTTGTTTTCATGCATACTGTGACTTATTAACACATGGTATTTTTTTATACTATTTTTTTTTATTTAAATACAATTCCCGCTTTAGAGCTGATATTAATATCCCTGTCTCGCGGGGGGCTTTCCAAACATAAAAATAACGGACACAAAGCATTTGCCCGTATTGGAATCGAACCCAAAATTTTTGGTTCAGCAGTCAGGGTCACTAACCACTACACCAAGACTTTATTTGAATAAATTATATTAAAATAATATAATTTCACATTTATTCTTAATTATAAGTAAGACTAGTTACGACGATGAATAGATAACAGAACAATAACCTAAAAATATAAACTAAGTCTTCAATGATAAAATGATAATCCTGAATTAACTTCTTTGCTTAACTACTTCTATGATTTTGTTTTAAAATATCACAAATAATACACGAAGACCTACTACGGTACACAGCAACACTACTTTACCTAAGATGTAGTAATTTATATAAATAACTAACACTTGCCTTACCTAATTTAAGTTTAAATTTTGTATAAAGTTTAAATTGTGAAGAAATACATTTTTCATAAGAAGTCATTTTAATTTTACTTCATTAATAATAATACTAACAATACAACACACAAAGGTTTTCGACAAAGAACCCTTTATTATCTCAGTTAAGCTCATCATAATTATATTACAATTTGGTGTAATTGTCCAGCTTGAAGCCATATAATATTTTCAAACAGAAACACAAATATAATACTTATTTTAACTGTTACCAATTTGAATAAAAGTAAATTATTTAGAATAATATCCAGTATCTAACATTTTCATTTATTATATAGCTTATGTTTTGAGTGATGACTGAAAATAATAAATTATAAACATCTAAATCACCAACTCTTATCACCGGGGCCACACTTAAAATGACAAGAATAAATATACACGTTTCGTTGTCTTTCTTGTTTAACTCAACACATATCTCTAGCAAACAAGGCAAAGTCCCAAAAGGATTTACTAATCACTTTTCCAACTTAATAGTATAGCTTCATTATAGCATATTTTATTATTTACTTCAATCGCATATGAATTTAATTTCGTTATATGTTTTATAATTTCTCTTTGTTTTCTGTTTTTTTTTTAGCTTTTTCCAAGTGGTTGTACTCTACGAAAATACTAATGAGTTATAACTAGACGACAAAACTTGTGTTCTTATAACAAAGACATAAGAAACTTAATATATGTATATATAGACCTAGACAATATTTTTTTATTGCAAATAACATTTAATGCTTTTACAGTGAGTTAGTTTAATACACAACTATAAAACGTTTCTAAAACTAACCATTAATTTCCGATTTCCAGCGGATTAAGATCGGGACTAGACGACGGCAAGTCTTCAGCTCCGACGAAGTCCGAGACCTTCGCTTCCAACCAAGACTGCGTGGACGGAGCTTTATGACCCGGCGCCGAGTTTTGCTGGTAGGACCATACTTGGTTATTAAACATGGTGTTATTAAGGGACTTAACTACCTTCTAAAGAATGGTATCTTGCTACACTTGTGCCAATGTTTTGATACCTTTTTAACAAAAATATGACTCAATCGCTCCTTCATAGCTAACACCCAACCAAACCATCACTAAAGTCGGATAATGCCCACGTTGCACTCTGGCGATTAATTGGGAAGGTTTTTTAGAGCTTTGAGCATAAATACGGTTATTTTGTTTGTTAAAATGTTGCTCAATTGTATAAAAAATCTCATCCGTAAATAAAATTATTTGTGACCTCCCTTTGCGTACCGCTACAGTAATTGTTTCGATTTTACCAACCTATTCATCTTTAATTTATATAAAGAATATATATTTAATAATAATATGTAACTAAAAATACACAAATAATTACAAGGATTCAATAAAATTTCGATAATAATACTAGGAGAATATGTCGCAATAATAAACCGAAAAATTTACAAAATAAGTGGTACGTAAAGTATATTCTGTAATTTACCATCCATACTCCATACATGCCTAATATATAACATGCATATAGGTACTCATTCAAAGAACTAATATTTTTAAAGAGTAAATATTGTTCACGATTAAAAACTATAATAAGTTTTGTTTCCTGAAGCTGATCTTAATATATTCACTGATGGATTATAAAAAAACTGACCTTACAACCCGTTTACATATTATTACGTCTACCCGTAATTAAATAATAATAATAATATAATTAATATAAAAATATATTATCACTCATATTAATTCTACATTTAATGTAAATTAAGTTTATATATAAATATATTTTGCTGGAATCATAACGGGTTATGATTCTATCAAAATCAACCGTCTACAGAATTCAAATAAGGGCAGTAGTTCGGAAATTACAATCTGTTTGGAAATTAGCTGTTGACATTATAAAGGACGGTAATAATAATTTATAACAATTAAACAGTGGCACAGTAAGTTTAATGTGTTTACAACATATTACAATGACGAGTGAAGAAGATCTGTATAAGGCTTCTGAGTTATGAAACTGCACTACATCTTCCCGAGACAAAACAAACAATCAAAATACTGGTGAAATAGTAATAACCTTAAAAGGTATTTTTCTAAAACTAAAACAGTGCAATTTTAAATAATTGATATGAACAATATTCAACCAATAATCAGATAATAATTTTAAAAGGTAAAATTAATAATGTATCACATTATGCAATTGTAAGGCTCACATAGTAAAAAATGTAGTGAGATGGATAGATTTACGAAATATATTTATATACTTGAGAGAAATAACGGCTTTGGAAGCAGCACAACCAGCACATTATGGACAGAGCCGTAGTACTGAAATATGGTTTTATATAGTGGGGCCATTCAGTAAATTTAGAAAAGATATTCAACATTTCAAAGCAATGTATTCATTCAATATGCTGCTAGGGCACTTAGAAAGTTGTCGACCTCCTTTTTAAACAATAAAAATATTGCCTTGAACCTCTACTTAATTAAAATGTATTTAAAATGAATTGTGAAATTATGAAAGGGAAGGCGAAATATAACGAAGCACAAACAAAAGTTTGCCAAGGCACCAAAATGTTTTATAATATAAAGTTACATTTACAATACAATGTAACAATAGAACAATTACAGTTTAAAACCATTTGGAGAGTTTTCCAATTATTTTGAATCAATTACGAGATGATTTCATTATATTTTCCTTGTATACAATATGAAATGGAGACTGTCAAACTAAAACTGTTATCAAACTTAGTTTTACAGATGTCACAATATGGAATTTTTATTCTAACGCCAGTATTTGCAAACCGAAAACCCGTAGAACAAATGATCTTTTTAACATCTTTTTTTCAAATAAATAAATGTTTTTTTTTATTTTTACGATACTGTTTGAGTAACTGTAATTTAACTTATTTATATTCTAAGTCTTATTTCCTGTTGTTCAAGGAAACTAGACTAGCAAGTCTCTTTGCTAGATTTTGAAACAATATAGGAAAGAGAATATAGGTATGATTCTCGTTCTAGGAATCAATTATTGTAATAGTCGAATTCAAATATGTATAAGAGAGATTGTGAAGACGTTATATTTCTAGGTACTGTTACCTAGATCTGGGTAGGGCTAAACAAAACAATGATGACCATTTTTTGTTTATTAAAAAATAATAAAATTAAATTCGATCAAAGTAAAACTTGTGATAGTATGTGCATCTTGAGACTTTACCTGTGACCGAGCATCAGGGGGCTACGACTTTAATCTACGTTATTGAAGAAGTTAGCGCACTATACTTTTAAATTGCATTATATAAGTTTTATTCGGCTTTATAAGAGTATCAATTAGGAAAAAGCAAGAAAAGTTTATGTAATAAAAAAGGTGCTACTATTGAAAAATATCTATGATTGGTTTTAATAAGAAACTGACTTAAACTTAGAATATTAATTAACCTAATAATTTTCTGCTTGTTGATATTATTATTGCATAAAAAACCATTAATTAATGAACTTGTTATATTATTGTAATATTGCTACATATAAGATTGTTATTATATAGTAATTTGGTATGTAGATAATATAAATATGTTATTATTTATTTAATTAATAACGACGGTCACAACCCTAGGATCCAAAATATTACAAATTCTTGACTTAATATTTAATAAGTATAACTAATTTACAAAGTATAACTAATTTAAAATGACTTGCTCAAAGTTGGAAACAAGCAGGATTTAAATAAATGAAATTATAATTAATAGAATTACAGAATAATAAGCGGGACAAACAAAGGTTTCAGATATCTTAGGGTTCCGCTCTTGGATTTCTATGAAGAATGCTTGATATATTGCACCATCGTCTAATTAGCGATTCCACGATGCATAGGAATATAATAAATGTCTATTTAGCGATCCCACGATCTATGGGTATATATTAAATTACATAATAACCTTGACAATAAATAGACAGATTGATATATACTAATAATGAACAGACAGATAGATTGACAGTTATAATTAGATTTACGAATTTAGAATTATTTAGAACTATATATCATTGTTATTACTATTTAATTACCTAAGTAAATCTAATCACATACATCGCCACTAAGGAAGTAGTAACCAGATTTAGAATAATAAGTTTGTTAAACAAATTCTCAGAATTTAACCCATCAAAGTACTTAAAGTTATCATATAAGATTATGTCACTGTAGTAGAGGTTTTGGTTTTATTAAATAAATGATAAGCAATACACTTATTTATTTAACTTAAATAATAAGAATAAGACTAAGATAATTTTCATATGTATTTGTTTACAGAGTAATAAATTTATATTACTATTTGAAGAATAAAAATATTGAATATTTTAAAGGAAGTTTTATAAAATAATAGTCATAAAACTTTTCAGTTTATATTTTTATAAGAACTCAACTACAATTTACAAATAAGTTGGATGAAGCTTACTTTAAAAGTTTCGAGAGCTACTTTATGAAGACGCGCAAGAAATGTATCTACGATACAATGCAGGAGAAGTTCGTTCCATCAAATTCAAATTTTATTTCATTTAGGTATATACTTAATAGGGAACATTCACGTATTTTTTTTTTGACGTAAATTAATCATTTACCTCTCTATATCGTAGAAAAAAATATTAATAGGCTTGAAAAGATCCTAGTTTTTTTTCAAAGTGAAAATTAAAACATTGAGTAAATTTGACCCGTTTAAACACCGCCATTTTGCGCGCGCTTTGCGTGACGTCAAATGATACATCCAGTGAATGTTTACTATGAACTTTTTAGCAATTTCATAGATATTTTAAGTTTTAATTGCTTTACAAGTCATGGAAGAAGATAAAAATCATCTTACGAGTATTGTATAGTACCGGAGTGCAAAAATGGTATTAGAAAAACACCCGACAAAGTGTTTTTTGTATTCCAAGAGATGCGAAAATACAAAAACAATGGTGTACGGTAATTAAAAGGGATAATATATGTCCTAAATCGTGTTTATATGGTTGTGAAGATCAATTTAACGTAAGTATACTTTATTTATAATAAGTTTAATCTAATAGTTTAAATTTATAGCAAGTATTAAACATTAGAAAATTTTAGTTTAAAATTAACCTAACCTATCTTACAAATTTCAGTATAACTTTCTATAAAAACCGTAATCTTTTTTTGTTTTACGCAATTTTTATGGTCTGTCGATTTATTTCAGGTTAAGGAAGATACAGCAAATTGTATTGAATATAATATGTGTAACGAAACAACAAGGAGAAAGATGTAATCTAAGTTTGAAGAAAGGAGTTGTTCCTTATATATTTTTGTGGCAAAAACAACAGCTGATAGAATGAGAATGTGCATAGTCAAAAGGCAAAGATTGACATCGGTTAATGAAGCCTTTTAAGAGTTAGCTATCAAAAGTAGTGTTTAAAAAAATTGGTGACCTTTACGAAGAAGTGATATAGGTAGTAAGTCCTAGTACTGCCCATACAAATGTCTGTGATATTAATCAGCCAAGACTCAGTACTTCTCCTATTGAATGTGATGATCATAAGACAGAGCCTTGCTTTTCGCATATTAAAGATAAATTACCAAGTGACTAAGCTGTGCAAGTTAATATTAAACCGAAGTATGGAAGTAAAGGTGTCAATGTAAATATACCTGCTGAAAAACAAAATGTAGCATTGTCACCATTTCCTCATTTAACACACAACATTGTTACACAACAGTTTTAAAAGTAAAACTATCTGTTTTAAAAAGAAAATTGTTTACTGAAAACACAGCTGATATTACTTCTATAGCATCTTATATCTTCTATATCTGCTGATTATCAACCAAGTTATTTATCTGAGTCAAGTGAAGTGAAAAATGATTCAGAGGCAGAAACATTTTAAAAATGTATTGTGTAGTAGCATGCTAACTGCTATTCAAAAAGAGTTTGTAGGTATTTGTTTTGTTAGAGTTGTTTGAGTATTTAGAACATGTTTTTAAGATTACCTAAACAATTGTATCATTTAATAAAACCTTTAAGCACGAAAATATAGGTTTAAATTATTTATTTTTCTCAGTCACACTGATACCACAGTATGAACTTAAACGCCGATATATTGAATGGTGTGTCAAATGACGTCACATTTCCTTTCGACCAATGGTGGCGCGTTTTGGAATTTTGAATTTCGCTCCCTAAAGTTACACTTTTCATAAATTATTTTATGGCCTTATATGATTAGTAAATTAAAAAAAAATGATTTTATTATAATAAGATGATAAAAAGTAATCGAAAAAAAAATATTTGAGACCATTTAATTTTTTTTGCATGTTCCCTATTTGTAGGATTTCATGTTGCAACGGTATTCTATCTATTTTGTCTATAATTAAAAAAATATATCATAGTTTATTAATAAACTTGACATCAAAATAATAAGTAAATTAAAAATATATATATAAATATATAATGAAAAATAAGCCGATACGGGCAGGGATTCGAACCCGCGACTACTGATATGTTTATAGATATTTTCAAACAATAAGTAAATTATTAACTTAAATGCTGAGTAGAAAAACGTTTGGCGTAAATAAAGTTAATGTAACAAAAACGAATCAAAGCAATCATTTGGATCTTTGTTAGAGCTGTGTAAATGTAGCTAAACAAAACGTTGCAAATGCAAGTTTTAGTGATAAAATAAGCCAATATATGGGTACCGTTATAAACATGTAGTATACAGTTACCAACTATTCCAAACTATATTTTCTCAAACTGTAAAAAAAACCATTAACTTTACTCAATGTCCTAACATAACCTTACTTTTTGTTATTGGAAAAAGGGTAAAAGTTCACAGAGATAACATGATTTGATTATTCAACAGAATATCAGAACTAAACGTTAAAGAAGTTTTATCATTACATTAACATATACAAAAGATTTGTCTCAAAAAAAAAATATTCTTACATTAAATTAAGTGTTATGGACAGCAGCTCAGATCATACATCGGTAATAAATGCAATGAGTATTACAATAATAAGGTTACCAGCATAAGAAAGACTCTTCACATAAAAAAAAAACTGATTGGTAAGGCTTTAGAGAATACTATAATAAAACCCTGAACCTGATAGTAAAACTTAAAACTGACAGTAAAACTTACAGTAAAACTTACAGTAAAACTTACAGTAAAACTTACAGTAAAACTTAAAAGAATGAACAAATAACAACAACAGTACCTAACATCAAAGGTCAGAGAGAAGACATACAAGTAAACCTAAATACATTATAAGACCACGTTCATTGCATCATTACCTGCATGTAGGTATACCAAATACTATCAGCCGTAAAAATATTTAAAAGTATGAATTATGAAAAATAATAATAATTATTTTTGGAATATAGAAAATAAGTAATTTAATCTGTCTTCTCTGAACAATAATAATTTTTCATTTTACATTAAGTTGTCATTTTACAGACCAACAATATTGCGAGTTGTTTTTAAATTGGTGAAACAAAAAATTATAATTGCTCAATTAAGACGATTGTTATATTCTTTACTACAGTACATTGAAATAATTTACCAAAAAAATATAGTATTTTTACTTTCTTAATAAGATACTTGATCTGTGGCTTCAAATAAGCGTTTAATGAGAAAAATATTATTTTACAAATAAATAAATAAATTTTCATGTTGATGAAATCGAAATACTTACCCAGAAAGAAAGTCTTTTTTAACTCCCGACTAAAAAGAGGGGTGTTATAAGTTTGACCTGTCGATCTGTGTACATGTGTGTCTGTTTGTGGCAATTTAGCGGACAAACACGTAGATTGATTTGAATGCGGTTTTTTTACTTAAAAGCTGTGTTTGTCGAGATTGTTCTTAGATTTCATATGATTACAGTTCATATGATTGGTCGAAATAGAAACAGTAGTCTTCAAGATATTGACGTTTTATTGGTGATAGGTCCTTATGCAATAATTAGCTAATATATTAGCTGTTACCAGCGGCTCCGCCCGCGCTATATAGTAAAAAAAAGCCTTGTTATAAAGGCCAAAAGGTTTTTACACTTATTTACTCAGGTAAAGTACTTTATTAGGGTTAGCTGTTGCCAGTGACTGCGTCCACGTAGACTGTAAACAATATATTGATATGGCTTATGATATTAGTCATAAAGAGTCATGGGCAACAGATAGTGATAATATAAATCCCTTTATCATATTGCTATTAGTAATTGTAAATCATTTTAACTTTAAAAAAAGGTAACTCTTTATGAATATAAGTCTCGAATCATGTTACATACATTTGAAATTTATTACATTGTGGAAATTTTAACGCGGATTCTAAAGGTAAAATATTTTATTAAATCGGTTTAGTAATTTCGGAACCTATTTAATTCAAACAAACAAACCAACAATAAAATCTTTCGTCTTTATAATATTAGTGATGATAACGATGATGATGATTATAAAATATAGCATAGGCTATATTTTTCATAATAAAATATAGCATAGGCTTATTAAAGTTGTTGCGTCGGGGGACCGCTTAGTAAAGGAAGAAATTAAAACGCAAGTAAGTTACCAAGGCAAATAAAGAAATTACGACTTTGAATCATATAGTCTAAATCCTCAATTACTAACTTCTTAAAATAGACACCATCGTCAACGTACGTACAACGGTCCCCCGACGCACGACGACTTTAAAAAGAACATAATAATATTATTTTTATTCTTTTTAGAGGTCTGTTTGTATGGGGGGGGGGGGGGGGTTTAAGATTAAGAGTGCTTAATTTTTGAACTGTGGAAAGTATCATTACTCTTTTAAATAAAACAGTGTTTAAGGGAAATCATTTTAGAGATTAATGAGAATTTCACTTTATCACTATTGCTAGCAATTATCGCAATGTGAGATAAGAACGTAAAATTGTAGTAGTACAAGAGTTAGGTTGAAATATATAAGCATAATAGTATGCAATGAGAGTATTCGTGAGAGAACTAAAGGTACATAGCTTACCGGATCTCAAGATAAAGTGTCAATAGGCCGGTTACGCATATCGCAAGACCGATGACCGTTAAAAAAGACGGAGACCGCATCTTGGCAAGCATATTGTAGAAAACCCGCTGGTCCGATGATTTGTGAAAGGTCACCGGTAAAATCTGGATGAGGATAGCAAAAAACAGCGGATATCTAGCACAAAATAGGGGAGAACTGTGTCCAACATTGGACCGCTATAAGTTAAAACGTATAATAGTTAAAAAAATATTATCCATAAAAGTACAGAATAATAAAATCAAAAAATATATTAAAATATAAATGTTATTCGTCAATAAATTTCGTATCACACGCATTTCCACGATTTAACAAGAAATTCGTAGAGTGATAAGAATAATAAAATATGGGATTGGATTGGTTTCGGTGACTAAAGGCGAGGTGCAAATCCTTTAAGTATTTATATCGTTACAAGGAGTAAGCCTAGTGACGTGTCTTACACTCCGTTAAATTTTATTGTGAGAGTAAATAGTATTTATAAATTAGAGTTTTCTTTAAATAAAATATGATATGTAAGTACATTTATATAATTATTACAGTTCAATATGTTTAATCATACCACTTATGACGAATATGAAAATACATATTCGTCATAAGTCATTCATAATATGAGGAAAATGGATTATTAAAGGCATCCAGCCTAATATAAGCAACAAATACTTTACATCCAGCCTCTTATCTCGTAAATTGAATTACATTATTATAACTAAAATATTCATTTTTAAATAAGGTCCATAAACGAAAAATAATACACTGTCTACTATTATTTAAAATAAGATGTATTTTTTTAAACGTTCTGTTAATTAAGTTGGATAAATGGAATTACATTTTCACTTTGGTAAATATATAATGTTATCTGAACTTCCTTCAAGCGTCTCATGGCTAATAATTTGCGTCTCGACTGGATCCCAATGGATTACCCAGTGTTTACTGGGTAATCCATTGGGATTACCCAGAGGTTCACATTTTAATATTTTTTTTAAATAAGATTTTATTGTTTTATAAATATATTTGATATATTATTCTAAAACTAACGTAAGCATCCAATACATAAAAACCAGCTGAAGATTATGGTTAAAAATTTTGCTTATGGATCTATCTCTCATATAAAAGAGAGTTTATATGATTAGGTCTATATTCTTTTAGTTTTTTTTTCCTTTATGTAGATTTTGTTTTTTATTTCTTATTTCTGTTCTCAACTACCAAATTTTTTTTTTTACACTATTTCACATTTTATCATGAGTATCTTCATTATATGTTATATAAGATTACATTTATATAATGAATATTACTATATTTATAATAATAATAATATAATAATAATATTAATAATACAGGACAAGTTACACACATTGATCTAACCCCTAAGTAAGCAAATTATTGCTTGTGGTAAGGGTGTTAGACAACGACACAAATACATAGAAATACACCTATAAAAACTCAAAATATATTTAATAAACGACCAAACCCAGAAATACAGATATCTATGCTCATCACATACATGCCTGTCCCTTTGTCGAGGATCGAAAACGAGCCCCATTGCGTCGCTATACGCTAGGCGTCTGCGCTAACCACTCGACCAATAATCTAATTTATGACATATTTACTATTAAAAGGAGAGCAAAGAAGAGAGTTATCAGACGATACGTGATCTTTGATTTTGTCACTACTTAAGGAAGTTCGTGATAGATCTTTGCAGTAGGCGTTTCAATTGTAGTAGGTGATTAGCCGAAAAACGATAAGGTTGTCTTTTGCGAGTAGCCGCTACCCTTACCCATGCATGGTCACATTCTGCAATGGATTAGAGGTACAGAATTGAATATTAATAAATAGTAATCGTAATCGCGACAACGTAGGCGCAGTTACTAGGATCACTGTAAGAAAAAGTCCGTAGTCCATCCAAATCTACTAACGTATAGATTCGTCGACTCGCTGATATTGTATGAAATGGGAATTTTATTCGCAGTAAATTTTCTATCAGATAATGAATAATATTAAAGTATTAAGAGTTTAATTCGTGGTGTTAAAACTATACTATTAACACCACGTTACTAGATTGATACAAAATTAACTAATTATATTATACTCAATACTTTCATTTATTGACCATTAGTCTTCGTTAAAAATATCGGTGGGGTTTTGTCTTTTCTATGTTGTGTTATATTTGCCACATATCTTCTCCTGTATCTTTGATATAATAGACAAAATTAAATATCTGCTTGCTTATGACTCTTTTCCACAGGAGATTATTTTCAATTCCCGTTGGATATTTTAACCTTTTACTATTTTAACTCCAAAGCGTGGAGTAGAACATTTATTAGTTTTTATTATTTCTTTCGATCTTAAAAATTGTAGAATGCTAATATCCATAACTGTTCTTAACTTTATCATAGAAAGGGGTATTTCTTCTTAAATTAAAATAATTTATTATTCTGAGAGCATAATATATTACCCATGATACATATTTTCTCCTAGAAAGCAGAAGAAAGAAGAAAAATAAGTTTTATTTTCTCTTAAAACTTATCAAAGTTTTAAGAGAAAATAAAACTTATTTTTCAATATTAGATTTTGTCAAATATTTTTATAGTGTGGGGGTCGAACACTCTACCTCCGTGATAGTTGGATCATAGCGCCAAACAATTGCACAATATTTTAAACACATATATTATTTTTACTTATCGAATGCAGAAATTACAAAGAAAATTGTTAACAAAATTGTGTAAATAAAGAGAAATGTGTTGAAGGTTAATAAAATATAATAAATAAATTTGCCAATTACATTTACTGACTTTACGTTCTTAATCGGCTTAACAGCTTCAAATGTGCAATTAATGGTTCTTTATCTGCAACACTCGTATATATTTTTAAACGAAATCAATTTTAGTATTCTTGGTCGACTAAGTATAGAAGTTTTTGTAGTTTCCTGTAAATGTTATTATACGAGGGAAGATTAACGGCTAAATTTTGTTTGGGTATGTAGCCCACGTTAGAATCCGACTACCGTTGGCGTGTCCTACCAACCTAAGTTTCGTAAGAGAACACTTAGACTTTAAAATATCGTAGATTCACCCTGCTAGATCCAGACAGTAGTATAAACGAGAAGAATCAACCGGTATTATAGCACGTACGAGAATAATGTGAAATAGTGACCCAGCGACAAACTGCCTTTGTCATCTAAAAAATTTGATAGATAGATAAATAAATGTACCTCATGAAGGTACAGGCACTATGCAGATGAGACTGGTATTCGAGAGGTCGTAATTTGGACTCCAGCTGTTTTTTTTCATTTATTTCTATCTATGAGTATTCATACCACAGAAAACATTTACCTCTTACAGCGGTTTCTAATATTCCAACTATTTAAAAAAAAACAATCAAATTTCACATAAGGAAATTTATTCCACAATCTTGATGATTGGTGGTAGAAAATCCTTTAAAACCCAACCTATTTATGATTGCAATACATCCAGGTAGTATAGTTGTGTTCAATGCAATAGTTAAAAATGGGTGCAGCAATAAGACTGGACCCTATAAGGACTAGCTGTTCTCGACATGGGGTTCTGAACACATTTTTCATTTTTGTTAATACAAAACTAGGTTAATGCTTGACTACATTCCACCTGATGGAGAGTGGAGACATAATCATAGGTGGTAAGGCGCATTAACCTTGAAACCTATTCACTCTTTTCTTGAAGACCAAACCGACATTGTATTTGGCCGGTAATACCGACGCAAGTAAGCTGTTCCAGTCCTTCGCTGTACGCACTAAAAAAGACGAAGCATAGCGCTTCGTTCGGACAGGTGGAGTGTCCGCATCGTAAGGATGGATATCTGCCATGCGTCGGAATGTCCGGTGATGGAGCGGGGACAAGGGAATTAGGTGTGATTCCTGCGCACGCTCAACAAAATGTAACCTATAAAAAACTGAGGGGCTAGCAATTCTACGCCTATTTTCAAGGCTGTGGAGATAGGTTTCAATCAGTTCAGGGTCACCTTTTTGCTTGCCTCACAATTGAGTCCAAAATCGCAAGATGAGACTTTGCGGCACCAGCAAATACGTGACCACAGTACTCCACATACGACCGGATCTGAGGTTTGTATAATACAAGTAGCTAGTGTAAAGTACTGTCTGACCTTTGCAAGAAAGGTAAGGTTTCCTGCTGCTCCTGCTCTGGACTCAATGAATCAACCAAAGTTTAGGTTCAAAGCTCTAAGCTTAACAACTGAAGCCGGTTACTGTATTACAAGGATATATTTTGGAAAGTAGGAGCCATGGTAAAAGGGTTCTTTTTGATGGTGAACGAACACATCTGCATTTTGGTGGCGTTGAATTTGACAAGATTGGCATTGCCCCATGCGGTGGCTGCCTTAAGTTTGTCATTCAAACGTTGCACCATGGCTTATCTTTCAGATTGTACTTCATCTCTACTAGCCTCGGGCTAGTACTAGGCTACTTGGCAGACATCTTTCTACAACTGTGCTATCGTCTGCATAGCCATAGAAACCGGGTTCCAGCAGATTGTTACTGTTCAGCAGAAAAAGAGTTGCAGAAAGAACAGAGCCCTGAGGCACTCCGGAATTTATTGTAAATGTTTCCGAGGAACATCCGTCGACAACTAATTGGAGGAATCTCTGGCTCCGAAAGTCTCTTACTTGCCAATCAAACCAGGAGATATACCAATCGCTGAAAGCTTGCTTAAAAAGCTCGCATGCCAGACCCTGTTAAATGCCTTCGAGACGTCCAGAGAAAAGGCGACCGCTTCTCCGTTCCTCTGGATGGCCTCGCCTAAAATGTGTGTAGCGTGCGCTAGAAGGTCCCTACCTATTTCAGTGAAACCCGTATTATCGGTCACTGAGGAGATCGTTATTTTCTAGGTACGCTAGAAGCTGCGAGTTCAACACATGCTCCATAATCTTGCAGAGTATATAGGTGTTTCAAATAGGCCTATAATTGGCAGAATCTGCCTTTTTGGGCACGGGTTGCACGTTGGCAAGCTTCCAGAATTTTGGCACTATTCCAGTCATGAAAGAGAGGCGATACAGACGTGTCAATACAGGAGACAACTCAGCTGCGCTTATCTGAAGCAGAATGGCTGGTATACCGTAATGGCCATCAGGACTGCTGGCTTGATTCACATCTAAACGACACAATACCTCTTTGTTTGTGATGCAGAATTCAGGCATCAAAATGCCGCAATGAGGAAAATGTGTTAGAGAAGTATTGCCAGTGTCTGGATGCAAATTATTAGCAAACAAAGAAGCAAATACATTCACTTTCTCTGTTGCTGTGTGGGCCAGGGATCTATCCGGCTTCAGCAGAGCAGGTAGTGGGGGTTGGCAGAAGTTCAACCTGATTGCTTTGGCAAGAGACGAGTAAGCTCGACTGCCAGTTGGTCTGACAGAGAGCCTTTCGCCATTTCAGCAGTCTCACCAAGATACTCAAATAATCTAGTTGTCTCCCGGTCACCGCTGTGTGAACAGTATATGCGGCTGCTCTGTCTCAAGGTGGTGGTGGACAGATAAGAGATCGGAGTGCAAGCCTCTGATAATAGGAAGGTGCATTTTGAGTGAGAAGGAGTACAACCGCCGCATAAACTTGTTATTTTTGTTGTACTTTTTCGTTTTTTTTTTTATCGAACCCGACGTCAAAACTGGTGATGTCATGCCACTGAGAGACTTGTTTGGAGACTTTCGTAGGTGGCTGACCCTCTTAAAATGGGGTCTTCGATAATCCAGATGGATTTTTATAATACGCCATCAAGTATAGTATTAGCTCATACTTAGGTGATCCTGTCGGAAAAATCTTATTAATGCTTGAAAGTTCGGCTACTTGAAACCATTAGGTCTCGAACTTTCAAGCAAGTTCAAGTTCAAGTTCGAGACTACTAAGTCTGATTGTTTCCATCATAGTTCAATGTATGCAGTATGCTCTGAATTTACCTGAGTTCTATGTCTTACTAAAATAAGAAGCAATCATCTTAAAATCAATTAGATAACATTTTTATATAAATGAAAAGATAAATTTGAAGGCCAGATATACTAAATTCTGAAGTATCTAAATGAAACTTTAAAGTAAACAGTCTTTATATCAGTATAACACTAATATAATTTAATTTTGAAAAAAACTTGTTTCAACAAACAAGTTCTTACTAATTATATAAATCAATAAAATTTCATAAAGGGTCGAAAAAGTAAATCAACCTGAGAATTATTTTTAAGTGCGCTGAATAAACCGTTTAAAGGTACATGAATATTATGTATAGTGCAGCTGCAAGCGCGCTTAACAAAAATATGGCATTTGCTGATAATGCTATTTTCGTCAGGGGTCAGATAAGTATATATTATGTTCGGACTAACTAGTGAGCAGCAACTCAGATTTGAATAACTATAAAGTAACGGCTTAAACTGGCGTATAATGAAATTTACATTTCAAATTTAAAATTTAAATCAAATCAAATTAAAATCAAGCCACTTACAAGTCACCAATTGTCAGAATTGACCATAACTTAAAAAACATTTCTATAAGAACTTTCCACTAATAGTAAAGAAACGTGGGAACATTTTTTAGACCAATTAAAAGTAATATTCTTTAACAATGTGTTGGGCACAATCAATTTGGCTGTGGTTGTTGTTTATCGAGGTTTATTACCGAGGAGCATCGGTAAAAGTGTAAGGGAATACTTTTCGGATATCAGGAATAGGCGTAAATCGAAATCAACATCCCATAGACAAGCCCAATTATATCACAAACTTTTGGTAATAAACAAAGTTACATTCCAAGAATAGGTTACATCCTAATTTTAATAGAGAAGGTGGTCGATGACTATTTAACACATTTGGACGCACTTTTTAAAAATATAAAACCTCATGAATCTGTGACCCCATTTGGGACCTCAAGGTTTTGTTAGTCTGTTCTGTGTGCATCCTGAACTCTATGACGGGAATCTTCAAAACCGTTTGAGTTACATGACGAATTAACTAACTCACTCTCAAACACACCATACATCTGTGACCGCATGTGGGACCTCAAGATACTGTTAGTGCGTTATGTGTGCGTCCTGAACTCTACGACTGGAATATTCGAAACCGTTGGAGGTAGATGACTAAATAATTAACTCACTGACATACACCTACATGTTGTTTTTCTATGAACACATTTAAATTAATTTAATTTGCATTAAAAACGTCGGGTCGGGTAAAATTAAAAGTTTGAAATGTAAATTTAATTATATGCTACAAGTAGTTTTGTTGTAATACAATTGACAAATACAACATATTTATTATAATCTTTCTGTCAATAACACTTAGTTAAAAATTTATAAAAAAAATATATATATATTATATATTTTGCTCTTTAGGGTAACCTTGACTATATTGCATATAATAATTTATACAACCTTATTTAATTTAATATATTATATAGGGTTATTTTTAATTAGTTCACCACGTCTTGCATGCAGCCTCTCTACATCAATCCTGACAACATTTGTTCTACAACTTTTTAAAATTAATTGTTTTTAAAATTTGAATAAGTAATTTTTTTTATTTTCGTGTTTTTTATCAAGATTTTTAAAAAGTCGTAGAACAAATATTGTTGGGATTTATGCAGAGAGGCTGCCTGCAAGAGGTGGTCAACAAATTACAAATAACCTTATATAATAAAAATATCATACATCTGCGTTATGAAAATACCGAATCTTAGATAAAACTTATGATATTAAATTGTTTTGTTTATATTATTATGGAAGCTTAGAATTAGTTTAACAAAAAGAAATGTTAACAATTAGTTTAAAAATCTTTTGATTATCATAAAATATCTTGGTGCAAGTTGGTGCAAGTAGCGTTGTATTTCAACTAAGGTAAGATTAAAAAGTATCTAGGATTCCTAGATTTAAGCTTTTAAATTATTAGCATAACAGCTGTTTAACGACTTTAATCCGCAAATGATTTGATTTACCCTATCCATGTTATTAAGTTCTTGTTTTATTATTCTTATAAAGTTAAGTTTCGTATTTTAATCTTTATTTGTTTCGTTTACTGATATTTTGGTATAAAACATACTCTTATTTACTACTACTTACTGTTTATTCTAAATAGTTTTACAATCATTTAAAAGAAATACACTTTTTTTGTTTTAATTATTGTATTATAATTTTCATTTAACTGAAAATTTAGTTTTATTGCCGATTTCCAAGAAACATAGATCAGGATAAATTCAGATTTGACCAAATATTTCTTAAGATCTTATGTTACGATCGGTTAAAACATAATGCGCTGTTTATATTTTGAGGGGTTACACTATATTAGTTACAAAACTTATAGTCAATTATTTTTTTTAACTTAAAGAGGATACAAACTGAACCCTCTTTTACACATACTATTCAGATACAGATTTTTGACGTACTCTTTTAGATATATGTACTATTAATTCTTTACTCATTTGAACAGTTATGAACAATTTCAATCAACTCAGAATAAAATTATTAGAATCGAGAACTACTTAAATTTTAAGCATAAATCCCCAACAAAATTTACAATTCTCTAGGTATGATTATATATTTTCACATAATATTTTGGTTATAATGAAGCCTTAGATAAAACAATTTATTAATAATAATTTTAACTGTATTACTCTAAAGGGAAATAAACTATTATCTTCATGGCTGAATATTATTTGATATTACATGCTCCACATTCTACGATACTTATATCATACTTCTATTATGACAAAGAGAGTAGAAAGACGACGACGACGAAGTAGTATAAGGAGATTATACATACGTGTTGAAGATTATGATAAATATTGAATTTGTGGGCAATAAAATATTGTTAAATATTTATTAAACAGCTGATTTGAATAATATAAAATAGTTTTCATTTAGACATTTGCAAACAAGTATTGGCCATAAATGTCCTATATTTATTCTGTTATGTTATAATTAACAAATATTCCTATTTCATTACCAAAAGAGTGTCCATTCTTTACTTTAGCTTAGAATAAATTACATCGTAGCATTTGTTTCAACACTGAATTAAAGAGAACCTTCGCATTAAACTGTCAAGTCACTAATGGCGCTGTTACTAACCTTCATTTAATTGTATAGTTGTAAATAAATAAATTTGATTGTTTATTCGTTAACAATGAACTAGTAATTGTGGACTAATATATTTTTAAACCTAAAATAAAAATAAAGAATAGTATTTATTAGGTTCAAGTTTTATTTTGAAGTTTTTACTTTAGGTCAAAGTATTTTTTATGAAACGTAAAAAACGATAGTAAACTAAAGTATTGTTTACAGTTATTTGTATCTTTGTAGTTTTATTTTATTTAACCATTAAAAGATTAAATCATTATAATATCTTTTTGAACTAAATAAGTGTTATATCGTTTCTTTCTTATGTTATTATGTTATAAGTATTTCGAAAGTATAGAACTAAATACAAACTTCCGAAATAACGAGACCATAATGAGTAAAAAAAACTCGTCCGATTAACAACTTTAATTACTTTTATAGATAATAATATTATTTTCACAAATTACTTGCAAATTTGCGTAATATTTATAAATTAGCAAATAATAGTTTAACATGTAATCCAAAATAATGTATGCCAATCTAAATATTTAGCAAAGATTTGCAAATAACCGTAAAAATAATTTATAATCCCTAATTGCAATTTTGGAATGTAAATATAAATTACAATTTAGTTAAAACAGTTCTGAAACATTTAAGGATACAAAAATGTCAATCATAAATAACTTAACGCAACATACAGTTGTCCGTATGTGAAACAATCTTGACGTAAATCTAATCCTATTCCTATGCTTCATTTGTCTATGTGATTTATTAATCGTAACATCAAATGAAACCTTAATAGGAAACTGTATTCTTTTAAAATTAAAAGGTGAATCTTTGGGAATCATTGGAAACCAAGGTATGAGCATCGTTTGACCAACTGCCAGTTACAAAAATAACTACTATCACATTATTACAAAGAAAATAATTCGGAGTTTGGTGCCTTTACACAAATATGGTGGTTTAAGGTTTCTAAGCAAAATAGTTGGAATACCAGTTTTAATTTTAAGCAAGGCTGTTGAAGACCACTCGGATTTAGGGAATAAGAAACTCTTGTGGATAATGTAACGTATCTTCTTGATCCATTACACTACCCTGGAAGCTTACTTAGAATTTTGTCATTAATTTTGTCAATACTTCCATTTCTTGCCACCAATATTGCCCTTTGACTCATCCGTTGATAATCTTTTTGTTGTAATTGCACTCCATCTGGGTAACTTTTTCACTTAAATCATGATCAATATGAATTTTTGTTTTCACAATGAAAACTTTGCCGTCTCTTATTATAGCGAAAAAATTCAGTGATTCCACCCATTAAGAGATTAAGAGATCTTTGTAATTAAAAATAGACTTCTTAAACTTCTGATGGATATTGAAGGTCCTATATTCTACACGGACAATATTACAATATCTAAAATATACAAAATTGATTCAATATAATATGTTGCACTTATAGTTTTAAGAATAATTTCTCTATTTAAATAAACACAAGTGAAGACGATAACCTCTTTTTGTATTTTATATACAGAGAACGTTTAGTAAATCCTTTGGAGACGTGTCTGGCTCTAGAGGACCCGTGTGGAGAAAATAAAAAAGTACAAACAAATCTTTTATGTTTATTCCCGGAGATGCGGTGGACTTACTTATGGCGTAAAATTGTCTCTCATTTGTACGAATAAATAATAATAGCAATGTTATTTCTCACAAGAAAATGAAATATTGTGCGTAATTAACCATTAAATTTAAATGAAAATATTACATTACTAATATATTAAATGGAATTTACTGAATTCATATATATAATAATTATGATGATATACATGAGCTTAGATTACTATTTCTTTACGCCCTTCAAGTTAGTTAATGTCGTTAGTATTGTTGTTCTGAGGAGAGGTTTTTTGAAATTAGTGTAACACTTTTAAATTAATAAAAAACATTTGTTACTCATAATGTAAAATAGAAATCCATTATCCATTATCCATTTTAGTTTAACATATAAGTAATTAACCTTTTTAGCTTTATAATTTTACTACGACATGTAAATTGAAAGCTGATCTGTGAAATAATAAACAAGTATATAATAATAAAAAGAGCATAGCTTACTCTTTGTAACGGCAGAGTACAGATTTAATAGCGCATTACGAATTTACTTCTTAACTTTTGTTAGAACCTGGGCCTAAGTCACTAACTTCGTGCAGAATTCAGTCTCAACCATGTGCAAACAAAACATGTAAACTCTCAGTAAAATCATCACGACAGATCATTCTAGATCGCTTAAGATAATCTATGAATTAATTTGTTAATTTCTATAACTTGATTATGTGAATAAAACAAAACTAAATAGTATCCCGCTTGACTAAGAAGGCATTCAGTAGTTGGTCTAATAAATATAGTGTTTTACAATACAATCTTTTATATAATACTAGCTCTTGTCCGCGGCTTTGCATGCCTTAAATTCGTAGTGTATACGTAATTAGGTAGTGATACAATCAAAATTACGACACCAGCAGACATCGGTCACTGTCAAAAATCTTTTTAAAGTTTTTAATAAGGATACAATATTAGATATCGTATTTTTTTATTCCTCTCTTGTTTTGACTTAAACGCCTATTTAAATATAATAAACAGAGTAGCTAATACCCATTCTAACCATATATCACACATAGATTTTCATTGAACATAATCAAAATATGACCATGTAAACTTAAGGAATTCTGAGCTACACAATCGACGTTATTTTGACCATCAACTTGCATTTTATTAAAATAGAAATATATATTTTGAAAGCTAAATAATATATATAAGAAATTGAGTTAACAATGCTATGCATTAACAAAATTTTCAATACTGAACATTCATAAAAACCATTTTAGAGACGGTTTGCACGGTTTTATACCGTAGTATACCGTAGACGATTGAACCGCCCCAAACGCGATGACCCTTTATTTTAAATCTGTAATATCTTCAAAATATTAATTTAAATTACATGCTGTAAAGGGCTATATTGTTTAATGTTAAATGAAAAAATATTTAATTAATAATCATTACTTAATTAGATAAGGATTAAGGCTATATTGCTAATCGCTTCGTAAATAAGCCACTATTTCTCGTAAAAAGTAAAGGATAAATGTTGGCTATTGTGGGTTTTCCCTAAAAGATAAGCATATACCATTGCGGACTTTCTTGTAGAACTTTTTAAGGTATACAATACTTAGTACATTGTTTTGATCTATATCGTAACGTTCAGGCAGCGTTTGCATTGTAAGCGCTAAACAATATGTTTGTTTTTACGACTTCGCGTTAGAAATCTTGAAATTATCAGTAGTTCTCTAATATATTAAGCATGTTATTATACATATAAACCTTCCTCTTAAATCATTCTATCTGTTAAAAAAATCATTAAAATCCGTTGTGTAGTTTTAAAGATCTAAGCATACATACAGACATAATAACAGACGCAGAAAACGATTTTGCTTTACACTATATAATGATAAAAGTATATATGACTTTTAAAATTCAGGGTCAGATTATGAATAGCCTTAACAGTTGGCTTTAAACTTTAAAGAAATGATGCTTTGATAGTCAATCTTGAAAGTTAATTGAAAAAGTTAAAAAGTTTTTTGACTTGATTCGATAATTCGTTAGATGGGCCAATCAATTAAGCGAATTGATCAGATAGACTAAAGTAGACCTAACAATACCTATAAAACCTCGATGCGCCTCAAATGATTGATAGAAATTATCGAACTTTAATTTTAAAAGGTTAAAGTTTTAGAATCTAGCGTGATATGTTTTTTAAAGATTTTAATTACATAACAAAATATTATATACATTTTACAGTTTTGTGCTTAATATTTAGTTCGATCAGGCAAAGTAACTGAAAGGTATTGCAACATTTATTTGGAGGCGGTAAGAATCGCGAAACACTTATTAATAGATTGTACTTTTAGATAGAGGTCAACACTCGCGTCGCCACGATAAGGTATTGATAGTCGCCACGATAGAAATCATACGGGAAGCGGTTAGTCTTTCAGTGCGGAAGGGTATAACGACCACCTAATGATCGGTATAGTTTGTAATAAAAGGCTCCTCAAAAAAATCAATACTGAAGCCTTTTTCTATTTTAGACGCGGCTTGATTCGACTTTTTTGATAGACACCTGTGAAAAGCAATATAAAATTATTGGTGTTTCGTCATCCAGATTTGACTTTTCCTATATCCAAAATATTTAAGGCGCGTGATACTTGTGTAGCTTACGACACATTTAAGCTTAATAAGTATTACGAAGTAACCAAAGAACTATCCAGAAATAAATTTATAGTTAGTTTATACGAGTTAGAAGCGGGAGTGAGAGGTATAACAGCAAAATCTCTTTTAAACTTACTAAGAGACCTTGGCTTTTCTAGAACTGGCATCGGTTAATTCCTAGAACGTATTTTAAAGACGTCAATAGTAGGTTCATTCAAAATTGGGTAAGTTGAGAAAGAAGTGTGGACCGTGAAGGTGAGCGTGAGCGTCATAAAGGGAAGACTTCAATGTATACAGTAAGCGTAAATACATAATAGTTTTCACTATCTTAAAATACTGTTACTGCAAAGAAGAAATTACTGTTTAAAATAAGTTCTTAAATATAACATTCAATAATTCAATATTCAAACAAAATAAGCTGCTTAAAACTTAAAAAGATCTTAGTTACTATTAAGTATGTGTATAAAATATATGAAAGTCTAACGAAGTATTGTTTTATTTCATCCTTAAGATATTATTATATTTTTTTGTGACAATCAGACAAGTAAAACAAGCTTTTGTGGGCTTATTATGTTAATCAGAAAATAGAAAATCATTAACTGTTGCACAAAGTGTGTCTGTGTCTGGGTTTAGTCAGTGTTTGTAGTTTATATGGATTAAGGACGCAAATTTAAAGTTAGCAAATCGCTCCACACAGATAAATTTCACGTACGCATGTATAGTGGTTATATTATTGATGTATAAGTATGTACATATTAAACATTGAATTAAATTATACATTATTATATGATAAAAGTATTAGTATAATAATAAAAGGGGAATACCGAATTCACTAGTTTTAGGTGAATACCAAAGTATTCATCTAAAAATAGCGGAATAGATAAAAAAAGAAGGTCCAAGTAAAACAAACAGGTAATTCTGGATATGCTGGAGTTAATAATATGCATAATGCAGCGAATAAAGCTTTGTGCGCCGAGTATGTGCTTGTTTTGTTGCTTCTGATAAGATATTACTGTCAGACTTGATGGAATGATCTGACCGTACCCTGATGGATGGGTGCCAGTGGATCTCCTAGATGAATAGAGCTGGGTGCGCCGTGTATGGCCTCATTTTGTGGCTTTTGATCAGATCTTACCACCAGACTTGATGGAGTGATCTAAAGGTACATTGATGGATGGATGCTAGTGGATTTCCACGTCGAATAGAGATGGGTGCGCCGAGTATGGGCTTCTACTGTTGCTTTTGATAATTTTAGGCATAGTCGTAAACGTGTCCTTAACTTCTCGCTAACCTCATTCCACTTTTCATCATTGATTAATCTTTACAGATTTTATGTTGTATCTTTGTTTTATTTATCTTAAAATATTAATTAATGGTTTGCTTTTCATGAAATATATACCATAACCACTTTTGATATCCATTTAATAGCTAAGTGACTATTAAATGTGACAAAGATAATTATTATTTTGTTAAAAAAAAAATGTTAATATCCTCCACGGAGTTTTTTTTTTTTTTTTTTTATACAAAACAAGGTTAATGCTGGACTACATTCCACCTGATGGAAAGTGAAATGTAGTCTTAGGTGGTAAAGCGCATTAACCTAGAAGCCTATTCACTCTCCTCTTGAAGACACCCACATTATATTTTGCCGGAAATACCGACGCCGGCAGATTGTTCCAGTCCTTCGCTGTACGCACTAAAAAAGATGAAGCATAGCGCTTCGTTCGGACAGGTGGAATGTCCACAACAAAAGGATGAAAACCTGCCGTGCGTCGGGTCGTCCGGTGATGGAAGGGGGATGGGGGAATTAGGTCGTGCAATTCCTGCGCACACTCACCAAAATGTATCCTATAGAATACTGAGAGGCTGGCAATTCTACGCCTGTGTTCAAGGCTGTGGAGTTTGTCGTCAACCAATTTAGGGTCGCCAATAAGCCTCTTTGCTCGCCTCTCAATTGAGTCCAGAACCGCAAGATGAGTCTTTGCGGCACCAGCAAATATGTGGCCACAATACTCTACACACGACCGGATCTGTGCTTTGTATAACACAAGAAGCTGTCCCGGTGTAAAGTACTGTCGCACCTTCGCAAGTACGGCAAGCTTTCCTGCAGCTGCTCTTGCTCTGGACTCAATGTACCGACCAAAGTTGAGGTTCGAGGAGATCTCTAAGCCTAACACTGAAGCCAGTCACTGTATTCCAAGGATACATTCTGGAAAGTAGGAGCCAAGGTGAAGGGGCTCCTTTTGGCGGTGAACAAACACGTCTGCGTTTTGGTGGCGTTGAATTTGACAAGATTGGCATTGCCCCATGCGGAGACTGCCTGAAGTTTGTCATTCAAACGTTGCACCATGGCTTCTCTTTCAGATTGTACTTCATCTCTACTAGCTCGAGAACTTGGCAGATATCTTTCTACAACTGTGCTGTCGTCTGCATACCCATAGATACCGGGCTTCAGCAGATCGTTAATGTGCAGCAGAAAAAGAGTTGCAGAAAGAACGGACCCCTGAGGTACTCCGGAATTTATTGTCAAGGGTTCCGAAGAACACCCGTCGACAACAACACGGAGAGATCTCCGGCTCAAAAAGTCCGTTATCCAGCCAATCAGACCAGGAGATATACCGTACGCTGAAAGCTTGCTTAAAAGGCTCACATGCCAGACCCTGTCAAAAGCCTTCGAGACGTCCAGAGAGACGGCGACCGCTTCTCCGTTCCTCTCGATGGCTTCGCCTAAAATGTGTGTTGCGTACGCTAGAAGGTCCCCAGTGGACCTATTTCGGCGAAATCCGTACTGTCGGTCACTGAGGAGATCGTTACCTTCTACGTACGCTAGAAGCCGCGAGTTCAATACACGCTCCATAATCTTGCAGAGTATGGAGGTGATTGAAATGGGCCTATAATTGGCAGGATCGGCACGGCTGCCTTTTTTGGGCACGGGTTGCACGTTGGCAAGCTTCCAGGATTCCGGCACTTTTCCAGTCTTGAAAGAGAGGCGATACAGACGTGTCAATACAGGAGACAACTCAGCTGCACATGTCTTGAGCAGAATGGCTGGTATACCATCAGGACCACTGGCTTTATTCACATCTAAACGACACAATGTTCTCCATACCTCTTTGTTAGTGATGCGGATTTCAGGCATCGAAATACCGCAGTGAGGAAGATGTTCTGGAGAAGCATTGCCAGTGTCTAGATGCGAATTCTCAGCAAACAGAGAAGCAAATATATTCGCTTTCTCTGTTGCTGTGTGGGCCAGGGATCCATCAGGCTTCAGCAGAGCAGGCAGTGAGGGTTGGCAGAAGTTCGACTCGATCGCTTTGGCAAGAGACCAGAAAGCTCGACTGCCAGTTGGTCTGACAGAGAGCTTTTCGCCATTCTTAACGATCCGATCAAGACGAGCCTTCCGCAATGCCTTTTTATAGGACTTGGCAGCTTGGTTAAAGGCTCTCTTCTTTGTACTTACATCCGGAGTTTTGCGGCTTCGAGCATCAGCCCAAATGAGGTATGCCGAATGTTTTCGGTCATGTGCATGACGACATTCGGCATTAAACCATGGGCGAGCTTTGCCACCGATGGGTACGTCAGCAAAAGGAATAAAATACTCCATTGCCTGATGCACCACATCGGTTATAGCATCCGCGCAACTCGACGGATCCAAAGAAGAGAAGCAGACCTGCCGCCAAGGATAAGACGCAAAAAAGTGCCGCATCTCATCCCAATCTGCTGACTTGTATTTCCATACTCGCCTAACACCATGTGGTTCGAAAGCTGGTGGGGAATATGTAAATACAGATTTCACCAGACAGTGATCGGAGGTTCCCAAGGGGGACGTGACCTCTACACGATACCTGTCCGGATCAGTTGTCAGCAGAAGGTCCAGGCAATTTGCTGTATGGCCTACCACATCTGGTACCCTTGTCGCTTGCCTCACCAGCTGAAAGAGGTCCAAGGACAACGCAAAGTTCCGCGCTTCTCTTCCAGCATGGTCGGTCTTCTGGTACGGGAACAGCCAGTCCTGATGACAGGCATTAAAGTCCCCCAGAAAGACGAGCTGCGCCGAAGGGTACTGATACAGAGCCATATCTGCAGCCTCACTGAGATACTCAAATAAACGAGTTGTCTCCTGGTCACCGCTGTGCGAACGGTAGACACAGGAATACAGGATTTTTTCGTTTCCTGTGTCCACTAAAACCCATAGGGAAGAAAAAGTGGGGTCTTCAAGGTGACCGAGACGCTGAACACAGAGGTCATTCCGCGCGTACACACTGACTCCGGCCCGTGAGCGAAAGTTGTGCTCTAACGAGTAACCGGGATAATCCAAGTATGCAGCGCTCAAAGGACATTGTATCTGCGTCTCCGTCAATAAGAGCAAGTGCGGCTGCTCTGTCTCCAGGTGGTGGTGGACAGCTAAAAGATTAGAGTGCAAACCCCTGATGTTAGTGAGGTGCACTTTATATGAGGAGGAGTGCAACCGCTGTGTAACCTTGTTCCTTTTTCTTAACTTTTTCATAAAAAAAAATAAATATAAAAGTGAATAGGGATGGGAAATGGCAGTTGAACGAGACGGCACGTATCGAACCCGACGTCGAAATTGTGATGTCTTGCCACTGGGAGGCTAGTCTGGAGACTGCGGGGACGCCCGAACCCCCCCAGGGATCGCCATCGGGCCTCCTCGTCTGGTCGCCAACCAGCACGATGGAGCCACCCTGGGATTTTTCACAGCTGGCGGGGCAGCCTTTCGTGGGTGGCTAACCCACTAATTGGGCCCCCAACTATCTGCGGGCGGCCAGCGGAAAGCCGTCGCTTCGGATCCCGCTACCCTCCTCGACTAGACACCCGACAAAACAAACACCAACCCGACGTCAGACCGGTTCGCCAACGCACCGCAACTGTTCAGACCCATTTCCCATAAACGGCTTCATCGAGCAACGTGCCGGAACACGACTAGGTCGCTTTGCGGCACGATTCTGCCCGATGGGTGGTAACTTTGCCGGCGACCGGATGTTATGATCTACCACCAAGATTATGATCTACCACCAAGAAAAACAAACTAAAAAAATAACTCTGTAATTTTAATATTTACTTCAATATATATTTACTTTACTGCGATATTTTTGTTATACTGATCTATTACCTCCAAAATATAACCAATTGACAAGGAAGCAATGTAATTGAAATCATTAATAATCATTAAGCAATTGTATTCAATTGAGAATAGTAGGCACGCCTCAGCTGTTGACGTTAGATTAATCTGGCCAAAAATTTATCGGCATGCCATCTGCCAACTACTATTAGCTGTAACAATATAATATGAAGAATAGGAGAGCATAGTACATTAATCAATATTATGTTCTTAAAAATAGCAACTTATTTATGTCATGAATATTGATAAAAATATTAATAAACTTTATCTGTGCATAAGATTCTGTTGAGAAATTGATTAAAATCATAAGGGTTAACTAAATAAATTTAACTAATAATAATTCAATTTATTTATTCAAAAATACATAGACCAAAAATCAGCATAGTATTTATAGTTATAATATATATTATAGTTCTATCTTTACAATATATGAACTGTAAATTACTACTATTAATTATAATATTCTTATTTGTAGGCTGTAATTTTTTTCTGAGTTTTATAGGTTCTGCCATAGCTTGAAATGCCATAACTTATAGAAGAATCCACTCTTCATACTCCATAGGACCTAAATCTGACCCTTAAGCTGTTCCTTTGGTAGTGACAATTAGTTCGTTATACGTATGTGCTATATACATGCCGCATTTTATTTATTTTCATGATAATTTTTAAGCAACTCAATGCAGGGCCTTCTATAAGATTTTGCTGAATTTTGTTATAGACTAAGTATTTTTCATTTATTTTCATGGATGCTCGTGCAAAATATATGTATGGCTAGTGCAAGAACTACATTACTAATGAATTCATTGAGCCTCTTTAATAAATAAGTGGGTTCAAAATGGTTTATTTATGTTTTTTTAACTTTATTTAAATGAAAGCTGATTAAGCATAAGGTAAAAGCGACACTAAGCAAGGTAAGGAGTTTGGTATTCGTGTATAATACAAGTAATTAATTTTGAATTTATTACAATTTTTATTTATTCTGGATATAAACAAATTAAATTTTATTTTGTTTATAACTCTATATACTTTTTTATACCAGGTTTACTGTTTTATTAAAAATAAAACAATTTCAAAACAACATTAAAAACATTTTCAAGTGTGAATGGATAAAATCTAAGTAATAAATAAGTTAATATTAATTAGTTTATTTTAGTTTTTAAAACAATAGGAAGAGACGCAGTTTCTTTGGATTTATGTAAATACATGATATACGACATGTTTATATTACTAGAAAAAGTAGTATTGGTTAAACAAAATTGTTAAACATATTTCTCCGAATCAGTACTTTATTTAGTAAATTTAAATAAAAATAAACTAAAATAACGCTACTACGTTTTTCTCACAGAACAGGTTAAAAAATATTTAATATATAGATGATATACGACGTTTTCAGTCCGTTAGAGTGTGATTTAAACATTTAATTAAAGCTTTCCGTCGTTCTACTGCGAACTGGAATGACTTCGACGAAGTGGAGCAAGCAAAGTGTAAACAAGATATTAAATCGGTTCTTAGTAAACTGGGTGATTGTATTAGTTGTTTAATGCTTCGTTATTTATTTTAATCATTAGTTTGTTTTATATTGTAAGCTAAGTTTAATCTATCTATTAGTCAAACTATTATTTGATTTTTGGATAAGTGATATATAAATTTAGATATAGAAAGTCTGAATAATCTTATGAATTTTAAATATCAATTAAAAAAATCCTTATTTGGGCAAGAGAAGATGGTTGGAATCTCTATAAAATTTTACGGTTTAAATGTCATAAAAATATAAGATCTTCTGTAAGCACATTTTGAGACCTAAATATAATGGAATGCACAATGATATTTTTAAACATTAATTTCGATAGTGGCACCTTATCAATGTTTATCTATACTGCAAAGTTAGAAACATTGATTAGGATCTTCGTAAGAAACCTAATAGATGTCGCCACCGTCCCGATAAAGACGATCACATAAAGAAAGCTTAATTCACCGAGGCGGACAGCGATACGGTGGCTCAGTTGGTAGAGCGACGGGACGGTTTCCCAGTAGTCGCGGGTTCGAATCCCTGCCCGTGTCGGTTTATTTTTCATTTTATATTTATATAAATTTAAATAAGCTTAACATGGCTATACATGTTTATAGATATTTTCAAACTTAATTTCGGTTTAATATTAACCTAGTAATTTATCTTTAATATGCGAAAAGCAAGGCTCTGCCTTGTGCTTACATTTAATATTGTCTTGGCTGATTAATATCCTTACTTACTATATCACTTCTTTGTAATTTTTTTAAACACTACTTTTGATAGTTAACTCTGAAAAGGCATGACTAAGTGATGTCAATCTTTGCCTTTTGACTACGCACATTCTCATTCTATCACCTGGTGTTATTGCCACAAAAATATATGAGGAACAACTCCTTTCCTCAAACTTAGATTAAATTTTTCTCCTTGTTGTTTCGTTATACATAATATATTCAATATTATTAGCGGTATCTTCCTTAACCTGAAATAAATCGACAACCATAAAAATTTCGTAAAACCAAAAAAGAATACGGTTTTTATAGAAAGTTATACTGAACTTTTCTAAACTAGGTCAAGTTTTTTAAACTCAAATTTTCTTTATGTCCAATAGCTAATGCAACTTACTATAAATTTAAACTATTAAATTAAACTTTTTATAAATAAAGTATACTTACGTTAAATTGATCTTCACAACAATATAAACTCAATTTAAGACATATATTATCCCTTTTAATTACCATAGACCATTATTTTTGTATTTTCGCATCTCTTGGAATATTAAAAACACTTTGTCGGGTGTTTTTCTAATACTATTTTTGCACTCCGGTACTATACAATACTTGTAAGATGGTTTTTATCTTCTTCCATTACTTGTAAATCACTTAAAACTTAAAATATGTATGGAGTAAAGAAAAAGTTCATAGTAAACATTGACTGGACGTTCATTTGACGTCACGCAGGGCGCGCGCAAAATGAAGGTGTTTGAACGGCTCAAATTTACTCAATGTTTTAATTTTCGATTTGAAAAAAAACTAGAATCTTTTCAATCCTATTTATATTTTTTCCTACGATATAGAGAGGTAAATGATTAATTTACGTCAAAAAACAGAACCTGAATATTAACTTTTGTAATAAAAAAATATGAAATTATTAATATAAACTAATATGCTAATGAATAATATTTGTATACTATTTTTGTATAATATTTCGCCGATAATTTATAATTAATGTAAATAAAATGAATAACTAAATTAAAAAGTGTTAATCAAAAAACTCATGAATTATTGTCCCGCTACCTAGCGGTTTCACTTTGTACAGATATGTTTATATAACAGATGTAGTTATGTTTCCCTCAGCTATAAATAGATGGCGTTGTTACAAAACATTATGAGTATATTTGATCTCAAATTTGTATTATTATTTTCATTTAAACTGTCTTATTTGCAAATTGATTCTAAAAGAACAAACTCCAATATCAAATAAATAATAAAGAACTACTAAGCAATTTAATATAGTACAAAAAGTAATAATGATAGGAATGAAAATATCTTGCTTGCTTTCTATAAGAGAGAGAGAGAGAGAGATAGCAAAACATGTCGTGCCAACTTTTGGTAAGAATTCTTACCGTCTAGCCCCCTTCCACAACGCGCGATAAGGAACTACGTTCCAAAAAAACTCCCCGATACAAAATACCTCGAAAAACTTAAAAAATAATATTATTATGTACTTATTTAAGTCGTTGCGTCAAGGATCCGTTGTAAGTAACTTGACTATGGTGTCTATTTTACGTTGCCGTATTGAAGTTGCCGCAACTAATTAATAAGAACTTAGACTATTCGATTTGATATAGTTATTTCGTTATAAACCTTGTTGAATTACTTGCATTACGATTTCTTCTATAATTTAGCGGTCCCCCGACTCAACGACTTCAATAAGTATAAAACAATATTGTTATTATTCTTTTAGGGGTCATTTCGTTTTTTTTTTATTTTCAACTATTTTTTTAGGCTTCTATGTTTATTGTACTAAATAAACCTACGAATACAGTGATTTCCTTTTGTATAGGTTTTTACTCTCAATTACATAAGAACCTTTTACTAGCACCAAAAAGAGCTCTATATTTTGGAGACGAATGCCTTTATTTCTACTAGTTAAAGACCATCTCGATGGACCAGGCTTTTGATTAAAAAAAAATCGCATTCAAATCCGTTCATTCGTTTGCTTTGATAGATACACTGATACACAGATACACACGTTAAACTTATTACGCCCCTCGCTTTTTGGGTCCGGAGTTCAAAATATAAGAAAACATTTTGCTACAAGATACAACGTTTTTATTTATTTTTCTTAAAAGATATGTTTTGGATTAAATAAAACATACAATGTTTTATTTAAAAGTATGAAAAGGAATAAAATAAGGAGATTTATTTGAAAGCGTAGTCATCGTTTAATGATTTTGTAAAATACGGTAAAATTTCGTTAATACCAACAAAAAAAAACATATTTCAGACACGGAAGCTTACTAATAAGCGTATTTGTGTCATGCGAGCAAGATCTTGATTTTAAGGGGCTGAATAAAAATTGACAGACTTAACTTTGATAAAACAAGTTAATCTACAAACACTTTAATTTATCCGTATTGTAATAAATTTATTGTATTTATGTCTTCTAGTATTAAAAAAGATGTTGCAATAACCTTGACTGTATTAAAGACTAGACTTGAGCTAAATTACTCATATGATTGTCGATGAACGCACGTCTTTAGAATGCGTGATTGATCTTAGAATACTTAGAATATAATAGCGTCTTTAGAATACTTGATTCCTTTGCTTCTTTCTGCAAATACAGGCTATATTACTAATTTTGATTAATGCTAGATTTAACTTTTTTCTATTTTATTTTTTCTGCGCTAGGCTTATGAATTAAGAGTATTTTAAGAGCCATTCGTTTCATACAGTTTTACAAGACTATTTCAAACAGCATTTCATAATACAGAGCGGATTCATTTACTTTAATCTGAGCTGAAGCATCCCAAAGCCATTAAAGCTTATTTCAATTTTACATGAAATCAAAATTCCAAAGCATAAGAAACGATGCTGACATAGTTTCCAAATGAGAGCTACAACTCGAACAGGGATTATAATTATATTATATGAACCAGCTTTGTTGTTTGTGATTAGTAAATTTTTCATAAATGATGTAATTAATTAATAAAAACCATTTACTTTCTTAAGAGTCAATTGTTTATTGGTAACATTATGTACATTGAAAATATTTATATTAAAAAACCCCAAAAGTACAAAAGTTACTTTTTTAAATATGAAATAGACAAAACCCCTAAGAAAATAATTATGAGTCTGTTATTTTACTTTTTTTGGAAATATGTTAATATATTTTTTAAATTATAATGCCTTAACCAAGAAACAAATTTAAGGATGCATTTTTACATTTTTAGTAAAAAATGGACTCAAAAAATTTAATTTTCTCTAATACAGCATAACTATGTTTTTAATAAAATTTTAAGATATACTTCTTTTAATTTGTAATATATTTACTGTTTACGTAAATACTTATCATTATGTTGTGCATACTCTTTCCTAACACTTTTCACTTTAACATTCCATTATTTTATTAATCTTACTTATTTTTAACATTACATACTCTCCTTGAGATAAATGCAGGCTCTTTGTACTGAAATCTTATTTCCGTTTGATTTTCTCTATTATTGAAATGCTTATTGCTTATAAGAACAAAGTCTGCGAGGAATGTCTCAAAGAAAATTTTATCACATATAAAAAAAACGGCTCTATGACACTTGAATTACATTTTAGGTTTAATCAAAAGATCTTAAAGTTACATTTATTCGGTTGAACGATTAATTTACACTTTAATTCAATTCCAATATGATAATAACTTAAAATCAGCATTTCGCAATAATACTTGCAACTAAATTATTACAAATTTACTGCATGGAATATAACAATAGTTTTACAAAATCTGGGAGCAGGGTTATGCTCCACCAAGTCGATCGCATAGCAAACACTGCCGTACCATCGTATTGACACCGTGCCGTACTATTATAGTGTACAGAATCAAAAACGGTATGTTCTGGGAATAAATTGTATTATATTCCGAATAACTAGTAATCTTCGCAATTTGTTTGTTGTTGTAGATTAATTTTATTTAATCAACCTACTGTAGTACTGTAAGTTATTACTTGCTGTAGCATCGGGAGTCGGGATACTCTTCTTCTTCAAATATGACGAAGGGTCTGCTGGCTGGCTCTTGCATTTAAGGTTTGCAAGTGATCACTGATAGTGATTCAAAATAGAAAAATAAAAAATAAACATTACAAAATGTTTTTAGTGGGATTAACATTTGCAGAACCATTCATTTTGTGTTTCATTGATCTCCTAAAATGTTATATTCGCAGTTACCTTTCATGGGCTTAAAATTTAAATGTATAATTCGGTGTAGGCTGAAATGTATTGTTTCTTATCCTTTCTTTCGAAGATCAGTTTCGTTTAGCAACAGTCTTCTCCAATCGCTCATCATTCCACTTATTGGGTAATCTTCTTTCTTTCTTTTATTTTATTTTGGGTAACAGCTCTAACAGCTCAATATTTTGCTTCATTTAACATGGTATTTTATCTTATGAACCGTCCTTTTCGTAGATGATTTTCGAAAGTTTTCTGCTCTGCAACAATACACAGTATTTCTTGTGTTGTCATCCGCATAACAACAAATGTTGGAAAATTGTTATTCTAGTCTGTTGCTGTTTGTTTGTTTCGTGCCTACTGATAAAAGAACAAAGAAATGTACCGAGCTGTCAACTAACGGATGACAAAATTCAAATTTCTTAAATCCCGGGGAGTATTTTGTTTTACTTTTAATATAAATCACTTACATTATACTCCAAACTACTCATTTTATAGTGAGTTACGTTCATCCACACACTCTGGCACCGTTATTGGCTCTCTTTACTTGACTAGTTGGAAGTAAAGTTGAAAACAAAAACATTGGCCACATACAAAACCATTACTTTTATTCTACTTTACATATATACATAAAATAAGCATTCTGAAACTGATCTATTTACATCTAAGAGATTATTTGTACCCAGGTTTAACAATGGAAAGAGTAGTTGCAAAGTTTTTGTTATATATTTTTATAATGATATATATGTACTACAAGCAAGTATTTGTGTGTAGTTTTTAATAAATATGTTTATTATAACTACGCCACCTACCACTATTTCATATTTATTTTCCTAACCCTAAGTTCGTTTGGAAGAAATCGCCGATAGGCGATAAGGCCGCCTTTTGTACTTTACAATGTATTTTCTTTATATGTATTACTTTGTATTTTTCTTATATATTGTGGTGTGCAAAAAAGAGTATAAATAAAAAATAAAATAAAGCCAGACGCTTTCAGTCGCAGATGTTGTGCGACACTGGTATTTAATGTGCACTACTCTCCGTATATTACAGGCTATATTCGATTATTATAAAATGTCAAGTTAAAAGTTCTTCTCGTATTAGATGCCAATTTATCAATAAAAATACCATGAATTTATATTCTCAATACAAAGTGAAGAGTAGAAATTGAACCAGAAACTTCAATAGAAGTTTGAGCAAAGCCAAATATAGGATCGCTTTGAGTTTCAGTTTGTATAAGATAAATAGGAATTACAAATCAGAAATCTTGTCTTAGTAACTTTAAATTTTGATCAAATACAACTTACAATTACTAGAACATATACAATAAATATTAAAGCTGATTCTGAAAATAAATGTATTATAGATAATATATAAAAAAAAAGTTTTGTCGTGTGCATATTGTATTTATACATTAATTAATGTGATGTGTTGTATTTTTTTATCTTATCTTTATAACTCAAGAAAATAAATATAATTAAAACCATACTTTAGACATACATTCCTTTCGAAAGCAAAAGACCTCGATTGATTGATATTACTTTATAGTAATCTTACCATAAAGTAATATTTACATCTGTTAGGATATCGTCGATCTGTCCTTTTCTGCTTTATTCCATTATTGTCGGATGTTCTTGAAAAGCTATGTGATGAATAAGACAACAAGTGCCCTCTTATTCTCATTAAAGTGTTTTTATAATAATACTACGCCACTTATCTGGCGAGAAAAGAACTGCCTTAAAGGCTACCCCTGCCGTGCACAAAAATTAAGTACTTATTTGATAAAAATATCAGTTTTCATTCTTTTACAATTTTCATTGGCCATAATAATGATAAATATAATAATAATAATAAAAATAATTTATTTACTGAAATAAGCTTTACATTTAGTTTTGCAAAAATCAGTTGACCAAACTAGGTGAAAACCTGTGTCTTGGGATTCAAATACAATATTTTAAGGTTACAGCCCGTGTTTTACAATTGTTTTTTAATTTTAATTATTTACAGTAACAATATTATTATTTCAATTGAGCATATGATTGTCCGTGTATTATTGTGTGTGTGTGCGTGTGTGTGAGAGAGTGTGTGTAAGTGTGTATGTTTGCGCATGTGTGTCTATGTTTTTAGTGTAAAAGTTTCTCTGTTTCATCGTAATCTAATGTCAATAACCAGTTTATTAACTTTAATTTGCATTTGTATCGGTTTTGGGTATAAAATGTAAGGTTTTTATTTGTTTGGTTATATAACCTAGTACCAGTAAAAAGAAAATGGTTATGAACAAACTTTGAGTTATGGGGTTTAGTTGTAAATATGACAAGAGTTCGAAGTATTTTTTTAACTATAGGAGGAATTCGATGCATTCTTAAGACACATTGCAATATATTAATTGGCGTACTGTTAATATCTTGCTATCAGTGTATAATAGCTTCGTTGGATATTTGTATGGTTTACGAAACATAAATTTAAGTACAGCTCTCTAAGCTTTTTCCAATTTGATTAGACTAGACTTATTAGTTCCACCCCAACAAATTATACAGTATATCAGTTATGATTGACACAGTGCAAAGTAAACCATTTTTAAGGAATCCAAGTCCGCTGAACCTTGCAGTTTTTTACAATCGGTTCAGAGATTTGCTATTATATTTTCAATTTCTGCCTCATCTATTGGTAAAAGAACAAAAGAGTTAACATAGTTTTTATTATACGGGTTCGGTTTAATATTAAGAGAGTTTTTATTAAAATTTATTGCTGAGCTTCTTCCAACATTAACAAAGAAATTATTTATTAGTTCCAGAGATTTCGTCTAACTATTTCCAAGGTTTAGTAATTCACAAGGAGGTTCAAGTATAGTATTGGTGTAAGTAACTTTTTTATTACGTCCCATGTACGCTTTGGGTTTTTTTTAGATAGATAGAGTAGTTGTTTCTCATAATTTTTTTTAAATTTTCGTAGTAGGCTTTTACAAAAAAATTGCGGTATCTGCAATAAGTGAGTTTAAGAATATGATTTTCTGGTTGGGTTTTAGTCCTTTTGTGCATTTTATCTCTGTTTCTTATACATCTGATGAGACCGGTAGTTATCCATGGCTTAATGTTTCGATGTTTTCTGGTAATTATTTTATACTTTTTTGGGTGTGAATATTTATTATATTACTTAGTATATTTGTAAGTAAATCCGTGGCTTCGTTTGTATTTTTTGAAAAAAGTACTCTGGAATAGTCCGTTTTTTCAATATCCAAGGTAATAGATGTGAAGTCTTTTATTTTACTCTCAAATGCCGGTCTCGATTTTGGTATTGTAAAATTAATACTTAGTAATATAAGATCATGATCTGTAATTCGTGTTTCTAAGACAACTGTAGTTGCAAGGAGATTTGTTTTTAATAAGACATGATCTAAGCAATTTTCTGATCTAGTTGCATACGAATGTGCTGGCAATAAGCTGTGGGATGCAGCAAAATTTAAATATTCATAGCTATGACGATCGTTATAATTTTCTTTAATATCTATATTTATATCCCCAATAACGGCAATCTCTTTAAATTTTGACAATGACAATAGAACAGTTTCTAGACTATTTAAAAAATATTAATATATTTATATGATGGTGATCTATACAGCGCAATAACTGTCATTTATCTTATATATAAGGCAATTCGATTCCATAAAATCAGGTTCTATAACTTCACATTTTAAAGTGTTTATGAATACTTATTATGAATAGATGTTGGTAATTTTTGCTAACGATAAGTTTTTCCGTTTCCTGAAGTTAATCTAATTATTTTCATTAATGCATTTCTTTTACTCTATTAGATTAGTCATTATCTTCAGTCTTCAATTAATAAAACGCATTCCAAACCAAAATCTATATAAGAAAAGGAATATATACCGTTAATGAGAGCCTTATATTGCTAAATAGTTGTTATTATGTAATCAAAATCTTTGTGCAGTGACAACTGTCTTTCCAATAATGTATGAAATATACTAACGTGGATTTATAATGAAAATATACGTTCACCCTCAGAAATCAAAACTAAACAGAAAGAAAAAAACAGAGAGAAAACTCACAAATATTACGATTTCGATACAATAGAACCATCACCAATTACGCTGACCACATAAAATTCCAAAATGATCTGGACAGATTTACTGAATATTGTTATAATAACAATTAAAGTCTAAGTAGAAAAAAATATAAGTCTTTTATATTCACAAAGAAAAAGATCATTAGTTATTTTCTGTACAGTTTATGTAATATTATCTTGTAGAAAGGGAACTAACTGCATTAAAGACTTAGGAATATTGCTCGATTTGCATTTGAATTAACATATAGACAGTGTTTTAACAAATTATTTAAAATTTTTGGTTTTGTAGTCCGTGTTAATGATCATTATAAATCTTCTAGAACCTTCTTAATATTATATAAATCTCTAACAAAAAGTCATACTGAATACACAGTACCAATTTGGAACCCAATATATTTTTTTTTGTAGTGGTATTTTAATCGCAAATATTCTAGTGATTGCTTCATATATGATCAACTTTTGCAAAACTATAAAATACCTAAACGTAATTTTCAATGGAAGGGAAATGTTATTCAGAATATGTTTTTGTTGTTCTCTCTCTTAGTAAATGACTTCTTGGTGTGTTTTACAGCTCAAGTGTTGCTATTGACTATTTTTCGGAGCTTAAACCTCACTTCACCAGATGACACCATTCTATAGTTACACGATAGTAATAGCGATATTAACATCTGTTTAATTAAAAACGATCACCAATGATATCGTCTTAAGTCTTTTAACAGTGGAGCAAATTTACATATCCCACCATCACTTGCTACTCATTTCTTTCCAAATAGTAATCTTTCGCTCTTTTCATCCCATTTGCCCTTTCTTACCTAAGTAATAAAACACCTTGTCCACTAACAATTGAGTTTTTATTCAAAATGCAATGTCCTAATCTGGTTTTCGTCATGATCATAACACGACTCACTATTACTAGTTTAGTCGGTATAACAGATAATATTCGAGAAAGCATGGATAATCGAACAGGTTACAGTACCGCTACAGTGTCGCTACTTCATTTTAGTAATACATTCAAATGTGGAGACTTTGATATTTTGCTAGCTCTTCTAAGTTTTCATAACAGGAGATATCCTGCGGTAACTGACTGGTTTTCCAGTTACTTGTATGGACGTCTGTAAAGAGTTACTGTAAGAAATTCGTATTCTAAGTGGTTCCAGGTCAACGCCGGTGTTCCGCAAAGAGGCGTGTTATTTTCGTTGCTATTTTCCTTGTACAATGTACAACAATAAATCAAACCGTATCCTTTCTCTAGAATTTCTATGCAGACGATCTTTAGATTTATAACCATACTAGTGGAACAGAAATTTCAGTTGCGAACAGACGAATTTACTTAGATCTGAAGACCAGAGTTAGATGGTGTAAAGTTATGGTCTAAATATTAATCCATCCAGAATTCATTACTTATTATTGGTAGTACCAAATTATTAATAAAATTGATCTTTTTCAATTGCAAAATTTAATTGATTAATTGAACTAAAATTATGTTCTTTGGTATAACAATGAGTAGTAACTGTTACACCAAAGAACATCTTTTTTTTGGGTTGCGTTACATGAACTTGCTTCTCGCTCTGAGGAAAACTTAACCGTAAAAAATCTTCTCCTCCTCCTTGTTCCTCTTTACACTAGTTCCTTCACTGTTCAAGCTACCCGTCTACTTAACTCTTTGCCCTTTTTCGCAAGTTTTGCAAAGTGTCAGAAGACTTTTAAAAAGAAAGTCAAGGAATTAAATCTCAACTCACATACATCTTCCTAAGCCCTATTTTTCCTTCATAATGTTTCTTACGATTTGCGTCAATAACTTAATCTTTTAATATTTTTTTTGTATATGTTACTTATATATTATGTACTGACATCTGTATATAATATGTAAACTGTATTTAATATTTTATTTGTATGTATGTATAAAAAGATTGGCTCTATTGTTTTTTATTTTGTATACATTAAAGAATATCATATCGTTGTAATATTAGTATCTTAAAGTTTCTCTTTTGGTTGTATGTATGTATGTATGTATATTTAAAATGTTGTAATGTATATTTAAATGTTTGGTTGTATGTTTAAAATGATAAATTGGTATTGTATTCAACATAAAACATATTCTGTATATATTATATGAAATATATATATAGTTCCAATGGGTAAAATCAGTTTGTTTTTTCGACATAATGCACGAGAACAACGAGGCAACTTACACAACAAAGCCTTTTGTCAGGCCATTGTTGTTGTGACGGCCCTGGTGTTTGCTCTGAGTGTTATTTTAGAGCAGTTTCAGATATTAAATTGGGTTCAAAAATGTTTATTGTAATATATTGCAAAAAAGAAAACATAATATTAATATTATTATAAAAAAAATGTTAAAAATAAATAAAAAAATAGTCCAGCAACACTTTGTTATTGGAGTTGGTTTATTATCGTCTTTCGACTACGCTCCGGACATATTATTTTAAATTAATTTACCTATATGGTGAAAAAGTAAGTGTTCTCTTATGCAACAAAATGTGGAAAGGTTTGTAGATGGTGATGACATATGAGTGAAATGTGTTATGAACCAAGCAAGGATGATGAAAAGTTCATTAATTTGTAATTACAGTATTGTTACACCAAAGAAAAAAAAGTAAAAAGAAAAAAAAAGTAAAAGTAAAAGATGTCAAAATAATAATGGAAATTTCATTATCGTCAATACAATTTTAAATTACGTATTAAAGTAATTAAGTAATTTTTAATCACTAATAACTTTTATATAAATGGATAATAGCATTACATTAGTCTAAAAATAATATTTTTAGACTAATACATTAGGTATTGCATTATATAATGCTATTTTTATTTTAAGCGATAAACTTTTAACATTGATTTGGTATTACTTAAAATACTAGAAAATAAAATCCAAACTCGTTTTCTAACGTTCCGATTTCTCCAAGAAACCAAATTTAGTATTAAAATACCATTATTAGTACTAAAATAACAATCGACATTCAGGTCAGTAATATAACATCGTTTATTAATTGAAAGATTCTATTACGAATAGACGAATATACATATATGATTATATAAAAACATAGGTGTATATCTTTATTTCCAATATTGATAATTAATTGAGGAAAATAAAATACCGAAATAACTATGGTAGGTGCGGATGACCTGTCCTACTTGAAGGACAAAGTAAATAGTTCTGTTGTATTATGAATGCGCTATGGGAGTCCTACGTAGCTCGCCTACGGCTATGTACTCCTATCGCGCATCCATACTACCATAAACATAGAAACTCTCTGACCTCAGTGTTTAAAGCTTTACACAGACAACAGGGCCCTGTTATCTCCTCAGATACTTCTTATTTGAGGTCCAAAAGGTAATTAAAAGTGCACTGTTGCGGTTGTTGTTCTTCGTGTTTAACTTTATTTTTGGAAATTAGTAAGTGCGGAGAAGTGATATAGGAAAGATTTAACGCAAGTGCACCATCATGATTATTGCGCGAACAGTATGTTTTCTTTCTTCATCTTTGAAGTACCTACCACATGGTACAAAATACAATTAGCTGAATATTTATATTTTGGGAGACGTTAATTATATTACCGTCACCAAATAAACTTGCATGGAGTGCATGGAGTGGACTCCATGCAAGTTAAAAAGTTACGGATAAGTATCACTTGTTTTCAGCGTAATTTAATAGTTATTTATTATCTTTATTATTTATATAATATGTTAAATCATATTCCATGCCTAGCTGGGTACGCACGCCTAACAATTGCGTAGTACGTAGTTCTTAAATGTCTTGGTTTCACTGTCTGTTTTGATTAATTCGAAGTATTCAAATTTAATAAACTTGGAGATCGGGATTTAACCAAATGTTTGTAAAACAATAAACCACTTTTCAAAAAATAAATTTTAACTGATATCATTGTATTATTGTATATATATAAAATATATGTAAAATTCTAAATGTGACAGTCGATAAAAACAAATTGATTTTTATGTTAAAATTTAATTAATAGGGTTTAAATAAGGTTACGTTAAGTAAACCTTTTGATTAAAACTATCTGTAAAAATCACTACAGTAAATGCCAGCAACATCACAACAGCGATGGGCCGACGCGACGGCAGGTTTTATATTTTAGCAGTCCTTACCTCATTGTTTCAGATTATTTAGAGAAATTATACTAGTGTGAAGCATCTGCTTCGAACCAGCATATTCACAACTTTTGGGTAGTTATATTTGGCGAATAAAAACAATATTTATATATTATAACAAGTAAATAAAGATAACGGTAACATAAAACCATAATTTAAATAATTTAAATAATTTTAACTATACATATGCTGATAAGTGATTATAAAAAAAATGTTACAACAATGTAATAAGCTAACAAACAATAATTAATTTTATGTAAATATAAAATAAGAAAATAAACCGATACGGGCAGGGATTTGAACCCGCAACCTCTGGGAAACCGTCCTGTCGGTCTACCGATTGAGCTACCGTAGCTCTGTGAATTGGTTTAAACCATGTTAAGGTGCTGCACTATAATTGAATTAACCCACTATAATACACGTATAAATGAAAATTGACCAATTAATCTTAGTCTTCCACTTTGATTCCGTTAATAAGTCACAGCCTTTTCTCGATTGGATCTAATTCTGGGCTTGCATTTGGAACTTGTTGAAAGCTATTAATATAAAAAACTTTTAAGAGCTAACGAGTCCTCGGATCACCTGATGTTAAGTAATTACCTCCGCCCACCGATTATAGATATCAAAATTTGATATCTATAATTGATATTATCATTTAATCATAATATCAATTGTCCACAACTATAGCAAGTCACATTGGTATCATTAAATTAAAAATGTCTTAGAACCAACAAGAAAAAGTAGATTTAGAAAAAGATAAAGTACACAGCTTTTTTTGAGTCACAGTTTATAGTTAGAATTATAAATAATTACAACAGAAGCGCCATGTAGTCTTTGTGTCGGTGGCTGCATAAATATATATTTATAACGAATACAAAGTACACCCAGATTGAATACAACAATCTGTGGATCATACAAAGCATAGTCCTGTGTGGGATTGGAACCCAAAAGCTTTGGAAAATTAGTTACGATGTGGTTATAGTTAAAATTAAATACCTTTAGATAAGAGACTGAACATAATTACGCAATTGTTTTTAGGTCAGGGCGTTTTGAGTATTGTATTGATTAATATTTCACTTGTTGATATTAATTGATTAAAACATTAAAACCATCAATTACACAAATTAGTTACTACAGATAAATATATACAAGCATATTTTTATTAATATGTATTTTTTTATTGAATTATTTTTTTACTGTGAGGTTGTGTATACATTTCGTAAATTAATTTATTGCAAAATAACTATAAACTTCGAGAGCAACATTTTAATATCATCAATAAACTCATGTTATGTTCTTGTTTTAGTGACATACAAATAAAAGTTTCATCACCTTCTGTTTTATTACTATAAGACCTATTACCACTATTTATATTATTTTACACCGAGACCACATAATTTGATGTTTGCAACAACTCAGCATAATATTTGTAATTCAAAGTTTGCGATGCTAAAAAAGAAACACCGCATAAACAAATAAATTTTAATCAAACCAGTAACAAAAAGAAATGGATATTTATTTTATATAATTAAGTTATAAAGTTGCATAAATAATTTCACAAAGGGACTAACTGCGATGACATCACTAAAATCTATTATTTTATTTTATTTATTTATTTATTTTCAAGGTTCACCCACAATTGTTTACACATACAAAAATATACAATATACATTCACATAACCATAGCAACAGTGCAACAACTACTTAAAGGTAAACACCAAATGCAAATACAAAATAGAATTCAAATAAGTCAGTGAAACTAAGAAATATATATAATATCCAAAAATTATATATATTCTATATATATCTATTATTATATAATTGCAAAGTTTAACACTAATCCTAACCACACAAAAAGAAGAAATTAAAAAGAATATTACATACCATAGTTCGACCACTTAAACTAAGAAAGATAGAAAAATACTTTAATTTATGCAACACAAGACTAACATACAGCTCTATATACAAATAAAATACAAACAAGAAAAAATTTATAATAAAAGCAAATATATATGAATATTTATATTAATCAAGAATGAACTCTTAGTTAATATCAAAGGCGTGAACTTTTAACCCTCATTTTCAGAATCTGAAAGCAAAGCATCAACAAACAGCTATGGCGCTATTTACAAGACATACACACATATTATACTTCTAATTATATACAAATATGTATATAGTATATATAATAATAATAAACACTAAATATCGTAACTTAACCAGATACAGACAAAAAATATGCAAACAAATATGAACATATTACTGGTATTAAAATAATAATAATGATGTCATAGGTATGCTCGTGCGTTATCGCACAATCTTAATTGACTCCGAAGTCTGGCACTCGCCATTAAGTCACAGGCTTCGCTCGTGACACTCATTGTTACTTTAAAAAATATTAGTAAATTTGCAATCTTCAGAAGAGCATTTTTTTATAAGTAGAGGTAATTTTTTTCTATATATATTTTTTAATGATATTTTGATTTTTAATAATATCTAAGCCTATTCTAAAATTACATTATAGCAAAACTTTTGAGGCAAGATTTTATAATGATCCGTGGTTTATTTAAAACTTTATAAAACTATGAACAACATTAGAATTTTTTTAACTATAAATTCTTTGAAAAAAATCCTTGGGTTAATGCTGGTACATTAGATTATACGAACAAATTTTATTGTAAGCATAATATTTACTTGTACTCGTAAAGCTGTTTATGTCATTAAAAGTAACGAAAAATAAAAACATTGCTAATATTAAGCCAAAATAATCATTTGCATGTTGCAAATGATTATCCATTTTTCGCGGTAATAAAAATTAAAAAATCACTGTTCAGTCTCAGTCTCAGTTTAATTTTAAGTAACTTTTTAGGTTTTAAGGTACATTCACTACTAAAGGTCTTTTATCTTTTGCAATACCAAGTTACTTATTACGGGAATAGAAAAAACCATTAAGTATTATTAGCATTAAGTATATTGTATATTAAAAGAGCATTATTTTGCATATTATATAAAAAAACACGTTTTTTATTTAACGAATAGATAAAAAATCTTGAAGACCAAACTTGTATTATGGATAAATGAAGATAGAAAGACTTATTTTCTAGTAAAACGTCATTTAGGAGGGGAAGAGCTCAGCAAATCTTTCTGAAATGTGTCTTACTCCAGAGATTCCTAAAGTGTTAAACATACAGGACAAATCCTAAAACGTTTTCTTTTATAAAACCGTGTTGAACTTAACGATTAAATATTTTACTGCTTATAATGATAAAAAGGAAATTAGTGTCCTTTATTGTCTAATATTATAATAAATATTATAAACTAAACAACCATAGTGAGTACTATTTAGAATAATATATTTTCTGATATATTTAAATTAAACTATTTTACAATTTTTTTAACTTGTAAGTATATATTTACTTCTATCTTCTATTGGTAATTTCCAAATATCAGCTGTAGAAATCCTTATTTATAATAAAAAATAAATATAAGTTTAAATCTTTAATTCATAGTATTGCTCAGAGGTTGCGGGTTCGCATTCATTTTTAATTCTTTATTTATACATACATACATGTTGTATACATACATACATGTTGACAGTTATTTTTAAAAACAAAACAGGCAATTTTACTAAGATCAAAAAGAAAATACATTCAAAGACGAAAACTTCCAAAAACCCAATATCTATAGATGTTGTTCTCCTTTATAAGTCTAACATTTTAAAAGTGTAATATTTTTGGCAATATAGCTTTACATGTAAAAATAGGCACTTGCGATACTTTAGTATATTTCCGATCCTTTTTATGATCACATAAAATACATCCTCATTTCTTAAGGCTATTTGTTTCGGAATCATTCTCATGTTTAATTTCCTGGTCTTCATCTCGATATTCTTTAAAAAAAAAATCATTCCTGTTCTTGTTCTAACAAAAATTTGAAAGTCCAGTGATATTACTATTACAGCTTATCATTTGCGCAAATATATATTCTTATTATATACAGATTTATTATAACAAAAACAACCAGTTTAAAGTATCATCAAACTCAGGCAAGTTACGAGGCGAAAAAAGTAAAAACAACACCAGGCCGCTACAAAAGTGTTTTAGTAGAAAAACCTTAATCAGAAAATAAAAAAAAATAGGTATTTTCATTTTTAATAATATAAACTTTAATATGTATTAAATACTTCTTATAAAAAATAAACTCATATTGTATCAAACATAAAAATGTACGTAACGTTATGAAATAAAAAACAATAACTTTGCAAACTGACTAACATAGATTTTAAGATAGTTTTTCTAACAGACTCCTTTTTAAGCATGTTATCAAATTAAAATATATAATCTGACAAACACACTCTAAATGTGAAAAGTGCATGAACAAAGTGTCCGTGGACAAAATGTATAAATAAACAAAAAAAAACTAAACTAAAAGTACTAATACTCTACTAAGATGTATTCTATTTAGATGTACTATCAAAATTTACTATCAATACGTACTATCAACATATACTATCAATATGTACTATCAATATTTACTATCAATTTGTACTATTAAAATTTACTATCCATTTGCACCATCAATATTAACTATCAATATGTACTATCAATATTTACTATCAATTTGTACTATCAAAATTTACTATCAATACATACTATCAAAATTTACTATCAATATGTACTATCAATATTTACTATCAATATTAACTATCAATACTTACTATCAAAATTAACAATCAAAATTTTCTATCAATATAAACTATCAATATGTACTATCAATACGTACTATCAAAATTTACTATCCATTTGCACCATCAATATTAACTTTCAATATTTACTATAAATTTGTCCTATCAAAATTTACTATCAATATGTACTATCAATACATACTATCAAAATTTACTATCAATATGTTCTATCAAAATTTACTATGAATATTTACTATCAATACGTACTATCAATACGTACTATCAATATGTACTATCAATATTTACTATCAATATTAACTATCACTATTTACTATCAATATGTACTATCAATATGTACTATCAATATTAACTATCAATTTTAACTATCAATATGTACTATCAATATATACTATCAATACTTACTATCAATATTAACTATCACTATTTACTATCAATATGTACTATCAATATATACTATCAATATATACTATCAATACTTACTATCAATATTAACTATCAATATTTACTATCAATATGTACTATCAATATTAACTATCAAAATTAACTATCAATATGTACTATCAATATTAACTATCAATTTTAACTATCAATATGTACTATCAATATATACTATCTATACTTACTATCAATATTAACTATCAAAATTTACTATCAATATTAACTATCAATATGTACTATCAAAATTTACTATCCATTTGCACCATCAATATTAACTTTCAATATTTCAAGAACTGGCGACAAAATTTCGTCCAGTGTTAGACAGGGTTGCACCCGACCTGTTAAGTGGGTAGCTGTAAAGCTAAAGGGATTGGATGAGTATGCGACGAGATACATTTTGTCTCATCACTAACTATTCTGGCGAGCCTCTCCTTGTGTTGCAAAAGCGTTGGTGGTCCCAGAGAGAATACTTGTTGGGTGGAGATTGGCAAGGGTCGAGTTACTAGTGGAGCGCCCTTTACGGTGCTTCGAATTCCAGGAGCTAGAGAATATGCGCGCCAATTGCCCTTCCGAAGTAGACCTCTGCACTGCCTGTTACCAGTGTGGCATGGCGAGACAATCGCGTTTCAGCTGCAGGGGAATATTGCTGGTCCAGCTGGTCTAGCTGCGCTTGAGCCTAGAGCGCAGGCAACCGCCAATCGAGGCGATAGCGCTGTGGTGGATGACTTCGGAGGTCAGACTTACCGTACAAGCGTTTTTCTGCCAGAGTAAACCATGACCACAGGAATAGCAGCTCAACCGTTATAACCGGAAAGGTTGGCGAGGTCGAGATGCTATAAACATAAGTAATTAGGGCAGAACGAGGCGAGGGCAGTATGTATCATGTTGAAGGTTAACCACTCTGTTAAAATAATGGCGTATTAAGTCATAAGCGTTCAAAGTTAAAATATCGTATTTGACAACATATAATACTAAAGAATAAAAGAGTCTTTTCTACTAATCGATACGAACAGGGATTCGAACCGATGTTTTCTGGTAAACCCCTTCGTCGCTTAATTGAGTTAAAAAAGCCGTTAAGTAAACACTTAAAGCTACTAATTTACCAATTAATATTACTATTTTTTTAAGTCTTCCCATAAAATTTCAACAATCCTCCTATAAAACTAATTCACAAATACTGCGATTTCAACACGATGAGCGCCAGAAGTACAAACTCTTGACTTACTGCCCTAAGCAGTATCAATCTCTTGTCGTGATAAGCAATGTCGTGAAGGTTTTGAGAATATAGAAGTCATTTTGACCATTCATAAGTTTCGTGAACGAAACAGCATACCTTCAACTAAACACTTCAAACTGCTTTATTCGGATTTAGAAGTTATCCAACTTAAGTAAACACTTAAAACTTTATTATAAGAATACTTATAATAAAGTTTTAAGTGTTTACTTAAGTTGGATTTTTTTATTATTTACATCATTAATATCTTCAGGACTCTGTGGATCTAACATTGCTCCCCATAACTCTTAACGGCTTTTATTATTTTTGATAATTCAGATTTAAGTAACCCGACATATACACATTATATATAAACACTAGCGGACCCAACAGACGTTGTCTTGTACACGTCTTGTCTTGTCTTTTATTTAAAAAATTCAAATAAAAAAAATATATATATTAAAAAGTTATCACAATATCTAACGTCATTACATGTACATTTGTCATAATTCAACCAATCGATACCGTATGAATATGTAAATAAAGATTTTTTGTTTGAATAAATGTTTTTGTTTCAATTTTTTTATTAATTTCACTTTTTACGTAGCGAAGCACGTATCGGGCCGCTAGTACTAAAATATTTTTCTTATTTCTATCGCAACGCCAACTGTCACGGCAGACTATAATTAAAATATAATATTATTTAATTTGACTAACGCAGTCCGTCGGAACCAATGTGAAACATTCCAAAATCACCACCTACTTACACATTAAAAATTAATCAAAAACCATTTTCAGTGGACCAAATTGTGAATCTAAACAATTCTCATCCCTTGAACACACACACAGAATTTCATAAAAATCGGTCCAGTCGTTTAGGAGGAGTTCAGTGACATACACACGCACACAAGAAATATATATATATAAAGATTAAATTCCAGAATCACTTATACCACCCTAGTCATCACTACCTTCGTTCGTTTAGTTAAAATCAACAATTATATCTTTTTGTAAGCTTACAAAAAATCATTTTATAATTTTCAATCTGAAAATGGTCTCAAGTTTGAGGTTAGTGCTGATGTTATTTATAATTTATGTTGAAACTACGAAAGTTTAAGAGGTGCGAGAGAGAAATAAATAAGTTACTGTCTATAAGTTTATGATTTATTGCATATGTACCAACTTGGTGGTATTGGCTTTCAAAACATTACAATAGTACCAAAAGTAAATCTAGGTATATTATTATTTAAAATTGCAGTTTTGCAATGTTAACACTCGAGATTGGCTGCCGAGAAGTGAATTCAGGAAAACCGTCACCATTACCTTTGATTAATGCGTTTCTTTCAGACACGTTGAGAACTATTTCGTAAAATTTTATGTTTAGTACAAATTTGTTAGCAGTTTTTTAACTATCAAGTATGTATTTAGTCTTATAGTTTTTAGTTGGAGTGTACTTGTTGTAATGAATTGATTAAAATAATGAAATTAGATATGAATAATAGTAATATTTCACATTTGTGCTTGAAAGAATAATTGAGAGACTTTTTAAATCTAAGCTACGCTTCTTATATTATTTATGAAATAAACTTGCACAGTGCCTCATACGTGATTTGATCTCATTTGTATAATTTAAGTAATACTACTTAAATTATATACTTTTGAGGCATTAAATTACATACTTTTGAAGCAACTTTGATATTTTCAATTGGAATAGGGTATAATTAAACGAAAAAACAGAATTTATTTTAACTTTAAGTGGCAGGATTTTTAGCCTTTGTTACCTTAATAAACATAATTATGTTATTAGTATTTTAACACAATATATTATTTTTAATTATTGTACATGTGTTTACCTAATAAGAAAAAAATATTTTAATACTGTGATTTTTATATAGTAATAAATGAAAAAATAATATCATAACTGGGTTTCTATGAAACATTATTAGATTCTTGGTTTTCTCGATAAACTTATGCAATAACTTAAATTTAAGATCAACAACTAAAAACTGAAACTGAATAGTAATATTAATTTCCTGTACAATAGCGCGTTATGGGTTTCGTATAAGTTGTTTTGCGATATTAATTTTAATTGGACAGTGTAAAATATAAATAAAATTTGTTTATCAAATTGGAAGTTACATGTTCTTAATATATTTAAATGTACTTGTCATAAGTTATTTGTTCATTCATTAATAAGCAGTAATTTGAAAGAGAAAAACAAATTCACAATTAGGCTATTAACGACAAGTATGACAGACATTTAGAATGACGAACGAACGGACACATTGTCGAATGTTAAGAATATTTAGTTTCTAGTGGTCTCTCGTTTCTCCTTCTATAACATTTGGATAAAATTATAAGTTATTAATTTATTATTATTGTTTTAATTAATGAATGATAATTATTAATAAACCATAAATTATTATATTTAAAATTACCTTATCGTTAATCTACTTTATACTTTTTATATCAATATTAATTATTTTGACGTTTACTTTGATAATAATAATAATAATAATAATATCAGGACAAATTACACACATTGATCTAACCCCTAAGTAAGCAAATTATTTGCTTGTGTTAAGGGTGTTAGATAACGATAGAAATACATAGAAATACACATATAAATACTGAGAATATATTTAATAAACGACCAAACCCAGAAATACAGACATCTATGCTCATCACATACATGCCCGTTTCTGCCGGTAATCGAACCCGAGCCCCATTGCGCCGTGACACGTTAGGCGTCTGCGCTAACCACTCGACCAACGAGGCGGTTAAATGATGATGCTGGTGATATTATTATAACTCGTCATAGGTACAAATATATATATCTACATTTTTAAACTTTAATAATACATCGTTACGATACTAGAAGTAAGCATTCAACGCCCTGTTTGATGCTTATGTGTTATGTAATAAGTTTTGTTACCGCACTAACTTACAATAGATAGTAAGGATAGTTTTAAAATAGAGTTTAGAAAAGATGTCCGTTAAACTGAATAAAATTCCTTAAGTTTTAAACGTTATTTTTATACGAGAAGTCTACTGAAACTTACATCAATTGAGTTCTATTACAAAGTTGCGAGAGTTTCTTTGTGATGCTATTCGTTCAAGAATCGTAGTATGCAATGAAAATGAAGCTCATTTAGAAGTTCAAACTTAGATCTATTGTAGTTGCTGAGATGAAAGTTATTTCATTTGAGTCCGCTTTGAGTTAATCTTTTGCTCTTAAAAAAATACTATTTATATTTTTCTACTTATGCCTTTTATGCAAATATAAATGAAATAAAATTAAAATGTAGTTAATTAATTTATCCCGGAGAAAATTAATCTTAGATTGAAGATATTTATACTAATTATTTAGACACTAAGTAGTAAATACAATCAGATTTAGAATACTCAATTCACTGAGATGGGTAGCGATCGGGAAGGGAAGCTACCGTAGCTTAATTGGTAGAGCGAGAGTTTCCCAGAAGTCTCGCCTTCGAATCCCAGCCCATATCTGTTTTATATTGTAGTTCTTATCATATTGTAGTTTTCAATCTATATTTATTTAAAATATAAATAAGCTTAGCTGGCTATATGTGTTTGAAGTTATTTTAAAACTTTAGAAATCGTTTTAGGCATGTTGCAAAAAAGGGACACCCGGATGGAACGAAGTTCCTTTCGATGAATTATTGAAGGAATAGAGAATATGCATAAAATTTAAAATGGTCTCAAATACTTTTTTTTCAGATACTTATAATCATCTTATTATAATAAAAACATTTTTTTTTATTTACTAATCATTTAAAGCCATAAAATAATTTGTGAAAAGTATATATTAAGGGAGTGAAATTCAAACTTCCAAAACGCGCCACTATTGGTCGAAAGAAAATGTGACGTCATTTGACAGGCCATTCAAATTATCGGCGTTGAGTACATACTGTGGTATTAGTGTTACTGAGAAAATTTATAATTTAAATTTATATTTTCGTGCTTAAAGGTTTTATTAAATGATACAATTGTTTAAGTATTCCTAAAAACATTTTTTTCAATGATATAAGATATAGAAGTATTATCAGCTGTGTTTTAATTAAACAATTTCCTTTCTAAAACAGATAGTTTTACTGGTAAAGTAAAAATATTGTGTGTTGAATGGTAACAATGCTACATTTTGTTTTTCAGCAGGTATATTTACATTGATTCCTTTACTTCCATACTTTGGTTTAATATTAACTTGCACAGCTTAGCCACTTGGTAATTTATCTTTAATATGCGAAAAGCAAGGCTCTGCCTTGTGATCACATTTAATATGGTCTTGGCTTATTAATAACACAGACATTTGTAGGGGCAGTACTAGGACTTACTTACTATATCACTTCTTTGTAAAGGTCACCAATTTTTTTAAACACTACTTTAGAAAGCTAACTCTGAAAAGTCTTCATTAATACGATGTCAATCTTTGCCTTTTGACTATGCACATTCTCATTCGCTCAGCTGGTGTTTTTACCACAAAAATATATGAGGAACAACTCCTTTCTTCAAACCTAGATTACATTTACCTCCTTGTTGTTTCGTGATACATATTATATTCAATATTATTAGCTGTATCTTCCATAAACTGAAATAAATCGACAACCTCAAAAATTTCGTAAAACCAAAAAAAGAATACGGTTTTTATAGAAAGTTATACTTATTAGAGCTCTCTTACCGCAAAGAATCACCAACGACGGTCGTTCTATTCTTTATAGCTCTTTATGACACTGTTCACAAATACACTAAACTGTTTACCATTTAAACTCTCAGCTATTCACAACTTAGTCTCTCGATCACACACTCAGCGCGGCGGTTTATTATAACTGTTACACTTTTATCACAATAGCACCACCACACAACTTGTACTCCCAATTTCACAATGTCTTCTCTCAACCGAGCTGCGATTTATATACTTCTTATTCTTAGTCAAATCGGTATCCAATATTACATTTATTTTATCAATTAAACTTCTATACAGAGATTCAATTGTTTTAGTCAAATCAACAACTTATATCTTTATTTTTAGTCAAAACCAAACTACTACATGTATAAAAGCTAACATACTGGACTTTTGTAAACTAGGTTAGGTTATATTAAAATCAAATTAAAATTTCTAATGTTCAATAGGTAATGCAACTTACTATAAATTTAAACTATTAAATTAAACTTATTATAATTTAAGTATACTTATGTTAAATTGATCTTCACAACAATATAAACACAATTTAAGACATATATTATGCCTTTTAATTACCATAGACCATTGTTTTTGTATTTTCGCATCTCTTGGAATATAAAAAACACTTTGTCGGGTGTTTTTCTAATACTATTTTTGCACTCCAGTACTATACAATACTTCTAAGATGGTTTTTATCTTCTTCCATGACTTGTAAAGTACTTAAAACTTAAAATATGTTTGAAGTAAATAAAAAGTTCGTAGTAAACATTGACTGGACATGTCATTTGCCGTCACGCAAGGCGCGCGCAAAATACGGCGTTTGAACGGCTCAAATTTACTTAATGTTTTAATTTTCACTTTTAAAAAAACTAGCAATTTTTCAAGACTATTTACATTTTTTTTACGATATAGAGAGGTAAATGATTAATTTACGTCAAAAAGAATAATAAATATTACCTATTGTAATAAAAAAATATTAAATTATTAAAACAAGCTATTAAGCTAACGAATAAAATTTGTATACGTACTACTTTTGTATCATATTTCGCCGATAATTTATAATGAATGTAAATAAAATAAATAACTAAATTAAAAAATGTTAATCAATAAACCAGTGAGTTATTATCCACACCTAGCGGTTGCACTTTGTACTGATATATTTATAGAACAGATGTGGTCTTGTTTTCTAAGGGATAAATAGATGACGTTTAAGTTAATAGTTTAAAGAAAAATAATAATACAAATTTACTCGTAATGTACAAAACATTACGAGTATATTTGATCACAAATTTGTATTATTATTTTCATTAAAACTGTCTTATTTGCAAATTGATTCTAAAAGAACAAACTCCAATATCAAATAAATAATAAAGAACTACTAAGCAATTTTATATTAATACAAAAAATAATAATGATAGAAGTGAAAATATCTCGCTTGCTTTCTATAAGCCAGAGGGAGATAGCTAAACATGTCGTGACAACTTTTGGTAAGAATTTTTACCGTCTAGCCCTCTTTCACAACGCGCGATAAGGAACTACGTTCCAAAAAATTGTCGAAAGCTTTCAGAATCGGCCGTCGGCCTGACGTCACGGTGATGTTTGCGTTCAGCGTGGCACAACCACACGTTGCGCCCCTCACACACCAGGATGCTCCGGTGACACGTCGCGGTGATACGATCTCTGTATTCACTAGAAGGATTGACAAGGACTGGCTAAGGCGTTCAAAGCTGGTGCCGCTTACTTCAAATGTGGTCTGATTCTACGTTATGTAGATCGCCAGTTTGTTACAAATTAGGAGGCATGATCTAAAGTAAGGTCTCAGTAGATTTAACGCCATCATCGCAACGCTCCCCACTTTCTTGAGCTGGGTGGTCAAAAATACTTCAAGTTCTTCTGATTCCCCTTTCTCGGTTAAGAAGCCATTTAAGCTTGTAGCAACACTCCAAGTTGTAGTCTTATTTACGCAATCCTAAAATAAAGTGATGGCAATCATTGAGCAGACTATCTAATATATCAAGATATGTTTAAGAGATAGTCATAGCATAGTCAATGAATACAAGAATGTAAGTCTGCACTTAAAGACTTTCGATCCAAGAGGGTGAAGATTTTGCATAATGACTAGTAATGTTATAAGAACGTGTAATGCATGATTTAGATATTGCATAAAATATTTTCTAAATTCTTCATTCCAAGTTCTTCATCTACGTCGCTAAAAACAGCTTTGGCTATTTTTTTATCCACTTATGTCTAGCTTTATCTTGCAATAAGTAATTCGGTGATTCTACTAAAATAATAACATAAATGTTGAGATAAAATATCGGAGAATCAAAAATAAGTTATTTAATTAAAGAGTTATACCTAATAACGTTTTTGGTTTTCGTTCTATTGACTGTTGGCAATAATGGTCTGCTTCGTCGTTGCACAGACTTTACGTAAAGTATGATAAGATTAAGTATTATAATGTTAATTTCGTACTGAATGCTTTTTGTGCATACAAAAAATAGTCAAATAGCAATACTGCAAGCCAACGGACAAACATTGAAGTCAATGTTTTCGTTTTTTGTTTTAATGCAACTGTTCTACTCAATTAATATGCCCAGATTGCGTCTAATCAATTAACCTCAATAATCTGACTTTATTTTACAGGCTTGTTAATTTATTAAGTAGTTAATCAAGGTTGTTTAGAAAACTGATTTAATACGGTAAGATATTTAGATTAGCACTAATTGCTTAGATTTTTTACCTACCAAATTTGCATATTTTTATAGTTATTAAGTATTTTTTAAGAAATGAGAAATTATAATGGAAGTAGTTCTAATAGGAATGTTCCTATAAAATAGTATGGGGAAATTCATGTGAATTTCCCCATACTATTTTAGCTAAAAGCTAAAACCATCTAATGCAAAACAAACGAAAAATAATAATATAATATACCATATTTCTAAAAAATATAAAAATGCAATCTTTAGAGCATTTTTTCGTAATTAAATAGTTATTTTGTTAATGGTAAATTAAAAACTGACCATTACAATTCTATATTTTTTGTGATATCATGCATTCAATACATTATAAGAGCTTGGATTCTAAATCGTTTGTTTTCCGCTCGTATTTCGATTTTTTTTTCTGTATTCATCTCATTATATAAGTAGCCATAGGGACTAACATGTTGTGAACATAAATTAAAATAATAACGATTAATGGTCGCCAATGGAAGACAGCGGTAGCATTCTGTAAGTTAAACGTTTCAAATTTGATTATCCATTTTGCTCTATACTATTTATAAATATGATTTCGCCATTTTTAACTTTGTCTTAGTAAAAAAAAAACAGTAAAATTCTTTATTACACTCAAAAAAAAATATTAAAATACAGTATAAGGAAAAAAAGAAAAAAAAGTACACAAAGAAAATATCAATGTACAAAGGCGGTCTTATCAAAAATGTTGATCTCTTCCAGGCAACCCGTATCTTATAAAAGCAAAAGTTTCGTAATAGTGGTTGAAATACTTAAACAAATATTTTCAATTATATTATTATAGACATATATGGTAAATATATATGTTAGCTTGTGAAAAAATAGTGTCTTGATCTGTAATTAATATTGAGTATTTTATAAATAATTGTAATTATTCTTACAAAAATAAGTAGTAAATTTTATTAAACGTAACGGTTATTTTGTGAAATTTTATAAAGTTTATATCAATTATTATTTTTAATATATTTATAATATATTAGTTATGTTGAATTATTAGAAAATGTTTTAGTTTATTTAGTAGTTCACTTTTGACTTCCGATTAAAGTGTCAAATTGTCATATTGTTAGTCAATAGAAGACTTGTAAATAAAATTTAATGAAGTTCTAAGATTTGTATAAAAGGACATCAGTCTTCATTGGGCGTTTAAGCAAATTAGTGTTCAGATCCATATGTATTGATAAGTGATAGTTATATAAACCAAGTGTTATTTATAAAAATATAAAAGAATCAATTGATGAAAAACCCTCTTTTATTTTAAAGTGTAAAATGTTTACATATATATGGTCATAGAGAATGTATGTTTTAATCAATTCTACTGCTAAAAAATTGAGACTTACAAAGTCTCATTTTATTATATTGACTTTTTTATTGTTGTTAACTTTATCAACTTTTAAATATTATTGTAATTATCAACTTTCAACTAGTTAATTTATCAACTTTCAAATATTATGTTAAACATAATATCTAACAGTAAATTAAAACTTTACAATAAATTGAATCACACCCTTCACTACTTAGTAACCCGTTATCAGAGTTAGAGTAAAAAGTAATAGTTTAAATTTAAGTTTTAATTTTTAAAAAATATTCGTTTATACTTTGTTTAAAATTCAAGGGTAACTTACATCTAAGCTTGGAGAAGGTGACTTAGGAAGTTTCCAGATCTACTTTGTGAGTACGCATTGGCGCAAGAATTGTGTCTACTATGCAATATTCCGTTCCATCGCGTTCAAACTTTATTCTGATTAAGAGTTTGGGTCGATAGTTAATTCATTTAACCTTACTCTAAAACTAAGTTTAGACTTTTTTAAATATATATTTAAAAGATAAGAAAATATATTTGATATAACAGTTTACAAAAAAAACATACAAATCTAAAGTTACGTTTTTATGAAAAAGATTTATTAAACGACTAGGTGGCAGTGACAGGTAAAATTATCCTTAATAAAAATATATTTACATCCTTGAATATTATTGCATACCAAGTAAAGGATTTAAATTTTAATAAAAATATCAATAAATTTTAATGGTTTAGCTGAAATAGCTTTATCAGGAGGAGTTCAGTGACGAACGTATACGTATGAAATAATCCGTACCAAATTGATAACTGTTATACATTTGAAATTGAAAGCACTAAACAGGGAGTAAACTCATATTTTAAATATAAGCATACTGCAATATATACTCCGTAAATTTCATTAATTACCTACTGTTTGAGACTTGTTTTTAGTTAGTTATACTTATCTCAAATTTAAGATTGGAATTAAACGATACAGATCAAACTTTTCTTATTAATGATATCGAAATTCAGTGGTCTTCTAGAAGAACCAGGAGGAAATTTTATAAACATAGTGCATTTGTTTGATAGTAAATATTGACAATATATTGTGAGCGCCGAGCGACCGAGTTCGCCACAACGGCCGGGTAACTCACGCAAAACTGGCTCGCGCGTCGTTGTCGCCGTCTTCTGATTTATAAAGAACAATATGAGAGAAAAATGAGAAACTGGCGGTACGTCTGGACCAAGGGTGGAAACGTTTTTGTAGACCAAAAGAAACTACTTTAATTATTAAGATACGTAAATAAACATAATAAATAGCAATTAAATGTTATTATTATAAGCAGCTCAATCAATACGAAGAATAGTGAAAAAACACACCAAAATTATGAAAATGTATTCAACAGAATTCTAATACTAAATGGCTTGGCACCGACTTCAAACCTTTTAGTAAATAGGACATATAAATAATAGGTAGTATATAATAAATATTAAAACTTCATTATTTATTACTTTTTAGTTTATTGCTACATTATAAATTAGCCATGGGTAGAACTATAAAAGGTGCTGCGCGCCTTAAAAAATACAGATCTCAAGAAACGGGAACGGATAAAAGTAGTCTTCTCCGTAAAAAATCTCTTCGAAACACAATTTCACGTTTTTGTGAGACTATTAGAGAATTCACATATCCAAAACAAAAAAAAAAACAACAGATGTCATTAGTCACAGCACGTTGTGATTTCCTGCCGGAGGAGCTAATTCGAATCTTGGACAAAAATGCTTATAAAATAAATACCAATGGGGCTACCTGAACCAAATTTTAATGGGACCAATTCGAAACTATTCCGCGTCAAACAAAAAAGAATTACGTAAATCGATTTAGAAATCGCGGAGAAATAGGTGTACATACATAAACTATAACTATATATATATACACAGGCCAAATTGAGAACCTCCTACTTTTTGAAGAAGACGGTTAAAAATATCATTAAAAACTAAAATAATTTTGAACAGATACCTCCTAAGAATATCACACGAACCAGAAAGGTAGTTAAATCTGTCTTTATAAGACTACAATACGCTGAATAATACAAGTATATTTTATAATGTAGAAAGATATTTATTTAAATTTATGTTTATTTTGCAACATTTTAAACCATATACTGTAAATTATAATATAATTACATTCATAGATTTTTTGATAATTCAGTTCTTTTTCTTTTACATTTCTCTTCTATATATACAAGAATTTTAAGAACTTTGTGTCAGTTAATTTCCATTTTAAACAATCCATGTTCTCCTCATTATCTTAAGTCCAAGTTTCAACTTCTGCGGTCAACTCACGACTTTCATCTCCGTTCTTCAACAAACCTAAGTTTATTCATCCCTTCGCACCATACTGGTTTTATGTCTAATTCCTTCACAGTACACGCCATAAAACTATGGAATAGCCTTTTTGACATACTTCGATGTGCTCCGAACAGACAAGTTTTTAAGAAACGCATCATAAAATATCTACATGAGAGATCATAACATTTGTTTATTTCATTCATATCCTATCATTACCTATATTTATAATTTCCTATATAATTATTGTTTAAGGTGAATTATTAATTTATATACTTTATTTATTTTATTGTTATGTATATATATATATTTATATTTAGGTATTTATTATTAATATATATTTAGTTTATATTATTGTTGTATATGTATATATTTATTATATATTACCTATAGTTTAGTTTATTATAGCACCTTTGTTATTCGTAGCTTTAAGTGTTTCCATTTTGTTCATTTATTTTGTACCCTCATCGTTTTATTTTCTGTTAGCTGTATTGGTTGACTGGTAGAAAATGCTTTAGCATTAAGTCCGCCCATTGTATTTTATGTTGTACAATAAAGTATAAATAAATAAATAAATAAATAAATACAAATATTTTCTATTCTACCATTTTACGTATTTTTTAAATTAAAAACATTGTATATTTTTCTTGTACATAAAGGTTCAGCAAAAAAACAAAATGAATAATTGCTAACTTAAAATAGGAGTTCATTCTCATTTTTTTTATTAATTAGAAAGAGCACTTAAATTGCGGGACCGGTCGGGTGGACATTTAAAAGGCATTAAATATTTATTCATCTTAAGGCCGGAGAGTCGCAACGCTCAATAGTTAACGCAAACAGCGACGTTATTAAAATACAGACCACTCTTCCTCAAAGTTGATTTCGTTAAGTTTACTGCACACTGTAGGTACATAGATTTTATATAAAGAATACATTTTATTTATAACATTATCAATCACCATAAAACCAATGCTAATTTTAATAAATGTTATTTTAGTTCTGACATCAATATAATAAATAACGTTAAATCTTAGCAAGTATTAAGATATACTTATAGATCTAAAAATTCTGTTAAATATAAAAACTTAGACAAAATATTTTGACATTTTACGGTTTTAAACGCCCACTGTATCCACGGCTTTAGATTTAACGTGCAACCAGGCAGAGGATTTGGCTTTCGACGTAATTAGTAACCGTGCTCCATCCATCCATCACAATAAGTGTCTGCTGATTAAAAACCCTGCCTTGTAATCAGAGCCCTCTGTGATTAATCTCATTTGTATTTTTACGATTCACGAACAGATTTTGATTGACTTTATATTCCACTAACGGCTTGTTTATTCTTTCCTGCCTCCGTCACTTCGTCTATATATTTAAAATTGGAGATAAATTTACCGAATCACTTCAAACTGCGTACCTTATAGTAAACCTGCGTTCGTAACTGAACCTTATGCGAAGCAGTTTAAATATTCTATTACATAATTAAAAAATAAATGTGTAATTTTTGTTGCAGGAGAATGGGTAGTGATACTAGTAACAGCGTTAAAACAAATAACCGGACACACACAGAGTGACAAGAACATGACTACAGAAGACATCTACCAACTATTAACATCTGAAAATTTGAAGATGGAAAATTTCGCAGTAATCTTCATATCAGCTCACTGTGTATCTTTTGGTACCTATTTTACAATAGGAGGGTTCTTACATGTAACTATTATTCTCTTATTTCTTTTAGCATATGTTAGGGTGGGTATAGTAATTTAGGAAATCAACTATATAAATTGATTTGTGAATCTGACTCCTGGGCATTGAAAGCGGTGGATGTCGCGATAGATGTGTAGTGTTACAAGAAAGAATAGGATAAGAAATGTGTATATAAAGGGAAACTTGGGAGTAGCGCTAGAGACAAAAAAACATAAGAGGAAGTCGTCATTCTTGGCATGGGCATAGATAAAAGGCATGTTATTAGTAGAGTGTTGTAAATTAAAGTGGAGGGACGCAGAGGTCTTTCCTGCATCCCTCCACTTCTCCTCTTTACTTGATGCCGAAAAAAAAAGATGTATGTATTGTGTGAAAGGCGATATGGAGCAGAAAGGAGTGATTCTAGAAATAACGAGTGACAGGAAAGAATAGAAGGAACAAATATTCTGTCCCGACACCAAAATTGGGATAAGTGCAGAAAAATGATGATGATGATGATATTGATTAGTGGTACACAATTTTTTTTTCTAAATTCAACCATATGAATATATATAAACTCAAAAACGCATGAAAATTGCAAAATAAAAGGATTAAATATTAAGTTTTAATTAAAAATGTTATAATTACTGACACCACGTTTTACAGATTTATCATTAAATTTTTACAAAAATACCATACAATTAACGTAAGTAAATCTATGATCACAGGAAAAAAACGCGTTGTGTTATGTAAGGTCGGTACAGTGAACTTTCAAGGTCAAAGAAATAACTTTATACTTTAAATATCGTTGTCTCTTTTATCAACACCTATTTTTGATTTTTTTTTTTGATTTTGCAAGAGTTGAAGCCAAGTATTATTTACATTATCTATACTAATACTATAAATGCGAAAGTGAGGATGTTTGGATGAATGAATGTTTGTTACTCAATCACGCTAAAACTTCTGGACGGATTTTAATAAAACTTGGCAATGTTGTAGATTATGTACCAGAATAATACATAGATTTTTGATCGATTGGTTTGAATTTTATTATTATTAGTATTTTTTTAGTAATTTTATTAGTATCTGTGAAAAAAATTGCTTTCTCATATTTTGTAGTTCATTTCATATTCAGCATCACCCACGTTTTGATCAGTCCGAAGTTTTGATTTATACACTTTAAAAACACTTTATAAGAATTTACGGGCCACGGGTTGGTATTATACCTACAGTAAATATTATTATCATACTATGTGAATAATATTTTCATATCTCACATGGACGGAGTCGCAGGCAAGAGCTAGTAAACCAATAATTTTGCCTTTGCTAAATGTGCAAAAGATTATCGATTATTAATAATACGACAATCAGTCATTAGTGGTAGTCATTTGGCAGTTTAATGTGAATGTGACTTTACGTAAAGCATTTTATTATGATAATAGTGTCGTTAAGGACAGAAGTTTTCTATTAGTTAGAGCTAATATTAAAAAAATATATTAATAACATTTTATTATTAGAAATACATCAACCATTAAAATTAAAACGAGCCTAATTTAATAAGTATTTTTTATGTATGCGAAACTTTTCAGTGGTATTTCTACATGAGAAGACGCCATCTTGCGCACGAATGGAAGATCCAGCCCAAAAAATGGCTTTCACCTGAGCTTGAACGTCATGAAATAATGGTTGAAACTCTATCTTTGCTCGTCACAAGATCCTTCTCGGCATTCCTTGCTTGTTATATCTATAATGGAAATCCGTCTACAGTCTACTACCAGTTCAATGAGCATGGCTGATGATGGTTTTTCTTACAATTTCCAGTCTTATTCATTTATACGGTAAGTTTTATTTTACTTTAAAATTTGTTAAGAATTAGATAAATTATTTTTTATGAATTAGGGTAGGATTTCCCATTGAAATGCAAAAATCTGTTCTTAGAATGGGATTTAGCGGTAATATTTAATTAAATCAGAATGGAATAAAAACACAGTAAATTTAAATATTATATTTGATCTTGAGAACTTTGGTGCTCATTTGCCTCAAATTAAAGCATGGTTATCCATAGAAACACCGTCTATTATTCCGCAATATCAGATCTCAGTGACAACCATTGTGTTTTAGCATAAATCTAAACGACATACTCCGCTTTCCATAGACGTGCAAAAGTCAAGTTGGCTGGAGGTCTATTAAGGCACTCCTATATTTTAAAATATTTATTCCTGGATACGTGGAGGTCTACTCCAGGATAGACAGGTGTCTATCTGATGTGTAAAAAAAGAAAAAATTCTTACCCAGTTAACTACAGATCAAATCGCTTTGTTTGTTCAGCGGTCTATCTTCTAGTGTATCTAATAGATCAATATAGCAGAGAGCCTGAGAGATGATCTAAATCATAAGGCACAATCATCTTTCAAGCTACATTCTTATGGATTTTCAGAAAGTTTATGCGAGTGGATTACTAGTTTTCTTACTGGGTGAAAGTGTGCAAGAGTGCAGAAAAATAATTGCGTCTTGTGTTAAAACCTTTCTCAGGAAAGTTATTAAATTTTGAAATGAAAATGTGGTAATTTGAGTCTTGTTCAGATTAATCTTCAGGAGGCACAAGTTAGAGCGTTTATTTTTATGAACAAACCCCATTCTTTGTATTGTCGCTTTCCATGAGCACTCCCCTAAAAACTTCACCAAAAATATCAGTACTAGAGCTCGAAGTTTCAAGCGCTGGTCAATATCAAAGCCATCCGAAAAGCTAGTCCTAGTGGGCCTACACTAAAATTTGGATTTGTGAAGAACAAGTCCGGCAGCACTTGAGCACTGGTCTTAACTCTGCATTGGACATCCCCATCATAAGTTACTACTATTCAACCTTGAACAAAAAAGAAATTTTTGAAATGTTTTAAGCCTTGACCATTGGGCAGACTCGTTTGGATAGCAAAAATAAAGATATTTGAACCTATTAATTATAACAAAATATAAATTATTTAATAAAGTTTTTAGGTTTAATATTTTAAATAATTGACTTTTCAATTCGGTTATGCTTGTCATCATCTCCGAGCATGTGACAACAATAATATTTTATACAAAACTGGATAAAACTGTTACTGTTCAAGACAAGTTCTTGATATTAAAACTAGATTTTGATGGTGTAATATAATTTCTAGGACTATACGACCTATAATCTACATCGCCTGTACCACACCCCGTGGCTGTACAAGCATTTTCACAAGCTTCGTCACAAGTACAAGCAACCAACTGCTTTTTCCGTCACAGCCATCCACCCCGTTGAGATCATGCATATTCAGCTGACCATGTGCTTGCCGCTTTTTACAGTTCCTGTACATTGGAGTAAGTTGTTAAATGTATATATATTATCAATCTATTTATAAGAATACTTACTATATATTGAAGTAAAATTATTTTTATGGATTTAACTCGTATATAATTAAATTTTAAATTTATATTTTAAATCTAAACCGACGTTTCGAATCGTTTTGTGTGAATCCTGAACTGTACGTCCGGAAACTTGGAAACCGTTGGAGGTAGATGACTAATTACTGACTTACTGATAGACACCTCCATCTCGTTTTACTGTCAACAAAGCAAAGAAACGTCGGATGAAACTCTAAATACTGAAAAAAACTGAAAACTGAAAAAAAGAACTGAAATCGTGAAAGCCTTATAAAACACTATACTTACTATATATTATGAGAGCTTCAAACAGCATCAGTAAGCCTTGTCTTTTATTTTTCCAAGTTTGTTAAGAACATGCATTTTAAACTTACAACATTAAAAACATTATTTTAATTATGTTTTCTTTGTAATTCGTATAAAACACAAAGGAAGCAAAAGTTATTTTAATTCATTCAGCTAACTTAAGTGTCATAAATTGACACGATTTATTACGTTCATTAAATTACGATCTCTCTAGACGTCGTTCCATAAATCATTTAAATACAGACCGATGGTAATGGTTACCTAAATTATTTATATAATTTTATTTAAAATCAATATTCATTTATTTGAGCTGGGGTAGTTTTATTTTTTTAACATATTCTAAAATTTCTAGACGTTTAAGAGATTAATTTAAACACCTAACATTGTCTTTTCCCAAATGTTTTGTTACGGTGCATTTATTAATATAGAATAAAATATATATATATTGTACAATAAAAAATTATATTATATTTTAGTGCCATTCTACGCCATAGCCCTATACAATTACTACCACGGCATTATTGACCATTCGGATCAACTTCAAGAAGCAATGGTGGCAGCCCTGGCAACCGGATGCAGTTTTCCACGATCAACATCATGAATTCTTTCACTGTAACTTTGGCTTCAACATGTCTCTTTGGGATAGGGTATATATATAGTATTTTTTATATCCTTTTTTATTTTTAACGAAACATTGAACTAAATGTGAAAATATTATTTCAGTGGCATGGAACAATGAGAAAAGAGAACCGTGTGTATACCGAAGATACATATCACGGTGAAGCTCCCGATATAAATTCCTCAGAAGCTAAAAAAATTATTGAAAATGATCCTGAAGTAAGAGAATATATTAGAAAATCTAAAAACGGTCTTAATTTAAAAGAATAAATTGATACAGGAAATATGCCAATGCCTTAGTTTAGTGACAAAGGAAAAAATGGTCATTAGAAGATTAAGTTAAACTTTAGATGTACAGCCGAGATATATAATTAAAAGAGTTACAAAAAATCTTATCAATTTTTTTTTTACATAACTTTCACATAAAAAGTTATACCAGAATATGGTATGGTATGAAAAATTATTATGTGAATGTTATTTTAGTTATTATAAATTATTACATTCTTAAGTTTATAAAAATATAGTAATTTATTACATGTTATTTAATTATCCCAAAATCATCAAATCTAGTATTTTTCGATTTTTTCTTATTAATATTGTAGAATCCGATATTCTTTGATAATAAAGATATACATATACAGTAGTCTAAACGTTTGTGCAATTTTCTATCTACGGTAATCCCGATTAAAAATAATACCGAGATCATAATAAGATCGCTTCTTTAGAATGCTTAAGTTCTTCTGCTGTGGTTAGTTCATTAATATTTTAGGACTAATAACAATTAATGTTATTATTTTGTTGATTCGTATTATTACTTGAAATTGTACAAGTTAAAAAGGAATGCAAAAATATGAATTTATTAACTGTAATAACAATATAACCACAGATTTTGCATAAAGTGTGGATACAGTCCTAAACACACATTTCAAAAGCCCACTCATTTAAATACTAAGATACTCGTATGAGCTTTGTATAAGATATGTGTTTAGGTACTTGTATCTGGCATTTACAATGGAAAAAATATGTCTGAAATAATACTATAACATTTTTTTTTCTTACGTATTTTATTGAATGATTAATAATTATGCTTAATGTATTAAAATAGTCGCATATATTTTACAAAAAAATAATTTTTCCTTGTTATAAATAAATTGGGTTTTTGGGAATCTGAATTATGATTATTTATTATCACGTTATTTATCATATTTGTTCTTATTGTTTATTATATTAAGTTAATGGGGTATTAACTATCTTTATTCTCACTCCTTTTCATTGCTATTGTTGCTAGAATAAAAGGAAAATTCTTGTCAGATCTTCATTAATTAGACCATGTAAGTGTTCAACCGTTTATAGCATATCGGATTCGAACTGACGTCACGTTAAGCGATTATGCGTTAACTTGAAGATTTCAACTCTGCTGTACCATATTAGTAAATTATAATTAAATACTCAAGAAAGGGTCTTAAATAAATAAAAAAGTTGGTAATTATTATAATACAGCAATTTAGATATCAATTTATTCATTTATTTCTAGGATCAAGGAAATAAGGGAGAAATAACGTTTGTTCAGAAAAGAATCCGCTCTTTTCACGCCAACCATTTATCACTCTCGTGAGACGGAAAAATTGCGTAGGTCTTAAGGGCCAAGTGAAAATGATGTGAATACGAGCAGTAAAGCCTGATTTATATTTGAGAAAATATAATTCTTTAATTAAAGGCGCCGAAACTAAGGGATAAACGAGTAGTATAATGATAATGTTAGGAAAATAGTATTATATTCCTATTTATTTAATAAATGGTTTTTAATATGTATAAACCATTAAAAGGTTTATAAAATGCTTTATAAGAAACAAAATAATCTTAAACAAATATTTAAAAAATATCTATGAATGTTAAATAAACAATTTTTTTTAAATTTATTCGTTAATAAAAAAACATAAGCTCAGTTATTATAAAAGCATTCCCCGAGAAATCGAATCGGAAACATATTAACACAATATTTTATATAAACAAGATAAATTCACCTCAAACGTTTGCGATTAGGTAGGAAAAGAAAAATATTGTTATAACGAGGTAAATGAGGTAAGAGAAATGTTTCATCAATATTATTTAGGAAGCATTATTACCATCTGAAATACAATATTTCCTTCAATATTTTTTTGTTTGAATTAAGGTGATTTGAAATAATTTCCTTAACCAAAACAACATAAATTTCTTTTATCTCTTAATACCTTTTGAAGATACAAATACTTTTCACTATTTAACAAATTAGCTTTAAACATAAAAGCTGCATTACATTACTGTTTTAATATTTGTATATTTGTTGACAAATATCGCAAAATTATTAACGTGTTCAGTATATCGATATTGTTTATTATATTATTTCTAGTTTTGTTATGATTCTTACGTAAATAAAATAAATCTTTTATAAAAAAAATCATTAACACAATAAAAATAATAAATAAACGGTAAATAAGAAAAAGTAAAAAATATATAGATTTGAAATGAGAATTTTTACTATTAAATATAGATATATTTTTGTTATTTATACTGTTTTTAGTTCAAATTTATTACTATTATTTAAAAGTTCAGTTTTCTTGATTGTCTATCCAGTATTGTTATTATTAAAATAATCCAAAGGTATTTAACGTAATAAAAGTTAATAATACTTATCAAGCCAGCTGTTAATATTTAGCCGATAATATCTATCAAAGCAGCTGTTCATATTTAGCTGATAATATTTATCAAACCCGCTGATAACATAATTTGCAGAATATCTTCACAAATTAAAGTACAAAAATGGACTTTACAACCCGGGAGATAATTAAACTGATGAGTATTTAAAACATAGTGCTTTTAAGAACTAGCTGTGCCTGCGACTTAATACGCGTAGATTTTGATTTCGATAAAGCGTACCCTTTGTACATACCAATGTATGTACCAACTATTAACCTTCAGAGTTTCATCAAAGTCAATCAAGTAGTTTTTGCGTATCTATAAGAGTATGTTTAATAGCTGGTAAGTAGCAATGGTACGAAAATAAAAGATTATTAACTTCTTTATATGTTAACCTATTGTTAAAAGAAACAAAATGTTAAGAGAAGCCCGAGACAACATATTCAAGAAAACTGCATCCAAATCGTTTAATTCGTTTTTGAGATTAGCGAAATATCAGGTCAGCCTCTACCATAAAATCGAATTTATAGATCATTTAGAAGTTATTTTTACTAACATTTATATAAAATTTAGTTTTTATAAGTTTAATACGTATATCTTACCTTTATTAGTAAGTCCATTTCTCGGGTAAGATTAAATAAATAAAGTTATATAATATTATAATCAGAACAAGAACAAAATATAACAATTATGAATAACTTTTTTTATTTGCCTTTTTATTCTGAAAATCCAGAAAAAGTAAATGAAAGGAGGAAATTATTTGTTTAAACTATAGGAAATTAGTTTAATTAAGAGATGTTAATGCAAAGTGGACCATAATATTGGTCTACAAGATCGAGCGTTCGAGTCGTATGCTTCAGAAAACGATGTGATAGTTGTGCTAAGAAAATTTCGTTATTTATACAAAGTTTTATTATTATAGGTATTTATTTTTATTTACTTTATTTATGAACAGGAAAAAGTTTACAATGACAATACTATATTGTTATTACTTGTCGATTATTTTAATATGTTGAAAAAGAAATTTTATTCGGTAAGCATACTTTAAAAAAACGGAAGTGACAAATTTATAATCATTGTTTTAATATGAAAATATGGTAACGTCCAAAATCCGTCGAAAACGACCTCATGCTATGCTGCGATGCTGCTGCCCATTTAAAAAGCTGGTTATCCATTTTCGTGAACTCTCGAGAAGCCCATAGCAAGAAAGTTTCGAAAGAAGCACCTCCTGCCATACAGGTTTTTGACATATATAAACTAACTGCCAGGTCACAACCCATCGGTGTGCTAGATATACCAGAAAATCGCCAGCTGATCGAACATGGCAAAAGTCATATTGCCGGTCTATGTGTGTATTATTTATATGATGACATTTTGTTATTTACGATCGAATGAAACTTTATCTCTAGGATGTCCGATAAAGAGGTATTTGTCACACATATTAGTTAAAAAAATATATACTTAATAATAATAATTTTTGTTTACGAGTGAGTGACCAAATCGGTTTTTTTTTGTAAGAATTGTCTGTACAAATAAACAATTATTGTTCACCTTTAACATCTTAATATATGTTAAAGGTCTTTCCAAGATGATTACATCTTATTCAAAAAAATGAAAAATAGCTAAATCTTCTTTAAACTAGAATACTTACATAAAACTTAAAGTAAACAAGTCTCTGAGGGATGCAAAGAGTTCGCAATTCTCGATAATTTAATAGAAGCAGAGAAATGAAACGCTGACGTAAAGTATAAAAATCCCAAAGGACAGAGTTGCTTCATATCAATAACTGCATTTACAGCAGTATTCAATATATTGCTTAGAATTGACTTTAAGAATAATAGTTCAGTAATAAAATGACTTGCTGGAGTCATTTAGTGAGGTATATATAAACTTATTTATTATAAATTATTATAAGGTCACATAAATAATATCACAAGACAAATTTAAATTGGTTTAAATTTAAAAGGTGATAAACTTAAATTACTTATTTAAATGTTATCTATCTGTTTAAGCCCAATAGTCAACATTTATTATTTTAAATAGTCTTACATTTCATTTATGAAACGTCAGAAGCAAGTTGCAGCTTTCCAAAGTGAAGCTCAATGAAAAAAAGCGATAACAAGCATCTGGCTTATAAATTAATTTTTAACTGGTTTATAAATAAATAATCTTATATATTATTATCGAGTCACAGTTTAAAAAAAGTTGCTCAATTAAGTCAGAAGATTACTAGAATTATTTAACACGCCACGCCAGCAGTTTTATGGTGTTCTCACATAATGTCTTAAATAATAGTAATTATAAACGTTAGAAATTATTTATATAATCTCTTATATTATATAAATATATAAACTATAAATTCGAATAATTTCGTAGATATGCTGTATATAATATCCGATAATAGTTTATAAGAGCTTGTTATGTTACGTTTTTAAAAAATGACTAAGGATAAAATAATAGATTATACGCTAACGTTATAGGCTCTTAGCACCAAACGTTAGAAGTATAAGGAATGAGCAATTTTACCCACAATACATGCCAACATATTGCGAGTCTTCATGTATTATACATTTTATTCCTTATAAAAGAAAAGGCAATTTTGATGATATTCTGGATCTTTAGTTTAAAGATAAATATCGTACGATTAAAAATGTATACCTAATTGATTAATACCACATATTTTGTATTGTTTATTGTACATAATTCTGAAATCTGAATACTAATCAACGACCAACGAATGGGATTCTTATCTAAATATTTATCGTCACAAGACTTTTAAATTTTGTTAAATAACACGGTGTTTGAAGGATTTAAATTCTTGCTGCAAACTATTTGAAAGGGATGAGCTCCAAAGACTTTATGCTAGGTGCAAAATCCTTTAATCATTGATCACGTCTTTACAGGAGTAAGTAAGTGACGTATCTAGCACCCTGTTTTATTGCGATGGTAGACTGATAGTAGACTTTTATTACCTGAAATTTAGTGGTTTGAATGTTGTTTGTTGTCATTTTGATGTGTTTGTTTTTACAAAGACATGGCTAAATGGTAGCATATATAATAATGGACTTTTTGATGACAGTACTTTGTTTATAAGCCAAAAAGGGGGGAGGGGGGGGAGTGATCCATGGCATAAAATAAGAGGCGGTGAGCTCATCGTTGTTTCAAAACGTTTTAAGTCTTACCGTTTATTTGATCTGGAGTCAGAATGTGAGGATCTTTGGGCGGAGGTACCATTGTGTTTAGATAGTATTGTTTGTTTTGAAGCGATGGTGCTATAGACAGACCACAGGATGGACAAATAGTATTTAGTAATTCAATCAATCTTATTATACAAAACGTCACAAAACTCCTGACCATTTTTGTAGTAAGTAAATCTAATAATCAAATCTTAGGAACTTATAATCATTAATTCACGTGTAACTTATGTGTAAAAAAATAGGAGATTAAAATAAAAGGAATGGATAACAAAATATTTTTTTATTCCTTCGAAAAACAAATAAAAGGACGTTTTATTTTGTTTATACATTTTTGAGATAAAAATAAAGGAAAAGACATATCAGATGTTCCATAAAAGAAATTGTCTCGGGTCATGTACGGCCGGTCACAGCATGTGACAATATCAGCCAAATCCAAAATACCCAGATTAACGGAAATTCTTAGTATCGGAAATAAACAATATTTTATTTTTCTGTTCTGCTTCTTTAACTATTCCACTAAACTTGTGTTTTATCGTAATTATACCACAAAATAAACACTAACTAACTGGCAGATTGCGCTTTTATATCTAATGATGAATTATTTATATTGTTAATTTTACGTAAGCCAGTTATTGTAACAATAATAGCAACTAGTACTAGTATAATCAATAAATTTAATTTAATTTGGTGAACGGAACATATACAGTCTTAATGGAGAATTTTCTAAGAACTGATCCAATTTTATCCGTTATCCCTTTGACATAAGGTACCAAAATTGCAAAATATGTACGCACGCCAAAGGATGTTATACCGTACCAAACACCAAGTGTTTACAAGATCGATTGCAGCTGCGGAAGTTCTTATATAGGCCAGACGAAACGCACCATTGCAGAGCGAGTAAAAGAACACATTGCAGCTGTTAAGAATCACCAGACGACGAAATCAGCAATAGCGGAACATCTTATGACCACCAACACCAACCACTGGATTGAGCTCCATCAACCCAAAGTTTTATCCACCGATCGCCAATATTACCGCAGAATGGTTCGCGAAGCGATTGAAATAAAAAAACACAAGAATTTTAATCGTGAGGGTGGATATAAACTGTCTACTGCATGGAATCCAGTTATAGGAAAATTAAATAACCGCAATATTTCGTCAAGTAAACCCGAGGACAATGTTAGCGTCGTGTATAGTGTCTTTTATAAATATCGTCCACAAGTGAGGGTACCTGAATCTCTTTCAGGTACCCTCACTTGTGGACTATCTACCTCTGCTTGCAGTCGACGGCGCCTCACACCGCTAGTCTCCCCGTGACCACGGCTGGTGTAACCCAGCTGAAACTTCGGGTAAAATAAAATATAAGGTAAATTACGCGTTAAGCCCCGTATTATTTTAAATATGTTAACAAAGTTGGCAGCATTCACACCGGAAGTGAGAAAGGAGGGAAAGACTTGACCCAAAACGCTAAAAAGGAGGTTGCTTGACTTAAGATGGATTCCGTATATCAACATGTAATAAATAATAGAAACATTATTCGTTAATGTGCAGTGCAGTGAATGAGTGTGTAGTTTGTCAGAAAAATGTAACACCTTACTATCTTAAATAACTTAAACATCCTCGTAAGAGAAGGGATCTTGTTGTGTTCCGCGTATAATATTCGGAATACATTTTGATGCCAAATTATACATATAACCAAAAAAATATTGGATACCTTTATTCTTGAGCTGTTATTGTTATAAAAAAAAAAAATAAAAATATGGGACAACTAGGTTTTACATAAAAACTGGAATATCTAATAAAATAACTATATTTTTATTAGGTAGGTACTTAAGAAGAAACATTCATCTTTATAATTACCAAAATAACAATTACATTCTTTATTATTCTAGACCCTTTTAGATATAAAATAAATTAAAAAACAGTCTTAGTAACTGTTTCATTTAAATTTCTTGGTTGTACATAAAGTTAAACTTATTCTTATAATGACCCTTTTTGTTTTTTATCACTTGACTTGACTTAAGTTTATTACCCGTATCAAATTACTCTTTGATATTAAGACCGTCTTTTGACTTCTGAATTATATCTTTGACTTTACGGTTACTTTATAAAGTTTTTTTTTTACCTTTTAGAAAATTTATTTTGGGTTAAATGATTTTTTTGTGAACACACGGATATATTTTCTAATTGTGTAATGCCATTTAAATAAGAATTCCTCATTTAGTGCATTATATCATTAGCTGTTATATACCTAAGTATAACTATTGTTAGAAAACGTAAATGTATACCTTGTTACATATTAAATGAAGCTAAAGTTACAGTGAAAGTATTCATTGTGTTGGTAGTGAAAGACTGCATTCAGCTGCTACAGCTGCCACCAATGTCTAATGAAATTGGTAACTGAATGATGCGGATTAAAATAGCACTAGAAAAATTATGATTATGTTTTGTACGACCCAAGAAAATGTATACAAAAATAAATAATTTTAGAAATGTTATCAAATCATTAAATATTGAATAGTATGAATGTTTTTATTTTAATAATTCAAACACCTTAAAAATATATCATATTTAAAAAAAATAATTAAATATCTAACAGACTAAAAATCCGTTTAAAATAACAATATTAAGGTAACTATTGTCATTAGTTCAACTTTAAATGATTTATGGAAAGACGTCTCGACACATTACAATTTATTGAACATAATAAATCGTTTCAATTTATGACACTCAAGTTATCTGAGGGTATTATTAATGATCAAACGAACTTACCTTCTGTAAAGTCGATCATTTTTATGAATTACTTCATCCTAAGAGTTTTTAAATTAACGATTGAGGCCCTGAGGCACAAAGAGATCAGAAATAATGCACCCCGTCTCTAACTGGTCTGTTATAAAAAACGAATGTGTTGAATATGGTAGTCCAACCTACAGTTTTTCTGATTGTTTTGATGTAGATGACTGATAACAGACAGCTGAGTTTGGCGCCTGTCCTGTGCTATGTTGGCTGAAATATGATTTTATGAATACCGCACTTTGACAACGTTTGCTTTTTTCATCTACTAATGCACTGTGGTGTGGTTTAAATGTTTTTAAGATTAATAGATTTTTCTTCTCTTCTTTAGCATAAGAAAGTAAAAGCACATATTTAAAAACGATATCTTTATATAACAAAATTTTATTAATATTTGAATTTTTGGCTTAATTATTTAAGAAACTAATTTTTTATATCTTACATGTTTAACCAACCTCAAAAAAAGAAGGACGTTCTCAATTCGACTGCATTTTTTTTATTTTTGTTAACTTAGAAGTTTCGACTGGGTGAAACAATTTTAATATTTCATTTTTAATCAAAAGTCTGATTCGTCGAGTTTAATATATTATATAGCCATAAATAAAGTATAGCTATGTTAAGCTTAATTTTGATTGCCGCTATCGTCAGATATCTGCTGTAATTTTTAAGGAGTTCCTTTTTTCCCCGAAACTAATCACATCACAACTTGAATGAAAGTTTAAGGATATTTTCAAACATTCATTTTAGTTGTGGCATCTTTTAATGTATATCTATATAGCAAAGATAAAAATATTAGTTAGGATTTTCGAAAGAAGCCTAATAGATGTTACCACCGTTCTGATAAATACCATCATATATAGAATGCTTCATTCACTGAGACAGGTAGCGATACAGTAGTTCAATTGGTAGAGCAACGGGACGGATTCCCAGAGGTCGCAGGTTCGAATCTCTGCTCGTATCGGTTTATTTTTCATTAGCTAAACATGGCTTTATATATTTACAGATATTTGAAACAAATATAATTTCCTAGTATACTTATTAAAGTCGTTGCGTCGGGTGAACCTAACTACGTACGCGAACCTAAGTCGCGATTGGTGTCTATTCTACAAAGTTTTTGGAGCTAATTAATGAAAACTTAGACCATACGATTAAATATTGTAATTTCGTTGGTAACTTAATTTCTATTAAATTTCTCCATTATTTAACTTTAGGTTTATAAAAGAGGTTTTGTTCATATTTGTAAAAATAAACATGCCAATATCATAATGCCATATCGAAATTTAAATAAAATCCATACAATTTGGTACAAAAATATAATAACAGGTATTATTTCCATTACGTAACCCCTCAGATACAAAAAAATAAAATAAATAATATTAGTATATTAGTGATATAGGGTAGTTATAAGTAATTAGCCTTAACAGGTTATAAGGTTATAATATTCATCGGCCCTACCGCAAATACAAACATAAAATTTAATTAGGCTTAGTGATCCCAAAACCATTTCCAATTACCATTACCGTATGATATTGTTGTAAAATCATTAAATATAAATTAATTTTATGGTTAATTAAATATGTTATTTATATGGGAAATTAAGTTTGTTCAAGATATGGTAATTATGATAACGTATTAATAGTGTTATTTTAATCATAAATCTAATTCTCTTCACTTAGAGAGTCACTGTTTCCAGCATTTATAACTACTATCGCCCAGTGTCCAAAATTCGATCGTTATTTTAAGTTTTAATGCCTATGAGAGTTTGGACCAACAACTGCATGCATAGTTTTTTTGGTTTCTATTACGTTAGGCGAATCAACTTTTTGGAATAATCAAATCAACTATTTGACTTAAATCCAAAACATACTTGGAATTGATAGGACAAACGTAAAAAAATTAAGTGACGTATTACTAAGAGATTTTTTTTGGCACTAAAATTACATTATTCCAAACTGCCACAAAATTTAACTGTATGGTGTAATATGTACCTTAAAGCAGCTTTTGTGAGCGCCCAGAACTTTCGTGGCCCAGACGGATAGCTTGCCAGCTGTTCACTAATTTTGACGAAATACTTGAACTTTTTTTTTTTTTTTTTTTTTTTTTATACAATCTAGGGCAATGCTTGACTACATTCCACCTGATAGTAAGTGGAATGTAGTCTTAGATGGTAAGTCGCATTGCCCTAGCAACCTATTCACTCTTCTCTTGAAGACACCCACATTATATTTGGCCGGAAATACCGACGCAGGCAAATTGTTCCAGTCCTTCGCTGTACGCACTAAAAATGAGGAAGCAAAGCGCTTCGTTCGGACAGGTGGAATGTCCACAACAAAAGGATGGATACCTGCCGTGCGTCGGGACGTCCGGTGATGGAAGGGGGACGGGGGAACTAAGTCGTGTAGTTCCTGAGCACACTCACCAAAATGTATCCTATAGAATACTGAGAGGCTAGCAATTTTACGCCTGTGTTCAAGGCTATGGAGGTTGGCTTCGACCAATTCGGTATCGCCGATAAGCCTCTTTGCTCGCCTCTCAATTGAGTCCAGAACCGCAAGATGAGACTTTGCGGCACCAGCAAATATGTGTCCACAGTACTCCACACACGACCGGATCTGTGCTTTGTATAAAACAAGAAGCTGTCCCGGTGTAAAGTACTGCCGAACTTTCGCAAGAACGGCAAGCTTTGCTGCTGCTGCTCTTGCTCTGGACTCAATGAACCGACCAAAGTTGAGGTTCGAGGAAATCTCTAAGCCTAACAACTGAAGCCTGTCACTGTATTCCAAGGATACATTCTGGAAAGTAGGAGCCAAGGTGAAAGGGCTCTTTTTGGCAGTGAACAGACACGTCTGCGTTTTGGTGGCGTTGAACTTGACAAGATTGGCATTGCTCCATGCGGAGACTGCCTGAAGTTTGTCATTCAAACGTTGCACCATGGCTTCTCTTTCAGACTGTACTTGATCTCGACTAGCCCGAGTACTCGGCAGATATCTTTCTACAACTGTGCTGTCGTCTGCATACCCATAGATACCGGGCTTCAACAGATCATTAATGTGCAGCAGAAACAGAGTTGCAGAAAGAACGGACCCCTGAGGCACTCCGGCATTTATTGTCAAGGGTTCCGAGGAACACCCGTCGACAACTACTCGGAGAGATCTGTGGCTCAGAAAGTCCGTTACCCAGCCGATCAGACCAGGAGATATACCGTACGCTGAAAGCTTGCATATAAGGCTCGCATGCCAGACCCTGTCAAATGCCCTCGAGACGTCCAGAGAGACGGCGACCGCTTCTCCGTTCTTCTCGATGGCCTCGCCTAAAATGTGTGTAGCATACACTAGGAGGTCCCCAGTAGACCTATTACGGCGAAACCCGTATTGTCGGTCACTGAGGAGATCGTTACCTTCTAGGTATGCTAGTAGGCGCGAGTTCAATACACGCTCCATAATCTTGCAGACTATGGAGGTGATTGAAATCGGTCTGTAATTGACAGGGTCGGCACGGCTGCCTTTTTTGGGCACGGGTTGCACATTAGCAAGCTTCCAGGATTTCGGCACTATTCCAGTCATGAAAGAGAGACGATACAGACGTGTCAGTACAGGAGACAACTCAGCTGCGCATGTCTTGAGCAGAATGGCTGGTATACCATCAGGACCACTGGCTTTATTCACATCTAAACGACACAATGTTCTCCATACCTCTTTGTTAGTGATGCGGATTTCAGGCATCGAAATACCGCAGTGAGGAAGATGTGCTGGAGAAGCATTGCCAGTGTCTAGATGCGAATTATCAGCAAACAGAGAAGCAAATACATTCGCTTTCTCTGTTGCTGTGTGGGCCAGGGATCCATCCGGCTTCAGCAGAGCAGGCAGTGAGGGCTGGCAGAAATTCGACTCGATCGCTTTCGCAAGAGACCAGAAAGCTCGACTGCCAGTTGGTCTGGCAGAGAGCTTTTCGCCATTCTTAGCGATTCGATCGAGACGAGCCTTCCGCAATGCCTTTTTGTAGGACTTGGCAGCTTGGTTAAAGGCTGTCTTCTTTATACTTACATCCGGAGTTTTGCGGCTTCGAGCATCAGCCCAAATAAGGTATGCCGAATGTTTTCGGTCATGTGCATGACGACATTCGGCATTAAACCATGGGCGAGCTTTGCCACCGATGGGTACGTCAGCAAAAGGAATAAAATACTCCATTGCCTGATGCACCACATCGGTTATAGCATCCGCGCAACTCGACGGATCCAAAGAAGAGAAGCAGACCTGCCGCCAAGGATAAGACGCAAAAAAGTGCCGCATCTCATCCCATTCTGCTGACTTGTATTTCCATACTCGCCTAACACCATGTGGTTCGAAAGCTGGTGGGGAATATGTAAATACAGATTTCACCAGACAGTGATCGGAGGTTCCCAAGGGGGACGTGACCTCTACACGATACCTGTCCGGATCAGTTGTCAGCAGAAGGTCCAGGCAATTGGCTGTATGGCCTACCACATCTGGTACCCTTGTCGCTTGCCTCACCAGCTGAAAGAGGTCCAGGGACAACGCAAAGTTCCGCGCTTCTCTTCCAGCATGGTCGGTCTTCTGGTACGGGAACAGCCAGTCCTGATGACAGGCATTAAAGTCCCCCAGAAAGACGAGCTGCGCCGAAGGGTACTGATACAGAGCCATATCTGCAGCCTCACTGAGATACTCAAATAAACGAGTTGTCTCCTGGTCACCGCTGTGCGAACGGTAGACACAGGAATACAGGATTTTTTCGTTTCCTGTGTCCACTAAAACCCATAGGGAAGAAAAAGTGGGGTCTTCAAGGTGACGGAGACGCTGAATACAGAGGTCGTTCCGCGCATACACACTGACTCCGGCCCGTGAGCGAAAGTTGTGCTCTAACGAGTAACCGGGATAATCCAAGTATGCAGCGCTCAAAGGACATTGTATCTGCGTCTCCGTCAAAAAGAGCAAGTGCGGCTGCTCTGTCTCCAGGTGGTGGTGGACAGCTAAAAGATTTGAGTGCAAACCCCTTATATTAGTGAGGTGCACTTTATATGAGGAGGAGTGCAACCGCTGCTTTAACTTGTTCCCTTTTTTAAACTTTTTCATAAAAAAAAATAAATATAAAAGTGAATAGGGATGGGAAATGGCAGTTGAACGAGGCGGTACATATCGAACCCGACGTCGAAATTGGTGATGTCTTGCCACTGGGAGGCTAGTCTGGAGACTGCGGGGACGCCCGAACCCCCCCAGGGATCGCCATCGGGCCTCCTCGTCTGGTCGCCAACCAGCACGATGGAGCCACCCTGGGATTTTTCGCAGCTGGCGGGGCAGCCTTTCGTGGGTGGCTAACCCACTAATTGGGCCCCCAACTATCTGCGGGCGGCCAGCGGAAAGCCGTCGCTTCGGATCCCGCTACCCTCCTCGACTAGACACCCGACAAAACAAACACCAACCCGACGTCAAACCGGTTCGCCAACGCACCGCAACTATTCAGACCCATTTCCCATAAACGGCTTCATCGAGCAACGTGCCGGAACACGACTAGGTCGCTTTGCGGCACGACTCTGCCCGATGGGTGGTAACTTTGCCGGCGACCGGATGTTATGGTCTACCACCAACAAAAAACTGTGCTCCAGCGATTTGCCGTTTAAAGAATCTGTAATTATGGCTTACTTTCTTTTTAGAAATTTTAACTACCATCAGCTCTAAATCCAGTAACTAGCTCCTCAGTCCAACAATACTCCTCTTAATTACACAATTACAAACTTTTGTCAAAAAAAGTGTAGAAATACCCTAATTATCATAATATATATAATTTATCGCCTAGTTTAAAGCAACTTACATTGCTGTCTTCCTTTGTATAAGGTTAGCTATTTACTAAGTGATCCGTTATATTATTAAAAACTAACATTTAAATATATATATTTTTCTAAGCACTATATGATTTCTTAAAGCTATCCAAAGTAATATCTTGTTTACTCGTAGCTTACAAACTTAAAACAACGACGCAATCGAAACTTTTCAAACTTTTTTGCACAAACTTGCTTCCAAAATATATAGAGATCGTCTTGACTAGACCTTCTCAATATGCTTTTAACCTTACTAAGTTTCAACTTAGTAAGGTTAAAAGAACAGAATTATAAAATATTTTACTTACATAATTAACTTAAAATTTCAAATAATAATTACATGTAGTTGTATATTTAATGTATATTTTTATCATTTTACTACAAAACAAATCAGATACTGTTATCACATAAATTTAAACAAATTCCTTACCAACTTCACGACTTAAACAGAACAAAATTAGATTTTTAAGGAACGGACTTTGTGTGTAGGATGCTCTTTAATTATAGGATGCGTTTTAGTGTTGCTCAAGTATCGATGTAAGGGGAAGCGCGCACGCTTCTAAAATAGCACTCGCGTAAATATATCTACGTGTTTATATTTTAAATTATTTTGATTGTTGTTGATAAACATTAAGTTACTTTAAAAGAAAAAAGTGTAGAAAGTCAATTGATTTTGGTGAGCATTCTTAGAAAGAAAAATTCTCGCCGGATAATATCGCTGCTAAAATAAAAAAATAAAATAATGTTCAGATTTGCCCTCCATTGATTAATTGTGACAGTGATTCTGATTATAAAATATTTGATGTACCTAAAAAGAAAAAGATGAGCCTTTCTACGCCGGAACACACACTGATGTCACGGCATGCTGTTTATTTATTCATGTATTTTATTATAGGACTTCCTGAAGGAAGGTGTGCTGATCATGTTTTCCAACGGGGAAACAAAGAAAGACGTTGTTATAAAAAATTACGACGCACTTTAAACAGTTCTGAAGCTTCCAAAAAAACAAAAAAAATCCATACTATTTGCGCATAATGCGAAAAGTCGATGTGCTTACCATGCTTTAATGACAAACATTTTCCAGTGTTTATAATAAGTAACTACTTCGTAAAAAAAAATGTTGTTACCTTGTTGAATATACGATATCTTAAATTATCCACTCTTAATTTCTTTGTCGCAAGTAAATTAACTACACAAGTCCAGAATTAAATCTAGTACAATGTTTTAGAACAGAAGATATCATTCAAGCAAGTCCGCTTTCTGTCAAAGTGTAACTTTGTAAAACTATGTGGAAACAGGAACATCACATACTGAACTCCAGTGAGTCATAAAGATTTTCCACTGACGTAATCTGCTTTATTTGAAAAGTTTAAGTAGATACGGTCAATTGGATTTCAGTATGTTTAATCCGACTTTAAGTTTTACTGAGTCTATTGTATAACGCTTTTATTTGCTACAAATAAGATTTTTTATTTTTACGCCATATTTAAGAATAAAAAAATATTAAATCAATTACTTTGAAATCTATAATTGATTTAGGCCCAAAATAAATAGGGGGGTGAACACCCGTAACGTCCTGGTGTGCTCCCTGGGCAACAGCCGTTACTGAGAACCTTCGGGTTCTCCCCTTGGCTAATACCCGGGTCGGCCATGGAGGTTCGTGCCCGGTCCAGGCCTGACAAGGACGGGAAACCCTTCGGGGTGGTCTGCCTTCGGGGAGAAGCTATTACTTCTTTCCGGTTAAGATAACGCTGCTCGACGGTGAGATGGTTCGGGCATCGAGGAAGGGAGGACATAGGTCCTATTTGCCGGGGGTAGCTAATGGTACTTCTTGGACTTGCACTGAGGAGTGGTCCCGCGGCTGTATGGGGGGGAGGTACGCGGCGGTCTCTGTCTTGCTAAGAGAGAGGCCGTCTGCGTCGGTTAGGGCTTGGACTTTTAATTACTACTCGACGGTGAGGTGGTCCGGGCGTCGGGACCTCTTTCTACCAAGCACTGTGTATAGGGGTGCTTGGTCGTGAGACGTTTCGGGACGTTGCCTGGGCTGATCGTTGCCGAGTGCGACACCACGGTTGCGCTTGGTAATGGTTAGTCTGGGTGTGGTGGGTTCCCGAATCGTCGGGTTCGGAATTAGGCCCCCTGCCTAGAGCCGGCTTTAGTACAGCCCGGTTTGACCAACACCGCTGTACCCGCTGGGTCGTATCAAGAGTTTGCTCTTCTAGGGGGCCTGACCGGTAGTCTCTTCTCGGGGAGACTACCGCGGGGCTGGACAAGGTCAATGATGGTCGAGTCAGGTTACCCACCTGATTTCCTGCGACCGAGTCCGGCCAGAAGGGGGTCCCTCCACATTCTGTCAAGCCTGCAAAAAAGGGAAGGGTGTTCTCGTTGCGGGGTGCCCTCTTTGTGGATCACGTCCGGACATCGCGTTGAGTGCGAAAGCGATCCCGTGATGTTCCATTATGACGGAGACGGCAAACGTCAGGTTTAGTGAGTAGGAGTCTCACATAACTACCTCCACCATCCCCTGGTTGGAGGTGTGTATCCATGATGATTCCTGAAATTAATAATAAATTAATAATAATTATAAGAAAAATAATAGTTGTTTCTATTTTTGTATTTTTTTATTTAATGTTACATTATTTTTACAATATAAGTAAGAAAATTTTATTATTATATTACAAAATAAAGAAAATTAATCTACTCTGCTTCATACGACGACAAGCGGCCGCATTTAACACGCATCTATAAATTAATAGGACTTATGTTATTTAACTCTTTAGAGATCTCTAAGAAGACACGCCACAGAAGGATTTGGTGCGCTCTTCTTTTATTAAATAATGTTATTTATAGTAAACATTTTTATGACAATACCTATATTTTATCCTTTCTACAAAATTACACTTCCAGTCTTTTATTTTCATTATTTACATACAGGCTTTATTATTTAGTTAAAAAAAAAAACACTTTATTACATCTTATGAAGGAATTCTAAATTGTTTATTTTTTTTATAAAATTTAGTTTGAAGTCCAAAATTTAACAAGAAACTATTTCAATTCCAGACATTAAAAATCACCTTAAAGTTAATACAATTTCTAATTTACAAAATAAAAATATTCGTAGACCTACTTTCACGTTGCGTTAGAAATTAATTTAAAGATGTTATTCTAGAACTTACTTCTATTAAAATATATGATAATAGTTTACTCCATCAATTTATTTTCACAATATTTTTCATAAACTTTTGAACAGAATAGAATGTTTTTAAAGAGAACAGAAGAACAAAACGTGTTTTTAGTAGTCGTTGCTTAAAACGCTTTTTTATATTATTCATATACAGTGAGGTAATTTAATCTATCTATCCTAATAAATTTTTCTTCTATCGTTATAATTGAAATAGTCTTCTATTTTATAAATTTAATCCATGCGGACTAAGCTGCAGATAAAAGTTTTATGAGTTACTTTGTAACTAGATCGTAAAATGTGGAAACTAATTCAATAGTTAGTTTTTTTGTTAAAGGATCTAAAGAATTTCTGAAAAATTCAATTAGTTCATGTTTCATAAGTACTATTCAAAATCCTTTGAATTTGACGTTAATGTACTTACATATTTCATATATAATATATTTTAATCAAATTCAGTTTTTGGAACCTCGTCTTTAGTAATAAGAGATAATAATAATAAATTCCTATATTTTCAACTACTCGTGGACTATTTCTCTAAAAATATATTTTAAAAAATACACTTCGCAAAATTAAAGAATAACGTTAATAAAAAATTACTTTTAACACATCTTAAATTAATTTTGAATATTAATTCAATATCTAATTAAATTAATTTTGAATATTAATTCAAAAATAAAAATCTTTTTCATAATTATAATAGAACACAAAGTAAGAGTTTTAAGCAAAACCCATTTTTAGTAACTTAAGGAGTTATTTTGATATTGTAAGGGTACTTAAAACCTTAACTTACTTATAAACATGTCTAAAAGCGTAACTTGAAGTAGCTAACTTGATTGAACAAGAAAATAAAAGATAATACGAATTTAAAAACTCTTTCCTCGGAAAATGTCTTCACCAGCAAAGAGTTTTTATATCCCAGATTATTAATATGATAAACGACTTCGTTTTAAATTTTCATTTTTACAAGAAATATTGTGCTCTAAAACTCCCGTAATTAAAAAAATAAATAAATTGTTTGTAAAATAATTTATCGAAAAAGAAAAAAAGGAGTGATAACAAAGAAAAACGATACAAACTTTGGAAAAACTTTAAATAGACTAAGTTCTGGCAAATTTCTCAAGTAAAATTTTTATATTTTTATTTTGTGTTAAAATCAATTCCTTGATCTCTATTCGAGTATTCTTTAATAAAATTTACACTAAAGAAAAAAACTTAATTTGTTAAAATATCTTGTATATGTGATCTAGGTACCTATTCTCATTAATATCAAATTCTAACTTACATGCTATTTAGATAATCTTGTTAATGGCGTTTATAAATCACTGGGATTTATCCTCATAATAAAATATAAATAAGGAATTAAAAAAAATAACACAGTAAAAACTAGAACAAAGAATGCCATACAATAGTTTTAAATTTTAAAACTACAAAAGACTAGAAAACTTTCAACTCTAATTTTTACAAAAAATATCTAACAAAATAATGGACTTTTTTTTTAAATATTTCTACGTGTATAATATAAAAAAAAGCATAATATAAATAAAAATTTTACGATTTCTTATAAAATCCACTTAAAATTAAAAACTTATAATAAAACCTTTTTCAAAATCAATTGATATTGTGTCATACTAAATTTGTAAGCACATATTTTACTACAACATTGAACCAGCTTCAATATTATTAAATGATATAGAAAAGTTCAAATATTTATTAAATCTTCAATAAGTTAACTCTTGGCCGTCGCCAAATATTTTCAGAAACCCTTTTTGAGTGGATATACTTGTCACTTCAAAACTAAATCTCAAAGTGTGATGGAGAATAGTTTCAACGTTACCTTTTGATGAAGGTTCAAAAGGACAGTGAAGTTGGAACATCAGGCTGTACTTTACTAAACTCCTACTAAAATTAACTTACTCATTGCCAATAAGTGTAACAAACCTTTGGCCATATTAGAATAATCCAATTATAATGATTTTTATTCACTTATCACACATACACACACACGTATGTACGTAATGTATGCACATTATACACATTTATCACTGCAGATAAATGAAAGGTACAACTATAAATATAAAGCAAGGATTCTTCACTTACAAATTTCATTATTATAAATAACTAGCTGACCGGGCGAACTTCGTACCGCCTTAGCATTGCAATGATGCACTACTTTATTTTGTATAGCTGACCTATCTTAGGTATGAGTACCTATTCAATTTGAACTGAATCCTCCATATAAAAATGAATCCATAATTCCCTGGTCTCGCTATTCCTGAAAATGACTACTAATTTTACATTAAATAAAAAACAAAATATATATTTTCAATAATTTCACTAATATTTTTACAAATAGCTATTGAACAACTTTGCATTTTTATTTAAACACTAAGCTCAATACGATGCTCTTTCATCAATATAATCTATGGCTGTGAATGACATTGACATTTGTTACTCGCGTTTTTTAAAATATGCTAAATTAAATGTACATTTTTCAATATTTCTGAAAGATTTTCTTAATATTTTTTTCCGTAAGAACCTTCTCCTAATAATAACAAATACAACAAAAAAAGAATTACTGAAATCGGTCCAGCCATTCACGGGTGATGCCGTGACCAAGGAAAACGGGCTTCATTTTTATATATATAGATTTAGCTGCAGTAATTTATTTTTGAGTTTTCTTTTGACAAATGAAACGTTTTGATAGAGAAAGGATTAATTGAAACGTAAATTGTTTTTTTTACATAGGTTAAGATGTTTAATGAAAGAACCAAAAGAAAATTTAAATTCCACAATGTTTATTTAAAATTTCTGTATAAAACTTAGTTAATAAATATATTATATTCTTGTTTGAAAAATAATTATTTGTTGTTTTTTTAACTAATCCTTGATATTTTCCGGATTTTACAATCAAAAGATGTACTCTTACAAGTTGCTACATATTAATTATTATTCATATTTGTAAAGAACTAATGTGTAAATATACAAGAAACAAGAACAACTATTCCGATTTTCTATAACTAGATTTTCTCAAGAATATGCCGAATACATCGAAATATGTAGAAATTTTTACGGTTAAATACTTTTCAGTTAAAGATCTTAAATGTAAAAATGTGAAAAGCGTTCGTAACTTAATTAAGAGGACTTAAATCAGAAATAAATTAATAATATTCTGGATGAGATTTAGATATGTAAATTGAATTTGAGATAAATTTTACGAGTAAATTACGGTGACATAGCTTGTTTGTTAAGGCATAATTCTTTGTTCTAAACAATCATTTTTTTATAGTTCAGAAATCAGCAGATGAGAACATATTTAAAATTTGAATAAATAATTACAAAAACAGAATTACTGCTATCCTTCAAGCCAAATTATAATTAAAATAAAACAAATTAATAAAAATTAAATTAAAAATTTAAAAAACCCCCGATACAAAAAGACCTCTAAAAAGAGTAAAAATAATATTCTTATGTACTTATTGAACTCGTTGCGTCGGGAGACCGTTGTACGTACGTTGATAGTGTATTTATTTATTTATTTATTTTGTGTGTATATATATTACGAAGTTAATCATTGAGGACTTAGACCATACTATTCGATTTTGTAATTTCTTTATTTGCCTTGTTAACTTACTTGCATTTTAATTTCTTCCTTTATTAAACGGTCCCCCGACGCAACGAGTTCAATAAGTACATAAGAATATTATTTTTACTCTTTTTAGAGGTCTTTTTGTATCGGGGGTTTTTTAAATTTTTAATTTAATTTTTTTTTCTGCTTTTTAAACTTATGTTACTAATTTCTGAATTGTACTAAATGAACCTAAAAAAAAAATTTCAATTGTTTAAGTAGGAAAGATTTGTTTGTTTCTTTGAATTGAATAGGCTCCGAAACTACGGGACCGATTTTTTAAAAAATCTTTTAGCATTAGAATCCTATATTATGATGTAGGTACATAGGCTATATTTATTAAGAGAAATATATATTATATTTAATATAATAAAATAAGGATCCACGTGAAAGTTTCGACAATGTAATAAATTATAAATGTATTAAGTAACATGATTCAAGACGTTTTCATATGGGTAGGTAGGTAAGTTTCATATATAGTATATACGAATATTAATAAATATAAACATTTAGAATTAAAATGATTTAGGTACAATCACTAATAACACTATGAAGGGATTTTTATTATCACTAGCTGTTGCCCGTGATTCTTTATGACTACGATCATAAGCCATATAAATATATTTTTACAGTCTCCGTGGACGCAGTCACGGGCAACAGCTATCCCTAATAAAGTACTTTACCTCAGTACGTAAGTGTAAAAACCTTTTGGCCTTCATCCTTTTGGCGACACCGCTAGGAACAGCTAATTATTGCATAAGAACCTCTTCCCCGCAAGAATAAAACGTCAATATCTTGAAGACAACTATTTTTATTTCAATCAAACAGGGATAAGAACCATCTCGACGACCATAGCTTTCGATTAAACAAAATTGCATTCAAATCCGTCCACGCGTTTAGCCGCAAACAGCTAATTATTGCATAAGAACCTCTCCCCCGCACGAATAAAACGTCGATATATTGAAGACGACTATTTCTATTTCAATCAAACATAAATAGGAAACATCTTAATGAGCATAGCTTTCGATTAAACAAAACCGCATTCAAATCCGTCCACGCGTTTGGCCGTAAACAGCTAATTATTGCATAAGAACCTCTCCCCTGCACGAATAAAACATCAATATCTTGGAGACGACTATTACTATTTAAATAAAACATAGATAAAAACCATCTCGACGAGTATAGCTTTCAATTAAAAAAAACCGCATTCAAATCCATCCACGCGTTTGGCCGGAAATTTGCCACAGACAGATACACAGATACACAGATACACAGATACACACATCGACAGCTCAAACTTATAACACCCCTCTTTTTAGTCGGGGGTTAAAAAAAAGCATTTGAATGTAATATTATATTCCATTCCAAGACGGAAAGTAAACGCCTTTGGTCAAAATACGGTATTTCAAATATGCATACAGATAGAACATTACTTATTATGAATAATGATTAATTATTTGTTATACTTGACAATCTACGCAGATTAATTTAGTGCAGCAACGATATTATTTCTGTATTCAACTATAATCTTGCTGTAAAAAAATATTTACATAATATTCTATTATACAACTTAACTCGTTAATTTATATTGAATATTTTTATATAGATGCATTTGACTTAGCATTTTACTAATCAAGGCTTAATAGCTTTTTATAAGCTGATTTGTCATCTTTTTTTAAATTTGTTTTGTGATTGATTGTGATTGTAAGTATTCTGCACACAAAATTAAATATATTTTTTTTAAATCAACAACAAAATAAAACAATTATAATCAAAGAAACAGTGCAATAAATATATAGGTATATTACGTGTGTTGACATGAAACATATTCGACGATAATGATGACCAGTTTCTGTGTTGTGTTTTACACATTGAAATAACATTATGTTTAATTATTAAAACTCGCATGTAATTAGATTTCCATTATAAACTCAAAATTGTAAAATTTATTCTCACGTTTTTATTAAATTGCAGCAATTGTTCAAGAAATGTACAAGCAAATTGCAGCAAATGTCTAAGAGAAGAAGTAATGTAGATATATATTTTACACATATTTTCCACATATTTAACGTCATGGCAAAATTTACATTCAAAAGAAATACGGTTTTTTAATAGCTTGCATAGTAAGTAAGATTGAATTTAATTTAAATATCACCATTTAGGCAAATATTTACTTCAGTCAAGAATTTTTTAAACACTCACAAGACTTGTGCATGTTACAAATATACATTTTAGCTTTGTATTTTTGATAACATAATATTTAAATGGTAGTAATTTTTATCATTATTTATAGTCATTGAAATACTAAGAACATTCGTGGTGATTTACTCGTAGCTCTTCAGCTACGAGTACTTGCATTCGCAATTGGCTACAGCCGCAGTGCCTACAACAATTGATGTTCCATATCTCAATGCGGATTAATAAGTTGGGATCTGTAATCTTCGCCTTCTATTTTAGTGATACATAATTTATAAGTTCTTCTAAATTATCCATAAATGACAGATTTATGCTTCTACCATTTACGATCACAACATGATAAAGACTTGTTTATTTGCTTTATAAATATTTAACATAATAATTATCATGAGGCACGGCTTATGAAATATTTTAGACAAACGTAATGATTCTCAAGTAATACTTATAGTTCTAATACTAAAGCGAGGAGTACCTCATATTCATTATAATATAATTTTCAAGTATTTACCAATGTATTAGGTTCATATTTACTTAATGATGTTCTACCAATGTTAAATCGACGCGTTAACCAATTATCTACATTTATATTATTTTATATTAGGATAATAATAATTTACATACGTATAAAACTAATACAAATATAAAACACGAATCCTAATAGGTGTTGCTGACTTTGATTTACTAAAAGAAATAAAAAATATGAGACTATTCAATGTTAACAACTTCTATTTAAACATGAAACTTCATAAAATTAAACTGGAATTCAATTAGACAGTTCAGAATGAACGTTTATTTAGAATAAATGTTTTCTCATACAAAATATTACTTATACTGTATAATTTATATTTAGAGTTTTGCATATTATTTTTAGACATATACTCAATATAGCTTTATAAGTGGCTATTATAGAATCCATCATATAAGCCAGTTTATTTCAAAATGGTAAAACGTTATGCAATTATCATAAAGTGGTCGCCAGTGTGAGATCTATTACGTATAAGAGCTGTTACACTAATATTGTTCTGTGGAGAATTGTAATAGCAGCATATAGCTAGTATTTTTAATAAAACACCATATCCATACTAATATTATAAATTCGGAAGTAACTCTGTCTGTCTGTGTGTCTGTCTGTTACACTTTCACGCTTTTGATGAAATTTGGCATAAACATAGATAAATAAATATGAATTCCCACGAGAAACAACGTAATTCGGAAGGAAAGCACCACTGCACTGCTTTCTTCGGATGCGTTGGCTTTATATTAGATAATATGTTAATGCAATGTTCTAATAAAACGTCCTTAAAACTTTTGTGAACCCTGAAGATTATTAAATATATATATTTACCCGGCTATAATCATGTAATTTAATCAGAATTTGCCCGCCTAGTTTCGAACCTATTTGGGGTTCCTGTTCATGAGCTCGAAACATGGCGGACGTGAATTGCTTGCAGCAGATTACTTGACGCGTCGCGGGGGTGCCGGCGAGGGGAAAAGGGGGAGGAAGGTTGGCGTAGTATCATCTTCAGAGGTTTCGTGAAAACACGTGAGGGCAGATTTTCGTACATTCTTTGGTTATTTTATTCACCAAAAATAGTTAAGTATGTATGTAGTACATTTGCGTATATTTTTTTTAATAAAACGTGGTTTTTGTGTACCTACTTTTTGATATTTAAATGATAAGGTATTTTAAAAATCTTCAGTTATTTTTCAATTTGTTATTTTACTCCTAGTCTTTAAGACACTATCTAATCCGTACGAAGTCCCGGGTAAAAGCTAGTAATATATATTTTTGATATCTGTTTATTCTTCTGAATACAATATTACTTACTGAAACCTTATTATCATTGTAATATTATACTTAGAGGAACTAATGTTCTTAGGAACTGAGGATCTTATTATGTATATACATAATAAGATCGTGTTAGTTACGTACAGCGTCTGATGCTATTATCATAAATCACAACGAAACGGTATCGATAGATATTAAAAAACGCCATTACAGTGTTAGATCTCTTAAATTCTCATGCCTTACCTTACTTCATTCGACACTTTAAAGTCAGTTTTTGATCAACAACTTTAATAACGTCTAATAGTAGTAGATACTACTTACAAGTTAAGGATTTTTGTCATATTTAATGACGATATAATATGTTATAGTGACATCATGACCATAATCTAAAGTTATTGCCGCCACAATGTCTTAACAAAAACCTTGGTAATTTGTATTGTATATATAATTTGTATATATTCCTTTTGTTGATTTAGTATTTTAGCTACATAGCAGGAAGTTTTCTCATCGGAAAAATGTCAAATATAGAAACTAATCACTTATATATATTTACATGTATCCTTCAGATATTAATTGTATGGGTGTTTTTCTTACTAGTACTTTTGTCCTCGTGAATATTAATACGACGAAGGATGGCATATATTAGCATCTTAGGAACTGAAATACTTTACTTACCCGTGAAGGAGACAGCATTCTCCCTATTTACTATGTAAGTCTAAGTTTTGTAAGTCACCAATAGTTTGCTATATTTTTATAATAGTAAATTTTTAACTCATTTAAAACTTTTTTCCAAAAATTCGCTAATAAATTCAAAAAAAAAATATTCAAATTCCAATTACACTTTCACACTTTCCGAAGTTATCGCCTTCAAACAAAAATCCAAAAAGCAGTATCTCTCTTTATTCTAATTTTAGCGTATACGTTTTAATTTTAGCGACTATTTTTAAATAAAACCTTACATTTAATACGTTTTTAAAAATATTAAAAGGATACTAATTACAGAAATAAAGTATATACGTAATATTTTTTAAGTTGTCAAAAGTAAAACGTATGATTTACAGAAAACAATGACAAGTTAATTTTTTCTTTAATGATTATTTATTTTTACATGTAGGTGTACTCATTTATATTTTTTTTAAATTCTATTTAATATCTGAAACTATGCTAAAATAGTACTAAAAGTAAACTTCAGCCCCGTCAGAGCAACAATGATCTGACAAAAGGCTTTGTTATGGAAGTCCTTGCCTTGTTATTTTAGTGCAATATTTCGAGAAAACATACTAGAAATTTTAGATTGGAACTTCATTTTTATTCTTTAATACATATAACTTATTATAATAAATTACTCAATATATTGCATGGTAAATATATTAAGTATTATATTTAGGGATTTCACAATTTAAAAACGTATACCGACAAACGAAGAAAAACTTTATAGCTATTTCTCAAAATGATATGAGCTAAAGGGTGTCATATTACCCCACACGACAATACTTTCTGGCTTGATTTTAATTCCTCCATCTATTGTTAACATTGTTTTAATGTAAATAACTAATTATCAGCCCTATTTACGAAAATGTTTTGAAAAATATTACTGTCTTTTCTATAGCCCTATCCTTATTTATTATTAATATGCAAAGATTGTGTGAATGAGACATATGTATAATTATATAATTATGAATGAATAATTAATATGAACATTACGTACCATTATGTTTAATATGTAAAAATTTTTGTACTCCTTGAGATTTATAAAATAATATATTAAATATAAATTGATTAGACTATTCCATGAATAAGTTTATGTATTTTAGTGTAAAATTCAGTAGTCGTTCATGGGCTGATGAAATTGAATCATATCTTTGCACACAAAATTAAAATTAATTATAGTAATTTATTTATTTATTTAGGACAACTTACAAAACACAGGAGCACAAAATTCTAGGCCTGATCGTACCAAGGAGGAATAAAGAACAATCTTGGTCTGCGGCTTCTAAAAGTATTTAGTGTTTCTTATTAAAAACCCAGATTTTGAAACGCCTTAGATGTTATTTTGTCGATATAAGAGTGAAATTTGATCTTACCATCGAAACAAATACCCAAATCTTGATATGGTCCACCTCTTTCAACGTCTTATTATTAAGACTTAGTAATTAGGGATATCCGACCCGATACATAGCACTACTGACACAAAATTATATGGACAAACAATTCTTCAACAAAGGGAATTAAAATTATGAATTAGTAATAAATATTTATGTAATATTAACAAAATTTTATTACTTACCGGCAGCTATTAACATATTTTTTTTTTTGCAAAATACATAAAGGTTCAAAACACCAAAATGAGTAGCTGAAAATCGTAAATAGTTAATGTTTCGATGATTCTGAATTAGATTGTATTTCAAGTCACTTGGATTTTTGTTTCATTTTGTTATAATGAATATTTATGTTATAAAACAAGTGGCAGAACTCAAGTCGTTCATTAAAGTTTCGGTTTGCAATTTCGTTTCAAAATACTTGAATATTAATAACTAATTAACAGGCGGTCTGGCAAGCAACGACTTCCTGTAATAAAAGTTATTTATTTAAATTAATTAATTATTTGCTAAAATTGTTATAAAATGGTATATTAGAAAAGTTTAGGTCGAGAAAATTGACCTAGTGTAATAAAGACTCTTCCAACCTGTCGTATTATAAAGTAAGCATATTTTATGAGGATAAAATCATCTAATATGTACAATTATGTAATTTTGTTGAGTGCGTTATATTATTCTAATACATATAGGACCTATATACCAAATTACTATATAATAACAATCTTATATGTAACAATATTAAAATAATATAACAAGTGCAATGCACAACAATCACAGTTTTAAGAATTTGCTCCTCTTTTTAAACAAGTACTAGTAAAGACAATGATCTCTTTCTTCATTTTATGAACAAACGTTAAGGATGAAGGATCGTTTAGTAAATCTTTTTGCGACAATTATGTATCATAAATACTGATGCAGAGAAAAATACAAACAAAATATGTATGTTGAGCCTCAACGTTGTCATACACATTTATAGGGTATATTTTTTGATGGAATTACTTAATTCAGAAATTAGTATTCACTATTACATACATACATCGCTGAAATATAATATAAGTGGTATAATATTCTAAGTATTTTTTAATGTTCAGAAATCATTAAACTAACCAACATTTAGTGAATATTTTTAAAATAAAAAGAAGGAGCAGTACTGCAAAGTCTGCAAATATAGCCTGCGTACCAATACAAATGATATGGACAAATAGGACAATATAATAGGACGTATCATTCTGAAACATTATCGCATTTCTTAGATATAAAACTATTTTTTTTTAGCTTTATATAGTTTTGTAGTGTTAAGAGATTGTTTATGATTTGAGTCTGATGACCGGGAGAGATTAAATTGCTGGCAACTGTTAGTTTTTGGTGCACTCAAAAAGAAAAGTTTTAAGAGCGTCAATTTCAACGAATCCACTTCTACATCTATACATATAATAAAATTGTCACTGATCCATTCATGTACATGGAATTTAAAAAAAAACATCATAGGGGGCTTTATAAGAGCAAGAGAACCCAAAACAATGGTTTTTCAGTTTGTCTGTTTGCCTGTATGTCTGTATGTCTGTATGTTTGTATGTTTGTGCACGCTAATCTCAGAAACAGCTAAACCAATTTGAATGCGGTTTTCAGGAATATATTATGATAGTCTTCACTTAACATTTAATGTTTATTTCATCAATATCGGTTAAGAAATAAAAAAGTTATGACAATTTATGTCAATCATGTAATAGGTACCATGCAAATCTTATTCTATACATGTAAGAAATCTGTAGAGAAGTAGTCTTTGTACATTGAAAATATTAAAAAATATTTGTGCACACAACACGAAAAAAAAAATATTTTCAAAAATTCATACAGCATATAACCTTATATAAGCAAGAGAAAATACGCGATGGTATATGTTTATCTCTTAGGGATAACCCACAATAGCAAATTTTTATCCTTTACTTTTTACAAAAAATAATAGGTTATTTACGAAGCAATTTTAAGAAATACAACTTTAATCCTTATCTAATTAAGTAACTTAAATATATTTTACATTTAATATGGAACAATATAGCCCCTTACAGCATGTAATTTAAATAAATATTTTCGAAGATATTACAGATTTAAAATATAGGGTCTTCGCGTTTGCGGCGGTACGGTCTACCCGCGTACTCTGGTATGGAACCGTGCAAACCGTCTCAAAAATGGCTTTTGTGAATGTTCAGTATTGAAAATTTTGTTAATGCATATAGCTAAATGAATGTTTATCATTTAAAATAGATTTTTTTTAAATAAAACTAGACTAGAAGTTGATGGTGAAAATAACGTCGATTGTGTAGCTCAGAATTTCTCAAGTTTACATGGTAATATTTTGATTATGTTCAATGAAAATCTATAAGTGTGATATATGGTTAGAAAGGTTATTAAGTTATTTAAGTTATTAAGGACTCTGTTTAAAAAGTATTTAAATGGACGTTTAAGTAAAAACAAGATAGGTTTAAAAATAATTACAGTACCTAATATTGTATCTTTATTTAAAACTGTAAATATACTTTTGACAGTGAGCGATCTGCCGATGTCGTAATTTTGATTGTATCACTTAAAATAAGTTATATAGAAGCCAATACAAAAAAAAAGAAGTGGGATTTTTTTTACTACGAATTTGAGCCTTCGAAGCCGCGGGCAAAAGCTAGTACTCCAAATAATATTAGGTTTATAGACTACAAGCAACTGTCGGAATAATTGTCAGTTTTTATAGTTTCTTTGAAAATACTTTCACATTGCATTAATCTAAATAGTACTTAATAAAAATAAAATTAAATATTAAAAAAAAACAAATGCTTTATGGACTGTTTGAAATTCCAAAGACAAATTCGGCCAATTCATATTTAGACCCCTACGACGAATGTCCGTTTAAGTGGTATTTTTGGTTCTTACTGAGACTGTCGTGATCTTACATACCTACATCAAAAAAATCGACGTTTTCGAATGTTTGATTAAACTTTTCTGATATTGATCTTAAAAAAAATCTTCATTATAACAGTATATTTTTTTATCTTTTTTATTGAAAAAAAAAGTTATTTTTATAAATGGCATTCTTTTTTGTTTGTTTTGATCAGTAGACATTGTATTCGGCTATTTTTTATTCATATCTATCTCATTCTTACAACCGCTGCGTGACAAAAAACACGTAAAGATGACTAAACATTAATCATGCATATATGAAACATATAATAATTTTATGCGATAACAAACTAGTCATTTTGTATTAGTCTGTAGAGTTTAAAGAAAAATAACAAATTTACTAATTTTCAAAAATCAGAGTGCAATACACAATGAATACTCATACATAAATAAATATTTTTACTCTACACATTATTGGCGGAATATTCAGTAATACTGTTAACTTAATTTATATTTTACTCTTTCATATTTTTCACCGTCTATCACAATATTCGGGACATAAATACAATATAACGAAATGAGGCACCAAGTAATTATGTTACCATCCTTATTGTAAAATGGCAATTCGATATTTAATATTCCTTTAAATGCTGCTATTAATTTCCAACAACTTTGTGCAATGGAGTTCGTATACTACAGAGTTCAATTTCTCTGCTTCTATTTAATTATTGAGACTCACGAACTCTTTACTACAGTGCATCCTCCAAAGATTATTCTATTTCAAGTTTCTTGTAAGTAATACTAACTTAAAATACATTAGGCTATTGCTCAGTAATTTGAAGTAGGATATTTAGGGAATTTTCTAAACATCTAATAACACACAGGTACACAGTTAGGTCTTATATAGGACATATGAACGTACATTTGTAAAAAATATATTCATTTTCTCTACATATTTATATAAATGGTAGTTAGTAGATAGCTTGCATTTGTAAACAAGTTACTTTACTCCCCTACTTATTTAAGATATGGAATGGAATGTCAAGAAATTATACAAGTATTTATATTATCATATATGTTTTTGATATATATTTACAGGGCATCACCTTGTAGACAGCCTCTACTAAATCAATCCCGACAGCATTTGTTCTACGACTTTTAAAAATTAATAGTCTTTAAAATATAAGTATCTCCATACAAAATTTACTTGTTACCTCTGAACTTGCATTAATTTTGAGCGTAATGATGCTACGCATCTGGCGTAGCCAAAATACGTGCCAAGGCCACGTGCAGCGAGGCGCGGGGTTGCTGGATGACGCATCGGCGGCGATGTACTTTTAAACAAAATAGAAAAAAATAGTGTAACATTTTTTGTTACGCGTCACACTTTTCCGTTACGTGCCATCTTTTTGAAGTAAAACTTCTTTATCGACAGATGGGATAAAATTTTATAGCAATGCCAAAAAATTATGACGTTTTTCTGTTACGCGCCGTCTTTATTTTTGCTTAAACTTTATCTAATTTAGCTTAATCAGCCATTCCTGTAAAGTTGTAATTAGTGAATCATTTTTCAAAAAATTATGTCATAAAGAAGTTTCCCTTCTTACATGTGTACACTAATACACACACACATATTTCTACAGAAGTTACATCAAATTGGAAACGGATTAAAACGGAGGAATTTGCTGTAGTAATATCCTTAAAAATATTCGTAATATACAGTTTATTTTAAGGTTCCTGTAAGTTCATAAATTATTATTTTTTTGAAAGTACTAGCATTTTAAAATTATCGGTGATTACCAAAACTTTTGAGAATAATACATGATGCAAATTTGCTTCTAATAAGATTGAAATTCATGAACTACCAACGTTGTATTATTAGTAACATTTAGGATAATTTAATATAAATTATGATCTTTTAATACAGTACCCAGTACCTAGTTATATTATGTCGGTATAATGTGTTTTATATATCAAAATATTGTTTTAAATAACATTCCAATTCATAATAGGTACAGAAATATATTTAAAAATAAAACGAATAACATCAGTCTTAATCTCAGTGTGTATCCTAATTATTGTAACAGGTAAAATTGATAAAAATAAAAGAAAAAAAACAAAACAACAAAACTAACAATGACACTTTAATACACTTTTTGTTTTTTTTTACTTTTATTTGATAAAGTGCTAATGGTAATCAAAAGTTTAAAAAGTTTTTGTACCGTATAGGTATCTTAATCAAAGTTATTTATTTAGTTACTTATTAACTAAATTAAATTAAATTAAAAGGTAATTAAATAACATAAATAATTAGCAGAGCTTATAATGACAGTGTCAGACAAATATATATATTTAAACACTATTATATTATATAATTACACATATACAAATACTAATATTATTATAACAGAATGATGATGATGATGAAATTATAAAAAAAATATACACTTATTCCGCAGTTAATAGCTATTTCAAAGTCCAATTATCTAAAGCCTTATTAAAATAATTAACTTGACATGACCTCGCATTTTAGAATTAATTAATGAGTTCTTAAATGTTTAATATGTATTTAATTTATATGTAGTTATTAAATGTTTAATATGTAGTTTTAACTTATCAATTAATTATAAAATAATTGGAACATATCCTAGTCTTACACATATTAAAATGAGTGAACGTTTAAATGTTTACTCAGAATTGTAGGTTTAAAGGACAACTCTGGTTTCTTTTAACTATGGCTTGTATGTTAAAAAACTTTTAATTCATTTTCATTCTTATGATTTCCATAGATATCGCCAAACGTACAAAATACAAATATAAATTGTTATTGAACAGTTATAAAATATGAGGTAAAATATTGTGTTTTGTTCGGGTATTGTTTTTATTTTGGATACCCCGGGTAGGCTATTCGAGAACCCTATTACGAAAACCTCTTGAAGCCAAGTTATTTGACAAAAAATATTGGATAGGTTTGTTCAATTCTTGTCAAAAGGTTTTTTGGTTTTTTACCAAATAAACTACAATTAGAATTTACAGCGAAATTAACATATTTGAACAGCAGATTATACATTTACAGTAAATTTATTACTTTACGTATGTACATATATAGATATACATAATAAAAAAAATATAATCATATAAGAAATTATATATATAGAAAAACGTATATCTTTAAAAACAAATATGAAAAGCCTTTTCGAACCGTTACCACACACATTCAAAAGATGAAACTTTTGTGTGTGTATTACACACGGCTACTTTTGTCATCTTTACACGCCGCAATAATATTTTCTGATTCAGTGCTTTGTTTCGTTATGTTATAAATAAAATAGTTCGAATACCACAATATGTACGGTATCTCAAAGTGTTATATTGAAATATAGGGAAAGAATTCATAGCCATTTCTTGGCATTTACTACTCTAAAAATTGGCAAGCATATGATCAGCGCAACGTAAATGGCCTGGACAAGGCGATTGGCTGTGACCTACATGGGAATTAGTTGACTGTTATTGGAAACTTATTTCGGGATGATTTAAGTACTTTATATAATGTCACCTAGAATGTTTTATTATCAAATATTTTTCTATACATTTACTTTTGTTATCAATGATTGATACAAAATTTTCACTTTAACAAACTGTTTTTAACACAAAAATAATTTAATTAAAAAAAAAATAACTTATAATATGATAAAGACAAGAGGTTATATTAGAGTTGAGACTCCAGACACTTTATTTCAATAGTAAAGATGTACGCAATGAAACCGAATATCATTAAAAATTAGAGGTTCTTCGAAGATTTCAATAAACACATTTTTTAATTTACTGTAAAGTTTATTTAATTGCCATTTGTAAATATAATAAAGATAGTATTTTGTACATAATAGCAAAATATAAACGATGAAGCAATTAATTTTCAAGTCTTGGCTTAATTTAAGAATCTTGCTAAAGGTTGAAAGTTGTTTCGAAAGTTTAATTGAAAGAAGAGAAATTACTTGATTTTTATAAGGTTAATGTTCTTATTTTAAAATCAATCTGTAAAATTTTTAAATATAGTAAACGTCACAAAATGACGGATAATACGGTTTGTCGACAAAATAAAAAAACGTCCAAATGCTATTTCATATTTACACCCAGACGATAAGACTATTTGTTTAGCAATTATCAATTATATTTAACATATTTATTTTTAATTGGTAATTCTCTATCGAAATAATGATGATCGAATTTACGTGGCAAAAACATTTTTTTTACTTAAATCGCATCGCAAACGCGATGACCCTATATTTTAAACATGTAATATCTTGAAAAATATTCATTAGGACTATATTGTTCCATATTAAATGCAAAATGTATTTAAGGTACTTAATTAGATAAGGATCAATGTTGTATTGCTTAAAATCGTTTCATAAATAAGCCATTATTTCTCTTAATAAGTAAATGATAAAAATTGGCCATTGTGGGTTATCCTTCAGCGATAAACATATACCATCGGGAACTTTCTTATAGAACTTTTTAATCATCTCGTAGAGTTCGGCCAGCGTTTGCAACGTCGGCGCAAAACAATGTGTGTCTTTACGACTTCGCAATATAAATCTTGAAATTATCAGTGGTTCTCTATTATATTAAGCATGTTATTATACATATAAATCTTCCTCTTGAATTACTCTATCTATTAAAAAATTGCATCCAAATCCGTTGTGTAGTTTTAAAGATCTAAGCATACTAAGCAGACATAGGGACAGACGCGGGAAGCGACTTTGCTTTATACTATGTAATATGATACTTTTCTGACATAACGTTGTTAACATTAACAGTTGGCTTTTCGTCTTTTTGGATATTATTAAAACCCTATTATCAAAGTTAGTAACATACAAAAGACATTGAAGTAATGGCTTGACAATTTTATAAAAGACTTACGAACAATACTGAAAGAAATAGAGTAGGTTTAGTATCAAACTGTACGGAGAGTACAGGAAATAGAAATAGTAAAACCTTTTATTACCTATTAGTTTTGTTAAAAGCAAGAGATCAGAGGGTTGCATACACTAAAAACAACGACTGTCGAGATTGTTAAAGGAGGTTTGGTTCTTGACTGTATTACTCTCACTAATCAATCCCTTCAACTCGATGCTCTGGAATATTTAAAATGTTACAGGTGCCCCTCCAAACGATTACAATCACGTGACTCGTGACGTCATAGCCACTGTTACAATAATATCTATTAAGTTACTGTTTATCGTTAAACTTTGGTGATCTGCGACATATATATATATGATATTTTATTAAATATCAAAATCGTAGAACACTCTATTATCTTAAAAAAAAAATGATCTATGCAAAAACTGTATTTTATGCATTAACTAGCCGTGCCTGCGAAGTCGTACGCATGGATATCGATTTCGATAAAACGTACCAGTTTAAAGTTTCATCAGAATCCGGCAATAAGTTTTCCGTGTAGTTTTGTTTCTATTTTATTTTTTTTATTTTTATTCCACATATTTTTTGACAAAATAGGTAATCCAATCTCATATTTTTTCTAATGGAAAGGTTCTTATTATACTCTTTAAATTTTTTAAAAATATCTTACCGCAATAGTACGAAAATAAAAGATTATTATTTTCTTTGTTTGTCGACCGGTTTTAATTAAAAAAAACACTAAATGGTAAATGAAGCCTTGCCACAATATATTCCCAAAAACTGCATCCAAACCGGTTAATCCGTTTCTGAGACTAGAGTGCACAAACATACAGATATACAGATGAACGGACAAAATGATTGTAGTATTAATGAAGCATTAGTTTGGATTCCCTTGCTTATGAAAAAGCTCCCATTATGAATTTTTGAAAATTTTTGCCATGTACCGAAAACAACAACTTCACACCCAGGATTCTTTTTTATATTTTCAATTTACAGAGACTACTCAGTTGGTCCCCGCCCCGTTGGTCGAGGGGTTAGCGCAGACGCCTAACGTGTCACGGCGCAATGGGGCTCGGGTTCGATTCCCGGCGGTAGACAGGCATTTATGTGATAAGCATAGATGTCTGTTTTTCTGGGTTTGGTCGTTTATTAAATATATTCTCAGTATTTATATATGTATTTCTATGTATTTGTATCGTTGTCTAACACCCTTAACACAAGCAAATAATTTGCTTACTTAGGGGTTAGATCAATGTGTGTAATTTGTCCTGATATTATTATTATTATCCTTTTTAGACTAAAAGTTTTCTCAAAGTATTTAAGATACCTTGGTAATACGATACATCAACGGGCATAAGCCAAGTGTGTTGTATGTTCTGGTTTGTTTTAGATATTTCTCTGGGTAATAGAATCATCTAGTAAAAATTTACGGACAATACGGCAAGTATTTAAAATCGCAGCTTTCTGCATTTGTATATAAGTATTTTCGGTTAAATCTAATGTTCTTAGGTTTATGAGTAAGGATTTTGGTATTACTCCGGTGCTGGAAAGTACTAAGGGGACAATGTACACGCTATTCATTTTCCAAATTCTGTGGACTTCTTCTTTTAACTCTGTGTATTTATGTATTTTCTCTGTTACTGTTTTTTGTAAATTGTGAGTGTTAGGAACTGCTACGTCTATTATTAATACTTTTTTATTAATTTTATCTATTAATGTTATGTCAGGTCTATTATTATGAATGGTTTTATCTGTAAGAATTGCGCGATCAAAATACAATTTATAAGTTGTGTTTTCCAAAACGGGTTTTGGTGTATATTGGTAATAAGGTGCAAGTTTGTCGGCTATTAATTTATGTTTAATGGCTAGTTTTTGATGAATAATATGTACTATTTGGTTGTGTCTATGAGTATAATCGGTTTGTGTTAAGGTAGGACATGCACTCGTTATATGTTGGATCGTTTCAGATTGTTTGTTGCATTTTCTACACCTATCATCTCGTGTCATGAGGTCCTTAATAATGTGCTTTTTGTAATTTTTTGTGTTAATTATCTGATCTTGTATTGCAATAGCAAATCCTTCTGTTTCAGGAAATAGATATCCGAGTTTCAACCAAGTGTTTGATGCTTCTAAGTCTATATGGGCTTGTTCGAGATCATGGAGGTGTCTCCCATGCAACTCTTTTCTGCGCCAGCTGTTCAGTTTTTCAATATCTGAGTTCTGTGATATGTTTACTGTATTTTTATTACCTAAGTTAAGAGGAGAAAAATTTTTATCCGACTCTATTATAGCTAAATGAATATTACTAGTTTGTGACTTTTTGTAGAAGAAATCCCTAAGCTTTTGTATCTGTCCCTCCCATAGTACTGAAAGGTCCAACATCCCTCTACCTCCATTCCGTCTCTTTACAGTCATTCTTTCTATAGCAGATTTTGGGTGTAGATAATTATATTTACTTAGTGTTGTTCTGGTTTTTATTTGTATCTGATTTATGTCCGTACGGGTCCACTTAATTATTCCAAAAGAGTAACTGAGAACTGGTATGGCAAATGTATTGATAGCCTTAAAAAGGTTTTTCGAAAATAAAGATTTTTTGCAAATCAAAGTAAGTCTACTGAAATATTCTTCGGAAAGTTTTTTTTTCATTAAAGTATGGTTAACAGTTTTTGATTGATGAATTCCTAGGTATTTGTAAGTTTCTGTGGTTTCCATGAGAGCGAAAATAGGTTCTTCGTTAGTGTCCCCGGATCCTATTATTTTACCTTTACGTATATTAAGAGTTCTACATTTATCTAAGCCGAAGGACATGTTAATATCTTTACTGAATTGTGTGATTTTAATTAATAAGGTTTTAAGATCTTTCTCAGACTTTGCGAATAATTTAATATCATCCATGTACATAAGATGACTAATACCTGTGTGTGTGGTTAATTTATATCCACTATTTTCATCATTTAGCAGACGGGATAAGGGGTTGAGGGCTAGACAGAACCACAGAGGACTGAAAGAGTCTCCTTGGAAAATACCATTTTTGATTGGAATAATATCCGTAGTAATAGATTTGACGTTATCAGACAGAAACAATTTTGTTTTCCAATTTTGCATTGAATTTCTTAGAAAATTTATTAGATCCGGATTAATTTTATATATTTGTAAAATATGAAGCAACCATGTATGAGGTACACTATCAAATGCTTTTTTGTAATCAATGTATGAAATATTTATGTTTTTATTATGAGTTTGTGCATGTTTGAGTATTATTGAGTCTATTAAAAGTTGTTCTTTGCATCCTCTATGAAACTGCCTGCACCCTTTTTGTTCTTCGGCAAGAATATTATATTGAGCTAAGTGGTTGCTTATTTTATGTGTAAGACAAGAAGTGATAATTTTGTATATAGTTGGTAAACAAGTTATAGGTCTATATTGCGAAGGATTAGTTGAATGATATTTTTTTGGAAGCATAAATGTTTTTCCTATTGTCATAAATTGGGGTAATTCTTCAGTACCTTTTAAAACGTCTGTAATCAATCTTGCGAAAGTATCGTGTAATACAATAAACTTTTTATACCAAAAATTGTGTATACCATCAACACCAGCGGCTTTCCAATTCTTTGTTTTTCTAATTACTAGTTGAAACTCTACTCCAGTGATATTGCTAAATTCCATCTCATCTATATGTTCCCAGCGTTCTTCTTCTTCCTTAATCCAGCTCGCTCTGATGTTAAAATCTATTGGTTTCTTCCATATATCAGTCCAGTAGTTTTTGAGATCTGATGCGTCGGGTAGTTTGAAATCTTCATTGGTTGTTTTGTTGCGAATCAACCTATAAAACCCTTTTTCACTATTTGAAAATATCTTATTATCATTTTTGCGCTGTAGAGCTTTCTTGTATCTAGCTAATCTTTGTGATTTAAGGGACAACTTTTGCTTAAGAGTATCTAAGAATTCTTCGGGTCGAGTGTTATTATTTTGATGACTGGAATGAAATTTGGTGCTGTTAAATATTTTTTCTACTTTTTTCAATATTTTTTTAGACCTGTTGTTCTTTATATATTGTGTTAATCTACCTATATCAGCTCTTAAAGCCTTGATATCATTTTCAATTCTAATCTGCCAAGCTGGTCCATCTGGTTTTCTTTTCTTACTGTTCTTAGATATTTGTTTATTTGTTATTTTGTATCCTAAATTCTCTGATATAACTAGAGCACTACAATATACAAGGGTATGTATGTTATTTAAATCTGAGTTTATAGTATAAAATTTATGGATTATTTCTTTATTGAATGTATCGACTAACTGATATAATTTCCTGTTTTCTTTTATTTTTGGTAGATATGGTCTAGATGTAGGATCTGTTCCAGTATATAAAGTAAGTGCAGTATTTAGTTGGTCTATCAGATTTTGAATGTTTGTTTGGGCACCACCTAAGTTAGATTGTGAGGTATGGCTCTGTGTTGTTAAGTTGTGTATAGTTGAGTTGTGAATTATTGTGGTTTGTGTGGATACGTCGTTTGATTGAGTGTATGCTATACGAGTATCTATTGGTTTTGGAGAAATTGATTGTAAGTTTTTTGTGTTAGATGATTGTTTAGGTGGTACTAAAGGTTGAAGACTTGAAAACTCTAATGTCCGGTTTGCTGGAAAACTTTGTGTTACACTATTTGTTTCTCCCTTTCCATCCAATAAATCAGATATTTCTTTTTTAATATTTTCAATGACATCATCTGATAATAGCTTTTTATTGAGAATCGCTCGTTTTTGGTCTGCAATTCTTTGAGAGGAAACTGTGATTTGAGGATACTTTAATTTAAATTGATCGAATAGTTTTTTACAATACATGGTTTTATCTGTTTCTAATTTTGTGATAAAATAATATGTACGCATGATGAATAAATTTACACTGTCATCCCATTTCATGCGCACTCGGGGTTTGCCGGCTTTGGTGGTCGCAGGTTGGTTGACAAAGGTCTCCTGCGAAACATCCTCAGTCGGAATATCTGCTCTACTACTATTGTTAATGGTCACGGCTGTAGTCCTTGAGGACATTCCCCTACCCCCCGTGTCCCCGACTTCCGTACAGCCGCCGTTCCGGAAGTCACTGGCTAGCATGCTGTCACGCCCGTGGCCAGCAACAGACGTGCCCCGACGATCGCCCTCGGGCAGCGGTCCTATACGTACTTTCTTTTGACGTGTCTCCATATTAATGGGTTACCTGAACCTTGTTTGCCGTGTTAGTATTAATGTTCACGTTGCCCGCCCCCCACGAGGTCTGATGGTCGACTCGGGCGTAAGGTAGGATTTTGGGGGGCTTATTATTATTATTATTATCATTATTATTATTACTCAGACTTACAGATTTATTACATGTATAGAAGAAAAAGATATGCATGGTACCTTTTATGTGATTGTCATAACTGTTTTATTTCTTAACCGATTTTAAGATGGTAAGTGAAGAATATTACAATATATTCTCAAAAACTGCATTGAAATTGGTCAAGCCGTTTCTGAGATTAGCATGTACAAACATACAGACATACAGATAAAACAAAAAAACATTGTTTTGGGTTTTCTTGCTCTTATAAAGGTTTTTTTTAAATATTTTCCTTTCGTGTATTTCTTTCCAAATGATAACATTACTTTGAAAATAGAATATAAGCTCTAGATTTGTGTAGCGCCAGAGTGTAAACTAACATAAGCATTTTTATACTATTTGGGCTTTTTGATATATAATTTTCATACTGAAGGCGACTTGTTTCCTAAAAAGATATCCAAAGCAATATCTTGTTCAGCTGAACTCATAACAAAGACGCAAACGGAACTTTTGACCCGTTTTTTGTCACATTAACTTAATATACGACAAACCCGCCTCTAATCTGCAAACATAAAGAAAGACCTTGATTTTCAATAGCCGCCTCAGAAAGGGTAAAAGCGGCCGATAAAACATTTACATTATATTTTTCGCTTATTACATATTGTAAAAATTTATAATAGAGTCTAAAGATCTTTAAAACTTTTAATCGAAATTCCTAAACCCAAATTTGAAATATTAATGAATGTTATTTGCAGTTTAAAAACATTAAGAACTTATTTTTTTTAATTGGTGGTTACATAATCTATGGCCATTTAAATTTTTCTGTACGTTTGTTTGTCACTCAACTTAAAATTGTTTGAATTTAATAATGGTATAAATTTATATAAACATAGAATGAAAAATAAACCGGTACGGGCTTCGAACCCGCGACTATTGGGAAACCGTCCCATCGCTCTACCAACTGAGCTACCGTATCGCTGTCCGTCTCTGTGAATTAAGCATTCTATATGTGTATAGTATATATCCAGTATATATCTGGTAAGATACGATTATTGCTTCTATGTGTAATCCCAAAGGAGCTGTCGGGATTATAACGAAACGATTTACATCAATAACAAAACAAAAATATTTTATGATGAAATGTTTGATTATATTTTACATTAAGTGGTTGGTAAATTTTAAATATTTTAAATTGTCTGCTGATTTTTGTTTTACTGTGCGAGCTAAAATATTAAAAATGAAATAATGAGGAAAACCTTTTATAAAAGTCTTTTTATACTTTACATTTACATTATTTTAATTATTATTCTTAATAACTTGGAAAATATTTAAATGGTAATGGTATGCTAAGACCGAGGCAATTACTTACAACTAAACATAAATATTCCTTAAACTTTCATATCAATCTATAACACAATTTTGATGAACGCGGTAATAAATTAACAAGCCTGTAAAATAGAGCCTGATTAATGAAGCTTATTTGTTAGTCGCAATCTGTGCAGATAAATTGACTGGAGCCGAAGCATTGAACAAATAATATAAACGTTTAGTCTATTTTCATCATTTCATAACTGTAATTTGTGAAGTCATACTTATCTTGTTTCATTATTTTGTTAGTGACCAAACATAAATATATATATTTTTAATAATTTTAAATATCAGTATTAAGATTTTAATAAATATTTCTATCACTTTTTACTTATAGTCCAAACATTTTTTTTTTTTTTTATATGATCTAGGGCAATGCTTGACTACATTCCACCTGATGGTAAGTGGAATGTAGTCTTAGGTGGTAAGGCGCATTACCCTAGCAACCTATTCACTCTTCGCTTGAAGACACCCACATTGTATTCGGTCGGAAATACCGACGCAGGCAAGCTGTTCCAATCCTTTGCTGTACGCAGTAAAAATGAGGAAGCAAAGCGCTTCGTTCGGACAGGTGGAATGTCCACAACAAAAGGATGAAAACTTGCCGTGCGTCGGGACGTCCGGTGATGGAAGGGGGACGGGGGATTTAAATTGTGTAATTCCAGCGCACACTCACCAAAATGTATCCTATAGAATACTGAGAGGCTAGCAATACTACGCCTGTGCTCAAGGCTTTGGAGGTCGGCTCCGACCAATTCGGGATCGCCTATAAGCCTCTTTGCTCGCCTCTCAATTGAGTCCAGAACCGCAAGATGAGACTTTGCGGCACCAGCAAATATGTGACCACAGTACTCTACACACGACCGGATCTGTGCTTTGTATAAAACAAAAAGCTGTCCCGGTGTAAAGTACTGCCGAACCTTCGCCAGAACGGCAAGCTTTGCTGCTGCTGCTCTTGCTCTGGACTCAATGAACCGACCAAAGTTGAGGTTCGAGGAAATCTCTAAGCCTAACAACTGAAGCCGGTCACTGTATTCCAAGGATACATTCTGGAAAGTAGGAGCCAAGGTGAAAGGGCTCCTTTTGGCGGTGAATAGACACGTCTGCGTTTTGGTGGCGTTGAACTTGACAAGATTGGCATTGCTCCATTATATTCATAATATTATAATGAATTCAGAAATATGCATGAAATAAAAACAGTATGTGTAGTTAAAACACTTATTTTATTTTTGTTACTTGAAAACACAAAAGACTTTTAGTAGAGAAAGTGAGCTTTTAACGAGTGTTTTTATAAAGCGTTTTAGTTGAGCTGTGCTTTGCTAAATCCTTTTAGGACGTGTGTTGTTTAAGAAAATTTGCTTTGAAGTCCAAAACACATTAAACTACGACCTGCCTTGCCTCATTGTTAGCTACAAACAATTTTAAATATGTTATTTAAATTCTTAACATAAATTCAAGTTTTGTTTACAGATGATTTAAAAATGTTAATGCAAATTTGCTAAGTAAATATAATATAACTTTAAAGTACAAAACACATTCAACTACGACCTGTTTTGACTTATTGTCAGTGACAAACAATTTTTAAAATATCATTAAAATTCTTAAAAAAATATATAGTATTGTTTAAATACTATATAATTTTAATGCAAATTTTCTTGGTAAATATTACATAGCTTGGAAAATAAAACCATTATACCTAAAAAATTGTTCAAAAGGGACATTATATTATGTATAAGCTATTATACACACTACTATATTTCAAAAAACAAAAGTTATTTCATAAACGTGTATTACGTAATTAATATTTTTATTAGAACCATAAAAGTTTCACTTATAGTTACATACTTATTATTTAATAGTAAAGTACCCATTATATATAAATATAATCAATTAAAGAAATAAATTTAATTTACGTACAAAAAAAAAACAAATGAATAACAAGGACACGAAATAATGATAATAAAATAAAATAACGCTTTATTTATCGTTCTATATTTATTTTATAAGCAATGCAAAGTGAAGTTTTATTAAAAAAATACGTGAAACAATTCAACTCGATATTACCCTCACACAACGTTGGCGTAAACATTTGAATAGTATATAGAAAAACATATGAAGTGGCTTTCAAAGTATTAAATATTTTTTTTGTCATCCATAGTTACAACGACACTGACATATATAGTAGTACGTAGTAGTATATAATAGTACGGAATCCATAATAAGTGCTAGCTCATTTCATGAGTACAACACTATGCAGCTTGCAATTATCTTAAAGTGGTCGCCAGCGTGATGTATATTACGTATAATGCATCTGTCTCACGTATATTGTCCTCTCGAGAATTGTAACAGCAGATTATACCAAGTATTCTTATTTTCATATGGTTTATTATCCTTCTGAGTAAAATACTAGTAAACGGAACTTTATTATAATTATAATATTACACAGGGGTACTCATCTATAAAAGACACTAGGAATATTAATATATTAAAAAAAATAAGGAATAAAAAATGTAGACGGCTTTCAGTTTGTTAGGTTATAACAATTATCAAAAAAGATACTTTTTTTAATTTTATTGATCTGTGGAGACTATTTTATGAAAAACATTTTTTTTTCTTTGGCTGCAATTTTGTTCAGTTCAGCTGTGAATAATACAATTTCGACGGACGGCATGGCGTCTGGTTTGACTAATTTCCAACCAATTCCAACTTGGGAAACTCCGAGTACGGCTCTGGAACTAAAGTTACGAGCTTCGATTATACTATGCTCTAGGCGCCACAATATAGTAGAGTCCCTAAGATAATTTATGAAGCTGTGAACATCTTTCCAGTGAAGAGAGCTCGTGTTTCTATTGGTTCTATTGGTTACTGGCCATATAGCTTAAAGGACTATATTAAAGCCATAAAACCAGATGGAAATCATATTAAATGCGTTTGATTTATTTTAATATTATTGTAAACATGTTTGTATAAACTAACACAAATTACAGCAATAAATATTTTGTCAAAGAAACCATATATTTTATTTTTCAACACTATTGGCAAAAATAAAAAAAGAAAGTATGCTAATATAATAATATTTAATATAATAATATTTATAATAATATTAAAAAACTTGTAAAATTGGACTTCAAGAACAACTACTTCATACAAAGGTGTTACAGCACATTATTTAACGGCCGAATATATCATATTATATAAATTGTAAGTCTCATATAATAACCCTGAATTTCAGACGATTTTCTCATATAACTAGGACTAGGTTTCAGCTATCGCCGTCATGAGCATTTCTCGTCCAAACAAGTCATAAGTCAAATCATATATAGACAATGCCGGACTTTGAGTGCGACCCCGGATTTGTTAATAATTATTTTCTTTATTTATTGAAATAATTATATCATAAATTAAAAATTTTAAAAACCCCCAATACCAAAAGACCTCTAAAAAGAATTAAAATAATATTATAATGTACTTATTGAAATCGTTGCGTCGGGCGACCGTTGTACGTGCGTTGATGATGGTGTCTATTTTACGAAGTTAATCATTGAGGACTTAGACTATACGATTCGATATCGTATTTTTTTTTTGCCTTGGTATCTTAATTACTTGCATTTTAATTTATTCCTTTATTAAATATTTGGCAACTAAAATAATAAACCACAAAATGTTAAAATCAAATCTTATATATATCAATAGATTTTAAATTTACATTTTAAATTTAACTTGACGTTTTGAATACTTTGCAGCAATTGTGTTCACGTTAAGACGAGATGGAGGTGTCTGGACAAAATGTAAATTTAAAATTTAATTATATGCGAGGTTAAATTCGTAAAAAAAAATTTTATATCAATGTGTAGTTCTCGTGAAAATCTTAGAAAATATCGCAAAAACTTGTCAGATGTTTTGTAATGTTTGTAGGTATTGTAGTATGTAGGTATTTATCACGGTATAGCTATGTAAATTTATTTCGTTTCGTTTGTATCAGCGTGTGTTTGATTATCATGGTTTTTTATGATTATGTAAAAATGACATTAAATTGGTTTGCATTGTTTTTTAACCCCCGACTAAAAAGAGGGGTGTTATAAGTTTGACCTGTGTATCTGTGTATCTGTGTATCTGTCTGTGGCAAATTTCCGGCCAAACGCGTGTACGGATTTGAATACGGTTTTTTTTAATCGAAAGCTATGCTCGTCGAGATGGTTCTTATCTATGTTTGATTGAAATAGAAATAGTCATCTCTAAGATATTGATGTTTTATTCGTGCGAGGAAGAGGTTCTTATGCAATAATTAGCTGTTTGCGGCCAAACGCATGAACGAATTTCAATGCGGTTTTATTTAATCGAAAGCTATGCTCGTCGAGATGGTTATTATCTATGTTTAATTGAAATAGAAATAGTCATCTTTAAGATATTGATGTTTTATTCGTGCGGGGGAGAGGTTCTTACGCAATAACTAGCTGTTTGTGGCCAAACGCGTAGACGGATTTGAATGCGGTCTTTTTTAATCGTAAGCTATGTTCGTCGAAATGGTCCTTATTTATGTTTGATTGAAATAAAATTAGTCGTTTTCAAGATATTGACGTTTTATTCGTACGGGGGAGAGGTTTTTATGCAATAATTAGCTGTTCCCAGCTGTTTTGCCCGCTATATAGAAAAAAAGCCTTGTTATGAGGGCCAAAAGGTTTATACACTTACTTACTTAGGTAAAGTACTTTATTAGGGATAGCTGTTGCCCGTGACGGCGTCCACATAGACTGTAAAAATATATTTACATGGCTTATGATCGTAGTCATAAAGAAACACGGGCAACAGCTAATGTTAATATAAATCCCTTTATGTTTTAACAGCTAATGTTAATGTTAGTAGTGATTGTAAATCATTTTAACTCTAAATAATTATATTTATTAATATTCGTATATATGAAACCTACCTATCTACCTACCCATATGAAAAAGTCTTGAATCATGTTACTTAATACATTTATAATTTATTACATCGTCGAAACTTTCACACGGATCCTTATTTTATTAAATATGATATATATTTCTAGTATTAAATATAACCTTTGTATATCATAATATAGAATTCTAATGCTAAATTTTTTTTTTAAATTGATCCCGTAGTTTCGGAGCCTATTCAATATAAACAAACAAACAAATCTTTCCTACTTAAACAATTAAAAAAATTGTGTGTCTGTAGGTTCATTTAGTACAATTTAGAAACTAGTAACATAACTTTAAAAAGCAGAAAAAAAAATTATAAATTTTAAAAACTCCCGATACAAAAAGACCTCTAAAAAGAATAAAAATAATATTATTATGTACTTATTGAATTCGTTGCGTCGGGGGAACGTTTAAGAAAGAAGAAATTAATATGCAAGTAAGTTAACAAGGCAAATAAAAAAATTACGATATCGAATCGTATAGTCTAAGTCCTCAATGATTAGCTTTGTAAAATAGACACCATCATTAACGCACGTACAAAGATCACCCGACGCAACGATTTCAATAAGTACATAACAATATTATTTTAATTCCTTTTAGAGGTCTTTTTTATCTGGGGTTTTTTTAATTTTTATATAATGTCTCGATTTCGTTCCGAACACATTCTACAAACACGAGGTATATAAATTTCACAACACCACACTCCGTCCAATTTGGTGAATTAATTTTAGCGACTAGAAACACGAAATAATTTAAAGGAATATGTCCAGAGCGCAGTTGTAGGACTATCACAATATCTTTCCTATTTAAGGCAGATCATGTGATCCCCGCGGTTCACGGGATTTTGCGGGAACTTGGTTTATTACTTAAAATATTAAAAAAAAATGCAATTAGATTAGAAATGTCTAAATATTACTTATATATTCTCGAACATTAGTTCAGCATTTCTACATAATTATATTATATTATATACACTTGAGTATTAGTGAGTAATATTTCTAAAGATGTTAATATCATTTTGTCTCATGAAAATTATTCTACATAACATTAATAGTCATGAAGGTATTCCTATAAAGAAAATTTCAACATTTTATTAAAAAGAAGTAGCCTTGCTTAGGTTCATTTAATATTGTTATATATACATTATAGAAAGCTATAACTTAATTCAAACGAAACGCGCTGTTTTAATATATGAAGTACTTAGTCTGTTACGGAATTATTAAAGTATTTAATTAAAGCTTTCCGTCTTTCGACTTGCTCATATTTAAGTAAAATGAGTAAAGCAGAAAATTAATGTGACATTGATTTGTTTCTACGTATGAGTTTTCATTATCTCATGAAAATCAAAATCGATAATTGAGTCTGATTAACGTTATAAAGATTATAATCAAATACATGAGTGTCAGACCGTTAGATAGTTTTATTAAAATATGTTAATACTCGTGTAAGGTAGAAAATGTTTATTTATAAAATATATATATTTTTAATATATTTAATTTGACTGGCCATTAAATAATATACGAAATGATGATAAAAATGTGGAATAAATTAAAAAATCAAACCGATTTATATACAAGTATTGTTTTGAAAATGAAGTGGAGGCTATGTGGGATTAACTATAACAAGTAATAACAAGTTAATGAGTAATTATTTTAGTAAATTTATTCAATATAGGTATGTATAACTTTAAAAAGGAAATGACTTGACGAGCACCCGCCGTTAGTCCTTCTTCATGCGTACAATATTACGTGTCTTTGAATTGTATTTCTATTTCTTTTAGTATTTAAAATTTAAAAAGAAAATTATATTCTTTGACTTCCTTCATTTTATGTGAACTGTACTTTTTTAATAATTTTCAATGTTTCAAAAAACATTTAGTATAAATTAAGTAAGAGACGAAGCTTCTTAGCAATCCATGGATTCACCGTGCAGGTGCCGGGCCCATCGCGTTGCAAGGAGAGGAGTGCAAGCAGTGCCTGGGACTTGCGACCCAGGAGTAGGTTTAAGGGGCCCCTTTATTATGCGCAAAAACGCTCACCTTCACCCTCCACACTCCTCTCCCTACCTAACCAAATTTGGAAAGAACCTACTAATGCCGCCTTTGAAGTACGTTCTAGAAATGAACCGATGCTTGTTCTAGAAAGGCCAAGATCTTTAAGTAGGTTATAGAGAGATTTTGCTGTTATACCTCTCGCTCCCACTTCTACCGCGTAAAAACTAACTATAAATTTATTCCTGATCAGTTCGTTGGTTAGTTCGTAATACTTATTGAGCTTGAATGTGTGATCCCTTGGAATGTTTGTTTCCCAAGGAACAGTAAGCTACACAAGTATCACGAGCCTCAGATGTTTCGAATACAGGAGTAAGTCCGGTCTGGATGACGAAACACCAACATCCCCAGGGATTTTGTAATGCTTTTCATACGTGTCCATCATGAGAATCCAATCAGGAGCCGCGCCTAATATTGAATAAGGCTTCGCTTTTGATTTTTTGGAGGAGCCTTCTTTTACGAATTCTATAGATCGTTTGGTGGTTGTTATACCCTTCCGCGCTCTTGCTACTGAAAGACTAACCGCTTCCCGTATAATTTAATATTTTAATTTTAATAATAAAAATTTGTATAAATGGTTTGTGTTTTGAAGCAATATAAAATTTCTTATTCTATTTTCTCCAACCCACATTTATCGTTTTAAATGTAGCATCAGCAAAATCTTTTATTATGTAGATTAATTGAGATCTATTTTTGTTTATTATTTTAGTACCGAAAGTTTAGATACGCTAAAGAGTTCTTTATATGTTAAAATACATCAATCAATACAAATATATCAAAGATTATTTATTATTAATATTATTACTGAAATTTACACATTTTTTTATTTTTACATATATCTTTCTTCTATTTCGTATAATTTCTTTATTTAATGTATAAGTTTTCAATATGTTTGAAATAAATATCTAAAAACATTTATAGCCATGTTAAGCTTATTTAAATCTATATAAATATAAAATGAAGAATACACCGTTACGGGCAGGGAGAAAAAAAAAAGTTTCTAATATGTTAGTTCTGTTACGCTTACTTAAATATAAATATCAAAACGTCTTCATTTTTTTTTCATGTTAAAAACATCCAAGAGATGTCAATAGCATACATAGCTCATGTTCATAGAATCTTTCGTACAATATTTATTTAAATTTTAAATTTAATCAAAAGTTATTTGAATATACAAACAGTACAACTACAAATACTAACAATTAAATCTATAATATGATTATTAATATTATAATAAAAACAATCTCTTAAAATCACAGTGGATTGAAGATACGTGCTCAATTACACATAATTTACCCAAGATTACAGTTACAAATAAAGTTTCAAAAAAAGCTTATGAAAAGATTATTACGGCAGAAAATAAATATTTGAAAATAAATATTTTAAATATCATGATTAATATATATGTAAATACTCGTAATTTCAGTAAACTGGTTCTTTGCTGAACTCGATTTCATAATTAAACGTGCAGCTGTTACAACAAATGTAGCAATGCGACTGTTATAAAAATATATTGAGAATATTATTATATTTCGAATATTATTATAGAAATAATATGGGTATGGGTAGTATTCAATTAGTTTTAATTATAGTATTGTAGTCTTTGTCCACACAATGTACATAAAATAAGTAAATTATTATATTACCGCTATAGGATATTTATAATACTAATACTTAATGCTTATGTATGTGGTAATATTTTTTATGTCTACAACTAAATATTATAAAATAAGTCTGAGTATCCAAGGTTTGACAATTTGTTTCCATTATTTTATAAACATGTATACAAATAAATGAAGGACCTAAAAAGGTCTTTAGTGATACAACATTTTAATTTGTCAAGTACATTTATTTCAAGGTTCAAGTTAATCTAAGTAATTAAATAACTATTAGGGCATTGAATTTGTAAGTACTTCACTTAATTTTTATTTAACTTATTATTTTTATACGCACTATTGTAGATTATTTCATTCTAGTATTCTTTTTAGGTAAACTTTTAGGTACTTTAATCGTACAATATTTTTTAAAATTAAAATGCTTTTGAATAACCATGCTTTTATTTATTTCTACTTGTAACTAAGGCTAGATTGAAGTCTACTACATATGCCATTTACTAGTATTTTTGTTGGTGTTTTTAAGTTATTGCAAACCAAATCAAAACAAATTAGTTCTTTTGAACGTTTGAAATCATAAAAGGAATAAATTTTAATTGCAACTCTGATGTTACAAAATAATGAACTGCGGTGATCACTAACTAAAACGTAGCCCAAAACGCTCGTTTGCCTTCTGTTTGCTTAAAAAAATCTAAATAAACGGACCATCAATGATAAGAAGTCAGGAGTGAGCAGTTATATTAGTGAAAAAATAATTTCTTAAATGTTACCAATAGTTATATATTAATTACCTGTATTACTACTCTCATTTATTATAACTCAGTTTAAATCAACCATTAATCAATATATTCGAATAGTGTCATATGCTATAAACAAATATAAATATCATAGAAAAAGTTTTATATATTTCTTTACTATATTAACGACATAATACCACATGGTATTTTTTAGATAACACAATATACGTTTCATATAGGTACCCTAATTCAAACCGAAACAGAATGTCTCTAACCATTTTGGGAAATATAAATAATAATAATATAACCTACAATATACGAAAAAATGGCGGCTTGATATAAAAACAAGAAGGGTTTTCTAGTTTTCCGTTTTTCTTCTAGTTTTTCTTTTATTTTCGGGAATAACTTAAAACCGCAAAGTGCTAAGTTAGGGATATATACGGCAGCTGTCCCAGTAATTAAAAGACTGACTTCACCAAAACTGTCAATTGTTCGCCCGGCGCGGCGATAAAAGATCAATCGAAGTCTTAAATAACTTTCTTGTTGACCTAAATGACATCAAAAGCTCGTCTGTTTGCCCCTCTTAATATAATACTTTTCTTAATATTGTTGAATTTTCCGTTTAACCTCAATATAACAATTTTATTCCTTATTACTATACTACGAAATATACTACACGTTAATGAACGTGTTTTTTCAAAATATATTTACATTTATTATTTTGACGGCAGTGTCAAAGTTTAATAATGTGGAATAGTATATAATACAAGGTACCGTAAAAAATGAGAACAAGAACCAAAGTTATCAAACTATAAAGTTAGAAATGTGTTCCTAGTATTACTTATAATACTTTGTTGAGCTGAAATTCACTGGCGTTAAGCCAAGGTCGAGGAGCAATAACTACTTCTTGGTATCATTAAGTTAATACTCAGTCAAATGTTGGAAAAGTGCTTGTTAACAGTAGACATAAAATGAATCAATAATAATAATAATACACATGAAATCTCGAGATATAACGTAATATAACTTTTGATGCTCAAACAAACACATAATTCAACTTGTAACTAAATAAATCTTTTATTTATTAGCTTTATATGGTCCAACCAAGTGCTGTTAAAAACGAAAAAACAAATACAGTACCATTTTTTTTGCCTGGAAGTATTTTATCGCTGAAAGAATTACAATCGTGTTTTCTAAGGTTTTCACGAGTACTACACATTGAAATAAAACTATTTTTATGGATTTAACTCGCGTATATTGATTAAAATTTACACTTTAAATCTAACCCGACGTTTCGAATGCTTTGCAGCAATCGTGTTCACGGTAAGACGAGATGGAGGTGTCTGTAAGTAAGTCAGTTAATTAGTCATCTTTAATTATGAGCATAAGGGATACATAATAATGATTGTTTGTACGAAAATATAAAATGAAATGACTCTCTATAAAATATTTTGTTAAATTATATTTATATTTAGATATTTTTTAACAATTGTTTAAAATGTCAAAAAAATTTTGAGCATTTTGTTATATGATGCATAAACTATTTGCAAATACCATACATATATATTTTATTTTGAATCTAGTCTTTGAATATTTTTTGGTCTGTTGTGTTGGATATATTAATTATGTCGTCCTACCTCAAAGGGTTGACTAGTCATAAGTGCAGATTTATATTTCACAAAATATACTCATTGTATGTTGAGGTTTGTAGTTTGAAAAGCGTAATGCAGTATTCACTGACATGAATGGTTATTTATCACCATTGATTTTCAGATATTGAAGGACTCTAAACCTAGTTGACCGTAGGATGATTTGTCTATAGTTGACGATTTTAATTTTAGTACAAAATGGATATGAGTGGTTTTCAGCTCAAAACAATTGACAGGAACTTGTAGTAGGCTAGCACAAACGGGGTTTACCGCTCTTTCACAAAAACTGGCTATTACAGTTGCGATTTGTACGGTGAATGAGAAACGTGTAAAGCAAATTCCTTCTTGTCCCTTACTCTTCTTCATCAATGCCAATTCGTCAAGGTCAGAAACACACGTTTGGCAGCAGGTTGATAACAAAAAATTGACTACCTGTAAAATTTTAAATTCCATTTATTTTATACCTAATTAATTATTAATAAATGAATCATAGCCGTGTTAAGAGTCAGGGTCATTAAATCTCACTTCACGTCGACGCTTTGCTCAAAAAGGAAATGAAAGTTCTAAAATTAGTTGTCTGACTTTACACCGACAACATTAGCCGGAACATTTAACTTTTGACAACAAAAACTGGACGAAAGTTATCTCAAAGGCAATTTTACTTATCGCAATGTTACCATGCCATACCCAAGTTTTGTGTACTATAAAAAGTTCTTAAATCCTTTGCTAAAATGTCCACCAATTTTCAAATGTTGTTCTTTTTTATAAAATCTATATTTATTATTACATATTTATAAATTATATATTTGTATTATTTATATTAACCGTAAAAATCTTAGCTTATTATTTATCAGTATAATAAATTATGATATTTGAACAATGGCAAATATGAGTATGTTTTTGGCAAAATGGTAGAAATAATTACAAAAGCTAATCATCCAATGACCGAAATTGAACCGTAATATTAAGTTTTGGTGTTTAAGATGGTTCGTACTTTCATTTCAAATTTCATGTACTTATTTTGCACTAAACAGCGTAAACTTTATAAACCATAAACCTTATAGGTAATTAAAAATAGATCTCTGTGGATTAGGACCCGACGTCTCAAAGGGATTTAATAAACACTTCTTTCTCCTTCCAAGTGAAGGCTTCATAGTATTTTTTATTTTTCAAACTGTTATTTTTATATATTTTTTTAATTTTTAATACTTTTTTTTTCGTCCTCATCCTAAGTTTACTCGATAAGCGGAACTGTACAAATCGCTGTCAGCTTTATAAAGCATTTCTATGTTCCTTATCTATAGAACTCTTGGAAATTAAATTAAACTATGACATCCTGAATAGTACGTATCCTTAAAATTCGGTTTCGATTGACTTACAAACGAGTTATTAGAATAACGGCTCACGTATATTTTTAAACATGTTAATAGCATAAAGTTGAAAAATAGGTGAAAAATAATACTAGCAGAAGGATTTTCTTTTAGGTTTTTTTCAATAATAATAATATATTAACAATATCTTTTTATTTACACCATGTGACGATGCTGCTGATTTAAAAATATATTATTTTTAGCATACATAGTCTATTTTAGTAGAGTAATAGGATATTTTGTGCATCTGAGTGATTTATCATACCCTCTCATACTTATGGCGCCATTAAGACAATATTTTTGCATAACATTGACAAAATATGATGAAACAAAGGACGGTATGCCGACTAATAATTAAGATGTATAGAAAGTCCACTTAGTAGCTTTTCCTCTTACTTTAATTAATATACCTCTTCGGCATACACGTACTTAAGTGACCCTTCAGTACCTGTATGCCGAAGGGTTTTAAAAAACTACGGGTACAAAGGGCTTCAAAGATTTCGTTTGGTAAATAGGAAAACTTTCATTGCTAACCCAAAATACTTAACATACATCAAACAAATCACTGATAGGCTGGTGTATTTGTTATATCATAACTATAATAATAAGACTATCTTGTTTCGTAGGGAAAAATCGTCAAAATTCATAACATACGGATAAGTGCGTATATAAAAATTGTTAAAAATCTAGAAAGTAATAGCTCAATGTAATACATATCATTTTATTGATAAACATCGAATTAATGGTTATAAACTTATCATTAATAATAGTTTTTTTTTAATATACAATAATATTGAATGTATGAATAGGGAGCTAACTGATGGTGGTCAAAATTGATTTATAACATTCAAGTAAAACTTGATAAAAAATACTTAAAGGACTGAACTTATTATAAAGATAGAGGTTCAAGATTGTTACAGACCCATTATTTTGTTTTTCATCTAAGTATTATATTTTAATTAAAAATGTTAAAAAAATATTCAAAATGCCATTTATTTATTTTGCACCTACAGCTGTTACAGACTGGAAATATACATTTTTATAGTTCAGATGCATAAAAAATTGCGAAAACATTTTTTTTAACTTTCTGAGTGGTCCCCCTATTATTTAAAAAGGTCAAAAGTTTCTTCAAGTATCTGCAAGTATTTTTATTAATTTATACTCTCATACAAGTACTCCAGTTACAAATAGAATTTATCATCATTGTTAATGGAGGTCACTGAAAAATAAACGTTTTTCAGCAGGAAGTGATGACAAATTTGGCTATCATCTGCATACTTGTGATAGAGAGAGGACATGCATTGAGTGATATAATTAATTAAAATAGCCAATATTTAAGGAGAAAGGATGCCACCTTGAGGTACCCCAGTCGAAACATTACACCAGGATGATAACAATTTATCAGATAGACGGCCTGACTGGCCTGATTTACAATTAGCATTATAAACAACTAAACACGTATTTATAGCACTTAAAAATGAAAATAAGATAATAAAGATAAATAAACAGTTTATAAATGTCCTACAAATTCGATGTAACGCATTTATTAGCGGTTTGATAGGGATAGTTAATTATACATAAAGTGCAATTACCTAGAAAATATTTGAGTTTTATAGTGTAGTAAATTCATGATATCAATTAAATACGTTGAAAACAGAAATAAACTTTTGCAATGTATTAAAAAAAAGGAAATGTAATAGTAGCGTGTAATTATCAGAAAAAACCATATTCAGAGACCAACATTTTTATTTTTAATTCATGTAGTAATATAAAAAAAATACGTCAGACTTATAAAATCATCAATCAATGCTTGGTGATTATCTGATGATAAATGATTAAAGATGCCTTCCTCTTAATTTGACACTTGTCATGGTAACTTGAAAATAAGTTGTGATTTTCTAAAAAAATAAATATATTTTGACTGGATCTCACGGACCGATATATACTTCAAGAATGTAATGCATTCGATATTAGCAAATGTTCTGTTCTAAGACACCTACTTAAAAAATTAAAACTAAATACCTCAAAAAAGTAATGTTAACTTTAGAGAACCCACAGTAGTAAATGTATTAAATTGTAGATTTTATAAATTTATTTCTGAAAATATGTAGGTAATATAATATTCCTAAAGATATTTAATTAAACCGTGTAAGATAGAAATAATAATTGTATTTTTGTACCAGAATAGGAGTGAAATGTATTTATTTGTTTAATTGTATAAAGATTAACACGTGTTGGATAAAAAGCAAAGTCTTTAGAAATATTTGTTTTCTTTATAATAAAACTCATACTTAAAACAACCTTGGATAAGCAGTAATTTTAATGAAAAGAATAACATATGTTTGTAACATATTAAAATCAAATCCATGAAAGGTGACAAAATGTCCTATATTCGTTAACATACGTAAACTCACTAGTTATTTGGGCTATTTCTTTATTCATAATACTGTAAAGTATGTGTGTGACAAACAGTCCGGCTGATGGACACAGGTCGTCAAATAATAAGATTTTTTTTTCCGATAATAATAATAATAATAATAATAATAATTTATTGGCCAATAAACAATTTTCACATGCATGTAAGGTGACAAATTTAACTTAGATTAAACAGTACAGGAATATTTGAAGCCTCTGTTGCTACACTAGGAGACCTGTATTGCAGCATACAGCGCCCTCCCCACTTTTATTGAAAAGTTACATATAACAGACTATGTGCATTTATAAGGCATTATGTGTACGAGTGAGTATGTTGTGTGTGTGTGTGTATGTGTGTGTGTGTATGTGTCTGTCTGTGTGTGTCTGTCTGTGTGTGTGTGTGTGTGTGTGTGTGTGTGTGTGTGTGTGTGTGTGTGTGTGTGTGTGTGTGTGTGTGTGTGTGTGTGTGTGTGTGTGTGTGTGTGTGTGTGTGTGCGTGCATACAAGATATCTAGCAATTATTTTTAAGAAGTGCTTCTGTATCTTCATATGACAGTTGCAGGAGGAAGTCATTTAATTTGTTACAACAACTTTTCTTATTACATTTATGTATATTTAAGATTTTATTTACTTTATTATAAATAACCGGACCCAAGTAATTATAAAATCTGTGACTAAATGCGGTATTAAAAGGATTTTTTAGTTTGCAGACGATACCTCTCCCACGTTTTTTACCACTGGCAAAATCGAGTTCAATCTCTGAATGTTGCTTTAGAATAACAGAACGTACAAATAGTTGGCGAACTGTGAGTACTTGACAGAGTTCATACAGTGAAGAGGTAGGATAATAGATAGGCTTTGAAGTACATACTTTAAGTATTGTACGTTGAGCAATTTCAATTGGCTTCAAAGAAGTTTTGGCTGCTCCACCCCAGGAAGAGATACAGTATGTTAGGTTTGATTGGCAAAGGGCAATATAGATCTGTTTTATTAATGGTGGGTCAGCAACGTTACGAAGCTTTTTAAATATATAAATTAGTTTCCTTAATCGACTTGATAGACTTATAATGTGGTCTTTAAAATTAAGATGGCGATCGATAGTAACACCCAGGTATTTAATATTGTCAACACAATCTATCTGTGAGCAAGAACAGCCAGGTACTTGCATTTTGCAGCTGTGGTAAAGAATTGTATGATTTTGTTGATACTTGCGAATAGAAAAAGCCATGTATTTTGTTTTATTTACATTTAGTGTAAGGTAGTGATTGTTCAACCAATCATTTACTATATTAAAACCCTGCTGAGCAACCTCATATACCTCATCCCAGGTATCCGCAGCGAAAGATAAAGAGGTATCGTCAGCATAAGAAATGATCTTTCCTTTAAATAAATTTATTCTAGTAAGTTGATTAATATAAATTAAAAATAGAGTAGGTCCAAGAACACTACCCTGTGGTACGCCGCATTGAACAGGAAGGAAATCACTTGTAAACTCACCAACACGAGTACATTGAAAACGGTCGGAAAGGTAATCCTTAAAAAGTTCTAACTGTAACCCTCTAATACCTATGTTTCCTAACTTTTTTATTAAAACCGGGATCGAGATCGTATCAAAAGCTTTTGTTAGATCAATAAAAATGGAGACAACTTTTTTTTTAGTATCTAAATGGGAACTTAAAAAATTAACTAAATTGAAAACAGCATCGTTTGTTGATTTACCAACACGAAATCCGAATTGATTTGATGATAATATATCATATTTCTCGAGGTAATTATTGAGTCTCCTATTAATAATCTTTTCAAGAATCTTGGATATAGAGGGGAGTATAGAGATAGGCCGGTAATTAGTCAGGGTCCTTTTATCACCACTTTTGTGAATAGGACGTACTTCCGAAATTTTGAGAGATTTTGGAAAAGTACCAGTTTGAAGACAAAGATTAAATATGTAAGTTAAGAGGGGTACAAAGAAATGTTTATAGATTTTAAGCATTTTGTTAGATATTTTGTCCCAACCAACAGCGCCATTATTTTTGAGACTTGAGATAATTTCAGCTACTTCCCTCTCAGTAGTATCAAACAAAACAAATGAATGTAATTGAGATGAACAACTATCTTGTTTATTATTTTGGTTTTGAGTGTCAAATATGTGGGGTTCAATCTCTTCCGCCAATTTTTTACCTATATTTATGAAATATTCGTTTATTGTGTCTAACGATTGAGACGGTGAAGAGCAAAGACTTAATAAATCGTTCTGACAGTTAGAGTTTGCTTTAGTGGTATTCGTCACAGTTTTAATTACCTCCCATAATTTTTTGTTATCATTTTTTGCGTTGGTTAGCTGTGTTTTTTCGTATTCTCTTTTGATTTTTTTCAATATGGAGTTACAAAAATTTCGATAGCGAATATAAGAGGTCTTGATAATATTATTTTCTGGATTTTTTTTACATTTTTTGTGCATATTGTCTCTGTTACGCATACATCGTAACAATCCTGGGGTGATCCACGGTTTAATAATTTTTTTACGTCCTGAGAGAACATTTATGTGTGTATTTACTCTTATGATCTTATTTATTTCGTACATTAAATAATCCAATGCAGAATTAGGGTTTTTTGATTCTAAAATAGAGGTTACATTAATATTAGTAAGTTGCTGACCAAATTTTTTTAAATTGAATTTTTTAATTATAGTTTGAGCAAAGTTTCGTTTTTTATTATAGTTCAGGCACAGCATGACGGGATGGTGGTCAGTTAAAGTTGAATAAGGTACGAGAGTAGTTGATGTATATGTAGTTTTCAAAAGAATGTGATCAATACAGGTACCACTTGATTCCCGAGTGATGTGTGAGTGGGCTGGTAATAGACCATAGTAAGCAGCAAGAATCAGGTATCGATCACCCGTGATATCCCTTTTTTCAGTATTGATAGGTATATTAATATCTCCAATTACTAGTAAGGTTTTGAAACTTAACATTTCCTGCAGGATTTCGTTAAGTGAAGACAAAAATTCTTCCATGTTTTTGTATGAAGGGGATCTGTATATACAAATAACTGCAGTTTGGGAGTCCAATGTTAATACTAAGCAGTTACCTCCTAGGAAATTGGGTTCGCGGACAGTTACGGAAAAATGATTTTTTATATATAATACCACACCATCATTCTGCTTTAAATTACGAACAGTTGCATAAGATTTGTAATTTTGTAAAATAGGAACAAATTGTGTAGTTTTTAGCCAGCATTCAGTTAAAACAATAACATCGAAATCTATGTTAAGTCTAGTTAATTGAATTTCAAACCCTGATATATTACAGTTTATGCTACGAATATTTTGTGTTAAGATCGTTAGTTTTCTTGTTGAGGTTGTTAATAATTTATGACAAGTTTCTATATCGCAACTGTACGAGGTCGAGACAGATATCCTCCCAATATCTTCATTTAAATTGATTATATCATTCATTAAGCTTTGATAACAAAAAATATAAGAGCACCATTAACAGGGAAAGAAATATATCTAGATTGTGAGAAAAATATAACTTTAAAAGTTTCGTAACTATAGACTGTTGCTCCGTCAAGCACTATTAGGTTATTTTTATAATAAAGATATTGCACTTTACTTCTATTTTTGTTTGTATTAGTTTTTGTGATATGTTTTGTGTAAATTATTGTAAAAGTGTAATTTGTGTTAGAGTTATTCTGTGAATTATTAAATCTTGTATATAAACAAACGATATAAAAAATAGAAAAATGATTCGTTACCAAAAAAGATTTACAAACAATAAAGATGATTTTCTTACATACTAGTCACATTGGAGATTGGATTAAGGCTTGAATATCGGCTTCATTATTGATGCGGACTTGAGGAAAGTTTTCATTTTTTCTTAAATAAACAATGCCGTTTGAGGTCCAGCAAAACGAGTAACCATGATGTTTTTGAAACATTCTAGCGGCATGGAAAAGCTTTTGAGCCCTATTTGAAAGAGTTTCTGATACGTATATAGAGTTTATTGAGCAGGTTGAAGGTAGTTGGAGGTGTGAGGTATTTAGTTTATCATCTTTTCTTTTGCTTCTATTAAATTTTCGAATACTATTGAGAATTTTATCCTTCATTATCACTGAGTTTAGTTCTACAATTATAGGTTTTGCAGAGTCCTTACTATTTACTCTAAAAATGTCTTTTATGTGATTTTGATTTATGTCGATATCTATAGATTTTCCTAAACTTGTTATTACGTTACAGAGAAATTCCTTATTTTCCCCGGTGCATTTGGGTACATTACGGATCTCTATCCCGCATAATCTTGATTTTTTTTCCAAAAAGTCCACTTTTTCTTCCAAAATGCTAATCGTTTTACGATCTTCATTTTTTTGTTTTTCAAGTGCAGATATTCTTTTTAGGAACCCATCGTAAATGTCTGACATCATATCTACAGACTTTTTAAGTTCTTTATTTTGTTCCTTTATTTGTTCAATATTTAAATTTAGGTCCAAAAATTTTTTGTCCTGATCGGAAGTAAAAGATACAAACATATCTTTCAAGGCGGAGGTAATGTTTGAGTCTCCTTCACGTTTCCTTTTTTTCCGTTCAGCGACATGACTTGTTAGAGAAGGGATATCAGGTGCTGATAAATGATGGCTTAAAGGAGTGATTTGGCTCTCCATTCCGTATTCTTTATTCTGTTCCATATCCCGCAAAGTGGGTGAGGTCGTTGGAGTTCTTTGTAGTGGCATATTTAATTTAGAACAAAATAAATAAATGACTAATAAAATTATTATTATTTTTTTTATTTTTTTTTTATAAAGGTATAAAAATTACTAATATCAAAAATAAATTGTCAATTAGTAAAGCAAATAAAGAAAAAAATAAAAATATTGACAATTCGCAAAAGTGAGGTTTGAACTATGGTATATTAAGTAACAGTCGTGTTGGAGATAGACACTACACCAATTACACCACGGTGTTGCTTAGAGATGATGCTTAAATTGTCTTGGATATTATTAGTAGACAAATATTCCCTCACTATGAGTTCATTGACCGTTGAACTAGTTCTTTGACACGATAATGTCACTGCACTTCACAAAGTTATTCACTTATCGAATTATATTTTGTCTTATGGTGCTTATAACACTTTATATGAGTTTATATCACTATGTATGAGTATATTTCAACAAAGATTTATTTAGTTTTGTAGAATTACTAATTAAAATTACGATTACAACCACTTTTAGAATTTAATTTGAGGAGCACAAAGAAACACGTCTAACAGCAAGAACAGCGCAAGCGGGGGGGGGATGGCATGCCTTTTCTACGGCAAATATTCTTGGATCAAGATATAAAATTAAAAGATAAATTTAAATTTAAAACGATACTTTTTTGATATTTATCATCATATTTAAATTTGATAGACTATATTTAACAATGTTGATTTTAAATTATTTTTTAAAAATACGCTTGTAAGAAGAAAATATTTTAGTAAATATTAAAAATGATTCCAGTTTATTTTACATTCAAATTTCTCTTATATCTTAAACAATTAAGCAATAAATTCTCAAACTCGATTTATGAGTCAAATGCCCATTAAATTGCAGGGAAATCTTATTTATTTTGATAAAAAGTTGGCATTGTACCGTAAGATTGAGTACTAGCTTACAAAAGAGCCAGTCGGAGCCTACTTGAATGTTCCCGGTAATTTTGACGAATGAATTTCTAAACGACTTTTGTTTGTTCAATTTAGTTTTTCGTACAGTTATCAATTCTATTTTTTTATTTTTCTAAAATGAGATACTTTGATCTTTACAAAAGTAGAATTTACTTAAAATTTTATTTAAGTAAATTCTACTTTTTTTAATTTACTACTAGCCATAGACTATACGTAAGGATGCGCAATTGTTTTATACACATAATTAGGGCGTAATTAATATTAAAATACTATCCGTCCTTAACTATATAAAAAAAATTCAATTGCAAGTTTTTAATAACTGACTTATGGTTAACGTAGTTTAAGCTATTTTTTAATTTCATTTTTGTGAAAAATGTTTTAACATAAAATACGCAATTAAAAAACAATAAAAAAGGACATATTTAATATAGGTATTTATAAAACATTTTAATAATATATATAATACAACATATTGAATACAGGATTTTTTCGTTTCCTGTGTCTACTAAAACCCGTAAAGAGGAAAAAATGGGGTCTTCAAGGTGACGGAGACGCTGGATACAGAGGTCGTTCCGCGCGTACACGCAGACTCCGGCACGTGAGCGAAAGTTGTGCTCTAACGTGTATCCGGAATAATCCAGGTGCGCAGCGCTTAAAGGACGTTGTATCTGCGTCTCCGTCAAAAAGAACAGGTGCGGTTGTTCTGTCTTCAGGTGCTGATGGACAGGTAAGATATTAGAGTGCAAGCCCCTAATATTAAGCACCAATTTATATATAATTCTTGCAATATTAGAATCTATAGAGCAGAATCTCCTCGAAAAATCTTACCAATCATTATAAAAGTAATAAAAAGATAAACACGTTTTGATAACATAAGAATCATCCATCAACCTTCTTGTAAGATCTGAGGCGAAGGTTCCATTTGTCATAACTGTACGTGTTTACTTGAGAAGTGCATTCTGCAATTGCCTTGTGCAAATAACTTCAACTCCTTATATTTTCAATAAAAATAATATATAACGTTATATATTAAAATATTATATTGTATAATATTTTGCATTTTTTTTTAATAAATTATATATTATAACCTTATTTTTCTTATCATTTGAAGAAGAAAATTTAGCTTGATGTTTAAAACTTGAGATTTTTTTATGTATATTGGTTTAGTTGAAGTTTTATCTAAAGCGTCATCATTTATACTAGTCTCAGTACTATTTTCTCAAACCACAAGCTGTGTTACTTAGAAACCTAGAGTTGTAGTGCAGTTTTTCTATCTAAATTTACAAGCGTAAATAAGTAAGCAAAACCGGAGTACAGAGCCGCGGCGAGCAGTGGCCCGATACTTTTCATATTCACCAAAGTCATTTCCCGTAGTGTACGAAAATATATAATAGCCAATGAAATATTTGATGTTATATTGTATGATATAATACTTCCGTGTATATTTCTATGTTATATATTTTAGACAATGAACGAGTATTTTTTTATAATTCCCATGCTACTGTATATCTATATCTTATGTATTTCTAAAGATAATTGTAAAAAAAACATGGTGGCATGTAACTTCAAAACAGTTTATTACTTTTATTTTTTATATTTATATTATACTACATTCAAAAAATCATTAAAAAAACATATAATTCAAAATAAATCAAAAATCAAGATTAACCATTAAACAAAACAATCATCTCATTTATTTTATTTCATAATAAAAAAATTAATTATTATAATATTTTATTTGCTGATCAATTTACACTATAAAATAATATTTCGACTTTGATGTGTTCTACCTTATCAAAATATGATAATTATATTATGTAGCATGTAAAAATAAAAGTGATTCTTTAAGTTTGCTTAATGTCTTGCTAAGTTTAATGCATCATAAAAATATTCTTTTTTGTTTAATATTCAAATATTTAGATTATCAACATTGTTATACTTGTAAATAATAACGCCACTACACTTACATTTTCTACAGATTGTGTTGGTATAACAAATAAGCATTATTAGTCTTGCTCTTTTTTGCATCCTAGCTAATTTAAAATACCCGCTTTTGAGAAAAAATATTGTTCGTATTATTTTGCTTTAATAATGTTCATTACCCGTCATGAAATTTGATGTAAATATTAAATACCACTTTTTACTTATTTTTGTTGTTATAGTGGAAATAATAGCATGTACTGATGGTTTTTTTACTGAAAGTAAGAATTTATCTAAAAAAATGTTTGTCAAATTATTCAGTGTAGATCTAGGATTACTTAACAAATATCAAAAATAAATTTTAAGTAACTAAAAACGGTATATATTTCTCCTCTTTGGTAAGGAATTTTAAATTCAAATTTTTACAGCTATTTACAGATGTATTTTTTTTCGTTGATAGTCAGAACAAAACGGCTGGAGACCAAAGTTGATAATGAAGAATTGAAGGCTATTGTGGAAGCGGATCTATCGCAAACCACGTTGGAGTTAGCTACAGGCTGCAATGTTAGTGATAAAACTGTTTTAATCAACTTGATGAAAATTAGGAAGATTAAAAAGCTTCAAAGGTGTTTACCTCATGAATTGACTGAAGCAAACCGGCAAATGAGCGTCGACTGCTGCGGTACATTACTGAATCGGCACAATAATGAAGGGATATTAAATCGAATCATTACCTCTTATGAAAAATGGATTCTCTTCGATACTCGAAGCGCTCATCACAATGGTTTCTGATCGGCCAGCCAAATCCTGCTCCGAGCGAAAATTTACCAAAAAATAAAAATAAAATACTTGTAAGCATGTCGTGGACTAATGTCGGTATTGCTCATTACAGTTTTCTCAAATCTTGCCAGACTTTTAAGGCAGATGTTTTTTGTCAGCAATTGTAAACGATGATGAAAAAGCTAGCTGCTAAACAACCTAGGCTGGTCAATCGCTCTACACTGATACTGCTTCATGACAACGCTAGACCACCCATACTGCACAACAGACGGCTACCAATTTAGAAGAACTTCAACTTTAAAAATTCAACTCCGATAGTGCCCTTCCGTAATGGACTGCCGTCCAGATCGTCTTCAAAGATTTTATGATTTCGGTCCGACTGATATTTTTAATAATAGGATCAATGAACTATCTATAAGATGGCAAAAGTGCATAGAAAACAATGGTTCATAATTTAATTAATTAATTTCATTATATAAAAAAATTAATTGAATTTTTGTTCCTTGCATACAAAACGCCAATTTCATATGTAAGGACCTAATATTAATGAAACAATTTAAATTTATATCCAAATAAACATCTGAATAATAAAATGGGTGCATTACAAAATGACTTGACGTGCCTTCTTGGACTGAATATAAAAGAATCAAATAAATATACCTAATAATTACGTCAATATCTATCATTCTGACATAATTATCATAACTCGTTAGTATTTTAGCAACGCTTGAAAATTTGATTTTATAGTTAACTAGAATAAATGTAGTTCAATATATTTCTAACTAAAAGCAAAGCTTAGGCTAAGCAGGCTGTAGTCTAATGTGTTTTGAGGGTTAAAGTGAATTTTCTAAAAGGAGACATCCCAAAAGGATTTACTCTTATACATCTTTACTAAACGATGACGATCATTGTAAAAACACTCGTTGAAGTGTGATTTTGTCTTTCAAATGTCTTAGAACTTTTTTTAACGTTTAACGAACGTTTTGTATTTTCTAGTAAAAAAATTAACAATGTGTTATATTTTGAAATTGCACTTATTTTTTAATTAAAAACTTTATTGTTTTTTTCATCAAGTTCTCCACCATAATGTCAAAAGGGTGCAATGAGAAAAAACTGAGAATGCTTCTCTAATGGCACTTTGCTATGGACAGCCATAGATAGATAGATGAAAGCATATAACCATAGGACTACGGCCGTAACTTAAACGATGAGAAGTACATATTGAATTTTTTTACAATAAATGTATGAAAGATATCGTTATAGCGTTTTATTCGGCTTCAAGGCACTGCAACAAGCAAATATATTGTTCGTGGTATTTTGATTGCAATTACTAGAATTGCTTTTAATTTAGGCTTTTATTTATCTTCGTTGAAAAGAATTCTTTTATTTACAAATTTTGAATACAATATAATATTTAGGTTTTAATTATATAAAAGAGAATGCAATTTTTACATTTACAATAATGAGAAAATATAATTTATACATTTACAATAATAGTAAAACACAATATATTTGCCGTAATAAATTTTTAGAAAGCTTAATACACATAACTAGTCGATTTTATAAAGTTTTCGTTGATATATCTGATATATCTGAGAAAACGCCTTGCGCACGAATTGAAGTTCCAACTTACAGAATGGCTACTTCTCAGCTCGATCGTCAAAAAATAATGGTTATTTCTTGCTTGGTTTATACCATGCTTTAATAGGAAACCATCTACAGTCTAATGAAAGTTAAATAAGAAACCCTTTTTATTATAGCTTCTTACAGTTTTCTGTTTTGTTAATTTACGAGTACACGGAGTGTCAGTTTTTGACTTATTACTTTAAGAGGTATAAAATTTATTCTCATGAAATTGAAAATATCTGTTCGTCCCTGATTGTATTATGACACTTTTCAAGTTTCATGTTATAAATATATTGATTTCGCAACTCGCTTTTATAATCTCATATTCAAAGGAAGACCAATAATTATAAACTACGCTCAGTTAACGTCAGTATCATATATTGAAACTAATTTTTACTTTAATTAGATTGAAATCGGTTTAGACATTGTTTCATAAATAATTTATTACAGTTACAGATTATCAGAGAATTACAGACAATTTAGACAGTTAGCTAAATTAAGTAAACATTATCTTTTCTGTTACTATATCTTTAAATAACTACTACAACATCATAATGGGCATGAAATTTTAGGGCTAATGGCTGTTTCAGTTGGAAGCAAACCTTTGACTAACAACAACACTACTAATTCTACTACTGTGACTCGTAATTATCTGACGTAAATTGTATGTCATTTGAATAATATAAAATATGAACGTATTTATTCAAAGTTATTAATTAAGAACTATCAAAAATATAATAACATATTCTATCTCTTATTTAAATATACCAAATATGAAATCAGTTTGTACTTTATATTGCTAAAAAAACCTAGTAACGATAATTGAACAAAAGTATCCGATAGTTTTTGGTAAAATAACTTGGCACCAAAATATTTCCGTAATAGAATTTCTGCGCTGTAGTAAGTTTAAAAAAAACTACAGACAGAACATAATAAGATTGATTATTTTTCAAGGATGCTTAAGCGTTTCTCATGAATGGTTTGTCAATTCGCTCATATTTTAGGATCCCTCAATACAAATATATATTGTATGTTTGCAATTAAGTCAACTAATTACAAATAACCCTGTATAGCGTAGTAATAAAAAACAACAACAGAATCTTCCAGAAATTTTTCAGTCCTACATATACATTCGGAAAATACACTAATTTTACCAAAATATGTGATAATTATAGTTTTTAGTGCTAGTATGTGGCATTTACTGCATGAAAATGTACGGTTCAACTTTAATGGTATAAACTTTTATTTAGTATTCGTATTTTATAGTATAATTTATATACACACTTTATTTAAATAATCTTTTATATTCGATGATTATAATGTCAACTTTCGTTAAAAATTCTGCCATTTCTATTCATCTAAACTACTAAATATTTGTAGTAAATAAAACTTTCAGCTCCAAATAGTTTATGCATCGGTTGATAAATTTAAAGTTATATCTAGCAATTACTCATTAAACGATTAACTATAGCAAAACAAAACTGCATTAAAGAATCGATCTTAATTTTAACATATTTTGGTTCTTAAATATTATATACATATTTTGGTGGTATTCGAAAAAAAATTAAAATATAATGACTCTGAGTTCTGCATTTAGTTCAATGAACATATTATTTTATGCGTGTACCCACCCCCTCTGATGACTTTGATGAATTAGAAAACAAATGGAGGATATTTTAATTAAACTTTGTCAAAAAAGAAGTCCGCGATAGTCTGCGGTAATTACAATGTAGACATATTACAAGTAACTTCGTCTGGTGTACGTTTATTAAATTTATTTAAATCTTTTAACCTATTGAACGTCCTTTCTGAACCTACTCGCATTACTAGTGTTTCCGTGACTTGTATTGATAATAAGTACTGTCGTTGTAACATTCATGAAGAAATGGTAATGGCAAATTTTAGTTCAGACCACTCTGGTCGAAAATGTCTTCTATTAATTAATCATGAAAATTAAAATTTACTTTCAGACCAATCACAAAAAACTGAATCCTTACATTTAAGAAAAATATTGAGCAAAAAGTGGATAAAGTAGACATGATCGATGATAATCCCATTAATTGATATAATAATCTTTTTGAGTTTTTGTTACAAGAATTTAATAATATTTTTAAACCCAAAACTCTAACAAAATACCTTAAACTTAAATTTAGTGATTGGGCTACCGTGGGGATATATAAAAGTAGAGATAAGTTATATGATTTACATAATGAGAGACAATGGAATAAAGATCCGATGTTCTTGAATAAAGTTAGGAATTTCTCTAAAATATTTAAGAACGTTTGTGTATAAGCTAATTCCATTTATATAAGAAATAAAATTTTAAACTCTTTTAAAAAAAAGGCTACTTGGGATGTTTTATCTAGTATTTCTGGGAAAGTAGGGCTGCTAATATAGACCTATAAAGTTAAAAATTGATAATATTAATAAATATGTATTATCAAGTACGTTTTTTTGAAATTCGTCACCAAATAAAAAATGCAAGAGCCATAAACAGATATTCAAATGATCTTATGTTTATATAAATAAGTAGAAGTTATGTCATAATTATAACCTTTTTTTAAATAAAGAGCTACGTAATCAAAAGTACCACAATTAATGAATTCAATAGTTGGTGTGGAAACAAATGCTTTGTTGCTGACTGCCATAGTATAAATTGCAGCATACATCACGTTGTGAGTGAAATGCGGTTTTGTTGTTAACCCATATGAAATAGGAAGAAAAGTAAGCCAGAGGCTATTGAAAAAATAAACATACTAACTAAGTTTTTTTTTTAATGAGGCTAGTGTTATTATTATGATCAATAAATAAGAATAAGGAAATATTTTGTTTATCATACTATCATTTTTTTAAATAACTTACATTAAATCACATAGGCTTATTATATAAACTTAAGCTATTTCCACCGATCGTATAATTGAGACACGTTAATGGCATACCATTTCACAGATTCTATCCGACGAAACCATAGTCGTTGGCATTTTTTTTAATCTAATTTACTTGAGTGACGTACCAATGCACTATAATTTATTTCTACTAAATTGGTTACAGAAAATGCTCCGAAAAGTTATTTAATTGGGTTTTTACAACTCATTGTAATGAAAAATATATGAAAAAAGATTTAAATTACAGGTAGAAAGACTAAACCTCATCCGCAATCAAGCAATACGGTTTTCGAGACCATACTTAACGGAGTACATATTATTAGAGTCTACAGTTAGGGCTAAGAAGCTTAGGACAGAAGCACTCATCTTCGGTGTAGCGAAGGCACTCGACCGAGACAAGATCATTTTCGCCCACTACACTACAATACTGACAAACACAGCATTCTCGCTGGCGGAAACGTGATCCCAGCTTCTGCACTATAGACTCGCGTGCTAACAAAGGCGAACTTCAATGTCAATTCTTACCCTTTTCCTATCTTTCTCTAGCTTCCTTACCTACCACATTCTTTCCTGTGGTCAAAGTATTATATGAGTCCCCTTGAGGATGTACGTTCTCCTGGTGGGCCAATACCCTTTTTCAAGAGAGAGGTACTTTGCACCCGCCTTAACTCTCGATTATGCTATCATAGCCAGTAAAGGTTACAGAAGAGACAAATAAAAAAAATCGTTCTATCACACCGTAAGCGTGAAATAATATACCAACATAAACCATTACATCCCTTTCTTATATAAAAAACAATAATTTGCTATACGTGGGTTATCCCTTTTTCGCAGGCTTGATAGATCGTGGAGGAATCCCCTTCCCCCTACCCAAGCCTGCTGCCTCTGAAGGGGGCCGAGACCCCCTTCTAGCTGGACTCAGTCTCAGAATCGAGCCAGTTGGACAGACCGACTCGATCATTGACCCTGTCCAGCTCCGCCGCCGGTTATCTCCCCGAGAGGAAACCACCGGTCAGACCCCCTGGAAGAGCACACTCCCATAAGACCCAGTGATGCGCAGACAGCCTCACTGCAACACACTGGAGTCGAACGTGAATCCGCTCACGTAGGGGGCCCAACGTCGAACCCGACAGGCCTTTACCGCCGGCCACGGTGATCAGCCGAGACCAGCAAGAAAAAGGCATAAGTCGGGAACCCACCACGCCCAGACCAACCATCACCAAGCGCAACCGTGGCGTCGCGCTCGGCAACGATTAATCCAGGCAACGTCTCGGACCGTCTCCCCACCAAGCACCCTCTCTAAAGTGCTTGGTGGAAATAGGTCCAGACCCTAATCGCGGACCCCCCACACAGCCGCGGAACCACTCCACAGTCCACTCTGCTATCAGAGAAGTACCAGGAGTAATTCCGCAGCCGACCCCGGCAAAGAGGGCCTGCGCCCTCCCACCCTCAACGCCCAGGCCAACTTTCCAACGTGATCAAACGATGGAAAGAGGCCCGAGCCCCCCCGCAGACAGACCACCCCGAAAGGCAGCCTGCCCGCCAGCCAGCCATGAACCGGGCGCAAACCCCCATGGCCGACCCCCACCGCGCCGAGTATTAGCCAACGGCTAATGCAAACCCGAAGGATCACATTAACCGTTGTTGCCCAGGGAGCACCGGCCCGTACCGCTTCCGATGCCACCGGACGAATCCGAGCAACAAGGGAAACAGACGGGCACACGAGGAGGTTCCCAGCGACGGCCCCCCATACAGTGTAGTACCTCCCTTATCGACATCAGGTACAAATAGAGCTGCACCAAAAAAAAAGTTATATTTGTTATAATAACACAGTATTTTTTCACCATAAACGGAAATAAAAATTCTTACCTCGGTCATACTTTTGCATGTTTGTCTAAAAATACGTTTACGTACAAAACACTAAATAAAAACTGATAGGTAAATTCTACTCCAGTATAATATATTTATTCTATGGTAACATTGAGTTTATTGTTATATTTCCAAACATAACTTTGAATAATATATACAGACAAAATTCAGTTACTATTTTAATTTCTAGCTGGGTTATTAACTTTTTTAGTTATGAACTAGATCTTGGTATCACCTATGTAGGTATGGAACTATTTAATCCGTAATCTCTACTTATCCGGTGAATGACTTTATCGTATAAATCTATAACAATGTCATTTAAGTTGAACTTAGTGTAGGAGTATCACATTTTGTAACCCACCCGGTGAAGGTAATTTACCTACATGATAGTTTAACACGGACCAAGAAACTTGCAAAGTTAAAGATCGTACTACCCCTTACACATGATACTATCCCTTGAATATTCTGCTTAAACTTTGTTTCAAAGTTTACAGGGTTAAGTTATTCGAATTTCCAAAAGAAAATATGTGTTAAAAAAATTAAACAAGATGAATGCAAATACTAAATTGACTTTTGTAAGTTTTGTGATATTTATACATTTAATGGGGACGGCAAATGAAGAACCTTTGAAAATAAAATATATCTAGGTTAATTATTATCCATTGCTCTAAATCTTTCTATCAAATCTAATTGATATGAGTTGAGCTTTATGCAATCCTAATATTACAAAATTTTAAAATTAAATTTTCGCTTCCTAATTCTTCTTCTAGTTACGCTTTCACGGCCAACCCATTGCGTCGGTCCGTTTTGGATTTAATTCGGAATTAAAATAATTATAGGCCGAGGGTCAAACGTAGGCAAAGTTTTTAACAAAAATCAATCGCAAAAAAATGAAATAGGGGATTAAAGTTTGGTAAAGTTTTCAAGAATAGGAGTCTCACATAACCGTCTCTATGTTCCCCTGGATGGAGGCGTGTACCCATGATGGGTTCTAGACGTAAAAAAAAAAAAGCGGCATGGAAGTTTGTATCAAAAAAACTATATCATTTAATCGATTGTTATGAATTTTGGTATTAATAATAAAGGATTGAAAATCCTTAACTTTTTTATATACTTAATGCATATTTTAATGCACAATCTAAATAAAATCATTTTAAGAATACCAAAAAACGATATATATATATATAATGATTCTATATTACTATAAAATGCTTGTCTACTTACTCAAAAGTAGTGAGAATGCGAGTTTGTCTATTTATTACCCTTTTATATCTTAATTACTCAACTGTTCAATGTGAAACTTTGCAAGATTACCAGGGGTACAGAAAAGGATAATAGGAATAATTGGTTTATAAAAAAAAAAAAAACATGCAAGCAAGCATGTTGCGTTGGGGGACCGCTGTACGTACGTTGACGATGGTGTCTATTTTACGAGGACTTAGACTATACGATTCGATATCGTAATATCTTTATTTGCCCTGGTAACTAATATATTTATATAGCTTATGATCGTAGTCATACATAGTCACAGGCAACAGCTAGTGATAATATAAAGCCCTTCATCATAGTGTTTTTAGTAATTGTAAATCATTTTAACTCTAAATGTTTATATTTAATAATATTCGTATATACCTATATGAAAAAAAATCTTGTATCACGTTAATTAATACATTTAAAATTTATAACATTGTCAAAATTTTCATGCAGATCCTTATTTTTTCTCGTATTAAATATAGCCTATGTTCGTCACTGGGATAATGTAGGATTCTAAAGGTAAAATATTTTAATAAATCGGTCCACTAGTTTCGGAGCCTATTTAATTCAAACAAACAAAAAATCAAATCTTTCCTCTTTATAATATTAGTGATGATGATGATGATAAAATATTGCCTATGTTCATGAGGGATTATGTAGGATTCTAATGGTAAAAGAATAATTAGAATGGGTCCAGTAGTTTCGGACCCTATTAAATTCAAACAAACAAACAAATCTTTTCTCTTTATATAATTAGGATAGATTAATAGAAATAATTAAATAACAGAAAGTTTGTGTATGCGTAGGTTCATTTATTATAATAAAGAAACCAGTAACATAACTTTATAAGACAAAAAAAAAATAAAAGAAACCCCGATACAAAAAGACCTCTAAAAAGAATAAAAATATTATTATTATGTACTTATTGAAATCATTGAGTTGGGAAACCGTTAAATACAGTAAAGTACAAATACATAATAGTATCCCGTATCCATAAAAGGAAAAAAATGGTGGTGGGTAATCTTTACATACCTCCTAGATTTGGCTATTTCAAATGCTTGGCGGCTACATGTATTACTTAGCAAAAATAACGAAGCGCAATACATGGATCAGTTATCATTCAGACGGACGATTGCTCGAGCTTATCTACGCCCGACAAAAACTAAAAGTCGTTCTACGTCATCCACATTACATGGAGAGCGGAAAAATAACGGTCACAACCCGGAACGCATCGAAAACCCATTACGATGCATTATTTGTCACAACCGCGTTCGCTGGCGTTGCCAACTATGTATGAAAACCCTATGTGTTGAACGACCATGTTTCGAACAATTCCACTCCTAATCTGCCCATTGTACCCAGCCGTGTACACCCCTGTAATTTCTAAAATAAACTATTTTCTTCAGATTTTTATTCATGCACCTTTTATTTAGTCCATAATGATGCAATAAATCAAAAGAAATAGTAATGTTCACAAGTAGTTTAATGTTGGTCGTTAATGGGTTAAATCTTTTTAGAGGATTTTTTTGTCCCGGAGTTTATTTTTCTGCTTTTTAAAGTTATGTTACTGGATTATCTTGTACCAAATTAACCTAAGAACAGACTTATTATCACTTGTTTAAGTATTTAATATCAATATTGCTTATTAACCTTTCACCAGCACTAATAAAAGCTCAGTATATTGGAGACGACTGCTGTTATTTAAACCAAACATAACTAAGAACCATCTCGACAAACCAGGCTTTCGATAAAAAAAAAACCAGCAATCCGTCCACGCATTTGTCTGCTACATGCCACAGACAGATATACAGATACACAGATACACAGGTCGAACTTATAAAACCCCACTTTTTCGGCTTGAGGTTAAAAAAATTTTGGAACCAATATAAATTTTGGCCAGATCAAGTCGTGGTATAATGTTTTGGCTATAATTTTTATGTACGTTTATTATTTTATTGTTAATATTAAATTTATTTTAAGGCCATAACACTTAGTGGAATAATATCACGACTATAATAATAAGCGGTGACAGAAAGATGGACGATCATAAGCTTTGACGTCAGGATGACAAATAGCGTAGCGTACAAAATGAGCTTTCCGCTGCTCATTTTATAGTAGTCTTGTGAATGTTAATTAAAATAGCGTAGTACTTATACTTAAGTGATAATAGTATATTATGATACTGTTGCATAATAAGGGTTCTTATAACACGAGTGTGTTTTAAAAAAATGAGCTGTGTGAGAGTGATTTATAGTATCACACGAGTGTTATAAGACCAAGTTATGTACAGTGTCGTACACTACTTTATCTACTCTCATACTATAATATGTAAAATAATATTGCAATAAACCAAACTTTGTTTAAATACTGAAAAGATTTATTAAATGTCAAATGTTGGCGCCAAGGCGCAAACATCGATTGCGCATGCGTGTTGCGTCTCGTTCATTGAAACCTTTTTTTTTTAAATAGAGGTTCAACCTTCTATGTCCAGCTAGAGGTTGTATAGGTGTATCGTTATGATTAAAAAGTTATATTATAATACAGGTGTCCACACAAGACCTGTATCGTAATAAAACTTTTTAATTTTTGACCTGTACGTAATGTTTGTCCACTTTAGTATTGATATTGGTTTTGAAACAATAACGACAATCATAATTTTGAAACTTTAACTAGAGTCCCTAAATAGATGACCTTACTACACTGAAATCCTTACTATAATATAATGACTAAAGATCTGTACCTTGTACCTTTGAACCAAGTAAAATGCCTGAAAATAACGTTTGAGGTATATAAATATGTTACCATTCGAATGTGTAGCTCACGGACACAAACTTAGGAAATATTTTGTAAATCTTGACCCTTTTTTGACCTTTAAATTATGCAGTTAAAACACCAAATAAGTAAAGGCATTTTAGCAAGCATACGTAGGGAATTACTACGGTTCTGAAAGTTAATATTTATCTACGCATATTATTTTGTGCTTAAAAATAATGTTACAAATGAATAGATGAAAAAATATAATAATAAATACTTGATACTAAATAATTGTAGTTGTTCAGTGGATATCTTAGTATGTTAAATAATTGATGATGATCTATCTCTTTTCAACATGAAAATACATAACTAAAAGCTTGCCCTATTATTTATTGATAATATAACAAACAAACTAAATTATAAAAAAATACCTGAATTTTACGTCTACCAGACTTATTTCAAAAATACTAACAAATTTATTTAACTTTGCAGTAAAGATAAATATTGAAATTACCTTTTTCCCTAAACATATTCTTTTAGCCTTGAAGCTAGAACGATTTTAGATTTTTTTTAATGTAAATTCATTTAATCCGCAAAAATGTAACTGTACCTAATCGGGACGGTGGTGACATCTATTAGGTTTCTTTCGAAAATCCTAACCAATGCTTCTAACTTTACAGTATAGATAAACATTGAAAAAGATGCCACTACCGAAATCAATTTTTGAAAATATCTTTAAACATGTATAGCCATGTTAAGTACGTCAAATTTAGGTGACGAATTTTCTTTTCAATTGCTTTGAATAATTACAAATAAACTGCATACCTAACGCTTCTCTTATATAATGTAAATGTAGTAACAACTAGGGGTATAACATCTAAATTTGAAAAACATAAAGGTATGGATTTCTAGTTGTGAGTAGAATTCTATTTTATGAATTAAACAACTACATATCATAGAATTCATACAATTTAAATTGCGTCCCATTCAATAATTAAATTTCAATGATACCTGCTATTGTACATTACTCTCTCTCTCAATACAGCTGACACCATTAGGCAGTTATGGTAATTTAACTTTTATAATGTGAACAAGGCTAATCTTTCTAATCGCTGATAAGATAAGATGATGATATTCCCGCCTTCCAGTATTTCGAAGTTAAGTTGCTACGATTCATAGTTTTTAAATTTATACCTAATAAAATGTAGTAAAGCCTTTTGTTTCGATAAGTACCTACAGAAAGTTACCAGTAAAAAATACGTTATATGGAATGTCCATCCAATAGAAAAATAATCTCACTAGAAATGTTGCACCAACAAAGTATATTTGTTTGCTTAGGTAATCTTTACTGCAACAATAAATATAATCATTATTAAGATATATCTTTACTTATACTGTGGTAATATGATATGGTTAGATCAAGACGTACCTTTAATATAAATTGTATTAAATTATAATGAATGACTTCAAGTAGATCTGGCATGTGAGACCTTTCCTTTTAGCGTACGGTATACCGTACCTTATCTCCTGGTCTGGTCGGCTGACTTTCTAATATATTAAACACACTTATTGTATGTTTATATACTATTATTGATATACTTTCTATACCTGTTACCGTTATTAATATCAAGCAATAACAATGAATTTGTGGTATGGGAGCCCCCTTCAAATATTTATTTTGATTCATTTTTAGTATTTATAGTGCCAAAAAATATATCACCTGTAAGAATTACAATGAGAGTCTGAAGATTGACAGACAGAGAGATGAAGATCGAAGTCATAGAAATAATAAACATTTACATATATAAAATTACAAAAGTTTTTTTGTCTTGTTTCAAATCAAATAAATGCCTATGCTCATTTTGCTTGCTTCGGTCTAAGGAAATAAGTTAATATTTGAAATGGCGTAAATATTGATAAAAGATCAAAACGTTATAACTCATATTGTGTGTTACGCTATGAAAATGACATTTCCCGAAATCATATAAAGGTCAATGACGCGGCGTTACGACGCAATGGCCCGTGTCATTTCTGATTTGTCAGTGACGCCAGAGACATAATATTGAAGCTACTTAATTTTTTATAATATTTAATAAACAATATTGGATTATGGATATTTTTAATAATGTAAATTAAATAATGGATAATTAAAAATGGCTATAATTAAATGCTTATAGTTCGGTCGTAAAGTGCTTCTAACCAAAATGTTTTTTGTAAAAAAAGTTGTTTACCATTAAGGTCAAGAAAAAGTTTATCAAACTGCTTTAGTGGGTTTGACTTATCTCGAGTTACAACTTTTGTAAAATTTTAAGTTTTGGGTTTGTTAAATGAGCCCGATATTACTTATGTCACACAAACAAACAATTTAATGTTATTAGCTAAATAATAAACACAGAATCAAATCAAAATCAAATAAAATCAAAACAACGCTACCTTCCATAACTTAAATCTTTCAAAATCAAAGCTCGATATTCGTTGTCAATAATTCGGGACACATCAAAGATTAATAGGTTTTATTGGATATAGATTGTTATAACAAAAACAAATGACACAAAACTATTTAAAGATAACTTTATTTAATGAAAAACATGTTTTTTGGAGTTTACTTAAGAATCGATTTTGATATAAGGCGCCCGGTATGAGAAAATGTGAAGAGTCAAATCTACTGAACGAGTGACCTCGTTATGTTTTTGCGCAACCTATTGTGCAAATCTTTCTGATTTGGCTGTCAGTGTCTTATTGTTATCAATATCAATAATTAATATTGTTTTTGTGATGTTATAATCATCATAATTACATTCTCCTAAAGTGAAATGCAAGTAAACTATGGCAGAAAGGGGTGCAGATAATATTGCCGGAACATCTAACAAAAACGTACCTTTCATAAGGTATCAATCTTTTTTCAGTTAAACAAGCTTTTTTGTGTCTTTTTAGACAATCTTAGTTAAGAAGTAAACTCGAGTCGTGCGTCGGAGATGACACACACATTATTTAAACACGAAGTAAAATCTAACAACGTACTAACTGTAGTAACTTTCACGTTTATTAAATTTAAAAAAAAGAGTGTTATGTTGAGGATAAACTAATCAAAGTAAATTTCTTTGAAAATGTAAGCTGCTGGTTAGATAAAGGCTTAGGATTTTTGTTATCCAAGAGCTAGTTACAAAAGTCTTTATGTACTTTTATATACTACAGAAGATTGCATTGTAAGTACTTAATTTTTCAAATTACCTTGTCTACCTTGCGTTGTGAAGCAGGCTACTATTTAGTATTTACATATACCCTACACCTCATCTCAACATGTTATACAAATATTGATTATACTCTAGCTTAATTGTCAAAATTTTAAAAACGATTTAAAATTTATTAAAAAAAGTTTTGTTTCATTGAAATAAATAGATAAAAAACAAAATAATAAAAGTACTTTTATAATACTGACCTTGCTACAATGCTGTTGTAATATTAAAAACTTCTACATTTATATAAATAAATCGAAATGTAGAGTGAGAATCCTTACGTGACGATAATAACATTAGACACAATATTTATTTTATATTGTCAGTTTTTTTCTGTAGCACTTTCATGAGATCGTAAACCGTCCACTTTATTTGTGCTTCCGCCGGAAAAAAAATAAAAAATGTTCAAGAACCAGAAAAATACCCAAATGTTATATAGAACGAAAAATATAATCTCATTCTGACAAGCAATTCTGCATTTAATACTTATTTTTATAGACTTTTCATTATGTTCTTTATTACCAAATTACTTTATTGTATCAAGTAAAATATGATTAATTCCAGTACGGTCTGTACTGGAATTAATCATATTAGTTATTAAACTATTTGTGATTGTTGAACGGTATGAAGTTCGCCGCTTCAGCTAGTAAAATATTAGTTTTTTAATGTTATTCCTCTATATGAAAATAAAAACAGTTTGTGAATATTATTTAGAATAGGAGGACAAATTAAAATTATATTGTAAGGTAAATAAAACCAAAATAATAAATTGCTGGAGGCTTGTCAAAAGCTAATTATAAGATTTCCTCAACTGAAGTACTTTAGTAATAATTAACATTGACAAACGACCTGAACTCAAGTAAATTCATAAAGTATACCGCGTTATTTGTATTTTATACTTTAAAATATTTTGTACAATTAAAACCGAAGTAATCCCTGAAATGGCTCTCTAAATTAATTTTACTATTTGAATTGTATTTATTTGCCTCAATCAAATAAGAAAAACTTATTACTTTTCCAAAATGAATACCTATTAATGATTAAACAGTTAGTATGTATCACTACCAGATGTTAAGTTTGTACGTTACGGCAAAAACTTACACAACTAACTTGATTGAATAAAAATGTAGTTTATGTACGTTTTCTTATGTGTTTGGTGGTCTATATTCTTATATATTATAAAGTAATTCATTACAAATCTAATTACAAAAGGTTTTAACTGTTATTGTAATTGTGCTTTACGCCAGTGTGTGTGTTATGTATATTTTGAGTGGTTGAAATTTTGTGACTCATGTTATAATTATCAAAATTATTCAAATATGGGTGACATACTTTTTATAATCTTTCCTGGTTTTATGTGTTTCGTCAAGCAGCTGCTGTTTGTAATCCGCAGGTATATTAATTCTGGTTTTAGGCGCTAGTAACATATTGTAACTTTTAAATTCTTAAAAGGAAATACAGCCGTGTACTTTAAATTACCATGGAAACACACTCTTCTATCATTTGTTATAATAGGTCAAAGTTGTATATTGTAATCAGGCAAAAAACATTACGTGAAATCCATTTTTTCTTAGAATATTCATAACAAGAGAGAGTCGTATGATTTTTTCCTGTAACCCCTTAGACATGTGCCCGGGAGTTGTATCCAAAAGACGATTTGAAAATATATATAGCATGGATAAGAAAACCACAACGAACGAAAAAGCTATCAACATTAAATCGAAGTTGTAATTACCATACAAAATGCCAAATTTAGATTTTTTCTTCCAACTGTTTTTGAAAGTTTCTTTAATAAATTTTCTTGTTCAAACCACGTTTGCATTAAAATTTAACAAACAAATCGTTCGTACCGTTTTTGAGTTTTAAAGAGACTAATAAAAAGCAATTGTTTTAAATTACGTCGACATTACATAATACTTAAAGTTATTTTTATTTATCATGAAAATTTCAGTCAATCGACTTTATACATAAAAATTTGTGAAAAATATTGAAGAAATACTCTATACATAACATTAATTAAAATGTATTTCAATTTTTAAATAAACGCTTATTCAATTAATATTTATTTCTCTAAGATCATTGCTTTGTTTCTAGACATTCATAGTTTACTAATAACATGTATTAGGATTAAAACACATATATTTAAATATAAAAAAAAAAAAAAAAATAGTTATTAGTTATAATATAAATTTTATTCACACCGTTGTTTGTTACAGAACGTTACTCCCTTAACAATCTTTAGAAGATCGCAGTCACTTTAGGTTAGTAATGTAATTATAGAAAAAATTCAGACTTCTTGATTAAAATCTCGTTACTATACGGTAATACTTATAATATTTAAATATAAAAAAATATATTTTTCAAAGATTTAACTACTATTTCTCTGTTGTATTTGGATGATATTTTTTCGTGAGTCAGAGTAAACTTTTAAGCAATATTTAAATTGCATTATATACCATATACTAAAATAAAGATCATGTGTCAATGTTCATGTGCAACAGTTTATTATTTTAATTTTATTTTGATTAATAATTAATGATTAATTATCCAAATTATTATCATCAAATCAGATAATTATCACGTTTTTTTAAATTTTATAATTATTGTTATGATTGGCGATGTATAAATAATATTAAATAAATTGTGTACATTTAGTATGAATCTGATTACAAGTGCCTTATAATGAAAAAAAAATATTGTAAAAACTTTTATTACAATGGCTCCGTTTGAAGAATTTGCATCCGTAGGATTTTTTTTTGAGTCAGGCTATAAAATATAACATAGAAAAATTTTGGTTTTCAACCATTATATAATCCAGATTCATTCCAAAAATAATAACGCCTCTGCACTAAGTGATCGCAGATTGTGTGGGAATAATTAATAAGCATTATTAATCTTGTTCTATTTTCGAGCTCAGCTAATTTAAAATAGTAGCGTTTAAGCAAATAAACACATTATCTTTCATGGAATTCGATTATACATTCTTAGGGTTTTTTAATTCTTAATATTTTTTTTGAATTACATACTTTTACTGCTGTAAAAATAATAGCAGTAATAATATTACGTCACATATTTTTTTAATGTTTGTTTATTTGTTTGTTTAATGTACAAATTTGATAAACTCAAATAAATAAAATCTTCATTTAAAATATTTTTTTCCTTTGCAAATAAGTCATGAAATTGATTTAGCACCGATAAAAATCCGAAAATTCAAAATTAGGAAAAAAGCGACGTGAAGCCTTCTTCTTCTTTATATAAAAACTTATCGAAATGTATAAAATTATTTGTGTATTCTCTTTTTTTTTTTAATTATACTCTTTTTTTACGAAAGATTTTTTACGAAAGATACAATGAGATTAAAATTGAAAGAATATCCTAAAAGTTCTGCTAAATACTTTACTTACCAATTTACAGAGACCCCAACATTTCTCACTTTTGATATTTTTTTATCATCTTTGTTTAGATTTCTCTAAATTAATGTTGATGATTGTCTTTTTTCAATTGAATACACATTTTTATCCTATCATAAATATAAATAATCAATTTGAATCAAATTAGTAAATGACTTGAATGTAAAGTCAACCAAAAACTGTTGTATATCGTACAAGTCAACCAAAAACTGTTGTATATACATACTAAATATTTGTTCTATTTAATAGTTCAAATATTTTGAAAACTCAAATGAAAATCGATGAAGGTTAACAAAAACATATTGAAAAGACAACAGAAAGGAAATTTAGGAACTGAATATATTACAACTTTATACGGCCCACTTTTGAAATATTTTATTATGATTAAAGTAACATATTTTGGGCAAGCTTTATTGAAGTTACGTTAAATAAACCTCTTTATTTGAACCATGTTGTAATAACACAAGAGCAAATGTCAGCGCCTTCACACGAACGATGCCTCTACAAAGAGCTTTGTAGTGTAGTTGCCAAGTTGTTTCAGAGTATATAGAGAAAATAAACTGGTTTCATTTATTCTACTTATATATGATCTTTTATAAATGTTATATAATAAAATGATATTTAAAACATTTGGTTGAAAAATAAATATATGTCTTTTCTTATAGATACCATCAAGACAAAAGCTTTCTTTTTTTCTTTTTTTTTTGTCTGTCTATACTATTAGCCCTGTTGGCTATTACAGCGTCACCGGGGGAGCGGGTGGGTCAGGAGACCAAATCTTAAAAAAGGCCAGTTCCCCATGGGGAACGACGTCCCGGGGCGTCTCGGGTTGAGACACGGACCTCGGCTCGGGGCGTCGTTAGTCAGGAGGGAAGCTAAGGAAATTTGGACACTAGCGTCCTCCGACGGCAGAACGCCGGAGTACTTACTCAGTTGGGACCTTGTCTATACCGGTATAGACGGTGTATGTCTGTATGTTGTGTGGTGTCACTTATGCCTACGCGTACACGTTATTACCTACTGTGAACGCGTCGTCGGTGTCAACGAGCATCGACTTGGGTCTTCTTTTTCTGACTAAAGTAGTCTTACGTGGTCTATACTTTGCGGCGTCAGCCACTAGTGGGTTCGAGTGTCGCTCAGCACGTTCAAAGTGCTTTTGGGAAAGCCCCTTGAAGTACTGAGCGATGGTTGGAAAGTCTAAGTCTCTATGGAGATCGATGTTGCGTACGAACCACGGCGCCCCGGTTGCAATCCGTGTAAACCTGTTCGAATCACCTGAAGGGGTTTCAGATTAGCGTGCGCCATAGCGGGACTCGCATATTATATGACGGAACGTATGCAAGCTTTGTACATTGTCACCTTATTGCGAAGGGACATTTTACTCCGCTTGCCTAACAGCGGATATAAACGACCTAATATGTAGGCCGCTCTGCTACGAACGGTCCTAATATGCGCAGTGAAAACTAACTTTCTATTTAACTTTACTCCTAGGTATCTTGCTTTGTCTTTTCAAGGTATCGGTTTATCAAAGAGAACCCGTTCGAAGAGCACCGAAACGCTTTTCTCAGGGTTTACCTCGATCCGCCATTTCCGCAGCCAAATCTAGATGAGTTGACTGCGGATTGGAGACGTTGGTATACCTCCCAGTGATCATTAGAGGACGTGTAAAGCGTGGTATCGTCCGCGTACATGGCAAGGTGCACTTTAGCTCGCGGCCTAGGAATATCGCTAGCGTAGATGGAGTAGAGGATGGGCAAGAGAATTTAACCTTGGGGACACCTGCCCTGATGGGACGGGGGGTTGACAAAACGCCTTCCACTCTGTAGCGAAAGGAGGGATTCGACAGGTAGTGCCGTATGATGAGTACGAGTCTGTCCGACACCTTGAACTGGTAGCTTGTACACCAGTCCATTGTCCATTGTGCCAGACCCTGTCGAACGCCTTAGCTACATCGAGGAAGAGCGCTCCTGTCCTATGCTTCTTGGCCCTCACAGTGGCCCCTATCAGTATGTGTTCCGTGAGGCTTTGAACCTGATTGGAACATGAATTTTTGGCTCTAATGCCGAACTTCTCATTTGGGATGATTTTGAGTTTCTCGACTTCCGATCTAACTCTACAGAGGATGATTCTCTCATATACTTTCCCTAAGGAACTAAGAAGACTAATGGGAGGGTAACTACTAAACGAAAGCATAGTCTTAAAATGTAACAGAATTTTTAAAACTTTTTGAATACAAAATACCGCCTGTATTATGTTATTTAAATGATTAAGAATTCATAAATATATGTGACTTATATACTTTTGTACTTATCTGTATATACACCTTATTTATATCTCTTCTTGAGACCATGGTTTTCATTGAACAACATAATTATGTAGTATTTGAAAGTTGTGTAGTTATTTTCAACTTTATCGATATAAAAAAACTCACGTAAAAAAAGAAACATCAATTCAAACAGTATAAATATTTCTTGACGTTTCTTACTATGGAATGGAATATTACTTCTTACTTTATATTACTTCTTACTTCATATAACTACTTATCTTTTACGAGGTCACATGTACACAGATTTATTACAAAGTTGGCAATAAACTATGAGGGTAATATTTTTTTGTGATAGCGCATTTGTCGTGTAGTTCTTGGTAATCTACTTGGATATTACATGTGAAAAATATTTTTCTCTCCATTAACTCTGTGGTAAAACTGATAACACCTTGAGATGTTATTTTAAATTAACAACTACAACCACTCCAAACGGAAGCTTGGGAAAATAATTGCAACTAAATTTACTTTATTTTCTTATAAGGTTTTTATGATGTAATAAATATTTTAACTTATCTTAATAATAATAATAATAATAATCTTTATTCAGTAACTTATGGGTTATACACAAAGACTTATGATAGGGTCCTCCTTTTAAGTGCATAGGCACTTGTGTTAGGAGTTCCCGCTCTTCCATAACAATTATATACTACAAGCTACTCATATCACACTGAGAAATATTATTTAACATTTAACAAAGGTAATATTGTATAGTTTATGAAGTTATTTTACATACTTTAATTAGAATCAAACAATTTGTGATCATATACAAAACAATAAGAAAAATCTATCTAATCTATGTGGACGTGTGTGTGTGTTTGTGTGGGTGTGAGTGTGTATGTTTGTGTGAGTGTGAGTGTGTGTTTGTGTGGGTGTGGGTGTGTTTATGTGTGTGCTTGTGGGTGTCTGTGTGGATATGTCCGAGTGATTGTATCTTAAGATACTATAATTCCATGGTTAGTTGCACATGGTCTCTGTTTCAACATAGCTCCAGGATTTGATGGTGTTAGATAGTATTTTTTTACATTCATATTTAGATTTGGGATATATATTTAGCAACTTATTTATTTTATTGTACATTTTAGCCGTTTGGCACCGGAATTGTCTACTTGCAAAAGATGACCTAGTTGTGTCTACTGCGACAACAGTATGTTTGCGCCTCTTAGATAATTTGCTAGCATAATATGGTAGGGATTGGTGTACTCTCAGTACAGAACACCGAATATACAATTGCTTGACAGAAAGAAGACCACTAGAAGCATAAAGTTGCGTAGTTGGAAATCTAAAAGGTTTAAACCACATGACTTTTAGTAATGTTCTTTGAACCCTCTCGAGTTCGAGGAACTTTGTTTTGGTAGCACCCCCCCAGGCAGGGATACAGTACGTTAAAATTGACTCCGCTAGTGCTGTATATATTTGTTTTAAAAAATTTTTGTCGGCTATTTATCTTAAAGTTTTGAATGTCCATATTAGCTTTCGAATCCTGGCCATTACAAGTTCAAGGTGCTTATGCCATCATCTTATTTATTTATTGTTATTAAAACTATTTTACTTGAATGTAATATTAAAATGTACACAAAAATATATTATAACATATTTATTTTTGTTTGTTTTTAGAAGGTAACCGAAAATATGTTTTTGCTATTTTGCAGAACAATGAACATAAAATAAATAGACAAAATCTTTGCGGATAAATGCTATTAACTAATAACAATTACCTGCAGTAACTTTTTTGGAAAGGACGAATATTTTATAAGTATACTTTTGATTAAATTAATGAAAATTTTGAATTCATTCTATGACTTTAAATTTCCTCATATTAACCGATTAAAAATGACAATAAATATCGTCTTTTACAAATAAACTGCTTTATACGAAAAAATACTGATAAAGGTTATAGAAAACATTATTTTACAGTAAAAATATACATGTATTATCAAAATTTACACAACCAGTAGCATTGTATATATATAAATCAACATTTATTTTTTTTATTTACTTTACTTATGTTAGTAAGCAGTTAATTTAAGATTTTAACTTCAATTCTCATCACTCACTTAACTATTACTTCCGCACGCGTTCTACATCTTCGATCAAAATACTTTTTATCAATATTATAACATGCTCCAGTATTTCATATTTATTTTATATAAAACGGTGAAATAATTTCGAAAAACGAGAAGGTAAATAATATTTGTGTGTTTATATATATTACATTTATGTACATATGTATATATGTATGTGTATGTGTATATATTATATATATTATTTCTATATCTTTATTTATTTATGTATATTATTGATCTATATATGTTTGAGTTTATTTTCTTTTTAAACAACATTGTAAACTAAATAGTACATTGTATTTGTTGTGCACGTTCATAGTTTCACATATTTATTCCAATATTTTTTTTTATTATTTTGTTTTAATTAGTTAAGTGATTTAAACTAGTATCGCCTATTTGTGTTATCTTTTACTGGATTCTCAGGTTGACTGGTAGAGAATGCTCTTAACATTAAGTCCGCCTTTTGTACCTTTATTTGGCTCAATAAGGATTTAATAATAATAGTAATAATAATAAGGTACATTAATTTAATTATGTTAAAGTAAATTGAAAATTTAATATATTGTGTTAATTTAAAGTGAATTTTAAAAATAAAATTGTAATTATCTGTTTTTCTAGAACAAAACACAGTTGATTGAAATGTATTTTATAGCTTTTCCAATGATTATATGTAACAATTAAATTGGTGTGGTAATTTAGTTTAACATAAAGAATATGTTTGTCAAGTTTATCTTGATAGTGGCGAATTTTAAATTGTGATGTAAAGTTTTAGCTTTGGCTTTCATTTTGAAAGTCATTATTCAAACAATACATATTAATTAGATAGACGCCTTCGTTCACTTACGTAAGCCTTAATTGAGAATACACGCCTTTTCAAATAATGAAATCACGTTTCAGTGGGTAAACTGCAGTTGCAGAACTCCTACCTAACTATCCCCGCCCACCTCTGGGCTAGACCACCGCCCACCTCTGGGCACGTTCACCTAGCATAATATAGAAGGATTTTGTGGCCCTGAAAATGGCCTTTTAATTATTTAAAAAAAACTTTAGGGAAATATCATCATCATCATCATCATCATCATCATCATCATCGTAAGTCCCGACTCCAATGAAGTATTGGCTTGGTGTTAAAAAAGGTGACTCGCGCCTCTCGGACTGACGACTACGACTACGACTACGGTTAGTACGATGACGAAACTAAGCCTTCTTTTCGGTCTTCTTGGGCAGAAAGACCGCCTGAATATTGGATAGTACGCCTCCCTGGGTGATGGTGACCCCAGAGAGGAGCTTGTTCAACTCCTCGTCGTTCCTTATGGCCAGCTGGAGATGTCTAGGTATGATCCTAGTGTTCTTGTTGTCGCGAGTCGCGTTAGCGGCCAATTCAAAGGTCGAAGTATTGGAATTGTCCGGTCTATCCGTAAACGATTTCCCAATGTTAAAATAAGGACTTAAATATATAATTTAAGTGCCATGTGCGTTTGCCATTAAACTCCTTCTAAAAAACTGTACCAATATTTATGATTTTTGTGTGTTTGAATAAACTATTTAATTTCTAACCAATTAATTGAGTAAGTCGCACTGCTATAATCAGGTTATTAGGTTGGTATTATTGAAAGTAATAGTAAAATATTAATAAAAAAATATAGTTGGTATTATTGATAGTAGCTTTAATGAATGTTAAAGAATATTTCCAAACATGATAACTCAATCCAAGTACTTAAATGAAGGGAATCAATGTCCGTTAACAAACGTCAGCAATTTTATATTTGAATAATCCTAACAACGGTTCATTTAAAATTTCTATAGTTTTAGCTTTATTTGGTAGTTTACTTTAGAGAGGTATAATTCAATTTACTGCTGCCTGTTTGCCTAAATTTATTCGGTGATGTTTAACATACATTATGAGTTGTTAGTCGCGAAATAATCGGTGCAGTATATTAATGTTAAGTTATATTTAATTTATGCATTTGAATATTAAAATATTTGACACAGTATTTACATATAACGTTCTGAATCTAAAAGACTTAAAACAAACAGTCAAATGGTTAATTAAAACCTTTCTGTACTGTTTGTGTTTCTTTTTAGCAGTATTTGTATGTCAGTCACCAAATAAGTGCAGAAATGTGTCCAGTTTGATACGTACATAAATATTTAATAACATTATTGTAGTTCGTATATTTTATTCATAGTTACTTTGAAGTTCGTAAGTACTATGCAAATGACATGTAAACACCTTATTAGTGTATAAAAAATATTTTTTAAAGTAAATAGTTAGTTTGTTTTTTTATCTGTTAATAGCCTCCTGCAGGAAAATTAGTGTCGTTAAGACAAAAATGGTTTTTATTATTTGGAACAAGCTAAATATAAAAGTTTGTAAATGGTATTTATTTATGTCTTTGTGGTATTAGTAAAGAGGGAACGTTTGAGCATTATTCATTAATTTCAAACCTCAAAGAGCATATTATTGTTCTTATTTGACCTCGAGGTTTTGTATTATTATATGTATAGAAATATAACAATCTTTCACCTTAGCAGAACATACGACATACACTCATTCCTATAACATTTAGAATTTAGTTTATTTCACCTTCTTACGTCAAATCTCTAAAATATAGCTAAGTTATTTTACAAACAATTAACAAAAGAATTTTAAGGATAACTACAACACATTTGGAGCGTAATATTTTTTTGTCAATTTTTAATATTTTATCTCGATTATATATTGTTATTTGTGCTGTTGGTTTTGAACATATTAAATCAATAAATAAATTAAGCGATAGATATTTGTAGGAATTTTATATAGTAATATTTTAGAACATACTACATAGATAAAAATATACTTGTTTGTATATCAGCAGCCATACATATGAAGACTTGTGTAATTCTTCAAATGATGGATACGATAATAATTAATTATTTAAACTAGAAATTAACATTTAAGATAAAAGTTTTTGAGAGGATCGGTTATATTTTTTTCTAAGTAGACCTTTTAAACCTTTCAATATATTGCTTTTGTTAGAAATAAAAAAGGAATGTATTTTGAAAATCATCTTTGTATGAGGGATGAATAATATTTTTTATATATCCAAACATGATATGGACTTTTGGAATAGAACTAATTTGATATATGCCTATTTATTATAATATTTTAAGATTGTATCCTATTCAATCGTTGTCTCGTATTCTTTAAACTCTTTTTCCGATAAAAGCACTTTTAAATTTCATTAAAATTATTTTTATAATTGAAACTAAGTAAGTTAAGTTTAAGTGAAGCATTTATATATGCTTATTAGTAATCTAGAGTATTGTAATTTAGCCTACAATATTAAAATACTCGTGTATTAACGAGTTTTTGATATCACGGGAATTCTCAATTTCTAACCTTAAATGCTAATGACAAAACTCAAGAGAGGAACACGTCCCTTCACTTAACTTCACGAAGTTAATCATTAATAATACGGCCGACATTATGTAATTTTTGCACAAATTATGCAAAAAAATAACAAACAAGAAAATTATGAATTTAAAATGAATTAACAATTTTTGTTTCAACTGTAAATCAGTAAAGATATTATAAAAAAGTTTTTCTATAGTACAGAAATATAATAAATTTACCGTTTTATGTTTCAATTTTCTTATATTACCTAGTCCATAAATACTGTAACAAAGAAAAAATTTTTTTTAATTGCAAATAACATTTATTACTTTTACAGTGTGTTAGTTTAATACACAAATATATCTGGTGTTGCAGGCGTTCATAGGCCACGGTAATCACTTATTATCACCTGAGCGTGAAGAAAGCGTACCTGGGCCGTACGCTTTCTTGCCACCACCATGTATAAAAAAAACCATTATAATATAAAAAGCTTATTCGAAGTGGTGTCTCTTGGCTGCAAAACAGTCTTTTAAATGTTGAGACCAGTTATCAATAAGAGCACGCGCTCTTTCCATGGGGAAATTCTTCACAGCCAATCGTATGAATTGTTTTAGGGACTCCAATTTATCATTGGGTTTAGACTAAGCTGTACTCTCTAAAACTGTTCGCTGCCAACCAAGACTTCGTGGAACGAGCTTTATGATCCGGCGCCGAGTCTTGGTGGAAGGACCATACTTGGTTATTGAACATGGTGTAAAGGGGCTTAACTACCTTCTCAAGAATGGTATTTTGATACACTTGTGCCGATGTTTTGATACCTTTTTCACAAAAATATGGCTCAGTCTCTTCATAGATAAGTTGACTAATTGGGAAGCTTTCTTAGAGCTTTAAGCATAAATACGGTCATTTCGTTTGTTAAAATGTTGCTCAATTGTAAAAATCTTCTAATCCCTAAACAAAATTTTTCTGTGACCTTTCTTAGCGTACCGCTTCAGTAGTGGTTTCGATTTTACCATTATATTCATCTTTAATTTATCAGTTAAGAAATTACCAGTGCGTCTCTTATAGCCTGCAAGTCCAAAGTTATCTCTAGGTGCTACCTTCATTTTCCGAGATAAACTCTTATGCTTTCGGACAGGATTTCTTCGAATTCTTTCTCTTACTGCTTTGACCACCTTTTTCCTACGATCACTACGCGGACAGCCACAGCCAGAGATTTCAAATTCAAATGTAATATTTTTTTTATTTTTAATAGTACAGTATTTATGGTCAAACTAAGTATATCAGGAAATAGCTAAAATGCTTAAAAAGTAAGCGTTTTAAATGTTTATGAGATTTTTTATCTAATCATATTTATTGTTTGTTTATTCAAAATAAACTATATCTAAGTGAAAGATTTTTTTTTTGTAAATACCTTTTCCTTTACCATACCTTTGCACTTTCAAACATTAGTAATGTATTATGTATTGTCATAGAATATGATAATTATAAATTATGTAACATCGATATGTAACATTTATTAATAGAGTAGATATGAAATATTTAATATGTTAAAAATACCACAAGACGGAAATGCAATGAACTATAATAGTTCTCTAGTTATAGTAATCTTTATTTTAGTTGATAACAATTTAATTACAAAGAAATTATGCAGTTAATTAACGTTGGAGTGCTTTTACGGTGTAAGAATGATACGGTTTTTGAACATTTTTGAATATCTTTTAAGCAGTATTTCGTAATGTTTTACATTTCAATTCAACTTATACCGAAGACAGTGATAACAAGTTAGGATTCCTTTTTATTTTACAGAAATAAATATTGTCTGATCTGATTTTAATACACTTATAAAAAATATTTTCTAAACTTTTACATTTTTTTATAATTAGCTTGTACAATATTATTATTAGGGCAACATCTCGTTGATAATATTGCTACCAACTTAACTTAATTAATTATGAATATTCTCATTTCGCCGACGGTTTCGTCCTTCAGGACTTGTTAATGAGAAAGAAATTGTTAACTATACCCAACAGCTTCCTAAAGTATTTTTTTTATCACATACTTTAAAAAAAAATCTCATAAAAAAAAATCTTTTATGAAAATGCTGTCAACAAGTTATAGCATCGTCCTTTATGGTAAATTATACCTTCGACTTTACTCTATTTTATTAAGTTCCCAAATATTATAGTTTTTTCAAATAATTGTCACACAATAAGTTAGTATTAGAAATAATATATAAAGTGAGTTTATGTCTGATAATGACTGAATAAACTCATGTAAATACTTTTAGATTAATTATTTTCCGTTCGTGTTTCGGGAAATTGTACTTCCCTTATTATTGAATATCTGTATTTAATTAGGAAGTAATTAGACCAATTAATAAGACACGTAATTAGTGAAATTATTATAATCAAAATAATTCTGTTTTGATTATAATAATAGTTTTTTTATAAGCTATGCTAGTATACCGTAAATCTATTCAGGTTAAAACCTTATTTTTGTTATGATAATATTGTAAAAACATATTTAATATTCACTTTCTTCTAGTTTTCAACAAGCTGGTGATAATTTGAAAATTTGTTGCTATCCTTGAAAATTTTGAAGTGATGTAGGAGTAATTCACAAAAAAAGATTGGCCTTCTAGGTTTCTCAATGACATTATAGAATGAAAAACTTTTATCACGACAAAAAAAATAACATGAAAACAATCAAATACATATATAAATATTTTTACAACCAGACCCATGTCTTCCGAAATGTAGGTATCCACTATTTTTCCGAAAAACTTCCGAAATGTAGGTATCCACTATTTTTAGATTTTTTTGTAGAAAGTCATTTAAGCTTTGCCTTATTAAGATTAACGGACATGAAAGATTCGTGCTAAGAATTATTATCATTATTATCTCAGTTAAGCTCATCATAATTATTATAATTGATTGTAATTTTCCAGCTCTAAGCGATAAATTATCTTAACAAAGAAACGATATCTTATCTTAAGAAAGAAAGAAACAAATATAATATATATTATTATATTTGTTAAAAATGTCATGAATTTTATTAAAATTAAATAAGTAACATACATTTTTTTATGCATGAAAATTTTGCATTTATAATTAAATAAAGTCATTACAAATTACTCAAACAGTTAGATTTATTATTAATGTATTAATTACGCTGCGCTTCAACTGGAACCACAAATCCCGGGACTAAATAGGCGAGAATAAATATACAAGTTTTGTTTGTCCTTTGTGTTAAGCTCCACACGGATCTCTACGGAATAAGACACGTCCGAAAAACATTTGCTAAACACTTCTTTCCCTAAATTAAGGTTACATTCAAAGCGCATATGAAGCGCATTTTGTCCGCATGTGAATTTAATTTTAAATGTATGTCTATGGAACTAAGTTTTGCTAATGAGTACTTTTATAAGTACTTAAATAATAACTTATTTATAATTTAACTTCATTGTAAGATTTTTCACACACACATACAACAGAATTTATATTAAAATTACACTAACGAATTGTTAGAAAAATTGCTTCCATATCTTTGTACAAATATTATTATTGCATTGTTTGATAGAACAAGATTTGAGAGAACAAGAAAATATTTTATAAAAATAAGAAAATGTATAACATCTAAAAATAATATCTAATCTAATCTAGTCTTTACTTCTAAAGATGCCGATTTTTAAGAATTTTATTATTGTTCCGACAAAGATAAACAATCTTACAACTGGTTATGAAAATTGTCTCTAAAATCTATATTTCTTTTAGTTAGGCTTAGATTTGTTGATTAATGACGAGATGGACAAGGGCGATGCTTAGTAAGTTTGGAACTACATCTTTTAAATAGGAGCAAAATTTTAATAGACACGTTAGTAAGCTAACTGTGCTTTTACAATTCACTCTCTTAGGAGTAAATGTAAAGGAGTGTTCCTTTCGTGTACCACTTTAGTTTGGGTGGCCTCCTGATTATCTATTTGACGCTGATAGCCTTTATAATTAGTGTTGTCGCCTGCCTACGAAAGTGTATTTTAAGGTGAGCACGTCTACAGCTTTGAAACCTTTTTGGAAAAAGGACAGATTGAGTGGTCACGATCAGACTTGTCTATGACTGAAAGCCTTGAGAGTTTACTAGTTTTATAGTACCATTGTTAGATGACTTCAGAGGTATGACTTTCATTTATGGGTCCAAAGCTCGGCCTTAGCTAATTTAGGCAATAATTTTTCCGTTGTCAATTGGCGGTTCTGAGCCTTTCTCAGATTACTAATGGCGGCCAGATCAAAATGGCACAGTAAGGGATTCTACAGTTTTTTTTGAGTTGATCTTCTGGGGTATATAAATCTTATATTTAACAATTTGTAACAATTTTAATATGTATACCTATAGTAGTTCAAAAATTACTTGAAACTTTATCCAATAAAAAAAACTTGTTTTCTTTTTTAAATTTTGGCTATTTTGCAAGTGAGGGTGAATTTTTATAAGTTTGAATCATCATATATTTATTTTAATGTTTGGAGATCAAAGATCAATGAATTCGAATCAAGAGATTTTCAATTTTATTTATGGTAATATTAATTAACATTGTACTTAGTAATGTAGTAATAAACACAAAATGGACATAGGTTTCTGTTTTGCTTTAATAGTCTGACATCGCTCAATTCATTATCATAGATTGCGTCTTACAAACAAATCAGGTTCGTTTATTAGGCGCCATCCTAAAATGGCTCTAAAGCCTAAATAAAACAAGTTTTGCGTTACAAAAGCACTTAAGCACCTTATAAGAAATTAATACTATCGGATGCGAGATCTATTCCAGTTTTGGTCTGGCTTCAATATACCAGTTCAATTCAATTACCTTTGTCTTGGTCTTGCAAAAAGACTTGCAAACTTTATTAGAGAGAAAAAATTGTTAGCAAAATTTACTCTGTTTGAAAACATATTTAAACATGTATATCCATGTTAAGCTTATTTTATTACTTATTTTAAAATTATATAAATATAGAATGAAAAATAAACCGATACGGGCAAGGATTCGAACCCGCGACCTCCGAAAAATTGTCCCTCAAAATTTGCTCTTACTAGTTTTGCTAACTTTTTAAAAATAATTTCCTTTTTTTATAACAAACGGAGAGTATTCGGGCAATCTGTGTCAGGGATCAGACTAAATAGCTCTTTGGAATAGATGCTGCAGACGACGCATAGAGACGCTACATTTTTATGCAAAGCCAAGTTCATCGTTTCACGGGGTTAAATATATGTTTTAGCGAATGCTGGGGATCACCGGCCATGTACCATGAGAGCAGTATTACATAAATTCCGAATCTGTGTCTTTTACGATGCTTAAAAACGAAACAGAATTGTTTAAATATAACATATGATTATTGTTATATTTCGTAATTTCTAACATAGTAATGTATTTATACATTAATATTTTTTTTTTTAAATAAAAGTTTTAAGCAGTATTTTTTTTATAAGAACACCATGCCTTGAAATAAAATCTCTAAAACACTTTATTAACATTATATTATATAAAATTTTCAAATAGTTCCAAATATTACATATAAAAATAATGATACTTGTCTAGGGCTGGTTTAAAATCAGTTTTCATTCAAACGTTTTAATAATTTATAGAAAGAACTTTACTCAATTGAAATAAAACTCTCAGCTACGTTATTGAAAAATGACTGCATGAAAAATACTTTTCAAGAAAGTACATATAGAGAGAATTTCTTTATAAAGTAATATTGTTTGAAATATTAATAGAATATTTTAAGATCATAAGCACATTATTGGGAACAAAATTATAAATCATACATAAAAGAATCTAAAGTATTGTTTTATGTTTTTTATAAGTATGAAAGGTATCTGAAGATTTATCATAAATCGTTTACCATCAAATCATACCATTATAGACCGAATTTTGGTTTTGCTCTTTAATTTTTTTTTAATAATTATATTATGCCAGTAACAACTCTATTGTATCTTGAAGTAGATTAATAAATATTTTACAATTTTAGGCCTGTTCAATTATTAATCTCCATTAATACTACAACTTTCAAGTATAACGTACCACAATTTCAAAGTGTTACAGTAATTACATTACCATAAAACCAAGGAATAATGTGGTGACAAACTTCTTTTAACGAGATCAGCCCTGACTTTATAAGGTAATAAAGTTGAGTTTGCTAGAAATTTACCTTTGTTTGTTACTTAAACTGGATAAAAAATATTTAGAAAAAAGTGTGTCAGCTAAAGCCAAAGAATGACAGGAGAATATAAAAAAATGACACATAAACTGCTAAAAAAGTGAGTCTGCTGCTAAGGGTGCATACTACCCTGCTATTGGTGCCGCAAGAAAATATATTTTTTTAGTAATTTAGGTGTGCCTTAGTTCAAGTCAACTAAAATAATTGACATAAATATTTTCCACAATCTTATACCTAGTCTTGCCATGAATATTACAACAAAGAAAAAAACAAATTTTAATTGCAAATAACATTTATTACTTTTACAGTGTGTTAGTTCAATATAGAAATATAAAACATTTAAAAAAATATAAAAAGGTTATTCGAAGTGGTGTTCATTGGCTGCAATACAGTCCTTTAAACGTTGAGCCCAGTTATCAATACAAGCATGCATTCTTTCAATGGGGAAATTCTTCACTGTCAACCGTATCCATACGGTTTTGTTTTAGGGACTCCTAATTATCATGGCGTTTAGAGCAAACTGTACTGTCTAAAACTGACCATAAATCATAATCCATCCGACTAAAACCGGGGTTAGACGACGGCCAGTCTTCAGCTCTGATGTAGTTCGAGACGTTCGCTTCCAACTAAGACTGCGTGGACGACGCTTTATGACCCAGCCCCGAGTCGTGCTGGAACTTGTTTGGAACCGTACTTGGTTATTGAACATGATGTTATTAAGGGACTATTATTTATGGCCAGACTAAGCAATTTGCAGGATTTAGTTTAACAATAATTAAATTTTATTACACCTTGCAATTTAAAGCATTAATAAGAGAGTGTGAAAAGTTCTGTGTGGGGACTCAAATCCACCAACCTTTGTAAAACTAATAGGTTTTTTAAAGTAGATAGGGTTCATGAACCTCTTTAGTACAATATAAAAATGCCCTAAAAATGATTCACTGATTTCCTAAAGAAAAACAAGCTTTGCAACGAAATTTTATGACCATAAAAAGAGAGATTAGATTAGACTAACACTACACTAATAAAAAAATTATTATGAAATCCCAAAGAGATAAAAGAAAATGGATTTTAATAAAAATGTTTCTTAATTTTATATCATAAATACTTAGTGTAAATGAGCTAAAACAAGTAAAATATTTCATTATTAACGCCCAAGGCCTATTTAAATTATTTGAATATATATTATAATAAAATGTCAGAATTAATTGACTTATCTCATTCATATTTACAAATTAGTCCACCTTATAAACTTATCAAACAAGGCGATGATGAACGATTTTAAGTCTTTACATTGCTTTTAAGGAAAAAGCTCAATGAATTTCAATAAATAATCAGATTTGTATATAAACTAATTTATTTAGTATTTAGTGAAAAGAAAGCATACCTTTATAATTATTTCCACTTTTACAAACAAATAAATTACTCATCATTAATTTTCTTAAATTAAATGAGTTTTATCTAATTAGGTATAATTTAATTTAATATTCGAACACTATGTTATCAACAATTCGAATTTCTGATAGCTTCCTGGTTCTTCCTGATATATTATAAATATATATTTTTTTATCTGATTACTTATTAATCCTTATAAGCTAATTTACCTAGTCTAGCTATGGCTAGTACTGTTATAAATAAAATATCCGATAATTAAGACCAGAAGTCAAAATAAGTTAGACCAGAATACAAAAGAGTATTTAAAATTTGTATTTGCAAATAAACAGCAAATTTTTTTATTGATAAAATTGGTATAAATAGTTAATTATAATTATTTTATTCATTAAGGTTTTTAATAATTTACTTTTAAAATTTATCAACATTTTATATAATATATATGTGAATTACTTTAAATGGCAAATTATTTAAGAAATTTATTTTAGAAAACCAAGTTATAATAGAAAATTTCAAGCCAGTCCTCTGGAAGAAATTTTTACTGCTACGGTTGAACTAGTCTTAATAAAGCTGAAAAATAGATTAAACCTACCATGTATTTACTCATGAAAACCTAAATGTAATATGAGCTTGTTAGTGAGTATTTTAAAATAACAACATCTGTAATCAATATTTTACAATCAATTTCCAAGTTTCATTCCAGCATAAAACTACTTACGTCTACAAAAAGGTTTACATTTCTTTGAACATCTTATCTCTATTTAAAATCTTGACATGTGAAAATATTTTTAGCAAGAAGACACATTTAATTGTTCATTATATTTATTCAACTATAATAAAAAGAGCATAAAGATGCATTGCTTAAATATTATGCGTTTAGAAGTGACTTACAAATAATTTAAATGTAGTAAATAAATAAAAATTTTTATAATTGGTTAGTTATAATATAATTTAAATGCTACTAGGAATACGTAAAAAATATCGACGTTAATATATTTTTTATTTCTTGACGCATACCTCAAATACACATCAAATTCTTTATCTTGTACGAGGTCACATACATACACGAATTTATTAAAAAGATGCCTACGAGAATCATATTTTTATGTGTCAGCGCACGGAACGTGTATAGCGCATCGTTATCTACTTTAATATCATATATGAGAAATATCTTCCTCTTCGTTGACTCTTGTGTTATGGTGCCAATATATTGGTTACATTTTACTGTTTTCCTTTTCCAATATATCCTTTTAGACAGAAATAACTGTAACTGATTTGGAAGGACAAATTTTAATTTAAACATGATCATTTCAAATTAGTGGTCTGATGTTACTCTTCCAATAGAATCCAAAATTTCTTTTTGATTTAAAAATATTTTGTTATCAAAGATATAGATTTATGTTCGACATAATAAGTACGCAATTCTATTAGTGACCGCTTTGATATATGATAATTAAATGGTTGAACGCGAAAAAACATTTTTTAATGTAAATTAAATATGAACCCCTGTTTTACAACAAATCTGTAGATGGTAGTAATAAAATACGATTTAGTTTAAGATTTAGTGCTAAGATTTAGTGTAGGAATCCCCTGACATTGATCACATAAACAATACACAAGCACTAAACCTTACAACATCTCTAGTCGCTATGTAATATTTCAGTCTTATAGGATTTAAGAAGAAAAAATGGGAAAGCTTTTAGTTTATAAAAAAATATTTATTTTCTGGTTGGCTAATTAAAAAAAAAATTTTTTATTTTTATTAGTGTTGGAAAATAGAAAATAATATTTTTTTTGTGAGTCAATTTTACAAAAGCTTATGTTTTATGTATTGAAAGTTGAAAAAGGATATTTAATAAGCTTTTTTGTAGGCTTTTTATTTTTATTCAGAAATAATGAATATGTAGATTTTTTCTTTGTGATATTTCATTGTATAAATATAGATTTTTTTCCTTGTGATGCTATGCAATAATCTTATGACATACCGGGCAGAGTTGCGCCAGGCAAGTTGATTCCGAAACTCAAAATCACTATGTATATATATACTATAGTTCAATACTGGTGAACCTTTATATTAGATGTGCATGCATCAAGAAAGTAGATACCAACTAATAAAATAGAATTGCAGTAAAGTTTTCTTCACATAGCAATTACGAAGTTATTCCAAATGCCGTGTTACATTAATTTCGAAACTGTGAGTAGAGAAGACAACTCGATCCAGAAAGTTCTATAGAACAAGCAAAGTAAATTATCGAATCGCATTGAGTTTGTTTGAAATAAATAGGAACTATATTCCACCAATCTTAGTAAATGCCGTTGCATATTTCATTGATATAAAAATCGCTTATAATAATAATTATTTCGAAACATAACCGATCCGAATTTGAATTGCAACTAGGAAAAAAAAAACGGGATGGCCGGTTTCTAAGTTTTATGTGAATGTAACAAACTTCACACAATTCATGATATAATACAAAGAACAAAAGGACTACAAGGACAAAGTATGGTAGGTACGGTACGCTTAAGGTTTGTTGATTAATTGAATCGGTTCGAATTACATGTTAAGTCGAACCTATTATACGCAGGTGGGTCAAAAAGTTCGCGGAATGGAGGGTAAAAAGTAAGAAATAAAACACAAAATTATTTTTCCTTCTCAATGTATTCCCCTTTAACTCTAATAAATTTATTAGACCTATCAATTAATTTATTAATACCATTGAAAAAAAATGATTTCTCTTTGTCGTCAAAATAGGCCGAAATAGCGCTCTTCACTTCTTCATCACTGGAAAATTTCTTCCCTCGAAGCTCTTTTTTCATTTTTAGGAACAAATAAAAATCACTAGGGGCTAGATCTGGGCTATAGGGAGGATGTTCTAAGATTTCGAAGCCCATTCTTTGAACAGCAGCCATCGCAACTTGCGCCTTGTGCACAGGTGCATTGTCGTGCAAAAGAAGCACACCTTGGGTCAATTTTCCTCGTCTTTTCTCCCTCACAGCAACTCGCAGACATTCTAATAATGTAGTGTAGTACTGCTCAGTTATAGAAACACCCTTTTATTTATAATCAATAAGGAGGATTCCTTCTGAATCCCAGAAAACAGAAGCCATGAGTTTTCCAGCCGACGGAGACACTTTAAATTTCTTCAGGGGTGGTGTGCCCTTTTTGTGCCACTGCATGGAGTCTTGTTTAGACTCAGGCTCATAATGATGAACCCAAGTTTCATCGCCAGTCACAATTCGGTTCAAAACTTCATCCTTTTTGATCACCACAGAGCGCCAAAAACTCGCGACAACACTCAACTCGCCGCTGCTTTTCTCCATGTTGCAAAAAATCTTCCAGATTGACTTGTTGATTGACGTGTAGCTCAGTGAATTCTGACCTAATTGTTTTGAAACTTAGTATTTATACTCTTAATGATTGTCACAACTAGTGCAGGTAGTAAAAAGTTGCCTTTTCCAAGTTACTCAAGGTGGTATATGTCTCGGCCACTCCTCTGGTAAAGTTTTATTTGAAATAGTTTCTCAAAAGTTATATTAAGGTATTAATAAGCCATTAGTATGTTATGTTAGACAAGCATTAAAATCTAAGCTTGATCTTGTCTACAGTACGTAAGACTTGTAATGTTTTATGATAGGAACTGTTTGCTTTCAGTAACTAATTTGCTAATTAGCAAACATTTAAAAACAGACCATACTGTTTGGAAAATGACGAATCACCTAACATGCCTAATGCTTACGATGTAATACTTTTTTTTCACCTGTATTATATATTTTCGTAAATTATTTGTTTGTTTTTTTTTTGACAACAGCTTAAAAAATGTTTTTCAAAAATTTGTATTTAGTACACCCTAATTATATTTCATTCATAACGTAAAACAACAGCAAAACTAAAACAAAAAAATAACACAAAATAACTGGAAAATAATCTTTCAATTTAATTTAATACTTTACCCTAGAATCAAAAAATAAAACTTCAACTCTTATAATTAGGATGACAAAATAAAATAAAACCGTGTCAGTTAGATCTGATAAATATATTGGGTCGATATGTATTTTTTTTTTATCTCCAGATTTTCCTAATTTCCTGACCCAATTTAATGAATAAATATAACAGATGTATTAATAATGCTTTTGTTGCTTAAAACATTTATAATTCAGTTTAGTAAACATAATCATCTTGTTTAAGATTTTTGATTTGATAAATTAACCCTTTAAATTCGAATAGCAAGTCTGATCAGAATATGCAAACGTCGATATCGTCCGTGCTCAACTTTCATGTAAGCTAATTTACTTTAGCAGCAAACCTGGATACTTTATGTGATACAACTATGGTAGGTTCGACTCATATTACATTATTATAGATTTATTGGGGTAAGAACTATTGAAACCGCAATCTCTATTTATGCGGCTATCAAACTATAGAATGATGCGGTCATTTCTCGGAACATTGATAATGTGCGGGATCTTTGTCCTTTCCGAGAATGGGTAACTTTGGTTATTGAAATATTATGTAAAATATTATCGAAACAAGGAAGAATAAAATACTTATAATATATATAAAGTAACATCAGAAGATATTGTTAGTGACCATTGAGAAGTCTGAAGTAACTGCGCTCTATTAGAAGAAATAGATACGTAAATGCTTCTGGTTCTGTTTTAGATCATTATAATTACTTATTAATTTTTACCTAAATAGAAAAGAATTTTAATTTAGGTTCAATAAATAAGTAATTAATATAGTATAGTTGGAAAAAATAATATTACATAAACATTATTTTGAACACTTATTCAAAACTTTCTATAGATATAGCGATAAACATACTAATAATATAAAAAGAAGGATTTAATATATTTCTTGTGCCTAGTACTGTTAATTGCTGTTTATAAATAGTTGTTTATAACGTTCAGATTCGGTTAAGGATAAAAAAAAATTTTTTTAGGAATTTAATTATTTAGTAGTCCTTAGAACAATTTTATCAAAAATCGGCATTCGGAAGAGGCAACAATAGCAACGTTGCTGAATCTTTTTACAGAATTATTTGGAGATTAAGGAATGGATAAGAAGGAATTCGTTGAATTCAATTTGGGGAGGATACGAAATTCGTGATAGATACTTGTTTAAATAGAATAGGTTTCTGAAATTTTATTGACATAAAATAAAGTCAATTTTAATATAAATTTCAATATATATAAAACAAATTCTATTTCAAATATTTAGAGTAGAAATGAATAATATAACCTCGCAAATTATATGCGAAAAAATATTTTTTTTTTTATATACGTTCTGCAGTACTATTTTTCATAAAAACCAATGTTAATAGAAGTCGGAAATTCGCTGTAAGTTAAAATTCGCTATAATTATAGAAACTCCAAATATTTTTCAGGAACCAAAATATATAATAATCTACACATCTCAGAACGAACGGTGGTTTTGAAATAAATTGAAATAAAACGACTCCTCCAGGCCGTCTTACCGTGAATCCAATTGCTGCAAAGCATTCGAAACGTCAGGTTAAATTTAATATTTAATAAATTATACGCAAATTAAATCCATAAAATACTTTTATTTCAATGTATGCTACTCGTGAAAGTCTTAACAACGACTAAAACCTACATTGATCAAACTGAGATAAATTTAAAAATGTATGATTTATATATTTTTGTCCAGCCGGAAATCTAACTCTCCCGTTTAAAATCACCTTAAGTATTAAAAACGATACCATTGCTACTCCTAAGCTAATCATTGTTAAATATTAACATTGTTAAGATATATTAAATTTCAATTGTAGTCACCTGAAAGTTATTTTTTAAGTAATGTTTAAGTTTTTAAAAAACTAAGTTTTAATATAACTTTAGTTGAATATACTTATACATTTTATTTTGATATTTTTGGGATTTTATTTAATAAACATTTTAGATTTAAAAGACAAAAAAGGCAAACATTTTATATATTGTAGTAGAAAAAAAAATGTAGTGTATTTATAACTTTTTATTTCACAATTTTCGTAATTATAAAGAAACATAACTTGAATGATATTAAAAAACTTAAAATAACACTTTTTTTATTCTATACAATCTTACTTCTATTCATTAATAGCAGTTAATAAAAATTACCATGTATCCAGTAGGTACAAGTATACGAATGACGAAATAACAACACGGCTTTCGTCCTAACAATGAATACACTTTAACTACAAGAGATATATCTGGATTTATGAAAACAATCTTTTATATTTAACTAAATTACCAAATACATATTATAGTTGATTTATAAAATACATAAATCGAATTTCGTATTGATAAAAATATTATTTGATTTATTTCTAATTAGAAGTTGCAAGTAACTTTACTGGTCGAATGTAAAAAAAAATATTTTGAAATCTGTTTCATGTAATGTACATATTAAGCATATAATGTAGGTACAGATTCCCGACTACGGGAAAAAAGCAAGAGGGGGTTACCATCTTACACCATTTATCCGGAAGTTGGAGTTGGTGGAAATCCTACTAATACGCTTTTCCAATAATGGTTAACGGCGGTCGGTCCTAAAAAGTTTGTCGACTCATTGCGCGGACCCCGTATAATTTTAATCAGAGCAAGTGGATAGTGATTAAATTACAGATTTTACATGAGGAATTTATTAGATTTTCTCAATATGTGTAAATCTTTTTTGTTAGACTTTTTATAGATAGACAAAGATAGAGAAAGTGTGGATGTCATCTCGTTTTTTAATATGAACATACTAAGCAAATAAGAATAACAATGATAATTAATATTTATTCTGTCTTTAAATTCGAACTTCAATATCTAAATAAAAAATATAAGGAAGGTATCATGACGATTGAGAAAATACATAGTTAGATCTGCTGCGTCGGTTAGAATATTTTGTATTCCAAAATCACAAAAAACAAAAATAAATACAGAAAGTAGTGTTGAATAAATATGGTTAAGTTAACTTATTTTATTAGTCTACATTTATCATATTTATTATTTAGAACAGGATAATTTTCACTTTTTTTTTTTAAAATAGCTCATTTTCACACGAGAAACTTAAATGTCTTAAAGTGTTGGTTAGGACTATATTTTAAACTAATTAAAAAGAAATAAATGACGGAAGGAAATTAAGCCACAAAGCTAACCAAGGAAAGAGGGCTTGTTTGTTAGTTTCTAATAATAATCTCAATATTCTCATGACTTGTTTTCTACATTTATAAAGTTCAAATCATATTGTTGTAGATTTATTAAATACGGGTTTTTCAATCCGCAATCCTAAAAGATCCTGTTATGAAAACTCGACAAGTATGTAGGTGTGGTCTGGACACTGATTGACTGATTGTTTGAAGGATCCGTGTTCTCTTAGAGAACGTGACTTAATTTATAAAATAATATTATGTATACAAAGCATATTAAAATTGAATAAAATGATTGGTTAAAAAGGTTTGCTTCGAAAAACTTGCATGTGAAGGCAATTGAAATATTCAATAAAAAGAAATCATTTAATATTATATAATATTTTAATAAAAGATGTTAGTGCATTTATCGTCTTTTTTATTACAATAAAATTTTTATCCACTTAATTTTTATTTCTGTAAAAATTAAGTCATTTATCTATAATAATTTAATCTTCTTCGTACTCTTTATTTATATAAGCAGCTCAAATTACATTCATATTTTTCGCTCAAACAGTATTGAAAAGATTTTTTATATTGATGAGCAATCCCCAAATTAGATACTGTAATAAGATCTACCTACGTTTCCCTTATTGGCTTTTCTGTAAGCTTTCCAAAATTATATACATTTGTCCCTCGTCTCAAGGCTTACGCGTTTTCCCTTTTGTTATGAATGTCAGTTTGTTAGAACCGATACCTAGATACAATGGTCATCTGCTCTTTTGTTCCCTTATAAATAAAAACTCACAATCCAATTTGATATTTATATATATTGTCCTGTTACAAAGTTACAAAGTAGGTATTTATTAATATTCAAACCAAACCATACAAACATCAAAGTTCATATTCATATCCAAGCTCAGAACAAGTACCAACGAGCGTTGGATTTTTAACTTGCAAATCGTATATTTCTTAAAATATATTATTATTTCCAATTAAGTAGAAGATAAGCTCTAAATTGTGAAACGGCGGAAGTAAATTTTATATAGTACTATTTGTGTGCTTTTTTTGTATACTCTTAGCTCCATTAGTTTTTTTAAAAGATATCCAGAGCAATTTCTTGTTCTTTTTTTTTTTTTTTTTTTTTATATAATCTAGGGCAATGCTTGACTACATTCCACCTGATGGTAAGTGGAATGCAGTCTAAGGTGGTAAGGCGCATTACCCTATTCACTCTTCTCTTGAATTTATCCACATTGTATTCTTTCGGAAATACCGACGCAGGCAAGCTATTCCAAGCTAATCCAAAAAGACGAAGCAAAGCACTTCGTTCGGACAGGTGGAATGTCCACAACAAAAGGATGGATTCCTGCCGTGCGTCGGAAAGTCCGATGATGGAAGGGGGCCGGGGGAATTAGATCGTGTAATTCCTGCGCACACTCACCAAAATGTATCCTATAGAATACTGAGAGGCTAGCAATTCTACGCCTGTGTTCAAGGCTTTGGAGGTCGGCTTCAACCAACTCAGGATCTCCTATGAGCCTCATTGCTCGCCTCTCAATTGAGTCCAGAACCGCAAGATGAGACTTTGCGGCACCAGCAAATATGTGTCCACAGTACTCTACACACGACCGGATCTGTGCTTTGTATAAAACAAGAAGCTGTCCCGGTGTAAAGTACTGCCGAACCTTCGCAAGAACGGCAAGCTTTGCTGCTGCTGCTCTAGCTCTGGACTCAATGAACCGACCAAAGTTGAGGTTCGAGGAAATCTCTAAGTCTAACAACTGAAGCCGGTCACTGTATTCCAAGGATACATTCCGGAAAATAGGAGCCAAGGTGAAAGGGCTCCTTTTGGCGGTGAACAGACACGTCTGCGTTTTGGTGGCGTTGAATTTGACAAGATTGGCATTGCTCCATGCGGAGACTGTAATTAAAATGTATTTCAATTTTTAAATAAACGCTTATTCAATTAATATTTATTTCTCTAAGATCATTGCTTTGTTTCTAGACATTCATAGTTTACTAATAACATGTATTAGGATTAAAACACATATATTTAAATATAAAAAAAAAAAAAAAAATAGTTATTAGTTATAATATAAATTTTATTCACACCGTTGTTTGTTACAGAACGTTACTCCCTTAACAATCTTTAGAAGATCGCAGTCACTTTAGGTTAGTAATGTAATTATAGAAAAAATTCAGACTTCTTGATTAAAATCTCGTTACTATACGGTAATACTTATAATATTTAAATATAAAAAAATATATTTTTCAAAGATTTAACTACTATTTCTCTGTTGTATTTGGATGATATTTTTTCGTGAGTCAGAGTAAACTTTTAAGCAGTATTTAAATTGCATTATATACCATATACTAAAATAAAGATCATGTGTCAATGTTCATGTGCAACAGTTTATTATTTTAATTTTATTTTGATTAATAATTAATGATTAATTATCCAAATTATTATCATCAAATCAGATAATTATCACGTTTTTTTAAATTTTATAATTATTGTTATGATTGGCGATGTATAAATAATATTAAATAAATTGTGTACATTTAGTATGAATCTGATTACAAGTGCCTTATAATGAAAAAAAAATATTGTAAAAACTTTTATTACAATGGCTCCGTTTGAAGAATTTGCATCCGTAGGATTTTTTTTTGAGTCAGGCTATAAAATATAACATAGAAAAATTTTGGTTTTCAACCATTATATAATCCAGATTCATTCCAAAAATAATAACGCCTCTGCACTAAGTGATCGCAGATTGTGTGGGAATAATTAATAAGCATTATTAATCTTGTTCTATTTTCGAGCTCAGCTAATTTAAAATAGTAGCGTTTAAGCAAATAAACACATTATCTTTCATGGAATTCGATTATACATTCTTAGGGTTTTTTAATTCTTAATATTTTTTTTGAATTACATACTTTTACTGCTGTAAAAATAATAGCAGTAATAATATTACGTCACATATTTTTTTAATGTTTGTTTATTTGTTTGTTTAATGTACAAATTTGATAAACTCAAATAAATAAAATCTTCATTTAAAATATTTTTTTCCTTTGCAAATAAGTCATGAAATTGATTTAGCACCGATAAAAATCCGAAAATTCAAAATTAGGAAAAAAGCGACGTGAAGCCTTCTTCTTCTTTATATAAAAACTTATCGAAATGTATAAAATTATTTGTGTATTCTCTTTTTTTTTTTAATTATACTCTTTTTTTACGAAAGATTTTTTACGAAAGATACAATGAGATTAAAATTGAAAGAATATCCTAAAAGTTCTGCTAAATACTTTACTTACCAATTTACAGAGACCCCAACATTTCTCACTTTTGATATTTTTTTATCATCTTTGTTTAGATTTCTCTAAATTAATGTTGATGATTGTCTTTTTTCAATTGAATACACATTTTTATCCTATCATAAATATAAATAATCAATTTGAATCAAATTAGTAAATGACTTGAATGTAAAGTCAACCAAAAACTGTTGTATATACATACTAAATATTTGTTCTATTTAATAGTTCAAATATTTTGAAAACTCAAATGAAAATCGATGAAGGTTAACAAAAACATATTGAAAAGACAACAGAAAGGAAATTTAGGAACTGAATATATTACAACTTTATACGGCCCACTTTTGAAATATTTTATTATGATTAAAGTAACATATTTTGGGCAAGCTTTATTGAAGTTACGTTAAATAAACCTCTTTATTTGAACCATGTTGTAATAACACAAGAGCAAATGTCAGCGCCTTCACACGAACGATGCCTCTACAAAGAGCTTTGTAGTGTAGTTGCCAAGTTGTTTCAGAGTATATAGAGAAAATAAACTGGTTTCATTTATTCTACTTATATATGATCTTTTATAAATGTTATATAATAAAATGATATTTAAAACATTTGGTTGAAAAATAAATATATGTCTTTTCTTATAGATACCATCAAGACAAAAGCTTTCTTTTTTTCTTTTTTTTTTGTCTGTCTGTACTATTAGCCCTGTTGGCTATTACAGCGTCACCGGGGGAGCGGGTGGGTCAGGAGACCAAATCTTAAAAAAGGCCAGTTCCCCATGGGGAACGACGTCCCGGGGCGTCTCGGGTTGAGACACGGACCTCGGCTCGGGGCGTCGTTAGTCAGGAGGGAAGCTAAGGAAATTTGGACACTAGCGTCCTCCGACGGCAGAACGCCGGAGTACTTACTCAGTTGGGACCTTGTCTATACCGGTATAGACGGTGTATGTCTGTATGTTGTGTGGTGTCACTTATGCCTACGCGTACACGTTATTACCTACTGTGAACGCGTCGTCGGTGTCAACGAGCATCGACTTGGGTCTTCTTTTTCTGACTAAAGTAGTCTTACGTGGTCTATACTTTGCGGCGTCAGCCACTAGTGGGTTCGAGTGTCGCTCAGCACGTTCAAAGTGCTTTTGGGAAAGCCCCTTGAAGTACTGAGCGATGGTTGGAAAGTCTAAGTCTCTATGGAGATCGATGTTGCGTACGAACCACGGCGCCCCGGTTGCAATCCGTGTAAACCTGTTCGAATCACCTGAAGGGGTTTCAGATTAGCGTGCGCCATAGCGGGACTCGCATATTATATGACGGAACGTATGCAAGCTTTGTACATTGTCACCTTATTGCGAAGGGACATTTTACTCCGCTTGCCTAACAGCGGATATAAACGACCTAATATGTAGGCCGCTCTGCTACGAACGGTCCTAATATGCGCAGTGAAAACTAACTTTCTATTTAACTTTACTCCTAGGTATCTTGCTTTGTCTTTTCAAGGTATCGGTTTATCAAAGAGAACCCGTTCGAAGAGCACCGAAACGCTTTTCTCAGGGTTTACCTCGATCCGCCATTTCCGCAGCCAAATCTAGATGAGTTGACTGCGGATTGGAGACGTTGGTATACCTCCCAGTGATCATTAGAGGACGTGTAAAGCGTGGTATCGTCCGCGTACATGGCAAGGTGCACTTTAGCTCGCGGCCTAGGAATATCGCTAGCGTAGATGGAGTAGAGGATGGGCAAGAGAATTTAACCTTGGGGACACCTGCCCTGATGGGACGGGGGGTTGACAAAACGCCTTCCACTCTGTAGCGAAAGGAGGGATTCGACAGGTAGTGCCGTATGATGAGTACGAGTCTGTCCGACACCTTGAACTGGTAGCTTGTACACCAGTCCATTGTCCATTGTGCCAGACCCTGTCGAACGCCTTAGCTACATCGAGGAAGAGCGCTCCTGTCCTATGCTTCTTGGCCCTCACAGTGGCCCCTATCAGTATGTGTTCCGTGAGGCTTTGAACCTGATTGGAACATGAATTTTTGGCTCTAATGCCGAACTTCTCATTTGGGATGATTTTGAGTTTCTCGACTTCCGATCTAACTCTACAGAGGATGATTCTCTCATATACTTTCCCTAAGGAACTAAGAAGACTAATGGGAGGGTAACTACTAAACGAAAGCATAGTCTTAAAATGTAACAGAATTTTTAAAACTTTTTGAATACAAAATACCGCCTGTATTATGTTATTTAAATGATTAAGAATTCATAAATATATGTGACTTATATACTTTTGTACTTATCTGTATATACACCTTATTTATATCTCTTCTTGAGACCATGGTTTTCATTGAACAACATAATTATGTAGTATTTGAAAGTTGTGTAGTTATTTTCAACTTTATCGATATAAAAAAACTCACGTAAAAAAAGAAACATCAATTCAAACAGTATAAATATTTCTTGACGTTTCTTACTATGGAATGGAATATTACTTCTTACTTTATATTACTTCTTACTTCATATAACTACTTATCTTTTACGAGGTCACATGTACACAGATTTATTACAAAGTTGGCAATAAACTATGAGGGTAATATTTTTTTGTGATAGCGCATTTGTCGTGTAGTTCTTGGTAATCTACTTGGATATTACATGTGAAAAATATTTTTCTCTCCATTAACTCTGTGGTAAAACTGATAACACCTTGAGATGTTATTTTAAATTAACAACTACAACCACTCCAAACGGAAGCTTGGGAAAATAATTGCAACTAAATTTACTTTATTTTCTTATAAGGTTTTTATGATGTAATAAATATTTTAACTTATCTTAATAATAATAATAATAATAATCTTTATTCAGTAACTTATGGGTTATACACAAAGACTTATGATAGGGTCCTCCTTTTAAGTGCATAGGCACTTGTGTTAGGAGTTCCCGCTCTTCCATAACAATTATATACTACAAGCTACTCATACCACACTGAGAAATATTATTTAACATTTAACAAAGGTAATATTGTATAGTTTATGAAGTTATTTTACATACTTTAATTAGAATCAAACAATTTGTGATCATATACAAAACAATAAGAAAAATCTATCTAATCTATGTGGATGTGTGTGTGTGTTTGTGTGGGTGTGAGTGTGTATGTTTGTGTGAGTGTGAGTGTGTGTTTGTGTGGGTGTGGGTGTGTTTATGTGTGTGCTTGTGGGTGTCTGTGTGGATATGTCCGAGTGATTGTATCTTAAGATACTATAATTCCATGGTTAGTTGCACATGGTCTCTGTTTCAACATAGCTCCAGGATTTGATGGTGTTAGATAGTATTTTTTTACATTCATATTTAGATTTGGGATATATATTTAGCAACTTATTTATTTTATTGTACATTTTAGCCGTTTGGCACCGGAATTGTCTACTTGCAAAAGATGACCTAGTTGTGTCTACTGCGACAACAGTATGTTTGCGCCTCTTAGATAATTTGCTAGCATAATATGGTAGGGATTGGTGTACTCTCAGTACAGAACACCGAATATACAATTGCTTGACAGAAAGAAGACCACTAGAAGCATAAAGTTGCGTAGTTGGAAATCTAAAAGGTTTAAACCACATGACTTTTAGTAATGTTCTTTGAACCCTCTCGAGTTCGAGGAACTTTGTTTTGGTAGCACCCCCCCAGGCAGGGATACAGTACGTTAAAATTGACTCCGCTAGTGCTGTATATATTTGTTTTAAAAAATTTTTGTCGGCTATTTATCTTAAAGTTTTGAATGTCCATATTAGCTTTCGAATCCTGGCCATTACAAGTTCAAGGTGCTCATGCCATCATCTTATTTATTTATTGTTATTAAAACTATTTTACTTGAATGTAATATTAAAATGTACACAAAAATATATTATAACATATTTATTTTTGTTTGTTTTTAGAAGGTAACCGAAAATATGTTTTTGCTATTTTGCAGAACAATGAACATAAAATAAATAGACAAAATCTTTGCGGATAAATGCTATTAACTAATAACAATTACCTGCAGTAACTTTTTTGGAAAGGACGAATATTTTATAAGTATACTTTTGATTAAATTAATGAAAATTTTGAATTCATTCTATGACTTTAAATTTCCTCATATTAACCGATTAAAAATGACAATAAATATCGTCTTTTACAAATAAACTGCTTTATACGAAAAAATACTGATAAAGGTTATAGAAAACATTATTTTACAGTAAAAATATACATGTATTATCAAAATTTACGCAACCAGTAGCATTGTATATATATAAATCAACATTTATTTTTTTTATTTACTTTACTTATGTTAGTAAGCAGTTAATTTAAGATTTTAACTTCAATTCTCATCACTCACTTAACTATTACTTCCGCACGCGTTCTACATCTTCGATCAAAATACAGTACATGCTCCAGTATTTCATATTTATTTTATATAAAACGGTGAAATAATTTCGAAAAACGAGAAGGTAAATAATATTTGTGTGTTTATATATATTACATTTATGTACATATGTATATATGTATGTGTATGTGTATATATTATATATATTATTTCTATATCTTTATTTATTTATGTATATTATTGATCTATATATGTTTGAGTTTATTTTCTTTTTAAACAACATTGTAAACTAAATAGTACATTGTATTTGTTGTGCACGTTCATAGTTTCACATATTTATTCCAATATTTTTTTTTATTATTTTGTTTTAATTAGTTAAGTGATTTAAACTAGTATCGCCTATTTGTGTTATCTTTTACTGGATTCTCAGGTTGACTGGTAGAGAATGCTCTTAACATTAAGTCCGCCTTTTGTACCTTTATTTGGCTCAATAAGGATTTAATAATAATAGTAATAATAATAAGGTACATTAATTTAATTATGTTAAAGTAAATTGAAAATTTAATATATTGTGTTAATTTAAAGTGAATTTTAAAAATAAAATTGTAATTATCTGTTTTTCTAGAACAAAACACAGTTGATTGAAATGTATTTTATAGCTTTTCCAATGATTATATGTAACAATTAAATTGGTGTGGTAATTTAGTTTAACATAAAGAATATGTTTGTCAAGTTTATCTTGATAGTGGCGAATTTTAAATTGTGATGTAAAGTTTTAGCTTTGGCTTTCATTTTGAAAGTCATTATTCAAACAATACATATTAATTAGATAGACGCCTTCGTTCACTTACGTAAGCCTTAATTGAGAATACACGCCTTTTCAAATAATGAAATCACGTTTCAGTGGGTAAACTGCAGTTGCAGAACTCCTACCTAACTATCCCCGCCCACCTCTGGGCTAGACCACCGCCCACCTCTGGGCACGTTCACCTAGCATAATATAGAAGGATTTTGTGGCCCTGAAAATGGCCTTTTAATTATTTAAAAAAAACTTTAGGGAAATATCATCATCATCATCATCATCATCATCATCATCATCGTAAGTCCCGACTCCAATGAAGTATTGGCTTGGTGTTAAAAAAGGTGACTCGCGCCTCTCGGACTGACGACTACGACTACGACTACGGTTAGTACGATGACGAAAATAAGCCTTCTTTTCGGTCTTCTTGGGCAGAAAGACCGCCTGAATATTGGATAGTACGCCTCCCTGGGTGATGGTGACCCCAGAGAGGAGCTTGTTCAACTCCTCGTCGTTCCTTATGGCCAGCTGGAGATGTCTAGGTATGATCCTAGTGTTCTTGTTGTCGCGAGTCGCGTTAGCGGCCAATTCAAAGGTCGAAGTATTGGAATTGTCCGGTCTATCCGTAAACGATTTCCCAATGTTAAAATAAGGACTTAAATATATAATTTAAGTGCCATGTGCGTTTGCCATTAAACTCCTTCTAAAAAACTGTACCAATATTTATGATTTTTGTGTGTTTGAATAAACTATTTAATTTCTAACCAATTAATTGAGTAAGTCGCACTGCTATAATCAGGTTATTAGGTTGGTATTATTGAAAGTAATAGTAAAATATTAATAAAAAAATATAGTTGGTATTATTGATAGTAGCTTTAATGAATGTTAAAGAATATTTCCAAACATGATAACTCAATCCAAGTACTTAAATGAAGGGAATCAATGTCCGTTAACAAACGTCAGCAATTTTATATTTGAATAATCCTAACAACGGTTCATTTAAAATTTCTATAGTTTTAGCTTTATTTGGTAGTTTACTTTAGAGAGGTATAATTCAATTTACTGCTGCCTGTTTGCCTAAATTTATTCGGTGATGTTTAACATACATTATGAGTTGTTAGTCGCGAAATAATCGGTGCAGTATATTAATGTTAAGTTATATTTAATTTATGCATTTGAATATTAAAATATTTGACACAGTATTTACATATAACGTTCTGAATCTAAAAGACTTAAAACAAACAGTCAAATGGTTAATTAAAACCTTTCTGTACTGTTTGTGTTTCTTTTTAGCAGTATTTGTATGTCAGTCACCAAATAAGTGCAGAAATGTGTCCAGTTTGATACGTACATAAATATTTAATAACATTATTGTAGTTCGTATATTTTATTCATAGTTACTTTGAAGTTCGTAAGTACTATGCAAATGACATGTAAACACCTTATTAGTGTATAAAAAATATTTTTTAAAGTAAATAGTTAGTTTGTTTTTTTATCTGTTAATAGCCTCCTGCAGGAAAATTAGTGTCGTTAAGACAAAAATGGTTTTTATTATTTGGAACAAGCTAAATATAAAAGTTTGTAAATGGTATTTATTTATGTCTTTGTGGTATTAGTAAAGAGGGAACGTTTGAGCATTATTCATTAATTTCAAACCTCAAAGAGCATATTATTGTTCTTATTTGACCTCGAGGTTTTGTATTATTATATGTATAGAAATATAACAATCTTTCACCTTAGCAGAACATACGACATACACTCATTCCTATAACATTTAGAATTTAGTTTATTTCACCTTCTTACGTCAAATCTCTAAAATATAGCTAAGTTATTTTACAAACAATTAACAAAAGAATTTTAAGGATAACTACAACACATTTGGAGCGTAATATTTTTTTGTCAATTTTTAATATTTTATCTCGATTATATATTGTTATTTGTGCTGTTGGTTTTGAACATATTAAATCAATAAATAAATTAAGCGATAGATATTTGTAGGAATTTTATATAGTAATATTTTAGAACATACTACATAGATAAAAATATACTTGTTTGTATATCAGCAGCCATACATATGAAGACTTGTGTAATTCTTCAAATGATGGATACGATAATAATTAATTATTTAAACTAGAAATTAACATTTAAGATAAAAGTTTTTGAGAGGATCGGTTATATTTTTTTCTAAGTAGACCTTTTAAACCTTTCAATATATTGCTTTTGTTAGAAATAAAAAAGGAATGTATTTTGAAAATCATCTTTGTATGAGGGATGAATAATATTTTTTATATATCCAAACATGATATGGACTTTTGGAATAGAACTAATTTGATATATGCCTATTTATTATAATATTTTAAGATTGTATCCTATTCAATCGTTGTCTCGTATTCTTTAAACTCTTTTTCCGATAAAAGCACTTTTAAATTTCATTAAAATTATTTTTATAATTGAAACTAAGTAAGTTAAGTTTAAGTGAAGCATTTATATATGCTTATTAGTAATCTAGAGTATTGTAATTTAGCCTACAATATTAAAATACTCGTGTATTAACGAGTTTTTGATATCACGGGAATTCTCAATTTCTAACCTTAAATGCTAATGACAAAACTCAAGAGAGGAACACGTCCCTTCACTTAACTTCACGAAGTTAATCATTAATAATACGGCCGACATTATGTAATTTTTGCACAAATTATGCAAAAAAATAACAAACAAGAAAATTATGAATTTAAAATGAATTAACAATTTTTGTTTCAACTGTAAATCAGTAAAGATATTATAAAAAAGTTTTTCTATAGTACAGAAATATAATAAATTTACCGTTTTATGTTTCAATTTTCTTATATTACCTAGTCCATAAATACTGTAACAAAGAAAAAATTTTTTTTAATTGCAAATAACATTTATTACTTTTACAGTGTGTTAGTTTAATACACAAATATATCTGGTGTTGCAGGCGTTCATAGGCCACGGTAATCACTTATTATCACCTGAGCGTGAAGAAAGCGTACCTGGGCCGTACGCTTTCTTGCCACCACCATGTATAAAAAAAACCATTATAATATAAAAAGCTTATTCGAAGTGGTGTCTCTTGGCTGCAAAACAGTCTTTTAAATGTTGAGACCAGTTATCAATAAGAGCACGCGCTCTTTCCATGGGGAAATTCTTCACAGCCAATCGTATGAATTGTTTTAGGGACTCCAATTTATCATTGGGTTTAGACTAAGCTGTACTCTCTAAAACTGTTCGCTGCCAACCAAGACTTCGTGGAACGAGCTTTATGATCCGGCGCCGAGTCTTGGTGGAAGGACCATACTTGGTTATTGAACATGGTGTAAAGGGGCTTAACTACCTTCTCAAGAATGGTATTTTGATACACTTGTGCCGATGTTTTGATACCTTTTTCACAAAAATATGGCTCAGTCTCTTCATAGATAAGTTGACTAATTGGGAAGCTTTCTTAGAGCTTTAAGCATAAATACGGTCATTTCGTTTGTTAAAATGTTGCTCAATTGTAAAAATCTTCTAATCCCTAAACAAAATTTTTCTGTGACCTTTCTTAGCGTACCGCTTCAGTAGTGGTTTCGATTTTACCATTATATTCATCTTTAATTTATCAGTTAAGAAATTACCAGTGCGTCTCTTATAGCCTGCAAGTCCAAAGTTATCTCTAGGTGCTACCTTCATTTTCCGAGATAAACTCTTATGCTTTCGGACAGGATTTCTTCGAATTCTTTCTCTTACTGCTTTGACCACCTTTTTCCTACGATCACTACGCGGACAGCCACAGCCAGAGATTTCAAATTCAAATGTAATATTTTTTTTATTTTTAATAGTACAGTATTTATGGTCAAACTAAGTATATCAGGAAATAGCTAAAATGCTTAAAAAGTAAGCGTTTTAAATGTTTATGAGATTTTTTATCTAATCATATTTATTGTTTGTTTATTCAAAATAAACTATATCTAAGTGAAAGATTTTTTTTTTGTAAATACCTTTTCCTTTACCATACCTTTGCACTTTCAAACATTAGTAATGTATTATGTATTGTCATAGAATATGATAATTATAAATTATGTAACATCGATATGTAACATTTATTAATAGAGTAGATATGAAATATTTAATATGTTAAAAATACCACAAGACGGAAATGCAATGAACTATAATAGTTCTCTAGTTATAGTAATCTTTATTTTAGTTGATAACAATTTAATTACAAAGAAATTATGCAGTTAATTAACGTTGGAGTGCTTTTACGGTGTAAGAATGATACGGTTTTTGAACATTTTTGAATATCTTTTAAGCAGTATTTCGTAATGTTTTACATTTCAATTCAACTTATACCGAAGACAGTGATAACAAGTTAGGATTCCTTTTTATTTTACAGAAATAAATATTGTCTGATCTGATTTTAATACACTTATAAAAAATATTTTCTAAACTTTTACATTTTTTTATAATTAGCTTGTACAATATTATTATTAGGGCAACATCTCGTTGATAATATTGCTACCAACTTAACTTAATTAATTATGAATATTCTCATTTCGCCGACGGTTTCGTCCTTCAGGACTTGTTAATGAGAAAGAAATTGTTAACTATACCCAACAGCTTCCTAAAGTATTTTTTTTATCACATACTTTAAAAAAAAATCTCATAAAAAAAAATCTTTTATGAAAATGCTGTCAACAAGTTATAGCATCGTCCTTTATGGTAAATTATACCTTCGACTTTACTCTATTTTATTAAGTTCCCAAATATTATAGTTTTTTCAAATAATTGTCACACAATAAGTTAGTATTAGAAATAATATATAAAGTGAGTTTATGTCTGATAATGACTGAATAAACTCATGTAAATACTTTTAGATTAATTATTTTCCGTTCGTGTTTCGGGAAATTGTACTTCCCTTATTATTGAATATCTGTATTTAATTAGGAAGTAATTAGACCAATTAATAAGACACGTAATTAGTGAAATTATTATAATCAAAATAATTCTGTTTTGATTATAATAATAGTTTTTTTATAAGCTATGCTAGTATACCGTAAATCTATTCAGGTTAAAACCTTATTTTTGTTATGATAATATTGTAAAAACATATTTAATATTCACTTTCTTCTAGTTTTCAACAAGCTGGTGATAATTTGAAAATTTGTTGCTATCCTTGAAAATTTTGAAGTGATGTAGGAGTAATTCACAAAAAAAGATTGGCCTTCTAGGTTTCTCAATGACATTATAGAATGAAAAACTTTTATCACGACAAAAAAAATAACATGAAAACAATCAAATACATATATAAATATTTTTACAACCAGACCCATGTCTTCCGAAATGTAGGTATCCACTATTTTTCCGAAAAACTTCCGAAATGTAGGTATCCACTATTTTTAGATTTTTTTGTAGAAAGTCATTTAAGCTTTGCCTTATTAAGATTAACGGACATGAAAGATTCGTGCTAAGAATTATTATCATTATTATCTCAGTTAAGCTCATCATAATTATTATAATTGATTGTAATTTTCCAGCTCTAAGCGATAAATTATCTTAACAAAGAAACGATATCTTATCTTAAGAAAGAAAGAAACAAATATAATATATATTATTATATTTGTTAAAAATGTCATGAATTTTATTAAAATTAAATAAGTAACATACATTTTTTTATGCATGAAAATTTTGCATTTATAATTAAATAAAGTCATTACAAATTACTCAAACAGTTAGATTTATTATTAATGTATTAATTACGCTGCGCTTCAACTGGAACCACAAATCCCGGGACTAAATAGGCGAGAATAAATATACAAGTTTTGTTTGTCCTTTGTGTTAAGCTCCACACGGATCTCTACGGAATAAGACACGTCCGAAAAACATTTGCTAAACACTTCTTTCCCTAAATTAAGGTTACATTCAAAGCGCATATGAAGCGCATTTTGTCCGCATGTGAATTTAATTTTAAATGTATGTCTATGGAACTAAGTTTTGCTAATGAGTACTTTTATAAGTACTTAAATAATAACTTATTTATAATTTAACTTCATTGTAAGATTTTTCACACACACATACAACAGAATTTATATTAAAATTACACTAACGAATTGTTAGAAAAATTGCTTCCATATCTTTGTACAAATATTATTATTGCATTGTTTGATAGAACAAGATTTGAGAGAACAAGAAAATATTTTATAAAAATAAGAAAATGTATAACATCTAAAAATAATATCTAATCTAATCTAGTCTTTACTTCTAAAGATTCCGATTTTTAAGAATTTTATTATTGTTCCGACAAAGATAAACAATCTTACAACTGGTTATGAAAATTGTCTCTAAAATCTATATTTCTTTTAGTTAGGCTTAGATTTGTTGATTAATGACGAGATGGACAAGGGCGATGCTTAGTAAGTTTGGAACTACATCTTTTAAATAGGAGCAAAATTTTAATAGACACGTTAGTAAGCTAACTGTGCTTTTACAATTCACTCTCTTAGGAGTAAATGTAAAGGAGTGTTCCTTTCGTGTACCACTTTAGTTTGGGTGGCCTCCTGATTATCTATTTGACGCTGATAGCCTTTATAATTAGTGTTGTCGCCTGCCTACGAAAGTGTATTTTAAGGTGAGCACGTCTACAGCTTTGAAACCTTTTTGGAAAAAGGACAGATTGAGTGGTCACGATCAGACTTGTCTATGACTGAAAGCCTTGAGAGTTTACTAGTTTTATAGTACCATTGTTAGATGACTTCAGAGGTATGACTTTCATTTATGGGTCCAAAGCTCGGCCTTAGCTAATTTAGGCAATAATTTTTCCGTTGTCAATTGGCGGTTCTGAGCCTTTCTCAGATTACTAATGGCGGCCAGATCAAAATGGCACAGTAAGGGATTCTACAGTTTTTTTTGAGTTGATCTTCTGGGGTATATAAATCTTATATTTAACAATTTGTAACAATTTTAATATGTATACCTATAGTAGTTCAAAAATTACTTGAAACTTTATCCAATAAAAAAAACTTGTTTTCTTTTTTAAATTTTGGCTATTTTGCAAGTGAGGGTGAATTTTTATAAGTTTGAATCATCATATATTTATTTTAATGTTCGGAGATCAAAGATCAATGAATTCGAATCAAGAGATTTTCAATTTTATTTATGGTAATATTAATTAACATTGTACTTAGTAATGTAGTAATAAACACAAAATGGACATAGGTTTCTGTTTTGCTTTAATAGTCTGACATCGCTCAATTCATTATCATAGATTGCGTCTTACAAACAAATCAGGTTCGTTTATTAGGCGCCATCCTAAAATGGCTCTAAAGCCTAAATAAAACAAGTTTTGCGTTACAAAAGCACTTAAGCACCTTATAAGAAATTAATACTATCGGATGCGAGATCTATTCCAGTTTTGGTCTGGCTTCAATATACCAGTTCAATTCAATTACCTTTGTCTTGGTCTTGCAAAAAGACTTGCAAACTTTATTAGAGAGAAAAAATTGTTAGCAAAATTTACTCTGTTTGAAAACATATTTAAACATGTATATCCATGTTAAGCTTATTTTATTACTTATTTTAAAATTATATAAATATAGAATGAAAAATAAACCGATACGGGCAAGGATTCGAACCCGCGACCTCCGAAAAATTGTCCCTCAAAATTTGCTCTTACTAGTTTTGCTAACTTTTTAAAAATAATTTCCTTTTTTTATAACAAACGGAGAGTATTCGGGCAATCTGTGTCAGGGATCAGACTAAATAGCTCTTTGGAATAGATGCTGCAGACGACGCATAGAGACGCTACATTTTTATGCAAAGCCAAGTTCATCGTTTCACGGGGTTAAATATATGTTTTAGCGAATGCTGGGGATCACCGGCCATGTACCATGAGAGCAGTATTACATAAATTCCGAATCTGTGTCTTTTACGATGCTTAAAAACGAAACAGAATTGTTTAAATATAACATATGATTATTGTTATATTTCGTAATTTCTAACATAGTAATGTATTTATACATTAATATTTTTTTTTTTAAATAAAAGTTTTAAGCAGTATTTTTTTTATAAGAACACCATGCCTTGAAATAAAATCTCTAAAACACTTTATTAACATTATATTATATAAAATTTTCAAATAGTTCCAAATATTACATATAAAAATAATGATACTTGTCTAGGGCTGGTTTAAAATCAGTTTTCATTCAAACGTTTTAATAATTTATAGAAAGAACTTTACTCAATTGAAATAAAACTCTCAGCTACGTTATTGAAAAATGACTGCATGAAAAATACTTTTCAAGAAAGTACATATAGAGAGAATTTCTTTATAAAGTAATATTGTTTGAAATATTAATAGAATATTTTAAGATCATAAGCACATTATTGGGAACAAAATTATAAATCATACATAAAAGAATCTAAAGTATTGTTTTATGTTTTTTATAAGTATGAAAGGTATCTGAAGATTTATCATAAATCGTTTACCATCAAATCATACCATTATAGACCGAATTTTGGTTTTGCTCTTTAATTTTTTTTTAATAATTATATTATGCCAGTAACAACTCTATTGTATCTTGAAGTAGATTAATAAATATTTTACAATTTTAGGCCTGTTCAATTATTAATCTCCATTAATACTACAACTTTCAAGTATAACGTACCACAATTTCAAAGTGTTACAGTAATTACATTACCATAAAACCAAGGAATAATGTGGTGACAAACTTCTTTTAACGAGATCAGCCCTGACTTTATAAGGTAATAAAGTTGAGTTTGCTAGAAATTTACCTTTGTTTGTTACTTAAACTGGATAAAAAATATTTAGAAAAAAGTGTGTCAGCTAAAGCCAAAGAATGACAGGAGAATATAAAAAAATGACACATAAACTGCTAAAAAAGTGAGTCTGCTGCTAAGGGTGCATACTACCCTGCTATTGGTGCCGCAAGAAAATATATTTTTTTAGTAATTTAGGTGTGCCTTAGTTCAAGTCAACTAAAATAATTGACATAAATATTTTCCACAATCTTATACCTAGTCTTGCCATGAATATTACAACAAAGAAAAAAACAAATTTTAATTGCAAATAACATTTATTACTTTTACAGTGTGTTAGTTCAATATAGAAATATAAAACATTTAAAAAAATATAAAAAGGTTATTCGAAGTGGTGTTCATTGGCTGCAATACAGTCCTTTAAACGTTGAGCCCAGTTATCAATACAAGCATGCATTCTTTCAATGGGGAAATTCTTCACTGTCAACCGTATCCATACGGTTTTGTTTTAGGGACTCCTAATTATCATGGCGTTTAGAGCAAACTGTACTGTCTAAAACTGACCATAAATCATAATCCATCCGACTAAAACCGGGGTTAGACGACGGCCAGTCTTCAGCTCTGATGTAGTTCGAGACGTTCGCTTCCAACTAAGACTGCGTGGACGACGCTTTATGACCCAGCCCCGAGTCGTGCTGGAACTTGTTTGGAACCGTACTTGGTTATTGAACATGATGTTATTAAGGGACTATTATTTATGGCCAGACTAAGCAATTTGCAGGATTTAGTTTAACAATAATTAAATTTTATTACACCTTGCAATTTAAAGCATTAATAAGAGAGTGTGAAAAGTTCTGTGTGGGGACTCAAATCCACCAACCTTTGTAAAACTAATAGGTTTTTTAAAGTAGATAGGGTTCATGAACCTCTTTAGTACAATATAAAAATGCCCTAAAAATGATTCACTGATTTCCTAAAGAAAAACAAGCTTTGCAACGAAATTTTATGACCATAAAAAGAGAGATTAGATTAGACTAACACTACACTAATAAAAAAATTATTATGAAATCCCAAAGAGATAAAAGAAAATGGATTTTAATAAAAATGTTTCTTAATTTTATATCATAAATACTTAGTGTAAATGAGCTAAAACAAGTAAAATATTTCATTATTAACGCCCAAGGCCTATTTAAATTATTTGAATATATATTATAATAAAATGTCAGAATTAATTGACTTATCTCATTCATATTTACAAATTAGTCCACCTTATAAACTTATCAAACAAGGCGATGATGAACGATTTTAAGTCTTTACATTGCTTTTAAGGAAAAAGCTCAATGAATTTCAATAAATAATCAGATTTGTATATAAACTAATTTATTTAGTATTTAGTGAAAAGAAAGCATACCTTTATAATTATTTCCACTTTTACAAACAAATAAATTACTCATCATTAATTTTCTTAAATTAAATGAGTTTTATCTAATTAGGTATAATTTAATTTAATATTCGAACACTATGTTATCAACAATTCGAATTTCTGATAGCTTCCTGGTTCTTCCTGATATATTATAAATATATATTTTTTTATCTGATTACTTATTAATCCTTATAAGCTAATTTACCTAGTCTAGCTATGGCTAGTACTGTTATAAATAAAATATCCGATAATTAAGACCAGAAGTCAAAATAAGTTAGACCAGAATACAAAAGAGTATTTAAAATTTGTATTTGCAAATAAACAGCAAATTTTTTTATTGATAAAATTGGTATAAATAGTTAATTATAATTATTTTATTCATTAAGGTTTTTAATAATTTACTTTTAAAATTTATCAACATTTTATATAATATATATGTGAATTACTTTAAATGGCAAATTATTTAAGAAATTTATTTTAGAAAACCAAGTTATAATAGAAAATTTCAAGCCAGTCCTCTGGAAGAAATTTTTACTGCTACGGTTGAACTAGTCTTAATAAAGCTGAAAAATAGATTAAACCTACCATGTATTTACTCATGAAAACCTAAATGTAATATGAGCTTGTTAGTGAGTATTTTAAAATAACAACATCTGTAATCAATATTTTACAATCAATTTCCAAGTTTCATTCCAGCATAAAACTACTTACGTCTACAAAAAGGTTTACATTTCTTTGAACATCTTATCTCTATTTAAAATCTTGACATGTGAAAATATTTTTAGCAAGAAGACACATTTAATTGTTCATTATATTTATTCAACTATAATAAAAAGAGCATAAAGATGCATTGCTTAAATATTATGCGTTTAGAAGTGACTTACAAATAATTTAAATGTAGTAAATAAATAAAAATTTTTATAATTGGTTAGTTATAATATAATTTAAATGCTACTAGGAATACGTAAAAAATATCGACGTTAATATATTTTTTATTTCTTGACGCATACCTCAAATACACATCAAATTCTTTATCTTGTACGAGGTCACATACATACACGAATTTATTAAAAAGATGCCTACGAGAATCATATTTTTATGTGTCAGCGCACGGAACGTGTATAGCGCATCGTTATCTACTTTAATATCATATATGAGAAATATCTTCCTCTTCGTTGACTCTTGTGTTATGGTGCCAATATATTGGTTACATTTTACTGTTTTCCTTTTCCAATATATCCTTTTAGACAGAAATAACTGTAACTGATTTGGAAGGACAAATTTTAATTTAAACATGATCATTTCAAATTAGTGGTCTGATGTTACTCTTCCAATAGAATCCAAAATTTCTTTTTGATTTAAAAATATTTTGTTATCAAAGATATAGATTTATGTTCGACATAATAAGTACGCAATTCTATTAGTGACCGCTTTGATATATGATAATTAAATGGTTGAACGCGAAAAAACATTTTTTAATGTAAATTAAATATGAACCCCTGTTTTACAACAAATCTGTAGATGGTAGTAATAAAATACGATTTAGTTTAAGATTTAGTGCTAAGATTTAGTGTAGGAATCCCCTGACATTGATCACATAAACAATACACAAGCACTAAACCTTACAACATCTCTAGTCGCTATGTAATATTTCAGTCTTATAGGATTTAAGAAGAAAAAATGGGAAAGCTTTTAGTTTATAAAAAAATATTTATTTTCTGGTTGGCTAATTAAAAAAAAAATTTTTGATTTTTTTTTAGTGTTGGAAAATAGAAAATAATATTTTTTTTGTGAGTCAATTTTACAAAAGCTTATGTTTTATGTATTGAAAGTTGAAAAAGGATATTTAATAAGCTTTTTTGTAGGCTTTTTATTTTTATTCAGAAATAATGAATATGTAGATTTTTTCTTTGTGATATTTCATTGTATAAATATAGATTTTTTTCCTTGTGATGCTATGCAATAATCTTATGACATACCGGGCAGAGTTGCGCCAGGCAAGTTGATTCCGAAACTCAAAATCACTATGTATATATATACTATAGTTCAATACTGGTGAACCTTTATATTAGATGTGCATGCATCAAGAAAGTAGATACCAACTAATAAAATAGAATTGCAGTAAAGTTTTCTTCACATAGCAATTACGAAGTTATTCCAAATGCCGTGTTACATTAATTTCGAAACTGTGAGTAGAGAAGACAACTCGATCCAGAAAGTTCTATAGAACAAGCAAAGTAAATTATCGAATCGCATTGAGTTTGTTTGAAATAAATAGGAACTATATTCCACCAATCTTAGTAAATGCCGTTGCATATTTCATTGATATAAAAATCGCTTATAATAATAATTATTTCGAAACATAACCGATCCGAATTTGAATTGCAACTAGGAAAAAAAAAACGGGATGGCCGGTTTCTAAGTTTTATGTGAATGTAACAAACTTCACACAATTCATGATATAATACAAAGAACAAAAGGACTACAAGGACAAAGTATGGTAGGTACGGTACGCTTAAGGTTTGTTGATTAATTGAATCGGTTCGAATTACATGTTAAGTCGAACCTATTATACGCAGGTGGGTCAAAAAGTTCGCGGAATGGAGGGTAAAAAGTAAGAAATAAAACACAAAATTATTTTTCCTTCTCAATGTATTCCCCTTTAACTCTAATAAATTTATTAGACCTATCAATTAATTTATTAATACCATTGAAAAAAAATGATTTCTCTTTGTCGTCAAAATAGGCCGAAATAGCGCTCTTCACTTCTTCATCACTGGAAAATTTCTTCCCTCGAAGCTCTTTTTTCATTTTTAGGAACAAATAAAAATCACTAGGGGCTAGATCTGGGCTATAGGGAGGATGTTCTAAGATTTCGAAGCCCATTCTTTGAACAGCAGCCATCGCAACTTGCGCCTTGTGCACAGGTGCATTGTCGTGCAAAAGAAGCACACCTTGGGTCAATTTTCCTCGTCTTTTCTCCCTCACAGCAACTCGCAGACATTCTAATAATGTAGTGTAGTACTGCTCAGTTATAGAAACACCCTTTTATTTATAATCAATAAGGAGGATTCCTTCTGAATCCCAGAAAACAGAAGCCATGAGTTTTCCAGCCGACGGAGACACTTTAAATTTCTTCAGGGGTGGTGTGCCCTTTTTGTGCCACTGCATGGAGTCTTGTTTAGACTCAGGCTCATAATGATGAACCCAAGTTTCATCGCCAGTCACAATTCGGTTCAAAACTTCATCCTTTTTGATCACCACAGAGCGCCAAAAACTCGCGACAACACTCAACTCGCCGCTGCTTTTCTCCATGTTGCAAAAAATCTTCCAGATTGACTTGTTGATTGACGTGTAGCTCAGTGAATTCTGACCTAATTGTTTTGAAACTTAGTATTTATACTCTTAATGATTGTCACAACTAGTGCAGGTAGTAAAAAGTTGCCTTTTCCAAGTTACTCAAGGTGGTATATGTCTCGGCCACTCCTCTGGTAAAGTTTTATTTGAAATAGTTTCTCAAAAGTTATATTAAGGTATTAATAAGCCATTAGTATGTTATGTTAGACAAGCATTAAAATCTAAGCTTGATCTTGTCTACAGTACGTAAGACTTGTAATGTTTTATGATAGGAACTGTTTGCTTTCAGTAACTAATTTGCTAATTAGCAAACATTTAAAAACAGACCATACTGTTTGGAAAATGACGAATCACCTAACATGCCTAATGCTTACGATGTAATACTTTTTTTTCACCTGTATTATATATTTTCGTAAATTATTTGTTTGTTTTTTTTTTGACAACAGCTTAAAAAATGTTTTTCAAAAATTTGTATTTAGTACACCCTAATTATATTTCATTCATAACGTAAAACAACAGCAAAACTAAAACAAAAAAATAACACAAAATAACTGGAAAATAATCTTTCAATTTAATTTAATACTTTACCCTAGAATCAAAAAATAAAACTTCAACTCTTATAATTAGGATGACAAAATAAAATAAAACCGTGTCAGTTAGATCTGATAAATATATTGGGTCGATATGTATTTTTTTTTTATCTCCAGATTTTCCTAATTTCCTGACCCAATTTAATGAATAAATATAACAGATGTATTAATAATGCTTTTGTTGCTTAAAACATTTATAATTCAGTTTAGTAAACATAATCATCTTGTTTAAGATTTTTGATTTGATAAATTAACCCTTTAAATTCGAATAGCAAGTCTGATCAGAATATGCAAACGTCGATATCGTCCGTGCTCAACTTTCATGTAAGCTAATTTACTTTAGCAGCAAACCTGGATACTTTATGTGATACAACTATGGTAGGTTCGACTCATATTACATTATTATAGATTTATTGGGGTAAGAACTATTGAAACCGCAATCTCTATTTATGCGGCTATCAAACTATAGAATGATGCGGTCATTTCTCGGAACATTGATAATGTGCGGGATCTTTGTCCTTTCCGAGAATGGGTAACTTTGGTTATTGAAATATTATGTGAAATATTATCGAAACAAGGAAGAATAAAATACTTATAATATATATAAAGTAACATCAGAAGATATTGTTAGTGACCATTGAGAAGTCTGAAGTAACTGCGCTCTATTAGAAGAAATAGATACGTAAATGCTTCTGGTTCTGTTTTAGATCATTATAATTACTTATTAATTTTTACCTAAATAGAAAAGAATTTTAATTTAGGTTCAATAAATAAGTAATTAATATAGTATAGTTGGAAAAAATAATATTACATAAACATTATTTTGAACACTTATTCAAAACTTTCTATAGATATAGCGATAAACATACTAATAATATAAAAAGAAGGATTTAATATATTTCTTGTGCCTAGTACTGTTAATTGCTGTTTATAAATAGTTGTTTATAACGTTCAGATTCGGTTAAGGATAAAAAAAAATTTTTTTAGGAATTTAATTATTTAGTAGTCCTTAGAACAATTTTATCAAAAATCGGCATTCGGAAGAGGCAACAATAGCAACGTTGCTGAATCTTTTTACAGAATTATTTGGAGATTAAGGAATGGATAAGAAGGAATTCGTTGAATTCAATTTGGGGAGGATACGAAATTCGTGATAGATACTTGTTTAAATAGAATAGGTTTCTGAAATTTTATTGACATAAAATAAAGTCAATTTTAATATAAATTTCAATATATATAAAACAAATTCTATTTCAAATATTTAGAGTAGAAATGAATAATATAACCTCGCAAATTATATGCGAAAAAATATTTTTTTTTTATATACGTTCTGCAGTACTATTTTTCATAAAAACCAATGTTAATAGAAGTCGGAAATTCGCTGTAAGTTAAAATTCGCTATAATTATAGAAACTCCAAATATTTTTCAGGAACCAAAATATATAATAATCTACACATCTCAGAACGAACGGTGGTTTTGAAATAAATTGAAATAAAACGACTCCTCCAGGCCGTCTTACCGTGAATCCAATTGCTGCAAAGCATTCGAAACGTCAGGTTAAATTTAATATTTAATAAATTATACGCAAATTAAATCCATAAAATACTTTTATTTCAATGTATGCTACTCGTGAAAGTCTTAACAACGACTAAAACCTACATTGATCAAACTGAGATAAATTTAAAAATGTATGATTTATATATTTTTGTCCAGCCGGAAATCTAACTCTCCCGTTTAAAATCACCTTAAGTATTAAAAACGATACCATTGCTACTCCTAAGCTAATCATTGTTAAATATTAACATTGTTAAGATATATTAAATTTCAATTGTAGTCACCTGAAAGTTATTTTTTAAGTAATGTTTAAGTTTTTAAAAAACTAAGTTTTAATATAACTTTAGTTGAATATACTTATACATTTTATTTTGATATTTTTGGGATTTTATTTAATAAACATTTTAGATTTAAAAGACAAAAAAGGCAAACATTTTATATATTGTAGTAGAAAAAAAAATGTAGTGTATTTATAACTTTTTATTTCACAATTTTCGTAATTATAAAGAAACATAACTTGAATGATATTAAAAAACTTAAAATAACACTTTTTTTATTCTATACAATCTTACTTCTATTCATTAATAGCAGTTAATAAAAATCACCATGTATCCAGTAGGTACAAGTATACGAATGACGAAATAACAACACGGCTTTCGTCCTAACAATGAATACACTTTAACTACAAGAGATATATCTGGATTTATGAAAACAATCTTTTATATTTAACTAAATTACCAAATACATATTATAGTTGATTTATAAAATACATAAATCGAATTTCGTATTGATAAAAATATTATTTGATTTATTTCTAATTAGAAGTTGCAAGTAACTTTACTGGTCGAATGTAAAAAAAAATATTTTGAAATCTGTTTCATGTAATGTACATATTAAGCATATAATGTAGGTACAGATTCCCGACTACGGGAAAAAAGCAAGAGGGGGTTACCATCTTACACCATTTATCCGGAAGTTGGAGTTGGTGGAAATCCTACTAATACGCTTTTCCAATAATGGTTAACGGCGGTCGGTCCTAAAAAGTTTGTCGACTCATTGCGCGGACCCCGTATAATTTTAATCAGAGCAAGTGGATAGTGATTAAATTACAGATTTTACATGAGGAATTTATTAGATTTTCTCAATATGTGTAAATCTTTTTTGTTAGACTTTTTATAGATAGACAAAGATAGAGAAAGTGTGGATGTCATCTCGTTTTTTAATATGAACATACTAAGCAAATAAGAATAACAATGATAATTAATATTTATTCTGTCTTTAAATTCGAACTTCAATATCTAAATAAAAAATATAAGGAAGGTATCATGACGATTGAGAAAATACATAGTTAGATCTGCTGCGTCGGTTAGAATATTTTGTATTCCAAAATCACAAAAAACAAAAATAAATACAGAAAGTAGTGTTGAATAAATATGGTTAAGTTAACTTATTTTATTAGTCTACATTTATCATATTTATTATTTAGAACAGGATAATTTTCACTTTTTTTTTTTAAAATAGCTCATTTTCACACGAGAAACTTAAATGTCTTAAAGTGTTGGTTAGGACTATATTTTAAACTAATTAAAAAGAAATAAATGACGGAAGGAAATTAAGCCACAAAGCTAACCAAGGAAAGAGGGCTTGTTTGTTAGTTTCTAATAATAATCTCAATATTCTCATGACTTGTTTTCTACATTTATAAAGTTCAAATCATATTGTTGTAGATTTATTAAATACGGGTTTTTCAATCCGCAATCCTAAAAGATCCTGTTATGAAAACTCGACAAGTATGTAGGTGTGGTCTGGACACTGATTGACTGATTGTTTGAAGGATCCGTGTTCTCTTAGAGAACGTGACTTAATTTATAAAATAATATTATGTATACAAAGCATATTAAAATTGAATAAAATGATTGGTTAAAAAGGTTTGCTTCGAAAAACTTGCATGTGAAGGCAATTGAAATATTCAATAAAAAGAAATCATTTAATATTATATAATATTTTAATAAAAGATGTTAGTGCATTTATCGTCTTTTTTATTACAATAAAATTTTTATCCACTTAATTTTTATTTCTGTAAAAATTAAGTCATTTATCTATAATAATTTAATCTTCTTCGTACTCTTTATTTATATAAGCAGCTCAAATTACATTCATATTTTTCGCTCAAACAGTATTGAAAAGATTTTTTATATTGATGAGCAATCCCCAAATTAGATACTGTAATAAGATCTACCTACGTTTCCCTTATTGGCTTTTCTGTAAGCTTTCCAAAATTATATACATTTGTCCCTCGTCTCAAGGCTTACGCGTTTTCCCTTTTGTTATGAATGTCAGTTTGTTAGAACCGATACCTAGATACAATGGTCATCTGCTCTTTTGTTCCCTTATAAATAAAAACTCACAATCCAATTTGATATTTATATATATTGTCCTGTTACAAAGTTACAAAGTAGGTATTTATTAATATTCAAACCAAACCATACAAACATCAAAGTTCATATTCATATCCAAGCTCAGAACAAGTACCAACGAGCGTTGGATTTTTAACTTGCAAATCGTATATTTCTTAAAATATATTATTATTTCCAATTAAGTAGAAGATAAGCTCTAAATTGTGAAACGGCGGAAGTAAATTTTATATAGTACTATTTGTGTGCTTTTTTTGTATACTCTTAGCTCCATTAGTTTTTTTAAAAGATATCCAGAGCAATTTCTTGTTCTTTTTTTTTTTTTTTTTTTATATATAATCTAGGGCAATGCTTGACTACATTCCACCTGATGGTAAGTGGAATGCAGTCTAAGGTGGTAAGGCGCATTACCCTATTCACTCTTCTCTTGAATTTATCCACATTGTATTCTTTCGGAAATACCGACGCAGGCAAGCTATTCCAAGCTAATCCAAAAAGACGAAGCAAAGCACTTCGTTCGGACAGGTGGAATGTCCACAACAAAAGGATGGATTCCTGCCGTGCGTCGGAAAGTCCGATGATGGAAGGGGGCCGGGGGAATTAGATCGTGTAATTCCTGCGCACACTCACCAAAATGTATCCTATAGAATACTGAGAGGCTAGCAATTCTACGCCTGTGTTCAAGGCTTTGGAGGTCGGCTTCAACCAACTCAGGATCTCCTATGAGCCTCATTGCTCGCCTCTCAATTGAGTCCAGAACCGCAAGATGAGACTTTGCGGCACCAGCAAATATGTGTCCACAGTACTCTACACACGACCGGATCTGTGCTTTGTATAAAACAAGAAGCTGTCCCGGTGTAAAGTACTGCCGAACCTTCGCAAGAACGGCAAGCTTTGCTGCTGCTGCTCTAGCTCTGGACTCAATGAACCGACCAAAGTTGAGGTTCGAGGAAATCTCTAAGTCTAACAACTGAAGCCGGTCACTGTATTCCAAGGATACATTCCGGAAAATAGGAGCCAAGGTGAAAGGGCTCCTTTTGGCGGTGAACAGACACGTCTGCGTTTTGGTGGCGTTGAATTTGACAAGATTGGCATTGCTCCATGCGGAGACTGCCTGAAGTTTGTCATTCAAACGCTGCACCATGGCTTCTCTTTCAGACTGTACTTGATCTCGACTAGCCCTCGGTACTCGGCAGATATCTTTCTACAACTGTGCTGTCGTCTGCGTACCCATAGATACCGGGCTTCAACAGATAGTTAATGTGCAGCAGAAAAAGAGTTGCAGAAAGAACGGACCCCTGAGGCACTCCGGAATTTATTGTCAAGGATTCCGAGGAACACCCATCGACAACTACTCGGAGAGATCTGTGGCTCAGAAAGTCCGTTACCCAGCCGATCAGACCAGGAGATATACCGTACGCTGAAAGCTTGCTTATAAGGCTCGCATGCCAGACCCTGTCAAATGCCCTCGAGACGTCCAGAGAGACGGCGAACGCTTCTCCGTTCTTCTCGATGGCCTCGCCTAAAATGTGAGTAGCATACACTAGGAGGTCCCCAGTAGACCTATTACGGCGAAACCCGTACTGTCGGTCACTGAGGAGATCGTTACCTTCTAGGTATGCTAGTAGGCGCGAGTTCAATACACGCTCCATAATCTTGCAGAGTATGGAGGTGATTGAAATCGGTCTGTAGTTGACAGGATCAGTACGGCTGCCTTTTTTGGGCACGGGTTGCACGTTGGCAAGCTTCCAGGATTTCGGCACTATTCCAGTCTTGAAAGAGAGGCGATACAGACGTGTCAGTACAGGAGACAACTCAGCTGCACATGTCTTGAGCAGAATGGCTGGTATACCATCAGGACCACTGGCTTTATTCACATCTAAACGACACAATGTTCTCCATACCTCTTTGTTAGTGATGCGGATTTCAGGCATCGAAATACCGCAGTGAGGAAGATGTGCTGGAGAAGCATTGCCAGTATCTAGATGCGAATTATCAGCAAACAGAGAAGCAAATACATTCGCTTTCTCTGTTGCTGTGTGGGCCAGGGATCCATCCGGCTTCAGCAGAGCAGGCAGTGAGGGTTGGCAGAAATTCGACTCGATCGCTTTCGCAAGAGACCAGAAAGCTCGACTGCCAGTTGGTTTGACAGAGAGCTTTTCGCCATTCTTAGCGATTCCATCGAGACGAGCCTTCCGCAATGCCTTTTTGTAGGACTTGGCAGCTAGGTTAAAGGCTCTCTTCTTTGTACTTACATCCGGAGTTTTGCGGCTTCGAGCATCAGCCCAAATGAGGTATGCCGAATGTTTTCGGTCTTGAGCATGACCACATTCGGCATTAAACCATGGGCGAGCTTTGCCACCGACGGGAACCTCAGCAAAAGGAATAAAATACTCCATTGCTTGATGCACCACATCGGTTATAGCATCCGCGCAACTCGACGGATCCAAAGAAGAGAAGCAGACCTGCCGCCAAGGATAAGATGCAAAGAAGTGCCGCATCTCATCCCAATCTGCTGACTTGTATTTCCATACTCGCCTAACACTATGTGGTTCGAGAGCTGGTGGGGAATATGTAAACACAGATTTCACCAGACAGTGATCGGAGGTTCCCAAGGGGGAGGTGACCTCAACACGATACCTGTCCGGATCAGTTGTCAGCAGAAGGTCCAGGCATTTGGCTGTATGGCCTACCACATCTGGTACCCTTGTCGCTTGCCTCACCAGCTGAAAGAGGTCCAAGGACAACGCAAAGTTCCGCGCTTCTCTTCCAGCATGGTCGGTTTTCTGGTACGGGAACAGCCAGTCTTGATGACAGGCATTAAAGTCTCCCAGAAAAACAAGCTGCGCTGAAGGGTACTGATGCAAAGCCATATCAGCAGCCTCACCGAGATACTCAAATAATCTAGTTGTCTCCTGGTCACCGCTGTGCGAACGGTAGACACAGGAATACAGGATTTTTTCGTTTCCTGTGTCTACTAAAACCCATATAGAAGAAAAAGTGGCGTCTTCAAGGTGACGGAGACGCTGGATACAGAGGTCGTTCCGCGCGTACACGCAGACTCCGGCACGTGAGCGAAAATTGTGCTCTAACGTGTATCCGGGATAATGCAGGTGCGCAGCGCTCAAAGGACATTGTATCTGCATCTCCGTCAAAAAGAAGAGGTGCGGCTGCTCTGTCTCCAGGTGGTGATGGACAGCTAGGATATTAGAGTGCAAACCCCTGATATTAGTGAGGTGCACTTTAAATGAGGAGGAGTGCAACCGCTGTAAAAACATTTTCTTCTTTTTAACTTTACTCATAAAAAAAAAAAAATAAAAGTGAATAGGGATGGGAAATGGCAGTTGAACGAGGCGGTACGTATCGAACCCGACGTCGAAATTGGTGATGTCTTGCCACTGGGAGGCTAGTCTGGAGACTGCGGGGACGCCCGAACCCCCCCAGGGATCGCCATCGGGCCTCCTCGTCTGGTCGCCAACCAGCACGATGGAGCCACCCTGGGATTTTTCGCAGCTGGCGGGGCAGCCTTTCGTGGGTGGCTAACCCACTAATTGGGCCCCCAACTATCTGCGGGCGGCCAGCGGAAAGCCGTTGCTTCGGATCCCGCTACCCTCCTCGACTAGACACCCGACAAAACAAACACCAACTCGACGTCAAACCGGTTCGCCAACGCACCGCAGCTGTTCAGACTCATTTCCCATTAACGGCTTCATCGAGCAACGTGCCGGAACACGACTAGGTCGCTTTGCGGCACGACTTTGCCCGATGGGTGGTAACTTTGCCGGCGACCCGATGTTATGGTCTACCACCAAGTAAACCATAACATTTGTTCAGCTTAAAAATGTATCAACTAATTAGCATTTCAATAATTTCAAGATTATTAAAAGAAATATATAAATTTATTTTATTTTGATGATATTTATATAGGTATTTTAATAAAAAGAATCGTACAATAGCATAAACGTGTAATGTAAAATACAAATATAAAGAACAAGTAATGATTAAAAGTTCATTTCCATAATTCATTCAGTTCATCTTAACAAACTTGATCGACTCCAAAACATTGCTATAAGGTTCATATTTTGCTTAAGAAAATATGACCACATTTCTGAATTTTGTCAAGAACTCAAGTGGCTTCCAATTCGTCGCCGCCGGGATTTACACGCTCTTTCTCTTCTATACTGGGTATTATTTCACCCAAAAACTCCCTCATAAATAAGGGAGAGATTTAAGTTCATTGGACTTCCGGATCATCAAAATTCTTGCTAATACGAATGCCAGTTCATAAAACGAAATTTTTCGAACACTCCTTCACAGTCCATACAACAAAATTATGGAAAGTGCTGCCTCTCTTTATAAGAAAATCAAAATCTTTGCTAATATTTAAAAAATCCGTTAAAAATCTTTATTTATCAGAAGAAAGCTGAGACACGACTTATTTTTAATGTAATCATAATGTTTTTTACTTGTGTCTAATTCATATTCTACAAAGTATTGTCAATTTATTTATTTTTATTTGTATTGTTTAGTTTATTAGTTAATATATAATATATAAAATTATGTGTGTATGATGTTTATGTACTAATGTGTAATTATTTGTATGTATGGTTACGGTGTTTATAATTTTATGCCTATAACCTATCTAAATTATGCACTAGCTGTTTTAAACTCCTAACAAGATGGGTGTCTGGAAGAAATCGCCTTTAGTTGATAAGACCGCCCTTTGTATTTCCCATGTGCTTTTTTTGTGTTTATATTTCATTTGTAACTGTAATATGAATTTTCATGTGGTATGCAATAAAGTGTATAAATAAATAATTAAATAAAAATACATAACAAGACAATTAAAAGCATACTTGCTCACATTTAAGAATTTGGTAATTTGGAAATTTTAAATACTTTTACTTGTCGAAGCAAATTATTGACAAAATACCTTATATTTCAATTTTGAAAAATATATTGTCGAGGTGGTGTTTATCATTAAAATCTAGTAAAGTAGTTAGTAGCTGTAAATTTTACGAAAAAAGTTTATGAAATGCACCCAATTTTAATAATAAAACGTAACGACTTACGATTAAACCAACTTTTATACCCAACAATTAACTCTAGAAACCTCAACTACTAAATATCAAGAATTAAGCATCCAGTATTAAGCATCAAGCGTCAGGCGTCAGGCGTAAGGCGTCATGTGTCAGGCATCAGGCGTGAGGCGTCACGCGTCAGGTGTCAGGCGTCAGGCGTCAGGCGTCAGGCGTCAGGCGTCAGGCGTCAGGCGTCAGGCGTCAGGCGTCAGGCGTCAGGCGTCAGGCGTCAGGCGTCAGGCGTCAGGCGTCAGGCGTCAGGCGTCAGGCGTCAGGCATTAGGCATTGAGCATTTCGCATTTCGCATTAGGCATTGCGCATTGATCATTGAGCATTGAGCATTTAGCATTGAGCAATGAGCAATAAGCGTTAAGCGTTAAGCGTTAAGCGATAAGCGTTAAGCGTTAAGCGTTAAGGGTTAAGCGTTAAGCGTTAAGCGTTAAGCGTTAAGCGTTAAGCGTTAAGCGTTAAGCGTTAAGCGTTAAGCGTTAAGCGTTAAGCGTTAAGCGTTAAGCGTTAAGCGTTAAGCGTTAAGCGTTAAGCGTTAAGCGTTAAGCGTTAAGCGTTAAGCGTTAAGCGTTAAGCGTTAAGCATTAAGCATTAAACACCAAGCATTAAGCATCAAGCATTAAGCATCAAGCATTAAGCAATAAGAATTAAGCATCAAGCATTAAGCAATAAGCATTAAGCTTTAGGCATTCAAGCAGTGAGTAAAAAGCATTAGGCATTTAAGCATTAAGCATTAAGCATTAAGCATTAAGCATTAAGCATTAAGCATTAAGCATTAAGCATTAAGCATTAAGCATTAAGCATTAAGCATTAAGCATTAAGCATTAAGCATTAAGCATTAAGCATTAAGCATTAAGCATTAAGCATTAAGCATTAAGCATTAAGCATTAAGCATTAAGCATTAAGCATTAAGCATTAAGCATTAAGCATTAAGCATTAAGCATTAAGCATTAAGCATTAAGCATTAAGCATTAAGCATTAAGCATTAAGCATTAAGCATTAAGCATTAAGCATTAAGCATTAAGCATTAAGCATTAAGCATTAAGCATTAAGCATTAAGCATTAAGCATTAAGCATTAAGCATTAAGCATTAAGCATTAAGCATTAAGCATTAAGCATTAAGCATTAAGCATTAAGCATTAAGCATTAAGCATTAAGCATTAAGCATTAAGCATTAAGCATTAAGCATTAAGCATTATGCTTTTAAGCAGTGAGCAAAAAACATAAAGAATAAGCACTAAGCATCGATAATTTATTATCAAGCATCACGCGTCAAGTATCAAGCTTTAAGATTGCATCATCGAGCATCAAGTGTCAAACATTAAGCATCCAGCATAAATAATTAATCATAAAGTATCAAGCATGAAGCATATAGCATTAAGCATAAGCTTTAAGCGTTAAGCATTAAGCATGAAGAATTGAACATTAAACATTAAGCATTAAGCAGTAATCTTTAAGCTTTTAAGCAGTTAGCAAAAAACATTAAGCATTAAGCAATAAGCAATAAGCAAAAAGAATTTATCATCAAGCAGCAAATGTCAAGCCTCAAGCATCAAGCGTCAAGCATTAAGCAGTAAGCAAAAGCAATAAGCATAAAGCATTAAGTATAAAACATTAAGCATTAAGCATCAAACGTCAAGCTTCAAGCATCAAGTATCAAGCACCAAGCATCAAGCGTCAAGCATTAAACATCAAGCACTAAGCGGTAAGCATTAAGCTTTAGGCATTTAAGAAGTGAGCAAAAAGCATTAGGGATTTAAGCATTAAGCATTAAGCATCAAACGACAAGCTTTAAGCAATCTGCATCAAGCATTAAGCATCGAGAATTCATTATCAAACATCAAGCGTCAAGCTTTAAGATTGAATCATCAAGCTTCAAGCGTCAAACATTAAGCATCCAGCATAAATAATTAATCATCAAGTATCGAGCGTCAAGCATATAGCGTTAAGCATTAAGCATTAAGCATTAAGCATTAAGCATTAAGCAATAAGCAATAAGCAATAAGCATTAAGCATTAAGCATCAAGCATCAAGCGTCAAGCATCAAATGTGAAGCATCAAGTATCAAGCATCAATTATCAAGTGTCAAGCATTAAGCACCAAGTATACAGCATTAAGAATGAAGCATCAAGCATCAACCATCAGGCGTCAAGCATTACTTCTATTAAGATGTTAATTTAAAATTCACGCCTTCTAATGTGATTCCAGTCATTCTAGTAGTTATCTGTGTCCACTCTATAATTTTAGTTTTGTCTATTCCGTGGCACTACAGTGAATGCACATGTTAATTTATGATAGGATTAATAAACTAATTAGAACAGTTAAACCTGCTTTCCACTTATTTAAATTTAATAGGTTATGGGCCCAGGTGCCCTGTAAAAGTCAAGTGTTATCGAACAGTAATTACACAGTGCACAAAAAAATTAACCTAAAAATATCGCACGTGGAACCGGCAAAAAGTTTTGCAAGTGTCCAATATGTCTTCCAATAACTCGCTAACGTTGATAGAAAAACTAACTGGCCGCGATAATTATTCCACATGGAGATTTGCCGTTAAGACCTACCTTGAGCACGAGGAGTTATGGGACTGTATCGAAAGTCCAAATGATGACGCGGCAAATCAGAAACGTGATCTGAAAGCCAAATCAAAAATAATCTTGCTAGTGGACTCCGTTAATTATGTTCACATACAAGAAGCGAGTTCAGCAAAGGAAGTTTGGGACAATTTGGCAAATGCTTTCGACGACTCAGGGCTTACACGCCGAGTAGGTTTACTTCGTGAGTTATGTACCACAACCCTCGCAGAGTGTCAAAATGTAGAAGAATATGTTAGTAAAATAGTTACCACAGCTCATAAGCTGCGCAATATCGGATTTAAAGTGGACGATGAGTGGCTAGGGACCTTACTGCTCTCCGGTCTACCTGAAGCATACAAACCGATGATTATAGCCATCGAAAGTTCTGGTATGAAAATAAGTGCCGATTCAGTTAAAGCTAAAATTCTACAGGATGTAAAAATGAGTAATAGTGATACAAATGCCTTTGCAACTAATTTGAAGAAAAAGGTATTTAGAAAGCCATTTCAAAAAGGGCCCCGTTGTTTCAAATGCAACAGATATGGCCATATAAGCACAGAGTGCAAGTCTAAGCAGAAAGAGAAACATGAAAGTTCCAGCTATGCCGCTGCATTCATAGCTTCTGCCAGTAACAGCGATGCCTGGTATATAGACTCCGGTGCCTCTATGCACATGACCAGACATCAACAATTATTGCAAAATAAAACAGTGCCACTAGTGAAAACTATTAAAGTTGCAAATGACAAATCCTTACCTGTAGAAAGCTCTGGTCAGCTGAGCTTGGACACCTGTGACAACAAAGGTCGGAGTAACAAAGTTTTATTCCAAAATGTTTTATATGTGCCTGAGTTGGCAACAAATTTACTATCAGTCAGTCAGATTGTAAATCATGGTGGTGAAGTGAAATTTAATAATGGAGGCTGCATAATATTAAACAGTAATAAAAAAATAGTTGCAACAGCCATCTTAATCAACAATATGTACCGGCTAAATCTGTCCAATGTTCAAGCATACATATCTGATGTTGATAAACAAGACATTTATCTATGGCACCAGCGAATGGGGCATCTCAATTTCAGTGACTTAAAGAAAATTGAACAAAATACAGATGGTGTGCAATTATCAAAGAAAGAAGACAATCTGACCTGTGTGACTTGTTTAGAAGGGAAACAAACTCGCCTGCCATTTAAGACAAGTCAATCAAGAGCAACACAATTACTTGAAACAGTGCATTCAGATATATGTGGGCCAATGGAGACCACTTCCCTTGGTGGTGCTAAATACTTCATCACATTTATAGATGACTTTTCAAAGAAGGTATTTGTTTATTTTTTAAAGAAAAAATCAGAAGCTCTTGATAAATTCAAAGAATTCAAATGTCAAGTTGAAAATCAGTTGGAGTGCAGTATAAAATGTTTGCGTACAGACAATGGTCTTGAATATAAAAATAGTGCTTTTTCTGAGTTCATGACAACAGCTGGTATCATTCATCAAACTACAGTGCCTTACACACCTGAACAAAACGGTGTCTCCGAAAGAATGAATCGAACGATTGTCGAAAAAGCTAAGTGTCTGTTAATTAATGCAAATCTTCCAAAACTATATTGGGCAGAAGCAATACACACGGCTGCTTACCTCATTAATAGAACTCCAACACGTTCACTGACATTTAAAACTCCAGAAGAATTATGGTATAAGAAGAAACCAAATTTAAGTCATTTAAAAACATTTGGCTGTGAAGCAATGATACATCTCCCTAAAGAAAAACGCAAGAAGTGGGACAGTAAGTCACAGAAAGCTATATTTATTGGATATTGTGATCATACCAAAGGGTATAGGTTTATAATACCTACTTCTAGAATGGTGATCAAAAGCAGAGATGCTGTTTTCTTAGAATCAACAGTAAAAAGAAACTATCTTCCTGTAAATTTGACAGAAAAAGAAACAATGTGTGACTCATCCCTGGAACAATATGATATAAATATGTCTCTGAATTCCAATGACATAACAGATACTTCAAACACTAGTAATGAATTTATATCAGACCATGATGATTCTGAGTATAAACCAAGTAAGAATGTTCAAATATTGTCAACACCTAGGATTACATTGAGACCAAGGAACAGAGAATTATTAAAAGTTAAAGAAAACACAGATAAAAGTTTTTTGTGCTACAACGAAGACAAAATAAATTCTATTCCTCAGAATTACAAAGAAGCCTCCACCTCTTTTGAATCTGAAAAGTGGAAAACTTCAATAAAAGAAGAATTAGATTCACATCATAAAAATGGAACTTGGACATTGGTAGAAAAACCACAAAACACCAAGCCTATTGGATGTAAGTGGGTGTTCCGCATCAAGAATGAACCAACGGGTCCCCGTTACAAATCCAGACTTTGTGCAAAAGGATATGCACAAACAGAAGGAATTGATTTTGATGAAACTTTTGCGCCAACAGTAAGGTATGATTCTATACGATTATTATTATCACTTGCAGCGGAGAAAAATTTTGAGATGATCCAATTCGACATAACCACTGCTTTCTTGTATGGTGACCTGAAAGAATCAATCTATATGACTCCACCTGAAGGATTGGACTGCAACTCTAACATGGTATGTAAACTTAACAAATCCTTATATGGCCTAAAACAGGCACCAAGATGTTGGAATACAAAGTTCAACTCAGTTTTAAAGAAATTCGGATTTAAAAGATGTAAAGCAGATCAGTGCATTTATATTGGATTAATTAAAGGCTTAACATGCTATTTGTGTCTGTATGTTGACGATGGCCTTTTACTATGTAAAGAAAAATCAATTTTGACTGAAGTGATCAATGATCTGAAAACCAATTTTGATGTTAAAACATATCCTGTTTCCTGCTTTGTAGGAATGCAAATTGAAAAATCTAATAATCACATTTTCATACATCAAACCAAATATATTGATCAGTTTTTAGAGAAGTTCAACATGACAGAAGCAAACTCTAACAGTGTACCAGCTGATCCACATGTCAAACTCCTGAAGACTGATGGGCTACCAGAAAGACAATATCCCTACAGAGAAGCCGTGGGATCACTCATATTTGCAGCAACAGTAAGCCGGCCAGACATTTTGTTTGCAGTCAGTCAGGTGAGTAGATTTTTAAATTGTCATGATGACTCTCACTGGAATGCTGTCAAAAGAATACTCAAGTATCTTAAAGATACCAAAGATCATGGGTTATGCTACATGTCAAAGCCAGACTGCACAGATGTGGTAGGGTACAGTGATGCTGACTTTGCCAATGATATTGAAACAAGGCGATCCACAACTGGTTATGTTTTTCTTAAAAATGGGGCTGCTATTACCTGGGCATCCCAAAGGCAACAAACAGTGGCCTTATCTACAACTGAGGCAGAATTCATGGCTGCTTGTGCTGCCACTAAAGAGGCCATGTGGTTGAGACAACTATTACAGGAAATAAGTGAATTTAAACAAGAGTCTGTGATCATAAACATTGACAATCAAAGTGCCATTAATGTTATCAAAAATAGTGAATTTCATAAGCGTTGCAAACACATAGACATTAAATATAACTTTATTAAAGAAAAATACAGCGAAAACATTATCAGTCTTAATTATGTAAACACAAACTATCAGTATGCTGATATCTTTACTAAAGCATTGTCTAAGGATAAATTTATATTTATGAGATGTAACCTAGGAATGTGTAAACTTAATAATTATAAGTAATTTTTTTTTTTTATTTTTTTTGTATAACAGCAGCTCTCTGTAACTTAATATTATTGGTTGTAACTTGTTTGTTTAAAAACTTTGTACTTTATTCCTTAGGAAATTAAAGTTTTAATTTGAAGAGAGATATAAGTATGTATGTAACGAAGGCTCTAATTTGAAGAGAGTATTAAGATGTTAATTTAAAATTCACGCCTTCTAATGTGATTCCAGTCATTCTAGTAGTTATCTGTGTCCACTCTATAATTTTAGTTTTGTCTATTCCGTGGCACTACAGTGAATGTACATGTTAATTTATGATAGGATTAATAAACTAATTAGAACAGTTAAACCTGCTTTCCACTTATTTAAATTTAATAACTTCAATACCCAAGGTCGAGTTCATTTCGAACGAAACTCTTAATTAATAATAATGAGTTAAAATTCTGCAAACTTTAGTTTAATTTAGTTTAGTGTATAATAATTATTTTTGCTAGTAATGCTAAAATAATCATGATATTTTATACGAAACCTAAAGATGTTTATGAAATATTTTGCGAAAATTTACCAAAGCTATATTCTGTATCGTTTATGAAATTAGTTATTCTATGCTTTTCTCTATCGGTTCTTTACATGAACCATCTTCACAAAACAATATATATTTCTATGTTTAGAAAATACGGCCTTAGTCATTTTATTCACTACTTATATTTTGGTTACTAACGATCCTTCGACAAGACGAATTAATTTTGTAAAGATCATTGAAATAATTTTCACAAAAGTTTATTTAAATAATGTTCTAAGTAAAATATTGGAAGGAAATAATTTAGAAGCAATTAACTTAAAAATCCATACCTTTTCTAACCTTATGGCTGGATTATTACCTTTTCTTTAATGACAATGATGAAAATTTAACTTTTATTTCGTTTATCATTAAATCTTCGATTTTTTAAGGTTCTATGTTCAACTTACTCGTGCATATATCGACGTTCAACTGAATTGAATGTGTTGAAAATGTTTGAAATTTAAAAATAAATTCAACCATACGCGAACATATAACAGTAAATAAAAGTCCTCGGATCTATTTCGAGTTTTACACTGCTTACACACACTTGGAGTGCTCAATCTTACAGTACAATGCCAACTTGTTATCTGTCAAATAAATAAGATTCCCTTATAATTTAACGGGCGTTTGAGTCGTATGTTGATTTCTTATAGGTTTAATAGTTAAAAATATGGTCCTTTTGTCGTATTTATGAATAAAAGTATATATCCAATAATAATAGTATCACTACATTAATAAATATAGTGAATTACGTACATTCAATCCTATTTTTATGTAATGCTCAATATCACTTATATCGTTTATATCAAAATTTACCTCTAAATTTTATAAAAAAATGTTGTTGTGCTAAAATGTTGTCGGAGAAAAGCCACCATCACCGGAAACTATATTTTATTATTTTTCAATCATGTGTCCATCAGTCGGAGTGTCTGTCATACCCATACCTTACAATATTATGAATACAGAATAAATAATACTGAATTTATTTATTCTTGTATGTATAAAGAATATTCTCATGAATTGGATTTTTAAACGAATTACTGCTCATTTTAAGAGTATTTTTAATTAAGTTGAACCATTATATTATTTTCCAAGAGAAAATTATTTCCACACACGTTTTATTTTTGCCGACACATTTATAATTCATTATAATATAATTAATCATAAATGTGTCAACAAAAATAGAACGAGCAAAAAAAACGATCTTTTACAATTGCGTGCCAAAACCTTTACCTTTTTAATGGTTATAGGTTTAACTTCAAAACTAAATCTCTGAATGTAAAAAAGAGTTATTGTAATTTTACCTTACGATTAACGGTCTTAGTATTTTATAAAATAATAATAATAATAATAATAAGTACTCTTTATTGTACACCCAGATAAAACTATTACAAAAATAAAATTAAACAGAAAAATTTACAAATTTGGCGGTCTTATCGCTAAAGAGCAATCTCTTCCAGGCAGCCAATACTAATGACTTTTAGAATAACATGACTGCAAGTATATGTAGTTTATAATACGTGTTTCTAAATAGATATATCGAAAAAGAATAACAATAAAATTTAACCAATATAACGGCAGCATAACAGAATCAACGAAGAGGAAGATATTTCTCATATATGATATCAAAATAGATAACGGTGCGCTACACACGTTCTGTCACAAAAAAATGTATGTACATATATGACCTCGCAGAAGATGAGATGTTTGATGTGTATCCTATGTATGCGTCTACAAACAAAAATTATAATAACATCGATATTTTTTTTACATATCTTAGCATTTAAATCAAATTATAACTAACCAATTAGGTTTTTTTTTTAAATCATTGGTGTCACTTCTAATTTATAATATTGAAGCAATGCTTTGCTGTTAATATTATAGTTGCAAAATATTTAAACATTTAAATGTAAATACTAGTAAAAATATGGTATTTTAAAACATTACTCTATAAAAAGCCCATATTACGTTTATGTTTTCATGAGTAAATACATGGTAGATTAAATCTGTTTCAGCACTATTAAAACTAATTCAACCGTCGCAGTACAGTCTTCTTCCAGAGAACTGAGTTAAAAGTTCTATTTTAACTCGGTTTTCTGAAAGAAGTTTCATAAGCAATTTGCCATTTAAAGCAATAAAAAAAAAATCTAGATCTATCCAATATTTTATTAAATATAATAATTATAATTTCCTATTTAATTTAAATTTCAAATTCAAAATCTTTTTTTATGCCATACACTGCTAAGGCATGTACGTATATGTGTTAGCTTTATACATGTAGTAGTTTTGTTTGACTAAAAATAAAGATATAAGTTGTTGATTTGACTAAAACAATTGAATCTCTGTGTAGAAGTTTAATTGTTAAAATAAATGTAATATTGGATACTGATTTGACTAAGAATAAGAAGTATATAAATCGCAGCTCGGTTAAGAAAAGGCATTGTGAAATTGGGAGTACAAGTTGTGGGGTGGTAGTATTAATACTTACTAAAAGTGTTAATAAACCGCTGAGTGTGAGATCGAGAGACTAAGTTGTGTAACAGTGATAGTTAAGAGTTTAAATGGTAAACAGTTTAGTGTATTTGTGAACAGTGTCATAAAGTGCTTTAGAGAATAGAACGACTGTCGTAGGCGATTCTTTGCGGTAAGAGATCTAATATATGATCATAAAAATAATAATAAAACAAAGTCTTACAATAAATTAATATCAAACACAATATACAATTAATAACAACAACATTTACACAGCAGTGTGCAGACACAAAAAGGTAGATTACTGAGCATACGTTGAAGCCGTAGGACGATGAGCGTCCTTCAACGTTGATTTTCAGTGACCGCCTAAGAGTGTTTGAGCAACAGTGCAGCTGCAAATAAATATTATATTATTTCCAAAATATGACAAATGACAAAATATTATGACAAAATATGACGAAATTTCCAATTTTTTGCACACTGAAGCATAAAAATAAGTATAAGAATTATATTCTATTATTATTACCCGTGATATTTATTTAATAAGCAATATGACCTGATTAAGAATGAGTCTGTACTGACAGATGTCACTGAAAGTCAATACATATTTCTAAAACTATTCCTAAACTTAGGTTTTTTTGAAAGTCTAGTTTAAAACAATTCCATGTTAATGTTTTTGAAATTTAACTTTTTTTTTCGTTTTAACTTCCTTTTTCTGGTATAAAGTATTTATAAGACCGAAATTTTAATGAATATGATTTGTGTTAATGAATGAAACATGTATATTTTATCTAAATAATTCTAAACAACTAGCCAACTTCACTACAAAAAACTTTGAAGTGCCATCGATTCTGACAAGGCTGACGTATGCTCTTAGTGTTATTTCAACATAGTTCAGATAGTTTATTTAAAGTTACTTTATCAAAACTTACTGGAGTTAAATTAGTTTTAGGTGTACTATTAAAATACAACATTTAAAAAATTGTCTATGTACTGTATTATGTATACTATTCTGAACGTATACCGTAGTATACATAGTGTAAATGGACTGTCATTGGACAATGAAGCAAATGAAATAGTTGGAACATTTTTTACATTTGAACGTTTTTCACGTTTGATCATTTCAGCATATTAGAAACTGTAGAGATATTTTGAAACTAGATAAAATGAGCTATCTTAAGAATTATTTAATAACCTTACCTCTTGTAACAGCATTAAACAGTTTATTAAAACAAACAGTATATTAAAAAATATTAACATACAACACAGTTATTGGACAAAATTTATAATTATTGGTAACAATAATTGGATAGCGAAATAATGATTAAACATGTAATAAAATACCAAAAGAACACTTTGTTCATTATTATTTAGTATACACACTGCTTTTCTAAATCATAAAATATACATAAGCACCTCTTAAAACTAAATAGAATGCAAATTATTTATCACTATACTCTAATCAGCCATCATTAAGATCAGGACAATTTAAATAAAATAAAATCAGAAAAATAAAGTTAAAGTAGAAGAAAAAAGGTCTTTTGCATTTGTTGGATGACTCTACTCGAGTATGGTAAAGAAAGTGGGTTTCAATTGTGCCCAAAAATAGGAAAAGTACTGACTGTCAAAGACACCAAAAATGAACTGCTGTTTGAAGAATAATAATAAAAAAAATATTTATATTGTTACGATTATAAAAACAACATAAACCTGATTTACACACACATTGTTGCAATACTTTTATATTAATATTGAGTGCTTAATAAATATTAATATTTCTTAAATCGTACTTTCTCATGTTCCTACAAACATGTCTAGAAATCTCTAGTGTTCTGAAAGATAATATTATACTAGACACTTTACGTCATAACAAAATACAATACATCTCTCGTACAAGAACAAGATACTCTAGAGATTTTATGACTTTTCTTTACATTATTTATTTTAGAAAATAAACTTCCTTTTTGGTATCCATCAAGAATAATTATTATCTTCTTATATCATTTAAAAAAAAAAAACAGGAATCGTACGAAGTTTTATGGTAGTGACATCAAACTACATAATAATCTAATCTAAAGTAGGATCTAATTATTTACTAGTTTATTTCCGATGATGATGATGTGAATAATGATAATTTATGATGAGCTTCAGAAACATGACAACAGAAGACATTTACTTCAATTCGATAAAAAACTTTTATACATTTTTATACTTCTTATCGATAAGGAATTTAATATAAATTCTCCTATTGTAAACAATACTCTTATTGTTTCTGTAATTATGACAATATTATTAATATTCAGGAAAAAAATGGATCGCATACATGTTGTTTAACACACGTATACGATAATCAGAGTCAGAAGTCAAAACAAAAAACTGTCTATTTCAAGGAAATCTCTTTGATACCACTGTACATGATATTTTCCTGTTTGATTTCATATTTATTTTCATGTTTACAAAGGAGTTATATTCCCATGCATCGCGGGAACCGCTTAGCAAGCGATGGTGCAATATGTACATTCCATTGCATCAGAATCCAGGAATTATAACAATCAAAAAGCTTAATTCGCACTTCACATAAATGTATTATTTTATTATAATTTTATAACAATCCTAATGCTGAATCTGCACTTCACACCATCGTATTTCATTATAATTAAATTTAAATATAATTGTCACTCTTGTTTTCTAATATCGGGCAAGCAGTCGTCATTTTACTTATAACATAATTTGTAATTTTAAATAAAGTATTTTTATAACTTTGGTTTTTTTTGGATCCTCGGCTGCCACCGTACTTAATTGGCGCAGTCGGTAGGATACTCGCGGGCCGGGTCGCGAGCAACGTAAACTATAAATTCTTAAAATCAAGATTATCGTCTTGCGGTCCATCCGGGAAGCTATCAAGTTTCAACACGAGTATCCTGAATCTACGAGGCGGCGCAGCGAGGCGTATCCGAACATTGATACTCCAGAGAAACCCAAATTAAAACTGTAAGTACATTAGAATCTTTCTAGTGATTGCTTATCCCTATTTTATAAGATTTTTCCTTCCAAGATTTCCCTTCTGCGGCAATCGAAGACCCCTAGGATTAGTACGTATAGTAGTAGAGCGCTCTTCCAAGACGCGAATAGAAATTTAATATCTTATAATAACGATAAATTAACTTTAGAAAAATATAATATGGCCGATTTAGGTAACATTTTTCAAGCCTTACGCTTAGTGCCTGAATTCGATGGAAACCCAAATGTATTACCTAGATTCATAAAATTATGTGACCAGTTAGTTCAGGAGTTTGTGATTAATAACCCTGATAACAATTTATTAAATGTTGCTCTCGTAAATGGATTTTTAAACAAAGTAACAGGGTCTGCAGCACGATTAATTAATACTAACGGTATCCCTTCTGACTGGACTGGCATTCGTAAGTCATTAATTAATAACTTTTTCGATCAACGAGACGAAACCGCGTTGTACAATGATCTTGCTCTTTTAACACAAGGTTACACTACACCTCAGGAGTTTTATGAGCGCTGTCAGAACTTGTTTAGTAAGTTTATGACATACATAGTTTTACATGAGAATATTAGTACCACAATTGAAGCGAAAAGGGTTTTATATCAGAAATTAACTCTGCAAGCCTTTTTAAGAGGGTTAAAAGATCCTTTAGGTTCACGTATTAGATGTATGAGACCAGAAACAATAGAGAAAGCATTGGAATTCGTGCAAGACGAGTTAAATATTATGTATTTACAGGCTCGTTATGAACCTGAAAGGAACCAACACCCTATGGCATTTTCATCTCAACCTCTTAAGGTAAATTCAAATTATAATTCTAACTCAACACAGTCTAGGCCATATACATTTCTAAACCATCACCAACCGCGTCATCAATTCCCAACACACACACAACGACCCCTATTTAGACCTCAACCGGGTCCAGGTCCCTCACACACTCAACAAATATTTAGGGCCATACCTCCAAATTATAATCCCAATAATGCATTTAAAATGCCCCAACGTAATTTTTATCAACATACTAACCAAAATCCCCAACCATCCCGTCCTATGAGCGGTGTAACCCATTTTGTACCTAAAAATTTACCACCTGCTGGACATGACTGGAGGAAACATGGAAATCCACCTCAATCAAATTATTTTAAGACTCGGGAAATGAATTTCCATGAAAGCAACAATCAAAATTATGACTGTTATGACTATTATGAGACTGACGATTACTATGACGATTATTATAACCAACACCCAGAATATTATTATAGTGACTACGAACCTGTAGAAAAACCCCAGTGTCTTCAACAACCAAATGATCTCATACCCTTTGAATATACTGTTGTTGAACCCCCACCATCAACTTCCAACAATGAACAGGATTTTCAGAAAATCAAACCATTAGACAAACCAAAATAGAAATTAATGTTCAATCTCAACGTCAGTTACCTTATATCCAGATTAAAAATCCACCCTTAAAGTTTCTAATAGATACTGGTGCAAATCAGTCCTTTATAAGTCCAGATGCAGTTGAAAAATATTTTAATAATTTCAATTTAAATTATGAACCTTTTGAAGTATCTAATGTTCATTCTGTGAGCACACATAAATATTCCATAACCGTTCCTTGCTTTAATGAGTTTAAAAGTAATGATCATATAAAATTTTACATTTATAAATTTCACAATTATTTCGATGGTCTAATAGGTACAGATTTCTTAGACAAATGGGAAGCAACCATAGATTATTTTGTCTCCTTTATTATTTTCTCTATTCATTAACTCTATTACCTCTGACTTAAATTGTCAATACCACCTTTACGCCGACGACTTGCAGCTTTACATTCAGACAGAGGTAAATTTAATTGACCAAGCTATTCACTCATTAAACGCTGCTCTTGAGCGAATGTTGCAATGGTCTAACGATTATGGCATCGAAGTAAACCCCTGTAAGTGTCAAGCAATCATTATTGGTAGTTACCGTCAGTTAGGACATATCGACCAAAACTCATTACCAAATGTAACTTATAACAATATTGTAATACCCTTTTCTCCTCAAGTAAAAAATTTAGGAATATTTCTTGACAGTTCTTTTAATTGGCAATACCAACTAAAGGAACTGTCACGTAAATTTTATAGTACTTTTCACTCTCTGTTAAAACTTAAACACTTCCTGCCCCATCGGGCAAAACTACAATTGGTTAACCTGTTACTGCTACCTATTCTTGACTATGCTGATCTGTGCTATATCGACGCTAATGAAGTTCTCCTAAATAAATTAGATCGTCTATTAAATACCTGTATCCGCTTTATTTTCGGACTACGTAAGTTTGACCACATCTCCGACTATAGGTCAAAGCTAAAATGGTTGCCTGTCCGTAAACGAAGAAACTTACGGACTCTTTGTTTACTTTACTCTATTTTGTTTAATCCTTCCACTCCTGTTTATTTAAAACGCAATTTCTCATTTTTAGCGGATGTACATGACAGATTGCTTCGTTCTTCCAGCAACCTATTGCTCCATACACCCCTTCATCACACTGGTTTCTTGTCCAACTCGTTTAGTGTAACCGCTGTCAGACTATGGAACGACTTACCGGAACATATAAGAAAAGCCACAAGTCGTGAGTCGTTCAAACGCCAAGTAAAAGAACACTATCTCAAATAATGAAGTATTTATACGTAGACTACATTATTTATTATATATCTCATATGTATTAAATATTATGTCGGATATATCGTATGTATTATATGTCTTTTATATTATTATTTTTATGTTTATATGTAGATTTAGATATAGATAGTCTTATAATATTCTTTTTTTTTTTTTCTTTTACTTTTTATGTTTTGCACGCCTACCAACATCCTCTCCTGTACTTCGTAAGGTTGGCTGGTAGAGAATGTCTTTGTGGCATTAAGCCCGCCTTTTGTGCTTTATTTTGTATATTGTGCAATAAAGAATTAAATAAATAATAAATAAATAAATTATAAGAAAAAGTTATTTGTTACTAAAAATGCTTCAAACCCCATACAGGTTTATAATTCGCGTAATGTAAACTTATACGAGGATATAATACCCGCTGGTTCCTCTAAATTAGTTAAACTACCAATTAATATCCACATAGGGGAAATTTTAGTCCCAGAGCAAACGATTTCGCGTTGCATTATAAAAGAATGTTTGACATCTGTTAAAGATAATAGAGCTATAGTAGAAATTTTTAATCCAAATCGTAGTGACATAATATTTTCTTTAGACCAGCCCATTCAAGCTGAGCTATATAACACTGAATATTTAAATACTGAACCAATTAGTGAACGAGAAAAGGAAGTACTATCTCGTCTTCGAACTGATCATTTAAATGAAGAGGAAAAAATTAATTTAGAAATTCTTTGTGGCCGGTACGCGGATGTATTTTACTTAGAGGGTGAGCCATTAACCTTTAGTAATACTATTAAGCATTCAATTAAAACCACAGACGAAATTCCCGTATATACTAAAAGTTATAGATACCCATTCATACATAGGGGAGAAGTTAGGGATCAAATCCAAAAAATGCTCGATCAAGGTATCATAAGACCCTCTGACTCAGCTTGGAGCTCTCCAATATGGGTAGTTAATAAGAAAAGTGACGCTTCAGGGAAAATTAAATGGCGCCTTGTCATAGACTTTCGGAAAGTTAACGAAAAAACCGTCGATGATAAATATCCCATTCCAAATATATCTGATATTCTGGATAAATTAGGTAATTGTCAGTATTTTAGCACCCTAGATCTCGCAAGTGGCTTCTACCAAATTGAGATGAACCCTTCTGATATATCGAAAACTGCATTTAATGTAGAACATGGGCATTTTGAAATTTTAAGAATGCCCATGGGCTTAAAAAACGCACCATCAACCTTTCAAAGGGTAATGGATAATGTGTTGAAGGGTTTACAAAATAACATATGTCTCGTTTATCTGGACGATATAATCATTTTTAGTACTTCTCTTCAAGAACACATAATTAATTTAGAAAAGGTTTTTAAAAGGTTAAGAGATTCAAACTTTAGAATACAAATGGATAAGTCAGAGTTCCTGAAAACAGAAACTTCTTATTTAGGACATATAATTACTAAAGAAGGAATAAAACCTAACCCTGATAAAATAGCTGCTATCCAAAATTATCCTATTCCTAAAACAGCTACGGAAATAAAACGATTTTTAGGTTTGCTGGGCTATTATAGAAAATTTATTCCTGACTTTGCTAGAGTAACAAAACCTATGACTCAATGTTTGAAAAAAGGCTACAAAATAACTTTAGGACAGGACTACATTGACTGTTTCGAAAAATGTAAGAGATTACTTGTTAATGACCCCATCCTTCAATACCCAGACTTTTACAAAGACTTTATACTGACCACAGATGCTTCAAACTTAGCAATAGGAGCAGTACTCTCTCAAGGCTCCCTTGGCTCTGATAAACCCATAGCATACGCATCTAGAACTCTTAACTCCAGTGAAATTAACTATAGTACGATCGAAAAGGAATTATTAGCAATTGTTTGGGCCACTAAATATTTTCGTCCATATCTTTTTGGAAGAAAATTCAAAATTATGACTGATCATAGACCACTTCAGTGGATTATGAATATTAAAGAACCTAATTCAAGATTAACTAGATGGAGACTTAGTTTAAGTGAATATGACTTTACTGTAATATATAAACAGGGTAAGTATAACAGTAATGCAGACGCGCTATCCCGAATCGAAATTCACAATGAAGAGGCTAGCTCAACAGTTGTGAATCCCTCTGAAAAATCACCCTCCAATATAAGCTCTCGAACCGCCACTGTACATTCTGACTCAGAAAATCCCTTTTTAGAAATCCCCATAACAGACGACGCCCTAAATAAATTTCATAGACAAATTATCTTTAATATCGTTGGTGACATTAAAAATAAGCCCATAGTAACAAAATAATTTGAAAACTACTTCAAAGCTACCATATCGATTTCGAGCTCAAATTTAGAAAATGATGTAATAAATGCAATAAAAGAATACGTCAACCCTAAAATAAAAACTGGTATCCTCATCAACCCTCCGTTGGGAATGTATAAAATAGTTCCTGTAATCCAAAATATTTTAAAAATTCTGCTATGGACATAGTTCTGACAAAAACTGATTTAGATAACGTTAAAGATTATTTTAAACAGCAAGAAATTATCAAAAATTACCACGAAGGTAAAACTAATCATCGTGGCATTAACGAGTGTTACTTATCTTTGTCAAAAAGATATTTCTGGCCAAAAATGAAAGAACAAGTCACAAAATATATAAATGAATGTCCAATTTGCGGTCAAGCAAAATACGATAGAAACCCTATTAAACAGAAATTTAAAATTGTCCCTCCTCCAAGTAAACCTTTTGCTATAGTTAATTTAGATTTATTCAGTGTCGAAAATCAAAAATATCTTACAATAATCGATGCTTTTTCAAAATATGCACAGAGCTATAACCTAAGAGACGGTACTGCAATCAGTGTCGTACAGGGATTATTAACGTTTTGTACTCATCATGGAGTTCCAATTACAATCGTTACTGATGGAGGTCCCGAATTCACAAATCAATTATTTTTAGAATTTCTTAGACTTCACAAAATAAGTCATCATAAAATTTTGCCTTACACACCCAATGAAAATGGATTAATAGAAAGACTTCATTCCACCCTATTAGAACATTTAAGGATTTTAAGATTGAATAAACGTGGAGAGTCTATTACTAACCTTATGCCATATGCTCTTCTAGCTTACAACAGCTCTATACATAGCTTTACTAAATGTAGACCAATAGATATCATAACTGGACATTTTGATCCCCGTGACCCTATAGACATAGACTTAACAGAACAACTATTACAACAATACACACAAGACCATCGTGACCGCATGATTAAAGTTTATGATATTATAAATGAATCCTCTTTACATAAGCGTACCCAAATTACTGAAAACATTAATAAAAATAGGGAACCTGAGACTTGTTACTTACCAGACCAACAAATATTCATACGAAACCCTAAAGCATCCCGACAAAAACTTGCCCCTCGCTTTACTCGTGACAAAGTATTAGCTGACTTACCGATACACATTTACACAAAAAAGAAACGAGGCCCAATAGCCAAATCTAGACTCAAAAGAGTACCTATAAGTGCTCAATTGTTACAGAATGACGATCCTGTTAGCAACCTTGACGAAAGCAGAAGAAATTGACCTAAGTAGCCTGGACAATGGACCGGGTGTTTTACCGTTTAAGTTAGGAACCGCTAGAATCATTTCCCACTACCACTCCTTCATACAATGCGTAGATTTAGTTAAGATTCGTGATAGTTTAAACTCAGTTCAGGAACAAATCGATAATATTCATCCAATTTTAAGAAATAAAACCCTTTTACTTTTTCAAATGCACACTGAATATCTTGTGACTAAATTAGAAAAAGTTTCACAGCAATTGAAAACCTTTGAGACTAGTCGTGTTAAAAGAGGGCTTATTAACGATTTAGGTTCAATAATAAAGACTATTTCAGGAAATCTCGACTATACGGATGCTATAAAGTATGATAATGCAATTAAAATATTAGAAGGAAATAATAATAAAATTGTTAACGAATTTAACAATCACATTAGTTTAACCAAAAAATGGTTATTTCAAAATGATGATATTATTAATAACTTAACCATTAATCAAAGAAAATTGGAAAATTTGATAAATAATTTAACTAGTGTCAATAGTATCCTCGAAACGGATATTACAACTTTTACGCACATGACTAAAATTTTCTTAATTTTAGGAGATAATATTGAAACTATAACGGACGAATTATTTCGATTAGAAAATTGGTTAGCTTTCATTCATGCTCAAAGTACACATCATTCAATGTTATCTATAAATACGCATAAAGATATTTTAAATTAGCTAAATAACCGCTACAAGAAAGAAGAACTTTTAGACATTAGTTTTAGAGACTATTTTGATGTTATTAAAGTAGGTTATTATTATAATGATAGGAATATTGTGTTAATCTTTAAGTTTCCGATTGTCTTTCCTAAATTTTATTTCTTGTATCACCTATCCGCAGTACCGAATAAGAATAACCAAATCCTTATTCCCCCTAAACCATTCCTAGCAATTCACAATAAAGATTTTATGTACATAGAGGCTGAATGCCCAAAGGTCAACGGATTTTATCTATGTGATAACAAGTTTAACAATCCCTATGGAAAACAGCCCGACTGCATAGAACGCCTCATTACGACGCAGCAGATACAAAGTTCATGTCAATTTGTATCCTTGATCCTGACTACGGAGGCCGTGGAACAACTTGACGACAAGCATTATATTATAACATTTCCGGAACCATCAAGTTTAAAATTATCCTGTAATCAGCAACAATTCATAAAAGTACAAGGCAGTTACCTTGTAACACTACCTCTGGGATGTTTCATAGAAAGTTCAGAATTTACAATAATTAATAGCAATGATCACATAAGAGGAACGCCACTGAAAATAATAGACCTACACAGTTCTGAAAAAATTGAAGTTTCACAAACGTCATTACAACTAAACACTATCGACCTTAAAAAACTTCAAGAAATAAGTAACGAAATATCATTGCAGCCGAAAATTACAGGAACAACTGAAACAGACAGTCTTTATCATACTACAATCCCATTATATGGAATAATATTAAGTGCAAGCGCACTAAGCATTGCTGTTATAATATATAAAAAGCTGAAGAATCGTAAAAGCCTTAAAGTCAAGAAAGAACAAAAGCTAACAGGGGACGAGGAATTAAATTGTAATCACGTGGAGAAGATTTTACAGCACTACTCGAGATCTAAGGACGTCAAATAGATGCTGTTCTTCAGGAGGGAGGAGTTATATTCCCATGCATCGCGGGAACCGCTTAGCAAGCGATGGTGCAATATGTACATTCCATTGCATCAGAATCCAGGAATTATAACAATCAAAAAGCTTAATTCGCACTTCACATAAATGTATTATTTTATTATAATTTTATAACAATCCTAATGCTGAATCTGCACTTCACACCATTGTATTTCATTATAATTAAATTTAAATATAATTGTCACTCTTGTTTTCTAATATCGGGCAAGCAGTCGTCATTTTAGTTATAACATAATTTGTAATTTTAAATAAAGTATTTTTATAACTTTGGTTTTTTTTGGATCCTCGGCTGCCACCGTACTTAATTAAGGTAACAGATAAAGGAGAGGCAAACAAGAAAAATATGATGCGATACAAGCCACTCCTCTGGGCTCGTTCTGCAAAAGTCCATCAATTCTCAATAGATTATAATTTATTTATTAATTACTGAATATAACGAAACCAATCGGATGCAGCCTTATTTTTCAAATATCTACTATAATCTCATTATCGTATTTATATTTATAACGTTATAAATATCTTTCAAACATAAACTTTGATTTGAAATAGGTAGGTATATTTATTTTAAAAGATTCAACTCGATTCGTCCTCTTTTAAATATAAATTGATGAGATTCTTGAAAGAAGCTTTGAGACTGAAATTTAGAAGTTTACCTTTTATATATATTACTTACCTTTACATTAGATTCCAAAATGTGAGTAAATGCTTATAAATTCGGTATACATTTATTTTTTAAGGTTGATTAAATTATATTCTTATTTGTTGTTATTTTCTTAACGTGAAACTAATTACTTTTTATGTTATTCGGTGTTTTATGTGATTCAAATCACAATTACGGGATTAAGGGGATGTACCGTCCTAAAACTTGCTCTCCAGCAGGCTGCGGTCTGGAAGTGTATATGTCATAAGGTTCCCTTGATGAAGTATGGATTGCGGTATCATCTACTGTCCTGGCTAAACGGTCTTTTTGTAGCCTAGGATTTTTTTTACAGTAAAAAGAATAGAAAAAGGCCAAAAATAAAACTGAAAACTAAAAATAAAACGGAATTTTCACTCTGTAGTTAATTATAGAGTTATAACTTTCATACATTAACAATGATAGAAAAAACTGAGGACCATCCACCTGAGAAGACGTCATCTTACGCACGAATGGAATATATATCCCGTGGAATAGACCAAGATCGAACGTAACAAAATAATGGTTGGAACTCTATTTTTGTTCATCACGCGATCTTATTCGGAGTTTCCTGCTTGTTATGTCTATAATGGGGATTATTCCACCCTCCACTACTAATTAGACGAGTAAGGACGTTCATATTAATTAAGACGAAAACTAAAGACTGAATTCCAAAATCACGTTATGATATTTTATTATGTCAGGTATAACAAAATATTTATTAATCATACATACAACGTTGATCCCTCAATGTTAAAAAAAGATCTCCTTGTTTCATGTTAACAATGTTTGTTTTTAATATTCATTTTTCAACTTGCCAATTATTTGATTTTAAAATGAACTTGTTAGAGTGTAGATTTTTAAATATTTTTTCTTTCAATATTTTTTATATAAAGCAGAGATATAAAAAATAACTTATATAACTTTCAACCATTATAGAAATTAACACATCAAGTCTCAAATTTTTTTTCCGCCAATTTTACTTGCTGGCTTGGCCGGGTCCAGATCATGCACTCGTCATCTGTTTATAAAAATACTTAGCTTATATTAGTATTGTCAAGCCTTATTTTATATCTTGATTTTCAGGTTGCAGAGAACATGCTATTCTTACTAACAATTATAAAACCTTTTTTGTATTTCAGTGTTGCTTCTTTGTAATTTGTATAAAATACAAAGGATTCAACAATATTTTGATAATTGTTGATGTGATATTAATTTTTTTATTTTAATTTAATAACTTTAAATAATGTTAAATAACTACAATGTTTTGAAGATATTATCAAAGTCCAAAACATTTAAAGGACTAACACATACAATTTACGTTAAAAAAAAAATTAAATTTACATTTAAAACTTAATAGTACATTTTATTTCAGTAGATTATTTTTAATTAGTAATTATTCTCTTTTTTCGGGAATGGAAAACAAACCTAGTATCGGAAAGATGCAAGGTCATAGTTCATTGATATATTTATATAACTCGATAGTTAGTGGATATAGAATATCAAAATGTTGATTAATGAGACTGTAGTTAAAAAAATGAGACATTTTAATTTAAAGAAGTATATTATATTAATTATTAATATTAACTGTTGGCGTTTCTCGCCATTTTTGCTTTTAAATTTTGGGCTGCATCCTTATTTCTATTTGACCCTATATTAATTTTAAAGATAAAAGAAATGTTCCTTAAATTATTCATTGTTATGATTCATAGTAATATAATTTTGATAACACAGCAGATATCATATAATGCGATTAGTAAGATTACTGCGAGTCACGTACTGAGAATTAAGCCCCTGTACCTGACTGATAATAGAAGACTATGTTATACAAGACAGAGATAGTAGATAATAAAATATCATAGTAAGAAACCTACTAGGCGAATTTTTATGAACATTTGTGTATTATTGGCTACTTTTTAAGTTATTGTTTTTGTACTGAATAAAAAAAATCATTTATAGGAATTAAAACTTTAACTTAATTATTACTAAGCAAGTAGCGAAACTTTGTGTTATTCCTACTTTAGTAGTATTGTTTTATTATCAGTTTATATATCTGATTATAAATCAAAAATCTAAGTGGTCATCTATTAATATATAGTATGATAAAATACACACATTTGTAATCAAATTAAAATATTTTATTTTTATTGTTATCTTACTTGCATAAAATCTGCTGTAAGTGACTTTGTTTATAGATAATTTTGAAATCAGAAAGTGATTATTAATACGAAATCGTAAACAATCATCAGACAATTCTAATTATAGTTATAATACCAAAGAAAGTATAAAGTACATCAGGACAATATTATATACATATTACATATTATTATTATGGTTGTGTGAATATTATTTATGGGCTTGTATAATCTGTTTTAAATAAATCAATAAAATATATTTAAAAAATAATATGATGCCAAGAACCATTCAAAAGATATATCATCATCTAAATCATAACAGCAGCATCTCTTAAAAGATGAAATATGAAAATATTCCTCATGTATACCTAGATATCAGGAGTGTATGCTCATAGTTATTTAATAATCACTGGATCACACGTACACCTCAGCATTCAGCCCTATTGACCGGTATTATTCACTCTTCTGACGGTGGCGCCATCACTAGTGTTCTTAGCACAATGTATTATGTCTATTTAATAGACACGAACACTACAAGGAAAACCAAAAATTATGGAACATATCTTCAATAAACGCGAAATAAGCAAAAACAAAATAACAGTAAATAAAAAATTTGCACATAAATGGTTATATAATTATAACATTATTTTCTGATAACTAATCGGACTAAAAATGGATTCCTGATCACTCATACCATTTTTAACTAAAATCCTCACTAAGGATTGTCATATTTATACAAAAATTTGCGATATTATTGAAATTCAAAAAACACCCTAATTTAATACAGAAGGTGGTTATGGGCTCTCTAATACTTGGAATCATTGATTTTTGAAAAATATAAAATCTAGTCCTGTCCTGTCCACTTTAATATCTTAAGATATAAGATAATGCGTTCTGTGAGCATCCTGAACTATACGCCTATATGAACTTGGGAAGTGTTGGAGGTAAATGACTGACTTACTATCCTTCATCTCGTCTTACAGTGCTGACAAGCATTCGAAACGTCGGGCTGAATTTAAAATTTAATTGTATGCAAGTTAAATCCGTCTAATATAGTATTTTTTCTTTTTGTGGTAGGTACTCGTACCTAAAAATAAAAATATGAAATAAATACGGCTTGTTTGAAATAAATTTTGGCATGTAAGAAAAAATAACTAAAATTAATAGTGGAACAAACAAATTCGTTTTCCGATGTGCATTTATATTTATAAAAAGAATAAAATTAGAAATTTGAATTAGCAAAAACTTGCTGTTAAAAACTTACTTTATCTACTAGATTGAAATAATACGCCATTTACAACTCTTTATTTTTATTAGAAAAATATGTATATTTTTGTACATACTATTTTCAAACCATTTTAGGTATTATTTCTGTAAATATAATATAAAAGAGTTTTAGAGCAGTGAGCTATATTTTTTTTCAGCCAATAAGAAAAGCAGACAAAAATCACAAAGTGCCTTCTTTTGTTTTAACGAATCTTTTTTTGTCTTAAAACACAAGTCTCTATTAAATTATCCCATGTTACTATTTAATACATATTTTTAAATTAAGTTTCAATATTCACATGAATAAATAACATGCGAGTTTAATATTTATCATTAAAGCTTATGTTAACATTTACTTGTATATTATATGGAAATTTATTTTTAATTACATATAATCAAATAGTAATTACTCACAAACGTTCATTAATCATCACATGACTTTATCTAAGTCATTATGTATCCGTGCAAAACGTGGTTTCTCCATAATGTTACTAGAAATCTCTATAGAATAACAACTAACTCTACTAGACTAGGCTCTTAGATTATAAACTCTTAGATTGGTTAGTAAACTTAATTCTGTCGTTAAATACTGATGAAACTACGGCCAATTTAGAATTTTATAGTTATTTTCAGAGCATAGTATAATAAAGTATTTTTTAGAATATAAGTTTTTGAAAATCAGTGAAGGTACTGACTGTCGCCGGTTAGTATATGCTAGAATACAAACTAAATTAAATTATACTAAAAATTGTGATATACGTAATATAAATTTGAGAAATAAAAAAAGATCGCGCTACTTATTATTCGATAAAAAACACCTTCACACCAGTCTCAAGCAAACGTTTGATTAATACCCTTCCACAAATTAATAAAAGTAAATAGACATTTTTGTGGACAAGGCTACTTAAGTGTTCATTACAACGTATTTATGTAATTTAAGTTGAAACTATGTTATCAAAAAAGAAACGTAAGATAAGCCCGCACAATGATATAAAAAATCACCAGCCCTAGTCAGGTCTGTCCCAGTTAACTTTTCCAGCTAGTAAACAATGTAAAAACGTATATTGTATAAGACTTAATTTAAATAAAGATTTAGATTTTTGGTTCTCACAAAAATATTTCAAAAAATGCTGTAAATTCAGTATATGATATTGATTAAAATGAATGACAAAGTCGCTGGACGTAACTATAAATAAATAAATAGAATGTCTGTCATTACAAAAGGCTATTTAATTATGAAATATAACGAAATATATGTTCACTGTAAAAAGTTTTCAATTGCTCTATTATCTCTAAACGGTTATTACAAAATCAGAATGGGTAAATACAGTACAAATATTCATATATTATATAGGATTTCAACCCATAGAGTCACTTGAAGTCTAATTCAATATCATAACATTCCACAAAAACTCAAACATTCAACACAAATTTATTCAATAGGGTTGTAATTCTGTAGAACCTTAGAATAAAATGTATTATGACATTTATTTTGTGAATCATTTCATACAAATTAAACAGAAGTGATGCACTCGAGTGAAAAAAAAACTAAAAAATGTATATACTTATATTATAAGTATATACATTTTTTAGTTTTTTTTTTAATGCACCACATCTGTCTTTTTTTTACAGCGATTTTCTGACTTCTAATTACAACTTATTTTATGAAATATTTCAACATTAATTTGAAAAGTTTAATAACTATTTAAACAAAGCTTAAATTAGTCACCACTACAATGAAAATAAATTATTTTTATTGAAAATATAATGAAATTGGTTTTGTTTTATCCCAATAAAGTCTCCGAAAGCTCGTCTGTTTAAACAAGTACCGCAAATTGATTTCGTATCCTGTCCAAATTGAAGTCAACGAATCTTTTCGTATCGGTTCTCATTCCCAAATAAGATTGTGTAATAAGATTTGAAATGTTCCCATTATTGTCCCATTCGAAAACCAAATCATTTTAGTTGGTAGAAAAGATTTATTTTTAAAATAAATTGTTCTTATGTTTAGACTGCACCATCAATTATAAACGGACATCAACATCAGTAAGGAGTCTTACCTCATAATATTCATATATATGAAAAATGCTAAACATATCAAATCCTCAACATTGTCAGTTATCTACTATACTGATTACTGAATATAACTAAAAAATCTCTAGTTCTTAAAATAGGTGTTATCAGGATAGGTGGTTATAATCAGTATTTAGTATTTACCAAAGTAAGTTTAATGACCTAAAACAGAATCAAGTTTATTAGTCAATACGTATGTTATTTGACCTACCTATCTTCATTTACACTACTGCACTACTTTTTAGAAATACTTATTTCAGGTTGCATGCTCTCAAGGGATTTATTTTATATACTTAAAAACATATAGTACACACATTGTGGAAAGCCAATAAAAATAAAGTTGCCGTCACTCAATTTTATCCTCAAGGACCAAATAAACAGGAAACAATTCTTTAAATTCTATTTGAAAGCCTACATAAAAAAGCATATATATATACTTTATATACTTTGGCTTCGATTCTTGTGAATTTGTGTTTTATCTAAAGTACAGGAAAAGGTCCAATCTGAATGAGGAAATACCAGTACCGTCAGAGTTTGGTTATGATTTTAAGATATGTTTGACAAGCTTTCTTTTAGAAACTCTAAATACAGGTGGTTTGTAAGTTATATCCCTTGGTCTTGCTGCTGAAAGACTAACTACTTCCCGTATAATTTACCACATAATTTGTATTTCTAGGATCATGGGGGACAGGGTTATGTAATACTTATATCCATTATATATTTTCATACTATATCCTAATTTAGATTAACTCTTTAACTTGAATACTTATCATAGTAAAGTCACGACTTGTTCTCTTGGCTAATTTTATTTTTTGATAAAGACGTTACTATAATATCATCATGAGATTCACTAGGATCTATATAGCTAGTTGTATTTAAATATTTATACAGTGATATACAGACATAATATATACATGAAATGTTGTAACATTTTATTAAAAAACATATTTTATACGTTTTCATGATTACAAACATATTTAAGTGAAATATGCAAAGTTACTCTAGCTTAGATTAGTACAATGTAATTTATTATTGATCTTATATTTACCATGCTTTGCTCAAAGATCTACGGAACTTTTTAGTTGAAGTTGTTGTCTCTACTCTCACTATAGAAATTAATGCTTCACGGTATTTCTATTATAACCAAGAAAATTGAAAACAAACTAAGAAATTGCTGCGAGAAGAAAATTACTACTACGTCTATGGTGCTTATATTTTTAAGTACCTACCTGTTTTGTTGTATGGCAATGTAACAAAGTTCCATCAGCAATCGAAATTAGTGTGGTGGGTTTTTAATTGTCAAAAGTGACTTGTCTAGAGCAAGAGTTATGCTCGAAATTATGAATTATTTTATTTAAATTTATATTTTTCTTAAGTCAAAAAGTTGGAGCATAATGCTTGTTCCGTGATTTTACGAAATTTCCCCTTCAGAATAGAAAAAGGAGATAAACAGAAACCTTAATTTCTTCTATGTATTCACTTGAAACTTTGTATGTGAACACTCTCTCTCTTTAAGAGGGGAAAAAGCTGGGTCCGACTTCGAATGAGAGCTTGCAGATCAACTCATGTATTAAAAGCGTGTCAACTCTTACTCTTATTACTTTAATATACATATATACTACATACATGCTTAACATAAATAAATAATATTACGCCTTTAAATCCCGGACAGGTAGAGGAGCATGTTTAAAATACAAGTGATATTGAGTTCATTATTATACGCTATATATCCGAATTACATGTAGACGAAGTCACAGGTGGAAAGCTAGTAAAATGTTCAATTTTTAAATATTTAATATTGTCTTATTATACATATTATTATTTTTTATTTGTTCTTCTATTCTAATCTATAATTCCAAATACATCACCTAATAAAAGCATATCTTTATATAAATATAGAATGAAAAATAAACCGATACGGGCAGGTACTTGAACCCGCGACTACTGGGAATCTGTCCCTGCCCGTATCGGTTAATTTTTTATTCTATATTTATATAAATTTAAATAAGCTTAACATAACAAGCATATCTTGTTATATTAATAAAAGCAACGCAAGTCAAACTTAATTAAAACCGCAGCTGACACAATTTATATCGCAACTTAAGTACCTCTGCAACCGTTCATAAAAATACCTCTATAGATATTTGCTGGAATATCCGTATTAACCATGTATGATTATTTTTTATTTTCGTTAACAGGTAGATATCCATCATCAATATATTATTTACTTAGAACTTGTAATTATTTTCTTAATCATGAAAATAAATTTAGTATAATAATATATTATAAGGTTCTTGCTCATTTTAAGTTTACTCTTTTAACAAGAACTTTTCCAACATTTAATGAAGCATTAACTGGATGATGTCAAACCTTTAGCACAACAAAACGGTGTAAACAAAACTAGGAAAACTTTTAAAACTTTCTCGTTTTGTTCTTGTTGTTGAATATTTTTATGGTACATAGAATTATGGATTATTTTATATTATAAAGCTTTGAACATACCGCTTGAATAAGCCAAAATTTAAAATGGAAATCATATTTAAAAAAATATATGGTTAACAACCTGAGATACTATTATACAAGATAAAGAAAAGTAAATAACAGTTAATTCATTATGTAATACATATAGAATCTTAAATGAAATTTCATAATACTTTGGAGGGTAAGTGATGTGAAACACTTATACATCTTAATATTATTGTTTTCATAATAATCATAATTACTTTATTAATCTCGGATACAGTACAACCATTGTCTTATAAACAAGCCAACGAGCACTAAGATAATTTATTTCAGGTGTCTCATATTATTCACCAATTTTTCGAATATACGAGTTACAAAGATGGAATTGTAAAAGATCTTTTAGAACAAATATAATTTTGTTCAGTTCACTCTCGATATACTATTTCGGCTTTAATTTATCTTTTTCTTATATTTTAATAGAAAATTACTATAGTACAAGGCAATTAATTACATTGAGTGATAACAATATTAACGAGAATAATAAGCGGTGACAGAAAGATGGATAGCAAAGAGCTATAACGGCGAAACGACAAATAGTATAACGTACAAAATTAGCATTCCTTTTCTCAATTTTATAGCCAGTACTCCTGTGAATGGTGAATATGTGATTTTTAGTTAAGTGGAAACTTTTGTTATATAATACATACATTTATTATATAGAATATATTATTCTGAAAATAATACGACAATATTGAAGACTAAATATTATTTGTATCTTCTTCATGTTTGTCATAGTAAGATTGATCTTAATTTGGAATCTAACTCCTGTTTTTATGGGAACGTATAAAACTGTATTATTATAGTATTTTTTTTAATGTAAAGAATTCCAGGTACTTCTATTATGTTCATGGGTGACAGTAACCACTTTATACTTGTATGATCTTGTCAAAGTTTAAAGTAAACTGAGAAAAAATGTTCATAGGTTAATAATTTTTAAAATATTACGTAATCATTTAATATTAAATAAAAGTTCAACTCATACTATACCTAAATATCGTTCTTAAAATATTATTTTTCAATTAAAAAAAAATACTATATGATTGATTTAGGTTTTATTACTTGAATATTTTATTGCTCTACATAATTATCTAGTGTACTTTTAAATAGGTGACCTTACTAAACATTATTACAATCAAACAAAAAAAAACAGCTTCGAATTGTGTTTTTCCTATAACAGTACACAATATATGAAGTAACAACTACAAAGACGATGATTAAATTTATATTTTAACTTATCGGTGCTTCATAATAATAAGAGCCTTAGTCTTGTTTAACCGGGAACATAATTATTACATACCCAAATATTACACATTAATTATACAGAAATGTTATTACAAACATTTAGTATTACTTGTAAATTTCTAAGCAGATATATTATTATGTTAGGTAAAATGGTCTGATGACATAAAATATATATTTTTATTAAAATGATTTCATAATGAAAATGTTATTACGTAACGTTTGTCAGTGTAATAAAAACATTTTTTGCCTCTTTTCTATGTCAGATATTTTTATTGGTAAATAATAAATGGACCGTTTTCATTTATTATTTGAAATTCCTCATATTTTCCAGATTTAATAACTCTTGGGCGTTTAGTATGAATTATTCTAATTTATCTTTAAGGTTCTATAAGTAAGCACTTACCTTTGATATTCTATCAGTCGGATTTTTTAAAACGTAGTGCTTTATATTTAATTAAAATATAATTCGATATAACACATTTCATTGGTTTAAGGGCAGTGATGATCAGTAATTTATATGTTTTGTATTAATACGAGTATCCTTAAAATAATCAAAACTCAATTTATTTTTATATGCCAAATCTGGACCTAATACCAACATATAAATGAAGGCTTGTATGATAAGTTTAAAAACGGAATAATTTGTAAATATGAGTCCATTAGGTAATATCTAATAATTATGTTATCTTATAATAAAATAATAAAAAAAAATAGACAGACCTTAAACTTTATTAATAAGATCTGTATTCTAGCTTTTTTACACTAAGTATTTATGATAACCAGTTAAGAAACATTTTTATTCATATAGAAGTTTTTTATTCCTTTGAGATTTAATAATAAATTAAATAATACATTTCAACCTTAAATGCTGGAAAATAATATTTATCAAATAACTTACAAGTAAAAAAAACCTATGTTTTTGTCTGATAAAGTAATAGTTAGTCAATAACACTCAAGTTTTTTAATCTCTTTCTTTATTATCATCAAATTTCGGTTTTCCATCTCTATAATCTTGTTCTACCGTAAGATATTAGTGAGTCAAAGACAATAAAAAAGTAATAAATAGAATAACCTATAAATTAATTTGATATAAGCATCTTGTTGCTGAAGGTAAATCCTGTTCTATTAAAATAGTTTCCGAAAGTTGTATTTCAAAGTGTAACTCTGAGATGTATATCTCTATCTATCTATCTATCTATCTATCTATCTATCTATCTATCTATCTATCTATCTATCTATTGAAAAGCTTTCTTTATTGTTTTAAGTGATTCTCTTGTAACATTGGAGTTGCAATTGTATTTCTTTCCTATAATAATATTGTATATAGCAAAGTGCTAATTTTTAATGGTTTGAATTGCATTTTTATGTTAAACTAAAAAGGCCACATGAATCCCGGCTTTTTTAAAAAAAATGTATTACTTTTATAAAGTCGGTAGGTTTGGTCCCAAACACAAATTTTGAAAGTATTTCTTATTAATGCTTTAAATTTCAATGTGTTATAAAATTTTCTTATCGTCATTTATTTTACTTGACTTGATCTTGGGTAAATCTAAATTATTAAAAAATATATTTTCATCCTACACCCATAGCAGGCTAGATTCATCGATTTTGTGGTTTGGATGTTGTTTCTTAATATTCTCCTGCTATTCAGATTAAGAAACAAACAACGATAATATTCAAAGAAACTCAACTTCATTACCTTTTAAAGCCAGGGCTGATCTCGTTAAACGAAGTTTGTCACAACATTATTTCTTGGTTTTATGGTAATGTAATTACTATAAGACTTTAAAATTGCGGTACGTGGTACTTTCAGTATTAATTTAAAAGTATAGTATAATATTTATGAACCTATCTAAACATTTAATCGTTAGTGTTATATCTTAATATATTTTTTTAAATAATTAAAATCAACAAACCGTTCGGAATAATGGTATGATTTGATTGTAAATGGTTTATGTTAAGTTTTGTTGTGCCGTTCTTTTAAAAAATATTAATTTATATTATTTTATTCATGATTAATAATTATGTTTCAGATAAATGGTCTTAAAATATTCTCTTTATATTCAATAGAGTATTTCTTATTAAGAAATGATTCCTTTATGTTGCCTGAATAGTATTTCATAAAGTCTTGTTCCAATATCGTAGCTCAGAGTTTTATTTCAATTGAGTGAAGTTGTGACCTATAAATTATTAACACGTGTAAATGAAAATAAATTTTAAGCCCTAACTAGTTATAGTATATTCATATGTAACTTTTGAATCCCATAAATAAATTTTAAATGTTAATAAAGTAATTAAAATATAGATAGATTAAGTATTACACCATTTTCCTTGAGGCATAATGTTTTTATAAAGTAATGCATTTATTTTTTACCTAGAAAACCTTCAAATATATAAAAATCATCATAATGTTAGAAAGTATGCGCAGAAGTTCCGACGTTTTAAATGCTTTGCAGAAATCGTATTCACGGTAAGACGAGATGTAGGTGTACTGAAAAGTCGGGTTAGATTTAAAATGTAAATTTAAAATTTAATTCATTGTACGCGAGTTAAATCCGTAAAAATAGTTTTATTTCAATATAAAATAATTGATTTTTAAGTACGCCTTATTTTCGTGTGTTCCTTCCGTTGCGACCATATATAATTTACGGATTAACCAGAAAAATAACGTTTATATTTGAGCAAAGCACAATGTTATTAGTAGGTTTTCTAATTTCATTTCATACATTCTTTTATTCATCTTAAAATGAATATTTTCCACTAAAATCTAACAAAATAAAACAAAATAAAACAAAATGTTAAAATGTTAAAATGTTGAAGCTCATATCAATATAATCGCGAAAGTAACTCTATCTGTCTATCTATCAGTCAGTCTGTCTGCCTGTCTGTTATGCTTTTACGGTCTATACGCAAAACCTTTTGCCATGAATTTTGAAACATGTTTATATATATATATATATATATATATATATGTTTATATTTATATATATATATATATATATATATATATATGTTTATATTTATATATATATATATATATATATATATATATATATATATATATATATGTATATATGTATACATGTATACATCTAAATATAATATTATCTAATAACTACGATATCTTTTACTACACTTATTCTTTAGTGATGCTCTGGATATTTTGAATAATGATCAATAGCCTTTAATAAAATATGTGTAAAGAAATATGTATATTTTAGGGACATTTATGTAATGTTTAACAAGTCAAATTAGTGCAAAATTGGTCCTTAGCTAACTAAAATATATTTTATACTCTGGTTTCTATTTGGGTCATTAATAGGAATTGAATTTACGATATCAGTTTCAATTTTGAGGTATTCAGGAAGCGTTATTGTTTTGAAACAGTAGAAGGTAGATCTAATTGGATCTTGTTGATAATAATTTGAATCAATATTACGTTCCAATTGTAAATTAATTGTACCTTTCGGTATTTTTCTTTTTAAATTACTACTACTGTTTAATTATAATTCAATTAAAACGAGAAACTGTGTTTTGCTGTTATCTGCAAAACTTAAGAAGGAGAGATTTTATTTTTATAGAAATCATTCCGTAACTGACTAAATACCTCTTATTTGAAATAAGTTAAAGTGTTTCGTAACAATTTCAGCATAGAATATTTTAACATAATGTTTAAATCTTTTATTAATTTTTAGAACTTATTATAAGGTATAAATAATAGCATCTGTAAGTTGTTTATGAAATTGTAAATTACCCTCACCTAAATATTATAGTGTTAAAATATTATGAAACGAGTTATAAGGGCCGCAAGGTTCTTAGCTATATTTGGTCAAAATAGAAATTAGACACACAAAATTTTAAACCAACAGACACTCAAAATTTTATTTTTTTTAAGTATTTCTATTAATCTATCCTTATATTTTAAAGAGGAAAGATTTGTTTGTTTGTTTGAATTGAATAGGCTTCGAAACTACTGGACCGATTTAATAAAATATTTTACCTTTAGAATCCTACATTATCCCTCAGATTTACAAAGGTTATATTTAATAAGAGAAATAAATATATATATTTAATAAAATAAGGATCCCTGTGAAAGTTTCGACAATGTAATAAATTATAAATGTATTAAGTAACATGATTCAAGACTTTTTCATATGTACGGTATAGGGTAGGTAGATAGGTAGGTTTCATATATACGAATATTAATAAATATAAACATTTAAAGTTAAAAATTTAATTAAAAAATTTAAAAAACCCCCGATATAAAAAGACCTCTAAAAAGAGTAAAAATAATATTTTTATGTACTTATTGAATTCGTTGCGTCGGGAGACCGTTCTACGTACGTTGATAGTGTATATATTACGAAGTTAATCATTGAGGACTTAGACTATTCGATGTCGTAATTTCTTTATTTGCCTTGTTAACTTACTTGCATTTTAATTTCTTCCTTTATTAAATGGTCCCCCGACGCAACGAATTCAAGAAGTACATAATAATATTATTTTTGTTCCTTTTAGAGGTCTTTTTGTATCGGGGGTTTTTAAATTTTTTATTTAATTTTTTTTCTGCTTTTTAAAGTTATGTTACTAGTTTCTGAATTGTACTAAATGAACCCACAGACACACAAAATTTTCAATTGTTTAAGTAGAAAAGATTTGTTTTTGTTTGTTTGAATTGAATAGGCTCCGAAACTATGGGACCGATTTTTAAAAAAATCTTTTAGCATTAGAATCCTATATTATGATGTACGAAGGTTATATTTAATACGAGAAATTATATTTAATAAAATAAGGATCCACGTGAAAGTTTCGACAATGTAATAAATTATAAATGTATTAAGTAACATGATTCAAGACTTTTTCATATGGGTAGATGGTAGGTTTCATGTATACGAATATTAATAAATATAAACATTTAGAGTTAAAATGATTTACAATCACTTATAACACTCTGATGAAGGGATTTTTATTATCACTAGCTGTTGCCCGTGATTCTTTATGACTACGATCATAAGCCATATAAATATATTTTTACATTCTCCGTGGACGCAGTCACGGGCTACAGTACTTTACCTCAGTACGTAAGTGTAAAAACCTTTTGGCCTTCATCCTTTTGCGACACCGCTTGGAACAGCTAATTATTGGATAAGAACTTCTCCCCCGCACGAGTAAAACGTCAATATCTTGAAGACGACTGTTTTTATTTCAATCAAACATGGATAAGATATATCTCGACGAGTATACCTTTCGATTAAAAAACCGCATTTAAATCCGTCCACGCGTTGGGCCGCTACATTGCCAAAGACAGACACACAGATGCACAGATACACAGATCGACAGGTTTAACTTATAACACCCCTCTTTTTAGTCCGGGGTTTACAAAATATATGGCCAATTAAATATTATTTACCTACTGATAGCATTTTCAAAAAAATATATAAAGGATTATTTATTTATTAAATATAGTAAACTTTTATTTTACTAAAATAATTAATTACAGACAACATTTTAGTATCGTTTTTAACTCGGCGCTTAATCAGCTTTCCCTTGAATTTAATTTAAAACATAGATTAAAACGTTTGAAATTACTTGTTTATGACATCAACGCTGCATAATGAAGGTCTTGCCGTCGTACAAATTTTAAACACAAGCTTCAATAACATTTTATGAAAATATTTAAAAAAGAAAACAATTCATTAATTAAATTTAATCCCTTTAAATAAAAAAGAAATACCTTTCTCTTAAATGATGGTAAAAATCTACTCTAATATTAATGTTATTAATATAATATTAATATATAATTTTAGAGAACTATGCAATAGTGACAGGGTGTATGATACGTTATTGAATTATATAAATTGTTTTATTGTGTAAAGAACATTGCTTATTAATATAAATTGTTTAAATATTTCAGACGGTTATAATTTCACATTCTTTTAGATTTATACAAAAATACATGTAATAATAATCGACTATCATCGATATAATATCTATCATTAAATTGCCATCGGTACTTTTGTTCATTTTTTTAATCACGTTTATAAAAATCCATCGGTCTATCCGTTTGTCCGTCTATCTATCAATAGGTGCATGCTTTGCAGTCTGCACGTTTTATATTAAATATTTTAAAATGTAACATTTTATGAATCACAAATATATTTAAATCACAAATATAATCAAATTAATTTTCTTCCACAAAACAATTTCCGATTTATATGTTTCACATACTTTAAATTCCCTCTAATGGTCAATTTCATTGCAACTATACCTAATATTGTCGTTCTCTCCTAATACAGTGGGATACTATCAGTCAGATCCAGGCCTTCAGTTCGTAACACGTCAACCGCAGTTATCTCTCTAATCGCATAAAGTTAATGATATTCCTGAATTATTATCCTTGTAAAGTTATGTTATTGTAATTCTTAGTTCTTAAACGTTATACCAAATACATTATAATTATACTTTCGTACCATAAAAAACATTACCTAATTAAAAGACAATTCTGTAGAAAAAATATCTCACTAGAAATATTATTATATAACTAACTTTTTCAATGGAAGCTTTGATGAAATCTGTGTTATACCTAAAACTAATTTAGTTTGCTTATTATTATCATACCGACCTTATAGAAATATTGAGTAATTAAATATTTTATTAGAAAATATTTGAAGCCTGTGTCATAAAAACTGTGTATTATAAAATAATATAACGGTTACTGAGATGTGAAACTTACTTACACTTAATATGACATGTTTAGACTTAATAGTCATTGGCAGATAGCTGGCAGATAGATTTTAAGCCAGACTTAAGTGTTTTTTTACAACAACAACGAGACGTCCCTACGATTCTCAATTGTATCGAAATATTATGAATGACTTCAATTGTTATGAATGACTTCAATTATACTAATGACTTGTCAATTTCCCTATTTCAAATATAATTGACCACACTGAAAATTATATTGGATAGACAGTTAAAACTATTTATGAAATTGAATATTGATTTATACCGCAATAAGAGTTATTGTATTTAACTAATAGTTAAATTAATATTACCATTCACTTGTTTGTTATTTGATATACATTTTTTTTTAAAGTATTATATTTTGAGAATCACGAAAGCTAAAAATAGCTACGATTCTTAAATATATAATAATAACAATAATAAATAATAAATTCTATTTTCCAACAAAAAATATAACGCAGGTATAGAATAAATATGTATGCCAGAAGCTAATAAGCTATAATTTCCGCTATAAGCCAAAGGAATAAGTCAATAAATATAAATAGTAGATGCCAAATTTTGCGGATCACAAAGAACTACTGCGTTTATATCTCCACCCATCATAATTGGTTAAAAACTAAACCGTCACTTAGACATAACCTTAACTAAAATAAAGTTTCACGGTGACTACTAACCTTTTAATTGATTTAGGAACTTACAATTCTCGTAAGTGATTGTTTCTGATTGGTCGACAGAAAAATAATACCATATGAATATATATTTTGTAGGACAAAGAGTATTTTATAAACAATATATAATACGTCTTTTAAATTGGAATGACTTGAGGAAGAAATAAAATACATTAAACAAATATACTCAATGAAATTGAAGTAACTGTAAGTAATAAGCAGCTTATTTTGTTTCAATATTTCACAATACCGAATACAATAATATAAAAGATTCAGTGTTTAAATATTCAATTAAATATACAGTCAGTAAATATTGTTATATTTATTTGGAATTTATATTCAATATTAACTTTTGCGATCTGTCTACCTCTTGGAGATTATATTTGTAGAACAAAAACAGTTCTTCTTACTTAAAAACTTTAGATCTATGTAGATACCATTATAAAAATACTTTAAAACTAAAACAAAATCTGTATTTCTAGCAGATTTAATATAAATAAAATTAAGTTAAAGAAATTAGAAGGCTCAGGCATAAGAGTACAAGAAAAATTTTGCAACACTAGCAATACTCTGTCTCTCTAGATATCGTCAGATGTTGTGATACAAATTATTAAAACATTTAATTGATTTTTTTATTGTCTGTGCTAGAGCGTGAGAACTTTTTCACATTTGCTCGTATATAAGATCAATCGTTGTTATATTATTTATTCATAGAAAAAAAATAATTCATAAAAAATAACGCCACATTTTTATATAACAAAAGAGATACTTCAATTGTAACTAAATCTATTTATAAACAGATTTACAGTCTTTCCACTCCTATGGGTGACGGCTAATTTACCACTTCTCATCTGCTCGTTTGCAAACTAATGTCATAAAAAGTGTATGTCGTAAAAAGTAAAAGTTCACAAACATTATGATATATATTGTATGTAAGGCTATGAAAATGACATTTCGGAGTCATCCAAAGGTCCATGACGCAGCGCTGTGACGCAATGAGTCCTGTGATTTCTGATTTAAAAGTGATGCCAGAGACATAAACTTATAGCGATTTAGGTTTTTATATGGATGCTCTTATATAATTCATGGTAATTAGTCATTGAAATCAATATAAAATGTAGTATAGATGGGCAATAAATATTTTTAAAGTCCTGATTTAATTGTAATTTCGTTACTTCATTCATTCATTGTCCTGTGATTTCTGTCATAATTTATAAATATATTATGGTAATTATTTTATTTTTTTATAATCGTTGTGTAAATAATTGATAAAAATAGCAGCAAAATTATTTATTTTAGCATTAACATTAACATTATAAATGTATTAAATAAATTACATAGAATTTTATATTTACTACTAGTCTCCACGACACAGGGAATCCTAGTGACCTATGTATTGTACTTATTTTTTAACAATAAACATTTATTATAAAAAAAAAAAAAAAATCACGCTATCTTTCATAACTTAAAATTTTCAAAATCAATGCTTGAGTATTGCTGTCAATCAGTGGAGACAAATCAAAGATTAATAGACGTTATGTGATATAGATAATATTCCCTAGATCGTCTCCCGCCATAGCAATCACTCAACTTACAATAAACAGTTTCTTATTTTATATATTTTTTTACCGGCTATTTTTATATTTCAATACAATATAATGTTAAGAAATTCATAAAGTATTTTAAATTAAAAACGACATACTGAAATCTTTCTCTTGTCAACCGAACATCTACTTAGTACTTAATTATTCCCATAATCAACCCTGTATCTAATAATGTAATTTAATATACTTTACATATTAATTAAGCTCTAGCTTAATTTAAGGAACTCTATTAAATTATGTAGACTTACAAGTTGTTTCATATATAATTGAAAACCTTTTAAACTATATAGGACTTTGCTCGGGAGCGTATTACATTTAGGTGAAGATAAATTTGGATATAATTGAAAGTGATCTTTTCACAGTTGCATGACTTTAATGTTTTAGGGCCAGTTTCATCAGGACATAATCATCTGTTAAAAGTAAATTATTTATCACTGTTTTCAAAATGTATATCAGTCTAATTTGTCAATCGATCAAAGTTGTCATTAAACAGTAAATAATCATTCCGCAAATTTTGCTAGAGTTACTATTATTATTATTAATTTATTTATTTTCCACAAAACAGCCCGAGAAGTTTAATTCGGAGTTAAATTATGGCGGATTTATAGATTTTTACATACATACGTTTTTCTATTTTATAATCGGTCCAGTGATATAAGGTGACTTGTGTTGCTAGAATAAATATTACATTATTTCCAACCTTTTGGAGTAGACAACTATAAAACTTATAAAATATATCAAGTATATTTACGAGTATTAAGAATTGTAAAATTAAACCATGTTAAAAATAGATTATTATGAAATACTTGACAATGATTAATACAGATAGTACAAATAAAATGTTTATTTGTTTAATGATTTATTAACGATGTCTTTGAAATAATAGTTTGGAAAGTAGAGAATAGAAGATTAATAATATTATTAATCAATAATCGACTATTAATTAAAATAAATCATAGCAAATAACAAAACAAAGGGAAAATATTTCTCATAAACCTAAAATTTAAGATATGAGCGATTTACAAAAATATGGCTCTCATATTTTGTTGGCTTTCTTGTAATAAATCAATGTTATGTGCTCATAACTTAACATATAAGTAAATGTGTCCGGTATTTTGGAACATGTTGACTTACGATCTTTGAGAAGATTAGATAATTTGTATTATATCTTCCTTTATTTCCACTTAGAATGTTATATTATACTAGTTTTTCTTGGTCTATTTTCAATAACGATGAATTTACATAAAATTTTACATTTTTTTAATTATATTTTTAGCAGTTGAATTTAGGAAAATATTTTATGCCATGAAGGAATCCTCAGTGTCTAATTTCATGTTCACGTTTCATGTGCTAAGTTATGTATCCTTTACCTAATAATACTTTTTCTCATTTTATTTAATAAAATAATAGAATATCAAAAATGTTAGCTACATCATTCTATACCCAAGGTATAGAATGTAGGTGATACTGCTTTTATAAGTAAAAGCAGAGTATCACCTACATTATTAAAATAATATACATACTCGTAAGATCACTAACATCAATCATTTGTCATTGATTGATGTGGTTTGCATATAGCATTATTATACATAAAGTAGGGAAGCCAGCCTAAAATATGAGATCCAAAATATAAAGAGATAGATAGATCGAAATACCCTATCTGTCTCTATTTTTTGCGCATGCGTAATTGGCAGTAATTGAGAGACCACTTGTCACTTTTACTAAAATGTTGAAAGATAACTTAATATTTTAATGTGTGAGATCAAATTTGAATAAAAAATATACAAAATATAAGTTATAATTATAATTTTTAGTTTTAATATTACGCCCATAAAATGATAAATGCATTGTGTGTAAAAATAAACTATTCCTTTCGACTCAAAGACTCATTAAATGTTATGTATAAAGCTGATATGAAGGGATTATTATTATAGATTTTTTGTACCTTAAGTAGAATGTTATAAACAATACTTAAGAAAAAATGAAATAGTTTTAAAAAATACAGTATTTATTCCTAAGTCCCAGGCACTGTTTGCACTCCTCTCCAGGCAACGAGATCCATGGAATGCTAAGAAGCTTCGTGTCTTGTTTTAAGCTAGAAAAACTAATATTTATATTTTCATGTTGTCTCAATATAGTATTCAAAAAATTTTTAACAATTAAACTCGTTCTAAATAAAATAGTAAAAAATACTCAAACAATTCGATGTCCTAAAAAATTACAAAGTGTTTAAATTTAAAACACGTGATAAATATTTCTTTGCGCATGTGTGATTGACAAAGTCAAACAATATGTCATCTTGCATCTTTTTTTATTCGTCTGAAACTGACGTTAATAGAAATGCCTATAGCCCACCTACTCTATATATAATAATTATATGGGTTTGCGTCAGAGAGAGAAGTTGAACTCGCGCTCATCAAAGAGGTCGTTTCCGATTTTGCGGATTTATACCAAAGGTTATAGAAGGAGATAATTTAAGATGAATAAGAAAACAAGTGGCTTCTTTGAAACCCAGAAATCTGAGATACAAACGTTTGGAAATAGTCTTTGTTTGATATACGGTTTTTAAAAATTACTTTTCTTAGAATTATGTATAAAAACGGGATTATTGCCACGGTCAGTTATATTATTATTATTACCTCGATATTTCGAAGCGGTTACACGCTCCATGGTCACGAGTAGACTAGAATGGTCATGGTCACGAGTAGAATATCGAGGTAATAATAATAATATAACTGACCGTGGCAATAATCCCGTTTTTATACATAATTCTAGTGAAAATAACCACGTTAATCTAAAAACTTATATTACTTTTCTTGTTTTGAAAAATTGTTTTATTACGGTACTAGCTGACATCTGGTCCCATGATATGAGAAAATTGTTTAAAAGTGGGTACGCTTTTTATTCAGATATCTGTAACTTATAAGAAAACTCTTAAAATTATATCAGAAATTCATAGACGGCACTGGAATGTGCAGCCTCTGAGACTCTGGACCCAACGCTCTGTCGACTACACTACCATGTCGGTAATGAATTTAGAATTCTAGAGCAATCATAACCAACATTTCTGGTTGTGAACAAATATAATCTAATCAAGAAAATTATATTAAAACTATTATTTATGTCGTATAACTTCTTGTCTGAACCACTATACAAACAATATTACGTGAAGGTTTCGTACAAAAAACTATCGCAGCTAAGCTCATAAGTACTGTAGCTGTATGTGGTTTTTGGCGACATATTATTAGTGTTATTATATTTTTTTATATTAATATTCAATATTTTATCAAAATCATTTATTAAAAACAATATATGTAAGTAACCTATTTATTTACACAATTGTATACATTTCAAATAACTTTAAACTAAAAAACATGATACATTTTTCTAAAGTGTTACATAATTTACTCGCATTTTTTTTGTTTATATTAATTATTTTATTAATATTTGAAGAAAAAATCACTACGCAGGCTTAATATTTAACAAAGTGGTTATTTGCATTACCATAATATAAATAAACCTTTTTTTACCTACGATAATATATAAATATCTCTTAGTTCTACTTAAGAGAGCTTGAACTATTCTATGAAAAAAAGTATTCTATAAGTATGTCCACAGTAGCATAGAAAATAAACATATATGTTTTGCATTGTTCTTTTACCACATTTTTATAGGAGGCACTTAAAAAGCTTAACTATAGTTTATTTTAAAGCGCTTTGTACTGGTTTGATACAAAACTTATAACATTGTTGAATAAAGTGCTGTTTTAACTGAAATCGAAAATAAAATTCACCTGTCAGCTTTATTGAACGTTTTAGTGTTAATAATTATAATTACAGTAATAAAACATTATTATAAAGTTCTAAAATAAAAGTACGTTAGAGGCTCAACTTTTATTTTTTTTTTTTGTGTTTTTAAATCGCCCTTTATTAAAGTAGCTCGCAAATCAATCTTAGATCTTTTGTTTTAAAAGGATGCAAATAAACTGACTAATCAGACAAAGTGCCAATTAATTTACGTGAACATAGCCGGATTTATATATATTTAAAAAATATATATTTATCAAAGCTTTGGTATGTGGTGCAATTAACACATTATATTTACCTCAATATGAAATTCTAAGTTAATAAAAACAGTAACATTTCTTGATATATTTATAAATATTTATTAATTTATAGATTAATATTTTTATTCACAATATAACCTCCTATTTCACATGAGTTTCATTACTAGCGTATTTATTAAACAAAATCAAATATTATCGGCTTATATCTTTTTTAGTACAATGTTCAGCAAAACAGTAATTTATAACAATTTGAATATTATTTTTTATTGCCGGCTTTCGTTATTGCCAGACCATCTACTAAAACTTATCTATATTACTAGCTATAGCTACCGCTCTTTGATTTCGTTTTATTTGTTTTATTTTTAATTACGTTAAAAAAATGTTAGCCGTCTTGCTGTTATGTTAAAAAAAAACTTCGTTCAAAAATAGTGCATATACTAGGTTCTTAGATGGAGCGAACCATTTTAGCGTACCTGTTTTGTTTGCAAAACGCAATCCGTACTAATTAAGTAAGAGAAACCAGACTATTAAAGTAATAACAGAAAGTTTGTCTGTTTTGTGTCTGTTCTTCTACATATTTGTAAATTACTTATTTTTTACTTTTGACTATTTTTGTTGAGCAAATAACACATATAAACACAAAAAAATAAGAGATTTTAGTTAGTTAGTAAAATATGATGAGCATATTTTTAGTTTCTGTCCAGACCTGTGAATCCAGACCTGTGACCTGTTTTATGGTTTAAGAACTCATTATTTTCTCAGCTTATCTACTCATCCGGCTGTCTTAGCTTAATGAGCCGGGTGATGGCAAGACAAATGAGATAAAATTTTTTGAAGCAATAAAATAAATTTATTTCTGCAGTTTTATAATAAAACCCATGGTAAATGTGTTATTTGGAAATACAAAATAATTTAGAGAGACAAAAAAAACCTTTTAACAAATGTTTTTATACAGAGTGCTTAGTAGGAATGTTTTTGAGTAAAAGTATCTAAGTAAATCCTTTTGGGACGGGTCTTGTTTAAGAGAATTCTCTTTGAACTATAAAACGTAACGTACGTAATAAAATACGACCAGTTTTGCATCGCTTTTGTTCAGAAACTTCATGATCAATCATATTTTGAACGCAATTTCGAGCGTCATTAGGATAATAATAAAAGAAATGGTACAATTTAGTTTCTTAGTAAACGAATTAAAAATGTATTTTTAGAGGGATTTTGTAGACTTTTGGTCCTTTAACACAATACTTAAAATAATTTTTCAAAACTATTTGTAATTGACTGACGTGTTTTTTGCGCTTTTTAATATGTAAAAAACTTATATTTTTTTATACAATTATATTTTCGCAGTTAAATATTTACTAGAATACTGACAAGATAAAGTGTAGGAGACTCAAACGTGCGAAACGAAAACTAACTTCCTATCTAGCGTCACTCATTTTTTTTTAACGTCAGGAATCCTCATGGATACACACTTCCATCCAGGGGATGATGGAGGTGGTTATGTGAAACTCACTAAACCTGACGGTTGCCGCCGCCGTCATAATGGGACACCACGGGATCGCTTTCGCACTCACAGCGATGCCCCGACGTGATCCACAGAGAGGGCATCCCGCACCGAGAAGCCCCCATCCCTTTTTCGCAGGCTTGAAAGATTGTGGATGGATCCCCTTCCCCCCACCCAAGCCTGCTTACTCTGAAGGGGGCCGAGACTCCCTTTTGGCCGGACTCGGTCTCAGGAAATCAGGTGTAAAACCCGACTCGACCATCATCGATCGCGTCCAGCCCCACCGCGGCAGTCTCCCCGAGAGGAGACCACCGGTCAGGCCCCCTAGGAGAGCGGACTCTCGGTACGACCCAGCGGGATCTAGCGTCACTCCTAGTTTGGTCACTTTTTGCTATGGTATCGGTCTATCAAGGAGTTTAATTCGCGGGATAGTTTTGGGTCTCCATTCGAAAAGCACAGACGAGCTCTTCTCCGAACTTAACTCACTCCTACCTTGCCGAAACATCCTTCTTAGTAACATTTTAAATTATTATAGTAATTTCATATTTTTAATAGTAGCAGTTAATATGTAAACCTAATCTATAATAAGGTTTCATTATTATTATTATTATTATGATAAAAATTATACTTTTAATTTTTGTTTCGTCATCATAAAGAAAATATACATTTGATATCAATGGCAGTGATAGTAATATACTCGATTCTTTCCGAGTGACAAATATTTTCATAGCTCTATATTGACTTCAAACCTATAGTTTTATTAAGTATTTTTCCAAATGAATTATGGAGATTTTGTTATTGTATCGTGCTGTGCTATTATAAGGCTTTTGAAGTAGAAGAAATTTTTTAGTGATACTAAAAAATCATGTTAAACCCTTTACATTTTTTAGTATAAGCAAAGCAAAACTTAAGCATTAATATTACCGAAGTAAGCTAAATATTAAGACTATCATAGTTTCACTCCACATCAGCAATAAACATTAGAATTCAGAACAGCATGAGCTCTCATAGAAGAAGTAAGTCACTTGTATTTTCAACATAAACTAAATTATCCAAAAATCAGAAATTTTACTTTTATAGAATTTTTAATTATCGTTACAAGATATTCATTCAATTATAATACTTATAAAAGCACTCGATATAAAAATTTGTTAAAAAGACATTCATTTAAAATTAAATTGACATTTAGACAAAATGACCGCTTTAAATATATTTTAATGCAGTCTTAATTTAGTCTAAGAAGTGTTTAGCAAATGTTTATCGGACAAGTCTTATTCCGTAGAGATCCGTGTTGAGTTAAACACAAAGGACAAACAACACTTGTATATTTATTTTCGCCTGTTTTGTCTGGGATTTTTGGCTCCAGTGACAGCGGCGGATATCTAATAAGTTTATAATGAGTTGTTTTGAATATAATTATTTTATTATAAATTCAAAATTTTCATACTTCTTCATACTTCACCTCTTCATAATTATCGTTACTAATTTTCTTTTAATAAAATTCCTAACAAATTTAACGAACATACAGTGCACGTTTCCTTGTTAATATTATATATAGCTTAGAGCAGGAAAATAACATTTTATTATAATAATTATGATGAGCTTAACTGTGATAATAACGAATTCTTTGCACGAATCCTTCGTGTCTGTTAATCCTGTTAATGAGGCAAAATTTAAACTTTTACAACAAAATCTAATAAAAATAACTACGTTAAAAAAACGACTTTAAAACTAAAATGTAAAAAAAAATGAAGAATTAATATTTATTTTATACTACCTATTATTTATATGTCCTATTTACTAATAGGTTTGAAGTCGGTGCCAAACCATTCAGTATAGGAATTCGGTTGAATACATTTTCGTAATTATTTATTTTTTTGTTTTTCTTCGTATAGATTCAACCTAGTAATCATATTAAGATTTAAATGTTCTTTTCTAGCTTTATTTAATTATCTTAATTTTTGAAGTAGGCATTTCATAATTCACATGTTCATTTTGCTTAAGAATTCTGTTGAATACATTTTCATAATTTAGGTTTTTATTTTCACTTTTCTTCGTATTGATTGAGCTGCTTATAATAACAACATTTAATTGTTTTAATTATTTTTATTTACGTACTTTAATGATTAAAGTAGGCATTTCACTGTATTAATTTGCTCGCATTTTGTTTAAAGTGGTAAAATAAAATTATTATTTGTTTAAATATTTATCGTGAAAATTGTTGGTTTACCCATGAAGGCATATATGAAATTACGATTACGTCAAGAAACTCTTGATCAGCATAACACAAGACTCGGTAAGCGTCTTACGAGTGAGTATTTTGAGCAGAGAGCTAACAGACTTGGCCTCATTAATGAGCGTTTAGAGAACGAGACGACTGAGCAGAGGGCTCGTAGATTAGAAGTGATACGAAACCGTACAGCAACTGAGTCTGCTCAGCAACGTGAGAACCGGCTAGCAGCAGCGCGTCAGACATCACACACGTTTTGGTTTCCTTCCGGAGCAGCTAGTTCAAAACTTGGACAAAAATGCTCATAAAATAAAAACTAATAGGCCTACCTGAATCAAATTTTTATGGGACCAATTCGAAATTATTCCGCATCAAACAAAAAAATAATTACGCAAATCGGTTCAGAAACCTCTGAGTAAATGTAAATAAAGTCAATTATACTTGAAAGTGTTCTTATTTCTCTTTAGTAATTATAGTACTGTAGTGATTGAGTGAAATGAATTGTTCTGATCGATCGTTTTAGAGGACTGTCCAACATATATACCGGCTGAAGAACCTCCTCCTTTTTGAAGAAGTCGGTTAAAAATAACGCCTCCATTTGGACGCTCAACTGTCATGTGATAATTAAGCATTGTATTTTCTCTCCGGATACAAAATATGCAACTTGGTTCATTTCATTATATTTGTGTAGTATACAAGTACTTTTACTATACCTTTACTAATTTTCAATAAAAACAAAAAAAATTAATGTTCATCCTTTTCACTTCTGTGACTTTTTAACATAATTAGTATTAATAATTTAATATTGTAAACTCTATTACAAGGCTTGAAGTTACTTATAAGAATATATTATCGCGTAACTGAAACTTAGCTTACTTAGTTGAGCAGGTAAGAAGTTAAATATATGCCATATTATGTTTTATCTACACGTAGTCCTCATACGAAGTCGTTTTTCCAAATACAGTGTTTGTATATATCTGGCAATCATTAATAGATTTAAAGGTTTAGGGGAAAACCCGGGCAACGTGAATACCTTAAGCTTTACTTGATTATTGGTCGTTTAGTTATAAGTGGGGCAATTGAAACAAATGTTTGTAATCATTCTTCATTTAATGCACTTACATAATGCAATATTAGTTATCTTTGATATTGATTAACCGTTTACATATAAGTCTAGTTTTCAACAATGGCACGAATATCCAATTTGCGTAAGTATAAAATACACTAGTTACTATCGTTGAAACACTTCTGTTAATTGTTCGCAAGATATCTCACCTATATTTTAGAGTCTTGTCGAAATGAGGTGAAATAAACTGTAGGTATTCAAAATTTTATTATATTAAAAACATTTGAAATACTTAAAAGTTAATAACATTTTCTTAAGATACTCGTAAAAAGAACAAATTATTTAATAAGTTATAGAAAAGTCTAAGAACGAGTTGAGATGCAATATTTTTTTAAGACATTTGTTATAAGTTCATAAATTTATTGTTTGTACAAGTAGCTTTTCCTAAAGCTTATCAGGGTCAGCCAAGGCGGCTATCTAATATTTAAAATTTTAATAATGACTTAAGAAACAAAAGCCAAAGGCAAAACTTTACATTACAATTTAAACTTCGTCACTATCAAGATAAACTTAACATTTACAAATTCATTATATTAAACTAAATAACCTTTCTGAGTTGATTGTTACACAAATTCATTGGATAAGATATAAACAGTACATTTCAATTAACTGTTCTGAGAAAACAGGCAAATCAATTTTTTTTTTTACTTTAAATTAACATTATATACATATTTTTCAATCGGTTTCCCAAAGCATCATAAATTTAATGTACAATGTGCAATTAATGTTAAGTTTTCGAAATTATTACACAATTTGATATAAAATAAAAACAAAAATAATAAAACGTATTACATAAGTAATGAGAATTGTATATTTAGAGAAATAAAATTAATAAAAAGAGCTGTTTATTATAATCGGTCCATAAACATTTATGAATAAAAAAAGTGTGAAGTCATAATATATCTAAACTTTCTTCCCAAAAAAAGTTATTGTAATTTTGGTAGAACATTTTTACAGCAATATTTTATTTATTTGTTTTAAGTTACTTTTGCTGCAAATTCAATAAAGATATTATTTTTCCGATTGCCTTCTACAAAAAATAGTATAAGGCTCATACTCATAACTCAACTCAACAAGCACAATAAAATAACTAGATAATGTGCAATTCTTTTTTTTAAACATTCAATCGTTATAAATATTTTTTTAAAATGATGGAAAGCAAATTAGATTTATAAACGAATATAATCCACCAATTTAACTTTTACAAAATCAAATAATATAAACGTGTTAATTTATTTTTTGCCTTTTTAAGAAATTACACTGAACTAAGATACTTTATTGTAAATATAAATGTTTTAATTATAAAATAATTATGACATCATTAAAACAAATAATCTACGAATTTAATTGCATTTCTTTCCCACTTTTAGAATGGTTGTAGATGTCACTTCAAAAGTAATGGAAAGTAGTTTCAGTTTTACCACAGAGTCAATTAAGAGAAAAAATATTTTTCATATATAATAAATAAATAGATTACCACGAACTATACACAACAAATACGCAGTCACAAAAAATATGACACATAGTTTATTGGCAACACTGTAATAAATCTGTGTAGATATGTGACCTCGTAACAGATAAGTATATGAAGTATATTTCATTTAGTATGTATGAGAAAGGATTAACCTTTGTTTGTCATGTTCGAATCGAATATTCGTTTCTTAAAAAAGTACTTTGTAGTACTTTTCTCTTTAAATTATCAAATGTATAAAATATTAAGCAATGCTTATTATTATATATACGTACAAAAGTAAAAATATTTCTGGGTAAATATATTTAATTAATGAATTCTTAATCAGTTGAACAACGTACTTATTATAAGCAGTATACTGTATTAAAATTCCATTACAAATTAAGACAATGCCTGTGTCTATACGGTGTCATAGAAAAGTAAAACAAAAAATTGCATCCACATATTTTAAATATCATTTTGTAATAAAAAATATATAAAAGATAAAATATAAGTATAATAAATGAAACCAGTTTATTTTCTCTAGATACTCTGAAACAACTAGGCAACTACACTACAAAGCTCTTTGTAGAGACATCGTCCGTGTGAAGGCGCTGACATTTGCTATTGTGTTAATCCAACATAGTTCACGTAAAGAGGTTTAGGTAACGTTACTTAAATAAAGCTTGCTGTATATTATATGTGTATTAAAAATAGAACAAATATTTTTTGTACACGTACATGAACTTTTTCTATGTAAAAACAATGTTCAAGTTATGTACAATTCCAGATTACATTAAATTGATTATTTGTGTTTAGAGTAGGATACAAATTTAAAATAAGCAATTTTAATACAAATTAAATGTTAATTAAAGATATGAAAAAGGACAACCAACCCGAGATTCTATAGCTAGTTATGTTTTTGCAAATCTATGTCTAACACATCTCAATACTTGAATTGAAATTAAATTGGCATCAAAACTGGACATTAAAAACTTACTTTCAATAACGGGTTTTTAATTATTTTAATAAGGAATCTTATATAAATTTGTATTTTTAAGTTTTAGCGAAATTCAAACAGAAATGATAAACAATTCTGAAATGTATATAAATATAAATTTATAAACAAACATTAAAAAGAACATTTGACATGCTGTTATTACTGCTATTATTGTAACAGCTATAAAACAGTGTAATTATGTATTAATAAATTTAATTAACAAAAAAAAATGCTTAAAAATATATTATTAGTTTGTACGCGGTAGAAGTGGGAGCGAGAGGTATAACAGCAAAATCTCTCTATAGCCTACTTAAAGATCTTGGCCTTTCTAGAACAAGCATCGGTTCATTTCTAGAACGTATTTCAAAGGCGGCATTAGTAGGTTCTTTCCAAATTTGGTTAGGTAGGGAGAGGAGTGTGGAGGGTGAAGGTGAGCGTTTTTGCGCATAATAAAGGGGCCCCTTAAACCTACTCCTGGGTCGCAAGTCCCAGGCACTGCTTGCACTCCTCTCCTTGCAACGCGATGGGCCCGGCACCCGCACGGTGAATCCATGGATTGCTAAGAAGCTTCGTCTAACGTGTTTGCTCAAAAGCTAGTATTTCAAAATTAGCTGAGCCCGAAAATAGAACAACATTAATAATGCTTATAAGTTATACCCACATACTCTGAGCGGATTTAATGCGGAGGCGTTACCATTTTAGTAATTGATCTAATAGAATAAAATATTTGGTAAACAAAAAAATCCGTATTATATTTTTAACTGAAAAAAAAATTTTTATGGGTGAATTTAACTTAGTAATTATAACAAAAATATAAAGAAGAATTGATAATTTTAAGTCGCATATACTATTGTTCACGCATCATCAAACAGAACAAGGACTATATTATATAGTTTGTCAAAAAATAATAAAGGCATGACAATTTATTTATTTGATGATTTAAAAGCTCCTTGTAAACATATGGATATTTCTAATATAATAAATAAAATAATAAACTATTGAACGTGGACGTTTGGTGGGAACATGGTGTTTATTTAAGTAAATGCCATACAATAAAGTTCTAATATTTTATTAATACTTATTCTGATTGAAGTATTTATAAGAAATTTATCAAACATATGCATAGCCATGCTAAGCTTATTTCAGCTGAGAAAGCTAGGATTGGGACAGGTTAGGATTTTCGAAAGAAACTTAATATATTTCGCCACTGCGCCATCCCGATAAATACGATCACATATAGAATGCTAAATTCATCAAGACAGTGATACGGTTGCTCAATTGGTAGAGCAACGGGACGGTTTCTTATAAATCTCGCGTTTGAAACCCTGCCCATATCGGTTTATTTTTAATTCTTTATTTATTTAAAATTTAGATATAAAATTAACAAGAAAATGTACGTTTTAGAGAAAAATATTTTTAAATATAAAAATTTTGTAAGTGTTCCTACTGTGCAAGTGTGAAAGTGAAAAACTAAATGTTATTTAGAGTGACGCTCTATTTTTACTTATTAAAGTTATTTTAATTGGCTATATATTTTTTACGTGTTGCGTGCACAACTAAAACTCAAACAGATAAACAGATTTTTTTTTTAATGTTAGAAATGAATTCCGTTAGGTAGGTATCCCTTCACATCCTGGCTATTAATATTATTTTGTAATATTTTCAAGGTATAGAGACTACTCCGCTACAGATTTATTATATGTAAAGAAGAAAATTTACTCGGTATAGGTTACGTGATTCATAAAAATTTACATAACTTTTTATTGCTAAACCGATTTAAATAAAATAAACACTAAATGTTAATTAAATGAACACTGCAATAATATATTCCTGAAAACTGCATCCGAATTGGTACCGCCGTTTCTGTGAATAGCGTGCACAAACATACAGACAAAATGAAAAACAAAATGAAATTCTTGTAACAACTGTCTATACAAATAAATAAATATTTTCTTATATTTTAGAAACCATCTTAATCATTTTATTTAGATAAATTTAACAATGACTAAATGTTCTTTAAACTAGAATACTTACATAAAACTTAAAGTAAACAAGTCTCTGAGGGGTGCAAAGAGTTCACGATTCTCGATAATTTAATAGAAGCAGAGAAATGAAACGCTGATGTAAAGTATAAAAATCCCAAAGGACAGAGTTGCTTGATATCCATAACTGCATTTACAGCAGTATTCAATATTTTACTTGGAATCGACGATAAGACTAATAGTTTAGTAATAAAATGACTCGTCGAAGTCATTAAATTTTATTATATCCTTAATAATTTGTGTTACATGGTGTAAAAGGTAAAATAATAAATACGTGATAATCAACAACGCCATCAAAAATATGTTAATCTAAAAACTATAAATTTATTTCTCTCGCTCTGGAATAATAATTATTAATTACCATTTAATTTTCTAATTTAACACAATTACGGATTTTATAACGTTAAAACTAGTAAAAAAATAAAGTAAATTTAATAGTAGTAAATAAAAGATTATTTAATTAAATCTAGTGTGTCTATGTCTAAGCTCAGTAGTCGAAGCTTGTAATTTTAAATACGTTGTTCTTATGAAACGTTAGAACAAGTTGCAGCTTTCCTAAGGAAAAAGGAAACGGAGCGGTAGGATACTCAATGGATACTTTTTTATTTTGTCTATAAATTACCGATCTTATATTATAATGCATTATTGACTAATGAGTCACAGTCATAATCATGTTAGTCAGGTTACATACATATTTCTCATTGTTTATTGTGATTGTGAAATCTGTATACAAACCAAAGACTAAACAAGAATAGGAATCATTTCTAAGTATTTTAAAAGCAATAAGACTTTTAAATTTTATTAGAGACGACGACGTTGGATGGATTTGGAAGGATTTGACACGCTTGCTTCAAACTATTTAAAAGGTATAGGCTTTAGCGGCTTAACGCCAGGTGCAAAATCCTTTAAGCATTGATCACGTCACAAGTTAGCGACGAGTCTAGCACCAAGTTATTTTATGGTGGTAGGCAATTTTAAATTTTCTATACTATAAATAATAAAATGTTATATATATATATATATATATAGAGCAACGGAATATATATATATATATATATATATATATATATATATATATATATATATATATATATATATATATATATATGAATTGTTGCAGTTATATATATTTTATGATATAGACATCTTTCTATAGTATTTTATACAACATTCTTATGTTACTTACATAGTTAAGTGACATCTTTTCAATATTATTCTATACTGCTAAATATAGGTAAGGTTAGTATTTTCGAATATATATCGCCTCTGTCACGATAGAGACGATTATTTGTAGAAAGCTAGATTTATTAAGGGTCTCTGTCTCTAGAAGCGACGTAGTAGACTAATTCTTTTATTTTGACATAACCACCACAAAAAACAGCACTCAAATCGTATTATTTGTTTGGGAACTACGGTGACATAGATAGACTACAGGACCGACAGCAAGTCTATATTAACAAATGTTAGTAACTTATGAGCATTCATTTAGTACAATTATGTTTAAAAAAGAAATATATTAAAAATGAAATAAATAGATAGTAGAATATTTTTTATGATACTTGAAAAACAAAACGATAATTTCTTTTATATTGTCCATATATTTTTAGAGAAGAATAAAGGAAAAGCCATATCAGACGTTTTATTAAGGAATTTTCTCGAATCATGTATGGTCACAGCACGCGACAATGTTAGCCAAAGCCAAAATATCCAGCTTAACGGAAATCTTATTATCAGAAATAAAATATTTTATCCTGTTCACTATCTATTAAACAATTACATTAAAATTGCGTTTCATTAAAATCAATACGTGCTAATTAAAGGACTGCGCTAATCAAGGATGAATTATGTATATTGTTATCAGTTACGTCAGTTATTGTAGTATCAAATTATTTACCGCCACATATAAGACTAAAAATGTCGTAACATTTGTAATAATGTATGTTTGTTGAACATTAACTAAGATAAACAATATTTGCAATTAGTCCTAGATTAAACAGTATATTTAATTAATACAACAAAAACATTGTTAATCTTACGAGGAATATTGCTAGAAAAGATGATCGTTGTGATGAATGATGTCTAATAAACTTTTTGTCATAGCCTTGCGATAAGAAAACTTCGTTTTGTCATAATACTTATAATTTACATATATTAAAACCTGAGACTAGTGAAATTCTACTGAAGCACGCTATCCCGAGGAATAACTATTATTACTAGGAATACTTTTATTGTATTATGCTTGTTCTTACCTCGAGTAACTTTAAATATAACTATAATTTTAAGTTTTAAATAGATTTTGTTTAAATTAAATTGGTGAATAATTAGGGGAAAAATTTCGAGGGTTTCCGTCTCATGTGAAAATCATTGGTAAACCCGAATCAATATCTTTGTGTGTTGCTGACGTGATCAGGCGTCCGGCACGCTGTCCGTTGTTCACGTCTTCTCGGCCCTATGAAAAAGTTTTATATCTCGGATAAACGTTCCTTTTGTGCAAGGTAGCTTTTCCATAAACCACAGTCAATATTTGAAATACGTCAATATGCGATATGCGACAATACGACACCGATTCTGTGATTTATTTTATTATTTAGTAGGTAAAAATCGTTTATGAGCCACGACACGTGCAAGCAATTCAGTTGTCAACTATTGCCTGACTGAATGTTCAAAATTGCCAAATATATCGGCATCGTCAGAGATATGTGTACCAACATAACAAAAAACAAAAAACCGAATATATGTTATCCAAGGTAACTAAAAAAATCTGAACAGTGAATATATTATTTATATATTTTATAAAGAAGATTGTATACTTCAAGCCCTTCTCATTAAATAAGAAAGGCAGAAAAAATCTGTTTATACAAAAATCGTAAGATTCTATAAGAAATACGATATTTATTATAGCAGCCCCTTGTTTTAATAAAATGGACTTGAATAGCTTGTAGTAAATAAAACGACTAGTTTCATAAAGTTTTTTTATTTAAATCCCTATCGAATTAACGAGTAGCTATTAAATAAAACGAAAAGAAAAACATATTTCGTCTTCGTATTTTTAACAATTTAATATTACCTGAGATGGTTACAGTTGGCAATTTAAATATCCTTAAATATATTTTAGTATTTTAAATATTATAAAAAAAATCATTTTTAGAAATCATGTAGATGCCTTTTGCCTCATTTACACATTTCACATAATTTAATAACGAGGTCAAATCTAAGACTTAAGTCAAAGCTGCATAAGTCACCCAAAGATCACATTATCAATTACTATTCACACTTACATAGCTTCCGCTCTTAAATGAGCATGATATAATAATTCATAAACTTGATAGTTTACCAATTTATAGCAATAGATTCGAATGAATTACTTAAAAATACTCTCAACTACTAACAATATATTAAAAGAAAAAAACTTGTGAATAGCCTGTTTGTCTGGTGCACTTATACAAAAGAAGATTAGAGTAAATCTACTTTTTGGCACGAGAAGATTTAACTACTTCACGTTAGAGATATTATTATATATTTATTTTTATTATAATATAAGATTTTTATAATATAAGAAGAAAAACTGTTCTTTGTGAAGTATAAATCAGGCCTTATAATTCGTAGCCACATTATTTTTACTTGGCCCTTAAGCCCTACGCAATTATTCCATCTCACGAGAGTGATAAATGGTTGGCGTGAAAAGAGCGGATTCTTTTCTGAACTATTGTTTATTCTCCAAATCCTGAGATTATATAAAGTATTTCGCTTTTATTAAAAATATCATTAATTTAAATTTAAAAAATGATGTACAGTATTACAGATGTCAACCATATTGAACTGTAGTAATATAATTATTACAATTCAAATATACAAATAGTATTTTATTTTCATTTGTACAATTTTAAACAATATACCAAATGTACGTCAACATCGATCACTATTGTGCAGTCCTGAAATATGAACGAAAATGTTTGTCAGAAAAATTTAACACGTACAAAACTAAACTAATTTACTTAAACATCCTTGTAGACGAAGGAATCTTGTTGTGTTCCGGATAAATGTTTACTCGGGATACGTATCAATCTAGGCCATGGTGCCATTGAGGTAAAAAAAACAAATTATTTTATATTAACATTAAATTTATATTGTTACTAGGCACTTTATCAATTGGTAACTTATTAAAAAAACTAATAGGGCTAATACGTGCTTATAGTTTCTTATACTAAAATAGTGTAGTAATGCTAGTATCAGCCCTGAAATAAGTTACTTGAGACATGCATAGGAACATGTAACAGAAGAAATGTATCAACTATTTACATATAAGACTTTAAAAATGGAGAACATCAAATTCATTATACCAGCTCAGTGGTGGTCTTTGTCAGTTCGTCACCATCATCGTTTACTTAAATAATATTCAGGTACACAATAGTATAAACTAAGTCCTAGTTTGTATGTAACAAAGTTAATGCAATTTCTTTTATTTAAAAAAAATATATATTCATAACGTCTTTTAAAGCTTATTTAATACCTTGTGTTTATCTGCTGGTAAAAAAAAAAAATCTTTTCCCAACTTACCATTTTTTTTAGATAGTCCTAGCATTCGTCCGGCTAAAGTTTTTTCAGATTACATTTCTAATACTAAAAATACTTAATACTTGTAAAAACATATAATACACACCACACCAAAATAGGACATGAATAAAGCAAAAGTGATCAAACTGTCATACGACCGTATTTACTGCACACATAGCACAAAGCATCCGCCTACCTCAGCCGCCAACCTGTCAGGCATCTACATTGAAACAATCAGAAAAACTGCAGGGTGGATTAACATATTCCATTCATTCATTTTTTATAATAAACCAGTGATAGACGAGGTAGACTATGCCAGCTCTGCCTGTCTCACAAGGCCCCCCTATCATTCATTTAAAAACCTTTGATAACTGTTATAATGCAATAAATAATGAAATATTATAGCTTTAGATGAAGCGATTCATAAATATGATCGACTTTACATAGGGAAGTTCGTTTGATCATTTATAATACTCTCAGATAACTTGAGTGTCATAAATTGAAACAATTTATTACGTTCATTAAATTGTAATGTGTCGAGACGTCGTTCCATAAATCATTTAAAGTCATACTGATGACAATAATAATATAGGATGATAAAATAATAGTTTATATTTTTTAAAATTTATAACATTATTTCTTTCTGTATTTTTTTTTTGGATCGTATAATACATTATTAATACCATGAATACTTGCACTGTAATTGTAACTTCCTGCAATATGTAATAATGAAAATGTTTATCGTTTTCTAAAAATAATTATAAATCATATATAGAAATAATGCACTAAATGAGAAATTATTATTTAAATGACATGGAACGATTAGAGAATAATAATTTTAGAGCTCCCGAAAAAAATAGCACAAAAGATAAAAAAATACAGCGGGCAAGTGTGAGTCGGACTCACAATTGAGGGTTCGGAAAAGGTCCATGCCGTTATATCTACCCTTTAGGTTTTGATTCCCTTTCTAGTTAGTAGTCGCGAGTTTGAAAATATGCGTCTTAAAATGCTGTTTCTTAAATTGCGTTGATAAAGAACTTTGATTTTTTTATAGCTTAAAGGTATTATAGACTTGAGTGCGAATTGAGTATCTGATATGAATTTCAATTTATTATCCTAACGCCATCATGAGGATAGAGGTAGTAACTTAAAAATTATAAAAATATTTTTATTGTATGGTGTAAGTAAAAGTTTAAGGTTTTCGTAAATTTTTCTTTATCTTTGCTATAAGTCCTTGCTTGTTAATTTCCAAGATTCTTAGTATACGGGAAGTACCCTGTACATTTTAATACCTTTGCGAATTTAGAAAAATTGCGGAAAGTTGCGGCACTGTATCTTTAGATTGCATTAGCTTAATAGTTTTTTTTTTTTTAGATCTAAGACTCATTAGATATTAAGGAATATCTTATATAAATTAAAAATATAATTTTTAAATAAAATAAAATTTTAGCTTGATATATTTAGGCGATTCACGACAGACGGCACAGACAACCAAGTGTAGTAATAGTACACTCGGCGTCACAAAAATCGCACCTTTTAAAAAAGCAACTTCAAAATAATTTTACTCAAACTTTGTGAATTGTAAGGATATGATTGTAGGATATCATTGGAAAGGTAATTCAATTGCCTATTAGAAAATAAAAAACATGTGTATGCATTTTAATTCTTTAATAACAAAAAACTTAAAACATGACAAAGTGACAAAAAATAAAATTAATAACATCATAAAAAATTACAAATAAGGCCTTAAAATCTAGTGTTTCCACCCCTTGCTGTGATGGTAGCTTCCAGCCGATCCTTCATGGAGCTCACGAGGGTCACCATTCTTGCTTGGGGTATGTTGTCCCATTCGTCTTTCACGGCATCCTGGAGCTCTTGTAGAGTGGTGGGAGCAGGATCTCGTGCTCGTACGTGCCTCTTTACATCGTCCCAGAGATGCTCGATCGGGTTCAGGTCTGGACTTCGTGCTGGCCACTGCACAACAGGGATCTCAACCTCTTCCAAATAGTCCCGCACAGCAAACGCAGTGTGGCAACGGGCGTTATCATGCATTAACATGAACCCATCGCCAACAAAACCAGCATACGGAACCACATGGTCTTGTAAGATCTCCGTTATGTACCGCCGAGCATTCAGCGACCCTTGCCCGCGACCACCACCAGTCCGAGAGACGCACACAAGCTCCGTTTTCCCTTCGACGGATATGCCACCCCAGAACATACAGGAACCATCTCGGTATTCGAAGGATTCCTCTATGCAAGCCTGGGCAAATTGCTCTCCTCGTCTTCGGTATACTCTTCTGCGTCTGTCGTTGCAGAAAAGACATACTCGTGTCTCATCGGTGAAGAGAACGGCTTTCCACTGTTCACTCGTCCAGTTGACATGCTCCTGGGCAAATCGTAACCGCTCTCTTCGATGCTGCACGGTCAATTTTGGGCCCCTAGCAGGTCTGTGAGCTCTCAATTCCTTTTCTTTCAGTCTTCTTCTAATCGTAGAAACACCCACAGACGTTCTGCAAGCTGATCGGAGCTCTTGTTGCAACTCAACAGCATTGCTGAAGCGGTGCCGCAAGGATGTGGAAACAACGAAGCGGTCGTCTCTTTCTGACGTGCAGCGTTTTCTTCGGGATCCACGTCTTCGAGTATAGCCACCAGTCTCAAGGAACCGTTGGTATATTCGTCGAACTGAGAATCGGCTAAGGTTCAACTGTCGGGCAACGTCAACCTGTCGCAGTCCTGATTGCAATAGCGCAATGATTTGAGCGGCTTTATCAGGGGTTGTATCCATCTTCAGGTACTGTTCTCTTGCGTATGTTGTTCCGGTGTGTTCACTCTGAAGTCTGAGTAGCGACTGACCCATTTTTTACCTTTACATGAGCTTTTATACCATTATAAGGTAGCACAAGTAGTGCTCCTTAAGTGAGCATTTTTTTAAACATTTTTTTGATTGGTCCCTGGTTAGAAATGGTAATTGTTTTTTTAATGATACAGGTAATTAATATAAAGGTATTGAAGTGCACTTTAGAATGATATATTTTTTTCATACGTAGTACTTATGTGCTAGATTCTAGGAGCGATTTACTGAAAAAAACATAGAGGTGCGATTTTTGTGACGCCGAGTTTATAAGGGTTCCCTTTTTTCCTTTCCTCGTATGGAACCCTAAAAATATTAAAAGTAACCGTGAAGTTGAAGTTTTAACTCAGAAGTCAAAAGAAAAGACGGTCTTAATATCCAAGAGTAATTTGATACGGGTAATAAACTTAGTCAAGAGATAAAAACAAAAAGGGTCATTAGGAGAATATGTTTAACTTTATGTAGAGACAAGATGTTTAAATGAAACAGTTAGTAAAAGTGTTTTCTAAGTTATTTTATTTATAAGGGGTTTAGCATAATTTAGTTAGAGAATGTATTTTTATTAATTTGGTATAAAGATTTATGTTCGTACTTAAGTAATGAAAATATTGTAGGTATTTAGTGTCACATAGTTGTAAAGTTCTATTTATTAAGGTACTAGGCAACGTTGCTAAGTGGTACGGATGGTGCTACGACTGTGCATCTAGATCAAGACACAATAATCTTCCCCCCAAACTCACCACCACTGCACTAACGCGACGCGCCAAGCGAGCTGCTGCAAGCAGTTTACGATGTGAGTCCGCCATGTTTCAAGTTCATGAATAGGAACCCTGAATGGGTTCTAAAATAGTCGGGCAAAATTCCGATTAAAATAACGTGAATATAGCCAATTAAATATATATTTAATAACCATCATGACTCACGAAAGTTAAAAGTAAAAAAATCTTTTAATTAGTCTAATATGTCGGCCGGTATGTAGTAACATAAACATAGGGAAAAAATTAATAGCCATCCCATGATGACATAATAAACATATTTAAACATATTTGATTTGTTTGCAGGAGTTTATCTAATGTACCTGAAGAACCTCATTCAGTTTCAGAATTGTTTTTGAGTTGAGATCTAAAGATAAAGATTGAAATACGAGTGCTGCAATAACGTCATACAATTTTATTAAAGATTAGGTAGATGCTTTCATTCTTAATCTGAAATATATTACAAGTTAAAAGAGATGTTTTAAAAATATGTAAGGAAGGTTTAGAAATGCAGCATGGTAACAAACAATTATTAATATTAAAAAAGGTTTTAAGTTAAGAAAAAAAGTTTTGAGAAACTTAAAGTTCCAAGTCTTAATTGGTCTTTTCTCAAAAAATTATACATATAGAAATATATAATATATAATATATAAGAAAAAGATTAAGTGGCCATTATTTAGTATTTCACTCGTTTTAAAATTCTGCTTTATATTGACCACAAATTCTATTAGAATTCTACCTTTATGCGTTTGAAGTGACTCTTCCACTTTAAAATAATTTAGTAAGACATGGCAAAGTAACTGAATAGCTTTTGTAACATTTGTGAAGGGAGAAGGCAGGAATACCGTTACAGTTTTTAGTAGGGTGTAGTTTGGACCTCTATATATCTTTCTATATGGATAGTATTATTATGCAATGTTGGGTATTGGCAATCATACTGCAAGCGATTGGTTTCCTATTGTAACATGAAAGCATAGAAAAGAAGAAGAAAGAAAGAATGACCTTTAACATACAATCTGTGAAATTTGTTAAAGAAAACGTTTGGGTTTGGGTTCGGGTTTTTTGAGAAAAATGTAATAAATGTAGCCTCTGTATGTTTTTTCATAATTATAGAATAAAAATATAATGATTAATTTGGCATGAACAAAAAAAATTTTGAAGGATTTTTTTTATTATATTTTACCTTAAATTACAATATATTTTATATCATTTCCTTAAAGCAGTCTGCCAACTCTTATTTTGAAATTAATTACCTACTTTACGAGATAAAAAAATAAGTAAAATCGCTATTAACAGATTTCGAAAAGATTCAATGTTCGATTGTATTGAATGTACTTTATTTGTATCATATGAATTGTGAAATTGATTTTGAAAATTCTTTTTATTGAAAATATTTTTGCTGCTCACTTTTTATTCCCATTCATAACTACTTGTTAAAATGAAATTAAAACTAAACGTAAATATATCGTAACGTTCTGTAGTTTAATTCAATAGTTTATTACATATTTTTGATGAACATAATAATAAATAAACAAGCTTGATTAATGAAGCTTATTTGTTAGTCGCAATCTGTGCACATTAATTTATTGAAACCGAAGTATTAAAGCAATAGTATGAACGTTTGGTCCATTTTGTGGAGTTCATTTTCATAACTCTAATTTGAAGCTATCCTAACCTGCTCTCTTTTACTATTTTTATTATGGAGATAACATAAATAAATTACAAAATAAAAAAGGTAAAATTTAAAAAAATATTCTCATCACATTTTATGTATAGTGCAGGAATTATGTGAATAGCGTTATGATGAATGTTCAAAATTGCAAGAAAAATGACTGGTTATTATTAGGCGGCCTTTCTTCTCAATATCTCACCGTTTATGGTTATCTCGGCTCATGCCGAGTAACGAAATGATAAACCGAGACAAACAAATTGAACAATTGAACAAAAACAATTGAAAACAAATATTTATGTGCTAGTTGAATTAATCTATTTGCGACAAATCAATGGAACCAGAGATAATTTTTTTTTAAATTAAAATAACGCGTTTAAGGTATATTAAATTTCAGCATACAAAAAATACATCATAATTAAAGCTTTCGAACTGTATTTCAAAAATTTAGTCTCTTAATTTTTTTCAGAATATATTTTTTTATATCATGAACATAGTAACGCAAACGAAAAAAATCCTTTAATGAACTTCATGCCTATTATTTGCTCGCTCTTATACTACAAAAAAAATTAAAAATTGTAGACTATAAAGTCTAGGATACCCGAAAAGCTTATGCTTTTTTATATGACAAAATTGCCAAACCAGAAAGTTATGATTTTAAATCATTTAAGAACTTTTGGTAAATTCACATATTATATAATTTTAGAACTAATCGATGTCTATTTAAATTTAATACTCTTGGTTTTTTTTTTTTTTAGTAATTTTTTTTAGTAATCACCTAATGCTATAGATATGCTTATTCATTACTTAAGTAGAATTTTTTAACAAAGAAGTACGTTTTTTCCATTTTTTTTAAGATACAAAGCTTATTGCACAAAACCAATTTCTTCAAATACTCTACGCAAAGTCGCAGCTTGCCGACAAAGAGGATGTTTCTGAATGCAGGTACTTCCACAAGTTTGTTTTGCCTTGACCAAATTTAGTCACATTAGAACTCTCTTACTGCAAAGAATCACCAATGACAGTCTTTCTTTTCTTTAAAACACTTTATGGAACTTCTCACAAACACACTAAACTGTTTACTGTTTACACTCTTTACTGTCTTTACTTTATAATACTACTAGTATTTGCCCGCGGCTTTGCAAGCCTTAAAATCGTAGTAAAACAATCAAACGACCATTATTAAAGTAAACTTTTCTTATGTTGTTAACATACCAGACCGTCATGTATGTTAATAAAAACTCTTTTTCGCCTTAGGTTAACAGGGAGAGATCTCTTAAAAAGATAAGTTAAGTCATTTTACACTTTTTTTTCAATGTTTATTATTAATAAATATAAAAATAAATAAAATAAAACAATTCCCTTTTCCCCTTTATTTTGTATTGGCTTCTATATGAATGTGTGGAAAAAGGAACATCATCTACTGAACTTCAGGTTCTCAGTAAGAATTTCCACTGACGTAATTTGTTTTATTTTAATACTTTAGGTACACATTGTCAATTCGCTTTTAGTATGTTTAATCCGACTTTAAATTACAAAGAGTCTATTGCATTTTGTATTTAGTTTGGTATTTATATAATACTACGTCTTAACACCATATTTATAAGAAAAATATATATAATATATAATCGCTTCAGGCTCAAAATGAACCTAAATTATAAGAAGTATAATTTATTAAATTTAAAATGGCTGGACCAAGAATGAGATATGTAATATAATTCATTTATTTCTATTTTATTATTAAATAACATATAATTTTAATAAAATAAACTCCTCTTCTTCATATGACAATAAACGTCAGTATTTAACAGGTTTTTACAAAATAAAAGGTTTTAGGCTTGCATTAAACGCTTTAGGGATCTTTGGAATAATACATTTCGCAGAAAGATTTGCTGCGTTCTTCTTGTACAATATATTGTTCTTGTTAGAAAATAAGTTTTTGTATCAACACACTTATACTTTATTCTTAATACATTACACAATTTACCTTTTTTATTTGTAAATTAAACAATTCACTACATTATATACTATAAAGGAGTTCTAAATTGTGTTATATAAAAGTAAGTTTGAAGTACAAATCATAACTAAAGACTGTTAAAAATATACAGAAATAAAAAAAAAACACAGTAAGAGAATAACAAGCACAATGTATTTTGATTCAACTTCTATTTTCAAAAAAATATAATAATCGTAGAATATCGTAACATGCACTGACTGGTATTGGGAGTCAAATTATAGATAAATATGTTAATATAGTTGCCACTTCCATAAACATTTATGAGAATAGTTTACTGAATCAATTTATTTTCAGAGGGAATCTAGCAATTACCTTTACTTACCCATTGCTGCTCTTCAAATTTTTTTTATAGAATTTTAAACAAAACACTTGTTTTTTTTTAAAGTCTTTGCTGAAATCGCTATTTTATATTTTTCATTTATCATAAGAAGTCTTCTATTTATTTTGTAACTTACTTCCATGCTGCTAAGTTATTGAGCTACTTTATAACTAAATCCTAAAAAGTGGAAACGAATTCAAGGGTTAGTTTTATCTGTTGAAGGATCTGAATAATTGTCTAGTAATCTTTAAGATGTTTATTTATCTTTACTAATGAGCTTCAAAATATTGAAAATTAGATAATCTCAAGTTAATGCCGCTTATAAATCACTGGGTCTTACCCTCACAATAAAATTTATATAAGGAATTCAAAACCATATTAAATACAATAATGCTAGGTAAATAGTTAAGTACGTATTTATAAAATTAAACTTAACCTTAACTCGTAATTTTAATATAAAATATTTAACATTTAAATGAAATTTTGAAAAAGTTATTGTAATGTGTTTGTTTGCCGTGTCTATTGTTTTATTTGTTTGCTTATGGATCAAGCAACAAATGTTATACTAATTTTAAAATATGGAACAATGAAGAGCAAAATTTTAAACTCATAAAATTCACTTGAATTGACAAACTTATATTATAATATTTTTTTAAATAAAATGATTTTAAATTTTGTCATACAAAATTTGTCAATATTTTATTACAACCCTGAACCAGCTATATTCAATATTATTAAATGATAGAGAAAAGGTAAAATATTTGTAAAATCTTCAATAAATTAGCTCATGGCCATTGCCGTTGGCAAATATTTTCCCAAACCATCCCTTTTTGAGTAGGTATCGTCGTCACTTCAAAACTAAATCTCAAAGTGTAATAGAGAATAGTTTTAATGTTACCTTTGATGAAGGTTTCAAAGGACAGAATTGTTGAAGCTGTATTTTACTAAACTGCCACTAGAAATAACCTAGCCATTGCCAATTATTTCTTATGATAGCAGTAGTCTGAACACAAGGAGGATAAATCACCGGATTATTGATCAAATATCGCACTACATCTGCAAAGCGTCAAGCTTATTTTCTAGCAGCCTTTTTATATAATAAAATGAACAAAAAAAATATGCATACACAGGCTTAACCGCCACGATTGTCGTTTAGCACTGCTGGCCTGGCTACAAGGGCTAGACTATCCAGAAATTGAAAATCTCCTTATAATAGCAAAGTAACTTTTATTATTAATACTATATTATGATATTATTATTTCATTATTCATATTTTTAATTTATTTATTTGTACAGATTTAAATTAAATTAAATTTAAATTAAATTAATTTTAAATTTAAATTAAATTAAATTAATAATTTAATTTATTTAATTAAATTAAATTATTAATTTCATTTAATTTTAATTTAATATACATTGGTCTGATTCTATTTAATTGGATTTATTATTATTACTATTTTTTATTTTTTTTTACACATTCCATATAAATATATATTTTAAATAACTTTAAGCTAGCATAGTTTTTAGTAAATTAATCTTAAATAACATAACACATAGTTTCAATAAATAAAATAATATTATTTTGTTAATTGTTAAAATTGCACGGGGATTGTGACTACAAATCTATTATTGTGTACATGGGGTTAATATAAACAAATAAATTACCTACAATACAGGTTTATTCTTAGTGTAGGTAATTTTATATTGCTTTTTGTTTTTGTAACTATTTTTGTACCCTATTTTTTTAATATTTTAGTTGTACCTATTGAATCTTTTTGGAAATATATTATTATTATTATTATTATATTAAAAAAAATATAAAAAAAATAAAAATAAGTATAACAAAAATTAGTATTTATAATCAATTGTGTGTCCAATAAAATATATACAATAATGATTCAGACAAAAATAATGTATCCCACATTACAAAAGTATAATAATAGAATCTAACGAATACATCGGCAGCATACAATAAAATCCGCGAAGGGACAGATATTTCTCATATATAATATCGAAGATAAGCGGAAGTTATACACGACACATGCGCTGTCACATAAAATATGACGCACATAGTTTATTGTCATTTTTGTAATATATCTATGTATATTGTGAACTCTTACCGGATAACTGGGTAAGGTGAAGTATATTTTATAAGTCTGTATCCTTCTTAAAATAAATATTATATACAAACCTTTGGATATAATAAAATAAATCAATTATAAGGACTTTTATTACGTCACTGCAGATAAATGAGAGGTCATTCAGATACCTCCTAAACCTACAAAATATAAAGTAATGGGTCTTCACTTATTTATATATAGTTCTATAATTATAAAGATTTTAACTAAGGTATATTTTTTCGAGTTTATTTTTGACACATGAAACATAATGGTAGAGAAAGGAATAGAAGATTTGAAATGTAAACTGTTTTTAAACGTCAATGTAGGTAGTTTTACTCAAGAACCAATTTTGAAATTGAAATTCCAAAATATTTGTTTTAAAATTTGTGTCTAAAATTTAGTTAATAAATAACTATTTCTTTGTAAAATAAGTGTTTGTTACTGGTAGTGCTAAACCTCAAAAATTTCCAGACTTTGCAATCAAAAGATGTATGTTTGTAAGATATTTTATATGTAAATTACAATGACATACTGTGTATATTTAGGTACCATTTTACCGGCATTATTAAAGCTCTAAACAATCTTTTTTATATTCGTGGTAGAAATGAGTACTTACATGAGAATATATTTAAATTTTGTAATGCGCTGACTGGTACAAGAAAGATTATACCTATTTGTAATATTAATATAAAACGTTTATAATCCTGTTAGCTTCATTTCGTCACCTCTCTGCTGAAGAAATCTTTCTTAAACGATCTTTCATTTTAAACGTTGATGAAAATATAGCTATATTAATTAATTACAAAAACCTATATAAAGGGGTATTTTTACGCCCATATTGGAAGCAGCTGTGATGTAAAAATAAAATAATAATGCTATAACAAAAAAGCATATAAACGTAATATCATATTTTAGGATTTTCCCACCCTTGTAACCGCATTTAATCAAAAGCCGGTAAGTTTTTCAAATAAGCTGGCATACAAGTAGAACATTATTTTTAGTCTTCAATAATGACTATTTGTTATACTTGAAAATCTACGGTGATTAATTTGCAGCGACGATATTATATCAGCGGTTAATTATAATGTAGCTGAAAACCAAAATATTTGCCTAATCTATTATATAGCTTAAAACAAAAAAATATATAATAATAAATATATATATATATGTATATATATATATATATATATATATATATATATATATATATATATATATATATATATATATATATATATATATATATATATATATAATAATGCATTCAACTTGGTAAAGCATTAAACTTAGCAATTTATAAATTAAAGCTTTCATATTTTTTTTTTAATAAGCTGTTGCAAAATGCAAGAGTGTTGAAATTAAATATTTAAAAATATAATAATTAAATATATTATTTCGTATGTACAGGGTGTAGTAGATATGTCTGTTATGAGTCGTAGGGCTGTTATGTTTGTAGAAATAACAATGTCGAAATCTCAAGGGGGTAGTGGATAGCATTTAGGTGATATATTGGTATAAAATATGTTGGAAGTTAATGATGACCAATTTCGGTGTTATGTTTTACACATTCAAAATAACGCTATTTTTACCGGATGAAGCTCACATGTAAATAGAATAACATTTTTATACTAAAATTTTAAAATATATCCTGACGTTTTGATTACTTTACAGCAGTCGTGTTCACGGGAAGACGAAATGTAGATGTAAAATAATATTTAACGTCACCGCAAAACTCACACTAAAAAAATACCTTTCTTAATGATTAATCCAAACGAGTTTTTTTTTATTAAATATAAATAGGTTGAATTCAATTAGGTTACTGAATTATCTCCATTTATGAAAATGGGGGAGGAAAGCTGCTCGCGTCCGTAGGATTTACCATCTTTTTCTAGACCCACCCTACACGTCTCCCCTGGGTGGTGCAAAACGAGCAGCAACGCCGAGTCTCGGGCGGCGGTTACTAACCCGACTATACAAGGCCATTGCCTGCAGACAACAGAGAGGTAGGAAATGACCTTCTCGACCCGTAAACAACTAGGAAATTACTCAACAACGGGGACCTTGGCTTAACTGCCCGGGTCACGAGGAAGAAAACCTCTTCAAAAATTACCCAAATCCAATGGTGGGAAACGTGCCAAATGGATGCATTGCTGTATGGATGAACAGCATTAGCGCCAACCTCTACGGACCTGGCAAACGTAGTTGCAATCTGCCTTCTTAGGGAATGGCGTCACCCCTAAGTGACCTGTTATATCGTCCAATTCTCGTGGGAACAGTATGAATGAGAAACAAAAAAATAAAATTTACAAAACCCCTATTATGATCCAACAAACCCTACATAAGAACATGTTCACCAGAGCACGTGTTAGATATTATAAGATTCTACAATTAAAAACCACTGAATTAATATAGTATAAATTATTTAATCGAGCTACTTCATATTATTAATATGATAATATATTTCAATGCATTATTTGGATAAGTAAAGAAAAGAAAGAGCTAAACAAATATATCATTTAATATAACAAAATGACTCCCGGTACATGAATATAATAAATACAGTAATATAGTTATTACTGTGTAATTATTTAGACACATTTACCTATAACTCAATACGGTGAAATACCCACAATAGTTATTACACATATTATAAACAATATAAGTATAAGAATCACTTATCTTGCCCATTCTCCAATACAGATTACCTTTAATAGAGGCTTACAGCCATATTTATAACATAACAACATCGATAGCAGCGCCAACGGCAGCTTCTGGAGATAAGTCATATTCACCACTTTAAACATCATTAAATATCATATCATAACAACAATATAATAGTACATAACCATTTTAAATGCCTAGGCATATTTATAACAATCTTATATCTTTCACACACATGGCTTACCTAATAAGATATGTAAATACAACATTTAATATCTTAAGGCTACTTCCGATAGCTCGTCAAATCAATATCCTTTACTACTTTTATAACATACAAGTAATAACAATGATATATAGTTCTAAATTCGTAAATCTAATTGTAACAACAATATTTATTGTTAATGTTATTATGTAGGTAAATAAATAATTACATATTTATATTACCTACAAACCAAATTACTATATAATAACAATCTTATATGTAGCAATACTACAATAATATAACACACGCAGCAACTCTGTCGGTGCTATACCAAAAGATGTTAGTACTCATGACACAACATTGGATATAGAAAACAAAAATGAAACTAAAGGAGATAAGATAATCTGGCAACAAGATCGAATACCTCCAGCGAAAAGAAAAAGAACGGAAACTAGCTCACCGCTGACAGAAAATGAAAAGAAAAAGTCAAACGCTATTGTATATACAATACCTACTCAAAATCACTTTGAAATACTTGGCGATAAAGAGGATATAGAATTAGAAAAGCCGCCTAAACCGGAACCCATCTTTGTCACTGGTGTTCTGGACATCACTTCCCTTAAAAAGTTACTACTAAAAATAACAACAGAAGAAAACTATACCATGACCACACTGAGGTCAGGACACATCGTGAAAATAATGCCAATTAACATAGAGGTATATAAATCAATAAGAGACAGATTTATTGCTGATAACATCAGTCATTACACCTACAAGTTAAAGTGTGAAAGACCTTATAGAGTCGTACTGCGAGGCCTTCACGTAATATATACGTGAAGAGGATACATCAGAAATCTCAGGGGCACTGAAACAACATGGACATGAAGTTAGACAAGTAGTCAATGTACGTCACCGAATCTCAAAAGAACCTCTACCCATATTTTATGTAGATCTTGAGCCAAAACCAAACAACAAAGATATCTTTAAATTAAAAAGTTTAAATCATATGAAAGTTACTATTGAAGCACCTTACAAAAAAAAAGAGATACTACAATGTAAAAGGTGCCAAAGGTTCGGACATTCCAAAAACCAATGCTACAGACCATTTAGATGTGTCAAATGTGGATCTGACCATCCGACCACTAGCTGCACCAAAACTAGAAATACAGAAGCTACTTGTGCCAATTGCCAAGCAAAACACCCCGCTAATTACCGAGGCTGCATGAAATACAAACAATATAAGGAACGCATACTGAAAATACAACCAAAAATTCTACCTAACAAACAACCCAAACTAACTGCCGAAGAGGACAAACAACAACCGAGAAAATCCAACGTTCACAACAAGGGTACCATAACCTATGCTGAAGTGACAAAAAACAAAACGGGCAACATGTATAGTCCTCTCGAAACTCAACACCTCACTGACATCCTAGAACAAATGTTCAACAGATTATAAACCATGATGCTCAACATGGTAGACAACATGATGGATCGCTTTGTCCAGTTAGTAAGCAGCCAAATGAAAATTCAATCCCAACCTTAGAATAATCACTTGGAACGCCAACGGATTGGTCGCACGACGACTGGAGCTAGAATTTTTCCTAAACACTGAAAAAATTGACGTGATACTATGATCAGAAACCAGGTTTACGAACAAAAGCTTCTTCTCAATCAGAGGGTATGCAACTTACTACACTAACCACCCATCAGGAAATGCGCACGGAGGCACGGCAATACTCATAAAAACTCATATAAAACACCATCCACTTGAACCTTTCGTAACAAAAAAAATACAAGCTACAGCAATTAAAATTAATGATGTGAATTCGGATATCACTCTCGCTGCAGTCTACTGTCCTCCAAAACATCAAATATCAAGGGAAGACTTTAAAAAGTTTTTCACCACACTCGGCAATCGCTTTATAAGTGGAGGTGACTGGAACGCAAAACATAATTTTTGGGGCTCCAGGTTAATCACGACCCGAGGTAGACAACTCTATCAAGCTGTAGAAGATCTTAACCTCGATTGTATATCCACCGGCGAACCCACCTACTGGCCGACTGATCCTCAAAAAAATCCTGATTTGATGGACTTCTTTATCTCCAAAAATATCGCACTCAGTAATATTGGTATTGAATCCAATTTCGACATGACCTCAGACCACTCTGCTGTGCTTCTTAATGTACATAGTAAGATCATATTAACAGAAGTACCATATAAAATCTACAGTAAACACACAGACTGGGGAAAATATCAAGATATCATTACCACAGAGACGCAGCTCAACATATCCCTAAAGGCAACCGATGAGATAGAGCAGGCTATAGAAGGACTAAATTATCTAATCTATGATGCAGCGATCAGATCCACACCCGAAACAGAAACAGAAAGAACTGAAACAGGAAATTGGAAACCTCCAAGAAGAAAAGTGCCCGGGCTACGATCGAATTGACGCTACCCTACTAAAACATCTGCCAAAGAAAGGAGTCCTGGCTATACTTGCTATTTTTAATGCATGTCTAAGACTTTCTTACTATCCCAGCCAATGGAAAATCGCACAGGTAGTGATGATTTTGAAGCCAGGTAAACCAGCTCAAGAAGCGTCTTCGTACAGACCGATAAGCCTTCTTCCCGTTATAGGAAAGTTAATGGAAAAAATGATATTGAATAGAATGCAGGAACACCTAAGAGAAGTAATACCAAGTCACCAGTTCGGATTTAGAGAAGGCCATGGAACTATTGAGCAAGTGCACCGGTTAGTAGACGTCATAGGCAGGGCACTGGAAAACAAACAATACTGCTGCGCAATTTTCTTGGATATCAGCCAGGCATTCGACAGGGTATGGCATAAAGGGCTACTCTATAAAATCAAAAACATGCTACCACACTCCTTTTTTCCAATTCTAAACTCTTACTTAGAGAAAAGATGCTGTAGTGAGAACAAATTTCGACACGTCACAAATGTACGAGATCAATTCAGGTGTTCCACAGGGTAGTATTTTGGGACCAGTCCTCTATCTTATCTTCACAGCGGATCTACCCATCGCTAGCTACACCACCACAGCAACATACGCAGATGATACCGCAGTCCTCTCGGTTCATGAAAATCATGATACTGCAGCTGAAAATCTCCAATCACATCTGACCCTTATCGAAGCATGGTTTGATCTATGGCGCATTAAAGTCAACACAGACAAGTCAGTCCAGGTTACATTTGCACTCAGAAGGAAAACCTGTCCACCTGTGAAACTATACAATAAAGACGTCCCTCAACAAGAAGACGCCAAATACCTAGGTATGCATCTAGATCGCCGTCTTACCTGGCGCAAACACATCTGGACTAAAAGGAAACAATTAGACCTCAAACTCCGCAACATGTACTGGCTCATCGGACGTAAATCACAGCTGACAGACGCCAGTAATATGATCACATACAAATCCATACTGAAGCCCGTATGGACATACGGCATTCAGCTCTGGGGTTCAGCTAGCTACAGCAATATTGAAATACTGGAAAGATTTCAGAGCAAAACAATGCGAGCTATGTACAATATACCACAAAACATATGCAATAAATATGTGAACTTAGACTTCAACTTGCGAACAGTTAAACAAGAGATTGAATCTTACAGTAGGAATTATCAGGCAAAATTGGACCAACATACAAACATATTAGCTGCTGACTTACGGAGAGAAGGCAGTTTAAAATATACTCGCCTTAAGAGAAATAGCATAGTGGATCTTGAGTTAAGATTTGCAGACAAATGATGAGGACTGGCATCACTGGATGCAGAACTCAGCTAAAGACAATTTGACGAGGGAAACCTGACAAATGACTAGATTATTGTTTGAAGAAACAGATTGCTAAGTAGCAGGATACAAAAAAAAAAAAAAAAAAAAAACTATGAAAATAATTCAATCAAATATCTTTTTAAAAATGCAACAAGTCTTAGAGAAGATGCTTCTTAGCATTCAATGGATTCATCGTGCAGGCTTCGGACCCATCGCGTCGCAAGAAGATAAGTGCAAACTATGTCTGGTACTTGCGACCCAGGTGTAGGTTTAGGGGGCTCCTTCATGATGCGCAAACACGCTCGCTTTCATTTTCTCCACTCCTATCCCTACCTAACCAAATTTGGAAAGAACATTTCTAGAAATGAACCGATGCTAGTTCTAAAAAGGCCAAGGTCCTTAAATAAGTTATTGAGAGATTTTGCTGTTATATCTCTCGCTCTCTCTTCTACCGCGTACAAAATAACTATAAATTTATTCCTGGACAGTTCGTTGGTCAGTTCGTAAAACTTATTAAGCTTAAAAGTGTGATCCCTGGGAATGTTTGTTTCCTAGGGCACAGTGAGCTCTGCAAATATCACGCTCCTTAGATGTTCAAAAGTTACCATTTAGGTTTGTGTTTTCTGATATTATAATATTTAAATTGTAGTAAATGTTATCATTAGTTATAGTTATTGAATTGTTATGCCCATTTGTGGCGACTTACTCGTAGCTGAAGGCAATCAGCTGCAGCTGCTGAATCTGGAACAATACATGTTACATATCTCACTAAGAATTATAAAGTCTTAATTTAAACACACTTCTTGTTTTGCTTTAGTGATACACAGTTTATACATTCTTTTTTATTATAAATAAATACTGTTATTTAATTTACGATACCACCAAAGCACGATAATGATCGAGGTGCGATAATGATTTTTATTTCCACGTTTATTTTGATTTTATAAACATTTAACATTAAAATTATAAACATTAAGCATAGCTTATGAAATATTTTAGATACACTTAATGATTCTGATATGAATACTTATAGTTCTAATACTAAAGCCAGACTAAAAGGTGGACCTATTTACTATTAATAAGTATATAATGAATGGTAAATGGTTTTTATTCTAGTTTTTCAACAAAGAATTAACTAAAAAACAAATTTAATAAACCTTATTAAAATACATTGGGGGTCAAGAGTTACTACTACATGAAAAAAATATTAAATGATTTCATTGATTTTCTTAGTTATTAGTAATATAAAGGTTTAATGTTATTTTTGAGTATGAGTATTTTAAAATATACTATAGAAAAAAACGTAAAAATGTACCGAAGCTCCGAAAGAGACATATGGAAAATTAAAAAAAATCATATTTAAATAAAAAATCTTTACACTATAAATTAATTATGTAAAGTAATTGAATCGAATTATAATCATTACGTTCACTTGATTATGTTTGAGTAACTAATCGAAACACTAAATTTATCTGTTTAGATAGCGCGTAATTAATAATCCTCATTAATTTTCGTCTATCTAAAGGTTGCTTAGTTTGTGTACATAGTTAAGGAATTAAATGTTTTTTATCATTGTGGTTGCATAACCTGGTTGTAGCTTTTAATCTAGAGCTCATATGGAGACCGTAGTAATTATAATATTGGTCGATCCTAAATAACCTACATACTATAAATATATTAAAAACAAAATTTATACATTTTGTTATAACGAAATCAATATTATTACTCGTTTTTTCTCAATAAGTTTCAATAGTCCAACAAGCATCTGAACAAAAAGACGATTAAATTAAACATAGTCGTATGACTTATTATTATCTATTGTTTTCTTGTAACAAAAACATGACAGGCATTTGATCTTTTCTTCGATAAATAATATACGCTAGGAGATTAGTTTAGATCTTACTTTTAAGTATTCACTATTATATCAAGTTAGTATTTACTTAAGGAGCTTTCTATGAAAATCGATGTGCTGTTTTAGTGACAATGTAACCTTCGAGCGTCGTAAACGTTTGAGGATATGACAAGAAGATAAATATTTTGTACCTATAAATGTATTGTTATTATTTATTATTTAATATTTACACGATATATAACATATGAACACAACACTTTTATGTTCTTATAAATAATATAATAATATAATGATTAATTTCTATCATTTACATACTTATTATTAACTAACATAAATACAAAATACGAATCCCAAAAGGTAGTGCGGTCTTTGATACATTACAATAAAATTGAGACTATTCAAAGTTAAGAATCTAAAATTTATAATAAATATGAAACTACACAAAATGAAACTTGACGTGAATTATACACAGTTCAGAATGAACATCTATCCAGAATAAATATTTTCTGAGAAAAAAATACTTATATTATACAAGTAATATTTAAAGTGTCACATATTATTTGTAGACATATATATGTCTACAAATAATATAATTATAATGCCATATTGTGTATATACACAATAAGAGGCTATTATTGAATCTATCATATAAGCCAGTTTATTTCATAATAGGAAAACTCAATGCAGCTTGCAATTATCGTAAAGTGGTCGCCAGTGTGATATCTGTTACCTATAATGGAGGTATATCACTTTAATCGTTCTGTGGAGAATTGTAATAGCAGCACGTACCTAGCAAGTATTCTGAACTAACACTTTTAATATAAATTATATCGTATAGTAAATATTTTGATGCATCTAATAATATTACATTCCTTAGTAATATTACACTTAGAGAAACTAACATGTATATTAAAAATAAGATCTCGTGTTAGTTACGCTATTTATAAGACAAGAAAAGTTTCACGGACTTGAGTTCGGTTGGTTAAGTTCTAACAGTTGTAAAGTGCGCGTAAAACCATCTTTCAGTACAGGATCATACTACAATTAAACATCTGTTTAATAAATTGAACAAATTTATGTTTATGTCTGTGTATTAAACACAAAAATACAACTAATGTTATAGTATAAAAGATTTGTTAGAAAATATCTATAAACATTTATAGCCATGTTAAGCTTATTTAAATTTATATAAGCTTAACATGGCTATACATGTTTATAGATATTTTTAAACATTAATTTCGGTAGTGGCATCTTTTCAATGTTTATCTATACCTACTGCAAAGTTAGAAACATTGGTTAGGATTTTCGAAAGAAACCTAATAGATGTCACCACCGTCCCGATAAAGACGATCACATATAGAATGCTTAATTCATCGAGACGGACAGCGATACGGTAGCTCAGTTGGTAGAGCGACGGAACGGTTTCCCAGTAGTCGCGGGATCGAATCCCTGCCCGTATCGGTTTATTTTTCATTCTATATTTATATAAAAGTATAAAAGATTTGTTAAAATCTTTTTTGAAGTGTTTGTTCGATTAGCATAAACATGTTAAGCCATGTTTATCTTATTGAAAACTAAAATAAATATAGAATAAAAAATCAATGAGAGGAGATGAAATCAACGAGTGATCATTTTATCATCATCATCATTTTATAATAAAAATTTCAATTCCAATTAAACAATTACGCAAACCTTTGTCCTTTTCCTTATTATGTTCCTGCTCCTCAAAGGTTGTAATATATGAAAAATATCTATGTCTTGCAAATTGACAGTAAAAATTTTAATATGTTGAGACTAGACTAAGATTAGAACGTTTCATATTACCAAATCATTTTACGTTGTTATATATAACCATAAATCTCTGGTAAATGAACTAAATTGTCTAATAAATTTTGCTTTAAATGTTAGTTTTGACTTTTCACCAAATAATCTTCTGCACTTTTCAGAGTCTAAAACTATTAAATGATTATCGCGGTTTCTTTGCATATATGTATTCCTTATGAATTCTTATGGGTCCTTACTCTCATAAGTTAATTATATACAATAAACAAATATATAAAAGAAAAACCGTTAAATTTATAACAAAATATTTCAGTACTTACGTTGTTTTTAATTATACTTAATATTTTAAAGTGGGAGGTATTAACGAGGTGGTCTACTTTATGACTCTACTCGAGAACAAGCCATTTGTAAGATTCTAATTTGAATCTTAATTATTTATAACGTCGTTTAATTGAGGTGATTTTATAAATAAATAAAATCTGCAGTAATTTATTTTAGCTTTTTATTTAGCTTACAACTTGATTTTAATTTTACATCCTATTTTACATTATTCACATACCATTTATTATTTTTAGAGTTCCTTTCTAAAACGGTAAAAACGGAACGCTATTACTAAGACATTGCTGTCCGTTTGTCCGTCTGTCTGTCTCTAGGCTGTTTTTAATGAACCCTAATAATAGCTGAACGGTAGATTTTTTTACAGATGCTGTATTTTAAATAACGCTCTAACAACAAATACTGAATACAAATAGGATAAATATCTAAGGAAGTCCCCCATACCATACCACAAACGTAATTCTTTTGCTCGACTTTAATAACAGCAACAGACAGGCGCTTGAAATATTCACTGAATATTTGGTTATATATCCACTTTAAACTAAATAAATTAATTAAAATTTAATAAATATATAAGGAACTGCCATATAACAAACAAGTGTGATTGTTTTGTATTTTTTTATAAACATTACGGAATCCTTCGTGCGCTAGTTTGACTCGGTTTGGCTGGTTTTTTATTTATTTTACTTTCTTTGGGGTTTATTTACTTTTATATTTCTAAAATGTATATTTTGAACAAAATATTAAGCAATGCTGGATAAAGCGTTGGTTAATATTTTGTGAAAAATATCAGAATGGAATCAGAATTAGAAGTAAAAGAAGAGTCAGTAGTTTTGTTGATACATTTTCAGGCTTTAAATCAAAGTATCTTAGTAATATGATATATCCATTTGTTTACTTTGACGCTATCTACTTTGACGCTTTAAAGTTAGTTTTTAAACAAATACTTTTATTATGTCTAATATTTGATAACGTCAATATGTATTCTAGAGCCGTTGCAGTTACAATGTCTTAAGAAAAACGTTAGTAATCATTTTATTTACAATATTTTGCTAATACTTCAGAAAAGTATAAAATTAGACAATCTACTTCTCATATATTTTTGTATATACTCCTTGGGTATGCTGATTTTGTATTTTGTATATTTTTTTTTAGCAGGACTTTTTATCAACAGGAATAGAAAATTTAAAAAATAGAAACTGTTCACTTCGATATATTTATAATTGCATGCAATTCCTTGAGATTAATACTAAATATAAGGAATTTTTCTGTGAGGTACAGACAAACATTTCGTACTCGTGAAGAAAACAGCATTATACCATATTTTTGTGAAACGCCAATACTAATTTGCTATATTAGTTGCTTTGATAGTATATAACTTATAACATTCTTCAATAAGTAAGGGGGCCCACAAATTCAAAAACCATTCATTTTTCAATTACCATTTCAGAAGTTAGCGCTTTTAAATATACCAAATATCAAAAATCATTCTGTCTCTTTATTATATTATTTTAAAAATATTAAAGAATCGTTTTAATATTAGCGAACATCACAAATGTTTTTAACAATAGTTATAGATATTACTAGTTACAGAAAATATAGTGTACACGGAATATCTTTTAAGTTTTCCAAAGTTTAACATTTTATTTAAAGAGAATCGTTACTATTTTTATTGTTCCTCTGATGATTCTTCTTTTTTTATTTGTACTTTGATATGTACATTTTCAGTAATCCAGAATCTTTTAAAATTCAATTTAATATCTGAAACTGTGCTAAAATAACACTAAATGTAAACTTCAGACCCGTCACGACAACAATGATGTGACAAAAGGCTTTGTTGTAGAAGTCCTTGCTTTGTTATTTTTGTGCATTATTTCGAGAGAACATACTGGAAATTTTAGATTGGATTTCTATTTTTATTCTTTAATGTTTATTACTCAAAATAATAAAATACTTTATTGCCTATATATAAAATATCTATAAACATGTATATCCATGTTAAGCTTATTTAAATTTATATAAATATAGAATGAAAAATAAATCCACATGGGCAGGAATTCGAACCCGCGACCTCAGGGATGCCTTTTATTTCATGTAGGTACCTAAAAAAAATATTAAAAATTTTATATTTAAGATGATTATTATTTTTAACCCCCGACTAAAAAGAGGAGTATTATAAGTTTGACCTGTCGATCTGTTTATCTGTGTATCTATGTATCTGTGTATCTGTGTATATGTGTATCTGTGGCAATGCAGCGGCCAAACGCGTAGACGGATTTATAAAGGAAGATATTAAAATGCAAGTAACTTACCAAGGCAATTAGAGTGATTACGATATCGAATCGTATAGTCTAAGTCCTCAATGATTAACTTCGTAAAATAGACACCATCAACAACGTACGTACAACGATCCTTCGACGCAACGATTTCAATAAGTGAATAATAATAATATTTTTAATCTCTATAGAGGTCTTATTGTATCAGGGGTTTTTTAAAATTTTTATTTAGTTATTACGTGTAAAATTCAAAGTGAATAAATACATATCAAATAAATTGCGTATTAACTCGCTTTGATTACTCGGCCTTAATTTAAATCCTGACTTGAATTTCCACATTTTTCTTCCTTTTAGTTGACTCTGTAGCATAATAGATTTCACTTTATAAAGAACATAATATCGAAAATAATAGACAGGTTAACTCCAGTAGAAGTCATCAAAATATCGCTCGAGGTTCAAACCTCGACTTCCTTTTGATCTGTCATCACTTCTACTAATATTTAATAAACAAGTTTTAGAATATGAAGTATATGGATTATACATGCATAATTCATATGTTAATAAGAAATATAAGTATATAGGAATATATATCCCCTTACAGGCAGTTTCTCTACATCCCAACAACATTTGTTCTACACCTTTTTACAAATCTAGATAAACAACACAAGAAAACGAAACAAAAAAAAATGTTGCTCCTCCTTTTACTTATTATTCTGTATTTTGTAAGAAATACTTAAAAGGTCAACGCTCGGGCGCCATACCGACGCTCAGAGTTAATGCCAGTTCAGAGACAACGAATAATTTTTATATGGGAAAACTTAAATTTTGAAAACTATTAATTTTTAAGTCATAGAACAAATGTTGTTGGTATTGATGTAAAGAGGCTGCTTATAAGAGGTAGTCAACTAATTAAAAATAACCCTGTATATATAAGTTAACAATAATTGTTTTAATATGATAAAAAAAATTCATGGAATTCTGTTTACCATTTCCTAAAACCTAGAAAAATAGAAACTTAATAAACATTAATTGACGTATTATATGAAAAAATATCTATTTTTATGTAAAAAATCAGTAGATCATGAGTTGATGAAATGTTATCATATATATACCTTGCAAAAATCAGTAGATCATGAGTTGATGAAATGTTATCATGTATATACCTTGCACATACAATCAAATTAGTTACAGTAATTAAGGAACCCTAGACTGGTATATAGTACTGCTGTTACAAAACTATATATATATACCAATAACTATTACATACTCCTACAAAGTGACTTGAAATATAAACTAGAAATATCAATGTAACATTAATAACATTTTATTATTTACTTGCAGACGGGCGCTATTATCATAATTGTTTTGCAAAATGCATAAAGGTTCAAACGCTAAATTCAATGAATAGCTCAAAACCGTAAATTCCTAATGTTTAGATGATTTCGAATTAATCTGTATTTTAAGCCACTTGGATTTGATGAGTTTATTATAATGAATATTTATGTTATAAGATAAGCTCAAATAGTTCATTAAAGTTTCTGTTTGAACTTTCATTTTGTACTACATGAATATTAACTAATAATTAACAAGCGGTCTGACAAGCAACGACTTCCTGTAGTGTAAATTATGTAGGTATTTATATTAATTAATAATTTGCTAAACATGGTTTTAAAAGGATTTAAGTCGAGAAAATTTACCTAGTTTAGAAAAGGCTGTACTAACCTATGGTATTAAACAGTAAATATATTCTACGAGTACAAAATCATCTAATATGTACAATTATAAAATGTTGTTAAATGCAATACGTAACACTCACAATTTTATGAATTTGTTCTTCTATTTAAACAAACACTTGTGAAGACGATGACCTCTTTCTGCATTTTATGAACAGACGTTGAGGGTGAAGGGGCGTTTAGTAAATCTTTTTGCAACACGTCTGTATCATAAATAGAGAAAAATACAAACAAAATATGTATGTTAAATCTCAACGCTGCCATGCACATTTATAGCGTATAATTTTTGATATAATAGTACTAAAATTCAGTAATTAGTATACACAATAGGATAATAATATTTCTTAGTAATGTATTATATAATAATAATAATACATTACGAAATAAGATAAGTTGTATAACAATCTAAGTATTTTTTTAAATTCAGAAATTTAAATCAACCGAATGTTTTAAAATATTTATAAACATGTATAGCCATGTTAAGCTTATTTAAATTTATATAAATATAGAGTGAAAAATAAGCCAATATAGGCAGGGATTCAAACTCGCGATTAGTGGGAAACCGTCCCGTCGCTCTACCAACTGAGCTACCGTATCGCTATCCGTCTCGATAAATTAAGTATTCCATATGTGATCGTCTTTATCGGGATGGTAGTGAAATCTATTAGGTGTCTTTCGAAAAGCCTAACCAATGTTTCTAACTTTGCAGTATAGATAATTCGGAATGTTTTCGTGTTTATTCTATCAATTTTTACCTTCATTAGAAATTGATACTTGCACTACGCTCCAATACAAACAATTTAGTATATAAGTGTACAATCGCCTAATTATGTTTCAACAGTAGTTAAAACAATTTATATCCTATGAGATCTATTTACCGCCGAAATGTTTTTGATGCTTGATACCGATTCTTGACCCTCCATTTTTAGTTTTAAAACTATCATACTGGTCATATATAAGATTTTAACTGTGTACAATTATTCAATAATAATAAAAAAATACATATTTTTACAACGTGTCTTCTTTTGTTTTTTCAATTATAAATCAACTAGTTGTTTCCTAGTAATCTCTAATTATTAGGAATTAGATTGGGTATAATATATCTTGAGTATATATTTTTGTGTACTTATATACATAAATAAATCCAAGCAATCAACGAAGCTTTAATATTCGGGAAAGACAATGAATAATAATAAGAATATTGCCAAATTAGTTTCACAATCTTATTAGGGGATTGAGGAACGAAAATTTGCAGAGTTTCAATTGCGAAAATAATTTGCAGTATTCCTTTTTTTCATTAAACGAGGCTCCAAAGTCTTTATTGGTATAAAATACAATATTTTTCATGAAAATAATCTGTTTATATTGTAGATGTAAACCTCGCGCTTGTGTAATTAATTATTAATCTCTTTCTATAAATTCGGGGAACTGTCTTTCATAGAATACATTGAAATGAGGACTCAGCAATTCACTGTAATAATAAAGTGAAAGTGATTATTTCTACACATATTCTGTTAAAGCGATTGATGTGAAAAATAACTTTGACATAAATTATTTTTTCAAGGTCTATCATAAACATTTTATTATGCAAGATTCTCATATTTCATAAAGAAGGGTAATTTTTAAACCATTTGTCACCAAAATAATTTGAAAAAGTAACAAGAACTTTTACGTTCACTGATCATATAAAGATAGGGGCATAGATTGATGATATAAACATTTTACCCCACCGGGTATTGGACTCCTATGTATAAAGTAACCCAAAGTAAAAGTTATGTATATTATTCAGAGATTTTCAATTTCAGTTGTAGTGTCTAGAAATTGTTTCTTAATTTTATTTTATTGTTAGGTTTCTACTCAGGATTTAAATAAAATAAATATAAAAAATAATTTAATTTGTTATCATATTATATTCTCAACCCTAAAGTCAGATGGTAGAGATTGTTATTAACCCTCAAGCTTTTTACAATAATATATATTTATATGTCAGTGTTTCGATTTGTTTTTTTATTATTCCTTTTTATTTCCTAATACTACTGTTACTTTATATAAAAGCAATAAAGTATATTTTATAAGGCTTTAATTAATATATTTATATTGCTTGTACTCATATAAATTAGATTCAAAAGAGGATGCAAAGGTTACAAAGGTTCACTAAAAGTCTTTCGTTTAATGTAAAAGCTTAGTATATATTATTGAAAGAACACAAAAAGTAACCACAACATAAACAGTTTTACGTTTTATTTGTGAAGTACCGAAATAACTCACATTAATGTAAATTATTCGAAGGTCCTAAAGAATTAATATTTTTTAAAATAGTTGGATTTTATTGCTATGTATATTAGTTTTATGCGCCTATTAGTAGGGTGTAGGGTACTTCTAGAATCTAGATAAAGGTCAGTACTCGCGTCGCCACGACAAGGTATTAGAAATTATACGGGAAGCGGTTAGTCTTTCAGTAGCAAGAGCGCGGAAGGGCATAACAATCACCAAACGATCTGTAGAATTCGTAAAAGAAAGCTCCTCCAAAAAATCAACAGCGAAACCTTATTCAATATTAGGCGCGGCTCCTGATTAGATTCTCATGATGGACACGTATGAAAAGCATTACGAAATCCCTGGGGATGTTGGTGTTTCGTCATCCGGACCGGACTTCTTTGTATATTCGAAACATCTGAGGCGCGTGATACTTGTGGAGCTTATTGTTCCTTGGGAAGCAAACATCCCAAGGGATCACACATTCAAGCTCAATAAGTATTACGAACTGACCAACGAACTGATCAGGAATAAATTTATAGTTAGTTTGTACGCGGTAGAAGTGGGAGCGAGAGGTATAACCTACAAAATCTCTCTATAGCCTACTTAAAGACCTTGGCCGCAACAAATTTTCAAAATGTATAAAGATTTTCTATATTATATAATATTATGAAATAATTTTGAGAGTATTTTACTACTCATTTTGTTACATTCTATCGCTCCATTACAAAGCAATCCAAACACACATAAAATAAATATTGAATGACAGAATCCCTCATAAAATAGACGTTTTTGACGTTTATTAAATTTGAAAGACGATTATAGGTAGAAACGTTTTATTTAATAAAAAACTACGTTGATCAAATTATATGAAAACAACGTTCAAATGGTCACAAATAAATTGAATTTTGAGCAAAAGAATTATTGTTTTTTTTTATTTTGTACTATAGGCTACGGTGTCTAGTTAAGTTCTATGTAGGTTATGCTATTTAAGGGCATCGGCCGCACCAATGAAAAACCAAGCATAATCTGTGATATCACTTGTAAACAGCAGCAACTCAGGTATTAGGAACCTCGGAGAGACAAACAAACTGCCTCTTTGATCAGTATGTTAAAACAAACCTTATTCTAACTTAGTATCTGATTTGCATAGCAAGACATTTCGAAGATTCCCTACTCTTCCCTACTTTCAATATTGACAAGGCATGGGTATAAGTTATCCTTTGTGAGTGAACGTTTTCAATGTTTTGAAGTGTTCTTAATATAAATTTTATTCGAGATTTAAATTATAATTATTATTTATTTTTATCTATAGTTTTAATTATCCAATATTTTAGGTATCCAAGGTACAGTGAAGTCACTGCTTACAATTACGTGTTACCCGAATTACAGAAATCCTGCAGAAGACTAAGACAATAAGAAAAACAAAACAACACATCCTCCACTCCGACGCCACCGCTGCCATATTTAGGTAGTGAGTAAAAGAAAGATTCTCGGGAACCTCACTATTGAAGAATGCTCTTTGTATATAAGCGTTTTTCACTTATATAAACTACACATTAAAAACAATAAAAGTATCTTCTATGTATTTTATTCGTAAAGTTGTTAAGTTTGAAATATTTCAGGGCTGATAGTTATTCTTGTATAACTGTTTTAAGAATACTAACTGTATTATAGCTTATGTTATTTCACTGTCGACTTGATTTAATTAAAAATCCTTATTGACTAAAATACCCCTTGCAAATAATTATGTTTAATATAATTATTTACAATTAAACAAATAATTGCGGATGTGACTCTTTTATTTATTATATTTAATTTCATTTTAATTTTAACACGATAGCATTTAAAGCGAGTTAAAATTTAAAATTAAAATGAACATTAATCCAACATAGTTATTTTTAATCCGAAAATAATATAAATACAGTCCACTTTATCCCAATCCAAAATATTAAACTTAAAACTTCAAAGCTGTGAAGTTTTTTCAAACTTCCTAGAAACTACATAAATAAAAATGAAAAAATTTAAGCAAACAAAGCAACACTATCTAAAATCAAAATTATCACAGTCTATAAAATAATTTTGTATGGTAATCTTGTTCAACCGATCTTATTTTTCGAACCTTCAAATAAATTGACCCTGTAAATGCTCATGCAAATCCCGGTCAGAATATTCCGAAGGATGGTTTAGTATTAAAATAATGAAATGTGAAGTCTTTATATACTTGAACTCACACATGTGAGTTAAAATTTCAAAAATCCTGAATCTAAATGATGTTTTTAAAATTTCAGTATAGATTTCCGAGTTCAATGTGGGGACTGATATACCGTTATACGTGAAACGACTGGAATAATACGTTATTGTTAACAAGATCACGACTGATTTACAAGTCCCTACCCTTGACCAAGGTGACCGTGATGGGGTCAGCGAGCTACGAGTTGCTGGAGAACTTGTGCACGCCAGATAAACCCACTTTCAAAACATCTACAACCACACCCGAGTATATTGGCGGATCAGTTTAAGTTTCAACATCGTAAACAAAATAGCGACGAGAAAATATCGAATTACGTAGCGGAACTAAAACTAAAACGTGTGAATTTGGACAGTGGCTTTATGAAGGCTTGCGTGATCAGCTGGTGTGTGGAATGGCAAGTGATACGATACGTCAGCGTTCATTTGCAGAAGACAAGCTAGATTTCCAAAGAGCTTTCAGTCTGGCATTGAGTATGGAAGCAGCGGAAATAGATGCAGCCTTGGTCGAGACGAAAATAGGAAGAAGTTGCTCGTCTGGATAGGAAGAAGGCAGAGTATGTAACCGCGAGGGCCACCTATGCCAGATGTGTCGGAAGGGTAATAACAGAAGCTACAATGCGTATCATAACCACAACTACGTCGAGGACGCGGCTGAGTTGAGTAGTTGCAGCAGCGTTGAGATAATTGCAATTAGTGAGTTATTATTAGATGAGTGTCCTCCGATTTAAATATCAGTAATTGTAGATAGAATGATAGAATGTTAAAAATGGAGTGTGATACAAGTAGTGCCGTGACATGTATTAGTTATAATATGAATAAAAAATACTTTAGGCATATACCAATTAAAGATTGTAAATTAATGCTCAAGTAGTAGACACCCATTTGAGTAGAATACTTTTATATATTCAATCAGGCTGATTGCATGAGCACCGGATGGCATAGGTGATGATTTGTAACCATATTTTAGTAGACGAAATGAACTGTATGCAGGGTCAAGCTGTGTCATTCATGTGAGGCTATAGCATGGTAATACCATTGATTTTACGACCTCAGATTTCTAGTAGTCGTAGATGCGACGTAGATTGAGATATTTGATATATCCTCCTGCCTCACTCACTCGACCAAGCAACAAACAAGTAGAATACGCAGGTGGTAGCCCACGATCGTTTTTTGAAACAGGCGACCCTGTGTGGCTTAGGAACTATACGGGGCGTAATAAATGGGAATCAGGTACCGTAGTGAGCAAAGTAGGATCCCGTAGGTTCCACGTAAAGGAGGATAATGGTCAACAAAATCACGCTTGTTTGATGTTTCATGCCCGGATGAATTCGGATTGAAACCGACTTTTCCAGAAGTCATTTTAATGGAAGAGGGTGAACCAAGTAATGCTTCGGTAACTAATACGTAAGCACCGTATGTTTCTACCTCTCGGACAGCTAATTCGGAGCATACGGGTAATGGCCACGGTGACGATATATTCAGTACTCCGACGCCCGTTGGGTGCACAACCACACCTACTTGATCGTAGTCCTAGGCTTGAGACGCCTGTAAACCGCCCCAAGAGACTGCGTAACCCGTCATCGAATCGTCGTCGTCATTCGAATAATGTGATTGTAATAAGTATTGCGTATAGTTTAGTCAAGTAAAGTACTTTAATTTATATTTCAGACGTTTGTAGGTTAATCTTTACCACAAAAATGTTTTTTTTTATATGCAAGCTAGTAATGTAAGTAGGTATATTTAAATAAGAGTGGGGGTGTAAGGTATGCCGTTTGTTATGTTTATTTAACATTGTATGTGGGTGGGTAGTCTAAAAATAAATAGCGAGCGATTCAGACGTATTGTGTTTCATTAAATATATATGATCAGGAATATAACAAGACCAAAAGTTATTTACGAAATATTACGTTTTGCTCGTGATTCCGACCGTGAATTTCAACTTCGGACGAAACTTCGCTATTACCTTAGTTGAGGTCGCTATGCTGTGATGCAGATATTAAAAAATTCCAACCAACGTTTATATCTTATCTTATCCAATTAAATTATTTTAAATTTATTAATTATAGTTTTGTTTGACCATAAGAACATTTTCAAAGATTTAATTTAAAATCAATTGAATCAATAAAGAAATGTCGCGCAATATCATTGTATTTAAATATTCTTAGAGAATATGTATTAGGCAATAATTTAATGTTCAATTGAAAATGATATAGTTAACATTTCTCATATAATTTTATCACATTTAAATCTTTTTGAACTACTTTTGCTTCCGCATTTTCAATTTGTATTTTTCTTTTTTGGATCTGGAAAACTCCTTTACAGAACTGTTTCTATATTGAATAAAAATTTCATTGCGAATATATTGTACAACAAAGTTATATTTTATTTTTCTATAAAAATATTATATAAAACATCGTTTTGTATAATATTTTTATCGTTAAAAAATTTAAAAAAAGATATATTCAGATAAGTTTTTTTTTCACATCATTTTGTAGGATATTTACTTCCTATAAAATGATGTGAGTACAAATGATAAGTACAAATTCTGCACTAGAAGTTTGCTTTAATTTAATTGAATGTTTGTCTGAATTCACAAGAGACTGGTAATGTGTATGTAACGTTATAGACTATATATAATATATATATATATATATATATATATATATATATATATATATATATATATATATATATATATATATATATATATATATATTTAAAAATAATAATCAGACTTTAAATAATAAGTGAATTTATATATTAATTAAAGTTTAAAATCATATACAAATAATACATAGTAATCATGATTTTTTACCTACCTATTTGATTATTTATTTTTAACAGTATTGTAATACGGTTTGAAAACTTTACAGACAACTTGAACATCCAAGTGCAGGAGTTATGCAATAAATCTTGCAACCTTTTGAAAGTTTCAAACTGAAGGAGATTAAATATTCTTTTACACATCTCGTGCTTCATTCCTTTTGATTGAATCTCAAATATTATTACTTCTCCAGATTATATCGCTAGATTATATAAATATTTTTTTGATAAAAGCTATTTTGTACCATATGTAAATGTATTACAGTATATTTAAAGAATATTAGAATTTAGTTTGGATAAAATATAATTATAAAAATGTATAATTACCGGCTATTCAAAAATTATATATTTTAAGCATATATAAATATAGAATGAAAAATAAACTACTGGGAAACCGTCCCGTCGCTCTTCCAACTGACCTACCGTCTCGGTGAATTAAGCATTCTATATGTGATTGTCTTTATCGGGACGGTGGTGACATCTATTAGGTTTCTTTCGAAAATCCTAACCAATGTTTCTAACTTTGCAGTATAGATAAACATTTAAAATATGCCACTACCGGAATTAATGTTTGAAAATATCTATAAACATGTATAGCCATGTTAAGCTTATTTAAATTTATATAAATATAGAATGAAAAATAAACCGATACGGGCAGGGATTCGAACCCGCGACTACTGGGAAACCGTCCCGTCACTTTACCAAATGAGCTACCGTAACGCTGTTTGTCTCGGTGAATTAAGCTTTCTATATGTGATCGTCTTTATCGGGACGGTGGTGACATTTAATAAGCTTCTTTCTTTAAAAGTGCCTAAATATAGTATAGTATTTTATTTTGAGTGGTTAAAGATTAATAGTAAAAAATAGAAAATTCGTGTTGAAACTGTCGTTTTATTTTTCTCGCCCTCTTACTAACGCTTAGATTTAACTTTAGTAATGATTTGTGGCATTTCTCATTAAGTTAGGAATAACTCCTAAGAAATTGGTGGGGATTTGTTGCTATAAATTAGAACACAAGTGTCCAGTTCAGGCATAATTGGGTCATAGTCATTTAAAAGCGCAAGCTCTGTAGGTATGAGTAGTAGTAGAATGAGTAGTAGTAGTAGTTAAAGGTTATCATTGAGTATCATAGGTAACTTTATAAATGTTCAATTTATCCTTTGTATGCTAGTTTTAACATAACATTAATTTTAATGTATTAAAAATTAATAAAACTATAACATAAAACGACAAATCTACCGCAGTAATAAAAGGCAAGATAAGCTACTCAAAGTAGGTACTTAAAGATCAGATCGACAATCACTATTCACACCTGCAGAGCTTCCGCTTTCAAACGACTTATCTCACGATAATTTATAAATCTAACACTTGTTTGCTAATTTATAGGAGTGATGACTACTAATTATTTACTTTAAATACCCTCGACTCCTAACAGTATCTATAATTTTAAACTAACACCAATAAATTTTAAAAATAATTAAAAATAAATAAACTTAAAAATTAAACTTTGTCATTGCATTGTATATAAAAAGATTGAAAACATTTTTTTTCTAATAATTATATCATTATATCACAAGACAAAAAATTCTTTACTAAAAATATATGAACTGTTTGTTAACAAATAAACTTACAACATTATACCATACAAAACTAAAAGATGTGTATGGACTAGGGCTTCCAATCCCGCAGCTTGCATCCAATCTCGGTATTTGCGGGACTACAAATTTTCTATCCCGCGGGATCTCGGTATTTGCGGGATCCCGCATATTGAAAATACTTATGTAAGGCAAACAAAAAAAATAATTAATCAACTAACTCCATATTTAATTAGGCATTAGGTAGTATTAGTATGAGATTAATAAAAATCAATAATAAATAATGGAAAAACCAAAAAAAACTATCCTTTAGAAAAAAAAACAGAAAAATATTCAAAAAATCAAACAAAACCTATTTTTAACTCAAGACCATGATAATTATTTAAATCTTTATAATTACTTAGTTCGGCCATTTGGTCAGCTTTCAATTGAAATTATTTGGGAAGGAAAAACAATATATCTAAAGTGTCGCCTGCCATACTATTGCGTATTTTGGAGACAATATAGCCGGCACCAGAAAAGGCCCTTTCGGTTTCTTCGGGCTTTTCAGTCCCGCAAATCTCGCGGGATCCCGCACCCGTAATCCCGCATCATGCGGGATTGAAAAATGACGCGGGATCCCGCAATACCGAGATCTCGGTATTCCGGGATTGGAAGCCCTAGTATGGACTTCTCAAATGTGTTAAGGATAATATTTATATTATTTACCAAGATCTTAAAACTTCTCTGAAAGTAATAATACAAATATATAAAGTATATTTTAAACCTTATAATTCTTGGTATTTATTTTTCTGCATTAAATTAATATAAACATAAATAAAGTATAAACAAGAATTACGAAGAATATTATTGTATATTTGCATTAACAGTTATAATAAAATAAATAATAATGTAAATGGTTTATTTAATATGCCAAGCAAGAAAACTTCAAAATTATGTATGTCTTAAAGCATGACTTTATTAGATTCAAAAGAATGCTAGTATGTACCAAGGAGCAAGAAGTATAATAATATATTTTGTCTTACCTTGAATGGTTCTTGTTCTTTTATGAAAACTGCCATTTAAATATTTAACTCGTTTTATCAAAACAAAAGATTCAATCATCGAAGTTATTAATCTCCTTTATAACATAGTAATTTTTATAAAAGTATAGCATCCATATCATTTTAACTTGTTGTGAACATTATATTGTTCTCTTAGACCGATGATACTACCATTATAGTGAATTTTAAACTTATTAACGTTTTTTTTGATATAGTATAATAGATAGAATTCAATGAAAGAAAATATTCTTATATCGATTGTCAAATAATACTACTAAAAAAGTAGAATATATTTATCTTTTTCATTTTACGTTAGGGAGAAACAAATAACATATATGAAACTGCTGCGATCGACCTACTTTATGGTCGATAAAGTATAAACGTTGAGTATAAAGTTAAACTCATACTATCAATCATAGCCAAAAACTCATAGTTTCTTGTCAGCTCGAAAACGGACCAACTTTACTTTAACGTTAAAACTTATACTATACACCCCATTACAATACAGTATATGAATAAATATTTAGAGAACTCTAAGCCTGTTTATTTATTTTAAAACAAAGGTGACAAACGAAGCTCACAGATATGAATTGTATGTATTGTTCCTTCAGAATGAAATAAGAATAATCAGAGTGTCAGATGCTCGATTTGTTCGATATACCTTTCGGACCTTCAAAACGGGACCATCGGTTTACGCAACTTTGATTAGTATATATTTTCAGCATTATATGTGATAAATATACAATAATGTAATATAAAAATATATAATATATATTGGCTTAAAGACGAAGATCATTTAATAGATACCCAATTTAGTAAAAAATTCTTTTAAGCTTAATATGTACCTAACAATTAAAATTATTAATTGTATTGACATTTTACTATGCGATGCGATGTTTGGTACTTTAAATTATTGTCGTACTTACTAAATTGTAAATGAAAATGTTTGAATAATTAATGATCAATTAATAATTGTAATATTAAGTCAACTTCATGTTATTGAGTTATTGCTATGGCGGGAGATGATCTAGGGAATATAGTGAAGTCATGTGGGAGCTCAAAATAATTGCTGCTCAAGTAGTGGAACAGTACGAATGTCTCTGAAACTTTGTAACGCTACCCTTTGAATAAACGAAGCTATAATTAGTTGTGAAGTTTTATTTTGAAGACGAAATAACTAACCACCATCATGAGGACGACACCAATGCTGACGTTACACTTTTAAAAAACTACTTGAGGTCTTTTCTCCGACATATATACATATATATGTATATACATATATATATGTGCCATGTGATATTATATTGTTAGATTTAAGTAAAATTTTTAAGAAACGGACTTTTTTTTGTACAATATTATAGATACGATTATTACTCCAATGCTTAATCACAAAGGAACTGTTGGGCTTATTGAGAAAAATGTTTTGAATTTAGAACTACGTTGCTGTAGATTTCTATAAAAATGAACACTGAAAATTAACTCATACATTTAATAAATCCTACACCTTCACTATAAGAAAAGTATTTTCAATATTATTCTATATTTAACAAATATAAACATTGTTTTATGTTTTGGAAAAGAAGCCTAATAATTGTCGCCTTTATAAGTCCATAATTATAGATTGAAAATGTAATGTTCAATTTAAAACTTGTATTAACAAAATTATTTTTATTTGAGGAATGGGTTTATTATATTTTACATAAGGTATATTTTAAATATTCGTTATTTAGAGAATTGTCCGCTGACCTTCTTTTTAAATATAATTACTTTACGAGCTAAAATATATAAAAAAAAATTATGACATTTTTTTATGTTGCTTTTTTAAATTCCAATTCTTGATAGCTTTAATATATTTTTAAATGTGAATGGTATCCCAAGACTTAGATAATTACTAACAACTAAACGTAAATATATGCTAACGTTCCATATCACTTTATTGTACAACTTTGATGAAGGGGATAATAAACGAACAAGCCTGTAAAATAGAGCCTGATTAATGAAGCTTATTTGTTAGTCGCAATCTGTGCAGATAAATTAACTGGAGCCGAAGCATTAAAGCAATAATATGAACGTATGGTCCATTTCGTGGGAACCATATTCATAACTGTAGTTTTTGAAGCCATAATTATCGCTCTGTTTTACTATTTTGTAATCGAGAGGAATATAAATTCTTATAATTATAGAAAACATTGTAAGAAATTTAAAATGTAATAATTATTTTTACTACCTTTTACTTATAGTCCTAGCATTATAATATTATTTACAATAATGTAATATATTAAGAAAATTCCATAAGATAATTATTAAACTTTTAAAATAAAAGCAACATTTTAGTTGTAGTTTAAAAACACGTATTTTATTTTTGTTACTTGAAAACACAAAAGACTTTTTAGCACAGAAAGTAAGCTTTTAACGAGTGTTTTAGTTGAGATGTGTTTTTGTAAATCCTTTTAGGACGTATGTTGTTTAAGAAAATTTGCTTTGAAGTCCAAAACACATTAAATTACGACCTATTTTGCCTCCTTGTTAGCGATAATTTTAAATATGTTATTTAAATTGACCAATATTTCGAGTGATGTTTAATTACAATTTAATGATGATAATTTTAATGAAAATTTGCTTACTTGATATTACATAGTTTAAAAAAAAAACATTGCTTCTTGACAAAAAAGTTAATTAAAACAACAAGTCATTTTATGAAACTACACGATTATATTTTAAAATACAAACGTGACTTTATACGTGTATTGCGTTACATAATTAATTATGTTAATATAATATTATTTACCTTTATTATAACCACAAAACTGCCAGTTGTAAGTAACATACTTTATATTTTTGATCAGTAAGTTACCAAATAATTTATAATTTTAAACAAGTACAGAGTAACATTTATAGTAAGCCAACTAATTTATAACATTACACAAGGACAGAGTACCGTTTATAATTAAAACAATAAATCTTTATATCAAATTAAAATAAAGCTAAAACAAAATTACCCTTAAAAAAACAAAATTTACATTAGTAGGCGTGTTAAAACTTTCAAAATACTGTTGGAACTCACTAGTAATCTGCATACAAGTATGTGAGATATCGTAAAAGCTAGACAGTCTTAACGGCATTCTATGTTGCACGTGCAAGGTTTAACATGGCTCTTTAAAGTAGCTAAAATACTCTGCGAGGATAAAAAGAGAGTAAGCTTTATACAATGTTTTTTGGTTTATTCTTTACTAGCATACTTATGAACGTACAAACATATGGCTTACTAATCGCCACCTGCGTTGTCTCTTGATATTTATCCAGTCTTTAAGGTCCATATTTACGTAGAGCCTGAGATTAAAGAACCCTTCCAATTTTTACCCCACTTATGGGACAGGAAATGGATTATTATGACAATTATCTTCCACCACAATTACCATAGATTCAGTTTTAGGCAAATTATAAACTTTCTCTCAGATTGATAATATTTTTCTAACGTTAGGTCCTGTAGCATCATGTTATCTACATCATATCATAGCTAATGTTGGTTATAGGGTAAGCAGGTGCATTGACCCTCACTGGGTAATCGGTCACCTCTATAACTCCATTACAACTAATAATAGAATCGAGTTGGTGTGTTTAGAAGCAGTGACATCAACTAAGTGCTGATCTAAGTCAAAAATTAATAGTAAGTCCAGAATTTTTGTGCTATATATTAAATCTACTTTACCAAACTAAAAAAGTTCCAACCAACGTAGAATTAAATAATATGAAAGTGCATTCAGTTAATTCTACAGTACTATTTCTACAATCAATCACAAATATTGGTATCCCGATATATGTGATTTGTTGGACAGCCTTAATTGTGCCGTATACGCAGTTTAAAGAGTACGTTGATTGACATAAAATTGATACTGCTAAATTAATTTTCTTAAGCTATTTTCATAATATTATGTCATACAATCTTTTAAACTGTTTGAAAGATAGAAGGGTTCATAAATTAAAATACATTTGGACACTATATAACAACCGTCCTCAAAGACCAGGTTAATAAAAGTAATAATAATATCACAGTACATACATTTAAAATATACACAGAATACTACATGCTAAAATAACATTATTTAAAGCTGACTATCTTTTTGTGTATGTTTTGCTATTCTAAATAGCCATTCCATGCATATATTTAGATTACGAGTCAGTTTTAACGGCATTTTGAGAGTCGTAGCAAGCTGTTGTAATATATTAGAGCAAGCCTACTATGTATAATTTTGGTATTTTTCTTATATTATTATTATAATTTTGGTATTTTTCTTATTTTTTGTACTGGTGTTAAATATATGTTTTAAATTGAATATATTGACTCACTTGCTAATAAAGAATAAGAATGTTACTAACAATTACTGATAGTTTTGTGGCAATACACGTAAATACACGTATAAAGTTACGTTGGTTTTTTAAAGTATAATAACGTAGCTTTATAAAATGACGTGCTGTTTTAACAAACTTTTTTTCATGAAGCAATGTCTTTTTCTAAATTACGTGATATCAAGCAAGCAAATTTTCATTAAAATAATCATCATTAAATTGTACTTAAGCATCACTTGAAATATGGGTCAGAATTTAAATAACATATTTAAAATTGTCGCTAACAAGGAGGCAAAATATGTCTTAATTTAATATGTTTTGGAATCAAATTTTCTTAAACAACACACGTCCTTAAACGATTTACCAAAACACATCTCAACTGAAACGTTCTTCATAAACACTCGTTAAAAGCTCACTTTATCTGCTAAAAGTCTGATGTGTTTTCAAGTAACAAAAGTGAAATAAATGGTTTAAAACTACATCTTTTATTCATATTTTAACACTACAAATATTTTTTTATACCATTTTCGCCATTCTTTATAACTACAATGAATGAAGTATAAGTAAAAAGGGATAGAAATAATTATACAAATACATTTTAATTTTCTAAATAGCGAATATTTAAAACGTTTCATAACTGAATGTAAAATATAATAAAACATTTCATCATGTACATCTTTTTTCGTTATATGTATATATCGTTTCGTTATATTTATAAATTGGAGAAATAATCGTATCTAATTTACTATGCGGAAAATGTCCATGTTTAAAAATTAAACCTAAATTTATAATATTTTGTTAGATGCATGCGATATCCAATTGTAAATCTAAACTATTATTTAAACTTATCAGAAGTTGAGTGACACACAAAGGTACAAAAAAAAATTAAAGGTCAGAGTCGGTAATCTTTTATAAAAAAAAATTGTTTTAAATATTTTGTTTTAAATTCTTTAAAAAACATTTATTACTATCTAATTCAGGCTTGTGAATTTCGATTAAAATTTTATCAGATTCTATTTTTAATCTAAAAAATATGTAATAAACGAAAAATATACTATAAAATTTTTATAACCGTTTTTACCCAATTCTTAGGCGGCTATTGAAAATCAAGGTCTTTCTCTATGTTTGCAGATAAGAGACGGGTTTGTCGTATATTAAGTTAATGTGGCAAAAAACGGGTCAAAAGTTCCGTTTGCGTCTTTATTGTGAGTTCAGCTGAACAAGATATTACTTTATATTTTTTTTAGGAAACAAATCCAGTTAAGTACAAAAATAATATCAAAAAGAATAGACAAGAAAAAAGTCTATGTTACTTTTTTGCGATCGTTAGACAAATCTAAAGCTTATCTTCTGTATATTTTTTTTCTATTATCAGACTTATGTTAATTTTAAAAAAATATACGTAAATCTTTGTAAAATATCAAATAAATACCTAAATTAATGCGTAAAAGTATTGTTTTGTGTACAATATACAATGATAATAAAGCAATAGATTTTAATTAAGCTGCAATTTATGAAACGAGGGTTAAAATAAAAATTATTAATTACCTGCCATTTACGACTATATATGTATAATTCAGAATTCATATTTTGTTCAAATATAATTTATTAAATATATTCCTTATTATTATCTGTTACAACTTAAATATATACTTTATATAACAATAGCATATTTATAAAGAAAAACAAAATAAGTCTTTAATACTTAAAAAGGTCATTTTTTACAGTACATTTATCATGATCAATATGAACAAGGGGTCCCTTCGGAACAGTAAGCTTAAGAAGTATTAAGCGGTTAAAGTTCTGAAGTACAAGTAGAGGTCCAGTCTCAACGACGAATACGACAGTGACCCCAAGTTATTTTGAAATGCTTTTTATATTTGTCTATAATAAGGTCAAACCAAGAACCCCTTTTAAGATAGTGTAAGGATTTTTTTAATTTTTTGGACTGGCCTTCTTTTTAAAAACTCTACAGATCGTTTATTAGTATTTACTTATCTGTCCTCTTGTGATTAAAAACTAATAGATAATATATTATTATTATTTAAATTTCCTGTACTATCATTGACGTAATAAATCGTTGTTGGCATTGCAGACTCTCTATAATATAAACTCTCAAAACTGATTAACGTTCCAGACCCGGGCAAACATGTGATTATTATTAAAGTGCTACATAAGCTTTATTCTGAATGATGGTGCTTTAGTGCAAAGAACGAGGAGACCGATTAACAAAATACTGCAAAGACTGCATACTTACGACAAATGCTCAACTTCTCACATTAAGACGATCATAATAAAATACTCCATTAGGGATTGTGATGAATATTACGTTAACTTAGAAACCGCCAAAAAAACTAAAATATGTTTAAAGATATCCTGATCCTGAAAATGTTTAGGTTTTCATTAGCTGTATCGGTTCAGGTGCAAGGAGAAACCATTTTGTACCTGCCAGTTTCATAACGGGCTCTTGGAGTAACCGATGCATTCCAACGACAGATATAGCACTAACCAAAGTGTAATATAAGCCTATAATTATAATAATATCAAACGTCAATATAATTATGTTATGTTAAAGTAAGAGTGCGCTTTTGAAAAAAGCTACAATAAGGATAAATATGTGGTAGAATAGATAAAAATATAATGGAATAGAAGTGTATATTTTAAATGTATCATATGAAAAAAATATATATTTAAAGAAAACTAATGACATTTTACAATTTATTAAGCAACCGTTTGAATATTGTACTAAGGAATATATTTATAATTTTAAAGAATCTTAAGGTAATAAAAATATCAATCTGAACATCATAATGTATAATTGTGATCCTGAATAAAAAAAAGGAGCCTAACAAATTATTCACCCATAGACTGAGTCAAAAAAAACAAAGAAATAGTTCACAGGACCACCCCAACTGATATGATACAGTGTATATGTGTGTAGACAGAATATATTTTTCATATTTATTCACTGTTATATAATATACTTAAAAAAAATATCAAGATCAAAAGACTGACTTTCCGATTTTCTAATCTATATTTATGTACCAATAGATATATTTCTCCAATATTAACAGATATAGAAGAACCAATTTATGAATGTAATTGCAGCATTCATATTTTTCATTATTTTTCATTATTAATCAAATGATAATTTGCAGTTGCTGTATGTGTTAGTAAATAATTATCTTTCGGAGCGTGTATTCATGTACTTTATTGAAGGAGTGGTCGGTCTATCTTGGTTCATTATTGTCTCTGAATTTCATAAATGTAAAATATTTATTACATGAATTTAGTAAAACAAACAATAATGATATATAAACCTACTTCAACATCAGTAATAATAATTTAATTCTAGTAGTTTAATGACATAATTTAGTAGTAATCAGTGTCCCAATTAAAAGTGTGACCAGGAGAACTTTCTCTATCAAACTAAATTTTAATTCGAAGCCCATATAGAAAAGCCCTTTTGCAAATTACCTGATTGGCAGATCGTTAGTTGTTTACTCTTTTAGCTAGATAAACACCTGTTTAACACCTAGTCTGTCGTCATGTAGTGATGTATATTTTATTTTTTAAATGTTACTTTAAAAATATCTCTCAAATTTAAAAAAATAGTTTAAAATAAGTGCATTTACTTTAAAACATTCAACTTTTATCTCTTTCCAATTTAACTTTAATTAGAAGTTTCAATCTTTAGTAAGATTCAATAAAGAAACCGCGACATGATTATTCATTGGTTTATCGTTTATTTTTTACTTTATTACATTTATAAGTGTCTAATAAATACTTATAATTTGTTGGTATGGTATAGATAAGAGTATTCTTTTTGGCAGCAATATTTTTTAGAATACTATTTAAATAAGTAAAATAAGAATTGTGAAACGTTTTTAAAAGCAATTTATAATGTATTTCTTATTTTTTTATTTAATTATATCGCAACACAGTTCTGAGCCTCTTTACCATAGAGTAACTGAAAAAGAAAGAAGAAGAACCTCAATTTTTTATGCGTCACGTTTTCCTCGCGTACGTTTGTTCTATAGGAACAAAAGGTCTGTAGTTACATATCTAATTTAACCTCTTGTTTTATCAAATTATTGACGAGATATTTTCTTCCAATTCCTACCAAAATTATGTTAGCACATTCTCTTCTTTTTTCTATTCTCAGTTTTGCTGATGCAAGCTTCGTAAATTTAACCGAGGACCAATTAAATTAGCTTGAGCGACTTCAAAATATAGCTATTCATTCGGTTCATTTTTGGCTTGCGCTAATATGACAACATATCTCAATTTCGACGAGAGCTCAAGTGGCTTACTATTCGTCGTCGCCGGGATTTATATGTTCTTTCTCTGCTGTACTGCGTATTATTCCACCCAAAAACACCCCCATATCTGAAGGAAAGATTTGAGTTTTAGGATCTCCTTCAAATTTAAGACCGTCACAATTACTAATTATCAGAATGCCTGTCCAAAGTTCCAAATTCTATATACACTCTTTAACAGCACTTTCCACTAAACTATGGAAAGCTTTGCCCATGTTTATTCGGAAATCAATAACTTTAAATAGATTTAAAAATCAGTGAAAACGCACTTTTTTATTAAAGATAACGTACGATAAGACGACTGATATATAGTATATATACAATTTATTTTTATACAGTATAATATACACACAATTTATTTTTAACAAACGACTAATACATAAAAACATGCTATAGATATTATCATACTATTACATACCTACTTATTTATTTATTTATATTATTCATATCTCCCTGTAATTATTATATAATATATGGTTTATATTATAAATAATATTACTAGTGAAACGTAGGTGCGTTTCGCTGATGATATTGTTTTACTATCAAATACACCAGAAGGTCTAAGTACATATTGTAGTATTCGAACTATTCTATTTATGGCATAACGAAACGATGCACTGAATCAGGAAATATTGTTTCAGTGGCGTGGAAAGATGACAAAACTACCCGTGTGTACAGACACACAACAGATGACACATAACACATAACACATTTTCTTGGTGGTAGACCATAACATCCGGTCGCCGGCAAAGTTACCACCCATCGGGCAGAGTCGTGCCGCAAAGCGACCTAGTCGTGTTCCGGCACGTTGCTCGATGAAGCCGTTTATGGGAAATGGGTCTGAACAGTTGCGGTGCGTTGGCGAACCGGTTTGACGTAGGGATGGTGTTTGTTTTGTCGGGTGTCTAGTCGAGGAGGGTAGCGGGATCCGAAGCGACGGCTTTCCGCTGGCCGCCCGCAGATAGTTGGGGGCCCAATTAATGGGTTAGCCACCCACGAAAGGCTGCCCCACCAGCTGTGAAAAATCCCAGGGTGGCTCCATCGTGCTGGTTGGCGACCAGACGAGGAGGCCCGATGGCGATCCCTGGGGGGGTTCGGGCGTCCCCGCAGTCTCCAGGCTAGCCTTCCAGTGGCAAGACATCACCAATTTCGACGTCGGGTTCGATACGTACCGCCTCGTTCAACTGCCATTTCCCATCCCTATTCACTTTTATATTTATTTTTTATGAAAAAGTTAAAAAAAAGGAACAAGGTTGCACAGCGGTTGCACTCCTCCTCATATAAAGTGCACCTCACTAATATCAGGGGTTTGCACTCAAATCTTTTAGCTGTCCACCACCACCTGGAGACAGAGCAGCCGCACTTGCTCTTTTTGACGGAGACGCAGATACAATGTCCTTTGAGCGCTGCATACTTGGATTATCCCGGTTACTCGTTAGAGCACAACTTTCGCTCACGGGCCGGAGTCAGTATGTACGCGCGGAACGACCTCTGTATTCAGCGTCTCCGTCACCTTGAAGACCCCACTTTTTCTTCCCTATGGGTTTTAGTGGACACAGGAAACGAAAAAATCCTGTATTCCTGTGTCTATCGTTCGCACAGCGGTGACCAGGAGACAACTCGTTTATTTGAGTATCTCAGTGAGGCTGCAGATATGGCTCTGTATCAGTACCCTTCGGCGCAGCTCGTCTTTCTGGGGGACTTTAATGCCTGTCATCAGGACTGGCTGTTCCCGTACCAGAAGACCGACCATGCTGGAAGAGAAGCGCGGAACTTTGCGTTGTCCTTGGACCTCTTTCAGCTGGTGAGGCAAGCGACAAGGGTGCCAGATGTGGTAGGCCATACAGCCAATTGCCTGGACCTTCTGCTGACAACTCATCCGGACAGGTATCGTGTAGAGGTCACGTCCCCCTTGGGAACCTCCGATCACTATCTGGTGAAATCTGTATTTTCATATTCCCCACCAGCTTTCGAACCACATGGTGTTAGGCGAGTATGGAAATACAAGTCAGCAGATTGGGATGAGATGCGGCACTTTTTTGCGTCTTATCCTTGGCGGCAGGTATGCTTCTCTTCTTTGGATCCGTCGAGTTGCGCGGATGCTATAACCGATGTGGTGCATCAAGCAATGGAGTATTTTATTCCTTTTGCTGACGTACCCATTGGTGGCAAAGCTCGCCCATGGTTTAATGCCGAATGTCGTCATGCACATGACCGAAAACATTCGGCGTACCTCATTTGGGCTGATGCTCGATGCCGCAAAACTCCGGATGTAAGTATAAAGAAGAGAGCCTTTAACCAAGCTGCCAAGTCCTACAAAAAGGCATTGCGAAAGGCTCGTCTCGATCGTATCGCTAAGAATGGCGAAAAGCTCTCTGCCAGACCAACTGGCAGTCGAGCTTTCTGGTCTCTTGCGAAAGCGATCGAGTCGAATTTCTGCCAACCCTCACTGCCTGCTCTGCTGAAGCCGGATGGATCCCTGGCCCACACAGCAACAGAGAAAGCGAATGTACTTGCTTCTCTGTTTGCTGATAATTCGCATCTAGACACTGGCAATGCTTCTCCAGCACATCTTCCTCACTGCGGTATTTCGATGCCTGAAATCCGCATCACTAACAAAGAGGTATGGAGAACATTGTGTCGTTTAGATGTGAATAAAGCCAGTGGTCCTGATGGTATACCAGCCATTCTGCTCAAGACATGCGCAGCTGAGTTGTCTCCTGTACTGACACGTCTGTATCGTCTCTCTTTTATGACTGGAATAGTGCCGAAATCCTGGAAGCTTGCTAATGTGCAACCCGTGCCCAAAAAAGGCAGCCGTGCCGACCCTGTCAATTACAGACCGATTTCAATCACCTCCATACTCTGCAAGATTATGGAGCGTGTATTGAACTCGCGCCTACTAGCATACCTAGAAGGTAACGATCTCCTCAGTGACCGACAGTACGGGTTTCGCCGTAATAGGTCTACTGGGGACCTCCTAGTGTATGCTACTCACATTTTAGGCGAGGCCATCGAGAAGAACGGAGAAGCGGTCGCCGTCTCTCTGGACGTCTCGAGGGCATTTGACAGGGTCTGGCATGCGAGCCTTATATGCAAGCTTTCAGCGTACGGTATATCTCCTGGTCTGATCGGCTGGGTAACGGACTTTCTGAGCCACAGATCTCTCCGAGTAGTTGTCGACGGGTGTTCCTCGGAACCCTTGACAATAAATGCCGGAGTGCCTCAGGGGTCCGTTCTTTCTGCAACTCTGTTTCTGCTGCACATTAATGATCTGTTGAAGCCCGGTATCTATGGGTATGCAGACGACAGCACAGTTGTAGAAAGATATCTGCCGAGTACTCGGGCTAGTCGAGATCAAGTACAGTCTGAAAGAGAAGCCATGGTGCAACGTTTGAATGACAAACTTCAGGCAGTCTCCGCATGGAGCAGTGCCAATCTTGTCAAGTTCAACGCCACCAAAACGCAGACGTGTCTATTCACCGCCAAAAGGAGCCCTTTCACCTTGGCTCCTACTTTCCAGAATGTATCCTTGGAAAACAGTGACCGGCTTCAGTTGTTAGGCTTAGAGATTTCCTCGAACCTCAACTTTGGTCGGTTCATTGAGTCCAGAGCAAGAGCAGCAGCAGCAAAGCTTGCCGTTCTTGCGAAGGTTCGGCAGTACTTTACACCGGGACAGCTTCTTGTTTTATACAAAGCACAGATCCGGTCGTGTGTAGAGTACTGTGGACACATATTTGCTGGTGCCGCAAAGTCTCATCTTGCGGTTCTGGACTCAATTGAGAGGCGAGCAAAGAGGCTTATAGGCGATCCCGAATTGGTCGAAGCCGACCTCCAAAGCCTTGAACACAGGCGTAAAATTGCTAGCCTCTCAGTATTCTATAGGATACATTTTGGTGAGTGTGCGCAGGAACTACACGACTTAGTTCCCCCGTCCCCCTTCCATCACCGGACGTCCCGACGCACGGCAGGTATCCATCCTTTTGTTGTGGTCATTCCACCTGTCCGAACGAAGCGCTTTGCTTCCTCATTTTTAGTGCGTACAGCGAAGGACTGGAACAATTTGCCTGCGTCGGTATTTCCGGCCAAATATAATGTGGGTGTCTTCAAGAGAAGAGTGAATAGGTTGCTAGGGCAATGCGCCTTACCATCTAAGACTACATTCCACTTACCATCAGGTGGAATGTAGTCAAGCATTGCCCTAGATCGTATAAAAAAAAAAAAATAAATAAAAATTTCACAGTTAAGCTCCCTAACTACATTCCCCCAAAACTAAAATTTCTTTGACAGTAACCTTGAAAATAAAAATAATAATTCAAAAGTCTAAAGACATTCTTAATATCAAAAGGATAACGGTACGAAAAGGCTTTTCTTATTTGTTTTCCAAGACATCAACGTTTCTCTGATATCATTTTTTATATGTTTGTTATTTTTTTATTATATACACATATATATACCCATACGTAAAATAATAATAATCTATAAACTTACTTAATTTGTTGTAAAAATATCGTGTCGTATTATTGAAGTAAATTGTAATTTTAGTTTATATTATTATCAGTGGTTGAACCAACGTATCTAATATTCTTTGTAAAATAACTTGGCAACGAAACGTTTCGGTAATAGGATTCGCCGGCAGCCTAACCGGGTATCCTGAATAAAAACAATACCTGAATAATACATAATTCGCTCATATTTTAGGACTGTTCAATAACAATTTATACTTCCATTGTGTACGTTTGCGATTGTTTGGTTGTTAAATTGTTAAAACAATAAATAAAGTATTTATTATTATATTATATATTATTATTATTTAGTATTGTTATTTCCTAATAAGAATCTTAAATAGATCTTTTAATTGGCACACATCAAGAAAGTAGGTACCTACTTGTGAAATAGAATTGCAGTAAAGTTTTCTTCACGTAGCAATTACGAAATTATCATTCTAAATACCGTGTAAAATTAATTTCGAATAACGAAACTGGGAGAAGAGAAGACTACTTGAACCAGAAAGTTCTAGAGAACAAGCAAAGTAAAGTATTGGTTCGCTTTAAGTTTGTATCAAATAAATAGGAACTACATTGCACCAATCTTGGTAATTGGCATTGCATATTTCAATTACATAAAAATACATTATTATTTATATTTAAAATATAATCAATATATCCAGAATTTAATCTGCAATAATTAACCGGACGGTCGATTTTTAAGCTGTGGACATGATTGACGTGATGACATGATGAATTATGTGCAGCTTATTACAGGAATAAGCTGCACATAATTCATCGTAGATGACTAAAAGACCAAAATACTCCAACTAATCAAAAAACTATATTGATTAATTATATAGGTTCGAGCAATATGAGGCAGCAGGCTTGGGTGGGGGGAATGGGATCCTTCTATAATCTTTCAAGCCTGCGAAAAAGGGATGGGTGCCCCTCGTTGCGGGTTGCCCTCTCCGTGGATCACGTCGGGGCATCGCGGTGAGTGCCAAAGCGATCCCTTGGTGACCCATTATGACGGCGGCGGCAACCGTCAGGTTTAGTGAGTACGAGTCTCACATAACCACCTATATCATCCCCTGGATGGAGGTGTGTTTTCATGAGAATTGCTGACGTGAAAAAAAAAAGGGCAACATATACGAAACCTAATATGAAACGTTAAGGCATCACCATTTTGCTTTTGGTAGCCAGTTGGCGTTTTTTGCTGGTATTCATAAAAAGATCAAGTGCTATAAACAGAGACTTTAACATTTCAATATGGTATCAGAGTATTTGGACCTTATTGCTCTTTATAAGCATCACCATGATAAAATAGATTCTCATTATTTTATGAGTATGATAAATTATACTGCCTTCACGTATGCTTAGGAAACCTATTAATCTTTTGTATCGATCTCTACGCAGAACGGTATTGGGTATACACTCTACAGTTACAGGCATATGTAATTTATTTAATAAATTCCCTGTTTCCGAATTCATTGTTTTTTTTTGTGACTCATAACCAAAAGTCAAAATCCATAAACAAAAGAAAAATTACTAGTTTACTTTCCAAAAAGTAAATATAGCCTCTACAGTTGTAATTGTTTTTTTATTTCTTTTTGCTTTAGAATATTTAAACAATTCAATTACATCTAAGTAGTTTCATAAGTTATTATGCCTGCTGTGCTTGGCTTTATTAGGTCAATATTGGATACTTTCCCTGTATCCACGATATTATTTGTATAATGTATTTTATAATATTGTATATTTATTTAGGATTTATTTACATGTATTGCATTATAGATGCATTACATACGAAAGCGATTAGCGATAAGACCGCCTTATTGTATATCCATAACTTTATATTGTTAAGTAGGTACTTACTCTTTTTTGTTTGTTTTCTATTGCTTTTATGTGATTACGATTTTATTGTATAAAGCTATAGACACAGATAGACAAAGTTTTTTTTAATGTTCTCTCGTTTATTTACATGAACAGCCTAAGCAAATGTGAATAATATGGATAGTGAATATTGTAAGGATTTGTTTCAGTAATACATAGTAGGTACTTGCACTTCAATGTTTAATATTCAACCATTTGTAATAGAATGAGCGAGAGCAGCCCTTACAACTCGTTTTATAATATTTTAAAACTATAATATTTAGGTGAGGGTAATTTACAATTTTACAATTTCATAACCAACTTACAGATGCTATTATTTATACTTATAAGAAATTCTAATAATTAATAAAAGCATTTCTATAGCAATATCTTAATGCAGCAGTCAGAATATAGGTTAGGTACCTGCTTTGCATTCCAAAAACATAAAAAACGCAAACACTAATTTCTGTTAAAAATAAAATATAGTAAAACTAAATAACCGACTTTAATTGAATATGATGTAGTTAGCTTTTTTTATGAGTCAATATTTATCGTATTAATTATTCATAGTAGGACTTTTTTTCACTTTATATGTAAAGATATCTAATGTGTAGAAAAAACTATGGTACCCTTTTTGAAGAAATATACACAAATGCAGAAAAAAAAGCAGAAAACTATATCTTTCTGCGTTAGAATTATAATAAAGTAATGAATATATAACCACAAAACAACAATTAAAAAGTTTAAACACATTATTTTATTGTTTACGTTGGCACTCTCTCTGTTAAATCAAATATTTGGCTAATGCCAAAAAGTTTCAAGAAGTCGATTGTTGCCTGATGCAACGATATCAATAACGAGATTGATATTGAAAACCTTTATTCATAATTAGTTAATGATACAACAAAATAGCTTAAATACCAACTACCTAAATATCTCGTTAACACTTTACTTGAGACATTTACTTATATTCGAGCAAGTCGACGACAAGATTAATAATGTTTATATCATTCAGTAAGTGATGAAGTGTTTTGTAAATCATAATCGTTTTTAATATTAATGTAGTATTAACCTAGTTTGAAATACTAAATAAACTGAACCGAAGTTTATTTTTAATCTCACGGTGAAAACTATGGTGTTATTACGTTCTTAGTAACTAAACCAAGAACTAATTACATTTTTTTTACATTATAGTAAGTTTACGAATATTTTGGATTGAAAAGTATTTTGTGTGTTGACTAAAACTACATAAAAATAAATATTTAGTAATTTTTGGCTTATGGAGGTTGGCGTCTGAGTACAATACTCGCAATCGTGATGGATAAATTTTGCTAAGTTCCTATAGGTCCCGGGAATTACTACGGTTTAATAAAACTGCTAACTCATAACCACTTAGAAGAAAACATTTCTTATAAATTGTTAAGTTCAAAAGATATATCTTGCTAAAAAAGTCTTTTCATTGCAGTATCATATAATAAACACAGTTTCTTTTTATAAATATGGAATGAAAAAATCAGGAAGGACTCGAACCTATTGCACCCTGCAATCACAATCCCGGTCACTTTACTAATAAAACTACCGTGTTTTTGACCGCAATAATAAATTTAGATTTCTATGTAGCTAAATTAGTTAGTCGAGACTTTTGATCTAATTGTGGGAGGCATGATTTAATTAATAGTGAACATTTCATTACAATATTATAATTTATTATAAATGAATTGAATTCAGCTTTCTGTACGCCGTCCTGCTTATTTAATGTTTTCTTTTTTAGAATATACTTAAAAAGAATTCCCTTAATTCAATCATCAAGCGATGACGCGGTCCAGCGGCGTGGCCTGTGTGAGTTTCTGGTTTGACACTGTCACCATAAACACATTTTTTTTTACTTTTAAGATTTGATACCCAGTTGTTACCACCGGTTACCTACAATTCTAAGCAAATTAGTTGTTCAAATTATGGTGAAATGATTTTTTTTTAAATCTATCCTAGATCCTGGTTTAGTTATGATATTTTTGGCCTAAATTGAGATGGTTTTTAGATTTACATGTATTTATAATCAGGTATATCTCTTAATATGCGTTGTATAAAATTACATTATTAATTTATTTATATATGAGGATATCCATCTGCAAATTGAGTCTATATTTAATTTATATTTGAGACTAATATACTTCATGTTCAGAAAATAATATAAAATCATTTGTGTTGTTGTTGTACTAGCGAACTGCCAAATTGATGGAGGTGTATCGGAGTATCAAAAGAGGTCATGAATTTATATTAATTAAAGATCTAATATTTTTATTTTCTTTTGAGAAGTGAAAATTAGAAACATAAACACATTTTTTTTAAAAATAAACGATTTAGTTGAATTTGGTACGATGAAAAAGTATTAATAATTTAATGTCTTATATTTTAACTATAATATATTATGTTTAATCAGTAACTCTCACAAAAGGTACATCGGCTTTTCTTGATTACTTATTACAGTTATTTAATATATGCGAAAAAGTTTTAAAATAATTTTGAATTATTCTATTGTAGTAAAATAAATTCAACGTATGAACTTAATTGTAGTAAGTATTTATTTATTGTCAATCTTCTGTATAGCTTTTTAAGAATAAAAAATATAACAGCTTGTGTAAATACATTTTTAATAGTGTTTTTTTTATTAAAAGTAGAAATAAACATTTTGAGCAAAAGTTGTTTTAAACAACTAATTAAATACCATGATAAACGAGCTATGGTCGACGTTAGAAACATGTTCAGTGCCATCTGGTTGTTATTAGAAATTAATATTTTAAAACACCATTATATTTATTCCATTTTAATCACCTACTATCTACGTATTTTCGTTCTCTATGAAGACGAGAATCCCACATACAATCAGTATCCTGGCCATACCTATATAATTGTCAAGTTTGATAACAGGATCAGTATGGATGGTGGATTGAATAGCCTGTATTTAATACATCTACAGCAATATGATGTAAATTGAATTGATTCCAGGTGTATCAGTTACAATAACCATGTTCTATGTAGCGATTAACCAACATAATGTTACTTACATTAACATTCAAGACTCAATTACGTAGTTGCAATAGTTTAACATGTTAATATAATAGATCGTTCCATATATATATATATAGTATATAATATAGTATAACATTGGGTCGCCGGCAAAGTTACCACCCATTGGGCAAAGTCGTGCCGCAAAGCAACCTTGTCGTGTTCCGGCACGTTGCTCGATAGAGCCGTTTTTGAGAAATGGGTCTGAATAGTTGCTGTACTGTGCGTTGGCGAATCGGTTTGACGCCGAGTTGGTATTTGTTTTGTAGGGTGTCTAGTCGAGGAGGGTAGCGGGATCCGAAACGACGGCTTTCCGCTGGCCGCCCGCAGATAATTGGGGACCCAATTAGTGGGTTACCCGGCAGCTGCGAAAATCCCAGTGTGGCTCTATTGTGCTGGTTGGTGACCAGACGAAGAGTCCCAATGGCGATCCTTGGGGGGATTTGGGCATCCCCACAGTCTCCATACTAGCCTCCCAGTGGCATAACTTAACCAACTTCGACGTCAGGTTCGATACGTCCCCCCACGTTCAACTGCCAATTCCCATAGGGATGGGTAGTGAATAGGGATTCACTTTTATTTTCTTATTATGAAGATAAAAAGTTTTTACAGCGGTTGTTCTCCGTCTTATTTAAAATGCACCTTAGTAATATCAGGGCCTTGCACTCTAATATCTTACTTGTACATCACCACCTGGAGACAGAGCAACCGCACCTGTTCTTTTTGACGGAGACGCAGATACAATATCCTTTAAGCACTGCGCACCTGGCTTATCCCGGACAAACGTTAGAGCACAACTTTCGCTCACGTGTCGGAGTCTACTAGTACGCGCGGAACGAACGTCCATCGTCTCCGTCACTTTGAAGACACGAAAAAATCCTGTATTCCTGTGTCTACCGTTCGCACAGGATCAGGATACAACTAGAGTATTTGAGTATCTCGGTGAGGCTGCTGATATGGCTCTGCATCAGTACCCTTCAGTGCAGCTCGTCTTTCTGGGGGACTTTAATGCCTGTCATCAAGACTGGCTGTTTGCGTACCAGAAAATCGACTATACTGGAAGAGAAGCGCGGAACTTTGCGTTGCCCTTGGACCTCTTTTAGATGGTGAGGAAAGGCATACAGCCAATTGCCTGGACCTTCTGCTGACAACTTACCCAGACAGGTATCGTGTAGAGGTCACCTCCACCTTGGGAACCTCCGATCACTGTTTCGTGAAAACTCTGTTTACCCAACAGCTTTAACCTCGCTTAAAAAGGCGAGTATGGAAAAACAAGTCAGCCGATTGGGATCAGATGCGCCACTTTTTTGCGTCTTAACCTTGGCGGCAGGTCTGCTTCTTTTCTTTGGATCCATCGAGTTGCGCGGATGCTATAACTGATATGGTGCATTAGGAAATGAAGTATTTTATTTCTTTTGCTGACTTACCCATCGGTGGAAAAGCTCGCCCATGGTTGTTGAATTTGGTCATACTCAAGACCGAAAATATTCGGCATACCTCATTTGGACTGATGCTCGAAGCCGCAAAATTCTGGATGTATGTTCAAAGAAGAGCAGAACAGCAATCTCAGTCCTATTAGCATTTAAAAAAACTGTTATTTTGATAAATCAGAAATAAAACTAGGTTTTTATTTATTTTTTATACTTTTAGATATTACTGCATCTAAAAATATGAACTGATTTTTTTTTCATTTCTTATATATTCTTATAAAAGAAAAACGATAAAAATATTAAAAATATACAAACGTTTTTTTTATCAAAAGTGTTTTTGTAGGTTTGTAATTTTTTACATTCAATATATTATATAAATCTGGATTATATTAGCATTATTTTTATTTGTGTAGATATTAATATATATAAATAAAATCCTATTTGATTTTTTTATTTATATAAGCAACTCAAATTACATCCATATATTTGCTCAAAGAGTATTGAAAAGATTTTTTAATATCAAGCTGCAATCCCCAAATTAGATTCTGTAATAAGATTTACTAACGTTTTTTTATTGGCTTTTCTTCAAGCTTTCCAAAATTACATACACTTTTCCCTCGTCTCAAGGCTTACACATTTTCCCTTTTGTTATCGATGTCAGTTTGATAGAACCGATACTCAGTTACAATAGTCGGCCGCTCCTTTGTCCTGTTATAAATAAAAAAACTTACAATAGGATTTGGTATTAATTCGACTGTATTATAATATATGTACCTACCTTATAATAGGAAAACTGTAAAATTTTAGAAAATTATTTATTTAACAGAATAGAATTTAATTATTCAGAAAATTTTATTAATCTCATAATACATATTAATATGTTTTAATCTCCAAAACATAATATTCATATATCAAAGTTACTCTTCATATCCAAGTTCATACTTGGACATGGAGCTGTTTATATATATATATATATATATATATATATATATATATATATATATATATATATAGATATATATATATATATATTAGATTATAACATATTAATCTCCAAAACATAATATTCATATATCAAAGTTACTCTTCATATCCAAGTATGAGTCTTGGACATGTAGCTGTTTATATATATATATAACTATTACGGTATATTTCTCAAAAAAAAATATTATATCTAAAAAGTATAAGATAAGCTCTAAAATTGTAACGACAGAGATAAATCTAGCAAAAACTTTATTTGTACTATTTTGTGTACTTTTTTATGTAGGTTTTTTCTTATCTCTCTTAGTTTTTAAAAAGGATACCTTTTTACAGCAAGGTCTTGTTCAGCTTAACTTGCCAGAAATAAGCAAACGGTACTTTTGACCTGTTTTTAGTAACATTAACTTTGTCTTCGACAAACCCGTCTCTAAGCTGCAAATAAAAATAACGCCATAATTTGCAATAGCTAGCTATTTACAATATACAACTATTAAAAAACTTTTTTATAATGTCTCATAAAAATAATAAATACACATTTTAAATAGTAATAAATATTAAAGACAAGATATCCAAATGTTAATCTACATTGGTATTCAAAAATACCAATGTAGATTAAATTTAAATGAATTACATGGAAATTCAACCGCTTAAATGAAATACAGCAAGATTTTGACGGAACGGACTTTATTACTGCATTGTATAGTAGATACGAATTTTGCGCCAGACTATATTCAAAGGCGCTCTGGGATATTTAAGCTTCAACTTTTTTGAAATCAGGTGTAAGTTGAAGTTAAATTTTATTAAAGTAGGAAGTTTTATGACAACTTATTGGAAACAATATTGTATAAAATTCCTAAAAAAGTGTCATTTCTAGGATAATTTATATCTTATTTTTCAGACTGGGTTGTGAAGGTAATCCCTAAGCTCTGGCCTTGGGACGGAGCACAACTCTCAATGATACCCGAGAGTGAGCTGCCCAAACCGACCACCGCGGTGACCTTTCTGTCCACTAGTCAGGTGGGAAATGTGGACCTGCGGACCTGCCCAAGCAGAACAGGGGTCTAAATGTCGAGCTGTGGAGGGATTCTGCACAGTAGGGCTGTGGAGAATGGACATCGTGTGACTTTCGCCATGGATGAGCCCTCTGTGGAGGCACTCCGCAACCGAAACTTCGTGGCAGCTCTTGGTTTTAAAAGCATCACCTTTAAGGTCAAGGGTGGTCAGGAATCAATACATTGGGGACCGAGCCACACCCTACTGGGGAGCGAAATGAACGCCCCCCCGCTGGCAGCACGAAGCTGGCCAGTGAGACGTATACAAACTTATCTGGTGCGACTGCCTCTTGGCTCTGGCAGAGTTCCAAAACATGCCGGTAGGGGTGCCCACAGGGGAATCCATGCGGCACGGGGCAGAAGTAAGGCTGACTTTCAACCGATGGGGCTGCAGCAAAAGCCGAAACCAAAGCCTACCGGATCATCAATGCGAATATAACGGTGATTGTTCCATTTACAAATAAGAGGCGTCTGGATGGTCTGAAATGCCCAGTCCTCAATGGGAAAGTGATCCCATTCTCCCGTGAGGTCAAAAAGTTGGGCGTAACCTTAGACCAAAGACTGAAATGGAACACTCACGTGTCGTGTCGTGTGTCGTGTCGGGTGTCGTGTGTCGTGTCGTGTCGTGTCGTGTCGGGTGTCGTGTGTCGTGTCGTGTCGTGTCGTTTGGTGTGTCAAGTTGTGTACCGTGTGGTGTATCATGTCGTGTCGTGTGTCATGTCATTTGGTATCTCACCCCCAGCAAGTTCCTGGGCACGTATCCGTCGTCGTGTTGGTGGTCGCGGCACCACCACCACTCCCGCTCGTGGTCGTCTCCTTTCCTCAAAACCTGCAGACGCGCGCCACTCTCGAACTACAGTTCGTCGGAGCGACACGCCGAGTACGAGATCTTTGTCTAGTTACCTAGTAGTAAGCTGTAAGTCCATTATTTTTACCTCTACCTTATACTTAGTTCAAAATATTACTCGTAGTAAATCATTTTCATACGAGATGGAGGGCTCTCTATATCCTTTGTAGGACAAATTGTCAAAATGCAAAAAAAATCTAATCGTGTTCTCCGTAAGACAAGTCTAATGGAGGTCTGTCAAGAATTCAGTAAATTCAGCTCGTAACATAACTATCATAATCTACTATGACTATGTTAGTTATGTTACGAGCATTAAGACTAAAATTAGGTAAAATTAAAAAAAACTCAGATTGTTTGTAATATTATTATTTGTATTGTCAATAATATTTCACAATATCCTTAGAATAATACAAATTTAATAACCAATTACAATGATGACTCGTGTACTCGAGGTGTCGTGTGTCGTGTCGTGTGTCGTGTCGTGTGTCGTGTCATGTGTCGTGTCGTGTGTCGTGTCGTGTGTCGTGTCGTGTGTCGTGTCGTGTGTCGTGTCGTGTGTCATGTCGTGTGTCGTGTCGTGTCGTGTGTCGTGTCGTGTGTCGTATCGTGTGTCGTGTCGTGTGTCGTGTCGTGTGTGGTGTCTCGTGTCGTGTCGTGTGTCGTGTCGTTATATATTTAATAAACGACCAAACCCAGAAATATAGTAAGCCTAAAACAAGTAAAGATAAACTAGGAAACAGTAAAGTTTAAATGATTACAGGTGGCTTAGTGATGAAATGATGGCTATAATAATAAAATTGTAAACGAGGAGTCGTCACTTACTGTACAAGTAGACCATTATTCCTGCTGCGGGGTAACTCTTGGATATAACTGAAACAAAGATTTTTTTTTGTCTGTCTATGTTGTTAGCCCTGTTGGCTATTACAGCGTCACCGGGGGAGCGGGTGGTTTAGGAAAACCGCCCTTAAAAGGGAGGCCAGATGGGCAACATGGGATACGACGTCCCGAGGGCGTCTCAGATTGAGACACGGACCTCGGCTCGGGGCGTCGTTAAGAAACAAAGAAATGGTAGAAATATTACTTATAATTAAAGTAAATACATGTACCTAATACCAAAATGAAATATTAGTTATAATTACAAGATGTTGAAGGAACTTCAGCTAACTCAAGTTACATAATTTTTATACTTCATAGAATTAAACAGATGATAGAAGATGAAAGGAGAAATCGCAAAAAATAAGTCTGACACTCCACATGGCATAAAGTTCTACAACACATGCGATGTACTGTGATGTGATGTGATGGGGTCGTTCTTTATCGGTTCTCGTCCGTTAACTGCGCCTTTTAAAACAGACCATAGAGTCCGACGTTTCGTGTGAGATGTACACCTAATTGAAAAAAAACTTTAGGTGTGGTGTGTCGTGTCGTATGTCGTGTCGGGTGTCGTGTGTCGTGTCGTGTGTCGTGTCGGATGTCGTGTCGTGTGTCGTGTCGCGTCATGTGTCGTGTCGGGTGTCGTGTATCGTGTCGGATGTCGTGTCGTGTGGTGTGTCGTGTCGTGTGTCGTGTAGGGTGTCGTGTCGCGTGTCGTGTTGGGTGTCGTGTCGTGTCGTGTGTCGTGTCGTGTGTCGTGTCGGATGTCGTGTCGGATGTCGTGTCGTGTGGTGTGTCGTGTCGTGTGTCGTGTCGTGTGTCGTGTCGGATGTCGTGTCGTGTGTCGTGTCGGATGTCGTGTCGGATGTCGTGTCGTGTGGTGTGTCGTGTCGTGTGTCGTGTCGGGTGTCGTGTCGGATGTCGTGTTGGGTGTCGTATTGGGTGTCGGGTCGGGTGTCGTGTCGTGTCGTGTCGAGTATGGTGTCGTGTGTCGTGTCTTGTATGGTGTCGTGTGGTTGATCGTGTCGTGTGGTGTGTCGTGTCATTTGGTATCTCACCCCCAGCAAGTTCCTGGTGTATCGTGTCGTGTGGTGTGTCGTGTCGTTCGGTGTGTCAAGTTGTGTGTCGTGTGGTGTATCATGTCGTGTCGTGTGTCGTGTCATGTGGTATCTCACCCCCTGCAAGTTCCTGGGCACGTATCCGTCGTCGTGTAGGTGGTCGCGGCACCACCACCACTCCCGCTTGTGGTCGTCTCCCTTCCTCAAAACCTGCAGACGCGCGCCGCTCTCGAACGACAGTTCGTCGGAGCGACACGCCGAGTACGAGATCTTTGTCTAGTACATATGTGGGCAACAACCGGCCCGCGGGCCGGATTCGGCCCGCTGTATGATTTGATCCGCCCCGCAAGACATTTTGTTAAACCTAATTAAAAAAAATATATATTACACTACTTACTCATACTCACGGAATCAAGTGAGCGAGCAAGCCGAGTGGCGGCGATCATCAAAGAGTGAGGCGGCAAACATAAAAGCCTTTGATGTTTGCCGCCTCACTGGCGGCGCAACAAAAGAATATTTCTTCTCAACTGTTCTACACTAGACGATTCTAGATCATTCCTTCATTTTGCCTATATAAGCGGGTGGATGGCTCGAACTTAAGTTCAGTTCTATTTGAGCTACCGAGGTGATAACTTCGACAAGCGATATCCTAGCGAACTGCTAGTGCCGTCAATTTGCTTTCTGACTTTGTGTGTATCTTGAATGCCTACTAATTATATTTTGTATACGAAAATAATGTCTGGTGGAAAGAAACGAAAAGAAGATGCAGAGGGTCGCGAATTTCAAGATAAATGGACTGAAGAATTCTTTTTTATCTTGCACAATGGTAAGCCTATTTGTTTGCTGTGTAATGAATCCATTTCAGTGATGAAAGAATTCAATATAAAGAGACATTACTCAACTAAGCATCCTACGCTGCACTCACTGACAGGACAAATAAGAAAAGACAAAATACAGAAGCTTACTGCGAATTTGGGAAAGCAGCAGCAAATGTTTAATAAACAAAAAACACAACTTGATAATGTTGTAAAAGCAAGTTTTATAGTTAGTTCAAAATTGGCAAAGTCATTAAAACCATTTGCCGAAGGAGATTTTATCAAGGAGTGTATGTTAGAAGTTTGCAGTGTTTTGTGTCCTGAAAAGAAAAATGAATTTGAAAAAATTAGTTTGTCAAGACGAACTGTTGTCCGACGTACAGAAATGATGGCTAATGATATCAAAACAACATTGACTGACCGTATGGCTGGTTTTGAATCATTTTCCATAGCATTAGACGAGAGCACCGATTTGTCGGACACAGCTCAACTCGCTATATTTATTCGAGGTGTTGATAAAGAGTTCACTGTTACTGAGGAATTGATTGCTTTACAGCCGCTAAAAGGTACCACTACAGGAGAGAACATTTTTAATGAAGTCCAAAAGGTATTCACAAGTTTTGGCTTGCCAGGGTCAAAATTAGTTGGAGTATGCACAGATGGTGCACCTTCTATGGTCGGCTTACGTAAAGGTTTCATCGGAATTTTGAATGAAAAAGCAACTGAACTAAATGTGCAAAAAGATGATTTGATAGTCCTTCATTGCATTATCCCCAACAGAACTTGTGTTCTAAGTAGACTCCAGAATGTTATGAATGTGGTAGTAAAAACCATCAATTTTATTCGATCCCGAGGGCTTAATCATCGTCAGTTCAAGGCGTTTTTGGATAAAATATCAGCCGAATATGACGACGTACAATATTATTGTGAAGTCAGATGGCTAAGCAAAGGGAAAATGCTGAAACGGTTTTACGAGCTTATAAATGAGATAAAAGACTTTATGCAAATAAAAGATAAACCACTATCTGAATTCAGTGACCCAAAATGGATATGTGACTTAGCATTTCTGGTCGACCTTACTGGCTATTTGAATGATTTAAATTTGAAACTTCAAAAACAAGGACAGTTAGTTAATGATTTGTACAGCCATTTGAAAGCGTTTCAAAATAAAATCCGCTTGTGGGAGGCACAGATGCTGTCTGGTAACAGTTACCATTTCCCAACGCTATCTGCGTATGAGAATATTGCTCATGCTCAATATGCTGAAGAACTCAAGGTACTGTCGGAGCAATTTTCGAATAGATTTAGCGATTTCAAAAACATGGATGACTGTTTCAATTTATTTGCTACTCAAACAAAAATTAATTTACAAAATGCTCCAATACACTTGCAAATGGAGTCGATCTAGATTCAAGAAAACTCACTCCTAAAAACAAAATTTGAAGACGTGGAGTTGTGCGATTTCTATAAAAAATACCTCGAAGAAGACCACTTTCCGCAACTTAGAACATTCGCAAGAAGATTGATTTGTGCGTTTGGCAGTACTTATAAATGCGAACAGTTCTTTTCAATGATGAAAATTAATAAATCAAAACATCGTACAAGGCTGACTGACGATAACTTGGAAAATTCTTTACGTCTTTGTATCAGTGGAATTAATACAAACATTGATGGATTAGTTTCCCAAATTCAAGCTCAAGTGTCTCATTGATTTCGGTGTTGCTATTTAACTTTCGTAGTTTGTAACAATTCCAAATTTAACGATTTAATTATAATGTTGTACCAATTTTTTTCATTTCATTATTTTAATAAATTGATATTATAATAATATTGTCGTATTATTTCATGTCTGATATACAGGGTTATTTGTAATTAGTTGAGCACCTTTTGCAGGCAGCCCCTCTACATCAATCCTAACAACATTTGTTCTACGACTTTTTAAAATTAATAGTTTTAAAAATTTAGTTTTTCTCATACAAAATTTATTTATTGCCTCTGAACGTGCATTAAACTTGAGCAAAGAGAGGCCACGCAACTTGTCAAAATATGTGCCAAGGCCACGTGCATCGGGGCGCGGGGCGGCGGGGTGACGCAGCGGCGGCTATGCACGTTACAACTTGATCTTCTAAGGTGTAATAAAAAATAGAATCGTTTTCCACTTTTATTTATTAAAATATTTTCTACAATAGTCGAAACACATATTGTCTAACTGTTTAAGAATCTAATGAAAAAACATAATCTCCAATAGAAGTTGTCCACAAGTTGAATGTCTCAATATTTTTATTTGGTTTATGAAATAAGGGCACTGTAACGAAACCAAATAAATATTATTTTTACAAAACAATAACTTCTCTTTAACTTACTTTATACATATCATATTATCTAGTTTGTTAATATTTATATCATGACAATAAAACAATAAGTTACTTACGAATTTCTTTACGAAGTTCCTAGAAATTGCAGTCAGTCACAAATAGAAGCGTCGGTATACAGAAACAATCCAGGTAGTTAATATAAAATATCAGTAATACTACACACTTTCATCACCATAAATCTCACGAGACAAATGAAATATCAATTATCAAATAACAAAGATAATAATATCAAATTACAAATTACTTGACATTTGGTTGGTATTGAGTATTGACACCAACTGTTGGTGTTACCATTAAATAAAAACATAACCGTAAAATAGTAACAGTATTTAAAATGGCTCCATCTTGTGATCCCAAGCATAAACTTCATTCAGATATCCGACAAAATAAAATATTAAGAAACACCAGGAGGAATAATAGGAAGTTTATTTAAATTACGTCTAAATTGGCCTTTCCTCGTTTATAATATTAATAAAACTGAAAAAACGAAAACTTTAGTCTTTATTAAATATGTGTATGTGTATTAGTGTACACATGCAAGAAGTGAAACTTCTTTATGACATGTAAATATAATTCACATTTTCTTTTAAATGTGACTTAGAAATAAAGATGATAATTTTCATTAATATTAATTAATTAAAACGAAAGAAGTGAATCGACTGTTTCGACCTATAATATTCTGATAGAAGAAACACATAAGTACCATAAAAACAAGAAAATGTACACAATCCACTTCAAAAATAATAACTTTAGGCTTCTTAACATGTTGGATCGTCACTATATCACAAATAAAATTATTCTTCATCATGGTTTCTGCTGTTTCGAGTTGTTGTTCGTTCTAGGTATAGCAAAACAGACCTTGTAAAGATCAGGACCCCAATGCTCCATTTCTCAGCCAAAACTCGTATTTCTTTTCATTCTTACTTCTTCTATTTCAGACAATCAATGTATTTTAAAAATATTATAAATTACACTTCATAATTTCTGCTTCATGTTATAATCTTGAATTTATTTATTAGTTTCAATAGCAAGTCCATAAAATCGTATTGTCCAGAATGTAATTACAATTCATTATTTAATTATAAAACTCTAATCCGATAATTTTATTTTTGGTTAATGTTAATTGTGTTTTGTAATCCATATACTTGTCATTTTGATTATTTAGTATTTCCATAGCAACATGGTGTAAAAGAGATGAAGCTATACGATAAAAGCTGGCGCGCGCGTTTAACAGTTTCTGAGTTTCGCTAGACTGCCGCGACCTATAACTTTAGACTGCATACAAAATACAGAGTAATAAATAATCGAGGGAGCAAAATTTTTTTTGTTTCGTTTATTCTGAGTTATTTATCAAGATTTTTTAAAAGTCGTGGAACAAATGTTGTTGGGATTGATGTAAAGAGGCTGCCTGCAAAAGGTGCTCAACTAATTAAAAATAACCCTGTATATTTGCAATAGTGCAAAAAATTATGAACACTACTTGACAACACTACTTTAAAATGAACTATTTTTATACGCGGCCCGCGAATGTATTTGCACACTAAAGTTTGGCCCACAACTTGTCAAAGGTTGCCCATACATGCTATAGATAATTATGTGAGAAGTTAAAATTTTAATTTTATAAATAACATCTTGGTGAACAAATGACCGTATCGGCGGAAAACGAACCAACTTCTCTATGAGATCGTGAATCTGCATCATCAGCTTCAGGAGAAAAATAGGAACTACAGTCGACCAATCGACAGGGTAACGATAAAACATGTGATTAAACGTAAGTAACTCTCCTAAATATTTCAATCGTTGAGAACACTCCGAGACCCTACGAGACCCAACGAGAACTTCCGAGACCCAACGAGAACCTCCGAGACCCAACGAGAACCTCCGAGACCCTACGAGAACCTCCGAGACCCTACGAGAACATCCGAGAACCTACGAGAACCTCCGAGACCCTACGAGAACCTCCGAGACCCTACGAGAACCTCCGAGACCCTACGAAAACCTCCGAGACCCTACGAGAACCTTCGAGACCCTACGAGAATCGCCGAGACCCTACGATTTCTTACTAATAAATAACCTACTGTTTTGCTGAATACAATAACAGACCATAATTTGACTATAAGCAACGCTGGTTGCTTACAGATGCCAAACTAAAAGAAAAATATTTTCATTATTACAGAACTTATCAGGTTGGTGCAAGCGCGCACCGTCTGTCAGAATGGCCGTATCGGCGCGAAGGCTTTATAGAACAAAATCATGATCGTCGAAAGAGGAACATTGGATTATAATTTATTAGTGTTGTAAATAACAAAATATAGATAGGCACACTAACGCCTCTTCAGGCAATTATGTCAACTAACTGTATTTAAGTAAGATTCGTTCTTTGCTTCAAATAAAGATTTATTCGTTCGCCGATCTCGTGCAAGATAAGTCGTTTCATTTATTATCACAGGTTATGGGCCCAGATCCATATACAAGTTAGTGAATGTGTTTATTGTTAGAATAATTAGTGAATGCAATGAACAATAGACTAATCGATTTTTATCAGATTTGTGTGTAATCAGTAAAAATCAAATTATTTCTTCTCGTGCGCGTCTTTGCACGTGGTGCGTGGCTGTCATGGCGTCAAGCACAAACTATCTTGTAAGCGTACCGAAGTTGAAAGGGCGTGAGAACTTTAGTGAATGGTGTTTCGCTGCGGAGAATTTCCTGGTTTTAGAGGGTATGGTTGGCTGTATTAAACCTGAGCCCAATCATCCGCCAGTAGCTGCAGATGATGCGAAAACCAAGGCCAAGCTAATTTTAACGATTGACCCGGCTCTTTATGTTCTCATTAGAAGCGTCAGAACATCGAAAGAATTGTGGGATAAATTGAAGATGTTGTTCGATGACTCGGGATTTACTAGAAAAATAAGTCTTCTGAGAAATTTAATATCTATTCGATTTGAAAATTGCACTTCGATGATGTCATATGTAACACAAATAGTTGAAGCTGGTCAAAAATTACAAGGTACGGGATTTGGGATTAACGACGAGTGGATTGGATCTATCATGTTGGCTGGTCTAACTGAAAAATATATGCCCATGATAATGGCCATCGAAAATTCCGGCGTGGTAATTACAACCGACGCCATTAAAGGGAAGTTGATGGACATGGATCCGGAAATGAGTGATGTCAATAATGCATTTGCATGTTTCCGCAAGAATCATTCAAATACAAATCATGGAACGAATGGAAAGATTACACAGTCTATGGTAAAGAAAGATGGCGGGAAGTCACAATTGTCATCTTCCAAAGGAAAATCAAATGTCAGATGCTACAATTGTAAACAACAGGGGCACTATAGAAATCAATGCAATTTTAAAGATAAATCATCTAGTAATTGCGAAAATAAATCATCAAAAACAAGTAATGCGTTCAATGCTGTGTTTTTAAATACAATATTTGACAAAAGTGACTGGTATATCGACTCTGGCGCAAGTTCACATTTAACTAGCAATAGAGATTGGATGATCGACGTGAATTATTCTGGATTCGCGAAAGAGATTATAATTGCAGATCAGAAAAAGATCCCAGTGATATGTTGCGGTAACATAAAGATAACAACATCAACAGAAGATAGTGATTATGACATAATTGTCGAAAATGTGTTATATGTTCCCAAGTTATCTACTAACCTGTTGTCAGTAAGCCAGTTGATAAAGCAGGGCAACAAGGTTCATTTTACAAGTAAAGGATGCGAGATACTTAATAAGCAGGACATTCTAGTAGCTACTGCTTTACTCATAAATGGAGTATACAAATTAAACACCCCATTCCTTATGGTAGCAGCAGTAACAGAGTCTGCAGAAGTTTGGCATCGTAGATTGGGACATGCTAACAGTTATAATATGAATAAAATGCAGGATGCTGTAGAAGGAGTCATTTTTACAGAAAAGGCCAACATCAATAAGTCAAACTGCATAGTGTGTTGCGAAGGTAAGCAAAGTAGGTTGCCTTTTGCTCATGAAGGGAACAGGAGTACTAAATTACTGGAGGTGGTACACAGTGACATAAGTGGCCCGATGGAAAATATATCAATAGGAGGATCTAGATATTTTCTTATTTTCGTAGATGACTACAGCCGCATGACATATGTTTATTTTCTAAAAAATAAAACTGAGACCTTAAAGTATTTTCAAGAATATAAAGCTAAAGTTGAGAATTCTACATCAAACAGTATTAAAATTCTGAGAAGCGACAATGGTAGAGAGTTCTGTAATAGAGATTTTAGTGATTATTTAAAGAAAATGGGTATAATTCATCAAAAGACGAACCCCTACACTCCTGAACAAAATGGGCTTTGTGAGCGCATGAATAGAACCCTTATAGAGAAAACCAGGTGTCTGTTGTTTGATGCAGGACTTGATAAGGAGTTCTGGGCAGAAGCCATTAACACTGCTGTTTATTTACAAAATAGGATTGTAAAAAGTGGTTTGAATCATCGTACACCATTTGAATTATGGACAGGTGCCAAGCCAAACCTCAGCCATATAAGAATTTTTGGTAGTACTGTTATGAAGCACATACCGAAGGAGAAAAGACATAAATGGGACAAGAAATCTGAACATTCCATACTGGTTGGCTACCCTGAAGATGTTAAAGGATATAGACTATATAACCCTTCAACAAAGGCTATTATAACAAGTCGAGATGTCATTGTTATAAAAGAAAAATTGTCTCATCAAGAAAGTATGTTAGAAGTACAAGAGATAGATGACAAACCAGCAAAAAATAGGTCACATCAATCCTCAGTTGGATCTTCAGAGCTCTCAGACCAAAGTGAGGAGGATTCATTTGTTTCTGTAGATATTAAAAATAGCATGGATGAAACCTATGTCCCAGATGAAGAGGTATCTGAAGAAGAGTTGCAATCAAATACCATAAAAAAGATATTACCACAACGGCAAAAGCAAAAACCAGATAGGTATGGATTAATGTGCTCAGAAGAGCATAATAAATATCTCAGTGATGAACTGTCTTATGAAGAAGCTCTGCAAGGACCAGAGAAGAAGCAATGGGAGCTGGCAGTTCAAGAAGAGCTGAATAGCTTTAAAGATAACAATGCTTGGGATGTTGTTGATATACCGGCAAATGGCAATATCATTAAATGCAAATGGGTATTAAAGAAAAAGTGTGATAGTGATAGTAATGTCCGCTATCGAGCCAGGCTTGTGGCTAAAGGTTGTTCACAAAAATATGGTATAGACTATAGTGAAACATTTTCTCCAGTAGTGCGACATACAACACTTAGGTTATTGTTTGCATTGTCAGTGCAGTTGAATCTTAATGTGACACATCTTGATGTGAAAACAGCTTTCCTTAATAGTGATCTGTCTGAGATTTTATATATGCAGAAACCTTTAGGTTATGTCTGTCCAATCAATAAAGTATTAAAGTTAAATAAGGCTATATATGGACTGAAACAGGCATCACGAGCATGGCATAAAAAAGTAGATAGTAGTATGTTATCAAATGGTTATATAAAATCTAAAATAGAACCTTGTTTATATATAAAATGTATTGGTAGTAGTAAAACTATTGTGACATTGTATGTCGATGATTTTTTTGTTTTTTCAAATGACAAAACTGAAACTGATTATCTTAAGAATGTTTTAAGTAAGTGTTTTGTATTAAAAGACTTAGGAATTGTAAAAGAATGTCTTGGCATGTCAGTTGTGTTTGATAAACAAAATAGTACTGTTTCTTTGAGTCAAGAGAAATATATTAATAAATTATTGTCTAAGTTTAACATGGTTGATAGTAAAACTGCAAATACTCCAATGGATGTAAATTTAAAATGTAAGAAAGAGAATAATTGTAATAATGAAAATCCCTATCAGCAGCTTATTGGGAGTTTAATGTATTTAGTTTTGCTTACACGTCCCGATATAGCTTATGCAGTGTCATATTTAAGTCAATTCAATAATTGTAATACTGAACAGCAATGGATTTATGCTAAAAGGGTATTAAGATATTTAAAAGGCACTAAACAGTTAGGTTTAAAATATTGTAAAATTAAAAATGTAAATATTGAAGGTTATGTTGATGCAGACTGGTGCAATGATGTTAATGATAGGAAATCTTATTCAGGATTTTGTTATACCTTGTCAGGATCTGTTATTTCTTGGAGTTGTACTAAACAAAAGTGTATTACGCTTTCTAGTACAGAAGCTGAATATGTGTCAATGTCCGAGGCCTGCAAAGAGGTAGTATATTTAAGAAACTTACAGCATGAAATAACTAAAAGAATGTATAATATTACATCGTATAATGATAGTATGAGTGCGCAGAAATTATTATTGAACCCTATATTTCATAATAAAACTAAGCATATAGATGTCAGATACCACTATTGTAGAGAAATTATAAATGAAAACATTGTCAGTGTTAAATATTTATGTACATCAGATATGCCTGCAGATTTGTTTACTAAAAGTTTAAGTGCTGTAAAACATTATAAACATTTGAATTATTTAGGAATTGTTGAAGTTTAGTTTATGACCAAATTTTTTTGTATTTCGTTTCAAATGTATCTATATTTTGAGTGGGAGTGTTGTAAATAACAAAATATAGATAGGCACACTAACGCCTCTTCAGGCAATTATGTCAACTAACTGTATTTAAGTAAGATTCGTTCTTTGCTTCAAATAAAGATTTATTCGTTCGCCGATCTCGTGCAAGATAAGTCGTTTCATTTATTATCACAGGTTATGGGCCCAGATCCATATACAAGTTAGTGAATGTGTTTATTGTTAGAATAATTAGTGAATGCAATGAACAATAGACTAATCGATTTTTATCAGATTTGTGTGTAATCAGTAAAAATCAAATTATTTCTTCTCGTGCGCGTCTTTGCACGTGGTGCGTGGCTGTCATGGCGTCAAGCACAAACTATCTTGTAAGCGTACCGAAGTTGAAAGGGCGTGAGAACTTTAGTGAATGGTGTTTCGCTGCGGAGAATTTCCTGGTTTTAGAGGGTATGGTTGGCTGTATTAAACCTGAGCCCAATCATCCGCCAGTAGCTGCAGATGATGCGAAAACCAAGGCCAAGCTAATTTTAACGATTGACCCGGCTCTTTATGTTCTCATTAGAAGCGTCAGAACATCGAAAGAATTGTGGGATAAATTGAAGATGTTGTTCGATGACTCGGGATTTACTAGAAAAATAAGTCTTCTGAGAAATTTAATATCTATTCGATTTGAAAATTGCACTTCGATGATGTCATATGTAACACAAATAGTTGAAGCTGGTCAAAAATTACAAGGTACGGGATTTGGGATTAACGACGAGTGGATTGGATCTATCATGTTGGCTGGTCTAACTGAAAAATATATGCCCATGATAATGGCCATCGAAAATTCCGGCGTGGTAATTACAACCGACGCCATTAAAGGGAAGTTGATGGACATGGATCCGGAAATGAGTGATGTCAATAATGCATTTGCATGTTTCCGCAAGAATCATTCAAATACAAATCATGGAACGAATGGAAAGATTACACAGTCTATGGTAAAGAAAGATGGCGGGAAGTCACAATTGTCATCTTCCAAAGGAAAATCAAATGTCAGATGCTACAATTGTAAACAACAGGGGCACTATAGAAATCAATGCAATTTTAAAGATAAATCATCTAGTAATTGCGAAAATAAATCATCAAAAACAAGTAATGCGTTCAATGCTGTGTTTTTAAATACAATATTTGACAAAAGTGACTGGTATATCGACTCTGGCGCAAGTTCACATTTAACTAGCAATAGAGATTGGATGATCGACGTGAATTATTCTGGATTCGCGAAAGAGATTATAATTGCAGATCAGAAAAAGATCCCAGTGATATGTTGCGGTAACATAAAGATAACAACATCAACAGAAGATAGTGATTATGACATAATTGTCGAAAATGTGTTATATGTTCCCAAGTTATCTACTAACCTGTTGTCAGTAAGCCAGTTGATAAAGCAGGGCAACAAGGTTCATTTTACAAGTAAAGGATGCGAGATACTTAATAAGCGGGACATTCTAGTAGCTACTGCTTTACTCATAAATGGAGTATACAAATTAAACACCCCATTCCTTATGGTAGCAGCAGTAACAGAGTCTGCAGAAGTTTGGCATCGTAGATTGGGACATGCTAACAGTTATAATATGAATAAAATGCAGGATGCTGTAGAAGGAGTCATTTTTACAGAAAAGGCCAACATCAATAAGTCAAACTGCATAGTGTGTTGCGAAGGTAAGCAAAGTAGGTTGCCTTTTGCTCATGAAGGGAACAGGAGTACTAAATTACTGGAGGTGGTACACAGTGACATAAGTGGCCCGATGGAAAATATATCAATAGGAGGATCTAGATATTTTCTTATTTTCGTAGATGACTACAGCCGCATGACATATGTTTATTTTCTAAAAAATAAAACTGAGACCTTAAAGTATTTTCAAGAATATAAAGCTAAAGTTGAGAATTCTACATCAAACAGTATTAAAATTCTGAGAAGCGACAATGGTAGAGAGTTCTGTAATAGAGATTTTAGTGATTATTTAAAGAAAATGGGTATAATTCATCAAAAGACGAACCCCTACACTCCTGAACAAAATGGGCTTTGTGAGCGCATGAATAGAACCCTTATAGAGAAAGCCAGGTGTCTGTTGTTTGATGCAGGACTTGATAAGGAGTTCTGGGCAGAAGCCATTAACACTGCTATTTATTTACAAAATAGGATTGTAAAAAGTGGTTTGAATCATCGTACACCATTTGAATTATGGACAGGTGCCAAGCCAAACCTCAGCCATATAAGAATTTTTGGTAGTACTGTTATGAAGCACATACCGAAGGAGAAAAGACATAAATGGGACAAGAAATCTGAACATTCCATACTGGTTGGCTACCCTGAAGATGTTAAAGGATATAGACTATATAACCCTTCAACAAAGGCTATTATAACAAGTCGAGATGTCATTGTTATAAAAGAAAAATTGTCTCATCAAGAAAGTATGTTAGAAGTACAAGAGATAGATGACAAACCAGCAAAAAATAGGTCACATCAATCCTCAGTTGGATCTTCAGAGCTCTCAGACCAAAGTGAGGAGGATTCATTTGTTTCTGTAGATATTAAAAATAGCATGGATGAAACCTATGTCCCAGATGAAGAGGTATCTGAAGAAGAGTTGCAATCAAATACCATAAAAAAGATATTACCACAACGGCAAAAGCAAAAACCAGATAGGTATGGATTAATGTGCTCAGAAGAGCATAATAAATATCTCAGTGATGAACTGTCTTATGAAGAAGCTCTGCAAGGACCAGAGAAGAAGCAATGGGAGCTGGCAGTTCAAGAAGAGCTGAATAGCTTTAAAGATAACAATGCTTGGGATGTTGTTGATATACCGGCAAATGGCAATATCATTAAATGCAAATGGGTATTAAAGAAAAAGTGTGATAGTGATAGTAATGTCCGCTATCGAGCCAGGCTTGTGGCTAAAGGTTGTTCACAAAAATATGGTATAGACTATAGTGAAACATTTTCTCCAGTAGTGCGACATACAACACTTAGGTTATTGTTTGCATTGTCAGTGCAGTTGAATCTTAATGTGACACATCTTGATGTGAAAACAGCTTTCCTTAATAGTGATCTGTCTGAGATTTTATATATGCAGAAACCTTTAGGTTATGTCTGTCCAATCAATAAAGTATTAAAGTTAAATAAGGCTATATATGGACTGAAACAGGCATCACGAGCATGGCATAAAAAAGTAGATAGTAGTATGTTATCAAATGGTTATATAAAATCTAAAATAGAACCTTGTTTATATATAAAATGTATTGGTAGTAGTAAAACTATTGTGACATTGTATGTCGATGATTTTTTTGTTTTTTCAAATGACAAAACTGAAACTGATTATCTTAAGAATGTTTTAAGTAAGTGTTTTGTATTAAAAGACTTAGGAATTGTAAAAGAATGTCTTGGCATGTCAGTTGTGTTTGATAAACAAAATAGTACTGTTTCTTTGAGTCAAGAGAAATATATTAATAAATTATTATCTAAGTTTAACATGGTTGATAGTAAAACTGCAAATACTCCAATGGATGTAAATTTAAAATGTAAGAAAGAGAATAATTGTAATAATGAAAATCCCTATCAGCAGCTTATTGGGAGTTTAATGTATTTAGTTGTGCTTACACGTCCCGATATAGCTTATGCAGTGTCATATTTAAGTCAATTCAATAATTGTAATACTGAACAGCAATGGATTTATGCTAAAAGGGTATTAAGATATTTAAAAGGCACTAAACAGTTAGGTTTAAAATATTGTAAAATTAAAAATGTAAATATTGAAGGTTATGTTGATGCAGACTGGTGCAATGATGTTAATGATAGGAAATCTTATTCAGGATTTTGTTATACCTTGTCAGGATCTGTTATTTCTTGGAGTTGTACTAAACAAAAGTGTATTACGCTTTCTAGTACAGAAGCTGAATATGTGTCAATGTCCGAGGCCTGCAAAGAGGTAGTATATTTAAGAAACTTACAGCATGAAATAACTAAAAGAATGTATAATATTACATCGTATAATGATAGTATGAGTGCGCAGAAATTATTATTGAACCCTATATTTCATAATAAAACTAAGCATATAGATGTCAGATACCACTATTGTAGAGAAATTATAAATGAAAACATTGTCAGTGTTAAATATTTATGTACATCAGATATGCCTGCAGATTTGTTTACTAAAAGTTTAAGTGCTGTAAAACATTATAAACATTTGAATTATTTAGGAATTGTTGAAGTTTAGTTTATGACCAAATTTTTTTGTATTTCGTTTCAAATGTATCTATATTTTGAGTGGGAGTGTTGTAAATAACAAAATATAGATAGGCACACTAACGCCTCTTCAGGCAATTATGTCAACTAACTGTATTTAAGTAAGATTCGTTCTTTGCTTCAAATAAAGATTTATTCGTTCGCCGATCTCGTGCAAGATAAGTCGTTTCATTTATTATCACAGGTTATGGGCCCAGATCCATATACAAGTTAGTGAATGTGTTTATTGTTAGAATAATTAGTGAATGCAATGAACAATAGACTAATCGATTTTTATCAGATTTGTGTGTAATCAGTAAAAATCAAATTATTTCTTCTCGTGCGCGTCTTTGCACGTGGTGCGTGGCTGTCATGGCGTCAAGCACAAACTATCTTGTAAGCGTACCGAAGTTGAAAGGGCGTGAGAACTTTAGTGAATGGTGTTTCGCTGCGGAGAATTTCCTGGTTTTAGAGGGTATGGTTGGCTGTATTAAACCTGAGCCCAATCATCCGCCAGTAGCTGCAGATGATGCGAAAACCAAGGCCAAGCTAATTTTAACGATTGACCCGGCTCTTTATGTTCTCATTAGAAGCGTCAGAACATCGAAAGAATTGTGGGATAAATTGAAGATGTTGTTCGATGACTCGGGATTTACTAGAAAAATAAGTCTTCTGAGAAATTTAATATCTATTCGATTTGAAAATTGCACTTCGATGATGTCATATGTAACACAAATAGTTGAAGCTGGTCAAAAATTACAAGGTACGGGATTTGGGATTAACGACGAGTGGATTGGATCTATCATGTTGGCTGGTCTAACTGAAAAATATATGCCCATGATAATGGCCATCGAAAATTCCGGCGTGGTAATTACAACCGACGCCATTAAAGGGAAGTTGATGGACATGGATCCGGAAATGAGTGATGTCAATAATGCATTTGCATGTTTCCGCAAGAATCATTCAAATACAAATCATGGAACGAATGGAAAGATTACACAGTCTATGGTAAAGAAAGATGGCGGGAAGTCACAATTGTCATCTTCCAAAGGAAAATCAAATGTCAGATGCTACAATTGTAAACAACAGGGGCACTATAGAAATCAATGCAATTTTAAAGATAAATCATCTAGTAATTGCGAAAATAAATCATCAAAAACAAGTAATGCGTTCAATGCTGTGTTTTTAAATACAATATTTGACAAAAGTGACTGGTATATCGACTCTGGCGCAAGTTCACATTTAACTAGCAATAGAGATTGGATGATCGACGTGAATTATTCTGGATTCGCGAAAGAGATTATAATTGCAGATCAGAAAAAGATCCCAGTGATATGTTGCGGTAACATAAAGATAACAACATCAACAGAAGATAGTGATTATGACATAATTGTCGAAAATGTGTTATATGTTCCCAAGTTATCTACTAACCTGTTGTCAGTAAGCCAGTTGATAAAGCAGGGCAACAAGGTTCATTTTACAAGTAAAGGATGCGAGATACTTAATAAGCGGGACATTCTAGTAGCTACTGCTTTACTCATAAATGGAGTATACAAATTAAACACCCCATTCCTTATGGTAGCAGCAGTAACAGAGTCTGCAGAAGTTTGGCATCGTAGATTGGGACATGCTAACAGTTATAATATGAATAAAATGCAGGATGCTGTAGAAGGAGTCATTTTTACAGAAAAGGCCAACATCAATAAGTCAAACTGCATAGTGTGTTGCGAAGGTAAGCAAAGTAGGTTGCCTTTTGCTCATGAAGGGAACAGGAGTACTAAATTACTGGAGGTGGTACACAGTGACATAAGTGGCCCGATGGAAAATATATCAATAGGAGGATCTAGATATTTTCTTATTTTCGTAGATGACTACAGCCGCATGACATATGTTTATTTTCTAAAAAATAAAACTGAGACCTTAAAGTATTTTCAAGAATATAAAGCTAAAGTTGAGAATTCTACATCAAACAGTATTAAAATTCTGAGAAGCGACAATGGTAGAGAGTTCTGTAATAGAGATTTTAGTGATTATTTAAAGAAAATGGGTATAATTCATCAAAAGACGAACCCCTACACTCCTGAACAAAATGGGCTTTGTGAGCGCATGAATAGAACCCTTATAGAGAAAGCCAGGTGTCTGTTGTTTGATGCAGGACTTGATAAGGAGTTCTGGGCAGAAGCCATTAACACTGCTATTTATTTACAAAATAGGATTGTAAAAAGTGGTTTGAATCATCGTACACCATTTGAATTATGGACAGGTGCCAAGCCAAACCTCAGCCATATAAGAATTTTTGGTAGTACTGTTATGAAGCACATACCGAAGGAGAAAAGACATAAATGGGACAAGAAATCTGAACATTCCATACTGGTTGGCTACCCTGAAGATGTTAAAGGATATAGACTATATAACCCTTCAACAAAGGCTATTATAACAAGTCGAGATGTCATTGTTATAAAAGAAAAATTGTCTCATCAAGAAAGTATGTTAGAAGTACAAGAGATAGATGACAAACCAGCAAAAAATAGGTCACATCAATCCTCAGTTGGATCTTCAGAGCTCTCAGACCAAAGTGAGGAGGATTCATTTGTTTCTGTAGATATTAAAAATAGCATGGATGAAACCTATGTCCCAGATGAAGAGGTATCTGAAGAAGAGTTGCAATCAAATACCATAAAAAAGATATTACCACAACGGCAAAAGCAAAAACCAGATAGGTATGGATTAATGTGCTCAGAAGAGCATAATAAATATCTCAGTGATGAACTGTCTTATGAAGAAGCTCTGCAAGGACCAGAGAAGAAGCAATGGGAGCTGGCAGTTCAAGAAGAGCTGAATAGCTTTAAAGATAACAATGCTTGGGATGTTGTTGATATACCGGCAAATGGCAATATCATTAAATGCAAATGGGTATTAAAGAAAAAGTGTGATAGTGATAGTAATGTCCGCTATCGAGCCAGGCTTGTGGCTAAAGGTTGTTCACAAAAATATGGTATAGACTATAGTGAAACATTTTCTCCAGTAGTGCGACATACAACACTTAGGTTATTGTTTGCATTGTCAGTGCAGTTGAATCTTAATGTGACACATCTTGATGTGAAAACAGCTTTCCTTAATAGTGATCTGTCTGAGATTTTATATATGCAGAAACCTTTAGGTTATGTCTGTCCAATCAATAAAGTATTAAAGTTAAATAAGGCTATATATGGACTGAAACAGGCATCACGAGCATGGCATAAAAAAGTAGATAGTAGTATGTTATCAAATGGTTATATAAAATCTAAAATAGAACCTTGTTTATATATAAAATGTATTGGTAGTAGTAAAACTATTGTGACATTGTATGTCGATGATTTTTTTGTTTTTTCAAATGACAAAACTGAAACTGATTATCTTAAGAATGTTTTAAGTAAGTGTTTTGTATTAAAAGACTTAGGAATTGTAAAAGAATGTCTTGGCATGTCAGTTGTGTTTGATAAACAAAATAGTACTGTTTCTTTGAGTCAAGAGAAATATATTAATAAATTATTATCTAAGTTTAACATGGTTGATAGTAAAACTGCAAATACTCCAATGGATGTAAATTTAAAATGTAAGAAAGAGAATAATTGTAATAATGAAAATCCCTATCAGCAGCTTATTGGGAGTTTAATGTATTTAGTTGTGCTTACACGTCCCGATATAGCTTATGCAGTGTCATATTTAAGTCAATTCAATAATTGTAATACTGAACAGCAATGGATTTATGCTAAAAGGGTATTAAGATATTTAAAAGGCACTAAACAGTTAGGTTTAAAATATTGTAAAATTAAAAATGTAAATATTGAAGGTTATGTTGATGCAGACTGGTGCAATGATGTTAATGATAGGAAATCTTATTCAGGATTTTGTTATACCTTGTCAGGATCTGTTATTTCTTGGAGTTGTACTAAACAAAAGTGTATTACGCTTTCTAGTACAGAAGCTGAATATGTGTCAATGTCCGAGGCCTGCAAAGAGGTAGTATATTTAAGAAACTTACAGCATGAAATAACTAAAAGAATGTATAATATTACATCGTATAATGATAGTATGAGTGCGCAGAAATTATTATTGAACCCTATATTTCATAATAAAACTAAGCATATAGATGTCAGATACCACTATTGTAGAGAAATTATAAATGAAAACATTGTCAGTGTTAAATATTTATGTACATCAGATATGCCTGCAGATTTGTTTACTAAAAGTTTAAGTGCTGTAAAACATTATAAACATTTGAATTATTTAGGAATTGTTGAAGTTTAGTTTATGACCAAATTTTTTTGTATTTCGTTTCAAATGTATCTATATTTTGAGTGGGAGTGTTGTAAATAACAAAATATAGATAGGCACACTAACGCCTCTTCAGGCAATTATGTCAACTAACTGTATTTAAGTAAGATTCGTTCTTTGCTTCAAATAAAGATTTATTCGTTCGCCGATCTCGTGCAAGATAAGTCGTTTCATTTATTATCACAGGTTATGGGCCCAGATCCATATACAAGTTAGTGAATGTGTTTATTGTTAGAATAATTAGTGAATGCAATGAACAATAGACTAATCGATTTTTATCAGATTTGTGTGTAATCAGTAAAAATCAAATTATTTCTTCTCGTGCGCGTCTTTGCACGTGGTGCGTGGCTGTCATGGCGTCAAGCACAAACTATCTTGTAAGCGTACCGAAGTTGAAAGGGCGTGAGAACTTTAGTGAATGGTGTTTCGCTGCGGAGAATTTCCTGGTTTTAGAGGGTATGGTTGGCTGTATTAAACCTGAGCCCAATCATCCGCCAGTAGCTGCAGATGATGCGAAAACCAAGGCCAAGCTAATTTTAACGATTGACCCGGCTCTTTATGTTCTCATTAGAAGCGTCAGAACATCGAAAGAATTGTGGGATAAATTGAAGATGTTGTTCGATGACTCGGGATTTACTAGAAAAATAAGTCTTCTGAGAAATTTAATATCTATTCGATTTGAAAATTGCACTTCGATGATGTCATATGTAACACAAATAGTTGAAGCTGGTCAAAAATTACAAGGTACGGGATTTGGGATTAACGACGAGTGGATTGGATCTATCATGTTGGCTGGTCTAACTGAAAAATATATGCCCATGATAATGGCCATCGAAAATTCCGGCGTGGTAATTACAACCGACGCCATTAAAGGGAAGTTGATGGACATGGATCCGGAAATGAGTGATGTCAATAATGCATTTGCATGTTTCCGCAAGAATCATTCAAATACAAATCATGGAACGAATGGAAAGATTACACAGTCTATGGTAAAGAAAGATGGCGGGAAGTCACAATTGTCATCTTCCAAAGGAAAATCAAATGTCAGATGCTACAATTGTAAACAACAGGGGCACTATAGAAATCAATGCAATTTTAAAGATAAATCATCTAGTAATTGCGAAAATAAATCATCAAAAACAAGTAATGCGTTCAATGCTGTGTTTTTAAATACAATATTTGACAAAAGTGACTGGTATATCGACTCTGGCGCAAGTTCACATTTAACTAGCAATAGAGATTGGATGATCGACGTGAATTATTCTGGATTCGCGAAAGAGATTATAATTGCAGATCAGAAAAAGATCCCAGTGATATGTTGCGGTAACATAAAGATAACAACATCAACAGAAGATAGTGATTATGACATAATTGTCGAAAATGTGTTATATGTTCCCAAGTTATCTACTAACCTGTTGTCAGTAAGCCAGTTGATAAAGCAGGGCAACAAGGTTCATTTTACAAGTAAAGGATGCGAGATACTTAATAAGCGGGACATTCTAGTAGCTACTGCTTTACTCATAAATGGAGTATACAAATTAAACACCCCATTCCTTATGGTAGCAGCAGTAACAGAGTCTGCAGAAGTTTGGCATCGTAGATTGGGACATGCTAACAGTTATAATATGAATAAAATGCAGGATGCTGTAGAAGGAGTCATTTTTACAGAAAAGGCCAACATCAATAAGTCAAACTGCATAGTGTGTTGCGAAGGTAAGCAAAGTAGGTTGCCTTTTGCTCATGAAGGGAACAGGAGTACTAAATTACTGGAGGTGGTACACAGTGACATAAGTGGCCCGATGGAAAATATATCAATAGGAGGATCTAGATATTTTCTTATTTTCGTAGATGACTACAGCCGCATGACATATGTTTATTTTCTAAAAAATAAAACTGAGACCTTAAAGTATTTTCAAGAATATAAAGCTAAAGTTGAGAATTCTACATCAAACAGTATTAAAATTCTGAGAAGCGACAATGGTAGAGAGTTCTGTAATAGAGATTTTAGTGATTATTTAAAGAAAATGGGTATAATTCATCAAAAGACGAACCCCTACACTCCTGAACAAAATGGGCTTTGTGAGCGCATGAATAGAACCCTTATAGAGAAAGCCAGGTGTCTGTTGTTTGATGCAGGACTTGATAAGGAGTTCTGGGCAGAAGCCATTAACACTGCTATTTATTTACAAAATAGGATTGTAAAAAGTGGTTTGAATCATCGTACACCATTTGAATTATGGACAGGTGCCAAGCCAAACCTCAGCCATATAAGAATTTTTGGTAGTACTGTTATGAAGCACATACCGAAGGAGAAAAGACATAAATGGGACAAGAAATCTGAACATTCCATACTGGTTGGCTACCCTGAAGATGTTAAAGGATATAGACTATATAACCCTTCAACAAAGGCTATTATAACAAGTCGAGATGTCATTGTTATAAAAGAAAAATTGTCTCATCAAGAAAGTATGTTAGAAGTACAAGAGATAGATGACAAACCAGCAAAAAATAGGTCACATCAATCCTCAGTTGGATCTTCAGAGCTCTCAGACCAAAGTGAGGAGGATTCATTTGTTTCTGTAGATATTAAAAATAGCATGGATGAAACCTATGTCCCAGATGAAGAGGTATCTGAAGAAGAGTTGCAATCAAATACCATAAAAAAGATATTACCACAACGGCAAAAGCAAAAACCAGATAGGTATGGATTAATGTGCTCAGAAGAGCATAATAAATATCTCAGTGATGAACTGTCTTATGAAGAAGCTCTGCAAGGACCAGAGAAGAAGCAATGGGAGCTGGCAGTTCAAGAAGAGCTGAATAGCTTTAAAGATAACAATGCTTGGGATGTTGTTGATATACCGGCAAATGGCAATATCATTAAATGCAAATGGGTATTAAAGAAAAAGTGTGATAGTGATAGTAATGTCCGCTATCGAGCCAGGCTTGTGGCTAAAGGTTGTTCACAAAAATATGGTATAGACTATAGTGAAACATTTTCTCCAGTAGTGCGACATACAACACTTAGGTTATTGTTTGCATTGTCAGTGCAGTTGAATCTTAATGTGACACATCTTGATGTGAAAACAGCTTTCCTTAATAGTGATCTGTCTGAGATTTTATATATGCAGAAACCTTTAGGTTATGTCTGTCCAATCAATAAAGTATTAAAGTTAAATAAGGCTATATATGGACTGAAACAGGCATCACGAGCATGGCATAAAAAAGTAGATAGTAGTATGTTATCAAATGGTTATATAAAATCTAAAATAGAACCTTGTTTATATATAAAATGTATTGGTAGTAGTAAAACTATTGTGACATTGTATGTCGATGATTTTTTTGTTTTTTCAAATGACAAAACTGAAACTGATTATCTTAAGAATGTTTTAAGTAAGTGTTTTGTATTAAAAGACTTAGGAATTGTAAAAGAATGTCTTGGCATGTCAGTTGTGTTTGATAAACAAAATAGTACTGTTTCTTTGAGTCAAGAGAAATATATTAATAAATTATTATCTAAGTTTAACATGGTTGATAGTAAAACTGCAAATACTCCAATGGATGTAAATTTAAAATGTAAGAAAGAGAATAATTGTAATAATGAAAATCCCTATCAGCAGCTTATTGGGAGTTTAATGTATTTAGTTGTGCTTACACGTCCCGATATAGCTTATGCAGTGTCATATTTAAGTCAATTCAATAATTGTAATACTGAACAGCAATGGATTTATGCTAAAAGGGTATTAAGATATTTAAAAGGCACTAAACAGTTAGGTTTAAAATATTGTAAAATTAAAAATGTAAATATTGAAGGTTATGTTGATGCAGACTGGTGCAATGATGTTAATGATAGGAAATCTTATTCAGGATTTTGTTATACCTTGTCAGGATCTGTTATTTCTTGGAGTTGTACTAAACAAAAGTGTATTACGCTTTCTAGTACAGAAGCTGAATATGTGTCAATGTCCGAGGCCTGCAAAGAGGTAGTATATTTAAGAAACTTACAGCATGAAATAACTAAAAGAATGTATAATATTACATCGTATAATGATAGTATGAGTGCGCAGAAATTATTATTGAACCCTATATTTCATAATAAAACTAAGCATATAGATGTCAGATACCACTATTGTAGAGAAATTATAAATGAAAACATTGTCAGTGTTAAATATTTATGTACATCAGATATGCCTGCAGATTTGTTTACTAAAAGTTTAAGTGCTGTAAAACATTATAAACATTTGAATTATTTAGGAATTGTTGAAGTTTAGTTTATGACCAAATTTTTTTGTATTTCGTTTCAAATGTATCTATATTTTGAGTGGGAGTGTTGTAAATAACAAAATATAGATAGGCACACTAACGCCTCTTCAGGCAATTATGTCAACTAACTGTATTTAAGTAAGATTCGTTCTTTGCTTCAAATAAAGATTTATTCGTTCGCCGATCTCGTGCAAGATAAGTCGTTTCATTTATTATCACAGGTTATGGGCCCAGATCCATATACAAGTTAGTGAATGTGTTTATTGTTAGAATAATTAGTGAATGCAATGAACAATAGACTAATCGATTTTTATCAGATTTGTGTGTAATCAGTAAAAATCAAATTATTTCTTCTCGTGCGCGTCTTTGCACGTGGTGCGTGGCTGTCATGGCGTCAAGCACAAACTATCTTGTAAGCGTACCGAAGTTGAAAGGGCGTGAGAACTTTAGTGAATGGTGTTTCGCTGCGGAGAATTTCCTGGTTTTAGAGGGTATGGTTGGCTGTATTAAACCTGAGCCCAATCATCCGCCAGTAGCTGCAGATGATGCGAAAACCAAGGCCAAGCTAATTTTAACGATTGACCCGGCTCTTTATGTTCTCATTAGAAGCGTCAGAACATCGAAAGAATTGTGGGATAAATTGAAGATGTTGTTCGATGACTCGGGATTTACTAGAAAAATAAGTCTTCTGAGAAATTTAATATCTATTCGATTTGAAAATTGCACTTCGATGATGTCATATGTAACACAAATAGTTGAAGCTGGTCAAAAATTACAAGGTACGGGATTTGGGATTAACGACGAGTGGATTGGATCTATCATGTTGGCTGGTCTAACTGAAAAATATATGCCCATGATAATGGCCATCGAAAATTCCGGCGTGGTAATTACAACCGACGCCATTAAAGGGAAGTTGATGGACATGGATCCGGAAATGAGTGATGTCAATAATGCATTTGCATGTTTCCGCAAGAATCATTCAAATACAAATCATGGAACGAATGGAAAGATTACACAGTCTATGGTAAAGAAAGATGGCGGGAAGTCACAATTGTCATCTTCCAAAGGAAAATCAAATGTCAGATGCTACAATTGTAAACAACAGGGGCACTATAGAAATCAATGCAATTTTAAAGATAAATCATCTAGTAATTGCGAAAATAAATCATCAAAAACAAGTAATGCGTTCAATGCTGTGTTTTTAAATACAATATTTGACAAAAGTGACTGGTATATCGACTCTGGCGCAAGTTCACATTTAACTAGCAATAGAGATTGGATGATCGACGTGAATTATTCTGGATTCGCGAAAGAGATTATAATTGCAGATCAGAAAAAGATCCCAGTGATATGTTGCGGTAACATAAAGATAACAACATCAACAGAAGATAGTGATTATGACATAATTGTCGAAAATGTGTTATATGTTCCCAAGTTATCTACTAACCTGTTGTCAGTAAGCCAGTTGATAAAGCAGGGCAACAAGGTTCATTTTACAAGTAAAGGATGCGAGATACTTAATAAGCAGGACATTCTAGTAGCTACTGCTTTACTCATAAATGGAGTATACAAATTAAACACCCCATTCCTTATGGTAGCAGCAGTAACAGAGTCTGCAGAAGTTTGGCATCGTAGATTGGGACATGCTAACAGTTATAATATGAATAAAATGCAGGATGCTGTAGAAGGAGTCATTTTTACAGAAAAGGCCAACATCAATAAGTCAAACTGCATAGTGTGTTGCGAAGGTAAGCAAAGTAGGTTGCCTTTTGCTCATGAAGGGAACAGGAGTACTAAATTACTGGAGGTGGTACACAGTGACATAAGTGGCCCGATGGAAAATATATCAATAGGAGGATCTAGATATTTTCTTATTTTCGTAGATGACTACAGCCGCATGACATATGTTTATTTTCTAAAAAATAAAACTGAGACCTTAAAGTATTTTCAAGAATATAAAGCTAAAGTTGAGAATTCTACATCAAACAGTATTAAAATTCTGAGAAGCGACAATGGTAGAGAGTTCTGTAATAGAGATTTTAGTGATTATTTAAAGAAAATGGGTATAATTCATCAAAAGACGAACCCCTACACTCCTGAACAAAATGGGCTTTGTGAGCGCATGAATAGAACCCTTATAGAGAAAGCCAGGTGTCTGTTGTTTGATGCAGGACTTGATAAGGAGTTCTGGGCAGAAGCCATTAACACTGCTATTTATTTACAAAATAGGATTGTAAAAAGTGGTTTGAATCATCGTACACCATTTGAATTATGGACAGGTGCCAAGCCAAACCTCAGCCATATAAGAATTTTTGGTAGTACTGTTATGAAGCACATACCGAAGGAGAAAAGACATAAATGGGACAAGAAATCTGAACATTCCATACTGGTTGGCTACCCTGAAGATGTTAAAGGATATAGACTATATAACCCTTCAACAAAGGCTATTATAACAAGTCGAGATGTCATTGTTATAAAAGAAAAATTGTCTCATCAAGAAAGTATGTTAGAAGTACAAGAGATAGATGACAAACCAGCAAAAAATAGGTCACATCAATCCTCAGTTGGATCTTCAGAGCTCTCAGACCAAAGTGAGGAGGATTCATTTGTTTCTGTAGATATTAAAAATAGCATGGATGAAACCTATGTCCCAGATGAAGAGGTATCTGAAGAAGAGTTGCAATCAAATACCATAAAAAAGATATTACCACAACGGCAAAAGCAAAAACCAGATAGGTATGGATTAATGTGCTCAGAAGAGCATAATAAATATCTCAGTGATGAACTGTCTTATGAAGAAGCTCTGCAAGGACCAGAGAAGAAGCAATGGGAGCTGGCAGTTCAAGAAGAGCTGAATAGCTTTAAAGATAACAATGCTTGGGATGTTGTTGATATACCGGCAAATGGCAATATCATTAAATGCAAATGGGTATTAAAGAAAAAGTGTGATAGTGATAGTAATGTCCGCTATCGAGCCAGGCTTGTGGCTAAAGGTTGTTCACAAAAATATGGTATAGACTATAGTGAAACATTTTCTCCAGTAGTGCGACATACAACACTTAGGTTATTGTTTGCATTGTCAGTGCAGTTGAATCTTAATGTGACACATCTTGATGTGAAAACAGCTTTCCTTAATAGTGATCTGTCTGAGATTTTATATATGCAGAAACCTTTAGGTTATGTCTGTCCAATCAATAAAGTATTAAAGTTAAATAAGGCTATATATGGACTGAAACAGGCATCACGAGCATGGCATAAAAAAGTAGATAGTAGTATGTTATCAAATGGTTATATAAAATCTAAAATAGAACCTTGTTTATATATAAAATGTATTGGTAGTAGTAAAACTATTGTGACATTGTATGTCGATGATTTTTTTGTTTTTTCAAATGACAAAACTGAAACTGATTATCTTAAGAATGTTTTAAGTAAGTGTTTTGTATTAAAAGACTTAGGAATTGTAAAAGAATGTCTTGGCATGTCAGTTGTGTTTGATAAACAAAATAGTACTGTTTCTTTGAGTCAAGAGAAATATATTAATAAATTATTATCTAAGTTTAACATGGTTGATAGTAAAACTGCAAATACTCCAATGGATGTAAATTTAAAATGTAAGAAAGAGAATAATTGTAATAATGAAAATCCCTATCAGCAGCTTATTGGGAGTTTAATGTATTTAGTTGTGCTTACACGTCCCGATATAGCTTATGCAGTGTCATATTTAAGTCAATTCAATAATTGTAATACTGAACAGCAATGGATTTATGCTAAAAGGGTATTAAGATATTTAAAAGGCACTAAACAGTTAGGTTTAAAATATTGTAAAATTAAAAATGTAAATATTGAAGGTTATGTTGATGCAGACTGGTGCAATGATGTTAATGATAGGAAATCTTATTCAGGATTTTGTTATACCTTGTCAGGATCTGTTATTTCTTGGAGTTGTACTAAACAAAAGTGTATTACGCTTTCTAGTACAGAAGCTGAATATGTGTCAATGTCCGAGGCCTGCAAAGAGGCAGTATATTTAAGAAACTTACAGCATGAAATAACTAAAAGAATGTATAATATTACATTGTATAATGATAGTATGAGTGCGCAGAAATTATTATTGAACCCTATATTTCATAATAAAACTAAGCATATAGATGTCAGATACCACTATTGTAGAGAAATTATAAATGAAAACATTGTCAGTGTTAAATATTTATGTACATCAGATATGCCTGCAGATTTGTTTACTAAAAGTTTAAGTGCTGTAAAACATTATAAACATTTGAATTATTTAGGAATTGTTGAAGTTTAGTTTATGACCAAATTTTTTTGTATTTCGTTTCAAATGTATCTATATTTTGAGTGGGAGTGTTGTAAATAACAAAATATAGATAGGCACACTAACGCCTCTTCAGGCAATTATGTCAACTAACTGTATTTAAGTAAGATTCTTTCTTTGCTTCAAATAAAGATTTATTCGTTCGCCGATCTCGTGCAAGATAAGTCGTTTCATTTATTATCACAATTAGATTTACTAGTTATTGCTTGTAACAGAATCAATTTATAGTAAGAAGTGATCAAAATACATTGTTAAAACAACTATTATGATATTACTAGACTTGTTTATGTCAGTCGCCATTCTAGTATAAATACGGGCGATCGACAGTCCGAAAGTTAGTCTTGCTCGAGTCGTCGGACTGTACGGATCTCTATAAGGATACTGTTACGCTGTCCGTTGAATAAACGAATCTATAATTATTTGTGCAGTTTCATTTTGGAAACGTCATTATGAACCACCATCACGAAGTCTACAATACAGTGACGTCAGCAATGCTGACGTCTTCCCTCCGTTTCCGTTTTATAATATATAAAACATAACTTATGTCATTTGGAAACACAATAGTTTTTCAGCACAGAAACTGGAGCTTTTTAAGAGTGCTTTTTTAAAAATCGTTTCAGAAGAGAAGTGTTAGAGTAAATTTTATTGGAATGTGTTTTGTTTAAGAAAATTAATTTTAAAGTCCAAAATTTTTACTTCGCTGAAGATCAACAACAATTTTAAGTATGTGTTGTAAATGTACAATTGAATAATGATAGTTATAATTTAGACTTGTCGGGTTACTATTGCATAGTCGAACACAATTAAACATTCTTTAGTACCAAATAAAGACTTCGAAAAAAAGGTATTTCATTAAGTTAAAGTATTTTAGTTTAATACACTAAAGTTATTGGATTTATAGGATTTTAATTACCTAGCTGTATTTATGTATATTAAATTACTGTGTTACTACAAAATATTAGTAAGTTATAATTATTGTTCTGTATCGAGTCAATGATAGATTTCCAGGCCGACGCGATGGTAGCGACCAAAAAAATATCCTCATCGGAATTCGTTAGAAGCCTGATTTTAATAGCTACACGTATTTCATGCAATACTAAAAACTTTTCCCTAGTTTTTACCAACGCTTTGTCAAAAAGTTTATATTGACCTTTTCCCGAATCTAAGACGTTTTCCGTTATCACTGAGCTGATGCATAGCTTTTGGTATATTATGTTCTATTATCATTATGCACATTGACGACAATTTTTTCTTACGTAACATGAGACAAGATGATTTTTAAATTATGCCTAAAGACATAGTAAGGTGAAGTTCACGATGGAAAAAAATACCAATTAAAGTTTAGCATTACTAAACGTAATGGTGAAACGAATGACTAAATGCCGTTAAATAACTAGGTTTATTAGAAAGCCTACGCACGCCAACCATTACACACATACCCAGTCGCGCTATCCTCCGGCCTACTTAGCAGCGTTAATAGATAGAGCTCTACAATGATGTGCACCAAAATACGTGTAATATAACATTCTCTTAGAAAGAACATTCAAAAATTCTAATTAAAGAGACCAAAGAGAGAAGAGAGAAGTATAAAATTTATATATATATTAATTTAATTTTTTTTACATAACGGCAGTTTGCACAATTTATAAATTAAAAAAAAATAATGAAAACATTACCATCTATTTTAAAGAAAAAACGAAACAGTTTGCAATGTGTTGTAAAAACATTTTTTGTTTCATTTAATTTAAAAAAAATATATAACAGGGAGTATCTGTTTTCGAAGATAAGGACAATACTCACAATATTTGAGCATAAAGAAATATTTTGAAAATAAAATAATACGATACTTCATTTCTCAAATAAGCTCTCCCGGGTTTTATATTTAGTAGGACCGATTTTGTACAATTTTAAATAAAAATATTATTAATAAAATGGACCATCGATTGATTGTTGAATATATATTTTACCAAAATTAATTAATAGATAGGTATTTAAATTTTCTGTAACTATATTTAAATTAGTAGGAAGAGTAATTTTAGATTATTTTTTATAACCACTAATTTTAAACCCCATTTGAAAACCTGGTTTTATGTTTTTCTATAGCACCCTTTTTACGATCAATTTGCTTAAATATAGAAATGTGACCAAATTGAAACCCAATCATATTTAAACTGCTGTTTGATCGCGCTCACCAAAAAAAAACCTATTCTGATATCCTAAAATAAAGGTTTTATTCGAAAATATTGCTAACAAAATCCTACAAAAGAGGAAGCTCGGTTAAAAAATAACTAGACAGTTTAAAAATAATAAATAAAGTATTAAATACTTACTTTGGTGCAGTTAGATGTCTAAACATAATAAAATAAAATTAAAATTACTATATTAGGGAGACTATTCATTAAATTTATATTTCTTTCATTACTTCAATACAATAGGTGACAAGATATCGATTAAATATTATTTTCTTTCTGATCTTTTAATTGCATCTAACTAAAACAAAACTGTATAAACGCAGATACAGATTTTTTAATGGCAAGTGAAAGTATAATGTGCTAACTTCTCCAATTACTCTAAGTAAAGTCGTCGCTTCCTAATACTCAGTCACAGGTAACGTTTCTGCCACAAGTTTGTTTTACTATGAGCAGTTTTAATGTTATTTAATGTTTGTTTCCTTTAATTTATTTTAAAAAGAGTTTCGATTATTCCAAAAATTGTTTTAAGTTTGAAAAAATAACATATCCTAACATAACCAAATTAATCTAATAAAATAATTTAAACTATAGTATATTATATTATATTATAGAGTAGCCGTTGGTTTTCCTAAGAATATATAAATGTAATTATATTAAAATAATATATATGCCAAATAGTATATAGTGTGTGAATTTAATTAAAAAAAATAATATAACAAAACCATTGAATCAACTTTATACGAGAAGTGACTGGACGAACAAAGAAAGTCTTAAAACAGACTTATATTAAATAATTTTACTCACCGCAATAACATCCTCATTGCATGGCATTAGGTACATCTATACAAAAGATCTAAAAACCTAAGAAACTTACTTGTTTTATGTAAAGAGTAAGCCCTTCTTCTCCCCCTCTTATAAATGGTAATACGTTTTTAGAATTGAGTGTCTTTTAAAACTTTTCTTTTTGTCAAATACAACCATTGTTTGTAAGGTGGTTTTAAAAATCAAATACTTATAATGAAAGTAAAACACTTCCAACCCTGAAGCCGGATTCATACTTATTATCTAATGTCCTTTTTTATACATGATTTTGAGAATTATTTATTCTGAATCTGAGTTAAATCCAGTATAAAATAGAAATCTTTTACGCAAGTCAGTTTTCTGTCAAAGTGTAACATGAATGCATGTGTACATGTGCATTCAGGAGCATCCTTTATTGAGCTCCAGTGACTCAGTAAGAATTCTGCTGCTTTTAGCTATCTACGTTATTGGAAAACTTTAGATTTATTCGATACGAAGTTTGATACGACTTTATAAGATTTGGATGAGCCCACTACATATCTTGCAGCATTTTTTAGCTAATTTTCCTGATATCATCTTGTTGTGTTATATTTATAAAATTAAAATATACAGACTGATAAAATTGTAATTTTTTTAAACCAATATAAACAATATACAAATTTATAAGTAAAACCCAGTAATAAATACCAGTATTTACATTGATTTAAGAAAAAAATCTCATTATTTTCATTTTTTTAACACAAACTAGGTTAATGCTTGATTGCATTCCCCTTGATAGAAAGTTTAAATGTAGTCATAGGTAAAACGCATTAACCTAGCAATCTATTCACTTTTCTGTGGAAGACATACTATTACACATACTATTTGGCCGAAAATACCGACGCAGACAAGCTGTTCTAGTATTTCGCTTATTATAATAAATATTTTTTCTCTACATTTGGATTATCTTCAAAAGTTACGACCAAATGAAATAAAACTTTTTACCTAAAAATGAATCAAAGTTTAAACTTGACTAAACAAGATTCTTCTCTATTGCACAATACGGTTTAGAAAAACTCAATTAGTAAAAGTTGCAAATGATTTTTTGTAACAACTAAAATTTAAGAGTTTTTAGGACTTATGGAGTCAAATGAGTTAAATATTTATTATTGTTGTAATAATTCTATGAATAGTATTAACATTTATTAGTACCTACCGTCGCGTCGCGTCGCTTTACGAACGCTTTGCTAAAACGTACATGTTGTAAAATAATTAATTGTATTTCGATAATATTGTACTTTATTGAGTATTTAAACAAATTTTTGTTATGATTATAATATTAAGACAGGATTGTTATATAAATATTTTTATATGCCATCTCCAAGAGCTGTGATAAATAGAGATGTGACAGTTGATGTAAGAGAAGAAAAAATGAGAGGGACGATATGTTTTGTTTTGTATACTTTAGTTTTTGTTTGATGAATTAGTAACACAAAAAATCTAATAATAAATATAATAGGGAATAGAAAAGAGTTATATTATTGCCGAATACGAAACCTGAGTAAATCTAATAATAAGGAGCTGTTCGATTTAACGCAATGATGTGAATCCAAGTCGTGAGTCCAATGGTAACGATTATATTAAATTATCGGATGCCATTGCTGCTCAGATTCTGAATACTTAGTAAATGTACTTCTCTTACTACCAATTTTATCACATTTTATTTTTGTAAAAAGGACAGTTAACGTGCGAAGGGTCAACATGTGGTAAATGATCACCGTCGTTCAAGGTCTGGGCTCGCTCTATTTTCAATTCAAGTTATAATAGACCTTAAAATAGATAAATTTTCGAACAATATCTTTTGTTTATCGAAAAGTTTATCGAAAAGTCTAACTATGAATAAAACTGGTTACTTTAACCAACATATTTCGTTATTGAAATTAAAAATCATATTATTTGTTACTCATAAATTTATAAGGAAAAATATAAGTACCTACAGAATAAATAGATTAAAAAAAATCATATTAAGTATATAAACAGATCCGGGCGAAATGTTATGTTCCTATAAGTAACGGGTTAGCGTTGATCGTCGCAAGTCAATAACAACTATCAGTTAACTATTCAAATAAAGGTTAAGTTTCATCTTAAGAGGAAACTAACAATAAATTTGGCGCTTTTACTTTTAATAAGTGAAGAGCCTGATTAAAGGCACTAATATCAGAATAAGAAACCAGAGTGATATGTCAGGATTGCCACTATCCGCTCGATTCTATGTGCATACTCCGCAAGGGATAATGTGAAGATATTTATAGATAGATAGAATGTTTTAATTTAGTCGTTGCGTCGGGAGCACGCTTAGTAATTCTTCTTCATTGTTTACTACGAGTCCTTATGTAACTCCATTCATTCAACTTATTGTAATATAATATTATTTTGTAAGAATCAATGCTCTTATAAAATGTATGTGTTTCGTTAGTGAAAATGTTATTAAAATAAAAAAAGAAACTTCTATATTTGATTGTGTTAGAAATTCATTCGTAAAGGATTATGTACATGTTTAATATACATATTAGGTATATATTCTTCTGATATTTTAAAATTTAAAAAAAAATCCTGTATGTACAGGCATATAGAGTAAATAAAAGTCTTTAAATCAGTTTCGTAGTTTAACAATGCATGAACACAAATGAACTATTCAATAAATGTCATTTAAATATTCAACATTAGAAATTTCAAGTAGGCTTTGTGAGCGAGCTTTGTAACCGAGTTCTCAATCTTATGGTAAAATGCTACTTTTTGTCTGTCAAATAAAAAAGATTCCCTTATAATTTAGTGGGTCTTAGAATCGTACGTCGTACGTCTTAGAGTCGTAAATATTCGATTTATAGGGTAATGATAAAATGTAGATTAAAATATGAAAAGCACAAAAGTAAGGATTTTTTGTCGTATTTATGAATAATAATATATATAAAGTAATAATAATATTACTACATTAATAAGTACAATAAATTATGTACAATCAATATTTTTTTAGGTAATACTCAATATTACTTATGTTACGTTTAAATAAATATTTACCTTCAAATTTTATAACCGGTGCTAAATTTTGCCGGAGAAAAGAGGGAAAACCGGAAACTATATTTAATTATTTTCTAATCAATGTGTCCATCAGTTGGACGGTCTGTCATACCCATTCCCTACAATATTATGAATACATACAGAGAAAGAGCAACGTTGAATTGCAACTGAATTTACGTTTATTTTTATATAAATTATGTGTAAAAAATAATTCTTCTTGAAATAGGTTATTTTATTTATTAATATGCTTATATATTATTAATACGAATTACTGTTTATTTTATTTTAAATTTTGTTGAACTATTATATTATCCTAACAGATAAAATTCAAACAAACAAACTATGGATTAATGGACGGCATATCAATAATTATCATAATTGAGGGCTTTTTTAACTTAAAATATATTTTTTAGGAGCTGAATATGTCCTTAAATTCATTAAACAGTTCAGTTGACGGTATCTTAAAAGTCTTAAATAATACCATAAAAATAAATAAATATAAACAGTAAAACCTTTAGATTACCCCCGGGTATAACAATTGCTTGTTCAGAAGTACGGAACGGGGTAAAAATTTATTAAAAATTAAAAAAACCCCGATACAAAAAGACCTCTAAAATAAATAAAAATAATATTATTATATACTTATTGAAGTCGTTGCGTCGGGGGACCGTAGGTAAAATAAAATTTTCAGTTGTTTAAGTATTTCTATTAATCTATCCTAATATTGTAAATAGAAAAAAAAATGTTTATTTGTTTGAATTGAATGGGCTCCGAAACTACTGGACCGATTTAAAAAATCCTTGTAGCATTAAAACATAGGCTATATTTTATAATCATCATCATCACTAATATTATAAAGTGGAAAATTGTTTGTTGTTTAGATAAAATAGGCTCCGAAACTACTACACCGATTTAATAAAATATTTTACCTTTAGAATTCTACAATATCCCTCTGATGAACATAGGTTATATTAAATAGGATCCGCGTGAAATTTCGAAAATGTTATAAATTATAAATGTATGAAGTAAGTAACATGATTCAAGACTTTTTCATATAGTTATATACGAGTATTAATAAATATAAACATTTAGAGTTAAGTTTAGACACCGACATCGATTAGTCGTAAGTAAGTAAGTAAGTAAGTAAGTAAGTAAGTAAGAGTTAAAATGATTTACAATCACTAATGACACTTTGATGAAGGGAGGTATATGATCTTTATGACTACAATCATAACCCATATAAATATATCTTTTCAGTCTACGTGGACGCACCCCCGGGTAACAGCTGTCCCTAATAAAGTACTTTACCTGAATAAATAATTGTGAAAACCCAGGCCAACAAGATTTTTTTTCCTATATAGCGCGAGGGAAGCCGCTGGGAACAGCCAATTAGTGCATAAGAACCTTTCACCAATAAAACGTCAATATCTTGGAGAAGACTGTTTTCAAATCCGTTCACGCTTTTCACCGCTACAATGCCACAGACAGTCACACAGGCACACAGATACACAGATTGACAGGTCAAACTTATAACACCCCACTTTTTAGTCAGGGGTTAATAAAGAAAGTCGAGATTACAATGTTAAAGATTATTGTAACAACAATTTTAAAATGTTTTATTTAGTACTATTTAAATTGGTCCCATCTCTCGTTTTACTAGATATATATTTAAAATATTACATTTTAACTTTAACCTGACGTTTCGATGATTTGTAAACGAATAGCATGATTAAAAAACGAACAGTCTATATTTTAATCTTCATAGTGCAGGAACCCATTCCAAAATCGGTCCAGCCGCTAAAAAGAAGTTCAGGGGTAAACGTAAGGACTTAAGTTATATTTATTTTAGGTTCTAAGTTTATTTAGAATAATAAATTAATTGCTAGAGTTAAATAGACCGACCGACAACAATTAACATGAAATATATTTTTATGTTTTTTTTTATATAAAGTCGTTGCTTACGAGAATGAATCAAGGTATCTATTATGTATAATGTTGGAATAATAACTTACGAAATTTAAGCCCAAGCTTTACACTAACTCCTTGAACTTCTTATCTTGACATTTAAATATTTATTATATTAAGCTGAATCAGCAATCCAAGTTTTCTAGAACACAAATTAATTTCAAAAGCGATAAAGTTACATTTACCTTTCTATTAATTACTTTCAGTTCATAAAAAAAATATAATTTGAATAGATTCTTTCAACACCAGAATATATCTTAGATTACTATAGAGAGAGAGACGAAGCTTCTTAGCAATCCATGGATTCACCTTGCGGGTGCCGGGCCCATCGCGTTGCAAGGAGAGGAGTGCAAGCAGTAACTGAGACTTGCGACCCAGGAGTAGGTTTAAGGGGCCCCTTTATTGTGCGCAAAAACGCTCACCTTCACCCTCCACACTCCTCTCCCTACCTAACCAAATTTGGAAAGAACCTACTAATGCCGCCTTTGAAATACGTTCTAGAAATGAACCGATGCTTGTTCTAGAAAGGCCAAGGTCTTTAAGTAGGCTATAGAGAGATTTTGCTGTTATACTTCTCGCTCCCACTTCTACCGCGTACAAACTAACTATAAATTTATTCCTGATCAGTTCGTTGGTTAGTTCGTAATACTTATTGAGCTTGAATGTGTGATCCCTTGGGATGTTTGTTTCCCAAGGAACAGTAAGCTCCACAAGTATCACGCGCCTCAGATGTTTCGAATACAGGAATAAGTCCGGTCTGGATGACGAAACACCAACATCCCCAGGGATTTTGTAATGCTTTTCATACGTGTCCATCATGAGAATCCAATCAGGAGCCGCGCCTAATATTGAATAAGGCTTCGCTTTTGATTTTTGGAGGAGCCTTCTTTTACGAATTCTACAGATCGTATGGTGGTTGTTATACCCTTCCGCGCTTTTGCTACTGAAAGACTAACCGCTTCCCGTATAATTTCTAATACCTTGTCGTGGCGACGCGAGTATTGACCTTTATCTAGAAGTACCCTACACCCTACTAATAGGTGTTTCGCGGTTCCTATTGCCTCCCCACAGATGTTGCAAGACTTTTCGGTGGCTTTGCCCCATCTTACTAAATTACTTTGATCTGGGAGAGTCATTTGGAATGCGTTAAGATAGAATTTTAATAATGCTGGGGACCAATCATAGATTAAGGTGGCGCCACTTCAAAGCTAGTGGAATACAAAAATCTCTTATGGTCACCCATTCGTTTTGATTTTCTAGGCTCATCGCGTGGAGTCGGCAATTATCGTTTTCGTCTTGTCGAATAAAAGATTTTGTTATGTCTATGTCTTGAACTTTTCATTCTTTATTTATAAATTTAAATAAGCTTAACATGGCTATACATGTTTAAAGATATTTTCAAAATTATTTTCGGTAGTGGCATCTTTTCAATGTTTATCTATACTGCAAAGTTAGAAACATTGGTTAGGATTTTCGAAAGAAACCTAATAGATGTCACCACCGTCCCGATAAAGACGATTACATATAGAATGCTTAATTCACCGAGACGGACAGCGATACGGTAGCTCAGTTGGTAGAGCGACGGGACGGTTTCCCAGTAGTCGCGGGTTCGAATCCCTGCCCGTATCGGTTTATTTTTCATTCTTTATTTAAAATTTAAATGTACTTCTCTTATTACCAATTTTATCACATTTTATTTTTGTAAAAAGGACAGTAAACGTACGAAGGTTCAACATGTGGTAAATGATCACCGTCGTCCAAGGTCTGGGCTCGCTCTATTTTCAATTCAAGTTATAATAGACCTTATAATAGATAAGTTTTCGAACAATACCGAACTTTATCGAAAAGTTCTTGTAATTGTAATATTATTGTATTTAGAAAACAACATACTATAAACAAAACTGGTTTCTGTAACCAACATATTTCGTTATTGAAATTAAAAATCATATTATTTGTTACTCATAAATTTATGAGGAAAAATATAAGTACCTACTGAATAAATATATTTAAAAAAAAACATATTAAGTATATAAACAGATCCGGGCGAAATGTTATGTTCCTTTAAGTAACGGGTTAGCGTTGATCGTCGCAAGTCTCTCAATAACAACTATCAGTTAACTATACAAATAAAGGTTAAGTTTCATCTTAAGAGGAAACTAACGATAAATTTGGCGCTTTTACGTTTAATACGTGAAGAGTCTGAATAAAGGCACTAATATCAGAATAAGAAACCAGAGTGATATGTCAGGATTGCCTCTATCCACTCGATTCTATGTGCATACTCCGCAAGGGATAATGTGAAGATATGTATAGATGGATAGAATGTTTTAATTTAGTCGTTGCGTCGGGAGCACGCTTAGTAATTCTGCTTCAATGTTTACTACGAGTCCTTATGTAACTCCATCCATTCAACTTATTGTAATATAATATTATTTTGTAAGAATCAATGCTCTAACAAAATGTATGTTTTTCGTTAGTGAAAATGTTAATAAAATAAAAAAGAAACTTCTTTATTTGATTGTGTTAGAAATTCATTCGTAAAGGATTATGTACATGTTTAATATACATATAGGGTTTAAATGTTTCTTCTAATTATAAGTAATTTAAAAATAAATTCAACTACATACAGACATATAAGATTAAATAAAAGTCTTTAAATCAGTTTCGTAGTTTAACAATGCATGAATACAATTGAACTATTCAATAAATGTCATTTAAATATTCAACATTAGAAATTTCAAGCAGGCTTTGTGAGCGAGCTTTGTAACCGAGTTCTCAATCTTATGGTTAAATGCTACTTTTTGTCGGTCAAATAAAAAATATTCCTTTGTAATTTAGTGGGTCTTAGAGTCGTACATCGAATATTTATAGGGTAATGATAAAACGTAGATTAAAATATGAAAATCACAAAAAAAGGACTTTTTGTCGTATTTATAAATAATAATATATATAAAGTAATAATAATATTACTACATTAATAAGTACAATGAATTATGTACAGTCAATATTTTTTTATGTAATGCTCAATATTATTTATGTTACTTTTAAATAAATATTTACCTTCAAATTTTATAACCGGTGCTAAACTTTTGCCGGAGAAAAGAGGGAAAACCGGTAACTATATTTGATTATTTTCTAATCAATGTGTCCATCAGTTGGACGGTCTGTCATACCCATTCCTTACAATATTATGAATACATATAGAGAAAGAGCAATGTTGAATTGCAACTGAATTTACGTTTATTTTTATATAAATTGTGTGTAAAGAATAATTCTTCTTGAAATAGGTTATTTTATTTATTAATATGCTTATATATTATTAATACGAATTACTGTTTATTTTATTTTAAATTATGTTGAACTATAATATTATCTTAACAGATAAAATACAAACAAACAAACTATGGATTAATGGACGGCATATCAATAATTATCTTAATTGAGGGCGTTTTTAACTTAAAAGGTAAATTTTTAGGAGCTGAATATGTCCTTAAATTCATTAAACAGTTTAGTTGAACAGTATCTTAAAAGTTTTAAATAATACCATAAAAATAAATAAATATAAACAGTAAAACCTTTAGATTACCCCCGGGTATAACAATTGCTTGTTCAGAAGTACGGAACGGGGTAAAAGTTTATTAAACATTAAAAAACTCCCGATACAAAAAGACCTCTAAAATAAATAAAAATAATATTATAATGTACTTATTGAAGTCGTTGCGTCGGGGGACCGTTGTAGGTAAGTTAAAATTTTCAGTTGTTTAAGTATTTCTTTCTTTCTTTCTATTTATTAATCTATCCTAATATTGTAAATAGGAAAAATTTGTTTGTTTGTTTGAATTGAATGGGGTGGACCGATTTAAAAAAAATCTTTTAGCATTAAAACATAGGCTATATTTTATAGTCATCATGATCACTAATATTATAAAGAGGAAAAATTTGATTGTTTGTTTGTTTAGATAAAATAGGCTCCGAAACTACTAGACCGATTTAATAAAGTATTTTACCTTTAGAATCCTACATTATCCCTCTGATGAACATGGGTTATATCAAATAGGATCCGCGTGAAATTTCGACAATGTTATAAATTATAAATGTATTAAGTAAGTAATATGATTCAAGACTTTTTCATACAGTTATATACGAATATTAATAAATATAAAAATTTTGAGTTAAGTTTAGACACCGACATCGAATAGCCGTAAGTAAGTAAGTAAGTAAGTAAGTAAGTAAGAGTTAAAATGATTTACAATCACTAATGACACTATGATGAAGGGAGTTATATGATCTTTATGACTACAATCATAAGCCATTTAAATATATTTTTTGAAAATATCTTTAAACATGTATAGCCATGTTAAGCTTATTTAAATTTATATTAATATAGAATGTAAAAAACCGATACGGGCAGGGATTCGAACCCGCGACTACTGGGAAACCGTCCCGTCGCTCTACCAACTGAGCTACCGTATCGCTGTCCATTTCGGTGAATTAAGAATTCTATATGTGATCGTCTTTATCGGGACGGTGGTGACATCTATTAGGTTTCTTTCGAAAGTCCTAACCAATGTTTCTAACTTTGCAGTATAGATAAACATTGAAAAGATGCCACTACCGAAATAAATTTTTGAAAATATCTTTAAACATGTATAGCCATGTTAAGCTTATTTAAATTTATATAAATATAGAATGTAAAAAAAAACGGTTTCCCAGTAGTCGCGGGTTCGAATCCCTGCCCGTATTGGTTTTTTACATTCTATATTTATATAAATTTAAATAAGCTTAACATGGCTATACATGTTTAAAGATATTTTCAAAAATTTATTTCGGTAGTGGCATCTTTTCAATGTTTATCTATACTGCAAAGTTAGAAACATTGGTTAGGACTTTCGAAAGAAACCTAATAGATGTCACCACCGTCCCGATAAAGACGATCACATATAGAATTCTTAATTCACCGAGACGGACAGCGATACGGTAGCTCAGTTGGTAGAGCGACGGGACGGTTTCCCAGTAGTCGCGGGTTCGAATCCCTGCCCGTATCGGTTTTTTACATTCTATATTTATATAAATTTAAATAAGCTTAACATGGCTATACATGTTTAAAGATATTTTCAAAAATTTATTTCGGTAGTGGCATCTTTTCAATGTTTATCTATACTGCAAAGTTAGAAACATTGGTTAGGACTTTCGAAAGAAACCTAATAGATGTCACCACCGTCCCGATAAAGACGATCACATATAGAATTCTTAATTCACCGAGACGGACAGCGATACGGTAGCTCAGTTGGTAGAGCGACGGGACGGTTTCCCAGTAGTCGCGGGTTCGAATCCCTGCCCGTATCGGTTTTTTACATTCTATATTTATATAAATTTAAATAAGCTTAACATGGCTATACATGTTTAAAGATATTTTCAAAAATTTATTTCGGTAGTGGCATCTTTTCAATGTTTATCTATACTGCAAAGTTAGAAACATTGGTTAGGACTTTCGAAAGAAACCTAATAGATGTCACCACCGTCCCGATAAAGACGATCACATATAGAATTCTTAATTCACCGAGACGGACAGCGATACGGTAGCTCAGTTGATAGAGCGACGGGACGGTTTCCCAGTAGTCGCGGGTTCGAATCCCTGCCCGTATCGGTTTTTTACATTCTATATTTACATTTAAATATATCTTTTACAGTCTACGTGGACGCAGCCACGGGTAACAGCTGTCCCTAATAAAGTACTTTACCTGAATAAATAGTTTTTAGAACCCAGGCCTACACAACAAGATTTTTTTTCCTATATAGCGCGAGGGAAGCCGCTGGGAACAGCCAATTAGTGCATAAGAACCTTTCACCAATAAAACGTCAATATCTTGGAGACGACTGTTTTCAAATCCGTCCACGCTTTTCACCGCTACAATGCCACATACAGTCACACAGGCACACAGATACACAGATTGACAGGTCAATCTTATAACACCCCACTTTTTAGTCGGGGGTTAATAAAGAAAGTCGAGATTACAATGTTAAAGATTATTATAACAACAATTTTAAAATGTTTTATTTAGTACTATTTAAATTGGTCCCATCTCTTGTTTTACTAGATATATATTTAAAATATTACATTTTAACTTTAACCTGACGTTTCGATGATTTGTAAACGAATAGCATGATTAAAAAACGAACAGTCTATATTTTAATCTTCATAGTGCAGGAACCCATTCCAAAATCGGTCCAGCCGCTAAAAAGAAGTTCAGGGGTAAACGTAAGGACTTAAGTTATATTTATTTTAGGTTCTAAGTTTATTTAGAATAATAAATTAATTGCTAGAGTTAAATAGACCGACCGACAACAATTAACATGAAATATATTTTTATGTTTTTTTTATATGAAGTCGTTGCTTACGAGAATGAATCAAGGTATCTATTATGTATAATGTTGGAATAATAACTTACGAAATTTAAGCCCAAGCTTTACACTAACTCCTTGAACTTCTTATCTTGACATTTAAATATTTATTATATTAAGCTGAATCAGCAATCCAAGTTTTCTAGAACACAAATTAATTTCAAAAGCGATAAAGTTACATTTACATTTCTTTTAATTACTTTCAGTTCATAAAAAAAATATAATTTGAGTAGATTCTTTCAACACCAGTGTATATCTTAGATTACTATAGAGAGAGACGAAGATTCTTAGCAATCCATGGATTCACAGTGCGGGTGCCGGGCCCATCGCGTTGCAAGGAGAGGAGTGCAGTGAGTTGCAGGAGTAGGTTTAAGGGGCCCCTTTATTATGCGCAAAAACTCTCATCTTCACCCTCCACACTCCTCTCTCTACCTAGCCAAATTGGAAAGAACCTACTAATGCCGCCTTTGAAATACGTTCTAGAAATGAACCGATGCTTGATGCATCAAACTGAACCGAGCTGCGTAGAAAGTTATGCGAAACCTTAATTTTATCGAAATTTAATTACATGGGTTTTGTAATTGGTCCTAGACTTCTTGCCCGCTCCAAAAACCTTATTCAAAGGGTTCAAAATGCTTGTGCCCAATATATATTCGACGTTCCTCCTCGTGCACATGTATCGCCTTTCTTAAACAGCGCTGGAATATTAAAAATGCATAATTGACGATACTTACATTTAGCTACACTATTATTTGAAGTAATAAAAATAAAAATTCCTCACTACTTATATAATAAATTGAGCTGAGCCGGTGACATTAACACTACACATAAAACACGGTCTTCATCTTCCTTACTCCTATTCCATCCGCACCGATCCGCGGCCTTTGAAGGAAGCTTCCGCTACGCTGAAACCAAATGCTGGAACGACCTTCCACTATCAATTAGGAATCTGAAAACAATAAAAACTTTCCGTATCAAGTGCAAACTATGGTTATTAAATTTGCAATTAATTTAATTCAATGTGATGATTTTATTAGATTTATATATATTATTTATTATACAATTATATATTCATAATAAATATTTTAGCCCGATCACCAATATCCCTATCTTAAATATACAACATCATACATTTAATTACTTACTCTAATTATGTTTTTTTTTCTTTTAATTTTTACTACAATTGTAATTTAGATCAGTTCTTTTAAATGTAACTAAAATTTATATTGTCAATGTACTCACCTATATTTGTTTGATCGATAGCTTTAAGTGATAGTCCAAAATAGATTTGCGTTAGTCCGGAGACACTTCAAGTCACTTGTTGTTATTTGTATGAATGTATGATTAATTGTTTTTAATTAATGTATTTCTATTACGCATTTATTACGATTTGAATTATTAGTTTGAATAGTCAATTGAACAGTTTGTGCTTTTCATGTCTATCTTTTTATGCGTTTTTATTTTTTATTTGTTTTTAATATTTTCGTTAATCTATCTTTACAGGACTGTTTGTTATAAATATTTTAATTATATCATTTCTTTTTTTTTATAACTACGTGTAAAATGTGTGTTGTCTTAATACAAGTATTTTTCTTTCTTTCTTTCTTTAATATTATAATTAAAACTAGCAATGGTACGCAGGTGGGTCAAAAAGTTCGCGGAATGGAGGGTAAAAAGTAAGAAATAAAAGACAAAATAATTTTTCCTTCTCAATGTATTCCCCTTTAGCTCTAATACATTTATTAGACCTATCAATTAATTTATTAATACCATCGAAAAAAAATGATTTCTCTTTGTCGTCAAAATAGGCCGAAATAGCGCTCTTCACTTCTTCATCACTGGAAAATTTCTTCCCTCGAAGCTCTTTTTTCATTTTTCGGAACAAATAAAAATCACTAAGGACTAGATCTGGGCTATAGGGAGGATGTTCTAAGATTTCGAAGCCCATTCTTTGAACAGCAGCCATCGCAACTTGCGCCTTGTGCACAGGTGCATTGTCGTGCAAAAGGAGCACAACTTGGGTCAATTTTACCCGTCTTTTCTCCCTCACAGTAACTCGCAGACGTTCTAATAATGTAGCGTAGTACTTCCCAGTTATAGAAACACCCTTTTCTTTATAATCAATAAGGAGGATTCCTTCTGAATCCCGGAAAACAGAAGCCATAAGTTTTCCAGCCGACGGAGATACTTTAAATTTCTTCGGGGGTGGTGTGCCCTTTTTGTGCCACTGCATGGAGTCTTGTTTAGACTCAGGCTCATAATGATGAACCCATTTATGTTTTTAGGAGGATTTAGTTTTCCGGACGTTCCCTGCCATGACAAAATATCACAAAGAGGTATAATAGTATAAAAATATTTTAATGTCACGAGAAACAACGTAAACCGCTGCAAAGCTTTCTTCGGACACGCTGGCGTAATAGTATGTTGATGCAATGTTGTATTAAAATGTTCTTCTTCATTAGTAGGTATAAAAATAAGTCCGTGATCTAATACATCCATTTGTAGTAGGTAAGCTAAACTTAAGCAATATATAGAACAAAATATATTAAAAAAAAAATATTAAAAATTTTAAAAACTTTCTTTTTGTATCAGGAGTTTTTTAATTTTTTAATATATTTGTCGGAGATCGGAGGTATATTGGTGGCTTGTTCGTTCTTGATGGAGTCTTTAGGTACAGGATCCGAAGCGTAGGTCTCAGGCAATTAAACCACACAGACACAATATGACAATTACTTGTACTAAATGTAGGTAATCACAAATTACTTAGTAGGTATACAATTATCAGAGTCTCGTGAACCACCGGTCCCGTTTGGGGGGTCCGGACTGTAAGGCTCACACTAATCAATAATCCTCTCGTCTCGATGCTCTCGGATATTTAAAATGTCTCCGGTGCCCCTCCAAACGATTCCGATCACATGACTCAATACGTCACGGCGTTCACACCCCACTATTACAATGATATCAATTGAGTTACTAATTATCGTTAAATTATCGTGATCTGCGACATATTTTTTTTCTGCTTTTTAATGTTATGTTACTGGTTTCTAAATTGTACTAAATGAACCTACAGATACACAAAATTTTCAATTGTGTAAGTATTTCTATTAATCCATCCTAATATTATAAAGAGGAAAGATTTCTTTGTTTGCTTGAATTGAATAGGCTTCGAAACTACAGAACCGATTTTTTTTAAACTCCTTTAGCATTAGAATCCTACATTATGATTTACAAAGGTTGTATTTAATACGAGAAATATATATATTATATTTGATAAAATAAGAATCCACGGGAAAGTTTCAACGATGTAATAAATTATAAATGTATTTAGTAACATTATTCAAGACTTTTTCAAATGGGTAGGTATGTAGGTAGGTTTCATATATACGAATATTAATAAATATAAACATTTAGAGTTAAAATGATTTACAATCACTAATAACACTATGATGAAGGGATTTATATTATCATTGGCTGTTGCCCGTGATTCTTTATGACTACGATCGTAAGCCATATAAATATATTTTTACAGTCTGTGTGGACGCAGTCACGGGCCCTAATAAAGTACTTTACCTCAGTAAGTAAGTGTAAAAACCTTTTGGCCTTCATAACAAGGCTTTTTTTCCTATATCCTATATCCGAAGCCGTTGGAATAGGCTAATTTCTGCATAAGAACCTCTTCCCCGCACGAATATAACGTCGATATCTGGGAGACGACTATTTCTATTTCAATCAAACATAGATAAGAAACATCTCGATAAGCACAGCCTTCGATAAAAAAAAACCGAATTCAAATTCGTCCACGCGTTTGGCCGTAAAGTTGCCACAGACAGTAACACAGATACACAGATAAACAGATACACAGATACACAGATCGACAAGTCAAACTTACAACACCCTTCTTTTTAGTCGGGGGTTAAAAAGGTGAATAGTTATTTTCAAACATTATAATTTAGCAAGGCATATGCTTTTCTTACATTTCATAATTATAGATATCTACTCTTATGAAATATAACGACTTTATCATCAATACGTAGATAATTTCAGATTTTTTAAATATGTTGTTTAAATACATAGGAAGAGTAATATCAATGCAGTTTCGTGCGCCAATTAACTGTTATATTATTATGTTTTTAATTAAATATTAATGTTGATCTTATTTTATTTTAATTCTTATCCATTTTATTTGTTGCCATTATATTAGTTTGATAGCAAACCGAAATATCCGAACAAACCAGAACTTTTAAAATACTTTTTTGCATGATCCGCTTGGGTTGCAATCATGTTAGAAAAATCATATTTCATATTTGAGTATATTTTAGAAATGTAAGGGTCATTCATTTCAAAATTCATTTTATTATTTTTAGCAATATAAGGGTACAACCTACTTTACATTTTTATAAAAAAAAATATTAGTACCTCTAGTTGTGGCATCGTTTGAATGTTAATCTATACTAGTAATTTAAAAACTTTTGTTAGGATTTTCGAAAAAAACTAATCAATTTAGCCACCGTTCCGAGAAAAGACAAATATGATAGTTTCGATGGTTTCACAGAGGTTGTGGCTCTTGCGACCTCTTTGAAAATGTCCCATCACTCAATCAATTGAACCAAGTATTCATTTTTGGGGCTGTTATCGATTTTTCATTTGATATTTATTTTTTTACTACATTTGGTTGAAAACATTTAATCTCAATTAAAATTAGTACGTATTAATTTAAATAAAGTTGAATGATATAATATTCACAATATAATTATTAGTTAATATTATAAGCTTCACGAAATAAAACTACGAGCCTTTCGGTATGAAACGACTTATTTCTTTTATTATAAAGTTTTTTTTTCTTAACTACTAGTTCAAGAAATTGTTTCGTCGTGGCTAAGCCAATATATAATGTATTGTATTATATAATTTATTAAAAACATGGTTGTTAATAGTTTTTATGTCGAAATCTACATATATTTTTACAAATATATTTGTATGGAAATAATTTTCAAAAAACTTTATATTTGTTAATAAAAACTCAATATAAAGGAATGAATAACATTTTTCGATTGTGTTTTAAACTTATGCTTTTATTACTAGATGTAGAGGCATAAGAACTTTAAGGATATGCTTTAAAGACAAATAAACAAACAAAATAAACACGACGTCTAACACGATACGTAAAAAAGTTATCGTTTAACCATAGTATTTTGATTAAATTTGGTCATGCTGTCAATTTTGACAAAAAAATATAATTTTATATCCTATGTACAGTCTGTCTTTGTTGTATAAAGTTATTTAAACTGCCACTACCTACCTATGTTATTTTTTCCAGGAGTATCAAAAAACCTAGTACAATAATTTATAATATATCTTTTCGGAAAATGTATTTCTATCAAAGCAACTTTGTAAAATATGTGTATTCAGGAACGTCACCTATAACTGAACTCAAGTGACTCTGCAAGAATTCCATCTTGATATCTGCGATATTGGAGAAGTTTAAAATCCATAAAACCAATTGGCTTTCAATAACTTTTATCGGACTTTAAACAATTTCAAGAAGTCCATCATATATTGTTGTATATGGGCTACATGTTAGCAATATTTTAAAAAATATAACAAAACATATAATGACAAAATCCATGCATTATTTTAACTCTATATAGGATTGAGGCAAACATTGGACATACACAAAATAATAAGAACTAAAATGTAATATTTATAAAATAATAAATTATAAGCTTAATTAAAAGTAAGTAAGGTATGAGCAAAATCAAATGCAGAATTATTGTTTAAATATATTTGTTTTACAAAGATCCTTTCTACGCAGATAATAATATTATTTCCATATAAAAGCAAGTTTCTTCCTTATTTAGTGACTTCCGGCGTCATCAATATAGTATATAATAGCCTTTTACGTTTTACTTTTATTGAATTCTGAAGTACATGCTCGTAACAAATAGATGTTTTGATTTAAACTTGATTATGAACTAAAAATTTAACTAGATTTTTGATGCTAAATATCTGAACAAAAAGTTTAAAAAATAATATTTTAATTAAATATTATGATATATAACAATACTTCTCTTGTCAAGTAAATCCTTATACAAGCTGTAGTGTTTCAAAAATACATAAGTTCCATAACTATACATGCAAATTAAATTATTTAAATTAAGAACGGAGTGTTGACATGCAAATATAAAGGTATACAATTTGAAAAAATAGAGAAGTAACAAACAAAAATTCTTAGCCTTTACTTTTAATTTCATATACAATATTTATATTAATGTTCTCTAAATAATTTGTATCTACATTTGTAAAAAAATCCATTCCAACACAAATAAACGAAGACGTTAGAAACAAACACACGTACTTAAATTAAATTTATTTTATGAACTACATTCATTGACTTGCTTACTAAATTGCTTAAGTTTAACACAAAATAAACTTACGTTTTTTTATAATGTCTTGTACATTGGCACATATTGGCACATATTAAAAAGCTCTGAAAGCTATGTTCTAATAAAATAAATATAAGGTGATACAAATATGTTCTCAAAACTTTTACCTTTTTAGCAGGTATAATTGTCCCTACTTAAATAAATCTCAAAGCGTAACAGAGGTTAGATTAAGTGCTACCTTTTGATGAAAGGTCACAAGGAGATCGAAGTTGGAATAACCAGATTTATTTTACTAAACGCCTACTAGTATTAACTTACTCATTGCTTTTGTATGTTTAATAAAGCTAAGTGTTTTTAGGAGAATATTATAACATACATGTATTTTTGGTCACATACTTGTAGGGCTGTATTTATTAACGCTACTAAGTGGGATGATAGTGTTACTGAGTATTTATGTAATGGTTAGTATGATTAGGCTTTCTAATTCTACAAAATTTTCAGCGACCTCAAATGCTGCGTGCTATTCATCAATGGTCGGATAGTCACTTGACACAAGTCAATCAATAATCGTACTACCGAGAAAATAAAAAAACTTAAAACCACAAATACTAAACAGCAACAAACTATTTAATAAGTTATTAAACAAAATGGCTTCAAATAGTCATACTGACCACAGGTATGGGTTATATTTATATTTGTCACGTAAGTTCACTTGTATTTTTCAACACAGCCACTGCACGAGTTATTTCGCGGCACAAAAATCCAGAGGTTTTTAATAGCTCCAGGGACTGTAAAATGCAGCATTGGCCTATTAATTGTTGTGAAAAGATAAGCAAACTACAAAGCAAAAAAAACGCACGGGTAATATTGACCCAGTATGTTTACGAATTTCTATAACAGAAATAAAAAATATTCTCTTTATAACTATTTAGCTCTACAATTTACATTAAACATATAAAATACTTCATTGTACTGTAATACTGTGTCTTTTCATCTATGGTAAGGCGGTTACTTGCATAATCAATTCGTTTTTCATGTTTGCAAATTAGAGACGGGTTTCGTATGTTATGTTAATGTGACAAATAAAGAGTCCAAAATAATGTTTGCATATTTGTTGCAAGTTTAGTTGAACAAAATATAGCTATGGATATATTTATACAAAACCAATCGAGCTCAGAATGATAATTATGTAAAGAAAGCACAGAAATTACTTAAATTGTTTAATAAGCCTATGCTATATTTTTCTACGGCGTTTCACATTTTTATAGCTAAAATATATATATTTTTTTGTAATACAACAACAAGTAATACAAGTTCAACATTCATATATGATATATGCTGGGATATTAAGAGGATTTTGATATTTGACTGTTTTGGATTGGTTATTAATATTACCTATTTTATAATCCTATTGTTAGTTTTTTTGATTTATCTAATTATTTATATATGGTGTACATGTGGTAAGTCTAATACAATCCTACTAATGCACAATCTGTAAATTACTCATCATCCAGCAGTACTTATAAAAATATTTGGGGTCCGACCCCAAATATTATATCTTAATAATAAATAAATATCTTATTAGATGGCAAAGTTTTTAAGACCGGTCGCCGTCAACCCTTCTTGGAAATGCGTATTGGCGGAATTTCCGCCAACTTCCGGATAAGTGGTGTGGGATGGTAACCCCTTTTATTTTTGTCCTGCAGTCGGAAATTAGTACCTATATTAGATGTCCTTTACGTTAATTAAATGAAACAGATCTTAAAATAATATTTTTTTAAAGAACGTCAAAATCGCTATCGTAAAAGCTGTAACTTTTAATTAGAAATAAATTCAATAATATATCTATTATCATAAAATACAATTTAAGTATTTTATATTTAAACTCCAATTTGTATTTAGTTTGTCTTTTTTTTAAACTATCTTCATCTACTCTATATTATTATTGTATATTATGTGTATTGATTGCCAATACGAAAGCCGTTTTGTTGTCTCCTCATTCTTACACAAGCATGTGTAAGTTATATTATATAATTCTAGTTATTATTATTTATAATTGACAGATTTTTTTAATAATAAGTAATTAAATATACAAATTTTTTATGTATTATTTATATTCCATCATTAGATTATTAAATCGATATCGATATTATAAGGGCACAAAAGAAACAGTACATTTAGTTGGAACATTGTTGCAAAAAAAAAAGATATGATATTTGAAAAGTAGAAGCATATTTGGTTATTTGTTTATTTTTTTCTTATAGAAATCTAACAGAAATTTTAAAGTCAATCCTCTGGAAGACAGTGGGATTTGAAATTGAGCTGAAACTTAGATAACTACTACCATGTGTGTACTCATGAAAACACAATCGTAATCTGGGCTTGTTACCCAATAATGGTTTAAAATAACAACATTTGTAAGCAATATTTTAGAATCAATTTCCAAATTTTATTCTTGCATAAAACGAATTACGGCTACAAAAAGATTCAAATTTTTTTCAACATCATATCCGTATTTATAAGCTTGGCATCTGATTTTTTTACTACTCGGCATTACATTAATATTTTCATTATAATTATGCAACTATAATTCTTTCTTATCTTAAATCTTATCTATAGTCATAGTTAAGTAAGATAAAGAGCATTGCTTAAATACTATACGTTTATAGTATTAATACTATCCGTAAAAGTGAATTATTGTTATTGGTTAGTTATAATTTGGTCTAAATGCTACGAGGAATATGTTAAAAAACATCGATGAAAACATAATATTTACTTTTTACGCATACAGACTAAATAGGATACATATCAAGTACCTTATTGTGTATGAGGTCTCATGTATACACGAATTTATTGAAAAGATGCCTACGAGAGTCATATTTTTGTGTGACAGCGCACGAAACATGTACAGCACACCGTTATCTAATTTGATATCATATATGAGAAATATCGTCCTCTTCGTTGACTCTTGTGTTATGCTGCTCTTATTGGTTACATTTTACTGCTATTTTTTTTCAATATATCCATTTAGTTATACCATGTATTATAAATCTACTTATTTTCAACTCCATGTTGTAAGTTTGCCGTCCTTTTAACCCGTCATCAAAAGTCAAAACTAAAAATGTATTATAATGGATTGTTTCCTCTAGGCATTTAAAAAAAAGTCTTTTGTTAAGCTTACAGGACCAATAACGGATAAAAAATGGATAGAGGAAAAATCTATCTACTTATCAAATCACAGAAATATATTTTAAAGGAAGATTTTAAATTAAAACTGAGTTGTAGATAAATGGACAAACATTTCAAATTAGTGGTCTGAATGTACTTTTCAAAAAGGTTTCAAAATTTGTAACCAAAAAAAAGCAAAATGCTCATAAATACTATATAAATATATATATCGATTATTGTTATAACATACTTTTACTGAGGTTATTGACATTATATAGACTTAGAGAACGCCTTTGGGTCGGTACGACATGAACTGATGATGTTCGCGCTTAAATGGTATAACTTTCCTACGGTAGTTTGCGACATTATAGCATCATATTATTCAAAATTAAAATTCTCTATAATTTTTAATGAAAACCATTCAAAACCACTTAATTATAACGTTGGTTTATTTCAGGGCTGTTGTATTTCTCCTATTATATTTAATATAGTTATTAATATTTTAATAGACAAATTAATTAGAAATGAAAAAAGTGGGGTTATCGGTTTAAGTTCAACAACAAGTACACAGAATCCATATGTTTTAGTCTGTGTCTGGGTAGACGGAATACCAAATATACCTCTTACGATCCGGGTCTTATAATAGGCGGTCAGCGCGTTAGTACGGTTACGGAAGCAGCTCCGTTTAAATTTTTTGGTTAAAAAATTACCAAGGCCGTACCCCATCGTTGGATGTAATAGTCGATAGCTTTTTAAATGATCTCAAAAAGGTAGACAACCAGCCAATAAGTAACGTCAAAAAAGCTTGGATTTACGATAATTTTTTAACATCACGTCTAAATTGGCCTTTCCTCGTTTATGATATTAATAAAACCCTTTTGTCAAAGTTAGATGCAAGCGTCATAAAGACATTGAAGTTATGGCTTGAGTTAGCGCACTCAGCGGACTCTTCAACCTTATTTAGAGACCAAAACAATTTTGGATTAAAATTAAAGAAACCATCGGAGCTCTACAAACATCTAAGAGTTACCAAAAGACATATCATCGGAAAATCTAAAGATGATACTGATGAACTTCTCTCCCAAAAGACAAAGTTGCCTTAGAGCTCGAGTCACGACTTCAATTTCATAAAAAAAATATGATAGGTGCTCAAACGAATAAAGTAGGGCTAGGATCAAGTAGGAAAGTTCAAGACATAGACATAACAAAATCTTTTATTCCACAAGACGAAAACGATAATTACCGACTCCACGCGATGAGCCTAGAAAATCAAAACGAATGCGTGACCATAGGAGACTTTTGTATTCCACTAGCTTTCTTTGAAGTGGCGCACCTTAATCTATGAGTGGTCCCCAGCATTATTAAAATTCTATCTTAATGCATTCCAAATGACTCTCCCAGATCAAAGTAATTTAGTAAGATGGGGCAAAGCCACCGAAAAGTCTTGCAACATCTGTGGGGAGGCAATAGGAACCGCGAAACACCTATTAGTAGGGTGTAGGGTACTTCTAGATAAAGGTCAATACTCGCGTCGCCACGACAAGGTATTAGAAATTATACGGGAAGCGGTTAGTCTTTCAGTAGCAAGAGCGCGGAAGGGTATAACAACCACCAAACGATCTGTAGAATTCGTAAAATAAGGCTCCTCCAAAAAATCAAAAGCGAAGCCTTATTCAATATTAAGCGCGGCTCCTGATTGGATTCTCATGATGGACACGTATGAAAAGCATTACAAAATCCCTGGGGATGTTGGTGTTTCGTCATCCAGACCGGACTTATTCCTGTATTCGAAACATCTGAGGCGCGTGATACTTGTGGAGCTTACTGTTCCTTGGGAAACAAACATCCCAAGGGATCACACATTCAAGCTCAATAAGTATTACGAACTGACCAACGAACTGATCAGGAATAATTTTATAGTTAGTTTGTACGCGGTAGAAGTGGGAGCGAGAGGTATAACAGCAAAATATCTCTATAGCCTACTTAAAGACCTTGGCCTTTCTATATGAAATTGAACTGAACTTTGTTAGTTTATAGTTTACTAATATCGATTTGTTATTGAAATTTCATAAAGTAATCATAAACTTTTCCATTACACGTTAATGTATAGTTAAGTAAGTGACGTACCTACGTATGTATGATGTTAGCTAAAACATTTAGACACTTATCCTGTGAAATAAAATTACTCTTCTGATGCGTCCCTAGATAAATGAGAATATAATATATATATATAATTACTGTCACAAAAAATTATAAATATTTCAACAAAAGTACATATATTATAGATACATACTTTGTTCGTATTTTTATTATACATCAGGTAGTAATATATTTTAAGCCAATTCCGTTTCACGCGTCTCTCGAGTGCACTATAATTTGTCTGTAAGAAAGTACACATAAAATGTATAATATGTATTCTTTGTTTCTTAGCATGACTATATATTCAGTTATGGAAAACAATAAAAACCAACAAATAAAATTGAAATACCACTTATAAAAACCGTGCGGTGGTTCAACTAGGACGTTCCATGGCTATTTATGAATGCTCTAAGACAAAAATTAAAGTGGATTTCATCTCAAACATCAACATCCATTCAAAATTTATAAAATGAATCACTTCAGTCAAGTCAGCTAAAGTTGATGAAATTGATTGTGTAGTTTTGAAAATCATCAGCTAATAGGAAGTAGAAATAAGAAATATTTTTACTAATAGGGTTTATAAATATTGAAAATAAAATGGGCAGAAAACACGTCACTTTTTGGGAGGTTAGCTTTAATTTTAAACCCACAAAGATTTGAAATTATTTAATTTTCTACAAGTCATCATTTTTAACTAAAAGTAAACCGATCAAGGTTTATAATTTCCTTTAGATAAATCAAGAGTATTATATACATCTATAACGATGAGATTTAAGTTGAACGTAATGGAGTATCACATCTTGTACCCACCCGGTAGGGTAATTTTACTTACATGAACTATCATGTAACATGGACCAAGTTATTTGCAAAGTTAAATATCGTAGCACATACCTCTATTATCTCTATGAGCTTCTGATCAAACTTCGTATAAAAGTTTACAAGGCTAATTTGTACGAATTTTCAAATGAAGAGAGGTGTCGAAGATATTAAACAAAGATGACTATGAATTCATAAAATCTTTCTATATCTTCGTCCATGAAGTATTATATTATTCAGATATTTATAGTACAATTTTTGTTAGCAAGGGTTGACAAAGTATTTTGGTCAAAAAATAAGTAAACAAATGATTTGTGAAAACATGTTATTATTTTCAGGTAGTAATATTAGTATATTAAAATTATATCATAAGTATATTGTGAGAATCGTCATTCGACAAATGGCGTCAGCTGTTTTTTAAAGCTCGCTGGTTGTGAAAGTAGATACCAAATTCATATTGTCCAATTTTTTCAAAATTTCCAAATTCCCCCCGCACCATTAGGGCGGGTCAAGGGGTTCAGTTCTCATTCTTTACTCCATCTACGTTAGCGACATTCCTAGGCCGCGATCCAAAGTTCATCTTGTCATGTAAGAGGACGATTCCGCACTTTACACGTTATTTAAGGATCACTATGAGGTATACCAATTTTAGGAAAATTTTAATGTATTTTTCTGAAAACAACTGAAGTAAATGTCTGCCACTTTTATGATGGATTGAATTTGTTGATCGTCATTGTACAATCGAGTTTTAGGGAAATTGCAACCTCTTGTTGTATGCTGCTTGATATTTCACTTCAGATCACTATATACTCATATTTTTCTATATTTTTAAAATTAGAACGCTTACAAAAATTCTATAAGTAATTAAAACGTAACGGTTGAACCTATTCGACGTTTAGTCTATCAAATTCGCATTATTGTACAAATGTTTACGTTATGTTTTATGTTAATTATTTATTAATTTTTAATTTGAAACCTTAATTTTAAAATATATTTTGTTTAATTAGGTGTTTAAAGAAAAATAATAATGGCTCCTGAACATGTTTTTTTGCTCCTGAACTTGTTTTTTTGATCCTACAAAATGCTGAATTCTTACTACTCGATCTGCTTGACAATTTAAATTTTATTATTATTGAATCATAATTCAATAATAATAAAATTTAAATTGTATTTTATGAAATCGCTATTCATTGGCCTTTATTTTTATGGGCTTCTCGATGGGTTTTGTTGTAATCACGATTCTTGGACCTCGTTATATGACGTCTAAAATCCGCCACTTTCCTTTTCTGCTATCAATACTTATCTAACAATACCTCATAAGTCAAAATCCCTTAAGCTATTTAAGTTGTAGCAGGACACATACAAAAAGCCTAAATTACTATATTTTTATCTACATACAAATTTGAAAAACACTAAGTTCTTTTGAAAGCAGTCGAGTAATAGAAGGATTTTAAATAATACTAATGTAAAATTTAGTAAACAAAACGTTTAAAAACAGGAGCCCTTGGCAATTATGAAATCGCGCATCAACCTATGTTATATCACAGACAAAACTATGTGCAAAAGTTAGTTTTTCTATAACCTATGTGTTATTCTAGTACAAAAGTTATAACATTTTACAATATAAATAGTTTGCGAATTTCTTTGTTTTTTCTTTATAATATATATATATATATATTGATACGCAAAAAAAATCGCACTATTTTATTTTGCTGTGTATTGTGTTATAAATAAACATTATTTATAACTTTGATTATAGCAATATACTACATGTATTCCAAATATTGTTGATAAGCTGAGAAAAAAAAAACATATTGTAGTATTAATTAGGGCTGAGGCACATAAAGTGTTTATACTTCCATGCAACGTTTGTCATTCAACTATTCAACTATTCACATATGTTTACGCTATTTCATAATTATTAATATTTTATTACAGACAAACATACTGATGAGCAACGTTCGCATCCTTACTATCCTTTATTCACAAACATCAAGATGTAGCCTCACAAGTATTAGGTATTAAGCTTCACATCTAGTGAAGCATATGTCTATCGTATAAATTGAATCACCTTCCAATATCCTCGAAAGCAAACGAAAAATCTAGAAAAATAATGGCTGTCGATGACTCCACAATTTTTACTTGTATGGCTCCACAATTTTACTTGTTTTATTGGGAACACCTGTTTCATCGAGTTTATATAACTTAGTTAGGTTTTTAAATAGGATCGAGTTATAATATGCCCCTTGAATATTTCTATGAATGACATATATATATATATATTAATAAAAATGACCTTTGAAACCAACATCAATTTTGGTTAGATCAAGTCTTAATATTATATTTTGTGTAAATTTTGTAAAGAAAATATTGTTATTATTGAGTTTATTTCAAGGTCATAACACTTATAATATTACGATGATAATAATTTTAATAACGATTTCTTGGTGGTAGACCATAACATCGGGTCGCCGGCAAAGTTACCACCCATCGGGCAAAGTCGTGCCGCAAAGCGACCTAGTCGTGTTCCGGCACGTTGCTCGATGAAGCCGTTAATGGGAAATGGGTCTGAATAGCTGCGGTGCGTTGGCGAACCGGTTTGACGTCGAGTTAGTGTTTGTTTTGTCGGGTGTCTAGTCGAGGAGGGTAGCGGGATCCGAAGCAACGGCTTTCCGCTGGCCGCCCGCAGATAGTTGGGGGCCCAATTAGTGGGTTAGCCACCCACGAAAGGCTGCCCCGCCAGCTGCGAAAAATCCCAGGGTGGCTCCATCGTGCTGGTTGGCGACCAGACGAGGAGGCCCGATGGCGATCCCTGGGGGGGTTCGGGCGTCCCCGCAGTCTCCAGACTAGCCTCCCAGTGGCAAGACATCACCAATTTCGACGTCGGGTTCGATACGTACCGCCTCGTTCAACTGCCATTTCCCATCCCTATTCACTTTTATTTTATTTTTTTATGAGTAAAGTTAAAAAGAAGAAAATGTTTTTACAGCGGTTGCACTCCTCCTCATTTAAAGTGCACCTAACTAATATCAGGGGTTTGCACTCTAATATCCTAGCTGTCCATCACCACCTGGAGACAGAGCAGCCGCACCTCTTCTTTTTGACGGAGACGCAGATACAATGTCCTTTGAGCGCTGGGCACCTGCATTATCCCGGATACACGTTAGAGCACAATTTTCGCTCACGTGCCGGAGTCTGCGTGTACGCGCGGAACGACCTCTGTATCCGGCGTCTCCGTCACCTTGAAGACCCCACTTTTTCTTCTATATGGGTTTTAGTAGACACAGGAAACGAAAAAATCCTGTATTCCTGTGTCTACCGTTCGCACAGCGGTGACCAGGAGACAACTAGATTATTTGAGTATCCCGGTGAGGCTGCTGATATGGCTTTGCATCAGTACCCTTCAGCGCAGCTTGTTTTTCTGGGGGACTTTAATGCTTGTCATCAAGACTGGCTGTTCCCGTACCAGAAAACCGACCATGCTGGAAGAGAAGCGCGGAACTTTGCGTTGTCCTTGGACCTCTTTCAGCTGGTGAGGCAAGCGACAAGCGTACCAGATGTGGTAGGCCATACAGCCAATTGCCTGGACCTTCTGCTGACAACTGATCCGGACAGGTATCGTGTTGAGGTCACCTCCCCCTTGGGAACCTCCGATCACTGTCTGGTGAAATCTGTGTTTACATATTCCCCACCAGCTCACGAACCACATGGTGTTAGGCGAGTATGGAAATACAAGTCAGCAGATTGGGATGAGATGCGGCACTTCTTTGCATCTTATCCTTGGCGGCAGGTCTGCTTCTCTTCTTTGGATCCGTCGAGTTGCGCGGATGCTATAACCGATGTGGTGCATCAGGCAATGGAGTATTTTATTCCTTTTGCTGAAGTTCCCGTCGGTGGCAAAGCTCGCCCATGGTTTAATGCCGAATGTGGTCATGCTCAAGACCGAAAACATTCGGCATACCTCATTTGGGCTGATGCTCGAAGCCGCAAAACTCCGGATGTAAGTACAAAGAAGAGAGCCTTTAACCTAGCTGCCAAGTCCTACAAAAAGGCATTGCGGAAGGCTCGTCTCGATCGAATCGCTAAGAATGACGAAAAGCTCTCTGTCAAACCAACTGGCAGTCGAGCTTTCTGGTCTCTTGCGAAAGCGATCGAGTCGAATTTCTGCCAACCCTCACTGCCTGCTCTGCTGAAGCCGGATGGATCCCTGGCCCACACAGCAACAGAGAAAGCGAATGTATTTGCTTCTCTGTTTGCTGATAATTCGCATCTAGATACTGGCAATGCTTCTCCAGCACATCTTCCTCACTGCGGTATTTCGATGCCTGAAATCCGCATCACTAACAAAGAGGTATGGAGAACATTGTGTCGTTTAGATGTGAATAAAGCCAATGGTCCTGATGGTATACCAGCCATTCTGCTCAAGACATGTGCAGCTGAGTTGTCTCCTGTACTGACACGTCTGTATCGCCTCTCTTTCAAGACTGGAATAGTGCCGAAATCCTGGAAGCTTGCCAACGTGCAACCCGTGCCCAAAAAAGGCAGCCGTGCTGATCCTGTCAACTACAGACCGATTTCAATCACCTCCATACTCTGCAAGATTATGGAGCGTGTATTGAACTCGCGCCTTCTGGCATACCTAGAAGGTAACGATCTCCTCAGTGATCGACAGTACGGGTTTCGCCGTAATAGGTCTACTGGGGACCTCCTAGTGTATGCTACACACATTCTAGGCGAGGCCATCGAGAAGAACGGAGAAGCGGTCGCCGTCTCTCTGGACATCTCGAGGGCATTTGACAGGGTCTGGCATGCGAGCCTTATAAGCAAGCTTTCAGCGTACGGTATATCTCCTGGTCTGATCGGCTGGGTAACGGACTTTCTGAGCCAGAGATCTCTCCGAGTAGTTGTCGATGGGTGTTCATCGGAATCCTTGACAATAAATGCCGGAGTGCCTCAGGGGTCCGTTCTTTCTGCAACTCTTTTTCTGCTGCACATTAACGATCTGTTGAAGCCCGGTATCTATGGGTATGCAGACGACAGCACAGTTGTAGAAAGATATCTGCCGAGTACTCGGGCTAGTCGAGATCAAGTACAGTCTGAAAGAGAAGCCATGGTGCAGCGTTTGAATGACAAACTTCAGGCAGTCTCTACATGGAGCAATGCCAATCTTGTCAAATTCAACGCCACCAAAACGCAGACGTGTCTGTTCACCGCCAAAAGGAGCCCTTTCACCTTGGCTCCTACTTTCCGGAATGTATCCTTGGAATACAGTGACCGGCTTCAGTTGTTAGGCTTAGAGATTTCCTCGAACCTCAACTTTGGTCGGTTCATTGAGTCCAGAGCTAGAGCAGCAGCAGCAAAGCTTGCCGTTCTTGCGAAGGTTCAGCAGTACTTTACACCGGGACAGCTTCTTGTTTTATACAAAGCACAGATCCGGTCGTGTGTAGAGTACTGTGGCCACATATTTGCTGGTGCCGCAAAGTCTCATCTTGCGGTTCTGGACTCAATTGAGAGGCGAGCAATGAGGCTCATAGGAGATCCCGAGTTGGTCGAAGCCGACCTCCAAAGCCTTGAACACAGGCGTAGAATTGCTAGCCTCTCAGTATTCTATAGGATACATTTTGGTGAGTGTGCGCAGGAATTACACGATCTAATTCCCCCGGCCCCCTTCCATCATCGGATTTTCCGACGCACGGCAGGAATCCATCCTTTTGTTGTGGACATTCCACCTGTCCGAACGAAGCGCTTTGCTTCGTCTTTTTTACTGCGTACAGCAAAGGATTGGAATAGCTTGCCTGCGTCGGTATTTCCGAAAGAATACAATGTGGATAAATTCAAGAAAAGAGTGAATAGGCTGCTAGGGTAATGCGCCTTACCACCTTAGACTGCATTCCACTTACCATCAGGTGGAATGTAGTCAAGCATTGCCCTAGATTATATAAAAAAAAAAAAAAAAAAATATAAGCGGTGACAGAAAGATGGACGACTATGAGCTTTGACGTCAGGATGACAAATAGCGTAACGTACAAAATCAGCTTACTCGAGAGCGTTAATTAAAATATTATAGTACCTACATATATTTGTTGGTAAATATAAATTACTAAAAACTACTAACAAAAATATTTTTAACAATAGTACTAATGTTGTTGCTGTTAGGAAATAATTCATATCTTTTTTATTAATTGTGAGATTGTTCTTGTTTAGAAGTAATTTTTTCTGAAGCACGTCTATAATCAGAACGTTTCTCCTGAATTTTTCATGAGTATCACAATATAGTATTTTTTTACCTTTACTTTACCTAAGTTCACGTGGTCATTAACAGTAAAAAAATATTTTGTATCTATCAGTCTAGTTTTTATTTTCGTCATATTTTTTTATATAAATTTTTGGCATTAATATTTTTTATAAAACCTGATTTTTGTTAAGGTTCATATGCTGCTGCAATAAAGTTCTCCCCAATATAATTCCTTGATTTTACTCGTATGTTATTTTATGTTAAGGTATCTTTTAAAATTGTGTTACGTGATATTTTCAAGTTATTTTGAAACAGGATGATCATTATATGACATGCATTAACCTATTCAAATATATAATAATACTGTTACTGTCATACCTTAATTTCCTTGTAAAAATGCTTTTTTGTTTTTGCCTTGTAAAAAACCAAGAAACGATATTATTTGTATTTGATGGCAAGTGATATTTTTGTAATTCTCTCTCTCTCTCTTATTTTATTAGAAAAATATACTATCGACTCTCCTTTAGTAAAAGTTATTAAATTTTATTACTTGTAACATATTACAAATGTTGTAACAAATGATAAGCTTAATATAACCTAGGGTATAACTTTACTAAGAACCTTCTTCTTTGAATCTCCTGAATAATCTTTCGTGTAGAATGTAATGTTGTTTTGTAATAACTGAGAGTTTTATTTCATAAAGGCGTAGTGCTGCCTCTAAATTGTGTATCACATTTGAAATATGAAAAACGAATTTAAGTTAAGAATGAAACTGGAACTTTTATAAGTATATTCAAATGTAAGTTTTAAATACTTCGATCTTATTTAAAATATTACTTAAGTGTCATAGAGTCCTTTTCTTGAGTAAAATACTACTTACTCTGACCATAAATACTGTTACAATTTAAAATAAAAAATTTTACTCATCAATCAACAATAATGTATATTAAATTGAATATGAAATTGTTACCTTTTTTTTAACTTCAACAAATTTATTCTATCAGAATCAAATTATGTATTGAGTTAATATAAATATTAACAACCTTGTTGGAGGTCTGGGTCCAAATATGAAACTGTTCTGTTAAAGTATAATTTGGGAATTTTCATTTATCGTCCCATTTCTTATAATTCAAAAATTTGGTTTCAATTTAATATTGATTAAATATACATTGGGTAATGATGTTTCAATATTAATAATTGTCGATAGTAATATTTGTCTGAATCACAAAATGTTATTTATTGGTAGTTTTATTGTAAAATGGTATATAGGTAATTTTGCATTTCTATATTAACAATAAAATGAAGGATTTTTTAAAATAGTTTAAATTAAAAAACAATACTTGTTTTATATTTAAAAAGTTAAAGACAGAAAAATTAAAAAGAAAATAAAGTATATTGATTCCATAAATAATACGAGTAATAATAATAAAGAAATCATTAGTATTAAAAATTATCAACATTAAATAATATAATGATGTAATAATAAATAATTATAATAATAATAATAATTTATTTCAAACTATATAAAATCTATGATCAAACCAGTAAAAAAGTAAAATTAATGATTAAAAACTTAAAAACAAATCTTTAGTTAATCTAGGAATAAATAATCAAAATAAAATTAATTCTGCTTTAAAATACATTACTCATTTAACAATTAAAATATTTTATACTACATTTTTCCAGAGACTCGCTCGCGTTATAGGTACAAGTAACCTTGTTTTGTCGGAAAGCCGTTTAAAAGTTTGTATCCTATCTATTCTATTTCAGAGAAACATAATAATCTTTTATTTCGACCTAGACTTCACGATCTTTCTTAAAACTCACGCATGCATTTTAAAACGCACCAACAGTATCTACAGATGTAATATACATATTAGACAGAGTAATATATAGTGTGTTCTTAAAAATTATTGACGAATGACTTTATATTTTTCATGAAGTAACCTTAGGTTCATCTCTTCCCACTATATTAAGTGCTAAGCTAAATCAGGGTAAATTAATCTCATAATAACCGCGTAAGATATATGCATGAATGCAAACCTTAAATAAATATCACTAGAGATACAATAAATGGGTAAAACAAGACATCTTTAAGGCTAATTAATTTCTTATCGCGGAAATTGGTTAAGAACTTAATACATCTAACTAATGGATATAGGGTACACCCACACTCTAAACAATAATCTGTGTTTCATTACATAAAGAACTGTGTCTTGAAGAAATCAATTCCTTACGCCCTTATCAATTCCTTGTGTCAGCACTCGAAGCCTCTAACCACTAGACCGTCGTTTACACGTACGTAAACGAACCGAAATGAAAGCCACACGATAATTTTTCCACCTCAATTTACCTGGACTTTTATTATATTTGAATATATACTAATTACAAAAGTTTTTATTTTTTTGTGTATCAGGCTATTAAAATGACATTTTGTCGCAATCATATAAAGGTCAATGACGCGACGTTGCGACGCAATGACCCGTGTGATTTTTGGTTTGGTAGTGACGCCTGAGGCATAATACTGAAGCGATATTTTTTAATATTTAATCTTTAACTAATAATAATCGATAATGGATAATTTAAATAATGAAAGTTAAATAACGGTTAATTAAAAAATGTTAACTATTGATATGAATATACCTACTTGGCAGGAAGAGATGCATAAAGTTAGCGCGAGAAATCCTTCTTATCGAAATGTTTTTGACAAAAAAACTGTTTAAACTTAAGGTCAACAAAAAATTATATCAACTATAAAAACTTATTTTTTTTTATATGCCATGTTTTTTGTTGTTATTATCCATTTGATAAACACAGTTAAGTCAAAACAACGCTAGCTTCCATAACTTAAATCTTTCAAAATCAAAGCTCGATATTCGTTGTCAATCACATGAAAGATTAATAGGTTTTGTTGGATATAGATTGTTATAACAAAAAAAAAATACACAAAACTATCTAAAAGTAATTTCTTTAACGAACAATATGTTTTTTTTTCAGATTATCTCATTAATTAGAATAGTCAAAAGAAACATAAAATAAAATCAAAGAATTTACCTATTCCAGTAACTTTCACAATTGTTAAAATTAAAAAAAAATTTAAGGGTAGACTAGCCTAAGATTTTTTTTTTAATTTCTTAGCCTGTGGTTAGCCAAAAGTTTATAATTTTCGTTATCCAAGACAGAGTTATAAATATCTTTATATACTCTTATATAATTTAGAAGATTGCATTGTAAGTACTCAATTTTTTAGATCACCTTGCCTTGCCTTACCAAGACGATAGTATTTAGTTACATACTTACTAATCTTAACATGACATTTGAATATTGATTATAATCTAGCTAAATTGTTAGAATAAAATTTCGTAGATAATGCAAAACTGTGTATATCTGAACATGAGTAGGACATCAAAATATTCAATACAAGTAAGTTTATCTGCATTTCTGAAGATAAATAACTTCTTTTGTTATTATATAACTTATCCTAATATCTGCAAAAAATTTAATTGAATCCTACCTACTAAAGTCTACTTAAAAATGCACAAATTTTTCACAAATTATACGCTATAAGTATTTTCACGGCATCGTCGAGAAAAAGCATACAAACTTTGTTGTTACCAAGTATTTTCTCTGCACTGGTATTTTTGAGTCAGACAAAAGGATTTACTAAACGCTCCTCCACCCTTAACGTCTGTTCATAAAACACAAAAAGAGGTCAACGCCTTCACTCGTATTTATTTAAATAGAGGTACAATTCATAAAACTGAGTGCATTACGTTCAACATATTTTTAACATTACATATTAACCGTGAACTTATTGTCGTGGAATGTTCTTGTAGGTTTCGTATATACAGGGTTATTTGTAATTAGTTCAGCACCTTTTGCAGGCAGCCCCTCTACATCAATCATAACAACATTTGTTCTACGACTTTTTAAAATTAGTAGTTTTAAAAATTTAGTTTTTCTCATACAAAATTTATTTATTGCCTCTGAACGTGCATTAAACTTGAGCAAAGAGAGGCCACGCAACTTGTCAAAATATGTGCCAAGGCCACGTGTATCGGGGCGCGGGGTGGCGGGGTGACGCAGCGGCGGCTATGCACGTTAGAACTTGATCATTTTCTAAGGTGTAATAAAAAATAGCATCGTTTTCCACTTTTATTTATTAAAATATTTTCTACAATAGTCTAAACACATATTGTCTAACTGTTTAAGAATCTAATGAAAAAACAAAATCTCCAATAGAAGTTGTCCACAAGTTGAATGTCTCAATATTTTTATTTGGTTTATGAAATAAGGGCACTGTAACGAAACCAAATAAATATTATTTTTACAAAACAATAACTTCTCTTTAACTTACTTTATACATATCATATTATCTCGTTTGTTAATATTTATATCATGACAATAAAACAATAAGTTACTTACGAATTTCTTTAAGATGGCGCGTAACAGAAAAACGTCATAATTTTCATTAATATTAATTAATTAAAACGTAAGAAGTGAATCGACTGTTTCTGACGTATAATATTCTCATAGAAGAAACACATAGGTAAGTACCATAAAAACAGACAAATGTACACAATCCACTTTAAAAATAATAACTTTAGGCTTCTTAACATGTTGGATCGTCACTATATCACAAATAAAATTATTCTTCATCATGGTTTCTGCTGTTTCGAGTTGCTGTTCGTTCTAGGTATAGCAAAACAGACCTTGTAAAGATCAGGACCCCAATGCTCCATTTCTCAGCCAAAACTCGTATTTCTTTTCATTCTTACTTCTTCTATTTCAGACAATCAATGTATTTTAAAAATATTATAAATTACATTTCATAATTTCTTCTTCGTGTTATAATCTTGAATTTATTTATTAGTTTTAATAGCAAGTCCATAAAATCGCATTGTCCAGTATGTAATTACAATTCATTATTTAATTATAAAACTCTAATCCGATAATTTTATTTTTGGTTAATGTAAATTGTGTTTTGTAATCCACATACTTGTCATTTTGATTATTTAGTATTTCCATAGCAACATGGTGTAAAAGAGATGAAGCTATACAAAAAAGGTGGCGCGCGCATTTAACAGTTTCTGACTTTCGCTAGCCTGCCGCGACCTATACTTTAGACTGCTTACAAAATTCAGAGTAATAAATAATCGAGGGAGCAAAAATTTTTTTTGTTCGTTTATTCTGAGTTATTTATCAAGATTTTTTAAAAGTCGTAGAACAAATGTTGTTGGGATTGATGTAGAGAGGCTGCCTGCAAAAGGTGCTCAACTAATTAAAAATAACCCTGTATAGCTTTTAAAATTCTTCAATAAATAATTTTAACAAATTTTTCATGAAATGTCTTAAATAAAATATAGGTTGTCATCTCAGTCATATGTTTTAGTATAGATTAAATTGACATTAATATTATATAGGCTACAATAAAACTTATTTTATATTTTAACTAAGTACTTAATACTTACATATATAATATAGTTCGAAATGGAAGCTAGCGACACAACTTTCATGTATTATTTATTTTTATTCATTTATTTATTTATTCTTGTACCATTTAATTAAAAAATCAATAATAAGATAGTGCTTAGATCTTTAAAACTAAACAACGGATTTTGAAGCAGTTTTTTTAAGTAGATAGAGTGATTCAAGAAAAAGGTTTATATGTACAATAACATCCTTAATATATTAGAGAACCACTGATAATTTCAAGATTTCTAATGTGAAGTCGTAAACGAACACTTTGTTTTGCGCTTACATTGCAAACGCTGGCTGAACTCTACAAGATAGATCAAAATAATGTAGTAAGTATTGTATACCTTAAAAAGACAAGAAAATCTGCGATGGTATATGTTTATTTCTTAGGGATAACCCACAATAGCCAAGTTTCATCCTTTACTTTATACGAGAAATAGTGGCTTATTTACGAAGCTATATTAAGCAATACAGTTTTAATCGTTATCTTATTAAGTACCTTAAATACATTATACATTTAATATAGTACAGTATAGCCCCTTACAAAATGTAATTTAAATGAATATTTTCGAATATAATATTATAGATTTAAAATATAGGGAGATCCCGTTTGCGGCGCTACGGTCTGTCCGGCGCACTATTGTACGGAACCGTGCAAACCGTCTTAAAAATGGTTTTGTGAAAGTTCAGTGTTGAAAATTTTGTTAATGCATATATCTTACTGAATGTCTTATGCATATCATTTAACATTTAAAATAGATCTTTTTCTTTTTAATAAAACTAGACCTGCAAGTTGTTGGTCAAAATAACATCGGTTGTATAGCTCAGAGTGCCTCAAGTTTACATAGTCATATTTCAATTATTTTCAATCAAAATCTATTAGTGTGATAAACGGTTAGAATGGTTATTAAGTACTCTGTTTAAAAAGTATTTAAATGGACGTTTAAGTAAAAACAAGAGAGATATACAAAAATATTAGAGGTATATATTAGATACTGTATCTAATATTGTGTCCTTATTAAAAACTGTAAATAGATTTTTGACAGTGAACGATGTCTGCCGATGTCATAATTTTTATTGTATCACTTAAAATAAGTCAATACGAAAAAAAGGGAAAGGGGAATTGTTTCACTACGAATTTAACGTGTGCGAAGCCGTGGGAAAAAGATAGTTTGTATATAAAACGAATGCGCAAATTTTGAAGTTCTTCAAGTTTGTCAAGTAGTTCCTCACCTACATCTAAGTAGCAGACGTCGTCATAGTCAAGACGTGGAAGGAGAAGGGTTTTGTGATAGCATTATTTTAGATTATAATTCTCCTACCGCATGAGAGAGTGAAGAGAGTAATGTATTCTTCTACTAACTTCTTCAATTCGTGGTGTTCAAAAGGGATGACAGTCCATAATAATGCCTAAGTTTTACGATTTCTCAGTCAGTGGTAAAGATTCCATAAAAAAACATGGTTACAGTATACTGTCAATTTTGTTGCGCAATTGTCGACTGCCTATTTTCAAAACTAAAGATTTTGAAGGATTTATTTCTCTCTTTGTCCCATTCTTTAATCCTGTTAAGGTCTCAATTAAGCCCTTAAATAGTTTAAGTTTGAATAGTTTAATAATGAATTAGGGATGCATAAAGTTAAAGCTGCAAATCATGTTCATAGAGACGGTAGTGACAAGAAATAACTTGAGGGATTTCGTTAATAAATAAAGACAAAAGACGAGGAGATAATATGCCCCCTTGTAACACCTGCAGAGATTTCTGTCCTATCTGAGTAATCCCCTTCCATACAGACTCTCTGCCGACGTCTACGATAAGAGTTAAACTATTTGATTACTGAAAGTGAGATATTATTAAGGCGAAGAATACCCAGCAATATTTCAAAATTAACTGAATTAAAGGCATTGCTAAAATCAAGTAATAGGAAAACGAGAAGTAGGACAAGAAATATTACGTATTTTTAAATTACCGTATACTAAAGTAGCTAGCGTATCTTCGATCTTCTGCTTTGTAATATGATTAAAATAGCAACTTATTACTTTTGGACTTATCCAAGCTTCGTCAACTATTTCAATATGGGATGCAATTAACGTAATAATCATAATGTGAATTTAGTAAAGCAGTGATTTTATTAAACTATCATTACCTAAAATACATCTTTTTCGTAAAATCTCTATTAATATATATCACAACAGTAATGTTGATGAAGTAATTATTAAAGTTTTGAAAATATCTATAAACATGTACAGCCATGTTAAGCTTATTTGAATTTGTGTCAATATAGAATGAAAATAAACCGATACGGATAGGGATTCAAACACGCGCGTCTGGGAAACCGTCCCGTTGCTCTATCAATTGAGCTATTGGATCGCTGTCCGCCTCGATAAATTAAGCATTCTATATGTAATTGTCTTTAAAGAATAGGCTATACTATTTATAAATATTTTCAAAACATGAATTTCGGTAGTGGTGTCATTAAGAAAACAATTTTATTACAATGTTCAAAAAAAATATATATCCAATTTGTATTTAAAGGAATTCTAAAGTATAACGAAAGGCTAATTCAAACTTTTATTTAAATTTATAATTTGAATTCTGCAACTTGTGTAGGTTTGAGGTACATATTAAATATTTACGATTTTGTACTACATAATTAATTTTGGCGTTTTGAATTCACCTATTTGAGTTTTGAAAATTCTGTTCATAAACGCTCATCTGCAGGTAATTATATTTATGGTCACTTTGTGATACGACTTATATGCAAATATAATATTTTAATGACATGGTAAGAGTTTAAGAGAAAAAAATATTTTTCTGGTTGGATAATTAAATTTTCTCTTAATTTAATTATCCAATTAAAAAAGTATCTAATTTAAATTTTTTCACATATTATAAGATAAAAAAATATTTTAGAAAACGTACCAGAAAATGGTTAAAGCCTACATTAGTCAATGACCTACCAGAAGGTTTCGAGAAAAAATATGTTACAAAGATTCAATATGGAATGTCATTAAGGGATTCAATAGTGTATAGAAGTTAATAAGTGTATAATATGTGATAAGTATATAAAAGTAAATGATAAATAATATACCATACGACCAATGCTTGTATACAGTTACTAACATATAAATATTGTACTTTATTGAAATAATACCTATCTATTAACGAGAGATCTGTCTCCCTACAGGCTACTCAATAGTTTGGCGGAATATTTATTTGGTAAAATGTGTGTATTATATTGGTTAAGTAAAAAAAAAAGAAAAATAAGGCTAAATAAAACTTATTTTGTGGGTGATCGAGAAAAGATCGATTTTTTCAATATTGTTTATTAAAATAGAAGAAATTACTTTGTTATGCATTTCTATATTCATTCATTCACATGCATTTATTACACCATTGATCATTGCAAATAAATATAGCAATAAGACAATATCCAGATCTTAAAATGCGTTTATTTTATCATTTTCAAAATCTGTTCGTTAATTAAGTCTTGGCAATACGATACTAACTATATATCAATATTATTAATAGTTTGTCCTTTGTGGTAACATAACTAACGACTGTGTGTAGCTAGAATTACGTACTAGCAGGCACTGTATCATCAGCTAGTTGAATTAACAAATACTTTCAGTATTTCTATTTCTAGAAAATATTTAAAGCAAATCCTGTTGATGAAGGGTCAAAAGGAAGTCGGTCCTTTATTAATGGAAGTTTGGAACCTTGAATCTGGAACATTTTGATGAATTCCTAGTTGAATGAAAGTAATTACTTAGATTCTCGTGATTCCATGTTGTGAATGTGTTTTAATAAAGATATTATAGAAGGGTACAAACAATAACCAAGCAATATATGGCATCACACTACACTCATCAAAAAATTCTTATAAATACCAAGTGTATAGAACGCCTTGTACAAGTCACATGCGCCATCACAAAAAATATTATGACTCTCACAGTTTATCGGCATCGTCTATTGACGTTGTTATATATAAATCAGTATAATGTGTATAAGATGTCAAGAATCAGTATAATGTGTGTAAGAGAAGTATATGAAATATATTCTATTTAGTAAGTGCGTGCCAAGAAAAATATTGAAAAATCACCGAACCTCCTAACTGGTGCTTTGAAAATATTTTTAAATTTATTGGAAATAATCTAGGTAATGCGTAAAGATAACATTTTTGTAGTTTTATCAAAGCTAAATCCATATTTGAATAAAGCACAACGACTTAACTAAATGATAAGTTAGGAACTCATAATACATGAGCAAATTAAGAATTTATTCTTCAAATTATATACATTTCAATGTTTTTATTGTTACGGGAAATTATCAATTCAAATTAGGAAATAAATTAAACTCGAAGTGATGAGTTTGATTTTCATCTAAAACGAATTTTATATAAAAAATATATTATTACTCTTATATATTTAATCAGTATAGATTTTTTTACTATATGATTTCTAAATAATATAATGATTTTGAACCGTATTTGTAGTAACTATTTATTAAGATAACAAAATGACTTCAGGGAATGAATAGATACAAAATATGCATGTTACAAAGAACAATACAACATATGCAAAAAAAGTGTTTCATTGGCTGTTGGTATATTTATATTTGATGTTATGATAATTTATGATTATAATTTTAGTCAATATAATACTTGAATCAGTATGTTGCCACAAGATAATGTACGGTAACAACAAGGCAAGGACTAACACTACAAAGTTTACACTTATTTTTGCAAAAAAAAAACAGCAAAAAATTCTTAACAGATTACATCTAACAGAAACATAATTTTCTAAAAAACATAAAAAATGTAACAGTAATCATAATACGGTCCACTTCCGACCACTTAAAAACATTTCGTATATCCTTCATTATTTTAATTAATACTATCTTAAAAAATCTTATTAAGAATATATTTGATGATAAGATGCAAATGAAATAAAAAAAATATAACAAATATTCCATGATATTGTGTAATAAATAATTAAATATTTATTTATTTAAACGCGTAATCTAGACACATAAAAACTAAATATACTGCATACACCTAATTATCATATCTATTATATATGATTTATTACAAGTTGCCAATAAACTACAAGAGTCATATTTTTTTGTGATAGCGCATCTGCCGTGTATAGTTCGTAGTAATTTACATGGATATTATATTCTTATAAGTTTAGTGCTATATGAAATATTATAAGAATAGTGGTATTAGATATAGTAAACATTACTGAACAATAAAAATATATTCAATATATTTGCATTATCAAAATTTAGAAAAATAGGAACAGTGCATATAATTTATTTGTTTCAATCACTACGTACAATGTACTTAGGTTAGTTCGCACTTTTCTTAAGATTTCATTTACAATTCTCATCACTTACGTAATATGCCCGATTATTTTTCGAAAAATTAGAATGCACATTAATTTGATTATGTTATAGTAAATGAGTAAAAAAAATTAAAATGATGCTTATTTAAACAAATAAAAATTTGTTAATGTTACCTATTTATCCAAAACAGATAACAGTTAATTGAAATGTACTGTTTATCGCTTTTCCAATGATTTTAGTAACAATCAGCTTGGAATGGTAATTTAGTTTAACATAATGAATATTTAAATGTCAAGTTTATCTTGACAGTGACGAAGTTCAAATTGTAATGTAAAGTTTCGGCTTCCGCTTTCATTTTGAAAGTCATTATTCAAACATTTTAAATATAAGATTGCCGCCTCGGCTCACTCTCGTAAGCCTTAAGAATAGACACGTTCAGATAATGACTTTATGTAATAATAAAAGTTTTAAAAAAACACGTATAATTTGTTCATAGTTTTTTATACAACTTACTCGTATTGAAAAAAAATATTTGCATAAAATTACATTCACATTTTATACAATTACATTTGCATAAAATTATTAAAGTTCGTGTTTTTTGAAATTCTTTTCTTTTAAAAATAAAATTTGATAAAAAGCAGTAGTATAATAATAACTAAATGGCACGTAAACATAAGTATTTTATCAACAAGAACACCTTCCTACCATGTATACTAAATATTTTTTCAAATTAATAGCTAGTTTAGATTTTTTTTATTCTATTTACATTAGGACATATTACCCCAAGACCCATACGCCACTAAATTGCAGTCTAGCTATTGTTTTTTGGAAATTAGTAAATTTGATATCGAAATGAAAAAATCATGTATTACTGTGTCTGCCGTTCGCACAGCGGTGACCAAGAGACAACTAGATTATTTGAGTATCTCGGTGAGGCTGCTGATAAGTTTTCACATCATTACCCTGCATTGCAGCTCGTCTTTCTAGGGGACTTCAATGCCTGTTATCAAGACTGGCTGGCCCCGTACCGAAAGATTGACCATGCTGGAACTTGCTTTGTCCTTGGACCTCTTTTAGCTGGTGAGTCAAGCGACAAAGATACCAGATGTAGAAGGCCATACAGCCAATTGCCTGAACCTTATGCCGACAACTGATCCGGACAGGTATCGGATAGAAGAGATCTGACCTTTGGAAACTTCCGATCACTGTCTGGTGAAATCTGTGTTTACATACTCCCCACCATCACTCGAACCACATGGTGTTAGGCCAGTATAGAAACACAAGTCAGCAGATTGGGATGAGATGCGGCACTTTATTGCGACTTATCCTTGGCAGTATGTCTGCTTGTCTTCTTTGGATCCGTCGGGTTGTGTGGATGCCATAACCGATGTGGTGCATCAATGAAGTATTTTATTCCTTTTGCTGACGTACCCATCGGTGGCAAAGCTCGCCCATTTAATGCGAATGTCGTCATATTGAAGACCGCAAAACATTCGTCATTTTGGGCTGATGCTCGAAACCGCAAACTCCGGATTTAATTTCAAAGAAGAGAGCCTTCTGCTAATCCTTACTGCCTGTTCTATTGAAACCGGATGGATCCAGGGCCAGGGCCAGGCTAAGGCCCATACAGCAATAGAGAAAGCGAATGTGTTTGCTTCTCTGTTTGCTAATAACTAATACTTGGGCTAGTAGAGATCAAGTATAGTCTGAAAGAGAAGCCATAGTGCAACGTTTAAGTGACAAACTTCAGGCAGGAGCAATGCCAATCTTGTCAAATTCAACGTCACCAATAAACAGACTTGTCGTTCACCGCCAAAAGGAGCCTTTTCACTTTGCGGAGGTTCGACAGTATTTTACAGCGGGATAGATTGTACAAAGCACAAATCCGGTCGTGGTACTCCACACACTACTGGGTCACATATTTTGTTTCATCTTGCGGTTCTGACTGCGTTAACGAATGACTGGAACAGCGTGCCTGTCGACGCAGGCAAAGGCAGACATCTTATATACTGACGTATTTTTGGCTGCATACTATGTGGGTGTCTTCAAGAAAAGAGTGGATAGGTTGGTAGGTTAATGCGCCTTACCACCTAGACGACATTTCTACTTTCCCTCAGGTGGCACGTCGTCAAGCCTAGATAGTATAAAAAAATAATAATAAAAGTAATTAGAACAAATTTGACAAATGCAATCTTATAATTATATATTAAGATTGTTAGGTCCTTTTTCCGATAAAAGAATTTTTAACTTTCATTTAACTTAATTGATTTAACTAAAATGATTTATGTATATTTAAAAGTAAGTTAAAGTAATGTAGAGTATGGTAAAGTAAGTTTTGTAATTAAGTTTGCAATATTCAAATAATCACATATTAATGACTTTTTGAAATCCCGGTAGTTATCAAAAAAAACCTTAATAATCACAAAATCACAAAGTTCAAAAAAAGGGACGTGAAGTTGTTCATTAACAATAAGGCCGAGGTTTTGCATTTTTTGGAAAAAATATGCTAAAAAAGAACAGAATAAAATATGAGGAAAAATTTTAATTTTCTTTTCAAGAAAATTATTAAAAATACAATAAAAAGTTTTGTATTCTACCAAAGTATAAATAATTGACTTTTCAAGTTGCCTATTAGGTATCTAAAAATAACTAGAATGCGTAGTGATTCATGGTAATTTAGCGTTCTGTTTATCAGATTTTTTATATAAATATTATTTATTGTTACCTTATAACGTATGAAGTATAATATCTAAGTTGAGTTATTTTTTATAACGAAGGCTGTAATTAGTCGGATTTATTTGAATTTTTGGATACATTAGACCTTCAATAGCTTCTTAATGGCAGTATGGGCCTTTAAAAAAATCCCTGCAAGTTAAATAAAAAACTTTTATCACAACAAAAATAATCTTAAAAATAATCAAATAATTATTCCGGTTGTAAAATATATTGTAGTGAATAATATACAAAAATATAAAATATATGCATAATATACAAACATAATTTGACAAGCAATAATATTTTACAAATAGTTTAGAAAATTTATAAAAGTTTTGCTTATAACTTTTTCCATTTGTAATTATTAAATGAAATATTTAAAAAAAATATATTTTTTCCCTCATTAACAAGATTCATAGACATGAAATATTCGTGCAAAGAATCCATTATTATCTCAGTTAAGCTCACCATAATTATTATAACTGGGTGTAATTTTCCAGCTTTAAGCAATAAATATTAAGATATTTTTTTACAAAGGAAAATAAATATCATATTTGTGAAACTATCAAGAATTTTGTAAAACTTTGTAAGTTACAATAATTTTAAATATATCAACAATTTTCATTTATAATTAAATAAAATCATTAATAATTACTCAAACCAACTCATTATGAAAATTTAAATTACTCCCCGCCATCATTAAAGCCACAATTAACAGACAAAACAGGGAACTTAAATATACAAGTTTCATTTTTCCTTTGTATTAAACTCAAGTAATCTCTACGGAATAAAATCCGTCCCAACAACATTTGCTAAACACTAAATTAAGGCTATATTGAAACATATTCAAAGCGGTCATTTTATTTTCAAGTTAATTTAATTTTAAATGGATGTTTATAAATACAAGTTTGGCTTCTGAGTACTCTTATAAGTATTATAATTATTTATTGCATACTTTTCATAATTACGTATTTATGATTTAAAATCAATATTTTCTAACGAAGAGAAGTTAATATTAATATTACACAAACGAGTTGTTAGTTAAGTAGTTTCCATATATTTGTATCAATTTTTAAATATTAGTTTTAATATAACAATATTTTTAAGTCCAAGAAAATATTTGACAGAAAAAAATATTTATATCATGTAAATATAACATAAAACAATGTACAATGTTTTTTTTTATTCCGACAAAGAAAAACAATCTTACAAAAGATTATAAAAAAATATGTATTATAAATTTATGTAAATATATGGGAAACCGTCCCGTGCTCTACCAACTGAGCTACCGTATCGCTGTCCGTCTCGGTGAATTAAGCATTCTTTATATATCCACTTTAAAAATAATAACTTAAGTCTTCTTAACATGTTTGGATCGTCACTATTTCACAAATAATAAATTCTTCATAATTGTTTCTTCTGTTTCGAGTTGTTGTTCATCCTAGGTATAGCAAAACAGACCTTGCAAAGATCAGGAACCCAATGCTCAATTTCTCACCCAAAACTCGTATTCATTTTCTTTTTTACTTCTTGTATTTCAGGCAATCGATGTATTTTTAAATATTATAAATTACATTTCATAATTTCTTCTTCATGTTATATTCTTGAATTTATTTATTAGTTTCAATAGCAATTCCATAAAATCGTATTGTCCGGTATATAAATACAATTCATAATTTAATTATAAAACTCTAATCCGATAATTTTATTTTTGTTTTATGTAAATTGTATTTGATAATCAACATTCCTTTCATTTTGATTATTTAGTATTTCCATAGCAACCAACTGCCAATTCACTCGAAATATATCTTATCAGGTGATAATTAAAACATTATGAATAAATAATAGATAAATAGTGCGTTATTATTTTTTATTTTTAGATAGTATCAAAAGGTATCAATTTTAAAACTAACCAAGTAAGCTTCATTTCTACAAGGCTATACCAAGAATAAAAAAGATGAATATATTTTTTTATCAAATACTATAATTTATTTTAATAAGTGCGTGTTAAGTGACCACACAACAATAAACTGTGCAAACAGAGAAGAACCAGAAGCTACCCCGCAGCAGCTCTCCCGGTAAAGAAGTCAACTTTCCTCCGACGACGGCCGATGAAAAAAGGCGCGCACCTACCTCTGCAGGCAGGCTACCCCGAAAGGTAGCCCGAATGAAATGGGCACAAATCCCCCCGGCCGGCTCCACCACGCCGGGTCTAATGTCCAACGGGTAACGAGAACCCCAAAGGAGTCATTTACCGTTGTTTCCTCGAATTTCTACGGATGAATCCAAGTGGCGAGGGTTACGGACAGGCACACCAGTAGGTATTCATTAAAGTCTCACAAAAAGTTGTATATATGCATAATTTCTTGGTATGTCGCTGAACATATGCCCACATCCACATTCAAAGAACATAAGGTAAGATCCACTTTTTTACTATTTTTATAGAGTTGTTGTTCTCGTGATGTTGTTTTTGTATAAGATCTATATGTACAAGGCTCAAATATTTAAATTATAATAAAAATAGTAGTAACACACTTTATCTTTAATTTTATATTCTAATCAAATAACAATGAAATACTAAAATACTTTAACTTAATTTTTGATCAGACCTGCCAACATATATGAGTTATTTTGATATAAATAATTGTAGGTAATTCGGGTACAATATTAAAATTAAAAATTAAAATATAAGTTTCAACATATAAAAATGCAAAATGCACAGTTACAAAATACACTTTACAAGTAAACACGTACAGCTTAGACAATTGGAATCCCCGACCTCAAGAGAGGGAAGATTGATGATTCTTATAAACAAGTTTTTATTTTTTTTTTAGGTATTGTTTCTGAAGTGATATTTTAGTCTTTCATTTTCGTTTGTGTGCTATATTTTCTGAGATTGCAAAGGCTAAATCAAAAACGATAGTTGAAACCAGAGATTGATTGTCAACTAGCAGTGATTTCTCATTTTAAGAATTAGGCAATTGACATTTTAATTATATATTTAAATATATATTTTTTTGATCTTATTATATATTTCTGATTATTTTACAATACTTCTATATATAAAATTTTATAAGTTTTAATAAAAACCACACAAATAGTAACAAGAGAGTATACTCACTTTCAGACATTTTTTTCATATCATGGGACCAGATGCCAGGTATATCCATAATGAGAACAATTGTTTAAAAACCCAAAACCGATATACTTATTGTTTCTTTTGCTCCTTTTTAAATATTAGACCAAAAATTTGGAAAAGTACGTAGGTGCAAATTGTGAAATCGACTTTGAATTGGAAAAAGTATTTTTATTGTCGACTACATAAAAAAACCTCAAGCTTTCAATAGGATAAGGTTTTGTTTGTATTCAAATAGGAAGCAAAAAAAAACAGCATTTTAGGTTAGGTTATGATTTTTTTCTTATTAGGATGAAAAGTAAGTTTATTTTAGTTTTTATTTTATACATTCAAAATAAATAAATTAATAAAAATAAATTGATTATCACCTCAAATGAAAATTAAAGTTTTTATTTTATATAGTCTATAGTTAGTTGCACGGTTGCTAATTGTATGTCTATGGAGAAGAATCAACTCGAGAAATTCCATAGACACTCTTTTAGCCTAATTAATAATGTACGTTTTTAAAATATGATATTTTATTTTATTTGCATCGTGGTTTGCAGTTCTCACTATTTAGCCGGAGGTGGTGGTCGGTTCCTATTATATCGTTGGCAACTGATATATATATAAGAGGACAAAATAAAATCCAAAGTAAACGTGTTATTTAAATAAAATTACAGAATCATTTATTGCAGTTGTAATATATTTTTTCTCATAATAACAACTTAAATCATTAAGAAATTGCAATAATATGTCATTTTGAAATACAAATGCCGATAGAAAACATCTTCCAAATGGCTAAGATGGTCACAGTCTTACCTCGTAGTTGGAGTTGATTTTTATTCAATAGCTCCATTTAAATCTATAAAACATATGTGACGATAGAGAAAAGTAAGGAATTAAATTGAATTTAAGAAGACTTTATGCATTTATTATAAGTAATAGACTTTTTAACTTCTTTACTCTTTTAATTTGTGAATGTAAAATAATATCAATATAAGGAAGAAAGCAAAATTATTTTTAAAATTACATTACGAATTCATATTACCATTTATAACTATAATTACCATAACCATTTTTTTAGATTTTTTTGTTCAAACAGTATACTACATTCTTTTACAAAGATTTTTGAGCTTAATTAGAAAAAAAAATCAGTCAAAGCATTTTTTACACAACATGAATACGAAACTATAATAAAAAAATCAAAAATCGGTATCATAGTACTACACATATTATGAGGAGCTAATGACATCGCCCTCTTTATTGATCACATTCAACATTTTTGTCTGGCGCAAGTCACATCAATCAATGACAATTGATTGATTATTGATTGATATTTACTAACTATTTACTGACGTAGGCAATGTTAATACTGGTACTGTAGGTATGTTATAAGTTACAGAATGATGTAGCAAACATTTTTTATCTCCTTTTATTTTACTAATTGGAATAAGAAAATTTATTAGTACGTAAAAGATACATAATTCAGCGCACACCTAAACTACTGGCTGAAACTTTAAACATGAAATTAGACACAAAGGATTCCTCCGAAACATAATATTGTAAATACCACTGGTAAAAATGTAAATAAATCAATATAAATTTATTGAAATCCATGTTGAAAATAGACCAAAAAAAACTAATATCATATAGCATACTCAATGGAAACCAAGAAAGATATAATCCAAATTATCTAATGTTCTCAAATATCGTAAGTCAACATGTTCCAAAATACCGGACACATTTACTTATATGTTAAGTTATGAGCACATAACATTGATTTATTACAAGGAAGCCGACAAAATATGAGAGCCATATTTTTGTTCATCGCTTATATCTAATCTTATATTTTAGGTTTATGAGAGATATTTTCCCTTATTTTGTTACTTGCTATGATGTCTTTTTATTGGTAGTCGATATTATTAATCTTCTGTTTCTCTACTTTCCCCACTGTCATTACAAAGATATCGTTAATAAAGCATCAAACAATGAGCTTCCATTTTTAAAATCTTTATTATTTATTGTCTGGTATTGGGCAATAATCTACCTTTAACTCAATTTTAGCAATTAAAGTAATGTTTAACTGCGATTATAGATTGAAAAATCGTATGTATGTGATAGATATGTATAACGTAAGTTTAAGGGTTGGTTATAATATCTATCTTTATATATAATATCCCTTCATCATAGTGTTATTAGTGATTGTAAATCATTTTAACTCTAAATGTTTATATTTATTAATATTCTTATATACCTAAACGAAACAGTCTTGAATCATATTACTAATTACATATATAATTTATTACATTGTCGAAATTTTCACGCGGTTCCTTATTTTTTCTCGTGTTAAATATAGACTATGTTAATCAGAGGGATAATGTAGGATTCTAAAGGTAAAATATTTTTTAAATAATATTATTGATGATGATGATGATAATGATAAAATATAGCCTGTGTTCATCAGAGATAATGTCGGATTCTAATGGTAAATATTTTTTTGAAATCGGTCCAGTAGTTTCGGACCTTATTAAATTCAAACAAACAAACAAAACTTTCATCTGTATATTATTAAGAGAGATAGATAATATAAATATAAATTAAGAAATACTTAAACAATTGAAAATGTGTGTGTTCAATAAAAAACCAGTAACATAACTTTCGAAATCAGGAAAAAAATAATAAAAAATTAAAAAAAGACCCCGGTACAAAAATACTATTAAAAAGAATATTTTTAATCTATGTATTAATATTTACTTATTGAAGCCGTTGCGTCGGGAAACGGTTTAAAAGGGAAGAAAATAAAATGCAAGTAAGTTACTAAGGAAAATAAAGAAATTACGATACCGAATCATATAAACTCGGCGTCACAAAAATCGCACCTTTTAAAAAAGCAACTTCAAAATAATTTTACTCAAACTTTGTGAATTGTAAGGATATGATTGTAGGATATCATTGGAAAGGTAATTCAATTGCCTATTAGAAAATAAAAAACATGTGTATGCATTTTAATTCTTTAAAAACAAAAAACTTAAAACATGACAAAGTGACAAAAAATAAAATTAATAACATCATAAAAAATTACAAATAAGGCCTTAAAATCTAGTGTTTCCACCCCTTGCTGTGATGGTAGCTTCCAGCCGATCCTTCATGGAGCTCACGAGGGTCACCACTCTTGCTGGGGGTATGTTGTCCCATTCGTCTTTCACGGCATCCTGGAGCTCTTGTAGAGTGGTGGGAGCAGGATCTCGTGCTCGTACGTGCCTCTTTACATCGTCCCAGAGATGCTCGATCGGGTTCAGGTCTGGACTTCGTGCTGGCCACTGCACAACAGGGATCTCAACCTCTTCCAAATAGTCCCGCACAGCAAACGCAGTGTGGCAACGGGCGTTATCATGCATTAACATGAACCCATCGCCAACAAAACCAGCATACGGAACCACATGGTCTTGTAAGATCTCCGTTATGTACCGCCGAGCATTCAGCGACCCTTGCCCGCGACCACCACCAGTCCGAGAGACGCACACAAGCTCCGTTTTCCCTTCGACGGATATGCCACCCCAGAACATACAGGAACCATCTCGGTATTCGAAGGATTCCTCTATGCAAGCCTGGGCAAATTGCTCTCCTCGTCTTCGGTATACTCTTCTGCGTCTGTCGTTGCAGAAAAGACATACTCGTGTCTCATCGGTGAAGAGAACGGCTTTCCACTGTTCACTCGTCCAGTTGACATGCTCCTGGGCAAATCGTAACCGCTCTCTTCGATGCTGCACGGTCAATTTTGGGCCCCTAGCAGGTCTGTGAGCTCTCAATTCCTTTTCTTTCAGTCTTCTTCTAATCGTAGAAACACTCACAGACGTTCTGCAAGCTGATCGGAGCTCTTGTTGCAACTCAACAGCATTGCTGAAGCGGTGCCGCAAGGATGTGGAAACAACGAAGCGGTCGTCTTTTTCTGACGTGCAGCGTTTTCTTCCGGATCCACGTCTTCGAGTATAGCCACCAGTCTCAAGGAACCGTTGGTATATTCGTCGAACTGAGAATCGGCTAAGGTTCAACTGTCGAGCAACGTCAACCTGTCGCAGTCCTGATTACAATAGCGCAATGATTTGAGCGGCTTTATCAGGGGTTGTATCCATCTTCAGGTACTGTTCTCTTGCGTATGTTGTTCCGGTGTGTTCACTCTGAAGTCTGAGTAGCGACTGACCCATTTTTTACCTTTACATGAGCTTTTATACCCTTATAAGGTAGCACAAGTAGTGCTCCGTAAGTGAGCATTTTTTTAAACATTTTTTTGATTGGTCCCTGGTTAGAAATGGTAATTGTTTTTTTAATGATACAGGTAATTAATATAAAGGTATTGAAGTGCACTTTAGAATGATATTTTTTTTTCATACGTAGTACTTATGTGCTAGATTCTAGGAGCGATTTACTGAAAAAAACATAGAGGTGCGATTTTTGTGACGCCGAGTTTAGTTTAAGTCCTCAATGATTAACTTCATAAAATACACACCATCGTTAACGTACGTACAACGGTCCTCCGACACAACGACTTCAATAAGTACATTATAATATTATTTTTATTTTTTTTAGAGGTATTTTTCTCAAATTAGGCTCTATCAATATATACTTTTAAAAGATATATATTTTTTATAAATTATTAATTTATAACAGAGGTTCACAAAATACCTGTAATGTAATACCTTCCCGAACAAAGTCAATCTACTTGTGAATCTAAACCATTTAATTAAGTTTATTAAATTAAGCTAGCGCTTAGTAAATATACAAAAGTATATTAAATTACATTATGAGATAAAGCGTTGATTATGGTAATAATTTAATACTAAGTAAAAGACCGTTTTACATGAGAAGGATTTGTGTGTGTGATTTGTAATATAATGTTTTAAAGGCACAGGTTTTTATATTATATAAAAATTAAGAAATACTTATGTAACTGAAAATGTCTATAAACATGTATAGCTATGTTAAGCTTATTTAAATATAGAACGAAAAATAAACCGATACGGGCAGGGATTCGTACCCGCTACCTCTGGAAAACCGTCCCGTCGCTCTGCCAATTGAACTACCGTCTCGTTGTCCGTCTCGGGTTAAATTAAATTAATTTCGGTAGTGCCATCTTTTCAATGTTTATCTATACTGCAAAGTTAGAAACATTGCTTAGGATTTTAGAAAGAAGCCTAATAGATGACACCACAATTTTTTTTAGGCCGATCACACATAGAATACTTAATTCATAATATATTTTATTACAAAATTACTTGTTAAAAGTATTACCACTGAAAAGTTTGTCAAGTTAGTAAGTTTTTTTTTATTTTATATGATATTTTTGTTGAAACACCTAAGTTAATTTTTCAGTTGGTCTAAAAGTTTGACTAACATACATGACAAAAAGATATGATTAGATAAATTTATTTCATTGGATAATAACAACCTATATTCCATAACGCCTAATAATCCTTGATGTTTCTCAAATGATTGACAGCAATGCTCGAGCATTGATTTTAAAGGCTTTAAGTAATGGAAGATAGCGTGATTTTATTTTTAATTAAATATATTAAATAAAAGTTTATCAACTTTTATATTTCACAAATGTGTTTAATAAAATTTAAAATTTTTTTTTTTTATTTTTCATTAATTACATAATCTTAAGGTAATATAAATAAATATTTCTGCTGTTATTATCCATTGTTTTCTAAATAATTATTAAAAGATAAACAAATACAATAACATACTTAATTATATCTCAATTTCATAATAAACTATATTTAAACTTCAAATTTAAATACTTTGAAATAGAGCTATTACAATTTATTCGGTACTATAAAAAAGCATTCATAAATATTATTCTACTTATAATTACACTACAATTTATATTGATTTTAATAACTTATTCAAATAAATTATACGTAAATATCCTTATAAAGACCTAAATCGCTGTAATTGTATGCCTCTGGCATCACTTTGAAATCAGTCACACGGGTGACGCAGTGACACGGGTCATTGCGTCACAGTGCCGGGTCATGGACCTCTGTATGACATCGAAATGTCATTTTAATACCCTTGTATACCATATATATTAAAATATTTGTGTACTTTTACTTTGTGGTGCATCAGGCAATGGAGTATTTTATTCCTTTTGCTGACGTACCCATCGGTGGCAAAGCTCGCCCATGGTTTAATGCCGAATGTCGTCATGCACATGACCGAAAACATTCGGCATACCTCATTTGGGCTGATGCTCGAAGCCGCAAAACTCCGGATGTAAGTACAAAGAAGAGAGCCTTTAACCAAGCTGCCAAGTCTTATAAAAAGGCATTGCGGAAGGCTCGTCTTGATCGGATCGTTAAGAATGGCGAAAAGCTCTCTGTCAGACCAACTGGCAGTCGAGCTTTCTGGTCTCTTGCCAAAGCGATCGAGTCGAACTTCTGCCAACCCTCACTGCCTGCTCTGCTGAAGCCGGATGGATCCCTGGCCCACACAGCAACAGAGAAAGCGAATGTATTTGCTTCTCTGTTTGCTGAGAATTCGCATCTAGACACTGGCAATGCTTCTCCAGAACATCTTCCTCACTGCGGTATTTCGATGCCTGAAATCCGCATCACGAACAAAGAGGTATGGAGAACATTGTGTCGTTTAGATGTGAATAAAGCTAGTGGTCCTGATGGTATACCAGCCATTCTGCTCAAGACATGCGCAGGTGAGTTGTCTCCTGTATTGACACGTCTGTATCGCCTCTCTTTCAAGACTGGAAAAGTGCCGGAATCCTGGAAGCTTGCCAACGTGCAACCCGTGCCTAAAAAAGGCAGCCGTGCCGATCCTGCCAATTATAGGCCCATTTCAATCACCTCCATACTCTGCAAGATTATGGAGCGTGTATTGAACTCGCGGCTTCTAGCTTACGTAGAAGGTAACGATCTCCTCAGTGACCGACAGTACGGATTTCGCCGAAATAGGTCCACTGGGGACCTTCTAGCGTACGCAACACACATTTTAGGCGAAGCCATCGAGAGGAACGGAGAAGCGGTCGCCGTCTCTCTGGACGTCTCGAAGGCTTTTGACAGGGTCTGGCATGTGAGCCTTTTAAGCAAGCTTTCAGCGTACGGTATATCTCCTGGTCTGATTGGCTGGATAACGGACTTTTTGAGCCAGAGATCTCTCCGTGTTGTTGTCGACGGGTGTTCTTCGGAACCCTTGACAATAAATGCCGGTGTACCTCAGGGGTCCGTTCTTTCTGCAACTTTTTTTCTGCTGCACATTAACGATCTGTTGAAGCCCGGTATCTATGGGTATGCAGACGACAGCACAGTTGTAGAAAGATATCTGCCAAGTTCTCGGGCTAGTAGAGATGAAATACAATCTGAAAGAGAAGCCATGGTGCAACGTTTGAATGACAAACTTCAGGCAGTCTCCGCATGGGGCAATGCCAATCTTGTCAAATTCAATGCCACCAAAACGCAGACGTGTTTGTTCACCGCCAAAAGGAGCCCCTTCACCTTGGCTCCTACTTTCCAGAATGTATCCTTGGAATACAGTGACTGGCTTCAGTTGTTAGGCTTAGAGTTCTCCTCGAACCTCAACTTTGGTCGGTACATTGAGTCCAGAGCAAGAGCAGCTGCAGGAAAGCTTGCCGTATTTGCGAAGGTGCGACAGTACTTTACACCGGGACAGCTTCTTGTATTATACAAAGCACAGATCCGGTCGTGTGTAGAGTACTGTGGTCACATATTTGCTGGTGCTGCAAAGTCTCATCTTGCGGTTCTGGACTCAATTGAGAGGCGAGCAATGAGGCTCATAGGAGATCCCGAGTTGGTCGAAGCCGACCTCCAAAGCCTTGAACACAGGCGTAGAATTGCTAGCCTCTCAGTATTCTATAGGATACATTTTGGTGAGTGTGCGCAGGAATTGCACGACCTAATTTCCCCATCCCCGTTCCTTTGCCGGACGTCCCGACGCACGGCGGGTATCCATACCTACGTTGTGGACATTCCACCTGTCCGAACGAAGCGCTATGCTTCATCTTTTTTAGTGCGTACAGCGAAGGACTGGAACAATCTGCCTGCGTCGGTATTTCCGGCAAAATATAATGTGGGTGTCTTCAAGAGGAGAGTGAATAGGCTGCTAGGTTAATGCGCTTTACCACCTAAGACTACATTTCACTTACCATCAGGTGGAATGTAGTCAAGCATTAACCTAGTTTTGTATAAAAAAAAAAAAAAAAAAAACAATATATCTAGTACATTTTATCAATACTTATGGCATTTTAAATAAACACCCACTTTTAATTATTAACTCACTTTTTATGACATAAGTTTGCAAACGAGCAGATAAGAAGTGGTAAATGACCCGTCCACCATAGGAGTATATAGTAGAAAGACTGTATATCTGTCTGTAAATAAATTTTGTTTAAATTGAGATACGGACATGCAACTCACTCATCGTACAAATTATTACACTGATACTACCCACTTCACACTTCTATGAATAGATGATACTACAACGATTGATCATGTATACAAGCAAATGTGAAATAACTTCGCATACCCTACCACAGACAATAAAAAAGACAATTTAATGTTTTAATAATTTGCCACCACCACATCTGATGATATCCAGAAAGTCTGAAAAACAGTATTGCTAGTGTTGTTGAGTTTTTCTTATTCTCTTCTTAAAAATTTAATTTAATTTAATTCAGAACCTATTGTAACGCCTAAGTTTTGAATGCATAAATTCTAAGTTTTAAATTCTTCAAATTAATTTTATTTAAATGTATATTTACCCGGCTATAACCATGTAATTGAAAAAAAACATTACATGATTATAGCCGAGTAAATATACATTTATAATCATTATGGTTTACGAAAGTTTAATTTTATTTCCATTATATTCACTACAAATACATATTTTATTTTAGTTTTAAAGTATTTTTTATGGTGGTATCTACATAGATCTAGAGTTTTAAAGTACCAAGTATTCTTTTGTTCTACAAATAAAATCTCCCAGAGCTAGACGGCTCGCAAAACTTAATATTTAATATAAATTCCAAAAAGTATTGTTCACTGAATCTTATATTGTATTGTATACGGTATTATGAAATATTGAAACAAAATAAGCTGCTTATTACTTAAAGTTACTTCAATTCTATTAAGTTGTTAAGTATATTTATTTAATGTATTTTATTGTTTTATTCCTTACTCAAGTAACTCCAATGTGAAGGACTCATTGTAATGTTTAAATATATTTATTAAACAAAATATATATTAGTATGATATTATATTTTCTGTCAATCAGTCAGTAACAATCAGTTAGTGTCTGTAAAGTGCCTAAATCAATTTAAAGGGGGATAAATCACCCTGAAATTTGATTCAGTTTAAGTTATGTCTAAATGACAGTGTAGTGTTTAAATTATCATGGGTTGGCTTCCTACATGGAATACTTCTTTTGATAAACAGATAATTGTTCAAGGTCTGGGTAAACTGGGTATTTATTGTTTATATATACATATTAAAGTGAAAGAAATTTCACTTATGGCAGAAATCGTGGTTCCACCATATATTTTTAAGCTTTGTCTGCGTTCTATAGGATTATTGCCTTTATATTTTCTTTTAATTTATTATATATTTAAGAAACGTGGCTATTTTTAGTCTTAGTATTTATCTGTGTCTAAAACGAAAGTTATAATTTTATTTAGAAAAAATGTTTATTTTTTATTATTGAAAAGAACAAGAAGATAAATTAAAATAACAAAGCAGTGAGTAGTAATATTGTTGAAATTATAAATTTAAACTGAATAGCATTTATAGCTGAATAATTCAAATAATCAATTTCCTAAATAGTTTAAATTGTCTATCCGATATAATTTTCAATGTAGTCAATTATATCTGAAATAGACCAATTGACTAGTCATTAATATAATTGAAGTCATTAACAATAATTCAATATAACTGGGAATCGTAGGCACGTCCCGGTTGTTGGTTTAGACAGACACATAAGTCTGGCTTAAGATCTATCTGACAGCCATCTGCCAATGACCATTGAGTCTAATCATGTTATATTAAGAGTAATAAAGGATCAAAATTTAATGATTGTTATTTTTTTTTTATAGCAAACCGATTTGGGACGTAGGTTTTGAATATTTTCCAAATAGTTTTATGAACACATTCTTTTTATAATGTGTCATTGTGAGACTAATAGAAGACGCAATTAGTTTTAAGTATAACATAGACTTCATCAAAGCTTTCACTAAAATATTAGCTATATAACAATTAATAAATACTTAATAATATTCAGAGATCAATGTTCTTCTCGCAAAGTTGACGAAAAAAACAGTATGTACCTAAAGCTCAAAGTGTGACTGAAATCTTACTAAGTGATATTTTTTTAAGGCCACTATTTGTCAGGTGGTCGCTCATTGAAATATCAAGGTGTTACTAGAAATATGAAGATATAACAAGTTTTATAACATTTTTTTGTCTAATAATATGTTTCAATTTAATGAAGTTGGAATATTGAATGTCAATAATGCAATTATATATCAATATGTCGAACAAAACTATTTGTTAAGCAAGTAATTGATTTAAGCAAGTAAAAAACTGATGAGAAATTTCTAGTGAAATATTTTTTAAATAGAATTGTCTTTTAGTTAGGTATTATTTTTGTTGTACGAGAACATCATTAAAATGTATTTGTTATAACATTTAAGAACTAATAATTGTAATAATATAACTTAATAAGGATAATAATTCAGGAATATCATCAACTTTATGCGATTAGCTTGATCACTGCGGGGGACGAGTTACGAACTGAGTGCCTGTACCTGACTGATAACTTCTTACTGTATTATGAGATAACGACAATATTAGGTAGGTATAGTTACAATAAAATTGGCCGTTAGAGATCATTTAAAGTGTGTGAAACATAAGTATCTGAAATTGTTTTATTGAAAAAAGTAATTTTGATATTACATATTTGTGATTCCTAAAATGTAACATTTTAAAATAAAAATATATAAAGCCAGAAGACAACACAGCGTTCGACTATTGATAAATATACAAAGGGGCGAATGGATCAACGGACAGATTTTTATAAACGAAATTTAAAAAAAAAAATAAAAAGTAACTATGGTAATTTAATGATGTATATATTGAACCGTCGTGCATGCGAGCTATCGCTACGATTGATCTTTTAACTTTTTTACTAACAAAAGGGAGTTTTATTTCGATTCATTAAATATAATTATAAATTTTAAACAAGGCTTTTACTTAATTGTTACGAAACACCTAAGCTTATATAATATAACAAGTGCTTTGTCAGTTAAAGAATGATTTCTATATTTAATGAAAGCTCTCCGTTCTAAGATTTGCTTTTGTTTAAACAATACCCTTTCTCATAAATACGGTATTTCAGAGGTCACAGGTATTTGTTCTGCCCGTTAAAATTGAATCCATACTATATTTTTTAACCGACTTCTTCAAAAAGGAGGAGGTTCTCAATTCGGCCATTATATATATTTTTTTATGTATGTACACCGATTTCTCCGAGGTTTCTAATAGTCTTTAATAGTCTCACAAGGACGTGAAATTGTATTTCAAAGAGATTGTGTACGGAGAAGACTACTTTTATTCGTTCCCGTTTATTGAGATCTGTATTTTTTAAGGCGCGCAGCACCTTTTGTAGGTTGACCCATGGCTAATTGATAATGTGGCAATAAACTAAAAAGTATTAAATAAAAATAACTACGTTAAAAAAAACCGACTTTAAAACTAAAAAGTAATAAATAATGAAGATTTAATATTTATTATATACTATTTAACCATTATTTATATGTCCTATTTACTAATAGGTTTGAAATCGGTGCCAAGCATTAAACAAATAATTATATTTAACCACTTAAATGAATGAACGAGCAAATTAATAAAATGAAATATGCCTATTTTTATGATTAAGATACGTAAATAAACATAATAAATAGCAATTAAATATTATTATTACAAGCAGCTCAATTTTCATATGACTAGTAGCTTGAATCGATATGAAGAAAAACAAAAAAATAAATAATTACAAAAATGTATTCAACCGAATTCTAATACTAAATGGCTTGGCACCGACCTCAAACCTTTTAGTAAATAGGACATATAAATAATAGGTAGTATATAATAAATATTAAATCTTCATTATTTATTACTTTTTAGTTTTAAAGTCGATTTTTTTAACGTAGTTATTTAAAAAAAAATATCAAACACAATTTTAAAAGACAAAATCCTAAAAGTACTATTTAATTACAATTATAGCGTAAAATTCATTCCAATTATTATCTATACAATCCAATTAGATCTACCTTCTACAGTTTCAATTCAATAACGCTTCCTGAATACCTCAAAATTTAAACTGGTATCGTAAATTCAATTCCTATAACGTCCAATTACAAATCAAAGTATAAAATACATTTCAATTTCCTAAGGGCCATTTTGGCTAAAATATAATTAAAACACATTAAATTTACTTTTTAAAAAATATGTTAATGTACCCACCTATTTTTCTTATAAAGTCTGTATTAAAGAACATTTCATTATTAATTAAAATATCCAAGAAATTTAAGTAGTAAGAGTTAAAGAGAACGAATTAAGAATTAAGACTAGTAATATATATCACTATGAAATAATATCGATTATATTTTTATCCAATATGTTACAGCAGTGCATTATTAATTAATTAATGATATTATTCTATATTCAGGGTTATTTGTTGAGTTTTTGAAAATTATGTTTTCCCATACAAAATTTATTTGTTGCCTCTGAACTGTCATTAACTCTGAGCGTAGATATGGCACCCAAGCGTTGACCTTTTAAATACTTCTTACAAAATAAGGAGTAGTAAGTAAAAGAGGGAGTGAACATTTGGTTTTATTCGTTTCTTTGTGTTGTTTATCAAGTTTTTGTAAAACGTCGTAGAACAAATAATGTTGGAATTGATGTAGAGAGACTGCGAGAGGTGGCTGTGAAGGACTTGTAGCGATAAAAAAATGCGAACTTTACTTTGAGAAAGATGCAGTTTATTTTAAATTTTTACAATAATTTTAAGTATATTGTAGCGAGGTCTTAGGTTGAATAGCGAATAGTGCCAATCATGGCAAGAGAATATGGCGATATTTTCCTCTACGCTTATTGGCCGCGGCTGCGGATGACGGGATGTTACACCAATAGGACGCAACATCTCGATGCTCGCATAGTGGCTAATTTATAAAAAATAACCCCGTATATGTTTTACTAAGCAATTGGCTGGATCTATAGCTATACATTGAAAACAAATATCAAGTTTATGGATTATTGTGTCATACTCTACTACAGTTGTGGTTATATTTGAGTACATATAGATATAGATATATATAGTCTAACATAGTTATAAATTTACATTAGATGTTCAAAGATAACTTCAAATGAGTATGACATAATAAATTATAATACCTAAAATAATCCATAAATTTAAACAATGTCATGTCAGTTTCGACTTCCTCATGTTTCTAAAATCCTTTGTATTGAATTTTTTGGTAATCGGGTCAGGGGTTAGACAGTTAAGGCATAATAAACAGTACACAGACTTAAAACCAGGCAAAGTGATGGACAGACAGGCGGACTTACTTTCGCGTTTATATTGGTATGAACTATGGTATGAACTACATTCTTTATTAAATAATCATTACATATATTTTTATAAATAATGGCTCTTTTTAACACGCTTTTATTAGTTTCACATGTTTGCTTCTAACCGACTTTTTCAAATGCGATTTTATCTCATTTCCCACGGACCGATTTTGTTTAAACTTTGTACACATATCAAGGACCGATAGCTAATTAATAATTCGATTGATGTTACATCAGTATACTGATTACGATCCAGGGTTAATAATTATCTTAAAGATCTTTTTTGCATCAGAGTGAGAGGGACAAAAAAGTTCGGGTTCAGCGACATGCGTTAAGTTTCGAAACCAACTCTCCGATTCTTAGCACTCACATTGTATAATAGATAGTTAAAACTGTTTTCGCCCTAGTCTCCCCTTCAGTTATTGTGGGTATTCTGCATAACTTTATACCTATAGCTAAAAAGGTAATTTCTTTAGTAATTATTACTCTTTTCTTATTATATTTGTAATTATTTTTTTAAAGAAATTAAATTGATACTAATTGAATTTTGGCAATAAAATAATATACTTTTGTGATTATATTACAATAATATGTCACCGCGTAGGCTTGGCGAACAATAAAAATAAAAATAAAAATTATAAGTTTACCTATTTTTGATTTTATTTTAGTAATTTACTTTAATGTTCCATTTTAATTATTGTTATTAGTAAACATAATGATTAAATTAAATATGATTTTGTTCTGACAGATTAAAGAGTATATGCACTTTAAGTTAATATTAGCAAAACTTTACAAAAACCTTAAATGTTTTGAAAGCCTGTTTTGAAGTAAATTGTATGATCAAATATTTTGATTATTTTTGAAAACAATGTAGTACAGATTAAGTTTGTATTACTAATTGGTTAATAAGTAAAAATAACTAAAATGACTTGATTGTGAATTAGCGCGAAAACATGTTTCTCCAAAATATATTTATGACTTCGTACAATGTCTTGGGCTAACATATTATTGTGCTAGCAACGGTGAAAACATTAGAAATTGTAAGTTCGGTGTAATAACGAGAGATTGAAAGTAAAGTGTGTGAATAGTAACTAAAAAGGTGTTTTAGTAATTCCTCATAAATACTTAAATTAATTATTAAAATTAGAAGTGATTAGATAATAAATTCAATTTGTGTAAAATGGATAATGAAAGTGGCATTGTTTTTCATTTTTAGTTATAAGTGATAAATTTTCTTGAACTTGAATTAGATAAAAGAAGTCTGAAACGAAATTTCTAAATGTACTACTAAGATGTGCAAACTTGCTAAAATGTTACAACTTTTTTTTTATATGTACGTTTGTTTGTTTATGTTATTTTATAATGTAAAAACTACTAAATGAATTGAAATCTAAATTAAAACAAAAATTTATGTAGATGACATGAGATCTTTGAGTAGCATCTATGAGGTAAAACTGAGCGACAAAGTGAGTAATTTGGTGATTCGTGAAAAATGTGGCGTGAATGTGGATGTAGTGACAAAAGAGAGAAAGAAATATTATAAAGAAATAGAGAAAGAAATATCCCAGTCGCACATATAAAAGGTAAAAGAGTTGTGTCAGTACAAAGTGAAGTGTATTACATAGTCTCTCTTTCCCTCTGGTGGGATAATGTTGTATGTATAGAGTCTAAACTTATGTTTTTTTTTAAGAATCAAAGATATCAAGAAAATAAGCCATAAACCATTAAACCAATATGATTGTATTTAATTTGATTTTATGTTAGTTTCGCCGATTTTCTTAAAATTAATCAATAAATTACATAATAACTAACAAACCTATTTTATCTTTACATAAATTAATAAATATTATATAATTTTGAGCTCGTTCAAATATAGCTCTCCATTAATGCTGAAAGTATCACGTACCACAATTTCGAAGTGGTACAGTAATTACATTATCATATAACCAAGGATTAATGTTGTGACAAACTTCGTTTAATGAGATCAACCCTGGCTTAACAAGTTTACTTTGTTTGAATACAACCGTCGCTTGTTACTTAATGTGGATAAAAAAAAATGAATAAGATGGTGTCAGCTAAAGTCAAAGAATGGCATGCGAATATTAAAAAAACCACACATAAACTGCTGCATAAGGATGAAGCGAGACCTGCTCTGTGTGCGGGATGTTTTTTTTATAATTTAGATTTAACTAAGATCAAGTAAAGTAACATAATTAAAAGTAGGTAGTTATGTTAGCTCAAGGTATGAGAACGGTAGAAGTAAACGCTTGATCAGCATTATAAGAATGTAATACGAATCGTCTTATACCCTGGGAACATATTTAATGTGAACAAATATTATAATTTTAATTTCAATTGATTGTTGCATGCGCTTCTGCACAGTCATTTCTTAAGTTCGTAATTAAAGTAAATTTTAATGTAATTTTAATTTCTTTATTTCTTTTAAAAAATCCACTCGCGTTCCCGTAAACTTGTCTGGCGCAGCCGGTAGGATAGTTCTACTATAAATTATAGTCTTCATTTGTAAGTTCGGCGTCAAAATTCGCTAGAAGGACTCGAAGGACTATAAGGAACTATCCTGAACCAAATAAATAAGACAGTGAGTGAGGAGCCTGGAGCTGATGATGCTGATTGCCGGTTGGTGAGTACGACTTTTCACCTCCTTACATCCATCATCAATCCCTGTTATAAATAGGATAAGACTTTTCCTTTTATGACGTATTCTGGTTTTCTTAGGTTAGAATATTTTAGAAATATAATTGTGTACCGAAATTAAATAAAAAATAAATTTGTAAGTGAATAATTAAATAGAATAGAATGAAATAAATAAGATATCTTACATATTAACATTTGTTAAGAATTAATTTGAGATAAATAAGTTAATAAAATTATATTTAAAATTCTATTAAAATTATATTAAAATTATATTTCGATTCAAAATCATTGAAATATTGTAGTTTTAATTTAATTTTTCTTTACGAATTGTTTCAATTCCAAATCATTGAAATAAATCACCTTAGTTAAATTAAATATTAAATTTTATTTTGTTCATATTATAATTAACTATAATAAAATAAAATGGAACATATATCTTTAATTCCTAATGAAATTTTAAAATTAATTCCGCTTTTTGGTGGCGATAAACGCCAATTAAACTTATTTTTAAGAAAATGTGAATATGTGATTGAGAAATTTCAACGTGGTGATTCACAAAATATCTATTTAATGCATGCTATTACTAGTCGTTTAGTCGACAGGGCCGCTGCCCTTATCAGTGAACGTGAGGATATTGTTTCATGGTTAGACTTTAAGGAATTGTTGATTCAACATTTTGGAGACCCACGTAGTGAGGAATGTATTGCCATAGAGTTGGAAAATTTAAAAATAAAATCCGGAGAAAGTTACCTCGATTTTTGTAATAGGATACAATCAGTACGTTCGGTTCTATTGTCTAAGGTCAATCAAATTTTAAATGAGGAAATAAAACAAAGTAAAATAATTATTTACAATAATATATCGTTAAATGTATTTTTATATAATTTACCTGAGAGTATGGTACGAATAGTGAGATTAAAAAACCCCAAAAATTTAGAATCTGCATTAAGTATAGTGTTAGAAGAAGTAAATTTCCAAGAACAATATAACCAACGCAGTAAAAACTTTTTAAAACAGAATAATTCATCTACACCTTCAGCTCAAATTAAGCCACAAAATTATTCCGATTTTTATTCGAAACCACATAATTATAATTCCCAGAGAGTATTTCATCAATCTGGTCAGCAACCCCCATTTAAATTCGGAATGCCACAAGTATCAAATAACCCACCTACGGGACTTAGACCAAATTTGTCACCATATAGGTTCGGTATTCCCAAAGGACCTTACATACCACAACCGAGAGTAAATCCTTATTATGGACATCGTCCAGTTCAGCAGGTAGGTTATCGTCCACAATTTAACGCTACTAATTATAAACCCCCGACACAATTTGGAAATAAGCCCAATCTTGATAAAAATATACCTTATCAGAATGACATTTCTATGAGAAGCGTTCTACCTAATAAGCCACATTTTCCAGTAAATGAAATTCATACAAATGACCATTACTATTGTGACAGTTATGAGAATAATTATTATCCAGAATACATGACATATGACCCGGAGTGTAGTCCCTATTATTATGACCATGAAGACATTTTAAATCAGGATGAAGAGGAAAATAATTTTATTAATGAAGAAAATAACAGTGATCATGACCAACAGAGTAATGTAGAAAATTTTTTCATACGTGCCTCAAATCTAAAGAAAAAATAGAGTTAAATTACGAAAAAGATTTAAGATTATGTGTATATTCCCGAAATTGATGCAAAATTTATGATCGATACCGGAAGTACCCGTTCATTTTTAAGTCCAAAAAAAGCTGATTTTTACTTTAGAAATTACATTTCTTACGAACCATTCGAAGTTATTAGTACACATGCAAGTAGTTCGCATAATCAAGTAGTTAAAATCCCCTTGATGCCTACATTTAATTGTAATATTATACAAAAATTTTACGTGTATAATGTGGATTCAAAATATGATGGATTAATTGGTAACGATCTTTTAAAACAATTAGAGGCAGTAATTGATTTAAAACATAAAATATTAAAAACAAAATACTCAAAAATTCCTATAATATATAACGATTCGGAATATATCATTTTACCATCGCGTTGTGAACTAAGAGTATCCATACCAACAAATCAACATTCTGGAGATGCTATTCTCAATTTTATAGAATTTTGCAAGGGTGTGAGAATGCCAAGTGCTATAGTAAAATGTGTAAATGGTTATGCGAAAACAATTATTCAAAATACATTAGATAAATCTATGGAACTTAATATTAAGTCTCCATTTAAGGTAGAAAAATATCTTACATCCGAGTGCAAAGTTAATACTATAACAGATAAAAGAATAATAGAAGTAGAACAACTTCTAATACAAAATTTAGATAAATTAAGATTAGGACACATGAATAGGGAGGAAAGGGATAAAATATATAGTTTATGTCAGGAATATAAAGATATATTTTACAGTGACAAACTACCCTTGACTTTCACAAATGATGTAAAACATTTTATTAGAACTAAGAACGAGGATCCCGTATATATAAAACCATATAGACAAGCACCTGTTCAAAGTGAAGAAATTAAGTGTCAAGTGGAAAAACTTTTAAATGACAATGTAATCCAAGAATCTTTCTCACCTTGGAGCGCCCCAGTTCATCTCGTCCCTAAAAAGATGGATGCTTCTGGAGAAGTAAAATACAGAATGGTTGTAGATTATAGACGACTCAATGAAATGACGGTCGATGACAAATACCCTCTTCCTAATATCACTGACCTTTTTGACAAACTAGGGAAAAGCACATACTTTACAACTTTGGACTTAGCTAGCGGATATCACCAAATAGAGATCAATGAATCAGACCGACAAAAAACTGCCTTTAGTACTCAATCAGGACATTTCGAATTTTTAAGAATGCCTTTTGGATTAAAAACTGCTCCAGCTACGTTCCAAAGAATGATGGATAACGTCCTTAGAGGGTTGCAAGGTATTCATTGTATGGTGTATCTTGATGACATAATTATATTCTCACCCAGTTTAGAAGATCACATCAAAAGCCTTAAAATTGTTTTTGATAGATTACGCAAAACTAATTTAAAGATACAGCTTGATAAATCAGAATTTTTACGCAAGGAAGTTCTGTATTTAGGGCATAATATTACTAAAGATGGTTTAAAACCGAACAATGACAAAATTAAAGCAGTTTTAGATTTTCCACTACCAAAAACTGTAACAGAAATAAAAAGTTTTCTAGGGTTAATAGGATATTACAGACGTTTTATAAAGGATTTCGCTCGAATTACCCAACCCCTAACAGCTTGTTTAAAAAAACGAAATAAAATCACACTTGATGAAAAATACCTAGAAGCATTTCAGAAATGTTAAGAATTATTAACTAATGCACCCCTTCTGCAATACCCAGACTATGAAAAACCGTTTATTCTGACTACAGACGCTTCAGTCAAAGCTCTAGGAGCGGTATTATCTCAAGGATCAATTGGTAATGATCGTCCTGTTGCTTATGCTAGCAGAACCCTTAGCGAAACGGAAACACGTTATAGTACAATAGAACGAGAATTACTAGCAATCATTTGGGCCGTAAAACACTTTAGACCCTATTTATATGGTCGTAAGTTTACCATTTATACTGATCACCGTCCCTTAGCATGGTTATATTCTCTTAAGGAACCAAATAGCAAGCTTACGCGTTGGCGATTACGTTTGCAGGAATATGATTTTGAAGTCATTTATAAAAAGGGAAAACAAAACACAAACGCCGACGCACTTTCGCGAATAAAGTTAAATGCTATAGATTCAGACCGAAATTCATCTCTAGCAGTCAATGTTGATGAAAAAGAATCCCGACTTCAAGACCATTTACAAGAAATCACTGATGAAATTGTAAGACTGAGTACTAGACAAAACTCAAACTCTGACGAATCTGGAACTGTTACATTATCTGACTCTGAAGCGACAATAACAGCTAGTCCTAGAGATTTATCAGACAATGATCCTGAATATCCTATTCCGATATCCTAGTTCTGCTAGTGAAACGATTCATTCGAACGTAGAATGTGATACATCAAGCATTCCAATTTTGCATGAAGCCATTGATACAAAGCCAAATCAAATCTTAGTATTTTCTTGGCTCAGAAATGAGATGCAAGTTAAAGACTTATCTAGGCCTAGAGAGAAAATTCTTGAAGTATTTTTACCCTTAAATAATTTAGACCTAATTAAACAATTTCTTAAAGAATATATTCGTCCAAAGATTAAATATTTTATCTATTTCGAAAATCCTGAACACAGAAAAGATTTTGCAAATACAATAATAGCTTTATTTAAGAAAGACATGATAGACATTAAAGAGTGTACAGAAAGAGTAGTTTTTATAGAAGATGAAGGAGAACAAAAGGCGATTATATTAAAATACCACCAGGGCAAGACATGTCATAGAGGCATTAAAGAAACGATGACTAGAATGAAGCGTAATTATTTTTGGCACGATATGCAGGAAACTATTTCGGCAGTTATAAATTCTTGTGAGTCGTGTAAAAAAATGAAATATGATAGGAGACCAATTAAATCAGTATTGCAACTAACTCAAACTCAAGAAGCCCCTTTTCAAGAAATATTTATAGATACTTTTAGTATAGAAGGGAATTATTATTTAACTTTAGTAGACGCTTTCAGTAAATTAGGTCAAGCGATAAAAATCAGTAATCGTTCCACCCCTGAAATAGTACGCGCTTTGATTAAATACTTTTCTAATTATGGAGTTCCAAGGAAAATCACTGCAGATCCAGGAACAGAGTTCAATAACGAGTTAATGAGAGAGCTATCAGATATGTACAAACTTACTCTTCATATTACCACTCCAAATAATCCTAACTCGACAGGAATCGTAGAAAGGTTTCATTCCACCTTAATAGAAATTTATAGATTAGCTAAATACGAACAAAAATTTACAGACGCAGCTTCAGTTATGACTTATTCTATTATGGCTTACAATCATACTATACATAGTGCTACTGGTTTAACACCATTTGAAGTAGTTTTCGGTCATACCGATTCTAATGACGCATTTAATATAGCTTTTCAAAAATTGTATTTACAACAATTACTTAAAGATCACTCAAAACGCACAAAGTATCTGTATCAATATATTTCAAATAAATTACGTGAAAATAAAGAAAAATCGATAAATTCGAGAGGTGGTGAACAAGATATAGAATTAGGGTTAGGTAGAAATATTTTTACCAAAGCAGTTAATACGAGAAGAAGTAAAGATAAGCCTCCTTATCAAAAGGCATGTATAGATGGAGAGATTAACAGAAACATAGTCCCAGTAAAAATTAGAGATCGTAAAACAAAGGTGCCTATTAAAAATATAAAACGACCTCCACAGATGGTACTTGATCATCCTGGTGATGACGAAAGAGACCCAATCCCTTCGACTTCAAAAAATTGAGGACAATCCGGGATTATTACCTGTCAAGCAAGGTCAGGTTTATAAGCAAGAAAGTAAATGGATTATTATTAAAACATTAGATTTAACTATAGTTTTTAGAGATCTAGAGTTTAATATAAATAGATAAAATCAATTCGATAAACTAATAGATATCGATAAACCTTACTTACATGAATTTACTAATTTAAAATCGCAAGTAGAATATTTAAGAGATAATACTATTGAAAAACTAAGACAAATAGTACCGATAAAAAAAATCAAAAGAGGGTTGTTTAATCCCTTAGGTTCATTTGTAAAGGCGATATCTGGTAACTTAGATAACGACGACGCAATACATTATGATAATCTGATCAATGACTTGTATGGTAAACAAAATTTAATCAGAAATAAAGTCACATTGGTTTCCAAAATGATGGATTATAATATTAACAGTACAGAAATTTTATACAACAATTCGCTTATTATGAATGAGCGTCTCAAACGCGTAGAACAAATGATAAAAGATATAGCAACAAAAGAGAATAATTCTATTTATTCGACTTATGTTCTAGGCGCATACAGCATGTTCATTAATAATTTTCGTTCAATATATATAAAATTAAATGAAATAGAAACTTCTTTAGCTTTTGGTAAAATTTCTGTGCTACATCAATCAATAATAAACTCGACAGAATTGTTTAATATATTATTAGGAATAGAAAAATTTCATAGATTAGTATGTCCTGTAATAGAAAATAATTTAGTTAAAATAGAGCAAACTATGACTGTAAAAGCATATGTTAAAGGAAACCAGGTTATATTCATAATGGAATTGCCTCTCACAGATAATAATACGTATAACTATTATAAAATTTATTCGTTACCTATTTTTAATAAAGTCAAAAATGAAACTTCCATCATTATCCCTGAATATCCCTTCCTTATGGTGAAAGGTTCGAAATACTTGCCGGTTTCAGCGCCGTGTCAACAACTATCTGGTGATAACCAGTACATTTGTACCGAACATAATGTAGTGCCATATGCAACTACAACTTGCACGGAACAGTTGATGCAGTTTCAATATAATTTATCACATTGTACCCGACATACAGTACATATTGAGAAAATTAAAGCACAACGACTTTCAACTGCCCGCTGGATAATATATTCGCAAAATAATGAAGTTGTGACTTACAAATGTGGTAATGATTTATCAAAAACATCTATATCAGGAACCTATTTATTAACAATTGATTCTGGCTGTGAAATTCTTCTTGGTGAACTTCGTCTAAGCTATTTTCCGCATATAATGGAAAGAGAGGAATATAAGGTCACACCAATCATTATGTTACCGGAAATCGACAATAGAAATACTTCAATCTTCTCTCCGATTGACATCAAAGGAATTAATCTCGATGACGTGAAATATCTGTCTACAGTTCTAAAGAGAAAAAGTGTTAGTGAAAGTGAAAGTGAAATAGAGCCAATAATAAAAATCAATAGTGTCAGTGTCGGTACCATAGTTTTATATGTAATATTAGTTATTTTACTTTTTATTTTTATTTCAAAGAAATTTAAAACTAAAATATTCACTCTTGCTCGAAACCCTCAGAATCAAAAATTATCTGATGGCTTCGAAGTTAAGGAGGGAGGAGTTATGTTAGCTCAAGGTATGAGAACGGTAGAAGTAAACGCTTGATCAGCATTATAAGAATGTAATACGAATCGTCTTATACCCTGGGAACATATTTAATGTGAACAAATATTATAATTTTAATTTCAATTGATTGTTGCATGCGCTTCTGCACAGTCATTTCTTAAGTTCGTAATTAAAGTAAATTTTAATGTAATTTTAATTTCTTTATTTCTTTTAAAAAATCCACTCGCGTTCCCGTAAACTTGTCTAGGTACATGAATATTCTACAATGTTGTTATTTACAGGACTAGGTATAACAAACAATAAGTACAATTTGGTACACATTGTAATTTAAAACATTGGTAAGAAAGAATTTAAAAAGTTCTGTTTACGTATACGTTTCTTACAGTAGACGGAGTTCGGTGACCTTTTAAGTACAACCTTAAAAAAAATAAACCCACGCAAATTAGTATTCATATAAGTATAATATTTTAATAGGAATGAATTATAACTTCAATTCTGATATTACAAGAAAACGTGTGCTGCTGTAATAACTGAAAGCAGAAACAAAGACTTTCAAATCGTATATTCTCGAGTAACAAAGTTATTTTAGTCATAGACATAATAATTATTTAAATTTAGTAACAATGTGCTTATAGCAAATAAATTTTTAAGTTATTTTATTAATTATTTTTTTATTGTTTTTGACTCACTAATCTCTTACGATAGAACATCTAAACTTAAAATAACAAAATTTGACGACCAGACGACCAATAAGAAAGAGATCTGATTATAGACTAGAGTGTTATAGTAAAAAAAAAACACACAAAACAATTAAGGTTTTTTAGACTTTTTCATTACTTGATAAATATTATTTTCAAACATTGAAGGTTGAAACATTTTATTTTAATAATTATCAATTCCCAAAAAGATAAACGAACTTATATGAATAAAATTGTTTCTTTATTTGATATCCTAAATACTTAATGTTAAAGAGTTAAAACAGATATGATATTACTATAATAATATCTAAATTGTAATAATATAATATCTAAATAGGTCAATTAGGTCGATTTTAATGAAATAAACACTCAATTTTAAGTGAAGAGTGTGACAACATATTCCTGAAAACTGCATCAAAATTGTTTTAGCCGTTTCTGAGATTAGCGTGCACAAACATACAGACAAACAGACAAAATTAAAAACCATTGTTATGGGTTCTCTTTCTCTTATAAAGCCCCCCATTATGTTTTTTTAAATATTTTCCATGTACAGAAATCGATTAGTGACAATTTTATTGAAGTGAAACTTCTTTATCGGGGTTGGAAAAAAAATTAGTGTAACATTTTTTCGTTACGCGTGACATTTTTCCGTTACGCTTTTTTCGTATAGCTTCATCTCTTTTACACCATGTTGCTGTGGAAATACTAAATAATCAAAATGACAATTATTTTGATAACATTATGCGGTTGGTACTTTTTCATGCTTGTTGGGGGATTTTAGTACACATAAAAAATGATCATAATGATAAAATATGAATTGTAATAATTTAGAATTGATTTAAGTACATATTAAGTTTCATAATAAGAAATTCTGTTGTTTGCTCAAATTTTCTATTTATTACACTATTAAAAATATTCTAACATAAGATTCATTTGAAATATCGATCTTTTATTGTTTGACACTTGTTTTCATTCATAATCATTTGAATATAATTCTCAAAATAGTATAATTTTTCGAAGTTTGTTGCTCGGTGTCGTATCGAATTGTAAATCTAAATTGTAAAATTGTATCTAAATCGATAACAATAAGCGACTTTTGATCACAATAAGCGATTCAAATGTATTGCTAAGGAGAAATTTGGGACCGACCATTTTCGATAACAATAGCCGGCTGATAACATTAACCGTGATGACAATAAGCGGCGTCCACTTATATAAATAATATTCATATGACTTGTATACCTACCTATAGCTCGCGACTTCGTTTCCTAGCAATTTCGAAGTGTATAAGTAAGAACTGCCAGACTGATAAAAAATGTGGGGGACGCTGGTAATTATGTAACGGAACAAAAGGCCGAATTAAAATTATATGGCTGCGTAGAGGTGACAAAAAACGGGTTCATTACGGACACGTATATTATTCAGAGGTCTTCGGAAAAATGTTGAACATTTTTCGTTCTTTAATAAATGACATACTTTTTTTCGGAACTTTAATTAATAACCTTATAAACCTTAATTAATAATTAATATTTACATGTATTTGTAGGAATAAAAAATATGTTTGCGTCTCGCAAATATATTCTTTTAGATCTCTCATCAATAAATTTCTGTCTAATATCAATTTACTAATGCCTGAATTCTTATTCATTTATCTGATTTAAGCAGCTATGGTTAAATGTTGCATAATTTAAATTTTATCGCTATTTACAGCCCTTCATTTAAATAAACTTCTCGATGGGTTTGGTGGTAAATTTAACTTTTAGACCTCACAATATGGCGTCCAAGATACGACATTTAAAATTTTTTTGTAATGTATTTAATATCACTTGGTCACATCTTGTACGTCAAAATCCTTTAAGGTCCTTTAAGGCTGTAGCATGGAACATACAGATAGCCTTAATGGCTATATTTGAACAACATGTACCAGAATAACACATACCCTAGAGAAATACTAACTTTTGAACGTGGTTTTGTCTGTGATGTTTATTACTCAGTCACGCAAAAACTACTGAACGGATTTTGATGCAACTTAGCAATATTGTAGCTCGTGTACAAAAATAACACATAGGCTATAGATATTATAACTTGTGCACGTGATTTTGTTTGTGATGTTTGTTACTTAATCACGCCAAAATTAGGGAACAGATTTCGATGAAACTTGGCAATGTTGTATCTTATGTACCAAAATAACACAAAGGCTATAGAAAAATTACTTTTACACGTGGTTATGTCTGTGCCATAATATAGATTGTAGCTCGATATCTAATTGTTTGATTAATAGAAGTAGTGTTATGTTATTTTAATATATAGGTATGTTGCTATATTTATGTTCCCTACTGATTAAAAGATTTTGATGTATTAGGTATCGGTAGATACATCTAAAATAATCGCAAATAATATTTTATGGCTTATGTTCTCAGCCATAAAAATATTATTTTTACAGTTTTACGTCACATTATTATTATTTTTACAGTCAGGCAGTAACTAGTATTATAATTGTGGTATATAGAATAAATCATATGATATTTTAATTTTCATACTCTCCATTTATAAGAGTACCTACTCAGTATGAAATGAGAAACGGAAAATTAATTTTGTACGTTATGCTATTTGTCATCTCAACATCATAGTTCATTGCTATCCAACTTTCTGTCACCACTTATTATACTCGTTAATATTGTTACCACTCAATGTAATTGCCTTCGACTTAATTATTTTTCTATTTGGAATAAAAGAAAAAAATAAGGCAAAATAGTAAATCGAGAGTGATCTGAACAAAATTATATTTGTTTCAAAGAGATTTTACCATCCTATCCTGAAAAGTTGTGTTTTAAAAAATATATATATAATATTAAACACCTAAGATATGATCAAAGTGTTGGTTGATGTTAATTGTTAAAAATTGGTTGTTGAAAGTATGATAATATGATATAATCAAAAATTTGGTTGACTTGATTAAATGACAATTGCTGCATCAGAGAATAAAAATGTAATTATATAATAATAATATTATGAAAACAATAATATTAAAATATATAAGTGTGTCACATAACTACCTGCCATATATAGTACATGACATTTTACGATTTTTTATCTATCACGTAATGAAATAACTATATTAATACTTTTTTTAATATATTTTTGTTGTAACTCAATAAAATATTATTATTATATATTAAAGGAGTTTGTTAACCAATTTTTTTTTAAATGTTCTCCATTATTAATTTTGGCTTAATGAAGCGGTATCAAAGCTTAATAATTTGAAATAATATATTCTTCATGCCATAAAAATAATCAAGAACAAGAATAACACCATAAAGTTTCAAACTTTTCCTTGTTTTGTTCGTACGACTTTTAAAGGTTTGACATTATCTAGTTTATGCTCGATTAAAAGTTAGAAAAGTTCTATTAACAAAGTAAAATTAAAATTAGAAGGAACCTTATAATACACAATTATATTTTATTTAATATTTTTTTATTTATTTTTATCATGTTTAAGCAAACATTAAAATTTGTAAATAAATAAAATCTGATATCTACCTATTAACGAAGATATAAACCAAGAAAACCATGCATGGTTATTAAAAGTAGGTATTCTAGCAAATACCTATCACGGTATTTTTTATGAACGGTTGCAGAAGTATTTAAGTTGTGAAATAAGTTGTGTTGTCTGCGTGCTTTAAATAATTTGCTTGTGTTGCTTTTATTCATATTAAAATATATTTTTATTAGGTTATCAACAGTGTTGAACTTTTTTACTTTTTAAAGAAACATCTTTTCTCAATTACCAAAAATCTTTTCTTGCTTCAATAGAAGAACCTACGGTAAACAAAGTTTGAAAGGAATCCATTAAAGAAACGAAAGTTTTTGTGTATCTCCCTTTTTTCCCTTTATGTAGGTTCCAAAAATCACGTTTTTTAAAGAAAAGCATAAAATAATTTTAAATTATTAAAAACGTACATACGTATATACATTATCCTTACTATAGTATACTGACTTAAGATATGTACCTTTGACCCAAGTAAAATGCTTGAACATAACATTCGAGGTATATATGTGGTAACATATTCGTACGAATGTGTAGCTTATGGACACAAATTTAAGACATAATTTGTGACTCCTTTCTTGAACTTTTAATTAATCAACTAATAACTTCGAATTAGTAAAGGAATTTTAGCATGCTTACATAGAAAGGCCCATATTGATAAAAATACATATTTTACTTAAGTGTTTTAGTTGTGTGCAGAAGAAAGGTGGTAGCGGTAACAGAAATTGTTATCCGTCACGGTCGCCGAGGAACTCCCAGAAGTATCCTCGTCCAAATATATCGATATTGCTGCTACATATTTATACCGATTTCATTAGCGATGCAGGCAATAAAAATATACCTGATAACATCATTTCGAACTTAGTTACTTTACTACTTACTTACATAATTTACCAAAACCGTAGACGTTAGGGATAATAAAATACGCAATGAGTTCATATTTAGTATCAAAATGCGAAGCTGAAATATTCTGAGCAATTAACATGTCAAAAGCACTGTTACTACTTATAACACACCAAAGCTCTATGTAATATTAAAATTGTATGGTAGTTGATTCAGCAGAAATGCAAAGACTTATTTTAAAATATATAAAGAAATATTATTTTTTCAGAGAGAGTTGTACAATATAGAATAGTACTGTTTTTTTAACATTTAAATTATTAAAACAGTATTAAAAAACATAACAGTATTTATCATAACAGTATTAAAAAACGAATTAAGCTTTACTTAAACTTAGCTTTAGCTTAATCTTAGCTTTTCTTTACTGTGTAAGGATTATATTTTTTTTAAATATTGAATGTACTGACTTTTCTCGTTACTATTTTATAAAATATTCATTTTTATGATAAGATAAAGTGAGCCTAAAGTATGCCAGGCATAATTTCTGCCCTAGACAAGTAGTTTTTGAAAATGATAATCACACCAAGATACTAAACCCGAATGCTGAAAATGTATTAAATAGGTTTTCTTTTAGTACAACTTAACAATACTTCATGTATGTCGAAATATATGTGGAATAATTAATTACACCCATTTGCGTAAGATATTCGAAGTATAGATACTAAACTCAAATGATTTTGGAACGTTGTATTCAATTGAGACAAGACGAAATAGTTTGGTATTTAAAAATAAAAGTACAATGAAAGTACTAGTACTTTTCTTCTTGGAACATTATCTTACTTTGTTTTAAATGTTAGTTATCACAGAAATACCAAACATAGTCAAACATAAATTTCTATACTGAAAGCCGACAAGAGAGAAAACAATTGGAACTGGAAAGTTATACAGAACTTTGAGTAAAGCATGGTATGATTATGGATCGCTCGATCGCTTTTAGTTTGAGTAGGTAAGATAAATAAGAACTATCTTGCACTAATCTTGGCCATTGAGCTTGCATATTTCAATAAAATATAATTTATAATTATGATAATTTACAAAATAAGTTTTCTTTTAGTTCAACTTTACAATATTTCATAGTTTTCGAAATATATGTAGAATAAATAATTACACCCATTTTTGTAAGTAATTCGAAGTAAAATAAGTAAAATACTATGCCAATTTAATTCTCTGGCTTAAAAAATATTATTTTAGGTCGTCTTTTAAGATATATCTACAATAGTTGTCGGTCATATATCAAATAACTGTCTTATTTCATGTGCATATAACTTGTAAGCATTACAAGTTGCTGTGCTATATTATTTAACTTCTTGAAATTATTATCCTCAATCATTATATTCTCTTAAAATAAAAATACATTTAATAATGAAAACCTTATCTTAAATAGAATATTATTAAGTAGGACTTTTAATATCGGTTAAAGAATTTCTGCAAATATTGAAACTGCTTTATTAAAATTTAATTTAAAACTAAATTAGCTGATCTCCGTTGTTATATGTATAAATCGATGGCTTTATAAATGTTTGACAAGCAGTCCAACTGGTAGAGACACTGATCTATTAATAATAAGATATAGCTTCCGGTCGTATCTCTTTTCTCTGGGAAAGTTTTAATAATGTTAAACGTTACGTTAGTAATATTCAGCATTACATAAAAAGAAATGATTATTTATATTATTATTCATTATATTTGGTCGTATTTTTGATGTATATACAATAATCAGAACATATTTTTTAGGTATTCATGTTTTAATCAACGTTTTATCATTAACCTATAAATATTTGACGTACAGCTTAAACGTTCATTAAATAACAAGGGTATCTTATTTATTTGATAAATAAAAAGTAAGCTTTGTACCGGCGGATTGAACACTCAGTTACCAAACTCGCTTACAAAGCCTACTTAAATAATTCTCTAAACTTTCATGATTTAATCTTTAAATGACTTTTATTTATTTATTTGTTCAATTGTGTGTAGGCACTGCCTACGAATCTGATTTAAGGACTTTTTTATACTCATATATACGTCTGCGCCTAAATACTTTACTTTCAACTTTCGAATAAATAGAAGAAATATTTTTTAAAACCTTTATTGTCGTTTTTAAATATAATTATTTATCAACTGTTGTTGCTAACATTTGAAATCCGTAAAGGCGTACCCCAGGGTTTTATTTTATTACCCACACTACTTCTTCTGCATATAAGTGACATGCTGAAGCAAAGCTGTGGTCTTCATTGCTATTCAGATGGTAGTTCAGGAGATGCACTACATAGACCGTGCAAAAACCTCTCGAGCTCAAGGGAAGGAAAACAGAATCAAACTTGTGTCTAAAATCGAGAATACTCTGGAGTGGCATTCAGAATGGGGTCAATCCAATCTCTTTGAGGTCAACCCCTTGAAGACACAAGTTAGGGCGCTTACCGATAAAAAATATCCATTTGCTATAGCACCATAGATCCAAGACACCGAACTAGCCATTAGATTGCGGATAGGGATCCTAGGAGGTGAGATTTCGCATAATGTGCTATTAGGATCATTTGGAAAATAATGTGTCCTGGACAGGGCGAGGTGATACTTCACTGCGGGGCATTTACTCCTGCTTTATAAAGCGCAGGTGAGGCCTGAAATAAAGTATTACCTCTGGGTAGGAGCACAGTATATACCAGCTGCATCTATTTGACTCCATACAAAAACGCGTGATTCGAATAATCAATACTCACATGATCACTAGCCGGGATTTCAGGAGGGACCGTATTCCTCTGCGTGTTTCACCGAGTCTTAAATAGTTTGTATTTCGAAGAACTATTTGAAATGATGCCAACTTTGCTTTTCCACCATCGTACCACTTGCCGAACAGTGCAGTTTTACCCACATAAACTGAATTCGTGGCGGTCCTTCACGAATTGGTTCGCGCAATTATTTTTGCCGGCCCCGTGTTCACTGTGGTGTGAGCTGTTGTCTGAGGTGTTCTCCATGGACTATGACATAGGGTTCTTCAATAAAGGCGCAAAAAGAGACCTTCTTTTGAGCCGGTGACGCATTGGTGACTCCTCTGATGATGAAAATGTCCATAGGTGACGGTGACCACTTTCTATCAGGTATGCCTGTTCGCTAAGCCATTATTCTATTTAAAAAATATATAAGAATAAAAAATAATAAATCTATTTAAAACCTGGGACCCACTTTTGAAAAACATAAAATCCCATGAGTGAGATGTCAAGATACTGTTATTGCTTTCTGTGTGCATCCTGAACTATATGCCCGGAAACATAGGAACCGTTGGTGGTAGATGACTAATTAAGTGACTAATTTTACCGTTGTACCGTAAAATGTAAATTTAAATATTTTTAAAGAAATATGGAACGAAAAATAAACCGATATGGGCAGGGATTCCAATCCGCAGACAGGTTCAAATCCCTGACCGTGATAGTTAAATTCGTAAAAATTGTTTATTCATATAGAAGTCTCCCCTGTTCACTGATTTTCCTTAAATACAATTACTAGAAAATATTAGCAGTGGATTAAAATTTACGGTTAAAATCCACAACAACAAGGTCTTCTAACTTTCTCTGAAAAAAAAAAACCATAAATAAAAACGATAAAGAAAAAAGTGTAGGGTTATCTTAGATCTGGTCACAGTCTATAAAGTAATCTTGTTTAATCTCTTCAACCGATCTCTCTTTTCTGAATTTATAATAAATTGACCCTGTATTGTACATTTACAGGGACAAAGTTTAATCAGATTGTTCTAATGGACGATATCATATTTTTATTTTAAGCTTTGCAAGTACCGAACTGAGCCTTGACCTTAAAAGAAGTAAAATTACGTTGCTAATCAATACATAAAATATGGTTACTGTAAGTGTCAGTGATACACCTGCAATCATTTTACATCATAATATTGTTATAGATGTAATTAATAAGGGGTATTCAATCCGAAATCCTTACTGGTCCTGTTATCAAAACTCTACAACTATTTAACTATGTAGGTATTGTCTGGACACTGATTGTGTGTGGAATCCTCTTCCTCTTAGAGAACATGACTTAGTTAATAAGATATTATTATGGAGATAGTTAGATAGTTGGTATAAAAATGGAATAACATTATTTGTTAAAATCATTTTTTTAAGAAATAGTTGTTCCTTAAAGCAATTTAAATATTGCATAAAAGAAATCTTCAAGCAAAATGATTTTATCATATAAACATCATCTACTATCATCATCTACTAACAGTGCATTTAACCGTTGAAATAATTAAATATCATAATATTAATTTCTACTAATAGCCACTAAACATAACTCTAACGCTGACTAAAGCTCGTTCATCAGGGCATTTAATCAGTTGTTTGAACCAACTTATAATTTTAATTTCTACTTAATGTAAGTAACGTTATAAAAAATATTTTAAATTAAAAGAAATAAATATGAGCTCTTCCAGTTTTCAGTCCTAAAAAGCTACCAAAACTGTAGGCTGGCAATAACTAAATACAACAAATACGGACTAAGATTAAGTTCATACGTTCATAGATAATTTTTTTTTTTTGGCCTTATAAAAAGATGATTATAAGGCCAAACTCAAAAAATACCGATATCTCTTTTATTAGAATAGCTGAGCAAATATATATCATATTAAAAATATATAAAGCTAAATCGTTGTCACATCGTTTTTTTTAAATAAAATGGGATTATTTGTTTATTTTTCACGTCTTAAAATAAAAACCATTATGTATGCAAACGAGATGAATCGGTAAAACTTTCTTGGTGCTCCGATCTTATTGTGCTCTTATTGTGATCGTACTACTATATCTTCACAATATAAACGTAGATACTATATTTTCACAATATAAATGAAATTATAAAATTTTTTGAACATAACGTATAATAGTCTCAAATATAAATTAAATAAAAAGACTCATTTCGCAGCTTATTATTATTATGTATTAATAATATGTTGTTACCATTTTATATAATTAATATAAGAGATAATACATTTATATATCTAAATACATGAAAATGGTAATCTGAGTAATAAGCAAAATACATTCAAATCTTATTTTATATTTTACACCTAAAATATCGAGAGTCAGACTAGTTTACATTTATCAAAAAATGAAATATTAATATTAAACATAAATTAGTATTTCAATTTACGATAGTAAATTGAAATACTAATTTATGTTTAAATATTGTTGCCACTGGTTGTCTAGAAGTGGTAACAACTGGTATCAAATCTGAAACGCTATATTATGTTGTGTTGACGATGCCATTGTCACTGCCACTCAGAAACCACACGGATCATTACGCCGCAACACTGCGTCATCGCTTAGTGATTGAATTGAGGAAATTCTTTTTAGAGATATTTTCACAAACAAATATTTAAATAATCATGACGTCATAGAGAAAGCTGAATTCATTAAAGAGGGACAGATCAAAATAATCGTCTACTTCTCAAAATCGATTTTAATTAATTACATTCTAAGTTAGATAAAAGTTCTAATGACTGTCATTACTAGTCTCCTTCCTGTTTGTAAATATATTTTTGTAACGTCTTTGTTTCATCATAATTTGAACCGCTTAAACTGTATGCAATATAAAATAATATACAATTTTAAAAATCCATGCATATCAGATCTAGATAAATAATGTAACTAAATAATTTAGTTTATTTTTTAATAATTCACTTTATCTATTTACGCTTTTAGCGTCTGAAACTATTAGCTTTGATAGATTAATGGTAGATTTAATGCTAGTTGAAATAGATGAGATTGTACAGTTATTGTTGTTGATCTAGAACTATTAGTAACATAAATTAAATGTTATTACCAACAATACTACTCACTCCTGACTTCATATCATTGATAGTCCGTTTATTAAGGATTTTTTTCTTTCAAGCAAACGACCAACGACAAACGTCAGGGCTACCCTTTAGTTAGTGATCGCTGCAGTTTATATCAGAGTTGTAACTAAATTTCATTCGTATTATTTACTCTAAACGTTAAAAAGAGCCAATTTGTTTAGATTTCTTGGCAATATTTTTTAAAACACCACAGAAATACATAGCATATGTAGTACACTTCAATATAGTCCTGGTTACTAGTAGTCATAGATAGAAGCTTGTTTATACTAAAGCATTTTAACTTAAAAAATATATTGTATGGTTAACCCTGCAGTGGTCGCGTGGACTACATATGTAGTCCACTGATAGAAAATCCGATTTATTTCCTAAACGGTAAGCGTTAGTTTCTTGTGCCGTTAGGTACTTTCAAATCACTAACCAAGGGACCTATTCAATGCATCGCAGGCCTTGGTTACGAGGGCTCGCATTATTAGAAGCTCCGCAAAGTTTAGGGACTACACCCGTAGTCCGCGCGACCAATTACGTAAGTATTTTTCCACTTATATTTTTTTTTGTTTTTATTTATTTTATGTTAAATTTGTCATAAATATGAAATTAAAATATTTTTTGTTTTGTTACTTTATTGGAGATTAATTTAGCGTGTGTTTTAGAATAAAATAGGTGATTGACAAGCTGCACAGATAGAGGCGTGGTTGAGAGAAGCTGATGCCGACACAGAGACTGTCAAGCTGAGTCTAGCTCGGACGAGGAAATAGATCAATTAGAAGAACAGAACCACGAATCTGGATTAGAGCAGGAGCAAGATATCAATTTCAAGGGGTCCGGCGAAAGCTCTAAACATGACGAACCACGTTGACTTGGTTGATAAAATGAGTTCTTTGTATGACGTTTCGAAAAACTCTAGAAGGTGGTCTTTAAAAGTATTCTTCGATTTGCTAAACTTGAGTGCACTAAATGCATTATGCATTTACACAGCTAACAAAAACTGAATGATAATTTATGCCGTCGTGACTTCCTGATCGACTTGTCCCTGGCTTGGATGAAACCATTGGGTCAGAAAAGAATTGACACGAAATCGTTGCAAAGGTCTTTGACAATAAAAATTTAAACATTTCTAGGTTTTACAGACCAAGAAAAAAAGCACCAGCTTAGAGTCGACGTCGAATAATGTAGTGCGTCATTGCCACGACTGTGGAAGAGCACGCAATAAAAACACCCGAAAGTCGTGTACTACCTAGAAAAAGTTTATTTGTGGGGATCATTTCAAGATTATGTGTCTTTCCTGTGCAGAAAATGTTATAAATAATTAATTTTAATAATTATATTTAATTGTGATCTCAATAAAAACAAAACCTGTGATTTTTATGACAATTTAGTGAAGTATTTTTGTTTTTGTTCAATAGCTATAAAAGATTGATAATAACTAAGTTCTGTTAATTTTAAATAGTAAAGTATATTGTTTATTATATTTCCATAAGTAAAATAAAGAAGTCATATAATAAAAAACAAAAGTTATTTCAATTTAAAAATGGACTACGTATGTAGTCCGCGCGACCACTGTTGTCTCGTTTAGATGCGCGACCATTGCAGGGTTAAAGAACATAATTACCTTAGAAAATATATATATATATATATATATTTATCTGTAAATATTGTATTAAAAATAATAACATAAATGAAAATAATAATAATAATATCGGGACAAATTACACACATTGATCTAACCCCTAAGTAAGAAAATTTTTTGCTTGTGTTAAGGGTGTTAGACAACGATACTAATACATAGAAATACACATATAATACTGAGAATATATTAAATAAACGACCAAACCCAGAAATACAGACATCTATGCTCATCACATAAATTGTCTTGTCTTTGCCGGGAATCGAACCCGGGCCCCGTTACGCCGTGACACGTTAGGCGTCTGCGCTAACCACTCGACCAACGGGGCGGTGAAAATTATGTTAAGTACTCAAATTAAAGGTTGTAATGGATATTTAATTACTTATATTCATTTAAACCTTAAAATAAATGAGCTACTGTTTCGTTGAACGTCTTGGTGAATCAGGCATATTATATGTGATCGTCTTTATCGGGACAGTGGTGACATATTGCTTCATGTTTATGTATATCACCATATACATAAGCATGAACAAGCATTAAGTATTAATATTACAAATATCCTAGAGTGACGATTTAATAATTTATTTATTATATGTTGAAAAAGTCTACAATTCCATAATTTAAACTTATTGAATTACTATTACAAACTAATATTTCTATAATAGTATTCAAAACACAGTAATATTCTCTTTATATTTTTTATAACAGTCGCTTCATTGGCATTTCTGGAGTAACAGCTGCACGTTTTATTACGAAATCGATTTCAGCAAAGAACCAGTTTAGCGAACTTTACATATATATTTTTTAGCTTTCCTATAGTTGGAGGGTAGGTTTTGATAAAAAAAAATAAAGGTATCAGTTGATGGTATGACTAAAACATATAATATTTGTATAGAAGTTTAATTGACTAAATAAATAATTGTAATATTGAATACTGATTTGATTAAAAGTAGTGTATATATAAATCGCCTCCCAGCTAAGAGAAGGCAGAGTGTGTGATCACACAGAGGCTAAGTTATGTTACACAAAGTGTAACAGTGATAGTAAAGGGTTTAAATAGTAAACAGTTTAGTGTATTTGTAAGCAGTGCCAATAAAGTATTTTAAAGAATAGATCGACCGTCATGGGTGATTCTCTGTAGTAAGATAGTTCTAATATATTGTTCATGATATTTATTTAAAACCTTTTCCAAAGGGGATGAATCCGTGAGCAGCAAAATATTCATTATATAAAGTGATAATCTTTTTATAATAACATTGAAATATTGTTTAATACCTACGGTATTACAAGGAATAAGAAACAATACTTGCTACATTTTTGAAGAATTGAGTAAGAGTTGTTGATTTGAAATCGTTAAGACTAGATCTAATTAGAATTTGTGCATAAATAATTATTAATTTGTGCATAATTTCTATTTTACCTGCTTTTAAAAATATTGGAAAAATTAGTATTTAATCAATTCAACTCCTTTTGGTACCAAAATAATGAACAAAAATCAATCAGAATTAATCTATATAATAAAAGATTTTGCTGATGCAATATTTAAAACAATAAATGTGGGTTAGAGAAAATAAAATAAAAATTTGTATTGTTTCCGAATACAAAGCCTTTATTCCAAATTATCTATTATTTAGTTTTCTGAGACATTAAAAATGTTTTCAAAAGTATAGTTCGCATACATTAAAGAAGTCAAAGAATTCTATGTCAAGAAATATTTTGTAATGTAGCTCAAGTCATTTTTTTCTTAAGGTTGTACATTTATATAAATTTACCAAAATTGAAAGTCATTAATTGTTATTATTTGTTATAGTTAGAATCTCAAATAGCTTTCTACTTCACTATCAAAAGAATACTTGTATATTAGATCGATTTCATTTTTTTATTTATCCTACATTTTTTATTAATATAAAATGAAAAATAAACCGATATGACCTCTGAGGTCGCGGGTTCGATACCCTGGACGTATCGGTTTATTTTTTATTCTATATTTATAAAAAAAATAATTAAACTTAACATGATTATAGATATTTTCAAACATTATACAACATTTTTAGTCATCATTTCGTAAGTCAGTCAGTCAAATTTAATGTTTAAAAAAATATATAATATTTTATACTTAAGAATTTTCTACTTTAAACCAGTAATACACATTTTAATAATCTTACGGTCCAACACCCGTCATTTTAACTCCCGACCCAAAAAAGAGGTTATAAATTTGACGTGTGTATTTGTGTGTTTGTCTGTGGCCTCTTAGCAGCCAAACGAGTGGACGGATAGGTTTAGGATTTTTTAATCGAAAGCCTGGTCCGTCGTGATGCTTTTGGCTATGTTTAGTTTAAATAATAGCAGTAGTCTCTAAGGTATTAAGCGGTTATTGGTGCTGATTAAAGGTTCTTATGCAATATGAATAGTAAATACTTGAACAAGTGAAAATTAGTGTCTTCATTGGTTCATTTAGTACGATAGAGAAACTAGTAACATAATGTTAGAAAATATAAAAAAATACAATTTAAAAATATAAAAACCCCCGATACAAAACGACCTCTAAAAAGGATAAAAATAATATTTGTATGTACTTATTGTGTCGGGGGATCGCTATAAAGATAAATATTAATATGCAAGTAAGTTACCAAGGCAAAAATAGAAATAACAATATTTAATCGTATAGTCTAAGCCCTCATTCATAAGCTCGGAAAACTTAGTAAAATAGAAACCATCCTCAATGTACGCACAACTGTACCAGACGCATACGGAGCTTACCATGAGCTCTTAAAAATCAAAAATATTTTTTTAGTTTAGTTTTAAGGCGTTTATAAGCAATATTAGAATATAAATACTTCGATTAATACCAAATTTATAAAGTATATTGTTATATTTCTGCTTGGTGACGAAAATGAACGAATGCTTTTCTATTCCTGCAATAGGAGAGAATGAGAGATAAGTTTTATTTGTATAGCGGCATCTCTTTTACGTCTCCTTAATTTTCTGCTTGCGTCACTTATTTTACTTAAATATAAGCAAGACGGGAAGCTTTAATTAAATACTTTAATCATTCCGTAACAGACTAAGTACTTCATATATTAAAATATTGCGTTCGTTAGAATTGAGTTATCGCTTTCTATCAAGCGTCTATATAACAATATTAAATAAACCAAAGCAAGGATACTTTTTTCTCGGTGAAAGTTAAACGGCACCTATTAACTTTCTTTATAAGAATTCTTCTATTACTATTAATGTCAAATTATGTTGTATAATTTCCGTGACAAAATTATATTGATATAATCAAGTCAATAATATGACCTACTACTGCAGCGTGTATAATATTGTATAAACATGTAGAAATGCTAAAATTATGTTCGAGTATATAGAAGTATACTTGATAGAGCAGCAATCATCAAATCCGCATTTTTCAGATAATTGTAACAGAGTTGTAAAAAGTATTATGTTGTATAAAGGGTATTACGAACTAAATATTATTTTTAATATCGTTTTACCTCGCGCTTAACCAGTTTTCAATTGAATTCCCTTTAGACATAAATTAAATATTTGAAATTATATATAAACATGAAATCAGCGCTGCGGAATGAAACTCTTACATCAATACAAATAGGTAAATTATCGTTGCTTGCTTTGATTTTAGATGGTATTTTATTAAAAATAAGGATAAATCAATTGTATTTAATTATTTCTTTATTATTATTTATTTATTTATCGTCATAGTATCACTCTTAATTAATTGAGCAAGACCGCTGTTCAGCACACAAAAGTCGCAAGCTTTGTAATCCGTTCCTCGTATTTTATAAATCTGTAATATTAAATATCAATATGACTTTTCATAATAAAACATTTTCAGATTAAGTTTAATATAGTTGCAGTAGCAACAATATTAAACTTAACTTTACATAAAGTTTTTTTACCGTAAGCAGATGACATATAGTTCAGTGGTAGGGAATCTATAGGGTTTGCAGTACATCAACTTTATCAAACATCTTTGTTTTTACAGTGCTAGAAACGAAAAAGAAAAAAATATTTTAATTTAGTGTATACATGACACTTTATAATAAAATTTCTTACGATTTTTTTTATCTTACCACAATCTTAGCAACAAGTTGAAAATTCAATGACAGAACACCTGACAAGAAGAGTTATCTACAAATATATGTTTTAGTGAGGTCAATCACACTTGATTCTGAATTTTATTAAATTATTTTGAATATTTTAATTATATTAACAATTTGTTGATTTGTATTTCAGATATATGACCACAATGAAAATTATATCAGAAGGACAATCTAAATTAATAAGGTCGTGATTATTTCATTTATTGAGCAATAGAAGTAAATGTAATTGAAGTAATAATTTAATTTATGTAACTATTTGCTAATAGCGACACCCGAACCCACTGGTCGCTGATACCGCAGAGTATAGACCATGTAAGACTACTTTAGCTAGAAAGAGGAGATCCAAGTCGGTACTCGTTGACCCTGACGCAGCGTTCACGTTAGGAAATAACAAACGCGTAGGCACAATTCACACAGCACAGTACACAGACACACACTGTCTATACCGGATAAACGAGGTCCTAACTAAGTACATTGCCCTCAGGACGCCACTCCCCATGGGGGCCCATCTGGCCCCCTCTTTTCAAGAGTGACCAAAAGTGGGTCTCCTGACCCGTCCTCCTCCCAGGTGATGCTGTAATAGCCGACAAGACTAACAGCATAGACATGAACAAAATATATAACTGATTATTAAAACACAGTTATATAATTGTGAGTAATTTTCAAGCGATTCATTATGTATATTTTTACAGTAATTATTACGACATCATGCTTTTTTTTAAATCTATTATTTACTTAATATATATTTAATAACCGGAAATCATACATTTTTATTCTTATATTTTTTTCAAAGTAGCTTAGTTTTAAAATGTAATCATACAAAAAAGACCGAGAAGTAATACTATGTCAAATTAAATAGTCAAAAAGAATAAAGCAAGAAAGAAAAAGAAAGAATAATAATTAATCTCCTTGAGTTTGAAACTTCCAAAAGATCGTAAAATTTATTGCATACTTCCTAAACTTGGATGTTCAAGTTGTCCTATAAGTTTTTAGACCATTTTACAAAACTTTAAAAAGAAATGATTGATTGTAACATCATCATCATCATCATCACATAAGTTGTGGAATTTATTACAATAACACTTGATTATCGATAACTGTTCTTTTTACGACACTATTGCAAAAATAAATAGAAAACTGTAAAATGATCAAATATCGTAATAAATATTGCATATAGCAGTCTTATGATTGTGCCATAGGACAATTTTCAGTTAAAAAAACACAAATAGTTGTATATGATAATGAAGAAAAACGTAAACAAAATACCATGTTGGATCACTTACCGATGGAAGGTTACTTTTAAACTTAATTTTCTTTCATGGGATTTACATCCCCTCATAATGTAGGACATTGCTCATGCTATTAGGTTATATTTTATTTCAACGAATAAAATTTGTAAATAGCTATATGAATTCGTAAATAAAACTAAACAAGAATTCATCACTGACAGCCGACATCAAACATTACAAATATGTGTAAACGTTTTCCATACCCAATACCTAGATCAAATATGAATTGTACTTTCCAATTTACTATCATAATGGTGATATAAATGACATAATGGTGGGTCACCATTATGTCATTTATAAGTGTACATTTAGGTGTTCTGACAACTTTATATTTGTTTCTTTCATCATTATTTTTTCACAGTATGAAAAAAGAGGACAACTGTTACACACAATAAAGTCTTCAAATTTAGTCTACTTCCATGCTTTAGTTATTGTTCTGAACTAATTACCCTTAAATTGTCGTTAAATTATCGTGATCTGCTACATATGTATATTTTTTATATGTCTATATTTATTTAAAATCTAAATAAGCTAATATAGCTAATATGTCAACTAATATGTCAACTAATAAGCTAATATAGCTAATATGTCAAGTACACATTTTAAGTTTATTTAAACGTTAAATAATTACTTGATCGATACGAACAGAGATTTAAACATGTAACTTGTAGGATAGTTTTAAATTAAAGGTAAGTATCTTCTTATTTATTTTAGTACATTGTAGGACATGAACGTGATTTTTGTATTTTTACTACTTGACTTTACATCAACCCTATTCACAGTAACTTTTTAATTTTCTGATGGATTTTGAATTTATAGCTTTTATGTTAGCGAAGATTTTCAATATGTTGTTTTCTGGTATTACAATACTAATAGATTAAATTAAAGTAAAAGCTTTATGACCCGGCGCCGAGTCTTGCTAGAAGGACCATACTTGGTTATTGAACGTAGTATTCTTAAGGGGCTTAATTACTTTCTCAAGAATGGTATCTTGATACACTTGTGCCAATGTTTTGATAACTTTTTCACAAAAATATGGCTCAGTCACTTTTTCATACCTAACACCCCACAGAGAGAGTCACACAGAGCACTGAGTCCCCGACAACTCGAGCGGCTCGACATTGGATGCGATCAAATGGTAAAATGTTCATTGCCTTATGAATTGCTCTACATTATTGTGGTGCCTAGACTTGAATAAATGAATAAATAGAGTATCTTTTGCATTTGTATTCGATCTCTTTCAATAAAGCTATCTCTTGGAACCTTCAAATAAAGCCCTGAGCTCTCATAAGTGCGTTGCATAACTATTTGAAATATCTTAACATATATAAATTACGTATCACGTTGTTTGTCCGCGATCGACTCCTAAACTACTTAACTGATTTTAATCAAATTAGCACACTGTGTGCAGTTTGATGCAACTTGAAATATAGGATAGCGTAGCGTGATGGTTTTTAGAAATGTTTGGTCGAAATAGAAGCAGTCGTCTCCAAGATATGAAGCTTTTATTGGTGCTGGCGTAAGGTTTTTATACAATATTGGTAATAAAAACCTAAACAAGTAAAATTAGTGTGTTCAGAGATTCATTTTGTACAACATAGAAAAAACTAAAATAATTTTAAAAAGCAGAAAAAAAATAATTCAATAACCCCCGACACTAAAAGAACTCTAAAAAGGATAATAATATTATTATTTTCTTATTAAAGTCGTTGCGTCGGGGGACCTTTGTACGTATGTTGATGATAGTGTCTATTGTACAAAATTTTCGGCACTAATGAATGAGCATTTTGACTATACGATAATATAAAAATATTGCTATTTCGTTTGCCTTGATAAATTTACTTGCATTTTGAATTCTTCCTTTACTTAGCGGTGGGGGGTTTTTTAATTTTAATTTTTCTAATACCGTGACTTCTTAAATAGTTTACTACAATGTAATAGGTATATCCAAAACCTTATCAACCACAACAAAGCGTGGCCGGGTTTGCTAGTGTATATATGTATATATATATATATATATATATATATATATATATTGATTATAGGTTAAAATCTCACAATGTGTTCAATATCTATTGTTTTTCAATAAGGTTTAATAATGAACTACTACAGTTTTAGGTCTAATCTGAGAACTTTAATACTGCAAAACTAAGTCACTTACTAAATCTTCAGTTCTTATTGGAATTAGAACAAGCGCTTTTGTTGTCGACCACATAAAATAGTTTGCGACGTTCACCACGATGAATCCTGTAGAATGTGGTTTAACTGTTAACCCAAATATTTCTAAACGGGAACTAAAGTAAATCAGTGTTGTAGTAGGTTCAACGGAATTTTTTTTTTTTTCTTCAACTGTAATATTATAAATATTTAGGATATATAAAAGGTTTGTATGACAAAACAAAATAATTACAATAAATAAGTAACAATAGGTACCAAGAATCATTTAAATATACTTTATTGTCTATACTTTACTGTATTATATACTAGTATATATATATATACACTAGCAAACCCGGCCACGCTTTGTTGTGGTTGATAAGGTTTTGGATATACCTATTACATTGTAGTAAACTATTTAAGAAGTCACGGTATTAGAAAAATTAAAATTAAAAAACCCCCCACCGCTAAGTAAAGGAAGAATTCAAAATGCAAGTAAATTTATCAAGGCAAACGAAATAGCAATATTTTTATATTATCGTATAGTCAAAATGCTCATTCATTAGTGCCGAAAATTTTGTACAATAGACACTATCATCAACATACGTACAAAGGTCCCCCGACGCAACGACTTTAATAAGAAAATAATAATATTATTATCCTTTTTAGAGTTCTTTTAGTGTCGGGGGTTATTGAATTATTTTTTTTCTGCTTTTTAAAATTATTTTAGTTTTTTCTATGTTGTACAAAATGAATCTCTGAACACACTAATTTTACTTGTTTAGGTTTTTATTACCAATATTGTATAAAAACCTTACGCCAGCACCAATAAAAGCTTCATATCTTGGAGACGACTGCTTCTATTTCGACCAAACATTTCTAAAAACCATCACGCTACGCTATCCTATATTTCAAGTTGCATCAAACTGCACACAGTGTGCTAATTTGATTAAAATCAGTTAAGTAGTTTAGGAGTCGATCGCGGACAAACAACGTGATACGTAATTTATATATGTTAAGATATTTCAAATAGTTATGCAACGCACTTATGAGAGCTCAGGGCTTTATTTGAAGGTTCCAAGAGATAGCTTTATTGAAAGAGATCGAATACAAATGCAAAAGATACTCTATTTATTCATTTATTCAAGTCTAGGCACCACAATAATGTAGAGCAATTCATAAGGCAATGAACATTTTACCATTTGATCGCATCCAATGTCGAGCCGCTCGAGTTGTCGGGGACTCAGTGCTCTGTGTGACTCTCTCTGTGGGGTGTTAGGTATGAAAAAGTGACTGAGCCATATTTTTGTGAAAAAGTTATCAAAACATTGGCACAAGTGTATCAAGATACCATTCTTGAGAAAGTAATTAAGCCCCTTAAGAATACTACGTTCAATAACCAAGTATGGTCCTTCTAGCAAGACTCGGCGCCGGGTCATAAAGCTTTTACTTTAATTTAATCTATTAGTATTGTAATACCAGAAAACAACATATTGAAAATCTTCGCTAACATAAAAGCTATAAATTCAAAATCCATCAGAAAATTAAAAAGTTACTGTGAATAGGGTTGATGTAAAGTCAAGTAGTAAAAATACAAAAATCACGTTCATGTCCTACAATGTACTAAAATAAATAAGAAGATACTTACCTTTAATTTAAAACTATCCTACAAGTTACATGTTTAAATCTCTGTTCGTATCGATCAAGTAATTATTTAACGTTTAAATTCAAAATTCAAAAAAATTCAAAATTCAAAATATCTTTATTCAAGTAGGCATTTACACGCACTTTTGAATCGTCAATTACATTAAATTGGTCAGTATAGTCAGTCTGCGAGTAAGCTACCACCAGCTCGGAATGCTGTTCTGCTGAGAAGAGCTGGCCAGAAACTCAACAGTTGCTCTTTTTAAATAAAATTTAACAATGTTTGACTTATAAATTATAACATCAACCCTGCAAATGAGTCAATTTTATTTATTTTAACTAAAATTGAACAACTAGAACCGTCGCAATCAATCGGAAAAGAAGCCCAATGATTGCAGGCAACGAAAATTAAATAATAATAACAGTAAATATATATATATATATAGATATATATACATATATACATACAAATCTTCGGCCTGCCACACAACCAGTCACCGCAAGCAGCACCTTGAAAATACCTTGGAAACATTAGAAAACAGGAATCGTCTTATGTCGTTACATTTTAAATATTGGAGAGCCATAGGTCGCAAGATCAATTTTTTCGAGAGACATCCATTTAGACCTTCCAAACATTACCGTTAGTTTACGCAAATTTGATTATTATTTCCATATATTTTACATGTATTTTACATTAATGTTTTAAATATTCGCTATTTAGAAAATTCTCTGACCCTTGTCTTAAATACAATTACTTTACGAGCTAAAATATTAAAGATGAAATAATGAGAAAAACCTTTTATGAAAATATTTTTATACTGCTCTCTTTTTAATTATTGTCAATTCTCATTCTTAATAACTTTAAAATCTATTTAAATGTCCCTGAATGGTATGACAAGACCGAAGCAATTACTAACAACTAAACGTAAATGTATCCTAAAGTTTTATATCAGTCTATAACACAATTTGATGAACGCGATAATCAATGAACAAGCCTGTAAAATAGAGCCTGATTAATGAAGCTTATTTGTTAGTCGCAATCTGTGCAGATAAATGGACTGGAGCCGAAACATTTAAGCAATAATGTAAACGTTTAGTCCATTTTGTGAAGTCCATCTTCATAATTGTAATTTATAAAGCCATACTTATACTATTTGACTATTTGTTGTGGACAGAACATAAATATGTATAAATACTCATATATAAGTATATATATTCATAAATATAAATATATATATGATAGTTGGAAGATACTGAACCCTGGATTCCATGGATTCACCGAGCGGGTGCCAGGCCCATCGCGTTGCAAAGAGAGAAGTGCAAACAGTGCCCGAGACTTGCGACCCAGGGGTAGGTTTACGGGACACCTTTATGATGCGCAAACACGCTCGCCTTTACTGTTTACACTGCTCTCCCTACCTAACCAAATTTGGCAAGAACCTACTAATGCCGCCTTTGAAATACGTTCTAGAAATGAACCGATGCTAGTTCTAGAAAGGCCAAGGTCTATAGGTAAGTTATAAAGAGATTTTGCTGTTATACTTCTCGCTCTCACTTCTACAGCGTACAAGCTAACTATAAATTTATTCCCGGATAGTTCGTTGGTCAGTTCGTAATACTTATTAAGCTTAAATGTGTGATCCCTTCGGATGTTTATTTCCCAGAGCACAGTTAGCTCCACAAGTATCACGCGCCTTAGATGTTTAGAATACAGGAATAAGTCCGGTCTGGATGACGAAACACCAACATCTCCAGGGATTTTGTAATGTTTTTCATACGTGTCCATCATGATAGTCCAATCAGAAGCCGCGTTTAAAATAGAATAAGGCTTCGGTTTTAACTTTTTGGAGCCATCTTCTTTTACAAACTCTACAGATCCTTTGGTGGTTGTTATACCCTTCCGCGCTTTTGCTGCTGAAAGACTGACCGCTTCCCCTACGATTTCTAATATCTTATCGTGGAGACGCGAGTATTGAAAGTACACCCTTCTAATAAGTGTTTCGCGGTTCCTACTGCCTCCCCACAGATGTTGCAAGACTTTTCGGTGGCTTTGCCCCATCTTACTAAATTACTTAAATAGATCTCTATGTTTGACAGAGACATGGATTAATACTGAATTATATTATCACATTGCTATAATTGGGTCTTATAATTCATTTTAGAAAAGGTATACTTGTCAATTTTATTATAGTCGATAAATTTGCTATTCTTATTTATGAAATTCAGAGACATCAATAAACCGAGATAGACCGACCTATCCTTTATTACAGTGCGTTAATATTCACTTTAATAGATTATTATTTAGTAACACATCCTTGAGAAGCATTATCATTTAATTATTAAAAACTTTATTGTTCAATAAAAAAACTTAATTGTTCAATAAAAAAAAACCATTTGTACGTTTTACTATGTCTATGAACTCGTAAGAACGAAAATAAAAAAAAAACGAAATATTTTATAAAGCTTACAATCCTGATAAACATTTCGAAGTTCACTCGTTTTAATATAAGACTAAGATATATGCCAATTATTTAATAAGCGCTCACAACATTTTATAAATGCGCTTATTTGCTTGCGCTCATTATGTCAAAATTAATGACGATATTAATAATAATAATTAGTAGTCTTATACTCAAAAGAATGAACGGCCCTAGAAATATTAAATAGTAAAATTCACATTAAAAGTACTAGGGTAAAAATACTAGCTATATTATGCTGCTATTACAATTCTCCACAGAACAATATTAGTGAAACAGCTCTATTATACCTAATAGATATCACACTGGCGACCACTTTACGATAATTGCAAGCTGCATAGCGTTTTACTATTTTGAAATAAACTAGCTTATGTCAATAATTCCATACCAGCTAAGTATAAAGTGCAGCAGTGAGTATGTATAACAAGATATATTGTATATGTAAGTAATATTTTGTCCGAGAAAATGTTTATTCTAAATAGACGTTCATTTTCACGTCTTTGATTGACCTCAACTTTCATTTCGTGTAGTTTCATATTTAAATAGAAATTGTACATTCACTTAACAGTGAATAATCTCATATTTTTTATTTTGTAATATATTAAAGGCATAATCATTTTTATATCTAGGAATTTAATTAATAGTTTATATACTCAGTAATTAACTGACATAAATGCAGTTAATTAATCAGAATATACATTATTAATTACATTAACTATTATATAAAATAATATGTTATATATTATGTGTATATTCAATTATAGAAACTTAGAGTAACAATATATTTATATATATAATTGTCCTGTGATATTATTATTATTATTTACCTTCTTGTTTTATCCGCAAATGTTCACGACGCTCAAAGGTATATTATTACTAAACAAACGTATCGATTTTCATTTGAATCTTCATTAAGTAAATATTTGAAAATTTAATCTAAATTAATCTCCTAGCGATTATTATTTGTCAAAGACGAGATTAAATGATTGTCATGTTTTGACAATAAAACTGACGACAATCAAAATATCTTTAATATAATCGGTTTTTACCCAGATGCTTTTTAACCATTAAAAAGAACCCATTAAGAATAAATGAGTAATAATATTGCTTTGATTATATTAAAATATATATACCTCATTTTTAATGTAGGATGATACTTGGGGATAGATGATCACCGATGAAAAATCTCTCTGTCTCTCGATGTCCGATTTATTGTAAATATCCGAGTTTGTATACACTCTACTGTATAATTACATAATTTATTTTGTGAACAATGCCATTATGTACTACGATCATAAAAAATAATATAAAAAAGTTGATACAATTTATGGATGGTTCTATCAAGAAACAATTTTTTTTTAATTTATGTCTTTACAAGTATGTAATTATTGTAAGTAATTTGTATTGACATGAAAGAGGTAATATCTTTACTTAACACAACGGCCTTAGTAATAAACTCGGTGTAACTTAAACCTAGCATAGAAACCTTAATTTAAAGTGCTAACAAATTTAAAACATCGTTATACCAACTCTCACCCTAGTTTAAGTTCGACATAACCATCGTATCCAAGCAACCAAATAACACTTTTTACTGTAACGTCAAAACTTTGCTATATTTTAGATTCTATTGATTTTACAAATATCAGAGTGCTTAGTATATACTAAAAAATCAAATGGCTTTTAACTCAATACAAGGAGTTAAAGAAGTAATATTAATATGGTTATTATAATGTCTAGGAGAAAAACAAAAATATTAAAAATATTGTTTGGTGTTCATTTTGGTGGAATAACAGAAATAAACAGGGAGGTGATTTATCTGCACTGCTTCAGATATTAACAGCATTAAGTTATCGGGGACGCAATCAAGTAAGATATACATCATTTTTTATACAATTTTGAAAATATAAATGGAAATGTACTAGAACTTATGTCTTTCGAATGTATTTCAGATATAAGGTGATGCTGCAAACATTCATAGGTTATTTCACCAGTCCGTTACTTTAATATTCAGGAGACTTGCTAAATAAATATTGTCAAGAATATTTCATTATATTAGAATAGACTGCACTTAAAATGTTCTATATACATTGTTAAGGATATATATAGTGTATGAGTGTTCAGGTAGCCTTAGCAGAGATTTAAAATATACTCACCAGAAGGAATTATTTTATTTAACCATGAAAAAAGTAGAAGAAAACTAAGAATAGAAGAATTGCTGAGGCAAGAGAGATACGAATGTATTTTTATTATTACAACAAAAATTTACTTTTCTATACCGACAGGGTTCAGAAATTCCTTGTACAACACCAAAAGTGTAAATAGGATCTTCAGCAGTGCTAATATAGCAATATAATAAATGTAATTGAAATGAAATGAAAATAAAATTACAATAAATCTGAAAACGGAATTCTTGTATTGTAGCATAATACGAGTAGGTACCTACTATACAAAACACCAAAGTAAATGTTAGTAGAATGTGTCAATTAGATGTACTTCCCAAAAATGTTATTAAAGTACAAAATGAAACTTAGAAATAATGCACTATCATTGAATTACAACATAACGCTTAAAAATAAGTTAATAATATCTCCTCATCTACTTGAGTAAATTGTTATTTTCTGTAATTAGTATCGTGGCTTCAATAATTTTCTTAGAAGTTGCTGCAATAAAAATATATTATAAGCAATGAACAATACAAGAATTAGATTTCATATTGTAACAACATTGTAATTATACCTTTTCTTCTTTTGTTCGTATTTTTCAGTTAGTAGGTGCTTTCTTTTTTATTAGTCATTTTATAATTCTTATGTATTAAACTAATAATTAAATATTATATTTACTACTGAGTTAAATATCATAATACGTCAACATTGAAAGTACCAAAGTATATTACAAGAAAGACACAGTTAAATTATCTATTTTAAGTAACAGGGTTACACAAGTAACACTATGATAAAGGGATTTATATTTATACTAGCTATTGCCGGGACTCTTTATGACTATAATCATAAGCCACAAAACTATATTTTTTACAGTCATCGTGGACGCAGTCACGGGAAAAAACTATCCCTTATAAAGTACTTTACCTGAGTAAGTGTAAAATTATTTTGACCTACATAACAAGGCTTTTTTTCCTATATAGCGGCCGAAACCGCCTCGGAACAGCTAGTATTTCATAAGCCGTGCTTCATGATAATTATAATTATAATGTTTTATATTTTTACAATTTTAATAAAGAGGTGTGGAATTAAAAATAATTATTATGTTAAGAATTTTACGTATTTAAAAGCATATTTTATTAAAGTATTTCTTAAATGGAGAGATTTTAATAGCATCATTAAGGTTTAACCACATTAATATTTAATAAGAACTCTTTCGTTTAGATAAATTATTTAGATATAAAGTATCAGTTTAAATATTATTTTTACATTTTATCTTTTGGTGAACATGATTACTGCAAAGTAATCAAAGCGTCGTGATAAATTTTAAAATGTAATGTTGTAAATGTAATTCTTATTACACTAGAGCTTAATCATACATTGCTAAGTTCAAAGCATTGCCAAATTAAATGCATCGATATAAACATTATTTAAGTTAAGCTTTATAATAGTACAAATATTTGGGTTTTCTATTATTTTGTTATTCTAATAAAGTCAAAGGTTTTACATTTGTTTACAATATTTATTTTAAATCGGATGCGGGGTAACTAATTCACGTTACTTACTTAACGTATGGCGTTACGAGTTCACAAACATTTACAGATTTATAAAAAAGATACCGATAAACTATGTGAATATTTTTTTATGGGACCGCACATAATATGTCGTGTATAGATTCCGCTTATCTTCTTTGATATTATATATGAGAAATATCTCTCTCCTTCGTTTATTTTATGGTATGCTGCCGATGTATTTAGATTTTATTGTTACATTTTTGTTATGTCGGATCATTATTATATATTTTCTTTACACACACAATGAATTATAAACACTCCTTTTTGTTATACTTATTGGCAAAGAGAGAGAGAAAGTTAGTCTAGCAGGCGTTTATAAAATAGAACTTGATGTCAAAACTTATCTGTCCTTTGAACCTTCATCAAAAGGTAACATTTAAACTATTCTCTTTTACACTTTGAGATTTAGTTTTGAAGTGACACCGATACCCACTCAAAAAGGGGTGGTTTGGGAAAATATTTGGCAATGGCAATGTCCATGAGCTAACTTACTTATAATTAAATTAATGTTTTAACTTCTCTTTTTAATTTAATTTTAATGAAGGTAAGCGGTTCAGTGTTGTAGTAAAATGTGAGCTTACAAATTTAATATGACACAATTCCTATTATTTGATTTTGAAAGTGTTTAAAATATTTCGCCAATTTAACAGAATGTTATTACTTTACTTTAAAAAAATATGTATTGTCATAAATTTCCAAAAGCGCCGAGTATTTTTCGCTTGATGCAAAGCCTAAAAAAACACGCAAATATATTTTTAAAAAATAATGATGTTGTTAAATATTTCATTTAAAAATTACGAGTTAAAAATTGTCTATAAAATTTCATTATTACAAAAGTAATAATGATTTTTTGTACAGACGTAACTATTGTATACCATTTTTACAGTTTGTATTTTTTGGGAATACTTTATATACATTTTATTTTTAAGATAAAGCCCAGTTTTTTTTTTTTTTTTTTTTTTATATTATCTAGGGCAATGCTTGACTACATTCCACCTGATGGTAAGTGGAATGTAGTCTTGGATGGTAAGGCGCATTACCCTAGCAACCTATTCACTCTTCGCTTGAAGACACCCACATTGTATTCGGTCGGAAATACCGACGCAGGCAAGCTGTTCCAATCCTTTGCTGTACGCAGTAAAAAAGATGAAGCAAAGCGCTTCGTTCGGACAGGTGGAATGTCCACAACAAAAGGATGGATACCTGCCGTGCGTCGGGACGTCCGGTGATGGAAGGGGGACGGGGGAATTAAATTGTGTAATTCCTGCGCACACTCACCAAAATGTATCCTATAGAATACTGAGAGGCAATTCTACGCCTGTGCTCAAGGCTTTGGAGGTCGGCTCCGACCAATTCGGGATCGCCTATAAGCCTCTTTGCTCGCCTCTCAATTGAGTCCAGAACCGCAAGATGAGACTTTGCGGCACCAGCAAATATGTGACCACAGTACTCTACACACGACCGGATCTGTGCTTTGTATAAGACAAGAAGCTGTCCCGGTGTAAAGTACTGCCGAACTTCGCCAGAACGGCAAGCTTTGCTGCTGCTGCTCTTGCTCTGGACTCAATGAACCGACCAAAGTTGAGGTTCGAGGAAATCTCTAAGCCTAACAACTGAAGCCGGTCACTGTATTCCAAGGATACATTCTGGAAAGTAGGAGCCAAGGTGAAAGGGCTCCTTTTGGCGGTGAATAGACACGTCTGCGTTTTGGTGGCGTTGAACTTGACAAGATTGGTATTGCTCCATGCGGAGACTGCCTGAAGTTTGTCATTCAAACGTTGCACCATGGCTTCTCTTTCAGACTGTACTTGATCTCGACTAGCCCGAGTACTCGGCAGATATCTTTCTACAACTGTGCTGTCGTCTGCATACCCATAGATACCGGGCTTCAACAGATCATTAATGTGCAGCAGAAACAGAGTTGCAGAAAGAACGGACCCCTGAGGCACTCCGGCATTTATTGTCAAGGGTTCCGAGGAACACCCGTCGACAACTACTCGGAGAGATCTGTGGCTCAGAAAGTCCGTTACCCAGCCGATCAGACCAGGAGATATACCGTACGCTGAAAGCTTGCTTATAAGGCTCGCATGCCAGACCCTGTCAAATGCCCTCGAGACGTCCAGAGAGACGGCGACCGCTTCTCCGTTCTTCTCGATGGCCTCGCCTAAAATGTGTGTAGCATAAGCGACCAGTGATTTATAAGCGGCATTAACAAGTGTATATAAATGGGATGTACGTAAGCCTGAATTAATTATAAACTGGCTCTTGCCCGCGACTCCGTTCACGACGTGTTTATTGACAATGTTTTTATTTTTCAAATTTTTTTTAACTTTCCGCTAAAATTTTTTTTTTAACAAAATTATCCTGTGTTTATTTATTTATTTATTTATTTGATAATCCAACAGTTTACATACATAACTTTTTACATAAAATATTATATAACAAAAACAAAAAACCAAAATAGGATTACACAGTTTGGGCACAAATATTATTTTACAAACTAGAAGTCATATCCATTAAGTGTTCTCAAAAAAATATATATATATTTATAATAGCAAAATAAAATATATAATAAGTGTGTGTGTGTGTGTGTGTGTGTGTGTGTGTGTGTCTGTGTGTGTGTGTGTCTGTGTGTGCGTGCGTGTGTATGTGTGTTTCAATGAGCTGCATCATTACCTTTGAGCGTTTTTTTTAAAGTTGTCTTTGACGTATTGAACAAGTCTATTCCAGAGTAAAACACATTATATGGTTGACTATACGGCTAAGGACAGAATTACGTGCATAATTAGTTTTTACTTCAGGAACATAAAACAGTTCTGTGTGACGGGTTCGGCGGTTGGGTACCCTGAAGTATAAAGCGCTGACCAAATCGTTACAATCAATGTGTCCAGCCAATATATCGTGTAACATATATATATCATATTGACAACGTCTGATTTCTAAAGTGTCAATTTTATAGAATCTACAAGCTTCTTTGTAGTCTTTATATTCTCTAAAATCTCAAAACACAAGAATTTCAAAAAGTTTTTTTGTATCTTTTCTAGTTTATTTATATATTTTGAATAATTTGGTGACCAAATGCTACAGCAGTACTCCAAAATACTTCGAACGTATGAAAAATATAATATAATATTAGTATCCTTTTTTCTTACAATAGAGAAAAAAAAAAAAACTAATTCTAATACCACTAAAAGTATGAGTACAATGTTTTATAATAATTGCTTGAGTAGATTTCGCCTGAAAGCGTAACAAACTTCAATTCGCATTTATAATATTAGTAGGATAAGAATACTGTAAGTCATATTTATTTATAATAATTTAAATGGTAAATACATTGGAATTTACATGTTTTAGTTCATAAGTTTCAACAGTAGCGCCACCTACATAATTAATTATGGAATATTATTTAATATTTACTGTTAAATGTTTTAAGAATTAGAAGCATAGAATATTTTAACATAATGTTTAATCTTTTATTAATTATTAGAACTTATTATAAGGTATAAATAATATCATCTGTAAGTTGGTTATGAAATTGTAAATTACCCTCGCCTAAATATTATAGTGTTAAAATATTATAAAACGAGTTGTAAGGGCTCTCGCCCCATTCTATTACAAATGGTTGGATATTAAACATTGAAGTGCAAGTACTGTGTATTACTCAAACAAGTCTTAACAATACCTAAATCACGAATACAAGATATTTTCAGAAACTCTACTTTCTTCTTTACCAAAATTTTGTTTAGGAACACTTAAAAAGATTTCAAAAATGTTTAAAAATTACTTGCATATATTGATGATTAATAATTAATAAATAGTTTAATAAAAAATAATATCTCGTTCAACATTTTGAAATGCAATGGGCTAGATATTATTACTGAAGTAAATATTTTTTTTTTTCTCTATTGTAAGAAAAAAGGATACTAATATGAAGCCTTTTCTGTACGAGAGTTTTTAAATAGAACCTATCTTCTTTTTTCTTGTTTAATTTAATTAGCTTAGTTCAAGTTTATGCCTTTCGTTATTTATTTAAGTAAGTTAAAATCTTAAGTACCCTTATATTGGCGAGGTATCTGTAAGTAACAAAAAACATTTTTTTCCTTAGAACTCTTACCTTGTGATTTCTTATAATTACTTCAACGAGTTGTTGAAGTTAATGTAATTGTTTGAATAAATTTTTTCAGTAAAATATTCACCTAAATTTTAGTAACAGTAGCTACTATAACAACATATTTAATTAAACTCCCAATGCAATGAATTTAGTGAACGTTACAAAAGTATTACTACGAATATTTATTTATATAAAATAGAATTTATAGCAACTTTGAAGTGCTTTTACAGTATATGAATGGTATTCTTCTAGAGTGTGTTTGTTATGCCTTTGTATTTTCAACAGTATTTTGTTATGTTTTATAGTTCCAGCTTACCTTAATTTTATTAAAACATTTAAGAATCCCTTTATATTATATAAAAAGTTGATAAGTGTTTTGACACAAAAAATGTTTTCTAACAAAACATTATTTAGTGAAAGAGGAGCACAACAAATCCTTCTGCGACGTGTCTTCCTCAAGAGATCGCTAAAGCGTTCAGTATAATCGTTAAACCATTCATTTTATAAAAACATTTTAAATATGGACGTACATTGTTGTGTGAAGAAGAAGAGATTAGCTTTCTTAATTTTTTTATTTAGTAGTAGATATTATCATTATTTTTATTATTTTACTAGCTTTGTGCAATGTATTTTATTAAAAGTATATAATAAGAAAACCTTTTTTGTAAAATATAAGTATTCGAACAATAATACTACATTTTACATGAAACCCATGTACTTCGTACGGCCAATAAAAATCGTGCTAGGTTCAATCAATAAAATATATATATTAAAAAATTTAATCTTTACCAAGTCGCAGTTTAAGAATTGTCTGTAAATCTGACTTGCGTAAAAATGTATATTCTAAAATATTATACTAGACTTAATTTTGGACCATTATACTTGAGTAGTTTGAATTACTTGCGCCAAAAAATAACAAAAAAGAATGTAATAACCTCCGACCAAAAGGTTAAAATTAATAAATTTGCTTTTGCATTAGAAAAACTAGCTACACAGCTATGACTTTGGATAAAGTAGTTGAAGAAATTGGCTTTATATAAGTACCATAAACTTTATTGATATCTTTACTTGCAGTTTTTTAAATAAAAAAATAGTAAAAGCCACTACTAAGTTGATAAGTTGTATTTAAGTAATGAAAAATATTACTGTTGCTTTTATCTATTACTAAAAAAAATATATAAAATAAAATAAAAACTTCTGCGCTCTAAAAAAAATTAACTTAAAATTTTAAAATAAACTCTGTCTTATTGCAAAAAAATAACACAAAATAAGACAAACAAATTATCGTCACTTTTTTCACTATTTGATTAGATATTTAACTCCTTCATCATAAACTCGGGCTTTATTCAAATTTTATTTTATTTTTAAAATAGTAGCAGGTCTATAAAAAATTAAATAAACATATTGTAGTGTTAAAATTTTATCTGTGGGGTTTTTAATGATTCGAAATCTTGATATGAACTTCATCAATAGTTTTTTTTTCATTCGCATTGCGATTTTTGATTGAGGAAATCGGTCGTACAAAAATAGTTTTTGAAGAAACGTAAGAGACCTAGATTTTAAATTCAGTTCAAAAGCTTTAACTTTGTTGTTTTGTTTTGTATTTTTAAGTTTTAAATGCATTATAGCATTATTATTATAAAATAAATTATCTTTGTCTCCGTTTGTTTATCGAATATGAAAAAAATCAACTAAAACATTAATATCCGTTTTTAAATTCAAAAAAATAATATGAGAATCATAATCTTATTGAAAACCATGTGATAATCATGCAAAATAATATTATTCGAATATCGAATTTCATTAAAAATTGATTTCTGTAATAATATTATTTAAAATTACGCATTATAGATACTACTGAATACTCATTAAAAAGAAATAACTCAGTTGGAGAAGATAATTTGCAAAATATTGTAACGTATAAAAAATTCTCTATACTCCCAATACCTACCGTGAATCTAGTTTTAATTTTAAAAAACATTTACTCCATATTACATCCTGCACTAGTAGGTATCAAGAAGCTTTACAGTTATATTTTATTAATTTAATAAAAAATGTTTTGCAAGTTTATAATCATTTTATTTAAATTACACTCAATTACTACTCGATAAATAGTTTTTAATATTGCTTTTACAAATAGTAAAAGCAATGATATTAAAAAATATATTAATCAAAGAATATAATATTAATTAATTCATTAAAAAAATAAGTGAACTAGTGAATAAATTATTTAACAATATCTGATATAAATAAAGTTAATTCATATTACTAATTGAATGAGATGAAATGCAATTACTAATAAATGTACATAAGTTGGACATAGTTCTTGTTACGGAAACACACTGTACCAGCTGCAGCAGCATTAAATTTAACGGTTATCATACCTACCTTACAAACCACCCAGATGGAACAGGACATGCAGGGACGGCTATAATTGTGAGAAAAACTATCAAACATCATATAATGCCCGAATTTAAAACAAACTACCTGCAAGCTACAACAATCGCTGTTACGGACAAGTGTGGATACTTCAACGTATCTTCTGTTTACCTTCCACCCAAATACAAAGTGGACTCGCTTACGTTTAATAATTTTTTCTCAACTCTTGGACCTAGATTTATTGCTGGTGGCGATTGGAGCGCAAAGCATACTCATTGGGGATCTAGGCTAATAACAACCAGAGGTCGACAGTTAAAGATCAGCATTGACATAAAGCACCTTATCACAATATCAGCTTCAGAACCGACTTATTGGCCTACGGATCGAAACAAAGTGCCTGACCTCTTCTTTGTCGTGGGTGGGCTCTCAAGGCACTATTTTAAGGCCGAGACATGCCTTGATAGTTCCTCTGACCACACGCCTGTAATCCTGACAGCCAGCACAACGCTGATAGAATATGAGACACAAACCACACTCAACAACGGACGAACAGATTGGCAGGCATTCCGCGAGTACATTGAGACAAATATCCAGCTACACGTGGCACTCAAATCGCCAGATGATATTGAAAAAGCTGCTAAGTATATAACATCTCTCATACAGGAAGCTTGCTGGAAGTGTACTCCTGAATTGAAGAATAAAAATGTAGTCAGAAATCAGCCATTGCTAATAAAACAACAAATCCTCGAAAAACGCCGCTTGAGAAGAGTTTGGCATCTGACTAGGCATCCGATGGACAGGACTGCTCTAAATAAAGCATCTGCAACCCTTAAGGCTGAAATATCACGTCTCCATAAAGAAACCCTACAGTCAAAGCTAGAGTCACTGACACCTACTGCAAACACGAATTATTCACTCTGGAAATTCACTAAAAACTTGGACCGGCCTCAAATGGCAAAACCGCCTATAAGAACGGCTCGAAATGAATGGGCTAGAACGCAGCAAGATAAAGCAAAGGCATTCGCAGAGCATCTTGCCAAAGTTTTCACTCCCAATGACAATAGCGATACTGCTTTTGAAAGAATCGTTGAGGCCACCCTCCATCAGCCGTTGCAATTAGAATTACCACCAAATCCAGTAAAAACTCGGGAGGTATGGGGAGTAATAAAGACTCTTAAGGACAAAAAAGCGCCAGGCTTTGATTTAATCACAAAAGAAGTACTACGAGAACTACCGAAAAAAGCGGTAACTTTTCTAACGACACTTGTTAACGGCATCTTGCGCGTGCAATACTTCCCACGATTATGGAAAATATCTCAAATAATAATGATCCACAAGTTAGGAAAACCAGCTCACGAGGTTACTTCTTATCGGCCAATTAGCTTGCTGCCAATCCTTTCGAAACTTTTCGAAAAAATATTGCTCCGCAGACTTTTACCTATACTGGATAGGAATCACACGATACCAGATCATCAATTCGGATTTAGACAACAACACTCCACAATCGAACAGATCCACCGAGTTTGTAATGCGATAAGACAGACATTTGAAGAGAAGGAATACTGCTCATCAGTGTTTCTCGATATCCAGCAAGCATTCGATAAAGTCTGGCACAGCGGGTTACTCTATAAAATCAAATGCAATATTCCTCACAGTTACTACATACTTCGGCTTCGTACTTGTCTGATAGAATGTTCCAAGTGAAGGAGGGTAGTACCACGTCGTCGTTCCATAACATTAGTGCGGGTGTCCCTCAAGGATCTATTCTTGGCCCAATGTTGTACACCCTATATACAGCTGATCTACCGGAAGTACCAGGAACTATAATCGCCACCTACGCTGACGATACAGCTATTCTAGCCAGGAATAAAGACCGGGTTGCCGCATCCGAATCGCTACAAAGGGGTCTCGATGGAATAAGCATGTGGCTGAACAAGTGGAGAATAAAAGCTAGTGCCAACAAATCGGTGTCCACCAGTTACGCTCGACGGTAATGCTCTAGCCGACAGCGAAAGTGTACGATATCTCGGTAAGCACCTGGACCGCCGTCTGACCTGGAAGAACCACATAAAATGCAAAAGAGACGAACTTAACCTGCGCTATAGAAATCTATTTTGGCTAATGGGACGAAACTCAAAACTCTCCGTAGATAACAAGCTCTTGATCTACAAAAGCATACTGAGACCAGGCTGGATGTATGGCGTCCAACTGTGGGGAAGCGCTAGTGACTCCAATGTAAACATCCTACAGCGACTTCAAAATATTATACTCAGATCTATAACAGGCGTGCCATGGTTTGTTACAAATGCCGAGATACACGAGAACCTAGAAATCAGCACCGTGAAGGAGGAAATCCGAAACAGTACGGAAACCTACAAAAAGAGGCTAGCGAATCATCCCAATGATCTAGCAGCACAGTTAATACACACCAGGCATGAAACCCGCCTGAAACGGCGTGTGATCCTGGGTTTGGACCAGGTTTAGCCACTTACTTTGAGGAGCTGCTTCCACTGGGAGGCACACTCTGCATGACTCAACGCACACAACAGATCTGCTTATAGTCATCGACTGATTGCAGATAAACACAAAAAAAAAAAAAAAAAAAAAAAAAAAAAAAAAAAAAAAAAAAAAAAAAAAAAAAAATTACTAATTAGTAATTCAAAATTAACATTGTAAACGTTTAATATTTAACTGTGCCAAAATAACGTGTTTTTTATGGGTCTACATATGGGAATATGGATCTACATAAATATAGAATAAATAATAATCCGATATGGGCAAAGATTCAAACCCGCTACCTCTGGGAAACCTTCCTGTCGTTTTAACAATTCAGCTACCGTATCGGTACGGTACGGTAGCTCAATTATTCATTAGCTTATTTATATATATATTTTAATTTGAATAAGTTTAACATGGCTTTACATGGGTCTTAAATGGTGTTATGGGACTTCTGAGACTTTGCTATAATATTTACTTACGAGCAACAACATTATAATTATCATAGCCCAATTGTACTACATAAATACTTGATATTTAGGTCATAAATTAATAGCATGTTTAAATTTATATCTTACCTACAGACAGGCAAAATAGCAGTAGCAGTATAATATTTTTTGGACATCCCAAAAAGACGAAACACGTCTCAAAAATATTTACTCCAACACACTACTACAGAAAAGTATTTTTATTTTTTACAAACACTCGTTAAAGGACTTTTTCTCTATTAAAAGTGTTGTGTTTACAAGTAACCAAACTAAAAGAGATGATGTTTTTACCTGCTTAAAGACTATCTATGTTTTTTTTGTAACTTTCAACTTTTATCCACGGACACGTTGCCCGTGCACTTTTCACTTTAAGTATATATTTGTACCATGCTTAACATAAAAATTAGAGATAACAAACTTAAAAATGCTTAAAAAGGAATATCTTAAACAATATGTTGGTAAGCAGTTGCATTTTACTCCATTTTACTACTTGATAATAATGTTAGGCTTCGTTTTTATGTGGAGGCTTTGGCCTGTTGTTGTACCTCTGACTTCTCCTTTAGTCGTTCCCAAACACTTTCTGATTTTAGTTCTTTGTATCGACCGCTATCCGTAGGTTGTTTGGTTCCGTATTATTTATTTTATTTATTTATTTAATCTTTATTGAGCCAAATAAAGGTACAAAAGGCGGACTTAATGCTAAGAGCATTCTCTACCAGTCAACCTGAGAATCCAGTAAAAATAACATAAAGAGGCGATATAATTATTTAAGTCACTTAACTAATTAAAACAAAATGATAAAAAAAAAAAACATTGGAATAAATAAGTGAAACTAAGAACGTGCACAACAAATACAATGTACTAAGAATTAAGTTTACAATATTCTTTTAAAAGAAAATAAACTCAAACATATATAAACCAATAATATACATAAATAAATAAAGATATAGAAATTATAAATTATGATATATATAATGATATATATAATATATACACATATACATACAAATAAACACACACATAAATATATAATATACATATCTATATAAATGTAATATATATAAATACAAAAATATTATTTATAATAATAAGTACAATAGTATACACAATATATATAAGTGTCTATCTAATAAAACATAACATACATATATGATTCCTATTAACAATTCTGCAAATTTTCAGAAAGGAATTTAAATACAGATTTTTTAAAAGCCACCCTGTTGGGTGCGCGCCTTATGGATTCGGGTAGGCCGTTCCAGAGTTTAGTAGAGTGAACAGTGAAAGAACTGGAGATAAAACCGGTACGGTGTGAAGGAATTAATAGTTTGAGGTTAGAAGAAGAGCGCAGATGGAAGTCGTGAGAATTACCCAGTAATTGAAATTTACATTTCAAGTACTGGGGTGAAAGTGGATCATTAAGAATAGAGAATAATTGACATAGATATCTGGAAGATCTTCGCTCTCGTATAGAAAGCCAGTTTAACTTTGAGCGGTAAGGAGATATGTGATCATATTTACGAAGAGAGAAAATAAAGCGAATGCAGCTGTTGAGAAGACGATCCAATTTATTTAGGTTGCTTACGGAAATGTTAGAGCAGCAGACATCAGCATAGTGGATGAGAGGTAGGATTAAGGATTGCACTAACAGAGTTTTTGTCCGAATAGGTAGAAAGTTTTTGTGACGATATAGTGCATGCAAGGAACCGGTTACTTTTCGGGAAATTTCACTGACATGGAAATCCCAACTTAAGTTGGTGTCAATGTGGAGGCCGAAATTTTTGACCGCAGAGGAAAAAGGAATATCAATGTTATCATAAGACAGTGACATTAAATGGATGGATTCCAATTTAAGTAGCTGTCGCTGACTACCTACTATTATTGCCTGACATTTCTTAGGGTTTACGTTAATACCGTACTTTAAGCTCCAGTTGTGTAATTGTTTCAAGTCCTGGTTTAAAGACACGATTGCAGTATTTACGTTGTCCGGCGTAACATGAGTGTAAATTTGTAAGTCGTCTGCATACAGATGGTAAGGGGAGATTAAATCTATAGTAATGAAATTGATAAATAACGAAAATAGAAGAGGGGAAAGAATACCGCCTTGTGGTACACCAGCACTCAGGCCACACCATTCTGACAAAGTATTGTCGATGCGTACCGCTTGCTGACGACCACGAAGATATGTTGAAAACCAATTTAGTTCTTTGGAAGAAATATTTAGGTGTGAAAGGAGAGCAATAAGAATGTCATGGTCAACCGCGTTGAACGCGTTGGAGAAATCGATGAGGACTAACACGGTTAACTGACCATTCTCCATTGCCTCGCGGATATCTTCCACCATTTAAATAAATAATCTTTTCATTTACCACCTTTTTTTAAATCTTAAGAGCATAGACTCTTTTACTAATTAAAAAATGCCTAATGGTGTGACGTTCGTAATTAAATGATAGATAATAAATAGAGAGATAAGTAAATGTATCTTTTTTAAATTAAAACATTTGCACGTCATTGTTGCCTATTACGTACTTTTTATTTTATCTTTACACCGTTTAACACAAATTATTAAGTATATATTTATATTTTTAATTTGTTAACTTATTAGTTATACTTTGTTGTGATAACTTAGGCAAGTAATTTGATTACTGAACTACTATTCTTAAAGTCAATTCTAAGCAATATATTGAATACTGCTGTAAATGCAGTTATTGATATGAAGCAACTCTCTCTTTTGGGATTTTGATACTTTGTCAGCGTTCCATTTCTCTGCTTCTATTAAATTATCGAGAATTGCGAATTCTTTGCATTCCTCAGGGACTTGTTTACTTTAAGTTTTATATAATTATTCTAGTTTAAGGAACTATTCTTTACAAAACAAATATACATTGTCACTTATCATTTTATTTAAGAGTAGAGATAGATATGCTTACCAAATAAAAATATTTCTTTTCGTTATGTCTTTTGTCGATTGTCAGTATAAACATCTTTATATAATTTGACGATTACCATATTGTTCTTGCAGCTCAATTTCCTTTCCCTATTTCGTAAAAAATAATAAATAAATGTTAATAATAACGTATTTTTTTTTATACATAGCCTAAGTCTTTCACACATTATCACATCGTTTTCTATAGCGTACGACGCAGATCCTTGATCTTGTAGACTAATATGTGGCACACTGTGCTCTAACATCTCTTAGTTAATCGGCTTAGAGGTAAATTCCGTACTCTAGAATTTCAGATAGTTTAAACAAACTATTTTCACCTTTCATTTTGATTTATTGGGGGTTTTCATAACAAAAAATAGATAGAAATTAAAAACAAATCATTCCATGATTGTTGTATTTTTCAATCCTATTTTAATTCCAAAGTCATTTTTAACTTATATAACTTGATAATCTTACCATATATACAATTTTACCGGAATAATAGACTTATTAGGTTTGTAGCTTTTAAAATATAATCAAATATAAATATTAGGTAAAACAACTTCTATATTATCTATAAATCAGATTTATTGGACAAGGCTGACATAATGTTCCCTGTCGATTTAAGTTTTACCCGACGAAGCTAAATTGGTTGCTATATTTTAAGGTATTAACTTAATTAGTTTTGTCAAAAAGCCAGAGAAGTATTTTCTAACTTCTAAAATATCAATCCATTTATAACTTTTTTTTTTTAATAATTTACAGTCCATAAAAATACTATATTAAAAAAATAATATGTTGCTATCATAAATTCGTAGGAATTTCAAAATACATTACAGTGCCGAATTAACTCTATCTAACTACTTTGTAGCTTAGGTGTTAAAAAAAAATCATACATATAATACATATAATAAAATCATACATATAATACATAGACATATATAATTTACAATAATACAATAGACAGCAATCAATAAATATTTTTTACGCAATATTATTAAATATAAACCTAAGTATATAATAATAGTAATACAGGACAAAGTAAACACATTGATCAAACCCCTAAATAAGCAAATTATTTGCTTCTGTTAAGGGTGTTAGATAACTATACAAATACATAGAAATAAACATTATAAATACCGAAAATATATTTAATAAACGACCAAACTAATAATACTACTAATAATAATAATAAAGGTAAGGTAATATCACCTTAACTTCTTCACTTTCTGTATAATTTATTAAAGCGGAAACTCCGGCCACTGATTCTAGTGCCTAAGTATGGAAGTTGAGTTTTTGTAGGTTTCTAGTATAATATATTATGTAATATTTAAATTTTCATCTATAATTATAAACTTACTACCATCAAATAATTTATGGCGATCTTTTGCTATAAAAAAGTAATCTTTTTATCGGCAATTGAAGTATATTATTAAGATTAAACTTTAACGCTCCTCCATAGCTTGACTGTTCATAAGGTACAATCGATTCTGGTAAAGAAATATATAATATATAATAATAAAATGGTGTAGAGATGTGGGATATATGAGGAATGGATGTGTTTATCTACGAGAAGATAAGACATATATTTCGCCTTAATTGGTTGTTTGACAATTGTGAGTATTTAATTAACTATCAGAAAATATAAAAGCTAACTGCATTTTTTTTTTCTCTTTTAACATTTATAAATTTATATTTCGATATAGGTAGGAACAAAATAATTTCAGTAGCGCTATTTTTTGTTTTTTTTTTTTATGTCAACTTTTCAAACATAGTCTAGAAACATGGTTCTATAATTCCTTATCTCCAATAAATGTTCCTATAAGTTCTTGATTTACGTTAAAACTATTAAAATAATGAAGACCTTAATATCATTTTTACATTTTCATTTTATAAAAGCAATGCACCAAGGTCTATATTGTAACAATAATAAATAACAAAGATAATATGTATAATACATAATGAAAACCAATCTCGTTCAGAATCGTGTTAGTAGACTTACAGCGCTATTTCACTTTTACGTACTTTAATATATATAATTTATGGAGATTCCTGTAATTATGTTGTAACTTCATTAACAGAAAAATAAAGTTTGATGATCTTTGATAAACTGTTATCTTACATAATTTTTAATATTTTTATATACAATTTTATTTATATTTTTTTGTTTTTAGTATTTGCTGTTACAATTCCAACAGAAATACATAATCTGTCAAAACTTCAACTGTTTAGCTAGCGGTTCATGAGATACAGCCAAACAGATAAACGTACAATAAAGTCTTATTAATAGGGTTCCTTTTATACCCTTTCGGTATGAAACCCTAATAAGCGATCTATCTGTAGAACACAAAGATATAATATCTTACATAGCATTGACTTAATAGAAGTTATTATTTGTTTTAATAAAATAAAATGTTCAGATATATTCATTAACAATAAATATTTGTAACTCCGTTACCTACAGGTGGATGGATTATTGTTTTCATAATAATTAAATATTATTATATTATTGATCGTTTGTGCGGCAATTTTCTTTTTAATTTTAGACGTTTAAAATTGTAAATAATAAAACTAACCTACGGTTTTTGTTTTTTATTCCAGTTGTAATATCTCACTTAGATATTTCTATGAATTAAAAATATATTAACAAAAGAGATCATTGAAACCAACAGAAATTTGGTAAGTCTTAATATACTTTGGGTATATTTTGTTGTTATAGTATTGTTAATATTGAGTTTGTTCCAAGGTTTATAGATATTTTAAAATGTAGTAAAACAAAACATTGTTTCGAATAATTTGATTAATAATTATGTGCCTGGATATACAAGGCACAGTCCCTTGTTAACATGACGCACCAATAAGTTGAAATAGTTATGTAATGTACGATGACGTCAGGACAGCCATAACCTTGTAAATCATGTTCTGTTGTCGGAGAAACGCGAAAAATTACTGCTTGTAATATTTGTATGGAAGTTTAATCTATATCTATACATATAATAAAATTGTCACTGACCCATTCCTGTACATGGAATTAAAAAAAATCAAAGGGGGGCTTTATAAGAGCAAGAAAATTCAAAACAATGGTTTTTCAGTTTATCTGTTTGTCTGTATGTTTGTGCACGCTAATCTCTGAAACGGAATCCTAAATTTGAATGCGGTTTTCAGGAATATATTATCACAGTCTTCACTTAACATTTAGTGTTTATTTCATTTAAATCGGTTAAGGAATAAAAAAGTTATGACAATTTATGTCAATGACGTAATAGGTACCATGAAAATCTTACTCTATACAAGTAATAAATTTGTAGAGGAGTAGTCTTTGTACATTAAAAATATTTAAAGAAATATACCAGGATGTAAAGTAATAACTAACAGAATCCATTTTCAGCAGTTTTAAAATCTTTGTCTGTTTACCTGTTTGTCTTTTGGTTGTGCACAAAAAACGAAAAAAAAAATATTAAAAAAAATCATACAGCATATAACCTTTATATAATCAAGAGAAAATCAGCGATGGTATGTTTATCTCTTAGGGATAATCCATAATAGCAAATATTTATCTTTTACTTTTTACGAAAAATAATAGGTTATTTACGAAGCGATTTTAAGAAATAGAGCTTTAATCCTTAATTAACAATGTAACTTAAATACATTTTACATTTAATATGGAACAATATAGCCCTTTACAGCATGTAATTTAAATAAATATTTTCGAAGATATTACAGATTTAAAATATAATGTCTTCTTCGCGTTTGCGGTGGTACGGTCTACCGGCGCACTCTAGTATGGAACCGTGCAAACCGTCTAAAAATGGCTTTTGTGAATGTTCAGTATTGAAAATTTTGTTAATGCATATAGCTTACTAAAGTTTATCATTTAAAATAGTTTTTTTTAATAAAACTAGACTTGCAAGTTGATGGTGAAAATAACGTCGATTGTGTAGCTCAGAATTCCTCAAGTTTACATGGTCATATTTTGATTATGTTCAATGAAAATTTACAAGTGTGATATATATTCTTATTATATATATCATTATTTATATTGTGAATTGATGTGTATATATATGTATGTGTATATATTTAAATTTATGTATATGTTTGTATAATATGTTTATGTATGTGTAGGGTATGTATTTGTGTAAGTGTATTGAATTATTGAAAACAAGTATTTATGATTTATTGTATACATTATGTGCAATGTGTTATATGCATATAAGTTTTATTTAATTTATTCTAATGTTGCTTTTCCTGTATTAATGTTTTATATTTTAAGCGTCTTACTCTATGTTTGCACTGTATTCTCGGGTTGACTGGTAGAGAATGCTTTTAAGCATTAAGTCCGCCTATTGTACTATTTTGGGCAATAAAGATTAAATAAATAAATAAATAAAATAAATATAGTTAGAATGGTTATTAAGTACTCTGTTTAAGAAGTATTTAAATGGACGTTTAAGTAAAAACCTGTTCATTGTATCCTTTTTAAAAACTTTAAATATACTTTTGACAGTGAGCGAATTCTGCCGATGTCGTAATTTTGATTGTAACACTTAAAATAAGTCATAAAGAAGCCAATATAAAAAAGGAAAGTGGAAATTGTTTACTACGAATTGAAGGCGTGCAAAGCCGCGGGCAAAAGCTAGTTGACTAGTAAATGTAATATTGGATACTGATTTGACTAAGAGTAGTGAATATTTATAAATCGTGTTCCAGCTAAGAGAAGGCAGTGTATGATTGAGAGACTAATTTGTTTATTGGAACTAGTATAATAATGTGTAACAGGGATAGTAAAGAAAAGATTTTTGGTGCCACACTGCCATAATTCTCAATAGCTGGAGCTAAGGGTCGTATCTTTCCACGGAATATCGATATTTAGTCGTATTGCAATCGCAGCGGTGTATAAACGCTTCTAAACATGACAAAGGGTAAATTTGACCCAACTATACACTTCGTGTAGTAATTTCGCGCCATTATAAAAAAGTATATTTATTTATTTTATTCGCATGACTTTTGAAATAACGGTTCTCGAAGAACGCGAACGACAGCGAATATTGAGTATCTTGGAGAAATCAGACTCCGATCATGAAAATTCAGAAACTGAAGATGTAGAAGTCCATTTGAGCATTGCAGCCAAACTAGTAATACCGACGAAAACGCATGTGAAATGAATAGTGATAATGAATCCCTGATTAAATTACAGAACAGAATCACAGTAGTATTTTGTCAGCACTTACGACAGCCCGGTACAATCTACTAATTTTATTGGAAGATATACAATAAAGTGGCCATGGATGCCTTTAGGCCTAAACATTCGATTTAGGGTTGAAAATTTCATAAAATATATATATGTATATAAACATAGCTTCAATAAATGCACATATATTTCTTAAGATAAATAACAACATTGTTACAAAGTGTTGCAAATTCTCAATTTACTCATAACTCTTGTTCGTGACCATTTGCGCGACCGTAAAGGCATCCTGCAGTTGCTAAGACTAATGTGCCAAACAATACGCGATTTTTTAGGAAACCCTGTTAGGGACCCGTCTGCAAAGATACTGAAGGTCAGAAAAAGGTTGCAAGACTGTCCTGCCAAAAAAGACTGAAAAAGTAATTGAACTTGACGGAACTGAAACAAATATATCTGCACTGAGTTTGCAATATTGTACTGTAAAGACTGCGCATATGTAAGCAATGATATGACTGATTCATAAAACTAATTAGTAATTTTATTTGTAGTCTTATTAAATGTGATTTACATGTATCCTAATTATTAATATTTTAGAAAAAAAGTTTATATTTGGTTCAAGTTTTGTGACTTTAAAACAAAGGTTGTTATTTTTGTTAATATTTTGCTCCACTATCATAAAAAAAATATTAAAAAGAAAGTTTTACTTCAAGTTCTTTTTACTCATACATGACCACTTAAACTATAGTCGTTTTATCCAATTACAGCCATATATAAGTAAATGTCTTGTAATTATTGAAATTATGACGATTTTCTTCACGGGTCTCCTGGACCCAACCCTACTATCGTTGTAACATATTTTAACTGTGCTGACGCCGGGTTAAGATAATTCTTATATATATATATATATATATATAAGAATTATCTTAATAATCACCGCAATTGTGCCGCAATATATATATATATATATATATATATATATATATATATATATAAGAAAGGCACAATTGCAGGGATGTGTAAAAGTAAAGGTTGATTTACTTGGTGTATTCTAAGGTTCTCTTCTTGCGGTGATTGCTTTAGATCACAAATACAATGGTTATAACATTGATACATAGTAAAACCTGCACAATTTTTTTTTTATTATTTTTTATTATTATTATTTTTTTATTTTTGAAATACAACGTTATGTATCTCATTGACTTGGTATCTCAGTATAAATGTTTGCTTGTAGAATTCGTTGAAGGTCAAAAAGACGCTGAAGACTGAAAAGTTAGAAAATAAAATAATAAAAGCTTTTGGCGATTAAATTTAGTTAAGCAGCCTTATATCATAATAAACAAAAAAAAATGTTTAAACGTGGCTGCGAGAGCTGCGGCTGAGTGCACTAAGGCAACCGTGATTTTTCAGACTCTTAGTCTTGCCATAAATATTGTAACAAAGAAAACATTTTTTTTAATTGCAAATAACATTTATTACTTTTACAGTGTGTTAGTTTAATACACAAATCAAAAACTATTAAAAATATAAAAAGCTTATTCGAGTTGGTGTCCATTGGCTGCAATACAGTCCTTTAAACTTTGAGCCCAGTTATCAATAGAAGCACGCTATCTTTCCATGGAAAAATTCTTCACTGTCAATCATATGGATTGTTTTAGGGACTCCAAATTATCATGGCGTTTAGAGCAAGCTTTACTTTCTGAAACTGACCATAAATCAATACAAATGGGTAAATTTTTCGTATATGTATATATATACACATATGACATAATCATACATATAGTCATATACATATACATATCTTTATGATTATATGTATGATTATGTTACGATTTATATATTTAGTAATTATACCGATAAAAACTTCTCACAACGATACAATTGTAGCAGCTAATAAAATAACTACCACCATAAATTTTTACAAATTTATTCACTGATATGAAACCCTATTTCACACATATACATTTTCGAATTTAACAACTTTCAACGCGATTCGGAAATCTTCTGAGCATTTATCGCGTCATAAGTAGTGCACGTTGCCTCATAGTTTGTCTCTATGTAATATTTTATTATTAGAAGAATAATTCTAGAAGCAGTTTTAACAGAAATTAAATAAACTTGAATACCAAAATTTAAGCGAGTTTAAAATGTAACAAATAAAGTTTTTTTTAAACATAACACTGAATGAAAAAAAAACAAAAATATATATTTTTACTTTAGTATTAAAATAGGAATAATGTATTTTCTTAAATATAGAACGAACAGTTTATTCCTCGTTACTATTTTATTACTTGTATATATTTGCACTTTATTCATGATTTGATGAAGTAAGCCTAATATAAGCTGGCAGAATTACTGTTTAAGTTAGAAATAAAAGGAAATATTGCACCCATCTCGTCGTTGCCTTGTATGTATTAATCAAATACATCTTATGAATACTTCGATAAGCATATATTTAAGGTCATTATAAAAATGAATCTGTTTATGTATTTATTTATTTATTATAAGGCATAACTACAGAGTATAAACTAAAAATAAGAAGTAGAATTATACAATATCAACAAGAGACAGGATAAGTTTGAACCACGATAATAGCTACGCACAACATGTAACTAAAAATAATAATAATAGTTTAGCTAGAGGTGTATCGCTGGCTTAGACATAAGCACATCTGGATTCAAAAACAAAAACAAAAATAACAATAAACTAGAATATAAAATAAGGTCCTATCTTTCAAACTACAAACTAAATACAACTATAAAAGTTACTATAAAACTTATACTTATACTACATTTATTAAACATATATTCCTCAATTAATATTGCATTTTTTTAAATAAACAGGCAGACTTTGTGCATTGATGTCCAAACTTTTACACAGTTCATTGTGAGCTCTACACATTCTGAACACTTGTTAAATGCTAAATTATTTCGACACACAGGTATATGAAAAAATAATTGAGTGCGAGTGCTACCAGTTTTTAGTGAAAAGTGGCTTAGTAGTTCGCTAGTATCCCATTTGTTATTTATAATTTTGTGAAGTGTAGCAAAATCTTGAATTCTACGCCTAGTGACAAGAGATGTTAAACCGAAGTATTTAAGACGGGCCTCATACGTCGGTAGTTTACGGGTTAAATTGAACCTAAAGCAAACATATCTAAGAAAGCGCTTCTGAATAGATTCAATTCTCTCAATATGTTTCTTAAATAAGGGAGACCATATAACCGAAGCGCACTCTAAAATACTTTTAACAAGTGCTACAAATAAAGTGACGACACTAGCTGGTTTATTAAACGGTTTAGTAACTCTGAGTATAAACCCCAAAATCTGATTAGCTCTTGAACACATAGTATCATAGTGGTAGGTATACGTTAGTTTGCTGTCTAATCAAACTCCGAGATCCCTAATGACATCAATTCTATTCAAAGGAGTCTTGTTGAGTTTATAGGAGTTGACGATAGGGTATAGTTTTTTTGTGAATGTTATTACATGACATTTTGATATATTTAGTCTCATGTTATTGACAGTACACCACAAGTCTAATTGATTAATACTACGTTGGAAGATGTCACAGTCGTCACGATTGTTGATTACAGAGTATATTTTTAAATCATCAGCATATGCAATGCAATGGCAGGATATAGTCTCAATTAGGTCATTAATAAAAAGGACAAATAACAAGGGACCGAGGTTGGAACCTTGTGGTATTCCTGATACAGCCTCGTAAGGATTTGAGTGAAAACCATATACTGTGACTAACTGAGAACGGTTGGTGATATATGAGTTAAGCCAACGCAGTAACGAGCCGTGTATACCTAGATGACGGGCTTTAGTATATAAAAGTGTAAGTAAAATTAAATCAGTTTTCTTCCAATACTTTTTTGTACAATATTTTAAGCATGATATATTTAAAATAATTTAACTGACTTTAACTTTAAAAATATAAGTTTATTTGAAACCGTTTTATAACACAAATATTTTTTGTACTTTTTAAACTTTTTCTAATTTTATTAAAAATAAAAAAACTTTTACTGACAAAAATGTTTGGAAATGAAACAAAAAATATAAATATCATCTTTAAAAAATAATTTTATTACAAAGTAATAAATGTGCCCTCGTTAACATTTTTCAATTTAGCTAAAAGCATTATTTTATTCAGTGGATACATTTTTAAAAGTGAAAATGTTTAGTGAAATGTTTAGTAAATGTTTAGTGAAAAAGTTTAGTACCAAACATAACTTCTCACAATTCTTAATAATAAATATTATCTATACTATGTTATAGATGAATACTATAGTATAATACTCTTGCGGTTGTTTGTATATTTAATGTCGCACTTATTTTATCAGCATGTACTATGACCCTAATATAGAGTATTTAAAATTAATAAATTTCAAAATCCCTAATACAAAAAACCTCTAAAAAGGATAAAAATACCATTATTATGTACTTATTGAAGTCGTCGGGGGACTGTTGTACGTACGTTGACGATAGTCCATTTTGCAAAATTTTCGGAGCTAATGAATGAGGATTTAGGCTAAACGATTTGATATTGTTATTTCGTTATTTGCTTTAGTAACTTACTTGCATTTTGATTTCTTCCTTTATTTAGCGGTCAAGTTTTAATAAAGTACATTATTAACTTTTTACAGCATTAATTGTTAATAAACATAAGTGATTCAAATGCGACTGAACACGTATATAGAATTTATTAGTACTGGATAAGTAAAATTGGTTCTGTCTTAGATCATTATATTTTTTAATAAATGATTTTATGTATTTATTACGATATTAGTATTACGATTTGTAATAAAGATCTAGATGTTATTTACCTTAGTTCAGTGAATTAGTTATTAATATAGTAACTGTGACTTGTTGTATATATTATTTAGACTTGTTCCGATATACCTATAGCGATAAACGTAATAATATTAATAATACCAATAATACTAGGTAAACATAAAACCCTAAAATTAATGTTAGCTTATATATTAAACTGGTGAAAAATTAACTATATTTCGTACGTTTAGTATTTTTCAAACAATTTAAGAAATAATCGACACAATGTTATTACCTTGTAATATAAAACATTAATCGACATTATAGATAGCTGGCAAATACCAGCCGTAAAACGTGTCTCTGTATACATATTACGTTTAAAATAATACAAAATATTATGTTCTAAAAGTCATTTCAGTATATGAATTCATCTTGTTTAAATTCTTCGAAGCATCTTTTCATTTGGAAATTTGAATGAATTAACCCTGTAAACTCTGATACAAAGTTTGATCAGAATATCCAAGAGACAATATCGTGTGAGGATCTTTAACTTTGCAAGTTACTTGTTCCGTATAAAACTATCATGTAAGTAAATTTACTTTACCGGGTGGGTTACACATGTCATTCATGTATAACCCACCCGGTTAAGTCATGTGGGTTGATGTCATTGTTATAGATATGTTTATTAGATAATAAATAATAATGATTGATGTTGGATGGATTTGAAATGATAAATGCGGATTGAATAGAATCGATCCATAATCTCAACTTATTCAGTTATCAAAACTACATAGATAAAAATCTTTATTGCACTCAAATTCTTTTAAATTAATTAATAACAACAATTAATCTAGAGTCACAGCATTCCATGGATTCTCCGTGCCAAGCCCATCGCGTTGCATGGAAGGGAGAGCAAACAACGCCTGGTACTTGCGACCCAGGTGTTTAAGGGGCACTCCCTTCCTAAACAAATTTGGAAAGAATCTACTAATGCCGCTTTTTAGCAGTAAGTAAAAAGAATAGAAGTAAATTATAAATAAATGCAGAAAAAATATACAATGATGTGGCCATTTCGTTGAACATTTAAGCAGAATTCTTGTCCTTTTTACAAATCCGTGACTTGTGTTGAATAAAAATCGAAACATATAAAAGAGAAAGGTCACTTATAACCAGGTTATTTATATCAGATTTATTTATAAATAGAAATGATTGCGATCTAATAAAAGAAATAGATCAAGGAATAAAATAAAAGAACGAAGAAAAATAGAATTCTACAATTGTTTCCTGGTAATCTGTATTATGGTATGAGATTAACTACTGAGAGCGTCAATATTGGGAGCCATGAAACCAAGTTTTACTATGAAGATACAGCATTATTGTAAATGAACGTAAGCGGTTTAATTGCGACTGAACACATATTATGTAGTGTCTATTTGTAGTGGATTAGTAAACTTGGTTCAGTCTTACATCATTATAGTTATTTTCTTAGATATTGGTTTTATCTATTAATCTAGGTATTGCCTATTTAAAGATCTAGAGTTTATTTACTTAAATTTAGTAAAATAGTAATTAATATAGATATTGAAACTTGCCTGTATATATTATTCAAAGATTTGTTCACAGATATAGCGATAAATATAATTATAATAATAGATAAACTCAAAACCTCATAATTAATGTTTACTTGGAATGCTTATATTATACAGGTTAATAAGTTAATTCTTGACTATATTTTGTACTTTTAGAGTTTTTCACACAATTTAATAAAATTTATAGAAATTAGATTGCATTAAATTCGCTGTAAGAATAACGTAAATGCAGCTATTCCTATGAATATGTGATAATTAAAGTAGGATAAGAAGCTAAGAATTGTTATAAGTACTTGTTTTTGTATTTTTTTTAGTAATGATTTGTGCTATTGTTAATATATGTTTATTTTCAGACTATTATTGTGCAATAAAGTGTGTTTTATTATTAATATAATATAATAAATATAATAGATCTAAAAGACAGCATGCAAGATTTGTCCATTCACTACAAGTGCTTTTTTAAATATTATGTTATATATTCATGATTTAAAGGAGTATTTTAATCGTACAAACTATAAATGTTTGGTGACTTATTTATATATATATATTTATCCTGAATAAAATACGGTAATATATTTGTAATTGCCTTTTTTTTGTTTTTAATTCCCTTTCTCGTTTTATTTTTAAGGATAGATCACAGAGAGGAGTGTAACGGCTACTTCGCTCAGCACTCGACAATGCATTACGCGCTGTATAATTGAGATTTTCCGATAAACTGTCGACTAACACCACAAAACTTGGTTAGATACCTGGACCCTAGTAACTTCCGATTTATTTAGAAAGTGAGATAAGTGAGTTCCATTAAACCAATATCTCACTTGTTTGATTAAATTTATATATTCTTTACTAACACATAAAAAAGTGAGAATAGAAAAATGGTAAAACAAGTAAATGAGATTTTTATTAAACTCGAGTTTTGACAACCGAAGAGAAGTGAGAAAAACGTCTTTACAGTGATGAAAGTTTATGAAGGTGAACTTAGTAGTAAAATATGTAAGTAAAATTATATAACAATTTAGCGGCACGAAATTGTTATTAAAGTTTTTCTAAAAAGGACGTAGTAGTTATCGGATGTAAAGATCCTTCATTTGTGCTTACGTTGTGATAGAACGACTTTTTTATTCCTCAGTTTAGTTTATTTGTCCCGAATAATGTGTGAAAATATCTATATATATGTATAGCCATGTTAAGCTTTTTTAAAATTATATAAATATAGACTGAAAGAAAAAGGATAAGGGCAGGGATTTGAACCTGCGACCTCTGGGAAACCGTCCCGTCGCTCTGTAGCGATCCTAATGTCACACGCTAATCGGCCGAATGAAGGATGCACCTATATTAACCGAACGCGCAATATAACTTGTTTTCGCATCGGCCGTCGTCGGGACCAATGGAAGCCTGCGCTCGCGCCAGCCGCCGCTTGCCATTGTCCGGAGCGCTCTGACGCGGAACGCACGCCTTTTGCTTCCCCGATTTTGCTCATTGCGTTACGATTCCATATATCATTTTATTTATATAGCTTATTTATTCGCGTTTTAACTTTCTACTCTTCCTATTTGTTCTAAAACTAGTTTCTTGTTATTCTACCTTTCTGTGCTGTGCTTTAGTCTGTTTATATTTAAATTCTGCAAATTAAACCGTTTCTGTGAACTTTGGACTTTCTTTCTTCTCCATTACTAGCTAGCAAATATAGTTAGACGAACGTGTGTATGGTAGCAGCGTACGTCTACAGTGGTGACCCTCGACTTAAGAACGAATTATAATGTCTAGCCCGCCGCGCAAGGAGGACAATTTTGAAGATGCTTCGGGTGTAACATTTCGAGTTGGAGTTAGGCCGCCGCCATTTTGGCCAGAGGAACCGGCGTTGTGGTTTGCACAAATGGAAGGTCAGTTTGCTTTAGCGAATATTACTGCTGATACTACAAAATTTTATTATATTGTCGGACAACTAGATCACCGTTATGCAGCGGAGGTAAAAGATATTATAACTAAACCACCGACGCGACGGTAAAAAAATATGAGAAGTTAAAAAGTGAACTTATTACACGTTTGTCTGCATCAAAAGAGCGTAAGGTTAAGCAGTTACTTATGCATGAAGAGTTAGGCGACCGGAAACCTTCTCAATTTTTACGGCATTTGGAAGATTTAGCCGGACCATCGATACCTATGGATTTCTTAAAAACTATATGGGCTAGTCGTTTACCTAATAATATACAGACCGTTGTAGCATCACAAACTGATTTATCTTTTGATCAGTTGGCAGATATAGCGGATAAGGTACACGAAATTGCTCCGACGTCACCTGTTCATGTAGCAAGCGCAGCTGCGACAAGTACACCTACCCTCGAGTTGATGGCTAAACAGATAAGTGAGTTAACGAAGCAAGTTGCAATTCTTTCTAGCAAATGTGATGGGCGCTGGCGTTCCCAATTTAAGTCACGCTCGCGTTCACGATCTATGGGTAGGTATGACAAGCGCAGTAATTCTAGGTCGCGACCATCGCAACCACCGCCGGGTCATCCTCACTGCTGGTACCATTTTACCTATGGAGGCCGAGCTAGGAAGTGTTTAGCACCCTGTGAATGGAAATCGGAAAACTCCGTGAGCAGCCGGAAATAGCGGCCTACGACTGCTCTTCAGCAACAGGCCGTCTATTTATCACTGACCGTTTATCGAAAATGCTGTTCTTAATTGACACTGGCTCAGACTTGTGTGTTTTCCCACGGTCAGCTATCAAGACGCCTTGTTCACCCACCAAGTATGATTTAGTTGCTGCAAATGGCACTGTCATTCATACATATGGACCTATTTAACTGCGACTGGATTTAGGACTAAGGCGGACATTTTCATGGAAATTCACTGTGGCAGATGTTTCAAAACCTATTATTGGTGTCGACTTCATAAGTTTTTATAATTTGCTTATAGATTGTCGTAGCCAGCTCCTCATCGACGGGACAACAACACTCACCGCATCTGCTCCGCGTCAAAAAGTTCTAGAAAGTATCGCTTCCATCAAAACTGTCTCCGGTGGTTACCCGTCCAGCAGGTACTGTCACTGAAATTAAGCACAACACGATGCATTATATTAAAACTACACCTGGTCCGCCACTCTGTAGCCGTCCTAGGCGCCTGGATCCTGACCGTTTGAAGGCAGCTAAAAAGGAGTTTGATGATATGTTGGCCAATGGAACAGCTAAGCGTTCGGAAAGTCCGTGGTCTTCTGCTCTGCATATAGTCCAGAAGAAAGATGATGGATGGAGGCCGTGCGCCGATTACCGCGCCCTCAATGCACGAACAGTTCCGGATAGATACCCTATACGCCACATACAGGACTTCTCATAACAACTATCTGGGTGTATTATTTTCTCAAAAATTGATTTAATAAAGGCTTATAATCAAATTCCTGTAAATCCAGCAGATGTACCTAAAACAGCTATCACCACGCCTTTCGGACTATTTGATTTTCCATACATGACTTTTGGGCTACGAAACGCGGCTCAAACTTTTCAAAGGTTCATTGATGAGGTGCTCACCGGCCTAGACGACTTCTGTTTTGGGTATTTGGATGACATTTTGGTGTTCTCTGTATCCGCAGAGCTTCATAAAGTACATTTGACCCAATTGTTTCAGCGCCTGAAAGAATATGGTGTCTTAATTAACGCAGCTAAGTGTGACTGGGGCAAGTCTGATATCACCTTCTTGAGTTACCGCGTTTCTGCTGCGGGAACTCAGCCTCTAGAATCTAAAGTACAGGCCATTCAAGAGTACCCGACGCCTAAGACGATAAGAGAACTTAGAAGATACTTAGGTATGCTAAACTTTCATAGACGTTTCGTCCCAAATGCGGCAAAACTTCGGGCTCCTCTTAATTCCATTTTGGCTGGAGAGAAGGTAAAGGGCACTCAACCAGTTAACTTCACCAAAAAACAGCAAGAAGCGTTCGACGAGAGTAAAAATGCACTCGCTAATGCTACTCTTCTGGTTCATCCTCTTCCTGGCGCTGAGCTGTCGATAGTCACAGATGCTTTTGACATGTCAATAAGAGGCGTACTCCAGCAGCGCACAGGTAAAATTTGGAAACCTCTAGGATTCTTTTCTAAAAAGCTCACACCGGCACAGCAAAAATACAGCCCTTACGACAGGGAATTACTCGCCATATATGAAGCCATCAAATATTTCCAGCACATGGTGGAGGCGAGAAACTTCGTTGTCTTCACTGACCGTCGTCCTTTGAACTTCGCATTTACTAGCAATAGAGAAAAGAGCTCATCTTCTCGCCAGTACAGGTACAAACACTTTATTTCACAATTCACAACGGACATTAGATACGTACCTGGACCTGAAAATGTGGTAGCTGACGCACTTTCTCGCATTGAAGAAGTATCTGCAGTCATCGACTACCAGGAGCTTGCACGTTCTCAGGAAGAAGATCCAGAGCTGCAAGACCTGCTACAGCGAGGTTCATCTCTCAAACTAAAGAGTATGGCTATCCCGGGCTCAAACTGTAAAGTATACTGTGATGTCAGTCTTCAAACACCAAGACCATTTGTCACTACTAAATTTCCTAGACAAGTGTTCGATTCCCTACATGGATTGAGCCATCCAGGTGGGACAGCTACAATAAAGTTGATTACAGAACGATTCGTTTGGCCACGAGTACGAAGCGACTGTAGAGAGTAGTCAAGGTTATGCACTGAATGCCAACGCTGCAAAGTTACCCGTCACATCACTACTCCTCTTTCCTCTTTCCCTGCTCCCTCGTCAAGGTTCTCCCATATCCACCTTGACCTCGTCGGCCCACTAACCTTGTCTTCTGATTACAGATATTGTCTTACAGTCATCGACAGATTTACTCGATGGCCTGAGGCAATTCCATTAAAAGACATCACCGCCGACACCTGCGCAGCCGCACTGGTATCTGCAAAATCTGTAAATTCTGCAAATTAAACGGTTTCTGTGAACTTTGGACTTTCTTTCTTCTCCATTACTAGCTAGCAAATATAGTTAGACGAACGTGTGTATGGTAGCAGCGTACGTCTACAGCTCTAACAATTGAGCTACCGTATTGCTGTCCATCTCAATGAATTAAGAATTCTATATGTGATCGTTTATATTGACACAGGGGTGACATCAATTAAGAGAAGAGAGAAGAGAAGGATAAGAAAAGGAAAAGAATTAACACTTACGTTCACCGTCGGTAAAACGCGAAAGAAGAGCGCAGAAGATAGGATCTCATGTTTGCCGGCAAGGATGCTGCCTTTGTCAGTCTTGTAGGGTTTGTATTGCATTCGCATATCGTGTTTTGTAACATGATCGCTACTTTGGGGTCACGAACTGTCTTTTGGAGTTTTATCCCCAACATTCAGAGGGTTCAGGTGACCCATAGAATTATTAAAAGTAGCCTGTTTCGATTGTCCATAGGTGGATACTACGGACGAAATTGTACCAGCCTCGGTGGAATGCCTTGGGTACATCGAGGATAAGCACTCCTGACTTAAGATTCTTAGACGTAACTGTAGGCCCTAACAATAGGTGCTCCGTGAGGCGTTGAATGATGAACTCGAAAGCAATATTGCTTTTTTGCGAATGAGTTTTACTTTTTCTACTTCCGATTTAAGCCTAAGGAGAATTATTTCATATATTTAGCATTCAGTACAAGAAGGACAATTGCCAATCCAAAATCCAATCCAATCCAATTGCCAAAAGCCAATCAAATAACTCTTCGGAGCATTTCTCCTGATAAATTTTGTAGAATTGAATTATAGTACATGACCACAGCCCATCAAATCAAAATTAAAGTCTCAAAGAACTTTGAATTTTTGGGAAAGAAACTGTGGTGATTAACCTATGTCATTAAAATATTCTTAATATAACGATCGGTGGAACCAGACTCAGTTTATCTAAGCTTCTGTTATTTAATGAAAGTCATTTAGCAAAATAACTATATGATAATGAATTATTTATTATAATATTAATACTTATATCATAATAATAACACTGGGCTTACTATAGTTTTTCTACCTTAGTTTTTTTTTTCCGATAACTCCTGCTTTATTTTGCTTCCCATTTCAATACAGATGGGTTAACAACAAAACCGCATTCTGCCCACAACGTGACGTATACTGCAATTTATAGTATAGCAGTCAGCAACAAAGCAATTGTTTCAATACCAACTATTGAATTCATGAATTGTGGTACTTTTGATTACGTATCTGTTTATTTAAATAGAAGTCTAGCATTACGACTCAGCGTCTATATATACAAATCAACATAAGTTCTTTTAAACATCTGTGCATGGCTTATGTATTTTTTACTTGGTGAAGAATTTCAAAAAAGACGACTACTCTATTTAAGTGGACGAGATCAGAAATGTATTTTTTAGTTTCCAAATCTTATTTCTAGGAAAACAAAATGAGTAAAGGCTTTGAAACTATTTTATTTTCGACAACTATGAATTTTATCTAAAAGTACGGCGATCAAGGTCAATTATTTTCTTTAGAAATATCTAAAGTATAATCTTAATCCACATCTTGAAATAATTTAGCTTGGACTTATTATAATATAAACAAAGCGCAACAATGCACAAATAACCAAATTTTGCTGTTCAATCTTATAAACTAAACCCTATAGCAAACTTGGTAGGCAAATTTATATGATATAATTAACTACCTAAAAATTTCTCAAAAGATGAAAATAAACCTCACAAGTTACGGACAAATTAACATTATATGTCATAATAAATCTAAATGAATAACTAGGTGTTTAGTTATATATTGTTCATTGTGCTTTTATTAAAGTATAACATTCTGAAATAATCCGTCTATAACTCTTCTTTGGATTTAGAAGATCTAAGTTATTCACGTCAGAATTCTATTATTACATTTTAAGACCTTGAGAGTCACAAACTTGCTGTTACAGAGAACTCCTCAGATATTAATTATTTTACATTTTAATCTAGGAGAAAAAATACTTTAACATTTACGTTTCATTGAAAACCGTAGCATGACTAGAATAAAAAAGGAACATAAAATATCAACATTTATCAACAAAATATATCAATATAGTAATAGTAATAATATTTATGTATCACATTAATATTAAATATTCGATTTTCAAACACTGTAGTTGATATCATGCAATATAGATAACTAGAAAGAGGAGGAATTAGATCAGAAGAATGCTTTTCAGATTAGCGCGTTTTAACTTTAAATAACTTGTGAGATTTAACTATAAAACAAAGAAACTTTAAAGATCTTTGAATATTTCTATTAAACTTAGGACAGGTTTATAAAGATCTACTATCTAAATCATTTAGATGACAATCATAATTCAGTTACAATTTAAGCGAAATAACACAAAACAAAAACAACCACGCCACTTAAATTTATATGATGATATCACATTTAAATAGGCTTAAAGAGTTTTGGCTTTAACAAGAATTGTTATTATATAACGCCTTAACTTTAAACCAATAGATATTCTGTAGATAGTGATTAAAACAAAGAAACATGTGCAGGACTGTTAACAAGTTTGTTAACGCCAGGTTTCGCTATCGTCAACATCGTACTCGGTATTATAAAGTTTAGATGGGTGACTCTAAATTTATTATTTTATCATTTTATCTCGTATCTTTTCGTATCTTTTCTTATTTAATAAAGACGACATGAGTTAAAATTTTTCTATCCTAATTATTCTTAGAATGTTGTCCACATTCTATGAATTTTAGATATTTTTTTTGAATAATTTTTTCAATAAAACACTGTCTTAGATTTTGTTATTTATTTATGATTAAAAATATTTGCATAAGAGTTGTTATATTAATTATTTGTCGTAGTGATTAACACCGCGTTATTTTTGATTTTGACACATTTATCTTTTTCACCTTGATTCCATTACCAGAGAGCACCTTGATCAAATACAATACCATTATTCAAGCACTTGTTAAAAGTAACTTTTCAAAATGCAAACATTATAATACTGCAAAGAAATCTAAGTGTAGAATAACTACATTTTTTATTAACGGTTTTAATATAAAAAATATAAATATATAAAAAAAATAACATTATATTCTTTGCCACTTCACCAGAGTGACAAATGATTGGAGTGAAAACGACGGCGACTTCTTTTTCGAACGACCGTTTATTTCCTTAACCGATCGGTAATATATAAATTACCGTGGTCACTGGGTCTACGGCCCTTGGACGGGAGCGCCATTACACACAAACCTTAGATGGCCGTCGGTAAAACAGTCTTGCCAATTAAAGATGGATCGTGTCCCCTGAGATGACACTCTTTCTCTTTTGTTTATTTTCATATGGACGCGGGTGGTGTGCCCTTTAAGGTTGGACGTTTGGTGTCGTAGATGAGGGAAGCGAGTAGTAGTATGTATGTGCATTAATTATACAATTAAGCGTATATTTACATATTTTCATATATAAACCTATAATTATCACATATTTTAGCAAAATGAGTGTACTTTCCAAATATTTGTATGGCATTGATACATTTCTGGAAAATTCTGTTGTTTTTACTACGGGTTATATGCTTTAACTTCTTAATACCATGTTCAATTTATAATTACCATAAACATACATTTATATTGAGGGATCCTAAATATGAGCCAATTGACAAGCCAATGTACCTAGTTCTTAATTCTTTATTCTTTATTTTTGATTTCCAAACATACTGTATTCTTATTAATCTAATAATATAACTATGTGCTTCTAATTAAATTAAACATTTGAAGCTATAAATATAATTCTAAGAGCAGAAATTTTCCATTTTATGAGATTAAATTCTATACATTTTAAAGAAATAGGTCAAAAACGGTGGGTCACGTTTTACATAGTATATAGTCATAAATTTATAACATGGTTTTCTTATTGAATTGGTTGTAGACTGTAAATGGATTTCTATTATAGCACGGTATATACAAAGCAAGAAACATCCATTATTTCGTGACGTTCGAGGTCAGATGTAGCAATTCTGTAAGTAGGAACCATTCGATCGCGAAATTACATTTTCTCAGATATATCCGTGAAAAATGATGCATTTCAAAAAAAAACTTTTGAAATTCGGATAGTTTTAATGTCAATATTTTGATCTGATTCAAAGAATATTAATATTTAATAATGTTACTATACCATTTTTAAGGAATAATATATTATTCTAGATAACAATGCTTACAACAAGTTTTGTACGTAAAGATGTCTACAAAAATATTAAGACAAATACACTGTTTTTCTATTATTGTAAATGTATAAATTACACGTTCTTATTAATGTAAATATAAGAATTGCATTCTCATTTAAATAATTATACATTTGTTTGCTACATTGAAGTAGCTTGAAGTTGAATAAATAGCCATAACGATAATATCTTTCCCAAATTTTTTGCCAAAACCAAAATTTATGATGTACTCATCGCTTAAGTTATAGTCATAGGGATATAACTATTCTTGTGGCTATCCATAACCATAGCAAAGTGCCATTTGAGGAACAATCTAACTTTTGTCTAAATGGCTCTCTTGGATTAATGGTGGAGAATTGGATGACAAAGGACAATAAAACGTTTGAAGTGTTAAAATAAATGCAGTTCCAACTTTTGTTATTTTTTTTTACTTAAGAACACAACGTATTTTAGAAAGACGTATTTTAGAATCTAAAAGAAATAAAAAGAAAAATTGGTTTAACTGACAATACACATTAGACAACGATCTGCTTATCCTCGTTTTGTTTAGAAACATTTTGAACAATGTTTATTCTAATTAATTTTGTAACAATATTTTCCAGCATTGCAAAATTACAAATGAAGAATAATAATTATGTAAGAATAATATTAATTGTCATAGTTTTAAAGTAAATTTATTTGAATCTTTTATATACATATCTACTGAAATATGTATGTAAAAGATTCAAATAAATATACTTTAAAACTACGACAATAAATATTATTCTTACATAATTATTATTCTTCATTTATGTTTGTATGTTTTGTTTATTGTTTTGGACTGCCAAAACAATAAACAAAACTTCATGACGAATAAACATTTTTACTAAAACTCACGTCAAGTCATATAATAATGCCGCCATTTTATTTTATAACACAGATATTTATTACATTGCATTGGTTGAGATATAAATGTAAAATATTTCATTAATGCTATTTATTTATGCTATATGCTTTACAAATACTAATAATTTTAAAAAATAATGTTAGAGTTAAAGACATGTACTTAGTAATTGTTGATTATTCAATATAAAATAATATGAATATAAACTTACAAATTAATTTTATTTTTAGTCGAAAAAAAAAAAAGAATATTATGTAGAATTTTGTATACATGCTATTTCGATAATACGACACCATGATTGCAAATCTGCCACACTGTGTTGTCCAAACAAATGTTTTTTATTTGTAATGACAACAATGATGTAAAATGAAACAAGTATTTATATATTATATAAATATAATATATATAAATTGAAATTGTCTCTCTCCCTCTGAAATTGTCTGTTCTCTGATATTTTTGTTTTCCTCTGAAAATTTTTCACATATTTTTCACAATTTCAAAGGTTGAAAATTTTTCACAATTTTAGACGTTGCATTGTAAGCCAAAATTATACTAGTTATTTTTTTGATAATAACTTCTCTAAGTTGTCTTTAATGAATGAGCATATATGAGTATTAATGTATATTTGACCTACTAAGTACAATATATTTATAACATTATTTAGAAGAGATAACAAAAATGGAGAAATATTTTACATTTTCAATATATATAGATCTCCCTTCTAATTTTTTTTATACTTTGAAAAAAAATATGTTTGTGATTTGAATATTACAAATAAGTGTAACTTTAAATTAAAAATTTAAATATGTAACGCAATATTATATATAATTTTTATTGTCTTAAAAAAAAACCTTTAAAAACAATAAGAAAATATATAATATTGCGTCGGGGACCGTTGTGCCTATGTGGACGATGGTGTCTATTTTACTAATATTTCCGAAGCCATTAGCTTGGGGACTTCTATACGATTTGATATCGTTATTTTCTTCCTATCGTTTGCCTTGTTAATTTACTTGCATTTCATTTTGTTCCTTTATTTAGTGATACCCCGACGTAACGACTTATAGTATATTTTTATTATTTATAAGCAAACAAAGCTAAGAATCTTCTCGACGGACGAAACGACGGAGCTTACGATGAAAATGAACTGCAATTAAATCCATCCGCGCGTTTGGATACAATAGCGTGGACAAACACACAGATACACAGGAAAATTAATAAATTTATTAAAAATTTAATCAATTTATTTTTTTGTAAGCTGTAAAACTGTGAAATAAACATAAGTTTTTAATGTCTAACCATTTGGATTTTGGAGGTTAAAAGCAAAATTAATATGTTTTGAATTTGATAGCGAGTTATTCTTGTTGCAGTTATTTAGGATTCCACATAGTCATTTTTCAGCCACACAGTCTTTTCATATGGGTCGATGAATTAACACAAATATTGGAATGTGAACGAAAATAACAATATGCGCGTGTTAGATATTTTAAGATTCTATAATTAAAAACCACTGAATTAATATAGTATAAATTATTTAATCGAGCTACTTCATACTATTAATATGATAATATATTTCAATGCATTATTTGGATAAGTTTAAAGAAAAGAAAGAGCTAAACAAATATATCATTTAATATAACAAAATGACTCTCGGTACATGAATATAATAAATACAGTAATATAATCATTACTGTGTAATTATTTAGACACAATTACCAATAAATCAATACGATGATATACCCATAATAGTTATTAAAATATTATAAACAATGTAAGTATAAGAATCACTTATCTTGCCAGTTGTCCAATACAGATTGTCTTTAATAGAGCCTCTATTAAGCCATATTTATAACATAACATCGACAGAAGCGCCAACGGCAGCTTCTGGAGATAAGTCATATTCACAACTTTAAACATCATTAAATATATCATAATAACAATATAATAGTACATAACCATTTTAAATGCCTAAGCATATTTATAACAATCTTATATCTTTCACACATTTATGGCTTACCTAATAAGATATGTAAATACAATATATTTAATATCTTAAGGCTACTTCCGATAGCTCGTCAAATCAATATCTTTTACTACTTTTATAACATACCAGTAATAACAATGATATATAGATCTTAATTCGTAAATCTAATTGTAACAACAATATTTATTGTTAATGTTATTATGTAGGTAAATAAATAATTACATATTTATATTACCTACAAACCAAATTACTATATAATAACAATTTTCTATGTAGCAATACTACAATAATATAACTCGCGCGTGTGAATGAGATCACTGAACATGTGTTAAAATGAAATTTATTCTCACGACTCCATTCCATTATCCTACTAAAGTCGTCATGTAATCGAACGTTAAATCTATATACTCACAATAATATTTTTTTATCTTATACGTAATTTTATAGATTACAAAGGACGTATCTTTGTTTTAACAACAAATGGGCTTGAGGGCCTATTGGTGGAAAGTCATCATCGAATTACAGCCTGGGTAACAATAAAGTACTTTAAAATGTGAATTATCTATATTTAAAGGTACAGATGATAAAAATTGGATCCAAATATATGGAATTATCTTTTATATCTTAGCAATACTCAAAAATAAAGCTATAAATCTTGTAAACTTTAAATGCTACAATAACATAAACCTCTATCGTTAAGGTTTTGTAACACGGCTCGCCCCAAGTTCACAGTAGGTATAAGAAAATTGCTCATATATAATAACAAAGTAGATAAACGGGCCTTAAAGGCAACGTTTGCAAAAATATATGGCTCGGTATAATGTAATCTTATAAAATATAAGTCTTTGAACAATATATTTTCTTTGTACATCGAAGAGCTTTTGCCATTGTTGTATTATACTGCTATCCAGAAAACTACATAATCATAACATTTACACCCTTTATTGTACTACAGTGAATATAATAACAAAAAATGTATAAATCCGGAATAGTCATAAAAAAATAGAATTAAAAAATCATGTTAATATAGTTGTACGAGTAAAAGGTTTTTTTTTTTAAATAATATCACTTTATTTCTACCTTGCAAAAGTTTATTCTAATTTTAGATAATTTTATTTTTCATTAAGTTTAGGAAACATTCTTTCTATCAAAATCCTTGATTCGTTACGATCAGGTTTCCGCGCTGATGATAGCACAATTATAAATTGTTAGAGAAATCAAATAAGACAAATAAATCCAGTGAGTGCCCATCCTTGTAACTTTAGTTACCAATTAGTTTTCTTTATTTCTTAGGAGACGTCAGCAGAGTATTTGCGCTAAGCAAGTTTTTTGAAGTGTATTATATGCACTTCAAAGGGGTTCTTTTCAAGGGTCCCTCTACGTGAGATTATTTTTTTTTAACGTGATTTTATGTTCTATATTTTTCTCTATAATCATAAGCTCCATATGTTCGTACTAAATTTTCAACACCACCTATATACCAAGATTTTGAAACTTTGTACTTATGTCCAAGATTTATATAAATATAGAATGAAAAATAAACCGATACGGGCAGAGATTCGACCCCGCGACTACTGGGAAACCGTCCCGTCGCTCTACCAACTGAGCTACCGTATCGCGATACGGTACGGTAAATGCGACGCTTGAGTAAATGCTAGTCTGACCCGCAAATTTTAGCATTGAACTTATGCTCAGAGTTACTGAACTCTGAGCATATTTATGGCGTCTGAGGGTCGACTTTTTAAGTACTTTTTATAAAATACAGAGTAAAAAGTAAAAGAGGGAGCAAACTTTTTTTTGTTTGGGTTTTTTTGTGTTGTTTATCAAGATTTGTAAAAAGTTGTAGAATAAATGTTGTTGGGATTGATGTAGAAATGCTACCTGCAAGAGATGGCCAATTAATTAAAAATAACACTGTATAGCGTTATACCCTTATCTTACCCTACTCGAAATTTATTATTTTACTTGCAAACCAAATTACATTTAGTAAACTTATTCTTATTATCCATTAATGACTAAGCTGGTGTGAGTTATTTAAATTCTAATGAACTAAGTAACACTTTGTAGAACGACCACTTTCATCACTTTCTCGTATAATAGATATTTTATACAATACATTTCATATTGAAAATCTAAAACTAAAAAGAAAAACTTTTATTTTGCGAACCCCTTGAGACCTAATTACTAATACGTTGCTAACATTAAACTAATGCACTATTTGGGAGAAAGTCTTGTTTACATCGTCATACATTATCTGATACCATTTACTTGAAATATAAAAAAGAAGTATTATTAGTAAGTATTAGATAGTAAAATTGTTGTAGTAATCATTCCTTTTTTTACTCTCAATCTAGGATATTCTTGTCACTTTAATTAAATTTCTGTTGAGTAATGGCCTGGCCTATGAAAAACTTTATTTAAACGTTTCAGTAATATGTTAAGTAAAGCTAAGTTACTGCTTTTGAATTCTCTCGCCCTGAAGAGGTTATAAATTTGTTGTCTACTTTTGTGAATTTTTCGGTCACTTATTCATTAATCGATTTTTCAAGTTGCAAATTTTAGAAGATAATATGAATTTAAATTTAGAATATATTAACATGAAGAAGTTTTAACATTGTTGAAAAAGGATTTTTATTATGTTCATTTAGTTATTTTATTACTTTTACTTTTTAGTTTTACTATTTCTAACCCGATACCTTACAACCTACCTTTTTTATATATTTCAATGTACAAGCAAAAACACATACATACAGTTCAAATATATTATATATAATTTTAGTGTCACCATGTGTGTCACTATGAACTTCTAAAGATGCCGAATACACCGAATACCGAACACTTACCAAATATTCGGCGCATCTCTAATTATTATTATATATCTGTACCAAAGTTTAGGTAATGGTAGTAGAAAATCAGTCACAGACGTCGCCATGTTATTTTACAAATTGTTCTATGTAAAAAAAAAGCGGTAGTGTGTTCTTAGGTTCATTTAGTACAACATAGAAAAAAGAAAAATAATTTTAAAAAGCATAAAAAAAAAACTTCCGATACTAAAAGACGTCTAAAAAGGATAATAATACTTTTATGTATTTATTGAAGTCGTTAAGTCGGGGGACCTTTGTGCGTACGTTGATGATAGTGTCCATTTTACAAAATTGTCTTTCACTATATGATAATTTCAAAATATTGTTATTTCGTTATTTGCCTTGATAAATTTACTTGCATTTTGAATTCTTCCTTTCCTTAGCGGTCGGGGGTTCTTTAATTTTTTTTTCTAATATTGTTACTTCTTAAATAGTTTACTACAATGTAATATGTATATCAAAAACCTTAGCAACCACACCAACGCGTGGCGGGGTCTGCTAGTATCCCATAATAAAGTTTTTAATTCACTTGTGAAACATCAACACACTTTTTAATTTTGTTTATAAAATATACTTATTTTATAATAAATTTCATTTTATAGCTATAATCAACAATAACCATATGAATTTGCGGTTTTTGTAATTAAATTAATTATTATGCAGGGAGTAGCAAATGGTGAAATATACTGTCATATAATCTTAGTTTATAATTAACATAAGTATTTTTATTTTTGCTTAAATATTTTTTAATTATGTGTTTGAAAAGCACAGATATTACAAAACGTTAATACATTTTGAAATTAAGAAAAACAAATTGTATATTTACTTAATGTCCTCACGTTGTGTGTTCTTAAAAAAAAAAGTTCGCCTACCCCATTTTCTTCTAGAATTCCACAAATATCGGTTTCACGAACCCAAATCAATTTGATGCCTTCCATACTGTTTACAAATATCTAATTTTATCCTCTTCACGCTTTAAAAAATAAATAATATTTCATGAATTGTTATTATCTAATATCAAACAATTGTCTCCGATTAATAAAAATAACTATGTGTTTGCGTCGTGCAATTAAAAAAATTCAATTATAAAATACGGCCGTTATATCATAATGTAGAAGGAATGTCACCACCACCATCGTCCCGATAAAGACGATCACATAAAGAATGCTTAATTCACCACCTATTAGTAGCTCAATTGGTAGAGCGAGGGGACGGTTTCCCAGAGGTCGCGGTTTCCCTGCTCGTATCGGTTTATTTTACGTGCTATATTTTTATAAATTTAAATAAATTTAACATGACTATTCATGTTTATAGATATTTTTAAACTTTTATCAATTGTTATAATATACATAATTGAATTACAAAATAACAAACGTTTTTATTTACAATGCTTTATTTTCAATATACTGTATATTTTAGAAAGAAAATATGGTTGAGATACAGATGAAAACCTATTTCCATAAGGTCAGGTGGTAAAATTTGAGATTTGAAATTAACTATTTCAATAAATATTTTTTATTGAAGTTTTTTTCAAATTTGTTTTTTTTGGATCCTCGGCTTACCGGAACCGAACCATACCGGATTCACGTTCATGCAGTGCAACTATATTGAGGTCGTCATATTTTAATGCGATATACATATTTAACTTTTGGGTATACTATAAAAAATAATAAACAGGCTGTGAATTACTTTGATTCAAAATGTCCTTGTTGTGGTTCTTAAATACGTTTTTGGAAACCTTTAACAGCTTAGACGAAACATTCAGAAAAGTTTAAACTATTAAACAAAACAAATATTAATTTCCAAATTTAGTTAGGTAAGGAGAGGAGTGTGGAGGGAGAAGGTGAGCGTTTTTCCGCACAATAAAGGGGCCCCTTAAACCTACTCCTGGGTCGCAAGTCCCAGGCACTGCTTGCACTCCTTTCCTTGCAACGCGATGGGCCCGGCACCCGCACGGTGAATCCATGGAATGCTAAGAAGCTTTGTCTTAAATTTCTTAATTTAGAATTTCGAAATCAAAAATATGTAGCCTTTTTAGACACTTTAAATTTATTTTAATAGTAGTTCTACAATAAATATATAACTTCATAAGCATGACCAACTATCTCAAATTTTTATAGCTATAAATAATCCCAGGTCTATGCTGAATACATCTAAAGATCTCAAACCAGAGGAAACTTTTACAATAAAAAACTGTTCCGATATAAACTTACTTATGAAACTTTCAGTGACATAGTTTGTATATTAAGAAACGAAATTTTTGGGGTCATTAAAATTTTTAATAAGAAATTGCTTTGAAGTCTTAGTATTTCGCAAGATTTAATAAAGGAATGTAGAAATCTCGATGATCTTCTATGTTGGCGTTTTTAAGATTGTTTTAGAATTATTTTAAAAACTACCAAAACATGCCATCATCTCTACTATAACCGTAGTGAAAAATGTGTTATTGTAAAAAAGTAAAAAGAGTAAATAAGTAAGAAAAGTTTAGGTAAAAAGAGGCATTAAATATTTACATCAAATTTCATGACGGTTACCCGTCCATAAGCGGTGATAAAGCAAAATAATAAGAATAAAAATGTGCTCAAAAGCGGGTATTTTAAATTAGCTAGGATGCAAAAAAGAGCAAGACTTATAATGCTTATTTGTTACACCAACACAATCTGCACAAAATGTAAGTGTAGCGGCATTATTATTTTGAAGTATAATAATATTTGTTTATTTAGTTTCATGACTAATCTTGATTTTTGATTCGTTTCAAAATAAAATTATTTATAAAATTATTGTTTTAATATAATAAATAATAAAAATAATAAACTATTTTGTAAATAATTTATAATTTATACATGATTATTTTTTTTCATATATTAAAATCTTATGTTTATATTTTCAATTATATATTTTTCCTTTATATTTAAAAAAAAAATCTAAATAAAGCTAGTATTCTGAACAGTATTATTTTATTTCGTAAGTGAATACAATACTTCACTTACAAAAGATTACTACACTCGGAGAATTTTTTTTCTTAGTTATAAGCCTTCCTTTATAGTATATATTTTTGTAATATCATTTTTTTTACCTTTTAATTTATCAGCGCTAAGTATTGTGATATGTTTAACGGTATAACTAAATTATCTCTTGTTTACCTTAGGAAGCCATCACGTAAATTTTGCATATATAATTTTTTGGAAACTGGGTGTTTCGAATCTCTAAATAAGTCAAGTTATTTTTTAGTTTACTTCCAATGATTCCAGTTTTTATTCATATATTCACAATTTAAAAATATTATTTTCTTTCGTTTATCGTAAAAACAAATTAATAAGAATATTTTAAAGAACAAGTTAGAAGGGAATAGTGAATATTTTATAATAGGTGTCAATCTATACATATAATAAAATTGTCACTGATCCATTTTTAAACGGGGCCTTTATAAGAGCAGGAGAACCCAAAACAATGGTTTTTTAGTTTGTCTGTATGTCTGTATGTATGTATGTCTATATGTCTGTATATCTCTATGTCTGTATGTCTGTATGTTAATCTAATCTTAGAAACGGCTTAACTTGGAATACGGTTTTCAGAAATATAATATTATCACAGTCTTCACTTAGCATTTAGTGTTTATTTCATCTAAATCGGTTAAGAAATAAAAACGTTATGTCAATTTATGTCAATCACGTAATTGGTACCATGCAAATCTTATTCTGCACATGTAAAAAATCTGTAGAGATGTAGTCTTTGTACATTGAAAATATTTAAAAAAAATATACTAGGATGTGAAGTGATAACAAATAGAATCCATTTTCAGCGTTTTTTAAAATCTTTGTCTGTTTATCTGTTGGTATTTTAGTTGTGCACACATCACGAAAAAAAAAATGTGTGTGTCAGCTCCGACGCACGACTGGAGTTTACTCCTTAAGCATAATTGTCTAAACAGACGGAAAAAAAATTAAAAAAGATTGATACCTTATAAAATATTATCTACACCCCTTTCTGCCATAGTTTCTTTCGAAATACTTGCATTTCACTTTAGCCAAATATAATGATAAAGATTATAACTTCACAATAACAATGTTAATTATTGATAAATATAACAAAAACAGCAACATAAGTAAATTGACACTGATAGAAATATACAAGCTCAATAACATATAGATCGCTTTGCAGCATATACATTACTCTATACACACATTAATTGTTTTCATTGATTTTATCAACATTCATGAGCATATTCGCTTTTATTAATACGATGAATATGTATGGTTCTGACTATGTTGTTAAGGCATCTTTTAATATTGATATTTTTTTATCAGTAATCATTAGCATATTAGCTTATACTAAAAATTTAATAACATAAAAATTAAAAATGTATCGTTCTTTACATGGAAATATAAGTCTTTACTTACATTACAAATAATAAATATTTTAGGTTTTAATTAATTATTTTCATTATTATTTTTTGTATTATGTTAAATTGCTTAGTAGTTCTTTATTATTTATTTCATATTGGAGTTTGTTCCCTTAGAATCAATTTACAAATAAGACAGTTTAAATGAAAAAAAAAAACGTGCGACACTTGTTGTCTGCCGCGGTAAAGCTATTGCATAGCATTTTTATCAACTATTGCAATTATAATTATTTATGTAGTATTTTTTTTATTGATGTTAATTCAAGTTTTTAAGCTATTGCATAGCTTCTATCGCGGGCCTTGAGTATGGAGACCGAATCCAGAAATTCCATAACGAAAATAACCTAACACACCAGTATTGTGTACTTATAATTTAAAAATAGCATAAGCGCCAAGTTGATAATATGTATTATGTTTGTATTATCTGTATTGTATTGTATTTGTATTATCTTTATTGAATAATAATTAATGTTTATTTTAAAATAAATGTTTTACTGGTACAAATGAATTTCTTTCAAAAAGCCTTTTCATTTTAATGACTTTCTGTTATGGTTTTACAAAAGTCCAGAGTACAAGAATTTAACAATCGTAACTGAACTTTATTTAACTTATTTAACTGATTATATTTTAAATAGGAATAGAATAATTTCATAATATATAATCATGTCATAATAGGAATAGGTCTATAAAATATCGATGTATCGATATATCAATATTATTACTTAGAAATATCGATATTTATTACAAATTCATTATCATCATCATTTCTCTTATCGTAGCGGTAAAAGCTAATTCATTCACACTAAATCATTCAATATCTAGTTTTATAGAAATAGTACATTGCCAAAATATATATTCTTTAATCATTTTTACCATTTTATGGTATGTATTTTAAAAAAGTTGATACAAGAAGTGTTTCATCGAATTTATGCGGGAAAAATATAAAAGCAACGGTAATACAACTAATTTAGCAACTCACTTAAAAAATAAATACCATCTTGCATGTCTAACATGACTTGCAATAATTATTTTAAATAAAGCCAATATGTCGAAATAACCATAATATTTTGAAATTCCAAACCCCAATATTGATGTATTTGAAAATGTCGATATATCAAGCTTTACTGCGGCAATCTCCGAGTGCCACACTTATTTTTTTTGCGTTTATATTAATTGAAGTTGGATGTTGTGACCGATAAGAAAACAATTTTTTCTGTTATTAAAAAAAATACTATTTGAAGTTGTCATTCCTATGTACTGTCATAAAAAGGTTAAGATTATCATTAGCTAAAAATATTTTCAACCTTAAATCTCACGAATAAGTCTAATTACGTTTGTTAAACTATTAAGCAATAAAGTATATAATACAAGTATCAACAAGGCGCTTAAGCTATTTTTAAATGATATGTACGCAATACTCGGCCGAGCTACATAGTAGGCGGAGTGGGGGTTTTAGGTTTTTTTGTTACGAAATTTCTTGATTCGGTCGCTGCACTCCAATCCCACGATATAAGCTATGCAATAACTTAAAAATATTTGAAATAAATATCGACCACGATACCTGAATTTCAATATCAAAGTATCGATATATCGTACAAAAATGTATTAGTAATAAATATCGATATTTCTTAGTAATAATATCGATATTTCCATACATATTTTATCAACAGTCCTATTTAAAATGAGAAGTTTAACTGCTTTGTAATATCATAAAAAGGTTCATAATATCGGCTAAAACTATTTTCAATCTTATTTCTGTGAATAAAGAACAATTACGATTGTTAAGTACTTGTACTTAGGGTCTTTTGTAACACAATAACAGCAAGTTATTAAAATTAAAGGCCTTGATGAAAAAAGTATATTTGTACAAGTATTATGCAGGATTACGCATGCGCAGTAACGCTGATACAACCTATGCCCCCTAGAGGCGAGTTGGTGAACTAAAGAGACAAGCGTGATATTTCAAATCATTAAAAGTTCTGCTATTCATCGATAGATGGCAAAACTAGTTGCGCACGATAGGTTGCGCACCAAAAACGTAACGAGGTCATCGTTCAGTGGATTTTACTCCTCATATTTTTCTCATACCGGGCGCCTTATATACAAAAATCGATTCTTAAGGAGTAAACTCCAAAAATATTTTCAAAAATTCATACAGGGGGACCTTTATATAAGCAGGAAAATTCAAAACGATGTTTTTTCATTTTGTCTGTTCGTCTGTATGTTTGTGCACGCCAATCTCAGAAACGGATTAATCGATTTGGATTCAGTTTTTGGGAATATATTGTCATGGGAATTACTTTATATTATGTTTTTTATATTTTGTTTTTTTTTTAACAATCGATTAACAAATACAGAAAGAAGTTAATAATCTCTTTTTGCTGCTTATCAGGTTTATAGTTTTTACATGCATTGGTAAGTACAAAGGGAACGTTTTATCAAAATCTAAATCTACGAGTACGAAGTCGCAGGCACAGTTTGAAATAAGATTACTAAAGAAGATTAAATTACTTTGAGTCTGAAACTACCAAGATTTATTGCATAACGCTCACAGAAACAAGAAAAGCTGAATAATGGTAATTATTCTGATTCTTTAAAATATTTTTTGACATTATTATAACTGTATTGAAATTTTAATAAAATTAAGAATAAAAAATCAATGGCTCAATCTGTCCATCTCTAGAAGTCTCTGTCAAGAAAGCTTCCATGACACTACCCGCCTCGATAATTGGCTGTATAGCCATAGCCAGATATATATCATATATATGTTTAGATATTTTCAAATAAGAAATGTTTGTAATTATAATAATTCTAAGTAATTGTTGCAAAATAATAGTTGTTTTAATAAAAATAATAATTGATTAAAATTAAATAATAACGTAATATTAAATAAATGTGTATATCTTATTCTAGTTACGACATGAAACTAAATCCTAATTACAACGTCCGGATAGTAAAATTGCACTATAACTTGGTTTCTAAGTTACGCAGATCGTGGCTCTAGGAGATAGTACTGAGAGTGGTATAAATTATGATGCTCTAAATATAGCTTGAACTAAACCAACATGCTTATAATAATCTTAATATTTAAATATCAAGTAGAAAGTTCTAAAAAAATATATTAATTCTATTAAAAAAAAAAAGAAATATATTTCGTTATATAATACTTTTAACCAAAATATAAGAAAATAAAATGATCTGCGCAAGGCAATTGCAGAATGCACTTCTCAAGTAAACACGTACAGTTATGACAAATGGAACCGTCGCCTCAGATCTTACAAGAAGGTTGATAGATGATTCTTGTGTTATCAAAGCATGTTAACGTTTTTTCTTCGACTCCTTTTATAATGATTGGTAAGATGTTTCCAGGAGATTTTCCACTATAAAATCTAATATTGCATTAATTATTAAAAAATAGGTATATCTAATAAACAACAATTTTTATTATTATTATTATTATTATTATTTAAGGACTTAACATTAATAATAATAGTTTTAATATTAATAATATTAACAAATGATATTAATAAAATAATATTTGTATAACTACCATTACTTCTTATAAAGTGATATTTTGATGTGTACAAATAAAAACTACAGATTGATCTAAATGTGCGAGATACTGACTAAGAAATGAACTACGAAATATGGCAAAAGCCCGAAACAAAATAATATGGCATGGCATGACATTTTTTAAGGTACCCCAAAAAAAGCACCTACTCCCTCAAAGACCGAAAGGGTGCATCCTCTGATACGGAATGAGACCGTGGTCGGATGTGATAACTTTAAATCAAGTGACTCGCAAGCTCGTTGGCCCTCCTTTGAAAAAACATGATAATAATTCAATAATCAATTATTAATAAATGTGTAATTGAAAACAGTTTGTTCAAATATTCTTTCTTTTTTTTTCCTTTTTTAGGTTTGTTACACGTCACAATTTTTTTCTAAAACGCAAAAATGGAAGTATATATCATAGAAATACTTTGAACACAACAAAAAACCAAAACCACTAGTCTCTAAACATATAAATATATAAAATATATAACGTGCGACAGTGTACATCGAGTCTCTCGTGAATTTAGAGACAAAGATTCATTTACTGTGCAGTTTGCTTGCAGTGCGGATTTTAAACTCATATTCTGTCTTGTTTGGAAAATATTGGATACAATAACTCCAAGCACAATAAATATTTAGGATGTGCGTAAAAACTAAATCATGAGTATCATATTCTCATATTAATAATTAATATTGCATAAGACATAAATATATAAGATACATAATATTATTACATTTTATATAAAATAACTTATAATAACGCTCTTAGAAATCTATGATTTCAGGTCAGAATTATAACAAAAACGAGAAGTAGGTATTTGTATATCTCTATTTTATAAGCGAGCAAGAAAGATATAGATACGATACTCTCATAATAGTGAAGTGTGAAACTCTTTTCTCTTAGATTTTTCCAACTGTTACTAGTAAAATCTTTTTAATATCATTCATTTTGGAAACGATTAGGTTTTTGTAAAATTTTCCAACAACCGCTACGTTGTGAGAGACGGTCAAATTACATATTCCAAGTTGTCGCTGAACATGTTAAGAATGAAGTTAAAAAAAACTTATAACGCATTCGAAACTCTGCGATGTGTCAAAATCAAACTTGAATTAAATATTTAAATAATAACATTTAAATCGAGTGATTTTATTAGTACCCAAAATGATGTTGATAGCTACCCAACGCCATTTACTGGAATTAACCGGATTTAGACATCATAAACTAAAACCTACCAAGTGCGAGTCGAACTTGCCCATGAAAGGGTCCATAGTATCTATACATGACGTCAAAAAATCACGTTTACTCTACGGTAGTCCCCTTATTATATTTAATTTTATTATGTACATATTTTTTTATTTTATTATTATTTGACTCAATACGAAAATAAAATTCCAAAAACCACGTCCGTCCATTAGATGAAAACTTTGGATTCTCATAACGTAACAACTAAGTCTCAATAAAAAAAATAACTAATCGTGTACTTGCTTATTCTTCATGTATCTAAAAGTACAAATAAAAAAATTCAGAAGGTCACTTTTTACAATGAACTTTTTATGTGATGTTTAATAAATACAAATAATAATCTGTAAGCGTAGTGAACGGTTTATCGTAAAACAGTAATTGAATGAAAAATGTATCATACAAATGAATGGATAGCACACATATAGGATTCAATACCGTAAGCTATTTGAATATCGTCTTGTCCCTTCACTTATTTAACTACCATGCTACTTAGTCGCTTAGGAAAAAATTACATCCTATATAAAATCGGCCTTATCGGGACAGACACGACATTTGTTTGGTTTTTTACAAAAATCCTTACCAATATATGCAATCTAGCAATATGCTATGTTGAATATTTTATATATTTTATAAGGTATTTTAAAAATAACACAAACTGGAATAAAGTTAAATAGAGATCAAGCAGAAGCGCAGGTGTTAACATCCTTTTTCTAGATCTCCTCGTGGCGTCTAAGTTTTATTACAATTATAACAAATTGTAAATTGTTTTTCTTTTAAAAAAATCATTCTATTTAAAAGCACTTGGCAACATTTTGTGAGAACCATTTATTATTAGTGTTGTATTGAAAATTTTAAAGAGTTAAACCAAGAGGTCATACGGCATAGGACTTCAATTATAATGCACATTTTTATATATATAGCAGATACATAGTTATTTTATATTAAATATTTCGTTTTTTTAAATTGAAACTAGACATCTATCTTTTCACAGATATAGTAAATTATATTTAAATATAGAAGATATCCAAATCTATAGACTAATCATATAAAACAAACATGGTTCAAATAATTTATTATTATTCTTTCTCCTTGTTTTATTATTTTTAAAAGCTAATTATAATTATACCGCTTGTGTGTTGATGGTGTTTGTAGATTTAACTCTTATATTTAAGATTCTGATGTACATGCTGAGATATTTTCAAAATAATACAGAGTTATTATAATTATTATAATTATATATAATATTATAATATTATAATTATATATATATTATTTCTTGTACATATTATTTATGATATGGTTAACTTATTTAATAATATAACGAGGGTGAAGAAACAAACCCATTTGAGGCTCTTACAAATAATTTTGTGAATTTGGAATACACAGGATATTTTGGGCCTTGAACAGGGTTTAAGATTTACGTATACTTTGAATACAATTGTGAGAAACGTGGTCTGCATGTAAAAATTCAGTTTCCATTTTTTTAAGTAAATTTCACTTCAATTTGGCTGCTACGATGCCACAGACAGACACACAGATACAGATGTTAAAAATACAATTTCTCTCGTTTTTGCGTCTATGGTTAAAAATAATAAAAATATTCCCATTATATTATATCACCAGAATGTGCTCATCGTAAAATCTTATTTAAATACAGCTAGTATTGAATTATTCAAATAACTTTATACTAAAATAGATAAATCTTTTCTATTTTACAATCCATTTTGTTCACGTCAAACACGGATTAAAGTTTTCTTTACAGCTATAATATTTTGAACCCACGTCTATGGTTTGAGTTGAATTCCTATAAAATATTGCTGTTCTTATAAGTTCTTTTTATAAATAAAAAAAAACAGAACACTTACCTCGATAGGTTTTCTACTAATTTATGCAACTATTTTATCATAAATATTTAAATTATAAATATTTCAAAAGGATATCATATTAAAATCCTAAACATCTTCAGTCTTATCGTTCTGGCGTCCCTGTCTAATTAGAAATCACAAGGGTCATTGCGCTGCAGTGCTACTAGGGCTTCCAATCCCGCAGCTTGCATCCAATCTCGGTATTTGCGGAACTACAAATTTTCGATCCCGCGGGATCTCGGTATTTACGGGATCCCGCATATTAAAAATATTTATACTTATGTAAGGCAAACAAAAAAAATAATTAATCAACTAACACCATATTTAATTAGGCATTAGGTACTATTAGTATGAGATTATTAAAAATCAATAATAAATACTGGAAAAACCAAAAAATCTATCCTTTAGAAAAGAAACAGAAAAATATTTAAAAAATCAAACAAAACCCATTTTTAACTCAAGGCCATGATAATTATTTAAATCTTTATAATTACTTAGTTCGGCCATTTGGTCAGCTTTCAATTGAAATTATTTGGGAAGGAAAAACAATATATCTAAAATGTCGCCTGCCATACTATTGCGTATTTTGGAGACAATATAGCCGGCACCAGAAAAGGCCCTTTCGGTTTCTTCGGGCTTTTCAGTCCCGCAAATCCCGCGGGATCCCGCACCCGTAATCCCGCATCATGCGGGATTGAAAATTGACGCGGGATTGGAAGCCCTAAGTGCTACTACATGGTTGCATGATTTTTGGAAAATTACATTTTAATAGCACTACATAATATATTACTTGTTTTAAAACTTTACTTGGTATTAGAGATTTTGTATATACCTACATACGTTCTTAACGACCTAACATTCTTAACATTTTAGAGAAAATAAAGCTTTTTTCTAAAATTACTATATCGATATAATAATTTTATTATTGTAAATAGATTATTATTAGTCATATAAATATAGATAATTATATACATTTTCAAAATTTCCTATTGTAAAACCTATTGCCATGAATATTACATAATGCTATATACAAGTTTGAAACAGTTTTTTAAGTGTTTATCTACCGCGTACTTCATGTCCAACGTTCATATTCAACGTTGCTTTTATTTATGTTATATATTGACCTTCTTGCTTGCGTCGAATTACACCAAAATTTTTACACCATAAATATTTAAAAGTTTTTAAAATTGCACCTTTATGTTAACCGCCCCGTTGGTCGAGTGGTTAGCGCAGACGCCTAAATTGTCACGGCGCAATGGGGCTCGGGTTCTATTCCCGGCAGAGACAGGCATTTATGTGATGAGCATAGATGTCTGTTTCTGGGTTTGGTCGTTTATTAAATATATTCTCAGTATTTATATGTGTATTTCTATGTATTTTTATCGTTGTCTAACACCCTTAACACAAGCAAATTATTTGCTTACTTAGGGGTTAGATCAATATGTGTAATTTGTCCTGATATTATTATTATGTTATATCTGCCTTCTAATCTCCTTGAAATACTTTTTAAACATTTGCTTCTATACATATATACAAACATTCTAACACTAAGCCAGGAATTGAGTATCGTCACCTCTCGTTGACGTTGACTTTATATAAATATATGTCTGACTTAAAACGTATCTTCCTAATATTTGTATGTAAGCAATTCATGATAATACTAAGTAAATAACTTATATTCTTAATATTAACTTTCCATTAACTTTTGCGTTTACTTAAAAATAACCCTGAAAAGAATCTCAAAAATATTTATTAACTTTATTTCATATTGTTTTATGTTAAAAGAAATGCAGTGAAATAATTTAATTTTAATCATAAAACACGTAAATTCTAAACTTAACACAAAAATCAGAAATGTCTCCACTGATAATAATAGTTTAATTAGAATAATATTCTTTAAAAATAGTTTTCAAAAAATTTCTATTATTTTAACCAATCGATAAATTTAATCAACAACCGAGAATCATCCATAAAAGTTCTCGCAAAGATGACGAAAATAACGACATGCCACTGCGACCCAAACTGTTACAGCGACCTCACTGAGAGATATTTTTTCATAAACATTGTCAGATATTCGGCCAACGTGTTTCTAAAATTATGACAAAAACATTTTATTATGAAGCTACAATTAAGGTAACATGTGCCCTCCAAAGAAAGTATTCAATTGTATTGCACATAATAATACTTAAACCAAATAAACAAATACTGATACGACCTTCCCAATAGATTATCTTCTTAGGGCTTAGCATACTGAGGTTCACGTACGAGTAAAGAGAGCTAAGCGCCTGCACCGGACTGATAGTTGTCCACTGTGTTGTGAGAGAGAGCGTTAATAGTAGGTATTCAAATTGTATAAATTGTTTGGTACGCTATTGGATTAATTTGTGAAAAGGCTCTGAATCTGAAACCGGTTTTTCTTTGGAATGGCATTTTGATATTAAATATATTAGAAATTCTTGAATTTTTTCTTTATAAAAATGGCACAAGCGGAATACACCGGACTTTCATAGTAGCAAAACGTTGTATGGTAATCAATAAATAAATCAATAAAAACGTAAATTGGATTGTGTGTACATACTGCAGTCATCAGTAATCCAGTTAGATTAAATACTTATGTTTCTTGTATTTGTAGTTTTGTGTTTAAATATATTGATATTTAAAAACAGTCATTACTTTCGTCCATGTATTTATACTTCACTAATAATATTGTATGTCTAACTTACCTAAGCAGTAAGTTGGTTGGTTCTTCACCATAATTTAAAAGAAACTGCTGTGTTTATTTTTAAATAATTATTTATAATTTCGTAATCGTAATCCCTTTTAAATATTCTCATAACTGTTATCAAAGCAAACATGTAAGGCTATAACTGCAAAAAATTTATTACAAATGAACGAAGCAGTGATTTTATAAATAAGTAATTAATACACGTTTTATTCTACAGTCAAATGAAATTTGCAATGCGAAAGCTAAAAACAATATTAAACTATAGACTGGTCTTATCTGAGAATTAAATATTATAAATTAAAAATTAAAAAACCCCCGATACAAAAAGACCTCTTAAAAATAATAAATATAATATTATTATTTACTTATTGAATTCGTTCCGTCGGGGAACCGTTTTACGTACGTTTACGACGGTGTCTATTTTACGAAGTTAATCATTGAGGACTTAGACTATACGATTCGATATCGTAATTTATTTATTTGCCTTGTTAACTTACTTGCATTTTAATTTCTTCCTTTTTTAAAGGGTATGATAATGGTAATATTCATTCAGGAATACAAAATTTTAAACAGATTCAGCCTCTACCGCTTCAATTCAATAACGTTTCCTAAATGACTTATACCAATACCTACATACAAAATTTAAATGAGTATCGAACATTTCATTTCTATCAGTAATAGTTTCATTTATCCGTCTGTGTAGCCGCGGACAAGATAGGTCTTGTAGCCGCGGACAATATAGGTCTTGTCCGCGGCTACACAGTCGGATAAATAATTTAATCAACAAAAATGATAGATAAGATTTAAATCATCCTCTATTAAAAACGATTGAAAATTAAAACGTCTTGAAAATTGCTAAATAAATTACCACCGAGTAGATCTTATATAAAAAAACTAGCTTTTTTACATATTTCACTTTTCTTTGTTATTGTAAAATATTGTTTGAAACTTTATTCTACTAAATAAAGTTTGAAATGAAATTTTAAAATAAACTTATAAAGATGTTACCTAAAAAAATTTAAATGTCATTATTTAATTATATTTATTTTTATCATTTTTTTAATCTGTATGTCTTTTAGTTTTGTTGGAGGAAATAATTTTTTAGGTAACATATTTTTTTTATGTATTTTCTAATTTCTGAATCTGAATTGATTTTATATATATTTTTTATACTTGTTGCTGTCGTTTGAAATATTATTTCCTTAATATTAGTAGGTACTTCTCTGTTTTTAATAAATGTTTAACTTCTTGCAACGAAATTTCGATTTAATTCTCTCTGTTATTGAAAATCTTTTTATTTATAAAGTCAATGTTCCTCGAGGAAAATAGTATCATACACAACAAAAAGTATTCATGATTGTGATTTATATCTTAGATAAGATTGAAAGATCCAAAACTAACATTTCGATGATGTTATTAATTTAATGAAATTGTCATATTTTAAATATATTAATTACATATTAAAGAAAATTTCGAATTTCTATTGACTATAGCACTGAGTGTTATATATATAGGTACGCATAGTACATCATCATCATCACCTGGCCATAAATATTGTTACAATTAAAAATAAAAAAATATTATATTTGAATTTGAAATCCGTCATTTTTATACAATTGTTCATTGTATTTTCTAATTTTGGCGCCAATACATTGTACAGTAATTTTCGATTATAAAATGGAGTGGGGTGATAAAGAGAACAGAATCGGTGTGATTGCATTACACAAAGTAGCCAAATGCAATTTTTAAAACTCTCCATATACTTGGTATTAGTCAAATGTTTGTGTACCGGACTATTAACAGGTACAATGAGACTTCCTCTGTTTGTGACAGAGAAAGATCTGGCCGTCCACGTAGTTTTCAAGGGTACGAAAAAGGTGGTCAAAGCAGAGGGAAAGAATTCGAAGAAATCCTGTCCGAAAGCAAAAGATCTTATCTCGGGAAATAAAGATAGCACCTAGAGCCATGTCGCGTATTTTAAGAGATCACTTAGGAATTGCAGCCTGTACGAGATACACTGGTCATTTCTTAACTGATAAATTAAAGATGAATAGGGTGGTAAAATCAAAAGAACTACTGAAGCCGTACGTAAAAGGAGGTCACAAAAAATTATATTTACGGATGAGAAAATTTTTACCATTGAGCAATATTTTAACAAACAAAATGACCGTGTTTATACTCAAAGCTCTAAAAAAGCTTCCCAATTAGTCGACAGAGTGCAACGTGGGTATTATCCGACTTCAGCGATGGTTTGGTGCGGTGTTAGCTATGACGGAGTGACACTGAGCCTTATTTTTATGAAAGAGGTATCAAAACATTGGCACACGTGTATCAAGATACCATTCTTGAGAAGGCAGTTAAGCCCCTTAATAACACCATGTTAAATAACCAAGTATGATCCTTCCAGCAAGACTCGGCGCCGGGTCATAAAGTGTTCATTGGAAGCGAACGTCTCAGACTTCATCAGAGCTAAAAACTGGCCGTCGTATAGTCCCGATCTTAATATGTTGGAATATGATTTATGTTTAGTTTGCTCTAAGCCTCATGATAATTTGGAGCCTCTAAAATAATCCATACAATTGGCAGTGAGGAATTTCCCCATGGAAAGTTAACTGGCCTCTACGTTTAAAGAACTGTATTGCAGCCAATGGACATCACTTCGAATATGCTTTTCATATTTTTAATTGTTTTATATTTGTATTAAACTAACCCACTATAAAAGTAATAAATATTGTTTTCAATTAAAAAAAAATGTTTTCTTTGTTACAATATTTATGGAAAGACTATATATTTACTCGTATAGGCCACAGATAAGTTATGAAAAACAAAACATTATCTAGTAATTAAAGTATAACGGAATCCTTTCTATTAATTGTAATTAAAATTGTTACATGGCTATGTATATAATTCTGAGTCTCTTTAAATATTACTCGCCATTAACATTGGGAGTATCACGTACCACAATTCCAAAGTGTTACAGTAATAACATTAACATAAAACCAAGGAATAATATTGTAGCGAACTTCGTTATATGAGATCAGACCCGGCTTTATAAGGTAACATAGATGAGTTTGTTTGAATATCATCTTTACTGTGTTACTTAATATGGATTATAAAGGATTATTTAGCAAACTTTCTGTCTATCTAAGCCAGAGAATGCCGGCAGAATATTAAGAAGCAACATATGAACTACTCAAACGTTGAATGTAACATTGCGATAAGTTCTGAGATTTTGAGGTTTGAAAGATTGAACAAATTACTTAGTTTCCTTCCTTTAAAAAAATAACAAGGATGATCTGCAATCCTCCTACTTGTGGGAGGATAAATAGCATTATTATAAATATTATTAGACAATCTTATTTTGAATATTGATAAGAAAAAAGTAATCACTTCTGAAATGAAACTATTATTACGAATTTAACTCGCATGTAATGAATTAAATTTTAAATCTTACCCGACGTTTCCGATGCTTTGCAGCGATCGTGTTCACTGTAAGACGAGATGGAGGTGTCTGTCAGTAAGTCAGTTAATTAGTCATCTACCTTCCGGTTTCTAAGCTTCGGGGCGTAAATATCAGGATTCACACAAAACGCACTAACAGTATCTTGAGGTCTCACAGTGCGGTCACAGACATGGGATTTTATATTTTTCAATAGTGAGGGATTTTATATTTTTTCAGGCTTTGGCAAATGTTTGTTTCAGAGAACAACACACCTCTGTGACGCTGAACACCTAGAGGGCGAGCTGCAGCATGTCAAGTATGTTTTGTTCAACAACCACCTGCCCGTACCTCGCCAGCGTCGCAGAAACCACATCAAGCCACCCACAGTTGAGCGTCAATCAGCCCTACTACCATATGTGAAAGGAGTTACTGACAGAATCGGCAACATCTTTTTTTAAGGTTTCTATAAGAACTATCTACTAACCCCAAAGGAAAGTAAGCCAATTCTTGAGACCTATCAAAAGTAATATTCCTTTACAATGTGCTGGAGTATATCAACTTGACTGTGATTGTGACTTGTCATAAATAGGTCAAACAAAGAGGAACATCGGTAAAAAAGTTAGGGAACACATCTCAGATATCAAGCATTGGCGTACATCGAAGTCAGCAGTGTGTGAACACACCATAGACAAGCCCAATCATTATATAAGATTTGAACCTAAATTCCTCGCTAAAGAATATTCCAAGAATGGTTCGTGAGGCTATTGAAATTAAAAAAACATCCTAACTTTAATAGAGAAGATGGCTGGGGATTATCTAATACCTGGGACCCACTTTTGAAAAATATAAAAAAATCCCATGTCTGTGACCGCACTGTAAGATTTCAAGATACTGTTAGTGCGTTTTGTGTGAATCCTGAACTGTACGCCCGGAAGCTTAGAAACCGTTTGAGGTAGATAAATAATTAACTGACTTACTGACATACACCTACATCTCGTCTTACCATGAACACAATTGCTGCAGAGCATTTGAAACGTCGGGTTAGATTTAAAATGTAAATTTAAAATTTAATTCAATATACGCGAGTTAAATCCGTAAAAATAAATTTATTTCAATATGTAGTACTCGTGAAAGCCTTAGAAAACACTTAATGACAAAGGAGAAGCTGGGCCAAAACAACTTTGTTTTTATTATAGTCTATTACATAGTATAGTCTATTCAAAAAAAAAATACATAAATCCCGTCTGGATTTATGTTTTTTTTTAATAGCATACATTTCCAATTCCTCTTAAGAGAACATAAAAAAAAAGAATTATTATTATTTTCAAGTTCTCTATGATGTTCTAATGATATAAACATTACATGACATTACAGTACAATTTTTCTATCTAACGTTGTTATTTATTTAATTTTATATATTATAATTATAATTGAATACACAACATTAAATCAAAAGCATTTGACCTATTTTACTTTTTAGAAGCCTTAGCCTGTTGCTTTTTGGGCATGTTATAATATTAGATCTTTTTCTTTGCCTTTTCTCTTTGCAGTTGCTATTCTCTTTAACTATTATTTATTCAAATTTTAAATAGTATGCTATGTTTCTTTATTCTTTTCTTGACCTAACTTTCTGTACAACGCTTTTGACTTTCTAGTAATTCATTTTAGTAATCCTCAGTAACATAAATATGTTTGAAGTTCTTTTTATTATTAATATCTTTTTCTTTCTCGTGTTTGTAGCGTCAATTATATTATCGCTAAAATATTAGACAATAGATACATTCATGAACGACTTTTGTTTTTTAAGCTTGGATCAGTAATTTTTCGTGCCATTCTAATTATTTGACGAATTCCACAAAAATAATAAAAACACAAATTGTCAATCAGAGTTATAGTTTTATTAATTAAATTATTTACAATTAATTAATGTTCGCAATTTAAATTCCCTGGTTGAGTGATTGAATGATTGAAGTAACTCAGTTGTATTATTCAATCACTATTTATTTTTTCGGTCTGTTACTACGAGTGAGTTGTGAAAAGCAAACTTTTGTCTTTATGACATTTTATAAACATGACATTATTTTAAGTTAAGTCATTCAAAATGTGAATAGAAAAGTACTTACTATAGCTTATGGTCAGTTATTTATGTTCAAGCTCTAGAAAATCTTAAAAGTATCATACAAGAAAATTAAAATGTTAGGTTTGTTTATATAAACATTTATATTATGAAATCACTTCAATTCTAGGACATGGTATATATTTTTCAAATTTACCGTTTTATTTCACATAAGAAATATTTTATTTATCCCAAAAACAATATACTCATATGTAATATACAACAAGAATAACGGTTTGTAATTTCCTTACTGTATATTCAATTAAAAATATTTTACCATGTACAACATAAAAAGGTTGCTAGTAAATAGTGATATCTCCATTAATTTTAAAGATATTATGTAATCATAATCAGAACAGGTATTACGATGTAAATTATTTACTGTTACCTGAGAATTGAATTGAAAAAAAAAATTTTTCTCTTGTTCCACATATTAATAATAATGCAGCTAAGTTAGGTCAGTTAAGAAATCGTAACGGTTCTTATTTGAAGCCTAAATCAATTTTAGTTTTTTTTTTCAAATCGCTAAACGAAAAACTACACTAAAACCTTCAATAAAATACTTATCTAACTTTCGATGCAGCTCAAGCTGAACTTCTCGTCATCTTTTACCAATTCATGTTAAAGATGCGTTGTTAATCTTCTAGGAACCTGTAGGTAAGATCAATAGTATATGTTTCTCAAAAAAAAATAGGAGAAAGTTTCCAAATTTAGTATTTCTAAATATAAATAATCTCAGTATAAAAAACCTAAAAGAGTTGTTAATATTTTCATATATATCTAGTTAATCCATATATATTTTATTTTAATTTTTGACTGAATACGGTCCCATCTTTTGTCGCCGCTTATTATTGCTGTTCATACTATTACTGCATTGTATTTTATTACTAGCTGTGCCTGCGACTTCGTTTAACGATTTTGATAAACGTTTTATGCTTACCCTTTGTGCTTACCAAACTGGTAAGCAGCAATGGTACGACAATAAAAGATTATAAATTTTTTTTTTTGTAACCTATTGTTAAAAAAAACAAAAACAAAATATAAAGTGAATCCCATGACAAGATATTCCCGAAAACTGAATCCAAATCGATTAATCTGTTTCTGAGATTAGCGTGCACAAACATGCAGGCATACAGACGAACAGACAAAATAAAAAACCTTTGTTTTGGGTTCTCTTGCTCTTATAAAGGCCCCCTTCGATGTTTTTTTTAAATATTTTCCATTTACAGAAATGGATCAGTGACAATTTTATTATGTGTATAGATTATATCCTTAGAACTAAATGAATTGTCCAATAAGATAATGTTTATTAATAAAACTTATTTCTTGTGCTAATGAAATTAAATTATATTTGTTTCGAAAAGTTTAAGTACAAATTAAAAAGGTAGAATATTTAACAGCTTAGCCGATATTTTCGGTTCAATAGTATATATATAATATAAAATAAACATAATATTTTGAGAATCATAGATTGTAATGTTTGACACCTAAAATATTTTTTTCTGTTTTGCTTATCTATTACACAAACCCCCTAAAAGAGGTCAAAGAACTATCTGAATTAACTGCAAATGAAAATAATAAAAAAACAACTAGAAAAGATTTATAATCTTTTGGTAATATAAAAAAATCAAAGACGTTAGCAACTTAGCTATCATCAAAATAATGATAAGTCGTCCATAAAATAATAACATCACATTTTCATGTTTATGAACATTCTAACTCATCTATACTAATATTAAAGAAGTCACGGGTCACAGGTAGGTAATAAGTAATATAATTATCATTTTTACTGTTCACGTGGACGGAGTCGCGGCAAAGGCTGGTTTTTACAATACATAAATAAACCGAAAGCCTTAATGATTTTTAATAATGTATAATATTACGTAGGTACACTAAAAAAATTAGTAACAACTACAAAAAATTCTTTTAGGAGGATTGATTTATTTTTATTTGTTTGCTTATTAATTTATCAAAAACAAAGAACAGTTGGGTTCTATGTATTTTTACAACACTTTGTTGTAGTGAAGTTCACTGGCGTTATCTCAAGGTAATTGAGCAGTAGCAACTTTTGGCCAGCGATTAGTTAATGTTCGATAAAATTTTTCTTGTCTTGTTTTCTTTACTATACTCTTTAACAAGTGATTGTAAGATGTAAATAAATAATCTACTACCAAAGTTTATAAGGTACCTGATAAAGAAAACTAACAAAAAGTATGCAAATAACCCACCAAGAAACTTGTACAGGTTTATTAAAAGAACAACTGCAATTATTTTGCATTTCATTTGCAGAGATACATAAACTGCGGAATAAATTGTGTTAGCTCTAGGATTTAATTCAATTTTACATGCATAGCTGTCATCTGACCATCATCGTATGTCCGTGTTAAAACTTGGTAACATAGGTATAATTGTGTTATGACGTTTTTATTTAGTCTTTCAATCATATTTTTATTCATTTATATTATTACTGTAATCGGACATATTATAATTATAATTTACATGTATCTAATTTTATTTCCGTAGTATATAATAATAGTTTTTTGTTTAAAAATTAAATATGTACAGATTATACTCTCAATACAGATCTTATTTCTCGTTGATAAAAAATATACTTATTTTTGGTCTACCAGAAATGTAAATAACTCCAAACGAATTAGTATGAACCTCTGTTTTACACGTATACACTTTCACAACTTAACAATAAATCTTTAGACGGCAAGAATAATAAAATACGGGATGAGGTCAGATTTAGTGTCAGAAGGCGGTGCGGGAATCCTTTTGAGCATTTATTACGTCACAAGAAATAAACTTTACCACATGTCTAGACTATGTAATATTTCAGAATTGTGAAAGTTATTATAGTGGAAAAATGCTAAGGCTTGTTGTTTTTGAAAATATTAAATTTACATATTGATAAGAATTCTAAAAACAATGTAACAGATTATTTTTTACGATTTTTTTTATTTTTTTTGTCAGATTTTTTTTTTTTAATTTATTTTTGACAATTATCGTTTTTTATTATTAATAAATGTAACGATTTTGCCACATTACTGGTTTATTATATGTTCTTTTATTAAAATTTTACTTTTTCTATTAAGACGTTACTTATATATTTTATTTCCTTTTCAAAGAGCCTATAGCGTCCTGGGCACAATATCGGGCAACGTTTTCGAAGAAAATAAATAATTTCAGTATTCAAATTAAATATATTTTTATCTTTAAATACAAATATGATAAATGTCAATAAACCTTTATTACAATAGCGCATAACGAATTACTTAAAAAAATATTTTAGAGAAGTTTTCTTCTCGCAACTATCATTAATATTTTCGTAAAACAATATTTCCGATAGTGAGAGAACAGCGGAGAACTTAAACCAGAAAGTTTTGTATAACTTAGAGCGATGCATAGCATCAGTTGGATTAGAGTTTGTCTAAGATAAGCACTAACTACAATATAGCAATTTACTTTACTGTTATTGCATATTAATTAAAATTTAGATATATGAACCAGCAAATATAGAACCAGCAAATATTGTTTTATCTATATAAATAAATATATAAAATAAATAAATGAATTTCTAAGACACAGTGAAATATATAAATAAACAGTATTTATCCACAAGGCTTGATTGTTTGAATTGAATAGGCTCCGAAATTACTGGACTGATTTAAATATTTCTTTTACCATTACAATTCTACATTATCCCTGAACATAGGCTATATTTAATACGGGAAAAAATAACGACAATCAATAAAATTTCGACAATGTAATAAATTATAAAGGTATTAAGTAACATCATTGAAAATTTTGTCATATATATGAATATTAATAAATATAATAAGCTGTAATATACAAATATATTACAAATAATTTCAACTTAATTTAAATCTAATTAAACTGACACCTATTTCAACGTAGTTACAATACTTAAAACGTTAGAGTTATTGGAAAATAACGTATGGTTAAATTGTTTACCTTACAAAGTTATAAAAAATACAGCATTAATTAACAATAAAATATTTTTATATAAAAAATAGTAGAATCAAAATAATGAAATTAAAAAAAAAACTGTATTTACAATGTTCATTAATGGTACATATTACATATTAATTCTTATCCAAATAAATACTCCTAACGCTTTTGGTATATGATGTAGATAGTTTTTGTCTTTTATTTATACTACAAGTGATTCGGGTAAACAGTATAGAAAATACGGCGTTCTAAATTTGGGCAGGCACGGGAAGGAGGCGTTGACATATCGCATCCTACATAAGAATATGAAACTGACACAGATAAAATATGTGGGCCTGGTGTTAGGCTACCCGTGCGGAGCCGGGGCGATCTCTATTTACTAATAAAAATATAAGATAATACCTTAGATATAACTTAGATTTTACTTCATTTAAAATTTGATTCAAATAAGTATTCTATAAATCAAATTTTATTTTATTTAACGATATTTGTTTATACAATAATTATTTACACCCACTTTCCTTACCCATAAGTATTTCGAAATATATGATCAACCTACAACAATTATATATATATATATATTACGAATACAATATAAAAAATATTTACACTGTAACTGTACTGTTTAGATACATACATATGTTATCGAAAATACATATTTGCACTACATGTGAACATTTACAAAAGTACTATACTAGCTTTTCTAGTAATGCTGATTTCAACTAAAAATATTATACCAATCTTTTGAATATTTTACAATAAAACCTCAACCAAAACTAATTTTAGTTTGGACTGAATTTGCATACTACAAATTAATGTAGATTTGTGTAATGTGTTAATACTATAAGTTATAACTTTTGATAATAAGGTTACTTTAAAATAATATACGCATCTGTTAAGAAGATCATCCTCTAATAACAAATCCATCAGTAAAGTTCTCTAACTACTATATATATATATATATATATATATATTTACTTTGTGGTTATTAATACACATACATGTTGATAAGCGGAGAAACATTTAAAAAACTGTTAAAAAAACCATTTCCCAATCTAAATTTCTCATTTTCTTATGACATCTTTGTGTATTATATTAAAAGGCTTTCGGAATGTCTTGACAATATGTATTTATATATTATACATCCCAGCAAATCATGAAACCTGAAACAATTGTTTCTCTAATGCATTTATTACTTTATTAATCATTCATTCATTAGTTTATAATCGAGAGATTATTTATTTATTTGATGATCCTTTATTTTAATAATAATAATAGAAAAAAATCTAAATACAAGATAGTTGAAATGGTACAAATAAAATTGTATAGGCAACATTTAAACAATTTGAAAGTTATTTAAACTAACACTTCAACAATTTTGAAATAATTTGTTTAAATTTATATAACTTTAGAATGAAAAATAGACCGATACGAGCAGGGATCCGAACCCGCGACATTTGGGAAGCCGTCCCGTCTCATTTGGAAAACATTGAAAAAATGCCCCTACCGAAATTAAAGTTTGAAAATATCTTTAAACTCTTTTATGTCTATTCTCTTCCTGGTTTCTTCAATGAATGACATGATAATTTAACATTACATAATTCTGTGTATAAAAGCTTTTAAAAGTATAATTAATACTATACTACTTTTAACACATCTGTTAAGAAGATCGTTGTCATTTATAATAAGTCTGTGACGGGAACCAGATTACGAGCACGGCTTTCAATACGTGATTTGCAGTAATCGCTCTAATCGCGATATTCTACCTAAATACAGAGTTATTTTAAATAACCTTTATTGTAATTTTTTTCTTTCAATTACAGGAACCAATATAAAAATATTACTGATATTATATTATGTAAAATACTTATTATTTTTTAATGTTGATGGACTAAAAGTATTTACAGTAGGGTAGGGCGGGGCTAGTTGAGCAGTTTTTCACTTAATCGGTTATAGTTCCTCAACGATAATTCGTAATGGCTTATGATGCATACTGATGGACGAGTAATTTATCCCTTAGCTTAGTGTCCATAATAATTTATTTCTAATAAGTCGAATTTGGAAGCTACATGTATTTTAATGCAGAAAGTCAAGTATGCTCAACTTACCCCATATGTGAGGTAAGTTGAGCAAGGGTATGGGGCTAGTTGAGCACTTAGAAAGTTTACCCAAATCATAGGTCCTATGTTAGGTAGACTTACAATAAAATTCCATTTTGATAATTAACTTTTATTTATAAATTTATAGTGACAAAACATGAAATCTAAAAGTAGATTTTTTGGAAAAATATGGTAAAAACAGAATCTACAAAACAGCAACGTTCCTAGCTTAGCTTAACTATTAGAATCAGACTTTAATATTTGTGTAATTATTTTCAACATAGCTTATAAAATATTTTTTTTAAGAAATCATTGAGTCACGTAGGCCGTTCTTTTTGAGCCATCTTATTTACAGTCCAAGAGGGTGGAACTTTATTGCCAAATGTCAGCACTCTCAAAGGCGACGAACGTCTTTTGGAGAATATCCATAGAAGATTGACACCGTTTGTAACAAGTATTTATCAAAGAGTCTGCATGCGTGGCAGAAAATACTGACCACGGCGTTGCATAACCCATGGACGTATCACCTTCATTTAATTTCTTTAAAAACCTTGATAATGTCATCCGTTTGATTCCAAATTATTTGGCAGTGGCATAGCCACTTTTTCCCTCTTCACTCACAGCTTCGGCAGCCCCATTTAAATCTTGACTAATATGGGAACCTCTAGTAGTCTTTTTTTTATAAGTCCTCATAGTAAAAAAAAAAACAAACACTTTTTTTCATCGTGGGGATAGTTGGGCAACTGCAGCTCAACTAACCCCAACCCGAAATTTTAAAGCAAAAGTGAATTAATAAAAAACTGGTTAGGATGATATCCAGATTCTCTATAAATATAAAAACTGCAATAAATTTACCTTAGATTAACACTTGCCTGATTGAAAACGGATGAAATTTGAGTATCACAGACGAAATATCCCGGCTTAGGATGATTTTACTTTTTAATAACAAAATAAACAATGCGCTTGGGTACTTTTCTCGATCGCCAAGTGGCTACTTTTGTTCTAGGGATGAGTTCCTTTCCCGGAACCCCTTCTTTTCGCTATATGTTGCGTTCGCGTGCGGTGGATAGTTTTCGAGATATTTTGATTGCCCAACTTACCCATACGCTCAACTAGCCCCGACCTACCCTACCATAAAGTAGTACTTTTATTTTATTTATAAAAAATATGAAGATTAAGAGTGAGTAGTTCCTGAGACTCGGGCCTCACAAAGACGACGTTGAGCAGAAATGAGTCCGCTGAAATAAGATGATTTGAAGAGATTAAACAAGATTATTTTGACGAGATCAAATCTCCCTAATAAAAAAACTATTTTAAACAAAACATAACCGTGTTTCTTGAAATTTAGAAAGTGAGGAAAGAACCTTAGAAAGTGAAAGAAAGGAATTTAGAAAGTGAGTAAAGAAAGAGAAACATAAAAAAAATATTATTGAAGATTACTGCAAAATTTGTTTTAATTGAATAAATGAAATATTAGCTAAAGAATATATATATAAAGTGAATTCTGTGTTTCAATTAATTAAGCAAATGTTAGCTTATAAATAATCTCAATTAAACTAATAAATCTCAATTAAATTGAAACTATTCTGTACACATAGCATAAAATGTATTAATTTATTTCACAATTACATAATTACAATACTAAATCGTTAATAAATTTAATTAAAACCAAAATTGACTAGGTTATAGAGAGTTATATACCGTTTGCGCCTTTTTAGTTAAAACATTATGCTAACGTAACTATGTATAAAGACATTCTATATATTAGCTCAATATATGTTTATTAATTATCAAGGCTTAACCTACCCGATACGAAGTGATAACATTTAATAAAAGTTGTTATTTCAAAACAAATATTATTCCGAAACTGCAATTTTTAATTCGAATGATACAATACAATAACACTTTTATTTACGACGAGGGAAATTTGATTATCAGTAAACATCCTGGCATGTGTGCGTAACTCCTCAACCCTCAGATCGGTTGCCCTGAAGCTATATAAATTTAGCTCTTTTTGTACTTTGTCACGTGGAAAGGAAAATAAGTACACCTACGGAACAATGTAAGGGTTTTTTAAGAGATAAAAGAAAAGAAAAGGTTAAATTTACTCTGTACAAAGTACCTACCATATAATATGAAAAACAATTTCGTTACCAGCGGCTTGGCATATTGAGTTCCATATTATTATATTATGAAATGAGCATTACAACTAACGGTGTAATGACAAACTAAAGTTTTCAATATATAACAATTAAATAAAATTATAATACAATATTCAGTTCCCTTTATTTGAGCATAACTTAAATAGGGACAACTGAATATCTTGTTTACTTTTTATTCGCTATTTTTACTTGAGTAAATCGAGGGCTGTAATTAAATGATTAAAACCATTATAAGTACGACGTATATAACAAAGGGGTATTTAGTAAACAAGTACTAAATAAACCTAAATAAAATTATTTTTTTATTAGTGTAACAAATATTACTGTTATTACCTTCTTGGTATGGATAGTATTGTGTTGTATAGGTTCTAATAGTGTAATGTTATATTAATCCAAATATTTAAGGTTTTATTGTAATTATATCTCATATCTCAATTTTCTCTTTTATTGTATTTCTCAATTTATTGTAATTATATCTCATCTCTCAATTTTCATAAAAATTCGGCCGGAGATTTATTGCATTTTAATAATAGCAATAATAGCGTTTGTGTTATTCCGTGAAAATTTGTGACTTTTTTGGGAAGAAAGGCAACATCTTATATGTTGTCTTTTCTTAGGTGAAGTGTGGGTTGGTTTCCCACTAGATGGACAGACGACTGAATAAGGGTCGCAGGGCGCCGTTGGATACAGACTGCTGAAAACCGTCCGTATTGGAGGCGCTTTAGGAAGACTTATGCCCAACAGTGGGCGTCGGTTGACATCACTTAGTCAATTGAATCGTATAGTAACTACTAACTACTATATATTGTCTTAGATATTAGGACAACGCGACACTAATTATTAATAAAATTATTGCACTCGTTTTCTAGTATAGGTATTATAGTCTAATTTACTAAAGGATTTTTTTTATTGAAATAAAAAAAATATCAATATTTTGGTTAAGGGCACTTTATCCATCTAGTATTTTTTGTGTGATATGTAAATATACAAGCAGATAAAGACTGTTTATTTATTACATAACTCTACCAAAATATATAAATATTTATGATCTATTCTCTCAACATAACACAAATAATGTTTTGCTTTTGTCTTATTTCATCCCCTGTACTTTTTTTATAATATAATATTACCTATCTTTTTGTAATCGATGCTCCTAGCTGATATAAATATTTATTTATTATCTCACTGATAAATAATTATAAATTAAATGAATACCTCAAGAAAAAACCGCTATTACAAATCATATTTTGCATATATTATTCTTATATGAGACTAATATAATAAATTTTAGTAATAATAAGTAATCTAATAAGTTAAAAGATTTCTTTTAAATTAAAGGATCAGAACCTACCTATTTCCATGAGCAAAAATTATACAAAATTGGCGTGAGAAGTTATATACTATGATATATTGTACACATTACTGTTAACAGTATTGATTTCAAACAGATAGAAGACACCGTATTATTATAAGACCCAGTAGCAGAAGGAATAAGTTAAAAGCGAAATGGTAATACGTTACTCCACGTAGGAATATTAATCGATAATATCTATACCAGAAGAGATATATAGAGTATTCTTATTTCATTATCAATAGCAATGAGATTGCTATAATAAAAAAGCGATAGTTACAATATATATCTTTATTATTTTACAATTTAGATAATTTTTTGACAAATATTCAAGCTCTAATCATAAGCGTTGTTTTTGATTTCATGTGCAGTATTTTCCGACTCGAAAATATTAATATAGTAAAAAATAAACCACTTTTGTTACTCTACTGAACTACATATTATTATTTTTACTATCGCTCTTTCTTATAACATAGTCTAATATTATCAGGCAGACGCTGAACTGTAGATATAGTACGTGACCTTCAGTAATCTCACTAATCGCAATATAAAATTTTGCTGTGTTGCCGAAGTTATATCATTATAATCTATAATTAAAGACAACTTAAGGCATTATTTTTTAATATTAACAGGATAGCCAAATCAAGTTGATATTGTTATAAGGCAGTGAGATCACGGTGATTTTTTGCGATAATGATATGAAATATATTGCATTGCTTTATTAAATACTCATTACAACTATTTCAAGACTTCTTATATTACATATTTGTAGAGGATACCAATTTCGACGGTCGCGGTTTTTGAGCAATAGAACATTAAAGTCAGTTTTAACATCTGCTGCCAAAATCAAAGAAGTGTCTTAAGCAAACAGATACTTTTCTGTTTTTACTATTACTGCACTATAGCACTAAGTATTGCATTTTATCCTAAATGATCCTTCTGAATTAAACCTAATAGTAAGCAAACTTTCCAACGATTCTTCTCCTGGTTTAGATAACATATCAACATCCTTTATAAAAAAAGCTAAGCATATTCTTATTATATATTGTGTCACATATATAATCTTTGCTTTGAAAAAGGTCAGTTCCCCTTATGCTTCAAAAAAGCCGTTATCACCCCAATTCATAAAGGTGGCAGTGAAGATGATCTAAATAATTACAGGCCTATCTCTGTACTCCCGGTCCTATTTAAAATCCTCGAAAAACTTATTAACAACCGTCTTAAAAACTTTCTTTATACTAATAATTTATTATCCAATCAACAATTTGGCTTTAGAGAGTGTATATCAACAGAAGACGCAGTGTTGTCCTTGACAGGGAAAATTGGTGAACATTTGGATTCTGGCAGGGAATGTTTGGGTGTATTTCTAGATCTTGCGAAAGCATTCGACTCTATTTCGTCAGATATCTTACTTAAAAAGCTTTTTAATATCGGTATAAGGGGCTTACCTTAGCAGCTTCTAAGAGACTATCTCTCAAACCGTAAACAACAGCTTAAGCTGGGTAACTTATTATTAAGTGACCCAACCAGTGTATCCTATGGGGTCCCACAGGGCAGTGCCCTTGGGCCTACCCTTTTCCTTGTCTATATGAACGACCTCAGCAAACTCAACCTCTCAAACTGCTGGCCACAGTGCTGGCCGGACTCATCCCACTCGACCTACAGGTTGCAGAACACGCGCAAATCTACGAGATACGGAGAGGACGCCCCCTAAGATATGTATCTGATGAATATAGAGCGGAACGCAGAGTGGAACATGGAGACTTGCCCCATCCTTCGGAACGCTTGACCGTGAAATATACACTTATAGAAGAGTTCACATCCGACACCGTACGAGACCTCGGCATGATCGGCAAGCTCATCTTTACCGATGGGAGCAAAATTCTGGGCGGAGTGGGATCAGCAGTGACCGTGTGGGAAAACGACCGAGAGATCCTCTTCAGAAAATTTAGACTTGCCGCACATTGTACGGTCTTCCAGGCGGAGATGATGGCCATCGAGGCCGCAATGAAGATCGCTGAAGAAAAGAACTGGAAAGAGACTAACATTCTCACCGACTCCCGAGCCTCCCTGGATGCATTAAACTCTGACCCGACGACTCACCCACTGGCGCAAAAAATCCTGGAAAGACTTCGGAGAATCCTGAGTAGGGGTAACTCGTTGAGGGTGTTCTGGGTGAAGGCCCATGTAGGCGTCCCTGGAAACGAGAGAGCGGATTCCCTGGCAAAATCAGCAGCCACAAACCCGAAGAGGAAATCCACCTACGACGCCTTCCCCATATCATTCGCCAGGAGGAAAATCAGGGAGGAAACAATGGAGGTTTGGCAACGACGATACTCGACCGGCGAGACAGCAGCTGTTACCAAAATCTTCATGCCGGACGTTAAACGTGCAAACAAAATACTAACTAGACTCGACCCTGACTCGCTGACTACGCAGATCCTTACCGGACACGGGGGGTTTGCGGCATACCTATATAAATTCAAACTGACGGACTGTCCGGCATGTAAGTGCGATGACGAAACTGACGAAGAAATAATACATTTACTTACTGACTGCCCAAGATTCTCAAATCTTCGACATGACCTGGAACAGGAGGTGGACATGAAAGTGGACCTGGAAAACATACAGAAATTAATGGAAAACCCTGACACGACAGAAACTTTCATGAGGTACTGCAGACTCGTTGCAACTAAAATAACTGGAGAGAACAAGACCTAGACTGAGGACAAAACTACCCAGGACAAACACCAAACATCCAAAGTGGCCATACCTGGATGACGGACGACAACTACTACCAAACCACGCCACTAACCTAGAGATGACGGAAAAGGAAAAATCCCAAATATAACTAGGACTTATGACCTGGCCTTAGCCCATGTGCTTACACATGGACGCGCGCAAGGCCAACCCGGATATGAAAATGATTGGAATGGGCATCAATGGTGATGCCCAAAACCAAATCACCACAACCAACGGAGAGGGAGAACAATAGCAACACAGCAACACAGTAGCCGTCCCGATGACGGCCCTGCATTGTACCAATGCAGCCCCGGCATGGCCAGATGGATGTAAATAGGAAAAAAAAAATAAAATAAAAAAATAAAAAAAAATAAATAAAAAAAATAAAAATAAAAAAAAAATAAAAATAAAAAACATTTACTTACCTTTACCGGTCCTCTATCGACCTGGAAGTAAAATAGAAATTAGCACCAGTTAGCATTAGTAATAGATTATTTAGAATAGCATTGAATATCCCACCCCACTGTAAATATCCCACGAAACATATCTACCAACTTACCACTGTATTGTAATTGTACATCCCTAGTAACTTACCTTTTTATACTGTAATTGTGAATATATTTGCCAATACTTACCCTGCTGTAGACACCCTTGCATACCACACCTGGCACAAATACCTGTAATAAAAAAATAAAAAAAAAAAAAAAAAAAAATCTCCTAAATGATTAAATTGTATAAATTAAACTGTAAATATACTTACCTAATACCGGTCCTCCATTGGCCTGGAAATAAAATAGAAATTAACACCTAGTTAGCATTAGTTATAGATTATTTAGAATAGCATTGAATATCCCACCCCACTGTAAATATCCCACGAAACATATCTACTAACTTACCTATAGTATTGTAATTGTAAATATACTTACCAAAAATACCTTGCTGTAAATACGCAAATATATCATATTTGGTATATATACCTGTACAGGGAAAAAGTTAGTCAGCAATACCTAGATTAAAAAATGTAAAAAAAAAACTGTAACACCTTGAATCCCTGTCCTAACGCAGGAACTCCCCTCGACCTGGAAAAGGAAAAACAAAAATTAGAGATATTCCTGTAAAATCTACTTTCTGTACTGTACTGTAAATATAATAACCCAATGGAATCTTTGGAAATTCTCTGTAAATAACAAGCTTATAACCCACTGTATACAACTTTATACTTGCTAAGATAAGCGCTAAATAGTATTTAAGGAAACACATAAAACAAATAGGAACAACATTAAATAACTCACCACATAGAAATAAATCAAACAACCTGAAAAACTTAATTCAACCCTAACACAAACTCCGTCCACACACGCGGAGGAACACACTGCTCACACTGGCGAGATAAAAAAAAAAAAAATAATAAAAATAAAAAAAAAACCTCTCAAACTGCAAAATCTACACATACGCGGATGACACTGCCTTAATATTTCATGATCGGCCGTGGGACAAGTTAAAGACAACTGCCGAAGAGGGACTTTTTCGCATTGGTTGAGATCCAATCTGTTGTCATTAAATACTGCCAAAACTAAGTTTGTACCATTTACGTTTCGGAAAAACACATTGCCCAATACCAATTTCGCCCTAAAGGTTCACTCATGCGTAAACCCTAATTTAAAAAACTGCAATTGCGATGATATTGGGGGCAGTGATCATATCAAATATCTTGGAGTAATAATTTACCAACATCTTACCTGGAAGCGTCATATTTGTATGATCGCTGATAGACTGAGAAAGTTGATTTGGGTTTTCAGAAAGTTGAAACAAGTGGCAGACGACAAGCTTTTAACAACAACCTATAAAACTTTGGCACAATCTATACTAAGTTACTGCATTCCAGTTTGGGATGGAGGAGCCAAGGCCCTTTTATTAACTTTGGAAAGAGGACAACGTGCCCTTCTCAAGGCTGCCTTTGGCAAACCTTCACGGTACCCGACTTTCGATCTGTATAATTCTTATAATTTGTTAACTATTCGACAATTGTACATCCTAAAGGCTATTCAGAAACTACATTAACAATTACCTTACAAAAGAATTTCTGTCAATAAACGTAGAATTACTAATGCTTGTTGTAATGTAAGACTAAATTTAAACAGAATCAATTCGCATGTCAATCTGCATCACTTTATAATAGAATAAATCTCAAACTAAATATCTATCCTCTAACGAAATCCAAATCAACTGATATGATAACACATGTTCTTTTAACCTTAAACTACCACGAAACTGAAATGCTTCTGAAAAGAGTAAGTTTATAATGTATATATAGTAACTATATTGTATTCTACTCAGATGTAAAAGATAATATATCCTTTGATAAGTGCCCATTTTGCTCTATTCCATATTTCAATTAATCCCCTATTCTAAATCACTTACATACATAAACACACACATTTACTTGCACATACATTGCACACACACACATACATTGCACACACATACATTACACAAACTCGTAAAAATAAATAAATAAATAAAATAAAATATTTTGTTATACTATGGATATTGATTGATTTTTGTAAGCCTTGGTGGATGAGCGGAGTACCCAGTAATACGGGACACCACCCAGTACGTGGCTCTTGCAACTTGTTTGTTAATTTATTTTTCTATCAATAAACTATTTTGTATTTTGTATTTGTATTATCGTCAAAAGGAAAAAAAAATAGAATTTTAACATATAAACAGCATCTGTTTTATTTAAAAACTGCGACTTCAAGTTTTTTTGCATCTAAAGTATATACAAGCCTATAAATCTGATTATCTTATAAGATGCAACTGCTTTTAAACATCATTATTAAAAGATAAGATTTTTTGAAGGTTACTGAACATACATACGTTCATATTATCGAATGCGGCAATAAAAAAAAATGTATATTTATTTATCTTTCGCATCTTTATACAAAAAGATAATTTAAGTACATACTAATAATATACGTATGTCCGACTTATACCTAGTCTTTAGCCTAAGGACATTATAAAAAAAAAACAAACATTTCTTATAGTAACCGGAAAATAGTTTTTGCTATAAACGTTTTTGCCTAAGTACAATATTTGGCACTGACCTCTGACATATGGGGTTATTATATAGTAATGTTTTTTCATATACGTTCAAAGTTGAGGTTGAGGAAAATTAACTACTTTATTATTAACTTTCCCCAGAATGGTATGGGCAAGATGTCTTTGAGCAAAGGTTACTGAGTACCTTCGAATTTGTGTAAGCTGCCAATGCCTAGCAACGTAGGATTCGACCATGGGGACTCATGCCCGGATCCCTTCAAATGATTCCGAACAGGTTTTCACAGATTGGGGTGCCGAGGTTCCACCCGCAACATTGATCTCCATAGAGACTTAGACCTTTCCCAGAGTTACTTTGATAATGCTTAGCGACACCCGAACCCGACCACGGAAGATTACTTAAGTCAGAAAGAAAACACCCAAGTCGGTACACGTTGACCCCAACGACCCGTTCACGATAGGTAATACGCGAATTCATAATTCACATTACACAACACACATACACACACCGTCTATACCGGTATAGACGAGATCCAAACTGAGTAAGTGCTCCGTAGCTTCGGCATTCTGCCGTCGGAGGATGCTAGTGTCCATATTTCTCGTAGCTCCCTCCTGACTAACGACGCCCTGGGCCGAGGTCCGTGTCACACCTGAGACGACCTCCGAACGTTGTTCCCCATGGGGGCCCATCTGGCCGTCCCTTTCAAGGGTGGGACACTGTAATAGCCGACAGGGCTAACAGCATAGACATGAACAAAAAAAATCGTGCCCAGATCGTTATTGGCAGGGCTGGGGTACAAGGAGGACTTTTTTTCGCAGGCTTGTCAATACACTTAGCTCTTTTTTCATCGGCCTCTATGATAGAAAATTCAATAATATGCAATATGTTTATAACTTTTGGTTTAGTTTTTTTACCGTATCCAATATTTTTCGTGCTTATTTGGATATTTACAGGAGAGAAAATGTAAACATTATTTTCTAAAATTAACCATTAGGCGATGATACAGAGCTAGTATTTACCCGTGTGAATGCTAAGTTGCCAATGTTACCGAAAACAGCTATTAAATTTGTTACTATCATTACGATGATTCATTTTCATTTTATAGTAGTATACTTGGATAGTTGAAATTATAGAATACTAGTTACTTATATTTTCTTAATTCAAATGGCCTATGCTATTTATTGAGACTTTGACACTTAAAAGCTTAACGCAAATTAGCAACTCAAATTAAGGTGAAATAAATGAATTCATGGAGAATTCTAAATTAGTTTGACTCGATATTTTCAGCACGAAATGGTTTCAGATTTACATGTATTTAACATTTAATTATGTAAGAAAATCAGTGGGTGAAGGTGCAAATTGTAGTTTAGTTATTAATTTATGAAAAATATGAAATTTATGTAGATGCAATATTGTATAAAATGTAATTTTATTATTTACTTACTAAAATAAGAATTAATATATAACGACATGATACACAATATTGCCTCAAATATAAATATTAATTATAGTACTTCAGTTATAATGTTGTACATATTTTTTTTACTACATTGAATTTATTAAATAAGTCTTTTATAATTATTACATATTTCAGATAATATTTTTTTCAATTCAGTTTTCAAAAATTGTACTTGTTCTTTCTTTTGGGCACATATAATTTTACTTACTACGACTTCCAGCACCCTTAGAACGAGTTTTCGACATAACGAAAACTGTGACAGTTTACCAAATCTGAAAATCAGAACATAGTATCATTATACCTAAACCTTTTGAAACAAAATCTATTGAAATATTTAAAATAATCTGTTAAAAATTATATCTTTACTTATATAGGATCACTTTATTATTTATAATATTTATATCTCCTACGTATTTAGGCTTACTTAAAAAAATATTTAAAAACAATTTTGTATACTTTTACTAGTATTTGTTGTTTATTGAAAATTTATTGTTCACTCACGTGAGAGTAAACAGTTCAGCGAGTTTACGTAATATGTATTATTCGGAATACAATCTAACTTGTTAATTATTAATGAGAATAACAGTTTCCACCGTTTAATTTAATATAATTATATTATACCAATACGTTGATAGACAATTTGAACTCAATACAATTTCATATAAAGTGTAAAATATATAAAATGAAATTAAATAAAACTTAAATTAATGAAGAGTTAGCTTAAAGTTTTGCTGATTTTTAAAATTTCTTTGTCTTGGATTATCCTATTGTACTCGTCAAGTTGAAGTGAAGCTCGTGATATTAATAGATACAAAAAAACTTTAACATCAATGTCATTACTTAGATATCGTTGTTGTCTACAAAACAAACTTTTTTTTATTTAACATATGTAATATCGTATAAAGAAACCACTTAAAACCTATAAGATTTAAAAGGGTCTTCTATGCGATGTTTTCGTAAGGTTATTTTTACTTTTTCAAACTTGATCTTTCATGTCTTTAGTAAGTAAAACCATAATGACTTACAATAAAAAAAAAACAAAAAATTATGCCCGGAAATTTGTTCTTTAATGTTTTTGCTAAGTAAAATCTGTAGTTAAAACATAAAAAGTACTTACATTCAAAAATTTATATTTGTTTAATTTTTAAGTGATGATGGATAGTATTTTCTAAGACACCTAAATCTCATCTTTCGATTTAAATTACAAATTTACATTGTTAAATATAAATTAATATATGCGAGAAATCGATCTTTTAAAAATATGTAGTTTTATTTGATGATAGATAGTTTATGATTCGAGTCTAAAGGGAAAAGGAAAAGTAGAAAAAAAGAAGTTACTAACAAATACCTATTGTTTAAATGAAATATTAGTATAATATATTAGCATAATTTCATAATGCTATAAACTTTCAATGAATCCACTTACTGAGCTTACCAATAACTGGGCTTATTGACTCATTTCGTGTCGTCGTCTTCAATATTATTCTTGTAACAACCATTATGTTGGTTTAATATTTATACAATGATAATACTTAATTATTATTATTGTAAACAGTTTAAAAATACAAGAGCTCAGCTCTTATTTAGGATCAAATTATAGTCGATAAAATATAATAAAGTAAATAAGTCTTACATCTTTGTTATTCAATATCTTAGTAAGTCTCAATTTTTTTTTATATTGTAAGAGAATATTATGATTATTATCCTATATTTCTTAAATAATTGAATTAAAAGAAACGATGTAAACGCTGATATTTCATGAGTAATATAAAAGTTAACTATTACCCTTAAATAATAAATATTATAGTCTAATGCGTCAAATAAAGTACGTAATTTTGAACTTCAATAGAACGATTTATTTGTAATTATTAGTGATAACTATGATTGATACCGTCTTTGCTTATAAACGTTTTTAATAATAACCGACTTTTTAAGTATTATTAATAAAAAAAATGTACCATCAAGAGGTTTAACTGAATGTGTCATAGAGTTGGATAGCAAATTAGTTATTTAATTATTAGTTGTCAATAAACAGGTCAGTCGGTATACTGATGTAACACATAACGATAAAAAAAAATTAATCTAACAGAATAAATGTTTGGCTTAAAATGTAAACTATGACTTTAACAGTCTCAGAAGATGCAGAATTACATATTGTTCAATTTAAGTGAAAAAGTCAATATTAGTTTATTTCTAAAGGCACAATATAGATTGACACAAAAACTTTATTTTTTATGCGGGTTTATATATACATATATATATATATATATATATATATATATATATATATATATATATATATATATATATATATATATGCAGCAATGCTGACGTCACACCTTTTTAAAAACACTAACGGAGGTCTTCTCTCCGATATCAAAAGTAGGATGGAACTTAATGTGACTTTTCGTCAATCTTGAAAGTTAATGAAGTTCTAATGAATCTAAAATGAAGTTGAATCATAGTGCTCTAGTTCAGGCCATCATTGGCATCGGATTAGAGAGCCTTAAACCAAAATTTGGAGGTTTCACCCACAAACCTGGCTGGATACTGATCACATGCATGGATCAGGCCTCAACAGACTGGGTTGTGAAGGTAATCCCTAAGCTCTCGCCTTGGGATGGAGCACAACTCTCAATGATACCCGAGAGTGAACTGCTCAAACCGACCACCGTGGTGACCTTTCTGTCCACTACTGAGGCGGGAAATGTGGACCAGGCTCTGCTAATCCTGCCCAAGCAGAACACGGGTCTGAATGTCGAGCTGTGGAGGGATTCTGCACAGTAGGGCTGTGGAGAATGGACATCGTGTGACGTTCGTCATGGATGAGCCCTCTGTGGAGGCACTCTGCAACCGAAACTTCGTGGCAGCTCTTGGTTTTAAAAGCATCACCTTTAAGGTCAAGGGTGCTCAGGAATCAACCCACTGGGGACCGAGCCACACCCCACTGGGGAGCGAAATGTACGCCTCCACGCTGGCAGCACAAAGCTGGCAAGTGAGACGTACACCCAGACTTATGCGGTGTGACTGCCTCTTGGCTCTGGCAGAGTGCTAAAACATGCCGGTAAGGGTGCCCACAGGGGAATCCATGCGGCACGGGGCAGAAGTAAGGCTGACTGTCGACCGATGGGGCTGCAGCAAAAGCCCAAACCAAAGCCTACCCGGTATGATCAATGCGAATAAAACGGTGATTGTTCCATTTACAAATAAGAGGCGTCTGGATGGTCTGAGATGCCCAGTCCTCAATGGGAAAGTAACCCCATTCTCCCGTGAGGTCAAAAAGTTGGGCGTCACCTTAGACCAAAGACTGAAATGGAACACTCACATTGATAACACCATAACCAAGGCTAAGATGGCCTTGGAAGTATGTGGTAGGATTGGGCAGGTTCGGCCTTCAGCCCAATATGATGCTGTTTCTCTATATTGCGAACTGAGGACGGTGGTGACTTGCGCATCTGTGGTATGGTGGAGCAAGTGCCAACAGGTTTAGGTCTGGGACAGGCTGAATAGCCTCCGAGGAACTACCATGATGATGATGATGTCGCATGATGACAGGCGCCATGTGCAGTTGCCCAGGAGCGACTGTGAATGCCCTACTGGATCTCCCACCTCTCGATTTACAAGTCAAGGGGGTTGCTAGGAGCAGTATTCTCAGAGTATCAGCCCAGGGCAATACAAACTGGATGTCCTGCAGGCTTTAGAGAACCTTTAAAGACTCTGTCATGAACGACAACGTATTGGCGATGATTGGCGACAGCATGGTTCCACACTGCAATTTTGTGCAGACTGCTATTCTGTGGAAATACCAACAAAGAAGGAATGGCCGACCGGCCTCCCCTGGAGGAACGGTTGCTTTGTATGGCAGAGGTGTACGCCATAATTGCCTGTGCAACCCTGAACCTGCAGCGCAACGACACGAATAAGACCATTTAAATCTACTCGATAGTCAGGTGGCACTAAAGGCCCTAAAGTCGAATACTATCACGTCGAGACTGGTGCTGGATTGACTGACGAAATTGAACTCTGGGCTGCAAAAACAGAGTGGTTCTAATGTGGGTCCCGGATCACCACGGCCATATCAGAAACGAGAAAGCTGACGAGCTGGTCCGTGCAAGAGCTGCGAGCAATACATACGGTCCAGAACCAATATGTGGTGTTTCAAACAGCTTAGCTCGTATGACCCTGAATGACCTCTCTAGGTGTGAGGCTATAAGGCGTTGGGAGGAGATCCCTGGCTCAAGCATACCAAAGCCCTCATCAAACCCTTTAATGCGAAAGCAGCTAAAGAGCTGATTCGGCTGAGCAGGAATAATCTACGTATCATAACTAGAACGCTTACACGGCACTGTTGTCTGAATAACCACCTAGCGACCCTCAAATTGAGGATGGAAAAGTGTGCAGGTATTGACACGAGGCAGATGAAACCCCGATCCATCTGCTATGCGAGTGCGGGCCGCTGATGCGTAAACGCAGTGACACCCTGGGGAGACACATCCTGGACCCAGAGGAAGTCCACACACCTCACTGCAAAGGAAATTCTGCAATACCCCAGAGTGGCAGACCTATGCAGTGAACTGTAGGCAATGGAGATCACAATAGATCTTTTAGGCCGCAGTGATACTTGGCTCTCGTAGCCCTGCATAGCCGTGCTTTCAAAGAATAATTTCGTCAATCTGCGAAGTCTGGACCAGCGAATTGCAAAGACCAAGGCTTTGTGAAATCTTCATAGCAACTTACAATTCCGAAGGCGATGTAACTGCTAGACTGGTTCGACTGGTCGACCACGGAAATGTAAGCAAGGTACAACGCCAGAGGTATTGGCAGTATGAGTTGCGTCCGTTGTGTAAGGAGACAATATTTGACGCCGACATAAGGTATCTTAAGGGATATTAAAACTAGAAATAAAAGAATCTTCAAATAATCTACGAGGATCTCGAGTATAATCTACAGTTATAAATATCTAGAGAGTGATATCTCTAGTATGTGCATTACCCTTGAGCTAAACACGGATCCTAGATGTTACCTTAAGAGAGTCATGAGATGCCATTGGGATGCCCTGAGCAACCTTGATTATTCACTTTTTCATATGTTACCCTTGTGCTAACCACGGATCCTTGATGTATCCTTTTGAGAACCATGAGATACCGTTGGGACCCCTTGTGGAACTGTGAGTAGACACGTACACACAACAGATTTAAGATAATAAATAACTAGTGGTACCTCTGAGCTACTCATGTGTTACCCTTGAGCTAACCACGGATCCATGATGTATCCTTTTAAGAACCATGAGATACCGTTGGGACCCCTTGTGGAACTGTGAATAGATACGTACACACAACAAATTTAAGATAATAAATAACTAGAGGTTCTTTTGATCTAAACATGTGTTGCTCAGGTGCTAACCATGGATTTTTCATGTATCTTTAGAGGGACCATGAGATACAGTTTCGGTGCCTTGTGTAATGTACAAAATATAGATAATTATGTGAGAAGTTAATTTTTTTTTTATAAATAACATCTTGGTGAACAGATGACCGTATCGGCGGAAAAAGTACCACCTTCTCTATGAGATCGTTAATCGGCACCATCAGCTTCAGGAGAAGAATCAGAACTACAGTCGACCAATCGACAGGGTAACGATAAAACATGTGATTAAACGTAAGTAACTCTCCTGAATACTTCAATATTTGAGAACACTCCGAGACCCTACGAGACCCTACGAGACCCAGCGAGAACCTCCGAGACCCTACGAGAACCTCCGAGACCCTACGAAAACCTCCGAGACCCTACGAGAACCTTCGAGACCCTACGAGAAACTCCGAGACCCTACAACAAAATCATGATCGTCGAAAGAGGAACATTGGATTATAATTTATTAGATTTACTAGTTATTGCTTGTAACAGGATTCTGTTATAAGCTCTTGTTATATTATAAATTGATTAATTTATAGTAAGAAGTCAACAAAATACATTGTTAAAAAAACAATTATGAGGTTACTTAACTTGTTTATGTCAGTCGTCATTTTAGTATAAATCCAGGCGATCGACAGTCCGAGAGTTAGCCTTGCTCGAGTCGTCGGACTGTGCGGATCTCTGTAAGGATACTGTTACGCTGTCCGTTGAATAAACGAATCTATAATTATTTGGTGCAGTTTTATTGAAAACGTCATTATGAACCACCATCACGAAGTATATAATACAGTGACGGCAGCAATGCTGACGTCACACCTTTTTAAAAACACTAACGGAGGTCTTCTTTCCGATACATATAAATGTAAATTATAAGATATAAAGTTAAATAAATGATAATAATAATAATAATATCAGACCAAATTACACACATTGATCTAACCCCTAAGTAAGCAAATTATATGCTTGTGTTAAGGGTGTTAGACAACGATTCAAATACATAGAAATACACATATAAATACTGAAAATATATTTAACTAGCTGTTGCCCGCGGCTCCGCCCGCGTTGAGGTCGCTTTTCGCGTAATCTGTGGAAACTACAATTATGCAGACCTATAATAGACTTATAGTTAATTCTATAGTATCCTATTCCCGTGGAAATTTTATATGTGTATTAAAATAATACGTAGTGGTATTTACCATTACGTATTATTTTAAAACTAAAATAACTCCTTACTTATTGGTTAAAATCAAATGCTTTCAAGAGCAATGTTGTTTATAATTAAGTGCCTGTGATATTAAAATAATTTATTTGGATAAGGAATAATATCGTTATTATTAAAACACCTTCGAAAGTGTATATTATTTTAGAACTAATTTCATAACCATATAAAAGGTTATAGTGAGTCAACCTTAAAAGCTAGATATGTTGTCGCGGACTACTTTTTAGAACTTTTAAAGGGGAACAATTTCATAGAACATCATTTTTGCGTAACTTTCACCGTTTTCGAAGCGCACGCAGTTTTTTGTTTATTTTTTTACACCTTGCGTTAGAATATTCAAGTTTTAGTAATCATTCCTAATTTTTTGAACATTCAACATAGCCAATGTCACTCGGGAATAGTGTAGCTTGCCAACGGTGAAAGAATTTTTGAAATCGGTCCAGTAGTTTCGGAGCCTATTCAATTCAAACATACAAAAAAATAAACAAACCTTTCCTCTTTATAATATTAGTATAGATAAACGACCAAACCCAGAAACACAGACATCTATGCTCATCACATAAATGCCTGTCTCCGCCGGGAATCGAACCCGAGCCCCATTGCGCCGTGACACGTTAGGCGTCTGCGCTAACCACTCAACCAACGGGGCGGCAAATATATATATACTTATTATTATTATCCTGAGAAAAAAATAAAAAACTATCTTCAATTTTTACTTTCCGGAACAAACATTAACATTGCCGTAACACTTTTAAAGAGAAATGCTGAAAATTGTATAAAACCCTGCAATCCCTCGGCACAAAATTCGAGACACAATGTATAATGCAAAAGAAGTTGGATGCAAGCTCTGCAACAGGCCTTTGTAGTAAAATCAAAAAGAAAAAATATTTTTTTCCATATCTGCAACATGATTAATTGTGAACTGTGATTCCGCCTTTTTCCTTCCTTCCTTCTTTCCTTACAATATATTAAATAACTGCTTAAATACAATTATAAATATATCGACATATAATATATCAACATAAAATATATCAACATATGATTATGTTTTATTCATTGCTATCAATAATAGCTGGATAGAATAGTATTTAGCAAAACGACGAATTTTTTTGGAAAACCTAGGTATGCAGTTGGTTACGACTTACGAGTACACCGTATATAAAGTCCAGAAAACCATTACAAAGGGCCCTATTTTCTTTAGAAGTAGCGAAAAAAATATTTGAAGTTAGTGATCGTCCATTAATTTCAACTCAACATGAAAGAAAACACCCTAAAGAAATTTTTGTCAACTATTAGTGAAAACTGATAAAAAATACCTTTGATGTGTGTAATCTGTAAAGTTTATTTGTAAACCACAATCCAATACAATTGTTTTATGTCCTCAATGTCCTACAAATGTAGTTATGTATTAATTGTTCAATTATTTTAAAGACATTTAATAAAAGTATAATTCATTATTATGTATTATATTACTAAAGTTCTTGAATTTTTAATATTTACATATTATCTATCACAAAATTTAAAAGGGTATGATAGGAAGCTAAATGTAGTTAGTACAATTAGGTACTTCGTATCTATTTAACAATGAGGTCAACGAATAATGTTATAACAGACCCTATTTTCAAATTGCAGTTGGATATTTAATACTGCTATAAATGCTATTGATTTCTTGCAACTTTGTCCCCTGGGATCTGTAAACTTCAAGTCGGCGTTTCATTTCTCTACTGCTATACAATTATTAAGAACCATGAACTTTTTGATACCATGCATCTCTCAAAGATTTTCTTAGTTTTATTTTCTTGTAAATATTTTATTTTAAATAACAGTTAGCTATAGTTGATTTATTTGAAATAGGATTTAACATTTTTTTCGCAAATGACTTGAACATAAAATTATAATGTACTGTAAAACTTCAACACTTGTAACCGCTTTCCTAATTATTTTATTTTTGTCATTTATCACTCACTCTTAAGTACAGCTACCAAATATAATTATTTCCTATCGTAATTGCCTTAAAAGGAGTCCACTATCAATATCCTAAAATAATTCGGGGTATTATTCAATCCCTTACCCCTTTATCTCAAAACTAACAAGATAACCTATTATAATAACAGAACTTTGTATAAATATCCTAATTTTCTTACAACGATATCATAAAGCTTTCTCAAGCGATGCTCGGTCTTGAAAACTAAACTTTAAAGTCCACTTTGCTTTAGTATCTCTGAGCTAATCAGCTTAGAGGTGAAATCTATTAAACATCTTACCTTTGTACTCCCTGATTTGACTGCATTATTCAATTTCTGAGGGCCAAAATATTTTCAGTTGGCATAATTAAATTAGCAGGAGTTAATTTCATTATTTCATAGACATTTCATAAAAAGAAAAGTTTTAAAATACATAAAATGTATTCCACACTTATATAATGTGTTACATTTTGAGTTCGTAATAATATCTTTGAAAAAAAAGAATTTAGAATTTAAAAGATAAAACCGATTTACTGACATAAAATAAATATAAATTTTAAACACAAAGGGTGGGGAAAAATTTTTCAACGCGTTTTATATGAAAAGTCAAGACATTTTCTTTTTAAAGTTCATTTAATTTTATTACGTATATAGTACATATATATCAAATTGTTCAATAACTTGTTGCCATCTTGTGAATAGTAACATAATTCCGTTGCTCTAGAAAGTTTTTAGGGAACTTTTCATCAAAAAAACGAGACAAATAGTTTTGGCAGTCTTCTCTCTCAGTTTTGGCAGTCATAAGCATTGCAGGATCTCTCCTACGGAAATTTGGACACTAGAGTCCTCCGACGGTAGAACGCTGGAGTAACGGAGCACTTACTCAGTTGGGACCTCGCCTATACCGGTATAGACGGTGGGTGTATGTGTGTTATGTTGTGTGGATTATGCCTACGCGTATGTTTTTACCTAAGGTGAACGCGTCGTTGGGGTCAACGTGTACCCACTTGGGTCTTCTCATTCTGACTAAAGTAATCTTACATGGTCTATACTCATCGGCGTCAGCCACCAGTGGGTTCGGATGTCGCTCAGCATTTTTAAAGTAGCTCTGGTAAAGCCCCTGGAAATACTTAGCGACGGTCGAAAGGTCTAAGTCTCCTATTCTGAATCACTTGAAGGGGTTTTAGATTAGCGTACGCAAAAACGGAACTCGTATAGGGCAGGACAGAACGTTTGAAGGATTTGTAAAGTATCACCTTATTGCGAAGGGACATTTTACTCCACTTGCCTAACAGCGGATATAAGCGACCTAATGTGTAAGCCACTCTGCTACAAACGGTCCTATATGCAAAGCGAAATCTAACTTTCTATCTAACGTCACTCCTAGGTGTTTTTCCTTGTCTTCCCAAGGTATCGGTCTCTCAAAGAGTTTTATTCGCGGAAGGATCATTTTGGGGCCCCGGTCGAAGATCACCGAAACCCTCTTCTCCTGGTTTACCTCGATCCGCCATTACCGAAATCAGCGCCCGAGGGAGTCGGCTGCAGTTTGGAGACGTTGGTATACGTCATAATGATCCTTAGAGGACGTGTATAGCGCGGTATCGTCACAGTACATAGCAAAGTGAACTTTGGGTTGCGGCCTAGGAATGTCGCTAGCGTAGATGGAGAAGAAAATGGGCGAGTAAACTGAACCCGGGGGGAAAAGAATTCTGTAAAAATCGAAACAGATAGAAATCGGAAGGTGAAAGATCAGGGCTACATGTCGGATGCATTCTTACCTCCCAGCCAAACTCTCTTAATTTTTGCTGACTGGCTCAATATGTATGGTTTAGCGTTATCGTGATGAAAGAGCTCACCCATTCTCAATTTCGGCTGCTTACTTTCATTAGGATGTTAGCAGTAAATCTCCGAATCGCTGGTTCTACTTGGCTGTATAATCTCATACTGAATAATGCTCTGCCAGTCCGACCATACGCCCAGGATCACCTTATTGCGAGTTAATTCGGTTTTTGCAACAGTCTGTGAAACCTGACCGATCGTTGACTTTGACCTTTTTTGCAGTTCTTATCTTATGTAATTCACTTTTCATCACCAGTTATCAACATCTTCAAAAACGGGTCGGTTTCATTAAGAATCACTAAAGGATCACAAATGAGTACACGGTTCATTATTTAGGCACTGAAATAGATTACAACTTAAGAATCATAAGAAAAGAATAACCGTTTCCTATAACAAACACTACATAATAGAGTTTCTATTTATAATATCAGATTCTTACATTTTATTCTCTCAAGCAATTAAAGGGAAAGTTTTAATTACAAAATATCATTTAATTTATAAAAAAAGACTCAGTTATTCTTCTCTGTCAATTCAATATAAACTTTTAAATTTGTAGGATTTATAGTTTGTCAAAATGCCGTGTAAGTAATTTTTTTAATGTAATCCCGACGCAACGACTTTAATAAGTACATAATAATATTATTTTTATCCTTTTTATAGGTCCTTTTTTATCGGGGAATTTATTTTTAGCCATCCTTACTAGGTATACAATACGATTCTTACAACCAAACTACCTGTTTGAAATATTTAAAAATGATTGTAATTTTTTTGGAAAATAAAAAAAGTATAAACACAGAAAACATATAACCATCATGTTTAGGAATAGTAAATTTTGTACCGTGGGACTAAAGCACTACTTTAAAGGGACAGTGTTTTTTAATCCAGAGCGAGCGAGGGATTCAAAGTACATCACTCGAGCTTAAAGTAGCTTTAGTCCCGAGGTGCACAATCTGCTTTTTATCACATCTATGAGGAAACAAGTAAAATGTCAGTTAAATGTCAATGTCAGTAAAATGTTAGCCATTTAGCCTACTTTTTTCATACAAAATTCGTAATCGATCTCTTTCGTAGTTCAAAATTACGAAACGCATCCTTTCAATATTGGCGTTCGAAATTCAAGAAGGTTTTAATCCCGGAAGGATTAAAGCAGTGTTTTAATCCCTTTTTTTCGGGAACCAAGCAGATGTTTTTGAATAGATGAGATAAAAATAGTATTTCAATGATGTCATAAACTAAGAAATTCACTAAAATAATATTAATTTATAAGATTTTTTATTTCTGCCCTGTGATGTTTTATTTTTATTAAATTTCCGTTTTAATTTGTTAAAATGTTTAATAAAAAAAAAGAGTCTTTTGTTTTTGAATTGTTTGATGTAGGCAGCCTGGATTGTTGTGTATGAATTTCAAATACAATACATTATGTTTTGAATATGCAAACGAGAAATTTTTCATAGAGCTTTTCATACATTTACATTGAGTAATGAATATAGAAATAAAGTGTACTCATCTTTATATGTTCATTATTCATACAAATCTACATGTACGAAACTAATTGTATTCTTATTAAAATCACAGTAACATTTAACTGATTAGCACCAATATTATATCAGAAGATTAGTGAAATGTGGTCCTATTATTATGCTTAAATTTAAAACGAATGATAGATCCAGTCCGCAGAATAGGTTTTACCGGAGTTCAAAAGTCTGTCAACGTCGCATTTAAAATCTACTTTTGTTTATCTATCTATTATTCATCCTTCTCGACTTTTCTAGTAATATATTGAACGGAAAAGCTTTTTTGAATTATAGATGAAAACATTAAAATTTATTAAATTAAAAAGATAGTTAAAAATGATAACTAATGCGTATTTCAATCAATAAATTCAAAAAAGTATCTTAGAACAAATACATTAGTCAATAATTGATATAAAATAAAGTCATTTAGGTATCACTTTACTCATTTGTTTTCAGAGGGGGTAAATTAAATATTACCCCACGGTTCTGAGAATAAACGCCGCTCGAAAAAGAATTCGCTGTTTTCTCGCTAACCATTTATCACCCTCGTGAGACGAGTAAAATTGGGTAGGTCTTAAGGGCCAAGTGAAAATATCCGTATTCACAAGCAATATCTATTTTATTCACCGTATTATAAAACTAAGGGATATAAAAATAGCATAGTCATCATTTTATTATAAACTTATTCGAAGCTTAGTTAAATAGTTACAAGCTGTGTTCAAAGCCAAAACCATGATATACAATATTCATTTTGCAGATAAAAAATATATCATGAGATTATCTTAAGTAGCTTTTTGTAAAAGAATGCAGTCATTTTTAGAATTTCACAGGTAAATCAATTTTTATTGCTAGCTCAAGTAAGACATTAGTGTAAAACGAAAACTATTAAGTTTAGTTTCCCAGGGCGAGCGTTGCCTAGCTTAATTTAAATTCCACCGTAGGTTAATTGTTTTGGGACAAGATATCTGTTTACATAAGGTTCTAGTATTAGCTCCGATATGATTTAGCTTGTTTGAGGCTTGTTTGAAATGGTTATCAACTTGGTTATAATCTAATAATTTTTAGAAGTATTTTTGGTCGGTTGTCTTATTTGTTGGTTCTTTTCGCAAAGTCTTCCTAAACTCATATTTAAATACATGTTTACCAAGTCCTGCTTTTAAGACAAACTTTATACATTAAAAAAAAACATAACAAAGAAATATAATAAATTTTACAAAATCGCATGAGGCCTACGACAGTTTTTTTGTATCATTTTTTAATGCTATTTTTAATTTAAGTTCGATTAATATCTAAAAAGAGATATGTAACGTTATCTGGCTCACCCCAAATAGCAACAATGACCCAAGCTAAACTTTTGACCGATTTTTGACACATTGGTTTAATGTTATATGACAAATCCACCTCTTATTCGCAAACATAAAGAATGCCTTACTTTTCATTAGCCGCCTTGCGAGGAGTAAAAAGCAGCTACTATAAAATGTAACTGTTTTAGTTATTTGAAAATGGTAAAAATTTCAAAGAGAAACAAAACATATAAATACAAATCTTAAGCTATCCTAATATTAATTCTGGAATAAATTGTATGTATTACGTTTCTTTTTGAACTGACTTTATATTCATTTCGTTTGCAAAATAGCTGTTTACATCAGTAATCAGAACCAGGCTGTAAGAATTACATAAAAAAGTATTATAACATTGATAAGTGATGATGTCCTTTTTGTCTGAATATGTTACTTTAAAATATACCTGTGGTTTTAATGAAACAAATTACCAAACTTTTATATGTTCATATTAAACAAAAACAGGATATTATGTGAAATTCTAGGATATAATTAAATAAAAACCTAGATTGAATAGTTTCAAATGAACTTGCTGACATAAAACCTACATCGACTTAAGCGAATAAAATGTGAATTCAAACGGACTTCTTCTTTTGACATTACTTATACGCATTGGCAATTCTTGCGTCAATGCGTAAAAGTAAAGTAACTTTTTAAGTCTTGAAACTTTTTAATCAAGTTCTTCAAATTTAGGTGTAAGTTGAACGCTAGCACAAATATAAAGAGTCTTGTGTAGAGTTATTTTATCTTTTGGAATTATTTATAATGTAAATTTAATATTCTATTAATAATTATAAAGGTCGTCTTAGTATTCACGTAAAAATATTGATCACATAAGTTACATTGTACATTGACAATATTACTGCACTGTAAACATATAACATATTTTAAATATAAAAAGCCCATAATTTGCGGCGCCTTCATTTTAATGGTTTAATCTTTTAAAGTATAAAATTATTTAGTGCATGAAGCACATTCTCAATTTTTATTAACAGGAGGACAAACAAGGGTGCAGTTGGCCTTATGGTAAGAAACCACAGCACTTCCCATTTTTTGCAATACCAGAGAAATACCAAGGATGTTGCAGACTTTTGACTATCTCGACGAACTAGGTTTTTGATGAAAAAAAAAACCGTAATCAAATCCGTCCACGCGTTTAACTACTACAATGCCACAGACACACAGTTGAAAAAATGCATTTCTTAAGACTGCTTTTTATTCGACGCTGTGTTTGATTTTTAACCCCACTAAAAAGAGGTGTGTTATAAGTTTGACCTGTCGATCTTTCTATCTGTGTCTGTCTGTGGCAAATTTGCGGCCAAACGTGTGGACGGATTTGAATGCGGTTTTTTTTACTCGACAACTATGCTCGTCGAGATGGTTCTTATTCATGTTTGATTAAAATAGAAAAAGTCGTCTCCAAGGTATTGACGTTTTATTCGTGCGGGGGAGCGGTTCTTATGCAATAATTAGCTGCTCCCAACGGCTGCGCCCACGCTGTATAGGAAAAAAAGCCGTGTTATGAAGGCCAAAAGGTTTTTAAACTTACTTACTGAGGTAAAGTACTTTATTAGGGATAGCGGTTACCCGTGACTGCGTCCACGTAGACTGTAAAAATATATTTATATGGCTTATGATCGTAATCATAAAGAATCACGGGCAACATCTAGTGATAATATAAATCCCTTCATCATAGTGTTATTAGTGATTGTAAATTATTTTAACTCTAAATGTTTATATTTATTAATATTCGTATATACGATGAGGTCAACCGTTGGTTTTTTAGTGGGTAGCCTTAAAAATGACAGCGTCCTCTATGCTGCCGGGTAGTCCCACATACCCCCACGGCCATCACCTTCCTGGCCGCTGGAATGATGCGTAACGCATTTTTCCAACGCTATAAAAAAAAGGTTCATTTAGTACAATTCAGAAACCAGTGACATAACTTTAAAAGCAGAAAAAAAAAAATAAAAAAATCCCCGATACAAAAAGACCGTTAAATAAAGGAAGAAATTAAAATGCAAGTAAGTTAACAAGGCAAATAAAGAAATAACGATATCGAATCGTATAATCTAAGTCCTCAATGATTAACTTCGTAATATATAATCTATCAACGTAAGTACAACGGTCCCCCGACGCAACGACTTCAATAAGTACATAATAATTATATTTTTATTCTTTTTAGAGGTCTTTTTGTATCGGGGGTTTTTTAATTTTTATATACAATTGAACAGTTTAATTACAACGGAAATTATTTTGAAATAAAGTTGACATTATTTTGGTGTAGTTTAACTAAATACCTTTATAAATATTATATAACCTTTTTTTTTTGTTTTTAGAATGTTACAATTTCAAACAAATTACAATTACAAATTTAAAATTAAAAGAAAGACTTTTTCAATCATTTATCATTAGATAATCTCGAAGCAAGTTGATGATTAACATCTTACGTATTTTTTTACATTACTACCTGACCTTAAAATTACATTTCCTTTTATTAATTATTAACTGTCCATGTCAAAGCGCTAACAAATGCACTGGAACGAATCTATCACTTACAGATAATTTAACCTTTTTAAATCTCTATTTAGGAATTATTCTTTTTGAAACTAATCTTTAGACACAGATGCAAAAATATTGTTTTTGTAACATCACAAGTATAAGAGGGTGAGATGAATCACTTAAGTATCGTATTTAAATAAGTATAAAAATAATATATTATTAATTCCGAAGCCGCAGCGTCGTCACATAATTTTAATAGTTTTTAACCTATTTTTCTACTCTATTGCTATTATTTTTTTTTAAAAGAAACGTGAGTTATTGTTATTCTAATTACTCGTTTGTAATAAGTAAGATTATTTCACTTCGTATTCAAATTATTTAAATCAGTCGGGAACTTATTTATAAATATAAAAAATAGTCTTGTTTTGTTTTAAGATAAAATGTAAATTAGAAATCTTTTAAATTAAATCGAAATCGAATTTCTAGCAACCGTACCATTGAAGATGATTAAGTTTAATTTAACTTTCAAGAGTGCTTTAGATAAGGAACATTGGAATGCATCTTACAGCGGGCGGTATTTTGTATAATTCCGCTTCTCAAGTGAACTTAGTATGTGGACGAAAAAAAAAATCAAAAGTTTACTGCTAAAAGAATCAATTTGTATAATAACTATGATACCTGATAAAATAAACAAAACTATATGTTCAATATCTAAATAAATTGAATTTGCATGAAAACAAAATAACGGCTTCAAATATATTATATTGATAGTGGGAGAAGTGTTAAGCAAATCTTTTTGGGACGTGTCATATTCCACATGGATTTAACTATAACGTTAACTCACTAGAGTTAACGTTATAGTTGTCCTTATGGACAATAAAGCTGTAATTAAAATGCGACATCAGCGAAACGGGTTCTTAAATAAGATAAAAGGTATGCAAGTATGATTAAATAAGATAAATAAGATGAAAGGTATGTTATGTATGGTATGTTATGGTAAAGGTATGGTATGTATGTATGTACGTATGTTTCATCGGTGGTAGACCATAACATCAGGTTGCCGGCAAAGATACCACACATCTAGTCGATCTAGTCGTGATCCGGCGCGTTGCTCGGTTAAGACGTATATGGAAAATGGGTCTGAACAGCTGCGGAACGTTGGCGAACCGGTTTGACGTCTAGTTAGTGTTTGTTTTGTCGGGGGATTAGTTGTTACCTGGACCCTCTGCTGACAACTGATCCGGTCTGGTATCGTGTAGAGGTCTCTTTTCCTTTCGGATCCTGCGATCAATATTTGGTTTCGTGTAGAGGTCTTCTTCTCTTTGGGATCCTGCGATCACTGTCTGATGAAATCTGTATTTACATATTCAACACCAGCTCTCGAACCACATGACGCTAGGCGAGTATGGAAATACAAGTCAGTAGATTGGGATGAGATGCGGCACTTTTTTGCGTCTTATCCATGGTGGCAGGTCTGCTTCTCTTCTTTTGATCGGTCGAGTTGCGCGGATGCTATTACCGATATGGTGCATCAGGCAATGGAGTATTTCATTCCATTTGCCATTCCAGTTACCCATCGGTGGCAATAAAGCTCGCCCATGATTGAATACCGCATGTGGTATGCGGAAAACCGAAAACATTTGGCATACCTCATTTGAGCAGATACTTGAAGCCGCAAAATTCCGGATGTAAGATCAAAGATCTTCATTAGCCAAGCTATCCCCTTTAACCAAGTTTTTCCTTAAACCAAGCTGCCAAGTCCTACAAAAAAGCATTGCGGAAGCCTCGTCTCGATTGAATCGCTAAGAGTGGCAAAATTCTCTCTGTCAGACCAAATAGCAGTCGAGCTTTCTGGTCTCTTGCCAAAGCGATCGAGTCAAACTTCTGCCAAACCTCATGCCTAAATTAGTGAAGCCAGATGGATCCCTGGCCCACACAGCAACAGAGAGAGCGAATATAATTGCTGTTTGCTGATAATTCGCATCTAGACACTGGCAATGCTTCTCCAGCACATCTTCAACGATACGAATGGAAAGACGACCCCTTCATGCTTTTAAAGCTCAGCTATATTTTAATATGATATTATATATCATCAGAAATATGTAATTCTAAAATAGGCACTTACCTTGTGTCTTTCTTCCTTACAAAGGTGTGGGCAAAGTTAAAGTGGCGTGACTGTGGCTTTTAATTATTTATGTGATGAATAATAGTAAATATATTCATATCGGTTTTAAAAATCTATTAAGTTGGGACTATATTATATTGAGTTTGTTGCTGATTTATCCTTGTGGACCTATAATTTGGTACCGATAAACTACAGTCGGGCGTTTCGTAAAAAAAATGTATGTCAATTTTATATATATTAGGACCACGTCTATTTGTATTGTTTCACAGATTTTACTATTTCACTACATCAGTTCTCTCCCGAATAATATCGTCCTAACTGCAGTTTATATACCCTTCTTTATTAACTCCCTCTTCACATAAACAATAATGATTGTCAAATCATCTACTTTAAACGTACAAAAATAACAAATACTCGTAAATGAACAATTGTAACTATCGGTAAACACGATATTAAATACTGGTTTTAATTATGAAGTCTTGATGGTTCTCACTTTTCTAGCTTATTTAACTTATTTACTAATCAAGTAAATCACATCCTTTTCACATAAATAATAATCTTAGTCAAATAAACTACTTTAAGCTTAAGAAAATAACAATTATTTGACATTACAATTCTAAATATTACTATTTAAGTTAATAAAACAATGAATTAAATAATTACACCTTATTGGTTCTTCTTGAGCAATATTCTAAAACAGATGGCCATAGGTAATATTAATGAGCATAAGCGCTGGTATTTTTAATATAAAAAAGGTTATTTTTTCGACCTTTTTTGTTAAGTAAATATATTTTTAATGTAGATTACCGGACTTAAAAAACTGGGATATAACAAAGTTTTCATATACCAATTTATTTCTGTGCCATCGGTGCTACACACAAAGAATAAAAATATTAATTTGCATTTGTCATAACATTTTTTATTTTCAACTATAAAGCAATATCTTGAACCGGCAAATATTTTTTACTTCGTTCTGCATAAGAGTGACGGGACGGTTTCGTAGAGGTCGCGGATTCGTAATGATTAATTTTTCATTTTACATTTATTTAAAAATTTTGTTAGTACTTCTGTTCTTTTGAGCATCACAAAGTAAAAAACTGCAAAGTGATATGTATATGACTATATTTATATGAACTATATGAATATGAATTAACTCTGTCGCATAGAAGGGCCAGACGATGCTTCTTCCCATTCCATGGATTCACCGTGCGAGTGCCGGGCCCATCGCGTTGCGAGGAGAGAAGTGCAAACAATGCCTGGGACTTGCGACCCAGGGGTAGTTTTAACGGGCCCCTTTATGATGAGAATACACGCTCGCTTTCACTGTCTACACTCCTCTCCCTACCTAACCAAATTTGGAAAGAGCAAACTAATGCCGTCTTTGAAATACGTTCTAGAGATGAACCGATGCATTTTCTAGAAAGGCCAAGGTCTTATACCTCTCGCTCCCACTTCTACCGCGTACAAGCTAACTATAAATTTATTCCTGGACAGTTAGTTGGTCAGTTCGTAATACTTATTTAGCTTAAATGTGTGATCCCAGGGGATGTTTGTTTCCCAGGGTACAGTAAGCTCCACAAGTATAACGCGCCTTAGATGCTTAGAATACAGGAATAAGTCCGGTCTGGATGACGAAACACCAACATCCCCAGGGATTTTGTAATGTTTTTCATACGTGTCCATCATGAGAGTCCAAACGGGAGCTGCGTCTTAAATAGAATAAGTCTTCGGTTTTGACTTTTTGGAGCAGCCTTCTTTTACAAACTCCACAGATCCTTTGGTGATTGTTATACCCTTCCACGCTCTATCTACTGAAAGACTAACCGCTTCCCATACGAATTTTAATACCTTATCGTGGCAACGCGAGTATTGACCGCTACCAAGAAGTATCCTACACCCTACTTATAAGTATTTCGCGGTTCCTACTGCCTCAACACAGATGTTTTAAGACTTTTCGGTGGCTTTGTCCTATCTTACTAAATTACTTTGATTTGGGAGAGTCATTTAGATAAAATTTTAATAATGCTGAGGACCAATCATAAAGCAGATTGCGTTGACGCACTCGTCAACGCAGAGCTAGTGGAATACAAAAATCTCCTATGGTCACCCATTCGTTTTGGATTTCTATGCTCATCGCGTGCAGACGGTAGTTATCGTTTTCGTCTTGTCTGATAAAAGATTTTGTAATGTCTGTGTCTCGATCTTTCCTACCTGATCTTAGCCCTACTTTATCCGTTTGAGCACCTATCATAATTTCTTTATAGGATTGAAGTCGTGACTCGATCTCTGAGGTAACTTTGTCTTTTGGGAGAGAAGTTACAGTATCATCTTAAGATTTTCCGATGATATGTCTTTTGGTAGCTCTTAGATGTCTATAGAGCTCCGAGAGCTTCTTTAATTTTAACCAAACATTTTTTCGGTCTCTAAATAAGGTTGAAGAGTCCGCTGAGTACGCTAACCCGAGCCAAAACTTCAATGTCCTTATGACGTTTGCATCAAACTTTGACAAAAGGATTTTATTACTGTCATAAACGAGGAAAGGCCAATTTAGACGTGATGTTAAAAAAATAACGTAAATCCAAGTGTTTTTGACGTTACTTATTGGTTTGTCGTCTACCTTCTTGAGATCATTTAAAAAGCTATCGACTATTGCATCCAACGATGGAGTACGGCCTTGAGAATCGATTTTTTTACCTAAAAATTTAAACAGAGCTGCTTCCGTAACCGTATTAACGCATTGACCGCCTAATTTAAGACCCGGATCGTAAGAGGTATATTTGGTATTCCGTCTATCCAGACACAGACTAAAGCATTTACTTGGTTTTGTCCTCAATTCGCCGGCCCACGTACAGAAATCCTCCACTACATTTAAAAGTACCTGACATTGTTTTGGATGAGGTGTCAGTATCGCAAGATCATCTGCAAAAGCTAGTATGGATTCTGTGTATTTATTGATAAATTTAACCCGATAACCCCACTTTTTTCAAGTCTAATTAATTTGTGTATTAAAATATTAATAACTATATTTAATATAATTGAAGAAATACAACAACCCTGAAATAAACCTATATTATAATTGAGTGGTTTTAAATAGTAATTTTGTATAGTATGATGCAATAATGTCTCTAACTATCGTGGAAAAGTTATACTATTTTAACACGAACATCATCAATTCATGCCGTACCGACCCAAAAGCATTCTCTTAATCTATCCAACAAACCGTAATTTGTCTCTCACTAGTTCTAGCATCTTTAAGGCTTTTCAATATTAACGTGTTATGTTCCAGGGATCCAGAATTTTTGTTTGTAAAAAAGAAAAAAATATTTTTGAAATTGTATTTGTTAGGGTTAGGGTAATAAGGCGGTTGAAACATTGAAAACGCACTAGATTATTTTGCTTTAATTATTTTTATAGTATCACGTCAACCGGTATACTGATATCAGTTGACGTGATACTATTATTATAGGGTAATGCATCAGATAATATACTATATATTTACTGTAGAAAAAATATATTCGCATATTTTAAAACAGTAGTCCCCAAGAAACGTTAAGAATTAAATTCAAAGACAATAAAAATGACGAATGTATATAATTAAAAAAAACATTTATAACAATTTAATGTATGTACATAAAAATGGGAGTAAATTAAAAAAAAACTATGGTTTACACAAGATTGAGATCAGAGATCATTTACTTAAAATGATGTTTACTTTAAATTTATTACTAACTAGATTCATCGGGTTCATCAATTATGTTTAAGTAAAGAAAACAACTAAGCTGCAGTTGAAAGCGTAACAAAAGAACAAACTCTCATTTTCAGAGAGAAAATTTATTTAAAATATAACACCGTACCGATTTTTTAAGGCACTTTAAGTCTGTGGCAAACATATCTCCAAATTATGGGCAGCATGAAAATTGCAAACAATTTTATGAAAAACTTAGTCTTAACAATAGTTTATATGTGTGAGTCTTCCAATTTGCAACTGTATTTAGTAGAATATAAGTAGAAATTACCTCACATATTGGATTAATTTTAGACATGTAGATAAGATTGGAGACAAATTTTATTTAGAAATTCCAGTGGTATAGCTTGTATAACAAAAGTGTTTAACTTTTGGCATCATTAAAGTTGTTAATTGGAAACTGCCTGTGAAGTGCGAAAGTTTTGCAAGGTTCAACGTGGAAATGTTAGAGCCTCTTTGAGTTGTTAAGTTCTAGTTTGAAAGATTATTCCAGAATTCTTTTGTACTTTCAATTTTCATTGCAAATATATAGAAAAAATAAAAAACTTTAAAATCACTTCTCATCAGAAAAAAATGGTGATAAGTGAATTTACCTTTAATTTTTTTATAAAAATTGGATACAAAATAATAAATAAAAAGTAAAACATCATTTGACATAATGTTATTATTTGAAAATATTTATAGACATGTATAACCATGTTAAGCTTATTTAAATTGATATAAATATAGAATTTAAAAAATATATACGGCCATGATTTCGACCCCGTGACAACTGGGAAACCGTCCCGTTGCTCTACCAACTGAGCTACCGTATTGCTGTCCGCCTTAGTGATTTTAAGCATTCTATATTACTAATAATTGAAACAGTTTTAAAGGTTTGTTCTTATCAATTAATTATTAACAAACTGGCAATAAAATAATTTATTTATTTAATTTCAAAACATAATAATCGCAATATCGCAAAGCCGTTGTTTTAAATTTTGCTGTGCTAGAAAACAAAACAAGATTGATAATTCTTATTAGTGATTCTTACACAATCTCTGTAGGTTCGTGGAGTGCAGTGACGTTGTTATTTTTAGCAGTAGATTAAGAAGTATAAGCTTGCATCGTGCTTACTTTTTATTTCCTATTACAGTATCTAAAAATACTCACTTCAAATACGGTCTTATATATTAATTGATTATTTTTAAGTGTAAAATGTTTAACGCGTTTAAATGATTATAAATATATTTACTAACTATTTAGTAAAATTGGTAATTGACCTATAAGGAACATTTAAATTGAAATAAACCGATTTATAACAAAGATGGAAATAGACCAGAAGCATATTTTGATTTACAAACTATACCTATTATAATTATCAGTATATGTCTATATTTATCAAAATATATCTCATAGTTTTAGAACTCCCTTTTGAAACTTCATTGATAGGCAACATTCTAACTAACGTGTTAAATCTTGATACTTCAATTTATAGGGTTAACTTTTTATATTAATAATAAAAATATATTATTTCATTTATTATTAGAATAAAATTTAGTGAACATACAGAGAAAAAAATCACAAAAATATTTATATCGTAAACGACTACACTAGTAATACACTGTGTCGCAGTCATTTATGCCCACTCCGGGACAAGGTGCATGTACGTTCCAATATTATACATGCATACAAATAAAATTAATTAGTAAGCAGTACTGAAACTGTAATCAAGCAAATGTACTTACTTGAACATAACATTATAATTTTCGGACATTAAATTATCGGAAATCATATATATAATATATACAAATACAATAGTAAACCAAAAAATAATAATAATAAAGGATTTACGATGAAAATATTTTTGTGAATTTTTCTCTGCAGTTTTTATTTAATAATAATTACCGACTCCACGCGATGAGCCTAGAAATTCAAAACGAATGGGTGACCATAGGAGATTTTTGTATTCCATTAGCTTTGAAGTGGCGCACCTTAATTTATGATTGGTCCCCAGCATTATTAAAATTCTATCTTAATGCATTCCAAATGACTCTCCCAGATCAAAGTAATTTAGTAAGATGGGGGAAAGCCACCGAAAAGTCTTGCAACATCTGTGGGGAGGCAATAGGAACCGCGAAACACCTATTAGTAGGGTGTAGGGTACTTCTAGATAAAGGTCAATACTCGCGTCGCCACGACAAGGTATTAGAAATCATACGGGAAGCGGTTAGTCTTTCAGTAGCAAGAGCGCGGAAGGGTATAACAACCACCGAACGATCTATAGAATTCGTTAAAAAAGGCTCCTCCAAAAAATCAAAAGCGAAGTCTTATTCAATATTAGGCGCGGTTCCTGATTGGATTCTCATGATGGACACGTATGAAAAGCATTACAAAATCCCTGGGGATGTTGGTGTTTCGTCATCCAGACCGGACTTATTCCTGTATTCGAAACATCTGAGGCGCGTGATACTTGTGGAGCTTACTGTTCCTTGGGAAACAAACATCCCAAGGGATCACACATCCAAGCTCAATAAGTATTACGAACTAACCAACGAACTGATCAGGAATAAATTTATAGTTAGTCTGTACGCGGTAGAAGTGGGAGCGAGAGGTATAACAGCAAAATCTCTCTATAGACTACTTAAAGATCTTGGCCTTTCTAGAACAAGCATCGGTTCATTTCTAGAACGTACTTCAAAGGCGGCATTAGTAGGTTCTTTTCAAATTTGGTTAGGTAGGGAGAGGAGTGTTTAGGGTGAAGGTCAGCGTTTTTGCGCATAATAAAGGGGCCCCTTAAACCTACTCCTGGGTCGCAAGTCCCAGGCACTGCTTGCACTCCTCTCCTTGCAACGCGATGGGCCCGGCACCCGCACGGTGAATCCATGGATTGCTAAGAAGCTTCGTCTGTCTAAAATATACGTATAAAATATGATCTAATCCATTTAGTTTTTCTGAATGTCAAAATACAGTAGTTTTTTAATATACGTTGAAAAGTCAAAAAAATATACAATAACTGTAAGAATCAACATAATATTGATAATAGTACTTAGAAGATTCTGCAAGAAGACACATTACCACCTTTAAACCAATATACAAATAGTACTACAAAGTAAGTTTTAATGCTAAACTAAACTAACTAACTAAATAAACTAGAAATATCAACGTAATGTTAACGAAATTTAAATCTACGCCTGCAGACGGGTACTTATTAACATAATTGTTTCACAAAACCCTTATAGCCAAGTTCAAAACGCCAGAATGAAAATAAACAGTTCCAAACCGTGAATACCTAATGTTTATCTCGTTAAGAATTAATCTGTGTTTGAAGAAACTTGAATAGTTAGTTTTCTTAATTATAACGAATATTTATGTGTTAAGATAAAACAAGTGAAATAGCTCAAACTGTAAATGAAAGTTTCGTTTGAATTCTCATTTCGTAATTAAATTTAAATGTTACTTGAATATTAAATAATAAATAACAGACAGTCTGGCAACTGACTTATTTTGAATTAATTGAAATAAGTATTGCGGAATATCTAAGTAAAATTAAACTTCAGAGAAACCAATTAATGTAACAAATTATATTATTATTATAAATAGTATTCCTTGGATTAAACAAGATTTAATAGAAATTTACTTACAATTACTTGAATACATTAAATGAACAATTAAACTTCATGTAGTAAGTAATATTATTTAGCTAACCTTACAAAAAATAAAGGTCATTGACAATGCTATAAGTAACTCCACAGTTTAATAGTTTTGTCTTATTTATCAAGACTTAAAACAAAAGTCATATATTTTTATATATGACTTATACCTTTTGATACATATTATGCTAGGCTCGTAAAGAAATTAAACCTTATTGGTTATCATGTTATATTTCTTAAGTAAATGCATTTATATAATAAGATCTAAATCTTCAGCTCAGATAGTTAATTGATTGATTGTCTTTATAACGGACTTGAAAACATCCCAAAAGAACACTTTGAAGAAAAAGCACTTTAATCCTGGCCCGACGTTTATGAGACTTTTGAAGCGATGCGTGGATAACATCTTCAGTATTTATTATACGAAACAGATAGGAAGTGTAATAATATATAGATCACCTTAATAATATTCACAAAAAATTGGGCTGACATATGATCCGAAGGTAGTGAAGTCGTCCCTCTTAGATGTGAAAATAACCGTAAGATTAGATGGATCCTTGTTACACTGTGAGTATGGCAAACTTCTCCATACCGTTAGCAGAAATATAATATATGTCGCAGATCACGATAATTTAACGATAATTAGTAACTCAATTGATATCATTGTAATAGTGGGGTGTGAACGCCGTGACGTATTGAGTCACGTGACCGGAATCGTTTGGTGGGGCACCGGAATCATTTTAAATATCCGAGAGCATCGGGACGAGAGGATTATTGATTAGTGTGAGGCTTACAGTCCGGACCCCCCAAACGGGACCGGTGGTTCACGCAACTTTGATAATTGTATACCTACTAAGTAATTTGTGATATCTGTTTACCTACATTTAATACAAGTATTGTCATATTGTGTCTGTGTGGTTTAATTGCCTGAGACCTACGCTTCGGATCCTGTACCTAAAGACTCCATCAAGAACGAACAAGCCACTAATCTACCTCCGATCTCCGACATCAGAAGTGGGATTCACTCGGGCATCAAAACCACCAACTACCCGCGAGATAAGTTTATTGAAGCTAAAAATAACGTCAAGCAAGAAATGAAGTGATTTTATTATTTGAAACGCACACTACAAGATAATAACAATGAAGTTCCAGAATCAATACAATCAATCAATAGTTGATAATCAATGGTTGTAAATCAATCAATCAATCAAGTTAAATTTATGTTATCTCAAAACTTAAAAAAAAATTGAGATCTACCCACATATCAAGAAAATCGAGTGAAAATACCTATTTAATCGCTTATGCAAGTCGTTTATTAGATTATATGACAAAGCGTTGGAAGAATTCTACGAAAGAAGGAATCGTTGCTAATGAAGAAAGAAAGAAATGAGAAATTATGGCGGTGACAACGCGGCGCGAATGGCGGTAATGGCGCAGCGCGGATGGCGCTGATGGCGCTGATGGCGCCGATGGCGCCGATGGTGCTGATGATGGTGACGGTGTTCGTGACGATGGCAGCTATGGCAGCGGTGCTGGTATAGTGCGGTGCGAGCAACGCGTTGATGTCTGTGCAACTTATCCACCATTGGGCACGTTACAGCGAAAAGGTGATTCGTTTCAATTTACTTACGTTTCAAGTGCTAAATGCTCGCTAAGTCAAAGAAAATCAATTCATTTAGACAGAAATCATATGTAAAGTTTAAGTGTTTCAGTGTATCCGATCTTATTAATATCTTTTGTGAGATACGGTAGTAAATAAAAAAAAAGTCTGTAATAATTTGAGAATTTTGGACGTCAATGTTCATGATGATAATGATGATAATTGTTCTGTTGCTGGCTGTTCTGGTGATAATGATAATTAATACGATGTCTATTTTACTTGACGCCAATGATGGTTGTCTATCTTGACTTGACGCCAATACGGGTTGTCTATCTTGACTTGACGCCAATGCGGGTTGTCTATCTTGACTTGACGCCAATGATGGTTGTCTATCTTGACTTGACGCCAATGCGGGTTGTCTATCTTGACTTGACGCCTATGATGGTTGTCTATCTTGACTCCAATGCGGGATGTCTATCTTGACTCCAATTTGTCGAATCCCAGTGTACTTTGATTAAGTTTTGTTCTATGCCTTTAACAGCTTCAGTTATCATAACTATCGATTTTGGAATGATTCATGATTTTTTTATGTGGTCAGAAAGGCCGAGCGAAGTTACATCTACAGTTGTATATTGTTTGGATTTCAGATAAATATGCACACGAGGACGTGTGACTTGTCAGTATGGCCGTGTCGCAGATCACGATAATTTAACGATAATTAGTAACTCAATTGATATCATTGTAATAATGGGGTGTGAACGCCGTGACGTATTGAGTCACGTGACCGGAATCGTTTGGTGGGGCACCGGAATCATTTTAAATATCCGAGAGCATCGGGACGAGAGGATTATTGATTAGTGTGAGCCTTACAGTCTGGACCCCCCAAACGGGACCGGCGGTTCACGCAACTTTGATAATTGTATACCTACTAAGTAATTTGTGATATCTGTTTACCTACATTTAATACAAGTATTGTCATATTGTGTCTGTGTGGTTTAATTGCCTGAGACCTACGCTTCGGATCCTGTACCTAAAGACTCCATCAAGAACGAACAAGCCACTAATCTACCTCCGATCTCCGACAATATTTGATCGCAAGCAAATCGACGTATCATAGTAAAACTGCAGCGATTGGGATAAGTCAAAATCGAAGTGATATTCAAAATTCAAAATTCTTTAAAGTATGGTGAAATAGATAGGTACTATAGGTTAACAGAGTAGCAATGTGATAGGTCTGGATATATAGTAATAGCGGGGAACTCGACCCTAATCACTGTTCTATTCTAAAATTTGTTGAAAGATATTTTAAAAATTACATATATCCGAGCTCTTATCATAAACACATAATACGACAAAAGTTCGTCTTTTATAAAACTTGCATAATGATGTATCCTAATACTATCATGTAGTCTAATACTATCAGTCAGGTACAGACGCTTAGCTGTTGTTTTAGTACATGAACTGCAGTAATATAATTAATTCGCATTAACTAATTTCTGCTGTTGTGGTGTGTTTTATATAACTTATATTTATTAACAACATATGGCATGGCAAGTAGACATATGTAATACTTTCAAGCGTTAAAAGAACTGCGCAAAGTAATGTAGTCCGTCGCTCGTGATCCAAGTTCCAAGTGATCATTGAATGACATACTGTGGCCCTTTGCAAACATTACCGGTGTGTGATATCTCGATGATATTTATATTTTACATAAGGTTGTTTTTGTTACAATGGTATACGGCGGTATATTTATGGTATACGGCGGCTTTATAAATTAACTAGTTAAATAATATCCACTTTCTTAAATATTTCTAGAAATACAAAATTATACCATTGTTATAATTCAGCGCATCTCACATAGACGGGTAGCCATACGGTAGCTCAATTAGAAGAGCGATCAGGCGGTTGGCCAGAGGTTGCAGGTACGAATGTCTTCACGGTTTGTGTTTCTTTATTATAATTAAATGAGCTACATACATGTTATACTTATTTATAGTCATTTTTAAACAAATAGGGTTGTGGAATATATTTAATCGTTATATAACTTTTTTTAAATTAGACTCTCTAATATGTCCATTACATTTTTGTATAATTATATTTCCTGTGTGACCTGGGGTGACCTTTATAATTAAAATTTATAAGCTTATAGGTTTTAAGGAGTATTTGATATTTTTAAAATATGAATATTTTATTAGATTATTGATATTTTTAAATACTTTTTGCACTTTATCTAATTATGCTATATAAACTATTTTATATTTCTGATAGATTAAATTTATTATCAATTTAATTTAAAAGGTTATCCAAAAATGAAAATCGACGATATTTTATGTAGTTGTTTGGTTTTGACTGGCTATATCTTGCCATGCTGAAATCTTACTAACAAAAAGAAAAGAATAATGAATAACTAAATGAATTTGATATATATTTTTCAAACATAATATTTACTAAAAAAAAGACTGAAAACTTATAAAAAACCTTACTGAAAAAAGTTACATTAAGCTTTGTCGTATACAATATTGGGGTTATATTTAAAGATATATTCTTATTATTCAACTTGAAGTTAGGTATGAAACCTCATGTTATGCTAGCTTTTTTAATATATTTTATTACATGATACACACACACAAACATTTTCAACAATGTGCATTTACCATACTAAATCTAAATATTATTATAATTATTTTATATTTATATATTAATTTCGAAAAATCTCAACAGAACAGTTATATGTTCTCAACAGAAGCTGGGTGGTTCCCCTTTATGAACAACTTTAATGCCTACTAATGGAAATTTTGTTTTTGTTCAAAGGATCATTGTTGATAGCTTAGATAAAAAAATTATAGCTTATAATCTATAGCTTAAGAAAATATATATATTTTCTTTTATGGTTTTTATATATTTTTTGTTTTATATGTATCTTTTTCCGTTATGTATATGTTGTTAAAATAAAGATTATGATTGATTTGATTTTTTGACATCTCCATCTACAATTACTTCGGTGGTAGATCATAACATCCGGTCCGGTCCGCACCTTCAAGGTTAATATGTCAGACACATGACCAGTATATGGTTTCAGCAATACGGTATCAATTGTGCAACAATATACAAAGTTATTATACTTTTTAACAATATTCACTGATATTATATAGTTATATTATTATAGCTACAAAAAAAAACTCCTTAATTCAACTTTTAAAAATGTTGCGTTTTTTCAGATCTGTACTAATTTTACGATTACCTATTTTCTATAACTCAGTTCGAGGATATTACACGAGAATAATATCATTTTTAAAAAATATATTTTAAACCCGACATAGAGCCCAAATTATGAATTATGTATGGTTTTAGTTTTCTTTTGTACAAAAACAAGAACAGATATTTCACTATAATTTGACTGTGTGTAGTTTATTTAATTAATTGTTACTGCGACTATACTATTGTTAAAGTCGTATATAAAGAAGTTTAAAAGATGCAATTTATTTTAATTCGGTTTTTTTCCCAAACAAAACTTCTGCAACTATAATGTTGAAAGATATAATATATTATAAAGTAATAAGGAATAAAAACTTCAGTTCTATTCTTCTTGAGGTAAATACCAATTTATCCTTAAATCGAAATGGGACATTATCTAAATAGTGAGTGCAGAGAAGACTAGGAACTAGGAACTCCAACAGAACATTGAGCAAAGCAAAATATCGGTTCACTTTGAGTTTGAGTTTATAAAAGGTAAATAGAAACTACAATGCAAGAAACCCTGGCCAGTGCTTTGTTAAATCTTACATATTTTGTATCAATGCAATTTATCATTATGAATTCTTTAATAAATCTTATATATTATAATATATGTCGCAGATCACGATATTTTAACGATAATTAGTAACTCAATTGATATCATTGTAATAGTGGGGTGTGAACGCCGTGACGTATTGAGTCATGTGATCGGAATCGTTTGGAGGGGCACCGGAGACATTTTAAATATCAGAGACATCGAGACTAGAGGATTATTGATTAGTGTGAGCCTTAGAGTTCGGACCCCCCCAAACGGGACCGGTGGTTCACGCAACTCTGATAATTGTATACCTACTAAGTCATTTGTGATTACCTAAATTTAATACAAGTAATTGTCATATTGTGTCTGTGTGGTTTAATTGCCTGAGACCTACGCCTCGGATCCTGTACCAGAAGTCTTCATCAATACCGAACAAACCACTAATATGCTTCCTATCTCCGACATCAGAAGTGGGATTCACTCGGGCATCAAAACCACCAACTACCCGCGAGATAAGTTTATTGAAGCTACAAATAACCTCAAGCAAGAAATGAAGTGATTTTATTATTTGGAACGCACACTACAAGATAATAACAAGGAAGTTCCAGAATCAATACAAGCAATCAATAGTTGATAATCAATGGTTGTAAATCAATCAATCAATCAAAATAAATTTATGTTATCTCATAACTTAAAAATTGAGATCTACCCACATATCAAGAAAATCGAGTGAAAATACCTATTTAATCGCTTATGGAAGTCGTTTATTAGATTATATGACCAAACGTTGGAAGAATTCTACGAAAGAAAGAATCGTTGCTAATGAAGAAAGAAGGAAATGAGAAATTATGGCGGTGACAACGCGGCGCGAATGGCGGTAATGGCGCGGCGCGTATGGCGGTGATGGCGCGGCGCGTATGGCGGTGATGGCGCGGCGCGTATGGCGGTGATTGCGCGGCGCGTATGGCGATAATGGCGCGGCTCGGATGGCGATGACGGCGTAGCGTGGACGGCGCTGATGGCGCTGATGGTGCTGATGGTGCTGATGGCGCTGATGGCGCGGATGGCGCTGATGGTGCTGATGATGGTGACGGTGTTCGTGACGATGGCAGCTATGGCAGCGGTGCTGGCATGGCACGTGGCGAGTAACACGTTGATGTGTGCGCAATTTATCCATCATCGATCACGTCACAGCATAAAGGTGATTCGTTTCGATTTACATCCATTTTTTTGCGCTACATACTCGCTAGTTAAAGAAAATTAAGCGATTAAATATAGTGGTAAGCACTTCATTATTGTTATTGAGATAACTAGTATTGAGATTAGCAATCAACCCTCACGATCTTGTTTTTTTTAATTTTTACTGATAATTAATTCACTTTAACTTAACGTCATTTTGTTACGTAATATGATAAGGCGTGAAATTATTTTATCCCGGATTTCTGTAAACGTGAGTGTTTATTTTGAACGTTGAAAACAATGTTTTAAACTTTTGTTTTAAATAACTTTGTTTTAAATTCGGTAAACAATGGTAACGTGATAGCTCTAAAGATTCAACCGGTTAAAACCAGTCAAGACTTAAAACAAAAAAACTAATTCAATTTTCGGAATATTTTATTTTATTGTTTACCTACATGTGTAGTAATCACGGGCGAACTTACAATTATTAATTAATCGTATATTGTAAATGCGGGTTGTCTATCTTGATTTGACGCCAATGCAGGTTGTCTATCTTGACTTGACGCCTATGCGGGTTGTCTATCTTGACTTGACGCCAATGATGGTTGTCTATCTTGACTTGACGCCAATGATGGTTGTCTATCTTGACTTGACGCCAATGATGGTTGTCTATCTTGACTTGACGCCTATGATGGTTGTCTATCTTGACTTGACGCCAATGATGGTTGTCTATCTTGACTTGACGCCAATGATGGTTGTCTATCTTGACTTGACGCCAATGATGGTTGTCTATCTTGACTTGACGCCAATGATGGTTGTCTATCTTGACTTGACGCCAATGATGGTTGTCTATCTTGACTTGACGCCAATGATGGTTGTATATCTTGACTTGACGCCAATGATGGTTGTCTATCTTGACTTGACGCCAATGATGGTTGTCTATCTTGACTTGACGCCAATGATGGTTGTCTATCTTGACTTGACGCCAATGATGGTTGTCTATCTTGACTTGACGCCAATGATGGTTGTCTATCTTGACTTGACGCCAATGATGGTTGTCTATCTTGACTTGACGCCAATGATGGTTGTCTATCTTGACTTGACGCCAATGATGGTTGTCTATCTTGACTTGACGCCAATGATGGTTGTCTATCTTGACTTGACGCCAATGATGGTTGTCTATCTTGACTTGACGCCAATGCGGGTTGTCTATCTTGACTCTAATTATATGAATCCCATGGAAGGACTGATTGCGTTATGTTCTATGATGATTGGCTTTAGTTATCATAACTATCGATTTTAGAATGATTCATGATTTTTTTTATGTGGTCAGTAAGGCCGAGCTAAGTAATATCTACAGTTGTATATTGTTTGGATTTCAGATACATATGCACACGAGGGCGTGTGACTTGTCAGTATGGCCGTGTCGCAGATCACGATATTTTAACGATAATTAGTAACTCAATTGATATCATTGTAATAGTGGGGTGTGAACGCCGTGACGTATTGAGTCATGTGATCGGAATCGTTTGGAGGGGCACCGGAGACATTTTAAATATCAGAGACATCGAGACTAGAGGATTATTGATTAGTGTGAGCCTTAGAGTTCGGACCCCCCCAAACGGGACCGGTGGTTCACGCAACTCTGATAATTGTATACCTACTAAGTCATTTGTGATTACCTAAATTTAATACAAGTAATTGTCATATTGTGTCTGTGTGGTTTAATTGCCTGAGACCTACGCCTCGGATCCTGTACCAAAAGTCTTCATCAATACCGAACAAACCACTAATATGCTTCCTATCTCCGACATATATATATACCTTACATATAACTATATATGTATATATATATAATATACATAACATAATATATAATCTTTACATCAATTCATAAATATATTTATTTATATAATTAGGTGTTATAAATTATTAAGAAAATCACAAACTCCCTGACCCAAAGCAAGAGAGAGAGAGAGATATCTTTATATGATTTATTTATATGTGATTATAATAAACATATTTATTACTTGAACCTAAATATTTGTGTATAAAATACTTAGTAAATATACACTGAGAAATATAAGATTATATGAAAAATAACAAATAAGAAGTACAAAAATATAAAAAAAAAACTTTTTTATATACTGATAGTATGTCTAAACGGATTTCTTTGATACTTCAAAAGATTATGTGACCCGCATTTTATATGAAGTATTTAAAATGAACTGGTTAATCTTATCACATGTTACAAAAGAATGAAAACCTAATTACAATAAAATAGGAAAAAGGCAAAATCTACATTAAATAGCATAAAGAAAAAAAACGTTCTACTTATTTAATCGATGGAACAGCACAGAAAACGATAAATTTTGTCTGTGTGTTAATTTATATGATTGTCTATTTATTCCTTTTGGTATCACTTTAAATCTACAAGACGTAAACTTCTAACATAATGCAATAACAGTATGCTTTCATGTTGACTAATTCACTAATTTTAAGGGCAAGCTTAAATACTGATTTTGGATATCTCGACAAGAGTTGAAGGATTTAAATTGAATGCAGTGTGATATGGATTTCTTTCCTAAGTCAACATATTATAATCTTTTTCATTCTCAAAACTTTTTCACCTAAAACACCAAAATTGGTTTAGCCTATATATAATAGGATTAAACAATGAATATAACAGGTGTTTTTTATGGATTTTAAAATAATTTTTTTACTTATCCATCAGTCAAGTGAACGTATAAATTACTTTTCAATTAAAAAAAACTTTTTTTATTCGGTAAATTAAAATTATTATAACAATAAAATTAATATATATATATATATAGATATGTATTTAATTTAAGTGATAGTTATATTCACACGAAACTGGAGTCAAAATTAAAATGTACAAAATCATTTACTCTGTATATTTGTAACTTAAAATTGTTAATTACCCAGGTAATTCGTCTTCGAAATAATGACTGGAGACGTGCTGAAGATTACTCCTTGTGAGATGATCAATGTTCAGAAAATTTGTCGCTTCGTGTTCCGACACCAGATCTAACCTTATCCTTTATTTTATTATGCTTATCGGATCATACCAGTAACTAAGTTTGAAATATTTGTAATAGTGTATATTATTACTGTCTGTTAAATATAAATCGCTTTTAGAAGGTGTCATCGTTATAATTACATATTAGTAGTACACTATCAATAAAACTGTATATAAAAAATGTTATATTTTAGTCACAAATATCAATCAATGACAATGAAACGAATGAAATTTTTGTTTCAATTGCTCTACGACGGCTAGAGCGGTATTTGCAGTAATATTTTTAATAAATATGTATGTATTTTTTTTTAATTACATTTTTTTTATAGCTATATAGACTCATCTGATAGTAGATTTATTTATATACAAGTTTGAATTCTCTGTTTAAGCATCTAAAGTTAAACTCGGTTACATTGTGGGGTTTTGTAAATAAATTTCATATAACCCTTTTAACAATAACTTTAAAAAACGTTTTATTGAGCTATTACTGATAGAAATCAAGAAGTATATATTGTCTTACGACAGTGAAATTTAATACAACAAAGTGTTACAAACACGAGGAATAAATTACAATTCTTTACTTACAATTTCTTGGTGGTAGACCATAACATCGGGTCGCCGGCAAAGTTACCACCCATCGGGCAAAGTCGTGCCGCACAAAGCGACATAATCGTGTTCCGGCACGTTGCTCGATGAAGCCGTTTATGGGAAATGGGTCTGAACAGCTGCGGTACGTTGGCGAACCGGTTGACGTCGAGTTGGTGTTTGTTTTGTCGGGTGTCTAGTCGAGGAGGGTAGCGGGATCCGAAGCGACGGCTTTCCGCTGGCCGCCCGCAGATAGTTGGGGGCCCAATTAGTGGGTTAGCCACCCACGAAAGGCTGCCCCGCCAGCTGCGAAAAATCCCAGGGTGGCTCCATCGTGCTGGTTGGCGACCAGGCGAGGAGGCCCGATGGCGATCCCTGGGGGGGTTCGGGCGTCCCCGCAGTCTCCAGGCTAGCCTCCCAGCGGCAAGACATCACCAATTTCGAAGTCGGGTTTGATACGTACCGCCTCGTTCAACTGTCATTTCCCATCCCTATTCACTTTTATTTATTTTTATCATGAAGAAAAACCAAAAAAGGAAAAAGTTTGTACAGCGGTTGCACTCCTCCTCATTTAAAGTGCACCTCAGTAATATTAGGGGTTTGCACTCTAATATCTTACCTGTCCATCACCACCTGGAGACAGAACAACCGCACCTGTTCTTTTTGACGGAGACGCAGATACAATGTACCTTAAGCGCTGCGCACCTGGATTATCCCGGATACACGTTAGAGCACAACTTTAGCTCACGTGCCGGAGTCTGCGTGTATGCGCGGAACGACCTCTGTATCCAGCGTCTCCGTCACCTTGAAGACCCCACTTTTTCTTCTTTATGGGTTTTAGTAGACACAGGAAACGAAAAAATCCTGTATTCCTGTGTTTACCGTTCGCACAGCGGTGACCAGGAGACAACTAGATTATTCGAGTATCTCGGTGAGGCTGCTGATATGGCTCTGCATCAGTTCCCTTCAGCGCAGCTCGTCTTTCTGGGGGATTTTAATGCCTGTCATCAGGACTGGCTGTTCCCGTACCAGAAAACCGACCCTGCTGGAAGAGAAGCGCGGAACTTTGCGTTGTCCTTGGACCTCTTTCAGCTGGTGAAGCAAGCGACAAGGGTACCAGATGTGGTAGGCCATACAGCCAATTGCCTGGACCTTCTGCTGACAACTGATCCGGACAGGTATCGTGTAGAGGTAACCTCTCCCTTGGGAACCTCCGATCACTGTCTGGTGAAATCTGTGTTTACATATTCCCCACCAGCTTTCGAACCTCATGGTATATACCATACCTAGAAGGTAACGATCTCCTCAGTGACCGACAGTACGGGTTTCGCCGTAATAGGTCTACTGGGGACCTCCTAGTGTATGCTACTCACATTTTAGGCGAGGCCATCGAGAAGAACGGAGAAGCGGTCGCCGTCTCTCTGGACGTCTCGAGGGCATTTGACAGGGTCTGGCATGCGAGCCTTATATGCAAGCTTTCAGCGTACGGTATATCTCCTGGTCTGATCGGCTGGGTAACGGACTTTCTGAGCCACAGATCTCTCCGAGTAGTTGTCGACGGGTGTTTCTCGGAACCCTTGACAATAAATGCCGGAGTGCCTCAGGGGTCCGTTCTTTCTGCAACTCTGTTTCTGCTGCACATTAATGATCTATTGAAGCCCGGTATCTATGGGTATGCAGACGACAGCACAGTTGTAGAAAGATATCTGCCGAGTAGTCGGGCTAGTCGAGATCAAGTACAGTCTGAAAGAGAAGCCATGGTGCAACGTTTGAATGACAAACTTCAGGCAGTCTCCGCATGGAGCAATGCCAATCTTGTCAAGTTCAACGCCACCAAAACGCAGACGTATCTATTCACCGCCAAAAGGAGCCCTTTCACCTTGGCTCCTACTTTCCAGAATGTATCCTTGGAATACAGTGACCGGCTTCAGTTGTTAGGCTTAGAGATTTCCTCGAACCTCAACTTTGGTCGGTTCATTGAGTCCAGAGCAAGAGCAGCAGCAGCAAAGCTTGCCGTTCTTGCGAAGGTTCGGCAGTACTTTACACCGGGACAGCTTCTTGTTTTATACAAAGCACAGATCCGGTCGTGTGTAGAGTACTGTGGTCACATATTTGCTGGTGCCGCAAAGTCTCATCTTGCGGTTCTGGACTCAATTGAGAGGCGAGCAAAGAGGCTTATAGGCGATCCCGAATTGGTCGGAGCCGACCTCCAAAGCCTTGAGCACAGGCGTAGAATTGCTAGCCTCTCAGTATTCTATAGGATACATTTTGGTGAGTGTGCGCTGGAATTGCACAATTTAATTCCCCCGTCCCCCTTCTATCACCGGACGTCCCGACGCAGGTTTTCATCCTTTTGTTGTGGACATTCCACCTGTCCGAACGAAGCGCTTTGCTTCCTCATTTTTACTGCGTACAGCAAAGGATTGGAACAGCTTGCCTGCGTCGGTATTTCCAACCGAATACAATGTGGGTGTCTTCAAGCGAAGAGTGAATAGGTTGCTAGGGTAATGCGCCTTACCACCTAAGACTACATTCCACTTACCATCAGGTGGAATGTAGTCAAGCATTGCCCTAGATCATATAAAAAAAAAAATACACTTTTTGCTTACGGTAAGTAGTATTTGTATAGTAATTACTGATACTACCTCGAAAGCTTTAGAAGAAAGAACTAAAATATTTATTTTAGATTTACACTCTCGTGCGTAACATTTAAATTATATTGAAATTGAAGGTAGGGTACAAAACCAAAAAATGAATATAATACATATGAATATACTTATAACTAATTGACACGTTTATAACTATATTTATAAACGTGTAAATTTTATGTTACTAGTGCATCTAGCGAATATGATAATTGAACGGGCAGTACGTCAGGTGGTGGCGCTAATATCTTTTATGAAAATTATTTTCCAAATAACAAAATATAAAGATACTATACTTTACTAAGTATACATACAACTTGTATTATGGTATTTGTGCTTAAGTCTTTTGTGGTATTAGTTCTTATGTGGTATTTGTTCTTAAGTCAATTTGTTGTTTGACCTCTGTTGTGGATAATCACATCAATGCTATAATTAAAGAATTATCTTTCGACGTAGCCAAAAATAATTATATTCTTAAAAAAATAAACATTTTGGATGCAGTTGTAAAAAATCTAGATTTCTTGATATTTTTTTATTTTAGGAAAAATTAAAAAAAAATACTTATAAAACCAACATTCACTATATTAGCACGAGGATCAAGTTTAATTAACTAACCTGAGCAAAACAATTGATTCGAAACTATGCGAAAAAACTATTGTAATCTTTATAGAGCTATATTTTGTATAATTATATAAATTCAACCCTTCTCAAGCAACATAAAGATGACTATTTCAACCAATTTTGACATTATGAAACAACCTCAAAACTCAACATGAAAGTTTAAAAAAATGTTCCTCAACTACGATCCGACATATTTTTCAAATAGGTTTTGCAACTGAACACTGCATATATTTTCCGTTTTTTTTTTAAATCGTCTTTTTTGGCTAAAAAGTTTTTCATTACGACTTTGAGGGTGGCATGGTTAAAATTCTGAACCCTGTACTGTCCGTGCTCAGCACCTACCTAGTATATTATTTTGACTATACACTTAGTCATTAATTTAGTTGTAAGCCAAATACATTACAGTAATAAAATAAGTGACAATAATAAACAGTTACAGAAAGGTCGAGGATAGTGAGCTAACACGTCGATAAATAGCATAAGATACAAAATAAACTTTCTGTTGCTCATTTTACAGTATTAGACTAGTGTTAATATTAAACTATAAAAAGACTTATACCCGAGTCTTATATATTTATTTAGTACCATGTGAACGATTATATCGATTTAAGTTAATGTTAATATTATATTTGGATCACTGGAAACATGTTAGAAAATTTCTCTGTAGATTTTAATTAATATTATTGTAATTGAAATTGTTAAAATGAAAATTCAAATGTAGTTTTTGAATTAAGCTCTGAGTTAAAGTACTGAAGATAGTAATAAAATGTTAATATTATGACAAATTATCAAATCTTATCTTGAAATAAAACTATTTTTACGAATTTATCTCGGGTAAGACGAAATGGAGGCGTCTGTCAGTAAGTCAGTTCATTAGTCAGATGACTCCAACGGTTTCTAAGTTTCCGGGGATACAGTTCAAGATTCACACAAAATGCACTAAAAGTATCTTGAGGTTAAGACCTCAAGATACTTTACTGTAAGACAGTATGGTCACAGACATGGGATTTTTTATTTTAAAAGAGTGGTGGTGGGTGGGTGAAATCATCTTCTTTTTTTTAAATTAGGATATTTTTTAATTCCAATAGCCTCACGACCCATTCTTGTAATGTAACATTGTTCTTTAGGGAGGATTTTAAGTTTATCAATCTTATATAATGATTGGACTTGTCTGTGGTATGTTTACACACTGCTGACTTCGATGTACCCCTATTTTTGATATCCGAGATATGTTCCTTACCTCTTTTACCGATGCTCCTCTTTGTTTATAGAACTATATATAATATTTTATATTCACTTAGTCTAGCCTTAATTACTGTTACAATTAGGAAAACAGAATATTATTTAAGGAAGGAAGGTCATTTGGTTTTCCCTAGATAGAGACGCGTATCTGTATATATAATGGAATGAAGATATTAAAAAAATTAAGGTATGAATCTCGTCACCAGAACTCCATTGCCGCGAAGCTGTAGAATTGAGATCCATCGTCTAGTAGCAGAAGCCAGTATGTTTATTTAGTCATTTCATTATGAACTATTTCATATAATAGTTTGATACTTTTTCTCATCTCTAGTTAGGAAAATATTTTTAAATAAATAAATTCATTAAAAAAAAAGACTTTTTCCTTTTTCTACATTTTTTTTTACTTTTCACCAGCTTGGTATTAATCAAAAGTTTGAGTCATTGAACTGTTTGTGGGATAAAATGATGTAGAATTCGTAGAAGTTGATACGATCACATCTGGCATGCATGCTTTTGAAGTTAAAACAAATAAAATTCCAATTATATACAATTCCAATTATACTCATTATAATACAATTAATCTAAAATGGTAAAATTCTATTCAAATTTATATAAATATAGAATGTAAAACCGATACGGGTAGGGATTCGAACCCGCGACCTCTGGAAAGCCGTCCCGTCGCTCTACCAATTGAGCAACGGTATCGATGTCCGAATTAAGCATTCCATAAGTGATCTTTTTATCGGGAAGGTGGTGACATCTGTTAGGCTTCTTTCGAAAATCCTTACTAAAGTTTACAACTTTTGCAGTATATCTTAACATTCAAAAGATGCTACTACCGAAATTAATCGGCTTACTTTACATTCTATATTTATATAAAATTAAATAATCTTAAAATGGATATAGATGGTTATAGATAATTTCAAACATACAACTGTATTCATTATTCAAGCTCTTTTAATAACATGCTGTGCTTTTAATGCATGCCTTGCACATAAACCGCTACGTTCCGGTGTAGCTTTAAATATGCAGCCTCTAGTTAGTGATGCAACTTTCCTCCTCCTTTGCCTGCTTTGAAAACAAAGATGACATTTAAATCAAAATATAATGTTTGAAAATAGCTTTATTCATGTATAGCCATTTTAAGCTTATTTAAATGTGTATAAATATAGAATGAAAAATAAACCGATACGGGTAGCGATTCGAACCCGCGACCTCTGGGAAACCGTCCCGTGGCTCTTAACGGTTTATTTTTCATTCTATATTTATATCAAAATCAAAATATAATAGTTTTTATTAGTAAATACTTATATAAAACAAAATATTACACTATTATAAAAGATTTTTAGCTAACATTATTTTAATTAGTAAAAAAATTTAAATATATATATGCATCTATATATTTACATACGTAGTAAAGCTGTTTTCTTTTTCATTTAGTTTAAATAGACCTGCATTACCTTACACTTTATAATCTATGTAATATCTATGGCTGCATGCAAGCAAGTGTTCTACTATATAACATTTAGAAGGCTTAAAATAATTAATATTTTTTTTTAAAGATCTACTTTAGTTTTTGTTTCAATAAACATTTTATTACAAAACAACATCATTTAAAACCTAATAAAATAATAAAATCTCTAACTTTTCAAAAATTAATAGCCATACTGCAAAGAAGACTTGGAAAAATACAAACATCACATTCGTTTTACACAAGGTGGAAATATGCAGTTCAAGGGTTGTTTACTGGAGCAGGTTACATAAACAACAAAACAGGTTTTTACAAGTTTTGCTTAAGAAGCAATTTTAGTAATCTTTGATTCGAATATAACTATACATATTAATAACCTAATACGTTTTTTACGTTACCTATACATCTTTATACCTAATACGTTACTGTTTTTGTTATATTCGTAAAATACTACTTCTTATATTTTGGTTATATTCATAAAATTTTTGGAAAAAAATGTTTTTATGTTTTGTTGATTAAAAAAAAAAACATTCGAAATCCTAGAACACAGATTTATCTGTAACGCAATAGAAACACAAGGAGTATTCATAAAGTTTCTGTATTATTTGTCTACGGGCATGTATATGGTTAAAGTAGAGATTTTTTTTACGAAATCCAGCGTGGTTTTTATGCTAATTTCCTTCAAGGCCCTTATTCTTGATAATATTGTTTATAAAATACTTTATATTTTTTTAATACTAACTAAGTTAAAAGGACTGTAGTAAGTTATATCACCCTTGTCACCTTTTTATAAAGAAGTATAATTATCGATTTAGTGTTAGTTAAGGGAGTGTGATGTTTTATTATTTCATTTTATTTAATTTTTATTTAAAATTTAAATAAGTTTAACATCGCTTTACACGTTTTAAGATATTTTCAAACATTTATTTCGGTTGTAGAATCTTTTCAATGTTTATCTATACTGCACTTTACTGCTTTACTGCTTTGACCACCTTTTTCGTACGAAAACTACGTGGACGGTTAGATCTTTCTCTGTCACAAACAGAGGGAGTCTCAATGTACCTATTAATGGCCCGGTACACAAACATTTGACTAATACCAAGTGTATGGAGAGTTTTAAAAATTGCATTTGGCTCCCTTCCTACTTTGGGTAATGCTATCACAGCGATTCTATTCTGTTTATCACCCCACTTCATTTCAATATCGCAAAATATTGTACAATGAATTGGCGCCAAAATGAAAAAAAGCAATGAACAATCGTATAAAAATGACAGATTCCAAATTCAAATGTTATATTTTTTGTTTTTAATTATAACAGTATTTATGGCCAGACTAAGTATGTTTAAAGATATTTTCAAACATTCACAGGTTCTTTTTAATAGGTCACGGTTTCAACGATTAAAAAACTTACACTTAAATCCTCCTAACGGCGCCAGAAACGTTAAGACAATAATAAAAAAAAAACGTGTTTACCTAACGTCAGCTAAGACAATAGTAGCTAATTAAAATATGAAATAATTATCAATATAAAGCTTAATTTTCAAAATATATTCCGTGACTCGGTATGAAATCTGCAATTGAGCAGCTTGACGGTAATGAAATTCTGCTAACTATAGCCATAAGCCGAGAGAGATTTCATTACTAATTCTAAGAAATAAAAATTATTAAAAGCAGCGACTTTTATTTTATTATTGTGAAGAATCTACAAACACACTGCATATATAAAGCTTCTTTAACATAAAGTTAAACTATAAAATATTAGATTGTTTTTTAAAACCCCCCAAAATGTGTACTAAAATTCACTTCCAATATTGCCGTATGTTCGGATTTCTTGTTTTCTAACCGTAGCATTTAAACATTTTGAATCACTTCAATTTTTACCTTCATTCTTACAATATTTTTTATTTTTGCTCTCTTTCTCAATATTCATTTGCAACTATTATTCAAGTACTCACGTTTAGCAATAATTTTGTACCAGCAGTAATTTTAAAGCTCTCTTATTACGATTTATGTTGAAAATATTCTAGTCATATTGTTGAAGTTATGTTAATATATTTTAAAGTTCTTAGATGATATTTATTTTAATACAATAAGTTTTAAGGAAACGAGTTTTTTAGATAAGTACGAAATATAATCATCAAGGAAAAAACTCAGTAATTTTATGTCATATTTGCTCAATTCAGCATTATTGTAAAAGTATGAATAATACTTCCCCATTTTGTACTTCGTTAAAACTCCACATATTACTTTATAATAAATGCTGTAACCAGATTTTAGACAATTTAAAATTTGGTCACACTCTTATCAACACGTTGACCATTGAATGACGGAAAAGCTGACGGGTAGTGTCCTCTACAAACACAGCTCTTCGTGAAATATTAGTCGACACATTGCGATTTAAATATACTTGCTTTCAGGAGTTTTGATTTATTAACTTAGGTTGTTTTAATAAATTAAAATAGTGGAAGCGGTTATATACTTATATAACCCCTACCTTTAAACTTTAAACTTTTAAATACTTTCTTACTAAAACATTATACATAATAATATCATCTGTGTATCAAATTTGATAATATTAGTATTATGCTTTTAATCTAATTTATATTATTAAATAAACAACACTATTTTCGTTTTTTGTCATTTAAGGAAACGTTACGAAAAGTTCATAAATTTGAAGTTAACTTGGTGAAAATCTACTTCATAGAATAAACACCTTCTGCAAGGCATTGGCATGAAAAAGAAAACCTTTATCGTAAGAGTGCCTGGTACCCCCATGAATGTTACCCGGTGCTTGAGTTATTACCACTACTGAACAAAAGTTTTATACATGACGAAAAGATATACATAGGCCTTCAGAGGAGACCAGTCGAAGAACATTCTACTCTAGTAGAGTACTTGAGATGTCTTGGCTTCGGTTACACAGGGTCAATCCTCGGAAAAGTCTACCGTAACTGCGGATAAGTACACTCTAGGGAGAAATGCCCGAAGAAAAATCGCAGGGGAACCAGAGGGATTTGCAAAAACTGCAAGTCAGATACCTACCTCATGCACCATACCTCAAAAATGGGATGCAATAGCAAAATACATAATTCACATATTTTTAGTAGATTTTATATAAAGCTTATAATTACAAAAAAATATATATAATTTATTGCCAAAAAAAAGTTTTAATTTTTTTTCAATATTAAGCTTATATTAACCAATTATAAAATTTCCCTCAATCATGACTTGGAATCTGAAGAATTTGACGTAAATCATCGGGAAAATGTTAATCTGGTATTTTTCGACTCACCTTGAACTTATAGGTTACCGTTTTGTCCCTATTATCAAATCAAATTAGTAATTAAATTGTAAATATGTCGTACGTTATTATAAGTAATCAAAATAGGTCTATTTTTAGTAGTAAAATATCAATCGTATAGGAAGAGAGTAACATCTTACATAAAAAGTGTTCATCTCAATTCACATCAGTAATTGTAATCAAGTCATAAATTAAAAAAATGCAGAAGAAATTTTTAATTTAGCTTAGCTAGTTTATTTAAAAAATGTTAATTGAAATAATAAGTAGATAATATTTTTAATATAGAGTATATTTGAGTATGCTTGGATTAAAAATTATTGACTGTGTTGAATAGAATATCCTTTGCCAGTCCTCGTTATTATTTTATTGTATTTAATTATTTGCATGCAATTAAAAACAATTTTAGCTAACTATTTAAACAATTTTAACTGACTACTAACTTCTTATGTGCCTACATAAGTACACACACGTTTTTTTTTTGTTACATACATATATTTAGTATATGATTTTAATGACAATACTATTAAGTTAGTCACAAAAAAAGTGTAATTAAGATGTAACCTCGCGTTACCAGGTACTCGACGGTTACTAATGTATACTAATCCACAATTAGTTCCCAGCAAACGTTAATTATAACCGTTTAATATTTTAAAGAAAGTAATTAAGGAATGTTGTGTGAATATTCTAAAATGTTTACGAATATTTCGAGGATGATGAGCCGTGGGTATGAAGTGATCGCTGCCAGGCTTCTTAATATTTGTTGCCGTGAAAACGTCTTATAATTCGATGGACGGCTGCACGCACCAAAAAACATGACGTATGCGGCGTCACCTCGCTTAGAGGTGTTCCATTTTAGGCTTGAAGTGCGACAAAGAGGCACAATTGACCTCCGCGTTCGGCAGCGTTCGACATCTGTCTAAAATATGTATCAAACAAATAAATTAAAAATTTCTTTTGAAAAATTCAACCATTTCATCAGTATTTTCACATGACGTTGTCACGTTCAACTATCGTCAGTAAACCGATTTTAAAGACAACCATTTTTTTTTAATGTATTTCAACTTCCACCGATACGTCGCCCGTGCATTTTTCACATTTAGTGTGTATTTGTCAGATTATATTATATTGAAATTTGAGATAACATGCTGATAACGGAGTGTATTAGTAATAGTTATCTTAAAGTGAGCCTTTTTAATTATTGTTGATTTTTTAGAAAGAAAGAAAAATACTTTTTTTTAGAGAACACAACTTTTACACATAGTTTTAATAGGTATATTTTATTTATTTATTTACTATATATATAATATAAAATATTTCCTATATAATAAAGTTTTTTTTATTAAAAATAGGAATATCTACATATATTTTTTAATTTCTGATTAACGTTTTCTTACTAAAACGTTATTGAAGCGGCCTATAGTTCTTTTTATTTTTTCACTCATACATCGTTATGATGCGACACTCTTAAAACCATGTCGTAAAAGTGAGTCCTTGTGCTTCGTGTATGGCTCTGATCCACAACCCTGATTCTTGGCTTCGTCGCCTATACGCCGAAATATCTTCTTTCTAAGATTTTTGGCTGTCTCAGTTGTGGTTTTTTTTATACGACAATTGGGTCATATATTTGTCTTTGCCTGTCCGCTGCATCTCCACCTTATTCAACATAACCGAAACCACTGGTCGAGTTGTATGCTACCATATGCTCTCCTGCGATTATGCCTTAAACAATCTTGGCTGTTTAGTGGTTGTATGTATGGCTGCATCTGCCTCCTTGAGTTTTAGCTCCAAGAACTCAGGATTTCTGATTTTATAGGCCTGAAGAATATCTTCAAGAGATATTGAGTTGGCCTGTTTCGTCGCTTTTGTTATAGCTTTAAACTCAAGGAAGGCATTTATGGAATGCTTTTGTGGTCCCACCGCCGGACGAAGGCAAGGCGGACTGACTTTTTCCATATTTTCCTTTATTCTTTTTTGCGGTTTTGAAGATTTAGTGCTGGTATTAGTTTTTAAACTTATGAAGTTCATCACCGCAACCGCCATGGGGCTGATAGGTTTTGGGACGTGACCTTAGGTATTGGGGATTTTCCGCCCGGTCATCGAACACCATCTTTTTACATGGGGGGTTCTTGGTACTTATAGCATGGACCCCACGGCGATTGTGGTCTTCATGAAGGATTTGATATGAGGTTTGGTTTTGACGTGAAGGCTTTGGCTTGTTATAATAAATAAAACAAAGAAATTGTACTGAGACAGACATGAATGGTTGAAACTCTAAATATATTTAAATTAACGCTTCAAAGTTACGAGAACAGGAATTACCTTATAGTAATAATTTCACATGAATAAATATATATATTTTAATTCAACGTTAAATGAAACTATGAAATCAAAGATCCATACAAAGGTTACTATATTTTGGTTAATGAACGAGAAGGGTTAACTCAAATAAAACCTACGTCTCCGACCACATCAGGGCATTGATTAATGATTCCTTGTAAGTACGTTTTTTTACTTTCAAAACATTTGCTTAGAAATTGTTTTCGAAGTAATATTTTACTCATTGCATTTTGCACTATTTATTCTGACTTCGGATATTATATACTTTATTTTATGGTTTGTTTTTGATAACCTATGTTTGAAAAGTAATAACATTTAGATATTTATTGTTTCCTAAAATAATCTTATTTGTAGTAAATAATACAGTTAGAAAATTAATGTAACAAATTCATCTAGAAATGAAACAGATTTTTTTTTGGCAGTGTCATTTATTATAACCTAGCAATGTAATAAAAAGGATAATTTAAAACCTACAATAATAACTTTTTCGTATCATAAGTCAAATTAATGGGCTATTATGAAGATTTGATATAAAAAATAACTGTGTCAAAGAATTTAAAACACTGATCAAATATTCTTTTTAGAGCGCGCTTAAATTATATTGTAAATATATATTCTCTATATATAAATATAAATATAGTAATTTAGAAACCCTTTTCTATATTTGACTTTGTAGTCAAATATGGTAGTAGCATTCTATGCTATTAGCTGTTTAAGGTAGGTAAGCTTAATACGTATTGGCCGACCTGTAAGCAGATTTTTAATGATTGAATACGGGTTAACCCTGTCTGTACAGATTAATTCAGTGGTGCTGTATTTATTACGGGAACTTTATTTTTGAAATAAAATTATTTAATTTTTATCCGTACAATTATCGTTTAAGACACACACACGTACACATATAAATATTCAAATATTTTTTTAAATCATTGAAGTAACTACTATCTAGTATTTACGAAAAAAACTTTGACGCCATAGTATTCTATGTATTCAAAGGAATACATAGGGACGAGAATCGACCAAGTTTTCATATGAATTTCCATAATTTTAAGAGTAGCAAAAACATTTAGGAGATAAAGAATTAACAAAAGCAGGAAAAATACAGGTATTAAATCATTCAACATTGATCATTAATGCAGACCAAAATCGTTTTCATTGATTTTTTGATTTCATCAATAAGGGTCGCGTTGATGAGCAAGTCAATTACCTATTTCCGGGTGAATTATTATTGAGGGACACAATTCATACATTGGGTATTATAGTGATTGATCCTCAATTAAAATTTTGGGCTAACCCAGCAACAATAAAAAAATAAATCTGTCATTTCCCTACCACCAAAACTAACTAGGTCCTGTTATCGTCCTATGAATTAGTAAGCATTACCGGTGATACTATACGTCAATTTTTTTTGAGATTGAACGTAAATTTATTGAGCATTGAGATAAAACTAGTGAACCGAAGTACAGGTAACTACAGGTATCGAAGAAGATGTACCAGATGTTTTGGTGTTAGTAATTAAAGTATCCCAAAAGTTTAAAAAGTACGTTGATCTTCCAATAATGACTGAAAATAATATTTCCTAATGTCAGTTTTTTATTCAAATTCCAAAATAAAAAAATGTGAAAGGTAGAGTTACTTTCTTATTTCAAATAAGCATTCATTGCACTTTTAAAACGTCAAATTCTAATTGCATATGGAGGCTCTTCGATTGCGCACGTTTTCGAGAAGAATGTTTTAGTTATAAGAGAAACAAAATATAATTTTACAAATCAATCGCTTTGACAAATCATTTATAAGTGGATACTTAACCCTAGATCACTAAGCTTATTTTTCAACGCTTATCACTAACCTTCGTCAGTTCGACTACGGTACTTATTAAAGGGGGATTAAGGAGTTTATTCAAACAAAATATGTATAATATTCATTTTTGAGTATTCATTTCAATTATTTCTTCTCTTTAAACAAATAAAATTCCCAAACTTTTTATATAACAGCCTTTGTATTGAGATCATTGGTTTCATGCAGAATCAGTAATATGTAGTAAAAATTCGGTACTAGGACTAGTTCTAACAAAATTATTTAAAAAAAAAAATTATATCAAAATAAACATTTCAATTAAACTTATAAAATAAAAGAAATGGAAAATATTTAGCAACTTATGCATTTGTGACAGACGTCAAGTTTATGTTCGCCGCACAACGGTTTTTTGCACTTGGTGCAAAGTTAATGTCATCGCAAATGTCAAGCCCTGTGGATGTGAATAATTTACGGGGTGATCTTTGAGTACGTAATCTGATAAACTGATAAACACTATAACGTTATAACGAAACAAAAGATCAGTTGAGTAGTTAGTTAAGAAGACTGCGTATAACATCTTAAAATATAATGATAAATCACTTCGTTTATTAACAATTTATTCAGTGTAATTAACAAAAACAATGCAACCTCCTAAACACACTCCTCTGCACTTTTTTCTTCTCCACTATACATCTCACCACACCACGCCTTGCCGCCGTCTAATTCATCCCTTAGTCAATATAGCTCCTCTATTTTGTTACAATCGGCCACTCTGAAACAATGGCACCGCAATTAGTGCATACATGAATTTTTAGCTTTCCAATGAATCAATAAGATTATTTTTAGTAACTACATCATTATACATTATACTATTGTACTGAATAAATAAAAGACAAGAAATTTTAAATTTAGCGCCACTCTCCTATAAATCTATTTTTCAACACTAAGTAAGGTTGATGTATATTCTGTATTCTTGTCAAGGCGTTTTTTTGGCCAAACTTGGATGTTAATGGATCCGAAACAACCGACAGTCATAAATTTATCTGCTCGGTTGTTAGATAAATAAGCTAATTTGGCATGTGAAGATGAACTAGAACTAAATACAGATCTCCTTACTGCTAATAAAGGTTGAAAAAAATAGGTAAATCAAAATAAGTTGAGTAATAGTGGTCCTAATCAAAATAAAACTAAAACAAACATAGATTTGAATGTTAAAATTGTGGCAAACGGGGTCATTTTTCAAAAGAATGTCGTGCACCAAAAAAATCTAAGTAGAAAAAGTCTCAGCAAGAAGGCACAGATATGTTAGCATTCAATATAAAAAGTAATCACACAAGTAATGCCGAAGATATTTGGATATTCGATAATGGTGCCTGCAGCGGCACACATGACGTATAGAAAGGAATTCTTTATAAAAATTTTTGAGTGCAGTCAGAAATCTCATACATTAGGAAAGCAACAATCTATAGAAAGAAGTGTCTAGTATTGGCAAAATTCTTATTTAGAGAAATGTCAATCTACAATACAAGTAAGAGAACAATGAACAAAGTGACTTTGTGTATTTATTTACAGACATCCATTTGTGCACGCACAAAAGTGCACACTCAATGTTATATGCCAGATATATACGTCTTGATATATGGGTTGATGTTGTACATTATGCAGTTTACACATTAAACAGAACTTTCTCAAGCCAGAGCCTAGGGACTTTATTTTTCAGAAAACAAGCGATACAGTTTTTGAACCTAAACTGAACTGTATCGGAACTTAATCGCTAACTAAAAGTTGATAGTAGGATCCCAGGTCGTGAACATAACCTTTGTTTCAATTTATTGAAACAGTCATCGTGTAAACCATACCTAGTTAGAAATCTTTTTTGTTTAGTCCGTCAACGGTTTTGCTATTATTGCAAAATTTATTTATAAAACTGAAATAATTGTAAAGACAAATTCTCTGCTACTCCTAGGTATTTTAAAATTACCAAGCCTAACATCTTTTGAACTAATCTCATGATCCATAAATGAAAATTTTTAGAAACGAACACTTTTATGATTTAGGTTTTCTTCTTCACACAAGCACTTTCTTAAATAATTTTAAATCATCCGATAAACTTGCAGTGACATACCATCTATTATAGTATCTATTTCCTTACTACCCATAGTTTATTACATTTAAATTTTGGATTACTCTCATGAATACTGACGGGGCATTGGCCAAACTGAACGGTAACCTTAAATATTCATAAAAACCGTCAGGGGTATTAAAGACAGTTTTAGGTATGAAATTTGGATTAATCAGTATGGTTCTTATATATTATTTATAACTCTTTTAAAAATGAAGAACAGTTGTCCTTTACTTGCAGATCTTTATTCCTCTTTGCTCCAACATAAAGGCCTTGATGTCCTCCGATTTTCTTCATTTCTGTCTGGACTTTTATTACATTTTGCGGGTAATGGCACCTTGACTAAAACGAGACAAAATACAGTTAAATAGCTAGTTAATAAGACTACGTATAACTTTTTTCAATTATTTGGTTTAGTAACAATATTTTCAGTGTAATTTAAAAAAAATATGCAATCTTAAATTAAGCACACTCGTTATAAAACCTCTTCACTTCCCTCTCCTCCAGTATATATCACCAGTCAATAAAATAACAATACAAAAAAATACAAGTACAATAAAAAAACAATCCGAGGACGCAGGTGGCTGGTATAGAATCGCCATACTCAGACAGAAGGGAGGGGGTTCTTTTTTAAATTTAATAAATGAATTATATATTATGTTATCCGCATGCCATACTTTAACTGTACTTCAATTAAAAATGTAGTACATACAATAATAATAATAATAATAATAATTTCAGGACAAATTACACACATTGATCTAACCCCTAAGTAAGCAAATTATTTGCTTGTGTTAAGGGTGTTAGACAACGACACAGATACATAGAAATACACATATAAATACTGAGAATATATTTAATAAACGACCAAACCCAGACAGACATCTATGCTCATCACATAAATGCCTGTCTCTGCCGGGAATCGAACCCGAGCCCCATTGCGCCGTGACACGTTAGGCGTCTGCGCTAACCACTCGACCAACGGGGCGGTAAAACATACATAGTATTTATTTACGGATTAAATTATTTGGAGGTAATTAAAATTGCTATATCTTAATTGTAATATTTTACTAGTTATTTTCTTGAGTTTCCTTATATTATTGGATTATTTATAATTAAACAATCTATAACTAACAACATATAGTAAATTGTCAAAAATAAGGTACCTTTAAGAAGCATGTAGAAATTAAATTAAAAAAATAAGGATTCAAGTGAATTGTCACTTCACATAATTTAATAACACATAATCCAACACTAAGATCACAACGGTATAAAATATTTGGTGATAAGACTATGACACAAAACTACAAATCTGACACAACAATAATATGTTAAATGAAAACCTTACTTAATGTAGGTATTGAAAGATTACATCGACAATCACTATTTACACCTACAGAGCTTCCGCTCTCAGATAGGTATGATACAATAAGTCATAAACTTAACACTTGTTTAGTAAATCACAGGAATGCTTAGAAATACTAGCAGTACTAACAGTAACAAATAATAACAGTATATTTTTTTATGTAACAAAATTTTTAGTATATCTTTATGTATATATTTTCTTGTCTTAATATTTTAAGAGAGCTTTTATCTATAGGAAAATGTCAATAATTTGAATAATGTCTTGAAGATACAACAAGTGCAATTTCGCAACTGTTGATTTATTATGCTTCCTATTTAGAAATATATAGGTTAACAACAAAACCACATTCCTCTGACTTCATCGTCATGTACGTTGCAGTTTATATTATGCAGTTTGCAACAAAGCACTTGTTTCAATACCAACTGTTGATCCGAGAATCCTGGTACTCTTGATCACGTTGCTGTTTATTTGCATTATCATTCCGCGTTTGTATGTTTGTGTATGGATCTGTTCTTTTCAGCACCCATAATTTTTGCATGCTAATACATTTTTTATTTAAAGTGATAAATTTTGTATTAAGAACGTACAATGTTATTTATTAGAATCAAGAATGGGAGAATCGAATCTACATTTATGATATACAAAAGTTTATAACTCAAGGCACGTATCATCACAACGACATACGATAATATTTTATTTTCTATATAAACTAATATAAAACAAAAGACTTTTGTAAGGACAACACTCTATTTAAGGTAACGTCATCCCTCCCCGCATAATAAATTAAACCATTTTCTTATTTTAACTAATATATCATAACGTAATCGTAATTAAGTGTAAGGTCTGTCTATATTATATGCTACAGGTATACAATAAACATAGTTTTCTCAGTTTTATGTTTTTTTAAATTTTGTGACAACTATATCTTGTTCCGTTATAATAGTAATCAAGTTTTTACAATTTTATCATACGATAAAAACATACTCAAAGATATGCCTTGTTAATTAAGTCTAGTTACTGCAACGGTTGACATTTAAAGCAAACAGTAAATTTTGTCACCAAATTAATTTTTATTAACAAATATTTTTTTATTTACCAAAAGAAATATCCTTCATTATATCTGATAATAGTAGTGAAAAGGTGTCTTTTGGCGACGGCATCCTCTTCTCTCTTCTTTTGTTCCATGATGATAAATGCTTCAACAAAAAAAAACGTATCATTTTGGTATTAACATAAAAATATTATTTGTATTATTGCAACCCTGAGAAAAATCTCTTTTATTCTGTACTTTTTTCATGCTTTTTCAAACGACAGTACATCATTAAGATTATTTAAATTCTATCTCGTGATATCTTACAGAATACTATATATAATAATTGCATTTATTTTTATTCATGTATTTTAATTACGGAAGGCATTTACTCACAAAGCGGGCAATTATTTAGTATTTAATTATTCAAACATTTTGCTGACGAAATGGAACTTTAATTGACAATTTGAACCTTGCCACTTGTTTTGTCTTAATATATAAATATTCATCAAAGAAAAGTGAATTAGCAATCTAAATTGCTTGATCTTGTAAATTAATTCAAAACCAGCTAAGCATTTGATATTTTCGACCATAAACCATTTATTTATTTTCAGTCTGGAGGACGTTTTAAATTAACATATATTTTGTAAACATGGAAATAAAACTTTAAATAAATATCTTATTTATTAAGATATCCGTAACTGTTACATGGTAATTAAAAAAATTAGTACCAATTTTATTTACAACATTAAGATGTTACAACTGAATGACACAAAATTTTTCTTAGTATTATTTATTTATTATTATTTATATAGTATTTTGTTTAATTTTTTAAAAGCATAGAGTAAAAAAATATAAACCGTCCGGTCGATCTACCACGTACGTACCGTGTTGCTACTCGTCTTGGTGAAGAAAGCATTCTACATAAGATCGTTTTTATCAGGACAGTGCTTACATCTATTAAACTTCTAGGCTTACGATTTTCGAGAGAAACTGACATAGATTTAGAAAACACGAGCATACCATGATGCCTATACTTATTATGTATCTGGCGTGTTGGTCACCGTTGTTTACTGCTCATCGCTCAATCCAAAAAGTGTCTAAAATCCTAAAGAAGTTATTATATTATCAATTATATACTTTTTGAGACATTTCTTTCTTCATAGGTATCCATAATGTATATAGATATATATCCAAATAAACTCATATGCATTCTTTTATACTCATATAAGCATAAGCTACGATAAAAAAAAAGAAAACTGGTATTCAATAAATTTTGTTTAATCATGCTAATTAAAAAAAATTAAGCCAAAAATATAAACTTATTTTATGTTACGCATAAAGCTCCCTCAAATTCATTTCCTCATTAGTAATTAAGGTTTTAATTGAGAAGCTGCTTGGACTCAAGTAACCTCTTAAATTAGACCGTCTTTTATGTTTTCCTTTTGTAAATTTAATACAAAACAAATTTAAGACAAATACTAATAAAACATTGTTTCACATTCTAATATTGTTTTCGTAAGTACAATTTAACCTTATAAATAAACCTTTTTCTCGCGAATATTTTTTATAATCTTCTGGAATTTGTGTTTCTGGAAAATGCCTTAGGTATACATTACCTAGAATGTGGGTAAATTTTACAAATGTAAATAAAAAATTGCCGAGGTAAAATTTTTTTTCTATGTAGATGTAATGTAAAATAAATATATGAAGGCCTGGCTGACTAATGATCCAGTTAAGTTAGCAATCAACCTTAGTATGAAAGATAAAAAGTTGATTTCTTGCCTATAATATATACCTTCGACATTCTAAAAGTTGTTTTAAAACTCTTGTAATATTAATATTTGCATCGTAAACTTTAAGGTCAAATGTCAAAAAAACAAGTATGTCAAGAATATTTTGGATTTTATAAAATCTTATCATCTATACATAAAATAAAATTGTCTGACCGATTTTTGTATGTACGTGTACGTTTAGAAATAACTCGTAAATACCTTTACAATACAATACAATACATAGAAATTGAGCTTCACTCTTAGTAACATTTATTTTTTAATTTTCATTGCACACTCTTCACTCTATCAAAAGATGTATGTATTTAAAATGTTCCAGAAATTTATCTTTATGCATATAATAAAATGTTAACTGATCGATGTTTGTAAATGGAAATTATTTTCAAAAATTCATTATTACCTTTATATAAGCTAGAGAACAATGCTTTTTATTTTGTCTGTTCATCTGTGTGTTTGTATGTCTGTATATTTATGTCTTTATGTTTGTTTACGCTAATTTCAGAAACGGATTAACTGGTTTGGATGAAGTTTTTGGGAATATATTGTCATGGGCTTCACTTTACATTTTGTGTTTTTTTATTCAAACCAGTTAACAAATAAAGAATTTAATAATCCTTATTCTCGTACCGTTGCCGTAAGAAATTTTAAAATATTGAAATAGTGGTCCTCCCCTAAAGGGATAGTGATACCCTCTCCAATAAAAAATAAGAAATTAGACTACCTACTCTATAAAAAGATATCTGAAATTAAAAATTTTAAAAATATATACAAAAAAAAACTAAAAATACACGCTTACACGCTCCTACACGGAAAAACTACTTGCCGGAGTTTGATGAAACTTTGAACGGGTACATTTTATCGAAATCTATGCGTACGAAGTCGTATTCACAGCTAAAATATTATAAAATGATAAATTGTAAAATTTTCAACAAAAATATATTCAAAACATTTTAAAAAAATTTTGATACCTTGAGCCGTATTTAATAACAATATAACCAAAATGTTTTTAAAAATAATATATTGCAAGAATGGTTGAGCGTATGGAAAATGTTTCAATTAACATTTGTTGAAAAGTGTATGCTATTTCAATTTTATATATCTAGTATAGATATCATCGGATATATCATCGGAGCAATAGAAATGAATATAATATTGAAAAACTGTTATAAGCTCAAGCTTTTGGCCTACGACGCAGACACAATATTTAACGATACTTTTGAAGCAACTTTTGACCAATTATATACTAAAATGTTTATAGCTCTAATTTTAATTCAAAATTCGAGATAGACCTCTTTTTGTGAGTACAAACTTAAAAACTAACAAGTAATATCAACTTAGCAGTTGACTGGAAACTATTGAAAAAAGGCGTTTTAATTAACGTTCTTTCCTGACCGTTTACACATTGATATATTTTAAACTACTAAAAAAATAATATTAGACAAAACTGAAACTCACGAAAACAAAAATGAGAAAATAATTAACCAAAATCCCAATGTCTTTATTGATTTTAAGCTTATTTAAACAACGTATTTAAAAACAATTTAGATTGTTGTTTTATCATTTGTTTTATTATGCAAATTAATTGTTCAGTTGATTTTGACAGATTTTGATTTGATTTGACAGTTGATTTTGTGGTGTATAATAAAAATAATAATAATAATACTAATATATAACTACATCACATAAACAAATATATAACAAAATAACAAACAACTCATTGGAAATACAGAAAAGGGTCTTATTCCTTCAAAGCAAAGACAATATTAATTTGAATAACCATTGTGCTAATACTTCGAAACTTATAAATTTTATACTTAAGTATTTATTATTACACTTAAGTGCCCTCTTGTTAACTCAGTTGTAAACGTTTCAACAATGTGATTTTGGTTTAAGTATCAATCTAATACTGTGTAGATATAAAAAATATATACATGAAATTAATTTGATAATAAGAAGTAAAATTGTAAATTTAGTTTATTTTCTGCCTTATCTTAAGCATAATAAGTGAGTGTAATAATAAGGCTAGTTCAATCTTACTTCACGCGGATGCTTCGCACGAAGAGAAAATAAAAGTTCTGAAATTTGTTGCCTGACTTTACACCGCCAACATCCGCTGGGAAATTTCTCTTCAACTTTTGACAACAAAAACTGAACGATACTTGACTCAAAGGCAATTTTACTTACAAAAGTATGTTGCAATTTATACACAGTTTAAATGTACTAATGTTAACTTTTTAATTCATACATAAAAATGTCTAAGAATTCTTTACTTGCAGAGATGGAAGAATTGAGATTCTGTTGAAACCCAGCCATTCTAGAGTTGCTTCTGTTCTTGTATTGAGTTCTTAATTAATTCCATAGTAAAAATAGAATAGTGAAATGAAAATATGTACAATTGTTAATCAATAGTTCAAACACCAACCTGTATTTTAGTAAACGATTGCGAGTAAACAAAGTTATTGCTATTATATCTTAACTAATATTATAACGAAGAAAATGAGTTTCTTTTTGTAACTCTTTCACATTTTATCTACTCTACAGATCATCATAAAGCTGCAAAAATATATTGTCAGGAGTACAAAGAAGGACATAACATATATTTTATCCCACAAAAAGTATCGTTTCCGAGGGATAGAACAAAAACTTTTAAATGGTCGTCCGGCATACCAAAGCTGTATTTTAAGTGCAGTTAAGCGCTGGCGAACCAATTGGAAAAGTCTAGTGTATAATTAATGCGAGTACTTGTGATTTGTACGAATATCTTTACAGTTACATTACAAAACTATAACTATACAATTATATCGGCATCATGCAATAGAATCGTCATCACTCTAATATACCACTGATTAAAAAAAAACCTTGCCTCAATGCCTTGCCAAGTATCAAAGTACTGCGTCTGGATGTTTAGAACAGCTGTCAATTTTTTTATCACCTAAATAACAGTGACTTACAGGGCTAGACAAATACTTCATGCCAGATCAAAGACTCGCCCAGTTTAAAATCTAGGTCTAGCATGGAATATTGTCACCTCTGGGCCGGTTTCGCAAGGATAAGCTACTCGAGATGTCGAAAATCCATTGCTTTGTGAAGGGATTTAATCGTTGGTTTTAGGTAAGGAAATCGCATCTTTATACGTCTTTTACCATATTTATCACGGCGTTTTATCCTTAGAGCTTTTTGATTTGATTCCTGTCTCCGACTCCTATTGTTGCCGTTAAAGGTGGACAATGCTCTTCTTATTTCCGGTGTTTACCGCTAAAACGAGCATACTGTTGGTTTTAAAATAAATAAAAATATTCAATAAACAATTTTTTTCAATATAATATACATTATATAGAAAAGAAAAAACCAAAAAAATAACCGGGCGGTACATACCTACGACATACACGCTATCATATAAAGATATGAATTCCATTGTTTTAATAAATCTCTAGTAAAAGATTTACTTTTTCCTTCCTCGAAATTAATATGATAGAAACAATAAATCTTTTAATACAAGCATTGCCTGTAGGGATTTTTTCCCTGTTTTCATATTATAATAAACAGACAATTTAAAAATATTATTGATTAAACAGTATGTTAAAGTTATGTATAAAATCTAAGGGATCTTCTTAATGTATAAAACATTGTGCTTCTTCATCTACTCAATACTGTAGTTCAGATGGTCTCTTATAAAATTATTATTAAACAATAAATTAAATATTATATTTACATCACTTAAGATTATAAAAATATAGTATATTAACATTATCTTCGGACATCAATTCATATTCAAAATGCACAATTATGGCTGTAGTGACATAATTCACTATGTTGTTAAAGTATTTGCGGTACCTTGGAATATTTTAAAATAAAAATATAATGTCACTGAATTTAAAACATTTCAACTCCTGGCTAATTGTGTTTATCATATTAAAGTAATACTTATGATTGTTTAAAAATCCCTTCAAAGTGTGCAAATTATCTTTGTATATTTCAAGGTGCCGTTATAGTAACCCACAACCTATCTAGCTGAAATTTATTTATTTACCAAGGTGACCAGACTTGAGTAATAGTAGACAACGAGCGATTGTTAAATAGCTGTGATGTTGCTGCCTGCTGTGTTTAGGAGTTTTTGTCAGATATTACTCGTCTTCACAAATACAAATATTAATAATAATTAATAAGAAATTATGCTGTACTCCAATTTGTAAATTTGTGGTAATACTGCCTTCATTAAAAACCAAACAATGATTTACATGCGGTTACTAAATTGTAAGATAAGTAGCTATCATGCAAATTAGTTTGGGTTGGTAAAAGTTGGTATTTTTAAGTAAAAAAACAAAACCTCTCATTCATGTGAAGTACTCCAAAACTGCATAGCTTACTTATAAAGTCATATATAAGTTTCATTTAATTTTTCTGTGTTTATATTTTTTTCTGATAATATATGGTTATATAGATTTTTAATATTTATTGCTTATTTTATTACTGTATTATGCTTAGCAGCTGTTACTTAGAATTGAATCTATGGCTTTATTTATATTTTGGTTGTGATTAAGATGTAAGTGCAACTACATTTTGAGTATTTATTGGCGGAAGAAGTATGGAAAGAAGTATATTTCTTTAAATTTAAATTTATTAGTTTAAGATTTTACTTTTCAGTAGAATTTAATATTCTTGAAAATAGTAACAGTAACAAGCCGGACGTTGTCCTCGATGAAAAACTAATAGACGCAAAATTCTATCACATTGTGAAACCAACGGTGAAAAGTTAAGTAAACTACTACTATTGCTACAGCAGTGGTTAATGTTATCCTTCCCCGTCATCTCGGTACACCGCATGTACCGAGCGACCACTAGGGTCCCGTTCGATCTTGTTCTCGTCCACCTCGAGCTTTCCCCGGAAGGAAAGCAAATTTTTAACGTTAAGGCAGTCTGCCAACTCTCCGGCCTTAGGATCGAACCTCCACGTGGTCGCGGTTTTCCTGGTCAGTGTCATCGCTGCCAGCTCTATGGGCATTCCCAACGTTTTTGTCACGCGCGTCCAAGGTGCGTCAAGTGCCTGGACGACCAAGCGACAGCCGACTGCTCGCGGAAGGGACCGGTCCCTGAGGATCCTCCCAGCTGCGTCCTGTGCGGACAGAAGGGCCATCCTGCGAATTATCGCGGGTGCCCCAAAGCGCCGCGCAGGACACAGCCGGCAAGGCATCCTCCTCGGTTCGCACAGCCTCCATGGGCTCCTCTAGCCCCTGGGAGGCCCGCGGCCCCTCAGGCATCCCAGGCCCCTCAGGCACCCGCGAACGCGATCGCGAACGCTTGGGTGAAGCCTCCGAGGATTATCCCACAGCCTGTCCCTCAGTCGTTGCCGCCGCCGCCGGTTCGTAACTCCACCGACGGAGTTGCGAGTTCGCTCGCGTGCGTCACGAGCCTCTTCGGTGTAATAGACATCGAAGAGCTCCTAGTCTTTTCAAATGAAATGAGGGATTCCGCGCGGAACCCTCCCGCGAGGATGGAAGTGCTCCTCAAGCACGCCGTCCTACTCAAATCGATATACGAACACACGATGTCAACATGATGACATCGCGTGGAAGGGTAAAACCTCGCTCTCTGACTGTCGCTACATTCAACGCGAACGGGCTACTTAAGCAGATAGATCTAGTGCGCGACTTCGTGGTCACGCACCAGATAGACGTCCTGTTAGTACAAGAGACCTTTCTGAAGCCGTGTAATCGTGATCCGCGCATCGCAAATTACCGTCTCGTTAGGAACGATAGGGCAACCGCGAAGGGGGGAACCATCATATACTACAGAAGGTCTCTTCATTGCACTCCGCTCGATCCGCCCCAACTAGTCAACGTAGAAGCGTCATTATGTCAGGTGGGTATGACCGGCCATCAGTCGATCGTACTAGCATCCGTCTATCTTTCTCCCAATAAAGCCTTAGTTGAGAGGGACCTTAAGTCCTTACTCCAATTAGGTAACGCAACCATTCTGGCCGGCGACCTAAATTGCAAACATCCCCGCTGGAACTCCACTGTCGCAAACAGTAGAGGAAATCTCCTTGATAGGCTAAGTTACAAGGCTGGTCTCGACTTCGAGATCACCGCGCCTTTGAGTCCCACGCGATACTTCCGACATGACAGACCCGACGTGCTCGACATAGTACTCTTGAAGGGCGTGACACTCCAGTTACGTTCTATCGAGACGCTATCCGAGCTAGACTCTGACCATCGACCGGTCCTATTTCAGCTAGGACTTCCTCCCCTTAGGGAACCCGCGACCAAAACAATTATTAACTGGACGAAGCTTCGAGAGCAACTCCATTCCCCCGTACCAGCGCACCTCGACAAAATTCCTGACCAGCTTACATCGGTCGAGGACGCTGTCTCAGCCGCGACTAACTTCACAGAACATTTGGTAGACAGCATAGGAAAGTCCTCGAGGGAGGTCCGAGTGAACTTCGAGGGTTACCGAGCACTCCCTCCGGACATTAGACTCCTCATCACCCGTAAAAACGCCGCGATTAGAGCCCATGACCGATACCCGACAGATGACAACCGACGGAGGCTGCGCCGTCTTCAGAGGGAGTCGAGACAAGCTCTCGACGACTTCAGAGATAGCGGCTGGGATAGGACGCTTGCGACGCTCTCTCCAACACACCAGGCATTCTGGCGGTTGCAGAGAGCGTTGAAGGCGGACACTGTCTCAGATATGCCTCCCTTGGTTGGACCTAACTCCGCCATCGCGTTTGACGACTCTGACAAAGCTGAGTGCTTAGCCGACAGTCTAGAGAGCCAGTGCCGTCTGTCTGCTCAATCCGTTGATCGCGATCATGTCGAAATAGTCGACAAATCGGTCAATATAATGTGTTCTCAGCCACCGGCCGGTCCGCCAATCGAGGAAACGAACCTAGACGAGGTGACGTCCATAGTTAGGGCGCTTCACGTCAAGAAATCGCCAGGTCCCGATAGGATCACTAACAAAGTGATAAAGCTTCTTCCGCCTCCTTTAATTTACCTATTGGTTACCATTTTTAACGCTCTACTGGCCGGTTGCTCGTTTCCGGCCCAGTGGAAAGAGGCCATAGTGATAGGGTTCCATAAGCCGGGCAAACCCCGGCATCTGCCTAGTAGTTACCGTCCCATTAGTCTTCTTAGTTCCTTAGGGAAAGTATATGAGAGAATCATCCTCTGTAGACTTAGATCGGAAGTCGAGAGACTCAAAATCATCCCAAATGAGCAGTTCGGCTTTAGAGCCAACCATTCATGTTCCCATCAGGTGCAACGCCTCACGGAGCACATACTGATAGGGGCCACTGTGAGGGCCAAGAAGCATAGGACAGGAGCGCTCTTCCTCGATGTAGCTAAGGCGTTCGACAGGGTCTGGCACAATGGACTGGTGTACAAGTTATACCAGTTCAAGGTGTCGGACAGACTCGTACTCATCATACGGGACTACCTGACGAATCGCTCCTTTCGCTACAGAGTGGAAGGCGTCTTGTCAACCCCCCGCCCCATCAGGGCGGGTGTTCCCCAGGGTTCAGTTCTCTCGCCCATCCTCTATTCCATCTACGCTAGCGATATTCCTAGACCGCGATCTAAAGTGCACCTTGCCATGTACGCCGACGATACCGCGCTTTACACGTCCTCTAAGGATCACTGGGAGATATACCAACGTCTCCAATCCGCAGTCGACTCCCTTGAGAGTTGGCTGCGGAAATGGCGGATCGAGGTAAACCCTGAGAAGAGCGTTTCGGTGCTCTTCGAACGGGGCCCCCCAAGGATCCTCCCGCGAATCAAACTCTTTGATAAACCGATACCTTGGAAAGACGAGGCAAAATACCTAGGAGTAACGTTAGATAGAAAGTTAGTTTTCACTGCGCATATTAGGACCGTTCGTAGCAGAGCGGCCTACATATTAGGTCGTTTATATCCGCTGTTAGGCAAGCGGAGTAAAATGTCCCTTCGCAATAAGGTGACACTTTACAAAGCTTGCATACGTTCCGTCATGTCCTATGCGAGTCCCGCTTTTGCGCACGCTAATCTGAAACCCCTTCAGGTGATTCAGAACAGGTTTACACGGATTGCAACCGGGGCGCCGTGGTTCGTACGCAATATCGATCTCCATAGAGACTTGAACCTTCCGACCATCGCTCAGTACTTCAAGGGGCTTTCCCAAAAGTACTTTGAACGTGCTGAGCGACACCCGAACCCACTGGTGGCTGACGCCGCAGAGTATAGACCACGTAAGACTACCTTAGTCAGAAAAAGAAGACCCAAGTCGGTACTCGTTGACCCCGACGACGCGTTCACAGTAGGTAATAACGTGTACGCGTAGGCATAATTGACACCACACAACATACAGACACACACCGTCTGTACCGGTATAGACGAGGTCCCAACTGAGTAAGTGCTCCGTTGCTCCGGCGTTCTGCCGTCGGAGGACGCTAGTGTCCAAATTTCCTTAGCTTCCCTCCTGACTAACGACGCCCCGAGCCGAGGTCCGTGTCTCAATCTGAGACGCCCTCGGGACGTCGTTCCCCATGGGGGCCCATCTGGCCCCCCCTTTTTAAGGGTGGGTCTCCTGACCCACCCATTCCCCCGGTGACGCTGTAATAGCCAACAGGGCTAACAGCATAGACAGACAAAAAAAAAAAAAAAAAAAAAAGGTTAATGTTATGTATTTAGTACTGATGCGACATGTACATGGAAGCAAGCTCACCTTTTACAACATAAATATTATGTGAAAATATCCCGTGAAGAACATAAATTAGTGTTTTGGATATCTGTTTTATTAATTTCTTCCAGATTATGAAACATGCTAATCTCTTTAAATTCTGTAAAGTTTGTACTAAGCAAATATTCAGTTAATTTTTTTAGCAGCTGCTTTTTATTCTTCACAATACCGCTAATAAAATCAAGGCGACCTTTTGGATTGCTGCTGCTGATTAGAGCTAGGATTAGGGTATATCAAACTAATGTTATAAAACAGCTTAAAATTACCATTTGTGCTGTATGGTAAATTCAGCAGATAAGGATATTGCTATGGATATGAACTTAGAAAACACAAAAATTATATAAAAAACATAATATGTTACTTTCCTACCCACCTCTAAACATTTCTAAATTTTGGTTGTGGCTTAACTACATTTATTATTAATAAACAAAAGATAAAAACCCCTTGACATGGCTCTAAAGAATGCATAAATCCTATTGTTTTTAACCCTCGACTAAAAAGAGGGGTGTTATAAGTTTGACCTGTCGATCTGTGTATCTGTGTATCTGTCTGTGGCAAATTTGCGGCCAAACGCGTGGACATATTTGAATGCGGTTTTTTAATCAATAGCTATGCTTGTTGAAATGGTTTTTATCTATGTTTGGTTGAAATAGAAATAGTCGTCTCCAAGATATTGACGTTTTATTCGTGACATTTATCGGTCTTATAGTTTCGGAGCCTATTCAATTCAAACAAACAAATCTTACCTCCTTGTAATATTAGTATAGATTAATAGAAATACTTAAACAATTGAAAATTTAGAAACCACTAACATAACTTTAAAAAGCAGAAAAAAAATCAAGAATTTAAATATTTAAAAAAGACCTCTAAAAAGAATAAAAATAATATTATTTAATAGGCTTTCGATTAAAAAAACATAATTAAATCCGGCCTCTGGTTTGGCTGCTATGAAGATACAGACAGACAACACATACACAGAGAGACATGTCCAACTCATAACACCCCTCTTTTTGGGTCGGGATTAATAAATCAAAATATTTTTTTAATAATAAAAATACTTTTTTAGTGACATATGAAGAAGGGATTCTGATAACATTGTTATCATATACACATATTTATACGACATACAATTCCATATTTTGAGGAATATTATGTCGTAAGCATAATAATACTCAAGTTTTCCATATAAATTACATATTTTATTAATAATAAAATTAGATTATACTTTATTATTTTTAAAAAGAGTGCAGGACTGGGTTATTTATTACAATATTGGGTTAGTAATTACTAGGGTTAGGGTTAGTAATTGTAGGGTGTGATCAATAACTTGTTGTTCAGTATCGGTTTTTAAATAATATATCATAACTTTAGAATTTATTAGGAATTAATTACCTATAACCAATACTAATAATGGTTCACGTTGCGAGTGCGTCATGCTTCGAGATCATGAATAGGAATCCATACCATAATATCAGGAACCATACCCGTTTATGCTATTTCGTAAATATTATTTTCTTACACCTAATTTACATCTAATTACATCAAGTTTCAAAATTTGAATAAGCAACATTGGCATTCTTACCTATCTTTTTACCCTCCAACAAACATCAATCACCGCAAGAATCGAAGATGGCTCCATCTGGCGAAGTATTTCTTTCATTTTGTGGAAAGATATATAAGCCCTTACCCTCGCAAAAAAAATAAAGAAACCACGAACTAAGAACCGGCATGAAGCTTAGCAAATCATTAGCTATCAAGTTATTCCCGCGACTCCTATAGTCACTACGGACTCATTGCCGCAAGCGTATAAATTTGGACCCATCAAGACCATACTATAGTGCAATGCTTATGGTTTATCTATATTGTGACCAGTGCGCTTGTAGTCTTCGGCAATCATTGCAGGAAGAAGAATGGCGTAAAAAAACCCAGTGAGTCCTCCCCATACTTTTACTCATCTCCACGACGTTGATTTCTTCTTATTTGAACTAGCTCATTCATACTTAAATAACTAGGAACATTACCGCCACTGGCAGTCACCAGTGAAACGCTTCCTCAATACCGATTTTTAACTTAAATTCACCATAAATATATTACAATATGTATATTAAAAAAAATGCTTTAACAGCACATACTATAAAAACAACAAAAATAGTCTTCTATAATACTATACGGATTTTGTTTGTATATCATACAAAAAATGTTTCAATTTCAAATTTGAATACACTATACATATTTTTTTTTAATAAAAATTACTTTATTATTCACCACATACTATAAAACCAAAAATAAATAAAAATGGACTAGTTTTCAATAATTTTCATTAAAAACCCATCTTGTTTTTTTTATATATCTTGTTTTTTATATATATTCTATACTTTAACTTTAATGAGTTTTGATCAGACTATAAAAGGTCTTATCCGATTTATTTATTTTTTGTTTCGTCTCTTTAATAGACAGGTGATTTGAACTTTGATTAACCCGTGAAGGTGATTTGAACCCCATATTCAGGTCTTGTGTCCCGTTATTTTCCATAAGTTTTCCATAAGTGATTGAAGTAAGAAAGGAACTGCTTCCCAGCGAAATACCAATTGGTTGACTAGAATTTATTTCCATTCTTTTAAAACTAATTTCTTCCATTTCCATTCTTTAAAAAACATTTACGGATATTAACATAAATAAACGTGTGTTTGACCAAGTTCACTGCTGCGTGTATTCTGCAGAATATCAATCGCATGCTCAAAGTTCTCATTTGAGCTCAATTGAGGTAACTACGAACATGATCTTTCGAATCATTAAACTTCGGAGTTCTCAACAATGACTGTTTTCGTATGATACATGGTAATATCCGATATCCGGTCTTGATTGCTGATACCATTACAGAGAATGATGGGTTAAATAATATTTACCCATTACTATCTATCATTAAGTTACGTTAATAAAAAGGCTGATACAAATGAACAAATATATTTTTATTACACATAACTTAAAGATTGGAAAAAAAAATATTGCTCATACTAAAAGGAAGCTTTTAATAATTTTGTAACTATATTTATAGAAATCCAGATAGATTTTATGTTATACGACTAAAATATAATGTCACTTTACATTTACATTAAAGTTTTATTATTGTAATAATAACTGACTTCCACAAATAATATTTAGTGTCTGAACATAATTTTGTATTAAAATTCCGTACTATTTTGGCATAGGAATTGCAGACTCCGTCGCACGTGATCTACACTGCGGGGTGCAATTTGTCCACCTAATTTCGCAGTTCACTAAATTATTCGAAAATATAAAGTATATTAAGGGGTTTTGAATTATATTTAATGATATATTATGTTGGAAAAATATCAACGACAAGCAAATTAATTAGAGACTTGAGTCTCTAATTAATTAGAATATTTTGTTTTTTATCTAAAACATGGCAATCTCTGGTACTAAAACTCTTAAAAATATATGTTTATATTTGATACGAGATTTATTAAAGAATTTTATATAAACATTAGGATTCTGCATAAACTACAAAAACATGATGTAACTTCTTTAAATATACTTAGAAACTAACATCAAACATAAAGAAGGTCTCAAATAATTGTGAAAGGGACAATTAAATGATAAATACAGATGATATTAATTTATGTAACAGAGCTTATCGTTTATTAACATTTATCGTAATTTAATATTTTATTTTTATAAAATGTTGTGTAATTGATACATAGCTTTTAATATGATTTTAAGAACAATAAGTATAAACTGATACTTATTTAAATTTAATAAATAATTAAATGTAGTACAAGAGTTTTTAAATACAAAATATAAAATCTCGTCACGTAACTCTTTCTATTTCTAATAATTAAAGATCTTTGATTTTAAAAAAATATTTTGATATCAATGTAGTTGATATTAGGAAGTGGAACCTAATAATAATAATAATTATGTATAAATATCGTTTTAAGATACATACATCCTATTTATTAACAAGAGAAGAATGATTCACTAATCATATTTTTGCAATCAAATAACAAACACTGTTCCAGTTACATCGCTGAAACATAACTGTATGTCTGGTTATAGGCACAGAGCAAGTTAGATGACAGCGGAAATTTCCTAGTAATCCTCATATTAGCTTATTTGATGTCCTTTATATCCTTACCATATTTTTTAGCAAATATGTCCATGATTACAGAATCAGACATGGTACAGACCACTACTATGTATATACCTTTACAGACCTATATTAAATTTCATGGAGATTTAATACAGAAGTCATAAATTTTATTAAAAAAAAATTAAAACGGCTCAAAATAGAGATGATAAATGATTACTTCAGTAAAACTGAATAACAATTTTATTTTCTATAAAAATAAATGGAAAATCCAGCAACCCGTTGTATCAAACTATGAACCTTAAATTTAAATATCTATTTCTATACAAAATTCTATTAAGCTATTAGAATTATAAGTTAATAAACCGTAAACCAAAGCAATAGCTAAGTTTATAGAATCTTTTTTATATCTTCCCTTTACCTAAGTCATAGTCATATGTTACTTTTTCAATACCAATTAAAGATCTACATTTTATATGAAATAGGTATATTTATTTTAAAAAAATCACTCGACTCATTCTCTTTTCAAAGTAATTTGAATGATACCATTAATAAGATTCTTAAAACAAGCCTTCAGTGGAAAATCTTTGGTTCACCTTTTACATGTACCTATTTTATAAATATGTTAAGTGTATTAGGTTTGCAAATTGTAAAAAATACATCGATTTTCTGTACCTTTGATTTAGTTACTATTTATCAATAATACATCTAATGAAAAGCAACAGCTTTTCAAACAAGCAACAGCTTTTCAAACAAGCAAGCAAACAGACGGTTATGTATCTGGTGGTCTTGTCTATAGTCTTTATCAGACAAAAAGTTGCGAGCGTAACGTTCAGAAAAAGACAAGGAGAGGATAACCTTTAATACTATGGCTGGAGTTGGGCTTACAGCTGTTTTACCTATGTATATAGAACTCATTTGTAAGAAATAGTCACTTAACATTTTTAACAAACTTAACAGATTGTACCTGAAATGGAAATTTCTTCTTTTTCATTCTTGCTGAAATACACAAAGAACGTTCGTCGTTAGATAAACAAAACATTATATTGCAATACATTCTCGACGTGATATGTACTTGGACATCCCAAATATATGCTTTATAAAAACGCATTCAGAATCAGACCTCTTATAAAATATTATTTTTATATTATCTCTTGTAAAACTTAACTGTTTATAATAAAGTAACTTATTTTTATTTAAATGGACTATTAACTGATTGAGCATATTTTTTTCAAATATTTTACAATCAGAAAGTAGTATTCATATTGGTCTCTAATTAGAGGGATCTTAAGCATGGTCCGATTTTAAAAATAATCTATAGCCTTGCTTGATTTAATAGGTCTTATTACTTTGGCATGTTTTAGTAGCTCAGGAAATGAAAGTATCCCTAAAAAATGCTGCAATCTGAAACATTGAGCTACAGGGCCATTTCTCCAAATGAAAGGTATTATAAGCTACCACAAACTAACTTATCTTGATCGCCAATCATTGAATAATCTGCAAATATGGCTTTTGCGTCGTGAATTACCAGACAATCTTTTAGTGTACATAACACATGTGCAGGCAATCTCTAGTAAAATTGAAGACAAATACCGAAAGAGACTTGTATCTTCTATGAAGACTTTTATATTATAAGTTATATAAGATATATAAGATATATAAGATTTTATATTATAGGGGATATTTCGTACAAGAGTTAATTTATTCTAATAAGAGTACTTAATTAGGTTTTATTCCCAAAAGACAGTAATTAACTACTAAAAAACTTCATCGACTGTTTCCTTCCGAGAATAACCAACCAACAACGGTGAAAATAGGCCTAAATGTAAAAAAAAATACTTCGAAGTTAGTAACGAAGTTTTAACGAAACCTCGTTCTTTGGAAAAATAGGCAACTGTTTAAGAGCATCAAAAAACAGTTACTGCTAATTATTGTTTGGAAAGAAAATAGGAAAAACGACCTTTTAATAAAATCTCCCTTCACTACGATAATGCATCGTCGCACACTGCAATCTGCAATCGATTATTTTGAGAAGTCAGTCCTGGAATTACCGGAAAACTTCGAGGAAAACGTTTTATGGCTGCATTTCAAAATTTCGTCGACGAAACGTCACTAAGGACGAGTGGGAAAAGCGATATTCTCAATGGTTCCAACGATTGCAACGATGTAACAATAATAATAATAGTAAATATTCTTTATTATACCTAGATAAAACAATAACATAAAATACAATAAACAGAAAAAAATACAAATTTGGTGGCTATATCGCTAAAGAGTAACCTCGTCCAGATAACTAACTAGTTAGAGGGATCGAGATACAAGAGACGTAGTGTGGGTGTTAGTTAGATAGAAAAAAAGGTAAAAACAAAAGGAAAGCTATACATGTTTATAGATATCTTCAAACAAGGATATGGTTTTGATTGGAATCGAGAGAACGGTTGTGTTAGCTACTCAAAAACTCAAAACGTTCTTTCAAGTAGGACGGAGTGGAAGAGTTGAACAGTAGACAATATAGAAAGCTAAGCATATGAATATTTCTGCAGAAACGAATCGGAAGCCACTTGAGTTTTCTAGAAAAGTGAGATATTGTCATATTTGCGAAAGCCAAATAAAAACCTGATGTAGAGGTTTTAAAGACGCTCAAATTTATTTAACTGATCCTTTCTTAAATAAGGATAGCAGGCATCAGCGTAATCTAAAATTGGAAAGAGTAAAGATTGTGCTAACACAACTTTGGCAGAGATTGGGAGAAAATTATGTAAATCTACCTCCAACGGTTTCGAAGCTTCCGGGCGTACAGTTCAGAATTCACACAAAACGCAGTAACAGTATGTTGAAGTCTTACAGTGGGGTCATAGACATTGGATTTGATATTTTTTTAAAAGTGTGTTAGGTATTAGATAATTTCCAACCATCTTCTCTTTTAAAATTAGGATGTTTTTTTAATTCCAATAGCCTCACGAACCATACTTGGAATGTAACGTTGTTCTTTAGCGAGGATTTTAGGTTTATCAAATCTTATATAATGATTGGGCTTGTCTATGGTATGTTCACACACTGCTGACTTCGATGTATGCCTATGCTTGATATCCGAGTTGTGTTCTCTAACTTTTTTACCTATGATTCTCTTTATTTGACCTATACGCAAAGGGAGGTCCCAGAAAAATTTTGTTTACAGATGAGAAAATTTAAACAATTCAACAAAATTCTAAAAACAAAATGACTGTATTTATGCTCAAAGCTCTAAGGAAGCTAGTGCAACGTGGTCATTATTCAACTTCACTAATGGTTTGGAGGGGTGTTAGCTATGAAGGAGTGCCTGAGCCATATATTTGAGAAAAAGGTATCAAAACATCGGCAGAAGTGTATCAGGATACCATTCTTAAAAAGGTAATTAAGCCCCTTAATAAGACCATGTTCAATAATTAAGTATGGTCCTTCCAGCAAAACTCGGCGCCGGGTCATAAAACTCGGTCCACGCAGTCTCGGTTGGAAGCGAACGTCTCGGACTTCATCAAAGCTGAAGACTGGTCGTCGTCTAGTCCCGGTCTTAATCCACTGGATTACGATTTATGGTCAGTTACACAGAGTACAACTTGCTTTAAACGCCATAATAATTTGGAGTCCATTAAATAATCCATATGATTATTTAAGTGATTGGCAGTGAACAATTTTCCCATGGAAAGGGCGCGTGCTTCTATTGATAACTGGCCTCAACGTTTACAGGACTGTATTGCAGCCAATGGACATCACTTCGAAAAAGCTTTTATTATTTTTAATTGTTTTATATCTGTGTTTTAAACTAACACACTGTAAAAATAATAAATGTTATTTGCAAGTAAAAAAAAATATTTTTTCTTTGTTACAATATTTATGGCAAGACTAGGTATACTAATATAATGGCGTCAACTAATATACTATTGCTAATTGGTATTCGAACGAATGTTTACCTAAATCAATTCGAAAACCTTTAATTATTTATTTCAATTCAAAAATTCAAACCAATTTCTTTAAAAGAACAATGTTTTAACAATTAAACTTATTTCAATTTCTAAGTGATATTATATTTCTCAATGAAATAGAGATTCAAGCGTTCCCTGAATGGACAAAATTATCCATATGTCCTAATAATATAGTCAGTATTATCTAGAGTTGGTAGCAGAGTAAATAGGGATAGCCGATATAATGGAACATATCTTGTACATGTATAATAATTTGATTTTATGTATCACTTTTAGTAACCATATTCTATATGCGACGATTAGCTTGTCAAGGACCCTTTTAGTTACTTAGAAAGTTCAAGATTTTTAGTGCGATAAGATCGTTTGCGACAAACTGAATACCAACTTTGTATCTGCATTTACAGAGTTAATTTATTAGAAGTTTCGAAAAGTAAGATCGGGTGAAGAGATAAACAAGACTACTTTATAGACTGTGACTTGGTTTAATATAACCTGTATAACTTTAATATTGTTTATTAAAATAAGCTTTACGATAGGTGTACATTGATTGAACAAACTGGACATAAAATTCTGAGTTTATTAAAAAAATTATATAGGTTTGTTCGCGTGTGTTAAAATATTTATAGGTGTGATGCTATTTTGCTAATTAAATAATCATATTCAATAATTATTGAGTAAATAAAATCTCTTCTCATCTGATATTTATATTACTGTTTCAAACTCCTTTTTATGGTTTCTGATTCCCTATACAACTCGTTTTCAGTAGCCGATTGCCTTTAGAATGAATTGTCCGAGGCCGATAACGATTAAAATTGAATAAAAATATACAATTATTGTGTGAGAAAATTATGTCCCTTTATTAGATCTTAGCAACAAAAAAAATACATTGTTCTAAAACCTTTAGTTATCTACTTACGTCCAAGGTTCCCAATTTAGCTTGTCTAGTTTTCAACCTGTTTAAAAATATGTATAAACATCTAAAGCCATGTTAAGCCTTTTAAATTTATATAATGTTAGTCATATTTATTTATAATAATTTAAATGGTAAATACATTGGAATTTACATGTTTTAGTTCATAAGTTTCAACAGTAGCGCCACCTACATAATTAATTATGGAATATTATTTAATATTTACTGTTAAATGTTTTAAGAATTAGAAGCATAGAATATTTTAACATAATGTTTAATCTTTTATTAATAATTAGAACTTATTATAAGGTATAAATAATATCATCTGTAAGTTGGTTATGAAATTGTAAATTACCCTCGCCTAAATATTATAGTGTTAAAATATTATAAAACGAGTTGTAAGGGCTGCTCTCGCCCATTCTATTACAAATGGTTGGATATTAAACATTGAAGTGCAAGTAATGTGTATTACTAAAACAAGTCTTAACAAGTCAGAAGTGTTCGACCGCTGTAGTATTACGCGCCACGTGTCGATATACACCGTTCGCAAGATATCCTGTCCAAGAATGCTGATGAAGATGATGTGCTGCCACTGCCGTTGAAAAGCCACGAAAATAAGAGACTACGTTAAAGTTAGTATTTGGGCCTTCTCCGAGTGCTGCTGTAGTAACCTCAAGCGACAAGGAGTCGTAGATTTAAAATGATATTGCAAGTACGTAAGTTTTTTTTTTCTTAATACCCACGTTTTGCCATCTGCTTAGCAGGCTAATTATCTAGCTGGTTATTTGGCAGCATGCTCAATATAGAATATTAATAACTTTGTAGCTTGAGGTTAATAGCACTACTATTAAATTCTATTCATCATATATATCATATTCACTACTAACCATATCCCGTTAAAGTTCAATCATATGCGAAATACAATAAGAGCCTGAATATTTACCAAAACTTTATAGTGTTATTAATACAATATCTCTCCATACATGTTTACATCGCTTGGAGTCTTTGGTGAAGACGTACGTCGGAGATGGAAAACTCTATACTACTACTTGACTGCTAATCTGGAAGGGAATTCGTTGCTATGTTATGAAAATCAACAACATATCAACATCTACTGGAAGAAGCGGTCAACCAAGTACTTTCTTCCTGATCGCGGGATGGCAGTGCAAGCAAGCAGCACTATACAACGATGGACCTGAATACAACGACAAGGTGACAGACAAAACTTTATTACAAGAAACTAGCCCTAGAAAAGTTTTGCATAATTAAGTGACCATGTGATTTATAATATTATTGTTACTACGTATACCAACTTTCAAAGCTTTTAAGACCCAGTTGTAGGTTAGAGACGCAATTTTTTTTTTTCTTTGCTTTTATTAAGTTACTAGCTGTAGGCCGCGGCTCCGCCCGCGTGTAGGTCGCTTTTCGCGTAATCTGTGGAAACTACAATTATCCAGACCTATAATAGACTTATAGTTAATTCTATAGTATCCTATTCAAGTGGAAATTTTATATATATAGGCATTACATTGCTACGATATCAAACTGAAAATAATAACATACATCTACATCACACACACACGACCAGGAGATTATTCAGATATACGTATTAACGCATATGGATTCGAAATATTATGTTTTTGACAATATAAGTATAGATATAGATATAGAAAATCAAATGCTGTTTAGAGCAAGGTTGTTCATAATTGAATGTCTGTGACATTTAAATAATTTATTTGGATAAGGAATAATATCGTAATTATTAAAACACCTTCGGAAGTGTATATTATTTTAGAACTAATTTCATAACCATAGAAAACGTTATAGTGAGTCAACCTTAAAAGCTAGATATATCTTGTCGCGGACTTCTTTTAAAAACATTTAAAGAGAAACAATTTCATAGAACATCATTTTTGCGTAACTTTCACCGTTTTCGCAGCGCACGCGGTTTTTTGTTTATTTTTTTACACCTTGCGTTAGAATATTCAAGTTTTAGTAATCATCCCTAATTTTTTGAAGATGAAACATAGCCTATGTCACTCGGGAATAGTGTAGCTTGCCAACGGTGAAAGAATTATTAAAATCGGTCCAGTAGTTTCGGAGCCTATTCATTTCAAACATACAAAAAAATAAACAAACCTTTCCTCTTTTTAATATTAGTATAGATATAACTGATGCGGTAGTTGAGACTTTGAGACTTGCAGTATAAAAGTAATGTTAGTATTTTAGATTACGATTTAGGCTTTAATGTCTTTATATATGACATAGAAGTGAACACTCTCAATGAAGGGGTAATATTCGGTTTACAAAATGTATGTAGGTTATTTAAAGAACGATTTCTTAAAAAAAAAGAGTATATTCAGTTGTAAATGATTAAAATATAAAACCCAATATTAAACAAAAAGAAAAGGAATAACGTTAGATATTTATATATATATTTTTTTTAAAAGTAGCACTTAACATCATAAAACTATATTCAAATCATAATGATCCTTTTGTTTAAGATAGTAAATAGTAAGTAGTTCCTTATAGTATATGGATATATATTTACACAATATGAATAGATGAAGTATAACTTTAATTTATACAGATTAAAATGTAGACTTGTCTCCTTTCAGAGAAATTAAAATTCTAGAATATCTTATAGATAGACTTAAATAAATATGACTCGGTAAATATTACACTCCATAAATTTGGTAGGGTCAGATCTAAATGGCCTTGAGGACCGTATGGAAATATTTTGCCAATGCTTTGACGCTATAAGGGGTAGATTTAGATATGTTTACATTTATTAAATAGGTAAAGATTTGAATTCACGATATTATTTTATTACTTCTGCAACTATATTTTATTTTGTTTTGCTAAAACTACTCCATAGATCTTAAAATATTTATATTTAATTTTGAATTTGTAAGTTTAGCATCAGGTTTCGATAGACGTTCGTTTTTAAAACCAAGTTGGATACTTGGTTATCCACGAGGATAGGGTTTTGCCATATCAAGTGGAGAAATTAAATTTTATGGAACCCAATAATATCTGTTTTGAGAAGTTTCATTGGTTACTTTCATAAATCAAATTTGCTTTAAAAAAACATTTTTTAGGTGGGTAAAAATAAAGTTTAAAAAAGTTTAAAATCTGAACCGGTACTGTCTAAATATAATCCCGAACTAAACAGACTAATTCAATAAAACAATATATCGCGCGTATGAATATTAAGCAATGATACTGGTATTTATTACTAAAACATATTTCTATTATCTTTTATTTGATCGTTTAAATTATATACTGAGTGTTAAGTTCTCAGTAGTAGGTATCTGTACGAATTTATGATCTTAAATTTCAATCGATTATTGATAAAGTAAAACGCAATAGGTTTTTCCGAAATAAATTCGTTAGAATCGATAAATTATTTCAGAATGATGATGATGTAGGTTTAACATTAAGATCGATTTTAAACTAAACCAGTAAACGCGTACATTTCGTATTAAATTGTAAAAAAAAATAAAGCAAGCAATTAGGTCTTCTAAATCCCTATAAAAAAAAAACTTTAAACGATATGCGTGGCACTCGATTATTTAATTTCCGATAGTATGTTAAAGAAGAAAAGAAATAACTACGATGAATTATCTTACACGCGTTTTTGAACTGTCAAATCGAGGAATTATATAAATCCACAGTAAAAGTTTTACTAAACAAGAAATAATTGCATGCCTAAACAATATACCATAATTGACAGTTCAGACAGTTCAAATTTCAAATTGATGAACTTTAAAAAATATATAATTTTCTAGATTATGACTGTTTATTACTTAAAAATAGAATTATTGTAAAACATGCCTCCTAAATATTCTTATTAGCAATATGAAACATAAACACGTTAGACTTAAAGATTCTGGTAACTTGAACTCTAGACAAGAGAAACATAAGAAAATTAGCAACGAATATATATTGTCGTATCTTAGGGTATAAGAAGTAATATTACATATGGCACGGCCTTCTAAACCCCAAGCCCCAACCCTCTAAATTTCCAAGAATCGTAATATTTTCAGTATAACGTTTGTAAAATTGAATGCAGTTTAATTCTATTAAATAATTTATACTGTAGATAATAATAAAAGAAAAAAATAAAATACGTTTTGAATAATTGCATCTTTCATTGTTTCGATTATATAGTAAACTAGGTGTAGGTATACAATGTACAAAATTACGATTTCAAACTCGGAATAAAATTAATAACACTTTTATAACAAGTGATTGAAAATTTAATTGATTTACGTTTTAATGCTTTATAAATAAATTAGTTAATCATTAGTTATTGATTTAGTGCAAATTAGAACAATTGGAAATAATAATATAAATAGTAAACTTCTAAAGAAATATGCTTAGTTTTATAATGTTGTCCAATTGTATGAAAAGTATCGTTAAATCTTCAAAATAAAAATGAGGACTATAAAAATGTTCTATTCTCACTAATGATTACTTTTTTTTTAGTTAAGAATATTTTCAATATTGATAGGGATAGTGTAAATAAAGAATGTACAAATGTAAAAATTTTATTTATATTTATTTATTTATAAAATCTTTATTATACAAAGAAATTTATACAATTGGCGGACTTAATGCTATAGCACTTGATGCCTACTAATTATCTAGAAGTACCCTCGACCCCTAACTTTTTACAATTTCTTAAATAAAAAGAAATATTTATTTTATTTATTTTATTTATTTTATTTTAAAAACTTATTGCACATACAAATACTACAAGAAATTACAGTAGTAGGATGTTGATACAGTAAGAATTTTTTGTGCAAAGGCGGTCTTATCGCTTAAAAGCGATCTCTTACAGACAACCCTTGATGAGTAATGAATATTTGCAAGGTCATAGGATAGTGCAAGCATACTACAACGAGAATAAAAATTTATACATAAGGACACAATAAAAATAATATATAAGTAATTAAATAATAATGATTATATATAAATATACACATACGCACATACATATACATACATATATCCGTATATATAAATAAATGGAATAAAATACATAACCTATATAATATATGGTATACATACTTAAGATAAAAATATATATTGCGTAGATAAATAATATTGCTTCAAACGATTTTTGAAAATTTAGAAGTTTGAATTTCCAACGGTAGGTCATTCCAGAGTAATATAGAGAAATATATATATATATTACAATTGTCGTGAATTTTGAATCGTGTTATGGTTAATAACTAAATGTAGCTTCTTCATTAACTACCGTTAAAGTATTTAAATTTTCTAAATTCGTGTGAATGGACATTTTCTTAAGATGTAAAATTAAAAACTGTTTCGATAAGATACCACATCATTTAAAATTCATATTTATTTAAAAAAATATATAAAGAAACTAAACAAATATAACAATACAAACGTAATACAAAGTAAAAACAACCTGCTACTTCCAACAAAACCCATGCATAGTATGAATTTCAAAGTCGTATATCTCTGTAGTCTGATCATTAATATAGCCGAACAATATTTATTTTATTTATTTTATTTTAAAAACTTATTGCACATACAAATACTACAAGAAATTACAGTAGTAGGATGTTGATACAGTAAGAATTTTTTGTGCAAAGGCGGTCTTATCGCTTAAAAGCGATCTCTTACAGACAACCCTTGATGAGTAATGAATATTTGCAAGGTCATAGGATAGTGCAAGCATACTACAACGAGAATAAAAATTTATACATAAGGACACAATAAAAATAATATATAAGTAATTAAATAATAATGATTATATATAAATATACACATACGCACATACATATACATACATATATCCGTATATATAAATAAATGGAATAAAATACATAACCTATATAATATATGGTATACATACTTAAGATAAAAATATATATTGCGTAGATAAATAATATTGCTTCAAACGATTTTTGAAAATTTAAAAGTTTGAATTTCCAACGGTAGGTCATTCCAGAGTAATATAGAGAAATATATATATATATTACAATTGTCGTGAATTTTGAATCGTGTTATGGTTAATAACTAAATGTAGCTTCTTCATTAACTACCGTTAAAGTATTTAAATTTTCTAAATTCGTGTGAATGGACATTTTCTTAAGATGTAAAATTAAAAACTGTTTCGATAAGATACCACATCATTTAAAATTCATATTTATTTAAAAAAATATATAAAGAAACTAAACAAATATAACAATACAAACGTAATACAAAGTAAAAACAACCTGCTACTTCCAACAAAACCCATGCATAGTATGAATTTCAAAGTCGTATATCTCTGTAGTCTGATCATTAATATAGCCGAACAAAATGGGCTTGGTTTTTGCTATTATTAGTTAAAGATTTATTTGCTTAGAAGGAGTTTTAAAAAGTTTTAAATATATGTTCATAACAATCTATATATATAAAACTCTTCCGTTACTGAGTGACTGACTGACAGACAACGCACAGTCGAAACTACTGGTCGTAGACAGCTGAAATTTGGAATGTAGGTTCCTTGGGATATGTAGGGGAGCACTAAGAAAGGATTTTTGGAAATTCAACCCCCAAGGGGGGGAAAAGGGGTAAAAACGTTTGTATGAAAAATCTTATTTATTCCTTGGGTTTATAAACTTGAAACTTGGCATGAACACGTACATAGGCAAGTAAATATGTTTGACATTATAAGTTTTTTCAAACTACCCTCCAATCGTGATTTAGGGGGTGCGATTGGGTGACTGATTTATTAACGCACAGCCGAAACCGCTCGGTATAGGAGTCTGAGATTTTGAACAGAGGTTCCTTTAGTAACATAAGTGAGCACTAAGAAGGGATTTTTGAAATGTCAACCCCCAAGGGGGGGAAACGGGATAAACTGAGCCGGGGCTGCGGGAAAGTTCTAACGAAATACCGCGGCCCCGGAACGCAAAGGGCAACTGAAGGAACGAGGTGGGTTTTAGTCAGTAAAAGTCACAATTTTCTTTCAACTCCTAACCGTTGAGGAGTTGTACCTTCCATCATCAGCTCATTCACATGGGATGATGACTATCAGACGCAAATACTTAAACAGATCTATGAAATTGTCAAAAACGTAATTGCCTGTAAATTTGAGGTTTGCCCTTGATTTCCCTGGAATACCATCATCAGATCCTGACTAGGTAACAACGGGACCAACTTGAAAGTATACTCTACCGAACAAAAAAAGAATCACGTAAATCGATCCATAAATCTCGGCGTAATCGGTATGCATAAATAAAACACCCGAATTTTATTTTCTATTAACTATCACGAGTTGTCTCGATGCTCGATAGATGGCGTTGGCATCGAGATAGATCGCGCTATGGTTTCGTTACCGTCATTTAGCTAGGTAGCGTAAAATATTTTAATTTATCATGTAATTTTAGCAGCGCCCCTAGCGGACATACGCGAAACTACATATTACACACTACAAATATTTAACGTTTAATTCATTAACTTTTAACTTGACTTATTTAACTTATTTTACTCTCTATTTCAGTTAATTTTTGATTTGTTGATTAGATTTGATATTTTTGATAGTATATTTAGTTAGTGTTGGATAAGTTTTATAGTGTGAGTTGATTTTTTAATATATTCTTCATTTTTTATTCATTTGTTTGTTACTTTATTATTAGTCTTAGTTAATTTCCATAGATATAGTTTTAGTTAAAAAATTTCTAATTAAAATGGTTCAAGAAATTTTGTTTGTTAATAGGAATTATATTCCTCATGCTGTGGTAGATATAGAAAAAGATGGAGCCTGTTTATTTAGAGCTTTATCTTTTTTGATGTTCGGAACTCAAGACAGGGCTAGGGATGTACGTGAACGCATAATCGGCTTTGTTATTGAAAACTGGACGGAATTTTCGATTATGTCGTGTACTGCACTTGGAGATAATTATTCAACGCCAAATGAATATTACAACGACATGATGAAAACCACTACATATGGAAGTTTGTGCGAATTAGAAGCTGCTGGGCGAATATATGAATATGTTTTCGAAGTATTTCGTGATGGCCAGTTTTATGTGAAAACTGGAGTTGAAGGTCTTCCTGTAAAACGTCTTCGCTTTACTGGCGGGCTTTCTGGTGGTCATTTTGACGTTTATGTTCCAGTTTCATCGTTTTCGGCAACAAAGGTCGCAAAAAAAATTACTCAACGAAGGTTAGAAACGCCTTCACCCATTCCCGAAATCATATTTTCGAACAGTGAGTCCGAGACTGAGTCTGAGTCTGAATTAAAACACGATGAACCAATGCCTAAACAAATAAAAAAAGTGAACAAAAAACGTAGGGCTCGATACACGAATAAAACTCGGAAAAATCAGCAAAAAAAATCAGTTCGAAGTAACCCTGCAGCACATCGGCAAGCGGTTACAGTGTATCAACGAAACTACCCCCAAGTTCATAGGAAAGCACAAGCTGATTACCAATCTTCACACCCCGAAATACACAGGAAAGCACAAGCTGCTTATCGAACTTCACATCCTGACGAACATCGACAGGAAGTTGCAAATTATCAACATACACACTTGGAGGAACGAAGAAATATTCAGTCTCAATATCGTAAAAATATTAAAGCAAAAACATGGCATACAAAATTACTGTCGGGACTGGCGTATAATCCTGAGTTGTCATACGAAGCAGATAAAGATGTATGTATAGGAACTATGGATCATAAATGCCAGTGGTGCAATGCTTTAAAGTGGAAAGAAGAAACTGTTGGAATGTGTTGCAGTGGAGGGAAGGTTTTGCTTGAGGCCTTTGAACTACCTCCAGAGCCACTTTATAGCTTAATAATTATGGATTTTCATCCTGATCACAATCATTTTATGAGTAACATCCGAAAATATAATGGGTGTTTTCAAATGACCTCATTTGGAGCAAAACTGGTCTCAGAAGATGGATTCATGCCGACATTTAAGGTACAAGGCCAGGTTTATCATCTGATTGGAAGTTTACTGTCTATGGATCAACAGAATGCTCGATTTTTGCAAATTTATTTTGTAGGAGAGGACGAAAGGGAAGCAAACTTGAGATGTTCAAATTTTCCAGGTGTAAAGAAAAATTTAGTGAAAGTGCTTCAAAAAATGCTTCATGATGTAAATCCATACATAAAAGACTTAAAAACAGCTATCGAAAAGGTTCCAGCTAATTGTGAAACATTTAAAGTTGTTATTAACGCCGAAAAAAAACCAATAGATGGTCATTTAGGTCGTTATAATGCACCTACGACAAATGAAGTAGCGTTAGTCATTGTTGGGCAAGAATTTGAAAAGCGTGACATTGTCTTAGAAAGCCATAGTAGTGGTTTGCATCGAATCAGCGAAATCCATAGATCTTACGACGCTTTGCAATATCCTTTGCTTTTTTGTCGTGGTGAGGATGGTTACTCTATTCATTTACCCCAGATCGATCCGAAAACTAAAATGGGTCTTAAAAAGACAATTTCTGCCGCAGATTTCTATTCTTACCGAATAATGTCCAGAGACGGTCAAATCAATCATCTCCTTTACTATCGCTCCCTCTTCAGTCAATTTTTGGTTGACGTATATGCTAAGATTGAGACCGAAAGACTCAATTATATACGTCATAATCAGTCTAAACTAAGAGCAGAAAATTATATCCATTTAAAGGATGCCGTAGGTAGGCAAGACGCAGACCCTAATGATCTTGGTCAAATGGTAGTGTTGCCTTCTTCTTTTACAGGTGGACCTCGATACATGCATGAGCAAACCCAAGATGCCATGACCTACGTTCGCCGTTTTGGACGACCGGATCTTTTTATAACATTTACATGTAACCCACAATGGGAAGACATTACAAAACATTTGTTACCAGGTCAAAATTCCCACGACCGTCATGACTTAATCGCTAGAGTGTTCCGTTTAAAAGTTAGAAAAATCATGGACTTACTGACGAAACGTAAAATATTCGGTGAAGTATGCTGTTTTATGTACTCAGTCGAATGGCAAAAGCGTGGCCTTCCACACATTCACATACTACTCTGGCTTAAAAATAGCATAACGACAGATCTCATTGATAAAGTTATTAGTGCCGAAATACCAGATCCAGAAACAGACCCAAAACTGTATGAAATCGTTAAATCTAACATGATGCATGGTCCATGTGGAAGTTTTAATTTCAAGTCACCTTGCATGAAACAAAACAGTTGCAGTAAAAGATTTCCGAAACAACTCATTAAAGAAACTCAAACTGGCGAAGACGGTTACCCACAATACAGGCGTCGTTCTCCAGAAGATGGTGGCTTTACTGTTGACATTAAAGGAGTATGTTTAGATAATCGATGGGTTGTTCCTTACAATGCTGTACTTTCAAGAAGTTTTGGTGCTCATATTAACGTCGAGTACTGTAATTCAGTAAACTCTATTAAATATGTATGCAAATATGTGAATAAAGGGACGGATCAGGCTACTTTCGCCCTTGAAAATAAAAATGACGAGGTGACTACTTACGAAAATGGTAGATATATAAGTAGTTCGGAGGCTGTTTGGCGGATTTTTGGCTTTCCGATTCATGAACATTTTCCTCCAGTTATTCATCTTGCAGTACACTTAGAGAACGGACAGAGAATATACTTTAACCAAGAAAATATTATCGAAAGATTAAATAATCCACCAAATACTACGCTTCTAGCCTTCTTTAAACTTTGTCAAGTAGATATTTTTGCGAAAACTTTGATTTATTCAGATGTACCATCGTATTATACTTGGCATAAAAATAGTCACTTTGAAAGAAGAAAAAGAGGAGCTGACGTACAGGACTGGCCAGATATAAAAAAAGAAAACGCGTTGGGCCGAGTGTATACTGTGCATCCCAATAATGCGGAGTGTTTCTATTTACGTATGCTTCTGCATGAAGTAAAAGGGCCAACTTCATTTGAGGCTCTAAGAACGGTTAACGGTGAAGTACATCCCACTTTTCAATCTGCTTGCAAAGCTTTGGGTTTGCTTGAAGACGACCAGCACTGGTATGCTACCTTACAAGATGCTGCACTTTCTGAATCTCCCTCTAGAATTCGGGATTTGTTTGTAATATTATTAGTGTTTTGTCAAGTGTCAGATCCATTAGGACTTTGGGATAAATTTAAAGATATTTTATCGGAAGATTATAAACATCAAGTCCACAGAAACATAGAGGATGTTGATAACATTTGTAGTGAAGTATACAACAAATGCCTGCAAGTTCTTGAGGAAGCCGTTCTTTCATTAGGTGGGCGTTCACTTAAGGAATATGGGTTGCCACAACCAACCAGGCCACTCGATTTAGGGAACATTATGTTATTAAGAGAGACTAATTACAATACAGATTTTCTAGAGAGATTCGTCAAGGACCATAAAAATACTTTAACAATAGAACAAACGGAAGCATACGATAAAATTATGCATAGTGTTAACACAAATTCAGGACAACTTTTCTTTCTAGACGCGCCAGGTGGCACAGGAAAAACCTACTTAATAAACTTAATTTTAGCTAAAATTAGAAGCTCAAAACATATTGCTTTGGCTGTCGCCTCATCAGGGATCGCGGCCACATTGCTGGAAGGTGGTCGAACTGCGCATGCATGTTTTAAGTTACCACTCGACTTGACTCGCGTAGAAACACCCTTATGCAGTATTTCAAAACAAAGTCACCTAGCTGAAGTATTAAAAAATACAAAAATTATTATCTGGGATGAAATCACCATGGCACACAAAAGAGGAATTGAGGCTTTGAACAGATCTTTACAAGATATTCGGGGTAATAAAAATTTAATGGGTGGCGTAACCGTGCTGTTTGCTGGAGATTTTAGACAAACCTTACCGGTGGTACCCAAGGGAACTCGTGCTGATGAAGTACAACCATGCCTTAAAAGATCGATTTTGTGGTCCTCCGTAAAAAGTATAACGTTAACTAAAAACATGAGAGCCTATCTGGGGAGTGATTCGACGGCTGGTATATTTTCAACCAGTCTTCTAAAAATAGGAAATGGTGAACATCCTACCAGGGATGGTATATTTGACATCCCTGAAGATATGTGTACATTAGTATATACCATCGAGGAGCTAATACAACACATTTATCCAGGTATTTCCGACATACAAGACAAGCCTATAGAATGGTTTTGCGAACGAGCTATTTTGACTCCGAAGAACGAACAAGCTGCATTTATTAACGACATACTTTTAAAGTCATTCGACGGAGAAGAAAAGATTTATAAATCCATAGACACACCATGCCATGCAGACGACGCTACAAATTATCCGGTCGAATTCTTAAATTCACTTAAACCAGCTGGTCTTCCATACCATAGGCTTGCACTGCGAAAAGGTACACCGGTAATGTTGCTACGTAATCTGAAACCACCGAAATTGTGTAACGGCACCAGGTTGCAAGTCAAAGCCTTACATAAATATTTAGTTGAGGCCGTTATTTTGACAGGATGTGCCCGAGGAGAAACGGTATTCGTCCCGCGCATTCCTCTAATGCCCAATGACCTTCCATTTGAATTTAAGCGCCTTCAATTTCCTCTAAAAGTTTGCTTTGCGATGACGATAAATAAGTCTCAAGGGCAAACTTTTAAAGTCGCTGGTGTTAATTTAAGAGAAGATTGTTTCTCTCATGGACAACTGTATGTTGCTTGCTCGCGTGTCAGCTCTCCCTCTAACCTGTTCATCCTGGTAAATAATAAAAAAACTAAAAATATTGTTTACAAGGAAATCCTGTAAGGCCTCTTCGTCCTATAAATCCTGTTTTTTTTTTCTTTTGAGACGATGATTTTGTCTCACTTTACTTTTTCTATATAGATTTGTATGTATACTAATATTATAAAGAGGAACAATCTATTTTTTTATATGTTTGTTTGTTTACACATGTAATCGATAAACTCCGAAACTACTGAATCGATTTCAAACATTCACCATTAGAAAGCTACATCATCCCTGAGTAACACAGGCTATATTTAATTCCAGTTGTAACAAGATTTCAGCCTGTGGAAGAAAAAGCCCTGTCGAGATCATTAAAAAACGCTATATATAACCGAATTACACGTGGGCGAAGCCGCGGGCGGAAAGCTAGTGATATTAATAAGTAAATTATTGAATAATTTGTTGTGTACCAAGTTGGTGTGTTACGTGGTAAAAATATATGTAAAGTACCATGTTGGTGTAAAAATGATAACGTAATAACATGTTTGTGTGTCCCGTAGTAAAAATAAGAAATTGATGCCATGTTGGTGTGTCCAATAGTAAAGGTAAGTATGAAATACCATGTAGGTGTGTCCCGTGGTAAGTAAGTGGTAAGTAAAAGTATAAGAAATATCATCAATGGGTGCGTCCCGTGGTATAAAAAAAAAATTAAGAGTAAACTACCATACTGGTGTGATCCGGTGGTAGTAGTAAAAGTATAAGAAATACCATCAATGGGTGCGTCCCGTGGTATAAAAAAAATAATAAGAATAAACTACCATCTGTGTGTGTTCCGGTGGTAGTAGTAAAAGTATAAGAAATACCATAAATGGGTGTGTCCCGTGGTATAAAAAAATAAATAAATAAGAATAAACTACCACATGTGTGTGTTCCGGTGGTAGTAGTGAAAGTATAAGAAATACCATCAATGGGCGTGTCCCGTGGTATAAAAAAAATAAAAAAATAAAAATAAGAATAAGCTACCACATGTTTGTGTTCCGGTGGTAGTAGTGAAAGTATAAGAAATACCATCAATGGGCGTGTCCCGTGGTATAAAAAAATAAATAAATAAATAAATAAGAATAAGCTACCACATGTGTGTGTTCCGGTGGTAGTAGTAAAAGTATAAGAAATACCATCTGTGTGTGTTCCGGTGGTAATAGTAAAATTGAGATATATCCCATGTTGATGATGTGTGTCCATGGGCACCAGATCATAACGGCATGTCCGTTGATCTGGCTTTTTGTGAGCAGCCTAGTTTGTCCGGTGCAAAGAGAACAAGTATTTATGATAAAAACTATTATTATTATATATTATTATTATATATTATTATTATATATTATTATTATATTAACGAGTATTTATGATAAAAATTATAATTATATTACGAGGACGTAATAAGATGTCAAAACGGCCGATAGTAAAGTTATATGTTGTATAAATGTTATGTAATTTCACACATTAAAAGTATAATTGGATGTTTTTTTTCTTGATGCATTGTATTTTTAATAATTTGTTTTTCTCTATAACATTGTAAGATCCTGAATTCAGATGACCATTTGGTCTACTGGTTTCCAGAATGTTTATTAAATTAGAAATTAGTCATTTAATATATGATGGTTGGTAATTAAAGAAATTAATGATACAATTACGAGGTCGTAAGATTACAAATCAGGAAAGGCCGAGTGTTAGTCATATTTATTTATAATAATTTAAATGGTAAATACATTGGAATTTACATGTTTTAGTTCATAAGTTTCAACAGTAGCGCCACCTACATAATTAATTATGGAATATTATTTAATATTTACTGTTAAATGTTTTAAGAATTAGAAGCATAGAATATTTTAACATAATGTTTAATCTTTTATTAATTATTAGAACTTATTATAAGGTATAAATAATATCATCTGTAAGTTGGTTATAAAATTGTAAATTACCCTCGCCTAAATATTATAGTGGTAAAATATTATAAAACGAGTTGTAAGGGCTGCTCTCGCCCATTCTATTACAAATGGTTGGATATTAAACATTGAAGTGCAAGTAATGTGTATTACTAAAACAAGTCTTAACAATAAATATAGAATGAAAAATAAACCGATACGGGCAGGTATTCGAATCCGTGGCCTCTGGGAAACCGCCCTGTCGCTTTACCAGTTTAGCGATAAGATAGATCAATTATTATTCATTCTATATTCATATATTAATTTTGTTTATGTAGTTTGTTTTATTATTTACGTATTTATTTTATTTTATTACGCGATTTAAAGTACAAGTTTATTTAATAAATGTTTTTTAAAATATATTGTTTTAAAATTATTTTCTTTAGGTACTGATATCACTTTTTGATACTCTTTTATTAGCTTGATGTATCTATGTATATATATTTTTGAATGATGATGATTTTAACTAAATTTTAATTTGCGGATTGATTAACATTTTTTGTATACTTTTATTAATTCGTAATTTATAGTATTCCATGAAGTACGAGAATGGTTCTTACGGAAAGAAAATATAAATAATGGCCTGGAAAAGTGTAAAAAGAACTCTTTTATATATTCCCATACAAAACAAACCTAATAATACTTAAAAGTCGATTTGAACTTTAATACCATATCATAATTTTAAGGTTTTAGTGGAGGTGTTCTGGTTAGCTAAAACTATTGAGTGACGTTAGTATTGTAGAAATATTAATGTCAATATTTATAAGATGGTAACATTTTAAACCCTTACAGAATTCAGTAGGGGTTCATCAGGGCTAAGCTTTTGGTCCGTTCTTATTCAATATAGTTCTCGAAACTGTCTCGGCTCACATCCAAGATCAGCCTCCGTGACTGATGATGTAAGCCGATAACATAGCAATCATTATTAACGAAAATCGATTAATGCTGGAGCGTAAGATACGAAGGTAGGTAAGGTAAGGTAAGGTAGGAAGGGTACGCTCGAGAACGGCGGTAAAATATAAATTGTCTGTATTAAAATATCAATTGCATGTGCATCTATAATATTACTGAGTTAAAAAAAAACCAATGAAATTAAACAAATGTTTATTATAAGGCGGCAGACAAATTTAAGCAAAAGAACCCGAAATACATCGAATTAAATTAATTATCAATTTAATCGTACTGACCAGGAGTGTAAAGTTCGCAATGAACCTGAAAGAATTCGATTAAAACAGACCCGTGAAGCGCGATTACAAATAATCAATTAAAACATATGATAAGACACGCTGCTGGATATACTTTGTAAAGAGTGTTGTTGAATATCTAACTTATTAACTTAACAATAAATAAATAACAATAAATAAATTAGTAAAATAATATAATAAAAAAATAAACTGGGTATGCATCAGCAAAGTTGCTTACGTAAGGCCTTGTTTATGTATAACCTTAAATCCACAAAAAATGTGGCACAACCTCATTAGTGACTAAACATTTTAATAGACCAGTTCGGCTTAATTTGTCAAGTCCGAAAAATGTCACGATGTCAATTATTCAAAGATCTTTAATACTTAAGACCATTTGAAATAGTCTGTTTTGAATATCTAACGCACTTATATTTATTAATACCCCCTCTTTAATATACCTTCACATATTTTTAATAGATACAATATATTAAATATATTATTTTACTTAACTGCTTTACTACACAGCTACCGATATGTTTATGATCCTTTTTATTTTATAACTAGCTGTGCCTGCGACTTTGTACGCGTAGATTTCGATTTCGATAAAACATATCCTTTATCCTCCCCCTCTTGGGAGCTTCATCCAGGTCAAAGCGGCAGTGTACTGGCACCTTGAAAATGCGCAAACTAACCCGTTTGTTTTTAGTGGATAGCCCTAAAAATTACAGCAGTTTCTATACTGTCGGTATTTCTACAGTCCCATATAACCAACTTCTTGATCATCAGCTTCATGACGGGCGATTATTCGTAACGGATTTTTCCAAAACAAAAAAGAGGCTTTTTGTGTAGGAGCCATTTTGTATAAGAATTTAAGAGATTTTAAAAGTTTAAGTTTTATAATAGTTAAGGAAAGTACTAACGTAAACAAAAAAGTATCGCTTGATGTTCATTTAGAGAGCGTATTAATTTGATAGATAATTTGATTTGATAGATAATTTGATTTAATGTTTAATATTTATTGTTTATAACATATTTATTTCTTGTAACATACAAACTAAATACAATATAACCTCATCTTACCCACTTATCTCTTACGAGGTCACATACATAAACCGATTTATTACAAAGATGCCAATAAACTATGAGAGTCATATTTTTGTACGATAAAGAATGTGTCGTGTAAGCCATGCTATCTATTTTAATATTAAATTTGAGAAATGTTTTCCCCTTCGTTGACTCTATGGTATGGTTAGATTTAATAGTTATCCCTAAGTAATGTTTAGGTATAGACGTATCTTAATTATTTTATGTATAATAGCAATGAGTGAGTTAATTTCAGTAAGTATTTAGTAAAATACAGTTTTTGTCAATTTCAATGAGATATCTAATAATCTAATAATCAAAGATAATTAGATGCTTCATCAAACTACCCTTCTTTACACTTTGTGGTTTATTTTAGATCTGACAATTACTAGCTACTAAAAAGTCATAGGATTTTTTTAATTACAAATTAGCAAACATTGCTTTTGAAACAAAACTATTTTTACGGATTTAACTCGCGTATAATGAAATCAATTTTAAATTTGCATTTTAAATCTAACCCGATGTTTCGAATGCTTTGCAGTAATCGTGTTCACTGTAATATAAGATGGAGGTGTCTGTCAGTAAGTCAGTTAATTAGTCATCTACCTCCAACGGTTTCTAAGTTTCAAGGCGTACAGTTCAGGATTCAGAACAAAACGCACTAACAGAATCTTGAGGTCTTACAGTGCGGTCAGACAGACATGGGATTTTATATTTTTCAAGAGGGGATCCCAGGTGTTAGATAATCCCCAACCATCTTCTCTTTTAAAATTAGGATGTTTTTTTTAATTTCAATAGCATCACGAACCATTCTTGGAATGTAACGTGGTTCTATAGCAAGGATTTAAGATTTATCAAATCTTATATAATGATTGGGCTTGTCTATGGTATGTTCACACACTGCTGACTTCGATGTATGCCTATGTTTGATATCCGAGATGTGTTCACTAAATCATTTACCGATGCTCCTCTTTGTTTGACCTATTCAAAAATTCAAAATTCAAAATATCTTTTTTCAAGTAGGCATTTACACACACTTTTGAATCGTCAATTACATTACATTGGTCAGTAAAGTCAGTCTGTGAGTAAGCTACCCCCAGCTAGGAATGCTCAGAAGAGCTGGCCAGAAACTCAACAGTAGCTCTTTTTAAATGAAATTTAATAATGTTTGACTCATACATCATAACATCAACCCTGCAAATGAGTCAATGAATCAAGTTCCACACATTTCGAACAACCAAAAACTCTTGAATGTTATAGTAAGATTTATTTAATAATATACCTTTAATTTTAGATTTAAAACCAAGAAAAGGAAGATCTAAGATATCTTGTGGAACCTTATTATATATGCGTATACTCAAGCCCATGAAGGATTTTTTAACTTTTTGAAGTCGAAATTTTGGCGTTACGAGCCTATTTTTATTTCTTGTATTGATAGTATGTCTGTCGCTGTTTTTTTTATAGTCATTTAGATTTTGGCGTATATATAGTAAGTTATTAAAAATGTATTGAGAAGCGACCGTAAGAATACCGATTTCTTTAAAAACTTCTCTTAGGGAGTCTCTAGCTTTTAAGTTACAAATAGCCCTATATATGACAAGCCAAAATAGCAGTCAAGTTTCTATACTCCAGTACATTGTAATATATTTGTAATATGTTTATATATATATATATATATGTAATTGCTTTTGATAGGTCTCAAGAATTGGCACACTTTTTAGGTTTTTAGGTTTGTAGATAGTTTTTACAGAAATATTTTTTAAGATTTTACCTATTTTGTAAGTAACTTCTTTCAGATATGGTAGTAGGGCTCTAATTGTAAATTTAAAATGAAATGTAAATTTAACAATAGTCATCAATATCGGTTCATAAACGACGAAGTTGCCCGTAAATACACAAAAAAACATAAACATATAAGTTTAAATTCCGGAACTTCTTCAATTTTACGGTCTTAACGACCGTAAAATTGAAAATATTTAAAGACATCCCTCAAATAGAAATAAAATTTGCATTAAAACAAGTGGAACTCCAATAAGTGTTTATTTTTTGAACCATGATTACAATCATAATGTAATAAAATTATTGATATTAAATTAAGTATTTATGGGGATCGGTCATAATTTTGTGGACACTATTTGTCATATAAATATTTCGCGGTCTGGGCAACAATAAAGATATCTGTTGTAGTGTTTTTCGAGAAACGAGTTCTTATAAGACATATATATTATTTATTAATTCTAAAAATGTGGCGTAAAGCTAGTTTGATGTATAAAATATATTAATATTTTTAGATAGATCACAGAGATGAATCTGTGAAAAATAAATAAAAAATGCTTGGTCAGCTACTGAGCTAACCTAGCTGGCTAGTTATATGTTGAATCTATCAAAATACTTATTGTTAAGACTTGTTTCAGTAATACACAGTACTTGCACTTCAATGTTTAATATACAACCATTTGTAATAGAATGGGCGAGAGCAGCCCTTACAACTCCTTTTATAATATTTTAACACTATAATATTTAGGCGAGGGTAATTTACAATTTCATAACCAACTTACAGATGATATTATTTATACCTTATAATAAGTTCTAATAATTAATAATAGATTAAACATTATGTTAAAATATTCTATGCTTCTAATTCTTAAAACATTTAACAGTAAATACTAAATAATATTCCATAATTTCAATTGTGTAGGTGGCGCTACTGTTGAAACTTATGAACTAAAACATGTAAATTCCAATGTATTTACCATTTAAATTATTGTAAATAAATATGACTAACACTCGGCCTTTCCTGATTTGTAATCTTACGACCTCGTAATTGTATCATTAATTTCTTTAATTACCAACCATCATATATTAAATGACTAATTTCTAATTTAATAACCATTCTGGAAACCAGTAGACCAAATGGTCATCTGAATTCAGGATCTTACAATGTTATAGAGAAAAACAAATTATTAAAAATACAATGCATCAAGAAAAAAAACATCCAATTATACTTTTAATGTGCGAAATTACATAACATTTATACAGCATATAACTATACTATCGGCCGTTTTGACATCTTATTACGTCCTCGTAATATAATTATAATTTTTATCATAAATACTCGTTAATATAATAATAATATATAATAACAATAATAATATATAATAATAATATATAATAATAACATATAATAATAATCGTTTTTATCATAAATACTTGTTCTCTTTGCACCGGACAAACCAGGCTGCTCACAAAAAGCCAGATCAACGGACATGCCGATATGATCTGGTGCCCATGGACACACATCATCAACATGGGATAAATCTCATTTTTACTATTACCACCGGAACACACACAGATGGTATTTCTTATACTTTTACTACTACCACCGGAACACACACATGTGGTAGCTTATTCTTATTTTTTTTTTTTTTTTTTTTATACGACGGGACACGCCCATTGATGGTATTTCTTATACTTTCACTACTACCACCGGAACACAAACATGTGGTAGCTTATTCTTATTTTTATTTATTTATTTTTTTTATACCACGGGACACGCCCATTGATGGTATTTCTTATACTTTCACTACTACCACCGGAACACACACATGTGGTAGTTTATTCTTATTTATTTATTTTTTTATACCACGGGACACACCCATTTATGGTATTTCTTATACTTTTACTACTACCACCGGAACACACACAGATGGTAGTTTATTCTTATTATTTTTTTTATACCACGGGACGCACCCATTGATGGTATTTCTTATACTTTTACTACTACCACCGGATCACACCAGTATGGTAGTTTACTCTTAATTTTTTTTTATACTACGGGACGCACCCATTGATGATATTTCTTATACTTTTACTTACCACTTACTTACCACGGGACACACCTACATGGTATTTCATACTTACCTTTACTATTGGACACACCAACATGGCATCAATTTCTTATTTTTACTACGGGACACACAAACATGTTATTACGTTATCATTTTTACACCAACATGGTACTTTACATTTATTTTTACCACGTAACACACCAACTTGGTACACAACAAATTATTCAATAATTTACTTATTAATATCATTGTCATGAACATATATTTAAAACTTTTTAAAACTCCTTCTAAGCAAATAAATCTTTAACTAATAATAGCAAAAACCAAGCCCATTTTGTTCGGCTATATTAATGATCAGACTACAGAGATATACGACTTTGAAATTCATACTATGCATGGGTTTTGTTGGAAGTAGCAGGTTGTTTTTACTTTGTATTACGTTTGTATTGTTATATTTGTTTAGTTTCTTTATATATTTTTTTAAATAAATATGAATTTTAAATGATGTGGTATCTTATCGAAACAGTTTTTAATTTTACATCTTAAGAAAATGTCCATTCACACGAATTTAGAAAATTTAAATACTTTAACGGTAGTTAATGAAGAAGCTACATTTAGTTATTAACCATAACACGATTCAAAATTCACGACAATTGTAATATATATATATATTTCTCTATATTACTCTGGAATGAAACTTCTAAATTTTCAAAAATCGTTTGAAGCAATATTATTTATCTACGCAATATATATTTTTATCTTAAGTATGTATACCATATATTATATAGGTTATGTATTTTATTCCATTTATTTATATATACGGATATATGTATGTATATGTATGTGCGTATGTGTATATTTATATATAATCATTATTATTTAATTACTTATATATTATTTTTATTGTGTCCTTATGTATAAATTTTTATTCTCGTTGTAGTATGCTTGCACTATCCTATGACCTTGCAAATATTCATTACTCATCAAGGGTTGTCTGTAAGAGATCGCTTTTAAGCGATAAGACCGCCTTTGCACAAAAAATTCTTACTGTATCAACATCCTACTACTGTAATTTCTTGTAGTATTTGTATGTGCAATAATTTTTTAAAAAAAAATAAATAAAATAAATATTTCCTTTTATTTAAGAAATTGTAAAAAGTTAGGGGTCGAGGGTACTTCTAGATAATTAGTAGGCATCAAGTGCTATAGCATTAAGTCCGCCAATTGTATAAATTTCTTTGTATAATAAAGATTTTATAAATAAATAAATATAAATAAAATTTTTACATTTTTACATTCTTTATTTACACTATCCCTATCAATATTGAAAATATTCTTAACTAAAAAAAAAGTAATCATTAGTGAGAATAGAACATTTTTATAGTCCTCATTTTTATTTTGAAGATTTAACGATACTTTTCATACAATTGGACAACATTATAAAACTAAGCATATTTCTTTAGAAGTTTACTATTTATATTATTATTTCCAATTGTTCTAATTTGCACTAAATCAATAACTAATGATTAACTAATTTATTTATAAAGCATTAAAACGTAAATCAATTAAATTTTCAATCACTTGTTATAAAAGTGTTATTAATTTTATTCCGAGTTTGAAATCGTAATTTTGTACATTGTATACCTACACCTAGTTTACTATATAATCGAAACAATGAAAGATGCAATTATTCAAAACGTATTTTATTTTTTTCTTTTATTATTATCTACAGTATAAATTATTTAATAGAATTAAACTGCATTCAATTTTACAAACGTTATACTGAAAATATTACGATTCTTGGAAATTTAGAGGGTTGGGGCTTGGGGTTTAGAAGGCCGTGCCATATGTAATATTACTTCTTATACCCTAAGATACGACAATATATATTCGTTGCTAATTTTCTTATGTTTCTCTTGTCTAGAGTTCAAGTTACCAGAATCTTTAAGTCTAACGTGTTTATGTTTCATATTGCTAATAAGAATATTTAGGAGGCATGTTTTACAATAATTCTATTTTTAAGTAATAAACAGTCATAATCTAGAAAATTATATATTTTTTAAAGTTCATCAATTTGAAATTTGAACTGTCTGAACTGTCAATTATGGTATATTGTTTAGGCATGCAATTATTTCTTGTTTAGTAAAACTTTTACTGTGGATTTATATAATTCCTCGATTTGACAGTTCAAAAACGCGTGTAAGATAATTCATCGTAGTTATTTCTTTTCTTCTTTAACATACTATCGGAAATTAAATAATCGAGTGCCACGCATATCGTTTAAAGTTTTTTTTTTATAGGGATTTAGAAGACCTAATTGCTTGCTTTATTTTTTTTTACAATTTAATACGAAATGTACGCGTTTACTGGTTTAGTTTAAAATCGATCTTAATGTTAAACCTACATCATCATCATTCTGAAATAATTTATCGATTCTAACGAATTTATTTCGGAAAAACCTATTGCGTTTTACTTTATCAATAATCGATTGAAATTTAAGATCATAAATTCGTACAGATACCTACTACTGAGAACTTAACACTCAGTAAATAATTTGAACGGTCAAATAAAAGATAATAGAAATATGTTTTAGTAATAAATACCAGTATCATTGCTTCATATTCATACGCGTTATTATTGAATTAGTCTGTTTAGTTCGGGATTATATTTAGACAGTACCGGTTCAGATTTTAAACGTTTTTAAACTTTATTTTTACCCACCTAAAAAATGTTTTTTTAAAGCAAATTTGATTTATGAAAGTAACCAATGAAACTTCTCAAAACAGATATTATTGGGTTCCATAAAATTTAATTTCTCCACTTGATATGGCATAACCCTATCCTCGTGGATAACCAAGTATCCAACTTGGTTTTAAAAACGAACGTCTATCGCAACCCGATGCTAAACTTACAATTCAAAGTTAAATATAAATATTTTAAGATCTATTGAGTAGTTTTAGCAAAACAAAACAAAATATAGTTGCAGAAGTAATAAAATAATATCGTGAATTCAAATCTTTACATATTTAATAAATGTAAACATATCTAAATCTACCCCCTATAGCGTCAAAGCATTGGCTTATTATTTCCATACGGTCCTCAAGGCCATTTAGATCTGATCCTACCAAATTTATAAAGTTTAATATTTACCGAGTCATATTCATTTAAGTCTATCTATAAGATATTCTAGAATTTTAATTTCTCTGAAAGGAGACAAGTGTACATTTTAATTTGTTTGAATTAAAATTATACTTCATCTATTAATATTGCGTATATCTACTATAGAAACAACTTACTATCTTAAACAAAAGGATCATTACGATTTGAAAATGGTTTTATGATGTTAAGTGCTTTTACTTTAAAAAATATATATATATAAAATATCTAACGTTATTCCTTTTCTTTTTGTTTAATATTGGGTTTTATATTTTAATAATTTACGACTGATATATACTCTTTTTTTAAGAAATCGTTCTTTAAATAACCTACATACATTTTGTAAACCGAATATTACCCCTTCATTGAGAGTGTTCACTTCTATGTCATATATAAAGATATTAAAGCCTAAATCGTAATCTAAAATACTAACATTACTTTTATATTGCAAGTCCCAACTACCGCGTCAGTTAAATAACTTAATAAAAGCGAAGAAAATAAAAATCGCGTCTCTAACCTACAGCTGGGTCTTAAAAGCTTTGAAAGTTGGTATACGTAGTAACAATAATATTATAAATCACATGGACACTTAATTATGCAAAACTTTTCTAGGGCTAGTTTCTTATAATAAAGTTTATGTGTCACCTTATCGTTGTATTCAGGTCCATCGTTGTATAGTGCTGCTTGCTTGCACTGCCATCCCGCGATCAGGAAGAAAGTACTTGGTTGACCGCTTCTTCCAGTAGCTGTAGGTGATGTTGATATGTTGTTGATTTTCTTAATACAGCAACGAATTCCCTTTCATATTAGCAGTCAAGTAGTAGTTTAGAGTTTTCCATCTCCGACGTACGTCTTCACCAAAGGCTCCAAGCGATGTAAACATGTATGGAGAGATATTGTATTAGAACCACTGTAAAGTTTTGGTAAATATTCAGGCTCTTATTGTATTTCGCATATGATTGAACTTTAACGGGATATGGTTAATAGTGAATATGATATATATGATGAATAGAATTTAATAGTAGTGCTATTAACTTCAAGCTACAAAGTTATTAATATTCTATATTGAGCATGCTGCCAAATAACCAGCTAGATAATTAGCCTGCTAAGCAGATGGCAAAACGTGGGTATTAAGAAAAAAAAAACTTACGTACTTGCAATATCATTTTAAATCTACGACTCCTTGTCGCTTGAGGTTACTACAGCAGCACTCGGAGAAGGCCCAAATACTAACTTTAACGTAGTCTCTTATTTTCGTGGCTTTTCAACGGCAGTGGCAGCACTCCATCTTCATCAGCATTCTTGGACAGGATATCTTGCGAACGGTGTATATCGACACGTGGCGCGTAATACTACAGCGGTCGAACACTTCTGACTTGTTAAGACTTGTTTCAGTAATACACAGTACTTGCACTTCAATGTTTAATATACAACCATTTGTAATAGAATGGGCGAGAGCAGCCCTTACAACTCCTTTTATAATATTTTAACACTATAATATTTAGGCGAGGGTAATTTACAATTTCATAACCAACTTACAGATGATATTATTTATACCTTATAATAAGTTCTAATAATTAATAATAGATTAAACATTATGTTAAAATATTCTATGCTTCTAATTCTTAAAACATTTAACAGTAAATACTAAATAATATTCCATAATTTCAATTGTGTAGGTGGCGCTACTGTTGAAACTTATGAACTAAAACATGTAAATTCCAATGTATTTACCATTTAAATTATTGTAAATAAATATGACTAACATTATGTAATAGTAAGCTGCAGAAAAAAAACGGTTTTTCTGAAAGTTTTTATATCATATTTATTTATTCTTTATTGTTCCAACAAAAACTGTTATAATAGGCGTACTTAATGCTAGGTAGCATTCTCTAAGATAACTTTTTTTGTTTTATTGTACCGTCTTTTAAGTTTCTGTACATCCCCAAGGTCAACCTTAAAAGACGGTACAATAAAACAAAAAAAATAGAAGTAATAAAAAATAAAAAATAAAAATCAGAAAATAATATGGAATTGAAGAAATGGACATACACATATACACCTACATACACATTACACATATATACATATACATATACATACCCATATACATACATATATGTGCACACACATACGCAACACATATACACATGCATGAGCGTGCACATAAACATATACACACATACACACATATAAATCATGTAAATCACTGAGATAATGAAAATTGCCTTTAAGTAATCAGGGGAGAGAGGATTGAATAATATAGAGAAAAGCAGATTGAGCATAAGAGACTGTCGACGTTCGCGAATTGGAAGCCATTTGAGCTGGCGACGATAAAAGGTAATATGGTCAAATTTACGTAGACAGAAAATAAAACGTATTGAGTAGTTCACGAGACGATCTAGTTTATTAAGAAGAATTTCATTAATTTCAGAGTAACACACAGCCGCATAATCAAGAATGGGAAAAACAAGAGTTTCAACAAGATACTTTTTAGTAGTGATGGGTAAGAAATTTCTAAAACGCTGCAGGGATCGCTAAACTGCAAAGACCGATCTATTAATTTCATTTACTTGTGTATACCAGGAAAATGTTGAATCTAAATGGATACCTAGATTCTTTACTGATGATGAGAATGGTATGACCGTAGTACCAAGCATGACAGTTGGAACAGATCCCAAATCCATTTTACTTAATTGACTTGAGCTACCTAAGACGATAGACTGACATTTGGCCACATTCACAAGGATCCCAAATTTAGCAGACCAAGAATTAATTTTACACAGGTTGCTATTTATTATTTCCACTCCAATATTAATGTTTGAGTTAGCGATCTATGTATGAATTTGCAAGTCATCTGCATACAAGTGGTAAGAACAGTCAAGAGAAGAGGTAATAAGATTGATGAAAATAAAAAAAGTAATGGAGACAGAATGCCACCTTGTGGAACACCAGACTTCAAATCACACCATTCGGAAATCACATGGTTAGCTATGACAGCTTGCGGGCGTCCATGGACGTAACTGGAAAACCAATCCAACACTGTGGGTGAGACATTATTGTAATGGAGGGCGGCAAAGTCATGGTCTACCATGTTGAAGGCATTAGAGAAATCAATAAGAACTAGAATGGTGACCAATCTCTTCTCCATGCCGTGTCTAATATCCTCAGTAACTTTGAGAAGTGCCATAGTAGTACTATGACCTAGTTTAAAACCTGACTGAAACGGAGAAAGAAGTTTATTAGTATGAAAGAAAGAGGCTAACTGTTTGTGAGCAGTGGCATATAATTATATTAAGAAAAGCAGTGGTATATAATTATATTATGAAGCAGGCTTAATATTTGTAAAAATGTTGCTATTAATTTCAGACATTTTATTTAGATGTGTTATTAAAAACGATATTTTCGGAGAAAATGTATATTTACAAGTTCTTAAAGTTCTGGATATTTTTTATAAAAAAAAGATACTAATGAAAAGGTTTAACAAAGTGACTTTTGTCATTTAAATATTATATAAAGAGCACCACCATCTTCACTCAGTTCTCATTAAAATTATAATTAATAAGCTAAAAATAGAACCCAATCTTTTTTAAAATATTTGTAAATTGGAATAAACTGAAAATTAGTAAAGTTATTATAAAATAATAATCAATCGATCTTTTACTTTGTAGTCATGTATTTGTAAAGACTTCTATAATAGGAAATACTTTACATGAAGTTATTTTTAATTTTTCATGTTTTTTATCTGAATTATACTTATAATTTTTTTTGTTTGTTTAAAGTACTGCGAATTCAAAGTAAAAAAGTATTACACTCAAAGAGGTATTACACACTTTTACACTCATGAAACGTTCCACAGGTTATGTATGAAGGAAAACCGACAAGAAACTCCATACATAGATTAATAATATTTTTTTACAAGCTCACAAGAGTTTAATTATATGTGATTTTAATAAATAATTTTGAATATATAAATTGTTATAATTAAAAAAATTGAATATATAGATTGTTATAATAATTGTAACAATTTATATATTCATAATAATTAATACATATATTATATATCATTATATTTATATAATTAGGAATTATAAGAACGGGTGTTTGACCGGTGGCTGAAATCTCCCCTATTGTTCTACACTTTGTATGCATACATTTTTTTTCTAGCCAAATTTCCGTTCATGTGATTTTCGTAAAAAGTTCATACTTCACGTAATTATATAGTGATTATCTATTATTTATTGCCAAAATTCGAAAATAAATACCTTTATATTTTTTTCCTTTTTTTAAATGATAAATGAAAATATACCTATATGTATAAAGATGAAATATTCCACAGAAGGTTTTCATATGTTACCAATTGTAGTAAGTACTTAATTCTTTTTTTCTTTTGCTTCATCCATACTGTGACTTATTAACATATGGATTTTTTTTTAATATTTACACTTTTTTATTTAAATGCAACTCGCGCTTTAAAGCTGATATTAATATCCCTGTCTGCCTTAACTTAATTTAAGTTTAAATTTTGTATAAAGTTTAAATTGTGAAGAAATACATTTTTCATAAGAAGTCATTTTAATTTTACTTAATTATTAATAATACTAACAACACAACATACAAAGGTTTTCGACAAAGAACCCTTTATTATCTCAGTTAAGCTCATCATAATTATTACAATTTGGTGTATTTGTCCAGCTTGAAGCGATATAATATTTTCAAACAGAAACACAAATATAATACTTATTTTAACTGTTACCAATTTTAATAAAAGTGAATTAGTTAGAATAATGTCCAATATCTAAAATTTTATTTTTTTTCATAGCTTATATTTTGAGTGATGGTTGAATGTAATAAATTATAAACATCTAAATCACCAACTCCTATCACCGGGGCCACACTTAAAATGACAAGAATAAATATACACGTTTCGTTGTCTTTCTTGTTTAACTCAACACATATCTCTAGCAAACAAGGCAAAGTCCCAAAAGGATTTACTAATCACTTTTCCAACTTAATAGTATAGCTTCATTATAGCATATTTTATTATTTACTTTGTCCGCATATGAATTTAATTTCATTATATATCACAATGATTATTGCACACTTTTATAATTTCTCGTTGTTTTCTGTTTTTTTTTTCGCTTTTTCCAAGTGGTAGTACTCTACGAAATTACTAATGAGTTATAACTAGACGACAAAACTTGTGTTCCTATAACAAAGACATAAGAAACTTAATATATATGTCGACGCAAAAGCATAGACGTTCGTTTTTAAAGATATTATTTTTATGATTAGTTAAATTTAATATGTCTTTTATTATTTACAATCATGAAATTTAGTAACTTGATTTAATTTAACAAAATAAACCAATAAATATGAACATTCAAAAAAACAACTTTTGATTATTTGTTCATCATAGTTTACACGAACACAACTAGATGGCGTTGTAGTAAAGTTGTTGCTTTTTGAATGTGAATTTTGAAATAATAATTCTAAATAACTGTTTGTAAAATGATAATTAGCTATTTTTAAAAATCATTAAAAATAAACTCATAAATTATGAGATGTAAATTCAATTTATTTAGGAAGATTACATTGTTAATTTCGTTTTGTCGGCAAAAAAAAAGCGCCACATGTTTTTGTGTTGTTAAAATGTGCGGCATTATTACTGGTGACTTTGGAATAAGCAGACGATCTTGTAAGTACAGTTATTTTTGATAATTATTAGAATTTTAGAATAAGAATTTAACAATTAAGAATACAGCTTAGTTATAAAGATAGACATAGTTTTATAAATAATTAAGACTAAGATAATAGCATTAATTAGATTGATTAAAGAGTTTAAAATTGGTGTAATATTTAATAAAGTATTTCTTTTAATATAGTGTGTTATCATTGCATTATGAGTGAAAATATTGGGAATAGTGGGCAAAATCCTCGTTATCAGAAGTGGGATTACCACCCACTTCTGCCGGGCATGTTGAAACACATTTCGGATCGCATGACGTCATCAGAGTTTAAAGTGAAAATCGGTGATGTCTTTTTGCCGTCATACGATCCGGATTCTAATATTGGGATACGTGAATGGTGTAAACCTATAACTACTGCTATGGATACGTACAACCTAAATGATTATGATGTACGAATGAAAGTAGGTAGCCTGCTAAAAGGCCGCGCAAGGTTGTACCTAGACAGCTGGCTTGTTACTACTAACTCTTGGCCAGAGATGCGTGATATTTTAATAACTACTTTTGAACCAGAAAGTCGGTATTCAAGAGATATAATTCGGTTTAGAGAACATGTTTACGATAGTAGTAAAAATATTGCGCAGTTTCTGTCCGAGGCCTGGGTTTTATGGCAACGTATTACAAAAGATAAGTTATCGAATGATGATGCGGTTGAGGCTGTGATTGGTTGCATTAGTGATGAAAGATTACGTATTGAATTATTAAACGCGCGTGCAAAATCCATGCCGGAATTAATTTCAGTTGCATCGTCTATACGTCCAACAAAACGTGCAAATTCTAACCAGTCGGTACAAAATTTGAATAAGCGCCCCCGTTTAGTTGAAAAATCGAATATGTATTGTCAAGTATGTAAGAGAACAAATCACGATACACGCGACTGTCGTTTTGCAAATAAAAATACAGTTCCTCCTGCACATTTTGCTCCAAAATTGGTCATACTTACGAAACGTGTTATAAACGTGATCGCGCGGTCGTTTCAAACGTAAATATCGTAGGTAAACCGAAACTAACTTGGATACCTATTACCATTGAAGATTTTAAATTAAATGCAATTTTTGATAGCGGAGCAGAATGTTCTTTGGTACGTGAGTCGGTAGCCGCAAAAATTCCAGGTAAACGTGTAAATGAGGTTAATTATCTAAAGGGCATCGGTCAGTTTACGGTAGTATCATTGACTACATTAGTGACTGTTTATGTTATTGATAATTTACGTGTAGAGTTACAATTTCATGTAGTTCCAGATTACGAAATATGTTCTGATATGTTAATTGGAACAAATCTTATCGATAACACAAACTTAAGTGTACTGGTTACTCCGCAGGTTGCTAAATTGCTTCGGCAACCGGTGGTTTTCCACATGCGATCCCAAGATTGTAAATTTGATAAACTTAACACTGATCTGTCTAATGAAGATCAGATAAATGAATTGAAACTTTTGTTAAATAAGTATACACATTTATTTATTCGCGGGTACCCTCGGACACGCGTAAATACAGGAAAATTAGAGATACGTTTAAAAGATCCTAAACGATATGTAGTACGCAGACCATATAAGCTAAGTCCTGTTGAGCGGGAAAAAGTAAGAGAGATTATATTTGAACTGTTGGAGAAAACTATTATTAGGGAAAGTTCCTCTGCTTTTTCTAGCCCAATAATCTTAGTTAAAAAGAAAAACGGACAGGATCGCATGTGTATTGACTACCGTGAGCTGAACAAAAATACCTTGAGAGATCATTATCCTCTGCCGATCATTTTTATTACTCCACTTTTGACATGGCGGCAGGCTTTCACCAAATTCCCGTTTCAGATAGCTCAATTGATAAAACTGCCTTCGTGACGCCCGATGACCTTTATGAGTATTTAGCCATGCCATTTGGCTTAAGTAATGCTGTTTCAGTTTATCAATGATGCATAAATAGAACTTTGAAACCTCTACTTTATGAATCTGATCCAATATGTCCAATTTATGTCGATGATGTCCTTACGAAGTGTAAAGATTTTTCAGAAGGTCTATCTCGCATTGAGAGAATACTCGTGGCTCTACAAGAAGCTGGGTTTTCGATCAATATAGAGAAAACAGCTTTTTTTAAACGCTCTATTGAGTATTTGGGAAATATCATATCCGACGGACAAGTTAGTCGTAGCCCAAAGAAAGTAGAGGCTTTAACAAAAGCACCCATACCATCATCTGTTAAACAGGTTAGGCAATTTAATGGGCTAGCTAGTTATTTTAGGCGTTTCATTCCCAATTTTTCATCTATTATGGCACCTCTGAATGAATTAACGAAAAAAGATGCAAAGTGGGAATGGAACGATAGACATGATAAGGCTAGGAATTATATTATCCAACATCTGTCTACTGCGCCTACCCTTTCACTTTTCCAGTTAGACGCACCAATCAACTCTACACCGATGCAAGCAGCATTGGCTATGGGGCGGTGTTAGTGCAAGTAATCAACGGGCGACATCATCCAGTTACCTACATGAGCCTGCGTACTACCGAGGTCGAGAGCCGTTACCACTCCTACGAACTCGAAACCTTGGCTGTAGTAAGAGCAATCAAACATTTTCGCCAATACCTATATGGGCGGAGATTTAAAGTCATAACGGACTGCAACGCACTAAAGGCATCAAAATTCAAGAAGGATTTACTTCCACGAATCCATCGCTGGTGGACGTTTTTACAGAATTATGATTTTGACATAGAATACCGAAAAGGTGAAAACATTCAACACGCAGATTTCTTCAGCAGAAATCCGTTGACTGAACGGTCAGTCAATATGATGACTGAATGGATCCATGTAGAACAGAGGCGAGATAATGACCTACGTTTACTTATTGATGACATAGCAAAAGGCAAACCAGTTGAAAATTATGTCTTGGTGGAAGGTGTACTCAAAAGAAGTATTACTGACCCGTTACTCGGAACTTACAAAGCCGCCGTAGTACCAAGGTCATTTCAGTGGAGTTTGATAAACTCCTACCATACAGCTTTGCAACACCCGGGATGGGATAAAACACTACAGAAACTAAAAGAGTGCTACTGGTTTGACAAAATGAGTACAGTGGTCCGAAAGTTTGTCGACAATTGCATTGTGTGCAAAACTTCAAAGGGTCCTTCTGGAGCCATACAAGTACAACTTCAACCAATTCAGAAACCAACCGCGGCGTTTCAAGTTATTCATATGGATATTACAGGCAAATTGGGTAGTAAAAACCAGTCGGGTCATGATGAATATGTGATTGTCACTATAGATGCGTTTACCAAATATGTACTGTTAAATTATTCAAACAGTAAAAGTCAAAGTGACAGTCTTGCAGCATTAAAACGCACTATACATTTATTTGGGACACCAATACAAGTGGTTGTTGACGGAGGAAGGGAATTTCTTGGCGACTTCAAAAACTATTGCAAGAACTTTAATATTAACATTCACGCAATTACACCAGGAGCAAGCCGAACTAATGGTCAAGTTGAGCGCATAATGGCAACATTAAAGAATGCTTTGACTATGATTAAAAATTATGAAACTGAAAATTGGCAACGCAGTCTGCGTTGGAAGCATTACAATTAGCATTCAATTGTACTCCTCATCGTGTAACTAGAGTGGCATCACTTACACTTTTGACTCGTCGACAGCATAGTGTCCCGCCACAGCTCCTACGACTGGTAAACATTGATGAAGAAACTATTGATTTTGACCTACCAACAAGTTCAACAAAAAATGCTAGCTGCTGCTCAGTACGACAAACAACGGTTTGACAAGAATAAGGCCAAGGTACGCCCCTTTCAAAAAGGAGACTACGTGTTGATTAAAAATAATCCACGTAACCAGACATGCCTTGACCTAAAATACAGTGAGCCATACGAGATCCTAAGAATCGAAGATAATGACAGATACATCGTCAAACGAGTTACTGGTAGAGGGCGACCACGTAAGGTTGCTCACGATCAGTTACGTCGCGCGCTACAACCAGGCGAGCAGGAAACCGTGTCGACGTGTCCTGATGCTGACCGACAGTTAAGCCCAGCAGACCTTCAGCCCCAAAAAAACTCTAGCGAACCGCAGCCTTCGACTTCACGAGCTGCGATGACATGTGATGCCTAAATTTAGGTGAGTTCTTTTCATAATATGGTCTCGGGCTTAGATTCCAATGACGTATTTTTAAAGATACTTCCCATATTTTCATGTGCTACAGGTAATCTTATACTAGATTTTTAAATATGAATTTTATAATAACGTTATCTTAAAACTGTGCTATCCTTTTAATTCCGGTTTCCTTACTTTTACTGCCATGGAACATAAAATAACCGTCTACGAAAATATTTTACTTCATAGCTCATTCCTAAAGCACAGTAACAAATTTATAACGTGTTATTTTATAACAGTACTCATTTAGTACATACTAGTAGTAGTATAACCGACTCATTGTTATTGAGTACACATTTACCATGACTATAAATATGAACCTTAATTTTGCAACAAGTAATCAGATATTACAACATTACGATAACTTTATTTACTAAAATACTTCATAATGTTAACTATAGTTAACTAAAGTTTTCAAACTGCCTAGTACCTAGTGTATCGATGCACGGGTACCTAGTTCAAATGAATATTTTCACTTTCAGAAACGTGGCAGGCGCAGAGCACGCACCGCCCCGCAGAATGGCCGTGTCGACGCAAAAGCATAGACGTTCGTTTTTAAAGATATTATTTTTATGATTAGTTAAATTTAATATGTCTTTTATTAATTACAATCATGAAATTTAGTAACTTGATTTAATTTAACAAAATGAACCAATAAGTATGAATATTCAAAAAAACAACTTTTGATTATTTGTTCATCATAGTTTACACGAACACAACTAGATGGCGTTGTAGTAAAGTTGTTGCTTTTTGAATGTGAATTTTGAAATAATAATTCTAAATAACTGTTTGTAAAATGATAATTAGCTATTTTTAAAAATCATTAAAAGTAAACTCATAAATTATGAGATGTAAATTCAATTTATTTAGGAAGATTACATTGTTAATTTCGTTTTGTCGGCAAAAAAAAGCGCCACATGTTTTTGTGTTGTTAAAATGTGCGGCATTATTACTGGTGTCTTTGGAATAAGCAGACGATCTTGTAAGTACAGTTATTTTTGATAATTATTAGAATTTTAGAATAAGAATTTAACAATTAAGAATACAGCTTAGTTATAAAGATAGACATAGTTTTATAAATAATTAAGACTAAGAAAATAGCATTAATTAGATTGATTAAAGAGTTTAAAATTGGTGTAATATTTAATAAAGTATTTCTTTTAATATAGTGTGTTATCATTGCATTATGAGTGAAAATATTGGGAATAGTGACGTCACCCTTTCTAAAAACTCGGTTGGGCAAAATCCCTCGTTATATATAATATAATACACCTAGACAATGTTTTTTTATTGCAAATAATGTTAAATGCTTTTACAGTCATTTAGTTTAATACACAAATATAAAACGTTTCTAAAACTAACCATTAATCAATTTCCAGCGGATTAAGAAAATAATCTTATCCGTAAACAAAGTTATTTGTGACCTCCCTTTGTGCACCGCTACAGTAGTTGTTTCGATTTTACCAACCTATTCATCTTTAATTTAGCAGTTAAGAAATGACCAGTGCGTCTATTATAGGCTACAAGTTCTAAGTCATCTCTTAAAATACGCGACATGGTTCTAGGTGCTATCTTCATTTCCCGAAATAAAATCTTTTGCTTTCGTACAGGTTTTTTTTCGAATTATTGCCCTTACTGCTTTGACCACCTTTTTAGTACGAACACTATGAGAACGGCCAAATCTTTCTCTGTTACAAACAGAGGAAGTCTCATCGTACCTATTAATAGTAGGTAAGTACCCGGTACACAAATATTTGACTAATACCAAGTGTATAGAGATTGCATTTGGATCCATACCTACTTTGAGTAATGCAATCAAAGCGTTTTTGGTCTCTTTATCAGCCCAAAAAAAATTCTCTTTCAAATTCAAACGTAATTTTTTTTTATTTTTAATTGCAACAGTATTTATGGCGAGACTAAGTATATATATTTAATAATAATATGTAACTAAAAATAAAGCACTAATAGAAAACAATGGAGGTAAATTTACAAGGATTCAATAAAATTTCGATAATAATACTAGGAGAATATGTCGCAATAATAAACCGAAAAATTTACAAAATAAGTGGGACGAAAAGTATGTTCTGTAATTTTCCATCCATAATCCATACATATATAATATGCATATAGGTACTCATTCAAAGAACTAATATTTTTAAAGAGTAAATATTGTTCACGATTAAAAACTATAATAAGTTTTGTTTCCTGAAGCTGATCTTAACCCGGCGTCAGCACAGTTAAAATATGTTACAACGATAGTAGGGTTGGGTCCAGGAGACCCGTGAAGAAAATCGTCATAAATAATTTCAATAATTACAAGACATTTACTAATATATGGCTGTAATTGGATAAAACGACTATAGTTTAAGTGGTCATGTATGAGTAAAGAGAACTTGAAGTAAAACTTTCTTTTTAATATTTTTTTTATGATAGTGGAACAAAATATTAACAAAAATAACAACCTTTGTTTTAAAGTCACAAATCTTGAACCAAATATAAACTTTTTTTCTAAAATATTAATAATTAGGATACATGTAAATCACGTTTATAAGACTACAAAGAAAATTACAATTTAGTTTTATGATTCAGTCATATCATTGCTTACATATGCGCAGTCCCTACAGTACAATATTGCAAACTCAGTGCAGATGTATTTTTTTCAGTTCCGTCTAGTGCAATTACTTTTTCAGTCTTTCTTGGCAGGACAGTCTTGAAACCTGTTTCTGACATTCAGTATCTTTGCAGACGGGTTCCTAACAGGGTTTCATAAAAAAATCGCGTATTGTTTGGCTCATTAGTCCTAGCAACTGCAGGATGCCTTTACGGTCGCGCAAATGCTCACGAACAAGAATAAGGCGTAAATTCTTTGAAAATTTGCAACGCTTTGTAACAATGTTGTTATATAAAAAATATATATGCATTTATTGAAGGCATATTTATATATATATTATAAAATTTTCAACCCTAAATCGAATGTTTAGGCCTAAAGGCATCTATGGCCACTTTATTGTATCTCTTCCAATAAAATTAGTAGATTGTATCTGGCTGTCGTAAGTGGTGACAAAATTCTACTGGGATTCTGTTCTGTAATTCAATCAGGGGCTCATTATCACTATTCATTTCAGATGCGTTTTCGTCAGTATTACTGGTTTGGCTGCAATGCTCAAATGGTCTTCTACATTTTCAGTTTCTGAATTTCATGATCGGAGTCAGATATCTCTAAGATACTCAATATTCGCTGTCGTTCGCGTTCTTTGGGATCCGTTATTGCAAAAGTCATGCGAATAAAATAAATAAATATATTTTTTATAATGGCGCGAAATTACGACACGATGTGTATGGTTGGGTCAAATTTACCCTTTTTCATGTTTAGAAGCGTCTATACACAGCTGCAATTGCAATACGACTAAATATCGATATTCCATGGAAAGAGACGAACCTTAGCTCCAGCTATTGAGAATTATGGCAGTGTGGCACCAAAAACATTAGAAATACGCGCATTTGAAAAAAGCCCGGGTCAAATAGACCCAACTGTGCGAACGCCGGGTTAATATATTTACTGATGGACTATAAAAAAACTGACCTTATAACCCGTTTACATATTATTACGTCTACCCGTAATTAAATTAAATTTATGTGTAATAAATATATAAATTTATATATAATTAATATAAAAATATATTATCATTCATATTAATTCTACATTTAATGTAAATTAAATTTATATATAAATATATTTTGCTGGAATCATAACGGGTTATGATTCTATCAAAATCAACCGTCTACAGAATTCAAATAAGGGCAGTGGTTCGGAAACTACTATCTGTTTGGAAACTAGCTATTGACATTATAAAGGACGGTAATAATAATTTATAACTATTAAACAGTGGCACAGTAAGTTCAATGTGCTTACAACATATTACAACGACGAGTGAAGAAGATCTGTATAAGGCTTCTGAGTTATGAAACTGCACTACATCTTCCCGAGACGAAACAAACAAAATTAAAATACTGGTGAAATAGTAATAACCTTAAAAAATATTTTTCTAAAACTAAAACAGTGCAATTTCAAATAACTGATATGAACAATATTGAACCAATAATCAGATAATAATTTAAAAACGTAAGATTTATAATGTATCACATTATGCAATTGTAAGGCTCACATAGTAAAAAATGTAGTGAGATGGATAGATTTACGAAATATATTTATATACTTGAGAGAAATAACGGCTTTGGAAGCAGCACAACCAGCACATTATGGACAGAGTCTTAGTACTGAAATATGGTTTTGTATAGTGGGGCCATTCAGTAAATTTAGAAAAGATATTCAACATTTCAAAGCAATGTATTCATTCAATATGCTGCTAGGGCACTTAGAAAGTTGTCGACCTCTTTTTTAAACAATAAAAATATTGCCCTGAACCTCTACTTAATTAAAATGTATTTAAAATGAATTGTGAAATTATGAAAGGGAAGGCGAAATATAACGAAGCACAAACAAAAGTTTGCCAAGGCACAAAAATGTTTTATAATATAAAGTTACATTTACAATACAATATAACAATAGAACAATTACAGTTTAAAACCATTTGGAGAGTTTTCCAATTATTTTGAATCAATTATGAGATGATTTCATTATATTATGATATTTAAATAAAATATTTATGTATAAAATATGAAATGGAGACTGTCAAACTAAAACTGTTATCAAACTTAGTTTTCAGATGTCATAATATGGAATTTTTATTCTAACGGCAGTATTTGCAAACCGAAAACCCGTAGATCAAATGATTATTTTTATTATTACGATATTGTATGAGTACCTAACTGTAATTTAACTTATTTATATTTTAAGTCCTGTTTCCTGTTGTTCAAGGAAACTAGACTAGCAAGTTCCTTTGCTAAATTTTGAAACAATTTAGGAAAGAGAATATAGGTATGATTCTCGTTCTAGGAATCAATTATTGTAATAGTCGAATTCAAATATGTATAAGAGAGATTGTGAAGACGTTATATTTCTAGGTACTGTTACCTAGATCTGGGTAGGGCTAAACAAAACAATGATGACCATTTTTTGTTTATTAAAAAATAATAAAATTAATTTTATACAAAATAAAACTTGTGATAGTATGTGCATCTTGAGACGTTACCTTTGACCGAGCATCACGGAGCTACGACTTTAATCTACGTTATTGAAGAAGTTAGCGCACTATACTTTTAAATTGTATTATATAAGTTTTATTCGGCTTTATACGAGTATCAATTAGGAAAATGCAAAAAAAGTTTATGTAACAAAAAAAGGTGCTACTATTGAAAAATATCTATGATTGGTTTTAATAAGAAACCGACTTAAACTTGGAATATTATTTAACTTAATAATTTTCTGCTTGTTGATATTATTATTGCATAAAAAACCATTAATTAATGAACTTGTTATATTATTGTAATATTGCTACATATAAGATTGTTATTATATAGTAATTTGGTATGTAGATAATATAACTATGTAATTATTTATTTAATTAATTACGACGGTCACAACCGGAGGATTCAAAATATTACAAATTCTTGACTTAATATTTAATAAGTATAACTAATTTACAAAGCTACGTGTGACTTGCTCAAAGTTGGAGACAAGACTGATTTAAATAAATGAAATTATAATTAAAAGAATTACAGAATAATAAGTAGGACATACAAAGGTTTCAGATATCTTAGGGTTCCGCTCTTGGATTTCTATGAAGAATGCTTGATATATTGCACCATCGTCTAATCAGCGATTCCACGATGCATAGGAATATAATAAATGTCTATTTAGCGATCCCACGATCTATGGGAATATAACAAATTACATAATAACGTTGACAATGAATATTGTTATTACAATTAGATTTACGAATTTAGAATTATTTAGAACTTTATACCATTGTTATTACTATTTAATAACTTAAGTAAATCTAATCACATACATCGCCACTAACGAAGTAGTAACCAGATTTAGAATAATAAGTTTGTTAAACAAATTCTCAGAATTTAACCCATCAAAGTACTTAAAGTTATCATATAAGATTATGTCACTGTAGTAGAGGTTTTAGTTTTATTAAATAAATGATAAGCAATACACTTATTTATTTAACTTAAATAATAAGAATAAGACTAAGATAATTTTCATATGTATTTGTTTACAGAATAATAAATTTAAATTACTATTTGAAGCATAAAAATATTGAATATTTTAAAGGAAGTTTTATAAAATAATAGTCATAAAGCTTTTCAGTTTATATTTTTATAGGAACTCAACTACAATTTACAAATAAGTTGGATGAAGCTTACTTTAAAAGTTTCGAGAGCTACTTTGTGAAGACGCGCAAGAAATGTATCTACGATACAATGCAGGAGAAGTTCGTTCCATCAAAGTTTATTTCATTTAGGTATATACTTAATTTGTAGGATTTCATGTTGCAACGGTATTCTATCTATTTTGTTTATAATAAAAAAAAATATCATAGTTTATTAATAAACTTGACATCAAAATAATAAGTAAAAAAATATATATATATATATAAATACCTGGTGTGATCAATAAATACGGTCAATAATGTTATATTATAAAAAGTATCACGCTTACTTAGAATCTGATTTAATCTCCTTCAAAGTACTCTCCTTGGCTAGCAATGCACTTATTCCAACGTTGACTCCATGACTGGATGCATTTCTGGAAGGCATCTTTTGGAAGGGCTTTCAGCTGCTCGGTCGTGGTCCTTCCAATGTCATCAATGGTATCAAAACGTTTTCCTTTAAGCATACTTTTAATTTTTGGGAAGAGCCAGAAGTCGCACGGTGCTAAATCTGGTGAGTATGGCGGATGTGAACAGACAGGAACATTTTTTTCTGCCAAAAACTTACGAATGAGAAGCGAGGAGTGACACGGCGCATTGTCGTGGTGAAGAAGGAAGCCATTGGCCCATTTTTCTGGCCGCTTTCTTCGTATGTCGTTTCGCAAGCATTGCAGTACGCCCTTATAAAATTCCGCGTTTACAGTTGTTTCTCTTGCAACGAACTCTGATCACACTATGCCCTCACTATCGAAGAAAACAATGAACATGACCTTGATGTTTGATTTTGACTGACGTGCCTTTTTAGGGCGAGGAGATAAACTGGTTTTCCATTGGGAACTCTGCATTTTGGTCTCTGGGTCATAGCCATAGACCCAACTCTCATCTCCAGTCACAATTTTTGCCATAAAGTCCGGATCTGCATGAAGACGATCCTTCAAGTCAAGACAGACACGATAAACACAACCTCACTCTAGCGGCTCTGACAGCTGACTGACATGTTCAAACGTGATACAACTTGTCCCTGCCTGTGTCAGCGGATCACGCTACTTAACAAATTACAACATATGGCTGTAGCATCAGCTATTGCCGGTAAAAAAATTCGTTCACCGTTCATATTGATCACACCTCGTATATAATGAAAAATAAGCCGATACGGGCAGGGATTCGAACCCGCGACTACTGATATGTTTATAGATATTTTCAAACAATAAGTAAATTATTAACTTAAATGCAGAGTAGAAAAACGTTTGGCGTAAATTAAGTTAATGTAACAAAAACGAATCAAAGCAATCATTTGGATCTTTGTTAGAGCTGTGTAAATGTAGCTAAACAAAACGTTGCAAATGCAAGTTTTAGTGATAAAATAAGCCAATATATGGGTACCGTTATAAACATGTAGTATACAGTTACCAACTATTCCAAACTATATTTTCTCAAACTGTAAGGAAAACCATTAACTTTACTCACTGTCCTAACATAACCTTACTTTTTGTTATTGGAAAAAGGGTAAAAGTTCACAGACATAACATGATTTGATTATTCAACAGAATATCAGAACTAAACGTTAAAGAAGTTTTATCATTACATTAACATATATAAAGGATTTGTCTCAAAAAAAAAATATATTATTACATTAAATTAAGTGTTATGGACAGCAGCTCAGATCATACATCGGTAATAAATGCAATGAGTATTACAATAATTAAGTTACCAGCATAAGAAAGACTCTTCACATAAAAAAAAACTGATTGGTAATTTAAGAGAATACTATAATAAAAACCTGAACCTGACAGTAAAACTTAAAACCAAGGAGATATAAAAAATATAAAGAATGAACAAATAACAACAACGGTACCTAAAAACATTCAAGGTGAGAGAGAAGACATACAAGTAAACCTAAATACATTATAAGACCACGTTCATTGCATCATTACCTGCATGTATACCAAATACTATCAGCCGTAAAAATATTTAAAAGTATGAATTATGGAAAATAATAATAATTATTTTTGGAATATAGAAAATAAGTAATTTAATCTGTCTTCTCTGAACAATAATAATTTTTAATTTTACATTAACTTGTCATTTTACAGACCAACAATATTGCGAGTTGTTTTTAAATTGGTGAAACAAAAAAATATAATTGCTCAATTAAGACGATTGTTATATTCTTAACTACAGTATTTTGAAATAATTTACCAAAAAAATATAGTATTTTTACTTTCTTAATAAGATACTTGATCTGTGGCTTCAAATAAGCATTTAATGAGAAAAATATTATTTTACAAATAAATAAATTTTCATGTTGATGAAATCGAAATACTTACCCAGAAAGAAAGTCTTTTTTAACCCCCGACTAAAAAGAGGGGTGTTATAAGTTTGACCTGTCGATCTGTGTACATGTTGTCTGTGTGTCTGTTTGTGGCAATTTAGCGGACAAACGCGTAGATTGATTTGAATGCGGTTTTTTTTACTCAAAAGCTGTGTTTGTCGAGATTGTTCTTAGATATGATTGATCGAAATAGAAACAGTAGTCTTCAAGATATTGACGTTTTATTGGTGAAAGGTCCTTATGCAATAATTAGCTAATATATTAGTTGTTACCAGCGGCTCCGCCCGCGCTATGTAGTAAAAAAAGCCTTGTTTTAAAGGCCAAAAGGTTTTTACACTTATTTACTCAGGTAAAGTACTTTATTAGGAATAGCTGTTGCCAGTGACTGCGTCCACGTAGACTGTAAACAATATATTGATATGGCTTATGATATTAGTCTAAAAAGTCACGGGCAACAGATAGTGATAATATGAATGCCTTTATCATAGTGCTATTAGTGATTGTAAATCATTTTAACTTTAAAAAAAAGGTAACTCTTTATGAATATAAGTCTTGAATCATGTTACATACATTTATAATTTATAACATTGTGGAAATTTTCACGTGGATCTTTATTTTTTCTCGTATTAAATATAACCTATGTTCATCAGAGAGATAATATAGGATTCTAAAGGTAAAATATTTTATTAAATCGGTCCAGTAATTTCGGAGCCTATTTAATTCAAACAAACAAACAAACAATCAAATCTTTCGTCTTTATAATATTAGTGATGATAACGATGATGATGATTATAAAATATAGCATAGGCTTATTAAAGTTGTTGCGTCGGGGGACCGCTTAGTAAAGGAAGAAATTAAAACGCAAGTAAGTTACCAAGGCAAATAAAGAAATAGTCTAAATCCTCAATTACTAACTTCGTAAAATAGACACCATCGTCAACGTACGTACAACGGTCCCCCGACGCACGACGACTTTAAAAAGAACATAATAATATTATTTTTATTCTTTTTAGAGGTCTGTTTGTATGGGGGTTTTTTTTAAGATTAAGAATGCCTAATTTTTGACTGTGGAAAGTGTCAGTACTCTTTAAATAAAACAGTGTTTAAGGGAAATCATTTTGGAGATGAATGAGAATTTCACTTTATCACTATTGCTAGAAATTATCGCAATGTGAGATAAGAACGTAAAATTCTAGTAGTACAAGAGATAGTTTGAAATATATAAGCATAATAGTATGCAATGAGAGTATTCGTGAGAGAACTAAAGGTACATAGCTTATCGGATCTCAAGATAAAGTGCCAATAGGCCGGTTACGCATATCGCAAGACCGATGACCGTTAAAAAAGACGGAGACCGCATCTTGGCAAGCATATTGTAGAAAACCCGCTGGTCCGATGATTTGTGAAAGGTCACCGGTAAAATCTGGATGAGGATAGCAGAAGACAGCGGATATCTAGCACAAAATAGGGGAGAACTGTGTCCAACAGTGGACCGCTATAAGTTAAAACGTATAATAGTTAAAAAAATATTATCCATAAAAGAACAGAAATAATAAAATCAAAAAATATTTTAAAATATAAATGTTATTCATCAATAATTTTCATATCACACGCATTTTCACGATTTAACAAGAAATCCGTAGAGTGATAAGAATAATAAAATATGGGTTCGGATTGGTTTCGGTGACTAAAAGCGAGGTACAAATCCTTTAAGCATTTATATCGTTACAAGGACTGGAACAATTTGCCTGCGTCGGTATTTCCGGCCAAATATAATGTGGGTGTCTTCAAGAGAAGAGTGAATAGGTTGCTAGGGCAATGCGACTTACCATCTAAGACTACATTCCACTTACCATCAGGTGGAATGTAGTCAAGCATTGCCCTAGATCATATAAAAAAAAAAAAAAAAGGAGTAAGCCTAGTGATGTGTCTTACACTCCGTTAAATTTTATTGTGAGAGTAAATAGTATTTATAAATTAGAGTTTTCTTTAAATAAAATATGATATGTATGTACATTAATATAATTATTACAGTTCAATATGTTTAATCATACCACTTATGACGAATATGTAAATACATATTCGTCATAAGTGTCAAGTCATTCATAATATGAGGAAAATGGATTATTAAAGGCATTCAGCCTAATATAAGCAACAAATACTTTACATTCAGCCTCTTATCTCAACAGAAGAGAGGTAATTGTTATAAATAACATTTTATATATTTAAATCACATCTACAAACGTAAATATAGATATAAAATGTCGTAAATTGAATTATATTATTATAACTAAAATATTCATTTTTAATTAAAGTCTATAAAAAAAAATAATACACTGTCTACTGTTATTTAAAATAAAATGTATTTTTTTAAACGTTCTGTTAATTAAGTTGGATAAATGGAGAATTACATTTTCACTTTGGTAAATATATAATGTTATCTGAACTTCTTTCAAGCGTCTCATGGCTAATAATTTGCGTGCCGACTGTTGACTGGGTAATCCATTGGGATTACCCAGAGGATCACATTTTAATATTTTTTTTAAATAAGATTTTATTGTTTTATAAATATATTTGATATGTTATTCTAAAACTAACGTAAGCATCCAATACATAAAAACCAGCTGAAGATTATGGTTAAAAATTTTGCTTATGGATCTATCTCTTATATAAAAGAGAGTTTATATGATTAGGTCTATATTCTTTAGTTTTTTTTTCCTTTATGTAGATTTCGTTTTTTATTTCTTATTTCTGTTCTCAACTACCCAATTTATTTTTTTTACACTATTTCACATTTTATCATGAGTATTTTCATTATATGTTATATAAGATTACATTTATATAATGAATATTACTATATTTATAATGATAATAATATAATAATAATATTAATAATACAGGACAAGTTACACACATTGATCTAACCCCTAAGTAAGCAAATTATTTGCTTGTGGTAAGGGTTTTAGACAACGATACAAATACATAGAAATACACCTATAAAAACTCAAAATATATTTAATAAACGACCAAACCCATAAATACAGATATCTATGCTCATCACATACATGCCTGTCCCTTTGTCGGGGATCGAAACCCAGCCCCATTGCGTCGCTATACGCTAGGCGTCTGCGCTAACCACTCGGCCAATAATATAATTTATGACATATTTACTACTAAAAGGAGAGCAAAGAAGAGAGTTATCAGACGATACGTGATCTTTGATTTTGTCACTACTTAAGGAAGTTCGTGATAGATCTTTGCAGTAGGCGTTCCAATTGTAGTAGGTGATTAGCCGAAAAACGATAAGGTTGTCTTTTGCGAGTAGCCGCTACCCTTACCCATGCATGGTCACATTCTGCAATGGATTAGAGGTACAGAATTGAATATTAATAAATAGTAATCGTAATCGCGACAACGTAGGCGCAGTTACTAGGATCACTGTAAGAAAAAGTCCGTAGTCCATCCAAATCTACTAACGTATAGATTCGTCGACTCGCTGATATTGTATGAAATGGGAATTTTATTGGCAGTAAATTTTCTTTCAGATAATGAATAATATTAAAGTATTAAGAGTTTAATTCGTGGTGTTAAAACTATACTATTAACACCACGTTACTAGATTGATACAAAATTAACTAATTATATTATACTCAATACTTTCATTTATTGACCATTAGTCTTCGTTATAAATATCGGTGGGGTTTTGTCTTTTCTATGTTTGTGTTATATTTGCCACATATCTTCTCCTGTATCTTTGGTATAATAGACAAAATTAAATATCTGCTTGCTTATGACTCTTTTCCACACGAGATTATTTTCAATTCCCGTTGGATATTTTAACCTTTTACTATTTTAACTCCAAAGCACATTTATTAGTTTTTATTATTTCTTTCGATCTTAAAAATTGTAGAGTGCTATTATCCATAACTGTTCTTAACTTTATCATAGAAAGGGGTATTTCTTCTTTAATTAAAATAATTTATTATTCTGAGAGCATAATATTTTACCCATGATACAGATTTTCTCCTAGAAAACAGAAGAAAGAAGAAAAATAAGTTTTATTTTCTCTTAAAACTTATCATAGTTTTAAGAGAAAATAAAACTTATTTTTCAATATTAGATTTTGTCAAATATTTTTATAGTGTGGGGGTCGAACACTCTACCTCCGTGATAGTTGGATCATAGCGCCAAATAATAGTACATTATTTTAAACACATATATTATTTTTACTTATCGAACGCAGAAATTACAAAGAAAATTGTTAACAAAATTGTGTAAATAAAGAGAAATGTGTTGAAGGTTAATAAAATATAATAAATAAATTTGCCAATTACATTTACTGACTAATGGTTCTTTATCTGCAACATTCGTATATATTTTTAAACGAAATCAATTTTAGTATTCTTGGTCGACTAAGTATAAAAGTTTTTGTAGTTTCCTGTAAATGTTATTATATGAGAGAAGATAAACGGCTAAATTTTGTTTGGGTATGTAGCCCACGTTAGAATTCGACTACCGTTGGCCTGTCCTACCTACCTAAGTTTCGTAAGAGAACACTTAGACTTCAAAATATCGTAGATTCACGCTGCTAGATCCAGACAGTAGTATAAACGAGAAGAATCAACCGGTATTATAGCACGTACGAGAATAATGTGAAATAGTGACCCAGCGACAAACTGCCATTGTCATCTCCAAAATTTGATAGATAGATAAATAAGTGTACCTCATGAAGGTACAAGCACTATGCAGATGAGAGTGGTATTCGAGAGGTCGTAATTTGGACTCCAGCTGTTTTTTTTTTCATTTATTTCTATCTATGTATTCATACCACAGAAAACATTTGCCTCTAACAGCGGTTTCTAATATTCCAACTATTAAAAAAAAAAACAATCAAATTTCACATAAGGAAATTTATTCCACAATCTTGATGATTGGTGGTAGAAAGACCTTTAAAACCCAGCCTATTGATGATTGCAATACATCCAGGTAGTATAGTTGTGTTCAATGCAATAGTTAAAAATGGGTAATATGGCAATATGACTGGACCCTATAAGGACTAGCTTTTCTCGACATGGGGTCCTGAACACATTTTTCATTTTTGTTAATACAAAACTAGGTTAATGCTTGACTACATTCCACCTGATGGAGAGTGGAGACATAATCATAGGTGGTAAGGCGCATTAACCTAGAAACCTATTCACTCTTTTCTTGAAGACCAAACCGACATTGTATTTGGCCGGCAATACCGACGCAGGTAAGCTGTTCCAGTCCTTCGCTGTACGCACTAAAAAAGACGAAGCATAGCGCTTCATTCGGACAGGTGGAGTGTCCGCAACGTAAGGATGGATACCTGCCATGCATCGGAATGTCCGGTGATGAAGCGGGGACAGGGGAATTAGGTGTGATTCCTGCGCACACTCAACAAAATGTAACCTATATAAAACTGAGAACCTAGCAATTCTACGCCTATTTGCAAGGCTGTGGAGATAGGTTTCAATCAATTCAGGGTCACCTTTTTGCTTGCCTCACAATTGAGTCCAAAATCGCAAGATGAGACTTTGCGGCACCAGCAAATACGTGACCACAGTGCTCCACATACGACCGGATCTGAGGTTTGTATAATACAAGTAGCTATCCCGGTGTAAAGTACTGTCTGACCTTTGCAAGAAAGGCAAGGTTTCCTGCTGCTCCTGCTCTGGACTCAATGAATTAACCAAAGTTTAGGTTCAAGGCTCTAAGCTTAACAACTGAAGCCGGTTAATGTATTACAAGGATATATTTTGGAAAGTAGGAGCCAAGATGAAAGGGTTCCTTTTGATGGTGAACGAACACATCTGCATTTTGGTGGCGTTGAATTTGACAAGATTGGCATTGCCCCATGCGGTGGCTGCCTTAAGTTTGTCATTCAAACGTTGCACCATGGCTTCTCTTTCAGATTGTACTTCATCTCTTCTATCCTGAGTACTTGGCAGATATCTTTCTACAACTGTGCTATCGTCTGCATAGTCATAGATACCGGGTTCCAGCAGATTGTTACTGTGCAGCAGAAAAAGAGTTCCAGAAAGAACAGTGCCCTGAGGCACTCCGGAATTTATTGTCAATGTTTCCGAGGAACATCCGTCGACAACTAATTGGAGGAATCTCTGGCTCCGAAAGTCCCCGCCAATCAAACCAGGAGATATACCAATCGCTGAAAGCTTGCTTAAAAGGCTCGCATGCCAGACCCTGTCAAATGCCTTCCAGACGTCCAGAGAAACGGCGACCGCTTCTCCGTTCCTCTCGATGGCCTCGCCTAAAATGTGTGTAGCGTGCGCTAGAAGGTCCTTACCTATTTCAGTGAAACCCGTATTATCGGTCACTGAGGAGATCGTTATTTTCTAGGTATGCTAGAAGCTGCGAGTTCAACACAAGCTCCATAATTTTGAAGAGTATATAGGTATTTTAAATAGGCCTATAATTGGCAGAATCTGCCTTTTTGGGCACGGGTTGCACGTTGGCAAGCTTCCAGAATTTTGGCACTATTCCAGTCATGAAAGAAAGGCGATACAGACGTGTCAATACAGGAGACAACTCAGCTGCGCTTATCTGAAGCAGAATGGCTGGTATACCATCAGGACTGCTGGCTTGATTCACATATAAACGACACAATACCTCTTTGTTTGTGATGCAGAATTCAGGCATCAAAATGCCGCAATGAGGAAGATGTGCTAGAGAAGTATTGCCAGTGTCTGGATGCAAATTATTAGCAAACAGAGAAGCAAATGCATTCACTTTCTCTGTTGCTGTGTGGGCCAGGGATCCATCCGGCTTTAGCAGAGCAGGCAGTGGGGGTTGGCAGAAGTTTAACCTGATCGCTTTGGCAAGAGACCAGTAAGCTCGACTGCCAGTTGGTCTGACAGAGAGCCTTTCGCCATTCTCAGCGATTCTATCGAGACTTTCCGCAATGCCTTTTTGTAGGACTTAACAGCTTGGTTAAAGGCTCTCTTCTTGAAACTTACATCCGGAGGTTTGAGGCTTCTTCAGTCCAAATGGGGTATGCCGAAAATTTTCGGTCTTCAGCACGACCACATGCAAAAAAGTGCCGCATCTCATCCCAATCTGCTGACTTGTATTTCCATACTCGCCTGACACCATGTGGTTCGAGAGCTGGTAGGGAATATGTAAACACAGATTTCACCAGACAATGATCAGAGTTTCCCAAGAGGGAGGTGACCTTTACACGATACCTGTTCGGATCAGTTGTCAGCAGAAGGTCCAGGCAATTGGCCTACCATATCTGGTACCCTCGTCACTTGCCTCACCAGCTGAAAGAAGTCCAAGGACAACGAAAAGTTCCACGCTTCTCTTCCAGCATGATCGGTCTTCTGGTACGGGAACAGCCAGATTCGATGGCAGGAATTAAAGTCTCCCAGAAAGACGAGCTGCGCTGAAAGGTAACGATATAAAGCCATTTCAGCAGCCTCACCTAGATACTCAAATAATCTAGTTGTCTCCTGGTCACCGCTGTGCGAACGGTATATGCGGCTGCTCTGTCTCAAGGTGGTGGTGGACAGGTAAGAGATTGGAGTGCAAGCCCCTGATAATAGGAAGGTGCATTTTGAGTGAAAAGGAGTGCAACCGCTGCATAAACTTGTTATTTTTGTTGTACTTTTTCGTTTTTTTTTTATCGAACCCGACGTCAAAATTGGTGATGTCATGCCACTGAGAGACTTGTTTGGAGACTTTCGTAGGTTGCTGACCCTCTTAAAATGAGGTCTTCGACAATCCAAATGGATTTTTATAATACGCCATCAAGTGTAGTATTAGCTCATACTTAGGTGATCCTGTCGGAAAAACTTATTAATGCTTGAAAGTTCGACTAATTGAAACCACTAGGTCTCGAACTTTTAAGCAAGTTAAAGTTCAAGTTCGAGACTACTAAGTCTGATTGTTTCCAGCATAGTTCAATGTATGCAGTATGCTCTGAATATACCTGAGTTCTATGTCTTACTAAAATAAGAAGCAGACATCTTTAAATCAAGTAGATAACATTTTTATATGTTATATAAAAATGTAAATGAAAAGATAAATTTTAAGGCCAGATATACTAAATTCTGAAGTATCTAAATGAAACTTTAAAGTAAACAGCCTTTATATCAGTATAACACTAATATGGTTTAATTTTGAAAAAAAATGTTTCAACAAACAAGTTCTTACTAATTATATAAATCAATAAAATTTCATAAAGGGTCGAAAAAGTAAATCAACCTGAGAATTATTTTTAAATGCGCTGAATAAACCGTTTAAAGTTACATGAATATTATGTATAGTGCAGCTGCAAGCGCGCTTAACAAAAATATGGCATTTGCTGATAATGCTATTTTCGTCAGGGGTCAGATAAGTATATATTATGTTCGGACTAACTAGTGAGCAACAACTTAGAACTTGAATAACAATAAAGTAACGGCTTAAACTGGCGTGTAGTGAAATTTAAATTTCAAATTTAAAATTTAACCTGAATCATCAAGCCACTTACAAGCCACCAACTGACAGAATTGACCATAATTTAAAAAACATTTCTATAAGAACTTTTCACTAATACCAAAGAAACGTGAGAACATTTTTTAGACCAATTAAAAGTAATATTCTTTAACAATGTGTTGGGCACAATCAATTTGGCTGTGGTTGTTGTTTATCGAGGAGCATCGGTAAAAGTGTAAGGGAATACTTTTCGGATATCAGGAATAGGCGTAAATCGAATCAACGTCCCATAGACAAGCCCAATTATATCACAAACTTTCGGTAATAAACAAAGTTACATTCCAAGAATAGGTGACATCCTAATTTTAATAGAGAAGGTGGCCGGAGACTATCTAACACATTTGGACCCACTTTTTAAAAATATAAAACCTCATGAATCCGTGACCCCATTTGGGACCTTAAGGTACTGTTAGTGTGTTCTGTGTGCATCCTGAACTCTATGACGGGAATTTTCAAAACCGTTTGAGTTACATGACGAATTAACTAACTCACTGTCAGACACCCCATACATCTGTGACCGCATGTGAGACCTCAAGATACTGTTAGTGCGTTATGTGTGCGTCCTGAACTCTACGACTGGAATGTTCGAAACCGTTGGAGGTAGATGACTAAATAACTAACTCACTGACATACACCTACATGTTGATTTTCTATGAACACATTTTATGCAGAGCATTAAAAGCGTCGGGTCGGGTAAAATTAAAAGTTTGAATTGTAAATTTAATTATATGCTACAAGTAGTTTTGTTGTTATACATTTTACAAATACAACATATTTATTATAAACTTTCTGTCAATAACATTTGGTTAAAAATTAAAAAAAAAAATATATATATATATATATATTTTTTATATATTTTGCTCCTTAGGGTAACCTTGAGTATATATTGCATATAATAGTTTATACAACCTTATTTAATTTAATATATTATATAGGGTTATTTTTAATTAGTTCACCTCGTCTTGCATGCAGCCTCTCTACATCAATCCTGACAACATTTGTTCTATTACTTTTTAAAATTAATTGTTTTTAAAATTTGCGTTATCCCATACCAAATTTTTGTTGTCCCTGAACTGACATTAACTCTGAGCGAAGTTATGGCACCCGGGCGTTGACCTTTTAAGCAACTCTTACAAAGTACGGTGTAATAAGTAAAAGAGGGAGCAATTTTTTTTAATTTTCGTGTTTTTTGTGTTGTTTATCAAGATTTTTAAAAAGTCGTAGAACAAATGTTGTTGGGATTTATGCAGAGAGGCTGCCTGCAAGAGGTGGTCAACAAATTACAAATAACCTTATATAATAAAAAATATCATACATCTAAGTTATGAAAATACCGAATCTTAGATAAAACTTATGATATTAAATTGTTTTGTTTATATTATTATGGAAGCTTAGAATTAGTTTAACAAAAAGAAATGTTAACAATTAGTTTAAAAATCTTATGATTATCATAAAATATCTTGGTGCAAGTGACGTTGTATTTCAACTAAGGTAAGATTAAAAAGGATCTATTATTCCTAGATTTAAGCTTTTAAATTATTAGCATAGTAGCTGTTTAACGACTTTAATCCGCAAATGATTTGATTTACCCTATTCATGTTATTAAGTTCTTGTTTTATTATTCTTATAAAGTTAAGGATCGTATTTTAATCTTTAAAAAACCCTTTATTTGTTTCGTTTACTGATATTTTGGTATAATACACACTCTTATTTACTACTACTTACTGTTTATTCTTAATAGTTTTACAATCATTTAAAAGTAATACACTTTTTTTTGTTTTAATGATTCTTTTAAAAAATATATTATAATAGCATTTTGCACTACCTAACTTTCACTGAAAATTTAGTTTTATTGCCGATTTCCAAGAAACATAGATCAGGATAAATTCAGATTTGACCAAATATTTCTTAAGATCTTATGTTACGATCGGTTAAAACATAATACGCAGTTTATATTTTGAGTTACACTATACTAGTTACAAAACTTCGAGTCAATTATTTTTTTTCACTTAAAGAGGATACAAACTGAACTATCTTTTACACATACTATTCAGATACAGATTATTGACCTACTCTTTTAAATATACCTATTAATGTATGTACTATTAATTCTCTACTCATTTTAAAAGTTATATACAATTTCAATCAACTCAGAATACAATTAATACAATCGAGAACTATTTATATTTTAAGCTTAAATCCCGCAACAAAATTGACAATTCTCTAGGTATGATTATATATTTTCACATAATATTTTAGTTATAATGAAGCCTTAGATAAAACAATTTATTCATATTAATTTTAACTGTATTACTCTAAAGGGAAATCAACTATTATCTTCATGGTTGAATATTATTTGATATAACATGCTCTACATTCTACGATACTTATATCATACTTCTATTATGACAAAGAGAGTAGAAAGACAGGTAGTATAAGGAGATTATACATACGTGTTGAAGATTATGATAAACATTGAATTTGTGGGCAATCAAATATTGTTAAATATTTATTAAACAGCTGATTTGAATAATATTAAATAGTTTTCATTTAGACATTTGCAAACATGTATTGGCCATAAATGTTAATTTATTCTGTTGTCTTATAATTAACAAACATTCCTATTTCATTACCAAAAGAGTGTCCATTCTTTACTTTAGCTGAGAATAAATTACATCGTGGCATTTGTTTCAACACTGAATTAAAGAGAACCTTCGCATTAAACTGTCAAGTCACTAATGGCGCTGTTACTAACCTTAATTTAATTGTATAGTTGTAAATAAATAAATTTGATTGTTTATTCGTTAACAATGAAGTAGTGATTGTGGACTAATATATTTTAAAACCTAAAAGAAAAATAGAGAATAGTATTTATAGGTTCAAGTTTTATTTTGAAGTTTTTACTTTAGGTCAAAGTATTTTTTATGAAACGTAAAATACGATAGTAAACTAAAGTATTGTTTACAGTTATTTGTATCTCTGTAGTTTTATTTTATTTAACCATTAAAAGATCAAACCATTATAACATCTTTTTGAACTAAATAAGTGTTATATCGTTTCTTTCTTATGTTATTATGTTATAAGTATTTCGAAAGTATACAACTAAATACAAACTACAGAAATAACGAGACCATAATGAGTAAAAAAAACTCGTCAGATTAACAACTTTAATTACTTTTATAGTTAATAATATTATTTTCACAAATTACTTGCAAATTTGTGAAATATTTATAAATTAGCAAATAATAGTTTAACATGTAATCCAAAATAATTTATGCCAATCTAAATATTTAGCAAAGATTTGCAAATAACCGTAAAAATAATGTTAAAACAGTTCTGAAACATTTAGGGATACAAAGATGTCAATCATAAATAACTTAATACAACATACAGTTGTCCGTATGTGAAACAATCTTGACGTAAATCTAACCCTATTCCTATGCTTTATTTGTCTATGTGATTTAATAATCGTAACTGTATTCTTTTAAAATTAAAAGGTGAATCTTTGGGAATCATTGGAAACCAAGGTATGAGCATCGTTTGACCAACTGCCAGTTACAAAAATAACTACTATCACATTATTACAAAGAAAATTAATTCGGAGTCTGGTTCCTTTACACAAATATGGTGGTTTAAGGTTTCTGAGCAAAATAGTTGGAATACCAGTTTTTAATTTTAGCAATGCTGTTGAAGGCCACTCGTATTTAGGGAATAAGAAACTCTTGTGGATAATGTAACGCATCTTGTTGATCCATTACCCCTGGAAGCTTACTTAGAATTATGTCATTAATTCTGTCAATACTTCCATTTCTTGCCACCAATATTGCCCTTTGAATCATCCGTTGATAATCTTTTTGTTGTAATTGAACTACATCTGGGTAACTTTTTCACTTAAATCATGATCAATATGAATTTTTGTTTTCACTATGAAAACTTTGCCGTCTCTTATTATAGCGAAAAAAATCAGTGATTCCACCCATTAAGAGATTAAGAGATCTTTGTAATTAAAAGTAGACTTCTTAAACTTCTGATGGATATTGAAGGTCCTATTTTCTACACGGACAATATTACGGTATCTAAAATATTAAAATTTGGTTCAATATAATATGTTGCATTTATAGTTTTAAGAATGGTCTTCAATTTAAATAAACACAAGTGAAGACGATGACCTCTTTTTGTATTTTATATACAGAGAACGTTTAGTAAATCCTTTGGAGACGTGTCTGGCTCTAGAGGACCCGTGTGGAGAAAATAAAAAAGTACAAACAAATCTTTTATGTTTATTCCCGGAGATGCGGTGGGCTTACTTATGGAGTAAAATTGTCTCTCATTTGTACGAATAAATAATAATAGCAATGTTATTTCTCACAAGAAAATGAAATATTGTGCGTAATAAACCATTAAATTTAAATGAAATTATTACATTACTAATATATTAAATGGAATTTACTGAATTCATATATATAATAATTATGATGATATAGATGAGCTTAGCTGGCATGAATACTATTTCTTTACGCCCTTCAAGTTAGTTAATGTCGTTAGTATTGTTGTTCTGAGGAGAGGTTTTTTGAAATTAGTGTAACACTTTTAAATTAATAAAAAACATTTGTTACTCATAATGTAGTAGAAATCCATTATCCATTATCCATTTTAGTTTATCATATAATTAATTAACTTTTTAGCTTTATAATTTTACTACGACATGTAAATTGAAAGCTGTTCTGTGAAATAACAAACAAGTATATAATAATAAAAAGAGCATAGCTTACTCTTTGTAACGGCAGAGTGCAGATTTAATAGCGCATTACGAATTTACTTCTTAACTTTTTTAAAACCTGGGCCTAAGTCACTAGCTTCGTGCAGAATTCAGTCTCAACCATGTGCAAACAAAACATGTAAACTCTCAGAAAAATCATCACGACAGACCATTCTAGATCGCTTAAAATAATCTATGAATTAATTTGTTAATTTCTATAACTTGATTATGTGAATAAAACAAAACTAAATAGTATCCCGCTTGACTAAGAAGGCATTCAGTAGTTGGTCTAATAAATATAGTGTTTTACAATACAATCTTTTATATAATACTAGCTCTTGTCCGCGGCTTTGCATGCCTTAAATTCGTAGTGTATAAGTAATTAGGTAGTGATACAATCAAAATTACGACACCAGCAGACATCGGTCACTGTCAAAAATCTTTTTAAAGTTTTTAATAAGGATACAATATTAGATATCGTATTTTTTTATTCCTCTCTTGTTTTGACTTAAACGCCTATTTAAATATAATAAACAGAGTAGCTAATACCCATTCTAACCATATATCACACATAGATTTTCATTGAACATAATCAAAATATGACCATGTAAACTTAAGGAATTCTGAGCTACACAATCGACGTTATTTTGACCATCAACTTGCATTTTATTAAAATAGAAATATATATTTTGAAAGCTAAATAATATATATTAGAAATTGAGTTAACAATGCTATGCATTAACAAAATTTTCAATACTGAACATTCATAAAAACCATTTTAGAGACGGTTTGCACGGTTTTATACCGTAGTGCGCCGGACGATTGAACCGCCCCAAACGCGATGACCCTTTATTTTAAATCTGTAATATCTTCAAAATATTAATTTAAATTACATGCTGTAAAGGGCTATATTGTTTAATGTTAAATGAAAAAATATTTAATTAATAATCATTACTTAATTAGATAAGGATTAAGGCTGTATTGCTTAAAATCGCTTCGTAAATAAGCCACTATTTCTCGTAAAAAGTAAAGGATAAATGTTGGCTATTGTGGGTTTTCCCTAAAAGATAAGCATATACCATTGCGGACTTTCTTGTAGAACTTTTTAAGGTATACAATACTTAGTACATTGTTTTGATCTATATCGTAAAGTTCAGGCAGCGTTTGCATTGTAAGCGCTAAACAATATGTTTGTTTTTACGACTTCGCGTTAGAAATCTTGAAATTATCAGTAGTTCTCTAATATATTAAGCATGTTATTATACATATAAACCTTCCTCTTAAATCATTCTATCTGTTAAAAAAATCATTAAAATCCGTTGTGTAGTTTTAAAGATCTAAGCATACATACAGACATAATAACAGACGCAGAAAACGATTTTGCTTTACACTATATAATGATAAAAGTATATATGACTTTTAAAATTCAGGGTCAGATTATGAATAGCCTTAACAGTTGGCTTTAAACTTTAAAGAAATGATGCTTTGATAGTCAATCTTGAAAGTTAATTGAAAAAGTTAAAAAGTTTTTTGACTTGATTCGATAATTCGTTAGATGGGCCAATCAATTAAGCGAATTGATCAGATAGACTAAAGTAGACCTAACAATACCTATAAAACGTCGATGCGCCTCAAATGATTGATAGAAATTATCGAACTTTAATTTTAAAAGGTTAAAGTTTTAGAATCTAGCGTGATATGTTTTTTAAAGATTTTAATTACATAACAAAATATTATATACATTTTACAGTTTTGTGCTTAATATTTAGTTCGATCAGGCAAAGTAACTGAAAGGTATTGCAACATCTATTTGGAGGCGGTAAGAATCGCGAAACACTTATTAATAGATTGTACTTTTAGATAGAGGTCAACACTCGCGTCGCCACGATAAGGTATTGATAGTCGCCACGATAGAAATCATACGGGAAGCGGTTAGTCTTTCAGTGCGGAAGGGTATAACGACCACCTAATGATCGGTATAGTTTGTAATAAAAGGCTCCTCAAAAAAATCAATACTGAAGCCTTTTTCTATTTTAGACGCGGCTTGATTCGACTTTTTTGATGGACACCTGTGAAAAGCAATATAAAATTATTGGTGTTTCGTCATCCAGATTTGACTTTTCCTATATCCAAAATATTTAAGGCGCGTGATACTTGTGTAGCTTACGACACATTTAAGCTTAATAAGTATTACGAAGTAACCAAAGAACTATCCAGAAATAAATTTATAGTTAGTTTATACGAGTTAGAAGCGGGAGTGAGAGGTATAACAGCAAAATCTCTTTTAAACTTACTAAGAGACCTTGGCTTTTCTAGAACTGGCATCGGTTAATTCCTAGAACGTATTTTAAAGACGTCAATAGTAGGTTCATTCAAAATTGGGTAAGTTGAGAAAGAAGTGTGGACCGTGAAGGTGAGCGTGAGCGTCATAAAGGGAAGACTTCAATGTATACAGTAAGCGTAAATACATAAGAGATTTCACTGCGCCGAGTATGTGCTTGTTTTGTTGCTTCTGATAAGATATTACTGTCAGACTTGATGGAATGATCTGACCGTACCCTGATGGATGGGTGCCAGTGGATCTCCTAGATGAATAGAGCTGGGTGCGCCGTGTATGGCCTCATTTTGTGGCTTTTGATCAGATCTTACCACCAGACTTGATGGAGTGATCTAAAGGTATATTGATGGATGGATGCTAGTGGATTTCCACGTCGAATAGAGATGGGTGCGCCGAGTATGGGCTTCTACTGTTGCTTTTGATAATTTTAGGCATAGTCGTAAACGTGTCCTTAACTTCTCGCTAACTTCATTCCACTTTTCATCATTGATTAATCTTTACAGATTTTATGTTGTATCTTTGTTTTATTTATCTTAAAATATTAATTAATGGTTTGCTTTTCATGAAATATATACCATAACCACTTTTGATATCCATTTAATAGCTAAGTGACTATTAAATGTGACAAAGATAATTATTATTTTGTTTAAAAAAAAATGTTAATATCCTCCACGGAGTTAAGTAAAACAAACTAAAAAAATAACTCTGTAATTTTAATATTTACTTCAATATATATTTACTTTACTGCGATATTCTTGTTATACTGATCTATTACCTCCAAAATATAACCAATTGACAAGGAAGCAATGTAATTGAAATCATTAATAATCATTAAGCAATTGTATTCAATTGAGAATCGTAGGCACGCCTCAGCTGTTGACGTTAGATTAATCTGGCCAAAAAATTATCGGCATGCCATCTGCCAACTACTATTAGCTGTAACAATATAATATGAAGAATAGTACATTAATCAATATTATGTTCTTAAAAATAGCAACTTATTTATGTCATGAATATTGATAAAAATATTAATAAACTTTATCTGTGCATAAGATTCTGTTGAGAAATTGATTAAAATCATAAGGGTTAACTAAATAAATTTAACTAATAATAATTCAATTTATTTATTCAAAAATACATAGACCAAAAATCAGCATAGTATTTATAGTTATAATATATATTATAGTTCTATCTTTACAATATATGAACTGTAAATTACTACTATTAATTATAATATTCTTATTTGTAGGCTGTAATTTTTTTCTGAGTTTTATAGGTTCTGCCATAGCTTGAAATGCCATAACTTATAGAAGAATCCACTCTTCATACTCCATAGGACCTAAATCTGACCCTTAAGCTGTTCCTTTGGTAGTGACAATTAGTTCGTTATACGTATGTGCTATATACATGCCGCATTTTATTTATTTTCATGATAATTTTTAAGCAACTCAATGCAGGGCCTTCTATAAGATTTTGCTGAATTTTGTTATAGACTAAGTATTTTTCATTTATTTTCATGGATGCTCGTGCAAAATATATGTATGGCTAGTGCAAGAACTACATTACTAATGAATTCATTGAGCCTCTTTAATAAATAAGTGGGTTCAAAATGGTTTATTTATGTTTTTTTAACTTTATTTAAATGAAAGCTGATTAAGCATAAGGTAAAAGCGACACTAAGCAAGGTAAGGAGTTTGGTATTCGTGTATAATACAAGTAATTAATTTTGAATTTATTACAATTTTTATTTATTCTGGATATAAACAAATTAAATTTTATTTTGTTTATAACTCTATATACTTTTTTATACCAGGTTTACTGTTTTATTAAAAATAAAACATTTTCAAAACAACATTAAAAACATTTTCAAGTGTGAATGGATAAAATCTAAGTAATAAATAAGTTAATATTAATTAGTTTATTTTAGTTTTTAAAACAATAGGAAGAGACGCAGTTTCTTTGGATTTATGTAAATACATGATATACGACATGTTTATATTACTAGAAAAAGTAGTATTGGTTAAACAAAATTGTTAAACATATTTCTCCGAATCAGTACTTTATTTAGTAAATTTAAATAAAAATAAACTTAAATTAAAATAACGCTACTACGTTTTTCTCACAGAACAGGTTAAAAAATATTTAATATATAGATGATATACGACGTTTTCAGTCCGTTAGAGTGTGATTTAAACATTTAATTAAAGCTTTCCGTCGTTCTACTGCGAACTGGAATGACTTCGACGAAGTGGAGCAAGCAAAGTGTAAACAAGATATTAAATCGGTTCTTAGTAAACTGGGTGATTGTATTAGTTGTTTAATGCTTCGTTATTTATTTTAATCATTAGTTTGTTTTATATTGTAAGCTAAGTTTAATCTATCTATTAGTCAAACTATTATTTGATTTTTGGATAAGTGATATATAAATTTAGATATAGAAAGTCTGAATAATCTTATGAATTTTAAATATCAATTAAAAAAATCCTTATTTGGGCAAGAGAAGATGGTTGGAATCTCTATAAAATTTTACGGTTTAAATGTCATATAAATATAAGATCTTCTGTAAGCACATTTTGAGACCTAAATATAATGGAATGCACAATGATATTTTTAAACATTAATTTCGATAGTGGCACCTTTTCAATGTTTATCTATACTGCAAAGTTAGAAACATTGATTAGGATCTTCGTAAGAAACCTAATAGATGTCGCCACCGTCCCGATAAAGACGATCACATAAAGAAAGCTTAATCCACCGAGGCGGACAGCGATACGGTGGCTCAGTTGGTAGAGCGACGGGACGGTTTCCCAGTAGTCGCGGGTTCGAATCCCTGCCCGTGTCGGTTTATTTTTCATTCTATATTTATATAAATTTAAATAAGCTTAACATGGCTATACATGTTTATAGATATTTTCAAACTTAATTTCGGTTTAATATTAACCTAGTAACTTAATTTCGGTTTATTAATATGCGAAAAGCAAGGCTCTGCCTTGTGCTTACATTTAATATTGTCTTGGCTGATTAATATCCTTACTTACTATATCACTTCTTTGTAATTTTTTTAAACACTACTTTTGATAGTTAACTCTGAAAAGGCATGACTAAGTGATGTCAATCTTTGCCTTTTGACTACGCACATTCTCATTCTATCACCTGGTGTTATTGCCACAAAAATATATGAGGAACAACTCCTTTCCTCAAACTTAGATTAAATTTTTCTCCTTGTTGTTTCGTTATACATAATATATTCAATATTATTAGCGGTATCTTCCTTAACCTGAAATAAATCGACAACCATAAAAATTTCGTAAAACCAAAAAAGAATACGGTTTTTATAGAAAGTTATACTGAACTTTTCTAAACTAGGTCAAGTTTTTTAAACTCAAATTTTCTTTATGTTCAATAGCTAATGCAACTTACTATAAATTTAAACTATTAAATTAAACTTTTTATAAATAAAGTATACTTACGTTAAATTGATCTTCACAACAATATAAACTCAATTTAAGACATATATTATCCCTTTTAATTACCATAGACCATTATTTTTGTATTTTCGCATCTCTTGGAATATTAAAAACACTTTGTCGGGTGTTTTTCTAATACTATTTTTGCACTCCGGTACTATACAATACTTGTAAGATGGTTTTTATCTTCTTCCATTACTTGTAAATCACTTAAAACTTAAAATATGTATGGAGTAAAGAAAAAGTTCATAGTAAACATTGACTGGACGTTCATTTGACGTCACGCAGGGCGCGCGCAAAATGAAGGTGTTTGAACGGCTCAAATTTACTCAATGTTTTAATTTTCGATTTGAAAAAAAACTAGAATCTTTTCAATCCAATTTATATTTTTTTCTACGATATAGAGAGGTAAATGATTAATTTACGTCAAAAAACAGAACCTGAATATTAACTTTTGTAATAAAAAAATATGAAATTATTAATATAAACTAATATGCTAATGAATAATATTTGTATACTATTTTTGTATAATATTTCGCCGATAATTTATAATTAATGTAAATAAAATGAATAACTAAATTAAAAAGTGTTAATCAAAAAACTCATGAATTATTGTCCCGTCACCTAGCTGTTTCGCTTTGTACAGATATGTTTATATAGCTTATGTAGTTATGTTTCCTTAAGGTATAAATAGATGGCGTTGTTACAAAACATTATGAGTATATTTGATCTCACATTTGTATTATTATTTTCATTTAAACTGTCTTATTTGCAAATTGATTCTAAAAGAACAAACTCCAATATCAAATAAATAATAAAGAACTACTAAGCAATTTAATATAGTACAAAAAGTAATAATGATAGGAATGAAAATATCTTGCTTGCTTTCTATAAGAGAGAGAGAGAGATAGCAAAACATGTCGTGCCAACTTTTGGTAAGAATTTTTACCGTCTAGCCCCCTTCCACAACGCGCGATAAGGAACTACGTTCCAAAAAAACTCCCCGATACAAAATACCTCGAAAAACTTAAAAAATAATATTATTATGTACTTATTTAAGTCGTTGAGTCAAGGATCCGTTGTAAGTAACTTGACTATGGTGTCTATTTTACGTTGCCGTATTGAAGTTGCCGGAACTAATTAATAAGAACTTAGACTATTCGATTTGATATAGTTATTTCGTTATAAACCTTGTTGAATTACTTGCATTACGATTTCTTCTATAATTTAGCGGTCCCCCGACTCAACGACTTCAATAAGTATAAAACAATATTGTTATTATTCTTTTAGGGGTCATTTCGTTTTTTTTTTTATTTTCAACTATTTTTTTAGGCTTCTATGTATATTGTACTAAATAAACCTACGAATACAGTGATTTCCTTTTGTATAGGTTTTTACTCTCAATTACATAAGAACCTTTTACTAGCACCAAAAAGAGCTCTATATTTTGGAGACGAATGCCTTTATTTCTACTAGTTAAAGACCATCTCGATGGACCAGGCTTTTGATTAAAAAAAAATCGCATTCAAATCCGTTCATTCGTTTGCTTTGATAGATACACTGATACACAGATACACACGTTAAACTTATTACGCCCCTCGCTTTTTGGGTCCGGAGTTCAAAATATAAGAAAACATTTTGCTACAAGATACAACGTTTTTATTTATTTTTCTTAAAAGATATGTTTTGGATTAAATAAAACATACAATGTTTTATTTAAAAGTATGAAAAGGAATAAAATAAGGAGATTTATTTGAAAGCGTAGTCATCGTTTAATGATTTTGTAAAATACGGTAAAATTTCGTTAATACCAACAAAAAAAAAACATATTTCAGACACGGAAGCTTACTAATAAGCGTATTTGTGTCATGCGAGCAAGATCTTGATTTTAAGGGGCTGAATAAAAATTGACAGACTTAACTTTGATAAAACAAGTTAATCTACAAACACTTTAATTTATCCGTATTGTAATAAATTTATTGTATTTATGTCTTCTAGTATTAAAAAAGATGTTGCAATAACCTTGACTGTATTAAAGACTAGACTTGAGCTAAATTACTCATATGATTGTCGATGAATGCACGTCTTTAGAATGCGTGATTGATCTTAGAATACTTAGAATATAATAGCGTCTTTAGAATACTTGATTCCTTTCCTTCTTTCTGCAAATACAGGCTATATTACTAATTTTGATTAATGCTAGATTTAACTTTTTTCTATTTTATTTTTTCTGCGCTGGGCTTATGAATTAAGAGTATTTTAAGAGCCATTTGTTCATACAGTTTTACAAGACTATTTCAAACAGCATTTCATAATACAGAGCGGATTCATTTACTTTAATCTGAGCTGAAGCATCCCAAAGCAATTAAAGCTTATTTCAATATTACATGAAATCAAAATTCCAAAGCATAAGAAACGATGCTGACATAGTTTCCAAATGAGAGCTAGAACCCGAACAGGGATTATAATTATATTATATGAATCAACTTTGTTGTTTGTGATTAGTAATTTTATTATAAATTATGTAATTAATTAATAAAAACCATTTACTTTCTTAGGAGTCTATTGTTTATTGGTAACATTATGTACCTACATTGAAAATAACCCAGAACAATTACAAAAGTTACTTTTTTAAATATGAAATAGACAAAACCCCTAAGAAAATAATTTTGAGTCTGTTATTTTATTTTTTTTTTTGGAAATATGTTAATATATTTTTTAAATTATAATGCCTTACCCAAGAAACAAATTTAAGGATGCATTTTTACATTTTTAGTAAAAATGTACTCAAAAAAAATAATTTTCACTAATACAGCAAAACTATGTTTTTAATAAAATTTTAAGATAAACTTATTTTAATTTGTAATATATTTACTGTTTACGTAAGTACTTATCTTTATCTTGTGCATACACTTTCCTAACACTTTTTACTTTTACATTCCATTATTTTCTTAATCTTACTTATTTTAATATTCCATACTCTCCTTGAGATAAATGCAGGCTCTTTGCACTGAAATCTTATTTCCGTTTGATTTTCTCTATTATTGAAATGCTTATTGCTTATAAGAACAAAGTCTGCGAGGAATGTTTCAAAGAAAATTATATCACATATAAAAAAAACGGCTCTATGACACTTGAATTACATTTTAGATTTAATCAAAAGATCTAAAAGTTACATCTATTCGGTTGAACAATTGGTTTATGTACACTTTCATTCCAATGTGATAATAACTTAAAATCAGCATTTCGTAATAATACTTGCAACTAAATTATTACAAATCGACTGCATGGAATATTACAATACTTTTACAAAATCTGGTAGCACGGTAATGCTCCACCAAGTCGATTGCATAACAAACACTGCCGTACCATCTTATTGACACCGTGCCGTACTATTATAGTGCTCAGAATCAAAAACGGTATGTTCTGGGAATAAATTGTATTATATTGCGAATAACTAGTAATCTTCCCAATTTGTTTGTTGTTGTAGATTAATTTTATTTAATCAACCTACTGTAGTACCATAAGTTATTACTTGCTGTAGCATCGGGAGTCGGGATACTCTACTTTTAAAAATATGACAAAGGGGCTGATGGCTGGCTCTTGAATTTAAGGTTTACAAATGATCACTGATAGTGATTCAAAGTAAAAAAATAAAAAATAAACATTACAAAATGTTTTTGGTGGGATTAACATTTGCAGAACCATTCATTTTGTGTTTCATTGATCTCCTAAAATGTTATATTCGCAGTTACCTTTCAGGGGCCTAATAATTAAATGTACATTTCGGTGTAGTCTGAAATTTATTGTTTCTTATTCTTTCTTTCGAAGATCACTTTCGTTTAGCAACAGTCTTCTCCAATCGCCCATCATTCCACTTATTTGGTGATCTTCCTTTCTTTCTTTTATTTTATTTTGGGTAACAGCTCTAACAGCTCAATATCGTAGATGATTTTCGAGAGTTTTCTGCTCTACAACAATACACAGTATTCCTTGTGTTGTCATCCGCATAAAAACAAATGTTGGAAAATTGTTATTCTAGTCTATTGCTGTTTGTTTGTTTCGTGCCTACTGTTAAAAGAACAAAGAAATATACTGAGCTGTCAACTAACGGATGACAAATTCAAATTTCTTAAATCCCGGGGAGTATTTTGTTTTACTTTTAATATAAATCACTTACATTATACTCCAAACTATTCATTTTATAGTGAGTTACGTCCATCCACACACTCTGGCACCGTTATTAAATCTCTTTACTTGGAAGTAAAGTTGAAAACAAAAACATTGACAACATACAAAACCATTACTTTTATTTTACTTTACATATATACATAAAATAAGCATTCTGAAACTGATCTATTTATATCTAAGAGATTATTTGTACCCAGGTTTAACAATGGAAAGACTAATTGCAAAGTTTTTGTTATATAATTTTTATAATGATATATATGTACTACTAGTAAGTATTTGTGTGTAGTTATTAGTAAGTATGTTTATTATAACCATGCCACCTACCAGTATTTCATATTGATTTTTTTTTTAATTTTCCTAACCCTAAGGTCGTCTGGAAGAAATCGCCGTTGGGCGATAAGGCCGCTTTTTGTACTTTACAATGTATTTTCTTTAAATGTATTACTTCTTGTTTTTCTCGTGAATTGTGGTGAGCAATAAAGAGTATAAATAAAAAATATAAAAAATAGAATAAAGCAAGACGCTTTGAGTCGCAGATGTTGTGCGACACCGGTATTTAATATGCACTACTCTCCGCATATTACAGGCTATATTCGATTATATTGGCACACAACGAGATAGTTAAATTTAAAATTTAAATATAGTTCTTCTCGTATTTGATGCCAATTTATCAATAAAAATACCATAAATTTATATTCTTAATACAAAGTAAAGAGTAGAAATTGAACCAGAAACTTCAATAGAAGTTTGAGCAAAGCCAAATATAGGATCGCTTTGAGTTTCAGTTTGCATAACATAAATAGGAACTACAAATCAGAAATCTTGTCTTAGTAACTTTAAATTTTGATCAAATACAATTTACAATTACTAGAACATATACAATAAATATTAAAGCTGAATCTGAAAATAAATGTATTATAATATAAAAGAAAAGTGTTGTAGTGTGCATATTGTATTTATACATTAAGTAATGTGATGTGTTATATTTTTTTATCTTATCTTTTTAACTCAAGAAAATAAATATAATTAAAACCATACTCTATACATACATTCCTTTTGGAAGCAAAATAACTCGATTGATTGAAATTACTTTATAGTAACCTTACCATAAAGTAATATTTACATCTGTTAGGAGAACGTCGATCTGTCTTTTTCTGCTTTATTCCATTATTATCGGATGTTCTTGAAAATCTTTGTGATGAATAAGACAACAAGTGACCTCTTATTCTCCTTAAAGTGTTTTTATAATAATAATACGCCACTTATATGGCGAAAAAAGAACTGTCTTAAAGGCTACCCCCGCCGTGGACAAAAATTAAGTACTTATTTAATAAAAATCTCAGTTCTCATTCTTTTACGAATTTCATCGAATTTCATAATGATAAATAAAATACTTATTATGAATAGATGTTGGTAATTTTTGCTAATGATAAGTTTTCCCGTCTCCTGAAATTTATCTAATTATTTTCTTTAATGCATTTTTTTACTCTATTAGATTCGTCATTATTTTCAGTCTTAGCTATTTTTTTAAATCTTTGTGCAGTAACCACTGTCTTCCCGATAATGTATGAAATATACTAAAGTGGATTTATCATAAAAAATATCAAACTCAGAATATCGGACTCGGAAATCAAAACTGAGTCATTTTTAGACAGAAATAATAATTACAATTATTACGATTTCGATACGACAGAACCATCACCAATTACGCTGACCACATAAAATCCCAAAATGGTCTGGACAGGTTCACTGAATATTGTTATAATAACAATTTAAGCCTAAGTAAAAAAAAATATAAGTCTTTTATATTCACAAAGGAAAAAAATCATTAGTTATTTTCTGTACAGTTTATAATAATATCTTGTAGAAAGGGAATTGCATAAAAGACTTAGGAATACTGCTCGATTTGCATTTGAATTAACATATAGACAGTGTTTTAACAAATCATTTAAATATTTTGGTTTTGTAGTCCGTGTTAATGATCATTATAACTCTTCTAAAACCTTCTTAATATTATATAAATCTATAATATTAAGAAGGTTTTAGAAGTCCTTCACACTGACTACACAGTACCAATTTGGGACCAAATATAACAAAAATAAATAAACGCATTAGAAAATGTTCAGATATTTTTTACAGCTGAAATGTTGCTATTGACTATTTTAAGGAGCTTAAACCTCACTTCATCAGCTAATACCATTCTACAGTTACCCGACAGTAGTTGGCGATATTAACATCTGTTTGATTAAAAACGATCAGCAATGATATCGTCTTAAGTCTTTTAACAGTGGAGCAAATTTACATATCCCACCATCACTTGCTACTCACTTTCGGAATAGTAATCTTTCGCTCCTTTCATCCCATTTGCCATTTCTTAGCAAAAAGTAATAAAACACCTCGTCCACCAACAACTGAGTTTTTGTTCAAAATACAATGTCTTAAACGCTTTCTAATCTGGCTTTCGTCCTGATCATAACACAACTCACGATTATTACTTTAGTCAGTATAACAGATAATGTTCGAGAAAGCATGGATAATCGAACAGGTTACAGTACTGTCGCTACTCGATTTTAGTAATGAATTCAATGGTGCAGACTTTGATATTCTGCTAGCTCTTCTAAGTTTTCATAACAGGAGATATCCTGCGGTAACTGACTGGTTTTCCAGTTACTTGTATGGACGCCTGTAAAGAGTTACTGCAAGGAATTCGTATTCTAAGTGGTTCCAGGTCAACGCCGGTGTTCCGCAAGGAGGCGTGTTATTTTCGTTGCTATTTTCCATGTACAATGTACAACAATAAATTAAACCGTATCCTTTCTCTAAAATTTCTATGCAGACGATCTTTAGATTTATAACCATACTAGTGGAACAGAAATTTCAGTTGCGAACAGACGAATTTACTTAGATCTGAAGACCAGAGTTAGATGGTGTAAAGTTATGGTCTAAATATTAACCCATCCAGAATTCATTACTTATTATTGGTAGTACCAGACTATTAATAAATTGATCTTTTTCAATTGCAAAATGATGTTCTTTGGTGTAACAATGAGTAGTCAGTCAATGAGTAGTAGTAGTTACACTAAAGAACATCTTTTTTTTATTGCGTTACATGAACTTGCTTCTCGCTCTGAGGAAAACTTAACCATAAAAAATCTTCTTTTACTCCTTGTTCCTCTTTACACTAGTTCCTTCACTGCTCAAGCTACCCGTCTATTTAACTCTTTGCCCTTTTTCGCAAGTTTTGCGAAGTGTCAGAAAACTTTTAAAAAGAAAGTCAAGGAATTAAATCTCAACTCACATACTTAATCTTTTAATATTTTTTTTGTATATGTTACTTATATAAATTATGTAATTATATCTGTATCTATAATGTATTTAATATTTTATTTGTATGTATGTATAAAAAGGTTGCCTCGAAGAGACTGCGCTAGAGCTATAGCTATTTTACTTTTTTTTTTTTTAATTTTGTTTTTATTATTGTTTTTTATTTTGTATACATTAAAGAATATCATTTCGTTATAATCTTAGTATCTTAAAGTTTCTCTTTTGGTTGTATGTACATTTAAAATGTTGTAATGTATATTTAAATGTTTGGACAACCAAATGTTTAAAATGATAAATTGGTATTGTATTCAACATAATACATATTCTGTATATATTATATGAAATATATAAATAGTTCCAATGGGTAAAATCAGTTTGTTTTTTAGACATAATGCACGAGAACAACGAGGCAACTTACACAACAAAGCCTTTTGTCAGGCCATTGTTGTTGTGACGGCCCTGGTGTTTGCTCTGAGTGTTATTTTAGAGCAGTTTCAGATATTAAATTGGGTTCAAAAATGTTTATTGTAATATACTGCAAAAAAAAAACATAATATTACAATTACCTGAGGAATAGAAAACAATATGTATACACAACATGTTCATTTCAATTCATAGTTATTTATATACTATATTCGTAGTAGAGAATAACAAAAAATATTTTTTTTGGTTATTCTCTTTATTCGGATAAATAAAAAAATTGTTAATAATAAATAAAAAAATTGTCCAGCAACACTATGTTATTGGCCTTGGTTTATTATCGTTTTTCGACTACGCTCCGGATATATTATTTTAAATTAATTTGCCTATATGGTAAAAAAAATAAATGTTCTCTTATGCACAAAATGTGGAAAGGTTTGTAATTACAGAATTGGCTTTATTTAGGTTGTTTTTCTGAAAGTAAAAGATGTAAAAATAATGATGGAAATGTCATTATCGTCAATACAATTTTAAATTACGTATAAAAATAGATTCTAACTATTATTGCAAATGTCCATAAACTTAACTTCAGTGATCCTACAGTGATTACAATTTACAAGATTAACAAAAATGTATTATCAAGGTATCAAACAAATCTGAAACAAAATATTCATTCATGTTTTTCAAAACATACAATAACAAAATATTGTAGGAACGGAGTATCCTTTGAGGAACGGAACGCATTAAAAAATTACACTTACATGAAATTATTTACTTTGAGTATTCTTCAACTATTTTTATATATTTTGTGATTATAAGAGAAGAAAAAATAATATTTTGTATAAGTTTGATATTCACTCTGAACTGTGTATAATATTCCCTAAACATTGTTCTCTTCACTTTCACTACAAATTGTTTAATAGTCTCATTTATTGCATGTAAGGCTACGCAACTTATTGGATTTTCTTATATTCATGTGAGTTATATTGCAAGTAATTACTATTTTTTTACTCCTTAACTATAAATATTAGTATAAACCAATTATTTTATTCTTGTACCCTCAAAGCTTTTCTACGCTCTAGAGTAATAGTATTACTCTAAGACTACAAAGGCGGTTATCCATACTTCTAATAATGTATAGATATAATTACAGTAAATATGTAGTTAGATCATAAGTTCCATTTTTTAATCACTAATAACTTTTATATAAATAGATAATAGCATTACATAATATTTTTAGACTAATGTAATGCTATTTTTATTGTAAGCGATAAACTTTTAACATTGATTTGGTATTACTTAAAATACTAGAAAATAAAATCCAAACTCATTTTCTAACGTTCCGATTTCTCAAAGAAACCAAATTTCTACCACTATTAGTATTAAAATAACAATCGACATTCAGGTCATTAATATAATATCGTTTATTAATTGAAAGATTATGATTATATAAAAACATAGGTGTATATCTTTATTTCCAATATTGATAATTAATTGAGGAAAATAAAACACCGAAATAACTTTGGTAGGTACGGATGAACCGTCCTATTTGAAGGACAAAGTAAATAGTTCTGTTGTATTATGAATGCGCTATGGGAGTCCTACGTAGCTCGCTTACGGCTATGTACTCCTATCGCGCATCCATAATACCATGAACATAGAAACTCTCTGACCTCAGTGTCTGGAGCTTTACATAGACAACAGGCCCCTGTTATCTCTTCAGATACTTCTTATTTGAGGTCCAAAAGGTAATTAAAAGTGCACTGTTGCGGTTGTTGTTCTTCGTGATTAGCCTTATTTTTTGGAAAATAGTAAGTGTGGAGATGTAATATAGGAAAGATTTAACGCAAGTGCACCATCATGATTATTGCGTGAACAGTATGTTTTCTTTCTTCCCTTTTGAAGTACCTACCACATGGTACAAAATACAATTAGCTGAATATTTATATTTTGGGAGGAGGTAATTATATTACCGTTACCAAATAAACTTGCATGGAGTGCATGGAGTGAAACGGAGGGGAATATTATAACATTCCCCTCCGTTTCACTTCATGCAAGTTAAAAAGTTACAGATAAGTGTCACTTATTTTCAGCGTAGTTTAATAGTTATTTATTATCTTTATTATTTATATAACATGTTAAATCATAGTCCATGCCTAGCTGGGTACGCACGCCTAACAATTGCTTAGTACGTAGTTCTTAATGTCTTGGTTTCACTGTCTGTATAGATTAATTCGAAGTATTCAAATTTAATAAATTTGGAGCTCGGGATTCAACCAAATGTTTAAAAAACAATAAAGCACTCTTCAAAAAATAATTTTTAAGTGATATCATTGTATTTTTATATATATATAAAATATATGTAAAATTCTAAATGTGACAGTCGTTAAAAACAAATTGATTTTTATGTTAAAATTTAATTAATGCGGTTTAAATAAGGTTACGTTAAGTAAACCTCTTGATTAAAACTATTAGTATTTTAGCAGTCCTTGCCTCATTGTTTCAGATTATTTAGAGAAATTATACTAGTGTGAAGCATCTGCCTCGAACCAGCATATTCACAACTTTTGGGTATTTATATTTGGCGAATAAAAATAATATTTATATATTATAAAAAATAAATAAAGATAACGGTAACAAAAAACCATAATTTAAATAATATAAATAATTTTAACTATACATATACTGATAAGTGATTATGAACAATAAATGTTACAACAATGTAATAAGCTAACAAACTATAATTAATTTTATGTAAATATAAAATAAAAAAATAAACCGATACGGGCAGGGATTTGAACCCGCAACCTCTGGGAAACCGTCCCGTCGCTCTACCGATTGAGCTATCGTAGCTCTGAAAATTGGTTTAAACCATGTTAAGGTGCTGCGCTATAATTGAATTAACCCACTATAATACACCTATAAATGAAAATTGACCAATTTATCTTAGTCTTCCACTTTGATTCCGTTAATAAGTCACGCTTTCTCTCGATTAGATCTAATTCTGGGCTTGCATTTGAAACTTGTTGAAAGCTATTAATATATAAAACTTTTAAGAGCTAACGAGTCTTCGGGTCACCTGATGTTAAGTAATTACCTCCGCCCACCGATTATAGATATGAAAATTTGATATCTATAATTGATATTATCATTTAATCATAATATCAATTGTCCACAACTATAGCAAGTTAGATTGGTATCATTAAATTAAAAATGATTTAGAACCAACGACAAAATGTAGTTTTTCAAAAAGATAAAGTACACAGCTTTTCTTTGAATCGCAGTTTATAGTTAGAATTATAAATAATTACAACGGAAGCGCCATGTAGTCGAGCAAGAAAAGTATTTCTTCACTGACAATTATATTATTTTTGTGTCGGTGGCTGCATAAATATATAAATAACGAAAACAAAGTACACCCAGATTGAATACAACAATCTGTGGATCAAACAAAGCATAGTCCTGTGTGGGGTTGGAACCCAAAAGCTTTGATAAAATAGTTACGATATGGTTATAGTTAAAATTAAATACCTTTAGATAAGAGACTGAACATAATTACGCAATTATTTTTAGGTCAGGGCGTATTGAGTATTGTATTGATTAATATTTCACTTGTTAATATTAATTGATTTAAACATTAAAACCATCAATTACACAAATTAGTTACTACAGATAAATATATACAAGCATATTTTTATTAATATGTATTTTTTTATTGAATTATTTTTATACTGTAAGGTCGTGTATACATTTCGTAAATTAATTTATTGCAAAATAACAATAAACTTTCCAATTTTTATATAAATATAGAATGTAAAAAACCGATAAGGGCAGGGATTCGAACCCGCGACTACTGGGAAACCGTCCCGTCGCTCTACCAACTGAGCTACCGTATCGCTGTCCGTCTCGGTGAATTAAGCATTCTATATGTGATCGTCTTTATCGGGACGGTGGTGACATCTATTAGGTTTCTTTCGAAAATCCTAACCAATGCTTCTAACTTTGCAGTATAGATAAACACTGAAAAGATGCCACCACCGAAATCAATGTTTGAAAATATCTTAAAACATGTATAGCCATGTTATGCTTATTTAAATTTATATAATTCACCGAAACGGACAGCGATACGGTAGCTCAGTTGGTAGAGCGACGGGACGGTTTCCCAGTAGTCGCGGGTTCGAATCCCTGCCCGTATCGGTTTTTTACATTCTATATTTATATAAATTTAAATAAGCTTAACATGGCTATACATGTTTAAAGATATTTTCAAACATTGATTTCGGTAGTGGCATCTTTTCAATGTTTATCTATACTGCAAAGTTAGAAGCATTGGTTAGGATTTTCGAAAGAAACCTAATAGATGTCACCACCGTCCCGATAAAGACGATCACATATAGAATGCTTAATTCACCGAGACGGACAGCGATACGGTAGCTCAGTTGGTAGAGCGACGGGACGGTTTCCCAGTAGTCGCGGGTTCGAATCCCTGCCCGTATCGGTTTTTTACATTCTATATTTATATAAATTTAAATAAGCTTAACATGGCTATACATGTTTAAAGATATTTTCAAACAATAAACTTTCCAACCAATTCTTCTATATCATCAATAAACTCATGTTATGTTCTTGTTTTAGTGACAGACAAATAAATGTTTCATTACCTTCTGTTTTATTACTATAAGACATATTACCACTATTTATATTATTTTACACCAAAACTACATAAATTGATTTTTACAACAACTCAGCATATTTGTAATTCAAAGTTTGCGATGATAAAAAAGAAACACCGCATAAACAAATAAATTTTAATCAAACCAGTAACAAAAAGAAATTGATAGTAAAAACCTTTTATTTCATATAATTAAGTTATAAAGATGCATGAATAATTTCAAAAAGGGACTAACTGCGATGACATCACTAAAATCTATTACATACCATAGTTCGACCACTTAAACTAAGAAAGAAAGAAAAATACTTTAATTATTGCAACACAAGACTAACATATAACTATAGAAAAATTAAATACAAACAAGAAAAAATAAATAGTAACAACAAATATGTATGAATATTTGTATTTGTTCAAGAATGAACTCTTAGTTAATATCAAAGGCGTGAACTTTTACCCATGATTTCAGACTCTGAAAGCAAAGGATCAACAAATAGCTATGGCGCTATTTACAACACAAACATACTTTATACTTCTAATTATATGCAAATATGTATATAGTATATATATTAACAATTAACACGAAATATCATTACTTAACCAGATACAGACAAAAAATATGCAAACATATATTAGCATATTACTGGTAATAAAATAATAATAATGATGTTATACAATCTTAATTTACTCCGAAGTCTGGCACTCGCCATTAAGTCACAGGCTTCGCTCGTGAGAATGAGTGTTACTTTAAAAAATAATAGTAAATTTGCGATCTTCAGAAGAGCATTTTTTTATAAGTAGAGGTATTTTTTTTTCTATGTATATTTTTTAGTGATATTTTGATTTTTAATGATATCTAAGCCTATTCTAAAATTACATTATAGCAAAACGTTTGAGGCAAGATTTTATAATAATCCATGTTTTATTTAAAACTTTATAAAACTATGAACAACAGTAGAATTTTTTTAACAATAAATTCTTTGAAAAAAATCCTTGGGTTAATGCTAGTACACTAGATTATACGAACAAATTTTATTGTAAGCATAATATTTACTTGTAATCGTAAAGCTGTCAAGTAATTGTCAGTAAAAGTAACGAAAAATAAAAACATATCTGATATTAAGCCAAAATAATCATTTGCATGTAGCAAATGATTATCCAATTTTCGCGGTAATAAAACTAAAAAAATCACTATTCAGTCTCAGTCTCAGTTTAATTTTAAGTAACTTTTTAGGTTTTAAGGTACATTGCACTACTAAAGGTCTTTTATCTCTTGCAATACCAAGTTACTTATTACGGGAATAGAAAAAAGCATTAAGTATTATTAGCATTAAGTATATTGTATATTAAAACACATTTTATATTTAACGAATAGATAAAAAATCTTGAAGACCAAATTTGTGTTATGGATAAATGAAGATAGAAAGACTTATTTTCTAGTAAAACGTCATTTAGGAGGGGAAAAGCTCAGCAAATCTTTCTGAAATGTGTCTTACTCCAGAGATTCCTAAAGAGTTAAACATACAGGACAAATCCTAAAACGTTTTCTTTTATAAAACCGTGTTGAACTTAACGATTAAATATTTTACTGCTTATAATGATAAAAAGGAAATTAGTGTCCTTTATTGTCTAATATTACAATAAATATTATAAACTAAACAACCATAGTGAGTACTATTTAGAATAATATCTTTTCTGATATATTTAAATTAATCTATTTTACAATTTTTTTTACTTGTAAGTATATATTTACTTCTATCTTCTATTTGTTATTTTGCAAATATTAGCTGTAGAAATCCTTATTTATAATAAAAAAATAAATATAACTTTAACTCTTTAATTCATTGTATTGCTCAGAGGTTGCGGGTTCGCATCCCTAGCCGTCCGGGTTTATTTCTAATTCTTTATTTATACATACCTAACATACATACATGTTGACAGTTATTTTTAAAAACAAAACAGGCAATTTTACTAAGATCAAAAAGAAAATACATTCAAAGACGAAAACTGCCAAAAACCCAATATCTATAGATGTTGTTCTCCTTTATAAGTCTAACATTTTAAAAGTGTAATATTTTTGGCAATATAGCTTTACATGTAAAAATAGGCACTTGCCATGGCAATACTTTAGTATATTTCCGATCCTTTTTATGATCACATAAAATACATCCTCATCTCTTAAGGCTATTTGTTTCGGAATCATTCTCATGTTTAATTTCCTGGTCTTCATCTCGATATTCTTTAAAAAAAAAAATCATTCCTATTCTTGTTCTAACAAAAATTTGAAAGTCCAGTGATATTACTATTGCAGCTTATCATTTGCGCAAATATATATTCTTATTATATACAGATTTATTATAACAAAAACTACCAGTTTAAAGTTTCATCAAACTCAGGCATGTTACGAGGCGAAAAAAGTAAAAACAACACCAGGCCGCTACAAAAGTGTTTTAGTAGAAAAGCCTTAATCAGAAAATAAAAAAAAATAGGTATTTTCATTTTTAATAATATAAACTTTAATAAATATTAAATACTTCTTATAAAAAATAAACTCCTATTGTATCAAACATAAAAATGTACGTAACGTTATGAAATAAAAAACAATAACTGTGCAAACTCACTAACATAGATTTTAAGATATTTTTTCTAACAGACTCCTTTTTAAGCATGTTATCAAATTAAAATATATAATCTGACAAATACACTCTAAATGTGAAAAGTGCACGAACAAAGTGTCCGTGGACAAAATGTATAATTAAAAAAAAAAGTACTAAACTAAAAGTACTAATACTCTACTAAGATGTATTCTATTTAGATGTACTATCAAAATTTAATATCAATACGTACTATCAATATATACTATCAATATATACAATCAATATATACTATCAATATGTACTATCAATATGTACTATCAATATTTATTATCAATATTTACTATCAATTTGTACTATCAAAATTTACTATTCATTTGCACCATCAATATTAACTATCAATATGTACTATAAATATTTACTATCAAAATTTACTATCAATACATACCATCAATATGTACTATCAATATGTACTATCAATGTTTACTATCAATATTAACTATCAATATTTACTATCAATACTTACTATCAATATTAACTATCACTATTTACTATCAATATGTACTATCAATATTAACTATCAATTTTAACTATCAATATATATATATATTTTTTTTTATATAATCTAGGGCAATGCTTGACTACATTCCACCTGATGGTAAGTGGAATGTAGTCTAAGGTGGTAAGGCGCATTACCCTAGCAGCCTATTCACTCTTCTCTTGAATTTAACCACATTGTATTCTTTCGGAAATACCGACGCAGGCAAGCTGTTCCAATCCTTTGCTGTACGCAGTAAAAAAGACGAAGCAAAGCGTTTCGTTCGGACAGGTGGAATGTCCACAACAAAAGGATGGATTCCTGCCGTGCGTCGGAAAGTCCGATGATGGAAGGGGGCCGGGGGAATTAGATCGTGTAATTCCTGCGCACACTCACCAAAATGTATCCTATAGAATACTGAGAGGCTAGCAATTCTACGCCTGTGTTCAAGGCTTTGGAGGTCGGCTTCGACCAACTCGGGATCTCCTATGAGCCTCATTGCTCGCCTCTCAATTGAGTCCAGAACCGCAAGATGAGACTTTGCGGCACCAGCAAATATATGGCCACAGTACTCTACACACGACCGGATCTGTGCTTTGTATAAAACAAGAAGCTGTCCCGGTGTAAAGTACTGCCGAACCTTCGCAAGAACGGCAAGCTTTGCTGCTGCTGCTCTTGCTCTGGACTCAATGAATCGACCAAAGTTGAGGTTCGAGGAAATCTCTAAGCCTAACAACTGAAGCCGGTCACTGTATTCCAAGGATACATTCTGGAAAGTAGGAGCCAAGGTGAAAGGGCTCTTTTTGGCGGTGAACAGACACGTCTGCGTTTTGGTGGCGTTGAATTTGACAAGATTGGCATTGCTCCATGCGGAGACTGCCTGAAGTTTGTCATTCAAACGCTGCACCATGGCTTCTCTTATATGTACTATCAATATATACTACCAATACTAACTATCAATATTAACTATCAAAATTTACTATCAATATTAACTGTCAATATGTACTATCAATATGTTCTATCAATATTAACTTTCAATACTTACTATCAATCAAATAAAAACTATCAAAATTTACTATAAATTTAAACTATCAATATGTACTATCAATACTTACTATCAAAATTTACTATCCATTTGCACCATCAATATTAACTATCAATATGTACTATCAATTTGTACTATCAAAATTTACTATCAATATATTCCATCAAAATTTTCTATCAATATGTACTATCAATATGTACTATCAATATGGACTATCAATGTTTACTATCAATATTAACTATCAATATTTACTATCAATACTTACTATCAATATTAACTATCACTATTTACTATCAATATGTACTATCAATATTAACTATCAATTTTAACTATCAATATGTACTATCAATATATACTACCAATACTTACTATCAATATTAACTATCAAAATTTACTATCAATATTAACTATCAATATGTACTATCAATATGTTCTATCAATATTAACTTTCAATACTTACTATCAATATTAACTATCAATTTTAACTATCAATATGTACTATCAATATATACAATCAATACTTACTATCAATATAAACTATCAAAATTTACTATCAATTTAAACTATCAATATGTATTATCAATACGTACTATCAAAATTTACTATCCATTTGCACCATCAATATTAACTATCAATATGTACTATCAATATTTACTATCGATATTAACTATTAATATTAACTATCAAAATTTACAATTAATACATTCTATCAATATTTACTATCAATATTAATTATCAAAATTTACAATTAATACGTACTATCAATATTTACTATCAATATGAACTATCAAAATTTACAATTAATACGTTCTCTCAATATTAACTATCAAAATTTACTATCAATATTTACTATCAATTTGTACTATCAATATATACTATCAATACTTACTATCAATATTAACTATCAAAATTTACTATCAATATTAACTTTCAATATGTTCTATCAATATTAACTTTCAATACTTACTATCAATATAAACTATCAATGTTTACTATCAATATTACCTATCAATATTTACTATCAATATTAACTATCAATATTAACTTTCAAAATTTACAATTAATACGTACTATCAATATTAACTATCAATTTTAACTATCAATATGTACTATCAATATATACTATCAATACTTACTATCAATATTAACTATCAAAATTTACTATCAATATTAACTATCAATATGTACTATCAATATGTTCTATCAATATTAACTTTCATTACTTACTATCAATATGTACTATCAATATGTACTATCAATATATACAATCAATACTTACTATCAATATTAACTATCAAAATTTACTATCAATTTAAACTATCAATATTTATTATCAATACGTACTATCAAAATTTACTATCCATTTGCACCATCAATATTAACTTTCAATATTTCAAGAACTGGCGACAAAATTTCGTCCAGTGTTAGACAGGGTTGCACCCGACCTGTTAAGTGGGTAGCTGTAAAGCTAAAGGGATTGGATGAGTATTCGCCGAGATACATTTTGTCTCATCACTAACTATTCTGGCGAGCCTCTCCTTGTGTTGCAAAAGCGTTGGTGGTCCCAGAGAGAATACTTGTTGGGTGGAGATTGGCACGGGTCGAGTTACTTGTGGAGCGCCCTTTACGGTACTTCGAATTCCAGGAGCTAGAGAATATGCGCGCCAATTGCCCTTCCGAAGTAGACCTCTGCACTGCCTGTTACCAGTGTGGCATGGCGAGACAATCGCGTTTCAGCTGCAGGGGAATATTGCTGGTCCAGCTGCGCTTGAGCCTAGAGCGCAGGCAACCGACAATCGAGGCGATAGCGCTGTGGTGGATGACTTCGGAGGTCAGACTTACCGTACAAGTGTTTTTCTGCCAGAGTAAACCTTGACCACAGGAATAGCAGCTCAACCGTTATAACCGGAAAGGTTGGCGAGGTCGAGATGCTATAAACATAAGTAATTAGGGCAGAAGGAGGCGAGGGCAGTATGTATCATGTTGAAGGTTAACCACTCTGTTAAAATAATGGCGTATAAGTCATAAGCGTTTAAAGTTAAATTATCGTATTTGACAACATATAATACTAAAGAATTAAAGAGTCTTTTCTACTAATCGATACGAACAGGGATTCGAACCGATGTTTTCTGGTAAACCCCTTCGTCGCTTAATTGAGTTAAAAAAGCCGTTAAGTAAACACTTAAAGCTACTAATTTAACAAATTAATATTACTATTTTTTTAAGTCTTCCCATAAAATTTCAACAATCCTCCTATAAAACTAATTCACAAATACTGCGATTTCAACACGATGAGCGCCAGAAGTACAAACTCTTGACTTACTGCCCTAAGCAGTATCAATCTCTTGTCGTGATAAGCAATGTCGTGAAGGTTTTGAGAATATAGAAGTCATTTTGACCATTCAGAAGTTTCGTGAACGAAACAGCATACCTTCAACTAAACACTTCAAACTGCTTTATTCGGATTTATTATAAGAATACTTATAATAAAGTTTTAAGTGTTTACTTAAGTTGGATTTTTTTATTATTTACATCATTAATATCTTCAGGACTCTGTGGATCTAACATGTCTCCCCATAACTCTTAACGTCTTTTATTATTCTCGATAATTTAGATTTAAGTAACCCGACATATACACATTATATATAAACACTAGCGGACCCAACAGACGTTGTCTTGTACACGTCTTGTCTTGTCTTTTATTTAAAAAATTCAAATTAAAAAAATATAAATATTAAAAAGTTATCACAATATCTAACGTCATTACATGTACATTTATCATAATTCAACCAATCGATACCGTATGAATATGTAAATAAAGATTTTTTGTTTGAATAAATTAATTTGTTCCAATATTTTTTTTTTAATTTCACTTTTTACGTAGCGAAGCACGTATCGGGCCGCTAGTACTAAAATATTTTTCTTATTTCTATCGCAACGCCAACTGTCACGGCAGACTATAATTAAAATATAATATTATTTAATACTTGACATTGCCATGGTAACGCAGTCCGTCGGAACCAACGTGAAACATTCCAAAATCACCACCTACTTACACATTAAAAATTAATCTAAAACCATTTTCAGTGGACCAAATTGTGAATCTAAACAATTCTCAAGTCCCCTTGAACACACACAAAGAATTTCATAAAAATCGGTCCAGTCGTTTAGGAGGAGTTCAGTGACATACACACGCACACAAGAAATATATATAATAAGATTAAATTCCAGAATCACTTCCCACCCTAGTCATCACTACCTTCGTTCGTTTAGTTAAAATCAACAATTATATCTTTATGTAAGCTTACAAAAATCATTTTATAATTTTCAATTTGAAAATGGTCTCAAGTTTGAGGTTAGTGCTGATGTTAATTATAATTTATGTTGAAACTACGAAAGTTTAAGAGGTGCGAGAGAGAAATAAATAAGTTACTGTCTATAAGTTTATGATTTATTGCATAAGTACCAACTTGGTGGTATTGGCTTTCAAAACATTACAATAGTACCAAAAGTAAATCTAGGTATATTAATATTTAAAATTGCAGTTTTGCAATGTTAACACTCGAGATTGCCTCATACGTGATTTGATCTCATTTGTGTAATTTAAGTAATATTACTTAAATTATGTACTTTTGAGGCATTAAATTACATACTTTTGAAGCAACTTTGATATTTTCAATTGGAATAGGGTATAATTAAATAGAAAAACAGAATTTATTTTAACTTTAAGTGGCAGGTTTTTTAGTCATTGTTACCTTAATAAACATAATTATGTTATTAGTATTTTAACACAGTATATTATTTTAAATTATTGTACATGTGTTTACCTAATATTAAAATATGTTTACCTAATATAAAAATATGTTTACCTAATATAAATAATAAGAAAAAACAATTTTAATACTGCGTTTTTTGTATAATAATAAATCAGAAAATAATATCATTACTTCGTTTCTATGAAACATTATTAGATTCTTGGTTTTCTCGATAAACTTATGCAATAACTTAAATTTAAGATCAACAACTAAAAACTGAAACTGCATAGTAATATTAATTTCCTGTACAATAGCGCGTTATGGGTTTCGTATAAGTGGTTATGCGATATTAATTTTAATTGGACAGTGTAAAATATAAATAAAATTTGTTTATCAAATTCGAAGTTACAAGTTCTTAATATATTTAGTTGTACTTGTCATAAGTTATTTTTTCATTCTTTAATAAGCATAACAACATTAATTATTTTGCATTTTAATTTGTTTAAGCATAATAATAATAATAATAAATACTCCTTGGTAATTGCCACGAGTTGTCACGTTTTTAATTGTCAATTTTTGGAAAAAAATATTTAATAACAAAAATCAAGTTTTTACAATATTAAAATTAATAATTCACTAATGCAACATGAAAAATAAAAAGAAAAAACCAATACAAACAAAAATGTTACAAAAACGAACAACCAAAAATAAGTAAAAATAAGAGAACTGGGACAATTGGCACTCGATGATAAGATGATAACCAGGAGTAAAAACGTCAACGCACGCCAACCACCGCAGCCCGTCGCACCGAGCAGCTCCACGACATCAGAGGAGGAGTACGCAACTCCTCCTGAGGAAATCGCGTCGAGCAGTGACGACGAGCTGCCGCCTCCAGCGCCGCGCCGAGCACCAGCGCCGCGCCGTGGGAGGCCACCGCTGCCGCGCTTGGGGCCTACTGGGGCATCCGCCCCGCGTTCGGCCCCCGCCGTCGGTGGTGCAGTGCGCCGCATGAAATGGACGCAAAATATGAACGAAAATGTCATGCGAGCGTACTATAGGGCGACAGAGGGTGGCACTAACCTCACTGCGTGGCGAACCCGTTTGCTGTCTTTGTTTCAGGCCCTTGAACCAGAGTTGACCGTTTCGGCCCAACGACTATCGGATCAGGTGCGGTTTATTCAACGTAATCGTGCGTTGGATGACTCCGCACTTGACCGGCTTCGCTCCGAGGTGACAGTCTCTGCATCCACCACCGAAAGCATCCATTCGCGAGCCCAGTTATCGTCTGCTCCTTCGGTGGCAGGGTTAGTGGTTGGAGATGCTGATGTGGGGGGCGTTGAGATTACAACCGTAAGTACCCAAGATAATGAGCAATTAAGGAGGACTTTGGAGGATGCGATTTTGGAATTTAAAGACATACCAGCCCGCGACAGGCCACGGTTACCCCGTTTTCCCACGCATAGACGTAATATGTCGCTAGTAATGGCTCTAGACTGCATGCTAGACTCTTATCTTCGTTCTAGCAATAGTCTCACTGATACCCATTCAATTCTTTATTGTGCAGCTGTTGCAGCGTGCCGCTCCGCCCGTGTCAGATTTCCTGAGCCTGATAGGGTGGTGCGGTCCACTGAGGACACACCCGCATGGCAGATGAGGATTGAACGGCGTATCAGCGCAGCTAGGGTCATTATTGGCAAGTTAATCTGCTTCAGATCGGGAAACATCCGGCCGAGAGTCATGCGTTATGTTACACAGGCCTTTGCCGGTACTGGCATTAGACCTCAGGATTACATGGCCTATGTAACAGAACGTATAGACTACCTGAAGCAGAAAGTTTGTGCGTGGGCAAATCGTATCCGTCGTTATAAACAACGTGTAAATAGGTATAAGCAGAATCGCATATTCCAAAGTGACCAAAGAAAGGTTTATAGAAGCTGGGAGGAATCTGCTACGAGTGTGATTGATGGGCAGTTACCAAATATGGAAGAAATGTTCACATTTTGGAAAAATATTTGGTCGGTGCCTATTAACCACAACGATGGTGGCTGGATGCGTGTTGTTGAGCGCGCGTGTGAACACCTGCAGCCAATGGGGACTATATTTATAAGCCCAGACAATGTCAGGGATGCGATCCGTTCGACCCATAACTGGAAAAGTCCTGGGCCGGACGGATTACATAACTTTTGGCTCAAATGGCTGCGGTCTTCACACGAACGTTTGGCTGGGCAATTCCAGGAAGCCATCGTGTCCGGATCCCTACCATCTTTTATGACGACAGGAATCACCTTTCTGCTCCACAAGTCTGGGAGTATCACGGATCCAAAGAATTTTCGACCTATCACGTGCTTACCAACAATTTATAAGCTTCTTACATCCATTTTGACTTCAAAATTAAACACACATTTGTATGCAAACAGCATTTTAGATCCCGCTCAAAATGGATGTAAGATTGGGTCTCGTGGTACTAAGGAGCTCCTCCTTATTGACATGGCCATTAATGAAAAGGTTCGCCGAGGTAAGAAGGGTCTCTCCGCCGCCTGGATTGATTATAAAAAGGCCTATGATTCGGTGCCTCATACATGGTTGAGAAAAGTACTAGAAGTGTATAAGATTGACACAGATCTATGCGCTTTTCTTGATTCATGTATGAGGCAATGGACAACGGTCCTTTGTCTTCCAGGGGGCGGAGGAAGTCTTCTTACTTCCGAACCTGTAAGGATTGAGCGAGGTATTTTCCAGGGTGATAGCTTGAGTCCTTTGTGGTTTTGCCTGGCTTTGAACCCCTTAAGCACGTTGCTTAGGGATTCAAAACTGGGATTTCGCTTTCGCAGAGGGGGTGAGATCATTTCACATCTTTTGTACATGGACGATCTCAAATTATTTGCACCAAATAAAGCAGATCTGGTATCATTACTAAGCGTTACGCAAACGTTTAGTAATGACATTAGGATGGAGTTTGGTGTAGATAAATGCGCGGTTGCACATGTGCAGAATGGCCGAGTTGTAAATAGCGAATATTTACAACTCTCGGAGACATTGTCCCTCAGATCCCTCTCTGAAACCGAATCCTACAAATACCTTGGTATGTCGGAATGCTTAGGCATACTAAGTGGGGACATTAAACAGCTAGTGAAGGAACGCTTCTTTAACCGCTTGACAAAAGTCCTAAAAAGTCTTTTGTCAGGAGGTAACAAAGTGCGTGCATTCAACAGTTGGGTAATGCCCCTGCTCATGTATACTTTCGGCATATTAAGGTGGACTCAGACCGAATTAGATGCCCTGGACCGAAAGGCCCGAAAACTATTGACAATGTATCGCATGCATCATCCGCGCTCATCAGTGATGAGATTGTATATTCCACGGAAGTGTGGGGGTCGCGGCTTCCTTAATGCCAAAAACTTACACAACCGTGAGGTATGCAATCTTAGAGAATATTTCCTTCATGCTGAGTGTGGAATGCATCGGGACATTGTTGCAGTAGATAAAGGCCTCACACCGCTCTCCTTAGCCAAAGACAACTGGCATAAACCGGTAGTACTTAGCACTGACGACCGTATAAATATATGGAAGAGTAAGGAGCTTCATGGACGGTTCTACCAGGCACTCTATGGGCCTGATGTAGACCTTCTGGCGTCCGTGGCTTGGCTACGATTCGGTGATCTCTTTGGAGAAACCGAAGGTTTTGCTTGTGCAATTGCTGACGAAGTTGTCAAGACGAACAACTATCGGAAATACATAATAAAGGATGGCACTGTTGATATATGTCGTGCATGCCACCAACCTGGGGAATCCATCAGACATGTTATTTCCGGTTGTTGTCGTCTTGCCAATGGAGAGTATTTGCACAGGCACAACCAAGTAGCCAAGATTATCCACCAAGAACTTGCTCTTCAATACGGTCTGGTACCTTTTGAAGTGCCATATTATAAGTACTCACCGGAGCCAGTTTTGGAAAATGGTCATGCTAAGCTCTATTGGGACCGATCTATCATAACGGACAGGACTATTGTAGCCAATAAGCCTGATATCGTGCTGGTAGATCGGTTAGAGCGCCGGGCATTTCTTGTTGATATCAGTGTCCCGTGTGACGCTAATCTTGTGAAAGCTGAGAAGGACAAACTGTCAAAATACTTGGACTTAGCTCACGAGATTACCGACATGTGGGATGTTGACTCAACAATAATTGTCCCGATGGTAGTTTCCGTCAATGGTCTTATAGCGAAAAGTCTCGATTACCATCTCAAGAGGCTCTCACTAAAAAACTGGATCAAGGGTCGGATGCAAAGAGCAGCAGTTTTGGGTACGGCACGCATTGTGAGGAAGTTTCTTTCGCTGTCGCCCTAACCACCGACGGACTGGTTGTGAGGCCCACGTCGGCGGGATACTGTTTTTTATATTTATATTTATAATGTTGTTTTTTTTTTAATGTTATATGTATAAATGTAAATAATAAGATTAATATGAAATAAATGATAATAATAATAATATAAGCCTTTATTATTCCAGAACTTAGAATATTAATTTAACAGAGTAAGTAGTTTAAAAAGAGTTATAAAATATCCCTAAGTTCGGTGTGCCTTTTGGCATAGGCCTCCTCCAATTCCTTCCAGTGCACCCTATCTCTGGCCACTCTCGACCAGAGTGGTCCGGCTGTCAGCTTTAAGTCATCTTCCCATCTCTTGACTTGACGACCCCTGTTTCTTTTGCCATCTCTTGGGTGCCAAACAGTAACCTGCTTACTCCACTTGTCAATCGGGTGACGCAACATGTGTCCAGTCCATCTCCATTTTTGCTTGTCTATTTGAGCTACTATGTCTGTGTGTTTAGTTTTTACTCTAATGTCCGTGTTCCTGATTCTATCCCTTCTCTTTATACCTAACATGCTTCTTTCCATTGCACGTTGACATCTTGCAAGTTTTTCCCTGTGTTGTAGATTTACTGACCAAGTTTCACATCCATACGTAAGGACTGGCAGAATGCACACATCAAATGTTTTCTTTTTTATATTGTTCCCTTGTTCCTTGCTTTTCATTATTTCCTTTAGTGACCAGTACTTTTTCCATCCTTGAGCTACTCGTTTGTTTATTTCTTTTGACATTTGGTCAGAAGTTGATATTATTTGGCCTAGGTAAACATATTCTTTAACATATTCAATCTTACTGCCATCCACTACTATGTCAACTTCTTTGGAGTTTGTCATTAATTTTGTTTTATTTGCGTTCATATTTAATCCAGCCTCTCTACTTTTGGTAGCTAGTCTTTGCATCATTTCTTCTATTGCAGCTGGATTTTCTTCTAAAAGTACTAGGTCATCAGCAAATCTCAGGTGGTTAAGTCTAGCTCCATTTATGTTTAAACCTAAGTGATCCCAGTCTAACTGTCTGAAAATGTATTCAAGGACGGCAGTAAACAATTTTGGAGAAAGAGGATCACCCTGACGGACGCCCTTATTGATTGGAAATGAATCACCTTTATATACTAGATTTGTAAATATGCTTTAATAATACAATGTAAGTGTTCTGGACCCCCTGCTGCTTAAGGCTTCGCCATATGTGTTCATGTCTCAGACTATCGAATGCTTTAGAATAGTCAATAAAGGCCAGATAAATGGGTTTATTGAATTCGTTTGATTTCTGTATAAGCTGTTTTATTGTGTGAATGTGATCTATTGTACTAAAGTGTTTCCTGAACCCTGCCTGCTCAATGGGTTGGTTTTCGTCTAGCGTTGGTGTTATTCTTTCCAGAATCACTTTAGCAAATACTTTGTATATGTTTGATATTAGTGAAATTGGCCTATAGTTCCCTATTTCGTCTTTAGGCCCTTTTTTATGCAGCAGTATTATGTGACACTCTGTCCATTCTTTTGGGATTCGACTGGTTTGTAAGATCTCATTAAATATTTTTGTCAATACCGGACCGATTTCATTTATGGTTCCTCTTAGAATTTCGTTAGGAATATCGTCTGGCCCTGGCGTTTTATCTAATTTTTGGGACTTTATTGCTCTTGTTACTTCAGAGACTAAGATGTCTGGCACCTCGGTAACTACCGTTTCCTTAGCTACGTATACTTCCGTGATTGGTGGTAATGCTGAGTCAAATTTCTCTGAGTACAAAAGGCGATAATAGTCTGTAGCTAGTCTTTGGATTGTGTGACGATTTGTAATAACGCATTCGTGTTTTTTTAGCTTTGGTATCCATTCTTTACCACGTTCGCTTAAAAGTTTTAGAGCCTTCTTTGTGCCTCCTGTTCTACTGATATGCTCTTCCAACACCTTTTTTCTTTTATTTTTACGGTCATTTCTCATATTCACCCTAATTTCTTTACTAAGTTTTGTTATTTTTTCGCGTGTGTCTTTTCCCTTTTGAGTTAGTAGTAGTTTTTTTCGTTCTTCGATTAAATCCCGTGATCTTTGACTTAAATAACTTTCTTTATTTCTAGGTTTGGTAATAATCATGTTTTTCAATTTGTTCTGTAGTTTCGTGTATTTTATTTCGATCTGAATTTTGGAGTTTAAAATTTCGTTAAACGATTCTGTTGTGCGGGGTTCTATAGTGGCATGACCGGTGCTGTATTCTGAGGTTAAATTAATTTTATGGTTCTTTGATATTAGCTTTGTTCGAGCTGTTTTATTTTGGTTATGTTTCAAGCACCCTCGTACCATGCGGTGATCAGTGTTAAAGTTGAGGTTTTTAATTATGTTGGTATCTATGAATGCGCTTACATTATTAGTTAAAATATAGTCGATTTCTGTTTTGTGTTTTCCGTCTGGGGATGACCAAGTCCATTTATTACTTGTCTTTTTACGGTAGACTGAGTTCATTACTGTAAGGTTGTTTTCTAGCATAAACTCCGTTAATTTTTTACTATTATGACTTCTCTTCCCATATCCGTATTTTCCTATTATATAGTCTTCCCCGCTTTCTCTTTTGCCAATCTGTGCGTTAAAATCTCCCATAATTACTAGGTTGTTTTTGTGATAAGGTTTTATCGCTTCTGAAATACTCTCGTAGAAGGATACCGTATCTGTTTGTGTCGCTTGTTCTGTCGGGGCATAAACTTGAAGAATAGTCCATTTCTTCTCATAACCTGTGAAATCCATATGGATTACAGCAATCCTGTCTGATATACCTTCAAAGCCCATGACATTCTTCTTCAATTTAGACTTAACCAGGAAACCAACTCCTTTATGTCCAGTCGATTCACCTTTGTGATACATAATATAATTGTTTTTTTCTTCTATACCTTCTCCTGCTCTTCTCATTTCACTTATCCCTAGGATGTCCCACTTAATATTGGAGGTTGCTATTTCTAGTTCTTTTAAACTTTCTCCTGTCCTTAGTGTGCGAGTATTTAGGGTGCAGACATATATGTATTCGGTTCTCTTTTTGTTTAGTTTAGTCCTAGTTAATGATTTGATTTTATGATCATTCGTTGTATTAAGATATAAATTTGGTTTTGTATTGGATGGAGGGTTTTTGTCTTCTTTCCCCACGGTGACAAGCCGGCTTGGGGTGCAATTTTTTAAAGTTGAGTTAAATAGTGTAGGTTTTAAAATTTTTCGGTATCTGTTGTCGTTTGTTAGTTTTTTGAAGGATTTGACAGTGACACTGACCGTCCACGCTCTACATAGTTAAATATGTTTGGTTCTATAATATCCTTTGTTGCTTTTGTAGTGAAGGCGTTATTCGGTTTTTCTTGGGGATTGCTAGCGTTAATTTTTTTTTGTGATGGTGTATTCGGCGAACCTGAATTTTCTCTTTTCCTTTTTTCTCTGTCGTTAACGTATGGTTTTTTTATTATTAATTTATCGTACTTTATGAATGCTATGTTTCCTTTCTTTTTTTCCTCATTAACCTGCAATTGCAGTTGTTTACGCTTTTCTACTATTTCCTTAGGATAATCCTCTTTGATATTAATGCCTTCCGGTAAGTTAGGTCTATTTCGCAAAATCATATGTTTTTTCCACTGAGTTGTGAGGCGGACAACAACAGGGCGAATTTTATCTTTAGTTCTTTGACCAATTCTAAAGATGCTGTTAATTTCAGAGACATCAAAATGCACTCCAGCTTCTGTAATGATGTCTTTTATATTATCTACCAACTCTGCTTCTGTTTTTGTTTCTCCTTCTCTAATGCCGAAAAAAACAAGGTTGTTTTTGCGTTTATCCTTGTCCACGGTTTTTAGTTTCATTTCTAGTTCGTTGATTTTATTATTAGTTGGTCATTTTTGGCGGTGATAAGTTTTAGTTTTTCGTCCAATGCTGCCATGACATTTTGCGTTACTGATGTTGTTATTAGTTTGGTCTGAAGATCGAGCTTTTCATTTAATTTTTCCAATAATATTTCCATTCCTTTATTCATGCTCGCAAATTGCCGTTTATTGTATTGGTAACACAACTTTTGTTCTGGTCACTGCTGCAAAGTAGTTTCCTGTTTCTTTTTTTTTTTTTTTTTTTATATTGCAATATTGCATTTAACAGTGACACTTGATTATTATGTTGGTAAACTCTATAGTCTCTGAACTCAGCTGATGACAAATGACACAATGACAACTGACATTTTTTTAGGTTATAATTTCAGATGTTATTTGTGTTTTCTCTCCTTGTCCTATTGTTTTTCTTTTAATTTTTTTAATGAACACGATTTTTATTCTTTGTTCTGTTAACACGTTTATGTAAAAAAGCTTATTTGACACTTTTTTCACTGTTTAACTACACTTTTCGCGGAGCACTCTAACGTACGTATTGACAGTTCGGATACCGGATGTCAAGATCCTGTTTAAGCATAACAACATTAATTATTTTGACGTTTACTTTGATAATAATAATAATAATAATATCAGGACAAATTACACACATTGATCTAACCCCTAAGTAAGCAAATTATTTGCTTGTGTTAAGGGTGTTAGACAACGATACAAATACATAGAAATACACATATAAATACTGAGAATATATTTAATAAATGACCAAACCCAGAAACACAGACATCTATGCTCATCACATACATGCCTGTTTCTGCCGGTAATCGAACCCGAGCCCCATTGCGCCGTGACACGTTAGGCGTCTGCGCTAACTACTCGACTAACGGGGCGGTTAAAAAATGATGGTGATGATATTATTATAACTCGCCATAGGTACAAATACATAGGTATATCTACATTTTTAAACTTTAATAATATATCCTTACGTTACTACTAGAAGTAAGCATTCATTGTCCTATTTGAGGCTTATGTGTCATGTAATAAGTTTTGTTACCGCACTAACTTACAAGTAGATAGTTTTAAGGATACTTTTAAAATAGAGTTAGAAAAGATGTCCGCTAAACTGAATAAAATTCCTTAAGTTTTAAACGTTATTTTTATACGAGAAGTCTATTGAAACTTACATCAATTGAGTTCTATTACAAAGTTGCGAGAGTTTCTTTGTGATGCTATTCGTTCAAGAATCGTAGTATGCAATGAAAATGAAGCTCATTTTGAAGTTCAAACTTAGATCTATTGTAGTTGCTGAGATGAAAGTTATTTCATTTGAGTCCGCTTTGTGTCTTCTTTGCTCTTTGCTCTTAAAAAAATACTACTTATTATTATTCCTACTTATATTTTTCTACTTATGCCTTTTTTGTTGCAAATATAAATGAAATTAAATTAAAATGTAGTTGATTAATTCTTCCCGGGGAAAAATAATCTTATTATGAAGATATTTATTCTAATTATTTAGACGATGTAAATACGATCAGATTTACAATACTCAATTCACTAAGATGGGTAGCTATAGGGAAGGGAAGCTACCGTAGCTTAATTGGTAGAGCGACAATTTCCCAGAGAACATGCCTTCGAATCCCAGCCCATATCGGTTTAGTTTTCAATCTATATTTATTTAAAATTTTAATAAGCTTAGCTGGCTATATGTGTTTGTAGATATCTTAAGACTTTAGGAATCGTATAAGGCATGTTGCAAAAAAAATGTCGAAAGCTTTTAGAATCGGCCGTAGGCCTGACGTCACAGTGATGGTTGCGCCCTTCACGCACCAGGATACCCCGGTGAAACGTCGCGGTGATACGATGTATTTACTAGAAGGATTGACAAGGACTGGCTAAGGCGTACCAAGCGTGTGCCATGTACGTCAAATGTGGTCTGATTCTACGTTATGTAGATCCCCAGTTTGGTACAAATTAGGAGGCATGATCTTAAGAGAGGTTTCAGTAGATTTAAAGCTATTATCGCAACGCTCCCCGCTTTTTTGAGCTGCGTGGTCAAAAATACTCCAAGTTTTAGTCTTATTTACACAATCCTAAATAAAGTAATGCCAATTATTGAGCGGACTATCTAATATACCAAGTTATGTTTAAAAGATAGACAAAGCATAGTCAATGAATAGAAGGATGAAAGTCTGCACTTAAAGACTTTCGATCCAAGAGGGTGAAGATTTCGCATAATAGTAATGTTATGAGAACCTGTAATGCATGATTTAGATATTGCATAAAATGTTATCCAAATTCTTCATTCCAAGTTCTTCATCTACGTCGCTAAAAACAGCTTTCTGCTATTTTTTTATCCACTTATGTCTGGCTTTATCTTGCAATAAGTACTTCAGTGATTCTACTAAAATAATAACATTTGAGACAAAAATTTTGAGATGAAATATTTGAGAATCAACAATAAATTATTTAATTAAAGACGGATATAATAACGTTTTTGGTTTTAGTTCTATTGACTTTAGACTATACTGGTCTGCTTCGTCGTAGCACATAATTTAGGTAAAGTATGATAAGATTATATAAGTAGCCATAGTGACTAACATGTTGTTAACATAAATTAAAATAATAACGATTAATGGTCGCCAATGGAAGATAGCGGTAGCATTCTGTAAGTTAAACGTTTCAAATTTGATTATTATTATTTATAAATATGGTTTCGCCATTTTTAACTTTGTCTTATTTACGAATTAAAAGATACTCTTCTAGTTTATTACTAAACTTAAACTTTTAATGAATTCTACTACTAGAAATTACATTACTTACAAGGTCTCAATTTACTGTATTGACTTTTTTATTGTTGTTATCTTTCAAATATGATTGTAATTATCAACTTTCAACTAGGTAATTTATCAACTTTCAAATATTATGTTAAACATAATATCTAACAGCCATATTTAAACTTTACAATAAATTGAATCACACCCGTCACCACTTAGTAACCCGTTATCAGAATTAGAGTAAGAAGTAATAGTTTAAATTTAAGTTTTAATTTAAAAAAATATTCCTTTATACTTTGTTTAAAATTCAAGGGCAACTTACATCTAAGCTTGGAGAAGCTGACTTAGAAAGTTTCCGGATCTACTTTGTGAGTACGCATTGGCGCAAGAATTGTGTCTACTATGCAGTATTCCGTTCCATCGCGTTCAAACTTTATTCTGATTAAGAGGTTGGATTGATAGTTAATTCATTTAACCTCACTCTAAAACTAAGTTTAGACTATTTTAACTAAATATTTAAAAGATAAGAAAATATATTTGATATAACAGTTTACAAAAAAAAACAACATACAAATCTAAAGTTACGTTTTTATCAAAAAGATGTTATAAACGACTAGGAGGCAGTGACGGCTAAAATTATCCTTAATAAAAATATATTTACATCCTTGAATATTATTGCACACCAGGTAACGGGTTAATGAAAAATATCAATATATTTTAATGGGTTAGCTGTAAAAGCTTTGTCAGGAGGAGTTCAGTGACGAACATACATATGAAATAATCCGTACCAAATTGATAACTGTTATACATTTGCACTATTGAAAGCACTAAACATGGAGCAAACTCATATTTTAAATATAAACATACTGCAATATATACTCCGTAAATAACATTAATTACTTACTGTTTAAGACTTGTTTTTAGTTACATTTATCTTAAATTTAAGATTGGAATAAAACGATAAAGATCAAACTTTTCTTATTAATGACATCGATATTTTGTGGTCTTCTAGAAAAACCAGGACGAAATCTTATAAACATAGTGCATTTTATTTGATAGTAAATATTGACAATATATTGTGAGCGCCGAGCGTCCGAGTTCGCCACAACGGCCGGGTAACTCACGCAAAACTGGCTCGCGCGTCGTTGTCGCCGTCTTCTGTTTTATAAAGAACAATATGAGAGAAAAATGAGAAACTGGCGGTACGTCTGGACCAAGGGTGGAAACGTTTTTGTAGACCAAAAGTAACATTGTGAAGCGATTGTTATCCACGCTAAATTATGCTGACGCCGCGATGGGGCCTATTTGCTAACATCCCACCGCATACGAATATTGCTGCTTTTCTTAATGCCGCAAATATATTAAAAATGGATTATAGAATATAATTATATTTATGCCCACAGTTGGAGGTATAAGAAATGAAATCCTAAAATCCTAATGTGTTTATTTATTATTTATTCCTCTTTACAAAACAAGAGGTCCTAATAACATTCTGGGTATTCCTTTGAATATGTTGCCTCTATCTGCTGAAAAAACCTTTCTCCCAATCTGTGCGTCCAGAAATCAGAAATAACATTTAAATTTACTATTAAGATATCCGATTTACGTTTCACATAAAAATAACATTATTAAATAATTATAAAATTTGTTTATGTTTAATGATTTTATAACAATAATTATATTTAACAAATATAATTACTGTTATATTTAACCACTTAAATGAATACGAGCAAATTAATACAATGAAATGCCTACTTTAATGATAAAGATAAGTAAATAAACATAATAAATAGCAATTAAATGTTATTATTATAAGCAGCTCAATCAATACGAAGAATAGTGAAAAAACACACCAAAATTATGAAAATGTATTCAACAGAATTCTAATACTAAATGGCTTGGCACCCACTGCAAACCTTTTAGTAAATAGGACATATAAATAATAGGTAGTATATAATAAATATTAAATCTTCATTATTTATTACTTTTTAGTTTATTGCTACATTATCAATTAGCCATGGGTAGACCTATAAAAGGTGCTGCGCGCCTTAAAAAATACAGAAGAAACGGGAACGGATAAAAGTAGTCTTCTCCGTAAAAAATCTCTTCGAAACACAATTTCACGTTTTTGTGAGACTATTAGAGACTTCACATATCCAAAACAACAGATGTCATTAGTCACAGCACGTTGTGATTTCCTGCCGGAGGAGCTAGTTCGTAACTTGGACAAAAATGCTTATAAAATAAAAACCAATGGGCCTACCCGAACCAAATTTTTATGGGACCAATTCGAAACTATTCCGCGTCAAACAAAAAAGAATTACGTAAATCGATTCAGAAATCGCGGAGAAATCAGTGTACATACATAAACTATATATAATTGAAAACCTCCAGGCCAAATTGAGAACCTCCTTTTTGAAGAAGTCGATTAAAAATATCATTAAAAACTAAAATAATTTTGAAGATACTTCCTAAGAATATCACGTGAATCAGAAAGGTAGTTAAATCTGTCTTTATGAGACTACAAAACGCTGAATAATACAAGTATATTTTATAATGAAGAAAGATATTTATTTAAATTTATATGTTTATTTTGCAACATTTTAAACCATATACTATAAATTACATTATAATTACATTCATAGATTTTTTGATAAGTCAGTTCTTTTTCTTTTACATTTCTCTTCTATATATACACATATTTTCTATTCTACCATTAATGAGTAGAAAACAGTTAACATAATAAGTGTTCTAACAACTCTAAAAGGTCAAGAATTTTAGCTTCCTTTATGTATTTTTTAAATTAAGTACATTGTATATTTTTATTGTACATAAAGGTTCAGCAAAAAAATAAAAATAAATAATTGCTAACTTAAAATAGGAGTTCATTCTCATTTTTTTATTAATTAGAAAGAGCTCTTAAATTGCGGGACCGGTCGGGTGGACATTTAAAAGGCATTAAATATTTATTCATCTTAAGGCCGGGGAGAGTCGCAACGCTCAATAGTTAACGCAAACAGCGACGTTATTAAAATACAGACCACTCTTCCTCAAAGTTGATTTCTTTAAGTTTACTGCACACTGTAGGTACATACATTTTATATAAAGAATACATTTTATTTAGAACGTTATCATTCACCATAAAACCAATGCTATTTTTAATAACTGTTATTTTAGTTCTGATATCAATACAATAAATAACATTAAATCTTAGCAAGTATTAAGATATACTTATAACTGAGGTCTAAAAATTCTGTTAAATATTAAAAACTTAGACAAAATATTTTGACATTTTACGGTTTTATACGCCCACTGTATCCACGGCTTTAGATTTAACGTGCAACCAGGCAGAGGATTTGGCTTTCGACGTAATTAGTAACCGTGCTCCATCCATCCATCACAATAAGTGTCTGCTGATTAAAAACCCTGCCTTGTAACCAGAGCCCTCTGTGATTAATCTCATTTGTATTTTTACGATTCACGAACAGATTTTGATTGACTTTATATTCCACTAACGGCTTGTTTATTCTTTTCCCTTGACTCTTGTTAAACAACCCGCGTGGAGTACAATTGAGGTTTGTTACAACATTCTTGAAATAAATACTAATTAAATTCAAAATAAGTTAAATATATATTCTCATTAATTCGTTTTGAAATTGGTAATATTATATAATTCAAAAACTAAATTACTATTATAGTAATATCCTATATAATTATCGATTTTGAGAACAAATTAAACATAAAAGCCTTAATAGCTTTTAGCTGAAATGAATTAGAATTGAGTATTAATAAAGTTTCGTAAGTTTATATGAAACTTTCTTGACAACATGTTTACAACTTTTGCTATTGGGAACTTTTCTTAAAATGTGTAGGTATTTGATACAAAATTATTTATAGTCTCGAGAATTACATTTAGCTTTTAATAATTTAATTCGTCCACAAAAAAATATTACTTCATCTTTTAATTTAACTTTATAATTCCTAAACTTAATACGACCGAAGAGTTTTTGAATTAAAAAATCAGGGTAAGACCTTTTTAGTAAAACAATGTTGATCAATACGTCCCTTCCGATAATAGATGCAAATTAAAACACAATGTTGAATTATGCGAGGTCCGTTCTGATATCGAATTAGTTTCGAAGCGATTTGCAATTGCCCTTGGAAAACATACAGATTGGATTTGCATTTAAGAACAAAAATTTGTTTATTGATCAATTTTTTTTTAATATGTTTTTCAAGATTTTTTCATTCAATTAATCTAAATAGATAGAAAAAAAATAATGACACACGTATAAATGTACCATTTTTAAGTTAACCTCATCAATTTTAATCGCTTAAAATTATAAATCTTGATTTATTATTTAAATATACTCCTTTTCAGTAAGCACTGGTGTTTAGTAATGATGAGAAGATTGTTTCTTTGTAGGTGGATAACTAATGACATCCGCGCAATCGATACGGTGAGTATAATTGGAAGTAATATAAATCCTGGAATATTCAATTATGCTTTATTTGTGAAAATCTTGTTTGCTTTCAACGAGATTAATTGTTGATACAATATAGGTGCTCTTTCAAGAATTCCTGATTGCAAAGTTTCATGGGATGGAAAACCAGGGTGATTATCTTCTAGGACTGGTCATTGTGGATAAGAAGATTATTGTATATTGCAGTCATTGTGTCGGGGGACCGTTGTACGTACGTTGACGATGGTGTCTATTTTACGAAGTTAATTTATTTTAGTAAGTTGAAGTGAATTATTGAGGTCTTAGACTATACGATTTGATATTGTTATTTCGTTATTTGCCTTAGTAACTTTCTTGAATTATAAAGTCTTCCTTTTGTAAGCGGTTTTTACAATATTGACATATTTCTAATATATTTTTCGATTCTATAATAAAACCAAAAATAATTATTGGAAAAGATAAATATATATCGATTTGTTAAATTATTAAAATAGCAAATCTTTGATTACTAATTAGGGTTGAGATTTTTTTTCGATAAGTTATATTTTACACATTTTTTTGGAAAATGTATTACCCGCCATTACATAAATATATTCTCTATAAACATAAAATATATATAGTTTTTCAAATTTCGTATTAAATTCGATATACCCATATCTCATAGGTTTCAAATATCTTTAAAAAATATACTTGACAATGTAATAAATATAATTGTAATAGATGATTAAAAAAGCATTTTTTTTAAATACACATGTTTTCAGATTTTTTTTTCGAAAAAGTTATATTTTATATATTTTTGTAGTATAATCACAAGTTAAGTGACGAAATTCATTTAGTATAAATTTAAATGCTTGAAAAAATAATTATAAATATAATAAGAAAAGTTTAATAATTATAACAAAAACTTCTACCTTATCAGCTATAGATACAAAGTTATGCAGCATACCAACAATAACGGAAGCGTTGACTAGAGCGAAAGAGGTTAAACTGTCTATTATACCATGTAAGTGCTAAGAATCGGAGAGTTGGTTTCGAAACTTAACGCATGGCGCTCACCGCGAACTTATTTTGTCTCTCTCGTTATTATGCAAAAATGATATATAACAAAATTGTTAATCCCGGAGATCCTAATCAGGATAATAAGATAATCTCATTGAATTATAAATTTACTATCGGTCCTTGACATGTGTACACAGTTTGAACAAAATCGGTCAGTGGGAAATGAAACAAAATTGCATTCGAAAAAGTCAGTTACAAGCAAACATACACGTGAAACTAATAAAAGCGTGTTAAAATAGTATTGGAATTTGTAATAACTCGAGAACCAGTTTGGTTATCTCTGTTAAATTGAAATGAGAGATCTGTTTCAATTTATTCATCATGTCCCAATATCGTAACCCTTTGTTTTTGATTGTTAAAAAGATTGCTAGTTGAACGAAGATTTTGTCGTAAAGCGGTATAGATTTTATATTACTATTGATTTCTTTGTAAATTGACCATGTCTTTTAATAAGTTAATGTTAATTGATTAATATTAAATATACGCTCAATAAGCACTCACACTAGTAAGTACTGGTGTTTAGTAATGATGGGAAGATTGTTTCTTTGTAGGTGGATAACTAATGACATCCGCGCAATCGATACGGTGAGTATAATTGGAAGTAATATTAATCCTGGAATATTCAATTACGCTTTATTTGTGAAAGTCTTGTTTGCTTTCAACGAGATTAATCGTTGATATAATATAGGTGCTCTTTGAATATTGCCTGATTGTAAGGTTTCATGGGAAGGAAAACCAGGATGATTATCTTCTAGGACTGGTCATTGTGGATAAGAAGATAATTGTATTAATTTACTTATTGCAGTCATTGCGTCGGGGGACCGTACGTACGGTGTCGATGGTGTCTATTTTACGAAGTTAATTATTGAGGTCTTAGACTATACGATTTGATATTGTTATTTCGTTATTTGCCTTTGTAACTTACTTGAATTTTAAACTCTTCCTTTTGTAAGCGGTTTTTAAATTTTTAATTTAATTTTTTTTTGATTATATAATAGAACAGAAATATTATATTTATCATTTTATTAAATAACCAATAAAATAGATTATTGTTTAACAATTACTTTTAAGCAATGAGTTTTTTTACGAAATGATTAATATATTTTATTGGATAATATTTTTTATATTTTCTCTAAAAGTTAAATATCTATTTTTATCCTTTATTTTTACTTTTGTAACAATATTGACATATTTCTAATATATTTTTCGATTCTATAATAGAACCTGAAATAATTATTGGAAAAGATAAATATATATCGATTTGTTAAATTATTAAAATACCTAGCAAATCTTTGATTACTAATTAGGGTTCAGATTTTTTTTCGATAAGTCATATTTTACACAACTGTACACAAATATAATAAATATCATTGTAACAGATGATTAAAAAAACATTTTTTTTAAATACACATGTTTTCATATTTTTTTTTCGGAAATTTTTTATTTTATATATTATTGTAATATAATCACAAAAGCGTTATGTTTATGTTTATTACTTTAAGTGACGAAATTCAATTAGTATAAATTTAAATGCTTGAAAAAATAATTAGAAATATAATAAGAAAAGTTTAATAATTATAACAAAAACTTCTACCTTATCAGCTATAGATACAAAGTTATGCAGCATACCAACAATAACGGAAGCGTTGACTAGAGCGAAAGAGGTTAAACTGTCTATTATACCATGTAAGTGCTAAGAATCGGAGAGTTGGTTTCGAAACTTAACGCATGGCGCTCACCGCGAACTTATTTTGTCTCTCTCGTTATTATGCAAAAATGATATATAAAAAATTTGTTAATCCCGGAGATCCTAATCAGGATAATGAGATAATCTCATTGAATTATAAATTTACTATCGGTCCTTGACATGTGTACACAGTTTGAACAAAATCGGTCAGTGGGAAATGAAACAAAATTGCATTCGAAAAAGTCAGTTACAAGCAAACATACACGTGAAACTAATAAAAGCGTGTTAAAATAGTATTGGAATTTGTAATAACTCGAGAACCAGTTTGGTTATCTCTGTTAAATTGAAATGAGAGATCTGTTTCAATTTATTCATCATGTCCCAATATCGTAACCCTTTGTTTTTGATTGTTAAAAAGATTGCTAGTTGAACGAAGATTTTGTCGTAAAGCGGTATAGATTTTATATTACTATTGATTTCTTTGTAAATTGTCCATGTCTTTTAATAAGTTAATGTTAATTGATTAATATTAACGCTTTTATAATTGAAACTGGTTTTTCATTTCAATTTCAATCGTTTTTGTCCCAGTAACTACTTGTTTTAGAATGTAACAGTATTATATTCTGTAAAAGGAATCATTACCTATTTAAAATCTCTAATAGTCAAATCTGAAAATAAACACTTTTAACTTACTGTTTCTCACCAAAAAAGATTTGATAAGTGAAATTGTTAATAGACTTTTTTAATGGTAAGTATTAACAGATTTAAATAAATTTGAAAGAAACTCGCTTATTTTTAAAGTTAAGTTATGACCATATTGTTTATGAACATACATAATAATTATAGTCAAAGGACAATTTAATTCAAAATAAAATTGGTAGTTTTAATGATCATAAAATTGATGCTGGGACAAGGCGGCTAATACTAGTTAAGGATTAAGGTAGATTATGTAAATTCTTGTCAAACTAACTAAATACCGCCATAACTATAACTACAACGATAACAATTGCAAGCTTTATCAAGATATTAATAAAGCAATAAACATTGTACTTCCTTAAGGAAAATTAATAATTGCAAATTTTGTTAAAATAATTATAATATCGTTACGGTCAGGATTCCAACCCAATCTCAGGAAAACCAACCCGTCGAGAAACAAGATAAGAATTCCATTCTATATTTATTAAAAATGTTAATATTCTCAAGATGACTATACATTCTTGGACATTTTGGAACAATTCCAGACTAATATTATAAATTCTAAAGAAACTCTATCTATTTTTCTATGTCTGTTATGCCTTTGTGCTTAAACCGCTGAACCGATTTTGATAAAATTTTGCATAACACATAGATAAGACGTTGAAAAAGAACATAGATTACTAATAGAAAATATCTTATTCCCACGGAAAACAAAGTAAATCGGAAGGAAAGTACCGCTGCACCGCTTTCTTTGATTGCGGTGGTTCTATAGTAATTATATATTAATACAATTTTCGAATAAAATAATCATCTTCCCTTACCCTTATGATATAAAGTAACTTTAACATCAAGACCATTGCACGAGGATAAATTCTGGCTTTTAAAGGATGTTGTTTAAATTCACAGTTTAAGAAATAATAATAATATAAGTGCTTAACATAGGCCTAAGTCTAGGTCTGGACCTAGTTATACTAAACTGACAAAAAACATAGAATATCTCTTACCAAAAAAAAAACGGTGGTAAAATAGGACGCCATACGCCATACACAATGCGCCATCTTCTGGCCGCGGCCGCACGCAGCAGAAGAGCGGAAGGGGGAGGTTACAAATAAGCAAACACGTGAGAGCAGACTCTCGTTCATTATTTGGTTATTTAATTCACCGTAAATAGTTATGTTACACATTTATTTAGTACATTTGTGTTTTCTTTCTTTTAATACTACGTTTTTGCAAGCTGTAGCTTGCAAGTCTTAATATCTTTCTTTAATATTATATTAAAAAGTAAGGTCTAATTTGGCTAGTTCTCATATACGAATTATGTTATAGACTTTGCAATTTCTAAAGCTGTACATTCTTATTATATTCTCATTTGCTTGCTCGTATGGCTTGCTTCTATGGCTGTTTATTAGGTAGGTGCTTAATAATAAATCGTATATGAGAACTAGCCAAGTCAGATCTTAGGCTTCAATATATTATCCAAAAATGGAAAAAATATATATTTTAAGTCATTATAAAATATTTTTTGTTGTTATAAATTCACATTTCAGGAGCGACCATTGAACTTGGCACCCATTTAAGTCTCACTTCTTTCCTCGTTGAAGTCAACACCCAAGGCATATATTATAAAATTGAACCTGGCTCGCTTTTCACGCTTATCACGTTTATCATTTTGATGGGATAATTTTATTGTTAAAAAAGTTTCAATACTGCTATCTTTGAATTAAAATCGTCGTTATTACATTATCTAAAATATTTAAATGTTGTAATAAGTTTAAATGCTTTTTATTCTTAAATTAAATTTCTACAAAATCCCTGAAAACAATATAATTAAAAATATCTATATTTATTTATTTTGGGGAAAAAATATAAATTTGTCTACACATTCCCCTCTGTTAGTCTAAATACTGATATGGTATGAATATTAACTTTTTCTAAGAATTGCTTGCAATATGTTATCGCCCAAGTTAATAAGAAACGTGAAACATTAAGATAAAAGAATATCGATATAATAATGCATTAAAATATTTATAGTTTTTCTTGTATTACGTTATACGTATTTTTGATATATTACCATATCTTTAATGTAAATTTAATTGAAGATCAAGCTTTGTTATTATCATCTGTTGTTTCGAAAAAAAAACGACATATTTTAAAATCAAATATCAAATAAATTATTATTGGATTGCTTCTGTGTGATTTAAATAAGTTGCAAATACAGTATTCAGAAAGATTTGATTTTTAAATGAGTAAAATTTATTCCATTGGAAATAAAACCAACATGTTGGCTTTAATTAACCTCCATACCAACTCTGCATTAAACCCCCATTTTCACTTCATTTCGGTCTTTAATAACAAAATTCATTTCGTAAATCGCCAGCATTGTTGTGTCCATTTGAATGGATTGTATCGTGGCCAGATGAGTCGTTTTAAAGCGAATACAATTAAAAGTTACTCTGCTTCGGCATTTACATGTATAAAATACTACCTAATTGGTTAATTTTTACATACTCTTAAAATTCCTGCTTTTGTAGGTAGTATATATATAAGCATTGTTTATAAAGTTCAAACAAAGCCTCTAGTCGAAATCGATAATTTTGCACAAATCAAAAACCAGTTTAACTCATTGGTAAATTATGTGTACTCCAATTCTCAGTATTCGTGATAGCTCTCGCATGAAGCGTATTTTCGTACAAATTGAATGTGAGGGTATTGTTGATAGTCACGGCTTTTGATGGAATTGATAAAATAAAATTTACTATTGGGAGATCAACTGTTTTTCTGCCGACTCATTTTTTGTTTGTTTTGCTAACAAATACTATCAAAACGATGATGTCAATAGTACTCTATTTTTATTACCTTAACATTTGTACATATATGTGGATTTATATTTATTGATTTTAGATAATGTTATGCGGTACACAATTTTTTTTTACATAAATTATTATAAGTACTAGAGTTTCTTGCGTCATTACAACTTCACAAATTACTGTAGTAGCCTATGATCCCGTAACAGCCCAAACCTTTAAAGTTGTAACTCAGGTGCGATAAATAAGCACCTTGCGCCATTAGCTTGAGATAATTCTGTTTTATTGTAATTTTATGCGCCACAATAGCTCGCTGCTCGGAGAAAATGTACGCCGTTTAAGATTAATTACTCTCAGCGATCGATTTTCTCAATAGTTGCAAATCGCCTTACGTTGAGCCTTATTATGTATTTAAGCTAACATTGGATAATAAAATGAGAGTTTCATTTTCAAAACATATTAAAAAAAAAAGAATATGTTTTTATTAAATTGCCTTTTTAATAAAAACTAGACGCATATCTTAGAACATAGCATACAACATATATCTAGATTATTCTATCTTTAAAACAATACAAAACAATATAACTAACTTACAAGTAAATTTCTTATCTGTAAATAGATCGAAAATAAAAATAAAAACTAAGACAAAATAAATAATAAATATTCTTTTAACAGTGAAATATTGTTTGTTAAACAGATAATTTCTATCGTGACTACTGACTGTTCTCTGCCATACCTACTTCTATTGTCATTATAATTATTGTATTATGTTAAATCTCTATCATAGAGATTTATTTTTCACAATCATTATCTTTTTTAATGATATGAAACTCTATATTCATTAAAAGGTTCATATAAGCGGATGTAAAAAAAAACAGAACCACAGACCAAACTATATGTATTTATTAAATGGCCCTCACAGATTCATTTAATCAAATCCATCCAAAGGGATGCTTATCAAAGGAAACACGATGTATCTCTAAACACGTACACGGAAGCTAAACACCGGCGCTAGTTCGAATACGAAGTTTATACTCAATATTACTAATACACAAGATATTTTATTAGGATAAGATTTAATCGAAAGATGTTAAGTACGTTTTGGATGTCTTACAAAATTTATATTAAAATAAAAATGTAGAGATGATAATAAGGTAAAGATTAAATTAAATAATAATAAATATAATTAGTTTTTATTTTATTTAATGCTAAAAACAAAACTTTTAGATATACAAAAATGTTAATTTATCGTTTTTGTATTTCTTGATTTTTTATTTGTTTGTTTGTGATCGCGCAAATTGTGTAGGAAGGATTTGATTAATTTTGTCTAGTAACAGCTTATAGGTTATAAAAATAGTTTTTTGTTAAGCAAAACACACCTAATATAGGCTTAAACAACTAATATAGGCTAAAAATTTAGTTAGTGCAATAAGACTACTGAACGCCTTTTGGTTAAATTTGATTTGGTTAGCCTTTTGTATGAATTGACAATGTTTTTCTTAGTGATGTTAAGGATATACCTACCTCAAATATTTATTAGACTATTGTTAGTCATATTTATTTATAATAATATAAATGGTAAATACATTGGAATTTACACGTTTTAGTTCATAAGTTTCAACAGTAGCGCCGCCTGCGCAATTAATTATGGAATGTTATTTAGTATTTACTGTTAAATGTTTTAAGAATTAGAAGCATAAAGTATTTTAACCTAATGTTTAATCTTTTATTAAATATTAGAACTTATTATAAGGTATAAATAATATCATCTGTAACTTGTTTATGAAATTGTAAATTACCCTCACTTAAATATTATAGTGTTAAAATATTATAAAACGAGTTGTAAGTGCTGCTCTTGTCCCTTCCTTTAACAAATGGTTGGATATTAAACATTGAAGTGCAAGTACTGTGTATTACTGAAACAAGTCTTAACACTATATAAATAACAATTAATCTTCTATTATTTTATGATAGTATTTAAAAAAAGCCTCGTAATGAAAAGACTGTTAAAGCAGTCCAATATTATCTGATTCACCGGAAATAAGATTGACCAATTCTTTACTTTGTCAATAATAAATGCCTTACAAAAAATCATTTTAAATGAAGCCCAAGATGGAAAATAGGCATCTTTTTAAGTATATGAATCAATTAATTTCATTTAGTATTTCTGCATAATATTGTACGTTTAAAAAAACAGATCTACTTCTTTGAGAACGCGACGGCTCAAATTTTGTAAGTAACAGGAATCATTATATATATAATGCCTTATTCAGTCATATGAAGTTTTGAATTTATTGGGTATTTATCGTTAAACAAAACTGTTATTCATTTGCTCAAAAATATTTTCCAACTCCAATTAATTTAATTTCATAATAGGTTAGTTATTCCTTTTCTTGAAAGACAATCAAAAACTTTAGCTATTGCTGTCGAAGATAGGGAAGGTAAACAAATAAAGAACAAAAGCTGTTATACCCAAAAAGACAAAATTGATTTTGCTTTTGTTCTATTTTCTTTCTCTTACATCATGTATTTAGGGCAAGTTAAGGTTATATGGGGAATCTTAGACATGCGATTGACAAGGGTCTCTTAGATTTCACTTTAGTAACCCTTTGGTTGAAAGAAAGAAATAAATATTTCCAAAATTTTTATTTCACAACGAATTCATACATTTTATACTTGCTAGGAATGTACATTTAGTTTATAATTAAATAAATTAATACATAATCAGATTACAAGATTCTAATCTCTTTAGTTGACAAAATAATGATTTCTTATTTTAATTGATTTGAAGAGCATGGAAATTAATAAAAATTGATACAAACCATCATGCAAATATCATTATAATTTACAAAAGAATATGTATAAATGCTATATAAGATACACAAAATTTTCTTCATTGCGCAAAAAAAATCAAACAACATATAGATAACAAATTCTTACGTTCGATGTCATCAACGAAAATATAAAGATTGATGGTATTACCTGTTATAAAACAGCATGACTAAAACGTTAGATTTATATAAACACTTATCGAAATGACGATCCTTCAAATTGAATCTAAATATAAATATACTGATACATTTTTGAACTAAAAACTAGGGTATCTTTAAACATCAAGTTTAAATTCGTTTAAAATATTTCTTATTATTTATGTTACATTTTATCTTAAAGCCACATTATTATAACATCTCAAAAACATTTGAAGCGTAGGATATCGTCAAGTATAAATAACAAGTAACATGTAAAAAAGAACATAGCAATGTAACATTTCTGATGACAAGTTTGTTTCGATAATTAATTGTTTAGATGAAAAGATATTAACAACATGATAACAATTCACATATTTGTATCGCCTACTTTGCTAAGATCGTCATTCTTACATCTTACGATAATTTGGCGTGAGTTTATAGTCTGATATGACTAGTTCGTGCAAAATATTTACAACTTTAACTTAACTTTAACTCGATACACTAATATGATTATTCTATATAATACATATGTCCACAGCGGTAGTGGATGGCAAACTTTACACAATCAACCAAACGAAGATACATCATCATCTATTCGTCTAATCAATTCCACAATCCATTAAATCCGTAATAGACTAATTACATCGTTTAAAATAAGGATTAAAATTGATAACAATATATTAGGTCACTGAATCCATCACAGATCACTAACCTGGTCACGCCCACAGTGCGGTGGCCAGTAGGGCAAGCACGGCGGCGTGGCCGGAGACCGGAAGACGCGTAGCGCCGGCCGCCAGCCACTCCCCGCGCACCTCCGGTCACATTGTTGTTACCATTTCTGATGACAATACAACAATTTGATGTGGGCCATTATTAGTTGTAATTGACCAACCACTTTTGACCCTTGATTTGGAAGAAAGAACCAAGAAGAACTTGACAATTCAGATATGGTTAGGAAGTATTGAATTTAATGTTTAAGATTTGATTACATCAAATTAACTAAAAATGTATTCTGAAATTGACGTTATTAACTAGCCGATACGTCTCTGACCGAACTTGACATATTTATTTTAATTAAACTGCTTATTATAATTATAAGTTGTTATCATAAGGTAGGTACCTTACTTCTTAGAAAGTATACTATTCAAAGAATATTTATTATATATATATTATATAATTTTATTCGTCTTCAATAAAACTTTTATAAAATATTGACATTTTCAAGTCAGTACCGCTTAAGTTTAAGTCAAGTGTAATTACAGTCTTAAGTGCCAGGCAAAGTAAAATGACTTTCTGGCTAGAAGGAAGTTAATTAATAGAATATATAATTAATAGAATTAGTTGGAAAGACTGATTTTAGATCAGAAAGGCTTAGATTAGTTAAAATATATACATATAATAATTAGGTATGTACATAGAAAAAATACTTTACCCACCGTGAAATCTCGGAAAGTATAAGAACTGATATTTTAGGTTATTTAAAGAACGTAGGCATACATTCGCGTTTTTATAAAAACCTTGTTAAATTCTCTAGAAAATTTTGATAAATTATGATTTAAATAAAAATTGACTTATTTAAAGTTTTAGGTTTAAAATTGAATATAATGATAATAAACATTTGAAACCAGCTCTATAATCACCTAGGTTCTGCATCTGGTGCTGGCTGAGCACCACGTATGTGTCGTCGGGTGGGTCTGCCAGCACGCCGCGGTGCAGCTGTTCCAGTTGATCGACGTCGTCTGTGATATGCATTTTTATCATACAATAAGTAGAAATAAATAGAGTTATAAACCATATACCCAACCGTTTTTTTTTTTTTTTTTTATCGTTGGAAAAATGCGTTTCCGCATCGTCACCCAGGCCAAGAAGGCGATGGCCGGGCGGTATGTGCGGCACCCGGCGACTGCCATTTTTTAGGCACCCCACTAAAAAACTAACGGCTGCCCTCATCGCTACAATGGGGCGCCACGGGATTGCTTTCGCACTCACCGTGACGCCCCGGCGGAACCCCCCCTGATAAGGGTACCCCGGGCAACCAATGTACCCCTACGTCATAGACCTAGTGCTATGGCAAGAGAGGTCGCCCCCCCCCTCTCACAAACCATATACCCAACCGTGGACAACCCAAGACAGGATCATTACCATTCCATTGCTTTGAAAAGCAGATTGTTAACTATCGAAAGATAAATTTATATGTTTCTAACATAATATGATAAAGGTACAATAATATCATACCTATAATAAAGATACATAATATCTGACATACTACTTCAAGATTTACTCACTTTCTAACATAAAGTACAAACATTTAGGTTAGAGCTAGTTTTAAATAACTCCTTGTATTATTAACATTTAATAATTATTATACTTTTAGATATTTTTTTTCCCCGATCGTAAGGCCTATCTAATTTATCTGTATTTTTTATGTATTTATATATGAGCCATAAAATGAGATATACTACTAACTTACTTAATATTGTTTTTTGTTCTTAAGCTCGTAAATCTATTGCACGTCATTTTGAATCTTTCGAAGTGAAACTGTCGGTTGCTCTTAAGGAAGTAAGTAGGTCACAACGTAATGCTTCACTTCATGTGAGAGTATAATATATACTTATACATAATGCTTGAATGACGTCGCGGTTTAAGAATTTGGAATGTAGAACAGTGTATTAACGCCTTTTAAAATATATGCTTTTGGGATTCTCATTTAGAGAAAAAGTACTAAAATATTTTATTAAAAAGAGAATATAAGAAACCTTCTTTAAAAACAAAAAATAATAAACGTACAATATATCATATCTATCATCTTCCCTCTTTGTTGGAAGATGTTGGAAAATCTGCTCTCAGTGTAATTTATTCTTTTTTACTCTAAAGTCCAAAAGGATAAAATGAAAACGAAGCAAACGATATCCATCGTTCCATTAACTTGACACTGTACCATTATCTTATAAGAAAAAGATTTTCTCGAGGGACCATAAAACATGCTTTCGGACCCTTTGGAGCCTCTGATTTATATTTTGTTTTCTAATGAAAAAAATTCAAAGAGTAGTTTTTACATTTAATATAACCGTTAGGTGTTTTCTTTAAAGATCTATAGAAAATATTTAAAAATTTTGTTAATTATGGAAAGAGAATATTATGATTGTAAATAAAGGCTAAAAGGTTTCGAGAAATTATTTTGTAAGTAAAAAACCGAATCTTTTTCCTTTAAGGGATAATTTTTAATAGAATGATATTTTTATATATTTCTGTTACTTAGGAAAAAATAAGAAAATAAGATTGATAAGAAATGAACATACTGTAAAGTTAGGATTTTGTAAATTGTAATGTGCTTTTTTACTTGACCCTTACAATTGTAATCCTCAAGTACCTACCGGGGTACACAAATCCGGTGATTGTTAAGAAATAAACAAACAAAAATATATTTTTTTATATGTATATAAATACAAAATGAAAAATAAACCGATACGAACAGGGATTCGAACCCGCGACCTCTAGGAAACCGTCCCGTCGTTCTATAATATTGAGCTACCGAATCACTGTCCGCCTCGGCGACTTAAGCATTCTATATGTGATCGTCTTTACCGGACGGTTTATTTTTGATTCTATATTTATATAAATTTAAATAAGTTTAACATGGTTATACATGTTTATAGATTTTCAGACTAAAATATACTCACATGTTGACAAAGTGGTTGTTGGTGGCGGCGAAGTTGTGGTCGTCGTTGTTGGTGTAGTGGTTGTTGTTGTTGTTGTCGTTGTGGTTAACACTACAACAATAATGTGATTAGTAGACGAAATGAATAAAATATTTTTAATATGGTCATACTTTTTCAGAAAAAAATACAAATAACTCTATATCTTAAGGTATACGGATTGTAGAGGTTATTTTTTTTACCTTTTAATAATAAAAATTAATATTGTATTTTCTAAGGAATTAAATACCCACAGTGCAAGAATAGTTCAGCCTGCGCTTTGCCGAGATTATTCTCCACGTGGCAGCGGTAGGCTCCAGCATCTTCGCGTGTCATTTCACTTATTTGTAGCGACAGTGTGTGACGATAGCCTCTGCTTATTTTGTTTATTCTATATTTGGAACCTGAATATTTGAAAAACTTTTAAGTATAAAACAAGTAAGATCACTACATCTTTAAATATTTAAGCCTCTCTCACAGGAAATAAAGGCTAATTTGATAAGTATTACATATTATACAAATGTTCAACACTGGTAGGAAAATAAAATACAAATTTTACAAAAATAAGTGACTTCTAAAATATTCAGAAATGTTATATCAAAAACTTGATATTTAGGCTTGTGCAAAAAGTGCCCTATTCAGTCCGAAATTAGTATGCCAAAAGCAGGCACCATTAAAATGTAATGGCCAAATTTTAGTACAACTCCTCGCACTGTGAACTATTTGCACACCCTTTGTCTCGCAAACCTACTCTCTCTCCATTGTTACAGATAGAATATAACGCCTTGTTCCAAGTAGTACAATCTTGTGAAGGATTGTATTATATAAGATTTATAATATAACATATTTAATAGTCTTACGGGAAGATTTTGTTAATTAATCATATACTTTTAAGTATTTAATAGAAGGTATTTGGAAATGAGTAAATTCTGAATAGATGTATTTCTATTAACATTTGTTTTACATAGAAGCAAAATCAATAAGTATTTTTATAATATTTTTCTGTAATATGGTAATACACACACTTAGATAATCTATAAAATGATTTTGGCAGAGAACTTCATACAAATGAGGCTTTCATTTAAAAATGTGTAAATAACGAGTTTGCTCCGTTGCTGAAATCAATCATAGCAAGAATCTCCTGGACACATTGGCGAATAGCCAGAGACTTAAACATGACAACCAGTGAAATGATAAATGAACGTCGTGATTATCCGCATAAAGACATTTTAAATTGTCTGTAAAATTTGTCAAAAACTTTGTGATATTCTTTCAGTATTATTACAGTACCCAAGAGTATTTTAAAATATTTTTGATGAAAAATTTTATCATAAATATTTATGACAAATTCATGAGAGTGCAGCTCAGTGTGACAATCGACGATAAAAGGTAAAGAATAATGTTTTTAAATTTCTATATTGTATGTTATGATGACAGAATGCAACTTTATTTTACACGAAATTTAATAGCGATAGAAAACGATGGTTTAATACCATTTCAAATAATAAAGATGGCTTATACCGAAATATGAGCCGGAAATGGATATTTCAACCACTGTAACTCACTATACAGTTTGGGAACAATTTCAATCAATCATGTACCATGTACATATAACTACTTCATAAAGTATATCAGAAGTAATTATAACAGGAAAAGTTTCATGACATCTTTTAAATACTTATAATAAATAAAAGTATATCAAAAATAGCAATTAATCAAATTAGATAGTTATAATAGTGAACATTAAATATTATTTTATAACACAAAGATAAAAAAACAATAATAATAATATTATCAAATATTCAAAATCAAGATAATAAAAGTATAAAAGATCCTTGAAATGATTCCCAGAATTGATACCTGAACAACTATTTATATGATGAATATTCTCAAAAATATTAAGAGAGGGAGGAGTACTGACATAATAAAATCTACTTTAATTATTATTAAAAATATTTCTTTACATTAATCACCAGACGTCTAGTGAACCTTAGTGCATGCACCATGATCACAAAAGAGTCTGGTAGTACAAGATGTTTATCTATAAATCTTACAACTATTGGTCAAAAATTTTTATTCGAGGACCATACCATTAACAAGTCTCTGTTCACTATTGAGCATCCAGTAAGCAGTGGGTATGGGGTACGCCTCCGCTGTACAGGACAGCGCGACCGCACTACGGGCCAGTGCTCGCAGCGCCACTCGGCCTGCCCACACTGATGGTGCGACTGTCGATGTGAATTGTTGTTTAGTGTTTGTTCTTAAATACATACAAAAAAGTGAACTTCAAGTCCATAAAAAATAGAGTAATAGAAGTGTATACGTTTTTATAAACCTACCACATTTTACTACTGAACACACATAGAATGTTATATATAACACAGTAGAGTAGATGTGAAGGAATTCGAACACCAATGGTTCCGGGTTATCAAACATTATTAATTCTAATTATTTCAAATAACAAAAACCTTGATAATATTGCTAGAGATCAATAACTAATACTAGTTTCAGAGCATTAGTTTCTCATAAAACCTTAGAGACTAGCTTATATTTGAAGCACAAATGATTATTTATGGTTAATAACTATCTTGTTTGGTAAGGTTTCAAAAAACGCACTAAAATCGTTTCATACATTTAGGAGACACAAAAATACACATATATACATGTTAGACCTAAAACAAACACCCCTCTGTTTTGTGTTGGGACTACGAACAATAATTAAAATTATGGTGGGGACAATGTCAGTGCAAAAAATACTAATCTTTATTCTAATAGAACCCATACATATAATTTGATTGTTCTTTTTTACCGTACTAACAAGGGTTAGGTTATTTAATATTTAAGGAATGTTGTTAAATTATATTTTGGTTATAATAAGATATTTTTATATAAATCATAAAGGTCAGTGTATAAATGACTGAGATATATTCAAGGGACATGTGAACAGACGACGAAATTAAGTTATTTAAGGAAAGATAAGGGTTCCTTTTTTGTTACCTATAAGCTATATTTGTCATATTATTACCTATGAATGGATCCCTCAAATCAAGTCAAACGCCTGAAAATAAAATTTAAGTTGCCACTTAACCCCCATAAACCGACTACAAAGTGAGAATAATTTGCACAAACATTCGCAGCCATGTTTCGTTAGTTTAACGTTAGCCACCCATTCAACCCACGTGTCCGGCCCAATAGAGCGCGTCATTTCCAACTTGTCAGTGGCAATTTCATTTCGGGAATGCCCTCCAATATCGGTAGGAGTTAAGTCACACAATTTAATTTTGGAACGTGGCTATTGATTGGACTCACACATGACGTTTATTTGTATCCGCTTGCTCACTGATGGAGGAACGCCATTTGTGGCTATACAAAGATACGATCCTGATGTAACTCGTTCAACTCCAGTCAGATTTAACCATTCACCGCTATGTTTTGATACTGTAACAAAATATTAAAGTTATATTATGATATTTATAGCATAAAAAATGTTAGATTTTTTTAACAAATAAAATATATGCCGTAAATACTTCCTTATTGAAATAATAAATTGCATCTATAACAAGGAATTATACGTAATATTAATATTATTTTATGTGATAAGCAAAAGTTAACATCAAGCATTCCTCAATTTGCTAATAACTGAAATATTTTATTTTTTTTTACTATTCAATCAACTTTCAATTTTCAATTCAACGAAATTAGGGAGAGCATAGGGTTTACCCGTGGTAGGTGGTTATATTTTAAGGCAATATTTTCACTTATATGATAAAATACTCTCATACCACTTCCAGTTAATAATAAAAATATCAAACAACTATCAGAGAAGACAGGCCACCACAATGTTATTTGTAAAAGCACGAGTTGCAAGAATTTATTGAAAATAATATTCGACATAGCAATTTATGTACTATGTGGTTGACATTTGGTGACATGAATTGACGTTTTTGAAATTTATTTTTGCATATTGAAAATCGAAAGAAATATTCTATCTTTCAATGACAAAATATAAACGATTTCCAATGGTTAGCTTAAACAGATTAAGTAGATGAAACTTGATTGAGAGTAAACTACTCTCTCAGTAACTTCCGGAACCGTAGAAAGTTTACAACTGTCAAAGTTCTGTTCTGCGAAAATTGTAATTGCTTTAAACTTTTTGGGCAATATTATTTGTACTAAATCGTTAATACAATTTGGGTTTTAATTAATATTACAAAAAACAAATTGTAACTTTCTGGGTTCTCTGAAAGTTTTTCTACGGTTTTTAATTTAATATTCAACGTTGTAAGGAAATTTGTTGTGGCTTTTATTTTAATAAAATTTAATTAAAGCTCAAACTTGAGCTTACATTTTATTTTGGTTTTTAGAGTTATCATTAAATATATATACATATATATGACAAAGGATAAGCTTTTATTAGAAATATTAGTAAAATACAAATAATAATAAATTAGTAAAAAACAATTTTTTATAAAATCTCCAATAAAACTAAACTTGTTTAACCTAACTTGTAAAATTCAATAACTACTACAGATTTTTACATGTAATGTATACAATAAGTTATTAACAAAAGACTCAAAATGGTGGAAATCTATTGTAAAGTATAAACAGGCTTGCAAAGAAAACTTTTAACGTGACAATCCTCCAACTTGCAAAGTTTATTTAAACTCGAAATGCAAATTAGTTGTGTTTACATTCAATTTGCAACCACAGGCGGGGAACTTTTGCTTTGTTTAGCTACAGTAACCGCTAGTTCTGTTTCTACCTATAACAACAATAGAATTGTTTTTGCGGAGTACCACATTATCTAAAGCATAAATAGCTGGATACAAATAACGGCCTTATTATTTTAGAGAAAGAAATTAGTACGCAACGGACAAAAAATTTTTTGCTTGTGCAGATAAGTAGGTTTTGTAAGAAAACTTTATAGATACACCTATCTATTTATTTAGCGTATTGTGTATTGAATTGCATTAAACTGATTAATTTCGTGTTGCTCGAAAGACCCTTTTTATGTATAGGTATATTAATCTATATATATATAGAAGGATGTTTGTATATATGAAATCGATGAACTCAGAAACTATTGGACCGATGATTATGAAAATTGGTATGTATATGTATTTTTCCACGGAGAAGGTTTATATGGTATGCCCATTGATGTAACTCGCCACCAGGCGGCGCTGTCAAATATAGACTTCCGCCCCGTTCAACCGATTGTCATAAAAGTTGGTATGACCATGTATGTTTCCTCGAAGAAAACGAATATGCTATGTCCATTGATGTAACTCGCCACCAGGCGGCGCTGTCAAATATCGACTTCCGCCCCGTTCAACCGATTGTCATAAAAATTGGTATGACCATGTATTTTTCCTCGAAGAAAACGAATATACTATGTCCATTGATGTAACTCGCCACCAGGTAAAGTAAGGGTTAGCCCAGCGAAGCGGGCTGGGTTCGCTAGTATTTAATGAAAGTTTTGATTTTAATGAAAATATTATGTCTTCTCCATAATAAAAGTAGGTTTAGGTAATTTAGATTGTTGTAAACAAATTAAATACTAAAAGTTTATTGTTTCAAAATAATAAAATGCCTGTTTGTAGTAAATCAACTTTCATCATTACACTTTTTGAGTTAAGAATTTTATTTAATTATCTAAAAACGGTTTCTGGTTAAAGATACAATAACAAACAAAAATAATCTTATATGAAATGGCCTTATTTTGCAATTTTTCTCTTATGGTAATTGGACGATAAGCCAATTTTTTTTTCAGTACATCTGATTCGTCTATTGATGACGTGCTCGGGTATCATCTCGATGTTCGTCTTTCATCTCTTCTTAACCTTCTGAGAGTGTTTTGTACCACAGATAAACATTTTTGGAGTTACTTCTGTATAAGCAACATTCAACCTTCAAAATCCGTCCGCGGACTTAATTTCGTTTTTAACACAAAATTTTATACAGATTCTTTGATGCATTTTTGAATAGGCAAAAATCGAAGACGAGCCTCAACACTTAGAAGAAAATAAGCTATCGACAATTAATTGAACATTCAAAGTGGCCGAACTTATCATAATATGTCACTGAACAGACTACGATCTACAAGGATTGAATTTTTTTTATTAAAAATTGTTGTTTGTTCTGATTTTGTTTTTGATAATTCTTACCTTTCTGCATGTATCTGCACTATATACTGTACTTACCTATAGTTTGATTATCAATTTTAAAATGCCTTGAATCTTCTCGTCTCCACGTAACGGTAGGTGGAGGTACCCCAGAAGCGATACATCGCAGTGCTGCATTTTCGCCTTCTTTTACTAACACCTCGCTGCTGCTGACCTCATCGTCAATATCGGGTGGTACTGCAACAAAATATATCGATTATAATTTGAAATATTTATTACAATATAAGATTCATGATTAATTCATATTATGATTTAAAGATGGAATAAATAGAAACGATACTTTTTCTACTTTTATATAAATATACAATGAATGAGAAGTAAAATCTCATTATAACTAAGACAATAGTTACTCACAATGTGTTAATGGTTAACCTAGCTTTTTTTGATTTATAAGATCAAGTAGCAGCTACTTGAGCCAGTGAAGCAGACCTTTAGGTTATATTAATAGGGACCATTATACGTACGTTGACAATGATGTCTATTTTACAAAATTTTCGGAGCTAATGAATGATAAGTTACACTATACGATTTGTAATTGTTATTTCATTGTTTGCCCTGGCAACTTACTTGCATTTTGAGTTCCACCTTTATTTAGCGGTCCCCCGACGCTATGGCTTCAATAAATACATAATAATATTATTTTGACCCTTTTTAGAGTTATTCTGTATCGGGAGTTTTTAAATTTTTAATATTTTTTTGTTGTGCTTTTTAAAATACTTATATTTACTGTTTTTCTATGTTGTACTAAATGAAACTAGGAACACACTAATAAAACTTGTTTACCTTTCACCAGCATCAAAAAGCTCCCATATCATGGAGACGACTACTTTTATTTTAACGAATCATAACTAAGAACCATCTCGATAAAGGACGATTTGCAACGAAGACTGAACGAAAGACGCATTCAAATCCTTCAACGCGTTTGGTTGCTACGTTGCCACAGACAGGCAAACAGATAAACATGTCAAACTTATTACACCCCTCTTTTTAGGTCGGGGGTTTAAAAACAATAAATTGAATCTATCGAAATGGTTTCATTTATATTATTCCCGCAGATTTACATGCGAAGTTAATCTATTTTAATAACACTATATTGAAATATCAAACTGCATCACTATGAAACAGAGAAATATCAAAATATTTCTCTGTTTCTTTTATTGAAACAGTGTAAAAATGATGATAATTATAAAAAATGTCTGTTTACCCAAAACCAGTATTAAAACACAAGGGCTAAAAATGAATCGTATAAATTGACAGCTATTGAGAAAAATCGGTAGGCGTGGTACAAAATGATGGGGCTGTCGTTTGAAATATGTCCTTTGTGAAATAGGAACTCATTCAATTATACTTTTTGTGAATCATTACTTAATTTGTGACACAAAAGTTTATTTTTGGTGTTTTTGTTTTTTAATAAAAAGTGGCATTAGAATGGTACAACTGTTTATATTTAGTAAAAATACAAGTTGCTTTCTTCTTTGTTTCAAGATGCCTAACTAATCATCTGCTTACTCTTATCCCAAGTATTGAGGATCACAGCAATAAATTCTTTGACGTTTCTACTCTTATGTTATATCCACATATGTCCATAATTTATATTTAAATTTACGTAACCTTAAATTTATTGTGTTTAGAGTTATTCATTATACTTAATAATAAGCTGTACAATACAGCTTTTTATTAAGTATTAGTACAATACAGCTTTAAATTAGAGGGAAAGCCAATGGTAAATGGTTAATAAGTAAAATATATGTAATGACATGGTTAAAATTCTTTATAATATTTCTATCCTTACACAGTCAGAACTATAGTTATAACAAGTAAAAGACATTTGCTATTTAATCAAATAAACTGGAACGAAAAGTTTGGAAGAGTTTCGCAAAGTTTATTTCTCTTGGCGCGGCCCGTTACTCGTAGTTTCTTAAGGATAGTTTCAAAAATGTTTATCATCGACATCATAAGTTTGAGTCAGAAGTTCAAGGAGTATTTCTTTTTCCGCATTTAAATGAATTTCAATCACATAAAGGCCTTTTTTCTTTTGTCAAAATTTTTATTCATATTTGTATATTTATAACGGATTTAATGTGAGATTTGTGTCAAATGTCAAAAAAAATATTATTTAAAACACCGGAATTAACTCGTACGAAGTAAATATTACATAGTTGAAGAACCAGCCTGTCATCACCGTGAAGGAAATAAAAGTTATGTAATACCTATTTCGTACTCGTTAATTCCCGTTTTTCATGTAATTATATATAAAAGTTAATTTGACACAATTATAGCACTTGCATTTAGTGTTCCAAATTTCGATAAATGTAATTGTATTGTTTTGCAATATTTGTTACTTAAAGTATAATGTTTTGTGGTAATTTTATTATGATGCCATATATTAGATCAAAAATTATTCCACAACTTACCTACAACCTGTAATAAATGTGTTTGACTCATCATGGGCTCGGTGTTCACTTGGCACATGTATCTTCCACCGTCAGAAGCGCTCACGTCACGTAGTCCAAGTGTCCACGCCCCGTCGCCATGCTGCACGCTGATACGATGGTTCTTAGTGATCACGTGACCAGCTATTGTCAGGATGGTCTGCGTGTCTACTCTTAACCACGCCACCTATGTTAGATATGTCGTCAAATAAATTATTAATATTTGTTCATTTTGAAATATTCTAAATATATTATATACTTTATGATTTCTTTAAAATGAATACACTAGAATAACACTTTAAATATACAATTTCATTCTTACTACACCACATTCTCTACCTCGTCGCCAACATTCAGAGAATTGGTACACACAATGGTACACACAAACCATTCTGTATATATATAATATACACATATCTATTATCATATATAACAAAGGTTGAAACATAAAAATCAGTTCAACTCAATTTATATTACATTTTATAAATCATATATTTAACAATTTATGTCAGCTGTCAAAAGCCAGTACAGCCTGAATAAGCATCCGGTTAAATATTTTAATAATTTATTCTCCCAAAGAACGTAATATTCGACATTCAAAATATCATTAACCATAAAACACTTGGCTAAGTTTAAATAACACTTCAGTCTTGACAAAGGTCAATTTTGATTATAAATTATACGCGATTGTTCGTCAGTTGATTAATGGACGAGTGTTTTAAGGACGCTTTTTTAATTTCTCAACGATCATGTTTTATTCAGACGCTTTTGATAAATGCTGTCTTTTCGTGACTTTTTATTCCGGTAGCGAAAACTTCAAGGCGTTTTTTATTTGTTTATCAATTTCCTTTCTTTCTTAGAAATTTATCATTAATCATTTAAGTGATGACGATTATAGGATATTTAATATTCTAAAAGATATATTTTAATTACCTTGAAAGTTTGTAAATTATCAACCCTACAAGTAAGTGCAGCATCTCTCCCTACCGCCACAGTGACATTTGACCCTGGACCCACGAACCGTGGGAGATCTGAAAGAAAAAAGAATATACTTTGATAAAAAAAATGCTGTACTAGAAATACTATATCATAAGTTTTTTTCTGAAAAGTTTTTATATATAAATTGAAATTCAAATAAAATCAAATTATTTTAAAAGTATTCCGTAAATATTTTTACAACTCAAAATTATAACATACATTCTAATAATTATATTTAATATTTAATATATTTGTCTGTGATAAAAAAAAAAATTCGTCTTTATTGTATATATATATATACGTTATAATATACGTTAATGTTTATTATATACGTCATTGGTAGGCAAGGTTCCAACTCTCTTTACGCTACATTTTCTTATGGATATTTACGCAAATTTTATATTATTATGTACTTTTAACTGATGCAGGTGTGAAAAGATCTTATCTTATAAGTAAACCGTAGGATCTTACGAGAGCACTCACCTTTACTCCGTCCGCAAACCTTGGTTTTTAATTTTGCATTATTCTTTCACTGATTATAAATACAAGATAAAAATTGAGAAGAAGATAATGGTATAATATTTTTTTTACGGGAAAATGTGCTAGTTACATTAAAATACGTTAAAAATAAATGAAACTGAACACAATTAGCTAAGTACAATATTTCAATACAGTCCTTTAAAAGTTGCATTGACAAATACTAAGGAACACATTTTTATAAAAAAAAATGTACCACTTAATATCTACCATCTCACCAAACCATGACATTATGTGAAGATAATGTCCATATTGTATTTTTATCACTAATTGCGGGAAGCTTCTTTAGAACATTGAGAATAAGGTAGGTCATTTTGCTTGTTAAAATATTGTTCAATTGAATTTTATTTCTCGTCAATAAGTAAAGCCTTTTTCTGAGCTCCTTTTGCGAACCACTTAAGAAGTTGTTTTAACTTTACCACCCTTTTAACATTTTAATTAGCAGTGAAATAAAAAGCAGTTGGTCTCTTAGACGCTGCAATTCCTAACTCATGTTTTATATACAAAGAGGATGGAGAGATTCAAACTTGCATTTGGGTCAGTATTAACTTCATGTAAAACATCACATAAAATCGGTTTTCACCCAATTTAATTTAATATTTCAAAATCATTTAACGCTGATTAACGTTTGAATAAAAAACTGAGAGTATGACATTCTGACATCATTTTCAAGTCATTTTAGTGAAGTATGAGATTATTAGATTTGCCTGCGACTTCGTACGCGTAGATTTCGATTTCGATGAAACCTAGCCTTTTGAACATACAAATTTACGAACAATAAGCCTTCAAAGTTTCATCAAACACCGTCAAGTAGTATTTTTATTTTATTGTTATATATTTTTTTTTAATTTTTAATCACAGAGTAGGTAGTCCGATTTCGTATTTTTTTATTAGAAAGGAAAGTATTGTTATTCCCTGGAAGAACTTCTATTTTAATTTTGCAAAAATTTCTTACCGCAATGGTACAAAATTAAGAGACTATAAATTTTTATATTTGTTAACCGATTAAAATAAAAAAAACACTAAATATAAAATGAAGCCCATGACAATACAGTCAAAAATTCTCATCCAAATCATTTAATATCTTTCTGAGATTAGCATGCACAAACATACAAACATAGACATACCTACAAACATACAGACAAAATGAAAAAAACATTGTTTTGGGTGCTCTTGCTATATAAACAATTGCAAAACAATTCCCCATTAGCTATATATAAATATTTATATAAATTTAAATAAGCTCAACATGGCTATACATCTTTATAGATATTTTCAAACATTGGCCATATATTTTTTGTCGTGTTGCGTACACAAGTAAAAGAGAAACATAAAAAGAAAAATTTCAAAAATGGTAGAAATGGATTCTGTTTGTTATCCCTTTACATCCTTGGCTATATATTTTTTAATATTTTTAATGTACAGAAACTACTTGTCTACAGATTTATTACATGTTGATAATAAAATTTGCATCGTATCTACTGCATGGTTGACATAAATTGACACTTACTTTTTTTATTTTTTAATCATTTAACTTTTTATATCTTAGCCAATTTAAATGAAATAAACACTATATGTTAAGTGAAGACTGTTACAATATATTCCTGAAAACTGCATTCAAATTGGTTAAGCCGTTTTTCGTGCACAAAGATACAGACATCTGTATGTCTGTATATAGAGATATCCATATATATACTATACAATGTTTTTTCATTTTTTCTGTTTTTTGTTTGTTGAAAAACCATTGTATTGGGTTCTCTTGCTCTTATGAAAGCCCCTAATAGATTTTTTTTTTTAATTTTACATGTACAAAAACCTATCAGTTACAATTTCATTATATGTATAGATACAGATAAGATGCATAACTGCAGGACTGCGAGTTGCGGGTTTTTATGTTAAACAAACAGAATTTGTTCTATTCGTTACCCGTACAGCGTTCTATCATCGATTTTATATCAAAGTAGAGGTTCGTCCATTCAACGAAAGCCACTAATTACTCTAATCATAAAATTTAAAACATTTCATGGAAGAAAGAGCTTTTAAAAAAAACGTAAATTACATAATCATATAAAAATACAAAGATTAATTTCCAACAAAACGTTAAAACAGTAAAGTACATTAATAATCACTGAACGTGCCTGAGGATAAAATATAGAAAAACTTTATTCTAAAAAGTGCTGTTTATAATTTATTCGGTGGAATTTTAAAGGTCACAATTTATTATTCCCGTGTCAGTGATTATGACTGCGACAGAATATAGTATATAGCAATACGTTTAGTATATAATAGAGACTTTATAAAATCTATATACTTTTATTTTAAGAAAATACTTGGAAACAATCTTAAATATTATCAATACGGCAAACGTATGAACTGATTCTAAAGTATATTATCAATTTTTATACTACCAAAAAGTAAAGAAAATAGGAAAAGTCTGAGTATGTAATTAATATTAGATGTGTATATACAATAATTAACTGGCTATAAAACTGAAAACATAGATTATTTAAATGTAAATAGTTAAAAATGTCACAATAAGTCCTTTTTGGATATAAAGAGCCAATTTGTTGTTATTCGCATTATACCTTAACAACCTTTAATAAGCTTAAGCGTAAAGCTTCTAAAAACCTACCTGACCGTACCTACACAATCATATACTTACCTAAATAGACCGCAGGGTGTACCCTCACAATGATGTACTATTCTTTACCTGCCAAAAAAATTCCCCAGAGATGGCAAACAATATTTCCCGGTAACAGACACTTTGTGAAGAGGCCGAAACGACAATCGTTCCCTTGACAGACAAGCAACTTGAAGAAATATTAGTGTTATATTCGACTTTATACTCCTTATTTTAAGGTTCACCATAAATTGCAATGAAAAAAAAACGAGAATATTTGTCAGTTTTACCGGTTTTTTGCAAGCACTCAGTAGCTCTTATTTAAAAGTACAAACCTCTTCGTTAAATCTATTTTGACCCACAAAAAACAATAGTTAATCGTATTTACATCTTTCATAACTTCTGCCAGTGGTTTCGGCAATGTAGGTAAAAAACAGTCTTGTTATGGCGGATGAGTACCCAAGTCTTCTTATTTCCCCAGGAGTAAATGATAGTATTTTAAGAATTAAAGATAGACTTTATTCTTTTTCTTTATCTTTATTTGACAAAGTGTGAAAAAAAATCCTGATGATTTATTGGTTAAAGTGTGAAAGCGTAACAAACAAAGAAACTCGCATTCAAATATATAATACTAGATTTTATTTTATAAATGAAAGTTCTAAACCAGAAACGATAGGTCTTAATAATTCATGAAGGCTCGAACTTGTGTTAGTGCTTGTCTAGTATGTGAGTTAGCTTATCTTTTAGTTTGATAGCAGGTCTGTCTGTCTGTCTGCGGGTCAACAGAAAGTCTAAACCCAACTACTTGAGTTTAATTAAAAGTCATTATATTATTAAATCGCACCTTATACCGATAATAAAATAATCCGTCAGAGGATTGATAAGCTAGTTGGTAATTAGTACCGATTTTGGGAAAAAGAAAATAATAATTTGACAGTCACTAGAGACCGATGCGTTATCATTACATGTCAAAATGAATAAATGATTATTCTCTTGAGCGCAGGCGCTTGATATAAATTTCGAATAAATGATAAGTTCAATTGTATTTAATATGTAGTTTGGGAACAAAAGCAAAATATTATTTACATACAAATTATTGTATCTTCAGAAACTTGAGATTTTATATTCAGTTAATTTGTCGGTAAATGAACATAAAATTTAATATTTACACAATACTTAACTAACTAACCAGCAAATATTTAAAATAAAAATGAAAAATGCATTTTAGGTAATGTAAAATAAAATATATATATATATATATATATATATATATATATATATATATATGTATATAGTTTTTGTAACGCTAACAGCGACCAAATAAAAATAATGGATTTAATAAATAACAATTGGATGTTAATTAAAATGATATAACATAAACTTTTTCTCTATTTGATTGGATACAAAATTTATTTGTTTGGAACCTTAGTCAAATTTTAAAATATTTGGATTCAAATATTCTTCATAAATACATTTTTTTCTTTATATTTAACGTTGTCGTAGAGTTTGTAAAATGAATTGTTTCAGTTAATTATGTTTGTCTTTTTAAGATTTTCATTGAACTATGAAATAGTTTATTCTCAATTAATACTGTTTCTACCCGATGTGCTAATTAATATCCATCAATTAATGTTTTCCAATTAACGTTAACAAGTTAGATACATGTTTGAATAATGTATAGTAGTTTAAACGATTAATTGGAAAATCAAAATTACAAACCCAATAACTCATATCATTTGACTTAAATTGTAACAGCCTGCAATTAGTGGTCGAATTACACTGAGGCTTTTATTACATTTATTTGTAGCATTGCATTTTCATTTCGACATATTTGGTACAAAAATAAATGTAGTATTAACTTAATATTTCGTAGAAAATTATGTTAAATATTATATTTAACAAACAAACTGAAATCGTAATATCAATGTCTTACAATTTATTTTTTATTGATACCCTTAATATGAAATATTGCTATGTAGGATGTTGTCACAATGTTGCAAGACAATCTGATCATAAAATATTTTAGTACATACAAAAAAATCACATACCATTTCATCCCGGGGGTATTTTATAGGGCTACCAAATTTTGCTGAATGTATCATCTTATCTGAAATGTATTTGAGATAATACAATCTTTACTAATTTTAAACCTATAAACTTGTTAAAAATTTTAAAGCTATCTTGGTCATATAGAAAAAAGATCTATCATGCTATGCCTACTGTAGGCATATGAGATTGCTAGAGCAAAAGAGGTTTTCCAAATAACATTTGATATAGTACAAAGAGAAACTTCTTAAAGCACTGAGCTGAAAATTTCTCAATTTAAGAAAATAGTTGTAAATTTTTACTGCTAGACAGACATTTTCTCAATTTAAGAAAATAGTTGCAAAATTTTACTGCTAGGCATACATGAGAGGCATACTGATGATTATTAATATTAATACATTGAAAATTAGCACCTGACGTAAAGTAATCTGACGTTGGATAGTGGAAGGAGAAGAAAACTTGTATGATCATAAAGCATTATGATGAATAGAAATGTCTTTGATAATGTAGGCTATTTCAAAAACCATAATATGTTACAACTTGATAGATCACCCGATTTTGAGTTCACGTTAGTGTTTATTTTTTTTTATATGTTTTCTAACATATATTAATATGTATATACATATATGTATGTGTATATACGTATATTAATAATGACTTTTAGATATTAGACTTAATTAAAACAGTCATAACTAACTTTGTTATTCAACAGAAATGTTTATTAAAAAACTAAATGAAATGAATAAAGTTTCTTTTCTTCAAAATCATAAAGATTTACATATATTTCTCTATAATCATTTCTTGCAAACGTCAGTTCTGGAAATGAGTTCATATTACTCGCCAAATATATTTGCTCGAATATTTCACGCCCTCCGTGGTGTTAGTGAAATTTTCCACGGCTTATGTCTATCATAATTCACCTGTCTCTCCAAATATGTAATGTACACCAAACATGTTATCATTGTTAGTCTACCCAAAATGATAATTATGATGTGGCAGTTTTAAGAACTTTGTTCCTAACATTAGTTTCAATTTAAGTATGAAAGAAATTATATTTATGGTTAAAAAATATTTAGGTACTCAATCAATCATTGAATGAATAGATTTATTGCCTATATTTATACCGTAATTTTGGTTTGTTGAAGTATTTTTTACAACTTCTTATTCATCAGTTTAAGTTTTAATTTCTGAACGATATTATCAATTAAGTCGCATTCAGTTGCTGAAATACTTTTGTGTTTGGACATCAATGTATGATTCTAAATAACACATTTTACATTCAAAAATAGAATAAATTTTATAGATCATATTAACAATCCGTAAGTCCTTGAATCGTACTGAAATAACCTGCTTTGAAACATCGATTAAATTATTTTAATAGATACGGACTTCGTACCTTTGTAAATGGAATCCAGTTATTATAAAAAAAAAAGTTAAGGTACTATGAGTAATATTAATTAAATTCTGTTAAAAATATCTGTTTAATCTCTTTATCATAATTACTTTTTATAGTAACTTTTGTCAATGAAATAAAACCAGTACGTGATTTGACATGAAAAACATAATATTTAATTTATAAAGATGAATCATTAGTATTATAATTTAAGCTATCGTCGGAATCAAGTCTGTAGTATTGTATTTGATACTGTTATGCATTTGTGACTATATATCGTACACACTTAATATAATAATTGTCTTTAATTTAACATACCACTTGACTAATCATTTTATCGTTTAAGGTACATCCCTAATATTTAAAAAGAAAAACGGTTTACTAAATATCCTGAAATCTTTTAAAGTTCTTTACTGGAATTGGAATTCGATTTAATAATTAGATAGTAAACAAATTTTGTCATCAAATGTCAATAACATTGTTAAGTTGAAATTTGATGGACCTGAAAGCTTACGATTGATTTATTGTGCAAAGTAAATAGTCATTATAATAATGACAAAAATAACTTTTATATAAAATTGCAAAGCTTTGGTACTTCCAATTAAAAAAAACAGGATTGTTACTGTTACAAGATTATATTCAAGTTTTTTTAATGAAATGTCAAATTTGATCTGTTAAAACGACCTGTTTAAAATAATTTAAAATGAAAGCTATATTGTATATATATTAACTCTATATATAATGAGCAATGTGAGGTGATAGTTTCTGAGTAATTGATAAATGTAAGTCTTGGGTCGAGGTCTCAAAAAAATCGTGATTGTTATAAAACATAATATTGTTAGTCATCCCCAAGTGGTTTTCATAACATGTATACTTGCAATTTATAAATTCTGAAAACTGTGTCTTCTCTGTAAAGGTTTTATTAAAGTTAAAACTCCATTATGAAATTTCTTTACTCGAAACTGTCAAAGTGAACCTTTGAGAACATATTACGTTTTGGCGAACTTTATTTTGATATTATTTTTAACTTTTACTCGGAAAAGCGGTTTGTATTTTTATTTTCATTGATGTCTTTGTTACGTTTGTTTTTTATTTATTCGTAACAATGTTCAATATCATAAAACGAGGTAGTATAAAAATGTCTTTTCCGTTCCGTTCGAGCTATTTAGCTCGAGGACCAATGTTGTATATACAAGATTGGTCCTCCGGAATCCCTTAAAGATATTTTCTAAGATGCTGCAATACTAAAATCTCTACTGTTTTTCTTGAAAAATAAAACGTTGGGGAAAAATTTTAAACATTTAATGTAAAAAGCGACTTGCATATCATTGATACTAGATAGAATCGTAAAATAATAGTGTCTAAATTCAGAATCACCAAATAAAATAAACTAATTTACAATGAACACAAAATTATAGTTCACATTAAACTCGTTCTTAAATCTTGAGTTTATTCCAATTTTAAAAAATATGCTGCCGATAACCACTTTACCAATTGTTTACAAATCTGCATGTTTTATTTTACCATAATAACTTCCATAGTTAAACTAAACAAGTATATTTGCGTTCTTAGTACAAAACTAAATAGAAATTACTATTATTTTCAATGTTTAAAATAAGGCATAGAATATTTTACGGCGTTGTAAAAGTGAGAACATACCTAATAGAACTTGTTTTAACTATAGACCAGTGTAGACTAATCTAGTCTTCATTTCGGGATTACGTTTTTCTTGGATTCCTATTTATTTTTACCTATAAGTTATATCTATGACTTAAATACCTAACACAATGTTTCAATGTAATGGGTAATTGTATTTTTTTTTTATAGTTAAACGATATTTATTCAGTTTCTCACCGGTTCTTTTCCATTGACCTAACCTTTGGATTCGTTTAATTAATCTTAAACACCATAGTACAAGGTATCAATCATTTTACTGAACACTGCTAGTGGCGGTAACGTTATTTTCCCATTTTTTTAATACATGATCCGGTAGAGATAAAAGAAATTAGACTCGCGGGGATGAGTGTAGGTCTGGAGTGTACGGACTTGAAGATTTTTAAGCTGCTTCTTTTCCCGCGAAGTCTACCGGAGACCACAAATGCACTGGTCACAATATATAAAATAAAAAGACGTGTGGCACTCGGATAATGCCATGGTAAAGCTATTGCATAGCATTTTTTATCAACTTATGCAATTATAGTTATTTATTTATTTATGTAGTTGTTTCTTTTTTCTTTGATATTAATTCAAGTTTTTTTCTTTGATGTTAATTCAAGTTGTGCAACTTGGGTGTGCGTGGTGACGTATAAGAAAACATTTTTTTTCTTTTATTGAATAAATTACTCATTTATAGGATTTTCGATATATCGATATTTTTAAATATATCAATATTGAGGTTTGGAATATAAAAAAATATCGATATTTAGATATATCGGCTTTATGTAAAATAATTATTGTAAGTAATGTTAGACATGGAAGATGGTATTTATTTTTTAAGTGAGTTGCTAAGTTAGTTGTATTTCTGCTGCTTTTATATTTTTTCCCGCATAAGTTGGATGAAACACTTCTTGTATCAACTTTTTTATAATACATATCATAAAATGGTACAAATGATTGAAGAATATATATTTTGGCACTGAACTATTTCTATAAAACTAGATATTGAATGATATAGTGCGAATAAATTAGCTTTTACCGCTACGATAAGAGGAATTTCTCTTTTCCACTTCGCTCAATGTTCACAGTGATACCAATATATAATTTATTAGTTATAAATATGGATATTTCTAAGTAATAATATCGATATATCGTTACATCGATATTTTATAAACCTATTCCTAGAAATTATTCAGTTCTTTTTTAAAATCCTATCCCATATAGGATAAGATTTGAAATAAGAATGGAATAATTTCTCATTTTAAATAGGACTATACGGTCCTATTTAAAATGTGTAATTATAATCAGTGCTATGTTATATAATAAAAAGGTTAATAATATTAACAGCTAAAAATGTTTTCAACCTTAAGCCTTAGGAATAAAGTTCAATTACGATTGTTAAATTCTTGTACTCAGGGTCTTTTGTAACACCATAACAGAAAGTGAATAGAATGAAAAGGCTTGTTGTACAAATGTAAAAAATACATTTGTAGAAGTGAAACATTTATTTTAAACTAAACCTTAAATATTAAGCAATAAAGTTCATAATACATATTATCAACTTGGCTCTTACGCTATTTTTAAATGATAGGTACACAATACTGGTGTGTTAGTTTATTTTCGTTACGGAATTTCTGGATTCGGTCTCCACACTCAAGGCCCACGATAGAAGCTATGCAATAACTTAATAAAAAAAACCTCAATACTAAAAGACCTCCAAAAAGGATAAAAATAATATCATATAAAAAAACATTAAAAATATATTATTTTATAATTTTATATAATATAAAAATTACTGGTGGAAAAGAGCTTTTAGGACTATGGAAGTGGCGGTATCTGATAAAACAAAAAGAAATCCTGAGCTTCAAGCGGGTTGACAGACATATACAAACATGTTCGTGGTTTCTATACCTTTTCTTTCGAGAGTAACTGTAAGTATGCTTTTTATCCAATAACTTACGTTTGATACCTAGGTTATTTAAAATTAAAAAAATATATCCTGTTATTCTACTGAAACAACCTTTAAAAAAATATGTTTCAGTATTTAATTTCCCTTAAACACCGAACGTAACATGACCGAATGACTATAATTTGGATGCCGCTCGACCCATTAATTAACCTTCGCATTCATCAGTCCTTTGACAGTTTGAGCAAAAGCTTAGGCCGGTCTGATTTACCACATTTCAACCAATTACACACAGACATTCCAAAAACCATTGAGTTTAATTTACAAAATTACCCGAGAACTTCAATTATAAATTAAAGTCCGTCAGTGGAGTTTATAATTGTTTTTGATTGAAATTTAAGTTTGTTTCTAAATTCATTTCTCGGTGAACTTGAATATATAATATTTAAAATAAACTTAGAAGCCGTTTTTATTCAGGAATTTATCGTTTCCAAAACTACTCTCCAAATTAATCATTTAGATCGATTACGAAATTTTGGTAAAAAGATGCCACGCTAATCATATAGCCGAAGTCCACATTAAGTAAAGTTAGGATGAATTTGTATTTCCCTAAATAACCTGGACACAAATATTTCATACTCACACACACACACACTTACACACAGAGAAACACAAATAAACTCTCACATTTCATACACACACAAAATGTAGACATCTATTTTGTGTTCTATTAATGTTTTGCTTTTTTTTATATTATTTTGAAGCAAAATTGCACATAATAAAGTGGGCGTTGGCGCTGCGCCGTAGTTTATGGAGTAACTTTTGGAGTTGTCAACATGTTTCTTGTTAATGTTATACTTGTTTTTATTTCAAATAAATTTTTATTTTATTTTTATTTTTGTGTTTGTAATTACAAACTCTTTATAAGGTCTTACCTGGTCAGAGGATCTTCTTTCTTCTACCTTTATTCTTCATCAGAGGATCGCTCGTTTTCTTTGCAGGGGCCAATATAGTTATAAATCCAATAGATAATATAAATGGTACGTTACTTTTTAGAGAAATCAAGTCTTTTAGTAGATTACATTTAACATATCTTTATATGCAATATTACAGTATGTCATACATCCTTTTTAAAACTACTTATTCTTTTTATATATACAAGGTTAATAGAAGTAAATACAATTTTCAAAGATTTATGTACGAGTAATAATTATAATGATAAATTAAAATATTTGTTAAGCTTTTCTGATAATAAGCTTAATTAGATATACAATATGTATTGTTTCTTACTAATAATATTAAATTAATTAATTTTAATAATAAAAAACAGAAAAAATGGATTTTATCTGAAAGAACTATTGAGGAATTTATATGAGTTTTTGATAAAATAAATAATAATGATGAAAACTGTCGATCGGCCTATAATTAATTATAAGTGTGATAACTGTCTTCGCTTATATTTTAATGACTACCTTAAACAACGCTCTCACAACATCAGAATTCGGAAAAGCTAGAATACTATTACACAAGCCTATTTCTAAATTAAAGCAAAATTTTTCAAAAATCTCAGATGTTTCGGTCTAGATACGAACACATTCCATCATAATATGATAATCATCATCCATTATACAACATTCTGAACAATTTGGTGAATGATGTTTTCCCATAAGATAACTAAAACTATTGAAAGGAATGGGACCGGACCGAAGCCAAAAGGTTATAACGAAATTATTCCTGCTCATATTGGCTCCATCTATCTAAGTAAACCTAGAGGATCCTGTTTGAATAGTCTTATACCAAATATCCTTATAAAGGGGCCGTTCATCAAAAAAAAAATCCATAGCTATCTTTATCCGTGTTTACTTGAATACAAAACGTCTTTCTAAAGGGTAACAACTTAATCAAAACGCCGTCTACGTGAGCTTGTTTAGCTAGGTTATGTGCATTTTTTTTGCCCCTTAAACTAATGTGTGCAGAAATCCATTGCAAAGTCACATTCTTTAGAAGGTTCATCCAATGAATACTATCCATAACATCATAAGCTAGCGGTGCCACTCGAAAACTTGAAGAGTATAGAGCCAAATGCTGCAAGGCACTCTTTGAATCAGACAAAACTATAAACATATTATATATAATAAATAACGTACATGGATGAAACGTTACAAGAAATTATTAATTTACATCATCAAAAAAATCCAAAATTGCATTAAAAAAAATCGTACCAATACCGTCATAGTCTTTGGATCTATAAACCAAAATTGTATTCAACATAGTTAATATAATAATAATAATAATAACCTTTATTGCGGGTCTAGCCCATATGTTCTTATAATCGAATGTTCAAAAATAATTTACACGATCGTTTTAGTTCCAGTGCATCAAAACTACGTTACTTTTAATAATAAATTAATATTGTATTGAATACATACAAATCCAAATTGCTGACCCCAGTATCTAAAGAAAACATTTCTATTTTTTTACTTCTGTAGATTTGTACACAATCAAGAAATTCGGTCATAGTGACCAGCAAAGATATTCTTTTATGCTGCCTATAAACATTATGCCTAAATAAAATCTGTAATTCTTGTAGTAAATATATATATTTACATTTTAACAAAAAAAAAAATCTGCCAAAAATTGTCTTCGAATAAATAAAGGCGGTATACAATCTTCACTTTGCTTTACATGAATGGGTGTTGTTTTTATAAAACCACCAATAAGTCTTATACATATATTTTGTATAATGTCTATTTTATCTATATTGGCTTTTTAAGTATTATCATATAGAAAACATACATAAACTAAGCGACTATGTACCAACCAAATGTATAAACGTTCAATATGTCGATGCGTCCTATGTATATGGACCAGAATAACAATTTGGCCATTTTTACTTTTTTATGGTAAACGCATCTTATCGATATAATTACTCGAGCGGTTAAAAAAAATGATTTCTGCATAGAAACACGACTTTTTATTACAGTATAAAGGCGTTTGTAACATGAATTTAAACGTACAAGGTCCTAAGAGTAGTTAAAGACTTATACGCGGGGAGTTCCCGCGCGTTTGTTTAAAGTTTGGATTAATCAGTTGTTTGGACATTTATACGTTGAAAGTTGAACAATAATTTATTATGATTTCGTCCTGCCTTAGTTATTGCAACTAGTAAAGCTTCTCTCTACTAAGAAGGAACAAATCATGTACGAAAAAAAATTGTCAAATAAACGCAACAAAATTTGTTTTCCAATAAATGGCAATTTTTTAACCCCCGACTAAAAAGAGTGGTGTTATAAGTTTGATCTGTCGATCTTTCTATCTGTGTATCTGTGTATCTGTCTGTGGCAAATTGCTGGCCAAACGCGTAGACGGATTTGAATGCGGTTTTTTTTCATCGAATGCTATGCTCGTCGAGATGGTTCTTATCCATGTTTGATTGAAAGAAAAATAATCGTCTTCAAGATATTGACGTTTTATTCGTGCGGGGGAGAGGTTCTTATGCAATAATTAGCTGTTTGCGGCCAAATCATGGACGGCTTTGAATGCGGTTTAGTTTAATCGAAAGCTATGCTCATCGACATAGTTTTTATCCATGTTTGATTGAAATAGAAATAGTCATCTCTAAGATATTGACGTTTTATTCGTGCGGGGGAGAGGTTCTTATACAATAATTAGCTGTTCCCAGCGGCGTCGCCCGCGCTTTATAGGAAAAAAGCCTATTTATGAAGGCCAAAATGTTTTTACGCTTACGTACTGAGGTAAAGTACTTTATTAGGGATAGCTGTTGCCCGTGACTGCGTCCACGGAGACTGTAAAAATATTATATTTACATGACTTATAATCGTAGTCATAAAGAATCACGGGCACCAGCTAGTGATAATATAAACCCCTTCATCACAAAGTTATTAGTGATTGTAAATCATTTTAACTCTAAATGTTTATATTTATTAATATTGGTATATATGAAACCTACCATCTACCCATATGAAAAAGTCTTGAATCATGTTACTTAATACATTTATAATTTATAACATTGTCGAAACTTTCACGTGGATCCTAATTTTATTAAATATAATTTATATATATTTCTCGTATTAAATATAACCTTTGTACATCATAATATAGAATTATAATACTAAAAGATTTTTAAAAAAATCGGTCCTGTAGTTTCGGAACCTATTCAATTGAAATAAACAAACAAATCTTTCCTACTTAAACAATTGAACATTTTGTGTATCTGTAGGTTCATTTAGTATAATTCAGAAACTAGTAACATAACTTTAAAAAGCAGAAAAAAAAATTAAAATGCAAGTAAGTTAACAAGGCAAATAAAGAAATTACGATATCGAATCGTATATTCCTCAATGATTAACTTCGTAAAATATATACTACCAACGTACGTACAATGGTCCCCCACACAACGAATTCAATAAGTACATAATAATATTATTTTTACTCCTTTTAGAGGTCTTTTTGTATCGGGGGTTTTTTAAATTTTTAATTTAATTTTTTACTCTATGAAATAGTGTCGCTTCCTGGAGAAGTTTGTTTTTGTGTAAAATTTTGTGTAAATTTGGAGTAAGTTAGGCTTATCAAAGTCCAAACCCTTTCCCAAAAATTACCTTTTTGTCTCTTTGGTTATGACAGTCTGTTTTAAAACTTGATAGAAGGTCTTAAGAATTTAGGTTAAATAGGTTTTTAATCTGGGGTTATAATATTTGTACCCTTAGTTTGATTCTCCTGAAATTATACAGGTGTTATACAATAAAAAAGAATGTATTTTAGTTTATTAAGAAGAAACCGGTACATACATATCTTGTGTTTTTTTAAATGTGACATTAAAATCATATATTATCTGACGTACTTTTTATATTAAAAGAACTGTTCAAGATTTATCCAAGATCATTATGACAAAGACCTGCTACCGCAATAATACACACGAATACTGTTGTATCATAATTATCATGCTTAGCACTACATTTAGGACATTTTATTATGTTAGTGGGACACCTCTTTGCCGTATGTCCTAGTTTTCATCACTTAGAGTATTGAGAAAGAACGAAGAATAATGTTTCTACTTTTATTCATAAATCATGTACTCCTATATATAAGTGACGATAAAAAAAAGAGTTTCTGAAACATATTAAGATTGTGTTACTTGGTATTCATTTTCCATATTCATTTACTCGAGACGGATGAAGAAATTGCCAGGCTAGTGCAACCAATATTGGTTTGATTTTTTTTATTCGATAAATCAATATCTACATTCTTAATGATGCCTTTTTTGAAATGTCCAGTCTTTTTCTAATAAAACACCGTCAGAAAAAACCCGTCATATTTTCATTGTTCATAAAATCATTCATTAAGCCAACGCACGCCACTTATAAGGGATTCCTATAATCACACATTCATGGTGGATGAAGGTAACGAAGGTGGGACGCTAGTACCTCATCTTTACTAGATTATGACTATCGATGTTCACCGGATAGCTGTGTATCTATTACAATGGCTCCGCAATAGTTCATTAAAACGATTTTAGGCTTTGTCACCTATGTATTGAGATATTTTTGTCTTAGATCTTTGGCTGCCTCGGTGGTGTACTTTTTTTTTATTGTGCAAAAGTACTATTAAAGAATAATGCCCAAATTCAAATACTTATTCAGGGGTTATATTTCTTCCTACCCCGATCATGGATATAACTACATTTCTCAGAAGAATCTTCTATTTAGTCATTTAAATGAAATATCTAAGACAGACTGAAGATTGTACAATCACCATAGAGCAACATCAACTTGCTAGTTGCATAAGTTCTAGGAATTTCCGTCATCTCAAGACCATACGAAAAAATAAGACGAAAATAACTAGAACCAAATCTCTTTAAATACCATTGGTGAAATGACGGTTTTATTGGTGACTGTTTTCTACAGGATTATACTCAATAAAATAATACGACATTAAATTAATATATTTTGAAATTGAACGTGAATGTTTTCGAGATACCTAAAAAAGAAATTGACCACACCAACCTAAATTCTTTCAAAAATATATAAATAGGTTCAATATAAATAGGACTTTAAAGCTAAAAAATTGTGTACCTACAAATTATTTACATAACGCAAGATAACTCTCAAAATAATATTGAAAAAAAATCTGATTTATTGAATGACATATTTAGTTTAATCATTAAGACTATCCTATACGTTTTTATATATAAAGCTACAGTCAGAAGCTTTGGTATTACAGAGCGGAATTTTATAACATGTCTTTTAAAAAAATATACAACGAAAAATATACAAACACGAGCAGGGTATCGAACCTGCGACCTCTGGGAAACCGTCCTCTCGCTCTATCAATTGAGCTACCGTATCGTTACCCATCTCAGTAAGCACTAGCTCGCTAGCTAGGTAACTCAATCAAGTTTCCTAGAGGTCGCGGGTTCGTATCCCTGCTCATATCGGTTTATTTTTCAATCCATATTTATTTAAAATTTAAATGAGCTTAACATGGCTATACTTCTTAAAATATACTTTCAAGCAATATGCCTTTTGTTAAATTTTCGACTTTGTTGCTAGATTTTACAATAGCATGCTTAGATTATTTTGTCTTGGAACATCATCTTCAAAGTGAGATTGATCTTACGATTATCTCATTCAACTGCACCCGATTTAAGTAATATTATGAGTAACATATTAAGTTAAGTCATGTAGAATTTTAATAATAATAAAAGATTGTAGCGTAGTTTATTAAAAAAAATGCCTTTATTTATCTGACAACTTAGCCTAGTTATAAAATATTATAAACTAATCAAACACAATACAATTTATTAAAATTTTAAAAATATGCAAATTTTTGTGTTAGTAACATGAATATCTGTTTCGAAGCTAGCGTGGTCGTAAAATAGCGAAATGAACAGTTAAGAGCTTCCTTTATGCTTACCTCAATTATAATAATATTATAAAATAGCGCACGTTTTTACTTCGTCGGGATAAACAAAAACAGAAACAGCTACTGAATGATAAACGTCTCCTAAGAATCGTATTTATAGAATTCGTATTAAACAACCCTGCAATAATAAGGTTAATGATAAAAAGATCTTATATCTTAAATTTTGGAATATAATATAAAATTGTGCCATAATTTCTACATTAAAAGTTTTAAATTAATTGAAGAGGAAAATTGCGGCTTCAGAAGGGTTAAATTCGTCGCTGAGGTAATTTGAAACAAAACTCAGTTCTTTGCCTTTAATCAAAAGACTTCGTATTTTCAATTGTTGCAAGATTTAAAAGATACGATTGGAATACCAGTGACGCAACTTGGACTGAAGCTAAGTTACAATTGCAGCTCGATGTCTATATCTTATTTACCTTTAAGGTTCGAGATGACTCTGATGTTAATATAATATATTATGTCAAAAGATGCCCTTTATAAACTATTTTGCTATTTGTTTAATAAAAATTACATTTAATTGTATGTCATATTCTTTTGGTCATTGAACCTGAAAACGTGATAGCCTGTCGTAGCCGAAATACCACGTTTACGAATCATTGAACGAATAAACGTCTGAACGACCGAATGAATTTACGGGTGAACTTCTTAATGGAATTCTTACTCATTGTATCGAGAAACAGTACCAAAAGTTTTACGGTGAAAAATGTTTGTATAAAATTATTTTTCTTGTTAAATAAATAAACATTATATAAATAAACGGCATACAAATTGTCATTTTTAACGTATTTAGGCTTTTAAAATTTAAGACATTTTAAAGTTAAATAAGGAATATCGGCAATAAATTTTGAAAACATCGTGTAGTTTCTAAGCCTGTCTTCATGGCTTTGAGTACAGTTTTTTTTATAACGTTATCACTTATACCTAAAACATTATGTTGGCTCATTATTGTACCCTCGACACAGGGACATTTATCTAGTACAGGATTTTTTTTTTCAAAAAAAGACAATATTTTATGACAATATGGATACTTCAATAAAATCTTATATGAATTTATTTGATATGCTGTTTAACAAAATACATTCAATACGTGTAATATAAAAAAAAAACCTTTCAATGAATTTATATAAAGCTTTCCTTTCAAGGGCATTTTAATTAACGCATTTTAATTTAAGCTCAGACGAAATTATTTTTACCTATAGAATTTGTAAAAACTCCGACTTGTTCGTTCTGAAGCCGTTTCGCCAATTTCAATGCTTTTCAGTGAATACGTTTTTGTTTATTACCTTCGTTTTTAGTTTTTTTTTTTCTAAAGAATCCAATCACGCACATATACCATAACATTTTAACTAGTCAATTCTAAATGGTTCTTTAGTTATTAGTAACTTTTTATTATTTATTTAATTGTTCGATATTACTTTTGTTTCAAATATAAAATATTATTTTCCTTAAAATATTATATTACGAAGTATAATTACAAGATATATTATATATGCAAGACGAATTATATTCATTTGACATTGATAAAAATTTTTAGACATAGCCCTGGGAGATGAAGTTGTGCACCGATTACGGAGTGGGGGGTGTATGTAATTTGGGAGCAAACCTGTATGTTTTAATTAAAAAAAATAGCGAAAAAATATATATTACGAACAACATTGTAAATATATAAAGTTTTCTTTATGGTCTATCTTTGCTCGAGTTACGGTTTTTTAAACTTATATCTTTTGTTTTAACATCAACCCACGAGCCTTGTGTTACTCGTTTTATATCTATAGAACTCATATTCAAAGTTTCATCAAAATTGGTTCAGAGATGCAATTTCTATGAATGTTTATATTTACTCATATACATACCTTTTTGCCTAGTTGCGAAACATTTGCTCGTTTATCTTGCATTCTTAATAAATATGCATACAAGGAAATATATCTTCGGGAACTAAATATTCTAAATAATAGTTAACTGCCAAATAGTTGACCGTAGTGAATGAACCAGCGAGCCGTCGATTAGCATGTACGTTTGCAGTATTTCAATTTGGCACTCGTAAAAGCCTTACATACCTAACTATAAAACTAAACGCGACGTCAGAACGTTCAGGTAAAAATTCAAATCCTAGCAAGCATTTTAACATTGTTCTTCCAATGTAATAGTTCGATTGTCACGTTCGTAACTATTCAGCATTCGAAAGACGAAAAATTTTCCATAAACCGACGAAACGACTTGTGATTTAGCGAATGGAAAGGGTCACGACTGTTTGATGGAGGCATTTTAGGGTTAACCAGGAAAATACAAGGCATTACAATTTTGTTGCCCTGAAACAAAAGGGGTCAGATGGGATAAATTTAGCCTTTGTAAATGTGAGGTAATTTAAAATGTAAGACGCTTTCAAGAGACCAGTGTACTATGCGGATATGATAATGTTTGGTCAAATGTAGTTTTTGTATTTCGTTGGTAACCTTTTCGTCAAAAAAGTGAGAGAATTTAATAAATCAATCAAATGACCCGTGAAAGATTTATAACTCCATTAAAAACTAACCCTCGTCGGTCGTCGTCGTTAAGAATTGTTTGATGAATTTCACTCTGTTTGTTTGACTTAATTTTTGTATGATAGTTAAAAAATATGTATTTGCAAGAGAAATTGTCCACTTTAACATTTACATAAGTGCTTTTTTTTAGAAAACAATAGTTGAACAATTAGCTATAAGTAAATAATATATATAATAATATATAATATTTTTATGATTACATAAGCAATGAGATGAAATAAAAAGTCAGTTTTTCGAAATGGGGACGTATTCTAGAAACCAGAACGCATAGGGAGGTAGAGAATTTGTTTTGACATATGACTCACTCATTTATCGCATCAAATGTAGCTATAATAGATACTTCATGTCGATCTTCGTGTGACTGTGGTAATACCCTGGTCGAGCCGTGCCGTCTATGAGCTGCTGTCAAGTACATCAATAACTTATTTTAAAATTTGTTTAATTAATTTATTTCAAAGATAACAATTTTAAGAAATAATTAATTCCAGCTACCTGAATCTACATAAAGTGTATTTGAGAGTCGGCAGAATTATTAAGCAGTGGTACACCAAGCGGGCATCAATTGCAAAATGGCAGCAATCAATTCGCTTAGACCGAACCGAACGTTAGGTGGTTCTACGACAGGCAATCACTCTTGCTCGCTCGCCCAACAGCTAATTCGCATTTCAGAGAATAGTACAGACACTAATCATGGTAAAATTATGTGATTTTTGTAAACTCAACTTATTATCAAACAGCTGAGTGACTCTAAACTTATCTGCAAAATAATAGAAATATAGACTTTGCATATTTGCACAGATCGTATAATTACTTTATTATGGGAATTGAAACAAGGACTGAAGAACCAACTAGGCCAGATAACATTATAGCTGAGTTACATAATTGATTACTAATAGGTTTGGGTAAGTTTTTTTTACAAATTCTCAAGATTTGATGACAATAACCTTTACTATATTTCATCTATCATTAATAGTTATATAATATTTACGTCGTTGTTCCTTTACGTTCCTTTACTAGTTGAGATTCACATTTGTGTATGTTAAGTTGTTAAACGCTTAACACTTTGATTACGTTGCGGGGTCTTAACATAGTTTTAAGTCCAGAGCCTATTATATATTTCTAGTTTAGTGGTAATAATAGCCTTAAACGTATTCTGAAATCAAAAGTATTCCATAACAACTTAAAGGTTATTTTTATTCCGACAGATTTCGAAAATATAATACAATGTCTGAATGCCATTTTCAACCAAACAAGTTTCTTAAAAAGAACTTCTATGTTACTAACTTAAATAACGCAAAATGTATTTAATTCTAAATAAGTAATATTTCTTAAATTAAAAAAAAATTTAATTTATTTATTGATCTATATCAGTTGAAGTAGTACTTATCTTAGCTTAATTAGCTTTTGGAATATATTTTAGATTTTTATTATTATGGAAAATTAACAAAAGAATAAAGAAACAAGTGTAACATTGTAATAATCGATTGTTAGTTGAATCTTTCATAAAAGTCAATTTATAAATGTAATTATTGACTATAACTGTCTCTTTGTTAGCTTCGATGAGCGCAATAATAGAATCTGGCAACAATAGAGCGGTAAAAAGCCTTCATTATCAACGACGAACTAGCGCACCTAGCGCATCTTTAATAGAAACTTTTGTCATTAATTATGCTCCTTATAGTCAAACCAGATTAAAGTAAAAAAAAAATCGTCAGTATCGAACCTCGATTTTCCAATTATTTGGGATAAACGCAAAATTACAAACACTTGCATGTTCTTCTTTAAAACTCTTCTGATCACATCCTATTCTTTCCACATAATAATCATACCATCAACTATGAGTTCTGATCGTTTCGGTCACTGGTGCTACTTTTAATATTTTTTTTCATTACATTATAATCCAATATAATAAAGTATTTGGTTTTATCTAAACTACAGAAAGCCAAGATATAAAATCATATCTTTTAAAAAACTTCATCACAATATATTTACAACTTTAACATAGCCCTTAAACAAAAAAATTCAAACCCTTAAACAATATTTTGAAAGACAGAAAAGATTGATGGAATCAATTTGCTTGATCAACTCATTTTTTTTAATGGAAAGTTAATATTGTTACTTCATAAATCAAAATAGAATTGAGAGATATCAGGCAACAAAATTAAACGTCGCCTTCTTCCGTCATAAATCATTACGGTGTGCTGAAGAATTATATTTGGAAAGGCGACACTTTTATTTAGAAATAATACGGATATAGAAGGCATGTGAGCCTAATAATTTTCTTCCAGTTGAATTCGAAGGGCTTTTGTTATGGCAGTAAATCATTGACCACTTTATATTATAAAGTTCCAGTGCGATATGCTATTGTACATACTGTCATTTGTTACTATTAACATCATTACTTGCACTACGGAACATAATACGTATTTGAAAAACATTCAATGTATTGAAGATTATTATTCTACTGTCATATCTTAAACAAAAATAAGTATTCCTTATTTGATTTAATTTTTGAAGTGTTAGGTAAAATTCTAAAGACATTTTTAGAAAACGGTAATTTTAATGCTTAAATATATATTATACAGCATGTTGCATTGTGAACTAAAGGCCCTTTCCGTATTTTAAAAATGTTGTAGCTACTCTATATCATTGCGGGAAAAGCCATCTAGCTCGTTCCGCCACCTTATTCTTAGTCTGTTTGCTTCCGTCTGCCTTAAAATGAATGCAAGAAGTTTAGCTTCCTGAATTCTCGTAAGACCTCTTGTAGTATTTTGTTTTTAATTCTCTTGAAATAATTTATTTTTTATAAGAATACTGAACTTAAATACAATGACTTAATTTTTACTACCGGGTATTAGAAAAAAAAGTATAATATATAATAGTTAATCAATATTTTCTATATCATGTTTTGGTTAATTTCAGAAAATTTTATAGGGTATTATAGTTGTGAAAAAATATTTATAATATCAGAGATAAAAGATACCTATCTAATATTATAATATATTTATATGTTATAAGAAATATCTATTGATAAATGGTTAGTGAATTTTTATTTTTCAGTGACAATAGATAGTAAAGACTTCTCTTAAATGCTTTGTTTGCAATTTCTGCTTCAATTTCATTCCGATTGTGAAAATTTAACTTGCTTTCAAGTTTCAATACAATGGTTGTATAAATGCGATAAATAAAGGAAACGACACTAATGTTAAGACACAACCATGTTAGCAATTTTGTATTTATTATAAATTAATACTATTTATATTGTAAGATCATTTAAGAAATATTGTAATAAATAAACACATTTATTATATTACCTCATCAGAAATAAAAAGAGAATTCAAAATTTTATCATTTAAATGTTAATAGTTGTAATTAAATTTGTATAAATATAAAATGAAGATAAACCGATACGGGCAGGGATTCGAACCCGCGACTACGGGGAAACAGTCCCGTCGCTCTACCAACTTAGCTACCGTATCGCTTTCCACCACGGTGAATTAAGCATTCTATATGTAATCTTCTTTATTGGGACAGTGTAATTATTTTAAAATTTAAAAAACTTGAATATTTTAATAACTTTTAAATAAATATACAATATAAATAAATTAATTGTGGCAAGATTCGAACCTGAGACCATTGGGCTACCATCCTTATCACTCTACCAACTAAGTGACATTGACGCTGCCCTTGACGAATTGTCCTTATCAGGACGGAAGCGAAATCTATTACTTTTGTTAAGAAAATAGTAACCTGTGTTTTTAACTTTGAAGTATAGATACACCTTACCATCAATATTAATATGTGATATTAAATTCCTTGTATTACAAACAAACATATTTTAAATGATTGCAAAAGCTTACTTTAGTTTTATTCATTCGATTTGTATTAAGGGCGATGATGCTATTGCCAAAAAAGTTGTTAACAAACAGTTTGTTAATGCCTAGATAGTTTAAACACAAGAACAAGGAATATATTATAAAGATTCAGTTCTTCAGTATCATTACTTTTAATGAGTCTAGACGATTTTCACATTTTTAAAATATCTTTTAATATGAAATGAAGGCATAAGAACGCCACAATGTATCACAACGTTTTACATCTTTCGGATCATTGAGCTTATTCCTTTGAAGCCACATTATTTGAAACCTTTGGAAACCAACGACAATGGTTCTTATCTAGCTATTACCATGATCGCCTATGATTTTATCAAACATATAGCTCTCTCCCATATATTTTGATTTAGATCAATATCTTATAATAGTTTTGGTTATAAGCACGACGAAGGAAAGCAGAAGAATAAACAAGATTCATAACAATTGAACATAATCGCCTTAACTAAACCAAAAATAAAACGAAACCCAAGATAGCATAATGAGCCAGTAGCTTTAATGAATTCTTTAACAAATCAGTTATTTTTACTTTTTATTTTTTATTTTTACTACCCTCGGTCCAAAAAAGTATTTAAATTGAAGATGAACTCTAATAGTAAATTTAAAAATACATATTAATTTATTTGTATTCCAATCCTTATAAAATGGAGTTAAATAAATATGGAAAATATTTATATAGTTGAGTAATAAATTGAAGTCTTGAACAGAGGATGTATGAACAAGCAATTAAGTATAATTTGTTTAACGAAGCCCAAAAGTGAACAATTGATGCGGTTATTTAGGCAGGATATTGGATACGAGTCTGCTGTTTCGTTCGATTAGGGTAAAATAAATTGCTATTATATATTACGAATTGTTCGAGATTATTGTTTTTCATTTGCAAATGGCAGAAATTAACTTAATTATGTTTTGTGGTTGTTATAGCGTTTACGGAAAAATTGGTTTTGATTGTTTTGAGTTCATGGTAGGAATTTGCAATCAAATAATAGACTAAAATATCAAAAGACCTTATTTGTATTTGTCATGCAAAAGAAAATCCTCAAAATGTTTCAATACATTCACCCTTTTTATTACTTTAATTCAGGGCTCTACAATCTCCAATTATACCTAAGCCATGCCCAAAAAACCTTATTTATTTTCGTATAGGCAACGTTTACACAAATAAGATTTTGAAATGTCCTTTTGGGTCAAAGGGAGGGTACAATTTAGTCCATTGTCCACGTTTTCAATAACTTCGGTCACGCGACTGTGTGATTACATCACGGACCCTTCATTCGGATCCGTCTTTATTGCTTCCATTTCTTTTTGTATGATGTTATGATTATTACAATAATTGTCAGTGATTTCACAACACGTGACTTCTAATAGGGTATATTTTTTATTTCTGTCGGGTTAGTTTGCAGATTTTATTTGTATTCAAGTTACATTCTATGTCTACTTAAAACTAATGTTATATGTGTTTGGAGGATTTTTTTAAATTATTTTTTAAGTCTTTGTAATATTCATAATTTATGTATATTTTTATTCGATTCAAACAAATGTTTTTTTTTCATGATTGTCTTGTTTTTCATATTTAATGAACAATTCACATAAATTGAGTCATACTTTTAGAATGCTTTTATTATTTGTGAAAAATTTAATTTATCTTTTTTAATGCTTTTCAAAATTCATAATCATGTATTTAGCAAATTGTTAATATTAAACAGATTTAAGAAAGTATTTATTGTATTATATTTACAATTATAAGGGATGTTAAACTTCAGGTAAGTGTTGTTTGAATAGTAAGCGGGCCCAACGAAATAAAATCAACTTAAAAAAATATATTGTCTTGTTCCACAATTTTTTCTACTTTCACAATAAAAACATCACACCAATAAGAACTGACAGCTATTAGTGACAATAGCCAAATTCAATATTTTAAAATATTTTGCATCTTTCAAGATATTACAATTTATTTAATAAGTTTGTGCAGACAGTTTTGAATGACAAAATATTAATTATACTTTAGACTTGTACTTTCGATTCATATTTTTGAATAGGTTCCTAAAATTTTCAAAAGAATAATTTATAGTTGTTAGGAAATATAAGTAAAATAAATATTTTTGTTCTGAAACTTTGATTCTTATACGTTACCTAACCTAATTTAGTCCGCATTATAAACTTCGGTCATAGTTTAAATTTATAGAGTTAATTGGAAGGAGAAAGGGTTAGTTTGAATAATGCCTCAGTGGAGTTAAATGGTGTTATCATCGTCCGCTTTCTTGTTACTACAGAATAGTTTCTTATTTAGAATTTAGCTATCTTAGAAGTTTGAAGTTCAAAGATTAAGTTGTCAGAAAATTTAGATGATGTCACAAAATCTGTTTGTCATAATATCTCACCTTGGAATGACATTTAGTTTAATATCCTAAGTATTGAGAAGATGAATAAATATTTTATGGACTTAAAATATTAAAATAAAACTTAAAAAAGCAATAAAATACCTAAAAAAATATTTTTATTGTCTATAGACACGTTCAACTATTTTGTGCTTTCGTCTCGATAAAGATACTTATATATCGAATGCTAATACCATCAAGGCATATATGGCACGGTACCTCAAGTGCAGGGTTACAGAACTATACAAAAATAAAATATAAAAAATGTTGATCTACCCTTTTATTACCATATTATAATTTTAATTAATTTACTTGTTCTTTTAGTGCGTTACAATATTTTGATAACGTTAGCACCATATTTGCCTTTGAAGATAATCTATGTAGTAAGACAAAACGGATATTAATCGACGCATAGTTAACTATAGGCCCTTAACTATGAATATAAGATAAGATTTGGTTTAGTCGGGATATTGCATTGCAGTAGTACAGGAATTCCATTAAATTCTAAGGCAGATTAGAGGACACGCTATTCCCACAAATCACATTCATTAAGGTCACTTGAGTTAATGTGATAGAATAAGTGCACGGCTTATGAATGACTCACACATTTATAACAAAGTTCCTTATGAAACAGAAAATAACTACATTTCTTACTTTTTACTTATATCATATCTGTAGTTTTTTCCACATGTTACTGTGTTATTGCAGACGGGACAAGGGTACCGAACTTTGTTCCTACCGGGGATTCCGAGAATTAAATTTCCTTTTTTAAAAATATACTTCAATTATCCATTTTGTTTATTATTGTATCAAAAAACATGCTTCAATTGGATTAAAAACAAAACAGAAAAAAAGATTTCATATTTATAGAGGTACGATACTATTGTCCTAAATGTATTTATTATATTGAAAATTGAAATTTCGAACCGTTATATACAATCAGGACTAACAATATAATATTTATAAATATAAATCATATCACTTATAATTATTAGCCTACGTTTCTATTGTTATCACTAGTATTATGCTCAGTAAAATATATACATTATTATAATAGTTGATTCACTTTTTATAATCATATTGAGTGAAGTTATTTGAATATAAAGAAAAAAATGTTTTTATTATATATATTTGGTTTTCGGACAAAATCTTGTAATAATTAGATCGTGGAATTAGTAAGGGTAAAAAATAAATTCTGACAGACACTTAAAACTGCCCTTAAGTTTTATTTTACGAGTCATTTTGTACTCTTCGGTACTCTTTTACGACCCTGATAATGAGTCTTTCAGGAGAAGAACAATTCGGACTTTAATTACTCATCCTTATTAAGTCTATCAACTGCGACTATAAAATGAACTGAAGACTTACAAATTATAAAAATATATATATAATGGAATACATTACAAATAATAATACAATTTTGATGAGTGAATGAGTATTGAATTATATTTATGATAACATAAATTAATTTTAAAAGCCTCGGTGAAGTATTAAAACTTTGTACTTTGATTCGTAGCTCACCCGCACTATGACAAAAAAAACTTAATATTAATATTAATTTTAGAACTGTCAAATTTATTAATATTAAAAAAAATACGTAGCTGTGAAAGTTTTAATAAAGAATGCTTTTCTTTGCTGATGATCGCTGTGTGGCGGACTCGGAAATATATAGACTTAATGTCAATGTAACTTTTTATTAGGATTAATCAATAAATTACATAAAATATGTGTCCAATATAATTATTTATTATCACACAGGGTCGGGTACTTTTAATAATAGATCGGACACTTTTTGTGCATTTATATCAATTCACTCAGAATGAAGACTGGAAAGATATTTTTAATTAGAATAATAATATAATAAGATAATAAAATTTACTAAGATTTTTTTTTATATTTATATAAAAATACCAATAAGGTTAGTAAAAAATGTTTAAGATATATTATATCGATATTCAGGTTGTCCATTTTTTCTTCATTGTAACCGAATGTATGCTAAATATATTTTTTATACCTTATTATTTTTTATTAAAACAGATGACACTGATTACACAGCTGCTTTTACTAAGAAAAATGTAAAAGATATGCTCGATCATTTAAGTACAAATTATAAAACAAAAAATAACAAGAAACTAAGGATTATGTAGCAGGTCGAAAAGGTCTTTCGGGTTCATAAATTATTCCCGATTTTCTAAGACATGTTTCAATTACATATAATAAGGGATAAGAAAAACTTATTTGTGCTGAACTCCTTTGAAATGGATCCCTTGACGCATCCCAAACAGTCAGCTCTAAGGGGCCCTCGTAATATGATTGTTACATAATCTTACAAACAAACATGCCTTTTTTGTTTTCTTTCATAAATAAAATTGCTGGTATTATTTATTTCTATCAATCACTTTTGCTTTAGTATTGTTTATATATAAAAAGAAAATATATTTATTTATTTATTAAATATAAATTAATTCTAAAAATAACTATTTATTTTATCAGTTACAACAAATCGTAAAGTTAAAAATGTGTATAAAATACTTAAATAATATTGGGCAATAAAAAAAAATATATTCCACTACATTTTAAAAGTACCACAATAATAACACACATATAACAAACAATGTTAATGAACTTACCGACAGAGTCCGTACATTGAAACAACACTGTAATTCCCAAAATTATTAATATAATCAAATTTGACCACATTTTCACAGTAAATCACGTGCCACTAAACATATAAGTCACTAAAATAGTCATTTAAGTACATAAAATTAAATGTCCAAAGATAGTGTACTTTTAATTTTCACGTCATTTAGTAATCGGAAAATTCAAAATGGCCGAGTAATATCCTCCGCGAGCGTTCCATTTGCAACTGTTCGGGTAAGTTTTAGACGAAGGAGCGAATCCGCGGCGCATGCGTATTTGTGATCTTGTAATATTAGCCGATTTTCCTTCATAGCAAATATATTTTTTCTTAATGTTTCATAAATTAAAATTGTTATAAAAGAGATTACTAAATAAAATTTCATAACTTATTAATAATATAAAATTTATTAAGAAGCACCTTCTTGAGATGTTTCTCTTTCTGTGTTTCGCTATAAATTTCAAAATTAGAAAGGTGATCACACTTAAATAAATTATTTTTTCTAAACTACGAACATGTTATTTAAAGATATATATAATACCTATATATAGTCTAAATATTAGTTTTTTTTTATTTATTTTATATTTTTAAAATATGAAGGATAAAAAATATAAATATGATTTTCAAATTCCATCAACCAAAATGACTAGAAGCTAGAATTATTAAAAGAATTTAAACTTTGTACTGTTAATACCAATAGATAACGTAACTCAATATTGAAGTAAACCAAATAATTTGCATTTTATCTGGTTTTTGGAATGACAGTCGGATTGACATTGGATATTTTATATCACGTAAAGTTTATTCGAAGTGCAATTATTTCAATATGAAACTAAACCAATAAACTTTTCAACTCCAACCTTTTTTTTACCCAACATTCAGTTTCAAAACGAGGACTCCAATAAATGGGAAAAAATATTTCAGTTACCTGAATTATTACTTGTATTGAAAATAAAATGTATTATCATATTGTATATAACAAAAAAATATATACTAAAACAAAAGATTTCCTTTATTTTTTTTTCAGATATATATGAATGTAGAAAAAATGAATAACATTAAATATAAAAAAAAAATTAAATCATGTTATAGATTTTCAATATTATAGATGAATGAATACAGCCATTGCGTTTTAGATTCACGCAGTGAATCATCAAGCTACGTGCACGCATTAGCTTAACGACTGCAAACTCGAACGTACTCCAATCTTCCTCCTGAGCTGAATTGCTGTGTACAGTACACCTATCTAATTTGATGTTAAACATAACCCTTATTACGGATGCAGTAAAGACGATACTAAAAGCAGGAATATTAAATTATGGCACACTGCACACGATGTGATTGATGGTGTTTAGCTTGCTGACGAAGTTAATGTGTGTACCTTGCTTAAGACAACTCTTTACTTAATCTATGTGAGACCTATACTACTACACACAACTATGATCCCACTAAGCCCATAATGGCCTGAGTATTGAAGCATTAAATAAGGATGAATTTGATTTTAATTTAAGATATAAATTCGTAAGTTGAGTGTACGAAAATACTTACCATAAGAAAATTAGGTTGTATAGATTAAATTCTGAGATTATTGTTTATATAATACACGAGCGAGGCCGACAGCTATTGTCTTGCCCCAAAAATATAAAAAATTCAGGACTTTCTGATGAGATTTCTGATCACACATATGTGGCGCTAAATTGAACCACAATTTAAACATAAGTTTTAAAATTTTAACTCTTCGCATTAAAATCGCTTTAGCAGAACCTTCATATTCATGTAGTCCTATTTAAAAAATATATATATTACATAACGCAAATATGAATATTTTTCATATTCCAACATAATTTGTCTCAACCAATTTATCGTATCGTATCGTATTATATTATTTAAATAGAATATATAACTTGTAACTAAGGTTATTGTAATCTTAAGTATTCAAACACTTAAAAAAAAAATTGGTCCAGTTGATTAGTAGTAATAGAATATTATATTCTGATTTATACAATTTATCTGTTTCAAATAACAATATCAAAATTATTGTGATTCCAGAACTATTTCCAATTTCTCTAAAAATATACAATATAAAATATTGTCAATTAAGTACTGTAAGACTATAGATTTTTATCAAGAGACATCAATTTGTTAAAAGTGCCCCCAATATTTTCGACTTCTGATAAATTATTTCTAAACTTCAATTTTATTCAATGGATATGACAGTTGTAAATTGTGGGTTTCCATTAGTATGTGCGGTTGTTTATTCCGCAATTCTGAGTGCAAATGTATGAGTGTGTATTCTACTGAAAGTGATTTAGGAGGTATGTCACTTCAGGCGTGTGGGTGGGTGTAAGTAATCTATTATATAAACTCAGAAAGAATGGTTGATAAAATAATGTCACATTATTTAGTAATTACCTTAGATTGCTTATTAATGTCTTAGCCATGTTATGCCTACATTTTTAAATCTATATATAATATAAGCAACATATTGACACCATAAATACTTAAAAAAATAATAATAACTTTAATAAATTAAGTTTAAAAATTCTCATGTGAAAAGAATAGTATCAATTAATATAAATAAGGGATGGTTTATTTGAAAACTTCCACAATCGTTTGTTTACCTCATATTCAATCGAGCTCGTAAATAAATGTAGTAATTCACTAGACCGGGATTGGCAATTACATTGGTATTTATCTCTACAACTACTATACAGGTTGTGGCCAGAGGATTGAATTTGGTTCAATCGTGTGCGGTATTCCTATTGATATGAGAATAACATTAATCTGTGTTTCAAATAAAATACGTAAATTATATAACGGTTACATATAACAATTACCTGTTTGTATTTACGTTATTTAAATCGAAATATGACCGAATAGTTTTGAAAGTTATCGGGGTTCTTACGTGTATTTAAGATTTCAAAGTATAGCGGACTAAAAGTCCAAACCAAAAAATTTATTGTATATAATAATAATAATATAATAAGTTAGTTTGTTTTATAGTTCAAAATTTTCAGTTAAAACTCTGTGTTTTATTTTGTGTTTAGAGTGATAAATTACTTTGCATATCTATATACTATATATCTATATAGTATCACCTATATCTATATATTATTAATTTTGTATTAATCACTTTTATTAATTTAAATCTATATTTTAAGCAATAATTGACATTACAATCAATTAAGGTTTGTTACTTTTAGCTAAACAGTTGAATATCAAGCTCACAATTAACATACCACCACAACTCATGGCTCTTAATGAATAAGGAATATTATAACTGTCTTTGACACATAATACAAAAGTTGGAAAATAATATATAAAGATATAAAACTGTGTGCACGATCAAATCATTTCTGTCACGAAACTGCAGTCAGTCCGATTATAGCCGCATTTATTATTGCGCCACGTGATGGAACGCGTTCAACGCTTCACTATTGTACGAAGTGGCCGTTGCGTTGCTGCCATTTCCGAAATTGCTATCATGTCCAAACAATTCGTTTTAATATTTTACACACCAGCGCCCCTCACATAAATAAATTCAAACAATACGTAAAAATGTTGTTTATTGAGTGCTTTATCTGAAATGTTGTTTACATTTTGTTATATGACCGTTTGAATTTGTAAATGTTCACTTTATGGTTTTCATCACACTGCAAATGTTGCTCCAAAAACAGAATATGCCATTCCAAGGACTTGAAACGTTTAACACATTTATTTTTGGTAATATTATTTTAGAAATGTTATTATAGAAATGATAAGGATATATTTTTGATATTTATTGCTTTATGAACGGAAGGAGGAGCTAAAAAAAACTCAAAAAATGTAGGAATATTTTTTTATTTTATTTAAAAATAAAGCATATTTCTTTTTAAAATATGCGAGAACTAAAAAAAACATTAGAATAATTAGGAGATTTTTCTTGAGAATCTGATGGTTATATAGGGTGTTTGTTCAGTATTAGAGCCGAAATATGTCCGAATTTGAAATAAACCCCGAACAATATAAATGTTTTCTTAATTTTCATACTTATTCTAAAATGTTTAAGCGTCAAAGTTTTAAAACTATTTTAACAAAACAATTGAAAGTTTACAAAACTATAATAAAATAATAGAACATGCTTTGGGAAACTGAATAATTATTAGAGTATATTAATTTATTATTATTTAAAAAATCGGGAATTAACGCGTAAAAATAGGTATCACATACCTGGGGGGCGAACGCCGGGAACCTCCTCGTGGTGCTTCCTGGGCAACAACGGTTACAGAGAACCTTCGGGTTCTCCCGTTGGCTAATACCCGGTGGGGGTCGGTCATGGGGGTCTGTACCCGGTCCATGGCTAGCTGGCGGGCAAGCTGCCTTTCGGGGTGGTCTGTCTGCGGGGTGGGCTAGGGCCTTTTGGCCTGGGCACTGAGAGTGGGAGGGCGCAGGCCCTCTCTACCGGGGTCAGCTGCGAGGTCACCCCTGGTACTTCTCTGTGCGCAGAGTGGACTGTAGGGTGGTCCAGACGTTAAAAAAAAAAAAAAGGTATCGCATACCTTTTATTTGCCTGACGTTTCGACCAGGTTGCACCGGCCGTGGTCCCAGGCTGACTGTCTTAGCGGTGCAGGCTCTCCGTCGTCGAATCCGTGGGGAAGAAATTTCTTCTTCTACCCGCACATCTTCATTATTATTAATATTGTCTGTCCGCCACGTACCTTTACAAACCTACCTTAAGTGATAACTATTCTTACGCGTTAATTCCCGATTTTTTAAATAATAATATATAATGAAACGCCATAGTTCAAAAGTCAGTATATTAATTTATATTTTTAATTTATTTTGCGAGTAATTTTGAGGAAAATAATCAAGAAGTCACTAAGAGGATAGGATACTTATTGGGTTGTAATTATTACATTGAAATTATCCTTCTAATTTTAAGAGCATCAAAAGATAAAATATATAAAAACAGACAAAATAATTTCTGATGCATCAGAAAATTCCGTGTATGAGAAATATTAATATTTTTGTGTTATCAGTAACACATCAGTAACGCACTGTACACAAAGTGAAAGATTTATGTTTAATTTCAATTACCACTAGGTTGGTAGTCCATTCAACAGAGTTAATTCCATACATAGTGGCCCTTAATTCATTAAAAAAAATAAAGGGCATAGGAAAAAAACCGTCATTGATAAATTGTGAATTTTACTATAAAATTAAAAACTAATTTGAAAAAACTGTTTTTTTTTTAATCTTGACAACCGTTAGAGTTAAAGAGCTAAAAATTGGTGTGAGTTATTTTTATTCGACACTAAATCGATCCCGTGAGTATGAGCCAAAAAAGTCGCGGGGACAGATTTCTCATATTATTCCGGTTATGCCCTTTCAAAGAACGTAAGCACATAGTGCAAAATTTCGTTATAATTAACGTGAGTAAAGCCCGGTGAATACTATTAATAATTATTTTGGAGTACGAAAGATTAAATACAACAATTAATTTTATATATTGATGTCATATTTTCCACATGAAACTGTGCAGATTACACAAAAATATCAGTTACATACAACAGTTTTGTTTAGTTTAGGTCAGAGTGAATAGGGTAGTTCACAATAAAGTATTTTTCTAAGTTATTCCAAAATTCCAGAAATGATTGCAATATAAAATTATAATATTTTATATTATTTTTTATATAGTTAAATATTATATCAAAACGTAGGCGACTTATGCAGTGCTGTTTAAAAATGCCATAAATATAATAGTACATCAATCTTGTATATACAGGTGGGCAAATATTTTTGTGCAAATAGCAATACTTGATTTCTCAAAAACTGTGAAATTAAGCTTCCCGGGACAACAGTGCACTTTTTGTGTGAAACAATTAAAAAAAAAAAGATTACATTCAACGTAAATTATTGGTTGACACTATACTCTCCAGTATATGTGTTGCGAGAGTCTTTGATACCCAAGTTACATGAATTCGAAATTAAAAAACAGCAGGACTTGGAATTAGCAAGATGGAACAACATGCTATAGCTCAAATATGACTTTACCGGTGGTTAAAGAAATATTCCGTTACATATTTATTTTTGGCAAAGTTGATATCCCAGGATCTTCAAGAAGCCCGAAACTTAAATCGTACCTTATTAAACCGACGATCATCTCCCAGTTAAAAGAAAACTTCCACGAGGAGACAGCCGCGATTCCTCGCAGCATGTATCGGCGAGTTTTTCAAAGTTTAGGTAATCGATTGCGGGAGTGCCAATGACGAAACAGCACATCTCTACAAATAAATGTTTAAAATATAAATTTAAATAAATCTTCAATACGTTGAATAACTCATCAATAAAATAACATTTGTACTTTTATTTCTACTTGTGTTTTAAATGTGCAAAAATCTGTGACCCATCGGGTATAACCAGTACTAATATAAAATAATGTAAAACTTGATTTTATAATGAAACTTTTCAAATATCTTTTGCAAAAAAGGTAAGACGAAAAAAGAAGGATATAGTAGTATTTTTACAGTACTTTTAATATATCTTATAATAGAAAAATATTGTTATTGGCAGACCCTAAATTCCAATTTACGAAGAGTTTCATACAATACGCCACGTCTCGATCACATTTACATATTCAAATTTATTATTTTCACTTCGCAAAAAGTGTCTTTAACTTCGTTTACCTGTTCCCTAACTGATGATAATTGACAGCTGGTTTTTGCATTAAATTACTACGTTTATTAATTTATGCGATTCTCTGCCAAGTTACTGGCATAAATTAACAGAAGGACTTCTGTGTTGATTTTCAATGACATAGAAATTTAACCTACAATATTAGAATTTTATAAATGACTTTGACATTTTGAAACTTGTTTATAATTTAAAATATTTAAATCGCTTTTTAAATTCTACTTTTTTCTTATTCTTGACTAGTCGACGAATTTTAAGTACAATTAATATCTGTATAATTGTTATGCACAAATCCGTCTGAAGGGGCTCTCCTTTCAGCTAACGAAATCCTTTGACAAAAAGTGTTTAATTTTTGTCTTCATATTTTCAACCGCAAATTGCTTGTAATTTTAATAAAGTTTTTTCAGGGGATGAAAGTTAAGCCTTTAAAATTCATGTCAGTCTCGTGGTTCCGGGTTTTGTTATTGAAATTAACTTCATTTATTATTCATGCTTAGTGACTAATCCTCAGCGCTGTTCAAGAGTCCCTGAAATAAGATACATTTAGAGATTTTAGTAAAAACTTTGCAAGAGCTATATATCGTCCATTCTTTTATTAGGTAATAATTTTATAAGAATGATGTAAAATCGATATTTTATAATATTAACTTCAAGGCTACCTTTTATTACTTTGGTTTTAATTTTAGTACGTGCTTGAAAATGTTTTACGAGATTGATCTGGTGAAAATAATTTAAAAATTTAATCAAATTTTTAAATTATTTATCTGAATTATTTCATACAAATATTATAGTTGTATTTAAAATCTCATACAAATATTACAGTTGTATTTAAAAAGCCTTTAGATGTTTATCATCTAAAGGCTTTTTAGGAATCTAAAACTGTTGTTGTTGTTTTAGTTTTAGTTAAAAAAACTGGATTTTTCTTTTGGTTGTATAATATAATGGATACATTACTTACAAAGAAGCCACACTCTATGCTGTCCTATAGATATTATAATTGTTGCCAAGATTCTATAACAAATATAAAAACTTATTCTAATCAAATTTAATTACCATATTTTTAAAAAAATCTATATGATAAGGAATATAACAAATAATTAAAAAAAGGAAAGAATATTTCATGGAGAAAATATTGTAACTACAACTATTTAATTATTTTGGATGTACTTAGTGATACATATAATATGTCAAATTTGTAAAGTTACAAATGACACCTTTTTTAACCATACATATAATAAAATGGTCACTGATCAATTTATGTACCTACATGGAAAATATTTAAAAAAACATGATGAGCAATATTAGAGCAAGAGAACCCAAAACAATGGTTTTTCATTTTGTCTGTTTGTCTGTATGTTTGTGCACGCTAATCTCAGAAACAGCTGAACCAAATTGGATACAGTTTTCGGGAATATGTTAAAAAGGGCTTCACTTGACATTTTGTTTTTTACAACCTGGTAAAAAAGTTTATAATCTTTTCATTTCGTACCATTGCTACTTAGCAGCGATTTAACCTAAAAAATATACTAAAATAAACTAGAAATACTTCTACAGGTATGCAAAAACTACTTAATTGAGTTCGATGAAACTTTGAAGGTTTAAAGTTTTTACATACATTGGTATGTACGAAGGGTACGTCTTATCGAAATCAAAGTCTAGGCGTAAAAAGTCGCAGGCACAGTTAGTATAAAATATAAACTGATTCTCTAATTAAAAACTATATTTAGGCTGTTGGTATAATGGTATAATGCTAACGCTTTGGCACTTTAGTTATATTTTTCGCTTTTTTGTGGAGAAGTTATCTCATTGTCTTTAAGTCGCAAGTTAAAAGGCATATTGTTGACTAGCGTCCTATATTATAGTGATCATCGTTACTTACCTTCAGAGTAAATGCCACATGCCTAGATTCTTAGATGGTTAGATTAAAAAAGTAAACGTTTAATAATTGGATCTTATAAATTGTAATGAAATATTATTTCATTCAATAAGCGAAGTAATATTTTTACTACTTATGACCTTATTTTTAATCTAAAAGAAGAAAAACAGATTTATAAATATTAGTAATATGGTATGGTATGGTTTTACTACCTCATTTCGTCATACTTAAATACGTAGAGAGCATACTCTTCTGCTTTATGGTAATAATAATAATCAATGTTATTTTCCTACATATCTTTCTCAATATAATCAAATTGTTAAAGATTTACTCCCACATAGACGTTAGTCTTAATCAATATACGACCAAGGCTAAATTAGGTGTTCGCCTTTTAACATTATGAAAATAATAAATTTGGATATGCAAATGTGATCACTTGGACGTGACGTATATTGTATGCGAAATTCGTAGAGAATTGTAATGAAGGGCCAATAACAATGTTCTTTTATTTACTTACCATCAGTTGAGATCCTTTTTGTTTTTGCAGTATTTAAGGTCTTTTATTTTTTTTTATTAGCTCTTTGTAATGGAAAATTTAATACTGCTTTAAATTTATATTAAGCTGTGAATATAAAAATAACTTGTGAGAATAACCACTTCATTGATAGAAGGTTTTATTTATATACTCGTATTTTACGTGTACACAATACTTTACAGATAAATAAGAAACGCTAAGGTACTTTAAGCTCTACGGAAGAAGCTGATTCGCTAGGTCTTCCTTTATCAGGTGTTAAATGACCGTAATAGAACAAACGGCACCTGTAACTCAACTCCTTTGATAAAAAAGGAAATAAACTTAATACCTTCATTCAGCTCGTCTGTGGTTGAGGGTAAATGAAATATTAACTTCAACCGACCGTAATTGGCGTCTACGCTGCTGAGGAATTCTAAAAAACATTGAGATTTGCGTTTATAGTTGGAAATGTTTGTGCATTTTATAGCAAAAAATATTTATCAAATATATTTTTATAAAAGAAACTTTTTTTTATTTGTTGTTATTTACAAAAAAATATGTTAGAAATCGAATCATGTTTTATGTCGTGTCATAACAGAATTAAATCTGAAGCCATTCCTCTGTATATAAAAACTTTTCTGAAACAATGTAGTTTAGTTTTAATTGTTTTGTATACATTATATCTAGTTGTTTACAGTTAGTACATTTATTATGTACATAATCGAAAGTAATATTCCCTTACAATGTATGGATATATATTCTTGATAATGATTGTAGATGTTAATATACTGGTCAATCAAAGAAGAGAATCGGTACAGGAGATAGGGAACACACAATATGGATAACAAAAGTAGGCGTACTTCGAAGTCAGCTGTGTATGCAATTACCATAAACAATTACAATCATTTTATGAATCATTAATCCTCAAGTAAAGAACTCGGTTATGTTAGTTTTTATATAATTTGATAAAAAAATAAAGATGTCAGTATTTGGTTTGACTAAAACATGTAATGTTTGTATAGAAGATTAATTGAGAAATGAGTGATTAAGAGTGATGAATATATAAAACATCTCCAAGCTAAGAGAAGGCAGTGTGTAATTGAGAGACTAAGTTGTGTAACAGAACTAGTATAATAAAGTGTAACAGTGATAGTAAAGAATTTATATAGTAAACAGTTTAGTTTGTTTGTGAGTAGTCCCAATAAAGTGTTTTAAAGAATAGGACGACTGTCATTGGTGCTTCTCTGTAGAAAAAGAATTCTAAGAGTAATATATCACAAATGATTCGCAAGGCTATCGACATCAAGGCATCTTTATTGACTTTTAACTTTTATTTCGGTTTTTGTGCATCTTTAACTCTACATGCGGTAGATGCACCGCTCACGGTTTCTACGATACCGGCTGACCAGATGATACTAATTAACTGAGTTACTGTGAATTTATTTAATTACGTATTACAATTAATGTATAATATAAATCTTCATATGAGAGTTAGATTACTTAAGAGTAGTTATTGAAAAGAGAGATAAAATAACAGGAACACTTCATATAAAATATTAATAAACTTCATACAAACAATTATAAATGCTCCCTAAAGTTCTAATCTCTTCAACTTTTAAACACTTTAAGCTTTAATTAAACCGTCGAATGATAGCGTTAAGTATTTTTATTTGTTTAAAGTTCTAGAGTTTTTCTTTGTTTGAATGCAACTTCATTGGGTTGTAACTTCAGAATGCAATTAAATATATAATGCGAAGAATGTTCTTTGTATATTTTTTGTTTCTATAGTATCGTATGCGTAGTATTTCTTTTTTCTTAAAATTAGATTTTTTTAGGTTAACTTTTTTTAGAAACATTTAATAGATTGTTATTATTTATTACTATTTAAAGCAAATAAAGATGTTCAATATACATAGTTTACCATAATCTTATCTCAGGTAATAAATAAAACTAATAACAAAAAAAAAATAAAATAAAAAAAGCTCATAAAATATTTTTAGACCCAAAATATTTTGTATCCAGCAGTGACTGCGGATCACATTCATTTTGGCTCAGAGTCCAAACACACTTGATACAGTCTGCCAGTGTAACGGATATGTGCTAAAAAGAACGCTCTGCTAACCTCCCGCTGATAGACGTACAAGTTGCAGATGAACGCGATAATGTTTGGCATTTAATATAAAAACATTTTCACAGTCATTCTTATCATAGTTACAATAACTTAACTATTTCTTAAAAAATAATCTTAAATATTCATTATAATAACATAAATTCACAATTACCAAATCATCAAAAACTTTTATTAATAAGTAATAAAATACTCTACATTTAAGAGTATCGCTTTCGCTGATGTTTTGCACGTTGCTGTAACTGCATCGCTTGGCACAGAGTAAAAACTAGAACTGACTTCGGAACACTATTTATTCTCCGGCTACATAATGTTTTGCTACAGTCCGATTGCAGCCGAGTTTACTGCATTAACTAATGTTCGTATTTGCATACAGTTATTTATTTAATGCTAACAATACCGTCTCTAAAAATTGTTTACTTTTTAAAAGGGTTATTTAAAATACAATAAATTAAAGAAAAATATACCTTAAATTATAATTTATAATATTATAAAACAATTATTTTTAACAGATTAAATAATTTTATATACTCTAATGCAATATTATAACCAAGGTTTAAATAATTGGATCACCACAGATAAACATTTCTAAAATATAACCTTAATATATAATTTCTTTCAAGGTTAGGACCTTAATATAAACGTAATATTTAATGTATATTTTACAATAAATATTTATTTATATATATTTATGAAGATGTATTTAAGATAAATACTTAATAGTTATTTTGTAATTATAAGTCTATATTTTACTATAGGTACTCGAAAATTTAAAAGAAATTAGGTTGACAATTTGACGGACTAGAAAATATTTGATATTTAATTTATTGCTTAATTATTTATGTTATTACGTAAATGTTCAATATAAAAGATATAACAATTTATATAATTACTTATAACTAATACAAGCCTAATTTAATTATCTTAATCAATAAATAAGACTTAATTTTAATTGAATTGCAACCGGTGCCTCTAAAATGTTTCGCCGGATTTAGACGAATAATTTAAAAGAATAAGATATTTTTATTAAAATAAATATAATTTAAATTAAAGGAATTATGTAAAATTCATAATAATATTAAATTAGATATTTATCAACATTCCAAATTATTTTTTATAAAACAAGTTCAGTTTTTTAACTATAAAATCATGTTGTTTAGATTCACTTTTATTGTATTTTTTGAAATAGCTTGAGTTTTGTATTATGAGTGAGCTCTGTATTAGCAATCAAGCAGAAATAAAGTAAACTGAATTTTGAGGGTACCCTAAGTTGATGGCGCACGCTCATATGGGGGTTCCGCCGGGGCTTCACGGTGAGTGCAAAAGCGATCCCGTGGCGTCCCACTAAGGCGATGAGGTCAACCGTAGGTTTTTAGTGGGTAGCATTAAAAATGGGACTCTGAAATGTTGCAGCTTATTGGCGACAACAGCGGTAGGATCACAACCTCAAGAAACTTTATGATCTTGCCACTGGCACTTGATTTCTACCTTATGCCAACCCAATGAACTATGGCACGAAATCGGTGACTGGTGTCCTAGAGTGGGTGGGTAGTGTGGATGATATTGTGAAGTTGAATATCCCTCCACATAAGATCATCAGCCTTTTTTTTCTATTAGTGAATTATGCCTAAGCCTATTATGAGTGAGTTTCCTATAAGCAGTTAAATGCGTAAAAAAATGGTTCATTTAAATGTATTGTACTCGTGAAATTCCAAGAAAAAACTAATATAATAACAAAATTAATGCCAGAATAAATATTACAAGGACTTTTTTTTATTTTGTTTACAAGGATTTTTATAGATTGATATATTTACAAGATCTTTCAGACAACAAAGTCAATATTACGAAACAGCAAGGCTCCAATTCAAGATGATTAAAATTAGTATTTCATTCAATCTTCACAACCAAGACGAACTTTTTGCTTAAAAAAGAATTTAGGTTAAACTGCGAAGGTCGTTTAATACTTATGTTATTAAATTATTTATTGGACAAATACGATTAACTTGACTAACTGAAATTATTACTTGTATACTATATACGTATTAAACCTAATACTTTTTAACATTCGGTAATATATATCATTTTTGGTTTCCATTATAGAGCTGTTAAAGTTTGAAAATATCTATAAACTTGTTAAGCTTATTGAAATTTAAATAAATATAGAATGAAAAATCAACCGACACGAGCCCCTAGGGATTCGAACCCGCTACCTCTATGCTAGCGATACGGTAGGTCAATTGCAAGAGCACAGGATGTTTTCCTAGAGGTAGCGGGTTCGAATCCCTGCTTGTGTCAATTTATTTTTCATTCTATATTGAAATAAATTGTACTGTTAAATGAATTATTAAAAATGATCGACTAATGTTCACCTTATTTGTATTACATATACATAAAGGCATAAAGTACTAACCCAAGCGAATTTCGTTGCCAGGAAATTAGTTTTCAAAGATAGCATTACAACCAACGCTTCTGGTTGAATCGAAATTCTGCGACGCCTTGGGAAATTTTTCCCGAATGTTTTTAATATGAGAGCGCAGTTTAATACATAAATTATGTATAAAAGCCCCTCGAGTCCTCGTACAATCCATTGCCTACTTAACGCTCTTTTCTTCTTAAATGAGATATGGCATTATTAAAAAGATTGAAAATAAAGAGTTTGAAATTATTTATCATTCTATAAAAAAGTAATAGTATCAGACTATGTATATCTAATGAGATAGATGATTAGAAATGTCTAATAACTATATCTAATTATTAAAAGCACACGAACCTTAAAATATACTTTTAGGAAAGTCTAAATTCCGTAAGATGTTAGTGTTCTTGAAGACAAATTATTCATTTAGAATCTTCATCAATGTAAAACTATTAAAATACAATTATACCATTTTATAAAAGAAATTTTGAAACTTGATAAAAAAAGAGCAATCTGCCATTCTAATTCAAATTTTGATTGTGGTATTTTTTCAATGGCTATCTATACTACTAAATTAGAAACATTGTTTAAGATTGCCAATAGAAGCCTAATTTATATCAACACTACACTGTCTACATAAATACCATCAGATATAGAATACTTAATTCACCGGTAGCGATATGGTAGTTTAATTGGTAGAGTTACAGGACGGTTTCCCAAAGGTCGCCGGTTTGAATCCCTGCCGGTTTTATTAATAATTAAATAAGCTTAACATAGTTATACATGTTTATAGATAATTTCAAAAATTATAGCAATTTGAAAGTGTGTGTTTAACTTCGGCTTCTCATTATTATGTCAATCATTCTTTAAGATAAAAGTCTCTCTACCATATGATTGTGATTAATAAGTTTATAAAGTTCTGAGGCAAGAGCATCACGTTTTCCAATCTGTCTTTTTGAAAGGCAAATGGATTATACAATTTGATATGTAATATGATTTTGAAGTAAGCAATACTGTGAAAACTATGAAAAACGTTTGTCCTAAATATGACGGTTACTATAAAATGCTAGATTCATCAAAGCGAGTATCGAACCGATATCCCAGTTTACTGAGCAACGAGGACGAACTACTACAAATCGCAGTTTTGTCATTCTTGTTGCAATGGTTATTTAATTCTATCAAAGGATATAATAAATTATATAAGAATTGAAGACTCTTAAATATTCTACAATATTATACTACGATGCGTTGAAATATTTGAACTCGTGCGAAATATGTATTAAGGATTCAGATTCTGTCGACTCTTCTAAAAATGCAACTTTTAACTTTAAATATTAAAGAGAAAATGCTTACTTATTTGAATGACTTTGGCAAACAGTATAAAGTTACATCAGGGAGGTTTTTTGCAGTAAAAGAACACAGTATACAAATACAGAATTTGAACAGCTATTTTTTATTTAGATAAGAATGTTAATAAAAAAGACATATTTACTTGAAACTTTTAATATAATAACTTTTCAATTAACTTATTTTTTTGTTTCTATACGACGATCCAATAGGGGTAGTAGCAAAATTTTATTTCAAGATACAAACGTAACAGAATCTGTATTCTAAGCAACACGAACAAACGTTTTATTTATTACTTATAAATACTAATATTAATGTCGAGAGACTTATTTTTTATATTTTATTTGGTCAAAAAACAGAGCAAATGATAAAATGTAAGTATGCAATATTGACGATAGGCTCTTTACAGATAGTTATTTTATAGCGAAGAATATGAAATATGCAGTCATATGTTTAATCTGATATTAAGTACATGTTAACACATTAGGTAAGATTTTTTTACCACAACAATAGATAGCAAACCATTATCCTGTCAACGATGGGCGATGAGATATTGAATTTAATGTTTTTATTTTAAAAAATCTTAAATTAATTGAATTAGTTTTATTACTTTTGGGAAACCAACGCCCCTTTAAAATCATACGTTTGGTTTTCTGTAAGTGAAATGCCTTATACACCACTTTCTTGCGATGAATGGCTCTACGATATATAATCTAAATGTGCTCTATCGGCCGCAACGGTCATCATCAGTGACTTGACTCGTCGATAATAAAACGGAAGTTTGATTATAGTATGCGAGCGTAGGAGGCGTAGGTTAACGAAACAAGTTATTTAAAAAAAACAAGTTATGTGCGCTTATCCTATGTATTTGACTACCAAACTGACTGATCAAAGTTGATAATAGTGACATGGAACTAAAGGTCGCTAGTGTATATAATATGTATATTTCACCTTTCTAAACTTTATTATTTAGAATTTTTTATTTGTATATATGCATTCTAATTATAAGCGCTAGATCCGACTGCTCAAAGATTCATTCTGATAGGATTGTAATAGTCAGGTTTACTTTGTTGGCAATAGCCAAGTTATAGTAAACGACAATTATAATAATACAAAAAACTTTATAAAGTATTACGGAATGAATCTTTGCCTGTAGATTTGTCAAGGAAACTATCCTTGACAAATCGGAACTAGAATGCGGGCCATATACCCTTATGTATGTGGATAGGAAACAATGTCCGGTTTGAAAAAATAGTAAAAGTAATATTTCATTCAACGGAGTGAACTGTATTCGAAAGTAGAGATAATGCGAGGTTTTAATTAAAACACAGTGTGAATAAAGTATTGAGTGCTTTCTCCAGGAGGTCCCGCGAGGTTTTTCCTGCTGCAGAAACCCAGTGTTAAAACCGATCACGAACTTTATCTTTCCCTCAACTACTTTGACACATCCCCTTTTACCGCAATTTACAAAGGAATAAACTTATTTCCAAGCACGAGTGAATTAATTAAATTATAAAGGCTCGACTTAGCACTGTCACGTTTTATGAACTGGCTTTTGTTGTTCTTTGCCAACAGAGAAAGAAAACGTCGTAACGGGCGCTATTTCAAAGGGTTGAGGAATAGATCTCCATCTTTTCTATTCTATTGATTATGTTTATAGCATCTCAACGCTAACAACCTAATGGTCATAAAGGTTTATAAATTGCGTTTGTTTTGTCAAGATATGTTTTAGAATCGCTTATTTATTAATAAATATTTGCACCATGTCGCGGAGTGGACGAGAATGCCTGCGACACAGTTACTAGCGTTGCCGTTTACAATATATATTTTTGTATTTTTTTCTCTGTTTGTACCGTGAATCTTATTCTTATTCTAATAAATAAAACTAGAAAGTTAGGCTTAGCTTCCCTTGGGAAAGTCAGATAGTATTCAACACACGCGCTAGACGTAGTTCAAGTACTAACTCGCCTACTAACATTATTAAATACTAAATCTAATCCCTAATATGGTTTGCCTTGTTTTATATTTAATGAGATTACAAAATTTTACTGCGTAGAGTGTATACGATTAATATGCATTTGAAAACTTAATATAATATTAATTTAGAAAATACAATAGTTTACTTCAATCTTTCTGGTATTAAAATTAATATTTAAAAATAAGTTTTCAATAAAAAATCATATCTAAAATAACCTTTTGATATTTATAATGCAATTCTAGATATTGACCTCGAGGAGAAGAAATTATGCAATGACGTTAATCTTATTACACCTCATTATACTGTTATTGGCTATGCCCCAGAAACTACTTACACTATGTATCAAGCAATAAATATTTTTTTAAGCACTTGTCGTTTCTTCCGCACAATAAACTTCATGTAATCTTGGCGACTGCCCTTGTTGTTATTTTGACAGTTACTGCCACCCATTAGTTACCATATCTTGTATGCATTTATTTTAATTAACTATTGCACATACTTCGATAGTAGAAAACAAACTATTCTGTATATACTTTATTTGATATGTGGGTAAATATTAGCGCTAGAGATATCCATTTCAGAGAATATTTAGTGAGAGGAATGTGGTAAGAAGAGGTGGGGTGTGGCATGACCTATACAATAAACTACAAACTATTTACTTTTTATTACAATTGTAACATATGCTTTCTCTGTTGCTGTGTGGGCCAGGGATCCATCCGGCTTCAGCAGAGCAGGCAGTGAGGGTTGGCAGAAATTCGACTCGATCGCTTTCGCAAGAGACCAGAAAGCTCGACTGCCAGTTGGTTTGACAGAGAGCTTTTCGCCATTCTTAGCGATTCGATCGAGACGAGCCTTCCGCAATGCCTTTTTGTAGGACTTGGCAGCTAGGTTAAAGGCTCTCTTCTTTGTACTTACATCCGGAGTTTTGCGGCTTCGAGCATCAGCCCAAATGAGGTATGCCGAATGTTTTCGGTCTTGAGCATGACCACATTCAGCATTAAACCATGGGCGAGCTTTGCCACCGACGGGAACTTCAGCAAAAGGAATAAAATACTCCATTGCCTGATGCACCACATCGGTTATAGCATCCGCGCAACTCGACGGATCCAAAGAAGAGAAGCAGACCTGCCGCCAAGGATAAGATGCAAAGAAGTGCCGCATCTCATCAAAATCTGCTGACTTGTATTTCCATACTCGCCTAACACCATGTGGTTCGAGAGCTGGTGGGGAATATGTAAACACAGATTTCACCAGACAGTGATCGGAGGTTCCCAAGGGGGAGGTGACCTCAACACGATACCTGTCCGGATCAGTTGTCAGCAGAAGGTCCAGGCAATTGGCTGTATGGCCTACCACATCTGGTACCCTTGTCGCTTGCCTCACCAGTTGAAAGAGGTCCAAGGACAACGCAAATTTCTGCGCTTCTCTTCCAGCATGGTCGGTTTTCTGGTACGGGAACAGCCAGTCTTGATGACAAGCATTAAAGTCCCCCAGAAAAACAAGCTGCGCTGAAGGGTACTGATTCAAAGCCATATCAGCAGCCTCACCGAGATACTCAAATAATCTAGTTGTCTCCTGGTTACCGCTGTGCGAACGGTAGACACAGGAATACAGGATTTTTTCGTTTCCTGTGTCTACTAAAACCCATATAGAAGAAAAAGTGGGGTCTTCAAGGTGACGGAGACGCTGGATACAGAGGTCGTTCCGCGCGTACACGCAGACTCCGGCACGTGAGCGAAAATTGTGCTCTAACGTGTATCCGGGATAATGCAGGTGCGCAGCGCTCAAAGGACATTGTATCTGCGTCTCCGTCAAAAAGAAGAGGTGCGGCTGCTCTGTCTCCAGGTGGTGATGGACAGCTAGGATATTAGAGTGCAAACCCCTGATATTAGTGAGGTGCACTTTAAATGAGGAGGAGTGCAACGGCTGTGTCGACTTGTTCCTTTGTTTTAACTTTTTCATAATAAAAAAAAAATAAAAGTGAATAGGGATGGGAAATGGCAGTTGAACGAGGTAGTACGTATCGAACCCGACGTCGAAGTTGGTTAATTTATGCCACTGGGAGGCTAGCCTGGAGACTGCGGGGACCCCAAATCCCCCCAGGGATCGCCATCGGGCCTCCTCATCTGGTCGCCAACCAGCACGATGGAGCCACCCCGGGATTTTTTGCAGCTGGCGGGGCAGCCTTTCGTGGGTGGCTAAACCACTAATTGGGCCCCCAACTATCTGCGGGCGGCCAGCGGAAAGCCGTCGCTTCGGATCCCGCTACCCTCCTCGACTAGACGCCCGACAAAACAAACACCAACTCGACGTCAGCCGGTTCCCCAACGTACCGCAGCTGTTCAGACCCATTTCCCATAAACGGCTTCATCGAGCAACGTGCCGGAACACGACTAGGTCGCTTTGCGGCACGACTCTGCCCGATGGGTGGTAACTTTGCCGGCGACCCGATGTTATGGTCTACCACCAAGAAAACTTTATAATAATACTACTTTTATATACATATACTTTATAATAATACTACTTTTATATACGTATACTTTTGTTCATCATAGTAAATGTATTATAATAATATATGGTAAACAAGTAATATACCAACACGTTTAAAGCTTAACAATAAAATAAGTACGTAATATGAAAAGTTAGACCAACTAGCCCATTAGCTCTTAGTGTATAGAAACTTCGGATGTTCCATTCAATGCGCTATGGCGGACCTCGTTTGTTAATAGTTAGTAATGACCTCTTTGGCCTTAACTTTTATAAAATATAGAATATGAAAACAATTTCTGAGAATATAACATATTCTATTACACAATAAATGAATCTAAATATGGTGAACTCTTAAACATTGGGGTAAATTCGTATTAAATGAAAATTTCGAAAGAATGTAACGCAATCGGTTTGCAAAACCGCAATGAAGAAGCAATCAATTTAAATACTCAATACAGTTTTTAAATAAGCTATTTTCGACTGATTTAACTTTGATAGGTAAATTATAGTTTTTATTTTATATTATGTATTTACAGGAAGGTCGATAAGTTTTTTTTTTTACCTTTTAATATATACCTTATTTTTACCTTTCCACCAGTTTTTCACTTGTTCAGCATTCAAACGTTAAACATTTTGGTTTTTTTTCATTGGTTTATAGGTACAAAAAATATACATATATATCACATAATAACATTCGATATTCCATATATATCGATATACAGTCTCCAATCATTCGTATTTTAAACATTTTATGTAAGGTTTCTTAACACAACACAAAGTTTCACAACATAAAATAAAGAAAAGTATGTAAATTCACAACGTTAAACAAATGAACTACATTCTCCAATTTAACATATGCATTACTTGTACACTATTTTTTTTTGCGAGTTATGCTGTCTTTGAAATGGTTGAGAAAAAGACTTTTTTCTAGCAATTAAAGCATCATTTAAGTACACTATTAGCAGATGAATACGTATATCTACATAGTACTTACAACAAGACCGTACTGGATGTTGTGGCTGAATTATTCCTTGTCCTGCTAATTAGTTGTTAGTTGACCGACAAACTTAGATTGACCATAGAAAATAAATTGTTAGGATAAAATTATTGAAGTGCATTACCTATTTTTTAAATAATTTTACAACCAGTATGCAAAGGACTATGAAAAGCCTTAATATAATTATATACTGAATATAAATCTTGTTTATTCTATACACATAGTACACAAAAAGAAATAGGTTATTGACTCTTCTCATAGTATAGTTAACCAATAAAACAGTAGGTATCTAAACAATGTTGTGTTTATTACTGACATGGACAGTACGGACACCTTGATAAATGTATTTATTCTAATCTTGTTAGTCTGGAATGCGCTTCTGCGCTACCTAGCGCCCTGGAACAAGTGCGAAACACCATGTACCGATTACACAAACCTGACTTGAACATCAGATGGCTAAGAATCAATTTTTAAAAGGTCCTTATTTTCTAGAAGGTTACAAGTTTTACAAAGTTTCAGAAGTTGTAACATCCATGTTTCCACGTTTTTTTAAAACATGGTCGGAAATGTTTGTCATATTTAATGAATTATAAAGTTGTTTTCAGCAAAAAATAACTGTTTGTCATTCTACTAGCAGAACAAATTATCGATAACATTAAATTAACTTGTAGTTAGCAGAGTTGAGACCATCTTGTAGGATTATAAAGTTGAATCTTCAACATTTTGTTGAATGTTGGGTGTTGTAACTATAAAGTTCATTGGTAATTAGCAAAACATTCGAGTTCAGCGTAATTTATATTAAGTAACAATTTTATTAACGGAAACGGAAATAAGAGTGTGGCTAAATCATTCTAGATTTTAATGATATGTGTATGTTTTTGATATAAACTTAGTTATTTCAAATTGTCTGTACATAATTATTGAGTGAAACGAAGAACCAAATTCATGTAGTTTGCTTCGATGCGATCTCCTTGATGCTTCTTTTTCTGTACAACTGAACCGATTGTGATCGCGTTTTTTTATTTATTAGAAGTATTATAATCGATGGTAAAGCAATAATAAATCTATAATTGGTCATGTACTTGAGGATTGAACTTGAGAATAATCACCGAAAAATTATTTTTCTCAAAGTGTACTAATAAAATTATTAAATCTGCGCTCAACTAACAGTTAGAATAAGGTTCAACTTAGTATTATGAAAGAATACCATTCGTATTAAAGTAAACTATTTTTAACGAATTAAGATCGTAAACTATTGTTAACTATTGTAAATTAAAATTATAAACGTTAAATTTAAACCGAAATTTCGATAACTTTAGCAATCTCATTCCCAGAAAAATGAAATGATTTGTTTGTCAGTAATTCATTTAATTAAGCATCCAGTTCCAAAGGTTCTTGATTTCAGGCAAAGGAAAGATTCTAGGCAAAGAGTTTTGGAAGCATACGAAAAGCACAGTATCTTGAGATAAATTTAATTACAAGCAAGTCTAATTAAAAATAGTTTTACAGCAACATGTAGCGCTCGTGAAAATCTTAGAACATAGTAATAGTATTAATCACAAAAAAGATAGGCTTAGAAGTTGAAATGGGAACATTATGGATAATAAAAATTAACTTCACGAATTATTATTTTATATTGTATTTATTTATTATATTGGGTAATCCAACAGTGCATACATAGTTTTAAGGATGCAATAAATAATATTTACATTATCCTATCCTATATTGATAGGAAGTACACGTCTTAAGAATACTTAATATATGAAACCAAAATAAAAACTGTGTTTAAAAATAATAGAAATTGATAATAAAATAGAAATATTCTAGGAGAAAAATAACAAAATTTCAAGGCTTAAGAACTATACCACTTAAAGGTGTGAATTTGATGTTAATGAATGTAAATGGGCATTGCTAAATAACAGTTCAGTTTATAATACAATAAAAAATATTCTGTTAAACTAATAATGAGTCAACTACACAAAAATACTAAGACTTGCATAAGATATCTGAAGACAACAATACATCCTCCTCCTTAACTTAAGAAAGTGGCTCCACGTAGTTCACGCAGCAAGTCCACCATTCTTCGAACTCTGAATTTATAACTCTGAATATTTGTAACTAGTAGAGCAACATTTGGATGTAATTGGCGTGATTAAATATTATTATTCAAAACATACATACGTATGATTCATTATATATTTATTTTGTTATATTTATTTCGTTTATTATATATTTCTATTCATATTTTTCACGGAGTATGTTTGTTTCATTTCACACAAAAGGATTATCATATTGTTACGAATTTTAAACTGCAATATGTTTGCTATTATCTGAACAGAAATATATTGATGCGCTTGTCTCCCCACACGCAGGAACGTATGAAGCAAGAACTAGAGTTCTTTGATTGGTACCTAAGTATTTTATATAAAAGGGTATCTTTATTGATTTTCAAATTTTACCCCCAATCCAGGTGAGTAATTTCTTACATTGTTAACAGTAAAACATAATTCTATGTTTTATAGAATATAAGAATCCACTGATTGTCATGGGTTCAAACCATTCCATCAATTATGTTCGTATATAATTTTATAGAAAGATTTGCCGACTATTTCTTTTTCAAATCATGGTAGTCGTAAAGTTTTTCTTCAAACCCAATGCCGAATCAATTAAGTCAAAAACCAATAGTGTCTTTAGATTAGTATTCGATCTATTATTTAACGTATTTTTTTTTAGATTTTATTGTGACTTCCATACTTAATTAAAAGACAAAAAAATATTTAAAACTAACATATTATACTATTACATTTGTAACAAAACTTGTCAATGGATCAAGTAAATATCAATACATTTATAATTAATCAGCCCTTAACCTTACCTTAACCTTAATGTTATAACGTTGTAACATTTTTGTAACGAAGAAGATACTAGAGTGGATTTAATTCAAATATAAAATTAAAGTATAAAATTTTAGACCCAATATTCGCAAGGAAATTACTTCTCTTATATAGCATTTACCAAGAGTTGCGCTGAATCGGAATTCGGTGACGCCTTGGGAAATATCTCCAGAATGTGTTTAATATGAGATCCCAGTTTAGTATATAAAGTATGTCCCATAGCAGATCTCATAAGTCTTTGCATGATTTCTTTCCAACTCCTTTTTGCCAAATGGATAATAACAATCAAAAGTTCTTATAATTGTAATCTCAATTTAGGAAAACGGGTTGTAGAGTTAACTAGTATTAACCCTTAACATTAAGGAATTGTAATGGTTCGTTAAATTTTCGATGTTAATTTCACGCGTCACTTAAAATACCTAAAATTGTACAGGCCCACAAACATATTATCCTTAATACACAGTAATTCAATTCGCTTATCGCTTTCAGCGCGAGTTGTGGAGCCAATTTAAATGGGATCATATTCTACGAGTAAGTCTTGGAATTCAATTACTCTGTATGTTATAGTTTAACAGAATTGGATACTAATTGCATCAAATGCAATTAAAATGAACAGGAGCCCTAAAATTGGAAATTATTATGTACGTTTATTATATGGCAAAACTAAAAAAAAAGAATACTAAAAGTGTTTGAAAATATCTATAAACATGTATAGCCATGTTAAGCTTATTTAAATTTATATAAATATAGAATGAAAAATAAACCGATACGGGCAGGGATTCGAACCCGCGACTACTGGGAAACCGTCCCGTCGCTCTACCAACTGAGCTACCGTATCGCTGTCCGCCTCGGTGAATTAAGCATTCTATATGTGATCGTCTTTATCGGGACGGTGATGACATCTATTAGGTTTCTTTCGAAAATCCTAACCAATATTTCTAACTTTGCAGTATAGATAAACATCGAAAAGATGCCACTACCGAAATTAATGTTTGAAAATATCTATAAACATGTATAGCCATGTTAAGCTTATTTAAAAATAAACCGATACGGGCCCCTGCCCGTATCGGTTTATTTTCCATTCTATATTTATATAAATACTAAAAGTTTCTAATCGATTTAATTCAAATAAGAAAAAGTAAGGAATCCAATTTTTGTTAAATTTTACTATTTATAAATTACTTTTTAGCTTTTTATTGGTAATAGTAATCTTATTTTCGCACTTTCTTTGACTCCTAACAAAATACTTAAATCTTAATAAAAGTACTCAAATGTAAAGAGTTACATAAATTCTCTTATTATACGAACGTTATTTTAGTAATTATTAAATTATGTTCTGAATTCTGTTTTTTCCTATCGATGTGCGCGCGCTTCTTAAAAATTCACTCTCAACATTTCCCATTCCCAAACGCGTCTAAACAAATACCACTTTAGAATTTTTTGAATTTCTAAAAACGTTATATTATATTTCTATATAATTATTCTGTACTTGTGTTTGTTACTTACTAAGGGACTTCTGAAAGTCTTAACAGGTTATTTGTTTTTCTAGTAGGGTCTTAGACTCTTTAAATTTACAAAAATAATCATGAATCTATGGGTATAGATTCATGAATGTTCTTTTTTTTCAGAGCAGGACATCTTCTAGGCCATTTATATTGGTTAATTCAATGAAGTACTATTTTAGCTTTTTTTTTTCAATAACAAGCGCTTTATTCAAATTTAAAGCTAAAGGATTCCAGCGACATCCAGGTCATGCCAATCTAAGTCAAACTTAAATGTCCCTCTTGAACCCCTATAAGTTTACAAGGGTCGACGTTTATCACATGTTGCAAATCTGAATTTGAAATATGATTAATACTAATTATAATTAAAAAAAATTGAGTGACCGCTCTCTTATACCTGTTCTTGAAACTGCGACCTGTCGGACTTAACATGAAAGTTTTCGTCGCTCTGACAATTAAACTAACGTCTCACTACTACCTTCGATAAAATAAGCATTGTGTTTATAATCATCTTGTTGGCTAAGATGGTGACACCCATAAGATTTAACTTTAAAGCCAATAATAACATTTAAAAGATGCTCCAATCGAAATTAATGATTGAAAATGAAAGCAATTCATCTTCATCAATCATTGGACAGTTGCCAGTGACTTCCTTTTCCTTCCCCACCAAAAACTCCCAACTAAATTTATAAGCCATTTCAAATTTCTAAAAATACTTTTTGATGGCAATTCTAACCAAAGCCATTTTTAGTAATTTCCCTTGATTTATTCATCCCTTACGCGATAACTTGGATAATTAACTACAACTACACCAAAATTCCTTAAAACTGGTATTTTGATATTGCAATACCCATAATCTTTTAGATTTACATAATGCACAAAAAACAGGTCACCAAACATGTGACTAAAACAGTTTATTAAGGTTGACAATATTCGTCGTAATTATTATTGTACTCAAAACTTGCTTTCAGTAGGTATGTTTTGCTGAGTCTTTCGGAATGAAGATGATATTTACAATATTCCTTTTACTTGTATTATCATCAAATCCATTTAAGAATATCCTCATGAACGAATATTCCATGGGCACGTTTAAGACCATTTATTTTATTGAGATAACTATTATTTTAATTTAATAAACCTATCTTCATGATAATTCTGTTTCTTTTCTTTTCTGTGCAATAACAATATAAAAACCATTAATATATATATATATATATATATATATATATATATATATATATATATATATATATATATATATATATATATATAAAAATCTATATAAAGTTGGACTTTCATAATTGAACAATATGCTTTTGAAATATATGTATAATTATAAAATTGTTTCTTAAATTTCTGTATGATATTAAAAAGTAAATATTTAAATAGTAAGTAAATATTAAAATAGTGACATAAACTAGTTGTTGGAGTTCTGTGGTTGGGTGTTTATCTAAAGTAACGTTTAAGTTCACTATTAACGACCAAACACTGGACACGCCAGCACTAAGATGTTGCTAAACTGCCCCTCGCCCTGCTACTTGAGATGCCTGACCAACTTTCTAAGTAGACTGGCCATGACAACTACATGTAAGGATATTTACATTTGTGAAAAATATAATTATTATAAATATGGGAACGAAATAAATAGTGGTAGCAGAGCCTATTGTAAATCACTATTTGAGGATATGTGTAAAATAGGATTTTAATATATAGTTTATATATTTTTTATATAGCGTTATTATTGTCACCCTATTACCAGCGCAAAGTATCAATGAGATTAAACTAAATTGTAGTTAGCAGAGTTCAGAGCGTTGAGAAGGATTATAAAGTATCTTCAGAGTTTGTTTAACACAGAGTTATGCACAAAGTTTCGCTGATAATTAGCGGACACTGTGTAGTGTATATTTTAGATGTATTGTAAATTTTATACAAGTCTTACAAAAACTGATTTGCGGAATGTCATTTTGTGAATAAACAAAGTGTAAATAACTTTTTAATTTACTCTTGCAGACATTTTTGTAGTTTCCTGTTTTACCTATGTTTATGTTTATATTTATGTTTATCTTTGTATTGTTGTTTAGGCTTATATTTATGTTTATCTTTGTATTGTTGTGTAGGTTTACATTTATTTTTGCCATTGCCTATGACAAAGCTATAATATAAGCTTTATACTTTATTACGCTTCTATTAGTACGTATAACATTTTAATAATGAACCACTCTCTTATACTTAATCATCTTACCCTTAACTCCAATAAATGAAGACAGTTCATTAATGAATCTTACAATTGTTGCATGGTTCTTCAACAATCTTGGAAAACATTTATTTTTACGAACGCTCATCAACGTTTTTTGTTGTACTTCCTCAGGTTGGGTGGTAGAAAAGGCCTATTTACAAAAATTACGCTTGTTCTATACTTTTCGCACAAAAAATTATGCACTTAATAATAAATAATTAATAAATAGCTCAGACAACTCCCAACACTTTTGCAGACATTTCTACATTATATACAGACTAGACAGCATCATAAATATTACTCTGAAAGATCCTGGTAACTGGTAAAACTCTTAAATGAGTTCAGTTCAGTTTAGTGAAATACAATCTTCCAAAATAATGTATGGTTTGCAGTAAAGTAAATAAAAGTCTATTTTACACATGTATCGTACCGATTAATAAATATATATTTATATATTAATCGGTATGATAATAAGACAATGGTAAGATAATACTCAGTTTATTTATAAATTAATTTTATTATTAGATATTCCATTTCTTCTAAGTAACAGCCTATTACCTATACAAGTACACATCCGTGAGATTAATATATTTAAAATCTTCTAAATAAACTAAATGACTTATATCCAACCTAATGAGGCACACAAAATTTACGCTGACGCATGAAGTAATCAAGAAGATTAATAGTTTTAAGAAAAGTGGTTTGAAAGTTGTTTTAACATTTCAAATAATTCTGAAGGAATCATCATAAATGTTCTTAGACTGTAATTATTCATAATTTGATTATTTATAAATGTAAGCAGTAACCTTTAAATATTTTTTCTTAATCATAGCAGAGATAGTACATTGACATTACTCTATGGTACTTTATCTTTCCATTATGATACTGAGAAATAATAACATGTATAACTATAAACTGAGGCGGGTAGAAATTTCAACCTGCGACCTGATAAATTCTGGCAGCTTTCTATTAAATTCTTCTTTAACCTTATCAGCTCTTGGCAGTAAAGATCCGAATCAACGGTTCTGCCCGATGATAAAAGCTCTTAATGAACTATACTCTTCTAATCCCACCATACACACAGCAATGCGAGTTAACCTGAGTTTTGCCACAGTCTGTGCAGCCTAACCGACCTTTGACCACGACCTTTTTCTCAATTTTTTATCAATCTCTTCAAAAACGGATCGGTTTCATTACGTCTCTGTAAAGAATCGCAAATGAATACACGACTCTTTAGGTTTCTTTCAGTGAACTCTTGTAGTAACCAAATATTAAGCTTTTGTTGTAAACCCAACTTTTTTCAAATGCATCAAAACTGTTTCGTTGTCAATCTTCAGTTCTTCAGCTAAGTCATCTTTGACATCAAAATTACCGGATTGAAAACGCCTAAACCAACTTTGTGCTACTTTTATTGACACAACATAAGGTCCATAAACGTCAAAAAAATTTCGCGGCTTGCGTTGCATTCTTTCCTTTTTTGTAATAAAACTTTAAAATGTAGTAATGTAGAATTTCTTCATTACATTCACTCATTTTGACAGAAAGAAAAATAAATGAGAAATTGTGGAAAACAACATTTTAATAAATTTTTCCCTTTTTTAAAATGTAGCCGTTGTCATGTAAATGTCATTAAAACCAGCTAGGTACAAATATTACAGCCAAATATTTTTTGTTACAAGTTTATGCATGAATAAGTTGAAGGTCCAGGAATCACTAAGATCGTTAATTAACATTTGTATCTCAAATTGAGAATATTACAAAATACTCGTATTCATTATAAGAAATGGTAAGGAATTTACAAAGTTCAGTACCAAGTTGTTACAATATAAAGCTCTAGCATTCTCGAGTACTGTACCTACGTTGGCGACTACACGCATATGCTGAGGATTGAACGGATGCAAAAGCACTTTCTTTAGCACTTGGCTTACATGGCAAGAAAGGATAAAGTTATTTTAAGTTATAAACTTTGGTAAAATTTATTTCAAATGATTTTTTTAGAAATGCCCTGAACAAAACGAGATTCGACATTTTTATTTAGGATCTCCAACTATAAAATTGAATGTTTTTCTCTTCTAAATAGCTTTAGGTTAAAAGTTCCGTTCAGGTATTGGTTCCTTATTGTTATGATATTCAAACTTTTGTCCGAATAGGTATGGTTTGAAATTTATGGTCGTCCAGACTATAGTTCTTTATCAACTGTGCTGCAATTTATTTGGTGATTAAATGTACGAGATACAAATCATAAAGCTCTGTTATATAGAACCCTGCGATAATAAGGTTCTATGACTAGATTAGAAGCGTCAGTTCTTAAATTAAATTATTACAAAAACTGAAGCCTCTTTAACAGTCCTCTTTAACAATCCAGTTGTTTTATAGCGGCAATCTTATCGTGATTTGGTATTATATCCTTGCTGATTAATTATTTGTCCGAGGTAAACTATTTTAAGTATAATGAACTAAGAAGTGTCTTATTAAATTGAATTTGATTGAAAATATTATTTATTATTAAGCTGTTCGTATGTTCTTATAAAGATATATGTAAAACTATAATATCATCGAGATGCATTAAGATTATATCAGATCTACCATAACTTTATTTGTTCTTTTGAAAAAAAATAATAAATATTATTATAGATAAACAGTTAAACACACAAAAAATACTTTACATTATTTTGTATTGCCCTAATCTAGACTCTAGATTAAGAAATACAGATCAATAAATACAGAATAATATTAGGTATTTTTTATTGGTATAGAATCTAGACCAATCAAAGCATTTTTTTATATCTTTAATTTTACATCTTTGTCATAATATGTATGCTCACAATAAAACCTTTATTTTTTTTTAATTATATAACTTAACGTTAAAAAATCAGGCTATAAATGTATATAAAGTAGTGGGGTCAGCAATATCACAGTTCAAGTATTTCTTTCTAAGCATTGCCGGCACGAACAGCCTATCATATCACTTACTCAGCTCCCGAGGGAAGGCGGAATGCTTAGTCCATGCACGTGCCTTGCAGCTCAAATAATGACTTGCCTACTTGCTATATGGAATACTTAAGCTTGATAGAAAATATTGAACTTTAACTCACAAGAATTTAAACGATGCATTACAATGAAAACCAATTCACTTGTAGTGAAGTTCCCTTCTATGTGTATTTTTTTAAGAATAAAATGCGTAGAACGAGCAGGCTAGCGTTGAATATTGGATAAAAAAAAATGATTTATTGTTCATATCCTGTTCAACTTGGTGACAAATTTATATGTATGATATATTTTGTTGTTTCCTCATTTATATAAATAGAGAATATTCCAGAATTATTTAAAACCTATAACATGGCTTCATGTTTTTCAATAATTTCAAATAAAGTATTGTATTTTTATTGAATGCCAATAAAAAACATTTTTAAAAGTTTTATTTTGGTTTAGATTTGGAGTATGACATCGTGGCAATCCTTTGCCAGGACTTTAACCTTATTCCAACTCATTATATCACTACTGGCAATAATCCAGATAATACTTATACTATGTACCATGATGGAACATTTTTAAGAGATTGTCATTTTTCCAGACGATTAAATGTAATGTAATGCAGTAGTGAAATAACTTTATGGTTTTCTTTTTTCAAAATAAATATTTACTATAATAATAAATATATATTTTTTTAATATATATTTATAAATACTAGTGGTCGAACAACGGCCGAAATTCAACCGTAATCTAAATTATTAATGTTTATGAAAGTTTTGACTAACACATTTGTGCATATTTATTTTGTTATTTTTATTATATTGCTTCAAGTGACTATAAACTCTGTGCGACTATTTGACATCACACAAATACATTGAACATGTCAAGGTGAACATCGAAGTAGTCTGTGTAATGTTTCCCTTCGTAGTGTATGTAATGTTTTTATCATTAATTTAATGTTCTAAAAGTGCATTATTATTGAAAAATTTTACTTTTCCTACACGTTTGCAGTTTTGTACTTTTCCTACACGTAAACTATAAGTGTGCTAAATTTAATACTCCTTCATCCGCGCAATTCTCGTAAAAAGGGGTCCAGAGTTTTGGCTTTACGTATTAATATATTGATAGTTATTCAACATTACGTTTTAGTAAATAAAAACTATCTCAGATAAATTTTATGCATATCATTATAATAACGTCTACTTGAATTGGTGGCAAGAATGTGGGCCGAATTTTTTCTCTGAATAACTTGGCTAATTCTATGAAGGAGCTAGATTTCTTGTCACTATGTACAATAATTCATTTATTCGCCTATTTAAACACATAAGTGTAATGAAATCCAAATATATATATATATATATATATATTAATACTCTTACATTTACAGCTGCATAAGTAGATATTATCGTAACCCGGATTCTTAACCCACAATTGTGATAGTTTTAATATCCTTTCAAAATAAATACGAGTAACAATAAAAATGTAGAAAATATGAACACATAAAATGAAACGCTTTTTGTCTGGTTCTTACACTTCCTTATACCTACTGAAAGAATTACAAAAATATCATGTTGATTTTAACAAAGCTAGCGCTGTATACATACATCCATACATTGTAATTTCAAATTTGAGATATTTTGTCTATAAATGAAACTTTTATCTTTATTTATTATGATACTTAACTACCAAAAAAAAGATGGGTGCCTTATAAATACCTTTATCTCCTATATAAAGTATATAGGAGGTTTGTTGTTGAGACAATTCAATGTGGTTCCCCAATATACCATTTATCATCTTTTTAAATTTTTAATTCCCGACTAAAAAGAGGGGTATTATAAGTTTGACCTGTCGATCTGTGTATCTGTCTGTGGCAAATTTCCGGCCAAACGCGTGGACGGAATTGAATGCGGTTTTTTTAATCGAAAGCTATGCTCGTCGAGATGGTTCTTATCTGTGTTTGATTGAAATAGAAATAGTCGTCTTCAAGATATTAACGTTTTATTCGTGCTGGGGAGAGGTTTTTAGTCAATAATTAGCTGTTTCCGGCCAAACGCGTGGACAGATTTGAATGCGGTTTTTTTTAATCGAAAGCTATGCTCGTCGAGATGGTTTTAATATATGTTTGATTAAAATAAAAATAGTCGTCTTCAAGATATTGACGTTTTATTCGTGGGGGGGAGAGGTTCTTATGCAATAATTAGCTGTTCCCAGCTGTTTCGCTCGCTATTTAGGAAAAAAAACCTTGCTATGCTTGCAATGAAGGCCAAAAGATTTTTACATTTACTTACTCAGGTAAAATACTTTATTAGGGTTAGCTGTTACCCGTGACTGCATCCACGTAGACTGTAAAAATACATTTATATGGCTTATGATCGTAGTCATAAAGAATCACGGGCAACAAATAGTGATAATATAAATCCCTTCATCATAGTATTATAAGTGATTGTAAATCATTTTAACTCTAATTATATATTGTTTATATTTATTAATATTCGTATATATGAAACCTACCTATCTGCCTACCCATATAAAAAAGTAATACATTTATAATTTATTAAATTGTCGAAACTTTCACGTGAATCCTTATTTTATTAAATACAGGTAGACGCCGCTTATTGTTTGATAACAATAACCGAATGATAACATTATGCGGATGGTACTTTTTCATGCTTGTTTGGGGATTTAAGTGCACATAAAAAATTATCATAATAATAAAATATGAATTGTAATAATTTAGAATTGATTTAAGTACATATTAAGTTTCATAATAAGAAGTACGCGGTAGAAGTGGGAGAGAGAGGTATAACAGCAAAATCTCTCTATAGCCTACTTAAAGATCTTGGCCTTTCTAGAACAAGCATCGGTTCATTTCTAGAACGTACTTCAAAGGCGGCATTAGTAGGTTCTTTCCAAATTTGGTTAGGTAGGGAGAGGAGTGTGGAGGGTGAAGGTGAGCGTTCTTGCGCAAAATAAAGGGGCCCCTTAAACCTACTCCTGGGTCGCAAGTCCCAGGCACTGCTTGCACTCCTCTCCTTGCAACGCGATGGGCCCGGCACCCGCACGGTGAATCCATGGATTGCTAAGAAGCTTCGTCTTATCTAAATTGACAGCCCGGAGAGACGGGATGACGCTGGAAAGACAGTTGACGCTGGAAAGACAGCTGGCAGCTGGGAAGAAAGCAGACTGCTGGAAAGACAGCCGAGGGCGATGGCCTAGCAAGCCAAGCCCGGGAACGTCGATAAACGCTAAAAGTCCAAATAAGAAAAATACCCCTAGGACAGTCCGAGAGGGGGGGCGGAAGAACTGTCCACCGGTTGACAATTACGGCGAAAACGGCGCGATAACGGAACTGAAATGCCCTACGTGCGGGAAAAATTACAAAAGACGAGCCTGGTTTATTAAACATCTAAAAACACACAATGGTGCTGAAGTGCGGCAACCGTCGGTAAGATCTTCAGTTTTCACTGCGGATAGAGTTTACCCTCATATATATCATGGTGAGCCATTGAATGAAAACTACCAGGAGTCCATGACCATCCGGACGCGTCTTAGCATTCCAAATACTAAACAATCGACCTGGAAAGTACATGACCAAAATATAGCGGCCCTGTTAGAGCACCCGGGCTCAAATCAGGTACTCGATGCGCAAGTAGAGACTTTCCAAAATACTATTTACGACTACTTTAATGAGCACTATCCACCTACGAATCGTTATGCTCACAAAAATAAAGAAAACGGTTTTAAATTGAAAATGAGGAGGAAAAAAAGAGATCTTATAAAGAAACTTCGTATAGCCAAAGCCTTAGGCGATAATCAACTTAGTCACCAACTGTCTAGGGCATTGCGATCAATTCTTAAACTTATCCAAGGTATAACAAATCAAATAACGAAAAATCGTGATAGCTTTGATCGGGCAAAACATGAAGTAGACTTTGATAAAAATCCTTTTAAATACTCAAAAAACATTTTCAAAGATCAAAAAGGTAAGCTTCTCTTGACCAACGAGCAAATTTTCGACCATTATAAAAGCACATACGAAGTGCCAGAAAACCAAAGACTATATGGGGATCCAAACGAACACAAACCTGAGACTCCTACTGAAGATTTTCAAGCCAACCCACCAACTTTGGAGGAAATCAATAAAATAATTAAAATGAAACCATCTAAGTCAGCACCAGGTCCGGATGGTATCCCTTATATAGTTTACAAAAAATGTCCGTCGCTCCATAAACATCTTTTAAATATATTCGGTAAAATCTGGTCAAGAAAGCATATACCGGTATCATTCGGAAAAGCCCTTTTTGTCCTCATTCCGAAAAACGACAATGTCAATAATCCCAAGGATACTAGACCGATAGCCCTAACAAATACAATTTCCAAAATATTTTTCTCTTTTTTACAAACTAAAATGACGCAATTCATGATTAACAATAGATATTTCAGGCCTAATCACCAGAAAGGGTTTTTGCCCGGAATTTCTGGATGCCTGGAACATAATACGTTAATATCGGAAAGCCTTAAAGATGCTAGAACTAGCGAGAGACAAATTACGGTTTGTTGGATAGACTTAGAAAACGCCTTTGGGTCGGTACGACATGAACTAATGATGTTCGCGCTTAAATGGTATAACTTTCCTACGGTAGTTCGCGACATTATTGCATCATACTATTCAAAATTAAAATTCTCTATAATTTTTAATGAAAACCATTCAAAACCACTTAATTATAACGTTGGTTTATTTCAGGGCTGTTGTATTTCTCCTATTATATTTAATATAGTTATTAATATTTTAATAGACAAATTAATTAGAAATGAAAAAAAGTGGGGCTATCGGTTTAAGTTCAACAACAAATACACAGAATCCGTACTAGCTTTTGCAGATGATCTCGCGATACTGACACGTAATCCGAAACAATGTCAGGTACTTTTAAATGTAGTTGAGGATTTCTGTACGTGGACGGGCGGATTGAGGACAAAACCAAGTAAATGTTTTAGTCTGTGTCTGGGTAGACGGAATACCAAATATACCTCTTACGATCCGGGTCTTATAATAGGCGGTCAGTGCGTTAGTACGGTTACGGAAGCAGCTCCGTTTAAATTTTTAGGTAAAAAAATCGATTACCAAGGCCGTACTCCATCGTTGGATGTAATAGTCGATAGCTTTTTAAACGATCTCAAAAAGGTAGACAACCAACCAATAAGTAACGTCAAAAAAGCTTGGATTTACGATAATTATTTAACATCACGTCTAAATTGGCCTTTCCTCGTGTATGATATAAATAAAACCCTTTTGTCAAAGTTAGATGCAAGCGTCATAAAGACATTGAAGTTATGGCTCGGGTTAGCGCACTCAGCGGACTCTTCAACCTTATTTAGAGACCGAAACAACTTTGGATTAAAATTAAAGAAACCATCGGAGCTCTACAAACATCTAAGAGTTACCAAAAGACATATCATCGGAAAATCTAAAGATGATACTGTAACTTCTCTCCCAAAAGACAAAGTTGCCTCAGAGCTCGAGTCACGACTTCAATTCCACAAAAAATTTATGATAGGTGCTCAAACAAATAAAGTAGGGCTAGGATCAAGTAGGAAAGTTCAAGACATAGAAATAACAAAATCTTTTATTCGACAAGACGAAAACGATAATTACCGACTCCACGCGATGAGCCTAGAAATTCAAAACGAATGGGTGACCATAGGAGATTTTTGTATTCCACTAGCTTTGAAGTGGCGCACCTTAATTTATGATTGGTCCCCAGCATTATTAAAATTCTATCTTAATGCATTCCAAATGACTCTCCCAGATCAAAGTAATTTAGTAAGATGGGGCAAAGCCACCGAAAAGTCTTGCAACATCTGTGGGGAGGCAATAGGAACCGCGAAACACCTATTAGTAGGGTGTAGGGTACTTCTAGATAAAGGTCATAGTCGCGTCGCCACGACAAGGTATTAGAAATTATACGGGAAGCGGTTAGTCTTTCAGTAGCAAGAGCGCGGAAGGGTATAACAACCACCAAACGATCTATAGAATTCGTAAAAGAAGGCTCCTCCAAAAAATCAAAAGCGAAGCCTCATTCAATATTAGGCGCGGCTCTTGATTGGATTCTCATGATGGACACGTATGAAAAGCATTACAAAATCCCTGGGGATGTTGGTGTCTCGTCATCCAGACCGGACTTATTCCTGTATTCGAAACATCTGAGGCGCGTGATACTTGTGGAGCTTACTGTTCCTTGGGAAACAAACATCCCAAGGGATCACACATTCAAGCTCAATAAGTATTACGAACTAACCAACGAACTGATCAGGAATAAATTTATAGTTAGTTTGTACGCGGTAGAAGTGGGAGCGAGAGGTATAACAGCAAAATCTCTCTATAGCCTACTTAAAGATCTTGGCCTTTCTAGAACAAGCATCGGTTCATTTCTAGAACGTACTTCAAAGGCGGCATTAGTAGGTTCTTTCCAAATTTGGTTAGGTAGGGAGAGGAGTGTGGAGGGTGAAGGTGAGCGTTCTTGCGCAAAATAAAGGGGCCCCTTAAACCTACTCCTGGGTCGCAAGTCCCAGGCACTGCTTGCACTCCTCTCCTTGCAACGCGATGGGCCCGGCACCCGCACGGTGAATCCATGGATTGCTAAGAAGCTTCGTCTTGTCTCTGTTGTTTGCTCAAATTTTCTATTTATTTTCACTATTAAAAATATTCTAACATAAGATTCATTTGAAATATCGATGTATTGTTGTTTGACACTTGTTTTCATTCATAATCATTTGAATATAATTCTCATAATAGTATAATTTTTCGAAGTTTGTTGCTCGGTGTTGAACACCACGTCGTATCGAATCGTCGTATCGTCTTCTTAATCGATAACAATAAGCGACTTTTTTCAAACGTATTGCTAAGGAGAAATTTGGGACCGACCATTTTCGATAACAATAGCCGGCTGATAACATTAACTGTGATCACAATAAGCGGCGTCCACAATATATATTTCTCGCATTAAATATAACATTTGTACATTATAATATCGAATTCTAATGCTAAAAGATTTTTTAAAAAATCGGTGCCGTACTGTACCGTAGTTTCGGAGACTATTCAATTCAAACAAACAAACAAATTTTTCCTACTTCCTACTTAAACAATTGAAAATTTTGTGTGTCTGTAGGTTCATTTAGTACAATTCAGAAACTAATAACCTAACTTTAAAAAGCAGAAAAAAAAATTAAATTAAAAATTTAAAAAACTCCCGATACAAAAAGACATCTAAAAAGAATCAAAATAATATTATTATGTACTTATTGAATTCGTTGCCACGGGGGTGGTTCCCCGTCGCAACGAATTCAATAATAAAGGAAGAAATTAAAATGCAAGTAAGTTAACAAGGCATATAAAGAAATTACGATATCGAATCGTATAGTCTAAGTCCTCAATGATCAACTTCGTAATATATATACACTATCAACATACAGGTAAAAATATAATCAATTAAGTCAAAGAAGTTAATGATTCTTACATATATATATATATATGTAAGAATCATTAACTGATGTCAATCTTTGCCTTTTGACTACGTACATTCTCATTCTATCAGCTGGTGTTTTTGCCACAAAAATATATGAGGAACAACTTCTTTCTTCAAACTTAAATTAAATTTTTCTCCTTGTTGTTTCCTTATACCGGAAATAAATCGACAACCATAAAAATGTCGTTATACAAAAAAAAGAATACGGTTTTTATAGAAAGTTATACTGAACTTTTGTAAACTAGGTTAGGTTAATTTTAAACTCAAATATTCTAATATTCAATATCTAATGCAACTTACTATAAATTTGAACTATTAAATTAAAGTTATTATAAATATAATATACTTACGTTAAATTGATCTTCACAACAATATAAACACAATTTACGACATATATTGTCCCTTTTAATTACCATAGACCATTGTTTTTGTATTTTCGCATCTCTTGGAATATAAAAAACACTTTGTCGGGTGTTTTTCTAATACTATTTTTGCACTCCGGTATAATACAATACTTTTAAGATGGTTATTATCTTCTTCCATTACTTGTAAAGTAATTAAAACTTAAAATATGTGTGAAGTAAATAAAAAGTTCATAGTAAACATTGACTAGACGTGTCATTCAACGTCACGCAGAGCGCGCGCAAAATGACGGCGTTTGAACGGCTCAAATTTACTCAATGTTTTAATGTTCACTTTGAAAAAAAACTAGAATCTTTTCAAGCCTATTTATATTTTTTGTTAAGATATAGAGAGGTAAATGATTAATTTACGTCAAAAAAAAATGAATATTGCTCAAACAAATAAAGTAGGGCTAGGATCAAGTAGGAAAGTTCAAGACATAGACATAACAAAATCTTTTATTCGACAAGACGAAAACGATAATTACCGACTCCACGCGATGAGCCTAGAAATTCAAAACGAATGGGTGACCATAGGAGATTTTTGTATTCCACTAGCTTTGAAGTGGCGCACCTTAATTTATAATTGGTCCCCAGCATTATTAAAATTCTATCTTAATGCATTCCAAATGACTCTCCCAGATCAAAGTAATTTAGTAAGATGGGGCAAAGCCACCGAAAAGTCTTGCAACATCTGTGGGGAGGCAATAGGAACCGCGAAACACCTATTAGTAGGGTGTAGGGTACTTCTAGATAAAGGTCAATACTCGCGTCGCCACGACAAGGTATTAGAAATTATACGGGAAGCGGTTAGTCTTTCAGTAGCAAGAGCGCGGAAGGGTATAACAACCACCAAACGATCTATAGAATTCGTAAAAGAAGGCTCCTCCAAAAAATCAAAAGCGAAGCCTTATTCAATATTAGGCGCGGCTCCTGATTGGATTCTCATAATGTACACGTATGAAAAGCATTACAAAATCCCTGGGGATGTTGGTGTTTCGTCATCCAGACCGGACTTATTCCTGTATTCGAAACATCTGAGACGCGTGATACTTGTGGAGCTTACTGTTCCTTGGGAAACAAACATCCCAAGGGATCACACATTCAAGCTCAATAAGTATTACGAACTAACCAACGAACTGATCAGTAATAAATTTATAGTTAGTTTGTACGCGGTAGAAGTGGGAGCAAGAGGTATAACAGCAAAATTTCTCTATAGCCTACTTAAAGATCTTGGCCTTTCTAGAACAAGCATCGGTTCATTTCTAGAACGTACTTCAAAGGCGGCATTAGTAGGTTCTTTCCAAATTTGGTTAGGTAGGGAGAGGAGTGTGGAGGGTGAAGGAGAGCGTTTTTGCGCATAATAAAAGGGGCCCCTTAAACCTACTCCTGGGTCGCAAGTCCCGGGCACTGCTTGCACTCCTCTCCTTGCAACGCGATGGGCCCGGCACCCGCACGGTGAATCCATGGATTGCTAAGAAGCTTCGCCTTATTGTAATAAAAAAATATTAAATTATTAATATAAGCTAATATGCTAATGAATAATATTTGTATACTATTTTTGTATGATATTTAGCCTATAATTTATAATAAATGTAAATAAAATGAATTAAAACTAAATTAAAAAGTGTTAATCAATAAATTCATAATTTATTGTCATGGCAAATAGCGGTTTCACTTTGTACAGATATGTTTATATAACAGATGTAGTTATGTTTCCCTAAGCTATAAATAGATGGCGTTGTTACAAAACATTGCGAGTTTACTTGATCACAAATTTGTATTATTATTTTCATTTAAACTGTCTTATTTGCAAATTGATTCTAAAAGAACAAACTCCAATATCAAATAAATAATAAAGAACGACTAGGCAATTTAATATAATACAAAAAATAATAATGGTAGAAATGAAAATATCTCGCTTGCTTTCTATAAGAGAGAAAGAGATAGCAAAACATGTCGTGCCAACCTTTGGTAAGAATTTTTACCGTCTAGTCTTTCACAACGCGCGATAAGGAACTACGTTCCAATAACAGGGACACCTCATATAAAATATTAATAAACATATTATTTGTATGAATACAAATAATTATAAATGCCCCATTAGTTCTAATCTCTTCAACTTTTAAACACTTTAAGCTTTAATTAAACCGTCGAATGATAGCGTTAAGTATTTTTATTTGTTTAAAGTTCAAGTTCTAGAGTTTCTTTGTTTGAATGCAACTTCGTTGGGTTGTAACTTCAGAATGCAATTAAATGTATTTATAATGCGAAGAATGTTCTTTGTATATTTCTTGTTTCTATAGTATCGTATGCGTAGTATTTCTTTTTTCTTAAAATGTGATTTTCTTAGGTTAATTTTTTAGAAACATTTAATATATTGCTTTTGATAGATATATGTAAACATATAGGTAAAAATATATTCACACCTCGATGCAGTATGTTTATTTCTTACTATTGTTTGATAGTGTGCATATTTGCGTCCTTGTTGATGATTATTGTAAAAACTTATTAGTATTGCATACAGGTTGTTATGATTAGAAATATATATATTCACATATACATACACACAGACATACATATACATGTATACATATACATATATACCAATATATATTTATACATAAAATAAAATTAGTTTTATTTTTTTTAATATGTTCCCATTTATTTACGTATAAATTGTTTATTATTATAATTTTTTTTCTTATTGAATTGAGTTATTAGTTCCATGATACTCTTAGGTTGTGTATATATATATATATATATATATATATATATATATATAGAACTAAAACATGTAATTTTAATGTATTTATCATTTTAATTATTATAAATAAATATTACTAACAATATATATATCGGAGTGAAAATCTCCGTAAGTGCTATATATATATATATATATATATATATATATATATATATATATATCTATCTTATTTTTATATCTATATATCTGTGATATATAAATATATCTTATTTTTCAGACAAAAAGACTATAGATAGATTAAAAGAATATATCTTATAATAGAATATAGACAGATTAAAAGGTTCCTAGTCATCGCAATGCAATCCATTAGCTCGTGCGAACTAGGAAATATGTCGCATTGAAAATCTTTTTGCTTTTTCTCTACCTGAATGTGGTAATAATCTGCACTATGGAGTAAATGTTTTTCGCAATATGATAGAAAAGAAAAGAATCCTGTGATATGCTCATTGCACACCCCTAAATAATTAGGGGTGTGCAATCTATAAAGATTTAACAACGAGTTAACGAGAATAGTCAAAATGAGCTTGTATTATAATAACTTTAACCCGCTAATTTTAATACACAATTGAATACACGGTACAGTTTAATAATGTTTACCAATATTTTAAATCTATTATCATTCCTACAATCACGTAATCTTCTAATATAAACATTTTCATCAAAGTCACACATAGTTATTGAGTTATAAAGGGACATACAAATAAAGTACAAAAAGAAATTTTGGTAAAAAAGATAACTAGAGCTTTGTGCATTAAAAAACAATTAAAAATATATTTAAAAATATTTTTTTTTAGATTTATATAGAAATGCACATATAAACTTCATTTTATATTTTTTTAAATACTCAACTTTTAATTCTATAAACTATAAAATTTTATTACAAAATATAGGAACTAAAGCAGAGGGGCTTTCAAATGAAATTAACTGGAGCTCATTCGAAACAGCTCTGTATAGCATTTCATGATATTAAATAAGCGTTGACCAAAGACAAGACAATATTTAAAAAAGACTTTACATACATTTCAGTAAATTTACTACATTGTTTACCTTAAAAATGTGTATGATTTGGTGGTGAAGTATTTTTTTCTTTGAAATATTATATTTCTTGTCGGCCTTCAAACTCTACTGGCAAATTTTTTTTAATACTTAACAACAAAGTCACAACTTGTGATGTTAAAACTAAAATAAATCAATTTACAACATTTAAAACATTGCTTACTGGAAGTGATAAGCCTGAAATAACAAGGGAGGTAAATAAAATACTTCATATCTTAATGTTCTAATATAAGATGATTAAATATATCTCAAACCTATCTTAAAAGGCCTGCTAAATCGACCTTATAATTCCACTATGTTCAAAATTATTCATTTCCAACGTGTATTTTGTCTGTGCAAAGAGTACCTACTCTGTATACTTAAATAGGTAGGTAAGACAGTTGACGACAGTCCAGAATCCAGCGGGATGGGGGAAATGATCCGATTTACTTCGCATTGCCTGAAATAGAACTCTTACTGATAATATTCTCTGTTGTCGAGATTATCCAACTTTTTATTAAACTAAGATTTTCGTAAGTACCATATAAAATGCTAAATTAAAAAAAATGTAAGTCATATGTTCTATGATAAATTTATAAAAAATGTGAGCTGGTCTAACTGGTGAATCACATTGTGAAAGATCAAAACAATTTATACTTTATACACTATTGTTCACTGATAACTAATAGAGATTTATATTCGTTTCATCATTTTCCTGTCCTTATTCCACATCTGGTTGAGTCATATTTACCACACCATAAATTACATCATCTTTTTAATCCATTCATCTCTTTTGGTGGCCTCACATATATCTTCATAACTCGCGTAATCACATAGCTTACATTACATGGCCATACCACGCTAACTACGCCCTTCTCATCTGTTCTACAAAGAACGCAATTTTAACACTTTCTTTATATTTTAACCAATCTTGTAACATATTTTCATTAGTTATCTCATATAATGAACTATGTTAATATTATTAATTCAGTACCGTTACGATAATGAATAGTCTATTTGAGTTATCAAACCAGAAACGTCTGCAGCCGCTTTTAGTGACAAAGCTTGAATTATTAAAGCAATCAACGATTTCAATTTGGGTTTCAATAATAAATGTGTTTGAAATAACATTCCATTTCATTCAATTGAGTATCTATTTTTAATTGATTTTCTAATGTTTATGATTTCATATTAAATTTTCTTTTGAACTCCGCTTAAATTATTTTCTTCTATTGTAGGTACTTCGAATTGTATTTCAATTTAGCAAAATATTTTACCTAAAATTGAATTTGCTTTAATTTAACTTCAATCAGCGCCGTTTCTATTTACAAGATTTTGATTTGAAACGAAAGATTAATTAAATTCTGATATTGTTACCTTTAAGAGCAGGTTTATTTTAAAACTCCAATATTAGTATTTTCTATTAAAACATATTCAATTTGAATTTAATATTATATAAATTCACAATGAGGTATACAATCAAGATTTATCTCTCAAACCAAAATTTTCAAAGCGATTGGAATTAAAGGAGTCTTTGTAAATATATATTATTCATTGGCCGTGACACAAAAACGATAGAATCCAAGAATTTCTTAAATTCTGCCAAAGAAATTACATGCCAAATATCAAAGAAAATTTTAATGCCTCCATCACAGTGTCATTAAACGTTATCTGTTGGCAGCAGCCGCACATATTAGCTGTGATCCCAACAAAAAGAATCTAGAATGAATTTCATATGTCCCATAACAATTATCGCGGAATGGCTATGTGTATGAATGAGCGTTTTTGCCACCGTAATATTTTATGGGGTGCTTGTTGTACGACCTTCCTGGTTTAACTAATGAGATGAAGCGTGTAAAATACAAATAAAGTAAATATATATGTTCATCCATTACATGTTATCAGATTTGAAATTTGTATAGAGATCTGTTTAGCATAGAATGCACTACAAGCTATTTTTAAAACGGCTGTAATCTCAGAATTACTTATGAAAAATTGATAATATATAAGAAGTTAAATTGATGATAATCACAGTATTATTTTTTTTTTTGAAAATCGCCAAATCACACATTTCAGTCCACCAGCAAACACAACAAAAGCATGACCAGCAAAGTCGCTTGCCAACTGCTCCCGATATTGTTATTATCTTTTCAAACGCAACTTGCGTCACAACCATGCAGCTTATATAAACGAACATTTTTATGATTTTATTAACAAGTAATAAATTGTGTAGGATAAGTCATTTACAAATATAGAAATATTTAAATTTTTCTGTAATATGAAATATAAATTATAAATGTTCCATTTAAGTATAACAAATAGCAGGTAGCTTTTGACTAATTCAGTACATTTCACACTTCACCCCAAGTTTCATCAAGCTAATGTCGCGGCAAAACTGTCTGAAACTAGAATTTTGGGACACCGCCAACATTAGTGTCTAAAGACTAAAAAAAAATATTTCTACTAATTTAATCATCCAAAAATTAAAAATGGAAGCATAGGTGTAAAGCTGTTGACGACGTAATAGGTAGCAGTAATAAGCTCCCAAGTCAATTTGACCCCAAACATTATATATGTGTACTTTGTACTTTGTATCTAAATACTTTGTATCTAAATACAAACATTTTCAACGCCTAGGTACCTAGTTAAGTTTTGTTTTAATTTAGATCACATTTTATCGTCTTTACTTGTCATAAAATAAATATTTTACTAAATTAAATAAGTACACAAAGCATTATATTACAATGTATTACTTAAATAGTATTTCTTACATGAAATTTAATTACCTTATAATACCATCCCTATCCTAGTTCATATAATTATTTGTACTCAAATATGATCTGAATGAAAGAAATTAATAATGATACCTTTTTAATATGTGATTGAATAAAATAAAATGCAATAGAAATATTTTAAAACCATATACTAGGAATTACTATTAGGTATATAACTGTATAAATTTTAAGAATATGAAACCAAATCAATATGTATTTTTAACTCGTAAAGATTAGAAACTTAAAAAAGAAAGACATTTTCGATGTTTGTTTAAAGATAAGAAAAGATGGTCATAAAAATATAATTGTACGGACTTAACAACACTACACAATATTTCAAAAGCTAAGAAGAAGCTAAGGAAAGACGGTTAATTAAAATATCACCACGATGTCTTAGTCTACATCAGACTTCAGCACTGCAATTTCTTCAGTGTTAGTCTCATCTCTCATACCGCTTCAATTTATCTCAAAATAATTAATAATTAGATTCACAAACATTTATAATGACCATTATTATATAGCGATATAAATATTTAATTCATTACACGTATTCCTACATATTTTGGTAATCTTAATATTTTAAGATTTAAAATGAACGCACAGACGCAAGTTAATTGATTTACGTCTGCCGCTGGCCTCATTAAAACTTAGCAAAGTGCCGAAGAATGAACTCATCATGGAACAATTAAGTTCCTATTGTGGATAAAAGCTTACCCTTCAGCTCAACTAATAGATGCTTGCTGCCCTATTTTTTTATAATTTAAAACATGACTTTGTTCTATTTTTAGGCCTTGAATATTAAAATAAAAATTATATCAATTTTTAACGTACAGCATCAGACTTGTACAGAATTACTAAATACATCTTGAGTAAGTTTTGTCTTCTACTTGTTAAATCATTTAGAATGCTTCTTGAATGAATGAAGAGAATGAATCTTTCTCGCTTTTGTTTTTGCTGTACCATTGACCTATCACCAAAACTTTAATTCAGATTATAAATTAAATATATAACAGTTTGCTTCAGAATAAACTTGATAGAATACATATAAATATTTCAATGATAGATTCCCGTAATTATTTATAGTAATGATGTATTTACTCAATATGTTTAATCAATTTTATTCTCATAAATACTTACTTAAATATATCAGAATTAGAACGCAATTACACGGGAAAATACATCCCTTTTTAGCCAGTTAGTGCCTTTTTAGTACGGGAGCAGTACTGAATAGTATTTGGTTCTAATACATATCCAAAACGGAATTGTAATTTGACATGCTCTTGATTGATGATTAACTTTATATGCTATACTATTTTTAACTTTTGTACTGCTTTCAAGATGACAGTTACCATCTAACCAGTTCAATGTGTGTACCCATATAAGTTTCTATTCCTAGGCTTTTTCTACTTGTGATTGTTGTATTATAGTACTGTTTAGGGTATCGGGATGAAATTTGGTATAACATAAGATTAAACATGGATAGTCGATATTATACTTACCTACAATATAAGTCTAAAAAGGTTGCATAACTAAAAGCAGGACTTTATTCTGACTATAAAAAGGAAGAGGAGATGAATTCACCAAACTGAGCTTTTGCGGTTTGACAGATCAGGTATCACGATTTTTTCTAACATATATATATATAGTTAAACTCAAAATATTTACATGCACTCATATCTGTCACAATATTATAGTCCAATTAAAAAAATTTGCATGACATATGTAACTCAGATTCTACTTGATTAGTGAAGTTACCACATTAATTTTTTAGTACTAGATATACTACACAAAGTAAATGTAATGTAGGTGTTACCCTAATATATTCACAAATTTTTAATTATCCCAATTATCTTATGTAATCACCGAATTTCATTGAAGCTAATTCGTATAGTAAGGCTAAGAAGGCAACAAAAAACAAACACGCCAATCAGGTGAATAGATTTATTCGTGGCACAATGTTGGCGCGTTCTTTTGTTCGTATTTCTCACGTTGTGTCCAATCACCATCATTCTCTGCACGTAAAATAGTACGACAGAGGAATTGATTTTGTTTTATGTTCGAAAAGTTTTTTGAATTCTGGTTAGGCGTTTAAAAAAGATTTTGATTTTTTTTTTATTATCTTAGCTTCTAAAAAGATTACTTACAGCATTATAGACTTATATTGTTACAATAAACTCGGAAATATTATTAATAAATAACAAAACATCAGTAATTACTTTAAAAATTATAGTGTTAAATATATATATAGATATATAGACATAAAATACATGTTGGACTTATTCTTATCATTTTTTTTATTATTGGTGATAAAAAAACAAAACATAGCAATAAAAATGTTTTTCGCATCCCGCATATAAAATATTTCAATAAAACCGACACATTTTACGATAATAAGTCACGGTAATAAAACAATGTTACGAGACATCTTTGCTCTTGTGATCTCAAATGACAGAGTAGTCCAATATCAAATTATATTGTAACATAAAAATATATGTTATATATTATAGTTCTTCCATATTGTGGATCAACTTTGTCAAACTATGTTATATCGCTGGGGTTATGAAAATTATATTGAAGTTAGTTATAAATGTAATATTTTATGAATAAAAATGGATTAAATATATTATTATATTATATTTGATCGTTTGCCCAGATTATAGGAAAATCATGAAAAATAAAGGTCTTCAGATTTTATTTAAACGTACTAATGCATCAATTATAATATGTTATTATTCTCTAAAAACCATATTGTCTGTGAAGCGCCGTTTCCTGCCCTGAATGTAGACAAAATGGTTTTTATTTAGGCTTACATACGAAGAAGCTACATAAAAAAGAGTTGATCATGTGAAAAGCTACAAGTACTGAAGTTTACCTTTGGGAACTTTTGACGAACAATTTAAATTTCACTTGAAATAAGTAATAAAATCTTATCAATTCATTTAACTAATGTTAGGACTTGTTTCAGTAATACACAGTACTTGCACTTCAATGTTTAACATCCAACCATTTGTAATAGAATGGGCGAGAGCAGCACTTACAACTCGTTTTATAATATATTAATAAGATAATATTTAGGTGAGGGTAATTTATTATTTCATAACCAACTTACAGATGCTATTATTTATACCTTATAATAAGTTCTGATAATTAATAAAAGATTTAACATTATTTTAAAATATCCTATGCTTCTAATTCTTAAAACATTTAACAGTAAATACTAAATAACATTCCATAATTAATTGCGTAGGTGACGCTACTGTTGAAACTTATGATTAAAACAAGTAAATTCCAATGTATTTACCATTTAAATTATTATAAATAAATATGACTAACACTAATTAATAAAGTAATTGCAATAAAATTTATTAAAACAAGAAAAAGTTCTGATAAAACCTAAAATGCTGTTGGCAAATTAAATTTCAAGAATTTCTAGATGTGCTTAAAAGAAAACTAAACCTAGCCAAAATAATTCTTACAACAGTTATGTACTTAACTAATTTATCGACCACTATAGTTATTTTAAAGCCGAAATTAGATGATACTAATACTAGCAAAGGCTTAAAAATTTTATATTTCTTCGACGTTGAGACCGATGTTCTCGCTTCTTGACTCAGAATTGTCTGTAGGTGTCAATGCACCGATAAAATGGACTCACTTTGTTTCATTTTTGCAGATAACGTGGTTGTCCAGTAAATGTATTTTTATTTTTAATAAAAAAGCAAAGAAGAAGGGATCATTTTTTTACGACAAGGCTGCCCTCCTTAAAGATAGACAATATTCTATCAGTTCAAACCTATTTATTCATAATATTATCATTCTCGAAATTGCCTTTCAAATCATTCTAGGATACAGGCGGGATCAAACCCCAGTTATATTAAATAATACCTAAATTCACTTTTCAAGTATCGGTACATAAAACCGTAGGTCTATGTATTGATTGACGTTTTCAATTTAGTTTTCCATTATCCTTAACCAAATCCACAACATAAAATATTTTTTTATTGATAGAAATAAAAATATAATAATACGAGCATGGCTAGAAATAAAAAGTATATACTAAAAATAGTAATAATTCTAGGTAGTCTTAACAATTTGTATCATTCAAACACATTAAAAATATTAGTCATATTTAATCTTCACTGTTAATTTTAAAGTGGATTTTAATATAATACCCATTAATTAATTAAGGTATTATAATACGCTGGGAATATTAATTAAAGGCGGTAATTTAATTTTACGTACATATTAAACATTTTAAATAATTGTTGTGTATTATAATAAATAGCAAATTAAACAATTCATCATGACTTTGATTGACATGTTCGGTCGAAGCCGAATGTGGTTTATAGATAGTTCATCTTAACGTCTTACATATATGTTAGTGCCGGTTGCCGCTCAATTGTGGGTAGGTTTGATGTGGTTTTAAATATTATAGTACTATATCAAAGTTATGTTTTGTAATTCATATTTTTTTTTCAAATTACTCGTATACTATCAGGTAACTTGGTTAACCAATTCCTATGATAATAAAATAAATATTAAAATTATACAGGATTATTTTTGTAGTGATTAATTTGTTGACCACCTTTTGCAGGCAGCTTTTCTATATCAATCCTAACAAAATTTGTTTTACGACTTTTTGAAATTAATAGTTTTTAAATGTTGAGTTTTCCTATACAAAATTTATTTGTTGCCTCTGAACTGACATTAACTCTGAGCATAGGTATGGCCCGGGCGTTCACCTTTCAAGTACTTCTTACAAAATACAGAGTAACATAAGTAACACAGGGAGCAAAACTTTTTTTATTTCGTTTTGGTTGTGTTGTTTATCAAGAATTTTAAAAAGTCGTAGAACAAATGTTGTTGGGATTGATGCAGAGAGGCTGCCTGCAAGAGATGGTAAATTAATTAAAAATAACCCTCTATATTAAAATGAAACAAGAATTGTTGAAGTTGTAATGGTGTAGTTCTTCTCAAGAGATTTTCTTATACACGTATCTATAAATGTCACTAAGCTTATAAGTTTAAAAATTTGAAGAACAAGCATCAAGTGCTATGATTGTACATGGTATGTTTTTTTAATATTGGATATATTTTGTTATATAATATACCTATTAAGTGGATATTATGATCTTACCTTGAGATTCATTGATTTTAAAATCCATTGCTACCCATTTGGGAATGAAAAATATATTAAATCATCATTAAAAATAGGACTATTTATAACAGTATTTTTATTTTTTATATTTTTTATATTATTATATCGTTCGCATATAACTTGGAGTATAAGCAAAGAACCGCTACTTAAGAGGTTGAAATCCTATAGCAGAAGATTAAGAAGTCACAGCGGGTCCACTCTGGCTTAAGTTTACGTCATGCTTACCTAATATCTTAACTGTCTTGACATAACTTAGTAAAAGCATAGTACATACTATGTTGTGTGTGTGTATTTATGTGTATTTATATATAATTGCGCTTAGAATAAGTTTTTATTTCCTAGGTTTGATTTATGAAACATTTTTTATGAAACTAATATATTATTACGGTTGAGAACACAAATTGGCATATTGTGCATTGTAATTCAGCCATTAACCTCCCAATACTAATTCAATTATATATGAAATAATCTACTATGTTGAATATTCATCCAAAAACGTTTTTCCTACTCTCCTAAATGAAAGTGGCTGCGTGAACAGGTTTATTATCTAGGTAAAGGATTATACATTTAAAAATATAGTTTTTTTTAAAGAAAACTTATGTGAAGTCACAATCTTAAAATCTTTCCCAAGTAATATGTATGAAAGGTTTCCCAAATTTACATTTTTTTAACAAACACTTTTTATTAAACTTCAAAGTGATTAATTATTTAAAGTTTTTTCTTATATTAAATAAAAAATATTAAAAAAAAATATTGTATTTGATATTCAAAATGTTTTATTCTTAAAATATTATAACTATCACTTTAAGACAAATAAAATGTAGAGATGTTACAAAAATAAGGTGTTAAAATATTGAAGTCCAAGAACTTAGATTCTGTGCACTTCAATAAATAGCAAACAGATTTGTACACTCTAGACAACAGCGTTTGCCTAACACTACCTACTGGATCTCGAATGTTATTTTTTTTATAATTTTAACAGACAAAATGATAAGATGAATATGAAATTGCTTATTTGATTTTAAAAATGTTTTACAGTATATCCATTTAAATAATTGACGTATAATTATTTATATGGATCTATATTTTTTTACTAGAAGCTAAAATGAATATAACAGAAAAATCGAAAACTGTAAGAAAATAATAAAATTACGTTATTTTAATATAGTAGGGGAGTCTGTATTGACAGGTCACAGGTGCAAGCATTGATCATGAAACAGTCTGGGGCTACGAGCTGAGTGTTGTAATGCGAAATATCTTATACAGAGCTATGATAATGGCTTTTATGTAATGTTCAGAAAATATATGTCCTATATAATATTTAAAGTGATAGATCATTTGTCCTGGCAATATTCCACAAATAATATTGTATACAGTATGGCTATATATAGACAGCATAAGTTGAATCTATATCATAGGTAATATTTAATATAATTAATGTACTTATAAGCATTGACCCACTTGTAAAAATTATATATGTTTTATTTGTTGAAATATATATATTATTTTGACTGAAAATCATATATTATTTAATTTGTTCGCTAAAAAAATGACGCGTTTGTTATATTATTGTAGCTACAAAAATATAACACGTTCATTAATATTGTATGATAAAAATACCCGAGTCCAGACGTTATTATTTTTACTATTCTGACATGAAAATAAAACACAAGGGTAACGAAACCGTGCGTTTTATGAAAATATGTCTGTATTAAAGAGAAAAACCTTATTGTCAGGCTTTTATTATCTCCCTCGGGAAAGGGTGTATTTTATTTTGAAACGTCTGGCGTAGGTGACCTTGGGTCTCTTTAAAATTAATTACTGTGCTGCGTTTAATAAACACGATATCTGGGTATAAATATTTATATAGTGTAAACCGAATCGCATAATTAAATGTATTTTAAAGAAAATAAAGAGTTCTGGCGTTTGTTTATTTACAAGTAAAATAAAATAAAATAAAATAAATTAGTGTACAATGAAACTGTTTTGCTACGTTGCTACGTTGCTAAGTTGCTACGATGCTACGTTGCTAGCTACAAACATGCTTTAATTGGCGACAATTCAAATGTGAACTCAAATGTGTGAACATTTTTAAATGACACTTTTAAAATTTTAAACGCGACAAAAAACAAAACTGCTCGTATGCTTGAAACAATTATAACCCGCCAAATTGTAGGTATATTTACTATTTACTTTGTAATCTCACTCGGTATTATGTTAGTTCTATTTAATGTTGTTGTATTAGGTGACTATTACCGTCAGACTTGTAGTATATTCAGATTGTATTTTCTTTGCAAAATAAACAGTGGTTTCAAAATGCGGCTTTTAAAGTTGTTTTAAATTTGTTATGTTATATGTTTATAATCTTAAAGTTATATGAAATTACAAAATAAATAACTTAATAATAAAGAAGCTATTTATGTAAAATATTTGTTAAAAGTTATCAATAATTTGAAATGCATCAATTATATCAGTACCTATTAGATAGAAAATCCAAAATTCTAAATATAATAATAATAAATTCTACAATACAGGAAGGACTGTTATCAGTATCTCTCCTTAACTCATGTGACTGATTTCTGTATTTTAGCATATCTATCAAAATGTTATAAGATGACTACTATGTTATATGATTAACATTTATATACTATGTTATATATATGTTGGTTAAGTGGTTAGCGTAGACGTCTAACGTATTGGGGCTCGGGTTCGATTCATAGATGGGTTTGATAGATATTTCTGGGTTTGATCGTATATTAAATAAATACTGTAAATATTTACAGTATTTATAATGTTTATTTCTATGTATTTGTATCGTTGTCTAACACCCTTAACAGAAGCAATAAAATGGCTTACTTAGGGTTAAATGAATTTGTGTAATTTTTTATTATTATTATTACAAATATCTATACCTACACAGAATATCTAATAATGTGTTGAGATATCTTTTTTCTTAGACTTTAGAGTATCTCGGTGGTAGTAATGATGACGTACTTCTCAATTACCGATTTCGAATTTTATAGGCCTGACGAATTTCTTCAAGGGATATCCAACAATTTTTTTTTTTATTTCACGATTTTAATATACTTTTTGCAGTGGTTATGAAGGATATTATTGTGAGGATTCTTTTTGATGTGGAGGTTGTACCATGTTGTGATATATTTGCCATCTCTTGTACCCAATTTGAAAGGCTCTTTTATTCTGGTTCTATGTTTGCGGTTGCCGTGGGATCGGTTAGTTTTGAATGTCTGATTTAAGACATTGAAGGATTCACCTCAATATTTCTTTCCTCTTCTGGCGGTTTTAAAAAAATAGAGAGCAGAGAGCAAGCCTTCACATAGAGTACCCTATAGTTTATGTTTTTTTACTCATGTTCGTATAATTACAAAATAGTAAATTATTGATAATTACACTTTATTCATAAAATCAAAACTGTATTAGGAAACGTCAAAATAACTCATTAACATCGAGCTGCTTAGTTTGTTCTGCCGGTAACCTAAATCCAACTGTTCTAATTTACTTCACTCAACGGAGCGTTTCTGTATACACATTTCTAATTGGAATGAAACATTAATTAATTCAAAAGTACGCGCCGTCAGACACACGCTCAATCAGAAGATTCTATTTAATACATAAAGCTATTAAATTGATATAAGGTTGATTATTTTCTTTGACAGTAATAAAATATACATAGAAATAAAGTGGGTTGAAATGAAACTGATTTTTATGTCATAAATCTGCTGGTAATAAAATAATGTTATTTTTATTCTTAAATAATACTATAATGTAAATATTTTCAACATTATGTAGAATTTAAATCAAGCAATCCATACTATACTCTACAAAACTTTTGGGAACTGTGGCACTTGTTCTAATTTAACGTTCATTCATTCAGAAGCTATTTAAAAGCTTAAAAGCTGTAAACAATATTACAGAAAGGTACGTGTTAAAAAATATATGTTTTATGATGTGCCTCGACAATAAATTTGAAAACGTGGCATTATTTTATTGCAGCTGCACTCAAGCTCTGACCTTAGTTGTTCGTGTGTAATAGCGGAACGCTATTCGTTTACCACACAAATGTTTAATACAAGCGATATTCGTATTTATAGTAACAATATACGGTTCAAAATTGTGTGAAATGTAACATCTCTTAGACCTACACTCCTGACAGTTTTAACGCTATTCTCAAATAAATACGACGAATAAAATTCACATTGTTTTATAGATCGTGAACATGACCTAAATTGAATTAAATATTTTATATATGAAATATAAAATTCCGCTTTCTTACTTTTGCGTAGGTACTTTTGGAGTAAGGATATTTGTAAATCTATGGTATTAAAATTAATCAATACAGAAGACCGGATTCGAACCTGCAACATAAAAATTACCGTCCCATCATATAAGTTCAGATTTTGTTCAAATCCTTGCTTCTTATTATCGCATTATTATTTAATTTAATTTAATAATAGGAATGAATAGTGAATTAAATAAGAATTACTGGAAAAATACCAAATAATGAGATAATATCTTTTTAATTTTGAAAATCAAAATAGAATAAAAAATAAATCAATAGACAAGGATTCGAATTTTGACTTCGGATTCGAACCCCGACACAAAAAGACCTCTAAAACGATTAAAATATATACATAAAATAGGTACATAAAAATATTATTTTTATTCAGTTAACACTTCTTTGCATCGGGATTTTTTATTCTATATTTATTTAAAAATACAAATAATTGGCTACAGATGTTTAAAGATATCTTCAAATGTCTTTATAATTTAATAAACTATTATATCTCTAATTTAAAATTGAAAAATTACTGAAAGGAAAAAATAATAATAAAACCGAGGAAGTGTGAAATCTCAGAATTCGTTTTCAAAACTATACCACGAAGTTTTAAAGAGCGCTGAAGTTGAGCCAACTGAACTACGTCGGATAAAATTGGAAATTTAATTTGCTCTCGACTTGATCATTCTGTTGGGCAATCTTATTAGTGTTGTAACTTTATATAAAGAAAAAAAGTTAATTGCTTTGAAACTTTTCTGAAATGGTTTTGCATATATTAGATAGATTGATAATATTGCCTTTTTTCTTAAAAACGATTTAAATAAAACCAATGAAAAGTTAATTTTAATGAAATTATAATAGATTAGAACGGAATTACTTCTCTTGCAAATATTGAAGCAACAACAATTCTGAACAATATCTGTGGCTGAATCACATTTTTGTGTTGCATGATGATATGTTGAAGTACTTACGTATAGTTAAATAAACTTTATTTAAAAATTAAAAAAAGCTCTGAATACGACATCATTGCCTTATGTATGACGATATATGTGATGATATAATGATATACTAGTATGTCTTGTTATGTAATACATTAGAATGTTTTGGGAAGGCACTACATTTTATGATAAAAGTTTTTCTAGTTAAGGGTTCAGGATTCCAATCAATTGTACTAAGTTTAAGTAATAAATACTTTCTTTCTTTGTTTATTCTAACAACAATTTTTAATTAATTTGAATTTAAACATGTAATTAATGTATGAGTGAAAGTTTCATTATTCGAATTTACATTATTTAATTCGTTATTTTAAATTTCTTGATTAAACAATTGTCAATCAAACATATGACAATATTGTTATCCCCCTTAAAAAAAAGTTGTAGGTAATAAATAGGTTTCTGAAAAGGTATGCTTTAAAATAATTTTTACTAGTATTCAAGTAAACACCAAAATTACCTCAATAAACAACCACGACAAGGCTCCCCGTGATTAACGTGTTCTTTGGCAACTGCGGCCTGCGCTTACCGTAACTGTACTTCTTTAGATATATAAGTGTTTAGGTATTTTACATAATGTGTTTTCACAGTACGGAAATGACTAAAATATGGTATAACCTGTCTTATTCGTCTCGCACATTGTAGATACGAGACTGTTATGGAGAGAAGTTTCCGAATAGTGTGTATATATAGATAAGTATCAGTAATAGTATAATAAATTTATTAGCTAAAGCACATAGTCTCAGTCTAGACTGAGTGTATGTGCTTAGAGTCTAGACTCTTGACGGTTGTAAGATCAATGGCTCGTTACACCAAGTGTAGACCGAGACATACAAGGTCTGAAAAAAAGAGCATTCAATATAGAATATAAAATAACCAGCATCACAGGGTTTTGTGCGCCCAAATACTTTTTGTCTTTTCCAAACCCTGGCTAACTGGCTATGCCAGAAAAGAAGCAAAAATGTCGAATTGACAACTATATTGTCCAATGCATGTCAACAACTCCACAAGGTATCTCTTACCATGGTTTTTATTTATTTCGATGAAATTCTTTATTTTTTGACATCTTTTTTCTGTCTATTTAGGCTACGGATATGCATTTTCTTCATAAATTCATAAAATGCTAATCTTAATATTTTCGTTATTATTTTTCTACATTATGTAATCAAAATGCAAAGTAGGATACGATAGATAAAAATATATTATAATATTTACTCCAATATTATTATTATTATATTCCAATATTTAATCATAACAAAATGTTTGAACGAATAATATCCGGTTATATAATATCCAATAAACACAATATATCATTGTGTCATCTGACTGACATTCAACATTAGTATGTATGTCTTATATAAGATTAGAATAATTGACTTATAAGTATTTGGTATAATATGACACCATCTTAATCTCAAGGGAATTCTGTCAGAATGAGAATCTCTCATTAATACCGATTTATTTAAATTATTCTGCTGGCAATGTAAATTCCGTCGTTCTAATTTACGTTACTCGACGGTAACTTGGTAATTTTATTTATTTTGGTCGTTAATTTTGATAAAAGGAAGGAAGGTAAAATCATATTTTCTGGGTAGTGTTATCACTCGTCGCTGTAATAGATTGTGTTAAAATGCACTCATTTCATTAATTTTATTTAATAATATGATAAGTTGCTATTCAAGATTTACAACCCTTGGCAGTGCGACCTTAGAGCTCTAAGCTGCATTAGCTTAGAGCATGCTTACTATTAAGAACTCTAAATTGGTATAAAACTACTCAGACAAATTCCGATATAAATGTAGTGAGAACAGTATTCTAAATATTTTTGAACTATGAAATATAATCTTATGATAGCTGATGGAAGCACTAACTACCATTTTGTTTTGTGAGCATTTATAATTAACTTTAATTTGGTTATTTTATTAAATTATATTTATATATTATATAATTTGTTTTAAATTATAACAATAAAACAGGTCCTTATTTATAACTTTATTAGGTATATCTTTCAGTTTATTACTACATTATTCCTTATTTGCAAAAATATTGCTAAACCAGGTAAATATAGTATATAAATATAAAAATCTTATTATAACAAAATAAACAATATTCTTTCAAGAACACACACAAAAGTTGAGAATAAGGAAACTTTAAATAACCTTGCGATGGTCTTTGTGAACTACTTCCAAGTTGCTGATATGTTATTGTTCTGAGATATTTATAAGAGAAATAGAACCTAAATGTGTTTTATATTTTTTGACCTTATAATGTCCCTTCATTAAAAATGAGATATAGTACAATTAACCTATAAAAATATTGTTTGACTTGATATAGATTCAAAACACGGTTTAAAATCGGTAAAAACGGCTACAATATATGCACCATCGTGTAATAAGTGATTTAATATTTTTTCAAAACTCAGAATACGCATAATAAACCATACAACATATTATCATTACATAGTAAAAAGCAAAGTCGCTTTCCGCGTCTGTCCCTATGTCTGTATGTATGCTTAGATCTTTAAAACTACACAACGGATTTTAATACAGTTTTTTTTAATAGATAGAGTAATCTAAAAGATTTATATGTATAGTAACATGCTTAAAATATTAAAGAAACACTGATAATTTCAAGATTTCTAATGCGAAGTCGTAAACAAACACATTGTTTTGCGCTTACAATGCAAACGCTGGCTGAACTCTACGAGATAGATCAAAATAATGTACTAAGTATTGTATACCTTAAAAAGTTCTACAAGAAAGTCCGCGATGGTATATGTTTATCTCTTAGAGATAACCCACAATAGCCAATTTTTATACTTTACTATCCTAATAATGACTTATTTACGAAGCGATTTTAAGCAATACAGCAATAATCCTTATCTAATTAAGTGCCTTTAATACAATTTACAGTTGATATAGCCCTCTACAACATGTAATTTAAATGAATAATTTCGATGGTATTACAGAAATATACTAATATTATAAAGCTGAAGAGTTTGTTTGTTTGAACGCACTAATCTCTGGAACTACTGGCCCGAATTGAAAAATTCTTTTTGTGTTGAATAGTCCGTTTATTGAGGAAGGCTATAGGGTATATGTCATCTCGCTGTGACTTATAGAAGTCAAACAGCAATGAAGAAAACGGGAAAATATTTCTTTTTTGAGAGCTTTCCTCGCGTGCGCTGAGGAAACACTAAAAATCGCGCGGACGGAGTCGCGGGCGACACCTAGTTTAAAATATAGGGACATCTCGTTTGCGGCGGTACGGTCGGCCGGTGCACTATAGTATGGTATGCAACCGTGCAAACCGTCTCAAAATGGCTTTTGTGAAAGTTCAGTATTGCAATTATTATTAATGCATATAGTTAACTGAATGACTACTACATACTGTTACGTCATATTTATTTATAATAATTTAAATGGTAAATACATTGGAATTTACATGTTTTAGTTCATAAGTTTCAACAGTAGCGCCACCTACATAATTAATTATGGAATATTATTTAAAATTTACTGTTAAATGTTTTAAGAATTAGAAGCATAGAATATTTTAACATAATGTTTAATCTTTTATTAATTATTAGAACTTATTATAAGGTATAAATAATATCATCTGTAAGTTGGTTATGAAATTGTAAATTACCCTCGCCTAAATATTATAGTGTTAAAATATTATAAAACGAGTTGTAAGGGCTGCTCTCGCCCATTCTATTACAAATGGTTGGATATTAAACATTGAAGTGCAAGTACTGTGTATTACTAAAACAAGTCTTAACAAGTCAGAAGTGTTCGACCGCTGTAGTATTACGCGCCACGTGTGGATATACACCGTTCGCAAGATATCCTGTCCAAGAATGCTGATGAAGATGATGTGCTGCCACTGCCGTTGAAAAGCCACGAAAATAAGAGACGACGTTAAAGTTACGTCTAAGAATGCTGATGAAGATGGAGTGCTGCCACTGCCGTTGAAAAGCCACGAAAATAAGAGACGACGTTAAAGTTAGTATTTGGGCCTTCTCCGAGTGCTGCTGTAGTAACCTCAAGCGACAAGGACTCGTAGATTTAAAATGATATTGCAAGTACGTAAGTTTTTTTTTTTTCTTAATACCCACGTTTTGCCATCTGCTTAGCAGGCTAATTATCTAGCTGGTTATTCAGCAGCATGCTCAATATAGAATATTAATAACTTTGTAGCTTGAAGTTAATAGCACTACTATTAAATTCTATTCATCATATATATCATATTCACTATTAACCATATCCTGTTAAAGTTCAATCATATGCGAAATACAATAAGAGCCTGAATATTTACCAAAACTTTACAGTGTTATTAATACAATATCTCTCCATACATGTTTACATCGCTTGGAGTCTTTGGTGAAGACGTACGTCGGAGATGGAAAACTCTATACTACTACTTGACTGCTAATCTGGAAGGGAATTCGTTGCTATGTTATGAAAATCAACAACATATCAACATCTACTGGAAGAAGCGGTCAACCAAGTACTTTCTTCCTGATCGCGGGATGGCAGTGCAAGCAAGCAGCACTATACAACGATGGACCTGAATACAACGACAAGGTGACAGACAAAACTTTATTATAAGAAACTAGCCCTAGAAAAGTTTTGCATAATTAAGTGACCATGTGATTTATAATATTATTGTTACTACGTATACCAACTTTCAAAGCTTTTAAGACCCAGTTGTAGGTTAGAGACGCGATTTTTTTTTTCTCTTTGCTTTTATTAAGTTACTAGCTGTAGGCCGCGGCTCCGCCCGCGTGTAGGTCGCTTTTGGCGTAATCTGTGGAAACTACAATTATCCAGACCTATAATAGACTTATAGTTAATTCTATAGTATCCTATTCAAGTGGAAATTTTATCTATATAGGCATTACATTGCTACGATATCAAACTGAAAATAATAACATACATCTACATCACACACACACGACCAGGACATTATTCAGATATACGTATTAAAGCATATGGATTCGAAATATTATGTTTTTGACAATATAAGTATAGATATAGATATACATATAGAAAATCAAATGCTTTTTAGAGCAAGGTTGTTCATAATTGAATGTCTGTGACATTTAAATAATTTATTTGGATAAGGAATAATATCGTAATTATTAAAACACCTTCGAAAGTGTATATTATTTTAGAACTAATTTCATAACCATAGAAAACGTTATAGTGAGTCAACCTTAAAAGCTAGATATATCTTGTCGTGGACTTCCTTTTAAAACATTTAAAGAGAAACAATTTCATAGAACATCATTTTTGCGTAACTTTCACGGTTTTCGCAGCGCACGCAGTTTTTTGTTTATTTTTTTACACCTTGCGTTAGAATATTCAAGTTTTAGTAATCATCCCTATTTTTTTTTGAAAATGAAACATAGCCTATGTCACTCGGGAATAGTGTAGCTTGCCAACGGTGAAATAATTATTAAAATCGGTCCAGTAGTTTCGGAGCGTATTCATTTCAAACATACAAAAAAATAAACAAACCTTTCCTACTTTTTAATATTAGTATAGATATAACTGACGCGGTAGTTGAGACTTTGAGACTTGCAATATAAAAGTAATGTTAGTATTTTAGATTACGATTTAGGCTTTAATGTCTTTATATATGACATAGAAGTGAACACTCTCAATGAAGGGGTAATATTCGGTTTACAAAATGTATGTAGGTTATTTAAAGAACGATTTCTTAAAAAAAGAGTATATTCAGTTGTAAATGATTAAAATATAAAACCCAATATTAAACAAAAAGAAAAGGAATAACGTTAGATATTTATATACATTTTTTTTTTAAAGTAGCACTTAACATCATAAAACTATTTTCAAATCGTAATGATCCTTTTGTTTAAGATAGTAAATAGTAAGTAGTTCCTTATAGTATATGGATATATATTTACACAATATGAATAGATGAAGTATAATTTTAATTTATACAGATTAAAATGTAGACTTGTCTCCTTTCAGAGAAATTAAAATTCTAGAATATCTTATAGATAGACTTAAATAAATATGACTCGGTAAATATTACACTCCATAAATTTGGTAGGGTCAGATCTAAATGGCCTTGAGGACCGTATGGAAATATTTTGCCAATGCTTTGACGCTATAAGGGGTAGATTTAGATATGTTTACATTTATTAAATAGGTAAAGATTTGAATTCACGATATTATTTTATTACTTCTGCAACTATATTTAATTTTGTTTTGCTAAAACTACTCCATAGATCTTAAAATATTTATATTTAATTTTGAATTTGTAAGTTTAGCATCAGGTTTCGATAGACGTTCGTTTTTAAAACCAAGTTGGATACTTGGTTATCCACGAGGATAGGGTTATGCCATATCAAGTGGAGAAATTAAATTTTATGGAACCCAATAATATCTGTTTTGAGAAGTTTCATTGGTTACTTTCATAAATCAAATTTGCTTTAAAAAACCATTTTTAGGTGGGTAAAAATAAAGTTTAAAAACGTTTAAAATCTGAACCGGTACTGTCTAAATATAATCCCGAACTAAACAGACTAATTCAATAATAACGCGTATGAATATGAAGCAATGATACTGGTATTTATTACTAAAACATATTTCTATTATCTTTTATTTGACCGTTCAAATTATTTACTGAGTGTTAAGTTCTCAGTAGTAGGTATCTGTATGAATTTATGATCTTAAATTTTGAATAGATTATTGAAAAGGTAAAACGCAATAGGTATTCCGAAATAAATTCGTTAGAATCGATAAATTATTTCAGAATGATGATAATATAGGTTTAACATTTAGATCGATTTTAAACTACACCAATAAACGCGTACATTTCGTATTAATTTGTAAAAAAAAAAATAAAGCAAGCAATTAGGTCTTCTAAATCCCTATTAAAAAAAAAAAAACTTTAAACGATATGCGTGGCACTCGATTATTTAATATCCGATAGTATGTTAAAGAAGAAAAGAAATAACTACGATGAATTATCTTACACGCGTTTTTGAACTGTCAAATCGAGGAATTATATAAATCCACAGTAAAAGTTTTACTAAACAAGAAATAATTGCATACCTAAACAATATACCATAATTGACAGTTCAGACAGTTCAAATTAGGTATTTCAAATTGATGAACTTTAAAAAAATATATAATTTTCTAAGTTATGACTGTTTATTACTTAAAAATAGAATTATTATAAAACATGCCTCCTAAATATTCTTATTAGCAATATGAAACATAAACACGTTAGACTTAAAGACTCTGGTAACTTGAACTCTAGACAAGACAAACATAAGAAAATTAGCAAGGAATATATATTGTCGTACCTTAGGGTATAAGAAGTAATATTATATATGGCACGGCCTCCTAAACCCCAAGCCCCAACCCCCTAAATTTCCAAGAATCGTATTATTTTCAGTATAACGTTTGTAAAATTTAATGCAGTTGAATTCTATTAAATAATTTATACTGTAGATAATAATAAAACAAAAAATAAAATACGTTTTGAATAATTGTATCATTCATTGTTTCGATTATATAGTAAACTAGATGTAGGTATACAATGTACAAAATTACGATTTCAAACTCGGAATAAAATTAATAACACTTTTATAACAAGTGATTGAAAATTTAATGGACTTACGTTTTAATGCTTTATAAATAAATTAGTTAATCATTAGTTATTGATTTAGTGCAAATTAGAACAATTGGAAATAATAATATAAATAGTAAACTTCTAAGGAAATATGCTTGGTTTTATAATGTTCTCCAATTGTATGAAAAGTATCGTTACATCTTCAAAATAAAGAGGACTATAAAAATGTTCTATTCCCACTAATGATTATTTTTTTTTTTTAGTTAAGAATATTTTCAATATTGATACGGACAGAGTAAATAAAGAATGTAAAAATGTAAAAAATATATATATATTTATTTATCAAATCTTTATTATACAAAGAAATTTATACAATTGGCGGACTTAATGCTATAGTACTTGACACCTACTAATTATCTAGAAGTACCCTCGACCCCTAACAATATATTACAATTTCTTAAATAAAAAGAAATATTTATTTTATTTATTTTATTTTAAAAACTTATTGCACATAGAATTATTACAAAAAATTACAGTAGTAGGATGTTGATACAGTAAGAAATTTTTGTGCAAAGGCGGTCTTATCGCTTAAAAGCGATCTCTTACAGACAACCCTTGATGAGTAATGAATATTTGCAAGGTCATAGGATAGTGCACGCATACTACGAGAATAAGAATTTATACATAAGGACACAATAAAAATAAAAACTATCGTTTTTAATTATATAAGTAATTAAATAATGATTATATATAAATATACACATACGCACATACATATACATACATATATCCGTATATATAAATAAATAGAATAAAATAGATAACCTATATAATATATGGTATACATACTTATGATAAAAATATATATTGCGTAGATAAATAATATTGCTTCAAACGATTTTTCAAAATTGACAGTGATTTAGAAGTTTGAATTTCTAACGGTAGGTCATTCCAGAGTAATATAAAGAAATATATATAAATATTACAATTGTCGTGAATCTTGAATCGTGTTATGGTTAATAACTAAATGTAGCTTCCTTATTAACTACCTTTAAAGTATTTAAATTTTCTAAATTCGGGTGAATGAACATTTTCTTAAGATGTAAAATTTAAAACTGTTTCGATAAAATACGAAATCATTTAAAATTCATTTTTCTTTAAAAAAAATATAAAGAAACTAACCAAATATAACAATACAAACGTAATACAAAGTAAAAACAACCTGCTACTTCCAACAAAACCCATGCATAGTATGAATTTCAAAGTCATATATCTCTGTAGTCTGATCATTAATATAGCCTAACAAAATGAGCTTGGTTTGCTTTTATTAGTTAAAGATTTATTTGCTTAGAATGAGTTTTAAAAAGTTAAAATTAAATATATGTTCATAACAATGATATTAATAAGTAAATTATTGAATAATGTGTTGTGTACCAAGCTGGTGTGTTACGTGGTAAAAATAAATGTAAAGTACCATGTTGGTGTAAAAATGATAACGTAATAACATGTTTGTGTGTTCCGTTGGCATATAAAAAAAAATAATAAGAATAAACTACCATCTGTGTGTGTTCCGTTGGTAGTAGTAAAAGTATAAGAAATACCATCTGTGTGTGTTCCGTTGGTATATATAAAAAAAAAATAATAATAAGAATAAACTACCATCTGTGTGTGTTCCGTTGGTAGTAGTAAAAGTATAAGAAATACCATCTGTGTGTGTTCCGTTGGTATATAAAAAAAATAATAAGAATAAACTACCATCTGTGTGTGTTCCGTTGGTAGTAGTAAAAGTATAAGAAATACCATCTGTGTGTGTTCCGTTGGTATATTAAAAAAAAATAATAAGAATAAACTACCATCTGTGTGTGTTCCGTTGGTAGTAGTAAAAGTATAAGAAATACCATCTGTGTGTGTTCCGTTGGTATATAAAAAAAAAATAATAATAAGAATAAACTACCATCTGTGTGTGTTCCGTTGGTATATAAAAAAAAATAATAAGAATAAACTACCATCTGTGTGTGTTCCGTTGGTAGTAGTAAAAGTATAAGAAATACCATCTGTGTGTGTTCCGGTGGTAATAGTAAAATTGAGATATATCCCATGTTGATGATGTGTGTCCATGGGCACCAGATCATAACGGCATGTCCGTTGATCTGGCTTTTTGTAAGCAGCCTGGTTTGTCCGGTGCAAAGAGAGCAAGTATTTATGATAAAAACGATTATTATTATATATTATTATTATATATTATTATTATATTTACGAGTATTTATGATAAAAATTATAATTATATTACGAGGACGTAATAAGATGTCAAAACGGCCGATAGTAAAGTTATATGTTGTATAAATGTTATGTAATTTCGCACATTAAAAGTATAATTGGATGTTTTTGATGCATTGTATTTTTAATAATTTGTTTTTCTCTATAATATTGTAAGATCCTGAATTCAGATGACCATTTGGTCTACTGGTTTCCAGAATGTTTATTAAATTAGAAATTAGTCATTTAATATTTATGATGGTTGGTAATTAAAGAAATTAATGATACAATTACGAGGTCGTAAGATTACAAATCAGGAAAGGCCGAGTGTTAGTCATATTTATTTATAATAATTTAAATGGTAAATACATTGGAATTTACATGTTTTAGTTCATAAGTTTCAACAGTAGCGCCACCTACACAATTAATTATGGAATATTATTTAGTATTTACTGTTACGTGTTTTAAGAATTAGAAGCATAGAATATTTAAACATAATGTTTAATCTTTTATTAATTATTAGAACTTATTATAAGGTATAAATAACATCATCTGTAAGTTGGTTATGAAATTGTAAATTACCCTCGCCTAAATATCATAGTGTTAAAATATTATAAAACGAGTTGTAAGGGCTGCTCTCGCCCATTCTATTACAAATGGTTGGATATTAAACATTGAAGTGCAAGTACTGTGTATTACTAAAACAAGTCTTAACAATACTTAAAATTGAATATATTTTTTTTTTATAAAACTAGACCTGCAAGTTGATGGTTAAAATAACGTCGATTGTGAAGCTCAGAATTCCTCAAGTTTACATGGTCATATTATTTTGATTATGTTCAATGAAAAGCTACAACTGTGATATACGGTTAGAATGGTTATTAAGTACTCTGTTTCAAAAGTGTTTAAATGAACGCTTAACTAAAAACAGGAGACGTATAAATAAAATACAGTATCTAATATTGTATCCTTATTCAAAACTTTAAATAGATTTTTGACAGTGAGCGATGTCTGCCGATGTCGTGATTTTAATTGTATCACTTAAAACAAGTCATTTAGAAAGGGAAAGGAAAATTGTTTTATTACGAATTTAAGGCGTGCGAAGCCGCGGGCAAAAGCTAGTATTATGATATTTTGAACATATTTTATTTCTCCAGAAGGATTGAAAATTGCCTTGGAGAAATATTTCAATGAGTAGGAATACACTAATTAAGTAGATACTTGAGTTTTTTATGACTTTAAGTCAGAAAATACTTTATATATTTAAATTAATTATATTATTAAATTTAAAGTATTTTAGTAACATAGCTTAAATTTAAAATCGAAATTTCTTTAAAAATGAAAATGACTCTTTTCCTATTAGCTTAAAGCCTTAACTGCGACACAGATTTTAATTCAATAAGGGAAGTTGTTATAATTGTATATCGCTAGAAAGGGACAAAGCTACATTATATCTCAATGACGGAGAAATGCAAAATTTGTACACTAGTATTTTTTTAAATTAAGGATTTAAAAACAAAGTCAAAATGTATTTTAACGTTTCAATGCAAAATATATCCTAAAAAGGGTTTAATTATTCGTTGTGGATAAACTAGTTAAATCGCTAATCGATAATTTGATTGTGATAAAAGTCGTAGGCAACATCTATTTAGATTATAAGTATGAAAGTTGGACTCCGAATTTATACCAATACTTTTCCAGCTAAAACTTTCTTCTCTCCTTTTGGGTCAAGTCGAGGTAGTAGATACTGATTACGGTAGATTCCCTCTTCAATTTGATTCAACCTTGAAAACGGTATATAAACCCTTTACTGATTAGTTTAATGTTAGGGCTATTATGTTTTTGTGGTTTACCTTCTTATTTGAATTGACCCGGTATGCCTGTTCAGTTGCCTTCATTTCATTGAAATAAATTAAAACAACAACTGCTTAACCAAATAAAAAAGTAAAAAATATATATTTAGAACATGATATTATTTAAAAGTTATTTGCTTGTAAGCTTGTACATTTTTAATATTTTATTTCTGTGGAATTCTTAGTTAACTAAATACCGACAAAAAATGTTCATTTGCCTGTCATTTTCAAATTCTAATGAAAACTTCAGCCTTTTAAATCATTTAAATGTTACACGTAACACTACACAATTAGAAGAAGGTATCATTGTTTTTTCAAGTAGTCAGACAACCTGTAGTTGCCTATCTTTAATAAGTAAATATTAGAATAAGGATAATAAACTCTCTGAACTGAATTATAAGTACAAAATAATCTTGTAATAATAACTCAGTTAATAATTGAAAACCTTAAACCATATTTCAAAATATAACACGTATTTTAGCAAACAACAACGTGACCGCAATTAACATCCGCAACGAGAATCTAGTGATTAGTGTTTAAATACACCGCACCTGCTGCTTGGGTTAGAGGTATCTCGATAGTCTCGCTAAATTATTTATTATATTTTGAGAAGTACAGTATCCATTATTGAATATTGGAAGTAGCTGCAAACTAGACGATATTTATTATAGGTAACCTAGTATTGGAATAAACGCTAAGCTCTGATAATTAATATAAAAATATATAAACCAATTTATAATACAAAATATGACAATCCCATGTATATTAGAGATGATAATTATAACTTTAGAAAAAAAATAAACTGCAATTATCTGAAAACGTCAACGGGTGATATTAATTTTATTTATAAAATAAAATGTACAGAGTTATTTGTAATTAATGGGTCACCTCTTGCAGGCAGTCTTTCTACATCAATCAACACCATTTGTTCTATTTTTTTTAATTAATGGTTTTTAAAATTTATGTCAATTACATGTCAATTACAGAGCTTGCTTGAATTAGCACATTAACATACACTTTGTAGATCTCTTTATAATAAACTTATTAACTTATTGATTACTAAGTGAATAACTCAATTTAATTATTAAAACTAAAATTGTATACATTATAAAAACTCTAACTCTTTGTTAACACTTACCAATATTCATTTTATATTTGCATATAATAAAAGTAAACAGAACCAATTTGACAATAAAATACGATATTGTATTATAAGATGCGTTGTGAGAGAAAAACAAACGCTTGAGTTGATAAAGTCACTATATTATAATATATTATCGTCCAAAATAAACATGTAGCCACCATTTGATTGCTACATGTTTATTTTAGACTATACTCATAGCTTGAAAAATATTTAATTAATGTTTTTTTGTTTTAAATATGTAAATATAGGTAGGTATGTCATATAAATATTGTATGGGTCGAAGTCTTTTGCAAAATATAGTTGAAATGATAAAATAATATCATTTTTACTATTAAAAATATGACTGACATGGAACGGAGGTTTGTCTCCTTAAGTCTTTTCTTTTGGTTCTCCCCGTCTCTTCAATTACTTGAATAAACAATATTGTTGTAAATAAATATGAAAATTATAAATAGATTACAGACATTTGTATTTTTTTTTTGGATTCGATAGTACAATTGGTTCCCTCTATCAAAGGAACTTTTAAATACATATTTACATAGTTTAGTCACCCCTTGATACTAAAAGAATAGTGCAGTTTATAGTGTATTTGATGTCACAGATAAGATCAGAGGGCGTAGCGTTACCTCGTTCAATATAATTTATTGCCGGAGTGTACTTGAGACTTGAATCGCTATCGTTTGTACTGAGCACTATAAGTTAGAGATGACTTTGTTTGAGTCTGAATAAGACTTCTGCAACGAACGTTAAATAAAATATAATCTGATTCAGGTTCAAGATGTATTTTAATGAGTAAATCGCTTAGTTTTCAATTTATATAATAATGTAGGTATATAATGAAATCGTAAAAAGGTAGTTTTATTTAAATGTGTACTCGTAAAAACTTAAATTTGACGTAAAATTTAAATTTGAAGGTTAGAGTAAAAAAAGTTTACTTCAACTTTTTTGTGAAGTTGAAGTAAACAAGTGAAAATCAAGCATACAAGCCTTTTTTTTAATATTTATATTTAGATTACCAACTCATCTTTAAAATTTTTTGTATAACTCATGATTCATGATTCATTATTTTTAATTCTATTAATAGAAAAAAATTGTTTCAGATACACAAAAACAAAACATGCCTCGAAAACGACATTTCAACATCCCGGTGTATTTTCATTTTGTTTCAAAAATTATACTGTACCTACTACAAAATTCCGAGAAAACTGGAGTCGAAGAAACTAAACCAAGGTGAATACAATTTTCCCAAAACTTCATTATTTTTGACACACAATTTTTCATATTACCGTAAGTAATACAATAAAAAGGAATAAAAAATAATTGTTGGGAACTGTTAACCGGGAAATTCCCACTTTAAATCGGTCGCTCGTAAATAAGTAGTTATAAATAAAATAATGTTCGTAAAAAAAATATTGATTTTATATTTATTTTATTTTTAAAAATATAAAATTAATATATTTTTAATTATAATATTGTAAGGATATAAAAATAGAATTTACTAAAAAAAAAGTTTAATCAAAAAATATTTCGTAAGCGAATATTGTATTGTTTTTTTTTTTATTTATAGATAAAAACACTAAACTCTGTTTTTCAATTCAAATCAACACCGTATAGTTTAATATAGTTAAATCTAACATCAATTACAATATTTATTTTCAATATATATTTTCAAGATATATAATATAAAAATACACGTGGAACAACTTCAGATCCTACAACCAAACGCTTGATGCAGTTGTTAGATATTATAAGATTCTACAATTAAAAACCACTGAATTAATATAGTATAAACTATTTAATCGAGCTACTTCATACTATTAATATGATAATATATTTCAATGCATTATTTGGATAAGTAAAGAAAAGAAAGAGCTAAATAAATATATCATTTAATATAACAAAATGACTCTCGGTACATAAATATAATAAATACAGTAATATAGTTATTACTGTGTAATTATTTAGACACATTTACCAATAACTCAATATGGTGAAATACCCACCATAGTTATTACACATATTATAAACAATTAAAGTATAAGAATCACTTATCTTTCCAGTACTCCAACACAGATTGCCTTTAATAGAGGCTTACAGCCATATTTATAACATAACAACATCGACAGAAGCGCCAACGGCAGCTTCTGGAGATAAGTCATATTCACAACTTTAAACATCATTAAATATATCATAATAACAATATAATAGTACATAACCATTTTAAATGCCTAAGCATATTTATAACAATCTTACATCTTTCACACATTTATGGCTTACCTAATAAGATATGTAAATACAATATATTTAATATCTTAGGCTACTTCCGATAGCTCGTCAAATCAATATCTTTTACTACTTTTATAACATACCAGTAATAACAATGATATGTAGATCTTAAATAATTCTAAATTCGTAAATCTAGTTGTAACAACAATATTTATTGTCAACGTTATTATGTAGCTAAATAAATAATTACATATTTATATTACCTACATACCAAATTACTATATTATAACAATCTTATATGTAGCAATACTACAATAATATAACACGGCCATACTGACAAATACTTCGCTCTCGAAGTATACACACCTACTTATATACATATATTTCTATATAATACTTATTATATACATTCCTTTTTTTTTTCTTATTTTTTGTCATTTTCCTAGACTCGTCAAACCCCTTTACATAAACATGTTTTTTTTATGTTTTGTCACTCGTCACATACATTTTTTTAAAATGTTTTGTCAGTTGCCTAGACGTGTCAAATCCCCTTCACCCGCTGCTAGTGAGCTAGATTTGCACCAAGCAAAAGACCGACCAGCGGAAACATTTTTTTTTAAGGTTTTGTCAGTTGCCTAGACGTGTCAAATTCTTTCACCCGCTGCTAGTGAACTAGATTTGCACCAAGCAAAAGACCGACCAGCGAAACCTAAGATCTTATAAATAAGACCTGCTCTAATGCCGAGTTACAAATCAACCAACTTTTATCCCATTAAATAAAAAAAAAATTGAATATATATACAATATACTAGTAAACTATATATGTAACACAAAAAGTAAGATAGTATATATAAATATATAACAATTAAAAATATATATAATAATAATAATAATAAATAAATATTTGTATTGTTATTATATATTTTTTTTCACAACTTTAATTTTCCACAATAACATTTTTCTTTATCCACCTACTCCAGTAACGAGGTTTTCCTTTTCGAAAACAAGATTCCTTTAATTGCCTAAACCTTTTATATCCTGTTGTTGTTCGGCCTACCTGACACAATATTACGCTATTGAAAAAAATTAACGTACCTAGAAAACGTATCATTACTTTGCAAATTACTTTGACATATATCCAAATATTTAAACTACTGAAGATGAAATTTTGGTATTAATATCCGATATACTACCACAAACTAATTCAAAGAATTGTTATTCACTAAAACTTAATTTTGTACAACACAATCACTTTTTTTTTTTTAAAGCATACTTGCAATAGGAGACCACCGATTCGATATATCGTATGTAGAACTGCTTTTCTTTTTTTCGTTTCATAAGTTTTGCCACGACCTTTTCCGAATCCTTTTTGAGAGACTCGATCAACGCCATATCAGCCAAGCGTTTCGCCTTTGTGATCGCCACTCCGGCATCGAAGTAAGATCTCCAATGTTTGCCGATTCTCAGTTATCCAAGAATCCTTATGGCCTTATGATGGCCATGGATGGTAGAGGAGACGCACTGGAAGCTTCACCAGCTTTTACGTGGTCCAGTTCAATCAGATTCAGCTGAAACGAAAGTTAATAAATTCCACTGAGTAAGTCACGTATAATTCGATAATAGTCTCGTATTTCTTATAGTAGTTCTAGTTGACCTGTCGACTTAATTTTAATAACAAACAAGATAAATTAAACACGTTGAACTGGACATTTATTTTTGTTGATAGTGGCATTCTGAAAGACTATTCATCTACAATAGTTTTGTTGGTTCAGCTTAACTTGACCTTTTTTATCGATTTTCCTTCCGGTGCATCACAGGCTCGATACTGCTCCGGCGAGAGCCATACTGGGTCCGCAGACTCGGCTTGCATGGCTGCGGTAATGCAACTTCTCGGTCCCCATCGCCATGACGACGCCGAATGGTATAGTTCGTACGTAGAATACAAACCGTGAATTAAATTTAATTCGTAAACCACTTCGTAATTAGAAATCACTTCGCCGTTTCCCAAACTACGCCTGGACATCGTAGAGGTGATGGTACTGCGACGTATATAGCGATGGCGGCGTGATTTTCCCTGTGAATTAGGTTTTCAACGTATTAGTAAAGTTTAAATCGCACAAAATGGAATACAACAAATTAACATATAAAATAACAACAATGTGGGTATTTTTGATTTTATCAATAAAATATAGTTTCGGCAGTCAAACTGGCGATACCGAAGACCGGGATGATCCCACTTCTGATGTTAGATATTATAAGATTCTACAATTAAAAACCACTGAATTAATATAGTATACACTATTTAATCGAGCTACTTCATACTATTAATATGATAATATATTTCAATGCATTATTTGGATAAGTAAAGAAAAGAAAGAGCTAAATAAATATATCATTTAATATAACAAAATGACTCTCGGTACATAAATATAATAAATACAGTAATATAGTTATTACTGTGTAATTATTTAGACACATTTACCAATAACTCAATATGGTGAAATACCCACCATAGTTATTACACATATTATAAACAATTAAAGTATAAGAATCACTTATCTTTCCAGTACTCCAACACAGATTGCCTTTAATAGAGGCTTACAGCCATATTTATAACATAACAACATCGACAGAAGCGCCAACGGCAGCTTCTGGAGATAAGTCATATTCACAACTTTAAACATCATTAAATATATCATAATAACAATATAATAGTACATAACCATTTTAAATGCCTAAGCATATTTATAACAATCTTACATCTTTCACACATTTATGGCTTACCTAATAAGATATGTAAATACAATATATTTAATATCTTAGGCTACTTCCGATAGCTCGTCAAATCAATATCTTTTACTACTTTTATAACATACCAGTAATAACAATGATATGTAGATCTTAAATAATTCTAAATTCGTAAATCTAGTTGTAACAACAATATTTATTGTCAACGTTATTATGTAGCTAAATAAATAATTACATATTTATATTACCTACATACCAAATTACTATATTATAACAATCTTATATGTAGCAATACTACAATAATATAACACAGTTAATAGTATCTGTGATGCCAATGATACGTCCAGAAGGTGAGGTCATTACGTTATAATAAATAGCACTTGATGTAAATTAGGTCAAAGTGCTTTCAAGTGGAGACTGTTCAATCTTAGAAGGCTTTGATAGCGTATATATAAATATGTATGCTATAAGAATATCCTGTATATTGGCATAAAAGTTTCTGATTATTAAGAAAAAAATAACATTATTTACTTTGTTATATACAGTTTTTTGTCATGTTAGTTTATTTTATCTGTTTTAATTTATGAATGTATTGGCCACTTCGTCCAATTGCTATTAGAAATATTTAAAAGGCCTGTTTCCGTGTTATATTATCATTATTTATCAATGGTGGTTGCTTTTGCTTTAAGAAAGTCGTTTGATTGAATGAATGAATAGATAAATACAAGATTTAATTATCAATTTAAAAAAGTAATTATAATTGTTACTGTTTTCATTTAAAGAAATAATTATAATTGTGGTTTAGAAAACATATTTAGTTTTTTCGCGTTATTTGTATAAGCAACGATAAATAAAAAAATACATTATTTATTTACAAACACAAAGCAATATACTTAAATTATTTTATAAAAGAACGGAATAATACATTTAACAATGAGGTAAATGTAATTATATATCAAATCTTAAATATTCATTATAGTTTGTCATTATTTTCATAGCATATAATATTATAACCAGAACAATCTTAAGTCGTTTGATGTCATGAATATAGTGTAGTGTGTCCACGCATAAACATAAAAAATATAATACCTACCTATATCTATTACATTTTAACTTGAGTAGATATACATTTCTTACGAAAAAACTTTAGTATGTTGTATATAAATCCAACCAGGCGGTGCAACAACTTGGAGGTTAAGCTCAATATCCTATCCATAATCAATGTGGTTTGCGTGTTGGCGTCTCCGTAGCTAAGCTAGTATTAATTTAATTTTCCACAATGTTTGTGAACATATTTTCTTTGTATTGTAAGAATTAATATTCTTATAACATAAAAATATTTAGTAAATAATGTAAACTAAACATGCAGATGTATATATACAAAAATCAGAACACGAGACCTGTTTAAATTTATTTGTATATTTTTGGACAATATTTATATATTATAAATAAAAAACCTTAATATAAATATTAACATCTTTAAATTGTCTGTTAGATCAGAAGATCTGATTAGTGAGTCTTGAGTTACCCATCGTCTTTGATGGAAATTAATAGTAGCAACTGTTGCATGAAATTTAATTTAATAGTTTGTATATTCAAAATTTGACAATAACCATGTACAACAAACCCTATAGCAACAACCCATCGTAGTTACTGTACCAAAAGTATATCGTTCATAAATCTTATCCAATTATTATAATTATCTGATTACAGAATAAATCCTAAAATCAACACTTTCTTAGGTGCATTGTTCAGATCCAAAAACCAAAGCTTTTAGTTTTTTCGTTAAAAGATTGAATTACTACGTAGGTAGGTAGGTAGGTATGTTAACATAGAACCATTTATATTTTGCTATAAATATATTAATTAAAATTAACGAAAAGGTTAGAATATATTTGGTCAAGTTTCAGTGGTTCAGCTTATATTCTATAAATGTAAGTAATACCTGATTTGTTCTTGAAAACAGAACATTATAATAATTTTATTTGCATTAACTAATCCAAAAATCTACGAATATTAATTTAAAATGCACTACGATATTAACTATATTTGTGCATTCATTTTGAAGCAGTACTATAAGTACTATACTATTAAATCCACTATTACTGAATAATTGTTATACTATAACTTAATTATTCTGGAATTGGAACAATCAAATCGATCAATTTAAATATTGATTTAAAATAAATATTAGGATGCACCTTTTCTTGTTTTAATTTGAAAATGATGCCTCATTATTATAGTTTAAATAATGCTAATTGTATTTAACATACAAGACTTTATACTTCACATAAAAAAAGAGCTAGGATAATCTTAATTTAAGTTGAAATAGGATAATGTTTAATTAATGTATATACATAATTTTCATAACAAATGGTATGAGCTGTTAAGGACACCAACATCTTAAATGCATTCGCTAACTTTTAACCATGAGAATGAGATTTTTAATTCAAATATTTATTTTAAATTCTTATTTAAATATTATACCTGTATATATGCCTGTAAGAGGTGGCCAATTACTTACAAATAACTCTGTATATTGATAGGGTAAAGTTAAAATATTAATTTTCTTAAATATTTCTCGTAAGGAGTGTTTACTAGACAAGTTGTAGATTGCCTGAATAGCACTTTTCTGCAATATGAAATATCTCCAAGCAGCATTGTTATTTCGTCTAGTAGTTTCCTTTTTTTTTATTGCAAAAATCAGTAGTACTACACTAGAGCTACTATCTAAAAGCAAACTAGGGTTTGGCTCCCTTATACATATTTTGTTGTTAATAATTTAATGCATTTAGTTTTATTTTATTACATGTTCCATTTATTCAAATGAAAGTTATTTGTATTTAACCTATTTGGTTTATTTTTTATTCTATATTTATATAAATTTAAATAAGCTTAACATGGATATAAGTGTTTATAGATATTTTCAAACATTAATTTCGGTAGTGGCATCTTTTGCAATGTTTATCTTTACTGCAAAGTTAGTAACAATGGTTAGGATTTTCGCAAGAAACCTTATAGATGTCACCACCGTCCCGATAAAGATGATCAAATATAGAATGCTTAATTCACCGAGTCGGCCAGCAATACGGTAGCGCAGTTGATAGAGCGACGGGACAGTTTCCCAGTAGACGCGGGGTCGAATCCCTGCCCGTATCGGTATATTTTTCATTCTATATTTATATAAATTTATATTGAAATATATTTCGAATTCATTTTTGCTTTTTAATTGTACTATGCATTTTAATTATATATATTATTTAAAATATCGTACAACTATTTAAAACAATTAAGTTTTTTTAAGCAATTAAATTGTCTCAATTATATAATAATATAGCAATAAAAAACTGAAATAAAATCGTAATAAAGATAATTTTGTAAAATTATTCTAAAATTTATGGTCTTAATTTAGTCATTAACTATGATTTATGGTCCATCTATTATATTTAGTATGAAAGGGAACAATAAAAGTCATGTTTTTTATAACTACGACGAAAGTAAATTTAATTTAAAGTAATACATTAATTCTTAAAATCATATGTGAGGCAAAATACTTTCTGGGATGCGAAAGTAATGTTAAATACATTAATTCTAAAACTTTTATAGCTAGAGACAGATCTAATTACTTTTTGGAATGCTGAGCTCTTGAGTGTTGTTCTTCATGAGACAAGGAAATCGAATTCATTGGTCCATATGAGTAAAATAAACTTTTCAGTAACTAAATGAAAAATCACTGCTATATATTTTATAAAAGTTTGGAACTATGTAGCTATTGTTTTTAGTCGAGCAATCAGCTTAGAACTCATTCTAAAACGCTCAGTACGTATTGCACCCTTTGCCTTATATATTTTTTTGGAATAGACTTGGTATCAGCTATATACTTGTTACTCTCGATGTGACACATATTTATTTTAACATTTATTCTCTCAACACAGACTTCAATTTATAGAAATGATCGACGTATCTGAATCGGTAAGGTATCTTAAAAGTAAATAAAGTAGAATATTTAATAATTTTGCTACCTTAATTAAGATTATGAAACAAGTATATCAAAATTTATATTTAAAATATTAAAAACGGACTTATTGGAATTTTACAATTGAACACATTAAATTAAATAATATAACAAAACTATTATCAGAGCAGATCGATACCTATTTGCATATTACTGAATAACAAATTGAAGGGATTATGTTAGGCTGTATTAGTGCTATAGCCAGAGTTTGAATACAATGCTCAACGGCAAATACTAACTCTGAAGCATATAAATATTAACGTAGTATTTTGTATTCAGATTTTTTTCTACAGTTTTCTTGAGATATAATAAATTTAAATGTTTGTTTTTAACAGAGCTTATTTTTTGGAATAGCTTATCTAGCTAGTTACATAAAATAGCATTCGAAACATAAGTTACATCGAAAGATGAAAATGGTGCAACGCATTGTTGCCATGACTAAATCTTCAACTCTTCTTTTCAATTGCACAATACGTTCGGCATATTGTTTTTAATAGATTTTACTTTTGGTTTACATTCTCGGATCTTCTTATATACAACGACCATTAGATATGATTTTTTATTTTCATTTTATCACCATTCACTTCACTATGGCTAACATTAATGAACTTGAAGCATGTTAGACCAAAGAATGAAAAATGTTGATAAACGCCTTGAAGCCGCATTAATTCTTTCCAATCCAACTCTACTGTAATTAACTGATGAACTTAAAGCTTTCAGAAAGATTGTGTGTAACATGCTAAATTTATTGCATCAGCAATCTCGTGACTACGCAAAAGGGGTAAATGCCTCAACTCAACTTTACTAGAGGTCCTAAATCTCATCCATGAGAATCTAGCACTGTCAAATATCTCGAGTTACTCTATCAAACGTTGTCATTGATTCACTATTTTAGACTTGATGTCTAAAATAGTGAGCTATGCAGATTTATACTTGTTCACTGCCGGAATTATGACACTAAAGCTGAAGTATGGAAATCTAAAGTTAAACTAAAAGAGGCTGGATTTGTAATCACTGAGCTTATCACTAAAGTACGACAAGAGAGCTTTTCGGAATTTTGATATGAATACTGTCTGGACACTCGATGGGTATTATGGGTCGATAAATATATCTATTTATTTATTTATTTTATTTATTTATATCTTTTCCACTTAGAATCATAATCAGTGATCACTTGTGTACGTCAACATGGAAGTGTCAGGAGGGCCTATTACGATACTAGATTTATCGTAATAAGCCCTTCTGAGAAAGCACTTTCCATCTTAATGTTAAAGCTATGAGGGTTCCAAACGCGTCCTGGTCTGAGAAGAACCACACAACAAACTCAGCCGGATATATTTTTTGTTATTGTGATCACTGTTTCACAAACGTCAAACTTAAATGCAAATTTGGAACAACTAGAACCGTCGCAATTAATAGGAAAAGAAGCCTAATGATTTCAGGCAACGAAAATTAAATAATAATAACAGAAAAAATATATATATATAAATCTTCGGCCTGCCACACAACCAGTCACCGCAAGCAGCACCCGTTCACGAGCATAACACAAGAGCCAGCCATCACCCCCTTCGCACATATTTGAGGGAGGGAGGCAACCCGACTCCCGATGCTACCGCAAGTAGTGACTTCTAAGGAATCGGTGTGATGCAGAAGGTCGATAAAGCAAAATTAATTTACAACAAAAAACAAATTGCGGAGATTACTAGCTATTCGCAATACAATACAGATTCATTCCCAGGCCATACCGTCATCGATGTAATCCTTTACACTATAGTAGGATTTTTTTATTAAATTATTTTTAACATATAATTTAAATTTATTTAATGATAGGCTTAAGGCTTCATTTGGGAGCTTATTATAAAAACGTATACAATTACCCTTAAAGGATTTACCTATTTTATGGAGCCTAGTGCCGGGCATAGCGAGTTTATTTTTTTGTCTTGTATTAATTTTATGTAAATCACAATTTTTCTTGAATTTTGAAATATTTTTATGAACGTAAATTAAATTTTCATAAATATATTGATTGTAAACAGTCATAATTTTAAATTCTTTAAATTTGTTTCTTAAAGAGTCTCTTGGTCTCATATTATATATTGCGCGAACAGCCCTCTTCTGCAATGTAAATATGGTATCAATGTCAGTCGCATTGCCCCATAAGAGTATACCGTATGACATTAAGCTATGAAAGTAACTAAAGTAAACTAATCGAGCAGTTTCCATATTTGTTAATAGACCCCATTGCAATTTTTCATCTAAAGTAATGCCCAAGAAAGTAGTAGATTTGACCATGTCCAAATCCTCATTATTTAATTGTACATTGGTTCTAACATTTTTAACATTTGGTAAACTAAATTTGACACATTTCGTCTTTTTTTTATTGAGCAACAAATTATTGGCGTTAAACCATTGTACAACATCTGAGAGAGCATTGTTTACATCGTCAATAACAGATTGCCGTCTATTAACTTTAAAAGTAAGAGAAGTATCATCAGCAAACAATACTATCCCATGTTTTTCCCTCACTAGGTGAGGTAAGTCATTTATGTAAATGAGGAACAAGAAAGGCCCTAAGATAGAGCCCTGTGGCACACCTATTTTTACCAAAGAACCAGGGGAACGTTTTCCGTTTACATCAACTTTTTGTATTCTATCATTAAGATATGAACTAATTAAATCTAGGGACTTATTTTTAACTCCATAATGTTCTAACTTTTTTATAAGGATTTCATGTTGAACGCAGTCAAACGCCTTAGATAGATCACAGAAAATGCCAAGTGCATCCTGTGATCCTTCCCAGGCTTCAAATATGTTTAGTAATAGCTCAACACCAGCATCTGTTGTAGAGCGACCGGCAGTGAAACCAAACTGGTTTTTGTGTAAGAGATTGTTTTTACTGAAATATGCCACAAGTTGATTAAGAATTATTTTCTCAAAAATCTTACTAAAAGTGGGTAAGACTGAAATAGGTCTATAGTTACTAGGATCTAATGAACAGCCGGATTTGAATAATGGAGTTATTTTACTTTGTTTCATTAGATCAGGAAATATACCATATTCTAAACAATTATTAAATATTAATGCTAAATCTGGCGCTACAATGTCAATTATGGACTTAAGTATGTCAACAGAAAACCCCCAAAGATCACTAGTCTTTTTAACGCAAATTGATCTAAATACTTTGATTACTTCTTGAGCATTAACTTTTTCAAACTTAAAACTACTAACACATTGATCTACATTCTCTTTAAGTAAACCCATAGCTGCAGCGGTAGAAGAATTTAAAGATAACGTTGTAGTCACTGGAATATTAGTAAAAAAGGTTTCAAAAGCAGTAGCAACCTCGAGGTCAGACGTGACATATTTATTATCTATATTTAATTTAAAGTCGATCCTCTGGGATTTAGATTTTCTGGATCTTCTAGTTTCCTCATTAATTATTTTCCAAGTTGTTTTTATTTTATTAATGCTATTTCCTATTTTATTTTGAATATGTTGATTTTTTGCTATTTTACATTGTTTTTTAAAAGATTTGGAAAATAATTTTACCTCATCCCTAAACTCATTACTAGTATTAAACATCAATTCCGCATACATATTATATAATTTTTCTCTATTTTTGTGTAACTCAGCAGATGCCCAATCACTAAACACTAATTTATCATTAACAACCACTGTTTTAGGAGTAAATATAAAGTTAAATAATTTAGTGAAAGTACTAAAAAAGTCATTATACATAATATTGGGGTTTGAATTTTTCATCAAAGGCAAATAGCGTACTAACCCATTTTTAATTTGTTCGATACGTTCTACAGTCACTGGTATAAAACTTATTTTCTGTTTTGATTTTTCTCTCTTGCTACAACTGAATTTAATAAATTGGCCATAGTGGTCAGAATCTAATGTATTGAATAAACATTTAAAATTTGGAATAACACTTGTAAAAATGTTATCAATACAAGTGGCACTAGTGGTTGTGACTCTAGTAGGCTCCATAAATATGTGTAAAAGATTATAAGATTTGAACAAATTTAAAAACTTTATACTTATTGAATTTTGTTCAAGAATATTAATATTGAAGTCTCCACAAATGATTACCTTTTTACTAGAATGTGATAGTTTATACAATACCTCATCCATAATCTTTTCAAAATGTTCAAAGTTAGATGACGGTGGCCTATAAACATTTACAATTATGAACTCTTCTAATTCAACTGAAGCAAGTTCAGTTGTCCGCTCAACAGAGTGGCTCACTATGTCCTTGCGTTCTTTGAATTTTAGCTGTTTATTTAAAATAATTAAAGAGCCACCATGTATGGAATTAACTCTGTTGAACGAACTACCAACCTGGTGGTTATTGAAATTAAATATTAATTCATCATTCTTAAGCCAATGCTCAGTGACACAAAAAACACTAATATTAAAAGTATTTAAAAACAATTCAATTTCTAATTCCTTATTTCTAATACACTGAATGTTCTGATGCACCAGGTTGATACAGTTTATATTATGTTTTTTATGATTTATTTTAACAATTTTTGTATTTCTATAATGATCATTAATATCATTATTTGATATCTTAATTATTTGGCTAGAGGATATCTCTACTGTCTTAATGACTAGTTTAAACTACTACTAATACTACTATTACTAGTTGGATTTATTTCCAAGCTGTTTTTACTTATACAAGTAACTGAATGTTGTTCAATAGAAACAATTTTAGCCAAATTATTGGCTGTCATAGTAAAATAATATAATAGCGATGAAGCTACCTGTCTTTTAATATATGGAGATAGGTAATACCTACCATTAGTCAAATTATAAAAGTTACTAACATTAGTGTTAGTGTCAATCACATGAAATTTGTCATTATACAAACATAAATTATATATCAGTAAATTTATCTTATATCTAATTTTATTTTCGGCCTGTGGCAAACCTTGATTATAGGGTAATGAAAACCAGACAATTTTATTGACATCTAAGTTACTTATAGTTTCAAAACATTTTTTAAATTCCAAATGATTTACATTATCTCTATTTCCTACAAAAATTATTATATTTGTTGACTTAGTAAATTGTTGACTTGAATTTTTTATTTGTCTAGTAATATTCATTAAATTATTGTCAGGTGAACAGCTGTTGAATACTTTTTGTTTTACAAAATAAGAATTTAGTACAGATCCCATTCCTTTTCCAATATTATCGCTAAACATATAAGTATCATATACAGGAGTTAATTTGAGGGAGCCACTATTATTAGAAACAGGGATATCAACCTTGTCACACAATATTTTAGCGGGGGAGGACAATGTTGGTTTTACAGAAAATAACTTATTATTACACTCACATGAACAACTGTTAGTCTGTGAGTTCATACATTCCAAACTATTTTGTGATTTTTTTAAAAGTAGGTAATCCGGTAGGGGGCCATATGAAAATCGTCTGTGAGGACCTTGATCGATTTATCTTTAAGTGCCCGGAAAGTGTCTTGTGACTTCAGAGCGTCTGAAAATTTATCTGTAGATTTTAAATAATATTAAATTAATGTCTGTATATAAATTAAGTGTAATTATCGTATTTAGTATTAAAAAGTACCTTAATACTATAGGGCTATTTTTGTACTATAGGTAAAGTAGATATAACGACTGGTAATTCCAATAATTTATATAATAAAGTTTCCTATTTTTTGTTAAAAGAATTCAATAATATTTTACTATTGGGTGATTTTAACAATTGTCTGTTAAAGGATGACAGTCGTGCGATTAAGCTTCGTAATATAGTATCTTCTTTTAACGTATCTATTCTTCCTTTGTCTGCAACGCATAAATCTCCAAATTGTAATCCATCTCTTTTGGATTTAATCATTGCGTCTCAGCCTAGTAAAGTAATAGTGCATGGGCAGATTGCTTCGTGTTTCTCGTACCATGATCTTTTATATTTATCTTATTTGGTTCGCTCTCCCAAAAACAAGATTGAGTTTCTTTATGCGGAGGAGTTAGATTGTGACGCAGGTGCTATTGATTGGTCCCCGGTGTTTGAGGCTTGTCACGTCGACTCAGCAATTTCTTTTTTTAATTCTGCTATTTTAAATCTTTATGATCGGAACGCACCACTTGAAAGGAAGAAGCATAATCCTTCCCCCTGGGTGTCTGAAGACATTAGAAAGGCTATGGCTGCGCGATACAGAGCGAATAGACGATTTAAAAAGCATCCGTCGGATGACAATCTTGCTCAGTATAAGGTTCTTCGTAACAATTGCAACATGCTTTGTCGTATTGCTAGACGCCGCTATATCCAAGACTTAAGGCGCGCAATAGTCCTTCTCTTCCTGTTTTTAAAAAAAACTGTTGAAGGAGCATTATTTATCATTCACATAATATTATTATATGCCTTCGGATTTGTAAGTTGTAGTGGATATTGATATATAATCTTATAAATAATCTTATATATAGTCATATATATGATCTATATATATATATTTATACTATTTTTGTTTTTTGTAGGTATTAGATATATATATTTTTTTAATAACTTTTCTTTTTTTATTGTTTTATTTTTTATTTTAATTATATATTATACACGATGCCTTCCAATATTCTATCACAATATCATATTTTTTGGGTTGGCTGGAAGAAATCTCTGCACCTAGAGATAAGCTTACCATTTGAGCATTTTTGTCTGTTTCTTTTTCTTTTTTTTAATGTTTTGTGTGCAATAAAGTATTAAATAAATAGATAAATAAATAAATAAATACTTAAATTTAGTGATTGGGCTACCCTGGGAATATACGAAAATAGAGAAAACTCATATGATTTATATGGTGAGAGGCAATGGAATCAAGATCCGGTGTTTTTGAATAAAGTTAGGAATTTCTCTAAAATAATTAAGAACGTTTCCGTACAAGGTAAGTCAATTTCTATAATATATAAAATCTTACACTCAGAAAATAAAATAAAGGCAACTCATGATGTTCTATCTAGTGTTTCTTGGAAAATGCTAATGTTAATTTAAGTCATGCCATTAAGTTTATTTAACTTAAAAATTGATAATATTGAAATAAATTCAGATTTAAATGTAGCGGCTATTTTTGAGACTTTTTAAAAAAAAAATCTTTAGTAGTCACGCGTAATTTAAATTCTTGACTATTTGATGCGAATTGACCAATAACGTAAGAGTCAGTAATAAATGTTTTGTTTTTAAACCGGTTACGTTGTATGAAATTGTTAAATTTTTTAGAAATCTAAGCATGAAAAAAACCGATAAAATTTGGGGTACGTCAGTAAAATTACCTTTAACTATTATAAATTATATTGCTCCACATTTATCCTTCATTTTTAATAAATGTATTGAAACCGGTACATTCCCTGATTTAATGAAAAACAGTAAAGTAGTTCCCATGTTCAAAAGTGGCAAGAGACTAGAACCCGGAAATTATATGCCTATCTTTATTTTAACTACCTTAAGTAAATTCTTTAAAAAAAATAGTCTAAGCCAAATTGTTATATCCCCATAGACCGTGGGATCGCTAAATAGACATTTGTTATATTCCCATGCATCGCGGGAACCGCTTAGCAAGCGATGGTGCAATATGTACATTCCATTGTATCAGAATCCAGGAATTATAACAATCAAAAAGCAAAATCTGCACTTCATACAAATGTATTATTTAATTATAATTTTATAACAATCCTTTAGCTGAATCTGCACTTCACATAAATGTATTTCATTATAATTAATTTTAAATATAATTGTCACTCTTGTTTTCTAATATCGGGCAAGCAGTCGCCATTTTAGTTATAATGTAGTTTGTAATTTTAAATAAAGTATTTTTATAATTTTGGGTTTTTTTGGATCCTCGGCTGCCACCGTACTTAATTGGCGCAGTCGGTAGGATACTCGCGGGCCGGGTCGCGAGCAACGTAAATTATATATTCTTGAAATCAAGATTATCGTCTTGCGGTCCATCGGGGAAGCTATCAAGTTTCAACACGAGTATCCTGAATCTACGAGGCGGCGCAGCGAGGCGTATCCGAACATTGATACTCCAGAGAAACCCAAATTAAAACTGTAAGTACATTAGAATCTTTCTAGTGATTGCTTATCCCTATTTTATAAGATTTTTCCTTCTAAGATTTCCCTTCTGTGGCAATCGAAGACCCCTAGGCTTAGTACGTATAGTAGTAGGACGCGCTTCTAAGACGCGAATAGAAATTTAATATCTTATAATAACGATAAATTAACTTTAGAAAAATATAATATGGCCGATTTAGGTAAAATTTTTCAAGCCTTACGCTTATTGCCTGAATTCCATGGAAACCCAAATGTATTACCTAGATTTATAAAATTATGTGACCAGTTAGTTCAAGAATTTGTGATTAGCAACCCTGATAATAATTTATTAAATGTTGCTCTCGTAAATGGAATTTTAAATAAAGTAATAGAGTCTGCAGCACGATTATTTAATACTAACGGAATCCCTTCAGACTGGACTGGCATTCGTAAGTCACTAATCAATAATTTTTGGAACCAACAAATATTCATACGAAACCCTAAAGTATCCCGACAAAAACTTGCCCTTCGCTTTACTCGTGGCAAAGTTTTAGCTGACTTACCGATACACATTTACACGAAAAAGAAACGAGGCCCAATAGCCAAATCTAGACTCAAAAGAGTACCTATAAGTGCTCAATTGTTACAGAATGACGATCCTGTTAGCAACCTTGTGATAGTTTAAACTCAGTTCAGGAACAAATCGATAATATTCGTCCAATTTTAAGAAATAAAACCATTTACTTTTTCAAATTCACACTTCTTGTAACTAAATTAGAAAAAGTTTCACAGCAATTGAAAATATTTGAGACTAGTCTTGTTAAAAGAGGGCTTATTAACGGTTTAGGTTCAATAATAAAGACTATTTCCGGAAATCTCGACTATACGGATGCTATAAAGTATGATAATGCAATTAAAATAATAATAAAATTGTTAACGAATTTATCAATCACATTAGTTTAACCAAAAATGGTTATTTCAAAATAATGATGTTATTAATAACTTAACAATTAATCAAAGAAAATTGGAAAATTTGATAAATAATTTTACTAGTGTCAATAGTTGAAACTATAACGGACGAATTATTTCGATTAGAAAATTGGTTAGCTTTCATTCATGCTCAAAGTACACATCATTCAATGTTATCTATAAATACGCAAAAAGATATTTTAAATAACTTAAATAACCTCTACAAGAAAGAGGAACTTTTAGACATTAGTTTTAGAGACTATTTTGATGTTATTAAAGTAGGTTATTATTATAATGATAGGAATATTGTGTTAATCTTTAATTTTCCGATTGTTTTTCCCAAATTTTATTTCTTGTATCACCTATCCGTAGTACCGAATAAGAATAACCAAATCCTTATTCCCCTAAACCATTCCTAGCAATTCACAATAAAGATTTTACGTACATAGAGGCTGAATGCCCGAAGGTCAACGGATTTTATCTCTGTGATAACAAGTTTAACAATCCCTATGGAAAACAGCCCAACTTTATAGAACATTTCATTACGACGCAGCAGATACAAAGTTCATGTCAATTTGTATCCTTGATCCTGACTACGGAAGCCGTGGAACAACTTGACGACAAGCATTATATTATAACATTTCCGGAGCCATCAAGTTTAAAATTATCCTGCAATCAGCAACAATTTGTAAAAGTACAAGGCAGTTATCTTGTAACTCTACCTCTGGGATGTTTAATAGAAAGTTCAGAATTTACAATAATTAATAGCAATGATCACATAAGAGGAAAGCCACTGAAAATAATAGACCTACACAGTTCTGAAAAATTGAAGTTACATAAACGTCATTACAACTAAACACTTTCGACCTTAAAAAACTTCAAGAAATAAGTAATGAAATATCATTGCAGCCGGAAATTTCAGGAACAACTGAAACAAACAGTCTTTATCATACTACAATCCCATTATATGGAATAATATTAAGTGCAAGCGCACTAAGCATTGCTGTTATAATATATAAAAACCTGAGGAATCGTAAAAGCTTTAAAGTCAAGAAAGAACAAAAGCTAGCAGAGGACGAGGAAGGAGATTGTAATCACGTGGAGAAGATTTTACAGCACTATTCGAGATCTAAGGACGTCAAATAGATGCTGTTCTTCAGGAGGGAGGTGTTATATCCCCATAGACCGTGGGATCGCTAAATAGACATTTGTTATATTCCCATGCATCGCGGGAACCGCTTAGCAAGCGATGGTGCAATATGTACATTCCATTGTATCAGAATCCAGGAATTATAACAATCAAAAAGCAAAATCTGTACTTCATACAAATGTATTATTTAATTATAATTTTATAACAATCCTTTAGCTGAATCTGCACTTCACATAAATGTATTTCATTATAATTAATTTTAAATATAATTGTCACTCTTGTTTTCTAATATCGGGCAAGCAGTCGCCATTTTAGTTATAATGTAGTTTGTAATTTTAAATAAAGTATTTTTATAATTTTGGGTTTTTTTAGATCCTCGGCTGCCACCGTACTTAATTAAATGACATAATTTGTTTATACCAATAAAATAATGCATAGTGAACAATATGGTTTCACCAAAGGCAAATCAACAACTGATGCGGGTGCCATGCTTCTTAAGCACATTTAAAACACATGGGAGAAGTCACAGAATGCAATCGGGGTCTTTTGGGATTTATCTAAAGCCCTGATGGCGTGGACTGTCGAATATTGCTATGCAAACTTAATAACTATGGTGTGCGTAGTGCTGCGCTTGATCTTATGACCCCTTACCTAAATTCAAAGAGTCAAATCAAAGACTTCAGACGGTTGATGTAAATAATTGTAAATTGGCTGATTCTCACCTAAAAATAGGCGTTCCACAAGGATCTATTCTTGGCCTCTTTTTATTTTTACTCTATATTAATGATTTGCTATTTTATATAAAAGGACTATGTGACATTGTACTTTTTGCTGATGATACCTCACTTATTTTTAAATCTGAGCATAATAAAGCTAATTTTGACGAAGTGAACAGTGCTCTCTCACGTGTTCTTCATTGGTTGGAAATTAATAATTCAATCCTAAGAATTTACACTTGCATGTGCGAATGTAAAAAGTCAAAATTGTTAGTTACTTCTTAACAATTAAGTGTTAGAACTGACTGACTCAATAATTTTCTTAGGTATAACTTTAGTTAGAAAGCTCTAGTGAAACCCCATCTTTAGACACTTGCAGGCAAACTCAGCTCAGCCGTCTTTGCAATTAAAAAAGTAAGACAAATAACAGACTTAAATACGGCTCGACTCGTTCGTTTTAGTTATTTTCACAGTATTTTGTACAACGGTATTTTACTGCGCTGCTGAAATGAATCATTTATTTATTTTACAAAAAAGAGGTATACGAACTATTTGTAACTTAAAAGCTAAAGACTCCCTAAGAGATGGTTTTAAAGAAATTGGTATTCTTACGGTCGCTTCTCAATACATTTTTAATAACTTACTATATTTGCGCCAAAATTTAAATGATTTTATTAAAAACAGCCACAGATATACGATCAAAACAAGAAATAAAAATAGGCTCGTAACGCCTTAATTTTGACTTCAAAAAGTTAACAAGTCCTTCATGGGCTTAAGTGTATGCAAATATAATAAAGTTCCACATGATATTTTAAATCTTCTTTTTATTAGTTTTAAATGTATAATTAAACTTATATTATTAAATAAATCTTACTATAACATTCAAGAGTTTTTGGTTGATCGAAATGTGTGGAACTTAGGTCATCATTGACTCATTTGCAGGGATGATGTTATAATGTATGAGTCAAAAATTTGTAAATTTCTTTTAAAAAGAGCACCTGTTGAGATTCTGGCTAGATTTTCTCTGCAGAACAGCATTCCGAACGGGTGGTAGGTTACTCATATACTGACTGTACTGATCAATTTAATGTAATTGACGATTCAAAAATGCGTGTAAATGCCTACTCGAATAAACATATTTTGAGCCACTGACTTCTTCAAGTGGTGCCTAGCATCAGGACGTTCAAAATAATATACTTGTTAGAAGCAAAAAATCACAGGTGTTCCATGATTTGAGCAATTCACAGCGTATACTTTTGAAGAAATAACTCCTCTAAAGCATAGGACCACTTCTTAGTCTGTACCTTACAACTGTAAAGCTCTTACTCTTTTAATTAATTTTAATTACTCAAAAGGAACTCGCTATAAGATAACTTTGTGAGATTATTCGAAGTTGTGATCCTACTTCCGTAAATAATTTTGGTAGTTCGGGAACCATTCAACTCTTATTAATTTACAATAACGCTGAAAATAGGCTTATATTGTAAATGGAATTTTACTTTTCGTAATTCATATTACTTGTATTGTTGGTCATTGTAGAAATCGTGGCCTGTTTGCTTGCTTGCTAGTGAATAGGGAGACGAAGGCTTGTGGCCTATATAAAATACGTGCTTTCACTTAACTACTATTTATTTTTCTTTAGCACACAGAACATAACCGGCCTTGTCGAAATCCAAAATTCAAGAGAGTGATACTGAATGAATGAATGAATCTGAATATTATTTGAATAGTAATATTTTTAATTCTACGCCTGAATTTTTGTTTTGACGAAATACAATGTCTTCAATAAATAATTCTTTTTTCTTAATGGCACTAAAAAAAGCTAAATTGCAGATATAGATTGAATGTACTTGAAATTTCAAGGATTTTAGATTGAAGTGGTCAAGTGGCTGGTCGTTCCGCTTGATCGAACACACGAATTTACGATAGAGGAACATTTATAGTTACGGCCAATTTATTCCGTCTGAACCTAACCAATACTTAGTCGTAAATAGCTCTTGACTTTTAAAAGTATTAGTAAATATATAAAACTCTACAACACTGCACATTACATGTTAATAGTAAATATAGAAAAAATATAAAGAAAAAAATCACTAGTTGAAAAACTTTATAAAACGATTAAAAATAATTCGATGACGATGAGAAAACGAGGAAAAATTTACAAATTGATATTATAAGTGAGTTTTATACCAAACATTTTATTACAGTCAAAACTACAAGCAATCGAAAAATAATTTTAAACCACTGAACCTCAGAACTGTGAAAAGATGGCGAACAAAATTTAGGGAGGTTATCTTATGTTATTTTGTATAGTCATACATAAAGCCTAAATAACATGTTTTAATATTTAGTTTACTTGTTTATATTTTATTTCAATTTCATCAATAGCAATCTATGATGGATCACTTATCTACTATAAAATAATATCAATCTTTATTGATATTGTTTATTCACAGTTTCTCAAACATTAATATTTTGGTAGAAATTTAAGAACAACTAGATTTATAGCAATGAGTTTAGTAGTAAGACAATGCAAGAAGCAATCAGAGTTCGTAAGGTTGGCATATTTGAAGAAAAGGGGCAATCCGTAAATTAACCATACCACGAGTAATAAATGCAAAGGTGGTGGTATGATGTAACTACAGACTCAAATACGAGTTACAAGCAACGTCAATCGGATTGTGTAGCTTAGTAATTAATCAATGAAATTCAATTTATTCCTAGGCCATGTATTCTATATGTCATTACTGTTACCCCTCTTTGACTAGGAAGTTTATTACAAAAACTTTAAAAATGCTTCCTTAATAAATGTACACTAAAAAATCTTGAAGTAGTAGCCTTAGTTTTCAATCTGGTCACCCATTGGTCGAGTGGTTAGCGCAGACGCCTAACGTATAGCGGCTCAATGGGACTCGAGTTGGATTCCCGGCAGAAACAGGCATATATGTGATGAGCATAGCTGGTTTTATTTGTGAGTTTGGTAATTTATTAAATATATTTCTAGTATTTAATAATATGTATTATATATACAAAAAAAAAATAACAAAATTATAAAAATACTTTAATTATAATTACAAATTATGTTATAACTAAAATAACGACTGCTTGCTCAATATTAGAATACAGAAGACAATTACATTTAAAATTAATTATAATGAAATACAAGTATGCGAAGTGCAGATTCAGCTTAAGATTGTTATAAAATTATAATAAAATAATACATTTATATGACATGCTTCTATTCAGACCCTTGTCAGGTATAAAAGATCATTGACGTAAGACATATCCGGGTTTGAGTTTGCGGTTCTCTTGATGGGTGCAAAGTAGATGCACCTACCTCTTGTAGTTACTATTTTCTTCGCGTATTCCATTTCGAAGGCAAACTGTTTGAGGTGGTCATTCATTTTCCTACGTGTGCCTTCTGAAAGGCCTTTGATGACAATATTGTGGATATTTTTGGCTGGAAATAAAAAAGATTACCGCTAGGCTTTTAACCCGGCGTCAGCACAGTTAAAATATGTTACAACGATAGTAGGGTTGGGTCCAGGAGACCCGTGAAGAAAATCGTCATAATTTCAATAATTACAAGACATTTACTAATATATGTCTGTAATTGGATAAAACCACTATAGTTTAAGTGGTCATGTATGAGTAAAAAGAACTTGAAGTAAAACTTTCTTTTTAATATTTTTTTTAGACAGTGGAGAAAAATATTAACAAAAATAACAACCTTTGTTTTAAAGTCACAAAACTTGAACCAAATATAAACTTTTTTTCGAAAATATTAATAATTAGGATACATGTAAATCACATTTAATAAGACTACAAATAAAATTACAAATTAGTTTTATGAATCAGTCATATCATTGCTTACATATGCGCAGTCTCTACAGTACAATATTGCAAACTCAGTGCAGATATATTTGTTTCAATTCCGTCAAATTCAATTACTTTTTCAGTCTTTTTTGGCAGGACAGTCTTGCAACCTTTTTCTGACCTTCAGTATCTTTGCAGACGAGTCCCTAACAGGGTTTCCTAAAAAAATCGCGTATTGTTTGGCACATTCGTCTTAGCAACTGCAGGATGCCTTTACGGTCGCGCAAATGCTCACGAACAAGAGTAATGCATAAATTGAGAATTTGCAACACTTTGTAACAATGTTGTTATTTATCTTAAGAAATATATGTGGCACCAAAAACATTAGATATACGCGCATTTGAAAATAGCCCGGGTCAAATAGACCCAACTGTGCGAACGCCGGGTTAAATCTTTTTTAGTTGGTTTTAGTATATTCTCAGAAATCGATATTGTTCTTCAGTTTGAGGTGTAAATCTCACAATTTTACCGCATCCTTTCAAGGTTGGCGGTCTCTCAATTTTTTCCCTGATCACACGTAAATGCGGTTGGCTTGATTTATTGGTATCTTCGGCTGCTGGGGTGACACTAGGGGTAGGAATTGTCGGTTGGGAACTTGTGGTTTTTGCGGTTTTTTCAACTGGGCGTAAGCGGGTTCTAGCGGTTGTCTGTTTCTCGGATGATTGGAGCGAATGGCATCTACGTGCCGTTTTTGTACGGTACGGTATGGGCACATCAATACCCATCTCTTTCGACGGCGAGCTGATGTTTAAGAACAGACCTTTTTTCTGGTTCAGTGGCGTGAATTGATATTATGAAATCAAGCAAAAGTACTTGTGAAAGCATAAAAACAATCGTATGAAAAAAGTGTTTTTCAAAAATAGGCAATTATGACAAGACGTATCTTACACCAGCACTGGTAGTACCTTTGAATTCGTGTGCTGTAATTGTGCCATTCAGTGAAAACACAAATTCTGTCATAAGAATTATTTATCACTACTATCTATGTTTGTTTTGTCTAATTTATATTTCAACTATTTATTTTATTAAATCTAAATTTCACTACATTTATAACAATTTCAATCCTAAAATGTTATAACTTTAAGATAGATTTTTATTAAAACCTTTTACCAACTCCTGAATGTAACTAGTGATTATAAATGAATAAGTTATTAATTTACTTCACTTGAATGGGATGTTAAAGGTATAAAGGAGTCTGCATTGCGATGATGTTATAATATTCATGGTTTCATCGCAGGGAGTATCGTAAACGTGCTTTATTGTAAATGTCGAATGCCCTTCCCTTCTGCGCTGTTAATAAGAATTAAAGCAAGAGGATTATCGACAAAAAATTTATTTAAGCACACAATACAAACAAAAACAATATATATACTTACTTTTCTTTTATAACGTAGTGTTCTATATTCTTTTCTTTCATATTAAATTATACTGAAAGATAGTTCATCTATAAAGGTAGTATTTTGAAAGTGATATATGGAGTGATCAATAATTACTTACAACATAGGTCTATGTTTTTGTTTATTTACCCTTTATTGTCTAAATAAAACAAAAGGGGAACTTAATGCCTATTGGCATTCTACCAGTTAACCTTGTGAAAAATTGCAGTAGGCTAATAAAAATATATTTATAAATTCTTTATTTTCATTCATACAATAAAATAATAAAACATGACATCATAACATATATACATATATTATATTTAATTATTCATTCCGGGTTTTTTAAAAGCTAATCATAGCAACGGGAAGTGTTTCGGTCATCAATGGCTTCGGAGGTTGCTGTAATTTTACATCATCTACTGGTGCCTGAACGTCATACAGTGTGAGAATAGTGGAGTTCAGAAAAATACTTTGTCATTGATTATAGTAGATGCTGCATTCACCAGTGAAAAATCAAGTTTGTTAGCATCACCCCTTAAAAGATCTAAGTTTTAAATTTTAAAACAGTTGGATTTGGTTTTTGGTAATCTTAATTTGTACGAGAAATAAATAAGGTCATGTAGTGAAAAGCCCGGAGCAGATAAATGTCCATAGTGCTTAATCAAGTTAGCGGCTGCAGTGATTATTAGATCTAACCACGAGCCTGCACAGTCACAACATTGTGATGAGTTGTATTTGAAGAGAGAATCGAAAGATTGACTAACTTAATAATCTATCCGTCTATTTATGTTTCACATATTACAAAATGCTTATAACTAGACGAGAAGTATACTAAGGCTGCTTCAAAATTAATATAATAATCGGTGGCAGGAGAACAATATATATATATATATATATGTATACACGTATATATATATATATATATATATATATATATATATATATATATATATATATATATATATATATATATATATATACATAACATCATCTGTTGCCAGCTCAAATATCAAATACAAGAGTATTTGATCTTTGAGGTGGCAGAATAACAAAAAGAATACGCTAAGATTATTTTGTAACAAATTGAAACTTTTGGACAAAAGTTACTCCAACCCCTATTTTGCCTGTCTTATCATTTCTTATGAGCATAAAACCAAATAATGGATCAAGCGTGCAGTGCAATGATGGGTTAGGCGAACTTTCAGAAATTAGTAACGCATGAAATGAAATGTTCTGTGCATAAGTAGAGTCTAGTTCCGAATAGAGGCTCAGAATACTTTGAATTTAAATGGTAGGAGTCTCACATAACCACCTCCATCATCCCTGGGTAGAGATGTGTATCCATGAGGATTCCTGACGTTAAAAAAAAGGCTATCATACTTCAAGGAGTCTTTACAACTATTAAAAGAGCTACTGGAGTCATGCAATTAAAAAAATGTGTCATCATGTTTTTGTAAGTATTAGCTATCATATATTATGTGTACAAATATTTATTTAGACAACAATAATAAATGATAATAAAAATTAAAAAATAATTATCAAAAATAAATTACATTTAATAAATATCTATTATTAGTATCTTTGGTAATCTAATGAGATGCCAATATACAAAAAAAATATACCATCATATAAGCACACTCACAAAATTATATTGTAATAAACAGTCAAACAAATAATCAAATCAAGCAAAATAAAAATAAGAATGAAAAAGAATTTTATAAAAAAAAATAAAATTGAAATTTAAAAGGAAAAACGTACAAGTAACTCAAATTAGCAGAACGCTGGTATGTACATTCACTATGAAATGAATGCCAAGAGGTAGTTTAGTGATTGACAAATACGAATGTCATATTGACAAATCTAGTAGATCGCTGTAAATTGTCACTTACAATTAGTTAGTTTATAAAACTCGCTCTTATATAAATTTATAAAAATTTAAATAAGCTTAACATGGCTATACATGTTTATAGATAATTTTAAAACATGGCTCTTATATGTTATTTTAAGTAATAATATACATCGAGCAAGGTCTAAACGAGCAGTTTTATAAAGCTAAGGTGGAATATTGTTTTTATCTTTATGCAGGCGCACCTCAGTACGAGCTTTTTCCTCTTTACCCCATAGAAAGGTGAGCGATAAGAGTTATCGACAATCAAGACTTTTTTGATCGGCTTGATTGATCCCTTAGCGCTGCGTAGAGATGACGCTTCCCTCTTCTTCCTCTATCGCTTATACCATGGGGAGTGATCAGAGGAATTGTTCGAACTAATAACACCTACAGATTTTGCCATCATTGATCGCAATAGAAACACCATCCTGATCACATTATTGACTAGTGCTCCACCAGTGAGCGTTTCTCCAAAATCTTCTTTCCTCGCACAGCCCGAGGTATTTCCAGACCAATAAGACGACCAATTCAAACCTTCAAGAATATAGCGTATTAGTTTCTAAAATGCCGGCAACGCTCTTGTAACTCCTGAGTTGCAAACGTTCATGGGCGATATAAGTAGCTTATCATCAGATGACACGTTTGCTCGTTTGCCTTCGATTCCATAAACAAAAGTGCATTAATTGAGGTAAAATAAAATAGACTTTTGAGAACTTGTCATTGTTATATCAACCGGTAAAGATGTTTTTATGGCCTATATTACATAGATTCTTGAAATAAATATAGTTAGTTATAAAGTATATAGTTTAAAAACGGTAATTACAATTTAAATTATCTATAAATTTTATCTTCCATTTAAATCAGCTTCTGACCAAATTACTTGGGCTATAGTATAAACTTCTTCCATACATACATCTTAAGTTTACATTTTTTTTGTTTTCATTAATTTAGTATCATGTAAATTTTCTTAACTTTCGGTATTACCAATAGAAGCTAACAAAACATAGGTAATAAACTATATATGGCAAGAATAAGCTATATTTTTTTATTTCCAAACACAACTAGTTTATATATGGTTGATCATAATACTTTTCATCCTTCTCTATTCCCTTAGGATAATAATGTCTTTGCAAAACTATACATAATATTTGACCACTTTTGCAAATATTTACCAGTAGAATGATCATCTCTGTGTTTGAAACCCTAATTAAAACAGAAAAACTAGTATAAATTTTATGTGTAATATTAGACACAAATTCATAAATGTTAATAGGGTGAAATCGATTTTGATAGTTCAGTTTATAAAATTTTACCTTTCCAAATTAAATCGATTGATCCTTACATTAAGGCTAATGGAATTTCCCCACTTTATTGGAGTGTAATGTTGATGTTACTAATTTGCAATAAAGATTATCAAAGCACCGAAGTTTTCTACCATTTTTAACTTCACATTAGCTTTACTTTATAATTTAACTTTTAACTTAGAAACTTTTTTTGCTTACTTTTTTTTACTACTCTGCCTACTGTATGTTGATCCATAGATACTATAATGCTTATGTTATGTTCTGTAAATTGTTGTCTTAGACTAACAAAAACTTTTTTTTGTGATATTAAAGTACCTACATATAAATCATCGTTTTTACCGACGATTTCTAAACATAACGTTAGAATATTTGTCAAAATATTGGACTGTACTAATCTAAATTGTATCACAGCAATCTAAAACAATTTTCAGCTAATTGAGTTTGCAAATAAGATAAACAAATAAAATACGATAAATATTATTAATTCTTAGGGTAGTTAAGTACATGAATACACATACCTACAAATCTCAAAATATTTGTTGTAAAAATTTGTCTGTTACTTTTAGGCGCAATTGCCTAAAGTTGTCTAAAATTTAAATAAATATATAATGAAAAATTTATAATATATCGAAATACTCATATCTCGAACAAAAAAACTAATATTTATGCTATTTTATAATTTAGAGGTATTGGTTATTACAATAATATAATTATATTAATTATACAACATAAAAATCTCACATTTCTATTTATATGGAGAATTTTTTATTGCATTCTTATATTAAAATTATTTTTCTAATCTATAATTAAATATAATTTTAAAAAAGAAAATAAGTCAGAAAAGTAAGGCAATAAAGGTACAAAATAATAATGATTTTAACATATTTTTTTTAAGGGATTAACAAAAAGAATTTTCAGTAAAGATTTTTCGCGTCGGTTGAATTCGTTAATTAGAACCAGTCTGAAGCAGCTCTCGTGCAACAAAGCACTCTGTTTTCCTCTTAGCTTCTCCACATATGATATACCTCCACTTTGCGGCCTTTAATTCGGTAATCCGCATTTACTCTCTTGATTACTAACGGGATATAAATTTCAAAAACTAATAGTACCGTATGTATTGTTATTATTCTGATTGTTTATTGCTCGGAATTGAACTTAGATTTGTCATTTCTAGCATCTAGTTTTAAAAACTTGAACTTCAATTACTTTTATTTAACCTATCAAATGAAATATATTAGTAAAACAGTTTAGTCCTGCTTTAAAACTATTTTCCAGCTTTTAAATTTTTAAAAGATAATCTTGTAAACAAACATTATTGAAATAAAACTATTTTTACGTTTGAAAATATCAATAAACATGTATAGCCATGTTAAGCTCATTTAAATTTATATAAATATAGAATGAAAAATAAACCGATACGGGCAGGGAGTTGATCCCGCGACTACTGGGAAACCGTCTCGTCGTTCTACCAACTGAGCTACCGTATCGCTGTCCATCTCAGTGAATTAAGCATTCTATATGTGATCGTCTTTATCGGGACGGTGGTGACATCTATTAGGTTTCTTTCGAAAATCCTAACCAATGCTTCTAGCTTTGCAATATAGATGAAAAGATGCTACTACCGAAATTAATGTTTGAAAATGTCTATAAACATGCATAGCCATGTTAAGCTTCATTAAATTTATATAAATATAGAATGAAAAATAAACCGATACGGGCAGGGACTCGAACCCGCGACTACTGGGAAACCGTCCCGTCGCTCTACCAACTGAGCTACCGTATAACTGTCCGTCTCGGTGAATTAAGCATTCTATATGTAATCGTCTTTATCGGGACGATCTATTTTTACGGTTTAACTTGCGTATGATTAAATTTTAAAATTACCCGACGTTTTGAATGCTTTGCAGCAATCGTGTTTACGGTATGACGAGTTCAAAGTCTGTCTCCAAGTCTCCAACCTCTTCTCTATTGAAATTAGGGTGTTTTTTTTTATTTTAATAGCTCGCGAACCATTCAAGGTATGAAACGTTGCTCCTTAGCGAGGAATTCTATATTTATTAACCTATTTTAAATAAAAAAAAAAACTAAATGTTAAATGAAGATCATGATAATATATTCCCGAAAAAAACATCCAAACAGGTTAATCCGTTTCTGAGATACAATATATAGATCAAACATACAGACATATAGAACATACAAAGAAATAAACAAAATGAAAAAAACACTGTTTTGGGTTCTTTTGCTTAAATGAATTTTTGAAAATATTATCCATGTAGGTACAGACAGCGATCAGTTACAATTTTATTATATTATGAATAAAGATACATTTCTGGAACACTATAAAGACATATATCTTTTGATAGAGTGGAGAGTGTTCAACGAAAATTAAAAACTAAATGTTACTTAGAGTGACGCTCAATTTCTCTGTATAAAAGTTATTTACATTGGGCCTATATTTTTTTCGTGTTGCGTTCACAACTAAAAGAGAAACAGATAAACAAACAAAATTTTAAAAATTGTTAGATATAGATTAGATTAGTTATCCCTAAACATCCTGGCTATATATTTTTTTAAATCTTTCAATGTACAGAGACTACTCCTCTATAGATTTGTATGGTACATTTTTTTTTTTTTTTTTTTTTTATATTCTCTAGGGCAATGCTTGACTACATTCCACCTGATGGTAAGTGGAATGTAGTCTTAGGTGGTAAGGCGCATTACCCTAGCAACCTATTCACTCTTCGCTTGAAGACACCCACATTGTATTCGGTCGGAAATACCGACGCAGGCAAGCTGTTCCAATCCTTTGCTGTACGCAGTAAAAATGAGGAAGCAAAGCGCTTCGTTCGGACAGGTGGAATGTCCACAACAAAAGGATGAAAACCTGCCGTGCGTCGGGACGTCCGGTGATGGAAGGGGGACGGGGGAATTAAATTGTGTAATTCCTGCGCACACTCACCAAAATGTATCCTGTAGAATACTGAGAGGCTAGCAATTCTACGCCTGTGCTCAAGGCTTTGGAGTTTGGCTCCGACCAATTCGGGATCGCCTATAAGCCTCTTTGCTCGCCTCTCAATTGAGTCCAGAACCGCAAGATGAGACTTTGCGGCACCAGCAAATATGTGACAACAGTACTCTACACACGACCGGATCTGCGCTTTGTATAAAACAAGAAGCTGTCCCGGTGTAAAGTACTGCCGAACCTTCGCAAGAACGGCAAGCTTTGCTGCTGCTGCTCTTGCTCTGGACTCAATGAACCGACCAAAGTTGAGGTTCGAGGAAATCTCTAAGCCTAACAACTGAAGCCGGTCACTGTATTCCAAGGATACATTCTGGAAAGTAGGAGCCAAGGTGAAAGGGCTCCTTTTGGCGGTGAATAGACACGTCTGCGTTTTGGTGGCGTTGAACTTGACAAGATTGGCATTGCTCCATGCGGAGACTGCCTGAAGTTTGTCATTCAAACGTTGCACCATGGCTTCTCTTTCAGACTGTACTTGATCTCGACTAGCCCGAGTACTCGGCAGATATCTTTCTACAACAGTACTGTCGTCTGCATACCCATAGATACCGGGCTTCAACAGATCATTAATGTGCAGCAGAAACAGAGTTGCAGAAAGAACGGACCCCTGAGGCACTCCGGCATTTATTGTCAAGGGTTCCGAGGAACACCCGTCGACAACTACTCGGAGAGATCTGTGGCTCAGAAAGTCCGTTACCCAGCCGATCAGACCAGGAGATATACCGTACGCTGAAAGCTTGCTTATAAGGCTCGCATGCCAGACCCTGTCAAATGCCCTCGAGACGTCCAGAGAGATGGCGACCGCTTCTCCGTTCTTCTCGATGGCCTCGCCTAAAATGTGAGTAGCATACACTAGGAGGTCCCCAGTAGACCTATTACGGCGAAACCCGTACTGTCGGTCACTGAGGAGATCGTTACCTTCTAGGTATGCTAGAAGGCGCGAGTTCAATACACGCTCCATAATCTTGCAGAGTATGGAGGTGATTGAAATCGGTCTGTAATTGACAGGGTCGGCACGGCTGCCTTTTTTGGGCACGGGTTGCACATTAGCAAGCTTCCAGGATTTCGGCACTATTCCAGTCATGAAAGAGAGACGATACAGACGTGTCAGTACAGGAGACAACTCAGCTGCGCATGTCTTGAGCAGAATGGCTGGTATACCATCAGGACCACTAGCTTTATTCACATCTAAACGACACAATGTTCTCCATACCTCTTTGTTAGTGATGCGGATTTCAGGCATCGAAACACCGCAGTGAGGAAGATGTGCTGGAGAAGCATTGCCAGTGTCTAGATGCGAATTATCAGCAAACAGAGAAGCAAGTACGTTCGCTTTCTCTGTTGCTGTGTGGGCCAGGGATCCATCCGGCTTCAGCAGAGCAGGCAGTGAGGGTTGGCAGAAATTCGACTCGATCGCTTTCGCAAGAGACCAGAAAGCTCGACTGCCAGTTGGTCTGGCAGAGAGCTTTTCGCCATTCTTAGCGATTCGATCGAGACGAGCCTTCCGCAATGCCTTTTTGTAGGACTTGGCAGCTTGGTTAAAGGCTCTCTTCTTCGAACTTACATCCGGAGTTTTGCGGCTTCGAGCATCAGCCCAAATGAGATATGCCGAATGTTTTCGGTCTTGAGCATGACCACATTCGGCATTAAACCATGGGCGAGCTTTGCCACCGATGGGTACGTCAGCAAAAGGAATAAAATACTCCATTGCCTGATGCACCACATCGGTTATAGCATCCGCGCAACTCGACGGATCCAAAGAAGAGAAGCAGACCTGCCGCCAAGGATAAGACGCAAAAAAGTGCCGCATCTCATCCCAATCTGCTGACTTGTATTTCCATACTCGCCTAACACCATGAGGTTCGAAAGCTGGTGGGGAATATGTAAACACAGATTTCACCAGACAGTGATCGGAGGTTCCCAAGGGAGAGGTAACCTCTACCCGATACCTGTCCGGATCAGTTGTCAGCAGAAGGTCCAGGCAATTGGCTGTATGGCCTACCACATCTGGTACCCTTGTCGCTTGCTTCACCAGCTGAAAGAGATCCAAGGACAACGCAAAGTTCCGCGCTTCTCTTCCAGCATGGTCGGTTTTCTGGTACGGGAACAGCCAGTCCTGATGACAGGCATTAAAATCCCCCAGAAAGACGAGCTGCGCCGAAGGGAACTGATGCAGAGCCATATCAGCAGCCTCACCGAGATACTCGAATAATCTAGTTGTCTCCTGGTCACCGCTGTGCGAACGGTAAACACAAGAATACAGGATTTTTTCGTTTCCTGTGTCTACTAAAACCCATAAAGAAGAAAAAGTGGGGTCTTCAAGGTGACGGAGACGCTGGATACAGAGGTCGTTCCGCGCATACACGCAGACTCCGGCACGTGAGCGAAAGTTGTGCTCTAACGTGTATCCGGGATAATCCAGGTGCGCAGCGCTTAAGGGACATTGTATCTGCGTCTCCGTCAAAAAGAACAGGTGCGGTTGTTCTGTCTCCAGGTGGTGATGGACAGGTAAGATATTAGAGTGCAAACCCCTAATATTACTGAGGTGCACTTTATTACGTGATTCATATAAATTGCCATAACTTTTTTTTTCTTAACCGATTTTAACGAAATAAACACTGAATGTTAAGTAAAGAGTGTGACAATATATTTCTGAAAACTGCATCAAAATTGGTTCAGCCGTTTCTGACATTAGCGTGAACAAACCGACATACAGACAAAATGAAAAACTATGGACTTGAGTTCTCTTGCTCTTATAAAGGCCCGCCATCATGATATTTTTTTTTAATATTATCGATGTACAGAAATATATCAGCGAAATTTTATTATATGTAAAGATCTGTTTTCAGTCTCATTTAACAATTAGTTTTTAACCCCCGACTAAAAAGGGTTATTATAAGTTTGACCTGTCGATATATCTGTGTATCTAAGTATTTTTATGTCTGTAGCAAATTTGCGGCCAAACGCGTGGACGGATTTGAATGCAGTTTTTTAATCGAAAGCTATGCTCTTCGAGATGGTTCTTATCCATGTTCGATCGAAATAGAAATAGTTGTCTCCAAGATTATAACATTTTATTCGTGCGCGGGAGAGGTTCTTATGCAATAATTAGCTGTTCCCAGCGACTTCACCCGCGCTATATAGGAAAAAAAGCCTTGTTAAGAAGGCCAAAAGATTTTTACACTTACTTACTTGGGTAAAGTACTTTAATAGGGATACCTGTTGCCCGTGATTGCGTCTACGTTGACTGTAAAATATATATTTATATGGCTTATGATCGTAGTAATAAAGAATCACGGTGGCAACAGCTAGTGATATGTAATATGTAAAATAGTGATTGTAAATAATTTAACTCTAAATGTTTATATGTATTCGTATATATCAAACCTACCTATCTACCTACCCGTATGAAAAAGTCTTGAATCATGTTACCTAATACATTTATAATTTATTACATTGTCGAAATTTTCACGCAGATTCTTATTTTATTAAATATAATATATATTTCTCGTATTAAATATTACCTTTGTATATCAGAAGGATAATGTAGGATTCTAAATGTAAAATATTTTATTAAATCGGTCAAGTAGTTTCGGAGCCTATTCAATTCAAACAAACAAATCTTTCCTCTTTATGATATCAGTGATGACGATGATGATGATGATGATGATGATGATGATTATAAAATAAAGCCAATATTCATCAGGGATAATGTAGGATCCTAATGCTAAAAGATTTTTTAAAATCGGTCCTGTAGTTTCGGAGCCTATTCAATTCAAACAAACAAACAAACAAACAAATCTTTCTTCTTTATAATATTAGGATAGATTAATAGAAATTCTTAAACAATTGAAAATTTTGTGTGTCTGCAGATTCATTTAATACAATTCAGAAACCAGTAACATAACTTAAAAAAGCAGAAAAAAAATAAAAAATCCCCGATACAAAAAGACCTCTAAAAAGAATAAAAATACTATTATTATGTACTTATTGAATTCGTTGTGTATATTACACACGAAATGATAATATATTAATACAATATTTGGTTAAAGTTGAAGAAGAGAAAGAACTAAATAAATAAAATATTTAATATGAATAAAAATGACTCCCGGTGTGTGAATATAATAAAAGCAGTCTTATCTATATTACTGTGTACTTGTGTAGATACAATTACAATTTATTCAATATGATAAAATACCCACAAAAGATTATAACATTAAATACATGTATTATAAACAATTAAAGTATAAAAATCATTTATCTTGCCAGCTGTCCGATTCAGATTACCTTTATTTATAGTGGCTTGAAAGCAGATATTTATAACAAAAAATTAAATTAAAAATTAAAAAAAAACCCGATACAAAAATACCTTTAAAAATAATAAAAATACTTATTGAAGTTGTTTTAGTCGGACCGTTCTACGTACGTTGATAGTGTATATATTACGAAGTTAATCATTAAAGACTATACGATTCGTTATCGTAATTTCTTTATTTGCCTTTTTAACTTACTTGCATTTTAATTTCTTCCTTTATTAAAAGGTCCCCCGACGCAACGAATTCAATAAGTACATAATAACAGTATTTTTTATTCTTTTTAGGGGTCTTTTTGTATCGGGGGTTTTTTTTTTTTTTTTTTATTTTTTAAGTTATGTTACTGGTTTCTGAATTGTACTAAATGAACCTACAGACACACAACATTTTCAATTGTTTAAGTATTTCTATTAATCTATCCTAATATTATAAAGAGGAAAGATTTGTTTGTTTGTTTGAATTGAATAGGCTCCGAAACTACGGGACCGATTTTAAAAAAATATAAACATTTAGAGTTAAAATGAGTTAAAATGATTTACAATTACTAATAACACTATGATTAAAAGATTTATATTATCACTAGCTGATGCCCGTGATTGTTTATGACTACGATCATAAGCCATATAAATATATTTTTACAGTCTACATGGACGTAGTCACGGGCAACAGCGATCCCTAATAAAGTACTTTACCCCAGTAAGTGTAAAAACCTTTTGGCCTTCATAACATGGCTTTTTTTCCTGTATAGCGTGGGCGAAGCCGCTGGAAACAGCTAATTATTGTATAATAACCTCTCCCCCGCACGAATAAAACGTCAATATATTGGAGACGACTTTTTATTTTTCAGTCAGACATAAATAAGAATCATCTCGACGAGCATAGCTTTCGATTAAAAAAACCGCATTCATATCCGTCAACGCGTTTGGCCGCAAACAGCTAATTATTACATAAGAACCTCTCCCACGCACGAATAAAACGTCAATATCTTGAAGACGACTATTTCTATTTCATTTAAACATGGATAAGAACCATCTCGACGAGCATAGCTTTCGATTAAAGAAAACTGTATTCAAATCCGTCCTTGCGTTTGGCCGCAAATTTGCCACAGACTGATACACAGATACACAGATACACAGATCGAGGGTTAATTAGTCGGGAGTTAAAAATAAGAGCGAGAGAAGCGCCAACAGCATGCTTCTGAAGTTTGGTCATATTCATCATTAAACATTGTTAATTAAAAGTCTTAAAATAATAGTACGATTTTAAACGATATTAAATTACTGAATATTTATAACAATGTTATTTTACACATTTATGGCATACAAAACTAGATATGTAAATATAATAATTAAATTTCTTAAGGATAGCTTCTGATAGTTTGACAAATCAAACTTTTACTACTTTAATAATATAGCAGTAATAACCATGATATATAGTTCTAAATAATTCTAAATTCTTAAATCCGTCTGTAACAACAGTATTAATTATTGTCAACGGAATCATGTTGTTAAATAAATAATAATATATTTATTTTACCTACATATCAAATTCCTACATTATAACAATGTTATATGTAGCAATATTACAATAATATACCACATGTTTCATGGTTATTGGAAGTAGAAAAATGTACGTAATTTTTCATAAAAATTCTTCTTGCTATATATTTTTTACTTTATGTATGTTTGTTATTGTTTTGTATTTTTGATTTAAAAATATTTTTTTTAATCGTTTTTTATATGATTTAAATTTTAAATTTTGTGGTATCTTATCGAAACAGTATTTAATTTTATATCAATTTTACAATCAAAGGCAATTTTAAAACAAAAAAGAATTTCGAATAACAGCACATCTTAAATCAGAGAATTTTAATTACTTTAACGATAACCGGTAGGTATTATAAATTATTATTATTTTGTTATTATTAAATTAATATTTTTTTTAAACAATGAAAAAATCGAGAGCACAAAAAATCAAGTCCACAAAAAAAAAACATTGCAATTTATAGTATAAAAAACAATATCCCACATCATTCATATTAATTCATTCACTCAGATGAAAACCCCCAGGCACTCCACTAGTAATAAAAAAGTTAAATTTAGTTGTCGACCATAATAAGATTCAAAATTGACCACTTCTAATTGAACGACGATTGCAATTCTGATTCTTAAGATTGTTTTTTTAATGGCTCTTTTACGTGTTTCTATAATCCTAAACTTAAAAATGTTATCGACATAAGTGCCCCCTTTTAAATACGCTGGCCCTAAAATTACATAATAATCGAATGCGACTAAAGTTTTTTAAACTTTTTTGGTAGCCTTTTCCCACTGAAAGTAACTAATGTGTATAGAACTCATAAGTAAACCTACCATTTTATACATACCCAGTTACACAACCAAGGGGTCTAGTTAGCAGCGTTGCCTGGTACTTTAATAAATATAACTCTACAACAATTTGGCCGGATATACGTCAATAACGAACTGTAACATGTCTATTAACTGGAAAATATTATATCTACTGACGTCTATAAAAGAGGAAAAGTAGGTTTTCGTTTTTCTTAACGTTGAGCTAACAATTTAATTATTTAGATACAGCTTTGGCACGTATAATTTAAGTTATATCTCGGCAAATAATGTTATTGGTTTTGCAATATGATGCACTGTGACTGGACTATATTATGTATTATAAATGCGTTTTATTTTTTACTAGTTCTCCATTCTTATCTTCTAATGATTTTGAGATATTTTTAGTAAGGAGTTCGAGATATATACAGCGCAGGTATTCCGTAACAGTAGAAATTTCTAATCATTTTTTTATTTCTAATCAGTTTTAATTTGGCTACGGAAATAGCAAATGTGACTATTCTTGCCTATCTACTGTTTAATAATTTTATTTTTAGTTAATTTTTTTAACCCCCGACTAAAAAGAGGGGTGTTATAAATTTGACCTGTCGATCTGTGTATCTGTGTATCTGTGTATCTGTGTATCTGTGTATCTGTGTATCTGTGTATCTGTGTATATGTGTATCTGTGTATCTGTCTGTGGCAAATTTCCGGCCAAACGCGTGGACGGATTTGAATACAGTTTTTTTTCGATCGAATCGAAATCTATACTCATCGAGATGGTTCTTATCTATGTTTGATTGAAATAAAAACAGCCGTTTTCATGATATTGACGTTTTATTCGTGCGGGGGAGAGGTTCTTATGCAATAATTAGCTATTTGCGGCCAAACGCGTAGACGGATTTGAATGTGGTTTTGTTTAATCGAAAGCTATTCACGTCGAGATGTTTTTTATCCATATTTGATTGAATTAAAAAAAGCCGTTTTCAAGATATTGACGATTTATTCGTGCGGGGGAGAGGTTCTTATGCAATAATTAGCTGTTTGCAACCAAACGCGTGGACGGATTTGAATGCGGTTTTTTTTAATCGAAAGCTATGTACGTCGAGATGTTTCCTATTCATGTTTTATTGAAGTAAAAATAGTCGTCTCCAAGATATTGACGTTATATTCGTGCGGGGAAGAGGTTCTTATGCAATAATTAGCTGTTTGCGGCCAAACGCGTTGACGGATTTGAATGCGGTTTTGTTTAATCGAAAGCTATGCTCGTCGAAATGTTTTTATCCATGTCTGATTGATATAAAAATAGTCGTCTTCAAGATATTGACGTTTTATTCGTGCGAGGGAGAGGTTCTTATGCAATAATTAGCTGTTCCCAGCTGTTTCGCCCGCTATATAGGAAAAAAAAGTCTTGTTAGAAATGCCAAAAGGTTTTTACACTTACTAACTGAAGTAAAGTACTTTATAAGGGACTAGCTGTTGCCCGCGGCTCCGCCCGCGTGTATGTCGCTTTTCGAATAATCTGTGGAAACTACAATTATCCAGACCTATAATAGACTTATAGTTAGTTCTATAGTATCCTATTCTCGTGGAAGTTTTATGTATATAGGCATTACATTGCTACGATATCAAACTGAAAATAATAACATACATCCACATCACACACACACGACCAGGACATTATTCAGATATACGTATTAAAGCATATGGATTCGAAATATTATGTTTTTGAGACATTAATATTAGAATATTCAAGTTTTAGTAATCATCCCTAATGTTTTGAAAATGAAACATAGCCTATGTCACTCGGGAATAGTGTAGCTTGCCAACGGTGAAAGAATTTTTGAAATCGGTCCAGTAGTTTCGGGGCCTATTCATTTCAAACATACAAAAAAATAATCAAACCTTTCCTCTTTATAACATTAGTATAGATATCTGTTGTCCGTGACTACGTCCACGTAGACTGTAAAAATATATTTATAAGGCTTATGATCGTAGTCACAAAGAATCACGGGCAACAGCTAGTGATTATATAAATCCCTTCATCACAGTGTTATAAGTGATTATAAATCATTTTAACTCTAAATGTTTATATTTATTGATATTCGTATATATGAAACCTACCTATCTACCTACCCATATGAAAGAGTTGAATCATGTTGTTAATATATTTATAATTTATTACATTGTCGACACTTTCACGTGGATCCTTATTTTATTAAATATAATATATATTTCTCGGTTATATATTAAATATAACCTTTGTCATAATCATAATATAGGATTCTAATGCTAAAAGATTTATTTAAAAATCGGTCCCATAGTTTCGGAGCCTATTCCATTCAAACAAACAAACAAATCTTTCCTACTTAAGCAATTGAAAATGTTATGTGTCTGTAGGTTCATTTAGTATAATTCAGAAACTAGTAACCTATTATTAATAAAATATTATTTTTATTCTTTTTAGTGGTCTTTTTGTATCGGGGGTTTTTAAATTTTAAATTTAATTTTTTATGATTTTATTTAAACCATCCATTTTAAGCAATTTAACAAAATATTTATAAAAGAAAGGTTAAACAATTTTCCTGTAACCCGATTAAAATGAAGTTTGATAACAATACAGTGCGAAAATACCATTAAAGCGCAGCGCACAAAATTGGGTTGGGACATTACGACAATATGCAGTGAATGTATCGAAAATGACTCTTTTTTCTCATTATTTTTTTTTCATTGTGAAAGTACGGATTAGTAAAGAAATAAAATAAATATTTCGGCTGCTGTTGTTTTGAATATAATATGTTGTTAATAATATTTTATGTTTTAGTAAAACTATCCATAATTCTTGATAAAAAATCAAGGGATAAAGAGACAATTAAAAAAACCAAACATTTCGTTTAGTAATAACTAATATAAAAAGTAAAATTACTAAATGTAATGGAATATTATATTATTTAATATTATAAAATTCGCTAGAAAAGATCTATTACATTCTCAATAAAAATATAATATAACAATCACTGCAGCTATTCCTTTTACAAACAAAGCGCGCTTAACAAACAACAATTAACGATGAAAGCAATAAAAAAATCCATTCAGAAAAATGTCCCTCAAAAGCATTCGAAAATATTTCGGCTTTAGTCGATTTTGATGTCACTTTTTAAAGAGGCTCGTTATATTAATATTTTTTCTATAATTATTTATTTAACTTATCTGCATTGAATTTCTTTATGTTGTGCATTTGTATGTTAACTTTTATATGTTGCACATTTTTTCATACTAATATTGGGTTTTGGATAATTTAACATTTGTCGAAAAATAAACCGGAAATGAACACATTTTACAAGATAACAAAAGGCGGTGTCGATGTTTGCTGTGTTCTTCAGGTAACTTGAGTCACAATTCAAGAAAAAAAAACTTTTTTTACGGCCTACTAAGTATAGCTTCAATAAATGCACATATATTTTTTAAGATAAATAACAACATTGTTACAAAGCGTTGCAAATTCTCAAAGAATTTACGCATTAATCTTGTTCGTGAGCATTTGCGCGACCGTAAAGGCATCCTGCAGTTGCTAAGACTAATGTGCCAAACAATACGCGATTTTTTTAGGAAACCCTGTTAGGGACCCGTCTGCAAAGATACTGAATGTCAGAAAAAAGGTTGCAAGACTGTCCTGCCAAAAAAGACTGAAAAAGTAATTGCACTTGACGGAACTGAAACAGATATATATGCACTGAGTTTGCAATATTGTACTGTAGAGACTGCGCATATGTAAGCAATGATATGACTGATTCATAAAATTAATTTGTAATTTTATTTGTAGTCTAATTAAATGTGATTTACATGTTCCCTTATTATTAATATTTTAGAAAAAAAGTTTATATTTTTTGTTCAAGTTTTGTGATTTTAAAACAAAGGTTGTTATTTTTGTTAATATTTTGTTCCACTATCATAGAAAAAATATTAAAACGAAAGTTTTACTTTAAGTATTTTTTACTCATACATGACCACTTAAACTATAGTCGTTTTATCCAATTACTGCCATATATTAGTAAATGTCTTGTAATTATTGAAATTATGACGATTTTCTTCACGGGTCTCCTGCACCCAACCCTTTTATCATTGTACATATTTTAACTGTTCTGACGCCGGGTTAATAAAATATTATTGATTAATTTATGATTTAATTCTTTTCTTTGAATATTAGTAAAAAAAATGGAGGAAAGATAAATCAATACCTTTACTAGACCGTTTATGAATATTGAAACTTTTCTAAAATCATCTCAAAAGATAAAAGGTTCAGACCAAACTACTTTACTAATAGAATAAAACCATTTGTCAAATCACCCCTTCGTTTTAAGTCTTGTCATGTATTGGAGTACCAGCCTTGGACATATCAAGCGATTGTTAGTTTGGCGGTCACCTGAAGTGCAATACAAGTTGACTTCATAAGTCAGTGCTTCGCGCCAAACCAAAGGTGTTTCACTGGCCAATTATGGAAAACTTATTTCATCTTTGCGTCGGTCGGCCCCCACTTCAACTTTTAAAACAGCTCAAACGAACAGCTCAAATTTTCGAAAACCCGATGGAAAGGCTTGATCTTGACATCACATCTTCATGCGTTTTCTATCGCATTAATTACTGAAAGTACTCTAAAAAGCTTTTTAAGCTGATTTTTTATATACCGTATATAATACCATATACCATATACCATACCATACCATAACGAACCAAACCATACCGTACCGTACCGTACCGTACCGTACCGTACCGTACCGTACCGTACCGTACCGTACCGTACCGTACCGTACCGTACCGTACCGTACCGTACCGTACCGTACCGTACCGTACCGTACCGTACCGTACCGTACCGTACCGTACCGTACCGTACCGTACCGTACCGTACCGTACCGTACCGTACCGTACCGTACCATACCGTACCATACCATACCATACCATACCATACCATACCACATCATCCCACAGTCGAAGCGTAGCATAAAAAACGCTCGGTGTTGTTAGATAATAGACGGCGACGATCACTTGCCATGATGAGTTTAATAAAATTTTTGAAATAGTATTTTAGTAAATAGAAATTAAAAACGTATCAACTACCCATATCACAGCTAAGTTTGAATTAAGTAAGTAATACTGCTATACTAAATGAACACCGCTGTATGTAGGACATAATATATATGTGTAATCAATCTGAGTGTAATAAAATAACTTAATTGTTATATTCACCTATAGTAATTATATTACTATAAAAAAAAGAATCAGATTTGTTATATTTTGGAACATTTGATAATTTACATTTCTTAACTATTTCAAGCAAAGTTTCAAGACGAATAAACTACGGGACTTGTCATCTGGGAACTGTTTTATTTTTATTATTTAGACTTTTATAATTACCAGTCTTCCTTCATTTTGAAAATAGTTTTTATTTAATTACTATACTTTTATTTACCTATCAATGATAATTTAGTAATTTACGTTGTTATACCAAGTTATGTATATTAATAATAAATAAGTTCTAGGTAGATATGTATCCAAGGAGCAATTACAAATACTTTTGCTTATTTAAATAATTTCCGTCAATCATGTAAAACAAAACCTGTAATCTTAGTGTATTTAAAAGCCCCAATTAATTTAAATCATAATAACTACTATTTTATTCACTTGACTTGTTATTTATGCAATTCAATTGATCTAAATGATCTTTCATATATGCTGATAAAAATAACTTTGTGACTTCGTTTTAGCTGCGCGACTGCGATTATTTATATTTTATGTTTTTGATGGAATATAATATCCGAGATGTATGTTTTACTAAAAATTATATGTAATGTATTCTACATGTCATATGAATGATTATTATATGTGAGTTTTCACGCCGCATGCACTGGCTAACGTCCAAAATATGTTTTAAACTTATTTTATACTATATTCCTCAAAACTTTAAGATAAATAAAAATATGGGATCATTACAGAATATTTATATTTTTTAACTCTTAAATTTTAAATATTGAAAAAAAAAAAATATATTTGAATAAGGTTAGCAAATTAAATTTGTTATCATTTGAAAACACATTTGAAAATCAAAGGACATGTTGAACATTATCAAATGTTTCGAATGTTATTACTATTTTATATATTCTGTAGCATTTCATTTATATTATTATAGAATATGTGTAAGCGGAGGCGTGATCGTAAATTTTAGATCTTACTCATAATTTATTAGATTTATGTTTCTTTTTGTTTCCAATGACCTTTTACTATTGTGTAAGGTTTTTGTGTTATTTTTTTTTATATTATATAAAACCTGTTATGAAATATGTTTATAATTCATTTACTAATAACTATCTATTAATTGAACCATAAAGTACTTTCTACAGCTTCTTCTAAGGTTTTGAAGGCTCAACATAATAAAATCATAAATTAAAGGGAACTATAAAGCCAAAGTAGAAAATATAATCGTACTTTAAAATCAACACTGGTAAACCATGAATCATTTTGATACATATGCAAAATAAAAAACCTGGAAACTTAAAAAAAAATTGAACATTCATTTATTCATATTTATTCATAATAGGACCCAAATAGAACTAAACGATTATGATAAAAACGAAAAGTCAACTTACATAATTTTACACGAGCTTTAAAATAACACTAACATAAATTGCATTGTGTTTTATATATATTTTTTAAAATAACAAAAATAAAAGCATGTTTAGTGTTCATAGCACCAGAAGGGTATACAAAAGTTAAGTAGCAAAGTACATGTACACAACTCATAAATAGTCAAAATAATTTCGCGCTCTTACAAATACGTTAGTAGTTTTTTAATAATAAAATTGGTAGGTTTCTATTAATAACAATTTATTAAAGATTGAATTTTGAAAATATTTTCAATATTAAAAATAACTTACATTCTTTACAACAATTAAAATTTAAATTCTTTATAATAATAGTTGTTTTAATAAATACGACTATTACAAAAGCTTTTTTGATAGATCTTTTGTAACTTTATAGTTATCTACTATTATAGGGATTCTTAAAAATGATATCTTGAAAAGATTTTATTTATTATCAAATTCAAATACAATTTGAAATACAATTTATTACACTAAACACTCAAAGCAGTAACTTAAAATAATGCCCTTTAAATTAACGTCTACGACCGCTTCTCTTCTAATTGTCTTACAAGCCGACTTTGTAGTACAACATTCATTATAGTAAATAATAATATATATTTTTAGGACGTTTTTTTGAGAAAATAATGTCTATCTCAATGATATAACATTGAAATTTAATGTCATTGGAAATTATTTCGTTCTAAAATTAATCTAATAATTAGAGAATAAAATTAAAATAATTAGAGATTAATTATTGGTTTAGAATAGCACTGTAAAATAGTATTCAACGCATTGTTTAAAATAAAACTATTAAACAAACATTTATTTCTATTATAATCGATATGAGATTTATAGAGGTATCAAATAAAATAAATAAACTGTAAATAGATAATTTAACATGTGGCTAAAGTATACAATTTTTTAATTCCACAATATTAGGCGTTTAAGTTTACAGCGCGTTGTGGCGTTTTTGCAACATGTAATTTGCCAGAAAGGTCGTGTGTTATTATAGTGAGTCAGGGCCCTTATTCGTTTTAATTATTGTAGTTTAATCAATAAAGAACTAATTTATGTTAACCTAAACTATTACCATATGTAAACTAAATAAGTAATAGTATATCGAAACCTTTATACAAAATGATATTTAATTATATTGTGACCTCACACTACTTGTAATCGATTCGTTCTCTAACTTATTAAATATAAATATATTAGTGTGATGCTTAGAGAAAAGAAAAGAAAAAAAGCTCCTTCTAAGAAGATGAATTTGTCAATGGCAATTGATAATGGTCTGCGATGATTAATCATACCATAGAAACTTTATATAAATACTGTCTAAATATATGTACCCAAGAGGATATAATATTAGATTTTATCATGAGATATTGATGCTAAAAATATTATTGTTTTTAGAACAGCAGCTTTTAAATTCATTTGGTAATTACTTGATTACAGCCTCCTCCAATAATGGTAACATATCATGTAAACATATATGATTTTTCTTCTACCGAATAAGCAGAAAAAGAAAACACATTTATTTATTATTAATGGCTATAAAAGACAGAAATATGTAAAGAAAAAAAATATTTTATTACACGAGTTGTAATTTATGTAATATATTTTATTAATAAAATTCTAATGAACCCAACAGCTTGTCTCAGACAATTATGTTAGGAAAAATGTTAATGGATTAAATTTTCAAACCTCAGTTCTGAGCCCGGAAAAAAAATAACATAAAAATTAATTAAATAAGTTGTGTCTCGTTTGTGTTTAACTTTTTATGGAAAGACTTCCAAGAAAATAATATTATTTTATAAAAGATGATATGTATATTTTATTTTAATAAATGTTTATTTAATAAAACATTTTTAGTAATAAAACGCTAAGTTAAATAATTCTAAATAAATAAACACATTCTGAAACTCTGACAAATAATATTTACATAAATAAATAACTCAGATATTACTCTAAAAATATTTTTTCCTTTATTATATAATAAAAGTATTATAATCTACGTCTGGTACAAAAAAAAATATAAAAAAAAAATAACTTGGTAAACATGTTCAAATGCATAGATTGTATAACGAGCACGTGATTATATAATAACTTAGATCTATAAAAAGTCAAAGTACAAAAGTATATAAAATGACATTCAACTTTAAAATATATTTTAGTGTTTTAGTGCCTCTCCTAACTGTGTACACTATTTATCACTACCTGATTTCTTAGCTTGAAATTCTTGCTCAATATTTGGGTGAATTTTCTGTACTCATTCAGTAATGTGATTAACAAATATCAACTATTCTCTGTAAAAACAATGCTTGCAGCTAAAACTTTAAAAATAATGCATGCAAATAATAGAAAATCCTAAGCACAACTTAATTAATTATAAAAACAAACGTAAACAAAGTTAGGAGCTAGTTCAATGTGACACAAACAGAACAGAATCGTGCAGCAGAATATTTTGACTTTTACTAGAGTTTGTTTATTACACAAAACGACTATAGACTATTCAAACTAAATTTATGAAATTGTTAAACTTCGTAGATTTCCAGTGGTTTCATTCATATCCTGCTTCATGCAATTATTACAAAATTGATTCTCTTTTCGTTCGTCGACATCACTACGATGCATTTTTGTTGCATGCTATATTGACCGGGAGTACCGATTGCACGAAGGTATTATATGCATTGAATTTTTAAATACCGAGTCACCATGCACGGCACACCAAATTATTCGATATAGCATTTGTAAACACAGGTTATGCCCAAAACACGATATAAAAAATATATAAAAACACCTCACATATAAAAAAATCTTTTCGCATAATAATTTATTTAATACATCTGTTTCAGCCTTAAGGAAACAAATAAAACAGACTTAAAATTAAAATATATTATTTCAGAAGTACATACACTCTTACATACACTCTTGCAAACATTTACACATCAACAGTTCCACAAATTTACACTCACACAGACTAACACCCATTTACATTCACGTCTTTACGAAGTATTGCTTTCAGCCCTGAAACTTGGTAATTTTACCCCTAAAATATTTCTTTTTAATTATCAATAATTTATAAACACTTTTTTAAAAACACTTTTTGTTCATATATTAATATATTAAGTATCATTAAATAGTATACTTCCTATTTTGGTCCTATTTTATGTAATTATTATTTATTGTAAATTTAATAACTATGTATGCACTGTTGGATTACCCAATAAAGTAAATAAGTGAATTATAATGTTCTATTACATGTACCGTGAAATATTCTTTTGTAACTACGATCATTATTTCATTCAATATGTTACCATCTGTTACCGTGAGGTCTTGGTTAAGAATAACACAGCTCACATCTTTCGGAGAAAGCTGTAAGAGCTGGAAAAGGGACAAAAATATAAGTGGATTCCACAACATTCCAAAGTTAACGGCAATTACACCAACAAAAAAGTCAAGGAGAACGACTTTAGGAGAGTGATAACAAAAACTTTTGACAAATAACAGAGCAGTCAATAAAAAGGGAAAATCGTACACCAGATAAATCTGACATCTTTTAATATTGTTAACTGCTAAGATCGCGTTTTCGTAAAATAAAAATTAACTTGTAGACGAAACTATCTAGATAACGAAGTCCCAAACCTTGGAGATGTGACACTACATAACATTGTAAAAAATAATAAAATATTTATTTCTCCTTATAACGTAATTTATGTTTTACAAGTACCACATGCAATCACACGCACTATTACACGCACAATAACCTTTTTATGCCATTTCATTGGGTTCAGTACGAGATGCAGTATGCAGTGGTTCTATTCATATTGCACACCCAGGCACAATGTTAGGGCAATAAACATGGGTATGTTTCGTATGAAGTATACCCATATACACGTTATATGAGCTGGCAATCATCCAAAATTCTTATCGGCGTAAAATTTAATTGGTAAGAAAATGCTTTAAACGACGCAACAATAATAAAGTTAACGTATATATACACAATTCACATTATTAAAGTGGCATATTGTATTGTATGGTGGGTTTGTGTAAAATATTATAACTACTCGTATGTGGCCTCCGTAGCTCCGTAGCTCCGTAGCTCCGTAGCTCCGTAGCTCCATGGCTCGTGTAGCTGTGCTTCAATTTGAAAGACTATATTCAAATTTGAAATAGCATGCCTAGGAGTACATTTTATATTATTAAATAATTTATTACAAGTTACATTTCATAATGTCTTTGTCTAAGTACATAAAGATTATCAGTGCACTATCCATAGATAAAAAAAAATTAACAATTAAAATAAATTTGTTCCTAAAGAACCAGTATTAAAAAATACTTTTAACTTTTTTCTACATTCCGGTGATGAAATATTTTGAGGTTTAACTTTTTTATTGTATTTATAATAAACCCTTGTTAAGTGATCTAAAGTACATATCTATTTTCAACTACTTTTTTACAGTATATAATTTGTTATGTAGTACTAAGGTACTATTTTTCCAATGCTGTAATTAAGTTAACATTACGGCCTAAAATGATTATTAACAACCCACGGTCTTGTCCCCTTAAATACACTTCTAAAGTGTTTCGCACTTGGTTGCTATCTCATTTAGCCGAATTTCAACGTATTCCGAAGTAATAATACTTTGATTAAAATATTTTTAATACGGAATGTAGACCTTGTTACTGTTAAGATTAAGTGTAATTTTAAATTACGGTCTCTCAGTTGTTCTCTGTTTTGTATATTGCGTTTTTATTATTACATAAATTACATGTTTAATTGATATATTGTTCTTAATGATGTAATCATTTGCTCAGTCATTACGCCAAAATCTTATTTGTTTAATATAAATAGTTATGTATATTAATAATTAAATAGATTAATAGTCGAAGGTACTTGTGTAATGTGTGTAAAGTTGTGAATCTTTCTTTTATATTTTATAATATGAAAAGTTTATCTTCTATATTATAATGCAAGAAATATTATAAAAAGTACCTTTGATGAGGTTGAATAATTTTGAATATCAAAACTATTTTAAGATAATTGCAGCTAATTTACAATTGTAGAAAATTAATAAACTTACAGTATCTTGGATCAAATAATTACTATTATGTATATTCTGTATTAGATACATAACATTACAGTTGCAAAAGATTAATTTATAATGAACGCTATTAAGCTAATATTATTCTATTAATAGCGTTTTAGTTTTCCTATTTGGCTCAGATAAGGACATTTCAGATAATGATGATACAACTTTCATAAGGATCCTAATTTAGGAATTAGACACTATGTCCACTAAGGGAATATTGTTTGACTTTTATAAATGATATTAAGTAATCAACTTAACAATGACTATTGAAGTTTAAATACATAAGTAAATAAATTTATATTAAGAGTTTATATAGAGTATACTGTATATATAGAGTTTATTTGAATATGGGCCAACATACAAATTTGTAGCAATCGACGCCGACGTGTTACGACACCGACGCTAGAAATACACCTTATCAATTTTGCAGGTAAAACAACTGCAAAATAACTCTCATACTTTCTAAAACAAATATATTTATTTATAGAAAATTTGCTATCACAATAAATTTATAAGGATGTAGATATGTGAATTTCCTTATCATTTCATCTTAAAATATCAGGTGTATATATTTGTTAAACTTGTTTAATTACAATATTGAATATGGTGGGAAATCTAAGGTTTATTATATAATATATAAATACTTAGTAGGTATTGGTACAACCATTTATTTAACATTCAATTATTCTTTGCACAAATGCTATGCAAAATACTTAGATGTTTTATAATATTTAGGATTTAAATTATTAAAAAACACTGCCTACAAAGTAATCAGGTGGAGCGTTTTTATTATATTTATAAAAACAGGTTTAATTGAAATAGAGCTCTAATTACTGCAGCTGTTTCTCGCAGCGCGTTAGCTCCGCAAGTGCCAGTACATTACAAACCATTGCGGCGGATAACCTTCCTCTTAATATTAGTTTGTAAATAGTATTTGGCTGAATTCCCAACAACTCCAACTAGATTATTAATTTATTTAGATCACGTATTATCATTATTATATAATAGTTTTAATTAAAAATTTTAATGCTGTCCATTATTTAAATAAAAACTTTTTATAACCGGTTCTTGTTCAACGAATGCTAAAAACAAAATAGTATAATTGATATTATGACACACATTGTTTGAAATTACTATATATGGCACTTAGCTATGGTGTTTATATAATCGACTAAAACCTAAAATTTGTATTAAATCCTGTATCAGTAGAAGTAGCCATATCTTCTAAACTAGAAAGCTATGTATAGTTAACTAAACTAATATATCAATGTTTAGTGAAATAGTGTTTAAATATTTATCAGTCTTGGTGCTTCCAACTTGATGTCAGGGTAAACACATCGGACACATGCACATGTTTAAAAAAATAGGCATGGGGTAAAAGCAGCTTTAAAGCTTAATTAAATAGAAGCTTTGAATTGTGAACAAAGCGCTTATAGTATGAGAGCCGCTTCAGACCTTCGAGCCGTTTTAATTGAATAATCGAATGTAACCGCTGTGCACAAAGCTAAAATTAAAAGACTTTTTATATTTTTGTAGTTTTGAGAGTATACGCATAGTTAATAAATAAATAAAATTAACAAATAGAATAAAAATATTTTGTAACTTACGTCAGCCGTTCGAGAAAAATAAAATAGAAATTTGTTTAAGAAACTGTACAGATATTTATTTTAAAGTTTAATCATATTTTGTCTTACAATGCAAGGTAAGTGAAATTATATGTGTAATATAATGAGTATATATATATATATATAATAAATGTAATAACTATATAGTAAGCTTTTGAAAAAGAAAAATAATCATTGCCTAATCTGTAAATCTAATAAAAACCTTTTGTATTTTAATTTACCAAAATAAAAGTATAAAAAACCATTTATTGTTTTTTATTTTATTGTTAGCTAATGAGCTGTATTATTAGGGGCAATTTGAAGCATTTCCTTATTAAAACAAATGCCGAAAATTTGAAGATATATCTATATGAGATTAATAATATGAGTTATATAATTTAACCTAAACGATATTTTTTTTCAAAGTTAGTGGAAAATTTCGATATTGTTTAATTACGTTTGGCTTCCTTATAAAATATTGTTTATATAAGACCATCCTTTTTTAGTATATGAGCTATGTATTGTATTCTTACTCATAATTATCTCTTTGATGAACCCACAAGGAAACTAAAATACTAAAAACCACAACCATACCATAAAAACCTTATGTTTGCGAGACATTTTTTTTAATGTTTTTTTTTATACTTTGGTTTTAAGAAACAAACTAGTTTCAAGCAGTGATATTTGGAAGTGATGTCAATGTAGTCAATAATAGAATTTTTGGTTGTGTTTGAGTTGTTCTAGATATTCAAGTAATATTTTTTATTTAACGCAACTATGTGCAAAATAATAGTATTTTCAGACTCAAAAAAAAAATACATATAAAATCAAATGTTTTTTTTCTCAATCCAAGGAAAGCACCGAAGACTAACGTTATATTAAGTTCTATAAATATCTGTATATTTAAAAGGTAAAAAATCAGAACATTCATATAATGATAGACTAATGGATATAGATATATACTATACTATACATTGTCTTGTCATAAATATTGTAACAAAGAAAAAAAATGGTTTTTTAATGATTTCAACAATTATTGAAATTTTGTGTTATCGTAAAAAAACTAAAAAAATATTTTGTATGTAATAATGTAAAACTATAATATAATAAAGTTAAAATTATTATAACTTAAAATAATAAACTTATTATAAAGTTAAAACATTTTGTTTAGATGAACGTAAATAATCTTCGGCTACAAAGATCTTGTTTTCTTGAATAGCTTACCAGGAATCGTGTAAAATCCTTTGTGTAACAACTGCCAGGGATGACATTTTTGGTAATATCGCTATCGATAAAATTAAAGTTTACCTTTATTCTACAAAGTTCTTTATATGTTTTTGAATAAGGTACTAAAATGGTTATGTATATAAAGTTTCATAAACTATTTATATTTTATTGGTCCTGATTTAAGATAAACATTAGTGAAGTGGAATTTTTTTAAGTGGAAAAATTGTACAAAAATTAGTAAAAGACATACATTTAAGGCGTAATAAAAATATTTATATCGGAGTTAAGTATTTTATTGAAGTTTAAATGGTTTTTAATATTGTTTATTTAGTTGTCAATGGTGTAGTTAGCCTAGGTTATATTTACCAAACAATAAGATTCTCTCACCCAATTTTAACATCCCTATAAGTTCCCGGACGAGTAATTCGAATACTCACTTCGACAAGACATTTTCACTTTGTCGGATAAGATGGCACTGAAGCAATCTCTCGCACCGGTGAGGTTCCGACGTTTTAACGTTTATTACAATTGTTAAAGTGGTTTTGGATTTACAAGATATTTAATTTGTTAACTTTTAATGACTATAACAGCAAAATTATATAATTATAACTTAGTTAATGCAACAATAATTCAAACCCACAACCTCTGGGAAACCATCAGGTTGGTCAAAAAATTGAGGTACCGTATCACTCGTACCATAGTTTTAAATTACATTATAATATCTTAAAAAACTTGGTCTTTTTGTTGTACTTTTTCATCAAAAAGTATATATAAAAGGGAATAGGATTGGTAATGGCACCCTGGGATTTACACAGCTGCAGGCATGACATTGCCCGATGGGTGGTAACTTTGCCGGCGACCCGATGTTACCGTCTACCACCAATTAAATGTTATGGTCTACTAATAGTAATTTCAATTACAAACAAACAAAAAGTTACATACAAACATCAGGAAAGAGTTATAAGCGTAAGAAACTTTCATCACATAAGAGAGTTGTACACATAAGAGGATAAAAAATTAATTAATATTGTTGAATGACTAGAAAATCAAAAAATAATAATTATATATATAATTATTGTTTTATATATTGTTTGTTTTAGAATATAATTATATATATAATTATAATTATTGCTTTTTGATTTCACATATAAAATAAAGTACATTAATTGCTACATTATTATATTTGGTGAAAAATCAAAAAGAAATGAATAATATTGTTATTATTAAAAGAGACAACCTTAAGCTGATTTTACAAATATATTGTTGAAATACTTTTATTATTTTAATATTGGTCGTTCCAAAAATAATAATATTTCTAAAATTGTATTTTGTCATGTTATTACAAACATGTCTAGAAATCTCTAGTGTTCTGAAAGATAATATTGTACTAGATACTGTACGTCATAACAAAATACAATATGTGTTTTGTACAAGAACACTCTCTAGAATGATTTGTTGACAATTTTTTACATTATTTATTGTTGAAATAAAAACAAATAGGGTAGGTTTGACAAATAACTTTAATATTAAATTTTAAAATTATATTGTATAACAATAAAACCCAATAAGTGTTATATATATATATATATATATATATATATATATACATATAATGCTTATTGGGTTGGTATATTATTAAAAAAAAACATCATAATAATAAAATGATAATAAAATTATCATACGTATATCAGAGTCAGAAGTCAGAACAGAAAACTGTCCAGTTCAAGGAAATGTGTTTGATATCACATGATATATACATGTCTTTACTTTCGATAAGTTGGTTTTGATATTTATTGGCATATTTACAAAGATAACAGAACAGAAAGGCAAACAAACAAATATTATGCGATACAAACCTCTCCTTACGGTTCGTTCTGCAAGAGTTCATCGATTCTCAATAAATCAACATCAATCGGATGCAGACTTGTTTATCAAATATCTACCATCATCTCATTAATGTATTTATATTTATAACATTATAAATATCTCTCAAATACAAACTTTGATTTGAGATAGGCATATTTATTTTAAAAGATTCAACTCATTTCATCCCCTTTTCAATGTAAATTGATAAGATTCTTGAAAGAAACTTTGAGAAGGGAATTTACCGATTCACCTTTTATATACATTACTTACCTTTAAATTAGATGCCAAAATGTAAGCAAATAAAATTCTGTGGACTTATTATTTTTTTTAGGGTTATTTCTAATCAACCCTAAAAAATAAGTGTGCACATACACACTCATAAACTATTATATTCTAATTTGATGTAATTTATTCCACGTGGAATTATTTTTTATGTTATTCGGGGTTTTATATAATTCAAATCACAATTGCGGAATTAAGAGGATGTAGGTTCCACAAAACTTACTCCCTAGCAGGCTGCGGTCTAGAGGTGTTGATATATCTCATAAAGTTCCTTTGATGAAGTATGAACTGCGGTATCATCACGCTTGTATAGGTGTTACTTAAATAATGTGTGTATGAGTTTTTTCTATGGCTGGAAATGTTCTAAAGCCGTTGCTAAATGCAAAAGTTCGCATTCAGTTTTAAAAATGATTATTACAGTGCAAAACTAATATCATCACGTGGCTAACAAATATAAATATTAATTATCAAATTTTGATTGCAATTATAGCAATATTTGTCTTTCTTAAAAAGGATAATAATCGATAATTTGATTATTAACGTCCATAATGGACGTTTATATCGTGTTTCATCTGCTATAGTATCAATAAGTATCAACCTTCACCAATTAACTTATTACATTTTCCAATGAGACACAAATGATCGTATCATATTTAGTTTAAAATGTAAAGAACATCTTTGATCTCACCTCAAAATTCTTATTACAAAAAAAAAGTCATACTGTTGGTAATGTTTGTGGTAAATAACTTTTCGAGTAGGGGGTAGTTTTGACAATGAAAACCCATATGAATAACAACTTTGATTACAAATTTAATAGTAAATGTATATAAACATTAGTTGATATTTTTATTTATTTTTTAACTTTTTTCTATACAAATGAAAATGAAAGTCTAACAATACCAAAGTGAATTTATAAGCTTGAGTTTGTAAAAAAGCTTAAAGCTTATGAGTTGTGTACATGTACTTTGCTACTTAACTTTTGTATACCCTTCTGGTGCTATGAACACTAAACATGCTTTTATTTTTGTTATTTTAAAAAATATATATAAAACACAATGCAATTTATGTTAGTGTTATTTTAAAGCTCGTGTAAAATTATGTAAGTTGACTTTTCGTTTTTATCATAATCGTTTAGTTCTATTTGGGTCCTATTATGAATAAATATGAATAAATGAATGTTCAATTTTTTTTTAAGTTTCCAGGTTTTTTATTTTGCATATGTATCAAAATGATTCATGGTTTACCAGTGTTGATTTTAAAGTACGATTATATTTTCTACTTTGGCTTTATAGTTCCCTTTAATTTATGATTTTATTATGTTGAGCCTTCAAAACCTTAGAAGAAGCTGTAGAAAGTACTTTATGGTTCAATTAATAGATAGTTATTAGTAAATGAATTATAAACATATTTCATAACAGGTTTTATATAATATAAAAAAAAATAACACAAAAACCTTACACAATAGTAAAAGGTCATTGGAAACAAAAAGAAACATAAATCTAATAAATTATGAGTAAGATCTAAAATTTACGATCACGCCTCCGCTTACACATATTCTATAATAATATAAATGAAATGCTACAGAATATATAAAATAGTAATAACATTCGAAACATTTGATAATGTTCAACATGTCCTTTGATTTTCAAATGTGTTTTCAAATGATAACAAATTTAATTTGCTAACCTTATTCAAATATATTTTTTTTTTTTCAATATTTAAAATTTAAGAGTTAAAAAATATAAATATTCTGTAATGATCCCATATTTTTATTTATCTTAAAGTTTTGAGGAATATAGTATAAAATAAGTTTAAAACATATTTTGGACGTTAGCCAGTGCATGCGGCGTGAAAACTCACATATAATAATCATTCATATGACATGTAGAATACATTACATATAATTTTTAGTAAAACATACATCTCGGATATTATATTCCATCAAAAACATAAAATATAATAATAATAGAAAGGTTGACTAATTAAATTTCGTAACTCACCGATTTCCTTGCTCAGTTGGCTTATCTTAGAGCGTCGACTCTTTTTATTCTTTTGACGGTGACGACGACGTATTTCCGGGTTTCGGAATTTGAGGAGGAAGAGCTACTCAAAATAGAACTATTAGACGAGTTACTGGAGCTACAGCTACGGGAGCGTTTTCGTGAGCGCACACCACTTGGCCCACCACCGCCTCTCCAATATGAGATATATTTTTCTCACTCATACTGTAAATATACATAACAAAAATATGATTAAAAAACCATTAGTAATAAGACACTAAATTGCTTATAAAATTCCCCGTTTTCGAATCGAAAACGAAAATTGAAAACTTAATAGAATACCAAATAAAATGTTTCAATATTTATGACAAGATATTCAATATTTCGTTCAATATTTATGACAAGAATCTTTAAAACCCAAAATTTTTATTACGTGGGTAGTTGTAAAATGTGCACAAATTAGTATCATAGTCAATTAATATGAGGTTAAATAACATGAAAAGTATCATAGTTAATTAATATGAGGTTAATGAATATGAAATTAATACGAGGGTACTTACGTAATTTTCATAATAGAACAACCTCAATAGAGTAAGGTTAAAAACCACAAACACTTTTTTCACACTTTTTATTTAAGTACAATTCACTTTTTAAATTCAGTTTATAATTACACAGTAACATAAACGGTGCAGACTGCACGTTAATATGCTACGGGAATCGAAACGCCAATGGGTAAAACAACGCTATACCCGATATTTTATAGGAACGAGTAGCGCCACTGTTGAGACAACGGAAACATCAAATTGAAGTCAAAAACAATCAAATTGAAGTCAAAAACAATCAAATTGAGTCAAAAAACAACTAGAAACGAAGAAGCCTACGGGAAACGGAAGTGCCTATATCATATATAAGCTTCGAATTACGGTCAAGTAGTTTAATCACACGTTTCAGAAATATCTAATTCCGAGTTTGATGTGTCACCGACATTTATAAAAAAACTAAAATCAATGTCAAAATATCTCATGTATTCTTCTTCTTTTTTTCGACGTGCTGACAGGTATTGAACCAGACATCTTGATTTTCTCGACATTTTAAAAATATAAAGTAGAGCATATTTCGTGACGAGTCTGAATTTTCGTAAAAATTGGTGGGGCGCGTCTTCGTGAATTGAACTATCTATACTGCTTTTGTAAATTTAACTATCAAAACTAATGGAACTGGTTTCATTAGTCATACTTAACAGTCAATATAACAGTTAAACAGAATACAAAAAAAACAATACACACAAACATAAACAAAAGCAACTAACGTGCAGTGGTCATAAATAATAAAGAAACTAAATACATGGAATTTGCACTCCCTAATGTATTGCCATTTAAAAATGAAGCGTTAGAACTGGCTGACTTAACAATTGTCTTAGGTATAACTTTAAATAAAAAGATCCATTGGAGCCCCCATCTCTCAACACTCGTAGGTAAACTCAGCTCGGCAATTAAAAACCTCTGCAAATTAAGACAATTTACAGACGTAAATACTACTCGACCCGTTTATTTTAGTTATTTTCATAGTATTTTGTCTTACGGTTTTGTTATAACAGGGCAGTGCTGCCGAAATTAATTCTATATAGGTCAAAGTTTTTTTTTTCAAAAATGTTATAAATTCAAAATATATCGATCTCTTTAAAGATGTCTGGGAATTAACGATTAAAGGCATTAGTGGTTGTAATTCCCTACCTAAATGTTTCTAATACAAAAGTTCGTCAAAAGTTTTTAAAACACAAAATGATTTCAACTCACTTTTTACGAGTATTGAAATGTCAATCATGACTTCAATAATATATTTCAATCGAGTGTATTTTGGATTTATATAGAACAAAAACAAATTTACGTTTAGGTTTTATTTTTTTATACAGTAACTAAAAATACAAGTATTCTTTTGTCATATTAATGTCCTAATATTTCAGTTGAAGCAATTGAACGTTTAAAAAAATTGTACCTGTAAATTCAGATAAGGTTAGTAAATTACGTAATTATTTACTTTTTTTAAATTAGTTTTATTAAGATAGTGCTCGTGTTGAAATAGACTATTCTTGTCACGTGTAAAAAAACTTTTTTTTAACAAAGTAACGTTTTTTCCAGTGGTCCTGAATAGAATTGATATTTTTTTAATTTTATAGTCGCTGGTCTAGAGAGAATATTAACTTCAAATATATAAATAAATATGTGTATTAAATACATAAATAATTGAGTAATAATCCTGTACCATGCAGACAAAAGACAATAAAATAAATAGACTGAGAGACTTAAAGAAATTACAAAGATTGTTTATTCTATGATGACTTTTGCGATGAACAATTTTTGATTTTCATTGTTATGTAATAATATGTGAAACACGGGAACCACTATTGTGACATGTTTTTGCACAAAGTAATATTACCCTGCGGCACATGATAATAAAAGGGTTACTATAAAGTAAATATTATATAGTAATATATATTGATATTATTTTGTATTGGTTTTTGCTGTGCTTGTTTTGTTTTACTTTATTTTGGTTATATAATAAAATAAACCTAACAGACTATCAGTACCTTTGCTTTGTTACCTTTATGAAAATTTCCTTATTAATGTATTAATATGCTTTTGTTTATGTTTGTGTGTATTGTTTTTTTTGTATTCTGTTTAACTGTTATATTGACTGTTAAGTATGACTAATGAAACCAGTTCCATTAGTTTTGATAGTTAAATTTACAAAAGCAGTATAGATAGTTCAATTCACGAAGACGCGCCCCACCAATTTTTACGAAAATTCAGACTCGTCACGAAATATGCTCTACTTTATATTTTTAAAATGTCGAGAAAATCAAGATGTCTGGTTCAATACCTGTCAGCACGTCGAAAAAAAGAAGAAGAATACATGAGATATTTTGACATTGATTTTAGTTTTTTTATAAATGTCGGTGACACATCAAACTCGGAATTAGATATTTCTGAAACGTGTGATTAAACTACTTGACCGTAATTCGAAGCTTATATATGATATAGGCACTTCCGTTTCCCGTAGGCTTCTTCGTTTCTAGTTGTTTTTTGACTCAATTTGATTGTTTTTGACTTCAATTTGATTGTTTTTGACTTCAATTTGATGTTTCCGTTGTCTCAACAGTGGCGCTACTCGTTCCTATAAAATATCGGGTATAGCGTTGTTTTACCCATTGGCGTTTCGATTCCCGTAGCATATTAACGTGCAGTCTGCACCGTTTATGTTACTGTGTAATTATAAACTGAATTTAAAAAGTGAATTGTACTTAAATAAAAAGTGTGAAAAAAGTGTTTGTGGTTTTTAACCTTACTCTATTGAGGTTGTTCTATTATGAAAATTACGTAAGTACCCTCGTATTAATTTCATATTCATTAACCTCATATTAATTAACTATGATACTTTTCATGTTATTTAACCTCATATTAATTGACTATGATACTAATTTGTGCACATTTTACAACTACCCACGTAATAAAAATTTTGGGTTTTAAAGATTCTTGTCATAAATATTGAACGAAATATTGAATATCTTGTCATAAATATTGAAACATTTTATTTGGTATTCTATTAAGTTTTCAATTTTCGTTTTCGATTCGAAAACGGGGAATTTTATAAGCAATTTAGTGTCTTATTACTAATGGTTTTTTAATCATATTTTTGTTATGTATATTTACAGTATGAGTGAGAAAAATATATCTCATATTGGAGAGGCGGTGGTGGGCCAAGTGGTGTGCGCTCACGAAAACGCTCCCGTAGCTGTAGCTCCAGTAACTCGTCTAATAGTTCTATTTTGAGTAGCTCTTCCTCCTCAAATTCCGAAACCCGGAAATACGTCGTCGTCACCGTCAAAAGAATAAAAAGAGTCGACGCTCTAAGATAAGCCAACTGAGCAAGGAAATCGGTGAGTTACGAAATTTAATTAGTCAACCTTTCTATAACAATAATATGGCTCCAGACGATGTTTCAATTTGTTCGGGGGTTAGTGGGGAACTTTATCAGGATATAGACATCAATGAGCAAAATTCTGTTCTTCCTGGCGCAGATTTTATCTTTGATATAAGTACTAAGTTAAAAGAACCCTCTGTACCTAAAACCCCTAGCAACTTTAGGAATATGTTAGAACATGTACATAATTTTGGCACCTCCGATTGGTCTTAAGTGAGGTATGCTGATGCCCAACAAGCTTATAATCATTTCCCTGGATTTGTAGATCTTGAAGCGAATAATGAAATTAAATCTTACGATTCTTTTACACATTTGGCTAAAGCTGATAAAGCATATGCTGCCTTTAACCTTCTGTATTCTTAAACAAAAAGAATCCTTGCAAGGTAATATTCGAAGTTTGATTTCTTGGGCTAAAAATGAAACGAGTTGTTTAAGTACATTAGAGGCCCAATTAGAAGAATTTTTTCAAAACGGGGAATTTCATAAAGTTCAACCGATCTTTTGCAATTAGTTTGTGGTCACAGATCGGAAATCATAGAAGTTAGGAGGGATGCAATCCTTAAATATGTTAAAGACCCTGTTATTAGGCTTACTCTTAAAAAGATCCCACCTTCAACTACACACATTTTCGAGGCCGATACTTTTTCTTTAACTTTAGAAAAATTTGGTGGTTTCAGAAAAGTTTTCTGGCCTTTTAAACCTGATCCTATTCATAAAGCTTATAACCAACCATCGAGAGGTTCTGTCATAAAGAAGAAATATTCGGTATCCTCGAGGGATGCTCATACTAGTAACTATAATCATGTTCCATCTGGATCCATAAATAATGCTGTACCATACTCGAGGAATATGTACCTTGCAAACAAAAATAGTTACTTTAATAACAAAGGCTATAATCATGGAAAGGAGTCCTTTCCAAATAGAGGCTCGAGGCCCCGTGGTGCACAAAGAGGTAGTAGGGGGCGAGGTCTCTCTTCCCATGCAGGTCAGTTTAACAACAGACGTCTTAACCAATGACTCGAGGTCATTTCGAGCCGGTCAATTGGCAGATTTTTGCCAAAAGTGGGAGACAATAGGGGCGCCTGCAATAATTTTAAAATTAATAAAAGGCTATCGAATACCTTTCTTTCAGAAACCCCCTCTTTCTATTCCAAATTTAAAAGGTCTGCATTCAACTCCAGTATCCAAGGAAATGACGGAATTAATACAAAAGATGAAAACTCAAGGGATTCTAGAAACTGCATCTTTGACCCCCAGTTTCATCTCGAGCGTCTTTCTAGTGCCCAAAAGCGACGCATCCTTCCGTCCAATTTTCAACTTGAAGGCATTGAACAAATTTATAAAACCCGAAAAATTTCACCTTATAAATATGAACAAAGTTTCGAATTTCCTACAACCAAGGGATTGGATGTGCAAAATAGACTTAAACCAGGCCTATTTTCACTTGAAAATATCCAGTGTGCACCGGCGATATCTTCGTCTAATCTACAAAAACGAACTCTTACAAATGACCTGCCTACCTTTTGGTTTAAGCACAGTCCCAAAGACTTTTTCCATTCTAACAAATTGGGTTGCCGAGACATTACGTCACAGAGGTATAAGAGTCTTAGTGTACTTGGACGATTTTTTGATAACACATCAAAGTGCCTCGGTTCTTCAGAAACAGGTGCAAACCTCTTTAGATATTCTTCAGTACCTCAAATGGTGCGTCAACCTCGAAAAGTCGATAACAGTACCTCAAAAAAGTTTAGAATATCTGGGTGTTTTGTGAAAAACCTGGGACAACCGAAAGTCGTTACCAGAGGACAAAATGTTGAAACTTTCGAAACAGGTCTCTCAAATTTTAAATCGGAGGCAAGCAGTGCTAAACGAAATTCAGAGTCTCGTAGGACTGTTAAATTTCGCCAGCTTCATCGTTCCTCGAGGACGGTTAAACCTTCGTCAGCTTCAAAATTTTATGAACGGTATGTTAAATTACCCCAAGAAAAGATTTGTTCTCCCTAAGAGAGTTCAAATCGAGCTAAAATGGTGTATTCAGCACTATCGCCTAACATCAATCCTGCATCTACCGTCCCCGGTACATTTCCTCGTTACCGACGCATCAGACAAAGCTTGGGGTGCTCAATTAAACAACATTCCATTAATGGGTTATTGGTCTCTAGAAGAACAAAATCTTCATTGCAATCAAAAGGAGATGCTAGCCATTTTACACGCTGTACAGAATCATGTAAACCAGTTAAGACGCAGCTGCATACTGATACAGTGCGACAACAAAACTGTCGTATCTTATCTTCGAAAAGAAGGGGGCACAAAATCCAAACGATTGTTGGAAATAACTCGGCGGCTGCTGAGGTTACTAGACCAGAATCAGATTTTGTTCACTATTCACTACATTCCGGGCAGGTACAACAATCAGGCCGACCACTTGTCCAGGTATCGATGTCCACCAGAATGGCATCTGTTACCGAAATGTCTCCAGGGTATATGCAGGAAATGGGGGACTCCAGTCATCGACCTTTTCGTCTCTCGAAGAGCTCACGTGGTATACAATTATGCCAGTCTGGACTTGAAAGACACCAAGGCTCTATTTCACGATGCCTTCAGCATACCATGGAATTACCCACTAGCGTGGATATTTCCCCCACCCTTCCTAATACCAAAGGTACTTGCACATCTGAACCAGTCCACAGGTGTGTATCTGATGGTAGTGCCCCGTTGGCAGAAGGTGTTTTGGCGGGTAGATCTCCAAGCGAGGGCCCTCGAAGCACCCTTTGTATTAAAGAATCTAAAATCGAACCTGATAGACATTTCAACAGGGTTCCCTCCCCCAAATGTGGAACATCTGACCTTGGAAGTTTGGCAATGTGGGGGTAGTCAAAGGAGGTTCAAGCCTGGAATGCTGGCCAATTGTCTTTATTAAAAAAGTCTTGGCGACAATCTACTTTAAAAACCTACAAAGTAGCATGGGAAAGATGGTTATCTTGGGCGAAAAATATATAATATAAATTCTAACAGTCCTACAGGCTCTCAACTTGCACAATTTTTAGCAGACTTGCATCTGATACAAGGTTTATCTTACAATACTATCCTGTTACATAAATCTGTTGTTGCCACGCTTTGCAAGGCAGATATGTCGTGCCAGTTAAATTCCCATGTCTTAGTTAAACATATTTTAGAATCCATATCATTAAATAATCCCAAATCTTTAAAACCCCCTATTTGGGATATAGAGGATTTAGAAAAATTCTTATCTACATATACAATAGATAAAAGTAATTTTTACCAGACGGCCAGACACACGGCTATTCTTTTACTCTTATGTTCGGGCCGCCGTATCCATGATTTGACTCTACTCAAAGTTGATCCTGAGCACTGTATTATATCTCAAAACAGTATAACCTTATGGCCAGAGTTTGGATCTAAAACAGATAATGATATCCATAGACAATCTGGATGGAAATTATTAGCCAATAAGGAGAAAGTTCAACTTGATCCAGTGTTTTGGACCAAAACTTTAATGTCATTATTAGAACGTAGAAGAGCAGAGGCAGGAACTTTTAAATTGTTTACAACAATAAAAGGGCCAGCAAAACCAGCTTCACGAGCTGTTGTGGCAGGATGGATTAGACATTTATTTAAAGAAGCGAATATAGGATTTTCACCGGGAAGTATTCGATCAGCGGTTGCTTCCAAGAATTGGCTTAAATACTCGCCAGATGAAATTCTTGCTCGAGGAAATTGGCGCTCCATTAATACGTTCGAGAAGTTTTATAAGCGCCAAATAAAATCTAAAGATGATTTAACTAATATAACAAAATTTTTTGATCCTATACGATAACTATAGGTATTTATATTTATTGGTTTTGATTTAATATTTGTATAATTAGTGTAATATTTAATCTGTATCCTTGTTTTGAATTAAATTTTGTTATTAATTACAATAATTGATTTTCATATTTTAACCGATTTCATTTATAGTTTACATTCTTTGTATAAAGAAATTAATTAATTATAATTATTAAACATTTAATAATATCACATTGGCGTTTTTTTTTTACATTTTTCCATTGTCTCACCAGGCGAAAACAGACACCTCTCATAAATAAGCTTCGAATTACGGTCAAGTAGTTTAATAGCAGCGTTTTCCCTGAAAGAAAACGCATATTAAAATACTTACCTAATTCGAAGCTTACTTTATAAATTTGCCTGGCTAAATCGAAACCAATGGGTAAAACAACGCTATACCCGATATTTTATAGGAACGAGTAGCGCCACTGTTGAGACAACGGAAACATCAAATTGAAGTCAAAAACAATCAAATTGAAGTCAAAAACAATCAAATTGAAGTCAAAAACAATCAAGTTTAGTCAAAAAACAACTAGAAACGAAGAAGCCTACGGGAAACGGAAGTGCCTATCTCATATATAAGCTTCGAATTAGGTAAGTATTTTAATATGCGTTTTCTTTCAGGGAAAACGCTGCTATTAACGATTTTCTTTTTTCAATATAGATAAATAAAACTTTTTACCTATTTCATTTATATTTATAGTTACACCCATTATAAAAATGATAATACTATCGTATATTAACTAACAATCACTTAAAATATCCACACCTAAAAATAAAAAAAAACACTAGCCCTTTCCTTTCAGAAAAAGTAAAAAATATAAAATTTAAGAAGAGCATCTTTCAAAGTGACCATGACGCTCTCTCCTGATTAGTCTATTCATTGTAGTGTGCGTGTGCACTCATAGGTAATTAGTGTGTACCGATAACTCTCAACATTGACAAAACATATCACACATATACTATAAACGGTTAAGGAGGAATAGTGGGGCGCGTCTTCGTGAATTGCACGAACTATACTTAGTAGGTAGAATTATTACAAAAAGCACATCCTTTAAATTAGTATTATTCCAAAACAAAGTGTCTATTAGTAATGTTGTAAATTGTTTTTTTTTTGTATATCTATATTGTTAGCCCTGTTGGCTATTACAGCGTCACTGGGGGAGCGGGTGGGTCGGGAGACCCCCCCTTAAAAAAGGGGGGGCCAGACGGGCACACATGGGGAACGACGTCCCGTCCCGAGGGCGTCTCAGATTGAGACACGGACATTGTAAATTGAACTATTCATTATCAATATGTCGATTGATCAATTGATTAACAAGAATGAGACATTTTAACTATTAAAAGTGTATCACTATCGAAATCTCAAAACACCTAAATAAAAAAAAATAAGTAGTGTATTTACTTATTTTTATCATGTTTATGTCATCAATATTGTGTTATTAAATGCATTTGAAATCATAGCAATAAAAAAAGCAGTTTTTATGATTTTGTGAAAGTACTCAAATAGAGGATTGTTAATGCACAGACTATTTAGAATACCATTTTATTATTTCTGATTCCAAATGCTGCTAGGGAGGGTAAGTACATTACTGCCATTCTAGCTGACAAGCGTGGAATGGCAGTAATGTAGTCTTCATCAACAGCAAGATCCTTGTTTTATTGCTGTGTTTTCTTCATTGCTTTGTTGTAATGCAAAACAGTCATAATTCATTTTAACATTAACATTTTCTATTAGAATACTAAAAAAATATTAAAAAATTCTTCTAATTTGAAGAAAAACTTTTAACGTAGAAATCATATTTTGCTTCGTAACAGATATTTTTGTAAGCTAATGGCGTGTATTCACAAAACTAAGCAGTAAGTAAACTAATATCAGACTGGAAATGAAATTAGTTTGCCAAACTGAGTACTTAACTTTTATTATTTATTTCATGTGATAACTTTAGTCCTTACACAGCGAGTTTATTTGTGTTTTTTAATTTAGTTTTGGATGTAAAATTAACTTCTTTCACAGAAAAATATGTAGGCAGTGCAATTTAATAATTCTTTACCTCGAGTAAAATGGATGTGGTTACTAGACCTTATATATGTTTGTATACCATAATCTAAATAATAGCGCTCATATAATTGCAACCATCATTTTTCTCCAAAATTTCATGGCTAAATAATTATTCGGGGTCTCTCAAAGCTTTTTTTTATTAAACATACTATTTATTACATACTTTACGCTTCATATTACATATAACTAAAAACATATTTTTTTTATAATACTAGTTTTTATACTTTTATTTTTTTTGTAATACTTTACTAGTAGCTTCTCAGTTCACTATTACGAGTGTACTATTTTAAGTCACAAGTTTTCTCAATCAATTGAATGAATGTGACATACTTTTTTAATTAATTCATCCCAAATAGTAGTCCATACTAATAACATGAATTCGTATGTTTGTTTGAACACGCTAATCTTAGGAACTATTCCCCCGAATTGAAAAATTCTTTTTGTGTTAAATAATCCAGTTATTGAGGAAGGCTATTGGCTATATATATTCTCGCTGAGACTAATAGAAGTCAAGCAGATTTAAAAAATGATGCAAAAACGGGAAAATCTTTATTTTTTGAGAGCTTTCCTCGCGTACGCTAAGTAAACGGTAAAAGTTTCGCAAAAATAATATATTAGGAAATTATACCCCTTTAAGAAATTTAGAAAGAAATTCGTGACAGCAGCTTTTAAGCTTTTTCAATATCACAGGCACTCAATTATGAACAAACTTGCTCTTGACAGCATTCGATTTCAACCAATGTGTAAAGAGTTATTATAGTTTTAAAATAATACACATTGGTCAAATAACATACGCGCATTGATGTACGGGGTGTGTGGCCCGGTGAGAGAGGAGGGCCAACAGTGTCGAGACCTGCGAGGTAGCAAGTGTCGATAGCTGCGAGGTAGCATTAGCATCCTTACGGAACGGTTGTGGCTAGCTAACTAATTTTTGAATGCGTTTTTTTCGATATTTGTTGTAAATTATTCATTAATACAAATTAAACAAAATATTTTATTTTCGTCAATTTCTATGTTATATGGTATTTTTCTATTGAATATTGTTTTGCTTATTATTTTTCAGTTTGTTTATTCTTATCTACGTATGTAGGAACATAACTTGATTTTGTAGGATTTTTTATTTTAGATTTTTTTTTCCTGACTTCTTCAACGCTTGTTCTTACAGTTGAAGATACATAGTTACTTATCTAAGCAAATAGTTTGATTTGTCGTACTTTTTAATTGTGATTGTTATTTATAACGTTTTTAAGTATATCCCAGGTACAGGTACTTTTCAAAACACATAATTTAATTGTATGATATGTTTTTATTGGATATTGATTTATTATTATTTAATTTGTTGTTTGTTTATATTTTTTTATACGTAGTAGGTAGGTACGTAAGAATTAAGGTCTCAAATTTATCCAATGCTTGTTTTTTTATAGTTTAGGAAAGTTACCAATTTATGTAAATAATGTCGTGTTTTTCAATTGGGACTTTTAAAACACATTTCTTATTACAGTACAACATAGATAACTCTTAAAGACGTTATTAAATTGCGTATGCGTTACATTTTTATATTTTAGCTATTGTTTTATTATTCCTTTAATGTTTTTTTATTTTTTATGTAGTAGGCAAGTACGTTCTCTAAAATCTTTTTATCTCGTAATGATATTAGAGGCTTTAAGAAAATCATGGGTGGAATCACTGAATTTATTTTTTGCTTTAATAAGAGACGGAAAAGTACCTCATTTTGAAATCAAAATTCATTTTGATGATGATTTAGGGGAAAAGTTACCCAGATGTAGTGCTAATAGAACAAAAAGATTAGCAACGGATGTGTCAAAGGGCAATATTGGCGGCCAGAAATGGAAGTATTGATAAAAAATAATGACATAATTCTAAGTAAGCTTCCAGGATAATGTAATAGACCAAGATGATGCAGTACATTATCCACAAGAGTTTCTTATTCCCCTAAATCATTACCTAAAATTAAAAATTGGTATTTCAATTATTTACTAGATTGAGTTTAACCAGACTCCAAGTTAAATTTCTTTGTAATAATGTGATAGTAGTCATATTTTTAAATGGTCCAGCAGTTGGTCGAATTCCAATGATTCCCAAAGATATACCTTTTAAAATAACACAGTTTTCCATTAAGGTTTCGTTTGCTGTTACGATTAATAAATCACAGAGGCAAACATTAAAGCGTAGGAATAGATTTACGCCAAGAATTTTTTTCATACGAACAACTATATGTTGCATTATCAAGATCAGGTTGTGAAGAAAACCAGTATGTTCTCCTACCATCAAACGAAATTATAACAAAAAATATCGTGTATACAGAAGTACTTTAAAATACGTTGTAAAGACACTTTATAATCTAATATTCTTTGTTCTGACTGACTTAGTTATAGCACACAGCCTAAACCGCAGGTCGTAGAAACAGTAAAACTGGTGAGTACATTTGTATCGGTACGTAGTGTTGTACTAAGAAAGGATTTTTAAAATTCCACCCTTAAGGTTTTAAAATAGAGTTTGCGATTTTGTTTGAAACTCGGCGGCAAAAACTGAAGTCCACGCGGATGAAGTCGCGGGCGGCCGCTAGTAATAGATAAACATCAGCAGCTACATATCTGATGTATAATTTTTTTGGTCTAGAAGTACAAAATTGTTCCTTTGGACATGGCAAATATAAAGTGTTATGTATTTACAACCATCAGAAACAAGATGTTACTCAAGTAGAATTAATATCGAACTTAAATGACTGCACAGAAAATTTCACCATGTCACACTTTTTAATGTAAATTCGAATTTGAAGCAATGAAATAACTTGTATGTAACGTGGTGTATTTAACATTTTAGTAAAATATTTACTTTTTTTCAACCTTTAATTTTAAATTGATTTTCCTAAAGTTTAATGAAAAATATATCATCTTTCAACCTGGGATCCATTTATTAATTATACATATTCCGTCATAGTTCATCTAAAAAAAAGTAAACAATAGTTTAACAGTTCTTTTTAATAGAAACTAACTTTTATTTAAGTACAAAAATCGGGTATTAATAATATCTTTTATATTGTAATTGCTTTTTTATTGTTAAGTTAATCTCTGATCTATTAGGATTTATATTAATAAATCTATCCAATCCAATCCATTAAGATTTATATTAATAAACATGAATTATTATGTGAATAATTTCTGTAAAACTAATAAGTGTTTGCTGAAGTAGTTTGTTCTTAAGACTTCTATTAATAGACTTCTAAATTTGTAATAGAAATCAACCAAAGATTTTCCTCACCTCGAAATAAAAAACGTTCACATGTGGACTTTTAATTAATTACGCTGTTCTATCATTGATACTGGACCAGTTAATATTTTAATCCATTTAAACGTTTATCTATAAGACATTAATTTTCTTTTAGCGACAAATTCAATCTCATAAATAACCTACTTATCAAATCCCTTATAGTATTTAATAACTAACTATTATTAGTCTCAAATTGTTAGGAATAAATATCTTTCATGGTTACATTAACTCTTAACACTTATGTAACAATAAAATTAGAGCGATAAAGCTATAGATTGAAAGTAGATGCAAATCTTTCAAGTCTTGTCTTTTGCGAAGCAGCTGCCACGGGGATATGATGGTATATTTTTCCATAAAACATTTTTTTTAAACTAAAATAAAATCAAACCAATGAATCTACGAATATGGTATTATTTATTTATTATATTTAACAATTGTCTGTTATTTTACGAAAAAATTCATGGATCATAAATTTATGTCCAAACATAAAATTTTTCCTGATATCTTTTATAAAGTTTAAGTCGAAAATATTTGTATTCGTTTTTATCCATTCACAAAGAAAATCAATCAAACTGTCAGACCAATTCTTTATACTTTACAGCTGCGATTAAAGATTTATCTTTTCAAGTGTTACAGACGTAACCTCATGCCTACTTTGAGAAAATTAGTCGGAAGTATTGATTTCTCTTAAAAATGTTATCATACAAATGGGATAAAGTTATTTTATCCTATTAATTTAATCATATAATATGTTCGTAATTAACAACTGGAAGTATATTTTGTGTAATGTATTGTTACTCATATTTATATATGCAAGCTATAATTATTACATTTATGTCATTGATTGAGGTTGAATGTATCATATCTATATTATCAAACCTAGTAAGAGTCGTGTCGTGTTGTAGGTCAATTATCTCCTAATAACTAAAACGTCATTAACGTATGGTACAAAGGGGTTCTCTTATATTTGATGTTAATTAGGGAACAATGAGAATAATCACTTAAACTAGCATCCGCCCGCAAGCGATACAAAATGTAAAATACTGATCTTTAGTTCAACTAGTTATTTCGATCATAATTATGTGGATAATGGTATTCGAATAATTATTTTTTTTGTATAAATGCACAATTTAAAATGATTTTAAAAGTCAAGATATTATAATATTCACCACAGAATGTAAAACAGATAATTCTTTATTCAAAGTTTTTTCTGGGTTTTCCCAGAAAAACATTTATTACCATTGGCGATGACAAAATGGCGGATAGGGCATGGCAAAATATAAGCTGAAAGTATGTCATGTAGTTTATCCAATCATAAAATTGTTATAAAATTATAACAATTTTTATAATAACGTTCAATAACTGACTATATAAACTTCCCAATACTTTTATTAAATATTTCAATTTAAATATGGATTTCTGCTAGAGCGAAAAGATCCTATTGTAGTGACATGTTACTACTATATATTACTAATATAATTTGGCATCTTTATAAATAGTCTATGCTAGTGTCAAATAATGTGAACCTTCCCACAATTATAATAATCTCAAGGTGAATGATGGAAAAGCCAATAAATAGGTATGCAACATCCGCATTAGATCATTTTCTCAATATAATCCGGACCGCAAAAACATTATTTTAGATCCAATTTACCGCCCTGTTGGTCAAGTGGTTAGCGCAGACGCCTAACGTATAGCGACGCGATGGGGCTCGGGTTCGATCCCCGACAGGGACAGGCATCTATGTGATGAGCATAGATGTCTGTATTTCTGGGTTTGGTCGTTTATTAAATATATTCTCAGTATTTATATGTGCATTTCTATGTATTCGTATCGTTGTCTAACTCCCTTAACACAAGCAAAGAATTTGCTTACTTAGGGGTTAGATCAATTTGTGTAATTTGTCCTGTGATATTAATTGAAAAATAGTATTATTATTATTATATTTTATAAGATTTTTTATTGCGTTGAAGCTGGCTTCAATTTTTAGCTTAAAATAAAATACAAACAAAACCAAAAGTTCAATAGATCAATAAATGAATGTATGGTGGTTTTGATCAAAGTTGGCATTAATTGATAAACTAAAACATACAAAATGGTTAAAAAACTATTATTTTAACAAAGCAGTCTAAGACTGAATTCTTAAGATGCCAAAATTGCAATTCAGTATGTCATTTATCTTCCGATATTACAAATCGTTATTCTGAAATGGGTTTAATATGAAATTTACAATGTCAAGAATTTATGTTTCAAATGAAAACATCTAAATTTAAATTTTAATATATATATTGAAAGATTAACTTCAAGATGGATACTTTTTATTTATTAAAAATAACGAACCATTTCACCACTCGATAGTAAATATGAACGACGCACTTTTATCTACTTACATATGTATTCAAGGAAATCATGTGATTTCTAAACATTTTTTTTTTATTTCTTACCATATATTTATTAAAATACATGCATATATACTCATTTATATACGTGTGATAAAAACTTATATAGAGGCAAGAGCACTTCTAGCCTCTATTTAAAATATTATTTTAAATAATATTTAATTTCCACCATGAAACCTATTCGACTATTATTCATAAAATTCTACGAACTGACCTTGGAAAATTTATTGTCAAAATAATTACTATTTTTTTATCAATGGTTTCAGTCAAAATAACCTAATAAAATAGACAAAACATATCCTTGAATTAATACAGTAGAGTAAACTCGTCTATCAATGTTTTCAAAACATAAAGAATTATCGACAGTCTGACTTTTTTCTATCCACAGTACGGCTATTTTTTAATAGGTTTTACTCTTAATAATACCTACTGTAGTATTGCCAAAAAACCCTGCAACAAAAGATGCTCTGTTGCTCTGTTTCAGTTTGTAAACAGCTTACGTACAATATGAGAATATACGTCTAATCCTGTAATTTCGAATCGAGGCGAAACAAATACAGAAGAACAAAGTTGATGGCAAAAATGGTCATAACAAAGATTCTGAAACTAAAATGCCATAACAACACAAGATTTCATACTTAAATTTTCTAAACAATTTAGCATATCGCTATAACGTGTATCGCATGGAGGCGTTGACCTTTTAAGTACTTCTTACAATTTACAGAGTAATAAGTAAAAGAGGGAGCAAGACATTTTTATTTCGATATTTGTGTTGTTTATAAATTTTTATAAAATGCAAGGTGGTTAATTTATTCAAATAACCCTGTATAAAGTAATAAAACAAATATTAAAGTATTAACATTTAGAAATAGAATAAAATAAATAACATATATATAAACCATGTTACTGTGATTCGGGTTGCCGAGATGTGAATTTTGCGCTAGATGTGCGAACTTTACAATAAGAAATAAAAGTTAATTGCTTAGTAAAACTTTGATGCTGAGAGTCGATTATGTACCTTAATGAATCTTAATCTGAATTATCTTTCTAACCAATCTTCTCGAAACCATACTTCTCGAAAATCTTATACTTGAAAACAAGTAATGGCTTGGTATTTTAGCTGTCAAAGTAGTAATACTTCTGAGTGTGGTTGAACATTTAGGACAAAATCAGTATGTAATGTTAGAACTTAGCAACTAAATGACGTCAGAAATTAATTTCTTAAACTATATAATATAATATATGCAGAAAGTGTAATGTGTGCCTTGTGCGAGTGGCAAAAAGTATTCGAATAACTTTACTTCAATCGAGTAAACGCAAATTAAGTATAGCAAAGTAAAGTAAGTACCGAGTAAACAAAAGGTAAGAAAAATAAAAGAAACGAATGGGATTTACATTCGATGCTATCCGTTGATGTTTACTCAAGGTGATAAGCGTAAATTATTTATAAAGTGTTATTATTTATTAAAGTAGTGTTAATACAAATTGTGGTTTTAATCATTATTATTGTTTGTTTGACTCCCAGTTGCATAAATAAAAAAAAATGGAAAAATTATTATTGATAAGAGAAAATTGACTAACTCATTCTTTTTTGAACGATATATACATGATATCGACATAATATTTATTGAGCAGTAAGTTTCATATTAATTTATTTACATGATGTTATATTTTTCTACGACACATGTTAGCGTCATAAAATGATATTTAGTACTATTCATGTTCAGCTTCTTACCAAATCATCCTCTCAAGCAAGAGGCAGTAATATTTAGTTAGCAAAAGTGGGAGAAATTGGGTTAATTACTAAACGGTCATGTAAGCGGAGATGTAATATGATACTATATATATTTGGTTGCTTATGCTTGCCGATATTGATTGAAACTGATTTTTTTAGTTTGCAAACTTTATACGACAGAGAGAATATTTATTATATTTTACAAGGTTTGGAGTGAATATTAATGAAAGGCTATTGGCTTCCTAGGGGCAGTGATACCGGTGGTGGTCAAGCTAACTTATCTAAATTAACAAATTGAGAGAAAAGCTCTAAACCTGATTAGTATTCATGCAGCTACAGCAGTTGATGGCACTTTCCATCAAGTGGAATGTAGGCAAGCATTAAACTAGTTTTGTATAATAAAAAAAAAATCAAAATAAGAGGCTTTGTAGGTGAATTTGAAAGTGATTGACATTACCGTCAATCTTTAAGTATGTAGTGTAATACTTACAAATTGGTTTTGAAAAAATATATAATATTGTTATAACATATTTTCTAATTGCAAAGTACTTGACTTCTGAACTGTAGAGATGAGCCTTCTAGTTATCGTGGTAAATATCTTGTATTATAATAATCAACATATTTCACAGATATAATCTTCAAAAATTTTTAATTGACATAACTTATTTAAATATAAATTATAATAAACAAAACAACCTCATCACAATTAACCGCAAACTCAACCGAGGCCCAATGTGATAAACACACACACCGCACCTGATACCTGCACTTAAAACATAATCCTTGTACTATGTTATGTGTATGTGACAAATATTTTTGATAATTAAATTATTTTTACAAAACCTGAATCCGTAAAAAATATTACTTAATTATATATTTTAATGAAAGTAGAAATTATAACTTTTTTCTAAAACCCTATTAATATGAATCTAATTTAAATATCATTGATAGGAAAGGTATAATGGATATAAATGAATGAAGAAATAATATACATTTCAAAGAGTTTTATTATTTACTAGATCTTATAAATATCTTTACTGAGAAAATAAATACCAAATAAACACACCATGAATCTGTAGCTAGTACAGCATGTCGTTATTTTTCTAAATATTATTACGTGAAGAGAAAACTTTGTATTTCTCACATTCCTAATTACAAGGACAAAGCAATGTGATTTTTTAGGTATAAATCATATACTAATAATACAGCTAAATCTATTCACCGTCACTTTTTTGTAATTTTAATAGATTTTGAATAAATGACATTTGTGTAAGTGTAAATATTACATAGAATATAGTGGTTTTCTGGTTTCAAATTCTTTTCTTTTTTTGTTTGAGGTTGGATTCATGATGATTTTGCTTAGATTCATGATAACTAACATTGATTTTTTTAATTAGGGAAAGAGTTCAAGTTTTTATTAATATGTATGTTCAAAGATATTCTTTTATTATTTTATATCTATAAGCGGGGTGTTAGATGCCTCACACTAAATAAACTTTTTAGGGGTGAGTAACTAAGTTGAGGGCTAAGTTGTATTAAAGTATTAAAAAAAAACTATTTTTACGGATTTAACTCGCGTTGCGTCGCGTATCAGTGTGTGGATATACCATAGACAAGCCCAATCATTATATAAGATTTGATAAACCTAAAATCCTCGCTAAAGAACAACGTTACATACCAAGAATGGTTCGTGAGGCTATTGAAATTAAAAACATCCAAATTTGAATAGAGAAGATAGTTGGGGATTACTTAACATCTGGGACCCATTTTTGAAAAATATAAAATCCCATGTCTGTAACCACACCTCAAAATACTGTTAGTGCGTTTTTTGTCCTGAACAGTACGGAAGGAGGCTTAGAAACCGTTGGAGGTAGATGACTAATTAACTGACTTACTGACAGACACCTCCATCTCGTCTTACCGTGAACACGATTGCTGCAAAGCATTCGAAACGTCGTGTTAGATTTAAAGTGTTAATTCAATATATGCGAGTTAAATCCATAATATAGTTTTATTTTCATGTGTAGTACTTGTGTACTTGTGAAAGCCTTAAAAACAATATGTATTACAGTAATTCTTTTGACATACTTAGTTAAATTATTTTATTCGGTTCCAGAAGTTTATATTATTGTATTTGATTCAAGACACTTTCTGTTGTTAGATTAGAAAACTTATTACATAAAATAAGGATATAAAAGTTTTGATCGGATTACAATATAGCATCACTGTTACGTGCGGCGAAGCGATATTGGCAAAGTTGTGATATGGACGTGCGTCGATAAGCGTGGCTCTGTTTTCTTGACACTTATTAGCGCTTATTGTAGATATTAAAGATCTATATGCATGTATAGTTTTTCAAATTGCGATTTATCTGAATTAGAAAAATACTGATATTAAATATATATAAAAAAAAATTAATCGATGTCATACACTTAGCGAACCGTGAACTTGAAAACGTATAGAATATAAAACCTACTTTTATTATATTTTACTACAACGTTAAAGTCAAAAGTTTAAATTAGATTTAAAAGAAAATGTAATTATGCGATACTGGCCTAATCAGGAAGCCGAACGACTGATTAAAGTATCTAAAACAAAAAAGAAACTGTCAACTTGAGACTTAAGCAAGTCAAATTGCTTCGAAAACAATAATTCGATTTTTTTTTAGCAACCCCAAGATACCTTATCGACTCTCAAGTTAAAAGTAAAATACTTTTTTTCCAACCTGAAATGGTTTTGGAGACAAATTCGTATATAAATTGTTCCTTTGAGTCATTTGTTAATATGTATTGTGATAAGTTTCTGAGAGAGGCTTTTCTTAATTTTTTTTTAAGATATTTTATTTATTTTTTTGCAAATTTATTTTAACCTATGAATATTATGGTATGCATAATTATGCGTACCATTATATATAATTATATATCATTGTATATAATTATATATCATATAAGATTAATAACTCTGTGACTCTCTTTCTTACTTTTGTATTCAAGTGAAAGATATTAATTGATTAAAATATTTTTACCCATATTAATTAATGTAGAGTTTTTCAATATTTAAACTTAGTGTTCGTATATGAAAGGTATATATAAACTTGCTAGCTATCAAAAAAATGTTTTTCTTTTGAGTATGAATTTAAATAATGTACATATGTTGCAATAAGCTTAAAAACATAAAACAGACATTAATAAACTGTGTGGATGTAGTGCTTAAAATAAACTTTTAACAAAAAAAAAAGTTGTGATTCTCTTTATAAATTATACGCTCAATAAAATTGTAGTCCTTTAGGAGTTAATAAATTACGGCGAGTTGCAAATTTTGGAATAACATAAATACAGCTTTTTGTTTGCTTTGATCTTGGCGTGGATAATTCACTTAATGCAGCATAGCTCATAATTATACAGAAAGGATGAATATTTTTTTAACCAGATAGATTAGACAATGGATACTATTGCAAAAAAATGCTTGTTTTTTTATTTAAATATAAAATGTCTATAAAAGTATGTATAAAATGTATAAAAACTTAATAAATTTCTTTATTAAAATTTTAAGAATCGTGTTTATATTTATGAATCATTTGCTATATTTTAGAATACAGTTTGCTAATGACGGTCAGGATGACTGACTCTGTTTTTAATGATAACAAAAAAAGTAAAAAAAAGTATATAAAGACTGAACTACATTTTTAAGTGCCTGTTTCCTTTTGTTTTAACTTATTTTTCGATTAACAGGAACACTTTTAAAAAGTTATATGGTCTTTTACTGCCCCCCTCTAGGCTTCCAGCGTTCACAAGGGGTCGTTATCGCCCACTTTGGAAAAGACTGGTTCCTTGGTTGGACTGGACTAAATAAAAACTGAAAAGTTGCAATTTTGATCGTACTCAGCGCTCTCTCGCGAAAATACCACTTCAACCATTTTTTTTATACTTCTAACGATAGTAGCCCAATATTAATAGAAAAATGTGGCATTTGTTTTATATCTAAAAAAAATCGTTTTATCAAGATATTTCGATAACCTAAAAATTGAAAAAAAATGCACTCCTAAATTTACAGAATCTCAATACTGGAAGAAACATCTTTCTTTTGCAGTTTTATCTACAATTTTATTAGACAAAACTGCTGATATCAAATAAAAAAGTGCTAGACGCAGACTGTAAAATTACATTTTAGTATTCTTTTTAGATTTTAAAATTATTCAGTGCTGCTGCGCAAAATTGATATCAGTTATTTTGTTACCATTACTCGCTTTTGCTGACGTAGTGTTTACTGCGTCTAGAAGTTTTTATTTGATTTTGTTTACAAATAAACCTACGATAAAATACATTGATCATTTTAAACTTTTCAAGCGTTTAATTCGTTTATTAGTCAACATGTAAAAGGTATATATTTAACATTATTTATTATATTTATTTTTATATTCATTTCTTGATTTTTCTTTATTTACATAATACCGGATTTTAACATTGCAATGTTTGTAAACAGTGCTCGAAATATTATAACATTAAACCCGAGCACAGGTATAAGTAAAAAGTTTTAATGCGATTTCCTCAAGAAAAGTCGTTTGAATTCAAGAAATATACCATTCAAGACTTTTTTATATTTCATACAGTTTTACATAATCATATTTATTTTTAGATACTTTTTCATAATTTCACAAAATATTGAGTAATATTAGTGGTGATTGAGAATTATATGGATAGTTAGGTACTTGATCAGCTATGCGGAAAAAAAACAATATGTCTATAGTACAGCGTATCAATATATCGGCCAATGCTGACTGGCAAGACGGAGGCGTTGTGAAGCTCACATGTAATTTTATGTTATAGTACCTACTTTTTTATAAATATTATACTACACACACATCACATTGATCATAAAATCATTGTATACCATTATCGTAATTGTACTTTTATAAGATTCTAAAACGCTACTTTTATCTCTCGATGGACTAGTTTCGAACATATGGACATGACCTAACGTGAAACCTTGAACCAAAAAAAAAGCATTTTTGACCCCGCCAACTACAAATCAATTCAATGGCATCCACACACAGTAAGATAATGGAACGTGTTCTGAAGAAAATACTACTAGCCTATCTCAAAGCAACAACTTCCTTAGCAACAAACAAAACGGATTTCGCTGACATCAGGTGACTGAGAATCTTTTATATCCTAAAAGACTGCCACCTGTTCATGTTAGTTGGTTGGTTGTAGTGTATAGTGTGTGTTGTGGTTGAATCAAAGCTATCAAGAAGAATAGAAAATATCATCCATTTGTCAACATTTTCAATAGGATTCCTAAGTCTCAACTCAGAAGCGACGATAGTTAAAAAGCATGATGTTGGAATAAACAAAAAGTAGTTTGATAATTTGACATTTTTTTCCAATTGTTCATATTATTTTTTCTGTATTCAGTGTTATTTATAATATAAATTGTAAAATTTTCAAACGTTTTTTCGTCCTTCTATTTATTGAATGAAAGCTCTTCAGTCAAGAATGCTTCATATAAAATGCATCTCTGCGCCTGACATCTCGCCTTTAATATCTTTTAAGTACTGCACTGGTTCCTTAAAACAACAATGGTTGATTTTAATTATTAATACTTACGATGAGAAAAGAATGGCTACATGGGGTGAGTTAAGCAAATTTGTTATAGACGTGGTGTTTTCAATTAGTATAACGAAGTCACCTTTTTAAACCACCACCATGTACCCTATTTGACTAACATTAAATTATATTCATAAACTTATTATTATATCAAGTATACATATATTAATAATTTTATTTTTTATTCTTAATATATTTTATGTTATTTTAGTAAATAATTTGTTTTATATTTTTTTTAATTATTCAAATTATAGATTTATATAAATATAGAATGAAAAGTAAACCGACACGGCAGGGATTCGAACCAGCAACCTCTGGGAAACCGTCTCGTCACTCTACCAATTGAGCTACCGTATCGCTGTCCGTCCGTTTCGGAATGTTTATCTACTGCAAAGTTAGAAATATTGGTCAGGATTTTCGAAAGAAGCCTAATAGATGTCACCACCGTCCCGATAAAGGTGATCACATATAGATTGCCTAATTTATCGAGATGATAGAGCGACGGTACGGTTTCCCAGAGGTCGCGGGTTCGAATCCCTGCCGGTGTCGGTTTATTTTTCATTCTATATTTATATAAATTTAAATAAGCTTAACATGACTATACATATTTATAGATATTTTCAAATATTCGAATTATTATCATTTTTTTCCTTTACTATATTATATTATTTATTGTTTAAAATATAACAACCACAGTTTAGATAAGGTCTAGAATAAGCATGTACTGTGTCATTTTGTGGGCAGAATAAATTTGTATGATATTTAAGATGGGATTTCGGGGTCTTTTTTGTCTTTTAAGTATTTTTTTCTCTGTTGCCCTAATATAAAAGACCACAGGTGTAATCTGATTATAAGAAGGCACTCCGTAGAGTAAATTCCTTGAAAACTTTAGTTGTTCAGTAAATGGCATTAAAACTTCACATTTTATATTTCCGCCTGTCTTAAAGAGTCACAAAGTGTACTTTGTATTGTCTGCATGAACTTTAAATATAATAGAAGCCAACGTCACATGCCTTTGAGTGCCGTTAAGAATGCAGATATCCTGTTAATTTAAGAAATAATACAAAAATAAAGTTTTTCACATTAATATTTATATTTAATTAAGAAAAATATGTATTTCATTTGACTGTACCTTGTAATATGTAAAAAAAATAAACTGTATGTCAAGCTGATAATCCCGTAGTGATACATTTTTGTATTGACACTTCTCGATATTTTTTAAGTTTTCTAATTAAACTTACAATTATAAATATGTTTTGTCTGATAACTTATGGAATATAATATTATTTTAGCGTCTAGTTTTTATTTGATACTTGATGCTTTTTAGTAAGTCCCAAAAATTATAATATGATACACCCTAATATCTTTTATACTTTCTAAACATAATAAATTCCTTTGGAAATATATAAATTAATGGAATAATGGTAAAATGTGGAATAGCGCTTAATCCTGGTAAGTAGACGTGGCCTCGCATTACAAACAATATTTATACAGACTACCATATAAGTCTATTTTTTTAAGAAATATATTGTAGTTAAGTGTGTTATAAGTTTGACCTACAATCTGTATACCTGTATGTCTGTGTGTCTGTAATCTGATTAATTATAATTAAAATAACTTGATTTTCAATTAAGTTACGTTTATTTAGGATTATATTTAGAATATGTTACGGGCCTGAACTGGACAATTTTACTGGAAACTTTTCCAACAATAGTGTCTTCAAGGCTGCCAAAAAATTAAGTTAAATAATGAAAATATGCATAGTTTCACTGCGCTATAAACGTTATTGGCCCTGTACTAGCTAAAAACGGTGATGACGTCATTAGTAGCGTCGCAGAAATCTTTGAAACCTATACTAGTATATTAATGTTTAATAACGTCGACCCTTATCAGCATGCTCTTGTCCTAGTATCATGCAAAGTAATAGCATTTTCAGATATCACCACTTGCATGTGAGAATTATACAGTTTGAGCTTGTAATTTCGCGCTCCAACTTCTTGAGACTCCACATTATATTATATTTATAGAGGCATATAATATGTTCGTTTGTTTTGTATAATATTTTACCTTAAGAAGTCATTACGTTTTAAGTATAAAAATGTATAATAGAATAACCTTAATGTTTAAAAATATTTATAAACTTATTAAATTTTGCAAGTCTCCGAATGTACGACTATAGAAAACTTACATATAACTGAAGGCATAAGTATATGTAAAGTTTTAATATTTTTATGCTTTATGCATTTATACATTTTTACAACATCGATAATGCCAATAAATTTGCAATAAAGTGCATTTGGAATTTTAGACATTTGAATAAACATGACACAGAAAGAGCTGTCAATGATTATTTAATTTTATCTTTTTATTTAACTTGATTGCTTAAATTAAAACAAATACATATTATAAAGCTGAGCCCAAGAACGTAGATCGTTGAAATTATTTCAAGAAACCGCCATTTAATAAAGACCATTCTAGAAATAAGAATAAAAATATTTTAATGAAGGTTGTATGTAACTCGTCTAAATAAATAATAAATTGCACTGTCTAGTAGGACTGTTTTTTTGTAGACTGAAAAAAACGAGCAAATATTCAAATATTCTAAAATTTCCTCCTCCCAGTTTTAGATGAATATGGACCGACAAACATTGTATAACTTGAATTCATGTCAATTACATTGCAATGTTTTGCGAGCCTTTTAAATAAGTATTTAGATGTAAAGTTTTAAACAAAATTACAGTACAAAAGTCATTGAAAGTCACGGAATATATGCGACTCGTTATATTTCATTAAAATATTGGTAAGGTTACAACTTGAGATTTGAAATCAAAATTATTTATTACTTTTAATTTAAATTTTTAGTACATTCAGATATTTTTTTTCATCAGTTTTCTTCTACGGAGACCAACAGCCATTATTAAAAATTTAATCAAAACATTCTCACACGTATCAAAATCTTTAAACTACTAAAGTCCATCAAAACCATCGTACCTCACATAAAATTATTCATTTTGTAATCTGAATATATTACAAATTAGTGGTGTGAGCGTTTATCGTCTTCTAGAGTTATAAAGATAAATAATTATAAGAAAACAGTCCAAGTAATTCGAAAAAAAAAATACGAACAGCTGTCAAATTATCCGCAAGGATACAAAATCTTTTAGCGCTCTAAAAAGCTGCTTTTGAAATTTTCTATCAGCCGTGTCATCATGACATTAACGGCAAAAGAAAGTCAAGCTTTTGAATACACCATTCTGCAATGTGAGAGCTCTAGCCAACATCCGGTTTCTTAGTAGAGGGAGCCGGTCGTTCTCGAAGGATTTCGTTTGAACCCCCAGCCAAGAAACGCTTTTCTCTAAGACTGCAAGCTATTCAGTGCACTATTCCTTTTGGACATCAAAAATGTACATACAATATATTAAATATAAACAACATTTATTGTTTTCTGGATAACAGTACTAACAATGTAGTAGATTCTAGGCCTACAGGATTCGTCTAAACAACAGTGCCTTGCCAAGTTTCAAAGTACTTGATCTCCATATTTTTAGAGATAGTGATTTTAACAATTGTCTGAAATGCCATGTCAAGTTAACTTAGCTTGTCTTGTAATCGAAACTAACCTCGAATTCATTGAGAGTGATCAAATAATTGAGGATACTTGTTTTGGTATATATCAAAGGGTAGACCACAAATTGAGTACTGGTTTAATTTTTGAGCTGCATAATTAACCATAATCCTAAGCTGCATAATCAACCTAGATCTCCTCCTATCATTTGAATGAATACTATTTTCTCATAAGCCGGCAATAATCTAGTTAATTATATGATGTTGTAGATGATAAAAGTCTTTTTCATATATAGTAAATATGAAATTTAAAAAAATCTTTAGCTTTAGTATTTGTACCTGGCTGGTCTTAAATATATTAAAACGGATATATTTTAAAACAGGAAAAAAATATCAAGAACAATAATAATATTAAGTTTAGTAACTAAATATTAACTACACATGAACGAAATGAAAGTAATTCCATCATGTTTTTTAATCCTCGACCTAAAAAGAGGGGTGTCACAAGTTTGACATGTGTATCTCTGTATCAATGTCTGTCTTTGGCCTTGTAGCAGCCAGTGGAGGGGTTTGATTACCGTTTTTTTTAATCGTAAGACTGGTCCGCCGACATGGTTCTTAGCTCATTTTGAAAAGTATACATGTTTATAAAAATTATCAAACATTTTTTTTTAAAGCTAGATAATAGATTTATGAAAAAATGTGGTTATTGTTGAAATTAACTGGTTCTCTTTAATAAAATAGTATCTTAATTTGAACAAAGTAACAGTTTTTAGCAGAGAAAAATTGTATAAGCAAACTCTATAATACACAATAAAATACTTTTCGGACGCACAATGCATTTTTACTGTGCAGCATCTTGTAGATAGCGTGAGATATATCAAGCAGTCAACACGTAAACCATTACATGCAGATGTTATATGACGGATGAGGCTTAAGCACACGATGCTCATCGTCATGAAGATAATGATAATTATTTATTCTGGTATATATGTATATGTGTTTACTTTAGAATCTAACTAAAAAAATATGTTAATAAATAAATATATTTTTAAATATAATTAAAATAAATAAAATTAAATAAATAAAATGTAACAATAAACAATATTTAAAACTATAAACAAATTTTTTACACTTAAATGTAGAAAGGAAATTTATAAGACAATTAAATAATTAACTTTTAAAACAAATTATTTGTGTGCCAAGTATTCATGACTTATTTACCTGTCAATAGTGACAACAACAAAGTTCCACTTTTGAACGCTAAATAGATCATACGTAGGGGGAGTCCCGTCACATCGGACGGCTCTCACAGTAAGGCCTCACAGGCAGGTACCATGTTTACGTTTGAAGTATAGCGAGCCTAGCAAGTAGCTTAGTAAAACTAAAAGAACGTTCTAGTTTTACTAGTAAACTAAGTAAGACATACTATAATGTATCCAAACGCCCACACTGCGCTCTCGGCGCCTAGCCTGTCATGTCGTAGCTTGACAATCGTAGTAAACAAACATGTTGATTGGTTACAAAGAGCGAGGCATTTTAAAAATTAATATAATATTAATTGCATTCGTTTTTAAAAGAGAATCTTCGTGAAATTTAATTATTGAACTCCATATAAATGCTGTTGTCTTAAAAACACTTTCGGAAGAGGGGATCGTTCTAGTAAAAAAAAGCTTATTTATTTATTTATGATGTGGTTATTACTTAAGACTGTGTGTGATCGAGAGACTAAGTTGTGTAACAGAACTAGTGTATCAAATTGTAACAATAATAGTAAACTGTTTAGTGTGTTTGTGAGCAGTGTCCTAAAATGTTTTAAAGAATAGAACGACAGTCTTTGATAATTCCTTTGCAGTAAGAGAGTTCTAATAGTTCAGAAGTAAGATTGTTTCGCAGCATCAAGAAAAATAGTATAATGTGCAAAGTTCAAAAATAAACTTGGCACGGCAGTCATCTTCGGTATTATTATATTTACGTATTTATTTATTAGTTCAATATATTTTTAATATGTAGATTAAAACTAATATGGTTTTTCTTAAAATACTTTATGGGGATGAGAGTTTTGTTGCCTGATTACTGAAAACACCATTCGATTTGCCAAGTGATGCTTATTATTCTTAGCAGCAACTCGATCTTTAACGTTTGAAATCTCAAAAGCGCGATAGGTCCTAGAACATTTATAAAAATCCTAAATCCTTAATCTATTTCAGCTTATTAAAAAAACTAATGATCGTTTAAATGGTTATATAAATGATTATCTAAAATGAAATAATATAATTTTTCTTGTTAAAAATTCACATCTTGGTTCAATCAAACTTTAATTATATTTTACTTATACGTATAGGCAGTATTTAAAACGACCAAACTGGTTACCGTAACATTTTTGAAAATTACAACATGAGAGAAACATATTTAATTTGAAAAGTTTTTATAAAACGTAGAGTTCTGGCGCCACACCGATTTTTCGCTCAACCTTCATGGTTTGATCTTTGGAATGACTGGTACTGGTATATCATTAATTCCTGCGGTATTTACTTTCGTTTAATATTTGTTATAGTACAAAAGAATATTATAAGACATTCAAATATCAACCTGCTGCCACTGACCATATTATCTATCACATATTTTTTTGGATAAAATTAAAATATAACTATATTTTAATTTTAACTTTATGTCAAAATGGGTGTGTGCGAAATATGAATGTTCAACAATTACACTATGTGAATGTAGATGATATCCATCCAATTGCAATGAAACACGTAAGTTTATTTTCTAATCGTATAATGTTAAATATTACTTAAATTAGTCTTCATGTAATATGATGTCAAAACTTTACTTCATACATAATTCTTTTTTCGAAATGCTGACTTTATTATAGCAGCACTATACGATAGAAATAAATTTTCAATAATCTCAACAACATCTGGACTAAAACTAATCGAGGGTATAATACTGCTGATAAGAGGTCCGTTCGTAGATTCTCTTCCTACTCCTCTGATACCAAATTGTTCGACTGTTTGTCGAAGGATAAAAATGATCTAGAAACTAAAATTACCTAACATTAGTAGGCATCGTGGCAAACTCCAACTACAACTGGATGTTTTAAAGTAAGTACTTAGTACTTTGAATGAATATTAGTCACACTGGCAACAAAATAATCCAAAAAGGAAATTAGTATCTATCAAATTGATTGATAGAGTTTTTTATTTTGTAGTGAAAAATGAAATTAAAAATAATTATAATGATAAATAGTAACTCTAAGAAGAAAGATCATTTTATAATGTATCTGGTAAAGATTATCTTCGTGTCCAATATACTAACTAGGAGACCATGAATCTTCAAAATGACAAGTAAAATAATATAATAATATAATTCTATAAGAGATATCAATAATTTTTTCATAGTTCATTAATCAAAATAGAGGACGAAATTTATTAATAATTATTAAATACTCCAAACCATAAAACTATAGAAATAATACGGTCTTGCTTTATTTTAAATTATTATTTAATTTATTTTCTTCATTGTTATTATAATCTTTTTTTAATCAATAAGGTTCGAATACATTTACATTTTTGTTCTATGAGTTAAGTAAGCATAAGTCAAACAATGCAATTAAACTTAGCTTAAGTTTAAAATTTTGTTGCTCAGCTGTTTAATATTAAATTGAGCGGCGACCGACGTAAAATTATATCTTTGAAAAGTTTTTATCCTTATGAAGAGAATTTTGAAAAATAAAAGATAGACATAATCTTTTCAATAATTAAGTGGCATGAGTATATAAACTAGACTGCGATTGTGGCCTGTCATACATAAGTCAAACGAAGAGGAGCATTTGCAAAAGAGTTAGGAAATAAATTTCGCATATCAAGCATAGCCGTACATCGAAGTCAGCAGTATGTAAACATACCATAGACAAGCCCAATCATTATATAAGATTTAATAAACCTTAAATCCTGTCTAAAGAACAACGTTACATTCCAAGAATGGTTCGTGAGGCTATTGAAATTAAAAACATCCTAATTTTAATTAATAGAGAAGATGGTTGGGGATTATCTAACACCTGGGACCCACTTTTGAAAAATATAAAACCCCATGTCTGTGACCGCACTGTAAGACCTCAAGATACTGTTAGTGCGTTTTGTGTGAATCCTGAACTGTACGCCTGGAAACTTAGAAACCGTTAATTAGTCATCTACCTAGATGACTAATTAACTGACTTACTGACAGACACCTCCATGTCGTCTTACCGTGACGATTGCTGCAAAGCATTCGAAAAGTCGGGTTAGATTTAAAATGTAAATTTAAAGTTTAATTCATTATACCCGACGTAAATCCGTAAAAATAGTTTTATTTCAATTTAATCAGACTTGCTTTATATACACACCACACACAGGATTATCGCTTCAAAGGCGCTATTAAAAACACTAATTAAAACAACCTTTAACGAAGACTAAATATAAAATAAAACTTAGAAATATTTCCGATAAAAAGAAGTCGAAAGATCACGATTTTTTAAAATTAATCAAAAATTCTTTTAAACTGCATATAGAAACTTAATGTGGTTAAATTGAAAATACTAATCAGAGAATATACCAAATTATTTCCTTAATTAAATAATGGTTCACTTACTATCTTTGAGAAGAAACGAGTGTAACAAGAAGTTGTTGAACAAGGAATGCTTAACATGCTGCAACTCGCCCTTTAAGTGTTCAACGGCATAGATGTGTTGTGTACTCTGAAACAAAGATTTGAAAACGGTAGCTAACCGTCTAGGGTGGTGATGTCATTTACCATTGAGATACCTATCTGTAAGTATGGGTTTCCTATAAACAGTATGTCCTAATGTGTTGTTATCTACGTACCGCTTAAAGATCTTCGGCATAGCCGGTGAAGATGATAGGGCCCTCGCCTCGAATTGCTCCATGTAGATATCGGCAACAATGGGGGATACCGGGGAACCCACTGCCACTCCATCAACTTGTACATCAAATTTATCCTTCTACATCAAGTAGCCAGATGTTAAGTTAACTAAGTTACAGACATGTTGTTATCTTCCAGCTTTCTCTTGAAAATTTCAATGCAATAAATCACTAGAAAACTGGTAAATAGTGACTGTACATCAAAAATAACCATAACGTCATTGTTATTTAATTTTACTTATTGAAAATCACTAACAAACGGGTAAGAATCCTTAGGGACGTAGTGTGACATTCTGTTTATATATTTTGGGTAACCCATACAATTTTGGTGGTTTTGCACATGATTTTTGACTAGGTTTATTTATTAGGTCGGCGGTTGAAAAACTTTTTAAATAAATTAGTATTTCAAGATACCTTCTTTAATCTTCAGTCTAAAAAACATTTATTTACAAGTTATAGAGTTCGTTAAAATAATTATGATGCAAAAAAAAATACAAAAAAATACAAAATAATTTTCAGATGGCAATAATGAGGTATAAATTCTAAATAAAGATAACAAAAGAAATTATGAAATAAATAAAAAAAAAATGTCTTCAATATTACATTTAGACATTTAGCTACATTGGTAAAATAATGTCGCTAGATAAGCTATCGATAGATTTTTTATAGTTGTCGACACTAGTATACTATTAGGTTTTTTTTATAGATTTAGTTTCATTTTAAATATTTTTTTCATTTGAGGCTATTAATAGTCAATATATAGACCACTCACTATTATTATTTGTTTTTCTTGCCATTTATAAAAGATTAAAAAAATGCTCTAAACAGCGCTCAAAGCTTTATAATATTAAATCCATGTCCACTAATGTGTATATAAATAAGGACGGATTCAGTTCATAAGTTCATGTAAAGTACTCCGCATGAATCCTCCAAGACGCCGCGGAATATGTATAAAGTTTTAAAGCAATTTACGGAACAAACGTCGTTGGGATTTCAGAAATGTACGTTTTGTGACTTTCTTATTATTTCATAAGGTTTACTTTATATAATAATCTATTTTAAAAATTATTGCCCATCATTTTATAAAATATTAATAATTCTGATTATTACCATATCACATTGTGTAAAATATGAAGACCATCATCATATTTTTCGTATATTATATAATACAACTTTTTTAAATTAATCTTACTTTGAATTAAGTTAAGTTAGTCAAAAAATCTAATACAAATAACAAGTTAACAAGTTTTACTTTCTAAATATTTATATTTTTTTACAATACAAAAACGAAGGGTTTTACATTTCAACGAATTCTTTTTCAATAAAGTATATTGTGGAAACTATTACATTTGAAAAACTCATTGAGTCCGTTATATATAATAACAGTTATGGCAGCATCACAACAGCATCTGACTGTAGGTGCGCGGTCCAACGAAAGAAAGGTCTATGTACAAGGTTACTTCCAAAATATAAAATAAAGAAATCTTCAGTTATTGTAGCGTTGGTGGAGCCGAGAAAAACATAGAACGAAAAATTTATTACAATATTATAATAGGTAGAGTGACGCGAAGGTATCCACAGAGATTGCGGTTCGGAAATAATAAATTGAAAATGGTTATTATTACTAAATAGTATAGTATTAATAGTATATAGTATTGACTAATAATACTGACGGTTTTATTTTTACATATAACTGACTAAATATGAGTTACTCCAGACTGAATTAAATGCTCAAAGCTCACGGCAAACATCTCTTTTATTTTTGTTCATTGCGAATTTTTAACTCCCAAAGGACTTTAATTTTATTCATCGTATATTTTATAAACAGAATCCCTTTAATTTTTTTAGGACGAAGCTTATTTCAAGTAACATTTTTATAATGTCTGGATTATGTTCCTTCTTAAAGCTAATTAAAATATGGAATGATACATTTTGTTCATGTGAGTTCGTTTAGTATTTTAGGGCTAACAAACACTAAATGAAATGCGACTTTTTTTTAGGATTGAGACTCTTTAAATATATCCCCGAATGTTTTTATTCTATGAATTTTAAATTTCAAACGCATTTATATATATTTAATTTATTTTCTCCTCATCTCTGGCCATCTTTAAGCAAAAACTATTCCTTTAGCCTAGAATATATTGTTTTTATGATTAATTATCTTTTTTTTCAGTACAACAATAAACAAGAAAGACAAGATACTCTTTTTTTAAGCTTAACTAGCGTCAGGTGATAATTTATTCTAGTGATTGCCTGGTAACTGAAATTCAACCATCATTTTAGGTTTAAATGTTTATGTTGGTTTAGGCCAGCACATATTCTTCTCTATGTATATTTTTATATATAAAGAAGGATTATGTATATTTGTTTACAAAATCTATTAGGTAAATTGTGTGTAATGTTTTGAATTTGAGTGTGTATTTTTTTTTATTAATAAGAATAAAGTAATTACTTTACCTATTAATATAAAGATAATGAGAAAATTAATAATAATTTGTTTGTCTAAGTTCACTATTACCAAAAAAAACATAAAACATAGAATTGATTTATCTACAGAAAAATCTTACAAGAAAGTCGCCCCAGAAACTAGTAAAAACATATTTACGAAGTTCTCGAAGTTCTCCATTTTATATACGGTTTCGTCGGTCATATCGTTTCAGGTTGAAATGTACAAATATAGCTTTTCATTTGCAACAAAAACTTTATTTATATTTTGTCGGTGGTGGAGATACTTTTTAGATTTTATAAAATAGTGCAATTCCACTTATAAAATATATGCATTTCAAATATTGTCTATATCTAAAAATTGCACCCACTTCTATATCTCCAACACTACAGTATCAATACTACGATTTATAACGATAAATTATTTTATGTTAATCAAGCTTAAAATGTCGGTTTTGGTTTGTTTTAGACATTTAATGAGCCGTCCAGATTTCTAAATTAGCTTCCCGGCATTGCATAATTACGTTCTCTGATTTAAACTATAATTATTAACAGTATAAAAACGAAATTAATGATTATTGATTAAAAATAATAAATTATTATTAGGTATATAATATTTGTTAAGCTAACAATAAAAATTATATCTTTAAAAAAGGCAAAAAGATTTTCAATAACATTAAAAACAAATCAAACGTTGGGTGGAATTAATAATTTAAAGTGAATATATTAATTTTTACCTGTAGGGTTGTTGGCGTCCAGATAAAAGTTGAATTCAAAGATTGAAAGATTATCTAAAAAAAACTTAAAAAGAATATAAGTTGTACTTCAAATATTTAAAAAATATAGAATATAATTTTGCGATAGGTTATGATTAACATTGAATAAATATAGTTTTATGTTGTTAATGTAAATTTAATATTTATCATAATAATTATACCCTACAAAGTTAATCTGGTACGGTAATCTGTTCAGTAATATTAAAAACTAGCTTTTGCCCGCGGCTTCGCACGCCTTAAATTCGTAGTAAAACAATTCGCATTTCCCTTTTTGTGTATTGGCTTCTATATATATTTTAAGTGATACGATCAAAATTACGACATTAGCAGACATTGCTCACTGTCAAAAGTATATTTAAAGTTTTTAATAAGGATACTATATTAGGTACTGTAATAATTTTTATACCCCTCTTGTTTTCACTTAAACGTCCATTTAAATACTTCTTAAACAGAGTACTTAATAACTTCTAACCTAACTTCTAATAGTCCGGGAGCCAGTGACCAATTTTCATCATGAATTTCCTCCCGAGTGAAAATTTGTAAACTGCAATAGGAAGTTGTGTTATGAAGCTCCGTGGTCGTCAGCTGCTGCTCTGGTGGTGGAGAAGGCAGTGGCAGCCTCCCACGCACAAATAAAAAATTTTTTTTTAATCATTTCCTCCCATTCTAAAATTTCTTGAATAATAGTTTATCTAATATCTTGAAGGGAAAATAAAGTCAGCTGACCCTAACATGGTGGATTATACATCAGCTGGCCGCCCGAATATGAAAAAAAATAAAAAATTTTCAATGATTTCCTCTCAACTAAAAATAAATCTGGTGATAGTTTATATGTAACTGTGATTGAAAATTAACATCAGATTGCTGTATCTCATTGTAAAGTTCGTCAGCTGGTTACTTGAAATGTGTAATGTAATGTAATGGCGCAGTTTTAGAATCATATAGAATGTAATTAGTCTATAGAAAAGTTACATTTGGGGTTGCGCTTTTTAGAGGACGCAGTTTTATTTTTTTGAAGTGTAGGAAGGGTCAGTGTCAAGCTAAAACTAAGTTTGTGGGGTCGCCACCCTTGTCCCACGGCCGCCATCATGAAAATAGGGGTTGAAATGGTTTTTACGTTATATCTCTTAAACTATTTATCAAATAAAAAAAATGTATGAACATTTTTTGTTGCAAATTAAATTCTCTACAACTTTGGTCTTGTAATTTTATGTCGTAGAACTATAAATAAAAAAGTTATAAGCGAAAATGTTAAGAAATGCGAAAACAAAATTTCTATTTTTCGATATAACTTTATTTAGATCATTTTACGAAAAAATGATATCAGACCATTTTTGTAGACCGTTTTTCAAGGAACAACTTTTACAAGCAACATTTTTTTATTAGGTCCATAGCTAAGGTTTTACAGCGCTCTGAAGTGAGTACTATTTTTCAGCACTCTTTCGTTTTTTTATGTGGTACCACCAGTAGGTATAATCTACGGGCAACTTATAGACAAAATAATGTTATTTATTATTATATATTGAAAATTGTCTATCAGATATTATTTTTTCATTCTCTTCGATGGTCCAGGCTGCGAGAAAAATCTAAATCAGTATCCGAGGTGAAATTTTGTAGTATAATTGGAGTTGGTATTGGCGTCATTGTCGATAATTCATCTTCTAATTCATTTTCTTCAAATAATGTTGATATGTCCACGATGTTGATGCAGCTTTCACTACCACAATGGAGGCAAACTGATGAACATTTAAGGCCTGCTTTTCGGCAACCGCACGCACTAACACAATTTCCTTTGCATCTGCAAAAGATTAATTTCATAAGCTCAGGGGGTGCTGGAGGCTTGGAAGATTGGATTAGCATCCAAAATTTTCTATGCTTTTCCAGGCCCCATTCTTCTGGATCACAATATTTACCGAACCATAACTGAATCTGGTGATATACTCGGAAACTGTGGAAACGGGCTGCATCTTGTGTTCGAGGAAGTGAAGAGAGATTAAATGCATTTTTATTCACTGTCTTAGCAAATTGTTTGTATCGCAGAGTGTCTAGAGTATCGTCTTTATTTCCGCCATATAAAGAGAAGAAAAAACGTTCGCCAATACACTGAGTAACGACGACTCGACTTTTTCACTCATAAATAATTTAGTTCCACTTGCTAACTCTGGATGCTTCTGCAAAATTTTTATAAATTTGACTTTGCCTATGTTATACGCTGCTGACATTGTATCGCATCCTGAGAAGGCATGGAGAAACAGTAAATTCTCAGCTATTACGTCGTCATATTTAAAACCTGAAGGACAGTACAATTGTTCGGACGTACGCCCTTTTGAAGGTTTTAAAAAAAATACATTAGTTTGATTCCTTCCTAATGCCGTCAGCAATACAAGAATGTCGATGTCTTCTGCTATGATTGTCATCGAATCATATGACTGTGATGCAGCAAGCGCACAACGGACGATGACCGCATCTGCATCCGATTCAGCCTGGTCGACAGTAAAATCAGTTATGTAGTGGGGAAAAGGGTCACACATACTTTAATAATAGCATAGGAATGTTAAGATCATAAAAAAATGTATGAATAAAAAAAATATACATAGAAAAGTAAGCCTAATTTTTAATTTTTATTGCATCCCTATTAGCATTCGAGAATCCGTTCAAGTTTGGAGCGCTGTATAACCTAGATAAATAAATAAAATGAAACAAGTATATAGAGGAAATTGTTTGTTGAAAAACTATCTACAAAATTGCTATGATGTTATATTATTGTAAAATGAACTGAAAAAAAGTTATAACCTCCAAAAGAAAATTTGTTACAAAATTTTTACTTATTTTTGTTTATAACTTTTTTGTTAGTCACTTGACGATAAAAAGTAATAGAAATAAAATTGTAGGAAATTTAATTTGCTAAATTTTATGTTTAATTAAATTCTCTGTAGGGTAACTAGTTTACGAGATACAGAGTGAAAACCCTTTGCACCCCTTTTTCCAAGATGGCGGCCGGGGAACAAGGGTGCCGACCCCACAAACTTGAACTTAAGCTTTTACTGACCCCCCTTGTACGTTAAAAAAATAGAATTGCGTCCTCTAAAAAATGCAAGGTAAGGCCTAAAAATGCTTCCTGTAGAAGTTATATATAGTGTAATTCCCTAGTTGGAATACATGAGGCAAATAATGCATTACACTAAATTATACTTTTTCTTACATTGAATTGTTAAAAAATTATAATCGAAATAGTAGAAAGAAATAACATTCTATCCATATATTTACGTTAATATTGAAGGTGTCTCTTCTGATATCGTTCTTATTTTCCGATATTTTTGCGGCAAAGCAGTATAACGTCGATAACACTCACTGTGATACAACTAAAAACGGTTAGGCTGTGTAGGAAGCACAGTATTTTGACCGGTTTGATTATAACTTTTCGTATTGTTAATATAGATCTACATTTATTTAAATTATCTTCACTAAATAATTTTGAATGAACATTACTTTTTTACAAAAGACGCAATAAGGTACCACGTTAGACATTTTTATTTTTAATTATCCGTTACTATAATAACACTATGTTCGACTGAGCAACTTAAACATGGAATCTTTCACTTTCTATTCGAGTCACATTATAAATTCAACTTACCCTCTCGTTAGTGTGTTTTACGCTCTGCTATAGCATAAAATCTGGAGAGGGTAATTTGAATCTACAATCTACCTACAATGTAAAAAGGGCTCATGTATTACTTTAATTTGTATAAGAAAAAGAGATAAATAGAGAAAAGTGATTTCCTCCTGGATGAAAATTTATAAGAGAATAGTTAATATACTCTAGTAAATAATAAAACAAATCAGCTAGCTGTAAGTCAAGGGTAAAGTCGTAAATTTTAGAATGGGAGGATGCTTAAAATAAAATTTTTTTTCTTCTTGCGTGGGAGGCTGCCACTGCCTTCTCCACCACCGGAGTCGCAGCTGAAGATCGCGAAGCTTCATAACACAACTTCCTATTGCATTTTACAAATTTTCACTTGGGAGGAAATTGGTCATAAAAATCTGTCACTGGCTCCCGGACCATAACCATATATCACACTTACAGATTGTCATTGAACATAATCAAAATATTACCATGTAAACTTGAAGAATTCTGAGCTACACATTTGACATTATTGTCACCATCAACTTGCAGGTCTAGTTTTATTTAAAAAAAAAACTATTTTTAATGATTACGATAACAAAATTTTCAATACTGAACATTCACAAAAGCTATTTTTGAGACGGTCTGCACAGTTCCATACCAGAGTGCGCCCGTAGACCGTACGGCCGCAAACGCGAAGACCCTATATTTTAAATCTGTAATATCTTCGAAAATATTCATTAAAATTATATGCTGTAAGGGGCTATATTGTTCCATATTAAATGTAAAATGTATTTAAGTTACTTAATTACATACGGATTAAAGCTGTATTTCTTAAAATCGCTTCGTAAATTACCTATTATTTTTCGTAAAAAGTAAAGGATAAAAATTTGCTATTGTGGGTTATCCCTAAGAGTTAAACATATACCATCGCAGATTTTCTTGTAGAACTTTTTAAGGTATACAATACTTAGTACGTTATTTGATATATCTCGTGGAGTTCAACCAGCGTTTGCATTGTAAGCGCAAACAAATAGACAAACAGATAAACAGACAAAGATTTTAAAAATGCTGAAAATGGATTCTGTTACTTATTACTTTACATCCTGGTATATTTTTAAATATTTTTAATGTACAAAGACTACTCCTCTACAGACTTATTACATGTATAGAATAAGATTTTCATGGTACCTACTACGTCATTGACATAAATAGTCATAACTTTTTTATTTCTTAACCGATTTAGATGAAATAAACACTAAATGTTAAGTGAAGACTGTAATAATATATTCCCAAAAACCGCAATCAGATTGCTTAAGTCATTTCTGAGATTAGCGTGCACAAACATACAAACATACAGACATACAGACATACAGACATACAGACATACAGACAAACAGACAAACTGAAAAACCATTGTTTTGGGTTCTCTTGCTCTTATAAAGCCCCCTATGATGTTTTTTTTTTTTTTTGATTTCATGTACAGGAATGGTTCAGTGACGATTTTATTATATGTATAGATTTATAACGGAAAGGTACCATATTTTTTAAGAATAATGTTTACTTTTTTTAGTTTTAACAGTTACTTAAGAATTAAAAAATGTAAAATATAAAAAATAAAAAATAAAATCAAACTATTAAAATGTTGCCATTTACATTTTATTCCGCTGTTTTACGTGTGTACATGTGTGTAGTCAAGTTTGTAAATTTTGTGATTCGATACCTATTTGCTTCGAAAAAGCGTTCTTAAAATAGTTTATTACAATGTATTGAATATCAGAATATTAATAATTTATAATATATAAATCAAGACCACCATCGCGGAGGCCTGTAACCAAATTATTCGAATACGAAATTCAACATTGGGGTTTAATTTCTCCCACGAAGTTCCCAAAGGAACTGAAGAATTTAACTGCATTAAATGAAATATATAATTTAAAACGCCCTTGGCTCAATTTCTATGTCACTCTATAATAGGGAACATTCACGTATTTTTTTTTTGACGTAAATTAATCATTTACCTCTCTATATCGTAGAAAAAAATATTAATAGGCTTGAAAAGATTCTAGTTTTTTTTTCAAAGTGAAAATTAAAACATTGAGTAAATTTGACCAGTTTAAACACCGCCATTTTGCGCGCGCTTTGCGTGACGTCAAATGATACATCCAGTGAATGTTTACTATGAACTTTTTAGCAATTTCATAGATATTTTAAGTTTTAATTGCTTTACAAGTCATGGAAGAAGATAAAAATCATCTTACGAGTATTGTATAGTACCGGAGTGCAAAAATAGTATTAGAAAAACACCCGACAAAGTGTTTTTTGTATTCCAAGAGATGCGAAAATACAAAAACAATGGTGTACGGTATCAATTTAACGTAAGTATACTTTATTTATAATAAGTTTAATCTAATAGTTTAAATTTATAGTAAGTATTAAACATTAGAAAATTTGAGTTTAAAATTAACCTAACCTATCTTACAAATTTCAGTATAACTTTCTATAAAAACCGTAACCTTTTTTTGTTTTACGCAATTTTTATGGTCTGTCGATTTATTTCAGGTTAAGGAAGATACAGCAAATTGTATTGAATATAATATGTGTAACGAAACAACAAGGAGAAAGATGTAATCTAAGTTTGAAGAAAGGAGTTGTTCCTTATATATTTTTGTGGCAAAAACAACAGCTGATAGAATGAGAATGTGCATAGTCAAAAGGCAAAGATTGACATCGGTTAATGAAGCCTTTTAAGAGTTAGCTATCAAAAGTAGTGTTTAAAAAAATTGGTGACCTTTACGAAGAAGTGATATAGGTAGTAAGTCCTAGTACTGCCCATACAAATGTCTGTGATATTAATCAGCCAAGACTCAGTACTTCTCCTATTGAATGTGATGATCATAAGGCAGAGCCTTGCTTTTCGCATATTAAAGATAAATTACCAAGTGACTAAGCTGTGCAAGTTAATATTAAACCGAAGTATGGAAGTAAAGGTGTCAATGTAAATATACCTGCTGAAAAACAAAATGTAGCATTGTCACCATTTTCTCATTAACCACACAACATTGTTACACAACAGTTTTAAAAGTAAAACTATCTGTTTTAAAAAGAAAATTTTTTTACTGAAAACACAGCTGATAATACTTCTATAGCATCTTATATCTTCTATATCTGCTGATTATCAACCAAGTTATTTATCTGAGTCAAGTGAAGTGAAAAATGATTCAGAGGCAGAAACATTTTAAAAATGTATTGTGTAGTAGCATGCTAACTGCTATTCAAAAAGAGTTTGTAGGTATTTGTTTTGTTAGAGTTGTTTGAGTATTTAGAAAATGTTTTTAAGATTACCTAAACAATTGTATCATTTAATAAAACCTTTAAGCACGAAAATATAGGTTTAAATTATTTATTTTTCTCAGTCACACTGATACCACATTATGAACTTAAACGCCGATATATTGAATGGTGTGTCAAATGACGTCACATTTCCTTTCGACCAATGGTGGCGCGTTTTGGAATTTTGAATTTCGCTCCCTAAAGTTACACTTTTCATAAATTATTTTATGGCCTTAAATGATTAGTAAATTTAAAAAAAATGATTTTATTATAATAAGATGATAAAAAGTAATCGAAAAAAAAATATTTGAGACCATTTAAATTTTTTTGCATGTTCCCTATTATTTGATTTATAACTTTACAAATACAAATATTTTCAGTTCAGAAGTTTGATGTTATAAGTGTCTAACTTAATTCAGTTCAGCTCGATAGTTTTTCAAAACTTTATAATATTTCATAAATAAAAAACTAAGAGGTGTCAAGGGACTCCCGGATGGAATGAAGTTCCTTTCGATTAATTTTTGAAGGAATAGGGAATATGCATAAAATTTTAAATGGTCTCAATTTTTTTTTTCGGATACATATTATCTTATTATAATACGTCTTTTTTATCTGTTAATCATTTAAGGCCATAAAATAATTTGTGAAAAATGTAAATTAAGGGAGTGAAATTCAAACTTCCAAAACGCGCCACCATTTTTCGAAAGGAAATGTGACGTCATTTGACATGCCATTCTAATTATCGGCGTCGAAGTTCATACTGTGGTATCAGTGTTACTGAGAAAAATAAATAATTTAAACCTATATTTTCGTGCATAAAGGTTTTATTAAATGATACGATTGTTTAGGTAATTATTTTCCACTTCATTTGACTCAGATAAATAATTTTGTTAATAATCAGCAGATATAAAAGATATAAGATGCTATAGAAGTATTATCAGCTGTTTTCAGTAAACAATTTTCTTTTTAAAACATAGTTTTACTGGTACAGTAAAACTATGTAAAAAAGTTAGTTTTACTGGTAAATTAAAAGTATTGTGTATTGAATGAGGAAATGGTAACAATGCTACATTTTGTTTTACAGCAGGTATATTTACATTGACACCTTTACTTCTGTACTTCGGTTTGATATTAACTTGCACAGCTTAGTCACTTGGTAATTTATCTTTAATATGCGAAAAGCAAGACTCTGTCTTGTGATTATATTTTATATTGTCTAGGCTGATTAATATCACAGACATTTGTATGGGCAGTACTAGGACTTACTTACTAAATCACTTCTTTGTAAAGGTCACCAATTTTTTTAAACACTTCTTTTGATAGCTAACTCTGAAAAGGCTTCATTAACCGATGTCAATCTTTGCCTTTTGACTACGCACATTCTCATTCTATCAGCTGGTATTTTTGCAACAAAAGTATATGACGAACAACTCCTTTCTTCAAATTTAGATTACATTTTTCTCCTTATTGTTTCGTTATACATATTATATTCAATATTATCAGCTGTATCTTCCTTAACCTGAAATAAATCGACAACCATAAAAATTTAGTAAAACAAAAAAAAGGATACGGTTTTTATAGAAAGTTATACTGAACTTTTGTAAACTAGGTTAGGTTAATTTTAAACTCAAATTTTCTAATGTTCAATAGCTCATTAGCTATTGAACGACTTACTATAAATTTAAACTATTAAATTAAACTTTTTATAAATAAAGTATACTTACTTTAAATTGATCTTTACAACAATATAAACACAATTTAAGACATATATTATCCCTTTTAATTATCATAGACCATTGTTTTTGTATTTTCGCATCTCTTGGAATATAAAAAACACTTTGTCGGGTGTTTTTCTAATACTATTTTTGCACTCTGGTACTATACAATACTTGTAAGATGGTTTTTATCTTCTTTCATGACTTAAAATATGTATGAAGTAAATAAAAAGTTCATAGTAAACAATGACTTATGACTGGACGTGTCATTTGACGTCACGCAGGGCGCGCGCAAGACGACGGCGTTTGAACGGCTCAAATTTACTCAATGTTTTAATTTTCACATTGAAAAAAAAATAGAATCTTTTCAAGCCTATTTATATTTTTTTCTACGATATAGAGAGGTAAATGATTAATTTAAGTAAAAAAAAAACATGAATATTACCTATTGTAATAAAAAAATGTTAAATTATTAATATAAGCTGATATGCTAATGAATAATATTTGTATATTATCTTTGTATGATATTTCGCCGATAATTTATAATAAATGTAAATAAAATGAATAACTAAATTAAAAAGTGTTAATCCATAAACCCATTACTTACTGTCCCGCCACCTAGCGGTTTCACTTTGTACAGATATGTTTATATAACAGATGTATATGTTTCCCTAAAGTATAAATAGATGGCGTTGTTATAAAAGATTACTAGTATATTTGATCACAAATTTGTATTATTTTTTTAACCGACTTCTGCAAAAAGGAGGAGGTTCTCAATTGGGCCGGTATTTTTTTAATTTATTTTTTTTATGTATGTTCACCAATTTCTCCACGATTTCTTAACCGATTTACGTAATTCTTTTTTGTTTGATTTGGTTCAGGTAGGCCCATTAGTTTTTATTTTATGAGCATTTTTGTACAAGTTTTGAACTAGCTCCTCCGGAAGGAAATCGAAACGTGCTGTGACTAATGACATCTGTTATTTTGGATACGTGAAGTCTGATGCGCTGCTGCTAGACGGTTGTCAAGTTGCTGAACAGACTCGGTTGCTGTACGGTTTCGTGTCACTTCTAATCTATGAGCGCTCTGCTCAGTCGACTCGTTCTCTAAATGCTCAATAATGAGACCTAGTCTATTGGCTCTCTGCTCAATATATTCATTCGCAAGACTATCTTTGAATCTTTTGGAGTCTATTTATGCTGATCAAGAGTTTTTTGCCGTAATCTTGATTTCATATATGCCTTCATATATGATTTCATATGTGGCCATGAGGTCAACCAACGTTTTTCACGATCTTCAATAGTCTCACAAGAACGTGAAATTGTGTTTCGAAGAGTATTTTTACGGAGACGACTACTTTTATCGGTTCCCATTTCTTGCGATCTGTATTTTTTAAGGCGCGCAGCGCCTTTTGTAGGTCTACCCATGGCTAATTGATAATGAAGTAATAGACTAAAAAGTATTAAGTAAAAATAACAACGTTAAAAAAACCGACTTTAAAACTAAAAAGTAAAAAATAATGAAGTTTTAATATTTATTATATTCTACCTATTATTTATATGTCCTATTTACTAATAAGTTTGAAGTCGGTGCCAAACCATTTAGTATAGGAATTCGGTTGAATACATTTTCGTAATTATTTATGTGTTGATAGTGATATAAGTGATTGTAAAGAATGACTCTGAATTTAATAATAGTAAAATAGTGTAAAAATTTTAAGTTCTCGCATTCATGCTTTGCAAAATGAGCGTCCATGTTCAAAAATTACTCTAGATATATTTGGTGGAATAAACATTAATATAGTAAGATCGATATATGGAACAAATTTGTTTATAGTGCGAACTTTAAGCTTAAGTTCTCGAAGATTAACCACCGATATATATGTGGAAAACAAAACGTCACTCGTTTTACCTAATCAAACAAAGGATACCGTTCGTTCGAATTTATTGGATCTGGGCAAAAGGTAGGAATTTTGCTTCAACACTTAAGTTATGTAAATAGTTGCGTTGAGGAAAATCGATTGCAGATAATAAGGTTAAGTTAGTGTCTGTTTTGTCGGGGGTCTATTCTAGTCGAGGAGGGTAACGGGGTCCGAAGAGACGGCTTTCCGCTGGGCGCCCGCAGATATTTGGGGCCCAATTATTCGGTTAGCCATCATGAAAGGCTGCCCCGTCAGTTGCAAAAAAACCCTGAGAGGAGGACAAGAAGTGGAGGACCGATGGCGATCCCTGGGGGTGTTCAGTCTCCAGACTAGCCTTCCAGTGGCTAAAATTCGAATATTTATCTGGTATCACAGGGACTATTTTTACTATTTACCTATTTTTGTACAAGTATTGTTTGGAGTATTATTGTTATAATTGAAACCCAAACCATATTTTACTAATAAATATATAATATAGTTATATTTTTTATATCTCGACCTCTTAAATAACAATACAGTAATATATAGTCTATGTTTAAACAATGAAATCATTGTTTGTATATAGAGATGAAATTAAATGTCGACTACAAAATTTTCAATTATAAGTATTGTGTAGTATTAGACTACACATAACTTTACTAAACACAGTCTTGTATACTTATAATAAAGTTATTCCTACACTTATAATAGCCAAATTCCTTTCATAACTAAAGTTTATTTAAAGTACTCCTTGTGACTTACGATGAGGTGGAATAAATATGAAGTTTTTAAGCCGTTTACAGAACAACCTAGTTTTAAAGAATAAAAGCTAGAGAAGCCTGGCGTTATATTAGAGCACTCTCGAGAATAGTTACCACATAGTGTCTGAGATTCTTTGAAAACTATTATACACATCCTCAATGAAAAATCAAAAAACTAAAAAAAGTTAAAAATAAAAGCTACAAAATAAAAATGTTACGTAATATATTTAGAATTGTTGATATTTTTAACACTTCTTAATGTTAATTATAATATACCCATAATGTCATACAAATACTCAGTCTTGATGTAAATATTTTTATAATTGAGATAAGTATTTTTTTGATTGAGTCATCATATGATATTTATGGTTCAATTTATTACGACGTTCTAGTTATTTGATAGTTACTTTGCAGAATCTATCTATTTCCAATATGTATTTTCAATAAATAGATTCTGCAAAGTTCATAAAACTAACTCAGGTTACTTGCACACACATTGCTCAAAACTATGGTGAAGCTAGCTTCATCACGGCATTTGCAACAGAATAATTTAGAAACACACGCAAAATATTGTAGGTTCTTAGTTTATATTTTAAAGATAAAACTTCTAATCGAAAACAAAACAATTTTAAATTAATAAATATTAAAGTAGTGAGTGTTTGCCTGAAACTCATGTTAAAAGTTATATACAAAGATTGACGAACTCCTTTAAATAAATTTGAAAGGTCCTTATTTATGAGATCCGTTAAAATTCGAGTACATAAAGTTAGCACATGGTTAAACAATAATCATTTGAAATTAATGTAAGTAAAACTTATTTCTTGCCTTTTTCTTTTTTCAACATACCTGAAATTATAAGTCTAAGAACACAGTTAGTTTATGTAAATGTCCTTACGTAACTAAAAAAAAGTGTTAAATATCTACGAGTTGAAATAGATTATGGTTTCAGTTGGCTTTCACGCATAAAGTCAATTTGCTCACGGGTTAGAAAATTAGGTTGGACTTTCAATAAGTTAAGACAAGCAGCAAGTATCAAAATTTTGCGCGAAACCTATTTAGCATTAGCTCAACCTATATTCTCTTATAGCATTTCTGTCTGAAGTTTTGCATGTAAATCGCTTATAAGTCTTGAACGAGTCTTGAACGAGATCCCTTCTTTAAATGGTGACTTTCAGTCCTTATCGGTATCCAACAAAGTTTTTATATAAGAGATGTGATCTCCTAACTGTTCGATAATTATACATATACAGCGTTATATGTAAGCAACACGCAACTATTCCATATGCTAGCAGTAGTCAAAACACAAGAAGGGTAAATCACAGGATTAATGATCAAATAAATGTCGCACTACATCTGCAAAGCGTCAAGCTTTTTTTCTATCAGCCTTTTTATATGAAAAAATAAACAAACATAAAAACATACACAGACTTAACCGCCACGATTGTCGTTTAGCAATGATGACCTGGCTACAAGAGTAGGACTATCAAGAAATTGAAAATCTCCTTATAATAGCAAAGTAAACTTATTAGTACTAATAGTAAACTTATTAATAATAATTAGTAGATTTACACAAATATCACAAAAACTACGAAAATCTCTTTCCAACAATATAAGCAGAATTATAAAACAACGGATTTCCATAAAAAACTAACACGCCCCTAACGGTTCTTTTTCCAACAACAATTTAAATACATATTATTCTTGGTTAGTAATCAGTACACAGAAGGCATTGTTTATAAACTTTTAATAAATGTAAGCGCACTTTATAAGATCACTCCTATTATTCCAAGTGAAAGCATTAATATATGTTTTTCCCTCAATGATTGTGACATCTTAAGTTCTTCTACCATTATCGTATTTGTGTAACAAAAATATTTGGTCATCAGATAATCATTTCGATATTTTTATTAACATATAGAAATAATTTGGAATATTCAGTAACACAGTTTTTCTTTTAAGAATTCCCAATAACATATTCGAGGTAAAATACTTTATTACGTTTCACGGTTAATATAGAAATTACAGATGAAGATTTTCTGTTCTTTTTGTATGTTTTAAAATTTAAAAAAATAATTAAGTTTTATTATAAATTTATATGACATGCTTTGATTACCTCTGTGAAAAATTACAGTTTTAATTTTTAATCTTTAAATAAATTACTTTATTAAAGTTACCAGTAACTTCTAATTTACATCATTTATTAGTAGTGAGTATTACCATTTATTTATGATTAAAATATTTAAATTAAACATAAAATATTTTTTTCTAATATGTTATTCGTTCAGACTCCTTTCGCCTATTTTATGGACCGGCAAAAATGGTTTAATTAAAAAGTGTTTATTTTTATTGCACGTACAAGTAAATAAAATTGTATTAAAACTTTAGTTAACTACATACTGCTTAAACGCAAGATTTAAAACGCTTTGTTTTTATTAAATTAGGATTATATATTTTTTACCTATTTAAACTGAAAAAATAAAAAATATAATTATCCAAGTTTTTGAGGTCGTAGTTCCCAAATATGATTAACAGTTCCAGAAATAAGTGCATTTAGACCAAAACCAGTAGATAACATGTTTTTAAATTAGAATAAAAATGTATTTCATCAAAATATCAATTCAAAATATATAATTATAGAAATGACATACGTAACTCTAATCTCTAATAAAATCTAGTAATGTGGGGAGCATAGTATTTTTTTTATCCTATAATAACATGTAGATTTTTACCAAGCTCATATTAAACGTTGAGTTTTACATTTTAAGCCAACTTTGCGCTCCATTAGCAACGTTTAGCGCTGGATGGTAGAGAATTACTCTGAGTGTTACGTTGATACATAAAAAATTGCAACGTTTTATACTCTTTCTAAATATTTTTCCTTGTTTTTCTTCATGAAATATACACTTTTAAATAATGAATAGAAATTTATGTTAAGCGTTATATAATATTTATAAAAAACAAATATTAAAAGAAATGTATACTCGATGAGGAGTTTCACAATAAAGTTACACGTTAGGTGGAATTTCAGTCTTTAATCCTGTATGCAAAGAATATGTTAAAAATCTGTCATAACATTAATCATGAGGTATTTTTTCAATTTGTGCAATTTTCTCTGCAAACAAAAGATACTAGATTTTTGAAAGAATACTAGTAGTGTACTGTCTTAATAAGAGGATTATATATAGAATGCTAAATGCATGGAAGCGGGTAGCGAGACGGTAGCTCGATAGGTAGAGCGATAGAATAATTACCCAGAGGTCAGAAACTTTTTTCACACACTACCAATGTATGGAATCAACTTTTATCGGTGATGTTTCCAGGTTGATACTGCTGTACCTTAAAGAGGGTCTACTTCTACCTCAACAGCTGGCAGCGTTCTTATTATTTCCCTAGTGTTGCGAAAGATCGGTAATCAGCCTTATATAGCATAAAATATATATATTTTTATTGTTTTATTTTTATTATGATTTAAATAAATATTGTAATACAAGCTGATCTCACAAAATTTTCTAAATACTTTTAAACAATAGAATTTCCTCAGTGATGTATTTAACGTCAAATAAAACATAATTAATATAAAAAAATAGGCTATAATAAATTTTTATAGTAGATAAAAAAAGTGGCAATATCAGTAAAATAGGTTATTTTAATTGTTCCATAAAGACTAGTTTATTTACATTTAGAAATCTAGACAAGGTAATTACCGACTTCAACACAAACATCCCTTATGCTTACACTAGCATAAGTGTTGTTTAGTTAATGAGACTCGTCTAAAGACGTATATGAGAAGAAACCTCGACACTGTTTCAAATGAGAACCAAGTTATATTTATTCTAGCGTATATTTTTGGGTAAGCAATTTAAAACTTTGATAATTAAAATATCCAAAAATATAAGGACATATATAATATAATTTTAATGGAGTAAGCATTCGAAATAAACATATTGTTATATACCTATACTATTGTACATGTTATGTCTTATTCTATTTCTATTATAAAGGCCGATTCTCTTTTATATTTGTTTTGAAATGTAAAAGCGTGTCGGTAAGGGGTATTCAATTCATTGTATTAAAAGATATGTATATTATTTGGCTAAAATATAGAAATTACAAATAAACCTTTATTCGCTAATTATAATAATTATTTTATATGGCTTATCATATTTATTAGGCAGGTCGTAAGTGGGACATAGAAAAGCTTTTTTAAAACAATGGCACACAACAATCAAACAAACATAACTAACTGCTTTATACTTTCATTTGTATTTCGACTTTTCATACCGTATACAGACATCCTCGGCATGAAAAATGATTTGTTCGACGTTCGCGGTATTTGTTTTCCACAACAAATACGATGTTACGCTGACCTCGATTTCTCATCACTTTTCTCATATATTTAAACTTAAAAAATATATTTATTAAAAAACAAATATATTATATTAAAAAAATAAGGGTTTTGTACCTAATACTACTCAAGATGATATTGTCTACTTAAAGGATAAGAATATCTTACTTTTAAAAATAGATGCATTTTGGAGGTATTTTCGAAACAGTTTAAATATTTTATATATTTTCTCGCTTTTGCCATTGTTTTCACGGTATGCAAATTAATACTTTTTATTTATAACATAATATCTATTAATAACTTTTTAAGATTTAGGAAATGTTCTTAAATTACATAATTTATTATAAAATCTTGTTTAAAAATATTCATCGCTAAATAGATGCAAATTAATCTCTGAGTCGTAAATTTAATGGGATTATTTGTTAAGGTTGGTTCTTGCTACAATAAGTTAAAATTTGAACCTCCGCAAAGCTCTTATATATATTATAATTACAATCCTCTGTGGCAAAAAGTTAAAAAAGTGTAATTTTTTTATAACATTTTACTTTGTTTATACATAAAGCTGGAATGATTGGCAGTGATATTTTGAAAATAATATTCTTGCTAATATTCAATCTAGAGCTAATTTAACTAGTCTAAGGTAATTACTTAATTAAAAAAATATTATGAGAACCAAAATTTTTCTGAATATTCATTGTGAGAATTATCAATTTATTAATTTTAGTATTAAACAAATTTTAGTACTATTATAGATAATATTGTAGTCTAAAGAGCAATATAATGCAAAAAAATATAATATATCCGTTTCTAGTTTCATTGAAGATTTCATGAATAATTGATGCAGGTTCCAGAAATCATTTTTTTGCACAAATAAATATTTCGAAGATTTAAGTTGTAGTAACACAACTTATTTCAAACTGTAATTTTTCTATCTCCGTTTTCCAATCAATTAAAAAGAACTTAAATTATGAAAACCCCGATACAAAAATACGTCTAATAGGGATAAGAATAATATTATGATTATGTACTTATTGAAGACGTTGCGTCGGGGGACCGTTTTGAGTACGTTGATGATGGTGTCTATTTTACAAAATTTTCAAAGCTAATGCGTGAGGACTTAAGACTATACGATTTGATATTGTTATTACGTTGTATGCCTTGGTGACTTACTTGCATCTTGAATTATTCCTTTATTTAGTGATTCCCCGACGCATCAGAAGTTTGGCGGAGTTTTTTATATTGTAACATGTTTGTATTATTTTAGTTAAGTAAATAAAAAAAAAATAAGAAAGCGTAGCGATAACTTCAATTCTCATTATATAATTTATAGACTAAAGAAAAAGTAAAAAGCAATCTATTTAATTTGTAAATCTTTTTATATTAATGCGTAAAATTCTTAGTCTTCTAAAAGTCTTAAGCACAAACAATTTTTTTTTTGGTTTTGGTGCACTCACACCTCTTAGCACACCTATATATTACCATTACTGAGCACAACTGAGCACCTTCAAAACACACAGAGCTTACGCATACCAATGACGCCATGGATCGCTTTATGACTGGATAACTGTTTTCAATCCTATTGCTAAAACACTACTCAGAGAGGGATACTAAAATAATATAACAAAAATTTGCGATAAAAATATAATTTTATTAAATTTAATACAGTTAATGAAAATTTTGTAAAACATTGGTGTAATTTTATTGTGTTTGATTTACTTAAAAATACATTTGTATGCTGAAATACATTTTTGGCACAAAACAGGCATCGCACCCAAAGGGCCTTAATTAAAAACGTGCGGGTTAAATAAATATCATCAACTTCGGTAATTATCATCTCATTTAATTTTAAATTTAGAACAAGACATACAGAACAAGACATATTTGAATATTCCAATAATTTTGAATTGCCTTATATAATTCTCTGTACTATTAGACTGAAAAGTGCAAAATAAATAGACGCTGTACTATTGGTTTTTGGGTTTGTAAATATCTCAACAACAAGGTTAAATATATTACGCCTAAATCTGGATATACTGATGATTATACACAGTATGCTAAGTTCATCGATAGCAATAGTGACGGAAAAGTTTCCTAGAGGTCGCCGGTTCGAATTCTCAACGTTGATTACTGAGTGTTCATTTTATATTTATATAAAATTAAAAAAGCCTAACATAGTTAAATATGCTTATAAATGTATAATAGATAATTCTCTTATATAATCTCAGACAAAATCTCACCTTTTGTCACCAGTTATAACATAATGATTGACTGTGTTTCTTTTGTTTTTTTTTTATATCTTGATGTATATTTATTTCTTCATATTTCGATAGATGTATTGATACACACCAAAAATAATTCTTGAAAATTCGAGAACATTTATAACAGATGCAATAAATGTTAAATCTTCAGAACCTCACTGGTGCGGTAGATTGCTTCAGTGCCATCCTATACGAGAAAGTGAAAATGTCTTGCCGACGTTCCCATTCTGAATTGCTCGTAAAGGAACTTGTAGTAGGGCTTTTAGAAATAGGTAAAAACATTTGTTATTTTGTTAATATTGAATAGGCTAATGCAACGAAGATTATTACTTTAACATAACTAAACAGTCGTTTGAACTTCGTTGAAAGGCTTTTTTAATGAATTTTTGATTTATACAAAGTATAGTAGACAGGTCGCTTACGATTTTTTGTATAATTATAAACTGGAATAAAACTGCATTTTATGCCTAATACAAATTAAGCAGATAACACTTTAGTAATGTTTTTATTCTAGTAGCACAAAATAAGTTTGAAAAGTTTTCAGCCCTGGGAGTAGTTACACAAAGGATTTGACACCATTCCCGGTAGACGATGCAAGCAAGCAATATCTTTGTTATCCAGAACTACCTGAGGGTTATACAGATAATATACTCTGTAGAGCAAATAATCCGTACATATCATTACAGCCTAAAAATAAAAAATCATTAAAACGATTTTGCAGTCGGTGTTAAGTTAAGGCTAAGTTCCTTACGTTTCCTCTTCAATTTCGAATGTAATGAAAAGGATATGAAATTTGTATATTTATTACGTTTTTGTATAACACTTATAAATCTATGTAATAATTGCGTGTCTGTGAAATAAGTTTTACAATATTTGCAAAAAAAGTACCTATTCTGTTTGAAAATATCTATAAACATGTATAGCCATGTTAAGCTTATTTTAAATTTATATAAATATAGAATGAAAAATAAACCGATACGGGCAGGGATTCGAACCTGCAACTACTGGGAAACCGTCCCGTCGCTCTACTAACTGAGCTACCGTATCGCTGTCCGTCTGTCTGTCCGCTGTCTGTCCGCTGTTATGTGCCTGGGGGGTAGACGAAAAGATGCTTAGCTCGGACCACTATGCAATCACCTTTTCGGTCCACAGTACAATAAAGCAGGAGGTCAGGAAGAGAACAACCAGGGTCTACAACTGCAGGAAGGCAAACTGGGCACAGTTTGGACGCCAACTCGACATAAATATGGGTCTGGCAAAGCTCACCGAGGAGGAAGCCATGCGCATCACAAGCCGTGAGAGTCTGGAGGATGTAGTAGCCAGATATGTGGATGTGCTAACCAAAACGAGCAATGAGACAATTCCTAAGGCCAGGTCATTTGAAAAACCACCGATACCTTGGTGAACTGAGGAACTCACTAGGCTCAGGAAAGACGTGATGACCAAGAAAGGAAGGATTCGGAAGGCAGCGGCAAGAAGGCGGCAATACGTGGTCGAAGAATACCTGGCTAGTAAGAACAATTACGAGAAGGCTGCTAAAGCGGCCCAAACTAACAGCTGGACGGAATTCTGCTCCCGCCAAAGCCATGAGACGATGTGGGACTCCAATCCTGAAGAAGCCCGGGAAGGCAAATTATAACGAGGCAAAGTCATTCAGGAAAATAGGACTGCTGTCAATTCTCGGGAAGACCCTGGAGAAGATGACGATCAGGTGACTCCGATGGCACCTCCTCCACAGGTTCAACCCACGCCAATACGGCTTTACACCACAGCGCAGCACAGAGGACGCCCTCTACGATCTTGTCAACTACGTACGAGATAAGCGAAAAAAGAAAGAGATCGTAGTACTGATATCTCTGGACATAGAGGGCGCCTTCGACGGCGCGTGGTGGCCTGCCGTGAAGATCCAGCTGGCAAACCTTGGCTGCCCGGCGAACCTGTGGAGGCTGGTCGACAACTACCTGAGCGACAGGGTGGTTCGGGTAAATTACATGGGGGGGATGGCCGAGAGACAGACAACAAAGGGATGTGTCCAGGGGTCGGTGAGCGGAACAGCTTTCGCGAGCGGCAAAAGCGACGTGGTGCCTCAACCTAACAATCACAAGACAGATTTACACGGCGGTGATTGTGCCCATTGTGTCGTACGGGGCGGGGGTCTGGGCGTCAGAGGTGGGCAAGATTTATGTACAGAAGCAGCTCTCAGCGGTGCAGAGAGGCTTCGCCCAGAAGATTGGCCGGATGCACCGAACAATGTCCAAGCATGTGGCCATGATCCTGGCGAGGCTCCTTCCGCTGGACCGGCAGATCGCCGAGTACGCTGCCACGTATGAAACCAGACGTGGGCGCCCATTCAAATATACTACCGAAGAGTATCGCCTGGAGCACGGGGTGGAACACGCTGAGCTGGATCACCCTGCAGAAACCACAAAACTAGAATACAAGTGCCTGGACGCGCTCACCCCTGAAACGATAAGAGACCATGACATCATAGGGAAATATATCTATACTGATGGGAGTAAAATTCAGGGTAGAGTTGGCGCCGCACTATCAGTGTGGGATAGCGCGAGGGAAATGTACTTTAGAAAACTCAGGTTAGCTGGACACTGTACGGTGTTCCAGGCCGAACTGTTGGCGATCTCAACGGCAGCGGAACTTATAGACCGAAGAAATTGGAGCAACGCAAACATCTTCACCGACTCTCAGTCATCGCTCGAGGCACTGAACACCACACCGGCGGTGCACCCACTTGCGCTTAAAACAACACAAACTCTCCGGAAAATTACTGCTAAAGGGCATTCTGTAAGGCTCTTCTGGATTAGGGCGCATGTGGGGGTACCGGGCAACGAGAGGGCGGACGAACTGGCCAAAGAGGCGGCCCTTAATACAAAAAGGAAGACTACTTACGACGAGCTCCCAATATCCTTCGTGAGACGTAGGCTGCGAGAGGATACAATAGTCACTTGGCAGAATAGGTACACAAATGGTGAAACTGCGGCTACCACGAAGGTCTTCCTGCCCGACGTCAGACGCGCTGCAAAGATAATGACTAGACTCGACATGGACTCCCTGACTGCGCAAATCCTTACCGGACACGGGGGATTTTCTGCTTACTTACACAGGTTTAAACTGAAAGAAAGCCCGACCTGCAGCTGCGATGATGAGACAAACGAAGAAATTGTACACCTGATTACTGAATGCCCTAGGTGCCTAGGGAGGAGACTTGCAACTGAAACTGAAATAGACATGACGATTGACATAGCAAATATACCGGCTATAATGGAAGATCCTGAAAAAAATCACAAATTTATGGATTACTGTAGATATGTGGGGGGGATAGTTATAGGGGCAAATAAGACCTAGGAGTAAACTGACTAGGACGCGACGTGACTGAAACTAAAATTGTAACTTCCGGACCTGGGAAAAAAAAAACACGATTTTCAATGAAACGACTGCTACTAGAAGAACAACCCAGCCATGCTGGACAACCAGAAGGAAACCGGCGACTGGAAATCTAAAGTAAATAAAACCCACACATGAAACGAAAAGCAATCGCTCCTAACCCCATGTGGAACACATGGCTCATTAGGGCAAACCAGTAAATAAATAAATAAATAAATAAAAAAGCATGTTATAGTTAATGTATTTGTGATAATCTAAATGTATAAGACCATAAGTCTTAAGGCACACGCCCCCCTTGGTCTCAAAAATTCTGTAAATAAACATATAAAGAAGTAAAATAGGGTGTTAATGCTAATGTATTACGACGAGACCATAAGTCTCAAAGTCCAAAAGCCACACCCCACTGGGGCTCCTGGGAGCTGTAAAATGAACTTGTATAAATTAATGTAAAGCACTAACCAATAAATGTATTAAATATAAGCTGTATACAATGTAAATAAAGATGTAATGTTATGTAACGTAGTAGCTAAGCACACACATTAGGAATCAACATAAAATACTCACCACGAAAGTAAAATAATAACCACAAACTGAAAAACTTAATTCACCCCGAAAACTGACTCCGCCCACCCATGCGGAGGTACACACGGCGAACTATAAAAAAACTTGTGTGGTTTTATGAAACCACCGTAAAAGTGAAACTTTTTTTCACATTATAGACATTTAACTAAAAATTTTCGGAATAATATTCCATTAAGGGTATAAAAATTGCTTCATCAATCTTAATTTTATACTTAGAAAATGGGAATGATAATGGGAAATGATAAAAGTAGACTAGGTCTCCAACTAATATTTTTATTGAACTCTGTGTCTTAGAGTACGACATACATAATACTTAACAATTATTTAGATGATATACACATATTAAAACACTGAAAACAATATTTTATAATCGTTGAGTCATTTTGATCCGTTTTTCAATTATTTTCAATCATTCTATTATCAATTCCATCTCCATCATGAATTTCACAGTTTATAAATGTAACCAATATTTTATGGTAACTAAAATACGTGAACAGTGACTTACATTCGATTTTTTCAATGTATCTAGTAAAAACCGCATCGATACGAGCGCCTTTCACTTTATCCCTACTCCGCGGCCGACCGTCACGCGACATGCAACACACAGACGAAAAAGTTTGAGACGATGTAATAAAAGTTTTACTTTAAAAAAAAAAAAACGTATTACATCCCTTTAGCGTAAAGAATTCGACACTAAAAATACATGTACTAAAAATATTATTAGTACCAACGTAATTTATCTACATTATGAATACTAAGTAAATCTAATAACAGAGTGAACTCGTATGATTATAGTCAAGTTAAACGTTTCATATACTTTATCTCAAACTTATAATGTCATTTTAGATAATATATATTTTATTCTAAAATATATATTAATGTATATCATTTCACTAATACGAATCTCATTGTTCTTATGAGCTGATTATTTCTATAATCAGTGTAACACTTTTTGTAAATGTATATGTATGGCAATGGTTGTACGTCTTATTTTCATAAGGTTTTGTAAAATAAAAAGTTTTAGCTTTTCATTAAAGAAATGCTATATTATAGTAAGTATAATTCAGAACAAATACATCTTAAAAGACTGAACGTGACCATTGATAAGATAAAAACTTGTAAATGATATCAGTTTCATATATAATTTAGTGAAAATACTACCTATACCCTTAAAAGAAAGTTTATCCGTTTCAATGGTTTGTATATAAATAACATTACAATCACGTAATAGCACTTCCGAAATTAAAACGCTTCGTGAAACAGCTGCGTTAATTAAAGTTTTATTTAAATTAAACCTGTTCTTACAATTAACATATAAACTTTACACGTATTTACTTTAAGGCGAAAGTTTTATAATAATTCTGAAAAACATTTAAGTTTTTACTAACCCTAACGTTTTTTGTTGCATATGTTACATTACATACGATTTGCGCTAAAGCCAGTGATCACAATAATTGAATATTTACAAAGTGGCTAGCATACCAATAGCTACTAAATATTAACGACATTTTTGTAATTTTCCTTATGTATGTAGGTCTAAGATTTCGTATTTTCAATGTCATTATTATATATATATTTTTAATCAATAATAGTATTGTAAATCAGTACATATATTTTATTAAAAAGTTGAGTATTGTATTCATGTCCTATAAAAATATCTTGAAAAAATATTTTGATTGTTTTGGATTTTGTTTTATTCTACATGTTATAAAATATAGTAATTTTTATTATTTTATAATTTTAATTTTACTTCTTTACTATAAATATTACTTCTCTTCTTATGGTCAATATTTATTTAATTTATGAATTATATTTCATTTGAGTAACTATCACGTTTTATTTAAGTTTTATTCTTGTTTTATTCTTTTAATTTTTTTTAAGGCTCCAATATTAGTAGGGCAACGGGAAGATGTCTCGGAGGTTGAAAGTTCTACCTTTCCATGTTTCTGAATTTTACATCATATTTTTTTGAAAAAAAACTAAGTTGTATAAGTTTAACCCGGCTAAACATGTTTTATGAAAATTTCTATCAGAAAACGATGCTAAAATAAAAGGTGTTTTAGTTAAGTTGACATTTCATTTGAAATCTTTTATTAGCCAATTTATTTATTTCGTTTTTGCGTTGAAGAAACAAAATTACCTCGACCAAAAATATTTATTAATTTTTTTGTATTCTAAAAGCTTTATTACACATAAAATTATTACAACAAGAAATTACAATAGGAAATTACAATAGTAGACGTTCTTATAGTAAGACATTTTGATGCAAAGGCGGTCTTATCGCTTAAAAGCGATTATTAATGACAAAATAGACACGCTATAATTTTTAAGGTTATCCATAATTAAAAGTAAATGAAACTATTTTTTATTCCTAAACCTTTAAGAATGAAAATATGTTAATAGTAATATAGTATAAACATAATAATAATAAGCTGAATTATTGAAATAAATGTATTAAGATATCCTTTGACTTAATATAACGTAACTTGCAATGGGCTTTCTGAGATGTATCGTATTATTACACAAACAAAGCGATCCTGTTTCTCTTTATCAAAGGTACGAGTTTCCAAAAATATTTTTTTATAAACAAGTTTTCTGATTAATATATCGGTATTCTTCTAGTTATACATAGGAGTTAAGTGGACTATTTAAGTGTACCTTAAGGCTAATAACATTTGCTAAAAACATGTGACGTAGGAATAGTTTAGAAAATTAAAATTTATAGTGACGGTTGCGGGAGGTACTTTTATTTAGTTTTTAAACTCTCGTAATCTTAGTAATACCATTTGCTCATAGTTTATCTAACTGTTTATCCATTTTTTGTATTGTTTACTAAGGTTTTATTTTTAGGTATAAATTGCAGCTCAAAATTATTGACTTTTTCTAGTATATTTGCAATCTTAGCAAGGGAGTAAATAATATTTTTCAAATCAATGTTACTTTATTTGAAGTTTACAATTTCGTTATTTGCTTTATCTAGAGTAATTATTTTGTTTGGAAAAAATCCAATTATTTTCTTATTTTTGAAAGTCACTTAGCCAGTTACGAATCTTTCTCAGTTCAATTGCTAATGACTTGGTAATACTATCTTTTACCTCGTTCCTAATGGCTGCTAAAAGTTCTTCGTTACACGTTGATGAGACTTTGCTGTCTGTATCTTCTAATAAACTATTGATATACACTGGTAGTAAATTTTTTGTTTTACAGTTGAAATCTTACAATTTATTCTTAAATTTAAAAATTTCAATAAACTTAACCTGACCTTACATGTTTATAAACATTTTCAAGCAATATGTTTATTGTCAATGCAATTAATAAAAAATGTCATTTTATGATTTTTTATTGACTTTACAATTATATTTAATGATGCAATTAGAAGAGATGAAAATTATGTAACAGTTTTAAATATGAATGTATATGGGTAAAAGAAAAAGTGAACGTATTAGATAAAAGAGAGTGAAAAAGTTTCCATATTAGGGCGACCGAAAATAGAAGCAATTATTATATATGAATATTTACTAATCACAAGAAAAACTCGTGTACAACTGTCTGTGTTTCTCAGATGCAATAATATGATGTTATAGTAGCTGGAAGAATCATCTAATTAGCTGCTATAGCTTCATGAAGTAGAGAGATTCTGAGGATAAAGAATAAAGCGAGAATAGTTAGCCTTTTCAAGTTGGCATTAAATCACCTAATGAGATTAGTTAACTATAAAGATTTGTAATATGACTGTGTGTTTTCAAAATCAACCCTAGTCAGCTTTATTTTATGGTAATAAATTTCAAGCAAAATAAATTCAAATCTCTAGAATGATATTTGGGTCTCATTGAAAGAAACATGAAGAACCGTGTACACATTTGCGCTTTTTTAGAGACGTAATGAAACCGACACGTTTTTGAAGAGATCGACAATAAACGAATCACATATGATAAGAATGTGCAAAAGATACATCAGGCTTCACAGACTGTAGCAAAACCCGAGTTAACGCAGAATTAGGTGATGCTGTGTGTATGGTGGGACTGGAAGAGTATTGTTCATAATGACCTTTAACTGCCTGGCAGAACCATTGATTCAGATCCATACTGTCAACATTACTGCCAAATAAATAGACAGAATAGACAGAACTGTCAATATTTGATGAGATTAAAGCTAGAACTTGAAAGAAAGTGGCCGGAATTTATCAACAGAAAGAGTGTGGTTTTTCACCATGATAACGCTACACGATACACATCTTAAGCCACACAGTAAAAAATAAGAAAATTTGGCTAGAAAGTATTAACGCACCGCTGTATAGCCTTTACCTTGCACCTTCAGATTTCTACCTGTTTTGGTCTCTACAGTATTATTTAGGTTCTGTTATGTTAACATCAAGAGTGGACTGAAAAAACTACTTGTCTCGTTTTTGTTATCAAAAGTCCTAACATTTTTTACAACAACGGGATTATGTCACTATCTACAAGATGCCAAATTTTCGAACAAAATGGTACATATTTTCTATAAATAAATGTAAATAAACTTTTTAAGAAATGTCTAGACTTTTGATATAAATACGAAAAAACTTTTCCCCCCACCCAATACAGTTATAATTGATAAAGTATAGTAAAGGTGTAGTTTGTTCAAAATGAAACAATTCCAAAGAAAGGGCATATGCCATTACTTCTAAATATGTTATCAAGACTATACTAAGACATTATAAGTATTATATGTATATATTTTTTTAACGCACTAAATGAAGGTTGACGTTAAGTTGATGGTCAGTAGTAAATACTTTTTTGGCAGATGTGTTTTCCAACGTATCAGACCTATCAGAAGAAAATAAAAGAAGACGTATCAGAAGAAAACTAGAAGACCATTTATACGTCATAGACGAGAATTTGAGAAATTTTTTTTTAAGTTACAATTTTTGAGTGTTCTGTGTTATTGATTGTGTTTACAATTATGTTTCAATTTCATAATAAATAAAATCTCTCTTTAAGAGGTATTTTTAATTATCCCTATAACATAGAACATACATATAAAATAACAAAGAAACAATGACAGAGCTTTGGTAGTAGTCGCATTTATTAGAATAACAACATTTATAAAGAATATAGTTTATAATTATTATAAATAATGTACGTTATTTCTTAATTTTAATAATACTTTATTAAATTAAATAATTAATAAATTGATTTTAATAGAAAAGTACCAAAACGTACTAACGTTATTATAAACGCGCAAGCTCAAAGCACGTTATTTGGACTTTTGAAAACAAGCTCATAACACACGGAAACGTGTTTTAATATTTGACATTGGAATAGTGAATACGATTCCACGATTTTATCGTAACGCGGTGCGTAACTGGTCATAGCAAATACGTTATTGCATACGATTTTCAATTTCACATCTTGCTGCGTTTATGTATAGCGATTAAGTTTACAGCGCGTTGTGACGTCACACGTTATTGGTAAGAAATCTCGTGTATCATACAGAATCAGGGCCCAGAAATAAAAGACTCATGTGTGCGAGAGAGAAAGTCGAACGGGAGATTGGTAAAAAAAAATATTATTGTGATGATTTGAAACAATTTTAATACTCTTAAATGTTCCCTTTTTATATTTTATTTAAAATTCGTTTGTAAAAAATGGCTTTACTTTTATTATATTGAAACAATAAGTTTCTAAGTTAAGATTCACATCGAAAGTAATATATATAGATATAATAAACTCTTTACGACCATTTACAAATATACTCTATATTCATATTGCTTTAATGTTATGAGAGACAGCGTCTACGGTAAAGGCTAAAGGTAATCCCACTTTCAAGGATTTCCCTAATTCGCATCGAGCAGAATAAAATGGTCGTTATTATCCCTTATGTCTAATACAATGTTAATGGTAACTCTGTTTTAGGTGTAAAAGATAATGGATTTTCATAGAGCATAATGATGTAACGTTATACATTAATGAAATTAACGAAGTCTACTAGGTATCTAAGGTATCTATTCGTATTATAGAATGCGGATTGTAAGTTCTATAAATAAGAAATGTAGTTAAACTTGAAAAAATAATATGGTAGAAACTAGCCGTTAAAAATATAAAATATTGTGTAACTTCACTACAACGGTAGAAAAATAGTAAATTTAATTGAAAGTTATTTTTTTATTAACCCGGCGAGCGTAAGGTTTCTAATCTTTACACTGAGCGTAAGGTGGGTGTAGCACACCCGCAAAATGGACTACTACTTTTGGTGTGTTAATTTTATTTTATTTGTGTTTTTATTCACTAATTTAATTATTTATTTATCCTTAAACAGATTGAGGATGAGAAATAAAACTAAATGATATCTATTAACATTAACTTAAAAAAATTAAAAAATCAAAATTTTTACTTCAATCTAGAATAAGACTTGGTATTATAAGTTTTATAATAAAAATATCTGTCTATAAACAAACAATAAGAAAAAATACTTTTTCTCTTGGCTAAAAACATTTGGAAACAAATTAGATATAAAAATATACTTATGTACTAAGTAGTCAAACTTGTAGAAATCGTCTTCTATTTCAGTGCAGTTTTTACACGCAAAAACTGTGTGTTCCATACATAGATATCTATGACACTTGTAACAATTGTAACAAATGACTGATTTTCTGACACATTTAGTAATCCTACGTCTTGTTCCGAATCACTTTTAGAATTTCTTTGGCCAACATTGTCTATTTCGAAGTCACTACCCGATTCATCGCAAGTATTATCTAGATCACACCAGCTTCAAACAGCAACAATTATCCTCTTTGGTCTTTTTCGTAAGAAATATTAATTATTTACCTAAAAAAAATATCAAAACAGACTAATACTAATAAGTAACGAAAAACATACAAGTACATAGTAACACACCCAGGCGCAACTTTGACCTCATCTAAATACCTCGTCGGTCAGCACTCAACTGCGGGGTAAAACAAAACGATTATTCACCTTCCCCCGCTCGGCTACTCATGCGCACACCCTCTTTTAACTCACAGAACAGAAAATATCGAACGATTTACCAGAGGCAGGGTGCATTACAACCAACCTTACGTACGTACCTCGCCGGGTGAACAAATAAAACACATTAAAATGATTCAGCGGCTATATCAACACAGAGAGTTATGACTAGGTGATATGAGTTTAACGTTCGATTTTAATGGTTCTTGGACGTAACTACTTTTAGTTTTGTTTACTTTATTATTAGAGTATAATACAAATTAACTTACAATTATATTTTATAAAATTAAATATACAATCATTTATTCCAAATATAACAACATTTTATACAATAAATTCAGTAAACTATATAGAGAATACTTTTCGACTCTTTCAGACGCATGAAAGCATAACGCGTGAAGTTTAAAAGCAATTTTCTGAATAACTGTAAGAAGGAGGCGGATTATACTCTTCGAAATGCCTTCTTATTATTAGATTACATTTGTGGCATATTATCGTCCCATGACAGGAAGTACCAAAAATATTATAATAATAAATATTCTTTATTGAATAACAACCCTACGCATATTGCTGTTTCAGTATCAACATCAAAATGCATGAATGCCCAAAGTATCCCAGCTCATTACGCCGATATGCTTGCGTCATTTGAATCTTACAAATTTCATGTTAATCTAATCTCTGAATGTTGGCTTAAACCATGTTAATTTACGGCCTCCTAAATACTGCCAGTATTTCTTGTAATATATAATGACCTCATTGATGAAAATGAAATGAATGAAAATGGAAGGAAGGATGGCGATATACTTGTGCTCTCACACTCTTTTTCTTATAGTTAGTGTTAGTCATATTTATTTAAAATAATTTAAATGGTAAATACATTGGAATTTACATGTTTTAGTTCATAAGTTTCAACAGTAGCGCCACCTACATAATTAATTATGGAATATTATTTAATATTTACTGTTAAATGTTTTAAGAATTAGAAGCATAGAATATTTTAACATAATGTTTAATCTTTTATTAATTATTAGAACTTATTATAAGGTATAAATAATATCATCTGTAAGTTGGTTATGAAATTGTAAATTACCCTCGCCTAAATATTATAGTGTTAAAAATATTATAAAACGAGTTGTAAGGGCTGCTCTCGCCCATTCTATTACAAATGGTTGGATATTAAACATTGAAGTGCAAGTACTGTGTATTACTAAAACAAGTCTTAACAAGTCAGAAGTGTTCGACCGCTGTAGTATTACGCGCCACGTGTCGATATACACCGTTCGCAAGATATCCTGTCCAAGAATGCTGATGAAGATGGAGTGCTGCCACTGCCGTTGAAAAGCCACGAAAATAAGAGACGACGTTAAAGTTACGTCTAAGAATGCTGATGAAGATGGAGTGCTGCTGCCACTGGTGTTGAAAAGCCACGAAAATAAGAGACGACGTTAAAGTTACTATTTGGGCCTTCTCCGAGTGCTGCTGTAGTAACCTCATGCGACAACGAGTCGTAGATTTAAAATGATATTGCAAGTGCGAAAATTTTTTTTTTTCTTAATACCCACGTTTTGCCATCTGCTTAGCAGGCTAATTATCTAGCTGGTTATTCGGCAGCATGCTCAATATAGAATATTAATAACTTTGTAGCTTGAAGTTAATAGCACTACTATTAAATTCTATTCATCATATATATCATATTCACTGTTAACCATATCCTGTTAAAGTTCAATCATATGCGAAATACAATAAGAGCCTGAATATTTACCAAAACTTTACAGTGTTACTAATACAATATCTCTCGATACATGTTTACATCGCTTGGAGTCTTTGGTGAAGACATACGTCGGAGATGGAAAACTCTAAACTACTACTTGACTGCTAATCTGGAAGGGAATTCGTTGCTGTGATATGAAAATCAACAACATATCAACATCACCTACAGCTACTGGAAGAAGCGGTCAACCAAGTACTTTCTTCCTGATCGCGGGATGGCAGTGCAAACAAGCAGCACTATACAACGATGGACCTGAATACGACGACAAGGTGACAGATAAACTTTATTATAAGAATAGCCCTAGAAAAGTTTTGCATAATTAAGTGACCATGTGATTTATAATATTATTTTTACTACGTATACCAACTTTCAAAGCTTTTAAGACCCAGTTGTAGGTTAGATACGTGATTTTATTTCTTTGCTTTTATTAAGTTATATAACTGACACGATCAGTAGATCAGATCATTTCAGATTACGATTTAGGCTTTAATATCTTTATATATGACATAGAAGTGAACACTCTCAATGAAGGGGTAATATTCGGTTTACAAAATGTATGTAAATTATTTAAAGAACGATTTCTTAAAAAAAGAGTATATATCAGTCGTAAATGATTAAAATATAAAACCCAATATTAAACAAAAAGAAAAGGAATAACGTTAGATATTTTATATATATATATATATATATATATATATATTTTAAGTAAAAGCACTTAACATCATAAAACCATTTTCAAATCGTAATGATCCTTTTGTTTAAGATAGTAAGTAGTTGCTTATAGTATACACAATATGAATAGATGAAGTATAATTTTAATTTATACAGATTAAAATGTAGACTTGTCTCCTTTCAGAGAAATTAAAATTCTAGAATTTCTTGTAGATAGACTTAAATGAATATGACTCGGTAAATATTAAACTCTATAAATTTGGTAGGATCAGATCTAAATGGCCTTGAGGACCGTATGGAAATAATAAGCCAATGCTTTGACGCTATAGGGGGTAGATTTAGATATGTTTACATTTATTAAATAGGTAAAGATTTGAATTCACGATATTATTTTATTACTTCTGCAACTATATTTTATTTTGTTTTGCTAAAACTACTCCATAGATCTTAAAATATTTATATTTAATTTTGAATTTGTAAGTTTAGCATCGGGTTGCGATAGACGTTCGTTTTTAAAACCAAGTTGGATACTTAGTTATCCACGAGGATAGGGTTATGCCATATCATGTGGAGAAATTAAATTTTATGGAACCCAATAATATCTGTTTTGAGAAGTTTCATTGGTTACTTTCATAAATAAAATTTGCTTTGAAAAGACCATTTTTAGGTGGGTAAAAATAAAGTTTAAAAACGTAAAATCTGAACCGGTACTGTCTAAATATAATCCCGAACTAAACAGACTGATTCAATAAAACAATATATCGCACGTATGAATATGAAGCATTGCTTCATATTCATACTGGTATTTATTACTAAAACATATTTCTATTATCTTTTATTTGACCGTTTAAATTATTTACTGAGTGTTAAGTTCTCAGTAGTAGGTATCTGTACGAATTTATGATCTTAAATTTCAATCGATTATTGAAAAAGTAAAACGCAATAGGCATTCCGAAATGAATTCGTTAGAATCGATAAATTATTTCATAATGATGATGATATTGGTTTAACATTTAGATCGATTTTAAACTAAACCAGAAAACGCGTAGATTTCGTATTAAATTGTAAAAAAATAAAGCAAGCAATCGGGTCTTCTAAATCCCTTTTAAAAGAAACTTTAAACGATATGCGTGGCACTCAATTATTTAATTTCTGATAGTATGTTAAAGAAGAAAAGAAATAACTACGATGAATTATCTTACACGCGTTTTTGAACTGTCAAATCGAGGAATTATATAAATCCACAGTAAAAGTTTTACTAAACAAGAAATAATTGCATGCTTAAAAAAATATACCATAATTGACAGTTGAGACAGTTCAAATTAGGTATTTCAAATTGATGAACTTTAAAAAATATATAATTTTATTATTACTTAAAAATAGAATTATTATAAAACATGCCTCCTAAATATTCTTATTAGCAATATGAAACATAAACACGTTAGACTTAAAGACTCTGGTAACTTGAACTCTAGACAAGAGAAACTTAAGAAAATTAGCAAGGAATATATATTGTCGTATCTTAGGGTATAAGAAGTAATATTATATATGGCACGACCGTTTAAAACCCCAAGCCCCAATCCTCTAAATTTCCAAGAATCGTATTATTTTCAGTAAAACGTTTGTAAAATTTAATGCAGTTGAGTTCTATTAAATAATTTATACTGTAGATAATAATAAAACAAAAAAATAAAATACGTTTTGAATAATCGTATCATTCATTGTTTAGATTATATAGTAAACTAGATGTAGGTATACAATGTACAAAACTACGATCTCAAACTCGGAATAAAATTAATAACACTTTTATAACAAGTGATTGAAAATTTAATTGACTTACGTTTTAATGCTTTATAAATAAAATAGTTAATCATTAGTTATTGATTTAGTGCAAATTAGAACAATTGGAAATAATAATATAAATAGTAAACTTCTAAAGAAATATGCTTGGTTTTATAATGTTCTCCAATTGTATGAAAAGTATCGTTACATCTTCAAAATAAAAAAGAGGACTATAAAAATGTGCTATTCCCACTAATGATTATTTTTTTTTAGTTAAGAATATTTTCAATATTGATACGGACAGAGTAAATAATGTAAAAATGTAAAAATTTTATTTATATTTATTTATAAAATCTTTATTATACAAAGAAATTTATACAATTGACGGACTTAATGCACTTGATGCCTACTAATTATCTAGAAGTACCCTCGACCCCTAACTTTTTACAATTTCTTAAATAAAAAGAAATATTTATTTTATTTATTTTATTTTAAAAACTTATTGCACATACAATTATTACAAGAAATTACAGTAGTAGGATGTTGATACAGTAAGAAATTTTTGTGCAAAGGCGGTCTTATTGCTTAAAAGCGATCTCTTACAGACAACCCTTGATGAGTAATGAATATTTGCAAGGTCATAGGATAGTGCAAGCATACTACAACGAGAATAAGAATTTATACATAAGGACACAATAAAAATAAAAACTATCATTTTTAATTATATAAGTAAAATTAAATAATAATGATTATATATAAATATACACATACATATACATACATATATCTGTATATATAAATAAATAGAATAAAATAGATAACCTATATAATATATGGTATACATACTTATGATAAAAATATATATTGCGTAGATAAATAATATTGCTTCAAACGATTTTTGAAAATTGACAGTGATTTAGAAGTTTGAATTTCTAACGGTAGGTCATTCCAGAGTAATATAGAGAAATATATATAAATATTACAATTGTCGTGAATCTTGAATCGTGTTATGGTTAATAACTAAATGTAGCTTCCTTATTAACTACCTTTAAAGTATTGAAATTTTCTAAATTCGGGTGAATGAACATTTTCTTAAGATGTAAAATTTAAAACTGTTTCGATAAAATACGAAATCATTTAAAATTCATTTTTCTTTAAAAAAATATAAAGAAACTAACCAAATATAACAATACAAACGTAATACAAAGTAAAAACAACCTGCTACTTCCAACAAAACCCATGCATAGTATGGATTTCAAAGTCATATATCTCTGTAGTCTGGTCATTAATATAGCCTAACAAAATGAGCTTGGTTTGCTTTTATTAGTTAGATTTATTTGCTTAGAATGAGTTTTAAAAAGTTAAAATTAAATATATGTTCATAACAATAATATAAATAAGTAAATTATTGAATAATGTGTTGTGTACCAAGTTGGTGTGTTACGTGGTAAAAATAAATGTAAAGTACCATGTTGGTGTAAAAATGATAACGTAATAACATGTTTGTGTGTCCCGTAGTAAAAATAAGAAATTGATGCCATGTTGGTGTGTCCAATAGTAAAGGTAAGTATGAAATACCATCAATGGGTGCGTCCCGTGGTATAAAAAAATAAGAATAAACTACCATCTGTGTGTGTTCCGTTGGTAGTAGTAAAAGTATAAGAAATACCATCTGTGTGTGTTCCGTTGGTATATAAAAAAAAAAATAATAAGAATAAACTACCATCTGTGTGTGTTCCGTTGGTAGTAGTAAAAGTATAAGAAATACCATCTGTGTGTGTTCCGTTGGTATATAAAAAAAAAAAATAATAAGAATAAACTACCATCTGTGTGTGTTCCGTTGGTAGTAGTAAAAGTATAAGAAATACCATCTGTGTGTGTTCCGTTGGTATATAAAAAAAAAATAATAAGAATAAACTACCATCTGTGTGTGTTCCGTTGGTAGTAGTAAAAGTATAAGAAATACCATCTGTGTGTGTTCCGTTGGTATATAAAAAAAAATAATAAGAATAAACTACCATCTGTGTGTGTTCCGTTGGTAGTAGTAAAAGTATAAGAAATACCATCTGTGTGTGTTCCGGTGGTAATAGTAAAATTGAGATATATCCCATGTTGATGATGTGTGTCCATGGGCACCAGATCATAACGGCATGTCCGTTGATCTGGCTTTTTGTAAGCAGCCTGGTTTGTCCGGTGCAAAGAGAACAAGTATTTATGATAAAAACGATTATTATTATATATTATTATTATATATTATTATTATTATATATTATTATTATATATTATTATTATTATTATTGTCATTTATTTCATATTAATCTTATTATTTACATTTATACATATAACATTAAAAAAAAAACAACATTATAAATATAAATATAAAAAACAGTATCCCGCCGACGTGGGCCTTACAACCAGTCCGTCGGTGGTTAGGGCGACAGCGAAAGAAACTTCCTCACAATGCGTGCCGTACCCAAAACTGCTGCTCTTTGCATCCGACCCTTGATCCAGTTGTGTAGTGAGAGCCTCTTGAGATGATGATCGAGACTCTTCGCTATAAGACCATTGACGGAAACTACCATCGGGACAATTATTGTTGAGTCAACATCCCACATGTCGGTAATCTCGTGAGCTAAGTCCAAGTATTTTGACAGTTTGTCCTTCTCAGCTTTCACAAGATTAGCGTCACACGGGACACTGATATCAACAAGAAATGCCCGGCGCTCTAACCGATCTACCAGCACGATATCAGGCTTATTGGCTACAATAGTCCTGTCCATTATGATAGATCGGTCCCAATAGAGCTTAGCATGACCATTTTCCAAAACTGGCTCCGGTGAGTACTTATAATATGGCACTTCAAAAGGTACCAGACCGTATTGAAGAGCAAGTTCTTGGTGGATAATCTTGGCTACTTGGTTGTGCCTGTGCAAATACTCTCCATTGGCAAGACGACAACAACCGGAAATAACATGTCTGATGGATTCCCCAGGTTGGTGGCACGCACGACATATATCAACAGTGCCATCCTTTATTATGTATTTCCGATAGTTGTTCGTCTTGACAACTTCGTCAGCAATTGCACAAGCAAAACCTTCGGTTTCTCCAAAGAGATCACCGAATCGTAGCCAAGCCACGGACGCCAGAAGGTCTACATCAGGCCCATAGAGTGCCTGGTGGAACCGTCCATGAAGCTCCTTACTCTTCCATATATTTATACGGTCGTCAGTGCTAAGTACTACATGCCAGTTGTCTTTGGCTAAGGAGAGCGGTGTGAGGCCTTTATCTACTGCAACAATGTCCCGATGCATTCCACACTCAGCATGAAGGAAATATTCTCTAAGATTGCATACCTCACGGTTGTGTAAGTTTTTGGCATTAAGAAAGCCGCGACCCCCACACTTCCGTGGAATATACAATCTCATCACTGATGAGCGCGGATGATGCATGCGATACATTGTTAATAGTTTTCGGGCCTTTCGGTCCAGGGCATCTAATTCGGTCTGAGTCCACCTTAATATGCCGAAAGTATACATCAGCAGGGGCATTACCCAACTGTTGAATGCACGCACTTTGTTACCTCCTGACAAAAGACTTTTTAGTACTTTTGTCAAGCGGTTAAAGAAGCGTTCCTTCACTAGCTGTTTAATGTCCCCACTTAGTATGCCTAAGCATTCCGACATACCAAGGTATTTGTAGGATTCGGTTTCAGAGAGGGATCTGAGGGACATTGTCTCCGAGAGTTGTAAATATTCGCTATTTACAACTCGGCCATTCTGCACATGTGCAACCGCGCATTTATCTACACCAAACTCCATCCTAATGTCATTACTAAACGTTTGCGTAACGCTTAGTAATGATACCAGATCTGCTTTATTTGGTGCAAATAATTTGAGATCGTCCATGTACAAAAGATGTGAAATGATCTCACCCCCTCTGCGAAAGCGAAATCCCAGTTTTGAATCCCTAAGCAACGTGCTTAAGGGGTTCAAAGCCAGGCAAAACCACAAAGGACTCAAGCTATCACCCTGGAAAATACCTCGCTCAATCCTTACAGGTTCGGAAGTAAGAAGACTTCCTCCGCCCCCTGGAAGACAAAGAACCGTTGTCCATTGCCTCATACATGAATCAAGAAAAGCGCATAGATCTGTGTCAATCTTATACACTTCTAGTACTTTTCTCAACCATGTATGAGGCACCGAATCATAGGCCTTTTTATAATCAATCCAGGCGGCGGAGAGACCCTTCTTACCTCGGCGAACCTTTTCATTAATGGCCATGTCAATAAGGAGGAGCTCCTTAGTACCACGAGACCCAATCTTACATCCATTTTGAGCGGGATCTAAAATACTGTTTGCATACAAATGTGTGTTTAATTTTGAAGTCAAAATGGATGTAAGAAGCTTATAAATTGTTGGTAAGCACGTGATAGGTCGAAAGTTTTTTGGATCCGTGATACTACCAGACTTGTGGAGCAGAAAGGTGATTCCTGTTGACATAAAAGATGGTAGGGATCCGAACACGATGGCCTCCTGGAATTGCCCAGCCAAACGTTCGTGTGAAGACCGCAGCCATTTGAGCCAAAAGTTATGTAATCCGTCCGGCCCAGGACTTTTCCAGTTATGGGTCGAACGGATCGCATCCCTGACATTGTCTGGGCTTATAAATATAGCCTCCATTGGCTGCAGGTGTTCACACGCGCGCTCAACAACACGCATCCAGCCACCATCGTTGTGATTAATAGGCACCGACCAAATATTTTTCCAAAATGTGAACATTTCTTCCATATTTGGTAACTGCCCATCAATCACATTCGTAGCAGATTCCTCCCAACTTCTATAAACCTTTCTTTGGTCACTTTGGAATATGCGATTCTGTTTATACCTATTTACACGTTGTTTATAACGACGGATACGATTTGCCCACGCACAAACTTTCTGCTTCAGGTAGTCTATACGTTCTGTTACATAGGCCATGTAATCCTGAGGTCTAATGCCAGTACCGGCAAAGACCTGTGTAACATAACGCATGACTCTCGGCCGGATGTTTCCCGATCTGAAGCAGATTAACTTGCCAATAATGACCCTAGCTGCGCTGATACGCCGTTCAATCCTCATCTGCCATGCGGGTGTGTCCTCAGTGGACCGCACCACCCTATCAGGCTCAGGAAATCTGACACGGGCGGAGCGGCACGCTGCAACAGCTGCACAATAAAGAATTGAATGGGTATCAGTGAGACTATTGCTAGAACGAAGATAAGAGTCTAGCATACAGTCTAGAGCCATTACAAGCGACATATTACGTCTATGCGTGGGAAAACGGGGCAACCGTGGTCTGTCGCGGGCTGGTATATCTTTAAATTCCAAAATCGCATCCTCCAAAGTCCTCCTTAATTGCTCATTATCTTGGGTACTTACGGTTGTAATCTCTACGCCCCCCACATCAGCATCTCCAACCACTAACCCTGCCACCGAAGGAGCGGACCTTATTAAACAAAGGATACCGTTCATTCGAATTTATTGGATGTGCGTTTAGATATGACTGCCACGAGAATCTGGGCAAAAGGTAGAAATTTTGCTTCAACACTCAAGTTCCATTATTAGTTGCGTTGAGGAATATCGATTGCAGATAATAAGGTTAAGTTAGTGTCTGTTTCGTCGGGGGTCTAGTCTAATCAAGGAGGGTAGCGGGAACCGAAGAGACGGCTTTCCGCTGGCCGCCCGCAGATATTTGGGGGCCCAATTATTTGGTTAGCCACTCACGAAAGGCCGCCCCGCCAGCTGCAAAAAACCCCAGAGAGGAGGACCAGAAATGGAGGTCCGATGGTGATCCCTGGAGGTGTTTAGTCTCCAGACTAGCCTTCCAGTGGCTAAAATTCGAACATTTATATAGTATCACAGGGACTATTTTTACTATTTACCTATTTTTGTACAACTATTGTTTGGGGTAGGTATTATTGTTATTATTCAGGTCCGCAGCGGTCGCTTTCTTGCTGAGGGAGAGGCCGTCTGCGGTGGTTAGGGTTTGGACCTCTTTCTACCAAGCACTTTAGAGAGGTTAACACTTCAGGTTTAGTGAGTAGGAGTCTCACATAACCACCTCCATCATCCCCTGGGTGGAGGTGTTAAATCCGTGAGGATTCCTGACGTTAAAAAAAAAGATATTATTGTTATTATTAAAACCTAAACCATATTTTATTAATAAATATATAAAATAGTTATATTTCTTATATCTCGACTTCTTAAATAACAATATAGTAATATGTAGTCTATGTATAAACAATAAAAATATTGTTTATATATAGAGAAGAAATTAAATGCGACTACAAAATTTCCAATTATAAGTATCGTGCAGTATTAGACTACACATAACTTTACTAAACACAGTCTTGTATACTTATAATAAAGTTATTCCTACACTTATAATAGCGAAATTCCTTTCATAACTAAAGTTTATTTAAAGTACTCCTTGTGACTTCTCTAAGATGAGGTGGAATAAATATGAAGTTTTTAAGCCGTTTACAGAACAACCTAGTTTTAAAGAATAAAAGCTAGAGAAGCCTGGCGTTATATTAGAGCACACTCGTGAATAGTTACTTAGAATTAGAGTTATTAGTTATTTAGAATTGTAGATATTTTTAACAGTTCTTAATGTTAATTATAATATGCCCATAATGTCATACAAATACTCAGTCTTGATGTTTTTTCTTGATATTTTTATAATTGGGATGCGTATTTTTTTGATTGAGTCATCATATGATATATATGGTTCAATTTATTACTACGTTCTAGTTATTTGCTAGTAACTTTGTAGAATCTATCTATTTCCAATATGTATTTCCAATATGTATTTCCAATAGATAGATTCTGCAAAGTTCACAAAATTAACTTAGGTTACTTGCACACATCTTGCTCAAAACTATGATGAAGCTAGCTTCATCACGGCATTTGCATCAGAATAATTTACAAACGTACGCAAAATATTGTAGATTCTAAGTTTATATTTTAAAGGTAAAAATTTTATATCTTCTAATCGTTACTCATATTTACAAAAGTTCATTGATTGTGAAACAAACAATTTTAAATTAATAAATATTAAAGTAGTGAGTGTTTGCCTGAAACTCATGTTAAAAGTTATATACAAAGATTAACGAACTCCTTTAAATAAACTTGAAAGGTCTTTATTTATGAGATACATTGAAATTGGCGTACGTAAAGTTACAGTTAAAGTTAAGTTAAAGTTAAGTTAATTTGATTTAATTTAATCTAATCTAATCTAATCCAATCCAATCCAATCCAATCCAATCCAATCCAATCCAATCCAATCCAATCCAATCCAATCCAATCCAATCCAATCCAATCCAATCCAATCCAATCCAATCCAATCCAATCCAATCCAGTCCAATCCAATCCAATCCAATCTAATCTAATCTAATCTAATCTAATCTTATTTAATTTAAATATCAATTTTGTATGGAACTCGGCGGTAACACTAAAAACTACGCGGACGAAGTCGCGAGCGACCCCTAGTATTATAATAACACCCAAACATTGGTTTTGTATTTGTTTACATTATTAACAAAGTAAAATTAATGTTAATGCTAGCTATAAGAAAAATGTTTTATTTTTAATTACTATTATTGATTGTTACACTTATTGAATACAGAATGTAAGTGGTTGTTCAGGCTTATTAAAAGTTTATTATTTTTAATTGAAATAAAAGGCTCAAAACATTATAAAACACACACAGAGAAAGAAAGAAGATCGAATATAATTAAATCTTCTATATTTTATACACAAAACGGTTTGTATTTTTCAAAGGTCCTGAAAGACAATCTTAAATTAATATTCCATAATTAAATAAAGAACAGGATAGGTAAAGGTATTTCCCTTATAAGGTTTACAGGGCATGTAGATTTGAAGTACTAAGTAATAGTTTTTGTTAACATAATTTCCGTTCATTAATGTATTATAAATAGTTATGTTCACAAAAATAAATAAGATATTAGTTTTTTTGTTGGAAACTTCACCCACAACAAACCTTTAATAACAAAGATCTTATGCTATGAAATATTCATATGAAATAAATGTTTATCTTAATCAATTTCACGTTTTATACCGACATGGCCGTAGTTTTATAGCATTTAATAATGTGTTTACGAGATATTTACAGTTTATTTCTGTAACTATTGTCTTCCCAAATTTCGCCACTCTGTAATTTTTGGAACAGAACAAAATATCTTTATCTATACATATAATAAAATTGTCAGTGATCGATTTTTGTACATGATGGGGGGATCTTTATTAGAGCAAGAGAACTCAAAACAATAGTTTTTCATTCTATCTGTATGTTTGTGCACGCTAATCTCAGAAACGGCTTACCCATTTGTATGCAGTTAGCATTAATATATTGTGACAGTCTTCACTTAACATTTAGTGTTAATTTCATTTAAATCGGTTATGAAATAAAAAAAGTTATGTCAATTGATGTCAATTACATAACCTATTACCAAGAAAATCTTCTTTTATACATGTAATATATCTGTAGAGAAGTAGTCTCTGTACATTGAAAAGATTAAAAAATAAATAGCCAGGATGTGAAGGGATAATTAACAGTAGCTATTTCTAGCATTTAAATTGTTAAACGTAAGAAGTGGCAATATCATTAAAATAGATTATTTTAAAATAAAGCTTTGTTCCATAAAGACTAGTTGATTTACATTTTGAAATCTAGACAAGGTAATTCAAAGTAATTACCGACTTCAACACAAACATCCCTCATGCTTATACTAGCATAAGTATTGTTTAGTTAATGAGACTCATCTACAGACGTATATGAGAAGAAACCTCGACACTGTTTCAAATGAGAACTACGTTATATTTATTCTAGCGTATACTTTTGGGTAAGCAATTTAAAACTTTAATAATTAAAATATCCAAAAATATAAGGACATATATAATATAATAATGGAGTATTCATTCGAAATAAACATATTGTTATATACCTATATTATTGTACGTATTATGTCTTATTCTATTTCTATTATAAAGGCCGATTCTCTTTTATATCTGTTTTGAAAAGTAAAAGCGTGTCGGTAAGGGGTATTCAATTCATTGTGTTAAAAGATATGCATGTTATTTGGTGAAAATATAGAAATTACAAATAAACCTGTATTCGCTACTTGTCATCATTATTTTATATGGCTTATTTATTATTAGGCAGGTCGTAAGTAGGACATAGAAAACTTTTTTTTAAAACAATGGCACACAGCAATCAAACAAACATAACTGCTTTATACTTTCATTTGTATTTCGACTTTTCATACCGTATACAGACATCCTCGGCATGAAAAATGATTTGTTCGACGTTCGCGGTATTTGTTTTCCACAACAAATACGATGTTACGCTGACCTCGATTTCTCATCACTCTTTTCATTTATTTAAACGTAAAAAATATGTTTAATATAACACAAATTATATTTTATTATCACACTTATCCCTGAAATCTACTTACTCGAAGTAGATACTTATTGAAAATTAAAATAAAATAAGGGCTTTGTACCTAATACTACTCAAAATAATATTGTCTACTTGAAGGATAAAAATATAAATTTACTTTTAAAAATAGATTCTTTTTGGAGGTATTTTCGAAACAGGTTAAATGTTTTATATATTTTCACGCTTTTGCCATTGTTTTCACGGTATGCAAAATACTACATTTTATTTATAACAAAATATCTACTAATAACCTTTTAAGATTCAGAAAGTGTTCTTAAATTACATCATTTATTATAAAATCTTGTTTAAAAATATTCATCGCTTGAGTCGTAAATTTCATGGGATAATTTGTTAATGTTGGTTCTTTCTACAATAAGTTAAAAATTTGATCCTCCGAAAACCTCTTAAATATATTATAATTACAATGCTCTGTGGCAAAAAGTTAAATAAATGTTAATTTTTATAACATTCTACTTTGTTTATTCATAAAGCTGGAATAATTGACAGTGATATTTTAAAAATAATATTCTTACTAATATTCAAGCTTGAGCTAATTTAACTAGTCTAAGGTCATTGCATAGATAAAAAAATAATATGAGAAACAAAAATTTTCTGAATATTCATTGTGAGAACAATATGTAGTGTAAAGAGCAATATAATGTAATAAAATATAATATATTCGTTTCTAGTTTCATTGAAGATTTCATGACTAATTGATGCAGGTTCCAGAAATCACTTTTTGCACAAAGAAATATTTTGGAGATTAAAGTTGTAACACAACTTACTTCAAACTGTAATTTTTCTATCTCCGTTTTTCAATTAATTAAAAAAAAATAAAAATTATGAAATTCCCGATACAAAAATACGTCTAATAAGGATAAGAATATATTATTATTATTATGTACTTATTGAAGACGTTGCGTCGGGGGACCGTTTTAAGTACGTTGATGATGGTGTCTATTTTACAAAATTTTCGAAACTAATGCGTGACGACTTAAGACTACGATTTGATATTGTTATTTCGTTATTTGCCTTGGTGACTTCCTTGTATCTTGAATTATTCCTTTATTTAGCGATTCTCCGACGCATCAGTATTTTGGCGGAGTTTTTTATATTGTAACATGTTTGTATTATTTTAATTCAAAAAATAAAAAAAAATAATAAAAAATCATTATCAGTCGCAATTATATATTGCGAAGCGATAACTTTAATTCTCGTTATATAATTTATAGACTAAAGAAAAAGTAAAAAGCAATCTGTAAATTTGTCAATTTGTAAATCTTTTTTTATGAATATTAATGCGTAAACATTGGTGGTATAAATCAGTGTAACTAATGCGTAGTCTTAAGCACAATCTATTTTTTTTGGTTTTTGGTGCACTCACACCTCATAGCACTCTTATATATTACCATTACTGAGCAACACTGGGCACCTTCAAAACACACAGAGCTTACGCATACCAATGACGCCATGGATCGCCTTATGACTGGATAACTGTATTCAATCCTATTGCTAAAACACTACTCAGATAGGGATATTAAAATAATAAAACAAATTTTGCGATAAAAATATAATTTTATTAAATTTAATACAGTTAATGAAATTTTTTAAAACATTGCAATTGGTGTAATTTTATTGTGTTTGATTTACTTAAAAATACATTAGTATGCTGAAATATATTTTTGGCGCAAAACAGGCATCGCGCCCAAAGGGCCTTAATTAAAAACGTGCGGGTTAAATAAATATCACCAACTTCAGTAATTATCATCTCATTTAATTTTGAGTTTACAACAAGACATATTTGAATATTCCAATAATTTTAAATTCCCTATATAATTCACTGTAGACTGAGAGGTGCAAAATAAATAGATGCTGTACCATTGGTTTTTGGGTTTTTTAAATATCTCAATGACAAGGTTAAATATATTAGCCTAAATCTGGATTTACTGATGACTATACACAGTATGCTAAGTTCATCGATAGCAATAGTGACGGAAAGGTTTCCTAGAGGTCACCGGTTCGAATTCTCAACGTTCATTACTTACCGTTCCTTTATATTTATATAAAAATTAAAAAGCCTAACATAGTTAAATATGCTTATAGATGTATAATATATAATTCTCTTATATAATCTCAGACAATGGTCGAGTCAGTCTGTCTAACTGGCTCGATTCTGAGACTGAGTCCAGCTAGAAGGGGGTCTCGGCCCCCTTCAGAGGCAGCAGGCTTGGGTGGGGGGAAGGGGATCCCTCCACGATCTATCAAGCCTGCGAAAAACGAAGGGGTGCTCCTCGTTGCGGGGTGCCCTCTCCGTGGATCACGTCGGGGCATCGCGGTGAGTGCGAAAGCGATCCCGTGGTGTCCCATTATGACGGCGGCGGCAACCGTCAGGTTTAGTGAGTAGGAGTCTCACATAACCACCTCCATCATCCTCTTGATGGAGGTGTGTATCCATGAGGATTCCTGACGTTAAAAAAAAAAAAAAAAAAAAAAAAAAAAAAAAAAAAAAAAAAAAAAAAAGGGCTGTTAAAAATAGGTAAGAAACATTTGCTATGTTAGTTAATATTGAATAGGCTAATGCAACGAAGATTATTACTTTAACATCACTAAACAGTCGTTTAAAATTCGATAAAAGGCTTTTCTAATCAAGTTTTGATTTATACAAAGTATAGTAGTCAGGTCAGTTACGATTTTTTGTATAATTATAAACTGGAATAAAACTGCATTCTATGCCTAATACAAATTAAGCAGATTACACTTTAGTAAAGTTTTTATTATAGTAGCACAAAATAAGTTTGAAAGTTTTCAGCCCTGGGAGTAGTTACACAAAGAATTTGACACCATTCCCGGTAGACGATGCAAGCAAGCAATATCTTTGTTATCCAGAACTACCTGAGGGTTATACAGATAATATACACTTTAGATCGAATAAATCCGTATATAACCGCCCAGTAGGTCGACTGGTTAGCGTAGACGCCTAACGTGTCACAGCGCAATGGGGCTCGGGTTCGATTCCCGGCAGATACAGGCATTTATGTGATGAGCATAGAAGTCTGTGTTTCTGGGTTTGGTTGTTTATTAAATATATTCTCAGTATTTATATGTGTATTTCTATGTATTTGTATCGTTGTCTAACACCCTTAACACAAGCAAATAATTTGCTTACTTAGGGGTTAGATCAATGTGTGTAATTTGTCCCGATATTATTATTATTATTATATCATTACAGCCCAAAAATAAAAAAAAATAATTAAACAATTTTGCAGTCGGGGGACCCACGTCAGAAACTAAGTTCCTTACGTTTCCTCCTCAATTTCGAATGTAATGAAATAGGAAATGAAATTTGTATATTTATGTAATAATTGCGCGTCTGTGAAATATGTTTTACAATATCTGGAAAAATATACCTATTTTTTTTATTTTTGTTGTATTTTTGTTACCTTAAATTTAAAGTAGCATCACGTCTGGTCAGGTTTGGAATTTCTTATTGTTTCATTTTTTTCTTTATAGACAATATAGATATAATTAATCAACTAAACGTATCATAGAACAAACGTATTACAGCCCTTTAGCGTAAAGAATTCGACACTAAAAATACATGCACTAAAAAAATATTATCAGTACCAACGAAATTTATTTACATTATGAATACTAAATAAATCTAATAAAAGAGTGCACTCGTGTGATTACAATCAAGTAAAACGTTTCATATACTTTTTCTCAAATTTATAATATAATTTTAGATTATATATATTTTATTCTAAAATAAATATTAATGTATATCATTCCACTAATATGAATCTCATTATTCTATACATGGCAATGGTTATACGTCTTATTTTCACAAGGTTTTGTAAAATAAAAAGTTTTAGCTTTTCATTAAAGGAATGCTATAGTATAGTAAGTATCTAATTTAATAATTCAATACAAATATATTTTAAATGACTATACGTGACCATTGATAAGATAAAAACTAGTAAATGATATCATATTCATCTATAATTTAGTGAAAATACTACCTACACCCTTAAAAAGAAAGTTTATCCACATCAATGGTATATATATATATATAAATAACATTACAATCATGTAATGGCACTCTCGAAATTAAAACGCTTCGTGAAACAGCTGCGTTAATTAAAGTTTTATTTAAATTAAACCTGTTCTTACAATTAACATAAAAACTTTCCACGTATTTACTTTAAGGCGAAAGTTTTATAATAATTCTGAAAAACATTTAAGTTTTTACTAATCCTAACGTTTTTTGTTGCATATGTTACATCATATACGATTTTGCGCTAAATCCAGTGATCACAAGGAATAATTGAATATTTACAAAGTGGCTAGCATACCAATAGCTACTAAATATTAACGACGCTTTCGTAAAGATTCCCCCGGTGACGCTGTAATAGCCAACAGGGTTAACAGCATAGACAGACAAAAAAAAAAAAAGCTTTCGTAAATTTCTTTATGCATGTAGGTCTAAGATTTCGTATTTTCAATGTCATTATTATATATACATTTTTAAATTATAATAGTATCATAACTCAGTACATATATTTTACTAAAGAGTTGAGTATTGTATTCATGTCCCATAAAAGTATCTATAAAAAATATTTCGATTGGTTTGGATTTTGTTTTATTCTATATTTTATTAAATCAAGTAATTTTTATTATTTTATAATTTAGATTTTACTTCTTTACTATAAATATTACATCTCTTCTTATGGTCAATATTTGATTAAATTATGAATTATATTTCATTTGAGGAATTTTTACGTTTTAGTTAAGTTTTATTCTTTATTTCTAAAAATCTGATTTTATCAGTAACCACAAAAATAAAATAGATAAAATTAAAAACAATATTTAATCAAGTTATAAGCACCATATAGGTATAATATAAAATTAGATGTTGTCACAGTAAGACATTTTGGTGCAAAGGCGGTCTTAGCGATTATTAGTGACGAAATAGACACTCTATTTTTAAGGTTATCCATAATTAAAAGTAAATGAAACTATTTCTTATTCCTAAATCTTTAAGAATGAAAATATGTTAGTAGTAATATAGTATAAAATAATAATAATAAGCTGAATTATTGAAATAAATTTATTAAGATATCCTTTGACTTAATATAATGTTACTTGCAATAGACTTTCTGATATGTATCGTATTATTACACAAACAAAGCGATCCTGTTTCTCTTTATCAAAGGTACGAGTTCCCAAAAATATTTTTTTATAAACAAGTTTTCTGATTAATATATCGGTATTCTTCTAGTTATACATAGGAGTTAAGTGGACTATTTAAGTGTACCTTAAGGCTAATAACGTTTGCTATAAACATGTGACGTAGGAATAGTTTAGAAAATAAAAAATTATAGAGACGGTTACGGGAGGTACTTTTAATTCGTTTTTAAACTTTTTAACTGTTTATCCAATTTTTGTAACGTTTACTGAGGTTTTATTTTTAGGTATATATTGCAGCTCAAACTTATAGACTTTCTCTGTTAATATTTACAGTACAGTGAGTAAACAATATTTTTCAAATGAATGTTACTTTATTTGAAGTTTACAATTTTGTTATTAGCTGTATCTAATTCCTGTTTAGAGTAATTATTTTGTTTAGAAAAAAATCCAATTATTTTCTTATTTTTTAAAGGCACTTAGCCAGTTACGTATCTTTCTCAGTTCAAATGCTAATGACTTGGTAATACTATCTTTTACCTCTTTCCTAATGGCAGCTAAAAGTTCTTCGTTACACGTTGATGAGACTTTGCTTTCTGTATCTTCTAATAAAGTATTGATATAAACTGGTAGTATATTGTTTGTTTTACAGTTGAAATCTTACTTATTTATTCTTTAATTTAAAAATTTTAAAAACTTAACATGACCTTACAAGTCAGTGCAATTGTCAATGCAATTTATAAAAAATGTTTTATTAACTTTTCAATTATATTTAATGATGCAATTAGAAGAGTTGAAAACTATGTAACAGTTTTAAGTATTAATGTATATGGGTAGAAGAAAAAGTGAACGTATTAGAAAAAAGGGAGTGAAAAAGTTGCCATATTAAGTCGACCCCAAATAATTGGAATAGTTAAAGAATAATAATATTTTTTCATTTAAATGGTGCCATAATCCATTAAAATATATGGCAGAACATGTTATTTTTTTAACATTCAACGTACGTAAAAGGGAAGCAAATATTATATATGATTACTTACTAATAACAAGAAAACTCCTGTGCAACTGTGTTTCTCAGATGCAATAATCTTATGTAATTATAGCTAGAAAAAATATCTAATTAGGTGCTATAGCATCACAAAGTAAAGAGATCCTGAACAAAATAAATTCAAATCTTTAAAAAGATATTTAGGTTTCAAAGGAGCTCATTAAAAGATACATAACGAACCGTGTTCTCATTTGCGATTTTTGAATGAGACGTAATGAAACCCACCCTTTTTTGAAGAGATTGATAATAAACGGATCGTGACATACGATAAGAACGTGCAAAAAAGGTCGTGGTAAAAGATGGATCAGGCTTCACAGACTGTGGCAAAACCCAGGTTAACTCGAAATAAGGTGATGTTGAGTGTATGGCGGGACTGGAACAGTATTGTTCATTATGAGTTTTTACTGCCAGGCAGAACTATCGATTCAGATCCATACTGTCAAAATTACTGCCAACATAAACGGACAAAATCATCGATCCAGACATTTACAGCCAACAGTTGATGAGCTAGAACTTGAAAGAAAGTGGCCGGAATTTATCAATAGAAAGAGTGTGGTTACTGCCAGGCAGATTTATCGATTCAGATCCATACTATCAAAATTACTGCCAACATAAACAGACAAAATCATCGATCCAGACATTTACTGCCAACAGTTGATGAGCTAGAACTTGAAAGAAAGTGGCCGGAATTTATCAATAGAAAGAGTGTGGTTACTGCCAGGCAGAACTATCGATTCAGATCCATACTGTCAAAATTACTGCCAACATTAACAGACAAAATCATCGATTCAGACATTTACTGCCAACAGTTGATGAGCTAGAACTTAAAAGAAAGTTGCCGGAATTTATCAATAGAAAGAGTGTGGTTTTCACCACGATAACGCTACATGATATACATCTTAAGCCACACGGTAAAAAATAAGAGAGTTTGGTTAGAAAGTATTAATGCATCCGCTGTATAGCCTTTACCTTGCACTTTCAGATTTCTACCTGTTTTGGTCTCTACAGTATTATTTAAGTTCTGTCAGGTTAACATCAAGAGAGGACTGAAAAAACTACCTGTCTCGTTTTTGTTATCAAAAGTCCCAACGTTTTTTAAAACAACGGGATTATGTCACTACTTATAAGATGTCAAATTATCGAACATATATTCTATAAATAAATGTAAACAATTTTTTTTTAAATTTGTTGACTTTTCATATAAATGCGAGAAAACTTTTCCCCCCACCCAATATATTTAAAATTGATAAAGTATAGTAAAGGTGTAGTTTATTGAAAATAATGCCAAAGAAAGGGCATATGCCATTACTTCTAAATTTATTATCAAGAGTATACTAACACATTACAAGTATTATATATATTATATACGTTATATACGAATTAAATGAAAATGAAGGTGAAGTTGATCGTCAGTTCTAAATACTTTTTTAGCAGGTCTTTTTACCAACATATCCGAATTAAAGACAAAGATATATGTCTTATGTGCAAGAGAGAAAGTTAAATGGGAGATTGGAAAAAAATACAAAATTTATTATTGTGATGGTTTGAAAAAATGTTAATACTCTTAAATATATAATAAACTATTCACGACCATTTCGAAATATACTCTATATTCATATTGCTTTAATGTTATGAGAGGCAGCGTATACGGTAAAGGCTAAAGGTAATCCCACTTTCAAGGATTTCCCTAATTCGCATCGAGCAGAATAAAATGGTCGTTATTATCCCTTATGTCTAATACAATGTTAATGGTAACTCTGTTTTAGGTGTAAAAGATAATGGATTTTCATAGAGCATAATGATGTAACGTTATACATTAATGAAATTAACGAAGTCTACTATACCTAGTATAGTACGAATACTAGATATAGTAGTATATACGAATAGATACCTTAGGTACCCCTAAGGTATCTATTCGTATTATAAAATGCGGATTCTAAGTTCTATAAATAAGAAATGTAGTTAAACTTGAAAAAATAATATGGTAGAAACTAGCCGTTAAAAATATAAAATATTGTGTAAATTCACTACAACGGTAGAAAAATAGTAAATTTAATTGAAAGTAATTTTTTTATTAACCTGGCGAGCGTAAGGTTTCTAATCTTTACACGGAGCGTAAGGTGGGTGTAGCACACCCGTAAAATGGACCACTACTTTTGGTGTGTTAATTTTATTTTATTTGTGTTTTTATTCACTAATTTAATTATTTATTTATCCTTAAACAGATTGAGGACGAGAAATAAAACTAAATGATATCTATTAACATTAACTTAAAAAAATTAAAAAATCAAAATTTTTACTTTAATCTAGAATAAGACTTGGTATTATAAGTTTTATAATAAAAATATCTGTCTATAAACAAACAATAAAAAAAATACTTTTTCTCTTAGCTAAAAACATTTGAAAACAAATTAGATATAAATTTATATTTATGTACTAAGTAGTCAAACTTGTCGAAATCGTCTTCTATTTCAGTGCAGTTTTTACACGCAAAAACTGTGTGTTCCATACATAGACATCTATGACACTTGTAACAATTGTAACAAGTGACTGATTTTCTGACACATTTGGTAATCCTACGTCTTGTTCCGAATCACTTTTAGAATTTCTTTGGCCAACATTGTCTATTTCGAAGTCACTACCCGATTCATCGCAAGTATTATCTAGATCACACCAGCTTCAAACAGCAACAATTATCCTCTTTGGTCTTTTTCGTAAGAAATATTAATTATTTACCTAAAAAAAATACAAAAACAAACTAATACTAATAAATAACGAAAACTATACAAAAAAAGTGTATACCCAAATTTGTAACACGGAGCGTAAAGTGGGTGTAACACACCCAGGCGCAACTTTGACCCCATCTAAATACCGCGTTGGTCAGCGCTCAACTGATTATGACTAAAACACAATGATTACTCACCTTCCCCCGCTCAGCTACTCATGCGCACACCCTCTTTTGATGCACAGAACAGAAAATATTGAACGATTTACCAGAAGCTGGGTGCATTACACCCAACCTTACGCTCGCCGGGTTAACAAATAAAACACATCAAAATGATTCAGCGGATATATCAACACAAAGAGTTATGACTAGGTGATATCAGTGTAACGTTCGATTTAAATAGTTCTTGGACGTAACTACTTATAGTATTATTAATTATATTATAAGTGTATAATACAAATTAACTTACAATTATATTTTATAAATTTAAATATACAATTATTTATTCCACATATAACAACATATAATACAATAAACTCAGTAAACAATATATAGATAATACTTTTAGATTCTTTAAGACGCATGAAAGCATAAAGCGTGAAGTTTAAAAGCAATTTACTGGATAACTGTAAGAAGGAGGCGGATTATACTCTTCGAAATGCTTTCTTATTATCAAATTACATTTGTGGCATATTATCGTGCAATGACAGGAAGTACCAAAAATATTATAATAATAAATATTCTTTATTGAATAACAACCCTACACATATGGCTGTTGCAGTATCAACATGAAAATGCATGAATGCCCAAAGTATCCCAGCTGATATGCTTGCGTCATTTGAATCTTGCAAATTTCATGTTAATCTAATCTCTGAATCTATGTTGAAACCATGTTATTTTTTGCGGCCTCCTAAATACTGCCAGTATTTCTTCTAATATATAATGATCTCATTGATGAAATGGGAGGAAGGGTGGCGATATACTTGCGCTCTCACACTCTTTTTCTTATAGTTAGTAAATTAAATTTTCAAAGCACAAAACAACACGGGTAGCTTTAACGGCGCGTGGAGTAGCGAAAGACTCTTGATTGATTATTATCTAAAATATTTTATACAAAATTATTTTTGGGACACATAAAAGGGATTTTGTTTAAAAAGTTTCACGTAGTGGTAATATTATATACCTGTTTAGACCACTAGTCTTTAGTTGGACAATTACATTTTAAACGGAAATTACACACTGCCATACATACATAATTAGGTGTGTAAGTATGTATACATGGTAGTGTGTAATTTCCGTTTAAAATGTAATTGTCTAAAATCTAAGTGTTTAGATTTCAGCTAATATAAAACAATTGTTTAAATCTCCTGAAATAACATTTGTTTATGTCTCCAGTAAAAACATGTTCTGTTTAGTAATAAAAATTAAAAACTTAGTACTTTTAAACAATAAATGTATTTTGATTAAGAATTGTCAACAAAAAAATATACATTGGAGAAAAATTAAACGCCTGCAAAATTAATATTTAAAGTTTGAAATTTCTATTTATATTTAACTTAAAAGTACGTATTTCAAAAATGATTTGCTAATTTTACTTCGTAGCAAAATATTTTTCTAATCAAAAATATTAAAAAAATTAATTCACTATTTTTCAAGGAAGCTAAGTAAAATGCCTACAAGATGTTAAAGGGTAATTTTTTTAAACAGAGATGAACTTTTTATTAAATACCGCGGAGTTGAGATAGCTCACAGTAAATAACAGGAGGAATTCTTTTTTATTATTATAAAATTCTTATTTAAAGTTTAAAAAAATAAAATAATTCTCTTTTTTAATTTGTTTTTATAAAACAAATTAAAAAAGAGAATTAATTCATATTCAGAGAATATAAATGTTTGGAAAAGTAGTCGAAATTATTAAACTACTTTTTAATATATATCAACATCATATTTCTAACGGTTTGGAGTTGATAATTAGGAATCTAAATGTAAATGTTTATAAATAAATTATCTTCGGGGAACCTCCGACAGTAAAAACTTTGGTATAGATTATTTAAGAGAGTCAATTTTATATAACATTATATTTATTTTATCATTTTCGTCATAATTTGTTCTAAGGTTAATATCGGAAGACTATCTACATACGTTACTTAAATTATTCAAAATAATATTTTATTACATTTTCTTACAAATGAAACAGAATTTCTTGAAATGTATGTATCTAGATAATTTTAAACTCAAAACCAAAACATTATTTTGTCTAACATCTTCTTAGTAGTGTTAGTGTTCTTCATTCGAAGTGTGTGAAAAAATTGCTAAGAACGTGGGCTCTAAAAATATAGCATAATTACCGTGGGGTAATTAGGCTATATTTTTGGAGACTCTTGTTCCAACTGCTACAAAATTCGACAATTTTGTGGTAAGAAAAAGCAATTAGGTTTTTCAAAGATTTTCCTTTAAAACGGTTAAAAATTTCACTGTGGAGCATTCTTAATTTTTTACTAATTTATTGTAATGTGTAATAACAATTAACTTAGAAAAAAATAATTGATTTTATTGTAAGAAACACCCTAACCCATAAAAATGCATTATTAGAAGAATATTATTAGAAAAGGGTTAGGACAATGCTGGTTTCTATTTTCCTATCAAGAAAAAGGAAACTTTTTAATTAAGTCAGTTTGAATGCTAATTGTCCTTCACCGAGTAGTGTGCTCAAACACAGAAGTGGAACCTTCGAATTATATATATATATAAAAATGAATATGAAGAATAATCGTATACGTGCCTCCAGTAATATTTTTAAAGAATTATATGTGGTTTTTAAGAAATCTATTTACTATCCATTTTTATTTTTAAATTTCTAGTATACGATTTATATTTATAATAAACAAAGAAAATAAGTAAAAAATTGCGTAATTTAATATAACGAAGAGATATTATAGAGTATATGGTTTATAGAGTTATAAGACTGTTAAATACAAATATTGTTTGTTAAAGACGCAGCTCTGTATAGAAAAATGATATAGAATAGAGAATCAAGGACAAGAAAAGACAATAGAATAGAGTTATTTCTTAGATAAGCAGTAAGATTGTTATTATTCTTGAGTTGATAAAAACTTACCTTTTTTTAAGATGCATTAGTTTCTCTAAATGGTGGAAGTTGGACAGGTCTCTAAGCATGTCAGTGAAAGTCTTTAGTAAAAGGTTACGTGAAAAATGATGCTTCTCGAGAAGCAATTACTTACTGTAAGCTTGACTAATTACTTTACGGATCTTAAGAACTGTCGGGAATAAGTAAAAACAATAAAAGTTATTTTTAATTACCCATAACATAAGACTGTTTTCTTATCCTGTTTTTTTATTTATATTTTATTTATTAGCTTTAATTGTCAGCGACCGGTATAGAAATTTTGCATATAAATAAAACTGATTTTTTTTAACTCCTGACTCAAAAATAGGGGTTTTATATGTTTGACCTGTCGATGTGTGTATCTGTGTGTCTGTCTGTGGTTATGTAGCAGTCAAACGCGTGGACCGATTTGATTCCAGTTTTTTTTTATCAAAAACCTAGTTTCTCGAGATGGTTCTTAGCTATGTTTGGTCAAAATAGAAGCAGTCGTCTTCAAGATATTGATATTTTACTGGTACGGGTGAGAGGTTCTTATGCAATGGAAATACTTAAGCAAGTGAAAATTAGTGTGCCCGTAGGTTTATTTAGTACAATAATGAAACTATCAACATAACTCTAAAAGTAGAAAAAATAAATAAAATTTAAAAAACCCACGGTACAAAAAGACCTCTAAAAAGAATAAAATTAATATTATTATGTACTTATTAAAGTTGTTGCTTCGGGAGACCGCTTAGTAAAAGAAAAAATTAAAATGTAAGTAAGTTACCAAGAAATATAAAGAAATTACGATATCGAATAATATAGAAGCCCTTGTAACTTTAACTATCTTCAACGTACTTACAACGGTCTCCCGACGCAACGACTACAGTTTTTAGAGTTCTTTTTGTATCAGGGGTTTTTTAAATTTTTAATTATTTTTTTTAATAAAATACTAATGAATATCGTTTAATAGTTTCTTATCAAAATGTTATATGTATTTTAAAATACCGGACTCTCTGGCTAAGGAACAAAAATCATGTAGACAAAACTATTACTGAAAATACAAATATTGTTATGTTGTTTTTTGATTGATTTAAATTATTCTTTTTTTATATAGGGAATCTCAAAATTATGTTTTTTTTAAAACGAGATCAACATTAAGCACAATACCTATTAATAACCAAATCTACAAGTAAAAGTTTAAATTATAAAATCGCCCAAGCAGTTTAGGACTTTAGGTGAAAAAGAATAACGAGTACAGAGATATCAGAATTTCATATTTATATATATGTTGGATATAGAGCCATGTTGGCGACTTGCTAGTTATTCTTGGAGTCATCTGGTACAGGATATATAATTATCAGAGTTGCGTGAACCATCGTTCCCGTTTGGAGGCTAAGAACTGTATCGCTCTCTCTAACGAATTCGAAACTTGCCATGATGCTTTTCTATATTTAAAATTTCTCAGGTACCGATCCGGTGATTCCGATCAAGTGACTCGTTACGTCACGGCGTTCACACCGTTACAATAATATCAATTAAGCTACTAATTATCGTTGAAATATCGTGATCTGCGACATATAAATATAAAATAAATAAAAGGTTTCTAAATTAAAAATGTTCTACTACAAAATAAGGATTTCATTTTAAATATTTCATTAATTTTTTTAGCTATATCACAGTAGGTATACAAAATTCAAACACATAACGCCCTCATAATGTGTTTTATATTTACAACATTTTCGTAAGTTTTAATAATAACACAGACTTAAACCAATATTTACTTGTATATTTAAGAATGTAACTGACACGGCAAGAAATAACTTTATTAATGGCTGCTATTTTAGTTAAACTTACTTTAGATATTCATCAAATGGATGTAGTAGCAATCTATCTGAATGTAGTCAATTAGGTTGTCTGTAACTTGCTATGCTAATTGGATGAAAAAGTTAACAGTTTATATAAGAAGGTAAAGTTCTATATAGTCAATTATAGTTATAGTTAGTATAGTCAATTATAGTTATAGTTGTGGAATCCAAGAAAAATCACTAGTTATTAAACAATTGTCAAGTCAGCTAATGGCTGAAAAAAGGAACTTGATAAATGTATAATAATGTCTGGCTTTTTAATATTTTTTAAGAATGAATATTGCGTCAATGTATATTTCTGTGGTTTAAGGAGCTGGTTAGAAACTTAACGTACATTAAACGTAGTTTTAGGGCAAGAATACACAATCCATGTTCCTTTTCAGTTTGTAAGGAGAACATATCGTGTAGTTAATCACAATGTATGTAGATGAGATAATTTTAGCAATGAATTTACGGCTAAATGATATAAAATTGTCTATTTGCAATCGAAATGGAAGATGATACAAATAATATATTATTTGACTTACTCGTGAAAGAGGAAATTGCATATGTTTAAATTAAGTTTGTATTTACAGAAAGAAACAACACTTTTTTATAAGTCTATGAATAAGGCTGCAATGACTTCATTTGATTTATTAATACTAATGAATATATTCTTGTTATAAAAGTTGTAACGTTTACAAACTATTTAATAACATTATTTGCGGTTGTAGCATTAATATTAATTAAAAATAGAAATTGGCTTCGTTTCGGTAAAGATAAAAAAGATATTATAAGGGAAAAAATATTATAGCTCTCGTCTTACTCGTCTTACTTAACTTCGAGTTAAATTTAAAGTTTATAATTTAAAAAATACATCAAATTATACATTTAGAGTAAACATTTAACAACTTTACAATGATATGTTACAGAGATAATGATCATGTAAATAAACACATAGTATACTTTCCTAATTGATAATGTCTTAGGTGTTAGTTATACGAGTAACTGGATGAGAACTAGAAGGAGCTGCTTTGACATTTTTTTTTTTCAAAATTATTTTTATTAAAATAGCACCCACTTACGATGTTAAAGCAATAGAACCTACTAAATTATTAGGGAAATTAAACTTTGCTTAAGTTGTCAGTTTTTTTTTTTATTTAAGACATAATGAGAAGCCAGACTTACTAAAATTATTTAATTATTTAATTACTTACTGTGTCTCCAAATAATTAACTACGTTTCCTAACCAAAACCATTTTATCAGCATAATAAAGATATAAAATATATACTTCAGTAAAGTATTTAATTTTACTGAAATATATTCACTTCTGTTAGTGAAGAATTTATATATAAATATGTTGCATTTATATATTTTTTTACAAATTTAAACTTTAGTTATTTACTATCACTTGGAACCAATCGGCAGATCTGAACTTTATTAATAAATCATCCCGAGAAGTTCATATAGAAAGTCAGTAGCCCTTCTTTACCGCTTGAATTATAATTTTATTGCAATGTTGAAAAAATGTTTAAATTAAATTAACAAAATAAACTAAAAACTAAAAAAGGGAGTCATTGTATAATTTATAAATTAAATTGGTATTTTTGTATAATTTTGTTACGATTTATTTAACGTTTTTATTAGGTTGTCCCTACCACTACAAATTTATTTTTATATATTCAAGGTATAATAATCTAAAGCAATATCAAGTTCAATATTTTTTTATATAATAGAATTTTATTTGTAATGCTCAACGTACTTCTTACTGCTGAAAATTCCGAACAAACTGAAACGTCCTTTCTTGTTAGTTGCTTAATTCCTCTCAAATAAAAAGTTTCCGATGTAATCCGTTTATATAACTAAATCCGTTATTTAGATTTTATATTCTAAAAAGGCTTTTTTTCTTTGTTCCAAGAAGCCCAAATTTATACCTCCAATAATTGAAACTGATTTATTATCTTACTGTTTTAAATTTCATTAGAAGTATTTTAATATAATTAGGATTACTTTTCCAACATTTAGTTTCCCAATTTCTATTTCAATAATTATATTAACTATCTTGTGTCTTGTTAGTCATATGTTACTAGGAATTATATAGGTATAACAAGTAAATTCAATCTGTCAACTTTCCAAAAAATATAAATCTTTTCATCGGATTTGGCAAATAGTTTTAAAATTTTATATTTGTTATATATAATAATAATAATAGCCTTTATTTCTAATAAAAACAACAATTTTATATATAATTTTATATATTTTTTTATATATATTTTTTTTAAATCTTGATCATTATCAGATAGCCTTGCGGCATAGGCCTCCCCCAGCTTCTTCCATCTAGCTCTATCTAATGCAGTGCGCCTCCAGGTAACTCCTGCATGCTTTCTTATTTCATCTTCCCATCTTTTAATTTGCTTACCCCTTCTTCTTAGCCCGTCTCGAGTATACCAAACTGTTATGGAAAGTATATATTTTGTTTCATTTGTTCGGTTTAATTTTTTTTTGTTTTGTACTGTAATTATAATTTGCACGCCTAGACGTTAATTTTTATACTTTTTTTTTAAGGTTGGTTGGTAGAAAATGCCAAATAGCATTAAGTCCGCCTTTTGTACACTTTTCTTTTTGTTAAATTATGCAATAAAGAATAAATAAATAAATAAATAAATAAACGACCAAACCAAGACATACAGACATTTATGCCCATCACATATATGCCTATCTCTGTTGGGAATCAAACCCGAACCCCGTTGCGCTGCTAAACGTTAGGCGTCTGCGCTAACCACTCAATCAACAGGGTGGTTGAATAAGACGATGCTTCTTGGCATTCCATGGATTTACCGTGCGGGTGCCGGGCCCATCGCGTTGCTAGGAGAGAAGTTCAAACGATGCCTGGGACTTGCGACCCAGGGCTAGGCTAAAGGGGCCCCTTGATGATGCGCAAACACGCTCGACTTCACTGTCTACACTCCTCTTTCTACCTAACCAAATTTGGGAGGAACCTACTAATGTCGCTTTGAAATATGTTCTATAAATGAACCGATGCTAGTTCTAGAAAGGCCAAGGTCTTTAAGTTAGTTATACACAGATTTTGCTGTTATACCTCTCGCTCCCACTTCTACCGCGTACAAGCTAACAATAATTTTATTCCTGGACAGTTCGTTGGACATATTTACGATATTTACGATAATTAATAAATGATAATCAGTAAATTAATGCTTTCTAGAACAAGCATCGGTTCATTTCTAGAACGTATTTCAAAGGCGGCATTAGTAGGTTCTTTCCAAATTTGGTTAGGTAGGGTTCTCCCTACCTAACCAAATTTGTTGAGTGTGGAGGGTGAAGGTGAGCGTTTTTGCGCATAATAAAGGGGCCCCTTAAACCTACTCCTGGGTCGCAAGTCCCAGGCACTGCTTGCACTCCTCTCCTTGCAACGCGATGGGCCCGGCGCCCGCACGGTGAATCCAAGGATTGCTAAGAAGCTTCGTCTCTATTAAGCTTAAATGTGTGATCCCTGGGGATGTTTGTTTCCCAAGGAACAGTAAGCTCCACAAGTATCACGCGCCACAGTTATTTAGAATACAGGAATAAGTCCGATCTGGATGACGAAACACCAACATCCCCAGGGATTTTGTGATGTTTTTCATACGTGTCCATCATGAGAGTCCATTCAGGAGCCCCGTCTAAAATAGAATAAGGCTTCGGTTTTGACTTTTGGAACAGTTTTCTTTTACAAACTCAACAGATCGTTTGGTGGTTGTTATACCCATCCGCGCTTTTGCTACTGAAAGACTAACGTATGATTTCTAATACCTTATAGCGCGAGTATTGACCGCTATCGAGAAGTACCCTACACCCTACTAATAAGTGTTCCGCGGTTCCTACCGCCTCCCCACAGATGTTGCAAGACTTTTCGGTGGCTTTGTCCCTTCTTACTAAACTACTTTGATCTGGGAGAGTATTTTAATTATTGTATTGATTTCCTCCAGAGTTGGTGGGTTGGCATGAAAATCTACGGTAGGAGTCTCAGGTTTGTGTTCATTTGGATCCCCATATAGTTTTTGATTTTCTGGCACTTCGTATGTGCTTTTATAATGGTCGTAAATTTGGGTGTTGGTCAAGGTTATGCTATGAAATAATATACGAAATATAAAAATAAGCATACTTTAACAGTACTTTTATCTTAAAAGAGTCTCCAGGCTTATTAATAATGAACGTGGCTTTAAATTGTCTAATAATATGTAAAAATCACTTCATAGCAACCATTTTTATTATTTTTAGCTTTTAAATTATGGAAATATTTTTAATTATTGTTTGTACTTTATCGACTTCATCGATTTCGCTATAGCTCATTACTAGCTTGCTAATATGGGTTACGACTGACTTGGGAAATAGAGGTCATGTTCATGTCAAACTAACATTGGTCAATCCAGATTGGCGTTCATATTGCAGTGTGTTTAATATCCTAAATAGTAATGAAGGTAAATTAGTTCGATATACAGTGTACAACCAATGTCATATATGTTGCCAATTAAGTTTTTATCAGATAGCGGTGACAATTATTTTTGTGGTTTTGCAACTAATGTTTATGGAAACTCATGTAGCATATCATAGTATAAAATAATTCCAATTATCTCTTTTCTAGTTATAAAAATACTATATTATGTTCTTACTTCTAAACATAAAAAATAAAATAGAATCAGTCGAACATACCAAAGACATATTTTTTATATTCAAAACTATTACACTAATATTAAAAAATAAGTTTGTTTCATTTTTATTATTTTTATTTATTAATATAAATTTATCATTTTTTAACCAGTTAATATAAGAGATAACAATTAAAATTTTATCACTATAACATATGTATATATGTATGTAAATATGTATGTATATATGCATGTATATATATATTATATATGAATATATATACTAATAGGGGACAAGAACACAGACTCACGTTTATCGGCTCACGTATCCAAATCTCAACTTTGCCAATATCGATGGTGCACACGTATCAGTGATGTCGTATTGTAATCCGATCAAAACTTTTATATTCCCTGCTGTAGGTATAAATTTGTTGATATGTATAACCATATGAAATATCTTCAATCGAATATAATAATATGTAAATTCATTATCGTACTCGATCGAAGATATGTTATATTAGAAGAACAAAAATATTTTTTTGATAAGGATTCTAATAAAAAGTTACTCAACTTTGAAACCACCGTACCGACGTCAATCGTAAGCACTAGCTAAATCTCTGGCGATGCGGTAATTATCTTTCACCAATGACATTAATAACAAAGTATGTCCTTTAGCTCTCGCTTTATCATTTTCTTCGGAAATATTATTCGCAGTATAAATTTGCTTTAAAAATATTATTTACAAATATATTGAAATCTTGGGGATGTTGGTCAAATGTAAGTCTCAACATGAACAAAACTTTTCCTCTTATTAGGTTTTACATTGATCGCACAATAATTTACGTGTTATTGATGAAATTTGAAATCTCTCAGATTTAGCTTAATAATAAAGTTATCTACTTATACACATCGATTGAATTCTATAAATTAATACAAACTTTAAATATCTATAAATTCGATGCATTTATTATGAAGAAATATTCAGGTACTGCAATTTTAATTAAGTTCTTTTGATACATATAGACCATAATATGTTGGAACAGATATAATTTTTATTCATATCCTATAATAACTTTAGGAAACTGAATAAAACTTTCTTGTTTCCATTTTTATTTTAGGTGTATGTAAAACATTATCCTATGAGCCTGAAAGTTATATTTTCTCTTAAATGACGTTACATATTTATGACGGCATATTCCAGTAAATATATTTAATTTAACTTAGAATGATTATTCTTTTTATTAGTTGGGTAACGTATACAATGTTCAGTAGATAATAGTTAAAATTAACTTGCCTGCTCTTATTTTAAAGTAATTCAAAACTAAAATAAATAATAGTTAAAAAAATAAATATAGATTTTTTTTAAATGGAAAGAACTATATAAAAAAATCTTGGCTTGTTATATGTTTTTTTATTGACAAAGTATATACAATTGACAGGAGGTTAAATTGTCATTGACAACTGATAAACCTTATTTACTGATGATTAATAGAAGGTGTCATGACAACTGTCATGACTTCCATACACATGTGAATGAAGCCATAAAAACAACAAAAAAAACTGTCATGACAACAACAATGTCACCGGGCGATATAACATTTTAACGCACTGTTTCACTCTAAACTTAATTAAGCTCAAAAACGTTACAACTTAAAATAAACTATTTAGTTTTATTACTAATAGTAAAATACTGGTAATGACAACATTGTGCAAACACCAGCCCTTGACATACTATTTGTAGAGCTGTCAACTGACTTTTGCCGTTTTGATATTAAAAAAGTTGCTCACAAAATGTCCGCACAAAGTTCGGACGAGTTAATATGTGTATGAGTAAAACATTATGGTATGTGGAGACTGAAAATATTTGGAAATTTTAATCATGCTTTATTGTGTGATCTTTTACTGTAAATTATTATTTACCTTATTTTATAAGTTTTGTTAACTTACACTGTTCTACGTCTTTAAAATATGTTGATTTTAATAAAATTAAGATCCAAAACCGTAGCATATATCGCTTTACTGTAGGAGATATACATATGATAAGTACAAAACGAATTTCGCTTCACAAAATTACCTAAAAATCAAATTGTCAACACTTGTTAATAAACACTATATTGTTCAAAAAATTTACGGAGAAATATTAAATGTTTTATCTGCATTAATTTCGTTGATTCGATTATAATGAATCTATTATTCGTTATTATTAAAATAAGTGAAACAAAAATGTATTAGTTTACTATTTAGTCCATATAAATATAAAAATGTAATAGATTATGGATATTTCTATTTGCAAAGTAACCCTTCAGTTAGAAAGTGATGATGTCACATCCGAGTTTAAGCAAATTTTTTTAACAACGCTCTCGTCGATTTTTTGTAACGTAGAAATAAGCATGATTTATAATTAATAATTACAGATTATATTCTTATCAAGTTTACAGGATAAAAGCATTATAGAAATGTATAGTAGGTATTGTGTTTGATATATTATTATTATATAAAGTACTGACTGTAGGAAACTATTTAACATAAGTCAAGTTATTGAATACGAAAGAAATGTTGAAGCATAGAAGGTTTAACAAATAAAAAATGATTATAACTCCTTATCACTCGATGTCAATAAATTTAAAGGATATTCAAATATTACAATACATTACATATATGCTGCCATGAGAGTAAACATATTATTAAAAATATTATTTGTTGTCAGCCCTAAAAAAACAAAAAAATCGTGTATTCTTATTTAAGGTTCAATATATTCTATTTTTTTTGTTTAGCCAAACAAAGATTAACATTATATAATTAGTGAAAATGTAACATATCAAAAGCAAATTATTTTCTTTCAGAAAAAAAGGTCTTCTCAGGCCGATTTACATCTAAAACTGGTAAGGCAAAAATTAAATTTAAAATAAAGCTAAGATTAACTATAAATTAAACAAATTAAACAACGATATACTTGTAAGTTTGGTGAGCCTTAGGGTTGGATATTAGGAACCCTAGTATTTTTTAATTGCAAGAATTCCAGTCATTAAATCAAATTACAAAGTCTTTCTTTTTAACTGTGTTATTTATTTTACATCACTGACATAATAAGTGTCGCCTATACTGTTTATTTCTGAAGGCAGTAAAAACAAATTTTGACCAATTTCATAGAAATCATTTATGGGCTTTGAAGGGCTGACTTAGAATCTGTAGTAACTTTACAAACGAGAACAGCTCAAGCTGTAATACATAATTAATATATGGGTCCTTGGTAGTTCCATAACATTAGTTTGAAATATGAATATTTACTTATGCTCGTAATATTTATATTATATAATATATATCATATCATATATAATTGTATCATATCATATCAGATATATCATAGAAACATAACATTTAAAATAAATTGCGACTTCCTTTACATAATTTAAAAATAATTTAAGCACACAAATTATTATAAAATAATAGTTTTTGTTTATAGATACACTAGTACAAGAATTATCTTTAGGCATTAGTTTTTTTACAATATATTATCTATCACTGAACTATCAGATTTAAAGCTCAAAGTAAACAGCTAAGGAGATAAATTAATAAAGAATACGAATTATAGAGATAAACAAACTAATATTTTGATCAGGCAATAATCAACTTACTAACAATAATTATTTACACAATTTACTTAAAAAACTTGTGACGTGAGGCACTAATCTTCTTTCCTTTTTTGGTATCACGCTAAAGCGTATCAAGTAAACTGGATTTCATAATTGTTCTCGCGTGAAAATTAAATAAAATAATTGATTTTACCGTTTCTAATATTAACGATTACACTTAGCATACGGGTAAGTGAATTTGACAAACATTCGTTTTAAAGTCACAGGTAGGTAGACACCTTATTATAACGTAAACTTCATTATCCTGACAATACTATTCCTCTTTCTGTTCCTCTCTTTATTTTTTCTCGTTTTATTTTTTTTTACTATCTACCAATTATCCAACTTATTTATTAGTGTCCATTATTAGAGCTCTCCTACCGCTAAGTATCGCCAACGACGGTCGTTCTATTCTTTATAGCACTTTATGACACTGTTCACAAATACACTAAACTGTTTACCATTTAAACTCTCAACTATCACTGTTACACAACTTAGTCTCTCAATCACACACTCAGCAGTTTATTATAACTGTTACACTTTTATCACGATATCATCATCACACAACTTGTACTCCCAATATCACAATGTCTTCTCTTAACCGAGCTGCGACTTATATACTTCTTATTCTTAGTCAAATCAGTATCCAATATTACATTTATTTTATTAATTAAACTTCTATATAGAGATTCAATTGTTTTAGTCAAATCAACAACTTGATATCTTTATTTTTAGTCAAAACCAAACTACTACATGTATAAAAGCTAACACCATAAAGCATAAAAGATTTGTTTTTAATATATTTGTTTTTATTTTATTTAATAATACTAGTAATAGTAATAATAATGAATCTAATATATTTTAACACTATTTAAAATGATAGCAATTGAATAAAGAGAACCTTTTACTTCGACAGATCCCAAACAAACGGACCTTCGTTATTTGTTATTAAACTTCACTTAAATCAAAAGTTTTGAGTGCGTAATTCCCTTAGTTTACATAATCAACTCCATTATTCAGGTTGTTTTATTTTTGAATGTTTTAAACTTTGGTACTTAAGTCTACAAGGCTTAAGATTTATTATAAGAATAATTGGAGAATAAATAATATTGAGTGGCCGAATTTAAATATGGAAATTTGATCCCAAGGTCCTAGACGTCGAACTTTGTCTTTTGATTAATATTTAAAGCTTCCGTCAATACGGTTCAACTGTAAGTGTAACAACTGTGAGTCCTGCTACTTATAAATAATAAATTTAATAAAGTATGTGTGGAAAGTATATAGTATATTGATTAAATTATTATGCTGTAGTCACTGCAACATACGATTAATGATTATAAACATATTTTGGCACAAATTTTTAAATATAAACTATTTTGTAAGTAAAATGTTAAGGAAATAAAAATTCAAGCAAAGAACAACATTTTTGAAAATATTCCACAACATTCTACACAAGCGCCTTATTTATAGTTGCTGGGATTTGTCAACTGATTTTATATGTGTTTATATTAAAAAAGTTCGTTTAAAAATAAAAGTACTAAGTTTTAACATATATTTGAAGATATTAAATATGCTAATATAAGTGTTTTATGTTACATTATATTCTTTAATGTTCTTTTCTTTTATTTAAGCAACTACAATATCTTTCTGACAATAATATTCTTAATATTATATGAATAATTCTGCTGTATGTGTACTTTTTGGGTGTGCTTTAGGGTAATAAGAGGATTTGAATTCTTAATTCTATCCACCTGTTTATACTGCGATCGGATATAATTTTCTTTAATTTTTAGAGCCGGATAAAGGCTGCCAGGCCCACTTGCAATTTTGTTTTTTTTAGTTCTGCTGAGTTTTTTTTTTAATAAGATAGATAACTAAAGGTTATGAAAACAAATTAAGAACAAAATATTCTTACAGATATGATACATAGACTTAATAAGAAATCCATTATTTAATATGAATTAAAAGGTGAAGAAAACTAACGAAGATCTTGTCTTTAAAAAAGAAAGGACTATATTTTTTTTTTTTACCTATTTTTGTATATTTTCACTGTCCTGCCGACTCCTGTGAACGTAAGCGAGATCTTACTGTATGAAACAAATAATTAGGTGGTTAATGAGCTCCGTATCTTCTTTAATAATCTATAAAAATCTTCACATTCATGTTTCAAAATAGATTAAAGCATTCTTTATATGAAAAAATCATATTGAAATATAAATGAAATAACTTTAAAAAAAAATTAAACTTTTTTGTAAAAATAAAATCGACAGCGTAACTTCGAAAATGAAGTGACTGTTTTGCTTTAACTTAGTTAATGGAATTTAACATACAAAATGTAGTATTAGTTTTCAAATTAATAATCACAGGACACATACAGGACGAATTACTATAATACAAATTGATCTAACCCCTAAGTAAGCAAATTATAAGTTAAGGGTGCTAGACAACGATATAAATACATAGAAATATACATTGTAACTACTGAGAATATATAAAATAAACGACCGAACCCAGAAATACAAACATCTATTTTCATCACATTCATGCCTGTCCCTATCGGGAAACGAACCCGAGCTCCGTTGTGCAGCTATACGTTAGGCGTCTGCGCTAACTACTCGACCAACAGGGTGGTTAAATATGTACAATTAAATTAAATTTGTATGTATATAATATATATATATATATATATATACTTTCATAATATTATAGTTCTATAAGTTCAAATTGTAATAGATCAATATAATCTAACATTCTCTCGTCATCAGTAAAACAGAAAACTGTCATTTATATATTTAAGAAAAACTCATTTCTAGAAAACCCCAGTTATATCTTTGTCCCTAGGTTTTTCCCATTTTAAAGATTAGATTATTAAACGATAATTTTATTCCGAGTGTTGTACTCAACTTAAGTACCTACCGACAGTGTTCTTACCATAGTGTGGATAACTGTTCTCAATAGCTTTTTTTTTACACTCAACATTAAAAGTTCTATTTCCAAGCTGTATATTATTTATATCTATTCGGTCATTAACACGGCGACTGTAAGTTTGGGTGTAAAACACCCAGCCTCTGGTAAATCGTTCAATACTTTCGATAATTTAATTTAATTAGCTAATAAAAATAGAAATAAAATAAAATTAACACACCAAAATGAGTAGACCATTATACGGGTGTGCTACACCCACCTTACTCTCCGTGTAAAGATTAGGTACCTTACGCTCGCCGGGTTAATTTTAAAATGATAATGATTCGTTGAAAGTTTTTTTGTAAACACGAGACCAGATAAAGTATCTTGATAACCTAATAGACAACGTTGATAAATAATTGTCACTCTTAGAAAATCTATGAAAATAAGGGGTTATGAAATGTACATGGGTTGGAGTAAAACATGTTCACATAATTAATGTTACAAATAAATTATATTTGCGGTAATAATTTAAGAATATATTAAAAAACCTGCTAAGTGCGAGTTAGACTCGCTCACGAAGGGTTTTTTAAAATATAAAGAACTACCAGAAGTCACGTTTGTTTTAAGGGAGACTAACTTAAATATTTATTTCAGGTGGTTTTTTAGTATTTGTTATTACAGTGGCAACAGTAATAATACATCTGTAATTTTTTTGCTGTTTAGCTACTACGGTTCATAAGATAAAGCTTTTAGACAGACAAATGGCCAGACCGACAGTGAAGTCTTAGTAATAGTGTTCCGATTTTACCCTTTGGGTATGGAACCCTAAACATAAGAATTTGTAATATTCCGACCTAATAGAAATTTACGTATTTCATTATCCCTTTGATGAGTTTCTATCCAATATTGTGATGAATTCGTGCTATTGTTCGTCAAAATAACTTCGTTTTCTTTGTCAGTAATCAAACGATATCACTCTGTCTGTTGTAGGAGTCAGATAATGTATTTTAGTTGAAGGCAAGCAAAAACCTAATTCACTTGTATGGATTTAATTTGAAGGACAAATTAGAAACAGATTTTTATTTTCATGTATTTAAAAAAATATTTTCCAAAAAGTAATTGATTATTATTTATTTTAGATAATTGACCTACAAAATACAAACGTGATATTTTGTTGTTTATAATAAGAACGCACATTTTTGTTAAACTAAAACCGTACCCTTGCTTTTTTGATACTAAAAAATACAAAATATATTTCATTTAAATATATAGAACAGTTTAAACTTGAATAATTATTACTCAAAGCTTACATATAGACAATTATATTTATATCGACTATAAAGAATAATTAAAATGAGCAGAAGAGTCATCCATGAAGTTATATAAATCGTAATCATATTCAAAAACATGCAGAATTTTCACCAAGTATTGCAATAAATTGGTAATAACTTTAGCTACGTAGTTTTATTACAATATTTATTATCTGTGTGGAAACAGAAATACTATAATATACATGAGACGAAAATTATGTTGAAAATAAAAAGAAGTAGAAGTCGAAAGAATATATTATATTCTCAGTATGATTGAAATGATGACGATTAAAGTATATATTGTATTCCATGTAAAAAACAGTTGTACATAGTTTAAATAGTACAAGATTGCCTCTAAAATTATCAAATTCTAACTCAAATTTCGGTAGGGTAAGATTTAATTAAATTTGTAAATCAAGATTTAATCACAAATGTCATAAGTCTTTTGCTGATTTCCTCAATCTATTATGAAAAATGTTTATTTTTTTATAATAAATTGAACACTACCATTACAATAAATAAAAATCTTCACCGAAGAACTGATTTTATTTTAGAAAAAAATGTCTTTTTAATATATATATTTTTTATTTTATTCAAAATTATCTAACAGCACTATTTAAATTCGATCAAATAAGTGATCTATCATATAAAAGTTACAACCCTAGCAATAAACCGAGCACTACAAACTCAATTTTTTCAATTAACAAATTATTCTCAGAACATCATAAGACATGATTTTTTTTTGTCACATGGCTTTTTACAAAGCCCACCAACAAACCTCTTGTTTGTTTTATCGCCTTGCTTTCAATGCCGCGTTTCATGAAATCTACTGTCTACTAAACCCTGACCTCCACCACAGCCACCATGCACTGCGTATCCACGGAATCCTTAAAGCAAATACCAACTTCCAACTGACTACAGGTACGAAATGACTAGGTGTACTTTCTAACCGATTGTACTATCATCAATATTGTAAATCGACTCAATCACTTTTACTTCACCTTCTGCTGTAAGTGGTTTTTCGCCCTCCGTCATCGCTACCCATCAAAAATAAAGGTTTCGCAATATTATCTATCACAAGTTTTAGAGGAGACCTTTTTTCCACTCGGTTCCTGCTACAATTTATAGCAATCTACCATTTTAATTTGAACCTTACCAATAGCATCACGATCACGATATCACGATATCACGAAATCACAATCTATTATCGCATCTCTATCGCGTAATCATTGATTTTTGTGCCCTCATAATACTTTATATCTGTCTGACTTCACGTTTCAAAGATTGTTGCTTAGGATATATGTAAGCAGTTGGATATATTTTTTTATATCTTTGCTAACTACAGATTAATGTTTTCTAAATTGTAATAAAATAGGTTTAAAATCATCTTGTATCATAGGACCTGAATATCAGTGAATAATCTGAATTAACTTTTGTAAATGCCTCAAACCCTGTGTCTAAATTAGTTTTTGTGCTTGTCTTCAGTATAACATCATAACAGTAAGATAAGCATACAATATCAAGAACGCTCTCCACCGTCATATGACCTTATAATTTGTACTCGGATATGAAGTTTTATTAAAGGAGCAGTCACATTGAAAATGTTTCCCTTTAAAAATCGACGTTTGGCTATTTGGAACAAACCTTCTACAACGTCAACGTTGTTTTTAAAAGTTATTGTTATTATAAAACCATCTTCGTAATCACCATTATTGAAGAGAAGTTTGTTCTCATGCAAGTTCCTTAGAAATATAAAGCATGACTATTCGCATGCGTTTAATTTGAGGAGGGAAATCATTCCAAAGTCTTATGGTACGCAGCGTGAAGGAGTCCGAGTAAAAAGAGGATGACTGTGAAAGGGACTTTTAGAAAAAGGTTAACTTTAGCTTATGGTATTATATATGGTATGGTATTATATTTAATATAGGGTCAGTTATAGGAAGTGTGTTTGGCATTAAAATTAATATGAATATATTCAATTATTTTAGGTAACATGCAACTATGTAATTACAAAACAGTATACTATAAGTAGACTGATTGTTAGTACCTGCGGCAGATTACTCTAAATATTGACCGTTACAATACTTCAAGACAAACGAAAGGCTCGGATCTAATAAGGGCAGATTTGGCCGAACTTAGAGTACCGTATCCATATCTTTTCAGTACCAGTATCTACTGTTTAACTCCATCCAACGACGGGCCGATCGAATTGTTGGAGAACCAGTGCTCTGTGAAAGACGTTCTGTCCTTTGGCGTGGTGGAGGTAACAGATTCTTATTTGGTTGGTAACCAATAAAAAGAATATTGTGATGTTTCGTTTAATACTTTTAGTGATCCTTTACTTTGACTGGTCACGTGGAGAAGTTAGTTATCACAGATTATCATGAAAATCGATATTCATAATAATATCCCAGCCCTTTCCTTCAATGAAGTCCTCCAATAGTTTAAATTATTTATGTTGTCGATTGAATTATTTGCGTGAATAAGAGATATAAAAGTGAGTCTAAGTGTGTCTTAACTAAAACTGATAGCTCCCACCAAAATAAGGTAAACCAATCTTAGGCCATCAAATATAATTTGTTTTAGACGCTTCAGAATTATTATTAAATTATGTATAAATATGTTTAGTTGAAATAAAAACAGTCGTCCCCAAGATATTAAGTTTTATTGGAGAGGGTGAAAGGTTCTTATGCAATACTATCTGTTCCCAGCGGCTTTGCGCGTGATATAGAAAAACGAGCTTTGTTACGTATGCCAAAAGGTTTTTACACTTACCTACTCAGGAAAAGTACTTTATTAGGCATAGCTGTTGCCCGTGACTACGTCCACGTAGACTGTAAAAATTATATTTATATAGCTCATGATCGTAGTCACAAAGAGTCACGGGAAAAGGCTAGTGATAATATAAAAATCTAAATGTTTATATTTACTAATATTCGTATGTACCTATATGAAAATGTCTTGAATCATGTTTCTTAATACATTTATTTATTACATTGTCGAAATTTTCACACGGATCCTTATGTTTTCTCGTATTAAATAAAATCTATATTCATCAGAGGGATAATGTAGGATTATAAAGGTGAAATATTTTTTTAATCGGTCCAGTAGTTTCGGAGCCTATTCAATTTAAACAAATAAACTATCAAATCTTTCGTCTTTATAATATTCGTGATGATAATGATGAAAAATTAAATAAAAAAAAATAAAAATCCCCGATACAAAAAGACCTTTAAAAAGAATAAAAATAATATAGTTATGTGCTTCTTGTAGTCGTTGTGTCGGGGGACCGTTTAATAAAAAAAGAAATTAAAATGCAAGTAGGTTATCGAGGCTAATAAAGAAATTACGATATCGCATGGTATAGTCTAAGTACTCAATTATTAACTTCGTAAAATAAGCACCATTGTCAACGTACGTACAACGGTATATAATGGTAAAAATTATATACTTTAAGTGTTGAATTTTTTTTTATCTCACATTGCTACTGTAATTTATTGAAACACTTATAAGTAATTTACATACGTTATTATAACTTTTAATAAATTAGGCCATTGCATTGTAAGAAAATAAGTATTTTAATAATATTAGTATTTTATAACTAACACAAATTTCTAATTCTTTCTAAACCCTATAAAATTTAAAAATAATTAACCTTACCTAAAATATTATGCTACAATTATTATATTTCATATAATAATATTGAAAATATTAAAATATGCTGGTAATTTTAAGAGTCTGAAAATAAACGGACACAGGTTGCTTTAATAAAATTCAACAATATTAATGAGTCGCCGGTTTTTACATTTTTGTATACTCCAAGCAAAAATCGATAGTAAATTTTATTTTATAGGTTTGAGCTTCGGTATTAAAGGTTATACCTAATATTCAAATGATGAATTAAAATTGACATTATTCATATGTTACGGCCATTATTAAAAAATATGAATAACTTCTATTTTGATACGTACGATATAAAAAAATCCATATTGTTGTAAACAATCCATATTGTTTGGTAAAAACTTATTTAAGGATTTAATAAATCGACACTTAAGTTTTAAATAATCTCAATAAATAAAAATCAGGTGTTTTATTAAATACATATTTAGCCGGTTATAATCAAGTAATTTAATCAGAATTTGCCCGACTATTTCAACCCATTAAGAGTTCCTATTAATGAGTTCCAGCTGTGGAGGACTCGCGACGTGTACCTGAGTGCAGCAGCTGACTGGGTGCGTCGCGAAGGTGCAGTGGTCAGAAGGTTTCGTGCAAGTCTTCGTCATTTGTCGTTATAATACGTTGTAAACCCCCTTAACTTACAGTATCGCTATTAAATATATGTAACTTATTGTTAGTGTCCTTTGCAGTATTAATAACCGGTTTCCAGGCCGTAAGTAACATCCAACCACATCTCCTATTGAAATTCGGTACACGACTAATTTTGATAGTATCACGTACTTTACGCGGTACTGAAAACTTTTCCCTAGTAAAAAGGGTGCTTTGTAAAAACATATGTAATGAGCCGTTCCTGAATCTAAGACGTGTTTTGTTATCGCTGAGCCATTATGTTCCAGATTTCTGACACTTCGTATATCTTCAGTTATTTTTATATTAATGTTTCTACGAGCTTTCCCCTTGTAACACTTACTGCAAACACAAGGAATTTTGTGCACACCCTATCTATGTCTATTTTGCTATTATATTTCTGCTTTTTGGGACCACTAATTAAAAGAAGAAATCAAATAAGTTACCAAAGCAAATTACGAAATAACAATATCAAATCGTGTAGTAGTTCTCATATAATTAATGAGACGGAAATATTCGTAAAATAGACATCTTCGTCAACGTAAGGACAACGGTTCCCCGACGTAAAGACTTCAATAAGTACATAATAATATTATTTTTATCCGTTTTAAGGTTTTTTCTGTGGGAGTTCTTTTCAAATTTTTAATTTAATTCCCTTTATCAATTTTTTTTATTAGGTTTCTATTGTACTTATTTGCCTTGCCAACATTTTTTATAAACATGATTTTATGCTAATGTATTTTAAAGTGCAAAGAATATAACATTATATATATTTTTTGTAAAGTACAAAATATAACTTTATATTTTTTTGATAATTGATTTCTACTGTAATCAATCTGACGTGAACATTTTGTATTATTCACTTTAAATATTAACATATCTTTGGTACCAACTTAAAGGGAATACCAATTTTCTTAAACACTAAAAATAGTTTGTTTTACGTTATACCTACTATATATTTATTGTAGATTTATAAATATCTAATCTATCATTAACTATTGTATATCTTTAAATTAAATCGATTTAACTTTCTTTTTTCAAAACATTTTATTTGTAAAATGACCTTAACAACCTTACATAATATATTAAGATAATTGTAGCACGGCCGAGCTTCGAGGTTCTTTTCTAAATGTAAAAGATGTTTTTCTTCAAAAAATAGTATTTATGCCAGAGCACAAAAAAATTGGTCACCAGTGACCTCTTCTACATATATTTTTTTACATTTTTGTTATTATTATAAACCAAAAACTTTTATATTAGAAAAAAAATAGGATTTCCTTCTTAAATTTACACCTCTCCAAAAACAATCCGAAACATGTATACCATTTTACTATGTGCAAAGATTAAAGTAGCTATATCATCTACAAGATTTTAATTTAAGAGTATTATGTATAATTACATTTCCTTTCCTAAACAAGATGGTATATGCTTATAGTAAAGTTAGTCATACTCTTATGAGAGTAAAGATTTGCCTTTTGTAACTTGAGCTTATGTAAAGTAGTCCTTGTGACGCCCTTAAGATGGAGCGGTATAAGTATAAAGTTTTAAAGCAATTTATATAATAACCCAATTTTGTGTAATACACGCTGTGGAAATTTGAGGCATTATTAGATCATTATCAAGTTATCTACTGTAGTTGCGATATAAGTAGATACCAAGTGACATTGCTCACTACATGTTCTTTTGATTAAAAGTAACCATGAAGTTTAAAAAACGTAACTGAACCTATTGGTGTGGTAGTTAGTAACTATGACTGCTGAACCTAAGGTTGTGGGTTCAATTTCCTACACGGGACAATTCTTTGTACGATTCACATATTGTTGTTCCAAGTTTGGATGTACTTTGTATACGTCATTTCAATGTTTTTAAAATCCCACCTGAAATTATTTTTCAAATTATAACTACACCAAAGGGTAATCAAATTATTTCACATAAACTTAACTTTTATTATATACTCTATGAATAAAAATCTGTCGACCTATTGAAAAATCTGTTAAAAATTTTATTTTTAATTATACAGAATTATTCTCGTAAAACATTTTTTTTTTTTTTAACGTCTGGAATCCTCATGGATACACACCTCCATCCAGGGGAAGATAGATGGAAGCGGTTATGTGAGACTCTTACTCACTAAACCAGACGGTCAACACCTCTCCGTCATAATGGAGCGCCACGGGAACGCTTGCGCACACATCCGCGTTGAATAATGCATGTTCCTGTATCAACAATTTCTTTCAAAAAATAGTTTTTAAGCAAATAATAAAAAAAACAATAAAAGTCGCTTATCTTTTCTCAAGAAAACCAAATGAGTTTTACATTTAGGAGATGATTTGTATTAAATGAAGCGAACTTAACTTTATCTCCTAGTTTTTTTATAGTTAAAGTATAAAAAAATATTACTATATTACTATGCTTAATAATAATAGCCGTCTGTAAAATTGACGATATAAAACATTTAATGGATTACAGCTATTTGATATTACTGGTAGTTACGTTTGCCTGACATAGATTTGTAATAATGGTCATGGCGATTACTAATTGATGTCTTTTTACACAAATTGATTTTCAATAACATAATTTTATACCCTATCTTAAGTTATAACTTGTTCAATCTTTTTAATAGCAACTAATTCAGTGTTATGTATACAATTTAAATTTATGTATACAAACTTGAAATTCGTTGGAAGTCAAAAAATGTTCAGATACAAACAATTACAAAAAAGTAAGTCAACGTTTTTACGGAACACTTTCATAAATTAATTTCAAATATATTTCGCAGTTTGTTATTTTACGAATTTTCATCTAGTAAAATCCTTGTTAAGGTTAATGTTTTACATTCACTCGCAAAAAAGTAAAATATACTCTTTGAAAATATTTAATTTAAATGCCATTTGCCATTGAAATTCATTGTTTGACGACAGCCCTTTATCACCTTCTAAATAATACGCCGTTAATGTGCTCAGGTGGTTATCGCCATTAAGGTGTTCTATTCTATTCGATGCTAATTAGAGCATAAAGGGAATAACCGCTTAAAGTAGCTTCGTCCGCTCTATGAAGCAAGGTAAATATTTCTTCATTTGAAAAAAGATTTCTTTTAAAAAAAACTGAATGCAGTTTTTCAACAATTTAGCATTTCTGTTTTTGTTATCAAATTTCATAAAGGCGGGAAAAAAAATATCAGACAAACTACAATCATTTTAGCTGCTCATAGAATATCTACGTAAAGTGATTATTTATTACTGCTATTATAGTTACTTCGGTGAGTGACAAAGACGACTATCTAAACCCAATCTTTTCCTTTTTGTATCTTTTCCTTTTCCTTTTTGTATAATAATTTTCTATAGTCCTCAATGACCCCTCTACGAAAGTATTACATATCCATAAGCAGTAATGTGTACATGTTTGTCACCCAATGCTGTAAAAATGAATTGCTATTAAAATAGTACAAACGACGGTGCGCTCATGACTTGAAGTCAAATATTAATTAGTTCTTGCGCTGTCTATTCTCTAATGGTACTCAAGTAATGGCTTTCTGAGTCGTTAAATCTTTTTATAATTTCAACTAATTAAACTTTACATCTACATTACAAAACCTTAATAATGACCACAATTGGGGTAACAATTTTGGAATTGAAATCAACCCACAAAACTATAAAGCCATCATTATTGACATGACGCATGGCTTAAACAAGATTGACACCGGTATTATGCTACCAGTTACATAATCTGATACCGTTAACATACCTCTCATCTCATCAATACAAATCTCGGCCTTCGTATGGACGTCACATTCAGTTAGAATATTCTAATATTGAAATACGTCAATAAGTTACGTGCTCGCTACTTTTGTCTTTATATATATTTTTTTATCCATTCTGATTAAAATTGCGTTAGTGCAATCTCTTATTCTTCCTCTTAGAGACAAAGCTAGCTTCGAAAATAGCAATTTACGTAATATTTAATTTATCACTTTCAAGCTTTATATTCGTGAAAGTAGAATTTAAAGAGCATGTATTAAAGAGAATTTAAAGATAACGTATTAGCTTTTTTATGAATTATCCATGATCTTCTCATTATTTTAAATCAAAAATAAGAGGAACACATGACTTTCATCTTCGTTCATGAATAATTCCTTGACAGCGGATTCCATAAGACTATGAAATACTCCCCACGATATGTTTAGTTATATTAATAGTAGGTTGTGCAAAGAGGTGGTCAACTAATTAAAAATAACCCTGTATAAGAAATACATCAATAGATATTAGATCATATCTTTTTCCATACCTGTAATTAAATATATTTTATTACACACTGCTAGTTTATATTGTATTTCTTGTTTTTTTTTGTATTTAGTTATTTTATTGTTATGTTTTTATTTATTATACCCAAAACATTATATTTTTTGTCTTGTTTATGATTATTCAGTTTAAATTATATATTTTTCTCTATAGATTAATTTGCTCATCACTTTTTTTTATCTTTCAGTTGTGTTAGTTGTTTGTAGGTATATTAAAGTGATGAAAGATAACATTTTGTAAATAACGGTCTCATTCCAATTAAAAAAAAAATATGATTTCATCAGGAGTCTCTTTATATATTTTTCATTAAACAATAATAAATTAAGACCACATTTTATTATTTTCAGAAATCATATTGAATTAGATTAGAATTCAATCACAACCGTCACAAAACGAGGCTTCAGCGAAATGAGAAAAATTTATTCATTTAAGATTTCTGATTATATATATAAAAGTTAAATCTAATATTCTTATAGTATAATATTATAATCAGTATATCTCTCCAAACAAATCCAGGAGACAATTCTTTAGATTCTTAAGCCATTTTGGCAATAATATTTACCAACTATATTAAATATATCAAAAGACATCCATGCTAATCTAATTGTAAATTTATTTCGTTATCTATTTAACTTTTGTAAGATACAAGAAAATAAATTATTATAATATTTGTTGGAAAATAACTTTGTTTTTCATGATCCAAAATGTATATTACAAATTAATTGACTAGTCTGCAAAAAATATATAAGGTCCTTACTAAGGTCTGCCCTATCCTTCACGAAATTAAAAATAGAATATGTTCGCAGAGCGACTATTCAGATAAAAACTATCTGCTGATTGACTCCCAACAGAATCAAAGCTTCACCAAGATCAATTCATTTGAACCTGATACACGCCGAAAACTCGAACCAGATCTCATTTTTCATGAACTCGAGATAATTTTTAGAAGCGTTAAGCTTCTATCAACTAACACATTACGCGGGTATGCCAAATTATTAAAATTTATAAAAGGGCTCATCGACAATGGTAGGAATTTTAAGTTTTTGTTAGTCTAATGTGTACCTACAGTACATACGTAAGTATGTGGTGTGTTAAAAAACGAACGAGCTAATCTTCGTGCAAAGGAAGCAAATTTAACCATAAAGAAAAAAGCGGGGTATAGTATGTTCCCGATCTTATTTGTGAAAAAGAAAATGAAGACATACAATTACTAAATAGCACACACAATAGAAATTATACATGGAAGAAATGACGTCAGTGGGCTCCGTAATGTTCCTACCGGAAATCATAAAATATATTCACACTTTCAAACTTTAGATAATATCGAAACATATCATTACCAGCTACGGAGGATTATTTCGTAGTTACCTATATCATATACGATTATTTGCTAGCCCCGAATGCAAATGTGGTAACAACGCCCACGAAAATATTATTCATCTGGTGACTGAATGTCATAAGTTATTAAAGCAGAGAAACGACACAGGAATGGAAATGGGAAAAAACATGACTAAAAATATAATTCACGCTCTACTAAAAACACGATAACAAGAGACACGTGAAATACTGTAGGAAAATTGGAAGTACAATAATATATAAAAACAAGATGAAACAACACAAGAGCTATACTGAAAATACTAGATAAGACATAACAAATAAACTAAGTAACAAAAAAAAATAATAAAGAATACAGACTACTAAAAATCGAAAAAAATATGTTGCCCAAAATTTTGTAAATGACATAAATTACAAAAAGAAAATTATACGTTACGATGACGTTGAAGCCTTAAGGCGAGAAGACAGATTATTGTCATAGAGACAACACCAGCACTGTAGTGCGATTTTTAGTTTGTCCTGTTCAACATATGTGTATTCTTGTATTTTTTATGGCAATGATTTGTATAGTATAAACCATAAAAAATGTTTTAAATGTATATTAAATATATTGCAACTTATTTTATTCTGCATGAAAATGCAGTTTTGTGTCATTAGAATATCTAGTCACTTAGATTAGGTTATTATTGAACATCAAAAAATATATATTATTTTTATTGGATGAGATCTCATCAAGAGATAATCAAATCAATCAATCATTTCTTGGTGGTAGACCATAACATCCGGTCGCCGGCAAAGTTACCACCCATCGGGCAAAGTCGTGCCGCAAAGCGACCTAGTCGTGTTCCGGCACGTTGCTCGATGAAGCCGTTTATGGGAAATGGGTCTGAACAGTTGCGGTGCGTTGGCGAACCGGTTTGACGTCGGGTTGGTGTTTGTTTTGTCGGGTGTCTAGTCGAGGAGGGTAGCGGGATCCGAAGCGACGGCTTTCCGCTGGCCGCCCGCAGATAGTTGGGGGCCCAATTAGTGGGTTAGCCATCCACGAAAGGCTGCCCCGCCAGCTGCGAAAAATCCCAGGGTGGCTCCATCGTGCTGGTTGGCGACCACACGAGGAGGCCCGATGGCGATCCCTGGGGGGGTTCGGGCGTCCCCGCAGTCTCCAGACTAGCCTCCCAGTGGCAAGACATCACCAATTTCGACGTCGGGTTCGATATGTACCGCCTCGTTCAACTGCCATTTCCCTTCCCTATTCACTTTTATATTTATTTTTTTTATGAAAAAGTTTAAAAAAGGGAACAAGTTAAAGCAGCGGTTGCACTCCTCCTCATATAAAGTGCACCTCACTAATATAAGGGGTTTGCACTCAAATCTTTTAGCTGTCCACCACCACCTGGAGATAGAGCAGCCGCACTTGCTCTTTTTGACGGAGACGCAGATACAATGTCCTTTGAGCGCTGCATACTTGGATTATCCCGGTTACTCGTTAGAGCACAACTTTCGCTCACGGGCCGGAGTCAGTGTGTATGCGCGGAACGACCTCTGTATTCAGCGTCTCCGTCACCTTGAAGACCCCACTTTTTCTTCCCTATGGGTTTTAGTGGACACAGGAAACGAAAAAATCCTGTATTCCTGTGTCTACCGTTCGCACAGCGGTGACCAGGAGACAACTCGTTTATTTGAGTATCTCAGTGAGGCTGCAGATATGGCTCTGTATCAGTACCCTTCGGCGCAGCTCGTCTTTCTGGGGGACTTTAATGCCTGTCATCAGGACTGGCTGTTCCCGTACCAGAAGACCGACCATGCTGGAAGAGAAGCGCGGAACTTCGCGTTGTCCTTGGACCTCTTTCAGCTGGTGAGGCAAGCCACAAGGGTACCAGATGTGGTAGGCCATACAGCCAATTGCCTGGACCTTCTGCTGACAACTGATCCGGACAGGTATCGTGTAGAGGTCACGTCCCCCTTGGGAACCTCTGATCACTGTCTGGTGAAATCTGTATTTACATATTCCCCACCAGCTTTCGAACCACATGGTGTTAGGCGAGTATGGAAATACAAGTCAGCAGAATGGGATGAGATGCGGCACTTTTTTGCGTCTTATCCTTGGCGGCAGGTCTGCTTCTCTTCTTTGGATCCGTCGAGTTGCGCGGATGCTATAATTGATGTGGTGCATCAGGCAATGGAGTATTTTATTCCTTTTGCTGACGTACCCATCGGTGGCAAAGCTCGCCCATGGTTTAATGCCGAATGTCGTCATGCACATGACCGAAAACATTCGGCATACCTTATTTGGGCTGATGCTCGAAGCCGCAAAACTCCGGATGTAAGTATAAAGAGAGAGCCTTTAACCAAGCTGCCAAGTCCTACAAAAAGGCATTGCGGAAGGCTCGTCTCGACCGAATCGCTAAGAATGGCGAAAAGCTCTCTGCCAGACCAACTGGCAGTCGAGCTTTCTGGTCTCTTGCGAAAGCGATCGAGTCGAATTTCTGCCAACCCTCACTGCCTGCTCTGCTGAAGCCGGATGGATCCTTGGCCCACACAGCAGCAGAGAAAGCGAATGTATTTGCTTCTCTGTTTGCTGATAATTCGCATCTAGACACTGGCAATGCTTCTCCAGCACATCTTCCTCACTGCGGTATTTCGATGCCTGAAATCCGCATCACTAACAAAGAGGTATGGAGAACATTGTGTCGTTTAGATGTGAATAAAGCCAGTGGTCCTGATGGTATACCAGCCATTCTGCTCAAGACATGCGCAGCTGAGTTGTCTCCTGTACTGACACGTCTGTATCGTCTCTCTTTCATGACTGGAATAGTGCCGAAATCCTGGAAGCTTGCTAATGTGCAACCCGTGTCCAAAAAAGGCAGCCGTGCCGACCCTGTCAATTACAGACCGATTTCAATCACCTCCATACTCTGCAAGATTATGGAGCGTGTATTGAACTCGCGCCTACTAGCATACCTAGAAGGTAACGATCTCCTCAGTGACCGACAGTACGGGTTTCGCCGTAATAGGTCTACTGGGGACCTCCTAGTGTATGCTACTCACATTTTAGGCGAGGCCATCGAGAAGAACGGAGAAGCGGTCGCCGTCTCTCTGGACGTCTCGAGGGCATTTGACAGGGTCTGGCATGCGAGCCTTATAAGCAAGCTTTCAGCGTACGGTATATCTCCTGGTCTGATCGGCTGGGTAACGGACTTTCTAAGCCACAGATCTCTCCGAGTAGTTGTCGACGGGTGTTCCTCGGAACCCTTGACAATAAATGCCGGAGTGCCTCAGGGGTCCGTTATTTCTGCAACTCTTTTTTTGCTGCACATTAATGATCTGTTGAAGCCCTGTATCTATGGGTATGCAGACGACAGCACAGTTGTAGAAAGATATCTGCCGAGTACTCGGGCTAGTCGAGATCAAGTACAGTCTGAAAGAGAAGCCATGGTGCAACGTTTGAATGACAAACTTCAGGCAGTCTCCGCATGGAGCAATGCCAATCTTGTCAAGTTCAACGCCACCAAAACGCAGACGTGTCTGTTCACTGCCAAAAAGAGCCCTTTCACCTTGGCTCCTACTTTCCAGAATGTATCCTTGGAATACAGTGACCGGCTTCAGTTGTTAGGCTTAGAGATTTCCTCGAACCTCAACTTTGGTCGGTTCATTGAGTCCAGAGCAAGAGCAGCAGCAGCAAAGCTTGCCGTTCTTGCGAAGGTTCGGCAGTACTTTACACCGGGACAGCTTCTTGTTTTATACAAAGCACAGATCCGGTCGTGTGTAGAGTACTGTGGACACATATTTGCTGGTGCCGCAAAGTCTCATCTTGCGGTTCTGGACTCAATTGAGAGGCGAGCAAAGAGGCTTATCGGCGATACCGAATTGGTCGAAGCCGACCTCCAAAGCCTTGAACACAGGCGTAAAATTGCTAGCCTCTCAGTATTCTATAGGATACATTTTGGTGAGTGTGCGCAGGAACTACACGACTTAGTTCCCCCGTCCCCCTTCCATCACAGGACGTCCCGACGCACGGCAGGTATCCATCCTTTTGTTGTGGACATTCCACCTGTCCGAACAAAGCGCTTTGCTTCCTCATTTTTAGTGCGTACAGCGAAGGACTGGAACAATTTGCCTGCGTCGGTATTTCCGGCCAAATATAATGTGGGTGTCTTCAAGAGAAGAGTGAATAGGTTGCTAGGGCAATGCGCCTTACCATCTAAGACTACATTCCACTTACCATCAGGTGGAATGTAGTCAAGCATTGCCCTAGATCGTATAAAAAAAAAAAAAAAAAAAAAAACTCATAATATACTATTGCGGAAAAGATATTATAAGTATTAAAGTGTGTCTATGGAATAATAGTAATTACATATATATTTTTTTCGTACATAATTCACTGTTTTGATTTATATTTATAAACTCTTTGGGCGCGTGGCAAGAACAGACCATAACCTTCATTTACATACCGACCTTTCATGTAAAAAACAAAATATAATATGAACAATGATTTATCCAGCTTTTGTTGGTTTACACTACTTACCTCGTTACTTAAATATCTTCATCGTCAAAAGAAAAATAAATACAAGAATATACATTAGATTAAAATCATTAACAATGGTATATATATCTATCTCAAAGAAAAAATAAAATAAGACTTAAAAATATAATTGTTCTGTTTCCAAAACAAACCAGAGAGAAACGTAAATAATGGTCTTATGTGTATCCGACACCGAGTACCAAGTGGCTTCGAGCACAGGAAATGTACAAAGAAATAATATGGAAAATAACTTTAGTGCATATTTCCAAAACTGTAGAAATAAATATCTAAATCTTCCTCTTCCCCTCTTGAAATCCTTACCAATGTTTCTAACTTTACAGTTTAAAAGATTGTTTCAAAACATATTATTTCTTATCACTAATATTATAAGAGAGAATTTGCTCACTCTCTACACACATTTCTTGAAATAGGTAATGGGCATTTATCTCTTATACGACGTTTAAATAAATTAGAACTTAAATAGATATTTTAATTAACATTGTTTTTATATATTTTTAAAATGTTGTAAATGTTCGTAAGAAAACAAAACAGTCTAACTGTTAAGTTTTTAATAAATATAATGCTTTATATCAATTGTATTTTTGTTCTTAACATGGGGACTTTAAGTTTTTGTGAGAAGTAACAGTTTTGATGCCTAAGGCTTTTAATTATAAATTGGTAATATAAAAAATCCGATGATACTTAGCAAATCAAACTCAGTAAAATGTAGCATTTGATAAACACAGGCTTAGAATTTAGTTCTTAACTTCAATATCTATTGAATCTTATGAAATGTGGTTTCAGTAGAAATCATAAATTTTATTTTTACAACTAATTATTAACATTATATTCATTTTTTATAATAAAATTATAATTTTATTAGAAAAATATGTGTAAAAATAATAGAACATTGCACATTGATGTACCAACGAAACTTATCAATTTCCTAGAATCTAGTGTTAAGTATTTAAAACGAAGCGCAAGCTTGGTTTAATATGCAAAGCGAGGATATACGAGCGTCGTAAAATGCTACAAAAGTGTTTTTTAAGTATCAAGATAATATGTTATATCTTTATTTAATTAAATTATAGTTATCTTAATAATTACAGTGCTTATGATTTTGGGTAAAACATATTTTGCATTGCATTTTTATTTATTTATTTAATTATTCATTTATTTGTTTAATCAGTATTGTCCGTTTAAAAAAAGTAAGTACAATAGGTGGTTTTAATGCAACAAGGTATTCTCTACCAACCCGAAAAAAATATATAATATAGATATATAGATAAATAGATACCTATAAAGATAAAATATAGAGAACGAGCAAAATACTTACAATAAACATTATAGACATTGTAGTTATATTTAAGTAATATATATTTAAATATAGAGCCTATTTAATATTTAACTTTACAACATATGTATAACAATATATACTAATACAAACACAAATACATAATACTTACACGGGTAGGAATATACTCGTACCATACATATAATATTTATCCTTAACATTATATTCTGTAATTTTATTTCTTAACTAGCTTTTGCCCGCGGCTTCGCACGCCTTAAATTCGTAGTAAAACAATTCCCACTTCCCTTTTTTTGTATTGGCTTCTATATGACTTATTTTAAGTGAAACAATCAAAATTACGACATCGGCAGACATCGCTCACTGTTAAAAGTATATTTAAAGTTTTTAATAAGGATACAATATTAGGTACTGTAATTATTTTTATACCTCTCTTGTTTTTACTTAAACGTCCATTTAAATACTTCTTAAACAGAATACTTAATAACCATTCTAACCATATATCACACTTACAGATTTTCATTGAACGTAATCAAAATATTACCATGTAAACTTGAAAAATTCTGAGCTACACAATCGAAGTTATTTTCACCATTAACTTGCAGGTCTAGTTTTATTTAAAAAAATCTATTTTAAATGATAAACGTTCAATTAGCTATATGCATTAACAAATTTTCAATACTGAACATTCACAAAAGCCATTTTTGAGACGGTCTGCACGGTTCCATACCAGAGTGCGCCGGTAGACCGTACGGCCGCAAACGCGAAGACCCTATATTTTAAATCTGTAATAGCTTCGAAAATATTCATTAAAATTATATGTTGTAAGAAACTATATTGTTCCATATTAAATGTAAAATGTATTTAAGTTACTTAATAAGATACGGATTAAAGCTGTATTTCTTAAAATCGCTTCGTAAATTACCTATTATTTTTCGTAAAAAGTAAAGAATAAAAATTTGCTATTGTGGGTTATCCCTAAGAGATAAACATATACCATCGCAGATTGTCTTGTAGAACTTTTTAAGGTATACAATACTTTTATAATAATTTTGATCTATCTCGTGGAGTTCAACCAGCGTTTGCATTGTAAGCGCAAACAAAAAAACAAACAGATAAACAGGCAAAGATTTTAATAATGCTGAAAATGGATTCTGTTAGTTATTACTTCACATCCTGGTATATTTTTTTTTTATATTTTTAATGTACAAAGACTACTCCTCTACAAATTTATTACATGTATAGAATAAGATTTTCATGGTACCTATTATTGACATAAATAGTCATAACTTTATTATTTCTTAACCGATTTAGATGAAATAAACATTAAATGTTAAGTGAAAACTGTAATAATATATTCCCGAAAACTGCATTCAAATTGGTTAAGCCCTTTCTGAGATTAGCGTGCACAAACATACAGATATACAGACATACAGACAAACAGACAAACTGAAAAACCATTGTTTTGGGTTCTCTTGCTCTTATAAAGCCCCCCTATGATGTTTTTTTTTATTTTGATTCCATGTACAGGAATGGCTCAGTGACGATTTTATTATATGTAAAGATATTCATTTTAAAATATCATGAAATAATTATGGGCAAGTCCAATATTTTTTTACACGATTTATTTATATTTAAATTTGGTAACATATATTATCCTAATATATTATATAATTTATTAAAGCTCATTTAATTTACTTGTTGCTTAGTAGGTAGTGAACGTATATAATTAGAAAGTGAAGTGAAGTAAGAAGGTTTCTGTGGGTCTTTTATTTGTATAAAGTTATCACTTTTCCGTAACAAAGGCGAACGAAATAACGCGTTATAAAAATAAATGTAACTTTATTTGCATATTGCCTATTTTTTATTCATATTCTTAAAAAATAAAAGAAATGTTTATATAGTTTTTACAAACACAAAATAAACATAAGGAGTGCCTATAGTATTTTAAATCCCAACGTTGTCCAAGCGTTATACTTCCGGCAAAGCTGACAACGGTTGCCGCTTTTATATTAAAAAAGTTTCTTTGAAAATATACATACCCAGCTTTAATGAGTGAATATGTGTTTGAATAAAACATTTTACTTGATTGTGGAATGTAATATTTGGGGAATTCAAGTTTGATTTAGTATTAATACTTTTGTCAATGCTTTTACCCTTCGCTCTTTCTTTTTCTTTGTAGCACGTTCTTCTTCATGCTATTATGAGCTAAAAAAAAAGGAATTAAGTTAATTATATAAAAAAGTTCGAGAAATTAAGTTAATATTAGGAAAATAAATATTACAGTGATTGAATTCACATTTTCTTTTAATGTATACTAATATATATTACTATTATTTTTTTATTGTAATAACTTTTATATATTTACGCTTATATATATATATATATTTAATTTCAATTACTTGTACACTAAAGACATAAATTCAAATACCTATTCCAGCCATAATTACAAATAATAAAATAAAGAATAGTTATAAAACATTACCACCGTAGTAGATATAATAATTACAACAAAATATTTACTGTTATAAAGTAAACTTCATTGAGAGTTACAATAATTGCTTTAATGCTCAGATGTGATTTCTCATATGATAAAATCACATTATATAACAGTGTTATTGTTATCTAAATGTTCACTTAACGTTTAGTCTGTTATAAGTTTTGTTTTTAGTGATAACGTCATGCCTACTATTATCAGCTTTAATATAAATTCAAATATCTTTTCGTATATTTCCTTATATATATATATATATATATATATATATATATATATATAACAACCTGTTTATATACGAGAAGAGTGATAATAATACCATGAACTAAACACAAAAAATAGAAAACTAAAATTTTACAAAAAAAAAAGTTTATTAAAAAGTTTTTTTTAACAAATTGGAACAAGTGATTAAATATAATTTCAAATTGCGGTTAACTTTAATATAACCTTAGGTAATACTCTAAAGAAAATTACAGTCACATTAGGATCAGTAAAAAGCTATCTGCACATAATGATAACAATAAGATTTAACGACAATAACATAACGGTCTCGTTACTTTTTATTCCATTTTATCTCTTAAACATTAAACTTAGCAGAGACCAATACATTTATATTGAAATTAATATAATAATACACGATACGACTACGAACATAATACGGCTAGATAATCATTATTATTTCAAATCTGAAATCTTGATGGTGATTTTTAATCGATTATATATTTAACACTTTTTACCATTTTTTTAATTAATACAAATAAATAAATTTGCTGAATAACATCACGGTCTTTGAAAATGTTTTCTCAAGGTCACATAAAGTTCTGTTATTTAAGATAAAAAAATATATTTTTGTATATTGTCTCATTAGAAGCTTTTCCATTAGTAAATTGTTTCGATTTCTATTATTTGGTTTTTATAGGTATAAAAATTAAATTAAAAATTTAAAAAATCCCCGATACAAAAAGACCTCTAAAAAGAATAAAAATAATATTATTATGTACTTATGGAATTCGTTGCGTCGGGGGACCGTTGTACGTACGTTGATAGTGTATATATTACGAAGTTAATCATTGAGGACTTAGACTATACGATTCGATATCGTAATTTCTTTATTTGCCTTGTTAACTTACTTGCATTTTAATTTATTTCTTTATTAAACGGTCCCCCGACGCAACGAATTCAATAAGTACATAATAATATTATTTTTGTTCTTTTTAGAGGTCTTTTTGTATCGGGGGTTTTTTAAATTTTATTTTTTTTTTTCTGCTTTTTAAAGTTATTTCACTAGTTTCTGAATTTTCAATTGTTTTAGTAGGAAATATTTGTTTGTTTGTTTGTTTGAATTGAATAGGCTCCAAAACTACGGGACCGATTTTTAAAAAATCTTTTAGTATTAGAATCCTATATTATGATGTACAAAGGTTATATTTAATACGAGAAATATATATAATATTTAATAAAATAAGGATTCACGTGAAGGTTTCGACAATGTAATAAATTATAAATGTATTAAGTAACATGATTCAAGACTTTTTCATATGGGTAGGTAGGTAGATTTCATATATACGAATAATAATAAATTTAAACATTTAGAGTCAAAATGACTTACAATCACTAATAACACTATGATGAAGAGATTTATATTATCACTAGCTGTTGCCCGTGATTCTTTACATAAGCCATATAAATATATTATCCTTGGAATACAGTGACTGGCTTCAGTTGTTAGGCTTAGAGATCTCCTCGAACCTCAACTTTGGTCGGTACATTGAGTCCAGAGCAAGAGCAGCTGCAGGAAAGCTTGCCGTACTTGCGAAGGTGCGACAGTACTTTACACCGGGACAGCTTCTTGTATTATACAAAGCACAGATCCGGTCGTGTCTAGAGTACTGTGGCCACATATTTGCTGGTGCCGCAAAGACTCATCTTGCGGTTCTGGACTCAATTGAGAGGCGAGCAAAGAGGCTTATTGGCGACCCTAAATTGGTTGACGCCAAACTCCACAGCCTTGAACACAGGCGTAGAGTTGCTAGCCTCTCAGTATTCTATAGGATACATTTTGGTGAGTGTGCGCAGGAATTGCACGACCTAATTCCCCCATCCCCGTTCCTTTGCCGGACGTCCCGACGCACGGCGGGTATCCATCCCTACGTTGTGGACACTCCACCTGTCCGAACGAAGCGCTATGCTTCATCTTTTTTAGTGCGTACAGCGAAGGACTGGAACAATCTGCCTGCGTCGGTATTTCCGGCAAAATATAATATGGGTGTCTTCAAGAGGAGAGTGAATAGGCTGCTAGGTTAATGCGCTTTACCACCTAAGACTACATTTCACTTACCATCAGGTGGAATGTAGTCAAGCATTAACCTAGTTTTGTATAAAAAAAAAAAATAATAAAATATATATATATTTTTACAGTCTCTGTGGATGCAGTCACGGGCAACAGTTATTCCTAATAAAGTACTTTACCTCAGTACGTAAGTGTAAAAAACCTTTTGGCCTTCATAACTAGGCTTTTTTCCTATATAGCGCGGGCGACGCCGCTGGGAACCGCTAATTATTGCATAAGAACCTCTCTCTCGCACGAATAAAACGTCAATATCTTAGAGATGACTATTTCTATTTCAATCAAACATGGATAAAAACCATCTCGACGAGCATAGCTTTCGATTAAAAAAAACCGCATTCAAATCCGTCCATGCGTTTGGATGCAAACAGCTAATTATTGCATAAGAACCTCTCTCCCGCACGAATAAAACGTCAATATCTTGAAAACGGCTATTTTTATTTCAAACCAATATGAACAAAAAACATCTCGACGTACATAGCTTTTGATTAAAAAAAACTGTATTCAAATCCGTCCACGCGTTTGGTTGCAAACAGCTTGTTAGCTTTTATACATGTAGTAGTTTGGTTTTGACTAAAAATAAAGCTATAAGTTGTTGATTTGACTAAAACAATTGAATGTCTGTATAGAAGTTTAATTGATAAAATAAATGTAATATTGGATACTGATTTGACTAAGAATAAGAAGTATATAAATCGCAGCTCGGTTAAGAGAAAGCATTGTGTGAAATTGGGAGTACAAGTTGTGGGGTGGTACTATTGTGATAAAAGTGTAAGAGTGTGAGATCGAGAAACTAAGTTGTGTAACAGTGATAATTAAGTGTTTAAATGGTAAACAGTTTAGTGTATTTGTGAACAGTGTCATAAAGTGCTTTAAAGAATAGAAGGACTGTCGTTGGCGATTCTTTGCGGTAAGAGAGCTCTAATAGTTCAGAAGTGGGATTGTTCCGCGGCATCAAGAAAAATAGTATAACGTGCAATGAAGAAAATACAATTGGAACTGCATTCATCTGTGATCACGGGTTGTTTTTGCCGAGTCTTCGCCTCCAAAAGGAAATGTGGTAACTTAGCTATTACATATGCTTATTTATTTATTAATTCAATATATTTAATATGTAGAATATACTAAGATGAAAAAAAAGTTAATTACTTTGAATTGTTTTCTAAAAAGTATTTTATGTGGATGAGGGTTTTGTTGTCTGATCACTCACATGAGGCCGATAAGCCAACTTCTGAGTAGTATTTGGTACATTGAGGATATTGAACTGACTATGACTAGTGACATCAAATGCTCACATGAGGCCGATAAGCCAAATGATGAGTGTAGCATTTGAGGTATAGGGACATCAAGCGCTCACATGAGGCCGATAAGCCAATTTTTGAGTAGCGTTTGAAAAGATCAAATACTCACATGAGGCCGATAAGCCAACTTCTGAGTAGTATTTGGTACATTGAGGATATTGAACTGACTATGACTAGTGACATCAAATGCTCACATGAGGCCGATAAGCCAAATGATGAGTGTAGCATTTGAGGTATAGGGACATCAAGCGCTCACATGAGGCCGATAAGCCAATTTTTGAGTAGCGTTTGAGAAGATCAAATACTCACATGAGGCCGATAAGCCAACTTCTGAGTAGTATTTGGTACATTGAGGATATTGAACTGACTATGACTATGACTATGACTATGATTATGATTTATGAGGCAAAATTTTTGTGTACAGTAGATATTTTTTTAGAATGAGGCTGCTGAGCCAGATTGAACACGTAATCAGACAACTTATACCAATTGATTATTATGGTTGAAATTGTTAACTCTATAAATTTCAAAACATTGTCTAAATTGGAGGACCAATTATTTATATATGTTGGCCGAAAAATGTATAAATATTAATGTATATATAGACTTTAAATTAGATTTTGTGACTTTACAATTATAATAATTAGATTTACAAATTACTTCAGAATTAATATTGTAAGTAAATGGTTTTTGATAATGGTTATGTTTAGGATGGCCGAGCTGTTAGCTTTTATACATGTAGTAGTTTGGTTTTGACTAAAAATAAAGCTATAAATTGTTGATTTGACTAAAACAATTGAATGTCTGTATAGAAGTTTAATTGATAAAATAAATGTAATATTAGATACTGATTTGACTAAGAATAAGAAGTATATAAAACGCAGCTCGGTTAAGAGAAAGCATTGTGTGAAATTGGGAGTACAAGTTGTGGGATGGTACTATTGTGATAAAAGTGTAAGAGTGTGAGATCGAGAAACTAAGTTGTGTAACGGTGATAATTAAGTGTTTAAATGGTAAAGAGTTTAGTGTATTTGTGAACAGTGTCATAAAGTGCTTTAAAGAATAGAAGGACTATCGTTGGCGATTCTTTGCGGTAAGAGAGCTCTAATAAGCTAATTATTGCATAAGAACCTCTTCTCAATTCAATTCAATATCTTGAAAACGGCCATTTTTATTTCAATCAAATATGGATAAAAAACATCTCGGCGTAAATAGCTTTCGATTAAATAAAACCACATTCAAATTCGTGCATGCGTTTGGCCGCAAATAGCTATTTATTGCATAAGAACCTCTCCCCCGCACGAATAAAACATCAATATCTTGAAGACGGCTATTTTTTATTTCAATCAAACATAGATAAGAACCATCTCGACGAGCATAGCTTTCGAACAAAAAAATCCGTATTCAAATCCGTCCACGCGTTTGTTCGGAAATTTGCCACAGACAGATACACAGATACACATATACACAGATACACAGATACACAGATCGACAGGTCAAACTTATAACACCCCTCTTTTTAGTCGGGGGTTAAAAATAGAATAGATTTCGTTTACCTCGTACACTGTAATATATTTATATCTTTCAGATTTTATGTGTCTTATGTCTATTTTAATAATCTAATACATTTATGCATGCATTTTTAGTTAATTTTTAAAATCAAAATGTATTATACATATTGAGTGTATTTGAAAACAAATCCTTATCTGATACTAATATACCTAACTACAGAGTAATTATATCTTATGACAGAAAGTTTCGAAAATAATTCATAAAATAGTTGCAGACGTTCATGGGCAACAGAAGTCGCTTACCGCTTAGTGATCCGATTGCTCGTTTGCCTCCTATCACATAAAAAAAAGTTAAAGATAAATCTAATGGGCATAAATAACATTAACATTAATTTATTTAATTTAAAATTTATTTTGTATAAATATCGGTCAAGCCGATTTCGAATTATTAATGGTGTAACTAAATCGAAATTCCTTTATATAAATCTTTTACAAATAATATTCTTAAACCAAAGATGAAAAATAATATCAGCTCTGAATCTATAAAACCTCAAAAAAATACAAATGCAAAGATGGGAATAGTCAATTCGCCTTCTCTTCGTCTGGCGGAGGGACCATTGAATTACTTCATAAATGCTTTTCTTGAGTTTCAGGCTTTAACAAAAGCGACTAAACAGGCTAAATCAATAACTCTTGAAGAAATTCTTCAGGCTTTTAAAATCGGTAATCGGAAGTTCTTGGAGCTGAAACTCAAGGAGGCAGATGCAGCCATATACAACAACCAAACTGCAAAGATAATTCACGGCACAAAGGCAGGAGAGCATATGGCAGCATACAATGCGACCAGTGGTTTCGTTATGTTGGATAGGGCAGAGACGAAGCGAACAGGCAAAGCCAGATATACGACGCCATCTAACGACCCAATTGTTGTCACGGCCCAATGCACCAAGATTATGCTAGAGGATATGATCCTAGACAAAGCTAACACATTAACGAACTTCGAAGCTTGGACCGTGCAAATACTAAACTGGGTCAACGGGGTTCCAGGATGTGGCAAAACCACGTGGATAATATCGCACTTCGACGTGGAGAAGGGCGTCATCGTTACAACCACAACTGAGGCGGCTAAAGATCTAAGAGAGAAGATCTCTCAGTGTATAGGTGACGAATCAAAGAATCGAGTGCGTACGATGGCCGCTGTATTAGTAAATGGATTCAAAGAGTCAGAAATCTATCAACGTTTGGTGGTAGACGAGGCTCTTGTGAACGAGGCTCTTATGTCGCGTATGCCTTAGAAGACGTCTACTCCAGTATCTACTCCAGTCTAAGTTGACAAAAAGTATTCGTACTTCTTATAATGTTTCTGATAAAAAATAATTGATTACAAAATATATTTAAGTAAATGTGTTTGCTGAATGATTTTAGAATTTATGGACTACTTTCCCGATCCTGTATCTACAAATATGAGTGTGTGTGTGTGTGTGTGTGTACGTGTGCGTGTGCGTGTGCGTGTGCGCGTGTGTGTGTGTGTGTGTGTGTGCGTGCGTGCGTGCACGTGTATCTGTTTCTGTTTACGTATACACCCAGATAGTTAATATAAGAGGCCGTCATTTAGGCCACTGTATGAATGCACTTAAAGCGCATATACTTCTGTAGGCGATCGCTCATGTCTGAGGATTGTACCTAGCATCAGGGTTGCACCTGGAGCAGATAATCTGCCTCCACTAGTATCTATCAAGTGCGTCTCTCATATATTATGTTAAATGAGTGATGTTATATTATAGATATATTATATTATAGATATATTATATTATATCGTATTTTTGACTTGAGTCTCCAGTACCTTATCTTAAATTGCAATTAAACAATTTAACATTGGTTCTGTGTCTTTCTCTTGCCAGGATAGTCCAAGTCTCCACTTCAAACAAGAAAATCGGGAAAATCAGTGGTCATACTAACCGTCTTTTGGTTTTAATACCAATTCCTCTCTTCTTCCACATGTTATTTAGATTGGTCATAGTTACTTTAGCCATCCTAATTCGTCTTTTTATCTCGGGCAAACAGCTGCCATCGTTGCATATATGGGAGCATAGGCACATGTAGCGTCAACGATATTAATACCAGAAATGTTGCAGGCTGTATTTGTACTGAGCCAGACTCGGTCCACTATCATCAGTTTCGTTTTAGCTCTATTCACTGCGAGTTCGATATTTCTACTTTCTGCCTCGAGTCTTTAAAACAGATCATGCATGTCTTCCATGGATGTCGTCAGAAGAATGGCATCATTAGTATATCGAAGATTTGATATTCTTTTCCACTAATAAGAAAACCTTTTCCGCAGTTTTTAATATTTTTCCGCAAATTCATATATTTTAAAAAGTAAAGGGGACAAATTTCAACCTTGTCTCACTTCTTCCTTTGTTTGGAAATTATGTAAATCATGTTATAGTTTATTTTAACCCGGCGTCAGCACAGTTAAAATATGTTAAAACGATAGTAGGGTTGGGTCCAGGAGACCCGTGAAGAAAATCGTCATGATTTCAATAATTACAAGACATTTACTAAAATATGGCTGTAATTGGATAAAACGACTGTAGTTTAAGTGGTCATGTATGAGTAAATAGAACTTGAAGTAAAACTTTCTTTTTAATATTTTTTCTATGATAGTGGAACAAAATATTAACAAAAATAACAAACTCTGTTTTAAAGTCACAAAACTTGAACCAAATATAAACTTTTTTTCTAAAATATTAATAATTAGGATACATGTTAATCACATTTAATAAGACTACAAATAAAATTACAATTTAGTTTTATGAATCAGTCATATCATTGCTTTCATATGCGCAGTATCTACAGTACAATATTGCAAACTCAGTGCAGATGTATTTGTTTCAGTTCCGTCTAGTGCAATTACTTTTTCAGTCCTTTTTGGCAGGACAGTCTTGAAACCTTTTTCTGACATTCAGTATTTTTGCAGACGGGTTTCTAACAGGGTTTCCTAAAAAAATCGAGTATTGTTTGGCACATTAGTCTTAAGAACTGCAGGATGCCTTTACGGTCGCGCAAATGCTCACGAACAAGAGTTATGCGTATATTTTTTGAGAATTTGCAACAATGTTGTTATTTATCTTAAGAAATATATGTGCATTTATTGAAGCCATATTTATATATATATTATAAAATTTTCAACCCTAAATCGAATGTTTAGGCCTAAAGGCATCTATGGCCACTTTATTGTATTTCTTTCAATAAAATTAGTAAATTGTACCTAGCTGTCGTAAGTGCTGACAAAATTCTACTATGATTCTGTTATGTAATTCAATCAGGGACTCTCAAATGGACTTCTACATCTTCAGTTTCTGAATTTTCATGATCGGAGTCTGATTTCTCCAAGATACTCAATATTCGCTGTCGTTCGCGTTCTTCGAGATCCGTTATTGCAAAAGTCATGCGAATAAAATAAATAAATAAACTTTTTTATAATGGCGCAAAATTACTATACGATGGGTATGGTTGGGTCATATTAACCTTTTTCATGTTTAGAAGCGTCTATACATCGCTGCGTTTGCAATACGACTAAATATCGATATTCCGTGGAAAGAGACGACCCTTAGCTCTAGCTATTGAGAATTATGGCAGTGTGGCACCAAAAACATTAGAAATACGCGCATTTGAAAATAGCCCGGGTCAAATAGACCCAACTGTGCGAACGCCGGGTTAAAAAAATGTTTCGTAATTAATGTTCATATTTTGGACTACAGTTATTACTAATTATAATCTATGTTAAGTTAATATCCTTATAAACCTTCTTAGAAAATTTGAATAGAATTTGCATAGAATTACTTTGTCATTTTGGCGATTTATTACGCTGACTAAAGTCAAATCTGTTTATTAACTTCAAGTAATTTTATTTTGATTTTGATTATCTTATGAAACTGAATGTAAATATTTCATTATTGTGAATAAAATTTCTTTTACAGTTAGTTAAAAGTTATTTCCCGTTATTTTTTTTTTAAATTGTTATTTAATAAATTTTACCTGAATTTTATTCTCTCTTGAAATATTGTAATTCTTTATGATAATACTAAGAGCTTCATTTCATTTTGGTTCTAAACTTGTTATTACTGTTGTGTAATTTTTATATGGAATATAGGTATAGGTATTAGGTAGGCAGGTATTTTTATATGGAATATAGGTTTCAATATTTATACTAAAATGCAATAAAAAATAACTGTTGGGTGTTAATAGTACTATAAAATACAAATGGTAATTCGTACAATAGCTTATGCATGGAATGTGCAAATATCACATTTTCGGTAAACAAATTTTATAAGAGATAAAAATAAAATTTGTTGTCAGATTACAATACGTAGATACCGATACGTTCGCACAAGACTATATGTAAGCTGATAATCATATAACTGTTCTTATATCACACAGTAGTTCATCGTGTTATATACCTACGTTTGATTTATTCAAAATATAGTTTTATCAAAAGACCGGTTTACCTGTAAGTATAACAGTCTTTATTTTTATTTTTATTTTTTTATGTATAAATTTCGGTAGAAATCCTTCTTAAATACTAATACTATTTTAAAGTACGATTACTGCATGTAATTAAATAAAAACAATGTGTGTGTAGCACTACATTGCAAAAAGTAAATAATGAAATTCTAATTAATTGAACACTGGTAAAAGTAAACAACCAAAAAAAAGTATTAAAAAAAAATTGAAGTTTAGAAAGAAATAAAACTTTGAAATTAACGAAATAATTTGTTCCAACCGCTTTAATATACTTGTACGTTAACATAAATACTATCATAAATGCTATTCAAAATAAAAAATATATATAAACCTTTTATATTATATATCGGAGAGAAGACCTCCGTTAGTGTTTTTAAAACGTGTGACGTCAGTATTGCTGCCGTCACTGTATTGTAATCTTCGTGATGGTGGTTCATAATGAAGTTTGCAAAATAAAACTGCACAAATAATTATAGCTTCTTTTATTAAATGGACAGCGTAACAGTATCCTATATATTATAGAGATCCGCACAGTCCGACGACTTGAGCAAGACTATATCTCGGACTGTTGACCGCCCGTATTAATACTAAAATGACGAGTGACATAAACAAGTCTAGTAATATCATAATTGTTGTTTTAACAATGTGTTTTGATCACTTCTCACTATAAATTCATGCTTTTACAAGCAATAACCAGTAAATCTAATACATTATAATCCAATGTTCCTCTTTTGACGATCATGATTTTGTTTTATAAAGCTTTCGCGCCGATATATATCATTTAGAATTGAGGCCAGTTGTTATAAATCTATTATTTGCTATGAAACATGCAACATTTTCACAAATAAAATTAATTAATCAAAATGCCATAACGTGACTTAGAATCATTGTGAGTTTTCACATTTTTTCAGTATAATTTTTAATTAATATTTATGTATATTTGACATGAAAAATGGAAAAATGTCCTATCTACACACATCGTGTAGTAATTTCGCGCCATTACATAAAATGTGTATTTATTTATTTTATTTGCAGGACTTTTGCAATAACGGATTTCGAAAGACGCGAACGACAGCGAATTTTGAGTATCTTGGAGAAATCAGAATCCGATTATCAAAATTCAGAAACTGAAGATGGAGACGATCATTTGAGCATTGCAGCCAAGACAGTAGGTAATACCGACCAAAACGCATCTGCAATGAATAGTGATAATGAGCCTCTAATTGAATTACGCCAACATTTTTGTTTCGTTATACATATTATATCCAATATTATTAGTTTTATCTTCCTTAACCTGAAATAAATCGACAACCATAAAAATTTCGTAAAACCAAAAAAAAAAAAGGTTTTTATAGAAAATTATACTGAAATTTTGTAAACTAGGTGAGGTTAATTTTAAACTCAAATTTATTAGAAATATTTAGTGTAGAAAGCGGTTAAACCAATATTAGTCTTGTAATGGCATTTTCTCGGTCATAACAAGAGTAATAATGGTTTATAGTATTAGTTTATTTGGCCTAGATACAGATAAATATAATGTTTATACAAAATATAAGGGTCTTATAGTAGGTTTTAGAAACGTAGGTCAACCACAAAAGGTATCATTATTAATTATTATATTACTGTATTATACTATACTCAGCCCTCTACTACGGGAATCATTTTAAGATAATATATTAATTCGAATTATTAAATGTAAAAAATACATTAAATGATTTAAGAAACCACGGCAATAATCATTATGATTCATCAATTTTTTTTTCTGGTGTTTCTCCAGCGGGTACACAGATAAATCCATTGAGTAATAACTGACCTTAAAAACTTCAACGTAAAAAAAATCAGTAGTAAAAAAATTTACACTGGTAGTTCAATAAAACTTGTCCGAAGACCACCACTACAGAATTATGCACTGGGTCATTCTAAAGAACTGAAAATTTCTTTTAAATCTGTCCAACCGTTTCGGAGTTTATAAGGAATATGTATATACTTTCTCTTTAATAGGTATATATAAATCATGCCAAGTTTCTAAGTGTTATTAATTATAGATATATAATATACTTAAAAGTTAAGTCTAGTTACGGTATTTTTAATATGGTCCAGTAACATGAAAAAAATATATTGCAAGGTTACATTATTGTTATCATTTAATGTGTTTGTGATTATTTTTATAGTTTGATGGTCACTATGTTGATTCATATAAAATAATTAATTATTGCAATTGCTTATTTTGTAAGCTTATAGTAGTTTTTTTTAATAATACAGGACAAATTACATGTATTGAACTAACCCCTAAGTAAGCTAATTATTTGCTTGTGTTAAGGGTGTTAGACAACGATACAAAGACATAGAAATACACATTATAAATATTGAGAATATATTTAATAAACGACATTATCTTTAAAAAAGAAACCATTTTAACTATTCATAAATTTTACTGTTCTACTAGATCTTTCATAATTTAGGACAGATGTTAACCTAAAAGCTACCTTCATTGTTAAGGATGCAGACACTTTTGCGGAAACAATACACTTATTTTATTAAATTCAATATATTTCCATTTGAGCCAACATGCAAATTTTGTGGTAATAAACGTCGACGAGACGCCTTCATTATAAAAGTACACATATCTAATTTTGCAAATTTCGAGAAATACACATCCGATGATTTGATACAATAAAATATAATGTTAGACAAATATAATGTTATGGCGTTAGACAAAAAGGACATTTTGACATATCAGATATATTTTATTTTCACTCATAATTACCTTAATGTAGAACGCGCCAAGAAACTGGCAGAAATTAAATGCTTTATTTGTCCGTATCAAACAAAAGTCATAATTAATTACGGCACTAATTACGAGGTGTTTAATCTAAACAATGTTCGAAATAGCAACTACACAAATATAGCTAATAAAAAATCTTTATGAAAACAAATTGTGCATTTTTTTAATGTCCTATTTCAGAAAAGTACTTTTAAATTACTTTCTACTTTCGTTTTCAAACTAGAAATGTGAAATTGATATGGAGCCCTATGCCTAATGAAGCATGTATATGAAAATAATTTGTCAATATTCCTTACTCTCATAGTGAATCTAGAAGTGAGGAATAGAATGAATGTATGATGGATGAAGTGGTAACAAATCACAGTAATGATATATGATCCTAGAATGCCTCATAACCAGGCATATTTACAAAACTTTCACTAAATAATAAAACTTGTAGTTATTGTTATTAATAATCTCTTTTTTGTTACTCAATAGCAAAATGTAAATTACAATATATAAAACAACAGTACATGTAAACAAAGTGAGAATAGTGAAGTGAATGGTTAAAAATAAACAAAATATATTGGGGAAAGTTTGAAGGTTGCGTAAATTATAAAAATAATGTGAAGAATAGCCTGGTACTGTAATTTAATGGAAAGGGGTAAAAACAATGTAATTAAGCTAGTTGTGAATATGAATATGAATGGACATGCGGCTAGATAGAAGCCAATAAAGAGATGGGTGGATTGTATGAATGATGGCATGCGGGTGAAAGGATTTAAGTCAGTTCTGATGTACGATAGTAGTGAGTGGCATAACAAAACTTGTTGGGTTGATTCCTACCTAGAAAGGTAGGTAAAGATATAAGAGGAACATGGATAAAGAGTGTAGAATGATGAAAATATTATTATGATACAGATATATAAAAATTAAGAAATCCTAAGTGATATCTATAAAATTAAAAAATAAAGAACGATTTATACTGTTTAAAATTATCTATTTTTAACCCCCGATTAAAAAGAGGGGAATTCAATAAGTACATAATAATATTATTTTTGTTCTTTTTAGAGGTCTTTTTGTATCAGGGATTTTTGTAATTTTTAATTTAATTTTTTAATCATGTTAAACTTGTTGAAATCAATACGGACAAGATTCAAAGACGCAACCTCTGGGAAACTATCCCATTGCTCTACCAATTGAGCTATCGTATCGAGTTCCCACTTAGATGAATTTAGCATTTTATATGTAGGTTGACATTTTCAAGTCTGTTTTGAGATCCAAATCAGAAACTTTATAAAATATAAAAAAAATAACCAAACGAATCAAAGTTAATCTTTTTATCATTCAACCGGAATTATATCTTTTTATTTTTGAAAAAGCCTTATCCGCCATAAGGCTTTAATCTGATCTTATGTTTTCAAAGTTAAGTACTTACTACTACGCGATCTTCGTACAAACGGTTCATGTAGTACGGACTTTGCCTTGCCAACAATTTTTTTATAATTTTTCATAAATCAGCACTTTTCTTTCATTTGACATTTTTTATTATATTCCAGAAGTGAATGACGTTCAGTAACAATATCAAACAGTACATTAAAATAAGGAGTATCTTATTTTTTTAAAGCTTAGGTAGTAATAATAAGATTCGATTCCTGTCCAGACTACACGCTTTTACGAATATTTTTTTATATTCTATACATAGAAATCTATAGATTTAGATTTAGCACTAAAAGCCCACTAGAAAAATCTTCACATTGTATAGGAATCTAGGCGATATCTAATGAATTTGATTTACACGGTTATTCATTTTGTGTGGTATATTAACATAAGTAGATATAATAGAATTTATTAAGATTCCGCCCTTCCAAAAAATAATATATTAATAGTTCTTATAAAGTATTAACTCATATATTGTATAGTTAGTAGAACAGTCTATTTTTATCAGGAATAAGTGCTTTATTTTTTAATTTGTTATATATATCAGAATTTTTATAAATAAAAATAAATATTTTATATAGTTCATATTTGAAAGAGAGCTTTTAATAATTAAAAAGTTTGAATAAATTTATATGGCATTATTAACTACATATATGTTTTAGTTTATTTGTACGATCTGCTTGTTTTATTTGACAACAAAGATTTTGCTTACTTGCATCGTCTACCGGTAATATTGTCAAATGTCAAATATACCGGTAATATTGTATAACTATTTCCAGGGTTGAAAACTTTTCATAATAATATTCAATATATTTTTTTTAATAAAAATATATACTCCACATTCTACAAATTGCTTAATATGTTTTTATTTTTTACTAGTTGTGTCAATGATACAACTAATAATTAAAATAAAGTATTAAAATTATTACATGCTTATCTTAATTCTTAAGGCCTAAAATTAATTGGAGCACTACTAAAATGGAATCTCTCAACTGAGATTTTAAACAAGTTTATTTGAACTAGTTTTATAGACATAGCTACAAATCCCTTAATACAGGGGTGGTAGTCTAAAGCATATTTAAATAAGTTATTTTTCAGTTGGTTCCAAATATAATATTTTTTTCAAAACTAGACACCCCTACTACAACTTTCTGGATGAGCAATTTAGAATGCGCACGTCGGCAAGACATTTTCACTTTGTCGGATAAGATGGCGCTGAAGCAATCTCCCGCACCGGTGAGGCTCTGAAGACTTAACGTTTATTACAATTACATACTGGTTCTTGGATTTCAAAGAAATTTAATATTTCTATATTTGGTAAGCATAACAGAAATATCAATATAAAAAGCCATTGATATCACCGTACTGTCGTTAATATTTAGTCACGAAAAGTCAAGTATTCAAAATTAACAGATTCAAATCACTATAGAACATTCTAATATCAAATACTTTCAAATTCGTTCGAGATTCTTTTTCACGAAATCGGAGCAACGGAATGAATCAGACTAAGTAATATACATACATACAATGAATTAAAAATAATGCTTTGATAAATAAAACCTGAATCTAAAATGATCACTACATTGAATTGTTTCAATTTCAGCCTTTTACTACTAAGTTTAGCCACAATGACATGGTTTTCTTTTGCAATATTAACCAAATACCGTAATGCCATACCTAAATGCTTGAAAATTACTAACTATAGCCAATAGTTCAAAGGCTTCAGATAAATACATTTTCGTAAAAGCCTATTGACATTGAATTTATTAAAAGACAGAAGGAAAATCCATTCTCAGATTGTATACATGTACAAATGTCTAAGTTTGTCTAAGTATCTAAATCACGTTTAACATTTTTTTCTTAACGATATGTTTTTATTTTAATACATTTCACTAACCGATGAAGGTAATGAAAAATTAAGGAAAGAAATAATAAATTTACTTTAATAAACATTATTCATTGAGTTGATCTTGTAAAAGGAAACATCAAAATATCGTAATAATAAAGTACTTAGTTTAGTTAAGCTTGCTATGTAAATTTATTCGTTTTAATTTACTTCAAACGACAGAAGGTTCCTATTTACGCAATTCTAATTAAACGCTGTTACTTGCTTAATCAGAAAACAACACTAAAATCGTTTACACACTACTCTATACTATACAATTCTGCAAGTCTGTGGAGGTTAGAAATTATGAGATATAAAATTTAATGAACTGAATGAAATGAAATATTCAAACTATTAAAAACAATTTTAATCCCGTTTTACTGATATCGTAGGATGTGTTAAATGTCATAATACTATGTACAAAGTAAGAATAGAATATAATACATCTGTATTAAAGTTAACGTGACGTCATATTATCTGTTTATATATACCTTATATGTATATATAATCTTATTAGATATAGTATAACATATAAAAATAGGTAATAAACACTTTTAAAGGAAAATCTTATAACATTTTTAAAAAGATTTAAAGATTTTCTTAAAACGACACATTTTAAACATATTACCTTGGAAATATACATAAGGAATTTTATATTAACATATCAATCTTGATTCAATTCAAAGTAATTATCAGTTACATTCTTATTATAATAGCATAGCGATAAATTCATTTGATAAGTGTAGAAGGAGCGAACAATGTTTTAAAATAATATAAGTTCAATAGAATAATTTGTAGTTTCTAATATTTTATTTATTATGTCCCAAGAGATCTCTCATTAAACAATGAAAAGTAAACTTTTGATAATATATTATGAAAATACTATGGTAATAAAGATATTTATAGCTTCAGAGTTAGTACTAATGTATGAGCATAAAGCTGAAACTCTGACCATAGCACTAATACCGCTTTACATAACTACCCCTACAATTTGTTATTCAGTAAGCCTTGGTAACTATCCACTTGCTCATTGAATTGGTATATTTAATTATTAAAAGCAAACTAGTAAATTTTATCATTTTAATCATACTCTGACTTATTTTCGTAAGATAATAATAAACGTCCGTATTGTCATGATTGTAAAAAATATATTCTGAAAATTATATACATGGTCATTGTAACGTAAGTAATATGTAGGTACTTAAAATGTTTAAGAAATGTAAAGACAGTCTTTTATAAATTCCTATATTACTTTATTATTAATTAATTAAATAATTAGTTGTTAGCAGTAACATGCAATATTAACTGCTACCATTCTAGTAAAACCTTTCTCAATAAAAATGATCTTACCATAACATTAATGAGATATTTCTACTTTACCGAAGCCCAATATAAGTGTTGCTAAATTTCAAAAAGGACTATCAAAATGGCAAAGCAACGCTTATCGAACTCGTTAATAAGGTCCCCACATTAGCCATAAGTAGAACAAGCAGTGAATTTAATATGAAGGGTAAAAAATTTAATTATGGTTTTAATAGGGTTAAAATTGGAATTAATATGTGCTTTACTGTGGGATAAGATTCTGGGCTCGATAAGACGAGAATTCCTTGTCTGTGGCTGGATAATGGAACTCGGAACCGGGTCTGGATGTCTTCTTTTAAGTCCTAGGTTTGACTGGAAGGAGGTTTCGGCCTCCATACGGTTAAACCGGATTGGGGGGCACGGTGAATCCTCCGCGATCTAAGAATAAGGGAGGCTGTCTCTCCGTGCCCTCTCCGTAATATAATGGGTGCCGCAGTTGAATGCGAAAACGATCCTGTGGTGTCCCATAATGAAGGCAGTGACAAACATTTGGTTTAGTTGGTAACGGTTTCACATAACCGTCCTCACTTTAGTATCGTATCGTCACGTAATATATTATTTTAATTATCATAGTACTGTATATTATTTGAAATAGAAATTATTGTACGATTAATCTAATTCGCAATTAATTATTAGCTCTTATAACAATAATAGTAGTTGCGCAACTTGTAATAATAGTTTAAATTAATCTTTCATCATTTCATAATTGGTAGAAACATGGTGGAATTTAATCATGTGTTTAGATTGTAGTTAATTGCTCTTTGATTTGAAATATTTAATATTAGTGAAGTGTACAGTATTTAAAATTGTACATTGGACCTTTTTCGGATATTAGATATGAGATAACATACATTCACCTATAAAAGCTGACCCGTTAAGAGAGAAACAACTGTAATATGGTTACAGTAAACTATATACTCTTTTTAAATGCATAAATATATTGTCTTTATATTTACTTACACTATGAGATTCAATTTATATTATTGAAGCAAATATATTTATTATGCTATTTCGTTAAGACGTTTTATGAATATCGTATATCGCACATCGCGCAATATCGATACGTGTACATATTTTTAACGTGTCGCCATCACTTTGGCGTCGATTGAAAGTAAATTTTAATGTCGATTTGGAAACGAAATACTCAATATTAAAGCTCTTCACTGAATCTATTTCACATTAATGGTAGCATATTATATAATCAAAACACTATATGCCAGCTTTCCTATAATTGGAGGTTAAAAGGATTGAAAAAAAAATAAAATTTAAAAAACCCCCGGTACAAAAAGACCTCTAAATGGATAATATTATTATGTAGTTAATGAAGTCGTTGCGTCGGGGGACGGTTGTACGTACGTTGATAGTGTATATGTCAGGCCCGAAGAGCGAAAACGCTCAGTGGACGGAAAAAACGGCCACATCGCGTTCTGGCTGCCTTCAAATGCACAGAACGCGTTCTGGCTACTTTTAAACGCTTGCAACGCGCTTTGGTAATAGTCGAACGTTTTTTAAATTAACATACAGACATACAGACAAACTGAAAAATCATTGTTTTGGGTTCTCTTGCTCTTATAAAGGCCCCGTATGATGTTGTTTTTTAATATTTTCCATGTACAGAAATGGATCAGTGACAATTTTATTATATGTATAGATAAGAAAATAATATATTTAAGAATCAGACATAACTACATATGATTATTTTATACAAATTACAATTAATTGAATGAAAACTAACAATCAAAATTTTGTAAACAAATAGTATCACATACAAATTAACCTAAGTTTTATTTTTTTCAATTAATAACAGCTTTGTAATTACAAAAGTAATTTAAATAATAATCTTAAATATATTCGGTATATTATAACAGTGTAGTCATTAGATATTAATTTGTCTTATATAATATAGGTACAATATACTGTGATACACTAAAAGCTTGTTATCTAATTTAGACGACATAGTCTTTGAACACTTCCTTAGATATATATTTTGACGACATCATATTACAAACCTTGGAAACTTGGATTTTATATTAAATATGTATGATTTTACCCACTAATTTTCATACCCACCCCATCTATTCATGAAAACCACTTTAAAATCCGTCGAAAAGATTTTAATCTAAAATATATCGATTTTAAAAGATCTAAACGTACATCAGAACGTTTACTTCGTTTTTTAATCAGTAAATATAGCGAACTTTCTTTTTTAATCTTTAAAAATAAGACATCACTTCAGAGTTATATTCATTTTTTAATATTAAAAAAAATATATTCACCAATAGTCATGTTGCATTTGAAACTAATTATTTAAAAAAGTTGGTACTTTTGTAAGTTTTAAGTATTGTTATCATAGTCAGTTTATAAAAAAGTTTAGTTATTGGCCCTTGAAAATACAATATTATAAGGAAAGGTATACGTTAATTTGCTGTGTAGCCAAACTCGATAATCATTATCAACTCTTTCTTTCGTTGAGTTTCTACGAATGCAAAATATTATTGTGAATAATGTAACATAATATTTCACTATTACTAGTTTGGTGTTATTTATCGCACTCTCTCCACATATGCAATGGAGAATGTTTGACAGCCCCCGTGATTGGTGATTCTGTAGTATATTTTAAAATGCTTATCTGTGGAATTTTTGCCACAGCATAGAGAGGATGAGAATTATAACCATTTACCGTAACCAATTGAGAGTGATTGGGTTATTTATAAGTTAATCCAAAGTTGAGACTTATGTACCCAGATATAGGGCTTACGAAATTGATGTGTTCATTTATATCCAAAGCTTTATTGAGATCTGTAAATAGAGAATCAATCTGTTAACACTTAATTTTAAGTCATTCGGTATATAGTACTTACAGGTTAAGAGATTAATTTTGTTGAACGCCAGGATACAATATATAAATTGGTTGCACCTTGATAATAAATTAAGATAAGTGCTAATCATAAAACATAATTCGATTAAATCATGTTACGCCATGTTCAACACCTTTTATATACCGAGTAAGAAATCAATATGAGATATTCGTCTTTTTTCGTATAGTAGTAGTAGTTTATAACTTAATAAATAATTAGAGTTTTAACGAATTATTGGTATACTTGAACTGAGCAGTTATTTAAAATTTAGAACATTTTAATACATTTGTATTTCTGTAAATAAAATATTATTAGTAAAATAGAAATTTCTCAAAGCGTAAAGAATGTTAACGAATTGAAAAGGGATTATCTGAAGAGAATTTGGGACTGGCGAGAAAACGAAGCCGAGCGCAAATTTAACTTATTTTCTAAATCTGAAGCGATAGCGGTAATTTATTTGTAAATTATTCTGATAGGTAGTTTTATTATTCTTAAATATGATTATTTTTATTATATTCTTATTATGTATAAATAAAATAAATACGTTTCTTGAAAATGTCTACACATGTTAGCTGTTCATAAAAGTTTTTAAGTGAAAAACTACTGTAATCTGTTTTATATTTCTATTTATATTTATGTTTTATATTTCTATTTCTATTTCTATTTATATCTCTTTGTGACCACAAAACTTATATAGTGATGTGTGTATATTTCATCTTAGCTTATTAAACAGTCTTATCTTGTACCACAGTTGAAATGGAATCCCACTTTCAGAGATTGTTGTCATTATTCCGTAATTAGCATCGAATAAAATTAAATACGTCGTTATTATCACCTGCTTTTATGAACGCTATATGAAATATATGTCATAATAATCTTATATGGAGCGCAGAATATCGTTACAGTATATATTAATTAAATTTAATACAACGACACACTATTTTATATTTTTCGTAAAAAAACTATTTAAATATTAAGAAATAAAAAAAAAACATCGAAAATATTCAAAGATAATATCAACACAGGAACTTATCATGGTGTGATATAAGTTTCTCTTGCCATTTTAATGGTACCCAGATGTTACCAGTTACAGACAATTTTTGCTTTTGTATACTTATGCAACTTTTGAAGACATAAATTTACTTCAATTCAACTTAAAACACATTAATTTTAGAAATGTATTTTTTTATTTGGTTTAATGAATACAAAATAGCATTTCTTTCACAAAAGAGACTTAGTAGCTCCATAAAATTAGGAGCCTAAGTATTATGGATTCCATTCCTTACACAAGAAAACTTTTAACAAATTCATTTAATTATGGTCATTGGTCACTTATTCGAATGTTCGCACGGTTTAATATTATTAGAACGCCTTATAAGTTTAAATTATCTTAAGTTTTGAGGTTAATTTGTGGATAGTTAGTTATAAATAAATTTTCTAACAAGTTTCCAGCGCTTCATTTTATTCCATTAACACTAAACAAATTTTCTGAAATATACTTATAATAAAAAATAATTATAATAAAAATAATGTGGCTTAAGCTGTATAGCTTTAATAAAGCTAAATGCTTCAATTGTGGCAACTACTAGATATAGAACAACAACGAGACATGTAAACAAATAATCAATATTGTTTCGAAAGTTATATGATTCTTTTTTTACTACTAACAGTATTTAATTTAATTGATATTGGCGATGGAATTAATGACATAAGTAAAAACCATAAAGTAACAAAATTATAATTTTAAAATAAAGCACTAAAAAATATACACAAAAAAAATATTTATATTGTAAAATAATCGAGTTAAAGCTATTATTTGTTACTTATATTTTAAATAAAAATAAACTATTGGGATACCTAGTAACACTAGCAGCAGTGGCAGAAGGTAACATTTTTATAATGTCGAAAGCTTCTTATTCCGGTGTCCATTAACATTGAATGTTGTTAGAGAAGAGATTCTGATAGAGATTCTGATAGAGATATCAAATTCACAGTAAAATAAAGTAAAGAATAAATTCGTAACCGTAATCAAGAATGCTATGAGAATTAAATCTAGGTACTTATTATACATTTATTACTCAATACTTTTTATACCTAACTAACTTCAATACTTAATTCAAGACAGCGATGCGATAGCTCAGTTGGTAGAGCGGCGAGACGGTTTCACAGTTGTCGCGAATTCTAATCCCTGCCCGTATTGGTTTATTTTTCATTCTATATTTATATTAATTTAAATAAACTTAATATGGATATACATGTTTATAGATATTTTCAAACATTAACTTCAATACTCTTGAAATATCAATTGTCCAAAGTTTATGCTAAAATATTCTTGGAAAAACAAATTGCAACTTTTATACCAAAGAGTCAGAATAATATATCAATTTCAAAGCGGACACGCTTATATATTTCTGTCGCAAAACCATACCGGTCCGGTTCTACTAATAAATCCCCTAAGATTTTCTACAAAGAGAATCGTTTGTATCTTGTCGGTGATGAAGTATGGTTATGTTATTAAGAGCCTTGTGAAAACTTCTAAAACAGAAAATGCATTATGTAAAACAGTCTTAAATACTGCATACCCACGATTAGGTTAACGCTGTAAAAAGTACAGCATTAACACTATTTATACCGACAATTTTTAAAAGCCTAGATTTTCCGAATAAAATGGGGTCAATTGACCCATGTTGGTAAAAATAGTAATAGGTTAATAACCTTAGAATATTTTGAGATTTATAAGATTTTTTTTAATGTTAAAATAACGTTTTCTTATGTTCTTTAAAGTAATGAAGTTCATAAACATTTTTAATTTGCTGGTTAATGACACCATGAGTCAAATAAATGAAGGCAATTAAACTTGGTGTAAGTTTTTTTTTTCTTCGCTCAGACTCTTAATGATACAATTCGGGTTTCCAAATGTATAGACCGAAGTAAAATTATTTATTTTAATATATTATAGCGTTTGCTCTGACGTTATAAAGATGTTCTTGAAAATAATTAATCATTCGCAATAATATTTGGGTAATACAATATTATGTACTAACTTTTTCGGCGACTCTATCTACATGTAGCTTTCTCGCATATTATAGTTATTGAAAAACTGAAAATACAACATTAATTTTAGCTTCCTCATTATTATACTCTATAATTGCATATTGCATTGACCTAAACTTTTGACTATTATTATATGATTTACTCGCTGTTGCCCGTGACTTAATACACGTTGACTATAAAAATAATATTTTTGTGGCTAGAAGCATAAGCCATAAAAATATTATTTTCGATTAATTTTGAAGTATCTATTTATACCTCATACATCAAAATCCATTAATTCGCTTAGAAGATAATTATGTAAGATTCAGTGAACCAAAGGATTAAAAACAGGATCTTCCGTGGCAATTAGTTATGGCGCTACAATCTATGTTAGGTCACAGATAAAATCCCCTGCAAAAGTTAGTATTTCTATAGTCTATGTGTTATTCTGGTAACATAAGCTACAATGTTGCTAAGTTTCATTAAACTCCGTTTAGTAGTTTTGGCGTGACTGAGTAACAAACATCCATCCATCTAAACATCCAAACTATCGCACTTTGATATTAGTCAGATGTACATATACGATATCATTTTCCTTTAGAAAATACTTTAATATAAAGATTGTTTATTCATCTGTTTCATATAACTTTGAGCATATAATGTTGCCCTTTAGTGAATTAATCGCTCAAAGCTCACAGGAAACAGCTCTTTTATTTTCGACATTTCAATAGGCACGTTTCATTGCGAATTTTTAGCTTCTAAAGGACTGTAATTTTATAAAGTGTATAATTTATAAACGGAATTGCTTCTTTTTTCTTTTCTTAGTTAGAAGCTTATTTTAAATAACACTAAACATTTTATATATGCCTGTATTATTTTTCTATGAGCTGATTGCAAAATGTACACTTAATTATATTGCATATTGCTATAATCCAGTTGTGCTTAGTATTTTCACTCCCAACAAATTTATGTACAAACGCATTCAATGTGCATTTTTATTTTTGTTTTTGTTTTATTTTTTTAATATTTACATTAAACGGCTATGAGTTCGTCGCATTTTAGGAACTAAATTTCCTATTAATAATTTGGAATGAGTTTTATTGCATTTATTTTTATTACATTGAAGACTAACCTTAATAAATTTTAATAATAATTGATGAAACACATAAAAATTGTGTTTAAAACTTCAATTTGCAATAAAAAATAAGTATTTTTATGCTAATCGACTTAGAGGCACTTTTTGATTTGCTGGTGAGTTGTGCCTTATAAAGTATATATATATAGTAATTATTTTATATTTAATAGATTATTTAATTATAAAAAAATATTAGAATAAAAGAATAATATTTTTTTATATATTTTTAACTTGAATTTAAAAGTACTAAATAGCGTTTTTTAATCGTTTCTCAAGTGTTCTCAAGATATATATTAAATAAAACTAATTATAATAACATGAATTGATCTGCCAATTTTCTGTTTATCGTTAGTAATAACTTCTATTATTACTATTTAAAATATATATTCATGTTAATTTGCTACAAAGATCCTTATATGTTTTGTCTTGTCTTGTCGTTCTTTTTAAGATTTTCTTAACTAATAAATCTAAGTGTTTTCATTGTAGCAAAACATACTATGCAGTAAAATGTATGTTATCCTGTATTTTTTATTCATAATATAGTTCCTTGCACAGTTGATACTGTCATTTGTAATTGACTCTGTCTCTCTGTATATTATCATATCCACCGTTAGAAGTGAGAATTGCTGTTGTTATTTTATTATTCTGAATGAAGAAATATATATGATAAGAAGGAATAATAAGATCATTTATTTAAAAAAACATGATTCTATATCAATCTATTACTATTAGACTTATGATATTACAAAAAAGAATATCTTTTTTGTGCCGCTTCGTGGTTCTATGTGTCTCTTAATTTAGTCCCAAATACCCCTTATTTGCTTGATTAACCTTGATACAAATATAATAATTTAATTGAGTTGACAAATAACACGAAATGATTTTTAATGGAAGAACTTGATCTTGATTATGCTTTCAGAAAATTTACTTATCCGTTTATTTAATATTTAAAATCTTCTGGAATAAGTTTTTAATTTTAAGGTGAAACATTTAGGATTTTGTAACAATTTAATAACATTTTTAATCATATCAATTACCATGATTATAATGGTAGAACTAATTCTGCGTAGATTATTTTGATTACCTACAGAACACTAGGAGTAAAATATTTTTTTTTTTCAGAAGTTTTCGATTTCATGTTCTGCTAAACATAAGTTCACGTTCACGTTCAAAAATTATTTTAGTAATGTTTCTATTATATATAGTTTATTATTATTTCAGTTTTAATGATAGCACATGCTATACTCTGGATACGTATCCAGACTCACTGAAATATTTCACCTAAAAAAGGGTGTGAACTATTATAGGTGAAACTTTTAGAAAAATAATGTAAAAAACTATATTCATAATTTTTAATATTTTTCATTACGTGATCCTAAAACCCAACGCTCTTGAAAGAATTTGGATTTTTGTTTAATTTTTTTTTATTTACTTTTGCTATGAAAATTCTATAGATAACCAATAATTAGTGCAGTACCTTCTTAAAAAAGCAATAATTTTGTAGTAGCGTACATGCCGCTTATATTTCATAATTAAATAAGAAATACACAATAAGTTAAACAAAAAAGGTTAAAAGCAGTCTAGTCTGACAAGTGACTAGATACCTAAAATATGTTTATGGTTTACAATTTAAAATATATTGGTTAGTGCAGGCCTGTCGTCATTAAATTTGTTCGAATAATTAAAATACATTAAAATATTATCTCGGAGTAATAACCCTGCGGCTGGAAGCTGTGTAAGAGCTTTTAGCCCAATATTATTTATATTCAAATAAGATGTAGCTAATCTTCATCGTAAAAAATCTTCTAGAAATTTAAAAATCGAATGTTGTTTACACATATTTCAAGTAAGAATAATTTAGATAAAAATCAAGGCATGTCTAATAGGGTAATTTTAATGTAGAAAAATAAATTTTATTAAGCTTATTTCTAGCACACTCTATTGTTCATAAACCAGTCCCTACAAAATAAAATACGTGTATTTCGAACGCGTAGAAGTCACGTCAGCATCGATTGATAGAACATTTGCATGTTGGTTCATATGCAAATAAATTGAATATAGAACACTAGTGTACTGCAACCACAAAAGCAACTGCATGCTCAATAACAATGATCGTAGATGTTTAACTGTATATATATAATTAGGATGTAGTAAATAATGCTTAATATATTATTTTTATATTTGCACATATCGAGCAAATTATGTACATTATAACTCCGATCAATTATAGCATGGCTCATTGCCCATTTGACGTAATGTGGGTACTACTGGTTAGGGAAAGACTTCAAGTTCATATCGAATTTATATTGAATCAATCAAGAAAGGTGTTTACATAATATTCAACTGTCTATTATAATGAATCGTAGTGGAGGAAAGTTATCACGATATACAATGTATGTCTTCATTGTCATCTCTTCATTATTCTATTAGCTGACTGATGTTAGATATATTAGAGCGGTATTGAAACTGATTCAGATAAGGTATATAGATAGTTAATATTATATATCTGGATTTCTTATTTTATTAGGAAAGTGAACACATAAAAGTAACATACGGATTTGTAAAATTTTACATAACGTTAAATATAATGGATAACATTAAAATAAAACAATTTTTTACGAATTCAACTCGCGTATATTGAATTAAATTTTAAATTTACATTTTAAATCTAATCTCTGCACCAGCTATACCAAAGATCTTTAAATGGTACGTAAATAACACCTTCACAATACCTATGAATCAAACACCTACTTTTCTAGAAAACCTAAATTTCATTAACAACAACTTACAATTTACAATGGATTTGTAGTCAAATAATACTTTCGTTTTCCTTGATATTCTTATTATCAAGAATCCTGACAACACATTGGGACACACTGTTTATAGGAAACCCACACATACAGATAGGTACATCAATGGTAAATCACACCACCACCCTAGCCAGTTAGCTACCGTTGGCAAATCTTTGTTTCAGAGAGCACAACACATCTGTGACGCTGAATACCTAGAGGACGAGCTGCAGTATGTCAAGCATGCCTTGTTTAACAACCACCTACCCGTACCTCGCCAGCGTCGCAGAAACCACATCAAGCCACCCACGGTTGAGCATTAACCGGCCCTACTACTATATATGAAAGGAGTTACTGACAGAATCGGCAACATCTTAAAAAAGGTTTCTATTAGAACTATCTACAAACATCAAAGGAAAGTAAGCCAATTCTTGAGACCTATCAAAAGTAACATTTCTTTACAATCTACTGGAGTATATAAACTTGACTGCGATTGTGGCATGTGCTTGTGCGGTTGTGGAGTATATAAATTTGACAGCGATAGGTCAAACAAAGAGGAGCGTCTGCAAAAGAGTTAGGGAACACATCTCGGATATCAAACATAGGCGTACATCGAAGTCAGTGTGTGAACATACCATAGACAAGCCCAATCATTATATAAGATTTGATAACCCTAAAATTCTCGCTAAAGAACAACGTTACATTCCAAGAATCGTTCGTGAGGCTATTGAAATTAAAAAAAACATCCTAATATTAACAGAGAAAATGGTTGGGGATTATCTAACACCTGGGACCCACTTTTGAAAAATATCAAAATATCAAAGTCTTTGAGCGCATTGTAAGACCTCAAGATACTGTTAGTGCGTTTTGTGTGAATCCTGAACTGTACGCCCGGAAGCTTAGAAACCGTTGGAGGTAGATGACTAATTAACTGACTTACTGACAGACACCTCCATCTCGTCTTATTAAAATTTAATTAATAAGACGAGATGGAGGTTACATTTACGCGAAGTAAATCCGAAAAAAAACTGTTTTATTTCAATGTGCACTACTCGTGAAAACCTTAGAAAATACTAGGATGGATAACAATTTGAGTTCGGATGGCACTTGTTGAATGATTGTCAAACGCTTATATGATTTATATTATGAATTAAACGGTGAAATTAACATTGAATTTTCTAAACAAAACTTTAAAATTATTATTTACTTTAATAAAAAAAAATCATGAAACACGTTCTCTTCGACGACGACGTTTCGTCTATGAAATGAAAAACTTTGGAATCTCATAACGTAACAACTTAACCTCGAATGAAAACAATATTTCATGTACTTGTTTATATCCTCTAGATCTGCTTCACATGAAATGCTGCAATGGTCAATGTAATTTGATTATATTAACAAATGACTCCAGATACTAAGTTATCATTGCCAACTGAGAGTCGGCCTCAAAGGGACTTGAATACTGACAGACGGTATCTTGTGGTATGGTAACTGTCATGAAACAATGACTATGTTACCGACTGTTCTATGGAGCAATCATTTAACTACGAGGATGCAGATTAATTAATTGCTTTTCACGAATAGACTATAGTGTAGTTACAATATTTGAGTGACAAAATATCGGTAGCGAGTGCTCTTTTGTAACTCCAATATTGTAGCTACAAAATTTTCTAAATATTGTAACATCATAAGAACAAACAATATTCAAATAACGCCAGAGGCTAATTTATTCCGAGTCTATTTGCTGATGTTTCAAATTAAAATAGTTGTAACTTAATGAGGACATTGTAATAGCACTTTTGTTAAAACTTTTACCCATGTACTGATAAGCTTTTGTATTAATTATTGAAATAAATATTTATAAATAGCATAATTCAAACTGATCAGCATAATGCTGAAATCCATTATATTGTTATTTTTTAAAGTCTCAAGATAGAATATGGACTTGTTCTAATATAAAATTATAGGAAAATACTTAATTAGTTTTAAATATTAAACAGGTTTGTTAACAATGCTCAAAAATATTTTTTACTGTATATAATTTTTTTGTTTTATTTTTGTTGATAAGTAAAAAATATAAAAGCTTAGCTTATGTAGGTATGTAAATAAAAACATCAATTAGGTAAAAACGAAATATAGTGTGTAGGCCTAACCTATAAGTAGGTTTGTTAAATGTTATAATATTATTTATCGTTGAATTTATTTTAGGCAATACTTGTATAGCAAGTAGTTTTAAGTCTAATAAAGTTTTAATAAAAGGTATTTAACAGATTTTTCAGAACCCGATTTTTTTTTAAATCTCATGATCTTAAATTTAGTTTATTGTGTATTTTTAGATTCACAATATTTATCTTAAAATAAAATAACATACTTTTAAGTTTTACCAAATTTAAACCAAAATGGCCGCTTATGTAGAAATCAATCAAATTTTCTACTCATATTTTCCGATACAATTATAAATTAATTATATTTATGCACACCTATATTCATTACTACATCACTGTGAAATAAATTATTCAATGTGAAGCAAATCTATTTTTATGAAGTCCTAAAAAAATAACTTGATCTAATTTCTTAACAAATACAAAAAATCAAATTTTGGGGTCCGCTATCTGCTTATTTTATATAATCAACTTACAATGAGGTAATAAACGTCCTGTTTATTTATTCGGGACATTTGCATATTTTTAACTGTATTGAACAGAAGGTTTAAGTAGGTAAGTGATGAACATAGATTATCTATAATTCTGGTTTTATTCGTTTATTAAATATATTTTCAGTATTTATAGTGTGTTTTTCTATGTATTTTTATCGTTGTCCAACACCCTTAAAACAAGCAAATAATTTGCTTACTTAGGGTTTAGATCTATATGTGTAATTTGTCCTGTGCTATTATTATTATTAATATTTAGAAATCAATAAAAATATATAAAAATATAAGAGGCAATCGTATAAGTGTCGTTATTTTGTATGGTTATTATATAACGAGTTCTGTTATTGCGCTTATAGCTAATAATAAGACTGAGATTAGATTAAAGGTAAGTTTTTATAGGCATTCAATAATAATTTTATTAGCAGTTATAGAAATAAGAAGATAATAGAAGGCTGTTTTGCTTTACGTTTTATATTTTTTAAACACGTGATGTTTTTTTTGGATTTTTGTGATGTGATAATATTAAAAAAATACATAAACTTAAATTTAAAATAAATATAAATGAAAAATAAACCAATACGTACAGGGATTCAAACCCGTGACCTCTGAGAAACCTGGGAAAACCTAAAACCTAACCTAGGAACCCGAGACCTCTGAGAAAGAACGATGGAACAGTTTCCCAGAGGTGGCGGCTTATAAGCTTAACATGGCTATACATGCTTTAAACATTTATATAAATATAGAATGTAAAAAACCGATACGCGCAGGGATTCGAACCCGCGACTACTGGGAAACCGTCCCGTCGCTCTACCAACTGAGCTACCGTATCGCTGTCCGTCTCGGTGAATTAAGCATTCTATATGTGATCGTCTTTATCGGGACGCTACACACTAACACGCTAACACGTATAAACTAAAATATAATACTTACTATTAAATACTGTTAAGTCACAAATAATAACAATTATAATCAAATTAACTGTTTTTCTAGATATGCCCAACAAAAATAGTGTGTTCATGATCATCATGAGAACAACACAGATGTGTTGTAACTATTCAAAATTGTAGTTAAAAATCGTAGTGACTACGACTAAATATAACTAACATCGTATACAAATAGGTAAGATGCCTTGGGTTTCTATTTCTCTAAATATAAATTAAGTTAGGTTTACTCAATGGATTGTGTGGAAAGGTAAAATAAACTCTTAAGATCTATTGTTATTCAGGTGCTTTCTTTTTTATTTATGTAATTTCGTTTTTCGTAAAAACAAATATTTTACATGTAAAACAAATATTATCTTTTTGTAAATTTGCATGCAAGTAGTATTATAATATATTTTTCTATTTTCAATAAGTTCGATTGATTTAAAAAAAATAATCTTAAGCAATTAATCAATAAATTTTGAAAAAAAAAATATTTTATTAATACTTAGACAGTTGCTTTTTTTTTAATTTTTACCTTCCGTCTGCGTGACTCAGAATTATCACTAAAAATGGTGATTGTTTCATAACAATCTCCTTCTCCTCCTCGTCTTTCCCCCTTTTAAAATTAGTAACAACAACTAAGTTACTTTTCACGATGCTTAGACATGTACCTACAGTTTGATTTTTAATGATGCTGTTAAACTTCATAGTCAGTTAAAGTTATTTATTTTCATCTTATTTCCTTCATAGATCCCAAAGGATTCTTGTTAGCGCAACTTAAGAAAAGTATTTTTATTATTAACGTTCCTTAGCTCTTTTTAACAATTATTTTAGCTTGTATTTTAAAATGTATTAAGCAAAAAACAATGCTTAATAAGTTGACAATACTGTTATTTGTCGTTGTCGTCGGAATAAAAGATTTTTTAGTATAATATCATTAACGAGGTCCAATTATAACTTAAAGTCAACAGAACTCAATAGAATACGAAAGAAGAGAAGAAAGAATAAAGAAGAATTTACGAAAAAAAGAATCTCACATTGTCGACAAAAGAGATGTTATAAAAAGAAATAACACAACAGAAAACGTGAAAATATATTGTCATAAAATGATGTGAAATATGACATATTACGCATTCTAATAAGTTTCTTGTTAATTAAATTAATTAATAATTAAATGGTAATCAAATATTGATTACAATGAAGTATGCACTTCTTTACTAGAATGAGTAACTTAGTGCCTTGTTTTATTGAATATAAATACTAGCCTAAGAATGTCTATCGCTGTTTAAGAGGATCGGCCTGCTCGTAGTGCGATACGGACGTGTGTGTGTGTATTGTGATCGGTACGGAATCAACTCAAGACTTGAACTCGGTTAATTGCTGCCCGCCAGCAATCAACTGGAGTTCCCCAAACCGCCTTTTTTAAGGCGAACCGCGGGAGCTGCCGGCGTTGCTCGCCCCCGTGTGCCTTCCGTCCCCCGTCAAAAGGGGATGAGTGATTGCCGAGTACGAGCACCCCGCAGTGAAGCATTTAGCCCGCTCCTATGAGCGGTCAAGACGGTGCACGCCGGGACTCGTCCCGTGCGCGTTCCCAGGAGCAGCCACGAGAAGCTACGGAGCCTGCTTCCCCGCTCGCTCCCTCGCCATCATCTTCGCAGTCGTCATCACCATCGCCGCCGTCGCTGCCTCCTACGCCTGTACCCAAGTCAGGTATTGCTACCAAGCCCCCGCCGGCTCCAAAACCGGCTGGTCTAAGTGCTCTGGTGACCGCCTCAAGCCCACGCTGCCCGTCAGCGCATGGCCCCGAGGCACCAATTCCACAGAGCCCAAAGACCGACCAACCCACGAGTCGGGATACCACTCCCACTCGCCCATCAAGCGATGAAGCCGTTTTTCGTACCCCGCGTACGCCGAAGAGACCGAGTACCAGCCCGAGGCGTTCGCCCTCCGCCCCGTCCAGAATGGACGACGACGCAGAGGTCGCAATAAGCGCAGAAAAGTTGAAAGACATCAAAGCAGTCACCGAATTAGGGAAGAGAGGTGCCCTATCTCGCCCTCTCCTTACCAAAATTATGCAGCTCTTAAACAACGGCGAGATAGGATAAACCTGCGAGGCATCCAACCTCGCCACTGCTTCCACAACTCTCAAGAGCCCCGCAAAAGCTTTAACAACCACCTCTCGCCGTCCCCGCTCGGACAGCGACGAAGATGACGCTCTTACAAAAAGACAGTGCCTCAAAACACCTACAAACGATGCCAAAAAACATCAAGATCAAGAGAAGCATAGCAACAAGCCCGCGGGCCCAACAGCTGCCGGTTCCCCCTCCACGTCGACCACTCCACGGTCGACAAAAGCGAGCGCCATAACAAGCACTTGCCCCACCTCCGTCGCTACCCCCACCACCTCTAAACTACCACTGCAAGGTACGAGTGGGCTCAGTTACGCCGGAGCCGTGCGGACAACAACACTGATTACAACTCAAGCTATCGACTACAAAGCTATGGACACCGACGAAACCGCAGACGAAACCACCGAAGATGCCGAGAACACCGAGAAGTCCAGGATCCCGCCGCTAATAGCCGAGGACTTACCCAACTGGGCTCACCATTTTAAAATTCTCACAGAGAAGCTAGGATTTCCACCAAACGCTCGCCCATATGGACAGGGTGTGCGATTTTCTCCCGCATCGGTAGTAGTCCGGTCAAATTAGACCAAAAAATCAGTAAACCCACGACAAATTCAGGGGAAGCTGAAAATTCTTAAAATTGTTTAAATTATAATTATAAACATTGTCTTAAAAGTCCCAACCGATCCCATGTAAGGAAAAAATTTTAGCGGGGTAATAAGGTCCAAAAAATGAGTTTTTCGCGATTTTCTTGAAAACGGTAAGTTTTATCGCAAAATTACTACAGACATAATTTGTAGATCAGAGAATTTCCTATAAAAAAGGTATCAATAATTTTTTCCCTAAAAGCCACCGCTTCTGAGATATAACGATGCAAAAAATTGCGAGCGTCATAATATGCCTAAGTACCTCACCCATATACTTTCTGTAGCTGTAATGTAAGTAAGAATATGTTTCTGTCGGTGATTTTAAGTTACATTTAAAATATAAAATACTCATGAGTATTATTCTGAGAATATCAGGTATAATGAAACTCGATCCCTTAATACATACAATAGTGTAACCTTGAGGCAACATCTGTCTCTCTGTTCAGTTGTGTGCGTGGCTACGGTCGTATACCTGTTTTGTCTAAATACTCAATACATAAAATAATGTTAGTCTTGAGCGTCACTCTGAAGTGAAAACACGTGTTCATTCTAACCTATTTCGAGTTTTTTTATGTTTTATAATAAAAATGTCCGAATATTGTTTTATTTGTGCTAAACTTTTGACTGAAAGTGAAACTGTTACTGTTGAACGTGGTCTAAAGACATTAATGGATGCAAGTATCGAACGAGCTGATGAATTTTCCGAATATCTTAAAAAACAGAAATCTGTGACAATACACGTAAGTTGTCGTAAAAATTATACTCGGAAGCATTCTATTGGGTCAGCTAAAAAAAGGCAACGTGATGAACAAGAAGCCAGTACATCGGCAGCAATCCCTCCTCGTACTAGATCACGTGTAAGTGCATCAGATTTTTGTTTTAAAGAATTATGCTTATTTTGCGGTGAGGCAGCAAAAGAAGAGAGCGAGAGGAGAAAATCTCTGGGATATCGCCGTAAAATTCTCCATGCAAGCACACTTAAGTTGAAAGATTCAATTCTGGCAGCAGCTCGGACTCGTTCCGATGCTACAGCAGAAACTGTGTTTACGCGAGTCAACTTTGTACATGATCTAGTTGCTGCTGAAGCGAAGTATCATGATGATTGTTATAAGTCATTCATGCAACCTTCCACTGGTGGTAAAGTCGGTCGTCCTAAAGACGAAACTACAAATTTGGCAATGGAAGAGATATTTACTTACATGGAAAATAGTAATGACTGCCAGTTCACTTTAAATGAGCTAAGAAATGTTTGTAAAATTACAACTTTAGATTACAAGACGATTAAGATGCGATTAAAAGTAAAGTATGGTGAAAAGCTCATTATCACTGAAAAATCAGGGTCATTAACATTTATATGCTTAATAGACAATCATCATGATATTTTGAATCAAAGCTGGTATGAAAAAAAGAAAATGGATCAAAAAGAAGAACGATTTAGAATTTTAAAAGCAGCTGCAGCTATCATTCGTGAAGATATTCAATCTGCAGTTTTTGATAATTCGAACTACCCTCCACCAGGTCGCATGTTTGAAGATTTAAATAATGACATCCCAGAGACTTTGACATATTTCATAGAACGAGTTATTTTGAAAAATAAACGATCAAATTTAGATCATTTAAAGTTAATATGTACAAATCTTTGCCACAGTATTATGACTGCAGTTCGACCAAGGTCTTTCAAGTCTAAATTACAATTAGGTCTCGCAGTTTTCTTTCATCGACGGTTCGGATCCAAACGTCTTATTCAAATTTTTTCGTCTTTTGGTTTGTGTGCATCTTATAATGATACAATAATGTACGAAGCCGCAGCAGTTTTTCATCGTCCTCCTCATGTTTTATCACCAGAAAGTGGCACACTTATACAATACGTTGCTGACAATGCCGATATAAATGTAAATACACTAGATGGTAATAACACGCTTCACATAATGGGTCTTATTCAAATTGTTACTCCGAAACAATCTGTTTTACTCGAAGAATTGATGCCACGAATCAAAAAACCTCTTTCAGCGAATGATTTTAAGGCAAAAGCTCATGTGCCAATACTGATTTATCAAAATGATGGTGTAGTGGGTTACAGTAAAATAATCGTACAAGATTTTGCTTATGGATCTGAACCAGTATGTCTCCTGAAAAAAGCTGATGTAGTATGGTTTTATGGGAAATGGAAAAATGCGTTTTCACCTGGTTGGAATGGTTTTGTTGAACTTTTAACAAAGAATTATATGAACTATTCTAAATCACAAATTTCATTTCTACCATTTATTCACCAGCCAGCGAGTAATTTTAATACTATTTATACAACACTACTTTGTGCATTAGAGAATGCGAAACGGTATGGCCACACTGTATGTATCGTGACTTTTGACCAACCACTGTATGCAAAAGCTCGAGAAATCGTTTCGGCCGCACCAGAGGGCTCTGAAGTATCCAAAATCATCATCAGACTCGGAGGATTTCATCTACTGATGTCTTTTCTCGGAGCAATTGGTCATATTATGCAAGGAAGCGGCATGAAAGAAGTACTATCAGAGATCTATGCAGTGAAATCATTAGAAAAAATGTTGAATGGTCATGCTTACGCACGAGCTGTTCGGGCTCATACACTACTTCAACTTGCTTTAGCAATTATAATATTAAAAGAAGTTGAAATCGATGACATCATGGATGCTGATTTAATAATTAATATCGAAAATATAGTAGATAAAATTTTGTTCATACAATGATATTGAAAATGATGAAATATCTGGAGCTTTACTTAATAAACTGAATCAAAAACTTAAGGATTATGAGGAACGAGGACCAACAGCGAAACTTTGGATTCAATATTTTTATATGGTTTCAATTCTTAAAGAGTTTTTAAGAGCTGAACGTATGGGGGATTGGAAAGCTCATTTAAACTGCGTCAAAGAAATGTTTCCTTACTTTCACGCGTCTGGACATTTTCCGTATGCTAAGTCTGCACACCTATACTTGCAGGATATGCTACAATTAGAGAATTTCATAGATCCTGAAGTCTATAAAAAATTTTCAGAAGGATTCTTCACTGTGAGACGTTCAGACAAATTTAGCTGTGGCACTTCAACGGACATGGTAATTGAGCAGTCTATGATGAAAGCTATGAAGACAGATGGAGGTATTGCTCGAGGAAGAAGCACAAAACAGAGTGTCATAAGTAAATGGGTTTATAGTATGCATGCAATGAATACAGTTTGTGAAAAATTAGAAGATCTGGCTAATGTTAGGATGGATACGACCGAGCAGCATGTTGATGCAAGTGATTCACGAGTAAAAAAAGATGCTAAAGACTTACAAAAACTTTTGGAATGGTTCTCAATACATAATCCTTTTCCAGAGGTTAACCAAATTGTATCGATCGCTAGTGGTGTCGTTGGTGATGATAAAATCAACTGTTATAAAGCTCGTGAAGTTGGACTTGCTTCCATGGCAAAAATAATAGGACTGACATTTCATGATATTAAATTAAAACGTGCCGATAAAGTTGTTCCTCTCTTAGCTATGAGTAGCACGATTAAAGTTCATGAAGAAAAAATACCTGTTGACCCTGTATTATTGTTCCAGCGCATGAGTATTACTGCAGCATTTCAGGATGAAATTGAAAAATATTTCGAATATGAATTAGCTCCGTACCCTTTATCGTTGTTTGATGATATCGGGATGCGTAAAACACAGAAGTCTGCCATTTACGGTTGTTTCGAAAAAGTAATCATTGATATTAACAACGATAATGCGACGTACATTATTGATGGTGGATATTTACTGCACCGTGTTGTTTGGGATACTGAAGAAACATTCAGTGTTATTTTTGATAAGTACGTTCAGTATGTACGTCGACATTTTGGTCCCAGAGCTACTGTCGTATTTGATGGCTATAATGATTGCACGACAAATATTAAAGCAGCAGAACAGCGTCGTCGAACTTTGGCAACATCTTCATCTTCCGACATTTTATTTGATGAATTTATGACAGTTCCTACTAGTCAACAGAAATTTTTGGCAAATACTCACAACAAGTCTTGATTTATTTCAATGTTAAAAGAAAAGTTTACTGCTGAGAATATACTGGTTAAACAAGCTCATAACGACGCCGATGTACTGATTATCGAAACAGCAATAGAACAAGTTAACATGACAAATATAACGATTGTTGTGGGTGAAGATGTAGATTTACTCGTGTTACTCACTGCTCGAAGTCCAGCTGAAAAAACTATTTTCTTCTTAAAACCAGGAAAATCTCAAAATCAATCAGAGTTTTATTCATCAAAAAGTTTGTCGACTTTTGCAAAGTGTCGAAATCACATACTATTTTTACACGCCATAAGTGGCTGTGATACGACATCTGCATTTTACAGGAGGGGTAAAACAACTGTATTCAAAATGTTTGAAAAGCAAGACTTACTTGCAACGGCTGAAGTTTTTAAAAAATGTAATTCAACTCCAGAAGAAGTTATTACCAACGGAATTCACTTTCTTCTTCGTATGTACGGAGCTCCTAAAAAAACTACCTGCTTAGACAAGTTTCGATATGCATCTTTTGTCAAAAATACTCGAAATAAGAAACAAGTACAATTAGCTTGTCTTCCTCCAACCTCAGTCTCTGCTCATCAACATCTTCTTCGGGTATACTACCAAGTTCAAGTGTGGCTTGGTTATCAACTAAACCCAACAGATTGGGGTTGGAAGTTGGTCGATAATATATTAGAACCAATTCAGACTTTGCTTCCACCTGCGCCGGAAAAATTGCTCAACACTATCTTTTGTAACTGTAAAAAAGGATGCAATGCTAAATGTGGTTGCAAAAAAGTTGGGCTGTTTTGTTCTCTGGCTTGTACGAATTGTCAAGGCCAGTCTTGTTCTAATGTAGAATCACCAACAACAGAGGATTCATTTAATACTGACGAAGAAACATGTGATGCTTCACTTTTAACACAATTCACCTATAGTCAGGATGAAGAAGAAGAAGAAGAAGAAGAAGAGGAAGAAGAAGAAGTGATTGACGATTCCGAATCCGACGAATAAACTATTAATTTCTAAATCTAATCACAACAGACCCGTGGAATAGGCCTATTGGGGAAACCACGTTAAAAAAAACGCGCTAAGTACACTACCTCAGAGGTGGCGTGGAAACGTGTGCGTTTATGACGCTTGCAATTTTTTGCATCGTTATATCTCAGAAGCGGTGGCTTTTAGGGAAAAAATTATTGATACCTTTTTTATAGGAAATTCCCTGATCTACAAATTATGTCTAGGGTAATTTTGCGATAAAACTTACCGTTTTCAAGAAAATCGCGAAAAACTCATTTTTTGGACCTTATTACCCCGCTAAAATTTTTTCCTTACATGGGATCGGTTGGGACTTTTAAGACAATGTTTATAATTATAATTTAAACAATTTTAAGAATTTTCAGCTTCCCCTGAATTTGTCGTGGGTCAAATGTCTAAATTGACCGGACTATAGAAGAATATCGCACTATTCAAAGCTACCTCTCCGAACTAGAAAAAGACACTCAAGTCTATTGGTACTCTTACGGGCTACCATCAGAGAGAGGCCTCAAGATAGCCATCAGAGGCCTCCCAGTTGCAACCACTCCAGACGAGATCACCACAGAATTTGAAAACCTGGGCTTCATTGCGGATTACGTCCGCCCAATAAAAGCCCGCATGGGTCGCCCAGGCTGCATATTTATGGCGATAATGCGAAAAACGGACAACCTTATCCCAGCAATTTATGACATAAAAACAATGCTCAATATGTCGGGCGTTGTTATAGAAGCCTGGAGGGGCAGACCAGGCCCCTCCCAATGCCATAGGTGTCAAGGCTTCCGCCATTCCAGTCATGGCTGCCACCGAAAAATAGCCTGCGTGCGCTGCAGCGGCGAACACGCGGCACGCAATTGCCCCCGCCCACTCAGCGAGCCCGCCACCTGCATAAACTGTGGCGGCCCGCACCCAGCCAATCTCGCCCGGTGCCCACAGTTCCAAAAGGAAATTCAACACTGGAGAGCCGGGGTCCTTGCCCGTACCAACAACAAAAAAAGCATCCAATGTAAGCCCAACCAATGTCGAGAGGCCGTATGAAAAGGAAAACACCGTCGAAGCAGAAGCACAAGCCTCCTCCCTCATGGCCCCAGCTAACAACCCGGGCCATAAATACCGAAGGAGCAAGTCCAGAGGGCCCAGAAAGGGACGCAATCCCTCCGCCCCCGACCTAACCAAGGCAACCACCAACCCAACCGCTCCCGCGACAGCCGCCACACTACCCTCACAACAGCTAGAAGCTATCGACAGGTTCATCGGGATCTTCATGGAGGTGTTAACCGCCATGAGACAAGGCCAAGTACCTGTCCAGGTAGTGCTGGCTGGCATGCTACAACTTATTAAAAAATAATAATGGACAATGCAAGAATCATATTTTGGAACGCGGCGGGGCTCAAACTGAGAAGGCATGGTCTCAGACTACTGCTCCGCCGCCAGAACATCGACATCGCTCTCATAAATGAGACTTATCTCATACCCACCGACGCCTTTAATATACCTGGATCCAACATTACAAGACTGGATTACGCTAAAGCACGCGCCCAACGCGGCTTACTCATCGCGGTCCGAAAGTCTATCACATACCAACCAATTTCTAACCTCAACACTTCAACGTTCTAGTCGCTGGGTGTGGAAGTAGCGATTAACCGCAAAGTGTTCAGAATCTTCGCCATTTACCTTCCACCAGACAAATTACCTGCCGCCACCGATCTCCAGAACCTCTTTCCAAGTTCCACACCGACCATCGCAGCCGGCGACTGGAACGCCCACCATACAGCATGGAGATGTCACAGTCGCAACCCCAACGGTCGCGCCCTTTCTTTTTTTTTTTTTTTTTTTTTTTTTTTTTTTTTTTTAACGTCAGGAATCCTCATGGATACACACCTCCATCAAGGGGATGATGGAGGTGGTTATGTGAGACTCCTACTCACTAAACCTGACGGTTGCCGCCGCCGTCATAATGGGACACCACGGGTTCGCTTTCGCACTCATCGCGATGCCCCGACGTGATCCACGGAGAGGGCACCCCGCAACGAGGAGCACCCATCCCTTTTTCGCAGGCTTGATAGATCGTGGAGGGATCCCCTTCCCTCCACCCAAGCCTGCTGCCTCTGAAGGGGGCCGAGACCCCCTTCTAGCTGGACTCAGTCTCAGAATCGAGCCAGTTGGACAGACCGACTCGACCATTCACCGTGTCCAGCTCCGCCGCCGGTTATCTCCCCGAGAGTAGACCACCGGTCAGACCCCCTGGAAGAGCACACTCCCATAAGACCCAGTGATGCGCAGACAGCCTCACTGCAACACACTGGAGTCGAACGTGAGTCCGCTCACGTAGGGGGCCCAACGTCGAACCCGACAGGCCTTTACCGCCGGCCACGGTGATCAGTCGAGACCAGCAAGAAAAAGGCATAAGTCGGGAACCCACCACGCCCAGACCAACCATCACCAAGCGCAACCGTGGCGTCGCGCTCGGCAACGATTAATCCAGGCAACGTCTCGGACCGTCTCCCCACCAAGCACCCTCTCTAAAGTGCTTGGTGGAAAGAGGTCCAGACCCTAAACGCCGCAGGCAGCCTCTCCCTCAGCAAGAAAGCGACCGCCGCGGACCCCCCCCACGCAGCCGCGGAACCACTCCACAGTCCACTCTGCTATCAGAGAAGTACCAGGAGTAATTCTGCAGCCGACCCCGGCAAAGAGGGCCTGCGCCCTCCCACCCTCAACGCCCAGGCCAACTTTCCAACCTGATCAAACGATGGAAAGAGGCCCGAGCCCCCCCCCGCAGACAGACCACCCCGAAAGGCAGCCTGCCCGCCAGCCAGCCATGAACCGGGCACAAACCCCCATGGACAACCCCCACCGCGCCGAGTATTAGCCAACGGCTAATGCAAACCCGAAGGATCACATTAACCGTTGTTGCCCAGGGAGCACCGGCCCGTACCGCTTTCGATGCCACCGGACGAATCCGAGCAACAAGGGAAACAGACGGGCACACGAGGAGGTTCCCGGCGACGGCCCCCCAACGTTCGCGCCCTGTTGCAACACTCAAGAAGTTGCGGCTACACTATAGAGGGTCCCGATGAGCCGACAAGATACTCTACCAACCCCAACCATCATCCTTCAACCATCGATTTGGCGCTACACAAAGGCTTGCAGCCAAACCAACTACATTCGGAAGTTATTCATGAAGCCCACGGTTCGGACCATCTCCCGGTCCTTTTAACCCTCCAGGGCAAGATCTCCGCATCCCTCTACCCTCCTGCAAAAGGAAGGACAGACTGGGATCAATTCGCCTCCCTAGTGGACAATCAGATTAAACCAAATACCCCTCCCAGCAACAGAGAAGACGTCGACAGGGAGATCTCTCATATCACCAACGCACTGAATTGCGCCATGAAAGACTCCACCACCGCGCCTCAAAGCAACACCTCACCGCCAGTCCCCCGGAAGATCCTTATACTTATCGCCCGTAAGAGACGGCCGAGGAAAGTATGGCAAAGGACTCGCGACCCCCTAACCAAAACCCAACTTAACGCTCTAGCGGAAAAAAATAGAATTGAACTAGAATCGGAATCCTCTAAACTCTGGAACGACGCCATTCACAATGCAAGCGAGGACAGGATATCACTCAGTAGACTGTGCCGACGTTTGCAGAAACGCCCTGCAGCCAATCGCCCGATTCTACGACCGGACGGACAACTATGCTTTGACTCACTAGAAAAAGCCGAACTACATGCGGATTACCGGGCTAAGCAATTCACGCCTCATCCCAGCCTCCGAATTGAATCCCACAACAAAATCGAACACTCAGTACAAGAATGGCTCGGGAGCCCGCCCGATCCTGAGCAGCCTCCACCCACCTTCTCTCCAGGACATATAAGGAAGGCGATATCCAGCCTCAAGGCTAGAAAAGCCCCAGGCGAGGACCTTATATCAAACGCAATGCTCCGTCACACGCCCATCAGAACCCAAATCGCAATCACAAGGCTATTTAACACAATAATCCGCCTGGGCTATTTCCCGGCCTCTTGGAAGAAAGGGATCGTCATAGTTCTCCTAAAACCATCCAAAGACCTCAGAAACGTAGAGAGCTACAGGCCAATTACCCTGCTAAGCGCTCTCTCTAAGCTGCTTGAAAGACTACTACTTCCCACTCTCAACGAACACCTTGAACCACGTGCCGAACAATTCGGCTTTAGGCGCAGCCACTCAACCACTCTGCAGCTCGCCAGAGTGATCCATTTTGCCTCCATGGCCAACATCAAGAAAGAAGTCGCCACAGCGGCCTTCCTAGACGTCGCCAAAGCTTTTGATAAAGTTTGGCACCCTGGCCTCATCCACAAAATCAGAAGAGCAGGCGTCCCTCTCTTCCTAGCCCGGATCATCGCTGATTTCTTAAACGGCAGATCCTTCCGGGTAAGGGTCGAAGGCACCCTCTCCAGCAGCCGCCCTACCTCAGCAGGGGTTCCCCAAGGCAGCACTTGGTCCCCTGCTCTTTATAGTTGTTACACCAATGACATCCCAGTCGCCCAGGACGCTACGTTGGCTCTATTCGCAGACGACATAGCTATCCTGACCAAATCAATGTCCGTTACGCACGCCGCCCGCAAACTCCAGAGAGTCCTCGACCTTCTGCCTGACTGGCTCGTAGAGTGGAGGCTCGCTCTAAGCGTTCCCAAAACACAGATAATATCATTTAGCCGCCGCAAGCTCCCACCGCCGCTCAAGATAGAAGGGACAGAGGTCCACTGGACCAACAAAGCAAAATACCTAGGCGTCATCCTGGACCGCAGGCTATCCATGGTACCACAGGTCAGGAAAGCCATCACAGCTGCCAAAGCCGCCATTTTCCAACTCAAACCAATTCTTCATTCAAAGCTTCCGCTCAAACCCAAGATTCTTCTTTTCAAAACCTACATTCGTCCTCACCTAACCTACGCCGCCCCCGCTTGGCTGGCGCTAACAAGCAACCTACAAAGAAAGAACCTCCAAATAATCCAAACAAGAACCCTGAGAAAACTCGTCAAAGCCCCGTGGTATGTGAGAAACACAACCATAGAACGCGACCTAAAAGTAGAGAATCTTATCTCACACATGACACGCCTCACCGATGCAATGTTCAACCGGGCCGACCACTCGGACTTCCCGCATCTCAGGAACATCGCTCCGCACCACGCACGCCCTCCAGATACATCCAATCGCAGGCTACCCAGAGACCTCCTTAATCCTATGATAACCGCATAAACACACCAAGGTCGCTGGTCGTCTCAGCTGGGCCTCCCCTGGTTCGCCAGAGGTCTCACCCGGCTGGACTGACCGCCCAGGTGCAATAATCCATAACTTACAAAATAGATAGCCTCAGGACTCATATGTCCGACAACAATTCTCATCTATATTTATAGACGACGTCGCTGCCACGGCATAGAGACTACGTCTTGTTACCGTTTACCCTCTCCCACTAGGGTAGAGAGCAGAAAGCGTATCTGGTGCTGTTTAAGAGACATGTGCAAAAAAGGGATTCCGACTTTGCCAGTAAACTTCTCTCGTCATTGCACAGGTCTATGACGTAGGGGGGGTACTCCGGTTGCCCGGGGTAACCTTATCAGGTGGGTTCCGCTGTGGCGTCGCGGTGAATGCTTACGCGATTCCGTGGCGTCTCATTGCAGCGGAGAGGGCAACCGTTGGTTTTTTTTTAGTATGGTGCCTTAAAAATGGCAGTTGCCGGGTGCCGCACATACCACCCGGCCATCGCCTTCCTGGCTTGTGTGACGATGCGGAAACGCATTTTTTCCAACGGAAAAAAAAAGGTTACTATGTAGCATACTAATAGCATAGTAACAGAGTTTCGTTTTGTTTGACATTTGATCGTTTGTGGTCTGGTTAAACTGACTGACAGGCTAGCAGAGACCTCTTATAGAAGATCGGCGTTCAGAAGGCATTATAGCTACGTTTCGTTCTGCAAGCGAGGGAGTTACATTCAGAAACAATCAACATTCGATATCTTGTCCTAATCTCCTTCATTTTTTTCCATTCCTTAAGAGTGGCAAAGTCTTTTTCAATTATATGTATTTCCAAAAACTCATAGACAAAGCCACCATTTACGATTGTGATGAACTTAATAAAGTTGACTGTCTTCTCGTTTGTAATACTCTCAAAGAGTTCTATGACTTTCTAAGTCCTAGAAATATGCCCTCCAACCCCATTTCAAATTTCTATATAAAACTGTCCATTACCAAGCCCCGCAGACTTTCTATTTGATGAACCTTATATATTCCAAATTCTTGCACTAAAGTCTAAACTATCGTTATATAAATATATTTCATATTATATTAGTATAATATACTATTGTGAGCTTATATATGTAAATAAAAAACATTTTGTAATATAGCATATATAATCAATATGGACGTCAATAGAACGAAATGGTTTTTGAAGATTTAGATAGAACATTTCACCATACCATATAGATCTTAGATTAATATAGATCGCATTAAGGTTAATAGAGTTTCTCTTCCCACTTTACCAAACTTGTTAATGTTACCAATTTGTAATAAAGATTATGGAAGTGCGGCGCCTCATAATATTTTTTGCCACATTAGCTAAGGTTTATTTTTAAACATTCTATGTATTTAGTTTGATCCATGAATATGCATATGAAGACTTTATTTTATAAACATTATTTTAATTTTGTTGTAAAATATTATCTTAAGATACTAAATGAATATCTTATTTCATCGTAACATAATAAAAATAACTAGTTATATTATTACAATTTCTTGTAATCTCTGAAGTAAAATCTTCGATTTCTAAACTAAATATTAGAATAAAAATATTTGACCCCCTTTAAACTAAATTGAATTACAGCGGTCTTAGACAATCCTAAGCTAACTTAGTTTGCTACAGAGTTAGGAATCCAAAGCTGTCGAAATATTCATACAATTTACATTTTGTCGAGGAATATTTTTTAAACAAAGAATAATTTGTATCAGTTTATCACGCAAGTACTATTATGCAAATGTATTACAATTTGTTATTATCTTTACTGACATATTGTTCACATTAATATTGGGGATATGGAGCTGCGCGCTCGCTGAATCTTAATTTTCCGGAAACTAGTCAGCACTTATTGACTGCTATAAAATGTAAATACAAAATAGCAGACTTCCACCAGGATTTGCTAAAAACATGAATATGACCTTCCAAAATAATGAAGAAAAATACACTTAGAACCTACGTTACTTTCGATAAACCTATTCTACAGACTCGTGCTGAGAAGCGAAAGTTATTTCTACATAACATTTTACTAATAGACCTATCGTCAAGACATGTTAATGTAAAATAATATACATATTTTTTGCATAAAGTTATTAAAAATACTCTTCAAAAATAGGATTAATTTCTACTGCTTGAAAAAAAATTTCAATTATCTTACAAGCAGTCTAATGCAAAATATTACACACACACTAATTCACTGTTAAAATTGAGACCGTCAATAACAAGAATATTATATATATAACAAAAAATTATAGTATACAAATGCAATATAATAAAAAACAAAAAATGTATTTGTATAAAACTGTTGGTCCAAAACCATAAGCATTGATAATTAAAATTGTGGACGACCACTACCACTATTAAATCACCACATCACTAAAGAAATATAGTGTAAATAAAAATCTTGAATCTATGGTTATTACATAAATGTAAATAACTAACAGTTATTGGCAATAGGCCTAACATGGACTTAAATAAACCTAGGCAGTTTGGCAAGTAATACACACGATTTACATAACGATGTAAAGTCGATTATGTTAACTTCTGTTTAATTAAAGCTAAAGCTTAGCCGTTCTAATAATCTACTATAAAATAACGTTAAAATTAATTATCCACTACAAAATTATAACCAAAAACAACATAACAGACCTTTGACATGTTCGTGTAGTTAATTCTACGGTAATGTAACCGACAAGGATTCAACTTTAAAGAACATTGAAGGGTTGATTTTGAAAACAGTCTCGAGGTCTCGTCTCACAAACCTCTGTAGTTGAGACCCACTAATTAAGTGCCACTTATGCTAGTGTAAGTCTGAGGGTTTTTCACATTAAAGTAAGTAATTACCTTATCACTAGTTCTAGGGCTCTCGTTAGGTTAATGACTAGTCTTTTTACAACAATAATATACTATATATTTCCTGTTTACTTATAAAGTAAAATTACACTTTTGTTATCTTTTTTATAAAAATGTTATTTTTGTGATTATTTTTAAAGCAATTTATAAAAAAATATTAACAAAAAAGTCTTTTAATTTTAATCATAAAAGAAATTAATATTATAATTATTTTTTTCCGTAAGAGACCAAATGACGTTCCGTCTCATGGTACCATTTTTTTTGCAATGAAATGCATTGCCATGCAATTCAGGTAATTATAAACAAAAGCTTTATATTTTTCGTTTTTAAATTACTTTTTTAAATTTAATAGATTAAATTAGGCAAGTCACATCAATAAAGTTATTTTAGTTTACCCCGTTAAGTTAATAAAAACCATTTAATTATTTAGCATGTTAACCTTTAATACAATAATTTCAGTTAACTGTTAGTACAAACCATAGCTTATATAATAGGAACATTGATTGGTCCTTAACAGTTAATTTAATTACAAATGTTTATTAAAAATTAAATTAAAAATTTAAAAACCCCCGATACAAAAAGACCTCTAAAAAGAATAAAAATAATATTAGTATGTACTTATTGAATTCGTTGCGTCGGGGGACCGTTGTACGTACGTTGATAGTGTATATATTACGAAGTTAATCAGTGAGGACTATACGATTCGATATTGTAATTTCTTTATTTGCCTTGTTAACTTACCTGCATTTTAATTTCTTCCTTTATTAAGCGGTCCCCCGACGCAACGAATTCAATAAGTACATACTAATATTATTTTTATTCTTTTTAGAGGTCTTTTTGTATCGGGGGTTTTTAAATTTTTAATTTAATTTTTTTTTCTGCTTTTTAAAGTTATGTAACTTGTTTCAGAATTGTACTAAATGAACCTACAGATACACAAAATTTTCAATTGTTTAAGTAGTAAAGATTCGTTTGTTTGTTTGAATTGAATAGGCTCCGAAAGCTACAGGACCGATTTTTAAAAAAATCTTTTATTATTAGAATCCTATATTATGATGTACAAAGGTTACATTTAATACGAGAAATATATATTATATATAATAAAATCCACGTGAAAGTTTCGACAATGTAATAAATTATAAATGTTTTAAGTAACATGATTCAAGACTTTTTCATATGGGTAGGTAGATAGGTAGGTTTTATATATACGAATATTAATAAATATAAACATTTAGAGTAAAATGATTTACAATCACTTATGACACTATGATGAAGGGATTTATATTATCACTAGCTGTTGCCCGTGATTCTTTATGACTACGATCATAAGCCATATAAATATATTTTTACAGTCTACGTGGACGCAGTCATGGGCAACAGCTATCCCTAATAAAGTCCTTTACCTGAGTAAGTAAGTGTAAAAACCTTTTGGCCTTCATAACAAGGCTTTTTTCCTATATAGCGGGCGAAACAGCTGGGAACAGCTAATTATTGCATAAGAACCTCTCCCCCGCACGAATAAAACGTCAATATTTTGAAGACGACTATTTTTATTTTAATAAAAAATGGAACAACACATCTTGACGAGCATACCTTTCGATTAAAAAAAACCGCATTTAAATCCGTCTACGCGTTTGGCCGCAAATAGCTAATTATGGCATAAGAACCTCTCCCCCGCACGAGTAAAACGTCAATATCTTAAAGACGACTATTTTTATTTCAATCAAACATGGATAAGAAACATTTCGACTAGCATAGCTTTCGATTAAAAAAAACCGCATTTAAATCCGTCTACGCGTTTGGCGGCAAACAGCTAATTATGGCATAAGAACCTCTCCCCCGCACGAGAAAAACGTCAATATCTTGAAGACGACTATTTTTATTTTAATCAAACAAAAATAAAAAATATCTCGACGAGCATATCTTTCGATTAAACAAAACTGCATTCAAATCCGTTCACGCGTTCAGCCGCCAACAGCTAATTATTGCATAATAACCTCTCCCCCGCACGAATAAATCTTCAATATCTTGAAAACGACTATTAATGTTTCAATCAAACATGGATAAGAACCATCTCGACGAGTATAGCTTTCGATTAAAAAAAACCGCATTCAAATCCGTCCACGCGTTTCGCCGGAAATTTGCCACAGACAGATACACAGATACACATATACACAGATACACAGATACACAGATCGACAGGTCAAACTTATAACACCCCTCTTTTTAGTCGGGGGTTAAAAAAGGTTTTGTGTTATAAATTAATATATTAAATTTATTAATTATTTTTTCAATTAATATTTACATCCTATAATTGATGTAAATATTAATTGAACAAATTCTTAATCTTGTTTTAACCCATAAACATACTAAATTGCCATAAATGTAGTAAAACTGCTGTTAATAAACGTTTCGTGGTGTGATTTTATTTCTAACAGGAACCGCTTGCCGTGCGAGTGCTTCCTGGGATGGGTCCGGACCATACCGGAACAGAATTTCGGGTGACAACACTTTTATTGTTAAATATTACTTTAGAAATTCAGCTTCTTTTTAAATATATTTTGTTCATTTTGAAACCAGAAAATGGAAATAAATTGTGATAAAAAATTAAAAGAAGTCATAATAATATATGTATATATATTATTATGACTACTTATTATTATGATATATATAAAATATATGTAAAATTAATTATATGTTTTATAAATTACTATATATATATCCAGTCTGCTTCGTCGGGCTTAGTTTAAAGATGTATTAACTGAAAAGAGAATAAAAAATATGTAAAATATAAGAATTAACTTATTTAGAATTAACCACCGCGATAATAATTATGATTCAACTTGAATTTTATTTCCTTCTAGTCTTTTCTCTAGCCTGTACATGGATAGTGTCATGACGTTATAACTGACCTTAAATAGTTTGATGTATAAAACAATATCAGTAGTAAGAAACTGTCACTGACAGTATAAAAAGTTCTCCAATCATCACCAAACTTTACAGGATTACACGCTGGGTCAATCAAAAGATCCTCTGAAAATTTGGTTAAAATCAGTCAAACCGTTTCGGAGTTTATCCGGAACATACAAACATACTTTCTCTTTTATAGGTATAGATATATTGTATAAATGTTACACTTCAATAATGTATTTTAACAAAAAAAAAAGACATAGGTAGGTACTCGCATTTGTAACTAGATTGACGACTTATATTTTTACGAGTTAGACTGAATACCCGATACAGTATAACTAATACATTGCTACCTACTTAAATTAGTTATTATTATTTCAATTCGTCTCTCCATATTAATTATTATAACTCGCACCAATCAATAATGGCGTCGAGATTTCTTGATCGCTTGCGGCATTACCTACGAATGTGAGTCTGAAAAGATTGTTGTATCTGTTGACCCAGCTACAATTCTAAAGCGATATTTGAAGCGTTTTCACTGCTATAGATGTGTTCATCGAAATGGATGCTGTAGGGTTTTATTCTCAGCGCATGTCAGCGTCATTGTAGTGCTTCCTGATTGGCCGATGTTTGGTGTCTTCGAAAAAAATTTTATTCAGTATATCCCATAAGTGTGACTATTTATTACACATTTTGTACGTTCAATTTAAATTCTACTTTTTAGGTACTTTTATACTCACTTTTTTAATGTGTATACATTTTTCAAGACTTTTTAAACTTCCTTATCTTTTGAAGACATCGTTTAAACAGCGAAGACACTAATAGCCCCAACATTATATCTGTATTTATCTTACAAAGAGAACGAGTAACAAAATCGAGCGGATCACCTTTACTACCTGATACCTTTAGTAATCTACATAATCACCAAATTTATTTTTCCTGGTTTGTTGGCAACTACCTCTTGCTTCTTTGATATTAAAAAGTTTCTTTAAAAATATTCATAGTAAGTTTCATCTAGTTACTATGTGTATGAATAAAATATATTACATGAATGCGGAATGTAATATTCATGGAATTTAATCTTGTTTTAGTGAAACTATTACGTTCTCGTACATACTCATATCCTCTTTTCGTTTGAAATTATAGCCCTCCCTATAATGAATATTAAATTAAGCTAGTTCAGTTTAATGAATTAATTATAATGTTTATATTATAACAATAGTAAATAATTTCAAGAAACATTATTATTATTTTTAAACTATAAATTAACATTTTTTTTTTATCGTCTTGCTTTATACTATATTTTTTTAATATAAGGTGAGTATAAGTAGGTAATGAAAATAGTTTTAAAATCAAAAATTGTGGGTCAATCACTTGAATTACTTCTTTATTTAAAAGTACATTACACCTTTTTTTACTTATGATATTAAAAATAAAAGAAAGTTTATCTTTTTTTTTAATATAACAAGTTATTAACATAGAAGCAATGCATATTTGGAAAGTGATAAATTAAATATCATAAAAGTATCACCAGAATACAATACTATCAGATTATGTTTTACTTTAGAAAATAAAAATAGAATAATGAAGGAATGGTATCTATGCAATTAAGAACAATTGTCTCAAACTCTTAATTTCAATTATTATCACTGGGTAGTTCTAACTATTGTATGTTTTAATCACCAAAGAAAAGAACGTTGAACAGAGCCAAATCTGGCAAGTATACTTTTTTTTAAGAGAGAAAAATGTATTTGTTTAAGGAAGATTCATTTCGATCACATAAAATCACGTATATACTGAAAGCTATATATTTATCTTTATCCATCAGACTAAGCGACAACAACAACAACATTCCTTTAACAACAGCGACATCTAGACGTGAATATAGCTGCTGGACCCCAAGAGTTGATAACGCTAATACAGACAAATCTTTGTCACATTTATAATATGAAAGAATATGCAACAAGTACTAAAGAAAATGCAAAGAAACTGGCGTAAAAAACACATAAAAAGAAGAATTATTTGTATGACAATAAATATTTCTTCTATTAGTATACTTTCGAAAAGAATACTTTGATTACAATTTCTAGTAAATACAAATACATACTGTGAAATGGAATGAGAATTATACAAATTTAAGCCATAATAAGGACTAATAGTACTACTACAGAACTATAACAAACAATAACGAACATTTTTTTTAATATAATTTTTAGTATTATTATATTATAATCTGAATTTTGCCATAAACCTGTGTAAGATTTTTTTTCTAATTAAAATGTATCAGTTCACTTTATTGTAATATTTACAATTCACCCAAATATAAAATGTCTGAACTTCCAAAAAAACATCTCAACGTTTCTTTTATGTTTATAATTATGTTAATAAGAGTTTACTGCTCACCAACGGAATTCATGTAAAGCAGCTACCCCGAGTAACTTCATTAAAATACCACAAAATAAGTAAGAAGTTGTAAAGAAAATTACAGAACAAATTTCGTTAGGATTCCACGAATGTGACTGTCGTATTAAATAATACACAATCTTATTTTAAGAACCATTTTCCTATATTCCATATACCATTTTCTTTGTTTAGTCAACATTAGGAATTCCATCCAGACTCTACACGACCTCTACATCAAAGCTTTTTTTTTTTAATTTTACACTAAACATTGAATATTCATATTCTCGAAAACCTAATTTCACGTTAGCCCTAGTAAGCCCTAGTAATAAATATTATATGTGAATAGCATAATGCAATTTGTAAAATAGATAATAAAATATAATAATACCTGTATCTAAATGAAGCTTTAAACTATATGACTTATTTCTGGGTGTGTTTTGTTACCTGTTAACTCGAGAAACTAAAGATACATCTATTTAATGTTTTCTAAAATCTTAAACTTAAGCTTTGCCCGTTACACACGATAATATCATTAAGTAGCGAAACAGTAAGATTAATTATATAATAAAGCAGCGTTGGAATGGATAATTGATACTCTTAAAACATTTTTTTTTATAATACCTTATATTAGAGCAAAAGAAACCTGCGGGTTACCTGATGCAAAGTAATCACCTCCGACCACGGTCTTTTGCAGTGTCCAAGGAATCATAAAAGCACTGCAGACCTTTGAGGCATCCATAAAATTCCATTCCTAGTTGAATAGAAATCGACAGGAATCAGATTAAAGAGATTTTCTATACAATTTCCATGATTCATGCGATAGAATACGTATAAACATGCGATATCTCTTCGCAACACCAAAGGCTTAAGCGTTTCACAAAGCAACTTCCTGACAACTCAAATGGCTCGTCATTTACGCATTTATCGTAAGGCTGTATGATACTTGTCAGTCTGGTTGTAAGGAATATGGACCTTATTACACTTTTACATGTGGCAAATAAACATCATTATACATTTAATAAAATAGTATTTTTTTACCTACATATAGATAGAGATATATTTTTAGGTATAGGTGTTTTTTACATTATATTTTCTTTTTATATTTTTTTATTATGTTTCACATCTTATAGAAAAAAACAATTTATTTGTAATTCCTTCTTATTCTTTTTAAATTTTTAGTTCTGAACTAAGTTAACTTAGAGCTTACTATTGACTTCTCAAAACAAATAATTATAATAATGTATATATAAATCATACTTCATTTAATTGTATAAAATTTGTTTTAATGTTTGTTGTAATTGTCAGAAAACATGTTTTTTTTTAATTTGGCAGTTAAATAGTCATCAAAAGCTATAACAGAAAAAATATTTATTTACATAAAATATAACATAATTTATTAACACATACAAACAGATCTACAAGAAAATTGATTTTCTGAAAAAGATACAGTGTCTTTTAGTTCTAATTAAAAAAAAAAGTTAATACCCAAATGATGGAAAATATGTCGTACAAAGGCATACGTACAAAGGGCCAAAATAAACAAAGAGGTAGGATGGCGTTATAAAGACTATATTTTTACTACCCGTCAGTAGATTAGTTGAGTGAATAAAGTTCGATTTCCAATATCAAGTAATACACGTCTTTTAAATACAGGTACTATTCTCGTGCCAGGTTTCGTAGAAAATCATATTATAGTAACATTCGCCTGCGGCACATGATAATACAAGCTTTATACTTTTGTATTGTGATTTTTTTCGTGTGATTATTTTTCTGACTTTATTCTATCTATACTCGTATATTGTATAAAGTAAAGGAAAGGCATCGCCAACATTCGGTATACTTTTACGAATATCACCCTATCTGAATATTAATTACTATTTGTCTATGTTACCATGTGTTTTTTTTTATTCAGATATTATGAATATATTTATTTGTACTTAATCAATAATAACACATAAAAAAATTATTGTGAAGTCCAACTTATAAATTGACTAGTTTTTCTTCGTAGTAGTAATAATCAAAGGTACTATAATTATGAAATACTTGTAATTTTAGTTATTAAAATTTTAAGATGCTGGTTCTTACAAACCTTTAAATAAATGACCAGGTGATCGATTACCTGGTCTTTGAGATTTGAACTTTTATCATGTACTTGTATAATCTTATTTTTAATTCTTTTTATGTAACAATGTAATAACATACTACTTTTTAGGGTTTCGTATCTCGAAAGCAAAAGGCCCTTAAAGGATCTTTTTGTTGTCCTTCCGTCCATCCGTCTGACAAGACCCTTTTTCTCGGTAATGCCTGGAGGAATTTAACTGAGGTTTATATAAAATATGTGATTTATACAAATCAAACTTCTAAACACATGCAAAAAAGGAAGAACCGTTTATGCCGCAAATTTCAGCAAATTTTCTTAACTCGCAAGGAACTTAAAACTTACAAGCAACTTACTTACTCGTGAACTCAGAATCTTGAATATTGCTAAAAAATTGTAAAGTTTGATTTACACCATATATTAAAAATATATTAGAATATTTTAAAATTACTACTACCCCTTTTCTTATGAAAGCGTAAAGTCAAGTAGTCAAAATTCTATGTCAACGCAGGCAAAAAAAACAGCATATTTTTAATCTAGTAACTACTCGCAAGGCACTAAAAACCTAAAGGAATATAAAGGAAAAATCCGAAAACGTAAAGTTTTTAGTTACATCACATTTTCTCATGAACTCGTAGAGATATTAAGTTGAAACTCATACTTCACTAAGTCAACACAAAAACGCAAACTATTTATACCACAAATTTAAAACGCAACTATTTATACCTCAAATTTAAAACTCGCAACAAAAACAAAACCTACAATACTAAGTGACTAAAACAAATAACTTTGACTTTGTAAATTTTGACATTGACTTTGACCTGACTTTTGCACGGCCGCTGCAAGGTTAGTGTAGGTAATTCAGTTATATTATGAAATAAATGATAATATGTTAAATTATAATGTTAAGTCATATTAAATAATAAATTACTGATAAGATAAAGAGACTTTTGTCTTTAATTTATGCTTCTCCAATTTTACCAAAACTATGACTCGATTGTCGTGTTGGGTGAACTTTTACTTATGTACCTACAAGTTTCTTCAGATCCCTCGGTGCGCGAGCCCGACTCGCGCATGGCCGTAAGTGATTATTAGAGACTTTTCTTTTTCATCTTCTGAATCTGACCTAATTTTTTTTTCTTTTTTTTTTAATGACGGACAGGTAAAATAAGAGGATTAAAATCATATCTATTTTAATCGCAATTTTTAAATTAGGTTTTTGTTTTTTCACACACTAACCTATTGTCTTTAATCAGGCTAAATATTTTCCTTCGTTAATTGTTACTTCAATATATTTTTACCTTCTTTAAGCTATAATTTTATAAATGGTTTCCTATCAATTTATAAAGCTTGTTTCTTAAATAATATTTCGGCGATTCTTACTTTCTTTGAAAATTTTACAATATATTTTTTAAAATATCTGTGAAACATATTTATAACTTTTAGAATCATGAAATCACTAAAATAAAATTAATAGCAAACTAAAATGAGTGCTCCGGATATTCCGGATAGTATGTCACGTCATTCTTTTTAATGACACTTCGGATTTAAAGTAATGAGATAACGTTATGTAGCGTGTTGTATTTCACATTTTAAGTAATGTAAAAACATTTTTTCAATGTTTGTTTTAAAAATGCATTTCGTAATATACGTTAAAACTTCTCTCATGTAATCTAAATGAATCCTGCCTTAATCACAATCATGAAAGCGCAATGAAAAAAAAATTGTTAATCCAATATAAATCTGTCAACATAATTTTGAAAGCTTTTTTATAAAACCTTTATCTGATATTTGAAGAAGAGCGTCGTAATAAAATATTATAAGGTCCTTAGTAGTTAATTTATTTCAGATAGTCATATATTAAATTTATTTTTGAAGTAGACAGATTACATTCAAAATAAATTAAGTATTATCAGCGAGCAAGATTATATTACATGTATTGATCATCAGTAGAGTCAGCCGTTAATATAATTAAATTAAGTTAATCAAAACTATGTTCATTTTTGTGTCATTAAGTAAATTTTAAATACTAATATGTAATTATGTCCCAAATGTAAAAAAGTTGTCCTCTATAATTATAAATAGGGGATTATGTTATTTTCTACAAAAATCGCGTATCGCACTATTACATCCTGTGTCAAATCCGGTAAAGGTGCCTCCAAACAAACAACCTACTTCAATTACACCATACGTACTTCAATATACTAATATCTACTTCAACATGCTATATCTATTTTTATTTTATGATAGAGACAATATGTATAGTTGTTTGTATAGTATGTGTGTTACATACGATTTCAAATAAAAATATTAACAAAAAGTAAGTCAATAGTAAGCTTTTCTGTATTAACACCTTAAAAAGTCTTATACTAATATTTATTTGCTAAGTATACAATCCCTACTTGGCATAACATAAATGCATACTTAACCTGTAATGACATATTGACATATCCTACGTCATATTATTAAACTAATAAATTTATATGAATTCAGTTTCTTCCTTATAGACATGAACGAACTCTAACAGAAATCAATAGAAATCTCTCCTCAAGTTAAAATAAAACACCATCAGGTCTGGTTGCTGCAGTTTTTTTTTTTTAAGTTTACTTAAAAGTTCATTGAACAAAAAAATCTTTTGTGACAACATCAGTAAAATAGTGTTATATATATTATTATTTTATGTTAAATGTATTACTATTTTATGTTATATGTATTATTATTTACTTTTAATGTCATCAGATATCTTGAAAGGTACAAAACTTAATTTCTAATCATATAATCTAATACAAATTATTATTTCTAAAATAAACAAAATATCAACTTAAATTTGTGTTGATTCAATTTAATTAAATTTGTTATCAAGATCTTCAATATGATCTTTGACACTGAAATCTTTGTAGTTTACCTCAACGCAATGTGGAATATCTTCAGAAAATTTTAATTATAAGTGTATAAATATCTTGGGTGAATAACATAATATCCTTCAGAAATAAACTAATGATTACAATGAGTTAGCAGTTTAATGGCCATAACTTTATTTTGTAGGTTCTCTTTTATTTTATTTTTTTTTTAGTTCATATGTATATTGTTACATAATTTGTAGTTTTTTTCTTATAAAGAGCTTTTACAATTCTGCACTGATAATATTTTTTAAAGAAAAACGTTATTTTATTGCAATAAATTAATGATATAAATTACAATATTGCAATAAATTAATGATACAAATACAATTATCCAAATGTAAGGTGTCTGTAAGAAAAACACAATCAAGTTCAAATGGGTCAACAGATTATAATGAATGTGTTGTTACATTTTGTAGTTACGTGGATATAGCTTTAAAACAATGATAATAATTTGTTTTTAATTCCTAAGCAAATGAACTCACACGCAATCGTTATAATCTTAATATTATGTTTACATTTCATACGGTTAGTGAAGGTGTTGCCAAAATATTAATATTGCCTCTCTCTCAGCTACCTTTCCAGTTCTTCTAATGCGGTAATCCATCTCCAACTAACCGTATTTGTCGTGGAAGAATAATAACCAATAAATTAATAATAAATGATTGTTATAAATACATGAAATTAAATGAAAATAATAAACTTTTATAAAATTATTTTCGGTCCAGTTATTTAAACCGAATGAAAGAGCAACGGCAAAATAGTATAGCAACGGCTGAATGATATATTTTTCCATAATTGTCTGTGAAATCAATTGTTAATGTGCTATTTGATGGCTTATCAATTATACATTATTGAAGATACCTGATTTTTACTTACCAATCACAACATATAATATTATAGTCTCGTGAAAGTTTAATAACTGTCATAGTTTTCTAAACCTGAAAACTAATTTTTGTTAGTTCTTAGTTTTTAATTTGTAAAGTGAAACTACGTTTGACTAAAATATGTTTCATTAAATGATTATAACATTCTTTCAACGAAAAATTTTTTTTTAAAAGTTATCTGTATAACATTTAGTACTAGTAGTGAATACTACACCCAAGGGTGTCAAAATGTCCGAAGTCAGCAACGTTGTTCAGGATTTCCAGTCACGTATAGTTTCTATGCGCCCGTCGCACTTACAGCGATGCTTGATCCCTCTTATTCGGACAACGTGTTAAAGTTATACATTTTTTTGTTTTTGTGAATATAAAATTGTGAGATTGTATAAAGTACTTTACATAATTATCGGTTACTAGTTATATCAATTTTTATTATAAACTTGTTTAGGTCGAGACGTCTGTCTGGTAAATAAATGTAAACCATGCAAATGATAGATGGTAGTTATCATTTACTATCTTTTAAGTTTTGGTCAATGTTGTTAAAGAGCTTTTTAAAATATGTAGGTAGACTAAGACGATATACTAATTTCAATCAGGTACATTTTATGTTGACTCAAACTGGAATCTTTCCAAGAAGAAAGCCCTGGCACAAAACCCAACTGAAGGAAAATAATATTTACAGGTGATAGTAAGAAATAATTGAGGACAGCTTCACTACACTAACAATTATATAGGATTTGACCATAAAAAATAATATATGAATCCATTACATACTTCATTATTATCAGTTATTATTTTGCTATTTACCAGTAAAAGCCCATCTGTCGTGAAAAACATACCAATACAAATTTTTATTTGCACGAAATTCATGCATTTTTATAAGTTATTATTCTGAACCGAGAATAAATGTTTAATCAAACAATCTAAGCAGTTACTGTGCTTTTTCGTCTTGCGAATATGGGATCAAACAAAAATAAAAATACGTAGTAGATTAGTACAATCTCTTTTTTATAATATTTTTATGTATATATATGAAGTTTCTACTTTTTCAAAATTATTTATCTAGATTTATTTTGAAAATAAAGAGCTTATTTATTATAAATAGTATTTTATACTAACCATACGCTCGATGAGAGTTTTTTCAAAAGTCATTAGCACGTATCCAAAATAGGCGAAAAATATAAATATATAATAATTATAATAAGGTTCTATCAAGAGACAAAGGGAGGCAAGAATCAATATTATTCTCTGATTATTGTTGAAGCTAACGAAAATATTTTCCATCAATCCCACGAATTCATCATCTTATTTGATAGGAGCTCATCAAAAGGGTAAATGAAATACACTTTCTATTGAACATTCTATTGAGGTCGAGATATAACATGGGTATTCTATTTTTCTTTGATTATTATCTCAAATATTTCTCAATGTAATTATATCAATCTTTAATATAAATGTAAATATAGTAAAATTTTGGATAGAAATGAAAATATATAGAAAAACTAGTACAATATCTACATTTCCCTAGTACAAATATACACCTTAAAGATAACAATTCTCTTTGCGTGACAAAAACACAGACTACAATCCCAATTTAAATACTGATTGACAGTCCATGTTTTTGGCTTTTCTCAATATGCAAAGGCTTTGTAAGTTATTAGCCTCTTATTCCGTGTTTTAATACATCAATGATGAAAGAAGCTTTACGATCCTCATAATTACCCTTAACTTTCTTCTATTCATATAATAGAAATATAAATAACGTATTCATTTTAGATTCAGAGTGTTAATCCATCTCTCTGAAGAGTGATCTCAAGATCAGTTGGCATCATCTGTTACTGTTAAAAATATAATAACAATAAATACTAAATTATATCTTACCTTGAAGAGAGGGAACTACTTAATTATTAATCTAATGATTTTCTACATCGAATTTAATATGTAGTCAATTTTGTTGGGCAATTTAGTTTATAATACAATATTAGATTGTATATTCAATTTCATTCAACTTCGAACTACCTTGTTCAAAATTTTGAAGTTTTTATTCTTGATTAAACAAAAAAAATCTTGTCCTAACTAACACATCTATTTAAACTTAACTCAAATTAATAGAGGTTCAAAAACAATTATTGATCGTAAGTAAATTTTGTAAGGTAGTTAACTAATGATAAAGGTTTTGATGACTCAAGTGCTTAAACAGTATGTAAGATATCCGTTCGAAGTAGATGTTAGGTTTGGTTTTTCTCCAGAACATGATTTTTTGTAGTGAGAGTGAGGAAAGTTTATATATTTTATCCATTGTATAAATACAATGGATAATATTTAAACCTGGTTAACGTTCTACAAAAAGCACAAGCATATGTGTTCAATACATATTTATATATAAAACTATGCCGCTACTGAGTGATTGATTGAACGACAGACAACGCACAACAGAAACTACTAAACGCAAGCTGAAATGTAGTATGTGTATTTATTTGTGCTTCTTGAGTAAAACAGGTTTGTGAGAAGTTCTCTCACTGGGGAGAAATAAATGGAATATCCTGATTTTTTTTATTCCTTTCCTTTTTTTGATTTCAATAAAGCAAGCAAGCAATTTCCATTTTTTTTAAAGGTATAAGGTGGGTTTGACTTTCAGTTGTGGTCTTAAGTTAATTTCCTCTCTAATCTCTTTGACATACATAATAATACATGCATAACATAACGAACATTACGCCTTTATTTATGTTAGATGCGAAAATTTAAAGTTTGCTAAATAATAAATAACGCTAAATTACACATGGGATAGCGCGAGCAGAAAGTTAGTAGTTGAATAATATGATAGGAAGGAATTTCGATTATAGTTGGAAGACTTCGATTATAGAAGGAGATTATAACTGGAATTATTATTAACTAAAAAAGGCGAAAACGTTAAACCTAGTGTAAAAATGCACTGGATTGGAATGTGAAGGTCTTTGAACAAGATCGATCAAAATTATCGTACGTATTAAGCAAAATAATTAATTTTAAATTTTAACAAACAAGTAACAAATGAGTACATTACAAATTTATAAATGAGGTAGGTCGGGCAGATACTTTTGAATTTTATACCAATAATATCTATTATTTTTAATTATTGATAGCTTTTATTTTAATTAAATTATGCACTAACCGACGCACAATATTTTTGGTTAACACGTGGCCGGCTATACAAACACTAAAAATTAACTTACAATTTAGTCTCAGCATCGCGTGATGGTTATGATGTTAAATTGTATATGAATTTTTTGTACTTTTACATTACGCCATCTGTTGAACACTAACTCAAACCAGTAAACAAATACAACGCCATCTGTAAGACTTGTTTGGATCTCACAGATTATTGTAAACAAATAATTAGCAATAAAATAATATTGCGACTTAAAATTGAGATGTAAGTTATCCTATCTTTCAAATTTGACCAAACTGCACACGGTATGCAAATTTGATTAAAATCGCTTAAGTAGTTTAGGAGTCCATTGCGGACAAACATCGTCACACTCGAATTATATATAATAGATATCAAGCACGCAAGACAGACGTTATCAGCTCTGAAAAAAAAATGAACTGATCTGAGCTGAACTGGAATTTGAACGCAGTGCTACCGGGTTAATCCGATAGTGAAGTTAAACTGTCTAGGGACCCACTCAAACAGAGACATCAACAAAATCGATTGAGTCGTTCAGCAGGAGTTAAGTGACAAAGACAAGTATCTCATAAAAGTTGCTCTGAACAGTGAGCAGAAAATATGTAAAGTATTATTTTACAAAAGTATCAAATATTTTATTCTATTTGAATTTATAATTATCATTGTCATTAAAACTTAGGACTGATATTTTTAAAACAACAGAGCAGTTGACAGGAAGTATGGATGAAGCTTTAGAATACAATGTTTAATTACATTTGTTTATGTTGTGGAAATGTCATAATTTTTATTTCTGGTTATAAATTACTGGCTTAAACTTTAGTAATAATATCATATTATTTTAAATATTTTGAAGGGTCAAAACAGTTTAAATTTAAATAAAAGTAACAATTATGTGGCGGTTACACAAGATCGTATTTAAAAATCTACCTACTTACTCGTAAATCTTTTCTTATTTAGGTTCTTGGAGTCAGATCTAAGTCGTATTGACAGCAACATTAAATGGTAATCAAAAACAAAGTTTGACAGTGAGGATATTGTGGTCGCTTTTCTATATTTAGTTCATCTCCTACATTTCAATAATTTATCCATTATTATTTAAATTTTAATGGATGAACTAATCAAGTACAGAACATTTGAAAATGGAATAATTTGAATGAAATAATCGATTATGTAACACAGGGCACCAACTTAGATTTGAACGCAGATTAATACCAAGGTATTATTTATAAAATATTGATTATTGTTAGTATTAATTGCTTAAAAAATATAATTATTGGGAGTGGTTAGTGATGACTAAAAGTATTTATATTAATAAAAATATTTGCATGATTCATTATCCTTTTTTTTATTTTTTTCACGAAGAGGGTACCATGAATGAAAAGCTTCCCTTTTGCGCTGGCTGCAGGCCCTTCACCCAACCCCGATAAAAAAAATATTTTTAATGGTTATATCATATTGTTGATTTTCGTTTTTTTTTATCTATTTGGTTTGAATTTTTATAACCAAAGCAATGATGATAGCTTAAAACATCACTCTTAATAATATTATGCTGATGTAAAAAAAATATTTAACCCCTTTCATACAGAATTAGCACAAAAGTACTTCCTCATTTTAAAACAACTGCCTTATAAACATATGTATAGTCTACATTACGTTTGAAATCAGATATCGACTGTAGATTATTTATATAACGTAGTTACTTACTATGATAACTATAATATAAATACATGTGTAAATGTGTTTGTTACATTGTGGAAAGATGAAAAAAACCAAAGGCAGGGAAGGTGTTTACACTTTTATTCACAATACTTACAAAACATAGCTAATGTACCGTCTTTGAATTTATATGAATAAAACACAATACACTATTTACTATTGTGCCGTATATACGAGTATAGTCGTATATACGGCACAATAGTAAATAAACCAGATTAACAACCATTCTAACTCATTGTCAAGCGAGTGAGGTCGCAATTAGAAAACTCTAATTTTAATTAATTTTCACACAGTATAAAATAGAGTTTCACTTCCGAATCGATCCTACCGTGTGATTTAAGTAAATAAAAAGCACGTAAAACAAAATACTGCTGCACTCGATGAAGATCATTAAAAACCTTTTTTGACCTCGATGCTTTTTTGCTTTTTTGATCTCGATCATCAAGAACCCAAAAATACATATAGCCTATAAAACTTATAAATATTTTCACAGAAAACTCTCACTCTCTCAAAAAAAGATGCTTCTACCAGACACTCCAAATTTTAGGGATATATTGTATCTCGATCTTTGGTAAGGAATAAATTATAAAAAATAAACAAATCTATCTTATCCTAATACAACCTAAAATCATATAGATCAAATATTCAAGTGAGTACTTATACGAATAAATACCGTGTGTAAAAGTGAATAGATATTTTTTCACGATATAATAAATAGGTCATAAACAAACCACAAATATATTTTTCTGGAGAAACTCCGGTGTTGACCAAAGCCCGTACCGGATCTGACGCCATTGGACATAACGGGTACTGCTTGTGGTGGCAGGCCGAGGATTTTTTTTTACTGTTATTATTATTTCAATTTTGTTGCTTGAAATTATTAGGCTTCATTTCCGATTGATTGCAACCGTTCTAGTTGTTCCAAAATTGCTTTTAAGATCGACGTTTGTGAAACGATTGCGTTTGGAACCCTCATAGCTTTAACATTAAGATGGAAAATGCGTTTACAGAAGGGCTTATTACGATAAATCTGGTATCGAAATAGGCCCTCCCGACACTTTCATGTTGATCTAAACAAGTGATTATGATTCAAAGTGAAAAAGATATAAATAAATAAATAAAAAGAAGTAAATAACATTTGCTTATGATATTTAGTATAATAAAGGAAATTCTCGCTACGCTTATAACATAATTATTCCATAATCGCATTTTATTTGGTAGAATAAAAATAAATAATTAATGATAATATTCGGTACATTAAAGCTTTCAGTAATCTCACAGGATCCTAGAAATACATTATACTTTAATCGGACTATTCTGCTATTATATAAAAATACTACCGGGTCCGGAGACGTTGTCATTCCTTAAAAAAAAAATACTTACCATAATATGTAATTTTAAATCGTATCGCTTAAGAAATCTACTCAAGAGCATAAAATATTACATCAAAATTAGTTTAGATAATTCAGGCATAAGTTGTCCTACAAAAAAATGCTTGGAAGAAATGTACGTATCGTAAATATATTCTTAACGTTTAAAATATATATACATTACTACTGGTTCTAAGTTATAGATTGCAAATTATATTTGCAAGGTTTAAAGGTATCATTGAAAAAAACATGCGAATAAACATCGAAATTGGTCCAGTCGTTTAGAACGAGTTCAGTCGCAAGGATAAACCCCAATAGATAATTGATGAGATTGGAGACGCTCAACAAATATACCTTATATCCCTTGAGATTTTCTGGGATAAAATTACGAGTATATTATACTTAAGCAATTACTTTAATATATTGTAGGTAAAAATACAATTATTGATAACTGCAATAAAAATGCAGTATCGGGTCATTCAGCACCTACTAGATTACAAGAATAGTTTGGACATCACAATAGTACATACATAATATGATTATAGGATGAGATGAAAGAGATAATGAAACTCTTATTCCTGTTGTGGACTAGCTATTAAAATTAAATATCTAAAAAAAATCTTTAAAATTCGCATTATTTTCTTTTAAGTATTTATATTAATAGTAATTATTTTTATTTCCTTAACAGCTTGTATTATGTAAACCCTTCCCTAGGCCATAGTTTGTTATAAATTATATTGAATTCTCTGGACACGTGGCAAAAACAGACATCAACCCTCATTTATACACCGTCCTTTTATGTATAGAACTACCCTTATAATGAAAAATGGTTTATCTGGCATTTGCTGCCTATTCCGGTTTTTATTATCTAACAAAGATGCTTTACACTAAACGTCGATTTAGTTTAGATTTAGTCGTTTTTTATGTTATTATCGATATACCATAGAAAAAAAAAATATTATTATTATGTTATAAGAATATTATATACAAAACTCACTTATTGAATTTAAACAATAATCATCATTTAAACAATATAAATACTCAAATAAAAAAAATGGATTATGAAAATGTGAAAAAGATATTGTTCATTTTTGATATCAAAAGGTTTTAAAACGTAAATAATAGTCTGTGTATTAAAAAAAATAAGTATCGAATCTGGTATGGTTTTTTTATAATGCTATACATTGCTGATGTATATATTTATTTTACTATCACAAGTCATAAAATATTTTAGTAATTTTAATTTAGACTAACCAGACGCGATTTTTCGTTACTTTCTAAAAGGCTGAAACAGGTTACTTTTAACGTCAAAAGGAATGTTACGATTTTAAAGGAAAGAAACTGTAAAAAATCGGAAATATAAGATTTAACAAATAAAAGTATAGCAAAGGAACACTTAAACAAACTATTCTATTACATTTCGCGGTCAAGCATATATTTTATTCATTGAAATATTCACTCGTAAAATCTGGGTTGTGCTATTTTCAAACATCCCTTTTAATATTGTTTTAATATTGTATAAGCGGCAACAGTTAACAGCTCTGCCGGAAGTAAGCACACCGCGTGGGTGAAAAATGTTATACGTATAAATCTTTAGTTTTGTCCTTAACATTTATATATTAATTGTGGAAAATAAAACAGTAAAAGTATATTTCTTAGTGTTTAAAATTAAAGAATAAGCATTATTTTTTATTTCTTTTCTTTTGGTTTAAGATCGATTTCTTTTTGTTTTTTAAAATTCACTTATATTTTATAAATCATTTCATTGCGAGCATAACAAAATGTAAAAACAAGCCAAATCTTTTGTCCCCTATTGAACTTGAAATGAAACAAAATATTGCACTGTTTTCTTAGGAGTATTTTCTTTTTCCTACTTTATAAATAAAATAAAAAAAAAACGGCATTAATAAATGATTTTTTTTTAATTTTGCGTTTCGTAAACTTATGTAAAAAATACTTGTATAACTACTCAAAGTTTACAAACAGTTTCATTATTTTTTTAATCAGACATAACGTCAGAATGTAAAGTAATGTAAAAATATGCAATAAAAATTGATTATTCCGAATGTCATTAAAACTAATCCCAGTTTTTGATACTCTAAATAACTGTAATATTCTTTTGTATAATTATGGCTTGCTTGTATGTCTTCGTTTTTCATATTAAGCCAACTTTGCGCTTAGCTTTGGATTGTGGAAAATTGCTGATAAATGAGAACCAATTTTTTAATTCTCCTCTAATCTATTAAATTTTGTCAAATGATCAATATAATTATCACTAATTGTGACTTCGAATGCAAATGTAGGATTAACTATACCATTGTGTAAATATACAAATATGGGAATCCATAGATGCTAAAAATTAAAAGGTACTTTCAATTTGTTTATAGAACTTACCATTTAATTTGAATTAAGTTAGTTAATACTATTTGCATAGAATTTGATTTATATCTTTTGTGATGTTAATCACGAGGCCATCAAATTAAACTTTTACGGTAACCAAACCCTCAAAATAGTAAAATAAACATATATCTGAAATAAATAGATAAATAATAAATATATACATCAAATAAATGTATATATTATTATTGTGTTTTAAAGTTTTCCCGGGAATTATCATCAAGATTTGATCTTCAACTGTGTGTTACGTTTCTATATTATTCTACATATAATAATTGAATATACAGTATATTCAAAATATAATATATTTCTGATCTGAAACTTGCTGACGATTTAATAGGAGCGCAAACTTCAATAATTTCCTAAGTGCAGCTGGTCCTATCTCTGAAAATTTAATTCATTAAAACTTTATTACGAATTTGAATTTATATTATTTACTCTACAATTTTATTTGGTACCTTTTGGTGTAAGATTTGATTTAAGTTGATATTGAGGTCTACATTATCGAGAGAGTTATTATTAAATGCTAAAAAAAATAACGAATGTATTATTGAAATCTTGTCTTTCACCAAAAATATTTTTTTTAATAAAAAAACTTTATTTCTAATGTAAAGATTTTCGTGGCTGAACATATTATGGCGAAATATATTAACAAAAGAAAGTGGCACATATTTACATTTGAATTTTCTACCAGACTTTTTGTAGAGGTTACTTTTTTATTTTTATCTATCTTCACCGGTTTTCTCCTAACATAGATATAGGGATGAATTTCAGAATAAAAAGAAAATGTAGTTTGAAAAGATATGCTGCTCAACTACATCTTACAAAAACACTGGCACTGTCCCAACTATGGAAGATCCTAAATACAACTAGTAACTTGAAGTAGAAATTCTATGTAGAGAACAATACACTAATAAATATATTTTAGAGTGGCCTATTATGTTATTGTTCCCTTACCCTAATTATTAATTTTAATCTTTCAGAATACTATTGAGTCGGCTCATGATAAATTCTATTTATTTTTTTGTATTTGGAGTAAAATAAAAACCAAAAGAGTTATCTTACTTGGATAGAAACATTGCAATTAAACAAAAATAAAAACAACATAACCGAGCGTCTTCTTTTATATATATATATATACCTTGAATCGTATGCCGACCCATCATATCGTGTATAAACAACCTTGGCAAGTAAAATGATTTGTTTGATGTTCGCCGCCTATTTGTTTTCTAACGCAAATAAAATATTACGCTGACCCTACATTCTCTCGAATTTATATTATCTATTGAAGCGTAAAAAGTATATCTAAAGAAATACAAACTTTATGATGTCTATTAATAGAATGTGAAATATGTAAAAAAATTCCTTATAACATAGGCACCGCACCAAATGTACCTCAAAAATGTAATTGAAAACACTAAAATGTAGTTGAAAAAACTATAAAACACGCTTTTACAAATAATATAAATAACAAATAAATAAATAAAAGTTAAATAAAATAAAATAGAATGAATTTATGATGGTATCGGTAGCTAAAAATATTTTATTGAAATATAAGAAGAATTATTTTAAAAATGTTTTAAAAAGCATCCCACGCTTTTTTACAATTATTTTTCTTATGTTATTATACACACATATAATTTTTGTATCTATTATAAAATTAAAAATTTTACTTTTTTATATTCCCAACGTTTACTACATTATAGTTCATACTTGGGTGTGTTTTTTTGGCTATATATTATTAGATTGATGTAAGATTGTAAATAAAATTTTGGAGAATCTATGAACTCGATTTACAGTTAATATTGTGGTAATACAGGACTTACCTAATCACCTATGTTGTATGTAATTTTTTTAATGCCTACTACTTTTAAAAAAAAAAAAGAACAATATCAATGTCGACGATTTTTTTTTATAAAACGTCAAAGTCCATAATATTATTGCATAATACAAAAAAAAATCATAATATATATTCATGTAACTAATTGTAGTAAGGTATTTATGATTTAGAAAAATAATGTATTTATTTTCGCTATTTTAGAACCTTTTTCAGGAATCTCCATTGCTGTAAAGATGCAAATGAAACTCTTAGTCGTAAATTTCAAGGGATCTATTTATACGGGTCGGAAAAAGGACAGTTCTTGCAACCATAAGTTAAAATCTTATCCTTCGCAAGCCACCTCGTAAATATATTATTATTACCACGCTCGGTGACAGTAACAAGTTAAAGTGTTGTTAAGATTATTTTAACATTTTACTTCGTTTATTCATAGTAACTGGAGAATTAGTTTTGGTATCTTTTAAATGAATCTTGTTAATATCGGAAGTATAGCTTCAGAGGTCTCAAAGAATGTGTCTTAAGAAACTAGAATTAAAATAAGTAGTTTTTTGATAACCTAACGTATAGCGGCGTGAAGGGGCTCGGATTTGATTCCCAACAGGGACAGGCAAGTATGTGAGAGAGAGATGAAATGTCTGTATTTCTGGGTTTGGCTGTTTACTCCCATAATCAGATTATTTGCTTGTTTAGGGATTAGATGTATTTGAGTAATTTATCGAGTGATATTATTATTATAGACTAAGTTTAATAAAATATAATAGTTTAAACATACGCCAATAATTTGAACAGATGTAAGATTTTAATTATTTTATAAAATTCATTCATTCAATATCAGTGCATAGTGAATACTCAACTAGGGAATGAGTAGGGAATCATAATTAATTTAAGTAATGGATATATACATATGTATCAAACAGAGATAGAGTTTGGGTGCCTATTGCTAAAATGGGGACTTGGTAGACGGAATTTAGGATGAGCAAGAAGAATATGTATGCGAGTTGGAATAAAAACCTGCCATGTGCGAGTAGGACTCGCGCACGAAAGGTTTCGCACCATAGCATATAAAAGCGTATAAAATACTGTATTTTTTACGGGAGCACCTCTTAAATTTATTTTATTTGGATTTAATTATTTATTTTTAAGTGTACAAAGAACTAAATATGATATGGAAGTTTTTGTTGCTGATACAAAAGTCATGCAAAAAAACAACGTTTGTTATATGGTTGTATATTGTTATATGTTGTTATTTATTTTTAATATTTGTTGTTGTAGTAGTAACAGAAATACGTGATTTCTATTGAGTCTAGCTGTCATAGTTTATAAGCTACAGACAGACGGATAGACGGATAGCGAAGTCCTAGTAATATAGTTCCGTTTTTACCCTTTGGTTACGGAACCCTAAAAATGAGAGTTATTTAAGTTTAAGGTTATTTTTAATCTCTCAAACAAATTTATGGCTGTCTCATAAGTTTTTTAATAATCTTTAATTTATGTGCATATATATCTGACTAATATATAAATGCTATCGTTTGGATATATGGATGTTTATTACTCAATTACTCCAAAACTACTAGACGGATGTTGATGAAACTTACCAATATTGAAGTTTTCGTACCAGCATAATACATAGCCTATATAAATACTAACTTTTACATTTCGTTTTTTCTGTGACGTTTGCTACTCAATCACACCAAAACTACATGATGCCATAACATAGATTGTAGCGCGATGACAAATTGCCACAGGTTTTAATTTTTGGTTCAATTAATCTGTTTCAAAATCCTGTTTTTAATTTTTGGTTCAATTAATTTTGCATAATTATTTGTGAAAATTCTTCTTATTACCCGACAACTTTAGAAGGAGTGTTATGTTATTCAAATATACGTATGTTAATATGTTATACATATGGTATTAAAAATATAGCCCGTTATGCTATTTTTATGTTCCCTGCAGTATTAACGGATTAAAGGATTTTGACGTATGAGGTATTGGTAGATACGTCAATAATAATATTTATATGACTTTTTTTCCTAGCCAAAAAATTATTATTTTTACTATCTCCGTGGACGAAGTGACGGGCAGCAGCTATTATAGATATATATTTTAATAGGTTGGTAAGATATTTTAACTCTTCATTGGCAAAATCAATTATAATTATTTTCTTATTAAAAAATGAATAAAAAAGTATCGCTAATAAGAAATTTAGTCACATAATTGTAATCACCATGTACAACTAAAGTATAAAAATAGTCAGTTTCTAATCGTGTTCACGGCTGACCTAACTAATATAAACCCGTTCGACCGCAATGTCATGGAATTCATGACAACACTGGGTGCCCATGCATCGTGCCTCCTCTACATGCGGGTAGATAGTCAGTATTACTAATGGCGGCATAATTACTTCGACATCATTTTTAAATTTATATTATAAAAAAATATGGCTTAGAATATTTTTTATTTTAAATAATAAAAAAAACGGTTATTTTTGCTATCAAAGGTCAATAAAAAGGTGTCATAATAACCATAATTGTATAAGTCCCTCTTCTTTATAAAGCTCCACTACATCTATGGATAGATTCAGATATGATAATGAGACATCCCAAAAATATCTTTTGCTTTACCTTGATATTCCATAAAAATCAGGTGATAATATTTTCAATACCATCTTGGCATAAGAAATATCTGAACAATTCTTTTTTTATTTATACTGATAATGCGTGACTACATTCCACAGTGAGTACACACAAGGGGTAATGTAGGTGAAGATGATAAATCACATACCCTTAGTAATAGCCTGTTTACTCTATTTTTGAAAACACCCAACAACAAGTAATCGGAGAGATCTCTCAGAAAGTCCATACCCAGCCAAACAGACCAGGGAATATACCACACCCCGAAATCTTGCTTATAAGGCTTGCATTCCAGATCCTGTTAAATGCCTTTTAGACGTCGAGAGAAAGGGTAATTGCTTATTCGTTTTTCTCGATGTCTTCGCCTTAAACGTGTATAGCATATACTAGAAGGTCCCTAGTTAACCTATCTCGGCGAAAACCGAACTGTCGGTCACTGAGGATATCTTCTAGGTTTACTAATAAACGCAAAATTTAATCAGCGCTCCATAGCCTTGAGAGTATCGTCCTTATTGAGATTGGTCTGTAATTGGCAGAAACGGTACGGCTCCTTTAATGGTCACGGGCTGTGAGTTAGCAAGCTTTCAGGTATTTAGCACTTTAGCAGTTTTAAAACAAAGGCGATACACGTATACGTGTCAGTGTAGGAGTCAACTCGGCTGCGCAGCCCTTAAGGATAAGCTCTGGTAAACTATCAGGTCCATTTCCTTTACTCATATCCACACTATGAAAACCTTCTGTACCTTTTTGTTGTGACGCGGATTTCTGGCATCGAAATACCGCAATAAGGCAAATGTGACGGAGTGACATTGCCAGTGTCTAGATGCGAAATACTAGCAAAAAGAGCAAATAGATCCACTTTCTACTTTGCTCTATGAGGCGGAATTCCATCAAACTTTACCTGAGAAAGCAGTGAAGGTCGGCAGAAGTTCAATTTTCGAGGGCAAGACAAGGGACTGGAAAACACGATTGCTTGATGGTCCGGCCGTTTTTTTGCCACTCTAAGGAGTTCGATCTTTATAAAGGACTTGACAGCTTGGTTAACGCCTCTCTTCTTATCGCTTCATCCCGTGCTTTGCGATCTTGAGCGACTAAAGTGAGGTATGCCAAATGTTTTTGCTTTTCATAATGAACATAATAAGCCATAGGCGTATTTTGTTACCGATTAGTATGTCAGCAAAAGGGATGAAATATCCTATCATTTGTTGCACCACAAAGCTCATCACGCAACTCGATGAATCATCAAAAGAGAAACAGATCAGATCTGCTGATCTGCTATGTAAATTAAGTTTCGTACCCATATCGATGTACAAAATTGAATGAAATAATGGCAAACAAGGTTGGAGAGTTCTGGACTGAAAATCCTTAGAATGAAAACTCTACACATGTTCTGCTAATTTGGCGATTCTTTCAGTTTTGAGCTAATATATTATTTGCTGGTACTTCTTTACACGCTTATTCTTGAGAGAAACTTTATAAATGACGATAGTCGAGTTAGATGATGGTTAAGATACAAATTTAGAGTTTAAGTTTGAGTAGGTTTTATTTTATCAATATGAGATCTGCTATGTTTGCTGGACAAAGTCCAAAAACTTATGGTTTAAGTATACTGTACTATCGAATCATATTAAAGTAAGTACAACTTTATGGAATTTCTAAGAAACAATGGTTGAAAACTTATTGTTAACTATAACACTTTAACTAGTATACAGGCAATAAATTCCGTGAAATTTGTTTTTCAAATCAATTCAAAATGATAGTTTATGTTAAAAAGTCGACACATTTAGGGTTCCGTACCCGAAGAGTAAAATAGAACCATATTATTAAGAGTTCCCTGTTCGCTTATTCGTTTGTCTAACTGTTCATCTTTCCGTCTATCTGTCTCCAGATTGTATCTTATGAACCGTGATAGATAGACAGTTGAAAGTTGAATAAGTTTCACATGTGATGTATATTTGTTGCCACTATATCAACAAATATTAAAAACAAGGAAAAAAAATATTTGAGGAGGTTCCCACAGAAAAAAACTTGATTTATGCCCTCTTATATATATAATCAGTCAAATTGTTTTAAGCTTACACAATTGTTATTCATGTTTTTATACTGTAAACGGGACTTAATCGCGTACTATTTTAATTGAAGTATTTACTCGACTCTCGACGAGTAGTTTACTCGTGACCACGGCACGGCCACGAAACGTCGAGAGTCGAGGTAAATACTTCGATTAAAATAGTACGCGATTATAATCAGTCAATAAATCAGTTTTATATGTATATAGTCCAACTCGCACTATCAATCGTCAATATTTAAATTATTATTTAAAGGTGCTAAGTACTACAAGTTTTGGGCTCCACGGGGCTCTTACCCTAGAGTATTTTTTTGAACTTTTTAAATTATCACAGTTTTAGTTTTCGAGGTTCATATATTATAACATACTACTTTGATATATTACTGAATCCTGTACATGCACTGATTTCAATCATCGTTTAAATACAGTAAAAAAAGTATTTATTACCGTTCCGAGGTTATTATATTCTATGTACTAATTTACTATAATTAATATGTTGAAACACAATATTCGAACATTGCCATATATAGCACTTAGCCTAAGTGTTTCTATTATCAGCTTATACACTAGTATTAGTGCATCGTTCGCAAATATAATAATTCAAATGAGATAGATATTTTTTTTAATTAAATTTAATATGCAAATTTTTGAAAATAGAAATACGAACATTCTATTTATACATTATTACACGTATGTCTACTGAGTAGTAAGACTAGTTTCTTTAAACTAAAATGATTCTTGTTTTGTTGTGTAAGCCTGTAGTTATAACAAAACCATTAACTAAATAATTGAATTGAAAAATATACAGATGCACAGATATCGATAGAGCAGGCAAAATGTATTAAGAAAAAGAGTACACAAGAATAAATGTTTAATGTCCTTCAAAACTTCAGTCATGTGTAATAAAACTTCAATAAAAAATCCCCTAAAAAATCAATACCAACGGTTCTTATTTGCTTATAATACAATAGTCAAATATCAGAGCTGCACCTTAACCGCAACCCCATTACTGTAAAAAAATATAAGAGAGAATCAAAGTATAGAAAGAAAGAAATATATAGAAATGTTTATATAAAGACCCATGTTGAGAAAGCTCTAAAGTGTTAAAAACAAATAATAAGTACTTTTTAAAATATTTATTATTTATTTATTTGTAATAACCCAATGATATGGATCCTGTATATGTATCCAAGGTAGTTTTTCATCCCAACTACTATGTATTACTCAATATTTGTTTCTTCTTAAGATTTACCATTGTCATATCATGTTGGAGAAAGCAAGTATTGTGTTATGCACTAGAGTGCTGATAATATTCCGTATATTTGCATATGAACCAATATGTAAATTGTCTATCAATTTTCGTCAACGTTATTTACGCCTACGAGCTCAAAATACTTATTGAATATTGAAGGATGGTAAACAATTATAATAACAGAAAATTGTTTTATTATGATTCAAAAGCAATGTATTTTTAAAACTATTTTGAAATTTTTTTTTTTAATAAATATATATTTCGCATTTATTTATTTTTTTAGTAATAATTTACCTGATGTTTCGAAAAAATATATTTTTTTGTTGTTTTTCTTTTGTGTAATATAAATTTGACTATTTATCGTTGAACAAATAGTTATTTATTAGTTTTATTTCATTTAGTCAGTTTTATTTTTTTACAATAATGAACTATTAAAAAAATATATCAACTTAAATAAAACTGACTAATTAGAAACTTAAATAAAACTGACAATTAAGAAATAAATATCTAAATAAAACAATTGCAATGTGTTAGTTTTTTCTAATATGTAAATTTTGTAAAATGAAAATCTTAAATTAAAATTAAGACGTAAATATATGTTTAAAGAATTTGTGTACACAGTTAGTGTACCGGGCTTTTAATAGGTACAATGAGACTTCGTTTGTTTATGATAGAGAAAGATATGGCTGTCCACGTAGTTTTCGTACGAAAAAGGTGTTCAAAGCAGTAAGAAAAAGAATTCGAAGAAATGCTGTCCGAAAGCAACAGATTTTATCTCGGAAAATGAAGATAGCACCTATAACCATGTCGCGTATTTTAAGAGACGACTTAGGACTCGCAGCATATAAGATACGCACTGGTCATTTCTTAACTGATAAATTAAAGATGAATAGGGTGGTAAAATCGAAACAACTACTGAAGCGGTACGCAAAGGAAGGTCACAGAAAAAATTTGTTTACGGATGAGATTTTTTTTACAATTGAGCAACATTTTTACGACAAAATGACCGTATTTATGCTCAAAGTTTTAAGAAAGCTTCCCAATTAGTTGACAGAGTGCAACGTGGGCATTATCCGACTTCAGTGATGGTTTAGTGGGGTGTTAGCTATAAAGGAGTGACTGAGCCATATTTTTGTGAAAAAGATATCAAAATATCGGCACTAGTGTATCAAGAAACCATTTTAAAAAAATTAGTTAAGCCTCTTAATAACACCATGTTCAATAACCAAGTATGGTCCTTCCAGCAAGACTCGGCACCGGGTCATAAAGCTTGGTCCACGCAGTCTTGTTTTGAAGGGAACGTCACGGACTTCATCAGAGCTGAAGACTGGCCGTCGTGTAGTCCCGATCTTAATCCTCTGGATTAATCCATATTATAAATATTGCCATAAACATTGTAAAAAAAAATCTTTTTACAATGTTTATGGAAAGACAATTTATTAAGACAGAGGTATTTATTAAACACCTTGTTTCGATTTCGAAAATTTTAATATAAATGGCAGCATATATATAAAGTTATTGATACTGATTTTTTTTTCTGGTTAAATATATTAATATATTTTTCTCTATTATATTATAAAAAAATGCCTTAAAAAAAAGGGCGTTTCATTTAGCATTACTGTATGTTGTTATTGCTGGGAGGCAGACTCTAATGCTACATCTGATGGTATGGTAATGGTCTCGTAACTTTAGAAGGCTTGACGGAGAAAATATGGCGGTTGTTTCTCATTGTGAGAAATGTTTTTTTGTATCCCGACCATCTTTTCAAACCACTATTATTTCTTAACTGTTAGGAAATAATTATTAAGTAAAAAATACTGAAAACTATTTTTACTAACCTATCCTATAAAAAATCTATTCATAATAGTTCATTTTAAATTTTAACTTAGTTATTGCCTATAAAATATATTTTTTCAGTTATTCCGAAACTGTGTGATCCAAACATAAGTTCTGTTACAATACTAATTAACCGCAACCTATTAATTCTCCAAATATGTAATAAATAAGTATTGGTTGCTTTGTTCAAAGTTAGTATTAATATATATGGATAATGTTTAAACTCTGACTGTACCATAAATACTTAGCAGAAGTGTTCCTATAATCGGAACATCCCATTATTATTAGTGGTTAGTGTATTGTAGGCATTGGGTTTAATTATTATCGTATCTGAGTAAATTTAATTAAATAAGAGTTTTGCTTATGTATATGACATTAATGGGAAAAATATCTTATATAATAAAAAAATAAGTAGAATAAATACATGAAGTAAAATTATTCACGAAAATACTATTATATTTCATTTATGTAGATAAGTTGTTGAACAAACGGCACTGTCACTTTTTTTCTTCTCTTCTTTAATTTAATTTACACTCGATAACATTTTTATTTATTCTAATTTGTACCTTTTATCATTTTATCAAAGTTTTCTATTTGGAAGATTTATTAACATCAGCAATGAGACCGACTTTGTTTTAAAAGGCAGTATTTTGCCACTTCAATAAATCCGATTGTTTTAGTTTTTTTTTCTTGACAGCTAATTTTAACGTTAAATACTTTAACCTTAACAATAAAGAGATCATATTTTTTAAATTCTTTTTAATCCTTGACACTCCGAATAATGTTAGAATATTATTTGTATTGTTAACTAAGTAAATTTAATATGAAAATTAAATGATTAAATAAATTAAATAATTAACTAAGTCGTCTTAGTAAACCCCCTTCCTTAATTACAACATATCTTTTGGAACGTGTAAAATATTTAGAGTACGAAAATACAAAAAAAGCTTAGAGGTTATATCCTATTCATATGGAACTTTTGTGCTATAAAACTGAGAAATCAGGCATGCTTTGATTCTTGGCATTTATAAACTCCTTCAAAAATAGATGAAACTATTGTAAGTACCATATAGGTAATTAAGAATTATACGATTTAAGTTTATTTAAAGTTTTTTTTTAATTTCACATCTTTTTATTTTATTTATTTTCGTATGTATGTAATTGCAAAATTTTAGACACTTTATTTGTTCATTTGTTAGATTAACTTACAATAGTTTTGACTTTCAGTAGTTATGAACAGAATTTATTAGCAAAATTAAAACCTTATGATATAACTCTGCTCTCTCACATTCTGATGTAATATAAATTAAATGCTTTATTATACAAGGTATATTATAGAATTTCCTCTTACACTCGCTTGGCGTTAAATTCGTGTGAAACTTCTGCTACATCGCTAATGAACTAAAATAGTTCACAAAATAACTAAACTTAAATTTTTAAATTCGTGTCTAATACTTTTTAAAAGTATTTGCTTTATTATCATTCGATTATAATCGATAACTTTTAGTTGATGCTTGACGCCTGATGCTTGGTGCACATTTTGTAATAATATCTTGATGATTATAAATAAAAAGAGATTAATGCCAATATCGATTTTAAATTTGACAACAATTACTTCATTTGCAATATCGAAAAATCGCTAAATTGGCAAAATCGTGTAATCCTCACCGTCCATTGAAATGTTTGTGGTAACATATAATTTCCTTAATGCCTAATGCTTAATCTTAATGCTCAATGCTCAATGCTGAATGCTTAATGCTCAATGCTCGATGCTCGATGCTCGATGCTCGATGCTCGATGCTCGATGCTTGATGCTTGATGCCTAATGACTAATGCATAGTGCTTAGTGCTTAATGCTTAATCTTAATGCTCAATGCTCAATTCTCAATGCTCAATGCTTAATGCTTAATGCTTAGTGCTTAATGCTTAATGCTTAACGCTTAATGCTTTATGCTTTAGGCTAAGGGCTAAATGCTTAATACTTGACGCTTTTCCCTCGATGTTTGACGCTTTTCCCTCGATGCTTGATGCTTGACGCTTAATGCTTAATGCTTAATGCTTAATGCTTAGTGCTTAGTGCTTAGTGCTTAGTGCTTAGTGCTTAGTGCTTAGTGCTTAGTGCTTAGTGCTTAGTGCTTAGTGCTTAGTGCTTAGTGCTTAGTGCTTAGTGCTTAGTGCTTAGTGCTTAGTGCTTAGTGCTTAGTGCTTAGTGCTTAGTGCTTAGTGCTTAGTGCTTAGTGCTTAGTGCTTAGTGCTTAGTGCTTAGTGCTTAGTGCTTAGTGCTTAGTGCTTAGTGCTTAGTGCTTAGTGCTTAGTGCTTAGTGCTTAGTGCTTAGTGCTTAGTGCTTAGTGCTTAGTGCTTAGTGCTTAGTGCTTAGTGCTTAGTGCTTAGTGCTTAGTGCTTAGTGCTTAGTGCTTAGTGCTTAGTGCTTAGTGCTTAGTGCTTAGTGCTTAGTGCTTAGTGCTTAGTGCTTAGTGCTTAGTGCTTAGTGCTTAGTGCTTAGTGCTTAGTGCTTAGTGCTTAGTGCTTAGTGCTTAGTGCTTAGTGCTTAGTGCTTAGTGCTTAGTGCTTAGTGCTTAGTGCTTAGTGCTTAGTGCTTAGTGCTTAGTGCTTAGTGCTTAGTGCTTAGTGCTTAGTGCTTAGTGCTTAGTGCTTAGTGCTTAGTGCTTAGTGCTTAGTGCTTAGTGCTTAGTGCTTAGTGCTTAGTGCTTAGTGCTTAATTCTTAATTCTTAATGCTTGATGCATGATGCTTGAACTTGATGATTTATGCTAAATGCTTATGCTTAATGCTTAACTTTTAATGCTTTAAGTTTAATACTTGAGGCTTTCCGCTTGATGCTTGATGCTTAATTCTTAATACTTAATGCTCAATTTTAATGCTTAATGCTGAATGCTTTATGCCCGACGCTGAATGCTTAATGCCCGACGCTTAATGCTTAATGCTGAATGGTATATGCCAAATGTTGAATGCTTAATGCCTGACGCTTAATGCTTAATGTTTGACCCTTGTGTGTGCGCAGGTATTACACGACCTATACGCCCCCTTCTATCACTGGATGTTCCGACTTACGGAAGGTGTCTTTCCTTTTTTTGTGGACATTCCACTCGTCCGAATTAAACGTTTTGCTTCGTCTTTTTTACTTCATACTGTGAGAGATTAGCATAGCTTGCCTGCGTCGGTATATCCGGCCAAATATTATATAGGTGTACTCTTGAGAAGAGTGAATAGGTTGCTTGGTTAATGCGCCTTATCAGTTATGACTACATTACCAATTTCCATAAGGTGGAATGTAGTCAAGCATTGACCTAGAAAGTAAAAGAAAACTTGTCATTATGAAATCAACTATATAAATTATAACGTATGTGGTAAACTAAAGCATGAACAGTAATCCCTTGAGATTCGAGCTATAACGGGAATGTTATTGGAAAAGTTTCAATATCTACAAACGCTATTGTGTGTAAGTTCTGAGGTCACTTAGTTGATCATATTTTATAGTGTAGACGAGAAGATCTTAAGGTTGCTTTCTAGAAATAATTTAACAAGTTTTCTCCGTAGCTATATAAAAACGAACTTTAAGAAAAATATTTTCTCAAACTATACAGTTTTAATTTAATTTAATTATAACCATTATAAAGTTTTAATTTAATGTTATATTAAATATAACGATTATAAGGTTTAAAATTAGTATTCAAATTTATTTTCAATAATATTTCTCATCTATTTTATAAATATTTCTCCGTAAGTTTTATTCTATAATGTTAAAAATAATATGTAAGGTATATTTCAAACAAAATATATATATCTAAATATTCTTATTAAATAATGTGAAACTTCATAGATATCTAAATTAATAAAGATAAAAAGATGCTCTTCTCAATGGACATATCCCTTACGGGTGTACATAATATGAAAACACACTCAATGTCCCATATGCGTAGGTGCACCTCCGTTCTAGTAAGTGACTCACTCTAGCTATACTAGATTTCGAAGACAAAAAAAAATTATTTCAATTAGACTTGGCGTACCTGTAAATAGCTATTATGTTGCACTTCATAAGAGTATGATTATTGGTAGGAACTTACCGCTGCCCACATAAAATTATCTAAAACAATTATAATTACGATGTAAAAAATACAATCTGCATTTTAATTTTCAAGTTTTTTCCAACGGTGAAGAAATGGAAGATTATAATTAAAAGAAAGCATAATTTTGTTTGAAATTAATTCGTTTGAAATTAACTTTTGGTTTTTGTTTGAAGTAAATGTGTTGTTAATTTTTGAAAGCAATTTATTTATAATTTAATTTTAAACGGATGAAATATTTTTACAAATTGTAAAAACTAACACACTTTAAAATATATTTTGGAAATTGCTGCTTAAGTAGCGGAAGTCTTTTCTAAAATTATAATGATGATGTTCAACTAATTAAAGTACATGTCTGTACTGTGTTCATAGTGTGAAAACTAAATAATTCAAATTAGGTCTACGATATAACTTTTATAACATAGGTCAGAAAGTTATCCTTAAATTGGAAAGTTTCTTGTGACAATAATATTGTAAATTAAAAAAATAACAACCAACAAAATTGTAACAACAAATATTTATCTTTATGAGATTTAAAAGTTTTTTTTTTAATTTTCTATTGTAAAAATATTTATACGTTCCATAAACTCAGCGGAGTGGCAATGTTGTGAATTTTTTTAATTCATAAAATGCATGAATGCAGCAACTACTGATTTTAGAGTGAAATTAAACCAGTTAGTTTATTTGGCTTGTATGATATAATAATAAAAGTGTTTATTTTTCCGACGAATTCATATTGTACCAATAGTCAGGCAAATATAAATTAAATTATATTGACAAACATTTTTATAGCGTACTCTCATAACAAAATTACCCTATAAGGCGTGAAGTTAATTCAACTACCGTCTTACTATTTTCTCGTTTTAGTAATCAAGAAACTTGTGTTTTTGGCGTTTTTTACAAAATGAAAAATTGTTTTCATCGTGGGCCGCTATTTGTTAAGATCGTTTTTTTTTGTAAAAGATATAGATTCTATGTTAGTTATGAGTATTTTTTATTGACAATCTAATAAATCTTTGATGACATGGAATTTTGTAATGAACACAATTGTAATATATTAAGTTGCCTGTCGTTACTCCTTTACAGTTGTAAAGCATCATGCAATATTGACCTTAAATTTTGCTATAATATTTTACATAATGTTTTTTCCTCCTACTGGATAAGTTTTATTGCATCAAGCCTCAACACGGACTTATAAATTATTTTTATACTGTAACCTTAAATTTACAATATTAATGTTTATTGATATCACATAATAGTCTTGATATCGATTTACTTTACTTGCAAGTTGTCATAAAATTGCAACACAACTTAATCAGTTCAGTCTTATGTTTTTTTTTTTTATATAAATTTGCCACGGTAAGTAGCGGCAAGTTTGTTTTGGTCCTACCGAAACACTCAGAAACACAGAAATAGTTATTTAAACTATTCTAATAATATATTCCGAGATTCGATTTGACTCGTACACGGAGATCAAAACACAGGCAATACTTGAACCTGAATGTTTCGAAATCGAAATGTTGTACCGAATGGAATCTTGAATGTTTCCATCCCTCTACCAACTAAGCTACCATGTCGATATATAGTATTTGTTATTTTTATTATTTTTTGCCTCATGTTGAAATATTTCATCTTGAGAAACCTTTATTAACAATACTTATATAAAGTACCTTTACCTAAGAAGTAAATATAAAATAATATTATTGTATTGTTTTCTTATAACATTGAATTTCAGAAACATAAAGGATAAAGAAAATGCAATAAAACGGCAGTACGGTATGTTTTTGTGAAAACATGGATTCAGAACAATTTCAACAAAAGTAAAACAACTTACAACTCGATTTTCTATTGAAGATATGTAATATGTCATATATATTTTTTAATCTACTATGCAAGTATTTATTCAAAGTTAATGTTAGTTATTATTACAAATTATCGTTACCTTCATAACGTGCTAGTTGTAACTTGTGTAGTTATAAGTCTTCAATCGTAATTCAACTTAACGTTTACTTCAATATATTTAGTTTAATCATCTTTATCACTCCTCTATATTTTATAAATCATACGTCAATGTCTCCAGAATCTTCAGCCTCGTACATATTTTTTGAAGCAAATTCTTCCAGCGAGGTATGGTTACGAGATATAGTTTGACATAATCGTATTTTCCCATGTTCGATGCTAGTGTCAAAAATGTATATTATTTGTGCACTTTCATTACATTTATTTTCCACTTTCCACACTCAATATTGTCTCAAAGTTAGATCGATGAAACGCCGATGCTTTTCCATAACTTGAGCAATGAAAAATATTATTATTTGGTACCTTTAAAAATTACACTTTTAATATTAATTAAAAAAATATTGTAAAGTTTAATTAAATATTTTAAAATAACAATATCTCATCTTTATCGTTCCCGTTGAAAAATTGTACAGAAAGCGTGCGCAGCAATTTGTTGGAATCCAGTGCTAAGCGTTGCTAATGGAGCGCGATGGGGGTTTAAATTGCGCTCATTTTGTGTAACGCTGACACACAAGCATGGTGGAATGGTTCTGAAACGATGACAGATATAATTGATTTAAATAGAAAAAAAAGCGGTGTACAGTAGCTAGAGCAAATTTTAATTCCTAGTAAGATCAACATAGTGTGCCCTTATATTATAAGACTACAAAATAATAAAAATTTAAAATATCTTTATTCAATGATTACACTAAAATGGTCAGTTTATTCAGTCCGTAATTAAGCTATTACCAGCTTGGAATGTTTCTCTGCTGAGAAGAGCTTGCCAGAAAATCAATAGTTGTCTTTTTAAATGAAATTTTAAAATGTTTTACTTAAAAATTATAACATCGACGCTGCAGATGAGTCAAAAACCAAAGGTCCATAGATTTTTACTAACTAAAACCTCTTGAATGTTATAATATGAAGAGTTTTAATTACGCGTGAGTGTTATTACAATCTTTTTAAAAAAATCTCATTAACATCTGCAACATTGAAATCTTTATTCATTTTCATATAATCAATTTTTAAATTTATTAGACTATCAGCAGCCTTAGTTTTTCTAGTAATACTAGATAAAACACCCCAAGTTGTTTTTTTTTTTGACCTTCTGAATTAAAGAGTTTATTTCTAATATAAAGCTAAGTAGAAGCTTGTAAGAAAACGTTTTTAAATATTTTCGATTTTTATTCAAGAACACTTGCTCATGGTAGCAACTGACCATTTTATTTATGTAACTTCTTTCTACTTTTGTGTATTCCCACAGTTGGTCAATCATTGAATTTAAGTTATTATTTTGTTAATAAGTTAATAGTAGTTATTTTGTTAAGCATTATTAAATCCATGTAAAAAAAATACTTTAATAAATATTATTGGGATTATCATCCGTCAAGCTTACTTTACCCACTTTTAGCGCAACATTATTCTTAAAAGTGAGGAGTCGACTTGTTTTTGTAATCGGTCTGCAAGTAAATATATTTATTAATTTTTTTTACTCAATATTAATAACCCCACAATAAACAAACATCTACATTTATTTTAACTTACTATAAATGTTTAAAAAACATTAAGTACAAATTTAAGATTTTTAAGAACTATAATTGATTAAAAAAAACTTTAATAGAAGAGTGACTAATTAGAGTTAGATTTACGCTTTATCTCGGCGCTTCATATATGGTAGAGCCTAGGCATACTCTTATTCTTTTGACTGGCTCGACCGGAGTAGTACCATCCTTTCGATCGGCGTAAAGTAGCTTTTATTTATGTTTCATATAGTGAATGAAAGAGCCAAAACTCCTAATTATATCCTTTCGCCTCTTGTCCTAGTATACTACATATCTACTCATTCCTCAAAAGTGGCAACACTTTGGCATTTTTTTTAGTCAATAGATTTTTTAATAGAAACGACTGCCTTCAATCAAGTGGTCGTCTGCACGTCACCAAAAAATAAGTTTTTTACTTAACGGTTGATTTTTACTTAAAGGGTTTTTAGATTAAATAACGAGATTATAATTAGGGATAACCCCCTAACCACCTAAAGTCTATACTTTACAATTTAAGCTCAGCCTGCAAATAAATAGAAGGTATTAAATTTTTAAAAGGAGCTTTTAAATAGTACACTTCAAACAGTTAGATTGTGTAGGTAGTCAGTTGGGATGCTAAGTTTTGTATAGAAAATTATATTGAAGTGAAATTTGGGGGTGTTGGAATATTTCGGGTACGTCATTAAACTAATAAAGATTCATATTTATATATAATGATGATGTAAGGGGAAAAGAAGCTGAATACATGATTTCAAGACTCCATAGCTATCTGCGTTGGGATAATTAAAATAAGTTCATAACTATTATGATATTAAGACTTCATTTCAGAAATTACACATAGAGGTAATTTTGCCGTTAAAAATCTTAAAACGAACCGTTTATGTGTTACCTATTATATATTTCAAAGGTTTTTTTTTTATATATGTAGTGAAATTATTTTGTTTTTTTCCGATATTGATATCTACCGGATTTATGATAGCTTAACGTAAAGGGATATTTTGTATCGTATTATAAAATATAACACATTTTTGCTAAAAAGACTTTAAAGTAAAGATTTTTAAGTAAATCTTTTAGCACAATGAGGGTACTTGACTTATTATAGCTGAATTTAAAGTTTAAAAAGTTCAAGATAAAAAATTAAATATTAATTACCTTAACATCGTATTGCTAAACCTGTTGTTAGTTAAACGACTGAGAGCTTGCAAATAAAAGATAAGTCTAAAGTTATATCGAGGTGATTAGGTCTTATTTTTATAGAACAGCATCACCACTGCTATTCACTCTTTTCTACTTTGTTGTAAAACGTTTCTATTTTCGCTTCAGATTGGCTATGAACGAAACGGAAAAATACCTCTTACCATCTCACGATGTCAGAGTTTTATCCCGGACAATATGTTCCGACAAAAACTTTACTTTTCTCAAACTTACTCCGAACATGTGCTTCTGAACTGACTATTGCATTTATTCCGACATTCCTATTTAAAAGTCGTAGTCTCGAAGTCATTGAAAACCACCCTGATCCACCCGATATCTAAAAAGGGCTACAAATCCAGCCCAACTAACTATAAAACTATTACTATTATCACCCTTCTCACCAAAATAATAGAGACTATTATAAACCGCTAACTTCTGACTTACCTAGAAGGTCGCCAGTTAATCAAGGACCAGGAATATGGCTTCTGCCTTGGTCAATTCAGCCAAAAAACGTCAACGGTAAACGGTCAAATTTATCAAAACAATTAAATTGTTAAGTTTCTCAATTTTAGGTTTGCAATAAAAAAGCATATTCCATATTTCTTAATGCAAAAATCTTTTTTTGAAAATAAATTACCAGTACCTTCTCTTTTTTTATGGTAACAGTCTACCTTTAACAATTTATTCTTCTTAACCAAAATAATAAAAAAGATCTTGGGTGATATTTTTCAAACAACGTATTTAAAATTCTTGTAAAATCTTTGACATGTTTTTCTCAAAATTAAGTGCTTGTGACTTGAGACACTAGTGCTTGAGATGCTATTGCGTATGCTATATTTTCATCTAGTGTCTAGTATAATCTGTCGTTCTCTTATCTATATAATAACAAAATATGTTTAATATTACAACAAAGCCAAAATGCGATGTATTTGTTATATTGCCTAAACATTTAACTTCAAAATATTATAGTTTTTATTGCAATTAATTAAAAAATTACAATATAATTCCTAAAATAAATTTAACTCTCAAACAAGAAAGAATATAGATAATTATACAAACAAAATTCTTATGACTTTTGTTTGGTAATTGTTATAATAAAAATAACAAGTACCTATAGACAAGAAAAAATATATACCTGTCATTATAATTGATAGATAAGTAATACCTATCTATTATTTTATAGATTATTCCTATTTTTTTCATCGATTAAAGTGATTTATTCCTAAGCTAAGTAATAAGCAATAAACAAATTTAGAACCACATAACCTTGGAGTAAAAAACAAACTTCACCAAATACTGTAATAATAAGTTATATAGGTATTCACACAGACTACTATTTGGTTAAACAAAGTATATATTCTTATAATTATAACATAAATATTATCTTATTAAACATCAATGTCTTAATTAGCCAAATCTTGAATCGATAACGTCGATGGAACACGTAGGTACTGACAGAAAATGTCATAACCTTCGCTTCGTTTGTGTGATAAATCGTCGAGAAACTGTTAGCCCACGAACAGTTTTGCATGAATAACTTTTTACCTCATACATAAGACATAAGAACGTGATAAACGAATATTTTCGTTAGTACCCATAAATGTTTAATAGAAATTCATAGAACTAAAAAGATATTTTTTCGTATTATAAATGGACAATCAATATATCTAATATTTGTCTTTTTATATTTTCAATCTTGTAAAAGGATACAAATATATCCTAATAATAGTGTGCTTTCTCGGTTTATCAAATTCGGAATGTAAATAAACTTGTTTTAATTAACTTCAAACTTCAGATGGTTCTTGTTTGTACATTAGTAACGGAAATGAAACATTAATTAAAAACTTAGAACGTAACGCTCAGCCAAAAAACAACACTTTATTTTCCTACTACTCATTCCTTTTCAATTTTCCTAGTCTGCGATAGAAATTCATGATATCAAATCCTATTGCTCTATTTTAATCTTGATACAAAAATAATTATATATATATAATTTTTTTTTACATTTATAATATTTTTCTTTTTCTTTACATAAATATTTATGATTAGTAACGTTATAGTGATAGTAAAACTACATAGGTTACACAATGGTAGTTCTTAAATCGAAATCTGATAAGTTAACAGTTTACCCTATTTTTATCAGCGACGTGATGAACGATCTACTTGAGATTAAAATTGCAAAACATGAAAAATGGCTCGAAATATTTTTATTCATGATAATCTGATCCTTTTTTTTGTGTATAATATCTTTATCAAAAATTTAAGTCTTTATGATTCTTTTATCTTTCTTTTACGCATATTCTGGAAGCTCCAGAGTCCAAAATATGTAGATAATAGATGTAAAATTCTAACTTTACTGTCTTTACTATCGTAGATAAGATGAGATTGATCATTTTATATTTAATCACCATATCTATAATAATAATATGAAGCTGCAGAGTTTGTTTGTTTGTTTGTTTGAACGCGCTAATCTCAGAAACTGCTAGCTCGAATTGAAAAAATCTTTTTGTGTTGAATAGTCCGTTTATTGAGGAAGGCTATATAGGCTATACAGGGTTATTTGTAATTAGTTGAGCACCTTTTGCAGGCAGCTCCTCTACATCAATCCTAACAACATTTGTTCTACGACTTTTTAAAATTAATAGTTTTAAAAATTTAGTTTTTCCCATACAAGATTTATTTATTGCCTCTGAACGTGCATTAAACTTGAGCAAAGAGGCCACGCACCTTGCGTAGTCAAAATATGTGCCAAGGCCACGTGCATCGGGGCGCAGGGTGGCGGGGTGACGCAGCTGCGGCTATGCACGTTAGAACTTGATCATTTTCTAAGGTGTAATAAAAAATAGCATCGTTTTCCACTTAAATTTATTAAAATATTTTCTACAATAGTCGAAACACATATTTTTAAATATATTTTTATTATATTTTAAGCCTTTATTATCTAATTACAATATTAACCCGGCGTTCGCACATTTGGGTCTATTTGACCCGGGCTATTTTCAAATGCGCATATTTCAAATGTTTTTGGTGCCACACTGCCATAATTCTCAATAGCTGGAGCTAAGGGTCGTGTCTTTTCACGGAATATCGATATTTAGCCGTATTGCAATCGCAGCGGTGTATAGACGCTTCTAAACATGAAAAAGGGTAAATATGACCCAACCATACACATCATGTAGTATTTTCGGGCCATTATAAGAAAGTATATTTATTTATTTTATTCGCATCACTTTTGCAATAACGGATCTCGAAGAACACGAACGACAGAGAAAATTGAGTATTTTGGAGAAATAAGACTCATGAGGTCATGAAAATTCAGAAACTGAAGATGTAGAAGTCCATTTGAGCATTGCAGCCAAACCAGTAATACCGACGAAAACGCATCTGAAATGAATAGTGATAATGAGCCCCGGATTGAATTACAGAACAGAATCACAGAACAGAATCACAGTAGAATTTTGTCAACACTTACGACAGCCAGGTAAAATCTACTAATTTTATTGGAAGAGATACAATAAAATGGCCATAGATGCCTTTAGGCCTAAACATTCGATTTAAGGTTGAAAATTTTATAATATATATATACAGGGTTATTTTTAATTAGTTGAGCACCTTTTGCAGGCAGCCTGTCTACATCAATCCCAACAACATTTGTTCTACGACTTTTAAAAAATCTTGATAAATAACTCAGAATCAACGAACAAAAAAAATTTTTGCTCCCTCGATTATTTATTACTCTGTATTTTGTAAGCAGTCTAAAGTATAGGTCGCGAAAGTCAGAAACTGTTAAACGCGTGAGCCAGCTTTTTTCGTATAGCTTCATCTCTTTTACACCATGTTGCTATGAAAATACTAAATAATCAAAATGACAAGTATGTGGATTACAAAACACAATTTACATTAACCAAAAATAAAATTATCGGATTAGAGTTTTATAATTAAATAATGAATTATAATTACATACTGGACAATACGATTTTATGGACTTGCTATTGAAACCAATAAATAAATTCAAGATTATAACATAAAGAAGAAATTATGAAATGTAAATTATAATATTTTTAAAATACATTGATTGTCTGAAATAGAAGCAGTAAGAATGAAAAGAAATACGAGTTTTGGCTGAGAAATGGAGCATTGAGGTCCTGATCTTTACAAGGTCTGTTTTGCTATACCTAGAACGAACAACAACTCGAAACAGCAGAAACAATGATGAAAAATTATTTTATTTGTGATATAGTGAAGTGAAGTGTGATAAGAAGCCTAAAGTTATTATTTTTAAAGTGGATTGTGTACATTTGTCTGTTTTTATGGTACTTTTGTGTTTCTTCTATGAGAATATTATACGTCACAAACAGTCGATTTACTTCTTACGTTTTAATTAATTAATATTAATGAAAATTATGACGTTTTTCTGTTACGCGCCATCTTTATTTCTAAGTCACATTTAAAAGAAAATGTGAATTATATTTACATGTCATAAAGAAGTTTCACTTCTTACATGTGTACACTAATACACACACACATATTTAATAAAGACTAAAGTTATCGTTTTTTCAGTTTTATTAATATCATAAACGAGGAAAGGCCAAATTAGACGTAATTTAAATAAACTTCCTATTATTCCTCCTGGTGTTTCTTAATATTTTATTTTGTCGTATATCTGAATGAAGTATATTTTAAATACTGTTACTATTTTACGGTGATGTTTTTAATTAATGGTAACACCAACATTTGGTGTCAATACCAACCAAATGTCAAGTAACTTGTAATTTAATATTATTATCTTTGTTATTTAAAATAATTGATATTTCATTTGTCTCATGAGATTTATGGTGATGAAAGTGTGTAGTATTACTGATATTTTATATTAACTACCGACGCTTTTATTTGTGACTGACTGCAATTTCTAGGAGCTTCGTAAAGAAATTCGTAAGTAACTTATTGTTTTATTGTAATGATATAAATATTCACAAGATAATATGATATGTATAAAGTTAAAGAGAAGTTATTGTTTTGTAAAAATAATATTTATTTGGTTTCGTTACAGTGCCCTTATTTCATAAACCAAATAAAAATATTGAGACATTCAACTTGTGGACAACTTCTATTGGAGATTTTGTTTTTTCATTAGATTCTTAGACAATATGTGTTTCGACTATTGTAGAAAATATTTTAATAAATAAAAGTGGAAAACGATGCTACTTTTTATTACACCTTAGAAAATGATCAAGTTCTAACGTGCATAGCCGCCGCTGCGTCACCCCGCCACCCCGCGCCCCGATTCACGTGGCCTTGGCACATATTTTGACAAGTTGCGTGGCTTCTCTTTGCTTAAGTTTAATGCACGTTCAGAGGCAATAAATAAATTTTGTATGGGAAAAACTAAATTTTTAAAACTATTAATTTTAAAAAGTCGTAGAACAAATGTTGTTAGGATTGATGTAGAGGGGCTGCCTGCAAAAGGTGCTCAACTAATTACAAATAAGCCTGTATATGGTTATATAAATATGGCTTCAATAAATGCACATATGTTTCTTACAAAGCGTTGCAAATTCTCAAAGAATTTACGCATTACTCTTGTTCGTGAGCATTTGCGCGACCGTAAAGGCATCCTGCAGTTGCTAAGACTAATGTGCCAAACAATACGCGATTTTTTTAGGAAACCCTGTTAGGGATCTGTTTGCAAAGATACTGAAAAAGGTTGCAAGACTGTCCTGCCAAAAAAGACTGAAAAAGTAATTGCATTAGACGGAACTGAAACAAATACATCTGCACTGAGTTTGCAATATTGTACTGTAGAGACTGCGCATCTGTAAGCAATGATATGACTGATTCATAAAACTAATCTGTTATTTTATTTGTAGTCTTATAAAATATGTTTTTAATGTATCCTAATTATTAATATTTTAGAAAAAAGTTTATATTTGGTTCAAGTTTTGTGACTTTAAAACAAAGGTTGTTATTTTTGTTAATATTTTGTTCCACTATCATAGAAAAAATATTAAAAAGAAAGTTTTATTTCAAGTTCATTTCACTCATACATGACCACTTAAACTATAGTCGTTTTATCCAATTACAGCCATATATTAGTAAATGTCTGGTAATTATTGAAATAATGACGATTTTCTTCACGGGTCTCCTAGACTAACCCTATTATCGTTGTAACATATTTTAATTGTGCTGACGCCGGGTTAAAAAGGAATAAATTAATTGAAATATTGTCTAACTGTTTAAGAATCTAATGAAAAAACAAAATCTCCAATAGACGTTGTCCACAAGTTGAATGTCTCAATATTTTTATTTGGTTTATGAAATAAGGGCACTGTAACTTTTTCTGATCCTGCAAATATTTACGTTATTATTAAAAAGTTTCCCACCTAGTAATAAGAACTAATTTTCTATGTTTAGAAAATTTGTAATACTTGATTACATTTATATTTATTTATATTCACTAAAAACATAATTATACTATCACTGTAGTAATTTAAGAATACTTTAAAATGTATGCAACTAGTTTGATCCCAATATTATTTGGAATAGTAACCAATATAGCGTATTTTCTTTGAGAATTCGATAAGAAACCAAATAAATATTATTGAAGTGAAACTTCTTTATCGGGGTTGGAAAAAAAAATTAGTGTTAACATTTTTTCGTTACGCGTGACATTTTTCCGTTACGCGGCAGCTTTATTCGTAGAGCTTCATCTCTTTTACACCATGTTGCTATGGAAATACTAAACAATCAAAATGACAAGTATGTGGATTACAAAACACAATTTACTTTAACCAAAAATAAAATTATCGGATTAGAGTTTTATAATTAAATAATGAATTGTAATTACATACTGGACAATACGATTTTATGGACTTGCTATTGAATCTAATAAATAAATTCAAGATTATAACATGAAGAAGAAATTATGAAATATCATTTATAATAATTTTTAAAATACATTGATTGTCTGAAATAAAAGAAGTAAGAATGAAAAGACATACGAGTTTTGGCTGAGAAATGGAGCATCGGGGTCCTGATCTTTACAAGGTCTGTTTTGCTATACCTAGAACTAACAACAACTCGAAACAGCAGAAACCATGATGAAGAATAATTTTATTTTTTATATAGGGGCTTACCATGAATTCTTAAAAACTATCATAGTTTTAAGACGTTTCGTAGCAATATAACAATAATATTACTTTGATTCGCACCATGAACTTTATAAAACAATATTGTTTTATTCCTGCTTAGTGACGTAGACGTGACGTAAATGAACGAATGCTTTTCTATTCCTGCAATAGGAGGGAAAGAGACATCACTTTTATTTCGTATACGGTGTAGCTTCATCTCTTTTACACTATGTTGCTATGGAAATAATAAATAATTAAAATGACAGGAATGTGGATTTCAAAACAAACAAACCAAAAATAAAATTATCGGATTAGAGTTTTATAATTAAATAATGAATTGTAATTACATACTGGACAATACCATTTTATGGACTTGCTATTGAAACTAAAAAATAAATTCAAGATTATAACATGAAGAAGAAATTATGAAATATAATTTATAATATTTTTAAAATATATTAATTGTCTGAAATAAAAGAAGTAAGAATGAAAAGAAATACGAGTTTTGGCTGAGAAATGGAGCATTGAGGTCCTGATCTTTACAAGGTCTGTTTTGCTATACCTAGAACGAACAACAACTCGAAACAGCAGAAACAATGATGAAAAATTATTTTATTTGTGATATAGTGACGATCCAACATGTTAAGAAGCCTAAAGTTATTATTTTTAAAGTGGATTGTGTACATTTGTCTGTTTTTATGGTACTTATGTGTTTCTTCTATGAGAATATTATACGTCAGAAACAGTCGATTTACTTCTTACGTTTTAATTAATTAATATTAATGAAAATTATGACGTTTTTCTGTTACGCGCCATCTTTATTTCTAAGTCACATTTTTCCGTTACGCGCCATATTTGAAGTGAAACTTTTTTATCGACGGATGGGAGAAATTTTATATCAATGTCAAAAAATTGTAACGTTTTTCTGTTACGCGCCATCTTTATTTTTGCTTAAACTTTATCTAATTTAGCTTAATTAGCCATTCCTGTAAATTTGTAATTAGTGAATCATTTTTCAAAAAATTATGTCATAAAGAAGTTTCACTTTTAACATGTGTACACTAATACACACACACATATTATTTTTACAAAACAATAACTTTTCTTTAACTTACTTTATACATATCATTTTATCTCGTTTGTTAATATTTATACCATGACAATAAAACAATAAGTTACTTACGAATTTCTTTACGAAGTTCCTAGAAATTGCAGTCAGTCACAAATAGAAGCGTTGGTATACAGAAACAATCCAGGTAGTTAATATAAAATATCAGTAATTATACACACTTTCATCACCATAAATCTCATGAGACAAATGAAATATCAATTATCAAATAACAAAGATAATAATTTTAAATTACAAATTACAATAACTTTGGAATTTGGACACTTAGTACTTGGTTGGTACTGACAGCAACTGTTGGTGTTACCATTAATTAAAAACATCACCATAAAATAGTAACACTATTTAAAATGGCTCCATCTTGTGATCCCAACCATAAACTTCATTCAGATATCCGACAAAATAAAATATTAAGAAACACGAGGAGGAATAATAGGAAGTTTATTTAAAGAAGTTGAATATTTGAGCTTATTTTTTTTAAGTTATAACACCATGCTCAGTCCACGGTGTTAAAACTTTGAATTAAGTTTTTGTTCGAGATCCAAAGATGGAGCTATTTTAAATATTGTTATTTAATATTTTACAGTGATGTTTTTTAGTTAATGTTAACACTAATTCTCCAAAATTATTGTAATTTGACATTATTATTTTTGTTATTTGATAATTACGATTAGTGTGTACCTATGGATAACAGTATTGCAATGCCGTATACTTATACAAGTATCGAGTACACCGAGATGGTGCAAGTGTTAGCTAGGTGTGGTGGCAATGTGCGCAAAGCCTGCCGCGAGTATGCCTGATTAAGTATGAAGGGAAAGTGGATTCAGAGTCCGATCGAGTGCTTATTAGGTAGGTATCGCGACGTTCTTTGGTCTTAGCAAACTTATTTCTTTAAATTCATAAATTGATATGAAATGTAATAATCTGAGTAAATTGTAAGATGTTATTAATTTCCTAGTAAATTTAATTTCAATTTGACCGGCTAAGAAAAAAGCGCGGGGAAGTTGTAGTAGGTATTGTACATTCAGGTATAAAATTGTTTAACCAAAAATAATAAAACTATCTTAGACACAATATTATTACAATATTATTCGAAATAAAACAAAAAAAAAGTTATAATAGTATTAGGTGCGTGGGACTTTACAAATTTCGTGCAGCGCTAGACTGCCGCGACCTATACTTTAGACTGCTTACAAAATACAGAGTAATAAATAATCGAGGAAGCAAATTTTTTTTTGTTTTGTTTATTCTGAGTTATTTATCAAGATTTTTGAAAAGTCGTAAAACAAATGTTGTTGGGATTGATGAAGAGAGGCTGCCTGCAAAAGGTGCTCAACTAATTAAAAATAACCCTGTATAATATACTTATATCATTATGCCTCATTAGGCATTCTTATGCTTCATGCTAATTGCTTAATGCTAAATGCTTACTGCTCAATGCTTAAAGCTCAGTGCTTACTGCTTGATTCTTGATGCTGGATGCATTTTGCTTGATGCTAAATGCTTAATGCTTAATGTTTTTTGCTTGACGCTAAATGCTTGATGCTTAATGCTTAATGCTTAACGAAACGTCAAACTTTCTTAACATGTTTTCTAAGCTAAGGTACATGGTTAACGCTTGAAAAGAACAGAACAGCTAAATCGCGTTTAAAACTTTTAAATATGATTTTATATACTTATAAAATTATGCTTGATGCTTAATGCTTCGTGTTTTATGCTAAATGCTTGATTTTTGATACTGGATGCTTTTTGCTTGATGCTTAATGTTTTATTCCTTATATTTGAAGCTTGGTGCTTTTTACTTGTTGCTTATGCTTATGCTTATGCTTATGCTTATGCTTATGCTTATGCTTATGCTTATGCTTATGCTTATGCTTATGCTTATGCTTATGCTTATGCTTATGCTTATGCTTATGCTTATGCTTATGCTTATGCTTATGCTTATGCTTATGCTTATGCTTATGCTTATGCTTATGCTTATGCTTATGCTTATGCTTATGCTTATGCTTATGCTTATGCTTATGCTTATGCTTATGCTTATGCTTATGCTTATGCTTATGCTTATGCTTATGCTTATGCTTATGCTTATGCTTATGCTTATGCTTATGCTTATGCTTATGCTTATGCTTATGTTTATGCTTGTGCTTAATGCTTATTGCCTTATGCTTATTGCTTAATGCTTTTTGCATAATGCTTATGCTTAATTTAATGCTTAATGCTTAATGCCTAATGCCAAATGCCTAATGCCTAATGCCTAATGCCTAATGCCTAATGCCTAATGCCTAATGCCTAATGCCTAATGCCTAATGCCTAATGCCTAATGCCTAATGCCTAATGCCTAATGCCTAATGCCTAATGCCTAATGCCTAATGCCTAATGCCTAATGCCTAATGCCTAATGCCTAATGCCTAATGCCTAATGCCTAATGCCTAATGCCTAATGCCTAATGCCTAATGCCTAATGCCTAATGCCTAATGCCTAATGCCTAATGCCTAATGCCTAATGCCTAATGCCTAATGCCTAATGCCTAATGCCTAATGCCTAATGCCTAATGCCTAATGCCTAATGCCTAATGCCTAATGCCTAATGCTAATTGCTCAATGCTCAATGCTCAATGCTCAATGCTCAATGCTCAATGCTCAATGCTCAATACTTAATGCTTAATGCTTAATGCTTAATGCTTAATGCTTAATGCTTAATGCTTTATGCTTAATGCTTCATGCTTATTGCTTAATGCTTAATGCTCAATGCTTACTGCTCAATGCTTAATGCTTAATTCTTGATGTTTGATGCTTAACGAAACGTCAAACTTTCTTAACATGTTTCCAAAACTAAGGTGCATGGATAATAACCAACAAGAAACCATTACAATAATTATAAACAATACTTTCTAAGTTATACTAAATAAACCAACAAATGTTGATGTGAAATTCTTGTTTCATGTCCTTGAACCTTTATCTATAGGAATCAACCGTTATAAACAACTGCCTTCCAGCCATAACCATCCAATTTCCGTAACAAAACTATTGCCAAAATCTAAATGATGTACATAAAAATCCTCAACTAAACTAAATTAAAAAAATATTTATTTAACACTTGAAAAGAACAGAACAAGCTAAATCGCCTATAAGACCACTAAAATATGAACTATAATATCATCTCGCTGAGACTAATAAGAGTCAAGCAGCATTGAAAAATGCTGCAAAAACGGGAAAATATTTATTTATTGAGAGCTTTCTTCGCGTGCGCTGAGTAAACGGTAAAAGTTACACAAAATAATGTACTATGAAATTGTTTCCCTTTAAAAAATATAAAGAAAGTCCGCGAGAACATATATCTAGCTTTTAAGGTTGACTCACTATAACCTTTTTTTTATGGTAATCAAACTATTTCTTAAATTATATAATATTTTCGGAGGTGTTTTATTACAATGACATTAATCCTTATCCAAATAAAGTTCAATATCACAGGCAAGTGATTGAACAATAAGCAATTTTGCTCACAATTAAGTAATTGTGAACAAAATTGCTCTTGACAGCATTTGATTTAAACCAATATGTAAGGAGTTATTATAGTTTTAAAAGCATTAGCATTAGCATCCTTACGAAACGGTTGTGGCCAGCGAAAAAAATTTTAAAAGCGTTTTTTTCGATATTTATTGTAAATTATTTATTAATACCTATTAAATAAATCATTTTATTTTCGTCAATTTCTATGTTGTATAGTACTTTTCTGTTGAATATTGTTTGTGTTTATTATTTTAAAGTTCGTTTATTCTTAGCCACGTATGTAGGTACATAACTTGATTTTGTAGGATTTTTCTATTAGATTTTGTTTTCCTGCTTTTTTCAACGCTTGTTTTTACAGTTGAAGATAGTTACTTATCTAAGCAAATAGTTTGATTTGTCGTACTTTCCAATTGTGATTGTTATTTACAACATTTTTAAGTATATCCCAAGTCGGTATTTATCAAGACACATAATTTATTTGTATAATATATTTATATTGGGTAATGCTTTATTATTGGTTAATTTGTTGTTTGTTTGTTTTTTTTTATGTAGTAGGTAGGTAAGTAAGAATTAAGGTTCCAAATTGGTTCAACGTTTTTTATTTATAGTGTAGAAAATTATTAATCTTAGTAAATAATTTGATTTGTCGTGTTTTTTAATTGGGTTTTTTTAAAAACCATTTATTATTATAGTAGAACATAGATAATTCTTAAGTACCTTAATAAATTGCGTTGTAATTTTAAATATTGGCTATTGTTTTACTATTCCTTTAACGTTTGATTTTTTTCTTATGTAGAAAGCAGATTCGTTCTCTAAATTCTCTCTATCTCTTTATGATATTAGAAGCTTTAACAAAATTATGGGTGGAATAAATACAATTTTAGCTTTAATAAGAGACGGCAAAGTACCTCATTGTGAAACCCAAATTTCAAAACAACACCAAAATACATAAACGCCTTTATAAATTTTACTAAAAGATAACTAAATGAACAGTAAAATGCTTTGATTACTAGTTTGGTATCAAATGGGTGGTGGTGGGTATAACAAATTTACGATACGTAATGAATTCTTTAAGACCGTGAAAATGAGAACATTCTAATGCATTCTAATGCACACTCCTTTTTTTTCGCATCGTATGAAAGTGAATTAACATGTTAAGTATAACATTAATTGTGATACATTTAACATGAGTTAAATACTCCGTATTTTGAATGTTGTTTTTTGTGTTAATTTTAATATATATATAACATTCAAAATACGGAGTATTTAACCCATGTTAAATGTATTACAATTAATACATATATTTATACAAAAATTTCTCTTTGTACAAATGATGTTAGTATCGTTTTATACATGAACAGAATTTAAATTGAGATTTATATATGGTTTATTGGCCTAATAAAATATTATCACGAAATATAACACGATTATAGCTTTATAGTAGCAAGTACACATTGTCGAAATAGGCATAGGCAAAGTTGGTATTTTACAATTTATACGTGAGAAAAAATTAGAATTAGTATAAATCATTGTATTGAAATGACACTACAATAATCACGCCACATCTAGTTCCATAGTTCAATAATATAAAAGGATTTTACCTTTCATATTATATGAATATTTAAACAGGGTTATTTGTAATTAGTTGGCCACCTCTTGCAGGCAGCCTCTGTACAACAATCCCACCAACAATTTATTTACGAATTTTTAAAATTAATAGTTTTAAAATTTTAAGTTTTTCCATACAATATTATTTGTTACCTCTGAACTGGTATTAACTCTTAGCGTAGGTATAGCGGCCGGACGTTGAGTTTTTAAAACTTTTTTTTACAAAATATAGAGTTTTTAGTAAAAGAGTAATTTTTTTTATCATTTTCTTGTGTCATTTATTAAGATTTGTAAGAAGTCGTAGAACAAATGTTGTTGGGATTGATGTAGAGAAGCTGTCTTCGAGAGGTGGTCAATTTATTACGAATAATCCTGTAATACATAGAAATGAAGTCTAATTTAGACTTTAAATTACCAATAAAACCTTTTTATTTAGATTGGTGTTCTAGAAAAAAATCTTTCAACTCTTTTTTCATCTTCGTCATACTTACTAACACAAAATTGATGTATGCATATTAACAATATTAAAAAAATGCCAGTGGAATAAAATGTATGTAAAAAAACCACATAACAATTAAAATCACAAATCGCAACATAGCTAAATGTACTTTTACTGATTGCGCTAATAGTTAAAATTTTAAGTGACTTAAACCTAACGATTCTCTTACGATGCACTTTTTATTATAGATATGCAACATTAAATAACTTTAAAAATGCCATAGTGTGAACATTTTAAGAAGTCTAAGTAATTTACAAATTGAATATCAAATAAACTGAACTATGAACCAATTGCCGTGACTTACGGAAGTATGAAGGCTCGAATCGGAGTTAGCAGTTTTATCTTTTCTACGTGTGTTGCATTACTAATATCGTGAACGTAGGTATTCCATGATTTTTATTATATTTGTATTTGACTTGGAATCTGGCTTAACAAGTTTGTATGATAATACCCTAGAGACAATAAATTGACTATTTTAGATTCTTCTAATACGTCAGTTTTTAGATTCTTCTAATACGTCATTATCACATAATATAGTTGAGATCTGGTATCTCAATAAAATCATTTATAATTTTATTTATTTATATATATTATTATTTATGTTATTCCTTTATTTGTAATAATTACGATGAAATATTATTATGTTAATGTAATGTAATGTAAATAAAGTCTCCAAAATATCCTAATCTGTGGTAAGCAAACAAACAACCCACATAAATAAAAACATCGTAAATTCAATAAAAACAGTTAAATAACTTACTTTTGGAATTGCTTCATATTATTCAAATATATGAGTTAAAATTTAAAATACTTATATTTATTAAATATAAACTGTTATCCTGCTAAATACTACAAACGCAAAAATGGCACGCTCTATATCTCACCTACTAGCGCCTTTTATCGGATTCAGGAAATTGTGATTCGTCGTATTTTTGTTTTTATTAGGAAACATTTTAATTTTTTCATGAAATGATGTCAATGTAATATTATTGTTTTGTAACCGTTAGCGCAGCTTACACAAAATAGCATATAAATTTCATTAAAAATAATAGTATTTTACAAAATGTCTGAATAAAACATCATAATGGAACTCGTCAACTAGCTCAATTTGAAGCCAGTGAACCAGCCTTACAGCACGTGCTAACAGAAGATCACAATGCGTTCGCTTCATTTGTGTGACTAATCGTCGAGAAACTGATAGCATACATGAACAATTTTGAATGTATACCTTTTTTGTACTTTATAGTATTGACTTGTTATTGTATAAAGTAGGTTGTCTTATGTATTCTAAAAGAATTAGCAAATATTAGAGGAATCAACAACCGCAACTGTAGATTCTCTTTATTACAGTAGGTATACTTAGCATCTGCTTCTTGCATTAGGCGTGATTCTCGTAACATATTGTGCGGATTCTTAATATTATATAATTCTTATGTTATAAATTTTGAGGTGAACGTCACCTCAAAGCATGAAAATATTGAAAACTAAAGATATCAGACTTTGGTAATGAAATTGATCGAGTCATATTGTATTAAGAAAAATAGATTATTTCTTTGGTTCAGGTGAGGTTTGACTGACAAAATACAGTTACAGCACTGGAAATAGAAATATTTTATAAAATAATGTATTCACTTAATATAATACTAAGCACACTTTTGCCTCTAATAATGCCTCTTATACATCGCTGATCGTCTTAGAAGAGATGTATAAATTATATAATACTTGATAAATACGGTTCTTATTTTGATGCGAAAATGCATGTGTAATTTATAAATTATATCTTTATTTCTGAAACATTTATGAGCCGTTGCGTTCAAAATGATACCAAAACTATATCTTTTTATGTTACTCAACTATCGCTCCTTACGATACCGTGAAATCAGAAATATCCCTTAATTGAGGGCAGTACAAAAAATTAAACTTTGATAATATGTATACATAATAATCAATATTATTTGTACCTATTTATAATAATTTTAATGAATAATGAATATTAAATTACTCTAGTGTAACGTTTAATTATAATTTATAACAAGAATTTTCCTAAATAAATAATCATGCAACTCATCATCGCAACTACCATAAATTATATTCGAATTCATTGTACTCGTATATTTCATTTCATTATATAACCCATTAATTCTCTGATACAAAATTTATCTTTCACTAACTCGTATCCACAGACTTCGCCTATTTTAGTGTTCTTTTAATTTAAAACGAACTTTTATATATATTTGTTTTATTATTTTAAAAATCAACTTACGCATTTATAATAAAAAAAAGGATGAATCATATATCTTCAAGTTTTTGTAGTATAATGAGAAATAGAAATTAGTTACGATTTTATATTAACGTGGCTGTAAAAAATGTAATTTATGTTTTTCAATTGTTTACATCTTATGACACCGTTTCAAGCATCACGATAATAGTATTAGGATACGTATCAATTGATTTGTATTTTGAACTAAATATAAACTATATATGTTAAGCAAATTATAATAATACATTAAAATATATTTTTTTTATTTATTTACACCGAGTATTTTAGTTAGATTTGCACGTACTGGTATTATATGACTTTTCCGTAGATTTTCCAATCGAAAAAAGTTATTTTGTTATTTTGCGTTTTATAAATTTTAGGGAATATTAAATATATATAATATTTTTTCTTATAAACGAATTAAAAAAAAACAACTTAATTTAATTCAAAATATTTTTTCTCTGAAACGACAACAATTGATAAATATTTGAGAAATGTTTGAAATTTCACTAGAGGCTACTTTAAAACGGTTAATCATGTTATAAATATAAACCATTCATGTCTCTTAGCACCACAATAGTACAACTTTTGTCACCAACTTAAATAATTAAAAGTATATTTTATGTTTTGTGTAGTTGTGTGTTTCAAATTACCTTTTAACATAACATAGCTGAATAATCAAAATAAATCATTTATTAATTGTCTTATCAAAATGCTATGTTAGGAAGCTACTCTACGTAAGCTACAAAAGGTTTCGACTAGGAAAGGTTAATTTTAGATAACATTTAACTACTCTTTAAAATAGAATGTTTCTAAAATATATCCATTAAGGATGGATCAAGCCTTTTCGAAATAAGATTCCAGCTAATGAATCCAAATTTTCTTTAAAAACAAGGAATCTAGGAATCAAGGAACAAGGATCAGAGATTTGCAGGTGCAACAAAACAATATAACTATGTTTGAAAATATTTATAAACATGTTAAACTTATTTAAATTTATATAAATGAAAAATAAATCCATACGGGCAGGGATTCGAACCCCCGACCTCTGGAACCGTCACGTCGCTATACCAATTGAGCTACCGCATCGTTGTCAGTCTTGGTGAATTAAGCATTTTATATGTGATCGTCTTTATCGGGAAGGTCAGTGGTGACATCTATTAGTCTTCTTTCGAAAATCCAGAACCATGTTTCTAACTTTTGCAGTATAAATAATTGTATGAAATATTTTGGAGAGCCCCCGATAAATCTTATGTTATATATATTAAACAGAATAATTTATAATTTCTATTTAAACTACATGTACTATAAAGTATGTAATAAATAAAATGTTTCAATGTTTTTAATTTATTTTTGTCCATTCTTGTAATTAATTGAAAAAATAAATTATTGTATAATTAATTCTTATTATCTCTTAGTGATAATCATGCAACTTAATACTACAGTCAAGTACAGATCTAAAAATATAATTCACATGATAAAATGAATATCTCTAAATTTAAATTGTAGTTCAGAGCAAACAATCCTTATATAAACGAATTGCTATAAGAGTATATATGTATCTACCTTTACACACCAGTAAATTAATTGAAAAATTAATTTACTGGTGTATATAATATAGTAGTATATTATAGTAGTAGTAGAATATAGCATATATATAGTAGCAATATAGTAAAATTAAACCAATTTAGTTATTTAAAAACAAATGCATATTAGAATTATTAAAAACCAAAAGTTATAATTCCAAGTTAAAAGTTAACTCGTAAAGAATCGCTAATGTTCAATATACGTTATGAAATTTCAGCACTTTGGTAATCTTTATTGTAAGTTAGTAACATTGAGGATGCGTTTAAGGTACCAAAACAGGTAGGTGTCAAATCATACCACTACATTGAAAAAGCTTTACTACGCACGCATATATAGTGCGAAAATAATATGTAAGAGAAACAATTTTATTTATGATTAGATATTTAAATACTTTTATTATTTTGTATGACTATATGTATTATTAATATTGTGACCTAAAAATGCACACCTGAGTGGCGACTACTATATCTACTAGACGAACAAATTTAGGTGATCCGAGTTTATGTTGTTGTGTTGGGTATATTGTGATATTACCTTCGGATATGGTAGAGTTTCGTATACCGTATACTAAACCGGTGGACATATTTAGCGGAACGCAAAAAACAGACTGCAAGATCATATGAAAACACATTTTTGTTGTACAATACATTTGATTATTATTCTGAATTAATTAAATTAACATTTTTGAACATAAAAAATCACAAAATTAAAGCGAAAGAAACGAAATTAAAGACAATAAGGTCAGTGACTTAATTCTGAAGAGTTTTGACCTAACACAATGAAAACTAAAGAAAAGTTAATATTGTCCAAATGACTGGTTTTTTCGCGATGGGTGATACAATCAGTATTTAGTGTTGCCACCTCTTGCTGTTAAAACTGCCTGCATGCGTCTGGGCATGCTCTCTATTAAATTGTCAATAAAACTTTGCGGCATTGAGTTCCATTCTTCAACCAATGCGGTTTTAAGGTCTCTTACGTTGACAGGTGATGGATTTCTTTGTTTAATTTGTCTTCCCAGTTTGTCCCAAACGTGTTCTATTGGATTTAGGTCTGGCGAGCGTGCCGGCCACCCCAAAACCTGGATTCCGACCTCATTAAGATATTCCGAAACTAATGCCGCAATGTGAGGTCGAGCGTTGTCATGCATTAGAAGAAAATTGTCTCCAATGAAAGGGGCAAAAGGCATCACAATCTGCTCCGCTCCGTGCGTGCTCCTAAGCAAATACCGCCCCATACCATTACTGACCCTCCACCATACGGCTCTCTCCCAATAATGTTACACTGAGCGTATCTTTCTCCGGGTCGTCGCCATACTTTGGTCCTTCCATCATCTGGTTTGAGACAAAATCTGGACTCATCACTAAAAAGAACTTTTCCCCAAGCGTCATTATTCCAATTTAGGTGGAAACGAGCAAAGCTGACCCGAGCCACTCGATTACCTGCGGTGAGCTGTGGACCTCTGGCAGGCAAGTACGCCCCTATACCAGCTGCCTTCAGTGTTCTTCTGACGGTTTTGGTACTAATTATCACTTGTCGAACTTCCTGCAGCTGGTTTCGTACCTCAGAAGAAGTCAAGGTACGGTTTCTGAGAACACTGCTGACAATAAATCTATCGTCTCTCTCTCCTGTTACTCTTTTGCGACCTTGTCCTTTACGCCTGGTATACTCTCCAGTCTGCCGGTATCGTTTAACATTGCCGAAAATCACAGACTTGGAAACATGTAATGTTTGAGCCAATTCATTGTAAGTGTAACCATTTTCAATTAAAGTTACAGCTTTAGAAACCAGAGCAACGCTGAGATCCGGCATTATCGCCTAAATTTATCGAATAAAGTTCACTTCACTCAATAATGACAATTTTTCGTCAAAAAAACAACAGAAATAAAGTTTTTGTTAAAAACAACAAAAGCCGACGAAAATTCCATACACTACGTGTCTCAGAAATTAGCAGATAAACAAAAAAAAACAAATGAAATTTAAAATAAAATTATTTTTAAAATCATCTTTTTTTTTAATACATAATATTGGTATAGTGGCCAGTACGAAAATATGAAAATATTTTCCGTTATTCGACCTTTTTTTTGCGTTCCCCTAAATAAGTCCATGAGTGTATATTTTATATACTACGCATACTGTATTACTGTATTACACATAATACATAGTACCAAATACATAATGTTATGTCATAAGTGTTATATTTTATGAACAATCTTCTAACTATTTAATTACATACCTCATACTGTATCGTTACTTTAAAAAAATGTAGGTATAATAAAAATATAATAATAATATCAGGACAAATTACACACATTGTCTAACCCCTAAGCAAGCAAATTATTTGATTGTATTATTTGTTGTTATGTATTTGTATCGTTGTCTAACCCCCTTAGGGTTAGACAACGATACAAATACATAAAAATACACTTATTAATACTAAGAATATATTTAATAAACGACCAAATCTAGAAACACAGACATCTATGCTCATCACATAAATGCCTGTCTCTGCCGGGAATCGAACCCGAGCCCATATATTATACAATATTTTAAACAAACACCCAGGATTGAAAATCATTAGTGATTATATATAATAATAATAATATCAGGACAAAGTACACACATTAATCTAAGTAAGGAAATTATTTGATTGTATTTTAGGGTGTTACACAAAGATACAAATACACATATACACAATACACATATACACAATATATATACGCAATAGAAATACACATTATAAATATGAGAATACATTTAATAAAAGACCAAACGTAGAAATACAGACATCTATGCTCATCACATACATATTTGTCCCTGTCGGGAATCGAACACGAGCCCTGCGGTAACCACCCGACCAACGGGCTATAAAATAAATACATAGGTATTATTATACTCGGTTCGAATGAAATGTAAAAGGCATAAACGAGTCTGCATTGCGATGATGTTATAATATTCATGGTTTCATCGCAGCAAGTATCGTAAACGTGCTTTATTGTAAATGCCCGACGACGTCCCTCCCTGCCTCCTTCTGCGCTGTTAATAATAATTGAAGTACCCCATACTTTTACATTATTGACAAAATGTTTATTTCAGAGTTCAATACAATCATAAAAATGACGTTTTGTATGTACAATTTTATTCTTCGAATTGGAATTTATCTCTCAAATAAAAGAATACAAAAATATGTGTCATTTATAATCTGTATTTAGATAATTTATAACTTTCCTTACTAGAATTTTATTTATTATACTTAGTTGTAAAATAAAACATTTTTTTTCAACTGTATTCACAAAATAAATAATCACTATAATAATAGCTATACTTTTCGTGGAAACAGTTACCGAAACTGAATTGAAATTAAAGATAAGGGGTTTAGTAGCACAATATTAACTTCAGCAACTATGACGAGTTGGGAACATCCATCTAAGAAATTGATTTATTGTGAGATACTGTATAAATGTAATTTTGTAATATAAAAAGATGATTAAACATTCAAGAAGGTTAAACCTTTTTTTTCTACCATTGTTTGTATAATGATATTATTATTAAAAGTAAAGTAGCTATTAGCTATTACCTACTTTATAATAAATGACACTAAATGATATCATAATTGATATTAGGTAATTGCCAATCAAAAACAAATGACAATGTAATTTTGCATAACATGCTATACTGTAATGTTGTGTGATTTATTTTCAATATAGCATATTATTAAATAATACTATATATTTTTAGGGTTAACTATACTAGTAATGTCATACTTAATCTATGATTATAAATTACTAAGTATGTTCAAAATATCTTTAATGGTTAGTAAATAATTATTAAATTTATTGAACAAACTCTAAGTCCTATTGAAACTGCAGCTAATTTATGAAGGGACCATTTCGGTTGGCACTTTAAAGTGCGAAATTCTGCCAAGCAATTAACTTTTATTTCTTTTTTAAAGTTACAGCACTAATAGGATTGCGGGACTGAATGGCTAAGGTACTTTCCAATCGATTTTTAATATTTGAGTTTCCTTCAAATTTTAACTTAGTCAGCTGGTTAAGTTTATGGTTAAAGAGGATACTAATCTTAGTTAAAATTACTAATTGACTAGATCATTTGATAAAAAAAATGGAATGTGTTTTATTAATTATTTTATTTATTTTTTATTTTATACCAAAGCTTGAAAAAGATCACCTGTTGTGACTGCTTTCTATAGCTAAGGCTTTCTCGCAACATCAAAATAATTACATAAATAATAAGGTCAGATTTTTAAGTCATCAAGGGTTAACTGATTTCAAAACACCACTGGAAAGTTACTTTACTTTAAGGGAGTTTGTAAAAAATATGTTTGAGAATCGAACCTAAGATAACATTTTAAGTGAAAATCGCATATAATAAATTGATACTCAGAGTAACTTTAGGTGTTAAATGGAATACCTTGTACCACTTATTTCCACTTATGTTCTTACAAAACAGAATCTGCACAAACCGTTGCACTTTTACGATTGAATGGTAAAACCGAATACTTTAATGATTGAATGGTACAGAAAAGAGAAATTCTATACAGAAGATTAAAAACCTGGCAACCGCTAGAAATATCGAGGACCAATTTTCCAATTTCGTGATAATATTGAAAAAAAACTTGAAATAGGGATAGCACAATGCCTTAAAAGTGAATGCTTTGGTGTAAACGAAACATCGATTATGTCTGTATGCTCTATTTGGATATAGATTATTGCAAAGGTCATACAAGATTCTACTAGAATTAGACCAAAATAACTCCAAACAATAAAGTAATATAAGAAACTATACAAATAATAATTAGTTATATCAGTAGTAAATAAATATCTCATGTGAAATCATATATGTTTCATTAAAAAGAAATTTAATTGATTTATAAAAAAATCCTGATTTTCTTTGTTACAATACCTAAAAACAAGTTACATTGTGCAAAATCTGCAAATTTGATAATTATAAATTTATTATTGTCAGATATTGAACTTGGTGTTTGTAATTATGAAAGGCTTTTGAAATTTGATATCTTTTAATATGGGCCTTGAATAATTGTCTCTATATACTTGAGAAAGATTTTGGATTAATATATTAATTATAACAAACGCCAGACAAATAATATTTTTGTTTCATTAATTGATTGTTACATTTTAGAACATAATTATTATTTCTCGTCGTATTATCTACAATTCGCTTCTGTATAATATGCTCTATCAAGTTTTAAAAAAAACTGGAGCTTATACATAACATTTATCATATGTGAATTGAGTTTAGTGCTGATCTATATTGAATATGTATATAAAATAAGAATTAGTTATATATACTATAATGAAATTAGTGCTTTCAAGCGTATATAATAGGTATATGAAAAATATATGAGTAATTTTAAGAATGGTATATAAATATATAACTTTAAATAAAAATATGAAATTCAGTTTTACAAACCTTAATCCGCTTTAGACTTCCTTATCAAGCAATCCAGCAGATTATGCAATCCAATAATTGTCTGAATGATGTCATCGTCACAATAGCTTCTGTCTAGAAAACTAAAATATCATTATCGTCTCATCATAAAGTAATTTATATAATTTTATTTTTAATTATTCCAGATATTTGCCATTAAAATTTTCCAAAATACATAATTTCAATATATTAAAAAAAATATCTAAACTGACCTGTGATCGGACATAATAATTAATGTCTTTACATAATTTATTTATAATTAAAAGTTAAATCATAAATCAAACAGGAAAAATAAATAAATATTAAAAGTTGAAACACGAAGTTATGTGAATTAAATATATGATACAGAATTTGGAAATATGTATGTATGTATGCATATCTAACACAAAAGGCTCGGATCGCTTTATGGAAATCAATGATATCTCTTTAATTTGAAATGATGCTATAGTGAGAATTATTGAATTTAACTATTTCTTATCTTATCGGTAAACAATTTTATGTATTTAAAAGCTTTACTAGCTTAATACTCAACGATGAAAAGTATTGTTAGGGCGAGAGCCTTACAACTCGTTTTATAATATTTTACACCATTTTTAGGATTCATGTAGAAATTTAATTAAAAAAATAATAAGAATTCAAAGTAATTGTCAAATTCACGTATTTTATGCTATTTAATACCATGAAAGCCAGATTACGACGTTATAACTAATTTAGTAATAAAACTATGACAAAAACCTACCACAACCTACCACAGTAATAAAAAGCTAGCTAGCTAATTCCCAATTTCATAACCAATCTACAGATGCTATTATTTATACCTCATAATAAGTTCTAATAATTAATAAAAGATTAAACATTATGTTAAAATATCCTATGCTTCTAATTCTAAAAACATTTTACAGTAAATACTAAATAACATTCCATAATTAATTTAGTAGGTGGAGTATATTTTGCTTCATAAATGTCAAAACAATAATATATTGTGTTAAGATTATTTTACATTATAAATAGAAGATATAAAAAATAGACCGTCTTAGATTTAAAAAACCTTATAAACAAAATAATTAAATAGATTTACGAAATATGACAGTCCTATAACAATAGATTTCAACCGCCCCGTTGGTCGAGTGGTTAGCGCAGACGTCTAACGTGTCACGGCGCAATGGGGCTCGGGTTCGATTCCCGGCAGAGACAGGCATTTATGTGATGAGCATAGATGTCTGTGTTTCTGGGTTTGGTCGTTTATTAAATATATTCTCAGTATTTATATGTGTATTTCTATGTATTTGTATCGTTCTCTAACACCCTTAACACAAGCAAATAATTTGCTTACTTAGGGGTTAGATCAATGTGTGTAATTTGTCCTGATATTATTATTATTCATTTATTTTATTTTAATCTTATTTTTTACATTTATACATATAACATTTAAAAAAACAACATTTTAAATATAAATATAAAAAACAGTATCCCGCCGACGTGGGCCTTTCGACCGTCGGTGGTTAGGGCGACAGCGAAAGAAACTTCCTCACAATGTGTGCCGTACCCAAAACTGCTGCTCTTTGCATCCGACCCTTGATCCAGTTTTTTAGTGAGAGCCTCTTGAGATGATGATCGAGACTCTTCGCTATAAGACCATTGACGGAAACTACCATCGGGACAATTATTGTTGAGTCAACATCCCACATGTCGGTAATCTCGTGAGCTAAGTCCAAGTATTTTGACAGTTTGTCCTTCTCAGCTTTCACAAGATTAGCATCACACGGGACACTGATATCAACAAGAAATGCCCGGCGCTCTAACCGATCTACCAGCACGATATCAGGCTTATTGGCTACAATAGTCCTGTCCGTTATGATAGATCGGTCCCAATAGAGCTTAGCATGACCATTTTCCAAAAGAGTGAGTACTTATAATATGGCACTTCAAAAGGTACCAGACCGTATTGAAGAGCAAGTTCTTGGTGGATAATCTTGGCTACTTGGTTGTGCCTGTGCAAATACTCTTCATTGGCAAGACGACAACAACCGGAAATAACATGTCTGATGGATTCCCCAGGTTGGTGGCACGCACGACATATATCAACAGTGCCATCCTTTATTATGTATTTCCGATAGTTGTTCGTCTTGACAACTTCGTCAGCAATTGCACAAGCAAAACCTTCAGTTTCACCAAAGAGATCACCGAATCGTAGCCAAGCCACGGACGCCAGAAGGTCTACATCAGGCCCATAGAGTGCCTGGTGGAACCGTCCATGAAGCTCCTTACTCTTCCATATATTTATACGGTCGTCAGTGCTAAGTACTACATGCCAGTTGTCTTTGGCTAAGGAGAGCGGTGTGAGGCCTTTATCTACTGCAACAATGTCCCGATGCATTCCACACTCAGCATGAAGGAAATATTCTCTAAGATTGCATACCTCACGGTTGTGTAAGTTTTTGGCATTAAGGAAGCCGCGACCCCCACACTTCCGTGGAATATACAATCTCATCACTGATGAGCGCGGATGATGCATGCGATACATTGTCAATAGTTTTCGGGCTATCGGTCCAGGGCATCTAATTCGGTCTGAGTCCACCTTAATATGCCGAAAGTATACATCAGCAGGGGCATTACCCAACTGTTGAATGCACGCACTTTGTTACCTCCTGACAAAAGACTTTTTAGGACTTTTGTCAAGTGGTTAAAGAAGCGTTCCTTCACTAGCTGTTTAATGTCCCCACTTAGTATGCCTAAGCATTCCGACATACCAAGGTATTTGTAGGATTCGGTTTCGGAGAGGGATCTGAGGGACATTGTCTCCGAGAGTTGTAAATATTCGCTATTTACAACTCGGCCATTCTGCACATGTGCAACCGCGCATTTATCTACACCAAACTCCATCCTAATGTCATTACTAAACGTTTGCGTAACGCTTAGTAATGATACCAGATCTGCTTTATTTGGTGCAAATAATTTGAGATCGTCCATGTACAAAAGATGTGAAATGATCTCACCCCCTCTGCGAAAGCGAAATCCCAGTTTTGAATCCCTAAGCAACGTGCTTAAGGGGTTCAAAGCCAGGCAAAACCACAAAGGACTCAAGCTATCACCCTGGAAAATACCTCGCTCAATCCTTACAGGTTCGGAAGTAAGAAGACTTCCTCCGCCCCCTGGTAGACAAAGGACCGTTGTCCATTGCCTCATACATGAATCAAGAAAAGCGCATAGATCTGTGTCAATCTTATACACTTCTAGTACTTTTCTCAACCATGTATGAGGCACCGAATCATAAGCCTTTTTATAATCAATCCAGGCGGCGGAGAGACCCTTCTTACCTCGGCGAACCTTTTCATTAATGGCCATGTCAATAAGGAGGAGCTCCTTAGTACCACGAGACCCAATCTTACATCCATTTTGAGCGGGATCTAAAATGCTGTTTGCATACAAATGTGTGTTTAATTTTGAAGTCAAAATGTAAGAAGCTTATAAATTGTTGGTAAGCACGTGATAGGTCGAAAGTTCTTTGGATCTGTGATACTACCAGACTTGTGAAGCAGAAAGGTGATTCCTGTTGACATAAAAGATGGTAGGGATCCGGACACGATGGCTTCCTGGAATTGCCCAGCCAAACGTTCGTGTGAAGACCGCAGCCATTTGAGCCAAAAGTTATGTAATCCGTCCGGCCCAGGACTTTTCCAGTTATGGGTCGAACGGATCGCATCCCTGACATTGTCTGGGCTTATAAATATAGCCTCCATTGGCTGCAGGTGTTCACACGCGCGCTCAACAACACGCATCCAGCCACCATCGTTGTGATTAATAGGCACCGACCAAATATTTTTCCAAAATGTGAACATTTCTTCCATATTTGGTAACTGCCCATCAATCACATTCGTAGCAGATTCCTCCCAACTTCTATAAACCTTTCTTTGGTCACTTTGGAATATGTGATTCTGTTTATACCTATTTACACGTTGTTTATAACGACGGATACGATTTGCCCACGCACAAACTTTCTGCTTCAGGTAGTCTATACGTTCTGTTACATAGGCCATGTAATCCTGAGGTCTAATGCCAGTACCGGCAAAGGCCTGTTAACATAACGCATGACTCTCGGCCGGATGTTTCCCGATCTGAAGCAGATTAACTTGCCAATAATGACCCTAGCTGCGCTGATACGCCGTTCAATCCTCATCTGCCATGCGGGTGTGTCCTCAGTGGACCGCACCACCCTATCAGGCTCAGGAAATCTGGCACGGGCGGAGCGGCACGCTGCAACAGCTGCACAATAAAGAATTAAATGGGTATCAGTGAGACTATTGCTAGAACGAAGATAAGAGTCTAGCATGCAGTCTAGAGCCATTACAAGCGACATATTACGTCTATGCGTGGGAAAACGGGGCAACCGTGGTCTGTCGCGGGCTGGTATATCTTTAAATTCCAAAATCGCATCCTCCAAAGTCCTCCTTAATTGCTCATTATCTTGTGTACTTACGGTTGTAATCTCTACGCCCCCCACATCAGCATCTCCAACCACTAACCCTGCCACCGAAGGAGCGGACGATAACTGGGCTCGCGAATGGATGCTTTCGGTGGTGGATGCAGAGACTGTCACCTCGGAGCGAAGCCGGTCAAGTGCGGAGTCATCCAACGCACGATTACGTTGAATAAACCGCACCTGATCCGATAGTCGTTGGGCCGAAACGGTCAAATCTGGTTCAAGGACCTAAAACAAAGACAGCAAACGGGTTCGCCACGCAGTGAGGTTAGTGCCACCCTCTGTCGCCCTATAGTACGCTCGCATGACATTTTCGTTCATATTTTGCGTCCATTTCATGCGGCGCACTGCACCACCGATGGCGGGGGCCGAACGCGGGGCGGATGCCCCAGTAGGCCCCAAGCGCGGCAGCGGTGGCCTCCCACGGCGCGGCGCTGGTGCTCGGCGCGGCGCTGGAGGCGGCAGCTCGTCGTCACTGCTCGACACGATTTCCTCAGGAGGAGTTGCGTACTCCTCCTCTGATGACGTGGAGCTGTTGGGTGCGACGGGCTGCGATGGTGGGCGTGCGTTTATGTTTTTACTCCTTGTGATCATTATTATAGTATCTATTTTCACATTGTCAACAGTTCACTTTTTTCAGGTACTTTTTGTATGTTGTTCACAGTTGTGTATATATTATTTTTTTTTTTTCGTTTATTTTGCATTTTGTAAACGGAATGAAATGATTTAAATATGATTAAAACTGGATATTGAAAATAAATATTTTAAACAAAAATTGACATTTAAAAACGTGACCATTCCGTGTCACTTACCAAGGAGTTTTTTTTTATTATTATTATTATTATTATTATTATTATTATTATTATTACTATGCATCGCGGTATCACTGATCAGATGTGGACGAAATATAGCCAGCAAATATCGAATCAAATATCAGAATAATAAAAAAAATATTGATTTAAAATTATTGAATAAATTAGGGAACGAACCTTGGTCAACCTAAATTCGTTCCTTAAGTCTCAGAAACTAAGTTAATCATTTATAACAGTTGTAATCACTTCATCCGTATTTTTATAACAATATTAATTAAAATTTTTATAAATTAATATCATTATCAGTTGTTGTATTTTACAATGTTTGTTCACGGATGAAGTTAAATAATTACCGTTGTGTCATTTTTAACCCCCGACTAACAAGAGGGGTGTTATAAGTTTGAACTGTCGATCAGTGTATCTGTGTATCTGTGTATATGTGTATCTGTGTATCTGTCTGTGGCAAATTTCCGGCCAAACGCGTGGACGGATTTGAATGCGGTTTTTTTTAATCGAAAGCTATGTTCGTCGAGATGTTTCTGATCTATGTTTGATTGAAATAGAAATAGTCGTCTTCAAGATATTGGTGTTTTATTCGTGCGAGCCAGAGGTTCTTATGCAATAATTAGCTGTTTGCGGCCTAGCGCATGGACGGATTTGAATGCTGTTTTGTTTATTCGAAAGCTGTGCTCGTCGAGATAGTTCTTATCCATGTTTGATTGAAATAAAAATAGTCGTCTTCAAGATATTGACGTTTTATTCGAACGGGGAAGAGGTTCTTATGCAATAATTAGCTGTTCCTAGCGGTGTCGCCAAAAGGATGAAGGCCGAAAGGTTTTAACACTTACGTACTGAGGTAAAGTACTTTTATCGGAATAGCTGTTGCCCGTGACTGCGTCCACGGAGACTGTAAAAATATATTTATATGGCTTATGATCGTAGTCATAAAGAATCACGGGCAACAGCTAGTGACAATAAAAATCCCTTCATAATAGTGTTATTAGTGATTGTAAATCATTTTAACTCTAAATATTTATATTTATTAATATTCGTATATATGAAACCTACCTACCTACCCATATGAAAAAGTCTTGAATAATGTTAGGTTCAGTTAGTATAATTCAGAAATTAGTAACATAAGTTTACAAAGCAGAAAAAAAATTAAATTAAAAATTTAAAAACCCCCGATACAAAAAACTTCTACAAAAAGTAAAAATAATATTATTATGTACTTATTCAATTCGTAGCGTCGGGGGACCGTTTAACCCGGCGTTCGCACAGTTGGGTCTATTTGACCCGGGCTATTTTCAAATGCGCCACTCTGGTTCATGATTCATAATAAATAATAAATAAATAAATTCAATAACTCATGATTCATGATTCATTATTTTTAATTCTATTAATAGACAAAAATTGTCTCAGATACACAAAAACAAAACATGTCTCGAAAACGACATTTCAACATCTCGGTGTATTTTCATTTTGTTTCAAAAATTATACTGTACCTACTACAAAATTCCGAGAAAACTGGAGTCAAAGAAACTAAACCAAGGTGAATACAATTTTCCCAAAACTTTATTATTTTTTTATTTTATTTGACACACAATTTTTCATTGTTATTCGATATGGCAATGTTCATATTAGTTATATTTAGGTTGTCTGTATTGCACAGAGAATGAATGTTAAAAATGTATGTTGGTAGTATTGTTTAAGTCACACTTTCTTATTGACCTCAAGTTGTGGAAGTGCATGTAACTCTGAAACCAAATAAATTCCAAATTGATTGAATTATATGTTTTATTCTTTAAAAACAACATCAGGTTATGGGCCCAGTCACATACACCTGCTTGTTGTAGATTGGCGTGACTTGCGGAAGCGAAAGTTGGCGAGAAGAAAAGTGAGGTTATCTCACGAAAGTGTGCGGCGTGCTTGGCTTGGGTGGGCACTGAATAAAATCGTCGAAATATACTTGTTCTGGGTTGGGAAGGGACAAGGTGGGAATGGAGGGCATCAGCAATAACAACGGCAATGTCATTAAGTTGGAAGGAGCCAGAAATTGGAATATTTGGAAATTTCAAACAACAGTGCAGTTGCGGGGCCACGGCTGGTTGGACATATTGGAGGGAAAACGGGTGAAGCCAGAAGTTGTAAGTGAAATACTTCTATGGTAAGCAAAAGATGCCAAGGTGCAAACTTTACTCGTTACACGGATGTCGGAAGAGGCTATGTTACACATCATAACATGTACAACTTCAGCAGAGATGTGGCGTAAACTTCAAAGTGTTTAAGAACAAAAAACTGAGACAAGTGTGCATATTATACAGCTGAGATTTTTCCAATACAAGTTTGAAAAAGGAATAGATATGTCCGTTTTCTTGTCTAAAATACAAGAAATGCAGAATCAATTGAAACAGATGGGTGAAGAGATATCAGATAAATTTGTAATCACGAAAGTTTTAATGTCGTTGCCAGATGGATATAAACATTTTGTTTCAGCTTGGGAGTCTGCGCCTGACGACAAACAAACCTTTGAAAATTTAGTTTGCAAGATTACTTATTGAAGAAGAAAGACTGAAAGGAAAGAATGAAGATATGCAACAATCTTCTGCGTTCTTAATGAAAAATAAAAGAATAGTAAAATGTTTCAAGTGTGGCAAGAGTGGACATTATCAGAGCGACTGTAGGAATACCAAAGGTAACAGTGAAGAGAATGTGAATAGTAATAACTGTTTTTATTGTGGAAAGTTTGGACATTTCAAGGCTCAGTGTCGTTTTCGTAAACAAAGGATGACAAGAACTGAAAATAAAACTAAAAGTAACGCATTTATGGTGTCTATTTCGTCGCATCAACTGCAAAAATCTAAGTGGATAGTGGATTCTGGCGCCAGCGAGCACATGTGCAATGATCGAGCATTGTTTACATCATTCTCAAGTATTTCGCCCAAACAGGTAATTGTTGGTAATGGCGCGGTGATTGATGCGATTGGTTGCGGTAAGATGGCGGTGTAAGTTTCGAACGGAAGTGAATGGATCGAAACAGTAATAGAAAATGTGCTGTACGTACCGGAATTAAAAACGAACTTGTTCGCGGTCAATCGCGCTACAGACAAGGGATATGTCATTGTGACAAATGACAGCAGTTGTAAATTTTACAAATTGAACGATCTTTGCGCGGTAGCGGAAAGAATTGGAAACACATATTATTTGGATTTACGCTATAAAAGTAATTGTGAAATCGCGAGTACTGCAAAGTGTATGCCGGAAGACCTAATTGAGTGGCACAGAAGGTTGGCGCATCAGAATTTTTCTTATGTGAAAGATATTTTAAGGAAAAACAACATTGAGGTTAAACAAACAACAAAGCTTGAGTGTGAGAGTTGTTTGGTCGGAAAAATGCATAGATTGCCATTCCATAGAAGCGAATACAAGAGCACCGAGACATGCGAGTTAATACATGCGGATACCTGCGGGCCCATGGAAGAAATGTCAGTCGGTGGGTCAAGATACTTTGCCATTCTAAAAGATGATTATTCAAGCTTCAGGAAGGTGTATTTTGTGAAGACAAAAGATGAGATCAAACATTGCATCGAGGATTATATAAATAAGGCGGAAAACATTACTGGGAACCGAGTGAAAATTTTCAGGAGTGACAATGGCCTTGAGTTTGTGAACAGTGGTGTGAAGGAAATATTCTCAAGAAGGAGTATAACACACCAAATGACAGTACCATACACCCCCGAACAGAACGGGAAAGCAGAAAGAGAGAACAGAAAATTAGTAGAAGCGGCAAGGACAATGATTCATGAGCGAACTTACCCAAGAAATTATGGGCGGAAGCAATAAATACAGTGGTGTTTGTGTTGAACAGAACCGGAAGGAGCCATGAAGAAGGAAAGTCACCATTTGAGGTATGGACTGGTAAAACATTTAATATCCATAATTTGAAAAACTTTGGTTCAGAAGTGTTTGTACACGTTCCAAAGGAAAGAAGGAGGAAGTGGGATAAAAAAGGAGAGAAGGGTGTGATGGTTGGCTATGAGGAAGATGTGAAAGGGTATCGCATATACTATCCCCAGAAGAACACAGTTGAGACGAAAAGGGACATAGTTTTTCTACAGAAAAAGGAGAAAGAAAATCCACAAATAAAGAGAGAGAAAAGGTCAAACTGCAGTGCCATTAGATCTTGAAGAGACAATGTCAGAGATTAGTACTGAGACGGATGTGAATGAGGTAGCTAAACCTAGACCCAAAGAGATGACCCATACAAGTACCCTAGAAGAAGATGACTTGGAAAGCGACACCTACTAGGAGAAAGTAGTCCACACATTGAGGAAAGAAGCAAGCGAGTGCGCAAACAAACATCATTCTACAAGTGTAACAATGTGCAGTTAGACAAAAGTGAGTGCGAGCCAGTTACATATAGTGATGCTATGAGTAGAAATGATGCTAGTGAGTGGAGTGCGGCTATTGATAGGGAACTTCAGACTCTGAAAGACAATAACACATGAACATTCTGTGATTTACCTGTAAATGTTAAAACTGTAAGTAGCAAATGGGTTTTTAAGATTAAAAATGTAAATAATGTCAAACAATATAAGGCTAGGCTTGTTGCTAGGGGATTTGAGCAACAGGATTTATTTGATTTCAATGACATTTATGCCCCAGTTGCTAAGCTATGAACCTTTAGATTATTTGTAATAGTTGCAACTAAATATAACTTGCCCATTCATCAAATGGATGTTACCGGGGCGTTTTTATATGGTGATATTAAAGAAAATGTATATGTAAGGCTACCAGAAGGGGCCTACACGGGTGACAAGAATAATATAGTTAAGTTAAATAAATCATTATATGGATTGAAAACATCATCTAAATGTTGGAATGTAAAGTTTAATTCTGTAATAACTCGAGAATCTTTTATAAGGTCACAGTGTGATTCATGTTTATATAAAAAGGAATGTGATTCAAATAAAATATTTTTATTAATATATTATGTAGATGATCTGTTAATTCTTGGTATAAATGAAAGTGAAGTAACAAAGTTGAAAACAATATTAAATAGTGAATTTAAAATTAAAGACTTAGGATTGATTTCAGAATTTTTGGGAATAAGTGTTAAACAAAATTTTGAAAATGGTACAACTACATTATCACAAAGAAATTGCTTAGAAAATTTACTTAAAAGATTTAATATGGAGAATTGTAAACTTATATCGACACCTATGGATATACATTTTAATACAAAAATATTGAATTCTGATTGTGATAAAGAAATAGAAGGAATTTGTAGGCAAATTATTGGCTGTCTTATGTATGCTGTTTCAGGAACTAGACCTGACCTTTGTTTTACAGTATCTTTGTTAAGTAGATATCAAAAACATGCTAATAGTAAATTGTTAAGTGCACTTAAGAGAGTATTGCGTTATGTTAAGCATACCATAGATTATAAATTGATTTATAAATGTAATAGTAGTAGTATATTGCAAGGTATTTGTGACGCTGATTGGGCAGGTGATCAGAATGACAGAAAATCGACTTCAGGTTATTTATTTACATTTGCAAACAGTTTAATTATGTGGTGCTCAAAGAAGCAATCTTCTGTAAGTTTGTCATCTACTGAAGCCGAATAAGTTTCAATGAGTATGGCTGCAAGTGAAGCTGGCTTGTTAATTTATTATATGATTTCAATTTTCATGAGGTTAGCCCAGTAAATATATGTTGTGACAATCTGTCAGCCATTTTAAATGCTAGTACAGAGTCCGTTAGAAGATTAAAGCATGTTGATATAAGGTACCATTTTGTAAAAGATTTAGTTAAAAATAATAAGATAAACATACAATATATAAGTACATCAGAGCAAATAGCAGACATGCTAACCAAGTCATTAAGTAAAGATTTATTATCAAAATTTGTAATACAGTGTGGTATAAAATGTTAGATGATTTCTATTGTTTGTGATTCTTTAAATTTAGTTAATAAAAATAATATAAACATTGAGAAGGGGTGTTATTCGATATGGCAATGTTCATATTAGTTATATTTAGGTTGTCTGTATTGCACAGAGAATGAATGTTAAAAATGTATGTTGGTAGTATTGTTTAAGTCACACTTTCTTATTGACCTCAAGTTGTGGAAGTGCATGTAACTCTGAAACCAAATAAATTCCAAATTGATTGAATTATATGTTTTATTCTTTAGAAACAACATCATTCATATTACCGTAAGTAATACAATAAAAAAGTAATGAAATTTAATTGTTGGGAACTGTTAACCGGGAAATTCCCACTTTAAATCGGTCGCTCGTAAATAAGTAGTTATTAATAAAATAATGTTCGTAAAAAAATATTGATTTTATATTTATTTTATTTATTTATTTTATATTTTTGGAATAAATATATTTTTATTTATAATATTGTAAGGATATACTAATAGAATTTACTAAAAAAGTTTAATAACAAAATATTTCGTAAGCGAATATTGTATTGTATTTTTTTTTATTTATAGATAAAAACACTAAACTCTGTTTTTCAATTCAAATCAACACCGTATAGTTTAATCTAGTTAAATCTAACATCAATTACAATATTTATTTTCAATATATATTTTCAAGATATATAATATAAAAATACACGTGGAACAACTTCAGATCCTACAACCAAACGCTTGATGCAGTAAAAAGTGTCTGTGATTCCAACGATACGTCCAGAAGGTAAGATGTCACTTCGTTATAATAAATAGCGTTTGATGTAAATTACGTCAGAGTGCTTTCAGGTGCAGACTATTCAATCTAAGAAGGCTTTGATAGCGTAGATACAAATATCTATGCCATAAGAAACAGGATATTGGCATAAAAGTTTCTGATTATTAAGAATTAAATAAGATTATTTACTTTGTTATACATAGTTTTTTATCATGTTAGTTTAGTTTATCCGTTTTAAATTAAATGGCTATTAGAATTAAATAAATATATTCAAAAAGCCTTTTTCCGTTTTATATTATCAGTATTTATCAATAGTGGTTGCTTTTGATTAAGAAAGTCGTTTGATGAAAATGAACGAATAGATAAATATCAGTTTTAGTCATTTCTTTTAATATAACTTTCCTTACATAGTTCACACTGAACTATGTAAGGAAAGCTATATTAATTTAAAAAAGTAATTATAATTGTTAGTGTATTAACTAAAAAAAGTAATTATAATTATGGTTAAGAACACATATTTACTTTTTTCGCGTTATTTGTAGATATAAGCCACGATAAATAAAAAAAAATATTAAATATTTACAAACACAAAGCGATATACTTAAATTATTTTGTAAAAGAACGAAATTAATACATTTAACAATGAGTTAAATGTAATTATTTAACAAAAAAAAAATCTTAAATATTCATAATAGTTTTTCATTATTTTCATAGCATATAATATTATAATCAGAACAATCTTAAGTCGTTTGATGTCATGAATATAGTGTAGTGTGTCCACGCATAAACATAACAAATATAATACCTACCTATATCTATTACATTTTAACTTGAGTACACATACATTTCTTACGAAAAAACTTTAGTATGTTGTATATAAATCCAACCAGGCGGTGCAACAACTTGGAGGTTAAGCTCAATATCCTATCCATAATCAATGTGGTTTGCGTGTTGGCGTCTCCGTAGCTAAGCTAGTATTAATTTAATTTTCCACAATGTTTGTGAACATATTTTCTTTGTATTGTAAGAATTAATATTCTTATAACACAAAAATATTTAGTAAATAATGTAAACTGAACATGCAGATGTATATATACAAAAATCAGAACACGAGACCTGTTTAAATTTATTTGTATATTTTTGGACAATATTTATATATTATAAATAAAAAACCTTAATATAAATATTAACATCTTTAAATTGTCTGTTCGATCAGAAGATCTGATTAGTGAGTCTTGAGTTACTCATCGTCTTTGATGGATATTAATAGTAGCAACTGTTGCATGAAATTTAATTTAATAGTTTGTATATTCACAACTTGACAACAACCATATACAACCAACCCTATAGCAACAACCAATCGTATTAACTGTACCAAAATTATATCTTTCATAAATTTTATCCAATTATTATAATTATCTGATTACAAAATAAATCCTAAAATCAACACTTTCTTAGGTGCATTGTTCAGATCCAAAAACCAAAGCTTTTAGTTTTTTCGTTAAAAGATTGAATTACTACGTAGGTAGGTAGGTATGTTAACATAGAACCATTTATATTTTGCTATAAATATATAAATTAAAATTAACGAAAAGGTTAGAATATATTTGGTCAAGTTTCAGTGGTTCAGCTTATATTCTATAAATGTAAGTAATACCAGATTTGTTCTTGAAAACAGAATATTTTATTAATTTTATTTGCATTAACTAATCCAAAAATCTACGAATATCAATTTAAAATGCACTATGATATTTACTATATTTGTGCATTCATTTTGAAGCAGTACTATCAGTACTATAAGTACTATACTATTAAATCCACTATTACTGAATAATTGTTATACTTTAACTTAATTGTTCTGGAATTGGAACAATCAAATCGATCAATTTAAATATTGATTTAAAATAAATATTAGGATGCACCTTTTCTTGTTTTAATTTAAAAATGATGCCTCATTATTATAGTATAAAAAATGATAATTGTATTTAACTTACAAGACTTTATACTTCACATAAAAAAAAGAGCTAGGATAATCCTAATTTAAGCTTAAATAAGATAATGTTTAATTAATGTATATACATAATTTTCATAATAAATGGTATGAGATGTTAAGGACACCAACATCTTAAATGCATTCGCTAACTTTTAACCATGAGAATGAGATTTTTAATTCAAATATTTATTTTAAATTCTTATTTAAATATTATACCTGTATATATGCCTGTAAGAGGTGGCCAATTACTTACAAATAACTCTGTATATTGATAGGGTAAGGTAAAATATTAATACTCTTAAATATTTCTCGTAAGGAGTGTTTACTAGACAAGTTGTAGATTGCCTGAATAGCACTTTTCTGCAATATGAAATATCTCCAAGCAGCACTGTTATTTCGTCTAGTAGCTTCCTTTTTTTTAATTGCAAAAATCAGTAGTACTACACTAGAGCTACTATCTAAAAGCATTATTCAAATGAAAATTATTTGTATTTAACCTATTTGGTTTATTTTTTATTCTTTATTTATATAAATTTAAATAAGCTTAACATGGCTGTACGTGTTTATTGATATTTTCAAACATTAATTTCGGTAGTGGCATCTTTGCAATGTTTATCTTTACTGCAAAGTTAGTAACAATGGTTAGGACTTTCGCAAGAAACCTTATAGATATCACCACCGTCCCGATAAAGACGATCACATATAGAATGCTTAATTCACCGAGTCGGCCAGCAATACGGTAGCGCAGTTGATAGAGCGACGGGACAGTTTCCCAGTAGACGCGGGGTCGAATCCCTGCCCGTATCGGTATATTTTTCATTCTATATTTATATAAATTTATATTGAAATATATTTCGAATTCATTTTTGCTTTTTAATTGTACTATGCATTTTAATTATATATATTATTTAAAATATCGTACAACTATTTAAAACAATTAAGTTTTTTTAAGCCATTAAATTGTCTCAATTATATAATAATATAGCAATAAAAAACTGAAATAAAATCGTAATAAAGATAATTTTGTAAAATTATTCTAAAAGTTATGGTCTTAATTTAGTCATTAACTATGATTTATGGTCCATCTATTATATTTAGTATGAAAGGGAACAATAAAAGTCATGTTTTTTATAACTACGACGAAAGTAAATTTAATTTAAAGTAATACATTAATTCTTAAAATCATATGTGAGGCAAAATATTTTCTGGGATGCGAAAGTAATGTTAAATACATTAATTCTAAAACTTTTATAGCTAGAGACAGATCTAATTACTTTTTGGAATGCTGAGCTCTTGAGTCTTGTTCTTCATGAGACAAGGAAATCGAATTCATTGGTCCATATGAGTAGAAGAAAACTTTTCAATAACCAAATAAAAAATCACTGCTATATATATTTTATAAAAGTTTGGAACTATGTAGCTATTGTATTTAGTTGAGCAATCAGCTTAGAACTCATTCTAAAACGCTCAGTATATATTGCACCCTTTGCCTTATATATTTTTTTGGAATAGACTTGGTATCAGCTATATACTTGTTACTCTCGATGTGACACATATTTACTTTAACATTTATTCTCTCAACACAGACTTTAGTTTGTAGAAATGATCGACGTATCTGAATCGGTAAGGTTTCTTAAAAGTAAATAAAGTAGATTCTTTTAATAACTTTGCTACCTTAATTAAGATTACGACACAAGTAAATCAACATTTATATTTAAAATATTAAAAACGGACTTATTGGAATTTCACAATTGAACACATTAAATTAAATAATAAAACAAAACTATTATCAGAGCAGATCGATACCTATTTGCATATTACTGAATAACCAATTGAAGGGATTATGTTAGGCTGTATTAGTGTTATAGCCAGAGTTTGAATACAATGCTCAACGGCAAATACTAACTCTGAAGCATATAAATATTACCGTAGTGTTTATTTTGTATTCAGATTTTTTACTACAGATTACTTGAGATATAATAAATTTTAATGTTTGTTTTAACAGAGCTTATTTTTTGGAATAGCTTATCTAGCTAGTTACATAAAATAGCATTCGAAATATAAGTTACATCGAAAGATGAAAATGGTGCAACGCATTGTTGCCATGACTAAATCTTCAACTCTTCTTTTCAATTGCACAATACGTTCGGCATATTGTTTTTAATATATTTTACTTTTGGTTTACATTCTCGGATCTTCTTATATGCAACGACCATAAGATATGATTTTTTTTTCATTTTATCACCATTCACTTCACTATGGCTAACATTAATGAACTTGAAGCATGTTAGACCCAAGAATGAAAAATGTTGATAAACGCCTTGAAGCCGCATTAATTCTTTCCAATCCAACTCTACTGTAATTAACTGATGAATTTAAAGCTTTCAGAGAGATTGTGTGTAACATGCTAAATTTATTGCATCAGCAATCTCGTGACTACGCAAAAGGGGTAAATGCCTCAACTCAACTTTACTAGAGGTCCTAAATCTCATACATGAGAATCTAGCACTGTCAAATATCTCGAGTTACTCCATCAAACGTTGTCATTGATTCACTTAAGGAACCGCGAAACACCTATTAGTAGGGTGTAGGGTACTTCTAGATAAAGGTCAATACTCGCGTCGCCACGACAAGGTATTAGAAATTATACGGGAAGCGGTTAGTCTTTCAGTAGCAAGAGCGCGGAAGGGTATAACAACCACCGAACGATCTATAGAATTCGTAAAAGAAGGCTCCTCCAAAAAATCAAAAGCGAAGCCTTATTCAATATTAGGCGCGGCTCCTGATTGGATTCTCATGATGGACACGTATGAAAAGCATTACAAAATCCCTGGGGATGTTGGTGTTTCGTCATCCAGACCGGACTTATTCCTGTATTCGAAACATCTGAGGCGCGTGATACTTGTGGAGCTTACTGTTCCTTGGGAAACAAACATCCCAAGGGATCACACATTCAAGCTCAATAAGTATTACGAACTAACCAACGAACTGATCAGGAATAAATTTATAGTTAGTTTGTACGCGGTAGAAGTGGGAGCGAGAGGTATAACAGCAAAATCTCTCTATAGCCTACTTAAAGATCTTGGCCTTTCTAGAACAAGCATCGGTTCATTTCTAGAACGTACTTCAAAGGCGGCATTAGTAGGTTCTTTCCAAATTTGGTTAGGTAGGGAGAGGAGTGTGGAGGGTGAAGGTGAGCGTTTTTGCGCATAATAAAGGGGCCCCTTAAACCTACTCCTGGGTCGCAAGTCCCAGGCACTGCTTGCACTCCTCTCCTTGCAACGCGATGGGCCCGGCACCCGCACGGTGAATCCATGGATTGCTAAGAAGCTTCGTCTTTAGACTTGGTGTCTAAAATATTGAGCTATGCAGATTTATACTTGTTCACTTCCGGAATTATGACACTAAAGCTGAAGTATGGAAATCCAAAGTTAAACTAAAAGAGGCCGGATTTGTAGTCACTGAGCTTATCACTAAAGTACGACAGTGTATTTACAAGAGAGCTTTTCGGAATTTTGATATGAATACTGTCTGGACACTCGATGGGTATTATGGGTCGATAAATATATCAAGTAGGTAATCCGGTGGGGGCCATAAGAAAATCGTCTGTGAGCAGGACCTTGATTGATTGATCTTTAAGTGCCCGGAAAGTGTTCTGACTTCAGAGCGTCTGAAAATTTATCTGTAGATTTTAAATAATATTAAATTAATTTCTGTATATTAATTAAGTGTAATTATCGTATTTAGTATTAAAAAGTACCATATTACTATAGGGCTATTTTTGTACTATAGGTAAAGTAGACATAACGATTGGTAATTCCAATAATTTATATAATAAAGTTTCCAATTTTTTGTTACAAGAATTCAATAATATTTTACTATTGGGTGATTTTAACACTTGTCTGTTAAGGGATGACAGTCGTGCGATTAAGTTTCGTAATTTAGTATCTTCTTTTAACTTATCTATTCTTCCTTTGTCTGCAACGCATAAATCTCCATATTGTAACCCATCTCTTTTGGACTTAATCCCTGCGTCTCAGCCTAGTAAAGTAATAGTGCATGGGCAGCTTGCTTTTTCTTTTTTTTTTATATGATCTAAGGCAATGCTTGACTAAATTCCATGGTAAGTGAAATGTAGTCTTAGATGGTAAGTCGCATTGCCCTAGCAACCTATTCACTCTTCTCTTGAAGACACCCACATTATATTTGGCCGGAAATACCGACGCAGGCAAATTATTCCAGTCCTTCGCTGTACGCACTAAAAATGAGGAACCAAAGCGCTTCGTTCGGACAGGTGGAATGTCCACAAAAAAAGGATGGATACCTGCCGTGCGTCGGAACGTCCGGTGATGGAAGGGGGACGGGGGAATTAACTCGTGTAATTCCTGCGCACACTCACCAAAATGTATCCTATAGAATACTGAGAGGCTAGCAATTTTACGCCTGTGTTCAAGGCTTTGGAGGTCGGCTTCGACCAATTCGGGATCGCCTATAAGCCTCTTTGCTCGCCTCTCAATTGAGTCCAGAACCGCAAGATGAGACTTTGCGGCACCAGCAAATATGTGTCCACAGTACTCTACACACGACCGGATCTGTGCTTTGTATAGAACAAGAAGCTGTCCCGGTGTAAAGTACTGCCGAACCTTTGCAAGAACGGCAAGCTTTGCTGCTGCTGCTCTAGCTCTGGACTCAATGAACCGACCAAAGTTGAGGTTCGAGGAAATCTCTAAACCTAACAACTGAAGCCGGTCATTGTATTCCAGGGATACATTCTGGAAAGTAGGAGCCAAGGTGAAAGGGCTCTTTTTGGCGGTGAACAGACACGTCTGCGTTTTGGTGGCGTTGAACTTGACAAAATTGGCATTGCTCCGTGCGGAGACTGTCTGAAGTTTGTCATTCAAACGTTGCACCATGGCTTCTCTTTCAGACTGTACTTGATCTCTACTAGCCCGACTACCCGGCAGATATCTTTCTACAACTGTGCTGTCGTCTGCATACCCATAGATACCGGGCTTCAACAGATCATTAATGTGCAGCAGAAAAAGAGTTGCAGAAAGAACGGACCCCTGAGGCACTCCGGCATTTATTGTCAAGGGTCCCGAGGAACACCCGTCAACAACTACTCGTAGAGATCTCTGGCTCAAAAAGTCCGTTACCCAGCCGATCAGACCAGGAGAAATACCGTACGCTGAAAGCTTGCTTATAAGGCTCGCATGCCAGACCCTTTCAAATGCCCTCGAGACGTCCAGAGAGACGGCGACCGCTTCTCCGTTCTTTTCGATGGCCTCGCCTAAAATGTGTGTAGCATACACTAGGAGGCCCCCAGTAGACCTATTACGGCGAAACCCGTATTGTCGGTCACTGAGGAGATCGTTACCTTCCAGGTATGCTAGTAGGCGCGAGTTCAATACACGCTCCATAATCTTGCAGAGTATGGAGGTGATTGGAATCGGTCTGTAATTGACAGGGTCGGCACGGCTGCCTTTTTTGGGCACGGGTTGCACATTAGCAAGCTTCCAGGATTTCGGAACTATTTCAGTCATGAAAGAGAGACAAAACAGACGTGTCATTACAGGAGACAACTCAGGTGCGCATGTCTTGAGCAGAATGGCTGGTATACCATCAGGACCACTGGCTTTATTCACATCTAAACGACACAATGTTCTCCATACCTCTTTGTTAGTGATGTGGATTTCAGGCATCGAAATACCGCAGTGAGGAAGATGTGCTGGAGAAGCATTGCCAGTCTAGTCTAGATGCGAATTATCAGCAAACAGAGAAGCAAATACATTTGATTTCTCTGTTGCTGTGTGGGCCAGGGAACCATCCGGCTTCAGCAGAGTAGGTAGTGAGGGTTGGCAGAAATTGGACTCGATCGCTTTCGCAAGAGACCAGAAAGCTCGACTGCCAGTTGGTCTGACAGAGAGCTTTTCGCCATTCTTAGCGATTCGATTGAGACGAGCCTTCCGCAATGCCTTTTTGTAGGACTTGGCAGCTTGGTTAAAGGCTCTCCTCTTTGTACTTACATCCGGAGTTTTGCGGCTTCGAGCATCAGCCCAAATGAGGTATGCCGAATGTTTTCGGTCATGTGCATGACGACATTCGGTATTAAACCACTGGCGAGCTTTGCCACCGATGGTTACGTCAGCAAAAGGAATAAAATACTCCATTGCCTGATGCACCACATCGGTTATAGCATCCGCGCAACTCGACGGATCCAAAGAAGAGAAGCAGACCTGCCGCCAAGGATAAGACGCAAAAAAGTGCCGCATCTCATCCCAATCTGCTGACTTGTATTTCCATACTCGCCTAAGACCATGTGGTTCGAAAGCTGGTGGGGAATATGTAAATACAGATTTCGCCAGACAGTGATCGGAGGTTCCCAAGGGGGACGTGACCTCTACACGATACCTGTCCGGATCAGTTGTCAGCAGAAGGTCCAGGCAATTGGCTGTATGGCCTACCACATCTGGTACCCTTGTCGCTTGCCTCATCAGCTGAAAGAGGTCCAAGGACAACGCAAAGTTCCGCGATTCTCTTCCAGCATGGTCGGTCTTCTGGTACGGGAACAGCCAGTCCTGATGACAGGCATTAAAGTCCCCCAGAAAGACGAGCTGCGCCGAAGGGTACTGATACAGAGCCATATCTGCAACCTCACTGAGATACTCATATAAACGAGTTGTCTCCTGGTCACCGCTGTGCGATCGGTAGACACAGAAATACAGGATTTTTTCGTTTCCTGTGTCCACTAAAACCCATAGGGAAGAAAAAGTGGGGTCTTCAAGGTGACGGAGACGCTGAATACAGAGGTCGTTCCGCGCGTACATACTGACTCCGGCCCGTGAACGAAAGTTGTGCTCCAACGAGTAACCGGGATAATCCAAGTATGTAGCGCTCAAAGGACATTGAATCTGCGTCTCCGTCAAAAAGAGCAAGTGCGGCTGCTCTGTCTCCAGGTGGTGGTGGACAGCTAAAAGATTTGAGTGCAAACCCCTTATATTAGTGAGGTGCACTTTATATGAGGAGGAGTGCAACCGCTGTGATAACTTGTTCCTTTTTTTAACTTTTTCATAATAAAAAAAAATAAAAGTGAATAGGGATGGGAAATGGCAGTTGAACGAGGCGGTACGTATCGAACCCGACGTCGAAGTTGGTTAAGTTATGCCACTGGGAGGCTAGCCTGGAGACTGCGGGGACGCCCGAACCCCCCCAGGGATCGCAATCGGGCCTCCTCGTCTGGTCGCCAACCAGCACGATGGAGCCACCCTGGGATTTTTCGCAGCTGGCGGGGCAGCCTTTCGTGGGTGACTAACCCACTAATTGGGCCCCCAACTATCTGCGGGCGGCCAGCGGAAAGCCGTCGCTTCGGATCCCGCTACCCTCCTCGACCAGACACCCGACAAAACAAACACCAACTCGACGTCAACCGGTTCGCCAACGTACCGCAGCTGTTCAGACCCATTTCCCATAAATTGCTTCGTGTTTCTCGTACCATGATGTTTTATATTTATCTTATTTGGTTCGCTCTCCCAAAAATAAGATTGAGTTTCTTTATGCCGAGGAGTTAGATTGTGACGCAGGTGCTATTGATTGGTCCCCGGTGTTTGAGGCTTGTCACGTCGACTCAGCAATTTCTTTTATTAATTCTGCTATTTTAAATCTTTATGATCGGTATGCACCACTTGAAAGGAAGAAGCATAATCCTTCTCCCTGGGTGTCTGAAGACATTAGAAAAGCTATGGCTGCGCGATACAGAGCGAATAGACGATTTAAAAAGCATCCGTCGGATGACAATCTTGCTCAGTATAAGGTTATTCGTAACATCTGCAACATGCTTTGTCGTATTGCTAGACGCCGCTATATCCAAGACTTAAGGTGCGCAATAGTCCTTCTCTTCCTGTTTAAAAAAAAAACGGTTGAAGGAGCATTATTTATCATTCACATAATATTATTATATGCCTTCGGATTTGTAAGTTGTAGTGGATATATAAATATATATATAGTCATATATATGATCTATATATATATTTATACTATTTTTGTTTTTTGTAGGTATTAGATATATATATATATTTTAATAACTTTTCTTTTTTTATTGTTTTTTTTTTATTTTAATTATATATTGTACACAATATTCTATCACAACATCATATTTTTTGGGTTGGATGGAAGAAATCTCTGCACCTAGAGATAAGCTCACCTTTTGTGCATTTTTGTCTGTTTCTTTTTCTTTTTTTTAATGTTTTGTGTGCAATAAAGTATTAAATAAATAGATAAATAAATAAATTTAGTGATTGGGCTACCCTGGGAATATACGAAAATAGCTTACTTATATGATTTATATGGTGAGAGGCAATGGAATCAAGATCCGGTGTTTTTGAATAAAGTTAGGAATTTCTCTAAAATAATTAAGAACGTTTCCGTACAAGCTAAGTCGATTTCTATAATAAATAAAGTCTTACACTCAACAAAATAAAGGCAACTCATGATGTTCTATCTAGTATTTCTTGGAAAATACTAATGTTAATTTAAGTCATGCTATTAAGTTTATTTAAGTTAAAAATTGATAATATTGAAATAAATTCAAATTTAAATGTAGCGGCTATTTTTGAGACTTTTTAAAAAAAAATTCTATAGTTGTCACGCGTAATTTAAATTCTTGACTATTTGATGCGAATTGACCAATAACGTAAGAGTCAGTAATAAATGTTTTGATTTTAAACCGGTTACGTTGTATGAAATTGTTAAATTTTTTAGAAATCTAAGAATGAAAAAAACCGATAAAATTTGGGGTACGTCAGTAAAATTACCTATAACTATTATAAATTATATTGCTCCACATTTATCCTTCATTTTTAATAAATGTATTGAAACCGGTACATTCCCTGATTTAATGAAAAACAGTAGTTCCCATGTTCAAAAGTGGCAAGAGACTAGAACCCGGAAATTATATGCCTATCTTTATTTTAACTACCTTAAGTAAATTCTTAAAAAAATAGTCTAAGCCAAATGACATAATTTGTTTATACCAATAAAATAATGCATAGTGAACAATATGGTTTCACCAAAGGCAAATCAACAACTGATGCGGGTGCCATGCTTCTTAAGCACATTTAAAACACATGGGAGAAGTCACAGAATGCAATCGGGGTCTTTTGGGATTTATCTAAAGCCCTGATGGCTTGGACTGTCGAATATCGCTATGCAAACTTAATAACTATGGTGTGCGTAGTGCTGCGCTTGATCTTATGACCCCTTACCTAAATTCAAAGAGTCAAATCAAAGAGTTCAGACGGTTGATGTAAATAATTGTAAATCGGCTGATTCTCACCTAAAAATAGGCGTTCCACAAGGATCTTTACTTGGCCTCTTTTTATTTTTACTCTATATTAATGATTTGCCATTTTACATAAAAGGACTATGTGACATTGTACTTTTTGCTGATAATACCTCGCTTATTTTTAAATCTGAGCATAATAAAGCTAATTTTGACGAAGTGAACAGTGCTCTCTCACGTGTTCTTCATTGGTTGGAAATTAATAATTCAATCCTAAGAATTTACACTTGCATGTGCGAATGTAAAAAGTCAAAATTGTGAGTTACTTCTTAACAATTAAGTGTTAGAACTGACTGACTCAATAATTTTCTTAGGTATAACTTTAGTTAGAAAGCTCTAGTGAAACCCCATCTTTCGACACTTGCAGGCAAACTCAGCTCAGCCGTCTTTGCAATTAAAAAAGTAAGACAAATAACAGACTTAAATACGGCTCGACTCGTTCGTTTTAGTTATTTTCACAGTATTTTGTACAACGGTATTTTACTGCGCTGCTGAAATGAATCATTTATTTATTTTACAAAAAAGAGGTATACGAACTATTTGTAACTTAAAAGCTAAAGACTCCCTAAGAGATGGTTTTAAAGAAATTGGTATTCTTACGGTCGCTTCTCAATACATTTTTAATAACTTACTATATTTGCGCCAAAATTTAAATGATTTTATTAAAAACAGCGACAGATATACGATCAAAACAAGAAATAAAAATAGGCTCGTAACGCCTTAATTTTGACTTCAAAAAGTTAACAAGTCCTTCATGGGCTTGAGTGTATGCAAATATAATAAAGTTCCACATGATATTTTAAATCTTCTTTTTATTAGTTTTAAATGTATAATTAAACTTATATTATTAAATAAATCTTACTATAACATTCAAGAGTTTTTGGTTGATCGAAATGTGTGGAACTTAGGTCATTGACTCATTTGCAGGGATGATGTTATAATACATGAGTCAAAAATTAGTAAATTTCTTTTAAAAAGAGCACCTGTTGAGATTCTGGCTAGCTTTTCTCTGCAGAACAGCATTCCGAACTGGTGGTAGGTTACTCACATACTGACTGTACTGATCAATTTAATGTAATTGACGATTCAAAAATGCGTGTAAATGTCTACTTGAATAAACATATTTTGAATTTGAATTTAGAGCCACTGACTTCTCCAAGTGGTGCCCAGCATCAGGACGTTCAAAATAATATACTTGTTAGAAGCAAACAATCACAGGTGTTCCATGATTTGAGCAATTCACAGCATATACTTTTGAAGAAATAACTCCTCTAAAGCATAGACCACTTCTTAGTCTGTACTTTAGAACAATAAAGCTCTTTTTTTTTTAATTAATTTTAATAACTCAAAAGGAACTCGCTATAAGATAACTTTGTGAGATTATTCGAAGTTGTGATCCTAATTCCGTAAATAATTTTGGTAGTTCGGGAACCATTCAACTCTTATTAATTTACAATAACGCTGAAAATAAGCTTATATTGTAAATGGAATTTTACTTTTCGTAATTCATATTACATGTATTGTTGGTCATTGTAGAAATCGTGGACTTTTTGCTTGCTTGCTGGTGAATAGGGAGACGAAGGCTTGTGGCCTATAAAAAATACGTGCTTTCACTTAACTACTATTTATTTTTCTTTAGCACACATAACATAACCGGCCTTGTCGAAATCCAAAATTCAAGAGAGTGATACTGAATGAATGAATGAATCTAGAATATTATTTGAATAGTAATATTTTTAATTCTACGCCTGAATTTTTGTTTTGACGAAATACAATGTCTTCAATAAATAATTCTTTTTTCTTAATGGCACTAAAAAAAGCTAAATTGCAGATATAGATTGAATGTACTTGAAATTTCAAGGATTTTAGATTGAAGTGGTCAAGTGGCTGGTCGTTCTGCTTGATCGAACACACGAATTTACGATAGAGGAACATTTATAGTTACGGCCAATTTATTCCGTCTGAACCTAACCTATACTTAGTCGTAAATAGCTCTTGACTTTTAAAAGTATTAGTAAATATATAAAACTCTACAACACTGCACATTACATGTTAATAGTAAATATAGAAAAAATATAAAGAAAAAAATCACTAGTTGAAAAACTTTATAAAACGATTAAAAATAATTCGATGACGATGAGAAAACGAGGAAAAATTTACAAATTGATATTATAAGTGAGTTTTATACCAAACATTTTATTACAGTCAAAACTACAAGCAATCGAAAAATAATTTTAAACCACTGAACCTCAGAACTGTGAAAAGATGGCGAACAAAATTTAGGGAGGTTATCTTATGTTATTTTGTATAGTCATACATAAAGCCTAAATAACATGTTTTAATATTTAGTTTACTTACTTGTTTATATTTTATTTCAATTTCAATAGCAATCTATGATGGATCACTTATCTACTATAAAACAATATCAATCTTTATTGATATTGTTTATTCACAGTTTCTCAAACTTTAATATTTTGGTAGAAATTTAAGAACAACTAGATTTATAGCAATGAGTTTAGTAGTAAGACAATGCAAGAAGCAATCAGAGTTCATGAGGTTGGCATATTTGAAGAAAAGGGGCAATCCGTATATTAACCATACCACGAGTAGTAAATGCGAAGGTGGTGGTATGATGTAACTACAGACTCAAATACGAGTTACAAGCAACGTCAATCGGATTGTGTAGCTTAGTAATTAATCAATAAAATTCAATTCATTCCTAGGCAACAGTAAAGACATACAGAATACATGGCGTATTCTGTATATCTTTACTGTTATCCCTCTTTGACTAGGAAATTTATTTCAAAAACTTTAAAAATGCTTCCTTAATAAATGTACACTAAAAAAATCTTGAAGTAGTAGCCTTAGTTTTCAATTTGGTCACCCGTTGGCCGAGTGGTTAGCGCAGACGCCTAACGTATAGCGGCTCAATGGGACTCGAGTTCGATCCCCGGCAGAAACAGGCATATATGTGATGAGCATAGCTGGTTTTATTTGTGAGTATGTTAATTTATTTAATATATTTCTAGTATTCATAATATGTATGTCTATTTATTGTATCTCTGTCAATTAAGTACGGTGGCAGCCGAGGATCAAAAAAAAAAATAACAAAATTATAAAAATACTTTAATTAAAATTACAAATTATGTTATAACTAAAATGACGACTGCTTGCTCGATATTAGAATACAAGAGTGACAATTATATTTAAAATTATTTATAAAGAAATACAATTATGCGAAGTGCAGATTCAGCTTAAGGATTTTTATAAAATTATAATAAAATAATACATTTATATGAAGTGCAGATTTAGCTTTTTGATTGTTATAATTCCCGGATTCTGATGCAATGGAATGTACATTTTTTTTTTTTTTTTTTTTTTTATATAATCTAGGGCAATGCTTGACTACATTCCACCTGATGGTAAGTGGAATGTAGTCTAAGGTGGTAAGGCGCATTACCCTAGCAGCCTATTCACTCTTCTCTTGAATTTAACCACATTGTATTCTTTCGGAAATACCGACGCAGGCAAGCTGTTCCAATCCTTTGCTGTACGAAGTAAAAAAGACGAAGCAAAGCGCTTCGTTCGGACAGGTGGAATGTCCACAACAAAAGGATGGATTCCTGCCGTGCATCGGAAAGTCCGATGATGGAAGGGGGCCGGGGGAATTAGATCGTGTAATTCCTGCGCACACTCACCAAAATGTATCCTATAGAATACTGAGAGGCTAGCAATTCTACGCCTGTGTTCAAGGCTTTGGAGGTCGGCTTCGACCAACTCGGGATCTCCTATGAGCCTCATTGCTCGCCTCTCAATTGAGTCCAGAACCGCAAGATGAGACTTTGCGGCACCAGCAAATATGTGGCCACAGTACTCTACACACGACCGGATCTGTGCTTTGTATAAAACAAGAAGCTGTCCCGGTGTAAAGTACTGCCGAACCTTCGCAAGAACGGCAAGCTTTGCTGCTGCTGCTCTTGCTCTGGACTCAATGAACCGACCAAAGTTGAGGTTCGAGGAAATCTCTAAGCCTAACAACTGAAGCCGGTCACTGTATTCCAAAGATACATTCTGGAAAGTAGGAGCCAAGGTGAAAGGGCTCTTTTTGGCGGTGAACAGACACGTCTGCGTTTTGGTGGCGTTGAATTTGACAAGATTGGCATTGCTCCATGCGGAGACTGCCTGAAGTTTGTCATTCAAACGCTGCACATATTGCATATTGCACCATCGATTGCTAAGCGGCTCCCGCGATGCAGGGGAATATAACTTGTCTAAACCCTACGCGGCAAACGATAATTTCTGATTTTAGAGGAGACTCCCACAAACTCCCACAATGATGAATTTAAGCAAGCAAGAAATTAAAATTTTTACTTATGGGTTAATGTTTACCTCTACGAAATGTAAATCTACTTAAGGCTGCTTATATACATAAAATATAAATGCTTCCTTCATCAGGTCCAAAACAATGTTAAGTACATCGGGCTGATATGCAGGATTCTCTGGCCAATGAGTTTGGGTATTCTGGCAGCAAACTACTTAATCTTGGTACCCAACAAATTGAAAAAGGATCTTGCCGTTAGGGCTAACTGCTGCTGCTGCTGCTGCTGATTGCTTTTGGGATTTTTACTGTGGCGGCTGGTTGGTTTTTGATGGTTGCCCCTGTGTTGCTAGCTGCATGATTTGCGTTTCTCTCTTTTAATTTGGGCAGAGAGTGCAGTAGGTGATGTGGCAGGTTAGGGGATCTTGTCTTGGTCAATGACAGTCCCTAGCATAGTGCACGTCTCTGCACTGGATGCAAGCCGCTAGTCTGCAGCACCAATACGATAACTGTCTGAATTGCTGACACTTGTGGCTTTATCCTGGACGCTTTTTTATCCATGCTTCTATTCAGACCCTTATCAGGTATAAAAGCTCATTGACGTAAGACATATCCGGGTTTGAGTTTGCGGTTCTCTTGATGGGTGCAAAGTAGATGCACCTACCTCTTGTAGTTACTATTTTCTTCGCGTATTCCATTTCGAAGGCAAACTGTTTGAGATGGTCATTTATTTTCCTACGTGTGCCTTCTGAAAGGCCTTTGGTGACAATATTGTGGATATTTTTGGCAGTTAATGAAAAAGATTACCGCTAGGTTTTTAAATTTTTTTTAGTTGGTTTTAGTATATTTGCAGAAATCGATATTGTTCTTCAGTTTGAGGTGTAAATCTCACGATTTTACCGCATCGTTTGAAGGTTGGCGGTCTTTCAATTTTTTTCCTGATCATACGTAAATGCGGTTGGCTTGATTTATTGGTATTTTCGGCTGCTGGGTTGATACTATGGGTGGGAATGGTCGGTTGGGAACTTGTGGTTTTTGCGGCTTTTTCAACTGGGCGTAAGCGGGTTCTAGCGGTTGTCTGTTTCTCGGATGATTGAGGCGAATGGCATCTACGTGCCGTTTTTGTACGGTACGGTATGGGCACATCAATACCCATCTCTTTCGACGGCGAGCTGATGTTTAAGAACAGACCTTTTTTCTGGTTCCAGTGGCGTGAATTGATATTACGAACTCGAGCAAAAGTACTTGTGAAAGCATAAAAACAATCGTATGAAAAAAGTGTTTTTCTAAAGTAGGCAATTATGACAAGATTTATCTTATACCACCACCGGCAGTACCTTTGAATTCGTGTGCTGTAATTGCGCCATTCATTGAAAACACAAATTCTGTCATAAGAATTATTTATCACTACTATCTATGTTTGTTTTGTCTAATTTATATTTCAACTATTTATTTTATTAAATCTAAATTTCACTACATTTATAACAATTTCAATCCTAAAATGTTATAACTTTACAATAGATTTTTTTTAAAACCTTTTACCAACTCCTGAATGTAACTAGTATAAAAGATTATAAATGAATAAGTTATTAATTTACTTCACTTGAATGGGATGTTAAAGGTATAAAGGAGTCTGCATTGCGATGATGTTATAATATTCATGGTTTCATCGCAGGGAGTATCGTAAACGTGCTTTATTGTAAATGCCGAATGCCCTTCCCTTCTGCGCTGTTAATAAAAATTAAAGCAAGAGGATTATCGACAAAAATCGATTATAACGTAGTGTTCTATATTTTTTTCTTTCATATTAAATTATACTGAAAGATAGTTCATCTATAAAGGTAGTATTTTGAAAGTGAAATATGGAGTGATCAATAATTACTAACAACATAGGTCTATGTTTTTGTTTATTTACCCTTTATTGTCTAAATAAAACAAAAGGCGAACTTAATGCCTATTGGCATTCTACCAGTTAACCTTGTGAAAAATTGCGGTAGGCTAATAAAAATATATTTATAAATTCTTTATTTTTATTCATACAATAAAATAATAAAACATGACATCATTTAGTAAGTAAAGACAATAAACATATATACATATATTATATTTAATTATTCATTCCGGGTTTTTTAAAAGCTAATCATAGCAGCGGGACGTGTTTCGGTCATCAATGGCTTCGGAGGTTGCTGTAATTTTACATCATCTACTGGTGCCTGTATGACGTACAGTGTGAGAATAGTGGAGTTGAGAAAAGATACTTTGTCATTGATTATAGTAGATGCTGCATCCACCAGTGAAAAATCAAGTTCGTTAGCATCACCTGTTAAAAGATCTAAGTTTTCAATTTTAAAACAGTTGGCTTTGGTTTTTGGTGATCTTAATTTGTACGACAAATAAATAAGATCATGTAGTAAAAAGCCCGGAGCACCGGGCTGATATCTGCTGATATCTGCTGATAGTTGTCCATAGTGCTTAGTCAAGTTAGGGGCTGCAGTGATTATTAGATCTAACCAAGAGCCTGCACAGTCACAACATTGTGATGAATTGTATTTAAAGAGAGAATCGTAAGATTGACTGACTCATGATCTCTCGGAGTCTAAAAGAACAAGAGGAAGATTTTTGAAGGTCATGTATTTATGTTACAGATTATTACACTAGACGAGAAGTATATACTAAGGCCGCTTCAAAATCAATATAATAATCGGTGGCAGGTGAACAATATATATATAACATCATCTATTGCCAGCTTAAAGATCAAATACAAGAGTATTTGATTTTTGAGGTGGCAGAATAACTAAAAGAATATGCTAAGATTATTTTTTAACAAATTGAAACTTTTGAACAAATGTTACCCCACCCCCTCTTTTGCCTGTCTTATCATTTCTTATGAGCATAAAACCAAGTAATGGATCATGCGTGAAGTGCAATGATGGGTTAAGCGAGCTTTCAGAAATTAGTAACGCATGAAATGAAATGTTCTGTGCACAAGTATAGTCTAGTTCCGAATAGAGGCTCAGAATACTTTGAATTTAAATGGTAGGAGTCTCACATAACCTCCATCATCCACCTGGGTAGAGATGTGTATCCATGAGGATTCCTGACATTAAAAAAAAAGGCTATCATACCTACTTCTATTAAAAGAGCTACTGGAGTCATACATACTACAACTTAGTTTCAAAATTCAATTTGGTTCCCACTCGAGACAGTTATTTCATCCACAGATTGTTGTTTTGAGTTTGGAGGTTCTTTGTGTCCGTTATTGCTACATTTGGAAAACCTCCCGCGACACAGATATTATTTCTCTACTATTGTTTAAAAAAATAAGAAAAATCCTACTTCATTTGCTTCCAACAACTTTATAACCTTTACTAAGGGTACGATCCATCCTAAGGTTACTTTACAAAATACGTTTCTTACTTTGGGTCTAATTTTAAAAATGACAACCTAAAACAAAATCATCTTTTTTTAATATTTTGTTTTTGAAGTTAATATTGTTCAGTTCTTGATTTAATCTTATTAATTTATTCAGGATTTTAAGTTCACCTCTCATAAATAATAAAGTAAAAGAACAGAATATACCAAACTGCCTCTTCCTGTGTGTTCAATATCAGATAATAATGTCTTTGCAAAACTATACATATTTGACCACTTTCGCTAATTAGATGTGTAATATTAGACACAAATTCAAAAATGTTTATAGGGTGAAATCGATTTTGAAAGTTCAGTTTATAAAATTTAACCTTATCAAATTAAGTTTATTGATCCTTACATTAAGGCTAATAGAATTTCCCCACTTTACTGGAGTGTAATGTTAATGTTACTAATTTGCAATAAAGATTATCAAAGTACGTACGAAACGTAACATTAGCTATACTTTATAATTTAACTTTTAACTTAGAAACTTTTTTGCTTACTTTTTTTCACTACTCTGCCTACTGTATGTTGATCCATAGATACTATAATGATTATGTTATGTTCTGTAAATTATTCTCTTAGACTAACAAAAACTTTTTTTGTGATATTAAAGTCATAGTTTTTACCGACGATTTCTAAACATAACGTTAGAATATAATGTCAAAATATTGGACTGTACTAATCTAAATTGTATCACAGCAATCTAAAACAATTTTCAGCTAATTGACTTTGCAAAGAAGATAAAGAAATAAAATACGATAAATAATATTCATTCTTAGGGTAGTTAAGTACATGAATACACATACCTACAAATCTCAAAATATTCGTTGTAAAAATTTGTCTGTTACTTTTAGGCGCAATTGCCTAATGTTGTCTAAAATTTAAATAAATACGTAATGAAAAATTTACAACATATCGAAAATCTAATATCTCGAACAACAAAACGAATATCGATATATATGCTATTTTATAATTTAGAGGTATTGGTAATTACAATAATTTGCCTCGGTAATGGCATCCTTTCAATGTTTATCTATACTGCAAAGTTAGAAGCATTGGTTAGGATTTTCGAAAGAAACCTAATAGATGTCACTACCGTCCCGATAAAGACGATCATATATAGAATGCTTAAGTCACCGAGGCGGACAGCGATACGGTAGCTCAGTTGGTAGAGCGATGGGACGGTTTCCCAGTAGTCGCGGGTTCGAATCCCTGCCCGTATCGGTTTATTTTTCATTCTATATTTATATCAATTTAAATAAGCTTAACGTGGCTATGCATGTTTAAAGATATTTTTAAATATAATGTTAAAAAAGAAAATAAGTCAGAAAAGTAAGGCAATAAAGGTAGAAAATAATAATGATTTTAACATAATATTTTTTTAAGGGATTAACAAAAAGAATTTTCAGTAAAGATTTTTCGCGTCGGTTGAATTCGTTAATTAGAACCAGTCTGAAGCAGCTCTCGTGCAATAAAGCACTCTGTTTTCCTCTCAGCTTCTCCACATATGAAAGCCTTCAATATACCTCCACTTTGCGGCCTTTAATTCGGTAATCCGAATTTACTCGCTTGATTACTAACGGGATATAAATTTCAAAAACTAATAGTACCGTATGTATTGTTATTAGTCTAATTGTTTATTGCTCGGAATTAAACTTTAATTTGTCACTTCTAGCATCTAGTTTTAAAAACTTGAACTTCAATTACTTTTATTTAACCTATCAAATGAAATATATTAGTAAAACAGTTTAGTCCTACTTTAAAACTATTTTCCAGCTTTTAAATTTTTAAAAGATAATCTTTTAAACAAACATTATAGCAAAATATTTAAATTGAAACAAAAACATCATTGAAATAAAACTATTTTTACGTTTGAAAATATCTATAAACATGTATAGCTATGTTAAGCTTATTTAAATTTATATAAATATAGAATGAAAAATAAAGCGATACGGGCAGGGATTCTAGCCCGCGACTACTGGGAAACCGTCACGTCGCTCTACTAACTGAACTACCGTATAGCTGTCCATCTCGGTGAATTAAGCATTTTATATGTGATCGTCTTTATCGGGACGATCTATTTTTACGGTTTAACTTGCGTATAATTAAATTTTAAAATTACCCGACGTTTCGAATGCTTTGCAGCAATCGTCTTTACGGTATGACGAGATCAAAGTCTGTCTCCAAGTCTCCAACCTCTTCTCTATTGAAATTAGGGTGTTTTTTAATTTTAATAGCCTCGCGAACCATTCGATGTATGAAACGTTGATCATTAGCGAAGAATTTTATATTTATTAACCGATTTAAATAAAAAAAATACTAAATGTTAAATGAAGATCATGACAATATATTCCCGAAAAAAACATCCAAACCGGTTAATCCATTTCTGAGATTAGCATGCACAAACATACAGACATATAAAACATACAGAGGAATAAACAAAATGAAAAAACACTGTTTTGGGTTCTCTTGCTTATATGAATTTTTGAAAATATCATCCATGTACAGACAGCGATCAGATACAATTTTATTATATTATGTATAAAAATACATTTCTGAAACACTATAAAGAAATATATCTTTTGATAGAGTGGAGAGTGTGCAATGAAAGTTAAAAACTAAATGTTACTTAGAGTGACGCTCAATTTCTCTGTATAAAAGTTATTTACATTGGGCATATATTTTTTTCGTGTTGCGTGCACAACTAAAAGAGAAACAGATAAACAAACAAAATTTTCAAAAATGTTAGATATAGATTCTGTTAGTTATCCCTACACATCCTGGCTATATATTTTTTAAATCTTTCAATGTACAGAGACTACTCCTTTATAGATTTGCATGGTACATATTACGTGATTCATATAAATTGACAAAACTTTTTTTTCTTTACCGATTTCAATGAAAAATGAAATAAACACTGAATATTAAGTAAAGAATGTGACAATATATTTCTGAAAACTGCATCAAAATTGGTTCAGCCGTTTCTGACATTACCCTGAGCAAACAGACATATATACATACAGACAAAATGAAAAACTATGGTTTTGGGTTCTCTTGCTCTTATAAAGGCCCGCCATCATGATATTTTTTTTAATATTATCCATGTACAGAAATATATCAGCGAAATTTTATTATATGTAAAGGTCTGTTTTCAGTCTCATTTAACAATTAGTTTTTAACCCCCGACTAAAAAGAGGGTTATTTTAAGTTGGACCTGTCGATATATCTGTGTATCTAAGTATTTTTATGTCTGTATATCTGTCTGTAGCAAATTTTCGGCTAAACGCGTGGACGGATTTAAATGCAATTTTTTTAATCGAAAGCTATGCTCTTCGAGATGGTTCTTATCCATGTTCGATCGAAATAGAAATAGTTGTCTCAAAGATTATAACATTTTATTCGTGCGCGGGAGAGGTTCTTATGCAATAATTAGCTGTTCCCAGCGACTTCGCCCGCGCTATATGAGAAAAAAAGCCTTGTTAAGAAGGCCAAAAGATTTTTACACTTACTTACTTGGGTATAGTACTTTAATAAGGATACCTGTTGCCCGTGATTGCGTCTACGTAGACTGTAAAATATATATTTATATGGCTTATGATCTTAGTAATAAAGAATCACGGTGGCAACAGCTAGTGATATGTAATATGTAAAATAGTGATTGTAAATAATTTAACTCTAAATGTTTATATTTATTCCTATATATCAAACCTACCTATCTACCTACCCGTATGAAAAAGTCTTGAATCATGTTACCTAATACATTTATAATTTATTACATTGTCGAAACTTTCACGCAGATCCTTATTTTATTAAATATAATATATATTTCTCGTATTAAATATTACCTTTGTATATCAGAAGGATAATGTAGGATTCTAAATGTAAAATATTTTATTAAATCGGTCAAGTAGTTTCGGAGCCTATTCAATTCAAACAAACAAATCTTTCCTCTTTATGATATCAGTGATGATGATGATGATGATGATGATGATGATGATGATGATGATGATGATGATGATGATTATAAAATAAAGCCAATATTCATCAGGGATAATGTAGGATCCTAATGCTAAAAGATTTCTTAAAATCGGTCCTGTAGTTTCGGAGCCTATTCAATTCAAACAAACAAACAAACAAATCTTTCCTCTTTATAATATTAGGATAGATTAATAGAAATTCTTAAACAAATGAAAATTTTGTGTGTCTGCAGGTTCATTTAATACAATTCAGAAACCAGTAACATAACTTAAAAAAAGCAGAAAAAAAATAAAAAATCCCCGATACAAAAAGACCTCTAAAAAGAATAAAAATACTATTATTATGTACTTATTGAATTCGTTGTGTATATTACACACAAAATGATAATATATTAATACAATATCTGGTTAAAGTTGAAGAAGAGAAAGAACTAAATAAATAAAATATTTAATATGAATAAAAATGACTCCCGGTGTGTGAATATAATAAAAGCAGTCTTATCTATATTACTGTGTACTTGTGTAGATACAAATACAATTTATTCAATATGATAAAATACCCACAAAGATTATAACATTAAATACATGTATTATAAACAATTAAAGTATAAAAATCATTTATCTTGCCAGCTGTCCGATTCAGATTATCTTTATTTATAGTGGCTTGAAAGCAGATATTTATAACAAAAAATTAAATTAAAAATTAAAAAAAAACCCGATACAAAAATACCTTTAAAAATAATAAAAATACTTATTGAAGTTGTTTTAGTCGGACCGTTGTACGTACGTTGATAGTGTATATATTACGAAGTTAATCATTAAGGACTATACGATTCGATATCGTAATTTCTTTATTTGCCTTTTTAACTTACTTGCATTTTAATTTCTTCCTTTATTAAAAGGTCCCCCGACGCAACGAATTCAATAAGTACATAATAACAGTATTTTTATTCTTTTTAGAGGTCTTTAGGTATCGGGTGTTTTTTATTTATTTTTTTTGCTTTTTTAAGTTATGTTACTGGTTTCTGAATTGTACTAAATGAACTTACAGACACTCAAAATTCTCAATTGTTTAAGTATTTCTATTAATCTATCCTAATATTATAAAGAGGAAAGATTTGTTTGTTTGTTTGAATTGAATAGGCTCCGAAACTACGGGACCGATTTTTAAAAAATATAAACATTCAGAGTTAAAATGAGTTAAAATGATTTACAATTACTAATAACACTATGATGAAGGGATTTATATTATCACTAGCTGTTGCCCGTGATTGTTTATGACTACGATCATAAGCCATATAAATATATTTTTACAGTCTACATGGACGCAGTCACGGGCAACAGTGATCCCTAATAAAGTACTTTACCCCAGTAAGTAAGTGTAAAAACCTTTTGGCCTCCATAACATGTCTTTTTTTCCTATATAGCGTGAGCGAAGCTGCTGGAAACAGCTAATTATTGTGTAATAACCTCTCCCCCGCACGAATAAAACGTCAATATCTTGGAGACGACTTTTTCTATTTCAGTCTGACATAAATAAGAACCATCTCGACGAACATAGCTTTCGATTAAAAAAACCGCATTTATATCCGTCAACGCATATAAATGCGGCCTATTATTACATAAGATTCTCACCCACGCACGAATAAAACGTCAATATCTTGAAGATGACTGTTTCTATTTCATTTAAACATGGATAAGAACCATCTCGACGAGCATAGCTTTCGATTAAAGAAAACTGTATTCAAATCCGTCCACGCGTTTGACCGCAAATTTGCCACAGACAGATACACAGATACACAGATATTTATAAAAGAAAGGTTAAACAATTTTCCTGTAACCCGATTAAAATGAAGTTTGATAACAATACAGTGCGAAAATACCATTAAAGCGCAGCGCACAAAATTGGGTTGGGACATTACGACAATATGCAGTGAATGTATCGAAAATGACTCTTTTTTTCTCATTATTATTTTTTTCATTGTGAAAGTAAGGATTAGTAAAGAAATAAAATAAATATTTCAGCTGCTGTTGTTTTGAATATAATATGTTGTTAATAATATTTTATGTTTTGGTAGAACTATCCATAATTCTTGATAAAAAATCAAGAGATAAAGAAACAATTAAAAAAACCAAACATTTTGTTTAGTAATAATTAATACAAAAAGTAAAATTACTAAATGTAATGGAATATTATATTATTTATTATTATAAAATTCGCTAAAGAAGATCTATTACATTCTCAATAAAGATGTAATATAGCAATCACTGCAGCTATTCCTTTTACAAACAAAGCGCGCTTAACAAACAGCAATCAACAATGAAAACAATAAAAAAATCCATTCAGAAAAATGTCCCTACAAAGCATTCGAAAATATTTCGGCTTTAGTTGATTTTGATGTCACTTTTTAAAGAGGCTCGTTACATTAATATTTTTTCTATAATTATTTATTTAACTTATCTGCATTGAGTTTCTTTATGTTGTGCATTTGTATGTTAACTTTCATATGTTATACATTTTTTCGTATTAATATTGTGTTTTTGAGAATTTTATGAAATATTATTAATTAATTGATGATTTATTTCTTTTCTTTGAATATTAGCCAAAAAAAAATTGGAGGAAAGATAAGCCTTGTTATGCATTGGACATATCAAGCGATTGTTAGTTTGTCGGTCACCTGAAGTGCAATACAAGTTAAATTCATAAGTCAGTGCTTCGCGCCAAACCAAAGGTGTTTCACTGGCTAATTATGGAAAACTCATTTCATCTTTGCGTCGGATGGCCCCCACTCCAACTTTTAAAACAGCTCAAATTTTCGAAAACCCGATGGAAAAGCTTGATCTTGACAACACATCTTCATGCGTTTTCTATCGCATTAATTACTGAAAGTACTCTAAAAAGCTTTTCAAGCTAATTTTTTATATACCATATATACCATACAATACCACCGTATGTAATGTATGTAGGACATAATATATATGTGTAATCTATCTGAGTGTAATAAAATAACTTAATTGTTATATTCACCTATAGTAATTATATTACTATAAAAAATAGAATCAGATTTGTTATATTATGGAACATTTGATAATTTACATTTCTTAAATATTTCAAGCAAAGTTTCAAGACGACTAAACTACGCTCGGACTTGTCATCTGGTAACTGTGTTTTATTTTTATTATTTAGACTTTTATAATTACCAGTCTTCCTTCATTTTTAAAATAGTTTTTTTTAATTACTCATATTTTTATTTAGCTATCAATGATCATTTATGTAATCTACGATGTTATACCAAGTTATGTATAATAATAATAAATAAGTTTCAGGTAGATATATACCTAAGGAGCAATTACAAATACTTTTGCTTATTTAAATAATTTCCTTCAATCATGTAAAACAAAACCTGTAATCTTAGTGTATTTAAAAGCCCCAATTAATTTAAATCATAATAACTACTATTTTATTCACTTGACTTGTTATTTATGCAATTCAATTGATCTAAATGATCTTTCATATATGCTGATAAAAATAACTTTGTGACTTTGTTTTAGCTGCGCGACTGCGATTTTTTATATTTTATGTTTTTGATAGGATATAATATCCGAGATGTATGTTTTACTAAAAATTATATGTAAAGTATTCTACATCTCATATGAATGATTATTATATGTGAGTTTTAACGCCGCATGCACTGGCTAACGTCCAAAATATGTTTTAAACTTATTTTATACTATATTCTTCAAAACTTTAAGATAAATGAAAATATGGGATCATTACTGAATATTTATATTTTTCAAATCTTAAACTTTAAATATTGAAAAAAAAAATATATTTGAAAATATATTATATAGCAAATTAATTTTGTTATCATTTGAAAACACATTTGAAAACCATTAGGAAGGACATGTTGAACATTTTCAAATGTTTCGAATGTTATTACTATTTTATATATTCTGTAGCATTTCATTTATATTACTATAGAATATGTGTAAGCGGAGGCGTGAGCGTAAATTTTAGATCTTACTCATAATTTATTAGAATAATGTTTCTTTTTTGTTTCCAAAGACCTTTTACTATTGTGTAAGGTTTTTGTGTTATTTTTTTTTATATTATATAAAACCTCTTATGAAATATGTTTATAAATCATTTACTAATAATTATCTATTAATTGAACCATAAAGTACTTTCTAGAGCATCTTCTAAGGTTTTGAAGGCCCATCATAATAAAATCATAAATTAAAGGGAACTATAAAGCCAAAGTAGAAAATATAATCGTACTTTAAAATCAACACTGATAGACCATGAATCATTTTGATACACATGCAGAGTAAAAAACCTGGTAACTTTAAAAAATATATATTAAACATTCATTTATTCATATTTATTTATAATAGGACCCAAATAAAACTAAACGATTATGATAAAAATGAAAAGTCAACTTACATAATTTTACACGAATTTTAAAATTACACTAACATAAATTGTAAGTGTTTTTAAATATATTTTTTAAAATAACAAAAATAAAAGCATGTTTAGTTTTCATAGCACCAGAAGGGTATACAAAAGTTAAGTAGCAAAGTACATGTACACAACTCATAAGCTCTAAGCTTTTTTACAAACTCAAGCTTATAAATTCACTTTGGTATTGTTTGACTTTCATTTACATTTGTATAGAAAAACGATTAAAAAAAAAATAAAAATATTACAAAAGTTTATATACATTTACTATTAAATTTTGTAATCAAAGTTTTTATTCATAAGGGGTTTTCATTATCAAAACTACCCCCTACTCGAAAAGTTATTTACCACAAACATTACCAACAATATGACGTTTTTTTTTTGTAATAAGCATTTTGTGAGATCTAAGATATTCTTTACATTTTAAACTAAATATGATACGAACATTTGTGTCTCATTGGAAAATGTAATAAATTAATTGGTGAAGGTTGATACTTATTGATACTACAGCAGATGAAACACGATATAAATGTCCATTATGGACGATCATAATCAACTTATCGATTATTATCCTTTTTAAGAAACACAAATATTGCTATAATTGCAATCAAAATTTGATAATTAATATTTATATTTGTTAGTTTTGCACTGTAATAATCATTTTTAAAACTGAATGCGAACTTTTGCTTTTAGCAACGGCTTCAGAACATTTTCAGCCATAGAAAATACTCATACACACATTATTTAAGTAACACCAAGCGTGATGATACCGCAGTTCATACTTCATCAAAGGAACTTTATGAGATATATCAACACCTCTAGACCGCAGCCTGCTAGAGAGTAAGTTTTGTGGACCCTACATCCTCTTAATCCCGCAATTGTAATTTGAATCATATAAAACCCCGAATAATATAAAAATTAATTCAACGTTGAATAAATTACATCAAATTAGAATATAATAGTTTATAAGTCTGTATGTACACTCTTATTTTTTAGGGTTGATTAGAATGAACCCTAAAAAAAAATAGTCCACAGAATTTTATTTGCTTACATTTTGGCATCTAATTTAAAGGTAAGTAATATATATAAAAGGTGAAATTCCCGGTAAATTCCCTTCTCAAAGTTTCTTTCAAGAATCTTATCAATTTACATTGAAAAGGAGATGAAATGAGTTGAATCTTTTAAAATAAATATACCTATCTCAAATCAAAGTTTGTATTTGAGAGATATTTATAATGTTATAAATATAAATACATTAATGAGATGATGATAGATATTTGATAAGCAAGGCTGCATCCGATTGATGTGGATTTATTGAGAATCGATGAACTCTTGCAAAACGAACCGTGAGGAGAGGCTTGTATCGCATAATATTTGTTTGTTTGCCTTTCCTTTGCCTGTTACCTTTGTAAATATGCAAAAAATATCAAAACCAACTTATCGAAAGTAAAGACTTGTATATCAAACACATTTCCTTGAACTGGACGGTTTTCTGTTCGGACTTCTTACTCTGATATACGTATGATAATTTTGTTATCATTTTATTATTATGGTGTATTTTTTTTATAATATACCAACCCAATAAGCATTATTTGTATATATATAATGCTTATTGGGTTTTATTGTTATACAATAGAATTTTCAAATTTAATATTGAAGGTATTTGTCAAATACCCTATTTGTTTTTATTTTAACAATAAATAATGTAAAAAATCGTCAACAAATTTTTCTAGAGAGTGTTCTTGTACAAAACATATTATATTGTATTTTGTTATGACGTATAGTGTCTAGTATAATATTATCTTTCAGAACACTAGAGATTTCTAGACATGTTAGTAATAACATGACAAAATACAATTTAAGAAATATTATTATTTTTGGAACGATCAATATTAAAATAATAAAAGTATTTCACCAATATATTTGTAAAATCAGCTTAAGGTTGTCTTTTATAATAAAAACAAAATAATTTATTTCTTTTTGATTATATACCAAATAAAATAATGCAGCAATTAATGTACCTTATTTTATAGGTGAAATCAAAAAGCAATAATTAGAATTATATATATAATTATATAATTATGTTCTAAAACAAACAAAATATAAAACAATAATTATAATTATATAATATATAATAATTATTTTTTGATTTTCTAGTCATTCAACAATATTAATTATTTTTTTACCCTCTTATGTGTAGAACTCTCTTATGTGATTATAATAGCTAAGAATGATAGTTTTTCTTTATGCTTTGATTTATATTTAGCTAACTTAAATGCATTTAAAAAGACGAAGCTTCTTAGCAATCCATGGATTCACCGTGCGGGTGCCGGGCCCATCGCGTTGCAAGGAGAGGAGTGCAAGCAGTGCCTGGGACTTGCGACCCAGGAGTAGGTTTAAGGGGCCCCTTTATTATGCGCAAAAACGCTCACCTTCACCCTCCACACTCCTCTTCCTACCTAACCAAATTTGGAAAGAATCTACTAATGCCGCCTTTGAAATACGTTCTAGAAATGAACCGATGCTTGTTCTAGAAAGGCTAAGATCTTTAAGTAGGCTATAGAGAGATTTTGCTGTTATACCTCTCGCTCCCACTTCTACCGCGTACAAACTAACTATAAATTTATTCCTGATCAGTTCGTTGGTTAGTTCGTAATACTTATTGAGCTTGAATGTGTGATCCCTTGGGATGTTTGTTTCCCAAGGAACAGTAAGCTCCACAAGTATCACGCGTCTCAGATGTTTCGAATACAGGAATAAGTCCGGTATGGATGACGAAACACCAACATCCCCAGGGATTTTGTAATGCTTTTCATACGTGTCCATCATGAGAATCCAATCAGGAGCCGCGCCTAATATTGAATAAGGCTTCGCTTTTGATTTTTTGGAGGAGCCTTCTTTTACGAATTCTATAGATCGTTTGGTGATTGTTATACCCTTCCGCGCTCTTGCTACTGAAAGACTAACCGCTTCCCGTATAATTTCTAATACCTTGTCGTGGTGACGCGAGTATTGACCTTTATCTAGAAGTACACTACACCCTACTAATAGGTGTTTCGCGGTTCCTATTGCCTCCCCACAGATGTTGCAAGACTTTTCGGTGACTTTGCCCCATCTTACTAAATTACTTTGATCTGGGAGAGTCATTTGGAATGCATTAAGATAGAATTTTAATAATGCTGGGGACCAATCATAAATTAAAGTGCGCCACTTCAAAGCTAGTGGAATACAAAAATCTGCTATGGTCACCCATTCGTTTTGAATTTCTAGGCTCATCGCGTGGAGTCGGTAATTATCGTTTTCGTCTTGTCGAATAAAAGATTTTGTTATGTCTATGTCTGGAACTTTCCTACTTGATCCTAGCCCTACTTTATTCGTTTGAGCACCTATCATAATTTTTTTATGGAATTGAAGTCGTGACTCGAGCTCTGAGGCAACTTTGTCTTTTGGGAGAGAAGTTACAGTATCATCTTTAGATTTTCCGATGATATGTCTTTTGGTAACTCTTAGATGTTTGTAGAGCTCCGATGGTTTCTTTAATTTTAATCCAAAGTTGTTTCGGTCTCTAAATAAAGTTGAAGAGTCCGCTGAGTGCGCTAACCCGAGCCATAACTTCAATGTCTTTATGACGCTTGCATCTAACTTTGACAAAAGGGTTTTATTTATATCATACACGAGGAAAGGCCAATTTAGATGTAATGTTAAATAATTATCGTAAATCCAAGCTTTTTTGACGATACTTATGGGTTGGTTGTCTACCTTTTTGAGATCGTTTAAAAAGCTATCGACTATTACATCCAACGATGGAGTACGGCCTTGGTAATTGATTTTTTTACCTAAAAATTTAAACGGAGCTGCTTCCGTAACCGTACTGACGCACTGACCGCCTATTATAAGACCCGGATCGTAAGAGGTATATTTGGTATTCCGTCTACCCAGACACAGACTAAAACATTTACTTGGTTTTGTCCTCAATCCGCCGGTCCACGTACAGAAATCCTCAACTACATTTAAAAGTACCTGACATTGTTTCGGATTACGTGTCAGTATCGCGAGATCATCTGCAAAAGCTAGTATGGATTCTGTGTATTTGTTGTTGAACTTAAACCGATAGCCCCACTTTTTTTCATTTCTAATTAATTTGTCTATTAAAATATTAATAACTATATTAAATATAATAGGAGAAATACAACAGCCCTGAAATAAACCAACGTTATAATTAAGTGGTTTTGAATGGTTTTCATAAAAAATTATAGAGAATTTTAATTTTGAATAATATAATGCAATAATGTCGCGAACTACCGTAGGAAAGTTATACCATTTAAGCGCGAACATCATTAGTTCATGTCGTACCGACCCAAAGGCGTTTTCTAAGTCTATCCAACAAACCGTAATTTGTCTCTCGCTAGTTCTAGCATCTTTAAGGCTTTCCGATATTAACGTATTATGTTCCAGGCATCCAGAAATTCCGGGCAAAAACCCTTTCTGGTGATTAGGCCTGAAATATCTATTGTTAATCATGAATTGCGTCATTTTAGTTTGTAAAAAAGAGAAAAATATTTTGGAAATTGTATTTGTTAGGGCTATCGGTCTAGTATCCTTGGGATTATTGACATTGTCGTTTTTCGGAATGAGGACAAAAAGGGCTTTTCCGAATGATACCGGTATTTGCTTTCTTGACCAGATTTTACCGAATATATTTAAAAGATGTTTATGGAGCGACGGACATTTTTTGTAAACTATATAAGGGATACCATCCGGACCTGGTGCTGACTTAGATGGTTTCATTTTAATTATTTTATTGATTTCCTCCAAAGTTAGTGGGTTGACTTGAAAATCTTCAGTAGGAGTCTCAGGTTTGTGTTCGTTTGGATCCCCATATAGTCTTTGGTTTTCTGGCACTTCGTATGTGCTTTTATAATGGTAGAAAATTTGCTCGTTGGTCAAGAGAAGCTTACCTTTTTGATCTTTGAAAATATTTTTTGAGTATTTAAAAGGATTTTTATCAAAGTCTACTTCATGTTTTGCCTGATCAAAGCTATCACGATTTTTCGTTATTTGATTTTCAGCTTAACTCTGAAAGTTTCTAGGAAAAATGTAGATTATGTACAATTTCATATGTTACATTTATTCTTATTTACAGTAAATTAGGTTGCGCACATTATAAAATAAATTATTATTAATTTTGAATAATTGTGCAGCAAAGCTAATTCAAAATGTCAATTCTGATTAAATTAATTTGTTACTTGTAATGATATGTGATAATTCACCGCAGTTCTAGTGAATATGATCTTGTGCAGTTATTACTATACAATTAAAGTAGACTTTGAGAATTTCGTTATTTTTTTTAATAAATCCAATGCTTGTAGGTCCTTAGTAAAAAAAGTGTTTATCCAAAGTCTCCGGCCTATTGGTGCTACTCTTCTAGCATAACATTTAAGCTATGACATGTAATTATGTCATTGATTCTAAATTAGTGGAATTTGTTTAATTTAACTCGAAACATAATTAGCAACTTGGTATAATATTTGGTGGAATATTATACTAAGTTGCTAACTATGCTACAATTAACATAGTCTCTAACATGTTTTATAATCCTAAATTAAATCAATGTATTATTATAAATATTGGTGAGGCAATTACGGCCTAAGTATTTTATTGTAGTATTGATATTGATAAGCTAGATTTGTAGTGTACTATGAACAATGTCAAACAGCTTCACTATAAAAAGCAAAATGTCATGCATTGTTCACAAAAATGATACCCTACAAACTCAACATGACTTCAATAAAAATAGTTAATGTCATTGACGATCTAGAAATTTTCTTTAGAAAGCAAACTAAAGTGATCTATCATTTTGATACTATATTTTTATTAACTAATCAGATTACATAGATGCTTATATATGGTTTTTTAACCCACTACCCATAAAGAGGGGTGTTATAAGTTTCACGTCTTCATCTATGTATCTGTCTGTGGCATCGTAGCAGCCAAACGAGAGGACAGAGAGAGAGAGGAGTTTTTGATTGACGGCCTGGTCCGTCGAGATGGTTGTTAGCTATGTTTGATCGAAATGAAAGCAGTTGTCTCTAAAATATTGAGCTTTTATTCGTGCTGATGAAAGTTTCTTACGTTTATAACTCTTTCCTGATGTTTGTATGTATCTTTTTGTTTGTTTGTAATTGAAATTACTATTAGTGATAGACCATAACATTTTATTGGTGGTAGACGGTAACAATGGGTCGCCGACAGAGTTACCACCCATCGGGAAAAGTCGTGCCGCCAGCTGTGTTAAATCCCAGGGTGCCATTTTCCAATCCTATTCCCTTTTATATATATTTTTTGATGAAAAAGTACAACAAAAAGACCAAGTTTTTTAAGATATTATAATGTAGTTGTTATTTAAAACTATGGTACGAGTAATACGGTACCTCAATTTTTTTACCAACCTGATGGTTTCCCAGAGTTCGTGGGTTTGAATTCTTGTTGTATTAACTAAGTCATAATTATATAATTTTGCTGTTATACATAGTTACAGTCATTAAAAGATAACAAATTAAATATCTTGTAAATCCAAAAACCACTTTAACAATTGTAATAAACGTTAAAACGTCGGAACCTCACCGGTGCGAGAGATTGCTTCAGTGCCATCCTATCCGACAAAGTGAAAATGTCTTGCCGAAGTGAGTATTCGAATTACTCGTCCGGGAACTTATAGGGATGTTAAAATTGGGTGAGAGAAACTTATTGTTTGGTAAATATAACCTTGGCTAACTACACCATTAACAACTAAAAAACAATATTAAAAAACCATTAAAACTTCATTAAAATACTTAACCCGGATATAAATATTTTTATTACACTTTATATGTATGTTTTTTACGAGTTTTTGTACAATTTTTCCACTTGAAAAAATTCCAATCAGGACCAATAAAATATAAATAGTTTATGAAACTTTACATACATAACCATTTTAGTACCTTATTCAAAAACATATTAAGAACTTTGTAGAATAAAGGTAAACTTTAATTTTATCGATAGCGATATTACCAAAAATGTCATCCCTGGCAGTTGTTACACAAAGGATTTTACACGATTCCTGGTAAGCGATTCAAGAAAACAAGATCTTTGTAGCCGAAGATTATTTACGTTCATCTAAACAAAATGTAAAGAAAATAATAACAACAAATTATTTTAACTTTATATTACGTTTATTATTTTAGGTTATAATAATTTTAACTTTATTATATTATAGTTTTACATTATTACGTACAAAATATTTTTTTAGTTTTTTTATTTCAATAGTTTTTGCAATCAATAAAAAACCATTTTTTTTCTTTGTTACAATATTTATGACAAGACTATGTATAGTATAGTATATATCTATATCCATGAGTCTATCTTTATATGAATGTTCTAATTTTTTACCTTTTAAATATACAGATATTTATAGAACTTAATATAACGTTAGTCTTCGGTGTTTCCTTGGATTGAGAAACAAACATTTGATTTTATATGTATTTTTTTTTTGAGTCTTAAAATACTATTATTTTGCACATAGTTGCGTTAAATAAAAAATATTACTTGAATATCTAGAAGAACTCAAACACAACCAAAAATTCTATTATTGACTACATTGGCATCACTTCCAAACATCACTGCTTGAAACTAGTTTGTTTCTTAAAACCAAAGTATAAAAAAAAATATTTAAAAAAATGTCTCGCAAACATAAGGTTTTTATGGTATGGTTGTGGTTTTTAGTATTTTAGTTTCCTTGTGGGTTCATCAAAGAGATAATTATGAGTAAGAATACAATACATAGCTCATATACTAAAAAAGGAAGGTCTTTACTTAATAAACAATATTTTATAAGGAAGCCAAACGTAATGAAACAATATCGAAATTTTCCACTTACTTTGAAAAAAAATATCGTTTAGGTTAAATTATATAACTCATATTATTAATCTCATATAGATATATTTTAAAATTTTCGGCATTTCTTTTTTTAAGGGTATGCTTCAAATTGCCCCTAAAAATACAGCTCATTAGCTAACAATAAAACAAAAAACAATAAATGGTTTTAAATTGAGATACAAATGGTTTTTATTAGATTTACAGGTTAGGCAATGATTATCTTCCTTTTTCAAAAGCTAACTAAGCTAGCTAGCTACATAGTTATTGCATTTATTATATATATATTTATTTATTGTTATATATATTTATTTAATATTATATATATTTATTATATTACACATATAATTTCACTTACCTTGCATTGTAAGACAAAATATGATTAAACTTTAAAATAAATATCTGTACAGTTTCTTAAACAAATTTCTATTTTATTTTTCTCGAACGGCTGACGTAAGTTACAAAATATTTTTTTTCTATTTGTTAATTTTATTTATTTATTAACCATGCGTATATTCTCAAAACTTTAAAAAAATATGTTACATCTATAGTTTTTTAATATAAATTTACTAATACAAAGTTTTTCATATATTAACAGTTTTTATATTTTTTTTATATCGATTTCAACTCGTGACGTAACTCCAAAAATGGCAGCCACGGAATACCAGCGTTGAAAACATTGTATTCAACATTCGCTGAGTGGTCAACAAATTTGGACGACATATCTTCAGTTTTATTATTATATTTCTATGTTTTTTTGTATATCTTTATTATGATCATTTTTAATTTAATTGTTTTACGTTAAGAGTTATGTCCTTTTTAATTTTTTATTTTGTTACTCATTTTATTTTTTCTTTTTTGTTTTATATGTTGTCCAAATAAAGTTTTCTGATTTGATTTGATTTCTTACAAACTTCAATATGGTCTTGTGATGATAAAATTTTAATTAAATTGACATACTCTTACAGTTTACTTCTAAAACGCTGAAAGGCAGACTGATTACATCAGTATATTTCATAAAACGATAATCCCAAAGGACCTTTTAAATCGTACTGCACTTGCACGAAAATAAAAGTCATTTAATTTTAGCTTTGTGCACAGCGGTTACATTCGATTATTCAATTAAAACGGCTCGAAAGTCTGAAGCGGCTCTCATACTATAAGCGCTTTGTTCACAATTCAAAGCTTCTATTTAATTTAGCTTAAAAGCTGCTTTTACCCCATGCCTATTTTTTTTAAACATGTGCTTGTGTCCGATGTTTTTACCCTGACATGAAGTTGGAAGCACCAAGACTGATAAATATTTAAACACTATTTCATCAAACATTGATATTTTAGTTTAGTTAACTATATATAGCTTTTCAGTTTAGAAGATATGGCTCCTTCTACTGATACAGGATTTAAAACAAATTTTAGGTTTTAGACGATTATATAAACACTTTAACTAAGTGCCATATATAGTAATTTTGAACAATGTGTGCCATAATATCAATTATAGCTATTTTGTATTTAGCATTCGTTGAACAAGAACCGGTTATTAAAAGTTTTTATTTGAATAATGGACTGTATTAAAAATTTTAATTAAAACTATTATATAATAATGATAATACGTGATCTAAATAAATAATAACATTTCCGAACTGTATAATGTTGGAGTTGTTGGGAATTCAGCCAAATAATATTTACAAACTAATATTAAGAGGAAGGTTATCCGCCGCAATGGTTTGTAATGTACTGGCACTTGCGGAGCTAACGCGCTGCGAGAAACAGCTGCAGTAATTAGAGCTTTATTTCAATTAAACCTGTTTTTATAAATATAATAAAAACGCTCCACCTGATTACTTTGTAGGCAGCGTTTTGTAATATTTTAAATCCTAAATATTATAAAACATCTAAATATTTTGCATAGCATTTGTGCAAAGAATAATTGAATGTTAATTGAATGGTTGTACCAATAGCTACTAAGTATTTATATATTATATAATAAACCTTAATCAAGTAGGCTTTAGACTTTCCACGATATTCAATATTGCAATTAAACAAGTTTAACAAATATATACATCTGATATTTTAAGATGAAATGATAAGGAAATTCACATATCTACATATAAATTGATTGTGATCGCAAATTTTATATACAATAAATATATTTGTTTCAGAAATTATGAGAATTATTTTGCAGTTGTTTTACCTGCAAAATTGATTAGGTGTATTTCTAACGCCGCGGTGATGTCGTAACACGTCGGCGTCAATTGCTACAAATTTGTATGTTCCTCATATTCAAATAAACTCTCTATATACAGTATACTCTATATAAACTCTCAATATAACTTTATTTACTTATGTATATTTAAACTTTAATAGTAATTGTTAAATTGATTACTTAATATCATTTATAAAAGTAAAACAATATTCCCTTAGTGGACATAGTTTGTAATTCCTAAATTAGGATCCTTATGAAAGTTGTATCAACATTATCTGAAATGTCCTTATCTGAGCCAAATAGGAAAACTAAAACGCTATTACTAGAATAATATTAGCTTAATAGCGCTCATTATAAATTAATATTTTGCAACTGTAATGTTATGTATCTAATACTGAATATACTTAACAGTAATTATTTAATCCAAGATACTGTAAGTTTATTAATTTTCTACAATTGTAAGTTAGCTGAAATTATCTTAAAATAGTTTTAATATTCAAAATTATTCAACCTCATCAAAGGTACTTTTTATAATATTTCTTGCATTATAATATAGAAGATAAACTTTTCATATTATAAAATATAAAATAAAGATTCACAATTTTACACACATTACATTACAAGTACCTTCTACTATTAATCTATTTAATTATTAATATACATAACTGTTTATATTAAACAAATAAGATTTTGGCGTAATGACTAAGCAAATGATTACATCATTAAGAACAATATATCAATTAAACACGTAATTTATGTAATAATAAATACGCAACATACAAAACAGAGAACAACTGAGAGAACGTAATTTAAAATTACACTTAATCTTAACAGTAACAAGTTCTACATTCCGTATTAAAAATATTTTAATCAAAGTATTATTACTTCGGAATTACGGAATACGTTGAAATTCGGCTAAATGAGATAGCAACCAAGTGCGAAACACTTCAGAAGTGTATTTAAGAGGATATACTGTGGGTTGTTAATAATCATTTTAGGCCGTAATGTTAACTTAATTACAGCATTGGAAAAATAGACTAAGGTACTACATAACAAATTATATACTGTAAAAAAATTGAAAATAAATATATACTTTAGATCACTTGACAAGGGTTTATTATAAATGCAATAAAAAAGTTAAACCTCAAAATATTTCATCACCGGAATGTAGAAAAAAGTTAAAAGTATTTTTTAATACTGGTTCTTTAGGAACAAATTTATTTTAATTGTTAATTTTTTTTTATGTATGGATGGTGCACTGATAATCTTTATAAACTTAGACAAAGTCATTATGAAATGTAACTTGTAATAAATTATTTAAAAATATAAAATGTACTCCTAGGCATGCTATTTCAAATTTGAATATAGTCTTTCAAATTGTGTACTATAATATGAAGCACAGCTACACGAGCCATGGAGCTACGGAGCTACGGAGCTACGGAGCTACGGAGGCCACATACGTGTAGTTATAATATTTTACACAAACCCATATGCAACTTTAATAATGTGAATTGTGTATATATACGTTAACTCTATAAATGTTGCGTCGTTTAAAGCATTTTCTTACCAATTAAATTTTACGCCGATAAGAATTTTGGATGATTGCCAGCTCATATAACGTATATATGGGTATACTTCATACGAAATATACCCATGTTTATTGCCCTAACATTGTGCCTGGGTGTGCAATATGAATAGAACCACTGCATACTGCATCTCGTACTGAACCCAATGAAATGGCATAAAAAGGTTATTGTGCGTTTAATAGTGCGTGTGATTGCTTGTGGTACTTGTAAAATATAAATTACGTTATAAGGAGAAATAAATATTTTATTATTTTTTACAATGTTATGTAGTGTCACATCTCCAAGGTTTGGGACTTCGTTATCTAGATAGTTTCGCCTACAAGTTAATTTTTATTTACTATAATAGGCAATCGCATTACGAAAACGCGATCTTAGAAGTTAACAATATTAAAAGATGTCAGATTTATCTGGTGTACGATTTTCCCTTTTTATTGAATGCTCTGTTATTTGTCAAAAGTTTTTATTATCACCCTCCTAACGTCGTTCTCCTTGACTTTTTTGTTGGTGTAATTGCCGTTAACTTTCGGATAAGTGGTGTTGGATGGAATCCACTTATATTTTTGTCCCTTTTCCAGTTCTTACAGCTTTCTCCGAAAGATGTGAGCTGTTTTATTCTTCACGAAGACCTCACAGTAACAGACGGTAACATATTGAATTAAATAATGATCGTAGTTACAAAAGAATATTTCACGGTACCTGTAATAGAACATTATAATTCACTTATTTACTTTATTGGGTAATCCAACAGTGCATACATAGTTATTAAATTTACAATAAATAATAATTACATAAAATAGGACCAAAATAGGAAGTATACTATTTAATGATACTTAATATATTGTTACAAAAAAAATAATAAAAGTGGGTTTGTGTTTAAAATAATGTTTATTGTTTTATATTACAAAAAACATTAACATTAATTTTGATAAAGTTACACAAAATAATGTCATAATAATGTTTAAAATAATGTTAACAAAAAATGCCAGCTAGACTCAGCGGTGGGTTACTTGAGATAACACTTTTAATATTAATTTATATGTATATCAAAATCCTAAAATAGGAATCCTAGGCGCCACTGACAAATATAAGCGAAGACATATGCATGATCCTCCTGCTTGTCAGTACTGGAGAATCACAGTCAAACACTTGTTTTTTATAAAACTTTCAAAAATGGAAGTGTTGATTCATGGTATAAATGAATTTGTACATCACCATATTATCGGGATTACAATAAAGACGAGCTCCTTAAACTCAGCTAGTCAGGAAGCAGGATACAGGACCAACAGGACGACGCTCCGAAGATTCACGTCTACCCCCGCGAACCAATTATAAATTTACCCGTATCTTCTAGGGTACAAACTAAAAACAACCTCCTTATGGAGGAAAAAGGCCTCGCAAGCACTAATATTAGCATATGTCGACTCCGAGGGTCGAATCAGGACAAATAGAAATATTGTTCCAACAAACTTTGAAACTGCCCGGGAAGTGCCGGCAATAGGAATTATAATGATTCCATATTAAATTATTAGCGCTGCAATTAAACACGCTAATGAATTTATGAAACAACTCTTCAAATGCGTTAATAAGATCACAAATAACTAAAACACTCACCGAAGGCTAATAAGATATTCAATTCGGAAGTGCTTCCGAAAGAAAAGACTCTAAAGGTCACGACATTGAATTTTATAGTCAAAATATGCATAATAAGCAAACAATGTGGCTATGCACACGCCGCGTTACACGAAATGTGGGTAAAATTGATATTAATCGGAAGAAGACCAATATTTAAACAATTTAAGAACAATGCACCAATTATCTAAAGAATGAAACGAGTGTAATAAATTTATAACAAATTGTTAATACTACTACTACTAAAAAATATAACAATAAAACAACGTTGGCTGCTATTAAACTTCTGAAACAATATGACAGCTACTTTTAAATAAATATCTAGCGATGTGCTAACTTTAAAAATGATTAATGAATGAAATTTAGAATAGTAATTATTAATAAAATGTTTATATTTTTAATAACATTTTGGGGACTATAAAGTTAGCTTAAGCTGGCAACATTCAATATCTTAAACAAAAAGAAATGTCACAGACTCATTAAAAAAATGTAATTAGCTGTCAACAGATAAATAATTTACCTTGTCTACGAACTTGACAGATAATAATAAACCGATAATATTAAAATTATAAATATTTAATTATCTACAGAAATGAAATTTCTATGTAACAATATTAATATATGAACAAAAAGGTGTTTTTAAAAAAGTGTTTATAAATTATTGGTAATTAAATAGAAATATTTTAGGGGTAAAATTACCAAGTTTCAGGGCTAAAAGCTGTACTTCGTAAAGACGTGAATGTAAATGGGTGTTAGTCTGTGTGAGTGTAAATTTGTGGAACTGTTGATGTGTAAATGTTTGCAAGAGTGTATGTACATCTGAAATTATATATTTAATTTTTAGTCTGTTTCATTTATTTCCTTAAGCCTGAAACATATGTATTAAATAAATTATTATGCGAATAGATTTTATTATATGTGAGGCCATACGATAGACAATCGTGGTTTGGGCATAACCTGTGTTTACAAATGCTATATCGAATAATTCGGTGTGCCGTGCATGGTGACCAGGTACTCAAAAATTCAATGCATATAAAACCTTCGTGCAATCGGTACTCCCGGTCAATATAGCATGCAACAAAAATACATCGTAGTGACGTCGACGAACGTAAAGAGAATCAATTTTGTAATAATTGCATGCAGCAGGATATGAAGGAAAGGACTGGAAATCTACGAAGTTTAACAATTTCATAAATTTAGTTTGAATAGTCTGTAATCGTTTTGTGTAATAAACAAACTCTAGTAAAAGTCAAAATATTCTGCACGATTCTGTTCTGTTTGTGTCACATTGAACTAGCTCCTAACTTTGTTTACGTTTGTTTTTATAATTAATTAAGTTGTGCTTTGGATTTTATATTATTTGCATGCATTATTTTTAAAGTTTTAGCTGCAAGCATTGTTTTTCAGAGAATAGTTGATATTTGTTAATCACATTAGTGAATTAGTACAGAAAATTCACCCAAATATTGAGCAAGGCGGAATTTCAAGCTAAGAAATCAGGTAAAGATAAAGAGTGTATACAGTTAGGAGAGGCACTAAAACATTAAAATATATTTTAAAGTTGAATGTCATTTTATATACTTTTGTACTATTATTAGTTTTTTTTATTTAATGTTATATTATCGATTTGTTATAGATCTAAGTTATTATGTAATCACGTGCTCGTTATACAATCTATGCATTTGAACATGTTTACCAAGTTATTTCTTGTTTTATATATTTGTTTTTGTACCAGACGTAGATTATAATACTTTTATTATATATTAAAGGACAAAAAAATATTTTTAGAGTAATATCTGAGCTATTACATAAATAAATGTAAATATTATTTATCAGAGTTTCAGAATGTGCTTATTTATTTAGAATTATTTAACTTAGCGTTTTATTACTAAAAATGTTTTATTACAAAAACATTTATTAAAATAAAATATACATCTTCTTTTATAAAAGAATATTATTTTCTTGGAAGTCTTTCCATAAAAAGTTAAACACAAATGAGATATAATTTATTTAATTAATTTTTATGTTATTTTTTTTCCGGGCACAGAACTGAGGTTTGAAAATTTAATCCATTAACATTTTTCCTAACATAATTGTCTGAGACAAGCTGTTGGGTTCATTTGAATTTTATTAATAAAATATATTACATAAATTACAACTCGTGTATTAAAATATTTTTTTCTTTACATTTTTCTATCTTTTTATAGCCATTAATAATAAATAAATGTGTTTTCTTTTTCTGGTTATTCGGTATTCGGATTATTGATAACATCATCGCAGGCCATTGTCGCATTTGACAAGTTCGTCTGCGTAGAAGGCGCATTTTTTCAAAGTATCACACTAATATATTCATATTTAATAAGTTAGAGAACGAATCGAATACGAGTAGTGTGAGGTTACACTATAAATAAATATCAATTGTATAAAAGTTTCGATATATTATTACTTATCTGGTTTTTATATGGTAATAATTTAGGTTAACATAAATTAGTTCTTTATTGATTAAACTACTATAATTAAAACCAATAAGGGTCCTGACTCGCTATAACCCACGACCTTACTTGCAAATTACGGGTTGCAAAAACGACTCAACGCTCTGTAAACCTAAACGATATATTGTGGAATTGAAAAATTGTATACTTTATGCCAAATGTTAAGTTATCTATGTACAGATTTTTATTTCGTTTGATACGTCCATAAATCTAACATCGATTATAATAGGAATAAATGTTTGTTTTTAATAGATTTATTATAAACAATGCGTAAAATATTATGTTATAGTGATTCAGTACAGTATTCTAAACAAATAATTAATCTATAATTATTTTTAAATGACAGATAAATTTTAGAACGAAATAATTTCCAATGACAATAAATTTCAATGTTATATCATTGACATATACATTATTCTCTCAAAAAAACGTCCTAAAATATATATATTATTATTTACTGTAATGAATGTTGTACTACAAAGTCGGCTTGTAAGACAATTAGAAGAGAAGCGGTCGTAGACGTTAATTTAAAGGGCATTATTTTAAGTTACTGCTTTGAGTGTTTGGTGTAATAAATTGGGTTTCAAATTGTATTTGAATTTGATAATAAATAAAATGTTTTAAAGATAGCATTTTTAAGTATCCCTATAATAGTAGGTAACTATAAAGTTACAAAAGATTTATCATAAAAACTTTGGTAATAGTATTTATTTTTAAAGAATGTAAGTTATTTTTAACATTGATAATATTTTCAAAATTTAATACTTAATAAATTGTTGTTTATAGAAACCTACCAAAATTTTTATTAACAAACTATCGCAATTGTTGTAAAAGTGCGAAATTATTTTGACAATTAATAAAAAATATAGTTTAAAAAACTAAAAAACACGCCAAATTAGCTTAAGATAATTATTAATCTTGAAGATCATAATCAGGATTATGAGATAAACTCATTATTAATTTACTATCGTCAAGGACATGTGTACAAAGTTAGAACAAAATCACTCCGTGGGAAACGAAACTGAAACTAATAAAAGAGTGTTAAAAACAAGCCTACAATACATGACATCGCGTTATTTAAAGGAGACGGATACCCTTTCATACATACATTGGGCCCAAACTGTAATAAGGTTTAAGTCGTTTCAATTAATACTTGATATAATATTATACTATTACTGAAATTTTTGAGGATTGGTAATCTGAGAACAAAGATGCAAGACACTCTGTAAAAGGAAGGTTATGTTACTACATAGCGTAACAGTTATACGATCAACTGATATTTTTAAAAAGGTATTACGTTTAGGTATTTGTAGAAAAACAAATAATATTAAAGTTAGAAATGTTTGTATAACTATTGGAAAAGTAAATTATGGCTAAAATATAATATTTAACAGGCCTACACATCGCTCAAAGGAAGTAACAGCTGTGTTATTTGATTTGTACTTACTGATCCGTGAGAGGGTCAGGTTATAGAAGCAAAGCGAAATACGAAGCGATATTGGTAAGCCGAGTATTCCTCTTTAACAGTAAAATGGTATATATTGCCAATATAATATTAGAAATATTTTAAATGTAAAAGTTTTGATGTTTGAATATTTGTTTCAAAGATTATCTTTTAATGTTTTTCTATTATAGATAAATCTAGTAATTGTTAACAATGGATATTAATATTATATTCAATTTACTCTTTGTGAACCGTTGATATATATTGTTCGCCAGCCTTAGTTGAAGTAACCACAATGAAATTGCATTTTCATTTCTTTAAGGTTGCGACACAAATCTATTTATTATAATTTTTCTTCTTAATTTTCGTTTATAAGGGTTATTACGAAAACAGAGATGAATTTAGTTAAAAAGAAAACAATAACTTAATGGTTAGCTTGTACCTTATCTTGTTTAAGAATGATATCTAGAAAAGGCTCATTAAAAGCTATATAACAATTTGATTATATATTATAAACAGATGTATCACTATAAGATGAATCAAGTGAAATATATATATATATATATATATATATATATATATATATATATATATATATATATATATATATATATATATATATATATAAATTATAATTTCTCTTAGTAATATATATATATATTATATATATATGTATATATATATATATATATATAAGTAGGACTTTTTCTCGAGCAAGCATTTCACGTCAACCATATCCAGATGACAAAAGCTGAAGTTGTTGGTAGTGGAGATTTTCACATTAGCTCCTTAAAGACTGTATAGTCAATGAACAATTTCATATTACCATTTCATATTACCGTCTGAAGGTTTTAATTGTGTCTGTGCCATGTCGAATTGAGCCACAAGACACTCAAAAATGTTTACTACCTGCCCCATTTCCTTCATAAATTGCGTATAAATATACGCAATTTAAATAAATTATATACTTTATCGTACTCCCAGATCAAACCTTTAATAAAAGGAACAAAAGTGTCACTAATTTAGCGGTGTTATCGCTTAAGAGCAATATCTACCAGGGATATATATATATACCTATACATTTGAAAATATGTCTATACATAAAAAATGTGTACGTTTTATTTTAGGAGGAAGATCATTCTAAAGTGGAGGGGTATCTACAGTGACGGAGTTCGAGTACGTACGAGTACGAACTCGAGACGAAAAATAGGGTTATATTTGCGAAGGCAAAATATGAACCATATGCAGAGGTTTAGAAGATTGCGCCAGATCTTGATTTACTAGCAAAATATATGAGCATTTATAAATAATTTAATGCGTCGGGTCTTAATTGTTGGCTCCAAAAAAAATAAATTGAAAGGCCGAAAAAAAGTTGATTGAACAGAGCTACCAAATATAAGAACTGAGTATTTTAATTTAAATATAAGAATAATCAAAAAAATATTTTCAAGATTATAATACAAGTTCAACACTTATTATCCCTGTTTATTTTAAGTCTATATCAATTCCTCTTATGTAATAAGGTAGAGATAGTATTATTTTATTATCTATTATTATCATATCCTAAATTTGTTATTCTAATATAAACAAAGCCAGAAGTATCTTTAGACCAACTCTTGGATTGTTATTTTTTTATAAGGATGTTTTCTTTTAAAAATATAAATTGGTAAATTCAACTTTACAAATAATGTGACACTTGGTTCACATTTATCTCTATAGTATTAAGAAATGCGGCAGGCCGCATAGTGTTTGTTTGTAGACGACATAAATATATTATGTTGGAATACTAATGACGCCAACACATCTATAAGCTAGTAAATACGACAGGACGCCGGGCCACAAAGCTGTGCTCAACAGTCTTTGACTTTGCGGTCCGACGGGCTGATATTACTTAGGTCAGCCATGAACACGACTAGAAACTGCCCCTTGTTATACTTTAGTTTAACATAGAGATTATATTCATGTGATTAATGAATTATTGACAGTAATTGTTAATTTAAAATGACAGTGCTTATATGGACCACTCTTCTAGATGATCATCTAATGAATTTCGGAATGGTTTTCTAGAGTATAATTAAGTAATTTAAAAAAAAAACAATAAGCACCATATAATGCATTATCCTAAATGTCTAGAAGATCTTCGTTCATATATATGTCGTAGATCACGATAATTTAACGATAATTAGTAACTCAATTGATATCATTGTAACAGTGGGGTGTGAACATCGTGACGTAACGAGTCACGTGACCGGAATCGTTTGGAGGGGCACCGGAGACATTTTAAATATTGGAGTGCATTGAGTCGAGGAGGAATTGATTAGTGAGAGCCTTACAGTTCGGACCCCTAATCGGGATCGATAGTTCACGCAACTCTGATAATTGTATAGCTACTAAGTAATTTGTTATAATTGATTACCTACATTTAATACAAGAATTGTCATAATTTGTCTGTGTGGTTTAATTGCCTGAGACCTACGCCTCGGATCCTGTACCAGAATATTCCATCAAGAACGAGCAAGTCACTAATATGCATCTATCCCCGAAATCAGAAGTGGGATTCACTCGGGCATTACAACCACCAACTACCCACGAGATAAGTTTATTGAAGCTACAATATCACGTCTAGCAAAAATGAAGTGATTTTATTATTTGAAACGCACACTACAAGATAATAACAATGAAGTTCCAGAATCAATACAATCAATTAATAGTTGATAATCAATGGCTGTAAATCAATCAATCAATCAAAATAAATTTATGTTATCTCGAAACTTCAAAATTGAAATCTACCCACATATCAAAAAAATCTAGTGAAGTTTTTATGAAAGAAGAAATCGATGCTGATGAACAAAGAAAAGAAATGAGAAATTATGGCGGTGACTACGCGGTGCGAATGGCGGTAATGGCGCGGCGCGGATGGCGGTAATGTCGCGGCTTGCGGTGACGGCGCGGCGCGGCTTGCGGTGACGGCGCGGCGCGGCTGGCGGTGACGGCACTGCGCGGCTGGCGATGACGGCGTGGCGCGGCTGGTGGTGACGGCACTGCGGGGACGGTGGTGACGGGCAGCGCTGATGGTGCTGATGTTGCTGATGGTCGTAACGGCGGTCGTGGCAATGGCAGCTATGGCAGCGGTACTGGTAAAGTACGGTGCGAGCAACGCGTTGAGGTCTGCGCAAATTATCCACCATCGGATACGTCACAGCATAAAGGTGAATTCGTTACGATTTACATTCAATTTTTGCGTTAAATACTCGCTAGTTAAAGAAAAAAGCGATCAAATATGGTGGTAAGCACTTTATTATTGTTATTGCAATGACTGGTATTGAGATTAGCAATCAACCCTCACGATCTTGTTTTTTTAATTTTTACTGAATTATTTTACTTTAACTTAACGTCCCTTTGCTACGTATTATCATGAGGCGAGATATTATTTTATCCCGGATTTTCGTAAACGTGAGTGCTACGGATAATTCATTTGACAAAGAACTTTGTTTTAAATTGGGCAAACAATGGTAACGCGATAACTCTAAAGATTTAACCGGTTAAGACCAGACCAAGACTTTAAAAAAAACTGCAATTCGATTTTCAATTCAATGAAAAGTGGTGCTTAGTTGCCTTAGGCTTTAGTTGAGTGGGCATTTATTTTCAATTATGATGTTCAACTTTATTATAACTGAATTTCCTTTTTCAATAAGTTGTAAAGGCGAAAGGTGCAACAGGGGTACGAGCAGTTTCGATACAGTGCCAGCAGCAGGCAGCCACAGAGAAAGAAGGGTTGAAGTGGTCACGTAAGCTACCTTAATGGTACTATAGGACTTTGGTGAGTCATTTTCATATTGTTTTGGTTCTTGTGCTGAGAGCTCTCTGATCATAGAATGTGTAGCAAACAATTTTTGTGGCTAACGTTTAAATAACTGAGTAATTCTAACTGGCAACGATCATAGTGTTCAGAGTACGCTATAGATGTTATCAGAGGTTATGATTAATAATTTTCTATTGGAAAGTCTATTTCAAATCATTCCGATCACAAGATCCCTCAGGAACTAAATGTTTTAGTTGAGCAAAGTGATATTGAATTCACTACAGATAACAGCTTGCCTACTCATATTTGTTGACCGCACCTCAAGTGTGGTGTAACGCGTGTAGGCGATGGGTCTGTTTTGTGTTTTACATGACTTGATGATTGTTGTAAATAAGGTGTAGTGCACACCTTGTGTTAAGAATGTATATAGAGTAAAAACCTGAGACGTGACATTCACTGGTTTTGTCAGAAGAGCCGAGCAAGTTATCCTTGGAGTTATTTGTTTTATTTCAGACCCTACATCCCAGGACAACCGCAAATCCTAAAGATACTCGATGGAGGTATGATTATCGTCACTCGATGGAGGTGGCGTGGTTATCGTCACTCGATGGAGGTGGCGTGGTAATCGTCACTCGATGTAGGTGGCGTGGTTATCGTCACTCAGAGGGGACATAGTTACTGTCACTACATAGAGATACATGCACACGAGGACGTGTGACTTGTCAGTATGGCCGTGTCGTAGATCACGATAATTTAACGATAATTAGTAACTCAATTGATATCATTGTAACAGTGGGGTGTGAACATCGTGACGTAACGAGTCACGTGACCGGAATCGTTTGGAGGGGCACCGGAGACATTTTAAATATTGGAGTGCATTGAGTCGAGGAGGAATTGATTAGTGAGAGCCTTACAGTTCGGACCCCCAATCGGGATCGGTAGTTCACGCAACTCTGATAATTGTATAGCTACTAAGTAATTTGTTATAATTGATTACCTACATTTAATAATAATTTGTCTGTGTGGTTTAATTGCCTGAGACCTACGCCTCGGATCCTGTACCAGAATATTCCATCAAGAACGAGCAAGTCACTAATATGCATCTATCTCCGAAATATAGATATTCATGATAACTTTGAAGGATATCATGATTAATAATCATATTTGCAAAGCGGAAAACAAAGCAAGTGCAGCACGGGAAGACAATGTAATTTCAGTTTCATTCGGACAAAGCAGTGTAGTATCGATTCCAACTTAATGTAGTGTCGACAGACAAAATATTGATGAAATTTAATCTAATGTTTCCAAATTAAGTTGCTAATCTTCACTACCTAATGCTCTTGTCTGACATTTTAAAGGGTTTACATTAATAGCTACTTTTATGCATCAATCGTATATTTGGTGGAAGTCATTTAAAGTGGTATTAGAGATGTTGTCAAGCTTAACATGTATACATTTGTAAGTTGTCATAAAATTAACCGTACTATTAATATTACAATTAAAAATAAATAAACTCAAATTCGTACACTAAATCACTTCTTTGTAAAGGTCACCAATTTTTTTAAACACTACTTTTGATAACTAACTCTGAAAAAGCTTCAATAACCAATGTCAATCTTTGCCTTTTGATCATGCACATTCTCATTCTATCAGCTGGTGTTTTGGCCACAAAAATATATGAGGAACAACTCCTTTCTTCAAACTTAGATTACATTTTTCTCCTTGTAGTTTCCTTATAAATATTATATTGTACATTATTATTATATGAGATCATGTCCTTTTCAGTAGCATCTTTTGTTTTATTTTTATAATAAGTGTAATAATTTCTCATTGATAAATGTATTCTTATTCGTGTATGCTACTTGAATAAAGCTCCTATTATTATTATTATTATTATTATTATTATTATTATTATTATTATTATTAGCTGTATCTTCCTTAACATGAAATAAATCGACAACCATAAAAATTTCGTAAAACCAAAAAAAGAATACGGTTTTGTAGAAAGTTATACTGAACTTTTGTAAACTAGGTTAGGTTAATTTTAAACTCAAATTTTCTAATGTTCAATGGCTAATGCAACTTACTATAAATTTAAACTATTAAATTAAGCTTATTATAAATAAAGTATACTTACGTTAAATTGATCTTCACAACAATATAAACACAATTTAAGACTTATATTATCCCTTTTAATTACCATAGACCATTGTTTTTGTATTTTCGCATCTCTTGGAATATAAAAAAACACTTTGTCGGGTGTTTTTCTAATACTACTTGTGCACTCCGGTACTATACAATACTTGTAAGATGGTTTTTATCTTCTTCCATGACTTGTAAAGCACTTAAAACTTAAAATATATATGAAGTAAATAAAATGTTCATAGTAAACATTGACTGGACGTGTCATTTGACGTTACGCAGGGCGCGCGCAAAATGACGGCGCTTGAACGGCTCAAATTTACTCAATGTATTAATTTTCACTTTGAAAAAAAAACTATAATCTTTCTAAGCCTATTTATATTTTTTGTTAAGATATAGAGAGGTAAATAATTAATTTACGTTAAAAAAAATAACATGAATATTACCTATTGTAATAAAAAAATATTAAATTATTAATATTAGCTATTATGCTAATGAATAAAATTTGTATACTATTTTTGTATGATATTTCGCCGATAATTTATAACAAATGTAAATAAAATGAATAACTAAATTAAACAGTGTTAATCAATAAACCCATGACTTACTGTCCCGCCACGCGGTTTCACTTTGTGCAGATATGTTTGTATAAAAGATGTTATGTTTCCCTAAGGTATAAATAGATCGCGTTGTTACAAAACATTACGAGTATAAATTTATATAAATATAGAATGTAAAAAACCGATACGGGCAGGGATTCGAACCCGCGACTACTGGGAAACCGTCCCGTCGCTCTACCAACTGAGCTACCGTATCGCTGTCAGCCTCGGTGAATTAAGCATTCCATATGTGATCGTCTTTATCGGGACGGTGGTGACATCTATTAGGTTTCTTTCGAAAATCCTAACCAATGTTTCTAACTTTGCAGTATAGATAAACATTGAAAAGATGCCACTACATAGCTCAGTTGGTAGAGCGACGGGACGGTTTCCCAGTAGTCGCGAGTTCGAATCCCTGCCCGTATCGGTTTTTTACATTCTATATTTATAAATTTAAATAAGCTTAACATGGCTATACATGTTTAAAGATATTTTCAAAAATTGATTTCGGTAGTGGCATCTTTTCATTGTTTATCTATACTGCAAAGTTAGAAACATTGGTTAGGATTTTCGAAAGAAACCTAATAGATGTCACCACCGTCCCGATAAAGACGATCACATATAGAATGCTTAATTCACCGAGACGGACAGCGATACGGTAGCTCAGTTGGTAGAGCGACGGGACGGTTTCCCAGTAGTCGCGGGTTCGAATCCCTGCCCGTATCGGTTTTTTACATTCTATATTTATATAAATTTAAATAAGCTTAACATGGCTATACATGTTTAAAGATATTTTCAAACATTACGAGTATATTTGATCCCAAATTTGTATTATTATTTTCATTTAAATTGTCTTATTTGCAAATTGATTCTAAAAGAACAAACGCCAATATCAAATAAATAATAAAGAACTACTAAGCAATTTAATATAATACAAAAAATAATAATGATAGAAATGAAGATATCTCGCTTGCTTTCTATAAGAGAGAGAAAGAGATAGCAAAACATGTCTTGCCAACTTTTGGTAAGAATTTTTACCATTTAGCCCACTTTCACAACGCGCGATAAGGAACTACGTTCCAAAATGAACTTTCTTGTCATTGTCATTTTCCACCCTTTACCAGGGGCTGTTTGTAACACTATCTAGGGCAAAACAAAACCAAATGTAATAAAAACCTTTTTTATTTTTTTATTACGTATGACCAGTCCTTAATCATAGCATACTCTACCTTTACCTCACCAGCTTTTTTGGTATCGAATAGCGTAACGGTGCCAATGACAACCATCTCGATATGTAAAGATTGAATGCCATAAGATTTAGCAAGAATATTTTGACGAAAGATCCGTAGAGAAAGGGATATGGTACAGGACTATCCAACCACAGATACCCATTAGGCCATGGATAGACCAAGTCGGCTTGAATAGAAGTAGTCTCAAAACTTTGCTCAGATTGCGTTCCGGGCACATCCCATCAAACAAGTTCGCATACTTAATGAAAAAAGTACCTTCATCTAATTGTAATCAATGCGGTGTATTGGATGATGTACAACATGTTTTGATGGAATGGGAACGGAATGAATCTTACCGGGGGATAGGCTTCCCTAATAAATGTGCACATATGGGAATGGTGCACATATGGGAATATGGGAATAGCATATTGGGATAGGGATAAGGGATAAGGGATAGGTCCCTTACATTCAGAGGCTTATAAACTGACAAAATTGGCCGACATACGTTTTGATTGTATTGAGTGATTCCTACGCTAATAAGTAGTTGCATTTGCAGCCTTAACGGGACGATGTGGTCGCCTAGCGACAAAGTCCTTAACATTAATAAATTAAAAAAAAAAAAAAAAATACCTACATGTCTAAATTGGTCTTATGAGGTTAAGTAATGAAAATACAAATTAATATAACTGTAAAAACTATACTGCTAAAAAGTAAGCACAAAAATAAATCCATACCCCTATATACGCGTACCGTAAGAAGTTTAGTTTATTTAGTTCCTTAAGTAATTGTAACATAATTAAACGTTTTCTAGGTTTGATATTCAAGGAAATAAGCGGCTTATTTTATATTAGAAAACGCAGTAACATCTATAGACTAGTATAGGCATCATAACCTTTTTTTTTTAAATAAATATAGATTAAAAATTAACCGTTACGGGTAAGGATTAGAACCCGTGACATCTGGGATTTCGTCCCTTCACTCTACCAATTTAGCTTCGGCATCGCCACCTACTTCTATGAATTTATCATTATATGATTTACAGAATTTATATAAAAAAATATTCATGTTTATAATTTTTAAAAATTAAAATATAAAATGTTATATTTTAATTTTAAAATATAACATTAAAACGTAAAAAGCAACTTGTTGTCTGATGCACATTAGACCATTATTTTTTTCTTGCCTCTTATGATTTTGTTGTTTCAAAACAAAACAGTTTTGTATTTACCATCTTTGTCACAATCCAACATTTTTTTTGCGAAACACTTCGTCAGATGTGTTTCGCAAAGAAGAAAGGGGTTTTATTTTATTATATGTCGTTTTAAGTGATTTTTTTACCAAAATAAAAATAATGTATTTACTTAATTGTTTTTGAACATTGTGCTGATAAGAAAGATAAAGAAAACATCTAGTTTAGTATGAAGCATCGCATTTAGGTATAAGAAAATGGAAAAACCAGCGAACACCGGATAAATCATTTTTCATCCTGAGGGTAGCCCTATATATGAAAGGTCGGTATATAAATGAAGATCGCGATCTGTTTTTGCCACGTACCCTGAGAATTCTATATGATTTATAACAAACTTTTGCCTGAGGTAGGGTTTAAATAGAACAAGTTAGTCAATAAAAGCAGTATCATACAGATAACATACTTTCTTATTTTATCCCAGAAGTTAAATTTATTAGTTGACCGTAATAAACCGATACCTTGGAAAGACGAGGCAAAATACCTAGGAGTAACGTTAGATGAAAAGTTAGTTTTCACTGCACATATTAGGACCGTTCGTAGCAGAGCGGCCTACATATTAGGTCGTTTATACCCGCTGTTAGGCAAGCGGAGTAAAATGTCCCTTCGCAATAAGGTGACATTTTACAAAGCTTGCATACGTTCCGTCATGTCCTATGCGAGTCTCGCTTTTGCGCACGCTGATCTGAAACCCCTTCAGGTGATTCAGATCAGGTTTACACGGATTGCAACCGGGGCGCCGTGGTTGGTACGCAACATCGATCTCCATAGAGACTTAGACCTTCCGACCATCGCTCAGTACTTCAAGGGGCTTTCTAAAAAGTACTTTGAACGTGCTGAGCGACACCCGAACCCACTGGTGGCTGACGCCGTAGATTATAGACCACGTCAGACTACTTTAGTCAGAAAAAGAAGACCCAAGTCGGTACTCGTTGACCCCGACGACGTGTTCACAGTAGGTAATAACGTGTACGCGTAGGCATAAGTGACACCACACAACATACAGATACACACCGTCTATACCGGTATAGATGAGGTCCCAACTGAGTAAGTGCTCCGTTGCTCCGTTGCTCCGGCGTTCTGCCGTCGGAGGACGCTAGTGTCTAAATTTGCTTAGCTTCCCTCCTGACTAACGACGCCCCGAGCTGAGGTCCGTGTCTCAATCTGAGACGCCCTCGGGACGTCGTTCCCCATGGGGGCCCATCTGGCCCCCCCTTTCTGCTGCCATCTGCTCCCCCAGTGACGCTGTAATAGCCAACAGGGCTAACAGTATAGACATACAAAAAGAAAAAAAAAATAGTTGACCGTATTCAATTTCAGAAAATATGTTCTATAAATCTTATAGGTATATCAAATTTGCCTACGTTTGTTACTTAAGGTACGGTAAGATCATACTCGCTGCAAACGGTGCGTAGAATAAGATCAACCCTTTCTGATCTTAAGATCTTTCCCTGCTAATGTGATAGACTTAATCCAAGGGCGATGCGCAGGGGCAGCAAGTATTAGGTCCTTACATATTAAATTGGCGTTTTTCGTGCTGGCCACTTTAATCACAAATTTCTCCTCTTTGGTAAGGAAATCCATATTGAAATTTCTACAGCTATTTACACATGTATATTTGTTTCGTTGACCGTCAATCATTTCTTTTTTTCTTCTGTTTTCTTTACTAAATATACAAAACGGAAAACTTAAAATATCGCATTATTTACGAGTATGAGTTCCACTGTGGTACCAGTGTTGCGGAAACGACTCGAAGGGTTAATGATATGTATGGCGGTCGTGTTGAAAAACAGTTTGTTAACCGTTTAACAAAGGAAGAAATTAAAATGCAAGTAAGTTAACAAGGCAAATAAAGAAATTACGGTATCGAATCGTATAGTCTAAGTTCTCAATAATTAACTTCGTAATATATACATATATATAAACGTATGTACAACGGTCCTCCGACGCAACGACTTCAATAAGTACACAATAATATTATTTTTATTCTTTTAAGAGATTTTTGTTTCGGGGGTTTTTTAATTTTTTCTATTTTTTTTTAGATTTTAAATACATTATATTAAAAATATTCGACTTTTTGTGCCCCCCATACAAAACCCCAATTTCATTTGTAAGGAGTTAATAACATGGTATAAAAATAATTAATGAAAAAATTTAAGATATTCTTAATATTTTACATTTATTAGGGTAATGTGACTAATTGCGACGAGGTAAATAGTGCACTGTCACGTGTTCTGCGTTGGTACCTAATTAATAATATGGTCATAAATAATAAAGAAACTAAATACATGGAATTTGCACTCCCTAATGTATTGCCATTTAACAATGAAGCGTTAGAACTAGCTGACTTAACAATTGTCTTAGGTATAACTTTAAATAAAAAGATCCATTGGAGCCCCCATCTCTCAACACTCGTAGGTAAACTCAGCTTGGCAATTAAAAAGTCTGTAAATTAAGACAATTTACAGACGTAAATACTACTCGACCCGTTTATTTTAGTTATTTTCATACTAGTTTGTCTTACGGTTTTGATATCATAGGGCAGTGCTGCCAAAATTAATTCTAGATACGTCAAAGATTTTTTTTCAAAAATGTTATAATTTCAAAAGATATCGATGTCTAGAAAGATGTCGGGGAATTAACGATTAAAGATATTAGTGGTTGTGCTTTCCTACCTGAATGTTTCTAATACCAAAGTTCGCCAAGAGTTTTTAAAACACAAAATGATTTCAACTCACTTTTTACGAGTATTAAAATGTCAATCATGACTTCAATAATATATTTGTGAATGACTTCAATTAAGTGTATTTTGGATTTATATAGAACAAAAACAAATTTACGTTTAGGTTTTAATTTTTTATACAGTTAACTGAAATTACAAGCATTCTTTTGTCATATTGATGTCCTAATACTTCAGTTGAAGTTTTGAACGTTTAAAAAAATTGTATCTTGTAAATTCAGATAAAGTTAGGAAATTATGTAATTATTTACTTTTTTTTTAATTAGTTTTATTAAGATAGTGCTCATGTTGAAAAAGACTATGCTGTTACGTGTGAAAAAATATTTTTTTAACAAAATAACGTTTTTTCCAGTGGTCCTGAATAGAATTGATATTTTTTTAATTTTATACTTTCTGTGGTCTTGAGAGAATATTAACTTCAAATATATAAATAAATATGTGTATTAAATACATAAATAATTGAGTAATAATCCTGTAACATGCAGAAAATGACAATAAGTAAATAGACAATAAGACTTAACGATAAATAAACTGAGAGACTTGATGAAATTATAAAGATTATTTATTCTATGATGACTTTTCTGATGAACAATTTTTGATTTTCTTAATATGTAATAATATGTGAAATACGGGAACCACTGTTGTGACAGGTTTTTGCACAAAGTAAGATTACCCTGCGGCACATGATAATAAAAGGTTTACTATAAAGTTACATGAGAGCACACCAACGTAGCTCTCAATAGTGAGTAGTTAGTCGCTGTGGCCGAAAACGGTCGAGAGAGTAGTAGTAGTACTATAAAGTAAATATTATATAGTAATATATATTGATATTATTTTGTATTGGTTTTTGCTGTCCTTGTTTTGTTTTACTTTATTTTGGTTATATAATAAAATAAACCTAACAGACTATCAATACCCTTGCTTGTATCCTTTATGAAAATCTCCTTATTAATGTATTAATATGCTTTTGTTTATGTTTGTGTGTATTGTTTTTTTTGTATTCTGTTTAACTGTTATATTGACTGTTAAGTATGACTAATGAAACCAGTTCCATTAGTTTTGATAGTTAAATTTACAAAAGCAGTATAGATAGTTCAATTCACGAAGACGCGCCCCACCAATTTTTACGAAAATTCAAACTCGTCACGAAATATGCTCTAGTTTATATTTTTAAAATGTCGAGAAAATCAAGATGTCTGGTTCAATACATGAGATATTTTGACATTGATTTTAGTTTTGTTATAAATGTCGGAGACACATCAAACTCGGAATCAGATATTTCTGAAACGTGTGATTAACGATTTTCTTTTTTCAATATAGATAAATAAAACTTTTTACCTATTTCATTTATATTTATAGTTACACCCATTATGAAAATGCTAATACTATCGTATATTAACTAATAATCACTTAAAATATCCACACCTAAAAATAAAAAAAAAACACTAGCCCTTTCCTTTCAGAAAAAGTAAAAAATATAAAATTGAAGAAGAGCATTCACATTGACCATGACGCTCTCTCCTGATTAGTCTATTCATTGTAGTGTGCGTGTGCACTCATAGGTAATTAGTGTGTACCGATAACTCTCAACATTGACAAAACATATCACACATATACTATAAACGGTTAGGAGGAATAGTGGGGCACGTCTTCGTGAATTGCACGAACTATACTTAGTAGGTAGAATTATTACAAAAAGCACATCCTTTAAATTAGTATTATTCCAAGACAAAGTGTCTATTAGTAATGTTGTAAATTGATTTTTTTTTTGTATATCTATACTGTTAGCCCTGTTGGCTATTACAGCATCACCGGGGGAGCGGGTGGTCCATCGCGGTGGCCCGTCTGGCCCCCCCTTAAAAAAGGGGGGGCCAGACGGGCCCCCATGGGGAACGACGTCCCGAGGGAGTCTCAGATTGAGACACGGACATTGTAAATTGAACTATTCATTATCAATATGTCGATTGATCAATTGATTAACAAGAATAAGACATTTAAACTATTAAAAGTGTATCACTATCGAAATCTCAAAACATCTAAATAAAAAAAATAAGTAGTGTATTTACTTATTTTTATCATGTTTATGTCGTCAATATTGTGTTTTTAAATGCATTTCAAATCATAGCAATAAAAAAAGCATAAAAAAAGCAGTTTTTATGATTTTGTGAAAGTACTCAAATAGAGGGTTGTTAATGCACAGACTATTTAGAATACCGTTTTATTATTTCTGATTCCAAATGCTGCTAGGGAGGGTAAGTACATTACTGCCATTCTAGCTGACAAGCGTGGAATGGCAGTAATGTAGTCTTCATCAGGAGCAAGATCCTTGTTATATTGCTGTGTTTTCTTCATTGCTTTGTTGTAATGCAAAACAGTCATAATTTATTTTAACAGTAACATTTTCTATTAGAATACTAAAAAATTATTAAAAAATTCTTCTAATTTGAAGAAAAACTTTTTACGTAAAAATCATATTTTGCTTCGTAACAGATATTTTTGTAAGCTAATGGCGTGTATTCACAAAACTAAGCAGTAAGTAAACTAATATCAGACTGGAAATGAAATTAGTTTGCCAAACTGAGTACTTAACTTTTATTATTTATTTCATGTGATAACTTTAGTCCTTACACAGAGAGTTTATTTGTGTTTTTTAATTTAGTTTTGGATGTAAAATTAACTTCTTTTACGGAAAAATATGTAGCCAGTGCAATTTAATATTCTTTACCTCGAGTAAAATGGATGTGCTTACTAGACCTAATATATTATGTTTGTATACCATAATCTAAATAATAGCGCTCACATAATTGAAAGCATCATTCTTCTCCAAAATTTCATGGCTAAGTAATTATTCGGGGTCTCAAAGCTTTTTTTATTAAAGCTTTTTTTATTAAACATACTATTTATTACATACTTTACGCTTCATATTACATATAACTAAAAACATATTTTTTTTTTGTAATACTTGTTTTTTTACTTTTATTTTTTTTTGTAATACTTTACTAGTAGTTTCTCGGTTCACTATTACGAGTGTACTATTTTAAGTCACAAGTTTTCTCAATCAATTGAATGAATATGACACACTTTTTTAATTAATTCATCCCAAATACTAATAACATGAATTCGTTTGTTTGTTTGAACACGCTAATCTCAGGAACTATTCGCCCAGAAATGGTAGTATTGATAAAATTAATGACATAATTCTAAGTAAGCTTCCAGGATAATGTAATAGATCAAGAAGATGCTGCAGTACATTTTCCACAAGAGTTTCTTATTCCCCCAAATCATTACCTAAATTTAAAAACTGGTATTCCAATTATTTACTAGATTAAGTTGAACCAGACTTCAAGTTGTTTTTTTTTGTAATAATGTGATAGTAATCATATTTTTAAATGGTCCAGCAGTTGGTCAAATTCCAATGATTCCCAAAGATTTAAACCGGTTTGCCACGAGTGTGGGGCACCACAAGATACAGCGCTTCACACGCTGGAGGCATGTACCGCATGGAGTCCACAGCGGCGCACGCTTTCAGCGTCCTTAGGACAGGATCTCTCTCTGTCAAGCGTTATTAACGCCATGCTCGTTAGTGAGAGATCTTGGCAGGCTGCGGTTTCTTTCTGCAAAAACGTAATGATGCAGAAGGAGGCCGCGGAGCGGGTCAGAGAGTTTGACGCATCCTCTGACTTGCTCCGGCGCAGATGTACGGGGGCAAGAAGGAGACGGTTTGCCCACCTGCTCCGTCCTCCGTAAAGATAGGGTCACCAGCCGGATTTCGGGAGATTTCAGCTGGTTAGTCATCAAAATGACCCTATATTTCTGAGGGGTGGCCTTCGTGTGAGCGAGGTCACCCACATTCGTGCCGGGGCTCGGATGGAGTCTCATCTGGGCCTACCGCCGGGGCAAGGTGGCGAATGCTAACGCGACCCCATCGTGCTCCACCGTGGCGGAGAAGGACTGCTCACACGTGGGGTTTTTAGCCGGTACGAGTCCGGCATAACTACTCTGGTACCTCCGTGTCAGAGTGGTATCCATGAGGATTTTTCCCCCGCGCAAAAATAAAAAAAAAAAATCTCTAATCTATTAGGATTTATATTAATAAATCTATCCAATCCAATCCATTAAGATTTATATGAATAAACATTAATTATTATGTGAATAATTTCTGTAAAACTAATAAGTGTTTGCTGAAGTAGTTTGTTCTTAATAGACTTCTAAATTTGTAATAGAATTGAAATAGAATGTAATAGAACCAAAGATTTTCCTCACCTTGGAATAAAAAACGATCACATGTGGACTTTTAATTCATTACGCTGTTCAATCATTGGTACTGGACTTGTTTATGTTTTATATCCATTTAAATGTTTATAAGACATTAATTTTCTTTTAGCGACAAATTCAACATCATAAATTACCTACTTATCATATCCCTTACAATACTTAATAACTAACTATTATTAGTCTCAAATTGTTACGAATAAATATCTTTCATGGTTATATTAACTCTAAACACTTATGTAACAATAACATTAGAACGCTTAAGCTATAGATTGAAAGTAGATGCAAATCTCACAAGTCTTGCCTTTTGCGAAGCAACTGCCACGGGGATATGCTGATATATTTTTCCCTAAAACATTTTTTTAAAACTAAAATCAAATCAATCAATCAAATCAAATCAACGAATCTACGAATGTGTATTCTTTATTTATCATATTTAACAATTGTCTGTTATTTTACGAAAAAATTCATGAATCATAAATTTATGTCCAAACATAAAATTTTTCCTCAATTCTTTTATAAAGTTTAAGTCGAAAATATTTGTATTCGTTTTTATCCATTCACAAAGAAAACCAATCAAACTGTCAGAGCAATTCTTTATACTTTACAGCTGCGATTAAAGATTTATCTTCTCAAGTGTTACAGACGTAACCTCATGCCTACTTTGAGAAAATTAGTCGGAAGTAATGATTTCTCTTAAAAATGTTATCATACAAATGGCATATAGTTATTTTATCCTATTAATTTAATCAAATAATATGGTCGTATTTAACAACTGGAAGTATATTTTGTGTAATGTATTGTTACTCATATTTATATATGCAAGCTATAATTATTACATTTATGTCATTGATTGAGGTTGAATATATCATATCTATATTATAAAACCTACCTACCTAGTAACTGTCGTGTCGTGTTGTAGGTCGATTATCTCCTAATAACTAAAACATCATTAACGTATGGTAATAACAAAGGGGTTCTCTTATATTTGATGTTAATTAGGGAACAATGAGAATAATCACTAAAACTAGAATCCGCCCGGAAGCGATACAAAATGTAAAATAATGATCTTTAGTTCAACTAGTTATTTGGATCATAATTATGTGGATAATGGTAGATATTCGTATTATTATTTTTTTTTTTGTATATTTACACAATTTTAAAAGATTGAAAAAGCATAGATGTTTTAATATTCACCACAGAATGTAAAACAGATAATTCTTTATTCAAAGCTTTTTTTGGGAAAAATATTAACATTGTCGATGAAAAAATGGTACGTAGGACTTTGCAAAAGACAAGCTGAAAGTATGGCATGTAGCTTACCCAATCATAAAAGTGTTATAATTTATGTTCAATAACTGACTACATAAACTTCCCAATACTTTAATTATATATTTCAATTCAAATATGGATTTCTACTATAGCGAAAAGATCCTATTGCTAATATTGTATTGTCATGTGGATACATCATTGTAATTTCTATGATATAATTTGGCATCTTTGTAAATAGTCTATGCTAGTGTCAAATAATGTAAACCTTCCCACAATTACAATAATCTCAAAAAACAGGTGAATGATGGAAACGTCAATAAATAGGTATGCAACATCCGCATTAGATCATTTTCTCAATATAATCCGGACCGCAAAACATTATTTTAGATCCAATTGAAAAATATTATTATTGAGTTTTTATGGCTTCAATTTCTGGCTTACAATAAACAATAAACAAAATCAAAAGTTCAATAGAACAGTAAATTAATATATGGTGGTTTTGATCAAAGTTGGCATTTGATAAACTAAAACATACAAAATGGTTAAAAAAATATTATTTTAACAAAGCAGTCTAAGACTGAATACTTAAGATGCCAAAATTGCAATTCAGTATGTCATTTATCTTGCGATATTACAAATCGATATTCTGAAATAGGTTTAATATAAAATTTACAATGCCAAGAATTTATGTTTCAAATGAAAACGTCTAAATTTAAATTATAATATATATATATTGACAGATTAACTTCAAGATGGATACTTTTTTTTATTATTAAAAATAACGAGCCTTTTCACCACTCGATAGTAAATATGGACGACGCATTTATGTTCTGAGAAGTGCGATTTTTTTATTCTTGAAATTGAATCACCCTCTTGAAATTAATTTACTTCTCCGAAATTTGTTTAAGGTAATAGTTATCAATGGTATGCATTGACTACTTTTATATCATTAAATAAATTTTCTATGTACTAGACAAATTAACTTACGCAAATTTACTATATATAAATAGAACAACATTAAGTCTAAATTTACTCGTCTAGACGGCTTGATTTAAATATTAAAATATAATAATCAAAGACATGACAGTTTCATAGAAAGAATTTTGTGATCGCGTTTCTATATTAAATTTACCTACTCAATATTCTTTAACCTTAAATTATTCCAAAAACATATCTTATACTTTGACGGCCAAAGAATCCAGGTTTAAACAATTCAAAATAAAAGATATTGAATGAAGGATTTGATTATGTAATCAACAAAAAAACGCTCTTAAAACTTTTGATTTGAGCGTGGTTTAATAAAAAAAAAACAAAACCAAAGTTTACTTGGATTGTATAGAAAAAAGGGGTTCATTTTATATAACACTGTTTAAAAAGAGTCATTATTATCATAAAAAATATTTTTATTGTGAACAATTAAAGACAATAAGTAATTATTTTTAAGGACTCGTTAACTGCTATCTGCCTAGAATTCTTAAAAAAAACACTAATATTGTAGTTTTTAATATTTTTAAAAGTTACTTTTATCTAATTACTTATACGTATTCCAGGAAATCGTGTGATTTTTAAACATTTTTATTTTATTTCTTACCATATATGTATAAAAATACAGGCATTAGCTCGAGGCGTGAACTGAAAAGCAGCTTTTAGCTGAGATCATGTCCTTTTCAGTAACATCTTTTGTTTTATTTTTATAATAAGTGTAATAATTTCTCATTGATAAATGTATTCTTACTCGTGTATGCTACTTGAATAAAGCTCCTATTATTATTATTATTATTTATTTCATTTTAATCTTATAATTTACATTTGTATATATATATATATATATATATATATATATATATATATATATATATATAACATAAAAAAACTACATTATAAATATAAATATAAAAAATAGTATTCCGCCGACGTGGGCCTTACGACCAGTCCGTCGGTGGTTAGGGCGACAGCGAAAGAAACTTCCTCAGAATGCCTGCCGTACCCAAAACTGTTGCTCTTTGTATCCCACCCTTGATGCAGTTGTTTAGTGAGAGCCTCTTGAGATGATGATCGAGACTCTTCGCTATAAGACCATTTACGGAAACTACCATCGGGACAATTATTGTTGAGTCAACATCCCACATGTCGGTAATCTCGTGAGCTAAGTCCAAGTATTTTGATAGTTTAATATTAGCGTCACACGGGACGCTGATATCAACAAGAAATGCCCGGCGCTCTAACAGATTTAAGCACAATATCAGGCTTATTGGCTACAATACTCCTGTCCGTGATGATAGATCGGTCGCAATAGAGCTTAGCATGACTATTTTTCAAAACTGGCTCCGGTATGTACTTATAATATAGCACTTCAAAAGGTACTAGACCGTATCGAAGAGCAAGTTGTTGGTGGATAATCTTGGCTACGTGCAAATACTCTTCATAGGTAAGATGAAAACAACCCGAAATAACATGTCTGATGGATTCTTCAGGTTGGTGGCACGCACGACATATATCAACAGTGCCATCCTTTATTATGTATTTCCGATAGTTGTTCATCTTGACAACTTCGTCAGCAATTGCACAAGCAAAACCTTCGGTTTCACCAAAGAGATCATCAAATCGTAGCCAAGCCACGGACGCCAGAAGGTCTACATCAGGCCCATAGAGTGCTTGGTGGAACCGTCCATGAAGCTTCTTACTCTTCCATATACTTATACGGTCGTCAGTACTAAGTACTACCGGTTTATGCCAGTTATCTTTGGCGACTCCCACACTTCCGTGGAATATACAATCTCATCACTGATGAGCGCGGATGATGCATGCGAAACATTGTCAATAGTTTTCGGGCCTTTCGGTCTAGGGCATCTAATTCAGTCTGAGTCCACCTTAATATGCCGAAAGTATAAATCAGCAGGGGCATTAATCAACAGTTGAATGCACGCACTTTGTTACCTCCGGACAAAAGACTTTTTAGAACTTTTGTCAAGCGGTTAAAGAAGCGTTCCTTCACTAGCTGTTTAATGTCCCCACTTAGTATGTCTAAGCATTCCGACATACCAAGGTATTTGTAGGACTCGGTTTCGGAGAGGGATCTGAGGGACATTGTCTCCCAAAGTTGTAAATATTCGCTATTTACAACTCGGCCACTCTGCAAATGTGCAACCGCGCATTTATCTACACCAAACTCCATCCTAATGTTATTACTAAACGTTTGCGTAACGTTTAGTAACGATACCAGATCTGCTTTATTTGGTGCAAATCATTTGAGATTGTCCATATACAAAAGATGAGAAATAATCTAACCCCCTTTGCGAAAGCGAAATCCCAGTTTTGAGTCCGTAAGCAACGTGCTTAAGGGGTTCAAAGCCAGGCAAAACCACAAAGGACTCAAGCTGTCACCCTGGAAAATACCTCGCTCAATCCTTACAGGTTCGGAAGTAAGAAGACTTCCTCCGCCCCGGACAAGACAAAGGACCGTTATCCATTGCCTCATACATGAATCAGTAAAGCTCATAAATCTGTGTCTATCTTATACACTTCTACGACCATGTATGAGGCACCTGATCATAGGCCTTTTTATAGTCAATCCAGGCAGCGGAGAGACCCTTCTTACCTCGGCGAACCTTTTCATTGATGGCCATGTCAATAAGGAGGAGCTCCTTAGTACCACGAGACCCAATCTTACATCCATTTTGAGCGGAATCTAAAATGCTATTTGCATACAAATGTGTGTTTAATTTTAAAGCCAATATACTATATATATATAAGAAGCTTATAAATTGTTGGTAAAAACATGATAGGTCAAAAGTTCTTTGAATCCGTGATACTACCAGACTTGTGGAGAAGAAAGGTGATTCCTGTTGTCATAAAAGATGGTAGGGATCCGGACACGATGGCTTCCTGGAATTGCTTAGCCAAACGTTCGTGTGAAGACCGTAGCCATTTGAGCCAAAAGTTATGTAATCCGTCCGGCCCCGAACTTTTCCAGTTATGGGTCGAACGAATCGCATCCTTGACATTATCTGGGCTTATATATATAGCCTCCTTTAGCTGCAGGTGGTCACACTCGCGCTCAACAACACTCATCCAGCCACCATCGTTGTGATTAATAGGCACCGACCAAATATTTTTCCAAAATGTGAACATTTCTTCCATATTTGGTAACTGCCTATCAATCACACTCGTAGCAGATTCCTCCCAGCTTCTATAAATCTTTCATTGGTCACTTTGGAATATGCGATTCTGTTTATACCTACTTACACGTTGTTTATAACGACGGATACGATTTGCCCACGCACAAACTTTCTGCTTCAGGTAGTCTATACGTTCTGTTACATAGGCCATGTAATCCTGAGATCTAATGCCAGTACCGTCAAAAGACCTGTGTAACATAACGCATGACCCCCGGCCGGATGTTTCCCGATCTGAAGCAGATTAACTTGCTAATAATGACCCTAGCTGCGATGATACGCCGTTCAATCCTCATCTGATCCGATAGTCGTTGGGCCAAAACGGTCAACTCTAGTTCAAGGATCTGAAACAAAGACAGCAAACGGGTTCGCCACGCAGTGAGGTTAGTACCATCTTCTGTCGCCCTATAGTACGCTCGCATGACATTTTAGTTTATTTTTTGCGTCCATTTCATGCGGCGCACTGCACCACCGACGGCGGGGGCCGAAAGTGGAGCAAATGCCTCAGTAGGCCCCAAGCGCGGCAGCGGTGGCCTCCCTCGGGGCGGCGCTGGAGGCGGCAGATCGTCGTCACTGCTCGACACGTCATCCTCAGGAGGGGTTGCGTACTCCTTCTCTGATGTCGATCAGCTGCTCGGTGCGCTGGGCTGCGGTGGTTGGCGTGCGTTGACATTTTTACTCCTGGTGATCATCGGATCATCGAGTGCCAATTGTCACAGTTCTCTTATTTTTATTATTATTATTATTATTATAATTATATATACTCATTTATATACGTGTGATAAAAACTTATGTAGAGGCAATAGCACTTCTAGCCTCTTTTTAAAATATTATTTTAAGTAATATTTTATTTCCACCATGAAACCTATTCTACTATTATTCATAATATTCTTTAAACCGACCTTGGAAAAATTATTGTCAAAATAATTAATATTTTTATCAATGGCTTCAGTCAAAATAACCTAATAAAATAGACAAACTATATCCTTGAATTATTACAGTAGATTAAACTTGTCTATCAATGTTTTCAAAACATAAAAAATAATCTACAGTCAGATTTTTTTCTATCCACAGTACGGCTATTTTTTAATGGGTTTTACTCTTAATAATACCTACTGTAGTATTGCCAAAAAACCCTGCAACAAAAGATGCTCTGTTCCAGTGGTTTGGAAACAGCATACGTGTAATATGAGAATATGCGTCTAATCCTGTAATTTCGAATCGAGTGGAAGAGTGGAAACAAATACAAAAGAACCAAGTTGATGGCGAAAATGGTCATAACAAAGATTCTGAAACTAAAATGCCATAACAACACAAGATTTTATACTTAAATTTTCTAAACAATTTAGCATATCGCTATAACGTGTATCGCTATAATGTGTTGACCTTTTAAGTACTTCTTACTATTAACACAGTAATAAGTAAAAGAGGAAGCAAAAAATTTTTATTCCGTTTTTTTGTGTTGTTTATCAATTTATAGAGAGGCTGCCTGTAAAAGGTGGTTAATTTATTCAAATAACCCTGTATAAAGCAATAAAACAAAAATAAAAATATTAACATTTAGAAATAGAATAAAATAAAAAGCATTGTTGCAAGGAGAAATTGAAATTTCTCCTTGTTCTGAAATATACATAATATATGCAATATATGTTATCTATTATTCTACTTACAAAAAGTTAGGTTAAGGTTACGGTTTCCGGTTACCAAAATATTTAAACACGAAATTTAAGAGTTTCTATGAAACTTATCTATAAAGGTCGCTAAGAAGCTGGAATTTTGCCAACTAAACTGCTGTGAATAAAACTTATACTTTCTCGACTTAATGATTCTGTCTGTGTGTTATTAGTGTTAGAACTTTACAATAAGAAATAAAAGTTAATTGTTTAATAAAACTTTGATGGTGAGAGTCAATTAGGAACCTTAATGACATTTAGCATTAAGTCCGCCTTTTGTACCATGTTTTTTGGGCCAATAAAGATTAAATAAATAAATAAATCATTTGAATTAAGCAATAACCAATCTGCGTATTTTTCCAAATATTTTCTATGTTTTGAATCATTCCATTTTTTGTATGTTAAATTGCTATTGCTTAATTTTTAAACTCAAACAGGACTCAAAGAGGGATCATTGTTTATAATGATGTTTTTTCATAGGCAAGAATCATTGGCTAAGAATTTTGAAAGAAACCTAATAAATGACACATACTTCTCGAAAATCTTATATCAGAAAACAAGTAATGGCTTGGTATTTTAGCTGTCAAAGTAGTAATATATCCGAGTGTGGTTAAACATTTAGGACAAAATCAGTATGTAATGTTAGCATTTAGTAACTAAATGACGTAAGAAGTTAATTTCATAAAATATAAAGAAAACTAATTTTAACGTATTTTAACCACGTAATATAATATACGCAAAAAGTGTAATGTGTACCTTGTGCACAAAGTGACAAAAAGTATTCGAATAAGTTTACTTCAATCGAGTAAACGCAAATTAAGTATAGCAAAATAAAGTAAGTACCGAGTAAAGAAAAGGTAAAAAAAATAAAAGAAACGAATGGGATTTACATTCGATGCTATGGGTTGATGTTTACTCAATGTGATAAGCGTTAATTATTTATAAAGTGTTAGCTCAAGTAAACGTCATAAAGTCATTATTTATTAAGGTAGTGTCAATTCAAATTGTGGTTGTAACCATTATTATTTTTTGTTTGACTCCCAGTTGAATAAATAAAAAAAAATGGAAAAATTTATATTGATAAGAGAAAATTGATTAGCTCATTCTAATTTGAACGATATAATGATAGTGACATGATATTCATTCAGAAATAAGGTGCAATTTAATTTATTTACATGATGTTATGTTTTTCTTCGATACATGTTAGCGTCATAAAATGAAATTTAGTACTATTCATGTTCAGCTTCTTACCAAATCATCTTCTCATGCAAGAGGCAGTAATATTTAGTTTGCAAAAGTGGGAGGAATTGGGTGGTAAGCGGAGATGTAATATGATACTATATATATTTTGTTGCTTATGCTTGCCGATATTGATTGAAACTAAATTTTTTATATTGCAAACTTTATACGACAGAGAGTATATTTATTATATTTTACATGGTTTGGAGTGAATATAAATGAAAGGCTATTGGCTTCCTAGAGCCAGAGATACCGGTGGTGGTCCAGCTAACTTAGCTAAATTAACAAATTGAGAGCTCTAGTAATAATATAATATATCAGGACAAATTACACACATTGATCTAACCCCTAAGTAAGCAAATTATTTCCTTGTGTTAAGGGTGTTAGACAACGATACAAATACATAGAAATACACATATAAATACTGAGAATATACTTAATAAACGACCAAACCCAGAAACACAGACATCTATGCTCATCACATAAATGCCTGTCTCCGCCGGGAATCGAACACGAGCCCCATTGCGCCGTGACACGTTAGGCGTCTGCGCTAACCACTCGACCAACGGGGCGGATAAACCTAATAAGTATTCATGCAGCTACAGGCTTAGCAGTTGATGGTACTCAATTGGTCATTATTCACTTTTATTAATAAAGTTCTAGCTTGTTATATATTCTGTATTTTGAAAAAAAAGTTTGCCTCATAATGTAGTATCCTCTTAAAGAAAATTCATATTGATGCCAAACCCAATACTTATATTGCCTCAAAACTGTTATAATTGACGGCACTTATCATAGCAGAGCAATAGAGACGTTAATTAATGATACAGGTTTCATATTGCCGGTGTAGTAAAATAAAAACCCTGACACTATTATACTTCACCTCCTTCTTCACCATATTACACAAATAACAACCTTACTTTTTTAATAAAACAGATAGCAAGAATGCCATGTTCGAACAAAGCTGGCATATTTATATTGAAAACAGCACGTGTTCAACAATATAGGATAGCCATTCAAAAAATATAGAAAAAATATTTTCTGACAATATAATGTACATTCTATGTAATAAATTAAAAAAAATAAATAGTAGATTAATAAACTTATCTTAAATTGATTATATAAATTGATGTGAGTTCTGATTGTGCACGTACAATGTAAAGAGTATTTTAAAGATACATCAAAAATTAAGGGGATATGCTATAAGACATTTCATCTCCCGTGGTGTACCGATTAAGACAAAAATAGATATTTTATAAAATTTATGTTATGATTAACATCTGGACACACACCAAACCAATTTTTGTTTTTAATGAAAAAATCTTATTTTCCTACTATAAGTGTAGTGTTGAATAAAACGTACATCATGTGTTGATGGAATGTGCCAAAAATCAAATTAAAAGACAATTACTGTCGAGGCAACTGAAATTTAATCAATGCGATGTTGGTACCGCGCAAATTATTTTTACTACATAAAAGCGGGGAAACAAAACTGGCTAGATTTTTTTGCAAATTGGCGTTTTGTCAGTAATTGTTAAATAGTTAAAGGATTGTACATGTATGAGGGTCACAATGAGGTTGAAATATCCTAATAATGATAAAACCCCAAATTAAAAATATGATGTATATAAAAAAAAATTGTAGCTGCCATTTTGTTATAGTATTAACTTGTTAAAGGAAGCTTTTATCCACTAAATACATTCCATTCGTGAAGCCTAGTTCGGAGTCTTAGCATTAGCCTTATATAATTTTTACTAAGATTCCTATCCTCAAACCGTTTTGTTTAAATGAAACATCAAAGTTACATACTTTACATTATGTTAAAACATATGACCTTCATTTTTAAGCTATTGCATAGCATTTATCGCGATCGCGGGCTTTAAGTGCCACGACCGAATCAAGAAATTCCGTAACGAAAAAAACCTTACACCCCACCAACTACGTAGCTCGGCCGAGTATTCTGTACATATCATTTAAAAATAGCAAAAGCGCCAAGTTGATAATATGTATATGATCTTTATTGGTTACTGGTTAAGGTTTAGTTTTGAATAAATGTTTTACTCGTACAAAGGTTTTTTTTCAACAAGCCTTTAAATTTTAATGACTCTTTGTTATCCTGATACAAAGTACTTTAAATACAAATACTTAACAATCGTAATTGAACTTTATTTGTGAGGTATAAGGTTGAAAATATTTTTATGTGATGATATTATTAACCTTTTTATTAATATTATATAGCAATGACTACTTCTCATCTTAAATAGGACTGTTGATAAAATATCAATGTTTCGAAATATCTATATTATTACTTACAAATATCGATATTTATTACTAATACATTTTTAAATGTATTAGTAATAAATATCGATATAAATAATGTATTAATAGTTTGATATTGAAATGCAAATATGGTGGTCGATAATTATTTAGAAATAAGTTTTCGTTTTTTTTTGGTAAATTATTTAATCTATACACAATCACCAATCGTAAAATTAGTATACTGTACATTATTTATGTTACACTATGTTTTTTTCATACTTCTCTCAAAGTCAGGACCATACGAATCTTTTCTACCTAAATCCAATTTAGAAACGAGTTCAGCTTCTTGATTTCTTCCTTATTAGCGTGAATTGCATGAAATCTATAGTAAGATTACCTTTAAGCCTATTTAAATATTCATTGAAGTCTTATAAAAAAAATACAATAACTATTTAATTCATATTGGAGCTACAGGCATAAAGCTATTGTTATCTGTGAAATTTAGGCATAAACAATCCTTTTATCTCAATTATATTCTTCTCATTAAATGACTTGTACATAAGTCTCTTCTATTTCTTAAACTATTTTATATTGATTTTTGATAATGTTTTTATCTTCAAGAGCTAGAAATAATAAACAGTGTAGTGTTCATATGTATCCGATTATATATTGTTAGGAATTTAAGGTATTCCAGAGCAACTGAAGGATCTATCGTTATAAATTGAAACACAAATGTCAAGTTTGTTGTTATTGTGTCATAATCAGTATTCTATAGCACGGCAGGTATCCATCCTTATGTTGTCGACACTCCACGTGTCCAAACGAAGCGCTTCATCTTCTTTAGTGCTTACAGCGAAGGACCGGAACAGTTTTTCAGCGTCAAATACAATGTTGGTGGCTTCAAGAGAAGAGTGAATAGATTACTAGGTGAATGCGCCTTACCACCTATGACTACATCTAGTGGAATGTAGGCAAGCATTAAACTAGTTTTGTATAAAAAAAAATAAAAATAAGAGGCTTTGTAGGTGAGTTTGAAAGTGATTGACATTATCGTCAACTTTTGAGTATGTAGTGTAATACACTAACAAATTGGTTTTGAAAAAATATGTAATATTGTTATAACACATTTTCTAATTGCAAAGTAGTTGTCTTCTGAGCTTTAGAGATGAGCCACAAGGCTCATCTCTAAAGCTTGAATTTGAATTTACCACGATACCTACAAAGGTATCGTGGTAAATTCAAATTCAAATTCAAAATATCTTTATTCAAGTAGGCATTTACACGCACTTTTGAATCGTCAATTACATTAAATTGGTCAGTATTGTCAGTCTGTGAGTAAGCTACCACCAGCTCGGAATGCTGTTCTGCTGAGAAGATCTGGCCAGAAACTCAACAGTTGCTCTTTTTAAGTGAAATTTAACAATGTTTGACTTATACATTATAACATCAACCCTGCAAATGAGTCAATGACCCAAGTTCCACACATTTCGATCAACCAAAAACTCTTGAATGTTATAGTAAGATTTATTTAATAATATACCTTTAATTTTAGATTTGATAGCTCATAACTATACAGAAAGGATGAATATTTTTTTAACCAAATAGATTAGACAATGGATACTATTACAAAAAAATGCATATTTGTTTATTTAAATATAAAATGTTTAAAAATATATGTATAAAATGTATAAAAACTTAATAAATTTCTTTATTAAAATTTTAAGTATCGTGTTTATATTTTTATGAATCATTTGATATATTTTAGAATACAGTTTGCTAATGACGGTCAGGATAACTGACTCTGTTTTCAATGATAACAAAAAAAGTAAAAAAAAGTATATAAAGACTAAACTACATTTTTAAGTGCCTGTTTCCTTTGGTTTTAACTTATTTTTCGATTAACAAGAATACAATTAAAAATGTATATGGCAGAATCGATGTGACCATAGGTTAATTAAATTATAGTTAACTTATAATCTACAATATTTTCATTTGCAAAAAGTATTTTTTTCAACTTTTTCATTCTATATTTATTAAAAATTTCGATAAGCTTAACATGGCTATACATTGTTTCAAGCTTTCACGATTCGCGTAATCGCGTACTATTTTAATCGAAGTACTTACCTGGATTCTCAACGTTTCGGCCGTAATGCAACGGCCGTGATCACGAGTAGACTTGACTCTACTCGTGACCACGGCCGTACAGTATAAAAATATGGCTATACATGTTTATTGATGTATTCAAACAGTATTTTTTTACCTTAATAATATAATTATACTAGTCGCATCCCTCTTTTTTTCTTGATATCACATACTTAAGCTTGATAAGTATTAAGAACTAACCAATGAACTGTCCAGGAATATATTTATAAGTAGATAGTTTGTACGCACTAGAAGTGGGAGGTATAACAGCAAAATCAATCTAAAACTTACCTAAAGACCTTGGCTGTTCTAGAACTAGCATAAAATAATTTCTAGAACGTATTTTAAATTTGGCAATAGTAAATTCATTACAAATTTGGTTAGGTACGGAGAGGAGGAGGACCATCGCCGTGAGGGTGATTAGAGGGTACCTTACGGTGTCATTTACTGCGGTAACACTGCTAGCAAGTGACCCCCTGGGAGCTTCAGGCGGAGGTCCACGCTGCTGTGAACTGGCACCGGGCATACGCTCGGGCCAGGGGCAAAGCACCTGAGGTGGCTAGGATCAGGGTAGGTGCATAAAATATCTGGGGCATAATAGTGGGTAGATCGGCGGCACAAAACTCTGACGTTCCGCCTTGTGCATATACTCTCGGGGCATGGATGCTTCGGAACCTGCACAAGGTGGAGAGGAGAGGGGCGACCTCCTGTTGCCATCACTGTGATGAGCCACACGACTTGGCCCGTCAAACCCTGGAGGAGTGTGCGGCGTAGGATCGCCACCGATAAGAGCTAGTGGTCGTGGTCGGCAGCAGTGTCTCGCTGTCGAGTGTCTTTCCAAAGATGCTCGAAAGCGAGCAGGTTTAGGTCGTCGTGGCCAGGAGGCAATGGCAAAGGCCATAGCAGAAGGATCTGCGAGCAAGTTGTTGCCGTGAATCCCGAGGTGACCAATTAAGGCGATGAGGGAAACCGTTGGTTTTTTAGTTGGCAGCCTTAAAAATGGCAGCGTCCTCTATGCTGCCGGATAGTCCCATGTAACCCCCCAGTCATCACCTTCTTGGCCGGTGGGTATCCGTAATGGATTTTCCCAACGCCAAAAAAAATGTATTCGATTCTGGGCTCCCGCAAGCCATATACTCAGTCTTCGACATATTTAGTTTAAGACCACTGTTCTCAAGCGTACCCTTCCATAGGATTAACTTACGCTCCAGTTCCTGTTTTTTCTCCAAGTAGTTGTCGACGGGTGGTTCTCGGAACCCTTGATAATAATAAAGAAAGATATATGCCGAGTTCTCAAACTATTTAGTAGAGATTAAAAACAGTCTGAGAAAACAGCCATGGTGCAACGTTTGAATGACAAACTTCAGGCAGTTTCCACATTGGAAAATGCTAATCTTGTAAATTTAAACGCCACCAAAACGCAAACGTGTCTGTTCACCGCTAAGAGGAGCCCTTTCACCTTGGCTCCTACTTTTCAGAATGTATCCTTGGAATACAGTGACCTGCTTCAGTTGTTAGGCTTGGAGAACTTCAACTTTAGTCGGTACATTGAGTCTTATAGGCGGCCCTGAATTGGTTAAAGAAAATTTCCACAGGCGTAGAATTGCTAGCTTCTTAGTATTCTATAGAACACATTTTGGTGAGTGTGCGCAGGAATACTTACTTTCCCCGCCCTTCTTCCATCAACGGACGTTCCAACGCACGGTGGGTACGCGGGATGGGTACCTACCGTACTTTGTGGATATTCTTTTTGCCCAAACGAAGCGCTTTACTTCGACTTTTTTAGTTTGTACAGCGAAGGAATGGAACAGCTTGCATGCGTCGGTATTTCTTTCCGAATATAATGTGGGTCTACAAGATTAGAGTGAATAGGTTTTTTAGTTAATGTGCCTTACCATCTAGGGCTACATTTCCACTTTCCATCAAGTGGAAGGTAGTCAAGCATTAACTAAATTTGTATAAAAAAAGCCCATTAGTGGATTCTCATCAATGAGTGCTATTTCATCGGCATACATCATCAATCATGGAGACTGTTCTTTGATGTGAGCCAAGATAGTATGGAGAACAACATTGAATAAGAACGGACCAAGGGCTGCGCCCTGGTGAACCACTACTGTTATTTGGTAGGCTTTGCTTCGCCAACGGCAGATCTAAATATAGAAGTCGTGCTTTATGTCTGTGATAGTTTCAATATAAACGTCATGGATTTCTTGAAATCGCATTTTCCACTAGATACCCTGACAAGGCAGACAGTCAAAGGCCTTTTGCAAATATAAAAATGTTACGTGCAGGGCTCTCTTTTTTTTACTTCCATAAGAGTTCTGAAGAAAAAATGGCGTCTATAGTACTCAATCCTGGCTGAAATCCACATTGAACCAAAACACCGAAAATGCACTGTCTCTGAGTACAGTGCATTTTTGGTGGAGCCTGAGGTCGCTCATGCGCTCGAAGATCTTCATGGTATGACTCATACTCATGGGCTTAATGCCCCTGTAATTACCATAGTCTTGAGCCCTGCCTTTTCCCTTGTAAATAAGTCTAATAAAACTATGCCACCACTGTCTTACCAGTGTTCAAAATATGGTTGAAAAGGTTCAGTAAGCACGAGTACACCAAGAGAGCCAAACGATATTCAAGCTTCTATCCGAATATCGTCAGGTCATACCGTTTTTCCGTTCTTTATGCGTCGTTCTTAATACTTTATTGCACATAAAACATAAAAAAAATATTATTGGATAAGGTTATTGGGGTTGATAAGGTTATTGGGGTAAGTCCAAGTTTAGATGGTGGGTCGCGAGGTAGCTTGCCCGAATGCTGACTGTTCAGCCACTCGTGAAAGTAGCTTTTTTTTCTCTCCTTAACAGATGCATAACGACAATGCTGCGTGCCCTGGGAGTTCCTGACGCAAAGACATTTTGGGATATCTCGCGTCGCTTTATCCCGAGCACGTGCCATTTTAGTCATATATTATAAGGTTAATTTAATATATTGTCAGGTTTTGTCAGATTTAATATTTTGTCAGGTTAATTTAATATATTTATACAAAAAACTAGAATATAAATAGTTTAAAAGTTCTTATAAACTTGTATAACTATTGAAAGCTTATTCAAATTTGTATTAAATATAGATGAAAAATACATTGATACGAGCAAAGATATGAATTTGCGACTTGTGGAAAACTGTACCTAGAAGATAGGTTTCGGTAACCATGTATTTTTAATTTTAAATTTATTTAAAATTTAAAAAGGTTATAAAATGGATATTGTAGTAGAAGAATATTATTTTTAGTGACTTTTAAAATATGAATGAGATAAAGTTACAAATCATCTATCGCCCTCCTAAGAGACACCAGTGCCCCCAAATTTTTCTCGGTCTTTTACCGCCCCCCTCTAGGCTTCCAGCGTTCACAAGGGGGTGTTATCGCCCACTGTGGGAAAGACTGGTTCAGAGGATGATATGGGTTCTAAATATAAGTTCTAAATAAAAACTGAAAAGTTACAATTTTGAACGTACTCAGCGCTCTCTCGCGAAAAAACCACTTCAACCATTTTTTTTTATACTTCTAACGATAGTAGCCCAATATTAATAGAAAAATGTGGCATTTGTTTCATATCTGAAAAAAATCGTTTTATCAAGATATTTCTATAACCTCAAAATTGAAAAAAAAATGCACTCGTAAAATTACAGAATCACAATACTGGAAGAAACATCTTTCTTTTGCAGTTTTATCTACAATTTTATTAGACAAAACTGCTGATATCAAATAAAAAAGTGCTAGACGCAGACTGTAAAATTACATTTTAGTATTCTTTTTAGATTTTAAAATTATTCAGTGCTGCTGCGCAAAATTGATATTGGTTATTTTGTTACCATTACCCGCTTTTGCTGCCGTAGTGTTTACTGCGTCTAGAAGTTTTTATTTGATTTTGTTTGCAAATAAACCTACGATAAAATACATTGATTATTTTAAACTTTTCAAGCGTTTAATTCGTTTATTAGTCAACATGTAAAAGGTATATATTTAACATTATTTATTATATTTATTTTTTCTTTATTTACATAATACGGGATTTTAACATTGCTATGTTTGTAAACTGTGCTCGAAATATTATAACATTAAACCCGAGCACAGGTATAAGTAAAAAGTTTTAATGCGATTTCCTCAAGAAAAGTCGTTTGAATTCAAGAAATATACCTTTCAAGAGTTTTTTTATATTTCATACAGTTTTACATAATCATATTCATTTTTAGATACTTTTTCATAATTTCAAAAGATATTGAGTAATATTAGTGGTGATTGAGAAATATATGGATAGTTAGGTACTTGATCAGCTATGCGGAAAAAAAACAACATGTCTCTATAGACATGTTGTTTTTTTTCCGCTGTACTATTACAGCGTATCAATATATCGGCCAATGCTGACTGTTAAGACGGAGGCGTTGTGAAGCTCACATGTAATTTTATGTTATAGTACCTACTTTTTTATAAATATAATACTACACATACATCACATTGATCATAAAATCATTGTATACCATTATCGTAATTGTACTTTTATAAGATTCTAAAACGCTACTTTTTTCTCTCAATGGACTAGTTTCGAACATATGGACATGACCTAACGTAAAACCTTGAACCAAAAAAAAAGCATTTGTGACCCCGCCAACTACAAATCAATTCAATGACATCCACACACAGTAAGATAATGGGACGTGTTCTGAAGAAAATACTACTAGCCTATCTCAAAGCAAAAACTTCCTTAGCAAAAAACAATACGGGTTTCGCTGACATCAGGTGACTGAGAATCTTTTATATGCTAAAAAACTTCCATCTGTTCATGTTATTTGGTTGTAGTGTAAAGTGTGTATTGTGGTTGAATCAAAGCTATCAAGAAGAATAGAAAATATCATCCATTTGTCAACATTTTCAATAGGATTCCTAAGTCTCAACTCAGAAGCGACGATAGTTAAAAAGCATGATGTTGGAATAAACAAAAAGTAGTTTGATAATTTGACATTTTTTTCCAATTGTTCATATTTATTTTTCTGTATTCACTTTTATTTATAATATAAGTTGAGAAATTTTCAAACGTTTTTTCGTCCTTCTATTTATTGAATGAAAGCTCTTCAGTCAAGAATGCTTCATATAAAATGCATTTCTGCGCCTGACATCTCGCCTTTAATATCTTTTAAGTACTGCACTGGTTCCTTAAAACAACAATGGTTGATTTTATTTATTAATACTTACGATGAGAAAAGAATGGCTACATGGGGTGAGTTAAGCAAAGTTGTTTTAGACGTAGTGTTTTCAATTAGTATAACGAAGTCACCTTTTTAAACCACCACCATGTACCCTATTTGACTAACATTAAATTATATTCATAAACTTATTATTATATCAAGTATACATATATTAATTATTTTATTTTTTATTCTTAATATATTTTATGTTATTTTAATAAATAATTTGTTTTACATTTTTTTAGTTATTAAAATTATAGATTTATATAAATATAGAATGAAAAGTAAACCGACACGGACAGGGATTCGAACCAGCGACCTCTGGGAAACCGTCTCGTCACTCTACCAATTGAGCTACCGTATCGCTGTCCGTCCGTTTCGAAATGTTTATCTACTGCAAAGTTAGAAACATTGGTTAGGATTTTCGATAGAAACCTAATAGATGTCACCACCGTCCCGATAAAGACGATGACATATAGAATGCCTAATTTATCGAGACACAGCAGCCGGCACACAGGCAGCCAGCTATACGGTAGCTCAATTAATAGAGCGACGGTACGGTTTCCTAGAGGTCGCGGGTTCGAATCCCTGCCGGTGTCGGTTTATTTTTTCATTCTATATTTATATAAATTTAACTAAGCTTAACATGACTATACATATTTATAGATATTTTCAAATATTAAAATTATTATCCTTTTTTTTCCTATACTATATTATATTATTTATTGTTTAAAATATAACAACCACAGTTTAGATAAGGTCTAGAATAAGCATGTACTGTGACATTTTGTGGGGAGAATAAATTTGTATGATATTTAAGATGGGATTGCGGGGTCTTTCTTGTCTTTTAAGTATTTTTTTTCTCTGTTACCCTAATATAAAAGACCACAGGTGTAATCTGATTATAAGCAGGCACTCCGTAGAGTATATTCCTCGAAAACTTTAGTTGTTCAGTAAATGGCATTAAAACTTCACGTTTTATATTTCCGCCTGTCTTAAAGAGTCACAAAGTGTACTTTGTATTGTCTGCATTAACTTTAAATGTAATAGAAGCCAACGTCACATGCCTTTGAGTGCCGTTAAGAATGCAGATAGCCTATTTATTTAAGAAATAACACAAAAATAAAGTTTTTTACATTAATATTTATATTTAATTAAGAAAAATATACACTTCATTATACTGTACCTTGTAATATGTAAGAAAAAATAAACTGTATGTCAAGCTGATAATCCCGTAGTGATACATTTTTGTATTGACATTTCTCGGTATTTTTTTAGTTTTCAAATTAAACTTACAATTATAAATATGTTTTGTCTGATAAATTATGGAATAAAATATTATTTTAGCGTCAAGTTTTTATTTGATACTTGATGCTTTTTAGTAAGTCCCAAAAATTATAATATGATACACCATCAGCCTAATATCTTTTAGACTTTCTAAACATAATAAATTCCTTTCGAAGCTTATTTCGGAATAAATGAAATAATGGTAAAATCTGGAATAGCGCTTAATCCTGGCAAGTAGACGTGGCCTCCCATTACAAACAATATTTATACAGACTACCATATAAGTCTAATTTTTTAAGAAATATATTGTAGTTAAGTGTGTTATAAGTTTGACCTACAATCTGTATACCTGTATGTCTGTGTGTCTGTAATCTGATTAATTATAATTAAAAAGACTTGATTTTCAATTAAGTTACGTTTATTTAGGATTATATTTAGAATATGTTACGAGCTGAACTGTTCCAATAGTGTCTTCAAGGCTGCCAAAAAATTAAGTTAAATAATGAAAATATGCATAGTTTCACTGCGCTATAAACGTAATTGGCCCTGTACTAGCTAAAAACGGTGATGACGTCATTAGTAGCGTCTCAGAAATCTTTGAAACCTATACTAGTATATTAATGTTTAATAACGTCGACCCTTATCAGCATGCTCTTGTCCTAGTATCATGCAAAGTAATAGAATTTTCAGATATCACCACTTGTATGTGAGAATTATACAGTATGAGCTTGTAATTTCGCGCTCCAACTTCTTGAGACTCCACATTATATTATATATATAGAGGCATAAAATGTGTTCGTTTGTTTTGTATAATATTTTACCTTAAGAAGTCATTACGTTTTAAGTATAAAAATGTATAATAGAATAACCTTAATGTTTAAAAATATTTATAAACTTATTAAATTTTGCAATTTTTGGAAACTTTACTGATTTCTGTGTTACGTATTTGTTATATTTATAAGTTTTATTGTAATTGTTTGTTTCCCTTTAAAATAAATAAATAAATAAATAAAATAAATAAATAAAGTCTCCGAATGTATGACTATAATAAGTATCTGTAAAGTTTTAATATTTTATGCTTTATGCATTTATACATTTTTACAACATCGATAATGCCAATAAATTTGCAATAAAGTGCATTTGGAATTTTAGACATTTGAATAAACTTGACACAGAAAGAGCTATCAATGATTATTTAATTTTATCTTTTTATTTAACGTTTATTGTTTAGTTTAAAACAAATACATATTATAAAACTGAGCCCAAGAATGTAGATCGTTGAAATTATTTGAAGAAGCCGTCTTGAAGAAGACTTGTCTCGTTATTTTTAATCGGAAGTCACAAAATTTTTTTAGAGAAACAGGATAATATCACTACCTACAAGATGGCAAAAAGTTATTGAACAAAATGGTTTATATATACTATATATAAATGTATAAGCTTATTAATAAAAATGGATTGATTTTCATACAAAATTTGAAGAAACCTTCTTCCCCACCGTTTATAAAAAATAGGGTTGTAAGTTTCTTTGTATAAATATTTAAAGAAATTTTAACACACTTTTGTAAGTGTTTATAAATAGAGGAATTTGGATAACTTGAATATTGTCTTAAATATTTCAACATTAAAATATCAATAACAATAATAATATTTAGATTAGTAACTAAATATTACATATGAACGAAGTGAAAGTAATTCCATTATGTTTTTTAATCCTCGACCTAAAAAGAGGGGTGTCACAAGTTTGACAAGTGTATCTCTGTATCAATGTCTGTCTTTGGCCTCGTAGCAGCCAGTGGAGGGGTTTGATTACCGTTTTTTTAATAGTAAGACTGGTCCGCCGACATGGTTTTTAGCTCATTTTGAAAAGTATACATGTTTATAAATATAATCAAACATTTTTTTTTAAGACTAGATAAAAGATTTATGAAAAAATGTGGTTATTGTTGAAATTAACTGGTTCTCTTGAATAAAATAGTATCTTAATTTGAACTAAGTAACAGTTTTTAGCAGAGAAAAAATGTATAAGGAAACTCTATAATAAATATCAAAATACTTTTCGGAAGCACAATGTTTTTTTATTGTGCAGCATCTTGTAAATAGCGTGAGATGTATCAAGCAGTCAACACGTAAACCATTACATGCAGATGTTATATGACGGATGAGGCTTAAGCACACGATGCTCATCGTCATGAAGATAATGATAATTATTTATTCTGGTATATATGTAGATGTGTTTACTTTAGACTGTAACTAAAAAAAATATGTTAATAAATAAATGTATTTATAAATATAATTAAAAGAAATAAAATTAAATAAATAAAATGTAACAATAAACAATATTTAAACCTATAAACAATTTTTTAACACTTAAATGTACAAAGGAAAATTATAAGACAATAAAATAATTAATTTTTAAAACACATTATTTGTGTGCCACATATTCACATGACTCATTTACCTGTCAATAGCGACATCAACAATCGTCCACTTTTGAACGCTAACTAGGTCATAGGTAGGGGAAGTCCCGTCACACCGGATGGCTCTTACAGTAAGGCCTAACAGGCAGGTGCCATGCTTACGTTTGAAGTATAGCGAGCCTAGCAAGAAGCTTAGTAAAACTAAAAGAATGTTCTAGTTTCACTAGTAAACTTAGTATGACATACTAGAATGTATCCGATCGTCCACACTGCGCTCTCTGTGCCTAGCTTGTCATGTCGTAGCTTGACAATCGTAGTATACAAACATGTTGGTTTGTTACAAAGAGCGAGGCATTTTAAAAATTAATATAATATTAATTGCATTCGTTTTTAAAAGAGAACCTTCGTGAAATTCATTTATTGAACTCAATAAAAATGCAGTTGTCATTAAAACACTATCGGAAGAGGGGATCGTTCTAGTATTAAAAGATAGTTTATTTATTTATTTATGATGTGGTTATTATTTTTTTACACTGTTAGTTTAAGATTCATTATTATAGCTTTGGATTATATTTTTAGGTAATGAGTTATTCTGGCAGGTAATTGAGACAATTCTATTGGAATAATTCAACAATATGTAGATACACTAGATTAGTTTTTAAAGCACTGTTTGAAAATATTTATTGGTAGACATTTGTTCACTAGTAATAGTAGAATTCAAGAGATCATGGTCACAAATTCTTCTAAGAACGCCTTCTCTTTTTTCTTCTTCTGAGACGCCACGGGATTACTTTCTTACTCGCCGTGATGCCCCGAATTAGACAAATCCTGGACCAACTATTGGAACCTTTCTAAATCTTATAAAGGAAGGTATTATGCTTCGTTACAGTCAAAAATCCAAACTTTTAAATATGCCGGGTTTGTTCTTTTAAATATGCCGATCGATGGATTATTACCACTACCTATATGTAGTTTGAGTTTTCGACATTCCTCTACTCCCTCTCATTTAGCAATGCTAAGAGTAAGGGATCATTGACCTTGTGAATGTGGTATTGACGAAGGAAACGTGTTTCATATCTTTTTTCCTGTATATCCTTTCTTTTAAATTTCTCGATCGAATAAAATCGAACTATAATTAAATGTGTTATATAAATGTATATACGTAATAAAAATATCGCCTAATAAATTCCAAACCACTCTGCTCAATTTTTATTCTTCGTCGTGTCATTATCTTAATTGACATTGGCAAAATATTTTTTGCCCTGAAGGCGCAACCAAATGCCATCTCAAAATAAGAAAAGAAAAATATATTTTATAACACGGATGCTTTAGTTGTTTATGTTGTAAATAAGCTTAAAAAATATTTTTAAAGGAATAGCAATGAAGTAATTTTAACATATAGTAAACTTATCTCAAAATTAAAAAGAAAACATCATTCGATTTGCAAAGTGATGATAATTATTTTTAGCAGCAACTTGATCTTTAACGCTCTGTTGTTGAAACCTCAAAAGCACGATGGGTCCTAGAATATTGCTTACAATCCTGTTTCTAGTTTATTTTTTGGATCTTAATCTATTTCAGCTTATTAAAAAAAATAACGGTAGTTTAAATAGTTAGATGAACTATTATCTAAAACGAAATAATATATTTTTTCTTGTTAAAAATTCACATGTTGGTTCAATTAAACTATAATTATATTTTAGTTATACGCATAGGGAGTATTTAAAACGATCGAACTGGTTACCGTACCATTTTTTTAAAATTGCAACATGAGAGAAACATATTGCAATTTTCAATTTGAAAAGTTTTTTTATAAAACGTAGAGTTCTGGCGCTACACCGATTTTTCGCTCAACCTTCATGGTTTGAACTTTGGAATTACTGGTACTGGCATATCATAAATTCCTGCGGTATTTACTTTCGTTTAATATTTGTTATAGTAAAAAAGAATATTATAAGACATTCAAATATCAACCTGTTACCACTGACCATTGCTATTATTATCTATCACGTATATCACGCATATTTGCTATTATTATCTATCACGTATTTTTTGGGTAAAGTTAAATCCATCAACTTGTACATAGAATTTATCCTTCCACATCAAGTAGCCAGTTGTTAAATTAAGTTAAGTTACAGACATGTTGTTATCTTCCAGCTTTCTCTTAACAATTTCAATGCAGTCAATCATTAGAAGGCTATTACTATAAAACTGATTCATTAATTATAACCTCAACGATAATTAAACGAGCACCAGAAACTGATACACTTTATTAAAATACTCGTATCCTTTTTCTAGTCTTAGTTAATTAATAAACTCGGTAAAGTAATATTATCAATGTAAAAACATGGCTAGAGTTGAAAAACTTTTTAAATAAATGAGTATTTCAAGATACCTTCTTAAATCTTCAGACTGCTTCTCTCAAAGTGGATGCCACTATTAGCTCACCCGAATCGGTGACTATAGTTAGCAGTATGGTTTATACAAAATATTGTCAGAGATTGAGCGATTTTACAACAATGTTATATTTATATTTTAGAAAAACTTTAGACGTTATTTCATAAAAACATTTATTTCAAAGTTATAGAGTTCGTTAAAATAATTATGATGCAAAAAAAATACAAAAAATTACAAAATAATTTGCAGATGGCAATAATGAGGTATAAATTCTAAATAAAGATAACAAAAGAAATTATGAAATAAATTAAAAAAAAATTGTCTTCAATATTACATTTAGACATTTAGCTACATTGGTAAAATAATGTCGCTAGATAAGCTATCGATAGATTTTTTATAGTTGTCGACACTAGTATACTATTAGGTAATTATTAGATTTAATTTCATTTTAAATATTTTTTTCATTTGAGGCTATTAATAGTCAATATATAGACCACTCACTATTATTATTTGTTTTTCTTGCCATTTATAAAAGATTAAAAAAGATTAAAAATATGCTCTAAACAGCGCTCAAAGTATTATAATATTAAATCCGTGTCCACAAATGTGTATATAAATAAGGACGGATTCAGTTCATAAGTTCATGTAAAGTACATGAATCCTCCAAGACGCCGCGGAATATGTATAAAGTTTTAAAGCAATTTACGGAACAAACGTCGTTGGGATTTCAGAAATGTACGTTTTGTGACTTTCTTATTATTTCATACAGTTTACTTTATATAATAATCTATTTTAAAAATTATTGCCCATCATTTTATAATTTATGACGATAATTTATAATAAATGTAAATAAAATGAATAAATTAAAAAGTTTTAATCAATAAACCCATTAGTTACTGTCCCGCCACCTAGCGGTTTCACTTTGTACAGATATGTTTATATAACAGATGTAGTTGTTTCCCTAAAGTATAAATAGATGGCGTTGTTATAAAAGATTACTAGTTACTAGATCACAAATTTGTATTATTTTTTTAACCAACTTCTGCAAAAAGGAGGAGGTTCTCAATTGGGCCGGTATTTTTTTAAATATTTTTTTTTATGTATGTTCACCAATTTCTCCACGATTTCTAAACCGATTTACGTAATACTTTTTTGTTTGATGCGGAATAGTTTCTAATTGGTTCCATTAAAATTTGGTTCAGGTAGGCCCATTAGTTTTTATTTTATGAGCATTTTTGTCCAAGTTTTGAACTAGCTCCTCCGGAAGGAAATCGAAACGTGCTGTGATTAATGACATCTGTTGTTTTGGATACGTGAAGTCTGATGCGCTGCTGCTAGCCGGTTGTCAAGTTGCTGAACAGACTCGGTTGCTGTACGGTTTCGTGTCACTTTTAATCTATGAGCCCTCTGCTCAGTCGACTCGTTCTCTAAATGCTCAATAATGAGGCCAAGTCTATTGGCTCTCTGCTCAATATATTCATTCGCAAGACGCTATTGGATCTTTTCGAGTCTATTTATGCTGATCAAGAGTTTTTTGACGTAATCTTGATTTCATATATGCCTTCATATATGATTTCATATGTGGCCATGAGGTCAACCAACGTTTTTCACGATCTTCAATAGTCTCACAAGATCGTGAAATTGTGTTTCGAAGAGCATTTTTACGGAGACGACTACTTTTATCGGTTCCCATTTCTTGCGATCTGTATTTTTTAAGGCGCGTAGCACCTTTTGTAGGTCTACCCATAGCTAATTGATAACGAAGCAATAAACTAAAAAGTATTAAGTAAAAATAACTACGTTAAAAAAAACCGACTTTAAAACTAAAAAGTAAAAAATAACGAAGTTTTAATATTTATTATATTCTACCTATTATTTATATGTCCTATTTACTAATAGGTTTGAAGTCGGTGCCAAACCATTTAGTATAGGAATTCGGTTGAATACATTTTCGTAATTATTTGTGTTGATAGTGGTATAAGTGATTGTAAAGAATGACTCTGAATATAATAATAGTAAAATTAGTGTAAAAATTTTAAGTTCTCGCATTCATGCTTTGCAAAATGAGCGTCCATATTCAAAAATTACTCTAAATGTATTTGGTGGAATGAACATTAATATAGTAAGATCGATATATGGAACAAATTTATTTATAGTGCGAACTTTAAGCTTAAGTTCTCGAAGATTAACCACCGATATATATGTGGAAAATAAAACGTCACTCGTTTTACCTAATCAAACAAAGGATACCGTTCGTTCGAATTTATTGGATCTGGGCAAAAGGTAGGAATTTTGCTTCAACACTCAAGTTATGTAATTAGTTGCGTTGAGGAAAATCGATTGCAGATAATAAGGTTAAGTTATTGTCTGTTTTGTCGGGGGTCTAGTCTAGTCGAGGAGGGTAGCGGGGTCCGAAGAGACGATTTTCCGCTGGGCGCCCGCAGATATTTGGGGGCCCAACTATTCGGTTAGCCATCACGAAAGGCTGTCCCGTCAGCTGCAAAAAAAACCCTGAGAGGAGGACAAGAAGTGGAGGCCTGATTGCGATCCCTGGGGGTGTTTAGTCTCCAGACTAGCCTGCCAGTGGCTAAAATTCGAACATTTGTCTGGTATCACAGGGACTATTTTTACTAGTTACCTATTTTTGTACAAGTATTGTTTGGAGTATTATTGTTATAATTGAACCCAAACCATATTTTATTAATAAATATATAATAAAGTTATATTTCTTATATCTCGACCTCTTAAATAACAATACAGTAACATGTAGTCTATGTTTAAACAATGAAATCATTGTTTGTATATAGAGATGAAATTAAATGTCGACTACTAAATTTTCAATTATAAGTATTGTGTAGTATTAGACTACACATAACTTTACTAAACACAGTCTTGTATACTTATAATAAAGTTATTGCTACACTTATAGTAGCGAAATTTCTTTCATAACTAAAGTTTATTTAAAGTACTCCTTGTGACTTAAGATGAGGTGGAATAAATATGAAGTTTTTAAGCCGTTTACAGAACAACCTAGTTTTAAAGAATAAAAGCTAGAGAAGCCTGGCGTTATATTAGAGCACTCTCGTGAATAGTTACCACATAGTGTCTGAGATTCTTTGAAAACTATTATACACATCCTCAATGAAAAATCAAAAAACTAAAAAAAGTTAAAAATAAAAGCTACAAAATAAAAATGTTACGTAATATATTTAGAATTGTTGATATTTTTAACATTTCTTAATGTTAATTATAGTATACCCATAATGTCATACAAATATTCAGTCTTGATGTAAATATTTTTATAATTAAGTTAAGTATTTTTTTGATTGAGTCATCATATGATATTTATGGTTCAATTTATTACGACGTTTTAGTTATTTGCTAGTAACTTTGCAGAATCTATCTATTTCGAATATGTATTTTCAATAAATAGATTCTGCAAAGTTCATAAAACTAACTTAGGTTACTTGCACACACCTTGCTCTAAACTATGATGAAGGTAGCTTCATCACGGCAATTGCAACAGAATAATTTAGAAACACACGCAAAATATTGAAGGTTATAAGTTTATATTTTAAAGATAAAACTGTTATATCTTCTAATCGAAAACAAAACAATTTTAAATTAATAAATATTAAAGTAGTGAGTGTTTGCCTGAAACTCATGTTAAAAGTTATATACAAAGATTAACGAACTCCATTAAATAAACTTGAAAGGTCCTTATTTATGAGATCCGTTAAATTTCGAGTAGATTAAGTTAGCACATGGTTAAACAATAATCATTTGTAATTAATTGAAGTAAAACTTATTTCTTGCCTTTTTCTTTTTTCAACATACCTGAAATTATAAGTCTAAGAACACAGTCAGTTTATGTAAATGTCTTTACGTAACTAAAACAAAATGTGTTAAATATCTAGGAGTTGAAATAGATTATGGGGTCAGTTGGCTTTCATACAAAAAGTCAATTTGCTCACGGGTTAGAAAATTAGATTGGACTTTCAATAAGTTAAGACGAGCAGCAAGTATCAAAATTTTGCGCGAAACCTATTTAGCATTAGCTCAACCTATATTCTCTTATAGCATTTCTGTCTGAGGTGGTGCATGTAAATTGCTTATAAATCTTAAAAGAGTACAGAAATCTCCAACAACAGTATCCAACAAAGTTTTTATATAAGAAATGTGATGTCCCAACCCATATGTGGGCAACAACAGGCCTGCGGGCCGGATCCGGCCCGCTGTATGATTTGATCCGGCCCGCAAGACATTTTGTAAAACCTAATTAAAAAACAAAAATATTACACTACTTACTCATACTCACGGAATCTAGTGAGCGAGCAAACCGAGTGGCGGCGATCATCAAAGAGTGAGGCGGCAAACATAAAAGCCTTTGATGTTTGCCGCCTCACTGGCGGGGCAACAAAAGATTATTTCTTCTCAACTGTTCTACACTAGACGAGTCTAGATCATTCCTTCATTTTGCCTATATAAGCGGGTGGATGGCCCGAACTTAAGTTCAGTTCTATTTGAGCTACCGAGGTGATAACTTCGACAAGCGATATCCTAGCGAACTGCTAGTGCCGTCAATTTGCTTTGTGACTTTGTGCATCTTGAGTGCCTACTAATTATATTTTGTATACGAAAATAATGTGGAAAGAAACGAAAAGTAGATGCAGAGGGTCGCCAATTTCAAGAAAAATAGACTGAAGAATTCTTTTTTATCTTGCACAATGGTAAGCCTATTTGTTTGCTGTGTAATGAATCCATTTTAGTGATGAAAGAATTCTTTATAAAGAGGCATTACTCAACTAAGCATCCTACGCTGCACTCACTGACAGGATAAATAAGAAAAGACAAAATACAGAAGCTTACTGCAAATTTAGGAAAGCAGCAGCAAATGTTTGATAAAGAAAGAACATAACTTGATAATGTTGTGAAAGCTAGTTTTATAGTTAGTTCAAAATTGGCAAAGTTATTAAAACCATTTGCCGAAGGAGAATTTATCAAGGAGTGTATGTTAGAAGTTTGCAGTGTTTTGTGTCCTGAAAAGAAAAATGAATTGGAAAAAAATAGTTTGTCAAGACGAACTGTTGTCCGACGTAGAAATGATGGCTAATGATATCAAAACAACATTGACTGATCGTATGGCTGGTTTTGTATCATTTTCCATAGCATTAGACGAGAGCACCGATTTGTCGGACACAGCTCAACTCGCTATATTTATTCTAGGTGTTGATAAAGAGTTCACTGTTACTGAGGAATTTCTTGCTTTACAGCCGCTAAAAAGTACCACTACAGGAGAGAACATTTTTAATGAAGTTCAAAAGGTATTCACAAGTTTTGGCTTGCCATGGTCAAAATTAGTTGGAGTATGCACTGATGGTGCACCTTCTATGGTCGGCTTACGTAAATGTTTCATCGGAATTTTGAATGAAAAAGCAACTGAACTAAATGTGCAAAAAGATGATTTGATAGTCCTTCATTGCATTATCCACCAACAGAACTTGTATTCTAAGTCCATTCGACTCCAGAATGTTATGAATGTGGTAGTAAAAACCATCCAATTTTATTCGATCCCGAGGGCTTAATCATCGTCACTTCAAGGCGTTTTTGGATGAAATATCAGCCGAATATGACGACGTACCATATTATTGTGAAGTCAGATGGCTAAGCAAAGGGAAAACGCTGAAACGGTTTTACGAGCTTATAAATGAGATAAAAGACTTTATGCAAATAAAAGATAAACCACTATCTGAATTGAGTGACCCAAAATGGATATGTGACTTAGCATTTCTGGTCGACCTTACTGGCTATTTGAATGATTTAAATTTGAAACTTCAAAAACAAGGACAGTTAGTTAATGATTTGTACAGCCATTTGAAAGCGTTTCAAAATAAAATCCGCTTGTGGGAGGCACAGATGCTGTCTGGTAACAGTTAAAATTTCCCCACGCTATCTGCGTATGAGAATATTGCTCATGCTCAATATGCTGAAGAACTCAAGGTACTGTCGGAGCAATTTTCGAACAGATTTAGCGATTTCAAAAACATGGATGACTGTTTCAATTTATTTGCTACTCTAACAAAAATTAATTTACAAAATGCTCCAATACACTTGCAAATGGAGTTGATCTAGATTCAAGAAAACTCACTCCTAAAATCAAAATTTGAAGACGTGGAGTTGTGCGATTTCTATAAAAAATAACTCGAAGAATGTTCCGCAACTTAGAAAATTCGCAAGAAGATTGATTTGTGCGTTTGGCAGTACTTATAAATGCGAACAGTTATTTTCAATGATGAAAGTTAATAAATCAAAACATCGTACAAGGCTGACTGACGATAACTTGGAAAATTCTTTACGTTTTTGTATCAGTGGAATTAATACAAACATTGATGGATTAGTTTCCCAAATTCAAGCTCAAGTGTTTCATTGATTTCGGTGCTGCTATTTAACTTTCGTAGTTTGTAACAATTCCAAATTTAACGATTTAATTATAATGTTGTAGCAATTTTTTTCATTTCATTTTGTTATTTTAATAAATTGATATTATAATAATATTGTCGTATTATTTCATGTCTGATATATAGATATTTGCAATAGTGCAAAAAATTATGAACACTACTTGACAAAACTACTTTAAAATGAACTACTTTTAAACGCGGCCCACGAATGTATTTGCACACTAAAGTTTGGCCCACAACTTGTCAAAGGTTGCCCATACATGTCCTAACTGTTCGATAATTATACATATACAGCGTTATATGTAAGCAACACACAACTATTCCATATGGTAGCAGTAGTTAGAACACAAGAAAGGCAAATCACAGGATTAATGATCAAATAAATGTCGCACTACATCTGCAAAGCGTCAAGCTTTTTTTCTATCAGCCTTTTTATATAAAAAAATACAAACATAAAACCATACACAGACTTGACCACCACGATTGTCGTTTAGCAATGATGGCCTGGCTACAAGAGTTGGACTATCAAGAAATTGAAAATCTCCTTATAATAGCAAAGTAAACTTATTAGTAATAATAGTAAACTTATTAATAATAATTACTAGATTTACACAAATATCACAAAAACTACAAAAATCTCTTTCCAACAATATAAGCAGAATTATAAAACAACGGATTTCCATAAAAAACTAACACGCCTTCTTTTTCCAACAACAATTTAAATACATATTATTCTTAGTTAGTAATCAGTACACAGAAGGCTATAAATTGTTTATAAGCTTTTAATAAATGTAAGCGCACTTTATAAGATCACTCCTATTATTCCAAGGGAAAGCATCAATATTTGTTTTTCCCTCAATGAATGTGACATCTTAAGTTCGTCTACCATTATCGTATTTGTGTAATAAAAATGTTTGGTCATCAGATAATCATTTCGATGTTTTTATTCACATAAAGAAATAATTGGGAATATTTAGTAACACAGTTTTTCTTTTAAGAATTCCCAATAACATATTCGAGGTAAAATACTTTATTACGTTTCACGGTTAATATAGAAATTACAGATGAATATTTTCTGTTCTTTTTGTATGTTTTAAAATTTAAAAAAATAATTAAGTTTTATTATAAATTTATATGACATGCTTTGATTACCTCTGTGAAAAATTACAGTTTTAATTTTTAATCTTTAAATAAATTACTTTATTTAAAGTTACCAGTAACTTCTAATTTACATCATTTATTAGTAGTGAGTATTACCATTTATTTATGATTAAAATATTTAAATTAAACATAAAATATTTTTTTCTAATATGTTACTCGTTCAGACTCCTTTAGCCTATTTTATGGACCGGCAATAACGATCGGAATTTAATTAAAAAAGTGTATATTTTTATTGCACGTACAAGTAAATAAAATTGTATTAAAACTTTAGTTAACTACATACTTTTTAAACGCAGGATTTAAAAACGATTTGTTTTTATTTAATTAGGATTATATATTTTTTACCTATTTAAACTGAAAAAATAAAAATTATAATTATCTAAGTTTTTGAAGTCGTAGTTCCCAAATATGATTAACAGTTCCAGAAATAAGTGCATTTAGACCAAAACCAGTAGATAACATGTTTTTAAATTAGAATAAAAATGTATTTCATCAAAATATCAATTGAAAATATATAATTATAGAAATAACATACGTAACTCTCTAATAAAATCTATCCTATGATAACATGTAGATTTTTACCAAGCTCATATTAAACGTTGAGTTTTACATTTTAAGCCAACTTTGCGCTCCATTAGCAACGTTTAGCGCTGGATGGTAGAAAATTACTCTGAGTGTTACGTTGATACATAAAAAATTGCAACGTTTTATACTTTTTCTAAATATTTTTCCTTGTTTTTCTTCACGAAATATACACTTTTAAATAATGAATAGAAATTTATGTTTAAGCGTTATATAATATTTATAAAAAACAAATATTAAAAGAAATATATACTCGATGAGGAGTTTCACAATAAAGTTACATGTTAGGTGGAATTTCAGTCTTTAATTCTGCATGCAAAGAATATGTTAAAAATCTATCATAACATTAATCATGAGGTAATTTTTCAAATTGTGCAATTTTCTCTGTAAACAAAAGCTACTAGATTTTTGAAAGAATACTAGTAGATATCCCCTGTCTTAATAAGAGGATTATATATAGAATGCCAAATGCATTGAAGCGGGTAGCGATACGGTAGCTCGACAGGTAGAGCGATGGAATGATTACCCAGAGGTCAGAAACTTTTTTCACAAACTACCAAAGTATGGAATCAACTTTTATCGGTGATGTTTCCAGGTTGATACTGCTGTACCTTAAAGAGCATCTATTTCTACTTCAACGGCTGGCAGCCGTTTTTATTATTTCCCTAGTGTTGCAAAAGATCGGCGGTAATCAGTCGTGACTACACAGTCATATACCTGTCATTCGTATACCTGTTGCCTTATATAGGATAAAATATACATATTTTTAATGTTTTATTTTTATTATGATTTAAATAGATATTGTAATACAAGCTTACCTCGCAAAATCTTCTAAATACTTTTATACAATAGTATTTCTTCAGTGATAAATTTAACGTCAAATAAAACGTAATTAATGTAAAAAATAGGTTATAAGCTATTTTTATAGCAGATAAAAGAAGTGGCAATATCATTAAAATAGATTATTTTAAAATAAAGCTTTGTTCCATAAAGACTAGTTGATTTACATTTAGAAATCTAGACAAGGTAATTCAAGGTAATTACCGACTTCAACACAAACATCCCTTATGCTTATACTAGCATAAGTATTGTTTAGTTAATGAGACTCATCTACAGACGTATATGAGAAGAAACCTCGACACTGTTTCAAATGAGAACTACGTTATATTTATCCTAGCGTATATTTTTGGGTAAGCAATTTAAAACTTTGACAATTAAAATATCCAAAAATATAAGGACATATATTATAATATAATAATGGAGTATTCATTCGAAATAAACATATTGTTATACACCTATATTATTGTACGTGTTATGTGTTATTCTATTTCTATTATAAAGGCCGATTCTCTTTTATATTTGTTTTGAAATGTAAAAGCGTGTCGGTAAGGGGTATTCAATTCATTGTATTAAAAGATATGTATATTATTTGGCTAAAATATAAAAATTACAAATAAACCTTTATTCGCTACTTATCATAATTAATTTAAGTGGGACATAGAAAACTTTTTTTTAAAACAATGGCACACAACAACCAAACAAACATAACTGCTTTATACTTTCATTTGTATTTCGACTTTTCATACCGTATACAGACATTCTCGGCATGAAAAATGATTTGTTCGACGTTCGCGGTATTTGTTTTCCACAACAAATACGATGTTACACTGACCTCGATTTCTCATCACTCTTTTCATTTATTTAAACGTAAAAAATATATGTATTCAAAAACATATATATTATATAATCATACTTATCACTGAAATCTACTTACTTGAAGTAAATATTATATGAAAAAAATAGGGCCTTTGGACCTAATACTACTCAAGATGATATTATCTACTTAAAAGATAAGAATATAAATTTACTTTTAGAAATAGATGCATTTTGGAGATATTTTCGAAACAGTTTAAATGTTTTATATATTTTCTCGCTTTTGCCATTGTTTTCACGGTATGCAAATTAATACTTTTTATTTATAAAATAATATCTATTAATAACTTTTTAAGATTTAGGAAGTGTTCTTAAATTACATAATTTATTATAAAATCTTGTTTAAAAATATTCATCGCTAAAAAGATGCAAATTAATCTCTGAGTCGTAAATTTAATGGGATTATTTGTTAAGGTTGGTTCTTGCTACAATAAGTTAAAATTTGAACCTCCGCAAAGCTCTTAAATATATTATAATTACAATGCTCTGTGGCAAAAAGTTAAATAAGTGTAATTTTTTTATAACATTCTACTTTGTTTATATATAAAGCTGGAATGATTGGCAGTGATATTTTGAAAATAATATTCTTGTTAATATTCAATCTAGAGCTAATTTAACTAGTCTAAGGTCATTGCATAATTTAAAAAATATTATGAGAACCAAATATTTTTTGAATATTTATTGTGAGAATTATCAATTTATCTATATTCAATTTATCGACTTAAACATACAAAAACCAATAACTGTCATAATATCGGTTACAAACATTATTAAGAAATAAATTTTAGTACACTACAGTATTATAGACAATATTGTAGTGTAAAGAGCAATATAATGCAAAAAATATATAATATATTCGTTTCTAGTTTCATTGAATGAATAAATCAATACGTCTAATAACGGTAAGAATATTATTATTATTATGTACTCATTGAAGACGTTGCGTCGGGGGACCGTTTTGAGTACGTTGATGATGGTGTCTATTTTACAACATTTTCGAAGCTAATGCGTGAGGACTTAAGACTATACGATTTGATATTGTTATTACGTTGTTTGCCTTGGTGACTTACTTGCATCTTGAATTATTCCTTTATTTAGCGATTCCCCGACGCATCAGTAGTTTCGCGGAGTTTTTTATATTGTAACATGTTTGTATTATTTTAGTAAAGTAAATAAAAAAAAAATTAGGAAAGCGAAGCGATAACTTTAATTCTCATTATATAATTTATAGACTAAAGAAAAACTAAAAAGCAATCTATTTAATTTGTAAATCTTTTTATATTAATGCGTAAACTTCTTAGTCTTCTAAAAGTCTTAATCACAACCAAAAAATTTTTTTTTTGGTTTTGGTGCGCTCACATCTCATAGCACCTATATATTACCATTACTGAGCACAACTGAGCACCTTCAAAACAAAACAGAGCTTACGCATACCAATGACGCCATGGATCGCCTTATGACTGGATAACTGTATTCAATCCTATAGCTAAAATACTACTCAGATAGGGATATTAAAATAATATAACAAAAATTTGCGATAAAAATATAATTTTATTAAATTTAATACAGTTAATGAACATTTTGTAAAACATTGGTATAATTTTATTGTGTTTGATTTACTTAAAAATACATTTGTATGCTGAAATATATTTCTGGCGCAAAACAGGCATCGCACCCAAAGAGCCTTAATTAAAAACGTGCGGGTTAAATAAATATCACCAACTTCAGTAATTATCATCTCATTTATTTTTGAGTTTAGAACAAGACATACAGAACAAGACATATTTGAACATTCCAATAATTTTGAATTGCCCTATATAATTCTCTGTACTATTAGACTGAGAGGTGCAAAATAAATAGACGCTGTACTATTGGTTTTTGGGTTTGTAAATATCTCAACGACAAGGTTAATATATTACGCCTAAATCTGGATATACTGATGATTATACACAGTATGCTAAGATCATCGATAGCAATAGTGACGGAAAAGTTTCCTAGAGGTCGCCGGTTCGAATTCTCAACGTTGATTACTGAGTGTTCATTTTATATTTATATAAAAATTAAAAAGCCTAACACAGTTAAATATGCTTATAAATGTATAAAAGATAATTCTCTTATATAATCTCAGACAAAATCTCACCTTTTGTCACCAGTTATGATATAATGATTGACTGTGTTTCTTTTGTGTTTTTTATATCTTGATGTATATTTAATTATTATTAAAATTTTCCGGGCTGATATGCCGTGGTCTAATGGATCTTGTAGGTCCTAACGTTTCGACGGACACTGTGGTCGTCATCTTCAGAGGTTTGTAGTAGTGTCTTGGCTGGTGGCGTGTTGCTGACTGTTTTTGTAGGGCTTCTGTCGCTGTATTTATACTAATGGCTTAGCTGTACGGTGGTGGGGGTAGTGGGGTTAGTAGTAGAAGGCGTGACCAGCACCGTCGTCCATACCCTGTTAATCACTAAAATTAACAGGGTATGGACGACGGTGCTGGTCACGCCTTCTACTACTAACCCCACTACCCCCACCACCGTACAGCTAAGCCATTAGTATAAATACAGCGACAGAAGCCCTACAAAAACAGTCAGCAACACGCCACCAGCCAAGACACTACTACAAACCTCTGAAGATGACGACCACAGTGTCCGTCGAAACGTTAGGACCTACAAGATCCATTAGACCACGGCATATCAGCCCGGAAAATTTTAATAATAATTATAACTCCGGCCGTGAAAGCCTCAGCATTTATTTATGATGTATATTTATTTCTTCATATTTCGATAGATGTATTGATACACACCAAAAATAATTCTTGAAAATTCGAGAACATTTATAACAGATGCAATAAATGTTAAATCTTCAGAACCTCACTGGTGCGGTAGATTGCTTCAGTGCCATCCTATTCGAGAAAGTGAAAATGTCTTGCCGACGTTCCCATTCTGAATTGCTCGTAAAGGAACTTGTAGTAGGGCTGTTAAAAATAGGTAAAAAACATTTGTTATTTTGTTAATATTGAATAGGCTAATGCAACGAAGATTATTACTTTAACATCACTAAACAGTCGTTTGAACTTCGTTGAAAGGCTTTTTTAATGAAGTTTTGATTTATACAAAGTATAGTAGACAGGTCGGTTACGATTTTTTGTATAATTATAAACTGGAATAAAACTGCTTTTTATGCCTAATACAAATTAAGCAGATAACACTTTAGTAATGTTTTTATTATAGTAGCACAAAATAAGTTTGAAAAGTTTTCAGCCCTGGGAGTAGTTACACAAAGGATTTGACACCATTCCCGGTAGACGATGCAAGCAAGCAATATCTTTGTTATCCAGAACTACCTGAGGGTTATAAAGATAATATACTCTGTAGAGCAAATAATCCATACATATCATTACAGCCTAAAAATAAAAAATCATTAAAACGATTTTGCAGTCGGTGTTAAGTTAAGGCTAAGTTCCTTACGTTTCCTCTTCAATTTCGAATGTAAAGAAAAGGAAATGAAATTTGTATATTTAATACGTTTTTGTATAACACTTATAAATCTATGTAATAATTGCGCGTCTGTGAAATAAGTTTTACAATATTTGCAAAAAAAGTACCTATTCTGTTTGAAAATATCTATAAACATGTATAGCCATGTTAAGCTTATTTTAAATTTATATAAATATAGAATGAAAAATAAACCGATACGGGCAGGGATTCGAACCCGCAACTACTGGGAAACCGTTCCGTCGCTCTACTAACTGAGCTACCGTATCGCTGTCCGTCTGTCTGTCCGCTGTTATGTGCCTGGGGGGCAGACGAAAAGATGATTAGCTCGGACCACTATGCCATCACCTTTTCGGTCCACAGTACAATAAAGCAGGAGGTCAGGAAGAGAACAACCAGGGTCTACAACTGCAGGAAGGCAAACTGGGCACAGTTTGGACGCCAACTCGACATAAATATGGGTCTGGCAAAGCTCACCGAGGAGGAAGCCATGCGCATTACAAGCCGTGAGAGTCTGGAGGATGTAGTAGCCAGATATGTGGATGTGATAACCAAAACGAGCAATGAGACAATTCCTAAGGCCAGGTCATTTGAAAAACCACCGATACCTTGGTGGACTGAGGAACTCACTAGGCTCAGGAAAGACGTGATGACCAAGAAAGGAAGGATTCGGAAGGCAGCGGCAAGAAGGCGGCAATACGTGGTCGAAGAATACCTGGCTAGTAAGAACAATTACGAGAAGGCTGCTAAAGCGGCCCAAACTAACAGCTGGACGGAATTCTGCTCCCGCCAAAGCCATGAGACGATGTGGGACTCCAATCCTGAAGAAGCCCGGGAAGGCAAATTATAACGAGGCAAAGTCATTCAGGCCAATAGGACTGCTGTCGATTCTCGGGAAGACCTTGGAGAAGATGACGATCAGGCGACTCCGATGGCACCTCCTCCACAGGTTCAACCCACGCCAATACGGCTTTACACCACAGCGCAGCACGGAGGACGCCCTCTACGACCTTGTCAACTACGTACGAGATAAGTGAAAAAAGAAAGAGATCGAAGTACTGATATCTCTGGACATAGAGGGCGCCTTCGACGGCGCGTGGTGGCCTGCCGTGAAGATTCAGCTGGCAAACCTTGGCTGCCCGGCGAACCTGTGGAGGCTGGTCGACAACTACCTGAGCGACAGGGTGGTTCGGGTGAATTACATGGGGGGGATGGCCGAGAGACAGACAACTAAGGGATGTGTCCAGAGGTCGGTGAGCGGACCCTTTCTATGGAATACCCTGCTGAACTCGCTCCTGAACGAACTAGACAACATCGGGACATACAGTCAGGCGTTCGCCGATGAAGTCGTGCTGGTGATCTCGGGGCAGGAAACGGAGAAAATACAGTAAGTGGTCAACAGGGCACTGGAGGTAGTACGAAGATGGGGACGTACCAATAAACTACGCTTCGCGCCGCACAAAACTAAATCGATGGTGATCACCAGAAAACTAAAGTTTGACAATCCAAGATTAAAAATGGGAAGAGAATACCTGGAACTAACTAAGGAGATCAAAATTCTGGGGGTCATCATCGATTGCAAACTCACCTTCGCACAACATTTATCGTACGTCACCCGAAAGGCCCTAAATATATACGGCCAGCTTTCGCGAGCGGCAAAAGCGACGTGGGGCCTCAACCCAACAATCACAAGACAGATTTACACGGCGGTGATTGTGCCCATTGTGTCGTACGGGGCGGGGGTCTGGGCGTCAGAGGTGGGCAAGATTTATGTACAGAAGCAGCTCTCAGCGGTGCAGAGAGGCTTCGCCCAGAAGATTGGCCGGATGCACCGAACAGTGTCCAAGCATGCGGCCATGATCCTGGCGAGGCTCCTTCCGCTGGACCTGCAGATCGCCGAGTACTCTGCCACGTATGAAATCAGACGTGGGCGCCCATTCAAATATACTACCGAAGAGTATCGCCTGGAGCACCGGGTGGAACACGCTGAGCTGGATCACCCTGCAGAAACCACAAAACTAGAATACACGTGCCAGGACGCGCTCACCCCTGAAACGATAAGAGACCATGACATCATAGGGAAATATATCTATACTGATGGGAGTAAAATTCAGGGTAGAGTTGGCGCCTCACTATCAGTGTGGGATAGCGCGAGGGAAATGTACTTTAGAAAACTCAGTTTAGCTGGACACTGTACGGTGTTCCAGGCCGAACTGTTGGCGATCTCAACGGCAGCGGAACTTATAGACCGAAGAAATTGGAGCAACGCAAATATCTTCACCGACTCTCGGTCATCGCTCGAGGCACTGAACACCACACCGGCGGTACACCCACTTGCGCTTAAAACAACACAAACTCTCCGGAAAATTACGGCTAAAGGGCATTCTGTAAGGCTCTTCTGGATTAGGGCGCATGTGGGGGTACCAGGCAACGAGAGGGCGGACGAACTGGCCAAAGAGGCGGCCCTTAATACAAAAAGGAAGACTACTTACGACCAGCTCCCAATATCCTTCGTGAGACGCAGGCTGCGAGAGGATACAATAGTCACCTGGCAGAATAGGTACACAAATGGCGAAACTGCGGCTACCACGAAGGTCTTCCTGCCCGACGTCAGACGCGCTGCAAAGATAATGACTAGACTCGACATGGACTCCCTGACTGCGCAAATCCTTACCGGACACGGGGGATTTTCTCCTTACTTACACAGATTTAAACTGAAAGAAAGCCCGACTTGCAGCTGCGATGAAGAGACAAACGAAGAAATTGTACACCTGATTACTGAATGCCCTAAGTGCCTAGGGAGGAGACTTGCAACTGAAACTGAAATAGACATGACGATTGACATAGCAAATATACCGGCTATAATGGAAGATCCTGAAAAAATTCACAAATTTATGGATTACTGTAGATATGTGGGGGAGATAGTTATAGGGGCAAATAAGACCTAGGAGTAAACTGACTAGGACGCGACGTGACTGAAACTAAAATTGTAACTGCCGGACCTGGGAAGAAAAAAAAAATAAAAAAAAAATAACACGATTTTCAATGAAACGACTGCTACTAGAAGAACAACCCAGCCATGCTGGACAACCAGAAGGAAACCGGCGACTGGAAATCTAAAGTAAATAAAACCCACACATGAAACGAAAAGCAATCGCTTCTAACCCCATGTGGAACACATGGCTCATTAGGGCAAACCAGACGCAATATCTGATTTGGGGAGGCATGTTGTCCATGCCATGACCCATAATCACGGTACTACCACCGAGAGGGACTATCGAAGCGAAGACGAAGACTATCTGGAAGTAGGCCGCATTGTGCCAATGCCGCCCCATCATGGCGGAGGATGTAAACCTAATAAAAAAAAAAAAAAAAAAAAATCTATATATATATATATATATGTGTATGTGTGTGTGTGTGTATATATATGTCGGAGATATCGAGGTATATTAGATGGCTTGTTCGTTATTGATGGAGTCTTCTGGTACAGGATGCAAGGCGTAGGTCTCAGGCAATTAAACCACACAGTCACAATATGACAATTACTTGTATTAAATGTAGGTAATCACAAATTACATAGTAGGTATACAATTATCAGAGTTTCGTGAACCACCGGTCCCGTTTGGGGGGTCCGGACTATAAGGCTCACACTAATCAATAATCCCCTCGTCTCGATGCTCTCGGATATTTAAAATGTCTCAGATGCCCCTCCAAACGATTCCGATCACGTGACTCGTTACGTCACGGCGTTCACACCCCACTGTTACTATGATATCAATTGAGTTACTAATTATCGTTAAATTATCGTGATCTGCGACACGGCCATACTGAAAAGTCACACGCCCTCGTGTGCATATGTATCTGAAATCAGAACAATAGTCAACTGTAGATGATGCTTCGCTCGGCCTTTCTGACCACATAAAAAATATCATTAATCTTTCTAAAATCGATAGTTATAATAACTGAAGCTGTTACAGGCATAGAACAAAACTTAATCAAAGTACACTGGGATTCGACAAATTGGAGTCAAGATAGACATCCCGCATTGGAGTCAAGATAGACAACCATCATAGGCGTCAAGTCAAGATAGACAACCCGCATTGGCGTCAAGTCAAGATAGACAACCATCATTGGCGTCAAGTCAAGATAGACAACCCGCATTGGCGTCAAGTCAAGATAGACAACCTGCATTGGCGTCAAGTCAAGATAGACAACCATCATTGGCGTCAAGTAAAATAGACATCGTATTAATTATCATTATCATCAGAACAGCCAGCAACAGAACAATTATCATTATCATCATCGTCAACATTGACGTCCAAAATTCTCAAATTATAAAAGACTTTTTTTTTTATTACCATATCTCACAAAAGATATCAATAAGATCGGATATACAGAAACACTTAAACTTTACATATGATTTCTGTCTAAATGAATTGATTTTCTTTGACTAGCGAGCATTTAGCACTTGAAACGTAAGTAAATTGAAACGAATCACCTTTATGCTGTGACGTGATCGATGGTGGATAAATTGCGCAGACATCAACGCGTTGCTCGCCACGTGCCATGCCAGCACCGCTGCCATAGCTGCCATCGTCACGAACACCGTCACCATCATCAGCACCATCAGCGCATTCAGCGCCATCCGCGCCGCGCCATTACCGCCATTTGCGCCGCGCCATCACCGCCATACGCGCCGCGACATCACCGCCATACGCGCCGCGCCATTACCGCCATTCGCGCCGCGTTGTCACCGCCATAATTTCTCATTTCCTTCTTTCTTCATTAGCAACGATTCCTTCTTTCGTAGAATTCTTCCAATGCTTTGTCATATAATCTAATAAACGACTTGCATAAGCGATTAAATAGGTATTTTCACTTGATTTTCTTGATATGTGGGTAGATCTCAATTATAACGTTATAAGGTAACATAAACGTTTCTCTTCATAATTGATTGATTGATTTACAACCATTGATTATCAACTATTGATTGATTGTATTGATTCTGGAACTTCTTTGTTATTATCTTGTAGTGTGCTTTTCAAATAATAAAATCACTTCATTTCTTGCTTGACGTGATTTGTAGCTTCAATAAATTTATCTCGCGGGTAGTTGGTGGTTTTGATGCCCGAGTGAATCCCACTTCTGATGTCGGAGATATCGAGGTATATTAGATGGCTTGTTCGTTATTGATGGAGTCTTCTGGTACAGGATGCAAGGCGTAGGTCTCAGGCAATTAAACCACACAGTCACAATATGACAATTACTTGTATTAAATGTAGGTAATCACAAATTACATAGTAGGTATACAATTATCAGAGTTTCGTGAACCACCGGTCCCGTTTGGGGGGTCCGGACTATAAGGCTCACACTAATCAATAATCCCCTCGTCTCGATGCTCTCGGATATTTAAAATGTCTCAGATGCCCCTCCAAACGATTCCGATCACGTGACTCGTTACGTCACGGCGTTCACACCCCACTGTTACTATGATATCAATTGAGTTACTAATTATCGTTAAATTATCGTGATCTGCGACATATATATGTGTATGTATGTATACATATATATGTATATATGTGTGTGTATGTGTATATGTATACATATACTCCATACTTACCTGTTCCATGGTCCGGGACAACTGCAGATAATTCTGAAAAAGAAATTAATAGTTAATGTTCATATTATTAGGAAATATTCCAACTGTACATATCTTACCTAAATATAAGTTTTGAGGATCACCCAACATATAACTCTGAAAAAGAAATAAATAGTAAATGTTTATATTATCAAGTAAAATAGGGTGTTAATGCTAATGTATTACGACGAGACCATAAGTCTCAAAGTCCAAAAGCCACAGCCCACTGGGGCTCCTGGGAGCTGTAAAATGAACTTGTATAAATTAATGTAAAGCACTCACCAATAAATGTATTAAATATAAGCTGTATACAATGTAAATAAAGATGTAATGTTATGTAACGTAGTAGCTAAGCACACACATTAGGAATCAACATAAAATACTCACCACGAAAGTAAAATAATAACCACAAACTGAATAACTTAAATCACCCCGAAAACTGACTCCGCCCACCCATGCGGAGGTACACACGGCGAACTATAAAAAAAAAAAAACGTATTACATACCTTTAGCGTAAAGAATTCGACACTAAAAATACATGTACTAAAAATATTATTAGTACCAACATAATTTATTTACATTATGAATACTAAGTAAATCTAATAACAGAGTGAACTCGTATGATTACAGTCAAGTTAAACGTTTCGTATACTTTATCTCAAACTTATAATGTAATTTTAGATAATATATATTTTATTCTAAAATAAATATTAATGTAAATCATTTCACTAATACGAATCTCATTGTTCTTATGAGCTGATTATTTCTATAATCAGTATAACTCTTTTTGTAAATGTGTATATATGGCAATGGTTGTAAGTCTTATTTTTATAAGGTTTTGTAAAATAAAAAGTTTTAGCTTTTCATTAAAGAAATGCTATCTTGTAGTAAGTATAATTCAAAACAAATACATTTTAAATGACTGAACGTGACCATTGATAAGATAAAAACTTGTAAATGATATCAGGTTCATATATAATTTAGTGAAAATACTACCTATACCCTTAAAAGAAAGTTTATCCGCTTCAATGGTATGTATATAAATAACATTACAATCATGTAATGGCACTCCCGAAATTAAAACGCTTCGTGAAACAGCTGCGTTAATTAAAGTTTTATTTAAAATTAAACCTGTTCTTACAATTAACATATAAACTTTCCACGTATTTACTTTAAAGCGAAAGTTTTATAATAATTTGAAAAACATTTAAGTTTTTACTAACCCTAACGTTTTTTTTTGCATATGTTACATCACATACGATTTGCTCTAAAGCCAGTGATCACAAGGAATAATTGAATATTTACAAAGTGGCTAGCATACCAATAGCTACTAAATATTAACGACGCGTTTGTAATATTCCTTATCTATGTAGGTCTAAGATTCCGTATTTTCAATGTCTAAATAAAAGTTGTTCTGTTCAAATAAAAGTTTAGTAACTAAGCACATATATTTTAATAAAAAGTTGCTTATTGTATTCATGTCCTATAAAAATATCTTGAAAAAATATTTCGATTGGTTTGGATTTGTGTTTTATCTCTTTATTATAAATATTACTTCTCTTCTCATGGTCAATATTCAATTAATTTATGAATTATATTTCATTTGAGTAACTATCACGTTTTAGTTATGTTTTTAACCCCCGACTAAAAAGAGGGGTGTTATAAGTTTGACCTGTCGATCTGTGTATCTGTGTATCTGTGTGTCTGTGTATCTGTCTGTGGAAAATTTCCGGCCAAATGCGTGGACGGATTTGAATGCGGTTTTTTTTAATCAAAAGCTATGTTCGTCGAGATGGTTCTTATTTATGTTTGTTTGAAATAAAAATAGCCGTCTCCAAGATATTGACGTTTTATTCGTGCGGGGGAGAGGTTCTTATGCAATAATTAGCTGTTTGCGGCCAAACGCGTAGACGGATTTGAATGCGGTTTTGTTTAATCGAAAGCTATGCAAGTCGAACTGTTTCTTATTTATGTTTAAATGAAATAAATATAGCCGTCTTCAAGATATTGACGTTTTATTCGTGCGGGGGAGAGGTTCTTATGCAATAAATAGCTGTTTGTGGCCAAACGCGTGGACGGATTTGAATGCGGTTTTGTTTAATCGAAATCTATGCACGTCAGGATGTTTCTTATCCATGTTTGATTGAAATATAAATAGTCATCTCTAAGCAATTGACGTTTTATTCGTGCGGGGGAGAGGTTCTTATGCAATAATTAGCTGTTCCCAGCGGCGCGGCGTCGCCCGCGCTATATAGGAAAAAAGCCTAGTTATGAAGGCCAAAAGGTTTTTACACTTACGTACTGAGATAAAGTACTTTATTAGGGATAGCTGTTGCCCGTGACTGCGTCCACGGAGACTGTAAAAATATATTTATATGGCTTATGGTCGTAGTCATAAAGAATCACGGGCAACAGCTCGTGATAATATAAATCCCTTCATCATAGTGTTATCAGTGATTGTAAATCATTTTAACTCTAAATGTTTATATTTATTAATATTCGTATATATGAAACCTACCTACTTGCGACTTAATACAATTTATAATTTATTACATTTGAACTTTCACGTGGATCCTTATTTTATTAAATATAATATATATATTTCTCGTATTAAATATAACCTTTGTACATCATAATATAGGATTCTAATGCTAAAATATTTTTTCAAAATCGGTCCGGTATTTTCGGAGCCTATTCAATTCAAACAAACAAACAAATCTTGCCTTCTTGTAAATTTTGTGTGTCTGTAGATTCATTTAGTACTATTCAGAAACTAGTAACATAACTTTAAAAAGCAGAAAAAAAAATTAAATAAAAAATTCAAAAAACCCCCGGTACAAAAAGACCTCTAAAAAGAGTAAAAATAATATTATTATGTACTTATTGAATTCGTTGCGTCGGGGGACCGTTTAATAAAGGAAGAAATTAAAATGCAGTAATTTAACAAGGCAAATAAAGAAATTACGATATCGAATCGTATAGTCTAAGTCCTCAATGATTAACTTCGTAATATATATAATACACTATCAACATACGTACAACGGTCTCCCGAATTAAATTTTTAATTTAATTTTAATTTTAATTTCTAATTTTATCAGTAACCACAAAAATAAAGTAGATAAAATAAAAAAAAATCTATTGATCAAGTAAAAAGCACCTGAACTAAATAGTCATAATATAATTAGGTAATAATACTTGTAGTACTATAAAAGCTTTTTTAAGGCTCCAATATTGGTAGAGCAACGGGAAGATGTCTCTGAGGTTGAAGGTTCTACCTTTCCATGTTTCAGAATTTTGCATCATTATTTTATTAAAAAAAAACTTGCATAATTCAACCTGAAAACCAGAAAACGATGCTATAATAAAAGGTGTTTCATTTAACTTGACGTTTCATTTGAAATATTTATTAGCCAATTAATTTATTTCATTTTTGCCCTGAAGAAACAAAATTACCTCGACCAAAAATATTAATTTATTTTTTTTATAATATTCTAAAAACTTTATTACACATAAAATAACAATAGGAAATTACAATAGTATATGTTGTTACAGTAAGACATTTTGATGCAAAGGCGGCCTTATCACTTAAAAGCGAATTTTAATGACGAATAGAAACGCTATAATTTTTAAGGTTATCCATAATTAAAAGTAAATGGAACTATTTTTCATTCCTAAACCTTTAAGAATGAAAATATGTTAATAGTAATATAGTATAAACATAATAATAATAAGCTGAATTATTGAAATAAATTTATTAAGATATCCTTTGACTTAATATAACGTAACTTGCAATAGGCTTTCTGAGATGTATCGTATTATTACACAAACAAAGCGACCCTGTTTCTCTTTATCAAAGGTACGAGTTTCCAAAAATATTTTTTTTATAAACAAGTTTTCTGATTAATATATCGGTATTCTTCTAGTTATACATAGGAGTTAAGTGGACTATTTAAGTGTACCTTAAGGCTAATAACATTTGCTAAAAACATGTGATGTAGGAATAGTTTAGAAAATTAAAATTTATAGTGACAGTTGCGGGAGGTACTTTTATTTAGTTTTTAAACTCGCGTGATCTTAGTAGTACCATTTGCTAATGGTCTGTCTCTTTATCCATTTTTTGTATTGTTTACTAAGGTTTTATTTTTAGGTATAAATTGCAGCTCAAAATTATAGACTTTTTCTAGTACATATATTTGTAATCTTAGCAAGGGAGTAAATAATATTTTTCAAATCAATGTTCTTTTATTTGAAGTTTACAATTTCGTCATTTGCTTCATCTAATTACTGCTTAGAGTAATTATTTTGTTTGGAAAAAAACCACTTATTTTTTTATTTTTGAAAGCCACTTAGCCAGTTACGTATATTTCTCAGTTCATTGCTAATGACTTGGTAATACTATTTCTTACCTCCTTCCTAATGGCTGCTAAAAGTTCTTCGTTACACGTTGATGAGACTTTGCTTTCTGTATCTTCTAATAAACTATTGATATAAACTGGTAGTAAATTGTTTGTTTTACAGTTGAAATCTTACAATTTATTCTTTAATTTAAAAATTTTAATAAACTTAATATGACCTTACATGTTTATAAATATTTTCAAGCGATATGTTTATTGTCAATGCAATTAATAAAAAAAATCATTTTATGATTTTTATTAACTTTTCAATTATATTTAATGATGCAATTAGAAGAGTTGAAAATTATGTAACAGTTTTAAGTATGAATGTATATGGGTAAAAGAAAAAGTGAACATATTAGAAAAAAGGGAGTGAAAAAGTTGCCATATTAAGTCGACCCCAAATCATTGGAATAATCAAAGAATAATATTAATTTTTCTTTTAAATGGTGCCAAAAATCCATTTAAATATATGGCAGAACTTGTTATTTTTTTAACATTCACGTACGTAAGATGGAAGTAAATACTATATATATGATTACTTACTAATCACAAGAGAACTCCTGTGCAACTGTGTTTCTCAGATGCAATAATCTTATGTAATTATAGCTAGAAAAATTATCTAATTAGGGGCTACAGCATCACAAAGTAAAGAGATTCTGAGGATAAAAAAAATTGTGAGAATAGTTATCCTTCTCAAGTTGGCATTAAATCACCAAATGAGATTAGTTAATTATAAAGATCTGTAATATAAATAATAGTGTCGTCAAGACCAACCAAAGTCAGTTTTATTTTATAGTAATAAATTTCAAGCAAAATAAATTCAAATCTCTAAAAAGATATTTGGGTTTCAAACGAGCTCATTAAAAGATACATAACGAACCGTGTTCTCATTTGCGATTTTCGAATGAGACGTAATGAAACCCACACGTTTTTGAATAGATTGATAATAAACGAATCACTTAAGAACGTTCAAAAAAGGTCGTATATAAAATGGATCAGGCTTCACAGACTGTGTGGTCCGGGAGCCAGTGACCAATTTTCATCACGAATTTACTCCCGAGTGAAAATTTGTAAACTGCAATAGAAAGTTGAGTTATAAAGCTTTGCGGTTGTCAGCTGCGGCTCTGGTGGTGGAGAAGGCAGTGGCAGCCTCCCACGCACGAAGAAAAAAAAAGTTTTTTTAATCATTTCCTCCCATTCTAAAATTTCTTGAATAATCGTTTATCTAATATCTTGAAGGGAGAATAAAGTCAGCTGACCAAAACATGGTGGATTATACGTCAGCTGGCCGCCCGAATATGAAAAAAAAAAATTCAATGATTTCCTATCAACTAAAAATTTATCTGGTGATAGTTTATATGTTACTGTGAATGAAAATTAACATCTCAGTGGAAAGTTCGTCAGCTGGTTACTTCAAATGTGTAATGTAGCAGCATTTATCACCTACTGAATCTTATCAGCTGACGACTTTTGCCTTTACTTACAGCTAGCTGATTTGTTTTATTATTTACTAGAGTATATTAACTATTCTCTTATAAATTTTCATCCAGGAGGAAATCACTTTTCTCTATTTATCTCCTTTTCTTATACAAATGAAAGTAATACATGAGCCCTTTTTACATTGTGGCTAGATTGTAGATTCAAATTACCCTCTCCAGATTTTATGCTATAGCAGAGCGTAAAATACACTAACGAGAGGGTAACTTGAAATTATAATGTGACTCGAATAGAAAGTGAAAGATTCCATGTTTTAGTTGGTCAGTCGAACATAGTGTTATTATAGTAACGGATAATTAAAAATAAAAATGTCTAACGTGGTACCTTATTGCGTCTTTTGTAAAAAAAATAATGTTCATTTAAAATTATTTAGTGAAGATAATTTAAATAAGTGTAGATCTATATTAATAATACGAAAAGTTAATAATCTAACCGATCAAAATACTCTGCTTCCCACACAGCCTAACCATTTTCAGTTGTATCACAGTGAGTGTTATCGACGTTATACTGCTTTGCCGCAAAAATATCGGCAAATAAGAACGATATCAGAAGAGACACCTTCAACATTAACGTAAATATATGGATAGAATGTTATTTCTTTCTACTATTTCGATTATAATTTTGTAACAATTCAATGTAAGAAAAAGTAGAATTTAGTGTAATGCATTATTTGCCTCATATATTCCAACTAGGGAATTACACTATAGAGAACTACTACAGTAAGCATATACATTATATATATAATTTATACTTAAGCAATAAGTGTATATGCACATATATGCTGTTATCAAAAGTAAAAATAATATAAATTACACTTATTATATATGGTCGCAGCGGAGGGTGCAAAAGGAAATAAGACATACTTAAAATTAATGTATTTTATAATTAAATTACATTCTATATGATTCTAAAACTACGCCGATGCGACTCAAGCCAAAGCGAGAGCGAAAATGAATAACCGTTGTTACTATTTTTATTCATTATATTAAAATAAAATTTCATTAATTTATAAAATTATGCTTCAATAAATTATTGATTAATTAAACTTTAGTTAAAACAATATTTCCTTCATTATTAAACTGCATATTTATTATCAACATAGTCAAATTAAATATACTGCCAAACAACCAGAGAAAAGTGATTTCCTTCTGGATAAAAAATTATAAGAGAATAGTTAATATACTCTAGTAAATAATAAAACAAATCAGCTAGCTGCAAGTAAAGGGAAAAGTCGTCAGCTGATAAGATTCAGTAGGTAATAAATGCTGCTACATTACACATTTGAAGTAACCAGCTGACGAACTTTCCACTGAGATACAGCAAGCTGATGTTAATTTTCATTCACAGTAACATATAAACTATCACCAGATAAATTTTTAGTTGGGAGGAAATTATTGAAATTTTTTTATTTTTTTTCATATTCGGGCGGCCAGCTGACGTATAATCCACCATGTTATAGTCAGCTGACTTTATTTTCCCTTCAAGATATTAGATAAACTATTATTCAAAACATTTTAGAATGAGAGGAAATAATTAAAAAAAAAATTTTTTCTTCGTGTGTGGAAGGCTGCCACTGCCTTCTCCACCACCGGAATCGCAGCTGACGATCGCGAAGCTTCATAACACAACTTCCTATTGCATTTTACAAATTTTCACTTGGGAGGAAATTGGTCATGAAAATCTGCTCCCGGACTAGTGGCAAAACCCGGGTTAACTCGCAATAAGGTGATACTGTGTGTATGGTGGGACTGGACGAGTATTGTTCATTATGAGTTTTTACAGCCAGGCAGAACCATCGATTCAGATCCATACTGTCCACATTACTGCCAACATAAATAGATAAAATCATCGATCCAGATATTTACTGCCAACAGTTGATGAGATTAAAGCTAGAACTTGAAAGAAAGTGGCCAGAATTTATCAATAAAAGGAGTTTTTTTACCATGATAACGCTACATGATACACATCTTAAGCCACACAGTAAAAAATGAGAGAGTTTGGCTAGAAAGTATTAACGCATCCACTGTATAGCCTTTACCTTGCATTTTCAGATTTCTACCTGTTTTGGTCGCTACAGTATTATTTAGGTCCTGTCAGGTTAGCATCAAGAAAGGACTGAAAAAACTACTTGTCTCGTTTTTGTTATCAAAAGTCCCAACATTTTTACCACAACGGGATTATGTCACTGCTTACAAGATGCCAAATTATCGAACAAAATGGTTCATATATTCTATAAATAAATGTAAATAAACTTTTTAAAAAATGTCTTGACTTTTCATATAAATGCGAGAAAACTTTTCCCCTCACCAATATATTTATAATTGATAAAGTATAGTAAAGGTGTAGTTTATTGGTTTATTGAAAACTAAATAATGCCAAAAAAAAGACATATGCCATTATTTCTAAATTTGTTATCAAGACTATACTAAGATATCATAAGTATTATATGTATATATTTTTTAACGCACTAAATTAAGGTTGACGTGAAGTTGATGGTCAGTCCTAAATACTTTTTTGGCAGATCTTTTTTCGAACATATCAGAAATAAAGAATATATATGTAGTGTGTGTAGGAAAGAAACTGGAACGGGAGATTGGTAAAAAAAAACAAAAATTATTATTGTGATGATTTCAAATAATTTTAATACTCTTAAATATTCCCTTTTTATATTTAATTTAAAATATTATTAAACATCTTAAAACACACAATGGTGCTGAAGTGCGGCAACCGTCGGTAAGATCTTCAGTTTTCACTGCGGATAGAGTTTACCCTCATATATCTCATGGTGAGCCATTGAATGAAAACTACCAGGAGTCCATGACCATCCGGACGCGTCTTAGCATTCCAAATACTAAACAATCGACCTGGAAAGTACATGACCAAAATATAGCGGCCCTGTTAGAGCACCCGGGCTCAAATCAGGTACTCGATGCGCAAGTAGAGACTTTCCAAAATACTATTTACGACTACTTTAATGAGCACTATCCACCTACGAATCGTTATGCTCACAAAAATAAAGAAAACGGTTTTAAATTGAAAATGAGGAGGAAAAAAAAAGAGATCTTATAAAGAAACTTCGTATAGCCAAAGCCTTAGGCGATAATCAACTTAGTCACCAACTGTCTAGGGCATTGCGATCAATTCTTAAACTTATCCAAGGTATAACAAATCAAATAACGAAAAATCGTGATAGCTTTGATCGGGCAAAACATGAAGTAGACTTTGATAAAAATCCTTTTAAATACTCAAAAAACATTTTCAAAGATCAAAAAGGTAAGCTTCTCTTGACCAACGAGCAAATTTTCGACCATTATAAAAGCACATACGAAGTGCCAGAAAACCAAAGACTATATGGGGATCCAAACGAACACAAACCTGAGACTCCTACTGAAGATTTTCAAGCCAACCCACCAACTTTGGAGGAAATCAATAAAATAATTAAAATGAAACCATCTAAGTGAGCACCAGGTCCGGATGGTATCCCTTATATAGTTTACAAAAAATGTCCGTCGCTCCATAAACATCTTTTAAATATATTCGGTAAAATCTGGTCAAGAAAGCAAATACCGGTATCGTTCGGAAAAGCCCTTTTTGTCCTCATTCCGAAAAACGACAATGTCAATAATCCCAAGGATACTAGACCGATAGCCCTAACAAATACAATTTCCAAAATATTTTTCTCTTTTTTACAAACTAAAATGACGCAATTCATGATTAACAATAGATATTTCAGGCCTAATCACCAGAAAGGGTTTTTGCCCGGAATTTATGGATGCCTGGAACATAATACGTTAATATCGGAAAGCCTTAAAGATGCTAGAACTAGCGAGAGACAAATTACGGTTTGTTGGATAGACTTAGAAAACGCCTTTGGGTCGGTACGACATGAACTAATGATGTTCGCGCTTAAATGGTATAACTTTCCTATGGTAGTTCGCGACATTATTGCATCATATTATTCAAAATTAAAATTCTCAATAATTTTTAATGAAAACCATTCAAAATCACTTAATTATAACGTTGGTTTATTTCAGGGCTGTTGTATTTCTCCTATTATATTTAATATAGTTATTAATATTTTAATAGACAAATTAATTACAAATGAAAAAAAGTGGGGCTATCGGTTTAAGTTCAACAACAAATACACAGAATCCATACTAGCTTTTGCAGATGATCTCGCGATACTGACACGTATTCCGAAACAATGTCAGGTACTTTTAAATATAGTTGAGGATTTCTGTACGTGGACGGGCGGATTGGGGACAAAACCAAGTAAATGTTTTAGTCTGTGTCTGGGTAGACGGAATACCAAATATACCTCTTACGATCCGGGTCTTATAATAGGTGGTCAGTGCGTTAGTACGGTTACGGAAGCAGCTCCGTTTAAATTTTTAGGTAAAAAAATTGATTACCAAGGCCGTACTCCATCGTTGGATGTAATAGTCGATAGCTTTTTAAACGATCTCAAAAAGGTAGACAACCAACCAATAAGTAACGTCAAAAAAGCTTGGATTTACGATAATTATTTAACATCACGTCTAAATTGGCCTTTCCTCGTGTATGATATAAATAAAACCCTTTTGTCAAAGTTAGATGCAAGCGTCATAAAGACATTGAAGTTATGGCTCGGGTTAGCGCACTCAGCGGACTCTTCAACCTTATTTAGAGACCGTAACAACTTTGGATTAAAATTAAAGAAACCATCGGAGCTCTACAAACATCTAAGAGTTACCAAAAGACATATCATCGGAAAATCTAAAGATGATACTGTAACTTCTCTCCCAAAAGACAAAGTTGCCTCAGAGCTCGAGTCACGACTTCAATTCCATAAAAAGTTTATGATAGGTGCTCAAACAAATAAAGTAGGGCTAGGATCAAGTAGGAAAGTTCAAGACATAGACATAACAAAATCTTTTATTCGACAAGACGAAAACGATAATTACCGACTCCACGCGATGAGCCTAGAAATTCAAAACGAATGGGTGACCATAGGAGATTTTTGTATTCCACTAGCTTTGAAGTGGCGCACCTTAATTTATGATTGGTCCCCAGCATTATTAAAATTCTATCTTAACGCATTCCAAATGACTCTCCCAGATCAAAGTAATTTAGTAAGATGGGGCAAAGCCACCGAAAAGTCTTGCAACATCTGTGGGGAGGCAATAGGAACCGCGAAACACCTATTAGTAGGGTGTAGGGTACTTCTAGATAAAGGTCAATACTCGCGTCGCCACGACAAGGTATTAGAAATTATACGGGAAGCGGTTAGTCTTTCAGTAGCAAGAGCGCGGAAGGGTATAACAACCACCGAACGATCTATAGAATTCGTAAAAGAAGGCTCCTCCAAAAAATCAAAAGCGAAGCCTTATTCAATATTAGGCGCGGCTCCTGATTGGATTCTCATGATGGACACGTATGAAAAGCATTACAAAATCCCTGGGGATGTTGGTGTTTCGTCATCCAGACCGGACTTATTCCTGTATTCGAAACATCTGAGGCGCGTGATACTTGTGGAGCTTACTGTTCCTTGGGAAACAAACATCCCAAGGGATCACACATTCAAGCTCAATAAGTATTACGAACTAACCAACGAACTGATCAGGAATAAATTTATAGTTAGTTTGTACGCGGTAGAGGTGGGAGCGAGAGGTATAACAGCAAAATCTCTCTATAGCCTACTTAAAGATCTTGGCCTTTCTAGAACAAGCATCGGTTCATTTCTAGAACGTACTTCAAAGGCGGCATTAGTAGGTTCTTTCCAAATTTGGTTAGGTAGGGAGAGGAGTGTGGAGGGTGAAGGTGAGCGTTTTTGCGCATAATAAAGGGGCCCCTTAAACCTACTCCTGGGTCGCAAGTCCCAGGCACTGCTTGCACTCCTCTCCTTGCAACGCGATGGGCCCGGCACCCGCACGGTGAATCCATGGATTGCTAAGAAGCTTCGTCTCTGTTTGTAAAAACTAGCTTTATTTTTATATTGAAACAATAAGTTTCTAATTTAAGATCCACATCGAAAGTAATATATATAGATATAATAAACTCTTGACGACCATTTACAAATATACTCTATATTCATATTGCTTTAATGTTATGAGAGGCAGCGTCTACGGTAAATGCTAAAGGTAATCCCACTTTCAAGGATTTCCCTAATTCGCATCGAGCAGAATAAAATGGTCGTTATTATCCCTTATGCCTAATACAATGTTAATGGTAACTCTGTTTTAGGTGTAAAAGATAATGGATTTTCATAGAGCATAATGATGTACCGTTATACATTAATTAAATTAACGAAGTCTACTAGGTACTTAGGTATCTATTTGTATTTTAGAATCCGGATTGTTAGTTCTATTAATAAGAAATGTAGTTAAACTTGAAAATTTTAATATGGTAGAAACTAGTCGTTAAAAATATAAAATATTGTGTAACTTCACTACAACGGTAGAAAAATAGTAAATTTAATTGAAAGTTATTTTTTTATAAACCTGGCGAGCGTAAGGTTCCTAATCTTTACACGGAGCGTAAGGTGGGTGTAGCACACCCGTAAAATGGACTACTCATTTTGGTGTGTTAATTTTATTTTATTTGTGTTTTTATTAACCAATTTAATTATTTATTTATCCTTAACAGATGGAGGATGAGAAAGAAAACTAAATGATATCTATTAACATTTACTTAAAAACATTAAAAAATCAACAATTTTTACTTCAATCTAAAATAAGACTTGGTATTATAAGTTTTATAATAAAAATATCTGTCTATAAACAAACAATAAAAAAAATACTTTTTCTCTTAGCTAAAAACATTTGGAAACAAATTAGATATAAATTTATATTTATGTACTAAGTAGTCAAACTTATCGAAATCGTCTTCTATTTCAGTGCAGTTTTTACACGCAAAAACTGTGTGTTCCATACATAGACATCTAAGACACTTGTAACAATTGTAACAAGTGACTGATTTTCTGACACATTTGGTAATCCTACGTCTTGTTCCGAATCACTTTTAGAATTTCTTTGGCCAACATTGTCTATTTCGAAGTCACTACCCGATTCATCGCAAGTATTATCTAGATCACACCAGCTTCAAACAGCAACAATTATCCTCTTTGGTCTTTTTCGTAAGAAATATTAATTATTTACCTAAAAAAAATACAAAAACAAACTAATACTTATAAGTAACGAAAAATATACAAAAAAGTGTATACCTAAATTTGTAACACGGATCGTAAAGTGGGTGTAACACACCCAGGAGCAACTTTGACCCCATCTAAATACCTCGTCGGTCAGCACTCAACTGCGGGGTAAAACACAACGATTATTCACCTTCCCCCGCGCAGCTACTCATGCGCACACCCTCTTTTAACTCACAGAACAGAAAATATCGAACGATTTACCAGAGGCAGGGTGCATTACAACTAACCTTACGTACGTATCTCGCCGGGTGATCAAATCAAACACATTAAAATGATTCAGCGGATATATCTACACAGAGAGTTCTGACTAGGTGATATCAGTTTAACGTTCGATTTTAATGGTTCTTGGACGTAACTACTTTTAGTTTTGTTTACTTTATTATTAGAGTATATTGCAAATTAACTTACAATTATATTTTATAAAATTAAATATACAATCATTTATTCCACATATAACAACATTTTAAACAATAAATTCAGTAAACAATATAGAGAATACTTTTCGACTCTTTAAGACGCATGAAAGCATAACGCGTGAAGTTTAAAAGCAATTTTCTGAATAACTGTAAGAAGGAGGCGGATTATACTCTTCGAAATGCCTTCTTATTATTAGATTACATTTGTGGCATATTATCGTGCAATGACAGGAAGTACCAAAAATATAATAATAATAAATATTCTTTATTGAATAACGACCCTACGCATATTGCTGTTTCAGTATCAACATCAAAATGCATGAATGCCCAAAGTATCCCAGCTCATTACGCCGATATGCTTGCGTCATTTGAATCTTAAAAATTTCATATTAATCTAATCTCTGAATGTTGGCTTAAACCATGTTAATTTACGGCCTCCTAAACACTGCCAGGATTTCTTGTAATATATAATGACCTCTAAAATGGGAGGAAGGAAGGCGATATACTTGCGCTCTCACACTCTTTTTTTATAGTTAGCAAATTCAATTTACAGAGCACAAAGCAACACGGGTAGCTTTAACGGCGCGTGGAGTAGCGAAAGAGTCTTGAATGATTATTATCTAAAATATTTTACAAAATTATTTTTGGGACACATAAAAGGGATTTTGTTTACAAAGTTTCACGTAGTGGTAATATTATATACCTGTTTTAGACCACTAGTCTTTAGTTGGACAATTACATTTTAAACGGAAATTACACACTGCCATACATAAATAATTACGTGTGTAAGTATGTATACATGGTAGAGTGTAATTTCCGTTTAAAATGTAATTGTCTAAAATCTAAGTGTTTAGATTTCAGCTAAAATAAAACAATTGTTTAAATCTCCTGAAATAACATTTGTTTATGTCTCCAGTAAAAACATGTTCTGTTTAGCAATAAAAATTAAAAACTTAGTACTTTTAAACAATAAATGTATTTTAATTAAGAATTGTTAACAAAGAAATACCCTTTGGAGAAAAAATAAAAGCCTGCAAAATTAATATTTAAAGTTTGAAATTTCTATTTATATTTAACTTAAAAGTACGTATTTCAAAATGATTTGCTAATTTTACTTCATAGCAAAATATTTTTCTAATCAAAAATATTAAAAAGATTAATTCACTATTTTTCAAAGAAGCTAAGTAAAATGCCTACAAGATGTTAAAGGGTAGTTTTTTTAAACAGAGATGGACTTTTTATTAAATACCGCGGAGTTGAGATAGCTCACAGTAAATAACAGGAGGAATTCTTTTTTTTTTATTATAAAATTCTTATTAAAGTTTAAAAAAATAAAATAATTAATTCATATTCAGAGAATATAAATCTTTGGAAAAGAAGTCGAAATTATTAAACTACTTTTTAATATATATCAACATCATATTTCTAACGGTTTGGAGTTGATAATTAGGAATCTAAATGTAAATGTTTATAAATAAATTATCTTCGGGGAACCTCCGACAGTAAAAACTTTGGTATAGATTATTTAAGAGAGTAAATTTCATATAACATTATATTTATTTTATCATTTTCATCATAATTTGTTCTAAGGTTAATATCGGAAGACTATCTACATACGTTACTTGAATTATTCAAAATAATATTTTATTACATTTTCTTACAAATGAAACAGAATTTCTTGAAATGTATGTATCTAGATAATTTTAAACTCAAAACCGAAACATTATTTTGTCTAACATCTTCTTAGTAGACATTCGAAGTGTATGAAAAAATTGCTAAGAACGTGGGCTCTAAAAATATAGCATAATTACCGTGGGGTAATTAGGCTATATTTTTGGAGACTCTTGTTCCAATTGCCACAAAATTCGACAATGTTGTGGTAAGAAAAAGTAATTAGGTTTTTCAAAGATTTTCCTTTAAAACGGTTAAAAATTTCACTGTGGAGCATTCTTAATTTTTTACTAATTTATTGTAATGTGTAATAACAATTAACTTAGAAAAAAATTATTGATTTAATTGTAAGAAACACCCTAACCCATGAAAATGCATTATTAGAAGAATATTATTAGAAAATGGTTAGGACAATGCTGGTTTCCATTTTCCTATCAAGAAAAAGAAAACTTTTTAATTAAGTCAGTTTGAATGCTAATTGTCCTTCACCAAGTAGTGTGCTTAAACACGGAAGTGGAACCTTCGAATTATATATATAAAAATGAATATGAAGAATAATTGTATACGTGCCTCTAGTAATATTTTTAAGGAATTATATGTGGTTTTTAAGAAATCTATTTACTATCCATTTTTATTTTTAAATTTCTAGAATACGATGTATATTTATAATAAACTAGATGTTGCCCGCGGCTCAATCAATACAAAAAAATAATCAAACCTTTCATCTTTATAATATTAGTATAGATATAGAAAATCAAATGCTGTTTAGAGCAATGTTGTTCATAATTGAATGTCTGTGACATTTAAATCATTTATTTGGATAAGGAATAATATCGTAATTATTAAAACACCTTCGAAACGGTATATTATTTAAGAACTAATTTCATAACCATAGAAAACGTTATAGTGAGTCAACCTTAAAAGCTAGATATATCTTGTCGCATACTTCTTTTTAGAACTTTTAAAGGGAAACAATTTCATAGAACATCATTTTTGCTTAACTTTTACCGTTTTCGCAGCGCACGCAGTTTTTTGTTTATTTTTTTACACCTTGCGTTAGAATATTCAAGTTTTAGTAATCATCCCTAATTTTTTGAAAATGAAACATAGCCTATGTCACTCGGGAATAGTGTAGCTTGCCAACGGTGAAAGAATTTTTGAAATCGGTCCAGTAGTTTCGGAGCCTATTCACTTCAAACATACAAAAAAATAATCAAACCTTTCCTCTTTATAATATTAGTATAGAGTATAGACAAAGAAAATAAGTAAAAAATTGGGTAATTTAATATAACGTAGAGATATTATAGACTATATGGTTTATAGAGTTATAAGACTCTCAAATACAAATATTGTTAGTTAAAGACGCAGATCTGTATAGAAGAATGATATAGAATAGACAATCAAAGACAAGAAAAGACAATAGAATAGAGTTATTTCTTAGATAAGCAGTAAGATTGTTATTATTCTTGGGTTGATAAAAACTTACCTTTTTTTAAGATGCATTAGTTTCTCTAAATGATGGAAGTTGGACAGGTCTCTAAGCATGTCAGTGAAAGTCTTTAGTAAAAGGTTACGTGAAAAATGATGCTTCTCGAGAAGCAATTACTTACTGTAAGCTTGACTAATTACTTTACGGATCTTAAGAACTGTCGGGAATAAGTAAAAACAATAAAAGTTATTTTTAATTACCCATAACATAAGACTGTTTTCTTATCCTGTTTTTTTATTTATATTTTATTTATTAGCTTTAATTGTCAGCGACCGGTATAGAAATTTTGCATATAAATAAAACTGTTTTTTTTTAACTCCCGACTCAAAAATAGGGGTTTTATATGTTTGACCTGTCGATGTGTGTATCTGTGTGTCTGTCTGTGGTTATGTAGCAGCCAAACGCGTGGACCGATTTGATTCCAGTTTTTTTTTATCAAAAACCTAGTTTCTCGAGATGGTTCTTAGCTATGTTTGGTCGAAATAGAAGCAGTCGTCTTCAAGATATTGATATTTTACTGGTACGGGTGAGAGGTTCTTATGCAATGGAAATACTTAAGCAAGTGAAAATTAGTGTGTCCGTAGGTTTATTTACTACTTATTAAAGTACTTATTAAAGTCGTTGCTTCGGAAGACCGCTTAGTAAAAGAAAAACATAAAATGTAAGTAAGTTACTAAGAAATATAAAGAAATTACGATATCGAATAGTATAGAAGCCTTTGTAACTTTAACCATCTTCAACGTACTTACAACGGTCTCCCGACGCAACGACTACAGTTTTTAGAGTTCTTTTTGTATCAGGGGTTTTTTAAATTTTTAATTATTCTTTTTTATAAAATATTAATGAATATCGTTTAATAGGTTCTTATTAAAATGTTATATGTATTTTAAAATACCGGACTCTCTGGCTAAGGAACTAAAATCATGTAGACAGAACTTTTACTGAAAATACAAATATTGCTATGTTGTTTTTTAAATTATGCTTTTTTTAATATAAGGAATCTCAAAATTATGTTTTTTTAAAACGAAATCAACATTAAGCATAATACCTATTAATAACCAAATCTAAAAAAAAAAATAAAATTATAAAATCGCCCAAGCAGTTTAGAACTTTAGGTGAAAAAGAATAACGACTACATAGATATCAGAATTTCATATTTATATATATGTTGGACATAGAGCCATGTTGGCGACTTGCTAGTTATTCTTGGAGTCATTTGGTACAGGATATATAATTATCAGAGTGGCGTGAACCATCGTTCCTGTTTGGAGGCTAAGAACTGTATCGCTCTCTCTAATGAATTCGAAACTCGCCATGATGCTTTTCTATATTTAAAATTTCTCAGGTTTCCAAGTGATTCCGATTAAGTGACTCGTTACGTCAAGGCGTTCACACCGTTACAATAATATCAATTAAGCTACTAATTATCGTTAAAATATCGTGATCTGCGACATATAAATATAAAATAAATAAAAGGTTTCTAAATTAAAGATGTTCTACTACAAAATAAGGATTTCATTTTAAATATTTCATTATTTTTTTTAGCTATATCACAGTAGGTATACAAAATTCAAAAACATAACGCCCTCATAATGTGTTTTATATTTACAACATTTTCGTAAGTTTTAATAATAACACAGACTTAAACCAATATTTACTTGTATATTTAAGAATGTAACTGACACGGCAAGAAATAACTTTATTAATGGCTGCTATTTTAGTTAAACTTACTTTAGATATTCATCAAATGGATGTAGTAGCAATCTATCTGAATGTAGTCAATTAGGTTGTCTGTAACTTGCTATGCTAATTGTATGAAACAGTTGACAGTTTATATAAGAAGGTAAAGTTCTATATAGTCAATTATAGTTATAGTTAGTATAGTCAATTATAGTTATAGTTGTGGAATCCAAGAAAAATCACTAGTTATTAAACAATTGTCAAGTCAGCTAATGGCTGAAAAAAGGAACTTGATAAATGTATAATAATGTCTGGCTTTTTAATATTTTTTAAGAATGAATATTGCGTCAATCTATATTTCTGTGGTTTAAGGAGCTGGTTAGAAACTTAACGTACATTAAACGTAGTTTTAGGGCAAGAATACACAATCCATGTTCCTTTTCAGTTTGTAAGGAGAACATATCGTGTAGTTAATCACAATGTATGTAGATGAGATAATTTTAGCAATGAATTTACGGCTAAATGATATAAAATTGTCGAATGGAAGATGATACAAATAATATTTTATTTGACTTACTCGTGAAAGAGGAAATTGCATATGTTTAAATTAAGTTTGTATTTACAGAAAGAAACAACACTTTTTTATAAGTCTATGAATAAGGCTGCAATGACTTCATTTGATTTATTAATACTAATGAATATATTCTTGTTATAAAAGTTGTAACGTTTACAAACTATTTAATAACATTATTTGCGGTTGTAGCATTAATATTAATTAAAAATAGAAATTGGCTTCGTTTCGATAAAGATAAAAAAGATATTATAAGGGAAAAAATGTTATAGCTCTCGTCTTACTTGTCTTACTTAACTTCGAGTTAATTTTAAAGTTTATAATTTAAAAAATACATCAAATTATACATTTATTAGATTTTATAAAATATCAACAGTATTGATATTTATCGTGTGAGTAAACATTTAACAACTTTACTATGATATGTTACAGATAATAACATATCATAGTAAAGTTGTTAAATGAGATAATGATCATGTAAATAAACACATAATATACTTTCCTAATTGATGTCTTAGGTGTTAGTTATACGAGTAACTGGATGAGAACTAGAAGGAGCTGCTTTGACTTTTTTTTTTCTTTTGCTAAAAATTTATCAATAAAAAAAATAATTTTCCAGAGAGTCCAGGCTTACTAAAATTAACTGCGTCTCCAAATAATTAGCTACGTTTCCTAACCAAAATCATTTTATCAGCATAATAAAGAAATTAAATATATACTTCAGTAAAGTATTTAATTTTACTGAAATAAAAATATTCACTTCTGTTAGTGAAGAATTTATACATAAATATGTTGCATTTATATATTTTTTTACAAATTTAAACTTTAGTTATTTACTATCACTTGGAACCAATTCGGCAAATCTGAACTTTGTTAATAAATCATTCCGAGAAGTTCATACAGAAAGTCAGTAGCCCCTTCTTTGCTTAAGTTAAAATTTTATTGCCACATTGAAAAACTTGAAATAAAATTAACAAAATAAACTAATAATTCAAAAAGGGAGTCATTGTATTTATTTATTTATTTATTTAATACTTTATTGCACACAAAACAGATTAAAATGCACAAAAGCTGAGTTGTATAATTTATAAATGAAATTGGTATTTTTGTATATTTTTATTACGATTTATTTAACGTTTTTATTAGTTTGTCCCTACCACTACAAATTTATTTTTATATATTCAAGGTATAATAATCTAATGCAACATCAAGTTATTTTTTTTTCCTTTATATAATAGAATTTTATTTGTAATGCTTAACGTACTTCTTACTGCTGAAAATTCCAAACAAACTGAAACGTCCTTTCTTGTTAGTTGCTTAATTCCTCTCAAATAAAAAGTTTCCGATGTAATCCGTTTATATAACTAACTCCGTTATTCAGATTTTATATTCTAAAAAGGCTTTTTTTCCTTTGTTCCAAGAAACCCAAATTTATACCTTCAATAATTGAAACTGATTTATTACCTTAGTTTTAAATTTCATCAGAAGTATTTTAATATAATTAGGATTACTTTTCCAACATTTAGTTTCCCAATTTCTATTTCAATAATTATATTAACTATCTTGTGTCTTGTTAGTCATATGTTACTAGGTGTTTATTGCCGGTATAACTATTCACTCACTTTAAATGTGTATACTGATAAGGTTGATTTTGAAAATGAAACCACTACGTATACTGATCTATAGAATAGATTTATTTTAGCACACTGTATTAATTAATCACAAGACCCTAACCAAATCAACATTATAAATCGATAGCGCGATCTATTCCAATGACAACGCCATCTAGTTAGAACTTATGAACTAAGTAAAAATTGATATAATGTTTTGAGCGTGAACATACCGCCCACCAAGGACATTACTGATGGAATGTACTTCTTTAACATTTAACTTGACACTAAATAAACATAAGATCTTTATTACATACGAAAGAGATCTTATAGGCGAACTTAACATAATAAACAATCTGAACATAATAAAGCATAAAACTTACAATTTCTTTGAACTGAGATATATACTAAGCTTAAATCTAACTTTCTTAAACTATGTAACAAATTAAAATAAAAATATATAATGTATTTTTTAAACAGTCTATCTTATAAAACATAGGACTTAAAATAAATTTAAGACACTTGCTTTCATAAAAAATTTGTATAATACTAAAATGTTTGTAACTAGTTGACCTAAGTGTAAAATGTATTATTCAGTAACAGGTAAAATACATAGTTTGGAGGTTGGCCTTTTAATGGTGGAAGTCTTAGTACGTAGAGTGACTACTCGAGTTATATTATCATCACCAGGATGTTTTTCTACCACGCGACCTAATAACCAACGACTTGGCGGCAAGTCATCTTCCTTTATTAGAACTATGTCTCCAATTTTTGGTTCCGGTGTTTTACTTGACCATTTGTACCGGTTCATAAGGTTAGTTAAATATTCGTTAGACCAACGTTTCCAAAATGATCGTACCATCCTTTGAATAAATTGCCACCGTGTTAGGCAGCTAACTGAGATGTTTTCAATAGATTTATCTGGTACATTAACTATTGGTTCACCAATAAGAAAATGTCCAGGTGTTAATGGTAGCGGTTCACCAGGATCTTCTACATTAATAACGCTCATAGGGCGCGAGTTTAAACAAGCCTCGACTTGATTGAGGAGCGTGCTTAATTCTTCATATGTCAAAGTTGAATCACCAATAACACGCTTAAGATGAAACTTTGTGGACTTCACCGCTGCTTCCCACAGGCCGCCAAAGTTCGGACTATGAGGAGGGATGACGTGCCACTCTGTACCAATAGCTTCTAACTCTTGTGCAACTGATGTTTGTGTGGTTATTATGTGTTGCAGTTCTTTGGAAGCGCCTACGAAGGTTGTACCGTTGTCGCTCCACATTTTAGCGCAATGGCCTCTCCTAGACACGAACCTTCTAAATGCTGCTAGAAAGGCTTGTGTACTCATGTCACTCACCACTTCAAGGTGTAGTGCACGAGTGGACATACAAACAAATAGGCATATGTAGCCTTTATAAGAGCGGTGACCTCTACCCTTTGTTGTTCTAATATTTACAGGCCCAGCATAGTCAACACCACTATGCAAAAATGGCCGAGCTGGAGTACATCTCACAGTTGGCAGAGATCCCATCATTTGATTCTTGGTACTGGTTTGATGTTTAGCGCAGATTACGCATTTGCGAACCTGGTATTTAATTAAATTCCTAGCTCCTATGACCCAATACGCTGTTCTTAAATAATTCATCATAAGTTGCGGGCCTCCGTGCAAAGTCTTCAGATGAGCGTCTGCTACTATGAGCTTAGTCATATGACTAGAATTTGGTAAAACTATTGGGTGTTTGATCTGCTCGCATAATGGGGCTTTTTCAATTCTACCTCGAACTCTTATTATGCCTTGCCTGTCGAGAAAAGGACAGAGCTGTTGAAGCTTACTACATTTTAACTGTAAATAACCTTTATTTTGTAATTGTAAATATTCTATATTAAAAATAGTCTTTTGTGTTTGACGTATGCAACATTCTAATGCTTCTTCTAGTTCTACTTTCTGTAAATATTTTGTCTTGGTTTTATTCTTTGGTGAGAATCGTCGACAATACGCTATTATTCTTATTAATTTAGGTAACGAGGAATATCGCTCAAAAATACTGGAACATTCTGGAGTTACAGCAAGATGCGTCCTTACCGATTCCTCTAAGCCATTATTGCAATCGGTTGGTCTTGTGTACTGAATATTTTTCTCTATCAGAAATGACGGGCCAGAAAACCATAAAACATTATCAAGAAGTGCACTTGGTAGTATTCCTCTGGAGGCACAATCTGCAGGGTTATCCTTTGTTCTCACGTGAAACCATTGAGATGCTTTCATTGTAGTCAATATCTCAGAGGTACGGTTTGCTACAAATGTTTTCCATCTACTGGGATGGCTGTTAAGCCAAGATAACACTACAGTGGAGTCAGTCCAAGCGCTTATTTTATCCCTTGAAATATTAAGAACATCTGCAGTTTCATTGAGTAGATTCGAAAGCATGACTGCTCCACACAACTCTAAACGAGGTATACTAATCTGTTTAACTGGAGCTACTCTGGTTTTTGCGACTAGCAACGATACCCGTATGTTACCTCTAGAATCTACTGTTCTTAAGTAGATAACGGCTGCATATGCTGTCTTGGAGGCGTCACTGAAGCCGTGCAGCTCAAGATTATCCTTTGACTTAGTTCCAAGCCAACGAGGTATCCGTATTCTGGTAAGCAGTGACAATTCCTCGCGGTAAGTACCCCACTCCTTTACTAACTCATTGCTTAATTCTTCATCCCAACTAACACTTGCAAGCCATAATTTTTGAATAAATGTTTTTGCTAAAATTACACTAGGCGCTAACCAGCCTAGAGGATCAAATAATCGACCTATATCTGAAATTATTGTTCTTTTAGTAACAGGTGCCGTCGTTGGTGGCGGAAGACTCACCGAATATTGGAATGTGTCTTCGTTGCGGTTCCAGGTAAGACCTAATATTTTAATTGTACTATCTAATTTCATTTCTAACGTTTTGTCCTCATTTCTATGTGTTTCATCTGATTGATTGTTCTGTATTAAACCCTCTTGTTGTACTATACTTTGTAATATTTCTTCATTGTTGCTATTCCACTTTTGCAATAAAAATCCCCCTTTTGCTAATAATTCTTTAATCTGTTTATATATTTCTTTGCCTTCTTCTACGCTATCACAGCCTGTCATTAAATCGTCGATATAAAAACAATTCAAAACTTTATCTGCAGCTAGTGGATAATTTTTGCCTTCATCCTCGGCTAATTGACGTAACGTTTTTACTGCTTGGTATGGAGCAGAAGCTGTCCCAAAAGTCACTGTTAATAGTTCGTAATCCTTGATTTCTTGGTCTGAGTTTTCACGCCATAGTATTCTTTGATACATGGTGTCTTCCTCTGCAACTTTAACTTGGCGATACATTTTAATAATGTCAGCGACAAGTCCAATTGGGTGTACTCTCCATCTCAGAATGGTGTGTCGTAGATCAGCCTGCAATGTTGGACCAACCATCAGCGTATCATTCAATGACACTCCCTTGCAGTTTTTTTCAGATGCGTTGAACACGACACGGACCTTGGTTGTAGTCTTGTCGTTCCTAATGACAGCGTGATGTGGTAAATATACCGCTATTTCCTTATTATCGTCATAACTTTCTACTAGTTTCATATGCCCTAATTGTAAGTATTCGTTTATAACTTCTGTATATTTTTCTTTTAAATCTTTATTTTTTCCTAATGTTTTTTCTAATGCATGAAATCTTGCTTTAGCTATAGCCCGTGAATTTCCTGATTTGCAAAGAGGCTTCTTTTCATTATGAAAAGGTAACCTGACAATGTACCTACCATCTTTGTCTCTCCTTGTAGTAACACTATAGAATTCTTCACATTTTTTCTCTTCTGGTGTAAGTATCTTCTTTGAATTACTTTGTTCTTCTATTTCCCAAAATCTTTTTAGTATGTCATCCTCTGTTACATGTGAATGCAATACATTGATGTTTTTTAAACTATTATTTGAGCTTTCTTTTCTTTCAGGCTCCACTGCTCCCGACAGGACCCACCCTAATGTAGAATTTTGTGCAATCAAATTTCCAGAAGGACTCTTCATAATTCCTTCCTTTATGATAGAGCAGTAAGCGTCAGCGCCCAATAGCATATCAATTCTGTTGGGTTTGGCGAACGCCGGATCTGCTAGACACAAACCGTCAAAGCCGACTCCGACTAGCAGATTTGAACTTAAACTTCGCTCAGGTAGATACGAAGTGATCGTTTTTAAAACGAACGCACTTATAGTAAGTTTGAACTCTGGGTCTATACGAGATTTAATCTTTAGATGTACCATATGCTTTGCTATGGTTGACCTGTTTTCTCCTATCCCTGAAACAAGTCCTTTAACTGGGATCTTTTTCAGTCTAAGATATTGTACTGTAGCTTCGGTTATGAAACATGCCTGAGAACCCTGATCGAGTAAGGCTCGGATGGTCTGAAATTCGCCCGTTTTTGATTCGGCTTTTATTAGCGCAGTGGCTAATAAAACTTGTCTGCGTTTGAATGCCTCACCTGTAGACAAACATGAAACTACCTGAGAATTAGTGGCAGAACTATCACCATCAGTAGTCCTTACTTGAGCGTCTTGGCCTTTATTGATGGTCTGACCGTTGACATGAAGCAACGAATGATGTCTCTTTTGACAAATTTTACACGTAGTATTCTTTTTGCAATTGTATACACTGTGGTTACTACCTAAACAATTATAACAAATTTTGTTTTTAAAAACAAACTCCCGTCTTGTTTCGATGGACTGATTGGCGAACCTTTTGCAGAAACATAACTTGTGAGGTTCGGAACAGAATTCACATTTAAAATCTGTTGAATTTGTAGCTAACATAGTTCGAGGAGAATGATTATTTAATCTATGATTAACTTGATGACCTACAGTCTCTTTTTGATCCAAACACTCTAATGCGCGGAAACGATTTTCAATAAACACTTTCATTTGTTCAAAGGTTGGCAAATCATTAATGGAATCGTTTATATTGACCTTTAGTTCCCATTGCTTTCTAGTTTCAGGGTCTAGCTTAAACTTCATAACATGTATAACAAAAACATCCCATGTTGTGACCCCTAAATTCGTTAGTGCATTCAAACAGTCATTAGTAGTATCTAAAAGCCCCTTTAATGATGTTCCTGATTCTGTATGCAGGCGCTTTTGACCAAATAACCTGTTTAGTATGCAATTAGTTAAATACTTCTTGTTACTGTAACGTTTTTCTAATTGTTCCCAACACTGACTATAATTGGCTTCTGTGATTGGAGTGTATCGAATTAATTGCTCTGCTTCACCGGTAAGATGACTTTTTAAATAATGCAATTTTTGTACATTGTCTAACGCTTCATTGTTATGAACCAATGATACAAAAAGATCACGAAACGTTGTCCATTCTCCGTATTTACCATTAAAAATAGGAATGGCAATCTTAGGTAATCTAGCTAAGGAATTCGATGACTTCGGCCCACCATTAGGAGAGCCATCACTACGTTGTACTGGTTCTATAACTACTCTCATTTTGTTAAGCGTTGTCTTCATTAAACTTTTATATGTGAGGTAAATGTCTTCTGTACTATCATAAATATTAACAACCTTTTGATCGACATCATCAAAATTAAACGACTCGTAAAGTTTAGTATTAGTTTCTTTAAAAGACGCCCAATCCTTTTCTAATAATTCTTGTCGCGATTCTATGTATTCTATAGTTAATCTATCTTTTGAACTCTTTTTGAAATTAATTAAACCCTTACTAATCCTATTTTGAAGACCCTTTAATACACTAATTAAACCTTCCATATTGTATTTCAAAACGTAAAACTTTATAAATTAAAACACTGAAGATGTATACAAGCAACTATGAAATCTGGCTCGATTCACGTGTCCAGTTTATAATAACCAAACGTATTGTAAACAAATGTATAAAAAATAATCAAAGTTTTATAAGTGATACAAAACTGCTTCAGATACAAGTTAACTAATGATTTTAAAATATTCTAAGTCCAAATTAATTTAACTAATATTTTACAAGTGTTTTAAACTATCATTAAATGAACGGAAATCGGGCATAGGTTCCCCGTTCCTTCGTTTTTTTCATAAAATAATCTAAGTTCTAATTTAAGTTACACGTCATGCACTAACTAAATACATAATTCAGCTTACAATTTTCTAAAATCTACTTCAAATTTTATAAGCTAATAATACATGTACAAATAATACTCTAAAATATAATCTTCATAACCAAAATTCTTGAATCTATATTTGTACTTTGATATATAAATTAAAATGTACTCACAGATGCACTTTGCACTCACACACACGATTTTCGATGTTCCGCTTCTATAAGTGGCGCTCCTTGGTGTCTGCCAACTTGAAGTTACGGCTTCAGTGTATCCTGATATCACGTTGTACTTGGTGTGACGTCTTTGAGATGAAGTCACGTTGAACTGACCGAGGGTGGTCCACCTCTCGGTTGAACTATTTGAAAGATGAGTTATTCGCGTCCTCTATGACGTTATTACTCACTCCTCCGCATCGGCTGATCAAATCCTCCAATGTGGACTAAGTGTTCGCCACCGATGCGTGTACTCTTGTTGCAGCGATCCACTGCGAGTGCACGGGTTGATGCTAAAAACTCTTATCCGGGCTCGTAGGACCAATGTTTATTGCCGGTATAACTATTCACTCACTTTAAATGTGTATACTGATAAGGTTGATTTTGAAAATGAAACCACTACGTATACTGATCTATAGAATAGATTTATTTTAGCACACTGTATTAATTAATCACAAGACCCTAACCAAATCAACATTATAAATCGATAGCGCGATCTATTCCAATGACAACGCCATCTAGTTAGAACTTATGAACTAAGTAAAAATTGATATAATGTTTTGAGCGTGAACACTAGGAATTATATATAACAAGTAAATTAAATCTGTCAACTTGCCAAAAAAAAAAAAATCTTTTGATCGGATTTGGCAAATAGTTTTTAAATTTTATATTTATTATATATAATAATAATAATAGCCTTTATTTCTGATAAAAACAACAATTTTAAACTATATATATATATATGTATATATATATATATATATATATATATATATATATTTTATCTTGATCATTATTAGATAGCCTTGCGGCATAGGCCTCCCCCAGCTTCTTCCATCTAGCTCTATCTAATGCAGTGCGCCTCCAGGTAACTCCTGCATGCTTTCTTATTTCATCTTTCATCTTCCCATATTTTAATTTGCCTACCTCTTCTTCTTAGCCCGTCTCGAGGATACCAAACGGTTATGGCAAGTATATATTTTGTTTCATTTGTTCGGTTTAATTTTTTTTTGTTTTGTACTGTAATTGTAGTTTGCACGCCTAGACGTTAATTTTTATACATTTTTTTTTAAGGTTGGTTGGTAGAAAATGCCAAATAGCATTAAGTCCGCCTTTTGTACACTTTTCTTTTTGTTAAATTGTGCAATAAAGAATAAATAAATAAATAAATAAATAAATAAACGACAAAACCAAGAAATACAGACATTAATGCCCATCACATACATGCCTATCCCTGTTGGGAATCGAACCCGAACCTCGTTGCGCTGCTAAACGTTAGGCGTCTGCGCTAACCACTCAACCAACATGGTGGTTGTATAAGACGATGCTTCTTGGCATTCCATGGATTTACCGTGCGGGTGCCGGGCCCATCTCGTTGCTAGGAGAGAAGTTCAAACGATGCCTGGGACTTGCGACCCAGGGCTAGGCTTAAGGGGCCCCTTTATGATGCGCAAATACGCTCGACTTCACTGTCTACACTCCTCTTTCTACCTAACCAAATTTGGAAGGAACCTAATAATGTCGCTTTGAAATATGTTCTATAAATGAACCGATGCTAGTTCTAGAAAGGCCAAGGTCTTTAAGTAAGTTATAGACAGATTTTGCTGTTATACCTCTCGCTCCCACTTCTACCGCGTACAAGCTATCTATAAATTTATTCCTGGACAGTTCGTTGGACATATTTACGATATTTACGATAATTAATAAGTGATAATTAGTAAATTAATGCTTTCTAGAACAAGCATCGGTTCATTTCTAGAACGTATTTCAAAGGCGGCATTAGTAGGTTCTTTCCAAATTTGGTTAGGTAGGGCTCTCCCTACCTAACCAAATTTGTTGAGTGTGGAGGGTGAAGGTGAGCGTTTTTGCGCATAATAAAGGGGCCCCTTAAACCTACTCCTGGGTCGCAAGTCCCAGGCACTGCTTGCACTCCTCTGGCGCTTAAATGTGTGATCCCTGGGGATGTTTGTTTCCCAGGGCACAGTGATCTTCACAAGTATCACGCGCCTTAGATGCTTAGAATACAGGAATAAGTCCGATCTGGATGACGAAACACCAACATCCCCAGGGATTTTGTAATGTTTTTCATACGTGTCCATCATGAGAGTCCAATCAGGAGCCCCGTCTAAAATAGAAAAAGGCTTCGGTTTTGACTTTTTGGAGCAGCTTTCTTTTACAAACTCCACAGATCGTTTGGTGGTTGTTATACCCTTCCGCGCTTTTGCTACTGAAAGACTAACGTATGATTTCTAATACCTTATAGCGCGAGTATTGACCGCTATAGAGAAGTACCCTACACCCTACTAATATGTGTTCCGCGGTTCCTACCGCCTCCCCACAGATGTTGCAAGACTTTTCGGTGGCTTTGCCCCTTCTTACTAAATTACTTTGATCTGGGAGAGTATTTTAATTATTGTATTGATTTCCTCCAGAGTTGGTGGGTTGGCATGAAAATCTACGGTAGGAGTCTCAGGTTTGTGTTCATTTGGATCCCCATATAGTTTTTGGTTTTCTGGCACTTCGTATGTGCTTTTATAATGGTCGTAAATTTGCGTGTTGGTCAAGATTATGCTATGAAATAATATACGAAATATAAAAATAAGCATACTTTAACAGTACTTTTACCTTAAAAGAGTCTCCAGGCTTATTAATAATAAACGTGGCTTTAAATTGTCTAATAATATGTAAAAATCAATTCATAGCAACCATTTTTTATTATTTTTAGCTTTTAAATTATGGAAATATTTTTAATTATTTTTTGTACTTTATCGAATTCATCGATTTCGCTATAGCTCATTACTAGCTTGCTAATATGGGTTACGACTGACTTGGGAAATAGAGGTCATGTTCATGTCAAACTAACATTGGTCAATCCAGATTGGCATTCATATTGCAGTGTGTTTAATATCCTAAATACTATTTAGGTACATTAGTTCGATATACAGTGTACAACCAATGTAATATAATATGTTGGCAAATAGGTTTTTATCAGATAGTGGTGACATTTTTTTTTGTGGTTTTGCAACTAATGTATATAGAAGCTCATGTACCATATTATAGTATAGAATAATTCAAATTATCTCTATTCTAGTTATAAAAATACTATATTAAGTTCTTACTTCTAAACATAAAAAATAAAATAGAATCAATCGAACATACCAAAGACATATTTTAATATTCAAAACTATTACATTAATATTAAAAAATAAGTTTGTTTCATTTTTATTATTTTCATTTATTAATATACATTTAACATTTTTTTAACCAGTTAATATAAGAGATAATAATTAAAATTTTATCACTATAATATATGTATATATGTATGTACATATATTATATATGAATAAATATACTAATAAGGGACAAGAACACAGACTCACGTTTATCGGCTCACGTATCCAAATCTCAACTTTGCCAATATCGATGGTGCACACGTATCAGTGATGTCGTATTGTAATCCGATCAAAACTTTTATATTCCCTGCTGTAGGTATAAATTTGTTAATATGTATAACCATATAAAATATCTTCAATCGAATATAATAATATGTAAATTCATTATCGTACTCGATCGAAGATATATTATATTAGAAGAACCAAAATATTTTTTTGATAAGGATTCTAATAAAAAGTTACTCAACTTTGAAACTACCGTACTTACGTAAGCACTTTTCTGCAAATTTACTCTTCTTTCCATACAATTGGATTTATATTTTGCAAAATTAATGTGCATTCTATATTTTCCATAAGAAAAGCTAAGTCTCTTGCGATGCGGTAATTATCTTTCACCAATGACATTAATAACAAAGTATGTCTTTTAGCTCTCACTTTATCGTTTTCTTCGGAAATATTATTCGCAGTATAAATTTGCTTTAAAAATATTATTTACAAATATATTGAAATCTTGGGGATGTTGGTCAAATGTAAGTCTCAACATGAACAAAATTTTTCCTCTTATTAGGTTTTACATTGATTGCACAATAATTTACGCGTTATTGATGAAATTTGAAATCTCTCAGATTTAGCCTAATAATAAAGTTATCTACTTATACACATCGATTGAATTCTATAAATTAATAGAAACTTTAAATATCTCTATTCGATGCATTTATTATGAAAAAATATTCAGGTACTGCAATTTTAATTAAGTTCTTTTGAAACATATAGACCATAATATGTTGGAATAGATAGAATTTTTATTCATTTGCTATGGTAACTTTAGGGAACGGAATAAAACTTTCTTGTTTTTATTTTCATTTTAGGTCTATGTAAAAATTATCCTATGAGCCTGAAGGTTATTTTTTCTCTTAAATGACGTTATATATTTATGACGGCATATTCCAGTAAATACATTTAATTTAACTTAGTGATGATTATTCTTTTTATTAGTTTGGTAACGTATACAATGTTTAGTAGATAATAGTTAAAATTAACTTACATGCTTTTATTTTAAAGTAATTTAAAACTAAAATAAATAATACATAGTTAAAAAAAAAAATATATATTTTTTTTTTGAATAGAAAGAACTATATAAAAAAAATCTTGGCTTGTTATGTGTTTTTTTATTGACAAAGTATTTACAATTGACAGGAGGTTAAATTGTCATTGACAACTCATAAACCTTATTTATTGATGATTAATAGAAGGTGTCATGACAACTGTCATGACTTCCATACACATATGTGAATGAAGCCATAACAACAACAAAAAGAAAAAAAAACTGTCATGACAACAACAATGTCACCGGGCGATATAACATTTTAACGCACTGTTTCACTCTAAACTTAATTAAGCTCAAAAACGTTACAACTTAAAATAAACTATTTAGTTTTATTACTAATAGTAAAATACTGGTAATGACAACATTGTGCAAACACCAGCCCTTGACATACTATTTGTAGAGCTGTCAACTGACTTTTGCCGTTTTGATATTAAAAAAGTTGCTCACAAAATGTCCGCACAAAGTTCGAACGAGTTAATATGTGTATGAGTAAAACATTATGGTATGTGGATACTGAAAATATTTGGAAATTTTAATCACGCTTTATTGCGTGATCTTTTACCGTAAATTATTATTTACCTTATTTTATAAGTTTTGTTAACTAAAACTAAGATCCAAAACCGTAGCATATATCGCTTTACTGTAGGAGATATACATATGATAAGTACAAAACGAATTTCGCTTCACAAAATTACCTAAACATCAAATTGTCAACAATTGTTAATAAACACTATATGATTAAAAGTTTTATCTTCCTTCCATCATTGTTCAAAAAATTTACAGAAAAATATTAAAAGTTTTATCTGCATTAATTTCGTTGATTCGATTATAATGAATCGATTATTCGTTATTATTAAAATAAGTGAAACAAAAATGTATTAGTTTACTATATAGATTTTATAGTCCACATAAATATAAAAATGTAATAGATTATGGATATTTCTATTTGCAAAGTAACCCTTCAGTTAGAAAGTGAAGATGTCACATCTGAGTTATAAGCAAATTTTTTTAACAACGCTCTCGTCGATTTTTTGTAACGTAGAAATAAGCATGATATCATACTGATCTACTACTTCGGTGACCATGCTATGATATACGGGTATGCGACCCCGGTCCCCCGAGCTACTACTGACTTATACCTAATCTTCCAAGTAAGTAGTATCCCTTAAACCTATTATCCCTATCTAAACTCTACCTTCCCTGCCTTACGTCCTCATCCTTTTCCTTTCTATTCAAATAAAGAATACATTCCCAAGGAGGGTTGGTGTCAGGCAGGCGGCCGACTGTAAAAGAAAAGCCATAACACATGCAGTATGTCAAAGATTAATATGATGCGCGACAGGGTTAGGGCGTCCCCCCTAGGCGACGCGCAGGAGCAGCACCCGGCCCCTGTGAGAAATGGACAAGGGTTGTCGTACCACTCGGAGCGGGTACGACGTAAGAAGCGAGCCCGAAGTGTGAAGAATGTTAAGTTGAGGTTTGCCAGTTGGAACGTAGGTACGATGAATGGAAGAGGAAGAGAGTTAGCGGATGTTTTGAAAAGACGAAGAATAAATGTAGCGTGCTTGCAGGAAACGAAATGGAAAGGTACTAGGGCGAGAGAGATTGGAGAAGGATATAAGTTTTATTATTGTGGAAGCGATGGGAAGCGAAATGGGGTAGGGATTGTATTGGATAGAGAGATGAAAGAAAGAGTTACAGAGGTTGAAAGGAAAAATGATAAAATGATCGTTGTCCAACTGATGCTAGAGAATGTGGTTATGAATATTGTAAGTGTGTATGCCCCTCAAGCAGGCTGTGAGGAAAGTATGAAAGAGAAGTTTTGGGAGGACTTTGATGCCCTAGTAATAAGTATACCAAACAGCGAAGAGGTATATTTTGGTGGTGACTTTAATGGCCATGTAGGAAGAATGAATGGAGGGTATGAAAGAGGTCACGGAGGCTGGGGGTATGGAACACGAAACAATGAAGGAGAGGCCCTCCTAAAAGCGGCTACTGCATTTGACCTGGCAATAACAAAAACATGGTTCCAAAAACGAGAAGAAAACCTCGTTACATACAAAAGCGGCCTGAACAAGACGCAGATTGATTATTTTCTAGTAAAAAGGTATAGAATCAACTGCGTCAAGGACTGCAAAATATTGCCAGGTGAAACACTACTTGCACAACACCGGTTATTGCTAATGGACATACTAGTCCGAGTCCTTGCCAGTAAACACCAGAACCGCCCCCCACCCAAAATAAAGTGGCATTTGCTAGGAAAGGATCAGTATGCATGTGAGTTTAGGAAGCAAGTAGTTGACAATATGGTGGAAATGAAGGATATGAAAGAAAAAAGTGTGAATGAGTGTTGGAATGAAATGGCAAAGTGTATCCGAAGTGTAGCGAAGGAAGTTCTAGGACAGTCTAAGGGTAAAGGAACCATAGATAAGAATACATGGTGGTGGAATGAAGACGTCCAAGAAGCATTGAAAGAGAAGAAGAAAGCATTTAAAGAGTGGCAGAGTGTGGAAGTAGGAGACGAAAGATTAAAAGAAGATAAGAAAAAGAAGTATAAAAAATCCAAGAAAATAGCTAGAAGAGTTGTTGCGACCTCAAAGGCTGCGAACCAAGACGACATTTACAAGTCGCTAGAGTGCCCTGAGGGCCAAAAACGACTCTTAGCGAATTAGCGAAAACGAATTAGCTAAAGCACGGCAGAAGAATGCGAGAGACATTTCACATATTAAGTGCATAAAAGACGATAGTGGAAGGGTATTGATGAATGGGGAGGAGATAAAAGATCGCTGGAAGGGATACTTCGAAAGGCTGATGAATGAAGAAAATGATTGGGACAGAGTATTAGAAGATCCGCCGTTAAACATAGGTCTGGTGAGGGAAATTTGTGAGGAAGAAGTGAAAATGGCCGTAAAGAGTATGAAGAATGGAAGAGCGGTGGGACCAGATGAAATACCAGTCGAAGTGTGGAAATTGTGTGATGCGGATGGAAGGAGGTGGCTGACTTTATTCTTTGGTAAGTTGCTGCACGAGAACACGATACCGGATGAATGGTGCAGTAGAACGCTAGTGCCCATCTTTAAAAACAAGGGTGATGTTCAGGATTGCAATAACTACCGAGGCATAAAGCTTATGTCACATACGATGAAAGTGTGGGAAAAAATACTTGAGAAAAGAATAAGAGAAGAGAGTGAAATTACCCAAAACCAATTCGGGTTCATGCTGGGCCGAGGGACTACGGATGCCATTTTCGCTCTTCGCCAATTATGCGAAAAATACAGACGGGTTCACAAAAACTTGCATATGGTGTTCATAGACCTAGAAAAGGCATACGACCGTGTACCCCGAGAGGTTTTGTGGTGGACCTTGAAAGAGAAAAGAGTGCCAGGTAAGTATGTGGAGCTGATTCGTGCTATGTACATTTCATCATGTACACACGTTCGGTCGTCCGCTGGCAATACCGATGAATTCGGTGTGGCTGTAGGCTTGCATCAAGGGTCAGCTCTAAGCCCCTACCTTTTCCTGTTGATTATGGACGCCTTGACGTCAGACATTCAGGAAGAGGCACCCTGGTGCATGCTATGCGCCGACGACATCGTTCTCGTTGGTGAAGATGGACTCGAGGTACAGAGTAAACTAGCGTTATGGCAACAGAAACTGGAGAATTTTGGCCTAAGGATCAGCAGAACAAAAACAGAGTATTTGTTCTGTGACTTTGGCGGATTATCCGGTCCTGTTGCTATCATGCTAGATGGCGTAGCACTGCCTACTTGCTCGGATTTTAAGTACCTCGGTTCACTCTTGCAGGGGGATGGAGATATAGACACAGAACACAGGATCAGCTCAGGATGGATGAAAAGGCGACAGGTCACAGGTGTAACTTGTGATCCCCGAATGCCCATCAAATTGAAGGGGAAAATATATAAAACAATTATCAGACCTGTCGTCATGTATGGATCGGAATGCTAGCCTGTTAAGAAAAAGGATGAAAGGAGATTGCATGCAAATGAAATGCGGATGTTGCGATGGATGTGTGGAGTTAAGAGAATGGACAAGATACGAAATGAGTATATAAGAGGAAGCATGAAAGTAGCACCAGTGACCGATAAGATGAGAGGAAGACGATTAGCATGGTATGGACATGTAATGCGGAGGGATGAAAGACAGGTTGTGAAAAGAGTATTAGATCTGCGTGTGGAAGGATACAAAGGTAGAGGACGGCCCAAAAAGAGATAGATGGATTGTGTGAAGAATGACATGTGTTTGAAAGGCGTGGGTGAGGAGTTGACGGCTGATAGAGATGAATGGAAGAAAAATACATACTGCGCCGACCCCAAATAATGGGAACAGGGTAGGAGGATGATGAGAAATAAGCATGATTTATAAAAGTACTGACTGTAGGAAACTATTTAACATAAGTCAAGTTATTGAATACGAAAAAAAATGTTGAAGCATAGAAGGTTTAACAAATAAAACATGATTATAACTCCTTATCACTCGATGTCAATAAATTTAAAGGATATTCAAATATTACAATACTTTATGTTGATATGAATAATTAATGATACAACATATATGCTGCCATGAGAGTAACATTATTAAAAATATTATTTGGTGTCAGCCCTAAAAAAACATAAAAAAATCGTGTATTCTTATTTAAGGTTCAATATATTAATTTTTTTTTTGTTTAGCCAAACAAAGATTAACATTATATAATTAGTGAAAATGTAACATATCAAAACCAAATTATTTTCTTTCAGAAAAAAAGGTCTTCTCAGCCCGATTTACATCTAACACTGGTAAGGCAAAATTAAATTTAAAATAAAGCTAAGATTAACTATAAATTAAACAACAATATACTTGTAAGTTTGGTGTGCCTCAGGGTTGGATATTAGGACCCCTGGTATTTTTAATTGCAAGAATTTCAGTCATTAAATCAAATTACAAAGTCTTTCTTTTTAACTGTGTTATTTATTTTACATCACTGACATAATAAGTGTCGCTTATACTGTTTATTTCTGAAGGCAGTAAAACAAATTTTGACCAATTTCATAGAAATCATTTATGGGCTTTGAAGGGCTGACTTACAATCTGTAGTAACTTTACAAACGAGAACAGCTCAAGCTGTAATACATAATTAATATATGGGTCCTTGCTAGTTCCATAACATTAGTTTGAAATATGAATATTTACTTATGCTCCTAATACTTATATTATATTATATAATATATATCATATCATAACATATATAATTGTATCATATCATATCAGATATATCATAGAAACATAACATTTAAAATAAAGTGCGACTTTCTTTACATAATTTTAAAATAATTTAAGCACACAAATTATTATAAAACAATAGTTTTTGTTTTTAGATACACTAGTACAAGAATTATCTTTAGGCATTCGTTTTTTTTTACAATATATTATCTATCACTGGACTATCAGATTTAAAGCTCAAAGTAAACAGCTTCTTCAGTAATTGTTTAAGGAGATAGATGAGATAAAACAAACAAATATTCTGATGGTAGGGTCAGGCAATAATCAACTTACTAACAATAATTAATTACATAATGTACTTAAACCACTTCTGACGTGAGGCACTAATCTTCTTTCCTTTTTTGGTATCGCGCTAAAGCGTATCAAGTAAACTGGATTTCATAATTGTTCTCGCGTGAAAATTAAATAAAATAATTGATTTTACCGTTTCTAATATTAACGATTACACTTAGCATACGGGTCAGTGAATTTGACAAACATTCGTTTTAAAGTCACAGGTAGGTAGACACCTTATTATAACGTAAACTTCATTATCCTGACAATACTCTTCCTCTTTCTGTTCCTCTCTTTATTTTTTCTCGTTTTATCTTTTTTTTACTATCTACCAATTATCCAACTTATTTATTAGTGTCCATTATTAGAGCTCTCTTACCGCTAAGAATCGCCAACGACGGTCGTTCTATTCTTTATAGCACTTTATGACACTGTTCACAAATACACTAAACTGTTTACCATTTAAACTCTCAACTATCACTGTTACACAACTTAGTCTCTCGATCACACACTCAGCGGTTTGTTATAACTATTACACTTTTATCACAATAGCACCACCACACAACTTGCACTCCCAATTTCACAATGCCTTCTCTTAACCGAGCTGCGACTTATATACTTCTTATTCTTAGTCAAATCAGTATCCAATATTACATTTATTTTATTAATTAAACTTCTATATAGAGATTCAATTGTTTTAGTCAAATCAACAACTTGATATCTTTATTTTTAGTCAATACCAAACTACTATATGTATAAAAGCTAACACCATAAAGCATAAAAGATTTGTTTTTAATATAATTGTTTTTTTTATTATCTAATAATACTAGTAATAGTAATAATGATTCTAATATATTTTAACACTAATTAAAATGATAGCAATTGAGTAAAGAGAACCTTTTACTTCGACAGATCCCAAACAAACGGACCTTCGTTATTTGTTATTAAACTTCACTTAAATCAAAAGTTTTGAGTGCGTAATTCCCTTAGTTTACATAATCAACTCCATTATTCAGGTTCTTTTATTTTTGAATGTTTTAAACTTTGGTACTTAAGTCTACAAGGCTTAAGATTTATTATAAGAATAATTGGAGAATAAAGAATATTGAGTGGCCCAATTTAAATATGGAAATTTGATCCCAAGGTCCTAGACGTCGAACTTTGTCTTTTGATTAATATAAAAAGCTTCCGTCAATACAGTTCAACTGTGACTCTAAGTCGTGCTACTTATAAATAATAAATTTAATAAAGTATGTGTGGAAAATATATAGTATATTGATTAAAATATTATGCTGTAGTCACTGCAACATACGATTAATGATTATAATATGTTTATATTGGCATAAATTTTTAAATATAAACTATTTTGTAAGTAAAATGTTAAGGAAATAAAAATTCAAGCAAAGAACAACATTTTTGAAAATATTCCACAACATTCTACACAAGCGCCCTATTTATAGTTGCTGGGATTTGTCAACTGATTTTATATGTGTTTATATTAAAAAAGTTCGTTTAGAAATAAAAGTACTAAGTTTTAACATATATTTGAAGATATTAAATATGCTAATATAAGTGGTTTATGTTACATTATATTCTTTTATGTTCTTTTCTTTTATTTAAGCAACTACAATATCTTTCTGACAATAATATTCTTAATATTATATGAATAATTCTGTTGTATGTGTACTTTTTTGGGTGTGCTTTAGGGTAATAAGAGGATTTGAATTCTTAATTCTATCCACCTGGCTACACTGCGATCGGATATAATTTTCTTTAATTTTTAAAGCCGGATAAAAGCTGCCAGGCCCACTTGCAATTTTGTTTTTTTTAGTTTTGCTGAGTTTTTTTTAATAAGATAGATAACTAAAGGTTATGAAAACAAATTAAGAACAAAATATTCCTACAGATATAATACATAGACTTAATAAGAAATCCATTATTTAATATCAATTAAAAGGTGAAGAAAACTAACGAAGATCTTGTCTTTAAAAAAGAAAGGACTATATTTTTTTGTTTACCTTTTTTTGTATATTTTCACTGTCCTGCCGACTCCTGTGAACGTAAGCGAGATCTTACTGTATGAAACAAATAATAAGGTGGTTAATGAGCTCCGTATCTTCTTTAATAATCTATAAAAATCTTCACATTCATGTTTCAAAATAGATTGAAGCATTCTTTATATGAAAAAATCATATTGAAATATAAATGAAATAACTTTAAAAAAAATTTAAACTGTTTTGTAAAAATAAAATCGACAGCGTAACTTCGAAAATGAAGTAACTGTTTTTCTTTAAGATAGTTTATGTAATTTAACATACAAACTGTAGTTTTAGTTTTTAAATTAATAATCATAATACAGGACGAATTACTATAACACAAATTGATCTAACTCCTAAGTAAGCAAATTATAAGTTAAGGGTGCTAGACAACGATATAAATACATAGAAATATACATTGTAACTACTGAGAATATATAAAATAAACGACCGAACCCAGAAATACAAACATCTATTTTCATTACATTCATGCCTGTCCCTGTCGGGAAACGAACCCGAGCTCCGTCGTGCAGCTATACGTTAGGCGTCTGCGCTAACCACTCGACCAACAGGGTAGTTAAATATGTATAATTAAATTAAATATGTATATATATATATATATATATATATATATATATATAATATAAATACTTACATAATATTATAGTTCTATAAGTTCAAATTGTAATAGATCAATATAATCTAACATTCTCTCGTCATCAGTAAAACAGAAAACTGTCATTTATATATTTAAGAAAAACTCATTTATAGAAAACCCCAGTTATATCTTTGTCCCTAGATTTTTCCCATTTTCGAAATTAGAGTATTAAACGATAATTTTATTCCGAGTGTTGTACTCAACTTAAGTACCTACCGACAGTGCTCTTACCGTAGTGTGGATAACTGTTCTCAATGGCTATTTTTTTTTTACAGTCAACATTTAAAGTTCTATTTCCAAGCTGTATATTATTTATATCTATTCGGTCATTAACACGGCGAGTGTAAGTTTGGGTGTAATACACCCAGCCTCTGGTAAATCGTTCAATATTTTCGATAATTTAATTTAATTAGCTAATAAAATAGAAATAAAATAAAATTAACACACCAAAATGAGTAGTCCACTTTACGGGTGTGCTACACCCGCCTTACTATCCGAGTAAGGATTAGGAACCTTGCGCTCGCCGGGTTAATTTTAAAATGATAATGATTCGTGGAAAGTTTTTTGTAAACACGACACCAGATAAAGTATCTTGATAACCTAATAGACAACTTATAGACAAGGTTGATAAATAATTGTCACTCTTAGAGAATCTATGAAATTTAGGGGTTATGAAATGTACATGAAACTAGGGTTGGAGAAAAACATGTTCACATAAATGTTACAAATAAATTATATTTGTGGTAATAATCTAAAAATATATTAAAAAATCTGCTAAGTGCGAGTTAGACTCGCGCACGAAGGGTTTTGTAAAATATAAAGTGTAAAATATAAAGAACAACCAGAAGTCATGTTTTTTTTTAAGGGAGACTAACTTAAATATTTATTTCAGATGGTTTTTTAGTATTTGTTATTACAGTGGCAACAGTAATAATACATCATCTGTAATTTTTTTTGCTGTTTAGCTACCACTGTTCATAAGATAAAGCTTTTAGACAGACAAATGGCCAGACTGACAGAAGTCTTAGTAATAGTGTTCCGATTTTACCCTTTGGGTATCGAAACCTAAACATAAGAATTTGTAATATTCCGACCTAATAGGAATTTACGTATTTCATTATCCCTTTGATGAGTTTCTATCCAATATTGCGATGAATTCATGCTATTGATCGTCAAAATAACTTCGTTTTCTTTGTCGGTAATCAAACGATATCACTCTGTCTGTTGTAGAGTCAGATAATGTATTTTAGTTGAAGGCAAGCAAAAACCTAATTCACTTGTATGGATATAAATTGAAGGACAGATTAGAAACAGATTTTTATTCTCATGTATTTAAAAAAATATTTTCCAAAAAGTAATTGATTATTATTTATTTTAGATAATGTACCTACAAAACACAAACGTGATATTTTGTTGTTTATAATAAGAACGCACATTTTTGTAAAACTAAAACCGTATCCTTGCTTTTTGATACTAAAAAATATATTTCATTTAAATATATAGAACAGTTTAAACTTGAATAATTATCACTAAAAGCTTACATATTGATAATTATATTTATATCGACTATAAAGAATAATTAAAATGAGCAGAAGAGTCATCCATGAAGTTATATAAATCTTATTCATATTCAAAAACATGCAGAATTTCCACCGAGTATTGCAATAAATTGGTAATAACTTTGGCTACGTAGTTTTATTACAAGATTTATTATATGTCTGGAAACAGAAATACTATAATATACATGAGACAAAAATTATGTTGAAAATAAAAAGAAGTAGAAGTCGAAAGAATATATTATATTCTCAGTTTGATTGAAATGATGACGATTAAAGTATATATTGTATTCCATGTACAAAACAGTTGTAAATAGTTTAAATTGTACAAAATTGCCTCTAAAATTATCAAATTCCAACTCAAATTTTGGTAGGGTAAGATTTAATTAAATTTGTAAATCAAGATCTAATCACAAATGTCATAAGTCTTTTGCTGATTTCCTCAATCTATTATGAAAAATGTTTATTTTTTTATAATAAATTGAACACTACCATTACAATAAATAAAAATCTTCACCGAAGAACTCTCTTTTTAATATATATTTTTTATTTTATTCAAAATAATCAAACAGCACTATTAAAATTCGATCAAATAAGTGATCTGTCATCTAAAATTTACAACCCTAGCAATAACCAAGCACTACAAACTCACTCTTTACAATTAATAAATCATTCTCAGAACATCATAAAACCCAAAACATGATTTTTTTTTGTGACATACTAAGCCCCACCAAAAAACCTGTTGATTGTTTTATCGCCTTGCTTTCAATGCCACGTTTCATGGAATCTACTATCTGCTAAACCCTGACCTCCACCACAGCCACCATGCAATGCGTATCCATAGAATTCTTAAAGCAAATACCGACTTCCAACTGACTACAGGTACGAAATGACTACGTATACTTTCTAACCGATTGTACTATCATCACTATTGTAAATCAACTCAATCACTTCGAAAATATAGATTTCGCAATATTATCTACCAAAAGTTTTAGAGGAGATCTTTTTTCCACTCGGTTCATGCTACAATTTATAGCAATCTACCATTCTACCATTCTAAGTTGAACCTTACCCATAGCATCTATCACGATCTATTATCGCATCTCTATCGCGTAGTCATTGATTTTTGGGCCCTCATAATACTTTATATCTGTCTGACTTCACGTTGCCAAGGTTGCTTAGGAAATATGTAAGCAGTTGGATATTTTTTTTTACATCAGTGCTAACTACATATTAATGTTTTCTAAATTGTGAAAAATAGGTGGAAAATTATCTTGTATCATAGGACCTAATAGTTGAATATCAGTAAGTGAATAATCTGAATTAACTTTTGTAAATGCGTCAAACACTGTTTCCAAATTCGGTTTTGTGCTTCTCTTTAGTATAACATCATGACATAGTAAAATAAGCGTACAATGTCATGAACGCTCTCCACCGTCATATGACCTTATAATTTGTACTCGGATATGAAGTTTTATTAAAGGAGCAGTCACATTGAAAATGTTTCTCTTTAAAAATTGACGTTTTGCTATTTGGAACAAACCTTCTACAACGTCAACGTTGTTTTTAAAAGTTATTGTTATTATAAAACCATCTTCGTAATCACCATTATTAAAGAGAAGTTTGCTGTCATGCAAGTTCCTTAGAAATATAAAGCATGACTTTTCGCATGCGTTTAATTTTAGGAGGGAAATCATTCCAAAGTTTTATGGTACGCAGCGTGAAGGAGTCCGAGTAAAAAGAGGATGACTGTGAAAGGGACTCTTAGAAAAAGGTTAACTTTAGCTTATGGTATTATATATGGTATGGCTTATGGTATTAAATATAGGGTCAGTTATAGGAAGTGTGTTTGAAATTAAAATTAATATGAATATATTCAATTATTTTAGGTAACATGCAATTAAGTAATTACAAAACAGTATACTATAAGTAGACTGATTGTTAGTACCTGCGGCAGATTACTCTAAATATTGACCGTTACAATACTTCAAGACAAATGAAAGGTTCGGATCTAATAAGGGCAGATTTGGCTGAACTTAGAGTACCGTATCCATATCTTTTCAGTACCAGTTTCTACTGTTTAACTCCATCCAACGAATTGTATTGTAGTAATCGAATTGTAGGAGAACCAGTTCTCTGTGAAAGGCGTTCTCTCCTTTGGCGTGATGGAGGTAACAGATTCTTATTTGGTTGGTTACAATAAAAAGAATATTGTGATGTTTCGTTTAATACTTTTGGTGATCCTTTACTTTGACTGGTCTCGTGAAGAAGTTAGTTAACACAGATTGTCATGAAAATCGATATTCATAATAATATCCCAGCCCTTTCCTTCAATGAAGTCCTCCAATAGTTTAAATTATTTATGTTGTCGATTGAATTATTTGCGTGAATAAGAGATATAAAAGTGAGTCCAAGTGTGTCTTAACTCAAACTGATAGCTCCCACCAAAATAAGGTAAATCGATCTTAGGCCAGCAAATATAATTTGTTTTAGACGCTTCAGAATTATTATTAAATTATGTATAAATATGTTTAGTGGAAATAGAAACAGTCTCCCCAAGATATTAAGTTTTATTGGTGAGGGTAAAAGGTTCTTATGCAGTACTATCTGTTCCCAGCGGCTTTGCCCGCGCTATATAGAAAAAAAGCCTTGTTACGTATACCAAAAAGTTTTTACACTTACTTACTCAGGTAAAGTACTTTATTAGGGGTAGCGTCCACGTAGACTGTAAAAAATATATTTATATGGCTTATGATCGTAGTCACAAAGAGTCACGGGCAACAGCTAGTGATAATATAAATCCTTTTATCATAGTGTTATTAGTGATTGTGAGTAATTTTAACTCTAAATGTTTATATTTACTAATATTCGTATGTACCTATATGGAAAGTCTTGAATCATGTTACTTAACACATTTATAATTTATTATATTGTCGAAATTTTCAAGCGGATCCTTATTTTTTCTCGTATTAAATATAACCTATGTTCATCAGAGGGATAATAATTAATTTGGTCCAGTAGTTTCGGAGCCTATTTAATTCAAACAAACAAACTATCCAATCTTTCCTCTTTATAATATTAGTGATGGTGATGATGAAAAATTAAATTAAAAATTTAAAAAATCTCCGATATAAGAAGACCTCTAAAAAGAATAAAAATAATATTGTTATGTGCTTATTGAAGTCGTTGTGTCGGGGGACCGTTTAATAAGAGAAGAAATTAAAATGCAAGTAGGTTACCGAGGTTAATAAAGAAATTACGATATCGCATGGTATAGTCTAAGTACTCAATGATTAACTTCGTAAAATAAACACGATCGTCAACGTACGTACAACGGTATATAATGGTAAAAATTATGTACTTTAAATGTTGAATGTTTTTTTTTTTTATCTCACATTTCAACTGTAATTTATTCAAACACTAATAAGTAATTTACATACGTTATTATAACTTTTAATAAATTACGCCATTGCATTGTAAGAAAATAAGTATTTTAATAATATCAGTATTTTATAACTAAAACAAATTTCTAATTCTTTTTAAACCCTATAAAATTAGAAAATAATTAACCTTCTCTAAAATATTATGCTACAATTATTATATTTTTTGTAATAATATTGCAAATATTAAAATATGCTGGTAATTTTAAGAGTCTGAAAATAAACGGTTGCTTTAATAAAATTCAACAATATTAATGAGTAGCCGGTTTTTACATTTTTGTATACTCCAAGCGAAAATCGATAGTAAATTTTATTTTATAGGTTTGAGCTTCGGTGTTAAAGTTTATACCTAATATTCAAATGATGAATTAAAATTAACATTATTCAAATGTTACGGCCATTATTAAAAATATAAATAACTTCTATTTTGATACGTACGATACAGTGAAATCCATATTGTTGTAAACAATCCATATTGTTTGGTCAAAAATTATTTAAGGATTTAATAAATCGACACTTAAGTTTTAAATAATCTCAATAAATAAAAAGCAGGTGTTTTATTAAATACATATTTAGCAGGCTATAATCAAGTAATTAAAACAGAATTTGCCCGACTAGTTCAACCCATTAAGAGTTCCTATTAATGAGCTCGAGTTGTGGAGGACTCGCGACGTGTGCAGCAGCTGACTGGGTGCATCGCGAAGGTGCAGTGGTGGTGAGGGTGGAGGAAAAGATGTAGTCTCGTCTTCAGAGGTTTCGTGCAAGTCTTCATCATTCGTCGTTATAATACGTTGTAAACCCACTGAACTTACAGTATCGCTATTAAATATATGTAACTTATTGTTAGTGTCCTTTGCAGTATTAATAACTGGTTTCCAGGCCGTAAGTAACCTCCAACCACAATCCCTATTGAAATTCGGTAGACGACTAATTTTGATAGTATCACGTACTTTACGCGGTACTGAAAACTTTTCCCTAGTAAAAAGGGCGCTTTGTAAAAACGTATGTAATGAGCCGTTCCTGAATCTAAGACGTGTTTTGTTATCGCTGAGCCATTATGTTCCAGATTTCTGACACTTCGTATATCTTCAGTTATTTTTATATTAATGTTTCTACGAGTTTTCCCCTTGTAACACTTACCGCAAACACTAGGAATTTTGTGTACACCCAAGACGTCTATTTTGCTGTTATATTTCTGTTTATTTGATACCGTTAATTAAATGAAGAAATCAAATAAGTTACCAAAGCAAATTACGAAATAACAATATCAAATCGGGTAGTAGTTCTCGTCTAATTAATGAGATGGAAATATTAGTAAAATAGACATCTTCGTCAAGGTAAGGACAACGGTTCCCCGACGCGACGTAACGATTTCAATAAGTCCATAATAATATTATTTTTGTCCGTTTTAAGGTTTTTCCGTGGGAGATCTTTTCAACTTTTAATTTAATTTCCTTTTTCTATATTTTTTTATTAGGTTTCTATTGTAATGAATTGCCTTGCCAACATTTTTCGTAAACATGATTTTATGCTAATGTATTTTAAAGTATGTTTTTATGTAGTATATTTTTTGTAGAGCACAAAATATAATATTTTTTTGATTGATTTCTACTGTTATCAATCTGACGTGAACTTTTTGTATTATCCAGTTTAAGTATTAACATATCTTTGGTACTAACTTAAAGGGAATACCAATTTTCTTAAACATTAAAAACACAGTTTGTTTTACGTTATATCTACAATATATTTATATTATATATATATACAATATTGTATATTGTAGATTTCTTTTTATCTAATTTTAAATTAAAAGGATTTAACTTTCTTCTTTCTTTATTTAACTTTCAAACATTTTATTTGTAAAATGAGCTTAACATCTTTACATATGTTAAAACAATTGTAGCACGGCCGAGCCTCAGGGTTCTTTTCTAAATATTAATGATTTATTTTCTTCAAAAAATAGTATACATTTATGCCAGAGCACAAAAAAGTTGGCCACCAGTGACCTCTTCTACATATATTTTTTTACATTTTTATTATTATTATAGGCCAAAAACTTTTACATAAGAAAAAAATTGGGTTTTCTTCTTGAATCTACACCTCTCCAAAAATGAAACATGTATACCATTTTCCTATGTGCAAAGATTAAAGTAGCTATATTATCTACAAGATCTTAATTTAAGAGTATTATGTATAATTACATTTACTTTGCTAAACAAGATGGTATATGCTTAAAATAAAGTTAGTCATGCTCTTATGAGTGTAAAGATTTGCCTTTTGTAACTTGAGCTTATGTAAAGTAGTCCTTGTGACTCTCTAAGATGGAGCGGTGTAAGTATGAAATTTTAAAGCAATTTATGTAATAACCCAATTTTGTGATATACACGCTGTGGAAATTTGAGGCATTATTAGATCATTATCACGTTATCTACTGCAGTTGCGACAGAACCACTTAGAAAAGTATCTGATGTATCGTAGATAGTAGATACCAAGTGACATTGCTCATTACATGTTCGTTTGATTGAAAGTAGCCATGAAGTTTAAAAAACGTAACTGAACCTATTGGTGTGGTAGTTAATAACTATGACTGCTGGACCTAAGGTTTTGGGTTCAATTTCCTACACGGGACAGTTCTTTGTGCGATTCACATATTGTTGTTCCAAGTTTGGATGTATTTTGTATTCGTCATTCCTGTGTTTTTAAAACCCCACCTGAAATTATAACTACACCAAGGGGTAATCAAATTATTTCACATAAACTTAACTTTTATTATATACTCTATGAATCAAAATCTGTCGACATATTGAAAAAATCTGTTAAAAAAATGATCTTTAGTTATATAAAAATATTCTCGTAAAACATAATGTATGTTTCTGTATCAACAATTTCTTTCCAAAAGTAGTTGTTAAGCAAATAATTAAAAAAAAAACAATGAAAGTCGTGAAACCAAATGAGTTTTTCATTTTCCTAAACGAAAAACTCATTTGGTTTCCTTGAGAAAAGATAAGCGACTTTCATTTTTTTTTTTAAATTATTTGCTTAACAACTACTTTTGGAAAGAAATTGTTGATACAGAAACATACATTATGTTTTTAAAGTTAAGTCCGCTTCATTTAATACAAATCATCTCCTGATGATTTGTATTAAATGAAGCGGACTTAACTTTATCTCCTAGTTTTTTTATTGTTAAAGTATATAAAAATATTACTAAATTACTATGCTTAATAATAATAGCCGTCTGTAAAATTGACGATATAAAACATAAAATGGATTTCAACCATTTAATATTACTGGTAGTTACGTTTTCTTGACATAGGTTTGAAATAATGGCCATGATCATTTCTAATTGAAGTCTTTTAACATAAATTAATTTTCAATAACAAAATTTTATACCCTATCTTAAGTTATAACTTGTTCAATCTTTTTTAATAGGAGCTAGTTTAGTGTTATGTATGATACAAACTGAAATTCGTTGAAAGTCAAAAAATGTTTTTACGGAAGACTTTCATAGGTTAATTCCAAATATATTTCGCAGTTTGTTATTTTACGAATGTTCATCTAGTAAAATCTTTGTTAAGGTTAATAATTTCACATTCATTCACAAAAGAATGAAATATATTCTTTGGAAATATTTAATTTAAATGCCATTTGCCATTGAAATTCATTGTTTGACTACAGCCTTTTATCACCTTCTAACTAATACACCGTTAATGTGCTCAAGTGGTTATCGCCATTAAGGTGTTCTATTCTATTCGATGCTAATTAGAACATAAAGAGAATAACCGCTTAAAGTAGTTTCGTCCGCTCTGTGGAGCAAAGTAAAGATTTCTTCATTTGAAAAAAGATTTCTTTTTTTTTAAACGAATTCAGTTTTTCAACAGTTTATTAGCATTTCTGTTTTTGGTTATCAAATTTCATAAAGTCAGGAAAATAAAAATAATATCAGACAAACTACAATCATTTTAGCTGCTCATAGAATATCTACGTAAAGTGATTACTTATTACTGCTATTACAAATACTTCGGAGAGTGACAGAGACGACTATCTACACTTTCCTATTTGTGTATTATAATTTTCTATAGGCCTCAATCACCCCTTTACAAAAGTATTACATATCCATATCCAAGCATGTAATGTGTACATGTTTGTCACCCAATGCTGTAAAAATGAAGGGCTATTAAAATAGCTCAAACGACGGTGACTTGGAAGTAAAATATTAATTAGTTCTTGCGCTGTCTATTTTCCAATGGTACTCAAGTAATGGCTTTCTGACTCGTTAAATCTTTTTATAATTTCAACTAATTAAACTTTACAAAACGTTAATAATGACCTCAATTAGGGTAACAATTTTGGAATTGAAATCAACCCTCAAAACTATAAAGCCATAATTATTGACAGGACGCATGGCTTAAACAAGATTGACACCGGTATTATGCTACCAGTTACATAATCTGATACCGTTAACATACGTCTCATCTCATCAATAAAAATCTCGGGCTTCGTATGGACGTCACATTCAGTTAAAATATTCAAATATTGAATTACGTCAATAAGTTACGTGCTCGTTATTTTTATCATTATATATATATATATTTTTATCCATTCTGATTACAATTGTGTTAGTGCAGTCTCTTATTCTTCCTCTTAGAGACAAAGCTAGCTTCGAAAATAGCAATTTTCGTAATATTTAATTTATCACTTTAAAGCTTTATGTTCGTGAAAGTAGAACTTTGTATTAGCTTTTTATTAATTATCCACGATCTTCTCAACACATGACTTTCATCTTCGTTCATGAATAATTCCTTGACAGCGGACGCCATAAGACTATGAAATACTCCCCACGATATGTTTAGTTATATTAATAGTAGGTTGTGCATAGGCATTATATTATATACAGGGTTATTTGTAATTAGTTGACCACCTCTTGCAAGCAGCTTCTCTGCATCAATCCTAACAACATTAATTGTTCTACGACTTTTTAAAAATCTTGATAAACAACGCAGTAAACACGAAACGAAAAAATGTTTGCTACCCCTTTTACAATAAGTAAACTCTGTATTTTGTAAGAAGTGTTTAAAAGGTTAACGCCCGGGCGCCATACCTACGATCTGAGTAAATGTCAGTTCAGAGGCAATAAATAAGTTTTGTATGGGAAAATTTAAATTAAAAAAACTATTAATTTTATTAAGTCGTAGACCAAAGTTGTTGAGGTTGCTGTAAAGAGGCTGCCTGCAAAAGGTGGTCAACTAATTAAAAATAACCCTGTATAAGAAACACATCAAAAGATAGTAGATCATATCTTTTTCCATACCTGTAATTAAATATATCTTAATACACACTGCTAGTTTATATTGTATTTCTTGTTTTTTTGTACTTAGTTATTTTATTGTTATGTTTTTATTTATTATACGCAAAACATTATATTTTTTGTCTGGTTTATGATCATTGAGTTTATATTATATATTTTCTCTGTAGATTAATTTGCTCCTCACTTTTTTTTATCTTTCAGTTGTGTTGGTTGTTTGTGCATTGAAGTTATGAAAGATATAATTTTGTATATAACGGTCTCATTCCAATTACAAAAATTATTTTTATGATTTCATCAGGTGTCTCTTTATATATTTTTCATTAAACAATAATAAATTAAGACCACATTTTATTATTTTCAGAAATCATATTGAATTAGATTAGAATTCAATCACAACCGTCACAAAACGAGGCTTCAGCGAAATGAGAAAAAATTATTCATTTAAGATTTCTGATTATATATATAAAGGTAAAGCTTAATTCTTATAATATAATATTATAATCCAGTATATCTCTCCAAAAAAATCCTGGAAACAATTCTTTAGGTTTTTTAGCTCATTTGGCAATAATATTTACCAACTATATTAAATATAACAAAAGACATTCATGCTAATCTAATTGTAAATTTATTTCGATATCTAATTACCTTTTGTAAGATACAATAAAATAAATAATTTTAGTATTTGTTGGCAAATAACTTTGACTTGTTTTTCATAATCCAAAATGTATATTATAAATTAATAGACTAGTAAGGTCCTTTTAAGGTCTGCCCTGTCCTTCACAAAAAAAACAAAATATGTTATCTATCCAGATAAAAACTATCTGCTGATTGACTCCAACAGAATCAAAGTTTCACCAAGATCAATTCATTTGAACCTGATACACGCCGAAAACTCGAACCAGATCTCGTTTTTCATGAACTGAACATGAAATAATTCTTAAAAGCGTTAAGCTTCTATCAACTAACACATTACGCTGGTATGCCAAATTATTAAAATTTATAAAAGGGCTCATCGACAATGGTAGGAATTTTAAGTTTTTGTTAGTCTAATATGTACTACATACGTAAGTATGTGGTGTGTTAAAAAACTAACGAGCTAATCAGCGTGCATAGGAAGCAAATTTAAAATATAAAGAAAAAAGCGGAGTATAGTATGTTCCCGATCTTATTCGTGAAAAAGAAGATGAAGACATACAATTACTAAATAGCACACACAAAAGAAAGTATACATACAATGACGGCAGTGGTCATTGTAATGTTCATACCGGAAACCATAAAATATATTCACACTTTCAAACTTGAGATAATATCGAAACATATCATTACCAGCTACGGGGGATTATTTGGTAGTTACCTATATCATATACGATTATTTGCTAGCACCGAATGCAAATGTGGTAACAACGCCCACGAAAATATTATTCATCTGGTGACTGAATGTCATAAGTTATTAAAGCAGAGAAACGACACAGGAATGGAAATGGGAAAAAAACATGACTAAAAATACTATTCACGCTCTACTAAAAACACGATAACAAGAGACACGTGAAATACTGTAGGAAAATTGGAAGTACAATAATATATAAAAACAAGATGAAACAACACAAGAGCTATACTGAAAAAACTAGATAAGACATAACAAATAAATTAATTAACAGATAAATAAAAAAAATATAGTATTCAGACTACTACAAATTGAAAAATATAAAAAATCTTGCCCATAATTTTGTAAATGTCATAAATTACAAAAAGAAATTATACGTTACGATGACGTTGAAGCCTTAAGGCGAGAAGAGAGATTATTGTCTTGAGCACTGTAGTGCGATTTTTAGTTTGTCCTGTTCAACATATGTGTATTTTTATATTTTTTATGGCAATGATTTGTTTTCTTGTATTTTTATGGCAATGATTTGTATAGTATAAACCATAAAAAATGTTTTAAATGTATATTAAATATATTGCAACTTATTTTATTCTGCATTTAAATTGCAGTTTTGAGTCATTACAATATCTACTTACTTAGATTAGGTTATTATTGAACGTCAAATAAATATCTTATTGGATGAGATCAAACTCATAATATAATATTGCGAAAGAGATTTTATAAGTATTAAAGTGTGTCTAAGAAATAATAGTAATTACATATTTATATCTATTTTTCGTACATAATTCACTGATTTAAACCATAATTTGATATGAATTATATTCACAAACTCTTTGGGCGCGTGGCAAAAACAGACCATCACCTTCATTTACATACCGACCTTTCATGTAAAAAACAAAACATAATATGAACAATGATTTATCCAGCTTTTGTTGGTTTACACTACTTACCTCGTTACCTAAAACATCTTCATCGTCAAAAGAAAAATAAATACAAGAATATATATAAGATTAAAATCATTAACAATGGTATATATATCAATCTCAAAGAAAAAAATAATTTAAAACTTAAAAATATAATTGTTCTGTTTCCAAAACAAACCAGAGACAAACGTAAATTATGGTCTTTTGTGTATCCGACACGGAGTACCAAGTGGCTTCGAGCACAGGAAATGTACAAAGAAATAATACGGAAAATAACTTTAGTGTATATTTCCAAAACTGTAGAAATAAATATCTACATCCTCCTCTTCTCCTCCTCTTGAAATCCTTACCAATGTTTTTAACTTTACAGTTTAAAAGATTGTTTGAAAACATATTATTTCTTATCACTAATATAATGAGAGAGAATTTGCTCACTCTCTACACAGATTTCTTAAAATAGGAAATGGGCATTTATCTATATTATGACGTTCAAATAAATAAATACTTAAATATATATTTTAATTTAAATCGTTTTTTATATATTTTTTAAAACAGTAAGAAAACAATCGAACTGTTAAGTTTTATATCAATATAATGTTTTACATGGATTGTATTTTTGTGCTTACCACGGGGACTTGTAAGTTTTTGTGAGAAATGACAATTTCGACGCCTAAGGCTTTTAATTATAAATTGTTAATATAAAAAATCCGATGATACTTAGCAAATCAAACTCAGTAAAGTGTAGCATTTGATAAACACAGCCTTAGAATTTAGTTCTTAACTTCAATATCTATTGAATCTTATGCAATGTGGTTTCAGTAGAAATCATAAATTTTATTTTTACAACTAATTATTAACATTATATTCATTTTTTATAATAAAATTATAATTTTATAAGAAAAATTTGTGTAAAAATAATAGAACATTGCACATTGATGTACCAACGAAACTTATCAATTTCCTACAATCTAGTGTTAAGTTTTTAAAACGAAGCGCAAGCTTGGTTTAATATGCAAAGCGAGGATATACGAGCATCGTAAAATGCTACAGAAGTGTTTTTTAAGTATCAAGATAATATTTTATATCTTTATTTAATTAAATTTATTGTTATCATAATAATTACAGTGCTTATGATTTTGGGTATAACATATTTTGCATTTCATATTTATTTATTTATTTATTTATTTATTTATTTGTTTAATCTGTATTGTCTGTTATTTATTTGTTTTATCTGTATTTCGGTTTTAATGCAACAAGGTATTCTCTACCAACACGAAAAAAAAACAAATATAATATAAATAGATATAAAAATAAAATTCAGAGAACAAGCAAAATATTTACAATAAACATTATAGATAATATAAAATTATCAGATCATTATAAATAATATAACTACAATGTAGTTATACACTAAAGACAAAAATTCAAATACCTATTCCAGCCATAATTAAAAATAATAAAATAAAGAATATTAATAAAACATTACCATCGTACTAGATATAATAATTACAACAAAATATTTACTGTTATAAAGTAAACTTCATTGAGAGTTACAATAATTGCTTTAATGCTCAGATGTGATTTCTCATATGATAAAATCACTTTATATAACAGTGTTATAGTTAGCTAAATGTTGATTTAACGTTTTCTTTTCGTAAATTTCCTTATATATATAATAACCTATTTATATACGAGAGGAGCGAACATAATACCATGAACTGAACACAATAAAATAGAAAACTAAACTTTAAAAAAAAAACAAGTTGCATTTTTTTTTAACAAATTGGAACAAGTGATTAAATATAATTACAAATTGCAGTTAACTTTAATATAACCTTAGGTAATACTCTAAAGAAAATTACAGTCACATTAGGATCAGTAAAAAGCTATCTGCACATAATGATAACAATAAGATTTAACGACAATAACATAACGGTCTCGTTACTTTTTATTTCATTTTATCTCTTAAACATTAAACTTAGCAGATACCAATATATTTATATTGAAATTAATATAATAATACACAATACGGCTACTAACATTATACGGCTATATCATTATTATTATTTCAAATCTGAAATTGATGGTGATTTTTAATCGAATATATTATATTTAATACTTTCATATTTTTTTAAATTAAATCGAATAAATAATTTTGCTGAATAACATATTCAGTAAAGCAACGTGAAAAATAGGTTTATAGCAGCATAGTTTGTTTGTTATATAGCAGCCTGGTACTATGAGTCGCGCGATTGATATGTCATTTCGCGAAGTTGATGGTTTCTTGGACGCTGAAACTTCTCAGTTGGAAACGACGCCGATAAACTACGTCTCTTCGCGAGCTAGATATGTTACTACTGAGGACCTACGTAACTTTAAGGAGGATATTATGAATATGATAAAGTCCTTGGGAGATGGTCAAAAAAACGAGCTGCAGTCCATTAAACCAACTCTAGAGGAAATAAAGCAAACTAATTACAATATTGAGAATTCGATTTCCTTCCTTTCGGCTCAAAACGAAGAACTAACCCGTAAAGTCAAACAAATGGAGAAAAGAGCTAGAGAAGATAGAGAAAACATCATTTTATTGGAGGAAAAAATTGAAACCCTGCAAATGGGCTACCGCAAGCCTAACTTCGAAATTAAAAACGTTCCGCGTAGAAACAACGAATCGAAAGAGGAACTAATTAACATGGCTTTATCTTTATCCACTTCAATCGGAGGTAAATTAGTCAAGAACGATATAAAAGACATATACCGAGTACGTGGAAAAAAAGATTCACAAAACCCGCCAATAGTTGTTGAAACTGGATCGACTCTGCTAAAGACAGATATCCTCAAACTGTGCAAAGCATTTAACACAACAACTAAATCAAAGCTCTGTACTAAACATCTGGGACTCCGTACTAATGAGCAAATACCCATTTTTGTCTCAGAACAACTTACTACAAAAGCATCCCGTCTTCACTTTCGTGCAAGAGACCTCACCAAGTCAAAACAATACAAGTTCTGTTGGACTTCGTATGGCCGTGTTTATGTCCGAGAGACCGAAAATTCGCCAATTATAACAATAAAGTCAGAAGCCCAGGTAGACCACTTAATTAATAAAAAATGACTAGTTTGTAGGCACTACATTGTCTACATATACTTAGACTTACCAATTCTATTAGAATTTAAATTTGTTTTCAATATTTTTATTATTTTTATTCTTTTTCTATTAGTATCTTATACGATATCTACCATGATCTTGATAGAGCACCTTTCTTACTACATTGGTAAACACTTCTTTAATAAACGAATATCTCATAGATTTTATACACTGTTTTCGCAAACAACACACTATTTTTACAACCGCGTATTTTATAAATACAAAAATGGATAACACTTTAATTACTGGTCAAGAGTTGGATGGTATAGAAATAGCTCAGTCATGTCACAGCGATATTGAGAATATTAATAATTTTATAAATATGAATAATAATAATTTTACAGTAATAAACCAAAATATTACCAGTGTTTATTGTAATTTTGATGATTTTATAGTCACACTTGCAAATTTGAAATTTACGCCGGAGGTTGTCGTTCTGGCAGAATGCTGGCTTCGTAAAGACCGATCTATTCCAATCTTACCTAATTACACATCACATTGTACAACTCGATATTTTAATCAAAACGACGGTGTTATCAACTATGTTAAGAATAACCTTATTGCAAATATTAGCGAAATCAACCTGAACTTAGCCTCTTGTCTTCAGATAGATACTGAAAATATTATTATTTTATCTATTTATCGATCCCCTTGTAACACCAATGCTGACAGTTTCATTAATTCATTAAATCTTCACTTGTCAAAATTAAGAACACGTAAAACTATAATATTAACTGGTGATATTAATATTAATACGCTCCATAAGGAAAATGAACCAAGCCACGAGCGAAGAAACCGCCTCAACTATTTGGAAATGTTATCATCTCATAATATGATGATGGGACATAATTTACCTACAAGAAAAGGCAGCTGCCTCGATCATGTAGTACTTAAAATGGACAAACGCAGAATGTCTGCTCAGGTTGCAGTTATTAATACTTCTTTTACAGACCACTCGATGACCTTCTTATGTCTTACTAAACAAAAACAGAAATCTAAATGCAATAAAACAAAAGTAATTACTGATTTTAATCAAGCATTAACATTTTTAAAGAATAAAAATCTGTCTGAATTATTAAGTATTGATAAGCCTCAAATAGTTACTGAATTGTTATTAAACAAAATAAAACAATCTTTGGAAGAAAACACGTATGAGAAAAGCATATCCAAATCACAACGGATTATCAAACCATGGATAACCCCGGGGATTCTGCGTTGTATAAAAAACAGAAATAATATGCAGAAAAAACTACGTATTAATCCGGACGATAAAATCTTAAAATTGACGTACCGAAGGTACCGTAACTTCTGTAACAATTTAATAAAGAAATTAAAACGCAATTACGAACGGAATTTACTACGGACCTCAAGTAAAACACCCAAAAGTCTATGGAACACTATAAAAAATATTACATACATGAATAAAACCAGAGACGATAACATGAAATTACTTCAACTTAAAACCTCTCCGATTGAATCTGCTAATCATATTAACAACTATTTTGCTAATATAGGATCGAACCTCGCTGATGCTATTACTCAAAGTAGCTCTGTACAACCTAAGCCCAATACATTGTTTCCGCAGACTTCATCATTTGTCCTACTTGAAACAGACTATGAAGAAGTGCATTCGATTCTAATGAGTCTTAAATCAGAAAGTGCTTCTGGATGGGATAATATCACTGCCAATTTTATAAAATTAGCTAAATGTGAATTAGTTCCGGTACTTACTCACTTAGCTAACCTTTGCTTCAGTAAAGGGGTGTTTCCGTCACTTTTAAAACGCTCAATTATAACACCAGTTTTAGTGTAGTATGATGGATGAAGTGGTAACAACTCGCAGTAATGATATATGATCCCTGAATGCCTCATTAACAGGCATATTTACAAAACTTTCACTAAATAATAAAATTTGTTATTATTTTTGTTATTATTAATCTCTTTATTGTTAATTAATAACCAAATGTAAATTATAATATATAAAATAACAGTACATGCAATCAAAGTGAGAATAGTGAAGTGGATGGTTAAAAATAAACAAAATATATATAGGGAAGTTTGAAGGTTACGTGTTTTATAGAAAATATGTGAAGGTTTGCCTGATACGGTGATTTAATGGAAAGGGGTGAAAACAGTGTGATTAAGCTTATTATAAATATGAATATGAATGGACATGCGGCTAGATAGAAGCCAATAAAGAGATGAGTGGATTGTATGAATGATGGCATGCGGACGAAAGAAATTAAGTCAGTATACGTACGATAGTAGTGAGTGGCAGAATAAAACTTCTTGGGTTGATTCCATCTAGAAATATAGGTATAATAAGAACGTGTATAAAAACTGTAGAATGGTGATAATGTTATTATGATACATATATATAAAAATGTAGAAATCCTAAGTGATATCTATAAAATTAAAAAATAAAGAACGATTTATAGTTTTTAAAATTATCTATTTTAAGTCATGTTAAGCTTATTGAAATCAATACGGGCAAGATTCAAATGCGCAACCTTTCGAAACCTATCCCATGCTCTACCAATTGAGCTATCGTATCGAGCTACCACTTAGATGAATTTAGTATTTTATATGTAGGTTGAAATTTTCAAGTCTGTTTTGAGATCCAAATCAAAAACTTTATAAAGTACAAAAAAAATAATGAAACGAATCAAAGTTAGTCTTTTTATCATTCAACTGGAATTTTCTCTTTTTATTTTTGAAAAGGTCCTCATCCGCCATAAAGCTTTAATCAGAGCTTATGTTTTCAAAATTAAGTACTTACTACTACGCGATCTTCGTACAAACGGTTAATGTAGTACGGACTTTGGCTTGCCAACAAATGTTTTATAATTTTTCATAAATCAGCACTTTTCTTTCATTTGACATTTTTTATTATAATCCAGAAGTTAATCACGTTCAGTAACAATATCAAACAGTACATTAACATAAACGGTATCTTACTTTTTTAAGTTTAGGACTAGCTAAACATTACTAAATGTTAAGATTCAATTCCTGTCCAGACTACACGCTTCCCCGATTTTTTTTTTATATTCTTTAGATTTAGCACTGATTTAGCACTTGAAAATATCTATTGAATTTGATTTACAAAGTTATTCATTTTGTGTGGTATATTAACATATGTAGAAATTGTAGAATTTATTAAGATTCCGCCCTTCAAAAAAAAAAATGCTAATAGTTCTTATAAAGTATTAACTCATCTATGGTATAGTTAGAAGAAAAGTTTATTTTTATCAGGACTAAGTGCTTTATTTTTTAATTTGTTCTTTCTTACCTAATATACAATCAGATTTTTTATTAATAAAAATAAATATTTTATATAGTCCATATTTAAAAAAGAGTTTTTAATAATTAAAAATTTGAATAAACTTATTTGGCATTATTTACAATACCTTGTAGTTTATTTGTACGATCTGCTTGTTTTATTTGACAACAAAGATTTTGCTTACTTGCATCGTCTACCGGTAATATTGTCAAATCTATTGTATAACTATTTCCAGGGTTGAAAACTTTTCATAATAATATTCAATATATTTTTTTGAATAAAAATATTAACACTACAAATTCTACAAATTGATTAATATGTTTTTAAATCTACACCTTAAAGTTTTAATATATTTTACTCATTGTGTCAATGATACTACTAATAATTAAAATAAAATATTAAAATAATTACATGCCTATCTTAAGGCCTAGAATTAATCAGAGCACTACTAAAATAGAATCTCTCAACTTATATTTTGAACTAATTTAATAGACATAGCTACAAATCCCTTAATATAGAGGTGGTAGTCTAAAGCATATTTAAATAAGTTATTTTTTCATTTGTTTTGAAATATAATATTTTTTTCAAAACTAGACACCCCTGCTACAACTTTCTGGATGAGCAATTTAGAATGCGCACGTCGGCAAGACATTTTCACTTTGTCGGATAAGATGGCGCTGAAGCAATCTCCCGCACCGGTGAGGCTCGGAAGACTTAACGTTTATTACAATTACATACTGGTTCTTGGATTTCAAAGAAATTTAATCTTTCTATATTTGGTGAGCATAACAGAAACTTCGTTCAAAAAAACCATTTACATCACCGTAGTGTCGTTAATATTTAGTCACGACAAGACAAGTATTCAAAGTTAAAAGTTTCAAATCACTATATAACGTCCTAATATAAAGTACTTTCAAATTCGTTCGAGATTCTTTTTTACGAAATCGGAGCAACGCAATATATCAGGCTAAATAATATACATACATACAATGTATTAAAAAATGCTTGGATAAATAAAACCTGAATCTGAAATGATCACAACAACCAATTGTTTCAATTTCAGCCTTTTACTACTAAGTTTAGCCACAATGACATGGTTTTCTTTTGCAAAATTAACCATATACCGTAATAGCATAGCTAAATGCTTGAAAATTACTAACTATAGCCGATATTTCAAAGACTTCAGATAAATACAATTTCGTAAAAGCCTAATGACATTGAATTTATTAAAAGACAAGGAAAATCAATTCTTAGATTGTGTACATGTACAAAATATTAAATAATTGAGAATAATTCAAACCCCTTGTAAAAAAAATGCAGCACCTGCGCATAATTATATCGAGGAACATTTAGCATTAACTATAACTTCTTTCACTTGCCAATGAGTCACAAATAATTTTATCATACCTATCATATTAATATCTTCTTCTTCTATACATATAATAAAATTGTCACTGATCCATTTCTGTACATGGAAAATATAAAAAAACATCATAGGGTGTCTTTATAAGAGCAAGAGAACCCAAAACAATGGTTTTTCAGTTTGTATGTTTATCTGTATGTCTGTATGTTTGTGCACGCTAATCTCAAAAACGGGTTAACCAATTTGAATGCGGTTTTCAGAAATATATTATCACAGTCTTCACTTAACATTTAGTATTTATTACAAGTAAATCGAATAAAAAATAAAAAAGTGATGTCAATTTATGTCAAACACGTAATGAGTACCATGAAAATCTAATTTTATACATGTAATAAATCTGTAGAGAAGTAATTGGAGTAGGATGTGAAGTGATAACTAACAAAATCCATTTTCAGCATTTTTAAAATCTTTGTCTATTTATCTGTTTGTCTTTTAGTTGTACACACAACGCAAAAAAAATCAAAAAATCATACAGGGGGACCTTTATGTAAGCAAGAGGACCCAAAACAATGTTTTTTTCATTTTGTCTGATCGTCTGTATGTATGTATGTTTGTGCACACTAATATCAGAAACGGATTAATCAATTTGGATGCTGTTTTCTGAAATATATTGTCATGGGATTCACTTTATTTTTTGTTTTTTTTTTCAACAATCAGTTAACAAATAAAGTTGAAGTTAATAATCGCAGTCACATCTAGTAAAAAATGAAAATGTAGGTAAGTCTCTCACCTATAAATTACATATAGATAAATCAGTTTCCTTGCTTCCACCATATCCGGGAGAGTGGTCGGGATTTGGATGTCGTTTCCTCGCCAACGACCTAGGCAAAATATAGTTGCACTGGACCAGTCCCTCACAGAATGATGAAGAAGAAACAGAAACAATAATAGGAAGCTTAACCAAAAGTATTTTTATATATATTTTTTTATACTATGTTTTAATAGATGTTATCCACTAAAGAATATTTTTGTCTAAGTATCTAAATCACGTTTAACATTTTTTTCTTAACGATATGTTTTTATTTTAATACATTCCACTAACCAGTGAAGGTAATGAAAAGTAAGGAATGAAATAATAAATTTACTTTTAATAAACATTATTCATTGAGTTGATCTTGTAAAAGGAAACATCAAAATATCGTAATAATAAAGTACTTAGTTTAGTTAAGCTTGCTATGTAAATTTATTCGTTTTAATTTACTTCAAACGAGAGAAGGTTCCTATTTATGCAATTCTCATTAAACGCTGTTACTTGCTTAATCAGAAAACAACGCTAAAATCGTTTTCACACTACTCTATACTATTCAATTTTCCAAGTCCTTAACCTCCGCGGCTAGAAATTATGAGATATAAAATTTAATGAACTATTTTATTATAGTTCTTTAAAATCAACAATATGAATGACGATGATAAAAATATTTGAACTATTAGAAACAATTTCAACCCCGTTATACTGATATCATAGGATGTGTCAAATGTCCAAATACTAAGTAGATACCTACAAAGTAAGCTAGAATATAATACATCTGTATTAAAGTTTACGTGACGGCATATTATCCGTTTATATATACATATACCTTACATGTATATATAAACTTATTAGATATAGTATAAAATATAAAAATAGGTAATAATTACTTAGAAAAAAAATCTTATAACATTTAAAAAGGATTTAAAGACTTTCTTAAAACAACACGTTTAAAAATATATTACCTTGGAAATATACATAAGGAATTTTATATTAACATATTATTAATCTTGATTCAATACAAAACGGTTACGTTCTTATTATAATAGCATAGCTATAAATTAATTTGAAAAGTTTAGAACGATGTTTTAAAATAATATAAGTTCAATAGAATAATTTGTAGGTTCTAATATTTCATTTATTATGTCTCAAGAGATCTCTCATTAAATAATGAAAGTAAACTAATAAACTTTTGATAATATATCATGAAAATACTATGGTAATAAAGATATTTGCAGCTTCAGAATTAGTACTAATGTATGAGCATAAAGCTGAAACTCTGACCATAGCACTAATACCGCTTTACATAACTACCCCTACAATTTGTTATTCAGTAAGCCTTGGTAACTATCGACTTGTTCATTGAATTAGTATATTTAATTTTTAAAAGTAAATTGGTAAATTTTATCATTTTAATCATACTCCGACATATTTTCGTAAAATAATAATAAACGTCCGTATTGTCATGATATTAAAAAATATCTAATATTCTGAAAATACATGCATGGTCATTGTAACGTAAGTAACATATAGGTACTTATAATGTTTAAGAAATGTAAAGACATTCTTTTATAAATTCCTATATTACTTTATTATTAATTAATTGTTGGCTTAATTTAATTATTAAATAATTAGTTGTTAGCTCTAACACGCAATATTAACTGCTACCATTCCCGTAAAACCTTTCTCAATATCAACTAAAATTTCAATGATCTTACCATAACATTAATGAGATATTTCGACTTTACCGAAGCCCAATATAAATGTTGCTAATTTTCAAAAAGGATTATCAAAATGGCGAAGCAACGCTTATCGACCTCGTTAATAAGGTCCCCACAATAGCCATAAGTAGAACAAGCAGTGAATTTAATATGGAGGGTAAAATTTTTAATTATGGATTTAAAAGGGTTAAATTTGGATTTAATATGTGCTTTGCTGTAACTTTGGGATAAGATTTGGGAATTCCTTGTCTGTGGCTGGATAACGGGACTCGGATCCGGGTCTACATGTTTTCCTTAAAGTCCTAGGTTTGACTGGAAGGGGGTTTCGGCCTCCATACGACTGAACCGGATTGGGGGGTATGGTGAATCCTCCGCGATCTATCGGCCCTAAGAATAAGGGAGGCTGTCTCTCCGAGCCCTCTCCGTAATTTACCCGTCTGGGTGCCGCAGTTGAATGCAAAAGCGATCCCGTGGTGTCCCATAATGAAGGCAGTGACAAACGTTTGGTTTATTTGGTAAGGGTTTCACATAACCGTACTCACTTTAGTATCGTATCGTCACGTAATATATTATTTTAATTATAATAGTACTGTTATATTATTTGAAGTAGAAATTATTGTATGATTAATCTAATTTGCAATTAATTATTAGCTCTTTTAACAATAATAGTAGTTGCGCAACTTGTAATAATAGTTTAAATTAATCTTTCATCATTTCATAATTGGTAGAAACACGGTGGAATTTAATTATGTGTTTAGATTGTAGTTAATTGCTCTTTGAAAAATATTTAATATTAGTGAAGTGTACAGTATTTAAAATTGTATATTGAAACTTTTTCGGATATTAGCTATGAGATAACATACATTCAAATAATAAAAGCTGACACGTTAAGAGAGAAACAACGGTTTGTGTGTTATCACACTCCCTATCCGGTTATAGTAAAAATATACTTTTTTTAAATGCATAAATATATTATCTTTATATTTACTCACGCTAAGAGATTTATAATATTAAAATAAATATATTTATTATGCTATTTCGTTAAGACGTTTTATGAATATCGTATATCGCACACCGCGCAATATCGATACGTGTACATATTTTTAACGTGTCGGCATCACTTTGGCGTCGATTGATAGAAAATTTTAATGTCGATTTGGAAACGAAGTTCTCAATATTAAAAGCTCTCCACTGAATCTATTACACATTAATGGTAGTCAAAAGTAAAATATAAACACAAATGAAATCGTCTGTTGATATAATAAAAACAATACATGCCAGCTTCCTATAATTGGAGGGTAGGTTTTGATAAAAAAATTAAGATATCATTTGATGGTATGACTAAAACATGTAGTATTTGTATAGAAGTTTAGTTGACTGAACACCTATATATTCTATAAAAATATATAAATCGTCTCGCAGCTAAGAGAAGTGTGTGATCGAGAGACTAAGTTGTGTAAGAGAACTAGTATCACAAAGTGTAACAGTGATAGTAATGAGTTTAAATAGTAAACAGTTTAGTGTATTTGTAAAAAGTGCCAGTAAAGTGTTTGAAAGAATAGAACGACTTTCAGTGGTGATTCTATGCAGTAAGAGAGTTCTAATATATATAAAAATAGCACACATTTTATAGACTTAAGCCGTCTTTTTGTAGCTTTGAAAAATCTTTTGTGGTTTAATCTTTGACACGATGTTAACGCTTACGTGTGGTATCATGAAGTCAGATTAGGACCGATAAAACCCAAGATTAAAATATTAAGTAAGTGATACAAGAACAAGAAAATTATGAAATCTATACATATCGTCACTGATCGATTTCTGTACACGGAAAATATTAAAAAGACACATGATGAGGGGCCTTCATAAAAGCAAGAGAACCCAAAATAAGAGTTTTTCGTTTTTGTCTGTTGGTCTGTATGTCTGTATGTTTGTTCACGCTTATCTCAGAAACGGCTGAACCAATTTGGATGCAGTTTTCAGGAATATATTTTGACAGTTTTTACCTAACATTAAATGTTTATTTTATTAAAATCGATTAAAAAATTATTAAAGTTTTGTCAATTTATATGATTCACGTAATAGGTACCAAGCAAATCTTCTTTTATACATGTAATAAATTTTTAGAGTAATCTCTATACATTGAAAATATTACAAAATAAATAGCATACTAACAGAGTCCATTTCTAACATTAAAAGAAAATCTGTTCATTTCATTTGTCATTAAATTGTAAACACAACACGTAAAAATATATAGCCAATTTATAAAACTTTTAAACATAAAAATTTAACGTCACTCTGAATAACATTTAGTTTTCTTTTTCATTACACACTTTTCACTCTATCAAAAAATATAAATGTATTTAAAGTGTTCAAGAAATGTATCGATATACAATATAAAAAACTGTAAATAATCGCTGACTGTACAAAGTAAATATTTTCAAAAATTCATAATGGGGGGAGGACTTTATAAAGCAAGAGAACAAAAAACAATGTTTGTTCATTTTGTCTGTTCCTCATATGTCTGTATATTTGTGTACGCTGATCTCAGAAAGGTATTAAACGATTTGGATGTAGTTTTTGGGAATATGTTGTAATAAGCTTCACTTAAAAAAATACATTTTTAACAATCTATTAACAAATAACGAAGTTAATAATCTCTTCTTTTCGTTACTCTTCTTTGCTACTTACCAGCGATTAAACATAAAAAATATACACAAACAAACTATAAATACTCCTATAGGTCTGCAAAAACTACTTAATTGAGTTCGATAAAACTTTGAAGGTTTATAGTTTTTACCAGAATTGAAAGACTAATGACAGTTTTGCTGTGATAAAAAAAACGCATACAAAAATTACAGATGTGACTTTCATGGCTGTTTTTAATATATGGGTTTTCTACACAGATCTTCTCTTATCTTAAAAAGGTCTTCTCTTATCTTGCAGAATAGCCTTTATTAGGGCTTTATGTGGAGGGACATTAAACTTCGTAATTATTTAATTCACATTTACATTTCTAGTACAAGACTGCTCGAAAAGGGAATTCAATTCATTTTATATAATGCAATCCATGTTAACAAATAATTTAGAAAGTCTAACTACTGCATATAAAAATATTTAAATAGTAGCTGTGCCAGCGACTTCGTGCGCGTAAAAAATACCCGCTGTACTTACCAAAGTATGTAAAAACTATAAACCTTCAAACTGGTAAGCAACAAGGGTACGACAATTGGTGATTATAAACTTCTTTATTTGTTAACCGATTCTTAAAAAAAAAAACAAAATATAAAGTGCATCCCATAACTATATGTTTCCGAAAACTGCATCCAAATCGATTAATCCGTTTTTGAGATTAGAGTGCACAAACATACAGACATACAGACGAACAGACAAAATGGATAAACATTATTTAGGGTTCTCTTGCTCTTTTATAAAGGCTCCTCTGTATACATTTTTGATAATTATTTTTTTTCGTGTTGTGTGCACAACTAAAACACAAACAGATAAATTAATAAAGATTTTAAAAATGCTAAAAATGGATTCTATTAGTTATCACTTCACATCCTCCATCAATTACTCCTCTACAGATTTATTACATGTATAGAATTAGATTTTCATGGTACTTATTACGTGTTTGCCATAAATTGACATAACTTTTTTATTTCTTAATCGATTTAGGTGCAATAAGTAAACTAAATGTTAAGTGAAGACTGTGATAATATATTCCTGAAAACCGCATTCAAATTGGTTTAGCCGTTTCTGAGATTAGCGTGCACAAACATACAGACATGACAAACTGAAAAACCATTGTTTTTGGTTCTCTTGCTCTTAAATAAAGGCCACTCGTGATGTTTTTTTTTAATATTTTCCATGTACAGAAAATGATCAGTGACAATTTTATTATATGTTTAGATTAGAAAATCATATTTTTAAGAATCAGACATAACTACAAATGATTATTATATACAAATTACAATTAATTAAATGAAAACAAACAATCTAAATTTTGTAAACAAATAGTATGACATACAAATTAACTTAAGTTTTATTTTTTTAATTATTAAACACATTTATAATAACAAAAGTAATTTAAATAATAATCTTAAATATATTATAACAATGAAGTCATTAGATATTAGATATTAATTTTTCTTATATAATATATGTACTGTGACACAGTGAAAGCTTGTTATCTAATTTAGACGACATAGTCTTTGAACCCTTCCTGAGATATATATTTTGACGACGTCACATTACAAACCTTGGAAACTTGGATTTTGTACTATAATATGTATATTTTTACCACATCATTTTCATACCCATTCCACCCCATCTATTCATGAAAACTACTTTCACTTCGTTTTTTAATCAATAAAAATAACGAACTTTTTTTTTTTAATCTTTAAAAATAACACATCACTTCAGAGTTATATTAATTTTAGAATATAAAAATAATAATATTCACCAAAAGTCACGTTAAATTTAAAACAAGTTATTTAAAAAATTTAAAAAACCCCTGAAAAGACCTCTAAAAAGAATAAAAATAATATTATTATGTACTTATTGAAGTCGTTGCGTCGGGGGACTGTTTTACGTACGTTGATAGTGTATATATTACGAAGTTAATCATTGAGAACTTAGACTATACGATTCGATATCGTAATTTCTTTATTTGCCTTGTTAACTTTCTTGCATTTTAATTTCTTCCTCTATTAAATGGTTTCCCGACGCAACGAATTCAATAAGTACATAGAAATATTATTTTTATTCTTTTAAGAGAGGTTTTTGTATCGGGGGTTTTTTAAATTTAATTTTTTTTTTCTGCTTTTTAAAGTTACGTTACTAGTTTCTGAATTGTACTAAATGAACCTACAGACACACAAATTTTCAATTGTTTAAGTAGGAAAGATTTGTTTGTTTGTTTGAATTGAATATTCTCCGAAACTACGGGACCGTTTTTTGAAAAAATCTTTTAGCATTAGAATACTATATTATGATGTACAAAGGGTATATTTAATACGAGAAATATATATTATATTTAATAAAATAAGGATCCACGTGAAAGTTTCGACAATGTAATGAATTATAAATGTATTAAGTAACATGATTCAAAACTTTTTCATATGGGTAGGTAGATAGGTAGGTTTCATATATACGAATATTAATAAATATAAACATTTACAGTTAAAATGATTTAAAATCACTAATAACACTATGATGGAGGGATTTATATTATCACTAGCTGTTGCCCGTGATTATTTATGACTACGATCATAAGCCATATAAATATATTTTTACAGTCTACGTGGACGCAGTCACGGGCAACAGCTATCGTTTGGCCGCAAACAGCTAATTATTGCGTAAGAACCTCTCCCCCCTACCAAAAAAACGTAAATATCTTGAAGACGACTATTTATGCAGATGATACTAAAATGGAGAATGTTTGACAGCCCTCGTGATTGCTGTGGAATTTTTGACACAGCATCGAGAGGATGAGAACTATAACCATATACCGTAACCAACTGAGAGTGATTGGGTTATTTATGAGTTAATCCAAAGTTGAGACATATACCCAGATGAAGGGCTTACGAAATTGATGTGTTCATTTATATACAACGCTTTATTGAAATCTGTAAATACAGAATCAATCTGTTAATATTTATTTTTTTTAACCATAAGTCATTTGGTGTATAGTACTTACAGGTCAAGAGATTAATTTTGTAGAACGCCAGGATACAAAACCATGCAACCTGCTACTGATCAATTGTTTAAAAACATATTTTTTTGGGAAAAATGCTAAGTTTACTGAAAGATCTGTTAAGTTGTACGTAAGTTTATATATATGTGTTCAATAAACAGACAAAATTGGAGTAATCGTCTTAAGTTTCGGGTAGATATTTTTTGGAAAATATTAATTTAACAACATAGTTAATGGTTCAACTCGTATAACATGTTACACTTACATAGTGATTGCAAAATAAAGTGGTAAGCCACTTGGTTGTGGCACTTTTTTAAAACATGTCTGTTTTTCCACTCCTCGATCCAGTTAGATTAGAAACTAAAGTTTGATTCAGGAAAAAAAGTGATTCATACGCTGTAAATATAGATGCGTTATATACAAAAAAATCTTATAATAGTGTCTCTGCCACTATTAACAACTAGATTTTGATAGAACATTTAATATAGAGAGTCGTTAGAATATCCAACATGATTATATTTTTACTTATGAACTATCGGATGAATTGAATTCTATAGGTACAAATTATAAATTGGTTGCTTCTTGATAATAAATTAAGATATGTGCAAATCATATAACATGATTTGATTAGATCATGTTACGCCATATCCAACATCTTGTATATACCGAGTAACAAAACAATATGAGATATTCATCTTTTTTCGTAAAGTAGTAGTAGTTTATAACGTAATAAATAATTAGAGTTTTAATGAATTATTGGCATACTTGAACAGAGCAGTTATATAAAATTTACAAAATTTTAATACGTTTGTTTTTGTAAATAAAATATTATTAGTAAAATGGAAAATTTTCAAAGCGTAAAGAATGTTAACGAATTGAAAAGGGATTATCTGAGGAGAATTCGGGACTGGCGAGAAAACGAAGCCGAGCGCAAATTTAACTTATTTTCTAAATCTGAAGCGATAGCGGTAATTTATCTGTAAATTATTCTGATAGGGAGTTTTATTATTCTTAATTATGATTATTTTTATTATATTCTTATTATGTATAAATAAAATAAATGCGTTTCTTTAAAAAGGCCTTGCAAAAGTCTATACGTGTTAACTGTTCAGAGAAGTTTTTAAGTGAAAAACTACTATAAGCTGTTTTATATTTTTATTTTTAACTTAAAATACATGCTCTTTGTGACCACAAGACTTATATAGTGATGTGTGTACATTTTATCTTAGCGTATTGAAAAGCCTTATCTTGTACCACAGTTGAAATGGAATCCCACTTTCAGAGATTGTTACCATTATTCCGTAATTAGCATCGAATAAAATTAAATACGTCGTTATTATCACCTGCTTTTATGAACGCTATATAAAATATATAACATAATAATCTTAAATGGAGCACAGAATATCGTTACAGTATATATTAATTAAATTTAATACAACGACACACTATTTTATATTTTTCGTAAAAAACTATTTAAATATTAAGAAATAAAAAAAAACATCGAAATTATTCAAAGATTATCAACACAGGCACTTATCATGGTGTGATATAAGTTTCTCTTGCCATTTTAATAGTACCCAGGTGTTACCAGTTACAGACAATTGCTTTTGTATACTTATACAACTTTTGAAGACATAAATTTACTTCAATTCAACTTAAAACACATATTAATTTTAGAAATGTATTTTTTTATTTGGTTTAATGAATACAAAATAGCATTTCTTTCACAAAAGAGACTTAGTAGCTCCATAAAATTAGGAGCCTAAGTATTAAGGATTCCATTCCTTACACAAGAAAACTCTTAACAAATTTATGTAATTATGGTCACGGGTCACACACTCGAATGCACGCACGGTTTAATATTATTAGAAAGCATTATAAGTTTAAATTATCTTGAGTTTTGAGGTCAATTTGTGGATAGTTAGTTATAAATAAATTTTCTAACAAGTTTCCAGCGCTTCATTTTATTCCAACAACACAAAACAAATTTTCTGAAATATACTTATAATAAAAAATAATTATAATAAAAATAATGTGGCTTTAGCTGTATATCTTTAATAAAGCTAAATGCTTCAATTGTGGCAACTACTAGATTAAGATAAATAACGAGACATGTAAATTCTTTGTTTACTAATGACAGTATTTAATTTAACTCATCGATATCGGCAATGGAATTAATGACATAAGTAAAAACTATACAGTAACAAAAATATAATTTTAAAATAAAGCATTAAAAAATATACACAAAAAAAATATTTATATTCTAAAATAATCGAGTTAAAGCTATTACTTGTTAGTTATATTTTAAACAAGAATAAACTATTGGTAGACTAGAGTAACACTAGCAGCAGTGGCAGCAGTCCATGTCCATTAACATTGAATGTTGTTAGATAAGAGATTCTGTCATATTCACAGTTTGAAGTTTCTATTTAACACCCCTAAATTCGTAACCGTAATCAAGAATAATATGAGAATTAAATCTAGGTACTTATTATACATTTATTTCTCAATACTTTTTATACCTAACTAACTTCAATACTTAATACCAGACAGCGATACGATGACTCAGTTGGTAGAGCGACGGGACGGTTTCTCAGTTGTCGCGAATTTGATTCCCTGCCCGTATCGGTTAATTTTTCATTCGCTATTTATATTAATTTAAATAAGCTTAACATGGATATACATGTTTATAGATATTTTCAAACATTAACTTCAATACTCTTAAAATATCAATTGTCCGAAGCTTATACTAAAATATTCTTGAAAATACAAATTGCAACTTTTATACCAAAGAGTCAGAACAATATATCAATTTCAAAGCGGACACGCTTATATATTTCTGTCGCAAAACCATACCGGTTCAGTTCTACTAATAAATCCCCTAAGATTTTCTTCAACGAGAATCGTTTGTATCTTGTCGGTGATGAAGTACTGTTATGTTATTGTGAAAGCCTTGTGAAAACTTCTAAAACAGAAAATGCATTATGTAAAACAGTCTTAAATACTGCATACCCACGATTTGGTTAACGCTGTAAAAAGTACAGCATTAATTAGGTTAATAACCTTAGAATATTTTGAGATTTATAAGATTTTTTTAATGTTAAAATAACGTTTTCTTGTGTTGTTTAAAGTAATGAAGCTCATAAACATTTTTAATTTGCTGGTTAATGACATCATGAGTCAAATAAATGAAGGCAATTAAACTTGGTGTAGGTTAATTTTTTTTCTTCGCTCAGACTCTTAATGATACAATTCGGGTTTCCAAATGTATCGACGGAAGTAAAATTTTTTTTTTTAATATATTATAGCGTTTGCTCTGACGTTATAAAGATATTCTTGAAAATAATTAATCATTCGCAATAACATTTGGGTAGTACAATATTATGTACTAACTTTTTCGGCCACTCTATCTACATGTAGCTTTCTCGCATATTATGGTTATTGAAAAACTGAAAATATAACATTAATTTTAGCTTCGTCATTATTATACTCTATGATTAGTTATTGTTATATGATTTACTTGCTGTTGGCCATGACTTCATCCACGTAGACTACAAAAATAATATTTTTATGGCTAGGACCATAAGTCGTAAAAATATTATTTTCGATTATTTTCGACGTATCTATTTATACCTCATACATCAAAATCCTTTAATTCGTTTAGACTGTAGCAGGTAGCATAAAAATAGCATAATAAGCTATTGTTATATTATCATACGTATATTTGAATAACATAGCACTCCTTCTTATACGAAGGATTTTCCCAAATAATTATGTAAGATTCAGTGAACCAAACAATTAAAAACAGGATCCTCCGTGGCAATTAGTCATCGTGCTACAATCTATGTTAGGTCACAGATAAAATCACGTGCAAAAGTTAGTATTTCTATAGTCTATGTGCTATTTTGATAATTGAGCTACAAGTTTCATCAAAATCCGTTTAGTAGTTTTGGCGTGATTGAGTAACAAACATCCATCCATCTAAACATCCAAACTATCGCAATTTGACATTAGTCAGATGTACATATTTTTGTAAAGATATATTAGATTTCGTGGTGGTAGACCATAACATCGGGTCGCCGGCAAAGTTACCACCCATCGGGCAAAGTCGTGCCGCAAAGCGACATAGTCGTGTTCCGGCACGTTGCTCGATGAAGCTGTTTATGGGAAATGGGTCTGAACAGCTGCGGTACGTTGGCGAACCGGTTGACGTCGAGTTGGTGTTTGTTTTGTCGGGTGTCTAGTCGAGGAGGGTAGCGGGATCCGAAGCGACGGCTTTACGCTGGCCGCCCGCAGATAGTTGGGGGCCCAATTAGTGGGTTAACCACCCACGAAAGGCTGCCCCGCCAGCTGCGAAAAATCCCAGGGTGGCTCCATCGTGCTGGTTGGCGACCAGACGAGGAGGCCCGATGGCGATCCCTGGGGGGTTTCGGGCGTCCCCGCAGTCTCCAGGCTAGCCTCCCAGCGACAAGACATCACCAATTTCGAAGTCGGGTTTGATACGTACCGCCTCGTTCAACTGCCATTTCCCATCCCTATTCACTTTTATTTATTTTTTATTATGAAAAAGGTAAAAAAAAGAAACAAGTTGACATAGCGGTTGCACTCCTCCTCATACAAAGTGCACCTCACTAATATAAGGGGTTTGCACTCAAATCTTTTAGCTGTCCACCACCACCTGGAGACACACTTGCTCTTGCTCTTTTTGACGGAGACGCAGATACAATGTCCTTTGAGCGCTACATACTTGGATTATCCCGGTTACTCGTTGGAGCACAACTTTCGCTCACGGGCCGGAGTCAGTATGTACGCGCGGAACGACCTCTGTATTCAGCGTCTCCGTCACCTTGAAGACCCCACTTTTTCTTTCCTATGGGTTTTAGTGGACACAGGAAACGAAAAAATCCTGTATTCCTGTGTCTACCGTTCGCACAGCGGTGACCAGGAGACAACTCGTTTATTTGAGTATCTCAGTGAGGCTGCAGATATGGCTCTGTATCAGTACCCTTCGGCGCAGCTCGTCTTTCTGGGGGATTTTAATGCCTGTCATCAGGACTGGCTGGCTGGTGAAGCAAGCGACAAGGGTACCAGATGTGGTAGGCCATACAGCCAATTGCCTGGACCTTCTGTTGACAACTGATCCGGACAGGTATCGTGTAGAAGTCACCTCCCCCTTGGGAACCTCTGATCACTGTCTGGTAAAATCTGTGTTTACATATTCCTAACCAGCTTTCGAACCTCATGGTGTTAGGCGAGTATGGAAATACAAGTCAGCAGATTGGGATGAGATGCAACACTTTTTTGCGTCTTATCCTTGGCGGCAGGTCTGCTTCTCTTCTTTGGATCCGTCGAGTTGCGCGGATGCTATAACCGATGTGGTGCATCAGGCAATGGAGTATTTTATTCCTTTTGCTGACGTACCCATCGGTGGCAAAGCTCGCCCATGGTTTAATGCCGAATGTGGTCATGCTCAAGACCGAAAACATTCGGCATATCTCATTTGGGCTGATGATCGAACCCGCAAAACTCCGGATGTAAGTTTGAAGAAGAGAGCCTTTAACCAAGCTGCCAAGTCCTGCAAAAAGGCATTGCGGAAGGCTCGTCTCGATCGAATCGCTAAGACTGGCGAAAAGCTCTCTGTCAGACCAACTGGCAGTCGAGCTTTCTGGTCTCTTGCGAAAGCGATCGAGTCGAATTTCTGCCAACCTTCACTGCCTGCTCTGCTGAAGCCGGATGGATCCCTGGTCCACACAGCAACAGAGAAAGCGAATGTACTTGCTTCTCTGTTTGCTGATAATTCGCATCTAGACACTGGCAATGCTTCTCCAGCACATTTTCCTCACTGCGGTATTTTGATGCCTGAATTCCGCATCACTAACAAAGAGGTATGGAGAACATTGTATCGTTTAGATGTGAATAAAGTCAGTGGTCCTGATGGTGTACCAGCCATTCTGCTCAAGACATGCGCAGCTGAGTTGTCTCCTGTACTGACACGTCTGTATCACCTCTCTTTCATGACTGGAATAGTGCCGAAATCCTGGAAGCTTGCTAATGTGCAACCCGTGCCCAAAAAAGGCAGCCGTGCCGACCCTGTGAATTACAGATTATGGAGCGTGTATTGAACTCGCGCCTTCTAACATACCTAGAAGGTAACGATCTCCTCAGTGACCGACAGTACGGGTTTCGCCGTAATAGGTCTACTGGGGACCTCCTAGTGTATGCTACTCACATTTTAGGCGAGGCCATCGAGAAGAACGGAGAAGCGGTCGCCGTCTCTCTGGACGTCTCGAGGGCATTTGACAGGGTCTGGCATGCGAGCCTTATATGCAAGCTTTCAGCGTACGGTATTTCTCCTGGTCTGATCGGCTGGGTAACGGACTTTCTAAGCCACAGATCTCTCCGAGTAGTTGTTGACGGGTGTTCCTCGGAACCCTGTACAATAAATGCCGGAGTGCCTCAGGGGTCCGTTCTTTCTGCAACTCTGTTTCTGCTACACATTAATGATCTGTTGAAGCCCGGTATCTATGGGTATGCAGACGACAGCACAGTTGTAGAAAGATATCTGCCGAGTACTCGGACTAGTCGAGATCAAGTACAGTCTGAAAGAGAAGCCATGGTGCAACGTTTGAATGACAAACTTCAGGCAGTCTCCGCATGGAGCAATGCCAATCTTGTCAAGTTCAACGCCACCAAAACGCAGACGTGTCTATTCACCGCCAAAAAGAGCCCTTTCACCTTGGCTCCTACTTTCCAGAATGTATCCTTGGAATACAGTGACCGGCTTCAGTTGTTAGGCTTAGAGATTTCCTCGAACCTCAACTTTGGTCGGTTCATTGAGTCCAGAGCAAGAGCAGCAGCAGCAAAGCTTGCAGTTCTTGCGAAGGTTCGGCAGTACTTTACACCGGGACAGCTTCTTGTTTTATACAAAGCACAAATCCGGTCGTGTGTAGAGTACTGTGGTCACATATTTGCTGGTGCCGCAAAGTCTCATCTTGCGGTTCTGGACTCAATTGAGAGGCGAGCAAAGAGGCTTATAGGCGATCCCGAATTGGTCGAAGCCGACCTCCAAAGCCTTGAACACAGGCGTAAAATTGCTAGCCTCTCAGTATTCTACATACATTTTGGTGAGTATGCGCAGGAATTACACGAGTTAATTCCCCCGTCCCCCTTCCATCACCGGACGTCCCGACGCACGGCAGGTATCCATCCTTTTGTTGTGGACATTCCACCTGTCCGAACGAAGCGCTTTGCTTCCTCATTTTTAGTGCGTACAGCGAAGGACTGGAACAATTTGCCTGAGTCGGTATTTCCGGCCAAATATAATGTGGGTGTCTTCAAGAGAAGAGTGAATAGGTTGCTAAGGCAATGCGACTTACCATCTAAGACTACATTCCACTTACCATCAGGTGGAATGTAGTCAAGCATTGCCCTAGATCATATAAAAAAAAAAAACAAAAAAAAAATATGTTTACAAAGATACTAAGATATATTTTGTTAATATTTTTTTTTTCTTTATCTGTCTATGCTGTTATCCCTGTTGGCTATTACAGCGTCACCGGGGGAGCGGGTGGGTCCGGAGACCCACCATTAACCGGAGGGCGTCTCAGATTGAGACACGGACCTCGGCTTGGGGCGTCGTTAGTCAGGAGGGAAGCTAAGGACATTTGGACACTAGCGTCCTCCGACGGCAGAACGCCGGAGCAACGGAGCACTTACTCAGTTGGGACCTCGTCTATACCGGTATAGACGGTGTGTGTCTGTATGTTGTGTGGTGTCACTTATGCCTACGCGTACACGTTATTACCTACTGTGAACGCGTCGTCGGGGTCAACGAGTACCGACTTGGGTCTTCTTTTTCTAACTAAAGTAATCTTACGTGGTCTATACTCTGCGGCGTCAGCCACCAGTGTGTTCAGTGGGTTCGGGTGTCGCTCAGCACGTTCAAAGTACTTTTGAGAAAGCCCCTTGAAGTACTTTGTTAATGATAACGATATCATTTTCCTTTAAAAATATTTTAATATAAAGATTGTTTATTCATCTGTTTCATATAACTTTGAGCATATAATGTTGCCCTTTAGTGAATTAATCGCTCAAAGCACACAGAAAACAGCTCTTTTATTTTCGACATTTCAATAGGCACGTTTCATTGCGAATTTTTAGCTTCTAAAGGACTGTAATTTTATAAAGTGTATAATTTATAAACGGAATTGCTTCTTTTTTCTTTTCTTAGTTAGAAGCTTATTTTAAATAACACTTAACATTTTTTATATGCCTGTATTATTTTTCTATGAGCTGATTGCAAAATGTACATTTAATTATATTGCTATAATCCAGTTGTGCTTAGTATTTTCACTCCTAACAAATTTATGTACGTACGTATTCCATGTGCATTTTATTTATTTTATTTTTTTTTTCAAATATCCACAATAAACCGGCTATGAATTCGTCGCATTTTAGGAATTAAATTTTCTATTAATAATTTCGAATGAGTTTTATTGCATTTCTTTTTTATTACATTGAAGACTAACCACTAAATTTTAATAATAATTGATAAAACACATAAAAATTGTGTTTAAACTTCAATTTGCAATAAAAAATAAGTATTTTTATGCTAATCGACTTAGAGGCACTTTTTGATTTACTGGTTAGTTGTGCCTTGTAAATACAGTACACATTTTATATTAAATACATTAAATAATTATATAAAAATATTAGAATAAAAGAATAATATTTTTTATATATTTTTAATTTGAATATAAAAGTAATAAATAGCGTTTTTTAATCGTTTCTCAAGATATACAGGGTTATTTTAAATTAAATGAGCACCTTTTGCAGGCAGCCTCTCTACATCAATCCCAACAACATTTGTTCTACGACTTTTAAAAAATCTTGATAAATAACTCAGAATAAACGAAACAAAAAAATTTTTGCTCCCTCGATTATTTATTACTCTGTATTTTGTAAGCAGTCTAAAGTATAGGTCGCGGCAGAAAGTCAGAAACTGTTAAATGCGCGCGCCAGCTTTTTTCGTATAGCTTCATCTCTTTTACACCATGTTGCTATGGAAATACTAAATAATCAAAATGACAAGTATGTGGATTACAAAACACAATTTACATTAACCAAAAATTAAATTATCGGATTAGAGTTTTATAATTAAATAATGAATTGTAATTACATACTGGACAATACGATTTTATGGACTTGCTATTGAAACTAATAAATAAATTCAAGATTATAACATGAAGAAGAAATTATGAAATGTAATTTATAATATTTTTAAAATACATTGATTGTCTGAAATAGAAGAAGTAAGAATGAAAAGAAATACGAGTTTTGGCTGAGAAATGGAGCATTGGGGTCCTGATCTTTACAAGGTCTGTTTTGCTATACCTAGAACGAACAACAACTCGAAACAGCAGAAACCATGATGAAGAATAATTTTATTTGTGATATAGTGACGATCCAACATGTTAAGAAGCCTAAAGTTATAATTTTTAAAGTGGATTGTGTACATTTGTGTGTTTTTATGGTACTTATGTGTTTCTTCTATGAGAATATTATAAGTCGATTCACTTCTTACGTTTTAATTAATTAATATTAATGAAAATTATGACGTTTTTCTGTTACGCGCCATCTTTATTTCTAAGTCACATTTAAAAGAAAATGTGAATTATATTTACATGTCATAAAGAAGTTTCACTTCTTACATGTGTACACTAATACACACACACATATTTAATATAGACTAAACTTTTCGTTTTTTCAGTTTTATTAATATCATAAACGAGAAAAGGCCAATTTAGACGTAATTTAAATAAACTTCCTATTATTCCTCCTGGTGTTTCTTAATATTCTATTTTGTCGGGTATCTGAATGAAGTTTATGTTTGGGATCACAAGATGGAGCCATTTTATTATTTTACGGTGATGTTTTTAATTAATGGTAACACCAACAGTTGGTGTCAATACCAACCAAATGTCAAGTAATTTGTAATATGATATTATTATCTTTGTTATTTGATAATTGATATTTCATTTGTCTCTTGAGATTTATGGTGATGAAAGTGTGTAGTATTACTGATATTTTATATTAACTACCTGGATTGTTTCTGCATACCGACGCTTCTATTTGTGACTGACCGCAATTTCTAGGAACTTCGTAAAGAAATTCGTAAGTAACTTATTGTTTTATTGTCATGACATAAATGTTAACAAACGAGATAATATGATATGTATAAAGTAAGTTAAAGAGAAGTTATTGTTTTGTAAAAATAATATTTATTTGGTTTCGTAACAGTGCCCTTATTTCATAAACCAAATAAAAATATTGAGACATTCAACTTGTGGACAACTTCTATTGGAGATTTTGTTTTTTCATTAGATTCTTAAACAGTTAGACAATATGTGTTTCGACTATTGTAGAAAATATTTTAATAAATAAAAGTGGAAAACGATGCTATTTTTTATTACACCTTAGAAAATGATCAAGTTCTAACGTGCATAGCCGCCGCTGCGTCACCCCGCCACCCCGCGCCCCGATGCACGTGGCCTTGGCACATATTTTGACAAGTTGCGTGGCCTCTCTTTGCTCAAGTTTAATGCACGTTCAGAGGCAATAAATAAATTTTGTATGGAAAAAACTAAATTTTTAAAACTATTAATTTTAAAAAGTCGTAGAACAAATGTTGTTAGGATTGATGTAGAGGGGCTGCCTGCAAAAGGTGCTCAACTAATTACAAATAACCCTGTATATTAAAGAAAACTAATTATAATAACAAATTAAATAATAAATTAATTTATCTGCCAATATTCTGTTTGTCGTTAGTAATAACTTCTATTATTACTATTGAAAATATATATTCATGTTAAGTTGCTACAAAGATCCTAATATGTATCTTGTCGTTCTTTTAAGATTTTCTAAACTAATAAATCTAAGTGTATTGTAGCAAAACATACTATACAGTGTATAAACATCTAAGTGTATTGTAGCAAAACATACTACACAGTAAAATGTATGTTATCCTGTATTTTTTATTCATAATATAGTTCCTTGCACAATTGATACTGTCATTTGTAATTGACTCTGTCTCTCTGTATATTATCATATCCACCGGTAGCAGTGAGAATTTCTGTTGTTATTTTATTATTCTGAATGAAGAAATATATATGATAAGAAGAAATAATAAGATCATTTATTTAAAAAATTATGATTGTAAATCAATTTATTATTATTATTAGACTTATGATATTACAAAAAAAAATAAATCTTTTTTGTGGCGCTTCGTGGTTCTATGTGTAGTCCCTAATATCCCTTATTTGCTTGATTAGCCTTTATACAAATATAATAATTTAATTGAGTTGACAAAATACACGAAATGAATTTCAATGAAAGAACTTGATCTTTCAGAAAATTTACTTATCCGTCTATTTAATATTTAAAATCTTCTGGAATAAGTTTTAAATTTTAAGGTGAAACATTTAGGATTTTGTAAAAATTTAAAAACATTTTTAATTATATCAATTACCATGATTATAATGATAGTACTAATTCTGCGTAGATTATTTTAATTAGCTGCAGAACAGTAGGAGTAAAATTAATATTATTTTTTTCAGAAGTTTTCGATTTCATGTTCTGCTAAACATACATTCACGTTAGTAATGTTTGTATTATATATAGTTTATTATTATTTTAGTTTTAATGATAGCACATGCTATACTCTGGATACGTATCCAGTCTCACTGAAATATTCCACCCAAAATAGTGTGTAAGCTATTAAAGGTGAAACTTTTAACTTACGCTTCATAAAAACTATATTCATCATTTTTAATATTTTTCATTACGTGATCCTAAAACCCAACGCTCTTGAAAGAATTTGGATATTTGTTTAAATTTATTTAACTTTACTATATTATGAAAATTCTGTAGATAACTAATAAATAGTACGGCACTTCTTAAAAAGCAATATTTTTGTAGCAGCGTGCGTGCCGCTTAAATTTCATAATTTAAGAAGAAATACACAATAATCACATAAGGTTAAAAACAGTCTAGTCTGACAAGTGACAATAATTGTCATAAATATTTTAGGTTTATTCCTAATGATACCTAAAATATTTTTATGTTTTACAATGTAAAATATATTGGTTTTTAAGTGCAGGACCGTCGTCATTAAATTTGTTCGAATAATTAAAATTCATTAAAATATCTGAATAATATTATCTCGGAGTAATAACCCTGCGGCTGGATGCTGTGTAATAGCTTTTAGCCCAATATTATTTATATTCAAATAAGATGTAGCTAATCTTCATCGTAAAAACTCTTCTAGCAATTTAAAAATCGAATGTTATTTACATATATTTCAAGAAAAAATTAGATGGAAATCAAGGTAAATTTAATACGGTAATCTTTATCTGTATGTAATTTTATTAAGCTTATTTCTAGCACACTCTATTGTTCATAAATCAGTCCCTGCAAAATAAAATACGTGTATTTCTAACGCGTAGAAGTCACGTCAGCATCGATTGATAGAAAATTTGCATGTTGGTTCATATGCAAATAAACTAAATATAGAACAGCAGTGTAGTGCAACCACAAAAGCAACTGCATGCTCAATAACAATGAACGTAGGTGTTTAACTGTATGTATATATATATATATATATATATATATATATATATATATATATATATATATATAGTAGGTATTAACTGTATATAAGATGTAGTAAATAATGCTCACTAATTATTTTTATATTTGCACGTATCGAGCAAATTATGTACATTATAACTCCGATCAATTATGGCATGGCTCATTGCTCATTTGACGTAATGTGGGTTACTACTGGTTAGGGAAAGACTTCAAGTTCATATCGAATTTGTATCGAATCAATCAAGAAAGCTGTTTACATAATATCCAATTGTCTATTATAATAAATCGTCGTGGAGGAAAGTTATCACGATATACAATGTATGTCTTCATGGTCATCTCTTCATTATTCTATTAGCTGACAGATGTTAGATATATTAGAGCGGTTTTAAAACTGATGACTCAGATAAGATATGTGGATACAGGCTGATAAATTTGTAAAAATATTATATACTTGGATTTCTTATTTAATTAGAAAAGTGAACCGTACTCTAAAAAGAAGGTCCTTCCTCATTTTGTCATATATATTTCTTTATATTTTATTATGTATGAAAAAAAATTAAGAAAGAATTAAATATTCGTTTAAGTAATGTGCGATAATATTACTCATCATTTTACTTTTTTAGTTGATTACTATTTATACATTTTTTTAATTATTTGTATTATTATAATATAATTCACAATAAAACTAATATACGGATTTGTAAAATTACGTATACCTATAAACGGTATAACTATAAACGGTACGTAGATAACAGCTTCACAATACCTACTACCTATGAATCAAACACCTGCTTTTCTAGAACACCTTAATTTCATTAACAGCAAAATACAATTTACAATAGAATTGCAGTCAAATAATACTTTAGCTTTCCTTGATATTCTTGTTATCAAGAAAGCGTGATGTAGTTTCTGCGCCAGTGCAGCGTCCCAGAAACCACATCAAGCCACCCACAATTGAGCGTTAACCGGCCCTACTACTATATGTGAAAGGAGTTACTGACAGAATCGGTAACATCTTAAAAAAGGTTTCTATAAAAACTATCTACAAACATCAAAGGAAAGTGAGCCAATTCTTGAGACCTATCAAAAGTAATATTCCTTTACAATCTACTGGAGTATATAAATTTGACCGCGATTGTGGCTTGTCATACATAGGTCAAACAAAGAGGAGCGTCTGCAAAAGAATTAGGGAACACATCTCGGATATCAAGCATAGGCGTACATCGAAGTCCTGCTGGCTTCATGTGTGAACATACCATAGACAAGACCAATCATTATATAAGATTTGATAAACCTAAAATCCTCGCTAAGGAACAACGTTACATTCCAAGAATAATAACAATATAATAATGATATATCCTCTAGATCTGCTTTACATGAAATGCTGCAATGGTCAATGTAATTTGATTTTACTAACAAATGACTGCAGATACTAAGTTATCATTGCCAACTGAGAGTCGGCTTCAAAGGGGGTTGAATACTGACAGACGGTATCTTGTGGTATGGTAACTGTCATGAAACAATAACTATGTTACCGACTGTTCTATAGAGCAATCATTTAACTACGAGGTTGCATATTAACTCATTGCTTTTCACGAATAGATTATAGTGTAGTTACAATATTTGAGTGACATAATAGCGGTAGCGAGTGCTCTTTTGTAACTCCAATATTGTAACTACAAAATTTATAAATATGGTAACAACATAAGAACAAACAATATTCAAATAACGCCAGGGGTTAATTTATTCCGAGTCTATTTGCTGATGTTTCAAATTAAAATAGTTGTAACTGAATGAGGACATTGTAATAGCACTTTCGTTAAAACTTTTACCCATGTACTGATAAGCTTTTGTATTAATTATTGAAATAAAAATTTATAAATAGCATAATTCAAACTGATCAGCTTAATTCTGAAATCCATTACATTGTTATTTTTTAAAGTCTCAAGATAGAATATGGACTTGTTCTAATATAAAATTATAGGAAAACACTTAATTAGTTTTAAACAATAAACAGGTTTTAGGCAAATATATAACTTAAAGTTATTTAAATGTTTAATAGAACGAAATGTTGTGAAGTTGGTTAACAATGCTCAAAAATATTTTTTACTGTATATAAATTTTATGATTTATTTTTGTTGATAATTAAAAAATATAAAAGCTATAAGGTTTACTTTATGTATGTGAATAAAAACATCAATTAGTCAAAAACGAAATATAGTGTGTAGGCACTTATAGGTCTGTTAAATGTTATAATATTATTTATCGTTGAATTTATTTTAAGCAATACTTGTATAGCAAGTAGTCCAATAAAGTTCTAATAAAAGGTATTTAACAGATTTTTCAGAACCCGATTTTTTTATTGAAAATAATGGTGAATGAATAAAATTCTCATGTTCTTAAATTTAGTTTATTGTGTATTTTTAGATTCACAATATTTATCTTATAATAAAATAACATACTCTTAAGTTTAACCAAATCTAAACTAAAATGGCCGCTTATGTAGAAATCAATCAAATTTTCTACTCATATTCTCCGATACAATTATAAATTAATTAGGTTTATACACACCTATATTCATTACTACATCACTGTGAAATAAAATATTATTCAATGTGAATCAAATCTAAAAAAATCCTAAAAAAATAACTTTATCTAATTTCTTAACAAAATCAAAAATTCAAATTTTGGGGTCCGCTATCTGCTTATATATAATCAACTTACAATGAGATAATAAAAGTGCTGTTTATTTATTCGGGACATTTCAGAGTTGCATATTTTTAACTATATTGCGCAGAAGGTTTAAGTAGGTAAGTGATGACATATATTATCTATATTTCTGGTTTTATTCGTTTATTAAATATATTTTCAGTATTTATAGTGTGTTTTTCTATGTATTTTTATCGTTGTCTAACACCCTTAAAACAAGCATATAATTTGCTTACTTAGGGTTTAGATCTATATGTGTAATTTGTCCTGTGTTATTATTATTATTAATATTTAGAAATTAATAAAAATATAAGAGACAATCATATAAGTGTCGTTATTTTATATGGTTATTATATAACGAGTTTTGTTATTGCGCTTATAGCGTAATAATAAGACTGAGATTAGATTAAAGGTAAGTTTTTATAGGCATTCAATAATAATTTTATTAGCAGTTATAGAAATAGGAAGATAATAGAAGGCTGTTTTGCTTTACGTTTTATAGTTTTTAAACACGTGATGTTTTTTGGATTTTTGTGATTAAAAAATACATAAACTTAAATTTTAAATAAATATAAATGAAAAATAAACCAATACGTACAGAGATCCAAACCCGTGACCTCTGAGAAACTTGGTAAAACCTAAAACCTAACCTAGGAACCCGAGACCTCTGAGAAAGAACGACGGGACAGTTTCCCAGAGGTGGCGGCTTATAAGCTTAACATGGCTAAATATGCTTTAAACATTTTTCACCGTATGTAAAAATGTTGTTAAAATAATACGTATAAAACTTAAAACTTTAAAAACTTTTAAAACGTTAAAAACTTGTTAAATTTTAGGATTTTAAAACCACGATATTATATATTTTTTGAACGTTATTTTTATAAATAATTGTTGAAAAAGGTATTGTATATTGATTTTAGATTTATATGAATAATGATTTAAAGTTTAGTAGTAGTTTAGTAGCGGTTAGTAACTATTCCGGTCCATAGTAATTAAATAAGACTATATATTTTACGACAATTTCACTAAAATTGGTTCTATCAATAAATATATCTTTAATTTGATTTGCTAATTAAACTATAGAAAATTTATTTCCATTTACAGTCTCATCATTGAGCATTTTTCACATGGAAGAATTACAAGAATTGTCTATGAAAAATAAAATGTTCTATGAGGAAGACCATATTCAGTTTTTAATCGAAATAGTTTAACCATCTTGTAAAATAAACTCAACTAAAGTGCCAGGGACTTACAACTTAGAATTGGAGTAACAGGGTCGATGTTATATCTAAATTTAAATCGTAATTAAATGTTACGGATTACAGTTGACACTGGGACTACTGTGAGAGTAGCAATGATTTTATTAAATCGTTTTTAATTTTCTGATATATGGAAAACTGGCATTAATGTATTGGCATTAATGTACATGTACAAATGGTCATATTTAATTAATTAGAAAACATATTCATTTCCATTAATGAAATAACATTATAAAAGATTCCGTATATATATGTTATATATATATATAAATATATATATATAATATTATATAAACATATCCCAATAATGTTTGAATATAATTACTTAATTCAGTTAAGTTCTCTCAAAATCATGATCGTTACACTAAAATTTTTAATTAATTGGCTTTTTACACAGTAATAAAAATATGACAATATTATGTTTTAGGGCACGAATAATTTACAGAATAAATTAAGTTGAGACTAAGATAATCTACACTTCGAGACGTGGTATTTAATTTTTGCTATATGTGAATTTGTGTAGATTTTTTTTTAAAATATGTATAAGCTAAAATAAAATACTTACTATAAAATACTGTTAAGAACTCACAAATAATAACAAATATAATCAAATTAACTGTGTTTCTAGATATGCTCAACAAAAATAGTGTATTCATGATCATCATGAGATCAACACAGATGTGTTGTAACTATACAAAATTGAAGTTGAAAATCGTAGTGACCACGACTAAATATAACTAACATCGTATACAAATAGATAAGACGCCTTTGGTTTTTATTTCTCTAAATATAAAATAAGTTAGGTTTACTCAATGGATTGTGTGGAAATGTAAAATAAACTCTTTTATTTTTTCTTATTACTTTTTATTTTATTAATACTTAGACAGTTGCTTATTTTTTTTTAATTTTTACCTTCCGTCTGCGTGACTCAGAATTATCGCTAAAAATGTTGATTGTTTCATAACAATCACCTTATCATCCTCGTCTTTCCTCCTTTTAGAATTGGTAACAACAACTACATTACTTTTCACGATGCTTAGACATGTACCTACAGTTTGATTTTTAATGATGCTGTTAAACTTCATAGTCAGTTAAAGTTATTTATTTTCATCTTATTTCCTTCATAGATCCCAAAGGATTCTTGTTAGCGCTACTTAAGAAAAGTATTTTTATTATTAACGTTCCTTAGCTCTTTTTAACAATTATTTTAGCTTGTTGTTTAAAATGTATTAAACAAAAAATAATGCTTAATAAGTTGACAATACTATAACTTGTCGTTGTCGTCGGAACATAAGATTTTCTAATATAATAATAATAATAATATAATAATAATAATAATATAATAATAATAATAATATAGTAATAATATCAGGACAAATTATACACATTGTTCTAACCCCTAAGTAAGCAAATTATTTGCTTGTGTTAAGGGTGTTAGACAGCGATAGAAATACATAGAAATACACATATAAATACTGAAAATATATTTAATACACGACCAAACCCAGAAACACAGACATCTATGTTCATCACATTAATGTCCGTCTCTGCCGGGAATCGAACCCGAGCCCCATTGCGCCGTGACACGTTAGGCGTCTACGCTAACCACTCGACCAACGGGGCGGGTTAAATAGTATAATATCATAAACAGGGTCCAATTATAATTAACAGTAAACAGAACTCAATAACGAAAAAAAAGAAGAAAGAATAAAGAAGAATTTAGGAAAAAAAGAATCTCACATATTGCCGACAAAAGACATGTTGTATAAAGGAATAAAAGAACAGAAATCGTGAAAGTATATTGTCATAAAATGATGTGAAATATTTTACGCAGTTTAATAAGTTCCTGGTTAATTTGAAATGACATGATGGGTTACAATGAAGTATGCACTTCTTTACTTATGAATGAGTAACTTAGTGCCTTGTCTTATTGAATATAAATACTAGTCTAGAAACGTCTACCGCCGTTTAGGAGCGATGTGCAAAAAAAGGGATTCCGACTTTGCCAGTAAATGTTAAGTATTATATTATGTATTTGACCAACTTCACAATGTACACAATCAGTAGCAAGTTGTATCGTCTGAAAGCTGTTAATCCTTGCTGTAAACCTACAAGCACATTGAGCTTATCAGTAATGCAAGCGATCGATAAACATAGACACTAACAGTGAAATGTGCGATTGAGGCAATTTGTGATCCTTCATTATGTTTTACTATAAAATATACTATATAACATAAGCTACTACGGGTTACTATGTAATATACTAATAGTATAGTAACAGAGTTTAGTTTTGTTTGACATTTGATCGTATGCGGTCTGGTTAAACTGAGCTAGCACAGACCTCTTATAGAAGATCGGCGTTCAGAAGGCATTATAGCTACGTTTCATTCTGCAAGCGAGATAGTTACATTCAGAAACAATCAAAATTCGATATCTTGTCCTAGTCTCCTTCATTTTTTTCCATTCCTTAAGAGTGGCAAAGTCTTTTTCAATTATATATATCTCCAGAAACTCATGAACAAAGCCACCATTTACGATTGTAATGAATTTAATAAAGTTGGCTGTCTTCTCGTTTGTAAACCTAACCTACACCAGTAGTTATATACTCTCAAAGAGTTCTATGAGTTTTTAAGTCCTGGAAATATGCACTCCAACCCCATTCCAAATATCTATATAAAAGTGTCCATTGCCAAGCCCCGCAGACTTTCTATTTGATGAACCTTATATATTTCAATTTCTTGCACTAAACCATCGTTACATAAATATATTTCATATTATATTAGTACTATTGTGATCTTATATATGTAAGTACAAAACATTTTGTTATATACCACATATACCTAATTATTATGCCAATTTTATGGACGTCAATAGAACGAAATTGTTTTTGAAGATTTAAATAGAACATTTCACCATACCGATTTATAGATCTTAGATTAATGTAGATCGCATTAAGGTTAATAGAGTTTCTCTTCCCACTTTACCAAACTTGTTAATGTTACCAATTTGTAATAAAGATTATGAAAGTGCGGCGCCTCATAATATTTTTTGCCACATCAGCTAAGGTTTATTTTTAAACATTCTATATATTTATTTTGATCCATGAATGTGTGCATATGAAGACTTTATAAACATTATTTTAATTATGTTGTAAAATATTATCTTAAGATACTAAATGAATATCTTATTTCATCGTAACATATAATAAATATAACTAGTTATATTATTACAATTTCTTGTAATCTCTGAAGTAAAATCTTCGATTTATAAACTAAATATTAGAATAAAAATATTTGACCCCCTGTAAACTAAATTGAATTACAGCGGTCTTAGACAATCCTAAGCTAACTTAGTTTGCTACAGAGTTAGAAAACCAAAGCTGTCGGAATATTCATACAATTGACACAATTTACGTTGTGTTGGGGAATACTTTTTAAACAAAGAATAATTTGTATTAGTTTATCACGCAAGTACTATTATGAAAATGTATTACAATTTGTTTTTATCTTTACTGACATATTGTTCACATTAATATTGGGGATATGGAGCTGCGCGCTCGCTGAATCTTAATTTCCGGAAACTAGTCAGCACTTATTGATTGCTATAAAATGTAAATACAAAATAGCAGACTTCCACCAGGACTTGCTAAAAACATGAATATGACCTTCTTAAATAATGAAAAAAAAATACCCTTAGAACTTATGTTACTTTCGATAAACCTATTCTACAGACTCGTGCTGAGAAGCGAAAGTTATTTCTACACAACATTTTACTAATAGACCTATCGTCAAGACGTGTTAATATTAAATAATATACATATTTTTTGTATATAGTTATTAAAAATACTCTTCAAAAATATAAATAATTTTTAATGCTTGAAAAAAAAACTATAAATATCTTACACGCACTTGTAAATATTACACACACAAAAATTCACTGTTAGAATTGAAGTCGTTAATGACAAGAATTTCATATTTTCCTAAAGTCAAATGGTCACAAAAAAATATAGTATACAAACGCAATATAATAAAAAACAAAAAATGTATTTGTATAAAACTGTTGGTCCAAACTCATAAGCATTGAAAATTAAAATTGTGGGCGACCACTAGCACTATGATATCATCACATCACTAAAGAAATATAGTGTAAATAAAAATCTTGAATCTAAGGTTATTACATAAATGTAAATAACTAACAGATATTGGCAATAGGCCTAACATGGACTTAAATAAACTTAGGCAGTTTGGCAAGTAATCGAAGACAATTTACGTAACGATGTAAAGTCGATTATGTTAACTTCTGTTTAATTAAAGCTAAAGCTTAGCCATTCTGATAATCTACTATAAAATAACGTTAAAATTAATTATCCACTACAAAATTATAACCAAAAACTACATAACAGACCTTTGGTATGTTCGTGTAGTTAATTCTACGGTATCTATGTAACCGACAAGGATTCAACTTTAAAGAACATTGAAGGGTTGATTTTGAATTCAGTCTCGAGGTCTCGTCTCACAAACCTCTGTAGTTGAGACTCACTAATTAAGTGCCACTTATGCTAGTGTAAGTCTGAGGGTTTTTCACATTAAAGTAAGTAATTGCCTTATCACTAGTTCTAGGGCTCTCGTTAGGTTAATGACTAGTCTTTTTACAACAATAATATACTCTATATTTCCTGTTTACTTTTAAAGTAAAATTACACTCTTGCTTTTGTGGTTATTTTTAAAGCAATTTATAAAAAAAAAATTAACAAAAAAGTCTTTTAATTTTAATCATAAAAGAAATTAATATTATAATTATTTTTTTTCGGTAAGAGACCAAATGACGTTCCGTCTCATGGTACCATTTGTGTTGTCATTTAATTTACCATTGTCATGCAATTCAGGTAGGTAATTATAAACAAAAGCTTTGTATTTTTTTAAATTACTTTTTAAATTTAATAGATTGAATTAGGCAAGTCACATCAATAAAGTTATTTTAGTTCACCCCGTTAAGTTAATAAAAACCATTTAATTCTTTAGAATGTTAACATTTAATACAATAATTTCAGTTAACTGTTAGTAGAAACCATAGCTTGTATAATAGTAACATATTTTTTTCCTCAACAGTTATTTTAATTACACTTGTTTATTACAAAGGTTTTCTTTAATAAATTAATATTTACATCTTATAATTGATGTACATATTAATTGAAACAATCTTAATCTTGTTTTAACCCATAAACATACTAAATTGCCATAAATGTAGTAAAACTGCTGTTAATAAGCGTTTCGTGGTGTGATTTTATTTCTAACAGGAACCGCTTGCCGTGCGAGTGCTTCCTGGGACGGGTCCGGACTACACCGGAACAGAATTTCGGGTGACAACACTTTTATTGTTAAATATTAATTTAGAAATTCAGCTTCTTTTTAAATATATTTTTTTCATTTTGTAACCAGAAAATGGAAATAAATCGTTACAAAAAATGAAAAATAAGTCATAATAATATATGTTCATATACTTATTATAATGAAATATATAAAAATTTACTTAAAATTAATTATATACTTTATATATTACTAGCATATCCAGACCGCTTTGCCGGGCTTAGTTTAAAGATGTATTAATTGCAAATAGAGAATAAAAAATATGTTAAATATAAGAATTAACTTATTTAGAATTAACCACCGCGATAATAATTATGATTCAACATGAATTTTATTTCCTTCTACTCGTTTCTCTAGCTTGTACATGGATAGTGTCATGACGTTATAACTGACCTTCAATAGTTTGATGTAAAAAACAATATTAGTAGTAAGAAACTGTCACTGACAGTATAAAAAGTTCTCCAGTTATCACCAAACTTTACAGGATTAACCGCTGGGTCAATCTAAAGATTCTCTGAAAAGTTGGTTAAAATCAGTCAAACCGTTTCGGAGTTTATCCGGAACATACAAACATACTTTCTCTTTTATAGGTATAGATATATTGTATAAATGTTACACTTCAATAATGTATTTTAACAACAAAAAAAAAGACATAGGTAGGTACTCGCATTTGTAACTAGATTGACGACTTATATTTTTACGAGTTAGACTGAATACCCGATACAGTATAACTAATACATTACTACCTACTTAAATTGGTTATTATTATTTCAATTCGTCTCTCCATATTAATTATTATAACTCGCACCAATCAATAATGGCGTCGAGATTTCTTGATCGCTTGCGGCATTACCTACGAATGTGAGTCTGAAAAGATTGTTGTATCCGTTGACCCAGCTACAATTCTAAAGCGATATTTGAAGCGTTTTCACCGCTATAGACGTGTTTATCGAAATGGATGCTGTAGGGTTTTATTTCAGCGCATGTTAGCGTCATTGTAGTGCTCTCTTATTGGTCGATGTTTGAAGTCTTCGAAAAACATTTTATTCAGTAAAACCCAAAAGTGTGACTATTTATTACACATATTGTACATTCAATTGAAATTCCACTTTTTACTTTTATGCTCACTTTTGTTAATGTGTATACATTTTTCAAGACGTTTTAAAATTCTTCATCTTTTGAAAACATCGTTATACGGCGAAGACACTAATAGCGCCAACATTATATCTGTATTTATCTTACAAAGAGAGCCAGTAACAAAATCGAGCGGATCACCTTTAGTACCAGATACCTTTAGTAATCTACATAAACACCAAATTTATTTTTCCTGGTTTGTTGGCAACTACCTCTTGCTTCTTTGATATTAAAAAGTTTCTTTAAAAATATTCATAGTAAGTTTCATCTAGTTACTATGTGTATGAATAAAATATGTTACATGAATGCGGAATGTAATATTCAAGGAATTTAATCTTGTTTTAGTGAAACTATTACGTTCTCGTACATACTCATATCCTCTTTTCGTTTGAAATTATAGCCCTCCCTATAATGAATATTAAATTAAGCTAGTTCAGTTCTATGAATTTAATATAATGTTTATATTATAACAATAGTAAATAATTTAAAGAAACAATATTATTATTCATATACTATTTTATTATAAATTAACAAATATTTTATATTACTATATTTTTTTAATATAAGGTGAGTATAAGTAGATAATGAAAATGGAATTAAAATCAAAAATAGGGTTCCACCATTTTCATTACTTCTTTATTTAAAAGTACATTATTTTACACCTTTTTTTACTTATGATGTTAAAAATATAAGAAAGTTTATCTTTTTTTTTATTTTACAAGTTATTAACATAGAAGCAATGCATATTTGAAAAGTGATAAATTAAATATTATAAAAGTATCACCAGAATAAAATACTATCACATTATGTTTAACTTAAGAAAATAAAAATAGAATAATGAAGGAATGGTATATATGCAATTAAGAACAATGGTCTCAAACTCCTAATTCTAATCATTATCACTGGGTAGTTCTAACCCTTGTATGTTTTAATCAGCAAAGAAAAGAACATTGAACAGAGCCAAATCTGGCAAGTATACTTTTTTTTAAGAGAGAAAAATGTATTTACTTAAGGAAGATTCATTTCGATCACATAAAATTACGTATATACTGAAAGCTATATATTTTCTGACTTTATATTTATTTTATTTATCTTTATCCATCAGACTAAGTTCCTTTAACAACAGCAACATCTAGACGTGAATATAGCTGCCGGACCCCAAGAGTTGATACCGTTAATACAGACAAATCTTTATCACATTTATAATATGAAAGAATATGCAACAAGTACTGAAGAAAATGCAAAGAAACTGGCGTAAAAAACACATAAAAAGAAGAATTATTTGTATGAAAATAAATATTTCTTCTGTTTATATACTTTCGAAACGATTAAATAAATTACTTTGTTTTGATTTTAAATTAAATTTTTGAGAACAGAATCCTTCGATTACAATTTCTCGTAAATACAAATACCTACTGTGAAATGGAATGAGAATTATACAAATTTAAGCCATAATAAGGACTAGTACTACTACTACAATACTATGACAAACAATAACGAACAAATTATGTAATATAATCTTTAGTATTATTATAGTATAATTTGTTTTTTTTTTCTAATTTAAATGTATCAGTTCACTTTATTGTAATAATTACAATTCACCCAAATATAAAATGTCGGAACTTCCAAAAAAACATCTCAACGTTGCTTTTATGTTTATAATTATGTTAATAAGAGTTTACTGCTCACCACCGGAATTCATGTAAAGCAGCTACCCCGAGTAACTTCATTAAAATACCACAAAATAAGTAAGAAGTTGTAAAGAAAATTACAGAACAAATTTCGTTAGGATTCCCCGAATGTGACTGTCGTATTAAATAATACATAGTCTTATTTTAAGAACCATTTTCTTATATTCTATATACTTTTTGTTTGTTTTGTCAACATCAGGAATTCCATCCAGACTCTATAGGAGCTCTACATCAAAGTTTTTTTTTAAATTTTACACTAAACATTGAATATTCTTATTCTCGAAAACCTAATGTCTTAAGCCTTTCACAAAGCACTAGCTTCCTGACAACTCCAATGGCTCGTCATTTACGCATTTATTGTAAGGCTCTATGATACTTGTCAGTCTGGTTCTAAGGAATAAGGACCTTATTACACTTTTACATGTGGCAAATAAACATCATTATACATTTAATAAAATAGTATTTTTTTACCTACATATAGATATAGATATATTTTTAGATATAGGAGTTTTTTACATTATATTTTCTTATTTATAATTTTGCTTATTATGTTTCACATCTTATAGAAGAACAATTTATTTGTAATTCCTTCTTATTCCTTTTTAATTTTTAGTTTTGAACTTAGTTAACTTAGAGTTTACTATTGACTTCTCAAAACAAATAATTATAATAATGTATATATAAATCATACTTCATTTAATTATATATAATTTGTTTAATGTTTGTTGTAATTGTCAGAATACATGTTTTTTTTTTATTTGGTTAAATAGTTATCAGAAGCTATAACAGAAAAAATATTTATTTACATAAAATATAATATAATTTATTAACATACAAAAACTGATCTACAAGAAAAAAAAAATTCTGTGAAAAACACTGTGTCTTTTAGTTCTAATTAGTCAATACTCAAATGATGGAAAACATGTCGTACAAAGGCATACGTACAAAGGGCCAAAATAAACAAAGAGGTAGGACGGCGTTATAAAGATTATATTTTTACTAGCAGTCAGTAGATTAGTTGAGTGAATAAAGTTCGATTTCCAATATCATGTAATACACGTCTTTTAAAAACAGGTACTATTCTCGTGCCAGGTTTCGTAGAAAATCATATTATAGTAACATTCGCCTGCGGCACATGATAATACAAGCTTTATACTTTTGTATTGTGATTTTTTTCGTGTGATTATTTTTCTGACTTTATTCTATCTATACTCGTATATTGTACAAAGTAAAGGAAAGGCATCGCCAACATTCGGTATACTTTTACGAATATCACCCTATCTGACTATTAATTACTATTTGTCTATGTTATTTAGACCTTCCGACCATCGCTCAGTACTTCAAGGGGCTTTCCCAAAAGTACTTTGAACGTGCTGAGCGACACCCGAACCCACTGGTGGCTGACTCCGCAGAGTATAGACCACGTAAGACTACTTTAGTCAGAAAAAGAAGACCCAAGTCGGTACTCGTTGACCCCGACGACGCGTTCACAGTAGGTAATAACGTGTACGCGTAGGCATAAGCGACACCACACAACATACAGACACACACCGTCTACCGGTATAGACGAGGTCCCAACTGAGTAAGTGCTCCGTTGCTCTGGCGTTCTGCCGTCGGAGGACGCTAGTGTCCAAATTTCCTTAGCTTCCCTCCTGACTAACGACGCCCCGAGCCGAGGTCCGTGTCTCAATCTGAGACGCCCTCGGGACGTCGTTCCTCATGGGGGTCCTGTAAGGGCGGGTCTCCTGACCCACCCGCTCCCCCGGTGAAGCTGTAATAGCCAACAGGGCTAACAGCATAGACAGACATAAAAAAAAAAAAAAGAAATGTCTATGTTACCATGTGTTTTTTTTATTCCGATATTATAAATATATTTATTTATACTTAACTTAATAATGACACCACGAAAATTATTGTGAAGTCCAACTTAATTGACAAATTTTTTCTTCATAGCAGTAATAATTAAAGGTACTATAATTATGAAATACATGTCATTTTATTTAATAAATGACCAGGTGATCGATTACGTGGTCCTGCGAACCTGCGAAGAAGGTCAACCTTGTTCTCAGGTTTTCGAGATTTGAACTTTTGTCATGTACTTGTATAATCTTATTTTTATTACTTTTTATGTAACAATGTAAAAACATACTACTTTTTAGGGTTTCGAATCTCGAAAGAAAAAACCCTTAAAGGATCTTTTTGTTGTCCTTATGTCCATCCGTCTGACAAGACCCTTTTCTCGGTATTGCCTGGAGGAATTTAACTGAGGTTTATATCAAATATGAGATTTATACAAATCAAACTTCTAAACACATGCAAAAAAGGAAGAACCGTTTATGCCGCAAATTTCAGCAAATTTTATAAACTCGCAAGGAAATTAAAACTTACAAGGAACTTACTTACTCGTGAACTCAGAATCTTGAATATTGCTAAAAAATTGTAAAGTTTGATTTACACCATATATTAGAATATTTTAAAATTACTACCCCTTTTCTTATGAAAGCGTAAAGTCAACTAGTCAAAGTTCTGTGTCAACGCAGGCAAAAAAAAACAGCATATTTTTAATCTAGCAACTACTCGCAAGGCACTAAAAACCTAAAGGAATACTTTCATTCGACCTAGAATATAAAGGAAAAATCCGAAAACGTAAAGTTTTTAGTTACATTACATTTGCTCATGAACTCAAGTTGAAACTCATACTTCACTAAGTCAACGCAAAAACGAAAATGTACAACTATTTTTACCGCAAATTTAAAACTCCCATCTACTCGCAAGTAAAACAAAACCTACAATACTAAGTGACTAAAACAAATAGCTTTGACTTTGTAAATTTTGACTTTGACTTGACTTTTGCACGGCCGCTGCAAGGTTAGTGTAGGTAATTCAGTTATATTATGAAATTGGCCGTAAGTGATTATTAGAGACTTTACTTTTTCATCTTCTGAATCTTACCAAATTTTTTTTTCCTTTTTCTTTAATGACGGTCAGTATACAATAAGAGGATTAAAATCAGATATGATTTTAATCTTATTTTACCTGAATGACCGATAGATATTTTAATCACAATTTTTAAATTAGGTTTTTGTTTTTTCACACACTAACCTTTTGTCTTTAATCAGGCTAAATATTTTCCTTCGTTAATTGTTACTTCAATATATTTTTACCTTCTTTAAGCTATAATTTTATAAATGGTTTCCCATCAATTTATAAAGCTTGTTTGTTAAATAATATTACGGAGATTCTTACTTTCTTTGGAAATATAACAATATATTTTTTAAAATATCCGTGAAACATATTTATGACTTTTAGAATCATGAAATCACTAAAATAAAATTATAGCAAACTTAAATGAGTGCTCCGGATATTCCGGATAGTCACGTCACGTCATTCTTTTTAATGACACTTCGGATTTAAAGTAATGAGATAACGTTATGTAGCGTGTTGTATTTCACATTTTAAGTAATGTAAAAACATTTTTTTCAATGTTTATTTTAAAAATGCATTTCGTAATATACGTTAAAACTTCTCTCATGAAATCTAAATGAATCCTGCCTTAATCACAATCATGAAAGCGCAATGAAAAAGAAATTGTTAATCCAATATAAATCTGTCAACTTAATTTTGAAAGCTTTTTCTGATATTTGAAGAAGAGCGTCGTAATAAAATATTATAGTCTTAGTATTTTATTTAGTTCAAATAGGCAAATATTAAATTTATTTTTGAAGTAGACAGATTACATTCAAAATAAATGAAGTATTATCAGCGAACAAGATTATATTACATGTATTGATCATCAGTAGAGTCAGCCGTTAATATAATTAAATTAAGTTAATCAAAACTATGTTCATTTTTGTGTCATTGAGTAAATTTTAAATACTAATATGTAATTATGTCCCAAATGTAGAAAGGTTGTCCTCTATAATTATAAATAGGCGATTATGTTATTTTCTACAATGATCGCGTATCGTACTAATACATTCTGTGTCAAATCCGGTAAAGGTGCCTCCATAAAAACAACCTACTTTAATTATACCATACATACTTCAATATACTAATATCTACTTCAACGTGCTATATCTTTTTTTATTTTATGATAGAGACAATTTGTTTGTATAGTATGTATGTTACATACGATTTCAAATAAAAATATTAACAAAAAGTAAGCCAATAGTAAGCTTTTCTGTATTAACACCTTAAAAAGTCTAATACTAATATTTATTTGCTAAATCTACAATCCCTACTTGGCATTACGGAAATGCATACTTAACCTGTAATGACATATTGACATATGCTATGTCATATTATTAAACTAATAAATTTATATGAATTCAGTTTTTTCCTTATAGATATGAACGAATTCTAACAGAAATCAATAGAAGTCTCTCCTCAAGTTAAAATAAAACACCATCAGGTCTGGTTGCTGCAGTATTTTTTTTTTTTAAGTTTACTTGAAAGTTCATTGGAAAAAAAAATCTTTTGTGACAACACCAGTAAAATAATGTTATATATATTATTATTTTATGTTATATGTATTACTATTTTATGTTATATGTATTATTATTTACTTTTAATGTCATCTTGACTTGACTTGTCATTTACTTTTAATGATATCTTGAAAGGTACAAACCTTAATTTCTAATCATATAATCTAATACAAAATATTATTTCTAAAATAAACAAAATATCAACTTAAATTTGTGTTGAATCAATTTAATTAAATTTGTTATCAAGATCTTCAATATGATCTTTGACACTGAAATCTTTGTAGTTTACCTCAACGCAATGTGGAATATCTTCAAAAAATTTTAATTATAAGTGTATAAATATCTTGGGTGAATAACATAATATCCTTCAGAAATAAACTAATGATTACAATGAATTAGCAGTTTAATGGCCATAACTTTATTTTGTAGGTTCTCTTTTATTTTATTTTTTTCTTAGTTCATATGTATATTGTTACATAATTTGTAGTTTTTTTTCTTATAAAGAGCTTTTACAATTCTGCACTGAAAATATTTTTTAAAGAAGAACGTTATTTTGTGCAATAAATTAATGATATAGATTTATAGTACTTTTTAAGTTTCTAACAATGTCTGCTTTTGCATATGAATACAAATTATATGATTTCAATGATTAAATTGTTCTGATTATTTTTAATATACTTTAAAGACAAGACAAATACAATTATCCAAATGTAAGGTGTCTGTAAGAAAAACACAATCAAGTTCAAATGTGTCAACAGATTATAATGAAAATGTAGTAATTTTGTAGTTACGTGGATACGGTTTTAAGACAATGATAACAATTTGTTTTTAATTCCTAAGCAAATGAACTCACACGCAATCGTTATAATCTTAATACTATGTTTACATTTCATACGGTTAGTGAAGGTGTCGCCAAAATATTAATATTTCCTCTCTCTCAGCTACCTTTCCAGTTCTTCTAATGCTGTAATCCATCTGCAACTAACCGTATTTGTCCTGGAAGAATAATATCCAATGAATTAATGATAAATGTTTGTTATAAATATATGAAATTAAATGAAAATAATAAACTATTATAAAATTATTTTCGATCCAGTTATTTAAACCGAATGAATGAGCTAGTATAGCAACGGCTGAATAATATATTTCTCCATCTTCTCCAATTGTCTGTGAAATCAATTGTTAATGTGCTATTTGATGGCTTATCGATTATACATTCATTATTGAAGTTACATGATTTTTACTTACTTACCAATCACAACATATAATATAGTCTCGTGAAAGTTTAATAACTGTCATAGTTTTCTAAACCTGAAAACTAATTTTTGTTAGTTCTTAGTTTTTAATTTGTAAAGTGAAACTACGTTTGACTAAAATATGTTTCATTAAATGATTATAACATTATTTTAACGTAAATATTAAAAAAAAAATATCTCTATAATATTTAGTACTGAATACTATACCCAAGGGTGTCAAAATTTCCGAAGTCAGCAACGTTGTTCACGATTTCCAGTCACGTATAGTTTCTATGCGCCCGTCGCACTAATTATAATAATTGCTTGATCCCTCTTATTCGGACAACGTGTTAAAGTTATACATTTTTTGTTTTTGTGAATATAAAATTGTGACATTGTATAAAGTACTTTACATAATTATCGGTTACTAGTCCACTCAATTTTTATTATCAAGTTTAGGTCGAGACGTCTATCTGGTAAATAAATGTAAACCATGCAATTGATAGATGGTAGTTATCATTTACTATCTATTAAGTTTTCGTAAATGTTGTTAACGAGCTTTTTAAAATATGTAGGTAGACTAAGACGATATACTAATTTCAATCAGGTACATCTTATGTTCACTCAAACCGGAAACTTTCAAGGAAAAAAGCCCTGGCACAAAACTCAACTGAAGGAAATTAATGTTTACAGGTGATAGTAAGAAATAATTGAGGACAGCTTCACTACACTAACAATTATATAGGATTTGACCATAAAAAATAATATATGAATCCATTACATACTTCATTATTATCAGTTATTATTTTGCTATTTACCAGTAAAAGCCCATCTACCAAGAAAAACATACCAATACAAATTTTTATTTGCATTTTTTCTTATTATTCTGAACCGAGAAAAAATGTTTAATCAAACAATCTAGCAGTTACTGTGCTTTTTCGTCTTGCGAATATGGGATTAAACAAAAATAAAAATACGTAATAGATTAGTACAATCTTTTTTTTATAATATTTTTATGTATATATGAAGTTTCTACTTTTTCAAATTTATTTTTCTAGATTTATTTTGAAAATAAAGAGTTTAATTATTATAAAGAGTATTTTATACTAATCATACGCTCGATGAGAGTTTTTTCAAAAGTTATTAGCATGCATCCAAAATAGGAGAAAAATATAATAATTATAATAAGGTTCTATCAAGAGACAAAGGGAGGAAAGAATCAATATTATCCTCTGATTATTGTTGAAGCTAACGAAAATATTTTCCATCAATCCCACGAATTCATCATCTTATTTGATAGGAGCTCATCAAAAGGGTAAATGAAATACACTTTCTATTGAACATTCTATTGAGGTCGAGATATAACATGGGTATTCTATTTTTCTTTGATTATTATCTTAAATATTTCTCAATGTAATTATATTAATCTTTAATATAAATGTAAATATAGTAAAATTTTGGATAGAAATGAAAATATATAGAAAAACTAGTACAATATTTACATTTCCCTAGTACAAATATACACCTTAAAGATAACAATTCTCTTTGCGTGACAAAAACACAGACTACAATCCCAATTTAAATACTGATTGACAGTCCATGTTTTTGGCTTTTCTCAATATGCAAAGGCTTTGTAAGTTATTAGCCTCTTATTCCTTTTTTTAAATACATCAATGATGAAAGAAGCTTTACGATCCTCATAATTAAACTTAACTTTCATCTATTCATATAATAGAAATATAAATAACGTATGTATTTTAGATTCAGAGCTTTAATCAATCTCTATGAAGAGTGATCTCTAGATCAGTTGGCATCATCTGTTACTTTAAAAAATATAATAACAATAAATAATAAATTATATCTTCCCTTGAAGAGAGGGATCGACTTAATTATTAATCTAATGGTTTTCTGCATCGCATGTAATATCTAGTTAATTTTGTTGGGAAATTTATTTAGAATACTATGTTTGGTTGTATATTCAATTTCACCGATTCATTTTAGATTTTTAAGACAAACAATTTCGACTTGTTCAAAATTTTAAAGTTTTTAATTTTGGTAGAACAAAAAATGTCTTGTCCTAACTAACAGATCTATTTAAACTTGAGTTAGATTTGGTTACTAGAGGTTCAAAAACAATCGTAAGTAAATTTTGTAAGGTAGTTAAATAATGATAAAGGTTTTGATAACTCAAGTGCTTAAACAGTATGTAAGATATCCGTTCGAAGTAGATGTCGGGTTTGTTTTTTCTCCAGAACGTGATTTTTTGTAATGAGAATGAGGAAAGCTTATATATTTTATTCATTGTATTTATACAATACAAATATATAAACCTGGTTAACGTCCTACAAAAAGCACAAGCATATGTATTCAATAGATATTTATATAAAAAACTATGACGGTACTGAGTGATTGATTGAACGACAGACAACGCACAACTGAAACTACTAAACGCCAGCTGAAATTTGGTATATGTATTTATTTGTGGTTGTTGGCGAGAACTTAGAGAAGTTTGTGAGAAATTCTCTCCCTAGAGAGAAATAAATGGAATAACCTGATTTTTATTCCTTCAATGGATTGACTTGAAACGTGTAGGTTTCTCCAGTAAAGCAAGTGAGCATTAATAAAAAAAATCGAAAATTGGCCCAGCTTCCTTTAATTTCCATTTTTTAAATTTTTTTAAAGTTATAAGGTGGGTCTGACTTTCAGTTGTGGTCTTAAGTTAATTTCCTCTCTAATCTCTTTGACATACATAATAACATACATGCATAATATAACGAACATCACGCCTTTAATTATGTTACGTCCGAAAATTAAAAGTTTACTAAAAAATAACGCTAAATTACACATGGGATAGCGCGAGCAGAAAGCTAGTAGTTGAATAATATGGAAATGAGGAGAAAAATAAGATAGGAATTTCGATTATAGTTGGAAGATCTAGTCGCTATGTATTTTTATACAGCAATCTGTGGTTCAATAACTAAGATCTGAGAACGACAAAACTATGTCGTTTATCTTTGAGCATTACAAATGAATGTACAGAAATAAGTTCCATATTTCTAATATTTTACCATATTTCAAACTTAAAGTGCTATTAAAATACATGATCGGTAATAAATATACTATAAAATAAAGAATATATTTTAATATTGTATAGGAATGATTGATTACAATTTACAAATTATTTATAAACAAATATACGAAGATGCTTGGTAGTATTCAACTCTTTAATACATTTTCTATCCTATGTTTACAGCATGAATTCACGCACGTTACCAAAATTAGGAAGGATAATGTACCTAAACGTAATGAATATAAGGAAGAGGTTCCTAACTTAGTTCCGTTCCTAAGACCTTTCTTTAAAAGAACATCTTAATGGTTTTTGTCAGATAAGTAGTAGTACTACATGCCATAAACACTATTTATTTTTATTGTATCATAAGAGTTCAAAATTATATAATACTAGCAGGCCACGCGTTGCTGTGGTTGCTATAGTTTTTGATATAACATTACATTGTAGTACTATTTGAGGAGTGAGGTATTAGAAAAATAGTAATGTGGACCGCCATATTTTTTACATAGATGCAATTTGTAAAAAAACGACCTCTATGATTTTCTACTACCATTTCAATTATATAATAATAATTGGATGAGATATGCCGAATATCCGGTAAGTATTCTGTATTCCGTATATTTGGTATCTTTTTCGCCAATATTCGGCCAAATTATTCGGTTTGGTGCCGAATGTATTGATTTCGAATATTTCTATTTTTTTGGCTGGACGACACGGTAAAGAACTAAAATAAGTCAAAGAAATCTTATAAATAATGTCTTGAATAGAGCTTGACAATATAAGGCGATTTAGTTTAAAATCAATGTTGATTTGAAGCTAAATAAATGTTTATTTCGAAACATATGAAGTCAACATATTTAGTCTATTATTGTTAGCCTACAAATAGTATTTAGTATAGTCAACATTTATTTTGAAACTTTAATTAGAATTTATTTTTAAGTCTCAAAACAATATTTTTAAACCACAAATCAACATAATTTTTCATTTATCCAGCAGCCATACGTAACGTACATTTTAGAACATGTTTATGAGAAACAAACCATTAAATGGTAAAAAGAATAGTTCGGCCGAATATTCTGTTTGGTAAAGATTAAACCGAATAGTATAAGATATTCGGATATTCAGCAAAACTACCATTCGGCACAACTCTAATTTACTCTAATTCACGACAAATTTCATTGATCTAGCCCCTAGATAAGCATATTACTTGCCTGTGTATTACTTGCCTGGTGACAACGATACAAATACATAGAAAAACACGTTATAATCGACCAAACCTAGAAATACAGAGCTTTATGCCTGTCCCCATCGGGAATCCAACCCAAGCCTCATTATACCGCTATACGTTAGGCGTCTGTGCTCCACCATTCGACCAAATGGGGTTGAAATACTGAAATTATTATTAACTAAAAAAGACGAAAACGTTAAAGCTAGTGTAAAAATCTACTGGATTGGGATTTGAAGGGGAAGGTTTTTAAACACAATTGATCAAAATTATCGTACATATTAAGCAAAATAATTATTTTAAAATTTTATTATTTTGTTTATTCAAGATAGTAACAAATGAATACATTACAAATTTACAAATGAGGTAAGTAGGGCAGATACTTTTGAATTTTATGACAATAATATTTAATATTTAAATTATTAATAACTTTAATTTTAATTTAATTATGCACTTATCGGCGCACAATATTTTTGGTTAACAAGTGGCCGGCTATACTAAAAATAAAAATTAACTTACAATTTAGTCTCAACATCGCGTGGTGGTAATGATATTAAATTGTATATGAATTTCTTGTACTTTTACATTACGCCAACTAATGAACATTAACTCAATCCAGTCAACAGATACAACGCCTTCTGTTAGACTATTTTGGATCTATCAGATTATTGTAAACAATTAATTTGCAATAAAATAATATTGCGACATAAAATTGAGATGTAAGTTATCCTATCTTTCAAGTTGGACTAAACTGCACACGGTGTGCAAATCTAATTAAAATCGGTTAAGTAGTTTAGGAGTCCATTGCGGACAAACATCGTGACACTCGAATTGATATCTATTATATATATATGTATATATATATATATATATACTAGCAGACCCGGCCACGCGTTGCTGTGGTTGCTAAGGTTTTGGATATACCTATTACATTGTAGTAAACTATTTAAGAAGTCATGGTATTAGAAAAAATAAAATTAAAATTAAAAACCCCCGACCGCTAAGTAAAGGAAAAATTAAAAAGGCAAGTAAATTTATCAACGAAATAACAATATTTTTATATTATCGTATAGTCAAAAACCTCATTCATTAGCTCCGAAAATTTCGTAAGATAGACACTCATCAACGTACGTACATAGGTCCCCCGACGACGTTACGACTTCAATAAGTACATAATAATATTATTATCCTTTTTATATTTTTTCATCTAATATCGGGTTTATTTATTTTTGTTTTCTTTTTTTTTAAATTACTTCTCTTTTTTCTATGTTGTACTAAATGAACCTATGAATACACTAATATCCCCTGTTTAGATTTTTACTATCAATATTGTATAAAAACCTTTCGCCAGCACCAATAAAATTTTGGGGACGACTGCTTCTATTTCGACCAAACATAGCTAAGAACCATCTTGACAAACCAAGCTTTCGATTAAAAAACCGCATTCAAATCCGTTTACGTATTTGGCCGCTACGTATCCACAGACAGACACACAGATACACAAATCTACAGGTTAAACTTATAATAACCTTTTTTTTTGGGTCGGGGGTTAAAAATAATGATGTGGACCGCTATGTTTTTTTACATAGATGCAATTTGTAAAGAACATGGCGACCTCTATGACTGATTTTCTACTACCATTACCTAACCCTTGATACAGTAATATAATAATTATTAGTGATGCGCCGAACATTTGGTAAGTATTCGGTATTCGGTGTATTTGTCATCTTTTTCGCAATTCGTATTTGGCCGAACTATTCGGTTTTGATGCCGAATATATTCGGTTCGAGTATTTCTATTTTTTTGGCTACACCACGCTATACTACGTTAGGCGTCTGCGCTCCATTACTTGACCAACAGGGTGGTTTCAACAATGAAATTATTATTTACCAAAGAAGACGAAAACATTAAATCTGGTCTAAAAATTCACCGGATTGGGATTTGAAAGAGGTCTTTGAACACGATTGATCAAAATTATCGTACAGTTGCTGTATTTAATTATTATTATTTTATTTAAGATGGTAACAAATGAGTACACTGCAAATTTATACATAAGGTATGTAGGGCAGATAGTTTTAAATTTTTGAAAATAATATTTGTTATTTTAAATTATTAAAAATTTAATTTTTAATTTAATTTTACACTAATCGGTGCACAATATTTTTGATTGACCCGTCTCACATAAATAGATTCATCTAAGAAGCAGGTATAATTTGACTGTATTATTTTCATTATAATATGAGTTTATATATACTTCAGTCTAAGTAATACGTGGCGGGCTATATTAAGACTGAAAATGAACTCATAATTTATTCTCAGCATCGCGTGTTGGTTATGACGTTAAATTGTATATGAAACATTTGTACTTTTAACATTACGCCATCTGTTGAACACTAACTCAATCCAGTCAACAGATAAACGTCATCTGTTAAACTTGTTTGGATTCACACATAATTGTAAAGAAATAATTTGCAATAAAATAATATTGCGGCTAAAAATTAAGATATAAGTTATCCTATGTTTCAAGTTGGATCAAACTGCACACGGTGTGCAAATTTGATTAAAATCGGTTAAGTAGTTTAGAAGTCCATCGCGGATAAACAACGTGACACGTAATTTATATATATTAAGATAGATAGAATAGATGTCAAGCACATATATAATAGATATAATATAATAGATGTCAAGCACGCAAGACAGACGTTATTGACGCTCTGAAAATAAAATAACTGAACTGAGCTGAACTGAAATTTGAACGCAGTGCTACCGGGTTAATCCGAGAGTGAAGTTAAACCGTCTAGGAACCCACTCAAACAGAGACATCAACAAAATCGATTAAGCCGTTCAGCAGGAGTTAAGTGACAAAGACACGTATCTCATAAAAGTTGCTCTGAACCAAACGGTGAGCAAAAAATATGTAAAATATTATTTTACAAAAGTATCAAATATTTTATTCAAATATGTTTTATAATTATCATTGTCATTAAAACTTAGGACAGATATTTTTAAAACAACAGAGCAGTTGACAGGAAGTATGGACAAAGCTTTTGAATACAATGTTGTAGGAAATGTCATAATTTTTATTTTTGGCCTTCTGTCTTAAACTTTAGTAATAATATCATATTATTTTAAATATTTTGAAGGGTCAAAACAGTTTAAATTTAAATAAAAGTAACAAGTATGTGGCTGTTATACAAGATCGTATTTAAAAATCTACCTACTTACTCGTAAATCTTCTCTTACTTAGATACTTAGGAGTCAGATCTAACCCGTATTGACAGCAACATTAAATAGTAATCAAAAACAAAGTTTGACAGTTAGGATATTGTAGTCGCATTTCTATATTGAGTTCATCTCCTACATTTTAATAATTTATTAATAATTATTTTATATTAATAATATATTACCTTTAATTTTAAACTTTAATGGATGAACTAATCATATACAGAACATTTGAAAATGGAATAATTTGAATAAAATAATTGATTATGTAACACAGGGCATCAACTTAGATTTGAGTGAAGATTAATACCAAGGTATCATTTGTAAAATATTGATTATTTGTTAGTATTAGTTGCTTAAAAATATCATTATTTGGAGTGGTTAGTGAATAAAAGTATTTATATTAACAAAAATATTTGCATGTTTCGTTATCCTTTCTTTTTAATTTTTTCCACGAAGAGGGCACCGTGAATGAAAAGTTTCGCTTTTGTGCTGGCTGCAGGCCTTTCACCCAATCCTGATAAAAAAAATATTTTTAGTGATCGTTTATAAATTATATTGTTGATTTTCCTTTTTTTTATCTATTTGGTTTGAATGATTATAACCAAAGCTTTGATGATAGCTTTAACCATCACTCTTAATATTATGCTGATGTAAAAAAAGTATTTAACCACTCTCATACAGAATTAGCACAAAAGTACTTCTTCATTACTAAACGACCTCTTGATTCAGGTGGCTTTTAAAAGTACGCTCAAAAATGTCGTTAGACCTAAAGACTACAGTCCTGGCTAAAACAACTGCCTTATAAACATGTGTATAGTCTACATTACGGTTGAAATCAGATACCGATTGTCGATTAATTGTGTAACGTAGGTACTTACTATGATAACTATAATATAAATACATGTGTAAATGTGTTTGTTACATCGTGGAGAGCTGAAGATAAACCGAAGTCAGGAAAGGTATTTACACTTTTATTCACCATTCTTACAAAACATAGCTAATGTACCGTCTTTGAATTTGTATGAATAAAACACAATACACCACATTAGTAAATAAACCAGATTAACAACCATTCTAACTGATTGAAAGCGAGGGAGTTCGCAATTAGAAAACTCTAATTTGAATTAGCTTTCACACAGTATAAAATAGAGTTTTACTTCTGAATCGAACCTACCGTGTGACTTAAGTAAACCACTCGATGCAAACCATTGATAACCATTTTTGATCTCGATGCAAACCATCAAAAATCCAAAAAATACGTAGGTATAGCCTATAAAACCTATAAATATTTTTCCCAGAAAATTCTCACCACAACATTAATTAAAAAAATCAAATCGGTTTAGCAATTACAAAGGAGTTCGATGACATAATATGCATTGAACACAGAGTTCATTAAATCACAAATCCAATAACATTGATCTATTCAATCCTAATGACATATTATTATTACTTACATAATATAACTATTTAAAGTGTATCGTAGGATAAGAGATAAAACGCTTAGAAATTTCAAATCAATTAATATGACTTTGTGCTTAGTTTTATGATTCTATATCATCATATCTATAGTTATTTTATTTAAATAAATATTTAAGAAATAATCGTGAACTCGCTACTCTGTAAGCAAGATTTGCAATTAAATTGTCATTTCAACGTGTGTACAATATACTCTGAGCGTAATTTTGTGTATAGTACAATTCATAATGACAAGACTGTCTTTAACAGTAATCTACAAATCATATATGTAAATCATAGTTTTAGTAGTATAAAATGTACTTAATAAATTATTCATTAAAGATAAGATATTTTAATAATTTAATAATGTTTCAAATAACATGTTGAATTAAATGTTTCAGAAACCAGAGTTATTATTATTTCATTTTAGTTGCCTGAAATCATTACGCTTCATTTCCGATTGATTGCGACCATTCTAGTTGTTCCAAAATTCCTTTTAAGATTGATGTTTGTGAAACGATTGCGTTTAGAACTCTCATAGCCTTAACATTAAGATGGAAATTGCTTTTACAGAAGGGCTTATTACGATAAACCTGGTATCGAAATAGACCCTCCTGACACTTTCATGTTGACGTACACAAGTGATCACTGATTATGATTCAAACTGAAAAAGATATAAATAAATAAATAACATTTGCTTACGATATTTAGTATCATAAAGGAAATTCTCGCTACGCTTATAACATAATTATTCCATAATCGCATTTTATTTGGTAGAATAAAAATAAATAATTAATGATAATATTCGGTACATTAAAGCTTTCAGTAATCTCCCAGGATCAAAGAAATACATTATACTTTAATCGGACTATGCTGCTTTTATATAAAAATACTACCGGGTCTGGTGACGTTGTCATTCCTTAAAAAAAAATACTTACCATATGTAATTTTAAATCGTATCGCTTAAGGAATCTACTCAAGAGCATAAAATATTACATCAAAATTAGTTTAGATAATACAGGCATAAGTTGTCCTGCAAAAAAATGCTTGGAAGAAATGTACATATCGTAAATATATTCTTAACGTTTAAAACATATATACATTACTACTGGTTCTAAGTTATAGATTGCAAATTATATTTGCAAGGATTAAAGGTATCATTGAAAAAAACATGCGAATAAACATCGAAATTGGTCCAGTCGTTTAGAACGAGTTCAGTCGCAAGGATAAACCCCAATAGATAATTGATGAGATTGGAGACGCTCAACGAATATACCTTATATCCCTTGAGATTTTCTGGGATAAAATTAGAAATTACGAGTACATTATACTTAAGAAATTATTTTAATATATTGTAGGAAAAAATAAAATTATTGACAACTGCAATAAAATGCAGTATCAGGTCATTCAGCACCTACTAGATTACAAGAATAGTTTGGACATCACAATAGTACATACATTATATGATTATAGGATGAGATGAAAGAGATAATGAAACTTTTATTCCTGTTGTGGACTAGCTATTACAATTAAATATCTAAAAAAAATCTTTAAAATTCGCATTATTTTCTTTGAAGTATTTAGTATTAATAGTAATTATTTTTATTTCCTTTACTAGCTTGTATTATGTAAACCCTTCCCTAGGCCATAGTTTGTTATAAATTATATTGAATTCTCTGGACACGTGGCAAAAACAGACCTCAACCCTCATTTATACACCGACCTTTTATGTATAGAACTACCCTTATAATGAAAAATGGTTTATCTGGCATTTGCTGCCTATTCCGGTTTTTATTATCTAACAAAGATGCTTTACACTAAACGTCGATTTATTTTAGATTTAGTCGTTTTTTATGTTATTATTGATACACCATAGAAAAAAAAAATAATTATTTATAATTATGTCATAAGAATATTATATACAAAAGTCACTTATTGCGCACCGTAAACAATATAAATACTCAAATAAAAAAAATGGATTATGAAAATGTGAAAAAGATATTGTTCATTTTTGATATCAAAAAAATTTAAAACGTAAATAATAGTCTAATGTGTATTAAAAAAAAAAATATCGAATCTGGTATGGTTTTTTTACAATGCTATACATTGGATATTTATTTTACTATCACAAATCATAAAATATTTTAGTAATTTTAATTTAGACTAACCAGACGCGATTTTTCGTTACTTTCAAAAAGGCTGAAACTGGTTACTTTTAACGTGAAAAGGAATGTTACGATTTTAAAGGAAAGAAACTGTAATAAAATCGGAAATATAAGCTTTGACAAATAAAAGTATAGCAAAGGAACAATTAAACAAACTATTTTATTACATTTCGCGGTCAAGCATATATTTTATTCATTTAAATATTCACTCGTAAAATCTGGGTTATGCTATTTTCAAACATCCCTTTTAGTATTGTTTTAATATTGTATAAGCGGCAACAATTAACAGCTCTGCCGGAAGTAAGCACACCGCGTGGGTGAAAAATGTTATACGTATAAATCTTTAGTTTTGTCCTTAACATTTATATTGTAATTGTTGAAAATAAAACAGTAAGAGAATATTTCTTAGAGTGTTTAAATTTAAAGAATAAGCAATATTTTTTATTTCTTTTCTTTTGGTGTAAGATCGATTCCTTTTTGTATTTCAAAACTCACTCATATTTTATAAATCATTTTATTGCAAGCATAATAAAACGTAATAACAAGCCAAATCTTTTGTTCCCTATTGAACTTGAAATGAAACAAAATATTGTATATTGTATACTGTTTTCTTAGGAGTATCTTCCTTTTCCTACTTTATAAATAAAATAGAAAGAAACGGTATTAATATATGATTTTTTTAAATTTTGCGGATCGTAACCTTATGTAAATAATACTTGTATAATTACTCAAAGTTTACAAACAGTTCAATTAATTACTTTAATCAGACATAACGTCAGAATGTAACGCGTCCTTAAACTAATGTAAAAATATGCAATAAAAATTTATTATTCCGAATGTCATTAAAACTAATCCCAGTTTTTGATACTCTAAATAACTGTAGTATCCTTTTGTATAATTATGACTTGCTTGTATGTCTTCGTTTTTCATGTTAAGCCAACTTTGCGCTTAGCTTTGGATTGTGGAAAATTGCTGATAAATGAGAACTATTTTTTTAATTCTCATCTAATCTATTAAATTTTGTCAAATGATCAATATAATTTTCACTAATTGTAACTTCAAATACAAATTTAGGATTAAATATACCATTGTGTAAATATACAAATATGGAAATCCATCGATGCTATAGATTAAAAGGAACTTTCAATCTATATATATAAAGAAGGATGTTTGTATATATGAAATCGATGAACTCAGAAACTATTGGACCGATGATTATGAAAATTGGTATGTATATGTATTTTTCCACGGAGAAGGTTTATATGGTATGCCCATTGATGTAACTCGCCACAAGGTGGCGCTGTCAAATATAGACTTCCGCCCCGTTCAACCGATTGTCATAAAAGTTGGTATGACCATGTATGTTTCCTCGAAGAAAACGAATATGCTATGTCCATTGATGTAACTCGCCACCAGGCGGCGCTGTCAAATATCGACTTCCGCCCCGTTCAACTGATTGTCATAAAAATTGGTATGACCATGTATTTTTCCTCGAAGAAAACGAATATGCTATGCCCATTGATGTAACTCGCCACCAGGTAAAGTAAGGGTTAGCCCAGCGAAGCGGGCTGGGTTCGCTAGTATATTTATATAGATAGGTTTATGGTTATATATTTATGCATTGTTGATGTATTTTATGTGTGTGGAACATATAATATTTATAAATGTATTTTGTTTTCTTTTGTCAAAATTTTAGATCTTGTTTAATCTTCTCGATTTTTATTATTATTATAATATTTTTTTTAATTCTCTGTTGTACCCCTCATTTGTGTTTTTCTGTTCCCTTAATCGGTTGACTGGTAGAGAGTGCTATAGCATTAAGTCCGCCAATTATATAATTAATTTCTTTGTACAATAAAGATTTTATAAATAAATAAATATTTACTGAAGTTGCAATTTAGTTTGAATTAAGTAGTTAATACTATTTGAATATAATTTGATTTATATCTTTCGTGATGTCAATTATAAGGTCATCGAATTAAACTTTCACGGTAACCAAACCTTCAAAAATTTAAAATAAACATATATCTGAAATAAATAAATAAATATATACATCAAATAAATATATATGTAGATGTATATATTATTATAGTTTTTTAATGTTTTGCCTGGGTATTAACATCAAGACATGATCATCAAGTAACATACATTTCAAAATTATTCTACATATAATAATTGAATATACATTATATTCAAAATATAATATATTTCTGATCTGAAACTTGCTGACGATTTAATAGGAGTGCAAACTTCAATAATTTCCTAAGTGCAGCTGGTCCTATCTCTGAAAATTTAATTAATTAAAACTTTATTACGAATTTGAATTTATATTATTTACTCTACAATTTTATTTGGTACCTTTTGGTGTAAGATTTGTTTTAAGTTGATATTGAGGTCTACATTATCGAGAGAGTTATTATTAAATGCTAAAAAAATTTAACGAATGTATTATTGGAATCTTGTCTTTTACCAAAAATATATTTTTTTTTAATAAAATAAACTTTATTCCTAATGTAAAGATTTTCGTGGCTTAACATATTATGAAATATATTAACAAATGAAAGTGGCCCACATATTTAAATTTAAATTTTCTACCAGACTTTTTGTAGAGGTCACCTTTTTATTTTTATCTATCTTCACTGGTTTTCTCCTAACATAGATATAGGGATGAATTTTAGAATTAAAACAAAAAGTAGTTTGAAAAGATATGCTGCTCAACTACATCTTACAAAAACACTGGCACTGTCCCAACTATGGAAGATCCTAAATAGGTACAACTAGTAACTTGCAGTAGAAATTCTATGTAGAGAACATTACACTAATAAATATATTTTAGAGTGGTCTATGACGTTAGTGTTTTCGTACACGTATTATCAATTTTAAACTCACAGAATATTATTGAGTCGGCGTATGGTAAATTTTATTTATTTGTTTGTATTTGGAGTAAAATAAAAACCATAAGAGTTATCTTACTTGGATAGACAATGCAATTAAACAAGAATAATAACAACATAACCGAGCGTCTTCTTATATATACCTTGAATCGTATTCCGACCCATCATATTGTGTATAAACAACCTTGGCAAGTAAAATGATTTGTTTGATGTTCGCCGCCTATTTGTTTTCTAACGCAAATAAAATATTACGCTGACCCTACATTCTCTCGAATTTATATGACCTATTGAAGCGTAAAAAGTATATCTAAAGATATACAAACTTTATGATGTCTATTAATAGAATGTGAAATGTGTAAAAAAATTCCTTATAACATAGGCACCGCACCAAATGTACCTCAAAAATGTAATTGAAAACACTAAAATCTAGTTAAAAAAACTATAAGACACGCTTTTACATATAACATAAATAACAAATTTAAAATAAATAAAAGTTAAATAAAATAAAATAGAATAAATTTATGACGGTATTGGTAGTTATAAATATTTTATTTAAATATAAGAAGAACCATTTTAAAAATGTTTTTAAAAAGCATCCCACGCTTTTTTTACAATTATTTTTCTTATGTTTTTTAAACACACATATAATTTTTGTGACCTATAAGTGATAAGTATTGTGTTATACTTAGTTAAATGACATAAACAAAATATTACTTCTTATATTCCTAAAGCTTACTACATTTAGTTCATCATTGGGTGTGTTTTTATGGCTATACATTGGCTTGTTGTAAGATTGTAAATAAAATTTCGGAGAATCTATGAACTTGATTTATAGTTAATGTTGTGGTAATACAGGACTTTCCTAAACACCTATGTTGTATGTTATTTTTTTAATACCTACTACTTTTAAAAAAAGAAAAAGAATAATATCAATGTCGACGATTTTTTTTTTATAAAACAAAGTCCATAATATTATTGCATAATATAAAAAACATCATAATAAATATTCATGTTACTAATTGTAGTAAGGTATCTATGATTTAGAAAAATGATTTATTTATAATCGCTATTTTAGAACCTTTTCCAAGGATCTCCATTGCTGTAAAGATGCAAATGAAACTCTTAGTCGTAAATTTCAACGGATCTATTTATACGGGTCGGGACAAGGACAGTTCTTGCAACCATAAGTTAAAATCTTATCCTTCGCAAACCACCTCGTAAATATATTATTATTACCACGCTCGGTGACAGTAACAAGTTAAAGTGTTGTTAAGATTATTTTAACATTTTACTTCGTTTATTCATAGTAACTGGAGAATTAGTTTTGGTATCTTTAAAATGAGTCTTGTTAATATCAGAAGTATAGCAAATACAACCTTCAGAGGTCACTTCACAGATTAGAAGGAATGTGTCTTAAGAAACTAGAATTAAATTAAGTAGTTTTTTGACAACCTAACGTATAGTGGCGTGAAGGGGTTCGGGTTTGATTCCCGATAGGGACAGGCAAGTATGTGAGAGAGAGAGAAAATGTCTGTATTTCTGGGTTTGGCTGTTTACTCCCATAATAAAATTATTTGCTTGCTTAGGGCTTAGATCAGTTTGTGTAATTTATTGAGTGATATTATTATTATTATAGACTAAGTTTAATGAAATATAATAGTTTAAACATACGCAAAAATTTAAACAGATGTAAGGTTTTAATTATTATATAAAATTCAGATTCCAATAATGTAAAGAAAACTTAACAAATATCACAACATATCAGTGCATAGTGCATACTCAACTAGGGAATAAGTAGGGAGTCATAATTAATTTAAGTAATGGATATATACATATGTATCAAACGGGAGAGATAGGGTTTGGGTGCCTATTGCTAAAATGGGGACTTAATAGACGGAATTTAGGATGAGCAAGAAGAATATGTATGCGAGTTGGAATAAAAAACTGCCATGTGCGAGTAGGATTCGCGCACGAAGGGTTTCGCACCATAGCATATAAAAGCGTAAAAAATACTGTATTTTTTACGGGAGCACCTCTTAAATTTATTTTATTTGGATTTAATTATTTATTTTTAAGTGTACAAAAAACTAAATATGATGTGGAAATTTTAGTTGCTGATACAAAAGTCATGCAAAAAAATAACGTTTGTATATATGGTTGTATATTGTTATTTATTTTTAATATTTGTTGTTGTAGCAGTAACAGAAATACGTGATTTCTATTGAGTCTGGCTGTCATGGTTTATAAGCTACAGACAGACGAACAGACGGATAGCGAAGTCCTAGAAAAATAGTTCCGTTTTTACCCTTTGGTTACGGAACCCTAAAAATGAGAGTTATTTACGTTTAAGGTTATTTTTAATCTCTCAAACAAATTTATGTCTGTCTCTTAGGTTTTTTAATAATTTTGATCTTATGTGGATATATATCTGACTAATATATAAATGCTATTTGGATGGATGTTTGTTATGATATATATTAGTCAGAGATGGATATATATTAGTCAGAGATGGATGTTTATTACTCAATTACGCCAAAACTACTAGACGGATTTTAATGAAACTTAAGGATATTGTAGCTTTCGTAACCAAATAATATAAAGCCTAACTTTTACTCGTGTTTTTGTCTGCGATGTTTGTATTTCATTTACACCAAAACTACATGATGCCATAATATAGATTGTAGCACGATGACTAATTTCCACAGGAAATCCTGTTTTTAATTTTTGGTTCACTGAAGGTTACATAATTATTTGTGAAAATCCTTCTTCTCACCCGACAACATTAGAAGGAGTATTATGTTATTCAAATATACGTATGTTAATATGTTATACATATGGTTATAGAAATTTAGCCAGTTATGCTATTTTTATGTTCTCTGCTACAGTATTAACGGATTAAGGGATTTTGACGTATGAGGTGTCGGTCAGGATACGTCAAAAATAATCGAAAATAATATTTATATGGCTTTTGTTTCTAGCCATAAAGTTATTACTTTAACAATCTCCGTGGACGAAGTGACGGGCATCAGCTGTTATAAATATATATTATATTAGGTTGGTAAGACATTTTAACTCTTAAGATTCTTAAGGTCTGTAATTGGCAGAAACGACATACCTGCTTTTCATGGTCACGGACTGCAAGTTAGCAAGCTTTCAGGTATTCAGCACTTTAGTAGTTTAAAAAAAAGGCGATACACGTGTACGTGTCAGTGTAGGAGACAACTCGGCTGCGCAGCCCTTAAGCACAAGCGCTGGTAAACTATCAGGTCTACATGCTTTACTCACATCCAGACGACGAAAACCTTTTGTACCTTTTTGTTTGTGACGCGGATTTTTGGCATAGAAATAACGCAATAAGGCAAATGTGACGGAGTGACATTGCCAGTGTCTAGATGCGAAATACTAGCAAAAGGAGCAAATAGGTCCACTTACTACTTTGCACTTGAGGTGGAATTTCATCAAACTTTCCCTGAGAAGGCAGTGAAGACCGGCAGAAATTCAATTTTCGAGGGCAAGACAAGGGACTGGTAAACACGACTGCTTGATGGTCAGGCTGAGGTTTGCCATTCTAAGGAGTTTGATATTTTAAAGAACTTGACAGCTTGGTTAATGCCTCTCTTCTTAGAGGTTCATCCTGTGCTTTGCGATCTTGAGCGACTAAAGTGAGGTATGCCGAATGTTTTCGCCTTTCAGCATGAACATAATAAGCCGTGGGCGTTGGTACGTCAGAAAAAGGGATGAAATATCCTATCATTTGATGCACCACATTGCTCAAAGAATCCTCGCAACTCGATGAATCCTCAAAAAAGAAACAGATCAGATCTGCTGATCCGCTATGTAAACTAAGTATTGTACCCATATCGATGTACAAAGTTGAATGGAATAATGGCACACAAGGTTGGAGAGTTCTGGACTGAAAATTATTAGAATGAAAACTGTACACATGTTCTGCTAATTTGGCGATTCTTTCAGTTTTAAACCAATATATCATTTGCCGGTACACCCTTACACGCTTATTCCTTCTGCCCCTACGGCTCTTTAACTCTAGTGGAGAGAAACTTTATAAAGGACGATAGTAGAGTTAGATGATGTTTAAGATACAAATTTAGAGTTTAAGTTTAAGTAGGTTTTATTTTATCAATATGAGATCTGCTATTTTTCTGGACAAAGTCCAAATTTTATGGTTTAAGTATTCAGTTCTATCTAATCATGTTAAAGTAGGTACAACTTTATGGAATTTCTAAGAAACAATGATTAAAAACTTATTGTTAACTATAACACTTTAACTAGTATACACGCAATAAATTCCGTGAAATTTGTTTTTCAAATCAATTAAAAATTATAGTTTATGTAAAATAGTCGACATATTTAGGGTGCCGTACCCAAAGAGTAAAAACCATATTAATAAAAGTTCGCTGTTCGCCTATTCGTTTTTTCTAACTATTCATCTTTCCGTCTTTCTGTCTCAGGATTGTATCTTATGAACCGTGATAGATAGACAGTTGAAAATTGAATAAGTTTCACATGTGATGTATATTTGTTGTCACTATATCAACAAATATTAAAAACAAAGAAAAAAAATATTTGAAGAGGTTCCCATAGGAAAAAACTTGATTTATGCCTTTTTATATATATAATCAGTCAAATTGTTTTAAGTTTACAAAATTTTTATTCATGTTTTTATACTGTAAACGGGACTTAATAGCGTACTATTTTAATCGAAGTATTTACCTCGATTCTCGACGAGTAGTCTACTCGTGACCACGGCACGGCTACGAAACGTAGAGAGTCGAGGTAAATACTTCGATTAAAATAGTACGCTATTATAATTAGTCAATAAAATCAATTTTATATGCATATAGTCCAACTCGCACTAGGCTAATTTTTATTAAACTCAATTAATATCAATTAAAAGGTCAATATTTAAATTATTATATAAAGGTGCTAAGTACTACAAGTTTTGGGCTCCACGGGGCTCTACCCTAGAGTATTTTTTGAACTTTTTAAATTATCACAGTTTTAGTTATCGAGGTTCATATATAATAACATACTATTATGATATATTTCTGAATCCTGTACATGCACTGATTTCAATCATCATTTAAATACAATAAAAAAAGTATTTATTAGATTCTATATACCAATTTACTATAATTAATATGTTGAAACACAATATTCGAACATTGCCATATATAGCACTTACCCTAAGTGTTTCTATAATCAGCTTATACACTAGTATTAGTGATACGTGGATTTTTAGTGTTATTGTTCGCAAATATAATAAATCAAATGAGATAGAGATTTTTTTAATTTAAATTTAATATGCAAATTTTTGAAAATAGAAATACGAACATCATATTTATACATTATTACACGTATGTCTACTGGGTAGTAACACTAGTTTCTTTAAACTAAAATGAATTTATAATTAACAAAATTTCTAACATTTAACAATATCCGGTTAACTATTCTTGTATTGTTGTGAAAGTCTGTAGTTATAACAAAACCATTAACTAAATAATTGAATTGAAATATATACAGATGGACAGATATCCAAAGAACAGGAAAAATGTATTAAGAAAAGGAGTACACAAGAATAAACCTTTAATGTCCTTCAAAACTTCAGTACAGTGCTGGAACAAAGAATCCCCTAAAAATCAACACCAACGGTTCTTATTTGCTTATAATACAATAGTCAAATATCAGAGCTGCACCTTAACCACAACCCTATTACTGTAAAAAAAATATAAGAGAGAATTAAAGTATAGAAAGAAAGAAATATATAGAAATGTTTATATAAAGACCCATGTTGAGGAAGCTCTAAATTGTTAAAAACAAAAAATAAGTACTTTTTAAAATATTTTTTATTTATTTATTTGTAATAACTCAATGATATGGATTCTGTATATGTTTCAAGATGGTTTTTCATCCTAACTACTATGTATTACTCAATATTTGTTCCTTCTTAAGATTTACCATTGTCATATCATGTTGGAGAAAGCAAGTAATTGTGTTATTATTGCACTAGAGTGCTGATAATATTCCATATATTTGCATATGAACCAATATGTAAATTGTCTATCAATTTCCGTCAACGTTATTTACGCCTACGAGCTCAAAATACATATTGAACGTTGAAAGACGGTAAACAATTATAATAACAGAAAATCTTTTTATTATGATTAAAAACCAATGTATTTTTAAAACTATTTAAAATTGTTTTTTATATATATATATATATATATATATATATATATATATATATATATATATATATATATATATATATTTCGCATTTATTTTATGTTTTAGTAATAATTTACCTGATGTTTCGAAAAAATAGATTTTATTGTTTGTTTTCTTTTGTGTAATATAAATTTGAATATTTATCCGTGAACAAATAGTTATTTATTAGGTTTATTTCATTTAGTCAGTTTTATTTTTTTACAATAATGAACTAATAAAAAAAATATATCAACTTAAATAAAACTGACTAATTAGAAACTTAAATAAAACTGACAATTAAGAAATAAATATCTAAATAAAACAATTGCAATGTGTTAGTTTTTTCTAATAGTTATATGTAAATCTTGTAAAATGAAAATCTTAAATTAAATTTAAGACGTAAATATATGTTTAAAGAATTTGTGTACACAGTTAGTGTACCGGGCTTTTAATAGGTACAACGAGACTTCCTTTGTTTATGACAGAGAAAGATCTGGCTGTCCACGTAGTTTTCGTACGAAAAAGGTGTTCAAAGCAGTAAGAAAAAGAATTCGAAGAAATCCTGTCCGAAAGCAACAGATTTTATCTCGGAAAATGAAGATAGCACCTATAACCATGTCTCGTATTTTAAGAGACGACTTAGGACTTGCAGCATATAAGATACGCACTGGTCATTTCTTAACTGATAAATTAAAGATGAATAGTGTGGTAAAATCGAAACAACTACTGAAGCGGTACGCAAAAGAAGGTCACAGAAAAAATTTGTTTACGGATGAGAATTTTTTTACAATTGAGCAACATTTTTACGACAAAATGACCGTATTTATGCTCAAAGTTTTAAGAAAGCTTCCCAATTAGTTGACAGAGTGCAATGTGGGCATTATCCGACTTCAGTGATGGTTTGGTGGGGTGTTAGTCTTGTAGTCCCGATCTTAATCCTCTGGATTATGATTAATCCATATTATAATTATTGCCATAAACATTGTAAAAAAAAACTTTTTACAATGTTTATGGCAAGACAATTTATTAAGACAGAGGTAGATATTTATTAAACATCTTGTTTCGATTTCGAAAATTTTAATATAAATGGCAGCATATATATAAAGTTATTGATACTGATTTTTTTTCTGGTTAAATATATTAATATATTTTTCTCTATTATATTATAAAAAAATGCCTTAAAAAAAAGGGCGTTTCATTTAGCATATACTGTATGTTGTTATTGCTGGGAGGCAGACTCTAATGCTACATCTGATGGTATGGTAATGGTCTCGTAACTTTAGAAGGCTTGACGGAGAAAATATGGCGGTTGTTTCTCATTGTGAGAAATGTTTTTTGTATCCCGACCATCTTTTCAAACTACTATTATTTATTAACTGTTAGGAAATAATTATTAAGTAAAAAATACTGAAAACTATTTTTACTAACCTATCTTATAAAGAATCTATTCATAATAGTTCATTTTAAATTTTAACTTAGTTATTGCCTATAAAATATATTTTTTCAGTTATTCCGAAACTGTGTGATCCAAACATAAGTTCTGTTACAATACTAACTAACCGCAACCTATTAATTCTCCAAATATGTAATAAATAAGTATTGGTTGCTTTGTTCAAAGTTAGTATTAATATATATGGATAATGTTTAAACTCTGACCGTACCATAAATACTTAGCAGAAGTGTTCCTATAATCGGAACATCCCATTATTATTAGTGGTTAGTTTATTGTAGGCATTGGGTTTAATTATTATTGTATCTGAGCAAATTTAATTAAATAAAAGTTTTACTTATGTATATGACAGTAATGGGAAAATATCTTATATAATAAAAAAAATAAGTAGAATAAATACATGAAGAAGAATAATTTTATTCACGAAAATACTATTATATTTCATTTGTGTAGATAAGTTGTTGAACAAACGGCACTCTCACTTTTTTCTTCTCTTCTTTAATTTAATTTACACTCAACCACATTTTTATTTTTTTAATTTGTACATTTCTTTCTATTTGGAAGATTTATTAACATCAGCAATGAGACCGACTTTTTGCCACTTAATATCAATAAATAAATAAATCCGATCGTTTTGGTTTTTTTTTTCTTGACAGATAATTTTAACGTTAAATACTTTAACCTTAACAATAAAGAAATCATACTTTTTAAATCCTTTTTAATCCTTGACACTCCGAATAATGTAAGAATATTATTTGTATTGTCAACTAAGTAAATTTAATATAAAAATTAAATTATTAAATAAATTATATAATAAACTAAGTCGTCTTAGTAAACCCCCTTCCTTAATTACAACATATCTTTTGGAACGTGTAAAATATTTAGAGTAAGAAAATACAAAAAAAGCTTAGAGGTTATATCCTATGCATATCGAACTTTTGTGCTATAAAACTGAGAAAAACTGAGAAATCAGGCATGCTTTATAAAATCCTTCAAAAATAGATGAAACTTTTGTAAGTACCATATAAGTAATTAAGAATTATAGGATTTAAATTTATTTAAGTTTTTTTTTTATTTCATTTCTTTTTATTTTATTTATTTTCGTATGTATGTAATTGCAAAACTTTGGATACTTTATTTGTTCATTTGTTAGATTAACTTACATTAGTTTTGACTTTCAGTAGTTATAAACAGAATTTATTAGCAAAATTAAAAACTTATGATATAGCTCTGCTCTCTCACATTCTGATGTAATATAAATTAAATGCTTTATTATACAAGGTATATTATACCATTTCCTCATACACTCGCTTGGCGTAAAATTAATGTCAAACTTCTGCTACATCGCTAATAAAATAAAATAGTTCACAAAATAACTAAACTAAATTTTCAAATTCGTGTCTACGTCTTTTTAAAAGTTTTTGCTTTATTACCATTCAATTAAAATCGATAACTTTTGGTTTATGTACGATCAAAATTTTATGAATTAACGATCACTTTATCTCTTACCAAAATTAAAATAATAATTCATACCAGGTATTTTATGTGACTTTTTAGTTCAACTTATTATCGGGGACAACTCCTTAGCTTTCGGTGACTTGACAGGTTTTCCAATTGTATGTATGGACTGATTAAAAATAGGTAATGAATGATATTTGATTTTGATACCCTACCATTTAACCAATATCTTCAAAATATAAAACATTTATATTTAACGACACACCAAATACACAGAGTCAAAGCTAAGTTTTAACTAATCTTAAATCCTTAATTGTAATGAAGTAAAATTTTATTTATGTTGTTGCGTTTATTAAGGAAAGGAATGTTCAATCATTGCTTTTTATTTATATTTGTTTTTTACCTTACAGTAGAAGGTAGCGCTGCACCAAATGGACTTGATGCTTGATATTTGACGTTAATGCTTGGGGCTTGAAGCTTCATGCTTGTAGCTTGATGCTTAATGCTTAATGCTTAATGCTTAGTGCTTAGTACTTAGTGCTTAGTGCTTAGTGCTTAGTGCTTAGTGCTTAGTGCTTAGTGCTTAGTGCTTAGTGCTTAGTGCTTAGTGCTTAGTGCTTAGTGATTAGTGCTTAGTGCTTAATGCTTAGTGCTTAGTGCTTAGTGATTACTGCTTAGTGCTTAATGCTTAGTGCTTAATCCCTAATGCTTAATGCTGAATGCTTAATGCTTAACGCTGAATGCTTGATGCTTAATGCCCAATACTTTATGGTTAATTCTTAAAGCTTAATAATAAACACTTATTCGAATAATCTTTTTGTACTGTGTACTAAACTAACTCACTTGAAAATTAATAAATGTTATTTGCAATTTAAAACTCTTTTTTTTCTTTGCTATAATATTTATGCCAATACTAAGTATATAAAAACTGAAAGTATTTAATATGACATAAATAAAAAAGTAGACATCAAGACAAATAATGTTTAAAGCTGTAAAACTAGAGTCCACTTTGTATATCGCAAGACTAAGCTTTTCAATGTACAGGAACGTATTAAAATCGGTTATCTGATTGGTTGTGAGTTCCTTTGGTAGTGACGCTTGATGCCTAACGCTTGATACTTGATATTTGTACTTGCAGCTTGACGTTTGATTTTTGTATTTGATGCTTGATGCTTGATGCTTGATGCTTGATGCTTGATGCTTGATGCTTGATGCTTGATGCTTGATGCTTGATGCTTGATGCTTGATGCTTGATGCTTGATGCTTGATTCTTGATGCTTGATGCTTGATGCTTGATGCTTGATGCTTGATGCTTGATGCTTGATGCTTGATGCTTGATGCTTGATGCTTGATGCTTGATGCTTGATGCTTGATGCTTGATGCTTGATGCTTGATGCTTGATGCTTGATGCTTGATGCTTGATGCTTGATGCTTGATGCTTGATGCTTGATGCTTGATGCTTGATGCTTGATGCTTGATGCTTGATGCTTGATGCTTGATGCTTGATGCTTGATGCTTGATGCTTGATGCTTGATGCTTGATGCTTGATGCTTGATGCTTGATGCTTGATGCTTGATGCTTGATGCTTGATGCTTGATGCTTGATGCTTGATGCTTGATGCTTGATGCTTGATGCTTGATGCTTGATGCTTGATGCTTGATGCTTGATGCTTGATGCTTGATGCTTGATGCTTGATGCTTGATGCTTGATGCTTGATGCTTGATGCTTGATGCTTGATGCTTGATGCTTGATGCTTGATGCTTGATGCTTGATGCTTGATGCTTGATGCTTGATGCTTGATGCTTGATGCTTGATGCTTGATGCTTGATGCTTGATGCTTGATGCTTGATGCTTGATGCTTGATGCTTGATGCTTGATGCTTGATGCTTGATGCTTGATGCTTGATGCTTGATGCTTGATGCTTGATGCTTGATGCTTGATGCTTGATGCTTGATGCTTGATGCTTGATGCTTGATGCTTGATGCTTGATGCTTGATGCTTGATGCTTGATGCTTGATGCTTGATGCTTGATGCTTGATGCTTGATGCTTGGTGCTTGATGCTTGATATTTGATGCTTAGTGCTTGATGCTTGATGCTTAATGCTATATGTTTAATGCTTAATGCTCAATGCTTAATGCTTAATGCTTAATGCTCAATGCTTAATGCTCAATGCTTAATGCTCAATGCTTAATGCTTAATGCTTAATCCCCGACGCTTAATGCTTTATGCTTTATGCTTGACGCAAAATGGTTCATGCCTGATGCCTCATGCTTAAAGCTTTATGATTGACGCAAATTGCATAATGCTTAACGTTTAACGCTTTACACTTAACGCTGGATGCCGGACGAATGATGCTTAATGCTTATTACTTTATGCTTGATGGACCCTTGATGCTCAATGCTTGACCTTTGTGAGTGTGCGTAGGTATTACACGACCTAATTCGCCCGGTCCCCTTCTATCACAGGACGTTCCGACCTACGGCAGGTATCCTTCCTTTTTTTGTGGACATTCCACCCACCCGAATTAAACGTTTTGCTTCGTTTTTTTTTACTTCGTACTGCGATTAGCATAGCCTGCCTGCGTCGGTATATCCGGCCGAATACAATATAGGTGTACTCTTGAGAAGAGTGAATAGGTTGCTTGCTTAATGCGCCTTATCACCTGTGACTACATTACCAATTTCCAGAAGGTGGAATGTAGTCAAGCATTGACCTAGATAGTAAAAAAAAACTAGTCATTATGAAATCAAATATATAAATTATAACGTATGTGGTAAACTAAAGCATGAACAGTAATCCCTTGAGATTCGAGCTATAACGGGAATGTTATTGGAAAAGTTTCAATATCTACAAACGCTATTGTGTGTCAGTTCTGAGGTCACTTAGTTGATCATATGTTATAGTGTAGACGAGAAGATCTTAAGGTTCCTTTCTAGAAATAATTTAACAAGTTTTCTCCGTAGCTATATAAAAACGAAGTTTAAGAAAAATATTTTTCTCAAACTATACAATTTTAATTTAATTAAATTATAACCATTATAAAATTTTCATTTAATCGTTATATTACATATAACTATTATAAGGTTTAAAATTAGTATTCAAATTTATTTTCAATAATATTTCTCATCTACTTTATAAATATTTCTCCGTAAGTTTTATTCTATAATATTAAAAATAATATGTAAGGTATATTTCAAACAAAATATATATAATTAAATATTCTTATTAAATAATGTGAAACTTCATAGATATCTAAATTAATAAAGATAAAAAGATGCTCTTCTCAATGGACATATCCCTTACGTGTGTACATAATATGAAAACACACTCAATGTCCCATATGCGTAGGTGCACCTCCGTTCTAGTAAGTGACTCACTCTAGCCATACTGGATTTCGAAAACAAAAAAAATCTATTTCAATTATACTTGGCGTACCTGTAAAAAGTTATTATGTTGCACTTCATAAGAGTATGATTATTGTTAGGAACTTACCGCTGCCCACATAAAATTATCAAAAACAATTATAATTACGATGTAAAAAACACAATCTGCATTTTAATTTTCAAGTTCTTTCCAACGGTGAAGAAATGGAAGATTATAATTAAAAGAAAGCATAATTTTGTTTGAAATTAATTTGTTTGAAATTAACTTTTGGTTTTTGTTTGAAGTAAATGTGTTGTTCATTTTTGAAAGCAATTTATTTATAATTTAATTTTACACGGATGAAATATTTTTACAAATTGTAAAAACTAACACACTTTAAAATAATTTTTAGAAATTGCTGCTTAAGTAGCGGAAGTCTCTTCTAAAATTATAATGATGACGTTCAACTAATTAAAGTACATGTCTGTGCTGTATTCCTAGTGTGAAAACTAAATAATTTAAATTAGGCCTACGATATAACTTTTATAACATAGGTCAGAAAGTTATCCTTAAATTGGAAAGTTTCTTGTGACAATAATATTGTAAATTAAAAAAATAACAACCTACAAAATTGTAACAAAATATATTTATCTTTATGACATGAAATTTTATGTTATAAGAATATTTAAATAACAGTAATATTTAAAAGTATTTTTTTTATTTTCTATTTTAAAAGTATTTATAGGTTCCATAAACTCAATGTAGTGGATTTTTTTAATTCATAAAATGCATGAATGTACCAACTATTGATTTTAGAGTGAAATTAAACCAGTTAGTTTATTGGGCTTCTATGAAATAATAATAAAAGTGTTTATTTTTCTGACGAATTCATATTGAACCAATAGTCAGGCAAATATAAATTAAATTATAATTACATTGACAAACATTTTTATAGCGTACACTCATAACAAAATTACCCTATAAGGCGTGAAGTCAAATTCGACTACCGTCTTACTATTTTCTCGTTTTAGTAATCGACAAACTTGCGCTTTTGGCGTTTTTTACAAAATGAAAAATTGTTTTCATCGTAGGCCCCTATTTGTTAAGAGCATTTTTTTGTAAAAGATATAGATTCTATGTTAGTTATGAGTATTTTTCATTGACAATCTAATAAATCTTTGCTGACATGGAATTTTGTAATGAACACAATTGTAATATATTAAGGTGCCTGTCTCCTTTACAGTTGTAGCATCATGAAATATTGACCTTAAATGTGCTATAATATTTTACATAATATTTTTTCCTTCTACTGGATACGTTTTATTGCATCAAGCCTCAACACGGACTTATTTTACGGAAATTATTTTATACTGTAACTTTAAATTTACAATATTAATGTTTATTGATATCACATAATAGTCTTAATATCGGTTTACTTTACTTGCAAGTTGTCATAAAATTGCAACACAACTTAATCAGTTCAGTTTTATGTTTTTTTATTATAAATTTGCCATGGTAAGTAGCGACAAGTTTGTTTTTGGTCCTACTGAAACACTCAGAAACACAGAAATAGTTATTTAAACTATTCTAATAATATATTCCGAGACTCGATCTCAGTCGTACACGGAGATCAAAACACAGGCAATACTTGAACCTGAATGTTTCGAAATCGAAATGTTGTACCAAATGGAATCTTGAATGTTTCCATCAACTCTACCAACTAAGCTACCATGTCGATATATAGTATTTGTTATTTTTATTATTTTTTGCCTCATGTTGAAATATCTCATCTTGAGAAACCTTTATTACTTATATGAAGACCTTTACCTAAGAAGTAAATATAAAATATTATTATTATAAAATTTTCTTATAACATTGAATTTCAGAAACATAAAGGATAAAGAAAATGCAATAAAACGGCTGTATGGTATGTTTTTGTGAAAACATGGATTCAGAACCATTTCAACAAAAGTAAAACCACTTACAATTCGATTTTCTATTGAAGTATTGTAATATGTCATATATTTTTTTTAATCTACTATGCAAGTATTTATTTAAACTTACCGTTAGTTAAGATTACAAATTATCATTACCTTCATAACGTGCTAATTGTAACTTGTGTGGTTATAAGTCTTTATCTTTTTATGTGAAGATATTACCCTCGACTGACTTTAAAATTTTATTATAAAATAATTGATTCTTTTTAAAGAGGTTCGAGAAACTAATACTTAAACACTTTTTACATGCTCCCGAAATGGAATACGTTAGATAAGTATAATTTTAGAAATTGGCTCGATTGTAATTTTAAATAGTGATAATCCATCCTCAACATTGGCGATTAGCCATGGAAGCCACTAACAAGCCAATAACAGGAAGTTTTTCCTGGTAAGTATGGATTGGTTAGTACTGCCAAAGTTCGCCCCTTCAGTGCAACTTATCTACTTCATACGGTTACACTATGTTCTTTATACATTTGCTCGTAATTCAAACCAACGTTTACTTCAATATTTTTAGTTTAATCGTCTTTATCACTGCTCTATATTTTATAAATCATAGGTCAATGTCTCCAATATCTCCAGCCTCGTACATATTTTTTTGAAGCAAATCCTTCCAGCGAGGTATGGTTACGAAATATGGTTTGGCATAATCATATTTTCCCATGTTCGATGCTAGTGTCAAAAATGTATATTATTTGTGCACTTTCATTACATCTATTTTCCACTTTCTACACTCAATATTGTCACAAAGTTAGATCGAGGAAACGCCGATGCTTTGCCATAACTTGAGCCATGAAAAATATTATTATTTGGTACCTTTAAAAAATATACTTTTTATATTAATTAAAAAAATATTGTAAAGTTTAATTAAATATTTAAAAATAACAATATCTTATCTTTATCGTTCCCGTTGAAAAATCGTACAGAAAGCATGCGCAGCAATTTGTTGCAATCTAGTGCTAAGCGTTGCTAATGGAGCGCGATGGGGGTTTAAATTGCGCTCATTTTGTGTAACGCTGACACACAAGCATGGTGGAATGGTTCTGAAACGATGACAGATATCATTGGTTTAAATAGAAAAAAAAGCGGTGTACAGTAGTAAGAGCAAATTTCAATTCCTAGTAAGATCAATATTAAACACAGTGTGCCCTTATATTATAAGACTTTACAAAATAATAAAAATATCTTTATTTAAGTAGGCATTAACATGCACTTTTAATCGTGAATGATTACACTGAAATGGTGAGTTTGTTCAGTCCGAGATTAAGCTATTACCAGCTTGGAATGTTTCTCTGCTGAGAAGAGCTTGCCAGAAACTCAATAGTTGTCTTTTTAAATGAAATTTTAAAATGTTTTACTTAAAAATTATAACATCGACCAAAGGTCCACAGATTTTTACTAACCATCTTTTAAAAAAAATCTCATTAATATCTGCCACATTGAAATCTTTATTTATTTCCATATAATCAATTTTTAAATTTATTAGTCTATCAGCAGCCTTAGTCTTTCTAGTAATATTAGATAAAACACCCCAAGTTGCTTTTATTTGACCTTCTGAATTAAAGAGTTTATTTCTAATATAAAGCTAAGTAGAAGCTTGTAAGAAAACGTTTTTAAATATTTTTGAGATATTTCGAATTTTATTCAAGAACACTGGCTCATGGTAGCCTCTGACCATTTTATTTATGTAATTTTTCTCTACTTTTGTGTATTCCCACAGTTGGTCAATCCCTGAATTTAAGTTATTATTTTGTTAATAAGTTAATAGTAGTTATGTTGTTCTAGTTTTCGGTTTAAAAAGCATTATTAAATCCATGTAAAAAAAAATACTTTAATACATATTATTGGGATTATCATCCGTCAAGCTTACTTTACCCACTTTTAGCGCAACATTATTCTTAAAAGTGAGGAGTCGACTTGTTTTTGTAATCGGTCTGCAAGTAAATATATTTATTTATTTTTTTTACTCAATATTAATAACCCCACAATAAATAAACAACTAAATTTATTTTAACTTACTATAAATGTTTAAAAAATATTAAGTACACATTTAAGATTTTTAAGAACTATAATTGATTAAAAGAAAACTTTGTTAGAAGGGTGTCTAATTAGACGTAGATTTACGCTTTATCTCGGCGCTTCATATATGGTAGAGCCTAAGCATACTCTTATTCTTTTGACTGGCTCGACCGGAGTAGTACCATCCTTTCGATCGGCGTAAAGTAGCTTTTATTTATGTTTCATATAGTGAATGAAAGAGCCAAAATTAATTATATTCTTTCGCCTCTTGTCCTAGTATATTACATATCTACTCACTCCTCAAAAGTGGCAACACATTGGCATTTTTTTTAGTCAATATATTTTTTAATACAAACGACTGCCTTCAATCAAGTGGTCGTCTGCACGTCAGTAACCCTGTGACCAAACAATAAGTGGCCGTCCTGTTTTTTTACTTACCCGCTTATATCACGTAAAAAGGAAAAAAAGGGTACTTTTTGTTATATATCTTTTTTACTTAACGGTTGATTTTTACTTAAAGGGTTTTTAGATTAAATAACGAGATTATAATTAGGGATAACCCCGTAACCATCTAAAGTCTACACTTTACAATTTAAGCTCAGCCTGCAAATAAATAGAAGGTATTACATTTTTAAACGGAGCTTTTAAATAGTACACTTCAAACAGTTAGATTGTGTAGGTAGTCAGTTGGGATGCTAAGTATTGTATAGAAGATTATATTGAAGTGAAATTTGGGGGAGTTGGAATAATTCGGGTACGTCATTTTTTTTTTTTTTTTTTTATATTATCTAGGGCAATGCTTGACTACATTCCACCTGATGGTAAGTGGAATGTAGTCTTAGATGGTAAGGCGCATTGCCCTAGCAACCTATTGACTCTTCTCTTGAAGACACTCACATTATATTTGACCGGAAATACCGACGCAGGCAAATTGTTCCAGTCCTTCGCTGTACGTACTAAAAATGAGGAAGCAAAGCGCTTCGTTCGGACAGGTGGAATGTCCACAACAAAAGGAAGGATACCTGCCGTGCGTCGGGACGTCCGGTGATGGAAGGGGGACGGGGGAACTAAGTCGTGTAGTTCCTGCGCACACTCACCAAAATGTATCCTATAGAATACTGAGAGGTTAGCAATTTTACGCCTGTGTTCAAGGCTTTGGAGGTCGGCTTCGACCAATTCGGGATCGCCTATAAGCCTCTTTGCTCGCCTCTCAATTGAGTCCAGAACCGCAAGATGAGACTTTGCAGCACCAGCAAATATGTGACCACAGTACTCTACACACGACCGGATCTGTGCTTTGTATAGAACAAGAAGCTGTCCCGGTGTAAAGTACTGCCGAACCTTCGCAAGAACGGCAAGCTTTGCTGCTGCTGCTCTTGCTCTGGACTCAATGAACCGACCAAAGTTGAGGTTTGAGGAAATCTCTAAACCTAACAACTGAAGCCGGTCACTGTATTCCAAGGATACATTCTGGAAAGTAGGAGCCAAGGTGAAAGGGCTCTTTCTGGCGGTGAACAGACACGTCTGCGTTTTGGTGGCGTTGAACTTGACAAGATTGGCATTGCTCCATGCGGAGACTGCCTGAAGTTTGTCATTCAAACGTTGCACCATGGCTTCTCTTTCAGACTGTACTTAATCTCGACTAGCCCGAGTATTCGGCAGATATCTTTCTACAACTGTGCTGTCGTCTGCATACCCATGTCATGTCATTAACCTAATAAAGATTCATATTTATATATAATGAAGATGTAAGGGGAAGAGAAGCTGAATACATGATTTCATGACTCCATAGCTATCTACGTTGGGATAATTAAAATAAGTTCCTAACTATTATGATATTAAGACTTCATTTCAGAAATTACACATAGAGGTAATTTTGCCGTTAAAAATCTTAAAACGAACCGTTTATGTGTTACCTATTATATATTTCAAAGGTATTTTTTTTTATCAAAATCAAATTAAAGTATTAAAGTAAGTAAGTAAAGGATCAAATTAAAGTATTTGTAACCAACAGCATTGATCTACCTGATTAATCTACCTGATTTATGATAGCTTAACGTAAAGGGATATTTTGTATCGTACTATAAAATATAACACATTTTTGCTAAAAAGACTTTAAAGTAAAGATTTTAAAGTAAATCTTGTAGTACAATTAGGGTATTTGACTTATTATAGCTGAATTTAAAGTTTAAAGAATTCAAGATAAACAATAAATATTAATTGCCTTAACATAGTATTGCTAAACCTATTGTTAGTTAAACGACTGAGAGCTTGCAAATAAAAGATAAGTCAAAAGTTATATCGAGGTGATTAGGTCTTATTTTTATAGAACAACATCACCACTGCTATTCACTCTTTTCTACTTAGTTGTAAAACGTTTCTATTTTCGCTTCAGATTGGCTATGGACGATAACGGAAAAATACCTCTTACCATCTCACGATATCAGAGTTTTATCCCGGACAATATGTTCCGACAATAACTCTACTTTTCTCAAACTTACTCCGAACATGTGCTTCTGAACTGACTATTGCATTTATTTCGACATTCCTATTTAAAAGTCGTAGTCTCCAAGTCATTGAAAACCACCCTGATCCACCCGATATCTAAAAAGGGCTACAAATCCAGCCCAGCTAACTATAGACCTATTACTATTATCACCCTTCTCACCAAGATAATGGAGACTATTATAAACCGCTAACTTCTGACTTACCTAGAAGGTCACCAGTTAATCAAGGACCAGGAATATGGCTTCCACCATGGTCAATTCAGCAAAAAAATGTCAACGGTCAACGTTCAACGGTCAAATTTATCAAAACAATTAAGTTGTTAAGTTTCTCAATTTTAGGTTTGCAATAAAAAAGCATATTCCATATTTCTTAATGCAAAAATCTTTTTTTGAAAATAAATTACCAGTAGCTTTTCTTTTTTTGGTAACAGTCTACTTTTAACAATTTATCCTTCTTAACCAAAATAATAAAAAAGATCTTGGGTGATATTTTTCAAACAATGTATTTAAAATTCTAAGTGCTTGTGACTTGAGACACTATTGCTTGAGATGCTATTGCGTATGCTATATTTTCATCTACTGTCTAGTATAATCTATCGTTCTCTTATCTATATAATAACGAAATATTTTTAATATTACAACAAAGCCAAAATATCATGTATTTGTTATATTGCCCAACATTTAACTTCGAAATATTATAGGTTTTATTGCAATTAATTAAAAAATGATAATATGATTCCTAAAATAAATTTAACTGTCAAACAAGAAAGAAAATAGATAATTATACAAACAAAATTCTTATGATTTTTGTTTGGTAATTGTTATAATAAAAATAACAAGTACCTGTAGATAAGAAAAAATATATCTGTCATTATAATTGATAAATAAGTAATACCTATCTATTATTTTATAGATTATTCCTATTTTTTTCATCTATTAAAGTGATTTATTCCTAAGCTAAGTAATAAGCAATAAACAAATCACTTAGTTAAGAACCACTTAACCTTGGAGTAAAAAACAAACTTCACTAAATACTGTAATAATAAGTTATATATTCAAACAATGAAATATATTCTTAAAATTATCTTTATAACATAAATAATTTATAGACATTATCTTATTAAACATCAATGTCTTAGTTAGCCAAATCTGGAATCGATAACGTCGATGGAACACGTAGGTACTGACAGAAAATGTCATAACCTTCGCTTCGTTTGTGTGATAAATCGTCGAGAAACTGTTAGCGCACGAACAGTTTTGCATGAATAACTTTTTACCTCATACATAAGACATAAGAACGTGATAAACGAATATTTTCGTAAGTACCCATAAATATTTAATAGAAATTCATATAACTAAAAAGATATTTTGTAGTATTATAAATTGACAATTATGTCTAATATTTGCCTTTTTATATTTTCAATCTTGTAAAAGGATACAAATATATCCTAATAATAGTGTTCTTCCTCGGTTTATGTAAATAAACTTGTTTTAATTAACTTCAAACTTCAGACGGTTCATATTTGTACATTAGTAACGGAAATGAAACATTAATTAAAAACTTAGAACGTAACACGCTCAGTCAAAAAACAACACTTTATTTTCCTACTACTCATTCCTTTTTAATTTTCCAAGTCTGCTATAGAAATTCATGATAACAAATCCTATTGCTCTATTTTAATCTTGATACAAAAATAATTACAAATAATTACATACATATATATATATATATATATGTATATATGTATATATATATATATGTATGTAATTATTTGTAATTATTTTTGTATTTTTTTTGTAATTATTTTTGTATTTTATTTTATATGTATATATATATATATATATATATATATATATATATATATATATATATATATATATATATATATATATATATTATTTTTATTTATATATAATTTTATTTTACATTTATAATATTTTTCTTATTCTTTACATACATATTTATGATTAGTAACGTTATAGTGATAGTAAAACTACATAGGTTACACAATGGTAGTTCTTAAATCTAAATCTGATAACTTAACAGTTTACCCTATTTTTATCAGCGACGTGATGAACGATCTATTTGAGATTGTAATTGCAAAACATGAAAAACGGCTCGAAATATTTTTATTCATGATAATCTGATCCTTTTTTTAAAAATCTGATCCTTTTTTTTTAAATCTGATCCTTTTTTTAAATATCTTTATCAAAAATTTAAGTCTTTATGATTCTTTTATCTCTCTTTTACGCATATTCTGGATGCTCCAGAGTCCAGAGTATGTAGATAATAGATGTAAAATTCTAACTTTACTGTCTTTACTATCGTAGATACGATGAGATTGATCATTTTATATTTAATTACCATATCTATAATAATAATATGAAGCTGCAGAGTTTGTTTGTTTGTTTGTTTGAACGCGCTAATCTCAGAAACTGCTAGCTCGAATTGAAAAAATCTTTTTGTGTTGAATAGTCCGTTTATTGAGGAAGGCTAAATAGGCTATACAGGGTTATTTGTAATTAGTTGAGCACCTTTTGCAGGCAGCTCCTCTACATCAATCCTAACAACATTTGTTCTACGACTTTTTAAAATAAATAGTTTTAAAAATTTAGTTTTTCCCATACAAAATTTATTTATTGCCTCTGAACGTGCATTAAACTTGAGCAAAGAGGCCACGCACCTTGCGTAGTCAAAATATGTGCCAAGGCCACGTGCATCGGGGCGCGGGGTGGCGGGGTGACGCAGCGGCGGCTATGCACGTTAGAACTTGATCATTTTCTAAGGTGTAATAAAAAAAAAACATCGTTTTCCACTTAAATTTATTAAAATATTTTCTACAATAGTCGAAACACATATTTTTGTATATTATCATTTTTACAAAATAAGCCTTTATTATCTAATTACAATATTTACACCTATTAAAAAGGAATAAATTAATTGAAATATTGTCTAACTGTTTAAGAATCTAATGAAAAAACAAAATCTCCAATAGAAGTTGTCCACAAGTTGAATGTCTCAATATTTTTATTTGGTTTATGAAATAAGGGCACTGTAACTTTTTCTGATCCTGATTTACGTTATTATTAAAAAGTTTCCCACCTAGTAATAAGAACTACTTTTCTATGTTTAGAAAATTTGTAATACTTGATTACATTTATATTTATTTATATTCACTAAAAACATAACTATACTATCACTGTAGTAATTTAAGAATACTTTAAAATGTATGCAACTAGTTTGATCCCAATATTATTTAGAATAGTAACCAATATAGCGTATTTTCTTTGAGAATTTGATAAGAAACCAAATAAATGCCTATGCCTATGCCTATGCCTATGCCTATGCCTATGCCTATGCCTATGCCTATGCCTATGCCTATGCCTATGCCTATGCCTATGCCTATGCCTATGCCTATGCCTATGCCTATGCCTATGCCTATGCCTATGCCTATGCCTATGCCTATGCCTATGCCTATGCCTATGCCTATGCCTATGCCTATGCCTATGCCTATGCCTATGCCTATGCCTATGCCTATGCCTATGCCTATGCCTATGCCTATGCCTATGCCTATGCCTATGCCTATGCCTATGCCTATGCCTATGCCTATGCCTATGCCTATGCCTATGCCTATGCCTATGCCTATGCCTATGCCTATGCCTATGCCTATGCCTATGCCTATGCCTATGCCTATGCCTATGCCTATGCCTATGCCTATGCCTATGCCTATGCCTATGCCTATGCCTATGCCTATGCCTATGCCTATGCCTATGCCTATGCCTATGCCTATGCCTATGCCTATGCCTATGCCTATGCCTATGCCTATGCCTATGCCTATGCCTATGCCTATGCCTATGCCTATGCCTATGCCTATGCCTATGCCTATGCCTATGCCTATGCCTATGCCTATGCCTATGCCTATGCCTATGCCTATGCCTATGCCTATGCCTATGCCTATGCCTATGCCTATGCCTATGCCTATGCCTATGCCTATGCCTATGCCTATGCCTATGCCTATGCCTATGCCTATGCCTATGCCTATGCCTATGCCTATGCCTATGCCTATGCCTATGCCTATGCCTATGCCTATGCCTATGCCTATGCCTATGCCTATGCCTATGCCTATGCCTATGCCTATGCCTATGCCTATGCCTATGCCTATGCCTATGCCTATGCCTATGCCTATGCCTATGCCTATGCCTATGCCTATGCCTATGCCTATGCCTATGCCTATGCCTATGCCTATGCCTATGCCTATGCCTATGCCTATGCCTATGCCTATGCCTATGCCTATGCCTATGCCTATGCCTATGCCTATGCCTATGCCTATGCCTATGCCTATGCCTATGCCTATGCCTATGCCTATGCCTATGCCTATGCCTATGCCTATGCCTATGCCTATGCCTATGCCTATGCCTATGCCTATGCCTATGCCTATGCCTATGCCTATGCCTATGCCTATGCCTATGCCTATGCCTATGCCTATGCCTATGCCTATGCCTATGCCTATGCCTATGCCTATGCCTATGCCTATGCCTATGCCTATGCCTATGCCTATGCCTATGCCTATGCCTATGCCTATGCCTATGCCTATGCCTATGCCTATGCCTATGCCTATGCCTATGCCTATGCCTATGCCTATGCCTATGCCTATGCCTATGCCTATGCCTATGCCTATGCCTATGCCTATGCCTATGCCTATGCCTATGCCTATGCCTATGCCTATGCCTATGCCTATGCCTATGCCTATGCCTATGCCTATGCCTATGCCTATGCCTATGCCTATGCCTATGCCTATGCCTATGCCTATGCCTATGCCTATGCCTATGCCTATGCCTATGCCTATGCCTATGCCTATGCCTATGCCTATGCCTATGCCTATGCCTATGCCTATGCCTATGCCTATGCCTATGCCTATGCCTATGCCTATGCCTATGCCTATGCCTATGCCTATGCCTATGCCTATGCCTATGCCTATGCCTATGCCTATGCCTATGCCTATGCCTATGCCTATGCCTATGCCTATGCCTATGCCTATGCCTATGCCTATGCCTATGCCTATGCCTATGCCTATGCCTATGCCTATGCCTATGCCTATGCCTATGCCTATGCCTATGCCTATGCCTATGCCTATGCCTATGCCTATGCCTATGCCTATGCCTATGCCTATGCCTATGCCTATGCCTATGCCTATGCCTATGCCTATGCCTATGCCTATGCCTATGCCTATGCCTATGCCTATGCCTATGCCTATGCCTATGCCTATGCCTATGCCTATGCCTATGCCTATGCCTATGCCTATGCCTATGCCTATGCCTATGCCTATGCCTATGCCTATGCCTATGCCTATGCCTATGCCTATGCCTATGCCTATGCCTATGCCTATGCCTATGCCTATGCCTATGCCTATGCCTATGCCTATGCCTATGCCTATGCCTATGCCTATGCCTATGCCTATGCCTATGCCTATGCCTATGCCTATGCCTATGCCTATGCCTATGCCTATGCCTATGCCTATGCCTATGCCTATGCCTATGCCTATGCCTATGCCTATGCCTATGCCTATGCCTATGCCTATGCCTATGCCTATGCCTATGCCTATGCCTATGCCTATGCCTATGCCTATGCCTATGCCTATGCCTATGCCTATATTCATCGCAGCAAGTATCGTAAACGTGCTTTATTGTAAATGGCCGACGTCCCTCCCTGCCACCTTCTGCGCTGTTAATAATAATTGAAGTACCCCATACTTTTACATTATTGACAAAATGTATATTTCAGAGTTCAATACAATCATAAAAATGACGTTTTGTATGTACAATTTTATTCTTCGAATTGGAATTTATCTCTCAAATAAAAGAATACAAAAATTTGTGTCATTTATATTCTGTATTTAGACAATTTATTGCTTTCCTTACTAGAATTTTATTTATTATACTTAGTTGTAAAATAAAACATTTTTTTTCAACTGTATTCACAAAATAAATAATCACTATAATTAATAGCTATACTTTTCATGGAAACAGTTACCGAAACTGAATTGAAATTAAAGATAAGGGGCTTAGTAGCACAATATTAACCTCAGCAACTATGACGAGTTGGGAACATCCATCTAAGAAATTGATTTATTGTAAGATACTGTATAAATATAATTTTGTAATATAAAAAGATGATTAAACATTCAAGAAGGTTAAACTTTTTTTTCTACCTTTATTTTTATAATAATATTATTATTAAAAGTAGAGTAGCTATTAGCTATTACCTACTTTATTATAAATGAAACTAAAAATTACTTCATAATTGATATTAGGTAATTGCCAATCAAAAACAAATGACAATGTAATTTTGCATAACATGCTGTACTGTAATGTTGTGTGATTTATTTTCAATATAGCATATTATAAAATAATACTTTATATTTTTAGAATTAACTATACTAGTAATTTCATACTTAATCTATGATTATAAATTACTATAAAGTATGTTTAAAATATGTTTATTGGTTGGAAAATAATTATTAAATTTATCGGACAAACTCTAAGTCCTATTGGAACTGCAGCTAATTTATGAAGGGACCATTTCGGTTGGCACTTTAAAGTGCGAAATTCTGCCAAGCAATTAACTTTTATTTCTTTTTTAAAGTTACAGCACTAATAGGATTGCGGGACTGAATAGCTAAGGTACTTTCCAATCGATTTTTAATATTTGAGTTTCCTTTATATTTCAACTTAGTCAGCTGGTTAAGTTTATGGTTAAAGAGGATACTAATCTTAGTTAAAATTACTAATTGACTAGGTCATTTGGTAAAAAAATGGAATGTGTTTTATTAATTATTTAATTTATTCTTTATTTTATACCAAATATTGAAAGAGATCACCTGTTGTGACTGATTTCTATAGCTAAGGCTTTTTCTCAACATCAAAATAATTACATAAATAATAAAGTCAGATTTTTAAGTCATAAAGTTTTAATTGATTTTGAAACAACACTGGAAAATTACTTTACTTTAAGCCAGTTTGTAAAAAATATGTTTGAGAATCGAAAAGTAGAAAATCTAAGATAGCATTGTAGATGAAAATCGCATTTAATAAATTGATGACTCAGAGTAATAAAACTTTAGGTGTTAAATTTAATACCTTGTACCAATTATTGCCACTTATGTTTTTACAAAACAGAATCTTCACAAACCGTTGCACTTTTACGATTGAATGGTAAAACCTGATACTTTAATGATTGAATGGTACAGAAATGAGAAATTCTATACAGAAGATTAAAAACCTGGCAACCGCTAGAAATGTCGAGAACCAATATTCCAATTTCGTGATAATATTGAAGAAAAAACTTGAAATACGGATAGCACAATGCCTTAAAAAAGGTGAATGCTTTTGTGTAAACGAAACATCGACTATGTCTGTATACTCTATTTGGATACAAATTATTACAAAGATCATACAAAATTCTACTAGAATTAGATCAAAACAATAAAGTAATATAAGAAACTCTACAATAATAATTAGTTACATCAGTATTAAATAAATGTCTTATGTGAAATCATGAATAATTGTCTCTATATACTTGAGAAAGATTTTGGTTTACTATTATAATAATAACAAACGCCAGACAAATAATATTTTTGTTTCAATAATTGATTGTTTCATTTTAGAACATAATTATTATTTCTCGTCGTATTATCTACAATTTGCTTCTGTATAATATGCTCTATCAAGTTTTTAATAAAACATGAACTTATATATAAGGTTTATAAAATGTGATTTGAGTTTAGTGCAGATCTTTATTTTTTTACATATATAAAATAAGAATTAGTTATATATATTATAATGGAATTAATGCTGCCAAGCGTATATAATAAGTTTATGAAAAATATATGAGTAATTTTAAGAATGGTATATAAATATATAACTTTAAATAAAAATATGAAATTCAGTTTTACAAACCTTAATCTGTTTTAGACTTCCTTATCAAGCAATCCAGCAGATTATGCAATCCAATAATTGCCTGAATGATGTCATCGTCACAATAGCTTCTGTCTAGAAAACTAGAATATCATTATCGTCTCATCATATATGATATAACATTAGACTATCCATTTGTTAAACTTATGCCTTATACATTTTCTAACTTACTTACTGTAGTTAAATTTAACAGTTTAATACATTTTTTTTTAATAACAGAGAAGCATCAATGTTTGTTGTTTTTTAAAATATAGAGTTTATTACATTTGTCTTCTACGGTGGAGTAACATCTGTTGCTTATTAATTTAAAATATATTGTAAATCATTTTAACCAATATATTATTTAATCTTACATACTTTGCTATTATATTTTTTACGATGATAATAATATAAGATTAGAAAAATAAGCCTTAATTAAATACAAACATTTTATTCCATTACATCTCAAAATACCTCTCATTTCATACTTCGGATAGTATGTATAATTTGAAATCTTTCTTAAATCGATTTTTATTTAATACAAAATCAAATCTAAATGATACGGGCAGAATGCGAACCTGCGACCTCAAGTAACACAGCCACTGATTTGTGTTTCAAACTTTCCAAGTTTTGACCACCAGTGTCGTGAATTTTCCATTCTAAATTTTCATAAAAATTATATGAGCATAACATCTTAATATATTTATACAAGCTTTGGGTTTTCAAATATGAAAACACCATGGCAATATTATTATATTCATTTATATTAATAGCTTTACTACAGATTTATGTTTATGCATAATGGTAAAATTTCGATCATAGTAGTTTATATAAGGTACATTTACAATTTTTTATACAGTAAAAGCAAATAATTATAGATCTTCCTTAACGATAATTTTATATCATTTAATTTAAATTATATTTGAGCAGCTTAATTATAAAATTTCAATCAAATTCGGATTTGAATTTTTATGACGTCAGTAAAGGTTTATATTATATATTTTTATAAAAATAAAATTACTTACCTACGAGTTTATATTAATTATCATTATGTAAGTACATTACGTACTGTCAGCCACTATAATAATTTCACAGAATCTTGCAAGCTATGGGATTACGGTAAATTGATGTACATAATTTGTTGAATAAACTCCCAAAGTTGCTCAAATATAATTATAATTATATGGGACAAAATCAAATAGGCTATCCTTATCTAAACTGCGTATAATATTTAAAGTATTCGTTGAATTTTAATTGGCTATGACGTGTCTTTTGGTTGTCAAAACTTAGCCAAAAAAGATCACATTGCAATGGGAGTGGCAATGTGATCCTTTCAGTGTTTACAAAAACAAATAAACGCATTCGTATATTTGTTTGTTCTTTACTAAATGAATTACCTACTAATTATTCTATTGTATAATAATAGTAATTTATTAAAAAAATAAACTAATATTGTTATCAAAATACGGATGAAGTGTTTTATTATAAATGATTAACTTAGATACTAGGTAGACCTAGGTTAGTTAATTAATTAATTCCATTAAATCCTCGCGGCAACATGTATGATCGCTTCAGCTTTCAGAGGTGGTGTGATCATAACAGAGTTGCGTTCTTATGAATAACAATATAAGTAATATGATTGGGATATGAATCCCAATCATATTACTTATATTATAACGTTTGATATTAAATTATAGTAAAAGATATATTTTTTTAATTACTTCTTCATTGCAAAACTAAAAATATTTTATTTTGTGACTCATTTCATTTTGTAAAAAAATATAATAAAATCTAATCTTAAGGGCATAGTCACACTACTAAGCAACCTATTTGGCGTTGATCCGATGTGGTTTGATACATCGAGCCCGTCGTAATTGCGATCAAAACCATTAATGTTACCTCCACCCCGATAAAGACGATCACATTATGTAGAATTCTTAACCCGGCGTTCGCACAGTTGGGTCTATTTGACCCGGGGCTATTTTCAAATGCGCGTATTTCTAATGTTTTTGGTGCCACACTGCCATAATTCTCAATAGCTGGAGCTAAGGGTCGTATCTTTCCACGGAATACCGATATTTAGTCGTATTGCAATCGCAGCGGTGTATAAACGCTTCTAAACATGACAAAGGGTAAATTTGACCCAACCATACACTTCGTGTAGTAATTTCGCGCCATTATAAAAAAGTATATTTATTTATTTTATTCGCATGACTTTTGAAATAACGGTTCTCGAAGAACGTGAACGACAGCGAATATTGAGTATCTTGGAGAAATCAGACTCCGATCATGAAAATTCAGAAGCTGAAGATGTAGAAGTCCATTTGAGCATTGCAGCCAAACTAGTAATACCGACAAAAACGCATGTGAAATGAATAGTGATAATGAACCCCTGATTAAATTACAGAACAGAATGACAGTAGAATTTTGTCAGCACTTACGACAGCGAGGTACAATCTATTAATTTTCTTGGAAGATATACAATAAAGTGGCCATGGATGCCTTTAGGCCTAAACATTCGATTTAGGGTTGATATATGTATATAAACACAGCTTCAATATTTCTTAAGATAAATAACAACATTGTTACAAAGTGTTGCAAATTCTCAATTTACTCATAGCTCTTGTTTGTGAGCATTTGCGGGACCGTAAAGGCATCCTGCAGTTGCTAAGACTAATGTGCCAAACAATACGCGATTTTTTTAGGAAACCCTGTTAGGGACTCGTCTGCAAAGATACTGAAGGTCAGAAAAAGGTTGCAAGACTGTCCTGCCAAAAAAGACTGAAAAAGTAATTGAACTTGACGGATTTGAAACAAATACATCTGCACTGAGTTTGCAATATTGTACTGTAGAGACTGCGCATATGTAAGCAATGATATGACTGATTCATAAAACTAATTTGTAATTTTATTTGTAGTCTTATTAAATGTGATTTACATGTATCCTAATTATTAATATTTTAGAAAAAAAGTTTATATTTGGTTCAAGTTTTGTGACTTTAAAACAAAGGTTGTTATTTTTGTTAATATTTTGTTCCACTATCATAAAAAAAATATTAAAAAGAAAGTTTTACTTCAAGTTCTTTTTACTCATACATGACCACTTAAACTATAGTCGTTTTATCCAATTACAGCCATATATTAGTAAATGTATTGTAATTATTGAAATTATGACGATTTTCTTCACGGGTCTCCTGGACCCAACCCTACTATCGTTGTAACATATTTTAACTGTGCTGACGCCGGGTTAATTCTCCGAGATGGGTATCAATACATTAGCTTATTTAGTGGACTGACGGGACTGTTTTCCGGAGGTCGTGGGTTCGAATCCGTGCCTGGATCTTTTTATTTTACTTATTATATTTATTTAAAAAGATCTATCCATCCAACAGCAACAGGACATCATTGTGGCTCGAATGTGGCCTACCGGCAGTTAAAGACATGTTTTCCGACAAATTTATTTCTCGCAGAAATAATAATCCATAGCGATTTCTTCTTATAGAGACTCCTGAAAAAACCTGGCCCTATTAAACTGGCAACAATATCTTCATCGTTATAATTAAAAAAATCGGATTGTTCACGATTACTTTAAGCCTTTTTTAGAAGGCCATCTTAAGGGCAACCACGGCGTGCTGGTGGCAGTAAGGCGAGGCCTGGCTGTCACTAGGCGCCCTGCTCCGATGACTCTGCCGCTGTCACCACTGATCGATCATGTATCACTAGAACTGAGTTCGCGCAATTACCGCTGCATTATTAGTGCGGTTTATATACCTCCCAGCCTTAACTCAGATATATACGCCACATATATAAATTACTTGACATCGGTTATTCAATCCCCGGGTGTTGACACTTTTATTGTAGTCGGAGATTATAACTTACCCAGTTTAATGTGGAGTGACTGCAATACACATTCTACCCCGATCATCCAAGCTAATTACTGTCTATCAAATAAGTATTTGGTTAATTTTATATCATTACTGGACGGTAAGCAATTGAATAGATTTAAAAACAATAAAGATAAAATACTTGACCTTTTTATTACAAACATCGATGATTGTTTAACTTATCTTGCACCTGTAACTTTAGTACCGAGATAACCTACACCCTCCATTTTATGTCGTAGTACCAATTAACAAGAATATAACTGCCCTGCAGAGTAAACCAAGATCGCAGTATAATTATAAAATGGCAGATTTTTCGATGATCAATTCCGAGTTAATGGAACAAAAATGGGATGAGGTTTATAATAGTGAAAGCGCTGAGAATGCTGTGGCTGCTTTTTATGAAATAATTTATTTACTTATACGGACACATGTTCCCACGAAAATAATAAAATTCTCCGAATATCCGATATGGTTTTCTAGTGCTCTCATACATATTTTAAAAAATAAAAATCGAGCGTGGATAAAATGGAAAACTTACCATAATAAATCTGATAAAAATATTTTTTCCATATTTAGAGACCGCTTCAAATACGAATCCCATAGATGCTATAAAAAATATAGAAACGCTGTTGAAGACAGTATTTGTGATAATATAAACTTTTTTTGGACATATATAAACAATCAAAAAAATAACGCTGACATTCCAGATATATAAAGATGACATGACATATAAAGATAAAACTGCCGACACGCCTGAAGACATATGCAAATTGTTCTCAGATTATTTTAGCTCCGTATTCGTACCATCTAATGTAAGTGAAAAATTTGACGATAGGGATTTTCCTGACACGAATGAGTCAGGCTTCATTGTTAGCGATATTTATATCAATGAAAAAGATGTTCACAAGGAGCTGAAAGTCTTGGATGTTTCCAAGGGACCAGGTGTTGATGGTATCCCACCTTCTTTCTTCAGAAATACTGCAGACTACTTGTATAAACCTATACAATATATTTTTAATAAATGTATACGCGAAGGTACATTCCCGAAGATCTGGAAATCGGCACGTATAGTGCCGGTCCATAAAAATGGGTCTAAACATGACATTGAAAATTATCGACCGATCTCCATTTTACCTACTCTGTCGAAGCTTTTTGAAAGACTAGTTCATCGTAAAATATATCCCTTGTTACATCCTTTAATACTAGAAGAACAGCATGGTTTTGTTGAGCGACGTTCAACCAATACAAATTTATTAATTTACACTGGCCATTTATTTGAAGCCATGGATGTTAACAAACAAACAGACAGCATATATACAGACTTCCAAAAAGCTTTCGATAGGGTAGATCATAAATTGCTTCTAGAAAAACTTGCATTTAATGGTATTCGCGGTAACCTGTGGCGTTGGTTTAAATCGTATATATCCAATCGCACTCAAAAAGTAGTCATTAAAGGACATGAATCAGTTTTCGTCCCTGTCACTTTTGGCGTACCTCAAGGCTCGATCCTGGGTCCTTTACTCTTTATACTGTTTGTTAATGATGTAACTAAATGCTTTAAATTTTCTAAATTTCTTTTATATGCAGACGACTTAAAAATATATAAAACTATAAATAACGTTGACGACCACAATAGAATACAGCAGGATCTGGATCGATTTTCTCTTTATTGCTTTGAAAATAAATTAAGTTTGAACCTTAATAAGTGCAAAATTATTACTTTCACCAAAAAGAAAAACATAAGTAAGTATTCTTATAGACTCGGTAATATGCAAATGGAACCGGTAGACCATATTCGAGACCTTGGTGTTATTTTGGATACTAAGTTACACCTTAAAGTTCATGTAGATACTATTATTAAAAAAGCCTACAGGATGTATGGCTTCGTAATGCGTAATTGTGCTGCTTTTACCCGACCGTCAACGTTTATTTATATTTACAAAAGTATTATCAGATCTCAACTGGAATACGCAGTTCCCATATGGAATCCTATCTATGATAAATATAATAAATTACTCGAGTCAGTACAGAAAAAGTTTTTACGTCGCATTCACTTCAAGTGTTATCGGAGCCGCTTATCGTATGATCACCTATTAAAAAAAAATTAAATTATCTTCTCTTAAGAAAAGACGCTTGCAATTAGAAATAATGATGATCTATGACATTTGTCATGGTAGATATGACTGCATTCCACTTCATAATAAGTTATACTTTACCGTACCTCCGCGTACTCCTAGTCGTCGTATGCCACAATTGTTTGCCACGAAACGTTGTCGAACTAATGCTGGTAAGCGATCCCCAATATATCGAATAACAAAATCGTTTAACACATATCTTAATCACTTAGATTTGGTAGACATGCAAGCTAGCAAATTTAAGAAGTCTATCATAGCTGAACTGCCAAATGATTAAATTTTAAGTAGTAACGGTTTTCACTATATCACACTATAGTACTGTTGTTTATATAATGTTGTGTAAACTAACTAATCATCATTGTTTCCTTCTTTCTTTGTTTTTTTTTTGTTATTATTTTAAAGATTGAAGCTCTTACCTACTACTATTCCCATTAAATTTCATTACTTAGTAATTTGTGGTTAACGGTGTTGGTGATACACTTAGTTATAACTATATTGTAATATTAGGTATAAGTTACTGTATTGTCTCACTGTTTGTTGACCTAAATAAATAAAAAAATAAAAAAAAAAAAAACCACCACGGATGCGCTGCCTTCTCAAGCTGTTTTGTATATATTTTATTTATGCTATCTTTATAATTATTAATACTCTTTTTATAAATAAAAAATTAAAAAAATAATAATTTTGATTTATTTAATCATAGAGTTTAAATATTGAAACAGACATAATTTTTGGCAATAAAACTGTTCTAATTTAATATTAATAAGAAACCCTTAATAAAAGGGTTAATGAAGATAACTTCCTACAATAATTCTAAAAGTTATGATCTTAATTCAGTCATTAACAATGAATTATGCTCCATCTATTTATATTTGGTACGAAAGCGAGTCATAAAAGTCATACTTTTTATAATTAAGACGGTTTTTATTTAAAATAATTATATTCAACATTTAATCTCAATAAATGTGTTTGATAAAAAGATACTCCTTACGACGCTTTGGGAGCCAGAACTTTCACTCAGCGGGGGTACCTGTAGCCAGTTACACAGTGATGATTCTAGTAGAATAAAATTCTTTAATCCAATTTTCACTTTATCTATGAAACTGTGTATCAGTTATTCTTCTAGTTACTTATTAATTCGTTTTACATTATTTGAATAGAAATGTACAACTGGGGTAGGCTGTAATCATTAAAATGTTCAATATTGATTATATTCAAGAGTGAATTAAATGTAATAAAAGAATATATTACAACTTTGGCACTAATTTTATATCACCCAAATTAAAAAAAACACAAAACAAATTATAACAATTACCATTTTTTAGGGTAATAATAACCTGTCAAGAGCTGTAACAGCTCACGTTGAAAAAATCTCACAAAATCAACAAATTATCACTCCGCTTCATAATTATTATATTTTTTTTCACATCATTGAAGTAAGAAATATTTTTTTTTTTTTTTTTTTTTTTTTTATACAAAACTAGGTTAATGCTTGACTACATTCCACCTGATGGAAAGTGAAATGTAGTCTTAGGTGGTAAAGCGCATTAACCTAGCAGCCTATTCACTCTCTTCTTGAAGACACCCACATTATATTTTGCCGGAAATACCGACGCCGGCAGATTGTTCCAGTCCTTCGCTGTACGCACTAAAAAAGATGAAGCATAGCGCTTCGTTCGGACAGGTGGAGTTTCCACAACGTAGGGATGGATACCCGCCGTGCGTCGGGACGTCCGGCAAAGGAACGGGGATGGGGGAATTAGGTCGTGCAATTCCTGCGCACACTCACCAAAATGTATCCTATAGAATACTGAGAGGCTAGCAATTCTACGCCTGTGTTCAAGGCTTTGGAGGTCGGCTTCGACCAATTCGGGATCGCCTATAAGCCCCTTTGCTCGCCTCTCAATTGAGTCCAGAACCGCAAGATGAGACTTTGCGGCACCAGCAAATATGTGGCCACAGTACTCTACACACGACCGGATCTGTGCTTTGTATAATACAAGAAGCTGTCCCGGTGTAAAGTACTGTCGCACCTTCGCAAGTACGGCAAGCTTTCCTGCAGCTGCTCTTGCTCTGGACTCAATGTACCGACCAAAGTTGAGGTTCGAGGAGATCTCTAAGCCTAACAACTGAAGCCAGTCACTGTATTCCAAGGATACATTCTGGAAAGTAGGAGTCAAGGTGAAGGGGCTCCTTTTGGCGGTGAACAAACACGTCTGCGTTTTGGTGGCGTTGAATTTGACAAGATTGGCACTGCCCCATGCGGAGACTGCCTGAAGTTTGTCATTCAAACGTTGCACCATGGCTTCTCTTTCAGATTGTACTTCATCTCTACTAGCCCGAGAACTTGGCAGATATCTTTCTACAACTGTGCTGTCGTCTGCATACCCATAGATACCGGGCTTCAGCAGATCGTTAATGTGCAGCAGAAAAAGAGTTGCAGAAAGAACGGACCCCTGAGGTACTCCGGAATTTATTGTCAAGGGTTCCGAAGAACACCCGTCGACAACAACACGGAGAGATCTCCGGCTCAAAAAGTCCGTTATCCAGCCAATCAGACCAGGAGATATACCGTACGCTGAAAGCTTGCTAAAAAGGCTCACATGCCAGACCCTGTCAAAAGCCTTCGAGACGTCCAGAGAGACGGCGACCGCTTCTCCGTTCCTCTCGATGGCTTCGCCTAAAATGTGTGTTGCGTACGCAAGAAGGTCCCCAGTGGACCTATTTCGGCGAAATCCGTACTGTCGGTCACTGAGGAGATCGTTACCTTCTACGTACGCTAGAAGCCGCGAGTTCAATACACGCTCCATAATCTTGCAGAGTATGGAGGTGATTGAAATGGGCCTATAATTGGCAGGATCGGCACGGCTGCCTTTTTTGGGCACGGGTTGCACGTTGGCAAGCTTCCAGGATTCCGGCACTTTTCCAGTCTTGAAAGAGAGGCGATACAGACGTGTCAATACAGGAGACAACTCAGCTGCACATGTCTTGAGCAGAATGGCTGGTATACCATCAGGACCACTGGCTTTATTCACATCTAAACGACACAAAGTTCTCCATACCTCTTTGTTAGTGATGCGGATTTCAGGCATCGAAATACCGCAGTGAGGAAGATGTTCTGGAGAAGCATTGCCAGTGTCTAGATGCGAATTCTCAGCAAACAGAGAAGCAAATACATTCGCTTTCTCTGTTGCTGTGTGGGCCAGGGATCCATCCGGCTTCAGCAGAGCAGGCAGTGAGGGTTGGCAGAAATTCGACTCGATCGCTTTGGCAAGAGACCAGAAAGCTCGACTGCCAGTTGGTCTGACAGAGAGCTTTTCGCCATTCTTAGCGATTCGATCGAGACGAGCCTTCCGCAATGCCTTTTTGTAGGACTTGGCAGCTAGGTTAAAGGCTCTCTTCTTTGTACTTACATCCGGAGTTTTGCGGCTTCGAGCATCAGCCCAAATGAGGTATGCCGAATGTTTTCGGTCATGTGCATGACGACATTCGGCATTAAACCATGGGCGAGCTTTGCCACCGATGGGTACGTCAGCAAAAGGAATAAAATACTCCATTGCCTGATGCACCACATCGGTTATAGCATCCGCGCAACTCGACGGATCCAAAGAAGAGAAGCAGACCTGCCGCCAAGGATAAGACGCAAAAAAGTGCCGCATCTCATCCCAATCTGCTGACTTGTATTTCCATACTCGCCTAACACCATGTGGTTCGAAAGCTGGTGGGGAATATGTAAATACAGATTTCACCAGACAGTGATCGGAGGTTCCCAAGGGGGAGGTGACCTCAACACGATACCTGTCCGGATCAGTTGTCAGCAGAAGGTCCAGGCAATTTGCTGTATGGCCTACCACATCTGGTACCCTTGTCGCTTGCCTCACCAGCTGAAAGAGGTCCAAGGACAACGCAAAGTTCCGCGCTTCTCTTCCAGCATGGTCGGTTTTCTGGTACGGGAACAGCCAGTCCTGATGGCAGGCATTAAAGTCCCCCAGAAAGACGAGCTGCGCCGAAGGGTACTGATACAGAGCCATATCTGCAGCCTCACTGAGATACTCAAATAAACGAGTTGTCTCCTGGTTACCGCTGTGCGAACGGTAGACACAGGAATACAGGATTTTTTCGTTTCCTGTGTCCACTAAAACCCATAGGGAAGAAAAAGTGGGGTCTTCAAGGTGACGGAGACGCCGAACACAGAGGTCGTTCCGCGCGTACACACTGACTCCGGCCCGTGAGCGAAAGTTGTGCTCTAACGAGTAACCGGGATAATCCAAGTATGCAGCGCTCAAAGGACATTGTATCTGCGTCTCCGTCAAAAAGAGCAAGTGCGGCTGCTCTGTCTCCAGGTGGTGGTGGACAGCTAAAATATTTGAGTGCAAACCCCTGATATTAGTGAGGTGCACTTTATATGAGGAGGAGTGCAACCGCTGTGTAATCTTGTTCCTTTTTCTTAACTTTTTCATAAACAAAAAATATATATAAAAGTGAATAGGGATGGGAAATGGCAGTTGAACGAGACGGTACGTATCGAACCCGACGTCGAAATTGGTGATGTCTTGCCACTGGGAGGCTAGTCTGGAGACTGCGGGGACGCCCGAACCCCCCCAGGGATCGCCATCGGGCCTCCTCGTCTGGTCGCCAACCAGCACGATGGAGCCACCTTGGGATTTTTCACAGCTGGCGGGGCAGCCTTTCGTGGTTGGCTATCCCACTAATTGGGCCCCCAACTATCTTCGGGCGGCCAGCGGAAAGCCGTCGCTTCGGATCCCGCTACCCTCCTCGACTAGACACCCGACAAAAACAAACACCAACCCGACGTCAGACCGGTTCGCCAACGCACCGCAACTGTTCAGACCCATTTCCCATAAACGGCTTCATCGAGCAACGTGCCGGAACACGACTAGGTCGCTTTGCGGCACGACTTTGCCCGATGGGTGGTAACTTTGCCGGCGACCGGATGTTATGGTCTACCACCAAGAAAAATATATAATTTACTGAAGGGTTTATTTTTTTTAAGATTTATTCTTTCATTTTAAATACGTCTATTGTATAAATCCTATACCTACACGTTACCTACGCACACGAAATCTTTGACATAATCGCAAAAAAAAATATCTGTGTGAAGTCAGATGATCATGGTGGCCATCCGCACTACTCCAAAAACGACCGAACCCTTGCCGTCTAAACATTACAGTTAATCGGTCACTTACGTGAAGGCACGAAATGTAATCGTTCTCCCAAATCATAACTATAACCAGCTAGATGCGCTTGAAAGAAAAACTGGTTTATATAATCGGCAGTAGGATCATAAAGTATATATTCTTTTTTGTATTTTAGGTGTGCTTAGCTTATCATAATTAAGTGAGGGACCAGTATTTATACTATTTTTATTTTCTGATTCATTGTGGAACTGATAAATAGACATGTTAAATTACTATGCATCTCGTAATCACTGATCAGATGGTGACGAAATATAGCCAGCAAATATCAAATCAAATATCAGAATAATAATCAAAAAAATATAATTTTAAAATTATTGAATAAATTAGGGAACGAACCTAGGTCAACCTAAATTTGTTCCTTAATTCTAAGAAACTAAGTTAATCATTTATAATAGTTGTAATCACTTCATCCGTATTTTGATAACAATATTAGTTAAAATTTTTATAAATTAATATCATTATCAGTTGTTGTATTTTACAATGTTTGTTCACGGATGAAGTTAAATAATTACCGTTGTGTGATTTTACTATAGTCTGAAATAATCATTGTCTGTAAAGCAGGCCTTTGATTAGTATTACATTTTAATATTTGTAAATAGCTTTAACATGACGTAAATGGATGACATTTGACTCGGATGTTGTTTAGTTTACCGTTAGGGTTGTTGGGGACGCTCGGCGCGCGGTCAAGCACACTTTTGGTAGAGCAGTCGTTTGGATGGGTCGTTTGAAAGTCGTAGTCATTTGGAACATATTTACGACACAAATTTTTGTGATTCGAATAAATAATTATGTTGGTTCTTTGTTAGATGTTTCAGCAAGTAAAATAAAAATAGGTTTAGTTTGTCAATTCTCTCGTTTTACTTTATTGTGTGTCATTATTTTAATTAAGGACAAGTTATGGATAAAAATTCAGACACCCGAGCCAACGGCAATAACAGTATCGATGGCTCTTACTTTTTTTAAGAATTACAATGTTTGTTCACGGATCAATTACAACGTTTGTTTTTTTTTAAGAATGTAGAAAGTAATACAAAATCCGACATACATAATCCGTATTTGTCGAACAAAAAATATCTTAGTTACTTTTCCTACATCTACTTTAAAAGATAAATGATAGTTTATGGCTCAATGTTTTGGAAAAATTACACTGTATAGGTGGTTATACACAAATGCGATTTTTCAATTTCCTTTCTCTGACGGTTAACTGAATTATAAATTAGGTGTTTTTAATCAATTATTAACTTGGAGTAATCATATTGTGTTTCAATTATAAATTAGTTGTTTTAATCAATTATTAGATTTAAAATTATAGTCTTAAGACAATTATTTTAAGACTGAGACTGTTGTCAATGATAGAATATGTATTAGAAAATGAAAATATTCCAAGTGTAAAGAGTGATAAGGAATCGGAAAGCCATTATCTGAGAAGGATTTGCAACGAGCGAGAAGATGAAACCGAGCCCATATTTGCAATATATTCCAATTTAATAGCGATAGCGAGGATCATCAAATTCTAATAAACCTTTTTATTGTTCTCAAAGAACTTTATATGAAATTTAAAGTTAGGTGCCATAAAATTATTGAGAATTGCCTCCAGAGGTCATTAAATAAGTACGCGTTTGAGATTGATGCATCATATATTTGTTTATTTTTAAATGACAAAAATTGTGGTAGTTAACTTGCTTGGAATAACTAAAAATATATAATTTTACCTAAATATTTATCAGCTATGATTTTATAAAAAAGTCTGTTTTATTCAACATAAAAAGTAACTGAATTATATTACATTTTAAAATGTAGTTTTATGACTTTTTTATATGAATATATATATATATATATATATATATATATATATATATATATAAATATATATATATATATATATATATATATATATATATATATATATATATATATATATATATATATATATATATATATATATATATATATATATATATTAGAAAGAGAGCACTTTACTTTGATTTTTTTATTTTATCAAATGTATTTAACTCGTGCCTACTAGCATACCTAGAAGGTAACGATCTCCTCAGTGACCGACAGTACGGGTTTCGCCGTAATAGGTCTACTGGGGACCTCCTAGTGTATGCTACTCACATTTTAGGCGAGGCCATCGAGAAGAACGGACAAGCGGTCGCCGTCTCTCTGGACGTCTCGAGGGCATTTGACAGGGTCTGGCATGCGAGCCTTATATGCAAGCTTTCAGCGTACGGTATATCTCCTGGTCTGATCGGCTGGGTAACGGACTTTCTGAGCCACAGATCTCTCCGAGTAGTTGTCGACGGGTGTTCCTCGGAACCGTTGACAATAAATGCCGGAGTGCCTCAGGGGTCCGTTCTTTCTGCAACTCTGTTTCTGCTGCACATTAATGATCTGTTGAAGCCCGGTATCTATGGGTATGCAGACGACAGCACAGTTGTAGAAAGATATCTGCCGAGTACTCGGGCTAGTCGAGATCAAGTACAGTCTGAAAGAGAAGCCATGGTGCAACGTTTGAATGACAAACTTCAGGCAGTCTCCGCATGGAGCAATGCCAATCTTGTCAAGTTTAACACCACCAAAACGCAGACGTGTCTGTTCACCGCCAAAAGGAGTTCTTTCACCTTGGCTCCTACTTTCCAGAATGTATCCTTGGAATACAGTGACCGGCTTCAGTTGTTAGGTTTAGAAATTTCCTCGAACCTCAACTTTGGTCGGTTCATTGAGTCCAGAGCAAGAGCAGCAGCAGCAAAGCTTGCCGTTCTTGAGAAGGTTCGGCAGTACTTTACACCGGGACAGCTACTTGTTCTATACAAAGCACAGATCCGGTCGTGTGTAGAGTACTGTGGTCACATATTTGCTGGTGCCGCAAAGTCTCATCTTGCGGTTCTGGACTCAATTGAGAGGCGAGCAAAGAGGCTTATAGGCGATCCCGAATTGGTCGAAGCCGACCTCCAAAGCCTTGAGCACAGGCGTAGAATTGCTAGCCTCTCAGTATTCTATAGGATACATTTTGGTGAGTGTGCGCAGGAATTACACAATTTAATTCCCCCTTCCCCCTTCCATCACCGGACGTCCCGACGCACGGCAGGTTTTCATCCTTTTGTTGTGGACATTCCACCTGTCCGAACGGCGCGCTTTGCTTCGTCTTTTTTACTTCGAACAGCAAGGGATTGGAACAGCTTCCTTGCGTCGGTATTTCCGACCGAATACAGTGTGGATACATTTAAGAGTAGAGTGAATAGGTTGCTAGGGTAATGCGCCTTACCACCTAAGACTACATTCCGCTTACCATCAGGCGGAATGTAGTCAAGCATTGCCCTAGATAATATTAAAAAAAAAAAAAAAAAAAAAAGTAATTAAATAACACAAAAAAGCCTTTGAAAAACAATATTTTTACTTAATCTACCTTAAACATATTTAACTTATTATTATATTAATAAACTAATACGAGTCAGGGGAAACCACATAGTAAAGGTATTTCCATTTTCCAGTTTTCTAGAGTATTGGCTTCAGATTAATGTTAGGTGGTAACTGGGCCAAGTTAAATGGCTGACGGACAACGTTTTGTTACGTCATAGCGGTTTCGGACAACGTAACTAGGTAACTTGTTTTATATATATATACAAAGTTACACATTGTAGTAGTATTTTTTTTATCATTTATATTATTTTAATTCATCCAAGTAGGGTTGAACGTGCCATTTTTTTTAAAGTGTCATATTTTTCATATTTTTTTTTAACCGAGTGAATATTTGTTTGATATAGTAACTATTTAAAGTATTATTCAAATTTAAGACACTTTTTGTATGCCACATCATTAGATTAAATATAAATGAAAAGATTTTGAAAAGAAGACCTGTGAACCTCCCCTCCCTCCCCCCAGGTTGTTACAATACCTGGGATAAAATATTACACACATTATTAGAAAATTGGCAATTTTTATAGTTTAGTTTCTATTTTCTTTTTAACATTTTGTTTTTTAATAGTTTGTGAAGTTGATTTTGAGTTTAGCTTCAACTTTCTCGTTATGGATTAAATTTCATTATTTTTCCTCTGTTCCAATGCCAGAAATTTAGTTTCGGGTGTATCAGTGAGGATACTTACAAGTAAAGTAACTTACGAGTTTTACGTTTTATCTTTATTTTCCTTGCAGCTTTAGGCTGAGGCCAAATAACTTCTGGAGAAAAAGCATTGTCAAGTCTTTGAACGTTCAGCAACTGGGTAAGTATTAATGGCGCTAAGGTACTGAAGTTTATGTAAGCAATGTGGGGTGTAAGAATACTAATATACTATATTGTTACTTTTAGCTGTGTCTACGACTTCAATATCCATATGCAACGAATAATTTTCCAATAATAAAAGCATAGGATCGGATGGAGATGATATATCTAGATATATAGATGATGGAGAGATATCATCCAGCCACTAGATTTTCTACTCCAATAAAACCTGGAAGTGCATGAAAATATTCTCTATATTTAATTCGTGGGAAGATAAACATACATGGCCCAGAATTTTCTACTACGTTTGTAGCTACGCAACTATACACAAGAGTTCCTCTATCTGCTGATGTAATTAAACCAACTTACTTAAAACCTTTTGCAATTTTTTACTAGGTTTCATAATGGTTGTGACACTTGCCTTATCTACGTTTAATGTTCGTGATGGAAAAAATTTCTAATATATCATCCAATTTGGAAAATATATTATGAACATTAGTTCTATTAAATGATGTGGCTCTGCTTAAGTTTGTAGTCTTTGGCAAAAGTATAAATAAAGACGGGTTGCGTTTCAAAAACGCTGTCAGCCATTCAACTCCTGCCTTTTTATTTTCAAGCCACGGTTGTGGCATAACAATATTGTGTTTCACTGCGCAAGCAAATGTGAGTCGTTTTACGTCTTTTGAAGTCAAACCATAATAAATTTGGCTATATTCACGAAAACGGCTTCCTGTTCATCACTGAATACTTGTCCATTATTCTTGTATCCCACTGTGAGAGTATTTATGGGCCTGCCCTTTTGTTTTGCTTTTTTTCTTTTCTTTATATATCTAATTAACGACATATGACACAATCTCAAATCTTTTGCGATGCTACCAACTTTTTTAGTTGTATCCTCTTCCAAAATATTTGCAGCCTGTTCGTACACGTCTTTAGATATTTTTCCACGTTCTGTTTTCCTTTTATATGTACGCATCCTACGAAAAAATAGTGATCATATTATATCGGTAGAAAAGAAAAACCATGGGACAGGTAGTGATAAGTCACAACCTGCCCCAAGCAAATGCCACTCTTAACACCAACGCATAAATTGATCTTTAAAGATTAAGTAGTGAAAATACAAATAAATACAAAGGTACAAACATAGTTTTACAGCAAAAAAAATATTAGCACATGTAAATAATACCAGACACCTCTCTGATTATTTAAAAAACAGACTAAACATCAAAATTATGAAAAAAAAGGAAATGTGCTTCTTTCACAAAAATACTGACGCTACTGGCTCTTGCAGGGGGAGAGCCGACACGTGCGGTATTATTTATCTCTTTCTAACGAAAATATAACGGTCTCTTTTCCGCCGCTATTGTCACTGTAACTACTTCCCTCTGTCACAACCTGTCCCGGTCTCCCCTACCTAGCAAAATATATTTATTTGTTTATTAAGATAACGATCTATTACTCTTGACACTACATGTCTTTCATGCGTTCTTAATTTGGAATTTAAGGTTTTATAAGATCTTACCAGAATCATTTAAATTAAATATCATTAATTAAGTACACAGATTAAAACTTTACTTATTTTAAGATCTTTTCAAGACCCTTGCAAGTGTATATTTGAAGAATAAAATATTTAAAAAAGAAATATAAATCATTCCATAAAAGTTTTTTTAATCACGTATACTTTAATTCAATTTAGAATTTTAAATAAAGCAAATAAATTTATCATTAAGGAATTATAATAAGATATTTGAGAATTTAAATAAAAATGTTTAAAAATAAATAACTTTTATAAAACATACGAATTTCCAAACTTTTATATAGATTAATTAGCTTAAGAGAGCCGAAGGCTTTCAATCGAATAGGATTGTTTTTCAATTTTGTCGGATACATAGAATAAATTTCATATAACATTATACTTATGTTACTATAAAAAATGGTCTAAGTCAAAGAATATCAAACTCTTTAGTACTCAATACTTATAGAAGTATAGATCAAGTAATAACTTAGTCTCATTATTAATTTTGCGTTAGAATTTTCAGAATTTTACTTGATTATCTTAGCCTTTAAATAAAACAGTCACAATGTGTTATTTTTTTAATAATTCTTGGTGGTAGACCATAACATCGGGTCGCCGGCAAAGTTACCACCCATCGGGCAAAGTCGTGCCGCAAAGCGACCTAGTCGTGTTCCGGCACGTTGCTCGATGAAGCCGTTAATGGGAAATGGGTCTGAACAGCTGCGGTGCGTTGGCGAACCGGTTTGACGTCGAGTTGGTGTTTGTTTTGTCGGGTGTCTAGTCGAGGAGGGTAGCGGGATCCGAAGCAACGGCTTTCCGCTGGCCGCCCGAAGATAGTTGGGGGCCCAATTAGTGGGTTAGCCACCCACGAAAGGCCCCGCCAGCTGCGAAAAATCCCAGGGTGGCTCCATCGTGCTGGTTGGCGACCAGACGAGGAGGTCCGATGGCGATCCCTGGGGGGGTTCGGGCGTCCCCGCAGTCTCCAGACTAGCCTCCCAGTGTCAAGACATCACCAATTTCGACGTCGGGTTCGATACGTACCGCCTCGTTCAACTGCCATTTCCCATCCCTATTCACTTTTATTTTTTTTATTATGAAAAAGTTAAAAAAAAGGAACAAGTTGACACAGCGGTTGCACTCCTCCTCATTCAAAGTGCACCTCACTTATATCAGGGGTTTGCACTCTAATATCCTAGCTGTCCATCACCACCTGGAGACAGAGCAGCCGCACCTCTTCTTTTTGACGGAGACGCAGATACAATGTCCTTTGAGCGCTGCGCACCTGCATAATCCCGGATACACGTTAGAGCACAATTTTCGCTCACGTGCCGGAGTCTGCGTGTACGCGCGGAACGACCTCTGTATCCAGCGTCTCCGTCACCTTGAAGACCCCACTTTTTCTTCCCTATGGGTTTTAGTAGACACAGGAAACGAAAAAATCCTGTATTCCTGTGTCTACCGTTCGCACAGCGGTGACCAGGAGACAACTAGATTATTTGAGTATCTCGGTGAGGCTGCTGATATGGCTTTGCATCAGTACCCTTCAGCGCAGCTTGTTTTTCTGGGGGACTTTAATGCTTGTCATCAAGACTGGCTGTTCCCTTACCAGAAAACCGACCATGCTGGAAGAGAAGCGCGGAACTTTGCGTTGTCCTTGGACCTCTTTCAGCTGGTGAGGCAAGCCACAAGGGTACCAGATGTGGTAGGCCATACAGCCAATTGCCTGGACCTTCTGCTGACAACTGATCCGGACAGGTATCGTGTTGAGGTCACCTCCTCCATTCCACTTACCTCCGATCACTGTCTGGTGAAATCTGTGTTTACATATTCCCCACCAGCTCTCGAACCACATGGTGTTAGGCGAGTATGGAAATACAAGTCAGCAGATTGGGATGAGATGCGGCACTTCTTTGCATCTTATCCTTGGCGGCAGGTCTGCTTCTCTTCTTTGGATCCGTCAAGTTGCGCGGATGCTATAATCGATGTGGTGCATCAGGCAATGGAGTATTTTATTCCTTTTGCTGAAGTTCCCGTCGGTGGCAAAGCTCGCCCATGGTTTAATGCCGAATGTGGTCATGCTCAAGACCGTAAACATTCGGCATACCTCATTTGGGCTGATGCTCGAAGCCGCAAAACTCCGGATGTAAGTACAAAGAAGAGAGCCTTTAACCTAGCTGCCAAGTCCTACAAAAAGTCATTGCGGAAGGCTCGTCTCGATCGAATCGCTAAGAATGGCGAAAAGCTCTCTGTCAAACCAACTGGCAGTCGAGCTTTCTGGTCTCTTGCGAAAGCGATCGAGTCGAATTTCTGCCAACCCTCACTGCCTGCTATGCTGAAGCCGGATGGATCCCTGGCCCACACAGCAACAGAGAAAGCGAATGTATTTGCTTCTCTGTTTGCTGAGAATTCGCATCTAGACACTGGCAATGCTTCTCCAGAACATCTTCCTCACTGCGGTATTTCGATGCCTGAAATCCGCATCACGAACAAAGAGGTATGGAGAACATTGTGTCGTTTAGATATGAATAAAGCCAGTGGTCCTGATGGTATACCAGCCATTCTGCTCAAGACATGTGCAGCTGAGTTGTCTCCTGCATTGACACGTCTGTATCGCCTCTCTTTCAAGACTGGAATAGTACCGAAACCCTGGAAGCTTGCCAACGTGCAACCCGTGCCCAAAAAAGGCAGCCGTGCTGATCCTGTCAACTACAGACCGATTTCAATCACCTCCATACTCTGCAAGATTATGGAGCGTGTATTGAACTCGCGCCTTCTAGCATACCTAGAAGGTAACGATCTCCTCAGTGACCGACAGTACGGCTTTCGCCGTAATAGGTCTACTGGGGACCTCCTAGTGTATGCTACACACATTCTAGGCGAGGCCATCGAGAGGAACGGAGAAGCGGTCGCCGTCTCTCTGGACGTCTCGAGGGCATTTGACAGGGTCTGGCATGCGAGCCTTATAAGCAAGCTTTCAGCGTACGGTATATCTCCTGGTCTGATCGGCTGGGTAACGGACTTTCTGAGCCAGAGATCTCTCCGAGTAGTTGTCGATGGGTGTTCCTCGGAATCCTTGACAATAAATGCCGGTGTGCCTCAGGGGTCCGTTCTTTCTGCAACTCTTTTTCTGCTGCACATTAACGATCTGTTGAAGCCCGGTATCTATGGGTACGCAGACGACAGCACAGTTGTAGAAAGATATCTGCCGAGTACTCGGGCTAGTCGAGATCAAGTACAGTCTGAAAGAGAAGCCATGGTGCAGCGTTTGAATGACAAACTTCAGGCAGTCTCCGCATGGAGCAATGTCAATCTTGTCAAATTCAACGCCATCAAAACGCAGACGTGTCTGTTCACCGCCAAACGGAGCCCTTTCACCTTGGCTCCTACTTTCCAGAATGTATCCTTGGAATACAGTGACCGGCTTCAGTTGTTAGGCTTAGAGATTTCCTCGAACCTCAACTTTGGTCGGTTCATTGAGTCCAGAGCAAGAGCAGCAGCAGCAAAGCTTGCCGTTCTTGCGAAGGTTCGGCAGTACTTTACACCGGGACAGCTTCTTGTTTTATACAAAGCACAGATCCGGTCGTGTGTAGAGTACTGTGGCCACATATTTGCTGGTGCCGCAAAGTCTCATCTTGCGGTTCTGGACTCAATTGAGAGGCGAGCAAAGAGGCTTATAGGCGATCCCGAATTGGTCGAAGCCGACCTCCAAAGCCTTGAACACAGGCGTAGAATTGCTAGCCTCTCAGTATTCTATAGGATACATTTTGGTGAGTGTGCGCAGGAATTACACGATCTAATTCCCCCAGCCCCCATTCCATCCATTCCATCATTCCATCATCGGACTTTCCAACGCACGGCAGGAATCCATCCTTTTGTTGTGGACATTCCACCTGTCCCAACGAAGCGCTTTGCTTCGTCTTTTTTACTGCGTACAGCAAAGGATTGGAACAGCTTGCCCGCGTCGGTATTTCCGAAAGAATACAATGTGGATTTATTCAAGAGAAGAGTGAATAGGCTGCTAGGGTAATGCGCCTTACCACCTAAGACTACATTCCACTTACCATCAGGTGGAATGTAGTCAAGCATTGCCCTAGATAATATATAAAAAAAAAAAAAAAAAAGAATAAATATTTATATGTATTTGCTCTTTATATTTACTTGACATTATTCTATGGACAATTCTTTTTACTATTTACACTTGACATAATTTGTTTTAGCTTCGATTGTTATTTTAGGTTATATATACTATTAAGGTTTAAATGAATTTATACGTAAAAGATGTCATTACTTTTTTTTAAATTAATTTAAATTTAATTATTAGTCTTATTTTGCATAATCATATACGCTCATCATATCATTTTATATAGGAAAAAAATTACGCAGTAATTTGACGTTCCATACAAATCTTAAGCAAGTCATAGTTCACTGCATCCTCTATGCTTCAATTCAAAAACATGGATGTACATTATATTAAATAACAGTATGTAATATAATGTTAACTCTCTAATATTCATGATAATTAAATCTGAATTTTACTCTACTAGTTTCGAAACCGTTCTGACCCTGTTACTAAAATATATTCTGTAAACTAACAATAAATATATAGTTGTAAAAACCTTAAGTACCTTAAAAACCTATTATGTATATATATAATAAATTGAAGCATGGCGGACTCGGAATTATTATTATTATTATTAAATTCCTAAATTCCTCATCGTTAACGAAATTTTTGTTTCAAAAAGGGCTACATATTTCTATTTGTTTTGAAACATTCCACTTTCTTATTAGTTTTGAATTTTCAGTTACAATTTTATTAAACTGTTAGTCCAGTTATTAATTGTTATTAATACAGAAGATTTATATATAGAAACGATTTGCATAATGCTATATGCTTAAATTTTACCCACAAAACAAAAAGTTAAAAAAAATGATGTTTGATTTTTTTGGACGTGGAAATATTTTTTTTAAGTTTTTTGTTTTGGAAAAAAAGACATGTAATAAATAATAACAGTTAAATTAATATCAAATATAATGCTTTAGGTAACTTTTAAATCTTAGATTGATTAATGCCGATTGCTGACGGTATTTCTTTAAGATGCATTAGTTTCTTGAAATTATCCAAGTTGGACAGGTCACTGAGCACCATCATAAAAGTTCTTTAAAAAAGTTTACCTGAGTAATGGTGCTGCTCGAGAAGTAATTATTTATTGTGCGCTTGAATAATTATTTCACAGCTTTAAAGTATAATCCATGTTGGGAATAAGTAAGGACAATGACAGTTATTTTAATAGTTATTTTAATTGCTCATAAGATATAAATCTTTTAAAGGTATAAAATTAGAAATAAAGATTACCATGCCTATATATTTATTTATCATATTACAATGAAATTTTTAAAACCAGTTGCGACCTAAAGTCAATCTTCATTATTATTTTTTGGCCACCTTTCGGCCAAGTGGTGAGCGCTCGCTTATATTTTATGACTCAAATTGAAGGAAAACAGTTGTCTTATTCTGATCCATAAATACAAAAACTAGTATTAAGACTTGTTTTAGTAATACATAGTACTTGCACTTCAATGTTTAATATCCAACCATTTGTAATAGAATGGGCGAGAGCAGCCCTTACAACTCGTTTTATAATATTTTAACACTATAATATTTAGGCGAGGGTAATTTACAATTTCATAACCAACTTACAGATGATGATATTTATACCTTATAATAAGTTCTAATAATTAATAAAAGATTAAACATTATGTTAAAATATTCTATCCTTCTAATTCTTAAAACATGTAACAGTAAATACTAAATAATATTCCATAATTAATTGTATAGGTGGCGCTACTGTTGAAACTTATGAACTAAAACATGTAAATACCAATGTATTTACCATTTAAATTATTATAAATAAATATGACTAACACTCGGCCTTTCCTGATTTGTAATCTTACGACCTCGTAATTGTATCATTAATTTCTTTAATTACCAACCATCATATATTAAATGACTAATTTCCAATTTAATAAACATTTTGGAAACCAGTAGACCAAATGGTCATCTGAATTCAGGATCTTACAATATTATAGAGAAAAACAAATTATTAAAAATACAATGCATCAAGAAAAAAAAACATTCAATTATACTTTTAATGTGCGAAATTACATAACATTTATACAACATATAACTTTACAATCGGCCGTTTTGACATCTTATTACGTCCTCGTAATATAATTATAATTTTTATCATAAATACTCGTTAATTCATCACAAACTTTAAAATACATTACTATATAATATGTTTATACAAGCTTGTTCTCTTTGCACCGGACAAACCAGGCTGCTCACATAAAGCCAGATCAACGGACATGCCGTTATGATCTGGTGCACATGGACACACATCATCAACATGGTATAAATCTCAATTTTACTATTACCACCGGAACACACACAGATGGTATTTCTTATACTTTTACTACTACCACCGGAACACACACAGATGGTAGTTTATTCTTATTTTTTTTTATATACCAACGGAACACACACAGATGGTATTTCTTATACTTTTACTACTACCACCGGAACACACACAGATGGTAGTTTATTCTTATTTTTTTTTTATATACCAACGGAACACACACAGATGGTATTTCTTATACTTTTACTACTACCACCGGAACACACTCAGATGGTAGTTTATTCTTATTTTTTTTTTATATACCAACGGAACACACACAGATGGTATTTCTTATACTTTTACTACTACCACCGGAACACACAAACATGTTATTACGTTATAATTTTTACACCAACATGGTACTTTACATTTATTTTTACCACGTAACACACCAGCTTGGTACACAACACATTATTCAATAATTTACTTATTAATATCATTGTTATGAACATATATTTAATTTTAACTTTTTAAAACTCCTTCTAAGCAAATAAATCTTTAACTAATAAAAGCAAACCAAGCTCATTTTGTTAGGCTATATTAATGATCAGACTACAGAGATATATGACTTTGAAATTTATACTAAGCATGGGTTTTGTTGGAAATAGCAGGTTGTTTTTACTTTGTATTACGTTTATGTTGTTATATTTGTTTAGTTTCTTTATATTTTTTTAAAGAAAAAAATAATTTAAAATGGTGTGGTATTTTATCGAAACAGTTTTAAATTTTACATCTTAAGAAAATGTTTATTCAGCCGAATTTAGAAAATTTTAATACTTTAACGGTAGTTAATAACGAAGCTACATTTAGTTATTAACCATAACACGATTCAAAATTCACGACAATTGTAATGTTTATGTATATTTCTCTATATTAATCTGGAATGATCTACCGTTAGAAATTCAAACTTCTAAATCACTGTCAATTTTCAAAAATCGTTTGAAGCAATATTATTTATCTACGCAATATATATTTTTATCATAAGTATGTTTACCATATATTATATAGGTTATCTACTTTATTCTATTTATTTATATACTAGCTTTTGCCCGCGACTTCGTTCACGTGGACTTCAGGTTCGTCCCGTCTAGTCTAGTAATAAGTAAGAAATACGGTAACTAAGCACTGCAGAGCCCTAATCATAGGCCTATAGGTAGCTACTGCAGTATGCTCCTATAAACTACATTTAACGATCTTTTTCCTTCAGCATAAACATGCAGATTCTTCGCTTTGGAAACACGTGAGCAAGCCACATAGAGCTGACCGTGATAAAAACATGGCGTGCCCAAATGTAGGCCTGCTACCTTCAAGGTTTGACCCTGCGATTTGTTGACCCTGACCTTGACCCTGACCCTGACCTTGACCCTGATGTATAAGCTATAGCCTATGTGTTATTCTGATGTATAAGCTATATTGTGGTAAAGTTTCATTCAAATCCATTCAGTAGTTTTTACGTGAAAGAGTAACAAACATCCATACATCCATACTTACAAACTTTCACCTTTATAATAGTAGTTGGATATGGAAATATGTATGTATATGTATGTGCGTATGTGTATATTTATATATAATCATTATTATTTAATTACTTATATAATTAAAAACGATAGTTTTATTTTTTATTGTGTCCTTATGTATAAATTCTTATTCTCGTAGTATGCTTGCACTATCCTATGACCTTGCAAATATTCATTACTCATCAAGGGTTGTCTCTAAGAGATCGCTTTTAAGCGATAAGACCGCCTTTGCACAAAAATTTCTTACTGTATCAACATCCTACTACTGTAATTTCTTGTAATAATTGTATGTGCAATAAGTTTTTAAAATAAAATAAATATTTCTTTTTAATAAAGAAATTGTAATATATTGTTAGGGGTCGAGGGTACTTCTAGATAATTAGTAGGCATCAAGTGCTATAGCATTAAGTCCGCCAATTGTATAAATTTCTTTGTATAATAAAAATTTTATAAATAAATAAAAATAAATAAAATTTTTACATTTTTACATTCTTTATTTACTTTGTCCGTATCAATATTGAAAATATTCTTAACAAAAAAAAAATCATTAGTGGGAATAGAACATTTTTGTAGTCCTCTTTTTTATTTTGAAGATGTAACGATACTTTTCATACAATTGGACAACATTATAAAACCAAGCATATTTCTTTAGAAGTTTACTATTTATATTATTATTTCCAATTGTTCTAATTTGCACTAAATCAATAACTAATGATAAACTAATTTATTTATAAAGCATTAAAACGTAAGTCATTTAAATTTTCAATCACTTGTTATAAAAGTGTTATTAATTTTATTCCGAGTTTGAAATCGTAATTTTGTAAAATCGAAACAATGAATGATACAATTATTCAAAACGTATTTTTTTTTTTGTTTTATTATTATCTAGAGTATAAATTATTTAATAGAATTCAACTGCATTAAATTTTACAAACGTTATAGTGAAAATAATACGATTCTTGGAAATTTAGGGGGTTGGGGATTGGGGTTTAGGAGGCCGTGCCATATATAATATTACTTCTTATACCCTAAGATACGACAATATATATTCCTTGCTAATTTTCTTATTGTCTTTAGTGTCTGAGTCTTTAAGTCTAATGTTTCTATTGCTAATAAGAATATTTAGGAGGCATGTTTTATAATAATTCTATTTTTAAGTAATAAACAGTCATAATCTAGAAAATTTGAACTAATAATTTGAACTGTCTGAACTGTCAATTATGGTATATTGTTTAGGCATGCAATTATTTCTTGTTTAGTAAAACTTTTACTGTGGATTTATATAATTCCTCGATTTGACAGTTCAAAAACGCGTGTAAGATCGTAGTTATTTCTTTTCTTCTTTAACATACTATCGGAAATTAAATAATCGAGTGCCACGCATATCGTTTAAAGTTTTTTTTTAATAAGTATTTAGGAGACCTAATTGCTTGCTTTATTTTTTTTTTACAATTTAATACGAAATGTACGCGTTTACTGGTTTAGTTTAAAATCGATCTAAATATTAAACCTATATCACCATCATTATGAAATAATTTATCGATTCTAACGAATTACCTTTTCAATAATCGACGCGTTTTACCTTTTCAATAATCGATTGAAATTTAAGATCATAAATTCGTACAGATACCTACTACTAAGAACTTAACACTCAGTAAATAATTTAAACGGTCAAATAAAAGATAATAGAAATATGTTTTAGTAATAAATACCAGTATGAATATGAAGCAATGCTTCATATTCATACGCGCGATATATTGTTTTATTGAATTAGTCTGTTTAGTTCGGGATTATATTTAGACAGTACCGGTTCAGAATTTAAACGTTTTTAAACTTTATTTTTACCCACCTAAAAATGGTCTTTTCAAAGCAAATTTGATTTATGAAAGTAACCAATGAAACTTCTCAAAACAAATATTATTGGGTTCCATAAAATTTAATTTTCTACATGATATGACATAACCCTATCCTCGTGGATAACCAAGTATCCAACTTGGTTTTAAAAACGAACGTCTAACGCAACCCGATGCTAAACTTACAAATTCAAAATTAAATATAAATATTTTAAGATCTATGGAGTAGTTTTAGCAAAACAAAATAAAATATAGTTGCAGAAGTAATAAAATAATATCGTGAATTCAAATCTTTACCTATTTAATAAATGTAAACATATCTAAATCTACCCCCTATAGCGTCAAAGCATTGGCTTATTATTTCCATACGGTCCTCAAAGCCATTTAGATCTGATCCTACCAAATTTATAGAGTTTAATATTTACCGAGTCATATTCATTTAAGTCTATCTATAAGATATTCGAGAATTTTAATTTCTCTGAAAGGAGACAAGTCTACATTTTAATCTGTATAAATTAAAATTATACTTCATCTATTCATATTGTGTATACTATAATTGGGTTTTATATTTTAATCATTTACGACTGACATATACTCTTTGTTTAAGAATTCGTTCGTTAAATAACCTACATACATTTTGTAAACCAAATATTACCCCTTCATTGAGAGTGTTCACTTCTATGTCATATATAAAGATATTAAAGCCTTAACCGTTATCTAAAATACTAACATTACTTTTATATTGCAAGTCTCAACTACCGTGTCAGTTATATAACTTAATAAAAATCGCGTTTCTAACCTACAACTGGGTCTTAAAAGCTTTGAAAGTTGATATACGTAGTAAAAATAATATTATAAATCACATGGTCACTTAATTATGCAAAACTTTTCTAGGGCTAGTTTCTTATAATAAAGTTTATCTGTCACCTTGTCGTCGTATTCAGGTCCATCGTTGTATAGTGCTGCTTGCTTGCACTGCCATCCCGCGATCAGGAAGAAAGTACTTGGTCGACCTCTTCTTCCAGTAGCTGTAGGTGATGTTGATATGTTGTTGATTTTCATAACACAGCAACGAATTCCCTTCCAGATTAGTAGTCAAGTAGTAGTTTAAAGTTTTCCATCTCCGACGTATGTCTTCACCAAAGACTCCAAGCGATGTAAACATGTATGGAGAGATATTGTATTAATAACACTGTAAAGTTTTGGTAAATATTCAGGCTCTTAAGGTATTTCGCATATGATTGAACTTTAACAGGATATGGTTAATAGTGAATATGATATATATGATGAATAGAATTTAATAGTAGTGCTATTAACTTCAAGCTACAAAGTTATTAATATTCTATATTCAGCATGCTGCCGAATAACCAGCTAGATAATTAGCCTGCTAAGCAGATGGCAAAACGTGGGTATTAAGAAAAAAAAAACTTACGCACTTGCAATATCATTTTAAATCTACGACTCCTTGTCGCTTGAGGTTACTACAGCAGCACTCGGAGAAGGCCCAAATAGTAACTTTAACGTCGTCTCTTATTTTCGTGGCTTTTCAACGGCAGTGGCAGCACTCCATCTTCATCAGCATTCTTGGACAGGATATCTTGCGAACGGTGTATATCGACACGTGGCGCGTAATACTACAGCGGTCGAACACTTCTGATTTGTTAAGACTTGGTTTAGTAATACACAGTACTTGCACTTCAATGTTTAATATTCAACCATTTGTAATAGAATGGGCGAGAGCAGCCCTTACACCTCTTTTTATAATATTTTAACACTATAATATTTAGGCGAGGGTAATTTACAATTTCATAACCAACTTACAGATGATATTATTTATACCTTATAATAAGTTCTAATAATTAATAAAAGATTAAACATTATGTTAAAATATTCTATGCTTCTAATTTTTAAAACATTTAACAGTAAATACTAAATAATATTCCATAATTAATTGTGTAGGTGGCGCTACTGTTGAAACTTATGAACTAAAACATGTAAATTCCAATGTATTTACCATTTAAATTATTATATATAAATATGACTAACAATTGATAGTTATTCAACATTCCGTTTTACCAAATAAAAACTATCTCACATAAATTTTATGCATGTCATTATAATAACGTCTACTTGAATTGGTGGCAAAAATGTTGGCTGAATTTTTTCTCTGAATACCTTGGCTAATTTTATGAAGGAGCTAGATTTCTTGTCACTATGTACAATAATTCATTTATTCGCCTATTTAAATACATAAGTGTAATGAAAGCCAAATATGTATATATATATTAATACTCTTACATTTACAGCTGCACAAGTAGATATTATCCTAACCCGGATTCTTAACCCACAATTGTGATAGTTTTAATATCCTTTCAAAATAAATACGAGTAACAATAACAATGTAGAAAATATGAACACATAAAATGAAACGCTTTTTGTCTGGTTCTTACACTTTCTTATACCTACTGAAAGAATTACAAAAATATCATGTTGATTTTAACAAAGCTAGCGCTGTATACATACATCCATACATTGTAATTTCAAATTTGAGATATTTTGTCTATAAATGAAACTTTTATCTTTATTTATGATGATATTTAACTACCAAAAAAAGATGGGTTCCTTATAAAAACCTTTATCTCCTATATAAAGTATATAGGAGGTTTGTTGTTGAGACAATCCAATGTGGTTCCCCAATACACCATTTATCATATTTTTAAATTTTTAATCCCCGACTAAAAAGAGGGGTGTTTTAAGTTTAACCTGTTGATCTGTACCTCTGTCTGTGGCAAATTTCCGGCCAAACGCGTGGACGGAATTGAATGCTGTTTTTTTTTATCGAAAGCTATGCTCGTCGAAATGGTTCTTATCCGTGTTTGATTGAAATAGTAATAGTCGTCTCCAAGATATTGACGTTTTATTCGTGCGGGGGAGAGGTTCTTATGCAATAATTAGCTGTTTCCGGCCAAACGCGTGGACAGATTTGAATGAGGTTTTTTAATTGAAAGCTATGCTCGTCGAGATGGTTTTTATATATGTTTGATTAAAATAAAAATAGTCGTCTTCAAGATATTGACGTTTTATTCGTGCTGGGGAGAGGTTCTTATGCAATAATTAGCTGTTCCCAGCTGTTTCGCTCGCTATTTAGGAAAAAAAGCCTTGCTATGCTTACAATGAAGGCCAAAAGGTTTTTACATTTACTTACTCAGGTAAAATACTTTATTAGGGTTAGCTGTTGCCCGTGACTGCGTCCACGTAGACTGTAAAAATACATTTATATGGCTTATGATCGTAGTCATAAAGAATCACGGGCAACAAATAGTGATAATATAAATCCCTTCATCATAGTGTGACAAGTTATTGTAAATCATTTAAACTCTAAATGTTTATATTTATTAATATTCGTATGCATGAAACCTACCTATCTACCTACCCATATAAAAAAGTAATACATTTATAATTTATTAAATTGTCGAAACTTTCACGTGAATCCTTATTTTATTAAATATAATATATATTTCTCGCATTAAATATAACCTTTGTACATTATAATATAGGATTCTAATGCTAAAAGATTTTTTAAAAAATCGGTGCCGTACCGTACCGTTGTTTCGGAGACTATTCAATTCAAACAAACAAACAAATTTTTCCTACTTCCTACTTAAACAATTGAAAATTTTGTGTGTCTGTAGGTTCATTTAGTACAATTCAGTAACTAGTAACCTAACTTTAAAAAGCAGAAAAAAAATTAAATTAAAAATTTAAAAAACCCCCCATATAAAAAGACCTTTAAAAAGAATCAAAATAATATTATTATGTACTTATTGAATTCTTTGCCACGGGGGTGGTTCCCCGTCGCAACGAATTAAAATGCAAGTTAACAAGGCAAATAAAGAAATTACGATATCGAATCGTATAGTCTAAGTCCTCAGTGATCAACTTCGTAATATATATACACTATCAACATACAGCTAAAAATATAATCAATTAAGTCAAAGATATATATATAAGAATCATTAACTGATGTCAATCTTTGCCTTTTGACTACATTCTCATTCTATCAGCTGGTGTTTTTGCCACAAAAATATATGAGGAACAACTTCTTTCTTCAAACTTAGATTAAATTTTTCTCCTTGTTGTTTCCTTATACCGGAAATAAATCGACAAACATAAAAATGTCGTTATACAAAAAAAACAACACGTTTTTATAGAAAGTTATACTGAACTTTTGTAAATTAGGTTAGGTTAATTTTAAACTCAAATTTTCTAATGTTCAATAGCTAATGCTACTTACTATAAATTTAAACTATTAAATTAAAGTTATTATAAATATAATATACTTACGTTAAATTGATCTTCACAACAATATAAACACAATTTAAGACATATATTATCCCTTTTAATTACCATAGACCATTGTTTTTGTATTTTCGCATCTCTTGGAATATAAAAAACACTTTGTCGGGTGTTTTTCTAATACTATTTTTGCACTCCGGTACTATACAATCCTTTTAAGATGGTTTTTATCTTCTTCCATTACTTGTAAAGCAATTAAAACTTAAAATATGTGTGAAGTAAATAAAAAGTTCATAGTAAACATTAACTAGACGTGTCATTCGACGTCACACAGGGTGCGCGCAAGATGACTGCGTTTGAACGGCTCAAATTTACTCAATGTTTTAATTTTCACTTTGAAAAAAAACTAGAATCTTTTCAAGCCTATTTATATTTTTTTCTACAATATAGAGAGGTAAATGATGAATTTACGTCAAAAAAAATGAATATTACCTATTGTAATAAAAAAATATTAAATTATTAATATAAGCTAATATGCTAATGAATAATATTTGTATACTATTTTAGTATGATATTTCGCCGATAAAATGAATAACTAAATTAAAAAGTGTTAATCAATAAACTCATAATTTATTGTCCCGCCACCTGGTGGTTTCACTTTGTACAGATATGTTTATATAACAGATGTAGTTATGTTTCCCTAAGCTATAAATAGATGGCGTTGTTACAAAACATTAAGAGTATATTTGATCACAAATTTGTATTATTATTCTCATTTAAACTGTCTTATTTGCAAATGATTCTAAAAGAACAAACTCCAATATCAAATAAATAATAAAGAAATACTAAGCAATTTAATATAATACAAAAAATAATAATGATAGAAATGAAAATATCTCGCTTGCTTTCTATAAGAGAGAAAGAGATAGCAAAACATGTCGTGCAAACCTTTGGTAAGAATTTTATCCGTCTAGCCCCCTTTCACAACGCACGATAAGGAACTACGTTCCAATAATAGGAACACTTCATATAAAATATTAATAAACATATTATTTGTATGAATACAAATAATTATAAATGCCCCATTAGTTATAATCTCTTCAACTTTTAAACACTTTAAGCTTTAATTAAACCGTCGAATGATTGCTTTAAGTATTTTTATTTGTTTAAAGTTCTAGAGTTTTTCTTTGTTTGAATGCAACTTCATTGGGTTGTAACTTCAGAATGCAATTAAATGTATAATGCGAAGAATGTTCTTTGTATATTTCTTGTTTCTATAGTATCGTATGCGTAGTATTTCTTTTTTCTTAAAATGTGATTTTATTAGGTTAATTTTTTTTAGAAACATTTAATAGATTGCTTTTGATAGATATATGTAAACATATAGGTAAAAATATATTCACGCCTCGATGCAGTATGTCTATCTCTTACTATTGTTTGATAGTGTGCATATTTGCGTCCTTGTTGATGATTATTGTAAAAATTATCAGTATTGCTTGCAGGTTGTTATGATTAGGAATATGTATATTCACATATACACACACAGAGACATACATATACATGTATATATATATATATATATATATATATATATATATATATATATATATATATATATATATATATATATATATATCTTATTTTTCAGACAAAAAGACTATAGATAGATTAAAAGAATATATCTTATAATAGAATATAGACAGATTAAAAGGTTCCTAGTCATCGCAATGCAATCCATTAGCTCGTGCGAACTAGGAAATATGTCGCATTGAAAATTTTTTTGCTTTTTCTCTACCTGAATGTGGTAATAATCTGCACTATGGAGTAAATGTTTTTCGCAATATGATAGAAAAGAAAAGAATCCTGTGATATGCTCATTGCACACCCCTAAATAATTAGGGGTGTGCAATCTATAAAGATTTAACAACGAGTTAACGAGAAATAGTCAAAATGAGCTTGTATTATAATAACTTTAACCAGCTGATTTTAATACACAATTAATTAATACAATTTAATACACACGGTACAGTTTAATAATGTTTACCCATATTTTAAATCTATTATCATTCCTACAATCACGTAATCTTCTTATATAAACATTTCCATCAAAGTCACACATAGTTATTGAGTTATAAAGGGACATACAAATAAAGTACAAAAGGAAATTTTGGTAAAAAAGATAACTAGAGCTTTGTGCATTAAAAAACAATTAAAAATATATTTAATTTTTTTTTTTTTAGATTTATATAGAAGTGCACATATAAACTTAATTTTATATTTTTTAAAATACTCAACTTTTATTCTATAAATTATAAAATTTTATTACAAAATATAGGAACTAAAGCAGAGGGACTTTCAAATGAAATTAACTGGAGCCCATTCGAAACAGCTCTGTATTGCATTTCATGATATTAAATAAGCGTTGACCAAAGACAAGACAATATTTAAAAGAGACTTTACATACATTTCAGTAAATTTACTACATTGTTTACCTTAAAAATGTGTATGATTCGATGGTAAAGTATTTTTTCTTTAGAAATATTATATTTCTTGTCGGCCTTCAAATTCTACTGGCAAATTTTTCTTAATACTTAACAATGTTTTGACTCTGTGATGTTAAAACTGAAATAAATCAATTTACAACATTTAAAACTTTCCTTATTGGAAGTGATAAGCCTGAAATAATAAGGTAATAAAAAAAGAGGTAAATAAAATACTTCATATCTTAATGTTCTAATATAAGATGATGATTAAATATATCTCAAAACTATCTTATAAGGCCTGGTAAATCGACCTTATAATTCCACTATGTTCAAAATTATTCATTTACAAACGTGTATTTTGTCTGTGCAAAGAGTACCTACTCTGTATACTTAAATAGGTAGGTAAGACAGTTGACGACAGTCCAGAATCCAGCGGGGTGGGGGAAATGATCCGATTTACTTCGCATTGCCTGAAATAGAACTCTTTCTGATAATATTCTCTGTTGTCGAGATTATCCAACGTTTTATTAACCTAAGACTGACGGATGGATCACATTGTGAAAGATCAAAACAATTTACTCTTTATACACTATTGTTCACTGATAACTATTAGAGATTTATATTCGTTTCATCATTCTCCTGTCCTTTTTCCACATCTAGTGGAGTCATATTTACCACACCATAAATTACATCATCTCTTTAATCCATTCATCTCTCTTTTTGGCCTCACATATATCTTCATAACTCGCGTAATCACATAGCTTACATTACATGGCCATATCACGCTAACTACGCACTTCTCATCTGTTCTACAAAGAACGCAATTTTAACACTTTCTTTATATTTTAACCAATCTTGTAATATATCTTCATTTGTTATCTCATATAATGAACTATGTTAATATTATTAATTCAGTATCGTTACGATAATGAATAGTCTATTTGAGTTATCAAACCAGAAACGTCTGCAGCCGCTTTTAGTGACAAAGCTTGAATTATTAAAGCAATCAACGATTTCAATTTGGGTTTCAATAATAAATGTGTTTGAAATAACATTCCATTTCATTCAATTTAGTATCTATTTTTAATTGATTTTCTAATGTTTATGATTTCATATTAAATTTTCTTTTGAACTCCGCTTAAATTATTTTCTTCTATTGTAGGTACTTTGAATTGTATTCCAATTTAGCAAAATATTTTACCTAAAATTGAATTTGCTTTAATTTAACTTCAATCAGCGCCGTTTCTATTTACAAGATTTTGATTTGAAACGAAAGATTAATTAAATTCTGATATTGTTACCTTTAAGAGCAGGTTTATTTTAAAACTCCAATATTAGTATTTTCTATTAAAACATATTCAATTTGAATTTAATATTATATAAATTCACAATGAGGTATACAATCAAGATTTATCTCTCAAACTAAAATATTCAAAGCGATTGGAATTAAAGGAGTCTTTGTAAATATATATTCTTCATTGGCCGTGACACAAAAACGATAGAATCCAAGAATTTCTTAAATTCTGCCAAAGAAATTACATGCCAAATATCAAAGAAAATTTTAATGCCTCCATCACAGTGTCATTAAACGTTATCTGTTGGCAGCAGCCGCACATATGAGCTGTGATCCCAACAAAAAGAATCTAGAATGAATTTCATATGTCCCATAACAATTATCGCGGAATGGCTACGTGTATGAATGAGCGTTTTTGCCACCGTCATATTTTATGGGGTGCTTGTTGTACGACCTTCATGGTTTAACTAACGAGATGAAGCGTGTAAAATACAAATAAAGTAAATATATATGTTGATCCATTATATGTTATCAGATTTGAGATTTGTATAGAGATCTGTTTAACACAAAATGCACTACAAGCTATTTTTAAAACGGCTGTAATTTTAGAATTACTTATGAAAAATTGATAATACTTAAGAAGTTAAATTGATGATAATCACAGTATTAATTTTTTTTTGAAAATCGCCAAATCACACATTTCAGTCCACCAGCAAACACAACAAAAGCATGACCAGCAAAGTCGCTTGCCAACTGCTCCCGATATTGTTATTATCTTTTCAAACGCAACTTGCGTCACAACCATGCAGCTTATATAAACGAACATTTTTATGATTTTATTAACAATTAAAGTAATAAATCGTGTAGGATAAGTCATTTACAAATATAGAAATATTTAAATATTTCTGTAATATGAAATATGAATTATAAATGTTTCATTTAAGCATAACAAATAGCAGGTAGCTTTTGACTAATTCAGTACATTTCACACTTCACCCCAAGTTTCATCAAGCTAATGTCGCGGCAAAACTGTCTGAAACTAGAATTTTGGGACACCGCCAACATTAGTGTCTAAAGACTAAAAAAAAAATTATTTCTACTAATTTAATCACCCAAAAATAAAAAATGGAAGCATAGGTGTAGAGCTGTTGACGACGTAATAGGTAGCAGTAATTAGCTCGCAAGTCAATTTGACCCCAAACATTATATATTATGTGTACCTACTTTGTATCTACATACAAACATTTTCAACGCTTAGTTACCTAGTTAAGTTTTTTTTTAATTTAGATCACATTTTATCGTCTTAACTTGTCATAAAATAAATATTTTACTAAATTAAATAAGTACACAAAGCATTTTATTACAAAGCATTTATAATGTATTTCTTACATGAAATTTAATTACCTTATAATACCATCCCTAACCTAGTTCATATAATTATTTGTACTCAAATATGATCTGAATGAAAGAAATTAATAATATAATTTTTTGATATGTGATTGAATAAAATAAAATGCAATAGAAATATTTTAAAACTATATACTAGGAATTACTATTAGGTATATAACTGTATAAATTTTAAGAATATGAAACCAAATCAATATGTATTTTTAACTCGTAAAGATTAGAAACTTAAAAAAGAAAGACATCTTCGATGTTTGTTTAAAGATAAGAAAATATGGTCATAAAAATATAATTGTACGGACTTAACAACACTACACAATATTTCAAAAGCTAAGAAAAGACGGTTAATTAAAATATCACCACGATGTCTTAGTTTACATCAGACTTCAGCACTGCAATTTCTTCAGTGTCAGTCTCATCTCTCAAACCGCTTCAATTTATCTCAAAATAATTAATAATTAGATTCACAAACATTTATAATGAGCATTTATATATAGCGATATAAATATTTAATTCATTACATGTATGTATATTTTGGTAATCTTAATATTTTAAGATTTAAAATGAACGCACAGACGCAAGTTAATTGATTTACGTCTGCCGCTGGCCTCATTAAAACTTAGCAAAGTGCCGAAGAATGAACTCATCATGGAACAATTAAGTTCCTATTGTGGATAAAAGCTTACCCTTCAGCTCAACTAATAGATGCTTGCAGCCCTATTTTTTTATAATTTAAAACATTACTTCGTTCTATTTTTAGGCCTTGAATATTAAAATAAAAATTATATCCATTTTTAACGTACAGAATCAGACTTGTACAGAATTACTAAAAACATCTTGAGTAAGTTTTGTCTCCTACTTATTAGATCATTTAGAATGCTTCTTGAATGAATGAAGAGAATGGATCTTTCTCGCTTTTGTTTTCGCTGTACCATTGACCTATCACCAAAACTTTAATTCAGATTATAAATTAAATATATAACAGTTTGCTTCAGAATAAACTTGATAGAATACATATAAATATTTCAATGATAGATTCCCGTAATTATTTATAGTAATGATGTATTTACTCAATATGTTTAATCAATTTTATTCTCATTAATACTTACTTAAATATATCAGAATTAGAACGCAATTACACGGGAAAATACATCCCTTTTTAGTCAGTTAGTGCCTTTTTAGTACGGGAGCAGTACTGAATAGTATTTGGTTCTAAAACATATCCAAAACGGAATTGTAATTTGACATGCTCTTGATTGATGATTAACTTTATATGTTATACTATTTTTAACTTTTGTACTGCTTTCCAGATGACAGTTACCATCTAACCAGTTCAATGTGTGTACCCATATAAGTTTCTATTCCTAGGCTTTTTCTACTTGTGATTGTTGTATTATAGTACTGTTTAGGGTATCGGGATGAAATTTGGGATAACATAAGATTAAACATGGATAGTCGATATTATACTTACCTACAATATAAGTCTAAAAAGGTTGCAAAACTAAAAGCAGGACTTTATTCTGACTATAAAAAGGAAGAGGAGATGAATTCACCAAACTGAGCTTTTGCGGTTTGACAGATCAGGTATCACGATTTTTTCTAACATATATATATATAGTTAAACTCAAAATATTTAGATGCATTCATATCTGTCAAAATATTATAGTCCAATTAAAAAACATAGCATGACATATGTAACTCAGATTCTACTTGATTAGTGAAGTTACCACATTAATTTTTAAGTACTAGATATACTACACAAAGTAAATGTAATGTAGGTATTACCCTATTTATATTCACAAATTTTTAATTATCCCAATTATCTTATGTAATCACGGAATTTCATTGAAGCTAATTCGAATAGTAAGGCTTAGAAGGCAACAAAAAACAAACACGCCAATCAGGTGTATAGATTTATTCGTGGCACAATGTCGGCGCGTTCTTTTGTTCGTATTTCTCACGTTGTGTCCAATCACCATCATTCTCTGCACGTAAAATAGTACGACAGAGGAATTGATTTTGTTTTATGTTCGAAAAGTTTTTTGAATTCTGGTTAGGCGTTTAAAAAAGATTTTGATGGTTTTTTTTATTATCTTAGCTTCTAAAAAGATTACTTACAGCATTATAGACTTATATTGTTACAATAAGCTCGGAAATTTTATTAATAAATAACAATACATCAGTAATTACTTTAAAAATTATAGTGTTAAATATATATAGATATAAAATATATGTTGGACTTATTCTTATCATTTTTTTTATTATTGGTGATAAAAAAACAAAACATAGCAATAAAAATGTTTTTCGCATCCCGCATATAAAATATTTCAATAAAACCGACACATTTTACGATAATAAGTCACGGTAATAAAACAATGTTACGAGACATCTTTGCTCTTGTGATCTCAAATGACAGAGTAGTCCAATATCAAATTATATTGTAGCATAAAAATATATGTTATATATTATAGTTCTTCCATATTGTGGATCAACTTTGTCAAACTATGTTATATCGTTGGGGTTATAAAAATTATATTGAAGTTAGTTATAAATGTAATATTTTATGAATAAAAATGGATTAAATATATTATTATATTATATTATATTTGATCGTTTGCCCAGATTATAGGAAAATCATGAAAAATAAAGGTCTTCAGATTTTATTTAAACGTACTAATGCATCAATTATAATATGATATTATTCTCTAAAAACCATATTGTCTGTGAAGCGCAGTTTCCTGCCCTGAATGTAGACAAAATGGTTTTTATTTATGCTTACATACGAAGAAGCTACATAAAATAGAGTTGATCATGTGAAAAGCTACAAGTACTGAAGTTTACCTTTGGGAACTTTCTACGAACAATTTAAATTTCACTTGAAATAAGTAATAAAATCTTATCAATTCATTTAACTAATGTTAGGACTTGTTTCAGTAATACACAGTACTTGCACTTCAATGTTTAACATCCAACCATTTGTAATAGAATGGGCGAGAGCAGCACTTACAACTCGTTTTATAATATTTTAACAAGATAATATTTAGGTGAGGGTAATTTATAATTTCATAACCAACTTACAGATGCTATTATTTATACCTTATAATAAGTTCTGATAATTAATAAAAGATTTAACATTATTTTAAAATATCCTATGCTTCTAATTCTTAAAACATTTAACAGTAAATACTAAATAACATTCCATAATTAATTGCGTAGGTGGCGCTACTGTTGAAACTTATGATTAAAACAAGTAAATTCCAATGTATTTACCATTTAAATTATTATAAATAAATATGACTAACACTAATTAATAAAGTAATTGCAGTAAAATTTATTAAAACAAGAAAAAGTTCTGATAAAACCTAAAATGCTGTTGGTAAATTAAATATCAAGAATTTCTAGATGTGCTTAAAAGAAAACTAAACCTAGCCAAAATAATTCTTACAACAGTTATGTACTTAATTAATTTATCGACAACTATAGTTATTTTAAAGCCGAAATTAGATGATACTAATACTAGCAAAGGCTTAAAAATTTTATATTTCTTCGACGTTGAGACCGATGTTCTCGCTTCTTGACTCAGAATTGTCTGTAGGTGTCAATGCACCGATAAAATGGACTCACTTTGTTTCATTTTTGCAGATAACGTGGTTGTCCAGTAAATGTATTTTTATTTTTAATAAAAAAGCAAAGAAGAAGGGGTCATTCTTTTTACTACAAGACTGCCCTCCTTAAAGATAGACAATATTCTATCAGTTCAAACCTATTTATTCATAATATTATCATTCTCGAAATTGCCTTTCAAATCATTCTAGGATACAGGCGGGATCAAACCCCAGTTATATTAAATAATACCTAAATTCACTTTTCAAGTATCGGTACATAAAACCGTAGGTCTATGTATTGATTGACGTTTTCAATTTAGTTTTCCATTATCCTTAACCAAATCCACAACATAAAATATTTTTTTATTGATAGAAATAAAAATATAATAATACGAGCATGGCTAGAAATAAAAAGTATATACTAAAAATAGTAATAATACTAGGTAGTCTTAACAATTTGTATCATTCAAACACATTAAAAATATTAGTCATATTTAATCTTCACTGTTAATTTTAAAGTGGATTTTAATATAATACCCATTAATTAATTAAGGTATTATAATACGTTGGGAATATTAATTAAAGGCGGTAATTTAATTTTACGTACATATTAAACATTTTAAATAATTGTTGTGTATTATAATAAATAGCAAATTAAACAATTCATCATGACATTGATTGACATGTTCGGTCGAAGCCGAATGAGGTTTATAGATAGTTCATCTTAACGTCTTACATATATGATAGTGCCGGTTGCCGCTCAACTGTGGGTAGGTTTGATGTGGTTTTAAATATTATAGTACTATATCAAAGTTATGTTTTGTAATTCTTTTTTTTTTTCAAATTACTCGTATACTATCAGGTAACTTGGTTAACCAATTCCTATGATAATAAAATAAATATTAAAATTATACAGGATTATTTTTGTTGTGATTAATTTGTTGACCACCTTTTGCAGGCAGCTTTTCTATATCAATCCTAACAAAATTTGTTTTACGACTTTTTGAAATTAATAGTTTTTAAATGTTGAGTTTTCCTATAGAAAATTTATTTGTTGCCTCTGAACTGACATTAACTCTGAGCGTAGGTATGGCCCGGGCGTTCACCTTTCAAGTACTTCTTACAAAATACAGAGTAACATAAGTAACACAGGGAGCAAAACGTTTTTTATTTCGTTTTGGTTGTGTTGTTTATCAAGTATTTTAAAAAGTCGCAAAACAAATGTTGTTGGGATTGATGCAGAGAGGTTGCCTGCAAGAGGTGGTAAATTAATTAAAAATAACCCTCTATATTAAAATGAAACAAGAGTTGTTGAAGTTGTAATGGTGTAGTTCTTCTCAAGAGATTTTCTTATACACGTATCTATAAATGTCACTAAGCTTATAAGTTTAAAAATTTGAAGAACAAGCATCAAGTGCTGTGATTGTACATTGTATGTTTTTTTTATATTGGATATATTTTGTTATATAATATACCTATTAAGTGGATATTATGATCTTACCTTGAGATTCATTGATTTTAAAATCCATTGCTACCCATTTGGGAATGATAAATATATTAAATCATCATTAAAAATAGGAAAATATGTAACTGTATTTTTATTTTTTATATTTTTTTATATTATTATATCGTTCGCATATAACTTGGAGTATAAGCAAAGAACCACTACTTAAGAGGTTGAAATCCTATAGCAGAAGATTAAGAAGTCACAGCGGGTCCACTCTGGCTTAAGTTTACGTCATGCTTACCTAATATCTTAACTGTCTTGACATAACTTAGTAAAAGCATAGTACATACTATGTTGTGTGTGTGTATTTATGTGTATTTATATATAATTTGATTTATGAAACATTTTTTATGAAACCAATATATTATTACAGTTGAGAACACAAATTGACATATTGTGCATTGTAATTCAGCCATTAACCTCCCTATACTAATTCAATTATATATGAAATAATCTATTATGTTGAATATTCATCCAAAAATGTTTTTCCTACTCTCCTAAATTAAAGTGACTGCGTGAACAGGTTTATTATCTAGGTAAAGGATTATTCATTTAAAAATATAGTTTTTTTTTAAAGAAAACTTATGTGAAGTCACAATCTTAAAATCTTTCCCAAGTAATATGTATGAAAGGTTTCCCAAATTTATATTTTTTTATTAAACACTTTTTATTAAACATCAAAGTGATTAATTATTTAAAGTTTTTTCTTAAATAAAATAAAAAATATTGTAATTGATATTCAAAATGTTTTACTCGTAAAATATTATAACTATCACTTTAAGACAAATAAAATGTAGAGATGTTACAAAAATAAGGTGTTAAAATTTTGAAGTCCAAGAACTTAGATTCTGTTCACTTCAATAAATAGCAAACAGATTTGTACACTCTAGACAATAGCGTTTTCCTAACACTACCTACTGGATCTCGAATGTTATTTTTTTTATAATTTTAACAGACAAAATGATAAGGTGAATATGAAATTGCTTATTTGATTTTAAAAATGTTTTACAGTATATCCATTTAAATAATTGACGTATAATTATTTATATGGATCTATATTTTTTTACTAGAAGCTAAATTAAATATAACAGAATAATCGAAAACTGTAAGAAAATAATAAAATTACCTTATTTTAATATAGTAGGGGAGTCTGTATTGACAGGTCACAGGTGCAAGCATTGATCATGAAACAGTCTGGGGCTACGAGCTGAGTGTTGTAATGCGAAATATCTTATACAGAGCTATGATAATGGCTTTTATGTAATGTTCAGAAAATATATGTCCTGTATAATATTTAAAGTGATAGATCATTTGTCCTGGCAATATTCCACAAATAATACTGTATACAGTATGGCTATATATAGACAGCATAAGTTGAATCTATATGATAGGTAATATTTAATATAATTAATGTACTTATAAGCATTGACCCACTTGTAAAAATTATATATGTTTTATTTGTTGAAATATATATATTATTTTGACTGAAAATCATATATTATTTAATTTGTTCGCTAAAAAAATGACGCGTTTGTTATATTATTGTAGCTACAATAATATAACACGTTCATTAATATTGTATGATAAAAATACCCGAGTCCAGACGTTATTATTTTTACTATTCTGACATGAAAATAAAACAAAAGGGTAACGAAATCGTGCGTTTTATGAAAATATGTCTGTATTAAAGAGAAAAACCTTATTGTCAGGCTTTTATTATCTCCCTCGGGAAAGGGTGTATTTTATTTTGAAACGTCTGGCGTAGGTGACCTTGGGTCTCTTTAAAATTAATTACTGTGCTGCGTTTAATAAACACGATATCTGGGTATAAATATTTATATAGTGTAGACGGAATAGCATCATTAAATGCATTTTAAAGAAAATAAAGAGTTCTGGCGTTTGTTTATTTACAAGTAAAATAAAATTAAATAAAATAGTGTACAATGGAACTGTTTTGCTACGTTGCTACGTTGCTACATTGCTACGTTGCTACGTTGCTAGCTACAAACATGCTTTAATTGGCGACAATTCAAATGTGAACTCAAATGTGTGAACATTTTTAAATGACACTTTTAAAATTTTAAACGCGAAAAAAAACAAAACTGCTCGTATGCTTGAAACAATTATAACCCGCCAAATTGTAGGTATATTTACTATTTAGTTTGTAATCTCACTCGGTATTATGTTAGTTCTATTTAATGTTGTTGTATTAGGCGACTATTACCGTCAGACTTAGTAGTATATTCAGATTGTATTTTCTTTGCAAAATAAACAGTGGTTTCAAAATGCGGCTTTTAAAGTTGTTTTAAATTTGTTATGTTATATGTTTATAATCTATATGAAATCACAAAATAAACAACTTAATAATAAAGAAGCTATTTATGTAAAATATTTGTTAAAAGTTATCAATAATTTGAAATGTATCAATTATATCAGTCCCTATTAGATAGAAAATCCAAAATTCAAAATATAATAATAATAAATTCTACAATACAGGAAGGATTGTTACGAGTATCTCTCCTTAACTCGTGTGACTGATTTCTGTATTTTAGCATATCTATCAAAATATTATAAGATAACTACTATGTTATATGATTAACATATATATACTATGTTATATATATATGTTGGTTAAGTGGTTAGCGTAGACGTCTAACGTATTCGGGCTCGGGTTCGATTCATAGATGTATGTATTTCTGGGTTTGGTCGTTTATTAAATATATTTACAGTATTTATAATGTTTATTTTGTATCGTTGTCTAACACCCTTAACAGAAGCAATAAAATTGCTTACTTAGGGTTAGATGAATTTGTGTAATTTGTTATTATCGTTATTACAAATATCTATACCTACACAGAATATCTAATATTGTGTTGAGATATCTTTTTTTTACTTTAGGGTGTCTCGGTGGTAGTAATGATGACGTACTTCTCAATTACCAATTTCGAATTTTATAGGCCTGACGTATTTCATCAAGGGATATCAATTTTTTTTTTTATTTCATGATTTTAATAAAGAGTACTTTGCAGTGGTTATGAAGGATATTATTGTGAGGATCGTTTTTGATGTGGAGGTTGTACCATGTATTGATATATTTGCCATCTCTTGTACCCAATTTGAAAGGCTCTTTAATTCTGGTTGTGTGTTTGTAGTTGTCGTAGGGTCGGTTAGTTTTAATGTCAGATTTAAGACATTGAAGGATTCACCTCAATATTTCTTTCCTCTTCTGGCGGTTTTAAAAAAATAGAGATTCACTTCACCTAGGTTACCCTATAGTTTATGTTTTTTTATTCATGTTCGTATAATTACAAAAAACTAAATAATTGATAATTACACTTTATTCATAGAATCAAAACTGTATTAGGAAACGTCAAAATAACTCATTAACATCGAGCTGCTTAGTTTGTTCTGCCGGTAACCTAAATCCAACTGTTCTAATTTACTTCACTCAACGGAGCGTTTCTGTATACACATTTCTAATTGGAATGAAACATTAATTAATTCAAAAGTACGCGCCGTCAGACACACGCTCAATCAGAAGATTCTATTTAATACATAAAGCTATTAAATTGATATAAGGTTGATTATTTTCTTTGACAGTAATAAAGTATACATAGAAATAAAGTGGGTAGAGATAAAACTGGTTTTTGTGTCTTAAATCTGCTGGTAATAAAACAATGTTATTTTTATTCTTAAATGATACTATAATGTAAACATTATCAACATCATGTAGAATTTAGATCAAGCAATCCATACGATACTCTATAAAACTTTTGGGATCTGTGACACTTGTTCTAATTTAACTACGTTCATTCATTCAGAAGCTATTTAAAAGCTTAAAAGCTGTAAACAATATTACAGAAAGGTACGTGTTAAAAAATATATGTTTTATGATGTGCCTCGACAATAAATTTGAAAACGTGGCATTATTTTATTGCAGCTGCACTCAAGCTCTGACCTTAGTTGTTCGTGTGTAATAGCGGAACGCTATTCGTTTACCACACAAATATTTAATACAAGCGATATTCGTATTTATAGTAACAATATACGGTTCAAAATTGTGTGAAATTTAACATCTCTTAGACCTACACTCCTGACAGTTTAAACGCTATTCTCAAATAAATACGACGAATAAAATTCACATTGTTTTATAGCTCGTGAACATGACCTAAATTGAATTAAATATTTTATATATGAAATATAAAATTTCCGCTTTCTTACTTTTGCGTAGGTACTTTTGGAGTTAGGATATTGGTAAATCTATGGTATTAAAATTAATCAATACAGAAGGCCGGATTCGAACCTGCAACATAAAAATTATCGTCCCGTCATATAAGTTCAGATTTTGTTCAAATCCTTGATTCTTATTATCGCATTATTATTTAAATTAATTTAATAATAGGAATGAATAGTGTAATAAATAAAAATGACTGGAAAAATACCAAATAATGAGATAATATCTTTTTAATTTTGAAAATCAAAATAGAATAAAAAATAAATCGATAGACAAGAATTCGAATTTTGACTTCGGATTCGAACCCCGACACAAAAAGACCTCTAAAACGATTAAAATATATACATAAAAATATTATTTTTATTCGGTTAACACTTTTTTGCATCGGGATTTTTTATTCTATATTTATTTAAAAATGCAAATTATTGGCTACAGATGTTTAAAGATATCTTCAAATGTCTTTATAATTTAATAAACTATTATATCTCTAATTTAAAATTGGAAAATTACTGAAAGGAAAAAATAATAATAAAACCGGGGAAGTGTGAAATCTCAGAATTCGTTTTCAAAACTATACCACGAAGTTTTAAAGAGCGCTGAAGTTGAGCCAACTGAACTACGTCGGATAAAATTGGAAATTTAATTTGCTCTCGACTTGATCATTCTGTTGGGCAATCTTATTAGTGTTGTAACTTTATATAAAGAAAAAAAGTTAATTGCTTTGAAACTTTTCTGAAATGGTTTTGCATATATTAGATAGATTGATAATATTGCCTTTTTTCTTAAAAACGATTTAAATAAAACCAATGAAAAGTTAATTTTAATGAAATTATAATAGATTAGAACGGAATTACTTCTCTTACAAATATTGAAGCAACAACAATTCTGAACAATATCTGTGGCTGAATCACATTTTTGTGTTGCATGATGATATGTTGAAGTACTTACGTATAGTTATATAAACTTTATTTAAAAATAAAAAAAAGCTCTGAATACGACATCATTGCCTTATGTATGACGATATATGTGATGATATAATGATATACTAGTATAGACATACTCATGTCATATAATACATTAGAATGTTTTGGGAAGACACTACATTTTATGATAAAAGTTTTTCTAGTTAAGGGGTCAGGATTCCAATCAATTGTACTAAGTTTAAGTAATAAATACTTTCTTTCTTTGTTTATTCTAACAACAATTTTTAATTAATTTGAATTTAAACATTTAAACATTAATGTATGAGTGAAAGTTTCCGAATTTACATTATTTAATTCGTTAGTTTAAATTTCTTGATTAAACAATTGACAATCCATTGTTATCCCCCTTATAAAAATGTTGTGGGTAATAAATAGGTTTCTGAAAAGGTATGCTTTAAAATAATTTTTAGTAGTATTCAAGTAAACACCAAAATTACCTCAATAAACAACCACGACAAGGCTCCCCGTGATTAACGTGTTCTTTGGTAACTGCGGCCTGCGCTTACCGAAACTGTCCTTCTTGAGATATATAAGTGTGTAGATATTTTACATAATGTGTTTTCACAGTACGGTAATGACTAAAGTATGGTATAACCTGTCTTATTTGTCTCGCACATTGTAGATACGAAAGACTGTTGTGGGGAGAAGTTTCAGAATAGTGTGTATATATAGGTAAGTATCAGTAATAGTATAACAGATTTATTAGCTTAAACACATACCTAGTCTAGACTGAGGGTATGTGCTTAGAGTCTAGACTCTTGACGGTTGTAAGATTAATAGCTCGTTACACCAAGTTTAGACCGAGACATATAAGGTCTGAAAAAAAGAGCATTAAATATAGAATATAAAATAGCCAGAATCACAGGGTTTTGTGCGCCCAAATACTTTTTGTCTTTTCCAAACCCTGGCTAACTTGCTATGCCAGAAAAGAAGCAAAAATGTTGAATTGACAACTATATTGTCCAATGCATGTCAAGAGCTCCACAAGGTATCTCTTACCATGGTTTTTATTTATTTCGATGAAATTCTTAATTTTTTGACATCTTATTTCTGTCTATTTAGGCTACAGATATGCATGTTCTTCATAAATTCATAAAATGCAAATCTTAATATTTTCGTTATTTTTTTTCTACATTATGTAATCAAAATGCAAAACAAGGATACGATAGATAAAAATATATTATAATATTTACTTCAATATAATCATATAAAAATGTTGGAACGAATAATATCCGGTTATATAATATACAATAAACACAATATATCATTGTGTCATCTGACTGACATTCAACATTGGTATGTATGTCTTATATACGATTAGAATAATTGACTTATAAGTATTTGGTATAATATGACACCACCTTAATCTCAAGGGAATTCTGTCAGAATGAGAATCTCTCATTAATACCGATTTATTTAAATTATTCTGCTGGCAATGTAAATTTCGTCGTTCTAATTTACATTACTCGACGGTAACTTGGTAATTTTATTTATTTTAGTCGTTAATTTTGATAAAAGGAAGGAAGGTAAAATCATATTTTCTGGGTAGTGTTATCAATCGTTGCTGTAATAGATTGTGTTAAAATGCACTCATTTCATTAATTTTATTTAATAATATGATAAGTTGCTATTCAAGGTTTACAACCCTTGGCAGTGCGACCTTAGAGCTCTAAGCTGCATTAGCTTAGAGCATGCTTACTATTAAGAACTCTAAATTGGTGTAAAATTACTCAGACAAATTCCGATATAAATGTAGTGAGAACAGTATTCTAAATATTTTTGAACTATGAAATATAATCTTATGATAGCTGATGGAAGCACTAACTACCATTTTGTTTTGTAAATATTTATAATTTACTTTCAGTTGGTTATTTTATTAAATTATATTATATTATTTAAATAATAACTTGTCTTAAATAATAACAATTAAAAAGGTCCTTATTTATAACTTTATTAGGTATATCTGTCTGTTTATTACTACATTATTCCTTATTTGCAAAAATATTTCTAAACCAGGTAAAAATAGTATATAAATATAAAAATCTTATTATAACAAAATAAATAATATTCTTTCAAGAACACACACAAAAGTTGAGAATAAGAAAACTTTAAATAACCTTGCGATGGTCTTTGTGAACTACTTCTAAGTTGCTGATATGTTATTGTTCTGAGATATTTATAAGAGAAATAGAATCTAAATGTGTTTTATATTTTTTGACCTTATAATGTCCCTTCATTAAAAATGAGATATATTACAATTAACCTATCAAAATATTGTTTGACTTGAGATAGATTCAAAACACGGTTTAAAATCGGTAGAAACGGCTACAATCGGTCGGATATATCGCACCATCGTGTAATAAGTGATTTAATATTTTTTTAAAACTCAGAATACGCATAATAAACCATACAACATATTATCATTACATAGTATAAAGCAAAGTCGCTTTCCGTGTCTGTCCCTATGTCTATGTACCTATGCTTAGATCTTTAAAACTACACAACGGATTTTAATATAGTTTTTTTTAAGATAGAGTGATCTAAGAGATTTATATGTATAATAACATGCTTAATATATTAAAGAATCACGATTAATTTCAAGATTTCACATTGCTTTGCGCTTACAGTGCAAACGCTGGCAGAATTTTACGAGATAGATCACAATAATGTACTAAGTCTACAAGAAAGTCCCCGATGGTATATGTTTATCTCTTAGAGATAACCCACAATAGCCAATTTTTATACTTTACTATCCTAATAATGACTTATTTACGAAGCGATTTTAAGCAATACAGCATTAATCCTTATCTAATTAAGTGCCTTTAATACGTTTTTCATGTAATTTAAATGAATATTTTCGATGGTATTACAGATCTATACTAAATTATAAAGCCGAAGAATTTGTTTGTTTGAACGCACTTATCTCTGGAACTACTGGCCCGAATTGAAAAATTCTTTTTGTGTTGAATAGTCCGTTTATTGAGGAAGGCTATAGGGTATATGTCATCTCGCTGTGACTTATAGAAGTCAAACAGCAATGAAAAAAACGGGAAAAGATTTTTTTTGAGAGCTTTCCTCGCGTGCGCTGAGGAAACACTAAAAACCGCGCGGACGGAGTCGCGGGCGACCCCTAGTTTAAAATACAGGGACATCTCGTTTGCGGCGGTACGGTCGGCCGGCGCACTATAGTATGGTATGCAACCGTGCAAACCGTCTCAAAATGACTTTTGTGAAAGTTCAGTATTGCAAATTTTATTAATGCATATAGTTAACTGAATGTCTACTACATATTATTTAGCATTTAAAATTGAATATATTTTTTTTTATAAAACCAGACCTGCAGGTTGATGGTTAAAATAACGTCGATTGTGAAGCTCAGAATTCCTCAAGTTTACATGGTCATATTTTGATTATGTTCAATGAAAAGCTACAAGTGTGATATACAGTTAGAATGGTTATTAAGTACTGTGTTTCAAAAGTGTTTAAATGAACGCTTAGTAAAAACAAGAAAGGTGTAAATAAAATACAGTATCTAATATTGTATCCTTATTCAAAACTTTAAATAGATTTTTGACAGTGAGCGATGTCTGCCGATGTCGTGATTTTAATTGTATCACTTAAAACAAGTCATATAGAAAGGGTTTTTTATGACTTGAGTTTTTTATGACTTTAATTCAGAAAATACTTTATATATTTATTTAATATTATTATTAAATTTAAAGTATTTTAATAACATAGCTTAGATTTAAAATCGAAATTTCTTTAAAAATGAAAATGACTCTTTTCCTATTAGCTTAAAGCCTTAACTGCGACACAGATTTTAATTCAATAAGGGAAGTTGTTATAATTGTATATCGCTAGAAAGGGACAAAGCTACATTTTATCTCAAAAACGGAGAAATGCAAATTTGTATCCTAGTATTTTTTTAATTTAGGATTTAAAAACAAAGTCAAAATGTATTTTAACGTTTCAACGCAAAGTATATCCTAAAAAGGGTTTAATAATTCGTTGTGGATAAACTAGTTAAATCGCTAATCGATAATTTGATTGTGATAAAAGTCGTAGGCAACATCTATTTAGATTATAAGTATGAAAGTTGGACTCTGAAGTTATACAAATACTTTTCCAGCTAAAACTTTCTTCTATACTTTTGGGTCAAATCGAGGTAGTAGATACTGATTACGGTAGATTCCCTGTTCAATTTGATTCAACCTTGAAAACGGTATATAAACCCTTTACTGATTAGTTTAATGTTAGGGCTATTATGTTTTTGTGGTTTACCTTCTTATTTGGGTTGACCCGGTATGCCTGTTCAGTTGCCTCCATTTCATTGGAATAAATTAAAACAACAACTGCTTAACCAAATAAAAAAGTAAAAAATATATATTTAGAACATGATATTATTTAAAACTTATTTGCTTGTAAGCTTGTATATTTTTAATATTTTATTTCTGTGGAATTCTTAGTTAAGTAAATACCGACAAAAATCTGAATACCTAATAATAAAAAAAATATCTGTGTGTGTATTAGTGTACACATGTAAGAAGTGAAACTTCTTTATGACATAATTTTTTGAAAAATGATTCACTAATTACAACTTTACAGGAATGGCTAATTAAGCTAAATTAGATAAAGTTTAATCAAAAATAAAGATAGCGCGTAACAGAAAAACGTTACAATTTTTGACATTGCTATAAAATTTCTCCCATCCGTCGATAAAAAAGTTTCACTTCAAATATGGCGCGTAACGGAAAAATGTGACTTAGAAATAAAGATGGCGCGTAAACAGAAAAACGTCATAATTTTTGACATTGCTATAAAATTTTATCCCATCTGCCGATAAAGAAGTTTCACTTCAAAAAAGATGGCGCGTAACGGAAAAATGTGACGCGTAACGAAAAAATGTTACACTAAATTTTTTTCCAACCCCGATAAAGAAGTTTTACTTCAAAAATATGTTCATTTGCTTGTCATTTTCAAATTCTAATGAAAACTTCAGCCTTTTAAATCGTTTAAATGTTAAACGTAACACTACACAATTAGAAGAAGGTATCATTGTTTTTCCAAGTAGTCAGACAACCTGTAGTTGCCTATCTTTAATGAGTAAATATTAGAGTAAGGATAATAAACTCTCTGAACTGAATTATAAGTCCAAAATAATCTTGTAATAATAACTCAGTTCAGTTGTAATTGAAAACCTTAAACCATATTTCAAAATATAACACGTATTTTAGCAAACAACAACGTGACCGCAATTAACATCCGCAACGATAATCTAGTGATTAGTGTTTAAATACACCGCACCTGCTGCTTGGGTTAGAGGTATCTCGATAGTCTCGCTAAATTATTTATTATATTTTGAGAAGTACAGTATCCATTATTGAATATTGGAAGTAGCTGCAAACTAGACGATATTTATTATAGGTAACTTAGTATTGGAATAAACGTTAAGCTCTGGTAATTAATATAAAAATATATAAACCAATTTATAATACAAAATATGACAATCTCATGTATATTAGAGATGATATCTATAACTTTAGAAAAAAAATAAACCGCAATTATCTTAGAACGTCAACGGGTGATATTAATTTTATTTATAAAATAAAATATACAGGGTTATTTGTAATTAATGGGCCACCTCTTGCAGGGAGTCTCTCTACATCAATCCTAACACCATTTGTTCTATTATTTTAAATTAATGGTTTTTAAAATGTATGTCAATTACATGTCAATTACAGAGCGTGCTTGAATTAGCACATTAACATACACTTTGTAGATCTCTTTATAATAAACTTATTAACTTATTGATTACTAAGTGAATAACTAAATTTAATTATTAAAACTAAAATTGTATACATTATAAAAACTCTAACTCTTTGTTAACACTTACCAATATTCATTTTATATTTGCATATAATAAAAGTAAACAGAACGAATTTGACAATAAAACTCGTGTTTTATTGTCAATAAATATTATTAAATATCGTTATTGTACTATTAGATGCGTTGTGAGAGAAAAACAAACGCTTGAGTTGATAAAGTCACTATATTATAATATATTATCGTCCAAAATAAACATGTAGCTATCATTTGATTGCTACATGTTTATTTTAGACTATACTCATAGCTTGAAAAATATTTAATTAATGTTTTTTGTTTTAAATATGTAAATATAGGTAGGTATGTCATATAAATATTGTATGGATCGAAGTCTTTTGGAAAATATAGTTGAAATGATAAAATAATATCATTTTTACTATTAAAAATATGACTATTAACATGGAACGGAGGTTTGACTCCTTAAGTCTTTTCTTTTGGTTCTCCCCGTTTCTTCAATTACTTGAATAAACAGTCTTTATAAACAATATTGTTGTAAATTAATGATTACAGACATTTGTATTTTTTTTTTTGGATTTGATAGTACAATTGGTTCCCTCTATCAAAGGATCTTTTAAATACATATTTACATAGTTTAGTCACCCCTTGATACTGAAAGAATAGTGCAGTTTATAGTGTATTTGATGTCACAGATAAAATCAGAGGGCGTAGCGTTACCTCGTTCAATATAATTTATTGCCGGAGTGTACTTGAGACTTGAATCGCTATCGTTTGTACTGAGCACTATAAATTAGAGATGACTTTGTTTGAGTCTGAATAAGACTACTTCAACGAACGTTAAATAAAATATAATCTGATTCAGGTTCAAGATGTACTTTAATTAGGAAATCGCTTATCTTTTAATTCATATAATATTGTAGGTATATAATGAAATCGTAAAAAAGTAGTTTTATTTAAATGTGTATTCGTAAAAATTTTAATTTGATTTAAAATTTAAATTTGAAGGTTAAGGTAAAAAAAGTTGAAGTAAGTGAAAATCAAGCATTCAAGCCTTTTTCTTAATATTTATATTTAGATTATAAAACTCATCTTTAAATTTTTTTGTATAACTCATGATTCATGATTCATTATTTTTAATTCTATTTATAGAAAAAAATTGTCTCAGATACACAAAAACAAAACATGCCTCGAAAACGACATTTCAACATCTCGGTGTATTTTCATTTTGTTTCAAAAATTATACTGTACCTACTACAAAATTCCGAGGAAACTGGAGTCGAAGAAACTAAACCAAGGTGAATACAATTTTCCCAAAACTTCATTATTTTTGACACACAATTTTTCATATTACCGTAAGTAATACAATAAAAAGGAATGAAAGTTAATTGTTGGGAACTGTTAACCGGGAAATTTTCACTTTAAATCGGTCGCTGGTAAATAAGTAGTTATTAATAAAATAATGTTGGTACAAAAAAAAAATAGATTTTATACTTATTTTATTTATTTATTTTATATTTTTAAAATAAATATATTTTTATTTATAATATTGTAAGGATATACTAATAGAATTTACTAAAAAAAAGTTTAATCACAAAATATTTCGTAAGCGAATATTGTATTGTATTTTTTTTCATTTATAGATAAAAACACTAAACTCGGTTTTTTAATTCAAATCAACACCGTATAGTTTAATCTAGTTAAATCTAACATCAATTACAATATTTATTTTCAATATACATTTTCAAGATGTATAATATAAAAATACACGTGGAACAACTTCAGATCCTACAACCAAACGCTTGATGCAGTTAATAGTGTCTGTGATTCCAACGATACGTCCAAAAGGTAAGATGACACTTCGTTATAATAAATAGCGTTTGATGTAAATTACGTCAGAGTGCTTTCAGGTGCAGAATATTCAATCTAAGAAGGCTTTGATAGCGTAGATACAAATATCTATGCCATAAGAAACAGGATATTGGCATAAAAGTTTGTGATTATTAAGAAATAAATAACATTATTTACTTTGTTATACATAGTTTTTTGTCATGTTAGTTTAGTTTATCCGTTTTAAATTAAATTGCTATTAGAAATATCTAAATATATTCAAAAGGCCTTTTTCCGTGTTATATTATCAGTATTTATCAATAGTGGTTGTTTTTGATTGAGAAAGTCGTTTGATTGAATGAACGAATAGATAAATATCAGATTTAGTCATTTCTTTTAATATAACTTTCCTTACATATTTCACACTGAACTATGTAAGGAAAGTTATATTAATTAAAAAAAGTAATTATAATTGTGGTTTAGAAAAAATATATTCACTTTTTTCGCGTTATTAGTATAAGCCACGATAAATAAAAAAATACATTATTTATTTACATACACAAAGCAATATACTTAAATTATTTTATAAAAGAATGGAATTAATACATTTAACAATGAGTTAAATGTTATTATTTAACAAAAAAAAAATCTTAAATATTCATTATAGTTTGTCATTATTTTCATAGCATATAATATAATAATCAGAACAATCTTAAGTCGTTTGATGTCATGAATATAGTGTAATGTGTCCACGCATAAGCATAACAAATATAATACCTACCTATATCTATTACATTTTAACTTGAGTAGATTTACATTTCTTACGAAAAAACTTTAGTATGTTGTATATAAATCCAACCAGGAGGTGCAACAACTTGGAGGTTAAGCTCAATATCCTATCCATAATCAATGTGGTTTGCGTATTGGCGTCTCCGTAGCTAAGCTAGTATTAATTTAATTTTCCACAATGTTTGTAAACATAATTTCTTTGTATTGTAAGAATTAATATTGTTACATTATAATTAATAAAAATATTTAGTAAATTATGTAAACTGAACATGCAGATGTATATATACCAAAATCAGAACACGAGACTTGTTTAAATTTATTTGTATATTTTTGGACAATATTTATATATTATAAATAAAAAACCTTAATATAAATATTAACATCTTTAAATTGTCTGTTCGATCAGAAGATCTGATTAGTGATCTGATTAGTGAGTGAGTTACCCATCGTCTTTGACGGAAATTAATAGTAGCAACTCTTGCATGAAATTTAATTTAATAGTTTGTATATTCACAACTTGACAACAACCATATACAACCAAACCTATAGCAACAACCAATCATAGTAACTGTACCAAAATTATATCTTTCATAAATTTTATCCAATTATTATAATTATGTGATTACAGAATAAATCCTAAAATCAACACTTTCTTAGGTGCATTGTTCAGATCCAAAAACCAAAGCTTTTAGTTTTTTCGTTAAAAGATTGAATTACTACGTAGGTAGGTAGGTAGGTATGTTAACATAGAACCATTTATATTTTGCTATAAATATATAAATTAAAATTAACGAAAAGGTTAGAATATATTTGGTCAAGTTTCAGTGGTTCAGCTTATATTCTATAAATGTAAGTAATACCTGATTTGTTCTTGAAAACAGAATATTATAATAATTTTATTTGCATTAACTAATCCAAAAATCTACGAATATTAATTTAAAATGCACTACGATATTAACTATATTTGTGCATTCATTTTGAAGCAGTACTATCAGTACTATAAGTACTATACTATTAAATCCACTATTACTGAATAATTGTTATACTTTAACTTAATTGTTCTGGAATTGGAACAATCAAATCGATCAATTTAAATATTGATTTAAAATAAATATTAGGATGCACCTTTTCTTGTTTTAATTTGAAAATGATGCCTCATTATTATAGTATAAAAAATGGTAATTGTATTTAACATACAAGACTTTATACTTCACATAAAAAAAGAGCTAGGATAATCCGAATTTAAGCTGAAATAAGATAATGTTTAATTAATGTATATACATAATTTTCATAACAAATGGTATGAGCTGTTAAGGACACCAACATCTTAAATGCATTCGCTAACTTTTAACCATGAGAATGAGATATTTAATTCAAATATTTATTTTAAATTCTTATTTAAATATTATACCTGTATATATGCCTGTAAGAGGTGGCCAATTATTTACAAATAACTCTGTATATTGATAGGGTAAAGTTAAAATATTAATTTTCTTAAATATTTCTCGTAAGGAGTGTTTATTAGACAAGTTGTAGATTGCCTGAATAGCACTTTTCTGCAATATGAAATATCTCCAAGCAGCACTGTAATTTCGTCTAGAAGCTTTCTTTTTTTTTATTGCAAAAATCAGTAGTACTACACTAGTGCTACTATCTAAAAGCAAACTAGGGTTTGGCTCCCTTTTACGTATTTTGTTGTTAATAATTTAATGCATTTAGTTTTATTACATGTTCCATTTATTCAAATGAAATTTATTTGTATTTAACCTATTTGGTTTATTTTTTATTCTATATTTATATAAATTTAAATAAGCTTAACGTGGCTATACGTGTTTATAGATATTTTCAAACATTAATTTCGGTAGTGGCGTCTTTGCAATATTTATCTTTACTGCAAAGTTAGTAACAATGGTTAGGATTTTCGCAAGAAACCTTATAGATGTCACCACCGTCCCGATAAAGACGATCACATATAGAATGCTTATTTCACCGAGTCGGCCAGCAATACGGTAGCGCAGTTGATAGAGCGACGGGACAGTTTCCCAGTAGACGCGGGGTCGAATCCCTGCCCGTATCGGTATATTTTTCATTCTATATTTATATAAATTTATATTGAAATATATTTCGAATTCATTTTTGCTTTTTAATTGTACTATGCATTTTAATTATATATATTATTTAAAATATCGTACAACTATTTAAAACAATTAAGTTTTATTAAGCAATTAAATTGTCTCAATTATATAATAATATAGCAATAAAAAACTGAAATAAAATCGTAATAAAGATAATTTTGTAAAATTATTCTAAAAGTTATATTCTTAATTTAGTCATTAACTATGATTTATGGTCCATCTATTATATTTAGTATGAAAGGGAACAATAAAAGTCGTGTTTTTTATAACTACGACGAAAGTAAATTTAATTTAAAGTAAAACATTAATTCTTAAAATCATATGTGAGGCAAAATACTTTCTGGGATGCGAAAGTAATGTTAAATACATTAATTCTAAAACTTTTATAGCTAGAGACAGATCTAATTACTTTTTGGAATGCTGAGCTCTTGAGTCTTGTTCTTCATGAGACAAGGAAATCGAATTCATTGGTCCATATGAGAAGAAGAAAACTTTTTAGTAACTAAATAAAAAATCACTGCTATATATATTTTATAAAAGTTTGGAACCATGTAGCTATTGTATTTAGTTGAGCAATCAGCTTAGAACTCATTCTAAAACGCTCAGTACGCATTGCACCCTTTGCCTTATATATTTTTTTGGAATGGACTTGGTATCAGCTATATACTTGTTACTCTCGATGTGACACATATTTACTTTAACATTTATTCTCTCAACACAGACTTTAGTTTGTAGAAATGATCGACGTATCTGAATCGGTAAGGTTTCTTAAAAGTAAATAAAGTAGATTCTTTTAATAACTTTGCTACCTTAATTAAGATTATGACACAAGTATATCAAAATTTATATTTAAAATATTAAAAACGGACTTATTGGAATTTCACAATTGAACACATTAAATTAAATAATAAAACAAAACTATTATCAGAGCAGATCGATACCTATTTGCATATTACTGAATAACAAATTGAAGGGATTATGTTAGGCTGTGTTAGTGTTATAGCCATAGTTTGAATACAATGCTCAACGGCAAATACTAACTATTTTGTATTCAGATTTTTTACTACAGATTTCTTGAGATATAATAAATTTTAATGTTTGTTTTTAACAGAGCTTATTTTTTGGAATAGCTTATCTAGCTAGTTACATAAAATAGCATTTGAAACATAAGTTACATCGAAAGATGAAAATGGTGCAACGCATTGTTGCCATGACTAAATCTTCAACTCTTCTTTTCAATTGCACAATACGTTCGGCTTATTGTTTTTAATAGATTTTACTTTTGGCTTACATTCTCGGATCTTCTTATATACAACGACCATTAGATATGATTTTTTTTTCATTTTATCACTATTCACTTCACTATGGCTAACATTAATGAACTTGAAGCATGTTAGACCCAAGAATGAAAAATGTTGATATATGGTAAACGCCTTGAAGCCGCATTAATTCTTTCCAATCCAACTCTACTGTAATTAACTGATGAATTTAAAGCTTTCAGAGAGATTGTGTGTAACATGCTAAATTTATTGCATCAGCAATCTCGTGACTACGCAAAAGGGGTAAATTCCTCAACTCAACTTAACTAGAGGTCCTAAATCTCATCCATGAGAATCTAGCACTGTCAAATATCTCGAGTTACTCCATCAAACGTTGTCATTGACTCACTATTTTAGACTTGGTGTCTAAAATAGTGAGCTATGCAGATTTATACTTGTTCACTTCCGGAATTATGACACTAAAGCTGAAGTATGGAAATCCAAAGTTAAACTAAAAGAGGCAGGATTTGTAGTCACTGAGCTTATCACTAAAGTACGACAGTGTATTTACAAGAGAGCTTTTCGGAATTTTGATATGAATACTGTCTGGACACTCGATGGGTATTATGGGTCGATAAATATATCAAATAGATAATCCGGTGGGGGCCATAAGAAAATCGTCTTGAGCAGGACCTTGATCGATTTATCTTTAAGTGCCCGGAAAGTGTTCTGACTTCAGAGCGTCTGAAAATTTATCTGTAGATTTTAAATAATATTAAATTAATTTGTGTATATTAATTAAGTGTAATTATCGTATTTAGTATTAAAAAGTACCATATTACTATAGGGATATTTCTTGTACTATAGGTAAAGTAGACATAACGATTGGTAATTCCAATAATTTATATAATAAAGTTTCCTATTTTTTGTTACTAGAATTTAATAATATTTTACTACTGGGTGATTTTAACACTTGTCTGTTAAAGGATGACAGTCGTGCGATCAAGCTTCGTAATTTAGTATCTTTATTTAACTTATCTATTCTTCCTTTGTCTGCAACGCATAAATCTCCAAATTGTAACCCTTCTCTTTTGGACTTAATCATTGCGTCTCAGCCTAGTAAAGTAATAGTACATGGGCAGCTTGCTTCGTGTTTCTCGTACCATGATCTTTTATATTTATCTTATTTGGTTCGCTCTCCCAAAAATAAGACTGAGTTTCTTTATTGCCGTTCTTTTAAGAATATTAATGCGGGGGAGTTAGATTGTGACGCAGGTGCTATTGATTGGTCCCCGGTGTTTGAGACTTGTCACGTCGACTCAGCAATTTCTTTTTTTAATTCTGCTATTTTAAATCTTTACGATCTTCTCCCTGGGTGTCTGATTTTCTTGTCTGTCTATGCTGTTAGCCCTGTTGGCTATTACAGCGTCACCGGGGGAGCGGGTGGGTCAGGAGACCCACCCTTAAAAAGGGGGGGCCAGATGGGCCCCCATGGGGAACGACGTCCCGAGGGCGTCTCAGATTGAGACACGGACTTTGGCTCGGGGCCTAGTTAGTCAGGAGGGAAGCTAAGGAAATTTGGACACTAGCGTCCTCCGACGGCAGAACGCCGGAGCAACGGAGCACTTACTCAGTTGGGACCTCGTCTATACCGGTATAGACGGTGTGTGTCTGTATGTTGTGTGGTGTCTGAAGACATTAGAAAGGCTATGGCTGCGCGATAAAGAGCTAATAGGCGATTTAAAAAGCATCCGTCGGATGACAATCTTGCTTAGTATAAGTTTCATCGTAACAATTGCAACAAGTTTTGTCGTATTGCTAGACGCCGCTATATCCATGACTTAAGGTGCGCAATAGTCCTTCTCTTCCTGTTTTTAAAAAACGGTTGAAGGAGCATTATTTATCATTCACATAATATTATTATATGCCTTTGGATTTGTAAGTTGTAGTGGATATTGTTATATAATCTTATAAATAATCTTATATATAGTATTATATATGATCTTTATATATATTTATACTATTTTTGTTTTTTGTAGGTATTAGATATATATTTTTTTTAATAAATTTTCTTTTTTTTATTGTTTTCTTTTTTATTTTAATTATATATTGTTCACGATGTTTTCCAATATTCTATCACAACATCATATTTTTTGGGTTGGCTGGAAGAAATTTCTGCACCTAAAGATAAGCTCACCTTTTGTGCATTTTTATCTGTTTCTTTTTTTTAATGTTTTGTGTGCAATAAAGTATTAAATAAATAAATAAATACTTAAATTTAGTGATTGGGCTACCCTGGGAATATACGAAAATAGCGAAAACTGATATGATTTTTATGGTGAGAGCCAATGGAATCAAGAGCCGGTGTTTTTGAATAAAGTTAGGAATTTCTCTAAAATAATTAAGAACGTTTGCGTACAAGCTAAGTCGATTTCTATAATAAATAAAATCTTACACTCAGAAAATAAAATAAAGGCAACTGAGGATGTTCTATCTAGTGTTTCTTGGAAAATGCTAATGTAAGTCCATTAAGTTTATTTAAGTTAAAAATTGATAATATCGAAATAAATTCAGATTTAAATGTAGCGGCTATTTTTGAGACTTTTTTAAAAAAAATGCTATAGTAGTCACGCGTAATTTAAATTCTTGACTATTTGATGCGAATTGACAAATAACGTAAGAGTCAGTAATAAATGTTTTGTTTTTAAACCGTTATATAAAATTGTTTAAAAATCTAAGCAGGAAAAAAACCGATAAAATTTGGGGTACGTCAGTGAAATTACCTATAACTATTATAAATTATATTGCACCACCTTAAGTAAATTCTTAAAAAAAATTGTCTAAGCCAAATGACAGAATTTGTTTATACCAATAAAATGATGCATAGTGAACAATATGGTTTCACCAAAGGCAAATCAACAACTGATGCGGGTGCCATGCTTCTTAAGCACATTTAAAACACATGGGAGAAGTCACAAAATGCATCGGGGTCTTTTGGGATTTATCTAAAGCCTTGATGGCGTGGACTGTCGAATATTGCTATGCAAACTTAATAACTATGGTGTGCGTAGTGCTGCGCTTGATCTTATGACCCCTTACCTGAATTCAAAGAGTTAAATCAAAGAGTTCGGACGGTACGGACGGATGTAAATAATTGTAAATCGGCTGATTCTCACCTAAAAATGGGCGTTCCACAAGGATCTATTCTTGGCCTCTTTTTATTTTTACTCTATATTAATGATTTGCCATTTTACATAAAAGGACTATGTGACATTGTACTTTTTGCTGATGATACCTTGCTTATTTTTTCTTGCTAATCTGAGCATAATAAAGCTAATTTTGACGAAGTGAACAGTGCTCTATCACGTGTTCTTCATTGGTTCGAAATTAATAATTCAATCCTAAGAATTTACACTTGCATGTGCGAATGTAAAAAATCAAAATTGTTAGTTACTTCTTAACAATTAATTGTTAGATCTGACTGACTCAATAACTTTCTTAGGTCTCAATAACTTTAGTTAGAAAGCTCCAGTGAAACCCCCATCTTTCGACACTTGCAGGCAAACTCAGCTCAGCCGTTTTTGCAATTAAAAAAGTAAGACAAATAACAGACTTAAAAACGGCTCGACTCGTTCTTTTTAGTTATTTTCACAGTATTTTGTACAACGGTATTTTACTGCGCTGCTGAAATTAATTATTTATTTATTTAAAAAAAAAAGAGGTTTACGAACTATTTGTAACTTAAAAGCTAAAGACCGTTGTACGTACGTTGATAGTGTATATTTTACGAAGTTAATCATTGAGAACTTAGACTATAGGACTCGAGTTAACTTAACTTACTTGCATTTTAATTTCTTCCTTTATTAAACGGTCCCCCGACGCAACGAATTCAATAAGTACATAATAATAATATTTTTACTCTTTTTAGAGGTTTTTTGTATCGGGGGTTTTTTAAATTTTAATTTTTTTTTCTGCTTTTTAAAGTTATGTTACTAGTTTCTGAATTGTACTAAATGAACCTACAGACACACAAAATTTTCAATTGTCTAAGTAGGAAAGATTTGTTTGTTTGTTTGAGTTGAATGGGCTCCGAAACTACGGGACCGATTTTAAAAAAAATTTTTTAGCATTAGAATCCTATATTATGATGTAGGTACAAAGGTTACGTTAAATACGAGAAATATATATAATATTTAATAAAATAAGGATCCGCGTGAAAGTTTCGACAGTGTAATAAATTATAAATGTAATAAGTAACATGATTCAAGACTTTTTCATATGGGTAGGTAGATAGGTGGGTTTCATATATACGAATATTATAGAATATAATAAACATTTACTACGATCATTAATCATAAGCCATATAAATATATTTTTACAGTCTCCGTGGACGCAGTCACGGGCAACAGCTATCCTTAATAAAGTACTTTATCTCAGTACGAAAGTGTTAAAACCTTTTGGCCTTCATCCTTTTGGCGACACCGCTAGGAACAGCTAATTATTCCATAAGAACCTCTTCCCGGCACGAATAAAACGTCAATATCTTAAAGACGACTATTTTTATTTCAATCAAACATGGATAAGAACCATCTCGACAAGAATAGCTTTCGATTAAACAAAACCGCATTCAAATCCGTCTACGCGTTTGGCCGCAAACAGCTAATTATTGCATAAGAACCTCTCCCCCACACGAATAAAACGTCAATATCTTGTAGACAACTATTACTATTTCAATCAAACATGGATAAGAACCATCTCGACGAGCATAGCTTTCGATTAAAAAAAACTGCATTCAAATCCGTCCACGCGTTTGGCCGGAAATTTGCCACAGACAGATACACAGATACACATATACACAGATACACAGATACACAGTTCGACAGGTCAAACTTATAACACCCCTCTTTTTAGTCGGGGGTTAAAATAGGCTCGTAACGCCTTAATTTTGACCTTAAAAAAGTTAACAAGTCCTTCATGGGCTTGAGTGTATGCAAATATAATAAAGTTCCACATGATATTTTAAATCTCCTTTTTATTAGTTTTAAATGTATAATTAAATTTATATTATTAAATAAATCTTACTATAACATTCAAGAGTTTTTGGTTGATCGATATGTGTGGAATTTAGGTCATTGACTCATTTGCAAGGATGATGTTATAATGTATGAGTCAAAAATTGATAAATTTCTTTTAAAAAGAGCACCTGTTGAGATTCTGGCTAGCTCTTCTCTGCAGAACAGCATTCCTAACTGGTGGTAGGTTACTCGCATTTTGACTGTACTGACCAATTTAATGTAATTGACGATTCAAAAATGCATATAAATGCCTACTTGAATAAACATAATTTGAATTTGAATTTAGAGCCACTGACTTCTCCAAGTGGTGCCCAGCATCAGGACGTTCAAAATAATATACTTGTTAGAAGCAAACAATCACAGGTGTTCCATAATTTGAGCAATTCACAGCGTATGGTTTTGAAGAAATAACTCCTCTAAAGCATAGACCACTTCTTAGTCTGTACTTTACAACTATAAAGCTCTTACTCTTTTAATTAATTTTAATAACTCAAAAGGAACTCGCTATAAGATAACTTTGTGAGATTATTCAAAGTTGTGATCCTAATTCCGTAAATAATTTTAGTAGTTCGGGAACCATTCAACTCTTATTAATTTACAACAACGCTAAAAATTTGCTTATATTGTAAATGGAATTTTACTTTTCGTAATTCATATTACATGTTTTGTTGGTCATTGTAGAAATCGTGGACTGTTTTGCTTGCTTGCTGGTGAATAGGGAGACGAAGGCTTGTGGCCTATAAAAAATACGTGCTTTCACTTAACTACTATTTATTTTTCTTTAGCACACATAACATAACCGGCCTTGTCGAAATCCAAAATTCAAGAGAGTGATACTGAATGAATGAATGAATCTAGAATATTATTTGAATAGTAATATTTTTAATTCTACGCCTGAATTTTTGTTTTGACGAAATACAATGTCTTCAATAAATAATTCTTTTTTCTTAATGGCACTAAAAAAAGCTAAATTGCAGATATAGATTGAATGTACTTAAAATTTCAAGGATTTTAGATTGAAGTGGTCAAGTGGCTGGTCGTTCCGCTTGATCGAACACACGAATTTACGATAGAGGAACATTTATAGTTACGGCCAATTTATTCCGTCTGAACCTAACCAATACTTAGTCGTAAATAGCTCTTGACTTTTAAAAGTATTAGTAAATATATAAAACTCTACAACACTGCACATTACATGTTAATAGTAAATATAGAAAAGATACAAAGAAAAAAATCAATAGTTGAAAAACTTTATAAAACGATTAAAAATAATTCGATGACGATGAGAAAACGAGGAAAAATTTACAAATTGTTATTATAAGTGAGTTTTATACCAAACATTTTATTACAGTCAAAACTACAAGCAATCGAAAAATAATTTTAAACCACTGAACCTCAGAACTTTGAAAAGATGGCGAACAAAATTTAGGGAGGTTATCTTATGTTATTTTGTATAGTCATACATAAAGCCTAAATAACATGTTTTAATATTTAGTTTACTTACTTGTTTATATTTTATTTCAACTTCATCAATAGCAATCTATGATGGATCACTTATCTACTATAAAACAATATCAATCTTTATTGATATTGTTTATTCACAGTTTCTCAAACTTTAATATTTTGGTAGAAATTTAAGAACAACTAGATTTATAGCAATGAGTTTAGTAGTAAGACAATGCAAGAAGCAATCAGAGTTCATGAGGTTGGCATATTTGAAGAAAAGGGGCAATCCGTATATCAACCATACCACGAGTAGTAAATGCGAATTAGTAGCCTTAGTTTTCAATTTGGTCACCCGTTGGCCGAGTGGTTAGCGCAGACGCCTAACGTATAGCGGCTCAATGGGAGTCGAGTTCGATCCCCGGCAGAAACAGGCATATATGTAATGAGCATAGCTGGTTTTATTTGTGAGTATGTTAATTTATTAAATATATTTCTAGTATTTATAATATGTATGTCTTTTTATTGTATCTCTGTCAATTAAGTACGGTGGCAGCCGAGCATCCAAAAAAAATAACAAAATTATAAAAATACTTTAATTAAAATTACAAATTAAGTTATAACTAAAATGACGACTGCTTGCTCGATATTAGAATACAAGAGTGACAATTATATATAAAATTATTTATAAAGAAATACAATTATGCGAAGTGCAGATTCAGCTTAAGGATTTTTATAAAATTATAATAAAATAATACATTTATATGAAGTGCAGATTTAGCTTTTTGATTGTTATAATTCCCGGATTCTGATGCAATGGAATGTACATATTGCACCATCGATTGCTAAGCGGCTCCCGCGATGCATGGGAATATAACTTGCCTAAACCCTACGCCGCAAACGATAATTTCTGATTTTAGAGGAGACTCCCACAAACTCCCACAATGATGAATTAAAGCAAGCAAGAAAGTAAAATTTATACTTATGGGTTCTACGAAATGTAAATCTACTTAAGGCAGCTTATATTACATAAAATATAAATGCTTCCTTCATCAGGTCCAAAACAATGTTAAGTACATCGGGCTGATATGCAGGATTCTCTGGCCAATGAATTTGGGTATTCTGGCTGCAAACTACTTAATCTTGGTACCCAACAACTTGAAAAAGGATCTTGCCGTTAGGGCTAACTGCTGCTGCTGCTGCTGACTGCTTTTGGGATTTTTACTGTGGCGGCTGGTTGGTTAATGATGGTTGCCCCTGTGTTGCGAGCTGCATGATTTGCGTTTCTCTCTTTTAAATTGTGCAGAGAGTGCAGTAGGTGATGTGGCAGGTTAAAGGATCTTGTATTGGTCAAAGACAGTCCCTACCATAGTGCACGTGTCCGCACTGGATGCAAGCCGCTAGTCTGTATCACCAATACGATAACTGTCTGAATTGCTGACACTTGTGGCTTTATCCTGGACGCTTTTTTATCCATGCTTCTATTCAGACCCTTATCAGGTATAAAAGCTCATTGACGTAAGACATATCCGGGTTTGAGTTTGCGGTTCTCTTGATAGGTGCAAAGTAGATGCACCTACCTCTTGTAGTTACTATTTTCTTCGAGTATTCCATTTCGAAGGCAAACTGTTTGAGGTGGTCATTCATTTTCCTACGTGTGCCTTCTGAAAGGCCTTTGATGACAATATTGTGGATATTTTTGGCAGTTAATGAAAAAGATTATAGCTAGGTTTTTAAATCTTTTTTAGTTGGTTTTAGTATATTTGCAGAAATCGATATTGTTCTTCAGTTTGAGGTGTAAATCTCACGATTTTACCGCATCGTTTGAAAGTTAGCGGTCTTTAAATTTTTTTCCTGATGACACGTAAATGAGGTTGGCTTGATTTATTGGTATTTTCGGCGGCTGGGTTAATACTAGGGGTGGAAATGGTCGGTTGGGAACTTGTGGTTTTTGCGGTTTTTTCAACTGGGCGTAAGCGGGTTCTAGCGGTTGTATGATTGAAGCGAATGGCATCTATGTGCCGTTTTTGTATGGTATGGTATGGGCACATCAATACCCATCTCTTTCGACGGCGAGCTGATGTTTAAGAACAGACCTCTTTTCTGGTTCCAGTGGCGTGAATTGATATTATGAACTCGAGCAAAAGTACTTGTGAAAGCATAAAAACAATCGTATGAAAAAAGTGTTTTTCAAAAATAGGCAATTATGACAAAACGTATCTTACACCACCACCGGTAGTACCTTTGAATTCGTGTGCTGTAATCGCGCCATTCAGTGAAAACACAAATTCTGTCATAAGAATTATTTATCACTGCTATCTATATTTGTTTTGTCTAATTTATATTTCAACTATTTATTTTATTAAATCTAAATTTCACTACATTTATAACAATTTCAATCCTAAAATGTTATAACTTTAAGATAGATTTTTATTAAAACCTTTTACCAACTCCTGAATGTAACTAGTGATTATAAATGAATAAGTTATTAATTTACTTCACTTGAATGGGATGTTAAAGGTATAAAGGAGTCTGCATTGCGATGATGTTATAATATTCATGGTTTCATCGCAGGGAGTATCGTAAACGTGCTTTATTGTAAATGGCGAATGCCCTTCCCTTCTGCGTTGTTAATAAAAATTAAAGCAAGAGGATTATCGACAAAATTTTTATTTAAGCACACAATACAAACAAAATATATTGTCTTTATTGTGTGTATATATATACTTACTTTTCTTTTATAACGTAGTGTTCTATATTTTTTATTTCATATTAAATTATAATGAAAGATAGTTCATCTATAAAGGTAATATTTTGAAAGTGAAATATGGAGTGATCAATAATTATTTACAACATAGGTCTATGTTTTTGTTTATTTACCCTTTATTGTCTAAATAAAACAAAAGACGAACTTAATGCCTATGGGCTTTCTACCAGTTAACCTTGTGAAAAATTGCGGTAGGCTAATAAAAATATATTTATAAATTCTTTATTTTTATTCATACAATAAAATAATAAAACATGACATCATTTAGTAAGTAAAGACAATAAACATATATACATATATTATATTTAATTATTCATTCCGGGTTTTTTAAAAGCTAATTATAGCAGCGGGGAGTGTTTCGTTCATCAATGCCTTCGGAGGTTGCTGTAATTTTACATCATCTACTGGTGCCTGAACATCATACAGTGTGAGAATAGTGGAGTTCAGAAAAGATACTTTGTCATTGATTATAGTAGATGCTGCATTCACCAGTGAAAAATCAAGTTCGTTAGCATCACCCCTTAAAAGATCTAAGTTTTCAATTTTAAGACAGTTGGCTTTGGTTTTTGGTGATCTTAATTTGTACGACAAATAAATAAGATCATGTAGTGAAAAGCCCGGAGCAGATAGTTGTCCATAGTGCTTAGTCAAGTTAGGGGCTGCAGTGATTATTAGATCTGACCACGAGCCTGCACAGTCACAACATTGTGATGAGTTGTATTTGAGGAGAGAATCGAAAGATTGACTGACTCATGATCTCTCGTGACTCATGAGTCTAAAAGAACAAGAGGAAGATTTTTGAAGGTCATGTATTTTACAGATTATTACAAAATGCTTATAACTAGACGAGAAGTATATACTTAAGCTGCTTCAAAATCAAAATAATAATCGGTGGCAGGAGAAAATAATAATCGGTGGCAGGCTTAAAGATCAAATACGGTGGCAGAATAAAGAAAAGAATATGCTAAGATTATTTTGTAACAAATTGAAACTTTTGGACAAATGTTACCCCACCCCCTCTTTTGCCTGTCTTATCTATATTGATAAATTACAAAATAAAAAATACTTAATCAATAATAATAATAATAATAATAATATATTTATTTTCTCATCCACAAAGGTTCTTACAAAGATTTTTTATAAAATTAATACATAGTCTCAACCTCTGTGGGAGACTGGTATCTGAACTAGGAAATCCTGTCATACAGATTACCAGGCCCCCCCTACAAATAACGTGTATACATCTGATAGGTTACACAACCTTTGTTAAATTAGGTAGTACTAATAAAGTGAGTAGATCCAATCAATTTTTTTTTTACAATAACAATAAGGGAAATGAATGTATGCGTATGAGAATGTGTATGTGTATGGGTGAGTGAGTTACATGTATGGAGTGTGTTGTGTTGGGAGTGTGTTTGTTGTGTTGGGGGTGTATGTGTGTGTTGTTACATAGAAATTTCATTTCTGTAGATAATTAAATATTTATAATTTTAATATTATCGATTTCTTATTATCTGTCAAATTCGTAGACAAGGTAAATTATTTATCTGTTGACAGCTAATTACAATTTCTTAATTAGTCTGTGACATTTCTTTTTGTTTAAAATATTGAATGTTACCAGCTTAAGCTAACTTTATAGTCCCCGAAATGTTATTGAAAATATAAACATTTTATTTATAATTACTATTCTAAATTTCATTTATGAATCATTATTAAGGATAGCATATCGCTAGATATTGATTTAAAAGTAGCTGTCATATTGTTTCAGAAGTGTAGTTACAGCCAACGTTGTTTTATTGTTATATTTATTAGTATAACAATTTGTTATAAATTTATTGCACTCGTTTCTTCATTTAGATAATTAGGGCATTGTTCTTAAATTATTTAAATATTAGCCTTCTTTCGATTGATATAAATTTTACCCACATTTCGTGTAACGCGGCGTGTGCATAGCCACATTGTTTGCTTATTATGCATATTTTGACTATAAAATTCATTGTCGTGACCTTTAGAGTCTTTTTCTTTCGGAAGCACTTCCGAATTGAATATCTTATTAGCCTTCGCTAAGTGTTTTAGTTATTTGTGATCTTATTAACGCATTTGAAGCGTTGTTTCTTAAATTCATTAGCGTGTTTAATTGCAGGGCTAATAATTTAATATGGAATAATTATAATTCCTATTGCCGGCACTTCCCGGGCAGTTTCAAAGTTTGTTGGAACAATATTTCTATTTGTCCTGATTCGACCCTCGGAGTCGACATAGGCTAATATTAGTGCTTGCGAAGCCTTTTTCCTCCATAAGGAGGTTTTTTTTGTATACCCTAGAAGATACGGGTAAATTTATAATTGGTTCGCGGGGGTAGACGTGAATCTTCGGAGCGTCGTCCTGTTGGTCCTGTATCCTGCTTCCTGACTTAAGAAGCTCGTCTTAATTGTAATCCCGAATTTATGGTGATGTACAAAATTTATTTATATCAATAATCAACACTTCCATTTTTGAAAGTTTTATAAAGAACAAGTGTTTGACTGTGGTTCTCCAGTACTGACAAGCAGGAGGATCATATATATGTCTTCGCTTGTTAATTGTCAGTGGCGCCTAGGATATTACTATTTTAGTAATGAATATATATATAATTTAAAATAAAGTATTATCTCAAGTAACCCACCGCTGAGTCTAGCTGGCATTTTCTTTTAAACATTATTATGGCATTATTTGTATTATGTATTGTAAAATTAATGTTAATGTTTTTTTTGGAATATAAACCAATAAAATCTTATTAAACCAACCCACTTTTATTCTTTATTATTTTTTTGTAACAGTGTGTGTGTGTGTGTGTGTGTGCGTGTGTGTGTGCGTGTGGGTGTGCGTGTGCGTGTGCGTGTGCGTGTGCGTGTGCGTGTGCGTGTGCGTGTGCGTGTGCGTTTGCGTGTGCGTGTGTGTGTGTGTGTGTGTGTGTGTGTGTGTGTGTGTGTGTGTGTGTGTGTGTGTGGTGAGTATGCACGTGTTTGTGAGAGAAGGAGATGCAAGGTTACTTTGGTACCGTTACAAGGTCCTCTGTCTCATCGTAATTACATTTTAGGAGATAAGAGGTGAGAGTTTGCTTGCACTTGGATTTTATCATAGGGTATAAGTTTAGTATGGAGTTCAGTTTGTTATACAAATAAGATCCCATAAAACTGTGATGGCGATGGGATAGTGCAAGTTTATACAGCTTACTATCACACACTTTTGATTTATTACGCTTTTGCGTATTTAAGTTGGGGTTATAAGGCAGGTGTGAATGTTTACGTAACACAGTATGCAAGACAAACAGTTGACGGACCGTGAGAACTTTGCACTTTTCGTATAATTCCACTGTGGGATGGAGGAATGGTAGGGAATAGGCTGTTTTAAGTATAGCTCTTTGTGAACGTTCAACTTTCATCATAGATGTTTTTGGTGCTCCACCCCATGACGTAATACCATAGTTTATAATTGACTGGCACAGTGCAAAATATACCGTTTTGATGACCTTCTCATCAGCAATATGTCGTAGATTCTTAAATATATACATAAGCTTCCTTATTCTTTTGGATAATAATTCTATGTGAGTGTTGAAGTTTAAATTTTTATCTATAATAATACCAAGGTATTTTATGGAATCTACTTTTTGTAGTTTAGGGCATGAGCAGGAGGAATTAGTGTTGTTACATGAATGGGCTATGATATTGAAAGACGAGATGTTTAAATGGTGAGTATTAGTTGAAGAGAATGTGATATATTTAGTTTTGTCTATATTAAGGGTTAGTATATTGTTGTAGAGCCAAGTTATTACTTGCAAGAACCCATTCTGTGCATAACTGTATACTTCATCTCAAGTATCTCCGTAGAAAAGCAGCGCAGTGTCATCCGCAAAAGTAAGTATTCGACCATTGCTGAGGGATAGCCCGCAAAGGTCATTTATAAATATTAAAAAGAGGGTAGGCCCTATGACACTACCCTGCCGAACACCTACAGTAACTGCGCAATCATCACTTGTCCAGGTATCGACCGTTACACGTTGAGATCTGTCACTTAAGTAACTATTGAATAATTTTAGTTGGGTACCACGAATTCCAAGAAGATGAAGTTTATTCAACAAGAGTGGCGCAGAGACCGTGTCAAACGCCTTAGCTAAATCAAGGAAAATGGTAATAACTTTCTTTTTTTCTTCGAGCTTATTTACTGTAGTGTCCGTGAGTTGATTTATGGCATCATTAGTTGATTTACCACTCCGAAATCCAAATTGATTGTCTGATAGTAATTTATTTGATTCTAAATAATGTGTTAGTTGTTTGTTAATAACTTTTTCGAGTATTTTAGATAAATTTGGCAAAATTGAAATTGGGCGATAATTATTGACACAATCCCTACTACCACTCTTGTGAATTGGATGTATAAGTGATTTCTTAAGTTTGGTTGGAAACTCATCTGTAGATCATTATCATTATCATTTCTTATGAGCATAAAACCAAGAAATGGATCAAGCGTGAAGTGCAATGATGGGTTAAGCGAGCTTTCAGAAATTAGTAACGCATGAAATGAAATGTTCTGTGCACAAGTAGAGTCTAGTTCCGAATAGAGGCTCAGAATACTTTGAATTTAAATGGTAGGAGTCTCACATAACCTCCATCATCCACCTGGGTAAAGATGTGTATCCATGAGGATTCCTGACGTTAAAAATGGCTATCATACTTCTATTAAAAGAGCTACTGGAGTCATGCAATAAATAAAATGTGTCATCATGTTTTTGGAAGTATTAGCTATCATATAGTATGTGTACAATTATATATTTAGAGAACAATAATAAATGATAAAAAAATTATAATAATAATTAAAAAATAATTATCAATAATAAATTACACTTAATAAATATCTATTATTATTAATAATAATAATCTTATTGGATTACCAAAGATATTTCTTTGGTAATCCAATAAGATTCCAAAATACTAAAATTTTATACCATCATATAGGCACACAGTTCACAAAATTATATTCTAATAAACAGTACATTACAATAAATATTATAAATAATCAAATCAAGCAAAATAAAAAAAAGAATGAAAAACAATGTAATAAAAAAGTGATTGACAAATACGAATGTCATATTGACAAATGTGGTAGATCGCTATTATTTTTCACTTACAATTAGTTAGTTTATAAAACTGGCTCTTATATAAATTTATACAAATTTAAACAAGCTTAACATGGCTATACATGTTTTTAGATATTTTCAAACATAGCTCTCATATGTTATTTTAAATAATAACATAAGAAATATTAATTAAAAATACATTATGGTGTTAATATAATAACTACTCTAATTTTCGCAGCCAGTATCGAAATCCTTGGCGTAAATATTTCTAGCAAGATCTAAACGAGAAATTTTATAAAGCTCAGGTGGAATACTGTTCTCATCCTTATGCAGGCGCACCTCAGTACGAGCTTCTTCCTCTTTACCGCATACAAAGGTGAGCGATAAGAATTATCAACTATCAAGACCTTTCCGATTGGCTTGATTGATGCCTTAGCGCTGCGTAGAGATGACGTTTCCCTCTTCTTCCTCTATCGTTTATACCATAGGGAGTGCTCTGAGGAATTGTTCGAACTAATAACACCTACAGATTTTGCCATCGTCCATCGCAATAGAACCACCATCCCCATCACATTATTGCTAGCGCTCCACCATTGAGCGCTTCTCTAGAATCTTCTTACCTCGCACAGCCAATCTGTGGAACAAATTGTCCCCCGAGGTATTTCCAGATTAATAAGACGACCAATTCAAACCTTTAAGAAAATAGCTTATTACTTTCTAAAAGGCCGGCAATGCGCTTGTAACTCCTGAGTTGCAAATTTTCATGGGCGATATAAGTCGCTAACCATCAGGTGACACGTTTGCTCGTTTGCCTTCTATTCCATAAACAAAAATGAATTAATGGAGGTAAAGTAAAATAGACTTTCGAAAACTTGTCATTGTTATATCAACCGGTAAAGATAATTTTTATGGCCTAGTTTATATAGATTCTCGAAATAACTATAGTTAATTATATAGTATATAGTTTTAAAACGGTAATTACAATTTAAATTATCTATAAACATTATCTTCCATTTAAATCAGCTTCTGACCAAATTACCTGGGCTGTATTATCAACTTCTTCCATACATATATCATAAGTTTCCTTTTTTTAGGTTTTCATTAATTTAGTATCATGTAAAATATAGAATTCTCAACTTTCCTTACCACGTAATTCTAATTCCTAGGCATCACATAACCATAGCAATGCCTCGTGATACAATTTCCAGTCATTTTGTTTTTGTTACACTTTATCTCTAATAAATAATTGATCTCTCTATTCTCTACTCTGTCATGCATATATAATTTTTGCCCCCTCCATTCTCACCTCTGCATATGAAATTGCCTTTCATTTATTAATTTTGATGTCTACAACTTACTTTCAAACTTCAGTTTGATTCCCACTCGAGACAGTTGTCTTATCCACAGATTGTTATTTTGAGTTTGGGGGTTCTTTGTGTCCGTTATTGCTACATTTGGGAAATCTCCAGCGACACAGATATTATGTCTCTACTATTGGGTAAAAAAATAAGAAAAATCCTACTTCATTTGCTTTCAAGAACTTTATAACCTTTACTAACGGTAAGATCCATCCTAAGGTTACTTTACACAATACATTACTTATTTTGGGTCTAATTTTAAAAATGACAACACAAAACAAAATCCTCTTTTTTACCATTTTGTTTTTGAAGTTAATATTGTTCAGTTCTTGATTTAATCTTATTAATTTATTCAGGATTTTAAGTTCACCTCTCATAAATAATAAAGTAAAAGAAAAGAATACACCAAACTGCCTCTTCCTGTGTGTTCAATGTCAGAGCGTGTACAATCATCAGCGAGAATGATGTTACAGTTGAAATTTGTTCTAAGCCTACAGACACACTGAACTTCTCGGTATTAGCAGCTAACAGAAATTAGGTAATAAACTATACATTGCAAGAATAAGCTATATTTTATTTCCAAACACAACTAGTTTATATATGGTTGATCATAATACTTTTCATCCTTCTCTATTCCTTTAGGATAATAATGTCTTTGCAAAACTATACATATTTGACTACTTTCGCTAATTAGATGTGTAATATTAGACACATATTCATAAATGTTAATAGGGTGAAATTGATTTTGAAAGTTCAGTTTATAAAATTTAACCTTACCAAATTAAATTCATTGATCCTTACATTAAGGCTAATGGAATTTCCCCACTTTACTGGAGTGTAACGTTGATGTTACTAATTTGCAATAAAGATTATCAAAGTACCGAAGTTATGTACCATCTTTAACGTCACATTAACTATACTTTATAATTTGACTTTTAACTTAGAAACTTTTAATGCTTACTTTTTTTCACTACTCTGCCTACTGTATGTTGATCCATAGATACTATAATGATTATGTTATGTTCTGTAAATTATTGTTTTAGACTAACAAAAACTTTTTTTTTTGTGATATTAAAGTCATAGTTTTTACCAACGATTTCTAAACATAACGTTAGAATATATGTCAAAATACTGGACTGTACTAATCTAAATTGTATCACAGCAATCTAAAATAATTTTCAGATAATTAAGTTTGCAAAGACGATAAAGAAATAAAATACGATAAATATTATTAATTCTTAGGGTAGTTAAGTACATGAATACACACACCTAAAAATCTCAAAATATTCGTTGTAAAAATTTGTCTGTTACTTTTAGGCGCAATTGCCTAATGTTGTCTAAAATTTAAATAAATATATAATGAAAAATTAACAACATATCGAAAAGCTAATATCTCGAACAATAAAACATATATATATAAATAATATAAAAACATATATATATATAAAACGAATATCGATATATGTGCTATTTTATAATTAAAAGGTATTGGTAATTAAAGCTCCGTTTAAATTTTTAGGTAAAAAAATTAAAAAATTAAAAAATTAAATTGGAAGCAGCTCCGTTTAAATTTTTAGGTAAAAAAATCGATTACCAAGGCCGTACTCCATCGTTGGATGTAATAGTCGATAGCTTTTTAAACGATCTCAAAAAGGTAGACAACCAACCAATAAGTAACGTCAAAAAAGCTTGGATTTACGATAATTATTTAACATCACGTCTAAATTGGCCTTTCCTCGTGTATGATATAAATAAAACCCTTTTGTCAAAGTTAGATGCAAGCGTCATAAAGACATTGAAGTCATGGCTCGGGTTAGCGCACTTAGCGGACTCTTCAACCTTATTTAGAGACCGTAACAACTTTGGATTAAAATTAAAGAAACCATCGGAGCTCTACAAACATCTAAGAGTTACCAAAAGACATATCATCGGAAAATCTAAAGATGATACTGTAACTTCTCTCCCAAAAGACAAAGTTGCCTCAGAGCTCGAGTCACGACTTCAATTCCATAAAAAGTTTATGATAGGTGCTCAAACAAATAAAGTAGGGCTAGGATCAAGTAGGAAAGTTCAAGACATAGACATAACAAAATCTTTTATTCGACAAGACGAAAACGATAATTACCGACTCCACGCGATGAGCCTAGAAATTCAAAACGAATGGGTGACCATAGGAGATTTTTGTATTCCACTAGCTTTGAAGTGGCGCACCTTAATTTATGATTGGTCCCCAGCATTATTAAAATTCTATCTTAATGCATTCCAAATGACTCTCCCAGATCAAAGTAATTTAGTAAGATGGGGCAAAGCCACCGAAAAGTCTTGCAACATCTGTGGGGAGGCAATAGGAACCGCGAAACACCTATTAGTAGGGTGTAGGGTACTTCTAGATAAAGGTCAATACTCGCGTCGCCACGACAAGGTATTAGAAATTATACGGGAAGCGGTTAGTCTTTCAGTAGCAAGAGCGCGGAAGGATATAACAACCACCGAACGATCTATAGAATTCGTAAAAGAAGGCTCCTCCAAAAAATCAAAAGCGAAGCCTTATTCAATATTAGGCGCGGCTCCTGATTGGATTCTCATGATGGACACGTATGAAAAGCATTACAAAATCCCTGGGGATGTTGGTGTTTCGTCATCCAGACCGGACTTATTCCTGTATTCGAAACATCTGAGGCGCGTGATACTTGTGGAGCTTACTGTTCCTTGGGAAACAAACATCCCAAGGGATCACACATTCAAGCTCAATAAATATTACGAACTAACCAACGAACTGATCAGGAATAAATTTATAGTTAGTTTGTACGCGGTAGAAGTGGGAGCGAGAGGTATAACAGCAAAATCTCTCTATAGCCTACTTAAAGATCTTGGCCTTTCTAGAACAAGCATCGGTTCATTTCTAGAACGTACTTCAAAGGCGGCATTAGTAGGTTCTTTCCAAATTTGGTTAGGTAGGGAGAGGAGTGTGGAGGGTGAAGGTGAGCGTTTTTGCGCATAATAAAGGGGCCCCTTAAACCTACTCCTGGGTCGCAAGTCCCAGGCACTGCTTGCACTCCTCTCCTTGCAACGCGATGGGCCCGGCACCCGCACGGTGAATCCATGGATTGCTAAGAAACTTCGTCTTATCTCAACATAAAAACTCAAATTTCTATTTATATAGAGAATTTTTAATTGCATTCTTATATGAAATGTATTTTTCTAATCTATAATTAAATATAATGTTTACTTAAATTTATATAAATATAGAATGAAAAATAAACCGATATGGTCAGGGATTGGAGCCCGCGACTACTGGGAAACCGTCCCGCCGCTCTACCAACTGAGCTACCGTATCGCTGTCCGCCTCGGTAGTGGCAACTTTTCAATGTTTATCTATACTGAAAAGTTAGAAACATTGGTTAGGATTTTCGAAAGAAACCTAATAAATGTCACCACCGTCTCGATAAAGACGATCATATATAGAATGCTTAATTCACCGAATGCTTAAGCTTAACATGGCTATACATGTTTAAAAATATTTTTAAATATAATTTTTAAAAAAAAAGTCAGAAAAGTAAGGCAATAAAGGTAGAAAATAATAATGATTTTAACATAATTTTTTTAAAGGATTAACAAAAAGAATTTTCAGTAAAGATTTTTCGCGTCGGTTGAATTCGTTAACTAGAACCAGTCTGAAGCAGCTCTCGAGCAACAAAGCACTCTGTTTTCCTCTCAGCTTCTCCACATATGAAAGCCTTCAATATACCTCCACTTTGCGGCCTTTAATTCGGTAATCCGCATTGACTCTCTTGATTACTAACGGGATATAAATTTCAAAAACTAATAGTACCGTATGTATTGTTATAAGTCTGATTGTTTATTGCTCGGAATTGAACTTAAATTTGTCATTTCTAGCATCTAGTTTTAAAAACTTGAACTTCAATTACTTTTATTTAACCTACCAAATGAAATATATTAGTAAAACAGTTTAGTCCTACTTTAAAACTATTTTCCAGCTTTTAAATTTTTAAAAGATAATCTTGTAAACAAACATTATAGCAAAATATTTAAATTGGAAAAAAAAACATCATTGAAATAAAACTATTTTTACGTTTGTAAATATCAATAAACATGTATAGTCATGTTAAGCTTACTTAAATTTATATAAATATAGAATGAAAAATAAACCGATACGGGCAGGGAGTTGATCCCGCGACTACTGGGAAACCGTCCCGTCGTTCTACCAACTGAGCTACCGTATCGCTGTCCGTCTCAGTGAATTAAGCATTCTATATGTGATCGTCTTTATCGGGACGGTGATGACATCTATTAGGTTTCTTTCGAAAATCCTAACCAATGCTTCTAACTTTGCAATATAGATAAAGATTGAAAAGATGCTACTACCGAAATTAATGTTTGAAAATATCTATAAACATGCATAGCCATGTTAAGCTTCATTAAATTTATATAAATATAGAATGAAAAATAAACCGATACGGGCAGGGACTCGAACCCGCGACTACTGGAAAACCGTCCCGTCGCTTTACCAACTGAGCTACCGACAGCTGTCCGTCTCGGTGAATTAAGCATTCTATATGTGATCGTCTTTATCGGGACGATCTATTTTTAGGTTTAACTTGCGTATAATTAAATTTTAAAATTACCCGACGTTTTGAATGCTTTGCAGCAATCGTGTTTACTGTATGACGAGTTCAAAGTCTGTCTTCAAGTCTCCAACCTCTTCTCTATTGAAATTAGGGTGTTTTTTAATTTTAATAGCTCGCGAACCATTCGAGGTATGAAACGTTGCTCCTTAGCGAGGAATTCTATATCTATTAACCGATTTAAATAAAAAAAAACCAAAATGTTAAATGAAGATCATGATAATATATATTCCCAAAAAAAACATCCAAACATGTTAATCTGTTTTTGAGATTAGCATGCACAAACATACAGACATATAGAACATACAAAGAAATAAACAAAATGAAAAACTGTTTTGGGTTCTTTTGCTTATATGAATTTTTGAAAATATTATCCATGTAGGTAAATACAGTTACAATTTTATTATATTATGTATAAAGATACATTTCTGGAACACTATAAAGAAATATATCTTTTGATAGAGTGGAGAGTGTGCAACGAAAATTAAAAACTAAATGTTACTTAGAGTGACGCTCAATTTCTCTGTGTAAAAGTTATTTACATTGGGCATATATTTTTTTCGTGTTGCGTGCACAACTAAAAGAGAAACAGATAAATAAACAAAATTATCAAAAATGTTAGATATAGATTCTGTTAGTTATCCCTACACATCCTGGCTATATATTTTTTTTAATCTTTCAATGTACAGAGACTACTCCTCTATAGATTTGCATGGTAAATATTACGTGATTCATATACAATTTACATAACGTTTTTTTTCTTAACCGATTTCAACGAAATAAACACTGAATGTTAAGTAAAGAGTGTGACAACATATTTCTGAAAACTGCATCAAAATTGGTTCAGCCGTTTCTGACATTAGCGTGAACAAAAAGACATACAGACATACAGACAAAATGAAAAACTATGGATTTGGGTTCTCTTGCTCTTATAAATAAATATTTATAACAAAAAATTAAATTAAAAATTAAAAAAAAAACCGATACAAAAATACCTTTAAAAATAATAAAAAAACTTATTGAAGTTGTTTTAGTCGGACCGTTGTACGTACGTTGATAGTGTATATATTACGAAGTTAATCATTAAGGACTATACGATCGATATCGTAATTTCTTTATTTTCCTTGTTAACTTACTTGCATTTTAGTTTCTTACTTTATTAAAAGGTCCCCCGACGCAACGAATTCAATAAGTACATAATAATAGTATTTTTATTCTTTTTAGAGGTCTTTTTGTATCGGAGGTTTTTTATTTATTTTTTTGCTTTTTTAAGTTATGTTACTGGTTTCTGAATTGTACTAAATGAACTTACAGACACACAAAATTCTCAATTGTTTAGGTATTTCTATTAATCTATCCTAATATTATAAAGAGGAAAGATTTGTTTGTTTGTTTGAATTGAATTGGCTCCGAAACGGGGGGCCGATTTAAAAAAAATATAAACATTTAGAGTTAAAATGATTTACAATTAACAATAACACTATGATGAAGGGATTTATATTAATATATTTTTACAGTCTACATGGACGCAGTCACGGGCAACAGTGATCCCTAATAAAGTACTTTACCTCAGTAAGTAAGTGTAAAAACCGTTTGGCCTTCATAACATGGCTTTTTTTCCTATATAGCGTGGGCGAAGCCGCTGGAAACAGCTAATTATTGTGTAATAACCTCTCCCCCGCACGAATTAAACGTCAATATCTTGGAGACGACTTTTTCTATTTCAGTCAGACATAAATAAGAACCATCTCGACAAGCATAGCTTTCGATTAAAAAAACCGCATTCATATCCGTCAACGCGTTTGGCCGCAAACAGCTAATTATTACATAAGAACCTCTCCTACGCACGAATAAAACGTCAATATCTTGAAGACGACTATTTCTATTTCATTTAAACATGGATAAGAACCATCTCGACGAGCATAGCTTTCGATTAAAGAAAACTGTATTCAAATCCGTCCATGCGTTTGGCCGCAAATTTGCCACAGACACACAGATACACAGATCGAGGGTTAATTAGTTGGGCGTTAAAAATAAGAGCGAGAGAAGCGCCAACAGCAAGCTTCTGAAGTTTGATCATATTCATCATTAAACATCATTAAAAGTCTCAAAATAATAGTACGATTATAAACGATATTAAATTACTGAATATTTATAACAATGTTATTTTACACATTTATGGCATACAAAATTAGACATGTAAATATAATAATTGAATTTTTTAAGGATAGCTTCTGATAGTTTGACAAATCAAACTTTTACTACTTTAATAATATAGCAGTAATAACCATGATATATAGTTCTAAATAATTCTAAATTCTTAAATCCGTCTGTAACAACAGTATTAATTATTGTCAACGGAATCATGTTGTTAAATAAATAATAATATATTTATTTTACCTACATATCAAATTCCTACATTATAACAATCTTATATGTAGCAATATTACAATATTATATCACATGTTTCATGGTTATTGGAAGTAGAAAAATGTAAGTAATTTTTCATAAAATTATTTCTACTTTATATATATTTTTTACTTTATGTATGTTTGTATTGTTGTATTTTTTTTGTTATTGTTTTGTATTTTTTATTTAAAAATATATATTTTTTAATTGCTCTCTATATGGTTTAAATTTTAAATTTTGTGGTATCTTATAGAAACAGTATTTAATTTTATATCAATTTTACAATCAAAGGCAATTTTAGAATAAAAAAGAATTTCGAATAACAGCACATCTTAAATCAGAGAATTTTAAATACTTTAACGATAACCGGTAGGTATTATAAATTATTATTATTTTATTATTATTAAATATTTTTTTTATAATATTTTTTAAAACAATGAAAAAATCGAGAGCTCAAAAAAATCAAGTCCACAAAAAAAAACATTGTAATTTATAGTATAAAAAACAATATCCCACATCATTCATATTAATTCATTCACCCAGATGAAAATCCCCAGGCACTCCACTAGTAATAAAAAAGCTAAATTTAGTTGTCGACCATAATAAGATTCAAAATTGACCACTTCTAATTGAACGACGATTGCAATTCTGATTCTTAAGATTGTTTTTTTAATGGCTCTTTTACGTGTTTCTATAAACCTAAACTTAAAAATGTTATTGACATAAGTGTCCCCTTTTAAGTACGCTGGCCCTAAAATTACATAATAATCGAATGCGACTAAAGTTTTTTAAACTTTTTTGGTAGCCTTTTCCCACTGAAAGTAACTAATGTGTATAGAAATCATAAGTAAACCTACCATTTTATACATAAACAGTTACACAACCAAGCGGCCTAGTTAGCAGCGTTGCCTGGTACTTTAATAAATATAACTCTACAACAATTTGGCCGGATATACGTCAATAACGAACTGTAACATGTCTATTAAATGGAAAATATTATATCTACTGACGTCTATAAAATAGGAAAAGTATGTTTTCGTTTTTCTTGACGCTGAGCTAACAATTTAATTATTTAAATACAGCTTTGGCACGTATAATTTACGTTATATCTCGGCAAATAATGTTATTGTTTTTGCTATATGATGCACTGTGACTGGGCAATATGTACTATAAATGCGTTTTATTTTTTACTAGTTCTCCATTCTTATCTTCTAATGAATTTGAGATTTTTTTAATATCTAATTTCTAATTTCTAATTTCTAATCATTTTCTGATTTCTAATCAGTTTTCATTTTTTATAATCAGAATATTTGGCTACGGAAATAGCAAATGTGACTATTCTTGCCTATCTACTGTTTAATAATTTTATTTTTAGTTAATTTTTTTACGATTTTATTTAAACCATCCATTTTAAGCAATGTAACAAAATATTTATAAAAGAAAGGATAAACAATTTTCCTGTAACCCGATTAAAATGAAGTTTGATAACAATACAGTGCGAAAATACCATTAAAGCGCAGCGCACAAAATTGGGTTGGGACATTACGACAATATGCAGTGAATGTATCGAAAATGACTCTTTTTTTCTCATTATTTTTTTTCATTCTGAAAGTACGGATTAGTAAAGAAATAAAATAAATATTTCGGCTGCTGTTGTTTTAAATATAATATGTTGTTAATAATATTTTATGCTTTAGTAAAACTATCCATAATTCTTGATAAAAAATCAAGGGATAAAGAGACAATTAAAAAAACCAAACATTTCGTTTAGTAATAATTAATATAAAAAGTAAAATTACTAAATGTAATGGAATATTATATTATTTAATATTATAAAATTCGCTAGAAGAGATCTATTACATTCTCAATAAAAATATAATATAACAATCACTGCAGCTATTCCTTTTACAAACAAAGCGCGCTTAACAAACAACAATCAACGATGTAAGCAATAAAAAAATGTCCCTCAAAAGCATTCGAAAATATTTCGGCTTTAGTCGATTTTGATGTCACTTTTTAAAGAGGCTCGTTATATCAATATTTTTTCTATAATTATTTATTTAACTTATCTGCATTGAATTTCTTTATGTTGTGCATTTGTATGTTAACTTTCATATGTTGTACATTTTTTCATATTAATATTGGGTTTTTGAGAATTTAACATTAGTCGAAAAAATAAACCGGAAATGAACACATTTTACAAGATAACAAAAGGTGGTCTCGATGTTTGCTGTGTTCTTCAGATAACTTGAGTCACAATTCAAGAAAAAAAACTTTTTTTACGGCCTACTAAGTATAGCTTCAATAAATGCACATATATCTCTTAAGATAAATAACAACATTGTTACAAAGCTTTGCAAATTCTCAAAAAAATTACGCATTACTCTTGTTCGTGAGCATTTGCGCGACCGTAAAGGCATCCTGCAGTTGCTAAGACTAATGTGCCATTGTCATTTTTTTAGGAAACCCTGTTAGGGACCCGTCTGCAAAGACACTGAATGTCAGAAAAAGGTTGCAAGACTGTCCTGCCAAAAAAGACTGAAAAAGTAATTGCACTTGACGGAACTGAAACAGATACACCTGCACTGAGATTGCAATATTGTACTGTAGAGACAGTCTCTACAGTACAGTACAGTACAGTATTATGTAAGCAATGATATGACTGATTCATAAAATTAATTTGTAATTTTATTTGTAGTCTAATTAAATGTGATTTACATGTTCCCTAATTATTTATATTTTAGAAAAAAAGTTTATATTTTTTGTTCAAGTTTTGTGATTTTAAAACAAAGGTTGTTATTTTTGTTAATATTTTGTTCCACTATCATAGAAAAAATATTAAAAAGAAAGTTTTACTTCAAGTACTTCTTACTCATACATGACCACTTAAACTATAGTCGTTTTATCCAATTACTGCCATATATTAGTAAATGTCTTGTAATTATTGAAATTATGACGATTTTCTTCACGGGTCTCCTGGACCCAACCCTACTATCATTGTAACATATTTTAACTGTTCTGACGCCGGGTTAATAAAATATTATTGATTAATTTATGATTTATTTCTTTTCTTTGAATATTAGTAAAAAAAAATATAGGAAAGATAAATACCTTTACTAGACCGTTTATGAATATTGAAACTTTTCTAAAATCATCTCAAAAGATAAAAGGTTCAGACCAAACTACTTTACTAATAGAATAAAACCATTTGTCATATCACCCCTTCGTTTTAAGTCTTGTCATGACAAGTACTCCAATGCATGCATTGGAGTACTAGCCTTGGACATATCAATCGATTGTTAGTTTGGCGGTCACCTGAAGTGCAATATAAGTTGACTTCATAAGTCAGTGCTTCGCGCCAAACCAAAGGTGTTTCACTGGCCAATTATGGAAAACTCAGTTCATCTTTGCGTCGGACGGCCCCCACTTCAACTTTTAAAACAGTTCAAACGAACAGCTCAAATTTTCGAAAACCCGATGGAAAGGTTTGATCTTGACATCACATCTTCATGCGTTTTCTATGGCATTAATTATTGAAAGTACTCTAAAAAGCTTTTTAAACTGATTTTTTATATACCGTTTATAAGACCATATACCATATATCATACCATACCATACCATACCATACCATATCATACCATACCATACCATACCATACCATGCCATGCCATGCCATGCCATGCCATTCCATACCATACCATACCATACCATATCATACCATAAGATACCATACCATACCACATCATCCCACAGTCGAAGCGTAGCGTTTTTTATGCGGCGACGATCACTTGAAATCGTGAGTTTAATAAATTTTTTGAAATAGTATTTTAGTAAATAGAAATTAAAAACGTATCAACTACCCATGTCACAGCTAAGTTTGAATTAAGTAAGTAATACTGCTATACTAAATGAACACCGCTGTATGTAGGACATAATATATATGTGTAATCAATCTGAGTGTAATAAAATAACTTAATTGTTATATTCACCTATAGTAATTATATTACTATAAAAAATAGAATCAGATTTGTTATATTTTGAAACATTTGATAATTTACATTTCTTAACTATTTCAAGCAAAGTTTCAAGACGAATAAACTACGCTCGGACTTGTCATCTGGGAACTGTTTTATTTTTATTATTTAGACTTTTATAATTACCAGTCTTCCTTCATTTTGAAAATAGTTTTTTTTTTATTATTATATTTTTATTTACCTTTCAATGATAATTTAGTAATTTACGTCGTTATACCAAGTTATGTATATTAATAATAAATAAGTTCCAGGTAGATATGTATCCAAGGAGCAATTACAAATACTTTTGCTTATTTAAATAATTTCCGTCAATCATGTAAAACAAAACCTGTGATCTTAGTGTATTTGAAAGCCCCAATTAATTTAAATCATAATAACTACTATTTTATTCACTTGACTTGTTATATATGCAATTCAATTGATCTAAATGATCTTTCATATATGCTGATAAAAATAACTTTGTGACTTCGTTTTAGCTGGGCGACTGCGATTTTTTATATTTTATGTTTTTGATGGGATATAATATCCGAGATGTATGTTTTACTAAAATTATATGTAATGTATTCTACATCTCATATGAATGATTATTATATGTGGGTTTTAACGCCGCATGCACTGGCTAACGTCCAAAATATGTTTTAAACTTATTTTATATTATATTCTTCAAAACTTTAAGATAAATGAAAATCATGGGATCATTACTGAATATTTACATTTTTCAAATCTTAAACTTTAAATATTGAAAAAAAATATATATTTGAACAAGGGTTAGCAAATTAATTTTGTTATCATTTGAAAACACATTTAAAAACCATTAGGAAGGACATGTTGAACATTTTCAAATGTTTCGAATGTTATTACTATTTTATATATTCTGTAGCATTTCATTTATATTACTATAGAATATGACGTGTAAGCGGAGGCGTGATCGTAAATTTTAGATCTTACTCATAATTTATTAGAATGTTTCTTTTTTGTTTCCAATGACCTTTTACTATTGTGTAAGGTTTTTGTGTTATTTTTTTTTATATTATATAAAACCTCTTATGAAATATGTTTTTAAATCATTAACTAATAACTATCTATTAATTGAACCATAAAGTACTTTCTAGAGCTTCTTCTCAGGTTTTAAAGGCCCATCATAATAAAATCATAAATTAAAGGGAACTATAAAGCCAAAGTAGAAAATATAATCGTGCTTTAAAATCAACACTGGTACACTATGAATCATTTTGATACATATGCAGAATAAAAAACCTGGAAACTTTAAAAAAAATATATTGAACATTAATTTATTCATATTTATTCATAATAGGACCCAAATAAAACTAAACGATTATGATAAAAACGAAAAGTCAACTTACATAATTTTATACGAACTTTAAAATTACACTAACATAAATTGCAAGTGTTTTATATATTTTTTATAATAACAAAAATAAAAGCATGTTTAGTTTTCATAGCACCAGAAGGGTATACAAAAGTTACTTAGCAAAGTATATGTACACAACTCATAAGCTTTTTTACAAACTCAAGCTTATAAATTCACTTTGGTATTGTTAGACTCTGATTTACATTTGTATAGAAGAAACTTAAAAGAAAAATAAAAATATCAACTAATGTTTATATAAATTTACTATTAAATTTGTAATCAAAGTTTTTATTCATATGGGTTTTCATTATCAAAACTACTCGAATAGTTATTTACCGCAAACATTAACAACAATATGACTTTTTTTTTTTGTAATAAGCATTTTGAGGTAAGATCTAAGATGTTCTTTACATTTTAAACTAAATAAGATACGAACATTTGTAACTCATTGGAAAATGTAATAAATTAATTGGTGAAGGTTGATTTGTTGTTTTAAAGAGAAAGGATATCTTTCGTTTTAGTACTGATACTATAGCAGATGAAACACGATATAAACGTCCATTATGGACGTTAATAATCAACTTATCGATTATTATCCTTTTTAAGAAAGACAAATATTGCTATAATTGCAATCAAAATTTGATAATTAATATTTATATTTGTTAGCCACGTGATGATATTAGTTGAATGCGAACTTTTGCTTTTAGCAACGGCTTTAGAACATTTCCAGCCATAGAAAAAACTCATACACACATTATTTAAGTAACACCTATACAAGCGTGATGATACCGCAGTTCATACTTCATCAAAGGAACTTTATGAGATATATCAACACCTCTAGACCGCAGCCTGCTAGAGAGTAAGTTTTGTGGACCCTACATCCCGTACATACATCTTAATCCCGCAATTGTGATTTGAATCATATAAAACCCCGAATAATATAAAAATTAATTCCACGTTGAATAAATGACATAAAATTTGAATATAATAGTTTATAAGTGTTTATGTACACTCTTATTTTTTAGGGTTGATTAGAATGAACCCTAAAAAAAATAGTCTACAGAATTTTATTTGCTTACATTTTGGCATCTAATTTAAAGGTAATATATATAAAAGGTGAATCGGTAAATTCCCTTCTCAAAGTTTCTTTCAAGAATCTTATCAATTTACATTGAAAAGGGGATGAAATGAGTTGAATATTTTAAAATAAATATACTTATCTCAAATCAAAGTTTGTATTTGAGAGATATTTATAATGTTATAAATATAAATACATTAATGAGATGATGGTAGATATTTGATAAACAAGTCTGCATCCGATTGATGTTGATTTATTGACAATCGATGAACTCTTGCAGAACGAACCGTGAGGAGAGCCTCGTATCGCATAATATTTGTTTGTTATAATGTATTTTTTTTTATAATATACCAACCCAATAAACAATATTTGTATGTGTATATATAATAAATATATATATATATATAATACTTATTGGGTTTTATTGTTATAATGTTGTTGTATATAAATTTAATACTGAAGGTATTTGTCAAATACCCTTTTTGTTTTTATTTTAACAATAAATAATGTAAAAAATCGTCAACAAACCTTTCTAGAGAGTGTTCTTGTACAAAACATATATTGTATTTTGTTATGACGTACAGTATCTAGTACAATATTATCTTTCAGAACACTAGAGATTTCTAGACATGTTTGTAATAACATGACAAAATACAATTTAAGAAATATTATTATTTTTTGAACGATCAATATTAAAATAATAAAAGTATTTCAACAATATATTTGTAAAATCAGCTTAAGATTGTCTCTTATATAATAACAATATTATTCATTTCTTTTTGATTATTCACCAAATATAATAATGTAGCAATTAATGTACTTTATTTTATATGTGAAATCAAAAAGCAATAATTATAATTATATATATAATTGTATTCTAAAACAAACAATATATAAAACAATAATTATATATATAATTATTATTTTTTGATTTTCTAGTCATTCAACAATATTAATTAATTTTTTATCCTCTTATGTGTAGAACTCTCTTATGTGATGAAAGTTTCTTACGCTTATAACTCTTTCCTGATGTTTGTATGTAACTTTTTGTTTGTTTGTAATTGAAATTACTATTAGTGATAGACCATTACATTTATTGGTGGTAAACGGTAACATCGGGTCGCCGGCAAAGTTACCATCCATCGGGCAAAGTCGTGCCACCAGCTGTGTTAAATCCCAGGGTGCCATTTCCAATCCTATTCCCTTTTATATATATTTTTTAATGAAAAAATACAACAAAAAGAAAATGTTTTTTAAGATATTATAATGTAATTTAAAACTATGGTACGAGTGATACGGTACCTCAATTTTTTGACCAACCTGATGGTTTCCCAGAGGTCGTGGGTTTGAATTCTTGTTGCATTAACTAAGTTATAATTATATAATTTTGCTGTTATAGTTACAGTCATTAAAAGTTAACAAATTAAATAAATATCTTGTAAATCCAAAAACCATTTTAACAATTGTAATAAACGTTAAAACGTCGGAACCTCACCGGTGCGAGAGATTGCTTCAGTGCCATCCTATCCGACAAAGTGAAAATGTCTTACCGAAGTGAGTATTCGAATTACTCGTCCGGGAACTTATAGGGATGTTAAAATTGGGTGAGGGAAACTTATTGTTTGGTAAATATAACCTACGCTAACTACACCATTGACAACTAAAAAAACAATATTAAAAAACCATTTAACTTCATTAAAATACTTAACTCCGATATATATATTTTTATTACGCCTTATATGTATGTCTTTTACGAGTTTTTGTACAACTTTTTCACTTAAAAAAATAACATTTCAGTAATGTTTATCTTAAATCAGGACCAATAAAATATAAAGCTTATGAAACTTTACATACATAACCATTTTAGTACCTTATTCAAAAACATATTAAGAACTTTGTAGAATAAAGGTAAACTTTAATTTTATCGATAGCGATATTACCAAAAATGTCATCCCTGGCAGTTGCTACACAAAGGATTTTACACGATTCCTGGTAAGCGATTCAAGAAAACAAGATCTTTGTAGTCGAAGATTATTTACGTTCATCTAAACAAAATGTAAAGAAAATAATAACAATAAATTATTTTAACTTTATATTATGTTAAGTTTATTATTTTAAGTTATAATATTTTTAACTATATTATTCTATAGTTTCACATTATTACGTACAAAATATTTTTTTAGTTTTTTTATGATAACACAAAATTTCAATAGTTTTTTTTTAGACATGATTTTATAAGTGATTGACCCTTGCAATCATTAAAAAAACAGTTTTTTTCTTTGTTACAATATTTATGACAAGACTATGTATAGTATAATATATGTCTATATCCATGAGTCTATCTTTATATGAATCTTCTGATTTTTTACCTTTTAAATACATAGATATTTCATGGTGGCAGACCATAACATCGGGTCGCCGGCAAAGTTACCACCCATCGGGCAAAGTCGTGCCGCAAAGCGACATAGTCGTGTTCCGGCACGTTGCTCGATGAAGCCGTTTATGGGAAATGGGTCTGAACAGCTGCGGTACGTTGGCGAACCGGTTGACGTCGAGTTGGTGTTTGTTTTGTCGGGTGTCTAGTCGAGGAGGGTAGCGGGATCCGAAGCGACGGCTTTCCGCTGGCCGCCCGCAGATAGTTGGGGGCCCAATTAGTGGGTTAGCCACCCACGAAAGGCTGCCCCGCCAGCTGCGAAAAATCCCAGGGTGGCTCCATCGTGCTGGTTGGCGACCAGGCGAGGAGGCCCGATGGCGATCCCTGGGGGGGTTCGGGCGTCCCCGCAGTCTCCAGGCTAGCCTCCCAGCGACAAGACATCACCAATTTCGAAGTCGGGTTTGATACGTACCGCCTCGTTCAACTGCCATTTCCCATTCCTATTCACTTTTATTTATTTTATATTATGAAAAAGGTAAAAAAAAGAAACAAGTTGACACAGCGGTTGCACTCCTCCTCATACGAAGTGCACCTCACTAATATAAGGGGTTTGCACTCAAATCTTTTAGCTGTCCACCACCACCTGGAAACAGAGCAACCGCACTTGCTCTTTTTGACAGAGACGCAGATACAATGTCCTTTGAGCGCTACATACTTGGATTATCCCGGTTACTCGTTGGAGCACAACTTTCGCTCACGCGCCGGAGTCAGTATGTACGCGCGGAACGACCTCTTTATTCAGCGTCTCCGTCACCTTGAAGACCTCACTTTTTCTTCCCTATGGGTTTTAGTGGACACAGGAAACGAAAAAATCCGGTATTCTTATGTCTACCGTTCGCACATCGGTGACCAGGAGACAATTCGTTTATTTGAGTATCTCAATGAGGCTGCAGATATGGCTCTGTATCAGTACCCTTCGGCGCAGCTCGTCTTTCTGGGGGACTTTAATGCCTGTCATCAGGACTGGCTGTTCCCGTACCAAAAGACCGATCATGCTGGAAGAGAAGCGCGGAAATTTGCGTTGTCCTTGGACCTTTTTCAGCTGGTGAAGCAAGCGACAAGGGTACAAGATGTGGTAGGCGATACAGCCAATTGCCTGGACCTTCTGCTGACAACTGATCCGGACAGGTATCGTGTAGAAGTCACCTCCCCCTTGGGAACCTCCGATCACTGTCTGGTGAAATCTGTGTTTACATATTCCCCACCAGCTTTCGAACCTCATGGTGTTAGGCGAGTATGGAGATACAAGTCAGCAGATTGGGATGAGATGCGACACTTTTTTGCGTCTTATCCTTGGCGGCAGGTCTGCTTCTCTTCTTTGGATCCGTCGAGTTGCGCGGATGCTATAACCGATGTGGTGCATCAGGCAATGGAGTATTTTATTCCTTTTGCTGACGTACCCATCGGTGGCAAAGCTCGCCCATGGTTTAATGCCGAATGTCGTCATGCACATGACCGAAAACATTCGGCATACCTCATTTGGGCTGATGCTCGAAGCCGCAAAACTCCGGATGTAAGTACAAAGAAGAGAGCCTTTAACCAAGCTGCCAAGTCCTACAAAAAGGCATTGCGGAAGGCTCGTCTCGATCGAATCGTTAAGAATGGCGAAAAGCTCTCTGTCAGACCAACTGAGAGTCGAGCTTTCTGGTCTCTTGCGAAAGCGATCGAGTCGAATTTCTGCCAACCCTCACTGCCTGCTCTGCTGAAGCCGGATGGATCCCTGGCCCACACAGCAACAGAGAAAGCGAACGTACTTGCTTCTCTGTTTGCTGATAATTCGCATCTAGACACTGGCAATGCTTCTCCAGCACATCTTCCTCACTGCGGTGTTTCGATGCCTGAAATCCGCATCACTAACAAAGAGGTATTGAGAACATTGTGTCGTTTAGATGTGAATAAAGCCAGTGGTCCTGATGGTATACCAGCCATTCTGCTCAAGACATGCGCAGCTGAGTTGTCTCCTGTACTGACACGTCTGTATCGTCTCTCTTTCATGACTGGAATAGTGCCGAAATCCTGGAAGCTTGCTAATGTGCAACCCGTGCCCAAAAAAGGCAGCCGTGCCGACCCTGTCAATTACAGACCGATTTCAATCACCTCCATACTCTGCAAGATTATGGAGCGTGTATTGAACTCGCGCCTACTAGCATACCTAGAAGGTAACGATCTCCTCAGTGACCGACAGTACGGGTTTCGCCGTAATAGGTCTACTGGGGACCTCCTAGTGTATGCTACTCACATTTTAGGCGAGGCCATCGAGAAGAACGGAGAAGCGGTCGCCGTCTCTCTGGACGTCTCGAGGGCATTTGACAGGGTCTGGCATGCGAGCCTTATAAGCAAGCTTTCAGCGTACGGTATATCTCCTGGTCTTATCGGCTGGGTAACGGACTTTCTGAGCCACAGATCTCTCCGAGTAGTTGTCGACGGGTGTTCCTCGGAACCCTTGACAATAAATGTCGGAGTGCCTCAGGGGTCCGTTCTTTCTGCAACTCTGTTTCTGCTGCACATTAATGATCTGTTGAAGCCCGGTATTTATGGGTATGCAGACGACAGCACAGTTGTAGAAAGATATCTGCCGAGTACTCGGACTAGTCGAGATCAAGTACAGTCTGAAAGAGAAGCCATGGTGCAACGTTTGAATGACAAACTTCAGGCAGTCTCCGCATGGAGCAATGCCAATCTTGTCAAGTTCAACGCCACCAAAACGCAGACGTGTCTATTCACCGCCAAAAGGAGCCCTTTCACCTTGGCTCCTACTTTCCAGAATGTATCCCTGGAATACAGTGACCGGCTTCAGTTGTTAGGCTTAGAGATTTCCTCGAACCTCAACTTTAGTCGGTTCATTGAGTCCAGAGCAAGAGCAGCAGCAGCAAAGCTTGCCGTTCTTGCGAAGGTTCGGCAGTAATTTACACCGGGACAGCTTCTTGTTTTATACAAAGCACAGATCCGGTCGTGTGTAGAGTACTATGGACACATATTTGCTGGTGCCGCAAAGTCTCATCTTGCGGTTCTGGACTCAATTGAGAGGCGAGCAAAGAGGCTTATAGGCGATCCCGAATTGGTCGAAGCCGACCTCCAAAGCGTAAACTCTCCTCCACAGGCGTAAAATTGCTAGCCTCTCAGTATTCTACAGGATACATTTTGGTGAGTGTGCGCAGGAATTACACGAGTTAATTCCCCCGTCCCCCTTCCATCACCGGACGTCCCGACGCACGGCTGGTATCCATCCTTTTGTTGTGGATTTTGTTGAACATTTGATTTTATATGTATTTTTTTTTGAGTCTGAAACTACTATTATTTTACACATAGTTGCGTTAAATGAAAAAATAATACTTGAATATCTAGAACAACTCAAACACAACCAAAAATTCTATTATTGACTACATTGGCATCACTTCCAAACATCACTGCTTGAAACTAGTTTGTTTCTTAAAACCAAAGATTAAAAAAAATGTATTCAAAAAAATGTTTTGCAAACATAAGGTTTTTATGGTATGGTTGTGGTTTTTAGTATTATAGTTTCCTTGTGAGTTCACCAAAGAGATATGATTATGATATATTTGATTTGACTTCAATATGGTCTTGTGATGATAAAATTTTAATTAAATTAACATACTTACAGTTTACTTCTAAAACGCTGAAAGGCCGATTACATCAGTATATTTCATACGATAACCCCAAAGGGCCTTTTAAATCGTACTGCACTTGCACGAAAATAAAAGTCTTTTAATTTTAGCTTTGTGCACAGCGGTTACATTCGATTATTCAATTAAAACGGCTCGAAGGTCTGAAGCGGCTCTCATACTATAAGCGCTTTGTTCACAATTCAAAGCTTCTATTTAATTTAGCTTTAAAGCTGCTTTTACCCCATGCCTATTTTTTTTTAAACATGTGCATGTGTCCGATGTGTTTACCCTGACATCAAGTTGGAAGCACCAAGACTGATAAATATTTAAACACTATTTCACTAAACATTGATATTATAGTTTAGTTAACTATACATAGCTTTCTAGTTTAGAAGATATGGCTACTTCTACTGATACAGGATTTAATACAAATTTTAGGTTTTAGTCGATTGTATAAACACTATAGCTAAGTGCCATATATAGTAATTTTGAACAATGTGTATCATAATATCAATTATAGCTATTTTGTTTTTAGCATTCGTTGAACAAGAACCGGTTATAAAAAGTTTTTATTTAAATAATGGACAGTATTAAAAATGTTAATTAAAACTATTATATAATAATGATAATACGTGATCTAAATAAATAACAACATTTCCGAACTGTATAATGTTGGAGTTGTTGGGAATTCAGCCAAATACTATTTACAAACTAATATTAAGAGGAAGGTTATCCGCCGCAATGGTTTGTAATGTACTGCCACTTGCGGAGCTAACGCGCTGCGAGAAACAGCTGCAGTAATTAGAGCTTTATTTCAATTAAACCTGTTTTTATAAATATAATAAAAACGCTCCACCTGATTACTTTGCAGGCAGCGTTTTGTAATAATTTAAATCCTAAATATTATAAAACATCTAAGTATTTTGCATAGCATCTGTGCAACGAAAAATTGAATGTAAAATGAATGGTTGTACCAATAGCTACTAAGTGTTTATATATTATATAATAAACCTTAATCAAGTAAGCTATAGATTTTCCAATATTGTAATTAAACAAGTTTAACAAATATATACACCTGATATTTTAAGATGAAATGATAAGGAAATTCACATATCTACATATAAATTTATTGTGATCGCAAATTTTATATACAATAAATATATTTGTTTCAGAAAGTATGAGAATTATTTTGCAGTTGTTTTACCTGTAAAATTGATTAGGTGTATTTCTAACGCCGCGGTGGTGTCGTAACACATCAGCGTCGATTGCTACAAATTTGTATGTTTCCTCATATTCAAATAAACTCTATATATACAGTATACTCTGTATAAACTCTCAATATAACTTTATTTACTTATGTATATATAAACTTTAATAGTCATTGTTAAGTTGATTACTTAATATCATTTATAAAAGTAAAACAATATTCCCTTAGTGAACATAGTTTCTAATTCCTAAATTAGGATCCTTATGATAGTTGTATCAACATTATCTGAAATGTCCTTATCTGAGCCAAATACGAAAACTAAAACGCTATTACTAGAATAATATTAGCTTAATAGCGCTCATTATAAATTAATCTTTTGCAACTGTAATGTTATGTATCTAATACTGTATATACTTAACAGTAATTATTTGATCCAAGATACTGTAAGTTTATTAATTTTCTACAATTGTAAATTAGCTGAAATTATCTTAAAATAGTTTTGATATTCAAAATTATACAACCTCATCAAAGGTACTTTTTATAATATTTCTTGCATTATAATATAGAAGATAAACTTTTCATATTATAAAATGTAATATTCACAACTTTAAATACATTACACAATACCTTCTACTATTAATCTATTTAATTATTAATATACATAACTATTTATATTAAACAAATAAGATTTTGGCGTAATGACTGAGCAAATGATTACATCATTAAGAACAATATAATATCCATTAAACACGTAATTTATGTAATAATAATTACGTAACATACAAAACAGAGAACAACTGAGAGAACGTAATTTAAAATTGCACTTAATCTTAATAGTAACAAGGTTTACATTCCGTATTAAAAATATTTTAATCAAAGTATTATTACTTCGGAATTACGGAATACGTTGAAATTCGGCTAAATGAGATAGCAACCAAGTGCGAAACACTTTAGAAGTGTATTTAAGAGGATATACTGTGGGTTGTTAATAATCATTTTAGGCCGTAATGTTAACTTAAATACGGCATTGGAAAAATAGACTAAGGTACTACATAAAAAATTATATACTGTAAAAAAGTAGTTGAAAATAGATATATACTTTAGATCACTTGACAAGGGTTTATTATAAATACAATAAAAAAGTTAAACCTCAAAATATTTCATCACCGGAATGTAGAAAAAAGTTAAAAGTATTTTTTAATACTGGTTCTTTAGGAACAAATTTATTTTAATTCTTATTTTTTTTAAAGTGAAACTTTTATTACATCGTCTCAAACTTTTTCGTCTGTGTGTTGCATGTCGCGTGACGGTCGGCCGCGGAGTAAGGATAAAGTGAAAGGCGCTCGTATCGATGCGGTTTTTACTAGATACATTGAAAAAATCGAATGTAAGTCACTGTTCACGTATTTTAGTTACCATAAAATATTGGTTACATTTATAAACTGTGAAATTCATGATGAAGATGGAATTGATAATAGAATGATTGAAAATAATTGAAAAACGGATCAAAATGACTCAACGATTATAAAATATTGTTTTCAGTGTTTTAATATGTGTATATCATCTAAATAATTGTTAAGTATTATGTATGTCGTACTCTAAGACACAGAGTTCAATAAAAATATTAGTTGGAGACCTAGTCTACTTTTATCATTTCCCATTATCATTCCCATTTTCTAAGTATAAAATTAAGATTGATGAAGCAATTTTTATACCCTTAATGGAATATTATTCCGAAAATTTTTAGTTAAATGTCTATAATGTGAAAAAAAGTTTCACTTTTACGGTGGTTTCATAAAACCACACAAGTTTTTTTATCTATGGATAGTGCACTGATGATCTTTATGTACTTAGACAAAGTCATTATGAAATGTAACTTGTAATAAATTATTTAATAATATAAAATGTACTCCTAGGTATGCTATTTCAAATTTGAATATAGTCTTTCAAATTGTGTACTATAATATGAAGCACAGCTACACGAGCCATGGAGCTACGGAGCTACGGAGGCCACATTCGAGTAGTTATAATATTTTATACGAACCCTTATGTCACTTTAATAATGTGAATTGTTTATATATACGTTAACTTTATTATTGTTGCGTCGTTTAAAGCATTTTCTTACCAATTAAATTTTACGCCGATAAGAATTTTGGATGATTGCCAGCTCATATAACGTATATATGGGTATACTTCATACGAAATATACCCATGTTTATTGCCCTAACATTGTGCCTGGGTGTGCAATATGAATAGAACCACTGCATACTGCATCTCGTACTGAACCCAATGAAATGGCATAAAAAGGTTATTGTGCGTTTAATAGTGCGTGTGATTGCATGTGGTACTTGTAAAACATAAATTACGTTATAAGGAGAAATAAATATTTTATTATTTTTTACAATGTTATGTAGTGTCACATCTCCAAGGTTTGGGACTTCGTTATCTAAATAGTTTCGCCTACAAGTTAATTTCTATTTACTATAATAGGCAATCGCATTACGAAAACGCGATCTTAGAAGTTAACAATATTAAAAGATGTCAGATTTATCTGGTGTACGATTTTCCCTTTTTATTGAATGCTCTGTTATTTGTCAAAAGTTTTTATTATCACCCTCCTAACGTCGTTCTCCTTGACTTTTTTGTTGGTGTAATTGCCGTTAACTTTCGGATAAGTGGTGTTGGATGGAATCCACTTATATTTTTGTCCCTTTTCCAGTTCTTACAGCTTTCTCCGAAAGATGTGAGCTGTGTTATTCTTCACCAAGACCTCACGGTAACAGACGGTAACATATTGAATGAAATAATGATCGTAGTTACAAAAGAATATTTCACGGTACATGTAATAGAACATTATAATTCACTTATTTACTTTATTGGGTAATCCAACAGTGCATACATAGTTATTAAATTTACAATAAATAATAATTACATAAAATAGGACCAAAATAGGAAGTATACTATTTAATGATACTTAATATATTAATATATGAACAAAAAAGTGTTTTTAAAAAAGTGTTTATAAATTATTGATAATTAAATAGAAATATTTTAGGGGAAAAAATTACCAAGTTTCAGGGTCAATATAGCATGCAACAAAAATGCATCGTAGTGACGTCGACGAACGTAAAGAGAATCAATTTTGTAATAATTGCATGAAGCAGGATATGAAGGAAAGCACTGGAAATCTACGAAGTTTAACAATTTCATAAATTTAGTTTGAATAGTCTGTAGTCGTTTTGTGTAATAAACAAACTCTAGTAAAAGTCAAAATATTCTGCTGCACGATTCTGTTCTGTTTGTGTCACATTGAACTAGCTCCTAACTTTGTTTACGTTTGTTTTTATAATTAATCAAGTTGTGCTTTGGATTTTCTATTATTTACATGCATTATTTTTAAAGTTTTAGCTGCAAGCATTGTTTTTACAGGGAGTAGTTGATATTTGTTAATCACATTAGTGAATTAGTACAGAAAATTCACCCAAATATTGAGCAAGGCGGAATTTCAAGCTAAGAAATCAGGTAGTGATAAAGAGTGTATACAGTTAGGAGAGGCACTAAAACATTAAAATATATTTTAAATTAAATGTCATTTTATATACTTTTAGACTATTATTAGTTTTTTTTTATTTAATGTTGTATTATCGACTTCTATAGATCTAAGTTATTATGTAATCACGTGCTCGTTATACAATCTACGAATTTAAACATGTTTACCAAGTTATTTCTTGTTTTTTTTTTGCGTACCAGACGTAGATCATAATACTTTTATTATTTATTAAAGGAAAAAAAAAAATAGAGTAATATCTGAGTTATTTATTTATGTAAATATTATTTGTCAGAGTTTCAGAAAGTGTTTATTTATTTAGAGTTATTTAACTTAGCGTTTTATTAATAAAAATGTTTTATTAATTAAACATTTATTAAAATAAAATATACATATCATCTTTTATAAAAGAATATTATTTTCTTGGAAGTCTTTCCATAAAAAGTTAAACACAAACGAGACACAACCTATTTAATTAATTTTTATGTTTTTTTTCCGGGCTCAGAACTGAGGTTTGAAAATTTAATCCATTAACATTTTTCCTAACATAATTGTCTGAGACAAGCTGTTGGGTTCATTAGAATTTTATTAATAAAATATATTACATAAATTACAAATCGTGTAATAAAATATTTTTTTCTTTACATTTTTCTGTCTTTTTATAGCCATTAATAATAAATAAATGTGTTTTCTTTTTCTGGTTATTCGGTAGAATGAAAATCATATATGTTTACATGATATGTTACCATTATCGGAGGATACTGTAAGCAAGTAATTACCAAATGAATTTATTTTTTTAACAGCAATATCTCATGATAAAATCTAATATTATATCCTCTTGGGTAGATATATATTCAGACAGTATTAATATTAAGTTTCGATGGGATTATTGATAACATCATCGCAGGCCATTGTCGCATTTGACAAGTTCGTCTTCATAGAAGGCGCATTTTTCCAAAGTATCACACTAATTTATTCATATTTAATAAGTTAGAGAACGAATCGAATACGAGTAGTGTGAGGTTACACTATAAATAAATATCAATTGTATAAAAGTTTCGATATAATATTACTTATCTGGTTTTTATATGGTAATAATTTAGGTTAACATAAATTAGTTCTTTATTGATTAAACTACTATAATTAAAACCAATAATGGTCCTGACTCGCTATAACACACGACCTTACTTGCAAATTACGGGTTGCAAAAACGACTCAACGCTCTGTAAACCTAAACCTTATTGTGGAATTGAAAAATTGTATACTTTATGCCAAATGTTAAGTTATCTATGTACAGTTTTTTATTTCATTTGATACGTCCATAAATCTAACATCGATTATAATAGGAATAAATGTTTGTTTTTAATAGATTTATTATAAACAATGCGTAAAATATTATGTTATAGTGATTCAGTACAGTATTCTAAACATTTGTTTTAGAATACATTACATTGAAATAATTATAGATTAATTATAGATTAATTATTTAATTAATCTATAATTATTTTTAAATTACAGATAAATTTTAGAACGAAATAATTTCCAATGACATTAAATTTCAATGTTATATCATTGACATAGACATTATTCACTCAATAAAACGTCCTAAAATTATATATATTATTATTTACTGTAATTAATGTTGTACTACAAAGTCGGCTTGTAAGACAATTAGAAGAGAAGCGGTCGTAGACGTTAATTTAAAGGGCATTATTTTAAGTTACTGCTTTGAGTGTTTGGTGCAATAAATTGGGTTTCAAATTGTATTTGAATTTGATAATAAATAAAATGTTTTAAAGATAGCATTTTTAAATATCCCTATAATAGTAGATAACTATAAAGTTACAAAAGATTTATCATAAAAGCTTTGGTAATAGTATTTATTTTTAAAGAATGTAAGTTATTTTTAACATTGATAATATTTTCAAAATTCAATACTTAATAATTTGTTGTTTATAGAAACCTACCAATTTTTTTATTAACAAACTACCACAATTGTTGTAAAAGTGCGAAATTATTTTGACAATTAATAAGAAATATAGTTTAAAAAACTAAAAAACACGCCAAATTAGCTTAAGATAATTATTAATCTTGAAGATACTAATCAGGATTATGAGATAAACTCATTATTAATTTACTATCGTCAAGGACATGTGTACAAAGTTAGAACAAAATCACTCCGTGGGAAACGAAACTGAAACTAATAAAAGCGTGTTAAAAACAAGTCTACAATACATGACAACGCGTTATTTAAAGGAGACGGATACCCTTTCATACATACATTGGGCCCAAACTGTAATAAGGTTTAAGTCGTTTCAATTATTACTTAATATAATATTATACTATCACTGAATTTTTTGAGGATTTAGGTAATCTGAGAACAGAGATGCAAGACACTCTGTAAAAGGGAGGTTATGTTTCTACATAGTTATACGATCAATTGATATTTTTAAAAAGGTATTACGTTTCATGTATTGTAGAAAAACAAATAACATTAAAGATAGAAATGTTTGTATAACTATTGGAAAAGTAAATTATGGCTAAAATATAATATTTAACAGGCCTACACATCGCTCAGAGGAAGTAACAGCTGTGTTATTTGATTTGTACTTACTGATCCGTGAGAGGAAATACGAAGCGATATTGGTAAGCCGAGTATTCCTCTTTAACAGTAAAATGGTATATATTGCCAATATAATATTAGAAATACTTTAAATGTAAAAGTTTTAATGTTTGAATATTTGTTTCAAAGATTATCTTTTAATGTTAATATTTTTCTATTATAGATAAATCTAGTAATTGTTAACAATGGATATTAATATTATATTCAATTTACTCTTTGTGAACCGTTGATATATATTGTTCGCCAGCCTTAGTTGAAGTAACCACAATGAAATTGCATTTTCATTACTTTAAGGTTGCGACACAAATCTATTTATTATAATTTTTCTTCTTAATTTTCGTTTATTCGGGTTATTACGAAAAAAGAGATAAATTTAGTTAAAAAGACAACATTAACTTAATGGTTAGCTTGTACCTTATCTTGATTAAGAATGATATCTAGAAAAGGCTCATTAAAAGCTATATAACAATTTGATATATATATATATATATATATATATATATATATATATATATATATATATTTATATATATATATATATTTATATATATATGTATATATATATATATATATATATGTATATATACATTATAAACAGATGTATCACTATGAGATGAATCAAGTGAATTATTATTTTTTTAGTTATGTAGTATTTTTTTAAGACATCTGTATTTAGATGACTCATGATACCCGATTTGTGTCTCTTAACTCCCAATACGGGAACACACATCCCCATTATTATTTTCCAAATCAAAAAGTATCATCTGGTTGCACAGAATAACATTAACTTCTAGATAAATTATAATTTCTCTTAGTAATATATATATAAGTAGGACTTTTTCTCGAGCATGCATTTCACGTCAACCATATCCAGATGACAAAAGCTGAAGTTCTTGGTATAGCATGCAAAAAGAGATTTTCACATTAGCTCTTTAAAGACTGTATAGTCAATGAACAATTTCATATTACAGTCTGAAGGTTTTGATTGTGTCTGTGCCATGTCGAATTGAGCCACACGACACTCAAAAATGTTTACTACCTGCCCCATTTCCTTCATAAATTGCGTATATTTCTTTAAATAAATTATATACTTTATCGTACTCCCAGATCATACCTTTAACAAAAGGAACAAAAGTGTTACTAATTTAGCGGTGTTATCGCTTAAGAGCAATATCTACCAGGGATATATATATACCTATACATTCGAAAATATATCTTTAGATAAAAAATGTGTACGTTTTATTTTAGGAGGAAGATCATTCTAAAGTGAAGTGGTATCTACAGTGACGGAGTTCGAGTACATACGAGTACGAACTCGAGACGAAAAATAGGGTTATATTTGCGAAGGCAAAATATGAACCATATGCAAAGATTTAGAAGATTGCGCCAGATCTTGATTTACTAGCAAAATAGATGAGCATTTATAAATAATTTAATGCGTCGGGTGTTAATTGTTGGCTCCAAAAAAATAAAATTGAAGGGCCGAAAAAAAGTTGGTTGAACAGAGCTACTAAATGAAAGAACTGAGTATTTTAATTTAAATATAAGATTAATCAAAAAAATATATTCAAGATTATAATACAAGTTCAACACTTATTATCCCTGTTTATTTTAGGTCTATATCAATTCCTCTTATGTAATAAGGTAGAGATAGTATTATTTTATTATCTTTTATTATCATATCCTAAATATGTTATTCTAACATAAACAAGGGTAAGTTTCAAAAGTGTCTTTAGATCAACTCTTGGATTGTTATTTTTTTATAAGGATGTTTTCTTTTAAAAATATAAATTGGTAAATTCAACTTTACAAATAATGTGACACTTGGTTCACATTTATCTCTAAAGTATTAAGAAATGCGGCAAGCCGCATAGTGTTTATTTGTAGACGACATAAATATGTTATGTTTGAATACTAATGACGCCAACGCATCTATACCTAAGCTAGTAAATACGACAGGACGCCGGGCCACAAAGCTGTGCTCAACAGTCTTTGACTTTGCGGTCCGACGGGCTGATATTACTTAGGTCAGCCATGAACACGACTAGAAACTGCCCCTTGTTATACTTTAGTTTAACATAGAGATTACATTCATGTAATTAATGAATTATCGACAGTAATTTTTAATTTAAAATGACAGTGCTTATATGGACCACTCTGCTAGATGATCATCTAATGAATTTCGGAATGGTTTTCTAGAGTTTAATTAAGTAATTCAAAAAAAAACCAATAAGCACCCTATAATGCATTATCCTAAATGTCTAGAAGATCTTCGTTCATATATAGATATTCATAATAACTTTGAGTGATAACATGATTAATAATCATATTTGCAAAGCGGAAAACAAAGCAAGTGCAGTACGGGAAGACAACGTAATTTCAGTTTCATTCGGACAAAGCAGTGTAGTATCGATTCCAACTTAATCTACATTACTATTGTTGACACTACTATCGACAGACTGCATCAATCGTATATTTGGTGGAAGTCATTTAAAGTGGTATTAGTGATGTTGTCAATCTTAACATGTATACATTTGTAAGTTGTCATAAAATTAACCAGACTATTAATATTACAATTAAAAATAAATAAACTCAAATTCGTACACGCCCAGCGCAATACATAATTTTGTCAAAGTACTTTGTGTAATTGTCTCACTAGTACAATTTGACGATTTGGCAATTTTTATGTTTATAATTTTACTTATTTTTAAAAATAATAACAACATTTAGCAAATTTCTTTAAACAAAAGACTTACAATTATAACAAATGCATTAAATAGGCAAGACAGGCGTTTTTCATGACAATATAATTTTATATATAAATATACAAATAAAAAAACTAAGAGGTATCATGGGACACCCGGATGGATCGAATTTCCTTTCTATTAATTTTTGAAGGAATAGGGAATATGCTTAAAATTTTAAATGGTCTCAAATATTTTTTTTTCGGATACATATTATCTTATTATAATACGTTTTTTTTATCTGTTAATCATTTAAGGCCATAAAATAATTTGTGAAAAATGTAAGTTAAGGGAGCGAAATTCAAACTTCCAAAACGCGCCACCATTTTTCGAAAGGAAATGTGACGTCATTTGACACGCCATTCTAATTATCGGCGTCGAAGTTCATACTGTGGTATCAGTGTTACTGAGAAAAATAAATAATTTAAACCTATATTTTCGTGCTTAAAAGTTTTATTAAATGATACGATTGTTTAGGTAATCATTATCCACTTCACTTGACTCAGATAAATAACTTGATTGATAATCAGCAGATATAGAAGATATAAGATGCTATAAAAGTATTATCAGCTGTGTTTTCAGTAAACAATTTTCTTTTTAAAACATAGTCTTACTGGTAAAGTAAAAATATGTAAAATAGTTAGTTTTACTGGTAAAGTAAAAGTATTGTGTGTTGAATGAGAAAATGGTAACAATGCTACATTTTTTTTTCAGCAGGTATATTTACATTGACAGCTTTACGTCTGTACTTCGGTTTAATATTAACTTGCATAGCTTAGTCACCTGATAATTTATCTTTAATATTCGAAAAGCAAGGCTCTGCCTTGTGAGCACGTTTAATATTGTCTTGGCTGATTAATATCAAAGACATTTGTATGGGCAGTACTAGGACTTACTTACTATATCACTTCTTTGTAAAGGTCACCAATTTTTTTAAACACTACTTTTGATAGCTAACTATGAAAATGCTTCAATAACCGATGTTAATCTTTGCCTTTTGACCATGCACATTCTCATTCTATCAGCTGGTGTTTTTTCCACAAAAATATATGAGGGACAACTCCTTTCTTCAAACTTAGATTACATTTTTCTCCTTGTTGTTTCCTTATAAATATTATATTCAATATTATTAGCTGTATCTTCCTTAACCTGAAATAAATCGACAACCATAAAAATTTCGTAAAACCAAAAAAAGAATACGGTTTTTGTAGAAAGTTATACTGAACTTTTGTAAACTAGGTTAGGTTAATTTTAAACTCAAATTTTCTAATGTTCAATAGCTAATGCAACTTACTATAAATTTAAACTATTAAATTAAACTTATTATAAATAAAGTATAACTCAGTATAAGATTCTTCGTAACAATTGCAACAAGCTTTGTCGTATTGCTAGACGCCTCTATATCTATAACAAAATTTCGAATACTAGCTCACAAGGAATGTGGCGTTTCTTACAATCTCTTGGCGTAGGGAAGGAGCCTGCTCCTGTTCATAATTCCGTTGACCCTAATTCTCTTAATTTACATTTTTTCACACCCCCTTTATGCATGGATAGTGTTGCAAAATTGATTACCCTCGTTAGTCATTTCTCGTCCCTCCTGTTCTTTCTCTTTTATTTCAGTTACTGAATTAGAAGTTGAAAAACACATTAAATGTATATCCTCTACTGCTGTCGGTTGTGATGGCTTATGCTCCAAGATGTTAGTTACTATTCTCCCTCATATCCTTCCCGTACTAACCTTCATTTTAAATTTTTCCTTATCATCTCAGACTTTTCCCTCGTCGTGGAAAAAGGCGAAAGTCATTCCGCTTCCTAAAAAATCCAATCCTTTAAGTCCGTCAGATTTTCGACCTATTTCCATACTACCCTTCTTATCTAAGGTCTTGGAACATATAGTCCATGAACAATTGGCTCGTTTTCTGCGTCACAATGATCTACTTAGCCCATTTCAATCTGGCTTCCGGCAGGGGCATAGTAGAGTGACGACGTTAGTTAAAGTTTCCGATGATATTCGTTCTGCAATCGATTCAAAACTCCTTACTGTACTTGTTTTGCTGGACTTCAGTTGCGCATTTAATTCGGTGGATTTTGATTTGGTGATTGGAGTTCTTAGTGCCCTTAATTTTTCACCTTCAACTTTAAATTGGTTCGACTCTTACCTGCGCGAACGCTCTCAGTTTGTTTTTATAAATGAAGTAGAGTCTGAGTGGTGCAATATAGTAGCGGGCGTTCCGCAGGGATGTGTCTTGTCCCCTTTAATTTTCTCTTTGTTTATTAACACAGTCACATCGGTGATTTCGTCTCATTTTCATTTGTACGCCGATGACCTGCAAATTTACCGACATTTTAGTGCTGCGGACGTGTCACAAGCCTTGAATTTACTTAATGACGACCTTAGTGCAATTTGTTCTTGGGCAACTTCTTTTGGTCTCTTAGTGAATCCACTTAAGTCTAAGGCGATTATTGTAGGCAATAGACACATGCTTAAGTCCATAGTTTACTCAGGTTGTCCCCCAATAGTTTATGACGGCACTCAGATTTCCTTGTCTTCAAGTGTTACCAATTTAGACGTTGTTTTTAGCTCGGACCTTTCCTGGGAAAATCACATAAATTACGTTAGTAAGAAAATTTACTTCACTTTTCATTCATTGCACTCTTTGAAAAATTTCCTCCCTATAAAGACCAAAATCTCGCTTGTCCAGACTCTCATCCTTCCTATTCTTGATTATGCTGATTCATGTTTTCTTGATGTTACTGAAGCTCTTTTAAACAAACTTGAGAGGCTCCAAAATTCCTGTATTCGATATATTTTTGGACTTCTTAAGCATGACCATATTTCTAATTTCAGAGCACAACTCAAGTGGCTCCCAATCCGTCTTCGCATAAATACTCACATTTTATCCCTCTTTTATAACATCCTGTATAATCCATTCGCTCCTATATATCTGCGTGAGCGTTTTGTTTTTTTGCATCCCAGTGAATCTCCTTGTCGGCTTGACAGTAAGTGTGTACTTCGTGTCCCGGTTTCTCAAATCCGTTGTTGCTCTAGGTCTTTTGCTTGTCTTTCCGTGAAATTGTGGAATTCGCTCCCACTTAAAGTGCGCAATAGTACTTCTCTTCCTGTTTTTAAAAAACGGTTGAAGGAGCATTATTTATCATTCACATGATATTATTATATGAATTTGAATTTGTAAGTTGTAGTGGATATTGATATACAACCTTATATATAATCTATATATATATATTTTTACTATTTTTGTTTTTTGTAGGTATTAGATATATATATATATATATATATATATATATATATATATATATATATTTTAATCTTTTCTTTTTTTTTTATTGTTTTCTTTTTTTTAATATATTTTAAATATAAATTGTACACGATGCCTTCCAATATTCTATCACATCATATTTTTTGGGTTGGCTGGAAGAAATCTCTGTACCTAGAGATAAGCTCACCTTTTGTGCATTTTTATCTGTTTCTTTTTTTTCTTTTTTTTTATGTTTTGTGTGCAATAAAATCTTAAATAAATAAATAATAAATAAATAATAAATAAATAAAGTATACTTACGTTAAATTGATCTTCACAATAATATAAACACAATAGACCATTGTTTTTGTATTTTCGCATCTCTTGGAATATAAAAAACACTTTGTCGGGTGTGTTTCTAATACTATTTTTGCACTCCGGTGCTATACAATACTTGTAAGATGGTTTTTTATCTTCTTCCATGACTTGTAAAGCACTTAAAACTTAAAATATGTATGAAGTAATTAAAAAGTTCATAGTAAACATTGACTGGACGTGTCATTCGACGTCACGCAGGGCGCGCGCAAAATGACTGCGTTTGAGCGGCTCAAATTTACTCAATATTTTAATTTTCACTTTGAAAAAAACTAGAATCTTTTCAAGCCTGTTTATATTTTTTTTACGATATAGAGAGGTAAATGATTAATTTACGTCAAAAAAAAACATGAATATTACCTATTGTTATAAAAAAATATTAAATTATTAATATAAGCTGATATACTAATGAATAATATTTGTATACTATTTTTGTATGATATTTCGCTGACAATTTATAATAAATGTAAATCAAATGAATAACAAAATTAAAAAGTGTTAATCAATAAACTCATAATTTATTGTACAGATATGGGTTTATAACAGATGTAGTTATGTTTCCCTAAGGTATAAGTAGATGGCGTTGTTACAAAACATTACGAGTATATTTGATCATTTAAACTGTCTTATTTGCTAATTGATTCTAGAAGAACAAACTCCAATATCAAATAAATAATAAAGAAATACTAATTTAATATAATACAAAAAATAATAATGATAGAAATGAAAATATCTCGCTTGCTTTCTATAAGAGAGAGAAAGAGATAGCAAAACATGTCGTGCCAACTTTTGGTAAGATTTTTTACCGTATAGCCCTCTTTCACAACGCGCGATAAGGAACTACGTTCCAAAAGGAACTTTTTTGTCATTGTTACCTTCCACCCTTTTACAGGGGCTGGTTGTAATACTATCTAGGGCAAAATGTTGCAAAAAAACCAAATGTAATAAAAACCTTTTTTATTTTTTATTACATATGACCAGTCCTTAATCATAACATACTCTACCTTTACCTCACCAGCTTTGTTGGTATCAAATAGCGTAACGGTGCCAATTCCAACCATCTCGTCCAGCGTATACCAATAGTTAAGATAGCAGATTTGCGAATTTTACGTGTTATCTTCGTTTCCTAGCAGCTACTACTTTAGGATAACACCTAATGTTTTCTATCAAGATGTAATTGTTAAAAACCTTATAATTTCTAACAACTAGGTAAGTTAAAATGGAGTTTCTTCTATTAGTCGTTGAAAAGAAAAATCACGGTCTAAATGTTTACAAGTCGCAACGTATCCCAAGTAAATGTCACTTTTAATCCACATGTGTAAATTGGTCATATGAGGTTAAGTAATGAAAATACAAATTAATATAACTGTAAAAACTATAGTGGTAAAAAGTAAGCACAAAAATAAACCTATACCCTTATATACCCGTACCGTAACGTATATATATATATGTCGGAGAAGCATCATTTGTAGCAGTTTTTCTGGGCGTCATTGGGATAAAGTGTAAGCACAAAAGACAAGATCACGATGTTAGACGTTTATTTAACAAACAGTATTGTTCACATTTAATTTTGAACCGAGCAGCGGGTTCGGGGCACCGATCTTAGTATCGTCTTTTATTTTACAATAAACCAAATCAATCACTCCGTCAATATCTCACCACTTACAAAAATATTGGAAACCCAAATGCGCCCAGCGTCGTCCGCATCTCTCTTATAAAGAAGGCGCCTCGACCCCGCTCGAGGCACGTTCTCTGCTCTGATTGGTCGTTTTGAAAATACTTTTTAATAAACTTATAATCTTTTTTTAAATTGTAAAATAATGAAACAAAACAAATAAAGAGGTTTGAAAGCAATTGAAATTTAAACAAATAAAATAATATTCTGGTACGTTCTAATAATAATCAATTCTATTAAATTGACTCGCTCCGACATATATATATATATATATATATATATATATATATATATATATATATATATATATATAAATTTCAAACAGGTCAATTTGGCATTCTTGTTAAGCTTAATTTATAAAAAGTTCATTTTATTTAGATCCTAAAGTAATTGTAGCATAATTAAACATTTTCTAGGTTTGATATTCAAGGAAATAAGCAGTTTATTTTATATTAGATAACGCAGTAACATCTATAGACTAGTATAGGCATCATAACCTTATTTTTTTCTTAATAAATATAGATTAAAAATTAACCGTTACGGGTAGGGATTAGAACCCGTGACATCTGGGATTTCGTCCCTTCACTCTACCAATTGAGCTACGGCATCGCCACCTACTTCTATGAATTTATCATTCTATGATTTACAGAATTTATATAAAAAAATATTCATGTTTATAATTTCAAAAAAAATATAAAATGTTATATTTTAATTTTGAAATTAAAATATAACATTAAAAACGCAGGAAACGTGCAAGGTAAATGTACCTTGTACGTTTCCTGCGTTATGAGCAACTTGTTGTTTGAGGCACATTAGACCATTATTTTTTCTTTCCTCTTATGATTTGGTATCAAAACAAAACAGTTTTGTATTTACCATCTTTGTACAATCCAACATTTTTTTTGCGAAACACATAGTCACACATGAAATTTTATTTTATTATATGTCGTTTTAAGTGATTTTTTTACCAAATTAAAAATAATGTATTGACTTAATGATGTTGAACATTGTGCTGAAAAGAAAGATAAAGAAAACATCTTGTTTAGTATGAAGCATCGCATTTAGGTATAAGAAAATGGAAAAATCAGCGAACACGGGATAAACCATTTTTCATCCTGAGGGTAGCCCTATATATGAAAGGTCGGTATATAAATGAAGATCGCGATCTGTTTTTGCCACGTACCCTGAGAATTCTATATGATTTATAACAAACTTTTGCCTGAGGTAGGGTTTAAATAGAAAAAGTTAGTCAATAAAAGCAATCTCAATCAGTTAAATTTAATCAGTTTAAAAGTATCATACAGATAACATACTTTCTTATTTTATCCCAGAAGTTCCCATACGATGTTAAATCTATTAGTTGACCGTATTCAATTTTAGAAAATATGTTCTATAAATCTTATAGGTATATCAAATTTGCCTACGTTTGTTACTTAAGGTACGGTAAGATCATACTCGCTGCAAACGCTGCGTAGAATAAGATGAACCCTCTCTGATCTTAAGATCTTTCCCTGCTAATGTGATAGACTTAATCCAAGGGCGATGCGCAGGAGCAGCAAGTATTAGGTCCTTACATATTAAATTGGCGTTTTTCGTGCTGGCCACTTTAATCACAAATTTCTCCTCTTTGGTAAGGAAATCCATATTGAAATTTTTACAGCTATTTATATATGTATATTTGTTTCGTTGACCGTCATTCATTTTTTTTTCTTCTGTTTTTTCTGTTTGCGTTAATAAGTATACAAAATGGAAAACTTAAAATATCGCATTATTTACGAGTACGAATTAAACCGTGGCAACAGTGTTGTGGAAACGACTCGAAGGGTTAATGATATTTATGGCGGTCGTGTTGAAAAACAGTTTGTTTTAGATTCCAATGTTTTCGTTCCTTATATTTCGATCTGCAGAACACGCCCCGTGGACGGCCGCAGAGCCAAGTTGATAATGAAGAATTGAAGGCTATTGTGGAAGCGGATCCATTGAAAACCACGTTCGAGCTACTTACAGGCTGTAGTATTAGGGATAAAACTGTTTTAATTCACTTGAAGCAAATTGGGAAATTGAAAAGCTTGAAGGGGTACCGCCTCATGAATTGACTAAAGCAAACCGGCAAACTCGCATCCACTGCTGCTTTGCATTACTGAACCAGCAAATAATGAAGGGATTTTAAATCAAATCATTACCTGTGATGAAAAATGGATTGTCTACGATAATCGGATGCGCTCATCGCAATGGTTGAATCCTGGTCCGCCAACCAAATCCTACCCCCAGCGAAAATTGACCCAAAAAAAATACTTGTAAGCATTTAATGGATTAATGCCGGTATTATTTATTACACTTTTCTCAAATCTATTACGGCAGATGTGTTTTGTCAGCAATTGCAAACCATGATGGAAAAGCTAGCTGCTAAACAATCTAGGCTGATCAATCGCTCCACACCACTGTTGCCTTACGACAATGCTGGACCACATACTGCACCACAGACGGCTAACAAATTAGAAGAGCTTCAATTAGAATGTCTAAGACATCCATCGTACTCCCCAGACCTTGCTCCCACAGATAAAGATTTTTTTCGAAATTCGGATAACTTCTTGCAAGGGAAAAAAATCATCACCAATGGGCCAGTCCAAATCACCTTCGAAGATTTTATTGATTCCCGTCCGACTTTTTTAGATTTTACATACATTATATTAAAAATATTCGACTTTTTGTTCCTTCCATACAAAACGCCAATTTCATTTGTGACTTAATAATATGGTATGGAAATAATTTATGAAAAAATTTAAGACATTCTTAAAATTATACATTTTACATTTATTAGGGTAATATAACTAATTGCGACGAAGTAAACAGTGCACTGTCACGTGTTCTTCGTTGGTACGTAATTAATATTATGGTCATAAATTATAAAGAAACTAAATACATGGAATTTGCACTCAATAATGTATTGCCATTTAACAAATGTTATAAATTCAAAATATATCGATGTCTTTAAAGATGTCGGGGAATTAACGATTAAAGGCATTAGTGGTTGTGATTCCCTACCTAAATGTTTCTAATACAAAAGTTCGTCAAAAGTTTTTAAAACACAAAATGATTTCAACTCACTTTTTACGAGTATTGAAATGTCAATCATGACTTCAATAATATATTTCAATCGAGTGTATTTTGGATTTATATAGAACAAAAACAAATTTACGTTTAGGTTAAAATTTTTTATACAGTTAACTAAAAATACAAGTATTCTTTTGTCCTCATACTTCAGTTGAAGCATTTGAACAATTAAAAAAAAATGTTCCTGTAAATATAGATAAAATTAGGAAACTATGTGGTTATTAACTTTTTAAAAAATAGTTTTATTAAGATAGTGCTCGTGTTGAAATAGACTATTCTTGTTACGTGTACATATCAAATTATTTTTTTAACAAATTAAGGTTTTTTTCCAGTGGTCCTGAATAGAATTAATTTTTTTTAGTATTATAGTCTCTGGTCTAGAGAGAATATTAAGCTTAAATATATAAATAAATATGTTTATAAAATACATAAATAATTGAGTAATAATCTTGTAACATGCAGCAAACGACAATAAGACTTAACGATAAATAAACTGAGAGACTTGATGAAATTATAAAGATTATTTATTCTATGATAACTTTTCTGATAAACAATTTTTGATTTTCTTTATTTTGTAATAATATGTGAAACACGGATACCAATGTTGTGACAGGTTTTTGCACAAAGTAAGATTACCCCGCGGCACATGATAATAAAAGGTTTACTATAAAGTAAATATTATATAGTAATATATATTGATATTATTTTGTATTGGTTTTTTGCTGTGCTTGTCTTGTTTTTACTTTATATTGGTTATATAATAAAATAAAACTAACAGACTATCAGTACCCTTGCTTTGTTACCCTTATGAAAATCTCCTTATTAATGTATTAATATGCTTTTGTTTATGTTTGTGTGTATTGTTTTTTTTTTGTATTCTGTTTAACTGTTATATTGACTGTTAAGTATGACTAATGAAACCAGTTCCATTAGTTTGACAGTTAAATTTACAAAAGCAGTATAGATAGTTTAATTCAAGCAGACGCGCCCCACCAATTTTTACGAAAATTCAGACTCGTCACGAAATATGCTCTACTTTATATTTTTAAAATGTCGAGAAAATCAAGATGTCTGGTTCAATACTTGTCAGCATGTCGAAAAAAAGAAGAAGAATACATGAGATATTTTGACATCGATTTTAGTTTTGTTATAAATGTCGGTGAAACATCAAACTCGGAATCAGATATTTCTGAAACGTGTGATTAACGATTTTCTTTTTTCAATATAGATAAATAAAACTTTTTTACCTATTTCATTTATATTTATAGTTACCCCCATTATAAAAATGCTAATACTATCGTATATTAACTAATAATCACTTAAAATATCCACACCTAAAAATAAAAAAATACTAGCCCTTTCCTTTCAGAAAAAGTAAAAAATATAAAATTGAAGAAGAGCATTTTTCACAGTGACCATGACGCTCTCTGATTAGTCTATTCATTGTAATGTGCGTGTGCACTCATAGGTAATTAGTGTGTACCGATAACTCTCAACATTGACAAAACATATCACACATATACTATAAACGGTTAGGAGGAATAGTGGGGCGCGTCTTCGTGAATTGCACGAACTATACTTAGGTAGAATTATTACAAAAAGCTTTTTTTGTCTGTATATGCTGTTAGCCCTGTTGGCTATTACAGCGTCACCGGGGGAGGAGACCAAAAAGTAAACACTGACCGAGATTTGAACCCGAGATTTAAGAATTTCAGCTTTAAAGGGCACCCGATTTCCCGAACGGGCTATTCTAATTTCGAATAAAAAGCACATCCTTTAAATTAGTATTATTCCAAGACAAAGTGTCTATTAGTAATGTTGTAAATTGATTTTTTTTTTTATATCTATACTGTTAGCTCTGTTGGCTATTACAGCGTCACCAGGGAAGAGGGTGGGTCGGGAGACCCACCCTTAAAAAAGGGGGGTCCCGAGGGCGTCTCAGATTGAGACACGGACATTGTAAATTGAATTATTCATTATCAATATGTCGATTAATCAATTGATTAACAAGAATGAGACATTTTAACTATTAAAAGTGTATCACTATCGAAATCTCAAAACACCTAAATAAAAAAAAAAATTATATTTACTTATTTTTATCATGTTTATGTCATCAATATTGTGTTATTAAATGCATTTCCAATCATAGCTATAAAAAAAACGCAGTCTTTATGATTTTGTGAAAGTACTCAAATAGAGGGTTGTTAATGCACAGACTATTTAGAATACCATTATATTATTTCTGATTCCAAATGCTGCTAGGGAGGGTAAGTACATTACTGCCATTCTAGCTGACAAGCGTGGAATGGCAGTAATGTAGTCTTCATCAGCAGCAAAATCCTTGTTTTATTGCTGTGTTTTCTTCATCGCTTTGTTGTAATGCAAAACAGTCATAATTTATTTTAACAGTAACATTTTACTAAAAAAATATTTAAAATTTCTTCTAGTTTGGAGAAAAACTTTTTACGTAAAAAGCATATTTTGCTTCGTAACAGATATTTTCGTAAGCTAATGGCGTGTATTCACAAAACTAAGCAGTAAGTAAACTAATATCAGACTGGAAATGAAATTAGTTTGCCAAACTGAGTACTTAACTTTTATTATTTATTTCATGTGATAACTTTAGTCCTTACACAGCGAGTTTATTTGTGTTTTTTAATTTAGTTTTGGATGTAAAATTAACTTCTTTCATGGCAAAATATGTAGGCAGTGCAATTTAATAATTCTTTACCTCGAGTAATATGTATGTGGTTACTAGACCTTATATATGTTTGTATACCATAATCTAAATAATAGCGCTCATATAATTGCAACCATAATTTTTCTCCAAAATTTCATGGCTAAATAATTATTCGGTTCTCTCAAAGCTTTTTTTTATTAAACATACTATTTATTACATACTTTACGCTTCATATTACATATAACTAAAAATATATATATTTTTTTTTATACTTGTTTTTTTACTTTTATTTTTTTTTTGTAATACTTTACTAGTAGTTTCTCGGTTCACTTTTACGAGTGTACTATTTTAAGTCACAAGTTTTCTCAATCAATTGAATGAATATGACACACTTTTTTAATTAATTCATCCCAAATAGTAGTCCATACTAATAACATGAATTCGTTTGTTTGTTTGAACACGCTAATCTCATTAACTATTCGCTCGAATTGAAAAAATCTTTTTGTTGAATAGTCCAGTTATTGAGGAAGGCTATTGGCTATATATATTCTCGGTGAGACTAATAGAAGTCAAGCAGAATTAAAAAATGATGCAAAAACGGGAAAATATTTCTTTTTTGAGAGCTTTTCTCGAGTGTGCTGAGTAAACGGTAAAAGTCTCGCAAAAATAATATATTAGGAAATTATTCCCCTTTAAGAAATTTAAATAGAAATTCGTGACAGCATATATCTAGCTTTTAAACTTTTTCAATATCACAGGCACTCAATTGTGAACAAAATTGCTCTTGACAGCATTTGATTTCAACCAATATTTAAGGAGTTATTATAGTTTTTAAATAAAACAATGGTCAAATAACAGACGCACATTGATGTGCGGGGTGTGTGGCCCGGTGAGAGAGGAGAGCCAACAGTGTCGATAGCTGCGAGGTAGCAAGTGTCAATGGCTGCGAGGTAGCATTAGCATCCTTACGGAACGGTTGTGGCTAGCGAACTAATTTTTGAATGCGTTTTTTTCGATATTTGTTGTAAATTATTCATTAATACGTATTAAACAAAACAATTTATTTTCGTCAATTTCTGTGTTATATGGTATTTTTCTGTTGAATATTGTTTTGCATTTTGTTATTTTTCAGTTTGTTTATTCTTATCTACGTATATAGGAACCAAACTTGATTTTGTAGGTTTTTTTTTTTTTTTTTTTCTTCAACGCTTGTTCTTACAGTTGAAGATAGTTACTTATCTAAGCAAATAGTTTGATTTGTCGTACTTTTCAATTGTGATTGTTATTTATAAAGTTTTTAAGTATATCCCGGGTACAGGTACTTATTAAAACACATAATTTAATTGTATGATATGTTTGTATTGGATATTGCTTTATTATTATTATTTTGTTGTTTGTTTGTATTTTTTTATACGTAGGTAGGTACGTAAGAATTAAGGTCTCAAATTTATTCAATGCTTATTTTTTACAGTTTAGGAAAGTTACAAACTTTAGTAACTTGTGTCGTGTCGTGGTTTTTCAATTGGGATTTTTAAAATACATTTCTTATTATAGTACAACATAGATAACTTTTAAACACGTTATTAAATTGCGTTGTATTTTAAATATTGGCTTTAGGCAAATACGTTCTCTAAAATCTTTCTATCTTTTAATGATACTAGCGAACCCAGGCCGCTTCGCTGGGCTAACCCTTACTTTATCTTGTGGCGAGTTACATCAATGGGCATAGCATATTCGTTTTCTTCGAGGAAAAATACATGGTCATACCAATTTTTATGACAATCGGTTGAACGCGGCGGAAGTCGATATTTGACAGCGCCGCCTGGTGGCGAGTTACATCAATGGACATAGCATATTCGTTTTCTTCGAGGAAACATACATGGTCATACCAACTTTTATGACAATCAGTTGAACGGGGCGGAAGTCTATATTTGACAGCGCCGCCTGGTGGCGAGTTACATCAATGGGTATACCATATAAACCTTCTCCGTAGAAAAATACATATACATACCAATTTTCATAATCATCGGTCCAATAGTTTCTGAGTTCATCGATTTCATATATACAAACATCCTTCTATATATATATACATATATATATATATAAGAAGCTTTAACATAATCATGGGTGTAACCACTGAAATTTTGGCTTTTATAAGAGAAGGCAAAATAACCAAAATTTATTTTGATCATGATTTAGAGAAAAAGTAACCCAGATTTAGTGCTAATAGAACAAAAAGATTAGCAATGGATGTGTCAAAAGGCAATATTGGCGGCCTGAAATGGAAGTATTGACAGAATTAATGACATAATTCTAAGTAAGCTTCCAGGATAAAGTAATGGATCAAGAAGATGCAGTACATTATCCACAAGAGTTTCTTATTCCCCTAAATCATTAACTAAAATTAAAAACTGGTATTCCAATTATTTTGCTCAGAAACGTTAAACCACCAAAATTTGGGTAACGGAACCAGACTCCAAGTTAAATTTCTTTGTTATAATGTTATAGTAGTTATATTTTTAACTAGTCCAGCAGTTGTTAAACGGTGCTCATACCTTGGATTCCAATGATTCTCAAAGATTTACCTTTTAATTTTAAAAGAATACAGTTTTCCATTAAGGTTTCGTTTGGTATTACGATCAATAAATCACAGAGGCAAAGATTAAAGCGTAGAAATAGATTTACGTCAAGATTGTTTCTATATGTTGCATTATTAAGATCAGGTTGTGGAGAAAACCAGTACGTTCTGCTATCATCAAACGAAAATATATAAAAAAATATCGTGTATACAGAAGTACTTTAAAATACGTTGTAAAGACACTTTATAATCTAATACTCTTTGTAGTACAAAGAGTAGTAGTAGTCAGTACAAGAGTATTGACTTAGTTTTAGCAAACAGCCTAAACCGCAGATCGTAGAAACAGTAAAACTGGTGAGTACATTTGTATTTGTACGTAGTGTTATACTAAGAAAGGATTTTCAAATTCCACCCTTAAGGTTTTAAAATAGAATTTGCAATTTTGTTTGAAACTCGGCGGCAAAAACTGAAGTCCACGCGGATGAAGTCGCGGGCGGCCGCTAGTAATAGATAAATATCAGCAGCTACATATCTGATGTATAATTTTTTTGGTCTAGAAGTACAAAATTGTTCCTTTGGACATGGCAAATATAAAGTGTTATGTATTTACAACTATCAGAAACAAGATGTTACTCAAGTAAAATTAATATCGAACTTAAATGACTGCTCCGGAAATTTCACCATATCACACTTTTTAATGTAAATTCGGATTTGAAGCAATGAAATAACTTGTATGTAACGTGGTGTATTTAACATTTTAGTAAAATATTTACTTTTTTTCAACCTTTAATTTTAAATTGATTTTCCTAAAGTTTAATTAAAAATATATCATCTTTCAACCGGGGATCCATTTATTAATTATACATATTCCATCATAGTTCATCTTAAAAAAAGAGAGTTTAGCAGTTTTTTTTTAATATATACTAACTTTTATTTAAGTATAGAAATCGGGTATTAATAATATCTTTTATATTGTAATTGCTTGTTTATTGTTAAGTTAATCTCTAATCTATTAGGATTTACATTAATAAATCTATCCAATCCAATCCATTAAGATTTGTATGAATAAACATTAATTATTATGTGAATAATTTCTGTAAAACTAATAAGTGTTTGCTGAAGTAGTTTGTTCTTAATAGACTTCTAAATTTGTAATAGAAATCAACCAAAGATTTTCCTCACCTTGGAATAAACAACGATCACATGTGGACTTTTAATTCATTACGCTGTTCAATCATTGGTACTGAACTTGTTTATGTTTTATATCCATTTAAATGTTTATAAGACATTAATAATCTTTTAGCGACAAATTCAACATCATAAATTACCTACTTATCATATCCCTTACAATACTTAATAACTAACTATTATTAGTCTCAAATTGTTACGAATAAATATCTTTCATGGTTATATTAAATTTAAACACTTATGTAACAATAACATTAGAACGCTTAAGCTATAGATTGAAAGTAGATGCAAATCTCACAAGTCTTGCCTTTTGCGAAGCAACTGCCACGGGGATATGGTGATATATTTTTCCCTAAAACATTTTTTTAAAACTAAAATAAAATCAAATCAACGAATCTACGAATATGGTATTCTTTATTTATTATATTTAACAATTGTCTGTTATTTTACAAAAAAAATCATGAATCATAAATTTATGTCCAAACATAAAATTTTTCCTCAATTCTTTTATAAAGTTTAAGTCGAAAATATTTGTATTCGTTTTTATCCATTCACAAAGAAAACCAATCAAACTGTCAGAGCAATTCTTTATACTTTACAGCTGCGATTAAACATTTATCTTCTCAAGTGTTACAGACGTAACCTCATGCCTACTTTGAGAAAATTAGTCGGAAGTAATGATTTCTCTTAAAAATGTTATCATAAAAATGGGATAAAGTTATTTTATCCTATTAATTTAATCTTATAATATGTTCGTATTTAACAACTGGAAGTGTATTTTGTAATTTTGTAATTGTATGTGTAATGTATTGTTACTCATATTTGTATATGCAAGCTATAATTATTACATTTATGTCATTGATTAAGTTTGAATATATCATATCTATATTATAAAACCTACCTACCTAGTAACTGTCGTGTCGTGTTGTAGGTCGATTACCTCCTAATAACTAAAACATCATTAACGTATGGTAATAACAAAGGGGATCTCTTATATTTGATGTTAATTAGGGAACAATGAGAATAATCACTGAAACTAGAATCCGCCCGCAAGCGATACAAAATGTAAAATACTGATCTTTAGTTCAACTAGTCATTTGGATCATAATTATGTGGATAATGGTAGATATTCGTATTATTATTATTTTTTTTGTATATTTGCACAACTTTAAAAGACGGAAAAAGCATAGATGTTTTAATATTCACCACAGAATGTAAAACAGATAATTCTTTATTCATAGCTTTTTTCTGTGAAAAATATTAACATTGACGATGAAATAATGGCACGTAAGACTTTGCAAAAGACAAGCTGAAAGTATGTCATGTAGCTCACCCAATCATAAGTGTTATAATTTATGTTCAATAACTGACTACATAAACTTCCCAATACTTTTATTATATATTTCAATTCAAATATGGATTTCTACTATAGCGATAAGATCCTATTGCTAATATTGTAGTGTCATGTGGATACATCATTGTAATTTCTATGATATAATTTGTCATCTTTGAAAATAGTCTATGCTAGTGTCAAATAATGTAAACCTTCCCACAATTACAATAATCTCAAAAAGCAGGTGAATGATGGAAACGTCAATAAATAGGTATGCAACATCCGCATTAGATCATTTTCTCAATATAATCCGGACCGCAAAACATTATTTTAGATCCAATTGAAAAATATTATTATTGAGTTTTTATGGCTTAAATTTCTGGCTTACAATAAACAATAAACAAAATCAAAAGTTCAATAGAACAGTAAATTAATATATGGTGGTTTTGATCAAAGTTGGCATTTGATAAACTAAAACATACAAAATGGTTAAAAAAGTATTATTTTAACAAAGCAGTCTAAGACTGAATACTTAAGATGCCAAAATTGCAATTCAGTATGTCATTTATCTTGCGATATTACAAATCGATATTCTGAAATGGGTTTAATATAAAATTTACAATGCCAAAAATTTATGTTCCAAATGAAAACGTCTAAATTTAAATTCTAATATATATATATATATATATATATATATATATATATATATATATATATATATATATATATATATATATATATATATATATATATATTAAAAGATTAACTTCAAGATGGATACTTTTTTAATTATTAAAAATAACGAGCCTTTTCACCACTCGATAGTAAATATGGACGACGCATTTATGTTCTGAGAAATGCGATTTTTTTATTCTTCAAATTGAATCACCCTCTTGAAATTAATTTACTTCTCCGAAATTTGTTTAAGGTAATAGTTATCGATCGTATGCATTGACTACTTTTATATCATTAAATAAATTTTCTATGTACTAGACAAATTAACTTACGCAAATTTACTATATATAAAATAATCAAAGACATGACAGTTTCATAGATAGGATTTTGTGATCGCATTTCTATATTTAATTTACCTACTCAATATTCTTTAACCTTAAATTATTTCAAGAACAAATCTTAAGGTATCGTATGTGACGTGACGTACGCCCGGTTAACAAATCCGTTCTTAGTGCAATTAAAAATAAATAAAATAAATAAAAAGACCTACAATTAGTTCCAAAGTTCTTTTTAAAATGTAATAAGTGATAAAAAATAACATTAGAATAGTTATAAAACGTTTAAAGTGTTAAAAAGTATATTTTTTACAACGACAGTGTTTCGCCGATCAGCTGTTTACCCTCGAACTTGGCAACAAAAATAAATAAAGTAAATAAAACACATAGAATTCATTAGATTTTTTTTTATTAAAGTTAAATTAGTGATAAAAATAACATTACAAAAGATATTATAAGTTTAAAGTGTAAAAAAAGTATATTTTTACAACCATAACAGTGTTTTGTTGAACAGCTGATTACCCCCGAACTAATTAGATGTGTATAATTAAATTAATAATAGTGGTAAAATAGTGATCTAGTATTTTAAAACTTAACATCTTTATAAGAATTAAAAACGATACAATTTGATAAAAACAATAATTTATTAGTATAACCATTATCTTGCATATTAAATCTAGTGGCGACATCTGGTAACCGTCTCCGATATTATTTGGGTTCATTAGTGTTTATCGATTAGAGCTGCTTTAATTGCTAAGATGGCAAACAACTGTCGTCAATGTGGTAAATTCTTAAACTTAACAGATGGCGTTAGGTGTACAAATTGCTGCAATTACTATCACCGCACCTGTACTAATCTTAGCCCAAATTCCCGACTGACGTGTAAATGGAACTGCCGCATATGTAAAGAAAAGATGGTTGCAAATCAGGATAAAGGTGTCTCTTTTGCGGCAGGCGTTAGTGACACTGTTGTTGATGGAGACATTACTATCACTCCCACAGACTCCCTTACAAATGAAATTAGGCTATTACGTACCGAAATAATTACTGTCAGCAAGGAAATGAACACATTCAGACAAGAAATATCTAAATTAAATAATAGTATTTTAGAGTTTAACAACCGAATGGACAACATAGAAGAACGGTTGTCTTTACTGGAAAATAAGTCTTCATCAGAATGTAGTTTGAAGGTAATTTCTGATTTGCAAGCCTCACTTAATGAGCAGGAACAAATAAATTACGGAAACGACATTCAAATTAGTGGAATTATTGAAAAAAATGGGGAAAACGTCGCACAAATATTTAAGTTAGTGTGTCATAAATTGGGAACGACCGTCGAGGATTCGGACATTGTCAGTGTTGAACGGTCAGGACCACGCGTCAAAACACCTACCAACAGCGAAGAGCATCGTCCCCGTTCAATCGACGTGCGGCTTGTACGGCGCGCACTCCGCGATGGCTTACTGCAGGCGGCGCGCGTGAGGCGTGGCGCGGATACATCAGGTATCATCGACGGTGTTCCGCGCAAGTTTTACCTGAACGAGCGCTTGACGCGCACTAACAGACATTTGTTTTATTTAACAAGATCCGAATGCCGTAAAAAGGCCTTCAAATATGTATGGACGAAGGGGGGGCGCATATTTGCAAGGCGAAATGCGGACGAATCTGTTTTTTCAATTAAAACTGAAGAGGATATTGTTAAGGTTTTTGGTTAATATGTCGTTTGTGTTGCGTTTTCAATATGCTATGTTTATTGTTTAAAATGGCTATGTTTTACACTATATGTCTGAAAATCGTAATTAATAATTTTATATATTCCCTATTAAGCGAGAAGAGAATGGTTACATCATACATGTTTATTAATTTTATGCATCTGAGACTGAAGCAGGGCTGTATCTTTCCGAAATTTATGTCAGTTACTATTTTATATCTTTTTTACTTACAAATAATATATGGAACAAATCTTGTGCAATGTTTTGGTATTACTTTGACAATGCTCAGAGTCATGACTAATAACATTTTCATATTAAAATATACAGAAACAAAAATAATTAAAAATGATTCATAGTAAAATAATAAAATTTGGCTTTTTAAATCCTGGTTCTCTGGGAAACAAACATGAAGAATTAATTGTTGCCTTAGAGCGCCATGACGTGGACATTTTGGCTTTAAACGAGACATGGTTAAAAGAGGGCAAAGAGGGTTGTGCGCCGACTATATCGGGATATCGACTGTGCCACACTCCGCGAGCGAGTGACGGTACCCGTCAGAGAGGTGGTGGTGTCGGGTTTTATCTCAGGCGCGATCTCACTATGCGAGTTATAGTTCACCCAGTTACTTATTTGGTGGAACAAATGTGGCTGAAAGTGAAAGTGAGTAATAAGACCATTATAATCGGTACCGCTTACAGACCGCCTTGGTTAAACACTCAAACCTTTTTAGATGCCTTAACAGAAACCATCGGCTCTCTTCCATATTATGATTATCTACTGTTGTTAGGAGATTTCAATATTAATTATTTAAACGAATATAATACCAATACAATTCAACTTAGATATTTTCTACAAAGCGTAAATTTGGTGCAACGTGTAACTGTGCCTACACATTTCACCCAGCATAGTGAAACTCTCCTCGACCTTGTATGTACCGACGCTAATATAGGTAACCTATGTATAGATTATATTTGTAATCTCAGTAGTCACTCGTTTGTGTCCTTTGACCTTAATGTTTTGAAAAAAAGTCTCTTACAAGGATAACTTTTGTAAGACAAATTAAAAATATAGATATTAATGACTTGCACAATTTTTTAAACTTAATTGACTGGGAGAGTATATCACAAATTCAAAATGTAAACACAATGGTATTTGAATTTACGAACAATTTGTTACACTTGTTTAACTATTTAGCCCCTGTAAAAGAAATCCACGTAAACGAGAATCACTATCCTTGGATTACATATAATATTAAACTCATGATGCGAAAGCGAGACGAGGCACACTATAGTTTACGTAAAAATAATTCAGCCGCTCGCAATAAGTACTATAAAGATTTGAAAAACGCAGTTGACATAGCAATTATTAACGAACGAAAGGCCTTTTTCAAAGTGTATATAAACAATAACGTGAAAAATCCTAAGGTTACGTGGAAAAATTTTAAATATTGTTTTAATGTAAATAACAAAAATTTTATTTTACCACCCCAATTTAATAATCCAAAGTTAATAAATGATCACTTCCTTAACATTCCCGGCAGTAACAATGTTTCACCGCTCGATATTATAGACTATAGGTCTCGGAGATATGGGAGCGAAAAATTTTCCCTTAAACCCGTGGATGAAACAACTGTTTCTAAAATCTTACAAACCTTGAAATCAAATGCTATAGGTATAGATGATGTATCCTTAGAAATGATTAACATTATTTTGCCATCCACTCTCTCTGTCATTACAAATATTATTAATAAATCAATATTAACCAATACGTTTCCCGACTTCTGGCGGCAAGCTTTAATTAGACCTATACCTAAAACAAAAAACCCTACAGATATCAAAGAGTGACGTCCCATTAGCATACTGCCCTGTATTTCTAAAGTTCTAGAGAAGGTAGTATGCAGACAGCTAAGTATATTTTTGGAAACAAATAATATTCTACCAGATAATCAATCTGGGTTTAGAAAGCAAAGAAGTACCTGCACAGCTTTAGCTCATGTGGTGGATGACATTCTCACTGCCCAAGACACTGGGAAAGGAACAATTCTAGTTTTACTAGACTACTCTCGAGCATTTGATACAATAAATATCCCCTTATTATTATCTAAATTATATTACTACGGATTTGATCAATGTACGGTAAATTGGTTTTCAAGTTACTTAAACAATCGCAGACAATCTGCTGAAATACTACGTGAGGATGGAACTAGATTTAAATCTGAGTGGTCTAGCGTAGTTAGAGGCGTTCCACAGGGGTCGATTTTAGAACCTATCCTTTTTATTTTGTACACAGCAGACATAATTAAGTGCATTAAAGATTGCAAGTATCACATATACGCGGATGATCTACAAATGTACATATCGTTTAAACCGAAGGAAACGGATGATGCTGTCAAAAAATTAAATAGCGATCTGGATCGTTTAGGCAGTTGGTCTCAGTCTCATTCCCTAGTCCCTTACGCTTCTAAAACTAAGTACATGATGTTCGGAACCAAAAATCAAATTAATAAAATAGTTAACAAGAATCCCATCATAACGATCAAGGGAGAGAATATCGAACGCGTTAGGGAAGCAAGAAATCTTGGTATTTTAATGGACCAACAGTTGCGTTTCGAGAAGCACATACTAAATACCGCAAGTAACTGCTTCTATAGACTTAAGATTCTGTACCGCTTTCGTGACTCATTAAGTCCTGAATTACGAATCACACTTTGTGAATCCCTAGTCTTGTCAAAATTAAATTATGGTGACACTGTAATAGGTCCCAGGCTGCTTGTGATTTCTAAAAATATTATTCAAAGAGTTCAAAACGCTTGCGCCCGATATTGCTTTAAAATACCGCCAAGATCCCATGTGACGCCATATATAAACAGTATAAGATCATTAAAAATGGATTACCGGAGACAGCTACATTTTGCTACTATGCTCTTTGGAATTATAAAGTTTAAAATACCTCCCTACCTTTATAGTAAGCTTCGCTGGGTACATGAAGATAATATTGAATATGCAAGAAGAAATACCGCATACAAACTAAAATTACACCGTTACAGTACTGCATCGTTCCGTGGTAGTTTTAAATATTTGGCTACCAAGTGCTGGAACGACCTGCCACCACCATTACGTGACCTGAAATCAATAAATAATTTTAAGTTAAAATATAAACAATATCTATTTAATATTCAAAAACAATTATAAAAAAAAAAACATTTTAGATTAAAAGTTGTATATGTATATATATATATATATATATATATATTTCAATGAATTACCTCAGTCCTTACGGTCACTATAACTTGGCGGTCCGGGGGGGGTCGTCGTTATGTTAATTTCTTCATATGTTAATTTCTTCATAGTTACTTGTTACTTGTAAATCACAGATTCCAGTAAATCTAAAATGGATATAATATGTTTGGTACAGTCTTTAACTTTTTAACTTTTTTACTTTTTAACCCGGCGTTCGCACAGTTGGGTCTATTTGACCCGAGCTACTTTCAAATGCGCGTATTTCTAATGTTTTTGGTGCCACACTGCCATAATTCTCAATAGCTGGAGCTAAGGGTCGTATCTTTCCACGGAATATCGATATTTAGTCGTATTGCAATCGCAGCGGTGTATAAACGCTTCTAAACATGACAAAGGGTAAATTTGACCCAACCATACACTTCGTGTAGTAATTTCGCGCCATTATAAAAAAGTATATTTATTTATTTTATTCGAATGACTTTTGAAATAACGGTTCTCGAAGAACGCCAACGACAGCGAATATTGAGTATCTTGGAGAAATCAGACTTCGATCATGAAAATTCAGAAACTGAAGATGTAGAAGTCTATTTGAGCATTGCAGCCAAACTAGTAATACCGACGAAAACGCATGTGAAATGAATAGTGATAATGAACCCCTGATTAAATTACAGAACAGAATCACAGTAGAATTTTGTCAGCACTTACGACAGCCAGGTACAATCTAGTAATTTTATTGTAAGAGATACAATAAAGTGGCCATAGATGCCTTTAGGCCTAAACATTCGATTTAGGGTTGAAAATTTTATAATATATATGTAAATATGGCTTCAATAAATGCACATATATTTCTTAAGAACATTGTTACAAAGTGTTGCAAATTCTCAATTTACGCATTACTCTTGTTCGTGAGCATTTGCTCGACCGAAAAGGCATCCTGCAGTTGCTAAGACTAATGTGCCAAATAATACGCGATTTTTTTAGGAAATCCTGTTAGGGACCCGTCTGCAAAGATACCGAAGGTCAGAAAAAGTTTGCAAGACTGTCCTGCCAAAAAAGACTGAAAAAGTAATTGAACTTGACGGAACTGAAACAAATATATCTGCACTGAGTTTGCAATATTGTACTGTAGAGACTGCGCATATGTAAGCAATGATATGCAATGATAGCAATGAATCTTAAAACTTTTGATTTGAGCGTGGTTTATTAACAAAAAACAAAGTCAAAGTTTACTTGGATTGTAATGAAAAAAAGGGTTCATTTTATATAACACTGTTTAAAAAAAGTCATTAATATCATAAACAATATTTTTATTGCGAACAATTAGTACAACAGTTGCGAACAACAGTTAGTAATTATTTGTAAAGACTCGTTAACTGCTATCTGCCTATAATTCTTAAAAAAAAAAACACTAATATTGTAGTTTTTAATATTTTAAAAGGTCACTTTTACCTATTTACATAATATGTATTCAAGGAAATCATGTGGTGATTTCTAAACATTTTTTTTTTATTTATTACCATACATTTATTAAAATACATGCATATATACTCATTTATATACGTGTGATAAAAACTTATATAGAGGCAAAAGCACTTCTAGCCTCTATTTAAAATATTATTTTAAATAATATTTAATTTCCACCATGAAACCTATTCGACTATTATTCATAAAATTCTACGAACTGACCTTGGAAAATTTATTGTCAAAATAATTACTATTTTTCTATCAATGGTTTCAGTCAAAATAACCTAATAAAATAGACAAAACATATCCTTGAATTAATACAGTAGAGTAAACTTGTCTATCAGTGTTTTTAAAACATAAAAAATAATCTACAGTCTGACTTTTTTCTATCCACAGTCCGGCTATTTTTTAAAAGGTTTTACTCTTAATAATACCTACTGTAGTATTGCCAAAAAACCCTGCAACAAAAGATGCCCTGTTCCAGTGGTTTGGAAACAGCTTACGTGCAATATAAAAATATACGTCTAATCCTGTAATTTCGAATCGAGTGGAAACAAATACAGAAGAACAAAGTTGATGGCAAAAATGGTCATAACAAAGATTCTGAAACTAAAATGCCATAACAACACAAGATTTCATACTCAAATTTTCTAAACAATTTAGCATATCGATATAACATGTATCGCTAGGAGGCGTTGACCTTTTAAGTACTTCTTACAATTTACAGAGTAATAAGTAAAAGAGGGAGCAAGACATTTTTATTTCGTTATTTGTGTTGTTTATAATTTTTTATAAAATGCAAGGTGGTTAATTTATTCAAATAACCCTGTATAAAGTAATAAAACAAATATTAAAGTATTAACATTTAGAAATAGAATAAAATAAATGACATATATATATAAAAACCATGTTACTGTGATTCGGATTGCCGAGATGTGAATTTTGCGCTAGATGTGCGAAGTAACAATACTTGGGCTTGAAAGCCCCTAATACATTGGTAATATGACACTAAACCTTAACATATCGGGTAAACAGCGAAAAGCCAGGCCAAAACTGCGGTGGATGGTAGCCCTACTAAAGACATGGACATCTACAAGCTTGAAGAAGATGGATCGAGGAAAGAACGAAATGGACAAGAAAAATAAGGAAAGCGGACCCAGCTACGATACGGGAATAACGGTAAGAAGAAGAAGGAGAAGATATACATATATGCAATATATGTTATCTATTATTCTATTAAAAATAAAAGTTAGGTTAAAGTTTCCGGTTACCAAAATATTTAAACGGGAAATTTAAGAGTTCCTATGAAACTGTTCTGCAAAGGTCGCTAAGAAGTTGGAATTTTGCCAACTAAACTGCTGTGAATAAAACTTATACTTTCTCGACTTAATGATCCTGTCTGTGTGTTATAAGTGTTAGAACTTTACAATAAGAAATAAAAGTTAATTGCTTAGTAAAACTTTGATGCTGAGAGTCGATTATGTACCTTAATGACATCATTTGAATTATCTTTCTAACCAATCTTCTCGAAACCATACTTCTCGAAAATCTTATATCTGAAAACAAGTAATGGCTTGGTATTTTAGCTGTCAAAGTAGTAATACTTCCGAGTGTGGTTGAACATTTAGGACAAAATCAGTATGTAATTTAGTTAGAACTTAGCAACTAAATGACGTCAGAAATTAATTTCTTAAAATATAAAGAAAACTAATTTTAACGTATCTTAACTACGTAATATAATATATGCAGAAAGTGTAATGTGTGCCTTGTGCGAGTGGCAAAAAGTATTCGAATAACTTTACTTCAATCGAGTAAACGCAAATTAAGAATAGCAAAGTAAAGTAAGTACGAGTAAACGAAAAGTAAGAAAAATAAAAGAAACGAATGGGATTTACATTCGATGCTATCCGTTGCGTAAATTATTTATACAGTATAAGCTTCAAGTAAACGTCATAAAGTCATTATTTATTAAAGTAGTGTCAATTAAAATTGTGGTTGTAATAATTTTCATTGTCTGTTTGACTTCCAGTTGCATAAATGAAAAAGAAATGGAAAAAAAAATATTGATAAGAGAAAATTTACTAGCTCATTCTAATTTGAACGATATGCATGATATTGACATGATATTCATTCAGAAGTAAGTTGCAATTTAATTTAATTAAATTTACATGAAGTTATGTTTTTCTTCGATACATGTTAGCGTCATAAAATGATATTTAGTACTATTCATGTTCAGCTTCTTACCAAATCATCCTCTCAAGCAAGAGGCAGTAATATTAAGTTAGCAAAAGTGGGAGAAATTGGGTTAATTATTAAACGGTCATGAAAGCGGAGATGTAATTTGATACTATATATCTTTAGTTACTTATGCTTGCCGATATTGATTGAAACTGAATTTTTTAGTTTGCAAACTTTATACGACAGAGAGAATATTTATTATATTTTACATGGTTTGGAGTGAATATTAATGAAAGGCTATTGGCTTCCTAGGGCAAGTGATACCGGTGGTGGTCAAGCTAACTTATTTAAATTAACAGATTGAGAGAAAAGCTCTAAACCTGATTAGTATTCATGCAGCTACAGTAGTTGATGGTACTCGATTGGTCATTATTCACTTTTATTAATAAAGTTCTAGCCTGTTATATTCTCTGAATTTTGAAAAAAGTCTACGTCATAATGTAGTATTCTCTTAAAGGGAATTCATATTGAGGCCAAACCCAATACATATATTGCCTCAAAACTTATGATGTCACATATGCATTTACAGAGAAGATATTGTAAGAAATATATTTTATACTAATTAAAGTCATCTTTAATAATTAGGTACTAAATATATTTTAAGTCCTGAACTTGGAAAATAGACACAATTATCTTCAATGGTATTCATTAGATATTTACACTTAATGTTTCTTTATTTGAGTTTAACTTATGAATGTCATAATTGACGGAACCTGCCATAGCAGAGCAATAGAGACGTTAATTAATGATAAAGGTTTCATATTGCCGGTGTAGTAAAATAATAGCACTGACACTATTATACTTCACCTTTATATTACACAAATAACAACTTTACTTTTTTAATAATACAGATAGCAAAAATGCCATGTTCGAACGGAGCTGGCATATTTATATTAAAAACAGCACGTGTTCAACAATGTAGGATAGCCATTCAAAAAATATAGAAAAAATATTTTCTGACATAATGTACATTCTATGTACATAAATTTAAAATAATAAATAGTAGATCATAAAATTATTTTAAATGATTTTTATTTATTTATTTATTTAAATGATTACATAAATTAGTTTAAAATTGATGTGTATTCTGATTGTGCATGTACAATGTAAAGAGTATTTTAAAGAGACATCAAAAATTAAGGGGATTTGCTATAAGATATCTCTCCCAAAGCCTTTTCGTATCCCGTGGTGTATGGATTAAGACATAAATAGATATTTTATAAAATGTATGTTATGGGTCTGGACACACACCAAACCAATTTTCGTTTTTAATGAAAAAATCAGATCCCACAAAAACATTTCATGTTAAATGTTGCCAAGACGAGACCATATAGCTCGCACTGTCAAAAAGTAATCAGATCCCGTGTAGAGCCAAGTTTCTAACCCTACATGCCCAGACCTAAATCGATAAGCCCTAATTTCACACTCAAGTTACGGGGAAATTCTACAGCCATAGCTCGTACTGCGTTGTTCGTAGCGCGTAGCAGAGTTTTTACGCTATAATCTCGTAGGCGTGCAAACCTTGGACGTAACTGGCGAGTCGGCCGCACGGACTTTTTGCTATTCGTCATATGGGCTTGAGCTTAAAAATCTATTCAATCTTCTAAACTCTTTCCGTGCGGCCATCTCACCAGTTACGTCCAAGGTTTGCACGCCTACGAGATTATAGCGTAAAAACTCTGCTACGCGCTACGAACAACGCAGTACGAGCTATGGCTGTAGAATTTCCCCGTAACTTGAGTGTGAAATTAGGGCTTATCGATTTAGGTCTGGGCATGTAGGGTTAGAAACTTGGCTCTACACGGGATCTGATTACTTTTTGACAGTGCGAGCTATATGGTCTCGTCTTGGCAACATTTAACATGAAATGTTTTTGTGGGATTTCATTTCTTTTTGTAGGTTGCTTATGATAGAAAGATAAAATGAGCGACAAATACAAGTATTTTTTTGTCGCTCATTTTTTCTTTCTTTTTTTGGGGTATATTTCTTGTGCATCTGAGATGCCTTTTTTTATAGCCCATTCTCTATCTTTGCCTTTATTTTTCGTTGGCTTACTATTTACAATATGCGATAGTTCAGGGTGATACTTGGATCTTAGACGATTATATTCGACTATCGCAGTCTGTTGTGCCTTAATACTACTGAAGTCTATATTTATAAGGTGAACACCTTGTAAACTAGTCACTCTAGAGAGAGCTACATAAGCCTGCCCACAAGAGAATGTGGATGACCCGATATCAATGAGAGCATTATTTAAACTTAGCCCTTGACTTTTATGAATCGTGATAGCATACGCGACACATATTGGGAACTGTTCTCGGTGAACGAATGCTCTATTGATAATTTCAAATTTAGATTTTACAGGTGCTAGTTCGTGTCTTAAACCGTTATTAAAAATTATAATAACTCTTCTTGCTTTATTTTTGTCGTTTAAATCCCATTCTACTTTATCAACAATTCCTATAGCACCATTTACAAGACCCAAAGAAACATCTATATTTCGTTTCAACATTACTTTCACTCCTTTTTTAATAACTATAGTTTTTTCTAAACCTGCTGTCATAGAAGCATCTTCCTCATACTTTTCTATGGACTCGCGAGCCCTTTTCACAAGATATCTCGGACAATCGACACTATCTGTGGCTTTAAGTGTAATTTCCGGATTAGGATTAGCTTGCAGCATGGCATCATTTAGTTGCTGAGCCATATTTCTAGTTGGCAACAAACAAACTGTATCTGCAGGAAGGTGACTAAGAAATTCAGCTATTTCGTGTAATCTACCTTCGTTAGAACCTGATTTTAGTGTAATTAAACGTTGTGATAATATGCGGCGGTCTTCTTCTGTTGTGATTCCTATTCTAATTCTTAGAAGCATTTCAACGAACTTCATATCATTTAACTGCCGCATGTTCTGTGTTAACTCCTGATATTTAAAAAGTTCTTCCCACAGATTCGGAAAATTAAGAGCACCTATTAGCTTTGTTATTTCTCGAGGTGACAGTTTTACAAAAGGCGAATTTTCCCTCACAGGTGGAAGCTGTAAAAGATCTCCAAGTACCACAATATGTCGTTTTCCAAACCACCCGTTTTCTTCATCTATTGTATTAAATATTTCTGCCAGACGCATATGTATGTAAGCCAAAGTTATATTTGATATCATAGATACTTCATCGATGATAAATAAAACAACGTCTTTCAAATCCGACCGTAGAACTTGGAGAACCTCGTCAGAGAGTGGCCTGTATTTGGGTGTTTGTTTGTGTTCTACGGGCAATTGCAATAGCCTATGAATCGTCAATCCGTTAACATTAAAGGCTGCGATACCCGTTGGTGCAGCTACAGCTACTTTTTTATTTAAATGTTTTTGTACCCACACCTTAAGAATTTTGATAATAAAACTTTTACCTGTCCCACCGGTGCCACTTATAAAACAACGAAGAATTTCGCTTTCATTAGACATAGTTTCCGTCACCATATCGAACACACTCTTTTGATCTTTATTAAGTTTACTTATCAATTCATCTAAATTATTTTCATCTCTATCATTGTTCATATTATTAAAATCATCCATGGCATTAACCGCTTCACGTGCTTCAAAATCTAAGGGATTATCAGGACCTATATCGTCATCTTCATTTTCAATCTCTTCATTTAGTTCGGCTAATTTAGATTCCACTTTTTCGAAACCCTTTTGTAGCTGATTTTGTAATTCAATGCGTAAATTGACATGTCTCAGTTCATTTTTCATATCATCCTTTGCAAAGTTAAAAGCCTCAGTATATGTTTCAAATTCCAATTTCAAATCTTGTAGGTTACGCCATGGTTTAAACAATAAAAGCATCGAAAAATAATATTTTTCGGGCATTTGCTCAACATCATACAAGTAAAAGTTTATAAGATAAGGTCTGTCTCTTTTCTTTAAATAAGTCTTTTCTCCATCTAACGTATAATATTCTGCTTGTTTAGAAACCGGGCGTGTTTTCACGACATCATAGGATTTAGAAAAATTATACAAGTTAACATTTTCTAACTCTACTGGTCTAGCTGGATATTTATCGTCTATCCACGATTCGTAATAAATGTTTGTGGAATCGGGGTTCAGCATGGTCATTTCTGTTTTAGACTTGACTCTTCGATTACGGTTTACGTTCACATCTAGCCACCTAATTGTCGTTTGGGGATCAGTGGCATACAATGGGATACCCAATAACGTGTCACTGGCCTCTAATGCACCGCACTCGCGGTTTGACAACATTCTTAGCCCGATGTTAAATAATCGACTTCTTAAGCTTTTTGTAGAGTTTATGTCATCGAAATCAACGAGCGCATGTGTCTTTTCGGATTTTGTCGTATATTTAGTGACGTAGTAGTTCAGTATAGCAGTTTTTTCACCTACATATTGGATATCAATATTGCCGTTCCATGCGAGTAATACAGCTGGATTATAATCATTTATCATCTCAGATTCCTTCTTGCGTACAAGATTATATAAGCGTTTGTTTGGACAAAGAGCTTTTCTGGCCGCGACTGATTCAGCTGTATCTCTAATAGTAAGAGTATCACTAACGGGTCGTGGGAAACCAAATCGACACACTGATATAAATCCTTTCTTAGTTTTCTTTCGTCTCATACAATATTTATTATGCTTGTGAGTTTGGTATCCCACGACTCGTTGATGAAGAGTTGGTGCAAGATTTTTTTTAGGTACTTCACATGTAACATACTTAGAAATAAAAGCTGCTACCTCATCAATTGGCGAATCATGAAGCACAGGAGCTCCTTTCACCCATAACATTAAATGAAAATGTTGGGCTCCACGAGACTGATACTCACGCCTCCAAAAGTAATGCTCTATTTCTCCTAGTGGTTTACTGGCGGAAGTGAGAAAATCCAATGTTGCATGAAATTTATTATTAATGAAACGAGAAGTAGATACCGGATCTAGGGCTACTAGTTCACTTGTTGTCTTATTAGCCATCTCACTCGAGTTGACTTCCAGTAAGTATTCTCTTAGGTCGTCCCACAACCACTCCGATGGGCTCATAGTGAGGAACCAAATGGCTGGTCCATAGTGCTGCGTCATGCAATTCACGTCGTTCCTCGGTTTTTTCCAGTACTGCTCAGTGTTTCTCAATCTAGCAAATATAGCAGTCAGATCTCCTTCCAATTCATCATTACTTAACATCTGTAAGTATTGTTCAGCAGTTATTTTTTGTTTTTGGTTAACTGTATTCATTTTATAAAATATTCCCGAATTTAGCTGGCGGACATTCGTGTCGTGCAGTAAATAAAATAAATATTGTTGATCTAATCTAAATCGTGAATGTTTTGACATCAATCTGGCTTTAATATATTCACTTGACGTTAATTTCTGTGGTCGCGTATGAAACTGGCCGTATTTTCCATCTGGGTACAAATAAGGAAAACATTTTACATCTAGATCCTTGTCTGTAGAATATATAGGTACTGTATTAACTGTCTTCATTTGATAGAGATCTGAAATTAATGCGTTGCTTCTTTTTTCATATAATGGATATATGGTATATTGCTCGTAATCTATTAAATTTCTATCTTCCGTTATCTGTGTCAAAAGTGTATCTAAATTATTTATATTATTTTCATCCTGATTGTTATTACTTGTTTCGATTAAATGTTGTAAGTTATCATTAATTGTTTGAAGTAAATGATTAGGGACATTCGGTAATTTTATTTCAGAGTAAAGTGGGTTTACTTGTTTCAGGTAACAGAGTGCGGCATAGACTTTATTGATGTCAACTATATCTTCCCAAATAATTTTAGACTTTGTTGGTCGTCCTCGTACCATTATGTAAAGTTCTTGGTTTATGTTTAAAGGATCTTCTGGTTTTGGCAATTTATTCAATGTTTCTTCTAAAGGCAAAGGTAGATGAAAAGTTCTGCCTTTACATTTTTTCACCATTTCTCGGTTTGGCAAAGATTTGTTGGCTACTGGATTCATCGATACAACCACTTGGAAAGCTTTTGCTCGCTGTATTAACAGCTTTTCGTAATCATTTAACTGGCTTATCTCTGATGAAATTGTACCGACAAACAAATCATTAAGAACACATGTAGCTGGAGTTTGATTAGCACGAACCTTTGTAAGACATGTATGGCATATATGTGAGCTATGGTCTATGTTTTTAGAACTATAATATTCAATAAGCTGTATCCAAACATGTGTAGAAATAGGCTTTCGTAAACGATTTAGATTAGAAATATCCTTTGAACAGTAAAGTTTATTACAAGACATACATTCTAATTTAGGTGTATCTAAGCTTTTTTTAGAAAGTAATTTAAATCCATCTTTAAACTCTTTGATAATGGAATCTTCTATAATTTCTTGATGTTCCAAACTTTCAACAGCTACACTCCCAGGTACGTGATTTTCGCCTAATTCTTTTATTTTATCCACGTTCACAGTTTTTAATGCACCATCAATTTTTTTCAACGTATCGCAATCACTTTGTAACTGATACATTTCTCTGATCAAGGTTCTTAGTCGTGGAGAATGAGACTTTACATTGTTAATGTATGAAATATTAGCCTTGAGACGATTATTCAAATATAGCGGATACATCTCTGCTGGTGACTTACAGTTAAATTCTTCAAATATATTTTTTAGTTTCAAAAGTAACTGTTCATCCAATACACATATGGCGTCATTACAACTCCAGACTAAACTTTTGCCATCCTTTTCTGTTTTTTCAAAGACAGCTTTGCCTGTCTCATCAATAGCGATTGCCTTCTGATCATCAGTGTAAACTTTATATGCGTACTCTCCATAAAATGGCTCTTGATTATTCCGATGCTCAAGTTTTCCCAGAAACATTGCAAGTTTTTCATAAACAGTTACATCCGGACATTCTCTTAACTTTTCTAAAGCTGACACACATATATTCTTAATTTTTTCAGCCGTTTTTAAAAGACTACCTAATGTTTGTTGTCTATTGTAAAGAGACCATTTAACAAGTCTTTCTGCTTCCAGTCTATCGTTTATTTTAGAACTTAAACTTTTTATTATTTGCTCAACATTTTTTACCTTAAACTGTAATTTTTCGTTTAATCTTTTTCGACTAGCTGCTTCGCGATTAACATCTAGATGAGAGGCTGAGTATTTGGCAACCGCCTTACGGTTGACCTCTGGATGTGAAGCCGAGTAGCGTGCAACCGCCTCTCGGTTGACCTCCGGATGTGAAGCCGAGTATCGCGCAACGGATTCGCGATGTTGTTCAGCATGCGATAGAGTATAATTTAAAATTGTATTTTTCCGTTCTTCAGGATGATTTTTACGGTATTTGGCTGCGGCTTGTCGAAATTGCGCATTTCGTGTTAATTCAGAAGTTTTTGGTCTTCCACGTTTATTTTTTTTAGGTCTCCCTGCTTTTTTCGAAGCGGAAACTACGTCGTTTTCAGTATTCACATGTGTGTCGTTAAAAGAACTAACAGTATTATTATTTGATGTTTGAGAAACAAGCATCGGAACCAGGACGTCATAGTGACCACTTATAGAACTTCCACTGAATTGCAACCGTTTCACAGGTCCACCGATACGAGAAAAACTTCCTCTTAAAATATTATCTTGATAGACTTCAAAGGTGAATGGATAAATAGCTGCCGCTGCCATGAGTTCGGAGGTACCACCATAAGTAGCGCTATTCAACATATCCCGTGAATACGAATCGGAATCATGATAGGTGTCCCCATTGCCGGTACAAGTATACACTTGTAGTTCGTCCCAGTGGTCTACAACATATCGCACAATAGCAGTCCTGACTTGCAACGCCATCTCAACGTCTATTCGTTCATGCATTAAATATGTCAAGGAATGGAAGAGGCAGGAACCGTCTCCCGGCATATTAACCACACGATGGCGGCGGGGTCCCAGCTCCACTTCATGTAAAACTTTTACACTATCCATGTTCAGTATCTAAGTAACGAAATACCTATACCCTAGCTTAACCTAGTAACAAGGCTATGTAATGCCAAACTGTAAACTAAACCTCTCAATTAAATCTTAAAGTAAATTATACCTACCTACTGGACAAGTGTCAATGAAATGAGCGGTATAGGTACCTGTAGATAAGCCTATTAAACCTAGTTCTAAAATACCTACACAAAATTATTTTTAACACTAGATTAACAACTATCAATATCGTAATTTTCTACCTACTATACAATATTCAAACCGTACGTAATCCTAAACTACTTAAGTTAAACCTATTAACAATGAAAATTAAACAATGACCTACGTATCAAATTATTCTCACTAAGTCGTACCTACATAAACAACTATAAACATATTATACCTACTAACCTATACTACTTAATTGCAAATACCTACTTATTCAATCTTTGAATTTCTTCATTAAATTTGTGAGAAAATTGCAAACGTAATGCTAATACTTTTTATCAATGAAAATTAAAACACTAGTATCTAAACCTTTACCTACTAAACTACTAACAATTAAATATTAGGCAAATGGTTTTTTTCTCCGCGATAGCAAACTTTTAAATCACCGAAATATTCCGAAAATTTTTCATTCAACGAGACAACCGTCAACGACGTCTGCCCTCGCGCGTCTGCCCGCGTTCGGGTGCCGCGCTCGCTGACGGGCCGATTATTTTTAGCTACTGCGCGGGGACGAGGGGGCAGGCGGCGGGCGTTGGCGCATACTATACTTACGATGCTTATGTTCAAAAGTATAGGTTGATTAATAATAAACACTTACCGAAGTGAAGTGTAGTAATATTATTCATATCTAAGTACTTATGGGTAGGATAATGTTTTGATTTGATGAAAAGTTTGTGTTCTATGTACTTGTGTATAATTTTCAGATCTCAAGCAGGAAATAGGGAATTAAGTTTCCCTATTTCAGATTTTTACCCCTCCGCGGCCGCATTCAGACCTCTAGCGTCAAAAGTTGCGGAAGTCTCGAACAAACTTTCACCCCTTAGTTTAAGGGGTTGGGGGGTAAAAGTTCCAAGTTTTAGGATTTTTTTGTTGTTTGGGTACTAATACTAGCTTACATACCAAATTTCAGTTTTCTAGGACTTCAGGAAGTACCTTAAGAATTTTGTTGATCATCAGTGAGTGAGTGACGAAATCGGGGTATTTTAGATATCAATAAAATCTAAAGTATAAGAGCTATGCAATTGAAACTTTAGAGGTTTATTAAGTCTACCACTGACATTATATCCTGAAAATTTTGTTTATCTGGTATAACCCAAACTCAAGTTATGAAGGTTCAAAAATACGACGAAGCGCTTCGAGAAAAGGTAGGTAGTGCCCTTGCGCTTGCGCTTCGCTTGGCTCGTCTTGGCGGGGGCACTACCGTGCCCCCAGATTTTCCTGCTATTTGTGTGGTGTTGAAGAAAACGTACATCATGTGTTGATGGAATGCCAAAAATCAAATTAAAAGACAGTTAACGTCGAGGCAACTGAAATTTAATCAATGCGATGCGCAAACTATTTTTACTACATAAAAGCGGGTTAACAGAATGGGCTAAATTATTTTGCAGATTGGCGTCTTGTCAGTAATTGTTAAATAGTTAAAGAATTATAAATGTATGACGGTCACAATGAGGTTGAAATATCCTAACAATGATACAACCACAAATTAAAAATAAGATGTTTATAAAAAAATATATTTTTAAGCTGCCATTTTGTTATAATATTAACTTGTTAAAGGAAGCTCTTATCCACTAAATACATTCCATTCGTGAAGCCTAGATCGGAGTCTTAGCATTAGCCTTATATAATTTTTACTAAGATTCCTATCCTCAAACCTTTTTGTTACATACTTTACATTATATTAAAACATATGACCTTCATTTTTAAGCTATTGGATAGCTTTTATCGCGATAGTTTTGATCGCGACGACCTAATCAAAAAATGCCGCAACGTAAAAAACCTTACACCTCGCCAACTACGTAGCTCGCCCGAGTATACATATCATTCAAAAATAGCAAAAGCGTCAAGTTGATAATATTTATATAAACTTTATTGCTTACTGATTAAGGTTTAGTTGTGAATAAATATTTTAGTAGTACAAAGGTATTTTTTTCAACAAGCCTTTAATTTTAATGACTCTTTGTTATCGTGTTACAAAGTACTTTAAATACAAATACTTAACAATCGTCATTGAACTTTATATGTGAGGTATAAAGTTGAAAATATTTTTATGTGGTGATATTATTAACCTTTTTATAATATTATATAGCAATGACCACTTCTCATCTTAAATAGGACTGTTGATAAAATATCAATGTTTCGAAATATCTATATTATTACTTACAAATATCGATATTTATTACTAATACATTTTTGAATGATGTATTGATAGTTTGATATTGAAATGCAGATAATATGGTGTTCGATAATTATTTCAAATAAGTTTTCGTTTTTTTCTTGGTAAATTATTTAATCTATACACAATCACTAATCGTAAAATTAGTAGGTATACAGTACATTATTTACTTTACACTATGTTTTTTTTCAAACTTCTCTCAAAAATAAGAGGCTTTGAAAGTTACCGTCAATCTTTGAGTATGTAGTGTAATACACTTACAAATTGGTTTTGACAAAATATTTAATATTGTTATAACACATTTTCTAATTGCAAAGTTGCCTTCTGAGCTGTAGAGATGAGCCTTGTAGGTATCGTGGTAAATATCTTGAATTATAATAATCAACATATTTCACAGGTATAAATAAACTTCAGAAATTTTTAATTGACATAACTTATTTAAATATAATTTATAATAAACAAAACAACCTAATCACAATTAACCGCAAACTCAACCGAGGCCCAATGTGATAAACACACACACCGCACCTGATACCTGCACTTAAAACATAATCCTTGTACTATGCTATGTGTTTGTGTCAAATATTTTTGATAATTAAATTATTTTTACAAAACCTGAATGCGTAAACCTAAATATTACTTAATTATATATTTAAATTAAAGTAGAAATTATAACTTTTTTCTAAAACCCTATTAATATGAATCTAATTTAAATATCATTGATAGGAAAGGATAATGGATATAAATGAATGAAGAAATAATATACATTTCAAAGAGTTTTATTATTTACTAGATCTTATAAATATCTTTACTGAGAAAATAAATACCAATGTGAACATACCATAGACAAGCCCAATCATTATATAAGATTTAATAAACCTAAATTCCTCGCTAAAGAACAGCGTTACTTTCTAAGAATGGTTCGTGAGGCTATTGAAATTAAAAAACATCAAAACACCTGGGACCCACTTTTGAAAAATATAAAATCGCATGTTTGTAACCACACTGTAGACCTCAAAATACTGTTAGTGTTAGTTAGTTAGTTAGTTTTGTGTCCTAAACAGTACGGAAGGAAGCTTAGAAACCGTTGGAGGTAGATGAATAATTAGTCAACTGACTTACTGACAAACACCTCCATTTCGTCTTACCGTGAACACAATTGCTGCAAAGCATTCGAAACGTCGTGTTAGATTTAAAGTGTTAATTCAATATACGCGAGTTAAATCCATAAAAATAGTTTTATTTTAATGTGTAGTACTTATGTACTTGTGAAAGCCTTAAAAACAATATGTATTGCAGTAATTCTTTTGACATACTTAGTTAAATTATTTTATTCGGTTCCAGAAGTTTATATTATTGTATTTTATTCAAGACACTTTCTATTGTTAGATTAGAAAACTTATTACATAAAATAGGGATATAAAAGTTTTGATCGGATTACAATATAGCATCACTGTTACGTGCGGCGAAGCGATATTGGCAAAGTTGTGATATGGACGTGCGTCGATAAGCGTGGCTCTGTTTTCTTGACACTTATTAGCGCTTATTGTAGATATTAAAGATCTAAATGCATGTATAGTTTTTCGAATTGTGATTTATCTGAATTAGAAAAATATTTTTTTACAATAAAATTCGGTTTTTGTATTAATATTAACTGTTTATTTATTTTTTTCTATTTATAGGTTACACTTATGAAACGCCCCACTCAAGTTGCAAGATTGCAAAGACAAATTGCAGATATAATATTTATAAAAGGTAGATACCGTCTGATATTCTCTTTATTTGTAAGAACGTGCAATCTATAAAACTTTATTTACCATTCAAAAGTCATATTATGGTGAATCTGAAAAGGTGCTACTGATATTAAATATATATAAAAAAAAATTATCGATGTCATACACTAAGCGAACCGTGAACTTGAAAACTTATAGAATATAAAACCTACTTTCATTATATTTTACTACAACGTTAAAGTCAAAAGTTTAAATTAGATTTAAAAGAAAATGTAATTATGTGATACTGGCCTAATCAGGAAGCCGAACGACTGATTAAAGTATCTAAAACAAAAAAGAAACTGTCAACTTGAGACTTAAGTAAGTCGAATTGCTTCGAAAACAATAATTCGATTTTTTAATTTAGCAACCCTAAGATACCTTATCGACTCTCAAGTTAAAAGTAAAATACTTTTTTTTCCAACCTGAAATGGTTTTGGAGACAAATTCGTATATAAATTGTTCCTTTGAGTCATTTGTTAATATGTATTGTGATAAGCTTCTGAGAGAGGCTTTTCTTAATTTTTTTTTTAAGTTATTTTATTTATTTTCTTGCAAATTTATTTTAATCTATGAATATTATAGTATGCATAATTATGCGTACCATTATATATAATTATATATCATTATATATAATTATATATCATTATATAAGATTAATAACTCTGTGACTCTCTTTCTTACATTTGTATTCAAGTGAAAGATATTCATTGATTAAAATATTAACGATTTACCCATATTAATTAATGTAGAGTTTTTCAATATTTAAACTAAGTGTTCGTATATGAAAGGTGATATAAACTTGCTAGCTATGAAAAAAATGTTTTTCTTTTGAGTATGAATTTAAATAATGTACATATGTTGCAATAAGCTTAAAAACATAAAACGGACATTAATAAACTGTGTGGATGTAGTGCTTAAAATTCACTTTTAACAAAAAAAAAGTTGTAATTCTCTTTATAAATTATACGCTCAATAAATTTGTAGTCCTTTAGGAGTTAAAAAATTACGGAGAGTTGCAAATTTTGGAATAACATAAATACAGCTTTTTGTTTGCTTTGATCTTGGCGCGGATAATTCACTTAATGCAGCATAGCTCATAATTATACAGAAAGGATGAATATTTTTCTAACCAAATAGATTAGACAATGGATACTATTGCAAAAAAATGCATATTTGTTTATTTAAATATAAAATGTCTATAAAAGTATGTATAAAATGTATAAAAACTTAAGAAAATTCTTTATTAAAATTGTAGGAATCGTGTTTATATTTTTATGAATCATTTGCTATATTTTAGAATACACTTTGCTAATGACGGTCAGGACGACTGACTCTGTTTTTAATGATAACAAAAAAAGTAAAAAAAAGTATATAAAGACTGAACTACAGTTTTAAGTGCCTGTTTCCTTTGGTTTCAACTTATTTTTCGATTAACAGGAACACAATTAAAAATTTATATCGTCTTTTACTGACCCCCACTAGGCTTCCAGCGTTCACAAGGGGTCGTTATCGCCCACTTTGGGAAAGACTGGTTCCTTGGATGGACTGGATTAAATAAAAACTGAAAAGTTGCAATTTTGATCGTACTCAGCGCTCTCTCGCGAAAAAAACCACTTCAACCATTTTTTTTATACTTTTAGAAGTATAAAAAAATGGTTGAAGTGGGTTTGTGGCGATAGTAGCCCAATATTAATAGAAAAATGTGACATTTGTTTTATATCTAAAAAAAAAATCGTTTTATCAAGATATTTCGATAACCTAAAAATTAAAAAAAAAGCACTCGTAAATTTACAGAATCTCAATACTGGAAGAAACATCTTTCTTTTGCTGTTTTATCTACAATTTTATTAGACAAAACTGCTGATATCAAATAAAAAAGTGCTAGACGCAGACTGTAAAGTTACATTTTAGTATTCTTTTTAGATTTTAAAATTATTCAGTGCCGCTGCGCAAAATTGATATTAGTTATTTTGTTACTATTACCCGCTTTTGCTGCCGTAGTGTTTACTGCGTCTAGAAGTTTTTATTTGATTTTATTTACAAATAAACCTACGATAAAATACATTGACCATTTTAAACTTTTCAAGCGTTTAATTCGTTTATTAGTCAACATGTTAAAGGTATATATTTAACATTATTTATTATATTTATTTTTATATTTATTTGTTGATTTTTCTTTATTTACATAATACGGGAGTTTAACATTGCAATGTTTGTAAACAGTGCTCGAAATATTATAACATCAAACCCGAGCACAGGTATAAGTAAAAAGTTTTAATGCGATTTCCTCAAGAAAAGTCGTTTGAATTCAAGAAATATACATTTCAAGACTTTTTTTATATTTCATACAGTTTTACATAATCATATTTATTTTTAGATACTTTTTCATAATTTCAAAAAATATTGAGTAATATTAGTGGTGATTGAGAATTATATGGATAGTTAGGTACTTGATCAGCTATGTAGAAAAAAAAACAACATGTCTATAGTACAACGTATCAATATATCGGCCAATGCTGACTGGCAAGACGAAGGCGTTGTGAAGCTCACATGTAATTTTATTTTATAGTACCTACTTTTTTATAAATATTATACTACACATACATCACTTTGATCATAAAATCATTGTATACCATTATCGTAATTGTACTTTTATAAGATTCTAATACTTTTATCTCTCAATGGACTAGTTTCAAACATATGGACATGACCTAATGTGAAACCTTGAACCAAAAAAAAAGCATTTGTGACCCCGCCAACTACAAATCAATTCAATGGCATCCACACACAGTAAGACAATGGAACGTGTTCTGAAGAAAATACTACTAGCCTATCTCAAAGCAACAACTTCCTTAGCAACAAACAATACGGATTTCGCTGACATCAGGTGCCTGAGAATCTTTTATATGCTAAAAGACTGCCATCTGTTCATGTTATTTGGTTGTAGTGTATAGTGTGTATTGTGGTTGAATCAAAGCTATCAAGAAGAATAGAAAATATCATCCATTTGTCAACATTTTCAATAGGATTCCTAAGTCTCAACTCAGAAGCGACAATAGTTAAAAAGCATGATGTTGGAATAAAAAAAAAGTAGTTTGATAATTTTTTCCAATTGATCATATTTATTTTTCTGTATTCACTTTTATTTATAATATAAGTTGAGAAATTTTCAAACGTTTTTTCGTCCTTTTATTTATTGAATGAAAGCTCTTCAGTCAAGAATGCTTCATATAAAATGCATCTCTGAGCCTGACATTTCGCTTTTAATATCTTTTAAGTACTGCACTGGTTTCTTAAAACAACAATGGTTGATTTTATTTATTAATACTTACGATGAGAAAAGAATGGCTACATGGGGTGAGTTAAGCAAAGTTGTTTTAGACGCAGTGTTTTCAATTAGTATAACGAAGTCATCTTTTTAAACCACCACCATGTACCCTATTTGACTAACATTAAATTATATTCATAAACTTAGAATTATATCAAGTATACATATATTAATAATTTTATTTTTTATTCTTAATATATTTTATGTTATTTTAATAAATAATTTGTTTTATATTTTTTATAGTTATTCAATTTATATAATTATATATATATATAGAATGAAAAATAAACCGACACGGGCAGGGATTCGAACCAGCAACCTCTGGGAAACCGTCTCGTCACTCTACCAATTGAGCTACCATATCGCTGTTCGTCCGTTTCGAAATGTTTATCTACTTCAAAGTTAGAAAAATTGGTCAGGATTTTCGAAAGAAGCCTAATAGATGTCACCACCGTCCCGATAAAGATGATCACATATAGAATGCCTAATTTATCGAGACGGGCAGCTATACGGTAGCTCAATTAATAGAGCGACGGTACGGTTTCAAAGAGATCGCGGGTTCGAATCCCTGCCGGTGTCGGTTTATTTTTCATTCTATATTTATATAAATTTAAATAAGCTTAACATGACTATACACATTTATAGATATTTTCAAATATTCGAATTATTATAATTTTTTTCCTTTACTATATTATATTATTTATTGTTTAAAATATAACAACCACATTTTAGATAAGGTCTAGAATAAGCATGTACTGTGTGATTTTGTGGGCAGAGTAAATTTGTTTGATATTTAAGATGGGATTTCGGGGTCTTTCTTGTCTTTTAAGTATTTTTTTTTCTCTGTTACCCTAATATAAAAGACCACAGGTGTAATCTGATTATGAGCAGGCACTCCGTAGAGTATATTCCTCGAAAACTTTAGTTGTTCAGTAAATGGCATTAAAACTTCACGTTTTATATTTCCGCCTGTCTTAAAGAGTCACAAAGTGTACTTTGTATTGTCTGCTTGAACTTTAAATATAATAGAAGCCAACGTCACATGCCTTTGAGTGCCGTTAAGAATGCAGATAGCCTATTAATTTAAGAAATAACACAAACATAAAGTTTTTCACATTAATATTTATATTTAATTAAGAAAAATATGTACTTCATTTGACTGCACCTTGTAATATGTAAAAAAAAATAAACTGTATGTCAAGCTGATAATCCCGTAGTGATACATTTTTGTATTGACATTTATCAGTATTTTTTAGTTTTCTAATTAAACTTACAATTATAAATATGTTTTGTCTGATAAATTATGGAATAAAATATTATTTTAGCGTCAAGTCTTTATTTGATACTTGATGCTTTTTAGTAAGTCCCAAAAATTATAATATGATACACCATCAGCCTAATATCTTTTAGACTTTCTAAACATAATAAATTCCTTTCGAAGCTTATTTCGGAATAAATGGAATAATGGTAAAATCTGGAATAGCGCTTAATCCTGGTAAGTAGACGTGGCCTCCCATTACAAACAATATTTATACAGACTGCCATATAAGTCTAATTTTTTAAGAAATATATTGTAGTTAAGTGTGTTATAAGTTTGACCTACAATCTGTATACCTGTATGTCTGTGTGTCTGTAATCTGATTAATTATAATTAAAAAGACTTGATTTTCAATTAAGTTACGTTTATTTAGGATTATATTTAGAATATGTTACGAGCTGAACTGGACAATATTACTGGAAACTTTTCCAAACTTTTCCAATAGTGTATTCAAGGCTGCCAAAAAAATAAGTTAAATAATGAAAATATGCATAGTTTCACTGCGCTATAAACGTTATTGGCCCTGTACTAGCTAAAACGGTGATGACGTCATTAGTAGCGTCGCAGAAATCTTTGAAACCTATACTAGTATATTAATGTTTAATAACGTCGACCCTTATCAGCATGCTCTTGTCCTAGTATCATGCAAAGTAATAGAATTTTCAGATATCACCACTTGTATGTGAGAATTATACAGTTTGAGCTTGTAATTTCGCGCTCCAACTTCTTGAGACTCCACATTATATTATATTTATGGAGGCATATAATATGTTCGTTTGTTTTGTATAATATTTTACCTTAAGAAGTCATTACGTTTTAAGTATAAAAATGTATAATAGAATAACCTTAATGTTTAAAAATATTTATAAACTTATTAAATTTTGCAAATCTCCGAATGTACGACTATAGAAAACTTACATATAACTGAAGGCATAAGTATCTGTAAAGTTTTAATATTTTTATGATTTATGCATTTATACATTTTTACAACATCGATAATGCCAATAAATTTACAATAAAGTGCATTTGGAATTTTAGACATTTGAATAAACATGACACAGAAAGAGCTATCAATGATTATTTAATTTTATATTTTTATTTACCGTGATTGTTTAGTTTAAAACAAATACAAATTATAAAGCTGAGCCCAAGAACGTAGATCGTTGAAATTATTTGAAGAAGCCGCCTTTTAATAAAGACCATTCTAGAAATAACAATAAAAATATTTTAATGAAGGTTGTATGTAACTCGTCTAACTAAATTATAAATTGCACTGTCTAGTAGGACTGTTCTTTTGTAGACTGAAAAAAACGAGCAAATATTCAAATATTATAAAACTTCCTCCTCCCAGTTTTAGATGAATATGGACCCACAAAAATTGTATAACTTGAATTCATGTCAATTACATCGCAATGTTTTGCGAGCCTTTTAAATAAGTATTTACATGTAATGTTTAAAACTTAAACAAAATTACGGTACAAAAGTCATTGAAAGTCAATTTATATATGAGACTCGTATTATTTCACTGCAATATTGGTAATGTTACTGTTGACGCCAGTTAATATACATTAATTAAATATTTCATGCGTGGTATAGTTCCGAATTCCCACCTTCCCAATTCCTTTACAAGCAGCGCCCTTTGCGACGATTGTCGCCCTCTGGCGACGAAGAACAGATATACCAGTTCAAATGATATGGCCGTGCCATGAACTCGAGCTCTTGTGAATTAATTAACAGGACTCTAATAAATGCACTTTAACGTGTTTGGGAATTACCCCGTTGTAAGTTTCGGTTAAGAAGGTCGTGTCAAAGTGGTGGAATACGTGGGTGAAGTGCTGATCGGTTTCTATCCTCGATTCCCGGAGCGGATTCGCCTCCAGGCTGTTTGGGTAAGCGCTGCATGCTTCATTCACTCCTCTCTTTTAATACCACGCATTATACTTAATTTTATATACAGTCCACTTAATTTATAAATTTCTTATTAGGCGCGACCATCTTAAGTGGTTCCTCCGTGCCGGATAGTGTTCCGTGTCTTCGGTTCCATACATATATGGCCCGGATTCTAATTAAAATATCATATTTCTTATTTCCTTTTTGGATTATCCACCCATTATCCCTTATTAGCATACTTCTATAGGTCCTAACAAGTTGTTTTTATATTTATTCTCGGTTCGCTCGACATTGCGTCATCCGAACCGCGTGCGTAATTATTTCCCATTTTCAGTAATTTTAAGTCATATGTTTATTATATATAAATTATTATTAGTAATATACGTTTTCTAAAACGCTTAACATAATTACATTCCCTTAATATCGTTTAATTCATCTTAAAACTTGCGATACATTATACATAAGTAATATATTTCTACCTCCATAAAAATAATATTAACCGAGTGACCGTTTATAAACCGACCGCGTAATATAGGTCACACAGCGGCCGCACGGCGACTCAATACTCGCAATTATTACCTTTTTAATTTGTTCGCTTGTTATTCATTACTTTACCGTTATTTAGTAGTAGTTAGTTAGTTGTAATATTGTCATAATTAATTCTTAAAATGTCGTTAAAGGGTAAAAACGACAACGATGTCGATGATGCTAAGTTATATATGTTACTTGCTAAACGTAATGTTATATTTGAAATAATACAGAAGATTTACGATTTATCGTCTAATATTAATTTAGATATCGTGAGGAGGGAAAGTTTTCTTGACAAATCTGCTAATATAGATTCCCTACGTAATACTTTTGAAAAGATTTTAGACGAATCTAATTGTCGTTTACTAGAAATTGACCCAGATGGGAAACCTGACTATAACTGTCTTATCGCTTTTGAATCCTTGTTTAGTCGGATCAAGCGTTTACGATTAGAATACACACAGTCTAGTACTTCTTCCTCTGATATTAAAAACGCAGTCGTGCCACAAAAGGCCCGTCCGTCGCTGCCACCTATTGAGTTGATGACCTTCTCTGGTGACATCCGTTCATGGCCGTTATTTTACGCCAGTTTTAAATCCACTGTGGATGATAATCCATCCCTCACCGCTGCCGAGAAACTATATTACCTGTTAGGTAAATTAACAGGTAAAGCGCAGACTGCATGCGTCGGTATATCTCCTTGTGCCGAGAACTATGAATTGATATTGCGCGCTTTAATTGATAAATATGACGATAAAAGAATGTTAGCGTCTGCTTATTTAAATCAAATGTTCGAGTTTAAATCTTTACAGTCAGCTTCGGCAGCTAATTTTGATTTATTTACTGATAATTTCACAAGTGCCGTACGTGCAATAAAAAACTTAAAATTAAATAATTTAACAGATTTCATCATACTTCATATTGCGTTAAAAAAGTTAGACTCTGAAACAGTTAGGGCTTTCGAGTTAAATCATTCTTCGAAATTACCTACCTTTGATGACCTAGTCGAGTTTATTAAGACTCGCGCTAAGGTTTTGGAACGAACTCAACCTCACTCCGGTTTACTGTATAGCCGTCAAAGTAATACTATTACTAATTCGCGACGTTCTAATAACGTACCCACTGTTTCATCGCCTAAGTATCAGGCATACATAAGTACAACTGTCGATAATACCATTAATTCTAAATGCTTGTGCACTAATATTTCGCATCACAGTTTATTTAAATGTCCCGACTTTAATAAAATGACGCCTCAGCAGCGCTTTAAATGTGTGAAGGAAAACAATGCGTGTGTAAATTGTTTAAGCCTAAATCATAAAGTTTCAAATTGTTCTTCTAAAACGGATTGCCGTATATGTAAGATGAAACATCACACTACGCTTCACTTCAAGCACGAAAATATAGGTATTGCCAGGCTACCGGCCTGTACTCCGTCGGGTCCCGTGTCATCGTCAGCTGAACGTCAGCCGCCAAAGTTCGCGGCTCCTGTACCATACATGCCTTCTCATCCTGACGCGTCAACTCGATCCGACGTGACACTGTGTGCTACTGCAGCTACTTACAGTACACCCAACCCGTTTAATAACTCGTTTGTTATACCTACTCGCCCTGAGCCCGCACAACATAAACAAACTACCGTTTTATTATCGACGGCTCAAGTCGCCGTTTATGACGTTGGTGGCCGTTGTCATATTATTAGAGCACTTTTAGATTGTGCATCGCAGAGCCATTTCATTACAAAGGAGTGCTGCGATCTGTTAGGGATTCCAATTCAGGAAGCCGAACCAACGTATGTCAAGGGGTTCGGTGGCTCGGAAAAAATAATTAAAACCAATTCAATTAATTTAAAATTCTATTCACGTTTTAATATAAATATTGGATTCAGTATTTCGTCTCTAGTTGTTGACCAGGTTACCGATTTGCTACCTACCGGTATGGTAGATCAATCTTGCCTACCATACCTCTCAGGGTTGCCGCTCGCGGACCAGAGTTTTGGAGTGCCAAATAAGGTTGACATTTTGATAGGTGCCTCGCTCTTTCCTCACCTTCTACTCCCCGATGTAGTTACACCGAGTGACTCGTCGGCGCCAGCCGTCTTAAACACGGTATTGGGATATGTAGTGATGGGTACTGCACCCATTTTATCAGCTTTCCAAAGTTATCAGGTCCTGACATGTTGTCTCGCTCAGGAACCTTTTGCTATTGACTCTTTAGTCAGACGTTTCTGGGAGCTTGAGAAGCCTCCCTTCACCCCCCGCGCTCAGCATCCCGCGGATGTTGAATGCGAGGAGTTTTATAAGTCTACTACGACTCGCGATCCCGTTAGTGGCAGATACGTCGTTGGCCTGCCATTCAACGAGGATGTGTATTCCTTAGGGAATTCGTATGATATTGCTCGCAAACGTTTCATGTGCCTCGAAAGAAAGTTAGAAGCTTCACCTGAGTTAAGGTTGGCGTATGATAATGTCATTAAAGACTATATTTATAAAGATTATGTTTCTCCCGCACCTCAGTACGAGTCTGATGACCTCGCTCCTGTATATGTAATACCGCATCACGGAGTCATACGCGAGGATAAGACATCAACTCGTCTGCGCATCGTTCTGGACGCCAGCAGCAAGACCAGTTCAGGTCGGTCCCTGAATGACATCTTGCATTCTGGGCCAAACCTGCAAGGTGACTTATTTAATATCATTTTAAATTTTCGTCTAAACGCTGTGGCTATGACTGCAGACTGTCGACAGCAGTTTTTGCAAATAGTTGTGCGCGAATCTGACCGTCGTTATCAATGTTTTCTTTATCGTTTTAATCCACAGGATCCCCTCGTGTTATACCGTTTCAACCGTGTGTGTTTTGGTTTGTCTTCAAGTCCTAATCATGCATTGCGCACAGTGAAGCAGCTTATCATCGACGATGGTGCCAAGTACCCGTTGGCAAGTAGTGTTGCTTCCTCCTCGTTGTACATGGACGATCTCGCCTTCTCACTTCCTAGCGAAGCTGATGCAGTTTCCGCGTCTAAACAGCTGATAGATATGTTCAAGGATGCACAATGGGAACTTGTAAAATGGAACAGTAATAATAAACATGTGTTAAATAATCTCCCCGATTCGCATAAGGTTTCCTCCGAAGTGGAATTTGATAAATCTACGCAACATAAAATATTAGGCTTACATTGGTCTACGCATGATGATATGTTTTACTTTAAAATAACTTCACCTGTAGATGAGACATGCACTAAGCGTTCCATCTTGTCTACTGTCGCCCGTCTGTGGGACATAATGGGATTCGTTGCTCCCACCGTCGTGTACGCCAAGCTCTTAATAAAACAGCTATGGCAGCTTAACCTTGGATGGGATGATGTGCCGCCGCCTTTCATCATTAAAATGTGGAAGCAGTTCTGTCTTGAACTACCACTTATCAATGATCTGCACATACCACGCCACGTGGGCGTATTTGAGGATTGTGTGGTCACTCTCTTAGGATTTTCTGACGCCAGTGAGAACGCTTACGGTGCTGTAGTGTATCTGCACGTTGGCACTTCCGCAGGTAATACTGTAGAACTTGTATGTTCAAAAACCAAAGTTGCTCCGACCAAACCGCTATCTATAGCTAGGCTCGAACTATGTGGGATCGTCCTATTATCGAAATTGCTTCGTAGAGTTCTTGATACATACTCTCATCGTCTCCCAATTGAAACTTTCGCTTTTACCGACTCTAAAGTCCCTTTATATTGGTTAAAAAGTTCACCACACAGGTGGCAAACTTTCGTCGCAAATCGAGTTGTTCAAGTGACAGAAAATATTTCAGCTGACAATTTTTTCCATGTCGCGGGTATAGAGAATCCTGCTGATATTCTTTCACGTGGCATTACACCACAAAAATTAATTTCTCACCCTTTGTGGCTTCACGGGCCTCAATGGGCTTGCTTAGATCCGTCTCAGTGGCCTCTTAAAACCCTGGACGATCAGTCTATTGCAGACGTACCTGAACAAAAGGTACTGACACACACTGTGTCTACACCTATAACACATTGTATGTTACAGGATCTCTCTTCTCGTATTTCCTCCTGGAGTAAGCTCCTACGTATAATTGTGTACGTATGTAGATTTGTTAAGTTATTACCTTGCCATAGTAGTGTTACTATGATTGCTGAGGATCTTGATTATGCAGAAAATAAGATGCTCCGCGCCCTGCAAAGCCAGCATTTTGCAGAGGATTTTAATAATATTAAAAATAATAAAAATTGTTCGCCTACGCTCATGCGCTTGCGCCCTTTTATAGACGATAACAAGCTGATTCGCTTAGGCGGTCGTCTCAGTAACGCCGCGCTGGACTACGCTCAGACGCATCCAGTCATATTACCTCGCAAAGATCATGTAGTGAACATGATCATTGATTATTATCATGTAAAGTATTTACATGCAGGGCCAGAACTTCTCATGTCACTACTTAGACAAAAATTCTGGATCCTGTCAGCACGTCGTATTGTACGACAACGCGTCCACATGTGTAATACATGTTTCCGATTAAGACCACGTTCTACTTACCCATTAATGGCTGACTTACCTGAAAGTCGGACATGTCAGGTTGTAAAGGCTTTTACACATACGGGCTGCGACTATGCTGGTCCCATAGCTTACACTCCTGTGCGACGCCGTGGTATCCGCAGTGAGAAAGCCTATCTGTGTCTTTTTACTTGCCTTACAACTCGTGCTGTGCACGTTGAGGTAGCCACAGACCTCAGCACTGCTACTTTTTTAGCCGCTTTTAAGCGTTTTCTTTCTCGCCGTGGTCCTGTACAGTTTATGTATTCCGATAACGGAACAAACTTTAAGGGTGCCAATTCATATTTGCGCGATCTTTATAAATTTATCAATAATGAGTATAATAAAAATCTAGAGCAGGAGTGTGCTGAGAGTCGTATTACGTGGAAATTTATTTGTCCCAGCTCTCCACACCACGGAGGGTCCTGGGAGAGCATGATTAAGGTCGTTAAATCGCATCTGTTCCGAGTTATTGGACAGCAGCTTCTTTCATACGAAGAGCTTATTACTGTAATCACTCAAATTGAATGCCTACTAAACTCTCGACCGCTGACGATCCTCAGTTCTGACCCTGCGGAGCCTTCGGCGCTCACGCCGAGTCATTTTTTAAATACAGCACCTTTAATGTCGCTTCCTGCACCGGCAGTTGGTTCGGATTCGGCCAGTTTAGCACAGAGGCATTCACTATTGGATAATTTGGTCCAATCGTTTTTGGCTCGTTGGAGGATGGAATATCTCCATAGCTTGCAAGTTAGGCAAAAATGGAATACGTCTTCAGCTCCTATCACATCTGGTACTATAGTGATCGTGATAAACGATAATGCGCCGCCTTTAGCCTGGCCATTAGCTGTCGTAGAGAAGGTTCATCCCTCCAAGGATGGCATCGTACGCGTGGTAACTGTCAGAACCGCCAAGGGAACTTACCTCCGTCCGGTCGCCCGTTTATGCCCCCTTCCGAGGCAATAATTTAGTTTATTAATGTAATTTAAGATTAATATGTCTATACTATAAATTTAAGTAGGTTGTAAGATAAATGTGTATCGTATCGCAAAGTTTAGATTCTTATCTCAGTTATAAATAAAATATTAAATTTTCACTATGGCTATGTGACTCTTATTGGTATATCCATTTTCCATAGTTATTTTTGTTTGTCCTTATGGATGCTCTTTAAAGGTGACCCTTTAAGGGCGGGTGGAAATGTTGACGCCAGTTAATATACATTAATTAAATATTTCATGCGTGGTATAGTTCCGAATTCCCACCTTCCCAATTCCTTTACAAGCAGCGCCCTTTGCGACGATTGTCGCCCTCTGGCGACGAAGAACAGATATACCAGTTCAAATGATATGGCCGTGCCACGAACTCGAGCTCTTGTGAATTAATTAACAGGACTCTAATAAATGCACTTTAACGTGTTTGGGAATTACCCCGTTGTAAGTTTCGGTTAAGAAGGTCGTGTCAAAGTGGTGGAAGACGTGGGTGAAGTGCTGATCGGTTTCTATCCTCGATTCCCGGAGCGGATTCGCCTCCAGGCTGTTTGGGTAAGCGCTGCATGCTTCATTCACTCCTCTCTTTTAATACCACGCATTATACCTAATTTTATATACAGTCCACTTAATTTATAAATTTCTTATTAGGCGCGACCAGTTACAACTTGAGATTTGAAATCGAAATTATTTATTACTTTTAATTTTTATTTTTAGTACATTTAGATATCTTTTTTTCATCAGTTTTCTTCTACGGAGACCAACAGCTATTATTAAAAATTTAATCAAAACATTCGCACACGTATCAAAATCTTTAAACTACTAAAGTCCACCAAAACCATCATACCTCACATAAAATTATTCATTTTGTAATCTGAATATATTACAAATTAGTGGTGTGAGCGTTTATTGTCTTCTAGAGTTATAAAGATAAACAATGATAAGAAAAAAGCCTAAGTAATTCGAAAAAAAATAGGAACAACTGTCAAATTATCCGCAAGGATACAAAATCTTTTAGCGCTCTAAAAAACAACTGTCTTTAACAATTGTCTGAAATAAATACAATGCCAAGCTAACTTTTGCTTGTCTTGTAATCGAGACTAACCTCGACTACATTGATAGTGATTAAATAAGTGAGGATACTTGTTTTGGTATATATCAAAGGTTAGACCACAAATTGAGTACTGATCGAATTTCGGAGCCGCATGAACCTAGAACCTACTCCTATCATTTGACTGCAAACTATCTCCTCATAAGCCGGCTGTAATCTTGTTAATTATATGATGTTGCAGATGATTAAAATCACATATAGTAAGTATAAACTTGAAATTAAAAAAAAATCTTTAGCAGTAGTATTTGTACCTGGCGGGTCTTAAAGATATAAAAACGGTTATATTTTAAAACAGAAAAAAAATAATAAAATGTTCATGCAATTTTTGTTTTGTTTATATTTCTGTCAAAAGGAGTCAATTTAATAAAAAAATTTAAAACATTGTAGAATTTAATAAAAAAAAAATAAGAGCCATGCCGCGAAAAAAAATTATGACGTTTAGGGACTCATGCAGACTAAGACTGCAGATTAATCCGACTGGGATAAAATTGGTTTAAGCGTTTTCAATTTTGATTTCAAAGATGCACCTTGCGCTGGTCGCCATTTTGGAAAAAATGGACGCAATTTTTGAAAAAAGTAGCCCAAAATCATGTCAGAAGTTAGGACGTAGCTAAAAAACTCTAGACCAAAAAACAGTTTAGACTTATTTAAAACAGCTAGGTACAAAAAAAACTCGATATTTGGGTGGCATACGAGCTCACTAAAAGGAGGTTCCTTGACGAATGAACCGTAAACTCGTTTGCGATTTTTTACTGAGACGTAATAAAACTGACCCGTTTTTGAAGAGGTTAATAACTAGTGACGAAAAATAGATTACATAAGATAAAAAATTGCCAAAAAGTTCGTTGTCAAAGGTCGGTCAGGCTTTACAGACAGTCTCAGAACCCGGGGTAACTCACAATATGGTGTTGCTGGAAGAGCATTGTTGACTATGAGCTTTTACCGCCAGGCAGAACCATCTTAACTGCCTGCATTCAGATCTTTACTGCCAACATTACTGCCAACATCAGCTGACGAGATTAAAACCAGTATATGATCTTCATGTTCTTGCATTAAGCGGCCGCAGTTGATTAATAGAAAGATATGTGTTTTATCACCTTGAACCTACAGTTTTCTAACTGTTTCGGTTTCTACAGGTTTTTTTATGCTCTGTTATATAAACATCAAGAGAGGAATGCCAAAACGTCTTGTCTCGTTTTTTTATCAAAAGTCCGAAAATTTTTAGATAAACGGGATAATATCAATATCTACAAGATGGCAAAAAGTTATAGAATAAAACTATAAATAAATGTATAAACTTAAAAATAAAAAATATTGACTTTTCATATAAAATTTGAAGAAACTTTTACCCCCACCGTTTATAAAAAAAATACGGCTGTAAGTTTCTTTGTCTTAGTATTTAAAGCAATAACATAAATAATATCTAGTTCAGTGATCATGTTTTTTAACCCTCGACCTAAAAAAGGGGTGTCATAAGTTTGTCAAATGAGCTGAGGGGTTTGATTACCGTTTTTTTAATCGTAAGACTGGTCCGCCGACAAGGTTCTTAGTTCATTTTGCAAAGCAAAAAAAAAGTTAAGTTAAAAATTTATAATATTAATAACGTAATAATTAATAAAAAGAAATAAAATATCAAATAGTAAAATCGTATCTGACAGTCCAAGTTCTCATTTATTAACTCCCAAAACTTTGTAAATTAGACACCATCGTCAATGTACGCACGACGGTCCTTCAAATATGGTATACATGTTTCTAAATATTATCAAACACTTTTTTTTAAAGCTAGATAATAGATTTATGAAAAAATGTGGTTATTGTTGAAATTAACTGGTTCTCTTTATCAATCAATAAATCAATCGATAAAATAGTATCCTAATTTGAACAAAGTAACAGTTTTTAGCAGAAAAAAAATGTATAAGCAAACTCTATAATAACACATGTTTCGGACGCACAATGTATTTTTATTGTGCAGCATCTTGTAGATAGTGTAAGATATATCAAGCAGTCAACACGTAAACCATTACATGCAGATGTTATATGACGGATGAGGCTTAAGCACACGATGCTCTTAAGGCTTAAGATAATGATAATTATTTATTTTGGTACATATTATAGTAGATGTGTTTCCTTAAGAGTCTAACTAAAAAAAATATGTTAAAAAATAAATATATTTTTAAATATAATTAAAATAAATGAAATTAAATAAAGAAAATGTAACAATAAACAATATTTAAACCTATAAACAAATTTTTTACACTTAAATGTAGAAAGGAATATTATAAGACAATTAAATAATTATTTTTTAAAACACATTATTTGTGTGCCACGAATTCATGACTTATATACCTGTCAATAGCGACATCAACAAAGGTTCACTTTTGAACGCTAAATAGGTCATAGGTAGGGGGAGTCCCGTCACATCGGACGGCTCTCACAGTAAGGCCTCACAGGCAGGTACCATGTTTACGTTTGAAGTATAGCGAGCCTAGCAAGTAGCTTAGTAAAACTAAAAAAACGTCCTAGTTTTACTAGTAAACTTAGTAAGACATACTAGAATGTATCGCCCACACTGCGCTCTCGGCACCTAGCTTGTCATGTCGTAGCTTGACAATCGTAGTAAACAAACATGTAGGTTTTTAGTTACAAAGAACGAGGCATTTTCAAAATTAATATAATATTAATTGCATTCGTTATTAAAAGAGAACCTTCGTGAAATTCAATTATTGAACTCCATAAAAATGCAGTTGTCATAAAAACACTATCGGAAAAGGGGATCGTTCTAGTAAAAAAAGATAGCTTATTTAATTATTTATGATGTGGTGATTATCATTTTACACTGATAATTCATTGTTATATCTTTGGATTATATTTTTAGGTAATGAGTTATTCTGGCAGGTAATTAAGACAATTCTATCGGAATAATTCAACAATATTCACTACATTAGTTTTTAAAGCACTGTTTGAAAATAATTGTTGGTAGACATTTGTTTACTAGTAATAGTAGAATTCAAGAGATCATGGTCAAAAATTCTTCTAAGAACGCCTTCTCTTTCTTCTTCTTCTGAGACGCCACGGCATTGCTTTCTTACTCGGTGTGATGTCCCGAATTAGACAAATCCTGGACCAACTATTGGAACCTTTCTAAATCTTATAAAGGAAGGTATTATGCTTCTTTACAGTCAAAAATCCAAACTTTTAAATATGCCGGGTTTGTTCTTTTAAATATGCCGATCGATGGATTATTACCACTATATGTAGTTTGAGTTTTCGACATCTCTACTCCCTCTGATTTAGCAAAGCTAAGAGTACGGGATCATTGACCTTGTGAATGTGGTATTGACGAAGGAAACATGTTTCATATCTTTTTTCCTGTATATCCTATCTTTTAAATTTCTCGATCGAATAAAATCAAACTATAATTAAAATGTGTTATATAAATGTATATACGTAATAACAATATCGCCTAATAAATTCCAAACCACTCTGCTCAATTTTCATTCTTTGTCGTGTCATTATCTTAATTGACATTGGCAAAATATTTTTTGCCCTGAAGGCGCAACCAAATGTCATCTCAAAATAAGAAAAGAAAAATATATTTTATAACACGGATACTTTAGTTGTTTATGTTGTAAATAAGCTTAAAAAATATTTTTAAAAGAATAGCAATGAAATAATTTAAACATATAGTAAACTTATCTTAAAATTAAAAAGAAAACATTCGATTTGCCAAGTGATGCTAATTATTTTTAGCAGCAACTTGATCTTTAACGCTCTGTAGTTGAAACCTCAAAAGCACGAATCCTAGAATCCTAGAATATTGCTTACAATCAATACAATGTTTCTAGTTTATTTTTTGGATCTTAATCTATTTCAGCTTATTAAAAAAAATAACGGTAGTTTAAATGGTTAGATGAATTATTATCTAATATGAAATAATATAATTTTTCTTGTTAAAAATTCACATGTTGGTTCAATTAAACTATAATTATATTTTAGTTATACGCATATTTAAAACGACCGAACTGGTTACCGTACCATTTTTTGAAAATTGCAACATGAGAGAAACATATTTAATTTGAAAAGTTTTTTTATAAAACGTAGAGTTCTGGCGCTACACCGATTTTTCGCTCAACCTTCATGGTTTGAACTTTGGAATGACTGGTACTGGCATATCATTAATTCCTGCGCTATTTACTTCCGTTTAATATTTGTTATAGTACAAAAGAATATTATAAGACATTCAAATATCAACCTGCTACCACTGACCATATTTGCTATTATTATCTATCACATATTTTTTTGGTAAAGTTAAATCCATCAACTTGTACATAGAATTTATCCTTCCACATCAAGTAGCCAGTTGTTAAGTTAAGTTAAGTTACAGACATGTTGTTATCCTCCAGCTTTCTCTTGACAATTTCAATGCAGTCAATCACTGGAAGGCTGGTAAATAGTGACTATACATCGAAAATAACCATAATGTCGTTGTTATTTAATTTTACTTGTTGAAAATCATTAACAAACTGGTAATAATCCTTAGGGACGTACTGTGACTTTTTGTTTATATATTTATCATAAAATTTTGGTTTTGCACATGATTTTTGAGAAGGTTTATTTGAAGACAGTATTTATTTATTAGGTCGGCGGTTTGTTTTATAACTTTATCAATAGGTCTTTTTCAATATTTTTGCAAGTGTTATTGTCCGCAAGAATTTCTGATATTTTACGATTATAATCACTCGTATTCATTATCACATTCGCATACCCTTTATCTGCACAGAAGATGGTATGGTCTTCTTTGCTGCATAGGTGTTTTAGAGCAAGAGATTCGTCACGGGCGATGTTAATTTTAAGCAATTTTCTGAAAATTAAACTCTCCCGTGCGCAAAACACAAGAAATAATAGCGAATAATTAACAATGATTTATATGACCGAAAACTTATTTTATTCCGGTACTATAAAGGTGATTAATTAATTATAACTTCAACGATAATTAAACGAGCACCAGAAACTGATATACTTTATTAAGGTACTCGTATCCTTTTTCTAGTCTTAGTTAATTAATAAACTCGGTAAAGTAATATTATCAATGTAAAAACATGCCTGGAGTTGAAAAACTTTTTAAATAAATGAGTATTTCAAGATACCTTCTTTAATCTTCAGACTGTTTCTCTCAAAGGGGGATGCCACAATTAGCTCACCAGAATCGGAGACTATAGTTAGCACCAACCACGGTTTATACAAAATATTGTCAGTGCTTGAGCAATTTTACAACAATGTTATATTTAAATATTAGAAAAACTTTACACTTTATTTCTTAAAAATCATTTTTTTACAAGTTATAGACTCCATTAAAATAATGGTGATGGTGTAATAATAACCCATAACTTGTATATACTTCAATAAAAGTCTGTTAATACTTTATATCTGATACATCGCTAACGTTTGCAAACGACAATAATGAGGTATAAATTCTAAATAAAGGTAATAAAAGAAATTATGAAATAAATTATAAAATAAATTTGTCTTCAATATTAGCATTTAGAAACGTACCTACATAGGTAAAATATTAATAATTAATAGTCAATATATAGACCGCTCACTATTATTATTTTTTTTTTCTTGCCTTTCATAACACATAAAAGAGGTTAACAAAAATTGCTCTAGACAGCGTTCAAAATATTATAACATTAAATCCGTGTCCACAAATGTGTATATAAATAAGGACGGATTCAGTTCATAAGTTCATGTAAAGTACTCCGCATGAATCCTCCAAGACGCCGCGGAATATGTATAAAGTTTTAAAGCAATTTACGGAACAAACGTCGTTGGGATTTCAGAAATGTAAGTTTTGTGACTTTCTTATTATTTCATACAGTTTAGTTTATATAGTAATCTATTTTAAAAATTATTGCCCATCATTTTATAAAATATGAAGTATTAATAATTCTGATTATTACCATATCACATTGTGTAAAATATGAAGACCATCATCAAACTTTTCGTTACATTTGAAAAACTCATTGAGTCCGTTATATAATTATATATGGGGCATCTGACTGTAGGTTCAACGAAAGAAAGGTCCATGTACAAGGTTACTTCCAAAATATAAAATAAAGAAATCTTCAGTTCTAGCGTTAGTGGAGCCGAGAAGAATATAGGACGAAAAATTTATTCAATAGGTAGAGTGACGGGAAGGTATCCCAGAGATTGCGGTTTTTAATTATCATATCTATTATTAAAAAAAAAAATCTGAAAATGGTTATTATTAGTATATAGTATAGTATTAATAGTATATAGTATTGACTAATAATACTGACGGTTTTATTTTTACATATAACTGACTAAATATGAGTTACTCCAGACTGAATTAAATGCTCAAAGCTCACTGCAAACATCTCTTTTATTTTTGTTCATTGCGAATTTTTAACTCCCAAAGGACTTTAATTTTATTCATCGTATAATTTATAAACAGAATCCCTTTAATTTTTTTAGGACGAAGCTTATTTCAAGTAACATTTTTATAATGTCTGGATTATGTTCCTTCTAAAAGCTAATTAAAATATGGAATGTTACATTTTGTTCATGTGAGTTCACTTAGTAATTTAGGGCTAACAAACACTAAATGAAATGCGATTTTTTTTTAGGATTGAGACTCTTTAAATATATCCCCGAATGTTTTTATTCTATGAATTTTAAATTTCAAACGCATTTATATATATTTAATTTATTTTCTCCTCATCTCTGGCTGTCTTTAAGCGAAAATTATTCCTTAAGCCTAGAATATATTGTTTTTATGATTAATTATCTTTTTTTTCAATACAACAATAAACAAGAAAGACAAGATACTCTTTTTTTAAGCTTAACTAACGTCAGGTGATAATATATTCTAGTGGTTGCCTAGTAACTCAAATTCAACCATCATTTTAGGTTTTAATGTTTATGTTGGTTTAGGCTAGTACATATTCTCTATGTTTATTTTTATACATAAAGAAGGAATATGTATTTGTTTACAAAATCTTTTAGGTAAATTGTGTGTAATATTTTGAATTTGCGTGTGTATTTTTTTTTATTAATAAGTACAAAGTAATTACTTTAAAGATAATGAGAAGATTATTAATAATTTGTTTGTCTAAGTTCATTATTACCAAAAAAAACATAAAACATAGAATTAATTTATCTACAGAAAAATCTTGCAAGAAAGTCGCCCCAGAAACTAGTAAAAACATATTTACGAAGTTCTCGAAGTTCTCCATTTTATATACGGTTTCGTAGGTCATATCGTTTCAGGTTGAAATGTACAAATATAGCTTTTCATTTGCAACAAAAACTTTATTTATATCTTGTCGGTGGTGGAGATACTTTTTAGATTTTATAAAATAGAATTGCACTTATATAATATATGCCATTTCAAATGTTGTCTATATCTAAAAATTGCACCCACTTTTATATCTCCAACACTATAGCAACAATAGTACGATTTATAACGATAAATTATTTTACGTTAATCAAGCTTAAAATGTCGGTTTTGGTTTGTTTTAGACATTTAATGAGCCGTCCAGATTTCTAAATTAGCTTGCCGGCATTGCATAATTACGTTCTCTGATTTTAATTATAATTATTAACAGTATAAAAACGAAATTAATGATTATTGATTAAAAATAATAAAATATTATTATATAATATTTGTTAAGTTAATAATAAAAATAATATCTTTAAAAAAGGCATACATTTAAGGCTATATCATTAAAAAAACAAATCAAACTCGGGGTGAAATTAATAATTTAAAGTGAATATATTAATTTTTACCTATACGGTTGTTGGTGTCCAGGTAAAAGTTGAATTCAAAGATTGAGGGATGATTTAAAAAAAAACCTAAAAATAATGTGAGTTGTACTTCAAATGCTTAAAAAATATAGAATATAATTTTGCGATAGGTTATGATTATCATTGAATACATATCGTTTATATGTTTTTAATGTAAATTTAAGACTTATCATAATAATTGTACCCTACAATTTCACAATCTGGTGCAATCATCTGTTCAGTAATATTAAGATTTTATAGCGGATAGGTATCATATTTTTCAAGAACAATGTTTCTCATTTTAAGTTTTTATAGTTGCTTAAGCATTTAAAAATGAAAAAACATTTAAAAAATAAATTTTACAAAATGTTTGCATTTACACTTTATGTTATGTCCTATGTAGTCAAGTTTGTAAATTTTGTAATACGATACCTACCTGCTTTGAAAACATTTTATTACATTGTATTGAATACCAGAATATTAATAATTTATAATATACAAATCAAGAATCAGGAGGCAAGTAACCAAATTATTCGAATACGAAATTCAAAATTGGGGTTTAGTTTCTCCCACAAAGTTCCCAAAGGAACTGAAGCCTTTAACTGCATTAAATTGAATATATAATTTAAAACGCCCTTGGCTGAATTTCTATGTCACTCAATAATTATTTGATTTATAACTTTACAAATACAAATAATTTTAATTCAGAAGTTTGAGGTTATGTGTCTAACTTAATTCGCTTCAGCTCGATAGTTTTTCAAAACATTATAATATTTCATTAATAAAAAACAAAAGAAAGAAGTCATTGAATAAATGATTTTTAATCATAGCCTGATAAGGCAATGATTGGTAATTTGTGATACTGATAATATTTTCGTCGGGGGGGCTCGGGCCTCTTTCCATCGTTTATCGCGTTGGAAAGTTGGGCTGGGCGTCGAGGGTGGGAGGGCGCAGGCCCTCCTTGCCGGGGTCGGCTGCGGAATCGCTCCTGGTACTTCTCTGATAGCAGAGTGGACTGTGGAGTGGTTCCATGGTTGTTGGGGAGGGTCCGCGGCAGTCGCTTCGCTATTGTTATTAAACCTTAACCATATTTTATTAATAAATATATAATAATAATAATAAATAAATATATATAATAGTTATATTTCTTATATCTCGACCTCTTAAATAACAATATAGTAATATGTACTCTATGTTTAAACAATAAAATATTGTTTATACATAGATATGAAATTAAATGTCGACTACAAAATTTACAATTATAAGTATCGTGTAGTATTAGACTACACATAACTTTACTAAACACGGTCTTGTATACTTATAATAAAGTTATTCCTACACTTATAATAGCAAAATTCCTTTCATAACTAAAGTTCATTTAAAGTACTCCTTGTGACTTCTCTAAGATGAGGTGGAATAAATATGAAGTTTTTAAGCCGCTTACAGAACAACCTAGTTTTAAAGAATAAAAGCTAGAGAAGCCTGGCGTTATATTAGAGCACACTCGTGAATAGTTACCACATAGTGTCTGAGATTCTTTGAAAACTATTATACACCCCTTAATGAAAAATCAACTCTGGCCAAAAAAGTTAAAAATAAAAGCTTACAAAATAAAAAAGTTACGTAATATATTTAGAATTGTTGATATTTTTTACCACTTCTTAATGTTAATTATTATATGCCCATAATTTCATACAAATACTCAGTCTTGATGTTTTTTTCTCGATATTTTATAATTTTGATGCGTATTTTTTTTATTGAGTCATCATATGATATATATGGTTCAATTTATTACTACGTTCTAGTTATTTGCTAGTAACTTTGTAGAATCTATCTATTTCCAATATGTATTTCCAATATGTATTTCCAATAGATAGATTCTGCAAAGTTCACAAAATTAACTTAGGTGCAAGTAACACATCTTGCTCAAAACTATGATGAAGCTAGCTTCATCATGGCATTTGCATCAGAATAATTTACAAACGTACGCAAATTATTGTAGATTCTAAGTTTATATTTTAAAGATCAACGTTTTATATCTTCTAATCGTTACGTTACTTATATTTACAAAAGTTCATTGATTGTGAAACAAACAATTTTAAATTAATAAATATTAAAGTAGTGAGTGTTTGCCTGAAACTCATGTTAAAAGTTATATACAAAGATCAACGAACTTCTTTAAATAAACTTGAAAGGTCTTTATTTATGAGATCCGTTGAAATTGGCGTACGTAAAGTTAGCACATGGCTAAAAAATAATCAATTGAAATTAATTTAAGTAAAACTATTTCCTGCCTTTTTCTTCTTTCATCACACCTGAAAATATAAGTCTAAGAACGTAGTTACTTTATGTAAATGTCCTTACGTAACTAAAACTAAATGTGTTAAATATCTAGGAGTTGAAATAGATTATAGGGTCAGTTGGCACATAAAGTCAATCTGCTCCCGGGTTAGAAAATTAGTTTCGACTTTCAATAAGTTAAGACAAGCAGCAAGTATCAAAATTTTGCGTGAAACCTATTTAGCATTAGCTCGACCTATATTCTCTTATAGCATTTCCGTCTGATCATAAGTAAATCGCTGATATGCCTAATGATAAGTCTTGAACGAATACAGAGATCCCTTCTTAAAATGATGACTTTCAGTCCTTATCGGTATCCAACAAAGTTCCTACAATTATACATACAACAGCGTTATTTGTAAACAACTCGCAACTATTCCATATTATGCTTATCACAGGATTGATGATCAAATGTCGCACTACATCTGCAAAGCGTCAAGCTTATTTTCTATCAGCCTTTTTATATAACAAAACAAAGAAATATGTTGGCATACACAGACTTAACCGCCATGACTGTCGTTTAACAATGATGGCCTGGCTCCACTATCAAGAAATCTAAAATCTCCTTATAATAAATAGCAAAGTAACCTTTATTATTAATACTATATTATTAATTTAATTTAATTTAATTTAGTTTAGTTCAGTTCAGTTCAGTTCAGTTCAGTTCAGTTCAGTTCAGTTCAGTTCAGTTCAGTTCAGTTCAGTTCAGTTCAGTTCAGTTCAGTTCAGTTCAGTTCAGTTCAGTTCAGTTCAGTTCAGTTCAGTTCAGTTCAGTTCAGTTCAGTTCAGTTCAGTTCAGTTCAGTTCAGTTCAGTTCAGTTCAGTTCAGTTCAGTTCAGTTCAGTTCAGTTCAGTTCAGTTCAGTTCAGTTCAGTTCAGTTCAGTTCAGTTCAGTTCAGTTCAGTTCAGTTCAGTTCAGTTTAGTTTAGTTTAATTTAATTTAAAGTTCAGTTAAAGTTAACAAATAAAGACGTTAAAAATCTCTTATTTTCGTACCATTGCTACTTACCAGTGATTAAACATTCTCCTATAGGTACGCAAAAACTACTTGATTGAGTGCGATGAAGGTTTAGTAGTTTGTACATAAATTGGAATGTACAAGGGGTACGTTTTATCGAAATCGAAATCTACGTGTACGAAGTCGTAGGCACAGCTAGTAAATAATAAAGCAGTGCTTGGTTTGTTCAACAGTGCAGTTAAATCGGAATGCATATACCTAATAAACAAATGCGTGGAAACATATTACTTTTAATAGATTTACACAAATATAACAAAAACTACTAAAACCATTTTTCCAACGGTATAAGCAGAATTATAAAACAACGGATTTCCATAAAAAATTAACACGACTCTAACGGTTCTTTTTCCAACAACAATTTAAATACATATTATTCTTGGTTAGTAATCAGTACACAGAAGGTTATATATTGTTTATAAACTATTAATAAATGTAAGCGCACTTTATAAGATCACTCCTATTATTCCAAGGGAAAGCATCAATATTTGTTTTTCCCTCAATGAATGTGACATCTTAAGTTCGTCTACCATTATCGTATTTGTGTAACAAAAATATTTGGTCATCAGATAATAATTTCGATGTTTTTATTCACATATAGAAATATGTATGAAATATGAATTTCGAATATGTTATTAATAACACAGTTTTTTTTTTGGAATTTCGAATAACATATTAGAGGTAAAATACTTTATTACGTTTCACTGTTAATATAAAAATTACCGATGAAGATTTTCTGTTCTGTTTATATTAAAGTTTTATTATAAATTTATATGACATGCTTTGATTACCTTTGTGAAAAAAAAAACAGTTTTAATTTTTAATCTTTAAATAAATTACTTCACTCTGAGGATGTCAAATGAGGAAACGGTCCATTTTTTGGTAAGTAGCGACAAATAAAGCACATCCCCGAGCCAAATATTTTTGAGAAACTAATCATTTTTGAAGAACTAATAGTTACTAATATATTTTGATTGCTTTTAATAGTTTTTAACTTTGTAATTATGCGGAATAGTAACAAGAAATATTAGTTGTAAACCAAATGTCGCTTATAATGTCTTACATTATAATGTCTTACATTATAAATTTCAAAAATGCATAAAAGCTCTTAAGCTTTTATGCATTTTTGAAAGTTGCCATATTATCGTTGTAAAACACCAATCAATATATGAATGGCCCACGTTTTAACAATTTCTTAGCTTACATTTTTTTTTATTTATAACAAATGTAGACTTTTTCATAATATTTTTTTCATCACTTAAACTATCCAAACAATTTTTATGAATGACTTCTCCAGGGCAGCGAGAAATTGAAGCCAGGACCGATAAATTTTAATAATTTGCATGTGCAATATCTTATTTAGAAAAAGTCGTCTATATAAAACAATTACTAATATTAAGTAACTACCAGTAACTACTAATTTACCTCATTTATTAGTAGTGAGTATTACCATTTATTTATGATTAAAATATTTAAATTGAACGTTAAATGTTTTTTTCTTATACTCGTTCAGACTCCTTTAGCCTATTTTATGGACCGACAATAACGATCGGAATTTAATTAAAAAAAGTATATATTTTTATTGCACGTACAAGTAAATAAAATTATATTAAACCTTTAGTTAACTACATACTGCTTAAACGCAAGATTTAAAACGCTTTGTTTTTATTAAATTAGAATTATATAGTTTTTACCTATTTAAACTGAAAAAATAAAAATTATAATTATCCAAATTTTTGAGGTCGTAGTTCCCAAGTATGATTAACAGTTCCAGAAATAAGTGCATTTTGACCAAAACCAGCAGATAACATGTTTTAAAATTAGAATAAAAATGTATTTCATCAAAATATCAATTCAAAATATATAATTATAGAAATAACATACGTAACTCTAATCTGTAATAAAATCTAGTAATGTGGAGAGCATAGTATCTTTTTTATCCTATAATAACATGTAGATTTTTACCAAGCTCATATTAAACGTTGAGTTTTACATTTTAAGCCAACTTTGCGCTCCATTAGCAACGTTTAGCGCTGGATGGTAGAAAATTACTCTGAGTGTTACGTTGATACATATAAAATTGCAACGTTTTATACTCTTTCTAAATATTTTTCCTTGTTTTTTTTCATGAAATATACACTTTTAAATAATGAATAGAAATTTATGTTAAGCGTTATATAATATTTATAAAGAACAAATATTAAAAGAAAAGTATACTCGCTGAGGAGTTTCACAGTAAAGTTACACGTTAGGTGGAATTTCAGTCGTTAATTCTGTATGCAAAGAATATGTTAAAATCTATCATAACATTAATCATGAGGTAATTTTTCAATTTGTGCAATTTTCTCGGTAAACAAAAGCTACTAGATTTTCGAAAGAATACTAGTAGATATCCCCTGTGTTAATAAGAGGATTATATATAGAATACTAAATGCATTGAAGCGGGTGGCGATACGGTAACTCGATAGGTAGAGCGATGGAATAATTACCCAGAGGTCAGAAACTTTTTTCACACACTACCAATGTATGGAATCAACTTTTATCGGTGATGTTTCCAGGTTGATACTGCTGTACCTTAAAGAGCGTCTACTTCTACCTCAACAGCTGGCAGCGTTCTTATTATTTCCCTAGTGTTGCGAAAGATCGGTAATCAGCCTTATATAACATAAAATATACCTATTTTTAATGTTTTGTTTTTATTATGATTTAAATAAATATTGTAATACAAGCTGATCTCACAAAATCTTCTAAATACTTTTATACAATAGAATTTCCTCAGTGATGTATTTAACGTCAAATAAAACATAATTAATATAAAAATAGGCTATAATAAATTTTTATAGTAGGTAAAAAAGTGGCAATATCAGTAAAATAGGTTATTTTAATTGTTCCATAAAGACTAGTTTATTAACATTTAGAAATCTAGACAAGGTAATTACCGACTTCAAAACAAACATCCGTTATGCTTACACTAGCATAAGTATTGTTTAGTTAATGAGACTCGTCTAAAGACGTATATGAGAAGAAACCTCGACACTGTTTCAAATGAGAACCAAGTTATATTTATTCTAGCGTATATTTTTGGGTAAGCAATTTAAAACTTTGATAATTAAAATATCCAAAAATATAAGGACATATATAATATAATTTTAATGGAGTAAGCATTCGAAATAAACATATTGTTATATACCTATACTATTGTACGTGTTATGACTTATTCTATTTCTATTATAAAGGCCAATTCTATTTTATATTTGTTTTGAAATGTAAAGGCGTGTCGGTAAGGGGTATTCAATTCATTGTATTAAAAGATATGTATATTATTTATCTAAAATATAGAAATTACAAATAAACCTTTATTCGCTAATTATAATAATTATTTTAAATGGCTTATTTATTATTAGGCAGGTCGTAAGTGGGACATAGAAAACTTTTTTTTTAAACACTGGCATACAACAATCAAACAAACATAACTGCTTTATACTTTCATTTGTATTTCGACTTTTCATACCGTATACAGACATTCTCGGCATGAAAAATGATTTGTTCGACGTTCGTGGTATTTGTTTTCCACAACAAATACGATGTTACGCTGACCTCGATTTCTCATCACTCTTTTCATTTATTTAAACGTAAAAAATATATTTATTAAAAAACAAATATATTATATTAAAAAAATAAGGGTTTTGTATCTAATACTACTCAAGATGATACTGTCTACTTAAAGGATAAGAATATTTTACTTTTAAAAATAGATGTATTTTGGAGGTATTTTCGAAATAGTTTAAATGTTTTATATATTTTCCCACCTTTGACACAGTTTCACGGTATGCAAATTAATAATTTTTATTTATAACATAATATCTATTAATAACTTTTTAAGATTTAGGAAGTGTTCTTAAATTACATAATTTATTATAAAATCTTGTTTAAAAATATTCATCGCTAAAAGATGCAAATTAATCTCTGAGTCGTAAATTTAATGAGATTATTTGTTAAGGTTGGTTCTTGCTACAATAAGTTAAAATTTGAACCTCCGCAAAGCTCTTAAATATATTATAATTACAATGCTCTGTGGCAAAAAGTTAAATAAGTGTAATTTTTTTATAACATTTTACTTTGTTTATACATAAAGCTGGAATGATTGGCAGTGATATTTTGAAAATATAATTCTTGCTAATATTCAATCTAGAGCTAATTTAACTAGTCTAAGGTCATTACATAATTAAAAAAATATTATGAGAACCAAAATTTTTCTGAATATTCATTGTGAGAATTATCAATTTATCTATATTCAATTTATCGACTCAAACATACAAAAACAAATTTTAGTACTATTATAGATAATATTGTAGTCTAAAGAGCAATATAATGCAAAAAAATATAATATATCCGTTTCTAGTTTCATTGAAGATGCAGGTTCCAGAAATTATTTTTTGCACAAAGAAATATTTCGAAGATTAAAGTTGTAACACAACTTATTTCAAACTGTAATTTTTCTATCTCCGTTTTCCAATTAATTAAAAAAAATAAAAATTATGAAATCCCCGATACAAAAATACGTCTAATAAGGATAAGAATAATATTATTATTATGTACTTATTGAAGACGTTCCGTCGGGGGACCATTTTGAGTACGTTGATGATGGTGTCTATTTTACAACATTTTTGAAGCTAATGCGTGAGGACTTAAGACTGTACGATTTGATATTTTTATTTCGTTATTTGCCTTGGTGACTGACTTATTTGCATCTTGAATTATTCCTTTATTTAGCGATTCTCCGACGCATCAGTAGTTTGGCGGAGTTTTTTATATTGTAACATGTTTGTATTATTTTAGTTAAGTAAATAAAAAAAAAATAAGAAAGCAAAGCGATAACTTTAATTCTCATTATATAATTTATAGACTAAAGAAAAAGTAAAAAGCAATAATATTTAATTTGTAAATCTTTTTATATTAATGCGTAAACTGTGGTGGTATAATTCGGTATAATAATGCGTAGTCTTAACCACAACCAATTTTTTTGGTTTTTGGTGCACTGTCACCCCATAGCACACCTATATATTACTATTACTGAGCACAACTGAGCACCTTCCAAACAAAACAGAGCTTACGCATACCAATGACGCCATGGATCGCCTTATTACTGGATAACTGTATTCAATCCTATAGCTAAAATACTACTCAGATAGGCATATTAAAATAATATAACAAAAATTTGCGATAAAAAAATAATTTTATTAAACTTAATACAGTTAATGAACATTTTGTAAAACATTGGTATAATTTTATTGTGTTTGATTTACTTAAAAATACATTTGTATGCTGAAATATATTTTTGGCGCAAAACAGGCATCGCACCCAAAGGGCCTTAATTAAAAACGTGCGGGTTAAATAAATATCACCAACTTCAGTAATTATCATCTCATTTAATTTGAATTTAGATCAAGACATACAGAATAAGACATATTTGAATATTCCAATAAATTTGAATTGCCCTATATAATTCACTGTACTATTAGACTGAGAGAGGTGCAAAATAAATAGATGCTGTACTATTGGTTTTTGGGTTTGTAAATATCTCAACAACAAGGTTAAATATATTACGCCTAAATCTGGATATACTGATAATTATACACAGTATGCTAAGTTCATCGATAGCAATAGTGACGGAAAATTTTCCTAGAGGTCGCCGGTTCGAATTCTCAACGTTCATTACTTACTGTTCATTTTATATTTATATACAAATTAAAAAGCCTAACATAGTTATATAGCTTATAGATGTATAATAGATAATTCTCTTATATAATCTCAGACAAAATCTCACCTTTTGTCACCAGTTATAACATAATGATTGACTGTGTTTCTTTCGTTTTTTTTTATATCTTGATGTATATTTATTTCTTCATATTTCGATAGATGTATTGATACACACCAAAAATAATTCTTGAAAATTCGAGAACATTTATAACAGATGCAATAAATGTTAAATCTTCAGAACCTCACTGGTGCGGTAGATTGCTTCAGTGCCATCCTATTCGAGAAAGTGAAAATGTCTTGCCGACGTTCCCATTCTGAATTGCTCGTAAAGGAACTTGTAGTAGGGCTGTTAAAAATAGGTAAAAAACATTTGTTATTTTGTTAATATTGAATAGGCTAATGCAACGAAGATTATTACTTTAACATCACTAAACAGTCGTTTGAACTTCGTTGAAAGGCTTTTTTAATGAAGTTTTGATTTATACAAAGTATAGTAGACAGGTCGGTTACGATTTTTTGTATAATTATAAACTGGAATAAAACTGCATTTTATGCCTAATACAAATTAAGCAGATAACACTTTAGTAATATTTTTATTATAGTAGCACAAAATAAGTTTGAAAAGTTTTCAGCCCTGGGAGTAGTTACACAAAGGATTTGACACCATTCCCGGTAGACGATGCAAGCAAGCAATATCTTTGTTATCCAGAACTACCTGAGGGTTATACAGATAATATACTCTGTAGAGCAAATAATCCGTACATATCATTACAGCCTAAAAATAAAAAATCATTAAAACGATTTTGCAGTCGGTGTTAAGTTAAGGCTAAGTTCCTTACGTTTCCTCTTCAATTTCGAATGTAATGAAAAGGAAATGAAATTTGTATATTTATTACGTTTTTGTATAACACTTATAAATCTATGTAATAATTGCGCGTCTGTGAAATAAGTTTTACAATATTTGCAAAAAAAGTACCTATTCTGTTTGAAAATATCTATAAACATGTATAGCCATGTTAAGCTTATTTTAAATTTATATAAATATAGAATGAAAAATAAACCGATACGGGCAGGGATTCGAACCCGCAACTACTGGGAAACCGTTCCGTCGCTCTACTAACTGAGCTACCGTATCGCTGTCCGTCTGTCTGTCCGCTGTTATGTGCCTGGAGGGCAGACGAAAAGATGATTAGCTCGGACCACTATGCCATCACCTTTTCGGTCCACAGTACAATAAAGCAGGAGGTCAGGAAGAGAACAACCAGGGTCTACAACTACAGGAAGGCAAACTGGGCACAGTTTGGACGCCAACTCGACATAAATATGGGTCTGGCAAAGCTCACCGAGGAGGAAGCCATGCGCATTACAAGCCGTGAGAGTCTGGAGGATGTAGTAGCCAGATATGTGGATGTGATAACCAAAACGAGCAATGAGACAATTCCTAAGGCCAGGTCATTTGAAAAACCACCGATACCTTGGTGGACTGAGGAACTCACTAGGCTCAGGAAAGACGTGATGACCAAGAAAGGAAGGATTCGGAAGGCAGCGGCAAGAAGGCGGCAATACGTGGTCGAAGAATACCTGGCTAGTAAGAACAATTACGAGAAGGCTGCTAAAGCGGCCCAAACTAACAGCTGGACGGAATTTTGCTCCCGCCAAAGCCATGAGACGATGTGGGAAATTATAACGAGGCAAAGTCATTCAGGCCAATAGGACTGCTGTCGATTCTCGGGAAGACCTTGGAGAAGATGACGATCAGGCGACTCCGATGGCACCTCCTCCACAGGTTCAACCCACGCCAATACGGCTTTACACCACAGCGCAGCACGGAGGACGCCCTCTACGACCTTGTCAACTACGTACGAGATAAGTGAAAAAAGAAAGAGATCGTAGTACTGATATCTCTGGACATAGAGGGCGCCTTCGACGGCGCGTTGTGGCCTGCCGTGAAGATCCAGCTGGCAAACCTTGGCTGCCCGGCGAACCTGTGGAGGCTGGTCGACAACTACCTGAGCGACAGGGTGGTTCGGGTGAATTACATGGGGGGGATGGCCGAGAGACAGACAACTAAGGGATGTGTCCAGGGGTCGGTGAGCGGACCCTTTCTATGGAATACCCTGCTGAACTCGCTCCTGAACGAACTAGACGACATCGGGACATACAGTCAGGCGTTCGCCGATGACGTCGTGCTGGTGATCTCGGGGCAGGAAACGGAGAAAATACAGTAAGTGGCCAACAGGGCACTGGAGGTAGTGCGAAGATGGGGACGTACCAATAAACTACGCTTCGCGCCGCACAAAACGAAATCGATGGTGATCACCAGAAAACTAAAGTTTGACAATCCAAGATTAAAAATGGGAAGAGAATACCTGGAACTAACTAAGGAGATCAAAATTCTGGGGGTCATCATCGATTGCAAACTCACCTTCGCACAACATTTATCGTACGTCACCCGAAAGGCCCTAAATATATACGGCCAGCTTTCGCGAGCGGCAAAAGCGACGTGGGGCCTCAACCCAACAATCACAAGACAGATTTACACGGCGGTGATTGTGCTCATTGTGTCGTACGGGGCGGGGGTCTGGGCGTCAGAGGTGGGCAAGATTTATGTACAGAAGCAGCTCTCAACGGTGCAGAGAGGCTTCGCCCAGAAGATTGGCCGGATGCACCGAACAGTGTCCAAGCATGCGGCCATGATCCTGGCGAGGCTCCTTCCGCTGGACCTGCAGATCGCCGAGTACGCTGCCACGTATGAAATCAGACATGGGCGCCCATTCAAATATACTACCGAAGAGTATCGCCTGGAGCACCGGGTGGAACACGCTGAGCTGGATCACCCTGCAGAAACCACAAAACTAGAATACACGTGCCTGGACGCGCTCACCCCTGAAACGATAAGAGACCATGACATCATAGGGAAATATATCTATACTGATGGGAGTAAAATTCAGGGTAGAGTTGGCGCCGCACTATCAGTGTGGGATAGCGCGAGGGAAATGTACTTTAGAAAACTCAGTTTAGCTGGACACTGTACGGTGTTCCAGGCCGAACTGTTGGCGATCTCAACGGCAGCGGAACTTATAGACCGAAGAAATTGGAGCAACGCAAATATCTTCACCGACTCTCGGTCATCGCTCGAGGCACTGAACACCACACCGGCGGTACACCCACTTGCGCTTAAAACAACACAAACTCTCCGGAAAATTACGGCTAAAGGGCATTCTGTAAGGCTCTTCTGGATCCTAATCCAGATAAGATCCTAATGCGCCCTAGCGCATGTGGGGGTACCGGGCAACGAGAGGGCGGACGAACTGGCCAAAGAGGCGGCCCTTAATACAAAAAGGAAGACTACTTACGACCAGCTCCCAATATCCTTCGTGAGACGCAGGCTGCGAGAGGATACAATAGTCACCTGGCAGAATAGGTACACAAATGGCGAAACTGCGGCTACCACGAAGGTCTTCCTGCCCGACGTCAGACGCGCTGCAAAGATAATGACTAGACTCGACATGGACTCCCTGACTGTGCAAATCCTTACCGGACACGGGGGATTTTCTCCTTACTTACACAGGTTTAAACTGAAAGAAAGCCCGACTTGCAGCTGCGATGAAGAGACAAACGAAGAAATTGTACACCTGATTACTGAATGCCCTAAGTGCCTGGGGAGGAGACTTGCAACTGAAACTGAAATAGACATGACGATTGACATAGCAAATATACCGGCTATAATGGAAGATCCTGAAAAAATTCACAAATTTATGGATTACTGTAGATATGTGGGGGAGATAGTTATAGGGGCAAATAAGACCTAGGAGTAAACTGACTAGGACGCGACGTGACTGAAACTAAAATTGTAACTGCCGGACCTGGGAAGAAAAAAAAAAATAAAAAAAAAATAACACGATTTTCAATGAAACGACTGCTACTAGAAGAACAACCCAGCCATGCTGGACAACCAGAAGGAAACCGGCGACTGGAAATCTAAAGTAAATAAAACCCACACATGAAACGAAAAGCAATCGCTTCTAACCCCATGTGGAACACATGGCTCATTAGGGCAAACCAGACGCAACATCTGATTTGGGGAGGCATGTTGTCCATGCCATGACCCATAATCACGGTACTACCACCGAGAGGGACTATCGAAGCGAAGACGAAGACCATCTGGAAGTAGGCCGCATTGTGCCAATGCCGCCCCACCATGGCGGAGGATGTAAACCTAATAAAAAAAAAAATCTATATATATATATATATATGTGTATGTGTGTGTGTGTGTGTGTATATATATATACGTGTATGTATGTATACATATATATGTATATATGTGTGTGTATGTTAATATGTATACATATACTCCATACTTAACTGTTCCATGGTCCGGGACAACTGCAGATAATTCTGAAAAAGAAATTAATAGTTAATGTTCATATTATTAGGAAATATTCCAACTGTACATATCTTACCTAAATATAAGTTTTTAGGATCACCCAACATATAACTCTGAAAAAGAAATAAATAGTTAATGTTTATATTATCAAGTAAAATAGGGTGTTAATGCTAATGTATTACGACGAGACCATAAGTCTCAAAGTCCAAAAACCACAGCCCACTGGGGCTCCTGGGAGCTGTAAAATGAACTTGTATAAATTAATGTAAAGCACTAACCAATAAATGTATTAAATATGAGCTGTATACAATGTAAATAAAGATGTAATGTTATGTAACGTAGTAGCTAAGCACACACATTAGGAATCAACATAAAATACTCACCACGAAAGTAAAATAATAACCACAAACTGAAAAACTTAAATCACCCCGAAAACTGACTCCGCCCACCCATGCGGAGGTACACACGGCGAACTATAAAAAAAAAACGTATTACATACCTTTAGCGTAAAGAATTCGACACTAAAAATACATGTACTAAAAATATTATTAGTACCAACATAATTTATTTACATTATGAATACTAAGTAAATCTAATAACAGAGTGAACTCGTATGATTACAGTCAAGTTAAACGTTTCATATACTTTATCTCAAACTTATAATGTAATTTTAGATAATATATATTTTATTCTAAAATAAATATTAATGTAAATCATTTCACTAATACGAATCTCATTGTTCTTATGAGCTGATTATTTCTATAATCAGTATAACACTTTTTGTAAATGTGTATATATGGCAATGGTTGTACGTCTTATTTTCATAAGGTTTTGTAAAATAAAAGTTTTAGCTTTTCATTAAAGAAATGCTATCTTATAGTAAGTATAATTCAAAACAAATACATTTTAAATGACTGAACGTGACCATTGATAAGATAAAAACTTGTAAATGATATCAGGTTCATATATAATTTAGTGAAAATACTACCTATACCCTTAAAAGAAGGTTTATCCGCTTCAATGGTATGTATATAAATAACATTACAATCATGTAATGGCACTCCCGAAATTAAAACGCTTCGTGAAACAGCTGCGTTAATTAAAGTTTTATTTAAAATTAAACCTGTTCTTACAATTAACGTATAAACTTTCCACGTATTTACTTTAAAGCGAAAGTTTTATAATAATTTTAAAAACATTTAAGTTTTTACTAACCCTAACGTTTTTTTTTTGCATATGTTACATCACATACGATTTGCTCTAAAGCCAGTGATCACAAGGAATAATTGAATATTTACAAAGTGGCTAGCATACCAATAGCTACTAAATATTAACGACGCGTTTGTAATATTCCTTATCTATGTAGGTCTAAGATTCCGTATTTTCAATGTCTAAATAAAAGTTGTTCTGTTCAAATAAAAGTTTAGTAACTAAGCACATATATTTTAATAAAAAGTTGCTTATTGTATTCATGTCCTATAAAAATATCTTGAAAAAATATTTCGATTGGTTTGGATTTGTGTTTTATCTCTTTACTATAAATATTACTTCTCTTCTCATGGTCAATATTCAATTAATTTATGAATTATATTTCATTTGAGTAACTATCACGTTTTAGTTATGTTTTTAACCCCCGACTAAAAAGAGGGGTGTTATAAGTTTGACCTGTCGATCTGTGTATCTGTGTGTCTGTGTATCTGTTTGTGGAAAATTTCCGGCCAAACGCGTGGACAGATTTGAATGCGGTTTTTTTTATTCGAAAGCTATGCTCGTCGAGATGGTTCTTATTTATGTTTGTTTGAAATAAAAATAGCCGTCTCCAAGATATTGACGTTTTATTCGTGCGGGGGAGAGGTTCTTATGCAATAATTAGCTGTTTGCGGCCAAACGCGTAGACGGATTTGAATGCGGTTTTGTATAATCGAAAGCTATGCACGTCGAGCTGTTTCTTATCTATGTTTGAATGAAATAAATATAGCCGTCTTCAAGAAATTGACGTTTTATTCGTGCGGGGGAGAGGTTCTTATGCAATAAATAGCTGTTTGTGGCCAAACGCGTGGACGGATTTGAATGCGGTTTTGTTTAATCGAAATCTATGCACGTCAGGATGTTTTTTATCTATGTTTGATTGAAATGTAAATAGTCATCTCTAAGCAATTGACGTTTTATTCGTGCGGGGGAGAGGTTCTTATGCAATAATTAGCTGTTCCCAGCGGCGCGGCGTCGCCCGCGCTATATAAAAAAAAAGCCTAGTTATGAAGGCCAAAAGGTTTTTACACTTACGTACTGAGATAAAGTACTTTATTAGGGATAGCTGTTGCCCATGACTGCGTCCACGGAGACTGTAAAAATATATTTATATGGCTTATGGTCGTAGTCATAAAGAATCACGGGCAACAGCTCGTGATAATATAAATCCCTTCATCATAGTGCTATCAGTGATTGTAAATCATTTTAACTCTAAATGTTTATATTTATTAATATTCGTATATATGAAACCTACCTTCCTACCCATATGAAAAATGGGACTTGAATCATGCGACTTAATACATTTATAATTTATTACATTTGAACTTTCACGTGGATCCTTATTTTATTAAATATTATATATATATTTCTCGTATTAAATATAACCTTTGTACATCATAATATAGGATTCTAATGCTAAAATATTTTTTCAAAATCGGTCCGGTATTTTCGGAGCCTATTCAATTCAAACAAACAAACAAATCTTGCCTTCTTGTAAATTTTGTGTGTCTGTAGGTTCATTTAGTACTATTCAGAAACTAGTAACATAACTTTAAAAAGCAGAAAAAAAAAAAAAAAAAAAATTTTAAAAAACCCCCGGTACAAAAAGACCTCTAAAAAGAGTAAAAATAATATTATTATGTACTTATTGAATTCGTTGCGTCGGGGGACCGTTTAATAAAGGAAGAAATTAAAATGCAGTAATTTAACAAGGCAAATAAAGAAATTACGATATCGAATCGTATAGTCTAAGTCCTCAATGATTAACTTCGTAATATATATAATACACTATCAACATACGTACAACGGTCTCCCGACGCAACGACTTCAATAAGTACATAGTAATATTATTTTTACTCTTTTCAGAGGTCTTTTTTTTTGTATCGGGGGTTTTTTAAATTTTTAATTTAATTTTGTTCTTTATTTCTAATTTTATCAGTAACCACAAAAATAAAGTAGATAAAATAAAAAAAAATCTATTGATCAAGTAAAAAGCATCTGAACTAAATAGTCATAATATAATTAGGTAATAATACTTGTAGTACTATAAAAGCTTTTTTAAGGCTCCAATATGGGTAGAGCAACGGGAAGATGTCTCTGAGGTTGAAGGTTCTACCTTTCCATGTTTCAGAATTTTGCATCATTATTTTATTAAAAAAAAAACTTGCATAATTCAACCTGAAACCCAGAAAACGATGCTATAATAAAAGGTGTTTCATTTAACTTGACGTTTCATTTGAAGTATTTATTAGCCAATTAATTTATTTCATTTTTGCGCTGAAGAAACAAAATTACCTCGACCAAAAATATTAATATATTTTTTTTATTTTATTCTAAAAACTTTATTACACATAAAATTACAATAGGAAATTACAATAGTATATGTTGTTACAGTAAGACATTTTGATGCAAAGGCGGCCTTATCACTGAAAAGCGAATTTTAATGAGGAATAGAAACGCTATAATTTTTAAGGTTATCCATAATTAAAAGTAAATGGAACTATTTTTCATTCCTAAACCTTTAAGAATGAAAATATGTTAATAGTAATATAGTATAAACATAATAATAATAAGCTGAATTATTGAAATAAATTTATTAAGATAACCTTTGACTTAATATAACGCTACATACATACTTAATATAACGTAACTTGCAATAGGCTTTCTGAGATGTGTCGTATTATTACACAAACAAAGCGATCCTGTTTCTCTTTATCAAAGGTACGAGTTTCCAAAAATATTTTTTTATAAACAAGTTTTCTGATTAATATATCGGTATTCTTCTAGTTATACATAGGAGTTAAGTGGACTATTTAAGTGTACGTTAAGGCTAATAACATTTGCTAAAAACATGTGATGTAGGAATAGTTTAGAAAATTAAAATTTATAGTGACGGTTGCGGGAGGTACTTTTATTTAGTTTTTAAACTCTCGTGATCTTAGTAATACCATTTGCTCATAGTTTATCTAACTGTTTATTCATTTTTTGTATTGTTTACTAAGGTTTTATTTTTAAGTATAAATTGCAGCTCAAAATTATTGACTTTTTCTAGTATATTTGCAATCTTAGCAAGGGAGTAAATAATATTTTTCAAATCAATGTTACTTTATTTGAAGTTTACAATTTCGTTATTTGCTTTATCTAGAGTAATTATTTTGTTTGGAAAAAATCCAATTATTTTCTTATTTTTGAAAGTCACTTAGCCAGTTACGAATCTTTCTCAGTTCAATTGCTAATGACTTGGTAATACTATCTTTTACCTCGTTCCTAATGGCTGCTAAAACGCTGCTTCTTCGTTACACGTTGATGAGACTTTGCTGTCTGTATCTTCTAATAAACTATTGATATATACTGGTAGTAAATTGTTTGTTTTACAGTTGAAATCTTACAATTTATTCTTAAATTTAAAAATTTCAATAAACTTAACCTGACCTTACATGTTTATAAATATTTTCAAGCAATATGTTTATTGTCAATGCAATTAATAAAAAATGTCATTTTATGATTTTTTATTGACTTTACAATTATATTTAATGATGCAATTAGAAGAGATGAAAATTATGTAACAGTTTTAAATATGAATGTATATGGGTAAAAGAAAAAGTGAACATATTAGATAAAAGAGAGTGAAAAAGTTGCCATATTAGGGCGACCGAAAATAGAAGCAATTATTATATATGAATATTTACTAATCACAAGAAAAACTCGTATACAACTGTCTGTGTTTCTCAGATGCAATAATATGATGTTATTGTAGCTAGAAGAATCATCTAATTAGGTGCTATAGCTTCATGAAGTAGATTCTGAGGATAAAGAATAAAGCGAGAATAGTTAGCCTTTTCAAGTTGGCATTAAATCACCTAATGAGATTAGTTAACTATAAAGATTTATAATATGACTGACTAGTGTTTTCAAAATCAACCCTAGTCAGCTTTATTTTATGGTAATAAATTTCAAGCAAAATAAATTCAAATCTCTAGAATGATATTTGGGTCTCATTGAAAGAAACATGACGAACCGTGTACACATTTGCGCTTTTTTAGAGACGTAATGAAACCGACACGTTTTTGAAGAGATCGACAATAAACGAATCACATATGATAAGAATGTGCAAAAGATACATCAGGCTTCACAGACTGTAGCAAAACCCGAGTTAACGCAGAATTAGGTGATGCTGTATGTATGGTGGGACTGGAAGAGTATTGTTCATAATGACCTTTAACTGCCAGGCAGAACCATTGATTCAGATCCATACTGTCAACATTACTGCCAAATAAATAGACAGAATAGACAGAACTGTCAACAGTTGATGAGATTAAAGCTAGAACTTGAAAGAAAGTGGCCGGAATTTATCAACAGAAAGAGTGTGGTTTTTCACCATGATAACGCTACACGATACACATCTTAAGCCACACAGTAAAAAATATGAAAATTTGGCTAGAAAGTATTAACGCACCGCTGTATAGCCTTTATCTTGTACCTTCAGATTTCTACCTGTTTTGGTCTCTACAGTATTATTTAGGTTCTGTTATGTTAACATCAAGAGAGGACTGAAAAAACTACTTGTCTCGTTTTTGTAATCAAAAGTCCTAACATTTTTTACAACAAGGGGATTATGTCACTATCTACAAGATGCCAAATTTTCGAACAAAATGGTACATATTTTCTATAAATAAATGTAAATAAACTTTTTAAGAAATGTCTTGACTTTTGATATAAATACGAAAAAACTTTTCCCCCCACCCAATACAGTTATAATTGATAAAGTATAGTAAAGGTGTAGTTTCAGTTTCAAAGGTGTGTTCAAAATGAAACAATTCCAAAGAAAGGGCATATGCCATTACTTCTAAATATGTTATCAAGACTATACTAAGACATTATAAGTATTATATGTATATATTTTTTTAACGCACTAAATGAAGGTTGACGTTAAAAAATTTTAAAGTTACAAGTTTTGAGTGTTCTGTGTTATTGATTGTGTTTACAATTATGTTTCAATTTCATAATAAATAAAATCTCTCTTTAAGAGGTATTTTTAATTATTCCTATAACATAGAACATACATATAAAATAACAAAGAAACAATGACAGAGCTTTAGTAGTAGTCGCATTTATTAGAATAACAACATTTATAAAGAATATAGTTTATAATTATTATAAATAATGTACGTTATTTCTTAATTTTAATAATACTTTGTTAAATTAAATAATTAATAAATTGATTTTAATAGAAAAGTACCAAAACGTACTAACGTTATTATAAACGCGCAAGCTCAAAGCACGTTATTTGGACTTTTGAAAACAAGCTCATAACGGAAACGTGTTTTAATATTTGACATTGGAATAGTGAATACGATTCCACGATTTTATCGTAACGCGGTGCGTAACTGGTCATAGCAAATACGTTATTGCATACAATTTTCAATTTCACATCTTGCTGCGTTTATGTATCGCGATTAAGTTTACAGCGCGTTGTGACGTCACACGTTATTGGTAAGAAATCTCGTGTATCATACAGAATCAGGGCCCAGAAATAAAAGACCATATGTCATGTGTGCGAGAGAGAAAGTCGAACGGGAGATTGGTAAAAAAAAATATTATTGTGATGATTTGAAACAATTTTAATACTCTTAAATGTTCCCTTTTTATATTTTATTTAAAATTCGTTTGTAAAAAATGACTTTACTTTTATTATATTGAAACAATAAGTTTCTAAGTTAAGACTCACATCGAAAGTAATATATATAGATATAATAAACTCTTTACGACCATTTACAAATATACTCTATATTCATATTGCTTTAATGTTATGATAGGCAGCGTCTACGGTAAAGGCTAAAGGTAATCCCACTTTCAAGGATTTCCCTAATTCGCATCGAGCAGAATAAAATGGTCGTTATTATCCCTTATGTCTAATACAATGTTAATGGTAACTCTGTTTTAGGTGTATAAGATAATGGATTTTCATAGAGCATAATGATGTACCGTTATACATTAATTAAATTAACAAAGTCTACTAGGTATTAGGTATCTATTCGTATTATAGAATACGGATTGTAAGTTCAATAAATAACTTGAAAAGATAATATGGTAGAAAAAAAGAAAGCCGTTAAAAATAGAAAATTTTGTGTAACTTCACTACAACGGCAGAAAAATATTAAATTTAATTGAAAGTAATTTTATTACTAACCCGGCGAGCGTATTTTGTTTTTTTTTTGTCTATCTAAACTGTTAGCCCTGTTGGCTATTATAGGGTCACCCGGGGAGCGGGTGGGTCAGGAGATCCACCATTAAAGGTCAGGAGACCCACCCTTCAACCGGCGAGCGTAAGGTTCCTAATCCTTACATGGAGCGTAAGGTGGGTGTAGCACACCCGTAAAATGGACTACTCATTTTGGTGTGTTAATTTTGGAACGTAGTTCCTTATCGCGCGTTGTTAAAGGAAGCTAGACGGTAAAAATTCTTACCAAAAGTTGGCACGACATGTTTTGCTACCTCTCTCTCTCTTATAGAAAGTAAGCGAGATATTTTCATTTCTATCATTATTATTTTTTGTATTATATTAAATTGTTTACTAGTTCTTTATTATTTATTTGATATTGGAGTTTGTTCTTTTAGAATCGATTTGCAAATAAGACAGTTTAAATGAAAATAATAATACAAATTTGTGATCAAATATGCTCGTAATGTTTTATAACAACGCCATTTATTTATACCTTAGGGAAACATAACTACATCTGTTATATAAACATATCGGTAAAAAGTGAAACCGCTGGGCGGCGGGACAATAACTCATGGGTTTATTGATTAACACTTTTTAATTTAGTTATTCATTTTATTTACATTGATTATAAATGATCGGCGAAATATCATACAAAAATAATAAACAATATCATAAAAAAATATTATTCATTAGCATATTAGCTTATATTAATAATTTAATACCATAAAAATTAGAAATGTATCGTTCCCTACATGGAAATATAAGTCTTTACTTACCTACATTACAAATAATCAATATTTTAGGTTTTAATTTTTTTTTTAATTATATTTTTTGTATTATATTAAATTGCTTAGTAGTTTTTTATTATTTATATTTTTGATATTGGAGTTTGTGGCAATTTGTAACAACGCTAACTATTTATTCCTTAGCGAAACATAACTACATCTGTTATATAAACATAGTAACCGCTAGGTGGCGCGACAATAACTCGCGGGTTTATTGATTACCACTTTTTAATTTAGTTATTTTCTTTTATGTTTATAAAAAAAAATAAGGTAAATTTTTTGTTTCACAATTCCTTCAATAATTAATCTAAAGGAACGTCGTTCCATCCGGGTGTCCCTTGACACAGCTTAGTTTTTATTTTATTTGTGTTTTTATTAACTAATTTAATTATTTATTTATCCTTAAACAGATTGAGGATGAGAAATAAAACTAAATGATATCTATTTAAAAAAAAAATAATAAAAAATCAACAATTTTTACTTCAAACTAAAATAAGACTTGGTATTATATGTTTTCTAATAAAAATATCTGTCTATAAACAAAAATACTTTTTCTCTTAGCTAAAAACAGTTGGAAACAAATGAGATATAAATTTATACTTATGTACTAAATAGTCAAACTTCTCGAAATCGTCTTTTGTTTCAGTGCAATTTTCACACGCAAAAACTGTGTGTTCCATACATACATATCTATGACATTTGTAACAAGTGTGTTTATTTTTGCGATCTTTTTTAGTGGGGCATATTTGATATATTCTTATAGGCTTAGGATTTTTATTTTGAGGTTGTTGCGAGCGTGAAGATTCATCAACTTGAACCAGTTTTTTTTGCGAGAAGCTCTCGGAGTAAATGCTCATTTTCCTTTTTATTTTGCAATTGTTCCGAAATCAATCCTATTCCCAGGCCTCTAAGAAAACTTCGCGTGATATATAACTATTATTATTACATTTGTGAATAAATATGCTATTTATACCAGCCATATTTAAACTGCATAGAATATAACCATTGGCTAGCGCTTCGTATTGCGTAAAACCGGTTCAGTAACTTGAACCATTTTGTACCATTTTTTTCAGGAAAATATGTTCTGTTGACTTCACTTTCACATTCCTCGGGTCCTTTTGTCTGATTTTCTGATACATTTGGTAATCCTACGTCTTGATCGGAATCCCTTTTAGAACTACTTTGGCCAACATTGTCTATTTCGAAGTCACTACCTGATTCATCGCAAGTATTATCTAGATCACACCAGCTTCGAAAAGCAACAATTATCTTCTTTAGTCTTTTTAGTAAGAAATATTAATTATTTACCTAAAAAAAATACAAAAACAAACTAATACTAATAAATAACGAAAACTATACAAAAAAAGTGTATACCCAAATTTGTAACACGGAGCGTAAAGTGGGTGTAACACACCCAGGCGCAACTTTGACCCCATCTAAATACCGCGTTGGTCAGCGCTCAACTGATTATGACTAAAACACAATGATTACTCACCTTCCCCCGCTCAGCTACTCATGCGCACACCCTCTTTTGATGCACAGAACAGAAAATATTGAACGATTTACCAGAAGCTGGGTGCATTACACCCAACCTTACGCTCGCCGGGTTAACAAATAAAACACATCAAAATGATTCAGCGGATATATCAACACAAAGAGTTATGACTAGGTGATATCAGTGTAACGTTCGATTTAAATAGTTCTTGGACGTAACTACTTATAGTATTATTAACTATATTATAAGTGTATAATACAAATTTCCTTAATTATATATTATATTTTATAAAATTAAATATACAATTATTTATTCCACATATAACAACATATAATACAATAAACTCAGTAAACAATATATAGATAATACTTTTAGATTCTTTAAGACGCATGAAAGCATAAAGCGTGAAGTTTAAAAGCAATTTACTGGATAACTGTCAGAAGGAGGCGGATTATACTCTTCGAATTGCCTTCTTATTATTAGATTACATTTGTGGCATATTATCGTGCAATGACAGGAAGTACCAAAAATATAATAATAATAAATATTCTTTATTGAATAACGACCCTACGCATATTGCTGTTTCAGTATCAACATCAAAATGCATGAATGCCCAAAGTATCCCAGCTCATTACGCCGATATGCTTGCGTCATTTGAATCTTACAAATTTCATGTTAATCTAATCTTTGAATGTTGGCTTAAACCATGTTAATTTACGGCCTCCTAAATACTGCCAGGATTTCTTGTAATATATAATGACCTCTAAAATGGGAGGAAGGATGGCGATATACTTGCGCTCTCACACTCTTTTTATTATAGTTAGTAAATTCAATTTACAGAGCACAAAGCAACACGGGTAGCTTTGACGGCACGTGGAGTAGCGAAAGACTCTTGATTGATTATTATCTAAAATATTTTACAAAATTATTTTTGGGACACATAAAAAGGATTTTGTTTACAAAGTTTCACGTAGTGGTAATATTATATACCTGTTTTAGACCACTAGTCTTTAGTTGGACAATTACATTTTAAACGGAAATTACACACTGCCATACATACATAATTACGTGTGTAAGTATGTATACATGGTAGTGTGTAATTTCCGTTTAAAATGTAATTGTCTAAAATCTAAGTGTTGAGATTTCAGCTAATATAAAACAATTGTTTAAATCTCCTGAAATAACATTTGTTTATGTCTCCAGTAAAAACATGTTCTGTTTAGCAATAAAAATTAAAAACTTAGTACTTTTAAACAATAAATGTATTTTTATTAAGAATTGTCAACAAAAAAATATACATTTGAGAAAAAATAAAAGCCTGCAAAATTAATATTTAAAGTTTGAAATTTCTATTTATATTTAACTTAAAAGTACGTATTTCAAAAATGATTTGCTAATTTTACTTCGTAGCAAAATATTTTTCTAATCAAAAATATTAAAAAGATTAATTCACTATTTTTCAAGGAAGCTAAGTAAAATGCCTACAAGATGTTAAAGGGTAGTTTTTTAAACAGAGATGGACTTTTTATTAAATACCGCGGAGTTGAGATAGCTCACAGTAAATAACAGGAGGAATTCTTTTTTATTATTATAAAATTCTTATTTAAAGTTTAAAAAAATAAATTAATTCGTTTTTAAAAATAAATTAATTTGTTTTTTAAAACAAATTAAAAAAGATAATTAATTTATATTCAGAGAATATAAATCATTGGAAAAGTAGACGAAATTATCAAACTACTTTTTAATATATATCAACATCATATTTCTAACGGTTTGGAGTTGATAATTAGGAATCTAAATGTAAATGTTTATAAATAAATTATCTTCGGGGAACCTCCGACAGTAAAAACTTTGGTATAGATTATTTAAGAGAGTAAATTTCATATAACATTATATTTATTTTATCATTTTCATCATAATTTGTTCTAAGGTTAATATCGGAAAACTATCTACATACGTTACTTGAATTATTCAAAATAATATTTTATTACATTTTCTTACAAATGAAACAGAATTTCTTGAAATGTATGTAACTAGATAATTTTAAACTCCAAACCGAAACATTATTTTGTCTAACATCTTCTTAGTAGACATTCAAAGTGTGTGAAAAAATTGCTAAGAACGTGGGCTCTAAAAATATAGCCTAATTACCTTGGGGTAATTAGGCTATATTTTTGGAGACTCTTGTTCCAACCGCCACAAAATTCAACAATTTTGTGGTAAAAAAAAGCAATTAGGTTTTTCAAAGATTTTCCTTTAAAACGGTTAAAAATTTCACTGTGGAGCATTTTTAATTTTTTACTAATTTATTGTAATGTGTAATAACAATTAACTTAGAAAAAAATGATTGATTTAATTGTAAGAAACACCCTAACCCATAAAAATGCATTATTAGAAGAATATTATTAGAAAAGGGTTAGGACAATGCTGGTTTCCATTTTCCTATCAAGAAAAAGGAAACTTTTTAATTAAGTCAGTTTGAATGCTAATTGTCCTTCACCAAGTAGTGTGTTTAAACACAGAAGTGGAACCTTCGAATTATATATATAAAAATGAATATGAAGAATAATCGTATACGTGCCTCTAGTAATATTTTTAAAGAATTATATGTGCTTTTTAAGAAATCTATTTACTATCCATTTTTATTTTTAAATTTCTAGTATACGATTTATATTTATAATAAACAAAGAAAATAAGAAAAAAATTGCGTAATTTAATATAACGAAGAGATATTATAGAGTATATGGTTTATAGAGTTATAAGACTGTTAAATACAAATATTGTTTGTTAAAGACGCAGCTCTGTATAGAAAAATGATATAGAATAGAGAATCAAGGACAAAAAAAGACAATAGAATAGAGTTATTTCTTAGATAAGCAGTAAGATTGTTATTATTCTTGGGTTGATAAAAACTTACCTTTTTTTAAGATGCATTAGTTTCTCTAAATGATGGAAGTTGGACAGGTCTCTAAGCATGTCAGTGAAAGTCTTTAGTAAAAGGTTACGTGAAAAATGATGCTGCTCGAGAAGCAATTACTTACTGTAAGCTTGACTAATTACTTTACGGATCTTAAGAACTGTCGGGAATAAGTAAAAACAATAAAAGTTATTTTTAATTACCCATAACATAAGACTCTTTTCTTATCCTGTTTTTTTATTTATATTTTATTTATTAGCTTTTATTGTCAGCGACCGGTATAAAAATTTTGCATATAAATAAAACTGTTTTTTTTTTAACCCCCGATTCAAAAATAGGGGTTTTATAAGTTTGACCTGTCGATATGTGTATCTGTGTGTCTGTCTGTGGCAATGTAGCAGCCAAACGCGTGGACCGATTTGATTCCAGTTTTTTTTAATAAAAAACCTAGTTTCTCGAGATGGTTCTTAGCTATGTTTGGTCGAAATTGAAGCAGTTGTCTTCAAGATATTGATATTTTACTGGTACGGGTGAGAGGTTCTTATGCAATGGAAATACTTAATATTATTATGTACTTATTAAAGTTGTTGCTTCGGGAGACCGCTTAGTAAAAGAAAAAATTAAAATGTAAGTAAGTTACCAAGAAATATAAAGAAATTACGATATCGAATAGTATAGAAGCCCTTGTAACTTTAACCATCTTCAACGTACTTACAACGGTCTCCCGACGCAACGACTACAGTTTTAAATTTTTAATTATTTTTTTAAATAAAATATTAATGAATATCGCTTAATAGGTTCTTATTAAAATGATATATGTATTTTAAAATACCGGACTCTCTGGCTAAGGAACTAAAATCATGTAGATAGAACTATTACTGAAAATACAAATATTGTTATGTTGTTTTTTAAATTATACTTTTTTTAATATAAGGAATCTCAAAATTATGTTTTTTTAAAACGAAATCAACATTAAGCATAATACCTATTAATAACCAAATCTACAAAAAAAAAGTTTAATTTATAAAATCGCCCAAGCAGTTTAGAACTTTAGGTGAAAAAGAATAACGACTACAGAGATATCAGAATTTCATATTTATATATATAAGACATAGAGCCATGTTAGCGACTTGCTAGTTATTCTTGGAGTCATTTGGTACAGGATATATAATTATCAGAGTTGCGTGAACCATCGTTCCCGTTTGGAGGCTAAGAACTGTATCGCTCTCTTTAATGAATTCGAAACTCGCCATGATGCTTTTCTATATTTAAAATTTCTCAGGTACCCCTCCAAGTGATTCCGATTAAGTGACTCGTTACGTCACGGCGTTCACACGGTTACAATAATATCAATTAAGCTACTAATTATCGTTAAAATATCGTGATCTGCAACATATAAATATAAAATAAATAACAGGTTTCTAAAGTAATGATATTCTACCACAGAATAAGGATTTCATTTTAAATATTTCATTCACTTTTTTTTGAGTTATATCACAGTAGGTATAAAAAAATTTGCACACAATGCCCTTTTAAGGTAATTGTACTTACATCATTTTCCTAAGTTTTAATAATAACACAGATTTTAAACAATATCTACTTGTATATTTAAGAATGTAACTGAACGAAAGAAAATTAAATTAAAAATTTAAACAACCCCCGATACAGGAAGACCTCTATATAAAATAAATATAATATTATTATGTATTAATTGTAGTCCATTTCACTAAGTTTTCGGAAGTAATTAATGAGGACTTAGAATTTGATATAGTTATTTGATATAGCTATTCGTTGTTTGCCTTGGTAATTTACTTGCATTTCGATTTGTTCCTTTATTTAGCGGTCGCCCGAAGCAACGACTTCAATTTACTAACTCAAGTCGTTCATAATAATATATTGTTTATTATTTTTGGAGGTCTTTTTGTTTTTTTTTTAAGTTTATTTATTTCTTTTCTGGTTTATAAACTTATGTTACTGGTTTCTATATTCTACTAAATATACTTACACGAATTTACACTAATTAAGTATTTAATTTCAATATTGCATAAGAAACTTTCCCCAGCATCGTATACACCACATACCATTCACCATTGTATATACAGCACCGCATCAGCATATAACACCTCTTTTTTTGGGTCGCGGGTTTAAAATACTAATAAATGAAAACGAGCAAAACATAGGACAGAGTTAATACTAAAAAAATAGTATTGCTCATAATCCGAAATTTTAATGAACTGAATATATTTGTTGAATTTAATAAACCTTAGCAAACCAATAATGATATTGATATAGAGTTAAAACCATCTTCAAGCGTATGAACAAGTCGTGTATGTTTTAAAACATTAGAAAATGCATAAAATACAAGTGATATGAACAGTAAAGTCAAACCAAAACTACAAGAATAATATTACTAGAAGGGCAAATAAAACCTTCTATTCTTCCTGACATTCCATTCCATAGCTGACACGGCAAGAAATAACTTTATTAATGGCTGCTATTTTAGTTAAAAATACTTTAGATATTCATCAAATGGATGTTGTAGCAATCCATCTAAATGTAGTCAATTAGGTTGTCTGTAACTTGCTATGCTAATTGGATGAAACAGTTGACAGTTTATAGAAGAAGGTAAAGTTCTATATAGTCAATTATAGTTATAGTTAGTATAGTCAATTTTAGTAATAGTTAAACTATTGTCAAGTCAGCTATTGGCTGAAAAAAGGCACTTGATAAATGTATAATAATGTCTGGCTTTTAAATATTTTTTAAGATTGAATATTGGGTCAATCTATATTTTTGTGGTTTAAGGAACTGGTTAGAAACTTAACGTATATTAAACATGGTTTTAAGGCAATAATACACAATCCATGTTCCTTTTCAATTTATAAAGAGAACATATTGTGCAGTGAATCACAATGTATGTAGATGAGATAATTTTAGCAACGAATTTACGGCTAAATAATGTAAACTTGTCTAGTGCAATCGAAATGGAAGATGAGAAAAATAATATTTTATTTGGCTTACTCGTGAATGAGGAAATCGGATATGTTTAAATTAAGTTTGTATCTACAGAAAGAAACAACACTTTTTTATAAGTGTATGAATAAGGCTGCAATAACTTCATTTGATTTATTAATACTAATGAATATATTCTTGTTATAAAAGCTGTAACGTTTACAAACTATTTAATAACATTATTTGCGGTTGTAGCATTAATATTAATTAAAAATAAAAGTTGACTTCGTTTCGATAAAAATAAAAAATATATTATAAGGAAAAAAATATTATAGCTCTCGTCTTACTCGTCTTACTTAACTTCGAGTTAAATTTAAAAGTTTATAATTTAAAAAATGCATCAAATTATACATTTAGAGTAAACATTTAACAACTTTACAATGATATGTTACAGAGATAATGATCATGTAAATAAACACATAGTATACTTTCCTAATTGATAATGTCTTAGGAGTTAGTTATACGAGTAACTGGATGAGAACTAGAAGGAGCTGCTTTGACAGTTTTTTTCTTTTGCTAAAAATTCATCAAATTAAAAAATATTTTTATTAAAATAGCACCCACTTACGATGTAAAAGCAATAGAACCTACAAAATTATTAGGGAAATTAAACTTTGCTTAAATTGTCAGTTTTTTAAATTTAAGACATTATAATGAGAGGCCAGGCTTTCGAAAATTAACTACGTCTTCAAATAATTAACTACGTTTCCTAACCAGAACCATTTTATCAGCATAATAAAGAAATAAAATATATATTATCAGTAAAGTATTTAATGTAACTGAAATATATTCACTTCTGTTAGTGAAGAATTTATATATAAATATGTTGCACTTATATATTTTTTTTACAAATTTAAACTTTAGTTATTTACTATCACTTGGAACCAATCGGCAAATCTGAACTTTATTAGTAAATCATCCCGAGAAGTTCATACAGAAAGTCAGTAGCCCCTTCTTTGCTTAAGTTAAAATTTTATTGCCACATTGAAAAACTTTAAATAAAATTAACAAAATAAACTAAGAATTCAAAAAGGGAGTCATTGTATAATAAATAAATAAATAAATAAATGAAATTGGTATTTTTGTATATTTTTGTTACGATTTATTTAACGTTTTTATTAGGTTGTCCCTACCACGACAAATTTATTTTTATATATTCAAGGTATAATAATCTAATGCAACATCAGTTTTTTTTTTATATAATAGAATTTTATTTGTAATGCTTAACGTACTTCTTACTGCTGAAAATTCCAAACAAACTGAAACGTCCTTTCTTGTTAGTTGCTTAATTCCTCTCAAATAAAAAGTTTCCGATGTAATCCGTTTATATAACTAGCTCCGTTATCCAGATTTTATATTCTAAAAAGGCTTTTTTCCTTTGTTCCAAGAGGCCCAAATTTATACCTTCAATAATTGAAACTGATTTATTATCTTACTGTTTTAAATTTCATTAGAAGTATTTCAATATAATTAAGATTACTTTTTCAACATTTAGTTTCCTAATTTCTATTTCAATAATTATATTAATATATTAACTATCTTGTGTCTTGTAAGTCATATATTACTAGGAAATATATATATAACAAGTAAATTAAATCTGTCTTCTTAAAACTTTTCAAAAAATATAAATCTTTTCATTAGGATTTGGCAAATAGTTTTTAATTTTTATTCTTATTATATACTATTAATTAAAGAATATAACTAATAATTATATATTTATTACCATAACCCTTTTTTTTAAATACCTTCCAACAAAATGACGTTCTGAGCCAAGACCTTTAGAATGCTCGTTCGTTTTTATTCTTTAATTAATAGTATATAATAAGAATAAAAATTAAAAACTATTCGTGTAAATATGTATATACATAGTGCAAATACTTTGTTTACAATAAACACAATATGTTAGCATTTCATAATAATGATAAATTGTTATATATGTTAACTTAAGATGATATATTGCTTTTTTATTTTTTTATTTTTTTTATTTTTTTTTTTTTTTATACAAAACTAGGTTAATGCTTGACTACATTACACCTGATGGAAAGTGAAATGTAGTCTTAGGTGGTAAAGCGCATTAACCTAGCAGCCTATTCACTCTCCTCTTGAAGACACCCACATTATATTTTGCCGGAAATACCGACGCAGGCAGATTGTTCCAGTCCTTCGCTGTACGCACTAAAAAAGATGAAGCATAGCGCTTCGTTCGGACAGGTGGAGTGTCCACAACGTAGGGATGGATACCCGCCGTACGTCGGGACGTCCGGCAAAGGAACGGGGATGGGGGAATTAGGTCGTGCAATTCCTGCGCACACTCACCAAAATGTATCCTATAGAATACTGAGAGGCTAGCAATTCTACGCCTGTGTTCAAGGCTGTGGAGTTTGGCGTCAACCAATTTAGGGTCGCCAATAAGCCTCTTTGCTCGCCTCTCAATTGAGTCCAGAACCGCAAGATGAGTCTTTGCGGCACCAGCAAATATATGGCCACAGTACTCTACACACGACCGGATCTGTGCTTTGTATAATACAAGAAGCTGTCCCGGTGTAAAGTACTGTCGCACCTTCGCAAGTACAGCAAGCTTTCCCGCAGCTGCTCTTGCTCTGGACTCAATGTACCGACCAAAGTTGAGGTTCGAGGAGATCTCTAAGCCTAACAACTGAAGCCAGTCACTGTATTCCAAGGATACATTCTGGAAAGTAGGAGCCAAGGTGAAGGGGCTCCTTTTGGCGGTGAACAAACACGTCTGCGTTTTGGTGGCGTTGAATTTGACAAGATTGGCATTGCCCCATGCGGAGACTGCCTGAAGTTTGTCATTCAAACGTTGCACCATGGCTTCTCTTTCAGACTGTACTTCATCTCTACTAGCCCGAGAACTTGGCAGATATCTTTCTACAACTGTGCTGTCGTCTGCATACCCATAGATACCGGGCTTCACCAGATCGTTAATGTGCAGCAGAAAAAGAGTTGCAGAAAGAACGGACCCCAGAGGTACTCCGGCATTTATTGTCAAGGGTTCCGAAGAACACCCGTCGACAACAACACGCAGAGATCTCTGGCTCAAAAAGTCCGTTATCCAGCCAATCAGACCAGGAGATATACCGTACGCTGAAAGCTTGCTTAAAAGGCTCACATGCCAGACCCTGTCAAAAGCCTTCGAGACGTCCAGAGAGACGGCGACCGCTTCTCCGTTCCTCTCGATGGCTTCGCCTAAAATGTGTGTTGCGTACGCTAGAAGGTCCCCAGTGGACCTATTTCGGCGAAATCCGTACTGTCGGTCACTGAGGAGATCGTTACCTTCTACGTACGCTAGAAGCCGCGAGTTCAATACACGCTCCATAATCTTGCAGAGTATGGAGGTGATTGAAATGGGCCTATAATTGGCAGGATCGGCACGGCTGCCTTTTTTGGGCACGGGTTGCACGTTGGCAAGCTTCCAGGATTCCGGCACTTTTCCAGTCTTGAAAGAGAGGCGATACAGACGTGTCAATAGAGGAGACAACTCACCTGCGCATGTCTTGAGCAGAATGGCTGGTATACCATCAGGACCACTGGCTTTATTCACATCTAAACGACACAATGTTCTCCATACCTCTTTATTTGTGATGCGGATTTCAGGCATCGAAATACCGCAGTGAGGAAGATGTTCTGGAGAAGCATTGCCAGTGTCTAGATGCGAATTCTCAGCAAACAGAGAAGCAAATACATTCGCTTTCTCTGTTGCTGTGTGGGCCAGGGATCCATCAGGCTTCAGCAGAGCAGGCAGTGAGGGTTGGCAGAAGTTCGACTCGATCGCTTTGGCAAGAGACCAGAAAGCTCGACTGCCAGTTGGTCTGACAGAGAGCTTTTCGCCATTCTTAACGATCCGATCAAGACGAGCCTTCCGCAATGCCTTTTTATAGGACTTGGCAGCTTGGTTAAAGGCTCTCTTCTTTGTACTTACATCCGGAGTTTTGCGGCTTCGAGCATCAGCCCAAATGAGGTATGCCGAATGTTTACGGTCATGTGCATGACGACATTCGGCATTAAACCATGGGCGAGCTTTGCCACCGATGGGTACGTCAGCAAAAGGAATAAAATACTCCATTGCCTGATGCACCACATCAGTTATAGCATCCGCGCAACTCGACGGATCCAAAGAAGAGAAGCAGACCTGCCGCCAAGGATAAGACGCAAAAAAGTGCCGCATCTCATCCCAATCTGCTGACTTGTATTTCCATACTCGCCTAACACCATGTGGTTCGAAAGCTGGTGGGGAATATGTAAATACAGATTTCACCAGACAGTGATCGGAGGTTCCCAAAGGGGACGTGACCTCTACACGATACCTGTCCGGATCAGTTGTCAGCAGAAGGTCCAGGCAATTGGCTGTATGGCCTACCACATCTGGTACCCTTGTCGCTTGCCTCACCAGCTGAAAGAGGTCCAAGGACAACGCAAAGTTCCGCGCTTCTCTTCCAGCATGGTCGGTCTTCTGGTACGGGAACAGCCAGTCCTGATGACAGGCATTAAAGTCCCCCAGAAAGACGAGCTGCGCCGAAGGGTACTGATACAGAGCCATATCTGCAGCCTCACTGAGATACTCAAATAAACGAGTTGTCTCCTGGTCACCGCTGTGCGAACGGTAGACACAGGAATACAGGATTTTTTCGTTTCCTGTGTCCACTAAAACCCATAGGGAAGAAAAAGTGGGGTCTTCAAGGTGACGGAGACGCTGAACACAGAGGTCGTTCCGCGCGTACACACTGACTCCGGCCCGTGAGCGAAAGTTGTGCTCTAACGAGTAACCGGGATAATCCAAGTATGCAGCGCTCAAAGGACATTGTATCTGCGTCTCCGTCAAAAAGAGCAAGTGCGGCTGCTCTGTCTCCAGGTGGTGGTGGACAGCTAAAAGATTTGAGTGCAAACCCCTGATATTAGTAAGGTGCACTTTATATGAGGAGGAGTGCAACCGCTGTGTAAACTTGTTCTTTTTTCTTAACTTTTTATAAAAAAAATAAATAAATATAAAAGTGAATAGGGATGGGAAATGGCAGTTGAACGAGACGGTACGCATCGAACCCGACGTCGAAATTGGTGATGTCTTGCCACTGGGAGGCTAGTCTGGAGACTGCGGGGACGCCCGAACCCCCCCAGGGATCGCCATCGGGCCTCCTCGTCTGGTCGCCAACCAGCACGATGGAGCCACCCTGGGATTTTTCAAAGCTGGCGGGGCAGCCTTTCGTGGTTGGCTATCCCACTAATTGGGCCCCCAACTATCTGCGGGCGGCCAGCGGAAAGCCGTCGCTTCGGATCCCGCTACCCTCCTCGACTAGACACCCGACAAAACAAACACCAACCCGACGTCAGACCGGTTCGCCAACGCACCGCAACTGTTCAGACCCATTTCCCATAAACGGCTTCATCGAGCAACGTGCCGGAACACGACTAGGTCGTTTTGCGGCACGACTCTGCCCGATGGGTGGTAACTTTGCCGGCGACCGGATGTTATGGTCTACCACCAAGAGAATATTAATCGGGTAACAAATAAAGTTGTTAATAATTTCTTAATTTCCTACTATTAATACATTTTTTCAAAGGCATTTTTTTAACAATATCCTTTACAATAAAAAAATACAAAATTGGACTACGTCCTCTATAAAAAAAATGTGTGATTAAAAATAAAATATATATAAAAATAAACATAGCGTAAAAATTCTTCATTCAAAAATTTAATACTCGAAAGTCGAACGCCTAGGTATCAAGTAGGCGTCGATTTATAGAAGATTTGCATGAAAATACAAGTCCACAAAATAATACAAGTATACTACTATAATAATAATAATAATAATAATAATTAAATAAAACAAATAAAACAGGACAAATTACACACAATGATCTAACCCCAAGTAAGCAAAATATTAGCTTGTATTGAGAGTGATAGACAACGATACAAATACATAGAAATACATATTATAAATACTAAGAATATATTATAAACGACCAAACCAAGAAATACAGACCTTTACGCCCATCACATACATGCCTATCCCTGTCGGGAATCGAACCCGAGTCCCGTTGCGCCGCTAAACGTTAGGCGTCTGCGCTAACCACTCAACCAACAGGGTGGTTGAATAATAGTATACTATGAAATAAAATACGAAATACTTAATACTTTAAACGAATCTCCGGGCTTATTAATAATGAACGTGACTTTAAATTGTATATGTAAAAATCACATAATAGCAAACATATTTTATTATTTTTAATTTCTAAATTATACAAATAGTTTTTTATTAATGTTTGTACTGTATCGAGTTGATCGATTTTGCTAGGGCTCATTGCTAGCTTGCTAATATGGGTTACGACTGACTTGGGAAATAGAGGTCATGTTCATGTCAAACTAACATTGGTCAATCCAGATTGGCGTTCATATTGCAGTGTGTTTAATATCCTAAATACTATTTAGGTAAATTAGTTCGATATACAGTGTACAACCAATGTAATATAACATGTTGGCAATTAAGTTTTTATCAGATAGCGGTGACATTTTTTTTTGTGGTTTTGCAACTAATGTATATAGAAGCTCATGTACCATATTATAGTATAGAATTATTCAAATTATCTCTATTCTAATTATAAAAATACTATATTGAGTTCTTATTTCTAAACATTAAAAAATAAAACAGAATCAATCGAACATACCAAAGATATATTTTTTATATTCAAACCTATTACACTTAAATTAAAAAATAAGTTTTATTATTTTTATTTATTAATAAATATTTTACATTTTTTTAACCAGTTATCTAATAATAAAAATTTTATCACTATAATACATGTATATATGTATGTACATATATTATATATGAATAAATATACTAATAAGGGACAAGAACACAGACTCACGTTTATCGCCTCACGTATCCAAATCTCAACTTTGCCAATATCGATGGTGCACACGTATCAGTGATGTCGTATAGTAATCCGATCAAAACTTTTATAGTCCCTGCTGTAGGTATAAATTTGTTGATATGTATAACCATATGAAATATCTTCAATCGAATATAATAATATGTAAATTCATTATCGTACTCGTTCGAAGATATATTATATTAGAAGAATCAAAATATTTTTTTTATAAGGATGCTAATAAAAAGTTACTCAACTTTGAAACCACCGTACCGACGTCAATCGTAAGCACTTTTCTGCAAATTTACTCTTCTTTCTATACAATCGGATTTACATTTTGCAAAATTAATGTGCATTCTATAATTTCCATAAGAAAAGCTAAATCTCTGACGATGCGGTAATTATCTTTCACCAATGACATTAATAACAAAGTATGTCCTTTAGCTCTCGCTTTATCATTTTCTTCGGAAATATTATTCGCAGTATAAATTTGCTTTAAAAATATTATTTACAAATATATTGAAATCTTGGGGATGTTGGTCAAATGTATGTCTCAAAATTAACAAAATTTTATCTCTTATTAGGTTTTACATTGATTGCACAATAATTTACGCGTTATTAATGAAATTTGAAATCTCTCAGATTTAGCTTAATAATAAAGTTTTCTGCTTATAGACCTCGATTGAATTCTATAAATTAATACGGACTTTAAATATCTCTAAATTCGATGCAGTTATTATGAAAAAATATTCAGGTACTGCAATTTTAATTAAATTCTTTTGAAACATAGACCATAATATGTTGGAACAGATAGAATTTTTATTCATAACCTTAGGAAACGGAATAAAACTTTCTTGTTTCTATTTTTATTTTAGGTCTGTGTAAAACATTATCCTATGAGCCTGAAGGTTATTTTTTCTCTTAAATGACGTTATATATTTATGACGGCATATTCAAGTAAATACATTTAATTTAACTTAATGATGATTATTCTTTTTATTAGTTGGGTAACGTATACAATGTTTAGTAGATAATAGTTAAAATTAACTTACATGCTTTCATTTTAAAGTAATTAAAAACTAGATAAACAATAGTTAAAAAAAAAATAAAGTTTTTTTTTTTTTTTAAATAGAAAGAACTATATAAAAAAATCTTGGCTTGTTATATGTTTTTTTATTGACAAAGTATTTACAATTGACAGGTGGTTAAATTGTCATTGACAACTGATAAACCTTATTTATTGATGATTAATAGAAGGTGTCATGACAACTGTCATGACAACAACAATGTCACCGGGCGATATAACATTTTAACGCACTGTTTCACTCTAAACTTAGTTAAGCTCAAAAACGTTACAACTTAAAATAAACTATTTAGTTTTATTACTAATAGTAAAATACTGGTAATGACAACATTGTGCAAACACCAGTCCTTGACATACTATTTGTAGAGCTGTCAACTGACTTTTGCCGTTTTGATATTAAAAAAGTTGCTCACAAAATGTCCGCACAAAGTTCGAACGAGTTAATATGTGTATGAGTAAAACATTATGGTATGTGGATACTGAAAATATTTGGAAATTTTAATCACGCTTTATTGCGTGATCTTTTACCGTAAATTATTATTTACCTTATTTTATAAGTTTTGTTAACTTACACTGTTCTACGCCTTTAAAATATGTTGATTTTAATAAAATTAAGATCCAAAACCGTAGCATATATCGCTTTACTGTAGGAGATATACATATTATAAGTACAAAACAAACTTCGCTTCACAAAATTACCTAAACATCAAATTGTCAACAATTGTTAATAAACACTATATTGTTCAAAAAATTTACGGAGAAATATTAAATGTTTTACCTGCATTAATTTCGTTGATTCGATTATAATGAATCGATTATTCGTTTTGAAGACAGTAAAAAAAAAAAATTACCAAATTCATAGAAATCATTTATGGGCTTTGAAGGGCTGACTTAGTATCTGTAGTAACTTTACAAACGAGAACAGCTCAAGCTGTAATACATAATTAATATATGGGTCCTTGCTACTTCCATAACATTAGTTTGAAATATGAATATTTACTTATGCTCCTAATACTTATATCATATAATATATATCATATCATATCATACCATACCATACCATACCATACCATACCATACCATACCATACCATACCATACCATACCATACCATACCATACCATACCATACCATACCATACCATACCATACCATACCATACCATACCATACCATACCATACCATACCATACCATACCATACCATACCATACCATACCATACCATACCATACCATACCATACCATACCATACCATACCATACCATACCATACCATACCATACCATACCATACCATACCATACCATACCATACCATACCATACCATACCATACCATACCATACCATACCATACCATACCATACCATACCATACCATACCATACCATACCATACCATACCATACCATACCATACCATACCATACCATACCATACCATACCATACCATACCATACCATACCATACCATACCATACCATACCATACCATACCATACCATACCATACCATACCATACCATACCATACCATACCATACCATACCATACCATACCATACCATACCATACCATACCATACCATACCATACCATACCATACCATACCATACCATACCATACCATACCATACCATACCATACCATACCATACCATACCATACCATACCATACCATACCATACCATACCATACCATACCATACCATACCATACCATACCATACCATACCATACCATACCATACCATACCATACCATACCATACCATACCATACCATACCATACCATACCATACCATACCATACCATACCATACCATACCATACCATACCATACCATACCATACCATACCATATCATATCATATCATATCATATCATATCAGTCGTTGTCAATCAGTCGTTCATAACACACGCAAAACGTAACAGTTAATTTTTTTTTAAAAGTACCCACAATGTCTAAATGTGATATTTGTGCAAAATCCATAACCAAATCGTTTCTTGGGATCAAATGTAACAAGTGTGAGAAGATTGTACATCTTACTACAAAATGCAGTGGTCTAACAAACAAACAGATCGTGGCGTTAAAAGCGGCGCCCAGCCTGGAATGGACGTGCCTAGACTGTCAACGCGAATCACCAAGACGAAAATCCTCAATCGTCTGGTCTGAAGAAGATGATGATGACCATAATTCTATCCAAATCAATCCAAATAAGCTTCTAAGTAGCATCACAAAAGAGGTTGAGAAGGCTATTAAACGTGAAATGAGAGAATTGAATGATTCGTTACAATTCCATAGTGCGAAGCTAGAAGAGGTTGTTGAGTGCATCGAAGTTTTCAAACAAACGATAAAGGTACTAGAGCGGAAAAACTTGGATCTCGTTAATAAGAACATTAACCTAGAAACACGGGTTGGTGCCCTCGAGCAGCGACTTCAGGAAATTGAACAGGAAAAGCTCACAAAGTGCATCGAAATCTCTAACCTCCCTTGTCAAGTCACTGAACAGGTTAAACTTGTAGAAAATGTGGCACTTAAACTAAAGCAACCGACGGAAAGTATTAAATGTGTACGAAGAGTTCCCGGAAAGAAAGATCTACCCTCAAACATCCAGGTGGAATTAAAAGACGAGTGTTACAAGGACAAATGGATTTTGGCGGCTAGAACCAGCAAAATTGTTGTAGACGACATTTATCCCTCTCAGAACAAGAATCATAACATTGTTTTTATAAGAGAAGCTATGACAAAATATAATAATACTATACTATGGCATGCAAAGCAAGAACTTAAAAGCAATCAAATTTATAAGTACTTATGGTTTAAAAATGGGTGTGTAAAAGCACGCAAAGAGGATGGATCCAAAATTTACTCCTTAAGAACCTTGGAGGATCTTCACGCCCTTTCCAAGAAGTAATTATAAACTAGGGTAGATTACTTTATATATAAATACATATATTTATAACTAGCTTAAATTACTGTATTAATAAAATAAATTAAAATGGATAGCGTAATGAATGATGTTTTTGAAATTTTTAATTGCACGAATATAAATGACTTTTTGAACAATATTCCTACAACGAATTTAAGTTTGCTGTGTGTGCATTTTAATATAAGATCAATAATAAAGAACTTTGCAACCTTCGAACAATGTGTATTAACCGCAAAAAAACAAATTGATGTTATTATTCTCACTGAAGTTAATATATCGGACAACATTAGATCTTTATTTAATTTGAACAGCTATAAGATGTTTACGGTTTTAAGAAAAGGAAGAAGAGGTGGCGGCGTTATTGTTTACGTAAGTGATAAGCACAAATGTAACATAATGTCTATACAAACGAGATCCTTCGAGAACATTTCATTTTCAATAACTACTCACTCAAGTTATACCGCAAACTTTTGTGCTGTTTACCGCCCCCCTAGTTCTAGTAAAAACCTTTTTATCGATGAAATACATACTTTAATTTTAAAATTTTCGAAAGATTCTGAATTATACCTACTGGGAGACATAAACATCAATCTGAATCAAGAAAATCCTGTAAAAGATAAATACAACAACATGTTGCACAGTTTAGGTTTATTGTGCGGGATCACAGCACATACTAGAGTTGAATTATGCAATAAAAAACTTAGTAAATCTTGTATAGATCACATTTACGCCCGATCCCGCACGCAAAATCTATTTACTGCGGCAATTGGTACAACACTGGCTGATCACCGAGCGATATTGATAGCTTGCGTCGGCACTCGTATACAGGATGTTTCATCATATAAAACTGGGATAAAAAAAAATAAAATAGAATTATTACTAAATCAAATAGATTGGGGTCCCACGGATCAGATGACATGTCCATCAAAAATTTATAATTATATTAATGAAAATTTTACTAAATGCTATAGAAAGTCGGAGTTAGTAACTAAAATTAATCCTAACAGCACACGAAAAGATAATGACTGGATTAATTATAAGGTCATTAAAGCGTGTAATTACAGGGATACATTATTTTCTCAATGGATACAAAATACTAATAATATGATTATAAGAGTAAAATACAACAAAGCTAGGAACTATGCAAATAAATTAATTAAAAAAACCAAAAATGAAAACACAAAATCGGCCATTATTTCAAATAAACACAATTTCAAAAACCTTTGGAATATTTTGAACAGACTGACAGGCAGAATTAAGTCGTCGATTGATGAAGTTCTTCAGAACTCTTTTAGTGGTAATGGGATCACATCAAATGTCATCGCTAACAAATTTGCATATACTTTTAAACATAATGTTAAGCAAATAATCTCTAAATGTTCTGTACCATTACTTAGCACATCGAGGTATAGAACATCAGCAAATGTTTCGATGAGATTTCAGCCAGCAGACGTCAATCAAGTAGGCAAAATTATTAAATCGTTAAACAGTAACAAAGCCCCCGGTGTGGACAGGATAAGAACTGTTGACATTCAATTTTTATGTGACAAAATCAAATCGGTCATTTGTAAATTGATAAATACAAGCGTAGATACAGGTAAATATCCTACAGCCTTAAAAACTGGAATTGTCAGGCCAATATATAAAAAAGGAAACCGAGGAGAATATGACAACTACCGACCTATTACTATTTTGCCGGCTGTCGATAAAATCATAGAAAAATATATAAGCGATCAAATATACAAATTTTATGAAAGTAACAATATATTAACCACAAACCAATACGGTTTTCAACCACACAAGAGTTGTACGCAACTGCTCTCTGCGTTTACAGACAGCATATATAATCACATGGACAACAAAGAACATGTATTGGCTGTCTTTATAGACTATCGTAAGGCGTTTGATACACTTAGACATTCTACATTACTAAAAAGTCTATCTGAATGCGGAATAAAAGGGAAAATGCTTTCATGGTGTGAAGATTACTTAAATAACAGATCTTACCGGGTGAGGGTTTGCAACACAGACAGTGCCGCAATCCATGTGACAGAAGGCACAGCACAGGGTTCCGTACTGGGACCTTTGCTCTACTTAACATATGTCAATAACCTGTCTAACGCAATCAAACAATGTGAAATTTACCAGTTCGCAGACGATACCTATCTAGTCGCCGCTGGTCGTAATATATATGAAGTAATTAAGAAACTACAAAGCGACTTAGACATAATAGCGAAATGGTCTCATGACGTTGGTTTGGTGGTCAATTGTAGTAAAACTAAATTAATGTATATAAGCACAAGTCGCAATAGAGGATCATTTAAACCTGTACTTAAAATGCACAATCACCAATGCCTCCATTTAAATAATCCTAGGTCTTGTAGCTGTACTGCCTTAGAAATAGTAGATAAATATACATATCTTGGGCTTATAATTGATAATCGAATGAGTTGGAAAGAACACGTCAATAACGTATGTAATAAACTGAGATTGTTACTTGCCAAATTTTCTATAATTAAATACAAAATACCGCATCAAACGCTCCTATTGTTATACAAAACATTGGCTGAATCCATTGTATCTTATGGTCTATCAAGCTATGGAAGAACATTTAAAACCAACCTTGATAAAATCTTTGCACTTCAGATAAGGCTTCTAAAAGAATTAGTTCCGAAAAAAGTAAAATCAAGCTTAAAGGATGATTATCGTAAACTATTTGCATTTTGTAAAATTATACCTATTCACGAAAAAACTGAATTAACTTTACTTACTGAAGAATTTTTTAATGAAAAATTACAAAAAACTAAAGAAACGTACTCAAAAAGATTTCAGAATAGCGAAAAACTCGAACTGCCTAAGTACAATAATTTATATGGCAAAAGGAGATTAAATTACACAATACCTTACTTAATAAACCAACTCCATAAGACAATAAAAGAAGCTATAACGAATAAAAATTTTAAATATAAACTAAAACAATATTATATACAGTTAACAATTAATAAATACGAATTGTTTAAATAAATAACATCATGCTATATGTGAAAAAATATTGTAAACAAAATATTTTACTCAACTACCTTACTGTTAGTGTAACTATTTGTTTTATTCCTACCTACTAATAATGTATATTGTATAAGAACAGTGTGTGTGTAGTGTATTATAGTATTATTATTTTGCAAGTTGTCAACGGCTGGGTGTACGGAAAAACTCATTAGAGTTTATGTTTGCACCACGTATATAAAACTTATTGTAACTTTGATTTATTATTATGTAATAAAATAAAAAAAATATCATATCATATCATATCATATCATATCATATCATATCATATCATATCATATCATATCATATCATATCATATCATATCATATCATATCATATCATATCATATCATATCATATCATATCATATCATATCATATCATATCATATCATATCATATCATATCATATCATATCATATCATATCATATCATATCATATCATATCATATCATATCATATCATATCATATCATATCATATCATATCATATCATATCATATCATATCATATCATATCATATCATATCATATCATATCATATCATATCATATCATATCATATCATATCATATCATATCATATCATATCATATCATATCATATCATATCATATCATATCAGATATATCATAGAAACATAACATTTAAAATAAATAAAAGTGCGACTTTCTTTACATAATTTTAAAATAATTTAAGCACACAAATTATTATAAAATAATAGTTTTTGTTTTTAGATACACTAGTACAAGAATTATCTTAAGACAGTAGTTTTTTTTTACAATATATAATCTATCACTGAACTATCAGATTTAAAGCTAAAAGTAAACATCTTCTTCAGTAATTGTTTAAGGAGATAAATTAATAAAGAATACGAATTGTAGAGATAAAACAAACAAATATTTTGATCAGGCAATAATCAACTTACTAACAATAATTATGTACATAATGTACTTAAACCACTTCTGACGTGAGGCACTAATCTTCTTTCCTTTTTTGGTATCACGCTAAAGCGTATCAAGTAACCTGGATTTCATAATTGTTCTCGCGTGAAAATTAAATAAAATAATATTGATTTTACCGTTTCTAATATTAACGATTACACTTAGCATACGGGTAAGTGAATTTGACAAACATTCGTTTTAAAGTCACAGGTAGGTGGACACCTTATTATAACGTAAACTTCATTATCCTGACAATACTCTTCCTCTTTCTGTTCCTCTCTTTATTTTTTTTTGTTTTTTTTTTTTTACTATCTACCAATTATCCAACTTATTTATTATTGTCCATAAAGCATAAAAGGTTTGTTTTTAATATAATTGTTTTTTTTATTATTTAATAATACTAGTAATAGTAATAATAATGATTCTAATATATTTTAACACTATTTAAAATGATAGCAATTGAGTAAAGAGAACCTTTTACTTCGACAGATCCCAAACAAACGGACCTTCGTTATTTGTTATTAAACTTCACTTAAATCAAAAGTTTTGAGTGCGTAATTCCCTTAGTTTACATAATCAACTCCATTATTCAGGTTCTTTTATTTTTGAATGTTTTAAACTTTGGTACTTAAGTCTACAAGGCTTAAGATTTATTATAAGAATAATTGGAGAATAAAGAATATTGAGTGGCCCAATTTAAATATGGAAATTTGATCCCAAGGTCCTAGACGTCGAACTTTGTCTTTTGATTAATATTGAAAGCTTCCGTCAATACGGTTCAACTGTAAGTGTAACAACTATAAGTCGTGCTACTTATAAATAATAAATTTAATAAAGTATGTGTGGAAAGTATATAGTATATTGATTAAATTATTATGCTGTAGTCACTGCAACATACGATTAATGATTATAAAAATATTTTGGCACAAATTTTTAAATATAAACTATTTTGTAAGTAAAATGTTAAGGAAATAAAAATTCAAGCCAGTAATATAGTGCCAAGAACAACATTTTTGAAAATATTCCACAACATTCTACACAAGCACCTTATTTATAGTTGCTGGGATTTGTCAACTGATTTTATATGTGTTTACATTAAAAAAGTTCGTTTAAAAATAAAAGTACTAAGTTTTAAATATATATTTGAAAATATTAAATATGCTAATATAAGTGTTTTATGTGTGAAGAAAATTAACGATGATCTTGTCTTTAAAAAAGAAAGAACTATATTTCTTTTGTTTACCTTTTTTTTGTATATTTTCACTGTCCTGCCGACTCCTGTGAACGTAAGTGAGCTCTTACTGTATGAAACAAATAGTTAGGTGGTTAATGATAATAATGGATAATAATAATCTTCTTTAATAATCTATAATAATCTTCACATTCATGTTTCAAAATAAATTGTTAATCGAAGCATTCTTTATATGAAAAAATCATATTGAAATATAAATGAAAAAAGTTTTAAAAAATTTTAAACTTTTTTGTAAAAATAAAATCGACAGCGTAACTTCGAAAATGAAGTGACTGTTTTTCTTTAACATAGTTTATGTAATTTAACATACAAACTGTAGTTTTAGTTTTCAAATTAATAATAATAATACAGGACGAATTACTATAATACAAATTGATCTAACCCCTAAGTAAGCAAATTATAAGTTAAGGGTGTTAAACAACGATATAAATACATAGAAATACACATTGTAACTATGGAGAATATATAAAATAAACGACCGAACCCAGAAATACAAACATCTATGGTCGTCACATTCATGCCTGTCCTTATCGGGAAACGAACCCGAGCTCCGTTGTGCAGCTATACGTTAGGCGTCTGCGCTAACCACTCGACCAATAATTGAATAAAATATGTATATATATAATAATATATAAATACTTTCATAATATTATAGTTCTATAAGTTCAAATTGTAATAGATCAATATCATCTAACATTCTCTCGTCATCAGTAAAACAGAAAACTGTCATTTATATATTTAATAAAAACTCATTTATAGAAAACCCCAGTTATATCTTTGTCCCTAGGTTTTTTCCCATTTTCGAGATTAGATTATTAAACGATAATTTTATTCCGAGTGTTGCACTCAACTTAAGTACCTACCGACAGTGTTCTTACCATAGTGTGGATAACTGTTCTCAATGGCTATTTTTTTTACAGTCAACATTTAAAGTTCTATTTCCAAGCTCTATATTATTTATATCTATTCGGTCATTATCACGGCGAGTGTAAGTTTGGGTGTAATACACCCAGCCTCTGGTAAATCGTTCAATATTTTCGATAATTTAATTTAATTAGCTAATAAACATAGAAATAAAATAAAATCAACACACCAAAATGAGTAGCCCACTTTACGGGTGTGCTACACCCACCTTACTCTCCGTGTAAAGATTAGGTACCTTACGCTCGCCGGGTTAATTTTAAAATGATAATGATTCGTTGAAAGTTTTTTGTAAACACGAGACCAGATAAAGTATCTAGATAAAGTAATAGACAACTTATAGACAACGTTGATAAATAATTGCACTCCTAGAGAATCTATAAAATTAAGGGGTTATGAAATGTACATGAAACTAGGGTTGGTGAAAAACATGTTCACATAAATATTACAAATAAATTATATTTGCGGTAATAATCTAAGAATATATTAAAAAAACCTGCTAAGTGCGAGTTAGACTCGCTCACGAAGGGTTTTGTAAAATATAAAGAACGACCAGAAGTCACGTTTGTTTTAAGGGAGACTAACTTAAATATTTATTTCAGGTGGTTTTTTAGTATCTGTTATTACAGTGGCGACAGTAATACATCATCTGTAATTTTTTTTGCTGTTTATCTACCACGATTCATAAGATAAAGCTTTTAGACAGACAAATGGCCAGACTGACAGTGTAGTCTTAGTAATAGTGTTCCGATTTTACCCTTTGGGTATGGAACCCTAAACATAAGAATCTGTAATATTCCGACCTAATAAGAATTTACGTATTTCATTATCCCTTTGATGAGTTTCTATCCAATATTGTGATGAATTCGTGCTATTGATCGTCAAAATAACTTCGTTTTCTTTGTCGGTAATCAAACGATATCACTCTGTCTGTTGTAGGAGTCAGATAATGTATTTTAGTTGAAGGCGAGCAAAAACCTAATTCACTTGTACGAATTTAATTTGAAGGACAGATTAGAAACAGATTTTTATTTTCATTTATTTAAAAAAATATTTTCCAAAAATTAATTGATTATTATTTTTTTTAGATATTTTGTTGTTTATAATAAGAACGCACATTTTTGTAAAACTTAAACCGTACCCTTGCTTTTTGATACTAAAAAATACAAAATATATTCCATTTTAATACATAGAACAGTTTAAACTTGAATAATTATTACTCAAAGCTTACATATAGACAATTATATTTATATCGACTATAAAGAATAATTAAAATGAGCAGAAGAGTCATCCATGAAGTTATATAAATCGTAATCATATTCAAAAACATGCAGAATTTTCACCGAGTATTGCAATATATTGGTAATAACTTTGGCTACGTAGTTTTATTACAAGATTTATTATATGTGTGGAAACAAAAATACTATAATATACATGAGACGAAAATTATGTTGAGAATAAAAAGAAGTAGAAGTCGAAAGAATATATTATATTCTCAGTATGATTGTAATGATGACGATTAAAGTATATATTGTATTCCATGTAAAAAACAGTTGTACATAGTTTAAATAGTACAAGATTGCCTCTAAAATTATCAAATTCCAACTCAAATTTCGGTAGGGTAAGTAAAGTAAATTTAATTAAATTTGTAAATCAAGATTTAATCACAAATGTCATAAGTCTTTTGCTGATTTCCTCAATCTATTATGAAAAATGTTTATTTTTTTATAATAAATTTAATACTACCATTACAATAAATAAAAATCTTCACCGAAGAACTTATTTCATTTTAGAAAAAAATGTCTTTTTAACATAATTTTTTTATTTTATTCAAAATAATCTAACAGCACTATTAAAATTCGATCAAATAAGAGATCTTTGATCTAAAATTTACAACCCTAGCAATAACCAAGCACTACAAACTCACTCTTTTCAATTAACAAATTATTCTCAGAACATCATAAAACCCAAGACATTATTTTTTTTGCGACATATGGCTTTTTACTAAGCCCCACCAAAAAACCTGTTGTTTGTTTTATCGCCTTGCTTTCAATGCCGCGTTCCATGGAATCTATAGTCTACTAAACCCTGACCTCCACCACAGCCACCATGCACTGCGTATCCACGGAATTCTTAAATCAAACACCAACTTCCAACTGACTACAGGTACGAAATGACTAGGTGTACTTTTTAACCGATTGTACTATCATGAATATTGTAAATCGACTCAATCACTTTTACTACACCTTCTGCTGTAAGTGGTTTTTCGCCCTCCGTCATCGCTACTCATCAAAAATAAAGGTTTCGCAATATTATCTATCAAAAGTTTTAGAGGAGATCTTTTTTCCACTCGGTTCATGCTACAATTTATAGCAATCTACCATTCTAAGTTGAACCTTACCCATAGCATCTATCACGATCTATTATCGCATCTCTATCGCGTAATCATTGATTTTTGGGCCCTCATAATACTTTATATCTGTCTGACTTCACGTTGCCAAGGTTGTTGCTTAGGAAATATGTAAGCAGTTGGATGTTTTTTTTTATATCAGTGCTAACTACATATTAATGTTTTCTAAATTGTGAAAAATAGGTGGAAAATCATCGTGTATCATAGGACCTAATAGTTCAATATCTGACTGTAAGTGAATAATCTGAATTAACTTTTGTAAATGCGTCAAACACTGTTTCCAAATTAGGTTTTGTGCTTGTCTTTAGTATAACATCATGACATAGTAAAATAAGCGTACAATATCATGAACGCTCTCCACCTTCATATGACCTTATAATGTGTACTCGGATATGATATGAATGTAAATTTCATTAAAAGCGCAGTCACATTGATAATGTTTCTCTTTAAAAATCGACGTTTGGCTATTTGGAACAAAACCTCTAAAACGTCAACATTATGTTTAAAAATCATTGTTATTATAAAACCATCTTCGCAATCGTAATAATAAAAATAATATTCTTTACTGTACACCCATATCTCCGTTTAATTTTAGGAGGGAAATCATTCCAAAGTCTTATGGTATGCAGCATAAAGGAGTGCGAGTAAAAAGAGGATGACTGAGAAAGGGACTTTTAAAATAAGGTTAACTTTACCTGATGGTTTATTAAAAATAAGGAACTACGTTCCAATAGGGTTAGTTATAGGAAATGGTTTTTGGAAATAAAGTTGTATGTAATAACAAAACAGTATACTATAAGTAGACTAAATGTTAATACCTGTGGTTGTTATAGAGCTGGCCTGAAGATAAGTATATAGATATGTTAGCATTATTGAAAGGCAGTCGCTTTGAAAAGCAAAACATGCGAACGCCTAGTATGCTGTGGGAGTAAAAATTTGCAGAAAGAGAAATATTGTTTCTTCCTAAATGTAGGATTATTCAGAAAGATGCAGATTACTCTAAATGTTGAGCGTTGCAATACTTCAAGACAAATGAAAGGATCGGGTCTTATAAAGGCAAAATCGGCCACACTTTAGAGTACTGTATACATATCTGTTCAGTATCAGTTTTTGCTGTTTGACTGCATCCAACGACGGGCCGACCGAATTGTAGGAGAACCAGTGCTCTGTGAAGAGCGTTCTCTCCTTTGGCGTGGTGGAGGTAACAGATTCTTATTTGGTTGGTAACCAAATAATATAATAAGAGTATTGTTATGTTTCGTTTAATACTTTTAGTGCTCCTTTATTTTTACTGGTCACCTGAAGAAGTTAGTAAATACAGATTGTCATGAAAATCGATATTCATAATAATTTCTCCAGCCCTTTCCTTCAATGAAGTCTTTAAATAGTTTAAATTATTTATGTTGTCGATTGAATTATTTGCGTGTGTCTAAACTCAAATATAGTATATAATATAGCTTCCACGAAAGTAAGGTAAATCAATCTTAGGCCAGCAAATATAATTTGTTTTAGACACTGCAGAATTATTATTAAATTATGTATAAATATGTTTAGTTGAAATAAAAACAGTTGTCCCCAAGATATTAAGTTTTATTGGTGAGGGTGAAAGGTTCTTATGCAATACTATCTGTTCCCAGCGGCTTTGCGCGTGATATAGAAAAACGAGCCTTGTTACGCATGCCAAAAGATTTTTACACTTACCTCAGGAAAAGTACTTTATTAGGCATAGCTGTTGCCCGTGACTGCGTCCACGTAGACTGTAAAAATTATATTTATATGGCTCATGATCGTAGTCACCAAGAGTCACGGGCAAAGGCTAGTGATAATATAAAAATCTAAATGTTTATATTTACTAATATAAACATTTAGATTTTTATATTTTATATGAAACAGTCTTGAATCATGTTTCTTAAAACATTTATAATTTATTACATTGTCGAAATTTTCCCACGGATCCTTATGTTTTCTCGTATTAAATATAATCTATATTCATCAGAGGGATAATGTAGGATTATAAAGGTGAAATATTTTTTTTAATCGGTCCAGTAGTTTCGGAGCCTATTCAATTCAAACAAAAAACTATCAAATCTTTCGTCTTTAAAATATTCGTGATGATGATGATGAAAAATTAAATAAAAAAAATTAAAAATCCCCGATACAAAAAGACCTTTAAAAAGAATGAAAATAATATAATTATGTGCTTCTTGAAGTCGTTGTGTCGTTGACCATTTAATAAAAAAAGAAATTAAAATGCAAGTAGGTTACCCAGGCTAATAAAGAAATTACGATATCGCATGGTATAGTCTAAGTACTCAATTATTAACTTCGTAAAATAAGCACCATTGTCAACGTACGTACAACGGTATATAATGGTAAAAATTATATACTTTAAGTGTTGAATGTTTTTTTTTTATCTCACATTGCGACTGTAATTTATTGAAACACTTATAAGTAATTTACATACGTTATTATAACTTTTAATAAATTACGCCATTGTAAGAAAATAAGTATTTTAATAATATCAGTATTTTATAACTAAAACAAATTTCTAATTCTTTTTAAACCCTATAAAATTATAAAATAATTAACCTTCTTTAAAATATTATGCTACAATTATTATATTTTTTGTAATAATATTGCAAATATTAAAATATGCTGGTAATTTTAAGAGTCTGAAAATAAACGGATACAGGTGGCTTTAATAAAATTCAACAATATTAATGAGTCGCCCGGTTTTTACGTTTATATCCTCCAAGCGAAAATCGTTAGTAAATTTTATTTTATAGGTTTGAGCTTCGGTATTAAAGTTTATACCTAATATTCAAATGATGAATTAAAATTAACATTATTCAATGTTACGGCCATTATTAAAAAATATGAATAACTTCTATTTTGATACGTACGATACAGAAAAACTGTAAGCAATCCATATTGTTTGATAAAAACTTACTTAAGGATTTAATAAATCGACACTTAGGTTTTAAATAATCTCAATAAATAAAAAGCTGGTGTTTTATTAAATACATGTTTAGCCGGCTATAATCAAGTAATTTAATCAGAATTTGCCCGACTAGTTCAACCCATTAAGAGTTCCTATTAATGAGCCGCTGTGCCGAGCTGCGGAGGACTCGCGAGGTGTACCTGAGTGCAGCAGCTGACTGGGTGCGTCGCGAAGGTGCAGTGGTGGTAAGGGTGGAGGGAAAGATGTAGTTTTGTCTTCAGAGGTTTCGTGCAAGTCTTCGTCATTCGTCTTTATAATACGTTGTAAACCCACTTAACTTACAGTATCGCTATCAAATATATGTTACTTATTATTAGTGTCCTTTCCAGGTCGTAAGTAACATCCAACCACTATCCCTATTGAAATTCGGTAGACGACTAATTTTGATAGTATCACGTACTTTACGCGGTACTGAAAACTTTTCCCTAGTAAAAAGGGCGCTTTGTAGAAACGTATGTAATGAGCCGTTCCCAAATCTTAGACGTGTTCCGTTATCGCTGAGTCCAGATGTTCCAGATTTCTAACACTTCGTATATCTTCAGTTATTTTTATATTCATGTTTTTACGAGTTTTCCCCTTGTAACACTTACCGCAAACACAAGGAATTTTGTGTACACCCAAAACGTCTATTTTGGTATTATATTTCTACTTTTTGGGACCGCTAATTAAAGGAATAAATCAAAAAGCAAATAAGTTATCAAAGAAAAATACGAAATAACAATATCAAATCGTATAGTAGTTCTCATCTAAATATTCGTAATATAGATATCTTCGTCAAGGTAAGGACAACGGTTCCCCGACGTAACGTTTCAATAAGAACATAATAATATTATTTTTGTCCGTTTTAAGGTTTTTTCTGTGGGAGTTCTTTTCAAACTTTTAATTAAATTCCCTTTTTAATTTTTTTTATTAGGTTTCTATTGTAATTATTTGCCTTGCCAATATTTTTTATAAACATGATTTTATGCTAATGTATTTATATTTTTTTGATAATTGATTTCTACTGTTATCAATCTGACGTGAACTTTTGTTATTATAACTTTAAATGTTAACATATCTTTGGTACCAACTTAAAGGGAATACCAATTTTCTTAAACATTAAAAACAGTTTGTTTTACGTTATACCTACTATATATTTATTGTAGATTTATAAATATCGAATCTATCATTAATTATTGTATATCTTTAAATTAAATCGATTTAACTTTCTTCTTTCAAAACATTTTATTTGTAAAATGACCTTAACAACCTTACATAATATATTAAGATAATTGTAGCACGGCCGAGCTTCGAGGTTCTTTTCTAAATGTAAAAGATTTATTTTCTTCAAAAAATAGTATACATTTATGCCAGAGCACAAAAAAATTGGTCACCAGTGACCTCTTCTACATATATTTTTTTTACATTTTTGTTATTATTATAAACCAAAAACTTTTATATTAGAAAAAAAATAGGGTTTCCTTCTTAAATCTACACCTCTCCAAAAACAATCCGAAACATGTATATCATTTTACTATGTGCAAAGATTAAAGTAGCTATATCATCTACAAGATTTTAATTTAAGAGTATTATGTACAATTACATTTGCTTTGCTAAAAAAGATCGTATATGCTTATAATAAAGTTAGTCATGCTCTTATAAGAGTAAAGATTTGCCTTTTGTAACTTTAGCTTATGTAAAGTAGTCCAAGTGACTCCTTAATATGGAGCGGTATAAGTATGAAGTTTTAAAGCAATTTATATAATAACCCAATTTTGTGTAATACACGCTGTGGAAATTTGAGGCATTATTAGATCATTAATACGTTATCTACTGCAGTTGCGACAGAACCACTTAGAAAAGTATCTGATGTATCGTAGATACCAAGTGACATTGCTCACTACATGTTCGTTTGATTGAAAGAAGCCATGAAGTTTAAAAAACGTAACTGAACCTTTTGGTGTGGTAGTTAGTAAATATGACTGCTGAACCTAAGGTTGTGGGATTAATTTCCTACACGGGACAGTTCTTTGTGCGATTCACATATTGTTGTTCCAAGTTTAGATGAACTTTGTTTTCATCATTTCTATGTTTTTAAAACCCCACCTGAAATTCTTTTTGAAATTATAACTATACGAAAGGGTAATCAAATTATTCCACATAAACTTAACTTTTATTATATACTCTATGAATAAAAATCTGTAGACCTATTGAAAAAATCTGTTAAAAATTTTATTTTTAGTTATACAGAATTATTCTCGTAAAACATAATGCATGTTTCTGTATCAACAATTTCTTTTAAAAAATAGTTATTAAGCAAATAATTAAAAAAAAAAACAATAAAAGTCACTTATTTTTTCTCAAGGAAACCAAATGAGTTTTAAATTTAGGGGATTATTTGTATTAAATGAAGCGGACTTAACTTTATCTCCTAGTTTTTTTATAGTTAAAGTATAAAAAAATATTATTAGATAATATGCTTAATAATAATAGCCGTCTGTAAAATTGACGATATAAAACATAAAATGGATTTCAACCATTTAATATTACTGGTAGTTACGTTTTCCTGACATAGGTTTGAAATAATGGCCATGTCCATTACTAATTGAAGTCTTTTAACACAAATTAGTTTTCAATAACATAATTTTATACCCTATCTTAAGTTATAACTTGTTCAATCTTTTTTAATAGGAGCTAGTTTAGTGTTATGTATAATGATACAAACTTGAAATTCGTTGGAAGTCAAGACTTTCATAGGTTTATTCCAAATATATTTTGCAGTTTGTTATTTTACGAATGTTTATCTAGTAAAATCCTTGTTAATGTTAATGTTTTCTTATTCATTCACAAAAGAATGAAAATATACTCTTTGGAAATATTTAATTTAAATGCCATTCGCCATTGAAATTCATTGTTTCACTACAGCCTTTTATCACCTTCTAACTAATACACCGTTGATGTGCTCAGGTGGTTATCGCCATTAAGGTGTTCTATTCTATTCGATGCTAATTAGAGCATAAAGGGAATAACCGCTTAAAGTAGCTTCGTCCGCTCTATGGAGCAAAGTAAAAATTTCTTCATTTGAAAGAAGATTTCTTTTTTTAAACGAATTCAGTTTTTCAACAGTTTATTAGCATTTCTGTTTTTGGTTATCAAATTTCATAAAGTCAGGAAAATAAAAATAATATCAGACAAACTACAATCATTTTAGCTGCTCATAGAATATCTACGTAAAGTGATTACTTATTACTGCTATTACAAATACTTCGGAGGGTGACAGAGACGACTATCTACACCCAATCTTTTCCTATTTGTGTATTATAATTTTCTATAGGCATCAATCACTCCTTTACAAAAGTATTACATATCCATATCCAAGCAGTAATGTGTACATGTTTGTCGCCCAATGCTGTAAAAATGAAGTGCAATTAAAATAGCACAAACGACGGTGCGCTCATGACTTGGAAGTAAAATATTAATTAGTTCTTGCGCTGTCTATACTCCAATGGTACTCAAGTAATGGCTTTCTGACTCGTTAAATCTTTTTATAATTTCAACTAATTAAACTTTACAAAACGTTAATAATGACCTCAATTAGGGTAACAATTTTGGAATTCAAATCAACCCTTAAAACTATAAAGCCATAATTATTGACAGGACGCATGGCTTAAACAAGATTGACACCGGTATTATGCTACCAGTTACATAATCTGATACCGTTAACATACGTCTCATCTCATCAATAAAAATCTCGGCCTTTGTATAGACGTCACATTCAGTTAAAATATTCAAATATTGAATTACGTCTACAAGTTACGTGCTCGTTACTTTTATCTTTATATATATTTTTTTTATCCATTCTGATTACAATTGTGTTAGTGCAGTCTCTTATTCTTCCTCTTAGAGACAAAGCTAGCTTCGAAAATAGCAATTTTCGTAATATTTAATGTATCACTTTAAAGCTTTATGTTCGTGAAAGTAGAATTTAAAGAACTTTGTATTAGCTTTTTTATGAATTATCCATGATCTTCTCAACACATGACTTTCATCTTCGTTCATGAATAATTCCTTGACAGCGGACGCCATAAGACTATGAAATACTCCCCACGATATGTTTAGTTATATTAATAGTAGGTTGTGCATAGGCATTATATTATATACAGGGTTATTTGTAATTAGTTGACCACCTCTTGCAAGCAGCTTCTCTGCATCAATTCTAACAACATTAATTGTTCTAAGACTTTTTAAAAATCTTGATAAACAACGCAGTAAACACGAAACAAAAAAATGTTTGCTACCCCTTTTACTTATTACTCTGTATTTTGTAAGAAGTGTTTAAAAGGTTAACGCCCGGGCTCCATACCTACGATCTGAGTAAATGTCAGTTCAGAGGCAATAAATAAGTTTTGTATGGGAAAATTTAAATTAAAAAAACTATTAATTTTAAAAAGTCGTAGAACAAAAGAGGGTTGGGATTGATGTAAAGAAGCAGCCTGGTCAACTAATTAAAAATAACCCTGTATAAGAAACACATCAATAGATAGTAGATCATATCTTTTTCCATACCTGTAATTAAATATATTTTAATACACACTGATAGTTTATATTGTATTTCTTGTTTTTTTTTGTACTTAGTTATTTTATTGTTATGTACTTATTTATTATACGCAAAACATTATATTTTTTGTCTGGTTTATGATTATTGAGTTTAAATTATATAATCTCTGTAGATTAATTTGCTCCTCACTTTTTTTTATCTTTCAGTTGTGTTGGTTGTTTGTGCATTAAAGTTATGAAAGATATAATTTTGTAAATAACGGTCTCATTCCAATTACAAAAATTATTTTTATGATTTCATCAGGTGTCTCTTTATATATTTTTCATTAAACAATAATAAATTAAGACCACATTTTATTATTTTCAGAAATCATATTGAATTAGATTAGAATTCAATCACAACCGTCACAAAACGAGGCTTCAGCGAAATGAGAAAAATTTATTCACTTAAGATTTCTGATTATATATATAAAGGTAAAGCTTAATTCTTATAATATAATATTATAATCCAGTATATCTCTCCAAAAAAATCTAGGACACAATTCTTTAGGTTCTTAAGCCATTTTGGCAATAATATTTACCAACTATATTAAATATATCAAAAGACATCCATGCTAATCTAATTGTAAATTTATTTCGTTATCTAATTACCTTTTGTAAGATACAAGAAAATAAATTATTATAATATTTGTTGGCAAATAACTTTGACTTGTTTTTCATAATCCAAAATGTATATTACAAATTAATAGACTAGTCTTTGAAGACAGATACAATTACTAAATAGCACACACAATAGAAATAATACATGGAAGAAATGACGGCAGTGATCACCGTAATGTTCCTACCGGAAACCATAAAATATATTCACACTTTCAAACTTTAGATAATATCGAAACATATCATTACCAGCTACGCGGGATTATTTAGTAGTTACCTATAGCATATATGATTATTTGCTATCCCCGAATGCAAATGTAGTAATAACACCCACGAAAATATTATTCATCTGGTGACTGAATGTCATAAGTTATTAAAGCAGAGAAACGACACAGGAATGGAAATGGGAAAAAACATGACTAAAAATACAGTTCACGCTCTACTAAAAACAAGATAACAAGAGACATGTGAAATACTGTAGGAAAATTGGAAGTACAATAATATATAAAAACAAGATGAAACAATACAAGAGCTATACTGAAAAAACTAGATAAGACATAAAAAATAAACTAACAAATAAATATAAAAAATAAAAAAAATAAAGAATATAGACTACTAAAATGGAAAAAAATATCTTGCCGAAAATTTTGTAAATGACATAAATTACAAAAAGAAAATTATACGTTACGATGACGTTGAAGCCTTAAGGCGAGAAGAGATATTATTGTCTTAGAGACAACACCAGCACTGTAGTGCGATTTTTAGTTTGTCCTGTTCAACATATGTATATTCTTGTATTTTTTATGGCAATGATTTGTATAGTATAAACCATAAAAAATGTTTTAAATGTATATTAAATATATTGCAACTTATTTTGAAATGATCTCATCAAGAGATAATTAAACTCATAATATACTATTGCGCAAGAGATATTATAAGTATTAAAGTGTGTCTAAGAAATAATAGTTATTACATATATCTATTTTTCGTACATAATTCACTGTTTTAAACCATAATTTGATATGAATTATATTCACAAACTCTTTGGGCGCGTGACAAAAACAGACCATAACCTTCATTTACATACCGACCTTTCATGTAAAAAACAAAACATAATATGAACAATGATTTATCCAGCTTTTGTTGGTTTACACTACTTACCTCGTTACTTTAAGCATCGTCATCGTAAAAGATAAATAAATACAAGAATATATCAGATTAAAATCATTAACAATGGTTTTTAGATACGGTATATATATCTATCTCAAAGAAAAAATAATTTAAGACTTAAAAATATCATTGTTCTGATTCCAAAACAAACCAGAGAGAAACGTAAATAACGGTCTTATGTGTATCCGACACCGAGTACCAAGTGGCTTCGAGCACAGGAAATGTACAAAGAAATAATATGGAAAATAACTTTAGTGTATATTTCCGAAATTGTAGAAATAAATATCTAGATCCTCCTCTTCCCCTCCTCTTGACATCCTTACCAATGTTTCTACTTTACAGTTTAAAAGATTTTTTGAAAACATATTATTTCTTATCACTAATATTATAAGAGAGAATTTGCTCACTCTCTACACAGATTTCTTAAAATAGGAAATGGGCATTTATCTATATTATGACGTTTAAATAAAAAAATACTTAAATATATATTTTAATTTACATCGTTTTTTATATATTTTTTGAAACAGTAAGAAAACAGTCGAACTGTTAATTTTTATATCAATATAATGTTTTACATGGATTGTATTTTTGTGCTTACCACGGGGACTTTAAGTTTTTGTGTGAAGTGACAGTTTCGATGCCTAAGGCTTTTAATTATAAATTGTTAATATAAAAAATCCGATGATACTTAGCAAATCAAACTCAGTAAAATGTAGCATTTAACAAACACAGCCTTAGAATTTAGTTCTTAATTTCAATATGAAGTTTCAATATTCAATGAAGTTTCAGTAGAAATCATAAATTTTCATTTTTACAACTAATTGGACATCATATTCATAAATTATAATATAATTATAATTTTATTAGAAAATATGTATAAAAATAATAGAACATTGCACATTGATGTACCAACGAAACTTATCAATTTCCTAGAATCTAGTGTTAAGTTTTCAAAACGAAGCGCAAGCTTGGTTTAATATGCAAAGGGAGGATATACGAGCGTCGTAAAATGCTACAAAAGTGTTTTTAAAGTATCAAGATAATATGTTATATCTTTATTTAATTAAATTTATAGTTATCATAATAATTACAGTGCTTATGATTTTGGGTAAAACATATTTTGCATTGCATATTTATTTATTTATTTGTATAATCTGTATTGTCTGTTATTTATTTGTTTTATCTGTATTTTGGTTTTAATGCAACAAGGTATTCTCTACGAACACGAAAAAAACAAATATAATATAAATAGATATAAAGATAAAATACAGAGAACAAGCAAAATATTTACAATAAACATTATAAACATTATAGTTATATTATTTATTATATTAATAAATACAAATTAATATATATTTAAATAAAGCCCATTGAACTATACAACATATGTATATAAATATATGTTTATACAAACACAAATACTATACAATAATACTACAATAATACTTACACGGGTAGGAATATAGTCGTACCATACATATAATATTTATCATTAACACTATATTCTGCAATTTTATTTCTTAATATTCATTTTGAAATATCATGAAATAATTATGGGTAAGTCCAATATTTGTTTAACCGATTTATTTATATTTAAATTTGGTACAAATATTATACTAATATATTAAATAATTAATTAAAGCTCATTTAATTTACATGTTGCTTAGTAAGTAGTGAACGTGTAGAAGTAGAAAGTAAAGTAAAGTAGGTAGGTTTCTGTGGGTCTTTTATTTGTATAAAGTTATCACCTTTCCGTAACAAAGGCGAACGAAATAACGCGTTATAAAAATAAATGTAACTTTATTTGCATATTGCATACTTTTTATTCCAATTCTTAAGAAATAAAAGAAATGTTTATTTAGTTGTAACAAACACAAAATAAACATCAGGAGTGCCTATAGTATTTTAAATCCCAACGTTGTCCGAGCGTTATACTTCCGGCAAAGCTGACAACGGTTGCTGCTTTTATATTAAAAAAGTTTCTTTGAAAATATACATACCCAGCTTTAATGAGTGAATATGTGTTTGAATAAAACATTTTACTTGTGTGCGTAATGTAATATTTGGGGAATTTAGTTTGATTTAGTATTAATACTTCTGTCAATGCTTTTACCATTCGCTCTGTCTTTCTCTTTGCAGCACTTTCTTCTTCTTGCTATTCTGAGCCAAAAAAGGGAATAAAGGTAAGTGAGAATCTAGTTTGAAGAATTAAGTTAATATTGGGAAAATAAATATTATAGTTATTGAATTCACATATTCTTTTAATGTATACTACTATATATTACTATAAAATTTTTTATAATAATAACTTTTGTATATTTATGCGTATAAATATATATATAAATTTAAATTACTTATACACTAAAGACATAAATTCAAATACCTATTCCAGCCATATTTATTAATAATATAATAAAGAATATTTAGAAAACACCACCGTACCTACTAGGTACAATAATAACAACAAAATATCTACTGTTATAAAGTAAACTTTAATGAGAGTTACAACAATTGCTTTAATACTCAGATGTGATTTCTCTTATGATAAAATCACTTTATGTAACAGTGTTATTGTTATCTAAATGTTGACTTAACGTTTAATCTGTTATAAGTTTTGTTTTTAGTGATAACGTCATGCCTAATATTACCAGATTTAATATAAATTCAAATTACTTTTCGTATATTTCCTTATATATATAACAACCTGTTTATATACGAGAAGAGCGATAATAATTCGATGAACTAAACACAAAAAAAATAGAATACTAAAATTTTACTAAAAAAAAAAAAATATTAAAAAGTTTTTTTTCAACAAATTGGAACAAGTGATTAAATATAATTTTAAATTGCGGTTAACTTTAATATAACCTTAGGTAATACTCTAAGGAAAATTACAGTCACATTAGGATCAGTAAAAAGCTATCTGCACATAATGATAACAATAAGATTTAACGACAATAACATAACGGTCTCGTTACTTTTTATTCCATTTTATCTCTTAAACATTAAACTTAGCAGATACCAATACATTTATATTGAAATTAATATAATAATACACGATACGGCTACGAACATAATACGGCTATATCATCATTATTATTTCAAATCTGAAATCTTGATGGTGATTTTTAATCGAATATATATTTAATACTTTCATATTTTTTTTAATTAAATCGAATAAATAAATTTGCTGAATAACATAACGTTCTTTGAAAAATGTTTTCACATGGTCACATGAAATTCGGTTATTTAAGACAAAAAAATATAAGATAAAATAGATAAGATTATCTTTAACTCGTACACTGTAATGCATTTATATCTTTTTCAGATTGTATGTGTCTTATGTCTACTTTAATAATCTGATACATTTTTGACAACATTTATATATGCATTTTTAGTCAAGGTTTTCTCGTTATAGACTATTATAGACAACTCTGATACATACAGGTATCGAAAATGAAATCGAAATGTGTTATACTTATTGAGTGTATTTGAAAAAAAATCCTAATGTGATACTAATGTACCTAACTACAGAGTAATTATACCTTATGAAAAAAAAATGTTTTCGAAAATAATTCATTAAATACTAGCAGACGTTCATGGACAAAGGAAGTCGCTTACCAGCAGGTGACCCGATTGTTCGTTTGCCTCCTATCACATAAAAAAAGTTCTGATAGTGACTACAATTAAAATAAATAAAATAAATATATCGAACATTTCTTTGTTATTCTATAATACATTTATTATTAGCTGACCCCCAAACTTCGTTCTACAAACAGATTTAGGTTTTTTAAATTCAATATTATGGTATTTTCTATTAGATTTATAATTATTATTATTAGTAGGCCCCATTATCTGTTAAAGATAAATCTAATGAGCATAAATACCATTAACATTAATTTATTTCATTTAAAATGTATTATGTATAAATATCGGTCAAGCCGTTCTCGAATTATAAATGGTGTAATTAACTGAAAATTCTTTTATATAAATCTTTTACAAACAATATTCTTATGATAAAAAGTATTTAAATATTGAAACAGTTACATTTATGGTATTAGTATTTCGTTTTTCTTCAGAAATGATACAATACTGCTCACATTGTCAAAGACGGACACACGGCTCACCAATATCGTTTCGTTTTTCGATTCGCTTGAATAACCTGGTTCTAGTACGGTGCAGTAAGTAGAAATAAAATAAAACAGCTGTTACTTCCTCAGAGCGGTTTTTACGTCTTTTACATATTATGTCAGTACAATAATTTTGCCTTGGAATAGCGATACATATCTTACTACTTTAAATGTAATTACATTTTGGTATATGACTAAGTTGACAAAAGTATTCGTTCCTTTTATATTGTTTCTGACAAAAATTGTCTTGATGTCTCTTTTAGTAACTAATTGATTACAAAATGTATTGAAGTAAATGTGTTTGCTGGATGACTTTTATGGACTTTATGGACTACTATCCCAATCCTGTATCTACAAAGATGTGTGTGTGCACGTGTATCTGTTTTTATCTAGGCAAACACCCAGATAGCTGTTAAGATAGTTTTTTGGCAGGACAGTCTTGCAACCTTTTTCTGACATATAGTATATTTGCTCCTCAACAAGGTTTTCTAAAAATTCTCGTATTCTTTGGCCCATTACTCTGAGCAACTGCATGTTGCCTTTACGGTCGCGCAAATGCTCACCATCAAGAGTAATGTAGAAATTATTTGAGATTTTACAACGCTTTGTAGCAACGTTTTTGTTTATCTTAAAAAATATATGTGCATTTATTGCTGCCATATTCAGTAGGCCGTAAGAATGTTTTTTTCTTTAATTGCAACTCAAATTATCTGAAGAACACAGCAAACATCGACACCACCTTTTGTGACATAGTAAGATGTGTTTATTTCCGGTTATTTTTTTTCGACTATAGATATATCTATACTATCATCATAATGAAAGCTCGACATAAGTAAAACCATTTTGTTTTTTTTTTCGGTATGTGTGATACGATCGTGACATCTTATTGAAAACCAAAACTCGGGAACTTTATTTAATAATCACTTGTTTTTGTTAACTTTTCCGGTATTTGTCTTTTATTTCAAGACATTTTTTTCTTAATACGCGTTCCAAGCTGCTTGACAAATACCTAGGACCTTTTTTATAAAATTTTCACCCATATATCGAATGTTTAAGCTTAAAAGCACCTCTTTCCACTTTATTACATCTCTTCCAATAAAAAAAAGTAGTTTGTACCCGGCTGTAGAAAAGGCTGACAAAATCCTACTGTGATTCTGTTCTGAAATAAAGTAGACGTTGGTGTAATTCAATCAGAGGCTCATTATCACTATTCATTGCAGATGCGTTTTGGTCGGTATTACTGTCTTGGCTGCAATCCTCAAATGATCATCTCCATCTTCAGTTTCTGAATTTTAATAATCGGAGTCTGATTTCTCCAAGATATTCAAAATTCGCTGTCTTTCGCGTCCTTTGAAATTCGTTATTGCAAAAGTCCTGCAAATAAAATAAATAAATATACTTTTTATGTAATGGTGCCAAATTATTACACGATGTTTGCAGTTAGGTCATATATACCTTTTTCATGACAAATATACATAAATATTAATCTTATACTATACTAGGGAGTAATTAAATTAAAATTATATGGAAAAAGTGTGAAAACTCACAATAATTCTAAGTCACGTTATGACATTTTGATAAATTAATTTTCTTGGTGGAAATGTTGCATGTTTCTTAGCAAATTATAGATTTATAACAACTGGAATCAATTTTAAATTATATAATATATAAGGTTTATATATTTTTTATTTTGGATAACATTGATTTGGTTCAAGTTTTGTGACTTTAAAACAGAGGTCGTTATTTTTGTTAGTATTTTCCACTGTCATAGAAACAAAATTAAAAAGAAGTTTTACATCAAGTTCTTTTTACTCATACTTGACTACTTAAACTATAATCGTTTTATTAAATTATAGCCGTATAATAGTAAATATCTTTTAATTATTGAAATAATGATGATTTTCTTCACGGGGTTATTTTTTACTGCGTTGACGCAGGGTTCATAACAAAATTACTGTCAAATGTATCTTGAATATTAGTTTTGATTTAATGTATATAAATTTATATAAATATAGAATGAAAAAAAAAACTGGCACGGGCAGGGATTCGAACCAGCGACCTCTGAGATACCATCCCGTCGCTCTACCAATTGAGCTGCCCGTATAGGTTTATTTTTTATTCCATACTTATATAAATTTAAATAAACTTAACATGGCTATACACATTTATAGCCATTTTCAAACATTGATGTATAAATTTATTAAAAATATTTAGTGTAGAAAGCGGTTAAACCAATATTAGTCTTGTAATTATATTTCCTCGGTCATTACAAGGGTTATAATGGTTTATAGTATTGGTTTATTTGGCTTAGATACAGATAAATATAATGTTTACACAAAACATAAGGGCCTTAACGTACGTTTTAGAAACGAGGGTCAACCACAAAAGGTATCATTATTAATTATTATATTACTGTATTATACTATACTCAGCCCTCTTCTAGGGAATAATTTTAAGATAAGACGAAGCTTTTTAGCATTCCATGGATTCACCGTGCGGGTGCCGGCCCCATCGCGTTGCAAGGAGAGGAGTGCAAGCAATGCCTGGGACTTGCGACCCAGGAGTAGGTTTAAGGGGCCCCTTTATTGTGCGCAAAAACGCTCACCTTCACCCTCCACACTTCTCTCCCTACCTAACCAATTTTGGAAAGAACCTACTAATGCCGCCTTTGAAATACGTTCTAGAAATGAACCGATGCTTGTTCTAGAAAGGCCAAGGTCTTTAAGTAGGCCATAGAGAGATTTTGCTGTTATACCTCTCGCTCCCACTTCTACCGCGTACAAACTAACTATAAATTTATTCCCGATCAGTTCGTTGGTTAGTTCGTAATACTTATTGAGCTTGAATGTGTGATCCCTTGGGATGTTTGTTTCCCAAGGAACAGTAAGCTCCACAAGTATCACGCGCCTCAGATGTTTCGAATACAGGAATAAGTCCGGTCTGGCTGACGAAACACCAACATCCCCAGGGATTTTGTAATGCTTTTCATACGTGTCCATCATGAGAATTCAATCAGGAGCCGTTTCGCGGTTCCTATTGCCTCCCCACAGATGTTGCAAGACTTTTCGGTGGCTTTGCCCCATCTTACTAAATTACTTTGATCTGGGAGAGTCATTTGGAATGCATTAAGATAGAATTTTAATAATGCTGGGGACCAATCATAAATTAAGGTGCGCCACTTCAAAGTTAGTGGAATACAAAAATCTCCTATGGTAACCTATTTGAATTTCTAGGCTCATCGCGTGGAGTCGGTAGTTATCGTTTTCGTCTTGTCGAATAAAAGAATTATTATATGTAAAAAATACATTAAATATATGACTAAATAACAATACATTAAATGATATAAGAAACCACCGCAATAATAATTATGATTCATCATTTTTTTCTGGTGTTTCTCCAGCGGGTACACAGATAAATCAATTTCGTAATAACTGACCTTAAAAACTTCAAATAAAAAAAAAAGCGTAGCAGTAGTAAAAAAATTGACACTTATAGTTCAATAAAACTTGTCCGATTACAACCACTACAGAATTACACGCTGGGTCATTCTAAGGATCTGAAAATTGCTTTAAAATCTGTCCAACCGTTTCGGAGTTTATAAGGAATATGTATACATAATTTCTCTTTAATAGGTATAGATAAATCATATCAAGTTTCTAAGTATTATTAATTATAGATATATAATATACTTAAAAGTTAAATCTATATATGTTTAAATGTTTAAAAATGAAACCATTTTAACTAATTATAAATTTTACTGTTCTACTAGACCTTTCATAATTTAGGACAGATGTTAATCTAAAAGCTACCTTCATTGTTAAGGATGCAGACACTTTTGTGAAAACAATACAGTTATGTTGTTAAATTCAGTGTATTTGCATTTGAGCCAACATGCAAATTTTGTGGTAATAAACGTGAGTGAGTGGCATATAAAACTTGTTGGGTAGATTCCTACCTAGAAAGGTAAAGACTGTAACTAAAGACTGTAACTGTAGACTAAAGACTGTAGAATAATGAAAATATTATTACGATACAGATATATAAAAATTTAGAAATCCTAAGTAATATCTATAAAATTAAAAAATAAAGAACGATTTATACTGTTTAAAATTATCTATTTTTTAACCCCGAGTAAAAAGAGGGGAATTCAATAAGTAAATAATAATATTATTTTTGTTCTTTTTAGAGGTCTTTTTATATCAGGGATTTTTATAATTTTTAATTTATTTTTTTAATCATGTTAAACTTGTTGAAATCAATACGGGCAAGATTCAAAGCCACAACCTCTGGGAAACTATTCCATTGCACTACCAGTTGAGCTATAGTATCGAGCTACGCTTCGATGAATTTGCCATTATATATGTAGGTTGAAATTTTCAAGTCTGTTTTGAGATCCAAATCAAAAACCTTATAAAATATGAGAAAATAATCAAACGAATCAAAGTTAATTTTTTTGGCATTCAACCGGAATTTGTTTTTTTTTGAAGAAGCCTCATCCGCCATAAAGCTTTAATCAGAGCTTATGTTTTCAAAGTTAAGTACTTACTACTACGCGATCTTCGTACAAACGGTTAATGTAGTACGGACTTTGCCTTGCCAACAATTTTTTTATAATTTTTCATAAATCAGCACTTTTCTTTCGTTTGACATTTTTTATTATATTCCAGAAGTGAATCACGTTCAGTAACAATATCAAACAGTACATTAATTTAAGGAGTATCTTATTTTTTTAAAGTTTAGGTAGTAATAATAAGATTCGATTCCTGTCCAGACTACACGCTTTTACGAATATTTTTTTTTATATTCTATATATAGAAATCTATAGATTTAGATTTAGCACTAAAAGCCCAATGAAAAATTTTCATATTGTATAGGAATCTAGGCGATATCTAATGAATTACAGTTATTCATTTTGTATGGTATATTAACAAAAAGTAAGTAGATATTATAGAATTTATTAAGATTCAGCCCTTCCAAAAAATAATATATTAATAGTTCTTATAAAGTATTAACTCATCTATTTTATAGTTAGTAGAAAAGTCTATTTTTATCAGGAATAAGTGCTTTATTTTTTAATTTGTTATATATATCAGAATTTTTATAAATAAAAATAAATATTTTATATAGTTCATATTTGAAAAAGAGCTTTTAATAATTAAAAAGTTTGAATAGATTTATATGGCATTATTAACTACATATACGTTGTAGTTTATTTGTACGATCTGCTTGTTTTATTTGACAACAAAGATTTTGCTTACTTGCATCGTCTACCGGTAATATTGTCAAATCTATTGTATAACTATTTCCAGGGTTGACAACTTTTCATAATAATATTCAATATATTTTTTTAAATAAAAATATGAACACTACACATTCTACAAATTGCTTAATATGTTTTTAAACCTTTACCTTAAAGTTTTAATTTATTTTACTAGTTGTGTCAATGATACAACTAATAATTAAAATAAAGTATTAAAATTATAACATGCTTATTTTAATTGTTAAGGCTTAGAATTAATTGGAGCACTACTAAAATGAAATCTCTCAACTGAGATTTTAAACTAGTTTAATAGACATAGCTACAAATCCCTTAATAAAGGGGTGGTAGTCTAAAGCATATTTAAATAAGTTATTTTTCAGTTGGTTTGAAATATAATATTTTTTTCAAAACTTGACACCCCTACTACAACTTTCTGGATGAGCAATTTAGAATGCGCACGTCGGCAAGACATTTTCACTTTGTCGGATAAGATGGCGCTGAAGCAATCTCCCGCACCGGTGAGGCTCTGAAGACTTAACGTTTATTACAATTACATACTGGTTCTTGGATTCCAAAGAAATTTAATTTTTCTATATTTGGTGAGCATAACAGAAACTTCGTTAAAAAAAAAACATTTATATGTTAGTAGTGTCGTTAATGTAAATATCACTACTTACTACTAACTAAACAGTAAACAGTATCGTGACTAATCACGAAAAGAGAAGTATTGAAAGTTAACAGTTTCAAATCACTAAATAACATCCTAATATCAATTACTTTCAAATTCGTTCGGGATTCTTTTTCACGAACTCGGAGCAACGGAACATATCAAGCTAAGTAATATACATATATACAATGTATTAAAAACAATGCTTTGGTAAATAAAACCTGAATCTGAAATGATCACTAGATTCAATTGTTTCAATTACAGCCCTTTACTACTAAGTTTAGCCACAATGACATGGTTTTCTTTTGCAAAATTAACCACATACTGTAATGATATAGCTAAATGCTAAAAAAATACTAAACTATAGCCGATATTTCAAAGACTTCGGATAAATAAATTTTCGTAAAAGCCTATTGACATTAAATTTATTAAAAGACATAAGGAAAATCAATCCTCAGATTGTGTACATGTACAAAATATAAAATAATTTATAGGCATTGATAAAAATTCAACCCCTTGTAAAAATAATGCAGCACCTGCGCACAATTATAACGAGGAACATCTAGCATTAACTATAACTTCTTTCACTTGCCTATGAGTCACAAATAATTTTATCATGCCTATCATATTAATATCTTTTTCTTCTATACATATAATAAAATTGTCACTGATCCATTTCTGTACATAGAAAATATAAAAAAAACATCCTAGGGGGTTTTTATAAGAGCAAGAGAACCCAAAACAATGGTTTTTCAGTTTGTCTGTATATCTGTATGTCTGTATGTTTTGTACACGCTAATCTCAGAAACGGCTTAACCAATTTGTATGCGGTTATTTATTTACTTTTTTTTTGTGTGTCTATACTGTTAGCCCTGTTAGCTATTACAGCGTCACCTGGGGAGCGGGCATAAGAAGCTGCAAAATAAATTGAAAAAATTAGGAATGTTGTTTATGTTATACACATTTTTAAATTAATTATGTATACAGTATAGAATAAGTGACTTATTTCATTAAAAGTAACAGTATCGTTATTTAAAAGTTATCTTTAATACTAGAATCACCTAAAAATCACGTAAAAACACTCAGACAATACTAATTCAATCAAGTTTATATAGTCTACAAATTTTACATAACTTTTAGTGGAGCATATTTTCACGGTGTTTTATCACAAGTGCAGTGATCTAATGGACTCTGGTCATGTATTAAAAAGTAATCGTTTTTTTTAAAAGATACGTAACATTAAATTTATAATTATGAAATACATGAACTTTCTATACTAAATTAAAACGATTGATTAAGCGATTTTAAAGTTGATTGACCTACGTCGCACGTTGCTACCGGTTTATAAGGATTTTTTTTTATTTTGTCGCTGATTTCTGTAGCTCTTTTCTAAAACATGGGATAAATCACTTTCTTTGCTTCCACCATATCCAGGAGAGAGGTTGGGATTTGGGCGTCGTTTCCTCGCCAGCGAACTAGGCAAAATATAGTTTCAATGGACCAGTGCCTCACTGAATGATGAAGAAGAAACAGAAACAATAATAGGATAGGATAAAACAATAAAATATTTAAAAAAATGTCATTAATAGATGTTATCCACTGAAAAATATTTTTTTCTAAATACATCACGCTTAATATTATTTTTTTCTTAACGATATGTTTTTATTTTAATACATTTCACTAACCAATGAAGGTAATGAAAAGTAAGGAATGAAATAATAAATTTACTTTTAATAAACATTATTCATTGAGTTGATCTTGTAAAAGGAAACATCAAAATATCGTAATAATAAAGTACTTAGTTTAGTTAAGCTTGCTATGTAAATTTATTCGTTTTAATTTACTTCAAACGACTGAAGGTTCCTATTTACGCAATTCTAATTAAACGCTGTTACTTGCTTAATCGGAAAACAACGCTAAAATCGTTTACACACTACTCTATACTCTACAATTCTCCAAGTCTGCGGTGGTTAGAAATTATGAAATATAAAATTTAATGACCTATTGTATTCTAGTTCCATAAAATCAACAATATGAATGACGTTATGAATTAAATATTCAAACTATTAAAGACAATTTCAATTCTCGTTATACTTATACTGATAATCGTTAATCGTTATATATATATCATAGGATGTGTCAAATGTCCAAATACTATGTACCTACAAAGTAAGAATAGAATATAATCAATCTGTATCAAAGTTGCCGTGACGGCATATCTGTTTATATATACAATATACCTTATATGTATATATAATCTGATTAGATATAGTATAAAATATAAAAATGGGTAATAATTACTTATAAAAAAAAATCTTATAACATTTTTTTTAAAACATATTACCTTGGAAATATACATAAGGAATTTTATATTAACATTAATCTTGATTCAATTCAAAGTAATTATCAGTTACATTCTTATTATAATAACATAGCGATAAATCCATTTGATAAGTGTAGAAGGGGCGAACAATGTTTTAAAATAATATAAGTTCAATAGAATAATTTGTAGTTTCTAATATTTCATTTATTATGTCTCAAGAGATCTCTCATTAAACAATGAAAAGTAAACTTTTGATAATATATTATGAAAATACTATGGTAATAAAGATATTTACAGCTTCAGAGTTAGTACTAATGTATGAGCATAAAGCTGAAACTCTGACCATAGCACTAATACCGCTTTACATAACTACCCCTACAATTTGTTATTCAGTAAGCCTTGGTAACTACTGACTTGCTCATTGAATTGGTATATTTAATTATTAAAATCAAACTGGTAAATTTTAACATTTTAATCATACTCTGACTTATTTTCGTAAGATAATAATAAACGTCAGTATTGTCATGATTTAAAAAAATATATTCTAAAAATTATATACATGGTCATTGTAACGTAAGTAACATGTAGGTACTTAAAAAGTTTAAGAAATGTAAAGACAGTCTTTTATAAATTCCTATATTACTTTATTATTAATTAATTGTTGACTTAATTTAATTATTAAATAATTAGTTGTTGTTGTAACACGCAATATTAACTGCTACCATTCCAGAAACCTTTCTCAACATCAAATAAAATCTCAATGACCTTACCATAACATTAATGAGATATTTCAACTTTACCGAAGCTCAATATAAATGTTGCTAATTTTCTAAAAGGATTATCAAAATGGCGAAGCCACGCTTATCGAACTCGTTAATAAGGTCCCCACATTAGCCATAAGTAGAACAAGCAGTGAATTTAATATGAAGGGTAAAATTTTTAATTATGGATTAAATAGGGTTAAAATTGGAATTAATATGTGCTTTGCTGTAACTTTGGGATAAGATTCTGCGCTAGATAAGACGAAAATTCCTTGTCTGTGGCTGGATAACGGGACTCGGAACCGGGTCTGGATGTTTTCCTTTAAGTCCTAGGTTTGACTGGAAGGGGGTTTCGGCCTCCATACGACTGAACCGGATTGGGGGGCACGGTGAATCCTTCGCGATCTATCGACCCTAAGAATAAGGGAGGCTGTCTCTCCATGCCCTCTCCGTAATGTACCCGTCTGGGTGCCGCAGTTGAATGCGAAAACGATCCTGTGGTATCCCATAATGAAGGCAGTGACAAATGTTTGGTTTAGTTGGTAACGGTTTCACATAACCGTCCTCACTTTAGTATCATATCGTCATGTAATATATTATTTTAATTATCATAGTACTGTTATATTATTAGAAGTAGAAATTATTGTATGATTAATCTAATTCGCAATTAATTATTAGCTCTTATAACAATAACAGTAGTTGCGCCACTTGTAATAATAGTTTAAATTAATCTTTCATCATTTCATAATTGGTAGAAACATGGTGGAATTTAATTATGTGTTCAAATTGTAGTTAATTGCTCTTTGATTTGAAATATTTAATATTAGTAAAGTGTACAGTATTTAAAATTGTATATTGAACCTTTTTCGGATATTACCTATGAGATAACATACATTCAAATAATAAAAGCAGACCCGTAACGAGAGAAACAACTGTGATACGGTTACAGTAAAATATATATTTTTTTAAATGCATAAATATATTATCTTTATATTTACTCACACTATGAGATTCAATTTATATTATTGATGTAAATATATTTATTATGCTATTTCGTTAAGACGTTTTATGAATATCGTATATCGCACACCGCGCAATATCGATACGTGTAAATATTTTTAACGTGTCGGCATCACTTTGGCGTCGATTGAAAGTAATTTTTAATGTCGATTTGGAAACGGAATTCTCAATATTAAAAGCTCTCCACTGAATCTATTTCACATTAATGGTAGCATATTATATAATCAAAACACTATATGCCAGCTTGCCTATAATTGGAGGTTAAAAGGATTGATAAAAAATTAAAAATTTAAAAAACCCCCGATACAAAAAGACCTCTAAATGGAATAAAAATAATATTATAATGTAGTTATTGAAGTCGTTGCGTCGGGGGACGGTTGTACGTACGTTGATAGTGTATATGTCAGGCCCGAAGAGCGAAAACGCTCAGTGGACGGAAAAAACGGCCACATCGCGTTCTGGCTGCCTTCAAATGCACAGAACGCGTTCTGGCTACTTTTAAACGCTCGCAACGCGCTTTGGTAATAGTCGAACGTTTTTTAAATTAACATACAGACATACAGACAAACTGAAAAATCATTGTTTTGGGTTCTCTTGCTCTTATAAAGGCCCCGTATGATTTATTTATTTATTTATGTACCAGGTTAATTGATAAAAAACAATGCAAAAGGAAAACTAAAAATACATGGGATAAACTTATCTCTAATAAGAGATCTCTACCAGCTACCCGTGAGATTGACACAGTTAATTTTAATGGGCAGAAATAGGTACACACTACATATATGATAAAACTGGATACAAATATAGATTTTAAAGAACATAAAATAAATATATAAATACATATTCCCATATATATATATATAAATACATATACATACATACAAATAAATATATAAATATATATGTTTATAATTGGGAGAGGTAATAAAGCTTTAATCTTTGTTTGAAAGATAATGTAGATGGGCTATTTTGAATATGATTTGGTAGAGTATTCCATAAACGTGCTGCATGTATGGTAAACGATTTAGAAAATAAAGAGGAATTATAGTAAGGCACATTGAAGGTTTTAGCTGTAACACAGGAACGTTTAGGACGGCTGCTTGGTAATGATAAATGGAATCTTTCATACAAGTAAGAGGGAGCTAAATTTGCAAGGATGTTGTACAGCGTGGTTAAAACATGCATATTCCGGCGAAGGCGAATTGGGAGCCACTTAAGTTGACGTCTAAAGTCTGTAATGTGTACAAACTTGCGCAATCCGAAAATAAAGCGAATGCACAAGTTTTGAAGGCGGTCTAATTTATTGAGCAGCTGCTCATTAGCATCCAGGTAGCAAACGTCGGCATAGTCGAGAAGAGGAAGTAAGAGGGAGTTGGCTAACAAAATTTTGCATTTCAAGGGAAGGAAATTCTGCAGACGCTTGAGCGAGTGGATTGAAAAATGCACTCGACGACTCAATTCATTGACTTGCGTAGTCCACGATAAGTGTTTATCTATCGTCAGTCCCAAATTTTTTACATCATCAGAAAAAGGAATAACAGAATTATTATACATCACGTTAGAGAGCTGGTTAAGATCTACTTTATTACGAAAATATTTACTACCAATAAGAATGGCTTGAGACTTTTTAGGATTAACTATTAGGCCAAATGACTCAGTCCATTCCTTAATTAAATTAAGGTCCTTGATTATATCCTTAATGGTAACCTCGATGTCTTTTAAAGAGGTATGTCTGTAAAGTTGTAAATCGTCTGCGTAGAGATGGAAGTGAGAAGATATTATTTTGGTCAATTCATTAATAAAAATGGAAAAGAGTAAGGGAGATAAAACGCCGCCCTGAGGGACGCCGGCAGAGAGAACAGCCCAATCAGATTGTGAGTCATCAGAGCATGTTATCTGACGACGACCGTACAGGTAACTATGAAACCAGTTAATCACGGGTGGAGATATGTTAAGACTGCGAAGAACACCAAGCAATATGTCGAAATCTACTGAATTAAAAGCATTGCTGAAGTCAAGAAGGACAAGAACGGTTAGTCTATGATTATCCATAGCAAACCTAATGTCTTCTGTGACTTTCAGCAAAGCTGTTGTTGTACTATGAGCGGTGCGGAAACCCGACTGAAAAGGACTAAGGAGGTTATTATGATTTAGGAAACTTGATAATTGTTTAAATACTGCTTTTTCAAGGACTTTAGATAGGAAAGGTAAAATAGAAATTGGACGAAACTGTGAGGGAGAACTAGGATTACTTATTTTAGGTAGTGGCATGACATGTGCATATTTCCAGATTGATGGAAAGGAATTGGATGTTAATGAGAAATTAAGGATATGTGTTATAACAACCAATAAAATGTCGAGAATAGGAACTAACATGTCACGGCTAACATTATCGCTACCCATTGCTTTAGAACTTATGTTCAAAATTGCTGCCTTAACATCACACTCCGTGATTTTTGTAAAAGAAAAGCTGTCACAGATAGATGAGGTGGTCGTATTTAATTTATTTAAGATTGAGGTTTTTAACGAATCTGGGAGGTTAGATGATGAAGATGAGAAAAAATTATTGAGTGCGTTCAAGTCTAATAAATGGTTAAAAGTGGGCTGAGACTTGCCTACACCTAGTGACTTGAATAGACTCCACAATTGTGGAGGCGTAGAATTATTAGCACAGGAGTAAATATAGCGGCGATATGATATGATGTTGTTTTTTAATATTTTCCATGTACAGAAATGGATCAGTGACCATTTTATTATATGTATAGATTAGAAAATAATGTATTTAAGAATCAGCCCTAACTTCACATGATTATTTTATACAAATTACAATTAATTGAATGAAAACAATCAAAAATTTGTAAACAAATAGTATCACATACAAATTAACATAAGTTTTATTTTTTTCAATTAATAACAGCTTTGTAATTACAAAAGTCATTTAAATAATAATCTTAAATATATTAGGTAGGTAGGTACAATGTAGTCATTAGATATTATATATTAATTTGTCTCATATAATATAAGTACAACATTCTGTGACACACTGAAAGCTTGTTATCTAATTTTGACGACATCTTATTACAAACCTTGGAAACTTGGAATTTATACTAAATATGTATGATTTTACCCACTAATTTTCATACCCATCCCACCCCATCTATTCATGAAAACCATTTTAAAATCCGTCGAATAGATTTTAATCTAAAATATATCGATCTTAAAAGATCTAAACGTACATTAGAACGTTTACTTCGTTTTTCAATCAGTAAATATAGCGAACTTTCTTTTTTAATCTTTAAAAATAAGACATCACTTCAGAGTTATATTCATTTTAGAATATTAAAAAAAAAATATTCACCAAAAGTCATGTTAAATTTGAAACAAATTATTTAAAAAAGTTGGTACTTTTGTAAGATTTAAGTATTGTTATCATAGTCAGTTTATTAAAAAGTAAAGTTATTGGCCCTTGAAAATATAATGTTATAAGGAAAGGTATACGTTAATTTGGTGTGTAGCCAAACTCGATAATCGTTATCAACTCTTTTCAATGCCGTCTAGTTGAGTTTCTACGAATGCAAAATAGGAAAGCTTATTATTGTGATTAATATAAAATAATATTTCACTATTAGGTACTAGTTTAGTGTTATTTATCGCACTCTCTCCACATATGCAATGGAGAATGTTTAACAGCCCTCGTGAATGGTGATTCCGTAGTATATTTTAAAATGCTTATCTTTGGAATTTTTGCCACAGCATAGAGAGGATGAGAATAATAACCATTTACCGTAACCAATTGAGAGTGATTGGGTTATTTATAAGTTAATCCAAAGTTGAGACTTATGTACCCAGATATAGGGCTTACGAAATTGATGTGTTCATTTATATCCAACGCTTTATTGAGATCTGTAAATAGAGAATCAATCTGTTAACATTTAATTTTAAGTCATTCGGTATATAGTACTTACAAGTTAAGAGATTAATTTTGTTGAACGCCAGGATACAATATATAAATTGGTTGCACCTTGATAATAAATTAAGATAAGTGCTAATCATAAAACATAATTCGATTAAATCATGTTACGCCATATTCAACACCTTTTATATACCGAGTAAGAAATCAATATGAGATATTCGTCTTTTTTCGTATAGTAGTAGTAGTTTATAACTTAACTAGCTTTCCGCCCGCGGCTTCGCCCACGTGTAATTCGGTTATATATAGCGTTTTTTAATGATCTCGACAGGGCTTTTTCTTCCACAGGCTGAAATCTTGTTACAACTGGAATTAAATATAGCCTGTGTTACTCAGGGATGATGTAGCTTTCTAATGGTGAATGTTTGAAATCGATTCAGTAGTTTCGGAGTTTATCGATTACATGTGTAAACAAACAAACATATAAAAAAATAGATTGTTCCTCTTTATAATATTAGTATACATACAAATCTATATAGAAAAAGTAAAGTGAGACAAAATCATCGTCTCAAAAGAAAAAAAAAACAGGATTTATAGGACGAAGAGGCCTTACAGGATTTCCTTGTAAACAATATTTTTAGTTTTTTTATTATTTACCAGGATGAACAGGTTAGAGGGAGAGCTGACACGCGAGCAAGCAACATACAGTTGTCCATGAGAGAAACAATCTTCTCTTAAATCAACACCAGCGACTTTAAAAGTTTGCCCTTGAGACTTATTTATCGTCATCGCAAAGCAAACTTTTAGAGGAAATTGAAGGCGCTTAAATTCAAATGGAAGGTCATTGGGCATTAGAGGAATGCGCGGGACGAATACCGTTTCTCCTCGGGCACATCCTGTCAAAATAACGGCCTCAACTAAATATTTATGTAAGGCTTTGACTTGCAACCTGGTGCCGTTACACAATTTCGGTGGTTTCAGATTACGTAGCAACATTACCGGTGTACCTTTTCGCAGTGCAAGCCTATGGTATGGAAGACCAGCTGGTTTAAGTGAATTTAAGAATTCGACCGGATAATTTGTAGCGTCGTCTGCATGGCATGGTGTGTCTATGGATTTATAAATCTTTTCTTCTCCGTCGAATGACTTTAAAAGTATGTCGTTAATAAATGCAGCTTGTTCGTTCTTCGGAGTCAAAATAGCTCGTTCGCAAAACCATTCTATAGGCTTGTCTTGTATGTCGGAAATACCTGGATAAATGTGTTGTATTAGCTCCTCGATGGTATATACTAATGTACACATATCTTCAGGGATGTCAAATATACCATCCCTGGTAGGATGTTCACCATTTCCTATTTTTAGAAGACTGGTTGAAAATATACCAGCCGTCGAATCACTCCCCAGATAGGCTCTCATGTTTTTAGTTAACGTTATACTTTTTACGGAGGACCACAAAATCGATCTTTTAAGGCATGCTTGTACTTCATCAGCACGAGTTCCCTTGGGTACCACCGGTAAGGTTTGTCTAAAATCTCCAGCAAACAGCACGGTTACGCCACCCATTAAATTTTTATTACCCCGAATATCTTGTAAAGATCTGTTCAAAGCCTCAATTCCTCTTTTGTGTGCCATGGTGATTTCATCCCAGATAATAATTTTTGTATTTTTTAATACTTCAGCTAGGTGACTTTGTTTTGAAATACTGCATAAGGGTGTTTCTACGCGAGTCAAGTCGAGTGGTAACTTAAAACATGCATGCGCAGGTCGACCACCTTCCAGCAATGTGGCCGCGATCCCTGATGAGGCGACAGCCAAAGCAATATGTTTTGAGCTTCTAATTTTAGCTAAAATTAAGTTTATTAAGTAGGTTTTTCCTGTGCCACCTGGCGCGTCTAGAAAGAAAAGTTGTCCTGAATTTGTGTTAACACTATGCATAATTTTATCGTATGCTTCCGTTTGTTCTATTGTTAAAGTATTTTTATGGTCCTTGACGAATCTCTCTAGAAAATCTGTATTGTAATTAGTCTCTCTTAATAACATAATGTTCCCTAAATCGAGTGGCCTGGTTGGTTGTGGCAACCCATATTCCTTAAGTGAACGCCCACCTAATGAAAGAACGGCTTCCTCAAGAACTTGCAGGCATTTGTTGTATACTTCACTACAAATGTTATCAACATCCTCTATGTTTCTGTGGACTTGATGTTTATAATCTTCCGATAAAATATCTTTAAATTTATCCCAAAGTCCTAATGGATCTGACACTTGACAAAACACTAATAATATTACAAACAAATCCCGAATTCTAGAGGGAGATTCAGAAAGTGCAGCATCTTGTAAGGTAGCATACCAGTGCTGGTCGTCTTCAAGCAAACCCAAAGCTTTGCAAGCAGATTGAAAAGTGGGATGTACATCACCGTTAACCGTTCTTAGAGCCTCAAATGAAGTTGGCCCTTTTACTTCATGCAGAAGCATACGTAAATAGAAACACTCCGCATTATTGGGATGCACAGTATACACTCGGCCCAACGCGTTTTCTTTTTTTATATCTGGCCAGTCCTGTACGTCAGCTCCTCTTTTTCTTCTTTCAAAGTGACTATTTTTATGCCAAGTATAATACGATGGTACATCTGAATAAATCAAAGTTTTCGCAAAAATATCTACTTGACAAAGTTTAAAGAAGGCTAGAAGCGTAGTATTTGGTGGATTATTTAATCTTTCGATAATATTTTCTTGGTTAAAGTATATTCTCTGTCCGTTCTCTAAGTGTACTGCAAGATGAATAACTGGAGGAAAATGTTCATGAATCGGAAAGCCAAAAATCCGCCAAACAGCCTCCGAACTACTTATATATCTACCATTTTCGTAAGTAGTCACCTCGTCATTTTTATTTTCAAGGGCGAAAGTAGCCTGATCCGTCCCTTTATTCACATATTTGCATACATATTTAATAGAGTTTACTGAATTACAGTACTCGACGTTAATATGAGCACCAAAACTTCTTGAAAGTACAGCATTGTAAGGAACAACCCATCGATTATCTAAACATACTCCTTTAATGTCAACAGTAAAGCCACCATCTTCTGGAGAACGACGCCTGTATTGTGGGTAACCGTCTTCGCCAGTTTGAGTTTCTTTAATGAGTTGTTTCGGAAATATTTTACTGCAACTGTTTTGTTTCATGCAAGGTGACTTGAAATTAAAACTTCCACATGGACCATGCATCATGTTAGATTTAACGATTTCATACAGTTTTGGGTCTGTTTCTGGATCTGGTATTTCGGCACTAATAACTTTATCAATGAGATCTGTCGTTATGCTATTTTTAAGCCAGAGTAGTATGTGAATGTGTGGAAGGCCACGCTTTTGCCATTCGACTGAGTACATAAAACAGCATACTTCACCGAATATTTTACGTTTCGTCAGTAAGTCCATGATTTTTCTAACTTTTAAACGGAACACTCTAGCGATTAAGTCATGACGGTCGTGGGAATTTTGACCTGGTAACAAATGCTTTGTAATGTCTTCCCATTGTGGGTTACATGTAAATGTTATAAAAAGATCCGGTCGTCCAAAACGGCGAACGTAGGTCATGGCATCTTGGGTTCGCTCATGCATGTATCGAGGTCCACCTGTAAAAGAAGAAGGCAACACTACCATTTGACCAAGATCATTAGGGTCTGCGTCTTGCCTACCTACGGCATCCTTTAAATGGATATAATTTTCTGCTCTTAGTTTAGACTGATTATGACGTATATAATTGAGTCTTTCGGTCTTAATCTTAGCATATACGTCAACCAAAAATTGACTGAAGAGGGAGCGATAGTAAAGGAGATGATTGATTTGACCGTCTCTGGACATTATTCGGTAAGAATAGAAATCTGCGGCAGAAATTGTCTTTTTAAGACCCATTTTAGTTTTCGGATCGATCTGGGGTAAATGAATAGAGTAACCATCCTCACCACGACAAAAAAGCAAAGGATATTGCAAAGCGTCGTAAGATCTATGGATTTCGCTGATTCGATGCAAACCACTACTATGGCTTTCTAAGACAATGTCACGCTTTTCAAATTCTTGCCCAACAATGACTAACGCTACTTCATTTGTCGTAGGTGCATTATAACGACCTAAATGACCATCTATTGGTTTTTTTTCGGCGTTAATAACAACTTTAAATGTTTCACAATTAGCTGGAACCTTTTCGATAGCTGTTTTTAAGTCTTTTATGTATGGATTTACATCATGAAGCATTTTTTGAAGCACTTTCACTAAATTTTTCTTTACACCTGGAAAATTTGAACATCTCAAGTTTGCTTCCCTTTCGTCCTCTCCTACAAAATAAATTTGCAAAAATCGAGCATTCTGTTGATCCATAGGCAGTAAACTTCCAATCAGATGATAAACCTGGCCTTGTAACTTAAATGTCGGCATGAATCCATCTTCTGAGACCAGTTTTGCTCCAAATGAGGTCATTTGAAAACACCCATTATATTTTCGGATGTTACTCATAAAATGATTGTGATCAGGATGAAAATCCATAATTATTAAGCTATAAAGTGGCTCTGGAGGTAGTTCAAAGGCCTCAAGCAAAACCTTCCCTCCACTGCAACACATTCCAACAGTTTCTTCTTTCCACTTTAAAGCATTGCACCACTGGCATTTATGATCCATAGTTCCTATACATACATCTTTATCTGCTTCGTATGACAACTCAGGATTATACGCCAGTCCCGACAGTAATTTTGTATGCCATGTTTTTGCTTTAATATTTTTACGATATTGAGACTGAATATTTCTTCGTTCCTCCAAGTGTGTATGTTGATAATTTGCAACTTCCTGTCGATGTTCGTCAGGATGTGAAGTTCGATAAGCAGCTTGTGCTTTCCTGTGTATTTCGGGGTGTGAAGATTGGTAATCAGCTTGTGCTTTCCTATGAACTTGGGGGTAGTTTCGTTGATACACTGTAACCGCTTGCCGATGTGCTGCAGGGTTACTTCGAACTGACTTTTTTTGCTGATTTTTCCGAGTTTTATTCGTGTATCGAGCCCTACGTTTTTTGTTCACTTTTTTTATTTGTTTAGGCATTGGTTCATCGTGTTTTAATTCAGACTCAGACTCAGTCTCGGACTCACTGTTCGAAAATATGATTTCGGGAATGGGTGAAGGCGTTTCTAACCTTCGTTGAGTAATTTTTTTTGCGACCTTTGTTGCCGAAAACGATGAAACTGGAACATAAACGTCAAAATGACCACCAGAAAGCCCGCCAGTAAAGCGAAGACGTTTTACAGGAAGACCTTCAACTCCAGTTTTCACATAAAACTGGCCATCACGAAATACTTCGAAAACATATTCATATATTCGCCCAGCAGCTTCTAATTCGCACAAACTTCCATATGTAGTGGTTTTCATCATGTCGTTGTAATATTCATTTGGCGTTGAATAATTATCTCCAAGTGCAGTACACGACATAATCGAAAATTCCGTCCAGTTTTCAATAACAAAGCCGATTATGCGTTCACGTACATCCCTAGCCCTGTCTTGAGTTCCGAACATCAAAAAAGATAAAGCTCTAAATAAACAGGCTCCATCTTTTTCTATATCTACCACAGCATGAGGAATATAATTCCCATTAACAAACAAAATTTCTTGAACCATTTTAATTAGAAATTTTTTAACTAAAACTATATCTATGGAAATTAACTAAGACTAATAAAGTAACAAACAAATGAATAAAAAATGAAGAATATATTAAAAAATCAACTCACACTATAAAACTTATCCAACACTAACTAAATATACTATCAAAAATATCAAATCTAATCAACAAATCAAAAATTAACTGAAATAGAGAGTAAAATAAGTTAAATAAGTCAAGTTAAAAGTTAATGAATTAAACGTTAAATATTTGTAGTGTGTAATATGTAGTTTCGCGTATGTCCGCTAGGGGCGCTGCTAAAATTACACGATAAATTAAAATATTTTACGCTACCTAGCTAAATGATGGTAACGAAACCATAGCGCGATCTATCTCGATGCCAACGCCATCTATCGAGCATCGAGACAACTCGTGATAGTTAATAGAAAATAAAATTCGGGTGTTTTATTTATGCATACCGATTACGCCGAGATTTATGGATCGATTTACGTGATTCTTTTTTTGTTCGGTAGAGTATACTTTCAAGTTGGTCCCGTTGTTACCTAGTCAGGATCTGATGATGGTATTCCAGGGAAATCAAGGGCAAACCTCAAATTTACAGGCAATTACGTTTTTGACAATTTCATAGATCTGTTTAAGTATTTGCGTCTGATAGTCATCATCCCATGTGAATGAGCTGATGATGGAAGGTACAACTCCTCAACGGTTAGGAGTTGAAAGAAAATTGTGACTTTTACTGACTAAAACCCACCTCGTTCCTTCAGTTGCCCTTTGCGTTCCGGGGCCACGGTATCTCGTTAGAACTTTCCCGCAGCCCCGGCTCAGTTTATCCCGTTTCCCCCCCTTGGGGGTTGACATTTCAAAAATCCCTTCTTAGTGCTCACTTATGTTACTAAAGGAACCTCTGTTCAAAATCTCAGACTCCTATACCGAGCGGTTTCGGCTGTGCGTTAATAAATCAGTCACCCAATCGCACCCCCTAAATCACGATTGGAGGGTAGTTTGAAAAAACTTATAATGTCAAACATATTTACTTGCCTATGTACGTGTTCATGCCAAGTTTCAAGTTTATAAACCCAAGGAATAAGATTTTTCATACAAACGTTTTTACCCCTTTTCCCCCCCTTGGGGGTTGAATTTCCAAAAATCCTTTCTTAGTGCTCCCCTACATATCCCAAGGAACCTACATTCCAAATTTCAGCTGTCTACGACCAGTAGTTTCGACTGTGCGTTGTCTGTCAGTCAGTCACTCAGTAACGGAAGAGTTTTATATATATAGATAAATAATTAGAGTTTTAACGAATTATTGGTATACTTGAACTGAGCAGTTATTTAAAATTTAGAAAATTTTAATACATTTGTATTTCTGTAAATAAAATATTATTAGTAAAATAGAAATTTCTCAAAGCGTAAAGAATGTTAACGAATTGAAAAGGGATTATCTGAAGAGAATTTGGGACTGGCGAGAAAACGAAGCCGAGCGCAAATTTAACTTATTTTCTAAATCTGAAGCGATAGCGGTAATTTATCTGTAAATTATTCTGATAGGGAGTTTTATTATTCTTAATTATGATTATTTTTATTATATTCTTATTATGTATAAATAAAATAAATACGTTTCTTTAAAAATAACGCACAGTTACGCACATGTTAGCTGTTCAGAGAAGTTTTTAATTGAAAAACTACTATAACCTGTTTTATATTTTTATTTTTAAGTTAAAATACCTACTCTTTGTGACCACAAGACTTATATAGTGATGTGTGTACATTTCATCTTGAACATTTTCGTATTGAACAGCCTTATCTTGTACCACAGTTGAAATGGAATCCCACTTTCAGAGATTGTTACCATTATTCCGTAATTAGCATCGAATAAAATTAAATACGTCGTTATTATCACCTGCTTTTATGAACGCTATATAAATATATGTCACAATAATCTTATATGGAGCACAGAATATCGTTACAGTATATATTAATTAAATTTAATACAACGACACACTATTTTATATTTTTCGTAAAAAACTATTTAAATATTAAGAAATAAAAAAAAACATCGAAATTATTCAAAGATAATATCAACACAGGCACTTATCATGGTGTGATATAAATTTCAATTGCCATTTTAATGGTACCCAGGTGTTACCAGTTACAGACAATTTTTGCTTTTGTATACTTATGCAACTTTTGAAGACATAAATTTACTTCAATACAACTTAAAACACATATTATTTTTAGAAATGTATTTTTTTATTTGGTTTAATGAATACAAAATAGCATTTCTTTCACAAAAGAGACTTAGTAGCTCCATAAAATTAGGAGCCTAAGTATTAAGGATTCCATTCCTTACACAAGAAAACTCTTAACAAATTTATGTAATTATGGTCACGGGTCACACACTCGAATGCACGTACGGTTTAATATTATTAGAACGCATTATAAGTTTAAATTATCTTGAGTTTTGAGGTCAATTTGTAGATAGTTAGTTATAAATAAATTTTCTAACAAGTTTCCAGCGCTTTATTTTATTCCAACAACACAAAACAAATTTTCTGAAATATACTTATAATAAAAAATAATTATAATAAAAATAATGTGGCTTTAGCTGTATAGTTTTAATAAAGCTAAATGCTTCAATTGTGGCAACTACTAGATTAAGATAAACAACGATACATGTAAATTCTTTGTTTACTACTGACAGTTTTAAATTCAAAATCGATATTGGCGATGGAATTAATGACATAAGTAAAAACCATACAGTAACAAAATTATAATTTTAAAATAAATCATTAAAAAATATACACAAAAAAAATATTTATATTGTAAAATAATCAAGTTAAAGCTATTATTTGTTAGTTATATTTTAAACAAAAATAAACTATTGGGATACCTAGTAACACTAGAACCAGTTGCAGCAGGTAACAATTTTATAATGTCGAAAGCCTCTTATTCCGGTGTCCATTCGTAACCGTAATCAAGAAAGATATGAGAATTAAATCTAGGTACTTATTATACATTTATTTCTCAACACTTTTTATACCTAACTGACTTCAATACTTAATTCAAGACAGCGATACGATGACTCAGTTGTCACGAATTCGAATCCCTGCCCGTATCGGTTATTTTTTTTAATTATATTGATTTAAATAAACTTAATATGGATAAACATGTTTATAGATATTTTCAATCATTAACTTCAATACTCTTGAAATATCAATTGTCCGAAGCTTATGCTAAATTATTCTTGAAAGTACAAATTGCAACTTTTATACCAAAGAGTCAGAATAATATATCAATTTCAAAGCGGCAACGCTTATATATTTCTGTCGCAAAACCATACCGGTCCGGTTCTACTAATAAATCCCCTAAGATTTTCTACAAAGAGAATCGTTTGTATCTTGTCGGTGATGAAGTATGGTTATGTTATTAAGAGCCTTGTGAAAACTTCTAAAACAGAAAATGCATTATGTAAAACCGTCTTAAATACTGCATACCCACGATTTGGTTAACGCTGTAAAAAGTACAGCATTAATTAGGTTAATAACCTTAGAATATTTTGAGATTTATAAGATTTTTTTAATGTTAAAATAACGTTTTCTTGTGTTGTTTAAAGTAATGAAGCTCATAAACATTTTTAATTTGCTGGTTAACGACATCATGAGTCAAATAAATGGAGGCAATTAAACTTGATGTAGGTTAAATTTTTTTCTTCGCTTAGACTCTTAATGATACAATTCGGGTTTCCAAATGTATCGACCGAAGTAAAATTATTTATTTTAATATATTATAGCGTTTGCTCTGACGTTATAAAGATATTCTTGAAAATAATTAATCATTACATAACATTTGGGTAATACAATATTATATACTAACTTTTTCGGCGACTCTATCTACATGTAGCTTTCTCGCATATTATAGTTATTGAAAAACTGAACACATAACATTCATTTTAGCTTCCTCATTATTATACTCTATAATTGCTATTGCATTAACCTAAACTTTTAGTTATTGTTATATGATTTACTTGCTATTGCCCGTGACTTAATCCACGTAGACTATAAAAATAATATTTTTGTGGCTAGGAACATAAGCCACAAAAATATTATTTTCGATTATTTTTGACGTATCTATTTATACCTCATACATCAAAATCCATTAATTCGCTTAGACTGTAGCAGGTAGCATAAAAATAGCATAATAAGCTATTTATTATAATACGTATATCTGAATAACATAGTACTCCTTCTCATACGAAGGATTTTCGCAAATAATTATGTAAGATTCAGTGAAGCAAAGGATTAAGAACAGGATCTTCCGTGGCAATTAGTTATCGCGCTACAATCTATGTTAGGCCACAAAGTTAGTATTTCTATAGCCTATGTAATATTTTGGTACTTAAGCTACAATATCGCTAAGTTTCATGAAATTCCGTTCAGTGGTTATGGGATGATTGCGTAACAAACATCACAGACCAAAACCACATGCACAAGTTAGTATTTCTATAGTCTATGTGTTATTCTGGTAACATAAACTACAATTTTGCTAAGTTTTATCAAAATCCGTTTAGTAGTTTTGGCGTGATTGAGTAACAAACATCCATTCCACCTAAACATCCAAACTATCGCACTTTGACATTAGTCAGATGTACATATTTTTTGTAAAGATATATATTTACAAAGATACTAAGATATATTTCGTTAATAATAACGATATCATTTTCCTTTAAAAAATATTTTAATGTAAAGATTGTTTATTCATCTGTTTCATATAACTTTGAGCATATAATGTTGCCCTTTAGTGAATTAATCGCTCAAAGCTCACAGGAAACAGCTCTTTTATTTTCGACATTTCAATAGGCACGTTTCATTGCGAATTTTTAGCTTCTAAAAGACTGTAATTTTATAAAGTGTATAATTTATTAATTTATAAACGGAAATGCTTTTTTTTCTTTTCTTAGTTAGAATCTTGTTTTAAATAACACTAAATATTTTATGTATGACTGTATTATTTTTCTATGAGCTGATTGCAAAATGTACATTTAATTATATTGCTATAATCCAGTTGTGCTTAGTATTTTCACTCCTAACAAATTTATATACGTATGTATTCCATGTGCATTTTATTTATTTTTATTTTTTTTTATATCCACAATAAACCGGCTATGAGTTCGTCGCATTTTAGGAATTAAATTTTCTATTAATAATTTCGAATGAGTTTTATTGCATTTATTTTTATTACATTGAAGACTAACCACTAAATTTTAATAATAATTGATAAAACACATAAAAATTGTGTTTAAAACTTCAATTTGCAATAAAAAATAAGTATTTTTATGCTAATCGACTTAGAGGCACTTTTTGATTTGCTGGTGAGTTGTGCCTTGTAAATATAATAATTATTTTATATTAAATACATTAAATAATTATAAAAAAATATTAGAATAAAAGTATAATATTTTTTTATATATTTTTAACTTGAATATAAAAGTAATAAATAGCGTTTTTTAATCGTTTCTCAAGTGTAGATATATATTAAAGAAAACTAATTATAATAACAAATTAAATAATAAATTAATTGATCTGCCAATATTCTGTTTGTCGTTAGTAATAACTTCTATTATTACTATTTAAAATATATATTCATGTTAATTTGCTACAAAGATCCTAATATGTATCGATCCTAATATGTACGTTATTTTTATAAATAATTGTTGAAAAAGGTATTGTATATTGATGTTAGATTTAAATGAATAATGATTAATTTTTTTTTTCAAGTTTACAAAAAAAATGATGTTGGGGGATCCCAAATATTATTTATTAAATTTTTTGAACTACACCCATTAAAATATGATTATATACTTCTTGAACTATTACGCCTTTAACTCGCGTATAATTAATCAAATTTTAAATTTACATTTAAATTTTAACCCGACGTTTCTTCTTATTTTTATTTGAATGTGTAGTACTCGTGAAAATCTCAGAATATACAATATACGTCTTGGTTAAGACCACTAATGAGAACGTAAACGCCACCACAAAACCATATTTACATGCAATGTGACAATCTTTTCAGGAGGTCTTGGAAAAATTTACACATGAGACCCACAAGGTTTTTTGTTGTTTAGCTTATCAATATAGGATAAGTTGTTCTTTTGCTTCTCACTAAAACAATATGTCGATTAACATTTTTATTGTAGATTTTTATTATTAAGTTTTTAGTTAACATTAACAGTTACATTAGGACTTATAATAGCCACAACTGCTCCTTATTTTATTATTTCGTAAAAAAAAGCAACTATATCAAGGTGATATCATACATCTCTAGTCAATATATTATTGTTTGATCCAAATTTTAAATTAAAATGATAATATAAAAACAAATTACATCAAGGGTAATCAATAATTAATCCTTAAGGTGTACATTAAAATTTTATATATAGTTGGGTGTATAACACCCAGCCTCTGGTAAATCGTTCGATATTTTTTGTTCTGTGCATCAAAAAAGGGTGTGCGTATGAGTAGTTGCGCGGGGGGAAGATGAGTAATCGTTGTGTTTTACGCCGCAGTTGAGCGCTGACCGACGAGGTATTTAGATGGGGTCAGAGTTGCGCCTGGGTGAGTTACACCCACCTTACGGTCCATGTTACAAAGTCGGATAGACACTTTTTTGTATATTTTTCGTTATTTATTAGTAACAGTTTGTTTTTGTATTTTTTTTGGGTAAATAATTATTATGTCTTACGAAAAAGGCCAAAAGAAAATTATTTTTGCTTTTCGAAGCTGGTGATCTAGATAATACTTCCGATGAATCGGGTAGTGACTTCGAAATAGACAGATGTTGGCCGAAGAAGTTCGGACAGTGATTCGAAACAAGGCGTAGAATTACCAAATGTATCAGAAAAACAGTCAACTGGACCCGAGGAATGTGACAGTGAAGACAACAGACCATATTTTACTGGAAAAAATGATTCAAGGTACTGGGCCGATTTCACGCAATACGAAGCGCTACCGAATGGTTATATTCTATTCAGTTTTGAATATGGCTGGTATATATAGCATAATTATTCACAAATGTATTAATAATAGTAATATATCACGTCGGAATTTTCTTAGAGACCTTGGAATTGGATTGAGAGCTTTTCGCAAAAGAGTCCTGGTTCAATTCTGGTTGTTATAAATGTCATAGATATCTATGTATGAAACACACAGTATTTGCGAGTGAAAATTGGACTGAAACAAAAGACGATTTCGAGAAGTCTGACTAGTAAATAAGGATAAATTTATATCTCCTTTATTTTCAAATGTTATTAACTAGGAGCATTTTTTTGTTGTTTGTTTATAGTCTTTTTATTATAACACTTATAATACCAAGTGTTATTTTAGATTTAAGTAAAAATGGATGATTTTTAACTTCCATAAATAAAGGTAAAGATATCATTTAGTTTTATTTCTCACCCTCAATCCAATCAATCAATTTAAAGATAATTTAATTAGCTAATTCAAATTCAAAATATCTTTATTCAAGTAGGCATTTACACGATTGCTGTTCTGCTGAGAAGAGCTGGCCAGAAACTCAACAGTTGCTCTTTTTAAATGAAACTTAATAATGTTTGACTTATACATTATAACATCAACCCTGCATTTAGATCATCCAAAAATTCTTGAATGTTATAATAAGATTTATTATTAAATAAATATGCTTTTAATTTTAGATTTAAAATTAAGAAAAGGAAGATCCAAGATATCTTGTCGAACCTTATTATACATGCGTACACTGAAGCTCATGAAGGATTTGTTAACTTTTTGAAGTCGAAATTTTGGCGTTACGAGTTTATTTTTATTTCTTGTATTTATCGTATGTCTGTCGCTGTTTTTAGTATAAGTATATAATTTTTGACGTTTATATAATATATTATTAAAAATGTATTGAGAAGCGACCGTAAGTATACCGATTTCTTTAAAAAAAATCTCTTAGGAAGTCTCTAGCTCTTTAATTACAAATAGCCCGTATAGCTGTTTTTTGTAAAACAAATATAGAACTAGTTTTGGCAGCATTGCCCCATAATAAAATACCGTAACACAAAATACTATGAAAATAACTAAAATAAACGAGTTGAGCCGTATTAATATCTGTTAATTGTCTTACTTTTTTAATTGCAAAGACGGCTGAGCTGAGTTTGCCAGCGAGTGTTGAGAGATGGAGGTTCCACTGGAGCTTTTTATCTTAAGTTATACCTAAGAATATTGTTGAGTCAGTCAGTTCTAACACTTCATTGTTAAGCAGTAAACTACAGCTTTGACTTTTGACATTACGAAGTGTAAATTCCATGCATATTGTTTTTTTTAGTATTTAAGACCAAATTATTAATTTCGAACTAATGAAGAACACGTGACAGAGCACTGTTTACTTTGTCATAATTAGCTTTATTATTGAAAAAATTGAAAATAAGCGAGGTATCAGCAAAAAGTACAATGTCATATAGTTCTTTTACATAAAAGTGCAAATCATTAATATAGAGTAAAAATAAAAAGGGGCCAAGAATAGATCCTTGTGGAATACCCATATTTAGATGAGAATCAGCCGATTTACAATTATTTACATCAACCGTCTGAACTCTTTGATTCAGGTAAGAGGTCATAAGATCAAGCGCAGCACTACGCACACCATAGTTGTTAAGTTTGCATAGTAATGTTTGACAGTCTACGCAATCAAGGCTTTAGATAAATCCCAAGAGACCCCGATTGCATTCTGTGACTTCTCCCATGCGTCGTAAATGTGCCTAAGAAGCGTTTCACCCGCATCAGTTGTTGCTTGGCCTTTGGTGAAACCAAATTGTTTACTATGCATGATTTTATTGCTGTAAACGAATTCTGTCATTTGGTTGAGAATATTTTTTCGAAGATTTTACTTAAGGTAGGCAAAATAGATATTGGCCTTTAATTTCCCGGTTCAAGTCTATCACCACTTTTAAACAAACTACTTTACTATTTTTCATTAAATCTGGGAATGTACCGGTTTCAATACATTTGTTAAAAATTAGGGATAATTGGGGAGCAATGTCATTTATAACAGTGATAAGCAATTTAACTGACATACCCCAGAAATCCCCTGTTTTTTTCATATTTAGGTTTCTAAACGTTTTAACAATTTCATATGATGAAACAGGTCTAAAAACAAAACATTTGTCACTGACTCTTACGTTATTCGTCAATTCGGGATTGCATCAAATGGAGAAGAATTTAAATTCCGCGTGACTGTCATAGGAATTTCGTTAAAAAAAGTCTCAAAAGCAGCCGCAATACTTGAATCTGTATTTATTTCAATATTGTCAATTTTTAGCTTAATAGGTCCATTAGCAGCACTAGTTTTCCCGGAAACACTAGTTAAAACATCCCACCTTGCTTTTTTCTTATCATCAGAGTTTAAAATTTTATTTCTAATATAAATCGACTTGGCATGTACGCAAACATTTTAAAATATTTTAGAGAAATTCCTTACTTTATTAAAGAACGCGGGATCATGATTCCATTACCTCTCACCATACAAATCATATAATTTTTCTCTACTTTTGTATATTCCCGGAGTAGCCCAATCACTAAATTTAAGTTTTAGGTATTAAGTTATAGTTTTTCAGTTTAAAAATATTATTGAATTCTTGTAACAAAAAATCGAAAACCATATTATATAAATTATTGGGATTACCATCGCTCATGTCTACTTTATGCAGTTTTTGCGCAACAATATTCTAAAATAATAATAAAAATACTAATAAAATAAAATTAACACACCAAAATTAGTAGTCCATCTTATGGGTGCGCTACATCTACTTTACGCTCCGTGTAAAGATTAGGAACCTTACGCCTGCCGAGTTAAATAATAAAGTAAAGAAAAAAAACTAACAAATAAATATATAACAATAACAATACCTCAAAATCAACTATTCATAAAGCTTAAATATGTGACATGAAATCTCATAGTTCGTATTTACGTTGAGGTATGTTTGTTTGTGCCTGTGAGATTTATGTAAGAATAACCAAACTTGTTAATTTAACCAAATTTTGATTAATTAATTAGTAACTATTCCGGTCCATAGTAATTAAATAAGACTACATATTTTACGACAATTTCACTAATATTGGTTCTATCAATAAATATATCTTTAATTTGATTTGCTAATTAGACTATAGAAAATTTATTCCCATTTACAGTCTCATCATTGAGCATTTTTTACATGGAACAATTGCGAGAATTGTCTATGAAAAATAAAATGTTCTATGGGTATGATTATATGTTTTTAATCGAAATAGTTCAACCATCTTGTAAATTAAACCCAACTAAAGTGCCAGGGACTTGCAAGTTAGAATTGGAGTATCGACCCCGTTACATCTATATTTAAATCGTAATTAAACGTTACTTATGGATTACTCAACAATCCATAAGTAACATTTAATTACGATTTAAATTTAGATACTGGGACTACTAGGAGAGTAGCAATAATTTTATTAAATCATTTTTAATTTTCTGATATATGTAAAACTAGCATTAATGTACAAGAAATGGTCATATTTAATAAAGTAGAAAATATATTCGATTCCCTTAAAGAGATTACATTATAAAAGATTCCATATATATGTCTTATATATAATTATGTTATATTATTATATATAATTATATATAATATTATATAAAGATATCCAGACAATGTTTGAATATAATCACATAATTTAGTTAAGTTTTCTCAAAAAATAATTGTTATTTTCCTCCCAAATCAGTCCTATGCTCATTCCTCTCTCAAAATCATGATCGTAACACAAAAAAAAATAATTAATTGCCTTTACACAGTAATTAAAATATAACAACACTATGTCTTAGGGCACAATTATATAAACCTTGATCAACATTTCATAACCTTGTTGTATGTAAATTACACCACATCTCTCATTTAACAAGCTGTAGAATAAGTTAAGTTTTAAAGCAATTTACAGAATAAATTAAGTTGAGACTAAGATAATCTACACTTCGAGACGTGGTTTTAATATTTGCTATATGGGTGTTTGTGTAGAAGATATTTTGAAACACGTTTAAACTAAAATAAAATACTTACTATTAAATACTGTTAAAAACTCACAAATAATAACAATTATAATCAAATTAACTATTTTTCTAGATATGCCCAACAAAAACAATGTGTTCATGATCATTATGAGATCAACACAGATGTGTTGTAACTATACAAAATTGTAGTTGAAAATCGTAGTGACTACGACTAAATATAACTAACATCGTATACAAATAGGTAAGGGTTGGCCTTGGGTTTATATTTCTCTAAATAAAAATAAGTTAGGTTTACTCAATGGATTGTGTGGAAATGTAAAATAAACTCTTTTATTTTTTTCTTTTTACTTTTTATTTTATTAATACTTTGACAGTTGCTTAATTTTTTTTTAATTTTTACCTTTCGTCTGCGTGAATCAGAATTATCGCTAAAAATGTTGATTGTTTCATAACAATCACCTTACCATCCTCGTCTTTCCTTCTTTTAAAATTGGTAACAACAACTACGTTACTTTTCACGATGCTTAGACATGTACCTACAGTTTGATTTTTAATGATGCTGTAAACTTCATAGTCAGTTAAAGTTATTTATTTTCATCTTATTTCCTTTATAGATCCCAAAGGATTCTTGTTAGCGAAACTTAAGAAAAGTATTTTTATTATTAACGTTCCTTAGCTCTTTTTAACAATTATACTAGCTTGTTGTTTAAAATGTATTAAACAAAAAACAATGCTTAAAAAGTTGACAATACTGTAACTTGTCGTTGTCGTCGGAACATAAGATTTTCTAATATAATATCATTAACATGGTCTAATTATAACTAACAGTAGACAGAACTCAATAACGAAAAAAAAAAGAAAGAATAAAGAAGAATTTAGGAAAAAAAGAACCGCCGACAAAAGACATGTTGTATAAAGGAATAAAATAACAGAAAATGTGAAAGAATATTGTCATAAAATGATGTGAAATATGATATACCTAGTAAGCATTTTAATAAGTTCCTGGTTAATTTGAAATGACACAAATATGGATTACAATGGAGTATGCACTTCTTTACTAATGAATGAGTAACTTAGTGCCTTGTCTTATTGAATATAAATACTAGTCTAGAAACTTCTATCCCCGTTTAGGAGCCATGTCCAAAAAAAGGGATTCTGACTTTGCCAATAAATGTTAAGTATTATATTATGTATTTGAATCTTATGTCAACATTAATGCAGATTAATTCAAAAGAATTGTACGTCAGACAGTATTCCCTGTTATTATTGGCTGAATTAGGATAGTACCTTTTCGAGTAATCACAAAAAATATTATTAAATGGAAATGGATTCGTTTTTTGTATTTATAATTTAATGCAGAGTATACAAAGAACAATTAAAATATTTATTACACTTTCTAACTTCCTCTAAAAACCGCTGTACGTTTTGTTGAATATAATCAAGCAAAAATTCTAGTCTTTGTTATAATTTGGATAACTTATAATATATAATTATAGTCTCAAGTAATTATTTACTATATAAGAGTCGTTTAGGCGTTGGCGATCAATATGCATTAAGGTGTTTCTCTCACTGTGTCCAACTTCACAATGTACACAATCAGTAGCAAGTTGTATCGTCTGAAAGCTGTTAATCCTTGCTGTAAACCTACAAGCATATTGAGCTTATCAGTAATGCAAGCGATCGATAAACATAGACACTAACAGTGAAATGTGCGAATGAGGCAATTTGTCCATCGATCCATCCATCCATCGTTATGTTTCACCATAAAATATACTATATAACATAAGCTACTACGGGTTACTATAGTAACAGAGTTTCGTTTTGTTTGACATTTGATCGTATGCGGTCTGGTTAAACTGAGTTAGCACAGACCTCTTATAGAAGATCGGCGTTCAGAAGGCATTATAGATAGATAGATAGATAAAAACTTTATTGCACACAAAATACAAAAATAGGTGAAATAAAAACAAAATAAACAACAAAAGGGTGCAAAGGCGGTCTTATTGCTAAAGCAATCTCTTACAGACAACCTTTTGGGGAAAGGAGTAGAAACTGAGAATACGGGATAAAGCATTAAAAAAAATGAAATAAGCTAAATGATTACAATAATACAATTAGTATTATGTAGACAGAGAAAATACATGAATACATAACATTCACATAAATACATATACTATATATACATTATAGTTACGTTTCATTCTGCAAGCGAGGGAGTTACATTCAGAAACAATCAAAATTCGATATTTGGTCCTAGTCTTCTTAATTTTTTTCCATTCCTTAAGAGTGGCAAAGTCTTTTTCAACTATATATATTTCCAAAAAACAAAAATGGTGGTTATGGGCCCAGGATACAAAATAATTAACAGTACGTTATTAGTTTTTAAACAAATTAAAATAATAATACGCCATGCCGAAACATGTGGTTTTGCCTCCACCGGCGATGCCGGCTTCAACGTCTACAGCTATAAGTTCTGGAATATCGGTAAATTTTGAAAAACTCAGCGGCATATCTAATTATGGGAATTGGAAATTCTTGATGAGAATGTATTTGATACATGAAGACCTGTGGAATTGCGTCGATGACGAGGTGGGTGTTCCTAAGGACAATGATGCCCGCAAACAACAGCGTGCACTTGCAAAAATATGTCTAATGGTGCAGCCGTCGTCTTTTTCTCATGTACGAAATGCATTCAGTGGTTTTGAGGTATGGAATAACCTCAAAACGGTCTGTGAACATAGAGGGCTGTGAGACTGACTGAGCTGTAATGGTGGACAAAGCCACCATTTACGATTGTGATGAACTTAATAAAGTTGACTGTCTTCTCGTTTGTAACCCTAACCTACACCAGTAGTTATATACTCTCAAAGAGTTCTATGAGTTTCTAAGTCCTAGAAATATACCCTCCAACCCCATTCCAAATTTCTAAATAAAACTGTCCATTACCAAACCCCGCAGACTTTCTATTTGACGAACCTTATATATTCCAATTTCTTGCACTAAACCATCGTTATATAAATATATTTCATATTATATTAGTAGGTATATACTATTGTAAGCTTATATAAGTAAATACAAAACATTTTGTTATATACAATCATTATGCCAATTTTATGGACGTCAATAGAACGAAATTGATTTTGAAGATTTAGATAGAACATTTCACCATACCAACTTATAGATCTTAGATTAATGTAGATCGCATTAAGGTTAATAGAGTTTCTCTTCCCACTTTACCAAACTTGTTAATGTTACCAATTTGTAATAAAGATTATGAAAGTGCGGCGCCTCATAATATTTTTTGCCACATTAGCTAAGGTTTATTTTTAAACATTCTATATATTTATTTTGATCCATGAATGTGTGCATATGAAGACTTTATAAACATTATTTTAATTTTGTAGTAAAATATTATTTTAAGATACTAAATGAATATCTTATTTCATCGTAACATATAATAAATATAACTATTTATATTATTACAATTTCTTGTAATCTCTGAAGTAAAATCTTCAATTTCTAAACTAAATATTAGAATAAAAATATTTGACCCCCTGTAAACAAAATTGAATTACAGCGGTCTTAGACAATCCTAAGCTAACTTAGTTTGCTACAGAGTTAGAAAACCAAAGCTGCCGAAATATTCATACAATTGACACAATTTACATTATGTTGGGGAATACTTTTTAAACAAAGAATAATTTGTATTAGTTTATCACGCAAGTACTATTTTGAAAATGTATTACAATTTGTTTTTATATTTACTGACATATTGTTCACATTAATATTGGGGATATGGAGATGCGCGCTCGCTGAATTTTAATTTTCCGGAAACTAGTCAGCACTTATTGATTGCTATAAAATGTAAATATACAAACATATACAAAATAGCAGACTTCCACCAGGATTTGCTAAAAACATGAATATGACCTTCTTAAATAATGAAAAAATACACTTAGAACCTACGTTACTTTGATAAACCTATTCTACAGACTCGTGCTGAGAAGCGAAAATTATTTCTACACAACATTTTAATAATAGAACTATCGTCAAGAGGTATTAATATTAAATAATATACATATTTTTTGTATATAGTTATTAAAAATACTCTTCAAAAATAGAAATAATTTTTAATACTTGAAAAAAAAAACTAGAAATATCTTACACGCACTTTAATATAAAATATTACACACACACCAATTCACTGTTAGAGTTGAGAACATGAATGACAAGAATTTTATATTTCCCTAAAGTCAAATGCTCACAAAAAAATTATAGTATACAAACGCAATATAATAAAAAACAAAAAATGTGTTTCTATAAAACTGTTGGTCCAAACTCATAAGCATTGAAAACTAAAATTGTTTGCGACCACTAGCACTATGAAATCATCATATCACAAAAGAAATATAGTATAAATAAAAATCTTGAATCTATGGTTATTACATAAATGTAAATAACTAATAGATATTGGCAATAGGCCTGACATGGACTTAAATAAACTTAGGCAGTTTGGCAAGTAATCGAAGACAATTTACATAACGATGTAAAGTTGATTATGTTAACTTCTGTTTAATTAAAGCTAAAGCTTAGCCATTCTGATAATCTACTATAAAATAACGTTAAAATTAATTATCCACTACAAAATTATAACCAAAAACTACATAACAGACCTTTGGTATGTTCGTGTAGTTAATTCTACGGTAATGTAACCGACAAGGATTCAACTTTACAGAACATTGAAGGGTTGCTTTTGAAAACAGTCTCGAGGTCTCATCTCACAAACCTCTGTAGTTGAGACTCATTAATTAAGTGCCACTTATGCTAGTGTAAGTCTGAGGGTTTTTCACATTAAAGTAAGTAATTACCTTATCACTAGTTCTAGGGCTCTCGTTAGGTTAATGACTAGTCTTTTTACAACAATAATATACTATATATTTCCTGTTTACTTATAAAGTAAAATTACACTTTTGTTATCTTTTTTATAAAAATGTTATTTTTGTGGTTATTTTTAAAGCAATTTATAAAAAAATATTAACAAAAAAGTCTTTTAATTTTAATCATAAAAGAAATTAATATTATAATTATTTTTTTCCGTAAGAGACCAAATGACGTTCCGTCTCATGGTACCATTTTTTTTGCAATGAAATGCATTGCCATGCAATTCAGGTAATTATAAACAAAAGCTTTATATTTTTCGTTTTTAAATTACTTTTTTAAATTTAATAGATTAAATTAGGCAAGTCACATCAATAAAGTTATTTTAGTTTACCCCGTTAAGTTAATAAAAACCATTTAATTACTTAGCATGTTAACCTTTAATACAATAATTTCAGTTAACTGTTAGTACAAACCATAGCTTATATAATAGGAACATTGATTGGTCCTTAACAGTTAATTTAATTACAAATGTTTATTAAAAATTAAATTAAAAATTTAAAAACCCCCGATACAAAAAGACCTCTAAAAAGAATAAAAATAATATTAGTATGTACTTATTGAATTCGTTGCGTCGGGGGACCGTTGTACGTACGTTGATAGTGTATATATTACGAAGTTAATCAGTGAGGACTATACGATTCGATATTGTAATTTCTTTATTTGCCTTGTTAACTTACCTGCATTTTAATTTCTTCCTTTATTAAGCGGTCCCCCGACGCAACGAATTCAATAAGTACATACTAATATTATTTTTATTCTTTTTAGAGGTCTTTTTGTATCGGGGGTTTTTAAATTTTTAATTTAATTTTTTTTTCTGCTTTTTAAAGTTATGTAACTTGTTTCAGAATTGTACTAAATGAACCTACAGATACACAAAATTTTCAATTGTTTAAGTAGTAAAGATTCGTTTGTTTGTTTGAATTGAATAGGCTCCGAAAGCTACAGGACCGATTTTTAAAAAAATCTTTTATTATTAGAATCCTATATTATGATGTACAAAGGTTACATTTAATACGAGAAATATATATTATATATAATAAAATCCACGTGAAAGTTTCGACAATGTAATAAATTATAAATGTTTTAAGTAACATGATTCAAGACTTTTTCATATGGGTAGGTAGATAGGTAGGTTTTATATATACGAATATTAATAAATATAAACATTTAGAGTTAAAATGATTTACAATCACTTATGACACTATGATGAAGGGATTTATATTATCACTAGCTGTTGCCCGTGATTCTTTATGACTACGATCATAAGCCATATAAATATATTTTTACAGTCTACGTGGACGCAGTCATGGGCAACAGCTATCCCTAATAAAGTCCTTTACCTGAGTAAGTAAGTGTAAAAACCTTTTGGCCTTCATAACAAGGCTTTTTTTCCTATATAGCGGGCGAAACAGCTGGGAACAGCTAATTATTGCATAAGAACCTCTCCCCCGCACGAATAAAACGTCAATATTTTGAAGACGACTATTTTTATTTTAATAAAAAATGGAACAACACATCTTGACGAGCATACCTTTCGATTAAAAAAAACCGCATTTAAATCCGTCTACGCGTTTGGCCGCAAATAGCTAATTATGGCATAAGAACCTCTCCCCCGCACGAGTAAAACGTCAATATCTTAAAGACGACTATTTTTATTTCAATCAAACATGGATAAGAAACATTTCGACTAGCATAGCTTTCGATTAAAAAAAACCGCATTTAAATCCGTCTACGCGTTTGGCGGCAAACAGCTAATTATGGCATAAGAACCTCTCCCCCGCACGAGAAAAACGTCAATATCTTGAAGACGACTATTTTTATTTTAATCAAACAAAAATAAAAAATATCTCGACGAGCATATCTTTCGATTAAATAAAACTGCATTCAAATCCGTTCACGCGTTCAGCCGCCAACAGCTAATTATTGCATAATAACCTCTCCCCCGCACGAATAAAACTTCAATATCTTGAAAACGACTATTAATGTTTCAATCAAACATGGATAAGAACCATCTCGACGAGTATAGCTTTCGATTAAAAAAACCGCATTCAAATCCGTCCACGCGTTTCGCCGGAAATTTGCCACAGACAGATACACAGATACACATATACACAGATACACAGATACACAGATCGACAGGTCAAACTTATAACACCCCTCTTTTTAGTCGGGGGTTAAAAAAGGTTTTGTGTTATAAATTAATATATTAAATTTATTAATTATTTTTTCAATTAATATTTACATCCTATAATTGATGTAAATATTAATTGAACAAATTCTTAATCTTGTTTTAACCCATAAACATACTAAATTGCCATAAATGTAGTAAAACTGCTGTTAATAAACGTTTCGTGGTGTGATTTTATTTCTAACAGGAACCGCTTGCCGTGCGAGTGCTTCCTGGGATGGGTCCGGACCATACCGGAACAGAATTTCGGGTGACAACACTTTTATTGTTAAATATTACTTTAGAAATTCAGCTTCTTTTTAAATATATTTTGTTCATTTTGAAACCAGAAAATGGAAATAAATTGTGATAAAAAATTAAAAGAAGTCATAATAATATATGTATATATATTATTATGACTACTTATTATTATGATATATATAAAATATATGTAAAATTAATTATATGTTTTATAAATTACTGGCATATCCAGTCTGCTTCGTCGGGCTTAGTTTAAAGATGTATTAACTGAAAAGAGAATAAAAAATATGTTAAATATAAGAATTAACTTATTTAGAATTAACCACCGCGATAATAATTATGATTCAACTTGAATTTTATTTCCTTCTAGTCTTTTCTCTAGCCTGTACATGGATAGTGTCATGACGTTATAACTGACCTTAAATAGTTTGATGTATAAAACAATATCAGTAGTAAGAAACTGTCACTGACAGTATAAAAAGTTCTCCAATCATCACCAAACTTTACAGGATTACACGCTGGGTCAATCAAAAGATCCTCTGAAAATTTGGTTAAAATCAGTCAAACCGTTTCGGAGTTTATCCGGAACATACAAACATACTTTCTCTTTTATAGGTATAGATATATTGTATAAATGTTACACTTCAATAATGTATTTTAACAAAAAAAAAAGACATAGGTAGGTACTCGCATTTGTAACTAGATTGACGACTTATATTTTTACGAGTTAGACTGAATACCCGATACAGTATAACTAATACATTGCTACCTACTTAAATTAGTTATTATTATTCCAATTCGTCTCTCCATATTAATTATTATAACTCGCACCAATCAATAATGGCGTCGAGATTTCTTGATCGCTTGCGGCATTACCTACGAATGTGAGTCTGAAAAGATTGTTGTATCCGTTGACCCAGCTACAATTCTAAAGCGATATTTGAAGCGTTTTCACTGCTATAGATGTGTTCATCGAAATGGATGCTGTAGGGTTTTATTCTCAGCGCATGTCAGCGTCATTGTAGTGCTTCCTGATTGGCCGATGTTTGGTGTCTTCGAAAAAAATTTTATTCAGTATATCCCATAAGTGTGACTATTTATTACACATTTTGTACGTTCAATTTAAATTCTACTTTTTAGGTACTTTTATACTCACTTTTTTTATGTGTATACATTTTTCAAGACTTTTTAAACTTCCTTATCTTTTGAAGACATCGTTTAAACAGCGAAGACACTAATAGCCCCAACATTATATCTGTATTTATCTTACAAAGAGAACGAGTAACAAAATCGAGCGGATCACCTTTAGTACCTTATACCTTTAGTAATCTACATAAACACCAAATTTATTTTTCCTGGTTTGTTGGCAACTACCTCTTGCTTCTTTGATATTAAAAAGTTTCTTTAAAAATATTCATAGTAAGTTTCATCTAGTTACTATGTGTATGAATAAAATATGTTACATGAATGCGGAATGTAATATTCAAGGAATTTAATCTTGTTTTAGTGAAACTATTACGTTCTCGTACATACTCATATCCTCTTTTCGTTTGAAATTATAGCCCTCCCTATAATGAATATTAAATTAAGCTAGTTCAGTTCAATGAATTTAATATAATGTTTATATTATAACAATAGTAAATAATTTAAAGAAACATTATTATTATTTTTAAACTATAAATTAACATTTTTTTTTATCGTCTTGCTTTATACTATATTTTTTTAATATAAGGTGAGTATAAGTAGGTAATGAAAATAGTTTTAAAATCAAAAATTGTGGGTCAATCACTTGAATTACTTCTTTATTTAAAAGTACATTACACCTTTTTTTACTTATGATATTAAAAATAAAAGAAAGTTTATCTTTTTTTTTAATATAACAAGTTATTAACATAGAAGCAATGCATATTTGGAAAGTGATAAATTAAATATCATAAAAGTATCACCAGAATACAATACTATCAGGTTATGTTTTACTTTAGAAAATAAAAATAGAATAATGAAGGAATGGTATCTATGCAATTAAGAACAATTGTCTCAAACTCTTAATTTCAATTATTATCACTGGGTAGTTCTAACTATTGTATGTTTTAATCACCAAAGAAAAGAACGTTGAACAGAGCCAAATCTGGCAAGTATACTTTTTTTTAAGAGAGAAAAATGTATTTGTTTAAGGAAGATTCATTTCGATCACATAAAATCACGTATATACTGAAAGCTATATATTTATCTTTATCCATCAGACTAAGCGACAACAACAACAACATTCCTTTAACAACAGCGACATCTAGACGTGAATATAGCTGCTGGACCCCAAGAGTTGATAACGCTAATACAGACAATTCTTTGTCACCTTTATAATATGAAAGAATATGCAACAAGTACTGAAGAAAATGCAAAGAAACTGGCGTAAAAAACACATAAAAAGAAGAATTATTTGTATGACAATAAATATTTCTTCTATTAGTATACTTTCGAAAAGAATACTTTGATTACAATTTCTAGTAAATACAAATACATACTGTGAAATGGAATGAGAATTATACAAATTTAAGCCATAATAAGGACTAATAGTACTACTACAGAACTATAACAAACAATAACGAACATTTTTTTTAATATAATTTTTAGTATTATTATATTATAATCTGAATTTTGCCATAAACCTGTGTAAGATTTTTTTTCTAATTTAAATGTATCAGTTCACTTTATTGTAATATTTACAATTCACCCAAATATAAAATGTCTGAACTTCCAAAAAAACATCTCAACGTTTCTTTTATGTTTATAATTATGTTAATAAGAGTTTACTGCTCACCAACGGAATTCATGTAAAGCAGCTACCCCGAGTAACTTCATTAAAATACCACAAAATAAGTAAGAAGTTGTAAAGAAAATTACAGAACAAATTTCGTTAGGATTCCACGAATGTGACTGTCGTATTAAATAATACACAATCTTATTTTAAGAACCATTTTCCTATATTCCATATACCATTTTCTTTGTTTAGTCAACATTAGGAATTCCATCCAGACTCTACACGACCTCTACATCAAAGCTTTTTTTTTTTAATTTTACACTAAACATTGAATATTCATATTCTCGAAAACCTAATTTCACGTTAGCCCTAGTAAGCCCTAGTAATAAATATTATATGTGAATAGCATAATGCAATTTGTAAAATAGATAATAAAATATAATAATACCTGTATCTAAATGAAGCTTTAAACTATATGACTTATTTCTGGGTGTGTTTTGTTACCTGTTAACTCGAGAAACTAAAGATACATCTATTTAATGTTTTCTAAAATCTTAAACTTAAGCTTTGCCCGTTACACACGATAATATCATTAAGTAGCGAAACAGTAAGATTAATTATGTCATAAAGCAGCGTTGGAATGGATAAGTGATACTCTTAAAACATTTTTTTTTATAATACCTTATATTAGAGCAAAAGAAACCTGCGGGTTACCTGATGCAAAGTAATCACCTCCGACCACGGTCTTTTGCAGTGTCCAAGGAATCATAAAAGCACTGCAGACCTTTGAGGCATCCATAAAATTCCATTCCTAGTTGAATAGAAATCGACAGGAATCAGATTAAAGAGATTTTCGATACAATTTCCATGATTCATGCGATAGAATACGTATAAACATGCGATATCTCTTCGCAACACCAAAGGCTTAAGCGTTTCACAAAGCAACTTCCTGACAACTCAAATGGCTCGTCATTTACGCATTTATCGTAAGGCTGTATGATACTTGTCAGTCTGGTTGTAAGGAATATGGACCTTATTACACTTTTACATGTGGCAAATAAACATCATTATACATTTAATAAAATAGTATTTTTTTACCTACATATAGATAGAGATATATTTTTAGGTATAGGTGTTTTTTACATTATATTTTCTTTTTATATTTTTTTATTATGTTTCACATCTTATAGAAAAAAACAATTTATTTGTAATTCCTTCTTATTCTTTTTAAATTTTTAGTTCTGAACTAAGTTAACTTAGAGCTTACTATTGACTTCTCAAAACAAATAATTATAATAATGTATATATAAATCATACTTCATTTAATTGTATAAAATTTGTTTTAATGTTTGTTGTAATTGTCAGAAAACATGTTTTTTTTTAATTTGGCAGTTAAATAGTCATCAAAAGCTATAACAGAAAAAATATTTATTTACATAAAATATAACATAATTTATTAACACATACAAACAGATCTACAAGAAAATTGATTTTCTGAAAAAGATACAGTGTCTTTTAGTTCTAATTAAAAAAAATAGTTAATACCCAAATGATGGAAAATATGTCGTACAAAGGCATACGTACAAAGGGCCAAAATAAACAAAGAGGTAGGATGGCGTTATAAAGACTATATTTTTACTACCCGTCAGTAGATTAGTTGAGTGAATAAAGTTCGATTTCCAATATCAAGTAATACACGTCTTTTAAATACAGGTACTATTCTCGTGCCAGGTTTCGTAGAAAATCATATTATAGTAACATTCGCCTGCGGCACATGATAATACAAGCTTTATACTTTTGTATTGTGATTTTTTTCGTGTGATTATTTTTCTGACTTTATTCTATCTATACTCGTATATTGTATAAAGTAAAGGAAAGGCATCGCCAACATTCGGTATACTTTTACGAATATCACCCTATCTGAATATTAATTACTATTTGTCTATGTTACCATGTGTTTTTTTTTATTCAGATATTATGAATATATTTATTTGTACTTAATCAATAATAACACATAAAAAAATTATTGTGAAGTCCAACTTATAAATTGACTAGTTTTTCTTTGTAGTAGTAATAATCAAAGGTACTATAATTATGAAATACTTGTAATTTTAGTTATTAAAATTTTAAGATGCTGGTTCTTACAAACCTTTAAATAAATGACCAGGTGATCGATTACCTGGTCTTTGAGATTTGAACTTTTATCATGTACTTGTATAATCTTATTTTTAATTCTTTTTATGTAACAATGTAATAACATACTACTTTTTAGGGTTTCGTATCTCGAAAGCAAAAGGCCCTTAAAGGATCTTTTTGTTGTCCTTCCGTCCATCCGTCTGACAAGACCCTTTTTCTCGGTAATGCCTGGAGGAATTTAACTGAGGTTTATATAAAATATGTGATTTATACAAATCAAACTTCTAAACACATGCAAAAAAGGAAGAACCGTTTATGCCGCAAATTTCAGCAAATTTTCTTAACTCGCAAGGAACTTAAAACTTACAAGCAACTTACTTACTCGTGAACTCAGAATCTTGAATATTGCTAAAAAATTGTAAAGTTTGATTTACACCATATATTAAAAATATATTAGAATATTTTAAAATTACTACTACCCCTTTTCTTATGAAAGCGTAAAGTCAACTAGTCAAAATTCTATGTCAACGCAGGCAAAAAAAACAGCATATTTTTAATCTAGTAACTACTCGCAAGGCACTAAAAACCTAAAGGAATATAAAGGAAAAATCCGAAAACGTAAAGTTTTTAGTTACATCACATTTTCTCATGAACTCGTAGAGATATTAAGTTGAAACTCATACTTCACTAAGTCAACACAAAAACGCAAACTATTTATACCACAAATTTAAAACGCAACTATTTATACCGCAAATTTAAAACTCGCAACAAAAACAAAACCTACAATACTAAGTGACTAAAACAAATAACTTTGACTTTGTAAATTTTGACATTGACTTTGACCTGACTTTTGCACGGCCGCTGCAAGGTTAGTGTAGGTAATTCAGTTATATTATGAAATAAATGATAATATGTTAAATTATAATGTTAAGTCATATTAAATAATAAATTACTGATAAGATAAAGAGACTTTTGTCTTTAATTTATGCTTCTCCAATTTTACCAAAACTATGACTCGATTGTCGTGTTGGGTGAACTTTTACTTATATACCTACAAGTTTCTTCAGATCCCTCGGTGCGCGAGCCCGACTCGCGCATGGCCGTAAGTGATTATTAGAGACTTTTCTTTTTCATCTTCTGAATCTGACCTAATTTTTTTTTCTTTTTTTTTTAATGACGGACAGGTAAAATAAGAGGATTAAAATCATATCTATTTTAATCGCAATTTTTAAATTAGGTTTTTGTTTTTTCACACACTAACCTATTGTCTTTAATCAGGCTAAATATTTTCCTTCGTTAATTGTTACTTCAATATATTTTTACCTTCTTTAAGCTATAATTTTATAAATGGTTTCCTATCAATTTATAAAGCTTGTTTCTTAAATAATATTTCGGCGATTCTTACTTTCTTTGAAAATTTTACAATATATTTTTTAAAATATCTGTGAAACATATTTATAACTTTTAGAATCATGAAATCACTAAAATAAAATTAATAGCAAACTTAAATGAGTTCTCCGGATATTCCGGATAGTACGTCACGTCATTCTTTTTAATGACACTTCGGATTTAAAGTAATGAGATAACGTTATGTAGCGTGTTGTATTTCACATTTTAAGTAATGTAAAAACATTTTTTTCAATGTTTGTTTTAAAAATGCATTTTGTAATATACGTTAAAACTTCTCTCATGAAATCTAAATGAATCCTTTTTTTTTTTTTTTTTTTTTTTTGTCGTGGGGAAAATCCTCATGGATACCACTCCAGTACGGGGGTACCAGAGTGGTTATGCCGGACTTTTACCGGCTAAAAACCCCACGTGTGAGCAGTCCTCCGCCATGGTGGAGCAAGATGGGGTCGCGTTAGCATTCGCCAACTTGCCCCGGCGGTAGGCCCAGATACAAACCGGGCCCCGGCACAAATGTGGGGTGACCTCACTCACAAGAAGGTCACCCCTCAGTCGTATGGGGTCATTTTGACAACCCAGCCGAAAGTCCCCCGACTTCCGACCGGTAACCCCATCTTTACGGAGGGCGAAGCAGGTGAGCGAAACGTCTTCTCCTTACCCCCGTACGTCTGCGTCGGAGTAAATCAGAGGAGGCGCCGTCCTCTCTTGCCCGCTCCGCGGAATCTAAATGAATCCTGCCTTAATCACAATTATGAAAGCGCAATGAAAAAAAAAAATTGTTAATCCAATATAAATCTGTCAACATAATTTTGAAAGCTTTTTCTGATATTTGAAGAAGAGCGTCGTAATAAAATGTTATAAAGTCTTAGTATTTTCTTTATTTTAAAAAGACATATATTACATTTATTTTTAAAGTAGACAGATTATTTTCGAAATAAATGAAGTATTATCAGCGAACAAGATTATATTACATGTATTGATCATCAGTAGAGTCAGCCGTTAATATAATTAAATTAAGTTAATCAAAACTATGTTCATTTTTGTGTCATTGAGTAAATTTTAAATACTAATATGTAATTATTTCCCAAATGTAGAAAGGTGGTCCTCTATAATTATAAATAGGGGATTATGTTATTTTCTACAATGATCGCGTATCGTACTAATACATCCTGTGTCAAATCCGGTAAAGGTGCCTCCAAACAAACAACCTACTTCAATTATACCATACGTACTAAAGTACATTGAAATATACTAATATCTACTTCAACATGATATATCTATTTTTATTTCATGATAGAGACAATATGTATAGTTGTTTGTGTAGTATGTATGTTACATACGATTTCAAATAAAAAATATTAACAAAAAGTAAGCCAATAGTAAGCTTTTCTGTAACAACACCTTAAAAAAAAAAAAAAAAAAAAAAGTCTAATACTAATATTTATTTGCTAAGTCTACAATCCCTACTTGGCATTACGGAAATGCATACTTAACCTGTAATGACATATTGACATATGCTATGTCATATTATTAAACTAATAAATTTATATGAATTCAGTTTCTTCCTTATAGATATGAACGAACTCTAACAGAAATCAATAGAAATCTCTCCTCAAATTAAAATAAAACACCATCAGGTCTGGTTGCTGCAGTTATTTTTTTTTTTTTAAGTTTACTTAAAAGTTCATTGTAAAAAAAAAAAAAAAATCTTTTGTGAACCAGTAAAATAATGTTATATATATTATTATTTTATGTTATATGTATTACTATTTTATGTTATATGTATTATTATTTACTTTTAATGTCATTTTGACTTGACTTGTCATTTACTTTTAATGATATCTTGAAAGGTACAAAACTTAATTTCTAATCATATAATCTAATACAAAATATTATTTCTAAAATAAACAAAATATCAACTTAAATTTGTGTTGATTCAATTTAATTAAATTTGTTATCAAGATCTTCAATATGATCTTTGACACTGAAATCTTTGTAGTTTACCTCAACGCAATGTGGAATATCTTCAGAAAATTTTAATTATAAGTGTAAAAATATCTTGGGTGAATAACATAATATCCTTCAGAAATAAACTAATGATTACGAGTTAGCAGTTTAATGGCCATAACTTTATTTTGTAGGTTCTCTTTTATTTTATTTTTTTCTTAGTTCATACGTATGTTGTTACATAATTAATAGTTTCTTTTTTTCTTATAAAGAGCTTTTACAATTCTGCACTGAAAATATTTTTTAAATAAGAACGTTATTTAATTGCAATAAATTAATGATATAAATTTATAGTAGGTACTTTTTAAGTTTCTAACAATGTTTGCTTTTGTGCATATGAATACAAATTATATGATTTCAATTATTAAATTGTTCTGATTATTTTGAATATACTTTAAAGACAAGACAAATACAATTATCCAAATGTAAGGTGTCTGTAAGAAAAACACAATCAAGTTTAAATGTGTCAACAGATTATAATGAAAATGTAGTAATTTTGTAGTTACGTGGATACGGTTTTAAGACAATGATAATAATTTGTTTTTAATTCCTAAGCAAATGAACTTACACGCAATCGTTATAATCTTAATACTATGTTTACATTTCATACGGTTAGTGAAGGTGTCGCCAAAATATTAATATTTCCTCTCTCTCAGCTACCTTTCCAGTTCTTCTAATGCGGTAATCCATCTGCAACTAACCGTATTTGTTCTGGAAGAATAATAACCAATAAATTATTATTAGTGTTTGTTATAAATACATGAAATTGAATGAAAATAATAAACTGTTATAAAATTATTTTCGATCCAGTTATTTAAACCGAATGAATGATCTAGTATAGCAACGGCTGAATAATATATTTTTTCATAATTGTCTGTGAAATCAATGGTTAATGTGATATTTGATGGCTTATCGATTATACATTATTGAAGATAGATGATTTTTACTTACTTACCAATCACAACATATAATATAATCTCGTAAAAAAATATAATCTCGTGAAAGATTAATAACTGTCGTAGTTTTCTAAACCTGAAAACTTATTTTTTGTTAGTTCTTACTTTTTAAATTATAAAGAGAAACTACGTTTGACTAAAATATGTTTCATTAAATGATTATAACATTCTTTCAACGAAATATTTTTTTTTAAAGTTATCTCTATAATATTTAGTACTGAATACTATACCCAAGGGTGTCAAAATGTCCGAAGTCAGCGACGTTGTTCACAATTTCCAGTCACGTATAGTTTCTATGCGCCCGTCGCACTTACAGCGATGCTTGATCCCTCTTATTCGGACAACGTGTTAAAGTTATACGTTTATTGTTTTTGTGAATATAAAACTGTGAGATTGTAAAAAGTACTTTACATAATTATCGGTTTACTAGTCATATCAATTTTTATTATCAAGTTTAGGTCGAGGCGTCTATCTGGTAAATAAATGTAAACCATGCAATTGATAGATGGAAGTTATCATTTACTACCTATTAAGTTTTGGTCAATGTTGTTAAAGAGCTTTTTAAAATATGTAGACTAAGGCGATATACTAATTTCAATCAGGTACATTTTATGTTAACTCAAACCGGAAACTTTCCAGGAAAAAAGCCCTGGCACAAAACCCAACAGAAGGAAAATAATACTTACAGGTGACAGTATGAAAAATTCGAGGACAACTTCACTACACTAACAATTATATAGGATTTGAAATTAGGTTTATAAAATATATTTGATTGACGATAAAAAATAATATATAAATTCCATTACATACTTTATTATTAAAAGTTATTGTTTTTCTATTTACCAGTAAAAGCCCACCTATCATGAAAAACATACCGATACAAATTTTTATTTGCGCGAAATTCATGCATTTCTATAAGTTATTATTCTGAACCGAGAAAAAAATGTATAATCCAACTATCTAAGCAATTACTTTGCTTTTTCGTCTTGCGAATATGGGATCAACAAAAATAAAAATACGTATCAGATTACTACAATCTCTTTTTTATAATATTTTTATGTATATATATGAAGTTTCTACTTTTTCAAAATTATTTATCTAGATTTATTTTGAAAATAAAGAGTTTATTTTTTATAAAGAGTATTTTATACTAACCATACAATGAGAGTTTTTTCAAAAGTTATTAGCACGTATCCAAAATAGGCGAAGAATATAAATATAAAATAATTATAATAAGGTTCTATCAAGAGACAAAGGGAGGCAACAATCAATATTATCCTCTGATTATTGTTGAAGCTAACGAAAATATTTTCCATCAATCCCACGAATTCATCATCTTATTCGATAGGAGCTCATCAAAAGGGTAAATGAAATACACTTTCTATTGAACATTCTATTGAGGTCGAGATATAACATGGGTATTCTATTTTTCTTTGATTATTATCTCAAATATTTCTCAATGTAATTATATTAATCTTTAATATAAATGTAAATATAATAAAATTTTGGATTGAAATTAAAATATCTAGAAAAACTAGTACAATATTTACATTTCCCTAGTACAAATATACACCTTAAAGATAACAATTCTCTTTGCGTGACAAAAACACAGACTACAATCCCAATTTAAATACTGATTGACAGTCCATGTTTTTGGCTTTTCTCAATATGCAAAGGCTTTGTAAGTTATTGGCCTCTTATTCCTTTTTTTAATACATCAATGATGAAAAAAGCTTTACGATCCTCATAATTACCCTTAACTTTCATCTATTCATATAATAGAAATATAAATAACGTATTCATTTTAGATTCAGAGTGTTAATCAATCTCTCTGAAGAGTGATCTCAAGATCAGTTGGCATCATCTGTTACTGTTAAAAATATAATAACAATAAATAATAAATTATATCTTCCCTTGCAGAGAGGGAACGACTTAATTATTAATCTAATGGTTTTCTACATCGCATGTAAGATCTAGTCAATTTTGTTGGGAAATTAAATTTCCAATACTAAGTTAGGTTGTATATTCAATTTCACCGATTCATTTTAGATTTTTAAGGCAAACAATTTCGACTTACCTTGTTAAAAATTTTGAAGTTTTTAATTTTAGTAGAACAAAAAGTCTTGTCCTAACTAACAGATCTATTTAAACTTGGGTTAAGTTTAGTTACTAGAGGTTCAAAAACAATCGTAAGTAAATTTTGTAAGGTAGTTAAATAATGATAAAGGTTTTGATGACTCAAGTGCTTAAACGTTCGAAGTAGATGTTAGGTTTTTTTTTTCTCCAGAACGTGATTTTTTGTAATGAGAATGAAGAAAGTTCAAACATTTTATCAATTTTATTTATACAATACAAATATATAAACCTGGTTAACGTCCTACAAAAATTACAAGCATATGTATTCAATAGATATTTATATAAAAAACTATGACGGTACTGAGTGATTGATTGAACGACAGGCAACGCACAACTGAAACTACTAAACGCAAGCTGAAATTTGGTATGTCTATTTATTTGTGGTTGTTGGCGAGAACTTAGAGGAGTTTGTGAGAATTTTTTTCCTTAGGGAGAGATAAATGGAGTAACCTGTTTTTTTTTATTCCTTCAATGGATTAAGTTATAAGGTGGGTCTGACTTTCAGTTGTGGTCTCATGTCAATTTATTCTCTAATCTCTTTGACATACATAATAACATACATGCATAATATAACGAACATCACGCCTTTATTTATGTTACGTCCGAAAATTAAATGTTTACTAAAAAATAATATAAAAAAATAATATATATAAAAAAATAATATAAAAATAATAATAAAAATTACACGTGGGATAGCGCGAGCAAAAAGCTAGTAGTTGAATAATTTGAAAATGAGGAGAAAAATATGATAGGAAGGTAATTTCGTTTAAAGTTGGAAGATCTAGTCGCTATGTATTTTTATACAGCAATCTGTGGGTCAATAACTAAGATCTGAGAATTACTACTAACTATGTCGTTTATCTTTGAGCATTACAAATCAATATATAGAAATGAGTTTCATATTTCTATTTTTCTATTTTATCTTATATTCCAACTTTAAATGCTATAAAAATACATGATCAGTAAGAAATATATATTTTAATATTGGATAGGAATAATTCATTACAATTTACAAATTATTTATAAACAAATATACGAAGATGATTGGTAGTTCCCAACTCCTTAATACAATTTCTATCCTATGTTTACAGCATAAGTTCACGCACCTTCCCAAAATAAAAACGTTTAATGAACCTAATCGTAATTAATATAAGGAAGAGGTTCCTAACTTAAGACCTTTCTTTAAAAGAACATCTTAATGGTTTTTGTCATATAAGTAGTATTATATGCCGTAAACAATATTTATTTTTATTGTATTATAAGAGTTCAAAATTATATAATACTAGCAGACCCGGCCACGCGTTGCTGTTGTTGCTAAAGTTTTTGATATAACATTACATTGTAGTACTATTTAAGGAGTAAGGTATTAGAAAAATAGTGAAGTGGACCGCCAAGTTTTTTTTATATAGATGCAATTTATAAAAAAAAACGACCTCTGTGACTGATTTTCTACTACCATTACAATAATATAATAATAATTAGATGAGATGCACCGAATATCCGGTAAGTATTCAGTATTCCGTATATTCGGCATCTTTTTCACCACTATTCGGCCGAATTATTCGGTTTTGGTGCCGAACGTATTCGGTTCTAATATTTCTATTTTTTTGACTACACGACACGGTAAAAAATTAAAAGACAAAAATTAGATTTATGTCATATTATAAGTCAAAGAAATCTTATAAATAATGTCTTGAATAGACCTTAATAAGGCGAATGTGTTTCAAATCAATGTTGATTTGATGTTAAATTTAATCATTTGAAGCTAAATAAATGTTTATTTCGAAACATATGAACTCAACATATTTAGTTTATTATTGCTAATATACAAATAGTATTTAGTATAGTCAACATTTATTTTGAAACTCTAATCAGAATTTATTTTTAAGTTTCAATACATATTTTTAAACCACAAATCAACATATTTTTTCATCTAGCCAGCAGCCACACGTAACGTACACATTAGAACCTGTTTATGACAAACAAACAATGAAATGGTAAAATGAAAAGATCGGCCAAATATTCGGTTTAGTAATTTTTAAACCGAATAGCATTCGGTATTTGGATAGTCTGCAAAACCACCATTCGGCACCTCTCTAATAATAATATCAGGACAAATTTTACACATTGAGCTAGCCCCTAAGTAAGCATATTATTTGCTAGTGTTAGGGGTGACAACGATACAAATACATAGAAAAACACATTATAAACGACCAAACTCAGAAATACAGACCTCTATGCTCATCACATACATGCTTGTCCCCGTCGGGAATCTAACCCAACCCATTACGCCGCTACACGATAGGCATCCGCGCTTCACCACTCGATCAACGGGGCGGTTGAAACACTGGAATTATTATTAACTAAAAAAAGGCGAAAACGTTAAACCTAGTTTAAAAATGAATTGGATTGGAATGTGAAGGTCTTTGAACAAGATCGATCAAAATTATTTTACATATTAAGCAAAATAATTATTTTTTAATTTTATTATTTTGTTTATTCAATATAGTAACAAATGAGTACATTACAAATTTATAAGTGAGGAAGGTCGGGCAGATACTTTTGAATTTTATACCAATAATATTTATTATTTTTAATTATTAATAACTTTAATTTTAATTAAATTATGCACTAATGGACGCACAATATTTTTGCTTAACACGTGGCCGGCTATACAAACACTAAAAATTAACTTACAATTTAGTCTCAGCATCGCGTGGTGATTATGATGTTAAATTGTATATGAATTTCTTACTTACGTACTTTTACATTACGCCATCTGTTGAACACTAACTCAAACCAGTAAACAAATACAACGCCATCTGTTAGACTTGTTTGGATCTAACAGATTATTGTAAACAAATAATTTGCAATAAAATAATATTGCGACTTAAAATTCAGATGTCAGTTATCCTATCTTTCAAGTTGGACCAAACTGCACACGGTATGCAAATTTGATTAAAATCGGTTAAGTAGTTTAGGAGTCCATTGCGGACAAACATCATCACACTCGAATTATATATAATAGATATCAAGCACGCAGGACAGACGTTGTTCAGCTCTGAAAAAAATTAACTGAACTGAGCTGAACTGGAATTTGAACGCAGTGTTACCGGGTTAATCCTATAGTGAAGTTAAACCGTCTAGGGACCCACTCAAACAGAGACATCAATAAAATCGATTGAGCCGTTCAGCAGGAGTTAAGTGACAAAGACACGTTTCTCATAAAAGTTGCTCTGAACCAAACAGTGAGCAGAAAATATGTAAAGTATTATTTTACAAAAGTATCAAATATTTTATTCAAATATGTTTTATAATTATCATTGTCATTAAAACTTAGGACAAATATTTTTAAAATAACAGAGCAGGTGGCAGGAAGTATGGATGAAGCTTTAGAATACAATGTTTAATTACAATTGTTTATGTTGTGGAAATGTCATAATTTTTATTTTTGGTTATAAATTACTGGCTTAAACTTTAGTAATAATATCATACTATTTTAAATATTTTGAAGGGTCAAAACAGTTTAAATTTAAATAAAAGTAACAAGTATGTGGCGGTTACACAAGATCGTATTTAAAAATCTACCTACTTACTCGTAAATCTTTTCTTATTAACAAAGTTTGACAGTTAGGATATTGTAGTCGCATTTGCATATTTAGTTTATCTCCTACATTCCAATAATTTATCAATTATTATAACATTTAATTTTAAACTTTAATGGATGAACTAATCAAATACAGAACATTTGAAAATGGAATAATTTGAATAAGATAATCGATTATGTAACACAGGGCACCAACTTAGATTTGAGTGAAGATTAACACCAAGGTATTATATATTTGTTAGTATTAATTGCTTAAACAATATTATTATTGGGAGTGGTTACTGACTTAAGGTATTTATATTAACAAAAATATTTGCATGTTTCATTATCCTTTCTTTTCATTTTTTTCCACGAAGGGCACCGTAAATGAAAAGCTTTCCATTTGCGCTGGCTGCAGGCCCTTCTGTGAAATGATTGTTTATAAATTATATTATATTGTTGATTTTCGTTTTTTTATATATTTGATTTGAATTATTATAACCAAAGCATTAATGATAGCTTAAACAATCACTCTTAACTAATGTTAAGCATAATTGCTGATGTAAAAAAAATATTTAACCCGTTTCATACAGAATTCGTTCATACATGACAGAAGTACTTCCTCACCTATTAAACGACTTCATGATCCAGGTGGCTTTTAAAAGTACGCTTAAAAATTAAAAAAATTACGTTACACCTAAAGACTATAGTCCTGGCTAAAACAACTGCTTTATAAACATATGTATAGTCTACATTACGATTGAAATCAGATATCGACTGTAGATTATTTGTATAACGTAGGTACTTACTATGATAACTATAATATAAATAAATATGTAAATGTGTTTGTTACATTGTGGAGAACTGAAGATTAACCGAAGGCAGGGAAGGTGTTTTCACCTTTATTCACCATACTTACAAAACATAGCTAATGTACCGTGACCCCGGTGACGCTGTAATTCCCCGGTGACGCTGTGATAGCCAACAGGGCTAACAGTATACAAAGAAAAAAAAACCGCTTTGAATTTGTATGAATAAAACACAATACGCCTTTAAACCAGATTAACAACCATTCTAAGTGATTGTCAAGCGAGGGAGGTCGCAATTAGAAAACTCTAATTTGAATTAGCTTTCACACAGTGTAAAATAGAGTTTCACTTCCGAATCGATCCTACCCTGTGACTTAAGTAAACAACTCGATGATAACCATTAATAACCATTTTTGATCTCGATGCAAACCATCAAAAACCGAAAAAAATGCGTGTAGCCCATACAACCTATAAATATTTTTCACAGAAAATACTCACCAAAATAAATATTATTTAAAAAAATCAAATCGGTTCAGAAATTACAAAGGAGTTCGATGACATAATATGTATTTGAACACAGAGTTGATTAAATTACAACTCCAATAACATTGATCTATTAAATCCTAATGACATATTATTATTACTTACATAATAGAACTATTTAGAGTGTATCGTAGGATAAGAGATAAAATGCTTACAAAATTCAAATCATTTAATATGACTTTGTGCTGTAAGCAAGATTTGCAATTAAATTGTCATTTCAACGTGTTGTACAATACACTCTGAGCGTAATTTCGTGTATAGTACAATTCATAATGATAAGACTGTCTTTAACAGTAATCTACAAATCATATATGTAAATCATAGTAGTCTAAAATGTATTTAATAAATTATTAATTGAAGATGAGGTATTTTAATAATGTAATAATGTTTCAAATAACATGTTCAATTAACTGTTTCAGAAACCAGAGTTCTATTTAACCGCCCCTTTGGTCGCCCGTTTGGTTCGTTTGGTCGTTTATTAAATATATTCTTAGTATTTATATGTGTATTTCTATGTATTTTTATCGTTGTCTAACACCCTTAACACAAGCAAATAAATTGCTTACTTAGGGGTTAGATCAGTTTGTGTAATTTGTCCCGATATTATTATTATTATTATACATTTATTTTATAAATATATATTAGAAATAACTTGTGAAAAAAGTTTGCGTTTCCATATATTTCTCCGTAACTTCGTAAGTTTTAAAACTGGACATGTTTATGACTAAAATACCGGGTGCTTCAAAAAAATGTATACACACTTTGAACTATTGTAGTTTTCCCGCTCTACAAGGCTAATGTTATATTTCTTCGCCAGGTGCTAGCATAATCGTTGTCATAATCAGTTGGAATTTGTAATATCAACATGGGGGACGTACGTTTGAGTTTTGAAGAACGTAAGCAGGTTATTATGTGGTACTGGAAGTTTGAGAATGTAAATGAAGTTCAAAGACAGTGGAGAACAGAACCACCTTCAAGATTAACAATTACACGCATACGAGACAAATTCGAAGTTCATGGAACAGTGTGTGATGTGCATAAAGGTCATTCAGGTCGGCCTCGAACAGTTACAAGTGATGAGTCATCAACGGCAGTCTTGGAACTGTTTCAACTCTCTCCTAACAAATCTTCAAGGCAAGGGGCACGTGAAAGTGATGTAAGTGCTAGCAGCGTGCTACGCATTCTGAAGAGAGGCAAGTATCGTGTTTACATTCCAAGGCTGGTGCAACAGCTAAATGACGACGATCCAGATCGAAGGTTGCAATTTTGTGAATGGATTCAGGAGATGGTGATACGTGAACCGGGATTTATGGGTAGCATCATTTGGTCGGATGAAGCCCAATTCAAACTTAATGGAACTGTCAATAGGCACAATTGTGTTTACTGGTGTGAAGAAAATCCTCACATTACAATTGAAAAAGCTGTAAATTTGCCTGGTGTAAATGTGTGTTGCGGTTTGTCTTCAAGGGGACTCATTGGACCTTTTCGATTTGAAGGCACTGTAACTGGTATTAATTACCTAAAAATGCTTGCTGATTCCATATTTCCTGCCATTCGTGCATTATACGGTAATGATGATTTTTATTTTCAACAAGATGGTGCTCCGCCGCACTATCACAGGGACGTACGAGCTTACCTGGATCAAAATTTGTCGGGCCAGTGGATAGGACGCAGGGGGCCAATCGAGTTTCCAGCACGCTCTCCAGACCTTAAACCACTGGATTTCTTCTTGTGAGGCACAGTAAAAGATGAGGTGTACAAACGTAAACCACGTAACCTAGACATTCTTTGGAATGAGATTCAAGCAGTGTGTAGAGAAATCTCATTGGACGTTTTGATACGATGTACAGAATCTGTGGTGACTCGTACTCAGAATTGTATTGATGCTGCAGGTCACCAATTTGAACAGTATTAACATTTGTTATTTATGTTTCATTTACATTGGACTTTCGCTTTCTATTTTCCTGAAATTTAACTTTGTAGAACGGTAAATAAATTTTCTATGGAAGTTCAAAGTGTGTATACATTTTTTTGAAGCACCCGGTAGTTAACAATATTTATGTTGAAATTAGTTGTTCATTACGTACTACACAGGTTATATCAACATTTCTTATGGACGTTAGGGTGCAAGCCATTGTACTTAGGTAATAAATCTTTAATTATAGCTGTCAACTCGGAATGTTTAGTATCTTTAAAATAAAATTAAAATATTATGGATTACTGGAAGAACTTTAAAAGATATATTCATTGGCATTAACTTTTAAATATACATACAAAATACAAAAGCAATGCTTCTTTATATTGCTTTCTTAAGATATTTAACATCTAAATGTTATTTATTAAATAAAATAATTAGAAATATATAGTAAAGTTTTGCAATCCTCAATTTTAAAAACTAATATATTTTTCATCAATAACAAAAATTAATAAAAATATAGAAAGAAACATTTCTTATTGTATAGTTATCTTCTTTGTGTTACTTCATTAAGAAAACTCTGTACTTTTTGAAATAGTTTTAATTTAGGGCGTGATTGAAACTAATAATTCAAAATTCTATAAAAAAGATGCTTCTACCACACACTGCAAATTTTAGGGAAATTTTGTATCGCGATCTGTGGTTAGGAATAAATTATAAAAATAAAAAAATCTATCTTATCCTAATACAAATCCTAATACGAATAAATACCATGTGTAAAAGTGAATAGATTTTTTTACGATATAATAAATAGGTCATAAACAAACCACAAATATATTTTTCTGAAGAAACTGCGGTGTTGAGCAAAGCCCGTACCGGATCTGACGCCATTGGACATAACGGGTGCTGCTTGCGGTGACCGGCAGGCCGAGGATTTTTTTTTAACTGTTATTATTATTTCATTTTTGTTGCTTGAAATTATTAGGCTTCATTTCCGATTGATTGCAACCGTTCTAGTTGTTCCAAAATTGCTTTCAAGATTGACGTTTGTGAAACGATTGCGTTTGGAACCCTCATAGCTTTAACATTAAGATGGAAAATGCGTTTACAGAAGGGCTTATTACGATAAATCTGGTATAGAAATAGGCCCTGCCGACACTTTCTAATTGATCTAAACAAGTGATCACTGATTATGGTTCAAAGTGAAAAAGATAATAAATAAATAAAAATAAATAAATAACATTTGCTTACGATATTTAGTATCATAAAGGAAATCCTCGCTATGCTTATAACATAATTATTCTATAATCGCATTTTATTTGGTGGAGTAAAAGTGAATAATTAATGATAATATTCGGTACATTAAAGCTTTCAGTAATCTCACAGGATCGTAGAAATACATTATACTTTAATCAGACTATTCTGCTTTTATATAAAAATACTACCGGGTCCGGAGACGTTGTCATTCCTTCAAAAAAATAGTACTTACCATATGTAATTTTAAATCTTTTCGTTTAAGGAATCCACTCAAGACCATAAAATACTACATCAAAATTAGTCAAGATGAATCAGGCATAAGGTTTAAAGGTATCATTGAAGAAAACATGCGAATAAACATCGAAATTGGTCCATTCGTTTAGAACGAGTTCAGTCGCAAGGATAAACCCCAATAGATAATTGATGAGATTGGAGACGCTCAACAAATATACCTTATATCCCTTGAGATTTTTTGGGATAAAATTAGAAATTACGAGTATATTATACTTAAGGAAAAAATAAAATTATTGACAACTGCAATAAAAATGCAGTATCGGGTCATTCAACACCTACTAGATTACAAGAATAGTTTGGACATCACAATAGTACATACATTATACGATTATAGGATGAGATGAAAGAGATAATGAAACTCTTATTCCTGTTGTGGACTAGCTATTACAATTAAATATCTAATAAAAATCTTTAAAATTCGCATTATTTTCTTTGAAGTATTTAGTATTAATAGTAATTATTTTTATTTCCTTTACTAGCTTGTATTATGTAAACCCTTCCCTAGGCCATAGTTTGTTATAAATTATATTGAATTCTCTGGACACGTGGCAAAAACAGACCTCAACCCTCATTTATACACCGACCTTTTATGTATAGAACTACCCTTATAATGAAAAATGGTTTATCTGGCATTTGCTGCCTATTCCGGTTTTTATTATCTAACAAAGATGCTTTACACTAAACGTCGATTTAGTTTAGATTTAGTCGTTTTTTATGTTATTATCGATATACCATAGAAAAAAAAAAAATATTATTATTATGTTATAAGAATATTATATACAAAAGTCACTTATTGCGTACCGTAAACAATATAAATACTCATATAAAAAAAATGGATTATGAAAATGTGAAAAAGATATTGTTAATTTTTGATATCAAAAAATTTTAAAACGTAAATAATAGTCTAATGTGTATTAAAAAAAATAGGTATCGAATCTGGTATGGTTTTTTTATAATGCTATACATTGCTGATATATATATATATTTACTATCACAAAACATAAAATATTTTAGTAATTTTAATTTATACTAACCAGACGCGATTTTCCGTTACTTTCGAAAAGGCTGAAACAGGTTACTTTTAACGTCAAAAGGAATGTTACGATTTTAAAAGAAAGAAACTGTAAAAAATCGGAAATATAAGATTTAACAAATAAAAGTATAGCAAAGGAACACTTAAACAAACTATTCTATTACATTTCGCGGTCAAGCATATATTTTATTCATTGAAATATTCACTCGTAAAATCTGGGTTGTGCTATTTTCAAACATCCCTTTTAATATTGTTTTAATATTGTATAAGCGGCAACAGTTCACAGCTCTGCCGGAAGTAAGCACACCGCGTGGGTGAAAAATGTTATACGTATAAATCTTTAGTTTTGTCCTTAACATTTATATATTAATTGTGGAAAATAAAACAGTAAAAGTATATTTCTTAGTGTTTAAAATTAAAGAATAAGCATTATTTTTTATTTCTTTTCTTTTGGTTTAAGATCGATTTCTTTTTGTTTTTTAAAATTCACTTATATTTTATAAATCATTTCATTGCGAGCATAACAAAATGTAAAAACAAGCCAAATCTTTTGTCCCCTATTGAACTTGAAATGAAACAAAATATTGCACTGTTTTCTTAGGAGTATTTTCTTTTTCCTACTTCATAAATAAAATAAAAAAAAAACGGCATTAATAAATGATTTTTTTTTTAATTTTGCGTTTCGTAAACTTATGTAAAAAATACTTGTATAATTACTCAAAGTTTACAAACAGTTTCATTATTTTTTTAATCAGACATAACGTCAGAATGTGAAGTAATGTAAAAATATGCAATAAAAATTGATTATTCCGAATGTCATTAAAACTAATCCCAGTTTTTGATACTCTAAATAACTGTAATATCCTTTTGTATAATTATGGCTTGCTTGTATGTCTTCGTTTTTCATATTAAGCCAACTTTGCGCTTAGCTTTGGATTGTGGAAAATTGCTGATAAATGAGAACCAATTTTTTAATTCTCCTCTAATCTATTAAATTTTGTCAAATGATCAATATAATTTTCACTAATTGTAACTTCAAATACAAATTCAGGATTAACTATACCATTGTGTAAGTATACAAATATGGGAATCCATAGATGCTAAAGATTAAAAGGTACTTTAAATTTGTATATAGTACTTACCCTTTAATTTGAATTAAGTTAGTTAATACTATTTGCATAGAATTTTATTTATATCTTTTGTGATGTTAATCATAAGGTCATCGAATTAAACTTCCACGGTAACCAAACCCTCAAAATAGTAAAATAAACATATATCTGAAATAAATAGATAAATAATAAATATATACATCAAATAAATGTATATATACATAGATGTATATATTATTATTGTGTTTTAAAGATCATCATGTAACACACATTTCTAAATTATTCTACGTATAATAATTGAATATACATTATATTCAAAATATAATATATTTCTGATCTGAAACTTGCTGACGATTTAATAGGAGCGCAAACTTCAATAATTTCCTAAGTGCAGCTGGTCCTATCTCTGAAAATTTAATTAATTAAAACTTTATTACGAATTTGAATTTATATTATTTACTCTACAATTTTATTTCATACCTTTTGGTGTAAGATTTGATTTAAGTTGATATTGAGGTCTACATTATTGAGAGAGTTATTATTAAGTGCTAAAAAAAATTAACGAATGTATTATTGGAATCTTGTCTTTCACCAAAAATATATTTTTTTATAAAATAAACTTTATTCCTAATGTAAAGATTTTCGTGGCTAAACATATTATTTCGAAATATATAAACAAATGAAAGTGGCCCATATATTTACATTTTAATTTTCTACCAAGCTTTTTGTAGAGGTTACTTTTTATTTTTATCTATCTTCACCGGTTTTCTCCGAACATAGATATAGGGATGAATTTTAGAATTAAAACAAAATGTAGTTTGAAAAGATATGCTGCTCAACTACATCTTACAAAAACACTGGCACTGTCCCAACTATGGAAGAACCTAAATACAACTAGTAACTTGCAGTAGAAATTCTATGTAGAGAACATTACACTAATAAATATATTTTAGAGTGGCCTATTACGTTATTGTTCTCGTACACGATTATCAATTTTAAACTCACAGAATATTATTGAGTCGGCGTATGGTAAATTTTATTTATTTGTTTGAATTTGGAGTAAAATAAAAACCATAAGAGTTATCTTACTTGGATAGAAACATTGCAATTAAATAAAAATAAAAACAACATAACCGAGTGTCTTCTTATATATATATATATATATATATATATATATATATATATATATATATATATATATCCTTGAATTGTATCCCGACCCATCATATCGTGTATAAACAACCTTGGCAAGTAAAATGATTTGTTTGATGTTCGCCGCCTATTTGTTTTCTCACGCAAATAAAATATTACGCTGACCCTACATTCTCTCGAATTTATATTATCTATTGAAGCATAAAAAGTATATCTAAAGATATACAAACTTTATGATGTCTATTAATAGAACGTGAAATGTGTAAAAAATTTCCTTATAACATAGACACCGTACCAAATGTAGGGTAGAGCGGGGCTAGTTGAGCAGTTTTTCACTTAATCGGTTATAGTTCCTCAACGATAATTCGTAATGGCTTATGATGCATACTGATGGACGAGTTATTTATCCCTTAGCTTAGTTTCCATAATAATTTATTTCTAATAAGTCTAATTTGGAAGTATGCTCAACTTACCCCATATGTGAGGTAAGTTGAGCAAGGGTATGGGGCTAGTTGAGCACTTAGAAAGTTTACTATGTTCATAGGTCCTATGTTAGGTAGACTTACAATAAAATTCCATTTTGATAATTAACTTCTATTTTTAAACTTATAGTGACAAAACATCAAATCTAAAAGTAGATTTCTTGGAAAAATAAGGTAAAAACAGAATCTACAAAACAGCAACGTTCCTAGCTTAGCTTAACTATTAGAATCAGACTTTAATATTTGTGTAATTATTTTCAACATAGTTTATAAAATATTTTTTTTAAGAAATTATTGAGTCACGTAGGCCGTTCTTTTTGGGCTATCTTATTTGCTGTCTAAAAGGGTGGAACTTTCTTGCCAAATGCCAGCACTCTCAAAGGCGACGAACGTCTTTTGGAGAATATCCATAGAAGATTGATACCGTTTGTAACAAGTATTTTTCAAAGAGTCTGCATGCGTGGCAGAAAATACTGACCTCGGCGTTGCATAACCCATGGACGTATCACCTTCATTTAATTTCTTTAAAAACCTTGATAATGTCATCCGTTTGATTTCATATTATTTGGCAGTGGCATAGCCACTTTTTCCCTCTTCACTCACAGCTTTGGCAGCCCCATTTAAGTCTTGACTAATAAGGGAACCTCTAGTTGTCTTTTTTTTATAAGTCCGCATGGTAAAAAAAAACAATTTTTTTTTTCATCGTAGGGATAGTTGGGCAATTGTAGCTCAACTAACCCCAACCCGAAATTTTAAAGCAAAAGTGAATTAATAAAAAACTGGTTAGAATTATATCCAGATTCTCTATAAATATCAAAACTGCAACAAATTTACCTTAGATTAACACTTGCCTGATTGAAAACGGATGAAATTTGAGTATCACAGACAAAATATCCCGGCTTAGGATGATTTTACTTTTTAATAACAAAATAAACAATGCGCTTGGGTACTTTTCTCGATCGCCCAGTGGCTACTTTTGTTCTAGGGATGAGTTCCTTTCCCGGAACCCTTTCTTTTCGCTATATGTTGCGTTCGCGTGCGGTGGATAGTTTTCGAGATATTTTGATTGTCCAACTTACCCATACGCTTAACTAGCCCCGCCCTACCCTACCTCAAAAATGTAATTGAAAACACTAAAATGTAATTGAAAAAAAAATAAAACACGCTTTTACAAATAATATAAATAACAAATTTAGAATAAATAAAAGTTAAATAAAAATAAATAGAATAAATTTATGACGGTATTGGTAGTTATAAATATTTTATTTAAATATAAGAAGAACCATTTTAAAAATATTTTTAAAAAGCATCCCACCCTTTTTTACAATTATTTTTCTTATGTTTTTTAAACACACATATAATTATTGTGTCCTATAACTGATAAGTTTTGTGTTATACTTAGTTAAAGGACATAAAAAAAATATTACTTTTTTATATTCCTAACGTTTACTACGTTATAGTTCATACTTGGATGTGTTTTTATGGCTATATTATATTGGCTTCTGTAAGATTGTAAATAAAATTTCGGAGAATCTATGAACTCGATTTACAGTTAATATTGTGGTAATACAGGACTTATCTAGTCATCTATGTTGTATGTTATTTTTTAATACCTACTTTTTTTAAAAAAAGAAAAAAAGTAATATCAATGTCAACGATTTTTTTTTATAAAACGTTAAAGTCCATATCATTGCATAATATAAAAAACGTTATCACATATATTCAAAACTCATATTCATGTAACTAATTGTATTAAGATATTTATGATTTAGAAATATAATTTATTTATAATCGCTATTTTAGAACCTTTTCCAAGGATCTCTATTGCTGTAAGGATGCAAATGAAACTCTTAGTCGTAAATATCAAGGGATCTATTTATACGGGTTGGGAAAAGGACAGTTCTTGCAACCATAAGTTAAAATCTTATCCTTCGCAAAACCACCTCGTAAATATATTATTATTACCACGCTCGGTGACAGTAACAAGTTAAAGTGTTGTTAAGATTATTTTAACATTTTACTTCGTTTATTCATAGTAACTGGAGAATTAGTTTTGGTATCTTTAAAATGAGTCTTGTTAATATCGGAAGTATAGCAAATACAACCTTTCACAGGTTTCAAATAATGTGTCTTAAGAAGCTAGAATTAAAATAAGTATTTTTTTGACAACCTAACGTATAGCGGCGTGAAGGGGCTCGGGTTTGATTCCCGACAGGGACAGGCAAGTATGTGAGAGAGAGATGAAATGTCTGTATTTCTGGGTTTGGCCGTTTACTCCCATAATCAAATAATTTGCTTACTTAGGGATTAGATCAATTTGTGTATTTTATCGAGTGATATTATTATTATAGACTAAGTTTAATAAAATATAATAGTTTAAACATACGCCAATAATTTTAACAGATGTAAGATTTTAATCATTTTATAAAATTCATTCATTCAATATCAGTGCATAGTGAATACTCAACTAGGGAATGAGTAGGGAGTCATAATTAATTTAAGTAATGGATATATACATATGTGTCAAACGGGAGAGATAGGGTTTGGGTGCCTATTGCTAAAATGGGGACTTGGTAGACGGAATTTAGGATGACTAAGAAGAATATGTATGCGAGTTGGAATAAAAACCTGCCATGTGCGAGTAGGACTCGCGCACGAAGGGTTTCGCACCATAGCATATAAAAACGTAAAAAATACTATATTTTTTACGGGAGCACCCCTTAAATTTATATTATTTGGATTTAATTATTTATTTTTAAGTGTACAAAGAACTTAATATTATGTGGAAAATTAAGTCTGTTGCTGATACAAAAGTTATGCAAAAAATAAGGTTTGTTATATGGTTGTATATTCTTATACGTTATAAGTTGTTATTTATTTTTAGTATTTGTTGTTGTAGCAGTAATAGAAATACGTGATTTATATTGAGTCTAGCTATCATGATTCGTGAGTTACATACAGGCGGACAGACGGATAGCGAAGTCTTAGTAATATAGTTCCGTTTTTACCCTTGGTTACGGAACCCTAAAAATGTGAATTATTTAAGTTTAAGGTTATTTTTAATCTCTCAAACAAAATTATGGCTGTCTCGTAGGTTTTTTAATAATTTTGATCTTAAGTGCATATATATCTGACTAATATATAAATGCTATTGTTTGAATGGATGGATGTTTATAACTCAATTAAGCCAAAACTACTTGACGGATTTTAATGAAACTTAGGGATATTGTAGCTTTCGTAACCAAATAATATAAAGCCTATTGTTAAGACATCTTAACATGCAGTCGACCGGGAGGATGGCGCGGCGGGCGAAGTCACTCAGACGCGCGGGGGGCTCGCGGACAATAACCTGCTCCGGCCGTCGAACCCGCATGACGAGTCAACGGGTCAGCGGTCTTCCGTCGATCGTCTACCGATACACGCGCACGCGTTTCATTTATTTTATTTTATATCTTAACGTACCGCAGACCATTCTGTACAGTGTCTTTTGAGAAATAAGAAATTATATTATATACAGTCCACTGCGTATTAATTCCCGCAACGTCAGCGCGGGACCTCCTCAACATTTGGTCCTTCTACCTTCAAGATTTGAACCGAAACGAGGATACCGAAAAGCTGCTGTGTTTAAATCAGGACTGCGGACAAGAAATTAACAAAGAAGCATAAATATTGGAAACGACTTGTATGTTCAGATTGTAGTCGTGCATTGAGAATTTCAACATCTCCACGTCACATCAGCATAGTGGTTTGCTCCAGAAAAACCGTAAGATCGTTCCTATTCCTTTATTTGCTTCACCTCATACCAATTAAATCATTCATCGTCATTATTTTTCGCAATAATAACGTGACTCGGAAGAGTTTCATTTCAATCAAAATAGCAAGTCATTTTGTTATTTCGGACTTTAAACTTAGTATTAGACACATTTCATCATTTCACTCTTTTATTCATTAATGTTTAATTTTGTCATCATTTGATCATCTCAATTAATTAAATATTTTTGTACTTAAGCAATTTTATACAAGTTGTTATTTTAATTGCTTTTCTTGTGTAGCGCCTGGCATAATTAAATAGCAATAAGTTGCTTTGTTGCTGATATTTCGCTTTTTAGTAAGGCAATACATTTTGTAGTACAGCCATAACACTGCAATATTTTCTTTTTTTTTTTGGCTTTTTAACTTGCATTTCAATAGCTTTGCTTAATATGTCTGACTTTAAAGGCTTAATTAAAAAACGTGCTTCAATTAAAGCCAAGCTTACGCAATTTTCAGCTTATTTAAATATAGCTAAATCCTGTGAAAAGCTAAGTGATGTGCAAGTCATTGAAATCGAATATCGTCTTAACACGTTTGAAGGCTTATACGAAAAATATGACGCGTTACAGATGGACCTGGAATCTTTAATGGATGACCCCAGCGAGCAATATGCTGAACGCGAAGATTTCGAAAAGCAGTACTACGGTTTGGTGGCTACTGCTCGCCAGCTTATAAGCACCGCTCGCAGCCGTGATGCAGATTCTGAGGTTGACCTTAATTGTACTAAGCACACACACAAGCAAAACACTATACGTTTACCAAAGATAGATTTACCTAAATTTTCCGGCAGTTATCAGGACTGGTTAGAGTTTAGGGATACCTTTATTTCAATAATTCATAACAACGATGCCATTGATAAGATTAACAAACTTCATTATCTTCGTGCATCTCTGAAAGGCAGTGCTTCTCTTATCGTGGATAGCCTTGACTTCCGATCAGAGAATTACGATGTTGCCTGGAGGTTGCTATGTGACAGGTACGACAATAAAAGACTGCTTGTCAACAACCATGTACAAGCTCTCTTCAACTTACAGCCCATCAAACTTGAATCAAGTAAGTCATTACGCCATGTTATAGATACAACAAATAAAAATCTGAGAGCGTTGGCAACCCTTGGTCAACCTGTCCAGTACTGGGACACTCTTGTTATATACATTTTAACCAATAAACTCGATCAGATGACAAACCGTGAGTGGGAAGAGCATAGAAACTCATTGTCTGACCCTCCAATGCTAAATACGTTTGTTACGTTTCTAAATAGTAAAGCAGATTTGCTTGAAACTAACTTTTACACGTGTTTTTGTCTGCGATGTTTGTTACTCATTTACACCAAAACTACATGATGTATAATATAGATTGTAGCACGATGACTGATTGCCACAGGAGATCCTGTTTTTAATTTTTGGTTCACTGAAGGTTACATAATTATTTGTGAAAATCCTTCTTCTTACCCGACAACTTTAGAAGGAGTGTTATATTATTCAAATATGTTAATATGTTATACATATGGTTATAGAAATATAGCCAGTTATGTTATTTTTATGTTCTGTGCTACAGTATTAACGGATTAAGGGTTTTGACGTATGAGGTGTCGGTAGATACGTCAAAAATAATCGAAAATATTATTTAGGTATATGGCTTTTGTTTCTAGCCATAAAATTATTATTTTTACAAGTTGACGAAGTGACGGGCAGCAGCTGTTATAGATATATATTATATTAGGTTGGTTAGATATTTTAACTCTTAAGACAAGATTCATTAACAAAATTAATTAAAATATATATTTTTTTTAATTAATAAAAAAGTATCGCTAATAAGAAATTTATGCACGTAATTGTAATCACCATGTACAACTAAAGTATAATAATAGCCAGTTTCTAATCGTGTTCACGGCTGATCTAACTAATATGAACTCGTTCGACCGCAATGTCATGGAGTCCATGACAACACTGGGTACCCATGCATCGTGCCTCCTCTACATGCGGGTATATAGTCAGTATTACTAATGGAGGCATAATTACAGCGACTTCATTTTTAAATTTATATAATAAAAAAAAAGGCTTAGAATATTTTTTATTTTAAATGATAAAAAAACCGTTTTTTTTTGCTTTCAAAGTCCCTCTTCTTTATAAAGCTTCACTACATCTGTGGATACATTCAGATATGACAAGATATTCCAAAAATATCATTTACCTTATATGGATATTCCATAAAAATCAGGTGATAATATTTTCAATACCATCTTGGCATAAGAAATATCTGAACATTTTTTTTATTTTTTTATACTGATAAGGCATGGCTATATTCCACCGTATAGTAAGGGGTAATGTAGGTGAAGTTGATAAATCACATACCCTTTGTAATAGTCTATTTACTCCATTTTTGAAAACATCCAGCAACAAATAATCGGCAGGATCTCTTTTCAGAAAGTCCATTACCCAGCCAAGCAGACCAGGGGATATACCAAACCCCGAAATCTTCCTGTCAATTACCTTTTAGACGTCAAGAGAGAGGGTAATTGCTTATTCGTGTTTCTCGATGTCTTCGCCTAAAACGTGTTTAGCATATAGTAGAAGATCTCTAGTTTACCTATTTCGGCAAAAACCGAACTCTTCCAGACTCACAAAGAAACGCAAATTCAATCAACGCTCCATAGCCTTGAGAATATCGTCCTCAATGAGATTGGTCTGTAATTGGCAGAAACGACATACCTGCTGAATACCTATCAGCACTTTAGTAGTTTTAAAAGAAAGGCGATACACGTGTACGTGTCAGTTTAGGAGACAACTCGGCTGCGCAGCCCTTAAGCACAAGCGCTGGTAAACTTTCAGGTCCACATGCTTTACTCACATCCAGACGACGAAAACCTTTTCTACCTTTTGACTTGACAGCTTGGTTAACGCCTCTCTTCTTAGAGGTTCATCCCGTGCTTTGCAATCTTGAGCGACTAAAGTGAGGTATGCCGAATGTTTTCGCTTTTCAGCATAAACATAATAAGCCATGGGCGTTGGTACGTCAGAAAAAGGGATGAAATATCCTATCATTTGATGCACCACAATGCTCAAAGAATCCTCGCAACTCGATAAATCCTCAAAAGAGAAACTGATCAGATCTACTGATCCGCTATGTAAAATCAGTTTCGTACCCATATCGATATACAAAGTTGAATGGAATAATGGCAAACAAGTTTGGAGAGTTCTGGACTGAAAATTATTAGAATGAAAACTGTACACATGTTCTGCTAATTTGGCGATTCTTTCAGTTTTGAGCCAATATATCATTTGCCGGTACTCCTTTACACGCTTATTCCTTCTGCCCCTTCCGCTCTTTAACTCCAGTGGAGAAAAACTTTATAAATGACGATAGTCGATTAAGATGATGTTTAAGATACAAATTTAGAGTTTAAGTTTAAGTAGGTTTTATTTTATCAATATGAAATCTCCTATTTCTGCTGGACAAAGTCCAAAATTTTATGGTTTAAGTATTCTGTTCTATCTAATCATGTTAAAGTAGGTACAACTTTATGGAATTTCTAAGAAACAATGGTTAAAAACTTATTGTTAACTATAACAGTTTAACTAGTATACACCCAATAAATTTCGTGAAATTTGTTTTTCAAATCAATTCAAAATTATAGTTTATGTTAAATAGTCGACATATTTAGGGTGCCGTACCCAAAGAGCAAAATATTCGTTTGTCTAACTGTTCCTCTTTCCGTCTATCTATCTCCAGATTGTATCTTATGAACCGTGATAGATAGACAGTTGAAAGTTGAATAACTTTCACATGTGATGTATATTTGTTGTCACTATATCAACAAATATTAAAAACAAAGAAAAAAAATATTTGAAGAGGTTCTCATTGGAAAAATCTTGATTTATGCCTTTTTTTATATATTTTTTTATATATATAATCAGTCAAATTGTTTTAAGCTTACACGATTATTATTCATGTTTTTATACTGTAAACGGGACTTAATCGGGTACTATTTTAATTGAAGTATTTACTCGACTCTTGACGAGTAGTCTACTCGTGACCACGGCACGGCCACGAAACGTCGAGAGTCGAGGTAAATACTTCGATTAAAATAGTACGCGATTATAATTAGTCAATAAAATCAGTTTTATATGCATATAGTCCAACTCGCACTAAGCTAATTTTTATTAAATTCAATTAATATCAATTAAAAGGTCAATATTTAAATTATTATTTAAAGGTGCTAAGTACTACAAGTTTTGGGATCCACGGGGCTCTACCCTAGAGTATTTTTTGAACTTTTTAAATTATCACAGTTTTAGTTCTCGAGGTTCATATATAATAACATACTACTATGATATATTTCTGAATCCTGTACATGCACTGATTTCAATCATCGTTTAAATACAATAAAAAAAGTATTTATTACCGTTTCGAGGTTATTAGATTCTATATACTAATTTACTATAATTAATATGTTGAAACACAATATTCGAACATTGCCATATATAGCACTTACCCTAAGTGTTTCTATAATCAGCTTATACACTAGTATTAATGCATCGTTCTACGTGGATTTTCAGTGTTATTGTTCGCAAATATAATAATTCAAATGAGATAGAGATTTTTTTTTATTAAATTTAATATGCAAATTTTTGAAAATAGAAATACAAACATTCTATTTATACATTATTACACGTATGTCTACTAAGTAGTAACACTAGTTTCTTTAAACTAAAATGAATTTATAATTAACAAAATTTCTAACATTTAACAATATCCGGTTAACTATTCTTGTTTTGTTGTGAAATTCTGCAGTTATAATAAAACCATTAACTAAATAATTGAATTGAAATATATACAGATGGACAGATATCGATAGAACAGGCAAATGTTTTAAGAAAAAGAGTACACAAGAATAAATGTTTAATGTCCTTCAAAAGTTCAGTACTGTGCTAGAACAAAGAATCCTCTAAAAAATCAATACCAACGGTTCTTATTTGCTTATAATACAATAGTCAAATATCAGAGCTGCACCTTAAGCGCAACCCTATTACTGAAAAAAAATATAAGAGAGAATTAAAGTATAGAAAGAAAGAAATATATAGAAATATTTATATAAAGACCCATGTTGAGGAAGCTCTAAATTGTTAAAAACGAAAAATAAGTACTTTTTAAAATATTTTTTTATTTTTATTTATTTAATTGTAATAACTCAATGATATGGATCCTGTATATGTATCCAAGGTAGTTTTTCATCCCAACTACTATGTATTACTCAATATTTGTTTTTTCTTAAGATTTACCATTGTCATATCATGTTGGAGAAAGCAAGTATTGTGTTATGCACTAGAGTGCTGATAATATTCCATATATTTGCATATGAACCAATATGTAAATTGTCTATCAATTTTCGTCAACGTTATTTACGCCTACGAGCTCAAAATACATATTGAATATTGAAGGATGGTAAACAATTATAATAACAGAAAATTGTTCTATTATGATTCAAATGCAATGTATTTTTAAAACTATTTTGAAATCTTTTTTTTTTAATAAATATATATTTCGCATTTATTTATTTTTTTAGTAATAATTTACCTGATGTTTCGAAAAAATATATTTTTTTTGTTGTTTTTCTTTTGTGTAATATAAATTAGGCTATTTATCGTTGAACAAATAGTTATTTATTAGTTTTATTTCATTTAGTCAGTTTTATTTTTTTACAATAATGAACTAATTAAAAAAATATATCAACTTAAATAAAACTGACTAATTAGAAACTTAAATAAAACTGACAATTAAGAAATAAATATCTAAATAAAACAATTGCAATGTGTTAGTTTTTTCTAATAGGTATATGTAAATTTTGTAAAATGAAAATCTTAAATTAAATTTAAGACGTAAATATATGTTTAAAGAATTTGTGTACACAGTTAGTGTACCAGGCTTTTAATAGGTACAATGAGACTTCCTTTGTTTATGACAGAGAAAGATATGGCTGTCCACGTAGTTTTCGTACGAAAAAGGTGTTCAAAGCAGTAAGAAAAAGAATTCGAAGAAATGCTGTCCGAAAGCAACAGATTTTATCTCGGAAAATGAAGATAGCACCTATAACTATGTCGCGTATTTTAAGAGACGACTTAGGACTCGCAGCATATAAGATACGCACTGGTCATTTCTTAACTGATAAATTAAAGATGAATAGGGTGGTAAAATCGAAACAACTACTGAAGCGGTACGCAAAGGAAGGTCACAGAAAAAATTTGTTTACGGATGAGATTTTTTTTACAATTGAGCAACATTTTTACGACAAAATGACCGTATTTATGCTCAAAGTTTTAAGAAAGCTTCCCAATTAGTTGACAGAGTGCAACGTGGGCATTATCCGACTTCAGTGATGGTTTGGTGGGGTGTTAGCTATAAAGGAGTGACTGAGCCATATTTTTGTGAAAAAGATATCAAAATATCGGCACTAGTGTATCAAGAAACCATTTTAAAAAGGTAGTTAAGCCTCTTAATAACACCATGTTCAATAACCAAGTATGGTCCTTCCAGCAAGACTCGGCGCCGGGTCATAAAGCTTGGTCCACGCAGTCTTGGTTGGAAGGGAACGTCACGGACTTCATCAGAGCTGAAGACTGGCCGTCGTGTAGTCCCGATATTAATCCTCTGGATTATGATTAATCCATATTATAAATATTGCCATAAACATTGTAAAAAAAAATCTTTTTACAATGTTTATGGAAAGACAATTTATTAAGACAGAGGTATTTATTAAACACCAGGTTTCGATTTCGAAAATTTTAATATAAATGGCAGCATATATATAAAGTTATTGATACTGATTTTTTTTTCTGGTTAAATATATAAATATATTTTTCTCTATTATATTATAAAAAAATGCCTTAAAAAAAAGGGCGTTTCATTTAGCATATACTGTATGTTGTTATTGCTGGGAGGCAGACTCTAATGCTACATCTGATGGTATGGTAATGGTCTCGTAACTTTAGAAGGCTTGACGGAGAAAATATGGCGGTTGTTTCTCATTGTGAGAAATGTTTTTTGTATTCCGACCATCTTTTCAAACCACTATTATTTCTTAACTGTTAGGAAATAATTATTAAGTAAAAAATACTGAAAACTATTTTTACTAACCTATCCTATAAAGAATCTATTCATAATAGTTCATTTTAAATTTTAACTTAGTTATTGCCTATAAAATATATTTTTTCAGTTATTCCAAAACTGTGTGATCCAAACATAAGTTCTGTTACAATACTAATTAACCGCAACCTATTAATTCTCCAAATATGTAATAAATAAGTATTGGTTGCTTTGTTCAAAGTTAGTATTAATATATATGGATAATGTTTAAACTCTGACTGTACCATAAATACTTAGCAGAAGTGTTCCTATAATCGGAACATCCCATTATTATTAGTGGTTAGTGTATTGTAGGCATTGGGTTTAATTATTATCGTATCTGAGTAAATTTAATTAAATAAGAGTTTTGCTTATGTATATGACATTAATGGGAAAAATATCTTATATAATAAAAAATTAAGTAGGATAAATACATGAAGTAAAATTATTCACGAAAATACTATTATATTTCATTAATGTAGATAAGTTGTTGAACAAACGGCACTGTCACTTTTTTTCTTCTCTTCTTTAATTTAATTTACACTCGATAACATTTTTATTTATTCTTATTTGTACCTTTTATCATTTTATCAAAGTTTTCTATTTGGAAGATTTATTAACATCAGCAATGAGACCGACTTTGTTTTAAAAGGCAGTATTTTGCCACTTCAATAAATCCGATTGTTTTAGTTTTTTTTTTCTTGACAGTTAATTTTAACGTTAAATACTTTAACCTTAACAATAAAGAGATCATATTTTTTAAATTCTTTTTAATCCTTGACACTCCGAATAATGTTAGAATATTATTTGTATTGTTAACTAAGTAAATTTAATATGAAAATTAAATGATTAAATAAATTAAATAATTAACTAAGTCGTCTTAGTAAACCCCCTTCCTTAATTACAACATATCTTTTGGAACGTGTAAAATATTTAGAGTACGAAAATACAAAAAAAGCTTAGAGGTTATATCCTATTCATATGGAACTTTTGTGCTATACAACTGAGAAATCAGGCATGCTTTGATTCTTGGCATTTATAAACTCCTTCAAAAATAGATGAAACTATTGTAAGTACCATATAGGTAATTAAGAATTATACGATTTAAGTTTATTTAAAGTTTTTTTTTAATTTCACATCTTTTTATTTTATTTATTTTCGTATGTATGTAATTGCAAAATTTTAGACACTTTATTTGTTCATTTGTTAGATTAACTTACAATAGTTTTGACTTTCAGTAGTTATGAACAGAATTTATTAGCAAAATTAAAACCTTATGATATAACTCTGCTCTCTCACATTCTGATGTAATATAAATTAAATGCTTTATTATACAAGGTATATTATAGCATTTCCTCTTACACTCGCTTGGCGTTAAATTCGTGTGAAACTTCTGCTACATCGCTAATGAACTAAAATAGTTCACAAAATAACTAAACTTAAATCTTCAAATTCGTGTCTAATACTTTTTAAAAGTATTTGCTTTATTATCATTCGATTATAATCGATAACTTTTGGTTGATGCTTGACGCCTGATGCTTGGTGCACATTTTGTAATAATATCTTGATGATTATAAATAAAAAGAGATTAATGCCAATATCGATTTTAAATTTGACAACAATTACTTCATTTGCAATATCGAAAAATCGCTAAATTGGCAAAATCGTGTAATCCACACCGTCCATTGAAATGTTTGTGGTAACATATAATTTCCTTAATGCCTAATGCTTAATCTTAATGCTCAATGCTCAATGCTGAATGCTTAATGCTCAATGCTCGATGCTCGATGCTCGATGTTCGATGCTCGATGCTCGATTCTCGATGCTCGATGCTCGATGCTCGATGCCTAATGCCTAATGCATAGTGCTTAGTGCTTAATGCTTAATCTTAATGCTCAATGCTCAATGCTCAATGCTCAATGCTTAATGCTTAATGCTTAATGCTTAGTGCTTAATGCTTAACGCTTAATGCTTTATGCTTTAGGCTAAGGGCTAAATGCTTAATACTTGACGCTTTTCCCTCGATGTTTGACGCTTTTCCCTCGATGCTTGATGCTTGACGCTTGATGCTTGACGCTTGATACTTAATGCTTGATGTTTGATGCTTGACGCTTAATGCTTAATGCTTAATGCTTAATGCTTAATGCTTAATGCTTAATGCTTAATGCTTAATGCTTAATGCTTAATGCTTAATGCTTAATGCTTAATGCTTAATGCTTAATGCTTAATGCTTAATGCTTAATGCTTAATGCTTAATGCTTAATGCTTAATGCTTAATGCTTAATGCTTAATGCTTAATGCTTAATGCTTAATGCTTAATGCTTAATGCTTAATGCTTAATGCTTAATGCTTAATGCTTAATGCTTAATGCTTAATGTTTAATTCTTAATGCTTGATGCATGATGCTTGAGCTTGATGATTTATGCTAAATGCTTATGCTTAATGCTTAACTTTTAATGCTTTATGTTTAATACTTGAGGCTTTCCGCTTGATGCTTGATGCTTAATTCTTAATACTTAATGCTCAATTTTAATGCTTAATGCTGAATGCTTAATGCCCGACGCTGAATGCTTAATGCCCGACGCTTAATGCTTAATGCTGAATGGTATATGCCAAATGTTGAATGCTTAATGCCTGACGCTTAATGCTTAATGCTTAATGTTTAATTCTTAATGCTTGATGCATGATGCTTGAGCTTGATGATTTATGCTAAATGCTTATGCTTAATGCTTAACTTTTAATGCTTTATGTTTAATACTTGAGGCTTTCCGCTTGATGCTTGATGCTTAATTCTTAATACTTAATGCTCAATTTTAATACTTAATGCTGAATGCTGAATGCCCGACGCTGAATGCTTAATGCCCGACGCTTAATGCTTAATGCTGAATGGTATATGCCAAATGTTGAATGCTTAATGCCTGACGCTTAATGCTTAATGTTTGACCCTTGTGTGTGCGCAGGTATTACACGACCTATACGCCCCCTTCTATCACTGGATGTTCCGACCTACGGAAGGTGTCTTTCCTTTTTTTGTGGACATTCCACTCGTCCGAATTAAACGTTTTGCTTCGTCTTTTTTACTTCGTACTGTGAGAGATTAGCATAGCTTGCCTGCGTCGGTATATCCGGCCAAATATTATATAGGTGTACTCTTGAGAAGAGTGAATAGGTTGCTTGGTTAATGCGCCTTATCAGTTATGACTACATTACCAATTTCCATAAGGTGGAATGTAGTCAAGCATTGACCTAGATAGTAAAAGAAAACTTGTCATTATGAAATCAAATATATAATTTATAACGTATGTGGTAAACTAAAGCATGAACAGTAATCCCTTGAGATTCGAGCTACAACGGGAATGTTATTGGAAAAGTTTCAATATCTACAAACGCTATTGTGTGTAAGTTCTGAGGTCACTTAGTTGATCATATTTTATAGTGTAGACGAGAAGATCTTAAGGTTGCTTTCTAGAAATAATTTAACAAGTTTTCTCCGTAGCTATATAAAAACGAAGTTTAAGAAAAATAATTTCTCAAACTATACAGTTTTAATTTAATTTAATTATAACCATTATAAAGTTTTAATTTAATGTTATATTAAATATAACGATTATAAGGTTTAAAATTAGTATTCAAATTTATTTTCAATAATATTTCTCATCTATTTTATAAATATTTCTCCGTAAGTTTTATTCTATAATGTTAAAAATAATATGTAAGGTATATTTCAAACAAAATATATATATTTAAATATTCTTATTAAATAATGTGAAACTTCATAGATATCTAAATTAATAAAGATAAAAAGATGCTCTTCTCAATGGACATATCCCTTACGTGTGTACATAATATGAAAACAAACTCAATGTCCCATATGCGTAGGTGCACCTCCGTTCTAGTAAGTGACTCACTCTAGCTATACTAGATTTCGAAGACAAAAAAAATCTATTTCAATTATACTTGGCGTACCTGTAAATAGCTATTATGTTGCACTTCATAAGAGTATGATTATTGGTAGGAACTTACCGCTGCCCACATAAAATTATCTAAAACAATTATAATTACGATGTAAAAAATACAATCTGCATTTTAATTTTCAAGTTTTTTCCAACGGTGAAGAAATGGAAGATTATAATTAAAAGAAAGCATAATTTTGTTTGAAATTAATTCGTTTGAAATTAACTTTTGGTTTTTGTTTGAAGTAAATGTGTTGTTAATTTTTGAAAGCAATTTATTTATAATTTAATTTTAAACGGGTGAAATATTTTTACAAATTGTAAAAACTAACACACTTTAAAATATATTTTGGAAATTGCTGCTTAAGTAGCGGAAGTCTTTTCTAAAATTATAATGATGATGTTCAACTAATTAAAGTACATGTCTGTACTGTGTTCATAGTGTGAAAACTAAATAATTCAAATTAGGTCTACGATATAACTTTTATAACATAGGTCAGAAAGTTATCCTTAAATTGGAAAGTTTCTTGTGACAATAATATTGTAAATTAAAAAAATAACAACCAACAAAATTGTAACAACAAATATTTATCTTTATGAGATGAGATTTACTGTTATAAGAATATTTAAATTACAGTAATATTTAAAAGTTTTTTTTTTAATTTTCTATTGTAAAAATATTTATACGTTCCATAAATTCAGCGGAGTGGCAATGTTGTGAATTTTTTTAATTCATAAAATGCATGAATGCAGCAACTACTGATTTTAGAGTGAAATTAAACCAGTTAGTTTATTTGGCTTGTATGATATAATAATAAAAGTGTTTATTTTTCCGACGAATTCATATTGTACCAATAGTCAGGCAAATATAAATTAAATTATGATTACATTGACAAACATTTTTATAGCGTACTCTCATAACAAAATTACCCTATAAGGCGTGAAGTTAATTCAACTACCGTCTTACTATTTTCTCGTTTTAGTAATCAAGAAACTTGTGTTTTTGGCGTTTTTTACAAAATGAAAAATTGTTTTCATCGTGGGCCGCTATTTGTTAAGATCGTTTTTTTTGTAAAAGATATAGATTCTATGCTAGTTATGAGTATTTTTTATTGACAATCTAATAAATCTTTGATGACATGGAATTTTGTAATGAACACAATTGTAATATATTAAGTTGCCTGTCGTTACTCCTTTACAGTTGTAAAGCATCATGCAATATTGACCTTAAATTTTGCTATAATATTTTACATAATGTTTTTTCCTCCTACTGGATAAGTTTTATTGCATCAAGCCTAAACACGGACTTATAAATTATTTTTATACTGTAACCTTAAATTTACAATATTAATGTTTATTGTTAATCAGTTCAGTCTTATGTTTTTTTTAATATAAATTTGCCACGGTAAGTAGTGACAAGTATGATTTGGTCCTACTGAATACAGAAATAGTTATTCAAACTATTCTAATAATATATTCCGAGACTCGATCTGACTCGTACACGGAGATCAAAACACAGGCAATACTTGAACCTGAATGTTTCGAAATCGAAATGTTGTACCAAATGGAATCTTGAATGTTTCCATCAACTCTACCAACTAAGCTACCCTGTCAATACACAGTATTTGTTATTTTTATTATTTTTTGTCTCATGTTGAAATAACTCATCTTGAGAAACCTTTATTAACAATACTTATATGAAGACCTTTACCTAAGAAGTAAATATAAAATATTATTATTATAAAGTTTTCTTATAACATTGAATTTCAGAAACATAAAGGATAAAGAAAATGCAATAAAACGATTGTACGGTATGTTTTTGTGGAAACATGGATTCAGAACCATTTCAACAAAAGTAAAACAACTTACTATTCGATTTTCTATTGAAGATTTGTAATATGTCATATATTTTTTTTTAATCTACTATGCAAGTATTTATTTAAACTTGCCGTTAGTTATGATTACAAATTATCATTACCTTCATAACGTGCTAATTGTAACTTATGTGGTTATAAGTCTTTATCTTTTTATGTGAAGATATTACCCTTGACTGACTTTAAAATTTTATTATAAAATAATTGATTCTTTTTAAAGAGGTTCGAGAAACTAATACTTAAACACTTTTTACATGCTCCCGAAATGGAATACGTTAGATAAGTATACTTTTAGAAATTGGCTCGATTGTAATTTTAAATAGTGATAATCCATCCTCAACATTGGCGACTAGTCATGGAAGCCACTAACAAGCCAATAACAGGAAGTTTTTCCTGGTAAGTATGGATTGGTTAGTACTGCCAAAGTTCGCCCCTTGAGTGCAACTTATCTACTTCATGCGGTTACACTATGTTCTTTATACATTTGCTCGTAATTCAAACTAACGTTTACTTCAATATTTTTTGTTTAATCATTTTTATCACTGCCTGTCTTCAGGATCTCCAGTCTCATAAATATTTTTTTGAAGCAATCCTTCCAGCGAGGGAGATATGATTTGGCATAATCGTATTTTCCCATGTTCGATGCTAGTGTCAAAAATGTATATTATTTGTGCTCTTTCATTACATCTATTTTCCACTTTCCACATACAATATTGTCTTAAAGTTAGATCGATGAAACGCCGATGTTTTTCCATAACTTGAACAATCAAAAATATTATTACCTTTAAAAATTACGCTTTTAATATTAATTAAAAAAATATTGTAATGTTTAATTAAATATTTTAAAATAACAAATTCTTATCTTTATCGTTCCCGTTAAAAATTGTACAGAAAGCGTGCGCAGCAATTTGTTGCAATCCAGTGCTAAGAGTTGCTAATGGAGCGCGATGGGGGTTTAAATTGCGCTCATTTTGTGTAACGCTGACACACAAGCATGGTGGAATGATTCTGAAACGATGACAGATATAATTGATTTAAATAGAAAAAAGCGGTGTACAGTAGTAAGAGCAAATTTCAATTCCTAGTAAGATCAATATTAAACACTGTGTGCCCTTATATTATAAGACTTTACAAAATAATAATAATTAAAAATATCTTTATTCAAGTAGGCATTAACATGCACTTTGAATCGTGAATGATTACACTAAAATGGTGAGTTTATTCAGTCCGTAATTAAGCTATTACCAGCTTGGAATGTTTCTCTGCTAAGAAGAGCTTGCCAGAAACTCAATAGTTGTCTTTTAAATGAAATTTTAAAATATTTTACTTAACCATTATAACATCGACGCTGCAGATGAGTCAACAACCAAAGGTCCACAGATATTTACTAACTAAAACCTCTTGAATGTTATAATATGAAGAGTTTTAATTACGCGTGAGTGTTATTACAATCTTTTTAAAAAAAATCTCATTAACATCTGCCACATTGAAATCTTTATTCATTTTCATATAATCAATTTTTAAATTTATTAGTCTATCAGCAGCCTTAGTTTTTCTAGTAATACTAGATAAAACACCCCAAGTTGTTTTTTTTTGACCTTCTGAATTAAAGAGTTTATTTCTAATATAAAGCTAAGTAGAAGCTTGTAAGAAAACGATTTTAAATATTTTTCAGATATTTATTACGAATTTTATTCAAGAACACTGGCTCATAGTAGCCGCTGACCATTTAATTTAAGTAACTTTTCTCTACTTTTGTGTATTCCCACAGTTGGTCAATCATTGAATTTAAGTTAATATTTTGTTAATAAGTTAATAGTAATTATTTTGTTCTAGTTAAAGTATTATTAAATCCATGTAAAAAAAATACTTTAATACATATTATTGGGATTATCATCCGTCAAGCTTACTTTACCCACTTTTAGCGCAACATTATTCTTAAAAGTGAGGAGTCGACTTGTTTTTGTAATCGGTCTGCAAGTAAATATATATATATATATATATATATATGTCGTAGATCACGATAATTTAACGATAATTAGTAACTCAATTGATATCATTGTAACAGTGGGGTGTGAACATCGTGACGTAACGAGTCACGTGACCGGAATCGTTTGGAGGGGCACCGGAGACATTTTAAATATTGGAGAGCATTGAGTCGAGGAGGAATTGATCAGTGAGAGCCTTACAGTTCGGACCCCCAGGCGGGATCGGTAGTTCACGCAACTCTGATAATTGTATACCTACTAAGTAATTTGTGAGAATTGATTACCTACATTTAATACAAGAATTGTCATATTGTGTGTGTGGTTTAATTGCCTGAGACCTACGCCTCGGATCCTGTACCAGAATATTCCATCAAGAACGAGCAAGTCACTAATATGCATCTAGCTCCGAAATCAGAAGTGGGATTCACTCGGGCATAAAACCACCAACTACCCGCGAGATAAGTTTATTGAAGCTACAAATCACGTCAAGCAAGAAATGAAGTAATTTTATTATTTGAAACGCACACTACAAGATAATAACAATGAAGTTCCAGAATCAATACAATCAATCAATAGTTGATAATCAATGGTTGTAAATCAATCAATCAATCAAAATAAATTTATGTTATCTCGAAACTTCAAAATTGAAATCTACCCACATATCAAAAAAAAATCTAGTGAAGTAATCGCTGCTGATGAACAAAGAAAATAAATGAGAAATTATGGCCGTGACTACGCGGTGCGAATGGCGGTAATGGCGCGGCGCGGATGGCGGTAATGGCGTGGCGCGGATGGCGGTGATGGTGCGGGGCGATGGTGGTGATGGCACTGCGGGGACGGTGGTGACGGCGCAGCGCTGATGGCGCTGATGGTGCTGATGGTGCTGATGGTGCTGATGTTGGTGATAGTCGTGACGGCGTTCGTGGCGATGGCAGCTATGGCAGCGGTACTGGTAAAGTACGGTGCAAGCAACGCGTTGAGGTCTGAGCAATTTATCCACCATCGGATACGTCACAGCATAAAGGTGAATTCGTTTCGATTTGCTTCCAATTTTTGGGCTAAATACTCGCTAGTTAAAGAAAATTAAGCTATCAAATATAGTGGTAAGCACTTCATTATTGTTATTGCGATGACTGGTACTGAGATTAGCGATCAAACCCATCTTGTTTTTGTTAAATTTTACTGGAAATTATTTTACTTTAACTTAACGTCCCTCTGCTACGTGTTTTGATAAGATAACTAATTTTTATTGCTACGGATGTTTCATTTGACAAAGATCTTTGTTTTAAATTCGGTTAACAATGGTAACGCGATAGGTCTAAAGATTCAACCTGTAAAAACAAAAAAAATGTAATTAGATTTTTGGAATATTTTATTTCTTGTCTACCTACATGTGCAGTAATCATGGGCGAACTTACAATTATTAATTAATCGTATATTGCAAATGCGTATTTTTGCCGATCAATTTCCTTAAAATGCCTGACATTGACAATTACGACGACAAAGATTTAGATTCAGACTGCAACAAAACTGACGAGACTAGCTCAGGTGATCACGGAGGGGATGGACCTTCGTGTCACTAGTTGTTACATAGTATGCAAGTCGCTCAGATGGCATGCATCTCCATGCCATTCGTAGCGTAGGCGTAAAATCGGGCATTATAACCCGTCGCAGTGCGGCCACGACCGTGAGTGGCTTGCGTTTGGTTTGGAGATGTAGGTGGTCGTTGTGTTGCCGGATGGAGGCAATGTGTTGTGTTAAAACTGAGTCCTGGATGGAGGGAACTCGGATTGCCGGATGGAGGCAATGTTTTGTATTGGAAATGGGTACCGGATGAAGGTCACTCTGGTGATTGCCGAATGAAGGCAATGTATTGAGTTGTAGAGTATTGCATACTAGATTGACTAACTGAACTGAACGTTTTGAAATTGACAGACTGTTGGACGATTGAAATAAAACTGTTTTGATGACTAGTATAGCTAAGGGCAATTAATAGCAATTTTTATAGACGATAGACGTTGTATCGAAATAAAATTTAAAAAAAATCTTTGTTTTTGATATATAACGATGCCAGAGGGTTAAGTACCACTTGAAGTCTGAGCTTGTAGTAAAAGCGATTGAGTAAAAGTGATAGTAGCGAATCTTAGTTCAATTGGGAGTCCGTGGAACTCGGAATTGAAAGCAATGCCATGAAACAAACAGGAGGTTTGTTGGTAGGGCTTAGTGAAAAGCCATATGTGATGAATAAGATTCATGCTTTGTGTTTTGTAATGTTTTTAGAATACATTTTTGGTTTAAAATGTAATGAAAAGTGGTGCTTAGTTGCTTTAGGCTTTAGTTGAGTGGGCATTTATTTTCAATTATGATGTTCAACTTTATTATAACTGATTATTCCTTTTTCAATAAGTTGTAAAGGCGACAGGTGCAACAGGGGTTCGAGTAGTTTCGATACAGTGCCAGCGGCAGGCAATCACAGAAAAAGAAGGGTTAAAATGGTTACGTAAGCTACCTTAATAGTACCATAGGACTTTGGTGAGTCATTTTCATATTGTTTTGATTCTTGTGCTGAGAGTTCTCTGATCACAGAATGTGTAGCAAACAATTTTTGTGTAACGTTTAAATAACTCAGTAATTCTAACTGGCAACGATCATAGTGTCCAGAGTACGTTATAGATCTTATCAGAGGTTATGATTAATAATTTTCTATTAGAAAGTCTATTTCAAATCATTCCGATCACAAGGTCCCTCAGGAACTAAATGTTTTAGTTGAGCAAAGTGATATTGAACTCACTGCAGATAATAGCTTGCCTACTCATACTTTGTTGACCGCACCTCACGTGTGGTGTAACACGTGTAGGCGATGGGTCTGTTTTGTGTTTTACATGACCGAAGGACTGGTTCATGGTAGTTGTTTGTATATGATCGATGGACTGTATCATATTGCAAAAGTATTGAGTTGGCTGAGTTGAGTACGCAAGTCTGGTAAAATCATGATTGATTTTGTAAAGTGATGGATCTAATGATCAGAGTAGTTTTTAACTGTTGTAAATAAGGTGTAGTGCGCACCTTGTGTTAAGAATGTATATAGAGTAAAAACCTGAGACGTGACATTCACTGGTTTTGTCAGAATAGCCGAGCAAGTTATCCTTGGAGTTATTTCTTTTATTTCAGACCCTACATCCCAGGACAACCGCGAATCCTAAAGCTACTCGATGGAGGTGGCATGGTTATCGTCACTCGATGGAGGTGGCGTGGTTATCGTCACTCGATGTAGGTGGCGTGGTTATCGTCACTCAGAGGGGACATAGTTATTGTCACTCCATAAAGATACATGCACACGAGGACGTGTGACTTGTCAGTATGGCTGTGTCGTAGATCACAATAATTTAACGATAATTAGTAACTCAATTGATATCATTGTAACAGTGGGGTGTGAACATCGTGATGTAACGAGTCACGTGACCGGAATCGTTTAGAGGGGCACCGGAGACATTTTAAATATTGGAGAGCATTGAGTCGAGGAGGAATTGATCAGTGAGAGCCTTACAGTTCGGACCCCCAGGCGGGATCGGTAGTTCACGCAACTCTGATAATTGTATACCTACTAAGTAATTTGTGAGAATTGATTACCTACATTTAATACAAGAATTGTCATATTGTGTGTGTGGTTTAATTGCCTGAGACCTACGCCTCGGATCCTGTACCAGAATATTCCATCAAGAACGAGCAAGTCACTTATATGCCTCTAGCTCCGAAATATATATATTTTTTTTACTCAATATTAATAACCCCACAATATATTTATTTTAACTTACTATAAATGTTTAAAAAACATTAAGTACACATTTAAGATTTTTAAGAACTATAATTGATTAAAAAAAAACTTTGTTAGAAGAGTGACTAATTAGAGGTAGATTTACGCTTTATCTCGGCGCTTCATATATGGTAGAGCCTAGGCATACTCTTATTCTTTTGACTGGCTCGACCCGAGTAGTACCATCCTTTCGATCGGCGTAAAGTAGCTTTTATTTATGTTTCATATAGTGAATGAAAGAGCCAAAACTCCTAATTATATCCTTTCGCCTCTTGTCCTAGTATACTACATATCTACTCATTCCTCAAAAGTGGCAACACATTGGCATTTTTTTTAGTCAATGGATTTTTTAATAGAAACGACTGCCTTCAATCAAGTGGTCGTCTGCACGTCACCAAAGAATAAGTGGCAGTCCTGTTTTTTTACTTACCTGCTTATATCATGTAAAAAGGAAAATAAGGGTACTTTTTGTTATATACCTTTTTTTACTTAACGGTTGATTTTTACTTAAAGGGTTTTTAGATTAAATAACGAGATTATAATTAGAGATAACCCCCTAACCACCTAAAGTCTACATTTTATAATTTAAGCTCAGCCTGCAAATAAATAGAAGGTATTAAATTTTTAAAAGGAGCTTTTAAATAGTACACTTTAAACAGTAATTGTGTAGGTTGTCAGTTGGAATGCTAAGTATTATATAGAAAATTATATTGAAGTGAAATTTGGGGGTGTTGGAATAATTCGGGTACTTAACCTAATAAAGATTCATACTGTACTGTATTCATACATACTGTAACCTAATAAAGATTCATATTTATATATAATGAAGATGTAAGGGGAAGAGAAGCTGAATACATGATTTCAAGACTCCATAGCTATCTACGTTGGGATAATTAAAATAAGTTCATAACTATTATGATATTAAGACTTCATTTCAGAAATTACACATAGAGGTAATTTTGCCGTTAAAAATCTTAAGACGAACCGTTTATGTGTTACCTATCATATATTATCTAGTATTATCTACTATTATTTATTATCTAGTGAAATTATTTTGTTTTTTCCGATCAAATTAAAGTATTTGTAACCAACAGCATTGATATTTACCTGATTATAGCTTAATGTGTTAGAAATATAACACATTTTTGCTAAAAAAACTTTAAAGTAAAGATTTTTAAGTAAATCTTGTAGTACAATTAGGGTATTTGACTTATTATAGCTGAATTTAAAGTTTAAAGAATTCAAGATAAACAATAAATATTAATTACCTTAACATCATATTGCTAAACCTGTAGTTAGTTAAACGACTGAGAGCGTGCAAATAAAAGATAAGTCAAAAGTTATGTCGAGGTGATTAGGTCTTATTTTTATAGAACAGCATCACCACTGCTATTCACTCTTTTCTACTTTGTTGTAGAACGTTTCTACTTTTGCTTCAGATTGGCTATGGACGATAACGGAAAAATACCTCTTACCATCTCACGATGTCAGAGTTTTATCCCGGACAATATGTTCCGACAAAAACTCTACTTTTCTCAAACTTACTCCGAACATGTGCTTCTGAACTGACTATTGCATTTATTTCAACATTCCTATTTAAAAGTCGTAGTCTCGAAGTCATTGAAAACCACCCTGATCCACCCGATATCTAAAAAGGGCTACAAATCCAGCCCAGCTAACTATAGACCTATTACTATTATCACCCTTCTCACCAAGATAATGGAGACTATTATAAACCGCTAACTTCTGACTTACCTAGAAGGTCGCCAGTTAATCAAGGACCAGGAATATGGCTTCTGCCTTGGTCAATTCAGCCAAAAAACGTCAACGGTCAACGTTCAACGGTCAAATTTATCAAAACAATTAAGTTGTTAAGTTTCTCAATTTTATGTTTGCAATAAAAAAGCATATTCCATATTTCTTAATGCAAAAATCTTTTTTTGAAAATAAATTACCAGTACCTTCTCTTTTTTTATGGTAACAGTCTACCTTTAACAATTTATCCTTCTTAACCAAAATAATAAAAAAGATCTTGGGTGATATTTTTCAAACAATGTATTTAAAATTCTAAGTGCTTGTGACTTGAGACACTATTGCTTGAGATGCTATAGCGTATGCTATATTTTCATCTACTGTCTAGTATAATCTATCGTTCTCTTATCTATATAATAACGAAATATTTTTAATATTACAACAAAGCCAAAATATCATGTATTTGTTATATTGCCCAACATTTAACTTCGAAATATTATGTTTTTATTGCAATTAATTAAAAAATGATAATATGATTCCTAAAATAAATTTAACTGTCAAACAAGAAAGAAAATAGATAATTATACAAACAAAATTCTTATGACTTTTGTTTGGTAATTGTTATAATAAAAATAACAAGTACCTATAGATAAGAAAAAATATATCTGTCATTATAATTGATAAATAAGTAATACCTATCTATTATTTTATAGATTATTCCTATTTTTTTCATCTATTAAAGTAATTTATTCCTAAACTAAGTAATAAGCCATAAACAAATCACTTAGTTAAGAACCACTTGAACTTGGAGTAAAAAACAAACTTCACCAAATACTGTAATAATAAGCTATATATTCACACAGACTACTATTTGGTGAAAAAAGTATATATTCTTATAATTATCTTTATAACATAAATATTATCTTATTAAACATCAATGTCTTAGTTAGCCAAATCTTGAATCGATAACGTCGATGGAACACGTAGGTACTGACAGAAAATGTCATAACCTTCGCTTCGTTTGTGTGATAAATCGTCGAGAAACTGTTAGCGCACGAACAGTTTTGCATGAATAACTTTTTACCTCATACATAAGACATAAGAACGTGATAAACGAATGTTTTCGTTAATACACATAAATGTTTAATAGAAATTCATAGAACTAAATAGATATTTTTTCGTATTATAAATGGACAATCAATATATCTAATATTTGTCTTTTTATATTTTCAATCTCGTAAAATGATACAAATATATCCTAATAATAGTGTGCTTCCTAGGTTTTCAAATTCGGAATGTAAATAAACTTGTTTTAATTAACTTCAAACTTCAGACGGTTCTTGTTTGTACATTAGTAACGGAAATGAAACATTAATTAAAAACTTAGAACGTAACACGCTCAGTCAAAAACAACTCTTTATTTTCCTACTACTCATTCCTTTTTAATTTTCCAAGTCTGCGATAGAAATTCATGATAACAAATCCTATTGCTCTATTTTAATCCTGATACAAAAATAATTAAATACCTACATAATATTACATATTTTTATTTATATATAATTTTATTTTATATTTATTATATTTTTCTTTTTCTTTATATAAATATTTATGATTAGAAAAGTTATAGTGATAGTAAAACTATATATATAGGTTACACAATGGTAGTTCTTAAATAAAAATCTGATAAGTTAACAGTTAACCCTATTTTGATTAGCAACGTGATGAACGATCTACTTAAGATTGTAATTGCAACATGAAAAACGGCTTGAAATGTTTTTATTCATGATAATCTGATCCCTTTTTGTTTCAAATGTCTTTATCAAAAATTTAAGTCTTTATGATTCTTTTATCTTTCTTTTACGCATATTCTGGAAGCTCCAGAGTATGTAGATAATAGATGTAAAATTCTTTACTGTCTTTAGTATCGTAGATACCATGAGATTGATATATTTTATATTTAATTACCATATCTATAATAATAATACAAGGCTGCAGAGTTTGTTTGTTTGTTTGTTTAAACGCGCTAATCTCAGGAACTGCTAGCTCGAATTGATAAATTATTTTTGTGTTGAATAGTCCATTTATTGAGGAAGGCTATATAGGCTATATATCATCTCGCTGAGATTAATAAGAGTCAAGCAACATTGAAAATTGTTGCAAAAACGAGAAAATATTTATTTATTGAGAGCTTTCCTCGCGTTCGCTGAGAAAACGGTAAAAGTTACACAAAATAATGTATTATGAAATTGTTTCCCTTTAAAAATTATAAAAAAAAGTCCGCGAGAGTATATATCTAGCTTTTAAGGTTCGGAGGTGTTTTATTACCATGACATTAATTCTTATCTATATAAAAAATAATAAGTTCAATATCTTAGGCACTTAATTGTGAACAAAATTGCCCTTGACAGCATTTGATTTCAACCAATATGTAAGGAGTTATTATAGTTTTAAAATAATACACTATCGTCAACCACACACGCAGTGCTGTGCGGGGTCTGTGGCGGGATAACAGTGTCGATAGCCGCGAGGTAGCATTAGCATCCTTACGGAATGGTTGTGGCCATTTTTTTTTTTTTTTGTCTCTATGCTGTTAGCCCTGTTAGCTATTACAGCATCACCGGGGGAAGGGTTGAGGCCAACGAACAATTTTTTTAAAGCGTTTTTTTCGATATTTATCGTAAATTATTTATTAATACGTATTAAATAAAACATTTCATTTTCGTCAATTTCTATGTTGTATGGTATTTTTCTGTTGAATATCGTTTTTTTTTTATTATTTTAATGATTATTCTTGATTTTGTAGGATTTTTCTTTTAGAATTAGTTTTCCTGATTTGTTCAACGCTTGTTCTTACAGTTGAAGATAGTTACTTATCTAAGCAAATAGTTTGATTTGTCGTACTTTTCAATTCTGATTGTTATTTACAACATTTTTAAGTATATCCCAGGTAGGTATTTATCAAAACACATAATTTAATTGTATAATATTTTTATATTGGGTATTGTTTTGTTATTATTTAATTTGTTGTTTGTTTTTTTACGTAGTAGGTAGGTAGGTACGTAAGAATAAAGGTTCCAAATTAGTTTAACGTAATTTTTTATAGTTCAGGAAAATTATTAATCTTAGTAAATAATTTGATTTGTCGTGTTTTTTAATTGGGTTTGTTTAAACCAAAACCATTTCTTATTATAGTAGAACATAGTTAGTTCTTAAATACCTTAATAAATTGCGTTGTATTTTTAAATATTGGCTATTGTTTTACTATTCCTTTAACGTTTGGTTTTTTTCTTAAGTAGTAAGCAGATTCGTTCTCTAAATTCTCTCTATCTCTTTATGATATTAGAAGCTTTAACAAAATTATGGGTGGAATAAATAAAATTTTAGCTTTAATAAAAGACGGCAAAGTACCTCATTGTGAAACCCAAATTCCAAAACAAAAACAAAATACGTAAACGCCTTTACAAAGTTTACTAAAGCATAATTAAATGAACAGTAAAATTCTTTGATTTGTTTGAACTAGTTTGGTATCAAATGGGTGGTGGTGGGTATAACAAATTTACGATACGTAATAAATGCTTTAAGACCGTGAAAAAGAGAACATTCTAATGCATTCTCATACACACTCCTTTTTTTCGCAGCGTATGAAAGTGAATTAACATGTTAAGTATAACATAAATTGTAATACATTTAACATGGGTTAAATACTCCGTATTTTGAATGTTGTTTTTTTGTGTTAATTTTAATATATATATAACATTCAAAATACGGAGTATTTAACCCATGTTAAATGTATTACAACTTATACATATATTCATACAAAAATTTCTCTTTGTACAAATGATGTTAGTATCGTTTTATACATGAACAGAATTTAAATTGAGATTTATATATGGTTTATTGGCCTAATAAAATATTATCACGAAATATAACACGATTATAGCTTTATAGTAGCAAGTACACATTGTCGAAATTATAGCCAGCCAGTTGGTATTTTACAATTTATACGTGAGAACAAATTAGAATGAGTATAAATCATCGTATTGAAATGACACTACAAAAATCAAGCCACTTCTAGTTCCATAGTTCAAATATATAAAAGGATTTTACCTTTCATAATATACGAATATATATACAGGGTTATTTGTAATTAGTTGGCCACTTGCAGGCAGCCTAGTACAGAGGCTGTTGTACAACAATCCCACTAACAATTTTTTTACGAATTTTTAAAATTAATAGTTTTAAAATTTTAAGTTTTCCCATACAATATTATTTGTTACCTCTGAACTGGTATTAACTCTGAGCGTAGGTATAGCGGCCGGACGTTGAGCTTTTAAGAACTTTTTTAGTAAAAGAGTAATTTTTTTTATCATTTTCTTGTGTCATTTATTAAGATTTGTAAGAAGTCGTAGAACAAATGTTGTTGGGATTGATGTAGAGAAGCTGTCTTCAAGAGGTGGGCAATTTATTACGAACAATCCTGTATATACATAGAAATGAAGTCTAATTTAGACTTTAAATTACCAATAAAACTTTTTTATTTAGATTGGTGTTGTGGAAGAAAATCTTTCAACTCTTTTTTCATCTTTGTCATACTTACTAACACAAAATTGATGTATGCATATTAACAATATTAAAAAAAAGCCAGTGGAATAAAATGTATGTAAAAAAAACCACATAACAATTAAAATCACAAATCGCAACATAGCTAAATGTACTTTTACTGACTGCTTTAATAGTTAAAATTTTAAGTGACTTAAACCTAACGATTCTGTCACGACGCAGTTTTTATTATAGATATGCAACATTAAATAACTTTAAAAATGCCATAGAGTGAACATTTTAAGAAGTCTAAGTAAGTTACAAAGTGAATATCAAATAAACTGAACTATGAACCAATTGCCGTGACTTACGAAAGTATGAAGGCTCGAATCGGAGTTTTATCTTTTCTACGTGTGTTGCTTTACTAATATCGTGAACGTAGGTATTCCATGATTTTTATTATATTTGTATTTGATTTGGAATCTGGCTTAACAAGTTTGTATGATAATACCCTAGAGACAATAAATTGACTAATAACTGTTTTTAGATTCTTCTAATACGTCATTATCACATAATATAGTTGAGATCTGGTATCTCAATAAAATAATTTATAATTTTATTTATTTACATATTATTTATGTTATTCCTTTATTTGTAATAATTACGATGAAATATTATTCTGTTAATGTAATGTAATGTAAATAAAGTCTCCAAAATATCCTAATCTGTGGTAAGCGGAAACAAACAACCCACATAAATAAAAACATCGTAAAATCAATAAAAACAGTTAACTAACTCACTTTTGGAATTGCTTCATATTATTATACACGTACTGGTATTATTTGACTTTTCCGTAGATTATCCAATAGAAGAAAGTTATTTTGTTATCTAGCGTTTAAAAATTTTTAAGGAAAACAAATTAATTTAATATATAATATTAAAAAAAAAAAAAAACAACTTATTTTAATTTAAAATATTTTTTCTCTGAAATGACAACAATTGATAAATATTTAAAATATGTTTTTTGACATTTACTAGAGGCTGCTTTAAGACGGTTAATCATATTATAAACATAAACCATTCATGTCTCTTAGCACCAAAATAGCACCTACTTGAATAAATAAAAGTATATTTTATGTTTTGTGTAGATGTGTGTTTCAAATTACGTTTTAACATAACATAGCTGAATAATCAAAATAAATAATTTATTAATTGTCTTATCAAAATGCTATGTTAGAAAGCTACTCTATGTAAGCTACAAAAGGTTTCGATTGGGAAAGGTTAATTTTAGACAACATTTAACTACTCTTTAAAATGGAATGTTTCTAAAATATATCCATAAAGGATGGATCAAGCCTTTTCGAAATAAGATTCCAGCTAATGAATCCAAATTTTCTTTAAAAACAAGGATCAGAGATTTGCAGGTGCAACAAAACAATATAACTATGTTTGAAATATTTATAAACATGTTAAACTTATTTAAATTTATATAAATGAAAAATAAACCGATACGGGCAGGGACTCAAAGCCCCGACCTCTGGGAACCGTCACGTCACTATACCAATTGAGATACCGCATCGTTGTCGGTCTTGGTGAATTAAACATTTTATATGTGATCGTCTTTATCGGGACGGTCAGTGGTGACATCTATTAGGCTTGTTTCGAAAATCCTGAACCATGTTTCTAACTTTTGCAGTATTGGTTATCTGTTACATTCACGAAATCGCATGTATTCAGTTTCGTTTCAAATATTTTGGAGAGCCCCCAAAAAATCTTATTTTATATATATTAAACAGAATAATTTATAATTACTATTTAAACTACATGTACTATAAAAGTATGTAATAAATAAAATGTTTCAATGTTTTTAATTTATTTTTGTCCATTCTTGTAATTAATTGAAAAAATAAATTATTGTATAATTATTTCTTATTATCTCTTAGTAATAATCATGCAACTTAATACTATAGTCAAGTACAGATCTAAAAATCTAATTCACATGATAAAATGAATATATCTAAATTTAAATTGTAGTTCAGAGCAAACAATCCTTATATAAACGAGTTCCTATAAGAGTATCTATGTATCCCGTTCATATTCACAAGAGTAAATATTTATTATCGAATTACAGGTCGGAAAGTGGAGGTATAGTGAAGGCTTTCATATGTGAAAAGGCTGAGCAAGAAATAGAGTGCTTTGTTGCATGGGAGCTGCTGCAGACCGTTTCTAATTGTCAAATTCAACCAACGTGAAATATCCTAACTGAAAATTCCTTTCAATTTTAAAAAAAGGTTATTGATGTACGTGTAGTATTGATTTACATGTATTGTGTAGTTATTACATTATACCTTAATTAGGTAATATCTGATACTTTTTTGTAATTTCACTGAGACGGAATTTCAATTATTATAATAATTAAGGTTCGACATGGACTATATAAATTGTAGAAATTGTAAACTTCTATTATAGACTGTGAAAGCTTAGGATTGAATTCCAACTATTATAATAATTAGGTTTCGACATTGACTATATAATTTGTAGAAATTGTACACCTCTATTATAGACTGTGAAAGCTTAGGATTGTCTCAGACCTCTGTAATCCAATTTAGTTTAATAGCAGTCAAATATTTTTAGTCTTTTGTACAGAAATCGTAAATCTACTCGTAACTTCTTAAATGTTTTACGACCAACGTTTTTTTTTTTAACTTTTATCCGACTTTTTAAAGTTTTTTAATTCCTTTTACAAAATCAATCTAATATATATAGAAGGATGTTTGTATATATGAAATCGATGAACTCAGAAACTATTGGACCGATGATTATGAAAATTGGTATGTAAATGTATTTTTCTACGGAGAAGTTTTATATGGTATGGCCATTGATGTAACTCGCCACCAGGCGGCGCTGTCAAATATCGACTTCCGCCCCGTTCAACCGATTGTCATAAAAGTTGGTATGACCATGTATGTTTCCTCGAAGAAAACGAATATGCTATGTCCATTGATGTAACTCACTACCAGGCGGCGCTGTCAAATATCGACTTCCGCCCCGTTCAACCGATTGTCATAAAAATTGGTATGACCATATATTTTTCCTCGAAGAAAACGAATATGCTATGCCCATTGATGTAACTCGGCACCAGGTAAAGTAAGGGTTAGCCCAGCGAAGCGGGCTGGTTTCGCTAGTATTATATATTTATACACCAGTAAATTTATTGAAAAAATAATTTAGTGGTGTATATATAGTAGTGTGTTTACTTTATATAGCAATATAGTAAAATAGTAAAATTAAACTAATTTAGTTATTCAAAAACAAATGCCTATTAGAATTTTTAAAAACCAAAAGATATAATTCCAAGTTGAAAGTTAACTCGTAAAGAATAGCCAATGTTCAATATACGTTCTGAGATTTCGGTACTTTGATAATCTTTATTGTAAATAACATTGAGGACGCGTTTCCAAAATAGGTAGGTGTCAAATCATACCACTACATTGAAAAACCTTTACTACGCACGCATATATAGTTCGAAAATAATATGTAAAAGAAACAATTTTATTTATGATTTGATATTTAAATACTTTAATTATTTTGTATGACTATATGTATTATTAATACTGTGACCTAAAAATGCACACCTGAGTGGCGACTACTATATCTACTACACGAACAAATTTAGGTGATCCGAGTTTATGTTGTTGTATTGGGTATATAATGAGATATTACCTTCGGATATGGTAGGGTTTCGTATACCATGTATTATATTTTACATGACGAGTTACCCCATACTTTTTCCCCTTCCCCTTGGACCGCGATAGCGAGTAGACGTGTTCTCTGCGACGATTTAACTTATTTCTTTTAAATTTAAATAGATTATTTAATTACTCCAAAAAATCTGTGCACGAAAATCAACGCAAGTACCAGGAGCGCATAACAATAGTAGCGGTAGCTCACCAACAAAGTTCGTCCGGTAAGCTCCACCTCTCATTACCGATATCGTCACGCCCATCACACGTCATAAAGCAAACTTGCCAAAGTGCCTACTATAAACTAATTAGCAAACTTTTGCTTAAACACATTGTACTAATACATATAAATAAGTTCCGACGATGTTGCGATCACCTACCAAAGCTGTCTCCGACTCTGACCTATCGAAACCTGAGTCGCCGGCGCAACCCACTTACGTGACCTCTAGGTCCAAACGCAAGCACGACGATGTAACTATTACCAAAGAGGATTTCCTTGCTTTTAAGAAAGAAATCAAGCAAATGTTATGTTCTTGGAATACCGAACAGGAAAGTAAATTTAAAAAAGTGGAGAATTCACTGATGCAACTTCAAAAAGTCACAGCTGATTTTGAAAAATCTCTGCAGTTCATCTCTCAGCAATATGACGATATGCAAAACAAAATAACCAACCTTGAGAAGCAAAGCAAAGATAGTTGTTTGTATATATCATCTTTAGAACAAAAAGTGGAAGATCTACAATACAACATCAAGAAAAATAATGTAGAGATACGCAATCTGCCTTGTAAAGACAAAGAAACCACTACAGACTTAATTCAGATGATACATAAACTGACAGGTGCACTTAACTATGGACTGCAATCAAGCGACATACGTCATATATACCGCGTGCCCGGAAAGAAGGGTTCAAATAGACCAATTATCATGGAACTCAATACTATTGCGACCAAACAAGAAATCCTTAACTCTGTCAGATGTCACAATAACTCAAATCCGTCTCAAAAACTCAACACCAATCATTTTGGGATAAGTGGTGCGGCCAATTCAGTCTACATAGGGGATGACTTGACTAGTACCACTAGGAAACTTTTCTTTTTGGCACGTGAGCTGTGCAAGGAAATGCATTACAAGTTTTGTTGGATTGCTCACGGTAAAGTACTTATACGTAAGATAGAAGGCCAACCAGCAATACTCATAAGAAACGAGGCTCAGATTGGAAAACTTCGGCAAGAATGACTAGATTTCGCATGGACATTCACAACAACCTCGTTTTCACCCAGCATTTGCATGTTATACTTGTATTACTTTATAATAATTAATCATATTGTAACGAAACACTATACTCACTTTCAACCTACAACCACGACACACCTACAACACACCTACACGACAATACCTAATAAGCAGACTCAACATTCATACATACATAACTCAACACTCATATATTCGAATACAACTCCCCTAGTCAAAGCCATCACTTTACCTATATTGTATCAAAAAACATCATGCCTAACTATTACATATTTTATAGACTGCCCCCTCAATATAGAAGCACAAAAAAAAATAAAATCACACTTATGGTGAATAACGTTAATGAAATAATCAACAATATTGACCAGCTCTCAGTCTCTGCTATGATAAAATGTAAACCCGAAGAATGTTCTAGCTATATCACATACCCGTCGCAACAGTTGAAAATAATTACGCAGAACATTCGTTCTATACATGCAAACCTTGACTCTTTTTTAACACTTCTTTATAGAATAAATATTGATTGCGAAATTTTGGTTCTTACAGAATGTTGGCTAAATTGTTATAATGGTTTTATCCCTTCTATTGATCACTATACGTCTTATCATACTAAAAAACTCTTTAACCAGAATGATGGGGTAGTGCTTTATGTTAAAAACATAGAAAAATACACAGTCGAAGAACCTTTTCTACAGGATGCCAGTTGTCTTCTTTTAAAAATTGGCACTGACAAAGTAATAATTTGTATTTACCGTTCACCGTCCTTCAGAGACATAACTAAATTTCTACAATCCCTTGACTCCCTCCTAGCCAACCTGGCTTTGTATAATAATATAATAATTGTAGGAGATATCAACATAGACATTGCGTGTACTCCGTCTTCCAATTCAACTTCAGACTATCTAGATCTCATAGCTTCTCACGGCCTGCTACCAGCTCACACTCTTCCTACACGCGAAAACTCCTCCCTAGATCACGTTATGCTCAAAACCAACCTCTCCGCTATTACCATAGTCTTACAATCTTCTATCACTGACCATAACCCTGTTCTTCTATGTCTTAAGTTAATAAATCGCGCCAGACCACTTTCCCGTACCACCTCTAAAACGAACTTTAATTCTTTAGACGTTGAGATGAGTACTACAAACTTCCAACCTATATACCAACTTACTGATGCTAATGAAGCCACAAACAACTTAATTACTTCTCTCATTAGACTAATAAACAACCATACTTCTATTGTAAAACTCCCAAGTAACAAACGCTTAATAAAACCATGGATGACTGTCGGTATGCTCCGTTGTATTCGTAATAGAGACAACATGCACATTAAACTCAAGCAAACTCCAAACAATAATGTATTATCTATTACCTACAAAAGGTATAGAAATTTTTGCACTAAAATCCTAAAAAAAATGAAAAGAGACTTTGACAGGAGAGAATTGCGAGAGGCCTCTAAAGATAGTAAAAAGATTTGGAAAATAATAAAAAGAGTAACTCACACCGACAAGCCCAATACACCCAATACTGACTTGTTGTCTTCTTATAGCTCATCCCAACTCGCGGTGAATAAAGTCAATGAATTTTTTGCTAACGTAGGTCGGAATCTTGCAAAGAAAATTCCAGTTCTTTCTGATAATTCAGAATCGTCTCCTGCCGCTGTCACCTCACCTCCGACTTTACAATCATTTGTAATGTTGAACACCGATGAGGCTGAGGTTGAACAGGTAATAATGTCACTCAAAACAGATTCGGCAGTTGGCTGGGACAATATATCGACCAAGTTTCTTAAGCGCTACACACGAATACTTGTTCCTCTACTCACACATATTTTTAACCTTTGTCTTAATACGGGTATCTTTCCTTTGCACTTCAAGAAGGCCATCATTCATCCTATACATAAAGATGGAGAAACACATCATGTAAATAATTACCGTCCTATTGCAGTCCTACCATCCATTTCAAAAATTCTAGAACGCATTATTAATAAAAGGCTAGTGAAGTATTTGGAAGATAAAGCGCTTTTCTCTCCCAATCAGTTCGGATTTAGGCGCGGTAAGTCAACGAGTAATGCCGTCACGGAGCTTGTTGACAATGTAGTTCGAAACATTGATAAGAAGAAAAGAGTATTGGCAATCTTTTTGGACCTAAAAAAGGCATTCGATACAGTCTCTATTTCTAACCTACTTTTAAAGCTGGAAGAACTTGAGATTCGTGATAAATCACACGACATCTTGAAGGACTACCTACAAAACCGAACCCAGTGCGTTAAAATACAGAACCACTATAGCAATGACATGTTTGTGACCTTTGGTGTCCCTCAAGGCAGCGTGATTGGACCAACACTTTTTCTTATTTATGTAAACCAGATGTGTAATCTAAACCTGCATAATGGAAAAATAATAGCGTTCGCCGATGACACCGTCCTTACCTTTTATGGCGATTCTTGGCAGGACACCTTTCACTCCGCACAAATAGGACTTAACACTGTTCTCCAATGGCTTCGATCACACACTTTAATAATAATTGAAGTACCCCATACTTTTACATTATTGACAAAATGTTTATTTCAGAGTTCAATACAATCATAAAAATGACGTTTTGTATGTACAATTTTATTCTTCGAATTGGAATTTATCTCTCAAATAAAAGAATACACAAATTTGTGTTATTTATAATCTGTATTTAGACAATATATTACTTTCCTTACTAGAAGTTTATTTGTTATACTTAGTTGTAAAATAAAACATTTTTTTTCAACTGTTATCACAAGTAAATAATCATTATAATTAATAGCTATACTTTTCATGGAAACCGAAACTGAATTGAAATTAAAGATAAGGAGCTTAGTAGCACAATATTAACTTCAGCAACTATGACGAGTTGGGAACATACATCTAAGAAATTGATTTATTGTAAGATACTGTATAAATATAATTTTGTAATATTAAAAAAATGATTAAACATTCAAGAAGGTTAAACCTTTTTTTTTCTACCATTGTTTTTATAATGATATTATTATTAAAAGTAGAGTAGCTATTAGCTATTACCTACTTTATAATAAATGACACTAAATTGAATCATAATTGATATTAGGTAATTGCCATCAAAAACAAATGACAATGTAATTTTGCATAACATGCTATACTGTAATGTTGTGTGATTTATTTTCAATATAGCATATCGACTGCCGCAACGAACAGTATCGAATCCACAAATCACTAACTTACAGCTACAACGGTTTAAAGTTGTATTTTGATCTCTAATCATAAATTATAATAATATTATAGAAGTTATACCCAAATAAGATATATAATTTTATGTGTTTTCTTTTGCTTACACTCGAATTTAGAATTTAATTTGTATTTTATATATTTTTTATTTTCGACGATGTACCTTGTCGATAGAAATTGCAATTTAATCGAAAGTGGCAGATTCGATCGTATTGCGGCTTGAGAAAAACAATTAAAATATTGAATCTACCAGTTCCGATACTATTCTATGACAATCTATGTAAGAAATACCAAACTATTAACAATTCGATACTTAGTTATTTAGTAGTAGTTATTAGTAATTTATTAATTTATTTACCTTGTTGTTGTTTGTTGAAGAGAGAAGGGGTACCAAAATCAAAACCTGAGTTTATTGCTTGAATTAATAATAATATTTACTAAAATGAAATAAAAAATAATCATTATTAGCATGAGATCCATTACAAGTACCTAACATTAAAGGACATACTTATACACCTACTGAACCAAATTATTCATCACAGAATGAAATCACACATGTCTAAATTATCGATATTTTGTACTTAACCCTGAGATCATTAAGTATTATTAAATAAATTAAACAATCTTCTAATGTAACCTACAGTAACTTAGTATTACGATTATTATTAGTCAGTCTCGTTTACTAAACCTTTCATAAAAAAAATCTGAGTAAGTATAACAAAATTATAAAAATAAAAATTATAATCCCTAATTCTTCTCAAACAAACTTCTCACTAAAACTTATATACTAATAAAACTCAACATTATTTAAACCACATAATAAAACAGAATCAGATTCAGCATAATTTTTAATCATCTTCATCACTCTCCGAAACATTTAGAATTTGACTCCTTTTAAGGTTTTTAAAAAAGTCATGGTATTGCCTGGGTATATGTCCTGCTTCACAAAGACTCATTAAATCTTTATATTTGGCTTCCGGAACTGGCAAACTATCGGAATACAGTAGCTTCAATGCGTCGTAACCGGTTGTTTTCCGGTTGCGACGTGTTTGAACTAAGGTATTTAACCTTAAGTGTTCAAAATCCAAATCATACTTGTATAAAATAATGTCAGGTTCGGATCTCTTCACACAGATTTCCTTAATATTATTGCATTTGACGTCTTGATTTAAAGTGTTTTTCTTGAAATTTCTGTTTTGCAACAGGTCTTTTAAATCATATAACATATCTCGAGAAACTTCAATGACGTTATATGGCTCACCATTCGTTTTTGCCCAACGAACCAAAGCATACCATTGATCAGGAGTGTATATTATTTTGCCCTTTGCAGATCTTTCTATTAAGGCATGTACACTGTTAGCTTCTTGTTGAGTATGACCGGACTCCAGAAATCTGTGAGTGATATCTACACTATATTTCTTACTTGCGTATATGTAAAGACTGTATACTACTCTATTGCGATTTTGTCCATTATAATTGTCCGACCATAACCTTGTATCTTGTGCACCTCTAAACACCTTTATTTCAATAAAATCTTACAAACAATTTCGCACCTCGTTTGCTCCTCGTTTACCAACATTTTGTGGCCATAAATAGCAAAAAGCCTCTTTTATTCCAGCGTCAAAAACAGTAAAATGCATCAATGATATTTTTTTTTACAATAAAAAAGTGACACGTCACCTGAAGGGCAGTTTAGCAATTTCTGAAAATCAAAGATCGCGCATACTATTTTAGACGAACTTTGAATGGCGTCTTCTTTATCCCTTGTCTTATATTTTCTTGCAATTTCCTTACTTAAAATATGTGTGTTATATTGTGCTAGGATCTATTCTTCAGAGGGGTTGATTTTGTTGGAAAATGCGTGACACTTCTCGCACAAATCTTTTTTCGGGATAAAAAATGCAATTTTCATGTGATCATTTACAATGTTTCGATATTGTCTTTCGGTCTCAGCTTTATTATTATATTTAGATATTTCTGACCAATCCTTGTACATTAAAAACATCTTACTAAAAATCAGCTGACTCGTCGTGTTTTCTTCATTTGGAGTGTCTATGGGGTCTTCAGTCAGTGGTGATCCGAAATTAAGAGATGATGGCATTATGATGGCATTGGTGTTTCTTCTTCACAGTCCAATATAACATTGCTGGAATCAGTTGGGCTCTCATTAGTCATAACTTCGGCTTGTGGACTAGGCAATACCATAATATTATCATAAATGCCGTATAATATCCTCTATTCATCTTCGGTGTAGTCGATGTCACGTACAGGTGATTCTTAAATAAAAAAAACCTAATTTAACATCTTTCTTTAATAATAAGATCAAAAAAAGAGCTAATAATAAACTGTGAACAAACGAATCTGCTAATGAATTAGGTATCCAACGTAGAACAATATAGTATCTGGTAGATTCGACAAAAATGTTTCCAAGTATACTATCGAAAGTACCATATTCGATAATTTGTCTTACTTACAATGTACACGTATACCATCGAAAGTGGCACTTTCGATGTTTGTCAAACGCACATGAACTTATAACACTATCGATTCTACCACATTCGATGGTATAACTTGTTAATCTTCATATTAAGGAAAATAAAAAGGAAATAGAAGGAAAATTATTGATGATAGTTAAAAGATCAAACTACTAGCTATACAACAGCATTTATTTTCGATGTTTGTTCAGTTACCGGGATGATAAACATCTTTTTCTTTGGGTGAGGCTTCACGTTTCTCTCCTTTTCTCACTAAATTAACCATATATTTACCTCGACTATTAATTTTCGAACTTAGAATAAGAAATAACAAAATACTAGAAACGTAGCTATAAAATAAAACAACTTAAAATTATATAAAACTAATACGTACTACTTCGCTTACATCGCGGCGAAGACTAACGAGTCTGGCAGTTACGGAGTGGGCGTGCGTATCGACACGTATGAAAACTATCGAACGTGTAACATTCGATGATGTTGGCCTCTCAAACGGTAAAGTTTCGATTGTACTCGACTCAAAACTTGTTTATATTTTTTCCTTTTTCCTTTTTTTTTTGTTTCTGATACTATGATTTAAATAGTATCGATTAGTATAATAAAAGAAAAAAGGTTTTTTTTTAGATTCGATACTGTTCGTTGCGGCAGTCGATATTATAAAATAATACTATATATTTTTAGGGTTGGCACTTTAAAGTGCGAAATTCTGCCAAGCAATTAACTTTTATTTCTTTTTTAAAGTTACAGCACTAATAGGATTGCGGCACTGAATAGCTAAGGTACTTTTCAATCGATTTTAAATATTTGAGTTTACTTCATATTTTAACTTAGTCAGCTGGTTAAGTTTATGGTTAAAGAGGATACTAATCTTAGTTAAAATTACTAATTGACTAGATCATTTGATAAAAAAATGGAATGTGTTTTCTTTTTTTTTTTCTTTTTTTATTTTATACCATAGGTTGAAAGAGATCACCTGTTGTGACTGATTTCTATATCTAAGACTTTCTCACAACATAAGAAAAATTACATAAATAATAAAATCAGATTTTTAAGACATAAAGGGTTAATTGATTTCGAAACACCACTGGAAAGTTACTTTACTTTAAGGGAGTTTGTAAAAAATATGTTTGAGAATCGAACCTAAGATAACATTGTAGGTGAAAATCACATATAATAAATTTATACTCAGAGTAATAAAACTTTAGGTGTTAAATGGAATACCTTGTACCACTTATTTCCACTTATGTTTTTACAAAACAGAATCTGCACAAACCGTTGCACTTTTACGATTGAATGGTAAAAACTGATACTTTAATGATTCCGTACAGAAATGAGAAATTCTGTACAGAAGATTAAAAACCTGGCAACCGCTAGAAATGTCGAGGACCAATATTCCAATTTCGTGATAATATTGAAGAAAAAACTTGAAATAGGGATAGCACAATGCCTTAAAAAAAGTGAATGCTTTGGTGTAAACAAAACCTCGACTATGTCTGTATGCTCTATTTGGATATAGATTATTGCAAAGATCATACAAGATTCTACTAGAATTAGACCAAAATAACTCCAAACAATAAAGTAATATAAAAAACTATACAATTATTAATTAGTTATATCAGTATTAAATAAATGTCTTATGTGAAATCATGAATGTTTCATTAAAAAAAAATTAATTGATTTATAAAAAATTGCTGATTTTCTTTGTTACAATACCTAAAAACAAGTTACATTGTGCAAAATCTGCAAATTTGATAATTATAAATTTATTATTGTCAGATATTGAACTTGGTGTTTGTAATTATGAAAGGCTTTGAAATTTGATATCTTTTAATATGGGCCTTGAATAATTGTCTCTATATACTTGAGAAAGATTTTGGATTAATATATTAATTATAACAAACACCAGACAAATAATATTTTTGTTTCATTAATTGATTGTTACATTTTAGAACATAATTATTATTTCTCGTCGTATTATTTACAATTTCCTTCTGTATATGCTCTATCAAGTCTTTTAAAAAACTTGAGCTTTTATACTATACTGGAATTAGTGCTGTCAAGCGCCATATACTATGCTGCCATATACTATACTGGAATTAGTGCTGTCAAGCGTATATAATAAGTATATGAAAAATATATGAGTAATTTTAAGAATGGTATATAAATATATTACTTTAAATAAAAATATGAAATTCAGTTTTACAAACCTTAATCCGCTTTAGACTTCCTTATAAAGCAATCCAGCGGATTACGCAATCCAATAATTTTCTGAATGATGTCATCGTCACAATAGCTTCTGTCTATAAAACTAGAATATCATTATCGTCTCATCATATAGTAATTTATATAATTTTAATTTTATTTATTCCAGATATTTGCCATTAAAATTTTCCAAAATACATAATATCAATATATTAAAAAATATATCTAAACTGACCTGTGATCGGACATAGTAATTAATGTCTTGACATAATTTATTTATAATTAAAAGTTACATCATAAATCAAACAGGAAAAATAAATAAATATTAAAAGTTGAAACACGAAGTTATGTGAGTTAAATATATGATACAGAATTTGGAAATATGTATGTATGTATGCATATCTAACACAAAAGGCACGGATCGCTTTATGGAAATCAATGATATCTCTTTAATTTGAAATGATGCTATAGTGAGAAGTTATTGAATTTAACTATTTCTTATGTTATCGGTAAATAATTTTATGTATTTAAAAGCTTTACTAGCTTAATACTCAACGATGAAAAGTATTGTTAGGGCGAGAGCAAACCTTACAACTCGTTTTATAATATTTTAATACTATTTTTAGGATTCATGTAGAAATTTAATTAAAAAAATAATAAGAATTCAAAGTAATTGTCAAATTCACGTATTTCACGCTATTTAATACCACGAAAGCCAGACTACGACGTTATAACTAATTTAGTAATAAAACTATGACAATAAAACGACAAACCTACCACAGTAATAAAAAACTAGCTAGCTAATTCACAATTTCATAACCAATCTACAGATGCTATTATTTATACCTCATAATAAGTTATAATAATTAATAAAAGATTAAACATTATGTTAAAATATCCTATGCTTCTAATTCTAAAAACATTTAACAGTAAATACTAAATAACATTCCACAATTAATTTTGTAGGTGGAGTATATTTTGCTTCATAAATGTCAAAACAATAATATATTGTGTTAAAATTATTATATTTATTTAATACTTTATTGCACACAAAACATAAATACAAGAAAAAAAAAACAGATAAAAATGCACAAAAGGTGAGCTTATCTCTAGGTGCAGAGATTTCTTCCAGCCAACCCAAAAAAATATGATGTGGTGATAGAATATTGGAAGGCATCGTGTACAATTTATATATATAAAAAAAAAGAAAACAATAAAAAAAAATGAAAAGATGTTAAAGAAAAAAATATATATATATCTAATACCTACAAAAAACAAAAATAGTATAAATATATATATAAAGATTACATATAAGATTATATATCAATATCCACTACAACTTACAAATCCGAAGGCATATAATAATATTATGTGAATGATAAATAATGCTCCTTCAATCGTTTTTTAAAAACAGGAAGAGAAGTACTATTGCGCACTTTAAGTGGGAGAGAATTCCACAATTTCACGGAAAGACAGGTAAAAGACCGAGAGTAACAATGGGTGTGAGATACTGGGACACGAAGTACAAACTTACGGTCAAGCCGACAAGGAGATTCACTAGGATGCAAAAAAACAAAACGCTCACGCAGATATATAGGAGCGAATGGATTATACAGGATGTTATAAAAGAGGGATAAAATGTGAGTATTTATGCGAAGACGGATAGGGAGATACTTGAGTTTTGCTCTGAAATTCAAAACATGGTCATTCTTACAAAGTCCAAAAATAAATCGAATACAGGAATTTTGGAGCCTCTCAAGTTTATTTAAAAGAGCTTCAGTCACATCAAGAAAACATGAATCAGCATAATCAAGAATAGGAAGGATGAGAGTCTGGACAAGCGAGATTTTGGTCTTTATAGGGAGGAAATTTTTCAAAGAGTGCAATGAATGAAAAGTGAAGTAAATTTTCTTACTAACGTAATTTATGTGATTTTCCCAGGAAAGGTCCGAGCTAAAAACAACGCCTAAATTGGTAGCACTTGAAGACAAGGCAATCTGAGTGCCGTCATAAACTATTGGGGGACAATCTGAGTAATCTATGGACTTAGGCATGTGTCTATTGCCTACAATAATCGCTTTAGACTTAAGTGGATTCTATTCTGGACTAAGAGACCAAAAGAAGTTACCCAAGAACAAATTGCACTAAGGTCGTCATTAAGTAAATTTAAGGCTTGTGACACGTCCGCAGCACTAAAATGTCGGTAAATTTGTAGGTCATTGGCGTACAAATGAAAATGAGACGAAATCACCGATGTGACTGTGTTAATAAATAAAGAGAAAATTAAGGGGGACAAAACACATCCCTGCGGAACGCCCGCTACTATATTGCACCACTCAGACTGTACATCATTCATATAAACAAATTGAGAGCGTCCGCGCAGGTAAGAGTCGAACCAATTTAAAGTTGAAGGTGAAAAATTAAGGGCACTAAGGACACCAATTACCAAATCAAAATCCACCGAATTAAATGCGCAACTGAAGTCCAGCAAAACAAGTACAGTAAGGAGTTTAGAATCGATTGCAAAACGAATATTATCGGAGACTTTAACTAACGTCGTCACTGTACTATGCCCCTGCCGGAAGCCAGATTGAAATGGGCTAAGTAGCTCATTGTGACGCAGAAAACGAGCTAATTGTTCATGGACTATATGTTCCAAGACCTTAGATAAGAAGGGTAGTATGGAAATAGGTCGAAAATCTGACGGACTTAAAGGATTGGATTTTTTAGGAAGCGGAATGACTTTCGCCTTTTTCCACGACGAGGGAAAAGTCTGAGATGATAAGGAAAAATTTAAAATGAAGGTTAGTACGGGAAGGATATGAGGGAGAATAGTAACTAACATCTTGGAGCATAAACCATCACAACCGACAGCAGTAGAGGATATACATTTAATGTGTTTTTCAACTTCTAACTCAGTAACTGAAGTAAAAGAGAAAGAACAGGAGGGGCGAGAAATTAAAGAGAGATTATTGAGGGTAACCGATTTTGTAACAGTATCCATGCATAAAGGGGGTGTGGAAAAATGTAAATTAAGAGAATTAGGGTCAACGGAATAATGAACAGGAACAGGCTCCTTCCCTACGCCAAGAGATTTTAAGAAACGCCACATTCCTTGTGAGCTAGTATTCGAAATTTTGTCATGGATATAGCGGAGTCTAGCAATACGACAAAGCTTGTTGCATTTGTTACGAAGAACCTTATACTGAGCGAGATTGTCATCCGACGGATGCTTTTTAAATCGCCTATTCGCTCTGTCTCGCGCAGCCATAGCCTTTTTAATGTCTTCAGACACCCAGGGGTAGGGATTATGCTTCTTCCTAATTTTTTTAAGTGGTGCGTGACGATCATAAAGATTTAAAATAGCAGAATTAAAAAAAGAAATTGCTGAGTCGACGTCACAAGCCTCAAACACCGGGGACCAGTCAATAGCACCTGAGTTACAGTCTAACTCCTCCACATTAATATTCTTAAAAGAACGGCGATAAAGAAACTCAGTCTTATTTTTGGGAGAGCGAACCAAATAAGATAAATATAAAAGATCATGGTACGAGAAACACGAAGCAAGCTGCCCATGCACTAATACTTTACTAGGCTGAGACGTAATGATTAAATCCAAAAGAGATGGGTTACAATTTGGAGATTTATGCGTTGCAGACAAAGGAAGAATGGATAAGTTAAAAGAAGATACTAAATTACGAAGCTTGATCGCACGACTGTCATCCTTTAACAGACAAGTGTTAAAATCACCCAGTAGTAAAATGTAGGTATAAATAGGGCAGAGTACGTGTAGAACATTATCTAAAGTAGGGAAGTAATCAATATGGAGTGAGGGACTGTATAACACCGCCAAAAGAATTTTGGAGTAATTAAGCATAATTTCCAAGAAAAGATATTCCGCTGCTTCATTATAAAGACTTAGAGAGCTGGACAGGATTCTGTAAGGAATATTGGAACGCAAATATATAGCAACCCCACCGCCACCTTTACCAGTACGATCGTTACGAATTAGGACAAAACCAGGAAGTGAGAATTGAAAGGATGAAAGTGATGGCTTGAGAAAGGACTCTGATACTAAGATGGCGTCAATGTTTGTATTACAAAAAGAAGCATGAAGGTCGGCATAATGAGCAGGAATGCTCTGAGCATTTATATGTACTACATTAAGGTTCCGAGGATATTGAGACAAAATACTGGACACATTATCGAATTGAGGGCAGTCCTCCGAAGAATCACTAGTTGCACTATGAAACTCATCATCATTGGATGAGGAGCAAGATAAAAAACAATCATCATCACAATCAAAAGGGAGCATAGAACGTTGTTAGTAGATATTAATAAATGTCTAAGTGATTATGCAAAGCACAAATAAATATGTAAATATATATATATATATATATATAAATAAAAAAAAACTTAACTTAAATGAATTAACAATAAACAAACGCCAATAACACCTAAGCAACACTTAACAGATTATCATGTATGGAAGAAAACTGCAGTTTATAAACTAACTATTTAAAACAATCAAATAAAAATAAAATAAAATAAAAGAAATAAAAAACAAGTACAATAAATGATACTCGTACCATACACAGTTACAGGTATAAAAAGTCACAGATAATATAACAATTGTGACTAAAACAAATAATCCAGTAACAAGAAAAAAAAAAATATATGTGATTATAAAGTACAGTATGTGATGTAGAATATTAAATAAAAAAAAATAAAACAAAACAAAAAAAAATAAAAAACATGAGTGTATGTACCTACATAAAAAAAAATAGAAAGAAATACAGGTTTATATAATGTGTCGTTTTATTAGCTGTCGTTATATTTACTTAACACAAAAATACAATAAACTATTATAAAATTAATGTTACCACAACATAAATGACATTTGCCAGTGGCAAACACATAAGTCGCTCATGACGTTTTTGAACGAAACATGACACATTAGACATTGACAGCTGTACTAATAAAATACAGCTGCAAGTCGACGTCAGTCGGTACATAGATAAACTTATTGTTTTTAAAATTAATCCGTGTAAATTGAAAAAAAAGGAAACACCCACATTTTTACGAATTTGGAAATAATAAATATTCGACCGTAATTAAGAAAACAGGATTATGTACATACTTTTTGAAAATATCTTTAAACATGTATAGCCATGTTAAGCTTATTTAAATTTATATAAATATAGAATGTAAAAAACCGATACGGGCAGGGATTCGAACCCGCGACTACTGGGAAACCGTCCCGTCGCTCTACCAACTGAGCTACCGTATCGCTGTCCGTCTCGGTGAATTAAGCATTCTATATGTGATCGTCTTTATCGGGACGGTGGTGACACCTATTAGGTTTCTTTCGAAAATCCTAACCAATGTTTTTAACTTTGCAGTATAGATAAACATTGAAAAGATGCCACTGCCGAAATCAATTTTTGAAAATATCTTTAAACATGTATAGCCATGTTAAGCTTATTTAAATTTATATAAATATAGAATGTAAAAAACCGATACGGGCAGGGATTCGAACCCGCGACTACTGGGAAACCGTCCCGTCGCTATTATCTAATAGCAATAGTTGAAATGATAAAATAATATCATTTTTACTATTAAAAATATGACTATTAACATGGAAAGGAGGTTTGTCTCCTTAAGTCTTTTCTTTTGGTTCTCCCCGTCTCTTCAATTACTTGAATAAACAGTCTTTATAAACAATATTGTTGTAAATTAATGATTACAGACATTTGTATTTTTTTTTTTGGATTTGATATTACAATTGGCCCCCTCTATCAAAGGATGTTTTAAGTACATTTTTACATAGTTTTGTCACCCCTTGATACTGAAAGAATAGTGCAGTTTATAGTGTATTTGATGTTACTGATAATTTATTGCCGGAGTGTACTTGAGACTTGAATCGCTATCGTTTGTACTGAGCACTATAAATAAGAGATGACTTTGTTTGAGTCTGAATAAAACTACTGCAACGAACGTTAAATAAAATATAATCTGATCAGATTCAAGAGGTACTTTAATTAGGAAATCGCTTATCTTTTAATTCATATAATATTGTAGGTATATAATGAAATCGTAAAAAAGTAGTTTTATTTAAATGTGTATTAGTAAAAATTTTAATTTGATTTAAAATTTAAATTTGAAGGTTAAGGTAAAAACTTGTGTGGTTTTATGAAACCAGCGTAAAAGTGAAACTTTTTTTCACATTATAGACATTTAACTAAAAATTTTCGGAATAATATTCCATTAAGGATATAAAAATTGCTTCATCAATCTTAATTTTATACTTAGAAAATGGGAATGATAATGGGAAATGATAAAAGTAGACTAGGTCTCCAACTAATATTTTTATTGAACTCTGTGTCTTAGAGTACGACATACATAATACTTAACAATTATTTAGATGATATACACATATTAAAACACTGAAAACAATATTTTATAATCGTTGAGTCATTTTGATCCGTTTTTCAATTATTTTCAATCATTCTATTATCAATTTCATCTTCATCATGAATTTAATTAAAATTAATTATATCTTAATCATAATAATGAATAAATAACAACATTTACATTAAACACTGACAAAAACAAACAAAATAGCGTGGAGCACTGGCACAAATGAGTAATAGTCTATACACTACACGGTCAGCTGATGCGAACTATAGGCGCCGCCATATTGGCCGCGGCTGCTCTGACGAGCGCCTTTCACTTTATCCCTACTCCGCGGCCGACCGTCACGCGACATGCAACACACAGACGAAAAAGTTTGAGACGATGTAATAAAAGTTTCACTTTAAAAAAGTTGAAGTAAGTGAAAAAAAAGCATACAAGCCTTTTTCTTAATATTTATATTTAGATTACCAACTCAACTTTAAAATTTTTTGTATAACTCATGATTCATGATTCATTATTTTTAATTCTATTAATAGAAAAAAATAGAAAACAAAAACAAAACATGTTTCGAAAACGACATTTCAACATCTCGGTGTATTTTCATTTTGTTTTAAAAATTATACTGTACCTACTACAAAATTCCGAGAAAACTGGAGTCGAAGAAACTAAACCAAGGTGAATACAATTTTCCCAAAACTTTATTATTTTTGACACACAATTTTTCATATTACCGTAAGTAATACAATAAAAAAGTAATGAAAGTTAATTGTTGGGAACTGTTAACCGGGAAATTCCCACTTTAAATCGGTCGCTCGTAAATAAGTAGTTATTAATAAAATAGTGTTCGTAAAAAAAATATTGATTTTATATTTATTTTATTTATTTATTTTATATTTTTGGAATAAATATATTTTTATTTATAATATTGTAAGGATATACTAATATAATTTACTAAAAAAGTTTAATAACAAAATATTTCGTAAGCGAATATTGTATTGTATTTTTTTTTATTTATAGATAAAAACACTAAACTCTGTTTTTCAATTCAAATCAACACCGTATAGTTTAATCTAGTTAAATCTAACATCAATTACAATATTTATTTTCAATATATATTTTCAAGATATATAATATAAAAATACACGTGGAACAACTTCAGATCCTACAACCAAACGCTTGATGCAGTAAATAGTGTCTGTGATTCCAACGATACGTCCAGAAGGTAAGATGTCACTTCGTTATAATAAATAGCGTTTGATGTAAATTACGTCAGAGTGCTTTCAGGTGCAGACTATTTAATCTAAGAAGGCTTTGATAGCGTAGATACAAATATCTATGCCATAAGAAACAGGATATTGGCATAAAAGTTTCAGATTATTAAGAAATAAATAACATTATTTATTTTGTTATAAATAGTTTTTTGTCATGTTAGTTTAGTTTATCCGTTTTAAATTAAATGGCTATTAGAATTAAATAAATATATTCAAAAAGCCTTTTTCCGTTTTATATTATCAGTATTTATCAATAGTGGTTGCTTTTGATTAAGAAAGTCGTTTGATGAAAATGAACGAATAGATAAAGATCAGTTTTAGTCATTTCTTTTAACATAACTTTCCGTACATAATTCAGTGTGAACTATCTAAGGAAAGTTATATTAATTTAAAAAAGTAATTATAATTGTTAGTGTATTAACTAAAAAAAGTAATTATAATTATGGTTAAGAACACATATTTACTTTTTTCGCGTTATTTGTAGATATAAGCCACGATAAATAAAAAAAAATATTAAATATTTACAAACACAAAGCGATATACTTAAATTATTTTATAAAAGAACGGAATTAATACATTTAACAATGAGTTAAATGTAATTATTTAACAAAAAAAAATCTTAAATATTCATAATAGTTTGTCATTATTTTCATAGCATATCATATTATAATCAGAACAATCTTAAGTCGTTTGATGTCATGAATATAGTGTAGTGTGTCCACGCATAAACATAACAAATATAATACCTACCTATATCTATTACATTTTAACTTGAGTAGATATACATTTCTTACGAAAAAACTTGAGTATGTTGTATATAAATCCAACCAGGCGGTGCAACAACTTGGAGGTTAAGCTCAATATCCTATTCATAATCAATGTGGTTTGCGTGTTGGCGTCTCCGTAGCTAAGCTAGTATTAATTTAATTTTCCACAATGTTTGTGAACATATTTTCTTTGTATTGTAAGAATTAATATTCTTATAACATAAAAATATTTAGTAAATAATGTAAACTAAACATGCAGATGTATATATACAAAAATCAGAACATGAGACTTGTTAAAATTTATATGTATATTTTTGGACAATATTTATATGACGGCGCATCCGTTTATGTCATACATCAGGTTGAATTTTAGCTGTCAACCTAGCGAAGCGTCATGGTCGATGGTAGTGAAGGCAGCCATCTTGACACATTTGGTTTTCAAGACGGCTCTTGTGCTCCACGCTTGTGACGAATCGCTTTTGAATTGCAAATATCATACGATCTTGTATTCTAATTAACACACTACTCTATTATTTATTATTGCCTCTTTATCAGAAGTGGGATCGGATGGTGCTAGAATTGAGCGAAAGACAACTAAATCGGATACAGAGAAGTTATTGAATAACATGGAATTGTTCTTATCTCGTGTTCTCGCAGCTCAGCAACCGCCAAATTGCCTCAGGGACATATTGGATTGATCGAAATAGCAACTAATGTTTTGAACTGTGAAGAGGCCGAGACGGCGTCGGAAGATGAAGATAGCATAAATAATTCAAATCATGATAATGATAGTTCTGATAACTTGACCGCATGCTCAAATACTATTTCCGCTGATTCGAGGACGCTCACAGAAGGCTCAGTTACACTCGGTATATGCTTGGATCCTGAGACCTGTAAAATTTTACATGAAGCTGATTTTAATACAGAACAGGACGATTCATAGTCGTAGGTAAGTGTAGCGACCCCGTAGAATACTTTTCCTTCAAATTTGTCAGACGAAAGATGTCGTCCGAGTCAGATATCAGACTGGCTTGTCCCTGTATTTTCTTGTTCTATTAGACGAAGTATGTCGTCCGAGTCAGAGCCATTTATGTTGGCTGACTTGTTTTCGATGTTTTGCTGATTGTGTTAAGACAAATTTTGTCGTCCGGGTCACATCCACCAAAGGATTGACTTGTCTAATAGTAACAATATGTGACTAGTTAATTGTTAAGCTGTTTGGTTGGGAGGCTGTGTCGTCCGGCTTAGATGTAGCGAGACACTCGCCTTATTTAAGTGTTTAATTACTGCGTATTGTCACAATTGAGATAATTAGTCCTTCGTCAGGATGCACGAACGGACTATGTGTGATTGTAACTCTTTACTTCGGAGAATCGCCCGAGGACGGTCGAATGTCAGTCCGGCCGTGACGGCGCATCCGTTTATGTCATACATCAGGTTGAATTTTAGCTGTCAACCTAGCGAAGCGTCATGGTCGATGGTAGTGAAGGCAGCCATCTTGACACATTTGGTTTTCAAGACGGCTCTTGTGCTCCACGCTTGTGACGAATCGCTTTTGAATTGCAAATATCATACGATCTTGTATTCTAATTAACACACTACTCTATTATTTATTATTGCCTCTTTATATATATTATAAATAAAAAACCTTAATATAAATATTAACATCTTTAAATTGTCTGTTCGGTCAGAAGATCTGATTAGTGAGTCTTGAGTTACCCATCGTCTTTGATGGATATTAATAGTAGCAACTGTTGCATGAAATTTAATTTAATAGTTTGTATATTCACAACTTGACAACAACCATATACAACCAACCCTATAGCAACAACCAATCGTAGTAACTGTACCAAAATTATATCTTTCATAAATTTTATCCAATTATTATATTATCTGATTACAAAATAAATCCTAAAATCAACACTTTCTTAGGTGCATTGTTCAGATCCAAAAACCAAAGCTTTTAGTTTTTTCGTTAAAAGATTGAATTACTACGTAAGTAGGTAGGTATGTTAACATAGAACCATTTATATTTTGCTATAAATATATAAATTAAAATTAACGAAAAGGTTAGAATATATTTGGTCAAGTTTCAGTGGTTCAGCTTATATTCTATAAATGTAAGTAATACCAGATTTGTTCTTGAAAACAGAATATTATATTATTTTATTTGCATTAACTAATCCAAAAATCTACGAATATCAATTTAAAATGCACTATGATATTAACTATATTTGTGCATTCATTTTGAAGCAGTACTATCAGTAGGTACTATAAGTATTATACTATTAAATCCACTATTACTAAATAATTGTTATAACTTAATTGTTCTGGAATTAGAACAATCAAATCGATCAATTTAAATATTGATTTAAAATAAATATTAGGATGCACCTTTTTCTGTTTTAATTTGAAAATGATGCTTCATTATTATAGTACAAATAATACTAATTGTATTTAACATACAAGACTTTATACTTCACATAAAAAAGAAGAGCTAGGATAATCCTAATTTAAGCTGAAATAAAATAATGTTTAATTAATGTATATACATAATTTTCATAACAAATGGTATGAGCTGTTAAGGACACCAACATCTTATATGCATTCGCTAACTCTTAACCATGAGAATGAGATTTTTAATTCAAATATTTATTTTAAATTCTTATTTAAATATTATGTATATGCCTGTAACAGGCGGCCAATTACTTACAAATAACTCTGTATAATGACAGGGTAAAGTTAAAATAATAATTTTCTTAAATATTTCTCGTAAGGAGTGTTTACTAGACAAGTTGTAGATTGCCTGTAGAAAAGCACTTTTCTGCAATATGAAATATCTCCAAGCAGCACTGTAATTTCGTCTAGTAGCTTCCTTTTTTTTAATTGCAAAAATCAGTAGTACTACACTAGTGCTACTATCTAAAAGCAAACTAGGGTTTGGCTCCCTTTTACATATTTTGTTGTTAATAATTTAATGCATTTAGTTTTATTACATGTTCCAGTTATTCAAATGAAAATTATTTGCATTTAACCTATTTGGTTTATTTTCATTCTATATTTATATAAATTTAAATAAGCTTAATATGGCTATACGTGTTTATAGATATTTTCAAACATTAATTTCGGTAGTGGCATCTTTGCAATGTTTATCTTTACCGCAAAGTTAGTAACAATGATTAGGATTTTCGAAAGAAACCTTATAGATGTCACCACCGTCCCGATAAAGACGAACACATATAGAATGCTTAATTCACCGAGCCGGCCAGCAATACGGAAGCGCAGTTGATAGAGCGACGGGACAGTTTCCCAGTAGTCGCGGGTTCGAATCCCTGCCCGTATCGGTATATTTTTCATTCTATATTTATATAAATTTATATTGAAATATATTTCGAATTCATTTTTGCTTTTTAATTGTACTATGCATTTTAATTATATATATTATTTAAAATATCGTACAACTATTTAAAACAATTAAGTTTTTTTAAGCAATTAAATTGTCTCAATTATATAATAATATAGCAATAAAAAACTGAAATAAAATCGTAATAAAGATAAATTTGTAAAATTATTCTAAAAGTTATGGTCTTAATTTAGTCATTAACTATGATTTATGGTCCATCTATTATATTTAGTATGAAAGGGAACAATAAAAGTCATGTTTTTTATAACTACGACGAAAGTAAATTTAATTTAAAGTAATACATTAATTCTTAAAATCATATGTGAGGCAAAATATTTTTTGGGATGCGAAAGTACTGTTAAATACATTAATTCTAAAACTTTTATAGCTAGAGACAGATCTAATTACTTTTTGGAATGCTGAGCTCTTGAGTCTTGTTCTTCATGAGACAAGGAAATCGAATTCATTGGTCCATATGAGTAGAAGAAAACTTTTCAGTAACCAAATAAAAAATCACTGCTATATATATTTTATAAAAGTTTGGAACTATGTAACTATTGTATTTAGTTGAGCAATCAGCTTAGAACTCATTCTAAAAAGCTCAGTACGTATTGCACCCTTTGCCTTATATATATTTTTGGAATAGACTTGGTTACAGCTATATACTTGTTACTCTCGATGTGACACATGTTTACTTTAACATTTATTCTCTCAACACAGACTTTAGTTTGTAGAAATGATCGACGTATCTGAATCGGTAAGGTATCTTAAAAATAAATAAAGTAGATTCTTTTAAATAGCTTTGCTACCTTAATTAAGATTATGACACAAGTATATCAAAATTTATATTTAAAATATTAAAAACGGACTTATTGGAATTTCACAATTGTACACATTAAATTAAATAATAAAACAAAACTATTATCAGAGCAGATCGATACCTATTTGCATATTACTGAATAACAAATTGAAGGGATTATGTTAGGCTGTATTAGTGTTATAGCCAGAGTTTGAATACAATTCTCAACGGCAAATACTAACTCTGAAGCATATAAATGTTACCGTAGTGTTTATTTTGTATTCAGATTTTTTACTACAGATTTCTTGAGATATAATAAATTTTAATGTTTGTTTTTAACAGAGTTTATTTTTTGGAATAGCTTATTTAGCTAGTTACATAAAATAGCATTCGAAACATAAGTTACATCGAAAGATGAAAATGGTGCAACGCATTGTTGCCATGACTAAATCTTCAACTCTTCAATTGCACAATACGTTCGGCATATTGTTTTTAATAGATTTTACTTTTGGTTTACATTCTCGGATCTTCATATATGCAACGACCATTAGATATGATTTTTTTTTTATTTTATCACTATTCACTTCACTATGGCTAACATTAATGAACTTGAAGCATGTTAGACCCAAGAATGAAAAATGTTGATAAACGCCTTGAAGCCGCATTAATTCTTTCCAATCCAACTCTACTGTAATTAACTGATGAACTTAAAGCTTTCAGAGAGATTGTGTGTAACATGCTAAATTTATTGCATCAGCAATCTCGTGACTACGCAAAAGGAGTAAATGCCTCAACTCAACTTTACTAAAGGTCCTAAATCTCATCCATGAGAATCTAGCACTGTCAAATATCTCGAGTTACTCCATCAAACGTTGTCATTGACTCACTATTTTAAACTTGGTGTCTAAAATAGTGATCTATGCAGATTTATACTTCACTTCACTTCTGTTCACTTCCGGAATTATGACACTAAAGCTGAAGTATGGAAATCCAAAGTTAAACTCTCTTGGTGGTAGACCATAACATCCGGTCGCCGGCAAAGTTACCACCCATCGGGCAGAGTCGTGCCGCAAAGCGACCTAGTCGTGTTCCGGCACGTTGCTCGATGAAGCCGTTTATGGGAAATGGGTCTGAATAGTTGCGGTGCGTTGGCGAACCGGTTTGACGTCGGGTTGGTGTTTGTTTTGTCGGGTGTCTAGTCGAGGAGGGTAGCGGGATCCGAAGCGACGGCTTTCCGCTGGCCGCCCGCAGATAGTTGGGGGCCCAATTAGTGGGTTAGCCACCCACGAAAGGCTGCCCCGCCAGCTGCGAAAAATCCCAGGGTGGCTCCATCGTGCTGGTTGGCGACCAGACGAGGAGGCCCGATGGCGATCCCTGGGGGGGTTCGGGCGTCCCCGCAGTCTCCAGACTAGCCTCCCAGTGGCAAGACATCACCAATTTCGACGTCGGGTTCGATATGTACCGCCTCGTTCAACTGCCATTTCCCATCCCTATTCACTTTTATATTTATTTTTTTTATGAAAAAGTTTAAAAAAGGGAACAAGTTAAAGCAGCGGTTGCACTCCTCCTCATATAAAGTGCACCTCACTAATATAAGGGGTTTGCACTCAAATCTTTTAGCTGTCCACCACCACCTGGAGACAGAGCAGCCGCACTTGCTCTTTTTGACGGAGACGCAGATACAATGTCCTTTGAGCGCTGCATACTTGGATTATCCCGGTTACTCGTTAGAGCACAACTTTCGCTCACGGGCCGGAGTCAGTGTGTATGCGCGGAACGACCTCTGTATTCAGCGTCTCCGTCACCTTGAAGACCCCACTTTTTCTTCCCTATGGGTTTTAGTGGACACAGGAAACGAAAAAATCCTGTATTCCTGTGTCTACCGTTCGCACAGCGGTGACCAGGAGACAACTCGTTTATTTGAGTATCTCAGTGAGGCTGCAGATATGGCTCTGTATCAGTACCCTTCGGCGCAGCTCGTCTTTCTGGGGGACTTTAATGCCTGTCATCAGGACTGGCTGTTCCCGTACCAGAAGACCGACCATGCTGGAAGAGAAGCGCGGAACTTTGCGTTGTCCTTGGACCTCTTTCAGCTGGTGAGGCAAGCGACAAGGGTACCAGATGTGGTAGGCCATACAGCCAATTGCCTGGACCTTCTGCTGACAACTGATCCGGACAGGTATCGTGTAGAGGTCACGTCCCCCTTGGGAACCTCCGATCACTGTCTGGTGAAATCTGTATTTACATATTCCCCACCAGCTTTCGAACCACATGGTGTTAGGCGAGTATGGAAATACAAGTCAGCAGAATGGGATGAGATGCGGCACTTTTTTGCGTCTTATCCTTGGCGGCAGGTCTGCTTCTCTTCTTTGGATCCGTCGAGTTGCGCGGATGCTATAACTGATGTGGTGCATCAGGCAATGGAGTATTTTATTCCTTTTGCTGACGTACCCATCGGTGGCAAAGCTCGCCCATGGTTTAATGCCGAATGTCGTCATGCACATGACCGAAAACATTCGGCATACCTTATTTGGGCTGATGCTCGAAGCCGCAAAACTCCGGATGTAAGTATAAAGAAGAGAGCCTTTAACCAAGCTGCCAAGTCCTACAAAAAGGCATTGCGGAAGGCTCGTCTCGATCGAGTCGCTAAGAATGGCGAAAAGCTCTCTGCCAGACCAACTGGCAGTCGAGCTTTCTGGTCTCTTGCGAAAGCGATCGAGTCGAATTTCTGCCAGCCCTCACTGCCTGCTCTGCTGAAGCCGGATGGATCCCTGGCCCACACAGCAACAGCGAAAGCGAATGTATTTGCTTCTCTGTTTGCTGATAATTCGCATCTAGACACTGGCAATGCTTCTCCAGCACATCTTCCTCACTGCGGTATTTCGATGCCTGAAATCCGCATCACTAACAAAGAGGTATGGAGAACATTGTGTCGTTTAGATGTGAATAAAGCCAGTGGTCCTGATGGTATACCAGCCATTCTGCTCAAGACATGCGCAGCTGAGTTGTCTCCTGTACTGACACGTCTGTATCGTCTCTCTTTCATGACTGGAATAGTGCCGAAATCCTGGAAGCTTGCTAATGTGCAACCCGTGCCCAAAAAAGGCAGCCGTGCCGACCCTGTCAATTACAGACCGATTTCAATCACCTCCATACTCTGCAAGATTATGGAGCGTGTATTGAACTCGCGCCTACTAGCATACCTAGAAGGTAACGATCTCCTCAGTGACCGACAATACGGGTTTCGCCGTAATAGGTCTACTGGGGACCTCCTAGTGTATGCTACACACATTTTAGGCGAGGCCATCGAGAAGAACGGAGAAGCGGTCGCCGTCTCTCTGGACGTCTCGAGGGCATTTGACAGGGTCTGGCATGCGAGCCTTATATGCAAGCTTTCAGCGTACGGTATATCTCCTGGTCTGATCGGCTGGGTAACGGACTTTCTGAGCCACAGATCTCTCCGAGTAGTTGTCGACGGGTGTTCCTCGGAACCCTTGAAAATAAATGCCGGAGTGCCTCAGGGGTCCGTTCTTTCTGCAACTCTGTTTCTGCTGCACATTAATGATCTGTTGAAGCCCGGTATCTATGGGTATGCAGACGACAGCACAGTTGTAGAAAGATATCTGCCGAGTACTCGGGCTAGTCGAGATCAAGTACAGTCTGAAAGAGAAGCCATGGTGCAACGTTTGAATGACAAACTTCAGGCAGTCTCCGCATGGAGCAATGCCAATCTTGTCAAGTTCAACGCCACCAAAACGCAGACGTGTCTGTTCACTGCCAAAAAGAGCCCTTTCACCTTGGCTCCTACTTTCCAGAATGTATCCTTGGAATACAGTGACAGCCTTCAGTTGTTAGGCTTAGAGATTTCCTCGAACCTCAACTTTGGTCGGTTCATTGAGTCCAGAGCAAGAGCAGCAGCAGCAAAGCTTGCCGTTCTTGCGAAGGTTCGGCAGTACTTTACACCGGGACAGCTTCTTGTTTTATACAAAGCACAGATCCGGTCGTGTGTAGAGTACTGTGGACACATATTTGCTGGTGCCGCAAAGTCTCATCTTGCGGTTCTGGACTCAATTGAGAGGCGAGCAAAGAGGCTTATCGGCGATACCGAATTGGTCGAAGCCGACCTCCATAGCCTTGAACACAGGCGTAAAATTGCTAGCCTCTCAGTATTCTATAGGATACATTTTGGTGAGTGTGCTCAGGAACTACACGACTTAGTTCCCCCGTCCCCCTTCCATCACCGGACGTCCCGACGCACCGCAGGTATCCATCCTTTTGTTGTGGACATTCCACCTGTCCGAACGAAGCGCTTTGCTTCCTCATTTTTAGTGCGCACAGCGAAGGACTGGAACAATTTGCCTGCGTCGGTATTTCCGGCCAAATATAATGTGGGTGTCTTCAAGAGAAGAGTGAATAGGTTGCTAGGGCAATGCGCCTTACCATCTAAGACTACATTCCACTTACCATCAGGTGGAATGTAGTCAAGCATTGCCCTAGATTGTATAAAAAAAAAAAAAAAAAAAAAAAAAAAACTAAAAGAGGCCGGATTTGTAGTCACTGAGCTTATCACTAAAGTACGACAGTGTATTTACAAGAGAGCTTTTCGGAATTTTGATATGAATACTGTCTGGACACTCGATGGGTATTATGGGTCGATAAATATATCAAGTAGGTAATCCGGTGGGGGCCATAAGAAAATCGTCTGTGAGCAGGACCTTGATCGATTTATCTTTAAGTGCCCGGAAAGTGTTCTGACTTCAGAGCGTCTGAAAATTTATCTGTAGATTTTAAATAATATTAAATTAATTTCTGTATATTAATTAAGTGTAATTATCGTATTTAGTATTAAAAAGTACCATATTACTATAGGGCTATTTTTTGTACTATAGGTAAAGTAGACATAACGATTGGTAATTCCAATAATTTATATAATAAAGTTTCCTATTTTTTGTTACAAGAATTCAATAATATTTTACTATTCGATGATTTTAACACTTGTCTGTTAAAGGATGACAGTCGTGCGTTTAAAGTTCGTAATTTAGTATCTTCTTTTAACTTATCCATTCTTCCTTTGTCTGCAACGCATATATCTATAATTGTAACCCATCTCTTTTGGACTTAATCATTGCGTCTCAGCCTAGTAAAGTAATAGTGCATGGGCAGCTTGCTTCGTGTTTCTCGTACCATGATCTTTTATATTTATCTTTTTTGGTTCGCTCTCCCAAAAATAAGACAGATTTTCTTTATGCGGAGGAGTTAGATTGTGACGCAGGTGCTATTGATTGGTCCCCGGTGTTTGAGGCTTGTCATGTCGACTCAGCAATTTCTTTTTTTAATTCTACTATTTTAAATCTTTATGATCGGCATGCACCACTTGAAAGGAAGAAGCATAATCCTTCCCCCTGGGTGTCTGAAGACATTAGAAAGGCTATGGCTGCGCGATACAGAGCGAATAGACGATTTAAAAAGCATCCGTCGGATGACAATCTTGCTCAGTATAAGGTTCTTCGTAACAATTGCAACATGCTTTGTTGTATTGCTAGACGCCGCTATATCCATGACCTTAGGTGCGCAATAGTCCTTCTCTTCCTGTTTTTAAAAAAAACGGTTGAAGGAGCATTATTCATCATTCACATAGTATTATTATATGCCTTCGGATTTGTAAGTTGTAGTGGATATTGATATATAATCTTATAAATAATCTGATATATAATATTATATATAGTCTTATATATGATCTATATATATATTTATACTATTTTTGTTTTTTGTAGGTATTAGATATATATTTTTTTTTAATAACTTTTCTTTTTTATTGTTTTCTTTTTTATTTTAATTGTATATTGTACACGATGCCTTCCAATATTCTATCACAACATCATATTTTTTGGGTTGGCTGGAAGAAATCTCTGCACCTAGAGATAAGCTCACCTTTTGTGCATTTTTGTCTGTTTCTTTTTCTTTTTTTTAATGTTTGGTGTGCAATAAAGTATTAAATAAATAGATAAATAAATAAATAAATAAATAAATACTTAATTTTAGTGATTGGGCTACCCTGGGAATATACGAAAATAGCGAAAACTTATATGATTTATATGGTGAGAGGAAATGGAATCAAGATCCGGCGTTATTGAATAAAGTTAGGAATTTCTCTAAAATAATTAAGAACGTTTGCGTACAAGCTAAGTCGATTTCTATAATAAATAAAATCTTACATTCAGAAAATATAATAAAGGTAACACATGATGTTCTATCTAGTGTTTCTTGAAAAATGCTAATGTTAATTTAAGTCATGCCATTAAGTTTATTTAAGTTAAAAATTTATAATATTGAAATAAATTCAGATTTAAATGTAGCGGCTATTTTTGAGACTTTTTAAAAAAAAATCTATAGTAGTCACGAGTAATTTAAATTCTTGACTATTTGATGCGAATTGGCCAATAACGTAAGAGTCAGTAATAAATGTTTTGTTTTTAAACCGGTTACGTTGTATGAAATTGTTAAATTTTTAGAAATCTAAGCATGAAAAAAACCGATAAAATTTGGGGTACATCAGTAAAATTACCTATAACTATTATAAATTATATTGCTCCACATTTATCCTTCATTTTTAACAAATGTATTGAAACCGGTACATTCCCTGATTTAATGAAAAACAGTAAAGTAGTTCCCATGTTCAAAAGTGGCAAGAGACTAGAACCCGGTAATTATATGCCTATCTTTATTTTAACTACCTTAAGTAAATTCTTAAAAAAAAAATAGTCTAAGCCAAATGACATAATTTGTTTATACCAATAAAATGATGCACAGTGAACAATATGGTTTCACCAAAGGCAAGTCAACAACTGATGCGGGTGCCATGCTTCTTAAGCACATTTAAAACACATGGGAGAAGTCACAGATTGCAATCGGGGTCTTTTGGGATTTATCTAAAGCCTTGACGGCGTGGACTGTCGAATATTGCTATGCAAACTTAATAACTATGGTGTGCGTAGTGCTGCGCTTGATCTTATGACCCCTTACCTGAATTCAAAGAGTCAAATCAAAGAGTTCAGACGGTTGATGTAAATAATTGTAAATCGACTGATTCTCACCTAAAAATGGGCGTTCCACAAGGATCTATTCTTGGCCTCTTTTTATTTTTACTCAATATTAATGATTTGCCATTTTACATAAAAGGACTATGTGATATTGTACTTTTTTCTGATGATACCTCGCTTATTTTTAAATCTGAGCAGAATAAAGCTAATTTTGACGAAGTGAATAGTGCTCTCTCACGTGTTCTTCATTGGTTAGAAATTAATAATTCAATCCTAAGAATTTACACTTGCATGTGCGAATGTAAAAAGTCAAAATTGTTAGTTACTTCTTAACAATTAAGTGTTAGAACTGACTGACTCAATAATTTTCTTAGGTATAACTTTAGTTAGAAAACTTTAGTGAAACCCCATCTTTCGACACTTGCAGGCAAACTCAGCTCAGCAATTAAAAAAGTAAGACAAATAACAGACTTAAATACGGCTCGACTCGTTCGTTTTAGTTATTTTCACAGTATTTTGTACAACGGTATTTTACTGCGCTGCTGAAATGAATCATTTATTTATTTTACAAAAAAGAGGTGTACCTCTTTATTAACTATTGAACTATTTGTAACTTAAAAGCTAAAGACTCCGTAAGAGATGGTTTTAAGAAATTGGTATTCTTACGGTCGCTTCTCAATACATTTTTAATAACTTACTATATTTACGCCAAAATTTAAATGATTTTATTAAAAACAGCGACAGATATACGATCAAAACAAGAAATTAAAATAGGCTCGTAACGCCTTAATTTTGACTTCAAAAAGTTAACAAGTCCTTCATGGGCTTGAGTGTATGCAAATATAATGAAGTTCCACATGATATTTTAAATCTTCTTTTTATTAGTTTTAAATGTATAATTAAACTTATATTATTAAATAAATCTTATTATAACATTCAAGAGTTTTTGGTTGATCGAAATGTGTGGAACTTAGGTCATTGACTCATTTACAGGGATGATGTTATAATGTATGAGTCAAAAATTGGTAAATTTCTTTTAAAAAGAGCACTTGTTGAGATTTTGGCTAGCTTTTCTCTGCAGAACAGCATTCCGAACTGGTGGTAGGTTACTCACATACTGACTGTACTGATCATTATATCATAATGTAATTGACGATTCAAAAATGCGTGTAAATGCCTACTTGAATAAACATGTTTTGAATTTGAATTTAGAGCCACTGACTTCTCCAAGTAGTGCCCAGCATCAGGACGTTCAAAATAATATACTTGTTAGAGGCAAAAAATCACAGGTGTTCCATGATTTGAGCAATTCACAGCGTATACTTTTGAAGAAATAACTCCTCTAAAGCATAGACCACTTCTTAGTCTGTACTTTACAACTATAAAGCTCTTACTCTTTTAATTAATTTTAATAACTCAAAAGGAACTCGCTATAAGATAACTTTGTGAGATTATTCGAAGTTGTGATCCTAATTCCGTAAATAATTTTTGTAGTTCGGGAACCATTCAACTCTTATTAATTTACAATAACGCTGAAAATAAGCTTATATTGTAAATGGAATTTTACTTTTCGTAATTCATATTACATGTATTGTTGGTCATTATAGAAATCGTGGACTTTTTGCTTGCTTGCTGGTGAATAGGGAGACGAAGGCTTGTGGCCTATAAAAAATACGTGCTTTCACTTAACTACTATTTATTTTTCTTTAGCACACATAACATAACCGGCCTTGTCGAAATCCAAAATTCAAGAGAGTGATACTGAATGAATGAATGAATTTAGAATATTATTTGAATAGTAATATTTTTAATTCTACATTTTATTCTTCTATTAAACGAGGAAAAATTAACAAATTGATATTATAAGTGAGTTTTATATCAAACATTTTATTACAGTCAAAACTACAAGCAATCAAAAAATTATTTTAAACCACTGAAACTCAGAACTTTGAAAAGATGGCGAACAAAATTTAGGGAGGTTATATTATGTTATTTTGTATAGTCATACATAAAGCCTAAATAACATGTTTTAATATTTAGTTTACTTACTTGTTTATATTTTATTTCAATTTCATCAATAGCAATCTATGATGGATCACTTATCTACTATAAAACAATATCAATCTTCATTGATATTGTTTATTCACAGTTTCTCAAACTTTAATATTTTGGTAGAAATTTAAGAAGAACTAGATTTATAGCAATAAGTTTAGTAGTAAGACAATGCAAGAAGCAATCAGAGTTCATGAGGTTGGCATATTTGAAGAAAAGGGGCAATCCGTATATTAACCATACCACGAGTAGTAAATGCGAAGGTGGTGGTATGATGTAACTACAGACTCAAATACAAGTTACAAGCAACGTCAATCGGATTGTGTAGCTTAGTAATTAATCAATAAAATTCAATTCATTCCTAGGCCATGTATTCTGTATGTCTTTACTGTTACCCCTCTTTGACTAGGAAGTTTATTTCAAAAACTTTAAAAATGCTTCCTTAATAAATGTACACTAAAAAAATCTTGAAGTAGCCTTAGTTTTCAATTTGGTCACCCGTTGGCCGAGTGGTTAGCGCAGACGCCTAACGTATAGCGGCTCAATGGGACTCGAGTTCGATCCCCGGCAGAAACAGGCATATATGTGATGAGCATAGCTGGTTTCATTTGTGAGTATGTTAATTTATTAAATATATTTCTAGTATTTATAATATCTATGTCTATTTATTGTATCTCTGTTAATTAAGTACGGTGGCAGCCGAGGATCCCAAAAAAATAACAAAATTATAAAAATACTTTAATTAAAATTACAAATTATGTTATAACTAAAATGACGACTGCTCCCGCGTGGGAATATAACTTGTCTAAACCCTACGCCGCAAACGATAATTTTTGATTTTAGAGGAGACTCCTACAAACTCCCACAATGATGAATTTAAGCAAGCATGAAAGTAAAATTTATACTTATGGGTTAATGTTTACCTCTACGAAATGTAAATCTACTTAAGGCTGTTTATATTACATAAAATATAAATGCTTCCTTCATCAGGTCCAAAACAATGTTAAGTACATCGGGCTGATATGCAGGATTCTCTGACCAATGAGTTTGGGTATTCTGGCCGCAAACTACTTAATCTTGGTACCCAACAACTTGAAAAAGGATCTTGCCGTTAGGGCTAACTGCTGCTGCTGACTGCTTTTGGGATTTTTACTGTGGCGGCTGGTTGGTTTTTGATGGTTGCCCCTGTGTTGCGAGCTGCATGATTTGCGTTTCTCTCTTTTAAAATGGGCAGAGAGTGCAGTAGGTGATGTGGCAGGTTAGGGGATCTTGTCTTGGTCAAGGACAGTCCCTAGCATAGTGCACGTCTCCGCACTGGATGCTAGCCGCTAGTCTGTAGCACCAACACTATAACTGTCTGAATTGCTGACACTTGTGGCTTTATCCTGGATGCTTTTTTATCCATGCTTCTATTCAGACCCTTATCAGGTATAAAAGCTCATTGACGTAAGACATATCCGGGTTTGAGTTTGCGGTTCTCTTGATGGGTGCAAAGTAGATGCACCTACCTCTTGTAGTTACTATTTTCTTCGCGTATTCCATTTCGAAGGCAAACTGTTCGAGGTGGTCATTCATTTTCCTACGTGTGACTTCTGAAAGGCCTTTGATGACAATATTGTGGATATTTTTTTTTGAATTTTTTATTGAAAAAGATCATAGCTAGGTTTTTAAATCTTTTTTAGTTGGTTTTAGTATATTTGCAGAAATCGATATTGTTCTTCAGTTTGAGGTGTAAATCTCACGATTTTACCGCATCGTTTGAAGGTTGGCGGTCTTTCAATTTTTTTCCTGATCACACATAAATGCGGTTGGCTTGATTTATTGGTATTTTCGGCTGCTGGGTTGATACTAGGGGTGGGAATGGTCGGTTGGGAACTTGTGGTTTTTGCGGGTTTTTCAACTGGGCGTAAGCGGGTTCTAGCGGTTGTCTGTTTCTCGGATGATTGAGGTGAATGGCATCTACGTGCCGTTTTTGTACGGTACGGCACATTAATACCCATCTCTTTCGACGGCGAGCTGATGTTTAAGAACAGACCTTTTTTCTGGTTCCAGTGGCGTGAATTGATATTATGAACTCGAGCAAAAGTACTTGTGAAAGCATAAAAACAATCGTATGAAAAAAGTGTTTTTCAAAAATAGGCAATTAGGCAAGACGTATCTTACACCACCACCGGTAGTACCTTTGAATTCGTGTGCTGTAATTGCGCCATTCAGTGAAAACACAAATTCTGTCATAAGAATTATTATCACTACTATCTATGTTTGTTTTGTCTAATTTATATTTCAACTATTTATTTTATGAAATCTAAATTTCACTACATTTATAACAATTTCAATCCTAAAATGTTATAACTATAAGATAGATTTTTATTAAAACCTTTTACCAACTCCTGAATGTAACTAGTGATTATAAATGAATAAGTTATTAATTTACTTCACTTGAATGGGATGTTAAGGGTATAAAGGAGTCTGCATTGCGATGATGTTATAATATTCTAGGTTTCATCGCAGGGAGTATCGTAAACGTGCTTTATTGTAAATGCCGAATGCCCTTCCCTTCTGCGCTGTTAATAAAAATTAAAGCAAGAGGATTATCGACAAAAATTTTATTTAAGCACACAATACAAACAAAATATATTGTCTTTTTTATACTTACTTTTCTTTTATAACGTAGTGTTCTATATTTTTTCTTTCATATTAAATTATAATGAAAGATAGTTCATCTATAAAGGTAGTATTTTGAAAGTGAAATATGGAGTGATTAATAATTACTTACAACATAGGTCTATGTTTTTGTTTATTTACCCTTTATTGTCTAAATAAAACAAAAGGCGAACTTAATGCCTATGGGCATTCTACCAGTTAACCTTGTGAAAAATTGCGGTAGGTTAATAAAAATATATTTATAAATTCTTTATTTTTATTCCTACAATAAAATAATAAAACATGACATTATTTTGTAAGTAAAGACAATAAACATATATACATATATTATATTTAATTATTCATTCCGGGTTTTTTAAAAGCTGTGTTTCGTTCATCAATGCCTTCGGAGGTTGCTGTAATTTTACATCATCTACTGGTGCCTGAACATCATACAGTGTGAGAATAGTGGAGTTCAGAAAAGATACTTTGTTATTGATTATAGTAGATGCTGCATTCACCAGTGAAAAATCAAGTTCGTTAGCATCACCCCTTTAAAGATCTAAGTTTTCAATTTTAAGACAGTTGGCTTTGGTTTTTGGTGATCTTAATTTGTACGACAAATAAATAAGATCATGTAGTGAAAAGCCCGGAGCAGATAGTTGTCCATAGTGCTTAGTCAAGCTAGGGGCTGCAGTGATTATTAGATCTAACCACGAGCCTGCACAGTCACAACATTGTGATGAGTTGTATTTGAAGAGAGAATCGAAAGATTGACTGACTCATGATCTCTCGAAGTCTAAAAGAACAAGAGGAAGATTTTTGAAGGTCATGTATTTATGTTACAGATTATTACAAAATGCTTATAACTAACTAGACGAGAAGTATATACTAAGGCTGCTTCAAAATCAATATAATAGTCGGTGGCAGGAGAACAATATATACAGGGTTATTTGTAATTAGTTGAGCATCTTTTGGAGGCAGCCCCTCTACATCAATCCTAACAACATTTGTTCTACGACTTTTTAAAATTAATAGATTTAAAAATTTAGCTTTTCCCATACAAAATTTAATTATTGCCTCTGAACGTGCATTAAACTTGAGCAAAGAGAGGCCACGCAACTTGTCAAAATATGTGCCAAGGCCACGCGCATCGGGGCGCGGGGTGGCGGGGTGACGCAGTGGCAGCCGGTGGCTATCCACGTTAGAACTTGATCATTTTCTAAGGTGTAATAAAAAATAGCATCGTTTTCCACTTTTATTTATTAAAATATTTTCTACAATAGTCGAAACACATATTTTTGTATAATATCACTTTTACGAAATAAGCATTTATTATCTAATTACAATATTTACACCTATTAAAAAGGAATAAATTAATTGAAATATTGTCTAACTGTTTAAGAATCTCATGAAAAAACAAAATCTCCAATAGACGTTGTCCACAAGTTGAATGTCTAAATATTTTTATTTGGTTTATGAAATAAGGGCACTGTAACTTTTTCAGATCCTGCAAATATTTACGTTATTATTAAAAAGTTTCCCACCTAGTAATAAGAACTACTTTTTTATGTTTAGAAAATTTGTAATACTTGATTACATTTATATTTATTTATATTCACTAAAATCATAACTATACTATCACTTTAAAATGTATGCAACTAGTTTGATCCCAAAATTATTTTGAATAGTAATTAATAAAGTATTTTCTTTGAGAATTCGATAAATATTATTTTTACAAAACAATAACAATAACTTCTCTTTAACTTACTTTATACATATCATTTTATCTCGTTTGTTAATATTTATATCATTACAATAAAACAATAGGTTACTTACGAATTTCTTTACGAAGTTCCTAGAAATTGCAGTCAGTCACAAATAGAAGCGTCGGTATACAGAAACAATCCATGTAGTTAATATAAAATATCAGTAATACTACACACTTTCGTCACCATAAATCTCACGAGACAAATGAAATATCAATTATCAAATAACAAAGATAATAATATCAAATTACAAATTACAATAACTTTGGAGTTTGGACACTTGGTACTGACAAGTGACACCAACTGTTGGTGTTACCATTAATTAAAAACATCACCGTAAAATAGTAACATTATTTAAAATGACTCCATCTTGTGATCCCAAGCATAAACTTCCTTCAGATATCCGACAAAATAAAATATTAAGAAACACCAGGAGGAATAATAGGAAGTTTATTTAAATTATAAGTTTAATATTTGAGTTTATTTTTTCTAAGTTATAACACCATGCTCAGTCCATGGTGTTAAAACATTGAATGAAGTTTTTTTGAGATCCAAAGATGGAGCTATTTTAAATATTTTTATTTAATATTTTACAGTGATGTTTTTTAATTAATGGTAACACTAATTCTCCAAAATTATTGTAATTTGACATTATTATTTTTGTTATTTGATAATTACGAATAATGTGCACCTACGGATAACAGTATTGCAATGCCGTATACTTATACAAGTATCGAGTACACCGAGATGGTGCGAGTGTTAGCTAGGTGTGGTTACAATGTGCGCAAATGTGTCCAACGGCATCCGCGAGATTTTAATTTAAGAGGTAATTTGTAATTATTTTTTTCATATTACCTAAGTAACTGTAAATGAGACATTGAATTATCGTAAATGATTAGATTATTGTAAATTATTAGCTGATTCCACTTTTTAAATACGCCTGCATTAAACAATAAAAGTTTGGTTTAGTAACTTTTTAAAGGAATAATGTAGCCAGTCCTAAGCCTGATTAAGTACGAAGGGAAAGTGGATTCAGAGTGCGATCGAGTGCTTAGTAGGTAGGTATCGCGACGTTCTTTGGTCTTAGCAAACTTACTTCTTTAAATTCATAAATTGAGGTGAAATGTAATAATCTGAATAAATTGTAAGATGTTATTAATTTCCTAGTAAATTTAATTTCAATTTGACCGGCTAAGAAAAAAGCGCGGGGAAGTTGTAGTAGGTATTGTACATTCGGGTATAAAATTGTTTAATTGAAAATAATAAAACTATCTTAGACACAATATTTTTACAATATTATTCGAAATAAAACAAAAAAAACGTTATTAGTAAGAAACACATAAGTACCATAAAAACAGACAAATGTACACAATCCACTTTAAAAATAATAACTTTAGGCTTCTTAACATGTTGGATCGTCACAAATAAAATTATTCTTCATAATTTCTTCTTCATGTTATAATCTTGAATTTATTTATTAGTTTTAATAGCAAGTCCATAAAATCGTATTGTCCAGTATGTAATTACAATTCATTATTTAATTATAAAACTCTAATCCGATAATTTTATTTTTTGGTTAATGTAAATTGTGTTTTGTAATCCACATACTTGTCATTTTGATTATTTAGTATTTCCATAGCAACATGGTGTAAAAGAGATGAAGCTATACGAAAAAAGCTGGCGCGCGCATTTAACAGTTTCTGACTTTCGCTAGACTGCCGCGACCTATACTTTAGATTGCTTACAAAATACAGAGTAATACATAATCGAGGGAGCAAAAATTTTTTTGGTTCGTTTATTCTGAGTTATTTATCAAGATTTTTTAAAAGTCGTAGAACAAATTTTGTTGGGATTGATGTAGAGAGGCTGCCTGCAAAAGGTGCTCAACTAATTAAAAATAACCCTGTATATAACATCATCTATTGCCAGCCTAAAGATCAAATACGGTGGCAGAATAAAGAAAAGAACATGCTGAGATTATTTTGTAACAAATTGAAACTTTTGGACAAATGTTACCCCACCCCCTCTTTTGCCTGTTTTATCATTTTTTATGAGCATAAAACCAGGAAATGGATCAAGCGTGAAGTGCAATGATGGGTTAAGCGATTTTTCAGAAATTAGTAACGCATGAAATGAAATGTTCTGTGCACAAGTAGAGTCTAGTTCCGAATAGAGGCTCAGAATACTTTGAATTTAAAAGGTAGGAGTCTCACATAACCTCCATCATCCACCTAGGTAAAGATGTGTATCCATGAGGATTCCTGACGTTAAAAAAAAAGGCAATCATACTTCTATTAAAAGAGCTACTGGAGTCATGCAATAAATAAAATGTGTCATCATGTTTTTGTAAGTATTAGCTATCATTTAGTATGTGTACAATTATATATTTAGAGAACAATAATATATGATAAAAAAATTATAATAATAATTAAAAAATAATTATCAATAATAAATTACACTTAATAAATATCTATTATTAATATCTTTGGTAATCCAATAAGATGCCAAAATACTAAAATTTTATACCATTATATAGGTACACCGTTCACAAAATTATATTCTAATAAACAGTACATTACAATAAATATTATAAATAATCAAATCTAGCAAAATAAAAAAAAAGAATGAAAAACAATGTAATAAAAAAGTGATTGACAAATACGAATGTCATTTCGACAAATGTAGTAGATCGCTATTATTTTTCACTTACAATTAGTTAGTTTATAATATAAGCTTAACATGGCTATACATGTTTTTAGATATTTTCAAACATGGCTCTTATATGTTATTCTAAATAATAACATAAGGAATATTAATTAAAAATACATTATGGTGTTAATATAATAAGTGCTCTAATTTTCGCAGCCAGTATCGGAATCCTTGGCGTAAATATTTCTAGCAAGATCTAAACGAGAAATTTTATAAAGCTCAGGTGGAATACTGTTCTCATCCTTATGCAGGCGCACCTCAGTACGAGCTTCTTCCTCTTTACCGCATACAAAGGTGAGCGATAAGAATTATCAACTATCAAGACCTTTCCGATCGACTTGATTGATGCCTTAGCGCTGCGTAGAGATGACGTTTCCCTCTTCTTCCTCTATCGTTTATACTATGGGGAGTGCTCTGAGGAATTGTTCGAACTAATAACATCTACAGATTTTGCCATCGTCCATCGCAATAGCGCTTATCGCAAGCGCTCCACCATTGAGCGCTTCTCTAGAATCTTCTTACCTCGCACAACCAATCTGTGGCACAAATTGTCCCCCGAGGTATTTCCAGATCAATAAGACGACTAATTCAAACCTTTAAGAAAATAGCTTATTACTTTCTAAAAGGCCGGCAACGCGCTTGTAACTCCTGAGTTGCAAATTTTCATGGGCGATATAAGTCGCTAACCATCAGGTGACACGTTTGCTCGTTTGCCTTCTATTCCATAAACAAAAATGAATTAATTGAGGTAAAGTAAAATAGACTTTCGAAAACTTGTCATTGTTATATCAACCGGTAAAGATAATTTTTATGGCCTAGTTTATATAGATTCTTTAAATAACTATAGTTAATTATATAGTATATAGTTTTAAAACGGTAATTACAATTTAAATTATCTATAAACATTATCTTCCATTTAAATCAGCTTCTGACCAAATTACCTGGGCTGTATTAACAACTTCTTCCATACATATATCATAAGTTTCCTTTTTTTTAGGTTTTCATTAATTTAGTATCATGTAAAATATAGAATTCTCAACTTTCCTTACCACGTAATTCTAATTCCTAGGCATCACATAACCATAGCAATGCCTCGTGATACAATTTCCAGTCATTTTGTTTTTGTTACTGGTGCAAAAACACTTTTACAATTTATCTCTAATAAATAATTGATCTCTCCATTCTCCACTCTGTCATGCATATATAATTTTTGCCCCCTCCATTCTCACCTCTGCATATGCCTTTCATTTATTAATTTTGATGTCTACAACTTACTTTCAAACTTCAGTTTGATTCCCACTCGAGACAGTTGTTTCATCCACAGATTGTTATTTTGAGTTTGGGGGTTCTTTGTGTCCGTTATTGCTACATTTGGGAAATCTCCAGCGACACAGATATTATGTCTCTACTATTGTGTAGAAAAATAAGAAAAATCCTACTTCATTTGCTTTCAAGAACTTTATAACCTTTACTAACGGTAAGATCCATCCTAAGGTTACTTTACACAATACATTCCTTATTTTGGGTCTAATTTTAAAAATGACAACACAACAAAATCCTCTTTTTTAATATTTTGTTTTTAAAGTTAATATTGTTCAGTTCTTGATTTAATCTTATTAATTTAATGAGGATTTTAAGTTCACCTCTCATAAATAATAAAGTAAAAGAACAGAATACACCAAACTGCCTCTTCCTGTGTGTTCAATGTCAGAGCGTGAACAATCATCAGCGAGAATGATGTTACAGTTGAAATTTGTTCTAAGCCTACAGACACACTAAACTTCTCGGTATTAGCAGCTAACAGAAATTAGGTAATAAACTATATATTGCAAGAATAAGCTATATTTTATTTCCAAACACAACTAGTTTATATATGGTTGATCATAATACTTTTCATCCTTCTCTATTCCTTTAGGATAATAATGTCTTTGCAAAACTATACATATTTGACTACTTTCGCTAATTAGATGTGTAATATTAGACACAAATTCATAAATGTTAATAGGGTGAAATTGATTTTGAAAGTTCAGTTTATAAAATTTAACCTTACCAAATTAAATTCATTGATCCTTACATTAAGAATGGAATTTCCCCACTTTACTGGAGTGTAATGTTGATGTTATTAATTTGCAATAAAGATTATCAAAGTACCGAAGTTATGTACCATTTTTAACGTCACATTAACTATACTTTATAATTTGACTTTTAACTTAGAAACTTTTAATGCTTACTTTTTTTCACTACTCTGCCTACTGTATGTTGATCCATAGATACTATAATGATTATGTTATGTTCTGTAAATTATTGTTTTAGACTAACAAAAACTTTTTTTTTGTGATATTAAAGTCATAGTTTTTACCAACGATTTCTAAACATAACGTTAGAATATATGTCAAAATATTGGACTGTACTAATCTAAATTGTATCACAGCAATCTAAAACAATTTTCAGATAATTAAGTTTGCAAAGACGATAAAGAAATAAAATACGATAAATATTATTATTTCTTAGGGTAGTTAAGTACATTAATACACACACCTAAAAATCTCAAAATATTCGTTGTAAAAATTTGTCTGTTATTTTTAGGCGCAATTGCCTAATGTTTTCTAAAATTTAAATAAATATATAACGAAAAATTAACAACATATCGAAAAGCTAATATCTCGAACAATAAAACGAATATCGATATATGTGCTATTTTATAATTAAAAGGTATTGATAATTACAATAATATAATTATATTAATTATACAACATAAAAAACTCACATTTCTATTTAAATAGAAAATTTTTAATTGCATTCTTATATGAAATGTATTTTTCTAATCTATAATTAAATATAATGTTTATTTAAATTTATATAAATATAGAATGAAAAATAAACCGATATGGGCAGGGATTCGAGCCCGCGACTACTGGGAAACCGTCCCGCCGCTCTACCAACGGAAATACCGTATCGCTGTCGGTAGTGGCAACTTTTCAATGTTTATCTATACTGAAAAGTTAGAAACATTGGTTAGGATTTTCGAAAGAAACCTAATAAATGTCACCACCGTCTTAATTCTTAATTCACCGAATGCTTAAGCTTAACATGGCTATACATGTTTAAAAATATTTTTAAATATAATGTTAAAAAAAAAAGTCAGAAAAGTAAGGCAATAAAGGTAGAAAATAATAATGATTTTAACATAATTTTTTTAAAGGATTAACAAAAAGAATTTTCAGTAAAGATTTTTCGCGTCGGTTGAATTCGTTAATTAGAACCAGTCTGAAGCAGCTCTTGTGCAACAAAGCACTCTGTTATCCTCTCAGCTTCTCCACATATGAAAGCCTTCAATATACCTCCACTTTGCGGCCTTTAATTCGGTAATCCGCATTTACTCTCTTGATTACTAACGGGATATAAATTTCAAAAACTAATAGTACCGTATGTATTGTTATTAGTCTGATTGTTTATTGCTTGGAATTGAACTTAAAATTGTCATTTCTAGCATCTAGTTTTAAAAACTTGAACTTTAATTACTTTTATTTAACCTATCAAATGAAATATATTAGTAAAACAGATTAGTCCTATTTTAAAACTATTTTCCAGCTTTTAAATTTTTTAAAGATAATCTTGTAAACAAACATTATAGCAAAATATTTAAATTGAAAAAAAAACAACATCATTGAAATAAAACTATTTTTACGTTTGAAAATATCAATAAACATGTATAGCCATGTAAAGCTTATTTAAATTTATATAAATATAGAATGAAAAATAAACCGATACGGGCAGGGATTTGATCCCGCGACTACTGGGAAACCGTCCCGTCGTTCTACCAACTGAGCTACGGTATCGCTGTCCGTGTCAGTGAATTAAGCATTCTATATGTGATCGTGTTTATCGGGACGGTGGTGACATCTATTAGGTTTCTTTCGAAAATCCTAACTAATGCTTCTAACTTTGCAATATAGATAAAGATTGAAAAGATGCTACTACCGAAATTAATGTTTGAAAATATCTATAAACATGCCTAGCCATGTTAAGCTTAATTAAATTTATATAAATATAGAATGAAAAATAAACCGATACGGGCAGGGACTCGAACCTGCGACTACTGCGAAACCGTCCCGTTGCTCTACCAACTAAGCTACCGTATAGCTGTCCGTCTCGGTGAATTAAGTATTCTATATGTGATCGTCTTTATCGGGACGATCTATTTTTACGGTTTAACTTGCGTATAATTAAATTTTAAAATTACCCGACGTTTTGAATGCTTTGCAGCAATCGTGTTTACGGTATGACGAGTTCAAAGTCTGTCTCCAAGTCTCCAACCTCTTCTCTATTAGATTAGGGTGTTTTTTAATTTTAATAGCCTCGCGAACCATTCGAGGTATGAAACGTTGATCCTTAGCGAGGAATTCTATATTTATTAACCGATTTAAATAAAAAAAAAACTAAATGTTAAATGAAGATCATGACAATATATTCCCGAAAAAAACATCCAAACCGGTCAATCCGTTTCTGAGATTAGCATGCACAAACATCAGACATATAGAACATACAAAGAAATAAACAAAATGAAAAAAACACTGTTTTGGGTTCTTTTGCTTATATGAATTTTTGAAAATATTATCCATGTAGGTACAAACAGCGATCAGTTACAATTTTATTATATTATGTATAAAGATACATTTCTGGAAGACTGTAAAGAAATATATCTTTTGATAGAGTGGAGAGTGTGCAACGAAAGTTAAAAACTAAATGTTACTTAGAGTGACGCTCAATTTCTCTGTATAAAAGTTATTTACATTGGGCATATATTTTTTTCGTGTTGCGTGCACAAGTAAAAGAGAAACAGTAAAACAAACTAAATTTTCAAAAATGTTAGATATAGGTTCTGTTAGTTATCCCTACACATCCTGGCTAAATATTTTTTTAAATCTTTCAATGTACAGAGACTACTCCTCTATAGATTGGCATGGTACATATTACGTGATTCATATAAATTGACATAACTTTTTTTTTCTTAACCGATTTCAACGAAATAAACACTGAATGTTAAGTAAAGAGTGTGACAATATATTTCTGAAAACTGCATCAAAATTGGTTCAGCCGTTTCTGACATTAGCTTGAACAAACAGACATACAAACAAATTGAAAAACTATGGTTTTGGGTTCTCTTGCTCTTATAAAGGCCCGCCATCATGATATTTTTTTTAATATTATCCATGTACAGAAATATATCAGCGAAATTTTATTATATGTAAAGATCTGTTATCAGTCTCATTTAACAATTCGTTTTTAACCCCCAACTAAAAAGAGGGTTATTATAAGTTTGACCTGTCGATATATCAGTGTATCTAAGTATTTTTATGTCTGTATATCTGTCTGTAGCAAATTTGCGGCCAAACGCGTGGACGGATTTGAATGCAGTTTTTTAATCGAAAGCTATGCTCTTCGAGATGGTTCTTATCCATGTTCGATCGAAATAGAAATAGTTGTCTCCAAGATTATAACATTTTATTCGTGCGCGGGAGAGGTTCTTATACAATAATTAGCTATTCTCAGCGACTTCGCCCGCGGTATATAGGAAAAAAAGCCTTGTTAAGAAGGCCAAAAGATTTTTACACTTACTTGGGTAAAGTACTTTAATAGGGATACCTGTTGCCCGCGATTGCGTCTACGTAGACTGTAAAATATATATTTATATGGCTTATGATCGTAGTCATATAGAATCACGGTGGCAATAGCTAATGATATGTAATATGTAAAATAGTGATTGTAAATAATTTAACTCTAAATGTTTATATTTATTCGTATATATCAAACCTACCTATCTACCTACCTGTAGGTAAAAGTCTTGAATCATGTTACCTAATACATTTATAATTTATTCCATTGTCGAAACTTTCACGCAGATCCTTATTTTATTAAATATTATATGTATATATTTCTTGTATTCAATATTACCTTTGTATATCAGAAGGATAATGTAGGATTCTAAATGTAAAATATTTTATTAAATCGGTCAAGTAGTTTCGGAGCCTATTCAATTCAAACAAACAAATCTTTCCTCTTTATAATATCAGTGATGATGATTATGATGATGATGATGATGATTATAAAATATAGCCAATATTCATTAGGGATAATGTAGGATTCTAATGCTAAAAGATTTTTTTAAATCGGTCCTGTAGTTTCGGAGCCTATTCAATTCAAACAAACAGACAAATCTTTCCTCTTTATAATATTAGGATAGATTAATAGAAATTCTTAAACAATTGAAAATTTTGTGTGTCTGCAGGTTCATTTAGTACAATTCAGAAACCAGTAACATAACTTAAAAAAGCAGAAAAAAAAATAAAAAATCCCGGATACAAAAAGACCTCTAAAAAGAATAAAAATAGTTGTGTCGGGGAATCGTTTAATAAAGGAAGAAATTAAAATGCAAGTAAGTTAACAAGGCAAATAACGAAATTACGATATCGAATCGTATAGTCTAAGTCCTCAATGATTAACTTCGTAACATATACTCTATCTACGTACGTACAACGGTCCCCTGACGCAACGACTTCAATAAGTACATAATAATATTGTTTTTATTCTTTTTAGAGGTCTTTTTCTATCGGGTATTTTTTTAATTTTTAATTTAATTTTCTTTTAATATTTTTTGTGCATTCCATACTGCATTGAATGTTATTAAAATTTGTTTTACTTTTCATTCTATGTTGTGTTATGTTATTATAAAACGAACATAACCGATAATAATGATCGTTAAAGGTTTTATTTCATCGTAGAAACTGAAATATGGCAATATTGTAGCATATGTAGCATAATAACACGTAGGCTATAGAAATACTAAATTTTTACACGTGGTTTTGTCTGTGACATAACATAGTTTGTAGCGCTATTACGTAATTGCAATCCCATTTTTATATAACCTATTTATAATACTTGAGTAAGTAAGTGTAAAAACCTTTTTCGCTACATAACATATATTACTAACACTCAGCCTTTCCTGATTTGTAATTTTACGACCTCGTAATTGAACCATTAAATTCTTTAATTACTTTCCATTACATACTAAATTATTATTGTTTTTTGTGACTGTCTGAAAACCAGTTGACCAAAATAGACATCTGAATTCATACACAAAATATATTACAAAGAAAACGAATTATTTTTACAAATGCATAACAACAAGAAAAAATATCATACCATAATTTTTTATGTAAAACTTTACATCATATTTAAACAACGAATTAACATTAGTATCGCCGGTTTAGACAGTTTATTGCATCCTCGTATTACAAATATACTCTTATCATAAATACGCAATAATTTATCACAAACTTAAAATTATAGCATTATATAATACTTACACAAATATATATTTTCCCTACACCGTACACACGAATATGTTCTTATCTTCATGGGCGACATCCAATTTATTAAAACTATGGAATACACCAACATGATATTTAATTCACATTCCTTTATACCACAGGACACACCAACATGGTATTACAGTCTCATTTTTACCAGGAGACATACCTACATGGGTAATATAGTCTCATTTTTACCACGAGGCACACCAACATGTCTATTACATTCTCATTTTTAACACCGGACACACCAACATGATATTATTACATTCTCATTTTAACAACGGGACTGGTACTTTACTTTTTTCACTACTATTTTCCCATTTTACAACTCATTTCTAGCAATTAAAAGAGTCAACTATTTATTTTATCTTTAACTAATAATAGAAACTAAACTTATTTTTGTTGGGCAATATTAATGTTCAGACAACAGATGATATAAGATTTTTGAAATTCATGCTTGCTTAATGAATGTGTTAGACCTTATAAAATTCCATAAATAAAAAACATTAAAATAGTATAGTATAAGGTATTTAATCAAGCTATTAATTCAATATCTGGTTAAAGTTGAAGAAGAAAAAGAACTAAATAAACAAAATATTTAATATGAATAAAAAGTGTGTGAATATAATAAAAACAGTCTTATCTATATTACTGTGTACTTGTGTAGATACAATTACAATTTATTCATTATGATAAAATACCCACAAAAGATTATAACATTAAATACATGTATTATAAACAATTAAAGTATAAAAATAATTTATCTTGCCAGCTGTCCGATACAGATTACCTTTATTAATAGTGGCTTGAAGGCAGATATTTATAACAAAAAATTAAATTAAAAATTAAAAAAAAACCCGATACAAAAATACATCTAAAAATAATAAAAATAATATTATTATGTACTTATTGAAGTCGTTACTTCGGGGGACCGTTGTACGTACGCTGATATTGTATATATTACGAAGTTAGTCATTAAGGACTTGGACTATACGATTCGATATCGTAATTTCTATATTTGCGTTGTTAACTTACTTGCATTTTAATTTCTTCCTTTATTAAACGGTCCCCCGATGAAACGGATTCAATAAGTACATAATAATTTTATTTTTATTCTTTTGAGAGGTCTTTTTGTATCGGGGGTATTTTAAATTTATTTTTTTTATTTTCTGCGTTTTAAAGTTATATTACTGGTTTCTGAATTGTACTAAATGAACCTACAGACACACAACATTTTCAATTGTTTAAGTATTTCTATTAATCTATTCTAATAATATAAAGAGGAATTTGTTTGTTTGTTTGAATTGAATAGGCTCCGATATTACGCGACCGAATTAAAAAAAATATAAACATTTAGAGTTAAAATGATTTACAATTACTAATAACACTATGATGAAGGGATTTATATTATCACTAGCTGTTGCCCGTGATTCTGTATGACTACGATCATAAGCCATATAAATATATTTTTACAGTCTACATGGACGCAGTCACGGGCAACAGCTATCCCTAATAAAGTTCTTTACCCCAGTAAGTGTAAAAACCTTTTGACCTTCATAACAAGGCTTTTTTTCTTATAAAGCGCGGGCGAAGCAGCTGGAAACAGCTGATTATTCCTTAAGAACCTCTCCCCCGCACGAATAAAACGTTAATATCTTGGAGACGACATTTTCTATTTCAATTAAACATAAATAAGAACCATCTCGACGAGCATAGCTTTCGATTAAAAAAAACCGCATTCAAATCCGTCCAATCGTTTGGCCGCAAACAGCTAATTATTACATAAGAACCTCTCCCCCGCACAAATAAAACGTCAATATCTTGGAGACGGCTATTTCTATTTCAATCAAACATGAATAAGAAACATCTCGACGAGCATACCTTTCGATTAAACAAAACCGCATTCGAATCCGTCCACGCGTTTGACCGCAAATTTGCCACAGACAGATACACAGATACACAGATCGAGGGTTAATTAGTCGGGAGTTAAAAATAAGAGCGAGAGAAGCGCCAACAGCAAGCTTCTGAAGTTTGGTCATATTCATCATTAAACATTGTTAAGTCTTAAAATAATAGTACGATTTTAAACGATATTAAATTACTGAATATTTATAACAATGTTATTTTACACATTTATGGCATACAAAACTAGATATGTAAATATAATATTTAAATTTCTTAAGGATAGCTTCTGATAGTTTGACAAATCAAACTTTTACTACTTTAATAATATAGCAGTAATAACCATGATATATAGTTCTAAATAATTCTAAATTCTTAAATCCGTCTGTAACAACAGTATTAATTATTGTCAACGGAATCATGTTGTTAAATAAATAATAATATATTTATTTTACCTACATATCAAATTCCTACATTATAACAATGTTATATGTAGCAATATTACAATAATATAGTTTCATGGTTATTGGAAGTAGAAAAATGTACGTAATTTTTCATAAAAATTCTTCTTGCTATATATTTTTTACTTTATGTATGTTTGTTATTGTTGTATTTTTTTTGTTATTGTTTTGTATTTTTTATTTAAAAATATTTTTTTAAATCGTTTTTTATATGATTTAAATTTTAAATTTTGTGGTATCTTATCGAAACAGTATTTAATTTTATATCAATTTTACAATCAAAGGCAATTTTAGAATAAAAAAGAATTTCGAATAACAGCACATCTTAAATCAGAGAATTTTAAATACTTTAACGATAACCGGTAGGTATTATAAATTATTATTATTTTGTTATTATTAAATTAATATTTTTTTTAAACAATGAAAAAATCGAGAGCACAAAAAAATCAAGTCCACAAAAAAAACATTGCAATTTATAGTATAAAAAACAATATCCCACTATCAATATCATTCATATTAATTCATTCACTCAGATGAAAACCCCCAGGCACTCCACTAGTAATAAAAAAGTTAAATTTAGTTGTCGACCATAATAAGATTCAAAATTGACCACTTCTAATTGAACGACGATTGCAATTCTGATTCTTAAGATTGTTTTTTTAATGGCTCTTTTACGTGTTTCTATAAACCTAAACTTAAAAATGTTATCGACATAAGTGTCCCCTTTTAAGTACGCTGGCCCTAAAATTACATAATAATCGAATGCGACTAAAGTTTTTTAAACTTTTTTGGTAGCCTCTTCCCACTGAAAGTAACTAATGTGTATAGAAATCATAAGTAAACCTACCATTTTATACATACCCAGTTACACAACCAAGCGGCCTAGTTAGCAGCGTTGCCTGGTACTTTAATAAATATAACTCTACAACAATTTGGCCGGATATACGTCAATAACGAACTGTAACATGTCTATTAAATGGAAAATATTATATCTACTGACGTCTATAAAAGAGGAAAAGTATGTTTTCGTTTTTCTTAACGTTGAGCTAACAATTTAATTATTTAGATACAGCTTTGGCACGTATAATTTAAGTTATATCTCAGCAAATAATGTTATTGGTTTTGCTATATGATGCACTGTGACTGGACTATATGTACTATAAATGCGTTTTATTTTTTACTAGTTCTCCATTATTATCTTCTAATGATTTTGAGATATTTTTAGTAAGGAGTTCAAGATATATACAGCTCAGGTATTCCGTAACAGTAGAAATTTCTAATCATTTTTTGATTTCTAATCAGTTTTAATTTGGCTACGGAAATAGCAAATGTGACTATTCTTGCCTATCTACTGTTTAATAATTTTATTTTTAGTTTATTTTTTTAACCCCCGACTAAAAAGAGGGGTGTTATAAGTTTGACCTGTCGATCTGTGTATCTGTGTATCTGTGTATCTGTGTATCTGTGTATCTGTGTATCTGTGTATCTGTGTATATGTGTATATGTGTATATGTGTATCTGTGTATCTGTCTGTGGCAAATTTCCGGCCAAACGCGTAGACGGATTTGAATACGGTTTTTTTAATCGAAAGCTATGCTCATCGAGAAGGTTCTTATCTATGTTTGATTGAAATAAAAACAGCCGTTTTCAAGATATTGACGTTTTATTCGTGCGGGGCAGAGGTTCTTATGCAATAATTAGCTATTTGCGGCCAAACGCGTAGACGGATTTAAATGTGGTTTTATTTAATCGAAAGCTATTTACGTCGAGATGTTTTTTATTTATATTTGATTGAATTAAAAAGAGCCGTTTTCAAGATATTGACGTTTTATTCGTGCGGGGGAGAGGTTCTTATGCAATAATTAGCTGTTTGTAACCAAACGCGTAGACGGATTTGAATGCGGTTTTTTTTAATCGAAAGCTATGTACGTCGAGATGTTTCCTATTCATGCTTGATTGAAATAACAATAGTCGTCTCCAAGATATTGACGTTTTATTCGTGCGGGGAAGAGGTTCTTATGCAATAATTAGCTGTTTGCGGCCAAACGCGATGACGGATTTGAATGCGGTTTTGTTTAATCGAAAGCTATGCTCGTCGAAATGTTTTTATCCATGTCTGATTGAAATAAAAATAGTCGTCTTCAAGATATTGACGTTTTATTCGTGCGGGGAAGAGGTTCTTATGCAATAATTAGCTGTTCCCAGCTGTTTCGCCCGCTATATAGGAAAAAAAAGTCTTGTTAGAAATGCCAAAAGGTCTTTACACTTACTAACTGAAGTAAAGTACTTTATAAGGGACTAGCTGTTGCCCGCGGCTCCGCCCGCGTGTAGCTCGCTTTTCGAATAATCTGTGGAAACTACAATTATCCAGACCTATAATAGACTTATAGTTAATTCTATAGTATCCTATTCCCTTGGAAATTTTATATATATAGGCATTACATTGCTACGGTATCAAACTGAAAATAATAACATACATCCACATCACACACACACGACCAGGACATTATTCAGATATACGTATTAAAGCATATGGATTCGAAATATTATGTTTTTGAGACATTAATATTAGAATATTCAAGTTTTAGTAATCATCCCTAATGTTTTGAAAATGAAACATAGCCTATGTCACTCGGGAATAGTGTAGCTTGCCAACGGTGAAAGAATTTTTGAAATCGGTCCAGTAGTTTCGGAGCCTATTCATTTCAAACATACAAAAAAATAATCAAACCTTTCCTCTTTATAATATTAGTATAGATATCTGTTGTCCACGTAGACTGTAAAAATATATTTATAAGGCTTATGATCGTAGTCATAAAGAATCACGGGCAACAGCTAGTCTAGAGGAAATGTTTGTTTATTTTTTTGTATGTTTGAAAGGAATAGGCTCCGAAACTACTAGACCGATTTCAAAAATTCTTTCACCATTGGCAAGCTACACTATTCCCGAGTGACATAGGCAATGTTTCATTTTCAAAAAACTAGGGATGATTACTAAAACTTGAATATTCTAACGCAAGGTGTAAAAAAATAAACAAAAAACTGCGTGCGCTGCGAAAACGGTGACAGTTACGCAAAAATGATGTTCTATGAAATTGTTTCTCTTTAAAAGTTTTAAAAAGAAGTCCGCGACAAGATATATCTAACTTTTAAGGTTGACTCACTATAACGTTTTCTATGGTTATGAAATTGGTTCTAAAATAATATCGTCTGTTATATAATATAATATAGTCTATTATAGGTCTGGATAATTGTAGTTTCCACAGATTACGCGAAAAGCGACCTACACGCGGGCGGAGCCGCGGACAACAGCTAGTGATTATATAAATCCCTTCATCACAGTGTTATAAGTGATTATAAAACATTTTAACTCTAAATGTTTATATTTATTGATATTCGTATATATGAAACCTACCTATCTACCTACCCATATGAAAGAGTCTTGAATCATGTTGTTAATATATTTATAATTTATTACATTCAATTCAAACAAACAAACAAATCTTTCCTACTTAAACAATTGAAAATGTTGTGTGTCTGTAGGTTCATTTAGTATAATTCAGAAACTAGTAACCTATTATTAATAAAATATTATTTTTATTCTTTTTAGAGGTCTTTTTGAATCGGGGGTTTTTTAAATTTTTAATTAAATTTTTTAAGATTTTATTTAAACCATCCATTTTAAGCAATTTAACAAAATATTTATAAAAGAAAGGTTAAACAATTTTCCTGTAACCCGATTAAAATGAAGTTTGATAACAATACAGTGCGAAAATACCATTAAAGCGCAGCGCACAAAATTGGGTTGGGACATTACGACAATATGCAGTGAATGTATCGAAAATGACTCTTTTTTCTCATTATTTTTTTTTTTCATTGTGAAAGTAAGGATTAGTAAAGAAATAAAATAAATATTTCAGCTGCTGTTGTTTTGAATATAATATGTTGTTAATAATATTTTATGTTTTGGTAGAACCATCCATAATTCTTGATAAAAAATCAAGAGATAAAGAAACAATTAAAAAAACCAAACATTTTGTTTAGTAATAATTAATACAAAAAGTAAAATTACTAAATGTAATGGAATATTATATTATTTATTATTATGAAATTCGCTAAAGAAGATCTATTACATTCTCAATAAAGATGTAATATAGCAATCACTGCAGCTATTCCTTTTACAAACAAAGCGCGCTTAACAAACAGCAATCAACAATGAAAGCAATAAAAAAATCCATTCAGAAAAATGTCCCTAAAAAGCATTCGAAAATATTTCGGCTTTAGTTGATTTTGATGTCAATTTTTAAAGAGGCTCGTTATATTAATATTTTTTCTATAACTATTTATTTAACTTAACTGCATTGAATTTCTTTATGTTGTGCAATTGTATGTTAACTTTAATTTTAATTAATTGATGATTTATTTCTTTTCTTTGAATATTAGTCAAAAAAAATTTTGAGGAAAGATAAGCCTTGTCATGTATTGGACATATCAAGCGATTGTTAGTTTGTCGGTCACCTGAAGTGCAATACAAATAAAATTCATAAGTCAGTGCTTCGCGCCAAACCAAAGGTGTTTCACTGACTAATTATGGAAAACTCATTTCATCTTTGCGTCGGACGGCCCCCACTCCAACTTTTAAAACAGCTCAAATTTTCGAAAACCCGATGGAAAAGCTTGATCTTGACAACACATCTTCATGCGTTTTCTATCGCATTAATTACTGAAAGTACTCTAAAAAGCTTTTTAAGCTATTTTTTTATATACCATCTATATCATACAATACCACCGCTGTATGTAGGACATAATATATATGTGTAATCTATCTGAGTGTAATAAAATAACTTAATTGTTATATTCACCTATAGTAATTATATTACTATAAAAAATAGAATCAGATTTGTTATATTAATGAACATTTGATAATTTACTTTTCATAAATATTTCAAGCAAAGTTTCAAGACGACTAAACTACGCTCGGACTTGTCATCTGGTAACTGTGTTTTATTTTTATTATTTAGACTTTTATAATTACCAGTCTTCCTTCATTTTTAAAATAGTTTTTTTTAATTACTCATATTTTTATTTAGCTATCAATGATAATTTATGTAATCTACGATGTTATACCAAGTTATGTATATTAATAATAAATAAGTTTCAGGTAGATATGTACCTAAGGACCAATTACAAATACTTTTGCTTATTTAAATAATTTCCGTCAATCATGTAAAACAAAACCTGTGATCTTAGTGTATTTGAAAGCCCCAATTAATGCAATTCAATTGATCTAAATGATCTTTATTTATTTATTTATTTATTTATTTATTCTTTATTGTTCCAACAAAAACTGTTACAATTGGCGGACTTAATGCTAGGTAGCATTCTCTAACAGTCAACCTTGGGGATGTACAGAGACTTAAAAGACGGTACAATAAAACAAAAAAAAAAGAAATAATAAAAATAAGCAATAAAAATCAGAAAATAATATGGAATTAAAAAACTGGACATACACATATACATCCACGTACACACATATACATACACACACACACAAATATATATATATATATATATACATATACATACATACACATATATATATATATATATATATACATACACATATACACATACAAATACATATACATATAACTAATTATTTAAAAGATACATACACCAATATAATAGACAGATAACTTTAAAAATACACATATTCGTATTAAAAACTAATATAAAAGTTTCTTAGAAAAATGACTATAAACTCTTTTTTTAAAAATGAGCTTTGTGCGTGATTTCTTGACGTCATTGGGAAGAGAATTCCAAAGCCGAATACACTGGATCGTGAAAGAATGGGATATAAATCCAGAGCGGTGAACGGGAAAGGCTAGGCGGAGAGTATTTGGAGAACGAAAGCGTCTCTCATGTAAATCACTGAGGTAATGAAAATTGCTTTTTAAGTAATCAGGGGAGAGAGGATTGAATAATATAGAGAAAAGGAGATTGAGCATAAGAGACTGTCGACGTTCGCGAATTGGAAGCCATTTGAGCTGGCGACGATAAAAGGTAATATGGTCAAATTTACGTAGACAGAAAATAAAACGTATTGAGTAGTTCACCAGACGATCTAGTTTATTAAGAAGAACTTCATTGATTTCAGAGTAACACACAGCTGCATAATCCAAAATGGGAAAAACAAGAGTTTCAACAAGATACTTTTTAGTAGTGATAGGTAAGAAATTTCTAAAACGCTGCAGGGATCGCAGAACTGCAAAGACCGATCTACTAGTTTCATTTACTTGTGTAGCCCAGGAAAATGTTGAATCTAAATGGATACCAAGATTCTTTACTGATGATGAGAATGGTATGACCGTAGTACCAAGCATGACAGGTGGAACAGATTCCAAATCCATTTTACATAATTGACCTGAGCTACCCAAGACGATAGACTGACATTTGGCCACATTCACAAGAATCCCAAATTTAGCAGACCAAGAATTAATTTTACACAGGTTGCTATTTATTTTTTCCACTCCAATATCAATGTTCGAGATAGCGATCTGTGTATAAATTTGCAAGTCATCTGCATACAAATGGTAAGAACAGTCAAGAGAAGAGGTAAGAAGATTGATGAAAATAGAAAAAAGTAATGGAGACAGAATGCCACCTTGTGGAACACCAGACTTCAAATCACACCATTCAGAAATCACATCGTTAACTTTGACGGCTTGCTGGCGTCCACGGAGGTAACTGGAAAACCAATCTAACACTGTGGGTGAGACTTTATTGTGATGGAGGGCGGCAAGGAGAATGTCATGGTCCACCATGTTGAAGGCATTAGAGAAATCAATAAGAACTAGAATGGTGACCAGTCTCTTCTCCATGCCGTGTCTAATATCCTCAGTAACTTTGAGAAGTGCCGTAGTAGTACTATGACCTAGTTTAAAACCGGACTGAAACTGGGAAAGAAGTTTATTAGTATGAAAGAAAGAGGCTAACTGTTTGTGAGCAGTGGCTTCAAGAACTTTAGACATAAAGGGCAAAATTGAAATAGGTCTAAAATGATTTAATTGATTTGGATTAGCAATTTTAGGAAGAGGAGTTATATAGGCCTTACCCCAAATGGAAGGAAAACACCCTGTTAGAAACGAAAAATTTACAATATGAGTAATAGCAGGTGACAGATAGCAAAGAATTGGAAAAATCATTGCTCTACTCACATTATCGAAGCCAACAGCTTTTGATTTAAGAGAAGTTATAGTTTTATTAACATCTTCCACAGAAACTAATGAAAATGAAAATGGTTCTATAGGAGGTTGAGGAATGGAAGCAATTTCGGAAATAGTCTCAGACTTGATAAGGGGACAAAGAGTAGAAGATGAAGAAAAGTGCTTATTCAATTCATCAAGAGAAAAGGAGCCAGAAGCAAGATTTGGAGAAGTTTTTCCGATACCAAGCGTGTGTAAAAACTTCCATATATCAGCAGGAGAGGAATTGGAAATACTGTCAAAGAAATAGCGACGTTTTGCTGACCTTACCATTTGGTTGCATCTGTTGCGACCTGCTTTATACAGATTCCAGCTCTCCTCACATCTGTCACGCTTAAAACGTCGAAACAGTCTATCACGACGTGTCATTGCCATCCTAACATCAGCGGTGATCCACGGAGCTGGCAAGCGTTTAAGTTTCACGGGCTTGAGTGGCGCATGCTTATTGAATAGGTCCAATATGATATTATTTAAAACAGAGACCTTATCATCTGCTGACAATGCTGTTTCCACGGTGGAGTAGTCAATGCCTTCTGCATCTGCTTGTAACGACGGCAGATCAATCTTTGCAAAATTACGCAACCAAACTATTGCTGGTTTTAATTTAGGAGATTTAACTTTGTAGGTGAGATAAATTAGATCATGCCGGGAAAACCCGGGAGCAAGTAGCTGACCGTGTGTTATGACATGATCAATAGAGGAGGTAAACATTAAATCAAGGCATGTATCATTAAAGTTAATATTGTGATGTGTAGGGTTTGAAGAAATGAGGGACAGATTGAGTGAATTAAATAATTTGAGAAGATTGGCAGATTTCAATGAGTTATTGCAAATGTCAGTATTAAAATCACCCATAATGATATTGTGTGTGTACTCTGAGCAACATGATTCTAGGACATTTTCAAGACTAGAGAAATAATTGGTGGATGGAGGACAATATACGACTCCAAGCACGACCTTGACACCCCTCAGAATGACTTCAAGTATAATGTACTCGCACGTTGCAGCATAGGGATTCGGCGACAAAGCGAGTATAGTATAAGAGATATCACGACGTAAGTACACGGCAACACCACCTCCACCCTTACCAACGCGATCATTCCTGATCAAGTCATAACCTGGTAAAGAGTAGGACAGCGAGTTGATGGTTGGCTTAAGCCAGCTCTCGGAGATAAGAATAGCATGTACAGGTGAACTATTTGAAAAAGTATCTAGGAGATCAGTGAAGTGTGAAGGAATACTTTGGGCATTTAAATGACAGATGTTGAAGGAGTTTGGTAGGTAGTTTAGTGCCCTGTTCAGGGAATCCCTAAGAGTAAGAGGTTCACTAAGTGAATCAACACTAGACTGAGATTGAAAGCTTTCACAAGCCGAGTGGAATGAGTCACTATTAGACATACTAAGAATAATTAAATATACGTATATATAAATATGTGTAGTTATATACACAATAAAAAAATATATATGTGATGTATAACTTAGCTAAATATGTTAAAACTAATACAATTTTAATTTGCTCTGACTGCACTTCCCGCCAGTATTATCAATATATCTGTATATAAAAAAAGGAGTTACAAGTATAATTGGTCAAAAAAAAAAAAATAATAATAATAATAATAATAATAATAAAACATTAACTAATAACGACATAACATAACATATTATAAAACAGGTTTTGGATACATTGTCTTAAAACGAAAACCAAGTTGAGATCAGCTGACGCCACACATAGTTCAAAACAGTATGCATAGAATGAATAGGTAACTACGATATAAATAACAAAACTCTCTATAATAATAAAAATAAAACTGGGTATGAACGACGACATTAATATAGAGCATTCTGTACATATGGTCATGAATAAAATATAGTAATTATATAAGAATTAACAAGTATCCGATCACAGAGAATATGCAGGTATAACTATTCAAAATATGGAACTGTACAAGAAAGAAATGCTATATGTCAGAGTCATGACATGCCAGTCATCACTCAAAAGTTCACTATTATATGACATGTTATGTTAGTGTAAGTTTAAAAGAATAAAAAAAAATATTAATATAATTGCGTTATGACGGGGAAATATATTATTGTTTACCCTCTATTCAAATAAAAATAAGAAAGAAAGAAAAAAATAAATAAAAATAAACAACAACTAATTAGGATGGGGGTAAACAAAGTTAATAGAAAGAGTAAACAGTGATGAATGCATATCGCGATTGAGATATCGACAATTAATTTACTTCTTGTACCTCAACACACGTTTCGACTTCGGCCTTCCATCAGGTTGTGGTTCCGTCCCTGAAGATGGTAAACGAGGCTGGTCAAATTCCTCCATGGATATCTCAGATAAATCTAAAAGATCTATCTCGGTATTAATGCGTTGTCTGGACCCATTCGGCAGCTTAACGAAGATTACGCCGTCTGCAGTCCAGCAGTTCTTCATTCCGAACCTTTGACGCGCACTCATGAATAGGGATTGGCGGCTTCTTGTCAAGAACTCTGATACAACATGAGGCGTACCTTTAAAGGCAGTCTTTTTCTTCCACACTGAAGCTTTATCAGATAATTCATAGAAACGGACGAGTACAGGACGACATTTACCTTCATTAAGTGTGCCAAGACGATGACAGCTCTTAAATTTATCACGTTTGAAACCGCATAAGCCAAGTCTATCACTAAAAAGTTTGGCTATGTGTTCAGCAAGATCACACTCAATATCCTCTGAGACACCGCTGATCAAGAGATACTTTCTACGATGTCTCATTTCACCCGCTTCAACTGTTCGTGCAATATCTGCAATTTGCTGCCGAAGAAGGTTGAGGATGTCACTGACATTGGTTTTAAAAGAAGAAATATCTTCCTGCAACCGTTGAACAGTAATATTACCACTACGTGGAGCTGAGGTCTTCAACTGGGACTCCAGATCAGCAAACTTCTTCATAATAGTGGCTTCCAAAGCATGTTGAGTTTTCAAAACAGCAGTGTAATTATCCATTATTGTGAGATTAAATAAAGTGAAAGCTTTTATATAAAATAGATAACTTGTATTTAGTATTCACGGGACTGTGCAGTTCAGAATTATGGTTTTATTGCATGGATTAGGCTACAAACACTTGTGAGTAACTTTTGTAAATGTATCTTCAAATAAATACTATATATTTGTTAAAAAACACACAATATTTAATTAAAATTAAAATTGTAAAGGAGAGCACAATGTTACTTTTTTGCTGCCTACCGCCCAAAAAAGATCTTTCATATATGCTGATAAAAATAACTTTGTGACTTTGTTTTAGCTGCGCGACTGCGATTTTTTATATTTTATGTTTTTGATGGGATATAATATCCGAGATGTATGTTTTACTAAAAATTATATGTAATGTATTCTACATCTCATATGAATGATTATTATATGTGAGTTTTAACGCCGCATGCACTGGCTAACGTCCAAAATATGTTTTAAACTTATTTTATACTATATTCTTCAAAACTTTAAGATAAATGAAAATATGGGATCATTACTGAATATTTATATTTTTCAAATCTTAAACTTTAAATATTGAAAAAAAAAAATATTTGAACAAGGGTTAGCAAATTAATTTTGTTATCATTTGAAAACACATTTGAAAATCAAAGGACATGTTGAACATTATCAAATGTTTCGAATGTTATTACTATTTTATATATTCTGTAGCATTTCATTTATATTATTATAGAATATGTGTAAGCGGAGGCGTGATCGTAAATTTTTGATCTTACTCATAATTTATTAGATTAATGTTTCTTTTTTGTTTCCAATGACCTTTTACTATTGTGTAAGGTTTTTGTGTTATTTTTTTTTATATTAAATAAAACCTCTTATGAAATATGTTTATAAATCATTTACTAATAACTATCTATTAACTGAACCATAAAGTACTTTCTAGAGCTTCTTCTAAGGTTTTTAAGACCCAACATAATAAAATCATAAATTAAAGGGAAATATAAAGCCAAAGTAGAAAATATAATCGTACGTTACTGCTGATACACTGATAGACCCTGAATCATTTTGATACATATGCAGAGTAAAAAACCTGGAAACTTTTAAAAATATATATTGAACATTCAGTTATTCATATTTATTCTTAATAGGACCCAATTAAAACTAAACGATTATGATAAAAACGAAAAGTCAACTTACATAATTTTACACGAACTTTAAAATCACTCTAACATAAATTCCATTTGTTTTATATATTTTTTAAAATAACAAAAATATAAGCATGTTTAGTTTTCATAGCACCAGAAGGGTATACAAAAGTTAAGTAGCAAAGTACATGTACACAACTCATAAGCTCTAAGCTTTTTTACAAAATCAAGCTTATAAATTCACTTTGGTATTGTTAGACTTTCATTTTCATTTGTAGAGAAAAAAGTTAAAAATAAATAAAAATATCAACTAATGTTTATATACATTTACTATTAAATTTGTAATCAAAGTTTTTATTCATATGGGTTTTCATTGTCAAAACTACCCCCTACTTGAAAAGTTATTTACAAACATTACCAACAGTATGATTTTTTTTTTGTAATAAGCATTTAGAGGTGAGATCTAAGATGTTCTTTACATTTTAAACTAAATATGATACGAACATTTGTGTCTCATTGGAAAATATAATAAGTTAATTGGTGAAGGTTGATACTTATTGATACTACAGCAGACGATATAAACGTCCATTATGGACGTTAATAACCAACTTATCGATTATTATCCTTTTTAAGAAATACAAATATTGCTATAATTGCAATCAAAATTTTATAATTAATATTTATATTTGTAAGCCACGTGATGATATTAGTTTTGCACTGTAAGAATCCTTTTTAAAACTGAATGCAAACTTTTGCTTTTAGCAACGGCTTTAGAACGTTTCCAGTCATAGAAAAAACTCATACACATACATTATTTAAGTAACACCTATACAAGCGTGATGATACCGCAGTTCATACTTCATCAAAGGAACTTTATGAGATATATCAACACCTCTAGACCGCAGCCTGCTAGGGATCAAGTTATGTGGACCCTACATCCCGTACATACATCTTAATCCCGCAATTGTGATTTGAATTATATAAAACCCCGAATAACATAAAAATTAATTCCACGTTGAATAAATAACATCAAATTAGAATATAATAGTTTATAAGTGTGTATGTGCACTCTTATTTTTTAGGGTTGATTAGAATTAAGTCTAAAAAAAAATAATAGTCCACAGAATTTTATTTGCTTACATTTTGGCATCTAATTTAAAGGTAAGTAATGTATAGAAAGGTGAATCGGTAAATTCCCTTCTCAAAGTTTCTTTCAAGAATCTTATCAATTTACATTGAAAAGGGGATGAAATGAGCTGAATCTTTTAAAATAAATATACTTATCTCAAATCAAAGTTTGTATTTGAGAGATATTTATAATGTTATAAATATAAATACATTAATGAGATGATGGTAGATATTTGATAAACAAGTAGGTATACATCCGATTGATGTTGATTTATTGAGAATCGCATAATATTTGTTTGTTTGCCTTTCCTTTGTCTGTTACCTTTGTAAATATGCAAAAAAATATCAAAACCAACTTATCGAAAGTAAAGACATGTATATCAAACACATTTCTTTGAACTGGACAGTTTTCTGTTAGGACTTCCTACTCTGATATACGTATGATAATTTTATTATCATTTTATCATTATGGTGTCTTTTTTTTTATAATATACCGACCCAATAAACATTATTTGTATATATATATATATACATATATATATATATATATATATATATATATATATATATATATATATATATATATATATATATATATATATATATATAATACTTAATGGGTTTTATTGTTATACAATAGAATTTTCAAATTTAATATTGAAGGTATTTGTCAAATACCCTATTTGTTTTTATTTTAACAATAAATAATGTAAAAAATCGTCAACAAATCTTTCTAGAGAGTGTTCTTGTACAAAACATATATTGTATTTTGTTATGACGTAAAGTGTCTAATATAATATTATCTTTCAGAACACTAGAGATTTCTAGACATGTTTGTAATAACATGAAAAATACAATTTAAGAAATATTATTATTTTTTGAACGATCAATATTAAAATAATAAAAGTATTTCACCAATATATTTGTAAAATCAGCTTAAGGTTGTCTTTTATAATAAAAACAAAATAATTTATTTCTTTTTGATTATTCACCAAATATAATAATGTAGCAATTAATGTACCTTATTTTATAGGTGAAATTAAAAAGCAATAATTATAATTATATATATAATTATTATTTTTGGATTTTCTAGTCATTCAACAATATTAATTATTTTTTTACCCTTTTATGTGTAGAACTCTCTTATGTGATTATAATAGCTAAGAATGGTAGTTTTTCTTTATGCTTTGATTTATATTTAGCTAAGTTAAATGCATTTAAAAATAATTTATTTTCAGCTTAACTCTGAAAGTTTCTAGGAAGAATGTAGATTATGTACAATTTCATATATTACATTTATTCTTATTTACAGTAAATTAATTTTAAATAAATATAGAATGAAAAACTTAACATGGCTATACATGTTTAAAGATATTTTCATACAGTAAATTAGTTTGCGCACATTATAAAATAAATTATTATTAATTTTGAATAATTGTGCAGCAAAGCTAATTTAAAATGTCAATTCTGATTAAATTAATTTGTTACTTGTACTGATAATTCACCGCAGTTCTAGTGAATATGATCTTGTGCAGTTATTACTATACAATTAAAGTAGACTTTGAGAATTTCGTTATTTTTTTTAATAAATCCAATGCTTGTAGGTCCTTAGTAAAAAAAGTGTTTCTCCAAATTCTCCGGCCTATTGGTGCTACTCTTCTAGCATAACATTTAAGCTATGACATGTAATTAGTTTTACGAAAGAAAATTATGTCATTGATTCTAAATTAGTGGATTTATTTGAATTTGTTTAATTTAACTCGAAACATAGTTAATAACTTGGTATAATATTTGGTGGAATATTATACTAAGTTGCTAACTATGCTACAATTAATATAGTCTCTAACATGTTTTATAATCCTAAATAAATCAATGCATTTTTATAAATATTGGTGAGGCCATTACGGCCTAAGTATTTTATTGTAGTATTGACATTGATAAGCTAGATTTGTAGTGTACTATGAACAATGTCATACAGCTTCTCTAAAAAAAGCAAAATGTCATGCATTGTTCACAAAAATGATACCCTACAAACTCAACATAACTTTAATAAAAATAATTGATGTCATTGACGATCTCGAAATTTTGTTTAGAAAGCAAACTAAAGTAATCTATCATTTTGATACTATATTTTTATTAACTAATCAGATTACATATATGCTTATACAGGGTTATTTGTAATTAGTTGAGCACCTTTTGCAGGCAGCCCCTCTACATCAATCCTAACAACATTTGTTCTACGACTTTTTAAAATTAATAGTTTTAAAAATTTAGTTTTTCCCATACAAAATTTATTTATTGCCTCTGAAGGTGCATTAAACTTGAGCAAAGAGAGGCCACGCAATTTGTCAAAATATGTGCCAAGGCCACGTGCATCGGGGCGCGGTGTGGCAGGGTGACGCAGCGGCGGCTATGCACGTTAGAACTTGATCATTTTTTAAGGAGTAATAAAAAATAGCATCGTTTTCCACTTTTATTTATTAAAATATTTTCTACAATAGCCGAAACACATATTGTCTAACTGTTTAAGAATCTAATGAAAAAACGAAATCTCCAATAGAAGTTGTCCACAAGTTGAATGTCTCAATATTTTTATTTGGTTTATGAAATAAGGGCACTGTAACGAAACTAAATAAATATTATTTTTACAAAACAATAACTTCTCTTTAACTTACTTTATACATATCATATTATCTCGTTTGTGAATATTTATATCATGACAATAAAACAATAAGTTACTTACGAATTTCTTTACGAAGTTCCTAGAAATTGCAGTCAGTCACAAATAAAAGCGTCGGTATACAGAAACAATCCAGGTAGTTAATATAAAATATCAGTAATACTACACACTTTCATCACCATAAATCTCAAGAGACAAATGAAATATCAATTATCAAATAACAAAGATAATACATAATATCAAATTACAAATTACTTGACATTTGGTTGGTATTGACACCAACTGTTGGTGTTACCATTAATTAAAAACATCACCGTAAAATAGTAACAGTATTTAAAATGGCTCCATCTTGTGATCCCAACTATAAACTTCATTCAGATATCCGACAAAATAAATATTAAGAAACACCAGGAGGAATAATAGGAAGTTTATTTAAATTACGTCTAAATTGGCCTTTCCTCGTTTATGATATTAATAAAACTGAAAAAACGAAAACTTTAGTCTTTATTAAATATGTGTGTGTGTATTAGTGTACACATGTAAGAAGTAAAACTTCTTTATGACATGTAAATATAATTCACATTTTCTTTTAAATGTGACTTAGAAATAAAGATGGCGCGTAACAGAAAAACGTCATAATTTTATAATATTAATTAATTAAAACGTAAGAAGTGAATCGACTGTTTCTGACGTATAATATTCTCATAGGAGAAACACATAAGTACCATAAAAATAGACAAATGTACACAATCCACTTTAAAAATAATAACTTTAGGCTTCTTAACATGTTGGATCGTCACTATATCACAAATAAAATTATTCTTCATCATAGTTTCTGCTGTTTCGAGTTGTTGTTCGTTCTAGGTATAGCAAAATAGACCTTGTAAAGATCAGGATCCCAATGCTCCATTTCTCAGCCAAAACTCGTATTTCTTTTCATTCTTACTTCTTCTATTTCAGACAATCAATGTATTTTAGAAATATTATAAATTACATTTCATAATTTCTTCGTCATGTTATAATCTTGAATTTATTTATTAGTTTCAATAGCAAGTCCATAGAATCGTATTGTCCAGTATGTAATTACAATTCATTATTTAATTATAAAACTCTAATCCGATAATTTTATTTTTGGTTAATGTAAATTGTGTTTTGTAATCCACATACTTGTCATTTTGATTATTTAGTATTTCAATAGCAACATGGTGTAAAAGAGATGAAGTTATACGAAAAAAGCTGGCGCGCGCGTTTAACAGTTTCTGACTTTCGCTAGACTGCCGCGACCTATACTTTAGACTGCTTACAAAATACAGAGTAATAAATAATCGAGGGAGCAAAAATTTTTTTGTTTCGTTTATTCTGAGTTATTTATCAAGATTTTTTAAAAGTCGTAGAACAAATGTTGTTGGGATTGATGTAGAGAGGCTGCCTGCAAAAGGTGCTCAACTAATTAAAAATAACCCTGTATATGCTTTTTAACCCCCTACCCATAAAGAGGGGTGTTATACGTTTCACGTCTTCATCTATGTATCTGTGTATCTGTATCGTAGCAGCCAAACGAGAGGACAGAGAGAGAGAGACGAGTTTTTAATTGACGGCCTGGTCCGTCGAGATGGTTGTTAGCTATGTTTGATCGAAATGAAAGCAGTTGTCTCTTAGATATTGAGCTTTTATTAGTGCTGATGAAAGTTTTTTACGCATATAACTCTTTCCTGATGTTTGTATGTAAATTTTTGTTTGTTTGTAATTGAAATTACTATTAGTGATAGACCATAACATTTTATTGGTGGTAGACGGTAACATCGGGTCGCCGGAAAAGTTACCACCCATCGGGCAAAGTCGTGCCGCCAGCTGTGTAAATCCCAGGGTGCCATTTCCAATCCTATTCCCTTTCATATATATTTTTTGATGAAAAAATACAACAAAAAGACCAAGTTTTTTAAGATATTATAATGTAATTTAAAACTATGGTACGAGTGATACGGTATCTCAATTTTTTTACCAACCTGATAGTTTCCCAGAGGTCGTGGGTTTGAATTCTTGTTGCATTAACTAAGTTATAATTATATAATTTTGCTGTTATAGTCATTAAAAGTTAACAAATTAAATATCTTGTAAATCCAAAAACCACTTTAACAATTGTAATAAACGTTAAAACGTCGGAACCTCACCGGTGCGAGAGATTGCTTCAGTGCCATCCTATCCGACAAAGTGAAAATGTCTTGCCGAAGTGAGTATTCGAATTACTCGTCCGGGAACTTATAGGGATGTTAAAATTGGGTGAGAGAAACTTATTGTTTGGTAAATATAACCTAGGCTAACTACAGCATTGACAACTAAAAAAACAATATTAAAAAACCATTTAAACTTCATTAAAATACTTAACTCCGATATAAATATTTTTATTACGCCTTATATGTATGTCTTTTACGAGTTTTTGTATTTTTCCACTTTAAAAAAATCCACTACAGTAATGTTTATCTTAAATCAGGACCAATAAAATAAAAATAGTTTATGAAACTTTACATACATAACTATTTTAGTACCTTATTCAAAAACATATTAATAACTTTGTAGAAAAAAGGTAATATTTAATTTTATCGATAGCGATATTACCAAAAATGTCATCCCTGGCATTTGTTACACAAAGGATTTTACACGATTCCTGGTAAGCGATTCAAGAAAACAAGATCTTTGTAGTCGAAGATTATTTACGTTCATCTAAACAAAATGTAAAGAAAATAATAATAATAAATTATTTTAACTTCATATTATGTTAAGTTTATTATTTTAAGTTATAATAATTTTAACTTTATTATATTATAGTTTTAAATTATTAAGTACAAAATATTTTTTTTAGTTTTTTTATTATAACACAAAATCTTAATAGTTTTTTACATTTTAATAGACTTGATATAATAAGTGATCGACCCTTTTAATCATTAAAAAACCATTTTTTTTCTTTGTTACAATATTTATGGCAAGACGATGTATAGTAATTTTGCATAGCATTTGTGCAAAGAATAATTGAATGTTAAATGAATGGTTGTACCGATAACTACTAAGTATTAATATATTATATAATAAACCTTAATTAAGTAGGCTATAGATTTCCCACGATATTCAATATTGTAATTAAACAAGTTTAACAAATATATACACCTGATATTTTAAGATGAAATGATAAGGAAATTCACATACCTACATCCTTATAAATTTATTGTGATAGCAAATTTTCTATACAATAAATATATTTGTTTCAGAAAGTATGAGAGTTATTTTGCAGTTGTTTTACCTGCAAAATTGATAAGGTGTATTTCTAACGCCGGTGTCGTAACACGTCAGCGTCGATTGCTACAAATTTGTATGTTGGCTCATATACAAATAAACTCTATATATACAGTATATAAACTCTATATATAAACTCTCAATATAACTTTATTTACTTATATATATTTAAACTTTAATAGTCATTGTTAAGTTGATTACTTAATATCATTTATAAAAGTAAAACAATATTCCCTTAGTGGACATAGTTTCTAATTCCTAAATTAGGATCCTTATGAAAGTTGTATCAACATTATCTGAAATGTTAAGGACATTCTGAGCCAAATAGGAAAACTATATATCTATATCTATGAGTCTATCTTTATATGAATCTTCTGATTTTTTACCTTTTAAATATATAGATATTTATAGGACTTCATATAACATTAGTTTTCGGTATTTCCTTGGATCGAGAAACAAATATTTGATTTTATGTGTATTTTTTTGAGTCCGAAAATACTATTATTTTACATATAATTGCCTTAAATTAAAGAATAATACTTAAATATCTAGAACAACTCAAACACAACTAATAATTCTATAATTGGCTACTTTGGCATAACTTCCAAACATTACTGCTTGAAACTAATATGTTTCTTAAAACCAAAGTTTAAAAAAATATATTTAAAAAATGTCTCGCAAACATAAGGTTTTTATGGTATGGGTGTGGTTTTTAGTATATTAACGGTTTTTATATTTTTTTTATACCGATTTCAACTCGTGACGTTGCTCCAAAAATGGCAGCCACAGAATACCAGCGTTGAAAACATTGTGTTCAACATTCGCTGAGTGGTCAACCAATTTGGACGAGATATCTTCAGTTTTACTATTATATTTCCATGTTTTTTTTATATTTTTATTCTGATCATTTTTAATTTAATTGTTTTACGTTACGTTTTTGTTCTTTTTTGTTTTATATGTTGTCCAAATAAAGTTTTCTGATTAGATTTGATTTCATATAATCTTCAATATGGTATTGTGATGATAAAATTTTAATTAAATTAACATACTCTTACAGTTTACTTCTAAAACGCTGAAAGGCAGACTGATTATATCAGTATATTTCAAAAACGATAACCCCAAAGGACCTTTTAAATCGTACTGCACTTGCACGAAAATAAAATTCTTTTAATTTTAGCTTTGTGCACAGCGGTTACATTCGATTATTCAATTAAAACGGCTCGAAGGTCTGAAGCGGCTCTCATACTATAAGCGCTTTGTTCACAATTCAAAGCTTCTATTTAATTTAGCTTTAAAGCTGCTTTTACCCCATGCCTATTTTTTTTAAACATGTGCATGTGTCCAATGTGTTTACCCTGACATCAAGTTGGAAGCACCAAGACTGGTAAATATTTAAACACTATTTCACTAAACATTGATATTTTAGTTTAGTTCACTATACATAGCTTTCTAGTTTAGAAGATATGGCTACTTCTACTGATACAGGATTTAATACAAATTTTAGGTTTTTGTCCATTATACAAACAATATATCTAAGTGCCATATAAAGTAATTTTGAACAATGTGTGTCATAATATCAATTACAGCTATTTTGTTTTTAGCATTCGTTGAACAAGAAGCGGTTATAAAAAGTTTTTATTTAAATAATGGACAGTATTAAATTTTTTAATTAAAACTATTATATAATAATGATAATACGTGATCTAAATAAATAATAACATTTCTGAACTGTATAATGTTGGAGTTGTTGGGAATTCAGCCAAATACTATTTACAAACTAATATTAAGAGGAAGGTTATCCGCCGCAATGGTTTGTAATGTACTGGCACTTGCGGAGCTAACGCGCTGCGAGAAACAGCTGCAGTAATTAGAGCTTTATTTCAATTAAACCTGTTTTTATAAATAAAATAAAAACGCTCCACCTGATTACTTTGTAGGCAGCGTTTTATAATAATTTAAATTTTAAATATTATAAAACATCTAAATATTTTGCATAGCATTTGTGCAAAGAATAATTGAATGTTAAATGAATGGTTGTACCAATAGCTACTAAGTATTTATATATTATATAATAAACCTTAATCAAGTAAGCTATAGATTTCCCACGATATTCAATATTGTAATTAAACAAGTCTAACAAATATATACACCTGATATTTTAAGATGAAATGATAAGGAAATTCACATATCTACATATAAATTTATTGTGATCGCAAATTTTATATACAATAAATATATTTGTTTCAGAAAGTATGAGAATTATTTTGCAGTTGTTTTACCTGCAAAATTGATAAGGTGTATTTCTAACGCCGCGGTGGTGTCGTAACACGTCGCCGTCAATTGCTACAAATTTGTATGTTTCCTGATATGCAAATAAACTCTATATATACAGTATACTCTATATAAACTCTCAATATAACTTTATTTACTTATGTATATTTAAACTAAAAAGAATAATATTAGCTTAATAGCGCTCATTATAAATTAATCTTTTGCAACTGTAATGTTATGTATCTAATACTGTATATACTTAACAGTAATTATTTGATCCAAGATACTGTAAGTTTATTCATTTTCTACAATTGTAAATTAGCTGAAATTATATTAAAATAGTTTTGATATTCAAAATTATTCAACCTCATCAAAGGTACTTTTTATAATATTTCTTGCATTATAATATAGAAGATATACTTTTCATATTATAAAATATAAAAGAAAGATTCACAATTTTACACACATTACATTACAAGTACCTTCTATCTATTTAATTATTAATATACATAACTATTTACATTAAACAAATAAGATTTTGGCGTAATGACTGAGCAAATGATTACATCATTAAGAACAATATATCAATTAAACATGTAATTTATGTAATAATAAATACACAATATACAAAACAGAGAACAACTGAGAGAACGTAATTTAAAATTACACTTAATCTTAACAGTAATAAGGTTTACATTCCGTATTAAAAATATTTTAATCAAAGTATTATTACTTTGGAATTACGGAATACGTTGAAATTCGGCTAAATGAGATAGCAACCAAGTGCGAAACACTTCAGAAGTGTATTTAAGAGGATATACTGTGGGTTGTTAATAATCATTTTAGGCCGTAATGTTAACTTAAATACAGCATTGAAGAAATAGACTAAGGTACTACATAACAAATTATATACTGTAAAAAAGTAGTTGAAAATAGATATATACTTTAGATCACTTGACAAGGGTTTATTATAAATACAATAAAAAAGTTGAACCTCAAAATATTTCATCACCGGAATTTAGAAAAAAATTAAAAGTATTTTTTAATACTGGTTCTTTAGGAATAAATTTATTTTAATTGTTAATTTTTTTTTATGTATGGATAGTGCACTGATAATCTTTATGTACTTAGACAAAGTCATTATGAAATGTAACTTGTAATAAATTATTTAAAAATATAAAATGTACTCCTAGGCATGCATATTTCAAATTTGAATATAGTCTTTCAAATTGTGTACTATAATATGAAGCACAGCTACACGAGCCATGGAGCTACGGAGCTACGGAGCTACGGAGCTACGGAGGCCACATACGTGTAGTTATAATATTTTACACAAACCCATATGCAACTTTAATAATGTGAATTGTGTATATATACGTTAACTCTATAAATGTTGCGTCGTTTAAAGCATTTTCTTACCGATTAAATTTTACGCCGATAAGAATTTTGGATGATTGCCAGCTCATATAACGTATATATGGGTATACTTCATACGAAATATACCCATGTTTATTGCCCTAACATTGTGCCTGGGTGTGCAATATGAATAGAACCACTGCATACTGCATCTCGTACTGAACCCAATGAAATGGCATAAAAAGGTTATAATGCGTTTAATAGTGCGTGTGATTGCATGTGGTACTTGTAAAACATAAATTACGTTATAAGGAGAAATAAATATTTTATTATTATTTACAATGTTATGTAGTGTCACATCTCCAAGGTTTGGGACTTCGTTATCTAGATAGTTTCGCCTACAAGTTAATTTTTATTTACTATAATAGGCAATCGCATTACGAAAACGCGATCTTAGAAGTTAACAATATTAAAAGATGTCAGATTTATCTGGTGTACGATTTTCCCTTTTTATTGAATGCTCTGTTATTTGTCAAAAGTTTTTATTATCACCCTCCTAACATCGTTCTCCTTGACTTTTTTGTTGGTGTAATTGCCGTTAACTTTCGGATAAGTGGTGTTGGATGGAATCCACTTATATTTTTGTCCCTTTTCCAGTTCTTACAGCTTTCTCCGAAAGATGTGAGCTGTGTTATTCTTCACCAAGACCTCACGGTAACAGACGGTAACATATTGAATTAAATAATGATCGTAGTTACAAAATAATATTTCACGGTACATGTAATAGAACATTATAATTCACTTATTTACTTTATTGGGTAATCCAACAATGCATACATAGTTATTAAATTTACAATAAATAATAATTACATAAAATAGGACCAAAATAGGAAGTATACTATTTAATGATACTTAATATATTGTTACAAAAAAAAAAAAAAAGTGGGTTTGTGTTTAAAATAATGTTTATTGTTTTATATTACAAAAAACATTAACATTAATTTTGATAAAGTTACACAAAATAATGTCAAATGTAATGTTGACAAAAAATGCCAGCTAGACTCAGCGGTGGGTTACTTGAGATAACACTTTTAATATTAATTTATATGTATATCAAAATCCTAAAATAGGAATCCTAGGCGCCACTGACAAATAATAAGCGAAGACATATGCATGATCCTCCTGCTTGTCAGTACTGGAGAATCACAGTCAAACTCTTGTTCATTATAAAACTTTCAAAAATGGAAGTGTTGATTGTTGGTATATTTTGTACATCACCATAAATTCGGGATTACAATAAAGACGAGCTCCTTAAACTCAGCTAGTCAGGAAGCAGGATACAGGACCAACAGGACGACGCTCCGAAGATTCCCGAACATTCAATTTCCATTGACAAATTCATCTTCTTAGAAGGAGCATTTTTTCTCTTTTCTTTTCTGAAAGCATCATACTTCATTTTTAATAAGTTAGAGAACGAATCGATAACTGGTAGTGTGAGGTTACATCATAATTAAATATAATTTGTGTAAAGGTTTTGATATATTATTACTTATTTGGTTTTAATATGGTAATAATTTAGGTTAACGTAAATAAGTTCTCTATTGATTAAACTACTATAATTAAAACCAATAACGGCCCTGACTCGCTATAATACACGACCTTACTTGCAAATTACGGGTTGCAAAAACGACTCAACGCGCTATAAAACTAAACGTTATATTGTGGAATTGAAAAATTGGATACTTTATGCCAAATGTTAAGTTATCTTTGTACAGTTTTTCATTTCATTTGATACGTCCATAAATCTAACATCGGTTATAATAGAAATAAATTTTAATAGATTTATTATAAACAATGCGTAAAATATTATGTTACAGTGATTCAGTACAGTATTATAAACAAATAATTAATCTATAATTATTTTTAAATTACGGATTAATTTTAGAACGAAATACTTTCCAATGACATTAAATTTAAATGTTATGTCATTGAGATAGACATTACTCTCTCAAACAAACATCCTAAAAAACATATATACTATTATTTACTGTAATGAATGTTGTACTACAAAAGTCGGCTTGTAAGACAATTAGAAGAGAAGCGGTCGTAGACGTTAATTTAAAGGGCATTATTTTAAGTTACTGCTTTGAGTGTTTATTGTAATAAATTGTATTTCAAATTGTATTTGAATTTGATAATAAATAAAATCTTTTACGATAGCATTTTTAAGAATCCCTATAATAGTAGATAACTATAAAGTTACAAAAGATCTATTATAAAAGCTTTGGTAACAGTCGTATTTATTAAAACGACTATTATTATAAAGAATTTAAATTTTAATTGTTGTAAAGAATGTAAGTTATTTTTAATATTGAAAATATTTTCAAAATTCAATACTTAATAAATTGTTAATAATAGACACCTACCAATTTTTTTATTCACAAACTACTAACGTATTTGTAAGAGCACTAAATTATTTTGACAATTAATAATAAATATAGTTAAAAAACATGCCAATTTAGCTTAAGATAATTATTAATCTTGGAGATCCTAATCAGGATGATGAAAAAAACTCATCGAATTATTAATTTACTATCGGTCCTTGACATGTGTACAAGGTTTAAACAAAATCAGTTCGTGGAAAACGAGACAAAATAGCATTCGAAAAAGTTAGTTAGATGCAAACATTTACGTGAAACTAATAAAAGCGTGTTAAAAACATAACAAAACGTTATTATATACATAGTCCAAAACTGTAAAAAGGTGAAAGTTGTTTCTATACTATACTATCACTGAAATTTTTGAGGATTTAGGTAATCTGAGAACAGAAATGCAAGATACTCTGTAAAAGGAAGGTTATGTTACTACAATATAGCGTAACAGTTATACGATCAACTGATATTTTTAAAAAGGTATTACGTTTCATGTTTTCTATAAAAACGAATAATATCAAAATTAGAAATGTTTGTATAACTATTTGAAAACTAAATTATAACTAAAATATAATATTTAACAGGCCTACACATCGCTCAAAGGAAGTAACAGCTGTGTTATTTGATTTGTACTTACTGATCCGTGAGAGGGTCAGGTTATAGAAGCAAAGCGAAATACGAAGCGATATTGGTAAGCCGAGTATTTCTCTTTAACAATAAAATGGTATATATTGGCAATATAATATTAGAAATATTTTAAATGTAAAAGTTTTGGTGTTTGAATATTTGTTTCAAAGATTATCTTTTAATGTTAATATTTTTCTATTATAGATAAATCTAGTAATTGGTAACAATAGATATTAATATTATTTTTAATTTACTCTCTGTGAACCGTTGATATATATTGTTGGCCAGTTTTAGTTGAAGTAATCACGATGTAAGTTGATTTTTTATTACCTTAAGGTTACGGCACAAATCTATTTATTATAATATGTCCTCTTAATTTCGCTTATTTGGGTTATTACGAAAAAAGAAATGAATTTAGTTAAAAAGAAAACATTAACTTAATGGTTAGCTTGTACCTTATCTTGTTAAAGTTAAAGGCTCATTAAAACTATATAACAATTTGATTCATAAATATACATAAACACATGTATATATATATTAAAATCAGATATATAAGATGAATCAAGTGAGTTATAATTTTTTTGGTTATGTAATAATTTTTTAAGACATCTATATTTAGATGACTCATGACACCCGATTTGTGTCTCTTTACTCCCAATACGGGGACACACATCCCCATTATTATTTTCCAAATCAAAAAGTATCATCTGGTTGCACATAATAACTAGTAATATATACAAAAGTAGGACTTTTTCTCGAGCAAGCATTTCACGTTAACCATATCCAGATGACAAAAGCTGAAGTTGTTGGCAAAAGAGATTTTCACATTAGCTCCTTAAAGACTGTTTAGTCAATGAACAATTTCATATTACCGTCTGAAGGTTTTGATTGTGTCTGTGCCATGTCGAATTGAGCCACACGACATTCAAAAATGTTTACTACCTGCCCCATTTCCTTCATAAATTGCGTATATTTCTTTAAATAAATTATATACTTTATCGTACTCCCAGATCATACCTTTAACAAAGGGAACAATATCTACCAGGGATGTATATATACCTATACATTCGAACATATTTGAATTCGTATATTCGTATACCTATACGTAAAAAATGTGTACGTTTTATTTTAGGAGGAAGATCATTCTAAAGTGGAGTGGTATCTACAGTGACGGACTTCGAGTACGTACGAGTACGAACTCGAGACGAAAAATAGGGTTATATTTGCGAAGGAAAAATATGAACCATATGCAAAGATTTAGAAGATTGCGCCAGATCTTGATTTACTAGCAAAATAGATGAGCATTTATAAATAATTTAATGCGTCGGGTGTTAATTGTTGGCTCCAAAAAATAAAATTGGAAGACCGAAAAAAAGTTGGTTGAACAGAGCTACAAAATGAAAGAACTGAGTATTTTAATTTAAATATAAGATTAATCAAAAAAATATTTTCAAGATTATAATTCAATACTTATTATCCCTGTTTATTTTAGGTCTATATCAATTCCTCTTGTATAATAAGGTAGAGAAAGTATTATTTTATTATCTATTATTATCATATCCTAAATATGTTATTCTAACATAAACAAGCGTAAGTTTCAGAAGTGTCTTTAGACCAACTCTTGGATTGCTATTTTTTATGAGGATGTTTTCTTTTAAAAATATAAATTGGTAAATTCAACTTTACAAATAAGGTGACACTTGGTTCACATTTATCTCTAGGGTATTAAGAAATGCGGCAAGCCACATAGTGTTTATTGTAGACGACAAAAATATATGTTATGTTGGAATAATAATGACGCCAACACGTCTATAAGCAAGTAAATACGAGAGGACGCCGGGCCACAAAGCTGTGCTCAACAGTCTTTGACTTTGTGGTCCGACGGGCTGATATTACTTAGGTCAGCCATGAACACGACTCGAAACTGCTCCTTGTTATACTTTTGTTTAACGTAGAGATTACATTTATGTGATTAATGAATTATTGACAGTTAATTATATTATATGTTAATTTACATAGACAGAGCTTATATGGACCATTCTGCTGGATGATCATTTTATGAATTTCGAAATGATTTTCTAGGGTATGATTATTTTATTTTTTTTGCAAGAAATCGAGAAGCACTCTATAATGCATTTTCTTAAATGTCTGGAAAATTTTCGTTCATAAATAGTTATCCATTTTGAGTTTGAACGATATCATGATGAATATAATCATATTTGCCAATCGGAAAACAAAACAAGTGCAGTATGGGAAGACAATGTAATTTCAGTTGCATTCAGGCAAAGCAGTGGATATTCCAATTTAATGTAGTGTCGATTGTAAAGCGTAGGGTTTTTAGGCGCAGCAGACAAAATATTAATGAAATTAAATCTAATGTTTCTAAATTAAGTTGCTATTCTTTACTACCTAATTCTCTTGTCTGACATTTTAAAGAGTTTTCATTAATAGCTATGCATATTCATATTGCATATTATGCATCAATCGTATATTTGGTGGAAGTCATTTAACGTTTTATTAGTGATGTTGTCAAGCTTAAAATGTATACATTTGTAAGTTGTCATAAAATTAACAGTACTATAAAATTACAATAAAAAATAAATAAACTCTAATGCGTATACGCCCAGCGCAATAAATAATTTTGTCAATGTACTTTGTGTAATTGTCTCACCAGTACAATTTGTCGATTTGGCATTTTTGATATTTATAATTTTACTTATTTTTAAACATAACAGCAACATTTTACGAATTTCTTTAAACAAAAAAGTAGCCAAGAAAGGGGTTTTTCACGACAATTAAATTATAAAATGAGATATTTTTTATTAGGTTGATTCTTTTACCCAAGTGTACTCGTATATTTCTTTGATGAAGTAATTATTTAGTATTCTAATTTAAAATACATTTTGTATATCAAACCATTAGTTTAGATATAAATATTCAAATAAAACAGGCACTTTTTTGTCATTGTCAGTTTTTTCCTTTACCAGGGGCTGGTTGTAATACTATCTAGGGCAAAATGTTACAAACAAACCCAAATGTAATAAAAATCTATTTATTACAAATATTTTTTTATTACGTGTGACCACTCCTTAATCAAAGCATACTCTACCCATACCTCACCAGCTTTCTCGTTATCAAATAGGGTAACGGTTCCAATGCCAAGCATCTCTTCCAGCGTATCAGTAGTTAAGATAGCAGATTTGCGAATTTTACGTGTTATCTTCGTTTCCTAGCAGCTACATTAGGATAAAACCTAATGTTTTCTAACCAAATATAATTGTCAAAAACCTTAGAATTTCTAACAGCTGGGTTAGTAAATATGGATTTATTCTATTTCGAAATGACCTTTCTTATAAGGGCATGGTAACCCTGTGAGCTGGGTTTTGTCGGCTTAAGACAATTTTATCGTTTCTTCTATTAGTCGTTTAAAAGAAAAACCACGGTCCAGATGTTTTCAAATCACAAGTTATCCCAAATAAATTTCACTTTATATATACAGGGTTATTTGTAATTAGTTGACCACCTCTCTACATCAATCCTAACAACATTTGTTCTACGACTTTTCAGAAATCTTGATAAATAACTCGGAATAAAGGAAACAAAAAAATTTTTGCTTCCTCGGTTATTTATTACTCTGTATTTTGTAAGAAGTATAAAGTATAGGTCGCGGCAGTCTAGCTCTGCACGTAATTTGTAAGGTACCACGCACGTAAGACTATTATAACTTATTATTTTTTTTTTGTTTTGTTTCGAACAGCATGTAATAATTACCCAATCGTCGTCTATACTAATATTATAAAGAGGAAAGGTTTGATTATTTTTTTGTATGTTTGAAATGAATAGGCTCCGAAACTACTGGACCGATTTCAAAAATTCTTTCACCGTTTGTTAGCTACACTATTCCCGAGTGACAAAGGCTATGTTTCATTTTCAAAAAATTAGGGATGATTACTAAAACTTGAATATTCTAATATTAATGTCTCAAAAACATAATATTTCGAATCCATATGCTTTAATACGTATATCTGAATAATGTCCTGGTCGTGTGTGTGTGATGTGGATGTATATTATTATTTTCAGTTTGATATCGTAGCAATGTAATGCCTATATATATAAAATTTCCACGGGAATAGGATACTAAAGAATTAACTATAAGTCTATTATAGGTCTGGATAATTGTAGTTTCCACAGATTACTAGAAAAGCGACCTACACGCGGGCGGAGCCGCGGGCAGCTGCTAGTATTGTATATAAAAATTTTAAACTTATGATGTATAAAATTGTTAACAATTAATCAAGGTAGAATCAGATTATTTACAATAATACAATGTGTTATTTACAAAAGGATTCAATATTTACAAATTATCTCTTAAATTTATATATCGTCGATACCGGTGCAAAATAGTCCCCTTCGTATCCAACACAAAGACCACACCTAACAATCAACTGTTGACCGACTCGGTTTACCACACTTAGCCAGCACTCGCACCATCTTGGTGTACTCGATATTTGTGGTAGGTACGGCATCATAGTACTGTTTTCACTAATCGAAATTCGGTTACCCAGCAATGGGACTCGCGCGGCACTCGCTTATTTAATCGACCGTGACAAACGACTGAGGTCACTGGACACTGGTCAAGTTCAAACGTGCATTACCGGCGCTGCATCACCCTGCCCCCCGCCACCCGCGCCCTGCTGCACGTGTCCTTGGCACGTATTTTGCCTAGACAAGGTGCATGGCCTCTCTTCTCAAGGTTGCAAGGTTGTTAAATGCACGTTTAGAGGCAGTAAATAAATTTTGTATGGGAAAAACTAATTTTTTAAAACTATTAATCTTAAACAGTCGTAGAACAAATGTTGCTGGGATTGATGTAGAGAGTCTGCCTGTAAGAGGTGGTCAACTAATTACAAATAACCCTGTATATATATTTATTCAAACAGGTCAATTTGGCATTCTTGTTTAGCTCAATTTATAAGATCTGGGATCGATTCCCTTCACTATACCAATTGAGCTACCGCATCGCCACCTACTTCTATGAATTTATCATTATGATTTATAGAATTTATATAAAAAAAAACATTATTGTTTTAATTTCAAAATTAAAATATAACATTTACCCTGTACATTTCCTGCGTTACGAGCAACTTGATGTCTGATGCACATTAGACCATTATTTTTATCTTGTCTCTTAAGAGTTGGTATCAAAACAAAACAGTTTTGTATTTACCATTTTTGTAAAACCCAATATTTTTTTTGCGAAACACATCGCCACACATAAGATTTTATTTTATTAAATGCTGTTTAAATGATTCTTAAATCAAATTAAAAATAAAATATTGACTTTTATGTTTTTGAACATTGTGCTGATAAAGATATAGAAAACATCTAGTTTAGTATGAAGCATCGCATTTAGGTATAAGAAAATGGAAAAAGCAGCGAACACCGGATAAACCATTTTTCATCCTGAGGGTAGCCCTATATATGAAAGGTCGGTATATAAATGAAGATCGCGGTCTGTTTTTGCCACGTACCCTGAGAATTCTATATGATTTATAACAAACTTCGCCTGAGCTAGCGCTTAAATAAAACAAGTTAGTTAATAAAAGCAGTCTAAATTAGTTTAATTTATACTTACAATTTAATAGTTCAAAAGTATCATACAGATAAAATACTTTCTTATTTTATTCCAGAAGTTTCCATACGATGTTAAATCTATTAGTTGACCGTATTCAATTTCAAAAAATATGTTCTATAAATCTTATATATCAAATTTGTCTGTGTCTACGTTTGTTACTTAAGGCACGGTACGATCGTGCTCGCTGCAAACGCTGCTTAGAATAAGATCAACCCTTATCTTTCCCTGCTAATGAGATATACTTAACCCAAAGACGATGCGCATGGGCAGTAAGTATTAGGTCTTCACATATTCAAATGGCGTTTTTCGTGCTGACCACTTTATTCACAAATTTTTGTCATTTGGTAAGGAAATCCAAATTGAATTTTTTACAGCTATTTATACATGTTTGCTTGTTTGTTTCGTTGACCGTCATTCATTTGTTTTTTTTCTTCTGGTTTTTCTGTTTGCGTTACTAAGTATACAAAATGGAAAAATTAAAATATCGCATATATATTTTTTTATATATTAAAATATCGCATTATTTACGAGTACAAGTTCCACCGTGGCAGCAGTGTTGCGGGAACAATTCGAAGGGTTAATGATATTTATGGCGGTTGTGTTGAAAAAAAGTTTGTTTTTAGTTCCAGTGTTTTCGTTCTGGATATTTCGATCTGCAGAACACGCGTGGATGGCCAGAGAGCCAAGTTGATAATGAAGAATTGAAGGCTATTGTGAAAGCAGATCCATCAAAAACCACGTCCAAGCTAGCTACAGACTGCAGTGTTAGTGATATAACTGTTTTAATCCACTTGAAGCAAATTGGGAAGATTGAAAAGCTTGAAAGGGCGGTACCTCATGAATAGACTAAAGCAAACCGACAATCTCGCGACTTCTGTTGCTTTACAGTACTGAAGCGGCAAATAATGAAGGGATTTTAAATCGAATTTACCTGTGATGAAAAATGCATTGTCTACGATAATCGGAAGCGCTCATCGCAATGGGTGGATCCTGGTCCGCCAACCAAATCCTGCCCCCAGCGAAAATTGACCCAAAATAAATTACTTGTAAGCATTTAATGGTCTAGTGCCGGTATTATTTATTACAGTTTTCACAAATCTGGACCTAGGCTGGTCAATCGCTCCACACCACTGCTGCCTTACGAAAATGCTGGACCACACACTGCACAACAGACGTCTTAAAATTAGAAGAGCTTCAATTAGAATGTTTGACATCCATCGTACTCCCCTGACCTTGCTCCAACGCACAACCATTTTTCTCCGACGGGGCAGTCCAAATCACCTTCAGAGATTTTATGGATTTCCGTCGGACTGGCTTTTTTTAGATTTCAAATATATTATTTTTAAAAATATTCGACTTTTTGTTCATTTGTAAGGAGTTAATAACATGGTATGAAAATAATTAATGAAAAAATTTAAGATATTCTTAATATTTTACATTTAACATTTATTAGGGTAATATGACTAATTGCGACGAGGTGAACAGTGCACTGTCACGTGTTCTTCGTTGGTACGTAATTAATAATATGGTCATAAATAATAAAGAAAATATATATGACGGCGCACAAGACTATTTAGTTGATCTTTAAACTGACAAATGACAGTTGACGGAAGACATAACACCGAGCGCTGGGGAGGCGGCCGTTACTAGTTGAGTGCGAGTGTGCGCGCACGCATCCACGTGTTCCGGTGGAATGTTAATCGAATCGGTGGTTCACGCAACTCTGATAATTGTATTCCTACTAACTAATTTGTTATAATTGGTTACCTACATTTAATACATGAATTGTCATATTGTGTCTGTGTGGTTTAATTGCCTGAGACCTACGCCTCGGATCCTGTACCAGAATATTCCATCAAGAACGAGCAAGTCACTAATATGCCTCTAGATCCGACATATACATGGAATTTGCGGTCTTTAATGTAAATTACCATTTAGCAATGAAGCGTTAGAACTAACTGACTTAACAATTGTCTTAGGTATAACTTTAAATAAAAAGATCCATTGGAGCCCCCATCTCTCAACACTCGTAGGTAAACTCAGGTCGGCAATTAAAAACGTCTGTAAATTAAGACAATTTACAGACGTTAATACTACTCGACCCGTTCATTTTAGTTATTTTTATAGTACTTTTTCAAAGATTTTCAAATGTCGGGGACTTAACGATTAAATGCATTAGTAGTTGTAATTCCCGACCTAAACGTTTCTAAAATAATTTTTTTTACGTTTAACGTACTAAACGTTTCTAATAAAAATTCGTGAAATCTTTAACAAAAAAAAATGATTTTTACGTTCTAATTTCTTATACAGTCAACTAAAGATACAAGTATTCTTTTGTCATATTGATGTCCTAATACTTCAGTTGAAGCATTTGAACATTTAAAAAAATTGTTCTTGTAAATTCAGATAAAGTTAGGAAATTATGTAATTATTATTTTTTAATTAGTTTTATTAATATAGTGCTCGTGTTGAAATAGACTATTCTTGTTACGTGTGCATATCAAATTATTTTTTTAACTAATTAACGTTTTTTCCAGTGGTCCTAATTAGAATACTTAAATAATTGAGTAATAATCCTGTAACATGCAGACAAACGACAATAAGATAAATAGACTGAGAGACTTGGAGAAATTACAAAGATTATTTATTCTATGATGACTTTTCTGATGAACAATTTTTGATTTTCATTGTTATGTAATAATATGTGAAACACGGGAACCACTGTTTTGACAGGTTTTTGCACAAAGTAAGATTACCCTGCGGCACATAATAGTAAAAGGTTTACTATAAAGTAAATATTATATATATTGATATTGTTTTGTATTGGTTTTTTGCTGTGCCTGTTTGTTTTTACTTTATTTTGTTTATATAATAAAATAATCCTAAGAAACTATCAATATCCTTGTTACCTTTTTGAAAATCTCCTTATTAATGTATTATTATGCTTTTGTTTATGCTTGTGTATTGTTTTTTTTTGTATTCTGTTTAACTGTTATATTGACTGTTAAGTATGACTAATAAAACCAGTTCCATTAGTGTGACAGTTAAATTTACAAAAGCAGTACTTAGTAGGTAGAATTATTACAAAAAACACATCCTTTAAGTTAGTATTATTCCAAGACAAAGTGTCTATTAGTAATGTTGTAAATTGAACTATTCATTATCAATATGTCGATTGATCAATTGATTAACAAGAATGAGACATTTTAACTATTAAAAGTGTATCACTATCGAAATCGCAAAACACCTAAATAAAAAAATAAGTAGTGTATTTACTTATTTTTATCGTGTTTATGTCATCAATGTTGTGTTATTAAATGCATTTCCAATCATAGCAATAAAAAAGCAGTCTCTATGACTTTGTTAAAGTACTCAAATAGAGGGTTGTAAATGCACAGACTATTTAGAATACCATTTTATTATTTCTGATTACAAATGCTGCTAGAGATGGTAAGTACATTACTGCCATTCTAGCTGACAAGCGTGGGATGGCAGTAATGTAGTCTTCATCAACAGCAAGATCCTTGTTTTATTGCTATGTTTTCTTCATCGCTTTGTTGTAATGCAAAGAGTCATAATTTATTTTAACAGTAACATTTTCTATTAGAATACTAAAAAAATATTTAAAAAGTTTGAAGAAAAACTTTTTACGTAAAAAAGCATATTTTGCTTCGTAACAGATATTTTTGTAAGCTAATGGCGTGTATTCACAAAACTAAGCAGTAAGTAAACTAATATCAGACTGGAAATGAAATTAGTTTGCCAAACTGAGTACTTAACTTTTATTATTTATTTCATGTGATAACTTTAGTCCTTACACAGCGAGTTTATTTGTGTTTTTTATTTTGGTTTTGGATATAAAATTAACTTCTTTTACGGAAAAATATGTAGGCAGTGCAATTTAATAATTCTTTACCTCGAGTGAATTGGATGCGGTTACTAGACCTAGCATCTGTTTGTATACAATAATCTAAATAATAACGCTCATATAATTGCAATCATCATTTTTCTCCAAAGTTTCATGGCTTAATAATTATTCGGGGTCCCTCAAAGCTTTTTTTTACCTAAACATACTATTTATTACATACTTTACGCTTCATATTACATATAACTAAAAACATTATTTTTTTGTAATACTTGTTTTTTTACTTTTATTTTTTTTTATAATACTTTACTAGTAAGTTTCTCGGTTCACCATTACGAGTGTAATATTTTAAGTCACAAGTTTTCTCAATCAATTGAATGAATATAACATACTTTTTTCAATTAATTCATCCCAAATAGTAGTCAATACTAATAACATGAGTTTGTTTGTTTGTTTGTTTGAACACGCTAATCATAAAAAAAAATATTTTTGTGTTGAATAGTCCATTTATTGAGGAACGCTATATATCATCTCGCTGAGACTAATAGAAGTCAAGCAGAATTAAAAAATGATGCAAAAACGGGAAAATATTTCTTTTTTGAGAGCTTTCCTCGCGTGCTCTGAGTAAACAGTAAAAGTTTCGCAAAAATAACATATTAGGAAATTATTCTCCTTTAAAAAATATAAAAAGAAATTCGCGACAGCATATATCTAGCTTTTAAGCTTTTTCAATTTTATCTGCGAGGTAGCAAGTGTCGATATCTGCGAGGTAGCAAGTGTCAATATCTGCGAGGTAGCAAGTGTCGATACCTGGAAGGTAGCAAGTGTCGATAGCTGCGAGGTAGCAAGTGTCGATGTCTGCGAGGTAGCATTAGCATCCTTACTGAACGGTTGTGGTTAGCGAACTAATTTTTGAATGCGATTTTTTTGTAAATGCGATATTTGTTGTAAATTATTCATAATAAGTTAATACTTATTATGAATAATTTACATAATTACAATAATAAAACACATTATTTTTGTCAATTTCTATGTGATATGGTATTTTTCTGTTGAATATTCTTTTGCTTATTATTTTCCAGTTTTTTTATTCTTATCTACGTATGTAGCAACATAACTTGATTTTGTAGGATTTTTCAATGTTTTTTTTTATAGTTGAAGATAGTTACTTATCTAAGCAAATAGTTTGATTTGTCATACTTTTTAATTGTGATTGTTCTTCATAACGTTTTTAAGTATATCCCAGGTAAATACAGGTACTTATCAAAACACATAATTTAATTGTATGATATTTCCAAGTTTAATTTCTTTGTAATAATGTGATAGTAGTCATATTTTTAACTGGTCCAGCAGTTGGTCAAACGGTTGTCATACCTTGGATACCAATGATTCCCAAAGATTTACCTTTTAAAATAAAACAGTTTTCCATTAAGGTTTCGTTTGCTGTTACGATTAATAAATTACAGAGGCAAACATTAAAGCGTAGGAATAGATTTACGTCAAGTTTGTTTCTCATACGAACAATTATATATTGCATTATCAAGATCAGGTTGTGAAGAAAACCAGTACGTTCACCTACCATCAAACGAAAATATAACAAAAAATATCGTGTATACAGAAGTACTTTAACATACGTTGTAAAGACACTTTATAATCTAATACTCTTTGTTCTGACTGACTTAGTTATAGGACACAGCCTAAGCCGCAGGTCGCAGAAACAGTAAAACAAGAACAAGAAAGGATTTTCAAATTCCACCCTTAAGGTTTTAAAATAGAGTTTGCAATTTTGTTTGAAACTCGGCGGCAAAAACTGAAGTCCACGCGGATGAAGTCGCGGGCGACCGCTAGTAATAAATAAACATCAGCAGCTACATATCTGATGTATTATTTTTTTGGTCTAGAAGTACAAAATTGTTCCTTCGACATGACAAATATAAAGTGTTAAGTATTTACAACTATCAGAAACAAGATGTTAAAGTAATATTAATATCGAACTTAAAAGACTGCTCCGGAAATTTCACCATGTCACACTTTTTAATTTTTATTTTTATTTTAATATATCATCTTTTAACCTGGGATCCCATTAATAGTTATACATATTTCGTCATACTTCATCTAAAAAAAAGAGAACAATAGTTAAACAGTTTTTTTTTAATAGACACTATCTTCTATTTAAGTATAGAAATCGGGTATTAATAATATGTTTTATATTGTAATTGGTTGTTTATTGTTAAGTTAATCTCTAATCTATTAGGATTTATATTAATAAATCTGTCGCGGTCGGGGGCTGCGGTCTTAGAAGACCGGAGCGGCGTTACGCCGAGGTCGCTAGATTGGACCTCAGCTACCGCACCCTTCCGCTTTTGTAGGACGAAACGAACCCTGTCCGCAGGAGTGACGTCAAGTCGGGTGACTAATGATCACTCCTAACGGGCGCCGGTGATTCGTCTCTCATGGATATAAGGGTCTCGACTCGAAGGGGTAATTAAAACGAGCATGTAAGGACACTCAATTAACCTAGTCACGAGTAGCTCTTTCGATCCTCCCGTACAATATTAGGGCTCTTCTACGATAATCCCTCACGACGTTGTTATACAGGGCTCTTCTACGATAATCCCTCACGATGTTAAGATTCAGGGCTCTTCTACGATCCTCCCTGTTCTTCTTTCTTCAATGTTGCGGTCCGAGGCGAATGGAATACCTCATCCCCGCGCTAGCCGTTTATTAACTAGCCGGATTTACCGTAAAGAGAGCCGCTGAATAACAAAGCATTTTACGCGTATTTTTACTATGCCCCCGTGACTAAGTTTCATATAACTTTATTCGTTTTATATACACAGACATTACAATGCAATATTAAAAAAGGTTACAAAATTATCTTTATATACACATATCATGGTTAATGAAAACTATATAAATACAAAAGTTACAAATAATGAAATAGTAAAAATATAAGAAATTCTATACAATATAAATCGCTTTAAAGTCTTATTTCTTATAAACTATTATTCTTTCACATAAAGTGTAATACCATATTACGTTCGTCCCGTTATGTACTATCTATTTAATTTACTTTAAACAAGTTTTACATAATTTTCTATTCATTCGGGGTATATTGAGAGCGAAAGAGATAGCCTTCGAATGCTATCTCTCTCTTTCTTAGTGTTGCACAAAAGAATGCTCCGTAGCGAGTGCGACAAACGCTTACTATTTAATGTTTCTAAATGATTTTAAATTTCTAACAAGTTATATGAATTAATGAATTATGATTAAAACAATGAAATATTATTAATTAAATAGTATTGAGAATTGTCGCCGACATCCTCCCCCTCGTGCGAAGCACCATTTCTTAGCTAGGCGACTCGATGTTCCCTCCCGACGTTGCGCTCCTACGAAGCCGTCGTCTCGTCCGGTGGCGTCCCGTTGCACGTCGTCTGGTGCGGGACCAACAGCACCACCTTGGAGCTAGGCCTCTTCAAGAGACCTCCGGCCGTGCGCACGTCAACCACGCGCGTGCGGCCGTCGGGTCCCGGGTAGATCTGCACGATCTCTCCGCGCGGCCAGGTATTCCGTGGCAGCGTAGAGTCGACGATGAGGACCACGTCCCCCCGCCGCAGGTCTGGAGCGTCTCTTCTACTGTCGAGTTTCCTCGGGATGAGCGTGGGCAGGTACTCCTTGACCCACCTCGCCCAAAAGCGGTCGGCCAGATGCTGCACCGCCTTCCAAGTGTGTCGCCTTATTTCACTGTCGTTGAAGGCCCCGACCCTCGGGGCCCCACACGACCTACCTATTAGGAAATGATTAGGGGTGAGGGACTCTCCCTCTTCGGTCTCGACTAAGGGTCGAGAATTTACAATGTGCTCTGCCTCTAATAGCAGTGTATGTAACGTTTCTTCCTTCGGCTGTTTCTCCTTAAGGGTTACCGCCAGGGCCGTCTTAATGGAGCCCACTAGCCGCTCCCATGCGCCTCCCATATTGGGCGCTCCTGGCGGTATAAATTTCCATCGCATGCCTATAATTTGCGCCTCTGCAGCCAGTTTCTCTTGCTCGCGCGTGTCCCAAGCATCTTGTAGCTCCTTATTCGCCTTCACGAAGTTAGTGCCGTTGTCGCTGAACATTATCCGCGGCGTCCCCCTGCGTGCGACCATACGTCGCAACGCGAGGATCATGGAGTCCGCCGTCAATGAGGTGACTAGCTCCAGATGAACTGCTCTGGTGGTTAAACAAGTAAATAGCGCCCCCCATCTCTTCTCGTTACGGCGGCCTACAGTGACGGTCATGGGTCCGAAGTAGTCCACCGCAGCGCAGGTGAACGGTGGTTCACCAAACTTCAGTCTCTCCTGTGGTAGGTCTCCTGTAGGCGGCGTCTTCGGGGTGCCCTTGCGCACCTTACACCACTGGCACTCGTGGGCCGTCGCTCGCACGGCCGATCGTAGTCCTAATATCCAGAACCGCTGTTTCAGTTCGTTCATGACAGTCGCGTGGTTCCCGTGGTTGAAGGTATCGTGATAGTGCTTGATGATCAACCTAGTGATCCTGTCCTTTGCATCCAACACTATGGGTTGCTTCAGGTCGCCGTCTATACCTCTCGCCGCGTTAATCCTTCCTCGGACCCTTAGTAGTCCGTCTCCTATGGTGAGATCCAGCCTTCTAAGCTTGCTAGTTCTGTCAAGTTGCCTTTTCTCCGATGTGTTCTTGATCTCGTTCTTGAAGCACTCTTGACTCCTTCGTAGCAGCAATTGTTCCGCCCTCAACAGGAGGTCGGGCCCTAATGGCCGCGCGCACGCCTGTTCGTCGGGCGTTGAAGACGAGGGCAACTTCACCCTTGCCTTCTTAGCGTATCTTCTCCAGGCTGGATCCTTTCTACGTGTGATTAACGTCTTCTCAGTCTTTCTTCGGCACAAGTCGATGAATTGCAGTACCCGCGCCGTTGTTCTCCATAGCCTCACCCACCTAGAGAACCTAGCAGGTTCTGGCGTGGACGAGTCGCTGGCGGTCGTCGCGGTCACTGTGTGCTTCACTTCTCTGTCTTCGACTGTAGGCTGCGACTTGAAGCTTCGGTGTTCGGGCCATTTCTCCTCGTTCATACTAAGGAACTCAGGCCCCGTGAACCATCTGTGGCCCTCCGCGAACTGTCTCGGTGCTCCCCGGGTCGCGTCGTCCGCCGGGTTCTGACTCGTCGGTACCCAAAGCCACTCGTTTGGACGCGTCGTGTCTTCTATCTCCGCCAACCTGTGCGCCACGAACGGTTTGAACGTCCGGGGATCCGAACGTATCCACGATAATACTGTACTTGAGTCCGTCCAGTAAGTCTTCTTCTTCGGGGCGATGTCCAACTCATCTATGGCCGATTGCGCCAGCCTCGTCCCTAGCAGCGCGGCCTGCAGCTCTAACCGCGGGATGGATATTGGCTTGAGCGGCGCCACGCGCGCCTTTCCAGTCAATAAATTTACCGTCCAACGGTCGCCTTGACGCTGCCTCCAGTACACCGCGCACGCGTAGGCCGTCTCACTGGCATCTGTGAAGATGTGTAGTTCCCCTTCTTCTCGAGACGGCGCAAAGCACCTCGGTATCCTCAGGTCCTTTAATAACTCTACGTTCTGTAGATAAGATCGCCAAGCCTCTTCGCACCCCGGCGTTATAGCTTCATCCCAACCGATGCCGCTACGCCACAAGTCTTGAATCAACCTCTTTCCTTGTACGAGGACTGGAGACGCGAGACCCAGGGGGTCGAATGTAGACATCACTGCACTCGTCACCTGCCTCTTCGTCGGCGTCATCTCCGCGTAGACTACGTCTTCGTCTAAGTTCCGAAAACAAGTTCTAAAACCCAAGTGGTCGTCCCGCGTGAACCAACGGAGACCCAGCGTCTTCTCTTCCTTCGACCCCAGTTCTACCTCCGAACTCGCCTCTCTCTCGTCGGAGATCGCCTGGAGTACCGCAGGTCGGTTTGAGGCCCATCCCCTCAACTCGAAGCCGGCCTTCTTGTGAACCTGGAACACTTCGCGGGCGACCTTCTTAGCTTCTTCTTCCGTGTAGAAGCTGTGCAGGTAGTCGTCCATGTAGTGGTTAGCCCTAATGGCCTCTGCGGCCGCGGGGAACTCCCCCTCGTGTTCAGCAGCATTTGAGTTCTTCACGTGGATGGCCACGCTGGGCGAAGAACAAACACCAAATGTCACTGAAGTCATGCGATAATGCTTCGGAGGCTTCTCTCGCTCATCTCCGCGCCACAAGAAGCGTAGACTGTCCCGGTCTTCAGGCCTCACTTTTATCTGCAGAAACATCTCCTTTATGTCGGCCACCACGGCCACTGGCCGCTGACGGAAACGTAACAGGACGCCGAACAACGGTTGAAGTAGATCTGGCCCAGGTAGTAGCATGTCGTTCAGGCTTTTACCCCCGAACTTAGCTGCGGCGTCGAACACTAGCCTCATCTTCTTCTTAGTCGGATGAGTCACGGCGAAATGAGGCAGATACCATCTCCTTGCAGACGTGGATTCCTGCTGAGCCTCCTCCGCGTAGCCGCTGTCCAACAGGTGCTGCACCTGTTCTCCGTACTCCTTCTTGAGTGCCGGGTCCTTATCTAACTTCTTCTCGATATTCCGCAGCCTGTTCTCAGCCGACTTTATGTTATCGAGTGTTTCTTCGTTTTCGTTCTTCCACAGGAGCCCAGTCTCGAACCGGCCATCTTCCATTCTCCTTGTGGTTCTGAGGAGTTGCTCTAGCGCCTTACCTTCCGCATCGGTAGAGGGTCGGCGCGGTTGGACCCCGAGCGACTCGATCGCGAAGTGGTCCTTCATCAGCTGCTCCAGCTCATCTTCTGAGGCAGCGGTGTGCGCGCACGTCATCACGTTCATTGGTCTCGACGCTCCGCCGTCGGAGCCGTGCAGCACCCACCCCAGCTGAGTCAATGATGCTACAGGTTGATTCCTTTTTCCTCTTCTTATGACCCGCGTTATGATGATGTGCCAGTTGTCTTGACCGATGAGCAATCGAGGCTTCTCCTCGTCATATACCAAACGCTCTAACATGCGTTTAAGGTGCGTGCACTTCTTCAATCTTGTTTTATCTAACCTCTGAGGTGTGAGGTGTAGATCCTTTATCGTTCTCACTCCTTCGAGTGTCTGCCGCCGCGAGTGATGTACACCCTTCAGCTTGAGGTTGACGCGCATGGAATCTTCACTACCCAGGATCTTGCCTCCGACCGTCTCCAAACGTAGAGGCTCCTTCGGCCCCTTCAGGCCGATCTCATGTGCCACTGAAGCATCAAGTAAAGTCACTGTGGACCCTTCGTCCAATAACGCCAATATGGTAGCAGCCCCCTTCGGGCCGTACACCTCTACCGGTACCATCTTCAAGTACGCCCTCGGCGCGGTCAATGCGTTCACCGGTAGCACTACGTTGTTTGACTTTTCTTTCTCTTCTTGCTTCTGGCCTTCTTTCTTGTAGTAGTGAAGCAGGTTATGATGCGTCCTCTTGCAGTCCTTGCAAGGCGGCTTCTTACAATTTTCTTTTCTATGCTTGCCTTGCAGGCAATTAAAGCACCCTCCGTGCTTTATCACTATGTCCCATCTCTCTTTGACGGACGCCTGCAAGAACTTCTTACATCCCGCTAACGGGTGTTCCCCTTGACAGTGCGGACATGAGGGCTTCTTCTCAACACTAACATCGACCGCGGCGTGCGCGGCTTGTTGTCTGTACGTACCTTGTCTCCTTATCGTAGGTTCCAGAAGTGCGTACGGCCCGCACCGATCCGCCTCTCTATTGAGGAAGTCGGCCACTGTCACCAGGTCACTTTCTTCATGATCGGCGGCGTAATCGAACCACCGATACTTCAACACCGCAGGTAGCTTCTCCACTATTGTCTTCATTATCTCTGGAGACTGTAGATACTGCGGTTTTCTTAATCCTTTCACTGTAGCTACGACGTTGTTCACTTGACTCGCGAATATACAGACGTCGCGCGCATTCTCGCCGATCTTCGACAGCCCCTTCAGCTTGTCCATCTCGGCGAGCACTAACACATCCGGCCTCCCGAAGCGACGCCTCAAGGCGTCTATAACATCTTCGGGTGGACACTCCGAATACAAGAGGCTCTTCACCGCCTCCCTTGCTGTTCCCTTGATGGCCTTCCTAAGCCTGGCCATGTTCTGAGGGGGTGTAAACAGCCCTCCCGTGTCCTCATACACGGTCCTAAAAGCGATCCATTCGCCTATCGCGCCGTCGAACAGGGGCAGCTCCGTCATGTAACTCGGCGCCGCCGTCCCCGCCTTCGGCACCGCTTGTATGGCCCTGATGATCGCCTCAGCCAAATCTTTGTTCCCCGAGGCCGATGAGTGCACTTCTGGTTTGACTACCGCCGGCGAAATAGCTTGGATACTCGGCGGCTCCTCTAGGCTCTTCCTAGGCACGTCGCCGGCCCCATGCCCCTTTCTAGGCACGACACTGGCAGCATCTTCTAACCATTGATGCACTTCCGCTTCTTTATCTTGAATCTCTTCGTCGTCCGAATCAGCCAACCGTGACAGCTCTAGGTTGGCCCTGGCCACAGCGGCCCGAGCCTGCGCCTCGCGGAGCTCTAGCTCCGCTAGTTCGGCGCGTGCCTCTAGCTGTTTCTTCTTAGAAGCGGTGCTTCTGACCGACGACGCTCTTTCGCGTACGGTGGCGGCTGTCGGCGCGTTCTTCGTGTTGTCGGGTTTCGCAATCACTTCTGTACTCGTAGTTTCGTAGCTCGTTGTGGTCGCTTCCGTCGTCAGCTCCGTGGATGGCTCCGTACTACTTTCCCGTCCCGGAGTACGGGGAGGGGTACGGGCGACTCCCGGCGTTACGGCCCGCACCGCGCTCGACGCGGGCGCTTCTTCTACCGACGGTCGTTCTACAGTTTCGGACCCCTTGTGGCTCCTCGTGACCGGCATGGTTGCTTCAAAACCACTTAATATACACCCTTAATGAATCTAAACCCCTTAGATCCGGCTCGAAGGACCAGATGTCGCGGTCGGGGGCTGCGGTCTTAGAAGACCGGAGCGGCGTTACGCCGAGGTCGCTAGATTGGACCTCAGCTACCGCACCCTTCCGCTTTTGTAGGACGAAACGAACCCTGTCCGCAGGAGTGACGTCAAGTCGGGTGACTAATGATCACTCCTAACGGGCGCCGGTGATTCGTCTCTCATGGATATAAGGGTCTCGACTCGAAGGGGTAATTAAAACGAGCATGTAAGGACACTCAATTAACCTAGTCACGAGTAGCTCTTTCGATCCTCCCGTACAATATTAGGGCTCTTCTACGATAATCCCTCACGACGTTGTTATACAGGGCTCTTCTACGATAATCCCTCACGATGTTAAGATTCAGGGCTCTTCTACGATCCTCCCTGTTCTTCTTTCTTCAATGTTGCGGTCCGAGGCGAATGGAATACCTCATCCCCGCGCTAGCCGTTTATTAACTAGCCGGATTTACCGTAAAGAGAGCCGCTGAATAACAACGCATTTTACGCGTATTTTTACTATGCCCCCGTGACTAAGTTTCATATAACTTTATTCGTTTTATATACACAGACATTACAATGCAATATTAAAAAAGGTTACAAAATTATCTTTATATACACATATCATGGTTAATGAAAACTATATAAATACAAAAGTTACAAATAATGAAATAGTAAAAATATAAGAAATTCTATACAATATAAATCGCTTTAAAGTCTTATTTCTTATAAACTATTATTCTTTCACATAAAGTGTAATACCATATTACGTTCGTCCCGTTATGTACTATCTATTTAATTTACTTTAAACAAGTTTTACATAATTTTCTATTCATTCGGGGTATATTGAGAGCGAAAGAGATAGCCTTCGAATGCTATCTCTCTCTTTCTTAGTGTTGCACAAAAGAATGCTCCGTAGCGAGTGCGACAAACGCTTACTATTTAATGTTTCTAAATGATTTTAAATTTCTAACAAGTTATATGAATTAATGAATTATGATTAAAACAATGAAATATTATTAATTAAATAGTATTGAGAATTGTCGCCGACAAAATCTATCCAATCCAATCAATTAAGATTTATATTAATAAACATGAATTATTATGTGAATAATTTCTGTAAAACTAAAAAGTGTTTGCTGAAGTAGTTTGTTCTTAATAGACTTCTAAATTTGTTATAGAAATCAACGAAAAATTTTCCTCACCTTAGAATAACAAACGTGGACTTTTAATTCATTACGCTGTTCAATCATTGGTACTGGACTAGTTTATAATTTATATCCATTTAAATGTTTATAAGACATTAATTTTCTTTTAGCGAAAAATTCAACATCATAAATTACCTACTTATCAAGTCCCTTACAGTATTTAATAACTAACTATTATTAGTCTCAAATTGTTAGGAATAAATATCTTTCATGGTTACATTAACTCTTAACACTTATGTAACAATAAAATTAGAGCGATAAAGCTATAGATTGAAAGTAGATGCAAATCTCACAAGACTTGCATTTTGCAAAGCAACTGCCACGGGGATATGGTGATATATTTTTCCATAAAACTTTTTTTTAAACTAAAATAAAATCAAACCAATGAATCTACGAATATAGTATTCTTTATTTATTCTTTCTTTATTTAACAATTGTCTGTTATTTTACGAAAATATTTATGGATCATAAATTTATGTCCAAACATAAAATTTTTCCTCAATTCTTTTATAAAGTTTAAGTTGAAAATATTTGTATTCGTTTTTATCCATTCACAAAGAAAACCAATCAAACTGTCAGAGCAATTCTTTATACTTTACAGCTGCGATTAAAGATTTATCTTCTCAAGTGTTACAGACGTAACCTCATGCCTACTTTGAGAAAATTAGTCGGAAGTAATGATTTCTCTTAAAAATATTATCATACAAATGGCATAAAGTTATTTTATCCTATTAATTTAATCATATAAAATGTTCGTATTTAACAGCTGGAAGTGTATTTTGTGCAATGTATTATTACTCATATTTATATATGCAAGCTATAATAATTACATTTATGTCATTGATTGAGGTTGAATATATCATATCCTTATTATAAAACCTACCTACCTAGTAACTGTCGTGTCGTGTTGCAGGTCAATTATCTCCTAATAACTAAATCATCATTAATGTATGGTACAAAGGGGTTCTCTTATATTTGATGTTAATTAGTGAACAATGAGAATAATCACTAAAACTAGAATCCGCCCGCAAGATATACAAAGTGTAAAATACTGATCTTTAGTTCAACTAATTATTTGGATCATAATTATGTGGATAATGGTATTCGTACTAATTTTTTTTTTTTTGTATATTTGCACAATTTTAAAAGATTGAAAAAGCCAAGATGTTACAATATTCACCACAGCATGTAAAACAGATAATTCTTTATTCAAAGTTTTTTTCTGGGAATAATATTAACTTTGACGATGACAAAATGGCAGGCAGGAGATGGCAAAATAAAGATAAGCTGAAAGTATGTCATGTAGTTTACCCAATCATAAAAGTGCTATAATTTACGTTCAATAACTGTCAACATAAACTTCCCAATACTTATATTAAATATTTCAATTTAAATATGGATTTTTGCTATAGCAAAAGATCCTATTGCTAATATTGTAGTAACATGTGGTTTCATCATTGTATTGTCTATGATATAAATTGGCATCTTTGTAAGTCTATGCTAGTGTCAAATAATGTGAACCTTCCCACAATTATAAAAATCTCAAAAAGCAGGTGAATGATGGAAAAGCCAATAAATAGGTATGCAACATCCGCATTAGATCATTTTCTCAATATAATCCGGACCGCAAAAACATTATTTTAGATCCAATTGAAAAATATTATTATTATTATTATATTTTATAAGATTTTTTATTGCGTTGAAGCTGGCTTCAATTTTTAGCTTAAAATAAAAGACAAACAAAACCAAAAGTTCAATAGATCAATAAATGAATGTATGGTGGTTTTGATCAAAGTTGGCATTAATTGGTAAACTAAACCATACAAAATGGTTAAAAAAACTATTATTTTAACAAAGCAGTCTAAAACTGAATGCCAAAATTGCAATTCAGTATGTCATTTATCTTCCGATATTACAAATCGTTATTCTGAAATGGGTTTAATATGAAATTTACAATGTCAAGAATTTATGTTTCAAATGAAAACATCTAAATTTAAATTTTAATATATATATTGAAAGATTAACTTCAAGATGGATACTTTTTATATATTAAAAATAACGAACCATTTCACCACTCGATAGTAAATATGAACGACGCATTTGTGTAGAATGTTCTGAGAACTGCGATTTTTTTATTCTTATAATTGAATCACCCTCTTGAAATTAATTTACTTCTTCGAAATTTGTTTTAGGTAATAGTTATCGATCGTATGCATTGACTACTTTTATATTATTAAATAAATTTTCTATGTACTAGACAAATTAACTTTCGCAAATTTACTATATATAAATAGAACAACATTAAATCTAAATTTACTCGTCTAGACGGCTTGATTTAAATATTAAAATATAATAATCAAAGACATGACAGTTTCATAGAAAGGATTTTGTGATCGCATTTCTATATTTAATTTACCTACTCAATATTCTTTAACCTTAAATTACTTCAAGAACAAATCTTATACTTTGACGGCCAAAGAATCCAGGTTTAAAACATTCAAAATAAAAGATATTGAATGAAGGATTTAATTATTTAATCTAAGAAAATTACGCTCTTAAAACTTTTGATTTGAGCGTGGTTTATTAACAAAAAACAAAGTCAAAGTTTACTTGGATTGTATAGAAAAAAAGGGTTCATTTTATATAACACTGTTTAAAAAAAGTCATTAATATCATAAACAATATTTTTATTGCGAACAATTAAAGACAGTTAGTAATTATTTGTAAAGACTCGTTAACTGTTATCTGCCTATAATTCTTAAAAAAAACACTAATATTGTAGTTTTTAATATTTTAAAAAGTCACTTTTACCTACTTACATATGTATTCAAGGAAATCATGTGATTTCTAAACATTTTTTTTTATTTCTTACCATATATTTATTAAAATACATGCATATATACTCATTTATATACGTGTTATAACAACTTATATAGAGGCAAGAGCACTTCTAGCCTCTATTTAAAATATTATTTTAAATAATATTTAATTTCCACCATGAAACCTATTCGACTATTATTCATAAAATTCTACGAACTGACCTTGGAAAATTTATTGTCAAAATAATTACTATTTTTTTATCAATGGTTTCAGTCAAAATAACCTAATAAAATAGACAAAACATATCCTTGAATTAATACAGTAGAGTAAACTTGTCAATCAATGTTTTCAAAACATAAAAAATAATCTACAGTCTGACTTTTTTCTATCCACGGCTATTTTTTAATAGGTTTTACTCTTAATAATACCTACTGTAGTATTGCCAAAAAACCCTGCAACAAAAGATACTCTGTTCCAGTGGTTTGGAAACAGCTTACGTGCAATATGAGAATATACGTCTAATCCTGTAATTTCGAATCGAGTGGAAACAAATACAGAAGAACAAAGTTGATGGCAAAAATGGTCATAACAAAGATTCTGAAACTAAAATGCTATAACAACACAAGATTTCATACTTAAATTTTCTAAACAATTTTGCATATCGCTATAACGTGTATCGCTAGGAGGCGTTGACCTTTTAAGTACTTCTTACAATTTACAGAGTAATAAGTAAAAGAGGGAGCAAGACATTTTTATTTCGCTATTTGTGTTGTTTATAAATCTTTATAAAATGCAAGGTGGTTAATTTATTCAAATAACCCTGTATAAAGTAATAAAACAAATATTAAAGTATTAACATTTAGAAATAGAATAAAATAAATAACTGTCGAATAAAGTAAATAAATAATAAAATAAATAAAATAAATATGTCGCAGATCACGATAATTTAACGATAATTAGTAACTCAATTGATATCATTGTAATAGTGGGGTGTGAACGCCGTGACGTATTGAGTCACGTGATCGGAATCGTTTGGAGGGGCACCGGAGACATTTTAAATAGCTGAGAGCATCGGGACGAGATGATTATTCATTAGTGTGAGCCTTACAGTCCGGACCCCCCAAACGGGACCGGTGGTTCACGCAACTTTGATAATTGTATACCTACTAAGTAATTTGTGATTACCTACATTTAATACAAGTAATTGTGATATTGTGTGTGTGTGGTTTAATTGCCTGAGACCTACGCTTCGGATCCTGTACCAGAAGACTTCATCAAGAACGAACAAACCACTAATGTACCTCCTATCTCCGACATCAGAAGTGGGATTCACTCGGGCATCGAATCCACCTACTACCCGCGAGATAAGTTTATTGAAGCTACAAATCACGTCAAGCAAGAAATGAAGTGATTTTATTATTTGAAAAGCACACTACAAGATAATAACAATGAAGTTCCAGAATCAATGCAATCAATCAATAGTTGATAATCAATGGTTGTAAATCAATCAATCAATCAAAATAAATTTATGTTATCTCGAAACTTCAAAATTGAAATCTACCCACATATCAAAAAAATCTAGTGAAGTTTTTATGAAAGAAGAAATCGATGCTGATGAAGAAAGAAAGAAATGAGAAATTATGGCGGTGACAACGCGGCGCGAATGGCGGTAATGGCGAGGCGCTGATGGCGCGAATGGCGCTGATGGCGCGGATGGCGCTGATGGCGCGGATGGCGCTGATGGTGCTGATGGTGGTGACTGCTTTCGTGACGATGGCAGCTATGGCAGCGGTGTTGGCATGGCACGTGGCGAGCAACACGTTGATGTCTGCTCAATTTATCCACCATCGAGCATGTTACTGCGTAAAGGTGATTCGTTTTAATTTACTTACGTTTCAAGTGCTAAATGCTCGCTAGTCAAAGAAAAACAATTCATGTAGACAGAAATCATATTTAAAGTTTAAGTGTTTCAGTGTATCCGATCTTATTAATATCTTTTGTGAGATATGGTAGTAAATAAAAAAAGTCTGTAATAATTTGGGTATTTTGGACGTCAATGTTCATGATGATAATGATGATAATTGTTCTGTTGCTGGCTGTTCTGGTGATAATGATAATTAATACGATGTCTATTTTACTTGACGCCAATGATGGTTGTCTATCTTGACTTGACGCCAATGCGGGTTGTCTATCTTGACTTGACGCCAATGCGGGTTGTCTATCTTGACTTGACGCCAATGATGGTTGTCTATCTTGACTTGACGCCTATGATGGTTGTCTATCTTGACTCCTATGCGGGATGTCTTTCTTGACTCCAATTAGTCGAATCTCATAGTGTACTTTGATTAAGTTTGGTTTTATGCCTGTAACAGCTTCAGTTATTATAACTATCGATTTTAGAATGATTCATGATTATTTATGTGGTCAGAAAGGCCGAGCGAAGTGACATCTACAGTTGTATATTGTTTGGATTTCAGATAAATATGCACACGAGGACGTGTGACATGTCAGTATGGCCGTGTCGCAGATCACGATAATTTAACGATAATTAGTAACTCAATTGATATCATTGTAATAGTGGGGTGTGAACGCCGTGACGTATTAAGTCACGTGATCGGAATCGTTTGGAGGGGCACCGGAGACATTTTAAATAGCTGAGAGCATCGAGACGAGATGATTATTCATTAGTGTGAGCCTTACAGTCCGGACCCCCCAAACGGGACAGGTGGTTCACGCAACTTTGATAATTGTATACCTACTAAGTAATTTGTGATTACCTACATTTAATACAAGTAATTGTGATATTGTGTGTGTGTGGTTTAATTGCCTGAGACCTACGCTTCGGATCCTGTACCAGAAGACTTCATCAAGAACGAACAAACCACTAATGTACCTCCTATCTCCGACATATATATATATATATATATATATATATATGTCGGTATATATATATATATATATATATATATATATGTCGTAGATCACGATAATTTAACGATAATTAGTAACTCAATTGATATCATTGTAATAGTGGGGTGTGAACATCGTGACGTAACAAATCACGTGACCGGAATCGTTTGGAGGGGCACCGGAGACATTTTAAATATTGGAGCGCATTGAGTCGGGGGGGAATTGATTAGTGAGAGCCTTACAGTTCGGACCCCCAAACGGGATCGGTAGTTCACGCAACTCTGATAATTGTATACCTACTAAGTAATTTGTGAGAATTGATTACCTACATTTAACACAAGAATTGTCATATTGTGTGTGTGGTTTAATTGCCTGAGACCTACGCCTCGGATCCTGTACCAGAATATTCCATCAAGAACGAGCAAGTCGCTAATATGCATCCATCTCCGACATCAGAAGTGGGATTCACTCGGGCATCAAAACCACCAACTACCCGCAAGATAAGTTTATTGAAGCTACAAATCACGTCAAGCAAGAAATGAAGTGATTTTATTATTTGAAACGCACACTACAAGATAATAACAAGGAAGTTCCAGAATCAATACAATCAATCAAGTTAAATTTATGTTATCTCAAAACTTAAAAATTGAGATCTACCTACATATCAAGAAAATCGAGTGAAAATACCTATTTAATCGCTTATGCAAGTCGTTTATTAGATTAAATGACAAAGCGTTAGAAGAATTCTACGAAAGAAGGAATCGTTGCTAATGAAGAAAGAAAAGAAATGAGAAATTATGGCGGTGACTACGCGGCGCGGCTGGTGGTGACGGCACTGCGGGGTCGGCGGTGACGGCACTGCGCGGCTGACGATGAAGGCGCAGCGCGGCTGGTGGTGACGGCGCTGCGGGGACGGTGGTGACGGCGCGGCGCGGATGGCGCTGATGGCGCTGATGGTCGTGATGGCGGTCGTGGCGATGGCAGCTATGGCAGCGGTACTAGTAAAGTATGGTTGCAACGCGTTGAGGTCTGAGCAATTTATCCACCATCGGATACGTCACAGCATAAAGGTGAATTCGTTTCGATTTTCTTCCAATTTTTGGGCTAAATACTCGCTAGTTAAAGAATATTAAGCTATCAAATATAGTGTAGCAAGTAAGCACTTTATTATTGTTATTGGTATTGAGATTAGCAATCAACCCTCACGATCTTGTTTTTTAATTTTTACTGATAATTATTTTACTTTAACTTTACGTCGTTTTGTTACGTATGATAAGACGCGAAATTATTTTATCCCAAATTTTCGTAAACGTGAATGTTTGTTTTAAACTCGGAAAACAATGTTTTAAACTTTTGTTTTAAATAACTTTGTTTTAAATTCGGAAAACAATGGTAACGCGATAGCTCTAAAGATTCAACCGATTAAGACCAGACAAGACTTTTAAAAAAATTTAATTCGATTTTCGGCATATTTTATTTCTTGTCTACCTACATGTGTAGGAATCACGGGCGAACTTACAATTATTAATTAATCGTATATTGTGAATGCGTATTATTGCCGATCAAGGCCCGTAAATGCTGTAAAATAAAGCGGTTAGTTAATTTAGCAAAAGTAAGAACTTATTATTTACGTCTTGTAAATGTTTTCCGCAACAGAGACTAGAAATATTCGATCGGGGTAAGATGCCATAGATAAAATTCAACACGCGACAAATTGTACAATGACCAGGGTTGCAAAAGTTTCATTTTTAGAGCTTATGATAGAAAAAGTTAAAAAAACCTTTGTTTTTGATATATAGCGATGCCAGAGGGTTAAGTACCACTTTAAATAGAGCTTGTAGTAAAAGCGATTGAGTAAAAGTAGTGAATCTTAGTTCAATTGGGAGTCCGTGGGACTCGGAATTAAAAGCAATGCCATGAAACAAACAGGAGGTTTGTTGGTAGGGCTTAGTGAAAAGCCATATGTGACGAATAAGATTCATACTTTGTGTTTTATGTTGTTTTTAGAATACATTTTTGGTTTAAAATGTAATGATAAGTGGTGCTTAGTTGCTTTAGGCTTTAGTTGAGTGGGCAATTAATTTATTTAATTTATTTAATTTATTTTCAATTATGATGTTCAACTTTATTATAACTGATTTTTCCTTTTTCAATAAGTTGTAAAGGCGACAGGTGCAACAGGAGTACGAGAAGTTTCGATGTTTCGATGACGAAATGTTTTAGTTGAGCAAAGTGATATTGAATTCTCTACAGATAATAGCTTGCCTACTCATACTTGTTGACCGCACCTCACGTGTGGTGTAACACGTGTAGGCGATGGGTCTGTTTTGTGATTTACATGACCGAAGGACTGGTTCATGGTAGTTGTTTGTATATGATCGATGGACTGTATCATATTGCAAAAGTATTCATACATGACCGAAGGACTGGTTCATGGTAGTTGTTTGTATATGATCGATGGACTGTATCATATTGCAAAAGTATTCATACATGACCGAAGGACTGGTTCATGGTAGTTGTTTGTATATGATCGATGGACTGTATCATATTGCAAAAGTATTGAGTTGGCTGAGTTGAGTACGCAAGTCTGGTAAAATCATGATTGATTTTGTAAAGTAAAGTGATGGATCTAATGATCAGAGTAGTTTTTAACTGTTGTAAATAAGGTGTAGTGCACACCTTGTGTTAAGATTGTATATAGAGTAAAAACCTGAGACGTGACATTCACTTGTTTTGTCAGAATAGCCGAGCAAGTTATCCTTGGAGTTATTTGTTTTATTTCAGACCCTACATCCCAGGACAACCGCGAATCCGCGAAGCTACTCGATGGAGGTGGCATGGTTATCGTCACTCGATGGAGGTGGAGTGGTTATCGTCACTCGATGGAGGTGGCGTGGTTATCGTCACTCGATGGAGGTGGCGTGGTTATCGTCACTCAGAGGGGACATAGTTATTGTCACTCCATAGAGATACATGCACACGAGGACGTGTGACTTGTCAGTATGGCCGTGTCGTAGATCACGATAATTTAACGATAATTAGTAACTCAATTGATATCATTGTAACAGTGGGGTGTGAACATCGTGACGTAACAAATCACGTGACCGGAATAGTTTGGAGGGGCACCGGAGACATTTTAAATATTGGAGCGCATTGAGTCGGGGGGGAATTACAGCCTTACAGTTCGGACCCCCAAACGGGATCGGTAGTTCATGCAACTCTGATAATTGTATACCTACTAAGTAATTTGTGAGAATTGATTACCTACATTTAATACAAGAATTGTCATATTGTGTGTGTGTGGTTTAATTGCCTGAGACCTACGCCTCGGATCCTGTACCAGAATATTCCATCAAGAACGAGCAAGTCGCTAATATGCATCCATCTCCGACATATATATATGTTATTTATTTTATTCTATTTCTAAATGTTACTGTGATTCGGGTTGCCGAGATGTGAATTTTGCGCTAGATGTGCGAAGTAACAAGGCTTGGGCTTCAGAGTCCCTAATACATTGGTAATATGACACTAAACGTTAACATATCGGGTAAACGGCGAAAAGCCAGGCCAAAACTGCGGTGGATGGTAGCGCTACTAAAGACATGGAAATCTGCAAGCTTGAAGAAGATGGATCGAGGAAAGAACGAAATGGACAAGAAAAATAAGGAAAGCGGACCCCGCTACGAGACGGGAATAACGGTAAGAAGGAGAAGGAGAAGATTATATGCAATATATGTTATCTATTATTCTATTAAAAATAAAAGTTAAGTTAAAGTTACGGTTTCCGGTTACCAAAATATTTAAACGCGAAATTTAAGAGTTCCTATGAAACTGTTCTGCAAGAAGTCGCTAAGAAGTTGGAATTTTGCCAACTGAACTGCTGTGAATAAAACTTATACTTTCTCGACTTAATGATCCTGTCTGTGTGTTATAAGTGTTAGAACTTTACAATAAGAAATAAAAGTTAATTGCTTAGTAAAACTTTGATGCTGAGAGTCGATTATGAACCTTAATGACATCATTTGAATTATCTTTCTAACCAATCTTCTCGAAACCATAGTTCTCGAAAATCTTATATCTGAAAACAAGTAATGGCTTGGTATATTAGCTGTCAAAAATAGTAATACTTCCGAGTGTGGTTGAACATTTAGGACAAAATCAGTATGTAATGTTAGAACTTAGCAACTAAATGACGTCAGAAATTAAATTCTTAAAATATAAAGAAAACTAATTTTAACGTATTTTAACTACGTAATATAATATATGCAGAAAGTGTAATGTGTGCCTTGTGCGAGTGGCAAAAAGTATTCGAATAACTTTAACAATCGAGTAAACGCAAATTAAGTATATCAAAGTAAAGTAAGTACCGAGTAAACAAAAAGTAAGAAAAATAAAAGAAACGAATGGGATTTACATTCGATGCTATCCGTTGCGTAAATTATTTATAAAGTATAAGCTTCAAGTAAACGTCATAAAGTCATTATTTATTAAAGTAGTGTCAATTAAAATTGTGGTTGTAATAATTTTCATTGTCTGTTTGACTCCCAGTTGCATAAAAGAAAAAAAACTGGAAAAAAATTTATTGATATGAGAAAATTTACTAGCTCATTCTAATTTAAATGATATGCATGATATTGACATGATATTCATTCAGAAGTAAGTTGCAATTTAATTTACATGAAGTTATGTTTTTTTTCGATACATGTTAGCGTCATAAAATGATATTTAGTACTATTAATGTTCAGCTTCTTACCAAATCATCCTCTCAAGCAAGAGGCAGTAATATTTAGTTAGCAAAAGTAGGAGAAATTGGGTTAATTACTAAACGGTCATGGAAGCGGAGATGTAATTTGATACTATATATCTTTAGTTGCTTATGCTTGCCGATATTGATTGAAACTATTTTTTTTAGTTTGCAAACTTTAAACAACAGAGAGAATATTTATTATATTTTACAAGGTTTGGAGTGAATATTAATGAAAGGCTATTGGCTTCCTAGGGGCAGTGGTGGTCCAGTTAACTTAGCTAAATTAACAGATTGAGAGAAAAGCACTAAACCTGATTATTATTCATGCAGCTACAGGCTTAGCAGATGATGGTACTCGATTGGTCATTATTCACTTTTATTAATAAAGTTCTAGCCTGTTATATTATCTGAATTTTGAAATAAGTTTGCGTCATAATGTAGTATCCTCTTAAAGGAAATTTATATTGAGGCCAAACCCAATACATATATTGCCTCAAAACTTATGATGTCACAAGGAAGATCTACATATACATATACTTATATATGCATTTACAGAGAAGATATTGTAAGAAATAACATTTATACTAATTAAAGTCATCTTTGATAATTAGGTACTAACTATATTTTAGGTAAATAGACAAAATTATCACCAATGGTATTGATTAGATATTTACACTTAATGTTTCTTTATTTGAGTTTAACTTATGAATGTTATAATTGACGGAACCTACCATAGCAGAGCAATAGAGACGTTAATTAATGATAAATGTTTCATATAATGCCGGTGTAGTAAAATAATAACACTGACACTATTACATAGAATTAATATACATAGAATAGGTGAGCTATAGGTATTCGTATGAGCGTCAGTGAAAGACAGTTAAGCGTCAAGCGTTAGTTATAAAGCGTCAATTAATAAGCGTCAATCATTAAGCGTCAATCATTAATCGTCAATCAATAAGCATCAATCGTTAAGCGTCAATCGTTAAGCGTCAATCGTTAAGCGTCAATCATCAATCATTAGGCGTCAATCATCAATCATTAATCTTCAAGCATTAATGGATAAGCACTAAGCATGTAGCATTAAGCATGAATCATTAACTATTTGGGATAAATCATCAAACATAAAGCTTCAAGCAGTAGCTATAAAGTAAAATTTAAATATTGAATAAGCGAAAATAATAAAAAAATATATTTCAATACAAATTTTAATAAACTCGTTGTTGCCTACATGAAACATTTTTGACATTGACAGTGTTAACATAAACAATGAAGAAGAGTGAGTTACGTATCGCATTGTAGTGTGTGTAATGCTTAATGCTTTTCAAATAAACGAAGCGGATTTATAAAAATTGTAATAACCATATACCAAATATAAGTTTTTGGGTGTCGCAATTTCTGCAGAAAACAATCATTTAGTCATTGTAAACTTTTTCATGATATTAAGTGCAGACAGTCTTTGTTTTTCTGTCTCTGGCTCTTGGACAAATATGACATATTCTGGCTGTTTGCTCGACGTATCTATTATTTTTATACTATCTTATATATTATGCATATTATTGATCATAACCTTTTTAATAATCGTTACTTCTATTTATAATCGTTACTTCTATTTGAAACTAAAGTGATTGGCGTATATTATAGTAAAGTTTATATATTAATTAAAACTACGTTTTAGTCAATATAATTTATTACCATACAATAGCATGTAGTTAAGATTGATGCTAAGACTAAGTAAGGTAGTTTCTAGAAGTACATTTTTATTAAATACAACTTTATCTACATGTATGTATTAAGTTATTATATTATAAATGCCAAAGCTTGTATGTTCGTTTGTTTGTATTTTACTCCTTTACGTAAAAACTGCCGAATCGCATGAAGAGTTCAGTGTTAAGCACTAAGCATCCAGCATCAATTATTAATCGTCAAGCATAAAGTGTTAAGCATTAAGCATTAACCAATAGGTGTCAAGCAGTAAGCACAAAGCATTTGTAATAAAGCATTAAGCATCAAAATATAAGCATAAAGCAATTATTAAGCGTCAATTAATAAGCGTCAATCTATAAGCGTCAATTAATAAGCGTCAATTATTAAGCGTCAATTATTAAGCGTCAAATAATAAGCGTCAATTATAAAGCGTCAATTATTAAGCGCCAATTGTTAAGCGTCAATTAATAAGCGTCAATTAATAAGCGCCAATTAATAAGCGCCAATCATTAAGCGCCAATCATTAAGCGCCAATCATTAAGCGCCAATCATTAGACGCCAATCATTAAGCGCCAATCATTAAGCGTCAATCATTAATCACGCGAGTTACAAACTATACTGTGTGGACGTGTTTTTGTGTGCTCCTATAAAAATGGCAAAGGATTGATATAAAAAGTAGTAGCTATCTATTAAAAAGTGGATATATAGTTGTAAGTATTCAATCTGGTAAATTTGTGCTAATCAGAAGACCAGAACTTTAAATTAAGAGTTAATATTTGAACAAATAAAATAAGTGCAAAGTCGAAAAATAAAATCTATTTTCACCTATTTAACAGAAATTTAAACAATTCAAAACTTTAACGTAATCAACAAACCATAAAATATATCATTTTTAACAAAAAATAAAATAAAAACAAAAGGTAATTTAGGGATTTAAACAAAAATTGCAAATATCATCTTTAGGATGATCGCAACCTGAACACTCAGAATGGGCCCATTTGCCACAAGTTCTGCAACGATACCATAATTCTGCATTTTTACCAACATATCATGCATAGATTTTCATCAATCAATAAGCGTCAATCATAAAGCATCAATCATTAAGCGTCAAACATTAAGCATCAATCATTAAGCGTCAAATAGTAAGCGTCAATTATAAAGCGTCAATTAATAAGCGTCAATCATAAAGCGTCAATCATTAAGCGTCAATCATAAAGCGTCAATTAATAAGCGTCAATTAATAAGCGTCAATTAATAAGCGTCAATCATTAAGCGTCAAATAGTAAGCGTCAATTATAAAGCGTCAATTAATAAGCGTCAATCATTAAGCGTCAATCATTAATCGTCAATCAATAAGCGTCAATTAATAAGCGTCAATCGTTAAGCGTCAATCGTTAAGCGTCAATCGTTAAGCGTCAATCATCAATCATTAGGCGTCAATCATCAATCATTAATCTTCAAGCATTAATGGATAAGCACTAAGCATGTAGCATTAAGCATGAATCATTAACTATTTGGGATAAATCATCAAACATAAAGCTTCAAGCAGTAGCTATAAAGTAAAATTTAAATATTGAATAAGCGAAAATAATAAAAAAATATATTTCAATACAAATTTTAATAAACTCGTTGTTGCCTACATGAAACATTTTTGACATTGACAGTGTTAACATAAACAATGAAGAAGAGTGAGTTACGTATCGCATTGTAGTGTGTGTAATGCTTAATGCTTTTCAAATAAACGAAGCGGATTTATAAAAATTGTAATAACCATATACCAAATATAAGTTTTTGGGTGTCGCAATTTCTGCAGAAAACAATCATTTAGTCATTGTAAACTTTTTCATGATATTAAGTGCAGACAGTCTTTGTTTTTCTGTCTCTGGCTCTTGGACAAATATGACATATTCTGGCTGTTTGCTCGACGTATCTATTATTTTTATACTATCTTATATATTATGCATATTATTGATCATAACCTTTTTAATAATCGTTACTTCTATTTATAATCGTTACTTCTATTTGAAACTAAAGTGATTGGCGTATATTATAGTAAAGTTTATATATTAATTAAAACTACGTTTTAGTCAATATAATTTATTACCATACAATAGCATGTAGTTAAGATTGATGCTAAGACTAAGTAAGGTAGTTTCTAGAAGTACATTTTTATTAAATACAACTTTATCTACATGTATGTATTAAGTTATTATATTATAAATGCCAAAGCTTGTATGTTCGTTTGTTTGTATTTTACTCCTTTACGTAAAAACTGCCGAATCGCATGAAGAGTTCAGTGTTAAGCACTAAGCATCCAGCATCAATTATTAATCGTCAAGCATAAAGTGTTAAGCATTAAGCATTAACCAATAGGTGTCAAGCAGTAAGCACAAAGCATTTGTAATAAAGCATTAAGCATCAAAATATAAGCATAAAGCAATTATTAAGCGTCAATTAATAAGCGTCAATCTATAAGCGTCAATTAATAAGCGTCAATTATTAAGCGTCAATTATTAAGCGTCAAATAATAAGCGTCAATTATAAAGCGTCAATTGTTAAGCGTCAATTAATAAGCGTCAATTAATAAGCGCCAATTAATAAGCGCCAATCATTAAGCGCCAATCATTAAGCGCCAATCATTAAGCGCCAATCATTAGACGCCAATCATTAAGCGCCAATCATTAAGCGTCAATCATTAATCACGCGAGTTACAAACTATACTGTGTGGACGTGTTTTTGTGTGCTCCTATAAAAATGGCAAAGGATTGATATAAAAAGTAGTAGCTATCTATTAAAAAGTGGATATATAGTTGTAAGTATTCAATCTGGTAAATTTGTGCTAATCAGAAGACCAGAACTTTAAATTAAGAGTTAATATTTGAACAAATAAAATAAGTGCAAAGTCGAAAAATAAAATCTATTTTCACCTATTTAACAGAAATTTAAACAATTCAAAACTTTAACGTAATCAACAAACCATAAAATATATCATTTTTAACAAAAAATAAAATAAAAACAAAAGGTAATTTAGGGATTTAAACAAAAATTGCAAATATCATCTTTAGGATGATCGCAACCTGAACACTCAGAATGGGCCCATTTGCCACAAGTTCTGCAACGATACCATAATTCTGCATTTTTACCAACATATCATGCATAGATTTTCATCAATCAATAAGCGTCAATCATAAAGCATCAATCATTAAGCGTCAAACATTAAGCATCAATCATTAAGCGTCAAATAGTAAGCGTCAATTATAAAGCGTCAATTAATAAGCGTCAATCATAAAGCGTCAATCATTAAGCGTCAATCATAAAGCGTCAATTAATAAGCGTCAATTAATAAGCGTCAATTAATAAGCGTCAATCATTAAGCGTCAAATAGTAAGCGTCAATTATAAAGCGTCAATTAATAAGCGTCAATTAATAAGCGTCAATCATTAAGCGTCAATCATTAATCGTCAATCAATAAGCGTCAATTAATAAGCGTCAATCGTTAAGCGTCAATCGTTAAGCGTCAATCGTTAAGCGTCAATCATCAATCATTAGGCGTCAATCATCAATCATTAATCTTCAAGCATTAATGGATAAGCACTAAGCATGTAGCATTAAGCATGAATCATTAACTATTTGGGATAAATCATCAAACATAAAGCTTCAAGCAGTAGCTATAAAGTAAAATTTAAATATTGAATAAGCGAAAATAATAAAAAAATATATTTCAATACAAATTTTAATAAACTCGTTGTTGCCTACATGAAACATTTTTGACATTGACAGTGTTAACATAAACAATGAAGAAGAGTGAGTTACGTATCGCATTGTAGTGTGTGTAATGCTTAATGCTTTTCAAATAAACGAAGCGGATTTATAAAAATTGTAATAACCATATACCAAATATAAGTTTTTGGGTGTCGCAATTTCTGCAGAAAACAATCATTTAGTCATTGTAAACTTTTTCATGATATTAAGTGCAGACAGTCTTTGTTTTTCTGTCTCTGGCTCTTGGACAAATATGACATATTCTGGCTGTTTGCTCGACGTATCTATTATTTTTATACTATCTTATATATTATGCATATTATTGATCATAACCTTTTTAATAATCGTTACTTCTATTTATAATCGTTACTTCTATTTGAAACTAAAGTGATTGGCGTATATTATAGTAAAGTTTATATATTAATTAAAACTACGTTTTAGTCAATATAATTTATTACCATACAATAGCATGTAGTTAAGATTGATGCTAAGACTAAGTAAGGTAGTTTCTAGAAGTACATTTTTATTAAATACAACTTTATCTACATGTATGTATTAAGTTATTATATTATAAATGCCAAAGCTTGTATGTTCGTTTGTTTGTATTTTACTCCTTTACGTAAAAACTGCCGAATCGCATGAAGAGTTCAGTGTTAAGCACTAAGCATCCAGCATCAATTATTAATCGTCAAGCATAAAGTGTTAAGCATTAAGCATTAACCAATAGGTGTCAAGCAGTAAGCACAAAGCATTTGTAATAAAGCATTAAGCATCAAAATATAAGCATAAAGCAATTATTAAGCGTCAATTAATAAGCGTCAATCTATAAGCGTCAATTAATAAGCGTCAATTATTAAGCGTCAATTATTAAGCGTCAAATAATAAGCGTCAATTATAAAGCGTCAATTGTTAAGCGTCAATTAATAAGCGTCAATTAATAAGCGCCAATTAATAAGCGCCAATCATTAAGCGCCAATCATTAAGCGCCAATCATTAAGCGCCAATCATTAGACGCCAATCATTAAGCGCCAATCATTAAGCGTCAATCATTAATCACGCGAGTTACAAACTATACTGTGTGGACGTGTTTTTGTGTGCTCCTATAAAAATGGCAAAGGATTGATATAAAAAGTAGTAGCTATCTATTAAAAAGTGGATATATAGTTGTAAGTATTCAATCTGGTAAATTTGTGCTAATCAGAAGACCAGAACTTTAAATTAAGAGTTAATATTTGAACAAATAAAATAAGTGCAAAGTCGAAAAATAAAATCTATTTTCACCTATTTAACAGAAATTTAAACAATTCAAAACTTTAACGTAATCAACAAACCATAAAATATATCATTTTTAACAAAAAATAAAATAAAAACAAAAGGTAATTTAGGGATTTAAACAAAAATTGCAAATATCATCTTTAGGATGATCGCAACCTGAACACTCAGAATGGGCCCATTTGCCACAAGTTCTGCAACGATACCATAATTCTGCATTTTTACCAACATATCATGCATAGATTTTCATCAATCAATAAGCGTCAATCATAAAGCATCAATCATTAAGCGTCAAACATTAAGCATCAATCATTAAGCGTCAAATAGTAAGCGTCAATTATAAAGCGTCAATTAATAAGCGTCAATCATAAAGCGTCAATCATTAAGCGTCAATCATAAAGCGTCAATTAATAAGCGTCAATTAATAAGCGTCAATTAATAAGCGTCAATCATTAAGCGTCAAATAGTAAGCGTCAATTATAAAGCGTCAATTAATAAGCGTCAATCATTAAGCGTCAATCATTAATCGTCAATCAATAAGCGTCAATTAATAAGCGTCAATCGTTAAGCGTCAATCGTTAAGCGTCAATCGTTAAGCGTCAATCATCAATCATTAGGCGTCAATCATCAATCATTAATCTTCAAGCATTAATGGATAAGCACTAAGCATGTAGCATTAAGCATGAATCATTAACTATTTGGGATAAATCATCAAACATAAAGCTTCAAGCAGTAGCTATAAAGTAAAATTTAAATATTGAATAAGCGAAAATAATAAAAAAATATATTTCAATACAAATTTTAATAAACTCGTTGTTGCCTACATGAAACATTTTTGACATTGACAGTGTTAACATAAACAATGAAGAAGAGTGAGTTACGTATCGCATTGTAGTGTGTGTAATGCTTAATGCTTTTCAAATAAACGAAGCGGATTTATAAAAATTGTAATAACCATATACCAAATATAAGTTTTTGGGTGTCGCAATTTCTGCAGAAAACAATCATTTAGTCATTGTAAACTTTTTCATGATATTAAGTGCAGACAGTCTTTGTTTTTCTGTCTCTGGCTCTTGGACAAATATGACATATTCTGGCTGTTTGCTCGACGTATCTATTATTTTTATACTATCTTATATATTATGCATATTATTGATCATAACCTTTTTAATAATCGTTACTTCTATTTATAATCGTTACTTCTATTTGAAACTAAAGTGATTGGCGTATATTATAGTAAAGTTTATATATTAATTAAAACTACGTTTTAGTCAATATAATTTATTACCATACAATAGCATGTAGTTAAGATTGATGCTAAGACTAAGTAAGGTAGTTTCTAGAAGTACATTTTTATTAAATACAACTTTATCTACATGTATGTATTAAGTTATTATATTATAAATGCCAAAGCTTGTATGTTCGTTTGTTTGTATTTTACTCCTTTACGTAAAAACTGCCGAATCGCATGAAGAGTTCAGTGTTAAGCACTAAGCATCCAGCATCAATTATTAATCGTCAAGCATAAAGTGTTAAGCATTAAGCATTAACCAATAGGTGTCAAGCAGTAAGCACAAAGCATTTGTAATAAAGCATTAAGCATCAAAATATAAGCATAAAGCAATTATTAAGCGTCAATTAATAAGCGTCAATCTATAAGCGTCAATTAATAAGCGTCAATTATTAAGCGTCAATTATTAAGCGTCAAATAATAAGCGTCAATTATAAAGCGTCAATTGTTAAGCGTCAATTAATAAGCGTCAATTAATAAGCGCCAATTAATAAGCGCCAATCATTAAGTGCCAATCATTAAGCGCCAATCATTAAGCGCCAATCATTAGACGCCAATCATTAAGCGCCAATCATTAAGCGTCAATCATTAATCACGCGAGTTACAAACTATACTGTGTGGACGTGTTTTTGTGTGCTCCTATAAAAATGGCAAAGGATTGATATAAAAAGTAGTAGCTATCTATTAAAAAGTGGATATATAGTTGTAAGTATTCAATCTGGTAAATTTGTGCTAATCAGAAGACCAGAACTTTAAATTAAGAGTTAATATTTGAACAAATAAAATAAGTGCAAAGTCGAAAAATAAAATCTATTTTCACCTATTTAACAGAAATTTAAACAATTCAAAACTTTAACGTAATCAACAAACCATAAAATATATCATTTTTAACAAAAAATAAAATAAAAACAAAAGGTAATTTAGGGATTTAAACAAAAATTGCAAATATCATCTTTAGGATGATCGCAACCTGAACACTCAGAATGGGCCCATTTGCCACAAGTTCTGCAACGATACCATAATTCTGCATTTTTACCAACATATCATGCATAGATTTTCATCAATCAATAAGCGTCAATCATAAAGCATCAATCATTAAGCGTCAAACATTAAGCATCAATCATTAAGCGTCAAATAGTAAGCGTCAATTATAAAGCGTCAATTAATAAGCGTCAATCATAAAGCGTCAATCATTAAGCGTCAATCATAAAGCGTCAATTAATAAGCGTCAATTAATAAGCGTCAATTAATAAGCGTCAATCATTAAGCGTCAAATAGTAAGCGTCAATTATAAAGCGTCAATTAATAAGCGTCAATCATTAAGCGTCAATCATTAATCGTCAATCAATAAGCGTCAATTAATAAGCGTCAATCGTTAAGCGTCAATCGTTAAGCGTCAATCGTTAAGCGTCAATCATCAATCATTAGGCGTCAATCATCAATCATTAATCTTCAAGCATTAATGGATAAGCACTAAGCATGTAGCATTAAGCATGAATCATTAACTATTTGGGATAAATCATCAAACATAAAGCTTCAAGCAGTAGCTATAAAGTAAAATTTAAATATTGAATAAGCGAAAATAATAAAAAAATATATTTCAATACAAATTTTAATAAACTCGTTGTTGCCTACATGAAACATTTTTGACATTGACAGTGTTAACATAAACAATGAAGAAGAGTGAGTTACGTATCGCATTGTAGTGTGTGTAATGCTTAATGCTTTTCAAATAAACGAAGCGGATTTATAAAAATTGTAATAACCATATACCAAATATAAGTTTTTGGGTGTCGCAATTTCTGCAGAAAACAATCATTTAGTCATTGTAAACTTTTTCATGATATTAAGTGCAGACAGTCTTTGTTTTTCTGTCTCTGGCTCTTGGACAAATATGACATATTCTGGCTGTTTGCTCGACGTATCTATTATTTTTATACTATCTTATATATTATGCATATTATTGATCATAACCTTTTTAATAATCGTTACTTCTATTTATAATCGTTACTTCTATTTGAAACTAAAGTGATTGGCGTATATTATAGTAAAGTTTATATATTAATTAAAACTACGTTTTAGTCAATATAATTTATTACCATACAATAGCATGTAGTTAAGATTGATGCTAAGACTAAGTAAGGTAGTTTCTAGAAGTACATTTTTATTAAATACAACTTTATCTACATGTATGTATTAAGTTATTATATTATAAATGCCAAAGCTTGTATGTTCGTTTGTTTGTATTTTACTCCTTTACGTAAAAACTGCCGAATCGCATGAAGAGTTCAGTGTTAAGCACTAAGCATCCAGCATCAATTATTAATCGTCAAGCATAAAGTGTTAAGCATTAAGCATTAACCAATAGGTGTCAAGCAGTAAGCACAAAGCATTTGTAATAAAGCATTAAGCATCAAAATATAAGCATAAAGCAATTATTAAGCGTCAATTAATAAGCGTCAATCTATAAGCGTCAATTAATAAGCGTCAATTATTAAGCGTCAATTATTAAGCGTCAAATAATAAGCGTCAATTATAAAGCGTCAATTGTTAAGCGTCAATTAATAAGCGTCAATTAATAAGCGCCAATTAATAAGCGCCAATCATTAAGCGCCAATCATTAAGCGCCAATCATTAAGCGCCAATCATTAGACGCCAATCATTAAGCGCCAATCATTAAGCGTCAATCATTAATCACGCGAGTTACAAACTATACTGTGTGGACGTGTTTTTGTGTGCTCCTATAAAAATGGCAAAGGATTGATATAAAAAGTAGTAGCTATCTATTAAAAAGTGGATATATAGTTGTAAGTATTCAATCTGGTAAATTTGTGCTAATCAGAAGACCAGAACTTTAAATTAAGAGTTAATATTTGAACAAATAAAATAAGTGCAAAGTCGAAAAATAAAATCTATTTTCACCTATTTAACAGAAATTTAAACAATTCAAAACTTTAACGTAATCAACAAACCATAAAATATATCATTTTTAACAAAAAATAAAATAAAAACAAAAGGTAATTTAGGGATTTAAACAAAAATTGCAAATATCATCTTTAGGATGATCGCAACCTGAACACTCAGAATGGGCCCATTTGCCACAAGTTCTGCAACGATACCATAATTCTGCATTTTTACCAACATATCATGCATAGATTTTCATCAATCAATAAGCGTCAATCATAAAGCATCAATCATTAAGCGTCAAACATTAAGCATCAATCATTAAGCGTCAAATAGTAAGCGTCAATTATAAAGCGTCAATTAATAAGCGTCAATCATAAAGCGTCAATCATTAAGCGTCAATCATAAAGCGTCAATTAATAAGCGTCAATTAATAAGCGTCAATTAATAAGCGTCAATCATTAAGCGTCAAATAGTAAGCGTCAATTATAAAGCGTCAATTAATAAGCGTCAATCATTAAGCGTCAATCATTAATCGTCAATCAATAAGCGTCAATTAATAAGCGTCAATCGTTAAGCGTCAATCGTTAAGCGTCAATCGTTAAGCGTCAATCATCAATCATTAGGCGTCAATCATCAATTATTAATCTTCAAGCATTAATGGATAAGCACTAAGCATGTAGCATTAAGCATGAATCATTAACTATTTGGGATAAATCATCAAACATAAAGCTTCAAGCAGTAGCTATAAAGTAAAATTTAAATATTGAATAAGCGAAAATAATAAAAAAATATATTTCAATACAAATTTTAATAAACTCGTTGTTGCCTACATGAAACATTTTTGACATTGACAGTGTTAACATAAACAATGAAGAAGAGTGAGTTACGTATCGCATTGTAGTGTGTGTAATGCTTAATGCTTTTCAAATAAACGAAGCGGATTTATAAAAATTGTAATAACCATATACCAAATATAAGTTTTTGGGTGTCGCAATTTCTGCAGAAAACAATCATTTAGTCATTGTAAACTTTTTCATGATATTAAGTGCAGACAGTCTTTGTTTTTCTGTCTCTGGCTCTTGGACAAATATGACATATTCTGGCTGTTTGCTCGACGTATCTATTATTTTTATACTATCTTATATATTATGCATATTATTGATCATAACCTTTTTAATAATCGTTACTTCTATTTATAATCGTTACTTCTATTTGAAACTAAAGTGATTGGCGTATATTATAGTAAAGTTTATATATTAATTAAAACTACGTTTTAGTCAATATAATTTATTACCATACAATAGCATGTAGTTAAGATTGATGCTAAGACTAAGTAAGGTAGTTTCTAGAAGTACATTTTTATTAAATACAACTTTATCTACATGTATGTATTAAGTTATTATATTATAAATGCCAAAGCTTGTATGTTCGTTTGTTTGTATTTTACTCCTTTACGTAAAAACTGCCGAATCGCATGAAGAGTTCAGTGTTAAGCACTAAGCATCCAGCATCAATTATTAATCGTCAAGCATAAAGTGTTAAGCATTAACCAATAGGTGTCAAGCAGTAAGCACAAAGCATTTGTAATAAAGCATTAAGCATCAAAATATAAGCATAAAGCAATTATTAAGCGTCAATTAATAAGCGTCAATCTATAAGCGTCAATTAATAAGCGTCAATTATTAAGCGTCAATTATTAAGCGTCAAATAATAAGCGTCAATTATAAAGCGTCAATTGTTAAGCGTCAATTAATAAGCGTCAATTAATAAGCGCCAATTAATAAGCGCCAATCATTAAGCGCCAATCATTAAGCGCCAATCATTAAGCGCCAATCATTAGACGCCAATCATTAAGCGCCAATCATTAAGCGTCAATCATTAATCACGCGAGTTACAAACTATACTGTGTGGACGTGTTTTTGTGTGCTCCTATAAAAATGGCAAAGGATTGATATAAAAAGTAGTAGCTATCTATTAAAAAGTGGATATATAGTTGTAAGTATTCAATCTGGTAAATTTGTGCTAATCAGAAGACCAGAACTTTAAATTAAGAGTTAATATTTGAACAAATAAAATAAGTGCAAAGTCGAAAAATAAAATCTATTTTCACCTATTTAACAGAAATTTAAACAATTCAAAACTTTAACGTAATCAACAAACCATAAAATATATCATTTTTAACAAAAAATAAAATAAAAACAAAAGGTAATTTAGGGATTTAAACAAAAATTGCAAATATCATCTTTAGGATGATCGCAACCTGAACACTCAGAATGGGCCCATTTGCCACAAGTTCTGCAACGATACCATAATTCTGCATTTTTACCAACATATCATGCATAGATTTTCATCAATCAATAAGCGTCAATCATAAAGCATCAATCATTAAGCGTCAAACATTAAGCATCAATCATTAAGCGTCAAATAGTAAGCGTCAATTATAAAGCGTCAATTAATAAGCGTCAATCATAAAGCGTCAATCATTAAGCGTCAATCATAAAGCGTCAATTAATAAGCGTCAATTAATAAGCGTCAATTAATAAGCGTCAATCATTAAGCGTCAAATAGTAAGCGTCAATTATAAAGCGTCAATTAATAAGCGTCAATCATTAAGCGTCAATCATTAATCGTCAATCAATAAGCGTCAATTAATAAGCGTCAATCGTTAAGCGTCAATCGTTAAGCGTCAATCGTTAAGCGTCAATCATCAATCATTAGGCGTCAATCATCAATCATTAATCTTCAAGCATTAATGGATAAGCACTAAGCATGTAGCATTAAGCATGAATCATTAACTATTTGGGATAAATCATCAAACATAAAGCTTCAAGCAGTAGCTATAAAGTAAAATTTAAATATTGAATAAGCGAAAATAATAAAAAAATATATTTCAATACAAATTTTAATAAACTCGTTGTTGCCTACATGAAACATTTTTGACATTGACAGTGTTAACATAAACAATGAAGAAGAGTGAGTTACGTATCGCATTGTAGTGTGTGTAATGCTTAATGCTTTTCAAATAAACGAAGCGGATTTATAAAAATTGTAATAACCATATACCAAATATAAGTTTTTGGGTGTCGCAATTTCTGCAGAAAACAATCATTTAGTCATTGTAAACTTTTTCATGATATTAAGTGCAGACAGTCTTTGTTTTTCTGTCTCTGGCTCTTGGACAAATATGACATATTCTGGCTGTTTGCTCGACGTATCTATTATTTTTATACTATCTTATATATTATGCATATTATTGATCATAACCTTTTTAATAATCGTTACTTCTATTTATAATCGTTACTTCTATTTGAAACTAAAGTGATTGGCGTATATTATAGTAAAGTTTATATATTAATTAAAACTACGTTTTAGTCAATATAATTTATTACCATACAATAGCATGTAGTTAAGATTGATGCTAAGACTAAGTAAGGTAGTTTCTAGAAGTACATTTTTATTAAATACAACTTTATCTACATGTATGTATTAAGTTATTATATTATAAATGCCAAAGCTTGTATGTTCGTTTGTTTGTATTTTACTCCTTTACGTAAAAACTGCCGAATCGCATGAAGAGTTCAGTGTTAAGCACTAAGCATCCAGCATCAATTATTAATCGTCAAGCATAAAGTGTTAAGCATTAAGCATTAACCAATAGGTGTCAAGCAGTAAGCACAAAGCATTTGTAATAAAGCATTAAGCATCAAAATATAAGCATAAAGCAATTATTAAGCGTCAATTAATAAGCGTCAATCTATAAGCGTCAATTAATAAGCGTCAATTATTAAGCGTCAATTATTAAGCGTCAAATAATAAGCGTCAATTATAAAGCGTCAATTGTTAAGCGTCAATTAATAAGCGTCAATTAATAAGCGCCAATTAATAAGCGCCAATCATTAAGCGCCAATCATTAAGCGCCAATCATTAAGCGCCAATCATTAGACGCCAATCATTAAGCGCCAATCATTAAGCGTCAATCATTAATCACGCGAGTTACAAACTATACTGTGTGGACGTGTTTTTGTGTGCTCCTATAAAAATGGCAAAGGATTGATATAAAAAGTAGTAGCTATCTATTAAAAAGTGGATATATAGTTGTAAGTATTCAATCTGGTAAATTTGTGCTAATCAGAAGACCAGAACTTTAAATTAAGAGTTAATATTTGAACAAATAAAATAAGTGCAAAGTCGAAAAATAAAATCTATTTTCACCTATTTAACAGAAATTTAAACAATTCAAAACTTTAACGTAATCAACAAACCATAAAATATATCATTTTTAACAAAAAATAAAATAAAAACAAAAGGTAATTTAGGGATTTAAACAAAAATTGCAAATATCATCTTTAGGATGATCGCAACCTGAACACTCAGAATGGGCCCATTTGCCACAAGTTCTGCAACGATACCATAATTCTGCATTTTTACCAACATATCATGCATAGATTTTCATCAATCAATAAGCGTCAATCATAAAGCATCAATCATTAAGCGTCAAACATTAAGCATCAATCATTAAGCGTCAAATAGTAAGCGTCAATTATAAAGCGTCAATTAATAAGCGTCAATCATAAAGCGTCAATCATTAAGCGTCAATCATAAAGCGTCAATTAATAAGCGTCAATTAATAAGCGTCAATTAATAAGCGTCAATCATTAAGCGTCAAATAGTAAGCGTCAATTATAAAGCGTCAATTAATAAGCGTCAATCATTAAGCGTCAATCATTAATCGTCAATCAATAAGCGTCAATTAATAAGCGTCAATCGTTAAGCGTCAATCGTTAAGCGTCAATCGTTAAGCGTCAATCATCAATCATTAGGCGTCAATCATCAATTATTAATCTTCAAGCATTAATGGATAAGCACTAAGCATGTAGCATTAAGCATGAATCATTAACTATTTGGGATAAATCATCAAACATAAAGCTTCAAGCAGTAGCTATAAAGTAAAATTTAAATATTGAATAAGCGAAAATAATAAAAAAATATATTTCAATACAAATTTTAATAAACTCGTTGTTGCCTACATGAAACATTTTTGACATTGACAGTGTTAACATAAACAATGAAGAAGAGTGAGTTACGTATCGCATTGTAGTGTGTGTAATGCTTAATGCTTTTCAAATAAACGAAGCGGATTTATAAAAATTGTAATAACCATATACCAAATATAAGTTTTTGGGTGTCGCAATTTCTGCAGAAAACAATCATTTAGTCATTGTAAACTTTTTCATGATATTAAGTGCAGACAGTCTTTGTTTTTCTGTCTCTGGCTCTTGGACAAATATGACATATTCTGGCTGTTTGCTCGACGTATCTATTATTTTTATACTATCTTATATATTATGCATATTATTGATCATAACCTTTTTAATAATCGTTACTTCTATTTATAATCGTTACTTCTATTTGAAACTAAAGTGATTGGCGTATATTATAGTAAAGTTTATATATTAATTAAAACTACGTTTTAGTCAATATAATTTATTACCATACAATAGCATGTAGTTAAGATTGATGCTAAGACTAAGTAAGGTAGTTTCTAGAAGTACATTTTTATTAAATACAACTTTATCTACATGTATGTATTAAGTTATTATATTATAAATGCCAAAGCTTGTATGTTCGTTTGTTTGTATTTTACTCCTTTACGTAAAAACTGCCGAATCGCATGAAGAGTTCAGTGTTAAGCACTAAGCATCCAGCATCAATTATTAATCGTCAAGCATAAAGTGTTAAGCATTAAGCATTAACCAATAGGTGTCAAGCAGTAAGCACAAAGCATTTGTAATAAAGCATTAAGCATCAAAATATAAGCATAAAGCAATTATTAAGCGTCAATTAATAAGCGTCAATCTATAAGCGTCAATTAATAAGCGTCAATTATTAAGCGTCAATTATTAAGCGTCAAATAATAAGCGTCAATTATAAAGCGTCAATTGTTAAGCGTCAATTAATAAGCGTCAATTAATAAGCGCCAATTAATAAGCGCCAATCATTAAGCGCCAATCATTAAGCGCCAATCATTAAGCGCCAATCATTAGACGCCAATCATTAAGCGCCAATCATTAAGCGTCAATCATTAATCACGCGAGTTACAAACTATACTGTGTGGACGTGTTTTTGTGTGCTCCTATAAAAATGGCAAAGGATTGATATAAAAAGTAGTAGCTATCTATTAAAAAGTGGATATATAGTTGTAAGTATTCAATCTGGTAAATTTGTGCTAATCAGAAGACCAGAACTTTAAATTAAGAGTTAATATTTGAACAAATAAAATAAGTGCAAAGTCGAAAAATAAAATCTATTTTCACCTATTTAACAGAAATTTAAACAATTCAAAACTTTAACGTAATCAACAAACCATAAAATATATCATTTTTAACAAAAAATAAAATAAAAACAAAAGGTAATTTAGGGATTTAAACAAAAATTGCAAATATCATCTTTAGGATGATCGCAACCTGAACACTCAGAATGGGCCCATTTGCCACAAGTTCTGCAACGATACCATAATTCTGCATTTTTACCAACATATCATGCATAGATTTTCATCAATCAATAAGCGTCAATCATAAAGCATCAATCATTAAGCGTCAAACATTAAGCATCAATCATTAAGCGTCAAATAGTAAGCGTCAATTATAAAGCGTCAATTAATAAGCGTCAATCATAAAGCGTCAATCATTAAGCGTCAATCATAAAGCGTCAATTAATAAGCGTCAATTAATAAGCGTCAATTAATAAGCGTCAATCATTAAGCGTCAAATAGTAAGCGTCAATTATAAAGCGTCAATTAATAAGCGTCAATTAATAAGCGTCAATCATTAAGCGTCAATCATTAATCGTCAATCAATAAGCGTCAATTAATAAGCGTCAATCGTTAAGCGTCAATCGTTAAGCGTCAATCGTTAAGCGTCAATCATCAATCATTAGGCGTCAATCATCAATCATTAATCTTCAAGCATTAATGGATAAGCACTAAGCATGTAGCATTAAGCATGAATCATTAACTATTTGGGATAAATCATCAAACATAAAGCTTCAAGCAGTAGCTATAAAGTAAAATTTAAATATTGAATAAGCGAAAATAATAAAAAAATATATTTCAATACAAATTTTAATAAACTCGTTGTTGCCTACATGAAACATTTTTGACATTGACAGTGTTAACATAAACAATGAAGAAGAGTGAGTTACGTATCGCATTGTAGTGTGTGTAATGCTTAATGCTTTTCAAATAAACGAAGCGGATTTATAAAAATTGTAATAACCATATACCAAATATAAGTTTTTGGGTGTCGCAATTTCTGCAGAAAACAATCATTTAGTCATTGTAAACTTTTTCATGATATTAAGTGCAGACAGTCTTTGTTTTTCTGTCTCTGGCTCTTGGACAAATATGACATATTCTGGCTGTTTGCTCGACGTATCTATTATTTTTATACTATCTTATATATTATGCATATTATTGATCATAACCTTTTTAATAATCGTTACTTCTATTTATAATCGTTACTTCTATTTGAAACTAAAGTGATTGGCGTATATTATAGTAAAGTTTATATATTAATTAAAACTACGTTTTAGTCAATATAATTTATTACCATACAATAGCATGTAGTTAAGATTGATGCTAAGACTAAGTAAGGTAGTTTCTAGAAGTACATTTTTATTAAATACAACTTTATCTACATGTATGTATTAAGTTATTATATTATAAATGCCAAAGCTTGTATGTTCGTTTGTTTGTATTTTACTCCTTTACGTAAAAACTGCCGAATCGCATGAAGAGTTCAGTGTTAAGCACTAAGCATCCAGCATCAATTATTAATCGTCAAGCATAAAGTGTTAAGCATTAAGCATTAACCAATAGGTGTCAAGCAGTAAGCACAAAGCATTTGTAATAAAGCATTAAGCATCAAAATATAAGCATAAAGCAATTATTAAGCGTCAATTAATAAGCGTCAATCTATAAGCGTCAATTAATAAGCGTCAATTATTAAGCGTCAATTATTAAGCGTCAAATAATAAGCGTCAATTATAAAGCGTCAATTGTTAAGCGTCAATTAATAAGCGTCAATTAATAAGCGCCAATTAATAAGCGCCAATCATTAAGCGCCAATCATTAAGCGCCAATCATTAGACGCCAATCATTAAGCGCCAATCATTAAGCGTCAATCATTAATCACGCGAGTTACAAACTATACTGTGTGGACGTGTTTTTGTGTGCTCCTATAAAAATGGCAAAGGATTGATATAAAAAGTAGTAGCTATCTATTAAAAAGTGGATATATAGTTGTAAGTATTCAATCTGGTAAATTTGTGCTAATCAGAAGACCAGAACTTTAAATTAAGAGTTAATATTTGAACAAATAAAATAAGTGCAAAGTCGAAAAATAAAATCTATTTTCACCTATTTAACAGAAATTTAAACAATTCAAAACTTTAACGTAATCAACAAACCATAAAATATATCATTTTTAACAAAAAATAAAATAAAAACAAAAGGTAATTTAGGGATTTAAACAAAAATTGCAAATATCATCTTTAGGATGATCGCAACCTGAACACTCAGAATGGGCCCATTTGCCACAAGTTCTGCAACGATACCATAATTCTGCATTTTTACCAACATATCATGCATAGATTTTCATCAATCAATAAGCGTCAATCATAAAGCATCAATCATTAAGCGTCAAACATTAAGCATCAATCATTAAGCGTCAAATAGTAAGAGTCAATTATAAAGCGTCAATTAATAAGCGTCAATCATAAAGCGTCAATCATTAAGCGTCAATCATAAAGCGTCAATTAATAAGCGTCAATTAATAAGCGTCAATCATTAAGCGTCAAATAGTAAGCGTCAATTATAAAGCGTCAATTAATAAGCGTCAATCATTAAGCGTCAATCATTAATCGTCAATCAATAAGCGTCAATTAATAAGCGTCAATCGTTAAGCGTCAATCGTTAAGCGTCAATCATCAATCATTAGGCGTCAATCATCAATCATTAATCTTCAAGCATTAATGGATAAGCACTAAGCATGTAGCATTAAGCATGAGTCATTAACTATTTGGGATAAATCATCAAACATAAAGCTTCAAGCAGTAGCTATAAAGTAAAATTTAAATATTGAATAAGCGAAAATAATAAAAAAATATATTTCAATACAAATTTTAATAAACTCGTTGTTGCCTACATGAAACATTTTTGACATTGACAGTGTTAACATAAACAATGAAGAAGAGTGAGTTACGTATCGCATTGTAGTGTGTGTAATGCTTAATGCTTTTCAAATAAACGAAGCGGATTTATAAAAATTGTAATAACCATATACCAAATATAAGTTTTTGGGTGTCGCAATTTCTGCAGAAAACAATCATTTAGTCATTGTAAACTTTTTCATGATATTAAGTGCAGACAGTCTTTGTTTTTCTGTCTCTGGCTCTTGGACAAATATGACATATTCTGGCTGTTTGCTCGACGTATCTATTATTTTTATACTATCTTATATATTATGCATATTATTGATCATAACCTTTTTAATAATCGTTACTTCTATTTATAATCGTTACTTCTATTTGAAACTAAAGTGATTGGCGTATATTATAGTAAAGTTTATATATTAATTAAAACTACGTTTTAGTCAATATAATTTATTACCATACAATAGCATGTAGTTAAGATTGATGCTAAGACTAAGTAAGGTAGTTTCTAGAAGTACATTTTTATTAAATACAACTTTATCTACATGTATGTATTAAGTTATTATATTATAAATGCCAAAGCTTGTATGTTCGTTTGTTTGTATTTTACTCCTTTACGTAAAAACTGCCGAATCGCATGAAGAGTTCAGTGTTAAGCACTAAGCATCCAGCATCAATTATTAATCGTCAAGCATAAAGTGTTAAGCATTAAGCATTAACCAATAGGTGTCAAGCAGTAAGCACAAAGCATTTGTAATAAAGCATTAAGCATCAAAATATAAGCATAAAGCAATTATTAAGCGTCAATTAATAAGCGTCAATCTATAAGCGTCAATTAATAAGCGTCAATTATTAAGCGTCAATTATTAAGCGTCAAATAATAAGCGTCAATTATAAAGCGTCAATTGTTAAGCGTCAATTAATAAGCGTCAATTAATAAGCGCCAATTAATAAGCGCCAATCATTAAGCGCCAATCATTAAGCGCCAATCATTAAGCGCCAATCATTAGACGCCAATCATTAAGCGCCAATCATTAAGCGTCAATCATTAATCACGCGAGTTACAAACTATACTGTGTGGACGTGTTTTTGTGTGCTCCTATAAAAATGGCAAAGGATTGATATAAAAAGTAGTAGCTATCTATTAAAAAGTGGATATATAGTTGTAAGTATCCAATCTGGTAAATTTGTGCTAATCAGAAGACCAGAACTTTAAATTAAGAGTTAATATTTGAACAAATAAAATAAGTGCAAAGTCGAAAAATAAAATCTATTTTCACCTATTTAACAGAAATTTAAACAATTCAAAACTTTAACGTAATCAACAAACCATAAAATATATCATTTTTAACAAAAAATAAAATAAAAACAAAAGTTAATTTAGGGATTTAAACAAAAATTGCAAATATCATCTTTAGGATGATCGCAACCTGAACACTCAGAATGGGCCCATTTGCCACAAGTTCTGCAACGATACCATAATTCTGCATTTTTACCAACATATCATGCATAGATTTTCATCAATCAATAAGCGTCAATCATAAAGCATCAATCATTAAGCGTCAAACATTAAGCATCAATCATTAAGCGTCAAATAGTAAGCGTCAATTATAAAGCGTCAATTAATAAGCGTCAATCATAAAGCGTCAATCATTAAGCGTCAATCATAAAGCGTCAATTAATAAGCGTCAATTAATAAGCGTCAATTAATAAGCGTCAATCATTAAGCGTCAAATAGTAAGCGTCAATTATAAAGCGTCAATTAATAAGCGTCAATCATTAAGCGTCAATCATTAATCGTCAATCAATAAGCGTCAATTAATAAGCGTCAATCGTTAAGCGTCAATCGTTAAGCGTCAATCGTTAAGCGTCAATCATCAATCATTAGGCGTCAATCATCAATCATTAATCTTCAAGCATTAATGGATAAGCACTAAGCATGTAGCATTAAGCATGAATCATTAACTATTTGGGATAAATCATCAAACATAAAGCTTCAAGCAGTAGCTATAAAGTAAAATTTAAATATTGAATAAGCGAAAATAATAAAAAAATATATTTCAATACAAATTTTAATAAACTCGTTGTTGCCTACATGAAACATTTTTGACATTGACAGTGTTAACATAAACAATGAAGAAGAGTGAGTTACGTATCGCATTGTAGTGTGTGTAATGCTTAATGCTTTTCAAATAAACGAAGCGGATTTATAAAAATTGTAATAACCATATACCAAATATAAGTTTTTGGGTGTCGCAATTTCTGCAGAAAACAATCATTTAGTCATTGTAAACTTTTTCATGATATTAAGTGCAGACAGTCTTTGTTTTTCTGTCTCTGGCTCTTGGACAAATATGACATATTCTGGCTGTTTGCTCGACGTATCTATTATTTTTATACTATCTTATATATTATGCATATTATTGATCATAACCTTTTTAATAATCGTTACTTCTATTTATAATCGTTACTTCTATTTGAAACTAAAGTGATTGGCGTATATTATAGTAAAGTTTATATATTAATTAAAACTACGTTTTAGTCAATATAATTTATTACCATACAATAGCATGTAGTTAAGATTGATGCTAAGACTAAGTAAGGTAGTTTCTAGAAGTACATTTTTATTAAATACAACTTTATCTACATGTATGTATTAAGTTATTATATTATAAATGCCAAAGCTTGTATGTTCGTTTGTTTGTATTTTACTCCTTTACGTAAAAACTGCCGAATCGCATGAAGAGTTCAGTGTTAAGCACTAAGCATCCAGCATCAATTATTAATCGTCAAGCATAAAGTGTTAAGCATTAAGCATTAACCAATAGGTGTCAAGCAGTAAGCACAAAGCATTTGTAATAAAGCATTAAGCATCAAAATATAAGCATAAAGCAATTATTAAGCGTCAATTAATAAGCGTCAATCTATAAGCGTCAATTAATAAGCGTCAATTATTAAGCGTCAATTATTAAGCGTCAAATAATAAGCGTCAATTATAAAGCGTCAATTGTTAAGCGTCAATTAATAAGCGTCAATTAATAAGCGCCAATTAATAAGCGCCAATCATTAAGCGCCAATCATTAAGCGCCAATCATTAAGCGCCAATCATTAGACGCCAATCATTAAGCGCCAATCATTAAGCGTCAATCATTAATCACGCGAGTTACAAACTATACTGTGTGGACGTGTTTTTGTGTGCTCCTATAAAAATGGCAAAGGATTGATATAAAAAGTAGTAGCTATCTATTAAAAAGTGGATATATAGTTGTAAGTATTCAATCTGGTAAATTTGTGCTAATCAGAAGACCAGAACTTTAAATTAAGAGTTAATATTTGAACAAATAAAATAAGTGCAAAGTCGAAAAATAAAATCTATTTTCACCTATTTAACAGAAATTTAAACAATTCAAAACTTTAACGTAATCAACAAACCATAAAATATATCATTTTTAACAAAAAATAAAATAAAAACAAAAGGTAATTTAGGGATTTAAACAAAAATTGCAAATATCATCTTTAGGATGATCGCAACCTGAACACTCAGAATGGGCCCATTTGCCACAAGTTCTGCAACGATACCATAATTCTGCATTTTTACCAACATATCATGCATAGATTTTCATCAATCAATAAGCGTCAATCATAAAGCATCAATCATTAAGCGTCAAACATTAAGCATCAATCATTAAGCGTCAAATAGTAAGCGTCAATTATAAAGCGTCAATTAATAAGCGTCAATCATAAAGCGTCAATCATTAAGCGTCAATCATAAAGCGTCAATTAATAAGCGTCAATTAATAAGCGTCAATTAATAAGCGTCAATTAATAAGCGTCAATCATTAAGCGTCAAATAGTAAGCGTCAATTATAAAGCGTCAATTAATAAGCGTCAATCATTAAGCGTCAATCATTAATCGTCAATCAATAAGCGTCAATTAATAAGCGTCAATCGTTAAGCGTCAATCGTTAAGCGTCAATCGTTAAGCGTCAATCATCAATCATTAGGCGTCAATCATCAATCATTAATCTTCAAGCATTAATGGATAAGCACTAAGCATGTAGCATTAAGCATGAATCATTAACTATTTGGGATAAATCATCAAACATAAAGCTTCAAGCAGTAGCTATAAAGTAAAATTTAAATATTGAATAAGCGAAAATAATAAAAAAATATATTTCAATACAAATTTTAATAAACTCGTTGTTGCCTACATGAAACATTTTTGACATTGACAGTGTTAACATAAACAATGAAGAAGAGTGAGTTACGTATCGCATTGTAGTGTGTGTAATGCTTAATGCTTTTCAAATAAACGAAGCGGATTTATAAAAATTGTAATAACCATATACCAAATATAAGTTTTTGGGTGTCGCAATTTCTGCAGAAAACAATCATTTAGTCATTGTAAACTTTTTCATGATATTAAGTGCAGACAGTCTTTGTTTTTCTGTCTCTGGCTCTTGGACAAATATGACATATTCTGGCTGTTTGCTCGACGTATCTATTATTTTTATACTATCTTATATATTATGCATATTATTGATCATAACCTTTTTAATAATCGTTACTTCTATTTATAATCGTTACTTCTATTTGAAACTAAAGTGATTGGCGTATATTATAGTAAAGTTTATATATTAATTAAAACTACGTTTTAGTCAATATAATTTATTACCATACAATAGCATGTAGTTAAGATTGATGCTAAGACTAAGTAAGGTAGTTTCTAGAAGTACATTTTTATTAAATACAACTTTATCTACATGTATGTATTAAGTTATTATATTATAAATGCCAAAGCTTGTATGTTCGTTTGTTTGTATTTTACTCCTTTACGTAAAAACTGCCGAATCGCATGAAGAGTTCAGTGTTAAGCACTAAGCATCCAGCATCAATTATTAATCGTCAAGCATAAAGTGTTAAGCATTAAGCATTAACCAATAGGTGTCAAGCAGTAAGCACAAAGCATTTGTAATAAAGCATTAAGCATCAAAATATAAGCATAAAGCAATTATTAAGCGTCAATTAATAAGCGTCAATCTATAAGCGTCAATTAATAAGCGTCAATTATTAAGCGTCAATTATTAAGCGTCAAATAATAAGCGTCAATTATAAAGCGTCAATTGTTAAGCGTCAATTAATAAGCGTCAATTAATAAGCGCCAATTAATAAGCGCCAATCATTAAGCGCCAATCATTAAGCGCCAATCATTAAGCGCCAATCATTAGACGCCAATCATTAAGCGCCAATCATTAAGCGTCAATCATTAATCACGCGAGTTACAAACTATACTGTGTGGACGTGTTTTTGTGTGCTCCTATAAAAATGGCAAAGGATTGATATAAAAAGTAGTAGCTATCTATTAAAAAGTGGATATATAGTTGTAAGTATTCAATCTGGTAAATTTGTGCTAATCAGAAGACCAGAACTTTAAATTAAGAGTTAATATTTGAACAAATAAAATAAGTGCAAAGTCGAAAAATAAAATCTATTTTCACCTATTTAACAGAAATTTAAACAATTCAAAACTTTAACGTAATCAACAAACCATAAAATATATCATTTTTAACAAAAAATAAAATAAAAACAAAAGGTAATTTAGGGATTTAAACAAAAATTGCAAATATCATCTTTAGGATGATCGCAACCTGAACACTCAGAATGGGCCCATTTGCCACAAGTTCTGCAACGATACCATAATTCTGCATTTTTACCAACATATCATGCATAGATTTTCATCAATCAATAAGCGTCAATCATAAAGCATCAATCATTAAGCGTCAAACATTAAGCATCAATCATTAAGCGTCAAATAGTAAGCGTCAATTATAAAGCGTCAATTAATAAGCGTCAATCATAAAGCGTCAATCATTAAGCGTCAATCATAAAGCGTCAATTAATAAGCGTCAATTAATAAGCGTCAATTAATAAGCGTCAATTAATAAGCGTCAATCATTAAGCGTCAAATAGTAAGCGTCAATTATAAAGCGTCAATTAATAAGCGTCAATCATTAAGCGTCAATCATTAATCGTCAATCAATAAGCGTCAATTAATAAGCGTCAATCGTTAAGCGTCAATCGTTAAGCGTCAATCATCAATCATTAGGCGTCAATCATCAATCATTAATCTTCAAGCATTAATGGATAAGCACTAAGCATGTAGCATTAAGCATGAATCATTAACTATTTGGGATAAATCATCAAACATAAAGCTTCAAGCAGTAGCTATAAAGTAAAATTTAAATATTGAATAAGCGAAAATAATAAAAAAATATATTTCAATACAAATTTTAATAAACTCGTTGTTGCCTACATGAAACATTTTTGACATTGACAGTGTTAACATAAACAATGAAGAAGAGTGAGTTACGTATCGCATTGTAGTGTGTGTAATGCTTAATGCTTTTCAAATAAACGAAGCGGATTTATAAAAATTGTAATAACCATATACCAAATATAAGTTTTTGGGTGTCGCAATTTCTGCAGAAAACAATCATTTAGTCATTGTAAACTTTTTCATGATATTAAGTGCAGACAGTCTTTGTTTTTCTGTCTCTGGCTCTTGGACAAATATGACATATTCTGGCTGTTTGCTCGACGTATCTATTATTTTTATACTATCTTATATATTATGCATATTATTGATCATAACCTTTTTAATAATCGTTACTTCTATTTATAATCGTTACTTCTATTTGAAACTAAAGTGATTGGCGTATATTATAGTAAAGTTTATATATTAATTAAAACTACGTTTTAGTCAATATAATTTATTACCATACAATAGCATGTAGTTAAGATTGATGCTAAGACTAAGTAAGGTAGTTTCTAGAAGTACATTTTTATTAAATACAACTTTATCTACATGTATGTATTAAGTTATTATATTATAAATGCCAAAGCTTGTATGTTCGTTTGTTTGTATTTTACTCCTTTACGTAAAAACTGCCGAATCGCATGAAGAGTTCAGTGTTAAGCACTAAGCATCCAGCATCAATTATTAATCGTCAAGCATAAAGTGTTAAGCATTAAGCATTAACCAATAGGTGTCAAGCAGTAAGCACAAAGCATTTGTAATAAAGCATTAAGCATCAAAATATAAGCATAAAGCAATTATTAAGCGTCAATTAATAAGCGTCAATCTATAAGCGTCAATTAATAAGCGTCAATTATTAAGCGTCAATTATTAAGCGTCAAATAATAAGCGTCAATTATAAAGCGTCAATTGTTAAGCGTCAATTAATAAGCGTCAATTAATAAGCGCCAATTAATAAGCGCCAATCATTAAGCGCCAATCATTAAGCGCCAATCATTAGACGCCAATCATTAAGCGCCAATCATTAAGCGTCAATCATTAATCACGCGAGTTACAAACTATACTGTGTGGACGTGTTTTTGTGTGCTCCTATAAAAATGGCAAAGGATTGATATAAAAAGTAGTAGCTATCTATTAAAAAGTGGATATATAGTTGTAAGTATTCAATCTGGTAAATTTGTGCTAATCAGAAGACCAGAACTTTAAATTAAGAGTTAATATTTGAACAAATAAAATAAGTGCAAAGTCGAAAAATAAAATCTATTTTCACCTATTTAACAGAAATTAAAACAATTCAAAACTTTAACGTAATCAACAAACCATAAAATATATCATTTTTAACAAAAAATAAAATAAAAACAAAAGGTAATTTAGGGATTTAAACAAAAATTGCAAATATCATCTTTAGGATGATCGCAACCTGAACACTCAGAATGGGCCCATTTGCCACAAGTTCTGCAACGATACCATAATTCTGCATTTTTACCAACATATCATGCATAGATTTTCATCAATCAATAAGCGTCAATCATAAAGCATCAATCATTAAGCGTCAAACATTAAGCATCAATCATTAAGCGTCAAATAGTAAGCGTCAATTATAAAGCGTCAATTAATAAGCGTCAATCATAAAGCGTCAATCATTAAGCGTCAATCATAAAGCGTCAATTAATAAGCGTCAATTAATAAGCGTCAATTAATAAGCGTCAATCATTAAGCGTCAAATAGTAAGCGTCAATTATAAAGCGTCAATTAATAAGCGTCAATCATTAAGCGTCAATCATTAATCGTCAATCAATAAGCGTCAATTAATAAGCGTCAATCGTTAAGCGTCAATCGTTAAGCGTCAATCGTTAAGCGTCAATCATCAATCATTAGGCGTCAATCATCAATCATTAATCTTCAAGCATTAATGGATAAGCACTAAGCATGTAGCATTAAGCATGAATCATTAACTATTTGGGATAAATCATCAAACATAAAGCTTCAAGCAGTAGCTATAAAGTAAAATTTAAATATTGAATAAGCGAAAATAATAAAAAAATATATTTCAATACAAATTTTAATAAACTCGTTGTTGCCTACATGAAACATTTTTGACATTGACAGTGTTAACATAAACAATGAAGAAGAGTGAGTTACGTATCGCATTGTAGTGTGTGTAATGCTTAATGCTTTTCAAATAAACGAAGCGGATTTATAAAAATTGTAATAACCATATACCAAATATAAGTTTTTGGGTGTCGCAATTTCTGCAGAAAACAATCATTTAGTCATTGTAAACTTTTTCATGATATTAAGTGCAGACAGTCTTTGTTTTTCTGTCTCTGGCTCTTGGACAAATATGACATATTCTGGCTGTTTGCTCGACGTATCTATTATTTTTATACTATCTTATATATTATGCATATTATTGATCATAACCTTTTTAATAATCGTTACTTCTATTTATAATCGTTACTTCTATTTGAAACTAAAGTGATTGGCGTATATTATAGTAAAGTTTATATATTAATTAAAACTACGTTTTAGTCAATATAATTTATTACCATACAATAGCATGTAGTTAAGATTGATGCTAAGACTAAGTAAGGTAGTTTCTAGAAGTACATTTTTATTAAATACAACTTTATCTACATGTATGTATTAAGTTATTATATTATAAATGCCAAAGCTTGTATGTTCGTTTGTTTGTATTTTACTCCTTTACGTAAAAACTGCCGAATCGCATGAAGAGTTCAGTGTTAAGCACTAAGCATCCAGCATCAATTATTAATCGTCAAGCATAAAGTGTTAAGCATTAAGCATTAACCAATAGGTGTCAAGCAGTAAGCACAAAGCATTTGTAATAAAGCATTAAGCATCAAAATATAAGCATAAAGCAATTATTAAGCGTCAATTAATAAGCGTCAATCTATAAGCGTCAATTAATAAGCGTCAATTATTAAGCGTCAATTATTAAGCGTCAAATATTAAGCGTCAAATAATAAGCGTCAATTATAAAGCGTCAATTGTTAAGCGTCAATTAATAAGCGTCAATTAATAAGCGTCAATTAATAAGCGCCAATTAATAAGCGTCAATCATTAAGCGCCAATCATTAAGCGCCAATCATTAGGCGCCAATCATTAGGCGCCAATCATTAAACGCCAATCATTAAGCGTCAATCATTAATCACGCGAGTTACAAACTATACTGTGTGGACGTGTTTTTGTGTGCTCCTATAAAAATGGCAAAGGATTGATATAAAAAGTAGTAGCTATCTATTAAAAAGTGGATATATAGTTGTAAGTATTCAATCTGGTAAATTTGTGCTAATCAGAAGACCAGAACTTTAAATTAAGAGTTAATATTTGAACAAATAAAATAAGTGCAAAGTCGAAATCGGTTAAATCGACCATGTTCAAGTGCAGTGTGTAGTGCAAAGGTGAACGACCGCAACTTAGTGAGAACCAATTAGCGAACACTAACTCAAAACGGCAACTGTTTCGTTAAAAATATACACGGCTAATTTCATATCTACAGTGTGACATTCATTTGGCGTATTGGCTAATGAGTGAAGCTTAATGTACAGTATCGTGAGTTCGTATCAACAGATTTATGGATATTTTTAGGATTTTCTTTTTATTTTTATTTTATGTATTTTTTTCTTTTTGTATTTTTATTATTATTATAGCGGCTGTTATTGTCCCTATTATTAAGCTAATTATTCTTTAAATTATTAATATTTTTATTACTTTCATTAATTAATTGTTGCGATTATTATAACTATTCAAAATCTACGTAAAAACTAGTGGCAGATAGTGCATAATTTGTTAAAGTTATTAAACGTGTTAAAGTCGTGAGAATAAGATAAAACATAACTTAGAAATGAGAGTTATTGCAAATCAATATTATTACTGAATATTCTATCGATTGTGTTCAAGTGCAGTGAATAGTGTACAGGTCAACGACCGCAAGTTAGTGAGATCACACCAAGGTCAACCTACGCAAAACTGCAGTGTCTCTTTTAAAATACACAACTATATTCGCTACTACAGTTATTGATCAATTTGGTGTATTGGATAATTAGTGGCGCTTGCAGCTTGCCTCAGGATAACAATCCTGAGTTCGTATCTCTAGAATTGGCGGAATTTTCGAATATTATTTTATTAACGTTATTTTGAATTTTATTTTATTTTTATTTTCATTAATTTATGTATTATAAATTTTGTTATTGTTATTAATTTGTAAAGTAAATAACTAAATATTTACGTATTAATAAACCTCACACCAGTTGGTAATTGCTCTCATAACCGCTTTACCTGTTATTAACTCTTAAAATGAACACCCGCAAAGCCACTGTCCGCTAAGTAGAAGACCAGCTTGATAAGACTTTAAGAGAGTTGAAGTTATCTAGGGCTGAATGTGAGCAATTACTTCTGGAAAGAGATGACAATGAGAAGGAAATGTTAAAACTTTTGGAAAAAAATTGTAAATTGGTGAGCTGGTAGAAATGAACTCTGTGATGGTGGAAGTTGAAGGTGAGAGGAACCACCTTCAGCGAGTGGTGGATGGATTTGACCAAAGCAGCAATGCGTTTGATGTTGCCCTCAAACGTATTTCTGAATTAGAGCTTGAATTATGTGATGCTTACTCACAAATTACATCATTGCAATCTGCAAATGATCATATAAAGACCTCCCACACTATATGATGAGTTGTTTTGTGACTCGTCTGATGCTCTTTCTACCACCTCACCTTACTCTGCAGATACACCTATTGTGACAATAGATTTAACAAATAATGATTCTAAGTCTAATACTCCTTGTCTAACTGTACAACCACTGATAACTAGCAAGAATAAATTGAAAAAATATGTTAAAATTAATAAATACATTAAATCAACTCAAAAATTAATTTAAAAAAAACATAATTTCTACAAGGACATGTATTTGAGAAAAGAAAGATTAGAATTGTTACAGGAACTTGAACAATGTAAGTCAAATTTAGATTCATTTATTTAGTTATGAATGTAAAACACAACAGCTTCAGTCAGAACTAGATAGTTTAAATAAAACCTTGCAGCTCATAACTTGTAAATATGAGCTAGCGCAAAAGGAAATAAGGGAACATACCTTGGCTATGGATGATCTTTTAAAATCTAGTCAGTATAACTATGAAAGATTTGAATCGCTGGTGGCAAAAACCACTTTTAACTGTGAGTTATCTCAAACAGATTGCCAACAGCCACAGAATGATTCTCTGATTCCTCAAGCACAGAGCCCATGTATCTCATTGGACTGTTCAAACATTTCCTTCTCCAATCAATTTGTAATAGATAATAAGTCTAAACATGATATAATTATGTGCAGTGATGAGATTAGGAAAAATATTAGTTTGCGCCTAAACCTACTGTTTAATCAGACTATAGTAAATAACTGTATGCCTGGGGCCGCTTATACAGATATTGTTGATAGAATAGTCTCTAGAAAGTTTACAAGAAATACAACAATAATAATTTTGATAGGTAGAAGAGGTAAAGCTAATAATAAGGCTATGATCAATTATTTTAATCAGCTTAATAGTTTAGAAAATGTAATTAAAGTAATTTTATTTGCTTTACCGTTCATCCAAAGTTTGCCGGAACGAGAAAATAACTGTAGACATAAGCTTAATTTATATATGCAGCATTTGACAAGCTGTCATATTCGCTTCCATTTCATGGACACCAATATATTTATTGGTAAATATTTTTATTTGACGAAAGACACTTATTATCTTACCCGGTATGCTATTCGACAATTAGCACATGTGCTAAATTATCATTTTAACCTGTACAATCTAATGGACAACCAGACACCTGCCTCCACTGAGTGGGTTGATAACCATGGTATCAAAACTGTGGAATATTTTCCAATTAGTATAGTTAGTAGTTTAAACTAGTTTGTAAGACAACTGAGAACAACTCCGGCAACTTGAATAAAATTAAATGTAAAAACTCAAAAATACATATGTGCCCTACCTCAATGTGTAAAGATAGTAATCTAAATTTTAATCTTAACCTGGTACATCAAAATATTCAGGGCTTGCTAGGAAAAATTTTAGAAATTGAGCTGTTCTTAAATTGTAATGATATTGATATACTTTGTGTTACTGAACATTGGTTGAAAAATCATCAATACATGATTAACCTTAGTAATCACCAGGTTGCTTGTTCGTTCACCAGACAAAAATCAATACATGGGAGCTCTTTGATTATCATTCTAAACACCTTGAAATACAGGGATCGGTCAGATATTGTGAGCCTGTCTGTTGAAAGAACTATTGAGATGGCTTGCGTTGAGCTTGGGCAGCATGTAATAAGCGTATACAGACCCCCCACAGCTTCTTATGATCTCTTTGAAAAGGTCATGGATGAAGCTTTATTCAAAATCTGTAATAATAATAACAAGAACATAATTGTGTGTGGAGATTTTAATATTAACTTGTTAGAAGAATCAATACTGTGCAACAGATTAATGTCATTATTCCAGAGTTACAACTTGGTTAATTTATTTCTTGAGCCAACTAGAGTCACAGCTACAACATCAACCTGTCTTGACAACATTTTCACTAATGTAGTTCCACTGTCTAGTTCAATTATAAACAAATTAGATTCTGACCACTGCGGTCAACAAATAACTTTTAGCTTTAATGAAAATAAATGTATGAAATATAGTATTAAATATGTACCTGTGAACGCTAGTCGACTTAATCAGTTTAGAATGAACATATCAACGAAGTTACCTCTTTTACCTTATTATGAGGACCCCAATAAGCTGTATAATGCTGTTTTCAATTTATTGAAAAATGAATATGAATTGTCATTTAAATCCAAAAATATAACAATTAATAAATCTCTAGTGTTTAGTGATTGGGCCACAGTAGGAATTCATATCAGCAGAACCAGATTGTATTCCCTTTATGAAAAGAGAGTTTATGTCCATTCGGACAAATTTACTGAATATGTCAAAAATTATTCTAAATTATTTAAACGTATGTGGGTTAGCAAAATCAATGTACATAGGTAACAAAATTAAAAACAGCTCTAATAAAATAAAATGAGCAAATGATTAATAGTGAAACTGGAAGAGACAAACGTCATAATTTAAACTTTAAATTAAATATAAATAATGAAAGCGTGACTGCTGACCAAAAAGTTGCTGATGCATTTGAAAAATTCTTTTCTGAAATTCCTGTTTCTATTACTAAGCATCTTGTCTCATCTCCAACCATAGCTGAATCAATGATTAAATCTAATGTAGACGAATATAAATTGAGGTTTAATTTTACTTATATTGATCATAATGACATAGTTAAGTGCTTTAAATCCTTAGAAATGAAAAAATCCAATGATATACATGGTTTCTCAGCAATAATAATTAATTCCATCGTTGATTATATTGCTCCATACTTGGCTGTAATATTTAATAAATGTGTTCAGAGTGGTACATTTCCTGATCTTATGAAAGAGAGTAAAGTCATTCCACTATTCAAAGCCGGTACTAGGTCTGACCCCACAAACTTTAGACCTATATCCATTCTACCGGTACTCAGTAAAATATTTGAGAAGCTTATTTTACAACAGTTACAAAATCATGTTTACTGTAATAATCTAATGAATGCAAAACAATTTGGATTTTCCAGGGGTCGCTCAACTACCGATGCTGGTGTTGAACTTATTGAGCAAATTTTTGGAGCCTGGGAGGATTTACAGGATGCCCTCGTATTTTGTGATTTATCCAAGGCTTTTGATTGCGTTCATCATGACATCTTGATCAGGAAATTGGATCATTATGGAGTAAGGGATGGGGCACTTAGCCTTTTGAAGTCTTACTTGGGCAACAGAATTCAGAGGGTTGAGATTAATGGTAAAAAATCATCCGGATCTGTTGTTAACAGGGGAGTGCCATAGGGTTCGATTTTTGGACCATTCCTATTTCTAATTTATATTAATGATTTGCCGCAAATTATAAAGGATAAACATGAAATAGTATTATTTGCTGACGATACTTCATTACTTTTTAAGATACCTAGGCAGCAAAGTAATTTTAATGATGTTAATGATGCCATTTTTAAAGTGGTGCATTGGATTACAATTAATAATCTTCTCCTTAATGAGAAAAAAACTAAATGTGTTAAATTTTGTTTACCTAACGTAAGACAGGTTGACACAAATATTGTAATAAAAAGTGATGAGGTAAAACCAGTGGACTCAGCAATATTTCTAGGAATCACATTAGATACTAAACTTCAATGGGGTCCTCATATTAGTAGCTTAACGAAAAAACTCAGTTCTGCAGCATACGCAGTTAAAAAAATTCGGCAACTTACAGATGAAGCCACCGCGAGGTTGGTCTACTTTAGTTATTTCCATAGTTTGATGTCGTATGGAATTTTGCTTTGGGGCCATGCAGCTATTGTCAATGCAATTTTCGTACTGCAGAAACGAGCTATTCGTGCTATTTATAGATTAGAACCAGGAGCATCTTTAAGAAATAAATTTAAGGAAATAAATGTTTTAACGCTTACATCACAGTACATTTTTGAAAACGTTCTATTCGTTAAAAAAATATAGGGTCATTTAAAAGAAACTGTGACAGTCATAATATAAACACTGGGAATAAGCAGAAGCTAGCTAGTCATGTAAGTAGACTCCACAAAGTCACTAGCTCATTCAGGGGTCTCTGTATACGTTTTTACAACAAGATCCCACTTGATATTCAAAATTTACCCTTTAATAAATTTAAATCAATTTTGAAAAAGAAGTTGTATACAAAGGGTTACTATACAGTGCCTGAATATTTAGACGATAAGAACCTATGGGACTGAATTGTTTAGCTAGACGCGGGCTATCTTACGTTCAGAGTTGTTGTAGGTGATAACATTTTAAACTTAATAGTCATATGTATATGTATATGTATAACAATGTTTTGAAAAGAGCAATCCCTGAGTTTCTTGCTGGTTCTTCTCACGGGAAAATCTGTCTTCCGAATCAGCTGTAGTTATAAAAAAAAAACCAATGACTTGTTTCAAGTGTATTTAAATTACCTACGAAATAAATAAAAATATTTTGACTTTGACTTTGACTTTAATCATCAATCGTTAAGCGTCAATCATCAACCATTAAGCGTCAATCATCAATCATTAATCTTCAAGCATTAATGGATAAGCACTAAGCATGTAGCATTAAGCATGAATCATTAACTATTTGGGATAAATCATCAAACATAAAGCTTCAAGCAGTAGCTATAAAGTAAAATTTAAATATTGAATAAGCGAAAATAATAAAAATTTATATTTCAATACAAATTTTAATAAACTCGTTGTTGCCTAGACATGAAACATTTTTGACATTGACAGTGTTAACATAAACAATGAAGAAGAGTGAGTTACGTATCGCAATGTAGTGTGTGTAATGCTTAATGCTTTTCAATTAAACGAAGCGGATTTATAAAATTTGTAATAACCATATACCAAATATAAGTTTTTGGGTGTCGCAATTTCTGCAGAAAACAATCATTTAGTCATTGTAAACTTTTTCATGATATTAAGTGCAGACAGTCTTTGTTTTTCTGTCTCTGGCTCTTGGACAAATATGACATCTTCTGGCTGTTTGCTCGACGTATCAATAGAAACGTCGAGCAAACAGCCAGAAGATGTGATGTGATGATGATAAAAAATAATAATTTTTTATACTATCTTATATATTATGCATATTATTGATAATATCTTTTTTAATATTTTTTATTAATTGCCGCGGTTGTTGCAAATATGGGTTTTGTAGCAGTAGGTGTTTTATACCATAATGAATAACTACAATGTTCTGTATATTAATTATGTAGTTCTTAATTCAATTTTAATTTAACTCTTTAACTATTTATGTTAATGTAAACATATTTTTTACATTTTCAATGTATATAATATTGTTAAAAAGTATTATAATCAGAAAACTACCCCCTTTTTAGATTTCGGACCAGGAACACCAATATTTTAACGGCCTGCTAGAAATGTGATTACTATCAGATAAGGATTACTTAGTGTAGTTGTAGAAGTATGTGTGCGAACTATAGTTTTGACCGTTACAAAACGGCTAAAAAGGATTCATGAAGTTGATGCTTTATTCATCCATCAGAATATTCAGAACCATAATCACAAATATTATTTTCATCAATAGATGATTCGTCAGTAGTGCTCTCTTGAAACAAATTTCTAGTTACTCTATTTATGTTTTTTTAAGATAATTTATTCTTAATCTGTATCATATTTTTACATTTATTTATTTGGATTTTCTTTGGTTTTATCCCTTTCTTCTCTCTTATATCTTTTTTCTCCTTCTTCTCCTCCATCCAATGTAGCATGACTATTATGATTGTCGATAATAAGCAAAATCTGTTGTTCCTGAGTAGGACTTCTAAATTTTATGAAATGCTCAAGCCATTTTACGAATATTTTTTTGAACTATTTAAATTTTTCAACTCGTAAGGTAAGGTAATAAGAGCCATGGCTGGGTAATGGGAGCGTGAGTAGCTCCCATTACCCGTAAACTAACTATTTAAAAAATAACGACACCAACCTAAAAAACTTCGCTAAATTTATTTAGTTTTCAATTTTATCTTAAAATTGATCCATGTTCCCCTACATTCTATGTAATAAAATAATGAAAAGTAGTAACATAATAAACTTGTTATAAATTGAAAATATAAATTAGTTAAAAATTTATGTGTATTCTGATAGTGCATGTAAAGAGTATTTTAAAGAGATATCAAAAATTAAGGGGATTGGCTATACGACATTTCTTCCAAAGCCTCTTTACATCCCGTGGTGTATGTACTAATTAAGACAAAAATAGATATTTTATAAAATTTATGTTACTGTTAACATACACACACCAAATAAAATTTTTGTTTTTAATGAAAAAAAACTTGTGTGGTTTTATGAAACCACCGTAAAAGTGAAACTTTTTTTCACATTATAGACATTTAACTAAAAATTTTCGGAATAATATTCCATTAAGGATATAAAAATTGCTTCATCAATCTTAATTTTATACTTAGAAAATGGGAATGATAATGGGGAATGATAAAAGTAGACTAGGTCTCCAACTAATATTTTTATTGAACTCTGTGTCTTAGAGTACGACATACATAATACTTAACAATTATTTAGACACATATTAAAACACTGAAAACAATATTTTATAATCGTTGAGTCATTTTGATCCGTTTTTCAATTATTTTCAATCATTCTATTATCAATTCCATCTTCATCATGAATTTCACAGTTTATAAATGTAACCAATATTTTATGGTAACTAAAATACGTGAACAGTGACTTACATTCGATTTTTTCAATGTATCTAGTAAAAACCGCATCGATACGAGCGCCTTTCACTTTATCCTACTCCGCGGCCGACCGTCACGCGACATGCAACACACAGACGAAAAAGTTTGAGACGATGTAATAAAAGTTTTACTTTAAAAATCTGATTTTCCTGCTATTTGTGTGGCGTTAAGGAAAACGTACATCATGTGTTGATGGAATGTGCCAAAAATCAAATTAAAAGACAGTAACTGTGTTGAGGCAACTGAAATTTAATCAATGCGATGTTGGTACCGCGCAAACTATTTTTACTACATAAAAGCGGGGAAACAAAATCGGCTAGATTATTTTGCAGATTGGCGTCTTTTCAGTAATTGTTAAATAGTTAAAGGATTGTACATGTATAAGGGTCACAATGTATTTGAAATACCCTAACAATGATAAAACCCCAAATAAAAAATAAGATGTATATTAAAAAAAAATTTTAGCTGCCATTTTGTTATAGTATTAACTTGTTAAAGGAAGCTCTTATCTACTAAATACATTCCATTCGTGAAGCCTAGTTCGGAGTCTTAGCATTAGCCTTATATAATTTTTACTAAGATTCCTATCCTCAAACCTTTTTTTTTTATATAAAACATCACATTTTCATACTTTACATTATATTAAAACATATGCCCTTTATTTTTAAGCTATTGCATAGCTTTTATCGCGATCGCGGGCTTTGAGCGCGACCACCGAATCAAGAAATTCCGTAACGAAAAAACTTACACCCCGCCAACTACGTAGCTCGGCCGATTATTCTCTACATATCATTTAAAAATAGCAAAAGCGCCAAGTTGATAATATGTATATGAACTTTATTCTTTACTAATTGAGGTTTAATTTTGAATAAATATTTTACTCGTACAAAGGTATTTTTTTCAACAAACCTTTAAATTTTAATGACTCTTTGTTATCCTGTTACAAAGAACTTTAAATACAAATACTTAACAATCGTAATTGAACTTTGTTTGTGAGGTATAAGGTTGAAATTATTTTTATGTGATGATATTATTAACCTTTTTATAATATTATATAGCAATGACCACTTCTCATCTTAAATAGGACTGTTGATAAAATATCAATGTTTCGAAATATCTATATTAATTGGTTTTGAAAAAATATATTTATAATGTTGTTATAACACATTTTCTAATTACAAAGTAGTTGCCTTCTGAGCTTGAGCCTTGTAGGTATCGTGGTAAATATCTTGTATTATAATAATCAACATATTTCACAGATATAATCTTCAAAAATTTTTAATTGACATAACTTATTTAAATATAAATTATAATAAACAAAACAACCTAATCACAATTAACCGCAAACTCAACCGAGGCCCAATGTGATGAACACATACACCGCACCTGATACCTGCACTTAAAATATAATCCTTGTACTATGCTATGTGACAAATATTTTTGATAATTAAATTATTTTTACAAAACCTGAATGCGTAAAAAATATTACTTAATTATATATTTTAATTAAAGTAAAAATTACAACTTTTTTCTAAAATCCTATTAATTTGAATCTAATTTAAATATCATTGATAGGAAAGGTACAATGGATATAAATGAATGAAGAAATAATATACATTTCAAAGAGTTTTATTATTTACTAGATCTTATAAATATCGTTACTGAGAAAATAAATACCAATTAAACGCACCATGAATCTGTAGCTAGTACAGCATGTCGTTATTTATCTAAATATTATTACGTGAAGAGAAAACTTTGTATTTCTCAAATTACTAATTACAAGGACGAAGCAATGTGATTTAGCTCGCGTATATTGAATTAAATTTTAAATCTAACGAGACTGCTGGCTTAGATGTACGCCTATGCTTGATATCCGAGATACACGAGATACATGTGTGAACATACCATAGACAAGCCTAATCATTATATAAGATTTGATAAACCTAAAATCCTCGCTAAAGAACAAAGTTACATTCTAAGAATGGTTCGTGAGGCTATTGTAATTAAAAAACATCCAAATTTGAATAGAGAAGATGGTTGGGGACCGATCTAGGACCCATTTTTGAAAAAAATATAAAATCCAGTGTCTGTAACCACACTGTAAGACCTCAAAATACTGTTAGTGTGTTTTGTGTCCTGAACCGTACGGAAGGAAGCTTGGAAACCGTTGAAGGTAGATGACTAATTAGTCAACTGACTTACTGACAGACACCTCCATCTCGTCTTACCGTGAACACGATTACTGCAAAGCGGTCGAAACGTCGTCTTAGATTTAAAGTGTTAATTCAATATACGCGAGTTAAATCCATAAAAATAGTTTTATTTTAATGTGTAGTACTTGTGTACTTGTGAAAGCCTTAAAAACAATATGTATTACAGTAATTCTTTTGACATACTTAGTTAAATTATTTTATTCGGTTCCAGAAGTTTATATTATTGTATTTGATTCAAGACACTTTCTATTGTTAGATTAGAAAACTTATTACATAAAATAGGGATATAAAAGTTTTGATCGGATTACAATATAGCATCACCGTTACGTGCGGCGAAGCGATATTGGCAAAGTTGTGATATGGACGTGCGTCGATAAGCGTGGCTCTGTTTTCTTGACACTTATTAGCGCTTATTGTAGATATTAAAGATCTAAATGCATGTATAGTTTTTCGAATTGAGATTTATCTGAATTAGAAAAATATTGTTTTACAATAAAATTCGGTTTTTGTATTAATATTAACTGTTTATTAATTTTTTTCTATTTATAGGTTACACTTATGAAACGTCTCACTCAAGTTGCAAGATTTAAAGACAAATTGCAGATATAATATTTATAAAAGGTAGATACCGTCTGATATTCTCTTTATTTGTAAGAACGTGCAATCTATAAAACTTTATTTACCATTTAAAAGTCATATTGTGGTGAATCTGAAAAGGTATAAGGTAAGGTATGGTGCTACTGATATTAAATATATATTAAAAAAAAATTGATCGATGTCACATTTGGCGAACCGTGAACTTGAAAACTTATAGAATATAAAACCTAATTTTCATTATATTTTACTACAACGTTAAAAAAAATTAAATTAGATTTAAAAGAAAATGTAATTATGAGATACTGGCCTAATCAGGCAGCCGAACGACTGATTAAAGTATCTAAAACAAAAAAGAAACTGTCAACTTGAGACTTAAGCAAGTCGAATTGCTTCGAAAACAATAATTCGATTTTTTATTTCAGCAACCCCAAGATACTTTATCGACTCTCAAGTTAAAAGTAAAATACTTTTTTTCCAAAACCATTTGGAGACAAATTCGTATATAAATTGTTCCTTTGAGTCATTTGTTAATATGTATTGTGATAAGCTTCTGAGAGAGGCTTTTCTTAAAAGTTTTTTTAAGATATTTTATTTATTTTCTTGCAAATTTATTTTAACCTATGAATATTATGGTATGCATAATTATGCGTACCATTATTTTTAATTATATGTCAGTATAAATAATTATATATCATTATATAAGATTAATAACCCTGTGACTCTCTTTCTTACTTTTGTATTCAAGTGAAAGATATTAATTGATTTAAATATTAACGATTTACCCATATTAATTAATGTAGAGTTTTTCAATATTCAAACTATGTGTTCGTATATGAAAGGTATATATATATATATATATATATATATATATATATATATATATATATATATATATATATATATATATATATATATATATAAACTTGCTAGCTATGAAAATATGTATTTCTTTTAAGTATGAATTTAAATAATGTACATGTTGCAATAAGCTTAAAAACATAAAACAAACATTAATAAACTGTGTTGATGTAGTGCTTAAAATTCATTTTTAACAAAAAAAGTTGTGATTCTCTTTATAAATTATACGCTCAATAAAATTGTAGTCCTTTAGGAGTAAAAAAATTACGGCGAGTTGCAAATTTTGGAATAACATAAATACAGCTTTTTGTTTGCTTTGATCTTTGCGCGGATAATTCACTTAATGCAGCATAGCTTATAATTATACAGAAAGGATGAATATTTTATTTAGCGTAGAGTAGCGCTTTACTTCAACTTTTTTAGTTTTGTACAGCGAAGGAATGGAACAGCTTGCATGCGTCGGTATTACCTTCCGAATATAATGTGGGTCTACAAGAGTAGAGTGAATAGGTTTCTTAGTTAATGCGCCTTAACATCTATGGCTACATATCCACTTTCCATCAAGTGGAATGTAGTCAAGCATTAACTAAATTTGTATAAGCCCATTAGTGGATTCTCATCAATGAGTGCTATTTCATCGGCATACGTCATCAATCATGAAGACTGTTCTTTGATGTGAGCCAAGTTAGTATCGAAAACAACATTGAATAAGAACAGACCAAGGGCTGCGCCCTGGTGAACCACTTCTGTTATTTGGAAGGCTTCGGTTCGCCAACGGCAGTTCTAACTATAGAAGTCGTGCTATATGTCTCTGATAGTTTCAATATAAACCTCATGGATTCCTTGAAATCTCAATTTCCACTGGATACACTGACAAGGCAGACAGTCAAAGGCCTTTTGCAAATATAAAAAAGTTACGTGCAGAGCTCTCTTTTTTTTATACTTCCATAAGAGTTCTGAAGACAAAAATGGCTTCTATAGTATTAAATCCTAACTGAAATTCACATTGAACCAATACACCAAATGCACTGTCTCTGAGGTCAGTGCATTTTTGGTGGAGCCATGCTCTCGAAGATATTCATGGTATGATTCATACTCATGGGCTTACTGCTCCTGTAATTACCACAGTCTTGAGCCCTGCCTTTTCCCTTGTAAATAAGTCTAATAAAACTATGCCACCACTGCTTAAATGTCTTTCCAGTGCTCAAAATATGGTTGAAAAGACTCAGTAAGCACGAGTACACCAAGAGAGCTAAACGATATTCAAGCTTCTATCCGAATATCGTCAGATCATACCGTTTTTCCGTTCTTCATGCGTCGTTCTTTATACTTTATTGCACATAAAACATAAAAAAAATATTATTGGATAAGGTTATTGGGGTTGATAAGGCTATTGGGATAAGTCCAAGTTTAGGTGGTGGGTCGCGAGGTAGCTTGACCGAATGCTGACTGTTTAGCCGCTCGTAAAAGTAGCTTTTCCTTCTCTCCTTTACAGATGCATAACGACAATGCTGCCTTCCCTGGGAATTCCTGACGCAAAGACATTTTGGGATATCTCGCGTCGCTTTACCCCAACCACGTGCCATTTTAGTTATATATTATAAGGTTAATTTAATATATTGTCAGGTTTTGTCAGATTTAATTTTTTGTCTGGTTAATTTAATTTATTTATACAATAAACTAGAATATAAATAGTTTAAAAGTTCTTATAAACTTGTATAACTATTGAAAGCTAATTCAAATTTGTATTAAATATAGATGAAAAATACATTGATACGAGCAAAGACATGAATTTGCGACTTTTGGGAAACTGTACCTAGAAGGGATAGGTTTCAGTAACCATGTATTTTTAATTCTACATTTATTTAAAATTTAAAAAGATTATAAAATGGATATTGTAGTAGAAGGATATTATTTTTAGTGACTTTTAAAATATGAATGAGATAAAGTTACAAATCATCTATCGCCCTAGTAAAAGACACCAGTCCCCCCATATTTTTCTCGGTCTTTTACCGCCCCCCTCTAGGCTTCCAGCGTTCACAAGGGGGCGTTATCGCCCACTTTGGGAAAGACTGGTTCAGAGGATGATATGGGTTCTAAATATAAGTTCTAAATAAAAACTGAAAAGTTGCAATTTTGATCGTACTCAGCGCTCTCTCGCGAAAAAACTTTACCCATTTTTTTTATACTTCTAACGATAGTAGCCCAATATTAATAGAAAAATGTGGCATTTGTATTATATCTGAAAAAAATCGTTTTATCAAGATATTTCGATAACCTCAAAATTGAAAAAAAATGCACTCGTAAAATTACTCAATCTCAATACTGGAAGAAACATCTTTCTTTTGCAGTTTTATCTACAATTTTATGAGACAAAACTGCTGATATCAAATAAAAAAGTGCTAGACGCAGACTGTAAAATTACATTTTAGTATTCTTTTTAGATTTTAAAATTATTCAGTGCTGCTGCGCAAAATTGATATTAGTTATTTTGTTACTATTACCCGCTTTTGCTGCCGTAGTGTTTACTGCTTCTAGAAGTTTTTATTTGATTTTGTTTACAAATAAACCTATGATAAAATACATTGATTATTTTAAACTTTTCAAGCGTTTAACTCGTTTATTAGTCAACGTGTAAAAGGTATATATTTAACATTATTTATTATATTTATTTTTATATTTATTTGTTGATTTTTCTTTATTTACATAATACGGGATTTTAACATTGCAATGTTTGTAAAAAGTGCTCGAAATATTACATTAAACCCGAGCACAGGTATAAGTAAAAAGTTTTAATGCAATTTCCTCAAGAAAAGTCGTTTGAATTCAAGAAATATACCTTTCAAGACTTTTTTTATATTTCATACAGTTTTACATAATCATATTTATTTTTATATACTTTTTCATAATTTCAAAAAATATTGGGTAATATTAGTGGTGATTGAGAAATATATGGATAGTTAGGTACTTGATCAGCTATGCGGAAAAAAACAACATGTCTATAGTACAGCGTATCAATATATCGGCCAATGCTGACTGGCAAGACGAAGGCGTTGTGAAGCTCACATGTAATTTTATGTATTAGTACCTACTTTTTTATAAATATTATACTACACATACATCACATTGATCATAAAATCATTGTATACCATTATCGTAATTGTACTTTTATAAGATTCTAAAACGCTACTTTTATCTCTCAATGGACTAGTTTCGAACATATAGACATGACCTAACGTGAAACCTTGAACCAAAAAAAAGCATTTGTGACCCCGCCAACTACAAATCAATTCAATGGCATCCACACACAGTAAGATAATGGAACGTGATCTGAAGAAAATACTACTAGCTTATCTCAAAGCAACAACTTCCTTAGCAACAAACAAAACGGATTTCGCTGACATCAGGTGACTGAGAATCTTTTATATGCTAAAAAACTGCCATCTGTTCATGTTATTTGGTTGTAGTGTATAGTGTGTATTGTGGTTGAATCAAAGCTATCAAGAAAAATAGAAAATATCATCCATTTGTCAACATTTTCAATAGGATTCCTAAGTCTCAACTCAGAAGCGACGATAGTTAAAAAGCATGATGTTAGAATAAAAAAAAAGTAGTTTGATAATTTGTCATTTTTTTCCAATTGTTCATATTTATTTTTCTGTATTCACTTTTATTTATAATATAAGTTGAGAAATTTTCAAACGTTTTTTCGTCCTTCTATTTATTGAATGAAAGCTCTTCAGTCAAGAATGCTTCATATAAAATGCATCTCTGCGGCTGACATCTCGCCTTTAATATCTTTTAAGTACTGCACTGGTTCCTTAAAACAACAATGGTTGATTTTATTTATTAATACTTACGATGAGAAAAGAATGGCTATATGGGGTGAGCTAAGCAAAGTTGTTTTAGACGTAGTGTTTTCAATTAGTATAACGAAGTCACCTTTTTAAAACACCACCATGTACCCTATTTGACTAACATTAAATTATATTCATATACTTATTATTATATCAAGTATACATATATTAATTATTTTATTTTTATTCTTAACATATTTTATATTATTTTAATAAATAATTTGTTATATATTTTTTTTAGTTATTCAAATTATATATTTATATAAATATAGAATGAAAAATAAACCGACACGGGCAGGGATTCGAACCAGCAACCTCTGGGAAACCGTCTCGTCACTCTACCAATTGATCTACCATATCGCTGTTCGTCCGTTTCGAAATGTTTATCTACTGCAAAGTTAGAAACATTGGTCAGGATTTTCGAAAGAAGCCTAACAGATGTCACCACCGTCCCGATAAAGATGATCACATATAGAATGCCTAATTTATCGAGATGGGCAGCTATACGGTAGCTCAATTAGTAGAGCGACGGTACGGTTTCCCAGAGGTCGCGGGTTCGAATCCCTGCCGGTGTCGGTTTATTTTTCATTCTATATTTATATAAATTTAAATAAGCTTAACATGACTATACACATTTATAGATATTTTCAAATATTCAAATTATTATCCTTTTTTTCCTATACTATATTATATTATTTATTGTTTAAAATATAACAACCGCAGTTTAGATAAGGTCTAGAATAAGCATGTACTGTGTCATTTTGCGGGCAGAATAAATTTGTATGATATTTAAGATGGGATTTCGGGGTCATTCTTGTCTTTTAAGTATTTTTTTCTCTGTTACCCTAATATAAAAGACCACAGGTGTAATCTGATTATGAGCAGGCACTCCGTAGAGTATATTCCTCGAAAACTTTAGTTGTTCAGTAAATGGCATTAAAACTTCACGTTTTATATTTCCACCTGTCTTAAAGAGTCACAAAGTGTACTTTGTATTGTCTGCATGAACTTTAAATATAATAGAAGCCAACGTCACATGCCTTTGAGTGCCGTTAAGAATAGAGATAGCCTATTAATTTAAGAAATAACACAAAGATAAAGTTTTTAACATTAATATTTATATTTAATTAAGAAAAATATGTACTTCATTTGACTGTACCTTGTAGTATGTAAGAAAAAATAAACTGTTTGTCAAGCTGATAATCCCGTAGTGATACATTTTTGTATTGACATTTCTCGGTATTTTTTTAGTTTTCTAATTAAACTTACGATTATAAATATGTTTTGTCTGATAAATTATGGAATATAATATTATTTTAGCGTCTAGTTTTTATTTGATACTTGATGCATTTTAGTAAGTCCAAAAAATTATAATATGATACACCATCAGCCTAATATCTTTTAGACTTTCTAAACATAATAAATTCCTTTCGAAGCTTATTCCGGAATAAATGGAATAATGGTAAAATGTGGAATAGCGCTTAATCCTGGTAAGTAGACGTGGCCTCCCATTACAAACAATATTTATACAGACTACCATATAAGTCTAATTTTTTGAGAAATATATTGTAGTTAAGTGTGTTATAAGTTGGACCTACAATCTGTGTACCTGTACGTCTGTGTGTCTGTAATCTGATTAATTATAATTAAAAAGACTTGATTTTCAATTAAGTTACGTTTATTTAGGATTATATTTAGAATATGTTACGAGCCTGAACTGGACAATATAACTGGAAACTTTTCCAACAATAGTGTCTTCAAGGCTGCCAAAAAATTAAGTTAAATAATGAAAATATGCATAGTTTCACTGCGCTATAAACGTTATTGGCCCTGTACTAGCTAAAAACGGTGATGACGTCATTAGTAGCGTCGCAGAAATCTTTGAAACCTATACTGATGATAATTATTTATTCTGGAATATATGTAGATGTGTTTACTTTAGACTCTAACTAAAAAAAATATGTTAATAAATAAATGTATTTTTAAATATAATTAAAATAAAAAATGTAACAATAAACAATATTTAAACCTATAAACAAATTTTTTACACTTAAATGAAGAAAGGAATATTATAAGACAATTAAATAATTAATTTTTAAAACACAATATTTGTGTGCCACATATTCACATGACTCATTTACCTGTCAATAGCGACATCAACAATCGTCCACTTTTGAACGCTAACTAGGTCATAGGTAGGGGAAGTCCCGTCACACCGGATGGCTCTCACAGTAAGGCCTCACAGGCAGGTGCCATGCTTACGTTTGAAGTATAGCGAGCCTAGCAAGAACCTTAGTAAAACTAAAAGAACGTTCTAGTTTTACTAGTAAACTTAGTATGACATACTAAAATGTATCCGATCGCCCACACTGCGCTCTCGGTGCCTAGCTTGTCATGTCGTAGCTTGACAATCGTAGTATATAAACATGTTGGTTTGTTACAAAGAGCGAGGCATTTTAAAAATTAATATAATATTAATTGCATTCGTTTTTAAAAGAGAACCTTCGTGAAATTCAATTATTGAACTCAATAAAAAAGCAGTTGTCATAAAAACACTATCGGAAGAAGGGATCGTTCTAGTATTAAAAGATAGTTTATTTATTAAAGTGAAACTTTTATTACATCGTCTCAAACTTTTTCGTCTGTGTGTTGCATGTCGCGTGACGGTCGGCCGCGGAGTAGGGATAAAGTGAAAGGCGCTCGCCAGAGCAGCCGAGGCCAATATGGCGGCGCCTATAGTTTGCATCAGCTGACCGTGTAGTGTATAGACTATTACTCATTTGTGCCAGTGCTCCACGCTATTTTGTTTGTTTTTGTCAGTGTTTAATGTAAATGTTGTTATTTATTCATTATTATGATTAAGATATAATTAATTTTAATTAAATTCATGATGAAGATGGAATTGATAATAGAATGATTGAAAATAATTGAAAAACGGATCAAAATGACTCAACGATTATAAAATATTGTTTTCAGTGTTTTAATATGTGTATATCATCTAAATAATTGTTAAGTATTATGTATGTCGTACTCTAAGACACAGAGTTCAATAAAAATATTAGTTGGAGACCTAGTCTACTTTTATCATTTCCCATTATCATTCCCATTTTCTAAGTATAAAATTAAGATTGATGAAGCAATTTTTATACCCTTAATGGAATATTATTCCGAAAATTTTTAGTTAAATGTCTATAATGTGAAAAAAAGTTTCACTTTTACGGTGGTTTCATAAAACCACACAATCTTTTTTTTATTTATGATGTGGTTATTATTTTTTTACACTGTTAGTTTAAGATTCATTATTATAGCTTTGGATTATATTTTTAGGTAATGAGTTATTCTGGCAGGTAATTGAGACAATTCTATTGGAATAATTCAAAAAATATGTAGATACACTAGATTAGTTTTTAAAACACTGTTTGAAAATATTTGTTGGTAGACATTTGTTTACTAGTAATAGTAGAATTCAAGAGATCATGGTCAAAAATTCTTCTAAGAACGCCTTCTCTTTTTTCTTCTTCTGAGACGCCACGGGATTGCTTTCTTACTCGCCGTGATGCCCCGAATTAGACAAATCCTGGACCAACTATTGGAACCTTTCTAAATCTTATAAAGGAAGGTATTATGCTTCTTTACAATCAAAAATCCAAACTTTTAAATATGCTGGGTTTGTTCTTTTAAATATGCCGATCGATGGATTATTACCACTACCTATATGTAGTTTGAGTTTTCGACATTCCTCTACTCCCTCTCATTTAGCAATGCTAAGAGTAAGGGATCATTGACCTTGTGAATGTGGTATTGACGAAGGAAACGTGTTTCATATCTTTTTTCCTGTATATCCTTTCTTTTAAATTTCTCGATCGAATAAAATCGAACTATAATTAAATGTGTTATATAAATGTATATACGTAATAAAAATATCGCCTAATAAATTCCAAACCACTCTGCTCAATTTTTATTCTTCGTCGTGTCATTATCTTAATTGACATTGGCAAAATATTTTTTGCCCTGAAGGCGCAAACAAATGCCATCTCAAAATAAGAAAAGAAAAATATATTTTATAACACGGATGCTTTAGTTGTTTATGTTGTAAATAATCTTAAAAAATATTTTTAAAGGAATAGCAATGAAGTAATTTTAACATATAGTAAACTTATCTCAAAATTAAAAAGAAAACATCATTCGATTTGCAAAGTGATGATAATTATTTTTAGCAGCAACTTGATCTTTAACGCTCTGTTGTTGAAACCTCAAAAGCACGATGTGTCCTAGAATATTGCTTACAATACTGTTTCTAGTTTATTTTTTGGATCTTAATCTATTTCAGCTTATTAAAAAAAATAACGGTAGTTTAAATAGTTAGATGAATTATTATCTAAAATGAAATAATATATTTTTTCTTGTTAAAAATTCACATGTTGGTTCAATTAAACTATAATTATATTTTAGTTATACGCATAGGGAGTATTTAAAACGATCGAACTGGTTACCGTACCATTTTTTGAAAATTGCAACATGAGAGAAACATATTTAATTTGAAAAGTTTTTTTATAAAACGTAGAGTTCTGGCGCTACACCGATTTTTCGCTCAACCTTCATGGTTTGAACTTTGGAATGACTGGTACTGGCATATCATAAATTCCTGCGGTATTTACTTTCGTTTAATATTTGTTATAGTAAAAAAGAATATTATAAGACAATCAATCTGTTACCACTGACCATTGCTATTATTATCTATCACGTATATCACGCATATTTGCTATTATTATCTATCACGTATTTTTTGGGTAAAGTTAAATCCATCAACTTGTACATAGAATTTATCCTTCCACATCAAGTAGCCAGTTGTTAAATTAAGTTAAGTTACAGACATGTTGTTATCTTCCAGCTTTCTCTTGACAATTTCAATGCAGTCAATCATTAGAAGGCTATTACTATAAAACTGATTCATTAATTATAACCTCAAAGATAATTAAACGAGCACCAGAAACTGATACACTTTATTAAGATACTCGTATCCTTTTTCTAGTCTTAGTTAATTAATAAACTCGGTAAAGTAATATTATCAATGTAAAAACATGGCTAGAGTTGAAAAACTTTTTAAATAAATGAGTATTTCAAGATACCTTCTTTAATCTTCAGACTGCTTCTTTCAAAGTGGGATGCCACTATTAGCTCATCCGAATCGGTGACTATAGTTAGCAGTATGGTTTATACAAAATATTGTCAGTGATTGAGCGATTTTACAATAATGTTATATTTATATTTTAGAAAAACTTTAGACGTTATTTCATAAAAATATTTATTTCAAAGTTATAGAGTTCGTTAATATTTTAACGAACTCTATAACTTTATTTATTTTATTTATTTATATCTTTTCCACTTAGAATCATAATCAGTGATCACTTGTGTACGTCAACATGGAAGTGTCAGGAGGGCCTATTACGATACTAGATTTATCGTAATAAGCCCTTCTGAGAAAGCACTTTCCATCTTAATGTTAAAGCTGTGAGGGTTCCAAACGCGTCCTGGTCTGAGAAGAACCACACAACAAACTCAGCCGGATATATTTTTTGTTATTGTGATCACTGTTTCACAAACGTCAAACTTAAATGCAAATTTGGAACAACTAGAACCGTCGCAATCAATAGGAAAAGAAGCCTAATGATTTCAGGCAACGAAAATTAAATAATAATAACAGAAAAAACATATATATATAAATCTTCGGCCTGCCACACAACCAGTCACCGCAAGCAGCACCCGTTCACGAGCATAACACAAGAGCCAGCCATCACCCCCTTCGCACATATTTGAGGGAGGGAGGCAACCCGACTCCCGATGCTACCGCAAGTAGTGACTTCTAAGGAATCGGTGTGATGCAGAAGGTCGATAAAGCAAAATAATTTACAACAAAAAACAAATTGCGGAGATTACTAGCTATTCGCAATACAATACAGATTCATTCCCAGGCCATACCGTCGTCGATGTAATCCTTTACACTATAGTAGGATTTTTTTATTAAATTATTTTTAACATATAATTTAAATTTATTTAATGATAGAATACTTTGAAATAATAATAATGTTATGATGCAAAAAAAATAAAAAAAATACAAAATAATTTGCAGATGGTAATAATGGTATATAGGTATAAATTCTAAATAAAGATAACAAAAGAAATTATGAAATAAATTAAAAAAAAATTGTCTTCAATTTTACATTTAGACATTTAGCTACATTGGTAAAATAATTCGCTAGATAAGCTATCGATAGATTTTTTATAGTTGTGGACACTAGTATACTATTAGGTAATTATTAGATTTAATTTAATTTTAATTTTTTTTTCATTTGAGGCTATTAATAGTCAATATATAGACCACTCACTATTATTATTTGTTTTTCTTGCCATTTATAAAAGATTTAAAAAGATTTAAAAAAATGCTCTTAACAGCGCTCAAAGTATTATAATATTAAATCCGTGTCCACAAATGTGTATATAAATAAGGACGGATTCAGTTCATAAGTTCATGTAAAGTACTCCGCATGAATCCTCCAAGACGCCGCGGAATATGTATAAAGTTTTAAAGCAATTTACGGAACAAACGTCGTTGGGATTTCAGAAATGTACGTTTTGTGACTTTCTTATTATTTCATACAATTTACTTTATATAATAATCTATTTTAAAAATTATTGCCCATCATTTTATAAAATATTAATAATTCTGATTATTACCATATCACATTGTGTAAAATATGAAGACCATCATCATACTTTTCGTATATTATATAAAACAATTTTTTTAAATTAATCTTACTTTGAATGAAGTTAAGTTAGTCTAAAAATCTTATACAAATAACCCTGTTTTCTTTAAGTAAAATGTAATAATATGAATAATGCATCAATTTTTTAAGTTTAATTTTCTCTTTTAATGTCGTTATAAAAGTTAACAAGTTTTTTTTTCTAAATATTAATATTTTTTTACAATACAAAAACGAAGGGTTTTACATTTCAACGAATTCTTTTGCAATAAAGTATATTGTGGAAACTATTACATTTGAAAAACTCATTGAGTTATATATAATAACAGTTATGGGGCATCTGACTGTAGGTGCGCGGTCCAACGAAAAAAGGTCTATGTACAAGGTTACTTCCAAAATATTAAATAAAGAAATCTTCAATTATTGTAGCGTTGGTGGAGCCGAGAAAAATATAGGACGAAAAATTTATTCAATAGGTAGAATGACGCGAAGGTATCCCAGAGATTTCTAATTATCATATCTATTATTAAAAAAAATAATAATTTGAAAATAGTTATTATTAGTAATAGTATAGTATTAATAGTATATAGTATTGACTAATAATACTGACGGTTTTATTTTTACATATAACTGACTAAATATGAGTTACTCCAGACTGAATTAAATGCTCAAAGCTCACGGCAAACATCTCTTTTATTTTTGTTCATTGCGTATTTTTAACTCCCAAAGGACTTTAATTTTATTCATCGTATAATTTATAAACAGAATCCCTTTAATTTTTTTAGGACGAAGCTTATTTAAAGTAACATTTTTATTGTCTGGATTATATTCCTTATTAAAGCTAATTAAAATATGGAATGTTACATTTTGTTCACGTAAGAAAGCAACGCTTAGTATTTTAGTGCTAAGAAGATTAAGCAATAAATGAAATACGTTTTTTTTAGGATTAAGACTGTTTATATATATCCCCGAATATTTTTATTCTATGAAGGTTAAATTTCAAACGCATTTATGTATATTTAATTTATTTTCACCTCATCTCTGTCCGTCTTTAAGCGAAAATTATTCCTTTAGCCTAGAATAAATTGTTTTTATGATTAATTATCCTTTTTTTCAGTACAACAATAAACAAGAAAGACAAGATAGTCTTTTTTTAAGCTTAACTAACGTCAGGTGATAATTTATTCTAGTGATTGCCTGGTAACTGAAATTCAACCATCATTTTAGGTTTTAATGTTTATGTGGATTTAGGCCAGCAAATATTCTTCTCTATGTATATTTTTATACATAAAGAAGGATTATGTATATTTGTTTAAAAAATCTATTAGGTAAATTGTGTGTAATATTTTGAATTTGAGTGTGTATTTTTTTTTTTATTAATAAGAACAAAGTAATTACTTTACCTATTAATATAAAGATAATGAGAAAATTAATAATAATTTGTTTGTCTAAGTTCACTATTACCAAAAAAACATAAAACATAGAATTAATTTATCTACAGAAAAATCTTGCAAGAAAGTCGCCCCAGAAACTAGTAAAAACATATTTACGAAGTTCTCGATGTTCTCCATTTTATATACGGTTTCGTCGGTCATATCGTTTCAGGTTGAAATGTACAAATATAGCTTTTCATTTGCAACAAAAACTTTATTTATATCTTGTCGATGGTGGAGATACTTTTTCGATTTTATAAAATTGTGCAATTCCACTTATATAATATATGGCATTTCAAATATTGTCTATATCTAAAAATTGCACCCACTTCTATATCTCCAACACTACAGTATCAATACTACGATTTATAACGATAAATTATTTTATGTTAATCAAGCTTAAAATGTCGGTTTTGGTTTGTTTTAGACATTTAATGAGCCGTCCAGATTTCTAAATTAGCTTCCCGGCATCGCATAATTACGTTCTCTGATTTAAACTATAATTATTAACAGTATAAAAACAAAATTAATGATTATTGATTAAAAATAATAAATTATTATTAGGTATATAATATTAGTTAAGCTAACAATAAAAATTATATCTTTAAAAAAGGCAAAAAGATTTTCAATAACATTAAAAACAAATCAAACGTTGGGTGTAATTAATAATTGAAAGTGAATATATTAATTTTTACCTGTAGGGTTGTTGGCGTCCAGATAAAAGTTGAAATCAAAGATTGAAAGATTATCTAAAAAAACTAAAAAGAATGTCAGTTGTACTTCAAATATTTAAAAATTATAGAATATAATTTTGCGTTAGGTTATGATTAACATTGAATAAATATAGTTTTATGTTGTTAATGTAAATTTAATATTTATCATAATACCCTACAAAGTTAATCTGGTACGGTAATCTGTTCAGTAATATTTAAAAAATATAGCGGGTAGGTACCATATTTTTTAAAGAATAATGTTTACTTTTTTTAGTTTTTATAGTTTATTAAGAATTAAAAATGTAAAATATAAAAAATAAAATCAAACTATTAAAATGTTTGCATTTACATTTTATTCCGCTGTTTTACGTGTGCACATGTGTGTAGTCAAGTTTGTAAAATTTGTGATGCGATACCTATCTGCTTCTAAAAACTGTTCTTAAAATAGTTTATTACAGTGTATTGAATATCAGAATATTAATAATTTATAATATATAAATCAAGACCACCATCGTGGAGGCCTGTAACCAAATTATTCGAATACGAAATTCAACATTGGGGTTTAATTTCTCCCACGAAGTTCCCAAAGGAACTGAATACTTTAACTGCATTAAATGGAATATTTAATTTAAAACGCCCTTGGCTGATTTTCTATGTCAATCAATAATTATTTGATTTATAACTTTACAAATACAAATAATTTGAGTTCAGAAGATTGAGGTTATAAGTGTCTAGCTTTATTCAATAATTGGTAATTTGTGATAGTGATAATATCTTGGTTAACATTATAACTTGTATATGTATAAGTATGTGAGCATACATTCTCAAGTTCTTGTGTTTATACTGGCGCGGAGCTGTGCTATTTTCACAGATTTTAATGAGGCGCTTTGATCTTCTACTCAAAACTTAATGCAATTATTTTAATGTTTAATATATATAAGGTCCACAATAAGTTATAATGTCCATAGTAAGTTTTCTACACCTTAAGGTTTAGGGTAATATATAAAGCGTTAAACGACAAATAGAAATAAATATAATATGTTTAGTAATAAATACAAAACATATTATGTTAATTATATAACTTTTACCATTTACTGCACCATTTATTTCACCATTTATTTTACCATTTATTTCACTTAATTGAATTAAATATTCACTTAATATTTAATTAAATTAACACTTTCAGGTGCAAGTTCAAACTAGCTGTATTATCGAAAGGAGAATTTGTAAATTAAAATAGGTTTCTTAAACGGATGTCAAAATTAATAGAACATCGAGCATAAAATTTGTACCTTTATCAATTATCGATAAAATGTGTTGATAGTGGTATAAGTGATTATAATGACTCCCAGTATAATAATAGTAAAATTAGTGTTAAAATTTTATGTTCTCGCATTCATGCTCTGCAAAATGAGCGGCCAAGTTCAAAAATTACTCTAAATGTATTTGGTGGAATGAACATGGATATAGTAAGATAAATAATTAATCGATATATGGAACAAATTTGTTTATAGTGCGAACTTTAAGCTTATGTTCTCGAAGATTAACCGCCATTATATATGTGGAAAATAAAACGTCACCGGTTTTACCTAATCAAACAAAGGATACCGTTCGTTCGAATTTATTGGATTTGGAGTTCGTAGGAATTTTGCTTCAACACTCAAGTTACGTAATTAGTTGTGTTGAAGAAAATCGATTGCAGATAATAAGGTTAAGTTAGTGTCTGTTTTGTCAGGGGTCTAGTCTTGTCGAGTAGGGTAACGGGAATGGATGAGACGGCTTTCCGCTGGCCGCCCGCAGATATTTGGGGGTCCAATTATTCGGTTAGCCACTGACGAAAGGCCGCCCCGCCAGCTGCAAAAAACCCCTGAGAGAAGGACCAGAAATGGAGACCCGATGATAATCCCTGGGGGCGTTCAGACTCCAGACTAGCCTTCCAGTGGCTAAAATTCGAACATTTATCTGGTATCACAGGGACTATTTTTACTATTTACCTATTTTTGTACAACTATTGTTTGGGGTAGGTATTATTGTTATTATTTGGGGGGGCACGGTTGCACTAGGTTAGTCTGGGTGTGGTGGGTTCCCGACTTATGCCTTTTTCTTGCTGGTCTCGGCTGATCACCGTGGCCGGCGGTAAATGCCTGTCGGGTTCAACGTTGGGCCCCCTACGTGAGCGGACTCACGTTCGACTCCAGTGTGTTACAGTGAGACTGCCTGCGCATCACTGGGTCTTATGGGAGTGTGCTCTTCCAGGGGTCCTGACCAGGTGTCTCCTCTCGGGGAGACTACCGTGGTGGGGCTGGACAAGGTCGATGTTGGTCGAGTCGGGTTTTACACCTCATTCTCTGAGACCGAGTCCGGCCAGAAGCGGGTTTCGGCCCCCTTCAGAGGCAGCATGCTTGGGTGGTGGGAAGGGAATCCCTCCACAATTTTTCAAGCCTGCGAAAAAAGGATGGGTGCTCCTCGTTTCGGGGTTCCCACTCCGTGGATCACGTCGGGGCATTGGGGTGAGTGCGAAAGCGATCCCGTGGTGTCCCATTATGACGGCGGCGGCAACCGTCAGGTTTAGTGAGTAGGAGTCTCACATAACCACCTCCATCATTCTCTGGGTGGAGGTGTTAAATCCGTGAGGATTTCTGACGTTAAAAAAAAAGGTATTATTGTTATTATTAAAACCTAAACCACATTCTATTAATAAATATATAAAATAGTTATATTTCTTATATCTCGACCTCTTAAATAACAATAGAGTAATAAACCTATTTTTTACGGATTTAACTCGGTTAATTCCGTTCAGCGAGTTAAATCCGTAAAAATAGTTTTATTTCAATGTGTAGTACTCGTGAAAACCTTAGAAAACACAATATAGTGATATGCAGTCTCTGAATTATGCGAGCAGCAGCCGAAGGACTTAAAGAAACCAAAAATCTTTGCAACTAATTTATTAAAATTAAAATCTTCTATATATATAAAACTCTTCCGTTACTGAGTGACTGACTGACAGACAACGCACAGTCGAAACTACTGGTCGTAGACAGCTGAAATTTGGAATGTAGGTTCCTTGGGATATGTAGGGGAGCACTAAGAAAGGATTTTTGGAAATTCAACCCCCAAGGGGGGGAAAAGGGGTAAAAACGTTTGTATGAAAAATCTTATTCCTTGGGTTTATAAACTTGAAACTTGGCATGAACACGTACATAGGCAAGTAAATATGTTTGACATTATAAGTTTTTTCAAACTACCCTCCAATCGTGATTTAGGGGGTGCGATTGGGTGACTGATTTATTAACGCACAGCCGAAACCGCTCGGTATAGGAGTCTGAGATTTTGAACAAAGGTTCCTTTAGTAACATAAGTGAGCACTAAGAAGGGATTTTTGAAATGTCAACCCCCAAGGGGGGGAAACGGGATAAACTGAGCCGGGGCTGCTGGAAAGTTCTAACGAGATACCGTGGCCCCGGAACGCAAAGGGCAACTGAAGGAACGAGGTGGGTTTTAGTCAGTAAAAGTCACAATTTTCTTTCAACTCCTAACCGTTGAGGAGTTGTACCTTCCATCATCAGCTCATTCACATGGGATGATGACTATCAGACGCAAATACTTAAACAGATCTATGAAATTGTCAAAAACGTAATTGCCTGTAAATTTGAGGTTTGCCCTTGATTTCCCTGGAATACCATCATCAGATCCTGACTAGGTAACAACGGGACCAACTTGAAAGTATACTCTACCGAACAAAAAAAGAATCACGTAAATCGATCCATAAATCTTGGCGTAATCGGTATGCATAAATAAAACACCCGAATTTTATTTTCTATTAACTATCACGAGTTGTCTCGATGCTCGATAGATGGCGTTGGCATCGAGATAGATCGCGCTGTGGTTTCGGTACCGTCATTTAGCTAGGTAGCGTAAAATATTTTAATTTATCGTGTAATTTTAGCAGCGCCCCTAGCGGACATACGCGAAACTACATATTACACACTACAAATATTTAACGTTTAATTCATTAACTTTTAACTTGACTTATTTAACTTATTTTACTCTCTATTTCAGTTAATTTTTGATTTGTTGATTAGATTTGATATTTTTGATAGTATATTTAGTTAGTGTTGGATAAGTTTTATAGTGTGAGTTGATTTTTTAATATATTCTTCATTTTTTATTCATTTGTTTGTTACTTTATTAGTCTTAGTTAATTTCCATAGATATAGTTTTAGTTAAAAAATTTCTAATTAAAATGGTTCAAGAAATTTTGTTTGTTAATGGGAATTATATTCCTCATGCTGTGGTAGATATAGAAAAAGATGGAGCCTGTTTATTTAGAGCTTTATCTTTTTTGATGCTTGGAACTCAAGACAGGGCTAGGGATGTACGTGAACGCATAATCGGCTTTGTTATTGAAAACTGGACGGAATTTTCGATTATGTCGTGTACTGCACTTGGAGATAATAATTCAACGCCAAATGAATATTACAACGACATGATGAAAACCACTACATATGGAAGTTTGTGCGAATTAGAAGCTGCTGGGCGAATATATGAATATGTTTTCGAAGTATTTCGTGATGGCCAGTTTTATGTGAAAACTGGAGTTGAAGGTCTTCCTGTAAAACGTCTTCGCTTTACTGGCGGGCTTTCTGGTGGTCATTTTGACGTTTATGTTCCAGTTTCATCGTTTTCGGCAACAAAGGTCGCAAAAAAAATTACTCAACGAAGGTTAGAAACGCCTTCACCCATTCCCGAAATCATATTTTCGAACAGTGAGTCCGAGACTGAGTCTGAGTCTGAATTAAAACACGATGAACCAATGCCTAAACAAATAAAAAAAGTGAACAAAAAACGTAGGGCTCGATACACGAATAAAACTCGGAAAAATCAGCAAAAAAAGTCAGTTCTAAGTAACCCTGCAGCACATCGGCAAGCGGTTACAGTGTATCAACGAAACTACCCCCAAGTTCATAGGAAAGCACAAGCTGATTACCAATCTTCACACCCCGAAATACACAGGAAAGCACAAGCTGCTTATCGAACTTCACATCCTGACGAACATCGACAGGAAGTTGCAAATTATCAACATACACACTTGGAGGAACGAAGAAATATTCAGTCTCAATATCGTAAAAATATTAAAGCAAAAACATGGCATACAAAATTACTGTCGGGACTGGCGTATAATCCTGAGTTGTCATACGAAGCAGATAAAGATGTATGTATAGGAACTATGGATCATAAATGCCAGTGGAGCAATGCTTTAAAGTGGAAAGAAGAAACTGTTGGAATGTGTTGCAGTGGAGGGAAGGTTTTGCTTGAGGCCTTTGAACTACCTCCAGAGCCACTTTATAGCTTAATAATTATGAATTTTCATCCTGATCACAATCATTTTATGAGTAACATCCGAAAATATAATGGGTGTTTTCAAATGACCTCATTTGGAGCAAAACTGGTCTCAGAAGATGGATTCATGCCGACATTTAAGGTACAAGGCCAGGTTTATCATCTGATTGGAAGTTTACTGCCTATGGATCAACAGAATGCTCGATTTTTGCAAATTTATTTTGTAGGAGAGGACGAAAGGGAAGCAAACTTGAGATGTTCAAATTTTCCAGGTGTAAAGAAAAATTTAGTGAAAGTGCTTCAAAAAATGCTTCATGATGTAAATCCATACATAAAAGACTTAAAAACAGCTATCGAAAAGGTTCCAGCTAATTGTGAAACATTTAAAGTTGTTATTAACGCCGAAAAAAAACCAATAGATGGTCATTTAGGTCGTTATAATGCACCTACGACAAATGAAGTAGCGTTAGTCATTGTTGGGCAAGAATTTGAAAAGCGTGACATTGTCTTAGAAAGCCATAGTAGTGGTTTGCATCGAATCAGCGAAATCCATAGATCTTACGACGCTTTGCAATATCCTTTGCTTTTTTGTCGTGGTGAGGATGGTTACTCTATTCATTTACCCCAGATCGATCCGAAAACTAAAATGGGTCTTAAAAAGACAATTTCTGCCGCAGATTTCTATTCTTACCGAATAATGTCCAGAGACGGTCAAATCAATCATCTCCTTTACTATCGCTCCCTCTTCAGTCAATTTTTGGTTGACGTATATGCTAAGATTGAGACCGAAAGACTCAATTATATACGTCATAATCAGTCTAAACTAAGAGCAGAAAATTATATCCATTTAAAGGATGCCGTAGGTAGGCAAGACGCAGACCCTAATGATCTTGGTCAAATGGTAGTGTTGCCTTCTTCTTTTACAGGTGGACCTCGATACATGCATGAGCGAACCCAAGATGCCATGACCTACGTTCGCCGTTTTGGACGACCGGATCTTTTTATAACATTTACATGTAACCCACAATGGGAAGACATTACAAAACATTTGTTACCAGGTCAAAATTCCCACGACCGTCATGACTTAATCGCTAGAGTGTTCCGTTTAAAAGTTAGAAAAATCATGGACTTACTGACGAAACGTAAAATATTCGGTGAAGTATGCTGTTTTATGTACTCAGTCGAATGGCAAAAGCGTGGCCTTCCACACATTCACATACTACTCTGGCTTAAAAATAGCATAACGACAGATCTCATTGATAAAGTTATTAGTGCCGAAATACCAGATCCAGAAACAGACCCAAAACTGTATGAAATCGTTAAATCTAACATGATGCATGGTCCATGTGGAAGTTTTAATTTCAAGTCACCTTGCATGAAACAAAACAGTTGCAGTAAAAGATTTCCGAAACAACTCATTAAAGAAACTCAAACTGGCGAAGACGGTTACCCACAATACAGGCGTCGTTCTCCAGAAGATGGTGGCTTTACTGTTGACATTAAAGGAGTATGTTTAGATAATCGATGGGTTGTTCCTTACAATGCTGTACTTTCAAGAAGTTTTGGTGCTCATATTAACGTCGAGTACTGTAATTCAGTAAACTCTATTAAATATGTATGCAAATATGTGAATAAAGGGACGGATCAGGCTACTTTCGCCCTTGAAAATAAAAATGACGAGGTGACTACTTACGAAAATGGTAGATATATAAGTAGTTCGGAGGCTGTTTGGCGGATTTTTGGCTTTCCGATTCATGAACATTTTCCTCCAGTTATTCATCTTGCAGTACACTTAGAGAACGGACAGAGAATATACTTTAACCAAGAAAATATTATCGAAAGATTAAATAATCCACCAAATACTACGCTTCTAGCCTTCTTTAAACTTTGTCAAGTAGATATTTTTGCGAAAACTTTGATTTATTCAGATGTACCATCGTATTATACTTGGCATAAAAATAGTCACTTTGAAAGAAGAAAAAGAAGAGCTGACGTACAGGACTGGCCAGATATAAAAAAAGAAAACGCGTTGGGCCGAGTGTATACTGTGCATCCCAATAATGCGGAGTGTTTCTATTTACGTATGCTTCTGCATGAAGTAAAAGGGCCAACTTCATTTGAGGCTCTAAGAACGGTTAACGGTGAAGTACATCCCACTTTTCAATCTGCTTGCAAAGCTTTGGGTTTGCTTGAAGACGACCAGCACTGGTATGCTACCTTACAAGATGCTGCACTTTCTGAATCTCCCTCTAGAATTCGGGATTTGTTTGTAATATTATTAGTGTTTTGTCAAGTGTCAGATCCATTAGGACTTTGGGATAAATTGAAAGATATTTTATCGGAAGATTATAAACATCAAGTCCACAGAAACATAGAGGATGTTGATAACATTTGTAGTGAAGTATACAACAAATGCCTGCAAGTTCTTGAGGAAGCCGTTCTTTCATTAGGTGGGCGTTCACTTAAGGAATATGGGTTGCCACAACCAACCAGGCCACTCGATTTAGGGAACATTATGTTATTAAGAGAGACTAATTACAATACAGATTTTCTAGAGAGATTCGTCAAGGACCATAAAAATACTTTAACAATAGAACAAACGGAAGCATACGATAAAATTATGCATAGTGTTAACACAAATTCAGGACAACTTTTCTTTCTAGACGCGCCAGGTGGCACAGGAAAAACCTACTTAATAAACTTAATTTTAGCTAAAATTAGAAGCTCAAAACATATTGCTTTGGCTGTCGCCTCATCAGGGATCGCGGCCACATTGCTGGAAGGTGGTCGAACTGCGCATGCATGTTTTAAGTTACCACTCGACTTGACTCGCGTAGAAACACCCTTATGCAGTATTTCAAAACAAAGTCACCTAGCTGAAGTATTAAAAAATACAAAAATTATTATCTGGGATGAAATCACCATGGCACACAAAAGAGGAATTGAGGCTTTGAACAGATCTTTACAAGATATTCGGGGTAATAAAAATTTAATGGGTGGCGTAACCGTGCTGTTTGCTGGAGATTTTAGACAAACCTTGCCGGTGGTACCCAAGGGAACTCGTGCTGATGAAGTACAAGCATGTCTTAAAAGATCGATTTTGTGGTCCTCCGTAAAAAGTATAACGTTAACTAAAAACATGAGAGCCTATCTGGGGAGTGATTCGACGGCTGGTATATTTTCAACCAGTCTTCTAAAAATAGGAAATGGTGAACATCCTACCAGGGATGGTATATTTGACATCCCTGAAGATATGTGTACATTAGTATATACCATCGAGGAGCTAATACAACACATTTATCCAGGTATTTCCGACATACAAGACAAGCCTATAGAATGGTTTTGCGAACGAGCTATTTTGACTCCGAAGAACGAACAAGCTGCATTTATTAACGACATACTTTTAAAGTCATTCGACGGAGAAGAAAAGATTTATAAATCCATAGACACACCATGCCATGCAGACGACGCTACAAATTATCCGGTCGAATTCTTAAATTCACTTAAACCAGCTGGTCTTCCATACCATAGGCTTGCACTGCGAAAAGGTACACCGGTAATGTTGCTACGTAATCTGAAACCACCGAAATTGTGTAACGGCACCAGGTTGCAAGTCAAAGCCTTACATAAATATTTAGTTGAGGCCGTTATTTTGACAGGATGTGCCCGAGGAGAAACGGTATTCGTCCCGCGCATTCCTCTCATGCCCAATGACCTTCCATTTGAATTTAAGCGCCTTCAATTTCCTCTAAAAGTTTGCTTTGCGATGACGATAAATAAGTCTCAAGGGCAAACTTTTAAAGTCGCTGGTGTTGATTTAAGAGAAGATTGTTTCTCTCATGGACAACTGTATGTTGCTTGCTCGCGTGTCAGCTCTCCCTCTAACCTGTTCATCCTGGTAAATAATAAAAAAACTAAAAATATTGTTTACAAGGAAATCCTGTAAGGCCTCTTCGTCCTATAAATCCTGTTTTTTTTTTCTTTTGAGACGATGATTTTGTCTCACTTTACTTTTTCTATATAGATTTGTATGTATACTAATATTATAAAGAGGAACAATCTATTTTTTTATATGTTTGTTTGTTTACACATGTAATCAATAAACTCCGAAACTACTGAATCGATTTCAAACATTCACCATTAGAAAGCTACATCATCCCTGAGTAACACAGGCTATATTTAATTCCAGTTGTAACAAGATTTCAGCCTGTGGAAGAAAAAGCCCTGTCGAGATCATTAAAAAACGCTATATATAACCGAATTACACGTGGGCGAAGCCGCGGGCGGAAAGCTAGTATTTTTATAAAAAGGTATCAAAACATCGGCACGAGTATATCAAGATATCATTCTTGAGAAGGTAATTAAGCTCCCTAATAACACCATGTTCAATAACCAAATATGATCCTTCCAGCAAGACTCGGCGCCGGGTCATAAAGCTCGGTGCACTCAGTCTTGGTTAGAAGCGAACGTCTCGGACTTCATCAGAGCTAAAGGCTGGCCGTCGTCTAGTCTCGATCTTAATCAGCTGGAATATGATTTATGGTTAGTTTTTGAGAGTACAGCTTGTTCTAAACGCCATGATAATTTGGAGTCCCTGAAATTTGAGTAAAGAATTTCACCATGGAAAGAACGCGTGCTTCTATTGATAACTGGCCTCAACGTTCAAAGGACTGTATGGCAGCCAATGTACACCTTTCGAATAAGTTTTTTATATTTTTTAATGTTTTATATTTGTGTATTAAACTAACAAACTGTAAAAGTAATAAATGTTATTTGCAATTAAAAAGAAAAATGTTTTTCTTGGTTACAATATTTATGGCAAGACTAGGTATACCTGCAACATCAACACCGCCGGAAGAAATATTTTCCAAAACGGGTCTAATCATAACGGATAGTCGCAATCGTCTTAGCAGTGAGCATCTTAACGAATTATTTTTCATAAATCAAAACGCAACTTTGTTTAAATAATGCATTACTTTCAGCTCCCGCGGGGGTGCCCTCAGCGCCACGGAAAACCCCTTCGCCACAGCCGCTTTATATCAGGGACAAGTCTAAGTGGGACGCCATGTCCTCACTTATGACGGAGCACAAGATACACTACGCGTCCGCGCGTATCACCGCCGTCGGTATACGCGTCCAAACCGCCTCTTCGTTGAACCACCGTGGTCTGACTCGCCTTCTCCGCGATCGTGGTTACAAATACCACACCTTTGCGTTAGAGGAATTACGCCGCTTAACGGTGGTCATGCGCAGGATTCCCGTGGAGTTCTTTACTGACCGGATTTTCGAGAACCTTAAGTCCCAGTCATTCCCTATCATCTCGGTGTACCGCATGTATCGAGCGACCACTAGGGTTCCCTTTGTGCTCGTACTTGTCCATATCGAGCTTACCCCAGAAGGAAAGCAAATTTTCAACGCTAAGGCAGTCTGCCAACTCTCCGGCCTTAGGGTCGAACCTCCTCGCGGTCGCAGTTTTCCTGGTCAGTGTCATCGCTGCCAGCTCTATGTACATTCTTAACGTTTTTGTCATGCGTGTGCGAAATAAGATAGCGAGGAAGAAAACACCCTCCAAAAACGGCCTTGTACGCAATCGCCAGTGAAAAGCCCTCAAGGACTCCCCATTTCTCGTAGCAACAATGCATGGGAACTGCCAGCCACCACTACCCTTTACATTACAAAAGTAGTTCAGACAACAACAACACGCGCCGAAAAGAGCGCGCGCCCTACCACTCCTAACACGTCAGTGCACACAGTGTTAGAGCTCAGTCACGCCAACGCCCTACACACGGAAGCAACTCTAAGGACCCAACCGAAGACGCCGACCATGAAATGGCAGAACCAGAGAAGCCCAAAATTCCACCTTTAGTGGCAGAAGACCTTCCGAACTGGATCCACTATTTTAAAATACTAAAGGAAAGACTCTGATATTCATCGAAAGCGCGTCCCTTCGGACAGTGTGTCAGATTCACCCTCAACTCGGAAAGTGAGTACAGGACCATCCAAAGATATATTACGGAAAAGGAAACCAAAATATACTGGTGCTCCTACGGCCTGCCATCACACGTGTGGCGAAGAACACGCGGCGCGGGATTACACCGACCCCTTCAGCGAACCCGCAACTTGCGCCAACTGCGGCGGTCGGCACCTGGCTAACCAAGCCGGGTGCCCGAAATTCCGCAAGGAAGTTAAAAATATGAAGGCCGGGGCAGTAGCCTTCACGAACAAACAATCCTCAAAAGAGCCAAAACCATGCGGCCAACTAATAACACTATCGAAGAAAATGCTCCGCTGTCATGGCCCGACAGACCCGTTGTAAGGAAAGATACCCCAAGTTCTCCGAAATCACAGCAACCATCTTCGCGGCCGACAAAATCGCGCGCTAATAAGACTCCACACCTCACAACAGCATGACCCTATAGACAGGGTAATCGAAGTCCTCAAGGATATACTTACAGTCATGAGGGAAGGACGAATCCCTGTCCAGATAGTTCTAGCTGATATGTTGCAACTAATAAAAAACGCAGCGGGGTTAAAGCCGAGAAAGGTCTTACTCAGACTATTACTTCGCCAACATAACCTTGACGTCGCACTCATAAACGAGACGCTTCTTAAAACTTCAGACCTCTTTAACATGCCGGGGTATACAATTGTCAGATTAGATAATCCTCCGGATCGGACTATGTGCGGACTATTAATAACGTTACGCCACACAACACCATACCAACTCATACCCGCCACCCACCACCACCACCCGCGCCAAAGACGAAACAAAAGCGAGCGAGAACGAGTTATACCGACTGCGTGCGTGAGCGTGAAAGTTTATTACCTCAGCCAGTAGTGCACATGCAAGCTTGTCTACTGCACGTGTCCACTATTAAACCGTGTTGCGTTCAGTTTTTTTAACGTCCTCGTCGCTCGCCTGTGTTATATTTAGTGTCTATTGTATTGACTTTTTTTCGTCGAAACAGATATTTATCGTACGATTTTTCCTGGCTCAGCATGCCAAAACGAAATTGTACATTTGCAAAAGAACTTGAAAATGACTATCCGTTTCTTAAAAAGCTCTGAGGTCATAACGACAGAGAGAAATATCAACAGTGTTTATCAGAGTTTTCAATAGCACACGGTGGAAGGATATCAAGGATCATCTAAAGTGCTCGAAACACAAGGCCAGCATACGTGCCATTGCAAGCTCATCTACCATAACATCGTTTTTCAAAAATTTCGAACCCGCAGAAAATGAACTTTCCATTGCTGCTAAAGAAGCTACTTTTGCATTCCATACAGCAATGCACGATATAAGTTTTAAAACATCTGATTGCTTCTCAAAATTAATATCGAAGCTATTTGAGCCCAAATTCGGGTCTGCGCATACCAAGTCCGAAGCGAACATCATAAGAGTGATCACACCGATGGCAAGAGATGAACTACAGGATGAGCTAAAAGAATGCAATTTTTTGAGCATTTCAACAGATACATCAAACAGACATGATGCTAAATTGGCACCAATAGTTGTGAGGTATTTTGTACCTGTGAGAGGTATATCTGTAAAGTTATTCGATTTTCGATCTGTCGTCGGAGAAACTTCTGAAATCTGGCAAATCACATAATGTCGATAATCAAAAGACCCGAAATAGAAAACAAGGCGACTTATTTCTGTGGTGATAACTGTAATACGAATTTCGGAGGGGTAAACAGGCGAGGCACCAACATCTATTTCAGGCTAAAGGAAGGTCTCGGCGTTAACATACGAGGGTGGGTCAAAAAGTTCGCGGAATGAGGGGTATGGAGGGGGAAAAGGCAACTTTTTACTACCTGCACTAGTTGTGACACTCATTAAGAGTATAAATACTAAGTTTCAAAACAATTAGGTCATAATTCACTGAGCTACACGTCAATCAACAAGTCAATCCGGAAGAATTTTTGCAACATGGAGAAAATTGAGTTTCACGCCGTCATCAAATTCCTAACCAAGCAAGGAAAACCTCCCAAGACTATTTTGGAAGAGATGTCTTCTGTTTACGGGGACTCTTGCCCTGGTAAAACCATGGTTTACAAGTGGCACAACCTGTTTAAGCAAGGCAGGGATTCGATTGAAGATGATCCGAGGACGGGGCGGCCCGTCGAGGCAACCACGGCAGAAAACGTGGAAAAACTGGAAAAAAACATATTAGAAGATGCCCGTTTAAAGAAGAAGCAGTTTGCAGAAATGATTGGAGTATCGGCTTCAACTATTTTGAACATCCTACACGACCATCTTGGCATGTCAAAGGTGTGTGCAAGGTGGGTGCCGAAAATGCTCACGCCACACCAGAAGCAGCGGTGAGTTGAGTGTTGTCGCGAGTTTTTGGCGCTCTGTGGCGATGAAACTTGGGTTCATCATTATGAGCCTGAGTCTAAACAAGACTCCATGCAGTGGCACAATTCGATGGTATTCAAAATTAATTGATAGGTCTAATAAATGTATGAGAGTTAAGGGGGAATACATTGAGAAGGAAAAATAATTTTGTGTTTTATTTCTTACTTTTTACCCTCCATTCCGCGAACTTTTTGACCCACCTGCGTAAAAGGCATTGGTTGCAGCGCACACATCATTTTTAATAAAATTCAACATGCAGTTGATGGTTTTGTCGAAATAGAGGCTATCGTTGTAAAAATATACAAATATTTTTGAATATATACTGTACGCGTCACAAACTTAAAAGAGTTTTGTGAGACAGCTGACTTCGAGTACAAAAAATTAGTGAAATATGGAAATACAAGATTTCTGTCTTTATACCAGCTGTGGAAAGGATCCTGCAGCTATACGAAGGCGAAGGAATCTTATTTTCTTGCTCAAGTAAACTGTCCGCTAGCATTGCGACAGTTCTTCACAACAGAAATTGGAGCACTTTATTTTTGGTTTGTGCTCGGACAGTTAAATGTATTCAACAAGACCATTGAGCTTATGGAGAAGACTATTTGGAATTGGCAAAGTTAAAAACCAATCTTCAAAACAGGATGGAAAACATATTTCTTCCACAAGCAGCTTAACAACTCTTAAATAAATTGAAAGAGTCCATACATGTCGAAAACTTCATGAGTGATGTTCACGCATTTATGAGCGCTGCATATCGTATTTAACATTGTGGGAAAAGAGCTTCGACGGAGCTGAAGATTTTGAGCGGTTGAAACTGCTTGAAAAATGAGCTCAACTGGAGTGAAATCGAAAAAGCAACAGAAAATATAAATAAAATGCAAAAACCTCAATCAAAAACCCAAATAATGATTGATGAACTGTTTGATGAGGTGTTATTGGCAAAAAGCTTCTTCCAAAATTCTAATGAAGCTAATCACTCCGAGAAATGGGTCAAGCTATTCACCCATTTTCACAAGCAGCATATTGAGGTGCCAAATTAAAAAAAAATTTGGAGTTTACTATTTGTCTACCCGGTACTTCAGCACCAGTGGAAAGAATTTTATCACAGATAAAAAAAAAGTGGTCTGCAAACGTACAAACTCAACTTGAACATGTCATGCAGTGAATTTTATGACAAAATTAAGCACGACAAAACGATTCTGAAGAAAGTGCACTCTAGTAAAAAATATAAAGCAAGCGTGGGTGAATAATAAAACCGGGCAAATTTTTAGTGTTGTTTATATTAATTGTACTTTGTCTCTTTTTTTTATAAAAAAATATATTTACATTTATTAATTTTCAATTCATAACAATTTTGATTGCATTTCAAATATGAAAAACACAAATTAAGCGAAAACCAAAATGAAAATGAGCCTTTTTCTCTTCTGCGTCCCAGTTTGGCTCTTCGTAATTGTGGTAAGCTTACCTCTCTTCAAACCGGATGGGACGCTCAGCTTCAGCTCTGAGGAACGGGCTGAACTACATGCAACCCACCAGGAAACTCAATTTGCACCCAACCCCAGCCTCAGATCAACTCAACATAATCAGCCAGAGCGCGTAATCACTTGTTAAAAAATCCGCCTCACTCTTAAGCTTCCTCCAGCAGCCATAACCCCCAAACAATTCCGAAAAGCAATCGCTAATTTGAAACCAAGAAATGCCCCAGGACAAGATATCTTGATATTATGAAACTGGGTGAGGACCCAGACGAGATGCTGGATCATCACTAGGCACTGTTTTGCTTCTCGAAATCAGTCATGCGAGCCATGAGCTGTGAACTCAGTGATTTTTGGACTTCAGCAATGAATTCTATAGTTGCCATGATTATTAAGTTAAAGTTTCTGATTATAGGAGATTATGTAACTGCCAGGTACGTGTAGTTCACTTTAGTCTAGTGTAAGAGCACTCATGGACACTTTTAATTATTAACAACTCTTTTTAGTTTTTTTTTAATAGTTTAAGTAAATATGAATGTATTTACAAAAACTAAAATTTTCAAAAATAAAATAAATTAAAAGCACTAGAACTTTTTTACTTGTTAAAACTTCTAGTGCTTTTAAATTCCCCCCAACACGCTCCCGTCCCCCGTAAAAAAGTAATAATTAATAAGTTCTCCAATTAACCTTTTTTTAAATCATTGAGCTGTTTCTGTAGGAAAATTAATAATCATCATTCATTAGGAACATGTCACCACCAAAATCAAGAGGCAAATTGATGGTCAATGTTGACATCTCAAACATGAAAGAAGAGTAGGTACTATAAAAATATAAAAACGAAATAGCCTCAAATAAACCTCAAATTATTTTTCCTTTACCCTTTGTTAGAATTGATCCAGATATAGAATAATATACCGAACTAGAGAATTTCGGATGTAAGTTATTTATTCACAGACATTGTAGAAAATATTAGAATTGGAAGTTTTTCATCAATAATTGACTTACTAAACCATTCAGCTATAAATATTGTAAGAGGCTAAGGACGTTAATAGTGTTGATTCAACTTCTTTTAATTATAATAATAATATCACCCCTACGAGAGAGACAAGAACCAGTATGAGAGGTGATGAATGAAATGCCACGACTACTTGAAGAGTCGCAATGCAAAAAATAAAAATACTATATCGGAATGCCGAGGGATTAAAAAACAAATTAACTTTCCTCGGCCACAGCGTACTGACGTCGCGTTGCTTTTGTATGTGTTTAAGTGACTTGCCACTTGGGATGTCCAGGTCACATTTTTGTAGAATATTCGAGGAAACAAAAGACGTACGTTACTTGGGACACGTATAATACGACTGACGGCATACAGTTGTACTTAAACTAAGGAATTTACTTACTACCTACATTACACCTCCACCCTTAATATCTAAGTACTAATGCTATCTTATACACTACAAATCTGCTTATTATTTAATTAATATATACCTAGCATAACATCATATAATTCATCATTCAATCATTCATCATTCAATCATTCATCTAAACCATATCTGATAGGAGGTCTTCTAGAACGCTTTACCGGCAGCGGTGGCAGTGCTACAGAAGATTGTTGTGGCGGAAAAGGGTTATCGGATTCGAGCTGCTGTGATGGGATCACGGCGACATTAATCTCACTACTTTTCCTTTCTGATTCTATTGACACCGTCTCTTCCGCCACCCCAGTTGAAGGACCGACTGCATCCCTTACCCCTTCGCACTCCTTAAAAGATGGTGATACCGGTGACACATCTAACCCGGAAACCCGCGACCGAAAACGAATTTGATCGATATGCCTTTCGATTTGCCGGCCATCAGTTGTTTCTACAGAGTAGCGTCGCGACCCCTTGACTGCCCGCACGGTCGCGGGCACCCACTTGTCAGCGGCCGTACTCGCGCGCCCACACTGACGCGTCCTCGTTTAGGGACCGCGCAACCACGCCCTCGCTATCAATCTGACGGTGCTGGCGACATTGTACACGTTCCTCTAGTGCTCCGTCGTTACGCAATAAATCGAGGCGCGACCTTAAAACTCGACGTTGCAATAGCATCGCCGGGCTCTCACCTGTCGTACTATGCACACTATTTCTATATGACAATAAAAATGTTTGTAATGCTGCATCTATATCTATAGAATCTCTATAAGCTTTCTTAATAGCCTGTTTACATAATTTTACTGCATTTTCCGCAGCCCCATTAGACGCTGGATGATATACCGGCGAGAACGATTGTCTTATACCATTACTAACCAGAAAATCTTTAAACTCAACACTTGCAAATGGAGGACCCTGGTCTGAAACTATCTCGGTTGGTAACCCAAACCGGGCAAAGGTTGATCGCAATAATTTAATAACGGAACCTGCATTTGTTTTCATCATTTCGAATACTTCCAGCCATTTGGTACTAGAGTCAATTAAAACTAAAAATGTTCTGCCGCGTAGCGGACCTAAAAAGTCCAAGTGTAGCCGGCTCCACGGTGTAGCAATGTACGGCCAGGGCTGCGGAGCCGCCCGCGGCGGCGCCACTTCCTCTGCCGCACACGTTTCGCACTGCCTACATATTTGTTCTACGTCTTGATCTATGTTGGGCCACCACACGTAACTACGGGCAAGCACTTTCGTTTTCACAATACCCATATGGCTAATATGAATTTGTTTTAGTACACTAGTACGTAAAGCAATGGGAATAATAACCCTATAACCCCACATTATACATCCACCATCTATATAAATTTCATTTCGCCTACAAAAATATGGTTTAAGGTCGTTATCATTACACTTTAATGGCCAACCTGACTGTATAAAAGATAATAGTTTACAGAACTCAGGATCTTTTAACGTTTCACATTTCACTTGACTTTTGGTTACCGGTAAGAAAGTTTCAACGAAATTCAAATAAGTTCGCTCCTCCATTGATTCAACCTCCTTTACCGGCAGGGGTAACCTAGATAAAGAATCAGCGCAATTGGCCGCAGAAGGTACGTATTTAATTTTGTAATTATAGCCCGATAACAAAATAGCCCAACGTTGTAAACGCGACGCAGCCATAACTGGTATACCCACTTTATCCCCAAATATATATGTTAACGGTTTGTGGTCCGTTCTAAGAATAAATTCACGTCCATATAAATATTGATGATATTTTCGAATACCAAATACAATCGCTAACGCTTCGCGCTCAATCTGTGAATACGAACGCTCCGCCGTACACAGCGAACGCGACGCAAACGCGACCGGGCGCTCACCCGCCGCAGTTATGTGCGCTATTACGGCTCCTATCCCGACGGCGCTAGCATCCGCTGTTAGTACCAACGGCAACTTCAATGAATAATGTACCAAAACGTCACTCGAAACGAGTGCCTTTTTTACTTCGTTAAAAGCAACATTACATGCGTTATTCCATATAAACTTAACATTTCTACGTAACAATTCATATAAAGGAGCCAAAATCGTACTAACATTCTTAACAAACTTGCCATAATAATTGACTAACCCTAAGAAAGCTCTAAGTTCTGTCACATTAGAAGGCACCGGTGTATTTACTATGGCCTTTATTTTGTCTTGACATGTGTGTACTCCTTGCTTATCTATTACGTGACCGAGGTAATTAACAGATTCTACAAAAAATGAACACTTTTCTTTCTTAACTTTAAGTCCGTTAAATTGCAACCTTTCAAACACTTTGTTTAAGTTGTGGATGTGTTGTTTATCATTCACACCAGTAATAACTACGTCATCTAAGAATACTCCTACATAAGGTAAATCCGAAAATAAATGCTCTAAACGTTTTTGAAAAATTCCCGGACTAGAAGCCAGCCCGTATACTAGTCGGTTGTATCTAAATAAACCTTTATGAGTATTAATTACCGTATATTTTCGCGATTCATTTAATTCAAATTGTGCATAGGCTTGCGATAAATCAATTTTGCTAAACCGTTGCCCCCCATCTAAGCGTGCTAACAAATCGTCCACTTTCGGTAACGGGTATCGATCGATTTCCAATACTTTATTTAAAGTCAACTTATAGTCGGCGCATATTCTAATATCACCATCTTTTTTAAGTACCGGTACAATGGGCGTAGCCCAGTCGGAATGCTCAACGGGTGTAAGGATGCCGTCGCTTACCATTCGATCGAGTTCACGCTCCACCGGCTCGCGCAGCGCATAAGCTAGTGGTCGCGCGCGCAGGAACACTGGCTGTGCCCCTTTGCGCAGTCTTATGCTCACCGTACCGCCGGTAAAGCGCCCCAGACCATCCGCAAACACTTCAGAGAATCTGGAACTGAAATCCTTTAAATTAAATGACACATCAGTTTCCAACCGGTTCACGGTACAACTATCTTCAAACGATAGACTTATGCCCAACTGTGATAGCCACTGTCGACCCAATAATACAGATTTTCCATTCTTGATAACATACAAATTTAATTTTTTATTTTTATCTTTATATTTTACTAATGGTGTTATCATACCCAAAGGCTGCACTAGCTCACCGGTATAGTATCTAAGCACAATTTTACATGGAAGTAATTTTAAGTTATTAAAATATTTATTATACATTTCATGGCTTATACACGATACCGCACTTCCCGTATCGCACTCCATTCGTAACATATGATTGTTCACATTTAATGACAACATAATAGGTTCACACTGATCGCTTGACACACTATTAACTATCATGGTTACCTCATCACTAAGTTCCCGAGTCTCCCAACTGTTGTTAGCACCAGAATTTGTCTTCTCCGCTGCACTGACGCTATGAAGATTCCTTAAATTAGGGCAGACACGCCGTAAATGCCCCTTCCGGTTGCATACTCGACAGACATAGTCGGTGAAAGAACACGTGGCGGTGCCATGTGGCCCTCCGCACGCCCCGCAACGTGTCTGTAGCCGCTCAGCCGGGCCGCGGTCCGACCTGCGCCCGCGCTGCGGCTGCCACGCCGACGGGCACACCACGCGCCCTGTATCATGGCCTCTGCTCCCCTGCTTCCACTTCTCTCCTGTACCGCTCGTGTCACGCCTCATCCGCTCCACCGCATGGCAGTCGACGCGGCTAGTGTCCGCCGTAGTTACGCCTGAACGACCCCCAATACTCGCTGAATTCTTTTCGGCTGCCTCTAAACTTGTATCCAATCTATAGGCTTTTTCATAGTCTATGTCTTCTTCCGCAAATAACCTTTGACGAATACTCTCATTATGTAATCCACATACAAACTGATCGCGTAAGCTGTCCTCTAAGGTCGATCGAAAATCACATGTGGAGGACATTTTTTTAAGTACAGCCACGTAATCTGCAATCGACTCGCTACTCTCTTGCATCCGACATCGAGACTTGTATCGTTCGGTTAGGTTAGGTTAGGTTAGTAATGTAAATGTACTTGTAAATGCTTTTCTACAATAGTCGTCAATTCTTCAAAATCAAATGACTGCGGTTTCTTTGGGGTACATAAGTTCACTAATAACTCGTAGCATTCTGCACCAACGACCGTTATTAATGTCGGTACATGCAAAACTTTTTCGATTTTGTTAACCAAAAAGTACTGTTGCAATCGTTCAATGTATAATCTCCAGTTATCACTTTTGATATTAAATTCATTTATTTTACCGATCGACATGTTGAACTGTCTTTCTTTATTCTCACACGCGTTTGTTCGAATCGTTTCGTCGCCACTGTAGAATATTCGAGGAAACAAAAGACGTACGTTACTTGGGACACGTATAATACGACTGACGGCATACAGTTGTACTTAAACTAAGGAATTTACTTACTACCTACATTACAATTTTCATGGCCATTATGACCATGACAATCTCATCCCAGGCAACTTCTACTACTATATGATATTAATAAGATTTTGGCTGAATTAACAGGTGAATAAATAAATCAAAAGGAATAAGGTATGAAAAACATAAATTAAATATTCAAGAAGGTAGAGGACAAGGCTACGATAATGGCGCCAATAATATTGACATTAACAGGGGGTAAAATCTGAAAATATTAGATAAAAATCTAAGAGCATTCTTTACTCCTTGTAGTTGCCACTATTTGAATCTCATGTTAATAGAAGCAGCCAACACATCATCCATTGCAAAGGTGTTTTTGGGGTCAAAGCAACTTAACCATGTTTGACTTATCACTACATAGTATAAAACAAAGTCGCTTTTTCTGTCCCTATGTCCCTATGTATGCTTATATCTTTAAAACTACGCAACGGATTTTGATGCGGTTTTTTTTAAAAGATAGAGTAATTCAAGAGGAAGGTTTATGTGTATAAAAACATCCATTAAATAGTGGAAAAGTACTGTTATTTTTGAGGTTTCTAATGTGATGTCGTTAATTTTCAATTTTTTTCCGCTTACATTGCAAACGCAGGCTGAACCCTACGAGATTTATCAAAATAATGTGCTAATTATTTGTACACATTGAAAAGGTCTACAGAAAACTCCGCGATGGTATATGCCTATCTCTTATGGATATCACACAATAAAAATTTTTTGTCATTTATTTTTTACGACAAATAATGGCTAATTTTCGAAGCGATTTTAACCAATACAGCATTAATCCTTATCCAATTAAATAGCTTAAATACATTGTTGATTTAATATAGATCTATATGGCCCTTTACAGCACCAGATTTTAATGAATATTTTCGAAGATATTACAGATTTTAAATTGCGGAACGTAGGCCGGCCGAGGCGGCGCGGCGCAGCGGCGGCGGCAGCGTGCCTATAAATAGCGCGATTTCGGAGGCCGCGCCCTATAGCACTTTGAATTTTGCAGCGATCGGACGCGTTTATTATCGGAGCTCTCTAGCGAGGAAAATAACATACTTAACAAAAACGTGCTTTTCAGCGCGACAACGTATCAGTAATTATAAGTACATAAAGTTAGATAAGATTAGATTAAATAAAAATCATTTTAATATTAGGGAAATTGTTTTCAATAATCGTAATATTAAGGTGAGGTATTTTAAGTTGTAAGTTCAGAAAAAAACTTACTAGAATTAAATAAAAATCATTTTAATATTAGGGAAATTGTTTTCAAAAAATCGTAATATTAAGGTGAGGTATTTTAAGTTGTAAGTTCAGAAAAAAACTTACTAGAATAGATATCTTTTGATGTTGATTATATATTTTTTAAGTATTTATAATTTAATTAAAATCGTTGTTTAAGTTGAGCTATTTCAGTTTAAAAAAAGAACTGAATAAAATAGGGTCTCTTTTGTTTTTAATAACTGTCAATTATCTTTTGTTTCTAAATGGTAAGTATTTAGATGGCAATTTGTGCATAGGTAATCAAATCATACATATATAGAATTAAGTAAATTTTGTACACAAATCATAAAGTCATGTCTGGAAGACGTCATCGTTCGAACATAGGTCGTAGTACAGTGAATGCCAGAAGAGTACGTTCAGCAAGAGATGAAGAATCGTCAACGGAACGTGAGGCTCGACTCAGTCAGCTTCGGTATAGATATAGAGCTGAGAGAGAGAGAGAATCTTCAATAGAGCGTGAAGTTCGCCGCAGCCAGGATCGAGATAGGCATACGGTTCAGAGGGACAGAGAATCGTCAGTAGAGCGTGAGGCTCGACTCAGTCAGCTTCGGGATAGATATAGAGCTGAGAGAGAGAGAGAATCTTCAATAGAGCGTGAGGTTCGCCGCAGCCAAGATAGGGATAGACATCGAATACAGAGAGCCAGAGAATCATCAGCACGAGTTACTAATTCATGGGTAAATAAAGAAAATTCTGCCATGAATTACGATCCTTCGATTTCTTACAAGAACGATCGTATAGTATCAATAGGTACAATGTCAGTAGTGTGTGAACATTGCTTGGCATTGAAATTCAAGGACGAATCGAAAGGCATGTGTTGCTTACACGGAAAAGTAAAATTAGAAGAAATTCTACCTCCACCTGAACCACTTCAATCTCTACTTACGGGTGACCATCCGAAATCCAAACAATTCATGCGCAATATACGCCGTTATAATAACGCATTTCAAATGACCTCTTTCAAGAGTAAGCAAGTCGTTGAGCGTGGTTTCATGCCTACATTTAAAATTCAAGTGCAAGTGTATCACTTAGCTGGGAGCTTGCTGCCACTTCGACCTGATGATCAGAAATTTCTGCAAATTTATTTTATTGCAGATCCAGATACACAAGTATCAACGCGGTGTTCAAGTGTCGCACAGTCAATTGACAGAGATTTGGTTAGATCTCTCCAAGATATGTTACATTCTCATAATCGCTACATACAGTCTTTTAAAACTGCGATTGAGAGTGTTCCAGCAGATACTCCCGACTTTAATGTCGTAATTCATGCAAATAAAGTTCCTGTTGGAGAACACATAGGACGATATAATGCACCTTCCACGAGTGAAGTAGCAGTGGTGATAGCTGGACAGCAATTTGACAAAAGAGATATTGTGTTACATAGTCGTGATGATAATTTACCAAAAATTTCAGAGTTACACAGATCTTATGACAGCTTACAATATTTTTTGATGTTATGCCGTGACGAAGATGGTTATGCCATTAATGTTTCTCAAGTTGATCCAATCGGTGGTGCACCTCTGCGTAAAACAGTGTCATGTATGAACTACTATTGCTACCGGATAATGACAAGGCGTAACAATTTCAATCCTTTGCTCAGATATGGAATGTTAACAAATCAATACTTAGTTGACCAATATGCAAAAATTGAATCCGAGAGATTGGCCTACATCCGTAATAATCAAACTAAATTGAGAGCTGAAAATTATGTTCATCTTCAGGACGCTTTACAGGCGAAGGAACACAGCAACGGCATTGGACAGTTGGTTATACTACCTTCATCATTCACAGGTGGACCTCGATATTTACATGAAAAATCGCAAGACGCAATGACTTACGTTAGACATTACGGTAAACCTGATTTATTTATAACAGCAACATGTAACCCAAATTGGCTGGAAATCTGCTGGTGTGGTTAGTGAACAAAATTAGACCAAATCAAATTGATAACGTTATTTCAGCTGAATTACCGGATAAAGAAGAAGATCCTGAACTGTTCGAAGTTGTAAAGAAACACATGGTACACGGCCCTTGCGGGACTTTAAACCCAAATTCTGCATGTATGCGAGATTCCAAATGCAGCAAAAAATTTCCGAAGTCGTTCCAAACTCAAACATCTACCAGCGATGATGGATATCCCAAATACCGTCGACGATCACCAGAACAGGGTGGGCAAAGTGCCACCGTCCGAAACCACTATATTGATAACCGATGGATCGTTCCATATAATCCGCTCCTTTTGAAAAATTTTGATGCCCATATCAACGTTGAGTTGTGCAGTTCAATAAAGTCAATCCAATACGTTACTAAATACATTACTAAAGGTAGCGATCAAGCCACTTTCAGTATACAATCACCAAATGAAGTGGAAAAATATCAGTCTGGACGTTACATCTGCAGCTCTGAAGCTGTATGGAGGATTTTATCATTCGAAGTGCACGACCGGGCTCCCACAATTGTCCATCTTGCAGTTCATTTAGAAAATGGACAAAGAGTATATTTCACTGAGAACAATATACAAGAAGTTGCTAATAACCCGCGGGACACAACATTGACAGCATTCTTCAAGTTATGTGCTCAAGATGATTTCGGGAAAACACTAACATATGACAGAGTTCCAAGTTACTATACATGGAACCAGAGTAATTCTAAAACCTTTCAACGACGAAAACAAGGTACTGCGGTCGATAGTTTCCCCGGAATAAAAAAAACGGATGCTCTTGGCAGAGTCTACGTGATTCATCCCAACAACAGCGAATGCTTTTATCTGCGAATGTTACTCCATGTTGTAAAAGGCCCGACATCCTTTGCACACCTAAGAACTGTACAAGGTGTTGTTTACAATACTTATCAAGCAGCATGCAAAGCTCTGGGGCTCTTGGAAGACGATTCTCACTGGGAAAACACATTATCAGAAGCAGCTACTTGCAGTTCAGCTACATCACTAAGATATTGATTTGCCATCATAGTAGCATTTTGTCAAGTAACTGATTCTGTTAATCTATGGAATAAATTTCAAGAAAGTATGGCCAGTGACATTTTGATTCAGCGACGGCGAGAGTTAAACAGGGATGATGTACAATATGATCAAAACATATTTGACAAAGCATTATTTGAATTGAACAAAGTAGTGCAATTACTTTCGGGTAAATCAATCAAGGATTTTGGGCTACCGATGCCAGCTAATAATATTAACTCAGACTCAACGAATAGTGCCGAATACACAAGAGAAATATCATACGATCAAACGAGACTTTTACAAAAAATAGCTCAAGATGAGCCACGACTAAACAACGATCAGAAAAAAGTATTCACTACATTACTATCATCAATTGATAAAAATGAAGGGAGAATGTTTTTCCTTGATGCCCCAGGAGGTACAGGAAAGACATTTTTAATCAATCTGCTTTTAGCAAAAGTGAGATCTACCGGAAAAATTGCAATAGCTGTCGCGTCATCTGGCATTGCCGCTACGCTTTTGGAAGGAGGCCGAACCGCACACTCTACGTTCAAGCTTCCGCTGAAAATCGCCACCGATGATAATAACAGCGTCTGTAGTGTTTCTAAACAGAGCCATACAGGAAAATTGATGCGTGACTGTTCATTAATAGTCTGGGACGAAGCTACTATGTCGAACAAGACGTCTGTGGAAGCACTGGAAAGGACAATGCGCGATTTGCGCAGCAATAATTCACCTATGGGTGGATGTACAATTCTGTTCTCAGGAGATTTTCGTCAAATCCTACCAGTTGTGACTCGAGGAACACGTGCGGACGAAATAAATGCTTCCCTAAAGAGATCCAAACTTTGGCCACACGTCAATAAATTAGAGCTCAAAACTAATATGAGGTTTTTGTTATCTTCACGTGAGAATAGGCTTTTTCCAGAGATGCTGCTAAAAGTTGGCAATGGAGAGTTAACACAAAGTGATGGAAGGATTAACCTTGAAAACCTTTGTGTTTTGAAAGACAACATCCAAGAGTTGGTCGACAATGTCTATCCCGATATTGATAACATAAGTTGTAAGACTTTATCTTGGTTTAAAGAAAGAGCGATTCTGTCTCCAACTAACGAACAAGTGGACAAGGTAAATAACTTGATTCTTTCAAAGATTGATGCGCCGACGAAAATATACTACTCGGTCGATACTGTTCTTGATTTAGAAGAAGCTGTTCATTTTCCTACAGAATTTCTTAATTCTTTGAACCCGTCTGGACTTCCTTCTCACAAAATGGTGTTAAAAGTAGGTTCTCCTGTTATTTTATTAAGAAACCTGAATCCACCTAAACTTTGCAATGGCACGCGTTTGCTGGTAAAATCACTAAAATCTTTCATAATAGAGTGCACAATACTCACAGGATGTGGTACTGGGGAAGATGTATTGATTCCCCGAATTCCTCTGATACCATCGGATTTACCGTTCCAAATTAAACGACTACAGTTTCCGGTGAAGACATCTTTTGCAATGACCATAAACAAATCGCAGGGTCAAACCTTCAACGTTGCAGGCTTAGATTTGAGCGTTGAGTGTTTTTCACACGGCCAATTATATGTCGCTCTTTCAAGAGTAACCTCTAAAGAAAATATGTTTGTATTGTCTAATGACAAGAAAGCTGTGAACGTTGTATATAGAGAGATTCTGTAGTATATTTATTGCAAGAAGAAAAAAAAGTAAAAAAGTAAAAAAAAATAAGTACAAATGTAAAAAAAATGTGTAAAAATGCAAAAAAAAGTAAAAATGTAGTATAAGAATATAGATATTCCAAAGATAGCAGTAAATCTTCATAGTGTAGGGAAAGGGGAATTGTTTTACTACGAATTTAACGCGTGCGAAGCCGCGGGCAAAAGCTAGTATTATAATAAAATTCTTAAGTTTAACTATACCATGTGCTCGATTCGAAGTGTGAATCTGAAGTGACGCGATCGCCCCCAGCCATCGTCCGTTTCCACGCTCCCCACAATGTGTTGCAATCCCGCGCTTCCAACAATGTGTTGCAATCCCACGGACTGGGTGGCTCGCTTCCAGCTACCTCAGCGGTCTACATGGTTGATGCAGTTGCCTCATGTCGAAAGACCACCAATGTTCCAGTTTTTGTATGTCAATTGTCGTAATTATGCAATATGTAATTTCTGTATAAACAATATTTTTATTGTTTATATATAGAATTGTATCGTATTAATTATCCTTACGCGTTAACATATTTATTTGTATCCGTATTTTTATAATCATTATATATTTTATTATTATTATTTTTTTTTTCTTAAGAGTTTTGTTGTGCTTTTCTGTTGTTTTTATTATTATTATTGTTTTTGCACGCCTAACACAACCTCTCCTGTACTTCCTAAGGTTGGCTGGTAGAGAATGTCTAAGTGGCATTAAGCCCGCCTTTTGTACATTTTTTTTTATTTTGTGCAATAAAGAATTAAATAAATAAAATAAATAATAGAAATGAAATTAAATGTCGACTACAAAATTTCCAATTATAAGTATCGTGTAGTATTAGACTACACATAACTTTACTAAACACAGTCTTGTATACTTATAATAAAGTTATTCCTACACTTATAATAGCAAAATTCCTTTCATAACTAAAGTTTATTTAAAGTACTCCTTGTGATTTCTCTAAGATGAGGTGGAATAAATATGAAGTTTTCAAGCCGCTTACAGAACAACCTAGTTTTAAAGAATAAAAGCTAGAGAAGCCTGGCGTTATATTAGAGCACACTCGTGAATAGTTACCACATAGTGTCTGAGATTCTTTGAAAACTATTATACACACCCCTTAATGAAAAATCAACTCTGGCCAAAAAAGTAAAAAAAGTTAAAAATAAAAGCTTACAAAAAAAAAAGTTACGTAATATGTTTAAATTGTTGTTATTTTTTAACACTTCTTAATATTAATTATAATATGCCCATAATGTCATACAAATACTCAGTCTTGATGTTTTTTCTTGATATTTTTATAATTGAGATGCGTATTTTTTTGATTGAGTCATCATATGATATATATGGTTCAATTTATTACTACGTTCTAGTTATTTGCTAGTAACTTTGTAGAATCTATCTATTTTCAATATGTATTTCCAATAGATAGATTCTTCAAAGTTCACAAAATTAACTTAAGTTACTTGCACACATCTTGCTCAAAACTATGATGAAGCTAGCGTCATCACGGCATTTGCATCAGAATAATTTACAAACGTACTCAAAATATTGTAGATTCTAAGTTTATATTTTAAAGGTAAAAATTTTATATCTTCTTATCGTTACTCATATTTACAAAAGTTCATTGATTGTGAAACAAACAATTTTAAATTAATAAATATTAAAGTAGTGAGTGTTTGCCTGAAACTCATGTTAAAAGTTATATACAAAGATTAACGAACTCCTTTAAATACACTTGAAAGGTCCTTATTTATGAGATACGTTGAATCTGCCGTAAGTAAAGTTAGCACATGGCTAAAAAATAATCAATCGAAATTAATTTAAGTAAAGCTAATTTTTCTTGCCTTTTTCTTCTTTCATCACACCTGAAAATATAAGTCTAAGAACATAGTTAGTTTATGTAAATGTCCTTACGTAACTAAAACTAAATGAGTTAAATATCTAGGAGTTGAAATAGATTATAGGGTCAGTTGGCTTTCACACATAAAATTAATTTGCTCCCGGGTTAAAAAATTTGTTTCGACTTTCAATAAGTTAAGAAACCTATTTAGCATTAGCTCGACCTATATTCTCTTATAGCATTTCCGTCTGGTCATAAGTAAATCGATTATGATAAGTCTTGAACGAGTACAGAGATCCCTTCCTTAAATGATGATTTTCAGCCCTTATCGGTATCCAACAAAGTTCCTAACTGTTCGACAATTATACATATACAGCGTTATATATAAGCAACTCGCAACTATTCCATATGCTTATCACAGAATTAATGATTAAATAAATGTTGCACTACATCTGCAAAGCGTGAAGCGTATTTTGTATCAGCCTTTTTATATAACAAAATAAAGAAATATATTACCATACACAGATTGAATTGAATTGAACTGAACTGAACTGAACTGAACTGAACTGAACTGAACTGAACTGAACTGAACTGAACTGAACTGAACTGAACTGAACTGAACTGAACTGAACTGAACTGAACTGAACTGAACTGAACTGAACTGAACTGAACTGAACTGAACTGAACTGAACTGAACTGAACTGAACTGAACTGAATTGAATTGAATTAATTAATTAATTAATATATAATTTAATTTTCTCGGAAATTAAACATATAAAATATTAATTTTTTTAACTACAATAAACTACAAACGATATAGAGTGTATTCCATAAGTTTTTAGTGCAGTTTTATTTATATATCTGGTTGAGAGCAGTGTTTATTAGATTTGCCGCGTAATTATTATTACTACAAAAAAATCAACTTTACTACAATCATTTGTATCGTTTGTAATTAAATATGAGCGAAAAAAAGTAAGGATTTTTTTAAGTCGGGGTCCAGCATGATGGAGCTCGGGGGAGGGGCTTTTTATAAGCAAGAGAACCTAAAACATTTTTTTATTTTGTCTGTTTAACTGTATATCGATTAAACGTTATCATGGGCTTCAGTTAAAGTTAACAAATAAAGAAGTTAAAAATCTCTTATTTTCGTACCATTGCTACTTACCAGTGATTAAACATTCTCTCATAGGTACGCAAAAACTACTTGATTGAGTGCGATGAATGTTAAGTAGTTTGTACATAAATTGATATCTACAAAGGGTACGTTTTATCGAAATCGAAATCTACGCGTACGAAGTCGTAGCCACAGCTAGTAAATAATAAAGCAGTACTTGGTTTGTTCAACATTGCAGTTAAATCGGAATGCATATAATAAATATCACAAAACCTACTAAAACCATTTTCCAACAGTATAAGCAGAATTATAAAACAATGGATTTCCATAAAAAACTAACACGCCCCTAACGGTTCTTTTTCCAACAACAATTTAAATACATATTATTCTTGGTTAGTAATCAGTACACAGAAGGTTATACATTGTTTATAAACTATTAATAAATGTAAGCGCACTTTATAAGATCTCTCCTATTATTCCAAGGGAAAGCATCAATATTTGTTTTTCCCTCAATTAATGTGACATCTTAAGTTCGTCTACCATTATCGTATCTGTGTAACAAAAATATTTGGTCATCAGATAATCATTTCAATGTTTTTATCAACGCGCGCGGCAGCGCGCGACCCAAGTTCTAGAGCCGACCGACTGAGCTGCCGCAAGAGAGTATATCTAAACCGCTAGTTTACGCCAAAAACGGCCTTTTCTTACCTTCACTGTCAGGCCCCCCTATGACTTAGAGCTACCAAATTTTTTATACAAGCAGCGTTTACCCATTTCTACCTTATATAAAAAAATCACTTGTCTGCATTCAGCCAAACCGGAGGGAAAAATAGGCCAAAAATGTCTTATTTCGCGTACTTATTCATTATTCATAAGTGATGTAAATTCTAGCCCACTTCCAGGTATGGTAGGACGCTGAAACTCGGTGGGCAGGTTTAATATATACTAAAACCTCCAAAAAAAATCGAAAATTTTCAAAATTATAATTTTTAGGCCCAAGAGGTCTAAAACATAGACATGCGAAGTTTGCAACATGCGGCACATCAAAAGATTCGTCTCGTAAACTGCAATAAAAATGATCAACAACAATTTTTGATAAGATTATTTGTTAAGTCACAATTAGGGCAAAACAGATATTTTCATTAAAAATGGGTTCTCTTTTTTAAAATTTAAAATGTTTTATGAAACAAGTTTTCAATATGTATCAAATTTTCGGGCCCGCAAGCAAGCCCAGTGTCAAAATTTAATGATCTAACTTTTACGGCAGGTACAGAATACATGCAGGGTGATGTGGACAACGGGCAAAATTCTTGTCAGTTTAACTATCCTGGTTATTTCGGTAGCAAATACCGGGTGGCTTAACAGGTATCACAAACCACATCGATTCTCTTCATTTTGAGGTAGACACTTGTCGGAATGACTTCTCGATAGTTTCTATCTATACTCTGAAATGGAATTATAGAAAGAAAATGTGAACAAAGGAGTTACCATCACCAAAAAATTTAATATTTCGTTCAAATCCAAAAACCCTTTTAAATAAGGTTTGTGTTTTTTATATTATGCAAATAATTTAATTTAATTATATATTTTTTTTATTATAATTAATAAAATACCATAAAAAACAAAACACAGTTGGTGCCTTCATCACTAAATATTTAACATGTAGCATGCCTGACAAAGACGCATTTCCTACGTTACACAATAGGGTGACAAATTATCAGGTCCACCATCACAACAATTATTGCCTGAGAACCAAAACAACTAGAACAGGCTTCTGTAGGGTTTGCAGATTTTCTTTTCCTAGAACAGTCATGGACCAGTTAATCATCAAAAGCGTCGCTGAATCTATAGCAGCTAGGAAAACTCTGAGTAGTAATAGCTCAAAGCGTTTGTACAGTCTCCCACGCACTGACCGGGAAACATTAATCAATGACTACAATATGGCCGTTTTGTTAGCATGGAATGGCAATATGGACTTGCAGTTTATGGGTGAAAAATCAGCGATCTTGAACCACTACATTACCAAGTATGGCACAAAATCTGAAAAAAGTAAGGCTCAGGGTGACTTTCAGGACATGGCATCGTCAAAATCTGTTTATAGTCGTTTGTTTGGTATAGGTATGAAGGGCCTTGCCAATAGGGAATGCGGTGCTATGGAGGCGGCTGACACTCTGTTGGGTTTGCCCCTATACGGCACCGACTCCAAAACACTAGTGAAGTGGTTAGACACGGGCATGAATCGTACTCGTCGCCTTAAGCCCAGTCACATTGTTAAAAATTTAAATGATGATTCCACTAATATCTACTACCCGTCATGGGTGGACGACTTTTATCCCCACCGTCCAGTTGAAATGGAAACTATGACTTTGTATCATTTCACTTCATGGTATGAAAAGTTGTACAGGGAACCCTCAAATAAGCAGGCATTATACTCATTGGGTAATGGTAGGTACATACGCAAGCGCAAGCATCCTTTCCTCATCAATCACTACCGGCCTAACCCTGATACTAACCCTGAGGATTACTTTTATAGCCTTCTTATCATGTTCAAACCATGGCGTGTTCCTGGGGATCTTATAGGTGGCTCTTTCACCTACACAGAAGCCTTTAATAATGCCAAGCATTTATTAGAAGAAGCTGTTACTTACTCCAATGTTCAGCGAGCGTTTAGGGACACCTTAGATAAAGCTTATAAGCTTGTCGAGGAAGCTGTCGAGGCTATGAATTTAGACAATAATAACCCTGCTGCTGACGGTCCGGCACCTCCCCAACTGCTTTCCCCATTTGGTGATGATCTAGATGATCTGCGTATGATCAATATCCCAAGTTCTTTATCCAATTTAGATAGCATGGTCACATCACTTAATTCTGATCAGTTGCGGGTATTCAATGCTGTTACATCCTCGTTATCAGCAAGCAAAGTTATCCGCCACTTTGTAAGCGGCACAGGTGGTACAGGCAAGAGCTTTCTCATATCGACTATTCGTGAATGGGTTTTACAGACAATGTCTAAAACAGTGGCTGTAACTGCGCCGACAGGCGTTGCCGCTTACAACATAACTGGCTTAACAATTTTCAAGCTTTTGCAGTTACCAGTAGAGCATGGTTCGACCCCAGCTTATAAATCGTTAAATGATGATGCGTTAATGCGCTCTAGGTCTGAACTAAAGAACACTGTTCTTTTTATAATTGATGAAATTAGTATGGTTTCCAATCTGATGTTTCTTTATATTCACTTGCGCCTTACTGAAATATTTGGAACTGGGGATGACACTGATGGCTACTTTGGGCGTCGTTCCATTCTCTTATTTGGTGATTTGCTTCAGCTGCCCCCTGTTCATGAGGACCCTATATATATTCAAGTTAGTGCCCAGGCGTTCACGAAATATGTTGGATCATTATGTAGCATCAATTTCTGAAAGGACCTTTTTTCCTATGATGAGCTCACTATTAATATGAGACAACGGACTGATCCAATTTTCGCTGATGCTTTAGCCCGTGTTCGGGTAGGTTCTACTTCCAATGAAGATGTAGCCATGTTCCGTAGAAGGCTGCTTAACCTTTCATCTCACGATCTCTCTCACAACCTCGTCCGTGTGTCCAATGTACTATCCGAACTTCCTCCAGACACTGTCTGTCTCTTACTGACCCGACACATGTGCGCTGTTTTGAATCAGGCTATACTCGACAAAATCAATTCTCCAATTATTTCCCTTAAAGCTATAGATTCCATTGACTGCAACAATTTCTATCACAAACAAGCTGTATCATTGCTAAAAAACAAGACAGGGGACAGTTCAGTAACAGCAGGTCTTGATGACGTAATAGAGCTGAAGGTAGTTGCAAAGGTTATGCTCCGACGGAATATAGATGTGACGATAGGGTTGGTAAACGGCTCGATTGGAATTTTGCAAAGCGTCAATTGGGATATTGACAATCCGTCGCAGGCAACTTCCCTTGTTATTTTATTTTCAAACGGATTACACTGCATTGAACCAGCAAAGGCAAAATTCAGGATTATGGAGAATGCTTTTGTCCGTCGCATACAATTTCCCATTTCTTTGGCATATGCCATAACAATCCATAAAAGCCAGGGATTAAGCCTTAAAAACGTTGTTCTTGATCTAGGCGGCCATGTATTCACGCTAGGCCAAGCATATGTCGCATTGTCAAGGGTGACAACACTAAATGGGCTTAACCTAATCAACTTTGACCTTAAAACAATTAAGGCTTTGCCTTCCGCTATCGTTGAAATAAATAGGCTTCGCTGCAAGTATCATCCTCATTTACCTCAGTTGCCAAATACTTGCAACTCATTCAAGCGTCAATTAGATCGGCCTTGGGTACCTTTGCCTGGTCTAGTTCAAGTGCAGGATCATCATCAGCAAGTGCACGTTCGGGGCTCTCGAGGTTGCTCCCGAGGTAGGACACAGGGCGTTGGACGCGGTAAGTCAGGGAGCAGTTCAAGTAGAGGGGGAAGGAGGCGTGGAAGGCCGAGAGGTAGTCGTAATCGCTAAGTAAATTTTGTAGGGGATAGATAGAGGAGCTTCTTTCTTTTGATTCATACTTGTGTTTAAAATGTCTTTATGTGCAATGTGTGTGCTGACTGCGAGCGCTGGCTGCATGTTTTTTAGGACGCTGTCCCCTTCTTGCAGCAGTTAGGCCTTAATGAGTCACCTAAACAATGATCAAATAGTGGCACCCAGCAATGTCCACAACTCTAGCGCCGTAGTTGGTGGATATTACTGGGTCCCTTATTTTCTCCAGCCATATCAAATCGTGGCTTTAAAAAAACTAATTAGTAACAAAACACTCATTAAGGGGGCGGGGAGAGCCTCTCAGGTATTAGGGATGAGGTTGTAAGTTTTATTCATTATTACAACTTGTCTCCACCACCTTTTTTTTTTTTTTTTTTTTTTTTCGTTGGAAAAATGCGTTTTCGCATCTTCACCCAGGCCAGGAAGGCGATGGCCGGGCGGTATGTGCGGCACCCGGCGACTGCCATTTTTAAGGCACCCCACTAAAAAACCAACGGCTGCCCACGACGCTACAATGGGACGCCACGGGATCGCTTTCGCACTCACCGTGGCACCCCGGCGGAACTCCTCCATATAGGGGTACCCTGGGCAACCAGTGTACCCCTACCTCATAGACCTAGTGCAATGGCGAGAGAGGTCGCCCCCCCTTTCACCTAGGCCTACGGCTGGGAAGGAATGGGCTGAACCCTTCTCCTTCCCAACTTCCAGCGCTGTAAATACAGCAACGGAACCACTCCACAGTCAACTCTGCTATCAGAGAAGTACCAGGAGCGATCCCGCGACCCTACACCACACGCGCTCCAGCGCACTCCTCCCACGACAGCCATGGAATTCCTCCCGGCGATGCTGGATACCTGAGGAGGAATCCATCACTGTTTCCGAACCCCCCGCAACCAAGTGCGCCCCAGCACCGCACCTGGAGCAAGAAGTTCGGCCCACTCTACCCCACACGCCCATCATCAGACAGCCACGGGATACCTCCCGGCGATGCTGGATACCTGAGGAGGCACCCGTGACTGCCCCCGAAACCTCCGCCACCGAATGCGCCCCAGCACCGCAAACGGCAACGGAAATCCCAGGCACCGCAAAATGCCCAGACCATCTCCAGGTCCAAGCCTCCCTCTCGCAGACAGACCACCCCGAAAGGCAGCCTGCCCGCCGGCCAGCCATGAACCGGGCACAAACCCCCATGGCCGACCCACCTCGCGCCGAGTATTAGCCAACGGCTAATGCAAACCCGAAGGATCGCATTAACCGTTGTTGCCCAGGGAGCACCGGCCCGTACCGCTTCCGATGCCACCGAACGAATCCGAACAACAAGGGAAACAGACGGGCACACGAGGAGGTTCTCGGCGATGACGCCCCACTTGTCTCTACCACCTACGTAGTCCCTCTATATCTTCGAGCCCGTGCTGCAAGTACCTACGCATTTACGTTTGAAATCACAACTCTTCTAGCACCATTTACCACCAATGAAAGTCGTAAATTCTAGACACCAACAAAAACAGTCTGATATCAAAACCAAAACACTTGCGTGTTGTAAGGTTAGCCCAAGTTCTATGGGCCACCAATATGATATCGATATGGTCCAAGTTTACCCAGCCAATAAAAGTTGTGATATCGGGATGGCCCAAGTTCATCCGACAATTTAAAGTTGGGATATTAGAATGCGCCCAAGCTTCAAGATTTTTTTTTTCAACAGAACTTGGTGTCGGCAGTGTGGGCGGTTGGCTGCATTAGCCATGTGACAAACACACAGACAGTAGTAAAATTTGCCAAGTCTCGGTTCTTATCAGCCACGGGACCTTATGAAAATAACACTTTTTACCTATTGTCAAGTTCTCATCTGGTATCCGCCCGACACCAAGTTCTGTTGAAAAAAAAAATCTTGAAGCTTGGGCGCATTCTAATATCCCAACTTTAAATTGTCGGATGAACTTGGGCCATCCCGATATCACAACTTTTATTGGCTGGGTAAACTTGGACCATATCGATATCATATTGGTGGCCCATAGAACTTGGGCTAACCTTACAACACGCAAGTGTTTTGGTTTTGATTCACATATAGAAATAATTTCAAATATGTTATTAATAACACAGTTTTTCTTTTAAGAATTTCGAATAACATATTCGAGGTAAAATACTTTATTACATTTCACGGTTAATATAGAAATTATAGATGAAGATTTTCTGTTCTGCTTGTATGTTTTAAAATAAAAAAAAAAGTTTTATTATAAATTTATATGACTAGCTTTAATTACCTTTTTTAAAAATGACAGTTTTAATTTTTAATCTTTAAATAAATTTCTTTATCCTGCTGACGAGTCAAATGAGGAAACGGTCCTTGTCTTGGTAAGTAGCTACAAAAAAAACACAACGCCAAGCCAAATATTTTCGAGGAACTAATAATTTTTGAAGACCTAATAGTTACAATATTTGATTGTTTTTAATAGTTTTTAACTTTGTAATTTTGCGGAATAGTAATAAGAAATATCAGTTGTAAACCAAATGACGCTTATAATATAAGAGCTTTTGTGCATTTTTTAAAGTTGCCATATTATCCTAGTAAAACACCAACCAATATATCAATGGCCCACGTTCTAACAATTTTTTAGCTTTATTTTTTTTTTTATTAATAAATCTCATAACAAATGCAGACTTTCTCATAATATTTTTTTCATCACTTAAATTATCCAAACAATTTTTTGAAATGACTTCTCCAGGGCAGGGAGGAATTGAACCCAGGACCGATAAATTTAAATAATTTCCATGTGCAATATCTTATTTTAAAAAGTCGTCTATATAAAGCAATTACTATTATTAAGCTTGAAAGTTACCGGTAACCACTAATTTACATCATTTATTAGTAGTATTAGTATGATTAAAATATTTAAATTAAACATATTTTTTTTTTTTCTAATATGTTACTCGTTCAGACTCCTTTAGCCTATTTTATGGACCGGCAATAACGATCGGAATTTAATTTAAAAAGTGTATATTTTTATTGCACGTACAAGTAAATAAAATTGTATTAAAACTTTGGCTAACTACATACTGCTTAAACGCAAGATTAAAAACGCTTTGTTTTTATTAAATTAGAATTATATATTTTTTACCTATTTAAACTGAAATAATAAAAATTATAATTATCCAAGTTTTTGAGGTCGTAGTTCCCAAGTATGATTAACAGTTCCAGAAATAAGTGCATTTAGACCAAAACCAGTAGATAACATGTTTTTAAATTAGAAAAAAAAATGTATTTCATCAAAATATCAATTCAAAATATATAATTATAGAAATGACATACGTAACTCTAATCTCTTATAAAATCTAGTAATGTGGGGAGCATAGTATCTTTTTTATCCTATAATAACATGTAGATTTTTACCAAGCTCATATTAAACGTTGAGTTTTACATTTTAAGCCAACTTTGCGCTCCATTAGCAACGTTTAGCGCTGGATGGTAGAAAATTACTCTGAGTGTTACGTTGATACATAAAAAATTGCAACGTTTTATACTTTTTCTAAATATTTTTCCTTATTTTTCTTCATGAAATATACACTTTTAAATAATGAATAGAAATTTATGTTAAGCGTTATATAATATTTATAAGAAACAAATATTAAAAGAAGTGTATATTCTCGTTGAGGAGTTTCACAATAAAGTTACACGTTAGGTGGAATTTCGTTCCTTACCGTTCGTGCGATGGCATGATTACCCAGAGGTCAGAAACTTTTATCACACTACCAAAATATGAAATCAACTTTTATCGGAAATGTTTCCAGGTTGATACTTAAAAAACTGCTGTACTTTAAAAAACATCTACTTCTACCTCAACGCGGCTGGTAGCGTTCTTATTATTTCCCTAGTGTTGCAAAAGATCGGCGGTAATCAAACATGACTGTGATTCATATACCAGTTGCCTTATATAGCATAAAATATACATATTTTTAATGTTTTATTTTTATTATGATTAAAATAAATATTGTAATAAAAGCTGACCTCACAAAACCGTCTAAATACTAAATTTATATAAATATAGAATAAAAAAAAACACCGATACGGGCAGGGATTCGAACCCGCGACTACTGGGAAACCGTCCCGTCGAAACCGCGACTACGGGACTATTTATATAAATTTAAATAAGCTTAACATGGCTATACATGTTTAAAGATATTTTAAAACATCTTCTAAATACTTTTATACAATAGTATTTCCTCAGTGATATTTAACGTCAAATTAAACGTAAGAAGTGGCAATATCATTAAAATAGATTATTTTAAAATAAAGCTTTGTTCCATAAAGACTAGTTGATTTACATTTTGAAATCTAGACAAGGTAATTCAAGGTAATTACCGACTTCAACACAAACATCCCTCATGCTTATACTAGCATAAGTATTGTTTAGTTAATGAGACTCATCTACAGACGTATATGAGAAGAAACCTCGACACTGTTTCAAATGAGAACTACGTTATATTTATTCTAGCGTATACTTTTGGCTAAGCAATTTAAAACTTTAATAATTAAAATATCCAAAAATATAAGGACATATATAATATAATAATGGAGTATTCATTCGAAATAAACATATTGTTATATACCTATACTATTGTACGTGTTACGTCTTATTCTATTTCTATTATAAAGTCCGATTCTCTTTTATATTTGTTTTGAAATGTAAAAGCGTGTCGGTAAGGGGTATTCAATTCATTGTATTAAAAGATATGCATGTTATTTGGTGAAAATATAGAAATTACAAATAAACCTGTATTCGCTACTTGTCATCATTATTTTATATGGCTTATTTATTATTAGGAAGGTCGTAAGTAGGACATAGAAAACTTTTTTTTAAAACAATTTCACACAACAATCAAACAAACATAACTGCTTTATACTTTCATTTGTATTTCGACTTTTCATACCGTATACAGACATCCTCGGCATGAAAAATGATTTGTTCGACGTTCGCGGTATTTGTTTTCCACAACAAATACGATGTTACGCTGACCTCGATTTCTCATCACTCTTTTCATTTATTTAAACGTAAAAAACATGTTTAATAAAACACAAATTATATTTTATTATCACACTTATCCCTGAAATCTACTTACTCGAAGTAGATACTTATTGAAAATTAAAATAAAATAAGGGCTTTGTACCTAATACTACTCAAAATAATATTGTTTACTTGAAGGATAAAAATATAAATTTACTTTTAAAAATAGATTCTTTTTGGAGGTATTTTCGAAACAGGTTAAATGTTTTATATATCTTCTCGCTTTTGCCATTGTTTTCACGGTATGCAAAATACTACTTTTTATTTATAACAAAATATCTACTAATAACTTTTTAAGATTCAGGAAGTGTTTTTAAATTACATCATTTATTATAAAATCTTGTTTAAAAATATTCATCGCTCGAGTCGTAAATTTCATGGGATAATTTGTTAATGTTGGTTCTTTCTACAATAAGTTAAAAATTTGATCCTCCGAAAACCTCTTAAATATATTATAAGTACAATGCTCTGTGGCAAAAAGTTAAATAAATGTTAATTTTTATAACATTCTACTTTGTTTATACATAAAGCTGGAATAATTGGCAGTGATATTTCAAAAATAAAATTCTTGCTAATATTCAAGCTTGAGCTAATTTAACTAGTCTAAGGTCATTGCATAGATAAAAAAATAATATGAGAAACAAAAATTTTCTGAATATTCATTGTGAGAATAATATGTAGTGTAAAGAGCAATATAATGTAATAAAATATAATATATTCGTTTCTAGTTTCATTGAAGATTTCATGACTAATTGATGCAAGTTCCAAAAATCACTTTTTGCACAAAGAATATTTTGGAGATTAAAGTTGTAACACAACTTACTTCAAACTGTAATTTTTCTATCTCCGTTTTTCAATCAATTAATAAAATTAAAAATTTTGAAATCCCCGATACAAAAATACGTCTAATAAGGATAAGAATAATATTATTATTATGTACTTATTGAAGACGTTGCGTCGGGGGACCGTTTTAAGTACGTTGTTGATGGTGTCTATTTTACAAAATTATCGAAGCTAATGTGTGAGGACTTAAGACTATACGATTTGATACTGTTATTTCATTATTTGCCTTGGTGACTTACTTGTATCTAGCATTATTCCTTTATTCAGCGATTCCCCGACGCATCAGTAGTTTGGCGGATTTTTTTATATTGTAACATGTTTGTATTATTTTAATTCAATAAATAAAAAATAAATAAAATTAAAAAATCTTTATTAGTTGCAATTATATATAGCGAAGCGATTACCTACTTTAATTCTCATTATATAATTTATAGACTAAAGAAAAAGTAAAAAGCAATCTAATTAATTTATAATTCTTTTTATATTTTAATTCAATAAATAAAAAATAAATAAAATTAAAAAATCTTTATTAGTTGCAATTATATATAGCAAAGCGATTACCTACTTTAATTCTCATTATATAATTTATAGACTAAAGAAAAAGTAAAAAGCAATCTAATTAATTTATAATTCTTTTTATATTAATGCGTAATATTATATATATATATATATATATATATATATATATTGGTGGTATAATTCGGTATAATAATGCGTAGTTTTAAGCACAAGCTATTTTTTTTTGGTTTTTAGTGCACTTACACCTCATAGCACACCTATATATTACCATTATTGAGCACAACTGAGCACCTTCAAAACAAAACAGAGCTTACGCATACCAATGACGCCATAGATCGCCTTGTGACTGGATAACTGTATTCAATCCTATTCAGACTACTCAGATAGGAATATTAAAATAATATAACAAAAATTTGCGATAAAAACATAATTTTATTAAATTTAATACAGTTAATGAACATTTTGTAAAACATTGCATTGGTGTAATTTTATTGTGTTTGATTTACTTAAAAATACATTTGTATGCTGAAATATATTTTTGGCGCAAAACAGGCATAGCGTCCAAAGGGCCTTAATTAAAAACGTGCGGGTTAAATAAATATCACCAACTTCAGTAATTATCAGCTCATTTAATTTTGAGTTTAGATCAAGACATACAGAACAAGACATATTTGAATATTCCAATAATTACGAATTGCCCTATATAATTCACTGTACTATTAAACTGAGAGGTGCAAAATAAAAAGATGCCTTACTATTGGTTTTTGGGTTTTTTAAACATTTCAACGAGAAGCTTTAATATATTACGCCTAAATCTGGATATACTGATGATTATACACAGTATGGTAAGTTCATCGATAGCAATAGTGACGGAAAAGTTTCCTAGAGGTCGCCGGTTCGAATTCTCAACGTTCATTACTTACTGTTCATTTTATATTTATATAAAAACTAAAAAGCCTAACATAATTAAATAGCTTATAGATGTATAATAGATAATTCTCTGATATAATCTCAGACAAAATCTCACCTTTTGTCACCAGTTATAATATAATGATTGACTTTATTTCTTTTGTTTTTTTTTATATCTTGATGTATATTTATTCCTTCATATTTCGATAGATACATTGATACACACCAAAAATAATTCTTGAAAATTCGAGAACATTTATAACAGATGCAATAAATGTTAAATCTTCAGAACCTCACTGGTGCGGTAGATTGCTTCAGTGCCATCCTATTCGAGAAAGTGAAAATGTCTTGCCGACGTTCCCATTTTGAATTGCTCGTAAAGGAACTTGTAGTAGGGCTGTTAAAAATAGGTAAGAAACATTTATTATATTAGTTAATATTGAATAGGGTATTGCAACGAAAATTATTACTTTAACATCACTAAACTTAGTTAAAAGGCTTTTTTAATGAAGTTTTGATTTATACAAAGTATAGTAAAAAGGTCGGTTACGATTTTTTATATAATTATAAACTGGAATAAAACTGCATTTTATGCCTAATACAAATTAAGCAGATAACACTTTAGTAATGTTTTTATTATAGTAGCACAAAATAAGTTTGAAAAGTTTTCAGCCCTGGGAGTAGTTACACAAAGGATTTGACACCATTCCCGGTAGACGATGCAAGCAAGCAATATCTTTGTTATCCAGAACTACCTGAGGGTTATACAGATAATATACTCTGTAGAGCAAATAATCCGTACATATCATTACAGCTTAAAATCAAAAAATAAAAAAATCATTAAAACGATTTTGCAGTCGGTGTTAAGTTAAGGCTAAGTTCCTTACGTTTCCTCTTCAATTTCGAATGTAATGAAAAGGAAATGAAATTTGTATATTTATTACGTTTTTGTATAACACTTATAAATCTATGTAATAATTGCGCGTCTGTGAAATAAGTTTTACAATATTTGCAAAAAAAGTACCTATTCTGTTTGAAAATATTTATAAACATGTATAGCCATGTTAAGCTTATTTTAAATTTATATAAATATAGAATGAAAAATAAACCAATACGGGCAGGGATTCAAACCCGCAACTACTGGGAATCCGTCCCGTCGCTCTACTAACTGAGCTACCGTATCGCTGTCCGTCTGTCTGTCCGCTCTCTGTCCGCTGTTATGTGCCTGGGGGGTAGACGAAAAGATGCTTAGCTCGGACCACTATGCCATCACCTTTTCGGTCCACAGTACAATAAAGCAGGAGGTCAGGAAGAAAACAACCAGGGTCTACAACTGCAGGAAGGCAAACTGGGCACAGTTAGGACGCCGACTCGACATAAATATGGGTCTGGCAAAGCTCACCGAGGAGGAAGCTATGCGCATTACAAGCCGTGAGAGTCTGGAGGATGTAGTAGCCAGATATGTGGATGTGCTAACCAAAACGAGCAATGAGACAATTCCTAAGGCCAGGTCATTTGAAAAACCACCGATACCTTGGTGGACTGAGGAACTCACTAGGCTCAGGAAAGACGTGATGACCAAGAAAGGAAGGATTCGGAAGGCAGCGGCAAGAAGGCGGCAATACGTGGTCGAAGAATACCTGGCTAGTAAGAACAATTACGAGAAGGCTGCTAAAGCGGCCCAAACTAACAGCTGGACGGAATTCTGCTCCTGCCAAAGCCATGAGACGATGTGGGACTTCAATCCTGAAGAAGCCCGGGAAGGCAAATTATAACGAGGCAAAGTCATTCAGGCCAATAGGACTGCTGTCGATTCTCGGAAAGACCCTGGAAAAGATGACGATCAGGCGACTCCGATGGCACCTCCTCCACAGGTTCAACCCACGCCAATACGGCTTTACACCACAGCGCAGCACGGAGGACGCCCTCTACGATCTTGTCAACTAAGTACGAGATAAGCGAAAAAAGAAAGAGATCGTAGTACTGATATCTCTGGACATAGAGGGCGCCTTCGACGGCGCATGGTGGCCTGCCGTGAAGATCCAGCTGGCAAACCTTGGCTGCCCGGCGAACCTGTGGAGGCTGGTCGCCAACTACCTGTGCGACAGGGTGGTTCGGGTGAATTACATGGGGGGGATGGCCGAGAGACAGACAACAAAGTTATGTGTCCAGGGGTCGGTGAGCGGACCCTTTCTATGGAATAACCTGCTGAACTCGCTCCTGAACAAACTAGACGACATCGGGACATACAGTCAGGCGTTCGCCGATGACGTCGTGCTGGTGATCTCGGGGCAGGAAACGGAGAAAATAAAGCAAGCGGCCAACAGGGCACTGGAGGTAGTGCGAAGATGGGGACGTACCAATAAACTACGCTTCGCGCCGCACAAAACGAAATCGGTGGTGATCACCAGAAAACTAAAGTTTGACAATCCAAGATTAAAAATGGGAAGAGAATACCTGGAACTAACTAAGGAGATCAAAATTCTGGGGGTCATCATCGATTGCAAACTCACCTTCGCACAACATTTATCGTACGTCACCCGAAAGGCCCTAAATATATACGGCCAGCTTTCGCGAGCGGCAAAATCAACGTGGGGCCTCAACCCAACAATCACAAGACAGATTTACACGGCGGTGATTGTGCCCATTGTGTCGTAAGGGGCAGGGGTCTGGGCGTCAGAGGTGGGCAAGATTTATGTACAGAAGCAGCTCTCAGCGGTGCAGAGAGGCTTCGCCCAGAAGATTGGCCGGATGCACCGAACAGTGTCCAAGCATGCGGCCATGATCCTGGCGAGGCTCCTTCCGCTGGACCTGCAGATCGCCGAGTACGCTGCCGTATGAAACCAGACGTGGGCGCCCATTCAAATATACTACCGAAGAGTATCGCCTGGAGCACCGGGTGGAACACGTTGAGCTGGATCACCCTGCAGAAACCACAAAACTAGAATACACGTGCCTGGACGCGCTCACCCCTGCAACGATAAGAGACCATGACATCATAGGGAAATATATCTATACTGATGGGAGTAAAATTCAGGGTAGAGTTGGCGCCGCACTATCAGTGTGGGATAGCGCGAGGGAAATGTACTTTAGAAAACTCAGGTTAGCTGGACACTGTACGGTGTTCCAGGCCGAACTGTTGGCGATCTCAACGGCAGCGGAAATTATAGACCGAAGAAATTGGAGCAACGCAAACATCTTCACCGACTCTCGGTCATCGCTCGAGGCACTGAACACCACACCGGCGGTGCACCCACTTGCGCTTAAAACAACACAAACTCTCCGGAAAATTACGGCTAAAGGGCATTCTGTAAGGCTCTTCTGGATTAGGGCGCATGTGGGGGTACCGGGCAACGAGAGGGCGGACGAACTGGCCAAAGAGGCGGCCCTTAATACAAAAAGGAAGACTACTTACGACCAGCTCCCAATATCCTTCGTGAGACGCAGGCTGCGAGAGGATACAATAGTCACCTGGCAGAATAGATAGATAGATAGATAAAAACTTTATTGCACACAAAATACAAAAATAGGTGAAATAAAAACAAAATAAACAACAAAAGGGTGCAAAGGCGGTCTTATTGCTAAAGCAATTTCTTACAGACAACCTTTCGGGGAAGGAGTAGAAACTAAGAATACGGGATAAAGTAATAGGTACACAAATGGCGAAACTGCGGCTACCACGAAGGTCTACCTGCCCGACGTCAGACGCGCTGCAAAGATAATGACTAAACTCGACATGGACTCCCTGACTGCGTAAATCCTTACCGGACACGGGGGATTTTCTCCTTACTTACACAGGTTTAAACTGAAAGAAAGCCCGACCTGCAGCTGCGATGACGAGACAAACGAAGAAATTGTACACCTGATTACTGAATGCCCTAGGTGCCTAGGGAGGAGACTTGCAACTGAAACTGAAATAGACATGACGATTGACATAGCAAATATACCGGCTATAATGGAAGATCCTGAAAAAATTCACAAATTTATGGATTACTGTAGATATGTGGCGGGGATAGTTATAGGGGCAAATAAGACCTAGGAGTAAACTGACTAGGACGCGACGTGACTGAAACTAAAATTGTAACTGCCGGACCTGGGAAGAAAAAAAATAAAATAATAAAAAAAAAATAATAACACGATTTTCAATGAAACGACTGCTACTAGAAGAACAACCCAGCCATGCTGGACAACCAGAAGGAAACCGGTGACTGGAAATCTAAAGTAAATAAAACCCACACATGAAACGAAAAGCAATCGCTCCTAACCCCATGTGGAACACATGGCTCATTAGGGCAAACCAGACGCAACATCTGATTTGGGGAGGCATGTTGTCCATGCCATGACCCATAATCACGGTACTACCACCGAGAGGGACTATCGAAGCGAAGACGAAGACCATCTGGAAGTAGGCCGCATTGTGCCAATGCCGCCCCACCATGGCGGAGGATGTAATCCAAATAAAAAAATAAAAAAAAAAAACAAAAAAAAATCTATATATATATATGTGTATGTGTGTGTGTGTGTGTGTGTGTGTATATATATATATGTATGTATGTATATATATACATGTATATATGTGTGTGTATGTGTATATGTATACATATACTCCATACTTACCTGTTCCATGGTCCGTGACAACTGCAGATAATTCTGAAAAAGAAATTAATAGTTAATGTTCATATTATTAGGAAATATTCCAACTGTACATATCTTACCTAAATATAAGTTTTGAGGATCACCCAACATATAACTCTGAAAAAGAAATCAATAGTTAATGTTTATATTATCAAGTAAAATAGGGTGTTAATGCTAATGTATTACGACGAGACCATAAGTCTCAAAGTCCAAAAGCCACAGCCCACTGGGGCTCCTGGGAGCTGTAAAATGAACTTGTAAAAATTAATGTAAAGCACTAACCAATAAATGTATTAAATATAAGCTATATACAATGTAAATAAAGATGTAATGTTATGTAACGTAGTAGCTAAGCACACACATTAGGAATCAACATAAAATACTCACCATGAAAGTAAAATAATAACCACAAACTGAAAAACTTAAATCACCCCGAAAACTGACTCCGCCCACCCATGCGGAGGTACACACGGCAAACTATATAAAAAAAAAAAAAAAAACGTATTACATACCTTTAGCGTAAAGAATTCGACACTAAAAATACATGTACTAAAAATATTATTAGTACCAACGTAATTTATCTACATTATGAATACTAAGTAAATCTAATAACAAAGTGAACTCGTATGATTACAGTCAAGTTAAACGTTTCATATACTTTATCTCAAACTTATAATGTAATTTTAGATAATATATATTTTATTCTAAAATAAATATTAATGTATATCATTTCACTAATACGAATCTCATTGTTCTTATGAGCTGATTATTTCTATAATCAGTATAACACTTTTTGTAAATGTATATATATGGCAATGGTTGTACGTCTTATTTTCATAAGGTTTTGTAAAATAAAAAGTTTTAGCTTTTCATTAAAGAAATGCTATATTATAGTAAGTATAATTCAAAACAAATACATTTTAAATGACTGAACGTGACCATTGATAAGATAAAAACTAGTAAATGATATCAGATTCATCTATAATTTAGTGAAAATATTACCTACACCCTTAAAAAGAAAGTTTATCCACATCAATGGTATGTATATAAATAACATTACAATCATGTAATGGCACTCTCAAAATTAAAACGCTTCGTGAAACAGCTGCGTTAATTAAAGTTTTATTTAAATTAAACCTGTTCTTACAATTAACATATAAACTTTCCACGTATTTACTTTAAGGCGAAAGTTTTATAATAATTTTAAAAACATTTAAGTTTTTACTAACCCTAACGTTTTTTGTTGCATTTGTTACATCGCATACGATTTGCGCTAAAGCCAGTGATCACAAGGAATAATTGAATATTTACACAGCATACCAATAGCTACTAAATATTAACGACGCTTTTGTAATTTTCCTTATGTATGTAGGTCTAAGATTTCGTATTTTCAATGTCATTATTATATATATTTTTAATTAATAATAGTATTGTAACTCAGTACATATATTGTATTAAAAAGTTGAGTATAGTATTCCTGTCCCATAAAAATATCTATAAAAATTATTTCGAATGGTTTGGATTTTGTTTTATTCTACATGTTATTAAATATAGTAATTTTTATTATTTTATAATTTTGATTTTACTTCTATACTATAAATATTACTTCTCTTCTTATGATCAATATTTATTTAATTTATGAATTATATTTCATTTGAGTAACTATCAGGTTTTATTTATGTGTTATTCTTGTTTTATTCTTTTAATTTTTTTTCGGCTCCAATATTAGTAGGGCAACGGGAAGATGTCTCAGAGGTTGAAAGTTCTACCTTTCCATGTTTCTGAATTTTACATCATAATTTTTTGAAAAAAAAAAAAAGTTGCATAAGTTTAACCTGGCTAAACATGTTTAATTTCTATCAGAAAACGATGCTAAAATAAAAGGTGTTTTTGTTAAGTTGACATTTCATTTGAAATCTTTTATTAGCCAATTTATTTATTTCGTTTTTGCGTTGAAGAAACAAAATTATCTCGACCAAAAATATTTATTTATTTTTTTTTATTCCAAAAGCTTTATTAGACATAAAATTATTACAACAAGAAATAACAATAGGAAATTATAATAGTAGATGTTGTCCAATAAGACATTTTGGTGCAAAGGCGGTCTTAGCGATTATTAGTGACGAAATAGACACGCTATGATTTTTAAGGTTATCCATTATTAAAAGTAAATGAAACTATTTTTTATTCCTAAACCTTTAAGAATGAAAATATGTTAATAGTAATATAGTATAAACACAATAATAATAAGCTGAATTATTGAAATACATTTATTAGGCAATCACAACCGCCGTAGGGTCCATGGTAAAAGCATCAAGAACCTCACCAGGTAAGAAAGTGGTGTACGATGACCAGGAGGAAAATCTCCAACACACTAGTTCACGTCGTACACTAAAACCCACCAGCTCCATGGCAACGGCGGTAATTCACCTCATAAAGATGAAAAATAAAACCAGCTCTGAATCCATAGCGATGGCTACGCGGTTGTCTGGCGCTGCCGAAATTCTCCTCGTCGGTGACGTGAACCAGTTACCTTACATCGATAGAGATAATCTATTCGAGATGAGGTACTGTCGTCCCACCCTGATAACGTCCATCAGCCAAGAATTACTGTGCACACATCGGAATCCCTTAGATGTCGCGTATGCCTTAGAAGAGGTCTACTCCGGCATCTACTCCAGCAGGAAACTAGTGCAGTCCTTAACAATGCTCAATTACACAGGATCGAAAATACCCAGATCCCAACCTAATACCCTGTACTTAGTACACACCCAGGAAGAGAAGATAGCATTGTCTAACGAGGGTTATGGATCAGGCGAAGGGTCGCGTATCTTAACCATACACGAAGCACAAGGACTCACTTTCAGTTCTGTTTTTATAATCAACACCAGGAGTAAGATGCAACTGCACGACAGCGTTCCCCAGGCGGTTGTAGCAGTGTCGCGTCATACCGAGAGCTGTGTGTATTTTACCGACAGCGAGGACGACGCGACGGGCAGATTCATCAGGCGAGCGATGAAGGCGACAAAATATAACATCATAGAATATAATACCAAGATGGCTATAAAAGACAGAAACTTCGCTATCGTGGAAACCTTGCTCGTGATAAGTGAAAAAAATAAAAATAACAGTAGGTCACCACAATAGTGTTTTCGTAGGAAGGCATTAATGAGAAAATGTAAGAAATTTAACTTTAATAATATTTTTCTTTTTTATACATCAAATACTTATACTATACTTCACATTATAACATTGTACAATAAATATACAATATATGTACAATATATATATATAATATTTATATTTATATAAGTATGTGTAATTGCTGTGCAAAGGACTTACCTTACTAATATAGTTTTTAAGGTACCTGTAGTAATAGACTCCTTTTTGAGTGTGTTATCTCAAAACTTCAACAATTAATATGCAAAATACAAACCAAATGCGAAAAGTGCACGGGCGACGTGTCCGTGGATAAAAGTAGAAATTAATAAAAAAAAAATACATTTATTAAGATATCCTTTGACTTAATATAATGTTACTTGCAATAGGCTTTCTGAGATGTATCGTATTATTACACAAACAAAGCGATCCTGTTTCTCTTTATCAAAGGTACGCGTTTCCGACAATATTTTTTTATAAACAAGTTTTCTAATAAAATAAGTTTTCTGATTAATATATCGGTATTCTTCTAGTTATACATAGGAGTTAAGTTGACTATTGAAGTGTACCTTATTAAGGCTAATAACATTTGCTAAAAACATGTGACGTAGGAATAGTTTAGAAAATTAAAATTTATTGTGACGGTTACGGGAGGTACTTTTAATTCGTTTTTAAACTTTTTAACTGTTTATCTAATTTTTGTAACGTTTACTGAGGTTTTATTTTTAGGTATATATTGCAGCTCAAACTTTAGACTTAGACTAGACTTTCTCTGTTAATATTTACAGTCTTAGCAAGTGAGTAAACAATATTTTTCAAATCAATGTTACTTTATTTGAAGTTTACAATTCGTTATTTGCTGTATCTAATTCCTGTTTAAAGTAATTATTTTGTTTGGAAAAAAACCATTTATTTTCTTATTTTTGAAAGCCACTTAGCCAGTTACGTATCTTTCTCAGTTCAATTGCTAATGACTTGGTAATACTATCTTTTACCTCTTTCCTAATGGCTGCTAAAAGTTCTTCGTTACACGTTGATGAGACTTTGCTTTCTGTATCTTTTAATAAACTATTGATATATACTGGTAGTAAATTGTTTGTTTTACAGTTGAAATCTTACAATTTATTCTTTAATTTAATTTTTTTAATAAACTCAACATGACCTTACATGTTTATAAATATTTTCAAGCGATATGTTTATTGTCAATGCAATTTATAAAAAATGTTTTATTAACTTTTCAATTATATCCAATGATGCAATTAGAAGAGTTGAAAATGTAACAGCAAGAGTTTTAAGTATGAATGTATAAAGGTAGAAGAAAAAGTCATGTTTTAGAAAAAAGGGAGTGAAAAAGTTTGCATATTAGGTCGACCCCAAATAATTGGAATAATGAAATAATAATACTTATCATTTATTTATATGGTGCCAAAAATCCTTAAAACATATGGCAGAATATGTATTTTTTTTTACGTTCAACAATAGAAAATCAAATAATATGTATGAATACTTACTACCCGCAAGAAAACTCCTGTGCAATTGTGTTTATCAGATGCAATCTGATCTTATGTAATTGTAGCTAAAAATATTATCAAGATCTTATGTAATTGTAGCTAGAAAAAATATCTAATTAGATGCTATAGCATCATAAAGTAAAGAGATTTTGAGGATAAAGAATTTTGTGAGAATAGTTATCCTTTTCAAGTTGGCATTAAATCATTAACTATAAAGATTTGTAATATAAATAGTAGAGTTGTCAAGACCAATCATAGTAAGTTTTATTTTATAGTAATAAATTTCAAGCAAAATAAATTTAAATCTCTAAAAAGATATTTGGGTGTCAAACGAGCTCATTAAAAGAAACATAACGAACCGTGTTCTAATTTGCGATTTTTAATGAGACGTAATGAAATCCACCTGTTTTTAAATAAATTGATAATAAACGAATCACTTACGATAAGAACGTTCAAAAAAGGTCGTGGTATATTGTGTGTATGGTAGGACTGGAATAGTATTGTTCATTAAGATTTTTTACTGCCAGGCAGAACCATCGCTTCCGATCCATACTGTCAACATTACTGCCAACATAAATAGACACAATCAACGATTCAGATATTTACTGCCAACAGTTGATGAGATTAAAGCTAGAACTTGAAAGGAAGTGGCCGGAATTTATCAATAGAAAGAGTGTGGTTTTTCACCACGATAACGCTACACGATACACATCTTAAGCCACACAGTGAAAAATAAGAGAGTTTGGCTAGAAAGTATTAACGCATCCGCTGTATCGTCTTTACCTTGCACCTTCAGATTTCTACCTGTTTTGGTCTCTACAGTATTATTTAGGTTCTGTCAGGTCAACATCAAGAGAGGACTGAAAACAAGTAGTTTTTCAGTCCTCTCTTTTGTTATCGAAAGTCCCAACATTTTTTACAACAACGGGATTATGTCACTACCTATAAGATGCCAAATAATCGAACAAAATCGTACATATATTCTATAATAAATGTAAATAAACTTTTTAAAAAGTGTCTTGTCTTTTCATATAAATGCGAGAAAACTTTCCCCCACCCAATATATTTATAATTGATAAAGTATAGTAAAGGTGTAGTTTATTGAAAACTAAATAATGCTAAAGATAGGGCATATGCCATTTCTTCTCAATATGTTATCAAGACTATACTAAGACAACATAAGTATTATAAGTATTATATATATTAACTCACTAAATGAAGGTTGACGTGAAGTTGATCATCAGTCCTGAATACTTTTTTGGCAGGTCTTTTTTCCAACATATCCGAAATAAAGACTATATGTCATGTGTGCAAGAGAGAAAGTCGAATGGAAATTTATTATTGTGATGGTTTGAAAAAATTATAATACTCTTAAATATATAAAAAATTCTTCACGACCATTTCTAAATATACTCTATATTCATATTGCTTTAATGTTATGAGAGGTAGCGTCTACGGTAAAGGCTAAAGGTAATCCCACTTTCAAGGATTTCCCTAATTCGCATCGAGCAGAATAAAATGGTCGTTATCATCCCTTATGCCTAATACAATGTTAATGGTAACTCTGTTTTAGGTGTAAAAGATAATGGATTTTCATAGAGCATAATGATGTAACGTTATACATTAATGATATTAACGAAGTCTACTAGGTACTTAGGTATCTATTCGTATTATAGAATATGGATTGTAAGTTCTATAAATAGGAAATGTAGTTAATCTAAAAAAATATATGGTAGAAACTAGCCGTTAAAAATATAAAATATTGTGTAACTTCACTACAACGGTTGAAAAATAGTAAATTTAATTGAAAGTTATTTTTTTATAAACCCAGCGAGCGTAAGGTTCCTAATCTTTACACGGAGCGTAAGATGGGTGTAGCACACCCTTAAAATTGGACTACTCATTTTGGTGTGTTAATTTTATTTTATTTGTGTTTTTATTAACTAATTTAATTATTTATTTATCCTTAAACAGATTGAGGATGAGAAATAAAACTAAATGATATCTATTAACATTTACCTAAAAAAAATAAAAATCAACAATTTTTACTTTAATCTAAAATAAGACTTGGTATCATAAGTTTTATAATAAAATATCTATCTATAAACTAACAATAAATAAAACTTTTTCTCTTAGCTAAAAACATTTGGAAACAAATGAGATATAAATTTATACTTATGTACTAAGTAGTCAAACTTCTCGAAATCGTCTTCTGTTTCAGTGCAGTTTTCACAAGCAAAAACTGTGTGTTCCATTCACAGATATCTATGACATTTGTAACATTTGTAACAAGTGACTGATTTTCTAATACATTTGGTAATCCTACGTCTTGTTCCGAATCACATTTAGAACTTTTTTGGCCAACATTGTTTATTTCGAAGTCACTACCCGATTCATCGCAAGTATTATCTAGATCACACCAGCTTCAAAAAGCAACAATTATCTTCTTTGGTCTTTTTCGTAAGAAATATTAATTATTTACCTAAAAAAAATACAAAAACAAACTAATACTAATAAGTAACGAAAAATATACAAAAAAGTGTATACCCAAATTTGTAACACGGAGCGTAAAGTGGGTGTAACACACCCAGGCGCAACTTTGACCCCATCTAAACCTCGTCAGTCAGCACTCAACTGCGCGGCGGGGTAAAACACAACGATTATTCACCTTCCCCCGCGCAGCTACTCATGCGTACACCCTCTTTTAACTCACAGAACAGAAAATATCGAACGATTTACCAGAGGCTGGGTGCATTACAACCAACCTTACATACGTACCTCGCCGTGTGAACAAATAAAACACATTAAAATGATTCAGCGGCTATATCAACACAGAGAGTTATGACTAGGTGATATGAGTTTAACGTTCGATTTTAATGGTTCTTGGACGTAACTACTTTTAGTTTTGTTTACTTTATTATTAGAGTATAATACAAATTAACTTACAATTATATTTTATAAAATTAAATATACAATCATTTATTCCAAATATAACAACATTTTATACAATAAATTCAGTAAACTATATAGAGAATACTTTTTGACTCTTTAAGACGCATGAAAGCATAACGCGTGAAGTTTAAAAGCAATTTTCTGAATAACTGTAAGAAGGAGGCGGATTATACTCTTCGAAATGCCTTCTTATTATTAGATTACATTTGTGGCATATTATCGTCCCATGACAGGAAGTACCAAAAATATTATAATAATAAATATTCTTTATTGAATAACAACCCTACGCATATTGCTGTTTCAGTATCAACATCAAAATGCATGAATGCCCAAAGTATCCCAGCTCATTACGCTGATATGCTTGCGTCATTTGAATCTTACAAATTTCATGTTAATCTAATCTCTGAATGTTGGCTTAAACCATGTTAATTTACGGCCTCCTAAATACTGCCAGGATTTCTTGTAATATATAATGACCTCATTGATGAAAATGAAATGAATGAAAATTGAAGGAAGGATGACGATATACTTGTGCTCTCACACTCTTTTTTTTATAGTTAGTAAATTCAATTTACAGAGCACAAAGCAACACGGGTAGCTTTAACGGCGCGTGGAGTAGCGAAAGACTCTTGATTGATTATTATCTAAAATATTTTACAAAATTATTTTTGGGACACATAAAAGGGATTTTGTTTACAAAGTTTCACGTAGTGGTATTATTATATACGTGTTTTAGACCTAGACTTAGTTTTAGTTGGACAATTACATTTTAAACGGAAATTACACACTGCCATACTTACATATTTACGTGTGTAAGTAGGTATGCATGGTAGTGTGTAATTCCCGTTTAAAATGTAATTGTCTAAAATCTAAGTGTTTAGATTTCAGCTAATATAAAACAATTATTTAAATCTCCTAAAATAACATTTGTTTATGTCTCCAGTAAAAACATGTACTGTTTAGTAATAAAAATTAAAAACTTAGTACTTTTAAACAATAAATGTATTTTGATTAAGAATTGTCAACAAAAAAATATACATTGGAGAAAAAATAAACGCCTGCAAAATTAATATTTAAAGTTTGAAATTTCTATTTATATTTAACTTAAAAGTACGTATTTCAAAAATGATTTGCTAATTTTACTTCGTAGCAAAATATTTTTCTAATCAAAAATATTAAAAATATTAATTCACTATTTTTCAAGGAAGCTAAGTAAAATGCCTACAAGATGTTAAAGGGTAGTTTTTTTAAACAGAGATGGACTTTTTATTAAATACCGCGGAGTTGAGATAGCTCACAGTAAATAACAGGAAGAATTCTTTTTTTATTATTATAAAATTCTTATTTTATTTTTTATTATTATAAAATTCTTATTTTATATATTAATTATCTTTTTTAATTTGTTTTTTTAAAACAAATTAAAAAAGAGAATTAATTCATATTCAGAGAATATAAATCATTGGAAAAGTAGTCGAAATTATTAAACTACTTTTTAATATATATCAACATCATATTTCTAACGGTTTGGAGTTGATAATTAGGTATCTAAATGTAAATGCTTATAAATAAATTATCTTCGGGGAACCTCCGACAGTAAAAACTTTGGTATAGATTATTTAAGAGAGTCAATTTTATATAACATTATATTTATTTTATCATTTTCGTCATAATTTGTTCTAAGGTTAATATCGGAAGACTATCTACATACGTTACTTAAATTATTCAAAATAATATTTTATTACATTTTCTTACAAATGAAACAGAATTTCTTGAAATGTATGTATCTAGATAATTTTAAACTCAAAACCAAAACATTATTTTGTCTAACATCTTCTTAGTAGTGTTAGTGTTCTTCATTCGAAGTGTGTGAAAAAATTGCTAAGAACGTGGGCTCTAAAAATATAGCATAATTACCGTGGGGTAATTAGGCTATATTTTTGGAGACTCTTGTTCCAACTGCTACAAAATTCGACAATTTTGTGGTAAGAAAAAGCAATTAGGTTTTTCAAAGATTTTCCTTTAAAACGGTTAAAAATTTCACTGTGGAGCATTCTTAATTTTTTACTAATTTATTGTAATGTGTAATAACAATTAACTTAGAAAAAAATGATTGATTTTATTGTAAGAAACACCCTAACCCATAAAAATGCATTATTAGAAGAATATTATTAGAAAAGGGTTAGGACAATGCTGGTTTCTATTTTCCTATCAAGAAAAAGGAAACTTTTTAATTAAGTCAGTTTGAATGCTAATTGTCCTTCACCGAGTAGTGTGCTCAAACACAGAAGTGGAACCTTTGAATTATATATATATATAAAAATGAATATGAAGAATAATCGTATACGTGCCTCCAGTAATATTTTTAAAGAATTATATGTGGTTTTTAAGAAATCTGTTTACTATCCATTTTTATTTTTAAATTTCTAGTATACGATTTATATTTATAATAAACAAAGAAAATAAGTAAAAAATTGCGTAATTTAATATAACGAAGAGATATTATAGAGTATATGGTTTATAGACTTATAAGACTGTTAAATACAAATATTGTTTGTTAAAGACGCAGCTCTGTATAGAAAAATGATATAGAATAGAGAATCAAGGACAAAAAAAGACAATAGAATAGAGTTATTTCTTAGATAAGCAGTAAGATTGTTATTATTCTTGAGTTGATAAAAACTTACCTTTTTTTAAGATGCATTAGTTTCTCTAAATGGTGGAAGTTGGACAGGTCTCTAAGCATGTCAGTGAAAGTCTTTAGTAAAAGGTTACGTGAAAAATGATGCTTCTCGAGAAGCAATTACTTACTGTAAGCTTGACTAATTACTTTACGGATCTTAAGAACTGTCGGGAATAAGTAAAAACAATAAAAGTTATTTTTAATTACCCATAACATAAGACTGTTTTCTTATCCTGTTTTTTTATTTATATTTTATTTATTAGCTTTAATTGTCAGCGACCGGTATAGAAATTTTGCATATAAATAAAACAAAAATAGGGGTTTTATATGTTTGACCTGTCGATGTGTGTATCTGTGTGTCTGTCTGTGGTTATGTAGCAGTCAAACGCGTGGACCGATTTGATTCCAGTTTTTTTTTATCAAAAACCTAGTTTCTCGAGATGGTTCTTAGCTATGTTTGGTCAAAATAGAAGCAGTCGTCTTCAAGATATTGATATTTTACTGGTACGGGTGAGAGGTTCTTATGCAATGGAAATACTTAAGCAAGTGAAAAATAGTGTGCCCGTAGGTTTATTTAGTACAATAATGAAACTATCAACATAACTCTAAAAGTAGAAAAAATAAATAAAATTTAAAAAACCCACGGTACAAAAAGACCTCTAAAAAGAATAAAATTAATATTATTATGTACTTATTAAAGTTGTTGCTTCGGGAGACCGATTAGTAAAAGAAAAAATTAAAATGTAAGTAAGTTACCAAGAAATATAAAGAAATTACGATATCGAATAGTATAGAAGCCCTTGTAACTTTAACTATCTTCAACGTACTTACAACGGTCTCCCGACGCAACGACTACAGTTTTTAGAGTTCTTTTTGTATCAGGGGTTTTTTAAATTTTTAATTATTTTTTTTAATAAAATACTAATGAATATCGTTTAATAGTTTCTTATCAAAATGTTATATGTATTTTAAAATACCGGACTCTCTGGCTAAGGAACAAAAATCATGTAGACAAAACTATTACTGAAAATACAAATATTGTTATGTTGTTTTTTTGATTGATTTAAATTATTCTTTTTTTATATAGGGAATCTCAAAATTATGTTTTTTTTAAAACTAAATCAACATTAAGCATAATACCTATTAATAACCAAATCTACAAGTAAAAGTTTAAATTATAAAATCGCCCAAGCAGTTTAGGACTTTAGGTGAAAAAGAATAACGAGTACAGAGATATCAGAATTTCATATTTATATATATGTTGGATATAGAGCCATGTTGGCGACTTGCTAGTTATTCTTGGAGTCATCTGGTACAGGATATATAATTATCAGAGTTGCGTGAACCATCGTTCCCGTTTGGAGGCTAAGAACTGTATCGCTCTCTCTAACGAATTCGAAACTTGCCATGATGCTTTTCTATATTTAAAATTTCTCAGGTACCGATCCGGTGATTCCGATCAAGTGAGTCGTTACGTCACGGCGTTCACACCGTTACAATAATATCAATTAAGCTACTAATTATCGTTGAAATATCGTGATCTGCGACATATAAATATAAAATAAATAAAAGGTTTCTAAATTAAAAATGTTCTACTACAAAATAAGGATTTCATTTTAAATATTTCATTAATTTTTTTAGCTATATCACAGTAGGTATACAAAATTCAAACACATAACGCCCTCATAATGTGTTTTATATTTACAACATTTTCGTAAGTTTTAATAATAACACAGACTTAAACCAATATTTACTTGTATATTTAAGAATGTAACTGACACGGCAAGAAATAACTTTATTAATGGCTGCTATTTTAGTTAAACTTACTTTAGATATTCATCAAATGGATGTAGTAGCAATCTATCTGAATGTAGTCAATTAGGTTGTCTGTAACTTGCTATGCTAATTGGATGAAAAAGTTAACAGTTTATATAAGAAGGTAAAGTTCTATATAGTCAATTATAGTTATAGTTAGTATAGTCAATTATAGTTATAGTTGTGGAATCCAAGAAAAATCACTAGTTATTAAACAATTGTCAAGTCAGCTAATGGCTGAAAAAAGGAACTTGATAAATGTATAATAATGTCTGGCTTTTTAATATTTTTTAAGAATGAATATTGCATCAATGTATATTTCTGTGGTTTAAGGAGCTGGTTAGAAACTTAACGTACATTAAACGTAGTTTTAGGGCAAGAATACACAATCCATGTTCCTTTTCAGTTTGTAAGGAGAACATATCGTGTAGTTAATCACAATGTATGTAGATGAGATAATTTTAGCAATGAATTTACGGCTAAATGATATAAAATTGTCTATTTGCAATCGAAATGGAAGATGATACAAATAATATTTTATTTGACTTACTCGTGAAAGAGGAAATTGCATATGTTTAAATTAAGTTTGTATTTACAGAAAGAAACAACACTTTTTTATAAGTCTATGAATAAGGCTGCAATGACTTCATTTGATTTATTAATACTAATGAATATATTCTTGTTATAAAAGTTGTAACGTTTACAAACTATTTAATAACATTATTTGCGGTTGTAGCATTAATATTAATTAAAAATAGAAATTGGCTTCGTTTCGGTAAAGATAAAAAAGATATTATAAGGGAAAAAATATTATAGCTCTCGTCTTACTCGTCTTACTTAACTTCGAGTTAAATTTAAAGTTTATAATTTAAAAAATACATCAAATTATACATTTAGAGTAAACATTTAACAACTTTACAATGATATGTTACAGAGATAATGATCATGTAAATAAACACATAGTATACTTTCCTAATTGATAATGTCTTAGGTGTTAGTTATACGAGTAACTGGATGAGAACTAGAAGGAGCTGCTTTGACATTTTTTTTTTTCAAAATTATTTTTATTAAAATAGCACCCACTTACGATGTTAAAGCAATAGAACCTACTAAATTATTAGGGAAATTAAACTTTGCTTAAGTTATCAGTTTTTTTTTTTATTTAAGACATAATGAGAAGCCAGACTTACTAAAATTATTTAATTATTTAATTACTTACTGCGTCTCCAAATAATTAACTACGTTTCCTAACCAAAACCATTTTATCAGCATAATAAAGATATAAAATATATACTTCAGTAAAGTATTTAATTTTACTGAAATATATTCACTTCTGTTAGTGAAGAATTTATATATAAATATGTTGCATTTATATATTTTTTTACAAATTTAAACTTTAGTTATTTACTATCACTTGGAACCAATCGGCAGATCTGAACTTTATTAATAAATCATCCCGAGAAGTTCATATAGAAAGTCAGTAGCCCTTCTTTACCGCTTGAATTATAATTTTATTGCAATGTTGAAAAAATGTTTAAATTAAATTAACAAAATAAACTAAAAACTAAAAAAGGGAGTCATTGTATAATTTATAAATTAAATTGGTATTTTTGTATAATTTTGTTACGATTTATTTAACGTTTTTATTAGGTTGTCCCTACCACTACAAATTTATTTTTATATATTCAAGGTATAATAATCTAAAGCAATATCAAGTTCAATATTTTTTTATATAATAGAATTTTATTTGTAATGCTCAACGTACTTCTTACTGCTGAAAATTCCGAACAAACTGAAACGTCCTTTCTTGTTAGTTGCTTAATTCCTCTCAAATAAAAAGTTTCCGATGTAATCCGTTTATATAACTAAATCCGTTATTTAGATTTTATATTCTAAAAAGGCTTTTTTTCTTTGTTCCAAGAAGCCCAAATTTATACCTCCAATAATTGAAACTGATTTATTATCTTACTGTTTTAAATTTCATTAGAAGTTTTTTAATATAATTAGGATTACTTTTCCAACATTTAGTTTCCCAATTTCTATTTCAATAATTATATTAACTATCTTGTGTCTTGTTAGTCATATGTTACTAGGAATTATATAGGTATAACAAGTAAATTAAATCTGTCAACTTTCCAAAAAATATAAATCTTTTCATCGGATTTGGCAAATAGTTTTAAAATTTTATATTTGTTATATATAATAATAATAATAGCCTTTATTTCTAATAAAAACAACAATTTTATATATAATTTTATATATTTTTTTATATATATTTTTTTTAAATCTTGATCATTATCAGATAGCCTTGCGGCATAGGCCTCCCCCAGCTTCTTCCATCTAGCTCTATCTAATGCAGTGCGCCTCCAGGTAACTCCTGCATGCTTTCTTATTTCATCTTCCCATCTTTTAATTTGCTTACCCCTTCTTCTTAGCCCGTCTCGAGTATACCAAACTGTTATGGAAAGTATATATTTTGTTTCATTTGTTCGGTTTAATTTTTTTTTGTTTTGTAATTATAATTTGCACGCCTAGACGTTAATTTTTATACTTTTTTTTTAAGGTTGGTTGGTAGAAAATGCCAAATAGCATTAAGTCCGCCTTTTGTACACTTTTCTTTTTGTTAAATTATGCAATAAAGAATAAATAAATAAATAAATAAATAAACGACCAAACCAAGAAATACAGACATTTATGCCCATCACATATATGCCTATCTCTGTTGGGAATCAAACCCGAACCCCGTTGCGCTGCTAAACGTTAGGCGTCTGCGCTAACCACTCAATCAACAGGGTGGTTGAATAAGACGATGCTTCTTGGCATTCCATGGATTTACCGTGCGGGTGCCGGGCCCATCGCGTTGCTAGGAGAGAAGTTCAAACGATGCCTGGGACTTGCGACCCAGGGCTAGGCTAAAGGGGCCCCTTGATGATGCGCAAACACGCTCGACTTCACTGTCTACACTCCTCTTTCTACCTAACCAAATTTGGGAGGAACCTACTAATGTCGCTTTGAAATATGTTCTATAAATGAACCGATGCTAGTTCTAGGAAGGCCAAGGTCTTTAAGTTAGTTATACACAGATTTTGCTGTTATACCTCTCGCTCCCACTTCTACCGCGTACAAGCTAACAATAATTTTATTCCTGGACAGTTCGTTGGACATATTTACGATATTTACGATAATTAATAAATGATAATCAGTAAATTAATGCTTTCTAGAACAAGCATCGGTTCATTTCTAGAACGTATTTCAAAGGCGGCATTAGTAGGTTCTTTCCAAATTTGGTTAGGTAGGGTTCTCCCTACCTAACCAAATTTGTTGAGTGTGGAGGGTGAAGGTGAGCGTTTTTGCGCATAATAAAGGGGCCCCTTAAACCTACTCCTGGGTCGCAAGTCCCAGGCACTGCTTGCACTCCTCTCCTTGCAACGCGATGGGCCCGGCGCCCGCACGGTGAATCCAAGGATTGCTAAAAAGCTTCGTCTCTATTAAGCTTAAATGTGTGATCCCTGGGGATGTTTGTTTCCCAAGGAACAGTAAGCTCCACAAGTATCACGCGCCACAGTTATTTAGAATACAGGAATAAGTCCGATCTGGATGACGAAACACCAACATCCCCAGGGATTTTGTAATGTTTTTCATACGTGTCCATCATGAGAGTCCATTCAGGAGCCCCGTCTAAAATAGAATAAGGCTTCGGTTTTGACTTTTGGAACAGCTTTCTTTTACAAACTCAACAGATCGTTTGGTGGTTGTTATACCCATCCGCGCTTTTGCTACTGAAAGACTAACGTATGATTTCTAATACCTTATAGCGCGAGTATTGACCGCTATCGAGAAGTACCCTACACCCTACTAATAAGTGTTCCGCGGTTCCTACCGCCTCCCCACAGATGTTGCAAGACTTTTCGGTGGCTTTGTCCCTTCTTACTAAACTACTTTGATCTGGGAGAGTATTTTAATTATTGTATTGATTTCCTCCAGAGTTGGTGGGTTGGCATGAAAATCTACGGTAGGAGTCTCAGGTTTGTGTTCATTTGGATCCCCATATAGTTTTTGATTTTCTGGCACTTCGTATGTGCTTTTATAATGGTCGTAAATTTGCGTGTTGGTCAAGGTTATGCTATGAAATAATATACGAAATATAAAAATAAGCATACTTTAACAGTACTTTTATCTTAAAAGAGTCTCCAGGCTTATTAATAATGAACGTGGCTTTAAATTGTCTAATAATATGTAAAAATCACTTCATAGCAACCATATTTTATTATTTTTAGCTTTTAAATTATGGAAATATTTTTAATTATTGTTTGTACTTTATCGACTTCATCGATTTCGCTATAGCTCATTACTAGCTTGCTAATATGGGTTACGACTGACTTGGGAAATAGAGGTCATGTTCATGTCAAACTAACATTGGTCAATCCAGATTGGCGTTCATATTGCAGTGTGTTTAATATCCTAAATAGTAATGAAGGTAAATTAGTTCGATATACAGTGTACAACCAATGTCATATATGTTGGCAATTAAGTTTTTATCAGATAGCGGTGACAATTATTTTTGTGGTTTTGCAACTAATGTTTATGGAAACTCATGTAGCATATCATAGTATAAAATAATTCCAATTATCTCTTTTCTAGTTATAAAAATACTATATTATGTTCTTACTTCTAAACATAAAAAATAAAATAGAATCAGTCGAACATACCAAAGACATATTTTTTATATTCAAAACTATTACACTAATATTAAAAAATAAGTTTGTTTCATTTTTATTATTTTTATTTATTAATATAAATTTATCATTTTTTAACCAGTTAATATAAGAGATAACAATTAAAATTTTATCACTATAACATATGTATATATGTATGTAAATATGTATGTATATATGCATGTATATATATATTATATATGAATATATATACTTGTCGGGGAAGTCATTAGTACGGGAGCTAAATGACAACGAGGCGCAAGCGATACGTCATCGCTTCGGCAGAGTCCGGTCTACGATCGTGCGGGTCGAGTTGAAGATGTATTCTCACTCACTTTACCTTCAGCTACCGTGCGGTTAACAAGTCCGGGAACTGTCTTACGACTCGTTGTGACACGTACATACTAGTTGATTTAAATAAGTGTAAAATAATAATAGTTAATAAAACATTGTAAGAAGTTACTTTGTTTTCTGCTCGATACCCTTATCAAGCCCATAAATATGAACTCTGGCGGTGATCAAGACTGTGAACGGTATCCTGAACCGACATCAGAAGTGGGATCCGAGCAGCTAAACGGAAACCATACTGAGAACACGCTGCGTTGTGAAAAAAATGGCGGGAATGAAGATAACTGGAAGTTATTATTCGAAATGCAAAATTCGAATATGAAAGCCTTAATCGAAGCCCTAAGCAAACCTCAACGTATTTCTCAGTATGTGAACCTACCGGAATTTGACCCAGACAAGAATGATGCCGATGCACGGTCGTGGTGTGCAACTTCGGACCTGTGTTTTGCGGATAACCCTATGGAAGGAGGCCAACTTATCGTCACTATCAGTAAGGCCCTCAAAGGAACGGCATCAATGTGGCTGTCTTCAATTACATACCCGGGAATGACATGGTCTGAGTTTAAACAATTATTTACTGCAAGATTTGTTAGTACGGAAACACCTGCGGGTACTCTAATAAAATTAAATAGTGACAAACCCAAAGAGGGTGAAACCTTGGCGGCATACGGTAGTCGTATTATGTCATTGTTATTTAATCGTTGGAAGAATCTTACCATTGAACAAATTGTGGTGGCAACAACAGTGGCACACATTTCTCAGTTCGATTCAAAATTACAAAGAATGGCTTTTACATCGGAAATAAATAATCGCCAACGATTACAACAAGAGTTACAAGCTTTTACCTACCTGAAGCGTAAATCAAATGCAGCACCGGATCAACAAACCTTTGACCCCAAACGCATGAAGATGTCTCAAAAACCATCAATTAAATGCTTCCACTGCGGGAAGGTTGGCCATAGACTAGCGGATTGCTTACATAGGACACATGCAAAAGGAAATTCGACGAAACCACACCACGTTCAAGCTTCTAGACCCAACCCACAGCGGCCAGTTGCTAGTACTAGCTCCATTATCTGCTACAAGTGTGGAAAACAAGGACACATTTCTACCAGATGTCCTGATGGAGACGGCAGCACACAAGAACCAAACAGTCTACACAACGAGCGACAGGTGAACGTGTGCGTTGTCTCTCCCCCGGCTGGAAGTTTAAAACATCAAGGTCAGTCTTTTACATTTCATTATGATTCTGGTTCTGAGTGTTCGCTTATTAAATAGAGTGTATCGCGTAAAATTAGTGGTAAACGAGAAGAAAATGTAATAACTTTAAAAGGAATTAGTCAGTCCAGTGTATATAGCACTGTTCAGATATCTTGTGTTGTTGAAATCGATAGTCATTTAATCGAGATTTTATTTCATGTTTTGCCTGATATTTATTTGCGTTGTGACATAATGATAGGTCGTGAAATACTATCGCTAGGCTTCAGCATAAATATGACCGCGACTAGTTTTAAAATTTCAAAAGCGCATAATGTAAACAACTGTAATTTAGATCTACCCTCTACAAATAATCTAACTCTTATTGATACTGATGTTACTGCAGAACATAAGTCATTAATCGTTAATCTGTTAACTCAATATTCGGACTACTTTATTACCGGCATGCCGCGAACGCGTGTTACAACAGGTGAACTTGTTATTCGTTTAATCGACCCTAATTTAACTGTACAAAGGCGTCCCTATCGGCTGAGCGCAGAAGAAAAACGAATTATGCGCGAACGTGTAATATGTGAATTATTGCGTGCAAATATTATTCGACCGAGTGATTCTCCGTTCGCGAGTCCAGCCCTTTTAGTTAAGAAGCGTGATGGTTCGGAAAGAATGTGTATAGACTATCGTGAACTTAATAGCAATACCGTACCCGATCGGTATCCTTTGCCACTTATATCAGACCAGATATCGCGTTTACATAAAGCTCAATATTTTTCAAAACTAGACTGTGCTTCCGGTTTTCATTTAATTCCTATTAAATCTGAGGAATCTATACAGCGTACTGCGTTTATAACACCGGACGGTCAATACGAATATTTGACTATGCCCTTTGGACTTCGTAATGCCATATCAGTATTTCAACGGGCCATTATTAGAGCTCTAGGCGATTTAGCAAATACATACGTCATCGTATACGTCGACGATATTTTGATTATTTCGGAGACTATTGAGGAAGGTATCAAAAGACTCGGCGTAGTTTTGGAAACATTAACAAAAGCCGGGTTTTCCTTAAATTTGGCAAAGTGTTCGTTCTTAAAAACGCAACTAGAGTTTCTAGGATATGAAATCAAATCGGGAGAGATTAGGCCTAACCGTAGAAAAGTAGAGGCGTTATCTACTCTACCTCCACCATCCACCGTATCTCAATTAAGGCAATTTATTGGCTTAGCAACATATTTCAGACAATTTGTGTTAAACTTTTCTCGTGTAATGGGTCCACTATATAAACTAACGTGTGATAAGGTTCCATTTTCATGGCAACAACGTCACGAAGAAATAAGAAATCAAATAATTTCCATTCTTACAACAGAGCCCGTTTTAATGATTTATGACCCACAATATCCAGTAGAATTGCATACGGATGCTAGTGCTGATGGGTACGGGGCTATTTTATTTCAACTAGTAGAGGGCAAACGTAGAGTGGTTGCATACTTCAGCAAAAGAACCACACCGGCGGAGTCGCGTTATCATAGTTACGAACTCGAGACCCTATCTGTTGTTAATGCGATTAAGCAATTCCGGCAATATTTACACGGTAGAAAATTTACAGTTGTAACTGATTGTAATTCGCTCAAATCTTCTCGTAAAAAGATCGACTTGACACCGCGAGTCCACAGGTGGTGGGCATATTTACAGTGCTTTGATTTTGATGTCGTCTATAATAAAGGTAAAGATATGGCACACGCGGATTTCTTGTCGCGAAATCACCCACCCATTATTGATCATAAACTTAATACAAATTTAAAACCGTCTAAAGACTTAAAGAAAATAGTTAATTTAACTGAACTCTCCGGTAATTGGTTACTTGCTGAACAAAAGCGGGATTCTGACATTTCGAAGCTTATTTCCGACTTAAATAGTAGACAGTTAAACGATGACGTAGCTAAGACGTATGAGATTCGTAAAGGTGTCCTTAATCGAAAGATTCAGCGCAACGGGCGTTCTAAGTGTTTGCCAATACTTCCTAAAGCTATCAGGTGGTCAGTAGTTAGTAACGTTCATGAGTCACTCATTCATCTCGGTTACGATAAAACTTTAGAAAAACTATACGATTGCTATTGGTTTGAGGGAATGTCTCGTTACGTTAAGAAATTTATTGACGCTTGTGTTACTTGTAAGGTAGCAAAATCACACTCGGGTAAGGTACAAGCTCAATTACACCCCATACCTAAAGTAGGCTCGCCCTGGCATACCGTACATATAGACGTGACGGGGAAATTAAGCGGCAAGAGCGATCATAAAGAATACGTTTTTGTTATTATAGACGCGTTCACTAAATACGTATTACTATTTCACACGGCTAATATCGACTCTAAAAATAGTATCAAAGCGGTTAGAGATAGTGTAGCTCTCTTTGGTACCCCGACTCGAATCATCGCGGATCAAGGTCGTTGTTTCGCCAGCAAAGAGTTTAAAGAGTTTTGTGTTAGTAGCAACATTAATTTGCATTTAGTCGCGACTGGTTCTTCGCGTGCAAATGGACAGGTAGAACGAGTAATGTCAATATTAAAGTCAATGTTAACTGCGGCAGAGGTAAAGGATCGTCTATGGCAGGATTGTTTAGGCGATGTACAACTTGCAATTAACTGCACTGTCAATCGAACTACAAAAGCTAGTCCGTTAGAATTACTAATCGGTAAGGTAGCGCGGCCTCTATCGTTGATGGCGTTAGATGACGTAGAGCCAGAAGTTAATTTAGACGTCATAAGGGAAGATGCATTACATAATATTGAGAAAGCGGCACATTATGAAAAACGTAGATTTGATCAAACAAAGGCAAAACTAAATAAATTCTCGGTAGGTGATTTTGTTTTAATTATGAATGAAGAAAGAAATCAGACAAAGTTAGATCCAAAATTTAAAGGTCCGTACGAGGTCATAGAAGTTCTGGAAGGCGATCGTTATAACTTAAAAGCTCTTAATTGTAATCGTACCTACAAATACGCTCACGATAGGTTGCGAAAGGTACCTGATTGCCAGGGTATAACTGATGAGATTGATGTAGATCAAAGTAACGATGAAAACGAACAGAGTACTTAAGTTTGCATGATGATTGGACTGTACCAGAGGTTGTCGTGTAGCCGTAGCTCAGTGGAAATCGGTGTCTACTAGTTGTAGTCCGTGAGTACGCGGTAAGCAGTCAACTCTGGCGGAGGTCAGGTTCAGTGGGAACATAGAGTCCGGGAGAGACTCGGCGTTCAATTAGGTTGTTCGCATAAAAATAAGTAACTGAAGGTTACTGGACTATGTTTAGTCATGAATCACATGTAGATTATAAGTTTTCCAGCGAATCTGGACTAGTTGATGTCTCTAGTGAGATACCGCGATAATTAAATCAGTTATACTCTGAGGGTAATTTAATACTCAAATATTTGCTATACTTAGAGCACTCAGATTGAGAAATTGATCTGAAGGACTTATTTAATTATTTTTTTTTATTTAATTTTTTTTTTTTTTTTTTTTTATTATTATTATTTTCGATTGACTAGATAGTCAATAGGAACAATGATAGGTCAGGAGTGACCGAACTATATGATACTGTGTACTAAATATTGTTACAGAATAACACACAGGGACGTGTGTCCCGTAGGATGGCCGTGTCGGGGAAGTTATTAGTACGGGAGCTAAATGACAACGAGGCGCAAGCGATACGTCATCGCTTCGGCAGAGTCCGGTCTACGATCGTGCGGGTCGAGTTGAAGATGTATTCTCACTCACTTTACCTTCAGCTACCGTGCGGTTAACAAGTCCGGGAACTGTCTTACGACTCGTTGTGACACGTACATACTAGTTGATTTAAATAAGTGTAAAATAATAATAGTTAATAAAACATTGTAAGAAGTTACTTTGTTTTCTGCTCGATACCCTTATCAAGCCCATAAATATGAACTCTGGCGGTGATCAAGACTGTGAACGGTATCCTGAACCGACATACTAATAAGGGACAAGAACACAGACTCACGTTTATCGGCTCACGTATCCAAATCTCAACTTTGCCAATATCGATGGTGCACACGTATCAGTGATGTCGTATTGTAATCCGATCAAAACTTTTATATTCCCTGCTGTAGGTATAAATTTGTTGATATGTATAACCATATGAAATATCTTCAATCGAATATAATAATATGTAAATTCATTATCGTACTCGATCGAAGATATGTTATATTAGAAGAACAAAAATATTTTTTTGATAAGGATTCTAATAAAAAGTTACTCAACTTTGAAACCACCGTACCGACGTCAATCGTAAGCACTAGCTAAATCTCTGGCGATGCGGTAATTATCTTTCACCAATGACATTAATAACAAAGTATGTCCTTTAGCTCTCGCTTTATCATTTTCTTCGGAAATATTATTCGCAGTTTTGCAAATTTGCTTTAAAAATATTATTTACAAATATATTGAAATCTTGGGGATGTTGGTCAAATGTAAGTCTCAACATGAACAAAACTTTTCCTCTTATTAGGTTTTACATTGATCGCACAATAATTTACGTGTTATTGATGAAATTTGAAATCTCTCAGATTTAGCTTAATAATAAAGTTATCTACTTATACACATCGATTGAATTCTATAAATTAATACAAACTTTAAATATCTATAAATTCGATGCATTTATTATGAAGAAATATTCAGGTACTGCAATTTTAATTAAGTTCTTTTGATACATATAGACCATAATATGTTGGAACAGATATAATTTTTATTCATATCCTATAATAACTTTAGGAAACTGAATAAAACTTTCTTGTTTCCATTTTTATTTTAGGTGTATGTAAAACATTATCCTATGAGCCTGAAGGTTATATTTTCTCTTAAATGACGTTACATATTTATGACGGCATATTCCAGTAAATATATTTAATTTAACTTAGAATGATTATTCTTTTTATTAGTTGGGTAACGTATACAATGTTCAGTAGATAATAGTTAAAATTAACTTGCCTGCTCTTATTTTAAAGTAATTAAAAACTAAAATAAATAATAGTTAAAAAAATAAATATAGATTTTTTTTAAATGGAAAGAACTATATAAAAAAATCTTGGCTTGTTATATGTTTTTTTATTGACAAAGTATATACAATTGACAGGAGGTTAAATTCATTGACAACTGATAAACCTTATTTACTGATGATTAATAGAAGGTGTCATGACAACTGTCATGACTTCCATACACATGTGAATGAAGCCATAAAAACAACAAAAAAAACTGTCATGACAACAACAATGTCACCGGGCGATATAACATTTTAACGCACTGTTTCACTCTAAACTTAATTAAGCTCAAAAACGTTACAACTTAAAATAAACTATTTAGTTTTATTACTAATAGTAAAATACTGGTAATGACAACATTGTGCAAACACCAGCCCTTGACATACTATTTGTAGAGCTGTCAACTGACTTTTGCCGTTTTGATATTAAAAAAGTTGCTCACAAAATGTCCGCACAAAGTTCGGACGAGTTAATATGTGTATGAGTAAAACATTATGGTATGTGGAGACTGAAAATATTTGGAAATTTTAATCATGCTTTATTGTGTGATCTTTTACTGTAAATTATTATTTACCTTATTTTATAAGTTTTGTTAACTTACACTGTTCTACGTCTTTAAAATATGTTGATTTTAATAAAATTAAGATCCAAAACCGTAGCATATATCGCTTTACTGTAGGAGATATACATATGATAAGTACAAAACGAATTTCGCTTCACAAAATTACCTAAAAATCAAATTGTCAACACTTGTTAATAAACACTATATTGTTCAAAAAATTTACGGAGAAATATTAAATGTTTTATCTGCATTAATTTCGTTGATTCGATTATAATGAATCTATTATTCGTTATTATTAAAATAAGTGAAACAAAAATGTATTAGTTTACTATTTAGTCCATATAAATATAAAAATGTAATAGATTATGGATATTTCTATTTGCAAAGTAACCCTTCAGTTAGAAAGTGATGATGTCACATCCGAGTTTAAGCAAATTTTTTTAACAACGCTCTCGTCGATTTTTTTTAACGTAGAAATAAGCATGATTTATAATTAATAATTACAGATTATATTCTTATCAAGTTTACAGGATAAAAGCATTATAGAAATGTATAGTAGGTATTGTGTTTGATATATTATTATTATATAAAGTACTGACTGTAGGAAACTATTTAACATAAGTCAAGTTATTGAATACGAAAGAAATGTTGAAGCATAGAAGGTTTAACAAATAAAAAATGATTATAACTCCTTATCACTCGATGTCAATAAATTTAAAGGATATTCAAATATTACAATACATTACATATATGCTGCCATGAGAGTAAACATATTATTAAAATATTATTTGTTGTCAGCCCTAAAAAAACAAAAAAATCGTGTATTCTTATTTAAGGTTCAATATATTCTATTTTTTTTGTTTAGCCAAACAAAGATTAACATTATATAATTAGTGAAAATGTAACATATCAAAAGCAAATTATTTTCTTTCAGAAAAAAAGGTCTTCTCAGGCCGATTTACATCTAAAACTGGTAAGGCAAAAATTAAATTTAAAATAAAGCTAAGATTAACTATAAATTAAACAAATTAAACAACGATATACTTGTAAGTTTGGTGAGCCTTAGGGTTGGATATTAGGAACCCTGGTATTTTTTAATTGCAAGAATTCCAGTCATTAAATCAAATTACAAAGTCTTTCTTTTTAACTGTGTTATTTATTTTACATCACTGACATAATAAGTGTCGCCTATACTGTTTATTTCTGAAGGCAGTAAAAACAAATTTTGACCAATTTCATAGAAATCATTTATGGGCTTTGAAGGGCTGACTTAGAATCTGTAGTAACTTTACAAACGAGAACAGCTCAAGCTGTAATACATAATTAATATATGGGTCCTTGGTAGTTCCATAACATTAGTTTGAAATATGAATATTTACTTATGCTCGTAATATTTATATTATATAATATATATCATATCATATATAATTGTATCATATCATATCAGATATATCATAGAAACATAACATTTAAAATAAATTGCGACTTCCTTTACATAATTTAAAAATAATTTAAGCACACAAATTATTATAAAATAATAGTTTTTGTTTATAGATACACTAGTACAAGAATTATCTTTAGGCATTAGTTTTTTTACAATATATTATCTATCACTGAACTATCAGATTTAAAGCTCAAAGTAAACAGCTAAGGAGATAAATTAATAAAGAATACGAATTATAGAGATAAACAAACTAATATTTTGATCAGGCATTAATCAACTTACTAACAATAATTATTTACACAATTTACTTAAAAAACTTGTGACGTGAGGCACTAATCTTCTTTCCTTTTTTGGTATCACGCTAAAGCGTATCAAGTAAACTGGATTTCATAATTGTTCTCGCGTGAAAATTAAATAAAATAATTGATTTTACCGTTTCTAATATTAACGATTACACTTAGCATACGGGTAAGTGAATTTGACAAACATTCGTTTTAAAGTCACAGGTAGGTAGACACCTTATTATAACGTAAACTTCATTATCCTGACAATACTCTTCCTCTTTCTGTTCCTCTCTTTATTTTTTCTCGTTTTATTTTTTTTTACTATCTACCAATTATCCAACTTATTTATTAGTGTCCATTATTAGAGCTCTCCTACCGCTAAGTATCGCCAACGACGGTCGTTCTATTCTTTATAGCACTTTATGACACTGTTCACAAATACACTAAACTGTTTACCATTTAAACTCTCAACTATCACTGTTACACAACTTAGTCTCTCAATCACACACTCAGCGGTTTATTATAACTGTTACACTTTTATCACGATATCATCATCACACAACTTGTACTCCCAATATCACAATGTCTTCTCTTAACCGAGCTGCGACTTATATACTTCTTATTCTTAGTCAAATCAGTATCCAATATTACATTTATTTTATTAATTAAACTTCTATATAGAGATTCAATTGTTTTAGTTAAATCAACAACTTGATATCTTTATTTTTAGTCAAAACCAAACTACTACATGTATAAAAGCTAACACCATAAAGCATAAAAGATTTGTTTTTAATATATTTGTTTTTATTTTATTTAATAATACTAGTAATAGTAATAATAATGAATCTAATATATTTTAACACTATTTAATATGATAGCAATTGAATAAAGAGAACCTTTTACTTCGACAGATCCCAAACAAACGGACCTTCGTTATTTGTTATTAAACTTCACTTAAATCAAAAGTTTTGAGTGCGTAATTCCCTTAGTTTACATAATCAACTCCATTATTCAGGTTCTTTTATTTTTGAATGTTTTAAACTTTCGTACTTAAGTCTACAAGGCTTAAGATTTATTATAAGAATAATTGGAGAATAAATAATATTGAGTGGCCGAATTTAAATATGGAAATTTGATCCCAAGGTCCTAGACGTCGAACTTTGTCTTTTTAATAATATTTAAAGCTTCCGTCAATACGGTTCAACTGTAAGTGTAACAACTGTGAGTCCTGCTACTTATAAATAATAAATTTAATAAAGTATCTGTGGAAAGTATATAGTATATTGATTAAATTATTATGCTGTAGTCACTGCAACATACGATTAATGATTATAAACATATTTTGGCACAAATTTTTAAATATAAACTATTTTGTAAGTAAAATGTTAAGGAAATAAAAATTCAAGCAAAGAACAACATTTTTGAAAATATTCCACAACATTCTACACAAGCGCCTTATTTATAGTTGCTGGGATTTGTCAACTGATTTTATATGTGTTTATATTAAAAAAGTTCGTTTAAAAATAAAAGTACTAAGTTTTAACATATATTTGAAGATATTAAATATGCTAATATAAGTGTTTTATGTTACATTATATTCTTTAATGTTCTTTTCTTTTATTTAAGCAACTACAATATCTTTCTGACAATAATATTCTTAATATTATATGAATAATTCTGCTGTATGTGTACTTTTTGGGTGTGCTTTAGGGTAATAAGAGGATTTGAATTCTTAATTCTATCCACCTGGTTATACTGCGATCGGATATAATTTTCTTTAATTTTTAGAGCCGGATAAAGGCTGCCAGGCCCACTTGCAATTTTGTTTTTTTTAGTTCTGCTGAGTTTTTTTTTTTAATAAGATAGATAACTAAAGGTTATGAAAACAAATTAAGAACAAAATATTCTTACAGATATGATACATAGACTTAATAAGAAATCCATTATTTAATATGAATTAAAAGGTGAAGAAAACTAACGAAGATCTTGTCTTTAAAAAAGAAAGGACTATATTATTTTTTTTTACCTATTTTTGTATATTTTCACTGTCCTGCCGACTCCTGTGAACGTAAGCGAGATCTTACTGTATGAAACAAATAATTAGGTGGTTAATGAGCTCCGTATCTTCTTTAATAATCTATAAAAATCTTCACATTCATGTTTCAAAATAGATTAAGGCATTCTTTATATGAAAAAATCATATTGAAATATAAATGAAATAACTTTAAAAAAAAATTAAACTTTTTTGTAAAAATAAAATCGACAGCGTAACTTCGAAAATGAAGTGACTGTTTTGCTTTAACTTAGTTAATGGAATTTAACATACAAAATGTAGTATTAGTTTTCAAATTAATAATCACAGGACACATACAGGACGAATTACTATAATACAAATTGATCTAACCCCTAAGTAAGCAAATTATAAGTTAAGGGTGCTAGACAACGATATAAATACATAGAAATATACATTGTAACTACTGAGAATATATAAAATAAACGACCGAACCCAGAAATACAAACATCTATTTTCATCACATTCATGCCTGTCCCTATCGGGAAACGAACCCGAGCTCCGTTGTGCAGCTATACGTTAGGCGTCTGCGCTAACCACTCGACCAACAGGGTGGTTAAATATGTACAATTAAATTAAATTTGTATGTATATAATATATATATATATATATATATATATATATATATATATATATATATATATATATATATATATATATATATATATATATATATATATATATATATATATATATATATATATATATATATATATATACTTTCATAATATTATAGTTCTATAAGTTCAAATTGTAATAGATCAATATAATCTAACATTCTCTCGTCATCAGTAAAACAGAAAACTGTCATTTATATATTTAAGAAAAACTCATTTCTAGAAAACCCCAGTTATATCTTTGTCCCTAGGTTTTTCCCATTTTAAAGATTAGATTATTAAACGATAATTTTATTCCGAGTGTTGTACTCAACTTAAGTACCTACCGACAGTGTTCTTACCATAGTGTGGATAACTGTTCTCAATAGCTTTTTTTTTACACTCAACATTAAAAGTTCTATTTCCAAGCTGTATATTATTTATATCTATTCGGTCATTAACACGGCGAGTGTAAGTTTGGGTGTAAAACACCCAGCCTCTGGTAAATCGTTCAATACTTTCGATAATTTAATTTAATTAGCTAATAAAAATAGAAATAAAATAAAATTAACACACCAAAATGAGTAGACCATTATACGGGTGTGCTACACCCACCTTACTCTCCGTGTAAAGATTAGGTACCTTACGCTCGCCGGGTTAATTTTAAAATGATAATGATTCGTTGAAAGTTTTTTTGTAAACACGAGACCAGATAAAGTATCTTGATAACCTAATAGACAACGTTGATAAATAATTGTCACTCTTAGAAAATCTATGAAAATAAGGGGTTATGAAATGTACATGGGTTGGAGTAAAACATGTTCACATAATTAATGTTACAAATAAATTATATTTGCGGTAATAATTTAAGAATATATTAAAAAACCTGCTAAGTGCGAGTTAGACTCGCTCACGAAGGGTTTTTTAAAATATAAAGAACTACCAGAAGTCACGTTTGTTTTAAGGGAGACTAACTTAAATATTTATTTCAGGTGGTTTTTTAGTATTTGTTATTACAGTGGCAACAGTAATAATACATCTGTAATTTTTTTGCTGTTTAGCTACTATGGTTCATAAGATAAAGCTTTTAGACAGACAAATGGCCAGACCGACGGTGAAGTCTTAGTAATAGTGTTCCGATTTTACCCTTTGGGTATGGAACCCTAAACATAAGAATTTGTAATATTCCGACCTAATAGAAATTTACGTATTTCATTATCCCTTTGATGAGTTTCTATCCAATATTGTGATGAATTCGTGCTATTGTTCGTCAAAATAACTTCGTTTTCTTTGTCAGTAATCAAACGATATCACTTGGTCTGTTGTAGGAGTCAGATAATGTATTTTAGTTGAAGGCAAGCAAAAACCTAATTCACTTGTATGGATTTAATTTGAAGGACAAATTAGAAACAGATTTTTATTTTCATGTATTTAAAAAAATATTTTCCAAAAAGTAATTGATTATTATTTATTTTAGATAATTGACCTACAAAATACAAACGTGATATTTTGTTGTTTATAATAAGAACGCACATTTTTGTTAAACTAAAACCGTACCCTTGCTTTTTTGATACTAAAAAATACAAAATATATTTCATTTAAATATATAGAACAGTTTAAACTTGAATAATTATTACTCAAAGCTTACATATAGACAATTATATTTATATCGACTATAAAGAATAATTACAATGAGCAGAAGAGTCATCCATGAAGTTATATAAATCGTATTCATATTCAAAAACATGCAGAATTTTCACCGAGTATAAATTGGTAATAACTATGGCTACGTAGTTTTATTACAAGATTTATTATCTGTGTGGAAACAGAAATACTATAATATACATGAGACGAAAATTATGTTGAAAATAAAAAGAAGTAGAAGTCGAAAGAATATATTATATTCTCAGTATGATTGAAATGATGACGATTAAAGTATATATTGTATTCCATGTAAAAAACAGTTGTACATAGTTTAAATAGTACAAGATTGCCTCTAAAATTATCAAATTCTAACTCAAATTTCGGTAGGGTAAGATTTAATTAAATTTGTAAATCAAGATTTAATCACAAATGTCATAAGTCTTTTGCTGATTTCCTCAATCTATTATGAAAAATGTTTATTTTTTTATAATAAATTGAACACTACCATTACAATAAATAAAAATCTTCACCGAAGAACTGATTTTATTTTAGAAAAAAATGTCTTTTTAATATATATATTTTTTATTTTATTCAAAATTATCTAACAGCACTATTTAAATTCGATCAAATAAGTGATCTATCATATAAAAGTAACAACCCTAGCAATAAACCGAGCACTACAAACTCAATCTTTTCAATTAACAAATTATTCTCAGAACATCATAAAACCCAAGACATGATTTTTTTTATGTCACATGGCTTTTTACAAAGCCCACCAACAAACCTCTTGTTTGTTTTATCGCCTTGCTTTCAATGCCGCGTTTCATGAAATCTACTGTCTACTAAACCCTGACCTCCACCACAGCCACCATGCACTGCGTATCCACGGAATCCTTAAAGCAAATACCAACTTCCAACTGACTACAGGTACGAAATGACTAGGTGTATTTTCTAACCGATTGTACTATCATCAATATTGTAAATCGACTCAATCACTTTTACTTCACCTTCTGCTGTAAGTGGTTTTTCGCCCTCCGTCATCGCTACCCATCAAAAATAAAGGTTTCGCAATATTATCTATCAAAAGTTGTAGAGGAGACCTTTTTTCCACTCGGTTCCTGCTACAATTTATAGCAATCTACCATTTTAATTTGAACCTTACCAATAGCATCACGATCACGATATCACGATATCACGAAATCACAATCTATTATCGCATCTCTATCGCGTAATCATTGATTTTTGTGCCCTCATAATACTTTATATCTGTCTGACTTCACGTTTCAAAGATTGTTGCTTAGGATATATGTAAGCAGTTGGATATATTTTTTTATATCTTTGCTAACTACAGATTAATGTTTTCTAAATTGTAATAAAATAGGTTTAAAATCATCTTGTATCATAGGACCTGAATATCAGTGAATAATCTGAATTAACTTTTGTAAATGCCTCAAACCCTGTGTCTAAATTAGTTTTTGTGCTTGTCTTCAGTATAACATCATAACAGTAAGATAAGCATACAATATCAAGAACGCTCTCCACCGTCATATGACCTTATAATTTGTACTCGGATATGAAGTTTTATTAAAGGAGCAGTCACATTGAAAATGTTTCCCTTTAAAAATCGACGTTTGGCTATTTGGAACAAACCTTCTACAAGGTCAACGTTGTTTTTAAAAGTTATTGTTATTATAAAACCATCTTCGTAATCACCATTATTGAAGAGAAGTTTGTTCTCATGCAAGTTCCTTAGAAATATAAAGCATGACTATTCGCATGCGTTTAATTTGAGGAGGGAAATCATTCCAAAGTCTTATGGTACGCAGCGTGAAGGAGTCCGAGTAAAAAGAGGATGACTGTGAAAGGGACTTTTAGAAAAAGGTTAACTTTAGCTTATGGTATTATATATGGTATGGTATTATATTTAATATAGGGTCAGTTATAGGAAGTGTGTTTGGCATTAAAATTAATATGAATATATTCAATTATTTTAGGTAACATGCAACTATGTAATTACAAAACAGTATACTATAAGTAGACTGATTGTTAGTACCTGCGGCAGATTACTCTAAATATTGACCGTTACAATACTTCAAGACAAACGAAAGGCTCGGATCTAATAAGGGCAGATTTGGCCGAACTTAGAGTACCGTATCCATATCTTTTCAGTACCAGTATCTACTGTTTAACTCCATCCAACGACGGGCCGATCGAATTGTTGGAGAACCAGTGCTCTGTGAAAGACGTTCTGTCCTTTGGCGTGGTGGAGGTAACAGATTCTTATTTGGTTGGTAACCAATAAAAAGAATATTGTGATGTTTCGTTTAATACTTTTAGTGATCCTTTACTTTGACTGGTCACGTGGAGAAGTTAGTTATCACAGATTATCATGAAAATCGATATTCATAATAATATCCCAGCCCTTTCCTTCAATGAAGTCCTCCAATAGTTTAAATTATTTATGTTGTCGATTGAATTATTTGCGTGAATAAGAGATATAAAAGTGAGTCTAAGTGTGTCTTAACTAAAACTGATAGCTCCCACCAAAATAAGGTAAACCAATCTTAGGCCATCAAATATAATTTGTTTTAGACGCTTCAGAATTATTATTAAATTATGTATAAATATGTTTAGTTGAAATAAAAACAGTCGTCCCCAAGATATTAAGTTTTATTGGAGAAGGTGAAAGGTTCTTATGCAATACTATCTGTTCCCAGCGGCTTTGCGCGTGATATAGAAAAACGAGCTTTGTTACGTATGCCAAAAGGTTTTTACACTTACCTACTCAGGAAAAGTACTTTATTAGGCATAGCTGTTGCCCGTGACTACGTCCACGTATACTGTAAAAATTATATTTATATAGCTCATGATCGTAGTCACAAAGAGTCACGGGAAAAGGCTAGTGATAATATAAAAATCTAAATGTTTATATTTACTAATATTCGTATGTACCTATATGAAAATGTCTTGAATCATGTTTCTTAATACATTTATTTATTACATTGTCGAAATTTTCACACGGATCCTTATGTTTTCTCGTATTAAATAAAATCTATATTCATCAGAGGGATAATGTAGGATTATAAAGGTGAAATATTTTTTTAATCGGTCCAGTAGTTTCGGAGCCTATTCAATTTAAACAAATAAACTATCAAATCTTTCGTCTTTATAATATTCGTGATGATAATGATGAAAAATTAAATAAAAAAAAATAAAAATCCCCGATACAAAAAGACCTTTAAAAAGAATAAAAATAATATAGTTATGTGCTTCTTGTAGTCGTTGTGTCGGGGGACCGTTTAGTAAAAAAAGAAATTAAAATGCAAGTAGGTTATCGAGGCTAATAAAGAAATTACGATATCGCATGGTATAGTCTAAGTACTCAATTATTAACTTCGTAAAATAAGCACCATTGTCAACGTACGTACAACGGTATATAATGGTAAAAATTATATACTTTAAATGTTGAATTTTTTTTTTTTTATCTCACATTGCAACCGTAATTTATTGAAACACTTATGAGTAATTTACATAAGTTATTATAACTTTTAATAAATTACGCCAATGTAAGAAAATAAGTATTTTAATAATATCAGTATTTTATAACTAAAACAAATTTCTAATTCTTTTTAAACCCTATAAAATTATAAAATAATTAACCTTCTTTAAAATATTATGCTACAATTATTATATTTTTTGTAATAATATTGCAAATATTAAAATATGCTGGTAATTTTAAGAGTCTGAAAATAAACGGATACAGGTTGCTTTAATAAAATTCAACAATATTAATGAGTCGCCGGTTTTTACATTTTTGTATACTCCAAGCGAAAATCGATAGTAAATTTTATTTTATAGGTTTGAGCTTCGGTATTAAAGGTTATACCTAATATTCAAATGATGAATTAAAATTGACATTATTCATATGTTACGGCCATTATTAAAAAATATGAATAACTTCTATTTTGATACGTACGATATAAAAAAATCCATATTGTTGTAAACAATCCATATTGTTTGGTAAAAACTTATTTAAGGATTTAATAAATCGACACTTAAGTTTTAAATAATCTCAATAAATAAAAATCAGGTGTTTTATTAAATACATATTTAGCCGGTTATAATCAAGTAATTTAATCAGAATTTGCCCAACTATTTCAACCCATTAAGAGTTCCTATTAATGAGTTCCAGCTGTGGAGGACTCGCGACGTGTACCTGAGTGCAGCAGCTGACTGGGTGCGTCGCGAAGGTGCAGTGGTCAGAAGGTTTCGTGCAAGTCTTCGTCATTTGTCGTTATAATACGTTGTAAACCCCCTTAACTTACAGTATCGCTATTAAATATATGTAACTTATTGTTAGTGTCCTTTGCAGTATTAATAACCGGTTTCCAGGCCGTAAGTAACATCCAACCACATCTCCTATTGAAATTCGGTACACGACTAATTTTGATAGTATCACGTACTTTACGCGGTACTGAAAACTTTTCCCTAGTAAAAAGGGTGCTTTGTAAAAACATATGTAATGAGCCGTTCCTGAATCTAAGACGTGTTTTGTTATCGCTGAGCCATTATGTTCCAGATTTCTGACACTTCGTATATCTTCAGTTATTTTTATATTAATGTTTCTACGAGCTTTCCCCTTGTAACACTTACTGCAAACACAAGGAATTTTGTGCACACCCTATCTATGTCTATTTTGCTATTATATTTCTGCTTTTTGGGACCACTAATTAAAAGAAGAAATCAAATAAGTTACCAAAGCAAATTACGAAATAACAATATCAAATCGTGTAGTAGTTCTCATCTAATTAATGAGACGGAAATATTCGTAAAATAGACATCTTCGTCAACGTAAGGACAACGGTTCCCCGACGTAAAGACTTCAATAAGTACATAATAATATTATTTTTATCCGTTTTAAGGTTTTTTCTGTGGGAGTTCTTTTCAAATTTTTAATTTAATTCCCTTTATCAATTTTTTTTATTAGGTTTCTATTGTACTTATTTGCCTTGCCAACATTTTTTATAAACATGATTTTATGCTAATGTATTTTAAAGTGCAAAGAATATAACATTATATATATTTTTTGTAAAGTACAAAATATAACTTTATATTTTTTTGATAATTGATTTCTACTGTAATCAATCTGACGTGAACATTTTGTATTATTCACTTTAAATATTAACATATCTTTGGTACCAACTTAAAGGGAATACCAATTTTCTTAAACACTAAAAATAGTTTGTTTTACGTTATACCTATATATTTATTGTAGATTTATAAATATCTAATCTATCATTAACTATTGTATATCTTTAAATTAAATCGATTTAACTTTCTTTTTTCAAAACATTTTATTTGTAAAATGACCTTAACAACCTTACATAATATATTAAGATAATTGTAGCACGGCCGAGCTTCGAGGTTCTTTTCTAAATGTAAAAGATGTTTTTCTTCAAAAAATAGTATTTATGCCAGAGCACAAAAAAATTGGTCACCAGTGACCTCTTCTACATATATTTTTTTACATTTTTGTTATTATTATAAACCAAAAACTTTTATATTAGAAAAAAAATAGGATTTCCTTCTTAAATTTACACCTCTCCAAAAACAATCCGAAACATGTATACCATTTTACTATGTGCAAAGATTAAAGTAGCTATATCATCTACAAGATTTTAATTTAAGAGTATTATGTATAATTACATTTCCTTTCCTAAACAAGATGGTATATGCTTATAGTAAAGTTAGTCATACTCTTATGAGAGTAAAGATTTGCCTTTTGTAACTTGAGCTTATGTAAAGTAGTCCTTGTGACGCCCTTAAGATGGAGCGGTATAAGTATAAAGTTTTAAAGCAATTTATATAATAACCCAATTTTGTGTAATACACGCTGTGGAAATTTGAGGCATTATTAGATCATTATCAAGTTATCTACTGTAGTTGCGATATAAGTAGATACCAAGTGACATTGCTCACTACATGTTCTTTTGATTAAAAGTAACCATGAAGTTTAAAAAACGTAACTGAACCTATTGGTGTGGTAGTTAGTAACTATGACTGCTGAACCTAAGGTTGTGGGTTCAATTTCCTACACGGGACAATTCTTTGTACGATTCACATATTGGGTTTGGATGTACTTTGTATACGTCATTTCAATGTTTTTAAAATCCCACCTGAAATTATTTTTCAAATTATAACTACACCAAAGGGTAATCAAATTATTTCACATAAACTTAACTTTTATTATATACTCTATAAATAAAAATCTGTCGACCTATTGAAAAATCTGTTAAAAATTTTATTTTTAATTATACAGAATTATTCTCGTAAAACATTTTTTTTTTTTTAACGTCTGGAATCCTCATGGATACACACCTCCATCCAGGGGAAGATGGAAGCGGTTATGTGAGACTCTTACTCACTAAACCAGACGGTCAACACCTCTCCGTCATAATGGAGCGCCACGGGAACGCTTGCGCACACATCCGCGTTGAATAATGCATGTTCCTGTATCAACAATTTCTTTCAAAAAATAGTTTTTAAGCAAATAATAAAAAAAAACAATAAAAGTCGCTTATCTTTTCTCAAGAAAACCAAATGAGTTTTACATTTAGGAGATGATTTGTATTAAATGAAGCGAACTTAACTTTATCTCCTAGTTTTTTTATAGTTAAAGTATAAAAAAATATTACTATATTACTATGCTTAATAATAATAGCCGTCTGTAAAATTGACGATATAAAACATTTAATGGATTACAGCTATTTGATATTACTGGTAGTTACGTTTGCCTGACATAGATTTGTAATAATGGTCATGGCGATTACTAATTGATGTCTTTTTACACAAATTGATTTTCAATAACATAATTTTATACCCTATCTTAAGTTATAACTTGTTCAATCTTTTTAATAGCAACTAATTCAGTGTTATGTATACAATTTAAATTTATGTATACAAACTTGAAATTCGTTGGAAGTCAAAAAATGTTCAGATACAAACAATTACAAAAAAGTAAGTCAACGTTTTTACGGAACACTTTCATAAATTAATTTCAAATATATTTCGCAGTTTGTTATTTTACAAATTTTCATCTAGTAAAATCCTTGTTAAGGTTAATGTTTTACATTCACTCGCAAAAAAGTAAAATATACTCTTTGAAAATATTTAATTTAAATGCCATTTGCCATTGAAATTCATTGTTTGACGACAGCCCTTTATCACCTTCTAAATAATACGCCGTTAATGTGCTCAGGTGGTTATCGCCATTAAGGTGTTCTATTCTATTCGATGCTAATTAGAGCATAAAGGGAATAACCGCTTAAAGTAGCTTCGTCCGCTCTATGAAGCAAGGTAAATATTTCTTCATTTGAAAAAAGATTTCTTTTAAAAAAAACTGAATGCAGTTTTTCAACAATTTAGCATTTCTGTTTTTGTTATCAAATTTCATAAAGGCGGGAAAAAAAATATCAGACAAACTACAATCATTTTAGCTGCTCATAGAATATCTACGTAAAGTGATTATTTATTACTGCTATTATAGTTACTTCGGTGAGTGACAAAGACGACTATCTAAACCCAATCTTTTCCTTTTTGTATCTTTTCCTTTTCCTTTTTGTATAATAATTTTCTATAGTCCTCAATGACCCCTCTACGAAAGTATTACATATCCATAAGCAGTAATGTGTACATGTTTGTCACCCAATGCTGTAAAAATGAATTGCTATTAAAATAGTACAAACGACGATGCGCTCATGACTTGAAGTCAAATATTAATTAGTTCTTGCGCTGTCTATTCTCTAATGGTACTCAAGTAATGGCTTTCTGAGTCGTTAAATCTTTTTATAATTTCAACTAATTAAACTTTACATCTACATTACAAAACCTTAATAATGACCACAATTGGGGTAACAATTTTGGAATTGAAATCAACCCACAAAACTATAAAGCCATCATTATTGACATGACGCATGGCTTAAACAAGATTGACACCGGTATTATGCTACCAGTTACATAATCTGATACCGTTAACATACCTCTCATCTCATCAATACAAATCTCGGCCTTCGTATGGACGTCACATTCAGTTAGAATATTCTAATATTGAAATACGTCAATAAGTTACGTGCTCGCTACTTTTGTCTTTATATATATTTTTTTATCCATTCTGATTAAAATTGCGTTAGTGCAATCTCTTATTCTTCCTCTTAGAGACAAAGCTAGCTTCGAAAATAGCAATTTACGTAATATTTAATTTATCACTTTCAAGCTTTATATTCGTGAAAGTAGAATTTAAAGAGCATGTATTAAAGAGAATTTAAATAGAACGTATTAGCTTTTTTATGAATTATCCATGATCTTCTCATTATTTTAAATCAAAAATAAGAGGAACACATGACTTTCATCTTCGTTCATGAATAATTCCTTGACAGCGGATTCCATAAGACTATGAAATACTCCCCACGATATGTTTAGTTATATTAATAGTAGGTTGTGCAAAGAGGTGGTCAACTAATTAAAAATAACCCTGTATAAGAAATACATCAATAGATATTAGATCATATCTTTTTCCATACCTGTAATTAAATATATTTTATTACACACTGCTAGTTTATATTGTATTTCTTGTTTTTTTTTGTATTTAGTTATTTTATTGTTATGTTTTTATTTATTATACCCAAAACATTATATTTTTTGTCTTGTTTATGATTATTCAGTTTAAATTATATATTTTTCTCTATAGATTAATTTGCTCATCACTTTTTTTTATCTTTCAGTTGTGTTAGTTGTTTGTAGGTATATTAAAGTGATGAAAGATAACATTTTGTAAATAACGGTCTCATTCCAATTAAAAAAAAAAATATGATTTCATCAGGAGTCTCTTTATATATTTTTCATTAAACAATAATAAATTAAGACCACATTTTATTATTTTCAGAAATCATATTGAATTAGATTAGAATTCAATCACAACCGTCACAAAACGAGGCTTCAGCGAAATGAGAAAAATTTATTCATTTAAGATTTCTGATTATATATATAAAAGTTAAATCTAATATTCTTATAGTATAATATTATAATCAGTATATCTCTCCAAACAAATCCAGGAGACAATTCTTTAGATTCTTAAGCCATTTTGGCAATAATATTTACCAACTATATTAAATATATCAAAAGACATCCATGCTAATCTAATTGTAAATTTATTTCGTTATCTATTTAACTTTTGTAAGATACAAGAAAATAAATTATTATAATATTTGTTGGAAAATAACTTTGTTTTTCATGATCCAAAATGTATATTACAAATTAATTGACTAGTCTGCATAAAATATATAAGGTCCTTACTAAGGTCTGCCCTATCCTTCACGAAATTAAAAATAGAATATGTTCGCAGAGCGACTATTCAGATAAAAACTATCTGCTGATTGACTCCCAACAGAATCAAAGCTTCACCAAGATCAATTCATTTGAACCTGATACACGCCGAAAACTCGAACCAGATCTCATTTTTCATGAACTCGAGATAATTTTTAGAAGCGTTAAGCTTCTATCAACTAACACATTACGCGGGTATGCCAAATTATTAAAATTTATAAAAGGGCTCATCGACAATGGTAGGAATTTTAAGTTTTTGTTAGTCTAATGTGTACCTACAGTACATACGTAAGTATGTGGTGTGTTAAAAAACGAACGAGCTAATCTTCGTGCAAAGGAAGCAAATTTAACCATAAAGAAAAAAGCGGGGTATAGTATGTTCCCGATCTTATTTGTGAAAAAGAAAATGAAGACATACAATTACTAAATAGCACACACAATAGAAATTATACATGGAAGAAATGACGTCAGTGGGCTCCGTAATGTTCCTACCGGAAATCATAAAATATATTCACACTTTCAAACTTTAGATAATATCGAAACATATCATTACCAGCTACGGAGGATTATTTCGTAGTTACCTATATCATATACGATTATTTGCTAGCCCCGAATGCAAATGTGGTAACAACGCCCACGAAAATATTATTCATCTGGTGACTGAATGTCATAAGTTATTAAAGCAGAGAAACGACACAGGAATGGAAATGGGAAAAAACATGACTAAAAATATAATTCACGCTCTACTAAAAACACGATAACAAGAGACACGTGAAATACTGTAGGAAAATTGGAAGTACAATAATATATAAAAACAAGATGAAACAACACAAGAGCTATACTGAAAATACTAGATAAGACATAACAAATAAACTAAGTAACAAAAAAAAAATAATAAAGAATACAGACTACTAAAAATCGAAAAAAATATGTTGCCCAAAATTTTGTAAATGACATAAATTACAAAAAGAAAATTATACGTTACGATGACGTTGAAGCCTTAAGGCGAGAAGAAAGATTATTGTCATAGAGACAACACCAGCACTGTAGTGCGATTTTTAGTTTGTCCTGTTCAACATATGTGTATTCTTGTATTTTTTATGGCAATGATTTGTATAGTATAAACCATAAAAAATGTTTTAAATGTATATTAAATATATTGCAACTTATTTTATTCTGCATGAAAATGCAGTTTTGTGTCATTAGAATATCTAGTCACTTAGATTAGGTTATTATTGAACATCAAAAAATATATATTATTTTTATTGGATGAGATCTCATCAAGAGATAATCAAATCAATCAATCATTTCTTGGTGGTAGACCATAACATCCGGTCGCCGGCAAAGTTACCACCCATCGGGCAAAGTCGTGCCGCAAAGCGACCTAGTCGTGTTCCGGCACGTTGCTCGATGAAGCCGTTTATGGGAAATGGGTCTGAACAGTTGCGGTGCGTTGGCGAACCGGTTTGACGTCGGGTTGGTGTTTGTTTTGTCGGGTGTCTAGTCGAGGAGGGTAGCGGGATCCGAAGCGACGGCTTTCCGCTGGCCGCCCGCAGATAGTTGGGGGCCCAATTAGTGGGTTAGCCATCCACGAAAGGCTGCCCCGCCAGCTGCGAAAAATCCCAGGGTGGCTCCATCGTGCTGGTTGGCGACCAGACGAGGAGGCCCGATGGCGATCCCTGGGGGGGTTCGGGCGTCCCCGAAGTCTCCAGACTAGCCTCCCAGTGGCAAGACATCACCAATTTCGACGTCGGGTTCGATATGTACCGCCTCGTTCAACTGCCATTTCCCATCCCTATTCACTTTTATATTTATTTTTTTTATGAAAAAGTTTAAAAAAGGGAACAAGTTAAAGCAGCGGTTGCACTCCTCCTCATATAAAGTGCACCTCACTAATATAAGGGGTTTGCACTCAAATCTTTTAGCTGTCCACCACCACCTGGAGATAGAGCAGCCGCACTTGCTCTTTTTGACGGAGACGCAGATACAATGTCCTTTGAGCGCTGCATACTTGGATTATCCCGGTTACTCGTTAGAGCACAACTTTCGCTCACGGGCCGGAGTCAGTGTGTATGCGCGGAACGACCTCTGTATTCAGCGTCTCCGTCACCTTGAAGACCCCACTTTTTCTTCCCTATGGGTTTTAGTGGACACAGGAAACGAAAAAATCCTGTATTCCTGTGTCTACCGTTCGCACAGCGGTGACCAGGAGACAACTCGTTTATTTGAGTATCTCAGTGAGGCTGCAGATATGGCTCTGTATCAGTACCCTTCGGCGCAGCTCGTCTTTCTGGGGGACTTTAATGCCTGTCATCAGGACTGGCTGTTCCCGTACCAGAAGACCGACCATGCTGGAAGAGAAGCGCGGAACTTCGCGTTGTCCTTGGACCTCTTTCAGCTGGTGAGGCAAGCGACAAGGGTACCAGATGTGGTAGGCCATACAGCCAATTGCCTGGACCTTCTGCTGACAACTGATCCGGACAGGTATCGTGTAGAGGTCACGTCCCCCTTGGGAACCTCTGATCACTGTCTGGTGAAATCTGTATTTACATATTCCCCACCAGCTTTCGAACCACATGGTGTTAGGCGAGTATGGAAATACAAGTCAGCAGAATGGGATGAGATGCGGCACTTTTTTGCGTCTTATCCTTGGCGGCAGGTCTGCTTCTCTTCTTTGGATCCGTCGAGTTGCGCGGATGCTATAATTGATGTGGTGCATCAGGCAATGGAGTATTTTATTCCTTTTGCTGACGTACCCATCGGTGGCAAAGCTCGCCCATGGTTTAATGCCGAATGTCGTCATGCACATGACCGAAAACATTCGGCATACCTTATTTGGGCTGATGCTCGAAGCCGCAAAACTCCGGATGTAAGTATAAAGAGAGAGCCTTTAACCAAGCTGCCAAGTCCTACAAAAAGGCATTGCGGAAGGCTCGTCTCGATCGAATCGCTAAGAATGGCGAAAAGCTCTCTGCCAGACCAACTGGCAGTCGAGCTTTCTGGTCTCTTGCGAAAGCGATCGAGTCGAATTTCTGCCAACCCTCACTGCCTGCTCTGCTGAAGCCGGATGGATCCCTGGCCCACACAGCAGCAGAGAAAGCGAATGTATTTGCTTCTCTGTTTGCTGATAATTCGCATCTAGACACTGGCAATGCTTCTCCAGCACATCTTCCTCACTGCGGTATTTCGATGCCTGAAATCCGCATCACTAACAAAGAGGTATGGAGAACATTGTGTCGTTTAGATGTGAATAAAGCCAGTGGTCCTGATGGTATACCAGCCATTCTGCTCAAGACATGCGCAGCTGAGTTGTCTCCTGTACTGACACGTCTGTATCGTCTCTCTTTCATGACTGGAATAGTGCCGAAATCCTGGAAGCTTGCTAATGTGCAACCCGTGTCCAAAAAAGGCAGCCGTGCCGACCCTGTCAATTACAGACCGATTTCAATCACCTCCATACTCTGCAAGATTATGGAGCGTGTATTGAACTCGCGCCTACTAGCATACCTAGAAGGTAACGATCTCCTCAGTGACCGACAGTACGGGTTTCGCCGTAATAGGTCTACTGGGGACCTCCTAGTGTATGCTACTCACATTTTAGGCGAGGCCATCGAGAAGAACGGAGAAGCGGTCGCCGTCTCTCTGGACGTCTCGAGGGCATTTGACAGGGTCTGGCATGCGAGCCTTATAAGCAAGCTTTCAGCGTACGGTATATCTCCTGGTCTGATCGGCTGGGTAACGGACTTTCTGAGCCACAGATCTCTCCGAGTAGTTGTCGACGGGTGTTCCTCGGAACCCTTGACAATAAATGCCGGAGTGCCTCAGGGGTCCGTTATTTCTGCAACTCTTTTTTTGCTGCACATTAATGATCTGTTGAAGCCCTGTATCTATGGGTATGCAGACGACAGCACAGTTGTAGAAAGATATCTGCCGAGTACTCGGGCTAGTCGAGATCAAGTACAGTCTGAAAGAGAAGCCATGGTGCAACGTTTGAATGACAAACTTCAGGCAGTCTCCGCATGGAGCAATGCCAATCTTGTCAAGTTCAACGCCACCAAAACGCAGACGTGTCTGTTCACTGCCAAAAAGAGCCATTTCACCTTGGCTCCTACTTTCCAGAATGTATCCTTGGAATACAGTGACCGGCTTCAGTTGTTAGGCTTAGAGATTTCCTCGAACCTCAACTTTGGTCGGTTCATTGAGTCCAGAGCAAGAGCAGCAGCAGCAAAGCTTGCCGTTCTTGCGAAGGTTCGGCAGTACTTTACACCGGGACAGCTTCTTGTTTTATACAAAGCACAGATCCGGTCGTGTGTAGAGTACTGTGGACACATATTTGCTGGTGCCGCAAAGTCTCATCTTGCGGTTCTGGACTCAATTGAGAGGCGAGCAAAGAGGCTTATCGGCGATACCGAATTGGTCGAAGCCGACCTCCAAAGCCTTGAACACAGGCGTAAAATTGCTAGTCTCTCAGTATTCTATAGGATACATTTTGGTGAGTGTGCGCAGGAACTACACGACTTAGTTCCCCCGTCCCCCTTCCATCACAGGACGTCCCGACGCACGGCAGGTATCCATCCTTTTGTTGTGGACATTCCACCTGTCCGAACAAAGCGCTTTGCTTCCTCATTTTTAGTGCGTACAGCGAAGGACTGGAACAATTTGCCTGCGTCGGTATTTCCGGCCAAATATAATGTGGGTGTCTTCAAGAGAAGAGTGAATAGGTTGCTAGGGCAATGCGCCTTACCATCTAAGACTACATTCCACTTACCATCAGGTGGAATGTAGTCAAGCATTGCCCTAGATCGTATAAAAAAAAAAAAAAAAAAAACTCATAATATACTATTGCGGAAAAGATATTATAAGTATTAAAGTGTGTCTATGGAATAATAGTAATTACATATATATTTTTTTCGTACATAATTCACTGTTTTGATTTATATTTATAAACTCTTTGGGCGCGTGGCAAGAACAGACCATAACCTTCATTTACATACCGACCTTTCATGTAAAAAACAAAATATAATATGAACAATGATTTATCCAGCTTTTGTTGGTTTACACTACTTACCTCGTTACTTAAATATCTTCATCGTCAAAAGAAAAATAAATACAAGAATATACATTAGATTAAAATCATTAACAATGGTATATATATCTATCTCAAAGAAAAAATAAAATAAGACTTAAAAATATAATTGTTCTGTTTCCAAAACAAACCAGAGAGAAACGTAAATAATGGTCTTATGTGTATCCGACACCGAGTACCAAGTGGCTTCGAGCACAGGAAATGTACAAAGAAATAATATGGAAAATAACTTTAGTGCATATTTCCAAAACTGTAGAAATAAATATCTAAATCTTCCTCATCCCCTCTTGAAATCCTTACCAATGTTTCTAACTTTACAGTTTAAAAGATTGTTTCAAAACATATTATTTCTTATCACTAATATTATAAGAGAGAATTTGCTCACTCTCTACACACATTTCTTGAAATAGGTAATGGGCATTTATCTCTTATACGACGTTTAAATAAATTAGAACTTAAATAGATATTTTAATTAACATTGTTTTTATATATTTTTAAAATGTTGTAAATGTTCGTAAGAAAACAAAACAGTCTAACTGTTAAGTTTTTAATAAATATAATGCTTTATATCAATTGTATTTTTGTTCTTAACATGGGGACTTTAAGTTTTTGTGAGAAGTAACAGTTTTGATGCCTAAGGCTTTTAATTATAAATTGGTAATATAAAAAATCCGATGATACTTAGCAAATCAAACTCAGTAAAATGTAGCATTTGATAAACACAGGCTTAGAATTTAGTTCTTAACTTCAATATCTATTGAATCTTATGAAATGTGGTTTCAGTAGAAATCATAAATTTTATTTTTACAACTAATTATTAACATTATATTCATTTTTTATAATAAAATTATAATTTTATTAGAAAAATATGTGTAAAAATAATAGAACATTGCACATTGATGTACCAACGAAACTTATCAATTTCCTAGAATCTAGTGTTAAGTATTTAAAACGAAGCGCAAGCTTGGTTTAATATGCAAAGCGAGGATATACGAGCGTCGTAAAATGCTACAAAAGTGTTTTTTAAGTATCAAGATAATATGTTATATCTTTATTTAATTAAATTTATAGTTATCATAATAATTACAGTGCTTATGATTTTGGGTAAAACATATTTTGCATTGCATTTTTATTTATTTATTTAATTATTCATTTATTTGTTTAATCAGTATTGTCCGTTTAAAAAAAGTAAGTACAATAGGTGGTTTTAATGCAACAAGGTATTCTCTACCAACCCGAAAAAAATATATAATATAGATATATAGATAAATAGATACCTATAAAGATAAAATATAGAGAACGAGCAAAATACTTACAATAAACATTATAGACATTGTAGTTATATTTAAGTAATATATATTTAAATATAGAGCCTATTTAATATTTAACTTTACAACATATGAATAACAATATATACTAATACAAACACAAATACATAATACACGGGTAGGAATATACTCGTACCATACATATAATATTTATCCTTAACATTATATTCTGTAATTTTATTTCTTAACTAGCTTTTGCCCGCGGCTTCGCACGCCTTAAATTCGTAGTAAAACAATTCCCACTTCCCTTTTTTTGTATTGGCTTCTATATGACTTATTTTAAGTGAAACAATCAAAATTACGACATCGGCAGACATCGCTCACTGTTAAAAGTATATTTAAAGTTTTTAATAAGGATACAATATTAGGTACTGTAATTATTTTTATACCTCTCTTGTTTTTACTTAAACGTCCATTTAAATACTTCTTAAACAGAATACTTAATAACCATTCTAACCATATATCACACTTACAGATTTTCATTGAACGTAATCAAAATATTACCATGTAAACTTGAAAAATTCTGAGCTACACAATCGAAGTTATTTTCATCATTAACTTGCAGGTCTAGTTTTATTTAAAAAAAATCTATTTTAAATGATAAACGTTCAATTAGCTATATGCATTAACAAATTTTCAATACTGAACATTCACAAAAGCCATTTTTGAGACGGTCTGCACGGTTCCATACGAGAGTGCGCCGGTAGACCGTACGGCCGCAAACGCGAAGACCCTATATTTTAAATCTGTAATAGCTTCGAAAATATTCATTAAAATTATATGTTGTAAGAAACTATATTGTTCCATATTAAATGTAAAATGTATTTAAGTTACTTAATAAGATACGGATTAAAGCTGTATTTCTTAAAATCGCTTCGTAAATTACCTATTATTTTTCGTAAAAAGTAAAGAATAAAAATTTGCTATTGTGGGTTATCCCTAAGAGATAAACATATACCATCGCAGATTGTCTTGTAGAACTTTTTAAGGTATACAATACTTTTATAATAATTTTGATCTATCTCGTGGAGTTCAACCAGCGTTTGCATTGTAAGCGCAAACAAAAAAACAAACAGATAAACAGGCAAAGATTTTAATAATGCTGAAAATGGATTCTGTTAGTTATTACTTCACATCCTGGTATATTTTTTTTTTATATTTTTAATGTACAAAGACTACTCCTCTACAAATTTATTACATGTATAGAATAAGATTTTCATGGTACCTATTATTGACATAAATAGTCATAACTTTATTATTTCTTAACCGATTTAGATGAAATAAACATTAAATGTTAAGTGAAAACTGTAATAATATATTCCCGAAAACTGCATTCAAATTGGTTAAGCCCTTTCTGAGATTAGCGTGCACAAACATACAGATATACAGACATACAGACAAACAGACAAACTGAAAAACCATTGTTTTGGGTTCTCTTGCTCTTATAAAGCCCCCCTATGATGTTTTTTTTTATTTTGATTCCATGTACAGGAATGGCTCAGTGACGATTTTATTATATGTAAAGATATTCATTTTAAAATATCATGAAATAATTATGGGCAAGTCCAATATTTTTTTACACGATTTATTTATATTTAAATTTGGTAACATATATTATCCTAATATATTATATAATTTATTAAAGCTCATTTAATTTACTTGTTGCTTAGTAGGTAGTGAACGTATATAATTAGAAAGTGAAGTGAAGTAAGAAGGTTTCTGTGGGTCTTTTATTTGTATAAAGTTATCACTTTTCCGTAACAAAGGCGAACGAAATAACGCGTTATAAAAATAAATGTAACTTTATTTGCATATTGCCTATTTTTTATTCATATTCTTAAAAAATAAAAGAAATGTTTATATAGTTTTTACAAACACAAAATAAACATAAGGAGTGCCTATAGTATTTTAAATCCCAACGTTGTCCAAGCGTTATACTTCCGGCAAAGCTGACAACGGTTGCCGCTTTTATATTAAAAAAGTTTCTTTGAAAATATACATACCCAGCTTTAATGAGTGAATATGTGTTTGAATAAAACATTTTACTTGATTGTGGAATGTAATATTTGGGGAATTCAAGTTTGATTTAGTATTAATACTTTTGTCAATGCTTTTACCCTTCGCTCTTTCTTTTTCTTTGTAGCACGTTCTTCTTCATGCTATTATGAGCTAAAAAAAAAGGAATTAAGTTAATTATATAAAAAAGTTCGAGAAATTAAGTTAATATTAGGAAAATAAATATTACAGTGATTGAATTCACATTTTCTTTTAATGTATACTAATATATATTACTATTATTTTTTTATTGTAATAACTTTTATATATTTACGCTTATATATATATATATATATTTAATTTCAATTACTTGTACACTAAAGACATAAATTCAAATACCTATTCCAGCCATAATTACAAATAATAAAATAAAGAATAGTTATAAAACATTACCACCGTAGTAGATATAATAATTACAACAAAATATTTACTGTTATAAAGTAAACTTCATTGAGAGTTACAATAATTGCTTTAATGCTCAGATGTGATTTCTCATATGATAAAATCACATTATATAACAGTGTTATTGTTATCTAAATGTTCACTTAACGTTTAGTCTGTTATAAGTTTTGTTTTTAGTGATAACGTCATGCCTACTATTATCAGCTTTAATATAAATTCAAATATCTTTTCGTATATTTCCTTATATATATATATATATATATATATATATATATATATATATATATATATATATATATATATATATATATATATATATATATATATATATATATATAACAACCTGTTTATATACGAGAAGAGTGATAATAATACCATGAACTAAACACAAAAAATAGAAAACTAAAATTTTACAAAAAAAAAAGTTTATTAAAAAGTTTTTTTTAACAAATTGGAACAAGTGATTAAATATAATTTCAAATTGCGGTTAACTTTAATATAACCTTAGGTAATACTCTAAAGAAAATTACAGTCACATTAGGATCAGTAAAAAGCTATCTGCACATAATGATAACAATAAGATTTAACGACAATAACATAACGGTCTCGTTACTTTTTATTCCATTTTATCTCTTAAACATTAAACTTAGCAGAGACCAATACATTTATATTGAAATTAATATAATAATACACGATACGACTACGAACATAATACGGCTAGATAATCATTATTATTTCAAATCTGAAATCTTGATGGTGATTTTTAATCGATTATATATTTAACACTTTTTACCATTTTTTTAATTAATACAAATAAATAAATTTGCTGAATAACATCACGGTCTTTGAAAATGTTTTCTCAAGGTCACATAAAGTTCTGTTATTTAAGATAAAAAAATATATTTTTGTATATTGTCTCATTAGAAGCTTTTCCATTAGTAAATTGTTTCGATTTCTATTATTTGGTTTTTATAGGTATAAAAATTAAATTAAAAATTTAAAAAATCCCCGATACAAAAAGACCTCTAAAAAGAATAAAAATAATATTATTATGTACTTATTGAATTCGTTGCGTCGGGGGACCGTTGTACGTACGTTGATAGTGTATATATTACGAAGTTAATCATTGAGGACTTAGACTATACGATTCGATATCGTAATTTCTTTATTTGCCTTGTTAACTTACTTGCATTTTAATTTATTTCTTTATTAAACGGTCCCCCGACGCAACGAATTCAATAAGTACAGAATAATATTATTTTTGTTCTTTTTAGAGGTCTTTTTGTATCGGGGGTTTTTTAAATTTTATTTTTTTTTTCTGCTTTTTAAAGTTATTTCACTAGTTTCTGAATTTTCAATTGTTTTAGTAGGAAATATTTGTTTGTTTGTTTGTTTGAATTGAATAGGCTCCAAAACTACGGGACCGATTTTTAAAAAATCTTTTAGTATTAGAATCCTATATTATGATGTACAAAGGTTATATTTAATACGAGAAATATATATAATATTTAATAAAATAAGGATTCACGTGAAGGTTTCGACAATGTAATAAATTATAAATGTATTAAGTAACATGATTCAAGACTTTTTCATATGGGTAGGTAGGTAGATTTCATATATACGAATAATAATAAATTTAAACATTTAGAGTCAAAATGACTTACAATCACTAATAACACTATGATGAAGAGATTTATATTATCACTAGCTGTTGCCCGTGATTCTTTACATAAGCCATATAAATATATTATCCTTGGAATACAGTGACTGGCTTCAGTTGTTAGGCTTAGAGATCTCCTCGAACCTCAACTTTGGTCGGTACATTGAGTCCAGAGCAAGAGCAGCTGCAGGAAAGCTTGCCGTACTTGCGAAGGTGCGACAGTACTTTACACCGGGACAGCTTCTTGTATTATACAAAGCACAGATCCGGTCGTGTCTAGAGTACTGTGGCCACATATTTGCTGGTGCCGCAAAGACTCATCTTGCGGTTCTGGACTCAATTGAGAGGCGAGCAAAGAGGCTTATTGGCGACCCTAAATTGGTTGACGCCAAACTCCACAGCCTTGAACACAGGCGTAGAGTTGCTAGCCTCTCAGTATTCTATAGGATACATTTTGGTGAGTGTGCGCAGGAATTGCACGACCTAATTCCCCCATCCCCGTTCCTTTGCCGGACGTCCCGACGCACGGCGGGTATCCATCCCTACGTTGTGGACACTCCACCTGTCCGAACGAAGCGCTATGCTTCATCTTTTTTAGTGCGTACAGCGAAGGACTGGAACAATCTGCCTGCGTCGGTATTTCCGGCAAAATATAATATGGGTGTCTTCAAGAGGAGAGTGAATAGGCTGCTAGGTTAATGCGCTTTACCACCTAAGACTACATTTCACTTACCATCAGGTGGAATGTAGTCAAGCATTAACCTAGTTTTGTATAAAAAAAAAATATATATATATATATATATATATTTTTACAGTCTCTGTGGATGCAGTCACGGGCAACAGTTATTCCTAATAAAGTACTTTACCTCAGTACGTAAGTGTAAAAAACCTTTTGGCCTTCATAACTAGGCTTTTTTCCTATATAGCGCGGGCGACGCCGCTGGGAACCGCTAATTATTGCATAAGAACCTCTCTCTCGCACGAATAAAACGTCAATATCTTAGAGATGACTATTTCTATTTCAATCAAACATGGATAAAAACCATCTCGACGAGCATAGCTTTCGATTAAAAAAAACCGCATTCAAATCCGTCCATGCGTTTGGATGCAAACAGCTAATTATTGCATAAGAACCTCTCTCCCGCACGAATAAAACGTCAATATCTTGAAAACGGCTATTTTTATTTCAAACCAATATAAACAAAAAACATCTCGACGTACATAGCTTTTGATTAAAAAAAACTGTATTCAAATCCGTCCACGCGTTTGGTTGCAAACAGCTTGTTAGCTTTTATACATGTAGTAGTTTGGTTTTGACTAAAAATAAAGCTATAAGTTGTTGATTTGACTAAAACAATTGAATGTCTGTATAGAAGTTTAATTGATAAAATAAATGTAATATTGGATACTGATTTGACTAAGAATAAGAAGTATATAAATCGCAGCTCGGTTAAGAGAAAGCATTGTGTGAAATTGGGAGTACAAGTTGTGGGGTGGTACTATTGTGATAAAAGTGTAAGAGTGTGAGATCGAGAAACTAAGTTGTGTAACAGTGATAATTAAGTGTTTAAATGGTAAACAGTTTAGTGTATTTGTGAACAGTGTCATAAAGTGCTTTAAAGAATAGAAGGACTGTCGTTGGCGATTCTTTGCGGTAAGAGAGCTCTAATAGTTCAGAAGTGGGATTGTTCCGCGGCATCAAGAAAAATAGTATAACGTGCAATGAAGAAAATACAATTGGAACTGCATTCATCTGTGATCACGGGTTGTTTTTGCCGAGTCTTCGCCTCCAAAAGGAAATGTGGTAACTTAGCTATTACATATGCTTATTTATTTATTAATTCAATATATTTAATATGTAGAATATACTAAGATGAAAAGTTAATTACTTTGAATTGTTTTCTAAAAAGTATTTTATGTGGATGAGGGTTTTGTTGTCTGATCACTCACATGAGGCCGATAAGCCAACTTCTGAGTAGTATTTGGTACATTGAGGATATTGAACTGACTATGACTAGTGACATCAAATGCTCACATGAGGCCGATAAGCCAAATGATGAGTGTAGCATTTGAGGTATAGGGACATCAAGCGCTCACATGAGGCCGATAAGCCAATTTTTGAGTAGCGTTTGAGAAGATCAAATACTCACATGAGGCCGATAAGCCAACTTCTGAGTAGTATTTGGTACATTGAGGATATTGAACTGACTATGACTAGTGACATCAAATGCTCACATGAGGCCGATAAGCCAAATGATGAGTGTAGCATTTGATGTATAGGGACATCAAGCGCTCACATGAGGCCGATAAGCCAATTTTTGAGTAGCGTTTGAGAAGATCAAATACTCACATGAGGCCGATAAGCCAACTTCTGAGTAGTATTTGGTACATTGAGGATATTGAACTGACTATGACTATGACTATGATTATGATTTATGAGGCAAAATTTTTGTGTACAGTAGATATTTTTTTAGAATGAGGCTGCTGAGCCAGATTGAACACGTAATCAGACAACTTATACCAATTGATTATTATGGTTGAAATTGTTAACTCTATAAATTTCAAAACATTGTCTAAATTGGAGGACCAATTATTTATATATGTTGGCCGAAAAATGTATAAATATTAATGTATATATAGACTTTAAATTAGATTTTGTGACTTTACAATTATAATAATTAGATTTACAAATTACTTCAGAATTAATATTGTAAGTAAATGGTTTTTGATAATGGTTATGTTTAGGATGGCCGAGCTGTTAGCTTTTATACATGTAGTAGTTTGGTTTTGACTAAAAATAAAGCTATAAATTGTTGATTTGACTAAAACAATTGAATGTCTGTATAGAAGTTTAATTGATAAAATAAATGTAATATTGGATACTGATTTGACTAAGAATAAGAAGTATATAAAACGCAGCTCGGTTAAGAGAAAGCATTGTGTGAAATTGGGAGTACAAGTTGTGGGATGGTACTATTGTGATAAAAGTGTAAGAGTGTGAGATCGAGAAACTAAGTTGTGTAACGGTGATAATTAAGTGTTTAAATGGTAAAGAGTTTAGTGTATTTGTGAACAGTGTCATAAAGTGCTTTAAAGAATAGAAGGACTATCGTTGGCGATTCTTTGCGGTAAGAGAGCTCTAATAAGCTAATTATTGCATAAGAACCTCTTCTCAATTCAATTCAATATCTTGAAAACGGCCATTTTTATTTCAATCAAATATGGATAAAAAACATCTCGGCGTAAATAGCTTTCGATTAAATAAAACCACATTCAAATTCGTGCATGCGTTTGGCCGCAAATAGCTATTTATTGCATAAGAACCTCTCCCCCGCACGAATAAAACATCAATATCTTGAAGACGGCTATTTTTTATTTCAATCAAACATAGATAAGAACCATCTCGACGAGCATAGCTTTCGAACAAAAAAATCCGTATTCAAATCCGTCCACGCGTTTGTTCGGAAATTTGCCACAGACAGATACACAGATACACATATACACAGATACACAGATACACAGATCGACAGGTCAAACTTATAACACCCCTCTTTTTAGTCGGGGGTTAAAAATAGAATAGATTTCGTTTACCTCGTACACTGTAATATATTTATATCTTTCAGATTTTATGTGTCTTATGTCTATTTTAATAATCTAATACATTTATGCATGCATTTTTAGTTAATTTTTAAAATCAAAATGTATTATACATATTGAGTGTATTTGAAAACAAATCCTTATCTGATACTAATATACCTAACTACAGAGTAATTATATCTTATGACAGAAAGTTTCGAAAATAATTCATAAAATAGTTGCAGACGTTCATGGGCAACAGAAGTCGCTTACCGCTTAGTGATCCGATTGCTCGTTTGCCTCCTATCACATAAAAAAAAGTTAAAGATAAATCTAATGGGCATAAATAACATTAACATTAATTTATTTAATTTAAAATTTATTTTGTATAAATATCGGTCAAGCCGATTTCGAATTATTAATGGTGTAACTAAATCGAAATTCCTTTATATAAATCTTTTACAAATAATATTCTTAAACCAAAGATGAAAAATAATATCAGCTCTGAATCTATAAAACCTCAAAAAAATACAAATGCAAAGATGGGAATAGTCAATTCGCCTTCTCTTCGTCTGGCGGAGGGACCATTGAATTACTTCATAAATGCTTTTCTTGAGTTTCAGGCTTTAACAAAAGCGACTAAACAGGCTAAATCAATAACTCTTGAAGAAATTCTTCAGGCTTTTAAAATCGGTAATCGGAAGTTCTTGGAGCTGAAACTCAAGGAGGCAGATGCAGCCATATACAACAACCAAACTGCAAAGATAATTCACGGCACAAAGGCAGGAGAGCATATGGCAGCATACAATGCGACCAGTGGTTTCGTTATGTTGGATAGGGCAGAGACGAAGCGAACAGGCAAAGCCAGATATACGACGCCATCTAACGACCCAATTGTTGTCACGGCCCAATGCACCAAGATTATGCTAGAGGATATGATCCTAGACAAAGCTAACACATTAACGAACTTCGAAGCTTGGACCGTGCAAATACTAAACTGGGTCAACGGGGTTCCAGGATGTGGCAAAACCACGTGGATAATATCGCACTTCGACGTGGAGAAGGGCGTCATCGTTACAACCACAACTGAGGCGGCTAAAGATCTAAGAGAGAAGATCTCTCAGTGTATAGGTGACGAATCAAAGAATCGAGTGCGTACGATGGCCGCTGTATTAGTAAATGGATTCAAAGAGTCAGAAATCTATCAACGTTTGGTGGTAGACGAGGCTCTTGTGAACGAGGCTCTTATGTCGCGTATGCCTTAGAAGACGTCTACTCCAGTATCTACTCCAGTCTAAGTTGACAAAAAGTATTCGTACTTCTTATAATGTTTCTGATAAAAAGTAATTGATTACAAAATATATTTAAGTAAATGTGTTTGCTGAATGATTTTAGAATTTATGGACTACTTTCCCGATCCTGTATCTACAAATATGAGTGTGTGTGTGTGTGTGTACGTGTGCGTGTGCGTGTGCGTGTGCGCGTGTGTGTGTGTGTGTGTGTGTGTGCGTGCGTGCGTGCACGTGTATCTGTTTCTGTTTACGTATACACCCAGATAGTTAATATAAGAGGCCGTCATTTAGGCCACTGTATGAATGCACTTAAAGCGCATATACTTCTGTAGGCGATCGCTCATGTCTGAGGATTGTACCTAGCATCAGGGTTGCACCTGGAGCAGATAATCTGCCTCCACTAGTATCTATCAAGTGCGTCTCTCATATATTATGTTAAATGAGTGATGTTCATTTTCATTTTTTTTCATTTTCATTTATTTATTTTCAAAAATAGGTTAACAGTAATTTTTCTATCTTATACAAAGACAGTTATGGAAGTATTAATAATTCTTTTTACCAAAGATAGAGTAAACGACGATGTCTGTGCTAGTGTAAACTGTGTGACAGACACCGACGCCTTCCTCACACTACTTAAAATTACAGTTATAGAACAGCTAGATGCTATCCATATTACAAATTTATTTGCACGTTTAGGTGCGTGGTTTATAAAGATAAAAAAAAAAAAAACAATAAAACAGAATAGAACAAAATGAGAACTTAGGGTTAGACATGCAATATGAAGTTAGGTATTTATGTGTAGTGTTCGTGAGTTTGAGTACCTAGTCGTGCTGTGTGTGTATGTGTGTGTGTGTGTGTGTGTGTGTGTGTGTGTGTGTGTGTGTGTGTGTGTGTGTGTGTGTGTGTGTGTGTGTGTGTGTGTGTATGTGTATGTTTGTTTGTTGGTCTGGAGGTGTGTGTGTGTGTGTATTGTATTTTTGTTTAGACAAATAATTAAGATAGTTTCATGAACAAGTTTTCTGTCTCGGTGTACGACAGATTACGTAAGTATTTAGTAACTGCAAGCTTACATCCTGTTTTAGTTAGGGGATACACGTTGCAAAGCCTATTTATTTTATTATACAGGGAACAATTAAGGGTGTAGTATTGTCGGCTGGCTAACGCTGTCTTGTGCTGCACAATTGGATATATGGAGTCTTTACGCCGTTTGTTTAACAGAGTTCCTGGATCGTAGGGCAGTGACGAGTGTTTCCGTAAAACAACGTGGAGCACACAGAGCTGTCTTACTGTTAGTACAGGAACGTCTTTGTACAGCTGTGCAGATTGATAGCGAAACGGCTTATTGGTCATAACTTTTAAGACAGCTCTCTGCGCTCTCTCGAGTCGTAGCATAGATTTTTTAAAAGTGCCGCCCCACACTGCAATACAGTAAACTATAAGCGATTGAACCAATGCAAAGTAAATAGTTTTTAAAAGTGGTAGGTCCACCACCCTCCTCAGCTTCTTCATCGGAAACATCAATTTACGAACACGCGACACTGTTTTGTCAATATGTCCCTTCCAACTCAAGGAATAGTCAATATGGACTCCAAGGTATTTAGTTTCCAACGTTTTCCGCACTGACGGACAATCACAGTCACCGGCTTTAGTAAAATTACATTTGTGAGCCCTAATGCTTATCTGATTGGGTTGCGTTGCTTTTTTTGCTGAAAATGCAATGTAGTGAGACTTTGACACATTAAGTGAAAGTAAATTTGATGACAACCAGGTCAGCACACCTGAGAGAGCCTTTTCAGCATGGTGTTGAGCTGCTTCCCAGGTCTCACCATTAACAAGGAGGACTGTGTCATCTGCATAGACAAGAATCTTACAGTTAGGTAATGCGAGTTGACAGAGCTGATTTATGTAGATAAGAAAGAGAGTGGGTCCCAGCACACTGCCCTGTGGCACCCCAAAAGTAAGACCCTCATCACGGCTGACGTGTTGTCCCACCTTTACGCACTGGCTTCGATTTGTTAGGTAGTCATGAAAAATATTGAGTGCTACCCCTCTCACTCCTAGCGCCTCCATTCTTCTCAAGAGGATGGGCACAGAGACCGTGTCGAAAGCTTTGGCTAGGTCTAAAAAGATACCTATGGTTTTAATTCTATTATCTAGATTTTTAGTGATATAATTCGCGAGATTAATTACAGCTTCTTCGGTAGATTTGCCCTGCCTAAAACCATACTGGTTTGAGGTCAGCAGTTGGTTCTTTTCCAAATATGTTAGTAACTTTTTATTCAAAATTCTTTCCAGTATTTTTGATAATGTTGACAAGACAGATATGGGTCTATAGTTTTCGACACGAGCCCTGTCACCCATCTTGAAAATAGGAGTTACTAGAGCTTTTTTAAAAGCTGCCGGGAACACTCCACTTGACAGGCAGAGGTTACAGAGGTGTGTGATAGCGGGTATTAGAACATGTCGTGCTGATCTAATAACACATAAGGGAATTCCATCATAACCAACAGCAGAATTAGTTTTTAAATCCATGATTATGGAATTGACCTCCGTGTGATCAGTGTCGAACATGACAAGCGAATTTCCTTTCAGGTTAGTGGGGTAATCACGCCGATGATTCTTGCTAACATTTTCACGTTGGTCTGCTTTAATTTTTATTGCCAGATTCTTCCCAACATTGGCAAAATAATTGTTAACTCTGTTGACCGAAGAATCAGGATCGTTGCATAGAGAAAGAAGAGCTGCAGAGTCATTAGTAAATTTATTATTATCGTAACATATTGATTTAATAACGTCCCACGTAGCTTTAGTATTACCCTTGGCCTTTTCGAGTTCTTTTTTATCGTATTCCATTTTCACATTTTTTAAGAGGTTATTACAGTAGTTTCTATATCTAGTATATGCAAGTTTAGTAATCATATTATTGGGTTCTTTATTGGATTTCAAATGAAGTTGATCACGATTGCGTATACTTCTTAGAAGGCCAGGCGTTACCCATGGCTTGATAATAATCTTCCTATTGGGGATTTTAGCCAAAGTCGAATGCTCCCTTACAAGACCTGACAACAACGATACAAGAGTATCGGCACATTGGTTGGGATCAGTGCAAGTAAGTATGGAATTAAAGTTCACTTGCTCTAAATGGTTTATGACCGCTGGAAGATTTATATGTCTTTTATTGTAAATGATGACTCCATCGTTTTGGTTATGGAAGTTAGATTTAAACGAAGTGTAGCCATTCAATAACGGAATGTGAGTCACTTTGCTTAACCAACATTCAGTGAGTACAATAACATCGCATCCAACATCCATTGAGCTCATAAGAACAACCAAATGGTCAAAGTTACAGTTAATACTCCGTATATTAACATGCAGGATACAAAGTTTATTCTGAAATGAATGTAAATATTGTAAGCATTGATGGGGCGAACAAACCGCTGACCTAGACACATTTAGCGTCTCGACAGAATCAATATAGTTAGTAAAACTGTTCATGATCGGAAAACAAATAAAGTTGGAAGCCAATCGTAGGAACTGGAAAATAATTTAGAACGTTTAAAGTTGTGGGCCAATTTGTAGAAGTATATGTGTTTTTATTTTTGTATTTACTATTAACTGCGTTGTAACCGGTTTTAGACCATTGCAGTTTGAGATTGTCGAATAAAATCTGTCGTGAAGAATAATGTTATATTATAGATATATTATATTATAGATATATTATATTATATCGTATTTTTGACTTGAGTCTCCAGTACCTTATCTTAAATTGCAATTAACCAATTTAACATTGGTTCTGTGTCTTTCTCTTGCCAGGATAGTCCAAGTCTCCACTTCAAACAAGAAAATCGGGAAAATCAGTGGTCATACTAACCGTCTTTTGGTTTTAATACCAATTCCTCTCTTCTTCCACATGTTATTTAGATTGGTCATAGTTACTTTAGCCATCCTAATTCGTCTTTTTATCTCGGGCAAACAGCTGCCATCGTTGCATATATGGGAGCATAGGCACATGTAGCGTCAACGATATTAATACCAGAAATGTTGCAGGCTGTATTTGTACTGAGCCAGACTCAGTCCACTATCATCAGTTTCGTTTTAGCTCTATTCACTGCGAGTTCGATATTTCTACTTTCTGCCTCGAGTCTTTAAAACAGATCATGCATGTCTTCCATGGATGTCGTCAGAAGAATGGCATCATTAGTATATCGAAGATTTGATATTCTTTTCCACTAATAAGAAAACCTTTTCCGCAGTTTTTAATATTTTTCCGCAAATTCATATATTTTAAAAAGTAAAGGGGACAAATTTCAACCTTGTCTCACTTCTTCCTTTGTTTGGAAATTATGTAAATCATGTTATAGTTTATTTTAACCCGGCGTCAGCACAGTTAAAATATGTTAAAACGATAGTAGGGTTGGGTCCAGGAGACCCGTGAAGAAAATCGTCATGATTTCAATAATTACAAGACATTTACTAAAATATGGCTGTAATTGGATAAAACGACTGTAGTTTAAGTGGTCATGTATGAGTAAATAGAACTTGAAGTAAAACTTTCTTTTTAATATTTTTTCTATGATAGTGGAACAAAATATTAACAAAAATAACAAACTCTGTTTTAAAGTCACAAAACTTGAACCAAATATAAACTTTTTTCTAAAATATTAATAATTAGGATACATGTTAATCACATTTAATAAGACTACAAATAAAATTACAATTTAGTTTTATGAATCAGTCATATCATTGCTTTCATATGCGCAGTATCTACAGTACAATATTGCAAACTCAGTGCAGATGTATTTGTTTCAGTTCCGTCTAGTGCAATTACTTTTTCAGTCCTTTTTGGCAGGACAGTCTTGAAACCTTTTTCTGACATTCAGTATTTTTGCAGACGGGTTTCTAACAGGGTTTCCTAAAAAAATCGAGTATTGTTTGGCACATTAGTCTTAAGAACTGCAGGATGCCTTTACGGTCGCGCAAATGCTCACGAACAAGAGTTATGCGTATATTTTTTGAGAATTTGCAACAATGTTGTTATTTATCTTAAGAAATATATGTGCATTTATTGAAGCCATATTTATATATATATTATAAAATTTTCAACCCTAAATCGAATGTTTAGGCCTAAAGGCATCTATGGCCACTTTATTGTATTTCTTTCAATAAAATTAGTAAATTGTACCTAGCTGTCGTAAGTGCTGACAAAATTCTACTATGATTCTGTTATGTAATTCAATCAGGGGCTCATTATCAGTATTCATGTCAGATGCGTTTTCGTCGGTATTACTGGTTTGGCTGCAATGCTCAAATGGACTTCTACATCTTCAGTTTCTGAATTTTCATGATCGGAGTCTGATTTCTCCAAGATACTCAATATTCGCTGTCGTTCGCGTTCTTCGAGATCCGTTATTGCAAAAGTCATGCGAATAAAATAAATAAATAAACTTTTTTATAATGGCGCAAAATTACTATACGATGGGTATGGTTGGGTCATATTAACCTTTTTCATGTTTAGAAGCGTCTATACATCGCTGCGTTTGCAATACGACTAAATATCGATATTCCGTGGAAGGAGACGACCCTTAGCTCTAGCTATTGAGAATTATGGCAGTGTGGCACCAAAAACATTAGAAATACGCGCATTTGAAAATAGCCCGGGTCAAATAGACCCAACTGTGCGAACGCCGGGTTAAAAAAATGTTTCGTAATTAATGTTCATATTTTGGACTACAGTTATTACTAATTATAATCTATGTTAAGTTAATATCCTTATAAACCTTCTTAGAAAATTTGAATAGAATTTGCATAGAATTACTTTGTCATTTTGGCGATTTATTACGCTGACTAAAGTCAAATCTGTTTATTAACTTCAAGTAATTTTATTTTGATTTTGATTATCTTATGAAACTGAATGTAAATATTTCATTATTGTGAATAAAATTTCTTTTACAGTTAGTTAAAAGTTATTTCCCGTTATTTTTTTTTTAAATTGTTATTTAATAAATTTTACCTGAATTTTATTCTCTCTTGAAATATTGTAATTCTTTATGATAATACTAAGAGCTTCATTTCATTTTGGTTCTAAACTTGTTATTACTGTTGTGTAATTTTTATATGGAATATAGGTATAGGTATTAGGTAGGCAGGTATTTTTATATGGAATATAGGTTTCAATATTTATACTAAAATGCAATAAAAAATAACTGTTGGGTGTTAATAGTACTATAAAATACAAATGGTAATTCGTACAATAGCTTATGCATGGAATGTGCAAATATCACATTTTCGGTAAACAAATTTTATAAGAGATAAAAATAAAATTTGTTGTCAGATTACAATACGTAGATACCGATACGTTCGCACAAGACTATATGTAAGCTGATAATCATATAACTGTTCTTATATCACACAGTAGTTCATCGTGTTATATACCTACGTTTGATTTATTCAAAATATAGTTTTATCAAAAGACCGGTTTACCTGTAAGTATAACAGTCTTTATTTTTATTTTTATTTTTTTATGTATAAATTTCGGTAGAAATCCTTCTTAAATACTAATACTATTTTAAAGTACGATTACTGCATGTAATTAAATAAAAACAATGTGTGTGTAGCACTACATTGCAAAAAGTAAATAATGAAATTCTAATTAATTGAACACTGGTAAAAGTAAACAACCAAAAAAAAGTATTAAAAAAAAATTGAAGTTTAGAAAGAAATAAAACTTTGAAATTAACGAAATAATTTGTTCCAACCGCTTTAATATACTTGTACGTTAACATAAATACTATCATAAATGCTATTCAAAATAAAAAATATATATAAACCTTTTATATTATATATCGGAGAGAAGACCTCCGTTAGTGTTTTTAAAACGTGTGACGTCAGTATTGCTGCCGTCACTGTATTGTAATCTTCGTGATGGTGGTTCATAATGAAGTTTGCAAAATAAAACTGCACAAATAATTATAGCTTCTTTTATTAAATGGACAGCGTAACAGTATCCTATATATTATAGAGATCCGCACAGTCCGACGACTTGAGCAAGACTATATCTCGGACTGTTGACCGCCCGTATTAATACTAAAATGACGAGTGACATAAACAAGTCTAGTAATATCATAATTGTTGTTTTAACAATGTGTTTTGATCACTTCTCACTATAAATTCATGCTTTTACAAGCAATAACCAGTAAATCTAATACATTATAATCCAATGTTCCTCTTTTGACGATCATGATTTTGTTTTATAAAGCTTTCGCGCCGATATATATCATTTAGAATTGAGGCCAGTTGTTATAAATCTATTATTTGCTATGAAACATGCAACATTTTCACAAATAAAATTAATTAATCAAAATGCCATAACGTGACTTAGAATTATTGTGAGTTTTCACATTTTTTCAGTATAATTTTTAATTAATATTTATGTATATTTGACATGAAAAATGGAAAAATGTCCTATCTACACACATCGTGTAGTAATTTCGCGCCATTACATAAAATGTGTATTTATTTATTTTATTTGCAGGACTTTTGCAATAACGGATTTCGAAAGACGCGAACGACAGCGAATTTTGAGTATCTTGGAGAAATCAGAATCCGATTATCAAAATTCAGAAACTGAAGATGGAGACGATCATTTGAGCATTGCAGCCAAGACAGTAGGTAATACCGACCAAAACGCATCTGCAATGAATAGTGATAATGAGCCTCTAATTGAATTACGCCAACATTTTTGTTTCGTTATACATATTATATCCAATATTATTAGTTTTATCTTCCTTAACCTGAAATAAATCGACAACCATAAAAATTTCGTAAAACCAAAAAAAAAAAAAGGTTTTTATAGAAAATTATACTGAAATTTTGTATACTAGGTGAGGTTAATTTTAAACTCAAATTTATTAGAAATATTTAGTGTAGAAAGCGGTTAAACCAATATTAGTCTTGTAATGGCATTTTCTCGGTCATAACAAGAGTAATAATGGTTTATAGTATTAGTTTATTTGGCCTAGATACAGATAAATATAATGTTTATACAAAATATAAGGGTCTTATAGTAGGTTTTAGAAACGTAGGTCAACCACAAAAGGTATCATTATTAATTATTATATTACTGTATTATACTATACTCAGCCCTCTACTACGGGAATCATTTTAAGATAATATATTAATTCGAATTATTAAATGTAAAAAATACATTAAATGATTTAAGAAACCACGGCAATAATCATTATGATTCATCAATTTTTTTTTCTGGTGTTTCTCCAGCGGGTACACAGATAAATCCATTGAGTAATAACTGACCTTAAAAACTTCAACGTAAAAAAAATCAGTAGTAAAAAAATTTACACTGGTAGTTCAATAAAACTTGTCCGAAGACCACCACTACAGAATTATGCACTGGGTCATTCTAAAGAACTGAAAATTTCTTTTAAATCTGTCCAACCGTTTCGGAGTTTATAAGGAATATGTATATACTTTCTCTTTAATAGGTATATATAAATCATGCCAAGTTTCTAAGTGTTATTAATTATAGATATATAATATACTTAAAAGTTAAGTCTAGTTACGGTATTTTTAATATGGTCCAGTAACATGAAAAAAATATATTGCAAGGTTACATTATTGTTATCATTTAATGTGTTTGTGATTATTTTTATAGTTTGATGGTCACTATGTTGATTCATATAAAATAATTAATTATTGCAATTGCTTATTTTGTAAGCTTATAGTAGTTTTTTTTAATAATACAGGACAAATTACATGTATTGAACTAACCCCTAAGTAAGCTAATTATTTGCTTGTGTTAAGGGTGTTAGACAACGATACAAAGACATAGAAATACACATTATAAATATTGAGAATATATTTAATAAACGACATTATCTTTAAAAAAGAAACCATTTTAACTATTCATAAATTTTACTGTTCTACTAGATCTTTCATAATTTAGGACAGATGTTAACCTAAAAGCTACCTTCATTGTTAAGGATGCAGACACTTTTGCGGAAACAATACACTTATTTTATTAAATTCAATATATTTGCATTTGAGCCAACATGCAAATTTTGTGGTAATAAACGTCGACGAGACGCCTTCATTATAAAAGTACACATATCTAATTTTGCAAATTTCGAGAAATACACATCCGATGATTTGATACAATAAAATATAATGTTAGACAAATATAATGTTATGGCGTTAGACAAAAAGGACATTTTGACATATCAGATATATTTTATTTTCACTCATAATTACCTTAATGTAGAACGCGCCAAGAAACTGGCAGAAATTAAATGCTTTATTTGTCCGTATCAAACAAAAGTCATAATTAATTACGGCACTAATTACGAGGTGTTTAATCTAAACAATGTTCGAAATAGCAACTACACAAATATAGCTAATAAAAAATCTTTATGAAAACAAATTGTGCATTTTTTTAATGTCCTATTTCAGAAAAGTACTTTTAAATTACTTTCTACTTTCGTTTTCAAACTAGAAATGTGAAATTGATATGGAGCCCTATGCCTAATGAAGCATGAATATGAAAATAATTTGTCAATATTCCTTACTCTCATAGTGAATCTAGAAGTGAGGAATAGAATGAATGTATGATGGATGAAGTGGTAACAAATCACAGTAATGATATATGATCCTAGAATGCCTCATAACCAGGCATATTTACAAAACTTTCACTAAATAATAAAACTTGTAGTTATTGTTATTAATAATCTCTTTTTTGTTACTCAATAGCAAAATGTAAATTACAATATATAAAACAACAGTACATGTAAACAAAGTGAGAATAGTGAAGTGAATGGTTAAAAATAAACAAAATATATTGGGGAAAGTTTGAAGGTTGCGTAAATTATAAAAATAATGTGAAGAATAGCCTGGTACTGTAATTTAATGGAAAGGGGTAAAAACAATGTAATTAAGCTAGTTGTGAATATGAATATGAATGGACATGCGGCTAGATAGAAGCCAATAAAGAGATGGGTGGATTGTATGAATGATGGCATGCGGGTGAAAGGATTTAAGTCAGTTCTGATGTACGATAGTAGTGAGTGGCATAACAAAACTTGTTGGGTTGATTCCTACCTAGAAAGGTAGGTAAAGATATAAGAGGAACATGGATAAAGAGTGTAGAATGATGAAAATATTATTATGATACAGATATATAAAAATTAAGAAATCCTAAGTGATATCTATAAAATTAAAAAATAAAGAACGATTTATACTGTTTAAAATTATCTATTTTTAACCCCCGATTAAAAAGAGGGGAATTCAATAAGTACATAATAATATTATTTTTGTTCTTTTTAGAGGTCTTTTTGTATCAGGGATTTTTGTAATTTTTAATTTAATTTTTTAATCATGTTAAACTTGTTGAAATCAATACGGACAAGATTCAAAGACGCAACCTCTGGGAAACTATCCCATTGCTCTACCAATTGAGCTATCGTATCGAGTTCCCGCTTAGATGAATTTAGCATTTTATATGTAGGTTGACATTTTCAAGTCTGTTTTGAGATCCAAATCAGAAACTTTATAAAATATAAAAAAAATAATCAAACGAATCAAAGTTAATCTTTTTATCATTCAATCGGAATTATATCTTTTTATTTTTGAAAAAGCCTTATCCGCCATAAGGCTTTAATCTGATCTTATGTTTTCAAAGTTAAGTACTTACTACTACGCGATCTTCGTACAAACGGTTCATGTAGTACGGACTTTGCCTTGCCAACAATTTTTTTATAATTTTTCATAAATCAGCACTTTTCTTTCATTTGACATTTTTTATTATATTCCAGAAGTGAATGACGTTCAGTAACAATATCAAACAGTACATTAAAATAAGGAGTATCTTATTTTTTTAAAGCTTAGGTAGTAATAATAAGATTCGATTCCTGTCCAGACTACACGCTTTTACGAATATTTTTTTATATTCTATACATAGAAATCTATAGATTTAGATTTAGCACTAAAAGCCCACTAGAAAAATCTTCACATTGTATAGGAATCTAGGCGATATCTAATGAATTTGATTTACACGGTTATTCATTTTGTGTGGTATATTAACATAAGTAGATATAATAGAATTTATTAAGATTCCGCCCTTCCAAAAAATAATATATTAATAGTTCTTATAAAGTATTAACTCATATATTGTATAGTTAGTAGAACAGTCTATTTTTATCAGGAATAAGTGCTTTATTTTTTAATTTGTTATATATATCAGAATTTTTATAAATAAAAATAAATATTTTATATAGTTCATATTTGAAAGAGAGCTTTTAATAATTAAAAAGTTTGAATAAATTTATATGGCATTATTAACTACATATATGTTTTAGTTTATTTGTACGATCTGCTTGTTTTATTTGACAACAAAGATTTTGCTTACTTGCATCGTCTACCGGTAATATTGTCAAATGTCAAATATACCGGTAATATTGTATAACTATTTCCAGGGTTGAAAACTTTTCATAATAATATTCAATATATTTTTTTTAATAAAAATATATACTCCACATTCTACAAATTGCTTAATATGTTTTTATTTTTTACTAGTTGTGTCAATGATACAACTAATAATTAAAATAAAGTATTAAAATTATTACATGCTTATCTTAATTCTTAAGGCCTAAAATTAATTGGAGCACTACTAAAATGGAATCTCTCAACTGAGATTTTATACAAGTTTATTTGAACTAGTTTTATAGACATAGCTACAAATCCCTTAATACAGGGGTGGTAGTCTAAAGCATATTTAAATAAGTTATTTTTCAGTTGGTTCCAAATATAATATTTTTTTCAAAACTAGACACCCCTACTACAACTTTCTGGATGAGCAATTTAGAATGCGCACGTCGGCAAGACATTTTCACTTTGTCGGATAAGATGGCGCTGAAGCAATCTCCCGCACCGGTGAGGCTCTGAAGACTTAACGTTTATTACAATTACATACTGGTTCTTGGATTTCAAAGAAATTTAATATTTCTATATTTGGTAAGCATAACAGAAATATCAATATAAAAAGCCATTGATATCACCGTACTGTCGTTAATATTTAGTCACGAAAAGTCAAGTATTCAAAATTAACAGATTCAAATCACTATAGAACATTCTAATATCAAATACTTTCAAATTCGTTCGAGATTCTTTTTCACGAAATCGGAGCAACGGAATGAATCAGACTAAGTAATATACATACATACAATGAATTAAAAATAATGCTTTGATAAATAAAACCTGAATCTAAAATGATCACTACATTGAATTGTTTCAATTTCAGCCTTTTACTACTAAGTTTAGCCACAATGACATGGTTTTCTTTTGCAATATTAACCAAATACCGTAATGCCATACCTAAATGCTTGAAAATTACTAACTATAGCCAATAGTTCAAAGGCTTCAGATAAATACATTTTCGTAAAAGCCTGTTGACATTGAATTTATTAAAAGACAGAAGGAAAATCCATTCTCAGATTGTATACATGTACAAATGTCTAAGTTTGTCTAAGTATCTAAATCACGTTTAACATTTTTTTCTTAACGATATGTTTTTATTTTAATACATTTCACTAACCGATGAAGGTAATGAAAAATTAAGGAAAGAAATAATAAATTTACTTTAATAAACATTATTCATTGAGTTGATCTTGTAAAAGGAAACATCAAAATATCGTAATAATAAAGTACTTAGTTTAGTTAAGCTTGCTATGTAAATTTATTCGTTTTAATTTACTTCAAACGACAGAAGGTTCCTATTTACGCAATTCTAATTAAACGCTGTTACTTGCTTAATCAGAAAACAACACTAAAATCGTTTACACACTACTCTATACTATACAATTCTGCAAGTCTGTGGAGGTTAGAAATTATGAGATATAAAATTTAATGAACTGAATGAAATGAAATATTCAAACTATTAAAAACAATTTTAATCCCGTTTTACTGATATCGTAGGATGTGTTAAATGTCATAATACTATGTACAAAGTAAGAATAGAATATAATACATCTGTATTAAAGTTAACGTGACGTCATATTATCTGTTTATATATACCTTATATGTATATATAATCTTATTAGATATAGTATAACATATAAAAATAGGTAATAAACACTTTTAAAGGAAAATCTTATAACATTTTTAAAAAGATTTAAAGATTTTCTTAAAACGACACATTTTAAACATATTACCTTGGAAATATACATAAGGAATTTTATATTAACATATCAATCTTGATTCAATTCAAAGTAATTATCAGTTACATTCTTATTATAATAGCATAGCGATAAATTCATTTGATAAGTGTAGAAGGAGCGAACAATGTTTTAAAATAATATAAGTTCAATAGAATAATTTGTAGTTTCTAATATTTTATTTATTATGTCCCAAGAGATCTCTCATTAAACAATGAAAAGTAAACTTTTGATAATATATTATGAAAATACTATGGTAATAAAGATATTTATAGCTTCAGAGTTAGTACTAATGTATGAGCATAAAGCTGAAACTCTGACCATAGCACTAATACCGCTTTACATAACTACCCCTACAATTTGTTATTCAGTAAGCCTTGGTAACTATCCACTTGCTCATTGAATTGGTATATTTAATTATTAAAAGCAAACTAGTAAATTTTATCATTTTAATCATACTCTGACTTATTTTCGTAAGATAATAATAAACGTCCGTATTGTCATGATTGTAAAAAATATATTCTGAAAATTATATACATGGTCATTGTAACGTAAGTAATATGTAGGTACTTAAAATGTTTAAGAAATGTAAAGACAGTCTTTTATAAATTCCTATATTACTTTATTATTAATTAATTAAATAATTAGTTGTTAGCAGTAACATGCAATATTAACTGCTACCATTCTAGTAAAACCTTTCTCAATAAAAATGATCTTACCATAACATTAATGAGATATTTCTACTTTACCGAAGCCCAATATAAGTGTTGCTAAATTTCAAAAAGGACTATCAAAATGGCAAAGCAACGCTTATCGAACTCGTTAATAAGGTCCCCACATTAGCCATAAGTAGAACAAGCAGTGAATTTAATATGAAGGGTAAAAAATTTAATTATGGTTTTAATAGGGTTAAAATTGGAATTAATATGTGCTTTACTGTGGGATAAGATTCTGGGCTCGATAAGACGAGAATTCCTTGTCTGTGGCTGGATAATGGAACTCGGAACCGGGTCTGGATGTCTTCTTTTAAGTCCTAGGTTTGACTGGAAGGAGGTTTCGGCCTCCATACGGTTAAACCGGATTGGGGGGCACGGTGAATCCTCCGCGATCTAAGAATAAGGGAGGCTGTCTCTCCGTGCCCTCTCCGTAATATAATGGGTGCCGCAGTTGAATGCGAAAACGATCCTGTGGTGTCCCATAATGAAGGCAGTGACAAACATTTGGTTTAGTTGGTAACGGTTTCACATAACCGTCCTCACTTTAGTATCGTATCGTCACGTAATATATTATTTTAATTATCATAGTACTGTATATTATTTGAAATAGAAATTATTGTACGATTAATCTAATTCGCAATTAATTATTAGCTCTTATAACAATAATAGTAGTTGCGCAACTTGTAATAATAGTTTAAATTAATCTTTCATCATTTCATAATTGGTAGAAACATGGTGGAATTTAATCATGTGTTTAGATTGTAGTTAATTGCTCTTTGATTTGAAATATTTAATATTAGTGAAGTGTACAGTATTTAAAATTGTACATTGGACCTTTTTCGGATATTAGATATGAGATAACATACATTCACCTATAAAAGCTGACCCGTTAAGAGAGAAACAACTGTAATATGGTTACAGTAAACTATATACTCTTTTTAAATGCATAAATATATTGTCTTTATATTTACTTACACTATGAGATTCAATTTATATTATTGAAGCAAATATATTTATTATGCTATTTCGTTAAGACGTTTTATGAATATCGTATATCGCACATCGCGCAATATCGATACGTGTACATATTTTTAACGTGTCGCCATCACTTTGGCGTCGATTGAAAGTAAATTTTAATGTCGATTTGGAAACGAAATACTCAATATTAAAGCTCTTCACTGAATCTATTTCACATTAATGGTAGCATATTATATAATCAAAACACTATATGCCAGCTTTCCTATAATTGGAGGTTAAAAGGATTGAAAAAAAATAAAATTTAAAAAACCCCCGGTACAAAAAGACCTCTAAATGGATAATATTATTATGTAGTTAATGAAGTCGTTGCGTCGGGGGACGGTTGTACGTACGTTGATAGTGTATATGTCAGGCCCGAAGAGCGAAAACGCTCAGTGGACGGAAAAAACGGCCACATCGCGTTCTGGCTGCCTTCAAATGCACAGAACGCGTTCTGGCTACTTTTAAACGCTTGCAACGCGCTTTGGTAATAGTCGAACGTTTTTTAAATTAACATACAGACATACAGACAAACTGAAAAATCATTGTTTTGGGTTCTCTTGCTCTTATAAAGGCCCCGTATGATGTTGTTTTTTAATATTTTCCATGTACAGAAATGGATCAGTGACAATTTTATTATATGTATAGATAAGAAAATAATATATTTAAGAATCAGACATAACTACATATGATTATTTTATACAAATTACAATTAATTGAATGAAAACTAACAATCAAAATTTTGTAAACAAATAGTATCACATACAAATTAACCTAAGTTTTATTTTTTTCAATTAATAACAGCTTTGTAATTACAAAAGTAATTTAAATAATAATCTTAAATATATTCGGTATATTATAACAGTGTAGTCATTAGATATTAATTTGTCTTATATAATATAGGTACAATATACTGTGATACACTAAAAGCTTGTTATCTAATTTAGACGACATAGTCTTTGAACACTTCCTTAGATATATATTTTGACGACATCATATTACAAACCTTGGAAACTTGGATTTTATATTAAATATGTATGATTTTACCCACTAATTTTCATACCCACCCCATCTATTCATGAAAACCACTTTAAAATCCGTCGAAAAGATTTTAATCTAAAATATATCGATTTTAAAAGATCTAAACGTACATCAGAACGTTTACTTCGTTTTTTAATCAGTAAATATAGCGAACTTTCTTTTTTAATCTTTAAAAATAAGACATCACTTCAGAGTTATATTCATTTTTTAATATTAAAAAAAATATATTCACCAATAGTCATGTTGCATTTGAAACTAATTATTTAAAAAAGTTGGTACTTTTGTAAGTTTTAAGTATTGTTATCATAGTCAGTTTATAAAAAAGTTTAGTTATTGGCCCTTGAAAATACAATATTATAAGGAAAGGTATACGTTAATTTGCTGTGTAGCCAAACTCGATAATCATTATCAACTCTTTCTTTCGTTGAGTTTCTACGAATGCAAAATATTATTGTGAATAATGTAACATAATATTTCACTATTACTAGTTTGGTGTTATTTATCGCACTCTCTCCACATATGCAATGGAGAATGTTTGACAGCCCCCGTGATTGGTGATTCTGTAGTATATTTTAAAATGCTTATCTGTGGAATTTTTGCCACAGCATAGAGAGGATGAGAATTATAACCATTTACCGTAACCAATTGAGAGTGATTGGGTTATTTATAAGTTAATCCAAAGTTGAGACTTATGTACCCAGATATAGGGCTTACGAAATTGATGTGTTCATTTATATCCAAAGCTTTATTGAGATCTGTAAATAGAGAATCAATCTGTTAACACTTAATTTTAAGTCATTCGGTATATAGTACTTACAGGTTAAGAGATTAATTTTGTTGAACGCCAGGATACAATATATAAATTGGTTGCACCTTGATAATAAATTAAGATAAGTGCTAATCATAAAACATAATTCGATTAAATCATGTTACGCCATGTTCAACACCTTTTATATACCGAGTAAGAAATCAATATGAGATATTCGTCTTTTTTCGTATAGTAGTAGTAGTTTATAACTTAATAAATAATTAGAGTTTTAACGAATTATTGGTATACTTGAACTGAGCAGTTATTTAAAATTTAGAACATTTTAATACATTTGTATTTCTGTAAATAAAATATTATTAGTAAAATAGAAATTTCTCAAAGCGTAAAGAATGTTAACGAATTGAAAAGGGATTATCTGAAGAGAATTTGGGACTGGCGAGAAAACGAAGCCGAGCGCAAATTTAACTTATTTTCTAAATCTGAAGCGATAGCGGTAATTTATTTGTAAATTATTCTGATAGGTAGTTTTATTATTCTTAAATATGATTATTTTTATTATATTCTTATTATGTATAAATAAAATAAATACGTTTCTTGAAAATGTCTACACATGTTAGCTGTTCATAAAAGTTTTTAAGTGAAAAACTACTGTAATCTGTTTTATATTTCTATTTATATTTATGTTTTATATTTCTATTTCTATTTATATCTCTTTGTGACCACAAAACTTATATAGTGATGTGTGTATATTTCATCTTAGCTTATTAAACAGTCTTATCTTGTACCACAGTTGAAATGGAATCCCACTTTCAGAGATTGTTGTCATTATTCCGTATTTAGCATCGAATAAAATTAAATACGTCGTTATTATCACCTGCTTTTATGAACGCTATATGAAATATATGTCATAATAATCTTATATGGAGCGCAGAATATCGTTACAGTATATATTAATTAAATTTAATACAACGACACACTATTTTATATTTTTCGTAAAAAAACTATTTAAATATTAAGAAATAAAAAAAAAACATCGAAAATATTCAAAGATAATATCAACACAGGAACTTATCATGGTGTGATATAAGTTTCTCTTGCCATTTTAATGGTACCCAGATGTTACCAGTTACAAACAATTTTTGCTTTTGTATACTTATGCAACTTTTGAAGACATAAATTTACTTCAATTCAACTTAAAACACATTAATTTTAGAAATGTATTTTTTTATTTGGTTTAATGAATACAAAATAGCATTTCTTTCACAAAAGAGACTTAGTAGCTCCATAAAATTAGGAGCCTAAGTATTATGGATTCCATTCCTTACACAAGAAAACTTTTAACAAATTCATTTAATTATGGTCACTGGTCACTTATTCGAATGTTCGCACGGTTTAATATTATTAGAACGCCTTATAAGTTTAAATTATCTTAAGTTTTGAGGTTAATTTGTGGATAGTTAGTTATAAATAAATTTTCTAACAAGTTTCCAGCGCTTCATTTTATTCCATTAACACTAAACAAATTTTCTGAAATATACTTATAATAAAAAATAATTATAATAAAAATAATGTGGCTTAAGCTGTATAGCTTTAATAAAGCTAAATGCTTCAATTGTGGCAACTACTAGATATAGAACAACAACGAGACATGTAAACAAATAATCAATATTGTTTCGAAAGTTATATGATTCTTTTTTTACTACTAACAGTATTTAATTTAATTGATATTGGCGATGGAATTAATGACATAAGTAAAAACCATAAAGTAACAAAATTATAATTTTAAAATAAAGCACTAAAAAATATACACAAAAAAAATATTTATATTGTAAAATAATCGAGTTAAAGCTATTATTTGTTACTTATATTTTAAATAAAAATAAACTATTGGGATACCTAGTAACACTAGCAGCAGTGGCAGAAGGTAACAATTTTATAATGTCGAAAGCTTCTTATTCCGGTGTCCATTAACATTGAATGTTGTTAGAGAAGAGATTCTGATAGAGATTCTGATAGAGATATCAAATTCACAGTAAAATAAAGTAAAGAATAAATTCGTAACCGTAATCAAGAATGATATGAGAATTAAATCTAGGTACTTATTATACATTTATTACTCAATACTTTTTATACCTAACTAACTTCAATACTTAATTCAAGACAGCGATGCGATAGCTCACTTAATATGGATATATATGTTTATAGATATTTTCAAACATTAACTTCAATACTCTTGAAATATCAATTGTCCAAAGTTTATGCTAAAATATTCTTGGAAAAACAAATTGCAACTTTTATACCAAAGAGTCAGAATAATATATCAATTTCAAAGCGGACACGCTTATATATTTCTGTCGCAAAACCATACCGGTCCGGTTCAACTAATAAATCCCCTAAGATTTTCTACAAAGAGAATCGTTTGTATCTTGTCGGTGATGAAGTATGGTTATGTTATTAAGAGCCTTGTGAAAACTTCTAAAACAGAAAATGCATTATGTAAAACAGTCTTAAATACTGCATACCCACGATTAGGTTAACGCTGTAAAAAGTACAGCATTAACACTATTTATACCGACAATTTTTAAAAGCCTAGATTTTCCGAATAAAATGGGGTCAATTGACCCATGTTGGTAAAAATAGTAATAGGTTAATAACCTTAGAATATTTTGAGATTTATAAGATTTTTTTTAATGTTAAAATAACGTTTTCTTATGTTCTTTAAAGTAATGAAGTTCATAAACATTTTTAATTTGCTGGTTAATGACACCATGAGTCAAATAAATGAAGGCAATTAAACTTGGTGTAAGTTTTTTTTTTCTTCGCTCAGACTCTTAATGATACAATTCGGGTTTCCAAATGTATAGACCGAAGTAAAATTATTTATTTTAATATATTATAGCGTTTGCTCTGACGTTATAAAGATGTTCTTGAAAATAATTAATCATTCGCAATAATATTTGGGTAATACAATATTATGTACTAACTTTTTCGGCGACTCTATCTACATGTAGCTTTCTCGCATATTATAGTTATTGAAAAACTGAAAATACAATATTAATTTTAGCTTCCTCATTATTATACTCTATAATTGCATATTGCATTGACCTAAACTTTTGACTATTATTATATGATTTACTCGCTGTTGCCCGTGACTTAATACACGTTGACTATAAAAATAATATTTTTGTGGCTAGAAGCATAAGCCATAAAAATATTATTTTCGATTAATTTTGAAGTATCTATTTATACCTCATACATCAAAATCCATTAATTCGCTTAGAAGATAATTATGTAAGATTCAGTGAACCAAAGGATTAAAAACAGGATCTTCCGTGGCAATTAGTTATGGCGCTACAATCTATGTTAGGTCACAGATAAAATCCCCTGCAAAAGTTAGTATTTCTATAGTCTATGTGTTATTCTGGTAACATAAGCTACAATGTTGCTAAGTTTCATTAAACTCCGTTTAGTAGTTTTGGCGTGACTGAGTAACAAACATCCATCCATCTAAACATCCAAACTATCGCACTTTGACATTAGTCAGATGTACATATACGATATCATTTTCCTTTAGAAAATACTTTAATATAAAGATTGTTTATTCATCTGTTTCATATAACTTTGAGCATATAATGTTGCCCTTTAGTGAATTAATCGCTCAAAGCTCACAGGAAACAGCTCTTTTATTTTCGACATTTCAATAGGCACGTTTCATTGCGAATTTTTAGCTTCTAAAGGACTGTAATTTTATAAAGTGTATAATTTATAAACGGAATTGCTTCTTTTTTCTTTTCTTAGTTAGAAGCTTATTTTAAATAACACTAAACATTTTATATATGCCTGTATTATTTTTCTATGAGCTGATTGCAAAATGTACACTTAATTATATTGCATATTGCTATAATCCAGTTGTGCTTAGTATTTTCACTCCCAACAAATTTATGTACAAACGCATTCAATGTGCATTTTTATTTTTGTTTTTGTTTTATTTTTTTAATATTTACATTAAACGGCTATGAGTTCGTCGCATTTTAGGAACTAAATTTCCTATTAATAATTTGGAATGAGTTTTATTGCATTTATTTTTATTACATTGAAGACTAACCTTAATAAATTTTAATAATAATTGATGAAACACATAAAAATTGTGTTTAAAACTTCAATTTGCAATAAAAAATAAGTATTTTTATGCTAATCGACTTAGAGGCACTTTTTGATTTGCTGGTGAGTTGTGCCTTATAAAGTATATATATATAGTAATTATTTTATATTTAATAGATTATTTAATTATAAAAAAATATTAGAATAAAAGAATAATATTTTTTTATATATTTTTAACTTGAATTTAAAAGTACTAAATAGCGTTTTTTAATCGTTTCTCAAGTGTTCTCAAGATATATATTAAATAAAACTAATTATAATAACATGAATTGATCTGCCAATTTTCTGTTTGTCGTTAGTAATAACTTCTATTATTACTATTTAAAATATATATTCATGTTAATTTGCTACAAAGATCCTTATATGTTTTGTCTTGTCTTGTCGTTCTTTTTAAGATTTTCTAAACTAATAAATCTAAGTGTTTTCATTGTAGCAAAACATACTATGCAGTAAAATGTATGTTATCCTGTATTTTTTATTCATAATATAGTTCCTTGCACAGTTGATACTGTCATTTGTAATTGACTCTGTCTCTCTGTATATTATCATATCCACCGTTAGAAGTGAGAATTGCTGTTGTTATTTTATTATTCTGAAGGAAGAAATATATATGATAAGAAGGAATAATAAGATCATTTATTTAAAAAAACATGATTCTATATCAATCTATTACTATTAGACTTATGATATTACAAAAAAGAATATCTTTTTTGTGCCGCTTCGTGGTTCTATGTGTCTCTTAATTTAGTCCCAAATACCCCTTATTTGCTTGATTAACCTTGATACAAATATAATAATTTAATTGAGTTGACAAATAACACGAAATGATTTTTAATGGAAGAACTTGATCTTGATTATGCTTTCAGAAAATTTACTTATCCGTTTATTTAATATTTAAAATCTTCTGGAATAAGTTTTTAATTTTAAGGTGAAACATTTAGGATTTTGTAACAATTTAATAACATTTTTAATCATATCAATTACCATGATTATAATGGTAGTACTAATTCTGCGTAGATTATTTTGATTACCTACAGAACACTAGGAGTAAAATATTTTTTTTTTTCAGAAGTTTTCGATTTCATGTTCTGCTAAACATAAGTTCACGTTCACGTTCAAAAATTATTTTAGTAATGTTTCTATTATATATAGTTTATTATTATTTCAGTTTTAATGATAGCACATGCTATACTCTGGATACGTATCCAGACTCACTGAAATATTTCACCTAAAAAAGGGTGTGAACTATTATAGGTGAAACTTCTAGAAAAATAATGTAAAAAACTATATTCATAATTTTTAATATTTTTCATTACGTGATCCTAAAACCCAACGCTCTTGAAAGAATTTGGATTTTTGTTTAATTTTTTTTTATTTACTTTTGCTATGAAAATTCTATAGATAACCAATAATTAGTGCAGTACCTTCTTAAAAAAGCAATAATTTTGTAGTAGCGTACATGCCGCTTATATTTCATAATTAAATAAGAAATACACAATAAGTTAAACAAAAAAGGTTAAAAGCAGTCTAGTCTGACAAGTGACTAGATACCTAAAATATGTTTATGGTTTACAATTTAAAATATATTGGTTAGTGCAGGCCTGTCGTCATTAAATTTGTTCGAATAATTAAAATACATTAAAATATTATCTCGGAGTAATAACCCTGCGGCTGGAAGCTGTGTAAGAGCTTTTAGCCCAATATTATTTATATTCAAATAAGATGTAGCTAATCTTCATCGTAAAAAATCTTCTAGAAATTTAAAAATCGAATGTTGTTTACATATATTTCAAGTAAGAATAATTTAGATAAAAATCAAGGCATGTCTAATAGGGTAATTTTAATGTAGAAAAATAAATTTTATTAAGCTTATTTCTAGCACACTCTATTGTTCATAAACCAGTCCCTACAAAATAAAATACGTGTATTTCGAACGCGTAGAAGTCACGTCAGCATCGATTGATAGAACATTTGCATGTTGGTTCATATGCAAATAAATTGAATATAGAACACTAGTGTACTGCAACCACAAAAGCAACTGCATGCTCAATAACAATGATCGTAGATTTTTAACTGTATATATATAATTAGGATGTAGTAAATAATGCTTAATATATTATTTTTATATTTGCACATATCGAGCAAATTATGTACATTATAACTCCGATCAATTATAGCATGGCTCATTGCCCATTTGACGTAATGTGGGTACTACTGGTTAGGGAAAGACTTCAAGTTCATATCGAATTTATATTGAATCAATCAAGAAAGGTGTTTACATAATATTCAACTGTCTATTATAATGAATCGTAGTGGAGGAAAGTTATCACGATATACAATGTATGTCTTCATTGTCATCTCTTCATTATTCTATTAGCTGACTGATGTTAGATATATTAGAGCGGTATTGAAACTGATTCAGATAAGGTATATAGATAGTTAATATTATATATCTGGATTTCTTATTTTATTAGGAAAGTGAACACATAAAACTAACATACGGATTTGTAAAATTTTACATAACGTTAAATATAATGGATAACATTAAAATAAAACATTTTTTTACGAATTCAACTCGCGTATATTGAATTAAATTTTAAATTTACATTTTAAATCTAATCTCTGCACCAGCTATACCAAAGATCTTTAAACGGTACGTAAATAACACCTTCACAATACCTATGAATCAAACACCTACTTTTCTAGAAAACCTAAATTTCATTAACAACAACTTACAATTTACAATGGATTTGTAGTCAAATAATACTTTCGTTTTCCTTGATATTCTTATTATCAAGAATCCTGACAACACATTGGGACACACTGTTTATAGGAAACCCACACATACAGATAGGTACATCAATGGTAAATCACACCACCACCCTACCCAGTTAGCTACCGTTGGCAAATCTTTGTTTCAGAGAGCACAACACATCTGTGACGCTGAATACCTAGAGGACGAGCTGCAGTATGTCAAGCATGCCTTGTTTAACAACCACCTACCCGTACCTCGCCAGCGTCGCAGAAACCACATCAAGCCACCCACGGTTGAGCATTAACCGGCCCTACTACTATATATGAAAGGAGTTACTGACAGAATCGGCAACATCTTAAAAAAGGTTTCTATTAGAACTATCTACAAACATCAAAGGAAAGTAAGCCAATTCTTGAGACCTATCAAAAGTAACATTTCTTTACAATCTACTGGAGTATATAAACTTGACTGCGATTGTGGCATGTGCTTGTGCGGTTGTGGAGTATATAAACTTGACAGCGATAGGTCAAACAAAGAGGAGCGTCTGCAAAAGAGTTAGGGAACACATCTCGGATATCAAACATAGGCGTACATCGAAGTCAGTGTGTGAACATACCATAGACAAGCCCAATCATTATATAAGATTTGATAACCCTAAAATTCTCGCTAAAGAACAACGTTACATTCCAAGAATCGTTCGTGAGGCTATTGAAATTAAAAAAAACATCCTAATATTAACAGAGAAAATGGTTGGGGATTATCTAACACCTGGGACCCACTTTTGAAAAATATCAAAATCCCATGTCTTTGAGCGCATTGTAAGACCTCAAGATACTGTTAGTGCGTTTTGTGTGAATCCTGAACTGTACGCCCGGAAGCTTAGAAACCGTTGGAGGTAGATGACTAATTAACTGACTTACTGACAGACACCTCCATCTCGTCTTATTAAAATTTAATTAATAAGACGAGATGGAGGTTACATTTACGCGAAGTAAATCCGAAAAAAAACTGTTTTATTTCAATGTGCACTACTCGTGAAAACCTTAGAAAATACTAGGATGGATAACAATTTGAGTTCGGATGGCACTTGTTGAATGATTGTCAAACGCTTATATGATTTATATTATGAATTAAACGGTGAAATTAACATTGAATTTTCTAAACAAAACTTTAAAATTATTATTTACTTTAATAAAAAAAAATCATGAAACACGTTCTCTTCGACGACGACGTTTCGTCTATGAAATGAAAAACTTTGGAATCTCATAACGTAACAACTTAACCTCGAATGAAAACAATATTTCATGTACTTGTTTATATCCTCTAGATCTGCTTCACATGAAATGCTGCAATGGTCAATGTAATTTGATTATATTAACAAATGACTCCAGATACTAAGTTATCATTGCCAACTGAGAGTCGGCCTCAAAGGGACTTGAATACTGACAGACGGTATCTTGTGGTATGGTAACTGTCATGAAACAATGACTATGTTACCGACTGTTCTATGGAGCAATCATTTAACTACGAGGATGCAGATTAATTAATTGCTTTTCACGAATAGACTATAGTGTAGTTACAATATTTGAGTGACAAAATATCGGTAGCGAGTGCTCTTTTGTAACTCCAATATTGTAGCTACAAAATTTTCTAAATATTGTAACATCATAAGAACAAACAATATTCAAATAACGCCAGAGGCTAATTTATTCCGAGTCTATTTGCTGATGTTTCAAATTAAAATAGTTGTAACTTAATGAGGACATTGTAATAGCACTTTTGTTAAAACTTTTACCCATGTACTGATAAGCTTTTGTATTAATTATTGAAATAAATATTTATAAATAGCATAATTCAAACTGATCAGCATAATGCTGAAATCCATTACATTGTTATTTTTTAAAGTCTCAAGATAGAATATGGACTTGTTCTAATATAAAATTATAGGAAAATACTTAATTAGTTTTAAATATTAAACAGGTTTGTTAACAATGCTCAAAAATATTTTTTACTGTATATAATTTTTTTGTTTTATTTTTGTTGATAAGTAAAAAATATAAAAGCTTAGCTTATGTAGGTATGTAAATAAAAACATCAATTAGGTAAAAACGAAATATAGTGTGTAGGCCTAACCTATAAGTAGGTTTGTTAAATGTTATAATATTATTTATCGTTGAATTTATTTTAGGCAATACTTGTATAGCAAGTAGTTTTAAGTCTAATAAAGTTTTAATAAAAGGTATTTAACAGATTTTTCAGAACCCGATTTTTTTTTTAAATCTCATGATCTTAAATTTAGTTTATTGTGTATTTTTAGATTCACAATATTTATCTTAAAATAAAATAACATACTTTTAAGTTTAACCAAATTTAAACCAAAATGGCCGCTTATGTAGAAATCAATCAAATTTTCTACTCATATTTTCCGATACAATTATAAATTAATTATATTTATGCACACCTATATTCATTACTACATCACTGTGAAATAAATTATTCAATGTGAAGCAAATCTATTTTTATGAAGTCCTAAAAAAATAACTTGATCTAATTTCTTAACAAATACAAAAAATCAAATTTTGGGGTCCGCTATCTGCTTATTTTATATAATCAACTTACAATGAGGTAATAAACGTCCTGTTTATTTATTCGGGACATTTGCATATTTTTAACTGTATTGAACAGAAGGTTTAAGTAGGTAAGTGATGAACATAGATTATCTATAATTCTGGTTTTATTCGTTTATTAAATATATTTTCAGTATTTATAGTGTGTTTTTCTATGTATTTTTATCGTTGTCCAACACCCTTAAAACAAGCAAATAATTTGCTTACTTAGGGTTTAGATCTATATGTGTAATTTGTCCTGTGCTATTATTATTATTAATATTTAGAAATCAATAAAAATATATAAAAATATAAGAGGCAATCGTATAAGTGTCGTTATTTTGTATGGTTATTATATAACGAGTTCTGTTATTGCGCTTATAGCTAATAATAAGACTGAGATTAGATTAAAGGTAAGTTTTTATAGGCATTCAATAATAATTTTATTAGCAGTTATAGAAATAAGAAGATAATAGAAGGCTGTTTTGCTTTACGTTTTATATTTTTTAAACACGTGATGTTTTTTTTGGATTTTTGTGATGTGATAATATTAAAAAAATACATAAACTTAAATTTAAAATAAATATAAATGAAAAATAAACCAATACGTACAGGGATTCAAACCCGTGACCTCTGAGAAACCTGGGAAAACCTAAAACCTAACCTAGGAACCCGAGACCTCTGAGAAAGAACGATGGAACAGTTTCCCAGAGGTGGCGGCTTATAAGCTTAACATGGCTAAACATGCTTTAAACATTTATATAAATATAGAATGTAAAAAACCGATACGGGCAGGGATTCGAACCCGCGACTACTGGGAAACCGTCCCGTCGCTCTACCAACTGAGCTACCGCATCGCTGTCCGTCTCGGTGAATTAAGCATTCTATATGTGATCGTCTTTATCGGGACGCTACACACTAACACGCTAACACGTATAAACTAAAATATAATACTTACTATTAAATACTGTTAAGTCACAAATAATAACAATTATAATCAAATTAACTGTTTTTCTAGATATGCCCAACAAAAATAGTGTGTTCATGATCATCATGAGAACAACACAGATGTGTTGTAACTATTCAAAATTGTAGTTAAAAATCGTAGTGACTACGACTAAATATAACTAACATCGTATACAAATAGGTAAGATGCCTTGGGTTTCTATTTCTCTAAATATAAATTAAGTTAGGTTTACTCAATGGATTGTGTGGAAAGGTAAAATAAACTCTTAAGATCTATTGTTATTCAGGTGCTTTCTTTTTTATTTATGTAATTTCGTTTTTCGTAAAAACAAATATTTTACATGTAAAACAAATATTATCTTTTTGTAAATTTGCATGCAAGTAGTATTATAATATATTTTTCTATTTTCAATAAGTTCGATTGATTTAAAAAAAATTATCTTAAGCAATTAATCAATAAATTTCGAAAAAAAAAAATATTTTATTAATACTTAGACAGTTGCTTTTTTTTTAATTTTTACCTTCCGTCTGCGTGACTCAGAATTATCACTAAAAATGGTGATTGTTTCATAACAATCTCCTTCTCCTCCTCGTCTTTCCCCCTTTTAAAATTAGTAACAACAACTAAGTTACTTTTCACGATGCTTAGACATGTACCTACAGTTTGATTTTTAATGATGCTGTTAAACTTCATAGTCAGTTAAAGTTATTTATTTTCATCTTATTTCCTTCATAGATCCCAAAGGATTCTTGTTAGCGCAACTTAAGAAAAGTATTTTTATTATTAACGTTCCTTAGCTCTTTTTAACAATTATTTTAGCTTGTATTTTAAAATGTATTAAGCAAAAAACAATGCTTAATAAGTTGACAATACTGTTATTTGTCGTTGTCGTCGGAATAAAAGATTTTTTAGTATAATATCATTAACGAGGTCCAATTATAACTTAAAGTCAACAGAACTCAATAGAATACGAAAGAAGAGAAGAAAGAATAAATAAGAATTTACGAAAAAAAGAATCTCACATTGTCGACAAAAGAGATGTTATAAAAAGAAATAACACAACAGAAAACGTGAAAATATATTGTCATAAAATGATGTGAAATATGACATATTACGCATTCTAATAAGTTTCTTGTTAATTAAATTAATTAATAATTAAATGGTAATCAAATATTGATTACAATGAAGTATGCACTTCTTTACTAGAATGAGTAACTTAGTGCCTTGTTTTATTGAATATAAATACTAGCCTAAGAATGTCTATCGCTGTTTAAGAGGATCGGCCTGCTCGTAGTGCGATACGGACGTGTGTGTGTGTATTGTGATCGGTACGGAATCAACTCAAGACTTGAACTCGGTTAATTGCTGCCCGCCAGCAATCAACTGGAGTTCCCCAAACCGCCTTTTTTAAGGCGAACCGCGGAAGCTGCCGGCGTTGCTCGCCCCCGTGTGCCTTCCGTCCCCCGTCAAAAGGGGATGAGTGATTGCCGAGTACGAGCACCCCGCAGTGAAGCATTTAGCCCGCTCCTATGAGCGGTCGAGACGGTGCACGCCGGGACTCGTCCCGTGCGCGTTCCCAGGAGCAGCCACGAGAAGCTACGGAGCCTGCTTCCCCGCTCGCTCCCTCGCCATCATCTTCGCAGTCGTCATCACCATCGCCGCCGTCGCTGCCTCCTACGCCTGTACCCAAGTCAGGTATTGCTACCAAGCCCCCGCCGGCTCCAAAACCGGCTGGTCTAAGTGCTCTGGTGACCGCCTCAAGCCCACGCTGCCCGTCAGCGCATGGCCCCGAGGCACCAATTCCACAGAGCCCAAAGACCGACCAACCCACGAGTCGGGATACCACTCCCACTCGCCCATCAAGCGATGAAGCCGTTTTTCGTACCCCGCGTACGCCGAAGAGACCGAGTACCAGCCCGAGGCGTTCGCCCTCCGCCCCGTCCAGAATGGACGACGACCCAGAGGTCGCAATAAGCGCAGAAAAGTTGAAAGACATCAAAGCAGTCACCGAATTAGGGAAGAGAGGTGCCCTATCTCGCCCTCTCCTTACTAAAATTATGCAGCTCTTAAACAACGGCGAGATAGGATAAACCTGCGAGGCATCCAACCTCGCCACTGCTTCCACAACTCTCAAGAGCCCCGCAAAAGCTTTAACAACCACCTCTCGCCGTCCCCGCTCGGACAGCGACGAAGATGACGCTCTTACAAAAAGACAGTGCCTCAAAACACCTACAAACGATGCCAAAAAACATCAAGATCAAGAGAAGCATAGCAACAAGCCCGCGGGCCCAACAGCTGCCGGTTCCCCCTCCACGTCTACCACTCCACGGTCGACAAAAGCGAGCGCCATAACAAGCACTTGCCCCACCTCCGTCGCTACCCCCACCACCTCTAAACTACCACTGCAAGGTACGAGTGGGCTCAGTTACGCCGGAGCCGTGCGGACAACAACACTGATTACAACTCAAGCTATCGACTACAAAGCTATGGACACCGACGAAACCGCAGACGAAACCACCGAAGATGCCGAGAACACCGAGAAGTCCAGGATCCCGCCGCTAATAGCCGAGGACTTACCCAACTGGGCTCACCATTTTAAAATTCTCACAGAGAAGCTAGGATTTCCACCAAACGCTCGCCCATATGGACAGGGTGTGCGATTTTCTCCCGCATCGGTAGTAGTCCGGTCAAATTAGACCAAAAAATCAGTAAACCCACGACAAATTCAGGGGAAGCTGAAAATTCTTAAAATTGTTTAAATTATAATTATAAACATTGTCTTAAAAGTCTCAACCGATCCCATGTAAGGAAAAAATTTTAGCGGGGTAATAAGGTCCAAAAAATGAGTTTTTCGCGATTTTCTTGAAAACGGTAAGTTTTATCGCAAAATTACCCCAGACATAATTTGTAGATCAGGGAATTTCCTATAAAAAAGGTATCAATAATTTTTTCCCTAAAAGCCACCGCTTCTGAGATATAACGATGCAAAAAATTGCGAGCGTCATAATATGCCTAAGTACCTCACCCATATACTTTCTGTAGCTGTAATGTAAGTAAGAATATGTTTCTGTCGGTGATTTTAAGTTACATTTAAAATATAAAATACTCATGAGTATTATTCTGAGAATATCAGGTATAATGAAACTCGATCCCTTAATACATACAATAGTGTAACCTTGAGGCAACATCTGTCTCTCTGTTCAGTTGTGTGCGTGGCTACGGTCGTATACCTGTTTTGTCTAAATACTCAATACATAAAATAATGTTAGTCTTGAGCGTCACTCTGAAGTGAAAACACGTGTTCATTCTAACCTATTTCGAGTTTTTTTATGTTTTATAATAAAAATGTCCGAATATTGTTTTATTTGTGCTAAATTTTTGACTGAAAGTGAAACTGTTACTGTTGAACGTGGTCTAAAGACATTAATCGATGCAAGTATCGAACGAGCTGATGAATTTTCCGAATATCTTAAAAAACAGAAATCTGTGACAATACACGTAAGTTGTCGTAAAAATTATACTCGGAAGCATTCTATTGGGTCAGCTAAAAAAAGGCAACGTGATGAACAAGAAGCCAGTACATCGGCAGCAATCCCTCCTCGTACTAGATCACGTGTAAGTGCATCAGATTTTTGTTTTAAAGAATTATGCTTATTTTGCGGTGAGGCAGCAAAAGAAGAGAGCGAGAGGAGAAAATCTCTGGGATATCGCCGTAAAATTCTCCATGCAAGCACACTTAAGTTGAAAGATTCAATTCTGGCAGCAGCTCGGACTCGTTCCGATGCTACAGCAGAAACTGTGTTTACGCGAGTCAACTTTGTACATGATCTAGTTGCTGCTGAAGCGAAGTATCATGATGATTGTTATAAGTCATTCATGCAACCTTCCACTGGTGGTAAAGTCGGTCGTCCTAAAGACGAAACTACAAATTTGGCAATGGAAGAGATATTTACTTACATGGAAAATAGTAATGACTGCCAGTTCACTTTAAATGAGCTAAGAAATGTTTGTAAAATTACAACTTTAGATTACAAGACGATTAAGATGCGATTAAAAGTAAAGTATGGTGAAAAGCTCATTATCACTGAAAAATCAGGGTCATTAACATTTATATGCTTAATAGACAATCATCATGATATTTTGAATCAAAGCTGGTATGAAAAAAAGAAAATGGATGAAAAAGAAGAACGATTTAGAATTTTAAAAGCAGCTGCAGCTATCATTCGTGAAGATATTCAATCTGCAGTGTTTGATAATTCGAACTACCCTCCACCAGGTCGCATGTTTGAAGATTTAAATAATGACATCCCAGAGACTTTGACATATTTCATAGAACGAGTTATTTTGAAAAATAAACGATCAAATTTAGATCATTTAAAGTTAATATGTACAAATCTTTGCCACAGTATTATGACTGCAGTTCGACCAAGGTCTTTCAAGTCTAAATTACAATTAGGTCTCGCAGTTTTCTTTCATCGACGGTTCGGATCCAAACGTCTTATTCAAATTTTTTCGTCTTTTGGTTTGTGTGCATCTTATAATGATACAATAATGTACGAAGCCGCAGCAGTTTTTCATCGTCCTCCTCATGTTTTATCACCAGAAAGTGGCACACTTATACAATACGTTGCTGACAATGCCGATATAAATGTAAATACACTAGATGGTAATAACACGCTTCACATAATGGGTCTTATTCAAATTGTTACTCCGAAACAATCTGTTTTACTCGAAGAATTGATGCCACGAATCAAAAAACCTCTTTCAGCGAATGATTTTAAGGCAAAAGCTCATGTGCCAATACTGATTTATCAAAATGATGGTGTAGTGGGTTACAGTAAAATAATCGTACAAGATTTTGCTTATGGATCTGAACCAGTATGTCTCCTGAAAAAAGCTGATGTAGTATGGTTTTATGGGAAGTGGAAAAATGCGTTTTCACCTGGTTGGAATGGTTTTGTTGAACTTTTAACAAAGAATTATATGAACTATTCTAAATCACAAATTTCATTTCTACCATTTATTCACCAGCCAGCGAGTAATTTTAATACTATTTATACAACACTACTTTGTGCATTAGAGAATGCGAAACGGTATGGCCACACTGTATGTATCGTGACTTTTGACCAACCACTGTATGCAAAAGCTCGAGAAATCGTTTCGGCCGCACCAGAGGGCTCTGAAGTATCCAAAATCATCATCAGACTCGGAGGATTTCATCTACTGATGTCTTTTCTCGGAACAATTGGTCATATTATGCAAGGAAGCGGCATGAAAGAAGTACTATCAGAGATCTATGCAGTGAAATCATTAGAAAAAATGTTGAATGGTCATGCTTACGCACGAGCTGTTCGGGCTCATACACTACTTCAACTTGCTTTAGAAATTATAATATTAAAAGAAGTTGAAATCGATGACATCATGGATGCTGATTTAATAATTAATATCGAAAATATAGTAGATAAAATTTTGTTCATACAATGATATTGAAAATGATGAAATATCTGGAGCTTTACTTAATAAACTGAATCAAAAACTTAAGGATTATGAGGAACGAGGACCAACAGCGAAACTTTGGATTCAATATTTTTATATGGTTTCAATTCTTAAAGAGTTTTTAAGAGCTGAACGTATGGGGGATTGGAAAGCTCATTTAAACTGCGTCAAAGAAATGCTTCCTTACTTTCACGCGTCTGGACATTTTCCGTATGCTAAGTCTGCACACCTATACTTGCAGGATATGCTACAATTAGAGAATTTCATAGATCCTGAAGTCTATAAAAAATTTTCAGAAGGATTCTTCACTGTGAGACGTTCAGACAAATTTAGCTGTGGCACTTCAACGGACATGGTAATTGAGCAGTCTATGATGAAAGCTATGAAGACAGATGGAGGTATTGCTCGAGGAAGAAGCACAAAACAGAGTGTCATAAGTAAATGGGTTTATAGTATGCATGCAATGAATACAGTTTGTGAAAAATTAGAAGATCTGGCTAATGTTAGGATGGATACGACCGAGCAGCATGTTGATGCAAGTGATTCACGAGTAAAAAAAGATGCTAAAGACTTACAAAAACTTTTGGAATGGTTCTCAATACATAATCCTTTTCCAGAGGTTAACCAAATTGTATCGATCGCTAGTGGTGTCGTTGGTGATGATAAAATCAACTGTTATAAAGCTCGTGAAGTTGGACTTGCTTCCATGGCAAAAATAATAGGACTGACATTTCATGATATTAAATTAAAACGTGCCGATAAAGTTGTTCCTCTCTTAGCTATGAGTAGCAAGATTAAAGTTCATGAAGAAAAAATACCTGTTGACCCTGTATTATTGTTCCAGCGCATGAGTATTACTGCAGCATTTCAGGATGAAATTGAAAAATATTTCGAATATGAATTAGCTCCGTACCCTTTATCGTTGTTTGATGATATCGGGATGCGTAAAACACAGAAGTCTGCCATTTACGGTTGTTTCGAAAAAGTAAACATTGATATTAACAACGATAATGCGACGTACATTATTGATGGTGGATATTTACTGCACCGTGTTGTTTGGGATACTGAAGAAACATTCAGTGTTATTTTTGATAAGTACGTTCAGTATGTACGTCGACATTTTGGTCCCAGAGCTACTGTCGTATTTGATGGCTATAATGATTGCACGACAAATATTAAAGCAGCAGAACAGCGTCATCGAACTTTGGCAACATCTTCATCTTCCGACATTTTATTTGATGAATTTATGACAGTTCCTACTAGTCAACAGAAATTTTTGGCAAATACTCACAACAAGTCTCGATTTATTTCAATGTTAAAAGAAAAGTTTACTGCTGAGAATATACTGGTTAAACAAGCTCATAACGACGCCGATGTACTGATTATCGAAACAGCAATAGAACAAGTTAACATGACAAATATAACGATTGTTGTGGGTGAAGATGTAGATTTACTCGTGTTACTCACTGCTCGAAGTCCAGCTGAAAAAACTATTTTCTTCTTAAAACCAGGAAAATCTCAAAATCAATCAGAGTTTTATTCATCAAAAAGTTTGTCGACTTTTGCAAAGTGTCGAAATCACATACTATTTTTACACGCCATAAGTGGCTGTGATACGACATCTGCATTTTACAGGAGGGGTAAAACAACTGTATTCAAAATGTTTGAAAAGCAAGACTTACTTGCAACGGCTGAAGTTTTTAAAAAATGTAATTCAACTCCAGAAGAAGTTATTACCAACGGAATTCACTTTCTTCTTCGTATGTACGGAGCTCCTAAAAAAACTACCTGCTTAGACAAGTTTCGATATGCATCTTTTGTCAAAAATACTCGAAATAAGAAACAAGTACAATTAGCTTGTCTTCCTCCAACCTCAGTCTCTGCTCATCAACATCTTCTTCGGGTATACTACCAAGTTCAAGTGTGGCTTGGTTATCAACTAAACCCAACAGATTGGGGTTGGAAGTTGGTCGATAATATATTAGAACCAATTCAGACTTTGCTTCCACCTGCGCCGGAAAAATTGCTCAACACTATCTTTTGTAACTGTAAAAAAGGATGCAATGCTAAATGTGGTTGCAAAAAAGTTGGGCTGTTTTGTTCTCTGGCTTGTACGAATTGTCAAGGCCAGTCTTGTTCTAATGTAGAATCACCAACAACAGAGGATTCATTTAATACTGACGAAGAAACATGTGATGCTTCACTTTTAACACAATTCACCTATAGTCAGGATGAAGAAGAAGAAGAAGAAGAAGAAGAGGAAGAAGAAGAAGTGATTGACGATTCCGAATCCGACGAATAAACTATTAATTTCTAAATCTAATCACAACAGACCCGTGGAATAGGCCTATTGGGGAAACCACGTTAAAAAAAACGCGCTAAGTACACTACCTCAGAGGTGGCGTGGAAACGTGTGCGTTTATGACGCTTGCAATTTTTTGCATCGTTATATCTCAGAAGCGGTGGCTTTTAGGGAAAAAATTATTGATACCTTTTTTATAGGAAATTCCCTGATCTACAAATTATGTCTAGGGTAATTTTGCGATAAAACTTACCGTTTTCAAGAAAATCGCGAAAAACTCATTTTTTGGACCTTATTACCCCGCTAAAATTTTTTCCTTACATGGGATCGGTTGGGACTTTTAAGACAATGTTTATAATTATAATTTAAACAATTTTAAGAATTTTCAGCTTCCCCTGAATTTGTCGTGGGTCAAATGTCTAAATTGACCGGACTATAGAAGAATATCGCACTATTCAAAGCTACCTCTCCGAACTAGAAAAAGACACTCAAGTCTATTGGTACTCTTACAGGCTACCATCAGAGAGAGGCCTCAAGATAGCCATCAGAGGCCTCCCAGTTGCAACCACTCCAGACGAGATCACCACAGAATTTGAAAACCTGGGCTTCATTGCGGATTACGTCCGCCCAATAAAAGCCCGCATGGGTCGCCCAGGCTGCATATTTATGGCGATAATGCGAAAAACGGACAACCTTATCCCAGCAATTTATGACATAAAAACAATGCTCAATATGTCGGGCGTTGTTATAGAAGCCTGGAGGGGCAGACCAGCCCCCTCCCAATGCCATAGGTGTCAAGGCTTCCGCCATTCCAGTCATGGCTGCCACCGAAAAATAGCCTGCGTGCGCTGCAGCGGCGAACACGCGGCACGCAATTGCCCCCGCCCACTCAGCGAGCCCGCCACCTGCATAAACTGTGGCGGCCCGCACCCAGCCAATCTCGCCCGGTGCCCACAGTTCCAAAAGGAAATTCAACACTGGAGAGCCGGGGTCCTTGCCCGTACCAACAACAAAAAAGCATCCAATGTAAGCCCAACCAATGTCGAGAGGCCGTATGAAAAGGAAAACACCGTCGAAGCAGAAGCACAAGCCTCCTCCCTCATGGCCCCAGCTAACAACCCGGGCCATAAATACCGAAGGAGCAAGTCCAGAGGGCCCAGAAAGGGACGCAATCCCTCCGCCCCCGACCTAACCAAGGCAACCACCAACCCAACCGCTCCCGCGACAGCCGCCACACTACCCTCACAACAGCTAGAAGCTATCGACAGGTTCATCGGGATCTTCATGGAGGTGTTAACCGCCATGAGACAAGGCCAAGTACCTGTCCAGGTAGTGCTGGCTGGCATGCTACAACTTATTAAAAAATAATAATGGACAATGCAAGAATCATATTTTGGAACGCGGCGGGGCTCAAACTGAGAAGGCATGGTCTCAGACTACTGCTCCGCCGCCAGAACATCGACATCGCTCTCATAAATGAGACTTATCTCATACCCACCGATGCCTTTAATATACCTGGATCCAACATTACAAGACTGGATTACGCTAAAGCACGCGCCCAACGCGGCTTACTCATCGCGGTCCGAAAGTCTATCACATACCAACCAATTTTTAACCTCAACACTTCAACGTTCCAGTCGCTGGGTGTGGAAGTAGCGATTAACCGTAAAGTGTTCAGAATCTTCGCCATTTACCTTCCACCAGACAAATTACCTGCCGCCACCGATCTCCAGAACCTCTTTCCAAGTTCCACACCGACCATCGCAGCCGGCGACTGGAACGCCCACCATACAGCATGGAGATGTCACAGTCGCAACCCCAACGGTCGCGCCCTTTCTTTTTTTTTTTTTTTTTTTTTTTTTTTTTTTTTTTTTTTTTTAACGTCAGGAATCCTCATGGATACACACCTCCATCAAGGGGATGATGGAGGTGGTTATGTGAGACTCCTACTCACTAAACCTGACGGTTGCCGCCGCCGTCATAATGGGACACCACGGGTTCGCTTTCGCACTCACCGCGATGCCCCGACGTGATCCACGGAGAGGGCACCCCGCAACGAGGAGCACCCATCCCTTTTTCGCAGGCTTGATAGATCGTGGAGGGATCCCCTTCCCTCCACCCAAGCCTGCTGCCTCTGAAGGGGGCCGAGACCCCCTTCTAGCTGGACTCAGTCTCAGAATCGAGCCAGTTGGACAGACCGACTCGACCATTCACCGTGTCCAGCTCCGCCGCCGGTTATCTCCCCGAGAGTAGACCACCGGTCAGACCCCCTGGAAGAGCACACTCCCATAAGACCCAGTGATGCGCAGACAGCCTCACTGCAACACACTGGAGTCGAACGTGAGTCCGCTCACGTAGGGGGCCCAACGTCGAACCCGACAGGCCTTTACCGCCGGCCACGGTGATCAGTCGAGACCAGCAAGAAAAAGGCATAAGTCGGGAACCCACCACGCCCAGACCAACCATCACCAAGCGCAACCGTGGCGTCGCGCTCGGCAACGATTAATCCAGGCAACGTCTCGGACCGTCTCCCCACCAAGCACCCTCTCTAAAGTGCTTGGTGGAAAGAGGTCCAGACCCTAAACGCCGCAGGCAGCCTCTCCCTCAGCAAGAAAGCGACCGCCGCGGACCCCCCCCACGCAGCCGCGGAACCACTCCACAGTCCACTCTGCTATCAGAGAAGTACCAGGAGTAATTCTGCAGCCGACCCCGGCAAAGAGGGCCTGCGCCCTCCCACCCTCAACGCCCAGGCCAACTTTCCAACCTGATCAAACGATGGAAAGAGGCCCGAGCCCCCCCCGCAGACAGACCACCCCGAAAGGCAGCCTGCCCGCCAGCCAGCCATGAACCGGGCACAAACCCCCATGGACAACCCCCACCGCGCCGAGTATTAGCCAACGGCTAATGCAAACCCGAAGGATCACATTAACCGTTGTTGCCCAGGGAGCACCGGCCCGTACCGCTTCCGATGCCACCGGACGAATCCGAGCAACAAGGGAAACAGACGGGCACACGAGGAGGTTCCCGGCGACGGCCCCCCAACGTTCGCGCCCTGTTGCAACACTCAAGAAGTTGCGGCTACACTATAGAGGGTCCCGATGAGCCGACAAGATACTCTACCAACCCCAACCATCATCCTTCAACCATCGATTTGGCGCTACACAAAGGCTTGCAGCCAAACCAACTACATTCGGAAGTTATCCATGAAGCCCACGGTTCGGACCATCTCCCGGTCCTTTTAACCCTCCAGGGCAAGATCTCCGCATCCCTCTACCCTCCTGCAAAAGGAAGGACAGACTGGGATCAATTCGCCTCCCTAGTGGACAATCAGATTAAACCAAATACCCCTCCCAGCAACAGAGAAGACGTCGACAGGGAGATCTCTCATATCACCAACGCACTGAATTGCGCCATGAAAGACTCCACCACTGCGCCTCAAAGCAACACCTTACCGCCAGTCCCCCGGAAGATCCTTATACTTATCGCCCGTAAGAGACGGCTGAGGAAAGTATGGCAAAGGACTCGCGACCCCCTAACCAAAACCCAACTTAACGCTCTAGCGGAAAAAAATAGAATTGAACTAGAATCGGAATCCTCTAAACTCTGGAACGACGCCATTCACAATGCAAGCGAGGACAGGATATCACTCAGTAGACTGTGCCGACGTTTGCAGAAACGCCCTGCAGCCAATCGCCCGATTCTACGACCGGACGGACAACTATGCTTTGACTCACTAGAAAAAGCCGAACTACATGCGGATTACTGGGCTAAGCAATTCACGCCTCATCCCAGCCTCCGAATTGAATCCCACAACAAAATCGAACACTCAGTACAAGAATGGCTCGGGAGCCCGCCCGATCCTGAGCAGCCTCCACCCACCTTCTCTCCAGGACATATAAGGAAGGCGATATCCAGCCTCAAGGCTAGAAAAGCCCCAGGCGAGGACCTTATATCAAACGCAATGCTCCGTCACACGCCCATCAGAACCCAAATCGCAATCACAAGGCTATTTAACACAATAATCCGCCTGGGCTATTTCCCGGCCTCTTGGAAGAAAGGGATCGTCATAGTTCTCCTAAAACCATCCAAAGACCTCAGAAACGTAGAGAGCTACAGGCCAATTACCCTGCTAAGCGCTCTCTCTAAGCTGCTTGAAAGACTACTACTTCCCACTCTCAACGAACACCTTGAACCACGTGACGAACAATTCGGCTTTAGGCGCAGCCACTCAACCACTCTGCAGCTCGCCAGAGTGATCCATTTTGCCTCCATGGCCAACATCAAGAAAGAAGTCGCCACAGCGGCCTTCCTAGACGTCGCCAAAGCTTTTGATAAAGTTTGGCACCCTGGCCTCATCCACAAAATCAGAAGAGCAGGCGTCCCTCTCTTCCTAGCCCGGATCATCGCTGATTTCTTAAACGGCAGATCCTTCCGGGTAAGGGTCGAAGGCACCCTCTCCAGCAGCCGCCCTACCTCAGCAGGGGTTCCCCAAGGCAGCACTTGGTCCCCTGCTCTTTATAGTTGTTACACCAATGACATCCCAGTCGCCCAGGACGCTACGTTGGCTCTATTCGCAGACGACATAGCTATCCTGACCAAATCAATGTCCGTTACGCACGCCGCCCGCAAACTCCAGAGAGTCCTCGACCTTCTGCCTGACTGGCTCGAAGAGTGGAGGCTCGCTCTAAGCGTTCCCAAGACACAGATAATATCATTTAGCCGCCGCAAGCTCCCACCGCCGCTCAAGATAGAAGGGACAGAGGTCCACTGGACCAACAAAGCAAAATACCTAGGCGTCATCCTGGACCGCAGGCTATCCATGGTACCACAGGTCAGGAAAGCCATCACAGCTGCTAAAGCCGCCATTTTCCAACTCAAACCAATTCTTCATTCAAAGCTTCCGCTCAAACCCAAGATTCTTCTTTTCAAAACCTACATTCGCCCTCACCTAACCTACGCCGCCCCCGCTTGGCTGGCGCTAACAAGCAACCTACAAAGAAAGAACCTCCAAATAATCCAAACAAGAACCCTGAGAAAACTCGTCAAAGCCCCGTGGTATGTGAGAAACACAACCATAGAACGCGACCTAAAAGTAGAGAATCTTATCTCACACATGACACGCCTCACCGATGCAATGTTCAACCGGGCCGACCACTCGGACTTCCCGCATCTCAGGAACATCGCTCCGCACCACGCACGCCCTCCAGATACATCCAATCGCAGGCTACCCAGAGACCTCCTTAATCCTATGATAACCGCATAAACACACCAAGGTCGCTGGTCGTCTCAGCTGGGCCTCCCCTGGTTCGCCAGAGGTCTCACCCGGCTGGACTGACCGCCCAGGTGCAATAATCCATAACTTACAAAATAGATAGCCTCAGGACTCATATGTCCGACCACAATTCTCATCTATATTTATAGACGACGTCGCTGCCACGGCATAGAGACTACGTCTTGTTACCGTTTACCCTCTCCCACTAGGGTAGAGAGCAGAAAGCGTATCTGGTGCTGTTTAAGAGACATGTGCAAAAAAGGGATTCCGACTTTGCCAGTAAACTTCTCTCGTCATTGCACAGGTCTATGACGTAGGGGGGGTACTCCGGTTGCCCGGGGTAACCTTATCAGGTGGGTTCCGCTGTGGCGTCGCGGTGAATGCTTACGCGATTCCGTGGCGTCTCATTGCAGCGGAGAGGGCAACCGTTGGTTTTTTTTTAGTATGGTGCCTTAAAAATGGCAGTTGCCGGGTGCCGCACATACCACCCGGCCATCGCCTTCCTGGCTTGTGTGACGATGCGGAAACGCATTTTTTCCAACGGAAAAAAAAGGTTACTATGTAGCATACTAATAGCATAGTAACAGAGTTTCGTTTTGTTTGACATTTGATCGTTTGTGGTCTGGTTAAACTGACTGACAGGCTAGCAGAGACCTCTTATAGAAGATCGGCGTTCAGAAGGCATTATAGCTACGTTTCGTTCTGCAAGCGAGGGAGTTACATTCAGAAACAATCAACATTCGATATCTTGTCCTAATCTCCTTCATTTTTTTCCATTCCTTAAGAGTGGCAAAGTCTTTTTCAATTATATGTATTTCCAAAAACTCATAGACAAAGCCACCATTTACGATTGTGATGAACTTAATAAAGTTGACTGTCTTCTCGTTTGTAATACTCTCAAAGAGTTCTATGACTTTCTAAGTCCTAGAAATATGCCCTCCAACCCCATTTCAAATTTCTATATAAAACTGTCCATTACCAAGCCCCGCAGACTTTCTATTTGATGAACCTTATATATTCCAAATTCTTGCACTAAAGTCTAAACTATCGTTATATAAATATATTTCATATTATATTAGTATAATATACTATTGTGAGCTTATATATGTAAATAAAAAACATTTTGTAATATAGCATATATAATCAATATGGACGTCAATAGAACGAAATGGTTTTTGAAGATTTAGATAGAACATTTCACCATACCATATAGATCTTAGATTAATATAGATCGCATTAAGGTTAATAGAGTTTCTCTTCCCACTTTACCAAACTTGTTAATGTTACCAATTTGTAATAAAGATTATGGAAGTGCGGCGCCTCATAATATTTTTTGCCACATTAGCTAAGGTTTATTTTTAAACATTCTATGTATTTAGTTTGATCCATGAATATGCATATGAAGACTTTATTTTATAAACATTATTTTAATTTTGTTGTAAAATATTATCTTAAGATACTAAATGAATATCTTATTTCATCGTAACATAATAAAAATAACTAGTTATATTATTACAATTTCTTGTAATCTCTGAAGTAAAATCTTCGATTTCTAAACTAAATATTAGAATAAAAATATTTGACCCCCTTTAAACTAAATTGAATTACAGCGGTCTTAGACAATCCTAAGCTAACTTAGTTTGCTACAGAGTTAGGAATCCAAAGCTGTCGAAATATTCATACAATTTACATTTTGTCGAGGAATATTTTTTAAACAAAGAATAATTTGTATCAGTTTATCACGCAAGTACTATTATGCAAATGTATTACAATTTGTTATTATCTTTACTGACATATTGTTCACATTAATATTGGGGATATGGAGCTGCGCGCTCGCTGAATCTTAATTTTCCGGAAACTAGCCAGCACTTATTGACTGCTATAAAATGTAAATACAAAATAGCAGACTTCCACCAGGATTTGCTAAAAACATGAATATGACCTTCCAAAATAATGAAGAAAAATACACTTAGAACCTACGTTACTTTCGATAAACCTATTCTACAGACTCGTGCTGAGAAGCGAAAGTTATTTCTACATAACATTTTACTAATAGACCTATCGTCAAGACATGTTAATGTAAAATAATATACATATTTTTTGCATAAAGTTATTAAAAATACTCTTCAAAAATAGGATTAATTTCTACTGCTTGAAAAAAAAATTCAATTATCTTACAAGCAGTCTAATGCAAAATATTACACACACACTAATTCACTGTTAAAATTGAGACCGTCAATAACAAGAATATTATATATATAACAAAAAATTATAGTATACAAATGCAATATAATAAAAAACAAAAAATGTATTTGTATAAAACTGTTGGTCCAAAACCATAAGCATTGATAATTAAAATTGTGGACGACCACTACCACTATTAAATCACCACATCACTAAAGAAATATAGTGTAAATAAAAATCTTGAATCTATGGTTATTACATAAATGTAAATAACTAACAGTTATTGGCAATAGGCCTAACATGGACTTAAATAAACCTAGGCAGTTTGGCAAGTAATACACACGATTTACATAACGATGTAAAGTCGATTATGTTAACTTCTGTTTAATTAAAGCTAAAGCTTAGCCGTTCTAATAATCTACTATAAAATAACGTTAAAATTAATTATCCACTACAAAATTATAACCAAAAACAACATAACAGACCTTTGGTATGTTCGTTTAGTTAATTCTACGGTAATGTAACCGACAAGGATTCAACTTTAAAGAACATTGAAGGGTTGATTTTGAAAACAGTCTCGAGGTCTCGTCTCACAAACCTCTGTAGTTGAGACCCACTAATTAAGTGCCACTTATGCTAGTGTTAGTCTGAGGGTTTTTCACATTAAAGTAAGTAATTACCTTATCACTAGTTCTAGGGCTCTCGTTAGGTTAATGACTAGTCTTTTTACAACAATAATATACTATATATTTCCTGTTTACTTATAAAGTAAAATTACACTTTTGTTATCTTTTTTATAAAAATGTTATTTTTGTGGTTATTTTTAAAGCAATTTATAAAAAAATATTAACAAAAAAGTCTTTTAATTTTAATCATAAAAGAAATTAATATTATAATTATTTTTTTCCGTAAGAGACCAAATGACGTTCCGTCTCATGGTACCATTTTTTTTGCAATGAAATGCATTGCCATGCAATTCAGGTAATTATAAACAAAAGCTTTATATTTTTCGTTTTTAAATTACTTTTTTAAATTTAATAGATTAAATTAGGCAAGTCACATCAATAAAGTTATTTTAGTTTACCCCGTTAAGTTAATAAAAACCATTTAATTATTTAGCATGTTAACCTTTAATACAATAATTTCAGTTAACTGTTAGTACAAACCATAGCTTATATAATAGGAACATTGATTGGTCCTTAACAGTTAATTTAATTACAAATGTTTATTAAAAATTAAATTAAAAATTTAAAAACCCCCGATACAAAAAGACCTTTAAAAAGAATAAAAATAATATTAGTATGTACTTATTGAATTCGTTGCGTCGGGGGACCATTGTACGTACGTTGATAGTGTATATATTACGAAGTTAATCAGTGAGGACTATACGATTCGATATTGTAATTTCTTTATTTGCCTTGTTAACTTACCTGCATTTTAATTTCTTCCTTTATTAAGCGGTCCCCCGACGCAACGAATTCAATAAGTACATACTAATATTATTTTTATTCTTTTTAGAGGTCTTTTTGTATCGGGGGTTTTTAAATTTTTAATTTAATTTTTTTTTCTGCTTTTTAAAGTTATGTAACTTGTTTCAGAATTGTACTAAATGAACCTACAGATACACAAAATTTTCAATTGTTTAAGTAGTAAAGATTCGTTTGTTTGTTTGAATTGAATAGGCTCCGAAAGCTACAGGACCGATTTTTAAAAAAATCTTTTATTATTAGAATCCTATATTATGATGTACAAAGGTTACATTTAATACGAGAAATATATATTATATATAATAAAATCCACGTGAAAGTTTCGACAATGTAATAAATTATAAATGTTTTAAGTAACATGATTCAAGACTTTTTCATATGGGTAGGTAGATAGGTAGGTTTTATATATACGAATATTAATAAATATAAACATTTAGAGTTAAAATGATTTACAATCACTTATGACACTATGATGAAGGGATTTATATTATCACTAGCTGTTGCCCGTGATTCTTTATGACTACGATCATAAGCCATATAAATATATTTTTACAGTCTACGTGGACGCAGTCATGGGCAACAGCTATCCCTAATAAAGTCCTTTACCTGAGTAAGTAAGTGTAAAAACCTTTTGGCCTTCATAACAAGGCTTTTTTTCCTATATAGCGGGCGAAACAGCTGGGAACAGCTAATTATTGCATAAGAACCTCTCCCCCGCACGAATAAAACGTCAATATTTTGAAGACGACTATTTTTATTTTAATAAAAAATGGAACAACACATCTTGACGAGCATACCTTTCGATTAAAAAAAACCGCATTTAAATCCGTCTACGCGTTTGGCCGCAAATAGCTAATTATGGCATAAGAACCTCTCCCCCGCACGAGTAAAACGTCAATATCTTAAAGACGACTATTTTTATTTCAATCAAACATGGATAAGAAACATTTCGACTAGCATAGCTTTCGATTAAAAAAAACCGCATTTAAATCCGTCTACGCGTTTGGCGGCAAACAGCTAATTATGGCATAAGAACCTCTCCCCCGCACGAGAAAAACGTCAATATCTTGAAGACGACTATTTTTATTTTAATCAAACAAAAATAAAAAATATCTCGACGAGCATATCTTTCGATTAAACAAAACTGCATTCAAATCCGTTCACGCGTTCAGCCGCCAACAGCTAATTATTGCATAATAACCTCTCCCCCGCACGAATAAAACTTCAATATCTTGAAAACGACTATTAATGTTTCAATCAAACATGGATAAGAACCATCTCGACGAGTATAGCTTTCGATTAAAAAAACCGCATTCAAATCCGTCCACGCGTTTCGCCGGAAATTTGCCACAGACAGATACACAGATACACATATACACAGATACACAGATACACAGATCGACAGGTCAAACTTATAACACCCCTCTTTTTAGTCGGGGGTTAAAAAAGGTTTTGTGTTATAAATTAATATATTAAATTTATTAATTATTTTTTCAATTAATATTTACATCCTATAATTGATGTAAATATTAATTGAACAAATTCTTAATCTTGTTTTAACCCATAAACATACTAAATTGCCATAAATGTAGTAAAACTGCTGTTAATAAACGTTTTGTGGTGTGATTTTATTTCTAACAGGAACCGCTTGCCGTGCGAGTGCTTCCTGGGATGGGTCCGGACCATACCGGAACAGAATTTCGGGTGACAACACTTTTATTGTTAAATATTACTTTAGAAATTCAGCTTCTTTTTAAATATATTTTGTTCATTTTGAAACCAGAAAATGGAAATAAATTGTGATAAAAAATTAAAAGAAGTCATAATAATATATGTATATATATTATTATGACTACTTATTATTATGATATATATAAAATATATGTAAAATTAATTATATGTTTTATAAATTACTGGCATATCCAGTCTGCTTCGTCGGGCTTAGTTTAAAGATGTATTAACTGAAAAGAGAATAAAAAATATGTTAAATATAAGAATTAACTTATTTAGAATTAACCACCGCGATAATAATTATGATTCAACTTGAATTTTATTTCCTTCTAGTCTTTTCTCTAGCCTGTACATGGATAGTGTCATGACGTTATAACTGACCTTAAATAGTTTGATGTATAAAACAATATCAGTAGTAAGAAACTGTCACTGACAGTATAAAAAGTTCTCCAATCATCACCAAACTTTACAGGATTACACGCTGGGTCAATCAAAAGATCCTCTGAAAATTTGGTTAAAATCAGTCAAACCGTTTCGGAGTTTATTCGGAACATACAAACATACTTTCTCTTTTATAGGTATAGATATATTGTATAAATGTTACACTTCAATAATGTATTTTAACAAAAAAAAAAGACATAGGTAGGTACTCGCATTTGTAACTAGATTGACGACTTATATTTTTACGAGTTAGACTGAATACCCGATACAGTATAACTAATACATTGCTACCTACTTAAATTAGTTATTATTATTTCAATTCGTCTCTCCATATTAATTATTATAACTCGCACAAATCAATAATGGCGTCGAGATTTCTTGATCGCTTGCGGCATTACCTACGAATGTGAGTCTGAAAAGATTGTTGTATCCGTTGACCCAGCTACAATTCTAAAGCGATATTTGAAGCGTTTTCACTGCTATAGATGTGTTCATCGAAATGGATGCTGTAGGGTTTTATTCTCAGCGCATGTCAGCGTCATTGTAGTGCTTCCTGATTGGCCGATGTTTGGTGTCTTCGAAAAAAATTTTATTCAGTATATCCCATAAGTGTGACTATTTATTACACATTTTGTACGTTCAATTTAAATTCTACTTTTTAGGTACTTTTATACTCACTTTTTTAATGTGTATACATTTTTCAAGACTTTTTAAACTTCCTTATCTTTTGAAGACATCGTTTAAACAGCGAAGACACTAATAGCCCCAACATTATATCTGTATTTATCTTACAAAGAGAACGAGTAACAAAATCGAGCGGATCACCTTTAGTACCTTATACCTTTAGTAATCTACATAAACACCAAATTTATTTTTCCTGGTTTGTTGGCAACTACCTCTTGCTTCTTTGATATTAAAAAGTTTCTTTAAAAATATTCATAGTAAGTTTCATCTAGTTACTATGTGTATGAATAAAATATGTTACATGAATGCGGAATGTAATATTCAAGGAATTTAATCTTGTTTTAGTGAAACTATTACGTTCTCGTACATACTCATATCCTCTTTTCGTTTGAAATTATAGCCCTCCCTATAATGAATATTAAATTAAGCTAGTTCAGTTCAATGAATTTAATATAATGTTTATATTATAACAATAGTAAATAATTTCAAGAAACATTATTATTATTCATATACTATTGTATTATTAATTAACAAATATTTTATTATACTATATTTTTTTTAATATAAGGTGAGTATAAGTAGGTAATGAAAATGGTATTAAAATCAAAAATTTAGGATGCCACCACTTTCATAACTTCCTTATTTAAAAAAACATTATTTTACACCTTTTTTACTTATGATGTTAAAAATATAAGAAAGTTTGTCTTTTCATTTTAATATAACAAGTTATTAACATAGAAGCAATGCATATTTTAAAAGTGATAAATCAAATATCATGAAAGCAAAACTTTATAATATAAAAATAGAATAATGAATGAATGGTATATATGCAATTAAGAACAATGGTCTCAAACTCTTAATTTTAATAATTATCACTGGATAGTTCCAACCATTGTATGTTTTAATCAGCAAAGAAAAGAACTTTTAACATAGCCAAATCTGGCAAGCATTCTTTTTTTAAGAGAGAAAAATGTATTTACTTAAGAAACATTCATTTCAATCGCATAAATTCACGTATATACTGAAAGCTATATATTTTCTGACTATATATTTATCTTTATCCATCAGACTAAGTTCCTTTAACAACAACAACATCTAGACGTGAATATAGCTGCTGGGCCCCAAGAGTTGATACCGCTAATACAGACAAATCTTTGTCACATTTATAATATGAAAGAATATGCAACAAGTACTGAAGAAAATGCAAAGAAACTGGCGTAAAAAACACATAAAAAGAAGAATTATTTGTATGAAAATAAATATTTCTTCTGTTTATATACTTTCGAAACGATTAAATAAATTACTTTATTTTGATTTTAAATTAAATTTTTGAGAACAGAATCCTTCGATTACAATTTCTCGTAAATACAAATACCTACTGTCAAATGGAATGAGAATTATACAAATTTAAGCTTATTATGGCTTAAATTTGTATAATTCTCATTCCATTTGACTAGTACTACTACTACAATACTATAACAAACAATAACGAACAAATTATTTAATATAATCTTAAGTATTATTATATTATAATCTGAATTTTTCCATAATACCGTGTTTGATTTTTTTTCTTATTTAAATGTATCAGTTCACTTTATTGTAATATTTACAATTCACCCAAATATAAAATGTCTGAACTTCCAAAAAAACATCTCAACGTTGTTTTTATGTTTATAATTATGTTAATAAGAGTTTACTGCTCACCACCGGAATTCATGTAAAGCAGCTACCCCGAGTAACTTCATTAAAATACCACAAAATAAGTAAGAAGTTGTAAAGAAAATTACAGAACAAATTTCGTTAGGATTCCACGAATGTGACTGTCGTATTAAATAATACATAGTCTTATTTTAAGAACCATTTTCTTATATTCTATATACTATTTTAATTGTTTTGTCAACATCAGGAATTCCATCCAGACTCTACAGGAGCTCTACATCAAAGTTTTTTTTTTTTATTTTACACTAATTATTGAATATTCCTATTCTCGAAAACCTAATGTCACATTGGCCGAAGTAATAAATATTATATATGAATAGCATAATACAATATGTAAAATAGATAATAAATTATAATAATACCTATACCTAAAGAAAGCTTGAAACTATATGACTTATTTCTGGGTGTTTTATTACCTGTTAATTCGAGAAACTAAAGATATATCTATTTAATGTTTTCAAAAATCTTAAACTTAAGTTTTGCCCGTTACACACGATATCATTAAGTAGCGAAAAAAGTAAAATTAATTATGTAATAAAGCAGCATTGGAATGGATAATTGATATTCTTAAGACATTTTTTTTATAATACCTTATATTAGGGCAAAAGAAACCTGCGGGTTACCTGATGCAAAGTAATCACCTCCGGCCATGGTCTTTTGCAGTGTCCGAGGAATCATAAGAGCACTGCAGACCTTTGAGGCATCCATAAAACTCCATTCATAGTTGGATAGAAATCGACAGGAATAAGATTTAATAGATCTTCGATACAATTTCCATGATTCATGCGATAGAATTCGCATAAACATGCGATATCTCTTCGCAACACCAAAGGCTTAAGCCTTTCACAAAGCACTAGCTTCCTGACAACTCCAATGGCTCGTCATTTACGCATTTATCGTAAGGCTCTATGATACTTGTCAGTCTGGTTCTAAGGAATAAGGACCTTATTACAATTTTCCATTTTTTTACCTACATATAGATATAGATATATTTTTAGATATAGGTGTTTTTTACATTATATTTTCTTATTTATATTTTTTTTATTATGTTTTACATCTTATAGAACAACAATTTATTTGTAATTCCTTCTTATTCCTTTTTAATTTTTAGTTCTGAACTAAGTAAACTTAGAGTTTACTATTGACTTCTCAAAACAAATAATTATAATAATGTATATATAAATCATACTTCATTTAATTATATAAAATTTGTTCAATGTTTGTTGTAATTGTCAGAATACATGTTTTTCTTTTTATTTGGTGGTTAAATAGTTATCAGAAGCTATAACAGAAAAAAGATTTATTTACATAAAATATAATATAATTTATTAACATACAAAAACTGATCTACAAGAAAAAAAAAATTCTGAAAAAAACACTGTGTCTTAGTTCTAATTAGTCAATACCCAAATGATGTTTTCCACATGTCGTACAAAGGCATACGTACAAAGGGCCAAAATAAACAAAGAGGTAGGATGGCGTTATAAAGATTATATTTTTACTACCAGTCAGTAGATTAGTTGAGTGAATAAAGTTCGATTTCCATTATCATGTAATACACGTCTTTTAAATACAGGTACTATTCTCGTGCCAGGATTCGTAGAAAATCATATTATAGTAACATTCGCCTGCGGCACATGATAATACAAGCTTTATACTTTTGTATTGTGATTTTTTTCGTGTGATTATTTTTCTGACTTTATTCTATCTATACTCGTATATTGTATAAAGTAAAGGAAAGGCATCGCCAACATTCGGTATACTTTTACGAATATCACCCTATCTGACTATTAATTACTATTTGTCTATGTTATTTAGACCTTCCGACCATCGCTCAGTACTTCAAGGGGCTTTCCCAAAAGTAATTTGAACGTGCTGAGCGACACCCGAAACCACTGGTGGCTGACGCCGCAGAGTATAGACCACGTAAGACTACTTTAGTCAGAAAAAGAAGACCCAAGTCGGTACTCGTTGACCCCGACGACGCGTTTACAGTAGGTAATAACGTGTACGCGTAGGCATAAGCGACACCACACAACATACAGACACACACCGTCTATACCGGTATAGACAAGGTCCCAACTGAGTAAGTGCTCCGTTGCTCCGGCGTTCTGCCGTCGGAGGACGCTAGTGTCCAAATTTCCTTAGCTTCCCTCCTGACTAACGACGCCCCGAGCCGAGGTCCGTGTCTCAATTTGAGACGCCCTCGGGACGTCGTTCCCCATGGGGGCCCATCTGGCACCCCCCTTGTAAGGGCGGGTCTCCTGACCCACCCGCTGCCACGGTGACGCTGTAATAGCCAACAGGGCTAACAGCATAGACAGACATAAAAAAAAATGTCTATGTTACCATGTGTTTTTTTTATTCCGATATTATAAATATATTTATTTATACTTAACTTAATAATGACACCACGAAAATTATTGTGAAGTCCAACTTAATTCACAAATTTTTTCTTCATAGCAGTAATAATTAAAGGTACTATAATTATGAAATACATGTCATTTTATTTATTAAAATTTTAAGATTCTTACAAACCTTTAAATAAATGACCAGGTGATCGATTACGTGGTCCTGCGAACCTGCGAAGAAGGTCGACCTTGTTCGCAGGTTTTCGAGATTTGAACTTTTGTCATGTACTTGTATAATCTTATTTTTATTACTTTTTATGTAACAATGTAAAAACATACTACTTTTTAGAGTTTCGAATCTCGAAAGAAAAAACCCTTAAAGGATCTTTTTGTTGTCCTTCCGTCTATCCGTCTGACAAGACCCTTTTTCTCGGTAATGCCTGGAGGAATTTAACTGAGGTTTATATCAAATATGAGATTTATACAAATCAAACTTCTAAACACATGCAAAAAAGGAAGAACCGTTTATGCCGCAAATTTCAGTAAATTTTCTAAACTCGCAAGGAAATTAAAACTTACAAGGAACTTACTTACTCGTGAACTCAGAATTTTGAATATTGCTAAAAAATTGTACAGTTTGATTTACACCATATAATAAAAATATATTAAAATATTTTAAAATTACTACCCTTTTCTTATGAAAGCGTAAAGTCAACTAGTCAAAGTTCTATGTCAACGCAGGCAAAACAAAACAGCCTATTTTTAATCTAGCAATTACTCGCAACTCGCAAGGCACTAAAAACCTAAAGGAATACTTCCAGTCGACCTAGAATATAAAGGAAAAATCCGAAAACGTAAAGTTTTTAGTTACATCATATTTTCTCGAACTTTTCTGAAATTTTCTGAACTCGTAGAGATATCAAGTTGAAACTCATACTTCACTAAGTCAACGCAAAAACGTAAATGTTCAACTATTTATACCGCAAATGTAAAACTCACATCTGATCGCAAGGAAAACAACAAAACCTACTATACTAAGTGACTAAAACAAGTAACTTTGACTCTGTAAATTTTGACTTTGACTTCGACTTGACTTTTTCACGGCCGCTGCAAGGTTAGTGTAGGTAATTCAGTTATATTATGAAATAAATGATAATATGTTAAATTATAATGTTAAGTCATATTAAATAATAAATTACTGATAAGATAAAGAGACCTTTGTCTTTAATTTATGCTTCTCCAATTTTACCACAACTATGACTCGATTGTCGTGTTGGGTGAACTTTTACTTATATACCTACAAGTTTCTTCAGATCCCTCGGTGCGCGAACTCGACTCGCGCTTGGCCGTAAGTGATTATTAGAGACTTTTCTTTTTCATCTTCTGAATCTTACCTAATTTTTTTTCTTTTTTTTTAATGACGGTCACCTGAATGACTGAAAATAGATATTTTAATTGCAATTTTTAAATTAGGTTTTTGTTTTTTCACACACTAACCTTTTGTCTTTAATCAGGCTAAATATTTTCCTTCGTTAATTGTTACTTCAATATATTTTTACCTTCAAGGTATAATTTTATAAATGGTTTCCTATCGATTTATAAAGCTTGTTTGTTAAATAATATTACGGAGATTCTTACTTTCTTTGGAAGTATTACAATATATTTTTCAAAATATCGTGAAACATATTTATAACTTTTAGAATCATGAAATCACTAAAATAAAATTATAGCAAACTTAAATGAGTGCTCCGAATATTCCTGATAGTACGTCACGTCATTCTTTTTAATGACACTTCGGATTTAAAGTAATGAGATAACGTTATGTAGCGTGTTGTATTTCACATTTTAAGTAATGTAAAAACATTTTTTTCAATGTTTATTTTAAAAATGCATTTCGTAATATACGTTAAAACTTCTCTCATGAAATCTAAATGAATCCTGCCTTAATCACAATCATGAAAGCGCAATGAAAAAGAAATTGTTAATCCAATATAAATCTGTCAACATAATTTTGGATTTTTTTTTATAAAACTTTTATCTGATATTTGAAGAAGAGCGTCGTAATAAAATATTATAAGGTCTAAGTAGTTAATTTATTTCAGATAGGCATATATTAAATTCATTTTCGAAGTAGACAGATTACATTCAAAATAAATTAAGTATTATAAGCGAACAAGATTATATTACATGTATTGATCATCAGTAGAGTCAGCCGTTAATATAATTAAATTAAGTTAATCAAAACTTCACTTCACAATGTTCATTTTTGTGTCATTGAGTAAATTTTAAATACTAATATGTAATTATGTCCCAAATGTAGTAAGGTTGTCCTCTATAATTATAAATAGGGTATTATGTTATTTTCTACAATGATCGCGTATCTTACTAATACATCCTGTGTCAAATCCAGTAAAGGTGCCTCCAAACAAACAACCTACTTCAATTATACCATACGTACTTCAATATACTAATATCTACTTCAACATGCTATATCTATTTTTATTTCATGATAGAGACAATATGTATAGTTGTTTGTGTAGTATGTATGATACATACGATTTCATATAAAAATATTAAGAAAAAGTAAGCCAATAGTAAGCTTTTCTGTATTAACACCTTAAAAAGTCTAATACAAATGTTTATTTGCTAAGTCTACAATCCCTACTTGGCATTACGTAAATGCATACTTAACCTGTAATGACATATTGACATATCCTATGTCATATTATTAAACTAATAAATTTATATGAATTCAGTTTCTTCCTTATAGATATGAACGAACTCTAACAGAAATCAATAGAAGTCTCTCCTCAAGTTAAAATAAAACACCATCAGGTCTGGTTGCTGCAGTCAATTTTTTTTAAGTTTACTTAAAAGTTAATTGGAAAAAAAAAATCTTTTGTGACAACACCAGTAAAATAATTTTTATTTTTATTTTATTTTATTTTATTGGGACAACAAACAGCACTAATTTACAACAATATAACAACAAAAACAAAATATTACGGACATGCCAGTAAAGTATCCACTTAAGAAATTAACACAATGGAAGTAAAAATTAAAGCTTCTAAAGCTACTCTAGTCGAAAAAATACAAAACAAAAATAAAAAAGTGGTTAAAAATAAAAAATAAAATCTTAAAACTAAAACTAATCTACAAACTCTTGACCAATGATACAAATTTGTCTAAATTATTATTAAACAAGTCGATATGGTGATATTTTCTATTATAATTATCACAGGATCTAAATATATAATTGTTTTTTAAATAATTAGTTCTACACACAGGAATGTGAAATATAGCCTGAGAACGAGCACCTAAGCGAGGACATTTAAGTGAAATTTTACTAAGAAGATATGGAGAATCAATAATATTATGTAAAATTTTAAAAAGAAAAATTTGGTCTTTAAGTTCTCTGCGTTGTTCCAGCGATACAAATGGTAAAGATGTAGTAAATCTATATTTTAGTATTTTTAAAAATTTATTCTGTATTTTCTCAATTAGATCTTTATATTTAGCGTAACAAGGGTTCCAAATAATTGAGGCGTATTCTAGGATTGGTCTCACAAATGCTTTATAAAGAATTATTAAAGATTTAATGTTTCTAAAATCGGATCCTTGTCTAAGAACAAAACCGAGCATTCGATAAGCATCTTTTGTAATTTTATCGATATGCTTATCAAAGATAATTTGACTATCCAAGAGTACCCCAAGATCTCTCACCTCAGTTACCCTTTTTATTTTTGAATTAGAAAAACAATAATCAAAAGACAATATTTCCTTTTTTCTAGAAAATGTAATTGTATGGCATTTTTCTACATTAAGATATATTTCATTTGATGTACAATAGTTATGTAATTTATTTAAATCATTTTGTAATTTGGTACAGTCTTGAGCATTTCTGATAACTTTAAAAATTTTAATATCATCAGCGTATAACAAAAAGTGCGAATTTTTAAAACATTTGCTGACATCGTTAATAAATATATTGAAAAGTAAAGGCCCAAGATGGGAGCCCTGTGGTACACCAGAAGTTATAGGAATAAAAGACGAGGTGAAACCTTTAACAGCTGCAGCTTGTGATCTTTCACGAAGATAAGATGTAAGCCACCTCAGTAAGCTACCATGTATCCCGTTATTTTCCAATTTTTGTATTAAGAGATTATGCGAAACCTTATCAAATGCCTTTGAATAATCTGTATAAACGACATCTACCCTATGACCATCGTTATAGACGACGAAGCTTCTTAGCAATCCATGGATTCACCGTGCGGGTGCCGGGCCCATCGCGTTGCAAGGAGAGGAGTGCAAGCAGTGCCTGGGACTTGCGACCCAGGAGTAGGTTTAAGGGGCCCCTTTATTATGCGCAAAAACGCTCACCTTCACCCTCCACACTCCTCTCCCTACCTAACCAAATTTGGAAAGAACCTACTAATGCCGCCTTTGAAGTACGTTCTAGAAATGAACCGATGCTTGTTCTAGAAAGGCCAAGATCTTTAAGTAGGCTATAGAGAGATTTTGCTGTTATACCTCTCGCTCCCACTTCTACCGCGTATAAACTAACTATAAATTTATTCCTGATCAGTTCGTTGGTTAGTTCGTAATACTTATTGAGCTTGAATGTGTGATCCCTTGGGATGTTTGTTTCCCAAGGAACAGTAAGCTCCACAAGTATCACGCGCCTCAGATGTTTCGAATACAGGAATAAGTCCGGTCTGGATGACGAAACACCAACATCCCCAGGGATTTTGTAATGCTTTTCATACGTGTCCATCATGAGAATCCAATCAGGAGCCGCGCATAATATTGAATAAGGCTTCGCTTTTGATTTTTTGGAGGAGCCTTCTTTTACGAATTCTATAGATCGTTCGGTGGTTGTTATACCCTTCCGCGCTCTTGCTACTGAAATACTAACCGCTTCCCGTATAATTTCTAATACCTTGTCGTGGCGACGCGAGTATTGACCTTTATCTAGAAGTACCCTACACCCTACTAATAGGTGTTTCGCGGTTCCTATTGCCTCCCCACAGATGTTGCAAGACTTTTCGGTGGCTTTGCCCCATCTTACTAAATTACTTTGATCTGGGAGAGTCATTTGGAATGCATTAAGATAGAATTTTAATAATGCTGGGGACCAATCATAAATTAAGGTGCGCCACTTCAAAGCTAGTGGAATACAAAAATCTCCTATGGTCACCCATTCGTTTTGAATTTCTAGGCTCATCGCGTGGAGTCGGTAATTATCGTTTTCGTCTTGTCGAATAAAAGATTTTGTTATGTCTATGTCTTGAACTTTCCTACTTGATCCTAGCCCTACTTTATTTGTTTGAGCACCTATCATAAACTTTTTATGGAATTGAAGTCGTGACTCGAGCTCTGAGGCAACTTTGTCTTTTGGGAGAGAAGTTACAGTATCATCTTTAGATTTTCCGATGATATGTCTTTTGGTAACTCTTAGATGTTTGTAGAGCTCCGATGGTTTCTTTAATTTTAATCCAAAGTTGTTACGGTCTCTAAATAAGGTTGAAGAGTCCGCTGAGTGCGCTAACCCGAGCCATAACTTCAATGTCTTTATGACGCTTGCATCTAACTTTGACAAAAGGGTTTTATTTATATCATACACGAGGAAAGGCCAATTTAGACGTGATGTTAAATAATTATCGTAAATCCAAGCTTTTTTGACGTTACTTATTGGTTGGTTGTCTACCTTTTTGAGATCGTTTAAAAAGCTATCGACTATTACATCCAACGATGGAGTACGGCCTTGGTAATCGATTTTTTTACCTAAAAATTTAAACGGAGCTGCTTCCGTAACCGTACTAACGCACTGACCGCCTATTATAAGACCCGGATCGTAAGAGGTATATTTGGTATTCCGTCTACCCAGACACAAACTAAAACATTTACTTGGTTTTGTCCCCAATCCGCCCGTCCACGTACAGAAATCCTCAACTACATTTAAAAGTACCTGACATTGTTTCGGATTACGTGTCAGTATCGCGAGATCATCTGCAAAAGCTAGTATGGATTCTGTGTATTTGTTGTTGAACTTAAACCGATAGCCCCACTTTTTTTTCATTTCTAATTAATTTGTCTATTAAAATATTAATAACTATATTAAATATAATAGGAGAAATACAACAGCCCTGAAATAAACCAACGTTATAATTAAGTGGTTTTGAATGGTTTTCATTAAAAATTATTGAGAATTTTAATTTTGAATAATATGATGCAATAATGTCGCGAACTACCATAGGAAAGTTATACCATTTCAGCGCGAACATCATTAGTTCATGTCGTACGGACCCAAAGGCGTTTTCTAAGTCTATCCAACAAACCGTAATTTGTCTCTCGCTAGTTCTAGCATCTTTAAGGCTTTCCGATATTAACGTATTATGTTCCAGGCATCCAGAAATTCCGGGCAAAAACCCTTTCTGGTGATTAGGCCTGAAATATCTATTGTTAATCATGAATTGCGTCATTTTAGTTTGTAAAAAAGAGAAAAATATTTTGGAAATTGTATTTGTTAGGGCTATCGGTCTAGTATCCTTGGGATTATTGACATTGTCGTTTTTCGGAATGAGGACAAAAAGGGCTTTTCCGAACGATACCGGTATTTGCTTTCTTGACCAGATTTTACCGAATATATTTAAAAGATGTTTATGGAGCGACGGACATTTTTTGTAAACTATATAAGGAATACCATCCGGACCTGGTGCTGACTTAGATGGTTTCATTTTAATTATTTTATTGATTTCCTCCAAAGTTGGTGGGTTGGCTTGAAAATCTTCAGTAGGAGTCTCAGGTTTGTGTTCGTTTGGATCCCCATATAGTCTTTGGTTTTCTGGCACTTCGTATGTGCTTTTATAATGGTCGAAAATTTGCTCGTTGGTCAAGAGAAGCTTACCTTTTTGATCTTTGAAAATGTTTTTTGAGTATTTAAAAGGATTTTTATCAAAGTCTACTTCATGTTTTGCCCGATCAAAGCTATCACGATTTTTCGTTATTTTCGTTATTTCGTTTTTTCGTTATTTTCGTTATTTGATGTGTTTATTATCATTTTATGTTATATGTATTACTATTTTATGTTATATGTATTATTATTTACTTTTAATGTCATCTTGACTTGACTTGTCATTTACTTTTAATGATATCTTGAAACGTACAAAATTTAATTTCTAATCATATAATCTAATACAAAATATTATTTCTAAAATAAACAAAATATCAACTTAAAATTGTGTTGATTCAATTTAATTAAATTTGTTATCAAGATCTTCAATATGATCTTTGACACTGAAATCTTTGTAGTTTACCTCAACGCAATGTAGAATATCTTCAGAAAATTTTAATTATAAGTATATAAATATCTTGGGCGAATAACATTATATCCTTCAGAAATAAACTAATGATTACAACGAGTTAGCAGTTTAATAGCCATAACTTTATTTTGTAGGTTCTCTTTTATTTTATTTTTTTCTTAGTTGTAATTATGTATATTGTTACATAATTTGTAGTTTTTTTCTTATAAAGAGCTTTTACAATTCTGCACTGAAAATATTTTTTAAAGAAGAACGTTATTTTATTGCAATAAATTAATGATATAAATTTATAGTTCTTTTTAAGTTTCTAACAATGTCTGCTTTTGCATATGAATACAAATTACATGATTTCAATGATTCTGATTATTTTTAATATACTTTAAAGATAAGACAGATACAATTATCCAAATGTAAGGTGTCTGTAAGAGAAACACAATCAAGTTCAAATGGGTCAACAGATTATAATGAAAATGTAGTTACATTTTGTAGTTACGTGGACAGTTTTAAAACAATGATAATAATTTGTTTTTAATTCCTAAGCAAATGAACTCACACGCAATCGTTATAATCTTAATACTATGTTTACATTTCATACGGATAGTGAAGGTGTCGCCAAAATATTAATATTTCCTCTCTCTCAGCTACCTTTCCAGTTCTTCTAATGCGGTAATCCATCTGCAACTAACCGTATTTGTCCTGGAAGAATAAGAACCAAAAAATTAATAATAAATGTTTGTTATAAATACGTGAAATTAAATGAAAATAATAAACTATTATAAAATTATTTTCGATCCATTTATTTAAACCGAATGAATGAGCATATAGCAACGGCTGAAAAATATATTTTTCCATAATTGTCTGTGAAATCAATTGTTAATGTGCTATTTGATGGCTTATCGATTATAAATTCATTATTGAAGATACACGATTTTTACTTACTTACCAATCACAACATATAATAATATAGTCTCGTAAAAAAAATATAGTCTCGTGAAAGTTTAATAACCGTCGTAATTTTCTAAACTTGAAAACTAAATTTTGTTAGTTTTTAGTTTTTAAATTGTAAAGTGAAACTAGGTTTGACTAAAATATGTTTCATTAAATGATTATAACATTCTTTCAACGAAATATTTTTTTTTTAAGTTATCTCTATAATATTTAGTACCTACTGAATACTATACCCAATGGTGTCAAAATGTCCGAAGTCAGCAACGTTGTTCACGATTTCCAGTCACGTATAGTTTCTATGCGCCCGTCGCACTAACAGCGATGCTTGATCCCTCTTATTCGGACACCGTGTTAAAGTTATACATTTTTTTTGTTTCTGTGAATATAAAATTGTGCGTCTTTATAAAGTACTTTACATTATTATCGGTTACTACTCATATCAATTTTTATTATCAAGTTTAGGTCGAGACATCTATCTGGTAAATAAATGTAAAACATGCAATTGATAGATGGTAGTTATCATTTACTATCTATTAAGTTTTGGTCAATGTTGTTAAAGAGCTTTTTAAAATATGTAGTTAGACTAAGACGATATACTAATTTCAATCAGGTACATTTTATGTTCACTCAAACTGGAAACTTTCCAGGAAGAAAGCCCTGGCACAAAATCCAACTGAAGGAAAATAATATTTACAGGTGATAGACAGAAATAATTGGGGACAGCTTCACTACACTAACAATTATATAGGATTTGAATATATTTGATTGACCATAAAAAATAATATATGAATCCATTACATACTCCATTATTATCAGTTATGATTTTGCTATTTATCAGTAAAAGCCCACCTATCATGAAAAACATACCAAAACAAATTTTTATTAGCACGAAATTCATGCATTTCTATAAGTTATTATTCTGAACCGAGAAAAAATGTTAAATCAAACAATCTAAGCAGTTACTGTGCTTTTTCGTCTTACTAATATGGGATCAAACAAAAATAAAAATACGTAGTAGATTAGTACAATCTCTTTTTTATAATATTTTAATGTATATATGAAGTTTCTACTTTTTCAAAATTATTTTTCTGGATTTATTTTAAAAATAAAGAGTTTATTTATTATAAAGAGTATTTTATACTAACCATTCGCTCGATGAGAGTTTTTTCAAAAGTTATTAGAACGTATCCAAAATAGGCGAAAAATATAATTATTATAATAAGGTTCTATCAAGAGACAAGAGGGAGGCAAGAATCAATATTATCCTCTGATTATTGTTGAAGCTAACGAAAATATTTTCCATCAATCCCACGAATTCATCATCTTATTTGATAGGAGCTCATCAAAAGGGTAAATGAAATACACTTTCTATTGAACATTCTATTGAGGTCGAGATATAACATGGGTATTCTATTTTTCTTTGATTATTATCTCAAATATTTCTCAATGTAATTATATTAATCTTTAATATAAATGTAAATCTAGTAAAATTTTGGATAGAAATGAAAATATCTAGAAAAATTGTACAATATTTACATTTCCCTAGTACAAATATACACCTTAAAGATAACAATTCTCTTTGCGTCACAAAAACACAGACTACAATCCCAATTTAAATACTGATTGACAGTCCATGTTTTTTTCTTTTCTCAATATGCAAAGGCTTTGTAAGTTATTAGTCTCTTATTCCTTTTTTTAATACATCAATGATGAAAAAAGCTTTACGATCCTCATAATTACCCTTAACTTTCATCTATTCATATAATAGAAATATAAATAATGTATTCATTTTAGATTCAGAGTGTTAAGCAATCTCTCTGAAGAGTGATCTCAAGATCAGTTGGCATCATCTGTTTCTTTTAAAAATATAATAACAATAAATAATAAATTATATCTTCCCTTGAAGAGAGGGATCGACTTAATTTTTAATCTAATGGTTTTCTACATCGTATGTAATATCTAGTCAATTTTGTTGGGAAATTTAATTTACAATACTATGTTAGGTTGTATATTTAATTTCACCGATTCATTTTAGATTTCTAATTCAAACAATTTCGACTTACCTTGTTCAAAATTTTAAAGTTTTTATTTTTGATAGAAAAAAAAAGTCTAACCTAACTAACAGATCTATTTAAACTTGAGTTAAGTTTAGTTACTAGAGGTTCAAAAACAATCGTAAGTAAATTTTGTAAGGTAGTTAAATAATGATAAAGGTTTTGATGACTCAAGTGTTACTTAAACAGTATGTAAGATATCCGTTCGAAGTAGATGTTAGGTTTGTTTTTTCTCCAGAACGTGATTTTTTGTAATGAGAATGAGAATTTATATATTTTATCCATCGTATTTATACAATACAAATATATAAAGCTGGTTAACGTACAAAAAGCAAAAGCATATGTATTCAATAGATGTTTATATAAAAAACTATAACGGTACTGATTGATTGATTGAACGACAGACAACGCACAACTGAAACTACTAAACGCAGGCTGAAATTTGGTATGTGTATTTATTTGTGCTTGTTGGGTAAAACTTAGACAGGTTTGGGAGAAAATCTCTCCCTATGGAAAATAAATGGAATAACCTGATTTTTTTTATTCCTTCAATGGATTCACTTGAAATGTGTAGGTTCCTCCAGTAAAGCAAGTGAGCATTAATAAAAAAATCGAAAATTGGCCCAGCTTCCTTTAATTTCCATTTTTTTTTAAAGTTATAAGGTGGGTCTGATTTTCAGTTGTGGTCTCATGTCAATTTATTCTCTAATCTCTTTGACATACATAATAACATACATGCATAATATAACGAACATCACGCCTTTATTTATGTTACGTCCGAAAATTAAAAGTTTACTAAAAATAACGCTAAATTACACGTGGGATAGCGCGAGCAGAAAGCTAGTAGTTGAATAATATGGAAATGAGGAGAAAAATATGGTAGGAAGGTAATTTCGTTTAAAGTTGGAAGATCTGGTTTCTATGTATTATTAGATAGCAATCTGTGGGTCAATAACTAAGATCTGAGAATGACAACTATGTCGTTTATCTTTGAGCAATAGAAATTAATATATAGAAAGGAGTTTCATATTTCTATTTTTTATTTTATCTAATATTCCAACTTTAAATGCTATGAAAATACAAGATCAGTAAAAAATATACATTTTAATATTGGATAGGAATGGTTCATTACAATTTACAAATTATTAAGAACATCTTAATGGTTTTTGTCATACAAGTAGCATTACATGCCGTAAACAATATTTATTTTTATTGTATTATAAGAGTTCAAAATTATATAATACTAGCAGACCCGGCCACGCGTTGCTGTTGTTGCTAGAGTTTTTGATATAACATTACATTGTAGTACTATTTAAGAAGTAAGGTATTAGAAAAATAGTGAAGTGGACCGCCAAGTTTTTTTTATATAGATGCAATTTAAAAAAAAAAACGACCTCTGTGACTTATTTTCTACTACCATCACAATAATATAATAATAATTAGATGAGATGCGCCGAATATCCGGTAAGTATTCAGTATTCCGTATATTCGGCATCTTTTTCACCATTATTCGGCCGAATTATTCGGTTTTGGTGCCGAACGTATTTGGTTCTAATATTTCTATTTTTTGACTACACGACAAGGTAAAAAACTAAAAGAGAAAAACAAAAATGAGATTTATGTCATATTATAAGTCAAAGAAATATAAATATTATAAATAATGTCTTGAATAGACCTTAATAAGGCGATTGTGTTTCAAATCAATGTTGATTTGATGTTAAATTTATTCATTTGAAGCTAAATAAATGTTTATTTCGAAACATATGAACTCAACATATTTAGTTTATTATTGCTAATATACAAATAGTATTTAGTATAGTCAACATTTATTTTGAAACTCTAATCAGAATTTATTTTTAAGTTTCAAAACATATTTTTAAACCACAAATCAACATATTTTTTCATCTAGCCAGTAGCCACACGTAATGTACACATTAGAACCTGTTTATGATAAACAAACAATGAAATGGCAAAATGAAAAGTTAGGCCAAATATTCGGTTTAGTAATTTTTAAACCGAATAGCATTCGGTATTTGGATAGTCTGCAAAACCACCATTCGGCACCTCTCTAATAATAATATCAGGACAAATTTTACACATTGGGCTAGCCCCTAAGTAAGCATATTATTTGCTCGTGTTAGGGGTGACAACGATACAAATACATAGAAAAACACGTTATAAACGACCAAACGCAGAAATACAGACCTCTATGCTCATCACATATATGCTTGTCCCCGTCGGGAATCTAACCCAACCCATTACGCCGCTACACGATAGGCATCCGCGCTTCACCACTCGATCAACGGAGCGGTTGAAACACTGGAATTATTATTAACAAAAAAAGGCGAAAACGTTAAACCTAGTGTAAAAATGCACTGGATTGGAATGTGAAGGTCTTTGAATAAGATCGATCAAAATTATCTTTCATATTAAGCAAAATAATTAATTTTAAATTTTAACAAACAAGTAACAAATGAGTACATTACAAATTTATAAATGAGGTAGGTCGGGCAGATACTTTTGAATTTTATACCAATAATATTTATTATTTTTAATTATTAATAACTTTAATTTTAATTAAATTATGCACTAATCGACGCACAATATTTTTGGTTAACACGTGGCCGGCTATACTAACACTAAAAATTAACTTACAATTTAGTCTCAGTATCGCGTGATGGTTATGATGTTAAATTGTAAATGAATTTCTTACTTACGTACTTTTACATTACGCCATCTGTTGAACACTAACTCAAACCAGTAAACAAATACAACGCCATCTATTAGACTTGTTTGGATCTAACAGATTATTGTAAACAAATAATTTGCAATAAAATAATATTGCGACTTAAAATTGAGATGTAAGTTATCCTATCTTTCAAGTTGGACCAAACTGCACACGGTATGCAAATTTGATTAAAATCGGTTAAGTAGTTTAGGAGTCCATTGCGGACAAACATCATCACACTCCAATTATATATAATAGATATCAAGCACGCAAGACAGACGTTATTCAGCTCTGAAAAATTGAACTGAACTGAGCTGAACTGGAATTTGAACGCAGTGCTACCGGGTTAATCCGATAGTGAAGTTAAAATGTCTAGGGACCCACTCAAACAGAGACATCAACAAAATCGATTGAGCCGTTCAGCAGGAGTTAAGTGACAAAGACACGTATCTCATAAAAGTTGCTCTGAACCAAACGGTGAGCAGAAAATATGTAAAGTATTATTTTACAAAAGTATCAAATATTTTATTCTATTTGAATTTATAATTATCATTGTCATTAAAACTTAGGACAGATATTTTTAAAACAACAGAGCAGTTGACAGGAAGTATGGATGAAGCTTTAGAATACAATGTTTAATTACAATTGTTTATGTTGTGGAAATGTCATAATTTTTATTTTTGGTTATAAATTACTGGTTTAAACTTTAGTAATAATATTATATTATTTTAAATATTTTGAAGGGTCAAAACAGTTTAAATTTTAATAAAAGTAACAAGTATGTGGCGGTTACACAAGATCGTATTTAAAAATCTACCTACTTACTCGTAAATCTTTTTTTATTTAGGTACTTAGAGTCAGATCTAACCCGTATTGACGGCAACATTAAATGGTAATCAAAAACAAAGTTTGACAGTTAGGATATTGTAGTCGCATTTGCATATTTAGTTTATCTCCTACATTTCAATAATTTATCAATTATTATAACATTTAATTTTAAACTTTAATGGATGAACTAATCAAATACAGAACATTTGAAAATGGAATAATTTGAATAAGATAATCGATTATGTAACACAGAGCACCAACTTAGATTTGAGTGAAGATTAATAATGTATTATTTATTTGTTAGTATTAATTGCTTAAACAATATTATTATTGAGAGTGGTTAGTGACTTAAGGTATTTATATTAACAAAAATATTTTCATGTTTCATTATCCTTTCTTTTCAATTTTTTCCACGAAGAGCACCGTAAACGAATCGCTTTCTATTTGTGCTGGCTGCAGGCCCTTCTGTGAAATGATTGTTTTTAAATTATATTATATTGTTGATTTTCGTTTTTTTATATATTTGATTTGAATTATTATAACCAAAGCATTGATGATAGCTTAAACCATCACTCTTAATAATATTATGCGGATGTAAAAAAAATATTTAACCCGTTTCATAGAGAATTACCACAAAAGTACTTCCTCATTACTAAACGACCTCATGATCCAGGTTTGCTTTTAAATGTACGCTTAAAAATTAAAAAAATGTCGTTACACCTAAAGACGACAGTCCTGGCTAAAATGACTGTTTTATAAACATAGTATAGTCTACATTACGGTTGAAATCAGATATCGACTGTAGATTAATTGTATAACGTAAGCACTTACTATGATAACTGTAATATAAATAAATGTGTAAATGTGTTTGTTACATTGTGGAGAGCTGAAGATAAACCGAAGGCAGGGAAGGTGTTTAAACCTTTATTCACCATACTTACAAAACATAGCTAATGTACCGTGAGCCCGAGCTAACAGTATACACTAAAAAAAAAAACGCTTTGAATTTGTATGAATAAAACACAATACGCCTATATATACGCCACATTAGTAAATAAGTAATTAGCTTTCACACAGTATAAAATAGAGTTTCACTTCCGAATCGATCGTACCCTGTGACTTAGGTAAACAACTCGATGATAATCATTAATAACCATTTTTGATCTCGATGCAAACCATCAAAAACCGAAAAAAATGCTTGTAGCCCATAAAACCTATAAATATTTTTCACAGAAAATACTCACCAAAATATTATTAAAAAAAATCAAATCGGTGCAGGAATTACAAAGGAGTTCGATGACATAATATGCATTTGAACACAGAGTTGATTAAATTACAAATCCAATAACATTGATCTATTAAATCCTAATGACATATTATTATTTCTTACATAATATAACTATTTAGAGTGTATCGTAGGATAAGAGATAAAATATAAAATTCAAATCATTTAATATGACTTTGTGCTTTAGGCAAGATTTACAATTAAATTGTCATTTCAACGTGGTGTACAATACACTCTGAGCGTAATTTCGTGTATAGTACAATTCATAATGATAAGACTGTCTTTAACAGTAATCTAAAAATCATATATGTATATCATAGTTATAGGAGTCTAAAATGTATTTAATAAATTATTAATTGAAGATGAGGTATTTTAATAATGTAATAATGTTTCAAATAACATGTTGAATTAACTGTTTCAGAAACTAGAGTTCTATTTAACCGCCCCTTTGGTCGAATGGTTAGCGCAGACGCCTAACGTGTAACGGTGCAATGGTGCTCGGGTTCGATTCCAGGCAGAGACAGGCATTTATGTGATGAGTATAGATGTCTGTGTTTCTGGGTTTGGTCGTTTATTAAATATATTCTTAGTATTTATATGTGTATTTCTATGTATTTTTATCGTTGTCTAACACCCTTATTACAAGCAAATAAATTGCTTACTTAGGGGTTAGATCAGTTTGTGTAATTTGTCCCGATATTATTATTATTATTATTATTATTATTATTATTATTATTATTATTATACATTTATTTTATAAATATATATTAGAAATAACTTGTGAAAAAAGTTTGCGTTTCCATATTTTTCTCCGTAACTTCGTAAGTTTTAAAACCGGACATGTTTATGACTAAAATTGTTAACAATATTTATGTTCAAATTAGTTGTTCATTACGTTATATCAATATCACCGGTTATATCAACATTACTTATGGACCTTAGGGGCAGGCCATTGTACTTAGGTAATAAATCTTTAATCATAGCTGTCAACTCGGAATGTTTAGTATCTTTAAAATAAAATTAAAATATTATGGATTACTGGCAGAACTTTAAAAGATATATTCATTGGCATTAACTTTTAAATTTACATACAAAATACAAAAGCAATGCTTCTTTATATTGCTTTCTTAAGATATTTAACATCTAAATGTTATTTATTAAATAAAATAATTAGAAATATATAATAAAGTTTTGCAATCCTCAATTTTAAAAACTAATATATTTTTCATCAATAACAAAAATTAATAAAAATATAGAAAGAAACATTTCTTATTGTATAGTTTTCTTCTTTGTGCTACTTCATTAAGAAAACTCTGTACTTTTTGGAATAGTTTTAATTTAGGGCGTGATTGAAACTAATAATTCAAAATTCTATAAAAAAGATGCTTCTACCACACACTGCAAATTTTAGGGATATTTTGTATCGCGATCTGTGGTTAGGAATAAATTATAAAAATAAACAAATCTATCTTATCCTAATACAAATCCCAATACGAATAAATACCATGTGTAAAAGTGAATAGATTTTTTCACGATATAATAAATAGGTCATAAACAAACCACAAATATTTATATAAATATAGAATGTAAAAAACCGATACGGGCAGGGATTCGAACCCGCGACTACTGGGAAACCGTCCCGTCGCTCTACCAACTGAGCTACCGTATCGCTGTCCGTCTCGGTGAATTAAGCATTCTATATGTGATCGTCTTTATCGGGACGGTGGTGAAATCTATTAGGTTTCTTTCGAAAATCCTAACCAATGTTTCTAACTTTGCAGTTTAGATAAACATTGAAAAGATGCCACTACTTTCTATATTTATATAAATTTAAATAAGCTTAACATGGCTATACATGTTTAAAGATATTTTCAAAAAACCACAAATATATTATTCTGAAGAAACTCCGGTGTTGACCAAAGCCCGTACCGGATCCGACGCCATTGGACATAACGGGTGCTGCTTGCGGTGACCGGCAGGCCGAGGATTTTTTTTTAACTGTTATTATTATTCCATTTTTGTTGCTTGAAATTATTAGGCTTCATTTCCGATTGATTGCAACCGTTCTAGTTGTTCCAAAATTGCTTTCAAGATTGACGTTTGTGAAACGATTGCGTTTGGAAACATAATATTAAGATGGAAAATGCGTTTACAGAAGGGCTTATTACGATAAATCTGGTATCGAAATAGGCCCTCTCGACACTTTCATGTTGATCTAAACAAGTGATCACTGATTATGATTCAAAGTGAAAAAGATATAAATAAATAAATAAAAATAAATAAATAACATTTGCTTACGATATTTAGTATCATAAAGGAAATTCTCGCTACGTTTATAACATAATTATTCCATAATCGCATTTTATTTAGTGGAGTAAAAGTAAATAATTAATGATAATATTCGTTACCTTAAAACTTTCAGTAATCTCACAGGATCCTAGAAATACATTTTACTTTAATCAGACTATTCTGCTTTTATATAAAAATACTACCGGGTCCGGAGACGTTGTCCTTCCTTAAAAAAAAATATTTACCATAAGTAATTTTAAATCCACTCAAGAGTATAAAATATTACATCAAAATTATTCTAGATGATTTAGGCCTAAGTTGTCCTACAAAAAAAATGCCTGGAAGAAATGTGCATAACGTAAATATATTCTCAACGTTTAAAACATTTATATATAAGTACTATTATTAAGTTAAAGATGAAGTAATTAAAGATTGCAAATAATATTTGCAAGGTTCAAACGTATCATTGAAAAAACATGCGAATAAACATCGAAATTGGTCCAGTCGTTTAGAACGAGTTCAGTCGCAAGTATAAACCCCAATAGATAATTGATGAGATTGGAGACGCTGAACAAATATACCTTATATCCCTTGAGATTTTCTGGGTTAAAATTAGAAATTACGAGTATATTATACTTAAGCAATTACTTTAATATATTGTAGGAAAAAATAAAATTATTGACAACTGCAATAAAAATGCAGTATCGGGTCATTCAGCACCTACTAGATTACAAGAATAGTTTGGACATCACAATAGTACATACATTATATGATTATAGGATGAGATGAAAGAGATAATGAAACTATTATTCCTGTTGTGGACTAGCTATTACAATTAAATATCTAAAAAAATCTTTAAAATTCGCATTATTTTCTTTGAAGTATTTAGTATTAATAGTAATTATTTTTATTTCCTTTACAGCTTGTATTATGTAAACCCTTCCCTAGGCCATAGTTTGTTATAAATTATATTGAATTCTCTGGACACGTGGCAGAAACAGACCTCAACCCTCATTTATACACCGACCTTTTATGTATAGAACTACCCTTATAATGAAAAATGGTTTAGCTGACATTTGCTGCTTATTCCGTTTTTTATTATCTAACAAAGATGCTTTACACTAAACGTCGATTTAGTTTAGATTTATTCGTTTTTTATGTTATTATCGTTATACCATAGAAAAAAATATATTTTTAATTAATTAATCTATACTAATATTATAAAGCTGAAGAGTTTGTTTGTTTGAACGCACTAATCTCTGGGACTACTGGCCCGAATTGAAAAATTCTTTTTGTGTTGAATAGTCTGTTTATTGAGGAAGGCTATAGGGAATATATCATCTCGCTGTGGCTAATAGAAGTTTAGCAGCAATGAAAAATGCTGCAAATTTAATATAATCCAATAGATTGACTTAGTTATAGTATACAGTCTAAACCGCAGGTCGAAGAGATAGTAAAATTGGAGAATACATTTGTTTTTCTACGTAGTGGTGTACTAAGAAAAGATTGTTAAATTCCACCCTTAATTGTTTTAAATATCAATTTTGTATGGAACTCGGCGGCAACTTTAAATACCACGCGGACGAAGTCGCGAGCGACCCCTAGTAGTTCATAAAATTAAACAGATGATAAAAGATGAAAGGAGAAATTGCATAAAATAAGTCTTAAACTCCACATGGCATAAAGTTCTACAACACATGCGATGTACTGTGATGTGATGTGAGGGGGTCGTTTTTTATCGGTTATCGTCCGTTAACCGCACCTTTTAAAACAGACTATAGAGTCCGACGTTTCGAGTGAGATGTATACCTAATTGAAAAAAACTTTAGGTGTGGTGTGTCGTGTCGTGTGGTGTGTCGTGTGGTGATTCGTGTGGTGTATCGTGTGATGTGTCGTGTCGTGTGCTGTGTCGTGTCGTGTGTTGTGTCGTGTCGTGTGTTGTGTCGTGTCGTGTGTCGTGTCGGTTGTCGTGTGTCGTGTGTCGTGTGTCGTGTCGTGTGTCGTGTAGTGTGTTGTGTCGTGTGTCATGTCGTGTATGGTGTCGTGTCGCGTATCGTGTCGTGTGGCGAGTCGTGTCGTGTCGTGTGGTGTGTCGTGTATGGTGTCGTGTGGCGTATCATGTCGTGTGGCGTATCGTGTCGTACACACATATGGTCAATTTAAAATTTACTTCAAGCACTGTTTCCAAACTTTTAAACAGAATTGAATGCGGTTTACATGAACGTATTTAATTAAGATAAAGCTAGAATTTCTACTTTGTTTTATCTGAATTGTAAAATAATTTAACAAATTGAATATTAGCATTTTAAATTTAGTCACATAAAATCTCAATAGATCGCGCTGATTTTTTTTACAACTCGCTTTGATTATGTTTTCGTATTTGGTATAGCAGTTTGAAATTCTACAAAGATATTTTTAAATTGACTATGTCTCAAAAACATAATATTTCGAATCCATATGCTTTAATACGTATATCTGAACAATGTCCTGGTCGTGTGTGTGTGATGTGGATGTATGTTATTATTTTCAGTTTGATATCGTAGCAATGTAATGCCTATATATATACAATTTCCACGGGAATAGGATACTATAGAATTAACTATAAGTCGATTATAGGTCTGGATAATTGTAGTTTCCACAGATTACGCGAAAAGCGACCTACACGCGGACGGAGCCGCGGGCAACAGCTAGTATGTTATAAGAATATTTATATACAAAAGTCACTTATTACGCACCGTAAACAACATAAATCCTCTAATAAAAAAAAAGGATTATGAAAATGTGAAAAAGATATTGGTCATTTTTGATATCAAAAAAAATTGTAAGACGTCAATAATAGTTTAATGTGTATTCAAAAAAATAAGTATCGAATGTGGTATGGTTTTTATAGTGCTATACATTGCTGATGAATATATTTATTTTACTATCACAAATCATAAAATATTTTTGTATCTTTAATTTAGACTAACTAGACGCGATTTTCGTTACTTTCGAAAAGGCTGAAACAGGTTACTTTTAACGTCAAAAGGAATGTTACGATTTTAAAGGAAAGAAACTGTAAAAAATCGGAAATATAAGATTTAACAAATAAAAGTATAGCAAAGGAACACTGAAACAAACTATTCTATTACATTTCGCGGTCAAGCATATATTTTATTCATTGAAATATTCACTCGTAAAATCTGGGTTGTGCTATTTTCAAACATCCCTTTTAATATTGTTTTAATATTGTATAAGCGGCAACAGTTAACAGCTCTGCCGGAAGTAAGCACACCGCGTGGGTGAAAAATGTTATACGTATAAATCTTTAGTTTTGTCCTTAACATTTATATATTAATTGTGGAAAATAAAACAGTAAAAGTATATTTCTTAGTGTTTAAAATTAAAGAATAAGCATTATTTTTTATTTCTTTTCTTTTGGTTTAAGATCGATTTCTTTTTGTTTTTTAAAATTCACTTATATTTTATAAATCATTTCATTGCAAGCATAACAAAATGTAAAAACAAGCCAAATCTTTTGTCCCCTATTGAACTTGAAATGAAACAAAATATTGCACTGTTTTCTTAGGAGTATTTTCTTTTTCCTACTTTATAAATAAAATAAAAAAAAAACGGCATTAATAAATGATTTTTTTTTAATTTTGCGTTTCGTAAACTTATGTAAAAAATACTTGTATAATTACTCAAAGTTTACAAACAGTTTCATTATTTTTTTAATCAGACATAACGTCAGAATGTAAAGTAATGTAAAAATATGCAATAAAAATTGATTATTCCGAATGTCATTAAAACTAATCCCAGTTTTTGATACTCTAAATAACTGTAATATTCTTTTGTATAATTATGGCTTGCTTGTATGTCTTCGTTTTTCATATTAAGCCAACTTTGCGCTTAGCTTTGGATTGTGGAAAATTGCTGATAAATGAGAAACAATTTTTTAATTCTCCTCTAATCTATTAAATTTTGTCAAATGATCAATATAATTTTCACTAATTGTAACTTCAAATACAAATTCAGGATTAACTATACCATTGTGTAAGTATACAAATATGGGAATCCATAGATGCTAAAGATTAAAAGGTACTTTAAATTTGTTTATAGTACTTACCCTTTAATTTGAATTAAGTTAGTTAATACTATTTGCATAGAATTTTATTTATATCTTTTGTGATGTTAATCATAAGGTCATCGAATTAAACTTCCACGGTAACCAAACCCTCAAAATAGTAAAATAAACATATATCTGAAATAAATAGATAAATAATAAATATATACATCAAATAAATGTATATATACATAGATGTATATATTATTATTGTGTTTTAAAGATCATCATGTAACACACATTTCTAAATTATTCTACGTATAATAATTGAATATACATTATATTCAAAATATAATATATTTCTGATCTGAAACTTGCTGACGATTTAATAGGAGCGCAAACTTCAATAATTTCCTAAGTGCAGTTGGTCCTATCTCTGAAAATTTAATTAATTAAAACTTTATTACGAATTTGAATTTATATTATTTACTCTACAATTTTATTTCATACCTTTTGGTGTAAGATTTGATTTAAGTTGATATTGAGGTCTACATTATTGAGAGAGTTATTATTAAGTGCTAAAAAAAATTAACGAATGTATTATTGGAATCTTGTCTTTCACCAAAAATATATTTTTTTATAAAATAAACTTTATTCCTAATGTAAAGATTTTCGTGGCTAAACATATTATTTCGAAATATATAAACAAATGAAAGTGGCCCATATATTTACATTTTAATTTTCTACCAAGCTTTTTGTAGAGGTTACTTTTTATTTTTATCTATCTTCACCGGTTTTCTCCGAACATAGATATAGGGATGAATTTTAGAATTAAAACAAAATGTAGTTTGAAAAGATATGCTGCTCAACTACATCTTACAAAAACACTGGCACTGTCCCAACTATGGAAGAACCTAAATACAACTAGTAACTTGCAGTAGAAATTCTATGTAGAGAACATTACACTAATAAATATATTTTAGAGTGGCCTATTACGTTATTGTTCTCGTACACGATTATCAATTTTAAACTCACAGAATATTATTGAGTCGGCGTATGGTAAATTTTATTTATTTGTTTGAATTTGGAGTAAAATAAAAACCATAAGAGTTCTCTTACTTGGATAGAAACATTGCAATTAAATAAAAATAAAAACAACATAACCGAGCGTCTTCTTATATATATATATATATGTATATATATATATATATATATATATATATATATATATATATATATATATATATATATATATCCTTGAATTGTATCCCGACCCATCATATCGTGTATAAACAACCTTGGCAAGTAAAATGATTTGTTTGATGTTCGCCGCCTATTTGTTTTCTCACGCAAATAAAATATTACGCTGACCCTACATTCTCTCGAATTTATATTATCTATTGAAGCATAAAAAGTATATCTAAAGATATACAAACTTTATGATGTCTATTAATAGAACGTGAAATGTGTAAAAAATTTCCTTATAACATAGACACCGTACCAAATGTAGGGTAGAGCGGGGCTAGTTGAGCAGTTTTTCACTTAATCGGTTATAGTTCCTCAACGATAATTCGTAATGGCTTATGATGCATACTGATGGACGAGTTATTTATCCCTTAGCTTAGTTTCCATAATAATTTATTTCTAATAAGTCTAATTTGGAAGTATGCTCAACTTACCCCATATGTGAGGTAAGTTGAGCAAGGGTATGGGGCTAGTTGAGCACTTAGAAAGTTTACTATGTTCATAGGTCCTATGTTAGGTAGACTTACAATAAAATTCCATTTTGATAATTAACTTCTATTTTTAAACTTATAGTGACAAAACATCAAATCTAAAAGTAGATTTCTTGGAAAAATAAGGTAAAAACAGAATCTACAAAACAGCAACGTTCCTAGCTTAGCTTAACTATTAGAATCAGACTTTAATATTTGTGTAATTATTTTCAACATAGTTTATAAAATATTTTTTTTAAGAAATTATTGAGTCACGTAGGCCGTTCTTTTTGGGCTATCTTATTTGCTGTCTAAAAGGGTGGAACTTTCTTGCCAAATGCCAGCACTCTCAAAGGCGACGAACGTCTTTTGGAGAATATCCATAGAAGATTGATACCGTTTGTAACAAGTATTTTTCAAAGAGTCTGCATGCGTGGCGGAAAATACTGACCTCGGCGTTGCATAACCCATGGACGTATCACCTTCATTTAATTTCTTTAAAAACCTTGATAATGTCATCCGTTTGATTTCATATTATTTGGCAGTGGCATAGCCACTTTTTCCCTCTTCACTCACAGCTTTGGCAGCCCCATTTAAGTCTTGACTAATAAGGGAACCTCTAGTTGTCTTTTTTTTATAAGTCCGCATGGTAAAAAAAAACAATTTTTTTTTTCATCGTAGGGATGGGCAATTGTAGCTCAACTAACCCCAACCCGAAATTTTAAAGCAAAAGTGAATTAATAAAAAACTGGTTAGAATTATATCCAGATTCTCTATAAATATCAAAACTGCAACAAATTTACCTTAGATTAACACTTGCCTGATTGAAAACGGATGAAATTTGAGTATCACAGACAAAATATCCCGGCTTAGGATGATTTTACTTTTTAATAACAAAATAAACAATGCGCTTGGGTACTTTTCTCGATCGCCCAGTGGCTACTTTTGTTCTAGGGATGAGTTCCTTTCCCGGAACCCTTTCTTTTCGCTATATGTTGCGTTCGCGTGCGGTGGATAGTTTTCGAGATATTTTGATTGTCCAACTTACCCATACGCTTAACTAGCCCCGCCCTACCCTACCTCAAAAATGTAATTGAAAACACTAAAATGTAATTGAAAAAAAAATAAAACACGCTTTTACAAATAATATAAATAACAAATTTAGAATAAATAAAAGTTAAATAAAAATAAATAGAATAAATTTATGACGGTATTGGTAGTTATAAATATTTTATTTAAATATAAGAAGAACCATTTTAAAAATATTTTTAAAAAGCATCCCACCCTTTTTTACAATTATTTTTCTTATGTTTTTTAAACACACATATAATTATTGTGTCCTATAACTGATAAGTATTGTGTTATACTTAGTTAAAGGACATAAAAAAAATATTACTTTTTTATATTCCTAACGTTTACTACGTTATAGTTCATACTTGGATGTGTTTTTATGGCTATATTATATTGGCTTCTGTAAGATTGTAAATAAAATTTCGGAGAATCTATGAACTCGATTTACAGTTAATATTGTGGTAATACAGGACTTATCTAGTCATCTATGTTGTATGTTATTTTTTAATACCTACTTTTTTTAAAAAAAGAAAAAAAGTAATATCAATGTCAACGATTTTTTTTTATAAAACGTTAAAGTCCATATCATTGCATAATATAAAAAACGTTATCACATATATTCAAAACTCATATTCATGTAACTAATTGTATTAAGATATTTATGATTTAGAAATATAATTTATTTATAATCGCTATTTTAGAACCTTTTCCAAGGATCTCTATTGCTGTAAGGATGCAAATGAAACTCTTAGTCGTAAATATCAAGGGATCTATTTATACGGGTTGGGAAAAGGACAGTTCTTGCAACCATAAGTTAAAATCTTATCCTTCGCAAAACCACCTCGTAAATATATTATTATTACCACGCTCGGTGACAGTAACAAGTTAAAGTGTTGTTAAGATTATTTTAACATTTTACTTCGTTTATTCATAGTAACTGGAGAATTAGTTTTGGTATCTTTAAAATGAGTCTTGTTAATATCGGAAGTATAGCAAATACAACCTTTCACAGGTTTCAAATAATGTGTCTTAAGAAGCTAGAATTAAAATAAGTATTTTTTTGACAACCTAACGTATAGCGGCGTGAAGGGGCTCGGGTTTGATTCCCGACAGGGACAGGCAAGTATGTGAGAGAGAGATGAAATGTCTGTATTTCTGGGTTTGGCCGTTTACTCCCATAATCAAATAATTTGCTTACTTAGGGATTAGATCAATTTGTGTATTTTATCGAGTGATATTATTATTATAGACTAAGTTTAATAAAATATAATAGTTTAAACATACGCCAATAATTTTAACAGATGTAAGATTTTAATCATTTTATAAAATTCATTCATTCAATATCAGTGCATAGTGAATACTCAACTAGGGAATGAGTAGGGAGTCATAATTAATTTAAGTAATGGATATATACATATGTGTCAAACGGGAGAGATAGGGTTTGGGTGCCTATTGCTAAAATGGGGACTTGGTAGACGGAATTTAGGATGACTAAGAAGAATATGTATGCGAGTTGGAATAAAAACCTGCCATGTGCGAGTAGGACTCGCGCACGAAGGGTTTCGCACCATAGCATATAAAAACGTAAAAAATACTATATTTTTTACGGGAGCACCCCTTAAATTTATATTATTTGGATTTAATTATTTATTTTTAAGTGTACAAAGAACTTTATATTATGTGGAAAATTAAGTCTGTTGCTGATACAAAAGTTATGCAAAAAATAAGGTTTGTTATATGGTTGTATATTCTTATACGTTATAAGTTGTTATTTATTTTTAGTATTTGTTGTTGTAGCAGTAATAGAAATACGTGATTTATATTGAGTCTAGCTATCATGATTCGTGAGTTACATACAGGCGGACAGACGGATAGCGAAGTCTTAGTAATATAGTTCCGTTTTTACCCTTGGTTACGGAACCCTAAAAATGTGAATTATTTAAGTTTAAGGTTATTTTTAATCTCTCAAACAAAATTATGGCTGTCTCGTAGGTTTTTTAATAATTTTGATCTTAAGTGCATATATATCTGACTAATATATAAATGCTATTGTTTGAATGGATGGATGTTTATAACTCAATTAAGCCAAAACTACTTGACGGATTTTAATGAAACTTAGGGATATTGTAGCTTTCGTAACCAAATAATATAAAGCCTATATAAAGACTAACTTTTACACGTGTTTTTGTCTGCGATGTTTGTTACTCATTTACACCAAAACTACATGATGTATAATATAGATTGTAGCACGATGACTGATTGCCACAGGAGATCCTGTTTTTAATTTTTGGTTCACTGAAGGTTACATAATTATTTGTGAAAATCCTTCTTCTTACCCGACAACTTTAGAAGGAGTGTTATATTATTCAAATATGTTAATATGTTATACATATGGTTATAGAAATATAGCCAGTTATGTTATTTTTATGTTCTCTGCTACAGTATTAACGGATTAAGGGATTTTGACGTATGAGGTGTCGGTAGATACGTCAAAAATAATCGAAAATATTATTTATATGGCTTTTGTTTCTAGCCATAAAATTATTATTTTTACAAGTTGACGAAGTGACGGGCAGCAGCTGTTATAGATATATATTATATTAGGTTGGTAAGATATTTTAACTCTTAAGACAAGATTCATTAACAAAATTAATTAAAATATATATTTTTTTTAATTAATAAAAAAGTATCGCTAATAAGAAATTTATGCACGTAATTGTAATCACCATGTACAACTAAAGTATAATAAATAATAGCCAGTTTCTAATCGTGTTCACAGCTGATCTAACTAATATGAACTCGTTCGACCGCAATGTCATGGAGTCCATGACAACACTGGGTACCCATGCATCGTGCCTCCTCTACATGCGGGTATATAGTCAGTATTACTAATGGAGGCACAATTACAGCGACTTCATTTTTAAATTTATATAATAAAAAAAAAGGCTTAGAATATTTTTTATTTTAAATGATAAAAAAACCGTTTTTTTTTGCTTTCAAAGTCCCTCTTCTTTATAAAGCTTCACTACATCTGTGGATACATTCAGATATGACAAGATATTCCAAAAATATCATTTACCTTATATGGATATTCCATAAAAATCAGGTGATAATATTTTCAATACCATCTTGGCATAAGAAATATCTGAACATTTTTTTTATTTTTTTATACTGATAAGGCATGGCTATATTCCACCGTATAGTATGGGGTAATGTAGGTGAAGTTGATAAATCACATACCCTTTGTAATAGTCTATTTACTCCATTTTTGAAAACATCCAGCAACAAATAATCGGCAGGATCTCTTTTCAGAAAGTCCATTACCCAGCCAAGCAGACCAGGGGATATACCAAACCCCGAAATCTTCCTGTCAATTACCTTTTAGACGTCAAGAGAGAGGGTAATTGCTTATTCGTGTTTCTCGATGTCTTCGCCTAAAACGTGTTTAGCATATAGTAGAAGATCTCTAGTTTACCTATTTCGGCAAAAACCGAACTCTTCCAGACTCACAAAGAAACGCAAATTCAATCAACGCTCCATAGCCTTGAGAATATCGTCCTCAATGAGATTGGTCTGTAATTGGCAGAAACGACATACCTGCTTTTCATGGTCACGGACTGCAAGTTACAAAGCTTTTAGGTATTCAGCACTTTAGTAGTTTTAAAAGAAAGGCGATACACGTGTACGTGTCAGTTTAGGAGACAACTCGGCTGCGCAGCCCTTAAGCACAAGCGCTGGTAAACTTTCAGGTCCACATGCTTTCCTCACATCCAGACGACGAAAACCTTTTCTACCTTTTGACTTGACAGCTTGGTTAACGCCTCTCTTCTTAGAGGTTCATCCCGTGCTTTGCAATCTTGAGCGACTAAAGTGAGGTATGCCGAATGTTTTCGCTTTTCAGCATAAACATAATAAGCCATGGGCGTTGGTACGTCAGAAAAAGGGATGAAATATCCTATCATTTGATGCACCACAATGCTCAAAGAATCCTCGCAACTCGATAAATCCTCAAAAGAGAAACTGATCAGATCTACTGATCCGCTATGTAAAATCAGTTTCGTACCCATATCGATATACAAAGTTGAATGGAATAATGGCAAACAAGTTTGGAGAGTTCTGGACTGAAAATTATTAGAATGAAAACTGTACACATGTTCTGCTAATTTGGCGATTCTTTCAGTTTTGAGCCAATATATCATTTGCCGGTACTCCTTTACACGCTTATTCCTTCTGCCCCTTCTGCTCTTTAACTCCAGTGGAGAGAAACTTTATAAATGACGATAGTCGAGTTAGATGATGTTTAAGATACAAATTTAGAGTTTAAGTTTAAGTAGGTTTTATTTTATCAATATGAAATCTCCTATTTCTGCTGGACAAAGTCCAAAATTTTATGGTTTAAGTATTCTGTTCTATCTAATCATGTTAAAGTAGGTACAACTTTATGGAATTTCTAAGAAACAATGGTTAAAAACTTATTGTTAACTATAACAGTTTAACTAGTATACACACAATAAATTTCGTGAAATTTGTTTTTCAAATCAATTCAAAATTATAGTTTATGTTAAATAGTCGACATATTTAGGGTGCCGTACCCAAAGAGCAAAATATTCGTTTGTCTAACTGTTCCTCTTTCCGTCTATCTATCTCCAGATTGTATCTTATGAACCGTGATAGATAGACAGTTGAAAGTTGAATAACTTTCACATGTGATGTATATTTGTTGTCACTATATCAACAAATATTAAAAACAAAGAAAAAAAATATTTGAAGAGGTTCTCATTGGAAAAATCTTGATTTATGCCTTTTTTTATATATTTTTTTATATATATAATCAGTCAAATTGTTTTAAGCTTACACGATTATTATTCATGTTTTTATACTGTAAACGGGACTTAATCGGGTACTATTTTAATTGAAGTATTTACTCGACTCTTGACGAGTAGTCTACTCGTGACCACGGCACGGCCACGAAACGTCGAGAGTCGAGGTAAATACTTCGATTAAAATAGTACGCGATTATAATTAGTCAATAAAATCAGTTTTATATGCATATAGTCCAACTCGCACTAAGCTAATTTTTATTAAATTCAATTAATATCAATTAAAAGGTCAATATTTAAATTATTATTTAAAGGTGCTAAGTACTACAAGTTTTGGGTTCCACGGGGCTCTACCCTAGAGTATTTTTTGAACTTTTTAAATTATCCCAGTTTTAGTTCTCGAGGTTCATATATAATAACATACTACTATGATATATTTCTGAATCCTGTACATGCACTGATTTCAATCATCGTTTAAATACAATAAAAAAAGTATTTATTACCGTTTCGAGGTTATTAGATTCTATATACTAATTTACTATAATTAATATGTTGAAACACAATATTCGAACATTGCCATATATAGCACTTACCCTAAGTGTTTCTATAATCAGCTTATACACTAGTATTAATGCATCGTTATACGTGGATTTTCAGTGTTATTGTTCGCAAATATAATAATTCAAATGAGATAGAGATTTTTTTTATTAAATTTAATATGCAAATTTTTGAAAATAGAAATACAAACATTCTATTTATACATTATTACACGTATGTCTACTAAGTAGTAACACTAGTTTCTTTAAACTAAAATGAATTTATAATTAACAAAATTTCTAACATTTAACAATATCCGGTTAACTATTCTTGTTTTGTTGTGAAATTCTGCAGTTATAATAAAACCATTAACTAAATAATTGAATTGAAATATATACAGATGGACAGATATCGATAGAACAGGCAAAATGTTTTAAGAAAAAGAGTACACAAGAATAAATGTTTAATGTCCTTCAAAACTTCAGTACTGTGCTGGAAGAAAGAATCCCCTATAAAATCAATACCAACGGTTCTTATTTGCTTATAATACAATAGTCAAATATCAAAGCTGTACCTTATCCGCAACCCTATTACTGTAAAAAAAAATAAGAGAGAATTAAAGTATAGAAAGAAAGAAATATATAGAAATGTTTATATAAAGACCCATGTTGAGGAAGCTCTAAAGTGTTAAAAACAAAAAATAAGTACTTTTTAAAATATTTTTTATTTATTTATTTGTAATAACTATATGATATGGATCTTGTATATGTATCCAAGGTAGTTTTTCATCCCAACTACTATGTATTACTCAATATTTGTTTCTTCTTAAGATTTACCATTGTCATATTATGTTGGAGAAAGCAAGTATTGTGTTATGCAATAGAGTGCTGATAATATTCCATATATTTGCATATGAACCAATATGTAAATTGTCTATCAATTTTCGTCAACGTTATTTACGCCTACGAGCTCAAAATACATATTGAATATTGAAGGATGGTAAACAATTATAATAACAGAAAATTGTTCTATTATGATTCAAAACCAATGTATTTTTAAAACTATTTTGAAATCGTTTTTTTTTTTTTTAATAAATATATATTTCGCATTTATTTTATTTTTTAATATAAATTTACCTGATGTTTCGAAAAAATATATTTTTTTTGTTGTTTTTCTTTTGTGTAATATAAATTTGACTATATATCGTTGAACAAATAGTTATTTATTAGTTTTATTTCATTTAGTCAGTTTTATTTTTTTACAATAATGAACTAATTAAAAAAATATATCAACTTAAATAAAACTGACTAATTAGAAACTTAAATAAAACTCACAATTAAGAAATAAATATCTAAATAAAACATTGCAATGTGTTAGTTTTTTCTAATAGGTATATGTAAATTTTGTAAAATGAAAATCTTAAATTAAATTTAAGACGTAAATATATGTTTAAAGAATTTGTGTACACAGTTAGAGTACCGGGTTTTTAATAGGTACAATGAGACTTCCTTTGTTTATGACAGAGAAAGATCTGGCTGTCCACGTAGTTTTCGTACGAAAAAGGTGTTCAAAGCAGTAAGAAAAAGAATTCGAAGAAATCCTGTCCGAAAGCAACAGATTTTATCTCGGAAAATGAAGATAGCACCTATAACCATGTCGCGTATTTTAAGAGACGACTTAGGACTTGCAGCATATAAGATACGCACTGGTCATTTCTTAACTGATAAATTAAAGATGAATAGGGTGGTAAAATCGAAACAACTACTGAAGCGGTACGCAAAGGAAAGTCACAGAAAAAATTTGTTTACGGATGAGAATTTTTTTACAATTGAGACAGACAGACGACAGACGAAGCTTCTTAGCAATCCATGGATTCACCGTGCGGGTGCCGGGCCCATCGCGTTGCAAGGAGAGGAGTGCAAGCAGTGCCTGGGACTTGCGACCCAGGAGTAGGTTTAAGGGGCCCCTTTATTATGCGCAAAAACGCTCACCTTCACCCTCCACACTCCTCTCCCTACCTAACCAAATTTGGAAAGAACCTACTAATGCCGCCTTTGAAGTACGTTCTAGAAATGAACCGATGCTTGTTCTAGAAAGGCCAAGATCTTTAAGTAGGCTATAGAGAGATTTTGCTGTTATACCTCTCGCTCCCACTTCTACCGCGTACAAACTAACTATAAATTTATTCCTGATCAGTTCGTTGGTTAGTTCGTAATACTTATTGAGCTTGAATGTGTGATCCCTTGGGATGTTTGTTTCCCAAGGAACAGTAAGCTCCACAAGTATCACGCGCCTCAGTTGTTTCGAATACAGGAATAAGTCCGGTCTGGATGACGAAACACCAACATCCCCAGGGATTTTGTAATGCTTTTCATACGTGTCCATCATGAGAATCCAATCAGGAGCCGCGCCTAATATTGAATAAGGCTTCGCTTTTGATTTTTTGGAGGAGCCTTCTTTTACGAATTCTATAGATCGTTCGGTGGTTGTTATACCCTTCCGCGCTCTTGCTACTGAAAGACTAACCGCTTCCCGTATAATTTCTAATACCTTGTCGTGGCGACGCGAGTATTGACCTTTATCTAGAAGTACCCTACACCCTACTAATAGGTGTTTCGCGGTTCCTATTGCCTCCCCACAGATGTTGCAAGACTTTTCGGTTGCTTTGCCCCATCTTACTAAATTACTTTGATCTGGGAGAGTCATTTGGAATGCATTAAGATAGAATTTTAATAATGCCGGGGACCAATCATAAATTAAGGTGCGCCACTTCAAAGCTAGTGGAATACAAAAATCTCCTATGGTCACCCATTCGTTTTGAATTTCTAGGCTCATCGCGTGGAGTCGGTAATTATCGTTTTCGTCTTGTCGAATAAAAGATTTTGTTATGTCTATGTCTTGAACTTTCCTACTTGATCCTAGCCCTACTTTATTTGTTTGAGCACCTATCATAAACTTTTTATGAAATTGAAGTCGTGACTCGAGGTCTGAGGCAACTTTGTCTTTTGGGAGAGAAGTTACAGTATCATCTTTAGATTTTCCGATGATATGTCTTTTGGTAACTCTTAGATGTTTGTAGAGCTCCGATGGTTTCTTTAATTTTAATCCAAAGTTGTTACGGTCTCTAAATAAGGTTACGACAAAATGACCGTATTTATGCTAAAAGTTTTAAGGAAGCTTCCCAATTAGTTGACAGAGTGCAACGTGGGCATTATCCGACTTCAGTGATGGTTTGGTGGGGTGTTAGCTATAAAGGAGTGACTGAGCCATATTTTTGTGAAAAAGATATCAAAATATCGGCACTAGTGTATCAAGAAACCATTTTAAAAAGGTAGTTAAGCCTCTTAATAACACCATGTTCAATAACCAAGTCCTTCCAATCCAATCCTTCCAGCAAGACTCGGCGCCGGGTCATAAAGCTTGGTCCACGCAGTCTTGGTTGGAAGGGAACGTCACGGACTTCATCAGAGCTGACGACTGGCCGTCGTGTAGTCCCGATCTTAATCCTCTGGATTATGATTAATCCATATTATAATTATTGCCATAAACATTGTTAAAAAAATCTTTTTACAATGTTTATGGCAAGACAATTTATTAAGACAGAGGTATTTATTAAACATCTTGTTTCGATTTCGAAAATCTTAATATAAATGGCAGCATATATATAAAGTTATTGATACTGATTTTTTTTTCTGGTTAAATATATTAATATATTTTTCTTCATTATATTATAAAAAAATGCTTTAAAAAAAAGGGCGTTTCATTTAGCATATACTGTATGTTGTTATTGCTGGGAGGCAGACTCCAATGCTACATCTGATGGTATGGTAATGGTCTCGTAACTTTAGAAGGCTTGACGGAGAAAATATGGCGGTTGTTTCTCATTGTGAGAAATGTTTTTTGTATCCCGACCATCTTTTCAAACCACTATTATTTCTTAACTGTTAGGAAATAATTATTAAGTAAAAAATACTGAAAACTATTTTTACTAACCTATCCTATAAAGAATCTATTCATAATAGTTCATTTTAAATTTTAACTTAGTTATTGCCTATAAAATATATTTTTTCAGTTATTCCGAAACTGTGTGATCCAAACATAAGTTCTGTTACAATACTAATTAACCGCAACCTATTAATTCTCCAAATATGTAATAAATAAGTATTGGTTGCTTTGTTCAAAGTTAGTATTAATATATTATATGGATAATGTTTAAACTCTGACCGTACCATAAATACTTAGCAGAAGTGTTCCTCTAATCGGAACATCCCATTATTATTAGTGGTTAGTGTATTGTAGGCATTGGGTTTAATTATTATTGTATCTGAGTAAATTTAATTAAATAAGAGTTTTGCTTATGTATATGATAGTAATGGGAAAAATATCTTATATAATAAAAAAATAAATAGAATAAATACATGAAGAAGAATAATTTTATTCCCGAAAATACTGACGAAGCTTCTTAGCAATCCATGGATTCACCGTGCGGGTGCCGGGCCCATCGCGTTGCAAGGAGAGGAGTGCAAGCAGTGCCTGGGACTTGCGACCCAGGAGTAGGTTTAAGGGGCCCCTTTATTATGCGCAAAAACGCTCACCTTCACCCTCCACACTCCTCTCCCTACCTAACCAAATTTGGAAAGAACCTACTAATGCCGCCTTTGAAGTACGTTCTAGAAATGAACCGATGCTTGTTCTAGAAAGGCCAAGATCTTTAAGTAGGCTATAGAGAGATTTTGCTGTTATACCTCTCGCTCCCACTTCTACCGCGTACAAACTAACTATAAATTTATTCCTGATCAGTTCGTTGGTTAGTTCGTAATATTTATTGAGCTTGAATGTGTGATCCCTTGGGATGTTTGTTTCCCAAGGAACAGTAAGCTCCACAAGTACCACGCGCCTCAGTTGTTTCGAATACAGGAATAAGTCCGGTCTGGATGACGAAACACCAACATCCCCAGGGATTTTGTAATGCTTTTCATACGTGTCCATCATGAGAATCCAATCAGGAGCCGCGCCTAATATTGAATAAGGCTTCGCTTTTGATTTTTTGGAGGAGCCTTCTTTTACGAATTCTATAGATCGTTCGGTGGTTGTTATACCCTTCCGCGCTCTTGCTACTGAAAGACTAACCGCTTCCCGTATAATTTCTAATACCTTGTCGTGGCGACGCGAGTATTGACCTTTATCTAGAAGTACCCTACACCCTACTAATAGGTGTTTCGCGGTTCCTATTGCCTCCCCACAGATGTTGCAAGACTTTTCGGTTGCTTTGCCCCATCTTACTAAATTACTTTGATCTGGGAGAGTCATTTGGAATGCATTAAGATAGAATTTTAATAATGCCGGGGACCAATCATAAATTAAGGTGCGCCACTTCAAAGCTAGTGGAATACAAAAATCTCCTATGGTCACCCATTCGTTTTGAATTTCTAGGCTCATCGCGTGGAGTCGGTAATTATCGTTTTCGTCTTGTCGAATAAAAGATTTTGTTATGTCTATGTCTTGAACTTTCCTACTTGATCCTAGCCCTACTTTATTTGTTTGAGCACCTATCATAAACTTTTTATGAAATTGAAGTCGTGACTCGAGGTCTGAGGCAACTTTGTCTTTTGGGAGAGAAGTTACAGTATCATCTTTAGATTTTCCGATGATATGTCTTTTGGTAACTCTTAGATGTTTGTAGAGATCCGATGGTTTCTTTAATTTTAATCCAAAGTTGTTACGGTCTCTAAATAAGGTTACGACAAAATGACCGTATTTATGCTAAAAGTTTTAAGGAAGCTTCCCAATTAGTTGACAGAGTGCAACGTGGGCATTATCCGACTTCAGTGATGGTTTGGTGGGGTGTTAGCTATAAAGGAGTGACTGAGCCATATTTTTGTGAAAAAGATATCAAAATATCGGCACTAGTGTATCAAGAAACCATTTTAAAAAGGTAGTTAAGCCTCTTAATAACACCATGTTCAATAACCAAGTCCTTCCAATCCAATCCTTCCAGCAAGACTCGGCGCCGGGTCATAAAGCTTGGTCCACGCAGTCTTGGTTGGAAGGGAACGTCACGGACTTCATCAGAGCTGACGACTGGCCGTCGTGTAGTCCCGATCTTAATCCTCTGGATTATGATTAATCCATATTATAATTATTGCCATAAACATTGTTAAAAAAATCTTTTTACAATGTTTATGGCAAGACAATTTATTAAGACAGAGGTATTTATTAAACATCTTGTTTCGATTTCGAAAATTTTAATATAAATGGCAGCATATATATAAAGTTATTGATACTGATTTTTTTTTCTGGTTAAATATATTAATATATTTTTCTTCATTATATTATAAAAAAATGCTTTAAAAAAAAGGGCGTTTCATTTAGCATATACTGTATGTTGTTATTGCTGGGAGGCAGACTCCAATGCTACATCTGATGGTATGGTAATGGTCTCGTAACTTTAGAAGGCTTGACGGAGAAAATATGGCGGTTGTTTCTCATTGTGAGAAATGTTTTTTGTATCCCGACCATCTTTTCAAACCACTATTATTTCTTAACTGTTAGGAAATAATTATTAAGTAAAAAATACTGAAAACTATTTTTACTAACCTATCCTATAAAGAATCTATTCATAATAGTTCATTTTAAATTTTAACTTAGTTATTGCCTATAAAATATATTTTTTCAGTTATTCCGAAACTGTGTGATCCAAACATAAGTTCTGTTACAATACTAATTAACCGCAACCTATTAATTCTCCAAATATGTAATAAATAAGTATTGGTTGCTTTGTTCAAAGTTAGTATTAATATATTATATGGATAATGTTTAAACTCTGACCGTACCATAAATACTTAGCAGAAGTGTTCCTCTAATCGGAACATCCCATTATTATTAGTGGTTAGTGTATTGTAGGCATTGGGTTTAATTATTATTGTATCTGAGTAAATTTAATTAAATAAGAGTTTTGCTTATGTATATGATAGTAATGGGAAAAATATCTTATATAATAAAAAAATAAATAGAATAAATACATGAAGAAGAATAATTTTATTCCCGAAAATACTGACGAAGCTTCTTAGCAATCCATGGATTCACCGTGCGGGTGCCGGGCCCATCGCGTTGCAAGGAGAGGAGTGCAAGCAGTGCCTGGGACTTGCGACCCAGGAGTAGGTTTAAGGGGCCCCTTTATTATGCGCAAAAACGCTCACCTTCACCCTCCACACTCCTCTCCCTACCTAACCAAATTTGGAAAGAACCTACTAATGCCGCCTTTGAAGTACGTTCTAGAAATGAACCGATGCTTGTTCTAGAAAGGCCAAGATCTTTAAGTAGGCTATAGAGAGATTTTGCTGTTATACCTCTCGCTCCCACTTCTACCGCGTACAAACTAACTATAAATTTATTCCTGATCAGTTCGTTGGTTAGTTCGTAATATTTATTGAGCTTGAATGTGTGATCCCTTGGGATGTTTGTTTCCCAAGGAACAGTAAGCTCCACAAGTACCACGCGCCTCAGATGTTTCGAATACAGGAATAAGTCCGGTCTGGATGACGAAACACCAACATCCCCAGGGATTTTGTAATGCTTTTCATACGTGTCCATCATGAGAATCCAATCAGGAGCCGCGCCTAATATTGAATAAGGCTTCGCTTTTGATTTTTTGGAGGAGCCTTCTTTTACGAATTCTATAGATTGTTCGGTGGTTGTTATACCCTTCCGCGCTCTTGCTACTGAAAGACTAACCGCTTCCCGTATAATTTCTAATACCTTGTCGTGGCGACGCGAGTATTGACCCCTATCTAGAAGTACCCTACACCCTACTAATAGGTGTTTCGCGGTTCCTATTGTCTCCCCACAGATGTTGCAAGACTTTTCGGTGGCTTTGCCCCATCTTACTAAATTACTTTGATCTGGGAGAGTCATTTGGAATGCATTAAGATAGAATTTTAATAATGCTGGGGACCAATCATAAATTAAGGTGCGCCACTTCAAAGCTAGTGGAATACAAAAATCTCCTATGGTCACCCATTCGTTTTGAATTTCTAGGCTCATCGCGTGGAGTCGGTAATTATCGTTTTCGTCTTGTCGAATAAAAGATTTTGTTATGTCTATGTCTTGAACTTTCCTACTTGATCCTAGCCCTACTTTATTTGTTTGAGCACCTATCATAAACTTTTTATGGAATTGAAGTCGTGACTCGAGCTCTGAGGCAACTTTGTCTTTTGGGAGAGAAGTTACAGTATCATCTTTAGATTTTCCGATGATATGTCTTTTGGTAACTCTTAGATGTTTGTAGAGCTCCGATGGTTTCTTTAATTTTAATCCAAAGTTGTTACGGTCTCTAAATAAGGTTGAAGAGTCCGCTGAGTGCGCTAACCCGAGCCATAACTTCAATGTCTTTATGACGCTTGCATCTAACTTTGACAAAAGGGTTTTATTTATATCATACACGAGGAAAGGCCAATTTAGACGTGATGTTAAATAATTATCGTAAATCCAAGCTTTTTTGACGTTACTTATTGGTTGGTTGTCTACCTTTTTGAGATCGTTTAAAAAGCTATCGACTATTACATCCAACGATGGAGTACGGCCTTGGTAATCGATTTTTTTACCTAAAAATTTAAACGGAGCTGCTTCCGTAACCGTACTAACGCACTGACCGCCTATTATAAGACCCGGATTGTAAGAGGTATATTTGGTATTCCGTCTACCCAGACACAGACTAAAACATTTACTTGGTTTTGTCCTCAATCCGCCCGTCCACGTACAGAAATCCTCAACTACATTTAAAAGTACCTGACATTGTTTCGGATTACGTGTCAGTATCGCGAGATCATCTGCAAAAGCTAGTATGGATTCTGTGTATTTGTTGTTGAACTTAAACCGATAGCCCCACTTTTTTTCATTTCTAATTAATTTGTCTATTAAAATATTAATAACTATATTAAATATAATAGGAGAAATACAACAGCCCTGAAATAAACCAACGTTATAATTAAGTGGTTTTGAGTGGTTTTCATTAAAAATTATTGAGAATTTTAATTTTGAATAATATGATGCAATAATGTCGCGAACTACCATAGGAAAGTTATACCATTTAAGCGCGAACATCATTAGTTCATGTCGTACCGACCCAAAGGCGTTTTCTAAGTCTATCCAACAAACCGTAATTTGTCTCTCGCTAGTTCTAGCATCTTTAAGGCTTTCCGATATTAACGTATTATGTTCCAGGCATCCAGAAATTCCGGGCAAAAACCCTTTCTGGTGATTAGGCCTGAAATATCTATTGTTAATCATGAATTGCGTCATTTTAGTTTGTAAAAAAGAGTTATATTTCATTTGTGTAGATAAGTTGTTGAACAAACGGCACTGTCACTTTTTTCTTCTCTTCTTTAATTTAATTTACACTAAACCACATTTTTATTTTTTTAATTTGTACATTTCTTTCTATTTGGAAGATTTATTAACATCAGCAATGAAACCGACTTTGTTTTAAAAGTATTTTGCCACTTCAATAAATCCGATTGTTTTAGTTTTTTTTTCTTGGCAGTTAATTTTAACGTTAAATACTTTAACCTTAACAATAAAGAGATCATATTTTTTAAATTCTTTTTAATCCTTGACACTCCGAATAATGTAAGAATATGATTTGTATTGTTAATAAAAAAGTAAATTTAATATAAAAATTAAATTATTAAATAAATTACATAATAAACTAAGTCGTCTTAGTAAACCCCCTTCCTTAATTACAACATATCTTTTGGAACGTGTAAAATATTTAGAGTACGAAAATACAAAAAAGCTTAGAGGAGTTTTAACTAATCCTATGCGTATGGAACTTTTGTGCTATAAAACTGAGAAATCAGGCATGCTTTGATTCTTGGCATTTATAAAATCCTTCAAAAATAGATGAAACTTTTGTAAGTACCATATAAGTAATTAAGAATTATAGGATTTAAGTTTATTTAAGTTTTTTTTTTATTTCATTTCTTTTTATTTTATTTATTTTCGTATGTATGTAATTGCTAATAAAATAAAATAGTTCACAAAATAACTAAACTAAAATTTTAAAATTCGTGTCTACGACTTTTTAAAAGTTTTTGCTTTATTACCATTCAATTAAAATCGATAACTTTTGGTTTATGTACGATCAAAATTTTATGAATTAACGATCACTTTATCTCTTACCAAAATTAAAATAATAATTCATACCAGCTATTTTATGTAACTTTTTAGTTCAACTTATTATCGGGGACAACTCCTTAGCTTTCGGTGACTTGACAGGTTTTCCAATTGTATGTATGGACTGATTAAAAATAGGTAATGAATGATATTTGATTTTGATACCCTACTATTTAACCAATATCTTCAAAATATAAAACATTTATATTTAACGACACACCAAATACACAGAGTCAAAGCTAAGTTTTAACTAATCTTAATTCCTTAATTGTAATGAAGTAAGACTTTATTTATGTTGTTGCGTTTATTAAGGAAAGGAATGTTCAATCATTGCTTTTTATTTATATTTGTTTTTTAACTTACATTAGAAGGTAGCGCTGCACCAAATCGACTTGATGCTTGATATTTGACGTTGATGCTTGATTCTTGGGGCTTGATGCTTCATGCTTGTAGCTTGATTCTTAATATTTAATGTTTAGTGCTTAGTGCTTACTGCTTAGTGCTTAGTACTTAGGGCTTAGTGCTTAATGCTTAATGCTTAATGCTTAAAGCTTAATGCTTAATCAGTAATGCTTAATGTTTAACGCTGAATGCTTGATGCTTAATGCCCAATGCTTTATGGTTGATTCTTAAAGCTTAATAATAAACAGTTATTCGAATAATCTTTTTGTACTGTGTATTAAACTAACATACTTGAAAATTAATAAATGTTATTTGCAATTTAAAACTCTTTTTTTTTCTTTCTTATAATATTTATGCCAATACTAGGTATATAAAAACTGAAAGTATTTAATATGACATAAATAAAAAAGTAGACATCAAGATAAATAATGTTTAAAGCTGTAACACTAGAGTCCACTTTGTTACTTGATATCATAATATAAGCATGCATAAAAAAGCAACAAAAGATTGTATATCGCAAGAATAAGCTTTTCAATGTACAGGAACGTATTAAAATCGGTCATCTGATTGGTGTTGAGTTCCTTTGGTAGTAGCTCACATTACATTAGACAGAAGATAGCGTTGTACGAAATCTATAATTGACGCTTGATGCCTTACACTTGATGCTTGATATTTGTACTTGCAGCTTGACGTTTGATTTTTGTATTTGATTGCTTGACGCTTAATGCTTAATGCTTAATGCTTAATGCTTAATGCTTGATGCTTGATGCTTGATGCTTAATGGTTAATGCCCAATGCTGCATTGCTAATTCTTAATGCTTAATTGCTAATTCTTAATGCTTAATGCTTGATGCTTGATGCTTGATGCTTGATGCTTGATGCTTGATGCTTGATGCTTGATGCTTGATGCTTGATGCTTGATGCTTGATGCTTGATGCTTGATGCTTGATGCTTGATGCTTGATGCTTGATGCTTGATGCTTGATGCTTGATGCTTGATGCTTGATGCTTGATGCTTGATGCTTGATGCTTGATGCTTGATGCTTGATGCTTGATGCTTGATGCTTGATGCTTGATGCTTGATGCTTGATGCTTGATGCTTGATGCTTGATGCTTGATGCTTGATGCTTGATGCTTGATGCTTGATGCTTGATGCTTGATGCTTGATGCTTGATGCTTGATGCTTGATGCTTGATGCTTGATGCTTGATGCTTGATGCTTGATGCTTGATGCTTGATGCTTGATGCTTGATGCTTGATGCTTGATGCTTGATGCTTGATGCTTGATGCTTGATGCTTGATGCTTGATGCTTGATGCTTGATGCTGGACCCTTGATGCTCAATGCTTGATGCTTGATGCTTGATGCTTGATGCTTGATGCTTGATGCTTGATGCTTGATGCTTGATGCTTGATGCTTGATGCTTGATGCTTGATGCTTGATGCTTGATGCTTGATGCTTGATGCTTGATGCTTGATGCTTGATGCTTGATGCTTGATGCTTGATGCTTGATGCTTGATGCTTGATGCTTGATGCTTGATGCTTGATGCTTGATGCTTGATGCTTGATGCTTGATGCTTGATGCTTGATGCTTGATGCTTGATGCTTGATGCTTGATGCTTGATGCTTGATGCTTGATGCTTGATGCTTGATGCTTGATGCTTGATACTTGATGCTTGATGCTTAGTGCTTGATGCTTAATGCTTAATGCTCAATGCTTAATGTTTAATGCTTAATGCTTAATGCATGATGCCTCATGCTTAAAGCTTTATGATTGACGCAAATTGCATAATGCTTAACGTTTAACGCTTTACACTTAATGCTGGATACCGGACGCCTGATGCTTAATGCTTAATACTTTATGCTTGATGCTCAATGCTTGACCTTTGTGAGTGTGCGTAGGTATTACACGACCTAATTCCCCCGGACTAATCTTCTATCACCGGACGTTCCGACCTACGATCCTTCCTTATTTTGTGGACATTCCACCCGTCCGAATTAAACGTTTTGCTTCGTCTTTTTTACTTCGTACTGCGATTAGCATAGCTTGCCTGCGTCGGTATATCCGGCCGAATATAATATAGGTGTACTCTTGAGAAGAGTGAATAGGTTGCTTCCTTAATGCGCCTTATCACCTGTGACTACATTACCAATTTCCATAAGGTGGAATGTAGTCAAGCATTGACCTAGATAGTAAAAAAAAAACTAGTCATTATGAAATCAAATATATAAATTATAACGTATGTGGTAAACCTAAGCATGAACAGTAATCCCTTGAGATTCAAGCTTTAACGGGAATGTTATTGGAAAAGTTTCAATATTTACAAACGCTATTGTGTGTCAGTTCTGAGGTCACTTAGTTGATCATATTTTATAGTGTAGACGAGAAGATCTTAAGGTTGCTTTCTAGAAATAATTTAACAAGTTTTCTCCGTAGCTATATAAAAACGAAGTTTAAGAAAAATAATTTTCTCAAACTATAAAGTTTTAATTTAATTTAATTAAAACCATTATAAAGTTTTAGTTTAATGTTATATTAAATATAACGATTTTAAAGTTTAAAATTAGTATTCAAATTATTTTCAATAATATTTCTCATCTACTTTATAAATATTTCTCCGTAAGTTTTATTCTATAATGTTAAAAATAATATGTAAGGTATATTTCAAACAAAGTATATCTAATTACATATTCTTATTAAATAATGTTAAACTTCATAGATATCTACCACCCCGTTGGTCGAGTGGTTAGCGCAGACGCCTAACGTGTCACGACGCAATGGGGCTCGGGTTCGATTCCCGGCGGAGACAGGCATTTATGTGATGAGCATAGATGTCTGTGTTTCTGGGTTTGGTCGTTTATTAAATATATTCTCAGTATTTATATGTGTATTTCTATGTATTTGTATCGTTGTCTAACACCCTTAACACAAGCAAATAATTTGCTTACTTAGGGGTTAGATCAATGTATGTAATTTGTCCTGATATTATTATTATTATATTATTATTATTATCTAAATTAATAAAGATAAAAAGATGCTCTTCTCAATGGACATATCTCTTACGTGTGTACATAATATGAAAACACACTCAATGACCCATATGCGTAGGTGCACCTCCGTTCTAGTAAGTGACTCACTCTAGCCATACTGGATTTCTAAGACAAAAAAAAACTATTTCAATTATACTTGGCGTACCTGTAAAAAGATATTATGTTGCACTTCATAAGAGTATGATTATTGTTAGGAACTTACCGCTGTCCACATAAAATTATCAAAAACAATTATAATTACGATGTAAAAAATACAATCTGCATTTTAATTTTCAAGCTCTTTCCAACGGTGAAGAAATGGAAGATTATAATTAAAAGAAAGCATAATTTTGTTTGAAATTAATTCGTTTGAAATTAACTTTTGGTTTTTGTTTGAAGTAAATGTGTTGTTAATTTTTGAAAGCAATTTATTTATAATTTAATTTTACACGGATGAATTATTTTTACAAATTGTAAAAACTAACACACTTTAAAATAATTTTTGGAAATTGCTGCTTAAGTAGCGGAAGTCTCTTCTAAAATTATAATGATGACATTCAACTAATTAAAGTACATGTCTGTGCTGTGTTCATAGTGTGAAAACTAAATAATTCAAATTAGGCCTACGATATAACTTTTATAACATAGGTCAGAAAATTATCCTTAAATTGGAAAGTTTCTTGTAACAATAATATTGTAATTTAAAAAAATAACAACCAACAAAATTGTAACAAAAATATTTATCTTTATGAGATGAGATTTTCTGTTATAAGAATATTTAAATTACAGTAATATTTAAAAGTATTTTTTTTTCTATTGTAAAAGTATTTATACGTTCCATAAACTCAGCGGAGTGGCAATGTTGTGGATTTTTTTAATTCATTAAATGCATGAATACAGCACTGATTTTAGAGTGAAATTAAACCTGTTAGTTTATTTGGCTTGTATGAAATAATAATAAAGTGTTTATTTCCCGACGAATTCATATTGAACCAATAGTCAGGCAAGTAATAATTAAATTATAATTACATTGACAAACATTTTTATAGCGTACTCTCATAAAAAAATTACCCTATAAGGCGTGAAGTCAAATTCAACTACCGTCTTACTATTTTCTCGTTTTACTAATCAACAAACTTGTCCTTTTGGCGTTTTTTACAAAATGAAAAATTGTTTTCATCGTGGGCCGCTATATGTTAAGTGCGTTTTTTTGTAAAAGATATAGATTCTATGTTAGTTAGGAGTATTTTTCATTGACAATCTAATAAATCTTTGCTGACATGGAATTTTGTAATGAACACAATTGTAATATATTAAGTTGCCTGTCGTTACTCCTTTACAGTTGTAAAGCATCATGCAATATTGACCTTAAACTTGCTATAATATTTTACATAATGTTTTTTCCTCCTACTGGATAAGTTTTATTGCATCAAGTCTCAACACGGACTTATAAATTATTTTTATCCTGTAACCTTAAATTTACAATATTAATGTTTATTGATATCACATAGTAGTCTTGATATCGATTTACTTTACTTGCAAGTTGTCATAAAATTGCAACACAACTTATTCAGTTCAGTCTTATCTTTTTTTTTAATATAAATTTGCCACGGTAAGTAACGACAAGTTTGTTTTGATCCTACCGAAACACTCAGAAACACAGAAATAGTTATTTAAACTATTCTAATAATATATTCCGAGATTCGATTTGACTCGTACACGGAGATCAAAACACAAGCAATACTTGAATCTGCATGTTTCGAAATCGAAATGTTGTACCAAATGGAATTTTGAATGTTTCCATCCCTCTACCAACTAAGCTACCATGGCGATATATAGTATTTGTTATTTTTATTATTTTTTGCCTCATGTTGAAATATCTCATCTTGAGAAACCTTTATTAACAATACTTATATGAAGACCTTTACCTAAGAAGTAAATATAAAATAATATTATTGTATTGTTTTCTTATAACATTGAATTTCAGAAACATAAAGGATAAAGAAAATGCAATAAAACGACAGTACGGTATGTTTTTGTGAAAACATGGATTCAGAACAATTTCAACAAAAGTAAAACAACTTACAATTCGATTTTCTATTGAAGATATGTAATATGTCATATATATTTTTTTAATCTACTATGAAAGTATTTATTTAAACTTACCGTTAGTTATGATTACAAATTATCATTACCTTCATAACGTGCTAATTGTAACTTGTGTGGTTATAAGTCTTTATCTTTTTATGTGAAGATATTACCCTCGACTGACTTTAAAATTTTATTATAAAATAATTGATTCTTTTTAAAGAGGTTCGAGAAACTAATACTTGAACACTTTTTACATGCTCCCGAAATGGAATACGTTAGGTAAGTATACTTTTAGAAATTGGCTCGATTGTAATTTTAAATAGTGATAATCCATCCTCAACATTGGCGACTAGCCATGGAAGCCACTAACAAGCCACTAACAGGAAGTTTTTCCTGGTAAGTATGGATTGGTTAGTACTGCCAAAGTTCGCCCCTTCAGTGCAACTTATCTACTTCACGCGGTTACACTATGTTCTTTATAAATTTGCTCGTAATTTAGCTTAACGTTTACTTCAATATTTTTAGTTTAATCATCTTTATCACTGCTCTATATTTTATAAATCATACGTCAATGTCTCCAGAATCTCCATCCTCGTACATATTTTTTAGAAGCAAATTCTTCCAGCGAGGTATGGTTACGAGATATAGTTTGACATAATCGTATTTTCCCATGTTGGATGCTAGTGTCAAAAATGTATATTATTTGTGCACTTTTATTACATCTATTTTCCACTTTCCACACTCAATTTTGTCTCAAAGTTAGATCGATGAAACGCCGATGCTTGTCCATAACTTGAGCAATGAAAAATATTATTATTTGGTACATTTAAAAATTACACTTTTTTTTTTTTTTTTTTTTATTATTGATTTCTACTTTTATCCACGGACACGTCGCCCGTGCACTTTTCGCATTTGGTTTGTATTTTGCATATTAATTGTTGAAATTTTGAGATAACATACTCAAAAAGGAGTCTATTACTACAGGTACCTTAAAAACTATATTAGTAAGGTAAGTCCTTTGCACAGCAATTACACATACTTATATAAATATAAATATAAATATAATATATATATATACATATTTTTTTTTAATTTTTATTTATTTATATTTTTTTTATTGTACAATGTTATAATGTGAAGTATAGTATAAGTATTTGATGTATAAAAAAGAAAAATATTATTAAAGTTAAATTTCTTACATTTTCTCATTAATGCCTTCCTACGAAAACACTATTGTGGTGACCTACTGTTATTTTTATTTTTTTCACTCATCATGAGCAAGGTTTCCACGATAGCGAAGTTTCTGTCTTTTATAGCCATCTTGGTATTATATTCTATGATGTTATATTTTGTCGCCTTCATCGCTCTCCTGATGAATCTGCCCGTCGCGTCGTCCTCGCTGTCGGTAAAATACACACAGCTCTCGGTATGACGCGACACTGCTACAACCGCGTGGGGAACGCTGTCGTGCAGTTGCATCTTACTCCTGGTGTTGATTATAAAAACGAAACTGAAAGTGAGTCCTTGTGCTTCGTGTATGGTTAAGATACGCGACCCTTCGCCTGATCCATAACCCTCGTTAGACAATGCTATCTTCTCTTCCTGGGTGTGTACTAAGTACAGGGTATTAGGTTGGGATCTGGGTATTTTCGATCCTGTGTTATTGTTAAGGAGCATTGTTAAGGAGCATTGTTAAGGACTGCACTAGTTTCCTGCTGGAGTAGATGCCGGAGTAGACCTCTTCTAAGGCATACGCGACATCTAAGGGATTCCGATGTGTGCACAGTAATTCTTGGCTGATGGACGTTATCAGGGTGGGACGACAGTACCTCATCTCGAATAGATTATCTCTATCGATGTAAGGTAACTGGTTCACGTCACCGACGAGGAGAATTTCGGCAGAGCCGGACAACCGCGTAGCCATCGCTATGGATCCGAAATGGTTCATAAGAGCCTCGTCTACCACCAAACGTTGATAGATTTCTGACTCTTTGAATCCATTTACTAATACAGAGGCCATCGTACGCACTCGATTCTTTGATTCGTCACCTATACGCTGAGAGATCTTCTCTCTTAGATCTTTAGCCGCCTCAGTTGTGGTTGTAACGATAACGTCCTTCTCCGCGTCGAAGTGCGATATTATCCACGTGGTTTTGCCACATCCTGGAACCCCGTTGACCCAGTTTAGTATTGGCACGGTCCAAGCTTCGAAAATTACACTTTTAATATTAATTTAAAAAATATTGTAAAGTTTAATGAAATATTTTAAAATAACAATATTTTATCTTTATCGTTCCCGTGGAAAAATTGTACGATGTAATGTAATTGAGCGCGATGGGGGTTTAAATTGCGCTCATTTTGTGTAACGCTGACACACAAGCATGGTGGAATGTTTCTGAAACGATGACAGATATAATTGGTTTAAATAGAAAAAAAAGCGGTGTACAGTAGCAGTAGCGGTGTAAGAGCAAATTTCAATTCCTAGTAAGATCAACATTAAACACAGTGTGCCCTTATATTATAAGACTTTACAAAATAATAAAAATTAAAAATATCTTTTTTCAAGTAAGCATTAACATGCACTTTGAATCGTGAATGATTACACTAAAATGGTGAGTTTATTCAGTCCGTAATTAAGCTATTACCAGCTTGGAATGTTTCTCTGCTGAGAAGAGCTTGCCAGAAACACAATAGTTGTCTTTTTAAATGAAATTTTAAAATGTTTTACTTAAAAATTATAACATCGACGCTGCAGATGAGTCAAAAACCAAAAGTCCACAGATTTTTACTCACTAAAACCTCTTGAATGTTATAATATGAAGAGTTTTAATTGCGCGTGAGTGTTATTACAATCTTTTTAAAAAACACCCCAAGTTGTTTTTTTTTTGACCTTCTGAATTAAAGAGTTTATTTCTAATATAAAGCTAAGTAGAAGCTTGTAAGAAAACGTTTTTAAAAATTTTCGAATTTTATTCAAGAACACTGGCTCATGGAAGCCTCTGACCATTCTATTTATGTAACTTTTCTCTACTCAGTTTTCCCACAGTTGGTCAATCACTGAATTTAAGTTATTATTTTGTTAATAAGTTAATAGTAGTTATGTTGTTCTAGTTTTCGGCTTAAAAAGCATTATTAAATCCATGTAAAAAATATATTTTAATAAATATTAAGCTAAGCTTACTTTACCCACTTTTAGCGCAACATTATTCTTAAAAGTGAGGAGTTGACTTGTTTTTGTAATCGGTCTGCAAGTAAATATATTTATTTATTTTTTTTACTCAATATTAATAACCCCACAATAAACAAACATCTAAATTTATTTTAACTTATTATAAATGTTTAAAAAACATTAAGTACACATTTAAGATTTTTAAGAACTATAATTGATTAAAACAAAACTGTTAGAAGGGTGACTAATTAGAGGTAGATTTACGCTTTATCTCGGCGCTTCATATATGGTAGAGCCTAAGCATACTCTTATTCTTTTGACTGGCTCGACCAGAGTAGTACCATCCTTTCGATCGGCGTAAAGTAGCTTTTATTTATGTTTCATATAGTGAATGAAAGAGCCAAAACTCCTAATTATATCCTTTTGCCTCTTGTCCTAGTATACTACATATCTACTCATTCCTCAAAAGTGGAAACACATTGGCATTTTTTTTAGTCAATAGTATTTTATTATCACCTTTCTCACCAAGATAATGGAGACTATTATAAACCGCTAACTTCTGACTTACTTAGAAGGTCGCCAGTTAATCAAGAACCAAGAATATGGCTTCCGCCATGGTCAATTCAGCCAAAAAACGTCAACGGTCAACGTTCAATGCAACGGTCAAATTTATCAAAACAATTAAGTTGTTAAGTTTATCAATTTTATGTTTGCAATAAAAAAGCATATTCCATATTTCTTAATGCAAAAATCTTTTTTTGAAAATAAATTACCAGTACTTCTCTTTTTTTATGGTAACAGTCTACCTTTAACAATTTATCCTTCTTAACCAAAATAATAAAAAAGATCTTAGGAGATATTTTTGAAACAGTGTATTTAAAATTCTAAGTGCTTGTGACTTGAGACACTATTGCTTGAGATGCTATTGTGTATGCTATATTTTCATCTACTGTATAGTATAATCTATCGTTCTCTTATCTATATAATAACGAAATATTTTTAATATACAACAAAGCCAAAATATCATGTACTTGTTATATTGCCCAACATTTAACTTCAAAATATTATAGTTTTTATTGCAATTAATTAAAAAATAATAATATGATTCCTAAAATAAATTTAACTGTCAAACAAGAAAGAAAATAGATAATTGTACAAATAAAATTCTTATGACTTTTGTTTGGTAATTGTTATAATAAAAATAACAAGTATAGATAAGAAAAAAAATATCTGTCATTATAATTGATAGATACGTAATACCTATCTATTATTTTATAGATTATTCCTATTTTTTTTCATCCATTAAGTGATTTATTCTTAAGCTAAGTAATAAGCAATAAACAAATCACTTAGTTAAGAACCACTTGAACTTGGAGTAAAAAACAAACTTCACTAAATACTGTTATATATTCACACAGACTACTATTTGGTGAAACAAAGTATATATTCTTATAATTATAACATAAATATTATCTTATTAAACATCAATGTCTTAGCCAAATCTTGAATCGATAACGTCGATGGAACACGTAGGTACTGACAGAAAATGTCATAACCTTCGCTTCGTTTGTGTGATAAATTGTCGAGAAACTGTTAGCGCACGAACAGTTTTGCATGAATAACTTTATACCTCATACATAAGACATAAGAACGTGATAAACGAATATTTTCGTTAATACACATAAATGTTTAGTAGAAATTCATAGAACTAAAAAGATATTTTTTTCGTATTATAAATTGACAATCAATATATCTAATATTTGTCTTTTTATATTTTCAATCTTGTAAAAGGATACAAATATATCCTAATAATAGTGTGCTTCCTCGGTTTATCAAATTTGGAATGTAAATAAACTTGTTTTAATTAACTTCAAACTTCAGACGGTTCTTATTTGTACATTAGTAACGGAAATGAAACATTCATTAAAAACTTAGAACGTAACACGCTCAGTCAAAAAACAACACTTTATTTTCCTACTACTCATTCCTTTTCAATTTTCTTAGTCTGCGATAGAAATTCATGATAACAAATCTTATTGCTCTATTTTAATCTTGATACAAAAATAATTAAATACCTACATATAATATATATTTTTATTTATATATAATTGTATTTTATATTTATTATATTTTTCTTTTTCTTTACATAAATATTTATGATTAGAAACGTTAAAGTGATAGTAAAACTATTTTGATCAGCAACGTGATGAACGATCTACTTAAGATTGTAATTGCAACATGAAAAACGGCTCGAAATGTTTTTATTCATGATAATCTGATCCTTTTTTTTTGTCAAATGTCTTTATCGAAATTTTAATAATAATATAAGGCTGCAGAGTTTGTTTGTTTGTTTGTTTAAACGCGCTAATCTCAGGAACTACTAGCTTTAATTGAAAAATTATTTTTGTGTTGAATAGTCCATTTATTGAGGAAGGCTTTGTATCATCTTACTGAGACTAATAAGAGTCAAGAGTCAAGCAGCATTGAAAATTGCTGCAAAAACGGGAAAAATATTTATTTATTGAGAGCTTTCCTCGCGTGCGCTGAGTAAACGGTAAAAGTTACACAAAATAATGTATTATGAAATTGTTTCCCTTTAAAAATTATAAAAAAGTTCGCGAGAGCATATATCTAGCTTAAATTTATATAAATATAGAATGAAAAATAAACCGATACGGGCAGGGATTCGAACCCGCGACTACTGGGAAACCGTCCCGTCGCTCTACCAACTGAGCTACCGTATCAGTTTATTTTTACTGGTAGAGCGACGGGACGGTTTCCCAGTAGTCGCGGGTTGCTTCTTTGTAATAATTTTAAATACATATACATATATCTTTTAAAATTAATACAAAAAAGCAACATTCAAAATACGAAGTATTTAACCCATGTTAAATGTATTACAATTTATACATATATTCATACAAAAATATCACTTTGTACAAATGATGTTAGTATCTTTTTATACATGAACAGAATTTAAACTGAGATTTATATATGGTTTATTGGCCTAATAAAATATTATCACGAAATATAACACGATTATAGCTTTATAGTAGCAAGTACACATTGTCGAAATTATAGGCAAAGTTGGTATTTTATCATTTATACATGAGAACAAATTAGAATGAGTTTAAATCATCGTATTGAAATGACACTACAATAATCACGCCACGTCTAGTTCCATAGTTCAACTATATAAAAGAATTTTAACTTTCACAATATATAAATATATATACAGGGTTATTTGTTATGAGTTAGCCACCTCTTGCAGGCAGCCTGTGCACAACAATCCCACCAACATTTTTCTACGACTTTTTAAAATTAATACTTTTAAAAAATTAAGTTTTCCCGTACCTACAGTATTATTTGTTACCTCTGCACTGGTATTCATTCTGATCCTAGGTATAGCGCCCGGACGTTGAGCTTTTAAGAACATCTTACAAAATATAGATTTGTAAAACTTCGTAGAACAAATGTTTTATATATATAATAATAAAACATATATATATATATATATATATATATATATATATATATATATATATATATATATATATATATATATATATATATATATATATATGTTTTATTATTTATGTTATTTCTTTATTTGTTTTAATTACGATGAAATATTTTTATGTTAATGTAATGTAATGTAAATAAAGTCTCCAAAATATCCTAATCTGTGGTAAGCAAACAAACAACCCACATAAATAAAAACATCGTAAATTCAAATATAAAATATAAAATATAAAATATAAAATATAAAATATAAATATAAAATATAAATATAGATAAATAAAATTGTAAATGATTTCATTGAGATACCAGATCTCAGCTATACTGTGCGATAATGACGTATTAAAAAATTCTAAAAACAGTTATTAGTCAATTTATAGTCTCTAAGGTATTATCATATAAACGTGTTAAGCCAGATTCCAAATCAAATCGAACTATAATAAAAAATCATGGAATACCTACGTTCACGATATTAGTAATGCAACACACGTAGAAAAGATAAAACTGCTAACTCCAGTTCGAGCCTTCATACTTCCGTTAGTCACGGCAATTGGTTCATAGTTCAGTTTATTTGATATTTACTTTGTAACTTACTTAGACTTCTTACAATGGTAACACTATTGCATTTTGAAATTTATTTAATGTTGCATACCTATATTAAAAACTTCATTGTGACAGAATCGTTAAGTTGAAGTCACTTAAAATTTTAACTATTAACCGCAGTCAGTAAAAGAACCTTTAGGTATGTTGTGATTTTAATTCTTATATGTTTTTTTTACATACATTTTATTCTACTTCTATTTTTTCAATATTGTTATTATGCATACACCAATTTTGTGTAAGTACAAAGATGAAAAAAGAGTTAAAAGATTTTCTTCTACAACACCAATCTAAATAAAAAGTTTTATTGTTATATTAAAATCTAAATTAGACTTCATTTCTATGTATATACCGGGTAATTCATAATAAATTGACCACCCTTAGCAGGCAGCTTCTCTACATCAATCCCAACAACATTTGTTGTTGTATATATATATATATATATATATATATATATATATGTTTTATTATTTATGTTATTTCTTTATTTGTATTAATTACGATGAAATATTTTTATGTTAATGTAATGTAATGTAAATAAAGTCTCCAAAATATCCTAATCTGTGGTAAGCAAACAAACAACCCACATAAATAAAAACATCGTAAATTCAATAAAAACAGTTAAATAACTCACTTTTGGAATTGCTTTATATTATTCAAATATATGAGTTAAAATTTAAAATACTTATATTTATTAAATATAAACTGTTATCCTGCTATATACTAAAAACGCAAAAATGCAAAAATGGCACTCACTAGCGCCTTCTGTCGGATTCAGGAAATTGTGATTCGTCGTACTTTTGTTCTTATTAGAAGTCATTTTAATATTTTCATATAAATTGTACATACGATGTCAATGTAATGTTATTGTTTGGTAACCGTTAGCGCAGCTTACACGAAATAGCATATAAATTTCATTAAAAATAGCAGTGATTTACAAAATGTCTGCATAAAACATCATAATGGAACTCGTCAACTAGCTCAATTTGAAGCCAGTGAACCAGCCTTACAGCACGTACTAACAGAAGATCATAATGCGTTCGCTTCATTTGTGTGACTAATCGTCGAGAAACTGATAGCATACATGAACAATTTTGAATGTATACCTTTTTTTTGTACTTTATAGTGTTGACTTGTTATTGTGTAAAGTAGCTTGTCTTATGTATTCTAAAAGAATTAGCAAATATTAGAGGAATAAACAACCGCAACTGTAGATTCTCTTTATTACAGTAGGTATACTTAGCATCTGCTTCTTTCATTAGGCGTGATTCTCGCAACATATTGTGCGGATTCTTAATATTATATAATTCTTATGTTATCAATTTTGAGGTGGACATCACCTCAAAATTGATAACATAACATGAAAATATTGAAAACTAAAGATATCACACTATGGTAATGAAATTGATTCAGTCATATTGTATTTAAAAAAATAGATTATTCGTTTGGTTCAGGTGAGGTGTGACTGACAAAGTACAGTTACAGTACTGGAAATAGAAATATTTTATAAAATAATGTATTCACTCAATATAATTATACCAAACACACTTTTCACTGTACTAATTAATGCCTCTTACACATCGCTGATCGTTTTAGAAGAGATGTATAAATTATATAATACTTGATAAATACGGTTCTTATTCTCGATGCGAAAATGCATGTGTAATCTATAAATTATATCATTATTTCTGAAACTTTTATAAGCCGTTGCGTTCAAAATAATATCAAAACTATATATTTTTATCTTACTCAACTATCGCTCCTTACGATACCATGAAATCAAAAATATCCCTTAATTGAGGGCAAAACAAAAAATTAAACTTTAATAATATGTACACATAATAATCAATATTATTTGTACCTATTTATAATAATTTTAATGAATAATGAATATTAAATTACTCTAGTGTAACGTTTAATTATAATTTATAACAAGAATTTTCCTAAATAAATAATCACGCAACTCATCATCGCAACTACCATAAATTATATTCGAATTCAATGTATATTTCATTTCATTATATAACCCATTATTAATTCTCTGATACAAAATTCATCTTTCACTAACTCGTATCCACCGACTTCGCCTATTTTGGTGTTCTTTTAATTTAAAACGATTTTTTATATGTATTTATTTTATTATGTTGAAAATCCACTTACGTTTTTTAAAAAAAAAGGATTAATAATATTTCTTTAAGTTTTTGTAGTATAATGAAAAATAGAAATAAGTTACGATTTTAAATTAACGTGGCTGTTAAAATGTAATTTATATTTTTCAATTGTTCACATCTTATGAGTTATGACACCGTTTCAAGCATCACGATAATAGTATTAGGATACCTATTAACTGATTTGTATTTTGAACTAAATATTGAAATGTTAAACAAATTATAATAAAACCTAAAATTATAACATTTTCTGAATTGTGTTTTCTAAGGTTTTCACGAGTACTACACATTTAAATAATACGCCTGGAAATAATACGTCTGAACACCTGGGACCCACTTTTGAAAAATATAAAATCCCATGTCTGTGACCGCATTGATAAACCTCAAGATACTGTTAGGGCGTTTTGTGTGAATCATGAACTGTACGCCCGGAAGCTTAAACCATTGGAGGTAGATGACTAATTAACTGACTTAATGACAGACACCTCCATCTCGTCTTTCCGTGAACACGATTGCTGCAAAGCATTCGAAATGTAAGGTTAGATTTAAAATGTAAATTTATAATTTAATTCAATATACGCGAGTTAAATCCGTGAAAATGGTTTTCTGTATTATTTACACTGAGTATTTTAGTTAGATATACACGTACTGGTATTATTTGATTTTCCGTAGATTTTCCAATCGACGAAAATTATTTTGTTATCTAGCGTTTAGTAAATTTTAAGGAAAACAATTTAATTCAATATATAATATTAAAAAAAAACAACTTAATTTAATTTAAAATATTTTTTCTCTGAAACGATAACAATTGATAAATATTTAAAATATGTTTTTGACATTTACTAGAGGCTGCTTTAAGACGGTTAATCATATTATAAACATAAACCATTCATGTCTCTTAGCACCAAAATAATACAATCATTGTCACCTTCTTAAATATTTAAAAGTATATTTTATGTTTTGTGGAATTGTGTGTTTCAAATTACGTTTTAACATAACATAGCTGAATAATTAAAATAAATCATTTATTAATTGTTTTATAAAAATGCTATGTTAGAAAGCTACTCTATGTAAGCTACAAAGGTTTCGATTGGGCAAGGTTAATTTTAGATAACATCTAATTTACTAACTACTCTTTAAAATAGAATGTTTCTAAAATTTATCCATAAAAAATGGTGAAAGCCTTTATGATATAAGATTCCAGCTAATGAATCCAAATTTTCTTTAAAAAGATTTCAAATAATGATCATAGATTTGTAGGTGCAACAATACAATATCACTATGTTTGAAAATTTTTAAAAACATGTCAACCTTGTTTAAATTTCTATAAATATAGAAAGAAAAATAAACCAATACAGGCAGGGACTCGAACCCGCAACCTCTGGGAAACCTTCCCGACGCTCTACCAATTGAGCTACCGCGTCGTTGTTAATCTTGGTGAATTAAGCATTCTATATGTGATCGTCTTTATCGGGACGGTCAGTGGTGACATCTATTAGGTATCTTTCGAAAATCTTGACCAATGTTTCCAACTTTGGCAATATAGATAAACTTTGTTACATTCACGAAATCGCATGTTTTCAGTTTCGTTTAAAATATTTTGGAGAGCCCCTGATAAATTTATACATACAATTTATATATATTAAACATATAAATTATTTTTAAAAATCATTTAAATAATTTATAATTTCTATTTAAACTACCTAATATAAAGTATCTATTAAAAAATTGTTTCACTGTTTTTAATTTATTGTTGTACATTCATGTAGTAAATTGAAAAAATAATTTATTTAAATTTTTATTTAAATTTAAAAATATATATATTATTATCTCCTAATAATTTTATATAAATGTAGAATGAAAAATAAACCGATACGGGAAACTACGGGACGGTTTCCCAGTAGTCGCGGGTTCTAATTCCCTCCCGTTTCGGTTTATTTTTCATTCTATATATATTATATAAATTTAAGTAAGCTTAACATGGCTATACATGTTTATAGTTAACTCAATACGATAGTAAATGTAAAAATCTAATTCACACACAAAAGGGATTCCTATTTAATAAATACAAATCTATATACTATTATCTAAAACTATGAATTCATTCTTAATATTTTATCCAATTGCAATTTTTTTGTTATTTGAATTGAATGTGTTGTAGATAAATGTATTTAAAATGTTGAGTACATTTGTTTAAATATTTTTATAAGATTTTATTCTGGAAGACATTTTATAATGTTTAACTCATATTATATGTATAAACTGTTGAGGTTCAAATTATATCTAAAATAAATATCTCTAAATTTAAATTGCAGTTCAGAGCAAACAATATATAAACGAGTTGCTTTAAGAGTATATATGTATCCCGTTCATATTCACAAGAGTAAATATTTATTATTGAATTACAGGTCGCAAAGTGGAGGTATAGTGAAGGCTTTCATATGTGAAAAGGCTGAGCAAGAAATAGAGTGCTTTGTTGCATGGGAGCTGCTGCAGACCGTTTCTAATTGTCAAATTCAACCAACGTGAAATATCCTAACTGAAAATTCCTTTAAATTTCTAAAAAGGTTATTGTTGTACTTTAGTTATTACATTATACCTTAATTAGATAATATCTGATACTAATTTTAACTTAATTTAACGTAATTTTCACTGTGACAAAATTTCAACTATTATAATAATTAAGTTTCGACACTGACTATATAAATTGTAGACCTGTACACCTCTATTATAGACTGTGAAAACTTAGGATTGTCTCAGACCTCTGTAATCCAATTTAGTTTAATAGCAGTCAAATATTTTTAGTCTTTTGTACAGAAATCGTAAATCTACTCGTAACTTCTTAATTGTTTTACGACCAACGTTTTATTTTTTTTAAACTTTTATCCGACTTTTTAATTTTTTAAAATTCCTTTTACAAAATCAATATTATACACCAGTAAATTAATTATAAAATTATTTTAGTGGTGTATATAATATAGTAGTATATAGAATATATTATATAGAAGCAATATAGTAAAATTAAACCAATTTAGTTATTTAAAAACAAATGCCTATTAGAATTTTTAAGAACCAAAAGTTATAATTAAAAGTTAAAAGTTAACTCGTAAAGAATCGCTAATGTTCAATATACGTTATGAGATTTCGGCACTTTGATAATCTTTATTGTAAGTTAGTAACATTGAGGACGTGTTTCCAAAATAGGTAGGTGTCAAATCATACCACTACATTAAAAAAGATTTACTACGCACGCATATATAGTGCGAAAATAATATGTAAGAGAAACAATTTTATTTATGATATGATTTAAATACTTTAATTATTTTGTATGATTTATTTTGTATTATTAATACTGTGACCTAAAAATGCACACCTGAGTGGCGACTACTATATCTACTAGACGAAAAAATTTAGGTGATCCGAATTTATGTTGTTGTGTTGGGTATAATGAGATATTACCTTCGGATATGGTAGGGTTTCGTATACCGTATACTATATTTTATATACTACGTATAATTAATTATTTTTATATACTATGCATCAAGTAGGTACATTACACATAACATATAGTACCAAATACATAATGTTATGTCATAAGTGTTATGAACAAGTTTATGAACAATGTGTCATGTACATAATACAATCTTCCAACTATGTATTAAATTACATATCTCATACTGTATCGTTACTTTAAAAATTGTTGGTATATATCATAACACTCTAAAGGAAAGATAATTTTTTTATTTAATATTTACCACATATATTATACAATATTTTACACAAAGAAAAATCAAAATCATTGCATTGAAAATCATTAGTGATTATATATAATAATGATAATATCAAAACAAACAGCACACATTAATCTAAGTAAGCAAATTATTTGCTTGTATTAAGGGTGTTATTAGGGTGTACACAAAGATACAAATACACATATACACAATACACATACGCAATAGAAATACACATTATAAATATGAGAATACATCTAATGAAAGACCAAACCCAGAAATACAGACATCTATGTTCATCACATACATATCTGTCCCTGTCGGGAATCGAACCCGACATACACATTATAAATATGAGAATACATTTAATAAAAGACCAAACCCAGAAATACAGACATCAATGTTCATCACATACATATCTGTCCCTGTCGGGAATCGAACCCGACATACACATTATAAATATGAGAATATATTTAATAAAAGACCAAACCCAGAAATACAGACATCTATGTTCATCACATACATATCTGTCCCTGTCGGGAATCGAACCCGACATACACATTATAAATATGAGAATATATTTAATAAAAGACCAAACCCAGAAATACAGACATCTATGTTCATCACATACATATCTGTCCCTGTCGGGAATCGAACCCGACATACACATTATAAATATGAGAATACATTTAATAAAAGACCAAACCCAGAAATACAGACATCAATGTTCATCACATACATATCTGTCCCTGTCGGGAATCGAACCCGACATACACATTATAAATATGAGAATATATTTAATAAAAGACCAAACCCAGAAATACAGACATCTATGTTCATAACATACATATCTGTCCCTGTCGGGAATCGAACCCGGGCCCTGCGCTAACCACTGGACCAACGGGGTTGTAAAATAAATACATAGGTATTATTATACTCGGTTCGAATGGAATGTAAAAGGCATAAACGAGTCTGCATTGCGATGATGTTATAATATTCATGGTTTCATCGCAGCAAGTATCGTAAACGTGCTTTATTGTAAATGCCCGACTGCCCTCCCTGCCTCCTTCTGCGCTGTTAATAATAATTGAAGTACCCCATACTTTTACATTATTGAGAAAATGTTTATTTCAGAGTTTAAAACAATCATAAAAATGACGTTTTGTATGTACAATTTTATTTTTCGAATTGGAATTTATCTCTCAAATAAAAGAATACAAAAATATGTGTTATTTATATTCTGTATTTAGACAATTTATTACTTGCCTTACTAGAATTTTATTAATTATACTTAGTTGTAAAATAAAACATTTTTTTTTCAACTGTATTCACAAAATAAATAGTCACAATAATAATAGCTATACTTTTCGTGGAAACAGTTACCGAAACTGAATTGATATCAAAGATACGGGGTTTAGTAGCACAATATTTACTTCAGCAACTATGACGAGTTGGGAACATCCATCTAAGAAATTGATTTATTGTAAGATACTGTATGAATATAATTTTTTAATATAAAAAGATTATTAAACATTCAAAAAGGTTAAACCTTTTTTTAATATTGTTTTTATAATGATATTATTATTAAAAGTAGAGTAGCTATTGGCTATTCCTTTATAATAGATAAAATGACATCATAATTGATATTAGGTAATTGCCAATCAAAAACAAATGGCAATGTAATTTTGCATAACATGCTATACTGTAATGTTATGTGATTTATTTTTAATATAGCAAATAAAGTAATACTATATATTTTTAGGGTTAACCTATAATTGTAATTTCATACTTAATCTATGATTATAAATTACTAAACATGTTTAAAATATCTTTGATGGTTAGAAAATAATTATTAAATTTATTGGACAAACTCTAAGTCCTATTGAAACTGCAGCTAATTTATGAAGGGACCATTTCGGTTGGCACTTTAAAGTGCGAAATTCTGCCAAGCAATTAACTTTTATTTCTTTTTTAAAGTTACAGTACTAATAGGATTGCGGGACTGAATAGCTAAGGTAGTTTCCAATCGATTTTTAATTATTGAGTTTCCTTCATATTTTAACTTAGTCAGCTGGTTAAGTTTATGGTTAAAGAGGATACTAATCTTAGTTAAAATTACTAATTGACTAGGTCATTTGGTAAAAAAATGGAATGTGTTTTATTAATTATTATATTTATTTTTTATTTTATACCAAAGCTTGAAAAAGATCACCTGTTGTGACTGCTTTCTATAGCTAAGGCTTTCTCGCAAAATCAGAAAAATTACATAAATAATAAGAAGGTCAGATTTTTAAGTCATAAAGGGTTAACTGATTTCGAAATACCACTGGAAAGTTACTTTACTTTAAGGGAGTTTGTAAAAAATATGTTTGAGAATCGAACCTAAGATATAATTTTAGGTGAAAATCGCATATAATAAATGAATACTCAGAGTAATAAAACTTTAGGTGTTAAATGGAATACCTTGTACCACTTATTTCCACTTATGTTTTTACAAAACAGAATCTGCACAAACCGTTGCACTTTTACGATTGAATGGTAAAACCTGATTTTTACTGATTCTGTACAGAAATGAGAAATTCTATACAGAAGATTAAAAACCTGGCAACCGCTAGAAATGTCGAGGACCAATATTCCAATTTCCTGATAATATTGAAGAAAAAACTTGGAATAGGGATAGCACAATGCCTTAAAAAAAGTGAATGCTTTTGTGTAAACGAAATATTGACGACGTCTGTATGCTCTATTTGGATATAGATTATTGCAAAGATCATACAAGATTCTACTAGAATTAGACCAAAATCACCAAACAATAAAGTAATATAAGAACCTATACAAGTAATAGTTATATAGTATTAGTTATATCAGTATTAAATAAATGTCTCACGTGAAATCATATACGTTTCATTAAAAAAAAATAGAATTGATTTATAAAAAATTTCTGATTTTCTTTTTGTTACAATATCTAAAAACAAGTTACATTGTGCAAAATCTGCAAATTTGATAATTATAAATTTACTATTGTCAGATATTGAACTTGGTGTTTGTAATTATGAAAGGCTTTTGAAATTTGATATCTTTTAATATGGGCCTTGAATAATTGTCTCTATATACCTGAGAAAGATTTTGGTTTAGTATAATAATAATAACAAACGCCAGACAAATAATATTTTTGTTTCATTAATTGATTGTTAAATTTTAGAACATAATTATTATTTCTCGTCGTATTATCTACGATTTGCTTCTGTATATGCTCTATCAAGTTTTTAATAAAACTTGAGCTTATATATAAGGTTTATAAAATGTGATTTGAGTTTAGTGCAGATCTTAATAATATTTTATTATTTATATAAAATAAGAATTAATTATATTATATATATACTATAATGGAATTAGTGCTGTCAAGCGTATATAAAAAATATTAGAATAATTTTAAGAATTGAATATAAATGCATTACTTTAAATAAAAACATGAAATTCAGTTTTAACCTTAATCCGCTTTAAACTTCCTTATCAAGCAATCCAGCAGATTATGCACTCCAATAATTGTCTTAATGATGTCATCATCGCAATAGCTTGTGTCTAGAAAACTAGAATATCATTATCGTCTCATCATATGGTAATTTATATAATTTTAATTTTAATTAATCGAGACATTTGCTTAAAATTAAAAAAGATTTAAAATTATGTTAAAATATCGTATACCTCTAATTCTTAAAATATTTAACAGTAAATACTAAATAACATTCCATAATTAATTACGTAGGCAGCGCCACTGTAGTATACTATTTTGAAACTTATGAATCTAAGACATGTAAATATCGATGAATGAATCAAAATATATTTATTTTGGTTTATAAATGTCAAAACAATAATAATATATTGTGTTTGGATCATTGTATATTAAAGATACAAAAAAATAGATTCTCTTAGATTTAAAAAACCTTATAAATAAAATAATAAACATATCTCTGACGATTTACGAAATATGACAGTCCTATAAGCATGGTTTTTTTTTTATTTTTCAGTTCAGTTATTGCTTATTATCTAATTATGTAAGTCTCTTCTTTTCTAAACTTCTGACACTTTTACATAAAAATTGGTTTTGGTTTGTAATAAAATCCATTAAATAAAAAAAAGGAGTCTTAGAGCAATCATCATATTTTGTGTCGGGGAACAAGGAAAATATAAAACTTAAGTTTAAAGTGCAGCAGAGGTATTTTAAAAGAAATTTTAATTTTAAAACTTGATTAAAATCATAAACCATTGGCCTAAAGTCTTTATTAATGTTACATAATAAATACAAATAAACCGTTACAGCAACTAATAGGAGGCCAAGAAACAAGAGGAGGTCGACGTACCCTTATTACGTTAAGAAAGTATATTTAACGATGGTATCCTTTCGATAGAACAAATTTTAAGATAAATCATAGTTACTTTAACTTAAGTAAGTAAATGTTTGCAGTAAAATTGTATCACACTGTTTTTAAAATATATTCATAATATTACGATTAAAGAATATAAATATTGTCAATGGGTACTGAAAGTTATTGTACCAACTAAACATTTAAAGCGTTGTGTTGTGTGTTTGTTTCTAATGGGTGTTGTTTCTAAAAATGTTAGTTCCAGTGAAGTAGCAGAATACCAAATAATAAAAACAGAATAGCAAATAATCAAATACAAGCAATAATAGAATTATTCTAAAGTGCACAAAGACATATCTATATAAAATCGAAGAAATAAATTAATTTAATAACTAAGTAGGTAATAAATAATTTATCAAATTAATAAAAGAGTAAGAGTTAACTACAATTCCTTTCCGAATATTTTTGCTTAAAAATATCTACAATGTGTTCATCTTTTACAATTAAACTGATAATTCAATTGATAGAAAGATTATTAAAATAAGTAAAAGCGACTAAGTATTTTCACATATTTCATTATTTATATATAACTTATGTTCGGAATGCACTTAAGACTTGAAAAGTTTATCTTGGTTAATTATATATGATACAGATGTAACAAAAAATAACATTAATAATATAACATAACATTTGTCTATCCATTTGTTAAACTTATGCTTAGAATTTATACAATTTTTAACTTATTTAATGTAGTTAAATGTAACAATTGTTGTTTTTTAAAATATAGATTTTATTGCATTTGTCTTCTAAGGTGGAGTAACATCTGTTGCTTATTAATATAAAATATATTGTAAATCCATTTTGACCAATATATTATTTACTCTTACAAACTTTGCTATTATATTTTTTACGATGATATAATATACCTAAGATTAGAAAAATAAGCCTTAATTAAATACAAATATTTTATTCTATTACATCTCAAAATACCTCTTATTTCATACTTCGGATAATATTTTTAATTTGAAATCTTTCTATAATAAATTTTTATTTAATATACAATCAAATCTAAATGATACGGGCGATATGCGAACCTAGGACCTTAATTAAAGTCGTGAATTTTTCATTCCAAGTTTTCATAAAATTTATATGAGCATAACATGTCTTAATATATTTAACAAAACGTTTGGTTTTGAACTATTATTTATATTAATAGTTTTGCATCAGATTTATGTTTATGCATAATGGTAAAATTTCGATTATAGTAGTTTATATAAGTAAGTAACTTTACAATTTTCTATTCAGTAAAAGCAAATTATAAATCTGATTTAACGATAATTTTATTTCATTTAATTTAAATTATATTTCAGCAGCTTAATTATAAAATTTTAATCAAATTCAGATTTGTCTTTTTACGTCATCAGTAAAGGTTAATATTATAATTTTTTATAAAAATAAAATTACTTACCTACGAGTTTATATTAATTATGTAAGTACATTACGTACTGTCAGCCACTATAATAATTTCACAGAATCTTGCAAGCTATGGGATTACGGTAAATTGATGTACATAATTTGTTGAATAAACTCAGAGAGAGTAAAAAATTATAATAAAATCTGATCTTAAGGGCATAGTCACACTATCAAGCAACCTATTTGGAGTCCCATGTGGCTTGATACACTGAGCCCGGCGTAATTGCGATCAAAACCAATAATGTTACCTCCATCCCGATAAAGACGATCATATTATGTAGAATTCGTAATTCTCTGAGAAGGGTATCAATCCTTTAGCTCATTCGGTTGAGTGACGGGACTGTTTCTCAGAGATCATAGGTACGAATCCGTACCCGTATCTGATAATTTTACTTATTATATTTATTTAAAAAGATCTATCCATCCAAAAACAACAGGACATCAATGTGTCATCAATGTCAAATGTGGCTTTACCGGCAGTTAAAGACATGTTTTCCAATAAATTGATTTCTCGCATAAATAATAATCCATAGCAATTTCTTGTTATAGAGACTCCTGAGAAGACCTGGCCTTATTAAACCAACAATATCTTCATCTTTATAATTAAAAAAATCGGATTGTTCGCGACTTTTTTTTTTAACCCATATCTGGGGGGACCTCTCCTAACCGCAACCCGGGGACGCGCCAGATAGCGGCACTAGCGACCACACACTGGGGATTGTTCGCGACTACTTTAAGTCTTTTTTAGAAGGCCATCTTAAGGGCAACTACCACGAATGCTTCTCAAGCTGTTTTGTATATATTTATTTATTAATGCTCTTTTTATAAATAAAAATTAAAAACTTTTATAATTTTGATTCATTTAATTACAGTTTAAGTATTGAAACAGACATAATTTTTGGCAATAAAACTGTTCTAATTTAATATTAATAAGAAACCCTGAATAAAAGGGTTAATGAAGATAACTTCCTACAATAATTCTAAAAGTTATGATCTTAATTCAGTCATTAACAATGAATTATGCTCCATCTATTTATATTTGGTACAAAAGCGAGTCATAAAAGTCATACTTTTTATAATTAAGACGGTTTTAATTTAAAATAATTATATTCAACATTTAATCTCAATAAATATGTTTGATAAAAAGATACTCTTTACGACGCTTTGGGAACCAGAACTTTCACTCAGCGGGGGTACCTGTAGCCAGTTACCCAGTGATGATTCTAGTGGAATAAAATTCTTTAATCCAATTTTCAGTTTATCTATGAAACTGTGTATCAGTTATCTTCTAGTTACTTATGAATTCGTTTTACATTATTTGAATAGAAATGTACAACTAAGTGGTAGGCTGTGTTCATTAGAATGTTCAATATTTACTCTATCGGTTATATTCAAGAGTGAATTAAATGTAATAAAAAAATATATTTCAACTTTGGTACTAATTTTATCTCACCGAAATAACCGAAAAAAAAACACTAAAAAAATAATAATAATTACCATTTTTTAGGGTAATAATAACCTGTCAAGAGCCGTAACAGCTCACGTTGGATTACAAAATCAACAAATTATCACTCCGCTTCTTAATTATTATTATTTTTTTCACATCATTAATGTAAAAAATATGTAATTTACTTAAGGCTTTATTTTTTTTTCTTTGATTTTTAATATGTCTATCGTATATCTCCTATACACACACGACAACGTTAACAACGCACACGAAATCTTTGACATAACCCCAAAAACAAAATATCTGTGTGAAGTCAGATAATCATGGTGGCCATCCGCACTACTCCAAAACCGACCAAACCCTTGCCGTCTAAACATTACAGGTAATCGGTCACTTACGAGAAGGCACGAAATGTAACCCTCCTCCCAAATCATAATTATAACTAGCTAGCTGCGCCTGAAAGAAAAACTGGTTTATATCTTCGGCAGTAGGATCATAAAGTATATATCTTTTTTTTATTTTAGGTGTGCTTAGCTTATCATAATTAAGTACGGGACCAGTATTTATACTATTTTTATTTTCTGATTCATTGTGGAACTAATAAATAGACATGTCATATTACCATGAATCATGATCAGATGGTGACGAAATATAGCAAGAAAATATCAAATCAAATATCAGAATAATAAAAAAAATATATTTATTTAAAATTATTACTCTGATATTTGTTTGCTATATTGGAATAAATTAAGAAACGAACCTAGGTCAACCTAAGTTCGTTCTTTAATTCTAAGGAACTAAGTTAATCATTTATAATAGTTGTAATCATTTCATCCGTATTTTGATAACAATATTAGTTAATTTTTTTATAAATTAATATCATTATCAGTTGTTGTATTTTACAATGTTTGTTCACGGATGAAGTTAAATAATTACCGTTGTGTGATTTTACTATAATCTGAAATAATCATTGTCTGTAAAGAAGGCCTTTGATTAGTATTACATTTTAAAATTTGTTAATATCTTTAACATGACGTAAATGGATGACATTTTGACTCGGATGTTGTTTAGTTTACCGTTAGGATTGGTAAGGACTCGAATAAATAATTAAGTAGGTTCTTTGGTAGATGTTTCAGCAAGTAAAATAAAAATAGCTTTAGTTTGTCAATTCTCTAGTTTCACTTTATTGTATGTCATTATTTTAATTAAAGACAAGTTATGGATATAAATTCAGACATCCGAGCCAACAGCTAGAACAGTGTCGATGGCTCTAACCTTTTTAAAAATGTAGAAAGTAATACAAATTCGACATACATAATCCGTATTTGTCAAACAAAAAATATCCCTCTTAGTTACTTTTCCTACATCTACTTTAAAAGATAAATTATAGTTTATGGCTCACTGTTTTGGAAAAATTACACTATATAAGTGGTTATACACAAATGCGATTTTTCCTCTCTCTGAAGGTTAACTGAATAATAAATTAGGTGTTTTTAATCAATTATTAACTTGGATTAATCATATTGTGTTTCAATTATAAATTAATTGTTTTAATCAATTATTAGATTTAAAATTATAGTCTTAAGACAATTGTTTTAAGACTGAGACTGCTGTCAATGATAGAATATGTATTATAAAATGAAAATATTCCAAGTGTAAAGAGTGATAAGGAATCGGAAAGCCATTATCTGAGAAGGATTTGCAACGAGCGAGAAGATGAAACCGAGCCCATATTTGCAATATATTCCAATTTAATAGCGATAGCGAGGATCATCAAATTCTAATAAACCCTTTTATTGTTCTCAAAGAACTTTATATGAAATTTAAAGTAAGATGCCCTAAAATTATTGAGAATTGCCTTCAAAGGTCATTAAATAAGTACGCGTTTGAGATTGATGCATCATATATTTGTTTATTTTTAAATGACAAAAATTGTGGTAGGTGACTTGCTTGGAATAACTAATAATATATGATTTTACCTAGATATTTATCAGCTATGATTTTATAAAAAATCTGTTTTATTCAACATAAAAAGTAACTGAAATATATTACTTTTTAAAATGTAGTTTTATGACTTTTTTATATGAATATATATATTAGAAAGAGAGAATTTTACTTTGAATTTTTTATTTTATCAAATGTACTAAGTATTTAAATACTTTACACAAAAAAGCATTTGAAAAACAATATTTTTACTTAATTTACCTTAAACATATTTAACTTATTATTATTTTAATAAACTAATACGAGTCCAACATAGTAGAGGTATTTCCATTTTCCAGTTTTCTAGAGTATTTATTGGCTTCAGATTAAGGCCAGGTATCCCTACAAAACACATTGTTAGAATTCGTTTTTGAAATAGTAAACATTGAAATTTAAATCTAAAAAAAAATATGGTTAATTTTGAGGATATATTGCAGGGAATGTACCCGATGAAAACATGATTTAATAAAATTGGCTCGATAGAAAAAAATCACAAAGTTACCTCTTTTCCGTCTTTTTGTCTCCAATTTTTCGGTTTTATTTCTAAAATAAGCGATTAAACATTATGGGTCTTTTACCAAAATAATGTTCATTGATTTCTCGAGGCATTTTACGCGATAGTTTTTTTTTTATTCAATCTCTTATTTTTTTAATTAATTATTCAAGCGAAATTCGGTCCACAGAGAATTCGTCAGTGTCTCGCGAGACGTTGACAAGGTAAGACGTGTATCAAAATTTTTCAGATGCAATTGTGCGATTATCATGACATATATTATGTCATTCCCTAGTTTACCACAGTCTAGCTTTTTCAGTAGGTCCAAAGAGAATAATAAAAATGTTAAAATTGAAGACGTGTCAATCGAACATTTTGCAAAATCATGAATAACTCTCAAAGTAATCGAATTAAAATAGTAGATCATTTGAGACGTGGTTAGTTTACAACTTTATATCACTAAAAATTTGTATAAACACCAATATACACTCCGAGTAGGAATCAAACCCGCGACCGCAGATGCAGCACACGCACCATTAGACCATAGTGTTTTCTGTAAATTACATATGTTGTCTCTCTGACTGTCGATACTTTCAACGTGAACTGGCTGTTTAAGCAGATACATCTAGTGTGCGACTTCGTGGTCACGCACCAGATAGACGTCCTGTTAGTACAAGAGACCTTTCTGAAGCCATGTAATCGTGATCCGCTCTACCAACTGAGCTACCGTATCGCTGTCCACCTCGGTGAATTAAGCATTCTATATGTGCATTCTATGTGTACTACCAAGTAAAAGGCCAGTTACACGTAACAGAACTACAAAAGTGTCTTTTGGCAATATGGGCAGACGAGAATGAGAAAAAATACACACAGTTCATTGAAAAAGATGATTTATTTTGGGACACTAATATAAAACCAAAATTATTAATATTTTATATAAATTGCTTGCTGCCTAAAATCATAGACAGTAGAAATGCAAGAGGTATGCCCATACGAGACATATCAATTCAGAAGGAAAATATGACGGATACAACTAACCGAAAATCTAAAAACCCTGATAAGAAATCAATACCGGCACAAAATATACGCCGATTAAATTTTATTCAGTTTTAAATTACTTTAATTAAGATTTACCTATTTTATTGTGATTATACATAAACATAATTTAAATTAAATATATAATTTGTTTTATTTTTATTCTATATGTACCACTTACACTTTATTTATTTACGAAAATCAATAACATTTATAGCACATAAAAATATATTAAAAATGCATTAATATTTTGAAATGAAATAAATTATTAAACATGGTTTAGTTCTAAACTGTGGCGACAGGATGACGTCACGTGGTCGCTATGTGCAATGCCCTCTGCGAAGGCGCGATGTACCTATATTACGCGGGCGGGGGTTGCACTGAATGCCTACTTTTGCAGGGATACCTGGCCTTAATGTTAGGTGCTAACTGGGCCAAGTTAAATGGCTGACAGACAACGTTTTGTTACGTCATAGCGGTTTCGGACAACGTAACTAGGTAACTTGTTTTATAGACTGTTAGAAGTCGAGGGTATTTCTAAATAATTGGTAGGCATCAACTCCTATAAATTAGTAAGCAAGTGTTAGGTTTATTAATTATCGTGTCATAGTCGTTTGAGAGCGGAAGCTCTGCAGGTGTGAATAGTGATTGTCGATGTGATCTTTGAGTACCTACTTTGAGTAGCTTATCTTGCGTTTTATTACTGTGGTAGATTTGTCGTTTTATGTCATAGTTTTATTACTAAATTAGTTATAACGTGGTAATCGGGCTTTCGTAGTATTAAATAGCGTGAAATACGTGAATTTGATAATTACTTTGAATTCTTATTATTTTTTTTTATTAAATTTCTACAGGTATCCTAAAAATACCTAAAAAGTTACACATTGTAGTAGTATTTTTTTTTCGGGTTCCAGTAGCATAGTCTCAGGTGTGGACGTTGTAGTTCAAAAGTATTTGTGTTTAAAAAAATGTATATTAAAATATTTTGTTCGAAAATTTTATTTGAGATGTTACTAAGAATTCCAAAATCAAGCGGCTGAGCGGCTTCTATTTATCATTTATATTATTTTAATTCATCCAAGTAGGGTTGATCGTGTAATTTTTTTAAAGTGTCATATTTTTTATTATTTATTTTTTTAACCGAGTGTATATTTGTTTGATAAAGTAACTATATAAAGTAGTATTTAAATTTAAGACACTTTTTGTACACACTTCATTAGATTAAATATAAATAAAAAGATTTTGAAAAGAAGACCTGTCAAAAGGTTGTCACAATACCTCGGATAAAATGTTACACACATTATTAGAAATTTGGCAATTTTCTTAGTTTCTATTTTCTTTTTAATATTTTGTTTTTTAATAGTTCGTGAAGTTGATTTTGAGTTTAGCTTCAACTTTCTCGTTTTGAATTAAATTTCATTATTTTCCTCTGTTCAAATGCCAGAAATTTAGTTTCTGGTGTATCAGTAAGGATACTTACAGGTAAGGTAACTTACGAGTTTAACGTTTTATCTTTATTTTCCTTGGAGATGCTTTAGGCTAAGGCCAAATAATTTCTGGAGAAAAAGCATTGTCAAGTCTTTGAACATTCAGCAACTGAGTAAGTATTAATGGCGCTAAGGTACTGAAGCTTATGTAAGTAATGTGGGGTGTAAGATAATAATACTATATTGTTACTTTTAGCTGTGTCTACGACTTCAATATCCAAATGCAACGAATAATTGTCCAATAATAAAAGCACAGGATCGGATGGAGATGATATATCTAGATATATAGATGATGGAGAGATATCATCCGGCCACTAGATTTTCTACTCCAATAAAACCTGGAAGTCAATGAAAATATTCTCTATATTAATTCGTGGGAAGATAAATATACACGGCCCAGAATTTTCTACTGCGTTTGTAGCTACGCAACTATACACAAGAGTTTCTCTTTCTGTTGATGTAATTAAACCAAGTTACTTAAAACCTTTTGCATTTTTTTACTAGGTTTCATAATGGTTGTGACACTTGCCTTATCTACGTTTCATGTTCGTGATGGACAAAATTTCTAATATATCAGCCAATTTGGAAAATATATTATGAACATTAGTTCTATTAAATGATGTGTTTCTGCTTAATTTTGTAGTCTTTGGCAAAAGTATAGATAAAGACGGGTTGCGTTTCAAAAACGCTGTCAGCCATTCAACTCCTGCCTCTTTATTTTCAAGCCACGGTTGTGGCATAACAATATTGTGTTTCACTACGCAAGCAAATGCGAGTCGTTTTACGTCTTTTGAAGTCAAACCATAATAAATTTGGCTATATTCACGAAAACGGCTTCCTGTTCATCACTGAATACTTGTCGATTATTCTTGTATCCCACTGTGAGAGTATCTATGGGCCTGCCCTTTTGTTTTGCTTCTTTTCTTTTCTTTATATATCTAGTTAGCGATATATGACACAATATCAAATCTTTTGCGATGCTACGAACTTTTTTAGTTGTATCAACTTCCAAAATATTTGCTACTTGTTCGAACACGTCTTTAGATATTTTTCCACGTTCTTTTTTTCTTTTATATTTCCGCATCCTATGAAAAAATAGTGATCATATTATATCGGTAGAAAATAAAAACCATGGGACAGGTAATGATAAGTCACAACCTGCCCCAAGCAAATGTCACTCTTAACACCAACGCATAAATTGATCTTTAAAAATTAAGTAATGAAAATACAAACAAATACAAATGTACAAATATAGTTTTACAGCAAAAAAAAATATTAGCACATGTAAATAATACCAGACACCTCCCTGATTATTTAAAAAACAGACTATCCATCAAAATTATAAAAAAGAAGGAAATGCTACGCACGTGGGGTTTTTATAACAACATCTCTGTGCTCCTTTCACAAAAACACTGACGCTACTGGCTCTTGCAGGGGGAGAGCCGACACGTGCGATATTATTTATCTCTTTGTAACGAAAGTATAACTAGTCTTTGTTCCGCCGCTATTGTCACTGTAACTACTTACCCCTGTCACAACCAGTCCCGGTCTCCCCTACCTAGCAAAATATATTTATTTGTTTATTAAGAAAACGATGTATTATTCTTGACACTACATGTGTTTCATGCGTTCTTAATTTGGAATCTAAAGTTTTATAAGATCTCACCGGAATAATTTAAATTAAATATCATTAATTAAATACACAGATTAAAACTTTACTTATTTTAAGATCCTTTCAAGACCCTTGCACTTATATTTGAAGAATAAAATATTAAAAAAAAAAATAAAAATTTAAAAACCCCCGGTACAAAAAAGACCTCTAAAAAGAGTAAAAATAATATTTTTATGTACTTATTGATCTCGTTGCGTCAGGAGACCGTTGTACGTACGTTGATAGTGTATATATTACGAAGGTAATCATTGAGGACCTAGACAATACGATTCGATAACGTAATTTCTTTATTTGCCTTGTTAATGCAAGTAGCATTTTAATTTCTTCCTTTATTAAACGGTCCCCCGACGCAACGAGTTCAATAAGTACATAAAAATATTAGTTTTACTCTTTTTAGAGGACTTTGTGTATCGGGGGTTTTTAATTTTTTTTATTTTTTTTTCTGCTTTTTAAAGTTATGTTACTAGATTCTGAATTATAGATACTAAATGAACCTACAGACACACAAAATTTTCAATTGTTTAAGTAGTAAAGATTTGTTTGTTTGTTTGAAATGAATAGGCTCCAAAACTACGGGACCGATTTAAAAAAAATCTTTTAGCATTAGAATCCTGTATTATGATGTACAAAGGTTATATTTAATACGAGAAATATATATTATATATAATAAAATAAGGATCCACGTGAAAGTTTCGACAATGTAATAAATTATAAATGTATTAAGTAACATGATTCAAGACTTTTTCATATGGGTTTCATAGGTAGGTTGGTTTCATATATACGAATATTAATAAATATAAACATTTAGAATTAAAATTATTTACAATCACTAATAACACTATGATGAAGGGATTTTTATTATCACTAGCTGTTGCCCGTGATTCTTTATGACTACGATCATAAGCCATATAAATATATTTTTACAGTCTCCGTGGACGCAGTCACGGGCAACAGCTATCCCTAATAAAGTACTTTACCTCAGTACGTAAGAGTTAAAACCTTTTGGCCTTCATCCTTTTGGCGACACTGCTAGGAACAGCTAATTATTGCATAAGAACCTCTTCCCCGCACGAATAAAACGTCAATATCTTGAAGACGACTATTTTTATTTCAATCAAATATGGATAAAAACTATCTCGATGGACATAGCTTTCGATTAAACAAAACCGCATTCAAATCCGTTCACGCGTTTGGCCGCAAACAGCTAATTATTGCATAAGAACCTCGCCCCCGCTCGAATAAAACGTCAATATCTTGAAGACGACTATTTTTATTTCAATCAAATATTGATAGGAACTATGTCGACGAGCAGACCTTTCGATTAAAAACACTGCATTCAAATCCGTACACGCGTTTGGCCGCAAACAGCTAATTATTGCATAAGAACCTCTCCCCCTCACGAATAAAACGTCAATATCTTGGAGACGACTATTACTATTTCAATCAAACATAGATAAGAACCATCTCGACAAGTATAGCTTTCGACAAAAAAAACGCATTCAAATCCGTCGACGCGTTTGGCCGGAAATTTGCCACAGACAGATACACATATACACAGATACACAGATACACAGATCGACAGGTCAAACTTATAACACCCCTTTTTTTAGTCGGGGGTTAAAAAAGAAATTTCAAAAAAGTTTTTTAATCACGTTTTATTTTAATTCAATTTAGAAATTTAAATAAAGCAAATGAATTTTTCCATTAAGAAATTATAATAAGATATTTAAAAATTTAAATACAAATGTTTACAAATAAATAATTTTCATAAAACATACGAATTTCCAAACTTTTATATAGATTAATTTACTTTGAGAGCCGAAGGCCTTCAATCGAATAGGATTCTTTTTTAATTTTGTCGGATACATAGAATAAATTTCATGTAACATTATACTAATGTTACTATAAATAATGGTCTAAGACAAAGAATATCAAACTCTTTAGTAATCGATACTTATAGAAGTATAGATCAAGTAATAACTTAGTCTCATTATTAATTTTGCGTTAGAATTTTCAGAATTTTACTTGATTATCTTACACTTTAAATAAAATAGTCACAATGTGTTATTTTTTTAATAATTGAATAAATATTTATATGTATTTGCCCTTTCTATATACTAGACATTAGTCTATGGACGATTTTTTTTACTATTTACACTTGACATAATTTGTTTTAGCTTTCACTATTATTTTAGGTTATATATACTATTAAGGTTTAAATGAATTTATACGTAAAAGATGTCATTACTTTTTTTTAAATTAATTTAAATTTAATTATTAGTCTTATTTTGCATAATCATATATGCTCATCATATCATTTTATATAGGAAAAAAGTTACGCAGTAATTTGACGTTCCATATAAATCTTAAGCAAGTTTACAGCATCCTCTATGCTGGAATTCAAAAACATGGATGTACATCATATTAAATAACAGTATGTAATATAATGTTAACTCTCTAATATTCATGTTAATTAAATCTAAATTTTACTCTACTAGTTTCGAACTCTATTAGGTCCGAAGACCTTGTTACTAAAATATATTCTATAAACTAAATATAAATATATAGTTGTAAAAACCTTAAGTACCTTAAAAACCTATTACATATATAATAAATCGAAGCATGGCGGACTCTGAATTATTCCATGTATTTAAATATAAAAAATATATATTACATTCTTAAATTCCTCATCGTTAACGAAATTTTTGTTTCAAAAAGGGCTACATATTTCTATTTATTTTGAAACATTCCACTTTCTTATTAGTTTTGAATTTTCAGTTACAATTTTATAAAACTGTTAGTCCATTTATTAATTGTTATTAATACAGAAGATTTATATATAGAAACGATTTGCAAAATGCTATATGCTTAAATTTTATCCACAAAACAAAAGGTTAAAAAAAATGATGTTTGATTTTTTTGGACGTGGAAATATTTTTTTTAAGTTTTTTGTTTTGGAAAAAAAGACATGTAATAAATAATAACAGTTAAATTAATATCAAATATAATGCCTTAGGTAACTTTTAAATCTTAGATTGATTAATGCTGATTGCTGACGGTATTTCTTTAAGATGCATTAGTTTCTTGAAATTATCCAAGTTGGACAGGTCACTGAGCACCATCATAAAAGTTCTTTAAAAAAGTTTACCTGAATAATGGTGCTGCTCGAGAAGTAATTATTTATTGTGCGCTTGAATAATTATTTCACAGCTTTAAAGTATAATCCATGTTGGGAATAAGTAAGGACAATAACAGTTATTTTAACAGTTATTTTGATTGCCCATAAGATATAAATCTGTTAACGGTATAAAATGAGAAATAAATATTACCATGCCTATATATTTATTTTTCATATTACAATGAAGTTTTTAGAACCAGTTGCGACCTAAAGTCAATCTTCACTATTATTTTTTGGCCACCTTTCGGCCAAGTGGTGAAAGCTCGCTTATATTTTATGACTCAAATTGAAGGAAAACAGTTATCTTATTCTGATCCATAAATACAAAAACTAGCTAATAAAGAAATAAGTAACTAAGACAATCTAAGACGTGCTATAATAGTATTAAAAAATATAAAACATTACCATGAAAACTTACACTCATAATATTAGGTATGATATTATATTATTCATTGAGATTTTTTCGAGTTATTTTAAACAAAACTTTTTCTGGAATCAGACAGTTATATCCTACAAATTATGCATATGCATATATCTTTATTTTATGAAACTATCCGGTAAGAAACATTTAAACAAATGAAAGTGCATTTAATTTATTTTTACTGTATTAGAGTTTGAAAAATTACAATAAAGTTATTTAGTAACGTTTACATGCAACGTCAGCACAAAACCCTTTTTCAGAAAGAATCGAAGCGTATGATCCAGAACTGCCAGTCAAATAAATAATCTTCGTAAAACAACATAGGACAACACAAGTCCAATTTGAATTTCTATTTTGCATAGTTCGTTATATATTATATTATATCACATATAAGATTGGCCCCAAAACGCCCCTTTGTAGCATGCCGTGAATAACTCACTGGTTACTCCCTCAATTTTACTCATTTATTGAATATTCGTCTACTTTAACCATCTACTTATTTCAACTCCAATAATTTAGAAACAAGAAAAGTGCTCTAGCTTTTATGCCAATAGATTCCTTATTTTGTTAGAATGGAGACAGAAATGGTATCAATAATAAACAATTGTTTGTAAAGCGTTTAAAATAATTATTTATAAACCGTTAACAATTTTAAGGATACTGTATTTTAAACATCATAGACAAAGATAAATAAACCAACGTGTGTGTGTGTAGACATGTTATTGGGTATCTGGATAAGATTTGCCATTTCTTTTATTAAAAATCTTAGCATGATTTGTAAACCTAACAAAAATTAAAAAAAATGTGAAAAACAAAGAAATAATCGTGGGTTAATGCAAAAAATCGAATTCTTATTTTTGTTATATATTTTTTGTAATGTAAATATATAAGTATATTTTTTATTTTTAGTAGTATGGAATTATAATAATAATAGTATTTTTTTTAATAATAATTAATAAATACATATATAAAATATAACAACAGAGTACCTTTACAGACAGCACCCTCTATGTTTTTATTTTAACAGGCGTCAGCTACTTCTGAAGGCTGTTTGCCTTGTAGTGTTATTCTCTACCACTAGATCGTGCTATAAAAAACCACGTTCCCATTGTAGGGAAATGATTAGTAAGTTTCTTGTTATTTAAAGGAGGCCTGAACTCTTTGGTAACATCCACATCTTGACGAAATTTATCTTTTTAATGGCCGACGATAGACCTCGTCACTGCAAAGACAATTATTGGATCTGGCACAAAAAACAGTCATTTGTCAAGATAAGCTATCATTATTTTATATTTAATTATCTGACCCGGAAAACTTTGTACTAATCTTGAAAATCTTAATTATATTTGACCTAATAAAATAATATCAGCAAAAAGAAAAAATTAATGTACAGCCTTCCCTGCTATTTGCGGATGAACAAATTTCAAAATACTTAATATGTAACATTAATGCCATTACAGCCGTTTTCGATTTATCAATAATGTAAATAAAATAATTTACAACCTTATTTTAAATATTTAGATTTTTATAAATATACAGTATGATAATACCTATATCGTTATTATTTTATTTTTTATATTATAATAGTGTCCTCATGTTAGTAGTCATTTATTTATAGTATATTTTTCTGAGTATCTGAGTATACAGGGTTATTTGTAATAAATTGGCCACCTCTTGCAGGTAGCCTCTCTACATCGATTCTAACAACTGTTGTTCTACGACTTTTTAAAAATAATAGTTTTTAAAATTTTAGTTTTCGCATACAAAATTTATTGGTTGCCTCTGGACTGGCATTAACTCTAACATAGGTAAGTTGTCTTGACGTTGACCGTTTGAGTACTTCTTACAAAATATTCTACTAGCTTTATAACTGGTCCCCAGCATTATTAAAATTTGATCTTAATGCATTCCAAATGACTGTCCAAGATCTAAGTAATTTAGTAAGATGGGGTAAAGCTGCCGAAAAGTCTTGCAATATCTGTGGAGATTAGTATCTCCATTAGAGGCATTAGTATGCTTCTGTACTTCTAGATAGAGTTCAATACTCGCGTCGCCACGTTAAGATAATACAAATCATACCGGAAGCGGTAAGTCTTTCAGTAGCAAGAGCGCCAAAATGTGTAACAACCACCAAACTATTTGTAGAATTCGTAAAAGAAGGCTCCTCCAAAAGACCAAAAGCAAAGCCTTATTTCATTCGCGGCGCGGCTCTTGATTGTACTCTCATGATGGACACGTATGAGCAGTATTACAAAATTCTTGGAGATATTAGTTTTTCGTCTTCTAGACCGTACTAATTCCCGTATTCTAAACATCTAAGGCGCGTGATACTTGTGGAGCCTACCATTCCCTAGGAAACAAACATCCCCAGGGATCACACATTTAAGCTTAATAAGTATTTCGAACTGATCAACTGTCCAGGAATAAATTTATAGTTAGTACAAGTGGGAGCGAGAGGTATAACAGCAAAATTTCTCTATAACCTATTAAAAGGCCTTTCTAGAACTAGCACCGGTTCATTTATAGAACGTATTTCGAAGGCAGCATTAGAAGGTCTTTTTCAAATTTGGTTAGGTAGGAGGTTAGAGGTGTGTGAATAGAGGAGGCGATCGTGTACGTTCATAGTAAAGGGGCCCCTTAACCCTACACCTAGGTCGCAAGTCCCAGGCCTTGTTTGCACTCCTCTCAATGCAACACGATGGGCCCGGCACCCGCACTGTGAATCCATGCTAAGAAGAAGAAGAATGCTAAGAAGCTTCGTCGTCGTCTATTGCTAAATGAAACAGTTTAATAAATTTATATAAATATAGAATGAAAAATAAACCGATACTGGCAGGTCAGATCGGGCAGATTGTCTTTATCGGGACGGTGACATCTATTAGATTCCTTTCGAAAATCCTAACCAAACCAAATCCTAATCACATATAGAATGCATAATTCACCGAGGCAGACAGCGATATGGTAGCTCAGTTGGTAGAGCGACGAGACGGTTTCCCAGTAATTGCGGGTTCGAATCCCTGCCCATGTCGGTTTATATTTCATTCTATTTATTTATTATTATAAATTTAAATAAGCTTTACATGGCTATACATGTTTATAGATATTTTCAAACAGTTTAATAAAAATAAAACGCAATTAATGTTATCATTTTATTTAATGAATAAATTATTAGGGATGTATACAGATGCGATTGTTATTCAACGATTTCGTTAGGGTTATACTGGCAATGTCTGACAATGCCCAAACGTTTAGGTAAACTACAACACTACTTGGTTACGGTCTACCTTAATACAGGTATGTTAGTCCTGATAATTTTTCAAACAGTGTTGTCGTTTCCTAAAACGTAGTTATTTTAACAATGCGATACTTAAGTCTAGCCACGGTATGCTATTAACCTTGCAAAACAATTAGAGTACAACATTTTTATAATTAAAAGGCTATGTATGTATATTATACGCATTGGTTAATTTTTAAACATATATATTTCTTGAAATTCATGTGTGCTATATTAATCTGCAATGATTATTTTAATTAGAAGTGTAAATCATCTCCCATATAGGCTACATTCGGTGATGTAAATACCAATCAAATAGGATTACAATAATCATATAAGGTCGGTCTCAGACAAAAATACAATTATAAAAAAAATATTATAAAATAAACCCATTTCAGATTTTGTCGTCATTGGATTAAAACCGTGTTTTAAAAACTGTAGATTCCAGAAAGGGAGATGTTTTGAAAACGACAAAATATAACTTCATCCTACGGTTATACTTTTGATTATTGCAATGGCTAGGCTCTACGTATTAGCCTAAATATATTTTTAATATCGATAAACATCAACAGGCTAAAACTAATGATAAAAATATACGTGATCCGTACTAAGGCAGTGTTTTTGACAAGATTTAAATTGATACTTAATAATATACGTTTATATTTTTGGAGATAAAATTGCCTTCAGAGATTTAAAGGCTACATGGATGACTCAGAATAGCTGGAATGTTCTATAACAATCATATCACTTATGTGAGTCTCACTCTCCTAGATATTGCCACAAATTTAAGAATTACATTTCCATCATGATACAAGAACTGGGTTTTTTAGTTTATTTAGTAATGTATGTTTTATATGTATGTTTTATATAATTCAAAGCAAAAAATACTATACTACCATTTTAAAATTATTATTAAGTATCAATCTTTATCTTGCAAAGCTAAAACATCAGTACCAGCTAAAAGGCATTTTACAATTAACACGTTCCGCCTCTTATTACAACTTTCAAAGTACAAATTTACGCAAAAACTACGTCATTTAAATTCTATAAACGCACCACATATATTGTTAATTAGGTATTTTTAACAGGAAATGTTAACATTCACACTCTACGGTTTACCCCAAAATATAGCTCTATTTATTTATAACTCTAAAATAATTTTAAAAATAAAAAGGTAATCTGTTCATTACTTAGAACTCATTTTAGAATAAAAATTAACCGAAAAAAATCAGTAAGCATTAGATAACAATATCAGTAAATAAGTACAACAGAGTGAGTGAGTGTGAATATTGCATGAAGCAGAATACATTTCTTATTTATTGTAAACAAAATACAAATGATTTAAGACTAGAAATACCTAAAAAGTAACGCCCTCATAAATTGCGCAATTTCACTACCTTTAAACTAAATTATGACACAAAACACTATAATTACACATATACACATTTGTTTATTGTACAATAATTTTTACACGTCCTAAGTAAAATTATCACATTTTATAAAAAACTATCTTAGTACAGTAACTAGACAACGTACAATAATTTAGTGACTTCGCAACGACTAATTTTGTTCGAAATAAATTCGAAAATAACTTGAACACTAATTTCAGATGTGAACGATTCTGGAACACAATCATATTTATCGATCCAACATAATCACAAAAACATATTGTGGCAATATTTTAGAGCCAAAATTTATTAAACGTTTTCTAAAATCAGCATTATATAATATTATACCTAAGATTAAGTTTCAAGTGATAATATCATCGTCGAACACGGACGTCTCTCTGCATCTCCAAAGATTTCTATCAAGAAACACAAAAACACGTTTTCAAGTTCTTTAACGTGAAGGATCGAAAACTGGGTAAATAATTTATCGATGAAAAGTATAATGGTAGGTCTTGTTTAATACGCAACTCACTAATTTAAAACAATGCCATAGTGGGCATAGTCCGCAATAGACCACTAGGGGAAAAGGGAAGGAGGAAGGCTCACACGTCCTGCTGCGGGCGCAGGGCGGGCGGGCGCGACAGTGCGTCGATGCTCTCCCGTTCGACGCGTCTTGGCAGGGTTCGTCGCGGGAGACGGAGTGCCACCGGCAACAGCTCCGGCATCACGCTGTGGTGCGTCACCAGCGCGGATAGCGAACTGAACTCTTTCGTGAAGCCCTGTTGAGAAAGTCGGTGAGCTTTTGGTCTTCGGGTTGCTCCGAGGAACTTCGTAATAGTGCTGCTAGAGACACGAATCTCCCGAAAAAAAATCATTTATATAATTTCTACATCGTCTTGAAAATGTCGAGTTTAAAATTCAGCTGAAGTTATTACTTTAGCTGAATTTTAAACTATTGTTTGGTTTTACGATTATCATTAGTTTAAGACCGCAAGAATAACACTTATGATATCAATGTAGATCAAAACCGCTTTTACCATTTTTATGTACAAGAGTTAGGGCTCGGTATAGAAAAAATCAAAACGTAAAACAAGATCTCGGTTTTGATACAAACGTTAGATCTAGACAATAAAAAGTCGACCGCCTGCGACCTGGTGCGAGCAAACCTTAATCTTGTATCCCTTTGGCGTGCGTAGTATGAGGTAGTGCGCAATGCCGAGTGGAGCAAAGTCTCCTGGTACGCGTAGTGACAAGGCCAGGCAGCCCGTCTGAGTCGTGGAGCCACGCACCAGGAATGCACCCGGCGCTTGCGCACCCAACACTTCTAGCGCGATCTGATACAATTTATGTTCAATTTACTACTAGACTTCCTATAAGTAAGTACTTATTGACAATTAATTTGATATAATTTAATTCAAATTAAACACAGCAGTCGTTAATGCATTTTAGAGAAATTTGTGTACGTCAAAATGGTATGTTGAATAAAATCTCTTTCATTATTTTATTTAAAAACGTTTATAAATTATATGGTGAGCACCTCTCTGGGAATTCCTTGTTGAAACCAGGGCGCGTGTCTCAGCTCGGGTTCTAGAGGACGCAAATTTGTGTTATTGTTGTTGTTGTTTCCGGAAGCGCGAGAACACGATGACTCGCCCGACGATGATGATGTCGCGGCGCTGCCTGTACTCGGTCGACTGAAAGACCGAAAACACATTGATTGTAATAAATTATTTATTTACAGGGTATGTTAAGAGCTAAATAAGGTTTTAATTTAAATATTATTATTTTAATAACTATGATGTTTTTGATTATGACATCATCTACAAAATAAAAGATTGCTTGCTTTGGTAATGATAAACTTAAACAGAAAATTTATCTTGCATGTTAACTAACCCGTTGGTAATATTATTGCAAATTCTGAAATCCTTGTCCCCACCGCGCGGCTCCCTGCGTTCACGTCGCGCCTCTGCCTCCGACGCTTCGTTGATATAACCACCGTTCAAGCATAGAGGCACGTTGGTGGGACTGGAATGTGGGTCTCTATGAAAATGCAAAAAAATAACTTTTAATATTTTGGAGACGATAATAACAAGCTTGATTTATTAACAATCTCACTGATAGAGAATAGCAACGTACGTAGTGGGGGTATCTGTAACAAGAGGAGTCGCATCGTCATCCGACGGCTGCAGTAAGGCACCACTCAATCCTAGCGCAAGCCTTTTCATCAAAGGTGGCCTTTCCATTCTCTCTAGCCTTTCTCCGAGTCGTCGGTAACAGCTGAGTTCTGTGGGAGAATTCCAGTCTTCCGAAGAACTCGGACTGGCCTCGCTTGCCTCGCTGGGTTCGCTCGCCTCGCAAGGATCTAGCTTGGAGCCGCCCATTATATCGCATTGTGAAGGAGACCTGCAATTAGATGATAATACGCTGTGAGAAAAGAGACAAAACAATTTTATGTACATGAATTTGTGTATCGCTTGTAAAACATATTGCACACGAAGGAATGTATCATTGTGCATAGTAACAGTTTTCATTTACAAGAGCGCATACAGTTAACAACAAAAACGACAAAATAACAATTGTTTAGATAAAAAAAACATTAAAATATCAAATAATTGCAAAAACTATAATCTCGCCAGATGTAGTAGAATAAAATGTAAATAAGATATGTGGAATAATAACAGGAGTTTATTTCCAAACCCTTAAAAACATTCCAACTTTAAAATATAAAAAAATTCCAGCCACGTGGCCACTACTAGTATAAACATAAATATATACCTGTCTAAGCAGTGTGGATAGTGATGCGTGAGTCCAGGCAGCGTGTCCGGTGCTCTAGTGCACGACCCTCCGCTTAGCTCTTTGCTCTGGAATGGATTATATTGTCAAATATTAATTTCTACATCTAAATTCAGCAACTGACTTTTGATTGGTTGACATTTATTACACCCCAATGGTAGAGGTGCACATTACATTCCTACTTGCTACAGATGTTGTATGTATGTATGTATGTATGTATGTTTTACCACTTAATGATAATGGTTATAAATGGTCCATATTGGTTATATTATTAAAATAATATTTGATTATTCAATTAACACAGATTTTAAGCTTAGAAACAACACAAAAAGTGTTAATTTCATTTCTTAAGTATATTCGGAAATCCTTAATTAATTAAGTTCGTTTGTCAGGGAACAGTAAACCAAAGCCGTGGTATAAATCAGTCGCCGGCGCATTCCTGCAATGGAATGCGAACCAACGACCTATCTCCATCTCACCAATGTGTATACTTAAATTGTTGAGGGATTATGAATCTTATTCCTATGAAATAGGTGATAAAGTGTATTTTATTGAACGCAAATGGATGTTTGCAATTGTTCACTGCATGCAGTTATCGAGAATATTTTGATTCTGGTAATCTAATTTAATAAGAAAATATTGTAGCTTGTTTTACAATTTATACTATAAAGAGATAAAGTACCTATGTATTTTATATTTTGAGATTAATTACTATAAAATGATTAACCTGAGTTCACCCCATACAAGTGGGATTATTAATTTTATATTTTTAATCTAACATAATTTTTAACTAAAAGTCCTTTTTTTACATTGTTAAAAAAACCATTATAAACTATTGTATATTATTAATTACTTAAAGAAAAATATATTTATGTTTAAAATTATCAATTCCATATTGCAAAAGTGGGTTACCTACATGATTTATGAGATGGCTTAATAGAATTAAGGAAGTCAGCATCATGGAACTAAAGTGTCATTAAAAAAGTTCAAATGAGTAAAAGATAAAACGACTAACAGTTTAACATATTATTTTTATAGTTCTCTAAATTCTTTGTTTATTAAGAACAGCTTTTATTTTCAACTTTCGACTCATTTTACAGCTTACTATGGCCGAATGTATGACGAAGCTGCTAACAATTTAAGACCTTAGACAAATATAGTTAAGGTCCATTTTAATATAAAATCTTTTTATATGAAACGGATGTGCTGTCGCGTGACAGAATTCATTTAAAATAATATCCGGCTACGCAGACAAATCGTCGTGTTGCGTTTTATTTTTGTAAAACAGCCCGCGGGTAACTTTACGTGTTTGGGTTTATGGATATTGTAATTATTTGTAATTTGTATGTTATTAGACTACACATACTATTTTATTTATATAAATGTACATTTTTTAATGTTTACACAGATGTGGCTCATTTTTTTTATAAATCATTCTGTTGTAAAAGATGTTCAAGTCTATCTGGTATAATATCGCTAGAGAAAAAAAGTTTTAATATGTATCTGCAATAAATCGCGTCGGACACCGGTAGCTATCAATCAAGGACGACAAAAAACTAATCGCCTCGCGCTTCGACTGAGCGACAAAAAAACGAAATTGATACAGACAAGAGCTTATTGAATAACGTGTTTTGATTTACTTACAAAACAAGAATCGTGAAGACACTAAGAGAAAGTACTTTGATATCGAATCTTAATTCCAATATGTACTTCTTATACTAACAATAAAACACAATTATGACAACCCTATGTAGCATACTATTAAATTATACAGTACAGTATGTTGTATAGTATTAGGATATAAAAATCTAAATATTATAATCTTGATATAAATCTTATTATAATTATATAGGTATTCCCTATTTTACACAATAAAATAAAAAATACAATTAGGTGGCGTAAAGTTACAATAACGAACAGAAATACACAAATATATAATACGTAGATTTATGAACATACACAAACAATGAGATATTATATATATTTATACTTAGTCATTGCATTTGTTTATTTTTTCTTATTTACAACAAAGGTTACATTCTGAATAAACAGTGTACCATCATTCCTTTTTCACATATTAAATAACTGATTCTGGCCTTTTTTTTATTTAACTTGTAACAATAATATTTTGCAAGAATAAAAATCATACAATACGAGAGTTTGTACTTATTATTGAAGCGTCGTATGAATTAGTATACGAATTGCAAATAAATTGCTTAGCCACATAAGAATATTTAATTTGCAAAACTATTGTCTAAAATTAATACAATACACGATTCAAGATTGTTTTACAAAACTAACTTATTCTCCCAGAGACATCGCAGCAGAGATGAGTCATTCCCTGCGGAGAGCATGCAAGTGAAATATTAAACTTATAACATTTTACAGTGAAAATATAAATGTCACTCCTTCCTGACAATTTAAATAAATATAACCTAAGCAAATAATTTATATTTCATACATATTCTCTTGAGTTCAGTAGATACTTTTGAAATAATATGTTGAATATTTATGATTGTGAAATATACTGAAGTAAAGTATCTTTTGAAAGAGTGCAGTAAATGTTTTAAGTGGAATATTTTTTTTATATAAAGTAGCAATAAACTTATAATAATAAATTAAATATAACTTTAGATATAAAATGGGTGGACCATTGAAGGCCACTCTAATGAATAAACACTTTTTATTAGTTGAAATACTGAATAAATAAAAGAAACAAAGCATTAATTGACCTTGCTATATTGTGTAACATATTAATTATTTGTTTTTTGTAGATGTAATCACTATTTAACTTCACTTCTATAACGCTGTTCAAAAAGCATCAGCAACACGTCTTGTTGTAAATCAGTCGTTCAATTTAAAAATTAAGTTAAAAAAATCAAAATATCATATATAATATAATAAATCAATATATATCATATATATATATATATATATATCATATATAATATAATAAATCAATCAATAATATAATAATTTAAACAAAAAAAAAATAAAGAACTCAACGAACATTTACATTGAACAGTAACGTAAATCTAAGAACATATTAATGTTAATTAATCAGAAATTATATTAATTAATATTACATTGGCAAGAACGATCCGTTTATTGTAAGAAGTTTTGTTTTTCTATTTATAGTATAATGAAGAATACAGATTAAGTATTCTAATCATTGCAAACTTATGTTATGAACAAAAAGAATTGTTTCATTTTTTTCTGTACGTATTTATAACTAAAACTACGAATTTTAGAATACATACCCTAGCAAAGCCAACTAAACATGCCTTCAAAGGAGCTTTTATTGCAAATAAAAATTTATATTCAACCAGACAAACCGACTAACTTTATTTTGTAATGTTATTTATGTACTGACATCAGTTTGATCAATACATATCGCGTGCTAAATATCTTTAAAATAAGTTCGAGGACAATGAGACGTCAAAAAGAGGGTTTAGTTACCACCACCAGCAAACAGTAACCAGACCACAGATAATAGTATAGTTGCATAGTTATTCAACAAGTATATAAAACAAAAAAAACCGATGTGATATTTTATTAATGCGTGTTTTCGTTTTCGAGTTTCAAGTTTGTATTAGTGCGAGGAAGTATAAAATTAAATCTCTCAAAATTCAAATCAAAAACATTTACGATAATTTAAAAATCGATTAATCTCGAAAATTATTTATTTAAAAAAAATACTTGAATATTGATATTCGAGAAAGTACATTCAATTAACATTAAAGATAATTATTTTAAAAGACAAGTTATATATAATAGTATTATATTCTTGAAAATGGAAAAAAAATCCTGGACGTACAAGATAGATGATATTACGGCATTTGTGCGCCTACAGAATGCCTAAATTGAAGCCGTAACCGTAAATAACAATTACAGCCGTCTATAGATGAGACATCAATAGCAGGGCACGTTTTCTATCAAACCAGCGGAGATTTCGATTTGTGAACAACTTCGATTGAAATGATCAGGAGCGCCGTTATCACTAGACTGTGGCATATTTGCGAAATATTTTGAATATTTTTTTTTTCTTAAGCAGTTTCTAAAGGAACAAATAATATTAGACACCTTTTTTAAATTTTAAACATAACAAGATGTCAACCAAATTGTATGATATCACTTTTTTGACATTATAATTGGTAAAATTAATAAATAAAATCCTTGTATTATTATTGCTTCACATCATATGATACGTTAAATCATTTTATCAGTCTACGCCTCCCACCAAGCGCCATTTACTGACCGAGAAGTGTGGGCGAAGAATTAATTTATAGATATAAAATTCAAATAAATGTCTTACAAAGTTGTGACTTGAAGAATAGATGACAGCTGATTTATCGGTTGTCAATGGGTTTGTTCGAGCGAATGTAAAATGTTGTTGTAAACTGATATTGTAAATTGAAAGGCGAATCGGACCTGTGATATTAAAATACTGTCGTATTTTTTATAAGTACGACTGTTTTTTATATTGACTAGTGTTGTCTTTGTTTTCGAAAATATAAATTGACCGAAAATTATAAAGAAAACATAGTAAATTAATGTTCTAAGCAACCTGTATGTCATTTTATTTGTTTTATAATATACAATTTTAGTAATGTGAAATGATAAGACAAATTATTTCGCTTATAATTTAGACCACGCTCTTGAATGTTGTCCCAAATAGCTGGGGCGAGTATACCAAGTAGTTCTTTTGTTGAATGCCATCTGACACGAAAGCTCAGGGCTAGACCTTAGTTTATTTACTATGACCTTAACACGCGATTCAATGAAATAAAAATAGATTTTCAAGGTTTAATTATTTTTATTATATTTAGACATGACAAATACCCAGAAGGCTTAAAAACGTATATGAGTGAGTAAACTAATAATTTTAATATAAAAAAAAACAAATGTCACTTCAACTTTTAATTCTTATTTCAAATTGCTATCATTCAAAAAAGACAGTCAACATGACACCGCATTCGCTTTACAAAGCCACATCCTGTTTGTTCGTATAAACACCGCATAGGATCGTCTTAAATAAATCATTCCTGACCTTGGTAACAGTTTATCAACCCCCAATTCAAAGCCTTTGAACTTTATTTATCAGAATAGAAATAAAGAATTCTGACTAACAATATTTTTTTATATGTTTGTTTATGTCACAAAATTATCAGAATTATCTAATATAGAATATACGGTTTAACAGGCGATATAGTTCATAGTATTTTTCTTTAAAGTAAATATTTATAACCGATTTACAATATTTTCAAGTAAACATTTAAACGAAGTCAAATACTTTTCCGGTAATAAGCCCCGCAATTAACTTCTACGTCACAAATACCTTACGAGCACTTCGCACGGCAATCTGCGTCATTTTCTCTCTTCTTTCACTCAATGCGATATATATACTCATCTCTTTCTAACAACCGCTTTCAAATACCCATTACTTCGACAGTCGTAATGTCCTGAATGAAACCAGTTTAACTTAATGTTTACAATATATCTTAAAAGCTTATTTTAAATAGCTTTAATATTTTTAATTCGATATCTTCGAATTATAAGTGGAAAGAATCGAGAGCAAAGGAGGTGTCCAGTTCTGTTAAAGAATATTTTGATTCGTAGAAAGCCCGATCTTATGTTCGAAGCTCTAAGTAATCTTATCAATTAGTCAGCAGAGGATAACATGAACATTATCGGATGTCAGTAATAGTAGTAGTGGGGCGTTGGCTAAAAAGGAGTGACTGAGCCATATTTTTGTGAAAAAGGTGTCAAAATATCAGTACATGTTTAGCCAAATACGATTGTTGAGAAGATGGTTATACATTCTTGCAACACGCATTTTCCATAACCGAGAATGGTCTCTCCAACACGACTCAGAACCGGGTCATACAGATCGAGCCACAAAGCGTGGATGGAAACTAATGTTTTGGACCTCCACAGGGCCAAATGCTAACTGCCATCTAGATCCGATATTAATCCACTGGATTATTATTGTATAGGTAGTCTTAGATAGTATAGTATGACATTTTGGGGTTCCTATATTTAAAGCAGTTACCCAAGAAAAAGAGAGATATTTGTTTATATTATCAGGATATGACCTTTCAACAATTCCTGGGACTAAATAGTTATTCCTATCTGTTTTATTCAAGTCAATCTAACGATATAATATATAATCTACATATAAATACGTGAAGCAAAAACTTTGACCCCTTTTTACGAAAATTGCGCGTAAGAAGGAGTATGAAATTTGGCATACTTATAGTTTATGTGTAGGAGAAGTGGAGCACGCTAATATTTTTCAATAATAATGCACTTTTAATAGATTAAATCAATTATAAAAAAAACATTACACATACTACTTCATTGGTAACATAAACGTTGAGATGTTCAATGTATATTTGTCTGATGTCAAATAGTCGCACGGAGTTGATAGTCACTTGACGTATTAGAATAAAAATAAAAATGCATAGAGGTTTTAATCCAAACTTTCATAAATATTAATACTTTAGATTACGTTTGAATTTCGGCCGTTGGTCGATCACTAGTATGTTTAAATTATTGAAGTTGACAGAAACACAATGAGTCTTTTTAGTGTACCTATATTACAAAAAAAAATCGATGTCACTGACATTGTACTTCGTATTCAGTTAAAAAGTTTAAACATATAACATTAAATTAATCCACAAAAAAAATATGGTAAAGGTCACTTGCTACCTTTTATACTGTATCCCCAGAGTTCAATAACCTCACGGAATACATTTCGTTTGATTTACTCTTCTTACGAGTGTCTGAGGCTTGTTTGTTTTATAAATATGATACAATAATAAGAGTGCCTAAATTATATGTTACGTATATTTATGTTAATATATAATTTACTAAAAAACATCAATATCCCACCATATTAAAAAATATATACGAATACGAAGAAAATATTTAATTTATATATATAATTTACTATGTAACGCTATAAATATTTTTAATGTATTAATTTTGCGATAAGATTAATGCATCAAATTTATACAAAATTTAAAATTAAATAAACTTTGTAAATAAACTTTTAACTAATATACAAAACTTTATTAAAAGTAATAGAAATTAGAACAGTTATAATTAGTTTCAAATGCATTAACAATTAAAACTGAAAACGTTAAGTTTCAATTCTATACATAGAGAATAAAATAAAATCTGTAAGGCATATCATCTGTCATCATGATCATGGGTCGTTGTTAAAAAAATATTTTTTTTTAAAAAACATGAATTCCTCTTTTCAATTACTAAATATATTTTTTCAATAGGTTCACTATAATTACTTCCTAGTTATAATACTTAGTTGATATCTTATGTAACCGGGCGTATAGGCCTGTGTGAATACAACATTCACGATAAATTAGCAGAGCAGTAAACCTGTCGGACGTTATCGAGTGCCGCAAGCGAGCTAGCTACCGAAGAGAAATGTACAGTTTGTTAAAAAATATATGAAAAGTACGAAGTAATACTATAGTTTTAGGAGTCCATAGGCGACCGTCACTTACCGCGAGGAAATCCATTATTTTTTTCTACAATACAAAGATAAAATACAAGTTAGGCATATTGTTTGGAGTTCGATAATTACTATTATATTACTTGCTATTATACAAATACTACTTGCTATTTTTTGTTTGAAACCTGTTACTAAAGTTTCTTAACCAAGAAACTTTAGTTTAGTTTAGTAGTGTAGTTTAGTTTAGTTTTCTGTCTGGACAGGTTTAGACAAACCTGTCCAGACAGAAAATTACATTTTTGTATTTAATTTTTAATCATCTTTAACATGTCTCAGTCTTTCTTACCTAATATTGTTTAAATCTGACTGTGACAAAACATTTATCATATCTAGATAGTAGAGATACCGTTTGAAATAGTCGGGTGATCATATCGTACGACGAATCGTAGCCATAAATGTTCACTATAATTTATACGATTTTACAATATTACGATCTTTTGAAATAGACTCACGTTTATGAAGAACATTAATTTTTAAATTATACATTTGAATTTATTAATATGTGATTGAGTTAATTTGTAAAACTATAAAGATTATGTTTTATAGTCTGATGTAATAATGAAAGCTTTGGAATGAAGAACGTAAATTATTGGTTTGTCTCGTAAAAATATATTATTAATTTACTTCAGTGAATTCATTATAAAAACATAAACAATATTTAAGTAAATAAAATATTTGATAATAAACTATAACCATATTTTTTTTCGGTAATAAATTTAAATCGTTAATTCTTATGATCAATTCCAAAACAATTTTTCTGAAGTATTTAATATTTTTGATAACTCAATAGTAAAAACAATATAAATAATATAATTTGATGTCCTTTAACGAATTAAAAAACCGGAAGCGCGTGTGAAAGAACACGCAATATCGCTCTAAGAGTCCAGCCAAAATTTATTTTTTCTACTGATATGTATTTTTATTTAACATATACTTAATTTTTAAAAATTGGTTATACTGTACATAAAAAATGAAATAAAAAAAAATGCATAATTTTATTTATATTAATATATAGTCTACTATTCCCCAACTTCCAAATATTCGATGGTGATAAAATAAACACACTCGTCATACAAACCGCAGAACTAAATAAAGTTTCAATTTAAATTCCATACTCCACTTAAACCCCATTAGAGCGGCCGCCATTATACCACACTAAATCTTCATTATACAGAAGGGTTATTTGTTTAGACAAAAGACGGTGTAATTTACAGGTGAAAGAGGATGCGGTGTAAATTATATGTATAAACCGCTGGTTAGGAACGTCATAAATTTAACTACAAATAAATCAATGTCAGTTTATTATTACGTAAGTTTTTATTGATACTATTACAAAGGGGTAACGTTTATACGGTGGTTTAATAATATGGTTTCATTGTAGTTTATTGCATAGCTACTTCGTATTCTATTGTAACGTAATATACCTACTTCCGTGTTTGAATAATTTGATACAATTGTTAATTGTTGTAGATATAAAATAGATATATAAACTTTTTTAAAAAACAATTCAGTATTTTGACATCAAAGTGTTTAGTTATACTGAGTTGCCATACGTTTCAATAACCAAGTAATAAAGTCATGATTTATTTATTATTACGTAAGTTTTTATTGATACTATTATACAGAGGTGATGTTTATACAGTGGTTGAATAATATGGTTTCATTGTAGTTTATTGCATAGCTACTTTGTATTCTATTGTTACGTAATATACCTACTTCCGTGTTTGAATATTTTTTGTGTTCGATAAAATTCTTAATTGTTGTAAATATACAATAGATATATAAACTTTATTAAAAAACAATTCAATATTTTGACATCAAAGTGTTTAGTTATAATGGGTTGCCATACGTTTAAAAAAACAAATAATAAAGGCATGATTTATTTATTATTACGTAAGTTTTTATTGATACTATTATACAGAGGTGATGTTTATACAGTGGTTGAATAATATGGTTTCATTGTAGCTTTATTGTATAGCTACTTCGTATTCTATTGTTACGTAATATACCTATATCCGTGTTGGAATAATTTTGTGTTTGGTATAGTTGTTAATTGTTGTAGATATAAAATAGATATACCTATATACTTTAATAAAAAAAGAATGCATGATTTTAACAACAAAGTGTTTAGTTACAATAAGTTGCCATACTTTTAAATGACCAAGTGATAATGTCATGGTTAAAAATAATAATTGTAACACTTGATTACCCAGAGTGGAGCGGAAGGTTGCAGCTGCGACGCGAACGCCATCCGAAACGCATCTCCAACTAGCGCGTTAAGCTCTTCTGCCTGGAAAAATAAATAAATATTAAAAATGCAAAAAGTTTTTATATCTTATTTTATACTTAACATTCAAAATTATCTTATAATCCTGTACTATGAAATTGGTGTCTTTGAATAAAAAAAGTAGTCAAGTTATACACAGCTATAGAATTAAGAGCCTTTGTTACTGATGAATCTAAAATAAGGTCAAAGAAATGGACTTGCACAACAGATACTGTATGGTAAAGCATCTGAGTTAAGGTGAATATTTACCTACGTTTTCAAAGTCCGTATTTGATATTTTACGTACTTACACATTGTTCTTGTTTTATGGAACGTCAGGATTATGTTGAACGTTTTATGTAGAAAAACCGTCAAAAAACTTTACGGAAACTCTTCTAATTTATTTAGAAAATTACAATTATTTACATAATTTAATCAAAATCACAGTCATAATTGATAACAAATGAAGTGAGAACAAATTAGAATTCAAGTAAAGTGTGGTGCAATCATGCCACCACCACTACCAACATTACGACAAGTACTAAAAGTGTTCTAATTTTAAACATTCAAAATAATAATTATTGTATTGATCCTTTATTTTTGAAAAAGGAATGCCAGTAGACCGCACCTTTTAAATGGTCACAGTAAAAATATTAGATTTCTTAATTAGTTGGTTTGTTTCTAATAACCTATTCATATTACATACATTTTTTATTATATAATATTTTAGTTTAAAAATCGGTAAACATAATATTATAATCTATTCTCATCCCTTACCCGTAAAGGTAAGTTGAAATTCTTTTGTGGTAGGTGGAAAAATAAATGATTATTCATATCTACGGTTGGTTTAAACTCATAGTAGGTACTTTATACGTAATTTTGAAATAGGTTTTGATTTTTAGAAGGTACTTCGAGTAACATCTTTAGATTGAAATAAAACTATTTTTACGGACTTAACTCGCGTGTAATGAATTAAATTTTAAATTTACAAATTAAATCGGACCCGACGCTTTAGTTAATTGTTTAGTAGTTTTATTTCAATGTGTAGTACTCGTGAAAGTCTTTAAAAACACAATATCTTTAGACTTGTATTTTTTTTAAGTTGGCAAAATTGCAAACAAATGGTAGTTATCAAAACCGAAAGCAAAGATTAATTTCATAACGGATGTAATATATTACCTACCAGCATCCTGTGGATACAGAGTAATGACGTTTTCTCCTATCTATTTATTATGTTAGTGGACTAGTAAGTAATCTTTAAGTAGTTTAAAGTAGATAAGAAATCTTTTAAACATTTGTTATTCACTCTAACCTTAATAGTATAAAGAAGATAGAATTTAAATGTTATACATTTGGTAGCTTGTAGGTAGGTACCATATATTTTCTGCGTGTGACAGGATATTTTAAATATATTTTTAATTTAATATACGAATATTTAATATTGCAATATTCCATTACTATAACTTCAGCGAGCATATTATAAACCGTAAGGTTTAAGAAGTTTTTGGCTTTATCATTATGTCGGTCAGAGTTACTGTTACTGTCTTGTTTATGGTTATTTGAAATCAAAAATGTTTACTATGCCCGGACATTGCAATTATATGTATTATACTCTGCTGTTTGAATAACGTTACTTGCAAAATCAAATAATTTAATATAAAAAAAAAAAGACACAGTTACTTTCCTTACAGTACAGTAACCTTCAATAAATCTTACAGATAAAGGCTGGACTGGATATAACGGACCAGACACGAAATTCGTTTTGTTTTTTTTTTATTTTTAGGTTAAAGTTTTCTGCATGTCTTTGATACAAATCAAGTAACATGATTTTATAGTCAATTTGTAATATTGTTATACCAAGACCCTAAGACATGTAGAAACGGAATGCTTTAAGATGTGTTTTTTTTCAGAAATGCTTTTCATTGCATAGATCCGTGCATAATAAAGCAAAGACATACAAAAATATACTACATATATTAAATTATTAGAAGATATATAAAAAAAATATTTGATTACATATCCTTAATGTTTTTAAAAGTTAATTCATCAGCCAACTATAATAATATGATTTTATGTATAACAATATGATGTTCAAAAATTTTATTATTATATAGGTACTTATTTTTTAATAGTCCGTATATTAATATAAGGAAGGGTTCCTGCTGTGGACTTAAGTTATACGAATCAATTTAATACCCAGTAAAAAACCGCTCTAGCAAATGAGAAGGCCAATGAATTCCTTTCATCACCTCGTAAACTGATTAATAAAATCGAGAGCATTTTCTTGTTGTAGGTATTCATTGACAATTTTTTTTACCATACTCCTTATCCAACTAAAGTGTAATTGAGTTAACATTCTGTTCTTTTTATGGAATACTAGATCAGAATTGTTAGTAGAACAGTAATAAATCTATGCTCTAAGATTATCCTATGCTAATATATATATATATATATGTCGGAAATAGATGGCGCTGCTGTGGCGAATTCAATGACGATTGTCGTCATTTATTTTAATTGTTATTTAAATTATTGTTATTTTTTAATTGTCTCAATTTACTTTATTTATAATGATTTGTATAGTTATTATTTGATTTCAAATTAATGATTGCTGTCTAGTTGATATGTCATTTGACTGTTAATGCCTAATTGAAATTGTACTTGCTATGTAATTTGACTACTTGCTATGTAATTTGACTCTTTAAATAAAATTGATTACACATTTCTTCGATGGATTTGGTAACGAGGATAGTCAGTCAATTACTGAGTTGAGTAGTGATCGGACATTCATCGAGGACTTGTCTGTAACCATATTAATATTGTGAAAGTGTTTCATTTTCTACCTACGAATTAAGAAGATAATAACTATGAATAATAAAGAAAATGATCATATGATGTCGTGCCCGGCCACCTCTGACGCGACATCAGAAGTGGGATTACCACAAGATACGCCCCAGGAACAATCAAGGTTAGATGAAACATTTCTCCATGCTTTGTTGGAATCGCAAAATCGTAATTTTGCGTGCCTGATCGATGCATTGAAGATACCGACTAGTAATGAGAAGATCTCTCTACCTGAATTTAATCCGGACAAGTCTGATAACGATCCACGTGCTTGGTGTGATACGGTTGACCTTTGCCTATCGGAACGTAACCTCAGCGGCAGTAAATTAATAATGGTGATGAGTGAAGCATTGAAGGGGAGTGCATCGCGTTGGCTATCGCAAATATCGTATGGAGGTATTACTTGGCCAGAACTCAAGCTTCTTTTTAAAGCACGATATGATTGTGCGGAAACTCCGGCAGCTACGTTGCTTAATTTTGGCAATGGCCGACCAAAAGAAGGTGAATGTTTAGCAGCTTATGCGTCTCGCTTGATGACTATGCTAACCTCGCGCTGGCAAGGATTGACTACGGAACAGATTGCCATAGCCATGGTGCTTTCTCACGTGGCACAGTTTGATAGTAGACTGCAACGCCTGGCTTTTACCACGGACATCTCGACGCGGGACCAAATGCAACGCGAACTGCAAGCATTCTCATATTTGAAGAGGAAGGTGAATACTCCGGCTTTGGTTGAACCAAGTGACAGCAAGCGACTCAAGCCACATGTGCCATATTATTTGATCCGTTGCCATAACTGCGGGAGGGTTGGACATCAAACGGCAAACTGTCGCAAGCGTCATGAACTGGATTGGACATCGAGGAATTTTCCGAAACCAACTACCGCGACTGAATCTGTACGAGAAAGGAACAACGACGTGACCTGCTTCAAGTGCGGGGTCAAAGGTCACTACGCTGTAAGGTGTCCTCGCAACGCAACCAGCAACGAGCGAAGTATTTCTGCCAGTGGAGCTGCAACATCGACGGTTGTTGGTACAGCGGCAAGTGAGAAGCGAGTCAATGTCTGCTTTGTTGGCAATCCTCAAGGACAACTGTTGCATGATGGTGAGTCGTTTCCTTTTTATTACGATTCCGGAGCCGAATGTTCTCTCATGAAAGAAGGTCTTGCCTCTAAGTTTTCGGGAAAACTGTACCACAATACGGTTGCTTTAACTGGTATAGGTTTGGGATCAGTCTATAGTATAAAGCAAATTTTATCTAAAGTAACCATTAATAATTTACATTTGGAGGTCCTTTTTCATGTTATTCAAAACAACCATTTGCAACATAATATCATGATCGGTAGGGAAGTTTTAGGGCATAACTTAACTGTGACCATGTCTGCTTCGGAAATACTATTCTCTCATAAACATGAGGTTGATGTATGCGAGGTAGACCATGGTTGCAAAGAATTAAACGATTTTAGCGACATTAAAACTAACATTCCAAATGAATTTCTTACAAAGCTAATTGAAATCTTGAGTGAGTTTTCCAGTTCCTTTCCTAGGAACATATCTAAGTCAAGGGTGTCAACGGGTCAGCTAGAAATACGTCTGGTGGATCCGAATCGGAGGGTTCAACGCCGCCCCTACAGAATGAGTGCAGAAGAGAAGGAGATCATAAGACGGAAGGTAAGAGAACTAGAAAGTGCAGGTGTGATCCGGCCGAGTTGTTCTCCATTCTCAAGTCCAGTGCTTTTGGTAAAGAAGAAGTATGGTTCGGACCGGATGTGCGTAGACTTCAGAGAGCTGAATGATAACACCGTAGCAGACAGGTATCCCCTTCCATTAATTTTTGATCAAATTGACCGACTAGGAGGCGCCAAATGGTTTACATGCTTAGATATGTTAAGTGGCTACCACCAAATCCCTGTTCAGGAGGACTCCATCGAGAAAACATCGTTTGTTACACCCGATGGGCAGTGGGAATATCTCACAATGCCATTCGGTCTTAAAAATGCAAGTTCCGTGTACCAGCGAGCTATTATTAAGGCTCTTGGTGAGTTGGCGCATGATTATGTCGTATGCTATGTCGATGACATCCTGGTACTCTCGTCAACGGTTGAGCAGGGTCTGGAGAGGTTACATCATGTTCTGGACGTATTGACTCGTGCAGGATTTTCCCTGAATCTCTCTAAGTGTTCATTTCTCATGAACCGTATCGAGTTTCTTGGGTTTATGGTGGAGAATAGTCAAATCCAGCCTAATCCGGGTAAGATAGAATCTCTTACAAAATTACCTCCGCCTCAGACAATTACTCAGCTTAGGCAATTTATTGGATTAGCATCCCACTTCCGGCAGTTTGTTCCCCAGTTCTCTAAAATAATGGCCCCACTCTTTAGACTTACATCCAGTAAAGGTAAATACCTTGATTGGCGACCAGAACACGAAATAATTCGACGTGACATCATACTGAAGTTGACGAGCGAACCAGTACTGATGATTTTCAACCCAACCCAACCGGTGGAGCTCCATACAGACGCTAGCTCCGAAGGTTATGGTGCTATGCTCATCCAAAAGTTGGAAGGTAAGCAGCATGTTATTGCATATTTCAGTCGACGCACCTCAGGGCCAGAATCCAGATACCACTCTTTTGAATTGGAAACATTGGCCATTGTCAATGCAGTTAAGCATTTCCGTCAATACTTGCATGGACGGAAGTTCACTGTTGTAACGGATTGTGCAGCGGTCAAGGCTTCAAAGGACAAACCTGACTTATCACCACGAGTGCATAGATGGTGGGCTTATTTACAGTCGTTTGATTTTGACATTATTCACAGACCGGGTGCGCGTATGAATCATGTGGACTTCTTGTCAAGAAATCCTGTATCAGGTAATAATTCCAATGTTAACATAGCTCGAATCGTAGAAAAGCGAGTAGACATTACTGAGCTCTCTGATGGTTGGCTGAAAGCTGAACAAGAAAAGGATGAAGAGATTTCCAAGATTGTGTCTGATTTCCGTAATGAGGTAATGATCGAAGATGTTAGAAAGACCTATGAAATCCGCAAGGACGTGTTACATCGCGTGATCCAGCGAAACGGACGTACGAGATGTTTGCCCATAGTTCCACGAGCTTTAAGATGGTCAGTAATCAATAACATTCATGAGTCTGTTATGCATTTAGGTTGGGAGAAAACATTGGGGAAAGTCTACGAATACTACTGGTTTCCAAAAATGGTCAGGTATGTAAGAAAATTTATTGACAATTGTATCACGTGTAAGATCGCTAAGCCGAGTACGGGTCGTATTCAAGCAGAACTTCATCCTATTCCAAAAACCGCAATCCCATGGCATACCATCCACATCGATGCCTCAGGTAAGTTGAGTGGCAAGAACGATATGAAAGAGTATGTGTTCGTTTTAATAGACTCTTTTACAAAATACATCTTACTGGTACACTCCAAAAACATTGACAGCAATAGCAGTATACGAGCTCTTAAGCATAGCATATCCTTGTTTGGGAATCCGGTTCGCATCATTGCAGATCAAGGGCGCTGTTTTGCAAGTAAGGATTTTTCAAATTTTTGTACTAGCCAAAACATAAATTTGCACTTGATTGCTACGGGTGGATGTCGAGCTAACGGGCAGGTTGAGCGCGTCATGAGCACAATTAAGTCTATGCTCACGTCTGTTGAGGTAAGTAAAAATCGTTCTTGGCAAGACGCACTCGCAGATATTCAGTTGGCTATGAATTCGACTTTAAATCGTGTGACAAAGGCTAGTCCTTTAGAACTAATGATTGGTCGAGTGGCGCGTCCTTATGGTTTAATGGCAGTTAATGATGAGGCAGAAATTGATCTATCTTTTGTGCGGGGGCAGGCGACCCGTGGAATTGAGGCAAACGCAGCTTATGATAAAAAACGCTTCGACTCCAATAAGGCTAAAATTAATAAATTCAATAAAGGAGACTTTGTATTAATTCAAAATGAGGAACGAAATCAAACTAAATTAGATGCTAAATTTCGAGGTCCTTTTAAAGTAATGGAAGTCTTAGAGGGTGATAGGTATCTCTTAAAGTCTTTGAATTCGAATAGAACTTACAAGTACCCTCACGATCGTCTAAGAAGTGTACCCGATCATCAAGTTCCCAAAGAGTTAGACCTAAAAAGCCTGCAATCCGATGATGATAATGATGATAGTGACGCCAACGCCAACCATGACTTTTAAAAAAAAAAAAATGTGCTTCCGATGGACCGAGTTGCACTGATGGCCGATGGACTGTGCCATATAGATTCTGATGGACTAGATACTTTTTGATAGTGATCAATGGCCGATGGACTGTGCCATATAATATCTAATGGATTTGATACTCTGTTCGATGGACTGAACAGTTGTGATCTTTGACTTAAGTATTGGTTGTCGTGGCTATGTGATAATATTGTATAAAAAATAAATTTAATTAATTTAGTCTCTGGGAGCTTGAAGGTTGTGTTCTTTTAATATTATGCCCATAGAAATTATTGTTAAGAGTTTATTTAATGGCATTCGTCTTTGAACTCGCTAGGCCAGAGTGCCGAACCGTTAACTTTTCCATTTTTTTTGTTTAATAGACCCCACACCCGAGGACGGCTGAACATCAGAATGGCCGTGTCGGAAATAGATGGCGCTGCTGTGGCGAATTCAATGACGATTGTCGTCATTTATTTTAATTGTTATTTAAATTATTGTTATTTTTTAATTGTCTCAATTTACTTTATTTATAATGATTTGTATAGTTATTATTTGATTTCAAATTAATGATTGCTGTCTAGTTGATATGTCATTTGACTGTTAATGCCTAATTGAAATTGTACTTGCTATGTAATTTGACTACTTGCTATGTAATTTGACTCTTTAAATAAAATTGATTACACATTTCTTCGATGGATTTGGTAACGAGGATAGTCAGTCAATTACTGAGTTGAGTAGTGATCGGACATTCATCGAGGACTTGTCTGTAACCATATTAATATTGTGAAAGTGTTTCATTTTCTACCTACGAATTAAGAAGATAATAACTATGAATAATAAAGAAAATGATCATATGATGTCGTGCCCGGCCACCTCTGACGCGACATATATATATATATATATATATATATATATATATATATATATATATATATATATATATTTATATTTAGTTATCACATACCAAACCGTCTTAAAAACGATTAAGCTTGGGGTACCTATTATTATTTCAATTATTATCTTTTAAGAAAAAAACTTCTCTCAAAACAAACTTCTCAGATTATTTTTCCTTTACAAAGGAGCGTAAAATAAAACGTGAATAACAAAACAATCGCAATCACAAAATTATAATAAATAACAAACAAATAAGTAAATAACAAAATTGCTATTCCGCAAATGCAATACCCTACATAGTGAGAACAGGATTGAATCGTTTCATTTGCATGTTCCCGAGCCGCAAATACTTGGTAATTCAATATGAGCCGAGCGTACGAATTGATACACGCCATCTTTATACTGAAAGACGTATAATATGAATGAATTATATTAATCGTAAATTGAAGAATATCTTAAAATATTTTACTAAATAGTATTAAATACAATAATGTTTAATATAATAATGAATAATGTAATTTAAATCCTGATAAATTATCAATTCACCATTTTTTTTAATTCGTTCGGTAATATATTGCTGATTCATTTTATAGTACCATCTTTATTACTTTTTCGTTATTTCTAAAAGTATTTACCTTAAATAGAAACTGGTAGCATCGCTGTTAATGTAACACTATCCTTAAACCGATTCGTATTTCACTTTATTCATCGGAATAGCGACCGCAAATCCTACCTTTTGCTAAATAAATAAACAATACTGAAAAGAACAATGGAATGTTACATACAAAAACAAAATATAATTTATTTAACGATATATTAAATTTTCAATCATATAATGATTATAATACATAACACATTTAGCGAAATATTTTTCTAGTACATTAGGTAAGCTCAATATGGAAAATCTCTGTAGATAAGATTACAATTGTCTTGTACCTACTAATACTTTTACAGAACTACCTGTCAACTTTTCTCCAATCGTCTTATGTGAAGGTCTTGATTGGTATTCTTCTAAGAACTTAATTGATGTCAATTGAAAATTTATTTTAGTCGAAGCTTTATATAACTACTCTATGAGGTGATGATTATTTTCATTATTAATTTATAACACATTTAGTGAAATATTTTTTTCTAGTACATTAGGTAAGCTCAATATGGAAAATCTCTGTAGATAAGATTACAATTGTCTTGTACCTACTAATACTTTTACAGAACTACCTGTCAACTTTTCTCCAATCGTCTTATGTGAAGGTCTTGATTGGTATTCTTCTAAGAACTTAATTGATGTCAATTGAAAATTTATTTTAGTCGAAGCTTTATATAACTACTCTATGAGGTGATGATTATTTTCATTATTAATTTATAACACATTTAGTGAAATATTTTTTTCTAGTACATTAGGTAAGCTCAATATGGAAAATCTCTGTAGATAAGATTACAATTGTCTTGTACCTACTAATACTTTTACAGAACTACCTGTCAACTTTTCTCCAATCGTCTTATGTGAAGGTCTTGATTGGTATTCTTCTAAGAACTTAATTGATATCAATTAAAAATTATTTTTAATCGAAGCTTTATATAACTACTCTATGAAGTGATGATTATTTTCATTATTGATTTATAATAATATTTTAAGACTGATCAAGGTCAAAAATATTTTAATAAGAGAAGGTAAAAAACGTAAATATAAAGTTCGTCTGAATTTAACTTAATATATTTCTAACTTTTAAATATGGATGATAATATATTAAAAACAATGACTGATATAATACTTGATCGAACTGAAATTTAATTAATATTTTTATATTATTTATTTCAAAAGCCGTTCTATATTTTGACGTTGTTGGATTAAACCAACGTGTTCAATAATGCGGACTTGTATACTATACAGTTCCACTGAATCATTTGACAGAAACGTTTCTGGATGATCACGAAAAAGTGAGTGCAATATTTTTATTCCATTCCGAAATCATCATTTTATTGGTCATCAATAGCAGTCAGTAGTAGCAAACGCATTATTTTTTATTAGAGATCAGTCATCTCGAATGTCTACAGTAAGAATCTTAATCAAACCAGATTTCATGACTACCCTTCATTTAGAACGTGGTTGTATGTAATATATAAGAGATATATCATCTGCCGTGATGAACAGAAGTACGGGTTAGTCTTGCTGATGGAATATATTTTTCAGTTGTTGGAAATTTATATTAAAAATCAAACATTAACAAGTTTCAAGTGCCGCATGATTAAACTTTACCCACGTATTCTTAAAACTACTATTGAGAAGTATTTTAAAAATGTCTTAATTTACAATAATGAAAAATTATTTTTATCCATGAATAAAAACTGATAGCGGTGATTTACAAGTATACTCTATGTACTTAAACACGCTATTGGCGTCATTATTCACATAGCTTGTTCCTAAAATAGAGATTGTATATTATTTATACGGAACCAAAACCGTCGGTGGTCTGCTGGGCGCTCGTAAGCGCTTCCTGTTGACTCCTACGCAGATGTGGTATTTGATGGTTATAGTTACAGCACAATGAGTATGTGTTGTTTTGAATTTGATCATATGGTGTTGCTATTAAAAAAAATATGATATCACAAATTATATTCATTCATTTTTTAAAATATACAAACTATCTTCATATTTTATTTCACGCTACACTTAAGGATACAGCGATTAAGGGAGAAGAAATGGTTTTTTGTAAGAATTTTTTTATAAAATTTATTACAGACACGTGGCATTTTATTTTAATACTGGCAATGCACTTGGTATCTTAGAACGTTTTAAGGAAGAGGATGTTTAGAAGCTAATAAAAAGTATTTTTACCGCTTTCATCTTGCGACGTATTGGATGACTTTGTTTTATTGCTTCTTCCAGAGTCCTCTAACTTTGATATTTGTTTGTTGTAGAATAAAAAGACATTCATCTAAACTTTAATAATCTTTTTGCCCATTGTATCCGGTTTAAAACAAGGCGGTATTAATACTGTCGGTAGATCTTGTATATGTAGAAGGTTAATATGTGATTTACGTCTACGCCATGTAACATAATAATAATTCATTCGTTTATAGTAAAAAAAAAGTAAAAAACATTGAATTTTACAATAAAATGAATCATTAAATACAATAGAATAGATTTGAGACCGAATCCTACGTATGTTGTTGGAGTCACATTGTTCGCGTCGTAAGATGACACGTTGTGAAATTACATATAAGAAAGCTATAAAAATTGTTGTCTTTGTAGTTGAATTATTACTTACAATACATTGCATATAACACACAGATAAAACACACATAAACTAATAATTAAAAATCAAATGAATATATAACGGTGTAACCTTATGTCAAATAACAGAAATTGTCAAAAAAACTTTATTTAAAAAAAAAAGTTATAGATTGTATCACAAAAATGTAAAAAGATATACATATGTATATTATACTATGCGGTGTGTACGCAATGGCATACCAGCAGTGAGTAATTAGACTCGGGTTCGATTCCGATTATGTTATCCCATAAATTTATCTCCGTCCAGAGACACATTTATCTTCACTAAGGTTAATTAAAACGTTATATTATAAGTTTATAAGTGTTTCAAATATTATAAACTTTTCATGCACAAGTTCCTGATTTGAATTATAAAATAATTATTGTATTGTTATTATTTCTGTATAAAGAAATAAATTTCTAGAAAATTTATTTAATCAGAATTTGAGGTTGCCTTGCCTGACAGTGATCTAATATCCAGAGTAAAATGTTAACAAAAACGAAATCTTGTATTAATAATAGTTACAAGATGTGCTTTACTTTCGGTACTTGAAATAATCTTTAATAATTTTGATAAATATGAAATAAAAAACAACCAGAAAAACAAATCAAATCTAATAAGTAACAAAATTTTGTTTTACATTCATAGACTTATCCATTATTTATTGGAGGAAGTCCTTCAGCTTACAAGAAGTTTGTAGAACATCGAATTCAAATAACATGCTATTTAAAAAAAAAAAGAATAATGCTTTAAATATAAAGGTCTTAAAGCTTACGCGAGCAGAGTAGGGCGATAGTAGCATCATTCATCGTTGGAATCCGAGTGTATAATATCAGTGCCTAAGTGGTTTCCACATTTCTTTTTAATTGCCGTTTATCTTAATTAGGAACAAAATATACATATGAATGCCTTAAGTGCTTATTATTACGACTAATAGGTTACAGCTACATCTGTTATGACTGTATTATTTGTGTACGAGCTATTTTAAACAAGATATCAATGACGGTAGACTAATAAATTTAAGGTTTTAAAAACTTTAACCTTTTATTAAAAAATAAAAGTGTTTATTTATAACTCAGATTTATAATAATAATAGTATTTAAGTGAACTATAAAAACTTTGATCATCTTTATAATTATAAATAATATTCACATTTGAAGCCTATTTCAAAAATAGTTAGAGAATATTTCGCTTAAATATTAGTGCAAAACAAATCCTCTGTAACATAACATACAATCAATGGCATACACGATGGCCTACAATATGTCTAGTCTAGACAGAGCTAGGCTTTACAAAGATGGTCTGTATACATACTTTGGTTCATCGAGCGATCATTTTATAAGAATCAATACCCAATTCAAGATGAAAACTTGTTTTATTAAACAATGACTGTTTCACTTGCTTAAATGATAAAAAGGTTAAAAGTTACCACTAGCAATAAGTCATAAAACCATTTACAAAAAACTTTGAAATATGTATAACTTAATGAATATAATACATTTCTGTGCATTTAATAACGAAGTCAAACACGTGAGCTTCTAGCTGGCCTAAACCTTTTTGAATCTTTTTTCTGTACAAAATATACTAAGAAAAATAATATAAGTAAACACAACTTATCTTCACATCAGTCTTGCTATAAAAACTGCACAGTGCAAGAATAATTTGAGCTTTGTTTCGAAATAGAAGCGGTACAATCGAACAATAACCATGATTAGCTGAACAAAGCGATCGCACACAGATGAGCAAAACAATACTCTCTAAGGGATTGCGGCCCACGGTCTGTGACGACAAAGGTTTCCTATACAATAGCTACACATCCTCGTATAAGACCTGATGATGAAGTACTGTTCTCAAAAGTACTCAAAAAATAGGTCTAATTAAATATATTATAGGATATCTGATATTACTATTTTAACGTAACGAACCACGAATCTCTACAATGATATTGTATTATTTCAGTCCTTCTGCAGCACTAAGTTCATATCATTTAAGGATAGGGACATTATTCATATTAAAACTTTACTAATAAATAAACGAAAACGGATAACAAAAGAAGATTAAAACAAAAAGTTTTTGTTCTTTGGGACAATGGTAACAATTAAAAGATCAGGTAGGTAGTATTGGACCACTGCGGTCTGTTGCCGGGGAACAACAGGGCATAGGGCTGAACTGTAATTACTAAAATGTATCTTTAAAAGAAATAGGATATTGTGAATAATATTTAATAATATTTAAATAGTATTCAGAACGGAATTTGACAAGTTATATAGCTTCAGACTGAAGCTGAATCAAATAATTTGTAAACAAGGAAAGCAGCGCTAAAATCTGTTATTTTTTGAAGAGATTGGATGCCACTAGCAGTGGTGCTTCAAAATTATAAGCGATTTTTTGCGAAATTTATTGTATAATAAGCTAGCGAATCACTCAGACGTTGATCTGCTGAGAATAAATTCAATGTAGAATTCGACAAAGACATCATTTAATGTGCAGCGTCACCTTCTCAATTCCTCTAATTTTTAATTCAAGCTATCCAGAGACTTGAGCAAATACACACAAAAAAATACCAAACTAGTGTTTAAGAGAAGTTCATTGACAAGCACACATACAGATCATTTACAAAATATAAAGATAATATTTATGACGTCCAAAATATGTCTGACTCAAAACCATGACAAGTTAAAAATTTTGTTAATGCATCAAAATAAATACAGATCAAATCTATTTTAAAACCCCTATCCATATTTTGTTATTTAAGATATGCATAAATTATTTTTATGTCTTCATCTAATGAGAAAATTAGAATTGTATATGAACTTGGTAGGTATATCATTATGTATAATGTTAACTTTAATAACGTAAAAAGTTGTTTTACTCATTACTTAGATTTTTTTGCTATGCGATGTATTGACTACCTGTTTATTTACATGTGGAAACTTTTTTGGCATTAGGTGTACTTTTACTGCATAAAAGTTTTGTATAATATCGGCAATACTAACGTAAATCTCCCACGGCACACGGTTCAATCACTTCACAAACACTACACAATCAAATCACATACCACAAAACACACGTAACTAATTTCAATACAAAATCCTACAACACGTTTGCACCGCTCGAAAGTCAAGCTGCTACTGAGGGAAAACGGTTAGTAAGAGAACTTGTTTCTAGTAAAGCCTTCATGGTGAGGCGCAAGCACAATGAGAAACGCGAGCGCCTGCGCACCTGTGTCATTACGCAGGGTAACCATGCCATGACGAGCATGTTAAAACTACCATGTTTGGAGGAGTGTAGAATTTCAAGAGTTGACAGGAAAGGAACATAAGCACAGATGCGATTCTTACGACATATAAAGCCATCTTATAGGAAATAAGTTAGGACTAAAATGTAATGGAAAGAAGTAATTCGACTAAATAAATATCTAGTTAACAGAAAAAGTTCATAACACCTGTATAATTATTCTACAATTTACTTAATTATTCTATACTTAAATCCATGGTGACCCTAACCTTTGCTTTTTATTTTGCGTTCACAAGGCGACGAACTTTTCTGCGGAGCGGACGATCGGTTGATGACCCACGCGAATTTAATGAGTCTCAATATTTCCATTCAATACCATATTAATACCATACTCGGTGAAACATTTTAAACATCGCTAGTAATTCATCAAGAGCTCTGACATTCATCACTGAACTAGCCGACAGATCAATTGGAAAGGAGCTATAGTTCCCATACTTAAAAGGCTAAGTGAATGAAAACTTAAATTATTGTAAAAGGGTCGTCATGTATGAAATAAGTTCTAACTATATATAATAACTAATATCTAACTATATTCGCAGCGATATTGTATGTAATGACAAGACGATGCCTACTTCGCCGATTTGACTCAACGAATTTTTTAATATTTACAAAATATATGTTAATATATTTTAAGACAATCCACATTTCTACCGTTTCCTGACTATTTTTTAATAGCACATATAAATATTTTTATTTTATAAAATGTTTGAATATAAAAAAAAATAGATTTCAGTAATCTTTAGAGAGTAATGTTTTATAACTAACAAGAAAAGTATACTTTAGTATATTCCCTCGTGTTAGTAATATACGATTATTTAAAAACAAATTAGACAGTTTAAAATATTAAACATAGAAATCTTTAGCTAACGTTTATATCAAATGCAGTCGCCTACCGTAACGCGGCGCAAAGAGACTCTGGTTTGATTCTTTTCATGAACAGGCATGTGCCGAGCATATTATTATACTAGTCAAAAGAGGAAGCAGATAAAATCTCCGGAAACAAGTAGTTATTAAATAATATCGACTTCAGGACTCCAATTTATTATTCTGGGTTAATATAGTTGGAATCGAATTAGCGTGTCCATTGTTGGATTAATAATTAAGTATGCTAATCCGCTCCCAGATCCAACTAACAGATAAGTTGTAAATCAAAATATAGCTAAAGCAAACACAAACTAAATAAAATAATAATAATTCGGTGTTTAAATAAAAAAAAACGTCAAAATTCAGTCCCCGAGCAATAGTTGTAGCTTGGTTTCTCGCGTGCCATCAGGTAATAATATCAGCGGAGATGACTCGTAATCACCCAGTCGAGACAAATCCATTAAGCATATCTGCAGATTGGTTATGCGAGCCTAGTACTTATGTAAGTTAGTTTTTTTTATAGATCGTGTTTTATACTTTTTACTAGATACTCACTGTCTAGTTAAAATAAACACTCAGAGAAGCAGTACTATTTAAGTAATATTAAAAGATTATTAGTTTTCATTGAGGTAAAGATTAACATAAATAAAATAATGAAACTAAAAAACAAAAATCCATATTTATTTGTCAAGAAATACGACCAGAAACCTTAGCCAATGTTAGTTGAACAATACAAACTTAAAAATGACGGTATTCAAATTTTGCACGAAATCACTACATTACATTTTTAAACGATAAATAAGCATAGCAGAGAATATAATAGATCGACGTACATCTAGCGTAACGATGTGTGAGACAGAATTATTATGGAAGATTTTATTAAAAATATAAACCAAAATAATTACATTTGAGTGATGTATTTTGATACATAAGTAGCTGACCAGTCCATAGAAGTTTTCATGAGTATTTGTTTACATCGTATATATTGTGAACCCATATTTTGAATTATAAGTGTCAGAAACAGTGTAGATTGTGCGTTGATATTTCTGTCAGTCAGCAGAAATCTTTCTGTATATATTTACCTATATAAAGATAAAATAACGCTTGAGTTAAAATATATATATCAGCATACTGCAAATAGTAAGCTTCATCTCGTATATCATTACGTAGCACCACCATACTCTCAAAGAAGAACTTTAATTTGATGATCGGAATTCAGTAAAATAAATATTTAATCACAGTTTCCGATCAATTAAAATATATTTCTGAATGTATGTATGTATCAACAATTATACATATTTTTTTTACAACTGACTCATTTTCATAAAAAGCTTAAATGTTAAACAATCGAAAATATTACCAGCTAAAAAACCAAGTCGATGTGTCTCAGTTCTGTACATGATTTAATCATATATTCGTCTTAGTCTTGCATGAATGAGAAAAAAAATATGGTTGAATGATGAATGAAAATAATCATTTATTTACATAATTTTCTCTCTACGATTCTTATTAAGACATTTTTAATATATAATATGAGAAAAGTCAGATATGTAGTAGATATAAGTACCTATTATAATATGGTATAGACACTCTTATTCTTAGCATAAAACGATAAGACTCATATAAATCGAATTTATAACATTTTATTATGTTCCTGGAATCTTTATATTTTTGACTTAAAAAACTACTATTTTGGTTGATTGACTGATTCATTGATTTACTTAATAAGTAAATTGGAGAGGTAACTTTAAAGTATATTCATTTGTGAAGGGGCACTTATTACGTGTACCAATGATGATATTTATTCTGGTTTTAAATTGCGGTAATTAGAGGAAAGTACCTCGAATTAGTGGTAATTGTGCCTTTTTTAATAATATAGATAAGTTTATTGGAAGTCGGTATATGTTAGTGATTATGCTATGAATATATTTTACCTCATAGTTTCTGAGCATACAATAGCACAATGTGTATAAAATATTTTAACCGTTAATCATTACCATTTTCAAATGTATTCCATGTTTGCTATACACATTTTTAGCAAAGATATTGATTAAATGTAAAACGTATCAAACTATGTAATCAGAAAAAAACACTTTAGGTGAAAAGACAGAAAGTGTATTTACAAGTCAATGAAAAATTTAAAATAATATAGATTGTATATCAACCATCATAAGTCATAAGCCTTTATCGTTATCTCAGTTATTTGTTGAAGTAACTTAGTCTGAGGCTACTTATTAATGTTTAAGCGCCGAGTCGGGTCTAACAAGTCTATCAGAGTTTGGAGCAATAATAATTATTGTAACTATATTGTCTACAGTTGGGCTTAGAATAATGATGAAAATAAGAATGAAAACCTTAATAACCCCATTTTGTAACGCTCATTAATATAATCCAGGAAAAATATATTTGAAATATATATATTTCAAATTATGTACCAAAACTTTAAATTATAAATGACAAAAGAGTAATTACATGCTTTCATTTATTCTTTAATTAATTATTATTAATATATCTATTCATTAATTATTAATATCTGTTCTTCTGTTACATAAACCAAATTTCTAATTGCTCAATATCGGTTGCCAATAAATCGAATAACAGCCAACACAATTGAGCATTTTCATTTACACTTTCACCTTATCATGATGACACTATACTGTTTATTTCAATTAAATACACGCATAACAAATTTAATTGTTATTATTCGTTTTCAATATAAAATCTCACACAATGTTATAAATATAGTAATATGTTTAATATACTAATAATTAAATACTTCATATTAATATAAAATCATATTGTATCATTATAATATTAAAAAAAAATAAAAAATAAATAACAACTGTGCAAAGGACTCACGAACATAGTTTTTAAAATACCTTTTATTAACAGTCTCCTTTTTGAACTTGTTATCTCAAATTAAAATGTATAATCTGACAAACACACTCTTGTTTAAATATAATCTGATAAAAGTAAGGATTAATAAAAAAAAATGTTTAATTGTATTTTTAGAAAGCTATCCCTGTTTTTAAACTAGAAGAAATAATAACAATTACGTTCCCATATGTATCTATAAAAATAGCTATTATTGTATTTTTGAAGTATGATTTTGTAGTAGTAAACTGCACAGCTTACTTCATGTTTATAAAGCCGCAGCTCAGGTATTTAACACAGTATTCCTATATATAGAAGTAACTTGAAATGCAATTCTATACTTCGCTAGTGGTCGGCCACAATATTGGCACTTCAATAAACCCTAGTCCAAAAGCCAATACCAAATGCCAAGTTTTAGCTTAGATTAAGCCCGAACGCTAGATTAGTTTGAAATGCTTTACAAACATTTATACAAAGATGCTATATTCATGTTAAACAAATACAACTTCAAATGGATTTATATGACTTCAATATAATTAATAATTAAATCATTGACTATACAAAAAGGACTTTATGGAATAACCATTTATTGCTCGTAAATTCTTATATCAGACCTTAAAACAAGCAATGAACAGAAAAGTAATTTATGTTAGAAAACGTAGGTCACCTGTTCAGGCGAATCTGTCTCGAAAGCGTGGCAGTACTGAGCGCTCGGCTCGCAGCGCGGCTCGCGAGCCACGAACGCGAACAGCGCACGCGTCGCCTCACACGTCGCGTAAGAAATGCGACGTAGCGCGTGCGACATACGCACACTCTGACATGCACATGTAAGAAATATTTATAGAAATACAATAACTAAAAATACATAGCAATTACCTGATTTTTTTAATTTAGATTTAAACATAATTGCAGTCAGGTTGCAAATACAATCGATCCATAATATCAGGAATCTTATCACTTATCAAAATCTTACCTGGTCTTCGGGGTCGCATATCTTGACCCCTGTGAGAGCTACCACCACTAGCACCGGTATCGCGTGCCCGCTTTCTTCCTGCCAAATAAAATAACACTTAATTACATTTCGATAAGACTTACTCTTGTTCTTGAACTTTTCTTATATTAAATTCGAGAACCGAATTATTGTTAAGTTAAAATATAAATGCATAATAATTTCAAGACTTATTACCTAACACTTACGTAACTAGGTATCAATTATATGAAGTATTAGTCTTATAAATTATCGAAACAAATTTAACTAAGTATCAAATAATAAATTCATAAGCCTAACCAAACATTAGTCACGGTATATAGAAAATATAAAAGACTACGATAGAGCAATATTTGAGAGCGCTCACATATCAGTGCATAAAGCTTTATGCGACGTTGCAGCCGGTTCGTTTAATAATTTTCATTGCAAAGTCAGTGTTTAGATTGTGTTCGATTAGAGAATTAACATAAACAGAGAATTATAGATTTTAATAAATATAAATTATACATTTATTTAAATATAATCTTGGTATATCTTTAACACAATAAAATAAATTAAATTAAATAAAATAAATAAAATCAACCATCTGTATTGCTAAACAATACATGATAAATTAATTATATTAAGTACTCTATTACAAATAAAGATCACGATTCACATCAATGTGGAGTGGTCGAACCGGCCGACGATAGTACAATAGCTAGGAGTTGTGAGTTGGAGGGAAGGGTGGGGGGGACACTCTCATTAGACATTTTAATTAAGCCAGATCTGTCAAAGCTGCAATACCTTAACTCAGCCCTTGTTCGTAAAACAAATGAAGAATAGGACCGATGTATCTACTATTGTAGAAGCTTATCCGGTTTAATTAAGATACAATGTTTTATGGTATCACATTTAATAATCTGTATGATTAAAAATATGTAAACAATGTTGTTTTTGTAAACTACTCACTCGACATCTTATTTAATTAATCATTCATTTATCTTCACCAAATTCCAGTCATCGTATTTTTAGTACAACTTGAATGCTATGTATCAAATACAAAAACTAAAAACCATACTTTAACAATTTAGTGTATCTATTTTTACAAAAAAAAAAAACAAACTATCATAAAATTTATGATTATGATACTTATAGGTGGCTGATATTACATCAAATATCATTATTGTATTATATTATTATATTAAAAGGTTTTACAATCTTGAAAAGTTTATGTATGTATGTAATAAATAACTAATTGATAATTACTCACCTAAACCTTTTCTTGAAAACCTTTGGTGCCAATTAAATATGTGGTTAATAAAAAAAAATACATTATTTCAAATGTTAAGTTCGTTGCATGGGCGTAATAATTCGTTTCTTTTAATACACTAAAATGCAGTGCTAGTAAAATATTTATTACCTAATTTATTTAATTAACACACTAAGTCTCGTGTATCTCTATTCTTCCAACTAATTGGTTGCCTGGAATAGATTGCTCTTTAGCGATAATTCCGCCAAATTTGTAAATTTTTTTCTGCTTTATTATTATTATTATTTTTTTATTTATTTATCTGGGTGTACAATAGAGAATATTTATTATTATTATTATCATTTGAAAAAAATATACAGGTAGTTATTCTGTAAATCTATTCAGTTTGATGGAAGGGAGAAGGATAATTATTTGTAACAAAACACTCATTGAATTGAAACATGTCCCTATCGGGCGGCCCTCGCCTGACACATGGTGGGGTTGTTAAGTCATTATTTGTTAGGCTATATGACCAAGTAAATTTTTAATTTATAACAAATTTATACTGAAATTGAGTTAACATTCAGTAAAAATAGACTAAGTCAACATGTTTGAAACTATATAAAATAATGTGGGCATTTCAGAAAGTTATTATATGAAATTTGCTTTTAAAAACTTTAGTAGTCTCACAGCCCGTATCAAACAACAAGTAGGAAGACTTCAGTGAAAATAATTTCCATGTTGGAAACACAAGTAGGTCATCTGTCCATTGAAAAGAGCCTTCATAACGAGTCAGTAGAAACTTGCATTTCCTCCTACAGGAAATTCATTAGCGCCGTAATGAACAGTATGATATTCCAGATTTTTTAACATTGATAAAAAAAGTTACATTCACGTAATATATTTTTAAATTTATTGACAAACAAGACACAAAAAAAGACAGGCAGTTTAGAATTCAGTGTACTCTTTTGTGATTATAATATTCTCTAATTTCATTAAAACTAATAAAGTAGATTATACCATTAGTTATCCTATCCAGAAATTATATTCGAAATTCAAGTTACCTTTCCAACTCTAACCTTCAACTTTTAGTACACAATGGTAAGGTTACCTAATTTCTGTAAATATGTCTTCAGAGAGGGATTGTCCCCCGCAGCAACAGCTATAAACTTTTAATTACGTAGGCCTTATAGCTGAACTTTTTAATTTAGGACTCTTCTTACTGAGTAATCATTTGAACCCTTTGCCTAATAGATGTCTAGAGAGTGCTTTAAACAAAACGTAAATTCCTTTATGTTTTTACATTGCGTAAACATCTTACTATCTAAGTATTGAATTAAAGTTGATTTTATCAAAGCATATAAAAATAAGTTATAGTCGATTGATTACATTAGACTTTATATTGAAAATTTTTACATAAATTTATAAAATGTGTGCCCATAATAGTAAAAGCAAACATATTCTTTAAGTAATAACTTAATTTACTGTACTAATTGCAATTATTCAACACTTTATCTCAAAACAAGTAATTAAAACCAAAAATATTTTCGCAGATGTGCTCTCGAGATTAATTCGGGTTGAAGCAGCACATCGCACATCACACTAGAAACAAGCAACAAACGAGTGGTACTGGGACTTTCTACTTCGTGTCTACGTTCAAAACCATTTTCTTAAGAGCTCCTTTTGGTTTTGACGCCATATGTCAGCGATGGCGACCATTTTTGTAAATATTTTTTCCCAGATTTATTGAAGATTCCGATCACATTTCATTGTAAAAATAGGTTGATTGATATTTTATACATATAGATACTTAGTAATATTGGTATCAATAAATAACACATCACACGCTAGTTTTTATTATACTAAAGTTTATATTAATCTATAGATTGAGATTTAATTCTGAGCAAAGTAAAATAATATTTTGTGTATATTCTGATAGAATATGTTCGTTTCGTAAATGTGGGAAACCAATAACATATGTAGAGCCAGTTTATGCCTCTCTAACCTAAAATTTAAAGTTGCAATGTTCTAATATTGTAAAAAAAGTTTGGTTAGATCTCTTACACGCTAAATGTTTGTAAAATGCACCACAAGTCCGCGACTCCATTAGTGCACGGGCTTAAGTCGTACGACAAAATAGGAAGAGTCTATTTAGTTCAAGTGTACCATTGTGATGTACATCGACCCATTAAACTTAAAACTTTCTGTTTTTTCAGTTGCGATTACAAAACATACATATTATATACCGTCCTGTTGGTCGAGTGGTTAGCGCAGACGCCTAACGACAGCGACGCCTTGGGGCTCGGGTTCGATTCCCGACGGGTACAGGCATGTATGTGATGAGCATCGATGGATGTATTTCTGGGTTTGTCGTTTATTAAATATATTTTCAGTATTTATAATGTGTATTTCTATGTATTTGTATAGTTGTTTAGCACCCTTAACACAAGCAAATAATTTGCTTACTTAAGGGTTATTGTCAATGTGTGTAATTTGTCCAGTGTTATTATGTTATTATTATAATATAGGTAAATTTATTATAAATTAACACTTTTTTGTATTTTTCCTTCAAGTACCTACAAATATTATTAATAAAACAATATTTTTATATTTTTACATGAATAAATTACGAGTAGGTTATTGTAAAAATAATTATAATTCTTAATAAAAAAACTTCTTTAATATTATTTTAATTATTATCTGGAATCTATTTCTTGATAATAAATCCTCTAATATATAAGAAGAAAAAAACTCACCGCACAATAACAAAGCACTTTATTTTTAAAGATATATTCATCCACTTCTAAGACATTATGGGAATAGAACGTATCAACAATTCCGTTTTGTACGATCGAACAAATTAAACACCCAGGCATATTTTGCTATACGCAACTCAATATGTACTACTTTATTATGTCAAGTGCACAATGAGTGTTCGAACAACAAACTCAGCATATTTGCGTACTCAATTATCAGAGCTATCGTTAAAGCTCTTCGTATTTATATTTCACTTAATCGTTGAAAACGCTAAGTGGTCTTTTATCGAGATGGAAAAGGTACACATTATGTAAGTTCGTAATGTTTTAAGGTATATATGATTTATTGCAATCATTTGTAATACATAACTAATAAAATCAGCTTTGGTAGAGTTATCGTATATTATTTTTAAAGTTTTGATAATTGGTTGCTAGCAATTTTATACATAAAGATGTTATCACCAAAATGGCTTAAATGTATCTGAAGTATTTTGATAAAGTAGTACAATAATGGATTGGTATAATCCAGGGTTCAATTTGTCACGACACTTGACTACCAAATAAGTGGAAAAGTTTGTTTGTCATAAATTTTAAAAGTAAGTTGCATGAGTTACGGCTGAGTAATTCTTTTCCGACAGTTGTTAACCTTATATAATGTGGTAAGGAACTACTTAAGTATTATAATAAGTTATAATCACATTAAGAATAACTTTATGTATAATATTGAATTATAGAGACTCTTTCAAGGTTAGGCTATTAAGTTAGTAGGCAAAGCGACCGTAACGATTTGTCTCGGCAATGTTTATTAAAATCTGATATTAAAGTTACCCAGTTTTAATTAAATATATCTTCAAAGTAAAAAACTTTATAATACAGATAAAACAAAGTTATGAGACCAAATTTAAAAAATCGTTTTAATTATTAGAAAAATCTAAAAAAGTTAAATATGAGAAACATTAACATCACTGACCTCATCTACATCAATTTCATGGATAAATAACCAATGGTTTGTGAAACAGATCTATTATAATTTGTCGCTAAACCCAATGGTACCCAAACGTTTTGATCACATCTACATTCTACAATTTCGAATCTACAGAAAAAATCACAAATAAACTAATAAGGCAATAAATATGTTACAACAGCATGTTAGTCACCAAAAGCAAAAACAATCGAAAATTTCATCTTTAACAAAACTTTGAAAGTCCTAAAACTACAAATTTTAGAAAAAATAAATAAGTAAACAGTTGATGGAATTTAAAAGGTACCTAAAGAAATAGACTAGATACACAGATATAAAAAACTGACCTTCAAGACACTTGTCAAGTGAAATTAGACCGTGGCGTCACGTGCGCTCCGCGGCGCGGTGACTCGCGACTGACGCGCGAGTCTACCGGTGTCTAGTGTCTAGCGTCTAGCCACACGCCCTTGAAATCGTGAGCTACGAGTTATGCTACGATTTTGCTACGATTCGCATTTTGGAAATATTTATATTTTAATGACTTCTGGTTTAAAAGTATTAAAACTTGTTTTTTGTTATTCTTACTTTTTTGACACGGATTATCTAAAAGACATTTTTCTTCATTTATGTCTACAAAATGTTTGTATGTTTATTGTAAAAAACGACTGTGTAATGAGAGCTACTATTTCGAAAATTGTGTTTTATAGGCACCTTAACTGTCTTTGCTCTAATAATTTATTTTACAGATTCAGTTCGCAGTAATAACTTACAGGATGCTGTAAACGGGAATTTAATTAAGAGAGGAACATTAAACAAAAACGACCAGATAAAAACCGAAACTCGGCCTCGGCTACTGCTTTTGTTTTATTTTTCTTTTCTATATTTAATCTAGAAACTTTTGTTAAATATGAATACGTTTTTATTACTTTTGAATATGCATCGTACTTTTTAAAAAATTTGTTATGAATATTATAATTATCAAGGCTACCTAAATTTTGTCAAGTCTGTCAATTTACCAATTTTATTACATAATTTATGCACATTGTACAATATTAACGATGTAGATTCTAAAAGGACTTTTAAAAGTTTTTTTTGCTATGTGTTCTTTACGAAACAGAACTCAAAAAGTATAGTTTACAAAATTTATGTCTGCATATCTGTTTGTTTTTACACGCAACACACAAAAAATACAGGTTAGATTTTAAGAAATTCAGAGTTGTATTGGCTTATTATCTAAGTCAACATTTAGAAGGTTTTTCAGTCAGAAAAAATATTTTATTTCCAAGAGAAAACACAAAAAATAGTTTTGCTTATATAAAATAAAACAAAAAAATATTAGTATAAAATTCTAAGACAGTTGTGCTAGTTTTATTTTGTTTGTGTTGGGAGAGGCAGGCAGGGCAGACAAAGTCGCAGCTAACCGCTTGTAAACTAAATAAACTTAAGTCTATGTAGCCATTACATAATCAGAATAAAAAGGGTTGCAGCTTAATATACCAGCATTAAACGTTTCTATAGAAATGAAACTAAATTGGTATTAAGAAGTCTTCGTGTAAGGAATGAATAAATAAGGCTCTGATCAAACATCTGCGGCCGATCACGTCAGTCCGGCCGCAGACGTGACACGAATATGGCCAAGATACTGTAAGATAAATTCGTTTAGATTGGATATTCTTATTTGATATAATTGGTACTCTGTCGCAATATTATAAACAGATTTGTCAATATCTTTAATAAAATATTTTTTATTTATTATAAATCAATTTTATGTTAAATCAATTTTATTGAAATCAATATGTACAATAATATTCCTCGTGATTATTATGGAAATAATAATTTGGATAAAAGTTCGTAGTTGTTAAAAATATTTTGCTAATAAAATGTTTGTTCAGCAGTTTATCTATCAGAAATAAAAGTTGACTCTTTAGTTGGTAATATTATAAACTTATGCAGAAAATTAACATACATTACAATATTTGGCATCTAAAAAGCCTGTCCTCACAAAAAGGAAAGCCTCTTCACAATCACCGCGGGGGCATCCATTATTCAAAGCCCGGTCATAATTACGGCTTTTAATTTAAAATCAAAATCTGCAATTTTAAATGAATAAAACTGCCAATTACAGATTAAACTATTAATAAGACACTTTAATTATTTAAACTAAGAAATTAACTTAACTAATAAAATAAATCCACTCTAAAATATAGGGATATATCATGTGTTTATTTATACTATGAACAATATTCATACCTGCAATATTAGTCATATATGCAACATAGTCGAATTCCATAATTCGATAACGAAAAGAATAGGTACCCTTATATGAGCTTTATATTCAAATAGCTTAATCTGTCTTTTTTACAGAATTGTTTAATAATAATAATTAAAGTTTAAAATTCTCAGCCCGTGAAGAAATCATTTGCTTTAAACGTGTTTCACTAAATAAATGCGATGTAATAGTATGAATATAGTTCGCTGGCTATTTTTGTAAATAAGTGGTCTCACGCAACTTTATCCGAATTTAGAAAACTTTAATGTATTTTTAATTTGAAACCGCATTGTTTCCAGTTTCGAATCAGAAATCGTTAAAAAGCACATTTTGATGATGATTTGCAAATTAATTTACGAAATTTTATTTTGTATACTGCAAATTACGATACTAGTATTATTTATTATTAATAAATGTAATACAGTATTAACACTCCACATAACTAATAACAATCGTTGTATTTTATACACTAAATTATTAATACTTCAATATACAGTAAACTTTCCGTCTGACTTCTCGCAACTTTTTAATCATTTGCTTTAATAACTTTAGGCAAGTATTTCAAATTATTTTAGGTGAGAGTTTTGCGAGCAATTATATGTTGAGTGCTTGGACTGCGACTGGGAAATGAGTGGTTTGCCTGTTCATAAATAAAGTACAGTATATAATATGTTACATATATAATAATAAGGAAAATCTAACAAATACTTATTTTATATAATAGTATGTTTTATGTTTTTTTCGTAACAATTGCTTTAACCATAAGAAATAAAAAAAACATGTTTTCGATGTATACCATAAAAAAGAGAAAACTAAAAAAGTTGACGACTTTACTGAAGTTTACAGAACATATATATTATCGGGTATTAGCAAATGAAATATCAAATCACCAAATTTTGTTAGATTAATTCAGAAATTAAAGAATTTAGGTTTTTATGAAGATATGACGGTCAAATATTTGTGTAATATATATGTAAATAGGGGGTATTTAGATTAAAGTTTGCCATCACCGCCATATGTTAAGTCAGTTTGCGATTACACCTAATTCGGATACGTGGTTGTTTGAATCCCGGCGATCCAGACTAACCCGATATTCTACAATTTGGTGCACCAAAATATAAGTTTCAATAATTGTAAGACAATTATTTTAAGAACAAAAACTTATATTTTTATGAAGTTAAAAATTGTTCTTACTTTAATAATATAAAATAATTAATAATATAAAATTAAACATTGTAATTACTTTAATAATATAAAATACTGTAACTTTTCACATACTGCAAGCTACAGATTAAAATGGCTGCAATAATCTACATACAACTTGCAAGTTCAAATTCTGTCCATGGCAGTATTTTTTTATTTGATACTTATTTGAAGTTTCTTATATAGTATATATAAAAAAAAACAACAAACTAGTTTCGGTTCCTATAGATTAGATTAATATAAGATTTGATCTGATTGCCTGACCTCTGCTCCTGACGCCACTACGATAACACGCTTAAGGTCTTAATAACTGTAATATAAATTGGAACATCGGTTGTATAAAGTGTTCATATTTGAGATATTTAATGAGACCCTAAATAATATTTAATATTACTTAATAAATAATACTTAATAAATAATATTTAATTTTACTTGGTAAATATTACTAAATAAATAATACTTAATAATAATGGGTATTATAAATTAAAAATAAAAACATGACTATTCAACCTCTTCTAGAGTAGGTAAGTATGACAATCTTATAATATTGGATATATAATTACTTCCACAACGCCCTACTCGGTTAAAATTTTAAAAGTTCCGTTTTTTTCGTGGTATCCGGGTCAAAAGTCGACAGCTTTATACATGCATTTGTGTTCAGAGAAAGCCACAAGAGTGCAGGATGCAATTAAAAGTTTGGTTTAAAACTTTCACATTTATTGTTGAGACAAAAATACTCAATCAGATTAGGATACACAGCTTGAATTGTTAACTGACTCCATAAACGGACTTAGCTGTCAGTATGTTCTTTGAAGTAAGACATGCTTGATGATGTTGTTTATATATTGTATTAGTAATTTATAAAATATTGATTGAAAACCTTAATATACGTTTAAAGAGAAAAAAAAATTACTAAAAAAGACTACCATATGATTAATAAAAACGCTTAAATATAAAAACTGATACAAGAGATTTGAGAAGAAACGGTACGTTAATCCAAACATGAGAATGATAACAATATTATTTGACCTACCTGGATTTATATTTTATAATTACATATTTTATAACCTTAATCTCTTTCCTATCTTTTTTTATATTTTAAATAAAGATGTCAATGAACAAAGACTTCAAATTCCTAAGAAAATATTCTATTTAAGTAAAAACATGTAACATAAAAAAAAATATGAGTACGAAACTCAATCTCAAATTCTTGCTACGTTCCGGACCCAGATTCGTCAGCTATACTAAATTCCCAAAGTTTTATCTGTACTCGTCACTTTACATCTAGAATGTCATGTGAATGCCAAGTTCTCGGAGGCTATTTTATAGGCTAGATAAAGGTTATGTGTCCGATAGGAAAGGGTAGCTTCGTGCGGGATTCGCTATCTTACAGTGGCTCTTACTGGTAATAGTACCTAATTGAGTACAATAGTTTGTTGCATCTAATTTAAGATAAATTGGTCTATCTTAGTTTTTTTTATTTGAGATTACGGCATCAAAATAAATTTTTCTGCTCATTGTTAATCCAGCACAATTTAATGAATATCGTCCAAGACTTCATTTGAACTTTATTCTTCTTGACTCAGTTTTACGAGTTTCATTGTTATTCTTTGTCAATAAATAGTTTAATTAACTTAGGATTTATTCCGACCAGTTAGCCAAAACCGAATGAGTAGTTTGTTAAATCTCCATAAATGGTAAGCAAATAATTTTGACATGTATATTTTTGATATTTTAATAATTTTACTTTAAACTGAGTACCTTAATAAGGTTAAAATGAAGATATCTTAACGATCATTTCATTTCTCTGAAGAAAAATATAAGGTTGAATTTCGGCATCGTGATGAAATCTCGCCAAGTTATTGTGAAAGTTCGCTCATGGGGCTTAACTTGGACTTGGAATAGGTAATTTAATAACTTGGTTCTCTTGTAATCTACGAACACTAACCGCAAATATCATTATATTTTCTTTGTATTTTCTTAATATTATATTTAAACGAGATAATAGACAGGAATATTCCTGTATATATATAGGATATATAGTAGATATTATTAAAAATTCAAAACATTTGGAAAAGAGACTGTATTTTTTTAATATAAAAAATATTTATTTACTTTATATATTAGACTTATAAACTTATTGAACATACAGATATAGAAGAGAATATCGAAACGAAAACAAACAAAAATTATATTATAAGCCTATCATGCTGTAATTATCAAAACATAGATTGTCTCAAACATAGCTTGGATATTTAAGCTAGAGTTAAGATAAAATATTGAGTGGGATGTAAAGTCAGCAAAATACATTTTCTTAGATCCAGCTTTCGAAAGCAAGTTCATAAAACTAAGTTCATTACGTGTCGGAACTGAATTGCAAGCAAGAGATAAACTCTCGTTGAGACTGTCTCGTGTAATGTGTTACTCGTGATACGGAAGGAGTAATTAATGTTTTTTTTTGTTGTTTTCTTTAAGCATTAAATATGAATATTAAACATATAAAAAGAAAATATACTTAATATAATAATACTTCTGTCAATTGAATAAGGAGTTTTTAAAATATTATTGTATATATGAATATATTTTTAATGAATTAATTGTAACTTTTTTTTTATTCCCCAATAAATTTTCTACATAGAATTTGTACCTAAATTTACGTCAGTTAAGTAAATGAATCTAGGAAATAAATAAAAGACATTTAGCCAGTTTCGTGATTTGACCAAAGTAATCTCAGAAACTGACGTTATAAAGTCCGTCTTCTATACTGAGTGTCAGTAATAGGACGGTCTTTATGACTTAGCGAGCAAGTTTAGCGAATATCTACTTCAAGTGGCGAGCCTAAATTATGATTGAGGTACTTTGGGTTACTACGCAACTGCGGCCTTCAAGTTCTTAAGAAATTGGGTAATGGGATGTACCACCAGATGGATCTCTCTCCAGACTTTGCTGTATAATAATTTACATTGATAAACCTCACAATTAAGATATGGTACACCAGAAATCAGTATGTTATATTATTCTCATTTTACGACGGACTGTTTGTCCAGTAGTTAGTGGTTCTGGCATTTGGAATCTGAGTGTGTCTGTAATTTGTATGTTTGTAAAGCCTGAAAATTATTAAAGAAGCACTTCGAAACAAATTATATAAATATTAATAATTTATTGATTTTACTTAACTTATTTTATAAAATCAGGTTTGTTACAGAGTCACAAAAATTAATATCGTCATTCCGGTATTGATAAAACTTGAACATACAAATATTACAAACCGTTTAATATAAACAAATCTAAGAGTAAAAATAAATCTAACACCTGACCTGACCGACAAACCGAGCTTCCACGTGAATTTTGCATAAAAGAACCTCAAATGCGGAGTGTATTTATTTATTCATGAACACATTCCCTTTCAGTATAGCGACATATTAATCCTACACGTTTTTGAAATATGAACGTTCTTATAAATAATCTAAAACAATTGCTTTAGCTGAATCAGCGTAAGTAGTATTTGTAATACGTTCATTGAATAATGTGTGTGCTAATGGACATTCTGTGGTCGATAAATATATCTTTGACCTTAGTTTTAAAAGTGACCTAATGACAAAAAGAAAGAGAAAAAAAAAAAGGAATATATTAATGTCTAAAATCTAAGTCATTGGTTCGAGATCGGTGTGCTATAGCATTTTAGACGTTTATTTACAAAAAAATATTGATATGCACACAACTTCTTTAAAGATAATAAAAAAACTGGTATAAATATTACACATGGGTAATGTACTCCTTGTTCAAAATACGATGCTTATCACTTATCTTATTGGATACTTCAATTTTGTTTTGTGCAAACCAAATATATTGTATTTATTATTCTATAAGGATATTCTATTGTTATTTTGGTCAAGTTCTTTGCTTGAATTTGTCGAATGTTTATTTTTCTTGAAACTGTTTAAAGAAGGCAAAACTATTTTCTTGTATTGCAAAATATTTTTGTGATTTTTATTAGTCTGCCAAAACGAAGTTTTCCTTTAAAAAGTTCACAACATCTAGTACCTGATTTTAAATGACAAATGAAATAATTAATAATGAAACAAAATCAGTCACCAAGTATTATTTAGGAATAAACAAAAACTTCTCTAAAATAATCGTCTTATTTGTATTCGGATGATCCACTGAACTTTTTAGACATAATTAGTTATTAAATTAGAATGTCAGACAACCAAATAAAAATACTGTTGTGGGTTTCCGATATTCGCCATCCGTGCTCATGAAGCATAAATATTGGTCTGGCAATACTCTATGGTATCTCCACGTACAAGGGATTATGATGTTGACAGTCATAATTAATTCCTCGATACTAGGGGAAGGGGAAAATTAAAGGGAACTGTGCGAGGAACGCTCGTAAAAAAGTAATCAAACTTTCATCGCATGTGGCACGGTTTATGCATAGGCTTATAAACATTTAAGGCAAGAGAGACCTGATGCTGCGTGGTCTGGTTGGAAAGGAGATACATATTTGTCAGGGCTTAATAATTAGTTTTTGCTTTTTTATTATTATAGCCAAAGTTATTAAAAATGGTTTTTCGCATTTTTAATATAAGCGTTTACGGTAAATAGGTATAAAATTATCAAATAACAAAATTTCAGCTAACATCTGAAGAATTTTTTTTTTTTTAATTTTTTTTAATACAATTGTTTCAGTTTATATTTACAAAATCTATCCACCGAGTGACATCATCCGTCAATTCATTTATTAGTTTACGCAACACATACATTGTATACGTGGTTTATTTCGCAAACAGACAGACATTCAATAATGTGCAGACGTAAGGTTCTAGGGGGCGAGCGGTTGAGCTGTTATCAAATGTAAGTTTGTATTTATAACTAGGATATAATTATTTTGTTTATAAATCCGATTGGTCTAAGAGTAAATTAAATACAAAATAATTTATTACTTGTCAACATGAGCATTTCATTGTAAATTATATAAATAAAACTAAATAGAATGACAAAAATAAATATTATAAACAATATTTTTAAAGTAACGGTATGTTATATTTAAAACTAAATAAAAATAAAAGCAGCAATAAAAATAAACATCAGAATCCCAAAACAATTTTACAATCTTTTTATACATTCACAGTATTCACAGTAACGTAAATAGCGTATCGACGATATTGGCATGGCGTTTGAACGGCAGCCTAATTCGGGCAGCCATCGGAGAGCGAATAAACGCGAGCCAAGACCCGTGAAACAGTCCTTTGCAATTTTGCGTGAGATTCGAGTAGGGTTGGCATAATGTCATTTTAGTCAGTCACAAAAAAATGTGAAATAAGTTATAAAAAACAAAACATTCAATTGCACTTTATAGCCTTTTTAGATAAAGAGATTCGACTTTCAATACGCTTAAGTTATAAGATTTTACGATAGATATAAGGTACAACCCTGGCTATATAAAACATGGGCCTCTCGGGACCCGTGGTGGTGTAGCAGCACATCGCACAGATTGGATCCGCTTGGATTATTGCGTCGCACTCAAGGTCGCGTAACTGCCTGTAAATTGACCTACTTGTTTAGAGTTTTTATATAATGAAAAATATATTATATATACAACATTATATTCAAATACTTTTAAAGTTTTTTTTTTAACAAGTAAGTTTTTACATTAGTCAATTTATAGAGTATTATAAGTACTATAACTACTAAAACAACTTAATTGAATCACAAAAAACAGTAAAGTATTGAAACAAATATTAAATTCATACAACAAATATTTTCTTGGAAATTTACAGCACGACATATATATTTTCTTCCAGAGTCGGTTAAAAAGCTAGACGGGTAAATAAAAATGGCAGTCGGCAACGCAATATCCGAGACACAAAGGGTCCTTTTGATGCGTCCGGTGTCGTTCACTTTAATTCGGCTCGTCTGCGGCTGAGCTCGGGACAACAGATTAATCTCGATGTAGCCTAGAGCTGTATGACTTGTGTAAAGCACGCTTGATTAGATACATAAAATATAAGCATTATTAATTATTGTACATACTTCAAAATACTTATAAAAAAAAGTATTATATTTATCGTGACTGCTATATTTTGATGGAAGAAACTTTGACAGTTGTATCTCTTACAGATAATATAATGATTAGGGCAAGATGCGATTACACAAGTAAATGTGAAGATTCTTAATACCAACAAGTTTGAAACAACCAGTCAAGTTAAAAAATCGATTTTCGGTAAACAAGGAGTTTGAAAGTTTTTCTCGTTCTTAAATATTAGCATTTGTTCTTAAAAACAAGGATATCTAGATTATATGAAACCCTAATATTAAGTACTAGGGTGCAGTAAGTAGGGGTGACTGTGCACTTTCTGTATTCTCCCTTTGAAATTTTTATATACTCCCTTTTATGCTTTGTTTGGTTTTATACTTACACTTCTCATTGCTTTCATTTCTACCCTCAAACTATTAATAAACGGTACTTAAATGTCGGAATAATGACGGGATAGTTAAAGTTACTACGTACTATATGATGCAACATTTTAACCCATTGTTTAATAAAAATGTATTTTATTTTTATTTTATGCCATTTTAAAAATTTTACTTCCATTTAGTCTCTACGTTTCACAATTTAAACTTAAACAAAAACTAAAAAAGTAATTGAAATTCAAGTTTTTCGGGCGATAACGATCGTACATATATAAAAATATATATGAGTAATAGAATAGTAACAAGCCCATAAATGCACATTAAATATTGTTTAAAAAGATAACTAGAACGTTATACAAATTTCTAACCAGTACTTTTTTCATAAAAATGTTGTCTGTCTATTCGCACATAAAGCAAACGATTAAACTTTTTAGATAAAATGTATTGTGTTTTTTTTTCTAAGTAACTGTAGAATCACAAAAATGTTACTTCAAATATAACTAAAAATAGAAGTATGTGGAATTTTTGATTATTGATTATTATGATAGGGGACACAGTCGTTAGTTAACTAATTGATAGTTAAACTGTTTTATTTCATCGTCAATACAATCATCATACCATATATTTGTTTTTCTACTTAGAAATGTTTAACAAACCAACATAATTCTTTCACATTTGTAAATCGGATCTATTAAGAGAGTTTAAATATTTTATAAAATTCTATCTGCGATCGAATTTGGACTGTTAAATCCCGTTGTTGAAAAGTTTCGCACTTCGCAGCCAACAATAAGACTGCGACTAAGAAGCGGGTTTCGAGTTGAAATAAAAGTTTTATTTTCCGGAAAGTATCAAAACTTTGTATTTACTTTTAAATGGCGTTATTTATAAAACAAATATTTTTTTTTATAAAAGAAAAAATATATATTTGTGTAATAAAGAAAAAAACATTAAATTGGATTTGTTATTATGAAAGTTCCCTCTCTTCAAGATTTTCAAATAACATAAAAAATGTCATATTATCATAAAAAATGACTATAGGGAGTCAAAGGTGGACGAACATTTACTGGTATTAATTACGTGAAGTAGAATTTTATAAGTGTCGCAATTTCATAATTAGTCTATACTTTTTGTCGTGATATATTTCAAAGTGTTTTAAGTTTTATAAAATTAAAAAAGGAATTTCAATGTTTTTACACGTTGTGATAAGGATATTTAAAATTTAAGTTAATTTTAAATATCCTTATCACAACGTTTAGATATTTTAGAGACGTATGATGTACCTATTTGTTTCGTACAGTGCCTAGGTATTTGACTTATTCACTTTCTTTTTTGTGTTTTTTTTTCAAAATTTTCGTCGGCAATTTATTTAACTTTCAGCAAATTGATATCACAACTTGATTTTTTTTCCAAAGGTTTAAAATTTATTTTAAAATACGGTATGTAAAATGTTATTGTTAAAATGTTCATTACAGTTAACTTCATCGCGATAATTGTAAAAATAAGTTTATGCTAACTTCCTTATTATCGTATGTTCTCTTGGCAATGTCTGTTTTAGATTCAGAAATAAAATAGGGCGCGGACAAGTGAAATATGTGCCTCATGATAGGATGTCAAATTTTAAAAAGTCACTCGGTTTGTCTATCACAATTCTTCTCTTTTATCAGTTACTTTACTTACTACTTACTTACTCCGTTATTATCCGTTACTATAATATTGAAAATTATAATATTAGCGACCCATCTGGCTATTCTTGCATTTATTAATAAAGTTATAACTTTTTCTCATTTTAAATAAAATATATAGCGGTTTTAGTTCTGTCGCTTAGTTGACAAAACGAACAAATATATTTTGTGCTTTTCACACCTACTACCACAACAAAATTCTATTCAATATTCACGAATAATCCTGTGGATTTATCTAAAAAAAATACTGTCATTTATAGTCGATTTTGATTACAACTTATTAATTAATTATTAATGATATTTTTTATACCAAGTTTCATACTCAAAAGAATATTAAAAAAAATTAACAAGTCCATGACTATTAATGGTCCAATGAAATCCATGTTATCAAATATTAACTGTTATATAACCTTTACACGGCAGTTAACTTTTAATAAAATCATTTTATATTAATTATAATCAGACAAAACTTTTATAATGATATATTCCGTAAAGCTGTAAGCCGTATTTTCATGCATCATTCATTATAGCAAGTACGTGAACCAGACTAGTGGTCTCCACTGAAGTTCCTCGACGCTGCTTGACCTAGCTTTTGTTTAGATTATCTAGATACGGCTGGTTTTGTGCAAAGGAATTTCGGCTCACTATCCGTGTCATTGTACTCTTCTAGTAGAATAAAGTGAATACAGTTTAGAGTCCTTAAAAATTCAAAGCATGTGTTTGGTACTGTAGTAAAATCCATGTGAATTATTTTGTACTGGAGTAAAATCGATGTGAACTGTTTTGTACTGTAGTAAAATCAATGTGAGTTGTTTTGTACTATAGTAAAATCGATGTGAGATGAGATTCTGAGGCTGCATCTAGGACAATTTTATAATAATAAAATTAAAAAAATACTTTAATAAAACCTCCGTTACAAAAAGACCTCTAAAAAGAATAAAAATAATATTATTATGTACCAGATGAATTCGTTGCGTCGAAACGCCATTGCACGTGGTGTTTATTTCACTAAGTTTTCGGAAGTTATTAATGGGGATTTAGACTTAATGATTTGATGTCGTTAATTCGTTATTTGCCTTGGTAACTTACTTGCATTTTGTTTTGTTTCTTTATTTAACGGTCCCCCAACGTAACGACTTCATTTGATACATAATAATATTATTTTGATTCTTTTTAAAGGTCTTCTTGTATCGGAGGTTTTTTTTTGTGCTTTTTCAAATTATTTAACTTTTTCTTTTCAAATTTCTCTTTAATTTTCTTTAACTAAATGAATCTACGAACAAAATAATTTCTCTTGTTTAAATTGTTACTATCAATATTGTATAAGAACCTTTCACCAACACTAATAAAAGCTACATATTTTGGAGACAACTGCTTCTATTTCAACCAAACATGGCAAAGAACCAGGCTTTCGGTAAAAAAAAACGCATTCAAATCCGTCCACACAGATGCACAGGTCAAACTTATAACACCCCCCTTTTTGTTGGGGGGTTAAAAACATAGTATTATGTACTTTTTGAATAATTCAAAATCATAAAAAATATTCTTAGATGCTCTCTCGATATTCAAATTATAAAATGTTAATAGTAGGTACCTACATGAGTCTAAAGTAAAAATGTCATACACATTAGCCTTTCTTTTAAAGAGTGTAAGACACGTTTATGTAGTTTCTCTATAAAAACAATACTATCAAATCAGGTCACCTTACAAACACGACTTTTAAATTTTACGAGTTTTATATTACCTCTAAAATTGGATCCTTTTTTATCTGATATCTTTGTTGGAAATCCAAAATGGTAAGCAGGGCTTTATTTAGCTATAAAATAAATGTATATAATAAGTTATTCAAATAATATTGAAGTTATATATTTTTTGTTTCAAATAATAATTAAGTAATATATTTTTTTGTTATAATTAGATGGTTATAAGAGGAGTGAGAGTGTATGTAGAGTGTATAAATCATACAGCAAAAAGCAAGATTGCACTAAGATGACGCAGAAGACCGTTAAAGAAGTTGAATTATTGCGCTGAACTCAAATAATTTGAATAAGTTCAGGTCCAGTGCCAGTCTCTAAAATAGCAAAATCCCTAAACCTCTAAAATCGAATATAATAACTAAAATAGGAACCTTCATAAGATGTAGCCGCCGGGAGACAGTCTCGACCCGCGCCGAGTGCTCGCCGCCGCCCGCCGGGAACGAACCCAGGTACTGAAAACAATACATTTATATCACTTACTAATATGAATATCATATGTATGAATATCGTTTAGTTATTTTGTTATGTGGGACTCATTGCTAAAGTATTAAATAAAAATAATGTATAACAGCCTACCTGTACATTATTTTTCTCAACATTATTTTCCAGTATCTACTAAAAGCCAACGTAAGGAAACATTTCCAATAGGGTAGAAAATTTTAGCTGTTAAAGACAGTATTAAATATGATATGCATAAATTGTTCATTATTTATAGAACATCAACATGATTGTTTATAGAAACATCCCTCTTATAATATGATTACAATCTACCATAACGTTTTAATTATAATTTCCCTTAGCTATAAATAATTAGAAATACATTGTTCAAAAGGTCACGCTAAGAGAGGGTTCGTAATGTATTGAGTGGCATTTGGTTTTAATTAACACAGATGGGCAATCGGGATTCTATAGTGGGTCTAATTTAATAATAGCGCCGATAATGGAAGCTGGGTTGAACTTAATTGATATATTCTTGATATAAAAATGGTTAGGGTTCAATAAAATTAATTTAATATGTATATACATGTTTAAGACACGGTTAATAACGTAAACGTAAACGTAAACGTAACGTAAACGTAAACGTAACGTAACTTCTATAACATTAAAGCAATTCTCTATTGTATTTTTAAGAAATATAAAGTTTTTTTTTAACTCCTGAAAGCTGGTTACAAAATACGAAGCTGTTACATAAGCTGCGAATACTTAGAAATTGCAAATATGAAAGCTTAGCGGTATTGCGTATAGCAGACGTATTCGGTATTAGTAAACCGCAGCTCCGTCTCCGGTTACAGTCGCGATAGAAAATTGCACATACTACCTACTTAATCATTTTTTTTTATATTTAGGTTAAACATACTTATTATTGACTAGATGTGCCTGCGGCTTCGTACGTGTAGATTTAAATTTTGATAAAACGTACCCTTTGTACTTACCAAAGTATGTAAAAACTATAAACCTTCAAACTGATAAGCAGCAATGGTACGATAATAAGAGATTATTAACTTCTTTATTTGTTTTTGTAAATATAAAGTGATTTCGATGACAATATATTCCCGAAAACTGCATCCAAATCGATTAATCAGTTTCTGAGATTAGCGTGCACATACAGACAAACAGACATAATGAAAAAACATTGTCTTGCTAATGGTTTGAATGAATTTTTGAAAATATTTTTTTTGTGTTATGTGCACAACTAAAAGACAAACATTTATCTGTTCGTCTTTTTTGTTAGGCAAAGATTTTTAAAATGCTGAAAATGGATTCTGTTAGTTATCACTTCAGATCTTGGTATATTTTTTTTTATATTTTTAATGTACGAAGACTACTCTTCTATAGATTTATTACATGTATAGAAGAAGATTTGCATAGTACCTATTACGTGATTGACATAAATTAACATAACTTTTTTGTTTCTTAACTGATTTAGATGAAATAAACACTAAATATTAAGTGAAGACTGTGATAATATATTCCTAAAAGCCGCATTCAAATTGGTTAAACTGTTTCTGTGATTAGTGTGCACAAACATGCACAGACAAACAGACAAACTGAAAAATAATTGTGTTGGGTTCTCTAGCTCTTATCAAGGCCTCCTATGATGTTTTTTTTTTAATATTTTCCATGTACAGAAATGGATCAGTGGCGATTTTATTATATGTGTAGATGAGGTCGGAATTTGTAGATCATATTCTAGTAGATTTTGTTGTCAAAAAAATCGCACATGACTACTATCATGATTATATTTATCAAAATGTAAGGATACATAAATAAAACAACTTAAAGAACTCGAATTAATATAACGCGACATCTACAGACTAATGAATCATTTAAAGTGAAAAGCATGTCCAGTTACAAAAAGATAGCACTAACGCCATCTATTGAGTGGTGGTGAAATTCGAAACCAACGTTTTAAAACCAACCATTTGTCCCGAATGTTGCACGACCCTTTTAAACCACCCCGAGACGTATTTTGGTACTTTAACTATAGATGGCGTTAGTAGGATCATTATATTTTACTTTGAGATGTTTAGTAAGATATGAGTGGTTTATTTTTTTATTTAAATATGACCTAAGTATTTTTTTTATATTACCAGCTATATTTGCTAATTATTTGTTAAGGGACTAAAATACAAGTGCAAATATTCTATACCCCTTACTGGAAAAAGGCGGAAATTGAACCAGCACGCATCTCCATGTCGGTTAATAGAAGATTTAGAAAAACCTTTGCAATATGCTAGACACATTTTGAAAACCCCAAATAATTGGCATACGGCAGTAAAGGGCGTTAAAAATGATGATGACAATATTTGCCAATAATCTTATTCTTATATAAGATAAGAGGGCCAAGAATAAAGTAAACACAATATATGTGTTACCTACAAATATTATGTAAGATACCAGAGAAACATGAAATATGTTATAATAATATGTATATTTACTATTCTTTTCAGCTTCCCTATTCTCAAAAGAAGCATGTTATATCCGAGCAATGCTGAGAAATAATAATAACATATTTTCCATCTAAGGAATCAAGAGATTCGTCTGAAAATTCACGTTAGTAAAGTTATGGAGAATAAAAATAAACAGATATTTATAATATTTAGAAAAGTTTATGTCATGGTTATGGTGAATTATTATTATTTTTTTTTTAAATTTATATAAATATAGAATAAAAAAAAACCCGGATAATCCCGTACCGAAACGGGACGGTTGCCAAGAGGTCGCGGGTTCGAATCCCAGCCCGTATCGGTATATTTTTCATTCTATATTTATATAAATTTAAATAAGCTTAACACATCTACATATTTATAGATATTTTCAAACATTACTTATTACTTACTTAATAGGCACTTTTGCTTAAAACACCAGCAAATATGTTTTTTTTTAATTTGTAAGAACGTATTATAAAGTTATTTAACTCAATAAGCCTCAAAATTATCTAAGCAATGTTAGTAGCATTCGCCAAAGCCGCTAAGTGCATCATGGCGTATACTTGACGACCATTACAAAGATATACTGATTCAAAAGTAAAATATATCGATGGTGGTTTGTATTATATTTCTCTTTGAAGTAACCGAAAATCAATCATTCCTTGTTTTCGAATTCCATAGCAAAACAATATGACAAACGATAATTTAAAAACCTGATAGTTTACTTTCACAAGATACGGACAAAAGGTTCAAACAAATCTATATATGTACAACCAACACTTAAAAGTTTGCCAAAATAAACCCTATATTAAACGATGAAAAGTTTATAGTTTATTGGCTTTTCCTCAGTTAACATCACTGCTATAAACAATCTAGGCCAAAACCGACAAGGTAGTATTTGTAAACCGATTCAAATAGTACCTTGTCGGCTACAATCAATATACTAGATCTCTGGCAAATTGATTTAGGTTTTTAGAAACAAATATGACACGCTTTGTAACAGTATGTTTTTAGTTCCCAGAAATAGTAATGCAGTTTTTTATTTAAGAAAGGAATAACAATGCACCTTTTTTACCGCTATCTTGGGATGATTATAAGTTTCAGAAACATAATGTAATACATATTTTGTGTAACTTTTAATAAATATATATTTATGATTGTCATTATTGATTTTTATAATCCAATTATCTGAGAATTGTCTCCGTTAGATGCACGTCTCTTGCAAACAAGTCATCAGCAAGCGACAACCCTTCAAACTATAAATACTTTCTCGATAACGACATTTGTTATAACTGAAGTGCGAACTTTGAAACAAGCGCGGATCTTGAATTTGAATGGCACTTTCTAAGTTGGAAGGGTCCTAAAGTTTGACAGTAAAATTACTGTGTAAAGTTTGGAAGTCGAAAACCTACACGATCCGCAGATGTATCCTAAATTTTCGAAGATTCAATGCAACATAAGTCTTTTTATATACATTAATTAACGTTTTGGCAAGCTTCAACAACAGATAAATTAATTAGCTTTTTTAAATTATATTTATATCTCTTTTTGATTCTTTGATTTTTGATTATCACCATTATTTAATTAGATACCAAATGTGTTATTTTATCTACATAATCATTGTTCACTTGACCTTATTCCAAATTATTTCGGTTGGTGCGAAATACGTCACATTCTTCTACGCTGTTCTGTCATGTTATGCTGCCCCACTGGAAACTTGATTCATCACCACCACTACGTCTTCTTCGATACTTGAGACTGTTTTGGTGACATTATTAGGTATATAACGATTACTTTTCTTAATTATATCATCTGTCTTAATTTCAAAGTACCTCTAAAAAAGAATTCCATATAATATTTTTTTCTCATCACCATGTACTAATTTGTCGTGCCCATTACAAATACAATCAGTTCAATAAAATTTTATTACATATGAGTAGGTCGGCGGTGTACGCGGTTTCTTAAAATATTAAACGATTATGTCAGTATGAGCTTTACCGTTTATTTTAACGACTTAACCCACTTTATTAATATGTCGATTAGACTTAAATTTGTAATATAAACCTACAATATGGAATACGGTCTGCTTAGATTATTTCTTTTGCCATAGGCTAGCGCCTGCGGAATTGACCGTGTCCAGTCTAACAAAGTTTCATCCTTTATTAAATTCCTTTAAGGTTATCCTAATTACTGAAACAAATTAATTTTCTTAAATAATGTATCTGAATCTGCTTAAATACGTACATAAATTTAATTTTTCAATTATATATTTGTTACCAGAAAGACGTATATAATTTTTACCCCCATTAAGTTTAACACTACTTATTTTATATATACTTTTGAACTGTATTTTATAAAAATCTATAAAACTCTAATTTTATCTTTTCTTGTCGAAAGGTTCAAGAGTCACGAATTCTCATTTTATATATTAATATAAAGATTGTTACTTATATTTCAAACTAGATAGAAACATCTCAAAACAAATCTTCTCCTATACACATCTCAACTATAATTTATGTAAGAAAAGGCTGCACATATTTAATTACTACATAACATAATCATTACAAAAATCATTGTACTTATCAAAACGGTTTTCTTAAAAAATATATAATTAAAAAATATTAAACCTAATTAATTCTTTAAAATAATTACACATTATTGAACATAACTTGAGCCAATTAGTCAAATCACGACACAACAGCCTCATTAATGCAGCACTTCTGGTAACTCAATAGCCCTAATGATCCTCACATACCACAGTGCATAACGCATAGCAAACTAATATATGATAATTGCTTATACTTGCATTATTAGTTTGTTTGTTTGATACCTGAAATATCTTTAATTTAAAACTTAATAGTATTTAATTTTAACCATTGCAATTTAAACTATATTTCAATTGGTTTAATGCTTTCTAATAAACTTTTAATGGTCACAATAAAGAATTTGTTATATTGATTATGATTAACCTTACATTATTAACTCAGCGTTGTGTAAACTAATACATACATAATAAAGATCTTACTTGCACGCTAGTTAAAAAGAAGATGGTGTAATGAATCATGTAAAAAAAATCTTATATTTTTCTATCACTGACCAACCATTTATGAATAATAAGTTTAATTTCACAAGCACAGACTGAAATAAAACTATTTTAACGTCTTAACCTCGTGTATAATTATTTAAATTTTAAATTTATATTTTCCATTTAGCCCGATGTTTCGAATGCTTTGCTGCAATCGTGTTCACGTTAAGACGAGATGGAAGTGTCTGTCAGTAAGTCAGATAATTAATCATCTACCTCCAATGGTTTCTAAGTTTCCGTGCGTACAAATTAGGATTCACACAAAACGCACTAACAGTATCTTGAGGTATTACAGTGCGGCCACAGACATGGGATTTGATATTTTTCAAAAGTGGGTCCCAGGTGTTAGATTGTCTCGAACCATCTTCTCTATTAAAATTAAGATGCTAATGAAATTAAAAAAACATCTTTCTTTCATTATCATCATCATTATCTCATAATCATTTTTAAATAATTATACACGAGTAGAGTAAGAGTAAATCCGAAAAAATAGTTTTATTTCAAAGTATAATAATATAAATACGAGTTCTTATAAATATTAGCTCTTCGTTTTATTTTTTTTCCAACACCGGTTAGGAATTTCCCAATACCGGATACCGATCCGGATATGGTATAATACCATAAATTCATGCTATTAACCACAAAATTTGTTTTAGATGTATTTTTCTTCCTAGATAGAACATAATTTAGAATTGTTATGAATGGCCCTTTCTAAATTCCTTATGTTTTAAAAAATGTTTTATATTTTAAATTTAACACTTGAGTGTTGGTTTTTGTCGATTTGCCTTTTGATCAAACTACGAGTGTTTAGAGAGCACTCGGCGGTGTTCGCAATAATACAAAATAATGTTGAAGAGGGCTTAGCATTTAACAAAGCAAAGCGATTTATAAAATTGTCACCAAAATGGAATTTATTTATTCACTGCCACATTTAAACATAAAAGTTTAATATTCAGAACCTCAAAAATGTAATCTACGTGTGCGAGCTACTTTTGCTATTTGGCCAAATAGGGGCTATATTGCTAAAATTTCGTGCCAACAATAAATGAATATGCGGGTTCAAAAATAATGCAATCAATTTCGTTCCCGTTATCGTTTCCACGTAATTTCATTGGCTACCAAAATATTCCGATTAATATACATGAGTGCACAAATCTTCACGTTTTGTCAGAACGTAATTGTTCACTTTTAATCCAATAAAGAGCTATACATATATACAAGAATATATATATGTGTGGGTGTGTGTACATATATATTTATATATTTAGTTAAATTTTTATTTCTGGGCACAAATCTCTTGATATTTTTATATCGGGAAAATCTTATATTAATATTAAAAAATATATATGTGCATTATAGGTTTTAAGTGCTTGTAATTTGTTAAGTATCGGATGTGTCTTGAAAAGCACTCATCTTCGAACGAAGCCTCAGAAAGCAGTTGGTTAAAACTTTAAATGTTTTGACAGAAGTTCTAGGAGTGCTGGAACTTGTGCAAGTCTGGATTCTGTTAATTGGATTTTGTCAGTGAGTGATCGCATATTCACATAGAATAAATTATTCAATAAATCATCAAAGATTTACGAGATTCCTAGGAAGGAAATTGTTATTGTATTAAGTAGTAAACTAATTGTTTTACCGACTGAACATATTTAATAATTAATTGAAGAAGTATTTTCCCCCAAAATTTAATACATCTATTGCGCGGAATCAAACTTGGTAACTATATTTTGATTGTCTTGAAAATGAAATGTATATTTTTTTGATTTATAGATGAAATGATTTCTGAGAGGTTATAATACTAGTACCAATTATAATATGCATTAGACTTCAAGTTTCTTCTTTCGTCTGACAATGCCACGCGCACTCGACGTGTAAGTTGCATAGATTAAATAAACTAACTTTTAAAGCACTACCTTAATTCCAATTGTGAAATTACTTGTTAGGTTACTAAAAAAACTTTCATAACATCATGTATGTATATAAATATCTTTACTTCCGTAAATATCTATAAATTAAAATAAATAATACTATTCAAGTCTTATTGCAATAAATATTATTTCATCCAGTATGAAGTTGCTTTTGAAGGTGTATTAAGATAAAAATCCATTTTTTATGGTTTTAGATAACTTGATCATAAATATATATAAATATAGAATGAAAAATATACCGATACTGGCAGGGATTCGAACCCGCGACTACTAGGACACCGTCCCCTAGTCGCGGGGTCGAATATAAATTTAAGTAAGCTTAACATGGCTATACATGTTTATAGATATTTTCAAACTTGATCATAATTATTAACTATTAATTTTATTTATTCCAAAAATTATTTCGGTTACTTCTTAAACTAACTTAATACAGTTAATCTAAAAATTATATAAATGTAAAAAAAAATAAAAAAATATTATGTAATGAAATTATAAAATTAAAAAATAAATCGACTTAATTGCTAAAATTGTAACGAACTCCGTCGCTATTTAATTAGAGCCGTTTCAGCCGATTAATGAAAATTTTCAATTTGAAAATTATAAAGAAGATTTCGAATTCGACGAAATTGATAGCTACAATTATGACATTTCATTTATGTGTATAAAATGATTTTATACAAACTCAAATAATTTTAATTATCCAAATTACAGTCCATTTTATTTATAGGTTTATATATTATTATTATATTGTTTTTAATCAAAGTATGTCACACTTTCACAACAGGTATATGTATGATTAATATATAAACATTGTTGAGCAAATAAGTCAATTTATACATTATGAATCAATTAATCGTTATAATAAACATAAAAAGATAAAGGGTCCTTTTCGTCACGATATACAAAGGCTTCATAGTCTTTTACAAAACATACGTCTTTTGTAATGGTTTTTCTTAACATTAATATTTTTAAATTATTAATCTATACACCAGAAAACAGAATACTAATTTCTTTGAAACAAAAGCGGTAGCGCAATCGGAAGATCGATAGAACGGATTCCTAAAGGTCGAAGGTACCAATTCTACATTCACGTTTTATTAAAAAAATATTTAAAATAATTAACAAAGCCTCACATGGCTAAATATGTTTTAAGCAATAAAAGCAAGCATATTACACTTTTTTTATACAAGCAAACCGTCCAAGGACAGAGAGTGTTTGATAATATGTGAAACATTTTTGTTTTATTTTGAACTGGAGAAGTAAATATTTGATAAAATATGCCATCTGTTTTGGGGCAAGGTATGTAGGTTTGTAACAAAGCGAATCTCATTTGTAACATGGAGTTACTTATCTTTGGAATTAAATGTAAAATTCGTATTCCATTGTTCGTGAACTTTGGACTGATCTCGGAATTTAATGAAATACTATTCATTCTTCCGTTTCACTTAGTTTAGGACAATCATTTAGATTTTCTAAATGAAATATCCATTTTAATGAGGATTCGTCTTGAACATCATTGAAGTTTATTCAAATACTCGAAATCTTCAACATTTCAACAGACAATATAATATTTGTATATACTTAAACTTCTGGTCATAAATACTGTTACAATTAAAAATAAAAAAATATTACATTTGAATTTGGAATCTGTAATTTTTATACGATTGTTCATTGTATTTTCTCTTTTTGCCGCCAATATATTGAACAATATATTAAAATGGAGTGGTGTGATAAAGAGAACAGAATCGCTGTGATTTCATTACACAAAGTAGGTATGGAGCCAAATGCAATGTTTAAAAATCTCCATACACTTGGTATTAGTCAAATGTTTGTGTACCGGGCTATATAGGTAAAATGTGATTTCCTCTGTTTGTAACAGAGAAAGATCTAGCCGTCCACGTAATAATCATAAGAAAAAGGTGGTCAAAGCAGTAAGGGAAAGAATTCGAAGAAATCCTGTCCAAAAGCAAAAGATATTATCTCAGGAAATGAAGATAGCACCTAGAACCATGTCGCGTATTTTAAGAGATGACTTGCAGCCTCTTCTCTTTCTGATAATGACCAGAAATGAAGAAAAATCAATAAATTAATAAATTAAAAAAAATAAGAAATGTCTGACCTGTTAAATTAAAGATGAATAGGGTGGTACTGCTGAAGCGGTACGCAAAGGGTCACAGAAAAAATTGTTTGCGGATGGGAAAAAAATTACAATTGAGAAACATTTTAACAAACAGAATGACCGTATTTATGCTCAAAGCTCTAAAGAAGCTTCCCAATTAATCGACAGAGTCTAACCTGGGCATTATCCGACTTCAGTGATGGTTTGGTGGAGTGTTAGCTATTAAGTGACTGAGTCATATTTTTGTGAAAAAGGTATCAAAACATCGGCACAAGTTTATCAAGATACCATTCTTGAGCAGGTAGATAATACACTTAATAACACCATGTTCAATAACCAAGTATTGTCCTTCCAGAAAGACTCAGCGCCGGGTCATAAAGCTCGGTCCACGCAGTCTCAGTTGGAAGCGAACGTCTCGAACTTCATCAGAGCTGAAGACTGGCCGTCGTCTAGTTCCGATATTAATCCGCTGGATCATTTATTAGATTTATGGTCATTTTTAGAGAGTGCAACTTGCTCTAAACGCCATGATATTCTAAAACAATCCATACGATTGGCAGTAAACAATTTCCCCATGGAAAGAGCACGTGCTTCTATTGATAACTGATCTTAACGTTTAAAGGACTGTATTGCAGCCAATGGACACCACTTCGAATAAGCTTTTTATATTTGTAATTGTTTTATATTTGTGTATTAAAATAACACACTGTAAAAGTAATAAATGTTACTTGTAAGTATTTTTTTTTATTTGTTACAATATTTATGGCAAGACTAGGTATGTCAGAAATATATACTTATACAAAGAAATATATGTATATATATACAACATAACGTTGGCGAGACTTTAGTATTTTATAATTGAATTAATAATTTAAAAAACTCCGATACAAAACTTAAAAAACCCCCGATACAAAAAGACGGGGGACCGTAGTACGTACGTTGCCTTCGTAAAATAGACACTATCTATTATACGAAGTTAATCATTGAGGACTTAGAATATACGATTCGATATCGTAATTTATTTATTTTCCTTAGTAACTTACTTGTATTTTAATTTCGTCCTTTATTAAACGATCATACGACGCAGTGACTTCAATAAGAACATAATAATATTATTTTTATTATTTTTAGATGTCTTTGTGTAGGGGGGTCTTTTTTAATTTTATTTTTTTTTTTTTCTGCTTTTTAAAGTTATATTACTGATGTTTTAGTTGTACTAAATGAACTTCCAGACACAGAAATTTTCAGTTGTTTAAGTATTTCTATTATTCTATCCTAATATTATAAAGAGGAAAGATTTGTTTGAATTAATTAGGCTCCGAAACTACTGCACCGATTTAAAAAAATCTTTTAGCATTAGAAGCCTACATTATCCCCCTGATAAACAAAGATTATATTTAATACGAAAAAAATAAGAATCCGTGTGAAAATTTCGACAATGTAATCTATACTAATATTATAAAGAGGAAAGGTTCGTTTATTTTTTTGTATGTTTGAATTGAATAGGCTCCGAAACTACTGGACCGATTTCAAAAATTCTTTCACCGTTGGCAAGCTACACTATTCCCGAGTGACATAGGCTATGTTTCATTTTCATAAAATTAGGGATGATTACTAAAACTTGAATATTCTGACGCAAGGTGTAAAAAAATAAACAAAAAACTGCGTGCGCTGCGAAAACGGTGAAAGTTACGCAAAAATGATGTTCTATGAAATTGTTGCCCTTTAAAAGTTCTAAAAAGAAGTCCGCCACAACATATATCTAGCTTTTAAGGTTGACTCACTATAACCTTTTATATGGTTATGAAATTAGTTCTAAAATAATATACACTTTCGAAGGTGTTTTAATAATAACGATATTATTCCTTATCCAAAAAAAATATTTAAATATCACAGGCACTTAATTATGAACAACATTGCTCTTGAAAGCATTTGATTATAACCAATAAGTAAGGAGTTATTTTAGTTTTACAATGGTCAAATACCACACGTACTTTGATGTGCAGGGTGTGAGGCGCGTTGAGAGGGGAGGGCTTTCAGTTTGATATCGTAGCAATGTAATGCCTATATATATAAAATTTCAACGGGAATAGGATACTATAGAATTAACTATAAGTCTATTATAGGTCTGCATAATTGTAGTTTCCACAGATTACGCGAAAAGCGACCTAAACGCGGGCGGAGCCGCGGGCAACAGCTAGTAAATTATAAATGTATTAAGTAACATGATTCAAGACTTTTTCTTATAGGTATATACGAATAATACTAAATATTAACATTTAGAGTTAAAATAATTTACAATCACTACTAACACTATGATGAAGGTATTTATATTATCGCTAGCTGTTGCCCGTTACTCTTTATAACTACGATCATAACCCGTTTAAATATATTGTTTATAGTCTACTTGGACGCAGGTACGGGTAACAGCTTTCGATTAAAAAAAAAACGCATTCAAATTCGTAAACGCGTTTTGCCGCAACATTGCCACAGACAGACACACAGATACACAGATCGACAGGTAAAACTTATAACATCCCTCTTTTTAGTCGGGGGTTAATAATGCACTTGAAAGTATCGACGAATACTTTCAAATTAAGCAACATTTTTAAAGTAAGATCAAAGCTCAAATGGGAACATTCCGACAATGTGGCTATCATATAAATGTTGGTTGTTATAAGTACAATTTGTTTTTAAATATCTACCATACCCTGCTAAAAGACATCATCATATATCATGTATTTGTATCTTAACCACAAATAATGTTTTTTGGTTAAGAAATCGCCTTAACATAATATTGAGTACCTAATGAGTAATGGGTAATACTAATTTACTCATGAAGTTTTATTAAAAATATAAAAGTTTCTCACATATTCTTTTTTTAAAGATATAATATACAGTAGTAACTGTATAGTATGTAACATTGTCATTGTCAGTGTACAGACACGAAGGTTTCAAGTATAAAGTTTATATAAGATATATGATACTTTCCTGGTTTGTATTTTAATTGTAAAATGTGAGTTAACAAAGTTTTTATTTAAAAGTAATAATATTGTTGTTGAAAAAATTTTGGTCTCCACGTTTTATAGATAATTATAATAATAAAGAAGTTTAGTTTAAAACCAATAAGTATTTCTTAATAATAATGATATAATCAGAAAGTTAAGAATATTAAACTTTATGGTCGTAACAGGTTGATGCTATCATTATAATTTTGGAGACCTTTAATTACATCCATCTTATTCGATCGCTTCCAGGAGAGGCGACCTAAGTAGAAAGTTGAAGTATTTTTTAGAGAAAAATAAGATAATTTGCCTTTTTGGGAAGAAAAGGAAAGTCTTACCAAATTCAAAGTAATAATAATTTAATACCATGTCATTGTTTTGGTTAGAATACTTAGAAAAATGTCTAGTGCTTCTGAAGTAATATTTCTCTGTATGTGTACAAAAAGTTATAAAATAGTACCTAAGCTACGCTAAAACCTAAATGCTACTTTGATGCGGTAATGGATGCCTAGCTTAACATAAAGCTAGCACTGACCCAACACTATTTTAATGTTATATTTATATATATATTATAACAAGAACAAATTAAACATAAAATAACTAAGAACCGTGAATGAAAGTCTTCCTAATTGACGCCAATCAACTACAATATTGGGTTAATTCCAACGGATTATTCTAGAAAAATATGAATACATTTTACTAAAATACGACACTGTTTACATTTTTCTTCTGAATTAAAAACCAGAAGTTCTTAAAAATATAAGGGCTTCTATTAGCGAGTCACAGCGAGGCGTCCTTAACATCTAAGCTATTTTTTATACAACAAGATTAATAATAAGCCGGGTGCAGACAAGCCATGACAGAGCCGGCTCTGTTCTAAGATTATATTTTCTACTTATATATGTGAAAGGAATTTTTGAATACATTTTTAATACAGTTAATATTTTTGTATTACAGATATTACTGTTTGGATTTATTACAACTGAAGACTTTATTTAAAAGCATGCATTTTGAAGCATGTATTTTGTTTATTAATTATTAAGTCTTTTTATCTGAATTCACTTCTCAATATTAAGAAGCTAACACAATCAAATAATAATTTTGTATATCGTACAGGTACCTACTACACCAAAAAATTACATTACTTTTTAATATATATATCATTTAAGATAATTAATCAGAGTAGTCAAGTGTTAAGGTATGCTTAGAATTTAATAAATTAATAGTCTAAAAAACTTTTTGTGTGTAAGAGCAAAGAGACCGTTTATTATTCATCGTCGGTGTCAGGGGTTGTGGAGGAAAAAAAGTCGCTGGAATTAGCAAAGTAATTGGGCTTCCTCGGCTAGATTGCATATTAAGAATACAGACATTTTCTTGAAGATATTTCTCAAGCAAATTATATGAGTATTATATTTTATATTATGAATGTATACATTTAATATTATATATATTTAAAGTAAAGTAAGTTAATTACTATTTTGTAATCCACTTGGAGTAAAATCTTAATCTTCTGGTAAAGATTTACTAAATTCTGATATAAAAAAATTCAAACAGTATAAAAAATTTATTAACTTGTTTTTGTACTTAAACTTTCCTAAACTATAATAACTACCATATATATTTACTCCGCTGTTTTCAAGCTAATTAAACAAGAATTTGTTCGACTAGCTGTGAATCCATTCGAAGGTCTTATTCATGAGCTACAAGAATGGCGGATTTGCGGCTGAACTGTAAATATTTTTCTAAATCTAATTTTTGTTACTAAAAATAAAGATGTTATATTCCCAAATCTGTATTGAAAAGTTGAAAGTTATACCTATATTATATTGGTTATTATAATTGAAAATTATTTTTTTTAAAAGTCTTAAAAGGTGGATAAACATAAACACGAGTAATATGAACAAAACAGAACAGAACATTTCATCAAAAGGTAAATCAAAATTATTTTACACCTAATTTCCTCTTAAACTAAATTGTTACACACAGAACATTTTTTTTTTAATAAAAGTATGCGAGAAATTAAAAACATTCTAGCTTAGCAAATATAGTGAAACAACATAGTGATACATTCTTAGACATTAACAAGAGTCACAAGAAAGTCCTAGACAGAGACATTAAGGATGAATCTAATTTATTCTACTTAAGAAACTTTCCGCTTTTTGTAAAGAGCCGACTGACAATGTAATTATGTTTTATGAACGCTATATTTTCATTTTAGTTCTAAACTGGTTTAGAATTGCATTAGTAATGTAAAAAGTATTATAATAGAATCTGTCTGTCAAATTTAAAAAAGGCGCATAACTTCTTTGTTTTACATGGAAAAATACAAATATAATTGTATTTATTTGAGAAACTTTGGTTTACATTAGGTTTATATTTTCCAGTCCATTGCTAAAAGTGTATACAATATCTATAATTCTTTTTTAAATTAAGTGTACGATAATGATATAGAGATAAAACTTTTACGTGTAGTTAATTTAAATTGTCTTAAATTAAATGATACTAAGGATAAAAAATTAAATAATATTTTGTTATATTTTAATATTTATAATGCTTTATATTAGGTTTAAAGATGTTTATTTATTACTCAAAGAACTTACATTCACTTATAGAGTAATACAAATACATGACTTAAAATGTAATACACTTGGCGGTCATTTACACATAAGTTCGTAATACACAATTTTTTTTTAAATTTATTTATATTTATATATTTTTTTTTTCAATGACCCAAAAAAGAAATTATTTAAGAGAAAAATTTATTTAGTCGACAGATTAAGATTTAAAATAAGTTTTGATTTTTTCGTTTTTTTTTTTTTTTTTTAAAAGGTATGAAAGAGGGTAAAGCCAGGGCTTAATGTGTATTTGTAAGTTTGTTAGTCTGTAATATATAGGAGGAAATCTCTACAAGTAGGTACAATAGTTAGTCATATATATTCTCATAAACAAATACTTTTAACTTTTTCTTAAATAGTGGCATACTCAAACATTCCTTTATTTCAATAGATAAGTTATTATATAAAGTTACCCCATCAGATAAAATGTTTCTTTTTTTTTATTATTATCACTTAAATCCTATTATAAGCTATGGAACAAAAGAGAACAACAGAAACAGAAAACAGCTCACGTTTCCTCAACTCCGCCATCTCGTTTGAACGTGTAGCCAAGTCACAACTCTCTAGCTAGAGAACAGATAAACGGTTAAAGATTTTGACAATATTTGGCAAATAGTATTAGAGTAACATGTATTTTGTAATACTTTGTAGAAAATATTCCTTTGCAATTTAAAAGAGTGTATTGACAATCTTTTTTGGTTATTAGAAAAATAAAAAAAATCATAATAAATATACTTGCATGAGTCATTACAAAAAAGCCACTAAGCCTACTTCACTAAGCCTTAGGTAATTAAAAATCATTTTTTGTGTAAGTTCAAAATACTGTGGTACTTATCTATAAAATAAAACACAAACGTACTACACGCAACAACGACTTACCTCCAGCGATTAGCTAGGTGTGCTAGCTGATATGTTAATACTTCAACAAAATAAAGTAAAAAAAAAAAATACTCATGTTTCATGTCATAAAATAAATCACATAAAAATTACGAAGTTATATCATGAACAAAAACACATTTTTGTAGTAATATAATCAAATTTTTAAATGACACCTACAGAGATAAATAAATTCCCGCCGCCAGTCTCCGGTCGTAGCACCTGGCTCCAGCGCTAATGCTCGCGATTCTTTCGTATTTCTCCAGAGGCCAATATGAAAGTCGTAAATCGACTACGTGACTTGCTATGTTTAAAAGTTATATTGATTCTTTCAATTCATATTGGAAAATTCTTTGTAACATTATTATGTATTTTATCTTCAGAAAATGTTTTCGTGAAAAATATGTTTGAATACAATTTTATATATTACGATGTAAAACTTACAACGTAGTATTTTAGTCAAAATTTAGAAATGTTAAAGTATTTTACAGTGTATTAGTAAATAATTTAACCAAGAATAAATACATTTTTGCCATAAGTAAGCAATGATTTGCAAGTCTTTTCAAATTGTAAAATGTTTCCACAGTGAAGATGCTTAGGACCATGAATCGGGATCTGAACCTGGGACCTACTCATAAAACTTAATGCTATATGAAATACAGGTCACCCCTGAGTATTTTCCTTCACCGCCAAGGCCATTAAATAGAAGTTATTATGTTTGGGCATCAATGAGGAGAATGGTCCATTTAAAAATAAAGGAAAACAAGAAACGCTCTATAAAACCGTCGTTATGTTAAGGTAAGTTAAGTTATTTGTATATAAAATTACTAACTAATAAGAAACTATTTGTTTCACTTTCACTATAATTGTAAACACTTGTGATCACACACGTTTACAGTTTATCCCTATGCGTAATCGGAGTTAATATAATATACATATATTACCTAAAATGAGGCAATAAATAAAAATTAATTATACGTTTAAACATTAAAATACTAATATTGTGTGATGAAAAAGCTTTTATGGTTTATTTGTTTGATCATTTATCAAATAATGTTTTGTAATTATTAAGTATTATTAAAAAAACAAACAAACAAACTTTATTAAAAAAGCTTTTCCATTCCTATTTTATATTTAACTTTTAAATACCTTGGCGTGGCGAATAGCCAGCATAGCGGAAGAAGCGGCTCATCCCAGCTAGGGTACTACCGCACTACACCATGCAGTCTTGCATCATCTTAGGAGGGCACGTGATTATCCATGCAGACCTGCAATAGCTCGGTAGGGCACTACCGCTCGTCACTACTCCATGTAACCTCGTATCACCCTCATAAACTACCGCTCGACACTACACCGCTCGACGTATACCACCTTCATGAGCCACTACCACCCGTCACTATACTATGCAGCCTCGCATCAACTCAGCAGAATACTACCGCTCGCTGCAGGGCACTACTAAACCAGGCAGACTCGCGGGCCCTAAGACTCGCATCAGGTCTGGAAGGGCGACCGGTTCAACCGGTCTCCTCTGTCACGCACGCCCACATTTACAATTAATTCGGGTCACCGACCCGCGAATATTTTTATTTGTAATGCAAATTATTTGCCAAGTCCTTATTTTAGGATTAAAGGTGGAATAAAATTAAAGAGCGTGTTATTTTTTACACTAAAATATACACATTTATTTTTAGTATTTTATTCTGTTTGATAGTAAATGCTTAACCTTAGATAAAAAACCATTAACAAGTGCAAGCAACAGACTAAACAACAGTAAAAAATGTATTTAGAAGTTATTATTGTATATATATATACATATACAATTCATATTATTGTTATATATATATATATATATATATATATATATATATTTATATGTCTTAATGTGGCAACATATTTTAAGAGTAGCTTCGAGTTTTATATCATTACGTTTCTTTTCTATTTTATACATTTATTGTAGCCAACCGCAATTTCTCACCATCAGTGAAGGTTACTGGGAGAGAACGCAAATAAGCATCAATGTTCTTTTGAAATATTCAATAAAGAGCAAATAAATATATGATCTGATTTATTAAAAAAAAACAAAAAACTATATAAAACTATACATTTATTTGTTAAATTGGCAGATACAGGATCTGTCTCTAACCTGCAATGAGAGAAAAGTAGCGTTTACATTTGTATTATATTTTTCTTTGTTTAAATCGTGTGAAAAATAACAAACAAAATTTAATAATTCAAAATATATTATTTAAAATTAGTTATAAATGTCCAAAAGATAAATAATAATAATAATAAATATAAATAGATACATATATATATATATATATATATATATATATATATATATATATATATACATGCTACACACTATATATACACTACACTACTTTTAAATACATATAAATACATAATACATTAATCAAATGACTAGTACTTAGTGAATATTGCAAATTACATTGTAAAGTTGAGTTAATTTATATTTGAAGCTTCTATTAAAATGCTTGTAATTCTATTTATAGTAATAAAAATATAAGTCAAACATGAAATCAAGTACTCTTGATTTCATGTTCCAAATAAGATTATTTTAAGAGTCGGGACAAAAATCACAATTAGAAGGTTTTTTAAAATTCAGATCGAGCCAACTACCTGAGAAGAAAGTTTGATTTAAATTATTAATATCCTGTAAATCTAGTATTGAAAAAAAAAAGTTATATGAATAAAATCATTATATTATTCACAAAAGAAATGGTTGCCTTTTTTAATATCTTTGAAGCCAGATTTTTTTATTTCAATTCAGCAAACAGTAATTCAAAGTCAATGGAATCGAAAAGAGCTTAGGGTTCAATACACTGCAAAAGATCTCAGGTTTTCTATATTTGAAGTCTTATAGTAGTTATTATTAGTCATATTTATTTATAACAATTTAAATGGTAAATACATAGGAATTTACATGTTTTAGTTCATAAGTTTCAACAGTAGCGCCACCTACGCAATTAATTATGGAATGATATTTAGTATTTACTGTTAAATGTTTTAAGAATTAGAAGCATAGGATATTTTAACATAATGTTTAATCTTTTATTAATTATTAGAACTTATTATAAGGTATAAGTAATAGCCTCTATAAGTTGGTTGTATGAAATTGTAAACTACCCTCACTTAAATATTATAGTGTTAAAATATTATAAAACGAGTTGTAAGGGCTGCTCTCGCCTATTCTATTACAAATGGTTGGATATTAAACATTGAAGTGCAAGTACTGTGTATTACTGAAACATGTCTTAACATTATATATTCAAAGTTTACCAAATTAATTTGAAAGAAAAGTATAATATTTCAATAGATATGATGTCAAGCCTGCGACGTAATGGCCCGGATATTATTTTGTGACCCGAGGTAAGTGCATTTCATTGTAGTTGGGTCTTCTCCGCCTTTCAAGAAACCTCGTTCAATCCTCTTACCACTATACTATTTAATTTAATTTTGTCTTCTTTACTATTTCAATTGTAATTTTCAATACAGACGTAAAGGCATATAACTAGTTCTTTGATCTCAACAAAAATTCAAAGAATAAATAAAATTTCTATAATAATTCAAGAAAAAAATAAAAATACCTACTTACCTAAGTAGGTATTTTTATTTTATTAGTTATTAATTATGGTCATCAACTGACAAAATAAAACAATTATTGTATTGTAGCTACAAATAGAATTAAAAATTAAAAACTTTAAAAAATATATGTAGCAAATTAAGATAGGTACATTGGCGTTGTTTCTAATACCATTATTTATATGTAAGGAACGTTCATGATCAATACAAATTGTATATTGTTTGAAATCTATATACATGTAAAGCCAAGTTAAGCTTATTTAAATTTATATAAATATAGAATGACAAATACACTGACACGGGCGGGGATTCGAGCCCGCAACCTCTGGGAAACCGTCTCGTCGCTTTACCAATGAGCTACGCTATCGCTATGAGTATCGCTAGTATTGTATTATTAATATTGTAAGATTGGAATGAATTATTAATTATACATATTATATAATATTATAATGAGTCCAAGACATTTACACTAAATGTAAATATATTAGATCATAAAACATGAATATCTAGAAACTATATTATTGTAAGTTGCCATGACTTGAATATAATTTTAGGATTATTCTTCAAAATTAAGATAATTAAATGTATAAGAATGTATACAGGAGGTATACTTCTAACTGGTAGCAGACAATGCAAACCAGAAAGATACCTTAGCTATGAATGTAATTTTCAAATAAAAACATTTATTGTTTGACTAAATATATCACTGTTAACATTTAACTGTCTGTTTTATGTTCTGTATAAAAATGTGTTAAAAATTCTGATCAGAATATTTAAGTAAATCAATAATTTAAGAACTAATTATTTTTAACTACGCTAACTCATTGTTATTATCCTAAATGTTGGCGTTTTAAAACTGCTACTGTTTTTACGGTCGTAAAAAAAATCGTTTATCTTTTACGCTCGCATTTAATAATTTTGTTTGAAATAATTTTACTGAGTGAAATAGTAATTTCACTGTCGAAAGATGTTTCTATTTATTTTCCGCACTGGCATTCCTAGCATGTCCAAACATAATGATATTGTTTTTATATCGAATATTTATATGACTCTTGAGATTAGAAAACATGCTTATGATTATTTATTTCTTCGAATTTAATCGAAGTTTTCTTTCTTCAAGAATATTAATTGCATATAGTATTTGCTGCAAAATTCACAATTAACTTATATCACAATAAACTTATATTTATTTAACTGCTGCTTTATGTTATGCAGTGATTTCATAATTAATGTATTAAATTGTCTTGAAGAAGCGCGCTACATTCACGTTTCAAGCTTCGCAAAACATTTATTCGGTCGTTTGCTTGCAAATAACCGTTAGTTTCGCGCCGTTACAGTACTGCTGATTAATTTATGACGATAATACAATACGATGTTCAGTTTGTCTAATTTAGAGATATGTTAGAATTAGGTTTAATGGATATTTCGCTTTCTACTTTGGTTGAATCTTTTATGATTAAGTTAAAATTTCAGGAACAGGAACTATGCTAGGTTGTGATAGACTTACTCCCCAACAATGAGACGAAATATCATTATAAAGAAATGATGCATGCAGTGTATGCTGAAGTCACTTTTTAGTGAGAAAAAACCTTAAATATTCATAAATGTTGGTCTTGGTTTTTTTCTCAATAAAAGCGTTCCATATTTAATTTGGATCTGTCATAATTTTATGGAAGCTGTTGCTTGTACATTCAACTAGCTGTAGCCTGTGACTCCGTTCATGGAGACTGTAAAACTAATATTTTTATGGCTACGAACATAAGCCATATAAATATTATTTTTACAGTTTACGTGGACGGAATCACAGGCAACAGCTAGTCATTATTTAAAATTTTATTTTTTTAAGTCGCTATGTAACCTTCACTTTGTTAGGCTCCTGGATGGGTTTGCTTATTATCAAAATTTTTAGACCTTACAATGTGGCGTCCAAAAGCCAACATTTTCCTTTTTTAATATACCCAGTGTTACTATACTATACCGATACCTCATACATACGTCAAAATCCTTTAAGCCGATTAGGTTGTAGCAGAGAAGATACAAATATCATAATTGCCTATATAACACAACACTCTTTCTAAAGTCGTCGGATAATAAGGATTTTCACAAATACTTACATAAAATTCAATGGACAAAACGATTGAAAACAGGATCTCTCCCGCGGCAATTACGTAAACGCGATATAACCTATGTTATGTCACAGACAAAACCACGTGCCAAGGTCAGTATTTCTATAGCCTATTTGTTATTTTGGTACATAAGCTACATTTAATAAGTTTTATAAAAATCTGTTCAATAGTTTTGGCGTGATTGAGTAACAATTATCCATCGATCCAAACATTCGCACTTATATATTAGTAAGATTATGTCAATATTTGTGTATTGCTTTTTGAATAAATTTAATAACGAGTAATAAAATTTAAAGTTAAATTTTGAATAGTAATATATCTCATATAAATATAAATTTATTTATTCAACAAAGGATAACTTCAATAAAGACATTAATTATATTTTAATTTATAGTTTACCCTAAAAAGTTTTCAGTAATTAGTAGTTCATTGTATACTTAAGAATAATGTGCAACAACCACAAACACTGAGACAGATGGTAAAACACTTCTTAGTTATACGTTCTTAAGTATTTCTTTAATATTAGCTGAAATTAGAAACGTTGTCTTTTGTACTTGTCCATACAATATTTCTTAGAAATTTAATATTGTTTTTGTTCTTTTATCGATTTGGTGTCACGTATTATATTTCACAAACTTTAATGAAAACCACATACAAAGCGTAGCAATATAAAATGTTTTCGCAAAGTAAGCTTTTGTATCTGCTTTTGTTTCACATTTTAGTAAATGTTAGGAGCAACGGGCGTGATGTAAAATGAAAATATACAAGTATTACGTTACAATCGTTCATTGACCTCGCAAACTCCGCATAGATGCGTTTCTACAATATAAGTACGTGGAGGAATAAAGATTAGGGTAGTAAGAAAGATTTTTTTATTGTTTTTAAGCATCGTAGAGATGGAGGTAACAATATTTATATCATATTTAATATATTTTTATCATACTGAATATGTCAAGACCAATAAACGTACAGGTCACAGTAATAAAGGAATGTGACCACATCCTTGACTAGCCATGTCTTATTTAGCATTAGTTCTGCCTAATGCTATTTTATTTATTTGAATGATGGGGTAAAACAAGAAGAATAGGGAATGTTTGGGCTTCATTCTCTTTTGCTAACCACGAGAGTGGTAGTTATTATTCTTAAATGCCTAACTGAGGTTTTAGTAAAACACTTTTCCAGGTAGTGCGTCTATAACTAGCTCTATCACAAAAAAATGTATTCTTCTTCATATTTTGTTTATTTAAAAACAAAATTATATATTCTATCACATAATTTTCATTGTTTCATTTTTATTAGAACATGTAACTCTATGACTATTAGGGTAGTAAGAAAGATTTTTTTATTGTTTTTAAGCATCGTAGAGATGGAGGTAACAATATTTATATCATATTTAATATATTTTTATCATACTGAATATGTCAAGACCAATAAACGTACAGGTCACAGTAATAAAGGAATGTGACCACATCCTTGACTAGCCATGTCTTATTTAGCATTAGTTCTGCCTAATGCTATTTTATTTATTTGAATGATGGGGTAAAACAAGAAGAATAGGGAATGTTTGGGCTTCATTCTCTTTTGCTAACCACGAGAGTGGTAGTTATTATTCTTAAATGCCTAACTGAGGTTTTAGTAAAACACTTTTCCAGGTAGTGCGTCTATAACTAGCTCTATCACAAAAAAATGTATTCTTCTTCATATTTTGTTTATTTAAAAACAAAATTATATATTCTATCACATAATTTTCATTGTTTCATTTTTATTAGAACATGTAACTCTATGACTATTAGGGTAGTAAGAAAGATTTTTTTATTGTTTTTAAGCATCGTAGAGATGGAGGTAACAATATTTATATCATATTTAATATATTTTTATCATACTGAATATGTCAAGACCAATAAACGTACAGGTCACAGTAATAAAGGAATGTGACCACATCCTTGACTAGCCATGTCTTATTTAGCATTAGTTCTGCCTAATGCTATTTTATTTATTTGAATGATGGGGTAAAACAAGAAGAATAGGGAATGTTTGGGCTTCATTCTCTTTTGCTAACCACGAGAGTGGTTACATATCATGAAAAATAAATGAGTAACATAATAATTGATTGTCAAAGAGTAATATTATTTTTTAGCAGCTATTTCTTTCCACTTCCTTCAAGGCAAGGGTATTCTAAATGAGAATAATCCTAAATAGAGTAAAGTAAAAGTTATGTTCGAAAAGTAAAAGAAAACGATGTGAAACAAATAAATTTTAAATCCATAGGCCGGGTTCATGTTATAAAGCAAAACATAATTTACTAGTATAATACTTAAAAGCATTAATAAGATAAAAACAATATTAAAATTTTGTAATCTGTAATATTAGTTTACTTAAGGCGGTAATCTCCTGAAAATGACCAATTACGCGTAAACGCATGAAAATGCTATTACAATATTGGCAGTGAACCCCGCGCTCGTTCGACCGTTGTTCTCATTATCGTATCGTAATACGCTTTAGAACTTTGGCATTTTGTTATAAATTTAATAACTTAATATTATTTATTTATTGATTTATTTAATTCTTTATTTTACAATATACAATATTATGTTTAATATACAATATACAAAAGGCGGCCTTAACAAAGACTTCATTATTACTACTACTTTTAAAATATTTTGTATAACCGTTTTAACAGATAGGATTGTTAATATAAACAATATTGTTGTCTGACGTTTCATGTGTGCAACAAAGATCATTTTGAAATAAATAACCTTAACTTCCATGTATATTTTATAACAAATCCCGATATCTTTATAATTATGTATTAGGTGCAAGATTGTGTTTATGTTTGAACTTGAATGAAGTTACGGAAGTTACGTACACGGATAATTTACAAACTGGAATAACACATAAGACGCTTTTTATTCAAATAAATCTGGTTAGTTCCTTTTTCTCATTAATGTTCAAAATTGTTCCCTTGAGTGCATTGGCGTCGAATTAGAAAAATGTTTTCGTTATTATGTATTAAAAATTTCCACTCGACCATTGAATCACCCGTTGACTTTTAAACGGCTGTCCGCTTTGATAAGCCTGTTTTTTTAAACTTCGCTTGAGTATTATCAAAAAATTTTAAAGTTGAGTTTTATTAATTTTCAAGATTATTACACAAACATCTGAGGCGCCTGATACTTGTGAAGCTTACTGTTCCTTGGGAAATAAACATCCCCAGGGATCACACATTCAAGCTCAATAAGTATTACAAACTGACCAACGAACTGATCAGGAATAAATTTATAGTTAGTTTGTACGCGGTAGAAGTGGGAGCGAGAGGTATAACAGCAAAATCTCTCTATAGCCTACTTAAAGACCTTGGCCTTTCTAGAACAAGGCGGCATTAGTAGGTTCTTTCCAGATTTGGTTAGGTAGGGAGAGGAGTGTGGACAGTGAAGGCGAGCGATTTTGCGCAAAAACGTTGGGTCACAAGTCCCAGGCACTGCTTGCACTCCTCTCCTTGCAACGCGATGGGCCTGGCACCCGCACGGTGAATCCATGGAATGCTTAGAAACTTCCTCTTATCTTACTAATATAAAACCTATAATGTCAAATGTCTGTCAACTTGTAGTATGTGTGTAGTGGTTGAGGTGTAGGGGCTGAGAATGGGAATGTAGCGAATTAATATTCTTTTAATATAATTATATACTTCCATTCTCACTATTATCGATTTTTTCGCATTAAATTTTATTTGACTATTATTCATACATTCAAACAGAGTAGTTACAGAGCGAAATAAATTTTATTAGACTGATAGTTTACTTGAGTCCAATTTAGGAATAGTTTATGATAAATTTGAAACCGAATATGTTTTATGGTTATTTTGATATATAATAATAATATTGTGTTACAGATTTTATAGTGTAAGTTATTTTATCGAGATTTTAAAAGAATTATCTTAAAATCTATTAATAGGTAGATATTGGCCACTTAAGTCAATTAGGTATTAACCAAAAGGATCTGAAATTTCGTAAATTACGAGACAGTTAAATAGATATTTATATCAAATATGATTTATCTTGAGACATATATATGTTTTACAATTTTACATGTTATTTATATTATTGAAATATCATACAGAACAAACAATCAAATAATGTTTATATGACCCTCGTTAAAATCTCAGGAATCTATAAGAGACGAAGTATTGTATTACTATAATATGAATTCCATAGTGAGAGCCGGCATTCACCGTTGAGCAGTCGACCGGGACACATGTCCCTCTTACCTGCTCCGCCTATCCGCGCCACCTACCTAGGCCGTCACGCTGACCGCCCAGCCACCTGCACCGACCACCTGCACCGACCGTTCGTACACCTGCGCCAGTCAAGATAACGACCTCCATTGTGTGCAAGCCAGCGGTGTGATTGTGTTTGTGTGTGAGTCATCGCCGCAAGCACACCTGCGGGCCGGCGAGCCTGCATAGGGGTCCAACAAGTCCGACGTCGCCCTAGTTAGGGTACGAAACGCAATTCAAAGACTTCGTCATAATAGCCTGCGTCGTGTAAGTACACAGTCGTTAGGGTATTAGGCACACCTCTGTCACCTACTGACAGACATTCGATAGGGTTCACGTTAGGCACTCGCCTCCCTGCTCACGCAGGGAGGACGGCTCATATCTCCGGGCTCCACCATGGACCCCAAATCCGCGGCGGAACCCGAAGATCTGTCCAAGTCGCAGTTCTATGGTTGGGTCCACGGAATTGCACCTCAATTATGCCTGCGCTACTCTGTCTTGTTAGGCATCGAGTCTCCGCCCTCGACCTCGCGCGCCGCGATCGTGACCGAGAGCACCTCCGACATGGAGGTCGAGGCCGCCACTCCTACGGAGCAGACGGCCTCGGATTCCGAGTCGGGGAGTTCGTCCCCTTCCTCGGACGCTGACGAGGACGACGGTTTCACGACCGTGCAGACCAAATCGGCCAAGAGGAAGGCGACGAAAGCGCTCTCCTCGAACGTCCCGCGAAAACGGGCCTCAAAACCCGCTAGTAGCGAACCCGCTTCGCCCGACCGTTCTTCGGGCCCGGGCCCGACTCGCGAACGCGCGCCGATCGCGCCCGAAGCGCCCGCGTCCGCGTCGCCGTCGTCCGCGCCTTCAGCGCCCGCGGAGGCACCTTCAGCGCCTGCGCCTTCAGCGCCACGGAAGTCCCCCGCGCCGCCGCCGCTTTACATAAGGGACAAGTCTAAGTGGACACTCTGTCCGCACTTATGATGGAGCACAAGCTCCATTTCACGTCCGCCCGAAATACCGCCGACGGTATCCGCGTTCAAACCGCGTCTTCGTCGGACCACCGTGGTCTGACTCGTCTCCTCCGCGAACGTGGTTACGGATACCACACCTACGCGCTAGAGGATGAACGCCGCTTAACGGTGGTCATCCGAGGGCTCCCCGTGGAGCTCACTACTGAGCGGATTTTCGAGGACCTTAAGTCCCAATCCTTCCCCGTCATCTCGGTGCACCGCATGTACCGAGCGACCACTAGGGTCCCGTTCGATCTTGTTCTCGTCCATCTCGAGCTTTCCCCGGAAGGAAAGCAAATTTTTAACGTTAAGGCAGTCTGCCAACTCTCCGGCCTTAGGGTCGAACCTCCACGTGGTCGCGGTTTTCCTGGTCAGTGTCATCGCTGCCAGCTCTATGGGCATTCCCAACGTTTTTGTCACGCGCGTCCAAGGTGCGTCAAGTGCCTGGACGACCACGCGACAGCCGACTGCTCGCGGAAGGGACCGGTCCCTGAGGATCCTCCCAGCTGCGTCCTGTGCGGACAGAAGGGCCATCCTGCGAATTATCGCGGGTGCCCCAAAGCGCCGCGCAGGACACAGCCGGCAAGGCATCCTCCTCGGTTCGCACAGCCTCCATGGGCTCCTCTAGCCCCTGGGAGGCCCGCGGCCCCTCAGGCATCCCAGGCCCCTCAGGCACCCGCGAACGCGATCGCGAACGCTTGGGTGAAGCCTCCGAGGATTATCCCACAGCCCGTCCCCCAGTCGTTGCCGCCGCCGCCGGTTCGTAACTCCACCGACGGAGTTGCGAGTTCGCTCGCGTGCGTCACGAGCCTCTTCGGTGTAATAGACATCGAAGAGCTCCTAGTCTTTTCAAATGAAATGAGGGATTCCGCGCGGAACCCTCCCGCGAGGATGGAAGTGCTCCTCAAACACGCCGTCCTAATCAAATCGATATACGAACACACGATGTCAACATGATGACATCGCGTGGAAGGGTAAAACCTCGCTCTCTGACTGTCGCTACATTCAACGCGAACGGGCTACTTAAGCAGATAGATCTAGTGCGCGACTTCGTGGTCACGCACCAGATAGACGTCCTGTTAGTACAAGAGACCATTCTGAAGCCGTGTAATCGTGATCCGCGCATCGCAAATTACCGTCTCGTTAGGAACGATAGGGCAACCGCGAAGGGGGGAACCATCATCTATTACAGAAGGTCTCTTCATTGCACTCCGCTCGATCCGCCCCAACTAGTCAACGTAGAAGCGTCATTATGTCAGGTGGGTATGACCGGCCATCAGTCGATCGTACTAGCATCCATCTATCTTTCTCCCAATAAAGCCTTAGTTGAGAGGGACCTTAAGTCCTTACTCCAATTAGGTAACGCAACCATTCTGGCCGGCGACCTAAATTGCAAACATCCCCGCTGGAACTCCACTGTCGCAAACTGTAGAGGAAATCTCCTTGATAGGCTAAGTTACAAGGCTGATCTCGACTTCGAGATCACCGCGCCTTTGAGTCCCACGCGATACTGCGACACAGACTTCCGACATGACAGACCCGACGTGCTCGACATAGTACTCTTGAAGGGCGTGACACTCCAGTTACGTTCTATCGAGACGCTATCCGAGCTAGACTCTGACCATCGACCGGTCCTATTTCAGCTAGGACTTCCTCCCCTTAGGGAACCCGCGACCAAAACAATTATTAACTGGACGAAGCTTCGAGAGCAACTCCATTCCCCCGTACCAGCGCACCTCGACAAAATTCCTGACCAGCTTACATCGGTCGAGGACGCTGTCTCAGCCGCGACTAACTTCACAGAACATTTGGTAGACAGCATAGGAAAGTCCTCGAGGGAGGTCCGAGTGAACTTCGAGGGTTACCGAGCACTCCCTCCGGACATTAGACTCCTCATCACCCGTAAAAACGCCGCGATTAGAGCCCATGACCGATACCCGACAGATGACAACCGACGGAGGCTGCGCCGTCTTCAGAGGGAGTCGAGACAAGCTCTCGACGACTTCAGAGATAGCGGCTGGGATAGGACGCTTGCGACGCTCTCTCCAACACACCAGGCATTCTGGCGGTTGCAGAGAGCGTTGAAGGCGGACACTGTCTCAGATATGCCTCCCTTGGTTGGACCTAACTCCGCCATCGCGTTTGACGACTCTGACAAAGCTGAGTGCTTAGCCGACAGTCTAGAGAGCCAGTGCCGTCTGTCTGCTCAATCCGTTGATCGCGATCATGTCGAATTAGTCGACAAATCGGTCAATATAATGTGTTCTCAGCCACCGGCCGGTCCGCCAATCGAGGAAACGAACCTAGACGAGGTGACGTCCATAGTTAGGGCGCTTCACGTCAAGAAATCGCCAGGTCCCGATAGGATCACTAACAAAGTGATAAAGCTTCTTCCGCCTCCTTTAATTTACCTATTGGTTACCATTTTTAACGCTCTACTGGCCGGTTGCTCGTTTCCGGCCCAGTGGAAAGAGGCCATAGTGATAGGGTTCCATAAGCCGGGCAAACCCCGGCATCTGCCTAGTAGTTACCGTCCCATTAGTCTTCTTAGTTCCTTAGGGAAAGTATATGAGAGAATCATCCTCTGTAGACTTAGATCGGAAGTCGAGAGACTCAAAATCATCCCAAATGAGCAGTTCGGCTTTAGAGCCAACCATTCATGTTCCCATCAGGTGCAACGCCTCACGGAGCACATACTGATAGGGGCCACTGTGAGGGCCAAGAAGCATAGGACAGGAGCGCTCTTCCTCGATGTAGCTAAGGCGTTCGACAGGGTCTGGCACAATGGACTGGTGTACAAGTTATACCAGTTCAAGGTGTCGGACAGACTCGTACTCATCATACGGGACTACCTGACGAATCGCTCCTTTCGCTACAGAGTGGAAGGCGTCTTGTCAACCCCCCGCCCCATCAGGGCGGGTGTTCCCCAGGGTTCAGTTCTCTCGCCCATCCTCTATTCCATCTACGCTAGCGATATTCCTAGACCGCGATCTAAAGTGCACCTTGCCATGTACGCGGACGATACCGCGCTTTACACGTCCTCTAAGGATCACTGGGAGATATACCAACGTCTCCAATCCGCAGTCGACTCCCTTGAGAGTTGGCTGCGGAAATGGCGGATCGAGGTAAACCCTGAGAAGAGCGTTTCGGTGCTCTTCGAACGGGGCCCCCCAAGGATCCTCCCGCGAATCAAACTCTTTGATAAACCGATACCTTGGAAAGACGAGGCAAAATACCTAGGAGTAACGTTAGATAGAAAGTTAGTTTTCACTGCGCATATTAGGACCGTTCGTAGCAGAGCGGCCTACATATTAGGTCGTTTATATCCGCTGTTAGGCAAGCGGAGTAAAATGTCCCTTCGCAATAAGGTGACACTTTACAAAGCTTGCATACGTTCCGTCATGTCCTATGCGAGTCCCGCTTTTGCGCACGCTAATCTGAAACCCCTTCAGGTGATTCAGAACAGGTTTACACGGATTGCAACCGGGGCGCCGTGGTTCGTACGCAACATCGATCTCCATAGAGACTTGAACCTTCCGACCATCGCTCAGTACTTCAAGGGGCTTTCCCAAAAGTACTTTGAACGTGCTGAGCGACACCCGAACCCACTGGTGGCTGACGCCGCAGAGTATAGACCACGTAAGACTACTTTAGTCAGAAAAAGAAGACCCAAGTCGGTACTCGTTGACCCCGACGACGCGTTCACAGTAGGTAATAACGTGTACGCGTAGGCATAATTGACACCACACAACATACAGACACACACCGTCTGTACCGGTATAGACGAGGTCCCAACTGAGTAAGTGCTCCGTTGCTCCGGCGTTCTGCCGTCGGAGGACGCTAGTGTCCAAATTTCCTTAGCTTCCCTCCTCACTAACGACGCCCCGAGCCGAGGTCCGTGTCTCAATCTGAGACGCCCTCGGGACGTCGTTCCCCATCTGGCCCCCCCTTTTTAAGGGTGGGAGTCCTGACCCACCCATTCCCCCCGTGACGCTGTAATAGCCAACAGGGCTAACAGCATAGACAGACAAAAAAAAAAAAAATATATATATATAGTGAGAGCCAATTTAATTGAAATGGCTCGTTTACTTAATACAAGATATGAATAAAAACTATTTAATAAAGTTTGTTCACAGTCCAGGCCATTTTATATTTAATAATTAACTGTATTTAATAATAACTTACAATTTCATACATTCAGAATCTGGTAAAAGTAAAGTTTGCAACTGCAATTTTGCAATTTTTCTCAAATTACCGGTCACATGGATAAGCAATGAATAGAATCAATCTTGCCTCTGCTTTTGAAAAATATTTAAAGAAAATTTCAGCTTTTACCACATCTTTAATTTATTTTCTACTCTTCTTTAAGTAATTACTTCAAGAAAATATTAAAAAATAAAGAAATGTATCTTGATATATTATAAAATATTTGAGGACGTTGAATTTTAAGAATAGCGTAGATTTATCTGTAAAGAATATTGGTTCAATAGTTAACCTTATTAATCCAAACTTAGCCACTATTTTCAAATTACTCTATTTATATATAGAATGTTTTCTGACCGAATAAAAATCAGCAAAGTACAATATTGAAAATACCTTTACTTAGTAAAGTATTTTAGAAAGTCAAAGCCAAACAGTAACTTACATGGGTAATATACCAATCAGTAACTCATATGACAATTTTCACAGTGCTCTTTCTCAAATAACACATTTGTCTAGTATTCACAACCTGTTATATAATAATAAGAAAACAAAGTTTTAAGATTTTTAACATACTAATCCTAATGATATATTTCAAATGTCATATAAAATATATAATAAAGACAAGCCCGTAAACCAGATCCTACCAGTTTTCCTACCAGAACTCGGGTCTATTGAATATTACATTTCGAGATGGCACTTGGTAGCTTTAATAATAAAAAAATGTTTCATATAAAACTGGCTTACAATAGAGATATTAATTTTGATTTTATTATATTAAAACCAAGTTCAAAATGTCAAAATGTCCAGTATTATTTATTGTTGACGTTTATTAGATGTTTTCCCTCGAGCGGCTGACAAGAATAATACAAAACAAACAACAATTTTACTGACAATACCAAGTCCCTTTTTGGAAATAAAAAATTTGTAAATTTATTATTCCTTTTGTAATTTATCCATAATCTTGCGCAAGGGAGGGGGCAAGGGATATCCATAGTTAGGGTAATACTATCATTCTTTATATTGCACCAGTTATTAAAACGAAAATCAAGACCACATTTTAATCAAGATACCCAAGTTAGGTTACCCTTGGCTGTAGAGTTGACCTCATATGGGGGCGTCACGGTGAGTTCAACCATTGGTTTTTTAGTGGATAGATTTTTCGAACGGGAAAAAAATATATTTGTAATAGAGTAGGACCGGTTCTTTTTATTATTTTCGTTGAAACTTAAAGATTTAGTTTTCCTAACTGCTTTTTAAGTATTTAGTGTAATAATATTCACTTCTGTCTTTTGTTCGCTATCTTCAATAACAGTGTGAGTGTTCTTGACCTGCAGACCCCAAGCGAGTCAAGTGGCGTTTATTTATTTAATCTGAGAGAGATACAATAAAAAAAGTACATTTATAAGACGCAGTCCCGAACTCATGAAAGACGGTCTCTATATATCTGATTTTTAAAAATGGCAACATATTTGAACCATCTAAGTACGGTCCTATTTCCATTACATCCTTGCTTTTTAAAATAATGCAGCTTATTATTAACTCTCTCCAGCTCTTGGGTTACCTTGAGGATCGCCAGTTAATCAGTTACCGGAAATATGGTTTTCATTATGGACGGTCTAATAACGTATTTAATTTGCCCCTAAAAAAGACCCATTAGTAGTATCACCGTTCTTGGTCATCCAAAGAGCGGGACCAGGTTAGTCTCAATAAAACCGGGAGAGTTGGTTACGGTGATCACGTATCATGTTCTCGATATCATCTGATCACGTATCGACCCGCAGGTTTCGTTTTGCCTTATTTAAAAATTATATATACTCAAGTAGAGTTTTAAATCGAGATTTATTTTAAGATATAGTATATACATACATCAGTCGTGACATGCTTTTTCCTATTATGGATATTTTTACACCTATTATCGCTCATATCCAAATCTTAAATCTTATTCTCGTTTTTAGAAATTGGCACATGTCACACTATTGCCCAAAACTTCTAATCTAACCTGGTTTTCATTTAATTGTCCTATTTTTTTGCCTATCCTATCTAAGCTTATGAAAGATGTTGTCCATAAGCAACTTACCTCCTTCTTACCTTCTAATAACTTACTCAATTCTCTACTATCTGGTTTCCGTCCATTACATAGCACCCCAACGGCTTTACTCAAAGTGACTGAAGATAATCGGTATGCTATGGATATTAAAGAATTAACGGTTAACGTATTACTTGATTTTAGCAATGCCTTTAATTCAGTTAACTTTGAAATGTTGCTGGGTATTCTTCGCTCTCTAAATATCTTAATTCTAGTAATCAAATGGTTTAACTCTCATCTTCGTGGCAGAGGGTTTGTATGGATGGGACACTACTCAAAATGGGCAGAAATCTCTTTAGGTATAGGAACACCTCCACCAACACCTCCACCAACACCTCCTAGAGGACTAGGAGGTGTATTATCTCCTCTTCTTTTCTCTTTATTTATTAACGAAATCTCTTAAGATATTTGTTGTCACTACCATCTTTAAGCAGATGATTTGTAGCTTTACCGTCATGCCTCACTTGCTGCTCCTATTCATGGCCTTAATGGGGACCTCATCAGGATTAAAGAATGGGCCAAAGAGTACGGCCTTCTAGTCAATCCTCTAAAATAGCAAGCTTTGATAATAGACAGTCGACAATTGCGCATCAAAATTGACAGTATACTGTTATCAAAATTTTTTTATGATGCTACATCTTTACCACTGACTGAGAAATCAAAAAACTTACTCATTATCATGGACTGTCATCTCTCTATAGCAGCACAAAGTGATGTATTTAGTAGAAGAGTACATTATTCTCTTCACTCTCTCAGGGTGTTGCTGTATTTCCTGTATAAATTAAAATTATGCTGGCACAAACGATTTTCCTCTTCTTGACCACACCGACATTTGTTACTTAGATGCATTTGAGGAGTTATTTGACCGAATTAAACGACTTCAAAATTTGAGCATTTTCATTTTATATTCGGATTACGCAAATTTGATCACATATCCGAAAAAAGTGGCATCATCATCATCTGTCATCATCTTGAAAAATCATTTTTATGTACCACCATCGAGGAAAAGACCATCTTGTACATGTGTCAATTAAAACTCTCTCGAAGTTCCTTTTATTCAACACTACTTTCTATCACAAATTCTTCACTTTCGTTGCAGCTTGTCTTTGAAACTCTCTTCCTAAAGTATTCAGAATGATAATTCTTCTAGAAAGGTAGTTCTCCTTAACTCTTTTATGCTAAGAGTTAAGGAGCACTGCCTTTCTTCGGTAATATACATATATTTTTTACATTTGTATTCATATATGTATTCATATATGTATATATGTATGTATTGTTTATAAACAATACAAATACAAATGTTGTTGGGATTTGTGTAAAGAGGCATATATATATGTACATTGATTATACAGGCTTATTTTTAATTCATCGGCCACCTCTTGCAGGCAGCCTCTTTACACAAATCCCAACAACATTTGTACTACGATATAATATATATATTTTTAACGGCATTTCGTTGTCTTTCTTTTTCTTATACATATCTACGTACCATACTGCAATCCAATACAAACTGTTTCACATAAAAGAGTAACTGGGACAGATCTCTAAAAGAGATAAGTTCTCCTTTAAGCTTAATAATTTTCTTTTTTATTGTATTTTTAATTTAATGGTAAATGAATAAATAAATAGTTTAATAAAATCGTAGGTGACCTAAATAAAGTTAAAAAAGAAAATCTGTTTTCGAAAATAACAAACTTTCTGAGGACTTTAAAAATATACACTTATAGGATACATAAACAATGTAACGTGAATTTAAATTACATTAACAGATTACAAACAATTCAGATTCTAATGCAATTACTTTAGATAACGGTAAGATACTGGAGTGCCATCTGTGTATCTCTTCACCGAAATGTACCGCAATCACCGCTAGCCCAACTATATCCCGACGACGAAAATTGATAGTGTATTTAAGGGTTATGTAAACTAGAATCGAATTAATAACATAGCTTGTGTCAGATATTTCTATAGTGGTGCTTCTTAATATCACATACTTAACCTTATATATAAGGTATTTTTCTGGTATGCATCGAAATCTCGCGGTTGTTCTTTGTTGCCTTTCACAAACGCTATTTTCTTTAAAGAAAAGCTATTTGCTAAGCTTTAAACTTTGTATCTATAACTTTGTATAAAGAAAACTCTGTTGTTAACTTTTATAAATTAAAATACGTGGTACTAAAAAGCGTACAAAAGTTTATTTATATAGTACAATCTTTTTATCTCTGTTGAAGAAGATTTATTTATTTCTAATCAATGAAGATGCTTTAAAAAAATATGTTCCGAAATAATATGTTAACAATTACTTAAAATGAAAACGTCAATATCCTTTAAGTCCTTCCACTAGAGCAAGCGGCGCCAACTATTCCGGAACCGCATTAGCTACTTAGCACTAACGCATTGTAAATCATTTGAAAGCTTTTACAGGCTTTTCCATTATATAAATTTACGACAGTCCATTGTTAAGTTTTTCTTCCCAGCTTCCGAATTTGTCTTTTATATATACATAATATAACAATATGAACTATAACTATATTATTATAATTTTTTTACACTACAAAAAAAAATTAAGACAATATTAATTATTAATACAGCAACATCTTTTGCATACAAATAGTCTCGATCTATAATCTTGATAAAATAAATATGTTTTTGATAACCCGCTAAGTGGTTAGTTTATCATAAATTTGTACTATTTAAAATCATTTCACAATTAATAAGCTTATTTTAAAAGAAAAGATAATAAGATTAATGTACAGTACACACACAGACAGTCTGTACTGTCAAATAATAAAAGAAATAATTTCAACCGATAGATTATGGTTTTTGGGTGGTAGATAATCATAAAAGATGTTTCGTGTCTAATTTTTAAAGTATAAATAGTGTAATAATACTACTAGGTACTGAAAATATTTATAAACATGTATTATTATTATTTTAAGCTTATTTATTTTTATTTCATTTCATAAAAAATAAATACAGAATTTAAAATAAACCAATTTGCAATAAAAAAAGGATTAATGGCATAAAAGTAATTATTTTGCATCATTGAATAACGATTAACTCTTCTTGACTCTAGGGAAATCACTTCGTTAATAACGTCAATAACAAATATGTACACATTGACATTCTTTGTTTACTCGATATCATGTTTTCAATATAAAAAATGCAAAAAAAACTGAATTATACTAAATATATATATAAGAACGTAAGAAAACGTTTTAAGAAAAGAAATTTATTAAGGTTCTTGTTATAATTTATATTCTACTAAATCATATAACAGTCTGAGTTTTTTCTGAATTCAGTTTTAAAACATGAAATTGAAATGTTTAGTTGTAATTATATTCACTTTGACTTGTTATAGAAATGTATACAAAATTGAGGTGCAACAAAATTAGTTATTTGAAGTAAATATTTTATACTTGCTCAAACCTGCGGTTACCATCTTTTATTTATGCTCATTTCTTTCTCCATTCTTTTACATTATTATTTTTAATTATAATTTTGTAATTATATGTCAAAGGTAAAATAGTTAATTATATTTTAAATATATAAATGGTGTATGTAAAAAAAGACAGAAATGTTGTTCATACACAAATTCAAAACAATGTCGCAGTTAAATGGACAATAACACATTGATAGAAATAAACTGGAATATGATATTCAAACTAATTTTACGTAAGCCAGCTGTTACTGAATACATTTGCGATGACACATTATCATCTGAATTCAGTTGTATAAATAGGGTTGTTGTATATATAAATTTTATTCAGTTGTATGAAACGTTATTAGATCTGTGATAACTATAATTAAGAAAATTTTTCTCACGTAGATTTTCTTACGTTTATTCTATTTATTTTTATTTTTCTAAATAAATTTATAAACATATTGGTAGTTTTTTGAAGAACTCTTTTAAAAGCGCTTTTAAAATCGTAGACCAAAGCGTAGTTTATTTAGTTATTTATGTGAGACCGTCCGCGCCCTGCTGTTGATCATAAATCAAACAGCGAATGTCAGCTTCAGGTGTAAGAAACATTCAAACGCCATTTCTTTATTAAATTCAGAGTTCTAATACTTAAAACTTTTCAAAACATGTGAACTATTATTTATTATTTGTGGGTTAGAAAAAACAATATGTATTTGCGACTCTGAAGCTTTATATATACACTAGCTGACCCGCACCCACTTCGTTGGGTGGTAAATAGCCCATGTCACTGTCCATCCTTTTATTTAACTACTATCTCCACTTAAAAAAAAAACATCAATTCATCACTCCGTTTTGCCGCGAAAGATGGACAAACGACATCATCATTATCCACAGGCTGCATAGATTGTCTTTTTTTTATTTTTAATTACACTTATTGCACATACAATTATTACAAGAAATTACAATAGTAAAAAGTTGATAAAGTAAGAAATTTTCGTGCAAAGGCGGTCTTATCGCTTAAAAGCGATCTCTTACAGACAACCCTTGATGAATAATGAAAATTTGCGAGGTCATAGGATAGTGCAAGCACACTACAACAAGAATAAGAATTTATACATAAGAACACCATAAAAATTAAAACTATCGTTTTTAATTATATATAATTAAAGTAATTAAAAAATAATGATTATATATAAATTTATAAATACATATAATAATATACAAACACAAATAAATAGAATAAAATAGATAACCTACATAATATATGGTATACATACATATGATAAAAATAAATATTACGTAGATAAATAATATTCCTTCAAACGATTTTTGAAAATTGACAGTGATTTTGAAGTTTGAATTTCTAACGGTAGGTCATTCCAGAGTAATATAGATTTGACGGTGTAAGAGTTGCTGTAAAAACGTGTGTTGAAGCTAGGTAATTTTAATTTGAGCGAGTTAATGGAGCGTGAATTGTATAAAGACTGAGAACTAAGAAAAGTGAAGCGCTCCTTGAGGTAATGAGGAGTTTGGTTATGAAAGAGGACAGTGTAGAGAAGAGTAAGAGCGTGCATATTTCGACGTTGCCTTATGGATAACCAACCCAACTGCGCACGTTGTTGCGACACATGGTCGAATTTACGCAGCCCGAAGATAAATCGGATGCACATATTTTGCAAACGTTCTAATTTATTTAAAAGTTCCTCAGAGAGATCTAGGTAACAAATGTCTGCATAGTCTAGGATGGGTAGAAGAAGGGTGTTAGCTAGACAAATTTTAGTTTTAATAGGTAACAACTTTTTCCATCGTCTGAGACCACTGATAGTGGCAAATATTTTGCGACTTACAGATTCAACTTGCGGTTTCCATGAGAATGTACTATCAATTTGCAGGCCAAGATTTTTTATTGTGCAAGAGTATGGTATAATGACTTTATCCCAGGTTACAGGAGTTAAGATATTGAAATCAATTTTAGAAATTTGTCTAGGACTACCTACAACAGCAACCTGAGATTTGTTAGCATTTATAGACAGACCAAATGCTTTACTCCATTCCAAAACTTTTTCGAGGTCATTATTTATTTTTACAACACCACCATCGATGTCAGTTGGAGAACTAGCAACGTAGATCTGCAAGTCATCTGCATAAAGATGGTAAGAACAAAACAAAGAGGTAGTGACAGTATTAATAAAAATAGAAAACAGAAGGGGAGAAAGCACACTACCCTGTGGGACGCCAGTACTAAGTTGCAAAAATTTTGAAAATTTATTGTTCAACTTTAAACATTGGTGACGATCATTTAGATACGAATGAAACCATTGAACTGCACTCGGACTTACATTAATTGATTTTAAGATGGTAATAAATCGTGATTAACGTTATTAAAAGCACTACTAAAGTCAAGCAAGGCAATAATGGATACATTTTTTTTATCGACAGCAGCACGGATGTCATCGCAGACTTTAATTAAAGCCGAGGTAGTACTGTGACCGGGTCGAAAACCCGATTGAAAAGGACTTATGATGCCATTAGTACGAAGAAACGTACTTAGCTGATAATGCACAATCCGCTCAAGAGCTTTAGAAAGAAAAGGAAGAATGGATATAGGGCGATAATGTTCAAATGAACTGGGGTTTAGGGTTTTCTGGATAGGTACCACTAAAGCTTTACGCCAATTACACGGAAATTGGCAAGAACTAAGAGAGAAGTTAAATATATGAGATATGACATCAGCGACGGCTTCCAATGTTAACAAAATCATTTTTTTATTTATTCCATCACAGCCTACAGCATCGGATTTAATGGCTCGTATGTGTTGTTTAACTTCATCAGGTGAAACGGTAGTGAAATTAAAGTTTCGCTCTGGTGTGTGCAATCGTCGAATAAACTCCAAAGTAGTCTGATTGGCATATGAACTGGAGCTGGATGTTGTTAAGAAGTTGTTGAAGCTGTTAAGGTCAATGTTAGAGTTTTCAATACAATGCTGTCTTCCAATCCCAAGAGTCCTTAAAAACTTCCACATATTAGCTGTGGTTTTATTTTCCAATGAAGAAAAAATAAACTTACGTCGCGCGTCCCTACACACTCTAGAACAATGATTACGGAGATTTTTATAGTTGATGCAATTACCTTCCGTAGGTCTTAACTTGTATTTGGTTTTAGCAGCATCTCGTTGTGCCATTTTTTTCCTTATGTTATCTGTTAGCCACGGAGCTGGTAAATGTTTCAATTTTATCGGGCGGAGAGGGGCATATATGTCAAACAAATCAATTATATATTTATTAAATATTGTCACTTTATCATCAATTAAGTTTGTGTTAAAAATGGATTTCCAATCGATATTGTTAAGATCCTTCAAGAAGTTAGCATCATCAAAATTTTTAAAGGAACGTCGCAAAACAACAGATGGCTTTAATTTCGGTGGACGAACTTTGTAGGAGGACGAACTTTGTCTTTATGAGGATGTTAAAGTTGTTAATGATGAAAATATTTAAATGTAATTAATACTAAGTTTTCACTTCTGCCGGGAGTCCCGAAGTGTAACCCGGTTGTTTTAGGATAGATAAATAAAGCGATTATTGTAGAGCTTCTCTATAAACAACATTAGACGTTAAATTATTTTCTGGTAACAAAATATACTGATGGTCGGGACGTAAAGTTGCCCATGCGTAAAACATTCTTTTCGTAAATCAATTCCTACTAATTTGAATGTTTGGCCCTGGGATTTGTTTATCGTTAGTGCGAAAGAAATTTTTACTGGAAATTGGAGTCTTTTGAAGGGTATAGGCAAATCAGTAGGAATCATGGGTATTCTTGGTATATGAGCTAATTCACCAGCTGCAGGGCCGGTGATAATCTTCGCTACTATTAAATTATCTTTTAGCTCCTGTATAAGAAGTCTCGTGCCATTACACATGTTAGGGGGGTTTAAATTTCTGAGAAGCATTATCGGCGTGCCTACTTTTAACGACAGTTCATGAGGTGGTAGCCCAGCGGGGTTCAGAGAATTTAAAAATTCCTGGGGATAGTGTACTGCGTCCTCGATGTTAGTGACGGTGTCTATGGATTTATAGCACTTAACTTCACCCGGTACTTTCTGCATAATTAAATTGTTTATTTCGTTGACTGTTTCATTCCTGGGAGAAACTATTGCTCTACAACACAGCCAACGAAAATCATTTTGATGTAAGTTTTCGATGTCAGGATATATAGCATTTATCAGACTATCTAAATTATGAACTATTTGGCCTAGAGACTCATCTAAAGTAACTGCATAATTGGTGCCCAAATTTAAAAATGGAAAAATTCCTTCTCCAAGTTTCAGCAGCTGTTGTGGAAAATTGCTATGCGCATTTCCATGTAAGTGAGCTCTCATGTTGGTGCGCAAATACAAATGTTGAACAGATGTCCAAAGTTGAGACGATTTTAAACATGCCTTCATAATATCTGCTCGCGTATCTCTGTTGACGACTGGAAGCGTTTGTCGGAAATCTCCAGCAAATACAAAAGTGATACCACCCATAACATTAGCAGAGCTTCGGAGGTCTTTTAAAGTACGGTCCACGGCCTCCACATGAGCTCTATGACTCATGGTGCATTCATCCCATATTACCAACGACGCGTCTTGCAGTAACTTACCAAGAGGCCCATTTTTCCGAATAGAGCACGTAGACCGTTGATCTAAAGATACAGATAGCGGGAGTTTAAACGTAGAGTGAGCAGTTTTTCAAGAGAGTTGCAGCAATTCCTGACGAAGCTACTGCAATCGCTATCTTCAAGTAGGAAAGACTTTTCTCGCAAATCAGTATCAAATTTGCGAGAAAAGTCTTTCCGGTGCCTCCTGGTGCGTCCAAAAAAAATAATCTCCCCATGTTATTGTTCACGCTATCCACAATAGTCTCATAAGCATGTCTTTGATCTGGTACTAATTTTGGCACATTGTCATTTACAAACGCTGTTAGATCATTTCTGTTATACTGTTGTACCATTGTGTCAATAGTATTATTCTGGGTACGAACGGGAGAAGGTAATCCAAAATCACTTAAATTTTTGTCGTTTAATTCTAGAAGTTTGTTTTCTATTTCAATTAATCCTTCATTATAAATTACTTCAGTAAAGGGTAAAGTGTTATCCTGATTTTGTTGTCTGATACGATGTCTAATATCTTCACAGAACTGATCTTTGAAAGTATGCCATAACTTCAATGGTTCCGATGGTTGACAAAATAAAAGTATGACTACGAATAACTCCCTTAGTTTTTTTGGACAATGTGATAACGAAGCTTCGCTTAAAGTATTACCCCAATGGTCATCGTTTTCAAGTAAACCTCGGTCACGGCAAGCTGCTTGATACGTCTCTTTGACAAAACCGTTTACAGTTTTGAGGTATGCAAATGAGGTCGGACCGCGTACGTGGTGCAGTAGAATCCTAAGATAAAAACACTCCGATTGTGATGGATGTATCCCGTAGACTCTACCTAAAGCGGCATCTTTTTTTATCCCCGGATGTCCAACTACATCTTCACCACGCCTCCTTCTAGTGAATTTATTATTTGCCCATGTATAGTACTGCGGGACTTCATGATACAGAAGAGTTTTCGCGAATTCATCTTCATTACAGAGAGCAAAAAATGCCAGTAATGTGGTATTGCGTGGGTTTTGGATAACTTGATGAGCTGTCCCTGGTGTAAAATACACCCTTTGACCGTTCTCTAGATGAACAGCCAAATGCACTACAGTAGGATACCGGTCGTGAATGGGAAATTCAAATAAGCGCCAGACAGCTTCAGATGTGCTTATGTACCTGCCATTTAAATAGTTTTCGACCTCATCTTGTGGGTTCCTAAGGCTAAAAGTTGCCTGATCTGAGCCTTTATTTATATATTTACATATATACTTAATGGCTTGGACAGAGTGGCAATACTCCACGTTTATATGAGCGTTAAAAGTCTTACATAGTAGCGGGGAGTATGGAACAATCCACCTATTATCTATCGTCACCATGTTGCCCCTAATTTGTAGCGTAGTGCTCCGACCGCCATTTTCTGTATCGCGCCTACGATAAACTGGATACCCATCCTCTCCGGTTTGGGTATCGTTCATGAAACGGCGAGGGTATTTTTTTGTGCAGACACCGTTCTTCATGCATGGTGCAGCTAAATTATGCTCTCCGCAGGGTCCATGTACCATATTTTTAGTTATAATATTGTGTAGTACCGGATCAATGTCTTGATCGGGTAGCTCCGCAACTATGACGCTGTCGATCTCGTCTGGTTGTATTTTACTTTCTAGCCAGAACAGCAAATGACAATGAGGTAAACCGCGCTTTTGCCATTCCACACTTGCCATATAACATTTTGTTTTACCGAATATCTTTCGTATCGTTTCGTTCTTTGACAAATAATTTGATGAATTTCTTCATCTTTAAATGAAAGACACGGGAAATTATATCATGACGGTCGAAAGACCGTTGTCCTGGTAGTAGCTCCGCCTTAATCTCAGGCCATTCAGGGTTACATGTAAAAGTGACAAATAGGTCAGGTCTACCATAATTTCGGACGTACGTCATCGCGTCCTGCGTTTTCTCGTGCATGAAACGCGGAGAACCCGTAAATGAAGATGGCAATATGACATGTTGACCAATGTTTGATGGGTCAACATTTACGTCATGATTTAAGGCATCTCTGAGATGAATGTAGTCATCAGCCCTCAGTCTTTGTTGATTCCGGGAAATATAATTTAATCTTTCAGATATCATTTTCGCCATCATGTCAACACAATATTGACTAAATAAGTCTCTGTAATAATGTAACGGATTAAAAGAGTTAGTTCTAAACATTAATCTAAATGCATAAAATTGCATACATGAAACAGTCTTATTACGCGCAGAACCCTGCTGAGAGATAGTCAAATAATAACCGTCTTCTCCTGACACAAACATTATGGGATACTGTAGTGGATCATAGGACCGATGTAGCTCAGAAACTCTCTTGAGCTGTCCGTCTCTCCCGTGTAAGACTATATCCCTGGGACCTTTGTCTTCATCGACTAAGAGAACGGCTACCTCGTTTACAGTAGGAGCATTATATCTGCCTCTGTGTGCTGTCTGTGGAGTGCGATCTGAATGAATAATTAACTTTAAATTATCTGAGGAGTTGAGTTCTAAATTTTGTTTAAAACTTTGTATATACGCGTTATGATTATTCAGAACGGTCTGTAATTCGCGAATTAAATCCATTTTTAAGGTTGGTGCGATGCTTGATCGCAACGATAATTGGTCTGCATCCGAAATAAAATATATTTGCAAGAACTGTGGGTTTTGGCCTGATGGTGGTAAAAGGCTACCAATGAGATGATACACCTGTCCTTCAATTTTAAAAGTGGGCATAAAATGACCTTCCCTGATTTCTTTAGCCCCAAAAGAAGTCATTTGAAAAAGACTATTGTATTTACGTGTATTTGTTAAAAAATGACCAGATAATGGATGGTTATTAGTTAAAAGATTTTTTATTGGTTGTGGCGGCTCCTGAAGGTTAGGAAGACAAACTTTACCTGAAGCACAGCACATACCATTAGGTTCATCCGCCCATTTCTTGGCAGAACAGTTAGAGCAGATCTTATTCATGACTCCGATTTGGACGGACGCTTGTTGTGCATAATCAACCTGCGGATCATATCTGAAAGCCAGTCTGTTGCTGTTAGCTAAACTTTGATTGCGAACTCTATTTGTGGACAACTGCTGTCTCTCTGCCTGAGCTCTAAGTCGCTGCAAACGCTCGACATTCGACTCGCTTTCGCGCAACTGAGAGGTCCTTACATTTTGTTCACGAAGACGTTGGGAACGCTCCAGCCTCGACTCTCGTGCACGTAACTCAGAGGTTCTCAGATTTTGTTGTGCAAGGCGTTGCGAACGTTCGACACTCGACTCTCGTGCGCGAGCCTGAGAGTTTCTCTGATTTTGTTCAGCAAGGCGTTGTGAACGTTCAGGTGAAGATTCTCCCATACGACGTATTCTTGCTGCCCGTGCTTGAGAACTATGGTTAGAAAGTTGGGACCTGGCTCTCTTAGGCATTTTCAAATGTTTAAGAAAATGTTAATAGCCTGTAATATTCTAGCTCTGAAAAGAACTGTTGTTTAGCCCTGAAAAGAACTGTTGTTTAGTCCTGAAAAGAAATGTTTTTTAGTCCTGAAAAGAACTGTTGATTAGCTCTGAGAAGAACTGTTGTTTAGCTCTGAGAAGAACTTTTGCGTAGGTGTAGTTTTAAGAATGAAGTCTAATAAAAATCGAATGAAAATGATTAGACTTCGCGCACGACCGCTGCGTAGGGAGCCGACCGCGCTACTGAGCCGCGCGGGTACCTTACTCATAGATCTAAACTCCCCTCCCGCACTCGCATCCCCGCCTTGGTGACGCCCACTTCGCAACGCAGAAATAGTAATATTTTAATTTCGCCATAACTTCAAAACCAAACGTCCAATTTTAATCTTTTAAATACCAAATATTATCTACATAAACTGTACTTAGTGATGAAATAATTTATTTTGATAAGGATTAATAGCATGAGTAAAATAAATGCGTTTAAATGTAGTCCAAAAAAAAAATTAAGATTTTTAAATAAAAAAATGGTTGTTGTGCCTCACTCGACATAGATAGGTATAGTGTGTCGTGGACTTTTTTGTAGATATTTATAAGATCTCCAATTAATTAGAACATTTTATGCTTCTATCTTTTATAGTTTAGGCAGCGTACGCAAAATAAGTAACTTTTCTGGTTGATTTTTTACACTTTGTGTCCGAAAAACCCAAATATTTTAAGGAACCCTATTTTTTTCCAAAATAAAATTTTGCTTATGTTACTCGTGGATAATGTAGCTTTCGAATGGTGAAAGAATTTTTAAAAACGGTCCAGTAGTTTTTGAGCCTATTCATTACAACCAAACAAACAAAGTTTTCCTCTTTATAATATTAGTGTAGAAAAATAAATACATATAAAAAATTTACATTTATAATAAAACATAAAATTCGACCAACTCAATTCATTAATCTTTGTATTTACCTCCAGATTTTTCAATACAAAAGTTTGGTTCAAATAAATAAGAAATATTTTTATTGAGCAACGAGATATTAGTCTGGTAGTAAAACCATTATCATTCACTTACCATTACCCCAATTAACTTGGGATCGAAGGAAAATATATTTTTGTTATAGCATATTCAAACTTTCCTGACTTAAATAATTTAATATAATAAAATTTTATAAATATAATATAAAATAAAATATAAATTTATTATATTAAATTATTTAACTTTTATTTAGTAAATTGGTCTTAGAACATAATCAGTTTCTAAAAGTCACTCTCCACCGTTTATTATTACCATTTATTAATGATCAAATCAAACCGAGTATTATCACAATTTTATACTTGTTTTCCATAGAACAGAGAGTGATTTCAAAATAGCTTAAAACTTATATTGTTTTCGTGTTTAAAATAAATTAATATTAATACAAAGCTTAACAATAGCATTTCCACAGTTTGTCAGGGTACTAGGTATAAAACAACCAGGTTACGTAACAACCAATGAGTATTTCTGTTATATTTAGCTTCTTCACTTCTATACTTCTGTATTAAGTTTTCCCTTACCGTATAACCTAAATATAATATTAACAGTAACTTCTGTGATAGTGAAGTAAGGAAAAGCAAGTCGCGACTAGTTGCTGTTTTAATAAGTGTACGTATGATCGATGTGGTGTTAAAAGTTTTGCTTGTTTCTTGTTTGTTAAATGAATAAGTCAACGCGGTGACATCTTGGAAGACAACAATTCATGGTTTTCTTTTTATTAATTATTTCCTCATGAATTAATTTTTAAGCTCAATTAGCTGAGTATTCTAAATAAAGTAGACTATAATTCATAAATTTATTTTATATTTATTTTAAAGTAAGCATAACAGATATACATGTTTAAAGCAAATATGAAATGTTGAGATTCCCAGATATTATGTTTATTTCAGATGGTTTTTATAAGAATAAATGTAAATATAGCAAGTACATAATAAACAACGAAACAACATTGATATATGGAGAGGCAAGCCCACCTGTTACATAACACAAACCGCTTAACTCAAACACTGCTACAGTTTAACAGTTTTACATGAATGTGTTTACTTTTACTATTAAACATTAACAAAGCAACTGACGTTATATTTAGTTTAAGATACAATAAAATATTATATCGTACGCTTAATTATATTTATTTATAATTCCTAAGATATTTATTTTGCTTATAATAATTTAGTGTAAGGTAATTTATTATTTTATTATTATTGATACCGCAATTGAATACCACTTAAAAAAACATCATATACTTTTACAAAATAATATATTTTTTTCGTATATACAAACTGAAAACACTTTTTTAATATTTATTTTTTCTATTAGATAGTGTCTTTACATAGATTATATTTTTTGAAGAACATATAAATATTTATAATTTAGTAAAACCTTTTTACAAAATCTTTAGCATTAGAAAAGGAAAAAGGAATTTAATTTAGCAGTATGTGTTGGCAGAAGGAATTCGCAATAAAGGAGCAAGTTGAATGGAAGTCAATGAAGAGTGAAAGCAGCAAACTACATCAGTCACAGTAGGCGTTTACAAATTATATAGTGACATGTTACCTCACGAAAATATACTAACCTAGCTCTTAAATTCAGCAAACAAAACATAATGCTAAAATTATGTAATATTTTGATGTTTTGTCATGTTTTGATTCAAATATAGAATAATATTATTAAGCTTATTGTAACTAAATATGAATAATATTCTGAAATAAAAGATATAGTTAAATTTTTATATAATTTAATAAAAAATTTAATTTATTTTATGCCAACCTCTATAAGCAATGAAAAAAAACAAAAAAAAATAAGATGATAAATCTATTAATTTTACTTTACGTAGCAATACTTGCCCACGTGATATTAGTTTAGTGTATTTATACTGTTTGTTTACTATACAATTGAATATTATTGATGAAAGATAAACGTTTCTAAAAGTTGGGATGTTTTTAAGTTTTGTCAGCACATATACCACATCACAAGTTGTTGGCGACAACCTGAGACACTACTGCTTCAGTAATCTTATTTCCTTTACAAATTACTTTAAGTAACTCAATATAACTGCAAAATAACGAAAATAACAAGTCATTATTCATTTTAAGTAATACGTAAATAATGCTTTATGAATATTTAACAGCTTAATAATAACTTCCATAACTATATTATGGCATTACAATGAATCATTATAGCAGCAGTAATACTCAAATTAAAAATATTCAATTTACATAGGCCTAATTTAAAATATATGAATAGTCAATTAGTGGTTGTAACTTTGTTTCCCATGGTTTTTTTTTATAAAATATACCACTACGTAAATTTACGGATAGTTTAGATATTTGTTATATTTAAAGTGTGTGTGTATTTTTGTGAGAATGTATAACAATCGCCTCATTGTAAAAATCTAGTAATAAGTGATTAATATCAAAACAGTGTCTATGAAATAACGTCAGCCAAATTAACGTTCCATTATCATGTCAAATATTATGAAATTAAATTATTATAAAAAAAAATATAAAATAAACATCAATTTTTTTTATAAATTAACGCTTGTAGCAGAGAAATAACATAGTTGAATAAAAAAATCGACGAACACGTTCCCCTTCAGTAATGGTCATATTCATTATGATTATTGAATCTCAGTGTACTAGTTCCACTATTTCGTTCATGAACACTAGACCTGTATATATAAAAATATGTTCTTTGACTAATATATCGTATCTTATTTCCTAATAAAATAATATGTATTTGGAATTTTAGTGTGGAATTTTACTTATGTATATATTCATTTTTTTTTGTGGATAAGTCAAAATGGGACATATTATTTTTTATTATATTAAACTTTTTAAAAGCTATTTAGGATTTAATAGTGCTGTATTTCATAAATATCAAAAATTATATTTCATATTGCCTGTTTATTTATTTATTAATTTATATTTTTTATAGTTTAAATCAATACCACAGATTATTTGTGTACTTTAAAGGGAGGTGTCAGAAGTTATGATAAGTATGGTATTTTGATACCATACTTACCGAATTAAGCACTGTCAAGAAAATCTCCCCTCTTAAGCTGCGAGAATTCTAAGCGTTACATGCCACTAGCCACCCAAATAACTCAACTAGGTATTTCTTTATTGTGATCACTGTTTTACAAACGTCAATGGAGAAATTAACTAACAAACACATACTCGCTTCTGACTTACTAGCCTTTAAGCGTGTCTTGAGCAGAATAGTAACTGACATAAACCTGGGTACTATGGTTAAATTATACAACCTCTAAGCTTTAATTTTGTTTATTAATACAATGCTGTTTATTAAATTAAATACACGAATGAAAATGAATATTTTCATAAAACTCAATAAACATTGATCAAATGGTCATCTGTTAAGTTAGACACAGCGTTACGATAAAAAATAAGTTTTCTTTACAATAGACACGTAATAAAAAAAACTAACATTGCATTATTATTTATCAAGAAAATATCACCATCAACTGGTCCTTACCACAAAAATACCTTAATTTCATAATTTCAGTGAAGAGTTGTATTTTTGCCATATCATTTTTCAGGCACTCCATCCATGTCTGTTTTGGTTGCCATCTTCTTTTATCCAAATTTGTTTTAAGAATTCCTCGCTACACAGTTTTCATTACTTTTATTAATGAGCATACTAGATAATATTATGAACACTACACAAGCATATTTTGATGATTAAAAATGTCTATAAGCATGTTACGTCGTGTTAAGATTATTAAATGTATGCTGAATTCTCGTATTCAGTATTGTATTTTTTTATTCTATTTTAATTTGAACATTTTAAACTTTAAATAGATGTCATACAAAGCAGATTGTGCAGGTTTGGAAATCGGGAACATTTTCGTAGGTTTGAACTTGTATCTCAAAGTAAGTTTTCTGATACAATATTACTTTATTTTAGAAGTATCAAAACGGAACGTGCTGTGGGAAGGGTCTATCTCCAGCTGACGCCAGTCGCGCGAACTTTAGAAAGTAAGAAAGTTTTAGTTTCTCTTTGCTCGTTTGTTGCAGATAAATGTTTTTTTTTTATAGAATACTATACTACTTTCCTATTTAAGCAAACTATGTGGGTTAGATTGAATTCTGTGCAGTACTGTATTACTGGAAAATCTAGATATAAACAAAAAGTTATTAATTATGTATGTTTTTTAAATTTATTATTAAATTCATAGTCATATTTATTATAGAGTTGCCCTAAATTATTAGATCTCACTTAGAAATTTTGTCGTATCAAGCTTGTGTAAGTTCCTGGGAACTAAGAAATACTTTCATAATTTTCCCAGAAAGTAAAACTATTACCAAAAACTAATCCTTCATAAAATATAAATATTATTTTTTTAAACAGCTGCACGTAAATAAATTGAGATTTATATTTTATAGCTAGTTAATATTACACACAAGATTTTTAGAAAATATTATTTTATTATCTATGAGTAATTTTTAAACCCGGACTAAAAAGAGGGGAGTTATAAGTTTGTCCTGTGTATCTGTGTATCTGTGTGTCTGTCTGTGGCAACATAGCAGCAAAATGCAGGGACGGATTTGAATGTGATTTTTTTAATTGAAAGCTTGGTTCGTCAAGATTGTTCCTAGCTATGTTTGGTCGAAATAAACGCAGTCGTCTCCAAGTTATGGAGCTTTTATTGGTGTGGGTGAAAGACTCTCATGCAATATTGATAGTAAATACTTAAACAAGTGAAATTTATGTGTTCGTAAGTTCATTTAACACAAACACAAAAAAGTTAAATAATTTAAAAAATCAGAAGAAACAATAAATTGAAAATTATTATTCTTCCTACATGACAGAAGAATTCAAAATACAAGTAAATTAACAAGGCAAATAACTAAATAACAATATCAAATCGTATAGTCTAAGTTCTCATTCATTAGCTCCGAAAATTTTGTAAAATAGATACCCATCGTCAACGTACGTATAACGGTCCAACGACGCAACGACTTCAATAGGAATATAAAAATATTATTTTTATCATTTTAGACGTCTTTTTGCATGGGGGGTTTCTTAAATTTTTAATTTATTTTTTTACAAAGTTGTTTTGTTGTTTTAGATTCTAGCGTTCACAAGAAAACAGACTAACATTTCTTTTGAAATTATGTCACAAATATAAAATCATTTGAATAAGTTAGCAAATAAATCTTCATTGAAAATAACAGCGTCAAGCCGTGGTCTCAATTTTGCGAAATAACTACACTGTTTAATAATAATAAAATACACTGTTAGAAGTTACAGCTATTGTAACTGTTATATTGTCTTCATATTATATTATATAAATAATATTAATATTTTGTAGTATGCAGTATCTAAGAAAAAAAATATATGCATCTCGGTCTCCAGAGCCTCAAAGCGCCCTGTTCAGGTATACTCTTCACCCTCTTACAGCGAACGAGCTCCCAACTAGATGAGGCTTATAGATGGGTATGAGGTCTTCTGTGTTTGTTTTACTTCGCCTTGTCAAGCATAAAATATTTTATATGTTGTCCCGGACAATATCAATTTTCATAAAGATCCGATCGTGGTTTTTAGTGCAACTCAATACCGACAAATTATATGTTCAATTTTCAAGAAGCAACAATATATTTTCTATTTTAAAATCTTACAGTTTTATTATTTTTCTATAATAAAATATCAATAAATATACTATTTATGGTTTATATGCAAAAAACGTGAGAAAACATTTAGTTTCAAGTTGTCTATCAATTCAAAACACATATCTGCTACACCATGCTACGCTTCACCGTAGGATATCTATATAAATAAAATAAGAGAATTATTTTTATTCAGCTTATATAATTCTTGATACCTTGAAGCTTTAATTTATGTGGACAAAATAATATCCTATAAATGCTCGACAAAAGACACTCTAAGGCTTGTAAGTAGAACAAAGTATAATAAAGTTTGTTTCGGAGTTCGCATTATTCCAGCGGTATGCACGCGGTGTACAGACAACTTTTCGTAAAGAACATAATATTTTCTAATGTACTAAAAATGGATATTACGCATTGTTATCAACGCTATAAACTATAGGCTAGCGTTTCATAAACAAGAAAATAATAAATCAGTATGTTAAAATAAAAGCCTAGGAATTCATTTAAGATAGAGTAGAAGTAATTTCAACAAAACATCAAAGTTAAGATGCCAAATTATACGATTACTAAGAAATATGGGACTAAATATTTTGTAGTATTCATTATTATAGTATTTAGGAGTTGTTTGAGTCTTTCATAAATCGATAATATTTGATAAAATTCGAAATACAAGTTTTTTGCATAATGTTATTACAAATAGAGTAGGGGATTCTTGGTCCGGCCTATGAATGTAACTTAACAATAATAAAAGAGAAAATATAAAAGACCCATACTTATCTTTTTCTTAATTTCTTTTCTTTTTATACATACAAGAAAGAGAGACAGATAGGTAGTTTCATTCGCCTTCTCTTTTTTTCGAGACCTTTAGGCTGGCGGCTCCTTATTCTGCGTATAATAACTCTTTGGTTTTTTGCCGACTACTCTAGATTTCCTATTGATTTGAATAATAGTAAAATAAACACAAATATAGATTTTTTAAAGTCCTTTTATATTATTGTAGGTCTTTAAATATTAATTAATTGCAATTTAACTTTCTTCACATAGCGCTTTTTTATAAAAAACATAGTTTCGACGCAGATATAATTTTATGAATCAATAATAGTTTAGTGAGATAAATCTATTATGTAGTGTAGAGTACGTACGAGCTGCTCAGGAAGATGATACCCATTTACGATGACTTACCTGAAACAAATCGAATCTAAATGAGTGAATGTTATTTTTTAACAAAAAATTTAATTTATTATTTTATCAATTTTGATGAAGATAATAGTATATATTAAACTTGTAGTTCTTAAACAATATCTCCATGAAGTTAAGTTTCTTGTAATATGTACTACGACAGTTGCTGATAGTAGTAGTTACATAAAATTACGTTGGTTAGTTCGTTGAAGACTCAAAATATTTAATAAAAAACTCGTGTAAACCAAAAAGGAAACTTATGGAAGCTCATCCACTAGTTTTTAATTAAAATAACTAAACCATACTAAACTTTTGAAAATATCTTTAAACATGTATAGCCATGTTAAGCTTATTTAAATTTATATAAATATAGAATGTAAAAAACCGATACGGGCAGGGATTCGAACCCGCGACTACTGGGAAACCGTCCCGTCGCTCTACCAACTGAGCTACCGTATCGCTGTCCGTTTCGGTGAATTAAGCATTCTATATGTGATCGTCTTTATCGGGACGGTGGTGACATCTATTAGGTTTCTTTCGAAACATATTAAACTTACTCTTCCTTTAGTATTTTTAAATTATTAAAAAAGTAAAGTATTTATATATTTATAATTGATCCCAAAAAAATATTATGCGCATCTTTTGGTATTAGAATTATTTATCCTTTTTTTTATTATTATTCCTTTTGGTCGATATCATAACACACTATATCACAACAACATTGTATGACAACAAACAACAAACAACAAACAACATTGTATATATACATGTAGCTATGACATCATGTGAATGAGGAAAACAAAAGAAAAGTCATTTCATTGAATAAGGCTAAGATAAAACCTTTGAGTATAATTTTTCTATCTTCCAATTTCCTTTGTATACCAAATAATTATCTTATAATAAACGTATTAAAACCATTGTTTTTTATGTTCTCATATATATATATATATATTTTTAACATTGTTTACTTTACATTTTTACTATACTTTTTTACTTTAACATATTTTATTGTATTTATATTGCAATTCCTAAGGTAATTTAAAAATATATATATAAAAAATATGTTCTTACGTACATACTGTACCTACGTAATCTCTTCAATATTAAAAATAGTTTATTGTGTTTTCACCGTCTGGCATAAATAACACAGTTTTTCAATTTCCGATGAAGGAAAATTACGGAAATGCATATGTCACGTAAACATTACTTTACTGTTATCAGTACTCGATGTGATAATTCTAAAGATATTGGATAATTTTCGTTACAAATTCAATACTTAAAATAATTTATTTCTCGATGTGATTTATCTCGACTCTATTTGTGGGCCTTTATATATATTTTTATATTATAAATATATTTGTGTTACTTACTTTAATATAAATTAACCTTTTACCAAATGTATGGCTACTGAACATAATACTGTATAATGTTTGCTCGTTTGCACATTTAAGGACATTAAAGTGTGCTTTAATACAAATTGTACTTTGATTTCTGAAAGGATTGCACTGTTCGAAACCATTTTCTAAACTAGTTTCAAAGTCCCAATTCAGAAACACATTTAGCAGCCAATCTGCCACGACTAATGGCTGATTGTCAGTCAATTATATGGCTGGCTAAATTAAGCTTACCAAATTCAGTAGTAGCTATTTGATTTTGGATATGATATAAAATAATAACAAAAAGTTTAACTTAAAAGTAATGCTAACCCTGGTAATTTAGTTTTAAAACTTAAAGAACAAATAAAAGTTGTAATAACAAAAACCTGTATATATATTATTATGTGTTTTATATAAGTATAGGATAACGACGCATAAACAATGGGTGTGTATTTCCGATATCGAATTTCTAAATGAAAAATTTATTGAATGGAATAACGTTACTGCTGAAATTTTCTAACTGCCGATACACAAAATGCGTTATATAATAATTATTGTTTTGAATAATGATAGTTAGAATCAATTATGTTTTTATAAATATTAGAGCATTGTAAAACTAGTGGCGTAGTCAGTTATTCCAGTGGTCATATGATTTCAAGCTTGACTTTGATTCTAAAGTGACACATATCAATAAAGCTTATTAATAGGGGTTTATTTAGGTGGTTCCTGGATTTTTTTTTTATAATAGAAATATTAATAAGACCTCCTACAAAATCTTCAAATTAAGAAGCAATAGAATTCCATGTACCATCTCTCTACCTAACATCCCAATAGAACATATAAAAAGCGAAAAATGCCCTTGCCAAAAATGGTTCACCATTTTTCCTGCAATAGTAAAATTGTGCATAGTAAAAACAAACTTTTTCCCCAATTGGTTTTCTATCCAACGTAGTTCAATGTATTCCAAAAAAAAACCGTCTACACTATTTACGAATATCTAGTTAAATCAAACTTTTTGTATCTCATTTAAATTTGAGATAGCTCTGCTAAAATAAAATTACAGGAATTTCTTAGGAAATGTAGAATATAATACTTTTGCGTTTTCCTTGGCGGTATTGCGGTATGCCAGATATATTTATTATTACAATTATGAGATTGAGGTGACAAGTGAGGGTGGTCAGACTCTCCGACATTGATTAGGTTTGTAGAGAAATTTATCAATCTGAAACAAATAACATGAGTACGACCGTGTAAATATATTTAAAATATTATTTATTTAGCTTACTATACACATATATGTATGCATATACGTGGTGACAATGAAATCTGGTCGATTTTTTTTAATATATAATATAATATTTTATCAGGAAATTATTTAGGTTATAAATAATCGCAAAAGACAAACTTTAGATTTATCAATATTAGAAAATAAGCTTATAAATTTATTAAAATAATTTTAGACAGGTTTCAATAAAGATCGATAGGATTTAGCAGATAACGTGAGGAAGGTGTTAACTAAAAGAAATAAATAATAATACAGTCCAGCAAGGCAAGTATTATTCACTCCACTAGAGCTTGCAAACACGGAAGATTAAAAAATTTAAGCATGCTGTATTACATACTGACGTGCATTACTAAGTGAAAATAAACAATGTTGAACTATTACTGGGTTTGTTTGAAAGAAAGATACTGGGTTGCTAGTTTTCCAGTACGGACGTTTCCTGTATGGTAGATAGCGCTTTCTGTTATTTCTAGAGTTCTGTAACACTCACGACTTTAAACATCAGAATATGTCTTACAAACATATTGCAATTATTTTGATTCTAAATTCGTAACGAAATTTGTAACAATTTTATTTGACAGTTAACTAATTAAATAACAATTTAATATTTCTAGAACATCTTCTGTCATTTTGCCAAATCATTTTTTGTTATTGCCAGTAAAAAAGAAGTGCAATTCTCAATTCCTAAACCACATGAGTGTCTTATTTAGAAAGTAGCACAATAATAGAACTACAATGTCTCAGTAGTCAAAGTCAGTAGTCAAAGTAGTACGAAAGTCTTTAGTTTTGATTTCGCTGTTAAATAAGGTTGTGTCACGAATGTTACAAAGTAGAAATAACGTAGACTGGCTCATTTCAGTTGTTCTACTTATGTATTTGATTCGTTCTTGTACCGGTAACAACATACATTCAAAACAAAGCTGCACAATTTTGGTTCCATTCTGTTTGCTTTTCGATGTTTGTGAGAATACATTTCGTGCATTATTACTTTTTGTTTAAATTGAGTTTCTGGGAAATTAAATATGAATTAAACTGCGACTATTCAGTGTAATAATTTGTTCTATTTAAACTTGTGTATTTTAATTTCTTTCAGATTCTTTCAGATAGATATAGATTTTAATAATAGGGGACATCTCCTACTTTTCAAGTTGAAATATTCCAGTTGTAGCAGATTTTGATAAGTATGGTAACTCTTTTAAAGAGTCGTCATTTTTCGATTTTATTATTGTGAATAATATAATTATACTAGGACTGTTGCCATTTCTTTATTTTATATAAAAAAAAGTCTATCTCTTAGTAGGAAGAATTATTAAGCACAATCTCCTTGAAGAGGTCGTGATAACTAAAGCCCTGTAAGAACGAAAAGTCACTTTAAGTTTGAGGATATTATTGTATCGATTAAGCAGTGAAGTATAATCTGACGCTTTAAACATTGTTATTCATAATAAAGGGTTTGTTTTAATAAAATGTAGATAAAACAGCGTATGCCTAAAATTTTGTGTTTTGTTCGCATGAGCGAAGTTTCTGCTCATAGCATAGCATGTAGATCGGTAGAGCTAACAGAAATGTGGTTACCAACTTTACTAAACTTCGTCTTACTTTGCATAGCCCTGCTTGTATTTAAACATTCATGTTGTGGTGATTTCAATGAATTCGTCACTAAACGAAAAATATTATACAAATACGAAGGTACTATTAGGTATTTCCAATAATAGCAACACATCTAAAGTAGATTTTCACTCAGTCTTGAGTGAAATATTTGAGTGAAATACTCACTCAGTCTTGAGTGAGTATTTTAGCTTCTTACCACGAAAAGTTTTAATTAAACTCTTACTATGCACCCTATGTAATTATTATAGTTCAATGTTTTATTACAGAACTATTCTAACGTTGTTTGTTGCAAATGACGTTGAATATTGTGCAAAAGCTGATGAATAGTTTACCGAAACAGGTTAATATATACAAATATTAGATTAGTGTTGTTTAAACAGACTGGTACAGTTTGTTGTGATATATTAAGGTAATGTTACACATCCGTGCTGTTAGACCTGATTAATAGATTACTTGTTTAGTTATCACAAATTATTCACGTCATAAATTTAGTTGGGAAACCTACAATTGTTTAGTATTTAGAATTAAATATCCTTGTTATGCACTACCGGTTGATTACATAACCGGAGAGAAATGAAGTAATATTTTGATTATTGAAAATAATATTATGTTTTGAAAAGATATACATTGTAATGGGGTTTGGTTAAAAACATGTTCATTTTATGAGTAATTAAACAATAATTATAATTTAACCTTAAAATTAGTCGGTGAATATGTTTAGTAACAATTTCTATCACCTAACATCGTTAGTGACTGGTGTCTTCATTAATTAATTGTGCGTAGTATTAACTGCTCTTGACAAACGACGGGGTGCAAAGTTTTAACTAAATCATTATGAAGTTACCTGAACCAAGATTATAAATGTATTGCAATAATTAATAAAAAATATCTCATGTAAACAATAATAAGATTTATTAAAAAAGTATTTTAATTCAATAAGTTATAATATAGGTTGTACTATAAGGCGATTTTTAATTCCTAGATAGTCAAACGCTTGTAGCCAGCCAATCAGTTTTAAACGACAGTTTTAATATATTTATAAAATGATGCACAATATATTATAGAGAAAATAATAATTAATTTTATAGCATTTAATTTTTGAAGGTATAATTTAATACATAATTATGACCGATCCAAGTTGAAAAATATGAGTTTTGTGAAGTCAAATATTGGCGTTTTAACCTTTTTTTATTTAAAATAGGTTAAAGCTTGACTACGTTCCACCTGATGGTAAGTGGAGATGTAGTCATAAGTGTTAAGGGCGCATTAATATAGCAACCTATTCACTCTTCTCGTAAAAACAGCCACATTGTATTCGGCCTAGTATTTGTCAACGCTCTCGTAGTAATTTATCATAACTACAACAATGTTCAGTTTAACTTATTTCTTGTTGTTTATGGAGAGTGGTATAAAATATTCACGGACGGACCTAAAGATGCAAACACAAATGGCACGGCAATGTTCGACCCCTTTCTTAGACGCAATATAAAGTTAAGAATTGATTCTAATATTTCTATTATGTACAATGAATTGATTGCCATAGCTGAGGCCCTATTATATATCAGTTCAATTAATTTAGATTAATTTTTCATCCTGACAGACTCAAAAAGTACTCTTCAACATTTGGCTCGTTGTACTTCTTACGGGAGAGGATCACCGATAGTCTACCAGATTTTGGCATGAATTCTTCAATTAGTAGCATCTAGGAAACGGATTTGTCTCCAATGGATTCCATCTCATATTTACCTTAAAGAGAACGATAAGGTTGATCGGCTAGCCAAGGAAGTAATGACTGATGGGATTCCATTGAGACCAGAACCGCTTTTTTCTTCACATGTAAATTAGGTAAAGGTTGAATGCCATAAGATTTGGCAAGAATATTTTGATGTAAGATCAGTAGAAAAAGGGATATGGTACAGGACTATCCAACCACACATACCCAGTAGCCCATGGATAAACCAAGTAGTCTCAAAACTATGCTCAGATTCCCATCAAACAAGTTCGCATACTTAATGAAAAAAGTACCATCACCTAATTGTAATAACTGCAGTGTATTGGATGATGTACAACATGTTTTGATGGAATGTGAACGGAATGAATCTTACCGGAGGATATGTTTCCCTTATAAATGTCAATTTATGTCAAATAAAATAAGTTTACTACATTATTTTTTTATGATAATGTAATTTTTTCTTAAGGTAAAACGCCAATATTTGACTTCACACAAGTCATATTTTTGCTTTCTAAATTAATTATTATTTCCTCTAAAAAAAGGCACAACAAATACAGATATTTCAGATTTGCAGCAAATAAATATGACCAATATCTTCAGAAAATTATGAATGTCTTTTAAGTTGATATATTGACAAGTTAAGTGTTTCCATGCAGTATGCCGTTTGACGATGAAGTTATATTATATTGTTATATGAAAAAATGTTATTCTTATAAAAATATATATTTTTCGAAATAAAAGCCCTAAAAAAAGGAATTAAAAAGAAGTAGAATGTTGGAGTTTCTTGCGGATTCCTCTCTATGGACCTAATCTTCAAAACAGTAAAACTAGAGTGCAACGGTTCACATAAAAGATGTTAGTATATTTGAATTAGGAAAGTTATTTTTTTATAGAAATATATAAGATATATAGATAAATCTTATATAGATATATAAGATTTATTATTCGATATTTTATTTAAGATAAATAGAAATAAAAATTATAGATTTTTTAAGTGTTATTTAATAGCGGTGCTCGATCAGCTTATGGTGTACGACTCAGTGACTTCATTTTCATTACAATATAATCGATTTGTATAATTGTATAAACTTTAACCATGTAATGTTAGGCTTATTTAAATTGTAAATAAATATAGAATGAAAAATAAACCGATATGGGCAGGGTTTCAACCTCATGCCATTTTGAAAACCGTCCCATTGCTCTACCAATTGCGCGATACGGTAGCGATTAACCTAAACTTTAGAATCGAAGTTTATGAGTTAGACTGTTACATCGGAGAATTCTTTGTGTAATCCACGGATTATTGGTCGTCCTTGGGTTAGCAGGAATTTAGGCCACTTGGCCGCCACTAATATAAATAATTAGTCTATTATTTAAGATTAACAATTCTCATAGAATTAATCTTAGAAAACTTTAAAATAGTTTTTCATTTTATACCTTCCTGACATCCTCCTTTAATTTTGTTTAAATATTTGTTATTGTATTTAGATCATACCTTTTATTTATGGATACAATGTGAAATATAGTAACTTATTTAAAATAAAAGAAAAAGACATTTTGAAGAAAAGATTTCTTCGACGAATGCAATTTCAGGAAATGCGCTGTTAAGGAGCAGTATCATACAAATACTATGAAACTGTCTTCATAACTAGTTACTGTATTTTTAAACTACTTTCACTTTCTTTGTCTTATTAAATTATATAATAGTATTATAAAAAATAATAAATAAAATGCCATATTGTGTAAGCAATACATGATCATGAACAACGTTTCGTTTTAGCCAACGTTTCTAGATGTTTTTTAAATATGTGATTTTTGATGTAATAATATGTGTAATGAAAGATTAAAGAGAAGCGAAGCGAGAGGGAGGTATGTTTGAGGGAGTCGATTTTTTTACGAGACTACAAGATAAAATGATACTTGTTATTTTAAGGTTGTTTTTAGTGCTAGATGTACGAATTTTACTTATCCTATTCCATAAAAATGATATAATAGGCCACAGTATAACTTTAGTAGAAAACGATGCCCAACGAATTCGATAAGAAGAAATTTATTCCCATCGTATGTTCATATGATGAATAGCTTATAGGGATTCAACATAGTAAAAAACAAAGGACTACCAACTTATATTTTTATTTTGATCTTATTGTTATAACTTTATATAAAAGATCGATTCATAACTATATTTTTTTAACTAACTAACAATTCAACAATGATTTTATTTTATTATATTATTTCAAATATTGTTGGTTTTTTTAAGTTCATATTGTAAAAAAAACAAGGACTTATAATGTGGAATCAATGCCTTGTAAATTTTCTAATTAAAACAATAGTATGTTTTCTCAAAATCTTAGCATCCCTTTTTTGTAGTAACCCCAAGCTATGTACAACTCTACTGAACGCTCGCTATTACCGAAAACTGCTTCAGATGTTTATCGACAACCGTTTTTTATTTATATATATATTTTAAAATACTAACTTTCGTACGTGGTTTTGTCTGTGACATAACATAGCTTGTAGTGAGATTACGTATTATCTACGGAAGATCCTATTTTTAATATTCTGGTTCACTGAATTTACATATGTATTTGCAAAAATCCTTCTTATTACCCGACGACTTTATAAGAAGTAGTATGTTATTTAAATATATGTATGTTATTATATATATAGTCAATTATGCTATTTGTATAGAGCCTATTAAAAATGAAGGGCGTTAGATAGCGATTTCATAAAATAAAATTGAAATAATGGCAAGCTGTTGCCTGTGACTCCGTCACGAAGACTGTTAAAATAGTTATTTTATGGCTAGGAGCATAAGCCGTATAAATATTGTATTTACAGTCAACGTGGACAAAGTCACGGGCACCAGCTAGTTTGCCATGAAGTTCAATGATATGTGGCATATTCTTTAAAGTTATAATATACATTATATCAATGTTCGGGAAAATATGGATTAATGATTATACTTATAAATAGCTACAAAACAACAAATGTGACCAAAACAACTAGAATATCTTTATTTTGAAAAATAGTTATTACATATATGGATTCAACACATATGTAGGAAAAGTACGACATAAATAAACTGGTGTACATTATTTATACGTATGAGCATCATAAATATGAGTTATTATTTATTATAATTAAGCTATTTTAACAGAAGAGTTACACGTATAATTTGATTTAAATTTATTTTTTACCAGTCCTTTGAATGATTTTCTTCTGTTTAGTGTAAAACGACATATAGGTGTCGGTATGTCAGTTAATTTGCCATCCACCTCAAGCGGTTTCTCAGTGTCCGGTCGGAAAATTCAGGATGCACTAAATGTTCATGTCCAGTACAAAACAGAATCCAGCAACCTTCTGTATTAAAACTAGGATGTTTTTTTTTTATTTCATAGCCTCACAAACCATTTCCGGTCCGGAATTATTTATCTATTCTCTCACTTCATTTTATAAATTGTTTAATTATTTTATTTGTCAAGTGAATACATAGTGTTTAATAAATTAGTCTTTTTTTTTTAAAAAGCCTAATCGTCGAGGAGTCCTTACATTTTGGTGGCAGCGGTGGGATCCCGGAAAAGTTCCGTTATTCTCGGGGTCGCCTTTAAATTCAGTGATTGAGAAACTTTATATCGGTAACAAAAACTTTAACAATCAAGAAAATCATTAAGTGTCATAAGAAAAAATCAAAATCCCGGCTTGGGAATCCAGGGCTGAACTCATCAAACCGGCTATATTACGCCGAACCTTGGCGACCGTCTCAGGGAGATCTTTGGATATCTGCTCTCCTCAGCGAGTGCCTTGCTGTCGACGAGATCGCCAACACCCTCATTTTGTCTACAGTTCAAGAAATGTGTTATTTTTCTACTTTAGTTATCATCAATATACTGTAAGTGATTTTATGCTTGCAAATTAAAGTCCATTAAAGTGAAGAAGAACCAATACAATTCCATAGTATATATATTATTTTATGAAAGAAAATTATTAATTGAAATTTAATTTATAAATTTAATAAAATCTTTAAATTGATCATAAATATAAATTAATTTTACGAAGCTGTAACATAATATTGTCTGTATCATTATCATCCTGGCAAGTGGCCGAGCCAAATTAGTATTAAATTACTTCTGATAAGTGGTCGAAAATAGTTATAAACTATTCATCATTATAAAATATAAATTATAAATTATTTATATTCTTTGCCGCTTTTGCTTAATTATACATATATTACTATTTCTTTTAAAATGTCTAAATCCAAAAAAGAGGTTAAAGAAGAGTCAGAAGATACAATTTTAAGTATCAATTTCCTAATTAAATTCATAAAACCATACGATGGTTCCAGAGATAAATTAAATGCTTTTATTAACAATTGTAATAATGCCCTTTCCTAAGCCTCTCCTTTACAAGAAGATTTACTTTTGAAATATATTTTAAGTCAGTTAGAAGGAAAAGCTGAAGTTGCATGCTCTATTAAAGAATTCGATAAGTGGAGTAGCTTGAAAGACTTTTTAAAGAACCAATTTGGAGAGAGAAAGCACTCAGCTCACCTTCTAGCCGACCTGCAAGAATGTAGGCAAGGAAGTTCTGAAACAGTCAATCAATTTGCTTTGAGAGTCTAGACTTGTCTTTCTCAATTGTTAACAGAAATTCAGAATTCCAATTATAAGAAAGAAGAATTATCAGGTCGTGTAGCCGGTATGGAGGACCTGGCATTGCACACCTTTTGTATAGGGCTTCATTCACGAATAAGTAATATATTAAGATGTAGAAATCCATCTAATTTTAATGAAGCCGTAAATTTTGCAGTTTCAGAAGAAAAGATCCAACAGATTTTGTTTAAACAGAATAAGCCGATAAACTCTAATTCTAGACAAAACTATAATTCTAATTCCCCTACTTCTCACTTTAACTCTTACAGCAACAGCAACAGCAACAATAATAATTTTAATAAATCCTCTCCCTTTTGTCGTTATTGCAAAAGAATAGGCCATACCCTTGAAAAATGTATCTTACGTGAACAAAATAATAAGAAATATGGTAGACCGCAATCATTTACTCCGGGTAATTAAACTTTTAACCAAAATAGAAAGTTTACCCCTCGCGTTAATTATGTAGAAAGAGAATCTCAACCTTTTGAAAATCCCTCCGACGAAAATAATGATACTCAAGAATTTACTGAAGGAGATTTAAACGAGTAAATGTCTCGCCGTCGTGTCGTGCGGGACATCAGCATTTCAAAATCGACACCAGAAAATCTAGTAGCATTATACGACCGGGTAACCAGCCCCAAATAGGAAATGTTGCTTCTAAATCCAGTAGCATTATACGACCGGGTAACCAGCCCCAAACAGGAAATGTTGCTTCAAAATCTAGTAGCATTATACGACCGGGTAACCAGCCCCAAATAGGAAATGTTGCTTCTAAATCAAGTAGCATTATACGACCGGGTAACCAACCCCAAATAGGAAATGTTGCTTCTAAATCTTGTAGCATTATACGACCGGGTAACCAGCCCCAAATAGGAAATGTTGCTTCTAAATCCAGTAGCATTGTACGACCGGGTAACCAGCCCCAAATAGGAAATGTTGCTTCTAATCCCAATAGCATTATACGACAGGGTAACCAGCCCCAAACCGGAAATGCTTATAATAATCATTCTTCTTCTCCCGTCATATTAGGTGTTCCAAATACACTCATACACGAAAAACATGACGAATATATTTATGAAATTACAAGGAATTTAACAAAAAATACTTACCTTATATTTGTGTAACGACATCCGTTTCAAGTAAACCATTGACCTTTTTAGTAGATACCGGTGCTTCTGTAAGTTTAATTAAACAATCTTCTATTGACAAAATGCCTAAAATAATTAATAATATAATTCAGATTAAAGGCATCGATTCTAATAGTGATAACTGTGTTACAACCTTAGGTCATGTATCAGTATCATTCTTATCAGAAAATAAGACTACTCTTCATGACCTCCATATAATTCCAGAACTTGACCTTCCCTATCACGGTATAACAGGTACCGATTTCCTTAGCAAATCAAAAAGTAACATAGATTATACAAAAAACATTCTTACTTTTAATGATATTCAATTTAAAATATTATTTAATGAACCAGTTTACACAATTCCTCCAAGAACAGAAACTGTAATTGAATGCACAATTCTGAATTCTGATATTTCAGAAGGTTTAATTTTGGATCATAGTCCAATAGATTCTATACTTATAGCCAATTGTGTAGTGAAAGTAAAAGCAAACTCACGTGCAAACATTTCGGTGGTAAATACATCTGACAGACCCATATCAATTCAATCTGACTTGAAACTTACACTTTTGCCAATTATTGACAATGACAAAATTCCTTATAACATCAATAACGTAACTCATTCAAATAACCTCAATTATTGTAACACATATCAAAGAACACAACAAGTTCTATCACTGCTCCGCTCCTCGCATTTAAATAAAGAAGAAAGTAATTCCCTCTATGAAGTATATTCCACTTACTCAGATATATTCTACCTACCAGGTGATAAATTATCTCACACTAATTCAATAGAGCATGAAATTAAAACTAATTCTTCTGTTCCCATTAACACTAAATCTTACCGTTTCCCTGAATGTCATAAGAAAGAAGTAGAATCCCAAATCAACAAAATGTTAGAGCAAGATATAATAAGACCATTCCAAAGTTCCAAAAAAAATAGATTCTTCTAATCAAAGAAAGTGGAGGATAGTCATTGACTGTCGTAAACTAAATGATATAACAATTGGTGAAGTATATCCCATACCTCAAATAAATGAAATCCTTGACCAACTAGGCAATAGTAAATACTTTTCTACCTTAGATCTTGCTTCCGGGTTTCACCAGATTAAAATGTCAAATTCAGAGAAAACTGCTTTCAGTGTCCCTCAAGGGCACTTTGAATTTACTAGGATGCCCTTTGGATTAAAGAATGCTCCGTCAACTTTTCAAAGGTTGATGAATACCGTTCTTTCTGGGTTACAGGGTATTCATTGTTACGTTTATTTAGATGACATAGTAATCTACTCTCCTGACTTACCTTCTCATGTTAAAAAACTTACTCAAGTATTCCAGAAGTTAAGAGACTTTAACCTAAAGTTACAACCCGATAAGTGCGAATTTCCCCTATTGCTGACCTAGCATCTACCTCTGCAATCCATTCCATTCCCAGCATAAATGCCTAATCAGCTTCTAGCTTTCTCACACAATCCGACCACCCTGATCTTCAGTTCAGTCCCAGCTCTCTTACGTGACACTCCTTTTACCGAATTCTCTCACTTCATTTTATAAATTGTTTAATTATTTTATTTGTCAAGTGAATACATAGTGTTTAATAAATTAGTCTTTTTTTAAAAAAAGCCTAATCGTCGAGGAGTCCTTACAGGTCGTCACCGTTCTTCTTTTTTACCAAAACAATTGGGCTTGAATAAGGGGACCTACTTTTCCTGATTATATTATTCGTGATAAGTTTGGAAACAATGTTTTTCACTTTTTGACGTTCAATGGGTGCCAACCGGTAAGGTTTACTCGACAAATTTATCTAGGTCCTTTAAACGGATCTTCAGCTCCCCCGTATTTACACGAGTCTGGAAAAAACGCCGAGTGAATAATAATATTTATTCAAAAGTCCAAGTAATTGATCTATTTGAGATTGATCCGTAAGGTCATAATCTAAACCGTCAAAAATTAAACTATCAGAGTGAATGTGAAAAACGTGAGAGTTACGAATCAAGTTTGCATGAGTTTGAGTTATGATTACACTTAACCCGGTATTACGTAACAAATTCGCACCGATTAACACATTTGTAGTCATTTCAATATCGGGTAAAATATAAAATTCAATTTCTACGTTAATATTATTAACAACACTAATTGTGGTCAACATTCTTGTAGAAATAACAATGACTGGGCCTAGGCCACGTAAATAGTTTACTACCTGATATCTGTAATCTTATTTGCGGAAGTCTCTCGAATCACAGAACATTCGGCACCGCTGTCAAACACTGCATCTATTTCTATATTACCCACCTTCATATGCATGGTGTTTAAGGATGAATTGTTGCTAGTCACTGTATTAATATTGGACGTTATGTGTTTCTCGCGACGATAACATGTATCAAATGTATGTCCTGGTTTGGAGCAAAAGGAACAAAACTTACCGGTAGGAATAGATTTATTGGATCCAACAGCTGTAGTTGCAGATGAAGTGTTACTTTGCGTAGAAGCAGTGCCACTTTTATAGTGACATTATATTATAGTTTTATGGGGTACTCCTGTAATCCACTGAAAGTATGATTATACAACACATTGAGCACGTTTATAAGTTGTTTGATTTATACTAGGTTGGGAGGGACGTTTGGTTCTTATAGATGACGAAACTGAAATTAATTTTGGAACTGTTTTGGCTCTGACATTCATTAATTCAATTTTAAGTCGTTCATCACATATCATACCGATTACTGCTTCGACTGCGTGATTTACACGTAATAAATTAATGTAATATTAAGCGAAGACCGTCTTAACAGAACATAATTAATTTAGACAATAGTAAAATCTCACAACGGTAATTATTTAACTTCATCCGTGAAAGAACATAGCAAAATACAACAACTAAGTCATGTAGATATTAAATTATCAAGATTTTAATTAATATTGTTTGAAAATACGGATGAAGTGATTACAATTATTATAAATAATTAACTTACATACTAGATTAAGTTAATTTGGTTCCTTAATTTATTTTAATTAATCATCGCGGCGACATATAGATATAAAAATGAACCGTTTAAGATTGACTACTCACACATCAATATATAATAACCTTTTAATAAAGATTATTTTAGTAGCAGGTGCGTAATAAAATGCAAAGCTCACACAATGATAAAGAGCGACGGGAACCACCTACGTCACATTACATGAACCATTTAACTCAGAGACCGAGGAATTGCGAGTTATTCGTAATAAAAGCAAACAATAATAACAATTGTCGGTGGTTACGACCTTTAATAATGGCTTCGTTTTTTTTCATGTGCTGTTGAATCTTGATGTGATTTTTTATCTGCGACTTGTATAGGTTGGCACGTCGGGCTTAATGTCACCCTCTCATAGCAGCATAAAGTAGCTATTATCGGTAAAACTGCTATGGTGTCTGAGAATTTGAAGCTTAAAAAATATAGTCAATTTATAGTGTCCTTTCTGAGAGGCATTTACATATTTATTTATAAATTCCTATGGGCAATGGCACCACTTAACATCAGGTGGATGTATACTCGTTTCAGACTATGCTCATAGGAAAAAAAATAATTGTAAAAGTGATATAACTAAGTATTAGGTATGATATAGAAATTAAATAAAAAAATAATAATAATTTATAGTATTAAGGACATTTATAAATTACACATAATTCAACAATGAGGAACAATCTTAATATATATATATATATATATATATATATATATATATATATATATATATGTTTGTATACGAGTTTTTGTTAAAATGACTATGCTCATAGGAAAAAAAAATTGTAAAAGTGATATAACTAAGTATTAGGTATGATATAGAAATTAAATAAAAAAATAATAATAATTTATAGTATTAAGGACATTTATAAATTACACATAATTCAACAATGAGGAACAATCTTTTAACAAAAACTCGTATACAAACATATATATATATATTAATTAGTATTGCTGTTTTTACTTCAGGTTGAAAAAAAAAACTATCGAATACGCCGATGAAGGGCTAATAGTCAAAATAAATCTTTTTGAATATTTAATTGGCGCCATTGGCAAAATGTTTGGCAAAATTCATAAATAGAATATATGGTTTATTAACTGATTATATAATCTCACTCACTACATCTGGAAACTCAACTTCATAAGGTCTCATTAACAGATCTGGATCATTCATAGGCTAGACCGGACAGTAAAGCGGATACAAATAAGATTTTTCTCTACTAAAAGATAATATAGGAGTTATTGTTTTATTTTTCACTTTAAGGTTCCTTAAAAATTGCCAGCAAAATATAATCTTTTATCCGGAAACAGGAGTTTTGACTTTGACTTGACTAAGTACTTTGAGTTTGACATTACGGCATACGGCTTAGTAATCATTGTGGTTAGATATATTTTTGATACTCACCCGTTCGTGACATTATTTTAACTAATATAAACGATGTAATTGTATTTGTGTTATTTTATGTTAATTTGTATATAAAACAAATAACTTACATACTTTCGGTACAATTTACACAAAGCTTATATTTACAAAAAGTAACCTTTTTTTTCGCCATTAATGTTCTTCATTATTAAGCTTATTTTAACTAATTATTAAATTTCCCTCAAACATGACTTAGAATTGGAACCCATTGCTATTGGTAGTAAATAGATTTTAAATATGTCGTATGTTATTGTAAGTACAGAAAATAAGTTTATTTTTAGAAGTTAAAAGTACTTTATCGGTAGAGACTATTATCTTATACAAAACGTGTTAATCTGAATTATGTCACTATTTTTATCAGGGCATAAATCAAAAATGCAGAAGGAATTTTTAATCTAGCTAAGTTTAATTGAAAAACTAATATTGAAATAAAAAGTAAAGATTACTTTCAGTGTAAAGTTAAATTAAGTATGCTTGAAATAAAAAATATTGGATGTGTTGACTATTCTTTTCTTTTCAAGTCCTTTTATTATTTTATTATAATTAATTATTTGCATGCAAATAGAATCTATTTTTTAAGAACGATAAAGTAATATAACTTCCTACGTGCATACATAAGTGTACACACGTATTTCTTTGTATACAGATAAGTAATTTTGAAATAAAATTATGTAAGTAATGTTATAAAAGAATAGCTTTTTAAACCATTATAATATAAAAGATTGTTATAAATTTTATATTAAAGCTTTTCTTTGATACCTTTTATGTTATTAGATTTAATAGTTTTATCCATCATATTTATTTATTTTGTAGTCTGAATTGCCATCATATTATTTTATTTTTCATTTTTATTTGTTTGAACAATTCTTATGCATTCACATATGGGTGAATTATTTAAAGCCTACAATCAATATCCAATGCCTATATTGTTACGAAAATGTGTTAAGGATATAAAAAAAATATTTTAAAAGTTTTGTGTGATAACAAGTCTATTTTTTTACTATACTCTAATATTTATAACACTTTGAACACTGTTACACAATAACACGGACCCTATAACACTGTTTGAAGGGCTTGAATATATTTAATTTATAAGTTAATCAATCATATTATTGCGTAAATGATCAAAATAAATAAGATTTTATATAATTATTCATAATTAAAACTTAACTAAGTACATTGCTTTAATTAATAAATAGAATGTAATTTTATTTGTAATCTTTACTGGCGAGACTTTTTGGAGAAAGACGTAAAAAAAAAAAAGTATGTTTATTTAAAGAATAATATAATTTGTGTTAAATTAAATTATTTGGAATGATGTTAAATTCTAAATAATATTAATTTTGAATAAATAACAATACTTTAAGGCTTATAATACAGTAAAGTTCAGTTGTTTTAACTTTACCAAATATTGTTTAAATTCATTGTGATTGGATGGTATAAGAAGACTTTAGTTTTGTAATATCGTCGAGTTCTGTATTAACAATCCGGCGGAAATAAAGTAAGTGAAATTATTGTGTGTTTATACTGTTAAAATGTATTTTGAACCCAAATCCCTGGCTTATCGCCGACATACACGTAGGGTGTATGTAATGTTTTTATAATATGTTTAATATTAACAACCCTTGTAAATAAACTCTGTATTATACTAAGAAAATGTCTGCGCATTAAGCACCTTAGCTTTTTTATTTGAAGTACACAATTACCCGACCTGTTTAAATACTAAAGATTATTTTAAGTGTTGAATTACAATGTGGCGAGTGCCTTTTCTCTCGAGAATAGACTTTGAGGCCTTAACGAACGCCTTTATTCGAACTTACAATTGACCTACAATGAAGAATCTGGTTCAAGAATATCTTCATTTATTAAGTATTAAAATATAACGAAAGTTTTAGAATTTTAGCAAAACTTTTATTTTATACTTGGAACGATAGATACAAATTTATATTAATATATAGATCATAGACAACTGTTTTACCTAAAAGCAGTTTACCTCATAAAAACGGGAACCGAAACATTAAGTCATAATTCCGTCTGAATATTTAAAAAGAAAGTAGAGTGATATAAAATAAACTGGTTATAAATGCAATAGTGATCAGGGGGATTGCCATGTTTTGTAAAGCAAAACCTAAATTCTAAATTACGTTACATTATTCGTTAAATAAATAAAGGTAGCAGTGATCACTTCACACTCACGGTATACCATCTTTTAAATAAAGTTATATGATACTATAGTACACGTAGCAACGTATATTTAGCACACAAATATTACTTAGTTACTTACTTACTTGTTAATCGGTAATACTTGGATGTTTGCTAGTTTGTTGTAATCGTAAACATTGTCCCATATATATAATATTTACATACTTTTTTAATTCGAGTTACTGGTAACGCAAACTTGTGTTTTTAAATATACTAACCGATGGTCGTAATTACACAAATTCGCAGTCATATTTAGTTCTGAGTAAAGTAAGTATTAAGCTGTGACATCAAAAATAGAAAATTAAATTCAATCCTCTGTGCAAGATATGAATGATCTCAATGAATCAGCTGGATCGGATGGCATACCAGCTGAAGTGTGGAACCTTACTCCATTTCACATTCATAAAAATAAACTAAACAAATGCTATAAAACCATTTTTATTCATGTTTTTATAAATATATCATTTTTTTTATTATCTATACATATAATAAAATTGTCACTGATCCATTTCTGTACATGGAGAATATTAAAAAAAACATCATAGAGGGCCTTTGTAAGAGCAAGATAACTTAAAACAATGGTTTTTCAGTTTACCCGTTTGTCTGTACGTCTGTATATTTGTGCACGCTAATCTCAGAAACGGCTTAACCAATTTGAATGCGGTTTTCAGGAATATATTTCAACTAAATCGGTTAAAAAATAAAAAAGTTAATCAGAAATCAGAATCCATCTTCAGCATTTTTAAAATCTTTGTCTGTTTATCTGTTAGTCTTCTAGTTGTGCACACAACTCAGAAAAAAAATATTTTAAAAATTTATACAGGTAATAATACAAAATAAAACTTTTCCATAATTGAGGCACTTCAGCACCACGGCAGCCCCAGCAGGTTTCTGAATGCATTATTGTATTGCACGCGAAGGTTGCTTTAAGCACGCAAGCTATAGCTTGTCCACAGACTGTCGTGTAAAATGATTGGCAGAAAGCTTTAAAATAGAATTATTTTAACATCCTCTGTACATCGTGCAAATCTTCGAGCCAGCATGTTTCAGCAAACTGACAGCGACCTTCGCTCCCTGTCTATATGTCTATATCCTTATTATCTCCTAAGTTCTCAGTTACCCAATGACTCAAGTACTTAAAGCTGGTCACCCTAAGTAGCGGTGATCCACAGAGCGATACTTCTGATATGGTTGTATAGCCTTTTGCACCTGCCTTCGAAAACCATGACTTCGCTCTTCATAACATTATACTTGAGTCCTTGAGCCCGAACATACCCTTCACATATAGACAGTAATCATCTCAATGCACTAATCGATGAACTCAGCAGCACCATGTCATTGGCGTAACTAATATTATTAATATTCACTCCGTCTACATGACACCCTATTTTCCTGTTACTGAGCTCGTCGATCAAATTATTCATATTCTAGTGGAAAAGTCAAGGCGAGGTCAAGCCGCCTCGTCTCATCTCGCATTCCAACCGGTAAACATTTGAAAATGATTCCCCCTACTTTAAACTGTTGAGTTGTACCATTAACAAAATACATTAATTATTTCATGCGGTAGTGTGGTTTCACGATGTAGCTTCTGCCACAGAATCCCGTCATCAACCAAGTCGAATGCCCTGGACATGTCTAAGAAATAGGCATAAACATAAAGAGATTGCTAAAATAGAAAATAATATTTTTATTTTAGCAATCAGTATTCATTTGCAAAATGAAACAAAATTTAGCCCAATAGCCGATTTTTTTTACAGGTTTGGTACAGGTTTGATTTTACTTGGTTTGACAATTCGTTGAACATTAAGAGGGCTTCATTCACAGTTCCGACAATGGCAGCTTCGTATTTTGTGGGGGAAACCATTTTTGGTCGTCATTTCTTTCATAGCTTAATAAGGCAAAAATTAATAGGCTATAGTATAAGTTATTTTCCATTAAACCTCATATTTTGCATACTTAACTACCTTCAGCGCCTGCACTTATAATTAAAAGTATGGCGTGCAATGATGTGCATTAAAAATAGAAACGGCATTAAATAAAGAATACCTACGCTGTTATTATAAGCTCAAAGGATTTCAGTTTTATATGTGACTCAGCTCTTTATTAACTGTGATCTGAATATAACTTCTGCAAGCAGTTTGTGTGGGATGGAACGTGGAATAACAATGCAGGAGAGAATTGAATCTGGTAAAGTTTTCAAGTAACGAATACAAAATTGTATTCGGCTAACCTTAGAACAAATATTATAAAATGTATATTCTATTCTATTAAAAATCTTACATTAAAAAATAATAAAGGAATAATTCAGGTATTAAATATTTAATTATCATTAATTGGCAATGGCTTTTTTTAATGAAGATTACAGAACATTTTGTGTTTCGCAATCCTTGTACTTGTGAGGTTCTCTCTCATAGAGCAATAGAGAATAGACAAGTAATTGGCGTTTTGAATGTACTTCCTATTTAGTTTGTCGGCAGTGGTCCCCATCCAATTTCAGTACGTTCCACCTTTCATCTTTGATGCAAGGACAGTAACGTTACGTCGCTACGTTCAAGCTAAGAGTAGGCGACACGAGCTGAATACTCTTGGCAAGCGATTTCTACGTACCAAGTTAGTTGAATAGTTAGTAAAAGTTGTAGTATTCTACTTAACGTAACTATTAATTACACAAATATGTAAACGATATAAATATATATTTAATTCAATTATAACTGTATGTTATTATATTGCTTTTCTTTATCTATTAAATATCCAGAAAATCTTAATTTTAACGTCACATAACCTAACAAAGAAATAATATTGTATATAATATTTACATTATAAAACATATTTTATTTCTTCTCAAATTACTCTCCTCGATAAATTCAATGAATGACACAAACAGTTTTACCTTATATCACCAATATTGTGTTAATGTAACATTACCTAAAATATGAACATTTTAGCCGGATGAGGATTTTTTCTCATACCATAAGTCACCATCAATATATATTGCCGCTTCGTATTTAAATTGTTAATATTTTAATATTAGGTATACTAAAAACTGAAGAGCTGACACTAAAACACAACGCGTGCAACAACAACAAGGTGAAATGTCCTTAAGGCATACTTAATAGAATTTAAGAAATAGAATATATTTTTCCCAATCCAAATAACTTTGTAGAATTCAGTGTTAGTAGAAAAGTGTGCAAAGGGCATATTTCCTCGGCGTTGCAACAGGCAATCACTTTCCGTGGAATCAGCGCATTATCCCGGCGTCGGTTCTCACAGTGTAAGGCATATTGTCAGTGTTCCTTGCCTTCTGTACTATATTATTGGCTTTTATTACACCATGCATAAAAACGAAAAGTATTTTTTTGAAATACAACATGTTATTCCTTAGAGCTTATTTTGAATACCGGCAGTTTCAGGGCTTGAATATCGATATTTTTTAAAGGTTGAGTTAGAGAGGTTTCAAGTTTTAATGTTTGAAAATATCTATAAACATTTATAGCCATGTTAAGCTTATTTAAATTTAGAATGAAGACTAAATCGATATGGGCGGGGCTTCGAACCCGCGATCTTTTATAAAGGACGGTTTCCCAAAAGTTCCGGGGTCGAATCCCTGCCCGTATTGGTTTATTTTTCATTCTATATTTAAATAAATTTCAAGTATTATTTCTGGAAAAAAAAATCGTTAATAAAAAGGTACTGTATAATTTTTTACACAATTGACATAGTATTTCCGACACTACATTCTATAGTATCAGACAAAATATCAAAACGGTACAAAGCCTATTTTCTAAAGTAAATGTCGCATAGTCTAAAAAGCATCATAAAGTTTGTTTTAGGGAGTAAGGCAAAATGGTCAAATTGCCTTTGTTTTATTTTATATCTGAAAAAATATTTGTTCAAGTATCCTGGACGCGTAGATATTTAAAAATACGTTCCTGAAACTGGGACTTTTTATTGTTATTAATAAGTACCTTCTAATAATGTCTGTACAAAAAGTAGTGATATCCTATTAAAAATAAACGTATGAAATGAGAGAAAAGTACATTTTATAATATATGACTTGGTTGTTGATTTCAAAGATAAAAGACATGAGATCAAAATGTGTGACTATTCAATAGTCTGAGATGTCTTTATAGTAAAAAAAAAAAAACAATTTGAAATGTCATTTTCTATATTAAAGATACCTAAGATGTGACTTGGCTAGTTTTCATACACGAATTATTAATGAGTACTTGCTAAACTGTCATGGATTTTTTTTCTTGTAAATATTTCTGATAAATATACGGTCTGTCTGTATATAACTATAAATCAAAAATGATTACACCGATCACGATAACAATTTGTACATACATAGGAAACACATATTATTGCACTAATTATATAATTATATTGGTAAAAGTGGTAAAAAAATAGAACTGTAGATATTTTTGAAAATATAAGGCTTAGAAGAGTAACCTTTCAAACTTCATTACAAGCAAACTACTCATTACAGACAAGAACATACAGAACCTCTTTCATCATATTTATGAATAACCAACCAACCTCTATTAAACTAAAAAATATAGGTAAGTTTCTTGTATACTTTCAAATCTAAAACAATATTTTAGATAAGGATAAATTAATAATTAGTAATAGTAATGAAAACCATTTTTGAAAACATTGAGTGAACGTTTTGTGAAATTTGGCAAGCTTCTATTGAGTTGGAGTATGGAAGGCTAAAATTTGTGAGTAATATGTTTCACATATACCTTGAAAATAATTAATGAATTGATTTAGTTTAGATTCCTATTACATTTGGTTACTTTCAAGGTTCTTAAAATATTGTAAATATAAATAGCAATAATAAGCAAGAACTCAAAAAAAAAACGAACTTATAACGTCTGTAGTAATTATTTTTATATTAACATACACTTACAAAAATATAGAACCGATAACAGAAGTTACATCTTTAAGAGGGCATAGCATTACATATAATTAAAATTTAAACATCTTTTTTTAACGAACGCAAAGTAATTATAACATTAATAACGTAAATAACGTTTATGTAATAAAAATTTGATATTTGTTTTTTTATTGGAGAACATTCGATTGAGTTCAGTAGAATGGAATAGAATAGTGTCTTTATTTTACAACACACACAATACAGAAAAACACAGATGGTACAGTGCTTATGCATACACAGTATAAAGTAAGAAATTTGAAATATAAAACAATGCTATCACATTAATCTTAATAACACCTGTAATTGTGAGGGACGGGTGCCTTAAAAAAGTATGAAATATATGGATATTAGCTCTTTTATAACTTCTTACCAGATATAAATTGTATTTCCTTTCAGTTTTCTTTAGAGTTAACATTTAATTTGATAAAATAAATTTGTTAATGACAAAGATTTCTAATATATGTTTAGGTGTTATGCTTCATTTTTTCAATGTCCTTTCATGTAATAGGTAATGCGGTAATAATTATAAGCATCGTTTAAACATAATATAAAATACAATTCTGCAAATCATTCCACAGAAATAAAAGAATAGTATGTAATCAAATTAATTATAATTATTCTTATTATTTAATTATTAGTGTTAGAAGATTATAGAGTAATATTATGGTTTTTAAGTTTTATAGTCTTTGAAGATGTTATGAACATAAAATTCAGTATTAAATAAAGAATTACTTAGGTAGCTTCAATTTACTAAAAGATTACAGTTGTATTCAATAAAAAATACTGAAAAAATAAAACAAAAACACAAACTACACTGATAGCGAAAACATATTCCAGGATATTCTCATACGTAATAAAATTTTTGCCTTCACAGTAGATGTCAGTATGCATTTAAAATACAGCACCTTTAGGAGAGCAACCCATCTTAGTCTGAGGTAACGCGTTCAGATCGCATATATAGGCTTTATAGTAATCGCAAAAAGAATTTCGTATAAAACGAATCAGTGCAATAAAATCTATCAATAGCTGTAGTTTTTTTTTTTAGTTACACGTTAACAAGTCCGATTATTACAATCATTGTTATTTCGAATTTATATTCTTGTCCAATTTCATAACACTATCATGTCTATGTGTACAACATTATAATAAGATCTGTTATGTAACAAACACTTGCATGAATATTTTAGTGTAAATCTCTTCTATGTGCATTTAAAATTTAATAGCGTTTCGCCCGTAGTAAGGAGGCGTATTGTAGGACGCTTTATTTTACTTTCGAATCTTTTGATTTAAGATTCGATGTAATAAACTTTTTGCGAGATTCTTTAATATTTCTTTTAAAAATCTCAGTATCGATGCAAGCAGTGGACAGTGACTGAAATTAAAATGAATCGTTCTTGAATTTTTTTCTCACTCTGATATTGTGTAAAAAGCTATTTATTTATTGTCCATATTGTATTGACAACTTGATCATATAATAGTAATCAATTGGAACGTCGCGGTAACTTAGTAAGAGATTAGACCGATTTTAAACAACGATATTATTAGAGTTTTTTATACTGGCAAGCTTGAGGTAAGCTTTACTGGAGAAAAGGAATAAACCACAGTGCAGTAAAAAAAAGTTACAGTAAAAAACCAAAATTGAATCAGTGCACTGATGTTCTATATTCTATTTGCGTACCTTAAAAGCAATTATTATGTACACCTCGGATTCTTTTTCCTTTTTTAAACATCTTTATTGTTTAAACAGACGTGTTTAAAATGAGATGCCACGTGTAATCTTTCTGTACCTAAAATAATTCATATAGATATCTCAGGTAAATATAATTTAATACCAGCAACCATTCCACGAATTCGATCGGAAGATATAGCAAATTATTAATAACCAGCCCACGACTATTTACTGATACTGTCTACTTTAATTTCTAAAATAAATCTAAAACCAAAGATATTGATTACAGACTTTTTTGAACTATATAGATAAAAAAGCAATGGAGCCAATGTCTCAGTGTTAATGTTTTAGTCCCTGAGGAATCTTAGATGAAGATTATTTTCGATTTAGCTGTATTTTGAACGGTTTTCCTTAAAGCTTTAAGTGAAAAGAACATAAGCCGTCTAACCTTTTGTATTATATTGTTTAGTCCTGGATAAAAAATGAATTCGACGATTTTCCTATATAATATTATTTAATTAATTGAAAATTAGGATTTTTTTATTAAATTTCATGAAGATAAATATTTAGAACAATAAATTATTGTAATTATTTGCTTGTTTTGGATATCTCTATGGCGAGGTCACATAGTTCCATTGATTTTTTATTTTTCCAAAATAACTCAAGGTTTTAAGATTAAAAAAAATCTTAAACTATAAACCTGTATAAATATGTTATTGATGATATTATAATTTTACAAATAGTTTTGTCAAATCACAATCTTAAGAAATTAGTAAAATCCCATATTATTTATGCCTAATAAATATTTATGGTTTAATTTAGTCTAAGATTTAGGCATAAAATGACTATCTTTAATGTTAATAATTTCATAAATATTAATACATATTCAATGTAATTTTGAGTGCACAAATTATACTCAGACGTGATGTGTAGTGAATTGGTCAGTAATGAAATCACACAGTCACAACATCAGACGTTTGAATTTGTGACCGTCGTTATGAACTAAATTAAAATACAATATGTAACTACTACCTTTGTAGTACGTTAATAAATGATGTTTAATAAAGATCATATTTTCCTCCCTCAATAGTAATTGTAAACTTAATTGTTAAGACATTCAAATCTGCGGATCACGAATGCTGATGACGGGTTCATATAGAAAGCCTGCTTTTCGCATCATAATTATGCTCCCATCTTAAATAAAATTTAAGTGGTCGACGGTGCTTTGACCCGCTAATATAAACTAGTCAGCGTCGTACTCGTGGTTGTAAATATTAATGAGTCGAGGAACCACACGTTCTTTTCCTGTCGTTGCTATTTTACTGAGAAGGATATTACTTTAATAAGCTTATTTTCAAGTCTTTCAAAGGGTATTTTATCTTAAAAATGTAGATCAGCCTAACATTGATTTTATATATCACAGATCACGATAATTTAACGATAATTAGTAACTCAATTGATATCATTGTAACAGTGGGGTGTGAACGCCGTGACGTATTGAGTCACGTGATCGGAATCGTTTGGAGGGGCACCGGAGACATTTTAAATATCCGAGAGCATCGAGACGAGGGATTATTCATTAGTGTGAGCCTTACAGTCCGGACCCCCCCAACGGGACCGGTAGTTCACGAAACTCTGATAATTGTATACCTACTAAGTAATTTGTGATTACCTACATTTAATACAAGTATTGTCATATTGTGTCTGTGTGGTTTAATTGCCTGAGACCCTACGCCTCGGATCCTGTACAAGAAGACGTTATCAAGACCGAACGAGCCACGAATATACCTCCTATCTCCGACATATAGATAAATCACTTTTTTATGGTCTGGTTAAATCTGTAAGAACTACAATATAGCTCCTTAGTATCATTTAAGTATAAAAGTATAAATACAAAAGTTATTGCGCTTACTTACCTACTATATTTACTTACCAAAAGGAACAAGGCTACAAACATTAACTATCACACTTTTTTTAAACTTAATTTATTTTTATTTATTTGCTTGTGTTATTTGTGTTTGGGTTCATTAAATTAATCTTTGATCAACTTATAGTTGTGTTTATCGAAACATTTGAGAATGCCGGCACAAGAAAAGGTAAACACGTTGGAGCTAATTGCTTAATAACCGCGTCGTGGTCAGCTTGAAACCAAAGTTTTTAGAGGAGAATAATAATGACCAAAAACATTCTTGGCGTAATGATAATCAAAGACATGCAAATATTTTTATTTATCATTATTTTAAAATAAATGCTAAGGTACATAATTAAACAACTGATAATGTTTAACTTCACACTATATTGGTTTTTATAGAATTAGAATAAATTATTATTGTATAAAAGCTTCATAAGCTTGGATAATTAACGTTCAGAGAATCAATCAAGAGGTACACAGTGCTGTTGCTAACAAATTTGCAAAAAGTAATTTTTGCAAAATGTCTTGCCACCCATGACCTAGACTATGACTCTGGTAGGGACTGCTTTTAGTTTTCCTGCTCTCTTTAATATCATTATAATAAAGACTTCACGATCTTCTGTCAAAGGGTTGTACTTCCCCTGCCAGCCCGTGCGCCATTTACTCGGAAGCTGCGTACGTCCAGTACCAGTCAAGTGACTACAACTACGCTTGTAGCGATGTAGCATATTCGTAGATCGTAGACGTAGAGTTAAATAGCAAAGATGCATTTCTTAGCTGAAAACATAATGGCAAAAACAACTTAATTAAGATTTTTTATTATTTTATGAACATATAATACTAAAAAATAGTATCAATATTATCGTGATATTTTTGATAAATATACGAATACTGTTAATGTCGAAACTCGGCTTAGCCGTAATAATCCAGAAGTTACACCAAATTACAAATACACAAGTCATATGACGAATCAATTTTATTGTAACATCACAACAATAGATTCGTGAAAGTATAATGTTCATGCTTGAGCACCATGTCAAGTAAAGCAATAAACTTGTACGTACGGCTTATCTTAATTGTAATATTATGACTTGCCGTTGAGTGAGGAATAATTAAACGACTTATTATCGGCGGCCGAGAGGGATAATGAGGTCACTGCTGTTTAACTTTAATAGCTTTTTCGGCATATCATCACCAATTAAAACTTAAATTACGGATTTTTAAAACATTATATATAGATCTTTAATGTACTTACATTACCTTAATTTTTTTCAAACGTATTATGAAGTAAAGTTAGAATTATATTTTCGGATAGTTCTTAAAATTACTATTGAGTGTAATAAAAATAGACTATTGAAACGAAAAAAAATAAGCGTTTCGGAAAATATAACGCTTATTTTGATTTAAAACCAGAAATCAGCTTGAAAATATACGTACAAAAAAACAACGGCCATTTTATTATGTGTTATTTTGAAAATATATGCATTGTGCGATGCCAGGAAATTTAATGTGGAGATTATATTCGCTCGCCGCGAGCACGTACGGGGATTACATGAGTTGGACGGCGTTGTGCTAAGACTAAGTAATGATTACTACTTTACATTTTTACTGTTTCAACAGGATTATTTCGAAGAACGATCATAAAAGTGCCAACTTAAAAAAGGATAGTAGCAAGAAAAATGGAGCAACGGTCTTGAATGTTTGAAAATATCTTTAACATGTATAGCCATGTTACGCTTATTTAAATGTATATAAATATAGAATAAAAAATAAACCGACAAAAACGATCCCCAATAAAGACGATCACATATAGAATGATCAATTCACCGAGACGGACAGCGATACGGCAGCTCAGTTGGTAGAGTGACGGGACGGGTTCCCAGTAGTCGCGGGTTCGAATCCCTGCCCGTATCGGTTTATTTTTCATTCTACATTTATATTAATTAAAACGGTCTTTAAGTCACCGCCTACCGGTTAACCAAATCTCATTTCAGAGGAAGCGTTGATTAATTGTCATATTGAAAAAATAAGCAAATTATACATATTAAATTTAATAACTGGTATTGGCTTTAATAGTTAACAACAACACATCACATTATACTTATATATAATTATTATTAAATTCAAAATGTAACTAGACGATAATTCGTTTCCTAAGCGCCGACCTTAAAATGTAAACCAGCAAATAGCTTTTTAAGGCATTCAAAATGAGCTACGTGCGGCCGCAAACGAGTTCTTTATTAACGGGTCTTTGGTTATGTCAGAGATGAAACAGATCATTTGAAAGTAATTTTGGTACCACGAGCTAAACAACAAAAGTAAAGAAAATAAAATTGAAGACAATTTACTATTAGACTTTAGACTTGTCAATTTTACTACATGATTTATAAATTTGTAATTACTGTCTGTACGCTTATAATCATAATAATAATAGGTAAAGGAAATTAATTAATAACAGTAAACACCGCAATGAACAGTACTCTGAAACGAAAAGACATAACGTTTCACAAGAATGATTGTTTTTAGACAACGCTGATGAAAAACTACATTGATTTTTTTATATTCAATTGAAACCAATATATATACGGTACAGTTTTTCAGCTAGTCTATTTGTCTAGCTGAAGCTACATAACTGGTTAAAGTAGCTCAAGAACTTCAAATAGTGCTAGTTATAACGCAACCCTTAGGAAGGGCAAGGATTTTGACTTCCAGCTTTCACTGAATATCTTTTCATAAAATAAACCAATAATATTGAGGAACGTTTGATACTATTAAGGGGCTCTTCAATTCTAACAAATCTATTTACAACTTTATTTTGAATGTGTTTCTAGGTAAGTTTAAATATTACACAATATAGTTGTAATAATAAACTTCAAACAGGTATTTTTCCAAAATCTCTCATAATTTCGTAAGCACATCCAATTTCTTTGTTTGACCCTTACTAATTGCCGCTTGATTATACTTGCCTTCATATCCAACATTCTGGAAAAAAAAACATTAGACTCAAAAATTACCTAGATAAACGTGACATATTATTACCAATTTCATTTACATTTCGGGTTGGTAAATCGACAAAAACGGATGTTTTTAAATTAGTCGATTCTTTAAATTCTCATTTAGATAGTAAAAAGGGACCGTCTCCATATTTATTGGTATACCAAGAGCTCAACACGATCTCCATCGTGTCGAGTTTTATTAAACATACAACGTACGCATTACATACAACGCACATTCGGCGCAGCAGGGTTCTTGAACCTACGTTATTTTTGGTTCATGTAGATGAACTTAAACGAATAAATTTACATAAACGACGGATGATTTCCTATGCTGACGATAATTCTTTATCTTTTGCTTCAGATACCTAGCTTTTTTTTTTTTTGGATTTATTTGATGTTGCTCAGAAGGGTTATAATATGGTTAATGATTAGTTCAGTAATCACAATCTAAATGAGTATAAAACAAAAAACATGGCTTTTCTATTCGAAAATATGCAACACTCGGAGATAGAGCTTGATTTTGCCGATATTAAGAAAGGACGGCGAGGTACAGTCTACAAACTCAAATATTCTTTCAATACCATTTTGAGGCACAGATTTTATGATCACTATTTGGGTCTCGTTATTTATAATAAATATGAAATAGAAACAAATTAAATAAAAAACACATGTTATAACCAATTTAATTAATACCTCCTGCAACTGTCACATGATGATACGGAGGCACTTCTTTAAATTGTTTATTATATATATTATACGCTCACACAAACACACACGCATCTACACAAATACCTTAGAAATGCCCATATATTTTTTTTACAAAAAAGGGGAAGGGCCATATATGCAGCAATATAGTTTCTTTAGTATAGCAACAGAGTCTTCCAATATGTCCTGTTTAGTCATTGACACAATAATCAAAAAATCTTTCTGAAAATGGGTAAATTATAATGTTATAACGTTATATTAGTCGGAGAGTGCAAGTGCTTTAAAAAAATGCTCTTCAAAGTGACACTGATTCATCTAAAATATTATCGTATCATACAACTATATTTTTCGCTTTACACTTTGGCAAGTTTTACATTCTTTCCTCTTAGAAAGTATCTTTGAAGTTTGAAAATATCTATAAACATGTATAACCATGTTAAGCTTATTTAAATTTTAATGATTATGGATGAAAAATAAATCAATACGGGCAGGGATTCGAACCCGCGACTTCTGGGAAACTATCCCGTCGCTCTACTCATTGGGCTTCCTTATCGCATCTTTGACTTACTCCTAGTATATTAAATAAATGTCTAATTCAGATATCGCAATACTATAGTGTACATGTGTGAACTCACCCTGGCGCGGCTCGTAGCAGGAGGTGGCGCTGAGGCGGCCCGACGTGACCGTGGCGCCGGTGTGCGACATCGACGCGGCGTACACTCTGCATACATACGCATGCATTAAGACGATGCTATACGCCCTACGCACCTTTCGTGGCATGTGCATATATCTTTACTTTATAAAAGAAAATGTTTAAGCACACTTACGCACATAGTCTGTGACTTTTCATTGCACCTTTATCAAAGTAATTTTGTATGTATACCAAATATTAATACATACGCACATATAGAAATATATATATTTTTTTATTTCTGTTACATTTTTTGTAAGCATGTGAAAGAAAATTACTTTACATAGAAAGAAACGACTTATGAGTAATTTTAAACTACGAGTGGCATTTTAGGCCCCTAAATTTTTTAACAATTAAAGTTGGTTGTAAGATCTTTCGCTACAATATTTAAATAAAACATTGGTAGTTTTTATTGTCAGTGACTTTGTCTGCTGTGTGAGCAAACCCGGCCAAAAGATTTATCTTTAATTTTGAGATAGTTAAATAGACCACATGACTAATAAAAAAAACTTATACAATGAATAAAAAAAATGTACTTTTTACATTTATTGAAATATATACATGGTTATTTTTAGTAACTTGACCACCTCTTGCAGGCAGCCTCTCTACGTCAATCCTAACAACATTTGTTCTACGACTTTTTAAAATTAAAAGTTTTTAATATTTAAATTTTTTTCATACAAAAATTATTGGTTGCCTCTGAACTTACATTAACTCTGAGCATAGGTATGGCGCCCTGGCGTTCACCTTTTAAGCACTTCTTACAAAATACAGAGTAATAAGTAAAAGAGGGAGCATATTTTTTTTGTTTCGTGTTTATTGTGTTGTTTATCATCATTTTTAAAAAGTCGTAGAACAAATGTTATTGAGATTGATGCAGAGAGACTGGCTGCAAGAGGTGGTAAATTACAAATAACCCTGTATATGAGCTGTCAGAAACTTTTGAAAAAATATTACTATAATTGTTCTTTAATTAGCTGACCTACAATTATTTTTAAAATGTTTGCACTATAATTTTGTTTACAATCCATGAATATAACAACAAAACCAAAATAACATGCTCTTACCGTGTGCGTTTGGTGGCCGCGGGTCAGGCGTGCGGCTCCGGTGCGGCACGTGCTCTGCCGGCTGCGCTAGCAGCTGCCGGTATAGTTCTAATTCGTGATAGAATTCTGGAGAAGCGCAGTCCATGCGCTCGTCTGTTGCGGAGCCGCCCGCCACCTCCGCCGTCAGTCCGTTTAGCACGAGGCGGCGTGCCGCCATCGTGCGCGGGGTGCCGCATCCGTGCAGCACGCCTCGCACTATGCACTCATACTACACACTCGATCTTTGCCATTGAAAATTATTTTTGACATATTTATTTTTTAACTTTTTATTAATTTATTACACCTGTTTTTTTAAATATACATTTAAATTTTATGATTGGATACGTAATTGAAACTTTTATTTTTTATCAATATGCCTACTAGATTCTTTTTCTATTATAAAACAAGTAAAACTCTTTCAAATTGTATAACACTCTTTACACAATATTATTATTTAAAATATTGATATACGTGATATTTTTATTAAACTTTGTTTTGGTTACGAGAAAAATATCAACGTCAGTCGAATCGGTATGATACAATAACTGCTGTGACCACGTCCTATCTCGCGAGCATTCGCGGAGACACTGACGCGCGCCAACTGCATGCAGACTCCGGTACGACCCGTAACAGTCTAGCAATTAAACTTTTCCCGAGATTGGAGATTTATCATTTGACTAAAGCATAGACTATAAGAGAGTACCGCGCCTGTTGCTCGGATAACTCTATGCAGCGTATACTCTGAGAACTAAAACATAATACTAGCTACAACAACAGTTAGTTATTCCTCATTTTTAGTAGGTACTAACATAATTCTGGAGTGGGGAAGTTATGTAATTCTGGTTCTGACAAATAATATCATGTAATGACATCTATGATAAAATAAATATTAAAATGTTTTATTGTTGCTTATAATATTCTCAATATTTTTTTTTGTTGAAAAATATAAAAAAAATGATCTGTTATAAAAATATGAATGGGGCTTAATGATATTCACGTACAAGGTTCTGGTTATACTCTAAAGTACGAATGTTATTCAAATATTGTTATTATTTCAGATTTTAAAACGAAGTAGACATATATACAATGTAAATATAAGCTCTTGAGCTCTTGATCCTGTAATTTTGAGTTGTTGAATTATTGTGGTAAATAATATGTGTGTATTTGTGGAGTTCAATTCTAATAATTTATAGGGTGCATATAATTTTACAACAACTATAAATTTACCCTATCATTAATTTTAATATTTAAATTAAAAAAAAATCTCAAAAACAGTTAATACAATCATTTAATCCCTCAGAATCTCTCTCATAATTAGAATTATTAAAAATAATAAATAAATATAAATGTAATTACTTCTTTGAATTGTAATATGGCCGCCTTTATAAAGTATGCATAAGTTGCATATTCTGATAATGTATTTTCGCACTCTGGCTAATACATTGTTATAACATTATTTGGTTTATTGAATGTACAGTTGGACACTATGTATTGAAGGTTTTGACTTAGAAGCCATAGCCTACTAGCGTAACCAAAGTACTATATTGAACTTTTTTCAGTGTTCTCGGAACATAATCAGTAATTTGTAAATACTACCCATATATATTTTTACATTGTCCGTAATGCATTGTTTTATGAAACATAATATAATTATATCATACAAAATAAAATTATATCATACGAAATAAAATTCTGATCAGATCAATAACCCTAAAATGGCTAAATATATTTTATTATTCACTAATCATACTAAAGCTATATTTATAATGTATGTTAAGTTTATATGACAACTAAACACGTCATCTATTAATCATTGTATGCGTTACGTGTAGCAGTGGACGTTAATATATTATCACAGTGATAATATCACTTCAACAAACTGCACCAGTCTGTAAACAAAACACTTGTCTAATATTTGAATATATCAACCAGTGCTGTTAAGTTATTCACGAATTTAAATCTATTGTTAAACTTATTTTCCAATAAGGAACGTAATAAAAGTTTTGTAAAAAACAATTAATAATAATCTGTGAAGTAGAGCTCTGTTATCTTACGTTACAAGTTTGATAGAGTTCAAAATATATTTTGAGTGTCAATCCTTATATTTGGTCTGAAGATAGTAATTACGACGTAGATAATTTTACAAAAATTTTATTTAAATTAATTTAATTAAATAAAAACCATAATTACAACCATCTTACTTAAAGCCTTACCTCTCTTTCTATCAAAACAAATCCTAATCTATGTCTAATCTTTTCCTTTTTTAAAAACTATACATTAGTACACATTCACAATATTTATACATGTTAAATATTATACACCCTTTTTATTAAATTAAATTGGGTGTTAATGAAAATTACGACTTTTTGTAGAACAATTACCTAATAGAGTAATAAATTATTAGGTATAATGGATGTATATAAGCAGACTTTATCTTAATCTCTTCTACTGAGATAAAAAAAAAACTGTTAAACATTTATTCAGACAACAGTTATGATTAATGTACTAGCAGTAATTTATATTATCTTATAATTTTATATTTTTTAAACCTTATCTTCCTGTGTATATACGAGTTTCACTTAATAGAGTATTATTACAAACTTGTTATATCCAGAAATGAATATATATTTTTTGAGAACATTACCATAATTCTCGGAATAGGATAAAATTATAAAAACTAGATGTTTTTATATATATGCTTCCTATAAAAACTCTGTAGCTTGTAGCGTGTCTTTAGAGTCTCTCTACACGCTACAGTTTTGCCTGTAGCATTAACGTAGCATCGCTAAACATGCCTAATACTATTCGAATAAAATTAAATAAAAATTATCATGCAATTTGCACAAATTTGAATAGTTTTACTTTTATACATGTACATGTATATATGGTTAAATCAAAACTTTAGGTCTCGTAAGTAAAATGTGTTCACAGTTTTTACAATCAGCATTTAAAAATACCCATTTTTTCATAAAAACCAAATACTTTTTATTGCTCAAAAATGACAACATTCATTATCATCAATGCTTGTTGTTCAAATTAAAATATAGTATATCATAAGCATAATACATAAAAAACAAACAAGAAAGAATGAATAAACATATAAATGAATATGAAACCAATAATGATATATTTTAAAACAAGGATACAATGCAAGTGAAATAATGGCAAATAACAAACAAATTGTACAAAATGGAATATAACATTTTTTATACGGGACTTGTTCGCTATATATGCGATTATCCTGTGCCCTACTTTCGTTTCTTTTAAGGTTAAACTGTGCCCTTAAGACGACGTCTGTGAATAATTTGCTGTAATGTGTATTTCCATAGAATTAGGGGAGCTGGAACTTTTAAGAGATCATATTTTTTTGTTTGTTTCTTAACCTGTTTCTATTTTATTATGATACAAACAAATTTTGGTTCAACGTTTAAAAAAAATAGTTTATCCAGAAATATCAAGGGAGACAAATTATTTATGATAAAATTTTATTGCCATCACCTGTATTTTATAACAACTTTTCAAATGATAAAATGTTACGGTGGATAAATAGTTTCAAAGCATCAATAATAGTTTCGTGTCTTAATGTAAAAGTCTTGCACATGAGCAAATCTCGCAAAGTGAACCATTGACTGACCTGAAACAAATCAAATCCTAATTATAGTTTTTACAACTACATTACAACTACATTATTACATTTTCATCAATTTAATCTTTGTATATATCACATGTAAAAAAAAATTGGATTAAAGTTAAGAATTTTCAAATTTCTATACAGTTAATTCACGATGTGATTAATACTCATTGTTAACTTAAAAATAATATAGTAAAAAAAATACCTAATTTCTAATTTATTTACCTAATAAGGGAAATATAATCCTCGTATTTCGTATATTTCACGAAACATGCACAAAACGGTCTATTGCTTTTAAATAATCGTTAGTTTTGCTCTGTTACCGTCCTGATGTATATAAAACTGTACTTGTAATCGATATTTACTCTGTCTAACCTAGAGGTACGCAGGTGGGTCAAAAAGTTCGCGGAATGGAGGGTAAAAAGTAAGAAATAAAACACAAAATTATTTTTCCTTCTCAATGTATTCCCCCTTAACTCTAATACATTTATTAAACCTATCAATTAATTTATTAATACCATCGAAAAAAAATGATTTCTCTTTGTCGTCAAAATAGGCCGAAATAGCGCTCTTCACTTCTTCATCACTGGAAAATTTCTTCCCTCGAAGCTCTTTTTTCATTTTTGGGAACAAATAAAAATCACTAGGGGCTAGATCTAGGATATAGGGAGGATGTTCTAAGATTTCGAAGCCCATTCTTTGAACAGCAGCCATCGCAACTTGCGCCTTGTGCACAGTTGCATTGTCGTGCAAAAGGAGCACACCGTGGGTCAATTTTCCCCGTCTTTTCTCCCTCACAGCAACTCGCAGACGTTCTAATAATGTAGCGTAGTACTTCCCAGTTATAGAAACACCCTTTTCTTTATAATCAATAAGGAGGATTCCTTCTGAATCCCAGAAAACAGAAGCATATGCATAAGCACGGAGACACTTTAAATTTCTTCGGGGGTGGTGTGCCCTTTTTGTGCCACTGCATGGAGTCTTGTTTAGACTCAGGCTCATAATGATGAAACCAAGTTTCATCGCCAGTCACAATTTGGTTCAAAACTTCATCCTTTTAATCACCACAGAGCGCCAAAAACTCGCGACAACACTCAACTCGCCGCTGCTTTTCTCCATGTTGCAAAAATTCTTCCGGATTGACTTGTTGATTGACGTGTAGCTCAGAATTATGACCTAGTTGTTTTGAAACTTAGTATTTATACTCTTAATGAGTGTCACAACTAGTGCAGGTAGTAAAAAGTTGCCTTTTCCCCCTCCATACCCCTCATTCCGCAAACTTTTTGACCCCCCTCGTATGGTTGGAAATCCGTTTATCATTAAATAAACGATTAAAATAATATTTTAATAACCATCATGGCTTTAAACGTTACTCACCTATAGTGAGCTTCTTTGACTTATATTAATTATGACTTTTATTACTTAATAGTTTTAAACTTAGAATTTTATTATTTAGTGTGTTACAAAAAATAATAATAATAAAAAAAGTGGGTTTGTGGTTTAAATTAATTTATTAATATAGTCAAAAATAATACAACCACACATTAAACCTTATAATTTATAATGTTATACAACAAATAGGAGAATTTGTTAAATGACATAGTGCCAAAATAATGTTACAAAAAATGCCAGCTAGACTCAGCGGTGGGTTACTTGAGATAATACTTTATATTAAATTATATATATATATATATATATTAATTACTAAAATAGTAATATCCTAGGCGACAATGACAAATAACAAGCGAAGACATATATATGATCCTCCTGCTTGTCAGTACTGGAGAACCACAGTCAAACACTTGTTCTTTATAAAACTTTCAAAAATGGAAGTGTTGATTATTGATATAAATAAATTTTGTACATCACCATAATATCGGGATTACAATAAAGACGAGCTCCTTAAACTCATAGATATTTTTTTTTGGATAATATACATAATATTATAATTTTCTTGGGTACAGATTCCTTTTCATTTTTGGTAAATCATTATTGCAGCTAAAACATAATACTAAGAAAAGGAAAAATATATATATATACTACCTGTTGCCCGTGATTTTTATGGCTAAGAACATGAGCCACGTAAATATTATTTTTAAAGTCTAGGTAGACTAGGTTTGATATGCTCCTGGATAGGTTTGCTTGCACCACGTGCATAAGTTAGTATTTGTATAAACTATTTGTTATTCTGTTACAAGTTTCTTCAAAATCCGTTTAGTAGTTTTGGCGTGATTGAATAACAAATATCCATTCATCCAAACATTCGCACTTATGTATTAGTAAGATAAATAGTCGATTTACTCTTGGCTGATCAAATATTCAAAACTCAGATCAAACAAATATTAGTAACTTAGCCACAGCTTCAACTATTTGGTCCATATTTTATATTTAGGTAATTAGTCCATATTTTATATTTAGGTAATTATGTAACGTAAACTATAACTATAATATTATTAACTTTGTTGGAAATATGAAAATTATTTAGAGTGACATCTGTGTCTCTCCAGCAGATCGATCGTCTTGATTAAATAATGAAATACTTGTATTATTTAAATCCGTGTTGTGTGGTTAAAAAGTGGTTGGTTCCATCATTTTCGATTTTTCGATTCAATTTTAAATCGACTTGACTACAGCGTCGAGGAGACCGCACATGTTAATTTTTTATATGCGTTCAATCCTTTACTGGTCAAGTATATGAATCTGAAAAATGTTACATTATATTCCATTTTAGTTCTAACATTCATAAAATTTCTTTAAGATACTATATATAATTTAAATTTATATAATTTTGTAAATCAGGCCGAGGTCTGAGTTTTCTTTGATTTGAATTAAAATACGATATAAAAGTGCTTCGTTTTAAATGACTTTAATTGGCAGCCATTTGTTATAGAAAATAACAGGAAGGAAGGAAATCTCTTATATTTGCTCAAAGCAACGCCACCAATCTTTTATTCATTTGGAATTTTTTTCGTTTCACCAACAAAATTTGTTTTATTGTTAATTTTATAATTATACTTCATGGATTAAAATGCTTTATCTGAATGCATCCCAAATGCCTCTCTCAGGTCAAAGTAATTTAGTGAGATGGGGCAAAGCCGCCGAAAAGTCTTGCAACATCTGTGGGGAGACAGTAGGAAACGCGAAACACTTATTAGTAGTATATAGGGTACTTCTAGATAGAGGTCAATACTCGCCTCGCCACGATAAGGTATAAGAAATCATACGGGAAGCGGTTAGTCTTTCAGTAGCAAGAGCGCGGAAAGGTAAAACAACCACTAAACGATTTGTAGAATTCATAAAAGAAGGCTTCTCCAAAATATCAAAACCGACGCCTCATTCAATTTAAGGCACGGCTCCTAATTAGGCTCTCATGATGGACACATGAAAAGCATTACAAAATTCCAGACCGAAATTATTTTTTTGAATACTATAAACATCTAAGGCGAGTGATACTTCTGGAGGTTGTTGTTCCCCGGAAATCAAACATCCCCAGGGATCACACATTTAAGCTTAATGAGTATTACGAACTAACCAACGAACTGTCCAAGAATAAATTTATATTATCAGCTTTTGTCAGCTTGTATGCGGTAGAAAAGGGAGCGAGAGATATAACAGAAAAATCTCTCTTTAACCTACTTAAAGACCTTGATCTTTCTATAAAAAGCACCGTTTCATTTCTAGGACCTATTTCAAAAGGGGGTATAAGTAGGTTCTTTCCAAATTTGGTTAGGTAGGGAGAGGAGTGTGGATAGTGGAAATGGCCGCGTTTGCGCATAATAAAGGGGCCCCATAAAGGATTATGCACCTGCACCTGGGTCGCAAGTCCCAACCAATGTTTGCACTCCTCTTCATGCAAAAGACCAGGACCCGGCACCTGCACGGTCAATCCATGGAATGCTAAGAAGCTTCGTCGTCTTATCAAAGGCATGAATAAATTACAATGAAAAAAATATATACAAGTAATAAATAATAACTAAGTTTAGTTATTATTTATTAGTACATATAAATAAAATTAAAGCGTCTTTTTATAATTTCGAATTAATAGCTTTTACTTAATTTATATGAAGTATGTTAGGTACATCAGCTCAAAGATTTTTTTTTATCTCTCTAAAAAGAACATTACAAACTGTTCACTTAAAAGAGAAAATTAAACTTAAATAAAAATAAACAATTTTAAACATCGGAATTTGTAACACTTTTCTAATAGGTATCTTATTTATAAAAAAAGAACTAACTTTAAATTTTTATCTATGTCTGTCTGTACCGACTAACATCTGAAATGATTAAATAGATTCTAACAAAATTTTCACTGGAGGATAGCTGATATTATAAAGAGTAACTTAGGCTACTTTTATCTTAGACAAGAAAATAGACTTCCGCAACAACAATTTTGAAATCAATGAATAATAGTGAACCATACCTGATCAAAATACGGAAGGTGTATATAAAAAATTCTAGCAGATAATGTTGCGAAAAACATCCTTCAACTTTACACTCTTGGTTTATAGCTTGGTAAAGTACAATTTTAAATGAATAAATAATATTTAGTTATTGATATTAGTACCTTTGCCCTGTTGATCATGAATCTTGCTGCCAAAGTCAACTTCAGCCGTAAGAAACATTCTAACGATAGTTATTTATGAGGCTTAGGGCTTAAGTATTTCAAAATGATAGCAAGTATTATTTATTTGTTGCTAATTTCAAAATAACATACCGAAAGATTTTTATGTCATTATCATAATTTTGAGCAAATCTAAATTTGGCAAATCTCAATTATTGCATCTACAAATTCTAATTTAAAAGTTAGGTTTCCTTCAGATTTTATACGCTTACAGGTTGTAATAACGGAAGGTTGAAATCAAGAAATTTGTAACAAAACATCATCGGGTTTGGCGTAATATGTTACTTTTACAAGACATTTGTCATTTAATTGTAGGATTAGCCTTTACGTCAACCCTCGTTGGGAACACGAGCTGGTGATATTTTTATACTGTTTGAAACTAATTTAAAAGGATGATATACAATAGTATTTTAGTTCCTTAACGAAAACCTTACAACACCCTTGGAATGAAATAGAAAAGTCTTGTTCTTATCCGCATGATATAATATTGGTAAAAATGAATCCTAAATATATATATATATATATATTGTAATAATTAATATTTCTTTCCTTACATAAATACAAAAAAAACGCCCGATACTTAGTATGAGAAAAATATGAATACAAAGTTGTGAGAATTACGTAATTTTCTAAATAAATGCTCTGAATGAAAATATATTGATAATTCCATTAACATGGCTAAACATGTTTATGAACAATTTCAAAACATAAGGTTAAATGTTAATGTTGACTTAGGAATATAAATTTATGTATTTAAATATGTCTGAATAGTTTAAAAAGAAAAAGAGGTTGTGTATTTTAACATCTGGTGAAAAATCTTTCTTAAATACTAATATCTATCCTAAGCATACGTGCAATTAAAACTTTTTCAGTCTTGTATTGGACTTTAACTTGTCCATGTCGGGATGAAATGCATAAAACTAAATTTAATTTTATGTATACACACACTTACGTTCTTAAACATATAATCATCTATAAGAAGATCGAATAGACTTTAATGCTATATTATATGTAAAATTTCTGTTTATAATACACTAGGTAAATGTTTACACATAAAAGGGAGCGAAACATTCCACTCGTTTGTTAAGAACCGCAGCATCAAAGCGAATATATATATAAAAAGTACTCTGTGGTAACAATATCCAACTGAGGTTTATAATTGTAAATGTCAGTAAACATTGGAGGACCAATTATTACGTAGGCAGTAAGACCCTTTTTGACACTTACTGTTTTTATAATTGGGTAGTACCTACTGTATCTATACCTAAATATTAACTGAACTGAAATTATAAATCACCATTTTATGGCGTTTTTAATATTGGATTTGGAAGGACTTCTCTTAGCTTATCGTATTTCGCTTATTCAACCCTTCTGTTTTATACACTAATCGTAAGGGTTATTATGGAAATCAGAATTTGTCATTTTGTGGTGTACGGCATATTACGTTTGCTGAATGCCTTAAAGTTATGCTCCAGACTAAAATATGATAAAACTAAATAACTATTATAAACTTAAATATAACTCCAAAATATAACCCGTAGCTATTGTAGGTCTTATTTCATTTCTAAACAATAATTCAATAAAAGTACTTCTCTATAAAAAATATAATTTATAAAAAAAATAAAAAGTGATAGCATTTTGAATATAACGTTGTTCCAAAAATTTCAATGTAATAAAAAATAAATACGACTTGTTATTTTAAGTAAACTTTAATTGTTAAAGTAGTAATTAAAAAATGTAGACCTAAAATTGTTTCTTCATATTTCAACATCTGATTTGCAGCAATAACCCTCAAATAATGACAGCTGCTGTCATCTCTAAATATTCGACATTTTACGAGGGACACGGAAAAGTGTATAGTTGCAGTATAATATTGTTTGAAAATATATTTAAACATGTATAGCCATGTTAAGATTTTTTAAATTTATATAAATATAGAATGAAAAATAAACCGATACGGGCAGGGATTCGAACCCGCGACTACTTGTGGATACGGTAGCTCAGTTGGTAGAGCTACGGGACGGTTTCCCAGTATAATATTATCATTACGGTTATATAATAATTATGTAATCATTAAAATAAAATTTGATTTTCAATTGTTCGAATTATGACGTAAGTTTGTTTATTTAATAGTACCTACCTCGCCTTTATATCTCTGAGTTAAAAAGCTTGTGTGATGAAACAGCTGGGCTCCCGTCTCAATATATAAATATTAATTTGCATTTTATTATGTAGATATTTACATTTTATTAAAAAAGTCTACTTAGATGAAAATAAAAGTCAGGAATCTTAATATTACAAATTATCTGTAAACATGTTAGCCATATTATTCTTATATAAAATTATAAAGATCAATCAAGGCTAGGATAGCCAACTGATTTTGAATGATATTATTGTTATTACGTTTTAAACACGTAGGAATGTTAAGAATTTAGTCAGTCACCTGATTAAATATTGAGTTTGATGAGAAATAAAAAAATCTATTTTAATGTATTTGTTGTTTGTTCCTGTTCGTAACAAATAAGCTTGATAATGTAAAATAATAATAATAATCATAATAATAATCATAATAATAATAAATTGTTATTAAGGTTTAGCTATAGAACGTAGTAGAAATTATAATTTAAAAATCGTTAGGTAGAACTAAAGCATCTACCGATATCCTTTAATACCTCATTTAATAGTACAACAATATCACTCAGATTCATACACTGTAAAAAAGACAATATTAATTAAAAATGGAAATTACATTCGATTTCATTACAACATATAAATATATTATTTGATACCAAGGTTATCCTGCTATGCTAAATGTAACAAACAAATAATATTTATATGACGAAAAACATGTTATGCATTTAAACGTGAAGGTTTAGTTATTTAATTTTGCATTGCAATACCTCGTTTATTATGCCATGTTAGTTTAATCATACTGTTTGTTTTATCATGTTACGACTAATGTTAAATTGCATGGTTTGTTTCGTTGCATATTTGATGTTGTTATTTATATATGTTATTAATAAGTGTCTAACAGTTCTAAATTTAGTAGCATTATATCATAAATCGAGTAAGTACTTCCTATGTAACAGACACGGCACTAGTTTGCACCGAACTTAGCTACTTACTTACTTATCCATTTGAGCTTAGTTCTACAGTGTTGTTATATTCTTAAAAAAGTTATGATATAAACAAAATCGTAATAAATAAGAATCTTATTGGATACTACAAATAAATAAAAAAAAACAGCGACAGACATACTATCAATACAAGAAATAAAAATAGGCTCGTAACGCCTAAATTTAGACTTCAAAAAGTTAAGAAATCCTTCATGGGCTTGAGTATACGCATATATAATAAGGTTCCACAAGATATCTTAGATCTTCCTTTTCTTGGTTTCAAATCTAAAATTAAAAGTATATTATTAAATAAATCTTACTATAACATTCAAGAGTTTTTGGTTGATCGAAATGTGTGGAACTTGGGTCATTGTATCATAAATCTTGGGTCATAAATCTGTATTGTATTGCGAATAGCTAGTAATCTCCGCAATTTGTTTTTTGTTGTAAATTAATTTTGCTTTATCGACCTTCTGCATCACACCGATTCCTTAGAAGTCACTACTTGCGGTAGCATCGGGAGTCGGGTTGCCTCCCTCCCTCAAATATGTGCGAAGGGGGTGATGGCTGGCTCTTGTGTTATGCTCGTGACCGGGTGCTGCTTGCGGTGACTGGTTGTGTGGCAGGCCGAAGATTTGTGTATGTATGTGTATATATATATATATTTACTGTTATTATTATTTAATTTTCGTTGCCTGAAATCATTGGGCTTCTTTTCCGATTGATTGCGACGGTTCTAGTTGTTCCAAAATTGCATTTAAGTTTATAAAATAAATAAAATTGACTCATTTGCAGGGTTCATGTTATAATTTATAAGTCAAACATTGTTAAATTTTATTTAAAAAGAGCAACTGTTGAGTTTCTGGCCAGCTCTTCTCAGCAGAAGAGCATTCCGAGCTGGTGGTAGCTTACTCACAGACTGACTATACTGACCAATTTAATGTAATTGACGATTCAAAAGTGCGTGTAAATGCCTACTTGAATAAAGATATTTTGAATTTTGAATTTGAATTTGAATTTGAATAACATAACAAGACATAATTTGTTTTAGTTATATACAAACAATATTATTTAAATCTTTAACGGCCTTTTAAAATAATTCATAAGTTTGTAATATTAATTCAATATATTAAAACAGCATTAACGTTCAAATATAAAATACTTCAGTTAAATGAACACATTTTTAAATGATCACCTAATCTTTGTTCTTATGAAGTGTTCCTTCGTTTTTGGAAATATAACAAATCAATGATTCAACTTACATTTTGAATGATAAAAATTTCTGATATCCTATTCCAGCTGACAGTGTATGTATGAGAAAATTAATTGAATATGTAATTTCTGCATGATTTCTGCGTGATGAAGTACATACTCACAACATGTTAAAGCATTACAATACTAACTAGAGGTTCTCTGTAGCTTCGCCCGCGCAAGAATGATATATACATTCATTTTGGTATGTTTATCAAAATTTATAACAATCGATTAAGTGGTTCAAATTTTTTATGCAAATTTTTATCTCCTATGAAAGAGATTGTAGAAAAAATATTAATTCGACTACATTTATGCTAAAATAAATTACAATCGTTTTGGTGGTGTGGATTTTACATCTCGTATTTCTGATCTTTAGAAGTTGGTTTCAGAAAATATAAGTAACGTCTATTTGTCCTTGTGTTATTAACTATCTTTCTGAGTGTATCGAAATTTTTCAAGCAAACTTTCCATCTCCTAATGTACCTACCGGGTAGGTTTTTCAAAAAAATGTAGCCTTTGTTTCACCCGATCTATGTTTGATAAGTATTTCGCATTCGTGAAACAGGTTCAAACGTGTTATTCTCAGTAGTAGAAGAGAATATGGTGTGAAGTTAATGGTGACTGATGCAACTATCAATCGATTCCCTAGTGAGGGGTAGTTTAGGTGTTTAATTGATTCCTGGAAAACTATAACACTAGTCTTATTTTATGAAAGAAAACAGTTCAATATGTTTAGGCTTATTGCAAAGAAATAAAGCATTAATTTCAATTATTCAACGAATGTTCACCATTTTCATTCGTAAATTCATTCGTTCAACCATTTTCATTCGTTCTAAGTTATGAATTTGAAAATATATTTTACATTAGTTTTTTCTTTGTAAGAACATAATATATCATATAAAATAGATTGTTTAAACTTAGGGTTATTACTTTGTATTAGAATAAATCAAAGGAGCAACGAATTATTCGAAGGGTCTATTTCCACTTGAGGAGGGTCGAGTGGACTTTACAGGAAAAGAAGGTTTTTGATTCGGTTTGTTCGTTCATTGTTGTTAAATGTTATTTTATTCATTTATATGTATATTAAATCCATCAATCTATAGGAATAATTATTATAGTTGCCTTGATTTGAATCCAAAAACTGCCAACTACTAGTTTTTTCCCACCTCTGAGACTAATAAACAGAACATGAACTAGCAGATGAGTGTTAATGATTAACGACCCGACACACTTGTGGTATAATTATTATTATAATTATTATGTATTATTTAAGAAACATAAATTAAATCTGTGCCACAACTGACTATTTATCTAATATCAACGTGGCAAAAACAAAAACCATATAATTATGTATCATTCATAAAAAATACGTTAACTTGCTGGCAAAGCCAATAAGCCACTTTACGAAATAACTTTTTCAATGCTTTTCTTCCATCGGATTGTTAAGGCCTGGCAAAATCTAACAAGTTTGCAGCAAAGATAACAACGTGGTATCATAAGCTTTTACGATAATGTCTTATTTCCAACTCTTCGTATATCGTATAATATATAGGTACATCTCATGTTGAATTACAAAATTTATAAAGAAACTATTTATAAATCTATTTAATATTTTTGTTACTAATCTTGGTCCTTTCAGTATTAGGATTATCGCATTTTTCAAACTCGCTAGTAATTTCAGTTCGTTCGTTCACAACAATACTAAGACTATACAAATAATCTGATGGACCAAGTTAACAATCAAAACACACGTGAATATTGTGATAACCGCAGATTTTGCTACAAAAGAAAAGGCTGCAAACACAAAAAGTTTTTGAACACTTTGATTTCTTGCCAAGTCAAATAACCGATCAAGTTTTGGTCAACACAATATCAGATAATACCTCAATACCTTCTTATATAAAAACTATGTAGACGCTTCTGGTGAATTTACTAAAAAAGTATTCCAGACCAGCCCGTCTATGGTAAAGTGAGGTTATTGGAGTTAAAAAAAAGAATAGCAAAAAAATATTATTAAACCCATTACGAATAAAATTGCCCCCTTATCTTTTCATTTCATTGTTTTTTATATAAATAACTCAATTGTTTTCATTAATATATTTTTTTGTTTTTTTTTTCGGTTTGCCAACCTTAATCGACTAAACGTCCTAAAGCAATTTAGATTAATTCTGTTATTTGTATTTATAACAGATATAATAATATTAATATAATATATAGTATATTTTATTACTACAATACTAATATAGAAATCGTATTATTAATAGCAGGATTACATCCTCATATATTAGTATAAACAAGGCTTTCCTTCGAATAATACATTGGCTTAGTGTTACAAAGTGTGGCTCAATAATAAAAAGAATAAATATTTTAGATTTTCAATTTCTAATTTTAAAAAGGTGCAAACTAATTTACTTTTAAATGAGGAAGCGATAAATGTGGGGCCATCCACAGATTTTCTAGAAATCGCGTAGTTGTAATAAAGTTAACATTTTTATCTTTTAAGTAACTATTTCCATTTTTACTAAAATATTACACTTTTATGTTTTTGTTATTAAACCGGACTAAACAAGAACACTAAGCTCAAGCAAACAATTGCTGGCTTGTAAGCTATATATATGATATAAGTATTTCGTGACGACAAAACACCTCTATTAATCACGGTGTGGTTTATATGTTACAACAAGTATGTTAATATAAACATATTTAAACATATTTAACACCACAGACAGTAGCACAGACGCCTAACGTGTCACAGCGCAATGGGGCTCGGATTCGATTCCCGGCGAAGGCATTTATGTGATGAGCATAGATGTCTGTGTTTCTGGGTTTGGTTGTTTATTAAATATATTTTGAGTATTTAAATGTGTATTTTTATGTATTTGTATCGTTGTCTAACACCCTTAACACAAGCAAATAATTTGCTTACTTAGGGGTTAGATCAATGTGTCTAATTTGACCTGATATTATTATAAATGTCATTTATTTCATATTAATCTTATTATTTACATTTATACATATAACATTAAAAAAAAAACAACATTATAAATATAAATATAAAAAACAGTATCCCGCCGACGTGGGCCTTACAATCAATCCGTCGGTGGTTAGGGCGACAGCGAAAGAAACTTCCTCACAATGCGTGCCGTACCCAAAACTGCTGCTCTTTGCATCCGACCCTTGATCCAGTTTTTTAGTGAGAGCCTCTTGAGATGATGATCGAGACTCTTCGCTATAAGACCATTGACGGAAACTACCATCGGGACAATTATTGTTGAGTCAACATCCCACATGTCGGTAATCTCGTGAGCTAAGTCCAAGTATTTTGACAGTTTGTCCTTCTCAGCTTTCACAAGATTAGCGTCACACGGGACACTGATATCAACAAGAAATGCCCGGCCGATCTACCAGCACGATATCAGGCTTATTGGCTACAATAGTCCTGTCCGTTATGATAGATCGGTCCCAATAGAGCTTAGCATGACCATTTTCCAAAACTGGTAAATATTATTATTATTATTACTTTACTCATAGCACTAATACTCATGTATCAAGACTTCTACTCATCTTCTTCTTGTCAATTTTTTCATGAGTCATCGAACATTGAACTTTATTTGCTAAAAATAACGCAATAGTCCTGTAATAAAACATAAAACTACAAATGTCTTGTTACATACATACATAGCCATACTACAATTACTGATAAGGAGAATGGATTGTATTTTTTTTTGTTCGTGGACTCGTTGAGGAACTTGAATACTTTACGAATATCAAGAATAAGAGGTATTTACCTATAGAGGTATTGCAATTATGGTTACGATACCTCAGCTTTCTTACACATTCAATGTCAACTAAATTGAATAGACTAACTTGAATGAATAAGATTAAACGATTAACCAAAACATTGATTAATAATAACGATGTAAGAGTGAGAAAAATCGAAACAAATAATTCCTTAGATTTTCACAAAGAATTCAAATATTAACATTTTATTGTTGCTTTCGTTTTATTATAACGTATTCAATATTTGAGTAATATTTGTTGTTAAAACTGATTATAATATTGAACTCGTAATCATGGAGAGTAAATAATTTTTCATATTTGAGCCAAATAGACGTATTCAAACCGACGAAATGTTATATTTAAGAGATAGACTACACTGGTACCCATATGAAACTAGTAGAATGCTTCGTTGTAAGGCCAGGTTTAAAGAAATAAAATAAACTGTTAAAAATAATGTTACTATCGACAGACCTTATCCTTATCTTTTGAATAGAGATATCAAAAAAAAAACAGTTTATTAATATAACAATTGCAATGAATGTACCTACATCTAAAAATATAAATTAAAAAAGCTCTAATATATCAAAAAACTATTTAAACTATTTTAAATTCCACTTTTTTCTATGTTCGAATTAATAAAATATTATTGCAAAAAGCACGTATTTACTTTTTTGACCATCGTACTTCTCGCTTATGAAAGACTCTTCTAAATGTTTTCACAACTATCTTTACTATCAATGCTACAGCAATCTATGATACCGTAGCATATTCTCGCATAAATAATCCCCAACCGAACTAAGTTAGATAAAAGAAAATGTGGTAAATTTAATATAAAATATATATAGGTAAATAATTGTGCTAACTTATTGTTATATATAATAATAATTGTTAAAACTTCGATAATAGTTCAGAGTGATACATGTCTACTATTACATAGAGTGACTTGTACACATACAAACTGTTCAGCACTATGAATGGATACATTCACGAAGACTTACCTGAAACAAACCAAATATAAAATTACAGTTACAAAGTTTGGTGATAATTTTTTAAATTATACATTTAAAGACTTTATTTAGTTCATTGAAGTTTCAAAATATTTCATAAAAATTAATGAAACCTATTGGTAAAATTATGAAAACTTATCCATCACTGTCTGTACTCTGTGGTGTCAGCTCTGTGGTTAAATATTTAAATACATGCTCCTTTTCTTAAAAAGTATTTTTTGTGTAATATTTTCATTATTATTTTTCGTTGCTTTACAGTTATAAAATTAATAATCCACATGAAAATATGATTTAAGTCTTAACATAAATATGAATAATTATGTCAAAACATAAATATGAATATTTATGTTTTGAATTAATTAATAACATAACAGGTACTTTATTTCTTAGTTAAATTATTAATATATGTATATTCCATTGAAAATAACTACAAAATATAAAACATCGTCCGAATAAAGAAAATAATAGTAAAGGTAATTTATTGATGATCAAGGGTTCTATTATCTTTTCGGCTATTATCCTTCATACTTCTAATTTCCGTTGGATGACCAAATAATTATCCTTTAACGGTAGTATTCCGACTATGGAGCTTCTATTTTTATATAATGGTTTTCCTGATACTCGTAGGTAATATTTTTTCATAAAGTAGGTAATATATTTTTTATTTATAGAAGACTACTGAGGTTGATATTCATACATATTATGGTTCATTTAATGAAAGACATACCTTATATGACAAAGATATTTAGTATAAAAATATCAACAAATTGTAAAAAATAATATTACACTTCGATATCTTTTTAAGTGTCACTAGCATCATTAATAAAAACAATTATTAGAATTTGGTGTTTAATAAACTATTTTGAGTGGACGTGAAACAAAATCATTTTGCCAGATTTGATAATACATGTGGTAAGCAGATTTAACGAATAGATAAAATTAATGACTACTAAAATGAGATATAGTATAATTATACGATATAGTATATTGGAACAAATGTAATCAAAAAATATTTCAGGTCTTCGACTTAACCCAACATCAGTTTCAACCGACGCCAAAATAAATATAATATACAAATATTTTTATGCGGGGTAATTTGAAAGAGATATTTTTTTAGTCAACAAGCAAAGCTTATACCGTTCATAACGTAACTGCGTATCTGCGGTATTTTATCAGAGGCACAAATAATCATAAAACAGTCATGAAGCATTAAAAGAACTGGAATACTTTTGCCAAATATGATAGGGTTTCTTCTGATTAAAACTAAATTTTTAAATAAATTTTTCACTTTATGTTGTTGCCTTTACTAAAAAAATAAGCGATTTATGTAAATATAGAATGTAAAAAACCGATACGGGCAGGGATTCGAACCCGCGACTACTGGGAAATAACGCCGGCACTAGTAGTTTCCCAGTAGTCGCGGGTTCGAATCCCTGCCCGTATCGGTTTTTTACATTCTATATTTATATAAATTTAAATAAGCTTAACATGGCTATACATGTTTAAAGATATTTTCAAAAATAAGCGATGTTTTTTTTTATATTATGAGTGTCTTTCTTAAAAAAGGTGTCAAAGATTAACATTTACCATTACCATACTCCATTACCTACCCTAATATTTTAGTGGATAAATATTTCATAAAGCCAATCTTATCTGTTGGAAATGAAGTCTCTTGGAGATAATTTAAACAAAAGCCACCGCAGGAAATGTCATTTCCTTTACGAGACCCATAGAAAATCTCATTGTGAATTAAATCATGATATTATCTAATAACAATCTCCAGACGACCTTACAACCAACCTCTCCATTCCGAAAAGATAGAAAAATATAATATTTTTTTATTATTTGTAAGCTACTTATTAGAGATTTTATAATTTTCGATATTTACCAAAAAAAAAAATAGTATTAAAAACCACGTAACGTGTAAGTTCATTATTTAACATAACAATCATTTAATATTTATATTATTAGATTTCATATTTAAAATACAAATTGCAATAATTCCAATTTATTGGCGGTAATTCGTCAGAGCACCAGCTCGACAACCGAAAATACTACAAACGTGACTTAGTTGCAGTTGACTTTCACACCTTTAATGAATTCAGTCACAGTTAATACTAGTTAATTAAAATTAATAAATTATGTGGTTTTTTATTTTTTTATCCGTGACGGGAGGATTCACAAAATTTTATGTAACGGATACAAAGTACACCCAAACTCGAACATACAATCTGGGGATCACGCATTGTGCCTCTTGGAATGAGTTCGATTCCCTTAAACAAGTCTCTTAACCATTATGAGATCGATATACGATAAACTTTGTTATGGAATATTAAAAAAAAAGAAATAAAAAAATAAAGTTTTTTTATTTCTATGTCAGTAACATCGACGTCATTTCACAACTCCTCGAGGGAAATCATTTTGTTAAGAATACCAAGATATTGTTGGGTTTATTCTAACATTTTAGATACAGATATTGTTTTTGATTAATGTTTGTAGCTTTATTGCCTCTTAAAAACTTATTTTTATATAAACCAACAAATCATACAACTGTTGTGATAAAAAAAAAATAAAAACTTATTTAATCTCAAATAGTAGGCAAAACTTGGGCATTAACTTTTTACTACCTTTACACGGAAATTATCTCTGAAAGAAAACGAGGAAAGGATAAATAATTTTCTATAAGAAATACATTTCTTAGAAAATAAAAACTTCTCTATTTAAAAGTATAACAACGTAAAATTAATTTTAATTAAAATGTTAGTTTAAGTTTAATTCTAATAATATCTTTCCAACATTCAAATAGTAATCTAGTTTCAGAGTCACAGTTTAGATATACATTTGCGTCGAAACTCGCACTACTAATTGTTTATTGTTATTCAATTATAAGGCAAGCTAAATTAAAGTTTAGTACTCTATTAACAAATTGCTTTTAAATATTGTACATGGTATACAATTATATTAATCATCTGACTGAGGTTTATACATTGACTAATAACAAAATCACACTTAGAAGGAGTTAGTAATTTTTCTAGATATATCTGAAGCTTTTTCAAACAGAAATAGCGCCTGAAGTATTATTTTATATAAATATATATTAAAATAAACTCAAAGATTGATATTTAAAAATAATAGTACTTTTTAGTAAATCGTATTATTTAATATTTACCGTTAATTGTCTAGCAACTTATTATTTTCATGTCACTAAAAAAATATTAAACTTAATCTATGTAGCTTTATTGCCTGTTAAGTACAATTAAGTACCTTTACTTAACAAGCAACAAAATAGATGAAGTTTGTAGTGTTATTAACTCTCTTTCAATTTTAATACCCAATTTTCTCTCTCTTTTTTTTTTTTTGTTTTGATTTGCTAACGCAAAACTTAACGGTTTTACTATTGGATATTTTTTCTTAACTCTAGACTAGCTCTTAGGTTTTTTTAAGATCGGTAAAATACATTTAGTTATTTCCTTTTTGATTTCGTTCTTCTGTGAAAACTTCGTTTCAAAATAATAAAGTTAAAGAAAAACAGAAATTTTACCTTTATGAGAAAACGCGCAGAGATTTGTTTTCAAGATAAATATAATTCGTAGATGCAAACTAAGCACTTAAAAATGTAGTAATAAAAGCTTTGAAATCACGTAGAATCTCATTTTACCTGTTAGAGTAGTATTCTGTACTAGCTTCCGCGATGCTCGACGACGAGAGGTCCTGGGTCGCTGGCCGCGGAGCGGGACAGAGAGGCAGCCTCCTCTGAACCGCTCCGCAGGGGTAGGCTGGGTCGAAGGAGGCGGGATTACGCCCGCAGCCTCCTTCCCCAGCTGTAGTGCTTGGACGGGAGAGGGGGGTGACCTATAGGCCTACGAGGTGAGGGTGTCCCTAAGCTGATCGTGGCCCCTCGCAGGGGGTTTCGCCGGGGCGTCACGGTGAGTGCGAAAGCGATCCCGTGGCGCCCCACTAAGGCGATGAGGTCAACCGTTGGTTTTTTAGTGGGTAGCCTTAAAAATGGCAGTGTCCTCTATTCTGCCGGGTAGTCCCACATACCCCCTCGGTCATCACCTTCCTGGCCGCAGGGATGATGCGTAACGCATTTTTCCAACGATAAAAAAAAAAAAAAAAAAAAAAAGTATTCTGTACTAGCTAATTAGAACAGAACTGGAACGAAAAAGATACGATTTGTTACTAATATTACAAAACTACAAATACTCTCGAAATCAAAAAATTATAAAATTTAAAGTTTATTTTAGCTTTTCTTTGTAAAGTTTATATTGACATTCGCTCAAATTTAATGTATGCTAAACAAGAACGAGGCTTGTAATGTTTTCGGTCTCAATAAAAGAGTAAAAATGTTTCGTTGTAATTGTATTCTGTTCCAAGATAATTTATAAATTAGAAAGAAATTTTAGAAATTGATATAATTTTAAACCAACATAAAATTGGTTAATGTTATGAAATATGTTTTGATTTTATTTAAGACCAGCTTCATTTACCTTAATGTCATTCATTGCATCATTACATGAATTATAAAAAAAAAAAATACAAGATTAAGATTTGCTCAAATCAATAACAATCGCTTATGAAATACTGAAAAAGTAATAGACAAAGGAAAGTTCAGATTTATTGAAATAATTAGTACTTCAATTAAACTTAATCAATAATATCTGATTAAAGTCAATTGTTATAATCATTATCTAATATATTCATTTCATTACCATTAATTTTGTTTTCAATATAGTGCACGCTATTCAATAAACAAAGTATGTTTGACCGTATCGTATTTCTCTTCCCAAATCAAACCACTTCTTATAATTGGAACAGAAATTGCTCTTAATCTAACTTCAGAGAGCCGGTACTGGTAGTCGAATTAGTAGAGAGAGCAGAGCCACAAGTGTATATGTGTTTCACGTACATGATTTAACGCATACAGTGATATTTATATTTTTCCTATTTTTAATCTTGGTGCTAAAAAAAAATGATCAATACATACCTTACCCATTTGATTTAATTGAAATAAATATGTGTTTTTTGTGATGAAAATGAAAATTACGAAGAGCAAATAATAACTTTCTCGATTCATAGGTATATTTCCGATCTCGAATTCTTTAATGGCAAAGTTATCGGATCAAATAACGTCATTGCTCGGATTTCTAACTTCTGACACAAACATGACATGATATTGTTTTTATTACTTGGAGAGATTAAGGTAAGAATCATTTAAGTCGCTTTGTGGTTTACACATTTATAAATAATTTGTGATTAACAATGAATTTAATAGTTTTGTAGAGTCCATTTATTACCAAACTTTACGTGAATTCTGATTTGTTATGCCTGTCAAATAACAGCTTATCATAACTTTATATGCTTATAGAAAATAATTTAACATTTAAAAAAGAAAATGGGTACTATAAAAAATATCATGATAATGTTTATTCGAATCGATGTCTCGATATAAATCTCCTCTATATTTCAATCATAATTATAAACGAATATTTTTGAATATATTATGTTCCATAACATAGCTTCGTACCCGTCTCATTCAAGCAGATTTTTTTATGCAAACTTAGCCATTATACGGGGAATTTTCAACATTTGATTGTATTTGCTTATAATGTTCCTTAAATAACTGCCAATTGTATTTGTTTCGAAACACAAATTGAATTTTCATCGATGTAAACCTTGGCATATAAAAATCAAATTAAAAGACCTCTAAAAAGTATAAAAATAATATTACTATGTACTTATTCAATTCGTTGCGTCGGGGGGGAATAAAGGAATAAATTAAAATGCAACTAAGGTAACAAGGCAAATAAAGAAATTAGGATGTCGAATCGTAATGTGAACTATGAAATGCCTACTTCAAAAATTAAGATACGTAAATAAAGCTGTAAAAGAGGAAATAAATCTTAATATCATTACTAGCTTGAATCGATACGAAGAACATAAAAAATAATAATAATTACGAAAATGTATTCAACCGAATTCCTATTCTAAATGGCTTTGCACCGACTTCAAACCAATTAGTAAATAGGACATATATGATATGATATGATATGATATGATATGATATGATATGATATGATATGATATGATATGATATGATATGATATGATATGATATGATATGATATGATATGATATGATATGATATGATATGATATGATATGATATGATATGATATGATATGATATGATATGATATGATATGATATGATATGATATGATATGATATGATATGATATGATATGATATGATATGATATGATATGATATGATATGATATGATATGATATGATATGATATGATATGATATGATATGATATGATATGATATGATATGATATGATATGATATGATATGATATGATATGATATGATATGATATGATATGATATGATATGATATGATATGATATGATATGATATGATATGATATGATATGATATGATATGATATGATATGATATGATATGATATGATATGATATGATATGATATGATATGATATGATATGATATGATATGATATGATATGATATGATATGATATGATATGATATGATATGATATGATATGATATGATATGATATGATATGATATGATATGATATGATATGATATGATATGATATGATATGATATGATATGATATGATATGATATGATATGATATGATATGATATGATATGATATGATATGATATGATATGATATGATATGATATGATATGATATTCTTTATTGTACAAATACATAAAAAAACATGAACAAAAAGATTAACACAAATAAAAATAAAAAGCAAAAGTACAATAGGCGGCCTTATTGCTAAAGAGCAATCTCTTCCGGGCAACCTTTGGGTACAGGACAAGTAGTGGAATGTGGAATAAGTTTTTAAACAAATAATGAATCTACATACATAAATAACATAGTACTAAATAATAATATATATGAACTAAAATATACCATATAATATATATTATACATACATATGTTCATACATAATATATACGTAATTTAATAAGTACACGAAAATAATATTACTATTAAAAAAAATAAAAGTTTATGGCAATGACGACTAGGAAATAAACATTTACAAAAGAAAAGGGGGTTTTAGGAAGAGTTAAGCGAATTAAGGTATAAATATAAATAATAGGTAGCATATAATAAATATCAAATCTTCATTATTTTTTAATTTTTAGTTTTAAAGTCGGTTTTTTTTGACTTAGTTATTTTTATATAATATTCTCTAAAGGTTATATATGGATTGAGCTTTAGATTTCTATACACTGTCAACTGTGACGCGTTATAACAATGGCTTATTTGTCGCTTCTCGCGCAGCTCGATAGAAGAATTCCAATTCACTTATCTCTATCTTCTTTCCATAATGACACGAAGAACATTATGCACTCATAGAATTTATATAATTTGTATAATATCTCTATGTATCTCTACAATTAATGTATAATATCTCTATGTATGCACTACGCTTTTTTCATTTTGTTTTCTATTATAAATTAAGTGTGGGTCAGAAAAAAGGGCAAATATCAGTGGGTTACCTATAGTGTTCTTGTATTCATATATTCTCTTTGTTTTACCTACATTTACAGTTTGGACGAGGATTCGATATTAATGATATATATTTTGTTAGTTTACTAAACAATTTATTATTCCAGTTGAAAGTTATAATTGTATCGTATTTACGTCAATGGACCTTGTTATTGCGCTAAGTTGAAATACAATTATAACTTATAAAATAATATTACTTCATAGTTTCTTGATTAATATTCTGACAAAGAGTTTAAAACTTCACTTTATATCCTGATAAAGTAAGATAGTTTTAGTTTGCAAAGTTATATAAAATTTATATTTTTTAGAATCTGCACGTGTTACTTACTTTTTTTTAAATATTTTTTTATAAAAACTAGGTTAATGCTTGTCTTATCTTGAAGATACCCACGTTGTATTCGGCCGGAAATACCGACACAGGCAAGCTGTTTCAGTCCTTCACTGTACGAATTAAAAAGACTAAGCATAGCGCTTCGTTCGGACAGCTGGAGTATTCACAACGTAAAACTGGATACCCGCCGTGCGTTGGAACGTCCGGTGATGGAAGAGGGTAATTGCATTCAATTGGGGATGGGGATGGGGATGGATGGATGTAATTCCTAATCATTTGGTATTATACATATTCAATACAATTAATTTATAACAGCTTTAGTCTTTTTATATTAAGACTGTTTAACCGATACGATGATACGTTACAAAGTTACGTATATTATAATAAATAATGTGTAAGCTGAAAACATTAAATAGTAAGTACTGTAACTGAGTAACTCAATTATGTTATAATAAGATTTATTTATTTTACTCTTTCGAAGAAAGAAGACAAAAATAAGTTTCATTTGATTTGCATATTAAATGAAGACATTTCTAGCACGTTTTTAGTACAGCCCTTGTAATAATTAGTTTAACTATTAATATAATGTTGTGTAACTTGAAAATCTTCTTAATTTTATTATATAACTTTTAAAAATTGGTCATATTGTATTGTAAAGTGTAGTAGGGTAATAAAAGTTATTAAATTCTCATAATTTATCCTGAATATAACTAACGATATATAATGTTATGCTAAATGTAATCAATATTATTTAGACCTCAAGTGGCAGTGTTTGTATGTACTGGCCTACATCAATGATATTAGCAATCTTCTCAGTTTTCGTACAAAAAAACGATAATATATTAGAATTACCTGAACTCTCAAGATAAAGGCGGGTCCTGCAGTGACAAAGTGGCAATTCTATGGATATTCTTACCTCAGAATATTGGACTGTCTGATATATAACATAATTTTAAATATTGCCTTACAAATTACTACCTGCGACTAAGTTTATGTAAAAGAAGGTCTTTAAAATGACTTCGCCTGTTTTTATTAGGTAATATTCATTATTTTATTCCGTATATGTCCGTCCTTATATGTCCGTTTGCTACATATCTCTAGATGACGTATACTGAGTTACCTATAGTATGTATCTTGTTATAACTATACTTTCATTAAAATTATATTTCTTTATATGTCTACATAATGATGCATGGAAGAAATTATAAATAAAGATGATGCCTCTTTTTCACGCGCGTTAAATTGACGTTTTCCAACTATATTATATAACTCATTAGATTGATTTAATGGCTTTCAGTTGTGCCAGTAAAGCACCGTCGATTCCGCCAATGTCACGTTGGGTGGAGAACACACGGAAGAGATTGATCGGTGAAGATGAGATAACAGTCTCAATTCAATTTGGCTAATAGACGAAATAGTCAGACTTTCATTGTTGCACCGTGATCTAAAACAATACAAATGTATAATGTTAGACTATTAAAAAACTACATTATACAATTACACTAAAATTAACTAATTACACTAGGACATTTACATGTACATGGTTACAACTTAATTTTATTAATTTCAAAATATTTACACAGCAATGAACAGTAAGGACTAAACACTAACATTAACAAACATTGAACATTTATAGGACGAGGGATTTCAGAGGGAAGAATGTCATATATAGGACGGAAGAGATTGGGGCATGAAAAAAGAATGTGGGAGGTCGAGCCTTCGTCAAGGCCACATTCACATAATGAGTGATCACGAACTCTGATTTTAGCCAGGTGAACAGGTGTACACGCATGACCAAGACGCAGGCGATAGATGCTAGAAGTGACCCAGCGGTTAACTTTCTTATTGAGAAAAAACCAAGGGCGTCTGAGGATGTCTGATTGTACATTTGCATAGAATTTTCCCTTAACCGATTTTGATGAACTCCAAAATGAATTCCAGGATTTGTCCATGTGGATTTTGGCTAAGGAACGGAGGTCTTGACAGGAGTTTTTAAAATAGTCAAGAACACCGGTTTGAATTGCGGCTTTGGCACAGGAATCCGTTGACTCATTTTCAGCAATTCCAGAGTGACCTGGAATTCAGACAAGAACGATATGCAAGCCTTTTTGACTACACGAGAGTAAGGCCTCCCTGATCTTAAAAACGATAGAAATTTTCAATCTGCTACGAAAGGGATTTTCCTTAATCGCTAAGAGACAGCTTAGTGAGTCAGTAAGAATAACTGTCGGACCTAAGTCATGGGAGAAGGCGAAAAGGATAGCTTCCAGTATAGCAATAGCCTCACCAGAAAACACAGATGTTTCAGGAGGGCATTTATATTGTAAAGAAATTTTGAATTTAGGAATCCAGCAAGCAGCACCAACACAGCCTGATGGGGAGAGTTTTGAAGCATCCATATAGATGAGATAATGCCTTGACCAATTTTCATAAATAATTCCTTGAAATTTAAACTTAGTATCAGGATCACCTTTTATAAGACCCAAATCTGTGATGATGGGAACACTATAAGAAAGGGCTTTGAAAGGAGTAGAGTACAAAAGATTGATAAGGAAGGTTAAGAGAGGATTCGGAAGGTTGGAGAATTTATTAAAGCTGTTTAAAATATAGGGAAGTGGACGATTTGGATTGTAAAGTTGGGAGAGTTTGTTGAGCTTAGACCAGAGAAGGTGGGAAGATAGTTGCAGCGATTTAATAACAAAACGATCGCTTAAAAATTGTCTTCTGATTTGCAAAGGAGGGTCAACACACTCAACCTGTAGGGCATTAGTGGGCGATGATTTCATGGCACCTAGTATAATACGTAGGCTTTTGTATTGATTGAATTTTATCTAATTTTTGTGATAGGAATTTACTAATACGATCTAAAACAAACAAATAATAATCCATATGGCTACGAACAAGGGAATTATAAATTAATTTTAAGCAGTAGGGATGAGCACCCCACCAAACACCTGCAACTGCTCTTAATACATTTAGTGACTTTTCACACTTTTTGGCGATGAAATCTATATGAGAAAATCCGTTCAGTTTAGAATCGAGAATAATACCAAGAAATTTTGCCTTGTCCACTAGGTTGATATGTTCACCCTCATAAATCAAATCAAAAACAGGGACTAGTCTTTTTCTAGTGAACGTTACTGCCTGGCTTTTGTTTATCGATAAGGATAAACCATTATCAGACAGCCACTGGCCTAGATAGTGCAAAGCAGAGTTAAGTCGAAAGGATAAATTTTCAATGGATTTAGATTGGTAATATAAAACTATATCACCTGCATATTGCAGAATGTTACAAAAACTTTCAACAGACTTATCGAGATCATTTGTATAAATACTATAAAGCAAGGGACTGAGGACAGAGCCTTGAGGAAGACCCTTCCAGAAAAGTCTGGGAGGAAGTAAAAGTAATGGGTGTCTCACAGATATTGATCTGCAAGACAGCATGCTACATATGAATCGAACAATTCTTGATGGAATACTCAACTGGAGCATTTTCTGCCTGAGTATAGGAAGAAGGACATTATCATATCCAGAAGCTATGTCCAGAAAAATACCTACAAGATATTCTCCCTTAGCAAAAGCTAATCGAATGTCTGTTGTTAGTAAGCTTAAACTATCAGTTGTGCTTAAACCCTTCCGGAAGCCAAATTGGGAGGGAGAGAGTAAGTTTTTACTTTCTACTATCCATTCCAGGCGATTTTTCAGAAGGTACTCAGTAATTTTTGCCAAAATAGACGATAAAGCAATAGGGCGATAAGAATTACTGTCTAGAGCGTCTTTACCTTGTTTTAACACTGGGATAATTACTTGAGATTTCCATGATTGCGGAACTATTCCTGTCATGAACAAGGTGTTAATTATATGAAGGTCGTTACCTTCATATAATTAACACCTTGCTTGATGCTTTACTTTATCATTTAAATTTTGAATAAGAGAGTATGGAATGCCATCTTCTCCAGGGGTCGAGTCCTTTAACCCATTCAAAGCGCATTGAAGCTCAGAAAAGGAGAAGGAGCATTCATATCATCATTTAAATCCATTGAAGAAGCTGGCGTGGAAAAAGAGATATTGTCTTTGTAAAGAACAAATGGGGAGCGAGTCTGTCAGCAAAATCGTTAAGCCAAGTGAAAGGATCATTGGAGGATGGGTTATTAGAAATTAGAGAGCTGCGAAATTTTTTTAATTGGTTCCAAACTAAGCGAGGGGGTGAGCGAGGACTAAGGGATTCACAAAAATGTATCCAACCAGATTTTTTCTTTTTTGATATCAAACGTTTAAACTTAGCATTTACTTTTTGATACTTATTAAAGTTTTCAGAGATCATCCTCAGAGAATATGTTTTCTCTGCTTCCAACCTTAATACAGCAAGACGTTTACAATCCTCGTCCCACCAGGGGATGGGAAGCAAATGTGTTTTAGAACTTTGCTTTTTAGGAAAATGAGAGTTTTACTGAAATTAAAATAGCTCTAAGAAAAAGTTCATAACAAATTTAAATATTTCCATCATCTTGAGAGTCAGAGACAGAATCTATCATGTTGTCAACGGAGTCGGCAAAAGAGGAGTAATACGTGGATCGAATTTTAAATTTCAGTAATGAACTAGAATGAATGGGAGAGAAGGATTGATGATTCATTGATAGAATAATAGGGAAATGATCACTGCCAAAAGTGGATGGGAGAACGTTCCAAGATAATATGGAGGCTAGGGAAGGAGAGGCTAATGACAGGTCTACAGCAGATTTGGGGTTCTGACCAGGATATACCCTACGAGTTGGAGAACCATCATTGAGGATGCAGAGAATAACATCATCAAACAGGTCCAGCAACAAGCTACCAAATCTGTCATTAGAGTGGGATCCCAAGGAAAAGTGGTGAGAGTTAAAATCACCCATGACAAGAATAGGGCTAGGAAGGGAAGAAAAGATGAGCCGGAGATCGGAGACGGAGACGGAAATAAGAGAAGGATTGGGATGAGATATATACAGAGATAAAAAGGAGATGTTACAGGATCGTACAGCAACAGCATTAATAAACTGGTTGTGGGAGGATAGAGGAATTTGGGAAAAAGGGATAAAGTGCCGGATAAACACGGCACTACCTGCATACCCATCACTTCTGTCATCTCTCAAACAGGAAAAACCCGGAACTCGAAAGCGAGAGCCAGGGACCAACCATGATTCAGAGATGGCAAAAATGGAAGGATTGTGCAGGTTAATTAAGGATAGAATTTCATGCTTTTTTGAGCGGATACTCTTACAGTTCCATTGAAGGAAGCTGAGTGTGGCCATTTTGAAATATTTTGAAGGGACGGGAAAGTGATTCGGCAACGTGGTACGGTAGGGGTACATCACTACATGTAGTAACAATATTGAGAGCCATTTCAACGAGGTTCTCAAGTAGGTTATTATTATAGGGAGATGAGGGACTATGATGGTTGTTTAATGCACACCCATTAGGAAGGGAAGAAGGAATATTTCTGATAATGGATTGATGAGCTTGTTTGTTGTGCCCTTTGGTTAAATTGACTCTGGGACGAGGAGAATTTGTTACCGTTTTACGATAGGACCAATTATAAGAAGAAGGAGCTTTTGTTAAGGATGGAGGTTGTGTTGACGAGGAAGGAATATAAGCAGGGGGAGAAAACATTTCTTTTGTAATCTCTGCATATGATCTTCGGACTGGAGGATATCGGGAGGATGCTTCTAAATAGGATATGTTATCCTGGGACATATCAGATTTTATTTTTATTTGACGAAGGTATTCCGGACAGTCCTTTTCAGTAGTGAAATGTTTACCAGAGCAATGTAAACAAGATGCATTTTCTTTTGTTACATTGCATGAATCACCTGTATGCAATTGTGAACACTTGTAGCATCTTGGTTTTGCCCTGCATTGTGTCTTAATGTGGCCAAAACGGCAGCAGTTGAGGCACTGGATGGTAGGTAATTTGTAGGTCTCGACTGGTAAGGAAGTATGGTAAGAATAAACTCTATTTGGGAGAATTTGACCCCTAAAAGTTAACACAACTGACTGTGTTGGAACCCAAGTAATTAAACCTTCCTGAACATTTTTGTGGTTAAGTCTTCGTGCCTTCATGATTGCACCACAGCCAGTTAGAAGATCCAACGACTCCACTAATTCATATAATGACCAGTCGACCGATATACCCTTAACAAGACCCATTCGAGTTATGTTATAAGTTGGAATAGCAGTATTATATTTACACATTCCTAGAATTGGATTATTTAAAAAAATATTTGCAGCTTGAGCTGATACAAATTCAACAGAAATTTTGTTTCTGCCTGCATTTTTAACTCCATCCTTTAAGACTGAGCTGATATTGTGGGAATGAAGAAATTGGCCAAATTTTAATGCGTGCATCGTAGTTCCTAAAGCTAGGTCTGGAGTTTCACGGGAGACATGGACAATGAATGGACCTTTGTCGTCATCGGAATAACTTTTGGGGCCTTCAGAAAAGGATGGGTGGATGTACACTGATTGCATGGATGCACTAGCTGTGGATGGATGAGCGATGGATTTTTTGGGAAAGGAATCGCTAAAAAAGTCCGTGGCAGCACGTTTTCTCAAATTTTGTTGAGAGGAAGAGGAGTTATTATTCATGACTTCGAAAGAAGAACCACCCGTGTCAGGCGGGTCAGGAGGTCGATCATGATCCATTTTAGGATCAAATACTTACTGTAAACTAAATAAAAATTACAACTAAATACTTACCTACAATGAAAAAGTTACTTAAACCACTAATCGCACAATTATCTACTATTTACACGGCAAACAATATGAAAAATTAGAAAAAAAGCACCAAGATCACTCAAACACGTATGTTCTTCCCAATTTCGATCGTCTTCTTTTCAACTATATTATATAGTTGATTTTCTCAAACGAAGTATATTGTTTGACGTCTACTTATGTCAACTGAACTGTGTGGAGAAATTGCCAAGTATCTTAATTTCATTCTCAGAATTCATGAAAAGGCCGAAGAAAAGCAACTAAATAAAAATTTCAGCAAGCCAACCACAATCAGTTAGGTATCACTAATAACTATTTTCATTCTGCATTTTTGAAGTGGTATATGATATGTTAACTATTATTGATTGTGGCTACATGAAAATATCATTAATTCAAATAGCAACCATGACATTTTTGTGAATCTTTTTCATGAATTTTAGCATTCTTTTATATAACATTTAGAACACCGTAGTATTACATGCTAACTTAATATACAAAGTTGTTGAATAATAGGAACATTTGTGACAAATTGTTTAAACTTGTTTTAAGGTTGTTGGATGTGAGCTACAGTCAAGTCAGGATAATGTCACAGATACTACGAGATAAACATACATACTTAGGGGGAATTGCGTGTGACATAATCGTCTTATTTTTAACTTCAACCCTTACATAGTATGGCCAAACTTTGTAAGATTTATTCAAAGGATTATTATATATTATAATATATATGTAGCAGATCAAGATAATTTAAAGATAATTAGTAGCTCAATTGATATCTCTGATAATTGTATATACTATGTAATTTGTGATAATTGATTACCTACATATAATACAAGAAATTGTCATATTGTGTCTGTGTGGTTTAATTGCATGAGACCTACGCCTCGGATCCTATACCAGAAGACTCCATCAAGAACGAGCAAGCCACTAATATGCCCCTATCTCCGAAATATATTTGTTTTAAATCTTATCTCATAAAGCTTATTAAAAAATTAAAAGGGCATTGCATAGAAGCTTTCACTATCAAACAGGGAGACAACCCTGAGGCGTTATATTTTAAAACGGGGAGACTTAGGTTCACGTTTTATTTACTTATAAAAAGACCATCCTTAACCTTTACACCACCTATTTATTGATCAAAAGGGTCAAAATCTCTATAGCTCTATTTTCATTACAATAGCAGTCTTAACAGGTAACTTACCAGTTAGAAATACTAATGAAATAATTGTTTTGTTTACATCATATATTTAGATACTATTCAAATCTTAATATCTAAATAATAAAATTTATATTTTATTATTAAAAATTTATATTTATTTATATATAATTTTATTTTATGACAGAGTTTGTGGGTCTTGACATTCAACTTATTTATAAATCTCTTACTTGTAGTTTCATTTATAGCTTGGAAAATATAAAATTTTTAGTGTCTACACAAAAATTTACATTTAAACATTTCTAGTACTTCTCAAAAAAAAAACTTAACAATAACTTTTACGATAACTGAATTATTCTGGTTGTAGTTTAATATAATATCAAAAAAATATGAAAATGAAACTAACAATAATATTATTGCTGAGCTCAGCATTGGTTTTACGAAATCGTAGTAAGATTAAGTTATTTCGGCTGAAAGATTACTTTCGTTATTATATAGCAAATCTACAAATAGCGAAATAACCCAATCCAAGAACCAATAGATATTACGACAATGCGCGGGGTAGTCCAGACGTGAAGAAATTTTGCTGATTATGTTATATCTAAAGGAAATTCCTAATACTATGAATGTTTTGTATTTTTTACGATAAATATATATATATATATATATATATATAACCAATATATATAAACCAATGTTTCTAACTTTGCAGTATAGATAAACATTGAAAAGATGCCACTACCGAAATTAATTTTTGAAAATATCTATAAACATGTATAGCCATGTTAAGCTTATTTAAATTTATATAAATAATGCTCTATATATGTATACGATTATATATAAAGATAATCGAGAAGAAACAGCAAACTCAATCGTTACTGCCCTAAATTGAGTATTCTTCAGTAGGTATATATTGTATTTCTATCGTTGATAAAAGTTCTTATACTCAATAAAGTTTAAACTATATTATGATTGTTGATGACAATTAATGCCTATTTAGATAAGAAAGAGTTTTTCTTCCTGGAAGAAAGTTGTCTGCTCATAGCTGCGTCTATACTAGGTACTAGAGGTATCGGAAACTTGATTACAAAGTTAGCTAAACTTATTAGGCAATTCCTACTTGTAATAAACATTTAGATTGCCGTTCAATATATTTTAACCGACTTCTTCAAAAAGGAGGAGGTTCTCAATTTGGCCGGTTTTTTTTTATGTATGTACACCGATTTCTCCGCGGTTTTTGAACCGATTTACGTAAGTCTTTTTTTGTTTGATGCGGAATAGTTTCGAATTGGTCCCATAAAAATTTGATTCAGGTAGACCCATTAGTTTTTATTTTATGAGCATTTTAGTCCAAGTTTTGAACTAACTCCTCTGGAAGGAAATCAAAACGTGCTGTGACTAATACTAATGACATCTGTTGTTTTGTATATATGAAGTCTTTAATAGTCTCAAAGAACGTGAAATTGTGTGTAGGCATTTCATTGTATTAATTTGCTCGTATTCATTAAAGTGGTTAAATATAATTGTTTGTTTAATGCTTGGCATCGACTTCAAACCTCTTAGTAAATAGGACATATAAATAATAGGTAGTATATAATAAATATTAAATCTTCATTATTTATTACTTTTTAGTTTTAAAGTCGGTTTTTTTAAAGTAGTTATTCTTATATTTCTCATAAAAGAAAAGTAAATTTCACAAGATATGTTTTTATAATTACGTATTCTCATCCGCGGTAATCCCAATACCTCTAGAGTGGACAACTTCTAATTCTTGAGAATTATAATTTATTTAAGCTCCTCACCGAGTCAATACACAAAGATTTAATTAAGCTCCAACAACACAAAGTCTTAGTTACTTTTATAAGGGTTTGATGATTAATTACAAAATTATTATTACGTTGTTTATGACAAAATGATTTCAATATTGTGCCCAATTTCCTAAATACTTTACCGATAGTGGATGAAATATATAATGATTAGATAAGGCTGTGTGGACAGTTCAATGTAGTTTGTTGATGCGATGAGATATTAATATCCGCATTGTTAGACTAAAATTAGACCTTATCTGATCTGTCGTGATTCATCAATCAGATGACATGATTATCTATCACGGTGTATTGACATGATACATGTAACTTAGTAAGCAGTAATCGTCTATTATTTTGAATTGGTTATTCTTATTTTTTCTTACTGGTTCTGGTGATCGTAGTTATAATATTTCAAATACCCAGTTGTTAATTATAAGATTGATACATAAAAGAAAATCCCACGAGATATTTTTTATATCAAGTTAAATGTGGCATACAAATATTCTCGACGAGATCATATTATTATTGATATTTTGTACTGTAGGATAGTATCCATTTCTTTTTAAAATACTTATCTAATTTTACGAAACTTTCTGCAAGATATAGGGCTGTGTTAATGTAAGCAACAAAATATTAAACATTTAAATTAGTTAAATAAAGCTAACATACAATATCGATAAGCAAGTTAAAACAGTATCATGAGAAATGATAACAACAGCGCAATCGAAAGTCCAAATATTCCATGTATTTCATATAAAATTACCTTTAATGCTGGAATAAATCATGTTTTAATAGGTATTGAATCGGCCAAGATTGATTATTATCAATATTACAATTACAGTAATTTACTCTAATTACTGTAAGATACAATTTGGCATATCACAGATACGATATAGTTTGTATTACGAACCGAAAGATATTAAGTGTATGCTAACAGTATATGGTAACTTATATAGATAGAAGAGCATATAGTTTCGATATACACTTATCATGTATTTTGATGAGTTCATTGAACTCGCTTATTTGTAACATTTTTTTTCTACCGACAAACACTTCTACCTACATATTAAATTTGTATATATTTTGCTCCAACACTCTCTATGTCATTAATTGAAACACAGAAGCTCAGGGACTCGATCGGATATTTTTTTTCATTAAGAAACTTAAGATTTGGCTTGCTTTGGTAACTTTCATTTCAAGTCAAAGAAATATATGCTATGACAAAATTTTATACAACTATTTTACTGTCAGCACAATCATACTTAATGGACTTAATCACAAAAGAGTAATATTCGCAGAAGTGGATTCTTAGTAAAGTCTAGCAACTTGACTCTCCGCCAAGGTTCTTAAATTCGTTCTTCGTAGAGACGGTTAATGAAAATGACAATCCATATTCAGTGAAAAAAAAACTCTTACCTATGTAGCCTATTTTTGTATTTAGTGAGTTATATTACAATATGTTATTGATTCAAAAATAAACGAACATACAAATATTCAAGTAAATTCCAAATAAAAAAAGAATATAAAATGACAATAAAATCAATAAGGCATCAAATTATAGAAATACTATAATAACCCAATGGAACTTTGAAATCTAAAACGGTATATCTATCATTCAGCTTTAAGTGCTATGACGTGTATAACTGTAATTGGGCGTAATAAATCATATTAATCCGACTGTAATGAAATAAACTATGTTGCCTAACTAAATGTTTATACTACTATTAGAAGATAAACAAATAGTGAGCATTATAAAAAAATAAATTATGGAAATTGTTAAAAATCTACATCCTATTATTTTATAACTAACATAACTATTATTTTTTTTATAAGGTTATGTGTTAATAAATAAGCAATAATGTTTATTAAAATCTTACGAATGTATAACATTTATAGCTTTGTTAAAAATGTAGCTGATTAAAAGTCTTACAAAGTACATTTAAATCTATTAAACAAATGAAAGACGTATTCCGACAAAGATCTCTTTAGGCAGCGATTGCAATAGGCAGCAAAGTATAGTACAAATGAAGCATATCTTGTCTTATTTATCTCTAAATTAAATATAAAGTAATTATCATTTGTCTATGTCTCACTAAATAAAATCTAAAAACTACAGAGATTTGCCTTAAAATGTACATTATACGCCTACTTGTTGCATTGCGACTAATTTTAGCGAGCATTTAACTTTTTTGGTTTTCTACTATGAGCACAATATTGGTTCAAATATGTAGTTTAGTGTGATGTGAATTTTAATATAGTGCTGTTAAAATTAAACAATTAATCCTTTATATGAATTCGAATAAGATTGTTCTCTTTAAGTACTCTTTAAATAAATGGTCTTCAAATACTTTTTGAATAAATGGTGTTATAAAAAAAACACATATTAAACTTAGACTTTTGTGTTATTAATTAATTGTAGCGCCGTCAATTAAACCGAACTTTATTTCAAAAGTGACAGTTGTAATTACTTTTTGATCCGGAATCTAATTTATGAATACAGATTATTAAAAAATCAACATAATATTGACATTTGTTTTAAAAGCTTCATAAAACGATTTTAAAAAGTATCAATTTTTTGTTGATTACGATATTTTTTTTTTGTAATTTAAAGCTACAAAAATTTTATTTCATTTATTTTACTTTATTTCTTTTATTTCTACGAATTTCTTGTTTCTTTTTTGACTCTTGTCGAAGTTTAGCATAAATTAATGTAGGTACTTTGCCTTTTTTAGTGTAAAAATATTTGCGTTCGAATCGCAAACAATCAATAAAGTAATATAACCTAATAAACTATTTAAGTGTAATTTTATACATATCATTAAGTTTTAAGATTGTAATGTAATATATAAACCCAACTGTACGTGTTAAAATAGTTTTATTTAAAGTATGCTTGTGAAAATCTAAGAAAACACTATCAATTTAACTCTATACACTTGGGCGCTCGTGTAATGAAACACATATATTATTAATTGAGACACAGAGAGCAACGATTCTTCCTCAGAAGAAGCTATTATACAGTAGCTTCTGTTTAAATATCTCTGAAGCCGCAGTAATGTTACAAATAAGGAGAGTGTTTTTACCATTTCTATATATATAATAATATTTATGTGTAATGGTTAACACTGTGTGTTTACGTCTTTCATGCTTCAGGTGTTTGTAGTGAATACATGGAAGGTATAGATCAGGCTTCGCTGGGGCGTAATCGTATGTGTTATAAAATAAAGAAAATAAACAATATATTTAGAAAAAAATATACATTGTATGTTTTTTTTAATATATATCAATCTTCACTGGTAAAAGCTGCACGTTGTCTGCTCCTTGTGATCAGCTGTCAACTGCACACACTTTCTTTATGAAGAATGTCTCCCAAAATCTTTTAAAGATTCGTAGTTATACTTTAAGCTATAATTATTTTTTTATATAAAGTTAAATGAATAAAATAATAACATTTTTATAGTCTTAAAGATTCAAGCTACTATATAACGTTTATTTTTTATAAGGCAAACGTTATTTTATTGATAAGATGGACAGATGTATTTTTGATTTTAATCCCAATATTGTAATTCGGTGGCCACTTTTAGAAAACTAAACATTATGCAGCAAAATTATTCAACCCGAAAAAACATCAATTGGACTATTGCAACACATTTTGTATTACAAAAATATCAACTCAATAAAGTAAAACTTTATTAGGTACATTTTATAGATAACAAAATAAAGAAAAATACTTTACTATAGCAATAACATTTATTGAACTGGTAAATACAGCTCAAAATCAGGGAAGCAGAAATCACATTGCATATAACACGCATTAATAACCATTCGACGGAAGTTAAACATAACGCTCCAATTTATTTTCATCAATCTGACCTATATTATGGCAGAAATAAAATATTTCATTCGTATAATTGTGAGCACACAATGTATACAAATATTATCGAAGTTATATATTGTGAAGTGTTCTCATCTGTATGCAAAAAACAACATTTGTTACATCACAAATAAAATTGAAATAAATTGTGTTGGGTTTTTAAATTGATAGAGAGTTTTAATTTGAGCGGTTCACAAAACAGCATAAAAACTTAATGTCACCATAGAGATGGGGCTAATCGTATTTTAATAGATCAGAACATTATAATTTTATGGCTTGAAAAATATCATAGAGTCGTCGACCACAATGCTAGTTGCTAGTTATTATCTTAAAACTAGTTACCGTCTGACAACATGCCTTAATTGCAAAGTTTTTGTTGCCTTAATTGCAAAGTTTGTTGTTGCCTAAGGCAACAAAATTGCAAAGTTTTTGATTCTTTTCAAAAAAACGTTTATTTATATAATTTTAATAATAGAAAAATTTTATTAAGACGAAGAAGTATCTATATAATTGAGCATTATTAAAAGTTTGACAGAATCTTGTGAGAGTAGTAATTAAAATTTAAAATCGCAATTATTATCCTTTTATTTAAGGTATTGACCTAAGACGCAATGTGACTAATATTAATATTAAAATGAATATATTCTTTTTCTCCAGCCCACATTTACATAAAGGCTATTAAAATAAATAAATATAATAAACAAATGTACCAATAATGAATGTCAGGCGACTGCTACGTCGTAGCTTGGTCATGTCATTCATACAACGAGCGCGAATCTCGGGTGATACGATAAGCCAATACATATTGACGATTTATATTTAAGCTTTCCAATTTTTTTAACTTTAATTTTAAAGACTTGCATACACTACAAAAGTAAATAATTTTTAACCTTCTGATTTTTTTTCTTCTAAAATATATTAAAATAAATTCGCTGATTAGTTTTTATCAAAACCGATAACATTTGTGGATAGTGTTTATAATAATAATAATAATAATAATAATAATAATATCGGGACAAATTACACACATTGATCTAATCCCTAAGTAAGCAAATTATTTGCTTGTGTTAAGGGAGTTAGACAACGATACTAATACATAGAAATACACATATAAATACTGAGAATATATTTAATAAACGACCAAACCCAGAAACAGACATCTATGCTCATCACATAAATGCCTGTGCTCTGCCGGGAATCGAACCCGAGCCCCGTTGCGCCGTGACACGTTAGGCGTCTGCGCTAACCACTCGACCAACGGGGCGGTTTATATCTATTACAATTTGTGTTGAGGTTTTATCCCATAAGAATATCTTTGTTTACTGAAATACGTTAAACATATTTTATTTTTAGACCTTGTAGTGCCCTGAAAATATACAAAAATCTTCTAATGTGTTCGAGTGCCTCTACCAGGTCGTAATATTAACCTTCGCTAAGCTATTTAGAAATTCACCGTACACATAAAAAAACATTAAAATTAAAAGGTCCAGTAGATTCCGGCATATTATCCTATTGAATAAACAAAAAAAACACCTAAAACCCGATGTGCGCACTCTCTGTCTATTCTTATTTGAATATAAGCTATCGACGCACTCATTAAAATACAAACAAAAAGAATAATTAAAATTGATCAAACCCTTTTTGTTACTTTTACTGATTGCAAGCAATTGATTTTTTACATATAAATATATGTCTTTCCAATAGAAAAACTTCTTTAGCTTTAAAACCTGTCTTACTATTCTAGTCATAATTATTATTACAATTAAGGCCCATTATGAATTTTTATTTGAATTCTATATCGAACATTTATTTTTACATGTATTAATACTCTTTCTGGCTTGTTAATAAATTAAGGCACCATTATGTGTAATTAAATTTAAGTTCAATCCAAATAATTTTCTTAGCAGAAAATCTCTGTTTTACGAAACATAAAAATGTTTGAGTAATAACAACTGCCTAGAACAAAAGTAAACATGTTATTATTTATTCAAAGGAGAAAAAACTTACGTCGTCACGGTGAGTGCAAAGAACAATCCCATGACGTATTTGAGGGCAACCTAAGTTTTGAGTTAGCTCTTCAAAGATGATTAGAATATAATGCAGTGAGTTTCCCAGAACAAGGAAAAATATTAAATTATAAAAATAGAATCTAGTATTTTTAATTAAACAAATGATCAGACATTTGTTTAATTAAAAATACTCCTAAATTGTAAAAAATCACCTTTATCTTGTTTTCGTGTTGTATATAAGCTTCATCAATGCTTTTAATTCAGTGGTTTCTTTGTTTTTTTTTTAAATCTGAGTAGACTTATCTATACAAGTACTTAATTTGTTTTACCTGTAAAGCTACGGGCAAATTACCTACTGAGATGGTTTATTTCTCGTATACCTTGTTCCTAACATCTACACCAACTTGATAGTTTACTGTGTAATTTTGATAACTGAATGAAATGAAACGAAACATTTGAATGAAATGAAACATTTGATAACTGTATATCTTTGATAGTGCTAGTTAACAAAAAGTATAATCCAATTTACATGTCATTCCACTGTCTCAAGTGTTTGCAGAATTTCAAACCTGTGCATTCGATTTTTTATCCGAATGCACAAGTTTAAACACATTTCCAATATTTGACATAGGGGATCACCTTCCCCATAATATGCATATTTTGATCACGTTGCACAACGATCTTAAAAATTCAGTTGCCTCTTATATATACAACGTTCCGTTACAACCGCTCCAAAGGCTTCTGTTATATACATATTTTCAAATCCTCGTTTACAAAACCTTTACTGTATATGCAGCCTGGTTTTTCTGGTTTTCCTTCCAAGCGATGTATAAAGAGCGAATTTAATAAAAAGTCCTTCTGTTCTAACTTTCATACGGCGACTGAATCAGTACTATTTATGCTCTCCAGGGATGGTTTTTCATCTCCCCAGTCCAAGAGATCCACGAACGCGCTGTTTACGTTTATAGGATATTCACGTACCCTACTTAAAGAAAGCAAAAAACGTAGGTGCATTGTTTTGAGATCTCTGTGTAGTTAGATTAAAATGTATTTAATTCAATTTTGATTTTTTTATTTTGAATATCAAAAAACCTGATGTTTGAACAAAATTTCATATGAAATACATAAAAAACTATGGCTTTCATTATCAGTAAAATCTTTAAAATATATGTAATCTAGTGCTAGTAGCAAATAAAAATTAAATGTAGTACAGCCTAGCTGTAGAAAATCGTATATCGTATGCAGGTTAGCTTAAATTAATTATTACATCTTTATTACGTGCTATGAGTGAAAGCTGGAACTTGAAACTAATTGTGTTCTAATTTTAATTTTTTCTTATGAACACAGAAGTCCGTGGGTGACGGTCATCACTAAACAACACATCTCTACATCACTAAAAACCTTTTTCTTTGTTTGGCGCACAAACAGTATATATTATTAAACATAATATTTTTATATAATATTTTAAATAAAACATAAGAACAGTATTACTGTTTCTGATATTAGTATTACTGTTTTTCTGTTAGCTTTTATATAATTGGAGGGTAGGTTTTGATATAAAGATAAAGATATCAGTTGTTGGTTTGTCTAAAACCTGTAACATTTGTATAGAAGTTTAATTCACTAAATAAATAATTGTAATATTGGATACTGATTTGATTAAGAGTAGTGAATATATAGATCGTCTTCCAGCCCAGAGAGGGCAGTATGTGTGATAGAGAGACTAAGTGTAACAGTGATAGGAAAGGGTTTAAATAGTAAACATAAGAGAGTTGTAATATGAGCTTAACAAAAACAAAATTACTCTTGCTTTTTTTAACATATATTTATTTTTTTACTTAATAATAAGTTATATATTTATTTGTATATTTTTTTTACTTAATAATAAGTTATATATTTATTTGTGTATTTTTTTTAATACGTTAAAACGCTATTATCTTTTAAGCTAAGTGCAAAGCAATTTCAAAAAATGATCTCAGTTTCATTGCAAAAATTTTCATTTGTTTAAAGTATAAAGATTTTATAAAGAAATTTTATAAAGAAATACCGCGCTTAAAGTAGGTACCGTACTAGTGCAGTTTAATTAGTAGAGCGACGAGATAGAAATCCCATACATTGCAAGCATAACTCCTGCCGATATATTATGTTTTTTTTATAGATATATTAAAAAAAATAAATGGCTGGCATTCTAACACATAATCTGTCTTCCTTAAAAATACCGTTATTTATTTAAACTTTTGACATTATATTCTATTTTAATACTACACATACTACTACTACTACTATATATTTGATACTACACAATATACATTACACAACAAAATAGGAAATTATAACAAATATCAAGTGTAACATACATAAGTTTATATTTAAAATAGCATTGAGTTATATAAAATAAAGAAAAATATTTATCTTTTACAGAAACATAACATAACATACAAATAACAAAAGAATGTAAATGTTAAAACCCTTAAACATTCAACGAATCCTTTTGGTTACGCGAGACCGCTCCTGTTACAAACGACCGGGCGTCTGTTTGAAGGTTAACTCATATATAAACTACAAAAAAATAGAACAATACATTTTTAATCACCATAACTATCTAAATGGTAGAGCTCACAATGTAATACGAATGTGTAAGTGTAATTTAGTCTTGCTACTAACTTTGAAATATAAATGACATGATTATATCTTTTTATGAAAACGTATTCAAATTTTATTCAGAGAAGATACTCATTATTAGCTACAACAATATGTACCATCTCTATGCGTTATAAATTGACTCGTGTTTGTGGTTACAAATACATGAAATTTTTAGATATATATATATAGATATTTTTTAGATATATATATATAGATATTTTTTTAGATATATATATATATATATACAGGGTTATTTGTAATTAGTTGAGCACCTTTTGCAGGCAGCCCCTCTACATCAATCCTAACAACATTTGTTCTACGACTTTTTAAAATTAATAGTTTTAAAATTTTATTTTTTCCCATACAAAATTTATTTATTGCCTCTGAACGTGCATTAAACTTGAGCAAAGAGAGGCCACGCAACTTGTCAAAATATGTGCCAAGGCCACGTGCATCGGGGCGCGGGAGGGGGGGTGACGCAGCGGCGGCTATGCACGTTAGAACTTGATCATTTTCTAAGGTGTAATAAAAAATAGCATCGTTTTCCACTTTTATTTATTAAAATATTTTCTACAATAATCGAAACACATATGGTCTAACTGTTTAAGAATCTAATGAAAAAACAAAATCTCCAATAGAAGTTGTCCACAAGTTGAATGTCTCAATATTTTTATTTGGTTTATGAAATAAGGGCACTGTAACGAAACAACAAACAAAACAATAACTTCTCTTTAACTTACTTTATACATATCATGTTATCTCGTTTGTTAATATTTATATCATGACAATAAAACAATAAGTTACTTACGAATTTCTTTACGAAGTTCCTAGAAATTGCAGTCAGTCACAAATAGAGGCGTCGGTATACAGAAACAATCCAGGTAGTTAATATAAAATATCAGTAAAACTACACACTTTCATCACCATAAATCTCAAGAGACAAATGAAATATCAATTATCAAATAACAAAGATAATAATATCAAATTACAAATTACTTGACATTTGGTTGGTATTGACACCAACTGTTGGTATTACCATTAATTAAAAACATCACCGTAAAATAGTAACATTATTTAAAATGGCTCCATCTTGTAATCCCAACTATAAACTTCATTCAGATATCCGACAAAATAAAATATTAAGAAACACCAGGAGGAATAATAGGAAGTTTATTTAAATTACGTCTAAATTGGCCTTTCCTCGTTTATAATATTAATAAAACTGAAAAAACGAAAACTTTAGTCTTTATTAAATATATGTGTGTGTATTAGTGTACACATGTAAGAAGTGAAACTTCTTTATGACATGAAAATATAATTCACATTTTCTTTTAAATGTGACTTAGAAATAAAGATGACGCGTAAAACGTCAAAATTTTCATTAATATTAATCAATTAAAACGTAAGAAGTGAATCGACTGTTTCTGACGTGTAATATTCTCATAGAAGAAACACATAAGTACCATAAAAACAGACAAATGTACACAATCCACTTTAAAAATAATAACTTTAGGCTTCTTAACATGTTGGATCGTCACTATATCACAAATAAAATTATTCTTCATCATGGTTTCTGCTGTTTCGAGTTGTTGTTCGTTCTAGGTATAGCAAAACAGACCTTGTAAAGATCAGGACCGCAATGCTCCATTTCTCAGCCAAAACTCGTATTTCTTTTCATTCTTACTTCTTCTATTTCAGACAATCAATTAATTTTAAAAATATTATAAATTACATTTCATAATTTCTTCTTCATGTTATAATCTTGAATTTATTTATTAGTTTCAATAGCAAGTCCATAAAATCGTATTGTCCAGTATGTAATTACAATTCATTATTTAATTATAAAACTCTAATCCGAAATTTTATTTTTAGTTAATGTAATTTGTGTTTTGTAATCCACATACTTGTCATTTTGATTATTTAGTATTTCCATAGCAACATGGTGTAAAAGAGATGAAGCTATACGAAAAAAGCTAGCGCGCGTGTTTAACAGTTTCTGACTTTCGCTAGACTGTCGCGACCTATACTTTACACAGCTTACAAAATACAGAGTAATAAATAATCGAGGGAGCAAAAATTTTTTTGTTTCCTTTATTCTGAGTTATTTATCAAGATTTTTTAAAAGTCGTAGAACAAATGTTGTTGGGATTGATGTAGAGAGGCTGCCTGCAAAAGGTGCTCAACTAATTAAAAATAACCCTGTATATGTACTCAAAAACATACAATAAAATAAAGAAGAAAATAAAATAAAAAAAAAAACATGATTGAAAATATCTTAAAACATGTATAGCCATGTTAAGCTTATTTAAATTTATATAAATATAGAATGAATAAGTACCCGATACGGGCAGGGATTCGAACCCGCGACTACTGGGAAACCGTCCCGTCGCTCTACCAACTGAGCTACCGTATCGCTGTCCGTTTCGGTGAATTAAGCATTCTATATGTGATCATCTTTATCGGGACGGTGGTGACATCTATTAGGTTTCTTTCGAAAATCCTAAAAAATGTATCTAACTTTGCAGTATAGATGAACATTGAAAAAGATGCCACTACCGAAATCAATGTTTGAAAATATCTTAAAACAAAAAAACATGAGGAAAAAAATCGAAAAATATGTATAGTTTTCATAAAAAAGATTCCCTTGAATATCATAAAAGTACGAACTTGTGTATCTGTAACAAAATAAATTTAATTATATTACTTTTTTTTTTTTTGAAAAACCACATTTTGAAAGATCATTTTAAGTTTGAAGTATTTTTTTTTTAATAAATAAGAAAAATCATTTTGAATTACACATGTATTCACATTTTCTTGCCATTTTCATTGTTAAAACATGTTTTATTTTGTAAATAAGTAAGTAGTAGTTTAAATAAAAGTTTGTTTTTTTTCAGCCTCGGTGTCCCTCTACTTTGTAATGACATCATGCTAAGGTTCTGATATATATTACTGTTATAAGGAGCTATATATTACTGTTAGCCGTTTCACCTATTTATCGTCCATGAAAATTATAAATCTTCTAAAAGACCTTCCTCTTAATGGGTTACTTAAATGTTTGTGCCTTTTTTGGACTTTTTCATACCACTATTTACATATTGTATATTTTGTCGTAATTACTTCCATCCGTGTTATCGAAACTAAGTTTTGTTAAACCTTTTTTTTTAAAGATTTTTTGAAAGACTTTATATCCCGTTGCTCCTTTTGGAGCAACATCCTTAAAATTATTATATATGCATGCAAAATAATGGATACATAATATATTTGTGCTAGTTATATATTAGTTATAAACAATCAAAAGCACAATTTAGTCAGACCTGTGCAGTTGAAAACATAGACGCAGGCCAACTGGAATGAGTTAGTCTTTACTATGTAGTAAGTAGTCTTTGTATCTGTATCTTCTTCCGATACAAAGGTCTCGTGGCTACGATACAAAGACTACTAGACTGCCACAAAGATAATGCTACTTTTGGTATACTAATAATAATACTATTTTTTGTACAAAACCAATGTATTTATTATGTTTGTATTATGTATGTATGTATAATCTATATTGAATGTTTATATATCAAAATATTTTATCTTAATGGAATATAGCCAACAGGTCTATAGACAACTTCCAGCAATATCTTATTATGTATAACAAGACTTATTTACAATATAAACTTACAGATTTTTTTTGAACATATTTCTCCTTCTTTTGGGAATGCAAATCCATTCCCTTCTAGGAATAAAGTGTGATAATGCTCCATTCCACACCTTACTTTTTTAACTTTGTAATAATATTTAATTCAAGCTTTTGTCGAAACATTCATTGTTATATATAAGAATAAGTGGCGAATATATTCTTAAAGATTGTGAAGTTAAAAATGAAGCAGTGGGACAATCTGATAACAATAAGTCGCGTGATGAAGCGACAAAAGATTCGCTTATATGAAGCGCAGCTGACGGTGAAGAAACAAGTTTGTGCTAGCGATATCTAGCGAGCATAAATGAATATAGGGCATATTTTAAAATATATTATGTGTATTTTAATAATATTTTCTACAATTGCATTTAAGGATATAATTATAAAGAATTACAACTATTTTTATTTTGTAGGATGAAGTAAATAATATCAAGTCTGTTTATCGAGTTTTAAATGTCCTTAGAGGCTAAATCTTGAAAACTATCTGTGAATTATATCTGTGAACTGCACCAAAGTTTAAGAAGGCGAAGGATTGAAAATAATTTTCAGTTCATTATATAAGACCAAAAACATTTTTATAATTTCCTTTTATAAAAAAAATATGAAGTGACAAAATAGTATCTTTAAATAAGTTTAATAAATTCTCAAAATACAGTCATTCAGCAACAATATTCAAAAGATAATAGAAACCGAGTTGAATACTTACACTGTTAAAGTAATCTCTTTATAAGTGAATCGTAGAAGCATAGGGTTAACTATGATCCGAGTATAACGGTTCCTGGCATTTTCCTGCAGGTCGTTTCTTGGAATAAGAGAACACTAGGGGATTGGTTATGATAAAATCTCCATTAACGAGTTTGAAATTGTAAAATTCAGCATACCTTTATAATATTTATTCAAAAGGTAAGAATTATTTTAGAATTGGAATCCTACATTATCCCTCTGATGAATGTAGGTTATAATTATTACGAGAAAAAATAAGGATCCGCGTGAAAATTTCGACAATGTAATAAATGTTGGTCAAGTGGGCGCAGACGCCTAACGTATAGCGACGCAAAGGGACTCGGGTACGATCCCCGACAGGGATATGCATGTATGTGATGAACATTTATGTCTGTATTTCTGGGTTTGGTCGTTTATTAAATATATTCTTAGTATTTATAATGTTTTATATGTATTTGTATCGTTGTCTAACACCCTTAACACAAGCAAATAATTAGCTTACTTAGGGGTTAGATCTATCTTTGTAACGTATCCTGTATTCAAAAAAAAACACATGATTCAAGACTTTTTCATATAGGTATATACGAATATTAATATATATAAACATTTAGAGTTAAAATGATTTACAATCACTAATAAAACTATGATTAAGGGATTTATATTATCACTAGCAGTTACCCGTGCCCGTGCAGTTAAACTCTCCCCTGTACGAATAAAACGTCAATATCTTGGAGACGACTATTTCTTTTTCGGCCAACTATAACCAAAAATCATCTCGACGAACATAGCTTTCGATTAAAAAAAACCGCATTCAAATCCGTCCACGCGTTTGACCGCTGCATTACCACAGACAGATATACAGATCGTCATGTCAAACTTATAACACCCCTCTATTTAGTCGAGGGTTAAAAACACACGTACTAACAATTTTATTCACAACACTTTGTCATAGTCTCACAAAAATATATCCCGAATGATGATGAACCCTTAAATTAGTGACAGTTTAATTACATTATTTTGCCCTTCATTCCTTCAACAAGTTTTGTAAATGACTCCGATTTGCTTTTTAGAAGAAAAATTTTTTTTTTATAATTTGCACTACTTTCATTATGCATGCACGCATTTTTATAACATTTATTGACTTTTAATTATGAGTTTGAATATCGATATAAAACAAATCACTATGAAGTTTGTACATTGTTGGTTTTCTCTACCCAGAAATGCTTAAAATGATGTATTCATTTAAAAAAAAATCAAAGAAAATGTGATATTTTACTAATCAAATACCGTAAATTATTAGGAGCGTATTATGACATTAACTGAATTTAAAATATTATTATTGAAAACCTATTATTGCAGAATTCGAGAGTGTGTTTGTGAGGAAAAAGATTAAAATTTCGCGTAATAAAAGGCCAAAATTTTTATAGGAAAAAAAGATTAATTTGTAAGAAGCTTAAAGTTAAGCTTTTTTCAATAATATTTATAAAAGTTAATAAGTAATTTATAATACATTATATTTATTTTCCATCTAAGGTTCATTTAAGTTTGAAATAAATTATTAATAGAAAAACCATCCATGCGTGCTGAAATAGAACCTGCGAACTCTGGGAGTCCGACCCCATAGCTCTCAGAATTGACTTGAGCTTACCAACTTGAATTGAATGAATTGTACATTGTATATGTATTAAAAATATTTTCTTTTAAATTAAGCACTTGAAATTTGACTTTATTGAAACTACGACAAAGTTAATTTGTATTAAGTAAGCAATGTCATGACATGATGCCAAAAAATATTATTTGTATCTTTCAAAATGTTTATTTATTACTAAGCGTTTAAGATTCTAACAACAAAAGTGTTTGTACTCGCTTTTCAAGGAAGATGCGAAATGAAACTGATTTAAAACCGTGAAATCTACTTGATAATTTTATATAGTTTAGTACTATTAGTCACAGACATTTTTAATACATCTCAGCTTTCTCCTCCATAAAGTCTGAATTTAAAATATTAATTTTAAACTTTATTGCAATTGTTTTTTTAATGTGTACGCACTTTATTACACCCGATTCAAAAATTATACAAAACGAATTAACGGTCTTAACAAGTGACTTTTTAGAGCTATTTAAGAAACTACTCTCCTATGGGACAATAAATAACAACAGCATACAACTACAAAATATAAGCGCACTTTCTGCAATAAAGGGAATAATGTGCCTAGCCGTGGGACGTGCAAAATAGAATGTTTTTTTTGTTTTTTTTCACCACATGTATAGGTTGTGTATTACAACAATTTTGTTTTTTGGAACGTAGTTCCTTATCGCGCGTTGTGAAGACAGAATTTACACTTTTCACAAGTTATTTTATGGCCTTAAATGATTAGCAAATAAAAAAAAGTTTTTTTATTATAATAAGATGATAATAAGTATCCGAAAGAAAGTATTCGAGACCATTTAAAATTTTATGCATATTCCCTATTCCTTCAATAATTAATCAAAAGTAACTTCGTTCCATCCGGGTGTCCCTTTTTTATTATGAACAATAATTTCAGCGTCTTTAAATTAGTAGTTTATGGGACCGAGATTTATCAGATTACTTTTTAAAAACAAAACTTTATCTGAAAATGTTTCTAGTTACTTCAGGTTTGTTGAAAAGCAATTATTATTAGATTAGATACCATTTGTCACTAAAATATACTGTTTATTATTTACATTACTATTTTGAAATCCAACCCAAAGGCAAAGGCTAGAGTTGAAATACATCAGACATCTCAAATATAATGAGTGTGTGTAGTTTGTGAATGGAGGATCTTAGCCACTAACAACTAAATGGCCCAATTATTTACACGTTTCTATGAAAGGCATAAGGATTTAGTACTTGGCCATAATAAAACTTATTCATAGTAATTCTTTCTCTTTTGTGTGATATAAAATTCAATAGAGCAATATTTTAAGTCAGCGCTATGGTTTAATAAGTGTTTAATCTACTTTTTCATTTTAAAAGGTTCTTCCATTATTGCAGCAGAGGGTTCTTCTCCGCGTTACGTCAATTCAGTTAAAAACTTTAATATTTCTACGTTGAAGGCAACTACAACGGCGAGATTGAAAATATTTATAAACATCTTAAGCTTATTAAATTGTATATAAAAACCTATACCTTATACACCGACACCCGCAGGAATGAAAAACCAAACCCGTATCGGTTATTTTCATTCTATTTTTATTCAAGACTAAGATTATTGGATGATTATATGAACAATATTTATAGAAACAAAATTTTTATGGTGAAAAACGTTTTTACATGATTTGTATTATATTTATAATTAAGTTCACTTAATGTTATTCATAATAATGATCTGTTTAATTACATTTAATTTATTTAATTCAAATTTTCTTTTTAAAAGATCAGTAAGTTCTTAATTAGTTATTAGTACACTAAATTATCGTGATAAATGGTAACCTCCCGTAAATTACAAAGTTGATTACTTATTAGCAACTAAAACACCGGCCCTAAAACACTTAAATACCATAGATGTATTTAGTAAACTGAGAGACTGACACATCAAAAAAAAATACTAACTACACCAAAAGAGAAATTGAAACAGTTGTAACAATATTTAAAATGGTAATAAAAATTACGCTGGCAAAACAGATTGATTGATTCACTGAATATTTTAAATACAGTTCCATTACAAAAGAAGCTTCTCAAATATAGTTCCATTATAAGAGGAGCAATATTTCAAATATAGTTCCATTACAAGAGAAGTCATATTCTGAGGCGGAGCATTCAGGTCGTAGGATATCAATTTTAAACTTTTGGTTGAATAAATTTCATATAAAATGTGTCCTCAATGGTCAGTAATGTTTGTTATTATTATTATATATTTTCTCATTTTGATTTGTAGTTACTATGTAAAATATTATTATAAATTCTGTTGCTATACACACGTTCAACTCTATTGCAGTATGATGACACTTCTTAACCTCTGAATTTGCAATTCAATAGCCCCGCACAAGAAGTAAGGGAATGTATCCTCACGAGAGCACTCTCATTTCACTTTTGGACTAACAAAATCCGATTTTGATTTCGTATTTGACAAAGGCTCGAACAAAAACTTTTATATTTTGTCTTTGGAATAATATATAAAAAGAGGCAGTTTATTATTTATTTTATAGAGCAAAAAAAAGTAATATTTTTAGATTTTATAGAATGAATATTATAATTAAGTATTTATAAGAAATATTTATTTTAATAATAAATATTTAGTTTACTCACAACATAAATAACAATCTGAGGTCTCATTTGTTTAATTTCTTGTCACAGTATCTTTCACACTTTTAAAATTTGAAAGCTGCCTTATTGAGAAGGGGATAAGCCGACAAGCTTAACAAGGCCAGTATGTTTATATACAACTTTAAAAACACATGACTTATGCTGATTCCCTCCCAGGGTTTGCAAATTATTAATCACTGGTGATAGATAAGAACTGTTTGCTAATACTGTCCGTATTTATTACTTAAATAAACCTAAACGCAAAGAAATAGGTCACAGAATCAATTGACCGAATTATATAGATAATAAGGCAACGTCTCAATGATCATGTTTTAGTCCCTGAAGAGTCTTATATGAAGACTTTCTCTTCGACTTACCTATTCTTGGAACGGTTTTCCTCTCCTTTCTTTCCCTTTAGATATAAGATAAAACATCGTAAGCCTTCTACCCATTGTAATACTCAAATCCTCACGCATTTCGAGTATATCGTTGTCTCATAGATATTAAATATTAATTACAAAATAGATACTGTCGGCGACAATTCATGACATTAATATTTAATTGTAAAACCATCATAATTCATTATTTGATTATTTTCATATAACTTGTTAGAAATTTAAAATCACTTAGAAACATTAAATAGTAAGCATTTGTCGCACTTGCTACAGAGCATTCTTTTGTGCAACAATAAGAAAGAGAGAGATAGCATTCGAAGGGTATCTCTTTCGCTCCCGATATACCCCGAAGGAATGTAAAATTAGATAAAACTTGTTAATAGTAAATTAAATAGATAGTATATAACGGGGCGAACATAATATGTTATTACACTTTATAGGGGAGAATAATAGTTTATAAGAAATAAGACTTTGAAACTGTTTATATTGTATAGAATTTCTTATATTTTTACTATTTTATTTCTCGTAACTTTTGTATTTGTATAACCTTCATTAACCATTGTATATGTATGTAAAGATAATTTTGTAACCTTTTTGAATATTGCATTGTAATGTCTGTGTATATAAAGCAAATAAAGTTATGTGAAACTCAGTCACGGGGGCATAGTTAAAAATAAGCGTAAAACGCGTTGCTATTCAGCGGCTCTCATTACGGTATAGCTGGCCGGTTAATAAACGGCTAGTATGGGGATGAGGTATTCCATTCGCCTCGGACCGCAACATTGAAGAAAGAAGAACAGGGAAATATCGTAGAAGAGCCCTGAATAGTAACGTCGTGAGGGATTATCGTAGAAGAGCCCTAATATTGTGCGAGAGGATCGTAGAAGAGCCCGATCGAAAAGCTACTCGTGACTGGGTTAACTGAGTGTTCGTACATTCTCGTTTTAATTACCCCTTCGAGTCGAGACCCCTATATCCATGAGAGACGAATCACCGGCGCCCGTTAGGAGTGATCATTAGTCACCCGACTTGACGTCACTCCTGCGGACAGGGTTCGTTTCGCCCTACAAAAGCGGAAGGGTGCGGTAGCTGAGGTCCAATCTAGCGACCTCAGCGTAACGCCGCTCCGGTCTTTTAAGACCGCAGCCCCCGACCGCGACATCTGGTCCTTCGAGCCGGATCTAAGGGGTTTAGATTCATTAAGGGTGTATATTAAGTGGTTTCGAAGCAACAATGCCGGTCACGAGGAGCCACAAGGGGTCCGAAACTGTAAAACGACCGTCGGTAGAGGAAGCAACCGCGACTACAGAAGCGTCCGCATCGAGCGCGGTGCGGGCCGTAACGCCCGTACTCCTCCCCGTACTCCGGGACGGGAAAGTAGTACGGAGCCATCCACGGAGCTGACGACGGAAGCGACCACAACGAGCTACGAAACTACGAGTACAGAAGTGACTGCGAATCCCGACAACACGAAGAACGCGCCGACAGCCGCCACCGTACGCGAGAGAGCGTCGTCGGTCAGAAGCACTGCTTCTAAGAAGAAACAGCTAGAGGCACGCGCCGAACTAGCGGAGCTAGAGCTCCGCGAGGCGCAGGCTCGGGCCGCTGTGGCTAGGGCCAACCTAGAGCTGTCACGGTTGGCTGATTCGGACGACGAAGAGATTCAAGATAAAGAAGCGGAAGTGCATCAATGGTTGGAAGATGCTGCCAGTGTCGTGCCCAGAAAGGGGCATAGGGCCGGCGACGTGCCAAGGAAGAGCCTAGAGGAGCCGCCGAGTATCCAAGCTACTTCGCCGGCGGTAGTCAAACCAGAAGTGCACTCATCGGTCTCGGGGAACAAAGATTTGGCTGAGGCGATCATTAGGGCCATACAAGCGGTGCCGAAGGCGGGGACGGCGGCGCCGAGTTACATGACGGAGCTGCCCCTGTTCGACGGCGCGATAGGCGAATGGATCGCTTTTAGGACCGTGTATGAAGACACGGGAGCGCTGTTTACAATCCCTCAGAACATGGCCAGGCTTAGGAAGGCCATCAAGGGAACAGCAAGGGAGGCGGTGAAGAGCCTCTTGTATTCGGAGTGTCCGCCCGAAGATGTTATAGACGCCTTGAGGCGTCGCTTCGGGAGGCCGGATGTGTTAGTGCTCGCCGAGATGGACAAGCTGAAGGGGCTGTCGAAGATCGGCGAGAATGCGCGCGACGTTTGTATATTCGCAAGTCAAGTGAACAACGTCGTAGCTACAGTGAAAGGATTAAGAAAACCGCATTATCTACAATCTCCAGAGATAATGAAGACAATAGTGGAGAAGCTTTGAAGTATTAGCTTTGAAGTTTGAAGAATTGAAGTATCGGTGGTTCGATTACGCCGCCGATCATGAAGAAAGTGACCTGGTGACAGTGACCGACTTCCTCAATAGAGAGGCGGATCGGTGCGGGCCGTACGCACTTCTGGAACCTACGATAAGGAGACAAGGTACGTACAGACAACAAGCCGCGCACGCCGCGGTCGATGTTAGTGTTGAGAAGAAGCCCTCATGTCCGCACTGTCAAGGGGAACACCCGTTAGCGGGATGTAAGAAGTTCTTGCAGGCGTCCGTCAAAGAGAGATGGGACATAGTGATAAAGCACGGAGGGTGTTTTAATTGCCTGCAAGGCAAGCATAGAAAAGAGAATTGTAAGAAGCCGCCTTGCAGGGACTGCAAGAGGACGCATCATAACCTGCTTCACTACTACAAGAGAGAAGGCCAGAAGCAAGAAGAAAAAGAAAAGTCAAACAACGTAGTGCTACCGATGAACGCATTGACCGCGCCGAGGGCGTATTTGAAGATGGTACCGGTAGAGGTGTACGGCCCGAAGGGGGCTGCTACCATATTGGCGTTATTGGACGAAGGGTCCACAGTGACTTTACTTGATGCTTCAGTAGCACATGAGATCGGCCTGAAGGGGCCGAAGGAGCCTCTACGTTTGGAGACGGTCGGAGGCAAGATCCTGGGGAGTGAAGATTCTATGCGAGTCAACCTCAAGCTGAAGGGTGTACATCACTCGCGGCGGCAGACACTCGAAGGAGTGAGAACGATAAAGGATCTACACCTCACACCTCAGAGGTTAGATAAAACAAGATTGAAGAAGTGCACGCACCTTAAACGTATGTTAGAACGTTTAGTATACGACGAGGAGAAGCCTCGATTGCTCATCGGTCAAGACAACTGGCACATCATCATAACGCGGGTCATAAGAAAAGGAAAAAGGAATCAACCTGTAGCATCGTTGACTCAGCTGGGGTGGGTGTTGCACGGCTCTGACAGCGGAGCGTTGAGACCAATGAACGTGATGACGTGCGCGCACACCGCTGCCTCAGAAGATGAACTGAAGCAGCTGATGAAGGACCACTTCGCGATCGAGTCGCTCGGGGTCCAACCGCGCCGACCCTCTACCGATGCGGAGGGTAAGGCGCTAGATCAACTCGTTAGAACTACAAGAAGAATGGAAGACGGCCGGTACGAGACCGGGCTCCTGTGGAAGAACGAAAACGAAGAAACACTCGATAACAGAAAGTCGGCTGAGAACAGGCTGCGGAATATCGAGAAGAAGTTAGATAAGGACCCGGCGCTCAAGAAGGAGTACGGAGAACAGGTGCAGCACCTGTTAGACAGCAGCTACGCAGAGGAGGCTCAGCAGGAATCCACGTCTGCAAGGAGATGGTATCTGCCTCATTTCGCCGTGACTCATCCGACTAAGAAGAAGATGAGGCTAGTGTTCGACGCCGCAGCTAAGTTCGGGGGTAAAAGCCTGAACGACATGCTACTACCTGGGCCGGATCTACTTCAATCGTTGTTCGGCGTCCTATTACGATTCCGTCAGCGGCCAGTGGCCGTGGTGGCCTACATCAAGGAGATGTTCCTTCAGATAAAAGTGAGGCCCGAAGACCGGGATAGTCTGCGCTTCTTGTGGCGCGGAGATGAGCGAGAGAAGCCTCCAAAGCATTATCGCATGACTTCAGTGACATTTGGTGTTTGTTCTTCTCCCAGCGTGACCATCCACGTTAAGAACTCAAATGCTGCTGAGCACGAGGGGGAGTTCCCCGCGGCCGCTGAGGCCATTAGGGCTAACCACTATATGGACGACTACCTGCACAGCTTCGACACGGAGGAAGAAGCTAAGAAGGTCGCCCGCGAAGTGTTCTAGGTTCACAAGAAGGCCGGCTTCGAGTTGAGGGGATGGGCCTCAAACCGACCTGCGGTACTCCAGGCGATCTCCGACGAGAGAGAGGCGAGTTCGGAGGTAGAACTGGGGTCGAAGAAAGAGAAGACGTTAATCACACGTAGAAAGGATCCAGCCTGGAGAAGATACGCTAAGAAGGCAAGGGTGAAGTTGCCCTCGTCTTCAACGCCCAACGAACAGGCGTGCGCGCGGCCATTAGGGCCCGACCTCCTGTTGAGGGCGGAACAATTGCTGCTACGAAGGAGTCAAGAGTGCTTCAAGAACGAGATCAAGAACACATCGGAGAAAAGGCAACTTGACAGAACTAGCAAGCTTAGAAGGCTGGATCTCACCATAGCAGACGGACTACTTAGGGTCCGAGGAAGGATTAACGCGGCGAGAGGTATAGACGGCGACCTGAAGCAACCCATAGTGTTGGATGCAAAGGACAGGATCACTAGGTTGATCATCAAGCACTATCACGATACCTTCAACCACGGGAACCACGCGACAGTCATGAACGAACTGAAGCAGCGGTTCTGGATATTAGGACTACGATCGGCCGTGCGAGCGACGGCCCACGAGTGCCAGTGGTGCAAGGTGCGCAAGGGCACCCCGAAGACGCCGCCTACAGGAGACCTACCACAGGAGAGACTGAAGTTTGGTGAACCACCGTTCATCTGCGCCGCGGTGGACTACTTCGGACCCATGACCGTCACTGTAGGCCGCCGTAACGAGAAGAGATGGGGGGCGCTATTCACTTGTTTAACCACCAGAGCAGTTCATCTGGAGCTAGTCACCTCATTGACGGCGGACTCCATGATCCTCGCGTTGCGGCGTATGGTCGCACGCAGGGGGACGCCGCGGATAATGTTCAGCGACAACGGCACTAACTTCGTGAAGGCGAATAAGGAGCTACAAGATGCTTGGGACACGCGCGAGCAAGAGAAGCTGGCTGCAGAGGCGCAAGTTATAGGCATGCGTTGGAAATTCATACCGCCAGGAGCGCCCAATATGGGAGGCGCATGGGAGCGGCTAGTGGGCTCCATTAAGACGGCCCTGGCGGTAACCCTTAAAGAAAAACAGCCGAAGAAAGAAACGCTACATACACTGCTATTAGAGGCAGAGCACATTGTAAACTCTCGACCCTTAGTCGAGACCGAAGAGGGAGAATCCCTCACCCCTAACCATTTCCTAATAGGTAGGTCGTGTGGGGCCCCGAAGGTCGGGGCCTTCAACGACAGTGAAATAAGGCGACACACTTGGAAGGCGGTGCAGCATCTGGCCGACCGCTTTTGGGCGAGGTGGGTCAAGGAGTACCTGCCCACGCTCATCCCGAGGAAACTCGACGGCAGAAGCGACGCTCCAGACCTGCGGCGGGGGGACGTGGTCCTCATCGTCGACTCTACGCTGCCACGGAATACCTGGCCGCGCGGAGAGATCATGCAGATCTACCCGGGACCCGACGGCCGCACGCGCGTGGTTGACGTGCGCACGGTCGGAGGTCTCTTGAAGAGGCCTAGCTCCAAGGTGGTGCTGTTGGTCCCGCACCAGACGACGTGCAACGGGACGCCACCGGACGAGACGACGGCTTCGTAGGAGCGCAACGTCGGGAGGGAACATCGAGTCGCCAAGCTGAGAAATGATGCTTCGCACGAGGGGGAGGATGTCGGCGACAATTCATGACATTAATATTATTAATATTTAATTGTAAAACCATCATAATTCATTATTTGATTATTTTCATATAACTTGTTAGAAATTTAAAATCACTTAGAAACATTAAATAGTAAGCATTTGTCGCACTTGCTACAGAGCATTCTTTTGTGCAACAATAAGAAAGAGAGAGATAGCATTCGAAGGCTATCTCTTTCGCTCCCGATATACCCCGAAGGAATGTAAAATTAGATAAAACTCGTTAATAGTAAATTAAATAGATAGTATATAACGGGACGAACATAATATGGTATTACACTTTATAGGGGAGAATAATAGTTTATAAGAAATAAGACTTTGAAACTGTTTATATTGTATAGAATTTCTTATATTTTTACTATTTTATTTCTCGTAACTTTTGTATTTGTATAACCTTCATTAACCATTGTATGTGTATGTAAAGATAATTTTGTAACCTTTTTGAATATTGCATTGTAATGTCTGTGTATATAAAGCAAATAAAGTTATGTGAAACTCAGTCACGGGGGCATAGTTAAAAATACGCGTAAAACGCGTTGCTATTCAGCGGCTCTCATTACGGTATAGCTGGCCGGTTAATAAACGGCTAGTATGGAGATGAGGTATTCCATTCGCCTCGGACCGCAACATTGAAGAAAGAAGAACAGGGAAATATCGTAGAAGAGCCCTGAATAGTAACGTCGTGAGGGATTATCGTAGAAGAGCCCTAATATTGTGCGGGAGGATCGTAGAAGAGCCCGATCGAAAAGTTACTCGTGACTGGGTTAACTGAGTGTTCGTACATTCTCGTTTTAATTACCCCTTCGAGTCGAGACCCCTATATCCATGAGAAACGAATCACCGGCGCCCGTTAGGAGTGATCATTAGTCACCCGACTTGACGACACTCCTGCGGACAGGGTTCGTTTCGCCCTACAAAAGCGAAAGGGTGCGGTAGCTGAGGTCCAATCTAGCGACCTCAGCGTAACGCCGCTCCGGTCTTTTAAGACCGCAGCCCCCGACCGCGACAGATACAAAGGTTTTTTTTTTAATATTTTGTATGTATGTATCAATTTGCAAACGATTTCCTTGGTTTTGATTCTCTTATCCTCTTATCAATGATTTTTATGTAATATTTTTTTTAATATTGTCAACTTGTATTTTATTGATTTAGATTACTATTGAGTATAAAATTTATCATTAAGTTTTGAATCTCGGTCTTATTTTCTTTATTTAGATGACTTTACCAGCATTACATAAATGTTATATTTTTATATAATAACTATCTTATTAGTAGAGATTATTAGGGATAAAATAACATTTTCTTAGATTTTTAAGAGTGAAACTATACTACACATTTAAATAAAACTATTTATACGGAAACGAAATTAAATTAAAATATATATTTTAATTACATTCAAATTTAATCCTCAGTGTCGAATGCTTGTTGTAGGAATGCTGCAACTGGCTTGACTGGAAGACAGTGTTTTGACCCACTAATATAAACTAGGAAGCATCGCAGACATTATAGCAAAAATTGTGTCAAGAGGCCAGGGGGTTATTATCCTTTTGCTGTTTTTCTATTTTGAAGTAAGTGCTAAGTTTGAGAAGTGAAGTAGTTACTAAGTTTATTTATGTTTCACAAAGACATTTTTTAATCAACTTTAAATTTTTAAATGTTATTTTATTTATTCAGACCGATTTATTTATTCCGTTTGTTTTTTGACATATAGAAAACTATGAATCTGAAATTATGTCGATTTAAATTTTATATGAATGTTAAATTATTTTTATTTATATAAACTGCGACAGAAAACAGGCCAGAAACGTTGAAGCCATACACTTAATAAGCATACGCATGATAGCGGTCAGCTTGAAAACAAAGTTTCTAGCTGAGAAAAATAAGATATCACAAAGATACCGACTGGAATCACGGAATGGATTCTTATGGAATGTCTTAATGTCAGCACTTACATAAATGAGAGAACTTATTTTTGACACCGTTCGTTATACTCTACTAGGTAGTAGAGTATAACGAATGGTACGGAATAAATCAAATACAACTTGTGTATTTGTAGGTGGTAAAACACAAGTCGAAGTACTACGTAGCAAACATGCAATTTAGGCATTCAAAAACATGTCAAAAAATATTATCCTTAAACTACTTAGTTATAATCGTATAACAAAAGGAAAGGATGTATTAAAAATACACATATTAAAACCCAAAAAACCCTACAGTGCCAGAATATCCCTGATACGCCACCAATGTACTTCTGCGGATGTCAACATTTTATATAATATATCAAAAATTACATCGACGAAAAGCGTATGACAAGGCAGTTTCATTATTCTACAACAACAACAAACTTTGTTTAAAATCGTATATTCATTCCTAAACATCAATATAAATTAAAGGGGCTTGCATGTACGGTATTCCAAATATATAATAATATTCTATATATAAACGGTACGTGGGAGAAGTAATGAGTATTAACGAATTAAATATTAACGTCATTGTTATTTCTGTAGTAGTGCTTTCAGCATGTCACCACCATATAATATTGACACAATATAATTTGTTAATAAAAAAGTAAATAACAACTATTTGACCGCCTCGTTGGTCAAGTGGTTAGCGCAGACGCCTAACGTATAGCGACGCAATGGGGCTCGGGTTCGATCCCCGATAGGGACAGTCATGTATGTGATGAACATATATGTCTGTATTTCTGGGTTTGGTCGTTTATTAAATATATTCTCAGTATTTATAATGTTTATTTCTATGTATTTATATCGTTGTCTAACACCCTTAACACAAGCAAATAATTTGCTTACTTAGGGGTTACATCAATTTGTGTAATTTATCCTGTATTATTATTATTATTTATTGTAATTTCTAAGTATATAAGATTTTTTCACAATAAGTTGTTGATGAAGTTAAAAGCACTCTTTATTTTTTTTATTAATTAAATATTTAGCAACCTATACATAATATAGATTCATATGCAATAAATATTTTCAAATTAAAGTACAATTTAGTATACGTGTATAATTATTGAGTTGAACACAAAAAGTATATTGAAATATATATTGCATGCAATTATTGAAACTTATTTTAAACTTAAAATATCTTTTTTGCGCTCACAAAACGAAAACGCACCACAATCACGTACGTGAATTACACGAGTCACTTGGTAATGTGCTAACCACTTTACATTTCTACCGGTGTTTCAATAGTATATCTTCAATATGCAAAAATCCTATATTTATAACAATAAGAATTATCAAAAATGATAACTGTAAATCAACGGTAAACCAAATCACATTTCTAAGAACGCGCTGCTTAATTTGATATCTAACAAGTATGTAGAGTACCCTTATCAATTATCTTATATTTTTTCATTAAAGCTTTTCTTTCAATTGTCAACCTCAGCGCTGATGGTTAGATAAAACAGCAAATAGCTTTTTAAAGCATTAAAAATAAGCTATATCTTATACTAAGAAACAATCTTATACAAACCTAGCAGCAAAAGAACGCTGTGATCATTTAGTAACATGGGAAGTTGTAGACGTAACACCACCTCTGATTTTAAGAAGGGAATGAAGGATATACGTGGAAGAAGCCACTAATTTGTCATCTGGCTTTTCTTGAATTTCTTTCGATAAAGCATAATCCCAATAAATAATCATGCGGGACACTTGGTTTCCAATATTCATATTAATAAAATTTTGATAAGCAATGCTTCTAATAATATAAAAATTAACTCAAAATTTTTATCAATAATTTCAATAATTTATGGGGGTTAGAATTTAGATTAGGTTAATTTAGAAAGCTTAGAATTTTATTCATATAACTTATTAACAAACAAAAATATATTTATAGAATACATTTCCGGCATTCAAACAAGCTATTGCAGACATCGGAAATTATTTTTCCTTAACATATCCGATATTTTAGATATTTCAGAGCGTAGAAAACCAAATTTGTGAAAATATTCCTATTGCATTTAAAGAACTTTTACGTTATCCCACCCATAAGACTGTGATTGCTAAAACAAGTATTTTTTATACCACGGACACTTCTATTAAAGTTTGATACAATAATCGGAAACGTCGCCTGTAAACGAGAAAATTATAGTAATATAATGGAGGCATTAGTCGGAGACGCAGCAAATTTTCGGCAAGCAACAAGCTTTCCATTATAAGCTTCCTTATTACATTCTATAGCCAGGTACTTTTATTCTTATGAATATTAAATGTCTAATTAAAAGGTTTTCGTGTTTGGAACACACCTCACTTTTCTACAGGACGTTGTCACATTTAAAATTCATCTATCACAATTTTTTTTATATAACTTTTTTTTGTACCTAGTTGATTAAACGCTCTATTTACATATACTTACGTGATAGCTTAAAAAAAAATTGAGAGTTATAAACATTAAGGTCTTCAAGTAGAGTATGGTTCGTTAGCATTATGAAATAAATAGCTAATATCGCAACGCAGCAGTATATGTATATATATACTTACCCTGGCGCGGCGCCCAGTCCGCGGTGGCGCGGAGGAGGCCCGGCGGAAACGTGACGCCGACTTGCGGCATCGTTGCGGCGCGAACTCTGTTTGTATATTCCACATTTTGATACCAACACTGATAAATGTATTTCTGTGTCTCTCTGTGTGTACAGAGAGACACAGAAATACATTTATCCACTTTTTTGTCATCTTTTCGATGATTGCATTTTTCTACTATACAATTATATTTGCTGTAGTAAATACTCGCAATTAAAATGAAAACGAAGTATATAAAAATAAGAGAATTAATTAATATAAATAGTGGGTTTTTTTATTAATTAATAAAAATTTAAGACGAAAACTCGGAAATTGAATAAAATTAATATACTGATTAATATATGTTGTAATTGTCTTAGACTTGTCGTTAAAACTTTAAAACAAGCTATTGTGTAAAGCCACAGGTTAGATTTAAAAATCATTTTGGTTATAAGCCTATATATTAAACAATGTTAAGGGAACTAATAATAATTACTAATAGTGACTGTAACTTTTGCTTACATTCCATCACATAAAATTAAAACTAATCCATAAACGCACCTTGAAAAATCTGGAGTAATATGTCTTATATTTCGATCAATAATTTATGATATATTGATTATAGGCAAAAAAATAAAACTATTGTTAAAGTTGAAAACTGGGTCATGTAGTAAGCTCGTACCATTTTATTTGAATACCTATTATACAGATTTTTGTACATAAATACATATACATATATATATGAATGGTAGTATTTAATGTATATATTATACATATATACCCATTACGTATATAATATGTAGATACTACCATCTTCTTAAAATGTTATTTAATTATTAAAAGTTATCAGATGATTGTTTAAATTTCTAGAATTGCGTTTTACAACAAATACAAAAAATAATGTCGATAATGTTATATCATTTCTGATATCTTGAAAATTTAAGTAGGTATACACCACGATTTTTCTTTTCAGTCGAAAGTTGAATAGAGCACTTGACAAATATATCATGTCTTAAACAATATTTTAATTTTTTTTTTGGAATTTATATAAGTCGAGGTATATACTTTTTTTTTTCATTAGAAAAAAATCAGATTATTAAAAAAAAAAAATTAAATGTATTCACAACTCAATAGTTTTTAACTGAACAGAAACATTCACTAACCGTATGCGTCCGGCGGCGGCGTGGCAGGCGTGCGGCTCCGATTCGGTGCGCTTACAACCGGCAACGCCAGCAGCTGCTGGTAGAGTTCTAGCTCGTGATAGAAATCGGGCGAGGCGGCGTCTACGCGCTATAGGAAACCGTCCCGTCGCTCTACCAACTAGATACGATAGCTCAGTTGGTAGAGCGACGGGCCAGTTTCCCAATAGTCGCGGGTTCGAATCCCTGCCCGTATCGGTTTATTTTTCATTCTTTATTTATATAAACTCATGGATGTCAGTTAATTTATTTATCAAAATAATTTAATTATTAATCAGACATGTATATTATTATATAAAAAAATGTATAAAAACCATTGTTAAAAACGACTCACTAATATAGTTTTTAGATTCCTACCTACAAACTTCCTTTTTAAGCATATTAAAATCTCACTCTTAAGAACATAACAGATATATTAATAGTAAAACAGAGCACGGGTGACGTGGTCTTGAGAGAAGTTCAATCTTTAAAAAAAATAAACAACAAAAAAAATAAAAACACAATCTGTTACAGTTTGGTAGAATTTTCAATTGTTTTTGAAGCTTTTGTAAATTAAACGATCAGTATGTATTTTCATATCCTCTTCGCTTTTAAAGAGGTATCTAAAATAGAATTTGTACATTTAATATGTTTCTACATATGAAATAAAATAAAATTTTTATTTAAAAATCCGATACAAAAATACCTCTAACAAGGATGATAATAACAATAATAGTGTGTACTTATTGAAGTCGTTAATTAAACACGATATAAATGTGACTAGGAGTCTTATCGACTTACTTCAACTACAAGTAAGGAAACACAAAAATATTTTTATTATGCAAACATAAAAATATTAATAGTAAAACCAATGACAATAGCTTAAGCAATGTTATCACGGAAAATTAAATTTCCAAATTGTGTACATTTGCAGTAGTGCATAATTTTTTTGTAATTTATGTTATTTTTTGTTAAATAATGGATAAGTTTAATATTATTATCAAGACTCATATATATCGTAATAAAAACTAATTGTTAATTTTTACACATATTAGAGAAGATGTTTTTAGAGCTTTAGTTTGTTGATGCGATTATGAATTAACCACATTGTTATACTTACAGACCGTGATTAGTTGACGCCGTATTAAATTGTAACGATAATCATCATAAATCTAACTTGCAAGCTAATAATCGATTAATGATGTGAACTCAACATTTTTTTTGTTTATTTTATTGATAATAACAGGTCATGGAAAAAATTAGATCAGATCAGAAACTTGTACATGTATAATAAACACCGTATTAAAGAAAATGCTTTAATAAATAAATGTCCAAATCATTAATTATGTCCCAAGTAAGTGTATTACGCAAATTCAAACACATCGATACACTAGCTTAACCACAATGTACTATGACCAAATATATAGACACATTTGCAAGCAATAACATTATTATGAATATATTAAAATTAATATAAAGAATTAAATTTAAAAATTAATTCATTATATTCATTTGAAAACTTAAATTTAAAATTTTATTCTTTATACTCGAGTTAAATCCGTAAAAATAGTTTTATTTCAATGTCTAGTACTCGTGAAAGCCTTACAAAACACTATTTGAATAATTTTGTAATAAAACATCGAGGTATAATAATTACTAAGACTCTATGTTTATTAAAAACTTTTTGTAGCGAATGAGGAGCTAAACTATAAGTTTTAGTCCCATTCTACGCTATTAATAAGCTCTAAGTATGGTAGAATCATTGCGTGAACTGGCAACTACTATTAGGGTAAAAATACCCAATAATTACGTGAACACAGACAGTTAAATGTATATTTAATAATCGCCATAGTTTGCTAAAACTTAATTATAAAAAAGCTTCAGATTCAAATCCAAAAAGCTGCATATTGCTCGCGAGCGGTAGGTTGCCGATCTATAATCTAGACTAAAAGATAGTTTACTCAATATGTGAAAATAAAGAACTAATCTTATTTTTCGTTCATTTAGATCTTCTTTCAGATAGTTTGTGTCTGTTCAAAGTACTAGCTGGAAATGAGCTGAGTCAACATTTCAAAAAAGTATATCAATATTTACCTTTTTAATAGAATATTGTAAAAGGCACCTGTGATAAGTCTTAGATCCGTTTTACTCAAAAATCCTAAACTCGCCAAGGCACTTATTTTAGCCCTTAAAAAACAATGCTACTTATTAAAATTATTTAAAAAACAACACATATTAATATAAAACCGTTACATTTTGACAAAAAATATATAAATTTATGAAGTCCATTAACAATAAAAATAACAAGACAATTAATAGAGAAAGAATCTAATTAAGCAGCTGAAAAATATCAATAACGGCATGGTGTATGTGGGTTTTGTGGGTGGATTTATAACTGTGAGTGTGCTTGATACGTTGAATGTCAAGCTTTCTTGCAATAGCTTTGGCTCTAGACTCAACAAATCGCCCAGAGTTTAGGTTTGAAGAAGTTTTTAACGACAATAACTGAAAATGGTCTTTGAAAACTTTGGAAAGAAATAGTCAAGGTGACGGTTCTTTTTTAGAAGCGGGCTGCATGTTATCAAGCTTTCAAGAGTTCGACAATATTTCAGTCTTAAAAGAAAGGTGATACAAATGTGTCACAAAATCAGACAACTCGGCTGTCTCCTGTCTTAAGCACAATGGCTGGTATACCAGCGGACCCATTGAATTTATTCACATAAAGACGTTGCAAAGCCTTCCATACGTCTCAAAATACTCTTAAAATGTAGTTGATCTTATGATGATGATGATGATGGCGATGGGTTATGGTATTCAGTTTCATATGTGGATTTGACGTGGGTAAACAATTGTTCTGAATTACATTAGTTTCGTTTAGTTTAATATACATAACTTTTTGGAGCTTACGCTGAACCCCAACGTACATATATGAAATGTGACTTTATTGCGGCGCTCCATATAGTTATGCAGTAATTTAAAATAAGTTGAGGTAGAACTAAGTAACAAAAATTTTAACTTTCTATTGTAAGTAAAAACTACAGGGGTTTAAATGACAAAGATTGTGTATAAAAACTAGAACATTTGGTGATTGGCTAATGCAATCGACTAATTTTAGTGGGTTCTTGCGAACAGCTAAAAAATCTATTAAAAACTGTCCCCGAGGTCTAGGTGTTTGAAAATGCATTCTGCGAGATCTAACACGGCGTTTTGAAAAGAGACATAATTGTTGAAACTGAATTAGGTGTCAGATACCCGATTGTTATCCATTAGATTTTTATGTAAACGATTTACATTGAGATTGTCTTGGTTTTTTATAAATGGACGAAACTATGGTATTTTTTTATTTTTAACTTAGCATATAAAATAGACATTTCCCATTATAATCAACAATTAATCAAATAAGCTAGAAATCGGATTAAGTAGAAGTAAGTTGCATAAAAATAATAAAAGAATGATAAAAATGTAAAATAACATAACTATGACAACATTTTGTGCTAAGAACAAAAATACCAAGTAGTCGATGTTATAGTTTAAAAAAACAAATAACTTATAAAAAGTATTAAAAACAAACATGGCTTGTTCGCTTTATACGTGATTATTACGAGGCTTACGCGGCTTGGGATTCTAATTGCGCCTACAAAATAACGTCTAAGTATATAATACATTGTCATATAATTAAGGCTGTTTCAAAATATCGATAATATATCAGTATGATAAATCTAATAATAGTGTCGAAAGCACACATACGTACTGATCAGGACGGTGACTTACCTGAAACAAACAAAATTTAAATTACTGTTTTAAGCAACTACATTTATTGCAATACAATAAAAAAAATGTTTACTATAAAATAAATCAAAAAAATTGTTGTTTACTTATAATGAACTAACTGTACATAATATTTTTGCAAAATTATTTAATTGAAGTGAAACTTCTTTATCGGGGTTGGAAAAAAAAATAGTGTAACATTTTTTCGTTACGCGTGACATCTTTCCGTTACGCGCCAGCTTTTTTTGTATAGCTTCATCTCTTTTACACCATGTTGCTATGGAAATACTAAATAATCAAAATGACAAGTATGTGGATTACAAAACACAATTTACATTAACCAAAAATAAAATTATCGGATTAGAGTTTTATAATTAAATAATGAATTATAATTACATACTGGATAATACGATTTTGTGGACTTGCTATTGAAACTAATAAATAAATTCAAGATTATAACATGAAGAAGAAATTATGAAATATAATTTATAATATTTTTAAAATACATTGATTGTCTGAAATAGAAGAAGTAAGAATGAAAAGAAATACGAGTTTTGGCTGAGAAATGGGGTCCTGATCTTTACAAGGTCTGTTTTGCTATACCTAGAATGAACAACAACTCGAAACAGCAGAAACCATGATGAAGAATAATTTTATTTGTGATATAGGGGCCTACCATGAACTCTTAAAAACTATCATAGTTTTAAGACGTTTCGTAGCAATATTAGGTACAATAATATTACTTTGATTCGTACCATGAACTTTATAAAACAATATTGTTTTATTCCTGCTTAGTGACGTAGACGTGACGTAAATGAACCAATGCTTCTCTATTTCTGCAATAGGAGGAAAAGAGACATCACTTTTATTTCGTATAGCTTCATCTCTTTTACACTATGTTGCTATGGAAATACTAAATAATCAAAATGACAAGTATATGGATTACAAAACACAATTTACATTAACCATCAGATTAGACTTTTATAATTAAATAATGAATTGTGATTATATACTGGACAATACGATTTTATGGACTTGCTATTGAAACTAATAAATAAATTAAGGTTATAACATGAAGAAAAAATTATTTTATATCATTTATAATATTTAAAACGCATTCATTGTCTGAAATAGAAGAAGTAAGAAAGAAAAGAAATACGAGTTTTGGGTGAGAAATGGAGCATTGGGGTCCTGATCTTTACAAGGTCTGTTTTGCTATACCTAGGGCGAACAAAAACTCGAAACAGCAGAAACAATTATGAAGAATAATTTTATTTGTGATATAGTGACGATCCAACATGTTAAGAAGTCTAAAGTTATTATTTTTAAAGTGAATTGTGTACATTTGTCTGTTTTTTATGGTACTTATGTGTTTCTTCTATGAGGATATTATACGTCAGAAACAGTCGATTCACTTCTTACGTTTTAATTAATGAAAATTATGACGTTTTTCTGTTACGCGCCATCTTTATTTCTAAGTCACATTTTTCCGTTACGCGCCATATTTGAAGTGAAACTTTTTTATCGACGGATGGGAGAAATTTTATAGCAATGCCAAAAAATTGTAACGTTTTTCTGTTACGCGCCATCTTTATTTTTGCTTAAACTTTATCTAATTTAGCCATTCCTGTAAATTTGTAATTAGTGAATCATTTTTCAAAAAATTATGTCATAAAGAAGTTTCACTTCTTACATGTGTACACTAATACACACACATATTTTTTTTTATAATTGTGCATACTAGAATATAACATTTATGAAATTGTCTTGAAGTGTGCTTCATTCATGTTTCACGCTTCGTAAAACATTTATTCTGTCATTTGGTTGCAAATAACCGTTAGTTTCACACCGTTAAGATCTTGCTAATTATTTATAACGATAATAGAATACTATGTTCACTGTGTCTAATTTAGAAATAGTTTGGAATTAAGGTATAATGGAAATTCCGGTTTCTACTTTCGTAAAGTTTTTTGGCTTTTATAAAAAAAAATCTTTTTATGTCCATCATGTGCTTTGACATAGCTCTTACATTATTTGTTACATAGCCTTAACCTTATATCTATAATTCCATATCCGTATTTATAGTAATTACCAGTTGAATATGAATAAATGAAAAACTTTTTCATAAATTTAAATAAAATAAAAAAAAATCTTCGCGCGAGGCCTTTAATATTTATTTCATTTTGTTTAAAAATAACAATTTACTCTAGCACTAATTAAAGGTGTGTTGGAAAAGGCTATAATTTTTTTGTAATATGTAGACAGGTTTACTAAGAGCTTCAGCCTGCAGTAAGATTTATGTAATTATAATGCACAAAATAATAATAGATGAATATGAGAATTACAAAACTACATAGTTTTACTGACTCTGATGTCTGCTGATGTCAGAATTAAAATATACATTTCTAATATATTATCATAGTATTAATTTGTACAAAAAGAAAAATATTTTTAGTTCAGTATTCTATCATTTATATAACTGGCTTTTTCAGTTTCAAAAGAATTTATCTTAGAAAATTAATATCAATTTTTAATTTAGTATTTCGTCGTCATTTAAATAACTTATTCATATATCTTTAATAGAAGTATAATCTTAGTAGGTATACACTTTTACGATACGTGGTTATGATATTCATTATAATATTCAATATCATAACCACGAATCAAATTTGATTTTTGGTATAATAGTGTCATAAAATAATTAAAATATATTATCATTTTATTAATCAATCTATTTGAAGGTAAATCTGGTAAAATAATAACTTACTCAGATGAATTATCTACTTTAGTACAAATTACCTACTTTTATTTTGTTTCTATTTTTTTTTTAATTTCTTAGCTAAATTCTGCTCTTTTTATTTAACTATTAAAAGTTATCAGATGATTGTTTAAATTTCTAGAATTGCGTTTTACAACAAATACAAAAAATAATGTTGATAATGTTATATCATTTCTGATATCTTGAAAATTTAAGTAGGTATACACCACGATTTTTCTTTTCAGTCGAAAGTTGAATAGAGCACTTATTTATTTATTTATTTATTTATTTATTTATTTACTAATTGCACCAACAAGGTAAACACTATAACAAACAAACATTGAAAAAAGCATACATTAAGAAGTAAGTGTTACCTCAATTATAGGAGCAAACCACATTAATATGAGCAATATACTATTATAAAATAAATATTATTTGTTACTATTATTAAACAAATTAATTGATTATTAAAAAAAAAAAACAATAAATTAAAAAACATTACTAGATTCAAGATGTCAAATTATGTCAGATTTTTAAAAGCAAATAGTGAAATAAATATTTAAGAAAAGTATAAGCAATTAAATAACAAACAATCAAATAACAAGCAATTAAATAATAAATATAAAATGGTTAACCTAATTATAAAAAAAAAAATAAAAAAAAATGAAAATAATTAAAATATACACATTAAAAATTATGTTTAGTTTCAATCGGAACAATACAGTAAAATGAGTCAAGTGAATACAAAAATTAAATTATAATAAAAATAAAAATTTATATGATAATACAACGGAAAAATTCAATTTAATAACTGCATTAACAGGTTTTTGAAATGTTTAAGAGAATTTGAGAAAATATCAATTGTTAGAGGTTTGTTTGATTTATCTTCAAAAGAGTTCACGGCAATATTTAAAAATTTGTTATGTATAGTGTTGTAACTTCTAAAAAGTCTGTTCAGAGGAGCGTTAAGCCCTAGATTTGATCGCACTAGTTTTTGGACGAATGGATTATATTTCATTTGTCTAGGCAATGTTCTAGGAATATCTAAATTTACATTTGATAAAAGATCAGGAGCGTCAAGGTGACCATTAATGAGCTTGAACAGAAACATGACGTTTAGCATCGTCCGGCGGTCAGATAGCGATTTCATGTGGAGTTGATGCAAGCGATCGTTATAGCATGAGCAGATGTTCGACAAGTTGTAACTGTAAGATAGATGGCTAAGAAACCGCTTTTGCACACTCTCAATCCGCTTTTTATATACGTCGTAGTAAGGGTTCCATACAACACTACAATATTCAAGGCAACTAAGTACAAAAGCGTTGTAGATTGTAATTTTTGTACTCGGATTTTTCAATTCCCTGCAATTGCGTTGGACGAAACCTAACATTTTGAATGCCCTTCCTACTATGTTATCAATATGCAAATGAAATCGTAAGCAGCTGTCCAGTATAACACCTAAATCTTTAATATGATGGACCTGTTTCAGTTGCACATTGCCAACACAATAGAAAGTAAAAATCGTGCTCTTTTTTCTACTGAATCGTATCACGCTGCACTTGTCAGAGTTCAAACTCATACCGTTTGATTTGCACCACAAGACAAGATTATCTAAATCCCCTTGTAACAATATTTCATCAGTCGGCGAATCGACCGTCCTAAAAAATTTTAGATCATCAGCAAATAAATAAAATGTTGCGCTTTTGAAACACCTACCAATATCGTTCATAAAAATGATAAAAAACAAAGGCCCCAAGATTGAACCCTGTGGAACTCCAGAGAGAACCGTATAATATTTAGAGGTGAAGCCCCCTGCTACCGCCATGGACTGTCTGTGTGTTAGATAAGATTTACACCAGGATAAGAAAAAGCCAGAGATTCCTACACATGAAAGTTTGTATAAAAGTATGTCGTGATTAACTTTGTCGAAAGCCTTACTGAGGTCGGTGTATACTACTACATCGATTGAGTGCCCGTGATCTATACCTTCAGCAAGGTCTCCGACAAAAGATATCAGATTAGTTGTGGTGGAACGTGCTTTCATAAAACCATGCTGTTGTGGCATTATAAGGTGTTTTACATGCCAGGCTACTATAGGACTGATCAATTTTTCAAAAACCTTGGCAAAAATAGGAATAATCGATATAGGCCTGCAATTTTTAACAGAATTAGAAATACCGTTCTTGTATAAAGGTACAACAAGAGCCTTTTTCCAAGCAGTTGGAAATATGCCGGAGCTAAGAGACCTATTCATTATCAGGTACAATGGTAACGCGAGAGCACAGGCACACCTGACGGCAAATATAGATGGTATTCCATCAGAGCCTGCACCTTTATTTGGGTCAAGTCTTTTTAAAACCCGGAATACTTGATCTTTAGTCACAGATATTTTTAAAAGAAAATTAGAAGGATCTGATGTATAAGATTCTTGAGGTATAGGTATTCTATCACTGTTATGAGCCAAAGAGAATTGTGAGGCAAAAAGATCGCAGATCTGCGGTCCAGTAGTAGCAAGGTGATCATCTAAATACATTTGTGCTGGATATGTGGTGTTTCTTTTGTGTTTAATGAAACTCCAAAACAATTTAGGATTCGATTTCAGGGATGATTCTAATCGATGTAAATAAGATTTATAGCACAAGCTATGTAACTTAGCACATCTATTCCTAAGCAGCTCAAAAGAAAGCAAATCGCGAGGGTTGTTATATTTGCGGTATTTTTGTCTATATTTAAACTTTTCCTTTATTACTTTAATAAGCGCTTTTGAAAACCAAACCGGATATTTTTTGTTCTTAGAGTACCCAAATCTAAACAGATTTGGGTACATGTTTAATAATAATAGACCTTAACAATTTATAAAAATGAGCAACCATAGCATCTAAGTCTATAATACTAGCTATTTCGTTTTCCCAGGATATGTTATTTAGTTCGCTTATTATATTTGTATAGTCAGCTTTATAGAACAAGAACTTGTAATCGTAATCGGCTTGGAGATAGTTTTGGTTGTCAATTAGGTCAATATTAAATTCAAGGGGAGGATGCAGGGGATCAATTACTGTTAGTGGATCGGAACTAACGTTTACATAAGTTATTTCTGTTGTACTTAATATAAGATCCAACAATTTGCTAAGACTATTCAGGCGCGAATTATATTGAGCAAAATTATTTAATGACATAAAATCAATTAGTAAATTATGAAGTAGACTATTAGAAGATGCACATGTGAGTTTGAGATTGTAAGTTTTCGTCCAACGCAAACCACTCAAATTAAAATCACCGAGCACAATGGTATCTCCGCTGTGGTTGTCCAAGACACGATTTGAGTTTGTAATGAAATGCTCTAGAATGTGTTTTTGAACAGGAGGGGGAATGTAAACTCCACAGATATTCAAATATTTAGTTCTATCCATGCTATCACGCAATTCCAACTTGACCCAAAGATCCTCACAATCGGATTCCAAATCAAACAAGCGGGAGGACTTAAAACGTTTTGAAATAGCTATGAGCACACCACCTCCCATTTTTGTACCATTGTAGACCAGACCTGTGTTGCCTGTAGACCAAATATCTATCATCAAAAAGTTCATTATCACATATGTTACTATTAAGCCATGTCTCAGTAAGAACTATAACATCAAAATTACAACAAACAACACTGTTGAAGAACCCAATAGTTTTAGTTCTCAAACCTCTAACATTCTGGTAATAAAAATTTAAAGAGCCCTTCAGTAAAAAAGTGGCAACCTTAGCTACTCTATGACAATTGATTCAATAAATCGATACCTTTGACGTGTACATAGTTGGTTTGTTCATTTTTGCGCATGAAGATTCTGCCATCCCGAACCCAAACAAATTTGTAGTTTATTTCTCGAGCCTTCGTTCTCGCGGCAGCATGCAATTCTTTATTTTCAGGTGAGAGGTGCTCGGCAACGTAGATAGCCGACTTTTTGTTACCAATAACACCTAAGTGACCTGTATGAAGTTTGTTGTCAGGATTGGTTTTATTGAATTTGCTGGTTGCAGCAAGAAACTCATCACGTAGCCGTGGACTGTTGAATTTTACCAAAATAGAACGTGGACGAGTACTTGTGTTATTTATCTTAGCCAGTCGGGAACAGTAATTTATTTGACCCTCACTAATAGGGCATTTAATAACTTTAGACAACTGCATTATCATGTTAATTAAATTTTCATGTTTATTGTCAGGGACACACTGTATTTCAATATTGGAAGAGCGTGACAGCTGGTCTATTTGAGCTACACGTGAGGAGAGTGATACATAGCTCACTCTTAGTGATTTTGTTTGGGATTGCAAATCATTCATCGTAGTAGCCTGTTTATCCTGACAAACCTTGATTTTTTCAAGTTCTTCGTTGAAGTATGCCATAGATGTTTCGAGAGAAGTTACTGCGTTTCGAACTTCAAATAACTGTGGGTGAATCTTAAGGTCAAATAGGTTTTGGAGCTCTTCACGAATGATTTCACGTATGTTACTAGCGGACAAAGAAGAGCAATTTATGGGGCTCCTTGCTTTACTACGTTGAGTAACGTACTCAGGCTGTGAGTGTGAGCTGGTATTACCGCAGCCTGATTTGTCAGAGTTGGTCACATCCATGCTTTCTATATTTTTTTACTTATGTTCTTTGTTCTTTACTTCCAATTCTTGCCTTTTTCTTGTTTCTCTCTATTTCTATTTTCCTTCCTCCCTTCCCCCTTCACTTTTTTATTTTCTCTTTTATTTTATTTCATTAAAATAACAATGTATAAATCCACAAAAAGCAAAAAAAAAAGAGAAAATAAATAAAGTGTTCTTATATATCAAAAAGTGGATTTGAACTTGCGTTTGCCTCACAGAAGACGCTTTGCAGTACCACTTAGCCAGAGTATTCTTGTGATAGAGTGTTGAAATAAACGAACAGGTTTGTTTAGAAGTCGTATACCAGAAAATAAATGATGATGCGTTTCGGACCATGTAAGGTAATGTTCGGGTCAACGTAATTGTTTATGAGTCACCAACACTTAAACAAAGCACTATCGATTCTATTCACTTGAGATTTATATTATAGTTTTATTATTTAAACACAGGCGATTGTTTGATTTGATTGATATTATACGAGTTAAATAATTACTTAACTTAATATAACTTTTTTAAGCACTTATATTATGTATTTTAATGGATAATAAATTAAATTGTAAGGAGCTCTGTAAAGTACGTGCGCTCGCTATCGCGTCAAAAGTTACAAATATATCATATATCATGTCTTAAACAATATTTTAATTTTTTTTTTGGAATTTATATAAGTCGAGGTATATACTTTTTTTTTCATTAGAAAAAAATCAGATTATTAAAAAAAAAAAATTAAAATGTATTCACAACTCAATAGTATTTAACTGAACAGAAACATTCACTAACCGTATGCGTCCGGCGGCGGCGTGGCAGGCATGCGGCTCCGATTCGGTGCGCTTACAACCGGCAACGCCAGCAGCTGCTGGTAGAGTTCTAGCTCGTGATAGAAATCGGGCGAGGCGGCGTCTACGCGCTACAGGAAACCGTCCCGTCGCTCTACCAACTAGATACGATAGCTCAGTTGGTAGAGCGACGGGCCAGTTTCCCAATAGTCGCGGGTTCGAATCCCTGCCCGTATCGGTTTATTTTTCATTCTTTATTTATATAAACTCATGGATGTCAGTTAATTTATTTATCAAAATTTTTTAATTATTAATCAGACATGTATATTATTATATAAAAAAAATGTATAAAAACCATTGTTAAAAACGATTCACTAATATAGTTTTTATATTCCTACCTACAAACTTCCTTTTTAAGCATATTAAAATCTCACTCTTAAGAACATAACAGATATATTAATAGTAAAACAGAGCACGGGTGACGTGGTCTTGAGAGAAGTTCAATCTTTAAAAAAAATATATTTCCAAATTGTGTACATTTGCAGTAGTGCATAATTTTTTTGTAATTTATGTTATTTTTTGTTAAATAATGGATAAGTTTAATATTATTATCAAGACTCATATATATCGTAATAAAAACTAATTGTTAATTTTTACACATATTAGAGAAGATGTTTTTAGAGCTTTAGTTTGTTGATGCGATTATGAATTAACCACATTGTTATACTTACAGACCGTGATTAGTTGACGCCGTATTAAATTGTAACGATAATCATCATAAATCTAACTTGCAAGCTAATAATCGATTAATGATGTGAACTCAACATTTTTTTTTGTCTATTTTATAGATAATAACAGGTCATGGAAAAAATTAGATCAGATCAGAAACTTGTACATGTATAATAAACACCGCATTAAAGAAAATGCTTTAATAAATAAATGTCCTAATCATTAATTATGTCCCAAGTAAGTGTATTACGCAAATTCAAACACATCGATACCCTAGCTTAACCACAATGTATTATGACCAAATATATAGAAACATTTGCAATTAATAACATTATTATGAATATATTAAAATTAAAAAAATAAACAATTAAATTTTAAATTTAATTCATTATATTCATTTGAAAACGTAAATTTAAAATGTAATTCTTTATACGCGAGTTAAAGTTAGTGGGTGGATTTATAACTGTGAGTGTGCTTGATACGTTGAATGTCAAGTTTTCTTGCAATAGCTTTGGCTCTAGACTCAATAAATCGCCCAGAGTTTAGGTTTGAAGAAGTTTTTAACGACAATAACTGAAAACGGTCTTTGAAAACTTTGGAAAGAAAGAGTCAAGGTGACGGTTCATTTTTAGAAGCGGGCTGCATGTATCAAGCTTTCAAGAGTTCGACAATATTTCAGTCTTAAAAGAAAGGTGATATAGATGTGTCACAAAATCAGACAACTCGGCTGTCTCCTGTCTTAAGCACAATGGCTGGTATACCAGCCGACCCATTGAATTTATTCACATAAAGACGTTGCAAAGCTTTCCATACCTCTCAAAATACTCCTAAAATTTAATTGATGGCGATGTGTTATGGTATTCAGTTTCATATGTGGATTTGACGTGGGTAAACAATCATTCTGAATTACATTAGTTCCGTTTAGTTTAATATACATAACTTTTAGGAGCTTACGCTGAACCCCAACGTACATATATGAAATGTGACTTTATTGCGGCGCTCCATATAGTTATGCAGTAAATTAAAATAGGTTGAGGCAGAACTAAGTAACAAAAACTTTTACTTTCTATTGTAAGTAAAAACTACAGGGGTTTAAATGACAAAGATCGTGTATAAAAACTAGAACATTTGGTGATTGGCTAATGCAATCGACTAATTTTAGTGGGTTCTTGCGAACAGCTAAAAAATCTATTAAAAACTGTCCCCGAGGTCTAGATGTTTGAAAATGCATTCTGCGAGATCTAACACGGCGTTTTGAAAAGAGACATAATTGTTGAAACTGATTTAGGTGTCAGATACCCGATTGTTATCAATTCGATTTTTTTGTAAACGATTTACATTGAGATTGTCTTGGTTTTTTATAAATGGACGAAACTATGGTATTTTTTTATTTTTAACTTAGCATATAAAATAGACATTTCCCATTATAATCAACAATTAATAAAATAAGCTAGAAATCTGATTAAGTAGAAGTAAGTTGCATAAAAATAATAAAAGAATGATAAAAATGTTAAATAACATAACTATGACAACATTCTGTGCTAAAAACAAAAATACCAAGTAGTCGATGTTATAGTTTAAAAAAACAAATAACTTATAAAAAGTAATAAAAACAAACATGGCTTATTCGCTTTATACGCGATTATTACGCGGCTTACGCGGCTTGGGATACTAACTGCGACTACAAAATAACGTCTAAGTATATAATACATTATCATAGAATTAAGGCTGAACTTGAGCGAAACAATTACATGGAAATAGTAATGACACAGGAATTTTTTCAAAACATCGATGATATATCAATATGATAAATCTAATAATAGTGTTACAAGCGCACATACGTACTGATCAGGACGATGACTTACCTAAAACAAACAAATTTTTTATTACTGTTTTAAGCAACTACGTTTATTGCAATACAATAAAAAAATGTATACCCTAAAGTAAATAAAAAAAATTGTCGTTTACTTATAATGAACTCAATGTACATAATATTTTAACAAAATTATTTTATTCATAATTGTGCATACTAGAATATTACATTTATGAAATTGTCTTGAAGTGTGCTTCATTCATGTTTCACGCTTCGTAAAACATTTATTCGGTCATTTGGATGCAAATAACCGTTAAGACCTTGCTAATTATTTATAACGATAATAGAATACTATGTTCACTGTGTCTAATTTAGAAATAGGTTGGAATTAAGGTATAATGGAATTTCCGGTTTCTACTCTCGTAAAGTTTTTTGACTTTTATACAATTTTTTTTTTTTTTTTTTTTTTTTTTTTTTTTTTTTTTTTTTTTTTTTTTATATTTATCATGTGTTTTGACATAGCCCTTATATTATTTGTTACATAGCCTTAACCTTATATCTATAATTCCATTATATCTATAATTCCATATCCGTATTTATAGTAATTAACAGTTGAATATGAATAAATGAAAAACATAGTATCGATAAAATCTTATCACAATATTTTTTTCATAAATTTAATAAAATTTTTAAAAAAATCTTCGCGCGAGGCCTTTAATATTTATTTCATTTTGTTTAAAAATAACCACTTACTCTGGCACTAATTAAAGGTGTGTTGGAAAAGGCTATAATTTTTTTGTAATATGTAGACAGATTTACTAAGAGCTTTCACCTGGAGTAAGATTTATGAAATTATAATGCACAAAATAATAATAGATGAATATAAGAATTACAAAGCTACATAGTTTTGTCTGATCTATGCTGATGTCAGCATTAAAATAAACATTTCTAATATATTATCATAGTTTCAATTTGTACAAAAAGAAAAATATTTTTAGTTCAGTATTCTATGATTTATATAACTGGAAATTAATAGCTTTTTCAGTTTCAGTCAAAAGAATTTATCTTAGAAAATTAATATCAATTTTTATTTTAGTATTTCGTCGTCATTTAAATGACTTCATATAACGAACCTTTAATAGAAGTATAATCTTAGTACGTACACACTTTCACGATACGTGGTTATGGTATTCAGTATAATAAATTCAGTAAATCTGGTCAAATAATTACTTACTCAGATGAATTATCTACTTTAGTACAAATTACCTACTTTTATTTTGTTTCTATTTTTTTTAATTTCTTAGCTAAATTGGGATAGGTGTCTGCACTTTGTTTCAAACCGTTTTATTTACATAGTTAACACAGAAATAGTTTAACCGATTAGTAGTTAGTAGATAGTTGATATGAAATAGAACATATTAGATAATACGAAAATAATCAATGTAATTTTTATAGGATCTGAAATGTAAAAATATAAAAAATCAATTGGCAATTAATTACTAGGAAAAAAATTTAAATTAATCTAGTGGACTACATTTTATATTCTTAAACATTTTACAAATAATTTCAAAGGGCACGTTTTTAATTAATTCAATGGGTACAGTCATCTATAACTGCTACTTAAAGCCGTTCTTCTGGGAAAATATAATACTAACGATCAAGCTACCAAGTAATACCGCTGCATCTAATTCGCAACAGAAAATTTCTAACTCATTCAATATAAATTATTTCGACGTATTTTTCTTCATACTAACACAATTAAAGTCATTTTAATTCCTCAGAGCTGAATTCACTCACATAGACAAGACAGATAGAAATAGACAGATAGACATAGATAGATAGACTTAGATAGATAGACATAGATAGATAGACATAGATAGATAGACATAGATAGATAGACATAGATAGATAGACATAGATAGATAGACATAGATAGATAGACAAAGATAGATAGACATAGACAACACAGACACAACAGATTCCCCACCGAAAGGTGTCTCCACGTTGCCGTCGTGGTGGGGCTTGCGTGCCTCTGTGATCTTCGAGGCTCTGCCGGTAGAGTTTCTCATGCCGGAAAGGCTCGAAGTGAGAGGCTAGACTAAGAGAGACACCAAGGGGTCGCTCCTGTTCGGTCGACCGACGAAGGAGCGGCTACCTCCGTCGCTAATGTGCAGGCGCACCTTAGTGGCGAGGATTCTCTCCTCGCGAGGAGAGAATTTCCGGCGGGTTCGCTGAGTCGGGTTGGCCGGACAGCGGACGGAGGCATGTCTAATGTCGCCGTCGGGGGGCTTGGCTTAAGTGCCCGGCCCCAGAGGAAGGACACCTCTAAGATAAAAAACCACCCAATTCCAAGTTTTGGAGCGCGGCGAGGGAATGGATGGCCGTTGGGAGTACGGTCGTTAGCGCTCCCCCCCCCTGCTGGTACCTGCCGCCCCCAGCAGTATTTAGGCTTACTTGGGTACGAAGCTCTGCCCAGGTGGACATTTATTTCTTCACTACTCGTGGGATTTATATGGATACCAATAAAACTCAAAAAGCTGAAGTGAGGGAGAGGAGAGGAGAGGAAGAGGAAAGGACGAACGCGCTGTCGGATTCCGACAGCGTGTGCAGTTTTATGACTGTGGAGAGCGCGGCGAGCGATAACGCCAGAAACACGCGCAAACGCCGCTTGAGGGAGGGCTCGGGAGACCTGAGCGACACAGTGGTGCCGGCAGCCAAAGTCGGCGCCAAAAAAGGAAGAAGGGTTAGGCCCGCTTCTACCGGCCAATATGTCGGAGTCGGCGTATCCAGGCGTGAAGCTGCGGCTGCAGTGAAGGCCGCAGCAGCCGCCGACAAACTGGCGGAGGATGAGCGGCAGATTGCGGCTCTGACGGAGAGGGTGACGCTCAGGAAAGTCACTCGCTCGTCGGAGTCGTCGTCTGCCGTCCCTGAGGCAGAGGTCGAGGCAGGGGAACTCCCTGCCTGCGATCTTAAGGAAAGGATGGCCGATGCGATTGCGGCCATTAGAAGGGTCGGCCGGGTCTCTAAAGGCCTTAGCGGCCGCTGCCAGAAGGCGCTGAAAGAGGCCACGGCCTCGATAGTGGACAGTGCTGAGGCCCTTTTGACCCGAAGTACTACGGAGGAAACGGCTTTGCTGCGGGCCCAGAATAAGAAGCTCGCGGCCCAAATGACGGAGCTCCGTAAGGAGCACGAAGAGCTTAAGGCGGAGATGGTCAATTTCCGCCGCGAGCAACTCAGGCGGGAGGTGGGCCTTCCGCATGTAGAGCCGCAACCGCAGTCGCAACCGCGGTCACCGCAGAAGTCACAGGAAGCGGACGTAGTTCGCCTGATCCGTCAGGAAATGGCGAGCTTTAACGCTCGCTTCTCTGTGCTGGAGGGGAAAATTCTGCGTCCCCCCCTCGCTACAGATCGGCGCAGAACACCGGCGCCGACATACGCGGCCCAAGCCGCAGCGCCCCGTGCCGTCCAACCGGCACAAGCGCCCCGTGCCGCCCAACCGGCACAAGCGGGACACAGGAGGGCTGCTAAAAAGGCAGGTGCGACCACTGCTCCGCCTGCACGGGCTTCTGCACCGTTAAGACCCGCCACTCAACCGGAAGCGGAGTGGACGATTGTTGGCGCCGCCAAACAATCGAGGAAGGCGCGCCAGCGGGCCAGAAAGAAGGCCAAAGAGGAGCGGTCGGCGGCCAAACGCAAGGCCGTGAGGCTCACCACCCCCCGCTCCACAGCTGTGGTGCTGACCTTGCAGCCGGGGGCGGAAGAGCGTGGCTCCACGTATGCCAGGATCCTGGCGAAGGCGAAAGCCGAGATTTCGCTCAGCGATCTTGGCATAACGGGTCTAAGGTGCAAGACTACTGCCACCGGGGGTCGTCTCCTGGAGATCCCCGGCAGCACCAGTGGTCCCCAGGCTGACGCCCTCGCTGACAGGCTCAAAGCGTCGCTGGACCCGGAAGATGTCCGAGTGTCCAGGCCAACTAAGTGCGCAGATCTGCGCATTTCAGGCCTGGACGACTCCGTGACGCTGGAGGAGGTCGCCGCTGCCGTCGCAACGACCGGAGGATGCCCGCCGGATCAAATAAAGGCGGGCACGATACGCCGGGGTGTCTCCGGTCAAGGGACAATCCTGGTCAGGTGTCCCGTTGCGGCGGCAAAACAATTGGAGGGCAAAAGACTCCTGGTTGGATGGGTCTCGGCGCAGGTCGCATTCCTAGCGCCAAAGCCCTTCCGGTGCTACCGCTGCCTGGAAGGAGGACACGCAGGGGCACGGTGCACCGCTGGGGTAGACCGCAGCAATCTATGCTTCCGCTGCGGTCAGCCTGGTCACAATGCTGGCCCCTGCACTGCCGCGCCGCACTGCGTCATCTGTGCGGCAGCTGGCAAGCCAGCCGACCACCAGACCGGGTCAAAGGCCTGCGCCAGGCCCAAAACGCCGCAGAAGCATGCGAGGAGACAGCCGACTACGATCACGGCAACCAGCTCCTCGCAACCGGTACACCCGCCGGTTGCGGCAGAACAACTGCCGAGGGCTGGGGAGGGGGCGACGGCCATGGACACCTAGTAATGGCTCTACGTCGTCTCCTCCAAGCCAACGTAAACCACTGCGCCAGGGCTCAGGATCTCTTGCTCCAGAGCATGGCGCAGTGGTCGATCGATCTGGCTGTTGCCGCCGAGCCGTACTTTGTGCCACCCAGAGATGACTGGGTGTGCGACATGGGCCGCTCGGTGGCACTTATTGTGAGGTCTGGCGCCGACACCCTTCCCTTTGAGAACGTCACCCGAGGGCGGGGCTATGTCGCGGCAGTGTGGGGCAATCTCATGGTCGTGGGGGTGTACTTTCCCCCCAGCCTTTCTCTCGCCGACCTGGAGGACATTATTTTGGATTTGGGCACGGTCGTCAGTCGTAGCCGTCCTCGTCCCGCGATCGTCTTCGGGGACTTCAATGCCAAATCCACGGCTTGGGGTTCCCCGGCCACGAACGTGCGGGGCGAGTTGGTGGAGGAGTGGGCGGTCGAGCAGGGCCTGCTTCTCCTGAACCGGGGTTCCGTGCAGACGTGCGTGCGGCAGCGGGGCGGGTCCATAGTGGACCTGTCGTTCGCGAGTCCCGCTCTCGCGCGCACTGTCCAGGACTGGCACGTTCTGGAGGAGGTGGAGACGCTGTCCGATCATCGGTACATCCGATTTAGCGTCTCCGCCCAGACCTCGGTTGGGCCGGTCCAAGCGGCCCCGGTGGGCGTTGGTGACGGCCCGCGTTGGGCACTGAAGCGGCTGGACAGGGAGGCTCTCCTGGAGGCCTCCATCGTCAAGGCCTGGCTGGACTCTCCAGTCAGGCCGTCCGACATCGACGAGGAGGCGGAGTGGTTCCGGGAGAGCATGTCGCACATCTGTGATGCTGGCATGCCCCGAGTCCGGCCGCTACTTGCTAGGCGCCAGGTGTACTGGTGGTCGCAGACGATTGCGCAGCTGCGCATCGCGTGTGTGGAGGTGCGGCGCCAGTACGCCAGGTGCCGACGAAGAAGGAGTGTCCGCCGCCCCTTTACAGCGGCGGACGAGCAGGAAGAGGCGGAACTGTATGAACGCTACAAACAAGCGAAGAGCGACCTCCAGCTGGCCATCGTTCGGGCTAAGGCCCAGGCCAATGAGGAGATGCTGGAGACTCTGGACCGAGACCCGTGGGGACGCCCCTACCTCATGGTACGGGGCAAGCTGCGCCAGTGGGCTCCCCCGCTGTCCCGGAGTCTCCAGCCACAGCTGCTGGAGGAGGTGGTGTGTGCCTTGTTTCCGGCGAGGCCGGAGCACACGCCACCGGCTATGGTTCCGCCTCGCAATGTGCCCGACGCGGAAGACGACATTGACGACGACGTGCCCGAAGTGACCCGGGTAGAGTTGAGAGTGGCGGTGGCTCGCATAAGGAACACCGCCCCAGGGCCCGACGGCATTCCAGGCCGCGCATGGTTCCTGGCCATGAGGGCTCTCGGGCCCCGACTAGAGGGGCTCTTAAGCGCATGTTTGGAGCGGGGCCAGTTTCCAAGCCGGTGGAAGACCGGGAAGCTGGTCTTGCTGAAGAAGGAGGGGCGCCCCGCAGACTCGCCGTCTGCGTACCGCCCCATCGTGTTGCTGGACGAGGTGTGCAAGATCATCGAGCGAGTAATCGCCGATCGCCTCGTCCGGCACATGTCTGGGGTGGGTCCGGATTTGGCGGACAACCAGTTTGGTTTCCGCCAGGGGCGCTCCACGGTGGACGCCATCATGCGCGTGAGGGTCCTTGCGGAGGAGGCAGTCACCCGGGGTGAGGTGGTCTTGGCGGTGTCGCTCGACATCGCCAACGCCTTCAACACCTTGCCCTGGAGCACTATCAGGGAGGCACTCCGCTACCACGGGGTGCCGCGCTACCTCCAACGCATTGTCGGGGCCTATCTCTCCGAGAGAGCTGTCGTATACCCGGGTCGAGAAGGATGGGGTCGGCGGGAGACGTCGTGCGGTGTTCCACAGGGCTCGGTCCTGGGACCGCTGCTGTGGAACATCGGATACGACTGGGCTCTGCGCGGTGCGCTTGTGCACGGCGTCGGCGTCATTTGTTACGCCGACGACACGCTCGTCACAGCACGTGGGAAATCGTACCGGCAGGCGGCCATACGCGCGACTGCTGGTGTCGCGCACGTCGTGCATAGGATCCGGCGGCTGGGCTTGGAGGTGGCATTGCACAAGTCCGAGGCCCTATGTTTTCATGGGCCGAGGATGAAGCCGCCTCCGGGTTCAGCAATCATAGTGGGAGGGGCCTCCATCGCTGTCGAGCCGACGATGAAGTATCTCGGACTCGTCCTCGACAGTCGGTGGAACTTCGGGCCGCACTTTACGCGGCTCGCCCCCCGGTTGTTGGGCGCCGCTTCTGCGCTTTCGCGCTTGCTGCCCAACCTCGGGGGACCTGGCTCCTCCTGCCGGAGGCTCTACATGGGGGTCGTACGGTCGATGGCGTTATACGCCGCGCCAGTCTGGGCGGACGCCCTGACGGCCCGTAATATCGCCGCGCTGCGGAGGCCGCAGCGCGCAATGGCCGTCAGGGCCATAAGGGGGTACCGTACGATCTCCTTTGAGGCGGCGGGCCTCCTAGCCGGATCAGCGCCCTGGGATCTCGACGCAAGGCTCCTCGCGTCGCTCTATTGGTGGCGCGCGGAGGCGGTCGAGCGGGGCGAGCGCCTGGTGCCTCGACAGATTGAGGCACGCAGGGCAGATCTCCGCCAGGTCCTAGTGGCGGAGTGGCAGACGCGCTTAGCGCAACCCACGGCGGGGCACGCCGCTGTAGCGGCGGTAAGGCCCATATTGGAGGAGTGGCTCAAGAGGAGCCACGGCGCCCTCAGCTTCCGGCTGACGCAGGTGCTGACCGGACACGGATGTTTCGGGAAGTACCTGTGTCGCATAGGCCGGGAGCAGACGTCCCAGTGCCATCATTGTGATGATTGCCGCGACGATACGGCGCTGCATACCTTGGCGGAATGCCCAGCTTGGGCTGAGCAGCGCCGTGACTTGGTCGCGGCCGTAGGTGCTGCGGGAACCCTCTCGCTTCCGGCTGTTGTCTCTACGATGGTCGGGAGCGAGTCGGGGTGGAGTGCCGTCGCCGCCTTTTGCGAGGCAGTAATGTCCGCTAAGGAGGCGGCGGAAAGGGAGAGAGAGGTCGCCTCCTCTCTACCCTCCCGCAGCAGACGCACTGGGCGTCGTAGGGTGGCCGACTTTCGGCCACCGTAGGGCGCGGCCTGCGGACGACAGACTCGGGGCGTCTTGTCGTCCGACCAGCAGCAGGCCTCGAGGCGGCGGCGTCGTGTCCTTACGCGCGCCCCTCGAAGTGGAGTCCTGCGGCCGGGGTGTCGGCCGCAGTGGGTGACGTGGCCCGCCATGAATCGGCGGGCCGTGACGGGGCCCTCCTATCGTTTTGGAGAGCCAATACCCGTCGGGCGGGTGTGACGAATGCTTCGGTGATACCCGCCCCCCGACACATGGGTACGAGAAGGACACGGTTGGTTTTTAGTCAGTAAGAGTCTGACAGTACCCTCACCCTTCCCCAAGGGCGGGGGTCTCCATGAGGATTTTCCAACAAAAAAAAAAAAAAAAAAAAAAAAAAAAAGACACAACAGATTGCTTTCAATCGCAAATAACAACGTTCAATCTATCATAGTGAAAATAAAATATAACAATAAATCTTCTGATATCGGTTTAAAAAATGTATTTTCTATCTGAACATTCTCTGGTAGTACTTTCTTCTTATTGATTGCGTCTTTAGCTACGCACTAATTAGTCGCTCGGAGTAGCAGAGAAATTCTGTGCTCGTTGTCCGATTGCGTACTCTGATTTTTTTTAATTAGCTAAAATAATTATGATACATTTTTAAGTTTAATATACAACGGATTAAATAATCTGATCTCTTGTAAATTATTCGCTAGACAAACAAGTAAAATTTACCAAATGAAGTAGACGCTTTACTTAAAGAAGAAAGTCGTTCCGTCCTCTACTGATCAGCGCCTTGTGCCGTCTATCTTTAAAGGCTCTAATTTGTTACTTATAATAATAATATAAGAATAATAATAATCTTTATTTATTCTTCAGTATAATTAATAATAAGTATGCCTTCTTAAAAGTGCATTACTGGAAATTTATAAAGCAACTTCAGTAATACTTATGATATACATATGATATACATGCACTTTTATCAAAAATAGTACAACGTTAATGTTGTTCTGAGCTTTTTTTAAATCTGATATTTCATTGCATCGAAATTCTTAATAAAGATTAGTACGCCTGTAATATATTCAAGATATGTTTAAATTTTTTGAGGTTATTTTTATTCAATGAAATGATCTTACGAAATTAATTAATTAATTAATTAATAATTTGTGCTCCAGCGCAACAGAAGTAGGTAGATTAGATTTCAGCATATTGTTTTGTATTCAGGCAGGATAATGTTTTCCGAAACGGTTATTATCATACTATATATGAATTACAAATGCAAGAACATTTCTTAATATTATAAAATTTTACCTTTGAAAAACAAAACTTGTAATTTTACGTAAGCTATTTATTTGAGCTGGCTCATTGAGATGGATGTCACGGTGCTTCTACTGATAAAGGCTTTATAAGCTACAAAGTATCTTTATAGTATTGCATTTGTTTACTGTAAACCAGACATGGATGTCGTTGATGTGAAAAGTATACGTAAAAATAAAGAACAAAGCAACATATCATAAAAATATTATAGCCGGTTATCTCAATACATCACACAGTAGTCATGTATTTACTTACAATACATTAAAGAATTTTTTAAGGTAGAGAAAAAGTCCTTTGTAACTAAGAAAAATTAAACAATTCTTTTCTACTAACGGTTCAATATTGTCTTTCGTTATTTTTGTTTTTTCTTTGAATTGCCAAATAACTTCATTAATTTATCGTACTCAAGCCTTTAGATCGCCTTTTTATATTATAATGTTGACAAGTCCCCTTAGTATCATAATTATTTCCTTTTTTTGGTCATGCTCTGACTGACATGACATGACATGACATGAACAGACTACTCCAAATGCGCTGCCATTCTCAAAAATAGTGAGCGATGAAGTTTTAAGAAAACTGTAGTTTAAAAAAACTTTAGCCTTCCCGATGATCCGGAACTCAATAGAACAAGTACTCAAATCATATACACACTTTTAAAAAGTATAGTTCGAGAGAACTTATTCATTTCTGAAGAGTATATTCAAAGAGTAGATTCAATTTTTTCTCATTTTATATCGAAATAGGAGTAGTCTGGTCATGTCATGTCATGTCATGTCAGTCAGAGCATGACCAAAAAAAGGAAATAATTATGATACTAAGGGGACTTGTCAACATTATAATATAAAAAGGCGATCTAAAGGCTTGAGTACGATAAATTAATGAAGTTATTTGGTAATTCAAAGAAAAAACAAAAATAACGAAAGACAATATTGAACCGTTAGTAGAAAAGAATTGTTTAATTTTTCTTAGTTACAAAGGACTTTTTCTCTACCTTAAAAAATTCTTTAATGTATTGTAAGTAAATACATGACTACTGTGTGATGTATTGAGATAACCGGCTATAATATTTTTATGATATGTTGCTTTGTTCTTTATTTTTACGTATACTTTTCACATCAACGACATCCATGTCTGGTTTACAGTAAACAAATGCAATACTATAAAGATACTTTGTAGCTTATAAAGCCTTTATCAGTAGAAGCACCGTGACATCCATCTCAATGAGCCAGCTCAAATAAATAGCTTACGTAAAATTACAAGTTTTGTTTTTCAAAGGTAAAATTTTATAATATTAAGAAATGTTCTTGCATTTGTAATTCATATATAGTATGATAATAACCGTTTCGGAAAACATTATCCTGCCTGAATACAAAACAATATGCTGAAATCTAATCTACCTACTTCTGTTGCGCTGGAGCACAAATTATTAATTAATTAATTAATTAATTTCGTAAGATCATTTCATTGAATAAAAATAACCTCAAAAAATTTAAACATATCTTGAATATATTACAGGCGTACTAATCTTAATTAAGAATTTCGATGCAATGAAATATCAGATTTAAAAAAAGCTCAGAACAACATTAACGTTGTACTATTTTTGATAAAAGTGCATGTATATCATATGTATATCATAAGTATTACTGAAGTTGCTTTATAAATTTCCAGTAATGCACTTTTAAGAAGGCATACTTATTATTAATTATACTGAAGAATAAATAAAGATTATTATTATTCTTATATTATTATTATAAGTAACAAATTAGAGCCTTTAAAGATAGACGGCACAAGCCGCTGATCAGTAGAGGACGGAACGACTTTCTTCTTTAAGTAAAGCGTCTACTTCATTTGGTAAATTTTACTTGTTTGTCTAGCGAATAATTTACAAGAGATCAGATTATTTAATCCGTTGTATATTAAACTTAAAAATGTATCATAATTATTTTAGCTAATTAAAAAAAATCAGAGTACGCAATCGGACAACGAGCACAGAATTTCTCTGCTACTCCGAGCGACTAATTAGTGCGTAGCTAAAGACGCAATCAATAAGAAGAAAGTACTACCAGAGAATGTTCAGATAGAAAATACATTTTTTAAACCGATATCAGAAGATTTATTGTTATATTTTATTTTCACTATGATAGATTGAACGTTGTTATTTGCGATTGAAAGCAATCTGTTGTGTCTGTGTTGTCTATGTCTATCTATCTTTGTCTATCTATCTATGTCTATCTATCTATGTCTATCTATCTATGTCTATCTATCTATGTCTATCTATCTATGTCTATCTATCTATGTCTATCTATCTATGTCTATCTATCTATGTCTATCTATCTATGTCTATCTATCTAAGTCTATCTATCTATGTCTATCTGTCTATTTCTATCTGTCTTGTCTATGTGAGTGAATTCAGCTCTGAGGAATTAAAATGACTTTAATTGTGTTAGTATGAAGAAAAATACGTCGAAATAATTTATATTGAATGAGTTAGAAATTTTCTGTTGCGAATTAGATGCAGCGGTATTACTTGGTAGCTTGATCGTTAGTATTATATTTTCCCAGAAGAACGGCTTTAAGTAGCAGTTATAGATGACTGTACCCATTGAATTAATTAAAAACGTGCCCTTTGAAATTATTTGTAAAATGTTTAAGAATATAAAATGTAGTCCACTAGATTAATTTAAATTTTTTTCCTAGTAATTAATTGCCAATTGATTTTTTATATTTTTACATTTCAGATCCTATAAAAATTACATTGATTATTTTCGTATTATCTAATATGTTCTATTTCATATCAACTATCTACTAACTACTAATCGGTTAAACTATTTCTGTGTTAACTATGTAAATAAAACGGTTTGAAACAAAGTGCAGACACCTATCCCAATTTAGCTAAGAAATTAAAAAAAATAGAAACAAAATAAAAGTAGGTAATTTGTACTAAAGTAGATAATTCATCTGAGTAAGTAATTATTTGACCAGATTTACTGAATTTATTATACTGAATACCATAACCACGTATCGTGAAAGTGTGTACGTACTAAGATTATACTTCTATTAAAGGTTCGTTATATGAAGTCATTTAAATGACGACGAAATACTAAAATAAAAATTGATATTAATTTTCTAAGATAAATTCTTTTGACTGAAACTGAAAAAGCTATTAATTTCCAGTTATATAAATCATAGAATACTGAACTAAAAATATTTTTCTTTTTGTACAAATTGAAACTATGATAATATATTAGAAATGTTTATTTTAATGCTGACATCAGCATAGATCAGACAAAACTATGTAGCTTTGTAATTCTTATATTCATCTATTATTATTTTGTGCATTATAATTTCATAAATCTTACTCCAGGTGAAAGCTCTTAGTAAATCTGTCTACATATTACAAAAAAAATATAGCCTTTTCCAACACACCTTTAATTAGTGCCAGAGTAAGTGGTTATTTTTAAACAAAATGAAATAAATATTAAAGGCCTCGCGCGAAGATTTTTTTATTTTAATTATTTCCTTTTTTTGGTCATGCTCTGACTGACATGACATGACATGACATGAACAGACTACTCCAAATGCGCTGCCATTCTCAAAAATAGTGAGCGATGAAGTTTTAAGAAAACTGTAGTTTAAAAAAACTTTAGCCTTCCCGATGATCCGGAACTCAATAGAACAAGTACTCAAATCATATACACACTTTTAAAAAGTATAGTTCGAGAGAACTTATTCATTTCTGAAGAGTATATTCAAAGAGTAGATTCAATTTTTTCTCATTTTATATCGAAATGAAAATATCTATATGTATTTTAAAGACAGAATAAAAACTGGAATATTTTTTTTCTATTTTTAAAATAAAATAAATGTTAACAATTAATATGAATGTTTAGAAAAAATTCAAAACTTTCTTATCTAGATTAGAAAGAATTCATTCAAAAAAGATAGATTGATATAAATTTAAAAAACCTTACCAAGTAGTTCCAATGTTTCACAACGATACTATTTTACAAATATCAACATATTATATTGTACGCATTGCATTCATTGCATTTGAAGTCTCTCCTCACTTACATAAATTAACATTCTAGAAACAACATAATTATTATATAACATGCTTACTGGAAATTATTCGCTGTGCAAGACACGTTGGTTACTAAGCTAATTACGTCAACTCACAACGCTGGTAATTAACTTAGATGAGTTCTGCAAAATACACTATTTTGGTACAACTTTAAACTCAAACAGCTCTCTTTATACTTTTGGTCTTTATGATTATTATCACGTTAACTATAAATAGGTAGTTGTTCAACTGGTAAGCGTACTAACACTGAATCGTTAGCAACCATATTCATATAAAAAAATAGTTCAAAAACCTATGTTGTATGTCATTAACTTGGCATATTCTTTACTCTTTCTTAGTATAAAATAAGAACTTTGAGGATTTGACGAAATGTATATTTATTAGTAACTTCCTAAAGGTTTCTCTTAAAATTAATTTGGACAAAACAAGAACAAAGCACCCAAAATTCGGTTTTTCTCATTTGTAAAGTATTTCTTTAAAATTTTGAATCTATTAGATGTTGGTTTCACAGTGAGGTACAGGCGGCCCTGTTGTCTACAGTTTTAGTTCTTATATTTACTCTATATTGCACTCACAATTAACTAATATTCTAGATTTGTCCTAAAATACTATAAGTATACACACATAACATAAATAACACAAATAATTAATATAAATACAAATATGTATATATTTATGTTATGTGTGTATATATTAATATTTTGAATATATTGATATTAATGTATTATGTAAATGAAAATGATATAAGGATATGTTTTCAATGCTTCAATTCAATGCTGTTATTTGGTAAAAAATATTTTCTATCATGTTTTATGATTTGGTAAACAAACCGTAAGATCTGCGACCGGTTAAAGTTAATAATTATTTGAAACAAAACCAAAAATTTTAATTATAAGAAGCGAAGTGGTGTGGTAAATGAATTTCCGATAACTTTGACACAATTTAATTACAATTTCGTAGTATATAAAACGTATGGATGGACAGAAATTAAATTTGTGCATAGCAGTTATATCAAATCCATTCCTAAAAGTAAATAAAGAATTTTGAAGTTTTTTTTTTAATTCTTTTATTTCAGGCACTTGTACATGTATAAATATATCTATGAGGAGTATAATTTAATATCCTGAAAATTACCAAATGCGAGTGAAAATATGACAATGCTATCTATTACAATGTTGGCATAGTAACCCACCCGATCGCTGTTCTCATTAATTTTCACAGCTTAGACCATGTTAGATTCAGCTATTAGTCATCCATTACACAACGATAATACTTTTCAAATGAAAAAAAAATAAGCTTATTTTTTTTTATAAAAAAGCTATAGAATAGATAAAGATTACTAAATATAGATTTTTTGAAATTAAAGTCAAAGTTTAATAAAAATTGTACCATTGTACTATTACTAATTGTACTATTGTACACAAACTTCATCTGCAAATAATAAATAATTATACCATCTCATGGTTCACCTTCACAATGAAATAAAAGAGACAAAGGTTTAAGTCAAATTTTGTCTTTTAATATACAACAGATTAGGAAAAATAACAGTCTGAGACCACCTTCACTATTACCCGAGGCACGTAGCTAATACTCCGCTTGAGCGTCACAGATGTAAAATATGAAGAATATAAGTAATATGTATCTGTTGCTGAAAACAGTCTTGGTAATATTTTAATGGTCTAATATAATAATACAAATGTGTTCATTATTATTTATTTTTTTAAATTTATTTTGGCAACAAACAGTCAATATGCATGGATACAAGCGTGATCATAAAATTATTTCCGTACAGACAAAATTATTAAATAAATTATTAGGTCTTACTTAGAAATTAAAACAAATATTACAAAATTATCTTACTTATTTATGTACGAACTTAAAGTCCGAAAGTAAATTTATTCAATGAATATTTTTAGTTTATAAATATACAATACATTATTGTACACTAATAACATAAAAATATAATTATATTGTTCTTTACAAAGGAGGAAGCTTACAAAAGAACTGATGTAATTTTTATTAAAAGTTAGATTCTATTTATACTTCATTGTTCCATGAAACATAGTGTTGCAATATAGTGTTCAAACCCGAAAATGTCTGAAGAATGTATTTATATATTTTATAAATAACAACAAAGGAGAATTATTTCAACAATGGAATTTCTAATACAATCGCAGTAACTTAAGATGACGGTTAAATACTGAAGTGTATGTGTATCTCTTAACCGAAATTAACCTCAATCACCCTTAACCCTTACATTCCCAACGAAAGTTTGTAGGGGGTTAAACATAAATAACATAATATAAACTAGATGTAACTCACATGAGCTTGTATTGTATATTTACTTGAAGATGCATCTTAATATCATTACGTAACTAATTTTGTTAATTTGTATCCTTGGTGTGCATGTTCAGTATTGCAGTTGTTCTTTGTTGCCTCTTGCAGATATTATTTTCCTTAAAGCAAAACTATTTGCCAAGTTGTTAAAGTTTATACCATAAGAAAAACGCTGCTTTTAACTCTTACAAATTAAAAAAGTTTTAATAGCAAAAGCATGTATTATTTCCATTATAAATAAAATTGTATAAGATAATTATCTCTGTAGTTACTGTTACGTTGTTTCAAATTAATAAATTGTAAATTTATGAAATTCAAAATATATCGAATAATGTACAAGTTATATTAAAAATGTATGCTCAAATAATATATCAGTCATATTATTACTCGACATCCTTAAGTCCTTTTGTTAAAGCACGGTGCGCTATCTTTTTCCCGAAAACATATTAGTTACTTAGCAACGACCCATTATAAATCAATTGAGAGCTTTACAATCTTCTTTATCACAAAAAATAACGATATTTCTTTATTTTTGTCTCCAGAATTCGTAAGACTGGCTATTTATAATTGTCACAAATTCAAAAAGAACTAAATTATGAATACTATATATTTCACTTTGGTAAATAAATAGCAATATTATTAATAATTAACACAGTTATGATCTATCGTCGTGATAAAATAAACCTTTTATTAATATGGTAAATTGTCTCACTGAAAAACCAACTTTCTGCCTTTTTAGGTAAGTACTATACGATAGGTAAGGTTTAACGTCATATTAAATCATTTTGCATTATTGAACAACGATTAACTTTTTTATGACTTTAGGAAATCAATTCCTAAATATTGAAGCAATATTCATATACGTGGTCATCGTATTTTTTTTTTTCATAAAATTTGATATACCGTGAAATTTAAATATTTGTATTATCTTAAAAATAAATAAATTACACAAATGTACTTTAGAATGTTTTCAGAAAAAAAGCAGTCATTGTGATTGTATGAAAATATGTAGAACGAATATATTGTTCAGACACAACTATATAAAAGCGTCTAATCAGCAGCTAGGAACATAATTCTTAAATCAATAAAATATAACATCAAATACGAGTCGAGCCATATGGCTCGATGTATATACGAGATGCGTCTCGTATATACGAGACGCATCTTTTTACCCAATATTTAATATCTATCACTTTCACCTTTGCACACGTATCGTAATTGCAGTATTTAGTATATTATATAAATACGTAAAATGTCTGTTTTAATGGCTGTAGGTAAATGTTTACATATTAAAGGGAGCGGAACATTTTACTCGTTAGTAACAGACCGGCGGTTTCGAAACGATTGTGACATTATCCTTCTGAATTTTATAATGATACACTGCGAGGCCCGTAGACATGTTCGTGCCAATTGTCATGTAGATAATAAGGTCCTTTTGAAAGCTACTGTCTTTTAATTGGATTCTACCTACCCTATGTAGAATTTCAAATCACGATCTTGATTGTTTTAAATTATTAAATTATTAAGAAAAGCTCATTATTGTTTCAAGTCTTTACAAACGTGCATACAATAAAATATAATAAATTTGAAAATGTTATAACGTGAACAGGAATCATTTAGATGAATATAAGTAGGAACGGAATAAAGAGCTTTTATTTTGCAAGAAAACGATTGTGTTTTAGAGTCATTTTCTAAACTACTTCTAAACTTTTCAAAGAATGTAGTAGTTCAGAGTGAGTTATCGCGTGACGTTCCACAGTTTTACTAGATAGTTTCGATTTTATGTGATTTATCAGCGGGTTCCAGAATTATTTTAGGTTTTAAATTCAAAAAATTGTTTTCATTTACACTTTTAAAAATTTTGTGTCTATTGATATGTTAATAAAAAAAATAATTTCTTGTTAATTTTAGAATTACTAAAAGTTTTAGAATAACACAGTGTGATTCTAAAACTTTTTTTTAATGGATTATTTTTTTACCACATCAAAAATATTTTTCCTTAAAAAAAAGAAAGCTTTTAATTTGCTATGTTACATATGTGACTGTGAAATATATTCCGTTTGTGAAATTCCAATGCTCTCTCAAGTTGTTTGATACATGTCGATCGCATGTGAATTCCGGTAAAGGGACAGGGTTTCGAGTGCTACGGAATTCCTGCGAACCTTTATGAAACTTGCGGCTCTTTAGCAAGGAGCTATAGACTGTAGGACACATGATAAATGAATAACTGTAACAATATATATTTTCTATATATTTCACTCCAAATATTCTTCTTGTATGTACATTGTTAAATATATTCAAACAAAAATAAGTATTTGTGTATCGTTTTTCTATATTTAAAATTTACTGTCAACTTTATCCTCATTACACAAATACCACTAAACGGAGATTGTTAAAAATTTTGTAGTTTAGTCGCTATGAATTCGATTTAAGTGAATTTCATAAATTTTCTTTTAAAACATTTGAAGATCTTAGTATTTTTGGCGGAAGACAAGCTATTAAATAAATTTAACAGTTTGTGTTAAAAAAAATGTTAATTTTTTAAATAGAAAACATTAATTTTAGATTCGTTATCTAAGAAATTTTAAACCAAATGATTTAGGTGGTAGATATTATATTTTTTTAGACGATAGTACGTTATTGCATACGTGCCGGGTAGAAACCTCTTCAGTGTGTATGTAGATTATACGAGTCTTGAAAGGAACTCGAATCTATGTGATGAATATAGACAGATATCAAAGTAGTTGATTACTCTAAACTTGCTTAAGCATATAAGTACTTTCCTAGAAATTGCCACAACGATCCCAATATGGGTTTAAAAGTTTTTCAGTAGTCATAACTTATTTTGCTTATCATGTTCTTTAATTATAAAATTATATCTTATGATACTCAAGGATTACCGTTGAAAATAAATCACCATTTTGATGCATACGCCATATGGCATTAAAAATTACTGCCTTGAATAGGCATTGCCTGACATAGGCATTGTCATGAGAAAGAAACCCGTGTTTAAAATTTGAGCTCCATCGTTCGAGAATAACTGGTTTGAAAATCTCTACCTCAATATACTACTAAGATATGAAAATAACTTACTAACAGTCAAGTTCAAATAAGTTAAATGTTTGTAGAAACATATTTGTTCCTCTAGTCTCTTAGTTGTTTAGCATATCCAAGAAAAAGTAGTTTTCAGAAATGACTAAAATCGAATGTTGTTACTATATAATTATATTTCGTTTACCATTTGTTTTAAATATAATTAATATAAAAGTATAAAATCTTAAAATTGTAAATTAAAATAAGCTTATACATTGTTACTCAAATTATGCTTACTGAAAGTTTATAATCATATAGAAGCCTACTGGTTGAAAATGAAGCTTTTGATTAAAGTTTAAAAAGAAATGAAAATTTTATATTTAGCAATACCGCAACTTTAACGAATAGGAAAAAAAGTATATAATTTCATAGTATTTCCTTGCTGAATTCGAAATAAAGTGGCAAATTGTTAGATACTGGCAATGGTAAATGTGAGTTGAAAACCACATCAACAATAATATGAAAATTCAAAATAGTTTTCTAAACTTATAACATCTAGTATAAAGGATGCTTTATCATTATATAAAATTTTATTAACATTTTAAGTCCAGCATACCTACCATACCATCTTATAAAACTATCATAACTTTAGGATTTTTCATTTAATATAAGAATTATTTTTGATTCATGCCATAAGCTGTATAATATAGTTATTGAAGGAACATGAATTTTATATAACGATTATGAAATTCATTTTCTTTGTAAAGAAATAAAAAATAAATTCATTTTATGCTAAATTAATTTTGCAATACAAAATGTTAGAAACAAATAATATATTGGTGAATTCCATGGATTCACCCGCACGGTGAATCCATGGAATGTAAAGAAACATCGTCTCGTCTCTTCCAGCTCACAATCTAGTTATATGTAAAATTTCATCAACTTACAGTGCATGAAAAAACGATATATTGCAGACATTTAAAATATCGAATGATATTGTGTTTTTTTTAATTTTTAGCCATGTTAATATTATTTAAATCCTAATTAATTATAGAATGAAAAATGTATAGTTAAGCAGAATTTATACCCTTTTCATCTGGAAAACCGTCTCGTCGCTGTTACGATTGAGACACCGTTACGCTACCCCCTAAAAAGTTTAGAATTCTATATTTAAATGTCTGCAAGAAATATATTTACATCACACATTTACATTTTTCAAAATATTTAGAAACCTGTTGATCATGTAGAACATGTTCCTTTGATAATGTTATGTCCTTTTCTCTAATAATTTTTGTATTTTTTTACCTTTGTTTTTTGGATAATGTAGATACAGAACAACCGTTGTGTAAATTTATTCCTTTTATGTTTAATTTTCTAATTATCAGGGTGGGCAGCGGTGGCGTACAAATTTAAAATCGCTATAGCGTTGGATTAGTTACCCCGTGGTAAGGGAGTTTTTAGTATTACTTTTGTTTTGTTTTTTATGAATTTTTCAAATTCGCAAAACTCCGAGGCCCACCCATTATAATATAAGGGTGTATAGGATGGGAAATGATACTTGAACGCGACAATGCATATCAAACCTAATGTTGTATTTAGTGTATTTATGCTGTAAGGGATCTAGCCTGAAGATGGCGGGCATACTCAAACTACCCAGTGGCCGTCAGTCTTCCCCATATGGTCACCAGTCAGCAGTCAGCGACCCTGGGATTTTTCAAAGTTGGCGGGCCAGTGTACCACTCGCCTTTCTCTGTTCTGATTTTGTTTATGCATCTCAACCCCACCAACCCTTATATGGCAGGTCTAACCTCCAATATTGTGCAACAACAGCAGTATAACACTAATAAGCTGGCAAGGCGGTTGGTCACAGAGAAGTCCAATCTTGTTATTTTTTCCCTTTAAAGCTTACGGTTCCAACAAATGTTTCGAATCCTGATGCCCTCCTAGACTAGGAGCTCTACATTACAGATACAAACTAACTGCCAAACCGGTTCGCCAACGAAACGCAGCTATTCAGACCTTTTTCACATATATACGGCTTCATCGTACATCACGCCGAAATACGAGTATGTGGCTTTGCGGCAAAACTTTGTCGATCGGTGGCAGCCCGGCGGCTGCATGTTACATTCTACAGCCAATATTATATTCCTAAAGGTATCTTCTACTAAAGATAATATACCTGAGGATATCCTTATCTCTCAAAACAAATACGTAATAGTAGGTATATGAACAAATTTAAGCAATGTATGTACTGTCATAACCTAATAATTAATTATTAATGATTCAGTATGACCTGATCATAATTACTAATAGCGAAATATTTGTTATACATATAGATATAGTGTGAAGATAATTAGTACCGGTTTAAGGTTTTTATTACTTTCGGTAACACATTTTATAGTTATATTTTGTATTTTTAATAATTTAGTATTTTTGCCCAAAAAGCTACCACAGCTGGCATTAATGCAATCAACCCAAAAATATAGTACAAAATAGAATTAGGAACTTAAAACCTAAAAACATTGAACAAAAATAGCAATTAAATAGATAAACAAAAATAAATTATCTAAAATATCTACCTATATAACAGAACTCACAACGTATCTACACAAAGATATATCTTTTTTAGTAATATGTATAATATAGATTGTGTTCTGTATAATTTCAAATTGCACATCAATTATAAGACACATGACTAACTGGAACTTGACTGGTATGTCGTGTTTTTGTTTAAGTTACCCGAGCCTATATCTTACATAAGCAAACTCTACCTACTACTACTACTTCATGTCATATAAGTACAGTGCTGTACAATGTTAACCATTCTGACAGGTACCTGCAGTGGAAATGCTTTTGATACATATTACTTAACGTTGCATATCTTGCTAACAATTTAATGTTCTTTTACCTTATTGAAATAATAATTTAGGAACAACGTATATTATGTGTTGGAGAACAGATTTAGAAACAACGTGATCTAAATCTCTTCTCCAACACACAATTTATCTAAAGCCCTTATATATTTTTTAAGCAATCATTAAAAAAAAAAATATTTTTACTTGGTTTCAGATCCAACAAGCTACTTACCGAGAAAATAATTTTGTTAATACTGGTAAAAGCGTTAGCTTTAGAATCTCATTAACACTTACGAAAGTGTCTACTACATTTCTTTAAAATAAATACTCGTTTCTAAAAAAAACAACTATCGAAATAAAATAGTTTTCTAGGTATTATAATAATAAGACAAAATTACGTCACATATTCAATTTATGATAGGATATGCGTCTCAGTCCTCAGAGTAGAAAAGCGTGCTGTTAAGTTACGCACTTTACCCACTTACAGAGGATTATCTCTCAACTATATGAGCCATTCGAGGTCTCTTGTGATTGTTTGATTTAACCTTGAAATCAATTTCAATAGATACAAAAAATATAACCACTTTATTGTATAATAAAGTGGTCACCTAAGTTATACCATGATGTAACCATAATAGATAAATCAAATAACACGGCCTATGCATAATAAGAAAGCATTTACAACATAAACTACCTATCACGAGTGTCATAAAAACGTACTTTGTATCGCCTCGGAGGAGCGATACCGCGTTAGATACTGCAGGAAATAAGGAAAAAGATTCTCATAACGTTTCACTCCTTAACTGAAATACACAAAACTTCAAAAGTTGTTGTTATTTTAAAATAACGGTTACATTTTACGTTCACTTGTGTTTGTCACCAACATTTTTTCCGATGTTATTTTTTTTTTTTAATTTACGAATAGACCTAAATGGTGGCTCTGATATCAGGTTCTTAAATACACACATATGAACTTGATTTCAAGATATATATTGCTTTCTTATTGTCTGCCCCATCAGCTAGTATACATATAGCTATGAGCACAATTCTCATAGAACTGTGTTCCGTTTTGTAATGTGTACTACTACACTTTTTTGAACTTAGAATACTTATATATTCAATATATTTTAATTTTATTATTAATTATTATAAGCTTGTAATAGATTAAAATAAAAATAATACAAACATATTATAGAGCGCTAATAATAATCACATTTAATTTGGAGGTATTTTTGGCAATACACATTGTAGATATAAATTCCTTAAACTGCTTTACTGTATTTGAGTAGGTATTTATTTATAAGTACATTATTTTAAATTGAAAACTAAAAGACGGACAAATTACTAGCTATCAGCTCGCTTTGCGGCACGTCAATGTCACTTTGCTAATAAAATATTTGTTAGTATAATAATAAGTAAAAAAAGTTTTTTTTTTTTATGACAGTCACATATTTAATAACTAAACAAATGAAAACCTATTCAATCAAAAATTTTGAAAACCAATCTTTAAATTTAATAGAAACATTCGTATTCAAAGTGGAAAAATATGATATTAAAAATACTAGAATTATATTTTTTTTATTTCAAATCTAAAACCCATCGATAATATTTCCAGACATAAGTCTTAAAACTTACTACTTTTATTTAAACCAAACATTACTTATAACTATTTCGACAGACGAAGTTTAAAAAGTAAATTAAATTAAATAAATAAATAACTTGTTTAATATAAATAATTGTAATAAATAAATTGTAAATAAATAAATAAATAAATCAGGTCATCCGCTTAGGAGCATCTGTAGGATACAAATATTATGATATAATAAAAAAAAGAAACACAAATATATACTTGAAATGTGTTTTACATAGCATCGCAGCATTGCTACAAAGCATACCTAATGTGATACGAACAAAACTATAGAAATATTATACCGTTTATAGCATATAATACTATTTGCATAGTTTTGAATAGTTTTGCTTTTAAGATGTAAGTTTATTTTAGGAACACAAAGTTGCCTGAATGCTTAACATATGATACTTTAGGGCTAAGTAGAACAATATTTAATGAGGGTACTTCCACAGTTCTCTTAGTTCTAGTGGTTGGAACGAGGTGCGGAAATAACTTTTACATAAGAACAAAACTTTTTCTTATTTACTGAAAATTTACACTACGCATTAATATCACCAGCCAATTAAAATAGAGGTTTGGTTTGATCAGCGTTATGCTTGAAATCAAGAGAAGGATAAATATAGAGTTAAAAACCAATGACTATGATAAGTTTTATTGAAGGTTGTAAAACAAGAATACAAAATAGGAGATGAAATCGTTCGCAAATAGCAGTAAATTGTACGAAATGGTTATAACATTTTATACGACACTTATTCCATGTGAAGACGATATTTCTGCGTTTAATATTGTCTCTTGTGAGGCTAAACTGTGCCCTTGAGATAACCGCTGGGAATAAATACATTGTATTATATTTTAAAATTACAGAATTAAGAAGCTCGCAATTCTTCAGCTTTTCAAAGCCGTTTGTATTTTATGATAAAAGGTTATATAAGTTTTTTGCTACGTACACTATAAAACTAAAAAATCAGTAATTTGCGCATAAATCTTCTAGGTCTGTAATAATCCTTCGAAATAGTTTTTTTTTTTTTGGTTTTTAAACATTTATAATTGATAATATAACTATACTTCCATATATTATTAAATCGCATGTCGAATGTAAATACTTAAACAGACTGAAAGCTAATAAGAATAATAACATCACAGCATAAAGTCCACAAATTGATCTACGCTTGATTTCTAAATAAGCAAATTATTTTCTGGTATTAATTATTTTCTTGAATACAACAATACAAATACATAGCAATACTCATTATAAATAAAGCAAATATATTTAATAAACGACCAAACCCAGAAGTACAGACGTCTATGCTCATCACATACATGCCTGTCCCTGTCGGAAATCGATCCCGAGTCCCATTGCATCGCTATACATTAGGTGAATGCGCTAACCACTCGACCAACGAAACATTAGTATTAGAGATAAAGATACACACACACATGCAAACTGATCAGGACGATGATTTATATTTATGATAATGAATTACGAATCAACCATATGTAATCGTATTAAATTTTTACTATATTTTACTATTTCAAGACAAGAGATTGATTTATCACACCATCACCTCTAACAGTTTCAAAATGAAATATATTATAAAAACCTTGTCTTGGTAGAGGTTATTATATTTATATGGGCGAAACCATCGAAAGAACTTAAAAAGTATTTTATATGTAACAGGAGAAAAGTGATCAGTTTTGGAGGGGACGAGAAAAATACCATGTCTTACTAAACAACTGACTCATTTTTCATCCAATGCCATTAAATAAAATGGATAAATATTTCATAAAGCTAATCTAGTTGTTTCCTGTTGGTAATAACAAAGTCTTTTGAATTTACGATACATTAACTCATAGAAAATGTCCTAAAAAATCCGTTATGCATTCCCGTCGGCCAGAAAGGTGATGGCAGAGGGGGTATGTGGGACTACCCGGCAGCAAGGAGAACGCTACTATTTTTAAAGGTACCCACTAAAACAACCAACGGTCGACTTCATCAACTAAGTGGGACGCTACGGGATCGCTTTCACACTCACTGTGACGAAACCTACGGAATTCCCTGCGAGGGGCCTGGTCAACTTAGTAACACCCTCACCACGTAGGCCTATGGTGGATGAGATAGGTAACCCCCTCTCCCACCCAGGCATTACGGCTGGAGGAAGAACTCGGGCTGAACCCCTTCTCCCGCCCGATGGAGCAGTGATACCGCCGGTCACGGCGCCATTGCCTCGACCTCCGGTTCTACGCTGCGCTCCACGCTCATGGCAACTGACTTTCACCTCACCGAGCTCCACCCGAGCTCCACCCAACAAGGACTCTACTTGAGGCCTCCAGCGCTTTCGCCGCATCGACTGGGAGTCGGGTAAAATAGCGCCCATACCCCTGGAGCCCCGACAAATCTCCCCAATCTGTAGACAATCTCCAGGACAGTCAGTGATGCAGTGATTCCCATCAATAACTTTTGTTGGCTCCACCTACCATAAGGACTACTTTCTGCCTTTATCTTTCACGTAAACCAATTTTACTAGAATATTATCATAAGATCTCATCATTGTCAAGTTGGCCGTGCTCGTATTACTTTTTTTTTTCTTTTTGTTTTAATAATTAACAATAAACTTTAATAATAACATTGTTAAATATACATGTACCTGGCTCTATTTATTTAAAAAATAACTATTTTAAATAAGTATTGTTCGACAATACGAAATCATCCAATAAACATATATTTTCTATTCGTATTTGTAAACCGTATGAAAACTTGCTTATAAACTTTTAAAACTTTACAGAAGCAAAAAATAAAACATCTTCTTTTGAAAAAAGAAAAACTTACCAATAAAACTTATTCAAATTCAGTTCAGACGAGAAACTTAGATGTAAGTAAAGAGCACTTTTCCAGTACTAAGTTAGTACGAAGCAAGTACTTCTTTTGTTTGATGAGCTGAGTAAACTGAGCGAAAGGAAGTTTATTCATAATTCTAAAAAACAAAAAAGTTTCGAAAATCAAATTATAGGCAAGAAATATGATTCCCTTTACCCAAAAATTATGCTTAAATTTCTGAGATATGGCATTGTTTGATTATAATTGGAAACCTTGTTTTGGAGTCCCAATTTCTAAATAATTTTGAAACTATTATTGCAAGACTTGTTGGTTGTTCAAACCAATGCTTATTTTGTTTAGATTTTATGGCATGCCGCATAGTAGCTCATTACATAAGAGCATTGTTCATTACCGCTATTTACGGCCAGAAAGAACCATCGATTCAGATCTTTACCACCAACAACTAGATTAACGCTAGAACTTGAAAGAAAGTTCCATTCCTAAGTTGGCCGTTGTCATAAATTATCAATGTGTCAATAATTGTAGACAAAAGTTTTTGTAGATAATGATCGCTTTACGACTACAAAATCGTTAAGAAAACCAAATTTGATATTTAACAATTTACATAATATTCTGTTTTGTCATAACATTTTTATTAATTTTGTATCTAATTTATGTCATTGTTGAATAACGAATAACCATATATATCTAAAGATATCGTATCTTTTATATTTACATCAGTAACTGATGGTTATTTTCTTTTTGAATTTGTTTTACTTTACATATTTTAAATTATACATTGTAAAAAAATACATAAATAAATAAAAGATTAGCGTGGAATTAAACAAGACTAGCAATGTTTAGTTTGTGCAAAAAGCATTAGTAACAAAATACTCTTAGTAGCTAATTAGTTTTAAAGTAAATAAGTGAGGTTTATAAACTCTGAGGTTGAGATAAGTCCCATTCCGCGTATTTGAGATGTGTCAGCTTGTTAGAACTAAACTGGGAAGTCTGTATTGCGATCCGGAATTTATCGAACAAAGTTACCCGAACTATCATATTGACGTTGTACTCCATATTAAGAAAAGTTTTTATTAAGGCTTAAGTAGTTATTTTTATTTAAATTAAAATGATTCGTTGTTATTACATTTCTTTCAATTTTTTTTTACATATTTAGTATGCAATATAAATATATGTAGAAAAAAATATATAATATATATTTTATATCCATGTAAACTAATTACTTAGGCTATCTTTTAAGTTTAGTTTTAGTATTAATTGTAATAATATCTTCCGGCTAAGTCTAATAATAGTTATTTTCATTTTATGAGTGACTATCGAGTCACACATAAAATTTTGATGCTTTTACACTTTGAAACCGTGCAAAAATTTGAGAAGTTTTGTGTTTTCAGAGGTAGACATCTGTTTTATTTTATTTAAATGATACAAGAATATATATACCCAAATTATTTTTCAGTAATTAGATATTTTGTTTCATTCAGTTGGAAATATTCATATTCAATTTCAAATTTCAAGTTTAAAATTTCAATCTCATTTGCCCAAAGCGGTAGCAAGGTTTACCTAGCTTATAAAACAAATTATTTAAAGTATTGAAGGAATTCATTTAATAAAATTATGACATACTATTTCATCTTAAAATCTTTCTAATCTTCTATCTTCTAAAAATCTAATAATGTAAAAAAAACCAATGCAAACTAAAAATATATATATATTTTTTTTATTTTTTATATGATCTAGGGCAATGCTTGACTACATTCCACCTGATGGTAAGTGGAATGTAGTCATAGGTGGTAACTCGTATTACCCTAGCAACCTATTCACTCTTCGCTTGAAGACACCCACATTGTATTCGGTCGGAAACCGGAATAGTTACTTCTCCAATATTATTTGATAGACCTTCGTATGTTGACTCTAAATTTGATTTCTATGCATAAAATATGGAGCTAACTCATATTTTCTATAATAACCGCTTGGGAATGAAAACAAAAATAATGGAGAAAAATAACTAAACTTCTGATAAAATTACAAGTGACGGGATCTCGATAATGGTCTTATGTCCCATCGGAAATATACTTCCAATAAATCTTTCAATATTTAATTTCAGATATCGTTGTTGCAAAATTAAATTATCTGGTGAGTATATTTACTAGTACTAATATCTAGTGTTATTAAAACCTATACCATGTTATATTGTGGACAGAAACTTTTACTAATTTAAACTGAATATATTATATTCCAGTGAAAGAGAATCATTGTTTTGGAGACATTTTCTCGAAAATTATGATTCATTGTTACCGATTGGTTAACTTATCTTTGAAACCAATAACAGCTTCTAAATAATGTCGATTTATATTTTATACTAAATTATAAATCTGGATTAGGTTACTGTATCATTTTATTGAAGTGAAACTTCTTTATCGGGGTTGGAAAAAAATTTTGTGTAACATTTTTTCGTTACGCGTCACATTTTTCCGTTACGTGCCATCTTTTTTTAAGTGAAACTTCTTTATCGACAGATGGGATAAAATTTTATAGCAATGTCAAAAAATTATGACATTTTTCTGTTACGCGCCATCTTTATTTCTAAACACATTTTTCCGTTACGCGCCATATTTGAAGTGAAACTTTTTTATCGACGGATGGGTGAAATTTTATAGCAATGTTAAAAAATTGTAACGTTTTTTAAAAATATAGTTCATTGCTTTCAAATAAAATCTGTTAGTGCATTAGAAAAAAAAACGGAAATGCAATTATTGAAGTTAAAAAAGTTCCGTCTTTGAATGCGATTGCGACTGCAGTGACGGAAGAGTTTCATACAGATTCTAGCAAATTGATTTTAGATGGAGCGCAGAGACAAGTTTATGTTATATAACTTTTTGGCTTTAATCAATTTATCGTGTCTAGAAGGAAAAAAATAACTTGTATTATAACTTACAAGGAGTAATGTAAAATTTACGCAAAAAAGATAACTTAATAATTTGGCAAATTTAAGATACGCAACATTATGAAGAGTTATTTTGTATAAAATAAATTTATATTCAACTATTAATAGTAATGAAAGTTGTACAAAAATTATACAAAATAGTTTTAAAAAAGTGTTTCTCTTTATCACACAAAAAGTAATATACCGATTATTGTGAAATAAATGTCACTTACCTACATAAATCAATGAAGCAATATTTTTTTTGTTATTAATTTTTCTTACTATGAAAAAACTTATTTCTTTTAAACATTTAAAGTACGTCTAGTACTTTTGTAATATGTTTTTTTTATTTAATTCGATTTTTTATTAGCTAAGGAATTAAATTAACAATTAGCATGTTCTTTGAGGCGGAATATAACTCATTTGTTCTAGAAAAATACAAACAGAATATTCATTTCAATTTAAATATAAATGAAGAATAAATATAAAATATAAATTTCAAGACAAAATATTAATGAAACTAGATTGATTATACAATAATAATATAACTACATCTTACAGAATCTCTTTTTAGTATTGGGTGTTTAATGTATTCAAAAACTCTATTACGATCGATAGTGAATATTTTAATCATTGTAAATCTACAGTGATTAAAATATTTATTATCTTATAAACTATTCATTAACTTAACATATTAATATATGCCTTCTAAAAGGAAGCCTTTCTTTTATACCAAATAATATATTTATCCTTCCAATTAGAAGCTTCATCACACGATAAGCCTCACTAATACATTACAGGTTATTAACGTAACATCAACGGAAGAACATCGCTTTTACAGATAATATCTTGTGTATCCTCTAGGGAAAGAGAGCTTTTATAGAGATATTTAATAAAGGCAATAACTGAGAGCTTCCCCGAGAGAGTTTTTTCAAATTTCCGACAGGCTGTTATTTTTTGTTTTACTTTAGATTATAAACGTATAAATATATATAATCCACGCTTTGTTTGAAATTGTCTATAAATATGCCACGAAAAATTAATTTATTTTCTAAATAATATTAATTTCTTTTTAGACCTGCGGCCTCCGCGGTTCTGAGACGGTATTTTTTTGACCATTTGAATTCTATATTATATCAAAATTTAAACTACATCCCTTCTGTTTCGTAGGACGTAAAAAACATGATATATTGCGTATTCATAGCCATTTTTAGATGAAATATTATACATTAGAAATTTAAGATTGAATTCAATAGTTTGTGTTTAGATTTGTTATTTATGAATATATATACAAAATTAAATATTCATGAAATGCATAACTAATATTATTCACAAATTATTATGAATAATTAACATTAACATAATATTCAATTCTAATGTTTTGATATTCATATTATGTATTTAATTGGTGCTTTGTTTATTTTGTTTTACATTGCAAGTATTATTCAAAAATCCAATTTACGATCCATTTATGAATATTTTATTTACCGTGTTATGGTTTAGAGAAGATATTAATTATTAAACTAATTCACGGGAGGAATTAGGTTCATTCCACATCTTTCTGGAACGTTTTTTTAATTTATTACTTTTAATAACGTTTACAAAGACCTGGACCAATTTGGTACTCATAAACATAATATGACCAAAATATCCATACATATCCTATGATGACATTTCAAATTGTAGATTTATTATTTTTAAGCCATTCTTTCATTTTTTAATTCGGTCGTTAACTTTTGTTTTAACATAGTTTAGCTTACTATTGTTACCAGACGTATTTAAATGAAAAATCCATTCACTCACTTTATTTGCTACTTTATACAAAATGATAAATACATCTACATATATATATATATATATAAAATATTAATATATATATATATATATATATATATATATATATATCAAAGGATGATCCAAACTTGGAGTTTTAAAAACTGTGACATCAGCATCGCGTCATAAATCTCCTCGTTATCCTTACTCATTGTTATAAGTGACTATAAAGTTTTAATAATCAATTAAATATGGCAGTAGTAGTAATAAGAATTAGAAGTTAAATAATAATTAATTAATAAATCAGTAAAGGCGACACGGTTATTCAAACTATTTTATTTTTACTATAATAATGATTAATAATATTTGGCGGGAACTAACAGAATAACAAAATTACTTTTACTCACAATCTCTCTTGTTAGAATATTAACAGGGTCCAGGAGTATCAGCGATTCCGCTCACAGATCAGACTACACAGTTAATGTCTCTCCCGCAAATTGTCCCTTATTATATTCTCTAGATCGCTACCGCCATTACAGTCATACCATAACAATTGCAAGATTGAATAATAAATACTTTCTTAAATATGAATCATTATAAGACTATAATTAATTATCAATGATAATTAATTATTTAAACATTTTTACTTACAATTTAGTTTCTAAACATAACAATAATAACAATAGTAATACAAATATGATTATAATAGCAAAATACAAGGTCGTAGTAAAAAGTCATTACAATCTCTTATTTTAATAATTATAAAGCTAACCTTATGGAATTTGTAAACAACAATAATCATTTTGAAATAATTAATTTAGTAGATTGATTATCATTTGATTACCTGCCGTATTTAGGATCATTCAATATCAATTGCAGGTCTTGATAACAATTTCTTAGATTTTAATAATTAAAAGATTATAATTGATTATTAATAATATTTAAAAATGTTTAAATGATTATTTAAACATTTTTAAATATCATTTAGTTTCTAAACAAAACAATAATAACAATATTAATATGAAAACGCTTACAAAAGCAAAATATAATCTCATGGTAAAAAGTCAACATAATCACTTATTTTGATAATTATAAATTAGTACCTTAAATTTATGAATAGTTATAATTAATTTTAGATAATAAATTTCGTAAATTTATTATTAATTGATTGATGGTCGTCTTTGCGCCGATATATATATATATATATATATATATATATATATATATAGTTCTTTATTCATATATATATATATATATATACTACATATATATATATATATATATATATATATATATATATATATATATATATATATATATATATATATATATATATATATATATGTAGTATTTTTGTTTTATTGAAAAGAAAACCAGTAAAAAGTATAAATAAGCAGGTAAAATAGAGAAACAAACAACATTTTTATAGAATCTGCAAGCTTCGACGAGTCATTTAGAATTGTATTTTACATAAATTCTATTTAAAGTTCGAATAAATTATGCATGGTAAAATGAATTACAAACTAGACTAATATAATGTGCAATTTTGTAATGAACATTCCTTTTTCAATTACAGATATCATATCTCTACATACTTTTAATTAAAAATCGACATAAATTAAGTATTCAATTCTATGTAAAATCCAGTAGCGTTATACCACTTTTAGCATAACTAAGTTATTTCAGTAGGTATTAGATGGAAGAATAGAAGGCAAACATTCATATATGTCGGCAGTGACTAATGCAATTTAATGCTCTCTCATGTCATTTTATTATTGGTTTTCATTTAAATTGCTCCTTTATCACGAATACCTTGTGCCAATAAATACGCTTAATCAAATTCAAGTTTATGTTTTTGAACTCTAAGGATTGCGCAGTTAATTCTTTCAAAGTTCTACAAATTAAATAATTTTTAATTTTCACAGAGCTTGTTTTCTATTCATACCCAGTTCTCGTTTTTAAATAGAAAATTTAAACAACAATTTTATAAATTTTAACAATCTCTACTAGCATATTTTATAAATAGTTTTGTTAAGAGAGACTTCTCACTCATTATTATTTCACACTAACTTAGTTTTGTATGCGAGATAATGGTAAAAAGACAAGTAAAAAAAAATAACAAGAATAAAACCTTATTTGTTTAACTGTAAGTACATTAGTGAATATGAGTTTTCTTCTCTGGAATAAGATAGGGCGTGGATTTGATATCTATAGATTCAATCAATTTATTTGAAATACTAACCCTCTCAAGTTAATCTATTTTCACAATAACACAGAATCACGCAATAGGCATACCACATATCTTTTCAATTTACGTATATACCTATACTATATTATACTATAGAGTCTAAACTAAACTATGGAGTTTAAGTTAATATACATACATATATATATATATATATATATATATATATATATATATATATATATATATATATATATATATATATATATATATATATAGTTCTTTATTCTATATATAGTTCTTAGTTAGTTTATAGTTTTTTTCTTATGAATATGTAGTAATTATTTAAATTTTTAAAATTATATTTTCGATTGGGATTAACTGATTGAGTGAACGCGGATAATAGAGTCATATTTTTTCATTTACCTTTTATGTGACGTTAATACTATTGAATACCTACAATTATCAGAATTAAGGAGTTTAGATCTTCAATTCTAAGAAAAACATTATTTTCTAATTGATTGATGAAATGATGAATGATTAAATACTGTATGTAGATTGCAGTTGATATTATAATTTTTAAATAATAAATAGATTATAACAATAGTTTTATTATTAGGTTTTAATAATAGATATTAAAACTTTTAAGTAAATAACCTACCTTAACCAACAAAACCATTCAGATCATTAAATCACTCTAAAATATACCAGTTACTGAGATAATTATATAACGTTATAATTTTTATAAAATGTTTAATTTAGTATATTATTATACGACAGTTAGAGTCAGGTCTCTTATTAAATGGTCAGATCTAAATTTACTTTGATTATAACGAGTTTCAATACGCTCTGAGTCTTTATGGGAACGTTTGGGGGACTTGATTGATAAGTTTTCCATTAGCAAATTTAAGATTGTCTTTACTTTAGTAACTTTTATTGGAAATCAAAGAAATTATTAATTATAAAAGTTAATATTTCATCCTTTTTTTATGGTAATACTACCATAAAAGAGGTTGAAATATTTTAATCAAAGAAATAATAGCGTCGGGGGACCCTTGTACGTATGTTGATCGAAGTTAATCATTGAGGACTTAGACTATACGATTCGATATCGTAATTTCTTTATTTGCCTTGTTAACTTACTTGCATTTTAATTTCTTCCTTTATTAAACGGTCCCCCGATGCAACGAATTCAATAAGTACATAATAATATTATTTTTATTCTTTTTAGAGGTCTGTTTCTAACGGGGGTTTTTTAAATCATTTTTTTTTCTATTTATTAAAGTTATTTCATTAGTTCTTTATTGTACTAAATGAACCTAAAGACACACAAATTTTCAATTCTTTAAATTTTTCTATTAATCTATCCTAATTTTATAAAGAGGAAAGATTGAAAGAAAAGAAGAGCATTTGGCACTTGGTCTTTTTGAAGTGCTCAGAAACGAATTCGAAGAGCGGAGTAGGTGCAAGTTACTTTATAATTATAACACAAAATTACTTTCAGGGTCGATTTACGAATGCAGCTAAATAGTTATATAAAAAGTTTCGACTTATGCATATTTTTTTCTTCTTAAAAATAGAGCCAATCTTATTGTTTTTATTACTTACGCTAAGTAATGAAAACAATATAAGTCTATAACTTATAAGTCTACCACTTATTAGAATTATAACAACAAAAGCAACTCGATACCTTTTTCACGTGCTTCTCACGTATTAACTTCTATGAAGCAAATTTAGAAAAAAATAATATATAGGTAATATGAGTATTTACACGCACCATACAAACGTGCATAGATATTAATTTTATTCCATATACTTTATGCTATTGTGCAGTGAACCAAATTTATCGTTTTATGTAGTATCCCCACAACGCCAATAAGACCCGAGTCCAGCACGCTCTCACTGTTCCAATGTCAACTGGAGCTCCGATTTTTCCTTAAAAATACTCACTTCTAACAAATTAAATTAAATTAAATGGAATGGAATCTAATCGAATCGAATCGAATCGAATCGAATGGAATGGAATGGAATGGAATGGAATGGAATGGAATGGAATGGAATGGAATGGAATGGAATGGAATGGAATGGAATGGAATGGAATGGAATGGAATGGAATGGAATGGAATGGAATGGAATGGAATGGAATGGAATGGAATGGAATGGAATGGAATGGAATGGAATGGAATGGAATGGAATCGAATCGAATCGAATCGAATCAAATTAAATTAGTTGGCTTTTCCCCATTTTGTTATGTCAATGTTTCTTTCTCACCTATTTGATCTTACAGGACAGATAAAGTATCGTTTTAGATTTTACGATGATGTGTCTTTTGGTAACTCTCAGATGTTTATGGAGCTCCGATGATTTCTTTAATTTTAACCTAACATTGTTTTGGTCTCTAAAAAAGGTTCAAGATTCCGCTGAGTGTACCCTCGGTAATAGATTTTTTACCTAAATATTTAAACGAAGCTACTTCTGTAACCATATTAAAGCATTAAACGCCTAGGCTTAAAAGTGTTCTCTAAGTCTATCCATCAAACCGTAACTTATCTCAGACCAGGTTCAATTAAGTTTAGATACAGTTTAGTAACATAATAAGGTTTACGTAGATATTGTATTTATAACTATATCTGAACTAATTGCTGATTCACACTTTAAAGTGTATATGATATCTGTATCAAAGTCGATATATCGCGCATCAACAATCGTCTGACATAAGCTATATATAACGTTTCAATTTATTTTCACCAGTCTGGCCTATATTGCAATGTCTGACCTAAAAAATATTTGATTGAAAAAATTGGAGACGTATATTAAGTGTAAAGTTATTATATATAAAGTGTTTTCTTTCCTTTACAAGACATTATTTACACATCAAAAAAAAAAAATATGAGCAAACCAAAAAGTGATATTACTACAATAATAATGTCTGTAATATTTTTTTCTAGTTAATATATTACCAATAACAATATATATATATTGATGGTTTATTAAGACAAGAAAAAACAAACTATGGCCGTGTTATGTAGATGTGTTATCTTTCTAAGTTCTCAATAAAGCATAATTTCTCCATTATAACATAGCTAAAATTCATCTGATCTGATTTAATTGCATTATGATCTGATTTAATAGGTAAGTAATAAAATGTAATTAATAAGACTATAGTATCAATACTTCCAACTCAGATAAAAAAAAATTACCAGAATCTAGTTAACGTCTGCGAATTTAATTTTACTCTTTCAAAACCAAATTCAAATCATATAATTTAAATGAGAATTAAATTATTCTCATTGCTTAATGTTTTAAAATAAAATACGTCAAAGATAATGAAAAAGCTCTCTTTTGAAAAATATTTAAAATCATTTTAATTCCTCTCGGTACAAGGTTGCGTTCCTTCAACTCAACCGATCCAATAACTTAGACATGGCGTCAAAGCAAGTCTGATGAAATTTTGTACCTACCAACCACTATCTCCCTCCTTTATACGTCCCCTACAAAAGCCCTTGATAGCAGCATAACTCTATATTCTAATTTCTTAAAGTATTCCAAGACGCGATCAACTATGCTCAGTGAATTTATTTGACATTGTGTATATATAACTATATGTATAGTATTATAAACAAATATTTCAATAAATGTAGGAATCAATAGTCCTATTAATTCCTGGTCTGTATGTATGTGGTCTACATATTAAATATATATCATTCTTAAATGATACATCATTGATCTAAATATTTCTTAACGTAATATATATTTATGTTGTTAGCTTGTTTTACATTATTAGATATAAGCGCACGTTACTGTCAATTAAGTTAGTTACAAATAAATAATTAAGAAAGAACCACGTCTTGTCATTAGAAAATAATTCCAAATCCCTTGAACCTTAATACAAGCAACATAAGTATATAATAAGTTAGTTCTTGGCTTGAACACTAACCAAGGATAAATGTCGCTTTTATTACTAAATATATGTCATAGCTCCAAATAAGATTTCTAACAAAAATATGGTATGAGCGGCCCGCTTTTTAAAAAATATACACATTTTTATAATATAACAAACTGTAGAGAGGTTCCCAAACTTTTTTCGTCCAACGCCCACTTTGAAAGTCAGTTATTTTGTAACGCCCCCCATTTTTTTTCATCTTTAAAACTTGAATAACAGAATAGATTCGTTTCCTTTAGTTTCCTTAAACCTATATTTTAATTAAGACTTATCAACCTTACAATATTAAAAGTAGTTTTGATTAAAAAATTACATTTAATATTGAGCAATAGTAATACAACTTTTCATAATAAAAAGCATCTTTTATAAAAAAATAACAACAGTTAAGATTGATCAATAGTAATACCACTTTTCACAATTAAAAGTTTTCTTCTTCATCTTCCTGGTTTTCATCCTGACGTATAACAAGGTCTGTCTTCCTGATCAACCTACTCCACTTTGCACGGTCTTCGACATCCCTCCAGCACTTCCTTGTACATCCGGGAGATCTCACTCCAGGAACAGATATATCAAGGCTTTTCCATCCGACATATTTCATAGACGGGCGTGTAACGTGGCCATACCATCTCGGGCGTCGATCTTGGATTACTTCGAATGAATGTTTTACGTATGTGGTCAGACCGCGTAACGCCGCACATCCAATTCAGCATCCTTTCCTCCCTCGTCAATCAGTCAGTCATTTCCGTGACTTGAATTTCCTGTGTGTGCCGAGATAGTACTGGCAAACATTCGCTGCCGTATATAAGAACCGGTCGGATGACGTTCCTTTTTATTAGCCCCTTGATTTTAGGCGATATTCTGCGATTACAGACTACACCAGTCCAGGCAGCGCTTATCCGGCCTTGGGAATCGTAATCGAAGCCTCCAGGCTCGTGCATAACAGATCCAGGTTACCTAAACTTTTCCAACTTAATGGCTTGGTCAGGATCTATATGGATAGTATTAGAGTCTGGGCTCCTGCAAGCCATGTACTCGGTCTTCGATATATTTAGTTTAAGACCACCGTTATCAAGCGTACCCTTCCATAGGTTTAACTTACGCTCCAGCTCCGTTCGGTCCGTTCTTTCTGCAACCCTTTATCTGTTGTACATTAACGATCAGCTGAAGCCCAGTATCTATAGGTATGGGTATCAGATGAGATCACAGTTGTAGAAAGATATCTGCCAAATTCTCGAACTAGTAGAGATTAAGTACAGTCTGAAAGAGAAGCCATGGTGCAACGTTTGAATGACAAACTCCAGGCAGTTTCCGCAAAGGGCAATGCTAATCTTGTCAATTTCAATGCCACCAAAACGCAGACATGTCTGTTCACCGCTTTCACGTTGGCTCTTACTTTCAGAATGTTTCCTTGGAATATAGTGACCGGCTTCAGTTGTTAGGCTTGGAGAACTTCAACTTTGGTCGGTTCATTGAGTCTAGAGCAAAAGCAGCAGCAGGAAAGCTTGCCGGTCTTCCGAAGGTCTGACAGTACTTTACACTGGGACAGCTACTTGTACTATACAAAGCACAAATTTGGTCGTGTGTGTAGAGTATTGTGGTCACATATATTATATATACTGGTGCCGCAAAGTCTCATCTTGCGGTTCTGAACTCAATTGAGAGGCGAGCAAAGACGCTTATAGACGACCCTGAATAAGTTAAAGCCAACCTCCACAGCCTTGAACACTGGTATAGAATGACTATCCTCTTAGTATTCTATAGGATACATTTTGGTGAGTGTGTGCAGGACGACACGACTTAATTTCCCCATCCCCCTTCCTTCCTTCATCACCGGACGTTCCTACGCACGGTGGGTAGCCATCCCTACTATGTGGCCATCCCTACTTCCACCCGAATAAAGCGCTTTACTTCGTCTTTTTTAGTTTGTACAGCGAAGGAATGGAACAACTTGCCTGCGTCGGTATTTCCGTTCGAATATAATGTGGGTGTCTACTAGAGTAGAGTGAATAGGTTGCTAAGTTAATGCGCCTTACCATCTTTGACTACATTTCCACTTTCCATCAGGTGGAATATAGTCAAGCAATAACTAAGTTTGTATAAAAAATAGGCCATTAGTGGATTCACATCAATGAGTGCTATTTCATCGGCATACATCATCAACCATGGAGACTGGTCTTAGATGTGAGCCAAGAGAGAATAAGAACGGACAAGGGCTGAGCCCTGGTGAACCACTACTGTTATCTGGAAGGGTTTGGTGTCACTATCGGAGGTCCTAACCATAGGAGTAGTGGTACATGTCTCTGATAGTCTCAGTATAAGGATGGATGGATTTCTTTAAATCACAATGTCCACCAGATACACTGAGGAGGCACACAGCCAAAGGCCTACTGCAAATTTAAAAAGGTTACGCGCAGAGCTCTTTTTTTCTGTATAATTCCAGCAGAGTTCTGAAGACAAAAATAGCGTCTATAGTACTCGATCTTGGCTGAAATCTACATTGAGACTCAGAGACAGTGCACTTCTGGCGGAGCCTGAGGTCGCTCATGCGTACGAAGATCTTCATGGCTCATGACTCATAAGCTTAATGCCCCTATAATTACCACAGTCTTGAACACTGTCTTTTCCCTTGTAAATAGGTTTAATAAAACTATGTCGCCACTGCTTAGGCATCTTTCCAGTGTTCAAAATATCTTTAAAAAGGTCAGTAAGCACGAGCACACCAACAGAGCTAAACGATATTCAAGCTTCTATCCGAAGATCGTCAGGTCCTACCACTTTTCCGTTCTTCGTACGTCGAAGGCAATCACGAGTTTCGTCAAAGGTTACTAGGGTAAGTCCGAGTTTAGATGGTAGGTCGGGAGGAAGCCCGCACGGATGCTGACTAATCAGATGTATAACGACAAAGCTGCGGGCCCTGAATTTCTGACGCAAAGACATTTAGCGATATCTCGCGTCGCTTCATCTCGAGCTCGTGCCATTTTATTTAATTATTATAAGGTTAATTTAATATATTGTCAAGTTTTATTTATACAATAAACTAGAATATTAATGTATTCTGTATGTATGGGAAACTTTACCTAGAAGGGATATGTTTCGATAACCATGTATTTTTCATTTTACATTTATTTAAAATTTAAAACATTAATAAATGGATGTTGTGTAGTAGAAGGATATTATTTTTAGTGAATTTTCAAATATGAATAAGATAAAGTTACAAATCATCTATCGCCCCCCTAAATGACACCAGCGCCCCCCAAATCTTTCTCGGTCTCTTACCGCCTCCCTCTAGGGTTTCAGCGCCCACAAGGGGGCTTTATCGCCCACTTTGGGAAAGACTGCTGTAGAGTGTCCTTTTTAGGGATGGTTACGTGGTTTACCTTTTTATACTAGTCTCTAAAATAGTATCGCTAACTTTGGATTTTTGAAAAATAAAGTAAAACAAATAAATAGATAGTTCTCATAAATTATGTACGTATGTCTCCAATATTCGTCCCATGAGATTTAATATCGTCATAACGGTGATTGTAGATTCTAGTGACGAGGCCGGTATCCCACACGTCGTTTATTATAGACTGCAGGCTGCAGGTTAATATTTATTATAAACGTAATAACAAAGCTATTTATGTATAAATCATTTTATTTATTTAATTTTATTTAAATTTTAAAACACACCAGTACTAACTCTAAAATATAAAAAACCATACATTCTAAATTAATTAGATTTGACCTTATTAAAGAAAATAATTTTATCCCTTAAAGCGGCGTAAAAAGTGTAAGTAATGCCAAATAACTAGTTAAATATCGTACAGGTTTCACCTTAATCTAGAGACTTTGTTTTGAACCAAAAAAGAGGGAAAACTTAATGTATTACGTTGGATATTCTAGTAATAATGTATAATCTTTTTAGAAGCTGAGTTACATAATTTTAACATTAATTTAAACGTTTGTCCTTTGACCTAAATAGAATTAAGAGTTGCTATTTTAAATAGACGTTATTCAAACAAATCTGTTGATATATAAACACCGCCCCGATGGTCGAGTGGATAGCCCAGACGCCTAACCTGTCACGGCGCAATAGGGTTCGGGTTCGATTCCCGGCAGAGACAGGCATTTATGTGATATGCATAGATGTCTGTGTTTCTGGGTTTGGTCGTTTATTAAATATATTCTCAGTATTTAAATGTGTATTTCTATGTATTTGTATCGTTGTCTAACACCCTTAACAAAAAGCAAATAATTTGCTTACTTAGGGGTTAGATCAATGTGTGCAATTTGTCCTGATATTATTATTATTATTATTATTGTTATAAACAAATGTGAAAGCAGTTATTTTCCTTTTTATACATATTATCTCTTAAAATTGGTCACCTTTAAAGCATCTAGTTACAATAGTAAACCAATGAATGAACCTACATAAAACGCTATCAAAATTAAATAAAATAAATAAAAAATACAATTTTACTTAATTGTTGTCGTTTGGATTAAAATTGACAACATTGAAAATTACAACTCATTAAATGAATTCATAAATGTTTTTCATATTCAATAATATTATTCGGTCAATATAAAATATATATATATATTATTTGAGGTTAATGTTATTATAATAAATAAGCGAAATAGTAGAATATAAATTATCTACATTCCACGTATAACAAAATTTCCATGCATAATAAGATTTTATTTTCAACACAAGTGGCTATCACGAGTGTCATAAGCTCTTACTTTGTATCGCCTCGAGGGAGCAACGCAACAAACAGAATAAAGCGAAGTGAACGAGGAAAAAGAATGTGTTAACTTTTTATGCTTTATTGTTAACAAATATATAAATATAATATATATTTATATACATGTATCATTTTATTTATATCTATCTCAGTATTTTTTTTTCATCACACATTAGTTCATTTCCAATATTATATAAGGCAGTTAAATGCTTCTTACCAAAAATATGTTTATAAAAAAACCTACTATTAAGGATATTTAATAAAAACACGAAGCAGTAATTTAATAATAAAAAAAATGTTACAATAATAAATTTATTTTAAATGTATATCATGTGTGTGTGTGTGTGTCATGTGTGTCATGGATATTCTACTTGAAATGCAGGCTGTTTTACTTAGCACAGGGTGTTTTCTTCAGAACTTTATGGTAGGTTTATTTAATACATACTGGAGCAGCCCATAAGGAAGCTCCAGCGTATCAGCAAATAAAATTGACACTCGTGACATAGATTTGGTAAAGTGAAGTAAATTCAATAAGAAGTTTAAATATTTGTAAAATTATAATTATCGTTGTAATTGTATATATAAACCGTAATGTTAGCTTACTTGCTTAAATACCTCACTTCAAATCTTCAGCCCAAGTTTCCTAAGAATTTAATAAGTGCCTACCTCTAATCGAATTGGATCTTCTCAGTTGAAGAGTCTTAAGGGGCAAAGTAAAAAGCAAAAGGATAGACAGGAATTTAATCATACCCTTCGACCACTATCTTATTAAGCAATACGCCTGAACTAACTTAAGTTCTACGTTTTTTAATTTCCTTGCCGACGAGGTATTTACGTATAAGTAATTACTACGTTATCACATTAAAATGTATAAACTTTTGTTATGTAATACATGCCAACCTTATCAAACGTGAAATGGGTACGTCAGATGATAGTTCCACGTGAACTGTTTTTCTGACATCGCAGATTCAAGCTCAGAACAAGCTAATCATGTTACATTAAATATTAATATTATTTATAATCTATTCGACCACGAAATAAATATCGATTAGTCGGAGTCGATAAATATCACGAATAAGACTTTGTGATTTCTGCAATGACTTAAATAAGGTTTTTAATTATCAGCAATACAGTAAAAATAAGCTAATAGGCTACAATATCACTTTAGTAAGAATTCGATAATCATCGAACTTGATTCGATGTGATTCATTCCAGCCATTGTTTCATTTATTATCGTATGTTAATATGGGTACGATAACTCCAATTAAAAGTTACATTTTCCTTGTGACCTCACTTTCCTGATACAAACGATATACTTTTTCTTTATAAAAATAATCTACTTATATACAAAATAAATGTAGGTACCTACATGTAGAGAAATATATTAAATTAGAATATCGTTTTTTGTAAGTCTACATTAACAACTTTAGTGTGTTATTTTTGTAAATAGGTGAAACGGTAGCGTCGGATTAAATTATTTCACGTATTTTTCTATTAGCACTTCACTTATAATTAATTACTTGTATTTAATTCTTCGTTGGTACTATACAACAGCTTCACTCTTGAATATCGTCCTAAACGCATTTTGTAGACCCTTCTTTAATAAGTCCCCTTTTACATAAATAATAATTTTAGTCAAATAAACCACGTTAATCATACCAAAGTAACAATCGGTTAACATAACAATTCTAAATATAGCTACGTAAGTTATTAAAACATGATTGAAATAATGTGACCTTAGTGGTTCTCATTATTTTATTATTTAAGTTCAAACTTATTATTTAAATTAATAAATTCATTAATTTAGAAATATGATTCTATTGAATATTAACTATATTTAGTTGTTTAGTATATTCAATCACAATGATTAATAATATATTGAAACCATTAAATAATTGTTTAACAATAATGTAACCTTACACAATAAGTTGACATTTTGCTTTGTCAAAGTTTATAGACGTATATTTTTTCAGATCTTGGTATCTTTCTACTTTGTAGTGATTCTATTCTTAATTCCTACCACTTATGTTAGCTTTTATACATGTGGTAGTTTGGTTTTGACTAAAAAGAAAGATATAAGTTGTTGATTTGACTAAAACAATTGAATCTCTGTATAGAAATTTCATTGATAAAATAAATGTAATATTGGATACTAATTTGACTAAGAAAAAAAGTATTTAAACCGCAGCTCGGTTAAGAGAAGGCATTGTGAAATTGGGAGTACAAGTTGTGTGGTGGTGCTATTGTGATAAAAGTGTAACAGTTATAATAAACCGCTGAGTGTATAATTGAGAGACTAAGTTGTGTAATAGAAATAGTATAATCAATTGTTACAATGATTGTAAAGAATTTAAATATTTATTTATTTATTTATTTAAATAGTAAACAGTTTAGTGTATTTGTGAGCAGCGCCGGTAAAGTATTTTAAATAATAGAACGACAGTCATTGCTGATTCTTTGCAGTAGAGAGCTCTAATACTTATGTATCTGCCACCTATTTTCACAGTGGGACATCGTAATTTTATTAAACCAATTATCATTATTTCTAAATATTGTGTACTTATATTTTGTTATAATTATATCCATCCTTATGTATAATTTGTACATTATAACTTAATACAATAATATAATATACAAATTATATTCCAGAAAAACGTTTTATCCTTAATCACGAGATTTTTAGAAAAATATATTATAAGTATATCTATATAAAATTTTAACTGAATATAACTTTATAACTGTTTCGAGTTCAGATTTATTAAAACTTAAATTTTAGAATAAAACAGGAAAGTATTTCAATTTATTTTGCTTTCTCATCTTTGCCTGACAGATTTGAAATGTGGGACGATGGTGTATACTTATTTAATTTTGTTATAATACGAATCGTTTGAAATCGTTTTTCGCCATCGTTTTTGATTTTATGTTTATTATTTCCATATTTTAATAATGATATGTACTGAAATGAATATAAAAAGAAATCATTTATTTATTCGGATTTAGCCACACAGATAATTATTTTGCATATATTTTATTAAACATTGTATGTCTTTTTAATGGATTTAGAGTATTAGAATATGAGAAGAAAACATTTTTGAACAACATTTGCCATTGGTAAAATAAATTTTGCAAATAAACATGCAAAAAAAATATATAACGAGGCGAAATCGATGTAAAATGTATTTTTTGCAAAACTATTTGCAGTCTTTTGAAGTCGTTCGCTTAGTTGGAGTTATAATTTTAATTGGGAAGTCTAAAGTTCTTTTAACGAGTTTTATGTTTTAACCACAATTTTTTATTTTTCTTTATCACTTGTAAAGAAAGGTAAAATAAATTTGCCAATTCAGTTTATTTTGATACATAAATCTTCTATTAATTTAAATATTGTTAAAGTTTTGCAGTCTCCATAGTGGAACACGTAATGGAACTATGAATACAAAAATCAAAAATACCAACAGAAATATCGTCCAAATAATTTTAACCGTTGGTCGTTGGTCATGGTTGCGTTAGCTAACAATCTACTGTTTAGGAATTCTTGACGTCAGACTATTGTAGTGCTTATGACATTAACATAAAGAACGTAAATAATTAATCTTTCAACTACGTGTAATATTATATATTTATTTATTTTTTTATACATTTAAATCAGAATATCAACTTTATTAATTACTCCATAGTATTAACATCGAAAGGAAAACGATACTTCAAGTAGTATTCAAGATTGTTAAATCTTAAATTGTCTTATGGGAAGCATGTTACTTATCGACTCCCTATAAATATTGAACATTACATTTTCATAAGTTTATAAGCATTACTACGGCAATTGGTTTATTAATAATCTTTTGTAATAAAAACAAACCAAATTGGATGCCTTGGTACAATTAGAATAATTATATTACTACTGGACTGTCAACTTGGATCCTGGTCAGCCAGCCAAATGTTGCCTCAAGCGAAAATTTACCCAAAAAAAATTACTTTTAAGCGTTTGGTGGACTATTCCCGATATCGTTCATTAGTTTTCTCAAACCTCACCAGACTGTTACGGCAGATGTCTATTGTCAGTAATTTCAAACCATGATGGATAAGCTAGCTGCTAAACAACCTAGGCTAGTCAATCGCTCCACGCCACCGCTGCTTCGCGACAACGCTAGACCACACACCGCACAAAAGACGGCTACCAAATTAGAAGAGCTTCAATTAAAATGACTAAGACATCCACAGTACTCCCCGGACCTTGTTTCAACAGATTACCATTTTTTCAAAATTTGGATAACTTCTTGCAAGGGAAAAAAATTAACTCTGATGGGGCAGTCCAAATCGCCTTCAAAGATTTTATGATTATATTGTTTTTTTTAGTAAAGGGATCAATTAACTTCCTCTAAGATAGCAAAATTGCATAGAAAATAATGGTTCATACTTTGATTAATTAAATACATTATATTATAAATAATTTGATCTCTTGTTCCTCCCACACAAAACGCCAATTACATTTGTAAGAACCTAAAATATAAAATTATTGTTGTAAAATTACAATATGATTATGTTAATGCAACGAGTCTAGTCGTAAGAGCATCGTATATCTATTTGAAATAAAAAAACTCTTCACCTTTTTAGACTTTTGTAAGGCACGAATAATATAAAAAATCATTTAACAAACAGTATCATTCCACATATAAGGTAACATTATTATTTTAGCAAAAACTTTAGTTTATATTAATAGTTGTCGTACCATTATCACCAAATGCTGTCGAACCAAACGAACCATATCAGTCGCTTACGGCGCTGCTGTTATACTACCTTTTTTTATAAAAGCTTTATAGATTTTTTTATTGTTAATTGCCCATATATTGGCGTATTTTACATTAAAAATGCATTTTAATATTTTTAGTTTTTCAATCGAAGGTACTGCAACATGCATATGTGTATGATATAATTATACATTCTTAAAAGTGACGATTGAGTTTATTGATATTCATAGTTTATCGTTCAAAATGAAACACTTATCTAGTAATTACTACTTTACGCTGATGTGATAGGGTGGTACACCTACCTATGAACACCAATAGCTGTGTTTTTTGTTTGTATTCATCTCGAATATAAAACCTATGGCGTAGCCTGTAATAACTCGCAGCTTCTCAGTCTTTGAGTTAAATGGTACGTGAAATGTCGAAACGACTTGTCATTACTGTTACGAACTGTGCATTTTATTACCCAGCTGCCTAAAAAAGCCTCATCAAAATATTTTGTAAGTTACTATTCTGACTACAGATTTAAATTGTTCTTAATTTGAATATTCTATTGGATTCACGAAAAACGAAAAAAAAATTTTATGTATGTTTCGTCAAACACTTTTTTATGATTTTTTAACAGAAATATCGGTAAAATCTACTTGTATATCTAATACCTTTGGGACATCTTTAAAAATAATATAATTCAATGTTACTAAATACTAAAACTTAAATCTATCTATATCTATAAATTTTCTATAAATATGAGAATCATAATATCACAAGCATATAAATACCTATAAGATTGTTAATACAGTCGAGTTTGATTTCTTTATCTTAATGCGTTTGGAAATAAAGTGAAGCTAAAGGGTTGTTTTTATGAAAACTACCAAAGATACGGAAATTTTATTACATCTTATACATGTCAGTATTAATTCGATTCAAAGTATTTTTAGAGAAACTCATAGGGTTTGTTAATTTAAACATACCTAGCTGTAGCTAGATTCATCCCCATGCACAGTAGCTTAATTGGCAGAGCGGCTGGACGCTAAGCCTATATTTATTTAAATGTTTAGGAAAATATATTTAAAAATATTTAAAAGCAACGTATTGCTAATTGCAAGTTCATTTCAATCTTTGAAATATACGAAATATTCTGAAAATGTAGATACAGTACATTTTTTTAATTACAAGTTTTTTAATCTAAAAAACACAAACAGAAGAAAAAAACAAATGAATGGCGGTCAACAAAACAAAAATACATGTGTAACTACTTGTAAAAATTTGAATTTGGAATTCCTTACCAAAGAGGAGAAATTTGTAATTGTGGCCAGTACGAAAAACGCCAATTTCATATGTAAGGACCTAATATTTGTTATTTTTTTAAGAATAACAAACGTATTAGATATTATATCATCCCATAAAACAAAGAAACCACAGACAGAATATCATAAACATATAATAAATAGAAGGGATGGAATATATATGAAGCAGGTTGCAACAGATGCAACCAAATGGTAATATCAGCAAAACGTCGCTATTTTTTTGACAGTATTTTCAATTCCTCTTCTGCAGATATATGGAAGGTTTTATACTCGTTTGGTTTCGGAAAATCTTCTCCAAATCTTGCTTCTGACTTTTTCTCTCTTGATGAGTTGAATAAGCACTTTTCTTCATCTTCTATTCTTAGTCCCCTAATCAAGGCTGAGACTATTTCCGAAATTGCTTCTATTCATCTACCTAAATAAATAGCAACATAGATAGCAACCTGTTTTAAATTAATTCATGGTAAAAGAAATTGGAATCCTTGTGAATGTGGCCAAATGTCAATCTATCGGCCTAGGTAGCTCAGGTCAATTATGTAAAATGGATTTCGGATCTGTTCCAGCTGTCATGCTTGGTTCTACGGTCATTTAGATTATTTATATTCAACATTTTCCTGGTCTACACAAGTAAATTATATTAGTAGATCGGTCTTTGCAGATGAAATTCTTCTTAATAAACTAGATCGTCTCGTGAACTACTCAATACGTTTTAATTTCAGTCCGCGTAAATAAGACCATATTACCTTTTATAGTCGCCAGCTCAAATGACTTTCAATTCGCGAACGCCGACAGTCGCTTATGCTCAATTTACTTTTCTCTATATTATTCAACCCTCTCTCCTCTGATTACTTAAAAAGCAATTTTCATAATTTTAGTGATTTACATGAGAGACGCTTTCGTTCTTCTAATACTCTTCGCCTAGCCTTTCCCGTTCGCCGATCTGGTTTTATATCCCATTCTTTCACGATCCAGTGTATTCGTCTTTGGAATTCTCTTCCCAATGACATCAAGAAATCAGGAACAAAGCTTATATTTAAAAAAAGAGTTTATAGTCATTTTTCTAAGAGACTTTTATATTAGATTTTAATCCGAATATGTGTATTTTTTAAGTTATTTGTCTATTATATCTGTATTTATTTTGTGTATGTTTCTTTCAAATTAGTTTTATGCATATATATATATATGTGTATCTGTGTATTTGTGTTTAACCATTTCCTCAATTCCATATTGTTTTTGTTTTTTTTTGTTTTATTGTACCGTCTTTTAAGTCTCTGTACATACTGAAGGTTGATTGTTAGAGAATGCTATTTAGCATTAAGTCCGCCAATTGTAACAGTTTCTGTTGGAACAATAAATAAAAAATAAGTAAATCAATAAATAAATAAGAGATAAGTGGAAAATGCTCTTGCAAAATTATATTGTATTGTTAGTAGTTAATGTTTTAACATGTTATGTGATCAGTTAATCGTAATCATTGTAGTGAATAATATTAAAAGAACGTAATTATGATCAGTAAATCGCTCTTATGACAATAAGCCTCGTGAAGGAAATGATTCGCTTTTATAAATCGTTACAATTGACGGCGTGTTTAAAATATTAGCCCCCTTGGTACGATGCATTACGTGTGACGTTACTCAGAAGTAATTTAACTTTTAAAACATTTTTAAATGTAATATATTTGTATATAAATTATATTATAATTAAATGTTTTAATATTTACAATAATATCAGGAAATAATATTTCTAAATATGTCCAATGTAATTTATTGCTTGTTATGTATAATTGCAAACAATTATGTTTATAATTTATTAATTCAATCAAACACAATATTAAATTAACTGAACATATAAAAAAATAATAGCAATAATATTTTATCGACTCGAAAGGAATCCTTAGAGGCTCATTATTAAACATATATTAGAACGAATATTAGATCCCCAATATTAAATGTACAATAACTTATTATTTTAAGTACTTTGTTTATTATGTGATACCCATTAATTAAATTGTAGAAGGTGTAAGATGTACATAAATGAGATATACAAATTGAGATACTACATACTTGTATGTTGGTCTTGTAAATACTTTTAATCTGGGTTGCAGCTAATACAATACTTTTAAATAAAATGTTATAACAACATGTAGATATAACCATCCAAATACACTCAGTAGAGTTATATTTGTTAGAAAATAGAAACAGAGTCGATCAGCGAATACTTATGGATAAGATTATTATAACATAATTATTTCGTAGAATTCAAGTATCAAGACTCGTGAAAGCTCGGATTTAAATGTGATCTGAATATAAGGACAGCCGGCACTCTGTGGGTGTCGGATCTTGGAATAGGAGAGCAGGAGGGGATTGTATCGGATAAAGTTTTCCATTAACGAATTCGAATCCGGAAAATCCAGCTAACTTTATTCTATCAAATTGAAATGTAGAAAAATAAAACATTTAAAAAAAGTTATCCTATATATAATGTTTAGTAGTAGCCAAAACATTAATTATAATAGCAATAGACTCATTAGGATTTTTAATATGTAATGTCTAGAAAGTTAACTCCCTATTCAACTATTTCTATCTGGATTTCCTATAATTCAAACCTAGACTAATGCGTGTTAATAACCTGACTGCCAATCTTTTAACTAAATCCAACATAGACATTTTATTTATAATAGATATTTTAATCTCAAGTCAACAATAAATTAATGAAAAAGGTTATGAATTTTTCTATAGAAAATGCCGTATATTAAGAAATATCAAGATTTTGATGGTAAAAATCGATAACCCAGAGCACTGAATTATGATTCAAAATATATTCTATATAATATCGAATTAATCTTTCATTTTTTATATGCGAGACATAACTTCGTAAAACACAATTTTTACCTTAAGGTGGCGCGTGATATTTGGAAGGAAATACCATATCAGCTGTATAACTGTGTTTTTTTGTTTTATATAAGTATTAGATTGTTTTAAGATCAAGGTAATGTTATATCTAATAATTTAGTTACGAAGCATGTGAACCCCATAAATGCGACAATCTTTTGATAAGATTTGTGTTTATGAATATTAGTCCAGTCATTTGGTAGTTTTACCTGGAAAGTTTTCCGGGAGTTTTGAAAATTGGTAATTTTATAGATTTCAGTATGCTCTTTTCGAATTTCAATTTTGCCACCTCGTATTTCCGCCGCTCGCGCCGTCATTTTAAAAAAAATGGCGACTAAAACCAGTTTTTTCGAAATATCTCCTTTCCAATGCATTTTTTGAAAAAAATATTTATGTTCAAAATTAAAGTAGAATAAATTTCCTACAATTTATGTATTCATATTTTTTTTCATAATATCAATAGTTTTTGTCGTACGAGCGTCACAAAGTATCTTCATCTACACCACCACGTGTTTTTGGTATATTTTTTCTAAAATATTCTACTATAGCCACCGGTACTGAAGAAGCAGTGGGTCTTTGTGTTGGGTCCCTTTCTTTCGACTATGGAGACTATAGACATTGTATAGCCTCCATACTCTCGACTTTTAACGAAACATCTATCGGTAGAAGTTACGAGAAGTATTTAGTTTAGGCGGAGTCATCAGTATACGTTTATATGTATGTACGTCGTACAGTGTTGTTTGTGTTCTTAGAGTCATGGCTTCTAATACAGAAAATTGATTTTTTTAAACCAGTTTAGCCTTATTGGCAGTGATGGTAAATAAAATATCATTAACATATTTTTTGAGCAGTTGCGTTTTTTTTTATGTGGGGACGGTAATCACCTTCAATTTTGTCCATTAATTCGTCCAAGGAAAACTAACACTCATCGAAATTCTGTTTAAGGAAAGAATAAATGCATTGCACTATCTATCTCACTGATATAAATTGGTTCATGCAGGAATTGTGATACTGTGCATCTGCTGCGGCCAAATCATTCAAAGGTCGAGAGATTAAAAACCATCCAAAACAAGCAGTTCGCCTTTAGAGCCAACCACTCTTGTACCCAACAGTTGCAACGCCTCACGAAACACATATTGACAGGGGTCACCCATAATAGTCCTCCTGCGAATCAAACTCTTTCATAGATTGTATAGACTGATACCTTGGCAAAACGAAGCCAAATATCTAGAAGTGACGATAGATAGAAAGTTAGTTTTCGCTTTCAAGGTAAGAATCGTTCGTAACAGAGCGACCTTCATATTATGTCGTAAATATCCCCTGATAGGCCAACGGAGTAAAATGTCAATGTAAGGTGACTTATTATTACCAAACATTATCATTATAAGTTTTTTTAATAGGTTTCAATTTCTTTTATGTAGTGAAGTTATCCGAAGTTTTGCCATAAGGCCTTGAATCAAGATACTTTTACATATAGATAAAAGATATTCAGCCTCTTTATTTTTCGACAACAATTACCATTACATATCATCTTAAATTCAGTCAGGTCATAATGTTATAATACACAAAAATTATTTAAAAATTAGTTATTACTTTAATAATCGATAGGTATTTAATTATTGTCCGATCCGTTTTTATAATTTATTTTTTAGATTTTTCTTAAGAACACCAAAAATAATCTTACATATATAATCTGATAACAATAAGAGCATTTATCAACAATACCAGACTTCAGAAGACAGCTTGTAGATATAAACAAAATAATATAAAACTTAACGCAAAATCCTTAAAGAAATAAAACAGTTATTGAATTTAATAATAGCCAGCGAAGTGAGCAGGTAACAACTAGTATTCATATATTAATCAGGTTGAAGGATTAGATCTCGGTTCTTCAATGCGTAGGTACATCGTTACTGCTACGGCATTCAATATTATTACCACGGCTGCTACGGCACTGCTACTGCTACTGCTACGGCATTAAGATTAACTTTATTTTTCTTATTTGAAAGTAATCTTGGAGAACATAGACTATAAGTAAATAATATATATAATAATTAATGTAAATGTTAGAGTTAACATAGTCACAAGTCTTCTAAAAAGAGCCTTTCCTTGCTTTCGCTGTTTATGTACAATTTTGTAAAACCTATTGTAGAAAGAAGAAATAACGTAAACTGGTTAATTTCATTTGTTTTACTCCTACGTATTTGAATCCCTTGTAATTGTAATTACATAAATTCAAAACAAAGCTACACAATTTTCATAACTGTGTGTTTGCTTTGCGACGTTTGTAAATTCCATAACGTGACATTACTTTGAATTTTAGTTTAGCTTCTGGGAAATTAAAAAACTGCAACTATTAAGTATTTTATTTTATTTTATAAAATTTGTAATGTTTATTCTTACCGCATTCGAAATTATGACTTTATAATTTTAAAGACCCAATTCAAAGAATCAAATATGTTTAAACTAAAATTATAAATAATGTATTAAAGTAAAACAAGTACTATATACATTAAACAACTTTACATATGTAAGAAATCTACATTTATATCATCCCATACATACATACATACATACATACATACATACATACTTATCGGGATAGGATGAAAATATCCAAAAAAAAGTAAATATCCAATCCAACACAAATAATTGATGTTTGTCAACGAAAACGTTTACACGCTTTATTATTTTATTAATTGATTTAAGCTTTTTTACTGCTACTTTTGTATTAACATCAAAAGATTCCAACTCTTACACGTGGCATTTTAAGTAAGCCTGTGATGTATATTACTATATTTGTACAGGCATTCTTGATTTTTAAATTGTGTAACAAACACGATGGATGCGTTTGTTTTAAATATATATAAATATATCTAGAAAAAAATATTTTCAATATATTTTCATACCAAAAAAAAAAACGAAACCCGTATAGTTCCAGCTTGACTTTTGAGCAATAATATTTTTGTTTAGCATTTAGATTTATATGAACCTAGTTTATTATATTATGTCAAAGTTTCTGGTTGGTGATATCCAATATATTTCGGAAACTTTTTAGTAAAGTATATTGTATAATTTCAAAACCAGGACAGTTTGAAAATGTACAAACTTGATTTGTACCAATAAAAATATATATATTTGACCAAATTTTTTCAAAGAAACATGAATTACTTTCATTTAGAAGTTTATAATATTATATTAAAAAATATATATATTATGATAAACATGTATCTTTAAGTAATTATTTTTTTCATACTTATACGATATATATATATTTTTATATTACGATCGCGTAAAAGAATTTTGTTAGAAAGTTTAGCTTCGTGAATACTAATCCATCTACAAATTACGAAATAGACAAATACACAAACCAATATATATTACGATAAGACGCGCGACTGTCCAGTCGTGAAGAGATTTCGCTGATAATGTAATATCCAAAGGAAATTGGTGCTGACATTAGCTTTTGTATTTCTTACTTTATATAAATTATTATATTACCTTAGATATAATGCCATACACATTTATATTCAGAACGTACTATACGTTCCTAGTAATGCTTTTAGGTACTTTAGTCTTTTTTGTTATTTCTTTTTAAAGCTGTTATCAGCCCTATGATACAAATGTAACAGTTTTAAAATAACGTTTTTTTTAATATTCTTTAACTTCGCAAACAAACAGAAATGATTTTATACTAAAGTATCATTGTTATTGTATAATAATTATAAAAGCATGAAAACTACTTCTCCATCTGTGTATGAACATTAACATATTTAAAAATAATAAACAGTTTGAGAAACATCAAAGCGTTAAAGTTAAACAAAAACATATCATAGAATAAAAGGATGAAAATGATTCAAATAATGCATAAATGTATGAAGTTACTAGACTCGTAAATATAAATCCAAGCAAATTATTTTACTGCGATTCTTCAAACTAATCTAAATAATTAAGTTTATATTATTACAATATTCAATGTTGAGTAACCTTAATAAGTCTCATCGACTGTCAAATTTAAACAAAACTATATGCTCTTCCGTTGTATGAGTAAATTTTATTACACTCAACACAGCTTAAGGTGTATTATTATTATTGTTGCTAACAGCTAATGCCTATTTAGATTAGAAAGTGTTGTCTAGAGAGAGATGTCTGTACATAGCAGCGTACAGACCGCTAAAGTTAGCAAACTGTGGTTTCAAAGTTGACTAAACTTCGTCTTACTTAGCCAAGCCCTGCTTGTATTAAGCATTCATGAGCTGTGGCTGTTTCAATGAACTCATCACTTAAGAGGAATGTGAATTACATATAATATATTATATATTTATTAAAACGAATATTTGTATACGCTATTTTATAAACAACTCCTCTAGACTAGACCATAACTCTGTTTTGAACCCATAATTTATTTAAACATTCGCCCTTGTCACATGAAGTTTTAATTAAACTTCCGTTAAACCGCCCCGTTGGTCGAGTGGTTACCGCAGACGCCTAACGTGTCACGGCGCAATGGGGCTCGGGTTCGATTCCCGGCGGAGAAAGGCATTTATGTGATGAGCATAGATGTCTGTGTTTCTGGGTTTGGTCGTTTATTAAATATATTCTCAGTATTTATATGTGTATATTTTATGTATTTGTATCGTTGTCTAACACCCTTAACACAAGCAAATAATTTGCTTACTTAGGGGTTAGATCAATGTGTGTAATTTGTCCTGATATTATTATTATTATTATTATTCCGTTATGTACTTAGTAGTTTTAACGTCGCGGAGAGTGACTACACAGTGCCAGTTTATTATAGTTTGATGTTTTATTACTAAACTATTATTAAGCAGCTTATTGCAAATTGGATTTCATATATTTTTTTAATTCATGAGGAATTTACTGAATTTGTTTAAAATATACCAATATTAGAGGAATATCGTTCTCTTCAAATTGCATAAGTTTGAAATATTGTTGTCCGCGTTTTTACTAGTGAGTCATACTGTGGTAACGTATATATAGATAATATATTTAGTTATTAGGTAGGTACACACTTAATAAATATAATTTATAAAATACATTATTACTGTAATTGATTGTTTATTATAATAAAATGACTATTTCTGTTTTACCCTACTCGTTGATTAAATAATGGAAAAAGACCGAAATAAATAATAAATAATTAAGAAGGATAGTAATTTGTTTATAAGAAAATTTAACAAGAAAAAAATATTTACTTATTATGAAAATTTTATTTTTAAATAGATCTTCTTAAACTTCCGTACATATTTCGGGTACAGAACTCAACAGTAATTATATTACCAAAAAACCAACCAAGTTTGTAAAAGAAAGGTTAGACTATGGGTATGTTACTTAGCTTTGTTTATGTTCACAGATCCATCAAGTAAAAGCACTAATAGCTTTTCATTACGCTTCACTACTTCTACACGTAGCGAGTGTCAGTCTGATTCTTTGACAGGTTCCATCTTTATTGATTCCTTAACATCTTTTCAAAGAACATGCATTAAGTGATTAAAGAAATGTACAACCACTGACACATTACTTGCAGAATTGAAAAACATACAACTTAAAGTAACATTGAGTGAGATTTGAGTTTCCTGCATGCAATACATGTAGGATATTTTTCATATGCATTTTGTACAAAAGAAACTAAAATTACTATTAGTATTTAGTTAGTCTATGGTCAATGGAAAAAGAACACAAAAATGGAAAACGAGGTGGTTGTCATCTCTGCTAAAAATAAGACTTACTACGTAAAATATTCTTTTTTGTATTTAGTAGGTTCTTTCCAAATTTGGTTAGGTAGGGAGAGGAGTGTGGAGGGTGAAGGTGAGCGTTTTTGCGCATAATAAAGGGGCCCCTTAAACCTACTCCTGGGTCGCAAGTCCCAGGCACTGCTTGCACTCCTCTCCTTGCAACGCGATGGGCCCGGCACCCGCACGGCGAATCCATGGATTGCTAAGAAGCTTCTTCTTGTCTGTCTATCAACTTCATCATTATTCAGCAAATTAGAATTAAGAGTTTATTAGCATTTTGAAGTATTTTAAGATATTCATTTAACAAATGACAGTAAGTTGAATTAAAATTAAATTAAGGTTTTTAAAAACTTACTCTTAATAAATAATTTTCTTCTCTTAACAAGGGTACAAGTGACTAGATTGCGTGCAACAGCGCCGAGATCTTTATCAAGCATAATTTCCCTGAGGACTCTCAAGACGTGCTTCTGATGTCAATTCAAAATTATTTTTCTTATCTGTTTTTTTATTATTTAAGAAATCTTTTGTAAGAATCAAACTAATCTTAACTAATTTTAGTTAAAGACAAAAGAGCAATTTCACATAAATATTAAATAAAAAAAACTTTAGTAATCATCATCATTTAAGTCCTAACCATCGCTACTCTCTTCTTACGGTCTATTTATCGTCGTTCCTCAAAGAGTTGGCTCTTCTTCGCATCTGTTATATTAAAAAAATACAAGTATAATTATGACGATATTTTTAAAGTGATTGCAGTGAGTGAAGCTAATAAGTGAAATTATATCTTATCGAAGTAATTCATAGTTGCTCAACAAGAATGTGTTTACGTAACCAAAATTTTTCTCATTCGCTTTGTAGTTCACTTATGCATCGCTAAAAGATGATACCATGTATCATATGTGCCACATATGGGACTAATTATGATAGCTACTGGTGTTTAAATTCTTTTTATGCAAATGTGCTTTATTTAATATGTTACTGGCTAAATACTGGTTTATTGGTATCTTAATACTATTTAAAGCAAGTAAATTCTATCAGTAGTTTTCAAGACGTGAACGTTTTTTACAAATATTACAAACGCTTACAAATATTATTGAAGAATGACAAGTTTCCAATAACGGTAACTCGTTCGATCAAAAACAAAATGGAAGAAAAGAAAACAATTTAACTGAATGTGAACGTTGCAGATGTAATAAATTACAACGCAAGCGATAACAGATACTAGGCGATGCATTACACACAGATGTTACAGATTTGCTGCAAATAAAATATATATTTTATGTCGATACTCATTTTTATTTTCTAAATCTATTCTAAATAAATATTTGGATAGTATTAAGCAGTTAATTAAGTTAAATAAATACTAATAAAAAAGTTAAAAGATAAAAAGAAGTAAGAGAAAGCAATTGTAATATAAATAACTTCAAAGCCATTGCCATTGATTGTTCAAAAGGAAGCCCCCCCCACTTCCTTCCTCCTCGGAAGAGGCAGCCCTTATACCAGCTTCAGTCATATAACTACGGGCAGAAATATCTACAACTAAGATAACAGAAACATATAAGTAATGCCGGTCGCAAATCTCTTGTTGCCGTTGCTCTTGTCGAAAAGAATTTTAAAAAACATTTCATACTTTTAGATAAGATTGAAAACAATAATAGTTTAATAGTATATGAATCTACATAATTCTTTTGACCTCAAAAACGATAAGCGGATCACAGATAGTAAATCCTATTCTTGGCATTTTAGGATAATTTAAACAAATCTACTACCAACTACTAAATGGTCATCATCGTGGCTAAAAATTAAAACACAGTGTAAACAAAAACGGGAAAACGTTGGAACTTTTGTTTCCTTACCGTAGATACACTGAGAAATTTAGCTCTACTTTCTGATTACTCCAATATTCCTTAATAAGCCAGTGAATAAGGACTGCTTCTTTTATATTCCATATAAAATATTACACTCTTTGGCCATAAAAATGCACAAAAATATGTCTTTTAATATCTCTCAGCTATAATATTTACTTTTATATGTGTACGAGTATCGGCAGACGCAAACGAGCACCAAAAGCTTTAAAAGAACTTGTCTCCAGGTTCACATTTACATTATTTTATTCGAATAAAACGCTTTAAGCAGCAGTGCAGATAACAATGGACCTATGTAAAGTACTGACGTCGTTTTATATTATACTATAAAATCTCTGGTTGGATACTACGCTCCAGAATAAATTCGGGATATTGAATAGTTAAAAGGCAATAATATATGTAGGATTCTATATGAAATTTAAAATTACGACTCATATTAAAGGTGTAGTGTTTCCGAAGTGAAGTTACTTATTTGCCGTCTATTTGACTTTTGAATGTATGCTACAAGTTTTTCATATGTACAATATTTTATGTTATATATTTTTAGATATGATTTATTATAAATATTAATACGCCAGCTCGTCAGCGTCGAAGAAACTTCATCAAGCCACTTTCAAAGGCTGAGAAAATCGGCAACATATTAAAGGTTTTTATAAGAAAGATCTACAAACCTCTAACAAAAGAGAGCTAATTCTTGAGACCTATCATAAATAATATTCCTTTACAATGTGCTAGAGTATATAAATTTGACTGCTATTGTAGTTTGTCATACATAAGTCAAACAAAGAGGAGTGTCAGTTAAAGAGTTAGGGAACACATCTTGGATATCTAGCAAAGGCATACATCGAAGTCAGCAGTGTGTGAATATACCATAGACAAGCCCAATCATTGTATAAGATTTGATATAACTAAAATCTTCGTTACGGAACAGCGTTACATTTCAAGAATGGTTCGTGAGGCTATTGAAATTAAACAACATCCTAATTTTAATAAAGAAGATGTTTGGGGACTATCTAATATCCGGGACCCACTCTTGAAAAATATGAAATTCCATGTCTGTGAATTTTGATTTTTTTTGTGTGAATCCTGAACTGAACGCTCGGAAACTTAGATACCGTTCAGACAGATACCTCCATCTTATCTTACCGTGAACACGATTGATTGAAAGCACTCGAAAAGTCGGGTTAAATTTGAAATGCAAAAAAAAATATTTATACAGAAGTTAAATCCGTAAAAATTGTTTTATTTCAATATTAATACATTTACGACTTATAGGTGGTTTTATATATTTACTAATTGTTTAAATTAAAGAAGAGGTGTGAGTTGCCTACACCGTCACTATATAAAGAGAAGAATTAGTCTTGAGTTAGTATTTTACCAGGGTCCCAAAATATAAAGGTGATTTAAAATGAGCCAGTGGTCATTACTGTATAATCATACAATTCCTCTTCTACCTGCACTCATCCAGATTACTTTGGTTTACAAATATTGGCACCGACCATTGGCCTGACGTACAACCTCCTTGGTAACCCTCATTGACGGAATTTCGACCATAATTCAAAGTAGTAAAGGATATAAGTGATGTCCACTTTTAAATTTAGCCCTTAAATTAAACTATAAAATTTTATAGAATATAATGATGAGTGTCATAAGCTAATATTGTTATTAGCGTTATTAGCTCGGCCTGACATAACATGACTCTGTAATATTCTAAAATACATATTGTATAATGTAGTTAAATGTTATCAGCGCAGAGCGGTGTTGCTGTCTATATTCCTCGTACATTCATGATTCTAAACTACATACTCGTAATTATTAATAACACAATTAGTAGACACATTATGTTTTCAAATTAAATGAAAATATATAAAGGTCTAGTTTTGTACTGAAATTCGTAAAGGTTATTTTTCAGTTGTTTGACAAATCCCATACTACCCCACCTAAACATCTAAAAAAAAATTTTATAAAAAAAAACCCGATACAAAAGATCTCTAAAAATAATAAAAATAATGTTATTATGTACTTATTGAAGTTGCGTCGGGAGACCGTTGTACGTACGTTGGCGATCATGTCTATTTTACGAAGCTAACCATTGAGGACTTAGACTATACGATTCGATATCGTAATTTCTTTATTTGACTTGGTAACTTACTTGCATTTTAATTTCTTCTTTTATTAAGCGGTTTAAGCTCTATTTGAACATAAAGGATTCTATAACTTATTTGGAGTTAAGTATAACGTTGTCACTATGTACGTCTGCTACAGAAATCATTGACAACTTAAATTTAAAAGCGTAAATGCCTAAATTGGAGTACCTATTTATGCATAAAATCATGCATTCATAAATAAAGATATATTTATGATAATTTATTCATAGATGTTAACATAGCTTTATATCTAGTTGTTAGCTTACAGAGATATATTTTAAAAAGCATATAACTTAGCAGAGATATGACTAGACACAAAGTTGGATAAAGTTTAATTAAAAGTTTGGGTATGGCTTGAACACTAACCAGAGATAAAGTTGTGTATACACGATGCGTAAGTACGGTGACGTAAGTGTGAACTTAGTCTTACAAAAATTGTGCTACTTGGGGCATTATTCTCTAAACCTTATTTTAATTAATTAGTTACATACATAAAAATTCAAGTGGTATATTTTAAATAGATCAAATTATTATCACAAATTACAATTTTATTTTTCACAACAATATATAATAACTTCCGCTATGTACGGATGTAAATAATAGGACCTGCCAAACAAATAGTCGTTTAATGTGACCTTACCAAGAACCTAAGAGTTTATGTTTTGAACCGGAGTAAAGACTTTAGGTAAACTGTTTATAGTTTTGGAGGCGACTGCTTTTATTAATACCAAAAATTGCTAAGAACCATCTCGACAGACACGGCTTTCGAATAAAAAAATCGCAATAAAATCCATTCCGTTCGGCTAAAATCCCATACAAACACAGAGACACATAGATACTTAGGTATACAGATACTTAGATACACAGAAACACAGATACACACGTTAAACTTGTAACACATTTCGTGTTGCGTCGGGTATTAAAAATATAAATTTAAATCACTAAAAGTTGGTGATGAATAAAGATGAGTTCACAGTGTAACACAATTTGTTTGTTTCATTAGGATGGATAGTTACCGGTTACTTAAATGCTTGGATTTACTTTCTCTAGAATTTTTAGTTAGAATTTTTAGTTTTAGTTTTATTTTGTAACATGTGAATGTATTTAAATTAATATTAATAATATTATAGTTTTTCTACAGCAAAAACAATATGTAATTGTATAAAGTACAACATACATATAATATACTACTAATTATCCTATACATTTTTCATGAAACGAAACGAAAAATGAAATCACAATCATTTATATTATACTAACTAAAATTGCTGCCAGACGACCTTTATATAATCTTTAGTCCCTTTATTGCTTGTTTATTTGAATAGATGTCGAGGAACCAATAAAGGAGCTGAAGCCTGCCAGCGAGTCAGACTAAGAACCGCTACGTGTAGATAAAGTAAAGCGTGATAGAATTCGGTAATAAAAGACCCGTCAATAAAATAGGGTTGTTATTTGTAACACTATAATAATTCGGCTATTAAATATTAAATATTCCAACTTAAAAATCTTATTTTTACTAAACGGTCTCTTCAAACCATTAGAAGCTAAATATAAATCATAAAAATTTAAAGGTTATATGTCACTTACTACCTTTAACTACTCGCTAGATAGGATATAATTATGATTACTATATCATATCATATCATACGTGTAATTGTAATAGAGACTGCAAATAAATATCGCCGTATTCGTATATAGAATAATCTGTAATGTATTGGTACAAAACCTATACGTCAAACTTATCACCAAAGTTTGGTATGTAATTATTTTAATCTACCCCTTCTAAGAGGCCCATGACAGTTGAAGTTGATTTAAGCTAGGACGCGGAGAGGATTGACAGGAATTTAATTCTGGACTTCAATCACAATATCGTTTAAAAAAAATTTAGTGACGAGTTTATATGCTTTACCTTAGAATATTATACTATTAACGGGCATAAAAAAATTGCAATGTTAACATGTTATAATGTCTTTTAAATAACTAATAATAATATTTTTTTAAATTTTGTTTTAATAAAGTTTAATGTCAATTCAGCAATGCGGATAATGACGTGGTATTTAAATCAGTGGAGCGACTGGGATGGCTGAAGTCCTGCTCGTTTTAATAAACTTTTAATTACTTCTGATATTTTATTTATAAAATAAAATAAACTTACAATTATATATACATAACTTATACACCAATATTTTTATATAAAAACAAATACTATTAAATGAGAGCCTGACATAACTTATTCCTGATCTTATGACTCGAAAACATATTCGACAAAGAAATAAACTAGATAAATGTGTATATTTTTTTAGAAGCATCTGTTACCTCCAATATCATGTTACAACATATCATAAAAGTCTACTACCACTTCTACTTGTGCATGACATACCATGATTTGATATAATATTTTGTTTGGAGAAAGGTATTCTCGTATATTGAAACATACTTTTAGCATCAGAAATCCTCTCAAACTTTAAAGCGCATTTACCTATAAATTAATACCTTTGTTATTTTTTTTGTTTCTACTTTGTCAAATCTTTTATGGATATTGCCAGGCCCAGGGGAAAGCTGAGATGGTTATTAGGGATTCACAGACATAGCGGTCGCAAAAACAGAACCCACCCCCCCCCCCCCCCCTTTTAATACCTACTAAAACTCATTGTCTTAGCGGGATGTCATGTGATCGCTTTTATATGCGTTACTCTAGTTTAAGATAAGTTTGAAATTATTATGTTTTTCACATAGTCGGGTTATTGTTTATTATAGCAAACACATCTTGCTTATTATTCAACAGAAAAAAAACTATTTGATAAGGATATGTTTAACATTCTCATTTATTTCTAGAACCATAAAATCATTTACGTTTTGTAAAGGATATGAATCCATTGCCTGCAAATAAAATTATACCGACATTTCCAACTTTAGAGCTTAGCCGTTAGAAATATTTAAAAATTCAGTAAAAACAGACAATATAATATTATTATGTTAAATGTATAATTAAATTTCATATATTATAATATAATTTTAATATATGAAATTTAATTTTGTAAAAACAAAGTATAGTATATATAATACAGTGTATAAATGTGCTTTTGATGTATAAAGTATAACAAGAAAGGACTTCGTTTACTAGTAAATTAATAATTCATTTAATAATCAACTATTATTGATCAATACATATTATGAACCTCATAAAATCATGATTTATTCATAACATGCTTATATGATATTATAATTTACATCATTTAAAATAGTAGGTATTGTTAAAAAAAATAAATAGATTAATCAGGTATAGTGTTTTGTTTTTATTTATGTCCGAAAGCAAACTCTTAATGAGGTCTGAACCTGAAAATAAGCAAACATTTATCAAATATTAAGTAGCAATCGTTGGTAAAATTATAAAAACCTCGCCAATCAAAAACCTCTTAACTCTTATTGTATTCAATACGAATTTTATTGACCACTGCCATAATATTAATGATCTGAGGACGAATTTCTAGCCATTGTTATTTTCATCGGAGGTTAATACTGTTGATATCTATCTGAAACCGATTCAAGTTATTGTAAATGTTTGCGGTTTTATGTTTTCATTGTCTTTAAACGAAAAATTTAAATCATTGATAAACTTAAATGTTTTAAGACATGATATACCCACTTACTATACTATTTTTATTTAAATTGAAATTCATTTTTTTTATTTAATTACTGTTGTTTTTATACGACTTAAATTAAAATTCATTTGAACCATATTTGGTAAACCGTAGTTTTGTTGTTATATTTTTATATAACAACAATAGAGAAATTAACTTTGAAATGTAAAGTTTTTAATAAATGTAAATAGAAATATGTTTTCTCAAACACTAGTATTTCTCTCCTCTATAGTAATGTCAAGACGAGACCAAGTACCGAAAAACACGTCACCTATTTATTACCGATAGACAATATAAATCTACTAAACGACTTGGCCGATTCTGAAACTCGGAACTATTACTATTTAAATAATGTATAGTATCTATTGTTTTCGATTCTTTTTTTAAAAATTGGTAATAAGGTTTAGTTACTTTGAGATCATACTGTCAAGTTTTCAAACAATATTAAACGAAGCATTTGTGAGCTTGGGGCAAGTTCCTTTTTATTATAATACATTATTCTGCTAAATATTTATTTTTAGTTAAAAATAAACTAATAACGGCACTACAGCTAGTACTACGAAAGTTGTGCAATATCGTCTCAAATTTTTGTTCATTCATTTGTTTTTCAGTCTAGAAAATTTGTTTTTTTTTTTTTTTTTTATATGATCTAGGGCAATGCTTTACTACATTCCACCTGATGGTAAGTGGAATGTAGTCTTAGATGGTAAGGCGCATTGCCCTAGCAACCTATTCACTCTTCTCTTGAAGACACCCACATTATTTTTGGCCGGAAATACCGACGCATTCAAATTGTTCCAGTCCTTCGCTGTACGCACTAAAAATGAAAAGCAAAGCGCTTCGTTCGGACAGGTGGAATGTCCACAACAAAAGGATGGATACCTGCTGTGCGTCGGGACGTCCGGTGATGGAAGGGGGACGGGGGGACTAAGTCGTGTAGTTCCTGCACACACTCACCAAAATGTATCCTATAGAATACTGAGAGTCTAGCAATTTTACGCCTGTGTTCAAGGCTTTGGAGGTCGGCTTCGACCAATTCGGGATCGCCGATAAGCCTTTTTGCTCGCCTCTCAATTGAATCCAGAACCGCAAGATGAGACTTTGCGGCACCAGAAAATATGTGGCCACAGTACTCTACACACGACCGGATCTGTGCTTTGTATAAAACAAGAAGCTGTCCCGGTGTAAAGTACTGCCGAACCTTCGCAAGAACGGCAAGCTTTGCTGCTGCTGCTCTTGCTCTGGACTCAATGAACCGACCAAAGTTGAGGTTCGAGGAAATCTCTAAACCTAACAACTGAAGCCGGTCACTGTATTCCAAGGATACATTCTGGAAAGTAGGAGCCAAGGTGAAAGGGCTCTTTTTGGCGGTGAACAGACACGTCTGCGTTTTGGTGGCGTTGAACTTGACAAGATTGGCATTGCTTCATGTGGAGACTGCCTGAAGTTTGTCATTCAAACGTTGCACCATGGCTTCTCTTTCAGACTGTACTTGATCTCGACTAGCCCGAGTACTCGGCAGATATCTTTCTACAACTGTGCTGTCGTCTGCATACCCATAGATACCGGGCTTCAACAGATCATTAATGTGCAGCAAAAATAGAGTTGCAGAAAGAACGGACCCCTGAGGCACTCCGGCATTTATTTTCAAGGGTTCCGAGGAACACCCGTCGACAACTACTCGGAGAGATCTCTGGCTCAAAAAGTCCGTTACCCAGCCGATCAGACCAGGAGACATACCGTACGCTGAAAGCTTGCTTATAAGGCTCGCATGCCAGATCCTGTCAAATGCCCTCGAGACGTCCAGAGAGACGGCGACCGCTTCTCCGTTCTTCTCGATGGCCTCGCCTAAAATGTGTGTAGCATACACTAGGAGGTCCCCAGTAGACCTATTACGGCGAAACCCATATTGTCGGTCACTGAGGAGATCGTTACCTTCTAGGTATGCTAGTAGGCGCGAGTTCAATACACGCTCCATAATCTTGCAGAGTATGGAGGTGATTGAATTCGGTCTGTAATTGACAGGGTCGGCACGGCTGCCTTTTTTGGGCACAGGTTGCATATTAGCAAAGCTTCCAGGATTTCGGCACTATTCCAGTCATGAAAGAGAGACGATACAGATGTGACAGTACAGGAGACAACTCATCTGCGCATGTCTTGAGCAGAATGGCTGGTATACCATCAGGACCACTGGCTTTATTAACATATAAACGACACAATGTTCTCCATACCTCTTTGTTAGTGATGCGGATTTCAGGCATCGAAATACCGCAGTGAGGAAGATGTGCTGGAGAAGCATTGCCAGTGTCTAGATGCGAATTATCAGCAAACAGAGAAGCAAATACATTTGCTTTCTCTGTTGCTGTGTGGGTCAGGGATCCATCCGGCTTTAGCAGAGCAGGCAGTGAGGGTTGGCAGAAATTCGACTCGATCGCTTTCGCAAGAGACCAGAAAGCTCGACTGCCAGTTTGTCTGACAGAGAGCTTTCCGCTATTCTTAGCGATTCGATCGAGACGAGCCTTCTGCAATGCCTTTTTGTAGGACTTGGCAGCTTGGTTAAAGGCTCTCTTCTTTATACTTACATCCGGAGTTTTGCGGCTTCGAGCGTCAGCCCAAATAAGGTATGCCGAATGTTTTCGGTCATGTGCATGACGACATTCGGCATTAAACCATAGGCGAGCTTTGCTACCGATGGGTACGTCAGCAAAAGGAATAAAATACTCCATTGCCTGATGCACCACATCAGTTATAGCATCCGCGCAACTCGACGGATCCAAAGAAGAGAAGCAGACCTGCCGCCAAGGATAAGACGCATAAAAGTGCCGCATCTCATCCCAATCTGCTGACTTGTATTTCCATACTCGCCTAACACCATGTGGTTCGAAAGCTGGTGGGGAATATGGAAATACAGATTTCACCAGACAGTGATCGGAGGTTCCCAAGGGGGACGTGACCTCTACACAATACCTGTCCGGATCAGTTGTCAGCGGAAGGTCCAGGCAACTGGCTGTATGGCCTACCACATCTGGTACCCTTGTCTCTTGCCTCACCAGCTGAAAGAGGTCCAAGGACAACGCAAAGTTTCGCGCTTCTCTTCCAGCAAGGTCGGTCTTCTGATACGGGAACAGCCAGTCCTGATGACAGGCATTATAATCCCCCAGTAAGACGAGCTGCGCTGAAGGGAACTGATGCAGAGCCATATCAGCAGCCTCACCGAGATACTCGAATAATCTAGTTCTCTCCTGGTCACCGCTGTGCGAACGGTAAACACAGGAATACAGGATTTTTTCGTTTCCTGTGTCCACTAAAACCCATAGGGAAGAAAAAGTGGGGTCTTCAAGGTGACGGAGACGCTGAATACAGAGGTCGTTCCGCGCATACACACTGACTCCGGCCCGTGAGCGAAAGTTGTGCTCTAACGAGTAACCGGGATAATCCAAGTATGTAGCGCTCAAAGGACATTGAATCTGCGTCTCCGTCAAAAAGAGCAAGTGCGGCTGCTCTGTCTCCAGGTGGTGGTGGACAGCTAAAAGATTTGAGTGCAAACCCCTTATATTAGTAAGGTGCACTTTAAATGAGGAGGAGTGCAACCGCTGTGTCAACTTGTTTCTTTTTTTTAACTTTTTCATAATAAAAAAAATAAAAGTGAATAGGGATGGGAAATAGCAGTTGAACGAGGCGGTACGTATCGAACCCGGCGTCGAAGTTGGTTAAGTTATGCCACTGGGAGGCTAGCTTGGAGACTGCGGGGACGCCCGAACCCCCCCAGGGATCGCCATCGGGCCTCCTCGTCTGGTCGCCAACCAGCACGATGGAGCCACCCTGGGATTTTTTGCAGCTGGCGGGGCAGCCTTTCGTGGGTGGCTAACCCACTAATTGGGCCTCCAAATATCTGCGGGCGGCCAGCGGAAAGCCGTCGCTTCGGATCCCGCTAACCTCCTCGACTAGACACCCGACAAAACAAACACCAACTCGACGTCAACCGGTTCGCCAACGTACCGCAGCTGTTCAGACCCATTTCCCATAAACGGCTTCATCGAGCAACGTGCCGGAACACGACTAGGTCGCTTCGCGGCACGACTTTGCCCGATGGGTGGTAACTTTGCCGGCGACCCGATGTTATGGTCTACCACCAGAAAATTCTATTTTTTGTCTGTTATCAGTTGATATTATACTCTTTGCAACTGTTTGACATCAGCCTGTCATTTATTTGACATTGATATTATGAACGTAAACAAATAATGTACGTATAGAATATGTGTAATGTATTTAGTGTAAGTACTTGTAAGACACAATGAATTCACAATGAATTTCTTATTTAACTTTGTGTTTCATCCTATTTATTCCTTAGAAAATATTGTTAGTAGATTAGTATTTTTTTTTTCATTTTTATATATAACTACTATTTTATTTTGGTTTTGTTATGCACCTTGATGTATTTACTGTTTTTTGAGGGCTTGCTGGAAGAGAATGCTTGTGGCATTATGCTTGCCTTTGCAGGATATGTGCAAAAATTTTTAAATAAATAAATAAATAAATAAATGAATATAAATTTGAATTTTCTGCACTTCTCATAATCTTCCCTGCGTCCAATAAATTTAAAAAGGGATACAAAGTTTTCTCTTCACGTATTGACACACAAATATGAAACACTAGTCTTAAATGACACATGTTACACGTAGCATCACTATAACATCCTAAATTATATTAAACTAGTTACTAGCTTCCAATACTACCATTATAGCTAGTATGCTACTAAGGCAATTGCTTTATTAATAATCTTGTGTAATAATAACAAAACCAAATTAAATACCTCGGTGAAATTAGCCTTACCCTATTATGTAGCATATATTTCTGTATCCATGGATTTTTTGCCATTAAACAGCTATTCAGGTTTTATTTTTTTTTTTAATACTAACATTACTTGCATAAGGTAATAAATATTAAATTTTAAATTCTACGAAAGTAGGCCAAGCCAAATACTTCGAAATATTTATTAAACTAATTCAAACGTTATGTCAACTAATGTACTGTTAAATAAGTGGCAATGCTATGGTTATACTTAGCCAGGTTTCGCATATATTGTTACGCTCTGTAGATTTGACACTACCCACATAAAAATTCTGTGTGTGTCATAAAAAATATATTATTTAAATATTATATAAATATAGAATGAAAAAGAAACCGATACGGGCAGGGATTCGAACCCTATTCGAACTATTAGGTTTATTTCAAAAATCCTAACCAATGTTTCTAACTTTGGTGATTTTTCACCGAGGCTTACAACGATACGGTAGCTCAGTTGGTAGAGCGACGGAACGGTTTTCTAGTAGTCACGGGTTTGAATCCTAAAAGCCCCATATCAGTTTACTTTTCATTCTATATTTACATAATATTAAATAAGCTTAACATGGCTATACATGTTTATAGATATTTTCAAACATGAATTTCGGTAATGGCATCTTTTCAATGTTTATCTATACTGCAAAGTTAGAAACATTGGCTAGGATTTCCGAAAGAAACCTAATAGATGTCACCACCGTCCCGATTTAGACGATCACATAAAGAATGCTTTATTTACTGAATCATAAATTGCCATTACTAAAACTACACTTATTATACCAATAGTAAAAGAATTCAGTATTTATAAATATTTTCGAAAGATTTTCTTAATTCTATGTAATAGTAAAATAAAGTACATCTGTGTTGAGAATACTAGTACGTAGGTACTAGTATCCTCAACACAGATGTTGTTGAATGAACAAAAACAAAAAAATGTATTGTTGAATGAACAAAATTGTGCACTATTTACTTAAATACTACAGAATGTGACGAGTGTTTTCACTCTCAAGGATAGGCTATAAGGCCTTTACTAATTTAATTTTCCAAACAGTCTACATAGCCGAATATAGTCTGAGTCTAATGAGTCTAAATTACTTATAGAATTATAAAATCATATTATTTAACCTTTAGATAAAGTGTGAACATCGAATTAAAAGAGCTTTAAATGCAAATACATCCATTCAGTAAGAATTGGTTGTGCAATTGGGTTTTTGAAAAAAAATTTTTTTTGCAATAAATAGAAAGATCAGATATAAGTTTTATAACAAAACTATTTTTTTTTATTTTGCAATAATTCAAAAGTTATATCAAAATTAAAATAAGTTTTTGAATCCAGCACCGAAGACACGCCGATAGCTCCCGAACAAACCCGAGTGCATGTGACGTCATAATGTTTGTTTTCACTCATTGCAGTTTATCCAGAGATAATACGAACAGTATTTTGATCTATTTAATTCTGTTATCATTGTTATAAATACACAAATTAATATTGAAAATGTCGAACCTTAAAAGTTATCGTTCTTGTTTTGTACCATTATGTACGAATACTACAAAAGCAACTCCTGGTAAAATGTTTTTAAATGTTCCCCAAGATGAAAAACGTCGAAATATATGGTTTACGATACAAAAATTATTTTTACGACTAAGTTGAACATAACCTATAGCTTTGTCGCCGTAACTCTCACATGATGCTCTACAAATAATGAAATAAAAAATTATATTTAATATAAAGGAAGATAAATATTTAAATATTTTTATTTATATTATTTTTTAACAGACTTACCTTGATCCCTTGGCACCTCGAACTTCAGCAGAATTGAACCGAACATCATTTGTTAAATAACTGGTTATCATAAATATATCAACATCAGGAATATTATCAGACGTTGCCTTTATAAATCCTTTGTCACACATAGCTAAACGGAATGAATTAAAAAATCGTTTTTTAGAAATAAACTTTTAATGTTATTATCAAGTCACGTGTAATAGCGGTAAACGCTGAACTGTTATTAAATAGCTAGAACATTATGACGTCACAAATATATATATACCAATCGTGGCGCGTTCATAGTCACGTGATTTTTATTTAAATTTTATCCACTTTTAATTGCTTATAATTAATTGAAAAAAACTTTTTTTTCAGTTTTTCGCATAACATATCAATATAATTTATGATAAAGTTTTTAATATATATAAAAAAAAACAATATTTTTTTTATTTTCAAAATCCCAATTGTGTTGGAGTTGCTAATAGCTCCTTGGACCGTAATCTACAGCATGTATGCGGTGTACTACAATGTATGTGGAGAAAAGATTATTGTTTTCAATGAAATTTGTGATTTCTTATTTACTGACTATGATCTAAAAATCTAGAAATTAGGTTCTTATTTCAAATTGATCTACAATATACTTATGAAACGACAGACTCAAGTTGCTTTAACGTAACCAATGTTGCATTTTTACAACAAAAAGAATACTGAATTAGAAGTTAGATGGATTAGAGAAATATACTCTTTAATTTAGATAATTTTATTTTACGAGTACCTACTTATTATTGGTTTATTAAGTTACGTTAATTAAATCGTTGCTTACATAAATAATATTTGCAATAGGGAGCTTCTAAAAAATAAAAATAATACATAATCATTCTTTATATAAAATTAATATCACATATAATTTTAACATTAAAGAAACTAATAAAAAGGCAATATCGTTATTGCGAATTGAGAAATTAACAAATCATTAGAACTCACTGGTCAAAATAAAATATATAAGTCGCTATTATCACCGGCTACAGCAAATTCTGTGTAGGAAATTTGTAGGTAAAAACCATTAAATATGTACATAATATCAGTCACTGATATTACAAAAATATTTTTAAAGGCAGTGATGATCTTAAATTTCAAAATGTGAATTGCAGCAGCTGAGACTGACAGCGGCTGTCATAATGAACGATATGACGCGAGGGGTAGGAAGATGATTGATATAGCAGCTAACGACGTCAGGTGAGATAAAATTATTATAGGAGATATTTAAAAACATGACACTTGTAGTGTTCTACTTCTTACCTGTAATTAAAAAATACTATAATAAATTAAATCAAGTAACAATTTTAATTTTGTGGAATTAAGTAAGGCATCAACATAGAAAAGCTGCTTGCGGTGACTAGTTGTATGGCAGGCCGAAGATTTTTTTTTTATATATATATATTTTTTACTATTATTATTATTGTTTCATTTTCGTTGCTTGAAATTATTAGGCTTCATTTTCGATTGATTGCGACGGTTCTAGTTGTTCCAAAATTACATTTAAGATTGACGTTTGTGAAACAGTGATCATAATAACAAAAAATATATCCGGCTGAGTTTGTTGTGTGGTTCTTCTCAGACCAGGACGCATTTGGAACCCTCATAGCTTTAACATTAAGATGGAAAGTGCTTTTACAGAAGGGCTTATTACGATAAATCTAGTATCGTAATAGGCCCTCCTGATACTTGCATGTTGACGTACACAAGTGATCACTGATTATGATACTAAGTGGAAAAGATATAAATAAATAAATAAAATAAATAAATAAAAAAAAAAATAAATAAATAGGCAGTAAGCATAACGACATCTAATAGAACATGGAAACTTCGTCGAAGAATGAATATTCGTCAAGGAAGGATTAGAAGGATGATGTATAATAATCTTGTAGAATTCAAGTTTTATCAGTGACTCGTAGAAGCATGGATTTAACAGTTATAGGAATGTAACGACTGTCAGCAGTTTGGGTGTTTCCAAACTCGGGATCAACAGTACGAGGAAATCCGATAGAATAATGTCTTACATTAACGAATTGGAAATTGTGAAACTCGAATAATCTTTAAAATAGGCATTATAAATCTAAAAAACAATAATTTTAGGTTATATATAATGTAATAAAGATAGTTGTACTGATAGATTGTAAACACAGTAGCGTTTATTAATAACAGTAACAGAAGCAAATGATTTATTCCTTTTTTTGGTAAAATAATTTATATTAAGATATTCTAATGACATTTATTACCTAAAAATTAATCCAACACAAAATTGTAAATTGAGCAAAAACGTATTGTTGTATGTTAAGAAAAAATATTGCAGGAAGAAAAGTCAACACAGCCCTGGATAAGGTTTGGTATATAGTTTCGGTTACGTCGAATATATGCATGTCTAAAACATTGTTTCACACATAAAGTGAGAGAGATATAGCATAGTAGCCATCAAAATCATTACGTTTATTCATTACAAATAACGTCGTCTCCACATCTGAGATTTAATATAGATGACTCGTCATCAATGTACCTGATAAAAAAAATTGAACTAATAGGTCAAGATTTTCAGCACGTACAACATAAAATAGTAAACATATTAATTAGTTTATAACATAAAATTTGAAAAATATTACTTCATGATCTATAAACTTATATTTCCATGTTAAGCTTACTTAAATTTTAATAAATAAGCTATGAAAAATAAACCTATACGGGTAGGAACCCCCGATCTCTGGGAAACCGTCCCGTCGCTCTACCAATTAAGCTACTATATCGCTAAATCTTTCGAAAATACCAACCAAAGCCTATTTTTCATTCTATATTTATTTCAACCCTGTTTTGTTTAAGTCTTCTTACGCCATTAATGTAATGCACTTAGTAGATAGGGAAGTTTTTGTTGTGGCAAAACATACTCAGAATAATATTGGTTTTCCTTTACCATCTTACATCATCACTTACAATAATAATGAAAAATTCACTGTAATTTCCAAGGACTTTCAATTTCTAAGTAATTATTTATGCAACAAATAACACTTTTTTTAATAAACTTACGTAAATCAAAACCTTTTAACCTAGATCTAATGTTAATAAGATGACAGCCTTTTTTTTAATTTATTGTAATGTTTTTTTTTCCATATGTATTAACAATGCATTATCGTTATATATTGTTTTCATGAAATTTAATTCTCAATGGGTCTCTTGGTTTAGTAAATAGAAAGAACAGCATTTTTTTATCAAATAAAAATTGTGTTTTTATCTGTTTTATCTCAAAATATATATATATATTTAATTTTGGGTTGTTTATTTATATTTTAAAAGACGATAAGGGTAATTAACTTTAAAATAAGTGACATATACTGTTTATTTTTTTCATAAAGTTTATAGAAAAAAATCATTAAAACTAAATACGTGCTTACTACTTAAATAAATGCATTTATCGTATATATCAAATATATCTCATTAGTTACGTAGATATAAAATACATAAGTATTTTTTTTTAATATTCTAAGTAGTACGAAGCTTTGTACACCTGAAGTTGACAGTTGCGGCGTGATTAATGAACAATACAGTTGTGCGAAACGGGCTTATTCATATCAGACTTACTTTGCTTAGACTCAAAGCATTTTTAGAAAAATGTTTATCTTAGACAAATTAATATTTCTTTTTATTTTAGCATTTACTAAATAATATAACGTTTGATAGAGACAGAGATAATTAATCTTTATTTTCTCCCTTTGTTTAACACTTGATGAATACCAACACCAGAGTCGCTAGTGATTTTTTTTTAATCGTAGTGAAAGTGGAACTTAGATGTCAAGCTCAAACTTTTTTTTCACTTTATGAGTTCTACATCAGTTAGGTAGTTCAGATTGTATCTAATTTTGTTTTTCATGGCTTAAGCATGCATTTGAGACTAAAAGTACAAGAAAAATCCGGTCTAAAACGGATTTTAGTTATGTTATTTAAATGATTAGGTACAATTTCGATGAAAAACGAAAAATTTACAAAAAGTATCTTTAAAAAAAATAGGAGGTCCGAGATTTTTTTTAGCCAACTTTTATTCTCTGAATAGGTACCTGAACATGCTCATTTGGTTTGTCGGACCCTCTACAAAACATACTGAATAAATTAATTTATATATATTAAATAATATAAATTAATTAATTTAAAATATTTCGATTAAACTAAATATCAACTAATTCTAAAAGATTTTTTTTCTGGAAAACCTTAAAACAGGCATTTAACATATTTACACCCTAAAAGTCTAATATTAATTGAAATTTTGTAACTTTCCGATCAGTTTTGATAATATTAGAAAGCTTATAGATCTCGGCCGAGAGACCTACTATCAGTAACTTAATTGAGACAGAATAATAGAAATTCAATACATTTATTGTTAAAAAGAAATATATAATTATGTTTGTATATAATATTACTTCCATAACAAGTTTAACCGTTGTCAACAGCTTCGTCGTCGTCGACAGCTTGTCAAAGTTAATAAACATGTTATCAGACACCCGGGACTATTATATGAGACACTTTTAAAACAACATTTAAAGAAAAAGAAAAACAATTTCAAAAATCTACTACTTCAAAATAAGTTAATATGAAATAAAAAGTCAAAAAGAATCACAAAAATCGGATAACAAGATATGTAGCGCATTTATCGCAAATCTAAGACTCACCCACATGGTTTTCTCTTGGATACCATCATCACAACTTAAAATGAGCTTTCAAATAGAAAAAAATATCATCTCATTCGGTAACGAACATAAAGAAATACGGTTAAATTGAGAACTTCCTCCTTCTTTGAAGTCGGTTAAAATGAATCTTAAAAGTAAATCAAAAAAATGGAAGATAAACAAAGTACTTCTATTTTCAAAACTGCATACTTAATCTGTCATGGTTATAGTTTTTTATTTTAATATATAATCATAGGTTTATTTCATACTTTTCATCAAATTACAGGTAATTTAATAGTTTGTAAGTTTGATTACCCTGAAGGTGACTGGCCCGCCTGCGTGATTTATGAGTGAACTCACAGAGCTTAGATGACGATGATGGATACTGACAAAGACAAACCTACAGACTAGGTAGAGTTAAAAGTAATCTACTAAGCTTACAGTAAATATTAATTGTTATGACATTGACTACGTCACTACGACATTTGGGTTACCCACCATCTATATTGCTGTTTTTTTATTTATATATAAATTTATATTTTTATAACTGTGTAGAATTTAATACGTGTAACTTAAATATTTTATGGGTATATCAAAATGTATATATATATAGAAATAAATTTGAGTCTGTGATTTGGAAATCACTATTTTCTCAAGAGCTTATAATTATTTAAATTTCTCATTGATTCCATATTTTCTAGGTCTTTTTGGTTTCCGTTTTTCAAAGGATTTTTTTAAATATTTAGGGCCCCAGTGTGAAATATGAAAAACCTCTAAAAATATTTTAATCATGAAATTTTGTAAGAAATATTATTCAATAACTAATATGCTCTTGCCATGGCAAGGACTCAATAAAATGAAAAATTAAGATATTCACTTGTAACATTAATTATTATAAAGTGAAACAAAAATCAGGGCAAAGTACACTTAATCGCTTTTACTTGTAAATTCAGCAAACGACTTAATAATAATCTGCATATATTATCAGATTACAGCAGTACAGTTCAGCGCTGACCCCGGCTGTACTGCAGAAGCCGGTGTGACCTCGAGCAACTACCAGATAAAGACCATATAAATTCCACATACAACTTGATATAGTTAAAGCAACAAATAACACATAATTGCACAACAAATCGGTTATTTATAAATAGTTAAATACTACAATATAAATCTCTAGGTTCTGTCTGTCCTGTGAGTCTTTTTTATTTAAATGAGAAAATCTCTTCTAAAGCTGCAATAGCAATACAAAGCGAAATCATTTTAATTTCTTGTCTAGAGTTATCTGTTTGAAATGTTGCCTCATGTTGCATAATTTGATTAAAACAGACATTTAAGTAATAGAATTTTCAACATTATCAAGATCGATTTAAGATGCATAAATCTATTTGGAACACAACTGGACAATCGTACCGTAACGTATTTGTATTTATTAAAACAGAATTCTAAAGTATTCCATGGTAATAAAAAAAACATCACTAAAGATGAAACAAATAAAATAAAATTTAAATTAGCCATAAAAATCGACATTAAGTAAGACGATAACGAGAAAAACGAGCAATCGTCCTGCAAGAGTTATATTAGCATTTTCATGTTTTCACGAGTAACTGATATTTGATGTCCTAAAGCATTGTGCATTTATATTTTTATTGACAAAATAATTATATTATACGGAAGTTTACAACACTTTGAGCATCAGCAGTTTAATTTTGTTTAATTCAAAATCTATAAATATTTATTTTCTTATATTTATCACATATAAGTTGAACTCTCTTTCTTAGTTTTCATAGTTGGAAATAAATGTGATAAAATTTATTTTACATTGTCAATTTCGTCCTGTGGAAAATTATAATATATAGAAAGATATTTAAGCAATGAGTATACAAAATCGTAAATACAAATCTAATAGTGAGAGAAAATAAAAGATAGTACATATATCCTACTTCCTACTGGTATTATAAATGCGATGTATGTTTGTTTGTTAGGCTTTCACGCAAAAAATACTCCACTCATCATTATGAAACTTATGACACATACTTTTGGAGGTATTAGAAGTAACATAGAATATATTTTATTAAAAAAATATTTATATCTTTTATAGTGGGAAGTTCAAAAAATTAAGAAAGATAAAAACATTGCGGAAGGAGTCGCGGGCAACAGCTAGTTAACAATATATTAATGTATTTTTAACCGTATGTTAGAAGATGTTCAGTACAGAGAGAAACTGAGGGCACAAAACTAAAAATATAATCTACAATTACAGCGAAAACGAAAACATTTACGACGTATTTTAATATTGTATTCTAAAATATTTTTCAAGAAATGATACGCGACATTAACTAATTTCGATTATAAGAGTTATTTGTTTTAAGCACTTTTTTGATCTCGGATTCATTTTTCTATCCAGTTTCATAATGTTGTCATGACAGTATGTAAAATAGTATAATAAGTTCTAGTACATTATATACACATACTCATGAATATTGCAGGATGGGACTCCTTTACCTCTACATTTGCAATTCAAAGCTATGCGCTGCAAGTAAGTATATCCACCGAGAGAGGTCCTATTTCACTTGTCGACTCACAAAATCCGAATGCGATTTTAAATTTGATGCAGTCTTTTGAAAATAGTTTGCTACTTACAATAACTTCAAAATCTAAGACAATTATTTAATCAATTATTTACTATTCAAATAATGTGTCTGTATATTAATTTACTGATATAACAATTAACAAGTATAATATAGAAAATAAAATTGTAATTTTACACAAAAAAAAAATAATTTCTTTTCTTAATTTTATCAATAAATGTGACATTTTTAATAAAGCATTGTTCTTCGATAACAAAATGGATGTTTCAAATACAATAGAAGGCGACCGGTGCCAAATGTCTCGAGTAATGATATAAGTTGTGTACATTGATATTGTTTGCGAGATTTTATGACATCGGAGTACAAATGACTGTTTCTAAGGTTTTTTTCATTTGCGGAGATGCGCTTTTGAGCTAGTTATGTATAAGCTTTATTGAATTTATTGATACTATTTGTGTTTGTCTTCGAGACGCAATATTTGATCGTATAATAGTAATAAACCGTACAATTACAGTAGATTCAACTATAAAATCTTTAATAAGCAACTTATTTATGAAAGTCTTTGATATCATAGTATGCATAATACTAGTAAAAAAGAGATATGTATATACTATTCAAACTGAAATATGAGTGCATTTTGTATGGGCAGACTTAACCGGGGTAGTACCTGCCTCTAAGAGATAATCAATTTGGAGTAGCTATTAAAACTGCTTGTGGTACGATAAGTGAGAGAGCAGGAAAAGTAATATTCATCTTTTTCATTCCTTTCTTAGCTTCGTTTATTCGTTCAACCGATAATATTCAGTGCACAACAAACAATTACTGTCTTATTGTAAGGCTATATATATGATATGAGTATATGCTACAACTAAATTTGTCATCTATTAATCTCGAACTGCATTACGTATAATAGCTTGAACTTTAATATATCATTGCTTCAAGAGATTTCACCGATCATTATAAACAAACTTATTTAATATTTGTATATATCAATCACTCTCCGCAAACTAATCATTAGTTTTGACTAACTATAGAACTTCATTTGCAATAAAGATCGTAAGATTAATTGTTTAACACAACTTCGAACTGAAAGAACTTAGAAGTTTCTGTGTAATGGTCTACCTTACTATACATTAGTTTAAGTTACAAATAATGACGAAGTAGGAGGAAGTTTAATTAAAATATTTTGTGGCGGCACAATAATGATGTAGAACAGACAGAAAAAGAACAAAAACCTGTGAACACAAATAAATGTCCCGCGTGAGAATTGAACCCACTATCTTTGGTTCACCAGTCACGGTGGTACTAACCACCACACCAACAGGTCATTATTGTAATGCAGGAAATAAATCTGGACAGTTTTCCTATTATGTAAATGTATCTCAACGATATAATATCGCCTAAATGGTCAACATAAGACACATAAGGGCTCGTTAATAGGAAAAAGTTTAATCAAGTTTGTTCCATAGTACTTATAGTTCTAACGACATGCACGCGATGAAAACAACTTTCTCTTCCTAACAAAACAATGTCTAATATACTGAAAATGAACATTACGCTTTATCGTCAACAATTAAATATAATAGAAGTTTGGCATTTCAGTAAGCAGCAAGTAAACTGTTCCGTCTGTCTGCTGAAATTGTTTGTTCTGTATGGCATTGTTCTGGAGCAACATCGACCCTTATGAGCTGTCCCGACAACACAACCTCTGAGAATAAATACATTATTTTTACGTGTCATTACAGACTTAAAGAAGCCTAAACTTCTTAACCAACGTAATTTATCGAATGTTGGTTTTAAGCATTAATTATTTTAAAAACAATTATGTTTGCAAAAGTCACATATTCTTCAAGTAAATTCATAAGTGACGACATAGAAATACAGACAATGATTAACTGTCCGATGAATATATTGTTGAGTCGCATATGTCTGCTAAGGACGATGTGACATATTTACGGTGACTTACCTGAAACAAACCAAATTGTTATTAATGTTTAAACCAGATTTATTTATCATAATTTCTTAACCATTTTAATGAGATTTCAAAATATATAAACATTATAAATATATAATTGAGATTTTATTTAAATTTAGAATTAAAAATTAGTCAATACAGTCTGGATTCAAAACAAATTCTGGAAGTTGACACTAATAACATAGCATTGGTCGGTTTGCTAGTGGTCGTGGGTTCAAATCCTTCCCGTGTGTTTTTACTTTATTTTTTTTTCCATTAAAAAATATTTTTTTTTATTAGGGGCATATGAAAATAAATAAAAAAATTGTAATTAAAATAAATTAAAGTCGTCGTAATTCGTATATAATACTTATATTTTAAAATTAAGTTCCAAGTTAAGCAATGAACTGAGAATCCACTTATAAAATTGTCTTACATAACCATTTTAAGCTTCGCAAAACTTTTGTTCGGTCGTTGGCTTGCAAATAACCGTTTGTTTCGCGCCGTTACCTTACCTTCTAATTAATTTATGTAGATAATTCAATACAATGCGCTGCCTGCCTAATTTAGAGATATTTGTGTAAATATGTAATAGTAGATACTGCGGTTTCCATTTCGGTTGATTTATTTTTAGCTTTAAATTAACATAATATTTTAATTACGTTTATGTACTACGCTATTTACTTCATTGCTACAAACCACCCCATATCAATATAAAAGATACCAATCTAACTTATTGTACTAACTAGTTGTATTAGTATGACCTTTGTCAGTTTATTTTACTTGGTTCAAAATATAAATAAATAGGCATTATTTTAAAGGAGTTATAAAAGATGAATGTGTGTGTCATTGCAATGAAGTAGTATCTGATGTGAGTCAGGTGGTTCTCAAAATAAAGCGCTACATATTTAACGAGTAGACGCGATAATTGTGACTGGCGGTAATTTAAGTATATTTCGGTATTTTAGTATACTCGGCTTTATTTTTGTAACATGTAAAATTGTTGAGAGACTTACTAAGAGCTTTAACCCCTAAATAAACTTATTTATTTACAAAGTAGTAAGATATAATATTTAATTTTAAGACTTTGAGACGTGTGTTTTATTCTTGAATTGTCAACCTTTTATCTCATAATAATTAAAAAAAGAAAAACATTTGCTTAATTCAGAGTTCTGAAGTATTTTTTATTAAATTTGGCTGAAAACAAGAAACGTCTTCTCTAGTTTCAGTCCCCAGTTGTTATGACTGTACCATTTTTGTAATAAAATTAATACCACATTTTTCTCTGTAACCTTAACTACCATACTAACTTTACACAAAAATATGTACAATACTTCTAACGAGGAGTAATTTATTTATTTAATCTATAAGTATCTCTTAAGATAAATCTGGTATCATTATTATTTACTTGGAACAATCAATTGTGTAATACAAGGTGCTGCTTTTAATATTCGTTTATAATTTGTTAGATCTCATATTCACTACATTTATTTTTTTAAATTTATTTGGATTAGTGAAACTTTTCAATAATAAAAAAATAATAATTTTAAAAATAATAACTATAATAATTTTAATAATAATTTTAATAATAACTTTGTAAAATAAATTAAACATTACAAAAAAAAACATTATATTTCATTTATTGCGCAATATTATAACAAAGTATCAAGTTTAGTTATTATTTACCTCAAAATGGATCACCGCAAATATAACTGTTACGCGGTAAAAAAAACATTGTTCGCATATAAAAGGACTATGTAAACTAAATCTTTATATTATTTAACTTGTGTTTTATTTCTAATATCATAACCGTATATTAAATTATTTATAAGACGTATTTTTAAAGTCTAGCAATTGCTCTTGGTGACTTTTAAAATATACTATTTTCTTGAATGGAAAAACTATTTGCTAAGCTAATAAAATTTATTCCATCAAGAAAGCACTGCACTTAACTCTTAAAAATTAAACCGTTTTTACAATGTGTAGGTTAAAAACTTATCAAAGTTTAAATGATTTAATAAATTTAAATAGTTGCAAATAATCTACATAAATTTGATTATTTATTTGTTTATTTATTATTATTTTATTGTACATCATCAAATACAATGGGCAGACTCAATGCTTAGGCATTTTCTACCAGTCAACATTCATTCATAAAGCATAGCAAACTCGATAAAACTTATATTTTCATAAATGAAGGTAATCTATATTTGAAAATATCTAAAAATATGTATAGCCATGTTAGGCTTATTTAAATTTATATAAATATAGAAAGAAAAATAAACCGGTTATGATTTTCGAAAGAAACCTAATAGATGTCACCACCGCCCCGATAAAGACGATCACATATAGAATGCTTAATTCACCGAGACCGATAGCGATACAGTAGCTTAGTTGGTAGAGCGGCGGGACGGTTGCCCAGTAGTCGCGGTTTCGAGTCCCTGCCCGTATCGGTTTATTTTTCATATTTATATATTTATAGGAATCTTTATATACCATGTGTAAACTAGACGAAGAAGAAAGGGAAAGGAGTTTCACAACATGACACCATATCTATAATATGGTCCGGAATGGACAATAGCCATTGTGCCTGCTGGGCGTGGGAAACCTATTGTTCAAAAGGACGTCAGAGTACATATTGTAGTATAAGTGCATAAGTCCAATTTTCCTTTGAGTGGGGCCTAAAATTGGAACCATCCGGCTACAAATGATAACAGTGTACGACCCAGATGTTACAAAACCGCAACCTGACGCAGAGGAGTTCTGAAATTTGCTAGATAATGTTGTGAAGACTTGTGATGTGAACGAGTGCTAGTTTTAGGAGACTTTAATTCATAGGTTAGCGTATCGATGAGTGGTTGCGAGAGTGTGTTTGCGAAGTTTTGTGACAGAAGTATAAACGAATATGTATCCAGTCTAATTGAAGTATGCATGGAAAGGAACCTTCTTGTGACGACTACTATGTTCGATCATAGGATACATCATTGGCTACATATGTATACCTGGCAACGAGAAGATGAAAGGAGTATGATTGACTTTATTTTGATGAAAGACTGCTAGGGCTAATAATTGACAAGGGCATTTAGAGCACAACTGGATGCACAACGATGGATTTCTATATTTTATCTGATATGCTTAGCAAACTTTTGTGCAATGCCAAATTTCAAAGAGCCAAGGAGATCGTATTTTGTAAGAAATAGCAAGAGTTTTTGGATAAAAATAGATTCTATGAATTTAAATATAAATGTTAATATTGAAAAAGGAAGGTACGGTCATAGTAAAAAGGATCTAATAATATGTGGCATACAAAAAAGAATAGACTTATGTCATAAACTCTGATGTGAAGTGATGGAGGATGGAGAAAGTTCATTGAATGATGCAATATGCTAAACATTACCAGGAGCTTCTAAACTGAAGGGACATTATATCTAGACATTATAGACTACGCACATTTAGTTATTGTTTTTCATAACAATTTTTTTTACCTCGTCATTAAAATAACGCTTTATAAAGACATTAATGCTTAAATGACAAAAAATGTTCTCTTGTGACATTTCAATAGAATAATATGATATTAAAATATTTGCCATGAAATAAAAAAATAGATATTTTAAAATCATTTATCCAGTCTTGTCCTTGATTTGCTAAAATACCAAAAACTGTTGTGAAAGAACGTGAAATTTAAATGATATCAGAATTGGTTTTCTGTTATATCACATCTCAAAATTAGTCTGATTTATGTACTATAGCCATGCGAAATTGGACATTTCGGATGAGTGCCAACCAGGGAACTCACATAGGGTAAATATTTGAACAATATTATAGTTAAAACATAATGAGATCAACAAGCATTCTGAGCGTTTCAAAATTTTAAATGTTGTCTGTTACAAAACAGATTAGAATTTTTTTTTAATTAGAAAGCGTTTTATGAAAAAGAAATCGTAGGTGTTAAATGATTAAAATATTTTAATTAAATTTATTATAATTTAAACTTTGTCTACTTATTAGTTACATTTTTAGAACCACAAATAAGATAAGAAGAAGACAAAGTTTAATATAAAATTTAATTGTAATCTCTTTGAACTATAACGTTACGTATCGTCTCGGTCTGTTAGTTAAATATCTTGAGTGATGCGTTTTAACATTGTAATGTTGATTAGTATTTTATTATGTAGTTGCTACAATCACTTTTTTTCTAATAAAAACCTTTTAGATAACAATAAAAGTCTACAATCTAAATTATCTATTAAGATGTTTAAGGTCTTATGCTCACTAAGACGCCATCTCGATCATCATCGATAATCTCAAGGCCAGAATATTCAACTGATTTTAAATGATAGGTGTTATTTAAGGCTTTAAGGATACAGGCATATTTATAATTTAGAACGAATGGTTAGCATTTAAAGTGAAACATAGCAATAACAAAAGCAGCGGAAAAATAGCATTAATTTAGCAGTATTTGTTGGCAGGAGGAATTTGAAATAAAGGAACAACTTCAATGTCAAAGTCTATAAAAAGTAAGAATAAAAAAATTACATCAGCCACAACCGGCGTTTAATAACTATTTACACTTCTGAATAAGGACAACATACCTCACAAATATATTTGTACTAATACTAAAATAAAGAAATCCTTCATTGGTATTTAAATAAACTTATAATATAAAACGGCTGTGTAAATTATAATACGATATCTGAAGTTTCAACATTCATTATAAGGGATGATGTAACTATTTTACTACCATAATATTATGAATACTATTATATTTGAAAGTTTTGACACTACAATATTACTTGATTCCAACCCTGAGCAACAATATTCTAATAATAAATAAGAAATATTAGGAAATACTACAAAAAATACTTTGTTTTATGCAAAAGACCTCCTGTAATGCGTAATATTAAAGAATACCTAAATAATGTATGTATAAAAATCTTTTAAAACACCAAAATGAGAAAAAAAAACTACATAGTCATTTTGCTTTACATTACAATAAACTTAGTCTCGCTATGTTAGTTATATAATCTGTTTTATCACGTCAATAATGAAAAATAGATAGAATGGTTATGAAAGTATGGATATTTTATAAGTTTTATAATGATAATATAGATGCACCGAAATAAGACTTGTGATTTAGTTATCGTATTTGCTTTATACATTTCTGACATAACAAAATAAAAATAATTGAAAATCTTAACAAGCACGGAAAATAAAAGTCACAAAAAGTCATTATTCATTTTAAGTAATTCTACGTAAATAATACGATATGAATATTAAACAGTTTTATAATATCATTAATAACTGTATTATGTCATTAAAATGAATAATTATGCTGCCATAATTACAAAATATAATAGGTACAGGTAAAGTAAAACTCAAATTCAAAATACCTAATTAACAGAGATTTTTTTATTATTTATAAATGTCTAACTGATATTACCTAGCTTATATTACCGACCTACCCTATTTGAGTATACAATATTGCGTCAAAAATTATGAACATAGATTCAGATCAACAACAGGAGAAGCCAGTATACCAAAGTACGAACCATTTAACTCTAGAAGTTGCGAATAATTAAATACTAGCTTTTGGATTTGGTAATCGTAATAGCGAAAAACAACAAAACTATCAACAGCAGGTTGTTAAAATCTTTAATCACGGCAACGGTTTTTGTAGTGGTAAATCTAGCGGTGGTCATGTAGTTACATATAAGACAAGTTTTGTATGCTTTCACCCTTAGCCTTTTACTACCCTAACCCTCCACCCTTACCCTTTTACCCTTTCAGATCGGCTATTATAGCTACGTTTCCTGCTATAAGAAAGAGCCGGAAACCTAATCATCCACCCTTCTGTACCCTTTGGGGATGATAATCTATATTCGAAAATGGCTATACGCAGCAACATTATGACCATCAGCTGGACCTTCAAACAAACACTACCATATAAAACTGAACTTTTATAAAAACAATAAGACTTTATACTTTTACAACAACAAAGGTTAATGCAATATATTAGAGTAATCCCACAAAAGAAAAAGGACAGACCTTAGGACAACACGGCTTTACTCACGAATTGAAATGGGTAATGTTCTAATGACAGTATGTAAAACATTATAATCCGTTCTTATACATGAGACTCGTTCTTCTATTGCACTTTTAATTCAATAGCTCTGAGGTCGAAGTAAGGAAACGTATAAACGCGAGAAAAATCCTGTCACTTGTCAACGAAATTCACAACCAAACCCGAATGTGATTATAAATTTGATACACGATTTTTCTTTAATATTTTCCAATTTTGATATCTTTATAACTTGCTCCAAACAATTCCTTATGTTTAAAATAACAATATTTTAGCTAAAACAGTTTTCTTTATCAAAATGTGTTCTTTTTATTGGAGCATTGTTCCTCGATAAGAAAACGGAAGTTTCAAATACAATAGAAGGCAACCGATGTTAAATATCCCCAGTAACGATATAAGTTGTAAGCTTTGATACTGTTTGTGAGATTTTATATGACATCGGAGTACGAATGACTCCGCCTCTGGTTTGTCTCTTGTACGGAGATGAGCTTCTAAACTATTTTTTTTATTACTTTTTTGAATTTATTGATACTACTTGTGTTTATCTCCGGGATGCAAAACTTCTTCGTATAGTATTAATCAAGTAGTACAATCAAGGTAGATTCAACTTTAAAAACTTAAATAAACAATTATTTAAGACATTCTGTTAGATCAAAGTATATATAAAACTAGAAAAAAAAAACTGAAAATATACTGTTTGAAAATATATTTAAACATGTATAGCCATGTTAAGCTTATTTAAATTTATATAAATATAGAATGAAAAATAAACCGATACGGGCAGGGATTCGAACCCGCGACTACTGGGAAACCTTTGTTTATATATTTCCGCAGCTTTTTTACACGATGCGGACACATGAGAGGTGAAGGTGAGCTTCCTATCTATCACGAGTCCAAGGAGTTTTATTTCTTTTACAAGTTGTATTGCGGTTCCAGTCATGTAAATGTTTGGTTCATCGTACTTCAGTTTCTTCGTTAAGAGCATGGCGCCGGTCTTGTGAGGCGCGAAGTTGAGCTTATTACGATTTCCCCATTCCACCACCGTTTTCAAGACTGTGTTTGACTTCTCCTCTAAAATTGTTGTTGAGCTCTCCGAAATTATGAGTGTCACATCGTCTGCAAACGCCTGGCAGTATACGTTATCTGCTTCTAGCTTGTGCAGCAACGAGTCCAAGATTATATTCCAAAAAGTTGGTCCACCTATAGATCCTTGGACACAACCCTTGTTTGTTTGTTTTTCGTGTGTTGACCGGGCGTAATTCACCGTGATCTTCCTGTCGGTAAGATACGACCCTACCAGTTCGTACAGATTTTTGGGACATCTCTTTTTTTGTAATTGGAGTTTTAGAATTGGCCACCACGCATTATCGAATGCGCCCTCTATGTCTAGTGAGATGACGAGTACCAGCTTTTTGTTGGTTATTTCTCGTCGGATATGTGTCACCAGATTATAGAGAGCGTCCTCTGTGCCACGTTGAGGCATGAAACCATATTGATTTTTGTTAAGTGTGGGAAAAATGTGCCATTGGAGTCTGCTGATAAAGAGTTTTTCGATGATTTTTCCAAGAACTGAGAGGAGACCGATCGGTCTGTAGGACTTTGAATGAGTATAGTCCTCTTTGCCTGGTTTTCTTAAGATGATCACGTGTGCCTGTTTCCATTGGGAGGGGAAGTGTTTCAGTGACAAACATTTATTTGCGATTGTCATGAAAACATCCTTTTCCATTTGGATGGCTGCAATACAGATATCCGCAGTAAGCCCGTCAGGTCCGGGAGCTTTCTTTGGATTTAGGGCTTGCAGAACAAGTTCTAATTCTGCAGATGTAAATGGTGGATCATCTTCCTTCAGATCCGATGGTATTTTCTCGTTCGTCAGTTCCCGGATTTCTGTGTGACACAGTTGGTCTGTATTGATCGTGTCATCGGGATAGAAGGTCTTGGCTAGAAGCTCTGCCGACATTTCTGGGGTTAGAGTAGAACCTGTATTATCTCTTAAGAGTTGGTCCTCTTGTCTTTTGGTTGTGTTCCTAAATACTCTATAGATCTTGTCCCACATACTTTCTTTTTCTTGTGTCGTACAAAACTCCTTCCAACTATCCGTACTAGCTTTATCTGCTTTTTTCTTATACTCCAATACAGCATCGATATAGCAATCAATAACGAGTTGTCTTCTAGATGCCGCTGCATTCCTTATTCTGCGTTTTTTTCTTTTGACCTCTTTTTTAAGTTCCTCGATCTCCGCGGTCCACCAGGGTGGTGTTGTTTTCCCTTTCCGTTGTCCTGCCTTTGGAATGGTGTTTTCACAGGCCTTGTGGATCGCGTCCGTGTATTTTCCTACTACGGAGTCAAGTTCCTCTGGAGTTTTTATATTGTTGATTTTGTGTTCGGTGATGCCCTCCTTCGTCAGGGCGATTTTGAGGAGTGTTTGAAAATCCGACCACTTTGCATTTCTTGTATTGTAAATGCGCGTTGTGGTTGGTTTTAGGGGCTCTAAACGTTTCCCTACGCATAGTTCGAAGGTTATTGCATTATGGTCTGATGTTACTAGATTTTCATTCACCCTCCATTTTTCGATGGCATTTAGGAGCTGCAGGCTGCATGCTGTGACGTCCACGATGCTTGTGCAAATTCTGCTGTTCCTGTATGTCTCGAAGGTTGGAGCATCACCAACATTTACGATTTGAAGGTCTAATTCGTTGAGGAATGCATGATATGCTGCACCACGTTTGTTCTCTATTTTGCTACCCCACCAGTGGCTCCAAGCATTTACATCTCCTGCCACTATGAGGTTTTTGGTGTTTAATTTCCCACACACTTTTTTTAAACGACATAAGTAAGGCTCTATATCTTGGTCCCCTTCCAGGTAGACTGACACTACTCCTATTCTCGTGCTCCCTCCTACCAACAGTACTGCGGCCTCGGTTTCCGTTACCAGCTGTGGATCGTGTATGACCTCCAGCCGGTCGTCGAAGACTATGACCGCTGCTTTTGTGGGTTTTTGTTTATTGAGGGTGCATTGTATGACTCTAGTACCGGAGTATTCCTTTAGGATGCCTTTTCCTCCCACGTATGGTTCTTGTACTAGGGCAATCGACACTCCGGTATCCTTTGCGACTTGGAGTAGCTCCAGTGTTGCGACTTTGGAGCGTTGAAGGTTTGCTTGGATGAAACGCAAACCCGTGTCAGCCATCTCTGTTGGACCATATTTTTGATTCTTTTGGGAGCCTTTAGCAATATGAGATCTTAGATCTTGCTATTGCATCCCATTTTTGACGTACGCTACACTCTTTGCTGAAAGCGTTGTGAGCCAGATTCGTACTATCACCCTTATCTGACTTGCAGTTTATGCAAACCGGTAGTTCCCCTGCGAGTCTTTTGGCGCATTTCTCCCAGGAATGTGATCCTCCGCAATGACTACAGAGATTTTCCGCTTCCTGGCAGATCGCCCTTGTATGACCGAAGCCGAGACATCTCACGCATTGTACTAGAGGAGAGTGATCTTGTACCGGTCTCCTCTGGAGGCCTATGTATATCTTTCCGGCCTCTATAAAACTTTTGTACACTGGGGGAGATACCTCTAGTACCGGGTGACATTCGTGGGGGTTCCTGGCTCTCTTGCGGTAACGTATTTTTATTGTGTTTTCCTTCATGTCGATGCCTTGCAGAAGGTGTTTGTTCTGCGCTAGTAGATTTTCTACGAGTTCTGCATCCTTATGATAGGAGAGCACGTCCTTTATTATTATCAGAGGGTTGCCCGGTTTTGCTATCACTGCCTTTAGGATTTTGTTTTTTTTTATTTGGTTTTGTACTAACTTGAGGTCTTCTTTTGTACCGCAACTTAGCACTACCTTTTGGTTTCTTGCCTTCCTTACCCTGTCCACTTTAGCTCCGGTGTTCTTTGTATCTAGGGCATCCCTAATCTTCTCTACAAGGTTTTCCCCTGTATATTCTGGGTCTGTAGAGGATACGATTAAAGTGTGGTTGGGTACAATTTTGGGCGGAATTGATGCCACTTTTGCATATGTTCGTTTCGGAGCCGGTTCGGTTTGCTCCCTTTTTTTTTGTGTAACCTAGTTCTTCTGCTAGGCTCAATTGATTATTTATTTGTTGGTGTGTTTGTTCCTGACGCATCGTCCTTAGCTCAGAGGACACCGCCTCCAAGCTTTCTTTAATTGGGAGTAGATGTTCTTCCATGTTTGCGGTGGTTTGTCTGGTATCGCTATGATGTGACGTATCAGGTTTTGGTATTATATTTTTAATGGCCTCCTTTATCTCCTTAATGATATAGTTCTTGTTATCAGGGGACCTTACCTGGTTTGGCGTACTCACTTTCAACAATGTCTCGTCGGTCTTTTGGAGTATGTCGCTGGTGTTTCTCTTGAGATCGCGTCGTAACTCGTCTAATTGGTTGGATATGGAGTTGACACTATCTCTTAGGGTGTTATGGTTTTTAGTGAGGGGCTCAATGTTTGTAGCCACTCCAGAAACTCCCAATTGGCTGACGCTTGACTCCAGCGATGACATCATTGAAATTATATGTTGAGTGCCTTTTTCTATATCTGCCACTCTCCGGTAAGGTTCCTGGGTCTCGTGACCTAGCCAGTCTCTTACTGCCTTCGTTTGTTTGGTGTTTTCATCTATTCTACTTCTTGCTTCTTTTAATTCTACCAGCAAGTCCTTGTTTAACTCCGCTATCCTATGGTTTTGTGCTCGCTCTATCGCTAGAAGCTCCTGGGCATTTCTTTTTCTCTCTTTTTCCAGGTTGTACTTGTGACGAGACCTGGAGTCAGAGAGAGCGAGTACTGTTTCGTACAGAGACTGCAGGCTTTCAAGTGCAATGGCTTTGCACTCTGTTTTGATTTTGCCTGCAGTTTCTATAGCTTCCTTTCCCCGCAGAAACATCTCGTTGGCGTGTTTCGTAGCCATGTCCATCTCGACTCCTAACCTCTTTCTAGAGTTGACCAGAAAACTTGGTCTTCCCTGCGAGGAATCTTGAGTGAATGCCTCGAAGGACGTTACCGAGGCTACGGAAATTTCATCATCCGATAGAATTGGCCGAGGAGGGCATGTTCTCCACTCGGCCATGATGTTAGTTGCCAACTGAGCTGCCTCCTGGATGGTAATTGCGGCTTGCGATGAGACCTCGCTTGCGTCGCCATAGGGTGGAGTCTTGCGAGCTTTTTGGAGCTTGTTGCATTTCTCCGACTTGGATCGTTCGACGACTTGCGTTCCCTTGGCATTTGATGAAGGCGAGACTTTCTCCGATTTAGTTTTGGCCTGCTTGGTTAGGACTTTCTCCCTTAGCGATCGCGTCTGCCTTACTGTGTGTTCTGCAATCTTAACAGTCTCCGCCACGGTCTTATTATTACTATTTTCGTAGGAAGACATTTTACAGTTGTTGAAAATTATTTGTTTATTATATTTTTAATTACTATCTACTTGTAATAAGTTGTTATTAATATTACTATTATTTTATCGTTAATATAAATATGTATATATATATATATATATATATATATATATATATATATATATATATCTTGCAACTGCGCAAAGGACCCACCTGCGCTGATGTTCTGCGGTTTTGATGTATGTCCTGCTGATGTTCTTCTCCTTTGAGCACGTTGACGCGAAGTGTGATGTGAATTGAGTATCTCGTGTTGCCGTCGCTGCGACTGGTATGAAGTTATTGGAGCCGAAAGATGGAATATTTCTTCTTAATTCAGCGAGCCCTCGCCTGTAGTGTTATCAGTTGATAGATGTTTCTTCTCGGCGAAGTAGATACCAGATTTCCCAAGCAAATCCGTTTGCAAAAACTTGTATAGATGTTTTTTATTTTTAGTTTTTGCTTTTATTTTCAAGCTCGGCTCGGTGACGGTATTTTTGTAAATTTTCTTTCAGTCACGTATGAGTGGAATGTATGACGTGACCATCGACCGAAATTTCTAGGTCAGATCGTGATGGTATTTTTTCAATATTTTAAATAGTCACGTACGTTTGGGATGTTTTGTGGATTTATTTGTTTTCTTGCCTAGGACTGGACCCCTTGTTGCTCTGAAGTCTGAGATGATAGGGATAACTCTTCTTGTAACAGCACTTTAGCTACACTTTGGAGTACTTTTCACACGCGTGGTCCGATTTAAACCTTCGTTATGAATAATTCAATACGGAACAGATGTTATCTCTTTGACGGCTGAAGCTAGAATAGAAACATTGGTTAGGACCTTCGCAAGAAACCTAAAAGATGTCACCACTATCCCGTTAAAGACGATCACATATAGAATGCTTAATTCACCGAGACGGACAGCGATACGGTAGCTCAGTTGGTAGAGCGACGGGACGGTTTCCCAGTAGTCGCGGGTTCGAATCCCTGCCCGTATAGGTTTATTTTTCATTCTATATTTATATAAATTGAAAATATACTATTAAACTGAAAGCACATGAGCAGTCTTTACATGCGCAGCTGAGTTGTCTCCTGTATCGTCTCTCTTTCAAGACTGGAACAATGCCGAAATCCTGGAAGCTTTCCAACGTGCAACTAGTTCCCAAAAAAGGCAGCCTAGCCAATCTTGCCAATTATAGACCGATTTCAATCACCTCCATATTTAGCAAGATTATGGGGCGTATATTGAACACGCACCTTCTAGCGTACATAGAAGGTAACGTCTCCTCAGTGGTCAACAGTACTGGTTTCGCCGAACTAGGTCCACTGGGGACCTTCAAGCGTATTTTAGACATACACACATTTTAGGCGAAGCCATCGAGTAGAACAGAGAAGCGGGTCTGGAAAGTGAGCCTTATTAGCAAGTTTTCAGAATACGGTATATCGCCCGGTCTGATCGGCTGGGTAACAGACTTCCTGAAACAGAAATTTCTCCGAGTTAGACTTAGTTGTCAACGGATGTTTCTCGGATCCCTTGCAAATAAGTGCCGGTGTCTCAGCGATCCGTTCTTTTTGCAACTTTCTTTCTGCTGCACATTAACAACCAGTGTGGCTGCTCGTGACACTGTCGAGGGCTCATCCACAGAGTACTATAAGGGCTCAATTGAAAATCAGTGCTGCGATATTTGATATCGTATCGTATGATATGTTACAATAAAAAAATAAAAAAATATTACATTTGAATTTGAATCCGCAAGCAAAAGCAGATTTTAAAATAAATTTCAAGAAACGGTGCTGTACATTTACTAATTTCGATCATAAGAGTTATTTGTTATAAGCATTTTTTTGATCTCGGACTCATTTTCCTATCCAGTTTCATAATGTTGTCATGACAGTATGTAAAATAGTATAATAAGTTCTAGTACATTATATACACATACTCATGAATATTGCAGGATGGGACTCCTTTACCTCTGCATTTGCAATTCAAAGCTATGCCTTGCAAGTAAGTATATCCACCCGAGAGAGGTCCTATTTCACTTGTCGACTCACAAAACCCGAATGCGATTTAGAATTTGATGCAGTCTTTTGAAAATAGTTTGCTACTTACAATAACTTCAAAATTTAAGACAATCATTACTATTCAAATAATAAGTTTATATATTATTTTATTGATATAACAATTACTAATTATAAAATACAAAATAATATTGTAATTTACACAAAAAAAAAATATTTTCTTTCCTTAATTTTATCAATAAAAGTGAAATTTTTATAAAGCGATAACAAAATGGATGTTTCAAATACAATAGAGGGCGACCGGTGCCAAATGTCCCGAGTAATGAATATAAGTTGTGTACATTGATATTGTTTGCAAGATTTTATGACATCAGAGCACAAATTACTATTTCTAAGATTTTTCTCATGTGCGGAGATGCGCTTTTGAGCTAGTTATGTATAGCCTTTATTGAATTTATTGATACTATTTGAATTTATGGATAGGTACTGTTTGTCGCATACTATTAAAACTGAAATATGAGTGCGCTTTGTATGGGCTGACTTGACCGGAGTCGTAGAAGCTTCTAAGAAATTATCGAGTTAGAATAGCTATAATAACTGAGTTTAGTACGGTAAGTGAGAGCGCAAGAGAACTAAACTCTCATCTTTTTCATTCCTTTCTTAGCTTCGTTCTTTCGTTCAACCGAGAATATTAATAACACAACAACCAATTACCGTCTTGTAAAGCTATATTTCTGTTGTGAGTACTTGATACAACTAAACGTGTCATCTATTAATCTCGAACTGCATTACGTATAATAGCTTGAACGTTAATACCTTAGTCTGGCCATAAATACTATTAAAATTAAAATTAAAAAATATTACATTTGAATTTGGGATCTGTCATTCTTATACGATTGTTTATTGTGTTTTCTCATTTTGGCGTCAATACATTGTACAATATTTGGCGATATTGAAATTAGGACTAAGGACTTGAGGGTATTTCTAAGTAATTGTTGGGAATCTATTGCTATAAATTGGTAAACGAGTGTCAAGCTTCGGAAGTATTGTGTAATACTCATTAACAAGCGGAAGCTCTGTACGTGTGAATAGTGATTGACGGTGTGATATTCGGGTAGGTGCCTTATCTAGCTTTATAACCGTTTTAGATTTGACATCGTTATTTCATTACATGAAATATGTAAATTTCGCAATTACTTTAAATTCTTATAATTGTTCTAATTAAGTTCTTTATGATTTTTAAGAATATATATATTATATTTATTTTTTGAAACAATATAATTAAAAATCCTTACAAAAACAGAAAATAAAAGTCATTAGTCATTTTAAGTAATACGTAAATAATACGATATTAATATTAAAGAGCTTTACTACTATCTATCTATATCTATCTACTAACTATCAATAAAAGAGTATTGTGTTATAAAATAAACAATGATAGCAGCAATAATACTCTCTTTCAAGATACTTAATTTACATTGTTTTATAATTTATAAATCACTATCCAAAATTTGCTACTTATGTTAATTATTTATGTGTTAAAATTTAACGAAAATGTAAACTTGATATTTGATCATACTTTGCTTATTTTTAAAGAAGAAAAAACGACTAATGTTTAACATGACAATATGTAAAATAAAAAAAAATACATCTGGAAAAAAAAATGGTAGCATTTATTGTAAATAACAACTTATATAATATAAATTTAAAAAATCAACATAAAATATTAGTTCCGAAAATTATTGATTATTTTTTATATGATCTAGGGCAATGCTTGACTACATTCCACCAAATGGTAAGTGGAATGTAGTCTTAGGTGGTAAGGCGCATTGCCCTAGCAACCTATTCACTCTTCTCTTAAAGACACCCACATTATATTTGGCCGGAAATACCGACGTAGGCAAATTGTTCTAGTCCTTCGCTGTACGTAAAAATGAGGAAGCAAAGCGCTTCGCTCGGACAGGTCGAATGTACATAACAAAAGGATGAAAACCTGCCGTGCGTCGGGACGTTCGGTGATGGAAAGGGGGACGGGGGAATTAGATCGTGTAATTCCTGCGCACACTCACCAAAATGTATCTTATAGAATACTGAGAGGCTAGCAATTCTACGCCTGTATTCAAGGCTTTGGAGGTCGGCTTCGACCGATTCGGGATCGCCTATAAGCCTCTTTGCTCGCCTCTCGATTGAATTCAGAACCGCAAGATGATATTTTGCGGCACCAGCAAATATGTGACCACAGTACTCTACACACGACCGGATCTGTGCTTTGTATAAAACAAGAAGCTGTCCCGGTGCACTGCCAAACCTTCGCAAGAACGGCAAGCTTTGCTGCTGCTGCTCTTGCTCTGGACTCAATGAACCGACCAAAGTTGAGGTTCATTGAGTCCAGAGCTGAATCTGACACAAAGACATTACGCGTTTACAGCTAAGTGTCTCTCGTCGTGAATCCGACTTAGATTACGTTATGTCCTTTGATTTCTTATTATTTTATTCTTTAGTATGTATTCAAACTTAATATTATACTTAATAAATTTAGTAAGGTAAACCTATATTATAATTACACTGCAATTCATATTTGATCTAAAAACGACAATGCAATAATTATGAAAAATAGTAACGTATAAATTTTATGTAAACTGGAAGACAAAGCTAACCAGCTACTACAAATAATATTATTCTTCATGCCTTTGTTGCACCAGTTTATCAAAGCCTAGCAAGAGCGTTAACTGTAAGAGTCTTCAGCGAAGATAACAGCTTTATCTCAGAACTAACGAAAATTGTCTGGTCATCTAGCGCTTGGTTCTTTTCTGAAATAAGTACACAGTGCAAAGAAAAAGCTTTCAGGTATAGAATAAATAAATTATTAGAAAGATTTTCCTTGTACTATATTTTAAGATAATAATAGTTCATTGTGCATTTTATGAAGAGATATGCTTTCCATTCCCCTCAGTATCAAAGTGCGTTGTTCAGGTATGCACTTCACTCACTTAGAGAGAACTAGCTCTCAACTAGATAGGGAATTCGAGATCTTCTATATTGTCTAAACTTTGCATTGAAATTATTTTCAATCTATACTTCTATCTTGTAATGTTCAACTAGAAGTATTCATCTCTTTTATATAATACACTAGTAATAAAAATATTTTCCACACTTATCATAATAGTAATGTGGCTAATCTATATATTCAGGTAATAATTTAATACTGTGGACAAATACAATGTGGAATACAAAACATAACATAATTATTACTAAACATAACATAACAATAATTGTTGTTTGTATTTCTATTATGTTCACGATTAAAACAAATATGACTTGACAAGGTTTAATGCATTTTGATTTGAGTATAGCTTATTGGGCTCGTACATATTTTTACTTTTACTATTTCTCATTATATATAAACTGAATAATACTGTACTACTATGTATTATAGTAGATTATTTGCAACAGAATCTAAGTATAATGGTATCATGAAAAGGTATTTTATATCGCCTCGGGAGAACAATGCCGTGTGCATGATAAAGACAATGTTTCGGTTAACTTTGCAAGAGAAAAGTTTACCGAATCTTCTTCCAAATAAAACTGAACAGAATAAAAATCACGAAATTTCTCACCAGTTTGACATAACTGTAACTTTTGTATGTAAATGTGTATTTCTTTTGTACGTGTGTTTTTAACCGAATTTCTACTAAATGTTTTGAACCATTTACATTTTTCCTTTGTATGCGTTTAATTATCTTATAATTTTATACTTAAAACAAGTGTCCCCGTTTTGTGAATTAAAATATAAAAAAGTAATTCAACTATTATTACTAGAGGAAGAAAAAAAAATATGATTTTAAATTAACATAGGTACAATATAAATTAATGGATGCGGGCAGGATAACGTGATCCGGGTTAGAATGTCTATGTCAATACATTTTTCATTCTATATTTAAAATATTATTTTTATAATATACTAATTAAATTAACAAAAGGAAAAAAAAAATATTAAACTATTAAAAATATTAAAAGATAATCTGGGTCAGAAAAGTAGAGATTTTTGAAGGAAAAATAAAATTCTCAAACGCTAACTAGTTTTTAAGTACAGAAGTGTCATAATATAAACTTTGAGGTCAAGAGGAGTCTAACTCCGCATAGTAGAGACAGGTCATCTTGTTAGAATTGAAGTGGCAAGTTTGAATTACCATATTATGTAAATCAGTTTACCAGAATTCAAATCACTGTTACTATTTAACCTGAGCTAATGTTTTACAATTATATTTTCCGGCTGAGGCTTCGCTATTGTATTCTCCTCTGATGGTGATTCAAGTTTAGGTTCGCTGGTTTTTTTTAGCATCAAAATGAAAAAAACAAAAGTATGCATCATTATAAAATAAATTTACTTGATGTCAGTTGTGAAAATGTTCTTTTTTGAACTTTTATAAATTGTTTTGATTAAAATGAAAAATGAATTATGTATTTCATTATTCTTTATAAAAATCTACAAAATATTTATATATATATATTTATATAAATATTTTGAACAATAGTTACTGTTACGATGCATATTACGTTATGGTGTAATGCGAGGCAGCAGTTTACAACAGAAGTCACGAAACGCTGACAAAACGTTTAAGCAAAAATGATAGAGTCAACGCACCGTCCAGACTCATAGCATGCATAGCAATGTCTGTGCAACGCCAATGAATGAATACTTATAAAATTAATGTTTTTAACGACATTTCTTCATTTTTAATTTAATGTTTTTAACATTTCATTTCTTTTCGTTAAACTATATTGTAATTGTTTGTAATTTACTGGTTTAGTGTTTTATTGAAATAGATATTAAGTTAAAATGTGCTTAGCTGCGTAATTTCAGCTCTATAAAGTATTTAGTTCACCTCGCCTTTGGCCAAGTGGTTAGGGCAGGAGCCTAACGTAGCGCGGCGCAAAGGGGTTCAGATTCGATTACGGTTTCGGTTCGGATAGGATTAGGCATGTATGTGATGAGCATATATTTCTTTAACTCTAGGTTTGATCTTTATTAAATATATTAATTATTATGTGTATTTCTATGTTCTTGTATCGTTATCTAACACCTCAGCTCAAGCAAATGCGTCGCTTACTTAATCGTTATAATTTATCCTAACCATTAACTATAAACAAATAGTGAACAGTTATAAAGCAGATTGTCAGTATATATGTACGGAAGCTTATGGTATCATGAAATATCCTTACACGGCACGCGCTCGTTGTTTGAGTATTCAGTTCCGACGTGACCGCGCAACGAATTAGAGCACTCTACTTATATCAGTTGCTCGTTAAGCGCAAGGTTGTTAAGTATCACTTTTGATAACCCTTTTATTTTTTTACTAACTTTATTTATGCTTGATATGTTTGATTTTAAGATATTGCCGAATATTGTTTCTTATGAAAGAACGATTAATTTTTTCAACGCTAAGGATACCATGTCGTAAAATAGTTAGATACTAAACCAAAGTCACAGATAAAGACAAAGTAAGAACTTTATCTTCGTCTCAAAATATACTATAAAGAGTTTATACTCGGATGTTTAATACCAATAGCCTCAAGAATCTCTTTTCAAATATATTAAGGTGTCGTCTGTTGTTTATGAGATCCTTCTGAAAATTAGCATTTTATATGAAAGAAGTAAATGTTCGTCAAGATTATTTCATATTTAAAAAGCCAATAAAAATATGTATGTATATATGGCGATATGGACTTAATTTTCAGAAGCCAAAAGTTTTTCCTAGAAATTGACAAAATTACGAAAAATTTCTATTCGTTCTACAACGCTTTCGGTTCTTATTTTCTATCGGATTTCACAAAGCATATTGATTATATTTACGTTTTATTAAAGCGACTGACGACTGAGTGACTACTAGAAGCTATTATCGCATATGCAAATATGCATATAAATAAATATACAATATATTTTTTCAAAAACAAGTTTCATTTAAGTGATGAATTTATTGAATAATAAAAGAAGCTCATAATAGACAAGTAAGCCTTGTCTAAGTCAGACGAAGTTTAGTCGAGTTTGTGCCCCAGTTTCGCTAACTCTACCATTCTAGACGAGGTTATGTTTAGACAACTCAATCTTAAGATAAAAAAAATCTTATTTAAATGGCCATAAGTTGTTACGAACAATAATAGTGCAGCTTGAGTATAAGATCACAATTAAAAGACGAGAAGTCTAATTGTTAAAATCTAAAAATAAGTGATATATGAGTCACATGACATCTGAACAACCGCGAGTTTGGTCAAATCATCAATCAATCAATACTTTTTCTTGAGTATGATAATATAAGAAAGCTTATTTTATAATAACAATAACTTCTTCTTAATACGTTTTTTATAAAACTATTCATGAAATTCATGTTATTAAAAAACTTTGCTATTAAAAAAGTTAATACAATATATTTACCAAGAATCTTATTAAAATATGAAAAAAGTGTGCAACTAATAATTTAAAAAATGAAAAACAATATTAAACAGATTTTATTTTAAAATAGTAGAATTGATAAATTGGATTTTTTTTATTTTCCAGGTGCCTTGCTGTTAAACTTCTGCTTCTAAAATATGGAAAAAGTCATTAGTTTCCAGTAACCGAGTCACCTCTTTACGACCACACATTCTATTTAAAAAAATAACAATATTATTCTGTTGGATTCCCAAATATAATTGTCTGCGTTTAGTTAATCTATTTTAGTTTAACATTTTCTTTTTCCTTTTTTGTTATAAAACTATTCATAATTTAATTGGGTTTTAATTGTGTAGTAAATTTCGATAAAAATTTCCGGTTTTCATCTGGACATGTTCTAATATTATAAAGTATAATATGGTAAAGTCAAATGTTATTCTTATTCCAATTTTTTAAAATATAATTTTCATACAATACACGTTACATTGTATCATAAGATAATGTGATTGTTATAAACACATTTAAAAAAAAATTAAAATTGTACACCGAACAGACAAAAACATTTAATAATTGCAGTTTTACAATTTGTATTCTCTCAACTCAAGCCAAAAGTAATAATGCACAAAATGAATTCTCACAAACATGGAAAAGCAAACATGTTACCAAAATTGTACAGCTTTGGTTTGTACTTTTGTTGTTATAGGTACGAGTGATTCCAATACGTAGGAACGTCGAACAACGGTAATTAACTTGTGTAGGTTACCGTGACACAATCTCATTCAAATAGTGATATCGACGGAAAAGACTATTTAAAAAAAACACATACTATTGCATATTATGAGAGTGTTGTGGGTAAATTTTTTTTCGGCTATTTTACAAGCAATTTCTCCCCTACATATGTTTCGTAATATGTTACGTAATACTTGCTGTATTTAAACAAGTCTTTTCTTTTTTTTTCTTAACTTGTATCGTCCCACTGGTGGGAAAAGGCCTACCCTAAACATTTCCAGATGTCCCTCGCGGCCTCCCACCAACCACTGTCAAAGGAGACTAGGTCGTCCCGCCAGCGTTTCCGTGACCTGCCGCGGCGTCGTGCTTTTTCCGGGACCCACTAGGTGGTGATGTGGGCCCAGCGCTCGGGGTTCGTCCGCGAAACCTGTCCCGCCTACTCCCACTTGAGCTGGGCGGTTTCAGTGCCGACATCTGTGATGCCGGTGCGCAAACGCAGCTTGATGTTACACACTCGGTCGATAACAATCGTTTATTTAATTACAAAATATTATATTATAAGTACTAAAATAATTTCTTACTTAAAATTTATCAATAAATGTGTTCTTTTTAATAAAGTATTGTTTCTCGATAACATAATGGATCTTCCAAACACAATACAAGGCGACCGGTGCCAAATGTCTCCAGTAACGATATAAGTTGTGGACGTTGATATTGTTTTCGATATTTTATATAGCATCGGAGTACAAATGACTCTTTCTAAGGTTTATCTCTCGTGCAGAGATGCGCTTCTGAGCTATTTATTTATGGCCTTTATTGATTTAAACTACTTGTGTTTATCTCCTACATGCTATACTTGATCGCATAATAGAAATAATCTGGTCCAATTACTGTAGTTTCAACTGTGAAAGTTTTAATAAGCAACTTATTTAAGACAGACAACTATGTCGATAAAACATTTAAAAAGACTGAAAAAATGCTATCCAAAATTAAATGATATGAGTGCAGCTTTTATGGGCTGGCTCGACCAAAGTAGTACTACTCTTTTACAGAAGATCGGGTTAGAGTAGCAAATACATCTGCTTTTATACGGTAAGTGAGAGAGGAGGAAGCCTAAACTCAACTTCTTTATTTCTTTCTTAGATCCGTTCATTCAGTCAACTGAGAATCTTAAGTTCATAATAATGAACAATTACTGGCTTGGCTACAAGAGCTTCATTTATTATGTGATTGTACATTACAACTAAATACGTTCTTTAATTTCTTCGTTTAACCAAGAATCTTAAGATCTCATAATAAACATTTATACGTTTGTAAAGCTATATTTATGATGTGAGTATGCCACGGCAACTATACACGTCATCTATTTATCACGGTCTGCATTAAGTAGGTATAACAGCATGGACGTTAATATATAATTGCTTCAACAAACTACGCCGGTCTGTACACACAACAATAGTATAATATTTGCATATATTAACCACTTTCGGGAAACTATGTTTGAGTTCGGACTAATTGTTAAATTTTATTTTCTACAACGTTTTAATAATTTTGTAACGCAACATCGAACTATAGTAATTACAAGAGTTCTATGTATATACTATATCGCAAACATTGTTATGTTAACTTTGCCTGACATAGAAACCGAAGATGTCATATCTTCGGTTTTTCTAATTCTTATGTATGAATTATTATCCAATAATCAATCATAAAAAAGCTCTGTGTTCAATGGGTAGTTCCTACTAGCAAGCGAAATATTTGAAAGAATAAAAAAAATCTTATTTAAAACTTGAGAAGTATATAACATAATTTTTATGGCTTGGCTTACTCAAACTTGGCTTGAAATGGTACCGCGTGTTTAAATACGTATGCTTTCAGACATTCAGACACACATTTTTGGTAGAAGGGCCGACAAGGTGGTTTCATTGTTTATCATGACAACAACAATATAGATACTTATCCGTATCGAAATTACACTAATTAACCGGTCATTCAATTAAAAAGCGATAAGTCTTCATATCAAATACTACCCTTGCATTCATATATTCTGTAATCTGCTGTATAATGTTAAAAATCCTGACATACCCGCCGCTGAAATGTCTGAAGGCAACATATGATTTAATATGGTATTAGCCTTACGTAAGTATAATACATCGTTATCTAAATTTATGAATAATATTATAACTAGTTATTAATATTAATGCTAAGTTTAACAAGATTACATATTGATAATATTTTTTTTATAATGATAATAACTCTATACATTACATTTATTAACACCAAAAAGGCACACGAAGACTAAATAACTAATGAGTAGTTTTTCATCAAATGTCATTTAAAAGTGTCTAATAAATATGTATTTAATCATAATATAGCTTTCTAATGGTGATTCAAAAATCAAAATCGTTTTAGAAGCTTTAGACTAACAGATAAGTATTTAATATACTTATTTGTATTCATATATAATTAAAGGACTTTAAACAGGTAAGTATATGAAACGATAAAAAATATAAATTTTAAAACAAATTAAAAAGTTGGCACATTTTCACACAAAGACATCACGCGTTCACATCTGAGTGTCTCTCATCGTTAATACCACTTAGACTAAATTATTTTCATTATTTTCTTATTCTTTAATAAGTAATAAAAATCTTTAAGCATTATAAAATTAATAAGTTATGTCTATAATAATTACAATGCAATTCATAATTTACTTAAATTCCTTAATGCAATAATTAAAAAAATCATTATGTAATAACTCTGAGGCAAAACCAACAAGCTACTACAAATAATATTATTCTTCATGCCTTTGTTGCACCAGTTCATCAAAGCCTAGCAAGAGCGTTAACTGTAAGAGTCTTCAGTGAAGATAACAGCTTTATCTCGAAAACTGTAACAAAAATTTCTTACTCATCCAGCGCTTGGTTCTTTTCTAAAATATATACACAGTGCAAAAAAAAATCTATTTAATAAATAGATTATTTTAAGATATACCTTGTATTATATTTTAAAGATAATAATAATACACTTTTAAAATACTATACTATACTATAAACATTTATAGCCATATTAAACTCATCTAAATTTATATAAATATAGAATAACAAAAAAAGGATACGAGCAGGGATTCGAACTCTCGACCTCTGGGAAACTGGGACATCTGGACCGCCCTGTTGCTATACCAATTGCTCTACCAATACCAACCGATACAGTAGCTCTATTCTTAGAGCGACGGGACGGTTTCTCGGAAGTCGCGGGATCGAATCCCTGCTCGTATCGGTTTATTTTTTAATTCTATATTTATATAAATTTAAATAAGCTTAACATGGCTATACATGTTTAAAGATATTTTCAAATGTAATTATTTTTATACCTCTCTTGTTTTTACTTAAACGTCCATTTAAATACTTTTTAAATAAAGTACTTAATAACCATTCTAACCATGTTTCACACTTACAGGTTTTTATTGAACATTATCAAAATATGACCATGTAAACTTGAGGAATTCTGAGCTACACAATCGACTTTATTTTCACCATAAACTTGCAGGTCTAGTTTTATTAAAAAAATATATATATTTTAAATGATAAACATTTAGTTAGCTACATGTATTAACAAAATTTTCAATACTGAACATTCACAAAAGCCATTTTTAAGACGGTTTGCACGGTTCAATACCAGAGTGCGCCGGTAGACCGTCCCGCCGCAAACGCGACGACTGCGACTTCGTACGCTTAGTTTTCGATTTTCATAAAAAGTACCCTTTGTACTTACTAATGTATGTAAAAACTATAAACCTTCAAACTGGTAAGAAGCCATGGTACGACAATAAGAGATTAACTTCTTTTATTGTTAACCGATTGTTAAAAAAAAACAAAATATAAAGTGCTAAATGACTATATATTCCCGAAAGTTGCATTGAAATCGATTAATTCGTTTCTGAGATTAGCGTGCACAAACATGTAGACATTCAGACGAACAGACAAAATGAAAAAAAACATTGTTTTGGGTTCTCTTGTTTATATAAAGTTCCCCCTGTATGAGGTTTTGAAAATATTTTAATTTTCGTGTTGTTGTGCACAACTAAAAGACAAATGCTGAAAATGGATTCTATTAGTTATTACTTTACACCCTGGTATATTTTTTAAAATATTTCAATGTACAAAGACTACTTCTCTAAAGATTTATTACATGTATGGAATAAAATTCTCATGGTACCTATTACGTCATTGACATAAATGGTCATAACTTTTTTATTTCTAAACCGATTTAGATGAAATAAACACTAAATGTTAAGTGAAGACTGTGATAATATATTTCTAAAGACCACATTCTAATTGGTCAAGCCGTTTCTGAGATTAGTGTGCACAAACATACAGACATACAGACATATAGACATACAGACATACAGACATACAGATATATAGACATGTAGACATACAGACAAACAGACAAACTGAAAAACAATTGTTTTGGGTACTCTTGCTTTTATAAAGCTCCCTATGATGTTTTTTTTTTGACATGAATGGATCAGTGACAATTTTATTATATGTATAGATGATCCTTATGTGTATAAAGTATATATAACATGTATGTATTACAATATAGCACTTTCTACAAATTAACTACAATGAGTATCATAAAAACTTACTTTATATCGCCTCGGGAAATCAAAGCGGCGTCAATAATCAAAACAATGTCGAAAAAGATTCGGTTAACTTTGCACGACTCAACCGAAATTAACATTTAAAATTTCTTACTAGTTTAACATAAATGTAACTTTTGTATATACTGTAGTTTGAAAATGTATATTTCTTTTGTATGTGTATTTTTAACTGAATTTCTTCTAAATGGTCTGACTTCTTCTTCTTTTTTCTTTGTACGTACTTAATACTGTTATTATTTTTACTTAAAAAATTTCCGTTTTGTGAAATAGTTTAATAACTGAAGGAAAATTTTTAATAATAAAAATCATGATTTTTAAAAACTATGTAACTGAATCAATAAAGACGGGATCTACGGATAATTTGTAAATATGCTACTTGTAATCTACAAATTAAATTTACAAAAAGAAAATAAGTTTCAACTATGTATAAGACAAGATAAGATGTTGGTGAGAAAACGAGCAGAGATTAATTTTCAAGAAAAAAATAAAATTCTCAAATGCTAACTACTTTTTAAGTAAAGAAGTGTTATAATGTAAACTTTGAGGTCAAAAGCATTCTCATTCTGCAGAGTAGAGACAGGTCAGCTTGTTACAAATGAAGTGGGAAGCTTAAATTAAGATCTACGACTAATAGTACAAATATTAAAAAGCAGAGTTTACACGATATAAAAAAGACATTCGTATTTTGAAGTTCAAGTCGAAAACCGCTAAAGGTTATTTTTTAGCTAAACAAGAACCTAGACTGATTGAATTCCTTAAATTATTTTGTTTTTTGGTTATTGAAATAACAATTAGTTTAAGGATAAATTGTTTGGTACAGTAAAATACCTTTATATTTTGTTGAACGCTGCGAAAATGACTTTTATTTGACATCGTGTCTTTCACTTCTGAATTATATATAAAATGTAAAATAAAATTATTTACGTATTTTAAAAATATTATTACTATGAATATTTATATATCATGCTCGAATAATATTTTTAATTATGACATTCTTCGTTCAATTTAAATCTTCTTCGAAAAGATTTTTTTAGGACAGTGTTTTAATTCAGTGTCTTAATTCAATACGTTAAGTTAAAATAAATAAAATATAAGTGTAAATATTAAAATGATGTATTTAAGTCACCTTCATGCCAATAAGAAACACTAGATTTATTCAGGCGGTTAATGACGCATCATAATTCAAAAAATGGTCTGAAAGAAAAATAAAAAAATAATCACCTTATCTATAAGTTATCTTTGTCCTTCTGTATGTCCTTGACGTATGTTAAAATATTTTATGATTGTAAAAGGTTGTTAGACACAAAAATAACGCTTAAAACCATGATTTTTTTTTGTTTAAAATGCTTCATAGATCTAGTCGCCTTTTGTACCATGCAACTATTTCAACGTGTTCTAAGAACCTACTTTAGCATAGTTATGCCAAAATACTTGAAGATATTTTGTTAATATTTTATCTTTTATCTACAAAAAGACTTATTTTATCTTGTAAGATCCAACTCTTAAAGCTGTAGGATAAGGAATGCTTTCATGTCACGACATCGCCTCACAGATATTACGTGATAAACATACCTAGGGGAGAAATTGCTTGTGACATAGCCTTAACAATATTACACTCAACTCTCTCTTAGTATGCGATAATATTTAGTATAATATCTTATACGTGTTTATATAAGGTAAAGATATAAGTAATAGTACATAAGAACAGCCCTAAGGATTATTAATTAAAAAAAAAAAATATTCCTCTACTGCCTTTGAAGGTTGATATTATTCTAAAGATTAAAGTACTACTCTAAAGATTAAAGTATTATTCTAAAGGTTAAAGATAAAGTAAATTACAAAACTTCATTTCGATCATTCAATTTGTCAAAGAGTTATTACGCTATTTATAAATAATAACATTTTTCAATTCTTTTATTGACTAGTGGTGTGACCACTAATTGATCTGCAAAAACAGAGGCAGTTAAAAAGAACCTTAAGTCAATTGACACTAAAAGTGTAAAATAAGTCAAATTGGCTAATAGTAAATTTTAGGAGTTTTCATAAGGTTCCAAATTAAGGTAAGGTATATTCCATAAATCAAACTTGGTCGTAGTCTTAAATAAGAATGGATGTATATTATGTGTGTATAAAATGAAGTAATTTCATAATTATGCCACTTATTTTATCGGTTTTGATTTATTTAATTTTCATGTATTTATAAAGGGATAGGGGCAAAACTTTTTTCGCATGTTATATGAAAACACTAAATATTTTTTTAATACCCAACCAGATATAAATAGTGCAGCCAAAGACAAAACTAAAAATGTAGTCACAAAGTATATTCTTAACAATAAACCTTCTGCATTGACTTAGCTATTTATATGATATTGTGTCACGGTATCTCCTACACAAAGAAAAAGAACGTACACTGGTTCATTGTCAGTTCGTCTACGTACTATAATCATTACTTCCTATAACAACAGAAATACGAACTAAAGCTGCACAATTTTGGTAACATGTTTGCTTTCCATGTTTGTGAGAATCCATTTTGTGCATTATTACTTTTGGCTTCAACTGAGAGACTATAATTGTAAAACTGCAACAATTAATTGTTTCTGTCTGTTCGTTTTCCAATCGTGCAGTGTTTTGTTTGAGATATCACACATATAACAATTTTGTTTTGTTATAATTTATAACAATCACATTATCTTACAATACAATATTGTAATGATTATTATATGAAAATCATATTGGTTTAAATAAAATTAATCTTGCTTTAAGAATAATATTTTATTTCACAATTACACCTTCACAAATTTATATATTACCACTATATCCAGATTTCCAGATGAAACCCGATTTTTTATCGAAACTTTAATGATAAAACGACGGTTGAAGAAATTCCAATTTAGTAATGAGTTTGTAATTGTTTTATTACAAAACTATTATTTCATTGCTTATTGCTAGTGAGTTTCAATGTTTTTAAAAGTAATAAACCAACACATACCGTTTCCAATCATTCGCATATTACATTAATTGTATTGGAATATTGGCTATGAAATAAACTTATTATAATGAAATAATCAAGATGAATAATATTGCTATATATGCTTCTGATGCCTACTTAAATAAGATTTTGTTTTATCTTGTGAGAGAAGTATCTATGTAAAGCCTCGTCCAGAATGGTAGAGTTAGCGGAACTGAGGTATGGACATGACTTAACCTCATGTGACTTAGGCAAGCCCTGCTTGTATTAAAAAATTATAAGCTTCTTTGATTATTTATTTAATTTCATTAAATAAGATTTTAATAATTAATATAAATATAACTTTTTCAGCACTTCTTCTACAAATAAACCTTACTTTTGTCAAGTTTCATAGTCATTCCGGTTATTATTCGTATAGCACTTTTACTAAAATGGGTATAAAATAATCAACAAATTTTAGATGACATCAGCTAGCTTATTACAATTGGTTTACAGTACTGGTATTTTTTATATTTCAGGTAAAAACAGTGTTCATAATTAGTAGTTTTATACTTCAAGGTCAATCATCATATATCGATCTATATCGAAGATATGTTATAGATACTTATTATTATAAGCTATAGAGCTTCATAATAATAAGTAGGATATTAATTTAAAATGTATTTTATTTAAAATATTATATAATCTTGATAGTATATATTGATAGTACTAATTGATAGTACAAATTGGTAGCATATATTGATAGTACAAATTGACAGTACATATTGATAGTATATATTGGTAGTATATATTCATAGTACAAATTGACAGTACATATTGATAGTACACATTAATAGTATATATTGGTAGTACATATTGATAGTATAAATTGATTAGTGATCCTTAAGACCATAATTGAAGCTTACTTTTTTAATAGCAAGACATAAGTAAAGGTTCTCAGCCTCTCAAATTTTAAATTTTTGACTCGCTCTGATTATATTTTTGTTCTCGATTTACTAAATTAAATATTTGCTGATACGCTTATAGTTATCCACAATAGGTAATTGCAGAGATTGTGTTTATTATCCATAACATTCATCAAACATTAATTAAATATCGTTATTAATAGATATAGAAGAACGTAATTTCTTTAAAAAAACTCAAAAGTAATCAATGATTTGAATTGTAAATTTTCGAAACTTATTATTTGTATTAAGTTTTATACGAATTAAAAAAATATCCAGTGCGGCAATTCATGATTTTGGTTCATCAGAGAATCAAATTCATTTTTAATAAAGTATTGTTCCTCGGTAACAGAATGGATGTTCCAAATACAATACAACTCTACCGGTGCCAAATGTCCCCAGTAACGATATAAGTTATAGACATTGAAGTTGTTTGCGAGAAATTATATGACATCGGAATACAAATGACTTTTCCTAAGCTTTGTCTCTCTTGCAGAGATACGCTTAGAAATATTTTTATAGCCTTTATTTTATTTATTGATACTATTCGGTCCACCCAGCTGCATTTCTCTACGAGACCATGTGACCATCCATCAGGGTTCCCTTCAGATCACTCCATCAAATCTGATGGTGAGGTCTTAACAAAACAACAAAACAAAAAGAATAAGCATGGGCTTGCAGAGTATGGACTCTGCACACCCATCTCTATTCGTCTAGAAGATCCAGTACCATCCATCAACTATTGTACGTTTAGGTTGCTGGACCATCTCAAGAAAAAATGGTTATAATCCTTAGGTACTTGAAGCAAGAAACTACATAATATAAATCTTTGAAAAGCTGAAAATACAAAATATGTATTTTGTAAATTGTAAGGTGTCCTTTAAAATATTTTGTGTTCACTCAGCATTCTTCATAAATAGACATTTTTGCTTACAAGCATATATTGACCATTCACGATAACGTCCTGACACCGACTGTGGTGTATTTAAATATTAGAAATATTTGTAACAAAGGATCTACTAAAATAGCACATAAAATAAACCTAATTGAAATGTATGAAGAATCATATGTGAAAAGATAGAAATAATATAATTTATTTTCTGAGATACTATGTAAGGTATTTAAGATTTTGATTTTGAACTTTAATTTTTTTAACTTTTTTGATATATCTTGGATAATCTATTATATATAATTCAAGTGTGACGATGTTGGTCTGCGATGGACTCCTAAACTACTTGACCGATTTTAATCAAATTTGCACACCGTTGCAGTTTGGCCCAACTTGAAAAATAGGATAACTTACATCTCAATTTTAAGTCCCAATATTATTTTATTGCAAATTATTTGTTTACAATAATCTGTTAGATCCAAACAAGTAATAAATGGCGTTGTATCTGTTGACTGGATTGGGTTAGTGTTCAACATATGGCGTAATGTAAAAAGTACAAATAATTCATAAACAATTTAACATCATAACCGCCACGCGATGCTGAGACTAAATTGTGAGTTAATTTTTAGTGTTGGAATAGCCAGCCACGTGTTAATATCCGAATACCGAATACTATTCGGTTTAACCTTTACCGAACCGAATATTCGACCGAACTGTTCGTTTTACCATTTCAATGTTTAGTTGTCATAAACAGGTTCTAACATGTACGTTACGTGTGGCTGCTGGATAGATGAAAAAAATATGTTGATTTGTGGTTTGAAAATATTGTTTTGAGGCCTAAAAATAAATTCTGATTGAAGTTTAAAAATAAATGCTGACTATATTAAATACTAATTGTAGGTTAGCAATAATAGCAATAATAAAATAAATATGTTGAATTGATATGTTTCGAAATAAACATTTATTTAGCCTCAAATCAATGAATATCGCTTCAAATCAACATTGATTTTAAAACTAAATCGCCTAATATTATTAGGCTCTATTCAACACATTATTTGTAAGATTACTTGACTTATATTATGACAAAAATCTAAGTTTGTCTTTTAGTTATTTACCAAAAAGTAGCCAAAAAAATATAAATTCTCGAACCGAATACATTCGGCACAAAAACCGAATAATTAAATAAAAATAAATTCTTACTTCTAAAACTTCTCTACTTCTTTTTTTTCGTGTACTGTTTCATATATTTTGACATAAGAATAATCTCTAGTTCATAGATGTTATTTTAGTTAACGTGCAACGATATATTTTCCCTCGCACATAACTAAACAGAGGAACAACTAGAGGCTAAGTAAGATAAATGTAATTAAAAGTTAGGTCGTGGCTTGAACATTAATCATAAATGCTGTTGAGTGTAGATGACTTGTTATATTTGGGTTATATTACAAATAAAAAAGTAGGTACACAAGAAAAACAAAATATGATTTGAGTAGCTGGTTCTGGATCTAAAGTAATTTTATCAGTTGTATTAAATAAAATTAACAGTGATATAGATGCATACCATTTGACCAGTACTAAAGTAAGACGTGTTTTAGCCATAGCTACGTATACACATCGTTATTAAAATATAGAACAGTTTTATTATGAAATATCAAAGACCTCTGTCAATGTATAGTTGAACATTTTGTCAGCCCCATACCAGCCCAATATAGTTCCTGCAACTTTATACTACATAAATGATGGACTGGATTTAAAAAGGGCTAAGATGGCAACATGAAAACATACATGTTCCAAAAAGCCAAAAAGGTCATTTGATAATTCCATATGAAACTGTTGGAGAGATTTGTATTATCTTTTAGATTTATCGTTCGTGGTCTCTATCTCATTTATAAAATACATCTCATTGGGTCGAACGTAATAAAGTCCGTCCATATTATGAAAATGTGAATCAGTGTAAAACGGAAATTAGTATTCATTCATCAAGTATAATGTTAAATTCATTTACATTATATCTGAAAAGAGATTAATAATTTGATATCGTTTTATATTTTTTATTCGGTTTTGATAATTAGATTTAAAATGTATAAAGATTATTTAATAAAATTATGAAACGTCAAATTCTAGTTGCATTGTTGTAGAGATTGTAAATTCATGCGGTGTGTTCATTGTAAGCAATAAAAAATAACCTCGGCCAGACCTTTCAGTCTCTTAAGTCGAAATATTATAATTTTTATCATACTTTTGTTTTCTCGTTTATTAAAACAAACAATATTAGTGCAGTTTGTTAAAGCAATTGTAGATTAACGTTCTTGTACAATGATTCTTTGACACGAGAGTCTTTGTATCCTTGAAACAAACTACTTCTTCTTAGTAATAAGTTACACTATTTAGTTACATTATCTGGTGTGCGACATTTATATATATTAAATTTAATTTACGTTAGAGCAATTTAAAACAGTAGTAAAAATAGTCAATAAACATGTTTTTTTTAAATTTTAGAAGTTTTGTTTTAATCCACCATACTGTGATCGACTCGAAAATAGGAATATGAAATTAAAAAAACCTTGTATTTGAACGATAGTCACGCCTGTAAATGTGTGTATTTTATGGGCCTTTTTATATAAAACATGTATTATATTGAACAAACATTATTTATCACTACCCATTTAACTAGTGTAGAATTTTTTAATATAATGAATATCAGGAAAGTAACTCTGAGATATTAATCATTGGAACTAACAATCGACCAAAATTGTACGACTTTGTTCTAGGATTATTGGAATTTCAAATTTGGTTAGGTAGGGAGAGGAGTGTGGAGGGTGAAGGTGAGCGTTTTTGCGCATAATAAAGGGGCCCCTTAAACCTACTCCTGGGTCGCAAGTCCCAGGCACTGCTTGCACTCCTCTCCTTGCAACGCGATGGGCCCGGCACCCGCACGGTGAATCCATGGATTGCTAAGAAGCTTCGTCTTATCTAAATTGACAGCCCGGAGAGACGGGATGACGCTGGAAAGACAGTTGACGCTGGAAAGACAGCTGGCAGCTGGGAAGACAGCAGACTGCTGGAAAGACAGCCGAGGGCGATGGCCTAGCAAGCCAAGCCCGGGAACGTCGATAAACGCTAAAAGTCCAAATAAGAAAAATACCCCTAGGACAGTCCGAGAGGGGGGGCGGAAGAACTGTCCACCGGTTGACAATTACGGCGAAAACGGCGCGATAACGGAACTGAAATGCCCTACGTGCGGGAAAAATTACAAAAGACGAGCCTGGTTTTATTAAACATCTTAAAACACACAATGGTGCTGAAGTGCGGCAACCGTCGGTAAGATCTACAGTTTTCACTGCGGATAGAGTTTACCCTCATATATCTCATGGTGAGCTATTGAATGAAAACTACCAGGAGTCCATGACCATCCGGACGCGTCTTAGCATTCCAAATACTAAACAATCGACCTGGAAAGTACATGACCAAAATATAGCGGCCCTGTTAGAGCACCCGGGCTCAAATCAGGTACTCGATGCGCAAGTAGAGACTTTCCAAAATACTATTTACGACTACTTTAATGAGCACTATCCACCTACGAATCGTTATGCTCACAAAAATAACGAAAACGGTTTTAAATTGAAAATGAGGAGGAAAAAAAGAGACCTTATAAAGAAACTTCGTATAGCCAAAGCCTTAGGCGATAATCAACTTAGTCACCAACTGTCTAGGGCATTGCGATCAATTCTTAAACTTATCCAAGGTATAAAAAATCAAATAACGAAAAATCGTGATAGCTTTGATCGGGCAAAACATGAAGTAGACTTTGATAAAAATCCTTTTAAATACTCAAAAAACATTTTCAAAGATCAAAAAGGTAAGCTTCTTTCGACCATTATAAAAGCACATACGAAGTGCCAGAAAACCAAAGACTATATGGGGATCCAAACGAACACAAACCTGAGACTCCTACTGAAGATTTTCAAGCCAACCCACCAACTTTGGAGGAAATCAATAAAATAATTAAAATGAAACCATCTAAGTCAGCACCAGGTCCGGATGGTATCCCTTATATAGTTTACAAAAAATGTCCGTCGCTCCATAAACATCTTTTAAATAAATTCGGTAAAATCTGGTCAAGAAAGCAAATACCGGTATCGTTCGGAAAAGCCCTTTTTGTCCTCATTCCGAAAAACGACAATGTCAATAATCCCAAGGATACTAGACCGATAGCCCTAACAAATACAATTTCCAAAATATTTTTCTCTTTTTTACAAACTAAAATGACGCAATTCATGATTAACAATAGATATTTCAGGCCTAATCACCAGAAAGGGTTTTTGCCCGGAATTTCTGGATGCCTGGAACATAATACGTTAATATCGGAAAGCCTTAAAGATGCTAGAACTAGCGAGAGACAAATTACGGTTTGTTGGATAGACTTAGAAAACGCCTTTGGGTCGGTACGACATGAACTAATGATGTTCGCGCTTAAATGGTATAACTTTCCTATGGTAGTTCGCGACATTATTGCATCATATTATTCAAAATTAAAATTCTCAATAATTTTTAATGAAAACCATTCAAAACCACTTAATTATAACGTTGGTTTATTTCAGGGCTGTTGTATTTCTCCTATTATATTTAATATAGTTATTAATATTTTAATAGACAAATTAATTAGAAATGAAAAAAAGTGGGGCTATCGGTTTAAGTTCAACAACAAATACACAGAATCTATACTAGCTTTTGCAGATGATCTCGCGATACTGACACGTAATCCGAAACAATGTCAGGTACTTTTAAATGTAGTTGAGGATTTCTGTACGTGGACGGGCGGATTGAGGACAAAACCAAGTAAATGTTTTAGTCTGTGTCTGGGTAGACGGAATACCAAATATACCTCTTACGATCCGGGTCTTATAATAGGCGGTCAGTGCGTTAGTACGGTTACGGAAGCAGCTCCGTTTAAATTTTTAGGTAAAAAAATCGATTACCAAGGCCGTACTCCATCGTTGGATGTAATAGTCGATAGCTTTTTAAACGATCTCAAAAAGGTAGACAACCAACCAATAAGTAACGTCAAAAAAGCTTGGATTTACGATAATTATTTAACATCACGTCTAAATTGGCCTTTCCTTAGATGCAAGCGTCATAAAGACATTGAAGTTATGGCTCGGGTTAGCGCACTCAGCGGACTCTTCAACCTTATTTAGAGACCGTAACAACTTTGGATTAAAATTAAAGAAACCATCGGAGCTCTACAAACATCTAAGAGTTACCAAAAGACATATCATCGGAAAATCTAAAGATGATACTGTAACTTCTCTCCCAAAAGACAAAGTTGCCTCAGAGCTCGAGTCACGACTTCAATTCCATAAAAAGTTTATGATAGGTGCTCAAACAAATAAAGTAGGGCTAGGATCAAGTAGGAAAGTTCAAGACATAGACATAACAAAATCTTTTATTCGACAAGACGAAAACGATAATTACCGACTCCACGCGATGAGCCTAGAAATTCAAAACGAATGGGTGACCATAGGAGATTTTTGTATTCCACTAGCTTTGAAGTGGCGCACCTTAATTTATGATTGGTCCCCAGCATTATTAAAATTCTATCTTAATGCATTCCAAATGACTCTCCCAGATCAAAGTAATTTAGTAAGATGGGGCAAAGCCACCGAAAAGTCTTGCAACATCTGTGGGGAGGCAATAGGAACCGCGAAACACCTATTAGTAGGGTGTAGGGTACTTCTAGATAAAGGTCAATACTCGCGTCGCCACGACAAGGTATTAGAAATTATACGGGAAGCGGTTAGTCTTTCAGTAGCAAGAGCGCGGAAGGGTATAACAACCACCGAACGATCTATAGAATTCGTAAAAGAAAGCTCCTCCAAAAAATCAAAAGCGAAGCCTTATTCAATATTAGGCGCGGCTCCTGATTGGATTCTCATGATGGACACGTATGAAAAGCATTACAAAATCCCTGGGGATGTTGGTGTTTCGTCATCCAGACCGGACTTATTCCTGTATTCGAAACATCTGAGGCGCGTGATACTTGTGGAGCTTACTGTTCCTTGGGAAACAAACATCCCAAGGGATCACACATTCAAGCTCAATAAGTATTACGAACTAACCAACGAACTGATCAGGAATAAATTTATAGTTAGTTTGTACGCGGTAGAAGTGGGAGCGAGAGGTATAACAGCAAAATCTCTATATAGCCTACTTAAAGATCTTGGCCTTTCTAGAACAAGCATCGGTTCATTTCTAGAACGTACTTCAAAGGCGGCATTAGTAGGTTCTTTCCAAATTTGGTTAGGTAGGGAGAGGAGTGTGGAGAGTGAAGGTGAGCGTTTTTGCGCATAATAAAGGGGCCCCTTAAACCTACTCCTGGGTCGCAAGTCCCAGGCACTGCTTGCACTCCTCTCCTTGCAACGCGATGGGCCCGGCACCCGCACGGTGAATCCATGGATTGCTAAGAAGCTTCGTCTTTAAATTATAATATATATAATAAACAATATATATTTATTTCAAACAATTTTTATTTTATCATCTCGATATATATCAAGCACATTCACAAATCATACCAATTTAAAATTAAACTAAGGACACCCTACCTCATAAAAGTGGATACCTTGTAAAGTGAAGTTTTCGTCAGAGTGCTTATTAAGAAAGTAAGAAGTTATATTCAAAACAAATTATAATTTCAATCCCTCTGGACCGTGTGACGTTTGAAGTTCAGTTCGAAACCAGATGTTACTGAAATTAATATGAAGGAGGAACATTTCAATAGAACAACTTTTGGACCATCAACATTATGTTATTAATTAATTAGTCAACATAAGAATTTTTAAAATATAAATTTTAAAATTAAATTGAGATGGATGTTTGATAGTTCACTTATGTCAACTTTTTAATTATAAAATCTTATTTAATATAATATATTACAGGACAAACACACATTGATCTAACCCCTAAGTAAGCAAATTATTTGCTTGTGTTAAAGGTGTTAGACAACGATAAAAATAGAAACAAAGAAATACACATTATAAATATTGCGAATAAACGACCAAACTCAGAAACACAGAAAAATGTGCTCATCACATACATGCCTGGCCCTGTCGGGAATCGAACCCAAGCCCCATTGCACAGCGATACGTTAGGTATTTGCGCTAACCACTCGACCAACGGGACTTATTTATTTATTTTTTATATATATTGCTTTTTATATAAATATAGAATGAAAAATAAACCGATACGGGCAGGGATTCGAACCCGCGACTACTGAGAAACCGTCCCGTCGCTCTACCAACTGAGCTACCGTATCGCTGTCCGTCTCGGTGAATTAAGCATTCTAAATAAGCTTAACATGGCTATAAATGTTTATAGATATTTTCAAATATATATTGCTTGAATAACAAATTATAAATATATAAGTGACCGGCGGTTTTTTATGTCGTAAAGCCATTTTTTTATTAAACGGAAACAGTACCTTTACCGGGATGCATTATATATTTGTCTTTATACACCGTCTTTATGACCGCCCCTTTGGTCGAGTGGTTCGATTCCCGACAGAGACAGGCATTTATGTGATGAGCATAGATGTCTGTGTTTCTGGGTTTGGTCGTTTATTAAATATATTCTCAGTATTTATTTGTGTATTTCTATGTATTTGTATCGTTATTTAACACCCTTAACACAAGCAAATAATTTGATTACTTAAGGGTTAGATCAATGTGTGTAATTTGTCCTGATATTATTATTATTATTATTATTATTTGTCTTTATAGCATCCCTGACAATAAGTGTGCAAAATTTAATAATGATCGGTTGAGTAATTAAGACGTATTAAGCATAACAAATAATCAAACTCACAATCTTCCCTATCCCAACGAATTTTAGTTAGGATACATTTCATTACTTCGTAAACTTTACAATGAAGTTTTCAAAATTTAGGATGGCTCACGACGTACATATACAGGAAAATAGTGTCCATGAAACTTTATAAATAATATAATTATAATCTTCGATTAAAGCGAAATCCAAGAAAATATTCGTACAGTTTGTTTAAAAAAAATACGAAGTAATATTATGTCACGTTTTAAAACGCAATCATAAATTCTTATAATGTTGTACTCGTACATAAAATTTGTAAACACAGTAGCTCTAACTAATAGCAAAACGTTTCTCTCCTTATTATGCATAATTTAATAAGGTTTGCAAACTTAAGTATACAAATGTATATATTAATATTTTAATGACAGAAGAACAAGAAGGTTAAATAAAAAATGTATTGCGCAAAAGAATTGCCTTTTTATTGGGATAAGTCAATTTCATAAAAGTAAAGAAAGACAACACAGCGCTGGTTTAAATAACGGAGGTAGTAAAAAGATTGTATTTAGTACAAAAAAATCCTTTAAAAAATTAGACAAACATGTAAAACATGTAAATTTACTTGAAACCTAGTTTAAAAGTTAAAAGTTAAAAGGTTAAATAAATGGGACAACATGAGTTGAGTGAAGCACAGTAGCAAACAAGTACTATGTGCTGCTTCACTCAACCCTTTTACTAACAAGAACTGGATGGAGTACAACAATGAACTTCGTACCACCACCGTAAATGTTCATTACAGCGATGGAACCCAGGAAAAAAAACAGACCAAATCGTGTCCCAAGGTTAGATACTAGAAAGTGTTTGGTAGTTTAGTGCTGTTATCATAATCTACAAATTTCTAAGATCTGGTCAGACAATTATGATAGAGCTGTATTAACAGCAATTCATAAAAACTACCTATTAAAAAACCGAAACTAGACAATTGTTCCGGCTCACTACCGCTTCGGAAAAACACGAGACTTTATGAGGGAGATCTCCATACTTTATGAGGGTCACAATTAGAGGAACTTTAAATGTCTCCGACACCTCCTACTGCACCTTTTCTCGGTCTTTTTTTTCAACAGATTGCCATGTTTTTTTCACAATTTGACAACTTTTTTCAAGGACTAACATCCAATTCTGGTGTAAAAGTCCTTATCGTGTTTTAAAAAAATATTTAATTTCGCTCGCTTCAAAACTTTTCTCATATATAAAATGCAAAAGTGGATAGGACACCGCGTTAGATATTATATTATATCTGTGTCGCAGGGGATTTCACAATAATATAAATAAAGGATACAAAGAACACTCAGATTTGGAATTACAATCTGTAGACCACACAAAGATTTGTCCCTTGTGGGAGTCGTATTCGGTTTGGCAGTCAGGGTTACCAATAGTTGGTACCAATAGGTGATTTTCATATATTTTTTTCAAAATATTTCTCTCAAATAAAACGCTAAATTCAACAGTATGTCAGTCAAAAGGATCTCATAAGCCACACACCGCAAATTTTTATTACAATATATAATAATAATAATATAATTCAAGTGAGATTCTTGAGGCTATTGATATTAAATTAAGTATTTAAGTTCAAACTTAATTTACATTTTTTTTTGAGAATAGGAAGTTTTATGTTTTCACCTTAGACTTTGTGTACATAATCTTAGTATAGAACGAAATGATTTTCTCAGCGTTTGAAAGACTTAATAGACTTTAAAAAAAATAAAAACTAAGCTAATATATTTTTCAAAATAAAAGTGAGTAATAAAGTAAAGAATTTTTAAAAGTCTATTACTTTAAAGATCCTTTTTTTTATTTATAAACAACTTTTAAACTTAACAAACAACTGTGAGAAGATAACCCTACTTCGTTGCATGGTCACGTTGACACTGAATATTCAAACAACAAGCGCGTGCCGTTATTATGATGTTTAATGATACGATAAGTTTCCGTCAATATATACTGATGATCTACATTCAAACTGATCTTAATTTGTTATTTCCATCATGTTAAACCTTTTCTGTTCAATAATGAAAATATTTTGTTAATATTTGGAATATTAACAAATGTAGAGTAAGCTGACACTGCTCAACTTAACTGATTTAAATTCAATGACTTGTTTAACAAAACATTATGCCAGCCTAAATCCAATAGGTACAAAGGAGAGTAAAAAAATCAAAAATATCCCTAAGTTATTTTTTTTTTTTTTATTAATTAAATCATTTTAATTAATAAAATAGTATGTATTCCTAGTCTTAGTCTAAAGGTTTTCAATGCGAGAATCGGAAAAGTTACAGTATAATTATTACGTTGCCGTAAACATGTTGTCGACGTTTCATCATAATAATAAGTATTGTTCATATATTGCTTCACAGTCCGTACGTTCATAGCCGACCTTTTTCCAGTCTATTATTGAGAAGCCCAATAGCAAACGTATTCTCAAATATATTTTTGAAACTAGGTTAGGAGGCCATTTTAATCTGCAATCAATTTTAATCTGCTGAGAAATTGAGAAATATATTTTGATCTACCTCTTATAACCCTGTTAAATTTAATTCTTCTGACAGTTTTATTCTATTATCACACGAGCTACTTATTGGAATCACTTTATTTGGACTTTATTGAATATTGAATATTTTAATAGACTGAATAATAAAATGTAGGACTTAATATTTAATTAAGCGATATAGTTGTAAACAACATTTTACGTTTCTATGCTTAACATTTTTAGAATGTTTAGAATGTATTTAAGGCTTCGTTCCCCTTAGAGTAAAAAACTTCAACATCTTATTTCATGGTTTCACTTAATTAAACATTATTTAACACAATAGAATATAGTGTATTAAGAATATTAGCTTTCTTGCGGAGACGGATCGGAAGCCACTTGAGCACAAAAATGAAAAACCTGGTTATATTTGCGGAGGCCAAAAATTATATGATATGGAAACAAAAGTTCTGTAGGCTCTCCAGTTGCTCAAAATCTATTCACTTATGTCTAGAAAACATACATTCAAGGTAAATAAGGTAAATAATAGGCAAGCTGTATATAAACACTGTATTATTTGGTGGAAACTAGCATGAAAGAAGAAAGTGCGTACGTATTTTCCATTCGTAAAACCATAACAGTTTGTAATTTTCTAAATTACTGGAATGACAGTCTATATGAATATCATTGATATATATTGATAATTTTTGAATCCTTTGAAGCCCCAACAATCAAAAAGCTTTCAGACAGGCAGTCAAATGTTCCTCAGATGAAGTCTGAGTTATTTCTAATGTATAGGTATCTAATAATATAAAACTTGTTTCTTATAAACCAAAATCATAAAACAGACATTTATTTAAAATTTAATCTGTTTTTTTAATTGCAGTGCAGACAATGTAACATTAAAAAACATTGCAAGCCAATAAAGATATAAACCAAACAAATATAAACTGTAATATTTTTTAAATTGGCAAAATGACGGGGACGAGCATGATTCATTCATTATTGCAAAATTCTAAAGCACTTGAATTAAATACTTCATGGTGTAAATGTTTACTTTATTCGTTGTCGGTTAAAGCAAATAAAGCTACAAGAATGAATTAAATCAAAAACTACAACACAAATGTGAGAAAAAATCCAACACAACGCAACAATGTCCAATTGTTTGTTGTGGGTCTTTATTTACGAGATGATTTCCCGTGACGACTTGGGGGTCAACGAAAATACTACTAATATTTAAGAGACTTTCCTAACAATGCAGGTTAAAAAATAACACTCAACCAGCATTGAACATTATTTATATAAAAAATAAGTTTATTCGGAATAGTAAGTTCTATTTATTCATATTAAAAAAAAAGAAATGCCATTAGTTATTTCAAAACATCAGGCTTTATTAAGGCTTTTGCAAGGGAATGCCAGTAGAGTCTTTGAGATGTAGAGTCAAGTTAGACATGTTCGCCTTTTTTTGTCACTGGCGTTTTGTGAAATTCACTTACAATTTTTTTTGATAAATAATAAATATTTCAAATAATTCGATAAAATACACACAAAGTTAAAAATATATACATAATTGAATTATGACTGTTACGAACAACAGTGTAAATCATTCAAAATAATAATTGAATTTATTCCATCCTTGGTCCAATAACAACAAATAGACAATTAAATTATATTTTATATTTATGTTTATTTGAGTATTATATTAAAAAATATTACACTTACTTAAGATGCTTCCATTTTATATAATTTAAATCAACTTATTTCAAATGTCAAACTAGAAGAGCAAGTAGTTTTGTAAGTAACATGCAATGCTAGAGTTCTTCTACGAATTTTCCTGATAACATTCTTGAAATGTTTGTTCCACGTTAACAACGAGACCATATCTGTTTAAGTGCCTCGTAAATTTAAGAAATTGCCGATTTCTATGGTAGCTTCGGTTTGATTTATGTCTATTGAGATTTTTCATTTCCATTATTAAATAAAATACTTAAAACTAGACGGAAGAAGGACTTACTTTCTCTATATATACAATAATATTACATGCTATGTATTGAAAATGTTTACTTTTTACCATACCCATGTTAATAATTATCTCGTTTAACCAAGCATTTCTGGTAGAGCTCTTGTAAGAGATACTTTATCCTTGGTGAAAATTCTCTTTATTACTATGTTACTATTTCTGTTCTGTCCTGAAATACAAAAATCTTATCGCCAGCAAATTTTATATTGAATCCCGATGCTCTTCTAACAACCATCATTAAACTATATTAACTCATTCTTCAATAATGACGAGTTTGGTTATTTAAGTAATTTTAAATTCAAACTTATTTAACTGTCTTATGTATTACGTTATCATGACTATATTTAATATACTATTATAAATTCTGTTACGTAACATACACATGCATGAACACTGCATTTGCATTTCAATGGCACGGCGGGTTCAAAGTTCCTTGCTAAAGCGCTCCTATTTCACTGGTCAATTTTCAAAACCTTATAGTGATTTTAGATTTGATACGAATAAACGTAGATTTGTATAATATAAAACAGAGGCATTTAAAAAATATATGCTTTTTTATCTTATTATACTGTCTAAATGCAGATTATTAAAATTTAAAAAATTTAACAAAATACTTTAATTTTATCAATAAATGTATCAATTTTAATGAAACATTGTCCTTCGATTAGAGGGACTTCCCAATTCGATACAAGCGAATAGCACCAAATGTCCTCAGTAACCTTATAAGTTGCAGACAGTGATTTTATTTGCGGTGTTCCATGTGACATTGGAGAATAAATGACTCTTTCTGTGGTTTGTGTTTCGTGCAAAGATTGCGTTTATTTATTGCCTTTATTGAATTTTTGATACGAATTGTTTTATTCTCCCGGTAGTTCAACGTAATATTTGGTTACATAATAGTTATTCTGAATATTTAACATTGTGGCAAGTTCAAGCATAAAAGTTCTATATAAACTATTTTAAATTCTGTATAATAAAGAAATTTTAAACGTCTTTTGTATCGAAGAGTATATTACAAATTAACTATTTAATGAGAATATTATATGAGAAATTTCAGCATGTTCGACTGTCTAAAAGGTTCACAGGTTCAAAGAGGGTAGTACACTCTCTCAAAGAGGACCAACGGAAAGTAGCTACGAAAGATGTTTTGTACGGTGAATGACATAGCCGAAAAGCACGCCGACTACATCTTTTTGTCCCTTTTTTAGTTTCGTCCGTCTAATAGCATTTTTTCAACAGCCAGTATTTTGACCAAAAAACAATTATGACGTCTAATAGTTTGAACGTGAAAATTTAAGGTAAAGAAATATTAATTCATCACTGCATTCTCACACGTTCATTTTATTTCGGTTATCATACCCTTGGAGCCTATAATAATATATATCCATACTTCCAATTATATAATTTCCATTTTCCTTATTTTAATAATTATTTTCCTTGAGCATCTTTTACAAATATAATGTTTGTATATTAATAATTTAATAATAGGTGATTTGGTCGAATGCAGTTCCAAGCACCGGTCAGTTCAAAATCTCATAATTTATTCTCTCTATATTAGCTTCCGGAAAAGCTTGAGCTTTTCCAATAGAAAGAGATAAACTCAAATCAAGATGCAAAGACTTTCAAATAAACTTGAATTTCGAATGGAAAATCATATTAAAATTTACTTGGAAAATCTATTTCCTTTAAAGTGCATATTATATATAAATAAAGATTTTAAAAAGTAAATGCCAGTTTAACTATATACATAACCAACAAGTTAATACCTACTATACATGTATGATGTAAGTCACTAATTGTATTTGTTCAAAAGAATTTGCTGGGATACAATAAGACTGACATCAGACATTATCAACACTGCATGAAGAGAATTGAACGACACAAAAAGGTAACAAAATGAAAGAATAATTTTTGAATATACGAGTATTGTAATTGACTTAGGTAGGGTCCGAACTAATATTTCTCTCACTTGTTTATCGTAGGTGCATCTTTATTATATTTTATAACGTAAGTATTTTTAAATATCAATGATATTAAATAATATAATATTATTGAGTAAACCATAAAAATACCTTGAGATCCTATCAATTGTTTCAACGTGAATAAAAAATTCATCAACATGGGTAAGACTCAAATCTGCGACTTGTGGGATATCGTCTTTTTCGTTCAACTAACAGCTTACTGAATTACCGTGTTGTTACTCGCCTCGATGATTCTTCTATTCTATATTTAATTGTCTGTGACGACATGGTCTTTATGTCGCAGCCTTAGGTCTTATTAACATTTTTTTTTAAATGATTTTATTACAAAAACTGGCGAGCATGTCAATAAAAATTACTAACACAAAAACTATTCTCATTCTCATTTAGGTTTAGGTCCATGAATATATGAAACATAATTATAAAATATACTCGTAGTATTATCGTATTCACTGCGGGTAACCCGGATTAAGTCCTGGGATTCGCACGTTAATTATCACTAGACAAGGATTATTTACTGATACAGTCTCTCTGTATACCTAAAATTGACCACAGAGACAATGTCTCATTGTTATTGTTTTAGCCTCTAAGGAATCTGATATGTAAATATTGTTTATGAACTCTTACAATTCGATTTAGTTGTTGTTTAAACAGTTTTTCCTTTATCCCTCAAAAATAACAAAAGCCTCTTCGTTATTATAATAGTTAATTTTTTACAAATTGAAAATGAGTAAAGTATTCGTTTCAAATACTATACACATTTAAATATGAGAAAAACAAATAAGAAATGAATTCAAAAATTTTGGTAACATTCTTATCTAAAGTAAAAAAAATACTAAATAATTAATTTAAATCTTATAACAACGTGTATTTAATACAATATGCTGTAGAAATCACTAGATAGCTTAATTTTCTGTTCCTAATATTTTTTTGCCGATCTCAAGTTGCTCTATAGATTTCTCATTTAATATAAAAAAAAAATAAACATATTATTAGAAACATTTGGGTAAACAAAGATTTTTGATAATCCATTTCTTAAGACAAAAAGGTTTAATATTGATTTTAAAACTTTTTACAAGGTTTTAACTTCCGGATAAGTTCTTTTAATTCAACTGGCTAAAGCAAGTAAGATGTAATATATGTTTGTAGAAGAAATGAAGACGAGGGTTAAATAACTATTTTAATTATATATGAATCCTTAAAAAGGATTGATATTAAAAATAGATTTATTAGTGTTTTCACTCAACATGTCTAAATGATTTGTCTGTTTAATAAAATCCGACAGACCACAGCCTATAAATTATATCTACACATGAGGCGCCATTAATTACTCAGTTACAAAAATTGTAACATCATCGGAAATCTGCATTTGTAAACTTCATTGGGTACCAAATCCCTGGAGAACATTGGACTGCTACTAACTGCTATATATTGGTTGTAAACATCCATGTCTAATTAGATGATGATTGATGGTATAGAATGCTCATCAGATTTAAACACATTAATAATATAAATCAATTTTTATGATCCTAGAAGCTACTTTTTTGAAGTTTGAAAATATCTTTAAAAATATAAAGCCATATTAAGCTTATTTAAATGTTATTAAATATATAATACAAAATAAACCGATACGGGCAAGGATTCGAACCCGCGACTTTTGGAAAACCGTCCCGTCGAGCTACCATATCACACCCGTCTCGGTTAATTAAGCAATCTATATCTGATCGTCTTTATCGGGATGGTGGTGACTAAGCTTAACTTAACTTAAGCTTCTTACGAAAGTCCTAACCAAAGTTTCTAACTTTACAGTATAGATAAACATTGAAAAGATAGCCGAAATTAATGTTTGAAGATTACTTTTTTGAAGTTGTAACGTCCATCTTTAAATTTGCTACCATACGGGGTCAATTATAAGACAAGGCTTCTTAATCCCATGGATTCACTGGTCGGATGCCGGGCCCATCGTTGCATGGAGAGGAGTGCAAACAATGCCTGGGACTTGCGACCCAGGTATAGGTTTAAGGGGCCCCTTTATTATGCGCAAACACGCTCGTCTCCACTATGCACACTCCTCACCAAATTACCTACCTACTAATGCCGCCTTTGAAATACATTCTAGAAATAAACCGGTGCTTGTTCCAGAAAGGCCAAGGTCTGTAAGTAAGTTATAGAGAGATTATGCTGTTATACCTCTCGCTCCTATTTTTACCGCGTACTAACTATAACGCTAACTTTATTTTTATACCTTGACAGTTCGTTATAATTACCTAATTATAAAAAAACGGGGGATTTAGTCTGGTGTTGTAGTTGCCATCCATCCACCCATTTCCAGAATCCGGCTTCGAATTTCGGAATGAAATTCTACAACTGAATAGATAAAAAATTAAATAATTTATTACAATAATTAAAAGATTGACGTATCGCGAACAGCTGAAGGAGAAGCGCCGAGAATTTTATGTTTTTTAATAGTAAGGACGTTTCATTTGATAAGTGTTTATCACAGAATGTTTTTTTTCAATGAAATAAATTTATATAAAAATTAAAGTTCAAGAAAAATTATTTATCAGTTGTTTGTGAGTTTTTCTATGTATATATTAGAATGACCAAATAAAAGGAAATATTTCTTATCATAGCCTTCATTACTTCAACAGTTGTAAAATAATTATGGTAAATGTAATATGTACATACTCGTAGACGTAAATTGAATAGAACATCAGTAGTCAGATTAATAATTTGCAAATTAAATTAAGATATGTAAATCTACGGTAAGAGGTCAACGTTGTATTCACTTTCTAATATAAACCAGTCAGCGTTGTACTCCTGGTATTAAATATTAATGAGCTGAAGCTCAGCGCATTCTTGGCAGGTTACAGCGCTACTGAGAAGCCAATTCTTTTACTTAGTATATCTTTATAATTTTGATAAGTGATTTTAAATTTACATTGGTATTTTATAAAAAAAAGTTTTCTCACTTATTATTTATTTATTTTTACTAATACGTGAAGCTAAAACTTTGGACACTTTTTTACGAGAATTTTCGCGGATGAAGGAGTATTCAATTTGGCACATATATTATGTCAGTGTGTTTACTAAATTTATGTATAGAAGAAGTGCAGAACGCTAATATTTTTCAATTGTAATGTACTTTTATTAAATTGAATTAATGATAAAACATTACACATACTACTTCGTTGTGAAAATTTACCAATTCAATGTATATTTTTTTGGTCAAATAATCCCACATAGTTAATATATGCAAAAAAAAGTATGCAAAAAAAGGTGTTAGCCAAAACCTTCATAAACTTTAATACTTTAGATTACGATCGAATTTCGGCTTTTGGGCGACCACTAGTACAGATAAATGGACAAAGTAAAAAAAATATGTAACAGGCTTAACCTTACTTAAAATTTAATTTAAATAAATAAACGCATTACCTTAATTGATTATTCTGTACTTATTAACCTAGCTGTCAGTATCTACTAACGTAGATTAATTTTCACACTTTAGTAGAACTTATAATAGTTCATTCGCTGTACGTTTGTCGATTTTCCTTTGTGTACGTTATGTTCCATTCTTTGAGTCTCTTCTCCCCTTATGATTGTGTTGGTAAGAAGAAAGAAATACTAAGGCACAGATAGGGTAGACACGTTGAAGCCATTTGCATAATAACCAGCTCGCGGTCAGCTTGAAACAAAAGTTTCTAGATGAGAAGACTAAAGAACAAAGGCACCGCTAGGCATCGCGGGATCAAAGAAATGCATCTATCTTTTCTTATGCATCGTCTTAATGATAGCACTTTCATAAATGAGCATCCGATATCTATCACATTTTATTTTACAGTAATATTAGCTAATCTACTATTATCATCTAAACAATGCATCAAACACGTATATTTTCTGATATAAAAATATTCGACAATCTTGCAAATGGTAAATAGTTCTTAATGGCAATTTTCTGTGAGAAGGTTGTGCTAATCTAAATGCGCCAGCCTGAACATCAAAAACTACTTCTAACTGTAGTCACTTGACTTCACTACTATAAATATAATACTACTTTTAACGTAAAGCATATCTGTAGCTCATACACGCCACCAGCATAACTTAGCAAAAATCTTTTTCTTGTTTTCGAATACCATGACAAAAAATACTATCCAAGAACTATTTTTTTGCTATCAACTCATATAACAAGACTTATATTGTATTATTATTACTATCTTTTATAATAAATAATAAAGAACTTTATAAGTATTAAAAACCAAGGACTTCAGGAGATAACAAAACTTACATAATGTACCACAAATTACATCGACGAAAAGTAATATGAAAAGTTAGTTTCGTTGTAAAACGCAACAACAACATAATGTTTTCAGTATATTGTATATAATATATTTATTTAAAAGTTTTAAAGAGATAATCTTATTTGTATTTTCTTTACGATATCATAGTTTAAAATTGAATATGTATAATGTAGTTTGGTTGTGCTACGTATCTTATAGTTTAAAAAACCTTTTTTTTTCTTAATGTATTATGCATCTCGTAGTTGTTTTTTCTCTGTATAGTGTTCCGGTTAACTGGTTGAAATTGTTTTATAATTAGGATCACCGATTGTAGATTTTTCATTGCACAATGAGGATTTAAAAATATATTTTTGTAATTAAACTTTTATTAACCATTAGAACCAATAACTAATATACAGGGTTATTTTTAATTAGTTGACCACCTCTTGCAGGTGGCCTCTCTACATCAATCCCAACAACGTGTTCTACAACTTTTTGCAATCTTGATAAACAACACAAAACAAAAAAAAATGTTTGCTCCCTCTTTTATTTATTTCTCTGTATTTTGTAAGAAGTACTTCAGAGACAACAAATAACTTTTATATGGGAAATTTTAAATTTTAAAACTATTAATTTTAAAAAGTTGTAGAACTAATGTTCTTGAGATTGATGTAGAGATGCTGCCTGCTAGAGGTGTTTTACTAATTACAAATAACGCTGCAAATACTAATAATACCAGGTATTGTATTTTCATATTAAATTATATTATTATTAAAAATATAAACTAATATGAAAATGTAATATTCACAGCTTAAACACCATATCAAGTAAAGCAACTTGAAGATACGCCTTATCTGAACTCTAATATTTCATATCGTTATAGCGTCGACTGAGTTTAATTAAACGACATCATTTTGGAGGGGTAATTATGTCGCGGCGGACGACGCATTATCATCACCGCTGTTTAACTTTAATATTCGTTGCTTTTATACGACAGCATATCATTGCCAATCCTTATATCCAAGCGGAAATTAAGTTTTTTTTTAATTATGTCGCTGTATGTACAGTTTCTTATATAAGTAATAAAAGTACAGTAGATAGTCAATCTTCTATTGTGGTAAGTACAGTAGATAGTCAATATCCAATTAATATCAGGATTTTTTAATATCTCTAGGTTGTAAAAAGAAACTAAATATATTTTTGATTACTGCCTGAGAGTGCGACTGAGTGTAAAAATTATAAAAGCTTCTAAAAACGCGTCTAAATGGTTTCAGAACATATTATCTTATAGGTTAATATTATTACCGAATCCAAAATGCCAGAGCAAATTTTAATTATTTCATAATTTGTTAGTACATTTTTTTTCCGTCGGTGCCTTACTGACTATAAAATGTAAATCAGCAAATAGCTTTTTAAGATGTTTGAAATGAGCTACGTGCGGCGGCAAACGAGTTCTTTATTAACGGGTTTTTGGTTATACTAGGGACAAAACAAACCATTTGAAAGTAATTTTGTTACCACAAGCTATATAGCAACAGTAAACAAAACGATAATTTAAAAATTTATTTAAGATTTTAGAAAATTTGATATCAGCATTATTAGATGAGTCGTGTATCTAATTTTAAGGTATTACAGAATGTTGTAACCAAATTGTATAAAGTTGCCGCCTTGTAATTGTTCAAATTTTAAAACTGCTTGCATTTTAATCGATTTTAAATTATTAAGCTTTTATTTGTCTTAAATTGAATAAATACCTATTCTAATAAAACAACGCTGCAGTATACGTATGTCTACTCACCTTGGCGCGGCACACGACCGGCGGCAGTGAAGAAGACGCACGGCGGGCACGCGGAGCCGGCGTGCGGCACCGACGCGGCGTGCACTCTGCACACATACGCATGCTTTAGGATAATGCTATATGCGATCAACAACTTCCATATATAATTACTTGTATACGGTTTCTCAATTTTTTTATTTTGTTCATACCACATACACACTTATATACATAGAGATAAGCATTCAATCTTCACCTATATTTGTTTTTAATAAATTCTATTATATAATGTTATTTATTACCTGATTAATTTCAGCTAAACCCCTAAATTTAAATATAAGTGAAATAAATAAGGATAAGTGGATGTAACTTAGTTTACAGAGAGAGAGCGCTTATAACTAATTTTGAGTAACTGTTCAATCAAAGTTTGTTATAAACTTTTGGGCTTGATAGTTTGATATAAATAGATCTGGTGCTTTTATTTATTAAAAAAATCATAGCACCGTAAATTGGATCTATGTAATAAAATAAAACCGTATTTGAGTTTGTTTTTAATTTTGTTTAAGCGTGATATCTTTGTTACTAGAAGCATGAATTAATTGATTGAAAATATTTATCGACTTGCATTTATTGCATACATATGTTTATTAATTTTTCAATTATAGCCTAAATAATTTTTTTTATATTTTTTTCGAAAAAATATTAATTGACATACATACTTATTAATTATTAATTTTCAAATTATAACCTAAATTTTTATGACATTTTTATAGAAGAAAAATAAGTTGAACGGAGTCTCTTACTCCAATAAAATCATATCTGCATAATAATGTATATATAAACCTTATAACTTAACCCTTAAATTTAAATTAAAAAACTTTATTTATGCCAGACACTATTTTCTTCATATTATATATTCGTATTTGATAACAAAAATATTAGTTAAACAATAACATAAAATAATATAAGACACAATATACAACTAATTATAATAAAACTTTACGCAGTACGGACACAAAAGGGTACATCATTCAGCCTGTGTTGAAACCGAAGGACGCTAAGCCTTCACCGAGTTCCAAAACTGATTGTCAGTGCCTGCCTAAGAGAGTATTTCAGCAACAGTGCAACTACAAATAAAAATATTATTTCCGAAATACCAGTTGACATATTTCCACACAGCGTAAAAATAAGAATAAAATCTTTAATTATATTATATAAAATGTCGCCGCGTAGACATAGCGAACAATGTAATCTTAAATTATAAATAAAAGTTTTATTATGTTTGATTTTATTTATTATTAACTTACTTTGATATTTGTTTCTTATTACCCATGATATTAATTTAGCTAGCAATAAGTCTCGATTAAGAATGAGTCTGTACTGTCATTGAGCATAACATTGAAAGTTTGGTTTAAATAAAATTAATTGTTACTTTTACGCATTGTTTAATGTGATTTTTAATTTTGTTGTTAATAGCCTTACCTAACTAAAATGATTTTTTTGATTTGCGGATTGGCGCCAAAACAAGTTAAAGCTGCGCTGAAGAGTATTTAAGACTTTATACAATGTTTTGGGTTCTGTTATTGCTTCCGACCGTGAAAGACATTATCAAAGTTGAGTTTAATTATACCGACTAAAAATTTTTGTGTGTTTGTGAAAAAACTAGTGACAGTATAAAAAATCTGGTTAATTTTTATAGGAAAATTGTGTCTTTAATAGATATTAAGCAAATGCTGATAATGCTCTTTACTACCAAGGATATAATAAGTAATTCTGTCTTGCTAGTAGGGAACCGAATAACTAAAAACTATTTTCAAAATTTTTGTCAAAGGTTTTTATTTACAAATCATTACTAAACAAAGACATGCATTTACCATGTGCATCCGGCGGCGGCGGGTCAGGCGTGCGGCTTCGACGCGGCACGCCTGCAGGCGGCAGCGCCAGCAGCTGCCGGTACAATTCCAGTTCGTGATAGAACTCGGGCGAGGCGCATTCTACGCGCTCGTCTGTCGCGGCTCCGCCTGCCACCTCCGCCGTCAACCCGTTCAGCACGAGGCGGCGTGCCGCCATCGAGCGCGGAGTCCCGCATCCGTGCAGCTCGATCACACTATGCCCCACACACTCTACACTTGCGATTGCCAAAAATTTTCGACATTATCATTTTATTTAAAAAAAATGCCTCTTTAACAACTGTATAACTTATTGCACATGGTTTTATAAACACACTTAAAGTTTCTCACTTCATATGTACTCTAAACTTTTTATCGCTTATTAATAATATTGTTTTATATTTCTACTACAATGAAAAAATTAAATCTTTTTTAAACTTAGGTACTTTTTTGTATGATACATATTTTTTTATTTTATTATTGGTATAAATATATATTTTATAAAACTTGTTTCGTTTTCACCAAAAAACAAGTCGAGACATAGACGTCTGTCGAACCGGTATGTTGAAATAAATGCTGCGACTAGGTCCTTTCTCGCGAGCATCCGCGGCGATACTGCCGCCCGCCGACTGGCTGCAGAACCTGCAATTCAAGTTCCAAAACTTTTTCCTAGATTGTGGATTTAAATATAACATAGACTTTAAGAGAATACTCCGCCTGTTGCTTTCATCACTCTGTGTAGCATGCACCCAAACCTTAAATTATAGTAGCTACAACAGTACTTAATAACTTTCTTGACTTACAAACCTTGGTACAAGGGAAATGTTTAAAAACTGGAACTCGTTGTGGGTATTATTATTTAAAAATATAACAATATTTTTGTAGGTTTTCAAAGCCTCTGAAAAATTTAGCAAATATTTACATTTGGTTAAAGGCGAAGAATTTATCTGTATCTAATTTAGGGTATTCTACATTTATTCTTATGTCATACGTAGTGTCCCATAGCTACAATGAACGATAAATGGGTTGCAATCAATGACCAGTATATTTATTTTAATTATCCAGAAGATATGGAATAAGAAAGTGGTGAAATAATATAGCGAGGTCATTCATTACTTAAAATGAGTCTCTGGCAGATAATCTTTCCTGCGATAATAGTCACTCTCCAACGTCTGATCTCCAGCACGGAGTATGCTAATTACATTTAAAATTAAAAAACCCTATTTTTTGTATTTTGTGGTGGAAACTTAAAAGATATGCATAAATTATACAGAGAAATTGTGTTATTATTTTTGTTGTAGTTTAATATTGAGCAGTAAAATGTTTAAAAATAGTGGGGATTAAAACAATAGATAGCGTCTGTGCCATATGAATAAAATGTATATGACTTTTGCGATTATTTAACGATAATTAGTAACCCAATTGATATTATTTAACGGTGGGTTGTAAACGCAGTGTTGTAACTCTTATATTTTAAATATTGGAGAGGAGAAAGAGAGAGAGAGACTGAGGCGGAATTCGTTATATATGTATATCAATAGAGTTCAGTTCGGTATGTACCTACTGTATGTCGTACTATGAAATAATCATTATTCTTTGGGAAAAAATAAAATAATTGTATCACGAGTCGAAATATTACAAGAGTTGCTTTTAAAACTAAATTTAAATGTAATGACATTTTAAAAATAGGTGTTAATAGTCAAAAATATCTGAAACCAACAATATATTTATTAAAATCATAATTTATTATTCCTTATTTTGTTATTACAATAAATACAGTGTAAGAAATTTTCTTAAATGCTTAATTTAACGCAGAGCCTTCCAAGATAGATAGACCCTATCTGCTGAAGAATAGTATAGACGCTATCTCGTTCTTTATGTACAATAGCTGTTCTATTTAAATAAATTTTCTTGCTAAACTAATGTAAAATTAAACATAAAATTATTGAAATTGTTGCACATTATATAAAAAAAATATTCAAAACTATTTATGCTAATGAAAATTGAACAGATTATGCAAAGCGAGTGCGAGAACATGATCGTTCTCCTGCTCGGAGCTAGTAATTCATGATAGCTCAAAGCGCAATTAGTACTGAAAGTGGAACAACAACTACAAGAGAATACTCACATAGTTGACACATTTTTGGAACCGGATTCAGAAGAGTAATAGTTATCTATTTTATTTTTAGTTTGTTGGATTGAACTTTTTTAATTGCTTGGGAAAGCAATCTGTTGTTTCTTATTCTTTAGTAGAGCTATCAGATATTTATATGACTTAAGCGTTAATATTGTGATTTCATTATCCATAAACGATTATATCATACAATATGGATGTAATTAGTTAGCTGCTGCTATAGTTGATTCTTAGATCGGGGTAATATTACCTTCTAACAAAAGATCAGATCATAAGGTAGCTACTGATATAGCTCTCCATAAGTAACTAATTCAAAAAGTGCTCTTTTACCATTATTTAAACTATAACTCCGCGGCAGCAAACAAAATATTCCAGAGCATTAAAAAAATATCTAACTTAGGCTAAATTTATATAAATATAGTAAGAAGAAGAAGAAAAGAAGAGAATTAAATCACCGAGATGGACAGCGATACGGTAGCTCAATTGGTAGAGTGACGGGACGGTTTCCTAGAGGTCAAGGGTTCGAATCTCTGCCCGTATCGGGTTATTTTTAATTCTAAATTAGGCTTTACATGTTTATGGATATTTTCAATCACTTAGGCTAATATGAATTTTCTTCTAAAAACATATTTTATTATTCATTTACAAATATTATTTTTTTTTAGTTTTTTTAATTTTGTAATTTGTCTATCAAAATATCATTATTAAAGATTGTTTCATTATTGTGTTTCACTGACAAAGTGTTTCACTGACAATTGTTTAAATAATTATTTATGACCTAACAATATTAATCAAACATTTTAAACATCAAAATAAAACGTGTACTACGATGACATTGCATAATTAAACATAATGTGTTGTTAAAAAACTTAAAAAAAGAAGACTGTCCTATGATATTTTTACTATTATTCAATATACTAACCAAACTATATTAATAACTAAACGTATTAACAATTTATATCTGAGACGGAATAAAAAAAAGAGAGCGTTGTTTTATTGTACCTTTGTTTAAAGTTAATATGAATACATAAGATTTACTCTAAAAATATTTGGATATGGATTATATAAGTATATAACTAAATATATTTGTATTATTTTATGTACTTATTAAAGCCGATCCCATCAATACTTATCGAAGCTAAAATAATTAGATACGTAGAATTTAATTCAAAAATTACAATTCAATTCCCGTTACCACTAATGTTAACAAATGTTTCGTTGCTTAGAATACCCGCTTGTTTTTGAAAGAAAATTTTTACTTTAAGCAACTATATTTTAGTGTCACTAGTTTTATCATTTCTATTAAAGTTGTTTCGGTAAAAAGACTACAAAAAGATAAGTGCGAACTGTGATATTGGTAAGATAAATGGTTTTAACTAGAAATGGAAAATAAGTTATAATTTCCAGTTACTATATACATATCGCTTTATCATAAGAAATTCATTATCAGGATGAAAACAGCATGAAACTGGCAGTTATTTGTTAGAAAACATTTTTTTTTATTACCCTCATTAAAATTGTTAAAGAAATATAATAAATTTAGTGAAAAAAGCATTATTTTAAATTTGGTTTATTTCAGTTAAATTATTATCTTTGGCTATAGCCGTGATCTAATTGCCTATTTAATTGCCGATTATATGTCATTTATTTATACCTCAGTCGACGCTATGAGGATACATATATATATATATATATATATATATATATATATATATATATATATATATATATATATATATATATATATATATATATATATATATATGTAAGTATATATGTATGTATGTAAAATATTACAATTTAGATAAGTCGAACGTACATAATCTCTTTACTTGACATAGTACTTAAACTATCATATTGTTATGTTGTTATTGTGGTAGAAAAATGAAACTGACACGTTATATGATTTCTCATCGATGTTATTTTACGACGTACAGTTACGAAACGTATCATAAGGTACCAAGGGATATTGTAAAATGTATTATTGTAATATAACTTACTTAAAAATTTATGTTACAAAGACTTGTTTTAATAAAAAAGTTTGAAGAAATATTATGAAATTATAACAAAGAGTTTTATGTGAATATTTTTTGCGAATAATATTAAATGCCAAAGAAATCATTTTTGCTAGATTTTGCTTCGACTCGCGTTTCTGAGCTACGAATATGCTAAAAATATATGTGTTAGCGACTTGCTGTAATTACTCAACTATTTCAATATGTAACTTCAAATACCAAGTAGACCCTAATACCAAGTAGGCACATGTCGTCTTGTTATTTAGTACATAAAGACGGTCCCAAATTTAAACGTCTGACATTGTTTTAATTTTGTTACGGGAAAATTTACTACAGCCACGTGTTGGTCTAATTTACGTAATGTGACCTCTGAGAATAATATTATATTATATATATATATATATATATATATATATATATATATATATATATATATATATATATATATATATATATAATAATCAACTATTCAGAATGATCAACAGTATGGATATTTTGTCTTTGTGTTTATTTCAAAAATGTATTGAGTATGTATTGGAATGCCGATAAAGTTAGTTAAATTCAAAAACCAAACTGGAATTCTAACCTGTAAAAAATCGTAAAATCAATGATAAGTACTCTATACAACTTTATAGTAATATGAATTGGGTTGTCAGTTGGGTACTTTGAAATAAAATAGTAAATTAATCGAGCCACATAAGCTTGGACAGGAGATTCCAAACACAAAATTAATAAGTAAGTGTGCTTATGGGTTTAAATAATTTAAAAAAATATTTTTATCCATTAATTTAATTTGTGTTTACACAAAACAATCTTAACATCCGTTTTGTTTTACATATTTATAATATAGAAGTAAGAAGCTTTGTCTTAAGTTAATACTATTTATAATTTTCAATGCGTAACGATATTACTATCACAGAGGAAAGACTTTATAGGCGTTAGTTTTATCTTGAAACATTGAACAGAAACCGTTCCAACAACTGTTAAATCGAAAAGAAAGTCTTCATATAAGACTCCCCAGGGGCTAAAACATAAACATTGAAACGCCTCTGTCGCCTTCTTATCGATATCATTCAGTTATTCGATTGTGTAACTTATTTCTTTCGTTTTAGGTTTAATTTAGTAATAAATATAGATGGTATCAGCAAATGGTTCGGTGATAAATAACTTGCCGAGATTTGGGTCGCAATACATGTAACCCGAAGATGAATCCAAAAAAAAAACAGTGTAGATGATGACTATTTGGTTCGGATATTCTTATAAAGTTCAATTCCTTAAGACTTTTAAATTGATTATATTTTCATGGTAATAAAATTGTAGCTGTGAAAATTTTATAAACTATAAGAGTAGACGACCTATACAAATTCATGCTATATTACTTAGAATATCATTTTTTTATAAATAATTTTTCACTTTGTTAATTCCAGTCCTATAGTGGGAATAATGTCAGTCTCATCTTGCCCTTGCCATTTTGTAAGAACCGTCACAATTAATTCTTCTGATTGTTCATGTATGACAAGTATTTACGGTTTAGTTATGGTTGTAGTAATAATGGTATTTCTTCACCTTTAATTTAAAAAATCAACAAATTTAAGACGTTTTTTATATTGTTTTATGTATTTTGCTATAAATGAAGAACTAACTTTAAACCTCCGTTAAAAGTAAACAAACATTAGTATCCATAACATACTTATCAACTAAGTATTCCCTTTTCATCCCAGCAGTAGATGGTTCATAATATTCCCCATATTTTTTTAAAGAGAGTATTATATATTTTTTTACCAATAGCATATTATAAGTTTTCCGGGCTGTAAACAAGTTTATTCTAATAAAACGATTAACGTTAAAAATCTTTAATCTTAATATAAACATTTCAATAAAACGATTTCACAAATTAAGTTTATTTAATAAAGATAATTAATTACTTAGTAAAAGTAGCGCAGCTTTAAAGGAATAGTGATATATTATCCAACTGTGGTTGATAATTGTTCTCCATGAGGCCGGTGACATTGTCGCACTAATTGTAACACAAACAAGGGACATGACGAAATTTATTTCGACACTGATATAGTACCTACGTAGCGAATACAAATAGGTCTTGATTTTGACAACATTTTAATAAGAGTCATACTCGTTCGTTCCTACAACCATTAAAAGTTTTTTCTCAAACTTAAAAATAAAGTAAATTTTATAACGGATTATTATAAAAATGATAATTATGAAAGAGTATTTTGAACAGGAATTATTACAGAAAAAGAATTAATCTTATCTTTTACTGAATCTAAATATATAATTTCTGTTAATAAAGGTTACTAAATACATTTGACCAAGATGTATTATTCTTAATCCATTTATCGAATACCAATAAATCTTTAAACACAACTCACTTTTAATCACTGATAGATATGGACATGAATTAAATATAACATAAAGATTCATTACAACATAAATAATAAGTCTCAATTTAAACCAAGCTCTTTTATTGTAATATCTAATAATTGCTGGCTTTCCTTCATCTCCACAACTTGGCGAGGGCATAAATTTAATATACAGAATCCAATAGTTAACATTGTTCACGAAACGAATTGAGACACTGCAAAGAAGCGGTCTTTAATTAAGCTTCTGTTGTTTTAGGATCCAGAACACAACTAACTACACTAAAATGTTAGCAGAGTGTTACACATAAAATATTAAACTGATACCAGCGTCTCTCATTATTAAGTTAACCCTACATTTACTGCGGTGAAAGTTGCCCTACAATATATATATTTCATTTCGATGTTTAAAAATATCTATAAACATGTATAGCCATGAATAAACCGATAGGGGCAGGGATTCGAACCCGCGACTACTGGGAAACCGTCCCGTCGCTCTACCAACTGAGCTACCGTATCGCTGTCCGTCTCGGTAAATTAAGCATTCTATATGTGATCGTCTTTATCGGGACGGTTCATTTCAATGTTTTTTTTTTTTTAAATAAAAGTTTAAAACTCGCTACAAATACATATGTAACTGGACTGACTGACTAGAAAATGTATTCCGTTTGTGAAATTCCAGCGCTCTCCGAGATCGTTTGATACATGTCAAGCTCATGCTTTGGGAATTCCTACGAGCCTTTATGATGGATGCGGCTCGTTCGCAAGGAGCCATCTACTATAGGACACATCACAGTAAATTAATTTAACTTACCGACTATTAAAATCCTTTTTCAATTTTAACCAACATAATGATTGTTAAATTTTCTCTATTTGTGTGTTTCTATCGAGTTTAGTTACTAAACGCTAGATCTATCACACTATAGAAAAATATAACTTTGCATTAACATATGCATATAACTAATAAAATTACCAAATTGATTTCTAGGTTATTAAAATTTAGTGTAATTCAATTACGTATTATAAAAAAAAATACTTTGGTATTTAAATTTCTTTTTAATTAAAAATTTGTGCAATAAATATGAGAACATTTTTAATAGAAACTTCTTCACGACACAATGACATCGTAAAATATTTTGAATAAATCTGTGTAGAGAAGAACCTATCACAAAATTGTTTTTTGCGTCTTTGATGGGATGCGAAACAATAAAATTATTACAGTAAAAAAGTATATGAATCGTTTTATGTTAATATATTAAAACTAATAAAATCAATTTTGCTCGGATATATTTCTAATACATACAAAAAAAAATTTTTTAGAAAAGAATAAATAAATGTAATATATTTTACAGGCTCTACATGATTTCTAACTACATTTGTTCTACAACTTTTTACAAATCTTGATAAACAACACAAAAAAACGAAACAAAAAAAGATCGCACCTTCCTTTACTTATTACTCTGTATTTTGTAAGAAGTACTTAAAAGTACTCAGCCCCAGGCGCTCAAAGTTAATGCTAGTTCAGAGGCAACCAATAAATTTGTATGGGAAAACTTAAATTTAAAAAACTATTAATTTTAAAAAGTTGTTAAACAAATGTTGTTGAGATTGATGTCGAGAGACTGCCTGCGAGAGCTGGCCAACTAATTATAAAAAACCTTGTATATATTGTTAGTATTATTTATTTATAATAATTAATACATTGGAATTTACATGTTTAAGTCCATAAGTTTTAACAGTAGCGCCTCCTACGCAATTAATTATGGAATGTTATTTAATATTTACTGTTAAATGTTTTAAAAATTACAAGCATAGGATATTTTAACATAATGTTTAATCTTTCATTAATTATTAGAACTTATTATAAGGTATAAATAATAGCATCTGTAAATTGGTTATGAAATTGTAAATTACTCTCACCTAAATATTATAGTGTTAAAATTATATGAAACGAGTTGTAAGGGCTGCTCTCACCCATTACAAGTTGTTGGATATTAAACATTAAAGTGCAAGTACTATGTATTACTGAAACAAGTCCTAAAAATATATTTTTTTTACTAAAAAATACTTTGTTTTCGAAGTAAAAAAAAATAAACTTGACTGAAAACTGTGAACGTAACTATTGTTCAAACAATTAACGAATTATCCGTTTATATTTATGATATGAGTAATCCGTGATAACGAAATATACCATCTATTAATCACTGTCTGGTCAACGTGTAACAGCTTGGACGTTTATATATTATAGCTTCAATTAAACTGCACAAGTCTATACCCACAGAACTTATCTCATATTTGTATGATAGATGGTTCAAGTTCTGATAAAATATTCACGAGTTTATTAACAAAATTGAATTATATTTGCAATAAATAAGGTTTAACATTAAAAAATAACATTAACGTTCCATAATAAAAATACCCTAAAGGTTTGTGTAGTCGCGACCCATAACGTTTCTACTACCGACAAAGTCGGAAGAGTTAAATTAAAAGTTTCTTTGACGAGTTGGTGAGGAGCTTAAATAAATTATGAGTCTTAAGACTAAGAGAATTTTTTTTTTCACAAACAAGTCAATAATCCATATTAAAAGTTTTAAATTGTGTAAATAGATGAATTGTTCTTATTAACAAAGCATCATTCTGTTTCAAACTATTTTAAAAAGGGCAATCTTTATACTTCATCAATACAGAGGAATTCAAACGCTCACAAATATTATATCAAGTATACTAGAATTATAATAGTATTGTTTCAGATAAAGAAACCCTAAAAAAATATGGGCAAAGATCCTGTTACTAGTTCCGATGAGAACTGACTTTTTGTCGATTCATAAATTTATAGAATACAGTTTGGGACAGACTTGTCCTCTACATGTATCTACAACTGTCTCTTTAATGCTACATCATGCTACGCAGCACCGTAGCATCGCTACGCAGCACCGTACCATCGTTACAATTTACCCTAGCTTCATCATTACATTGAAGGTTCTATAGAATTTTAAATTTAAAACTATCCAACATAGTTATGTTTCTTAATAGATATACATTGAAACTTAAAACTAAAACATTATAATTATGGATAAATTTCATTTTAAGATTTTAATTTATCTTAACAATATAATATGACAGACAGAGATGTTTCATTAGCAGTCCACAGGAAGTGTACACACTACTTTCTCGGAAGAACAATACATGATGTTCAATCATCGATAATTACCTAAACTATTGTATTTTAGAAAATATTCGTCTTTAATAAATCTAAAAATAAAACTACGACGTCATACATTTATTTGTAGTAGATCGGTCAAATTAAGACATTTTTTGGAAAATAAACAAAAATATTATTTTCAAACGATATAATTAGCCCTTAAGGCATATTAGCACTTATTTACTTTAGTAACTTTATCATCAAGATCATTGTACGAAGAGTAACTTTGTCTTTTGAAGTATGTTTGTTTTTTTGAATACATAGTTTAAGATATACGGGAGAATAAATATCAAGGCTTTGCGTTCGCGGCTCAACTTTGGGCGCAAACAGCAGTCCCTTCTAATCATGTGAGTGCTAATACCAAGGCCTAACTATGCTAAACCTACAAAGAAGACAAATTATCTTTTATCAAAAAAAACTGTGTTTAAAATTAACGATTGATTTCGGATGATATCGTTGATAGTGTTATTGCTATCGTGTTTTGAATAAATTATGTATTTAAGTAACTGATAACTGATTTTATTGAATGCGTATAAACATTATGGTAGTGAAGAGTTAATATCTCTCAGTCTTGAGACGCATAATTTATTTGAGCTCCTCACCATCTCTCTGAACAGTTTTAATTAATCTCCCTCCTTGTCCCTCAGTTAGTAGTCGTAACGTTGCGGGCGCGACTACACAAACGTGTTATTACAGAAGTATTATTACGTTGTTTATTGCAAATGATTTTCAACATTGCAGTGTATTTAGTTGTTTAGCGTGTTTAGTTATCACGGAATACTTACATCATAAATATAGTTAACAAATCAGTACACACACACACACATTAAAATTAACTGAAAAAACAATATAAAGATTCCTACTAAGTACTAACATACCACGTTTTCTTACAAAGAACGTAATAAAAGTACATTAATAGTGCAAAAGGGCATTGGTGACATGTCCGTGGGCAAACGTTAAAATATAAAAAATATGAAAAGTATAGAAGGCAAGGTGTCATAGATACTATTTGAGCGGAGCGCTGAGCGAATCTCATGTAGTTAGTTTCCATGTTATCTCCTTGATGCTTCATCTCCTGAGCTACTGAACCAAATGTCATCATTTTTATTTGATAGCAGCACTATCATCTATGGATGAGCAATAAACAAATTTTGATTGGTCATTTACTTAAGGAATAATCACCGAAAAACAAAATATCGAAAATTTACGAATAAAATTATTGAATCAGACTCAGCTAACTGTTATAATGGCTTTCAAGCTTGTTAAAATGATAAACAATTATTTAAACTAAGACCAGCTTACCTCATTAAAAATATTAACATTATTATTATTATTTTTATATTGTTATTATTTAATCAAGAAAGTGAGAACTACTGTTAAATAACAAGAGGTAATTACGAGCTCCCACCAGATGTCAGTTGAAAGTGAGATGAAGGATATTTCAAGAATATAAATTTAACACCAGTTATATTACGTTACTAATTAATTAGGCGATGGATGGATGATTTTTTTAAAATTAAATAAAATTAACGAAGAAATTAACATTAACCTTAGATATAATAGAGTTATGTAATTTTCTTAAACAAACACAGTTTAGAACCTAGCATTTTTTCTTGATATACTGTTGAATCTACACGTCCATGTTTGTATACATGTCATTTAATTTCTTCTTATACGTTGTTGACTTTTATTTGTATTTTTCATTGATATAGAAGAAGTATTAATTAAACTTATTGTGTTAACAAAGTAATCAGGTTTTAGTATAATGGGAAAAACTATGAAAATATTAGAAAGAAGAAAAACAAGAACTATAATCACTAATGAAAATAAAGTTATTTTAAAGTCATTGACACCGATTCCGGTAGGTAATTTCCCTTATTTTATTAACCATTTTTATATGAAGTTGTCTGTTTTTACCCAGCTACGGAATATTTATGATGGCTTTGTTCTGAAACCTTGTTATATTCTAATTTCAAGGCCTCAGTTTCATGTAGCTCATAAAAGAGAGATGAGGAAATGGTTTTACGATTAAAGAAAAAATAATATTCCTAGATATTTTACTACCAGACATTTTCATTCTAATAGTTAAAATAATATCTGTATTTATATCTTCATGACACATGTTCAAGTCCTGCCCGTTTGATTGTTTTCAAACAATTTCAAATATTGAAAACGTTACTACTTACATGAAGATCTGAACCAAATAATAATTATCAACACTATTAATATTATCGCTAGTCAAATGTATTCAGTCCCGAGACTCGGCAAGTTATTTATCACCAACCAAGGGTTATTTACTGATACTGGTTGTTTTCTTTACTAAAATAAGCCTTAAACAAAAGAAACAGATTAAAGATTCGATTGCCTGAATTTCATCGACAGGAATGAAATAGAGTCAACGTCTGTCTGTTTTACCCCCCGAGGTGTCTTAAATGAAAGATTTGTTTAAGATTTATCTGTTCTTTGTACGATTACATATTAAAGATAAACAGAACGTAAGCCTAGTAATAGCAAAATCCTTTAGCATTGAAATTTAATTAGAGTTTTCGATTACGGCATTGCCTTTTATAATAAATATATATATTTTTATTTAAGTTTATAAATGTTAAATAGAAAACTGATCGTTAGATTTTAATAAACAAAATAAATGAAAATATATCTTATAATAACAAAAATGTATTTAAAACAATAAGCTAGTTGTAAGCCCTTTCTTATTACTCTGTTGTACAAAGCTCTTAACTAAGCTTACGTCGCTCCATAGATTTCTGTTATTATTTCAAAGTAAACGGGAATGTTTCTGACAAACCATTTCTTAAAACTATAAACTTATATTATTGATTTTACGATTTCTCATTCGGTTTCGACATCCAGTTGTGCTTTTGTATTAAGTAACAAAAAGAAATTTTCATTTATAACCAGGGTTAAAATAACTATATTTTTTGTTAATAATTGCTCCAAAATTTAATAATCATGTTTTGAAGACGTATCTCGGCCTGTCTGTCAAATATGATCCTACAGTGCATAAACTATAATTGTACATGACGCTTAGTGAATGTTTCATTCTCAAAACTGTAACAATGTCAGATTTTTGTATTTTCGACCGTAATTACGTACTAAATAACAAAACAAGATTCGACTAATGCCAGTTATTGGTATAGGTTTTCGAGTTTACTTTGGTACGTGTAAAATTGTAGCTAGGCAGCCTTCTAAATATTTTCATATAAATGTAGACTAATTTCTGCAAAATAACATACGAAATCTTAAACTTGTAAACTTATCAAATTTTAAAATTTAAATACCAGTATCGTATTAGGTATCGAAGAGTATTATAATCCGTTGTAATATATTTTGTCAAACTTTTTATATTTCATATAAAAATTAATAAAACCAAAATATTTTAGTTTAGGGTCCTAAAGTATTTTATTTTTATCTGGAAGAAACATCGTTTCCAGTTTCAGTCAATTCAATTGGTTTTACAAGTAATATCACAATTTTCTCTTACCGTTAGACCGTCATTTTAACAACTTCAGCAACTTTTATTTACTACACGTGCAACTTGAAAATATTCCTCAAAACTATTCAAAGTAACTAAACATTTACATATTGGTGACAGCGAAATTCGAATTGTAATTGTGTAAAACAAGATGCAATACATATTGATGGTTTTAGTTTTGGCTTTAGTAGAATCGTAAAATAATAGAAACACACAAATTTTATATATTTGTATTATTTTATATAATAATTATTAAATCTGAACAAATCAGAAGGTTTAAATACAACGTTATTAAAAATAAAATTTTGAAACAATTCGTACTTCTAATATTTTAAAAGACAAATGAGTGATTTGTTGGACTGTTTCCCAGAGGTCGCAGGTTCAAATACTGGCCGTATAAATGATTTCATATAATAGTTTTCTAAAATAGTTTTTGAATAATATTTATTTTGAAATATATTTTGTTATTGTTAAAGAACAAAGCTTACAAGAGAAATTAGTATATTTAATTAAAAGATAGCCCATCTTATCTTTAATTAAAGGCTATAATATCTTAACACTTCACTATTCAGCGTTACTAACTGCCATAAACTACAATATTCAACAGATACTGTATTAAATGAAATATATAAAATTTCTGCAAAAAATCTGTTAATATATATAAAAAGATAACGAATAAATAACACTAATATATCAGGTACTAAAATGTATCAACACTAAACTGAAACTATGATTCTGTATAGATAAATAATTAATACTTTTATTTTTATTAATTAAAACCCATTTAAGAGAAAAAAACTATTTAAGTAAGGCGGCTAATATGAATCGTAGTATGCGTCGTTATAGCGCTGAGGAATAAATATACGACATATAATTGGCTTCCGGATAGGGTAATGAGGTCGCGGCGGAGGACAGATTAACGTCACTGCTACTTAATTTTAATGTTTTTAGTATATAACCACGAATCGGTAATTAAAAACAAAAATTACAGCTATTTATAATTATTTTATGGTAAATACATATATACAAATTCTGCGTCCTATCACTCTTGAATTTTAAATTAAATTATTGTTACCTTTTTATGTTGCAGCAGATATACATATCTGCTGCAACATAAAAAGGTAATAATAATAATCTACTGTAGTAGATACTAAAAAAATTCTAAGAAGGTGAAAACTAAATAGTATTTTCGATAACTGCACGATAGTAACACTAGGTGTGTAAATATCGACAACTTCATATTATAATAAGATACTTTGAAAATATCAGCATTCTGTTGCGCAAGGTAATTTAATGCCTGATACTATGTATGAAGGAGATACGCAAATCGCCTGGATCTGTGCTAAGATTTAATACTGATGACTAGCTTACATTTTCACTGTTGTTTAAATGGAACGATTTTTAGGGGCAACCATAAATACCTTATGCTAAACCTCATAAAAATAATAACTTTGAAGCGAACTTGACGTAATTTAATAAGTAAGAAAAGAAATTTGACGTAAAAATTCTTACCTATTTCGTTAAATTGACTTGCTTCTGTAATGATTATGCAAAATATATTATTATCAAATCGTTATATATTCAAATGAAACTCTTCTAGCTAATCAAAATTAATTAATATAGTAAGTAAGTACTGTGGAATTCGAAAATGAGGACGCAGTCGTTCTGCTGCTTAAGTTAATAATTGATGAGTAGCTTTAAGCGCAATTAGTACTGAGTGTGGAACAACATCATTAGAATATTCACATAGTTGATACATTTTTAAGCCAGTATCAGTATCGTAATCTATCTATTCTCAGTGTGTAGGATTTAATGTCCTTTTTTGCGTAGAAAGCACTTTGTTTTCTTTTTTATTCAATACTGAAACCATGAGAAATTAAAAAATAATAGTTTATTTCTCAATATATTACGGTAAATAGATAATTTGTACTTAGTAATAAAGCCAATTATTCTGTTTACATCTAATTAAGGAATGTTATATTTATTTACGTCAAAGTCAAACGCATGCAAAATATTATATCACAAGTATGTTATAATTATAATAGACTTATTTTAATTTAACATGGAAAGAGTTAACAGGTTAAAAAGTTAACAGGTTAAAAAATAACAGGTTTTAAAAATTGCATTTGGCTCCATACCTACTTTGTGTAAAGCAATCACAGCGATTCTGTTCTCTTTACCACCCCACTCCATTTTAATATCGCAAAATATTGTACAACGTATTGGCGCCAAAATGAGAAAACATAATGAACAATCGTATAAAAATGACGGATTCCAAATTCAAATATAATATTTTTTTATTTTTAATTGTAACAGTATTTATGGCCAAAGTAATGTTTATGCTGAACTTAAATATCTTGGATATGTGGTTGATCAGGAAGGTCTTCATACCGATTCTGATAAAGTTAAAGCTATAGTAGACTATCCAACTCCAACTAATAGGAAGGAAGTTAAAATGTTTCTTAGTACAGCTTCCTATTATCGTCGTTTTATTAGAAATTTTAGTACGATAGCAGCACCTCTCAACGCACTTACGAGCTCTCGTAAGGATGCACTTCCGTTTAAGTGGAACGATGATGCAGAAAGAGCTTTTAATGAGCTGAAATCTTGCTTAATTTCTGCTCCTGTATTAGCATGTCCAGATTTTTCAAAAACATTTTCAGTACACTGTGATGCTTCTAGTTATGGTATAGCTGGTACTCTGACACAAATTAATGGCGATGGGGAAGAGCATCCAGTAGCTTTTGCCAGTCGGTCTCTTAACAAGGCTGAACGCAATTATTCAGCAACAGAGCGGGAAGCGTTAGCAGTTGTTTTTGCTGTAGAACATTTTAGATCATATTTAGAAGGTGGTCCTGAATTTAAAGTTATAACTGATCATTCCAGTCTTAAGTGGTTTTTCAATTTATCTAATCCAACAGGTCGCTTAGCTCGATGGGGTTGTAGACTTTCTGCCTTCAATTTTGTTATTAAGCACCGCAAAGGTAAAGACAACATTGTTCCTGACGCACTTTCGCGTTCAGTTCCTGTTGTAAACGAAATCCGAACAACTGTTGAAGATCCTTGGTATAACAAAATGTTTAAGCGTTGTCAACAATTTCCAAAATCCTGTCCAAATTATTTTATTGATAATGGCAAACTCTTTAGATACTCAAAAAATAAATTCGGTATTTCTGGTGAGAATGATTGGAAAGAAGTTGTTCTTTATGGACTAAGAAAAGATATTTTAAATTTAAATCATTGTAATGAACTTTCGCCGCATTTTGGAATTTTTAAAACTTATAAACGATTATCTCTTCGTTATTTTTGGCCTGGTCTATACAAGGATGTTGTGAATTATATAAATTCATGTGATACTTGTTCTGCTTATAAGAATCAGCAAAATTCTACTCCTGGTTTTATGGGGGATCAAAAGGTTTGTTCCCGACCTTTTGAAATGATTAGTGTTGATCTTGTTGGTCCTTTACCTCGCTCTCGCGCGGGTCATACGTTCTTATTGGTGGTAGTTTGTTGCTTTAGCAAATATACTTTGTTGTTCCCATTACGGAGGGCAATTGGTAAGTCTATAGTGTCTCGATTGGAAGAGGGAGTATTTTTAATTCACGGAGTGCCACGCACGGTAATATTGGATAATGGTACCCAGTTTACCGGTAGTGAAGTAAAATCATTTTTTGAAAAGTATAACATTCCACAAATTCATTATACTCCTAAATATTGTCCTCAGGTTAATACTGTAGAACGGTATAACAGAACTGTTATAACCGCGTTATCTACTCTTGTCAAAGACGATCATCGTACTTGGGATACTTTTCTGCCCAAAGTGCAATTTGCGCTTAATTCTTCTGTTAATGAAACTACGCGTTTTTCTCCGTTCTTCATAGTTCATGGTAGGGAACCAATTATTAGTAGTAATCATTATAATTCCGTTTCGAATAATCAATTTTCTTTAGATTGCGCATCTCGCACTTCTTATGTTCAAAAATTAGGTAATTTAGAAAATATTTTTATTAAGGTCACTGATGCTATTAGTAAAGCTCATGTTAAAAGTAAAGTTTATTATAATCGCTCGCGTCGCTCATTACAATTTAATGTTGGTGATATAGTGTGGAGAAAAACTTTTCCCTTAAGTGATGCTAGTAAATTTTTCACCTCTAAGTTAGCTCCTAAGTATGTAAAATCCCGTGTAGTTCATAAATTAAGCCCATTAGTGTATGAATTAGTAGATTTCGCCAGCAATAAGTCATTAGGTAATTGGCATATTAAAAATCTTAAAGAATGATTTAGTTTATAATTCGTCCGGACAGCTGAGTTTTATGGTATGGAACATCGGTCCTGACAGTTGATTAAAGTATAGTTTGTATTGTCCGTAGGTTTTGCTTGTTTTTTAATATCTTAATTTCCAGTATCACTTTAAATGTAAGGGATATCTGTGGTTAAGTATTAATTATTTTTTAGTATATATTTTTTTTATTTTCCTTTTTTATTGCTGATCTTTAGTTACCTTATATTCCAGTATCAATACATGTTTTATTTGATATCTGTTATTAAGTGTTAACTTTGGTTAGTTAATGTTTAGTTAATAATTCGTCCGGACAGCTGAGTTGTATGGTATGTAACATCGGTCCTGACAGTTGGTTAAAGTAAGGTTTGTATTGTCTGTAGGTTCTGCTTGTTTTTTTAATACTTTAATTTTCAGTATCACTTTAAATTTAAGGGATATCTGTAGTTGAGTATTATTTATTTCTTAGTATATATTTTTTTTACTTTCTTTTTTATTGCTGATCTTTAGTTACCTTATATTCCAGTATCAATACATGTTTTATTTGATATCTGTTATTAAATGTTAACTTTGGTTAGTTAATGTTTAGTTTATAATTCGTCCGGACAGCTGAGTTTAATGGTATGTAACATCGGTCCTGACAGTTGGTTAAAATATGGTTTGTATTGTCCGTAGGTTCTGCTTGTTTTTTTTTAATACCTTAATTTTCAGTATCTCTTGAAATGTAAGGGATATCTGTGGTTAAGTAGTATTTATTTTTTTTAGTATGTATTTTCTTTTTTTTTTACTTTCTTTTTTCATTGCTAATATTGAGTTACCTTATATTCCAGTATCAATACATGTTTTATTTTGATATCTGTTATTAAGTGTTATCTTTGGTTAGTTAATGTTTAGTTTATAATTCGTCCGGACAGCTGAGTGGTATTGAATGTAACATCGGTCCTGACAGTTGGTTAAAACATGGTTTGTATTGTCGTTAGGTCATTTTGTAACTAAAATTGAATACCTTAAATTCCAGTATCACTTTAATTATATTTGATATCTGTTATTAAGTGTTATTTGTTCTTAGTTTTCTTATATATTTATTTAGGTTTGGGTTAAGATTTTGTGTTAGAAACCTTAATTTCCAGCTATCTATTTAACAATAATAGATATCTGTTGTTAAGTTTTGTTGTATTTTTAATATGTTTTATTAAGTTATATATTATGTTCCTAGCTATCTATTAGATAATTATAGATATCTGATATTTTTTTTTGTTGGGTCTTACTCTAAATATTAGAGTTAAGAAATTATTTGTTGCATCTTTTTTTTACCGCCCCGTTGGTCGAGTGGTTAGCGCAGACGCCTAACGTGTCACGGCGCAATGGGGCTCGGGTTCGATTCCCGGCGGGAGACAGGCATTTATGTGATGAGCATAGATGTCTGTGTTTCTGGGTTTGGTCGTTTATTAAATATATTCTCAGTATTTATATATGTATTTCTATGTATTTGTATCGTTGTCTAACACCCTTAACACAAGCAAATAATTTGCTTACTTAGGGGTTAGATCAATGTGTGTAATTTGTCCTGATATTATTATTATTATTATTATTATTATCTTATGTATGTGCAGCAATGTGTTTTCAGTAGGGAGCTACTGTTGAACATTTATTATATGTATTTGGACTTATTTGTTCTTGTATAATGTGGTTACTGGGATTGCTATGATCCTTTTATGGAATCAATTTGTACCTGAGACAAGGTGGTACCTTGTTTCGGTTTATCAATTTCATATTATGTTATTGATGATTAGGTTGTGTTATAGGTGTGATCTGCATTTGGTAGCAGCACACATATGTTGAGTTGTGGGTTCGGTGTTACTCTAATTGAGAGTTTTTGGTTTGCAGCACTTATTATTATTCATGATAAGTTTTTGTATTTTTTTTATTTCTGCAAAACTGTTTGTGTTACAATAGACACTTGATATATTGTTTAATAGATACCTACTTAATTATTTTTATTAATTAAGTTTATACCTTTCTTTTGTTTAGGTTACAATTAATTTGTTTTTCACAATTAGGTATGAGAGCTTATGAGCTGGAGGGCCAGCTCGAATTTTCCTCTTATATCGCGTAAAATTCTTCCGGGAAGGGAGGTACTGTTACATAGAAATTTCATTTCTGTAGATAATTAAATATTTATAATTTTAATATTATCGATTTCTTATTATCTGTCAAATTCGTAGACAAGGTAAATTATTTATCTGTTGACAGCTAATTACAATTTCTTAATTAGTCTGTGACATTTCTTTTTGTTTAAAATATTGAATGTTGCCAGCTTAAGCTAACTTTATAGTCCCCGAAATGTTATTAAAAATATAAACATTTTATTAATAATTATTATTCTAAATTTCATTTATTAATCATTATTAAGGTTAGCACATCGCTAGACATTTATTTAAAAGTAGCTGTCATATTGTTTCAGAAGTTTAATAGCAGCCAACGTTGTTTTATTGTTATATTTATTAGTATAACAATTTGTTATAAATTTATTACACTCGTTTCATTCTTTAGATAATTGGTGCATTGTTCTTAAATTGTTTAAATATTGGTCTTCTTCCGATTAATATCAATTTTACCCACATTTCGTGTAACGCAGCTGCGCATAGCCACATTGTTTGCTTATTATGCATATTTTGACTATAAAATTCAATGCCGTGACCTTTAGAGGCTTTTCTTCCGGAAGCACTTCCGAATTGAATATCTTATTAGCCTTCGGGCTAATAATTTAATATGAAATCATTATAATTCCTATTGCCGGCACTTCCCGGGCAGTTTCAAAGTTTGTTGGAACAATATTTCTATTTGTCCTGATTCGATCCTCGGAGTCGACATAGGCTAATATTAGTGCTTGCGAAGCCTTTTTCCTCCATACGGAGGTTTTTTTTTTGTATACCCTAGAAGATACGGATAAATTTATAATTGGTTCGCGGGGGTAGACGTGAATCTTCGGAGCGTCGTCCTGTTGGTCCTGTATCCTGCTTCCTGACTAGCTGAGTTTAAGAAGCTCGTCTTTATTGTAATCCCGATATTATGGTGATGTACAAAATTTATTTATATCAATAATCAACACTTCCATTTTTGAAAGTTTTATAAAGAACAAGTGTTTGACTGTGGTTCTCCAGTACTGACAAGCAGGAGGATTATATATATGTCTTCGCTTGTTATTTGTCAGTGGCGCCTAGGATATTACTATTTTAGTAATGAATATATATATAATTTAAATAAAGTATTATCTAAAGTAACCCACCGCTGAGTCTAGCTGGCATTTCTTTTTTAACATTTCTTTTAAACATTATTATGGCATTATTTGTATTATGTATTGTAAAATTAATGTTAATGTTTTTTTTTGGAATATAAACCAATAAAATCTTATTAAACCTAAACCCACTTCTATTTTTTTTTGTAACAACCTTAACATCTTTATTTCATTTAATAATATAGACTTAGTAACATCTGTATTATGCGGTTTTATTTCCATTAAATTGATTTTGAATTAAATGATGAGAAGTAATAAAACTGTAAAAACACAGATAAATATTTTATTTTACTTTGTTTCTAATGTAACAAATGTATTATTTTTCTACTGAAAATTTCAAACTTATAAGTGTTAAGAGCAGTGTTTTCTATATGATTCAAACTTTAACAGCTTAGCAAATAGCTTGATTCCTAAGAAAATAACGTCTGTTAAAAGCAAACACCGAGACTGAAAATTACATTAAGTTTATAATTTATGTATATGTTGTTAAGACACACGTTAATTTATAACACAAGCTATATGTTTTATTTACATCTAACTTATATATTAATTTATTACATGAGTAATTGTCGTTGCCGGGAAATAGTCGGGTTTGCGGTAATTGTGGTATATTTTGCTAAATTGTTTATTTTTTAAACCCCGACTAAAAAGAGGGGTGTTATAAGTTTGACCTGTCGATCTGTGTATCTGTGTATCTGTGTATCTGTCTGTGGCAAATTTCCGACCAAACGTATAGACGGATTTGAATGCGGTTTTTTTTAATCGAAAGCTATACTCATCGAGATGGTTTTTATCCATGTTTGATTTAAATAGTAATAGTCGTCTCCAAGATATTGACGTTTTATTCGTGCGGAGGAGAGGTTCTTCTACAATAATTAGCTGTTTGCAGCCAAACGCGTGGACATATTTGAATGCGGTTTTGTTAAATCGAAAGCTATGCTCGTTGAGATGTTTCTTATCCATGGTTGATTGAAATAAAAATAGTCATTTTTAAGATATTGACGTTTTATTCGTTCGGGGGAGAGGTTCTTATGCAATAATTAGCTGTTTGCGGCCAAACGCGTAGACGGATTTGAATGCGGTTTTGTTTAATCGAAAGCTATGATCGTCGAGATGGTTCTTATTCATTTTTAATTGAAATAAAAATAGTCGTCTTCAAGTTATTGACGTTTTATTCGTGCGGGGAAGAGGTTCTTATGCAATAATTAGCTGTTTCTAGCGGTGTCGCCAAAAGGATGAAGGCCAAAAGGTTTTTACACTTACGTACTGAGGTAAAGTACTTTATTAGGGATAGCTGTTGCCCGTGATAGCGTCCACGGAGACTGTAAAAATATATTTATATGGCTTATGATCGTAGTCATAAAGAATCACGGGCAACAGCTAGTGATAATAAAAATCCCTTCATCATAGTGTTATTAGTGATTGTAAATCATTTTAATTATAAATGTTTATATTTATTAATATTCGTATATATGAAACCTACCTACCTACCCATATGAAAAAGTCTTGACTCATGTTACTTAATACATTTATAATTTATTACATTGTCGAAACTTTCACGTGGATCCTTATTTTATTATATTAAATATAATATATATTTCTCTTAATAAATATAGCCTATGTACCTACATCATAATATAGGATTCTAATGCTAAAAGATTTTTTTTTAAATCGGTCCCGTACTTTCGGAGCCTATTCAATTTAAAGAAACAAACAAACCTTTCCTACTTAAACAATTGATTTTTTTTTCAGGTTCCTTTAGTACAATTCAGAAATTAGTAACATAAGTTTAAAAAGCAAAAAAAAAAAATTAATTAAAAATTTAAAAAACCCCCGATACAAAAAGACCTCTAAAAAGAGTAAAAATAATATTCTTATGTACTTATTGAACTCGTTGCGTCGGGTTCACATATCTACATAATACTTAATAATATTTTTGCAATAAACTATCATTATTACATTAACAGAAGTCTAATGTCTCTTTTTAAATAGCATGAAAGTGTCGGGTTTTTAAATAACTTGTTAAGATGCACTGTTGAGTTTGGGGCAAGTTTATCAAAATTATAATTTTATTATTGTTCAGCAAAATATTGTTTCCTATTCATAAATAACTAACAATGCAATATGACCAAAGTCATGCATTTTTGTTTTAAATTTTGGTTGTTACAAATATGAAAAAATCACAGAATTAGGCGTTCAGAATATTTTTTTAGAATTTTTTAAATTACCACGTATACATATTACGAAACCCGGTAGGGGTTTCCTACACAGGATTAAGAAGTCGTTATATTGAAAGTGAAAAATATATATTTATAGGAATAATAGCGAGAGCAGCTAGTTGTAATACATTTTCTTAGTAAAAATACAAAATGAACAAACAAGCTATTTTGCGTCGTTAAAATGTTATTGACATCTCCAAAATTTTATAAAAGTTTTGTTTTTGGTAGTTTTGTAAATAGAAATCATAAATAATATAAATTATAGAACTTATTACTATTTGTGTTAATTGTTTATAATATAAAAATTAACGAAAAATTCATTATTATTATTATTATCCATACACAGCGTCAACTATCAGTAAGTATTTATGCGGATTCACGGCTTTTGTCAATAAACGAACGATAAACCAAGAATAAGCCCTACTAATACAACCTATATCCAAATTTTTATTTAATTCAATGTCTGTTTAATTAACTTTAAATAGTAATAAATCGTATATAGAAGTATTAACATACATTTTACAGTTACAAAAAAAAATCAAAGCAAATTACTCGAAATAATCATAGAAAGCAAAGCTCACAGATTTTAAATTGATGAAACGTATGATGATTGTTGTAGTTCTACGTAAGTCCTCTACGCGTCTACGCTTATCTCTACGATTTAAACTTGCTACATATACCAATTACTTATATAATCCCTGTGTATTTCACTAATTAACTATAAACAAACATGAGTGAGGTAATATTATTATAAGAATTATTAGTGGCTGGAAAGCTATTAAAGTTAAACAACCGTGACCTCATTTCCCGTCCCGGCTGTCGATAATCTGTCGTTTACTTATACCTCAGTTGACTTTATAACGATACGTAATAATACAATTTATATAAGCTGTACGTATAACTCTCTTTACTTTACATGATGTTTAAACTTTGAACATTTTGATCAGAGTTGATTGTGTTGGAACAATGAAATACTTTTTATATAACTCTTATCGATGTTATACAGGCAGCCGCAAAAATCGTAGAATCACAAAAGGTATCAGGTATGTAAATTTCCTTAAAATTGTATGTAAGAAAGGTTTTAAGTAAAAAAAAGTGTAATATTATAATTAAATAATCACGAAATAGTTTTTTTGCAATGATATTTAAAGCATCACAACATTCGAAGCAAAGACAGCATGTTCTAAAAATATTTAAATATTTAACCCGGCGTCAGCACAGTTAAAATATGTTACAATGATAGTAGGGTTGGGTCCAGGAGACCCGTGAAGAAAATCGTCATAATTTCAATAATTACAACAAATTTACTAATATATGGCTGTAATTAGATAAAACGACTATAGTTTAAGTGGTCATGTATGAGTAAAAAGAACTTGAAGTAAAACTTTCTTTTTAATATTTTTTTTATGATAGTGGAGCAAAATATTAACAAAAATAACAACCTTTGTTTTAAAGTCACAAAACTTGAACCAAATATAAACTTTTTTTCTAAAATATTAATAATTAGGATACATGTAAATCACATTTAATAAGACTACAAATAAAATTAAAAATTAGTTTTATGAATCAGTCATATCATTGCTTACATATGCGCAGTCTCTACAGTACAATATTGCAAACTCAGTGCAGATGTATTTGTTTCAGTTCCGTCAAGTTCAATTACTTTTTCAGTCTTTTTTGGCAGGACAGTCTTGCAACCTTTTTCTGACCTTCAGTATCTTTGCAGAGGGTCCCTAACAGGGAAATTTCCTAAGAAAATCGCGTATTGTTTGGCACATTAGTCTTAGCAACTGCAGGATGCCTTTACGCTCACGAACAAGAGTTATGAGTAAATTGAGAATTTGCAACACTTTGTAACAATGTTGTTATTTATCTTAAGAAATATATGTGCATTTATTGAAGCTATGTTTATATACATATATATATATTATAAAATTTTCAACCCTTAATCGAATGTTTAGGCCTAAAGGCATCCATGGCCACTTTATATACAATAAAATTAGTAGATTGTACCTGGCTGTCGTAAGTGCTGACAAAATTCTACTGTGATTCTGTTCTGTAATTTAATCAGGGGTTCATTATCACTATTCATTTCACATGCGTTTTCGTCGGTATTACTAGTTTGGCTGCAATGCTCAAATGGACTTCTACATCTTCAGTTTCTGAATTTTCATGATCGGAGTCTGATTTTTCCAAGATACTCAATATTCGCTGTCGTTTGCTTTCTTCGAGAACCGTTATTTCAAAAGTAATGCGAATAAAATAAATAAATATACTTTTTTTATAATGGCGCGAAATTACTACACGAAGTGTATGGTTGGGTCAAATTTACCCTTTGTCATGTTTAGAAGCGTTTATATACCGCTGCGATTGCAATACGACTAAATATCGATATTCCGTGGAAAAATACGACCCTTAGCTCCAGCTTCTTCGAAAATACATAAAATCAATGATAAGTATTCTATACAAGTCTATTGTATTCAGAAATGTTTTGTCTGAAAATTTCGAGTTCACTTTGAAATAAAATATTAAACTAATGGAGCGATATCGGCTTGGAAAGAGAAATCAAAAATATTGAGAAAGTTTGTTTATTCTTTTAAATACATATTATAAGACTTACACACATTATTTCATATCTATCTCTTTTATACATTAGAACCTGAGGATTTGTTTTGCATTTAATAGTTTTAAACAAGTAAGATTTTACCCCACAAAAAAGACTTGAAAATTTTTAATACACAAATATTTTACTCTTACAAAGGGAACGTGTTATAAGTGTTATTTTTATCACGAAGCTTAAAAGACCTGTAAAAGAAAAACTACATCGAAAAGAAAGTAGTAGTCGAAATATAAGACACCTCAGGGACTACAACATGAACACTGAGATATTGTCTTTGCCGCCTTTTTATTGATATAATTGGTTCAATTGATTCAGTAATTTATTTGATTTCAGTGCCAGTAAATACTCTTCATTTGGTGAAAAATAACTTGCAGAGTCTCGGGATGACCCAAAGTGTATATCATATTATTAATAATTCAGATATTTTTATGTGGTTCAATAGGAAATGTATTCACTATGTAAGTTTTTAAATTATCGCGTTGCATAATTAAAATATTTAAAATAATACGGGGCTTAACGTATCTTTTTCAGGTACCCTCTCTTGTGGATTATATTTATAAAAGTCACTACACACGACACTAACATTTTCCTCGGATTTACTGGACGAAATATTGCGATTATTTAATTTTCCTATAACTGGAGTCCATGCAGTAGACAGTTTATATGAATCCTTAAATTTTAAAAACTATTAATTTTAAAAAGTCGTAGAACAAATGTTGTTAGGATTGATGTAGAAAAACTGCCTGCAAGAGGTGGCGCACTAAATAAAAATAACCCTGTATATTGACTATAAAAAGGCACACAATAAAAGGTCGGTATGTTTTATAATTTATAAGTGTCTATATTTTAAATAAAAATATATATGTTTTAAATAAATAACTGTCTAAAATAAACATAGCTTTTTAATGGTTAGAGAATTATCGACATCGTTTTAGTAATTTCAGTTTTTATTGTTGACTAGCAAACATACATTGCTCACATTTATATGTATAAGTATATAGTATAGAAATGTAAATAAAACTACTCTTAAATACTGGATATGATTGTACATACCTGCAATTAGAAGTTTGGTCTTACTTTGGAACAGAGTACACCACGCATTAGTGTACACAAATAACGACCCGTCACACTTCTATTACATTGTTGGTATGTAGATATGTAATAAAACCTAATACGTATATACAAAATAATAATAAACAAAACTAAAATAACATCTGATTAAAAACTCATATTTATCTGAAATCTTTATATATATATTTCTTGTATGCGTGTGTTTGTCACTGAACTCCTCCCAAACGACTGGACCGATTTTTATGAAATTCTTTGTGTGTGTTCAAGGGGACTTGAGAATTGTTTAGATTCACAATTTGGTCCACTGAAAAATGGTTTTTTGATTAATTTTTAATATGTAAGTAGGTGTTGATTTTGAAAGAAAGAAAGAAAGAAAGAAACTTTTATTCAAGCGTTGTAAATATGAACAAAAAAAAAACAAAATAAACAATAAAATAAACTAACCAAAAACATCTTAGAAATATTATATAAACAAAAAAAAAAAACACCATTACATTGAATGAAATAACAAAATAATAATAAAAATAATAACTAAACTAAATACTCTTGACATGCACATCACACGTCCCCCACCCTCTCGCCCCGTATGCAATACGCGCGCGAGTTGTAGGCGCTGAGAAACCGGTTTTAGAGGACGAGTAGAAGGCGACGCGGTGTGATGTTTTAAGGTGCATTAGCATCAATTTTAATAACAAAGTAAGAAAGTTTTTAATGTTATACGGATAACTGTGTTATATAATAAACAACGCCGAATGGGCGTTCAGCTCAGCATGTGCTGTTTGTTCGGGATGATACTCGTACAAAAAGCGCTGATTTTCAGCTGAAACCCTGTATTTGAAGTGACGTAGGCGCGAGAACAAAATTTATTACTGAATCAATATTACTCCACCGAATATGCTTACAATCTGAAGACTGAAACTGAAACAGGTAACTATATTACAATACTTGTACGTACATGTTATTTGCATATGAAACAAACAAATATACCTATATATAATAATTCAATTCAAAATAGGGTAAATTGTGTATATTCTAAATAATATAATTATAATAATCATCTTAAAAAGTAAAAAAGTAAAAAAGTAAAAAAATGTACCAAACATATTATATCCATTTTAGATTCACTGGAATCTGTGATTTACAAGTAACAAGTAACTATGAAGAAATTAACATATGAAGAAATTAACATAACGACTCCCCCCCCGGACCGCCAAGTTATAGTGACCGTAAGGACTAAGGTAATTCATTTAGATATATATATATATATATATATATATATATATATACACACACAAAAAACATACAGATATCTACATATAAACATACATATACAACTTTTAATCTAAAATGATTTTTTTTTTATAATTGTTTTTGAATATTAAATAGATATTGTTTATATTTTAACTTAAAATTATTTATTGATTTCAGGTCACGTAATGGTGGTGGCAGGTCATTCCAGCACTTGGTAGCCATATATTTAAAACTACCACGGAACGATGCAGTACTGTAACGGTGTAATTTTAGTTTGTATGCAGTATTTCTTCTTGCATATTCAATATTATCTTCATGTACCCAGCGAAGCTTACTATAAAGGTAGGGAGGTATTTTAAACTTTATAATTCCAAAGAGCATAGTAGCAAAATGTAGCTGTCTCCGGTAATCCATTTTTAATGATCTTATACTGTTTATATATGGCGTCACATGGGATCTTGGCCGTATTTTAAAGCAATATCGGGCGCAAGCGTTTTGAACTCTTTGAATAATATTTTTAGAAATCACAAGCAGCCTGGGACCTATTACAGTGTCACCATAATTTAATTTTGACAAGACTAGGGATTCACAAAGTGTGATTCGTAATTCAGGACTTAATGAGTCACGAAAGCGGTACAGAATCTTAAGTCTATAGAAGCAGTTACTTGCGGTATTTAGTATGTGCTTCTCGAAACGCAACTGTTGGTCCATTAAAATACCAAGATTTCTTGCTTCCCTAACGCGTTCGATATTCTCTCCCTTGATCGTTATGATGGGATTCTTGTTAACTATTTTATTAATTAGATTTTTGGTTCCGAACATCATGTACTTAGTTTTAGAAGCGTTAAGGACTAGGGAATGAGATTGAGACCAACTGCCTAAACGATCCAGATCGCTATTTAATTTTTTGACAGCATCATCCGTTTCCTCCGGCTTAAACGATATGTACATTTGTAGATCATCCGCGTATATGTGATACGCTGCTGTGTACAAAATAAAAAGGATAGGTCCTAAAATCGACCCCTGTGGAACGCCTCTAACTACGCTAGACCACTCAGATTTAAATCTAGTTCCATCCTCACGTAGTATTTCAGCAGATTATCTGCGATTATTTGATTATTTAAGTAACTTGAAAACCAATTTACCGTACATTGATCAAATCCGTAGTAATATAATTTAGATAATAATAAGGGGATATTTATTGTATCAAATGCTCGAGAGTAGTCTAGTAAAACTAGAATTGTTCCTTTCCCAGTGTCTTGGGCAGTGAGAATGTCATCCACCACATGAGCTAAAGCTGTGCAGGTACTTCTTTGCTTTCTAAACCCAGATTGATTATCTGGTAGAATATTATTTGTTTCCAAAAATAAACTTAGCTGTCTGCATACTACCTTCTCTAGAACTTTAGAAATACAGGGCAGTATGCTAATGGGACGTAACTCTTTGATATCTGTAGGGTTTTTTGTTTTAGGTATAGGTCTAATTAAAGCTTGCCGCCAGAAGTCGGGAAACGTATTGGTTAATATTTATTTATTAATAATATTTGTAATGACAGAGAGAGTGGATGGCAAAGTAATGTTAATCATTTCTAAGGATACATCATCTATACCTATAGCATTCGATTTCAAGGTTTGTAAGATTTTAGAAACAGTTGTTTCATCCACGGGTTTAAGGGAAAATTTTTCGCTCCCATATCTCCGAGACCTATAATCTATAATATCGAGCGGTGAAACATTGTTACTGCCGGGAATGTTAAGGAAGTGATTATTTATTAACTTTGGATTATTAAATTGGGGTGGTAAAATAAAATTTTTGTTATTTACATTAAAACAATATTTAAAATTTTTCCACATAACCTTAGGATTTTTCACGTTATTGTTTATATACACTTTGAAAAAGGCCTTTCGTTCGTTAATAATTGCTATGTTAACTGCGTTTTTCAAATCTTTATAGTACTTATTGCGAGCGGCTGAATTATTTTTACGTAACCTATAGTGTGCCTCGTCTCGCTTTCGCATCATGAGTTTAATATTATATGTAATCCAAGGATAGTGATTCTCGTTTACGTGGATTTCTTTTACAGGGGCTAAATAGTTAAACAAGTGCAACAAATTGTTCGTAAATTCAAATACCATTGTGTTTACATTTTGAATTTGTGATATACTCTCCCAGTCAATTAAGTTTAAAAAAATGTGCAAGTCATTAATATCTATATTTTCAATTTATCTTACAAAAGTTTTCCTTGTAAGAGACTTTTTTTTCAAAACATTAAGGTCAAAGGACACAAACGAGTGACTACTGAGATTACAAATATAATCTACACATAGGTTACCTATATTAGCGTCGCGTCGGTACATACAAGGTCGAGGAGAGTTTCACTATGCTGGGTGAAATGTGTAGGCACAGTTACACGTTGCACCAAATTTAAGCTTTGTAGAAAATATCTAAGTTGTATTGTATTGGTATTATATTCGTTTAAATAATTTATATTGAAATCTCCTAACAACAGTAGATAATCATAATATGGAAGAGAGCCGATGGTTTCTGTTAAGGCATCTAAAAAGTTTTGAGTGTTTAACCAAGGCGGTCTGTAAGCGGTACCGATTATAATGGTCTTATTACTCACTTTCACTTTCAGCCACATTTGTTCCACTAAATAAGTAACTGGGTGAACTATAACTCGCATAGTGAGATCGCGCCTGAGATAAAACCCGACACCACCACCTCTCTGACGGGTACCGTCACTCGCGCGCGGAGTGTGGCACAGTCGATATCCCGATATGGTCGGCGCACAACCCTCTTTGCCCTCTTTTAACCATGTCTCGATTAAAGCCAAAATGTCCACGTCATGGCGCTGTAAGGCAACAATTAATTCTTCATGTTTGTTTCCCAGAGAACCAGGATTTAAAAAGCCAAATTTTATTCTTTTACTATGAATCATTTTTAATTATTTTTGTTTCTGTATATTTTAATATGAAAATGTTATTAGTCATGACTCTGAGCATTGTCAAAGTAATACCAAAACATTGCACAAGAATTGTTCCATATATTATTTGTAAGTAAAAAAGATATAAAATAGTAACTGACATAAATTTCGGAAAGATACAGCCCTGCTTCAGTCTCAGATGCATAAAATTAATAAACATGTATGATGTAACCATTCTCTTCTCGCTTAATAGGGAATATATAAAATTATTAATAACGATTTTCAGACATATAGTGTAAAACATAGCCATTTTAAACAATAAACATAGCATATTGAAAACGCAGCACAAACGACATATTAACCAAAAACCTTAACAATATCCTCTTCAGTTTTAATTGAAAAAACAGATTCGTCCGCATTTCGCCTTGCAAATATGCGCCCCCCCTTCGTCCATACATATTTGAAGGCCTTTTTACGGCATTCGGATCTTGTTAAATAAAACAAATGTCTGTTAGTGCGCGTCAAGCGCTCGTTCAGGTAAAACTTGCGCGGAACACCGTCGATGATACCTGATGTATCCGCGCCACGCCTCACGCGCGCCGCCTGCAGTAAGCCATCGCGGAGTGCGCGCCGTACAAGGCGTACGACGATTGAACAGGGACGATACTCTTCGCTGTTGGTAGGTGTTTTGACGCGTGGTCCTGACCGTTCAACAATTTTGGAATGTTTCACATTGGTTCCGACGGACTGCGTTACCATGGCAATGTCAAATATAAAATAATATTATATTTTAATTTTAGTCTGCCCTGACAGTTGGCGTTGCGATAGAATTGAGAAAAATATTTTATTATTGTGTTATTTTGATCCACGTGCTGAATTAAATATTAAATCAAGAGGTACTGAGTACTGAGTTTGTAAAGAGCTTTGAAGTGTGCATAAACAATTACACATTTTGCAAATTTATTACGGATCGAAGTAAGTATATATTTTTTATTTTTTTATCAATATTTGTTGTTTTTTGTCTACGATCTGCGTTATTAATTTCGCTATGTAAAAAGTGAAATTTAATAAATGATGTTGGAACGTCAAATTCATTTATTCAAACAAAAAATCTTTATTTACATATTCATACGGTATCGATTGGTCGAATTATGATAAATGTACATGTAATGACGTTAGATATGGTGATAACTTTTTAATATATATTTTTTTAAAGTTTGTTTTTTTTAAATTAAAGACGCTTCTACTGACAACGTCTATCGGCTCCGCTAGTAAGTATAATAAAACTGTCACTGATCGAAAACTGTTCATGGAAAATATAAATCATGATGGGGACCTTTATATGAGCAAGAGAACCAACCAAACAACCAATGATTTTTCATTTTGTCTGTCTGTATGTCTGTTTGTCTGTATGTTTGTACACGCTAATCTTAGAAACAATTTAACCAATTTGGATGCAGTTTTCAGAAAATTATTATCACAGTCTACACTTAACATTTAGTGTTTATTTCATTGAAATCGGTTAAGAAATAAAAAAGTTACGTTAATTTATGTCAAACACGTAATATGTTCAATGCAAATCTGTTGATGTGTAGTCTCAGTACATTGAAAATATTAAAAAAAATATATAGCCAGGATGTGAAGGGATAATTAAAAGAATTCATTTATGACGTTTTTGTCATTTTTGTCTGTTTATAAGAGGATATTAATTTATAATGTGTATTATGTAATGTTTATTTATGATTGATAGTACATATTGGTGGTACATATTGATAGTACATATTGATAGTATATAATGATAGTAAATATTGATAGTACATATTGAGAGTATATATTGATATTACATGTTGATATAACATAATGATAGTTCATATTGATAGTGCATATTGATAGTACATATTGATAGTATATATTGATAGTACATATTCATGGTACATATCGATAGTACGTTTTGATAGTACATATTAATAGTACGTATTGATAGTACATATTGATAGTACAAATTCATGGTACATATTGATAGTATATAATGATAGTAAATATTGATAGTACATATTGATAGTATATATTGATATAACATATTGATAGTACATATAGATAGTACATATTGATAGTAATTGATAGTATATATTCATGGTACATATCGATAGTACGTTTTGATAGGACACATTAATAGTACGTATTGATAGTACATATTGATAGTATATATTGATATTACATGTTGATATTACATATTGATAGTTCATATTAATAGTACATATTGACAGTATATATTGATAGTACATATTCATGGTACATATCGATAGTACGTTTTGATAGTACATAATGAGAGTACACATTGATAGTAAGTATTGATAGTACATATTGAAAGTACATATTGATAATACGTATTGATAGATAGTAAAAATTGATAGTACGAATTGATAGTACATATTGATAGTTAATATTGATAGTAAATATTGATAGTAAGTATTGATAGTACAAATTGATAGTACGAATTGATAGTACATATTGATAGTTAATATTGATAGTAAGTATTGATAGTAAATATTGATAGTAAGTATTGATAGTACGTATTGATAGTAAATATTGATAGTAAGTATTAATAGTACATATTGATAGTACATATTGATAGTAAGTATTGATAGTACGTATTGATAGTACGTATTGATAGTACAAATTGATAGTTCGAATTGATAGGTAATATTGAAAGTAAATATTGATAGTAAGTATTGATAGTACGAATTGATAGTACATATTGATAGTATGTATTGATAGTATATATTGATAGTACGTATTGATAGTACGTATCGGTAGTACGAATCGATAGAACGTGTTGATAGTACGTATTGATAGTACATATTGCAAGTACGTATTGATAGTACGTATCGATAGTACGTATTGATAGTACATAATGAAAGTACATATTGATAATACGTATTGGTAGATAGTAAAAATTGATAGTACGAATTGATAGTACATATTGATAGTTAATATTGATAGTAAATATTGATAGTAAGTATTGATAGTACAAATTGATAGTACGATTTGATAGTACATATTGATAGTTAATATTGATAGTAAGTATTGATAGTAAATATTGATAGTAAGTATTGATAGTACGTATTAATAGTAAGTATTGATAGTACATATTGATAGTACATATTCATGGTACATATTGATAGTATATAATGATAGTAAATATTGATAGTACATATTGATAGTATATATTGATATTACATATTGATAGTACATATAGATAGTACATATTGATAGAATATATTGATAGTATATATTCATGGTACATATCGATAGTACGTTTTGATAAGACACATTAATAGTACGTATTGATAGTACATATTGATAGTATATATTGATATTACAAGTTGATATTACATATTGATAGTTCATATTAATAGTACATGTTGACAGTATATATTGATAGTACATATTCATGGTACATATCGATAGTACGTTTTGATAGTACATATTAATAGTATGTATTGATAGTACATAATGAGAGTACACATTGATAGTACATATTGAAAGTACATATTGATAATACGTATTGATAGATAGTAAAAATTGATAGTACGAATTGATAGTACATATTGATAGTTAATATTGATAGTTAATATTGATAGTAAATATTGATAGTAAGTATTGATAGTACAAATTGATAGTACGAATTGATAGTACATATTGATAGTTAATATTGATAGTAAGTATTGATAGTACGTATTGATAGTAAATATTGATAGTAAGTATTGATAGTTAATATTGATAGTACATATTGATAGTAAGTATTGATAGTACGTATTGATAGTACGTATTGATAGTACAAATTGATAGTTCGAATTGATAGGTAATATTGATAGTAAATATTGATAGTAAGTATTGATAGTACGAATTGATAGTATGTATTGATAGTATATATTGATAGTACGTATTGACAGTACGTATCGATAGTACGAATCGATAGAACGTGTTGATAGTACGAATCGATAGTACGTATTGATAGTACATATTGATAGTACATATTGCTAGTACGTATTGATAGTACGTATCGATAGTACGTATTGATAGTACATATTGATAGTACGTATTGATAGTACATATTGATAGTACATATTAATAGTACATATTCATGGTACATATTGATAGTATATAATGATACTATATATTGATATTACTTGCCGGTGTTTGATGAAACTTAGAGCGGATACTTTTTATGGAAATCGAAAACTATGCGTTAGGCACAGCTAGTCTTAATATAAATAAGAAAATACAATTATTTGTTTTTTCCAAATGACATAACTTGGCGGCTAAGGCAGCAAGGCACTTTTCGAAATAATATTATCCTTAATGCATTTGTTGCATCAGTTTGTCAAAACCTGGCAAGAGATTAGAAATCTTTAGGAAAGATCTAACGAACAAATTATATTATCTCATAAACTTTTACAAAAGTGTTATATTTCCAGCTTTTTTCTCATTGTGGTGAATTAGTCAGGCTATTCAAAGGAAAAGCCATTTCAATGAATAATAAATAAATTATTAAAAGGTTATTCCTGGTATTATATTATTAGGTAGCGCAAGCGTAGTTAGAGCTACTATATAAATGAGTATAGTATGGACGGACAGACATCTGTATGTCCGTCCGTCTATGGTCAAGAAACTTTTAATTTATGTCTTTCGGTACTTAATGATATTGTATAATGGACTGAGTTTGAATAATAAAAATGTCAATTGATAAATTTTATGACGAAATTTCCCTTTCAGTCAGAGTATCAAAGCGTTGTTCAGGTATGCACTTCACCCGCTTACAGAGAACTAGCTCTCAACTAGATGGGGCATTTGAGGTCTCTTGTGTTTGTTTGACTTTGCTTTCACATAAATTTAATTTTTTATCCCAACTCTTGTCATCATCAACTTTAAAATTTTTGTTAACGCCGGCTTTGACAGAAGTAGTTCCTGTTCTCACTTATCAGAATTATTTCATCAACTTACACTTAACTTGCTCTTTTATTACAAATTCCTGTAGCAACAAATACTGCTAAATTAAATTCCTATTCTCTTTTCAAAAGTTTGCAAAAATAAATGATCCTACGTGCAATTTTTGATTTTATATTTCACTTTACAATGTATAATACTTGTATCTTAATTCATAGTGAGTTCCACATATTATATAGAAGTCTTAAACAACAATTCTATTAACGATAATAAACAAACCGCTTTTACTACCAGGTACAGGCAATTATAATAATACAAAACTATGTAACTTATCAATTCTTATTCAATTTGTTAAGAGATTTTCTTAATTATTAATAAAAAGAAACCAAATATTCAAATATAATTTATTAAACAACACTTCTAATTACTTCTCATTTAGGAGTTACAATAAAAATCAAATATCAAAAATAGAAGATCTTTATGTATCTCTTGAAAGGATGACTATTACAATTTTTTTAGAGCGGTTACGTAATAAAATAAAATAGTGTGTTAGGCTTTTGAGACAAATCAGCTCTCCGCAACGTTGCTTTATAAATACGAACTTTTTAACTCGGACTCAGAATACAAGACGTTGTAATGTTTTGTAAGCGTGAGAGTAGGAAACAAAAATAAGTGTAGCAGATAAAAGTTATATCTTGTAAGCCGCTCAACCATAGGTTAATGTGTAAATGAGTTTTTTTTTCGGTAATAAGATATGACTTATACATGGGGCATTATATATTTGGAACATCAATTTTCAAACATTAACTTAACAAATCTACATACCCTGTAATAGTATTGCGCCAAAGATATATTAGAGTAAGGCTACAAGGACAATGATACAAGCAACATATTCGCACTATTTTAATCGGAAAGTCATTGTCTATAACGTTAATTACATCAAGTAAGTTCAGACCAATATTTTATCAAGTTTAAATCAATCATTTTATTAAGTATTAGTATACTCTTCTATCAATTATTTTATTAAGTATTAGTATACTCTTAAGTATTTTATTTAATATAAGGTATAAATATATTTTAGACTCTCAATTGTAATTGCAATTGTAACTGTTAATTGTAACTCTCAATCTTGTAATTTTCTCATGTTTTGCATAAGCAGCGCTAAACTTTTGATTTATTGTAAGAAATTAAATAAAAGTTAAATTAAATTAATCTTCAAGATATAACTTATTTATTTTTTATTTGATGTTAGTAATTCATGAATTAATTCACAATCGTCATTAGTACGTATTGATCCTACGTTGACCTACCTACTGAGAAATCAATTCCTCATTTATAACAAGAGCATCTTCTTTTAACTTCTTTAAGAATAAAATGAGTATATTATATATTATAAGAGTTACTACAGTTTGCACAACTAATTTCAACATAAATAAAAAAGTTGAGTCCATGTTACTAAGCACTAAAATGAGTAAAAGTTGAATCCATGTTACTAAGCACTAACTAGAGTATTTTGTCGACATTTTTAGAAACTGTAATTATTTTAATTTACAATTAATCTATATGTGCCGTGGACGCAGCTTATATTGTACAAAAAAAAACGAAAAAAACTTCAATTTAAACTAACCCAAACAATGTTATTTACAATGTTAAGATAAGAATCCCAAATAATATTGTTAACAAAATTATTTTTATATAAACGTTATTAAGAATACTAATCGCAGACCACCTTTTAAACTTTGACCAGCTTATTTTATCAGAATATAAAGTAGAGTTTCCAACTCTCTGTAGGAATATTAATCAGAAAACAAAGAAGTGATATCATTTAACAAGTTATAATTATAAAGCTTTGGATGGCGCTTGAGTTGAGAGCGGAAACAGCTGAGGCTCAAGTCTCGTAATTAAAAATATTTATAATATAGTTTCAAACCAATATTATTTACATAAAGCTATAAATCACAATACAATAAACAGCTTCAGTTTGACGTTTATCAATAACTTAAAACCTTAGAAAATTATAATAAAATATAAAAGTCCCTAAGATTGCATTGAAACTATGTTTTGATATTTTTTTATTTTTAGAGATTGGATTATCATCCAATCTATAATAACGATATAATCTGTTAGATTATATCGTTAAATTATATCTAATTTAACGATATAATCTAACAGATTCACTTAATAATTATCAGTAACATTATATGTGTTTGACAATTTAAGACAAAAGTGTTATTAAAGTTTTAAGGACGGTATTATAGTAATAATATCAGGCGACCTTATTTACCAGAGAAGTTATTCAGAACATTCATAAGACATCTAATTAGCTCAATTGGAAGAGCGACAGATGATTTTCCAGAGGCTTTTTTTTTCAGGTAAGAAGGTTTTACAAAATAGAACCGAGTTCCCACAATCTATTTATATAAAGAAGAAACAAACTATTAATAAATAATATGTGAGAAATTCACTTATAACTATTACTTTTTTATAATTTATCTTCCACTTAAATGCAAAGTTTATAATACTTTTATGAAAAATGAATAAGCATTTCTAATAATATTTTAGGATTCGCGTTTCATCAGGAAAGCTCAGAAGCAAACCGATTGTATTTTGAATATAATTTGTTCTACCACATTCTCCGTTGCAAAGGGACTTGGGGGAATTTAATTGGAGTTTTCCATTCACAAACTCGAGATTGGGGTTTTTGTAAATTATTTTAATGGAAAAAATTAACCTTAATGGAGGTGAGAACAGTAACAAAAGCATATATGTTTTCTTGATCTAACGACTTGACTCTCCGACAAAGTACAGAGATGTATTGATAAAAGTAAAAAAATATAGTTACATGAACAACAGACGGTACGGTTAGCTAAGTAAAAGTAAAAAAAAACTATGAGTTAATAAATGTTAATGTATTGTAGTAATTCTTTGCAATTCCATTTTTTTAATTTCTGTGGTAGTTTCGACAATAAAAATCATAAATGTTAATAATATGACTTTTTAATTTGTTTAGTTTGTTTATATTGTAATAGCTTTACTAAATTTATTTATATTATACATAGACGCGGAGACTATAGTTCAGTATTTATTTGGCTTTGTGGTTTGCCACAGTAAACTAACCACAATCCAATAACAATCCGTATGATATCTAAATATTTATTTTATTTGAAGTCTGTTATATTTTAAATATATATAACTCTTGTCTTGTCTCAGAACTATTACATTTTATATTTCCACAAAAATAATCAAAGCAAATTACTAAAAATCATCATAAAAAGTTCACTGATTTCAAATTAATGAAAAGTATAAGGATTGTTGTGGTTCTACGTAGGTCCGCTACGTTAGTTCGTAGCGCCGTAGACTTGAGTCTGGTCAGTATCAGCAAGGACAATCGCTCATTATTAACAAGTTTATTATTATAATTTGATATGTTATTACTAAAACAGCAATATTTCAACAATATTATATTAATATATAGATACATGTTATTAAAAGCAACAGAGGCCAGTTTACAAAATTCTATATTTATAGTTCATGGTCTGTATCTTATTTATTCAACACATCTCCGTAAGTTCAACGCGATACAGCTTGTCGATAATGTGAAAATTTTAAGCGAAATCCGTTAAAATACAGTGAGTATTCATTGATCATGATCATGATTCATTGATCATTCTAAATCAATTTATTTAATATCTGAAATATGGTTATTATTATCATATCATTTTGTATTTTTTACTTTTTTGTAATTATTCTAAGTCAAACTTTCTAAAGCAGTCACAATTGGAACACAAAGAAAACAGAAAGTATTTTTAGTAATAGTTTAACTGTTAACAACAATTAATGCGTGATAAATTAATAAATAAACTGTTAAAGGTCTTATTACAAGAAAATTAAGTAACATCTCGATTTTAGACCAATTTCATATATACTTTGCTTTGAAGTCAATATAATTAGTCAAAAAAAGAAACCTATATATACCTATATAAGTATATAGAGACTTTTTTCCAATTATGGAAAAGGTACGGATCCTAACCCACTCTCAATGGGTCAGAAATGGGTATCTGCAACATAAGAGGAATTGTGTGGGTATGTTTTGCTGACCCAGTAACCTGTACCTGTTGTACGTTTGGAGCAAAGATCATTTTATGTTTCATGACCGTGACATATGCAAACTTAACTTATTAGGTTACATGTAACTGATTTATGTATTCAAAGTAAGTCTTACAATTATTCACATTTAATTATTATTTATTTTTATATTGAGCGGACAAAATACAAATAGAGAAAAAAATAGAGATCGTAGGAATACATTAAAATTTCAAAATTATATACATATAAGATGATAAGGGGACATTATGAGAATATATATGACTAACTATTGTACCTACTTGTAGAGATTTCCTCCTAGACTAACAAACTTACAAATACACCTTAAGATCTCGCTTTAAAAAATCAAAACTTATTTTAAATCTTAATCTGTCAACTAAATAAATTTTTCTCTTAAATAATTTCTTTTTTGGGTCATTGAAAAATATATATTTATAAATATAAATAAATTAAAAAAAATGTGTATTACGAACCTATGTGTAAATGACCGCCAAGTGTATTACATTTTAAGTCATGTATTTGTATTACTCTATAAATAATTGTAAGTTCTTTGAGTAATAAATAAAAATCTTTAAACCTACATTGCTTGAACCAATATATCAATAATCTTAATCGCACGTTTTAAGTTACACTTTTTGCTGTATTGTATGACATAATTTTCATTACATTTGAAGGAATAAATTAATAAAGATATTTTGCAGATGCAAAGTGGGTAAATAAGAGTATCGATTATTAGAAGTAATAGATAAAACTACGGCATCTAACTAGCAATGTATGTCAGACAAGTACTCTACTTGGTTGCGGGAACACGTTGCCGCTGAATATTCATGCAACGAGTGCGTGCCGGATAAAGGTCTTTCACGAGACGATAAGCCCGCGTCAATATATATTGATGATCAATATAAAAGTGATATCTTATAAATATTAGGTATTTTATAAATTATATTTTATATACTACGATAAACTCATTTTATGTCAAATGCTCTGTTCACCAAAACATTTATTCAAATGAGAACCCTTTTCCATAGAAACTAGAAATAAAATACTTTTTAATGGTAGACGCTAAAACCAAGTTTTACTTTCTGGAAATAAATTGTCAACATTCTGTCCCTTATTTTACACGGTTCATATGCATCATAATTTGTCATTAAATGTTTTTATCTAATTTTTAAATTATTAGTATTTTTTATCTACTAAAAAATAATGTGCCTTATTAAGCTATTCTATTGAATATTACGTTGCAATAAAGATAAATAGAGAACCTTTGAACACGCTTAGTACGGATATGTTAACATAAATATATTAGTTCTGTTCATAATTCTATGACACCTTTATAAGTGAAAATAAATAAGAAAGTACAAGTGAAAATAGATAGTTCCAGTTCTTTTTTGAAAATAACAAATATCCTGAACTGTAATCAAATTAGCTTCATCCATTAAGTTAAATTGCACATAACAACTATTAAGGAATTTAAACATACAAAATAATAATAAACTTTTACTACTAGTCTAACTAAAAAATAAAATAATAAAACAATCATAATTTAATTTAATTTAATATAAGTTAAGCGTAGTATAAATAAAAATAAGTATTTAATTATAATAAAAACGTGAAGTGGACGAAATCGGTATTCATAAATATATTTTTTTAAAATATGAGAAGAAGGACGACAAATTCGAAAATATGTTAAAAAGCAGACTGCGCTTTTTTACAATTAAATACATTTGCAAAAAATTGTTAGTGTTCAAATCACCAAAGTGAAAAAACGCCATAAATAAGCAAGAGATCCGTGCTTATAAAAAAAGAATATCATATTTATCTACTAGTTTATTAAATATGATAAGTAACAACTGCTTTCACTCATCAAGCCATTATACTGACTAACCACTACTGTTGCCTTTCACGACATTTACTTTTTCTATGAACTGTTATATTGGCCCTTAAAAATAGTCCTAATAAAATAACTGAGAAAATGTAAGGTAGTGAGAATTATTTACTCTTAGCATAGCACCAGGCGATTAGTTTTATCTCCAATACATTGTATCGGAGAGGCTATTTCCAGGTGCAAGGAAATTTAATGTGAAGATTATATTTAATCTTCACATTAAATTTCCTTGCAACTAATCGCCTGGTGCTATGCTAAGACTAAATAATTCTCACTACCTTACATTTTCTCAGTTATTTTATTAGGACTATTTTTAAGGGCCAATATAACAGTTCATAGAAAAAGTAAATGTCGTGAAAGGCAACAGTAGTGGTTAGTCAGTATAATGGCTTGATGAGTGAAAGCAGTTGTTACTTATCATATTTAATAAACTAGTAGATAAATATGATATTCTTTTTTTATAAGCACGGATCTCTTGCTTATTTATGGCGTTTTTTCACTTTGGTGATTTGAACACTAACAATTTTTTGCAAATGTATTTAATTGTAAAAAAGCGCAGTCTGCTTTTTAACATATTTTCGAATTTGTCGTCCTTCTTCTCATATTTTAAAAAAATATATTTATGAATACCGATTTCGTCCACTTCACGTTTTTATTATAATTAAATACTTATTTTTATTTATACTACGCTTAACTTATATTAAATTAAATTAAATTATGATTGTTTTATTATTTTATTTTTTAGTTAGACTAGTAGTAAAAGTTTATTATTATTTTGTATGTTTAAATTCCTTAATAGTTGTTATGTGCAATTTAACTTAATGGATGAAGCTAATTTGATTACAGTTCAGGATATTTGTTATTTTCAAAAAAGAACTGGAACTATCTATTTTCACTTGTACTTTCTTATTTATTTTCACTTATAAAGGTGTCATAGAATTATGAACAGAACTAATATATTTATGTTAACATATCCGTACTAAGCGTGTTCAAAGGTTCTCTATTTATCTTTATTGCAACGTAATATTCAATAGAATAGCTTAATAAGGCACATTATTTTTTAGTAGATAAAAAATACTAATAATTTAAAAATTAGATAAAAACATTTAATGACAAATTATGATGCATATGAACCGTGTAAAATAAGGGACAGAATGTTGACAATTTATTTCCAGAAAGTAAAACTTGGTTTTAGCGTCTACCATTAAAAAGTATTTTATTTCTAGTTTCTATGGAAAAGGGTTCTCATTTGAATAAATGTTTTGGTGAACAGAGCATTTGACATAAAATGAGTTTATCGTAGTATATAAAATATAATTTATAAAATACCTAATATTTATAAGATATCACTTTTATATTGATCATCAATATATATTGACGCGGGCTTATCGTCTCGTGAAAGACCTTTATCCGGCACGCACTCGTTGCATGAATATTCAGCGGCAACGTGTTCCCGCAACCAAGTAGAGTACTTGTCTGACATACATTGCTAGTTAGATGCCGTAGTTTTATCTATTACTTCTAATAATCGATACTCTTATTTACCCACTTTGCATCTGCAAAATATCTTTATTAATTTATTCCTTCAAATGTAATGAAAATTATGTCATACAATACAGCAAAAAGTGTAACTTAAAACGTGCGATTAAGATTATTGATATATTGGTTCAAGCAATGTAGGTTTAAAGATTTTTATTTATTACTCAAAGAACTTACAATTATTTATAGAGTAATACAAATACATGACTTAAAATGTAATACACTTGGCGGTCATTTACACATAGGTTCGTAATACACATTTTTTTTAATTTATTTATATTTATAAATATATATTTTTCAATGACCCAAAAAAGAAATTATTTAAGAGAAAAATTTATTTAGTTGACAGATTAAGATTTAAAATAAGTTTTGATTTTTTAAAGCGAGATCTTAAGGTGTATTTGTAAGTTTGTTAGTCTAGGAGGAAATCTCTACAAGTAGGTACAATAGTTAGTCATATATATTCTCATAATGTCCCCTTATCATCTTATATGTATATAATTTTGAAATTTTAATGTATTCCTACGATCTCTATTTTTTTCTCTATTTGTATTTTGTCCGCTCAATATAAAAATAAATAATAATTAAATGTGAATAATTGTAAGACTTACTTTGAATACATAAATCAGTTACATGTAACCTAATAAGTTAAGTTTGCATATGTCACGGTCATGAAACATAAAATGATCTTTGCTCCAAACGTACAACAGGTACAGGTTACTGGGTCAGCAAAACATACCCACACAATTCCTCTTATGTTGCAGATACCCATTTCTGACCCATTGAGAGTGGGTTAGGATCCGTACCTTTTCCATAATTGGAAAAAAGTCTCTATATACTTATATAGGTATATATAGGTTTCTTTTTTTGACTAATTATATTGACTTCAAAGCAAAGTATATATGAAATTGGTCTAAAATCGAGATGTTACTTAATTTTCTTGTAATAAGACCTTTAACAGTTTATTTATTAATTTATCACGCATTAATTGTTGTTAACAGTTAAACTATTACTAAAAATACTTTCTGTTTTCTTTGTGTTCCAATTGTGACTGCTTTAGAAAGTTTGACTTAGAATAATTACAAAAAAGTAAAAAATACAAAATGATATGATAATAATAACCATATTTCAGATATTAAATAAATTGATTTAGAATGATCAATGAATCATGATCATGATCAATGAATACTCACTGTATTTTAACGGATTTCGCTTAAAATTTTCACATTATCGACAAACTGTATCGCGTTGAACTTACGGAGATGTGTTGAATAAATAAGATACAGACCATGAACTATAAATATAGAATTTTGTAAACTGGCCTCTGTTGCTTTTAATAACATGTATCTATATATTAATATAATATTGTTGAAATATTGCTGTTTTAGTAATAACATATCAAATTATAATAATAAACTTGTTAATAATGAGCGATTGTCCTTGCTGATACTGACCAGACTCAAGTCTACGGCGCTACGAACTAACGTAGCGGACCTACGTAGAACCACAACAATCCTTATACTTTTCATTAATTTGAAATCAGTGAACTTTTTATGATGATTTTTAGTAATTTGCTTTGATTATTTTTGTGGAAATATAAAATGTAATAGTTCTGAGACAAGACAAGAGTTATATATATTTAAAATATAACAGACTTCAAATAAAATAAATATTTAGATATCATACGGATTGTTATTGGATTGTGGTTAGTTTACTGTGGCAAACCACAAAGCCAAATAAATACTGAACTATAGTCTCCGCGTCATATTTATCTACTAGTTTATTAAATATGATAAGTAACAACTGCTTTCACTCATCAAGCCATTATACTGACTAACCACTACTGTTGCCTTTCACGACATTTACTTTTTCTATGAACTGTTATATTGGCCCTTAAAAATAGTCCTAATAAAATAACTGAGAAAATGTAAGGTAGTGAGAATTATTTAGTCTTAGCATAGCACCAGGCGATTAGTTTTATCTCCAATACATTGTATCGGAGAGGCTATTTCCAGGTGCAAGGAAATTTAATGTGAAGATTATATTTAATCTTCACATTAAATTTCCTAACTCCGCATAATATAGATCATTTCAATGTAACTTATAATACTTTGTTATAACTATTATAATAATAATTTATTATAATACCGAGTCGTTCATGATTAAGATATCATGTGCTATTTGACGGTTTCATGTCGTAGTGTGCAATAAACAGGGTTATTTTTCTTTAGTTGGCCACCTCTTGCAGACAGCCTTTTTACATCAATCCTAACAACATTTGTTCTACGACTTTTTAAAAATAATTGTTTTTAAAATTTGAGTTTTCCCATTCAAAATTTATTTGTTGCCTCTGAACTGACATTAACTCTGAGCGTAGGTATGGCGCCCGGGCGTTGACCTTTTAAACACTTCTTACAAAATACAGAGTAATAAGTTAAAGAGGGAGCAAACCTTTTTTTGTTTCGTGTTTTTTGGGTTGTTTATCAAGATTTTTAAAAAGTCGTAGAACAAATGTTGTTGGGATTGAAGCAGAGAGGCTGCCTGAAAGAGGTGCCCAACTAATTACAAATAATCCTTTTAATATTTATACACTCATTGTTACTCCCGTGCAATTACCTAAAATACCCTTTTATTACCCTTACTAGCTTTTGCCCGTGACTTCGTTCACGTAGACTGTAAAAATCAGATTTTTGGCTAGGAACATAAGCCATAAAAATATTATTTTCGATTATTTTTGACGTATCTACCGATACCTCATACGTCAAAATCGTTTAATCCGTTTAGACTGTAGTAGGAAACATAAAAATATCATAATTCGTTACATTTCTATTAACATATGTATATTTGAATAACATAACACTGTTTCTAAAGTCGTCAGGTAATAAGAAGGATTTTCACAAATAATTATGTAAAATTCAGTGAACCAAACGATTAAAAAACGGATCTCCTGCGGCAATTAGTTATCGCACTACAAACTATGTTACGACAAAATCACGTGCAAAAGTTAGTATTTCTATAGCCTATGTGTTATTTTGATATATAGACTACAATATTGCTAAGTTTCATCAAAATCCGTTAAGTAGTTTTGGCGAATAACTAACATGACAGACAAAACCACGTGCAAAGGTAAGTTATTCTAGAGCCTATGTGTGATTCTGGTATATAAGCTACAATAACGCTAAGTTTCATCAATATCCGTTTAGTAGTTTTGGGGAGTGTCTAACATCACAGATAAAACCACGTGCAAAAGTTAGTTATTCTATAGCCTATGTGTTATTCTTGTATATAAGCTACAATATTGCTAAGTTTCATCAAAAACCGTTTAGTAGTTTTGGCGTGATTGAGTAACAAACATCCATCCACCCAAACATCCAAACAATAGGACTTATAATATATTAGTCAGATAACTAGAACATATTCAATATTTATAGAACTACTTTAATCGCAGAATAATAATAATAATATAATAATAATAATAAAGTGACAATGATTTAAATATAACATTTAAGAGTGATTGGACATACTAAGATCATTAGGTATTTATAAAAATATTTGTATTAATATTTAATGAACTTCGTATATCCAAACACTCTTACCATGAAATTAATAAAAATAATCGCAATTTACGTTTTTAATTACGATTTGATGGTGGTAGACTAAAAAAAAATAAAGCAGCGGTGACATTAATCCGTCGTCCGCCGCGACCTCGTTACTCTTCCGGACTGACAATTATAATAAAATTATACCCGAGTCGACGATACGACACAAACTGAAGGTATTTAATTACAAAAGTTATCGGAAATATATGAGCATTATTTGTTATTAATTTGTATATTTACATCGTATGTTTCAAAGACCAGTGTTAATATAAATATATAACTTTAGGAATATGCCTAAATATTTTGCCATTTAAAGCCGAGGAAAACCATTTAATTACCATTTTACTTTTCCATTGATACTTTCAAAGGTACGTATAAACCTAGAAATTTGTACGCACAATTTGAAGTCTGAAACATTCAATTTGAAGTCCGAAAAATATTTAACACTCTTTTAAAAATAATCTCTTTAAGATATTTTTATTTTTTTTTGTACTTATAGCGGATTTGAACTTAAGTCAGACTAGATACTTTCAAATATGGAAAAAACGCAAAGAAAAATCGGGCAATTAGCTGTCTATAACAAAAGTAAACATTTTAGTATTTAATACAACGAAGGCAAAACATATATATATATGTTGTTCTTCGAAATTATAAGGTTCAGATAACTTTTAAAATTATTCGAAACGTAAAAAACATAACGAAAAATTATATATAAATTCCAAAATCATCATCACTTTATTCAGTACAATCAATTTATAACAGTAATAAAATCGGGTATATTCCTAGTTTTTGTAATATCTAGCCACTGGATACCTTGTCAAATGACCTCCACCTGGCTTCGATATCGATTAATAATATATGTTTTTTTATAAAAAACTGAAATATTTTGTATTAAATATACAATTGACTGTATGTACACATGAACTTTATTTGAAAATGCCTTTATAAATATAATAATTCGTGCGGAAGGAAGGAATTAATTAAAATTAAAAGCCATTTAGTTCTACATTAGCATAGTTTATTCTTATTAAAACACTATATTTGTATCCTTTCATGCTCGAGAAATATTACTTTATCATATTTTTATTTAAATAGATATCGAGAATCCAATGAAGAAGCAATAGTATGTCAGCGAATCAGACTGACACGCGCTACGTGTAGATGTATTGAAGCGTGTATTCACAAACAAAAGATACCGTCAATAAAATGGATTCCTTATACGTAAAACTGTTTCTATAATTTGGCTACATTTAAATTTATATAAATATAGAATAAAAATAAACCGATACGGGCAGGGATTCGAACCCGCGACTACTGGGAAACCGTCCCATCGCTCTACCAACTGAGCTACCGTATCGCTGTCCGTCTCGGTGAATTAAGCATTCTATATGTGATCGTCTTTATCGGGACGGTGGTGACATCTATTAGCCACATTACATTAATTACATTAATTTCGGTAGTGGCATCTTTTTCAATGTTTATCTATACTGCAAAGATTTGCGAAAGAAACCTAATAATGCAGAGTCTTTTGAAATACACAAGCCGCTTCACCATAGCGTTTGAAGCGAACTTGGCGTTTATGTAAAACATCTTACCTATTTCGTTAAATTGGCTTGCTTATATAACGAAAATGCGAAATATAGGATTGTCAAATAGTTATACATTAAATTGAAACTCTTTCAGCTAATAAAAATCGTGCTAACTGTATAATTCGAAAACGAGGACACAATCGTTTTACTGAACTGACTTTAAGTAATTAATTAGTGAATAGCTCAAAGCGAAATTAGCACTGAATGTGGAACAACTTCATGAGAATATTCAAATAGTTGACACTAGAAGAAGAGGATTCATAATGTATTTATTTTCACTGTGTATGATCTAATTTTGTTAATTTCGTGTAACAAAATTACTTTCAAATAGTTTATTTTATTTCTGTTATAACCAAAGAACCGTTAATTATAAACTCGTTTGCCACCACACATAGTTGATTTTGAATATCTTAAAAATATTTAATATAATTTGTTGTTTTACAATTTATGGTTGATGCTTAACATATGACATAATAGTTTATATCTCTATCTCTGTGATAGAGTTGGTGTTGTATAAAAGTCGATTTCTACTTAGTTATTAAATATGGATCGATAGTTAACGACTGCTTTTTTAAAAGTCAGCATGTTAGATAAAACAATTGATCTTTTTTACGCAGCTTAAATTGAAGTATTTCTGATTGCCCCTAAACTACGGTAAAATGGTGTTGTAGTGATCAATATTTAGGTATAGCACAGCACCGGGCGACTCGTGTTTACTCCGTACATGATATCATTTTTTTTCTTCATTTTTGTCTGTCTATGCTGTTAGCCCTGTTGGCTATTACAGCGTCACCGGAGGAGCAGGTGGATCGGAGACCCATCCTTAAAAGGGGGGGCCAGATGGACCCCCATGGGGAACGACGTCCCGAGGGCGTCTCAGATTGAGACACGGACCTCGGCTCGGGGCGTCATTAGTCAGGAGGGAAGCTAAGGAAATTTGGACACTACCGTCCTCCGACGGCAGAACGCCGGAGCAACGGAGCACTTACTCAGTTGGGACCTCGTCTATACCGGTATAGACGGTGTGTGTCTGTATGTTGCGTGGAGTCGCTTATGCCTACGCGTACACGTTATTACCTACTGTGAACGTGTCGTCGGGATCAACGAGTACCGACTTGGGTCTTCTTTTTCTGACTAAAGTAGTCTTACGTGGTCTATGCTCTGCGGCGTCAGCCACCAGTGGGTTCGGGTGTCGCTCAGCATGTTCAAAGTACTTTTGGGAAAGCCCCTTGAAGTACTGAGCGATGGTCGGAAGGTGATGATATCATAGAGGTATTAAACTCCCTGGCGCAATATAATTCTAATATTTTTAAAATAATACTGAATATTCAATATTTATACACTCAATGTAATTTTCGTGCACTTATCTGCAATACAATTGAATTTTTACCTTCTTAGATTTTTTTAGTATTTTCTATATATCCGCTGTTATATAAAAAAGGTAACAATTTTTTTTTTTAACATTCAAGAGCTCGAACACAATTAGTCTATTTAATATTTATATAAATGTATTTATTTACCATAAAATAATTATAAATTAGTGTTATTTACGGTTTTAATTACGAATTGGTGATAAAATGACAAAAAGTTATTAAAATTAAACAGCGGTGACGTAAATCAGTACTCCGCAGCGACCTTATTACCGTTCACGGCAGCTAATTATATGTCGTTTAATTATATCTCATTCGATGCTATCACGACTCATACTACGTTTTAAATGAACCGCTTAAAAACTAAATCAAATAAGGATTTGATTTAGTTTTTAAGCGATGAAAATAGCCTTTTCACTTGGGTTCGTTGTTGTGGCGAGTCAATAAACCTTTACATATTATTCTTCTTAGACTATATGTCAGTGTCTTCATAAGTCGTTTTATTCCGAAAGCTATTAGGAATATATAGCCACTATTGGTTTATTTACATTGTATGTTAAACGGATTACTTTTAATATTAAAATAAATATTAGAGGAATATCACCATATAATTTTGCTATAGTATTTAAAGGCAAAGAAACCATGTTTGCTACGAAATGCAACAAATTTATAGGTAAAATCGTCCAGCTATAGTCTACGACATATCGGCTGATTCGTCCGGGGTAGTATCACCCTCTTACTGAAGATTATAGTAAAGCTATAATTACGCTAAATGAAAGAGTCGGACGACAAACCCAACCCCTTTCTCGTTGAGAATCGTATATTACGAGGTTATTTTAAATATCCTCCTCACTTAATGAGTGAAGTTTGTTTTGCTATTGTTAAAGTATTGCGAAAGGTACATACCTTGGACTTGTTTATAAATCGCTCGTTCATTAGACAAAGGTGAATCTATCGTTGGCAGTGTTTGTGTCAAGAATTGATTATATATAATTTAGTTCAAGTGGTCTTTGTATAGACATGAGTTAGTGTTTGAAGTGATATAGTTTATAATAAATGTAATACATATAGAGAGTCTGTTATAATAATTACAATAATAAAAATGTATGTATGTATGTAATAATGTATGTGTGTGTTAGTTGTAAATATCAACCCATTGCCATCGCTTGTCACCTTTCAATAAAGCAAACTTCATGCTCTACATTTACGACGTAAATCTTAATAGTAATCTAAATCAAAAATAACGTAGTTTAATATATATGTATACATATTTATTTATTTTTGTTTAACAACTAAAGTTTTTTTTTTTGTTTAACAACTAAAGATATTTTTTTTAGTTGCTTGTTGCTTTCAGTCTTTTCTAATAGGTTTCTGTCGTAGTAATTTCTAAGATTTGGAATGAGAATAGGAATGAACAACATTTTCCTAAATCTACAGTGGGAACATAACGTCTTATAAACGTTAAATTAAATAAACTGTTACTATGTCAGTTTGTATTTTAGCCTTTCCGCAAAAACATGACGACGAGTTTATCCTAAGACTATTATCATTGTATTTCCAAGAAAGTTTAACTAAATGTATTAAAAGAGGCTTACTATGTATGATTGTACCCTATCAAGAGTTAATTATCTGGCACACGCTGTTTGTATGAACATTGAGCACAGACGTGACCGCGCAATGAATTAGAAAACACGCCTCATATCCATAGCTCTAATTAGCAAAGTTCAGTGCTAATAACTATCTATCAATTTTATTAACCAATTGTTTATCTTTCCTAATATATTTTTATGGTTTTATCAGAATTTTATTGATAAATCATTATTTAATTTCTAGAGAAATGGCTTCGTTAATACTAAGACCATTAACAGACATTTACTTCCTTTTACTTCACATTTTTTATATAGATTTTTTTTATTGTCCTAAAACATCTTACAAAATAATAATAAAATTAAACAAAATTATATAATACTAAAAATTTTTACAAAATATGCATATAAAATTCTGCAACACTAATTTGTTTTACAGTAAAGAAGTCTGGTAATGTAAACTGTGTAATCCAACAGAGTTTCATGTTAGTAAAAGAAACTTGTCAACTTGTTATAACTGAACTCTGTATTTTGAATTGCGATCTTTAAATTAATTTTAAAAAAATTAAGTTAGCATCGCATTTTTAACTTCTCTTACCGTATATTTATACTTTCGCACAATCTATTTTCTGCAAAAAAGGACGCGGTTCATTTCGTTAGGTCTCGATAAGATAACGGAAATCGAAACGATTCCTTGTAATTACATTCCATTTGAAGGGATTTATTACAAAAATATGTATAACACTAAGAAAAAGCACAAAATTGTTTAGGAAAATTAAAGTTCTTTTAGTTTGATTCAGTGCTACAATGAATAGCTTGATTTATATTAATGTTTTTCATCGCTTCATAATATATAATGTATAATAAAACGTCAAACTATTCGGCCTCTGATTATATATAATATCTCTTATTAAATTAAATCAATGTACTATTATTAAAATCAATTGTTACATAATATTTGTTCGTTGTTACTAAATATCTTTATTTCTTAAAGACCGTTAAATCCGTTATAAATATTCAATACAATCCGTTCAATACAATTTCTGTACATGGAAAATATAAAAAAAAACCATAATTAAAATAAAAAAAAAACATAATAAAAACCAAAACTTTTATAAGAGCAAGAGATCCCAAAACGATGGTTTTTTAGTTTTGTCTGTTGGTCTGTATGTTTGTGCACGCCAATCTCAGAAACGGCTTAACCAATTTAAATGCGGTTTTCGGAAATATATTATCACAGGAATTCATTGCATCTAAATCGGTTAAGAATTAAAAAAGTTAGTCAATTTAAGTCAATCACGGAATAGGTACCATACAAATCTTATTCTATACATGTAACAAATCTGTAGAGAAGTAGTCTTTGTATATTAAAAATATTTTAAAAAATATATTACGATGTGAAGTGATAACTAACGGAATCCATTTTCAGCCTTTTAAAAGTGTTTGTCTGTTTATCTGTTTGTCTTTTACTTGTGCACACAACTGGGAAAATCTTTATATAAGCAAGAGAACCCAAAACAATGTTTTTTCATTTTGTCTATTCGTCTGTATGTTTGTGCACGCTAATCTCAGAAACGGATTAATCGATTTGGATCAGTTTTCGCGAATATATGGTAATGGGATTCACTTTATATTTTGTATTTTTTTTTACAATCGGTTAACAAATAAAGAAGTTAATAATCTGTCTGTCAGAAGTTAATAGTAGTCTGATCTTAAACATGGTACCTTCAACTCTCATAAAGTAGGCAATAGTATGTAGTACCTAAAGTTAGAATAGTATAATAATATTTCGCTTAATAATAAAGTATCCTAAAAGTAAGCGTTTCACCTTTATTACATAAACAAGTAATCAAGGCGAAACGCTAACTTTGCAAAACAAAGTAGAAATTATGTACATTTATTTCAGTTGTTAAGCGCTTACGTATTTAATTATCTCGTACCTGTTACAACGTAATAACAGAATTAAATAAAATAAAGCTGCACAATTTAAGTCATATTGTGTTTATTTTTCGATTTTTGCAAAAATCCATTTCACGCATTGTTACTTTTTTTTTTATCTTCTGGCAAATTTAAAATTGAAAAGCTGCAACTGTTAATTGTTCTTAAATGTTTTATTTCAACTTGTAATAATAGTTTTTAGATATGTTTATTTCTGATTTTAATTTATAATGATAATATCTTACAGTACCTATTACTTATAAGTATACCTATTAGAAGATAATATCTAATAGTACATTGTAACGTTATTATAAAAAAATCAAAGGTTTAGTTTTTGATATTTCGGTTAGAGAATACAAACATGACATACATTATACAATGTCAATGGTCATGAACTTTTATCTAATATTTTTTTTATTTGTTTGTTCGGTCCATAGAGCTTATTATTAAAATATGTCACTAGATATCGCAGTAAACGTTAACGTTTCTGTTAAAGTAAATAAATATAGTTGTTATGTAGTTTAAAAAATATTAATTCTGAACTCTTCTTAAAAAAAAAAATTGTTGTCAGTTGTATTAATACGACTTTCGTCAGCTGAAGAAACAATTCTTTTAATATCTGTTTTGATACTTTTAAAACATACTAGTTTTTTATATGCAGCTGAAAATTTATTTTCTAAACTAACTAACTAACTAACTATAAATTATTTTACTACCTACCTACTGCAAATATATTCGTGAAATATCATGTCATAATTAATTTTGCTAAAGTCGGCTCGGACAGAGGTTGTTTTTGTTCTCACCTAACAAGATTCTTTCATTTAATTTCATTTAACTTGTTCCATTATTACAAATTCCTTCCGCCAAGCAATACTGCTAAATTGAATTCCTGTTCCCTTTTCAAACATTGAAGTATGCACAGATAAGTCATCCTATTTATTCTTTATTTTGAAAACTCCATAATAAAGTTTTCGTAAGTTCATTCTTAATCAGCTGTGCTTTTTCATAGAATTATAAAACAACATTACTTACTACAAGTGAAAACAAGTAGTACAAGAGAGCAAGAAATTTCCAAATAATACTGTACGTTATAACTGTTAAACTATACATTATAATAAGATTTTAGAAATAATACATACAACATATATTTTATAAGATTCCATAATTTAGTTGAACATAACAACTGTTACTTATAAATTATCAACTAAGTTGAATCTCCGTGACAAAATCCTAGCTAGAGAACTTTGTCGAGGGACTTTGAAGCCGTAAATGTTCGAATTAACAATTGACCTATATAAAATATAAAGCAGGAATATAATTATATTATGTAAAAATAAGGTGATGGTAATATTTAAATCAACGATACTAATGGGTGTAAAGTAGGCTGTATCATGTCACAAATCCCAAAATGATATTCATCATAAGAGAAGCGGTTTCTTAAATAAAAGTTAATAAAAATATAAATCATATACTATCTTTTAAACTGTTACACTCGGACCAGATAGATTATTTTACTGGAATATAAAGTGAAGTTTAAAACACCCCGTAGGAATATTAATCAGAAAACTAAGAAGTGTTATTATTAAGGAAGTTATAATTTTAAAGCTCTGGATGGCGGTTGAGTTGAGAATAAAAACAGCTGAGGATCGAGTGTCATTATTAAAAATATTTAGGATATAGTTTTAAACCAGGATCAATGGTATAAAATTATCAATCTCAATACAATTTGTAATATTTAAATTTCTAAAACTGCATTGAAACAAGACTTCGATTATTTTTAATTTTAAGAATTAGGTGATTAAAATTATATAAATTGAACGTAAAAAAAAATCTACATTATTTTTACTAACGTTATATACTAAACCATTATATACTAAACAATCAATAATTAAGATATCCGTCCCGATTAAAATGCTTTTATATAGAATGCTAGATTTATCGAGGCGTAGATCAATTAGGAAAGTAACGGAACGGTTTACCAAAGATTTTTTAAATCGGTAGGCTTATTAAAAATAGTCCCGAGTTCGCACAATTTATTTAAATGCACGACAATAAACATTTTGTGAAACAATATATAAAATATCCATTTATATCATTTTTAAAAACGAATACAGAATGAATAAACTTTATCACCACTCTTAGGATTCAGTTTGATCAGAAAGTCCAGGAGCAAACTGACTAAATTTTAAATATAATTTGTTCCTGCACACTCTCTGTTGTAGTTAAAATGCGAGAACTCAGGGGATTTGGGCAGTTAAGTTTTCTGTTAACAAACTCAAGATCGGGGCTTATTGTACTAGCTTTCAATGGTGTTCTAAGAAGTTATATCGAAGTTATATATATAAGAAGAATATGTTATCTCGAAAGTTCTTACAACATTTTAATCGTCATAATTAAATTTAATGGAGGCAATAACCATTAGAGTTACAATAATAGAGGTGTTTCTAATAAAGTCTTGTAACTTGACTCTCCGCCAAGATACTTGGATCGGTTCTCCGAAGAAAATATCATTGAAAATTTCAATTCAAATGTATTGAAAACTGCAGTCTTATTTGTTTCTGTTTCCATATGCAATATGCTATAATTATATTTAATATTGTTATACAGAAGGACGTACCTACAATTATATTGTATAATAAATATTAATTGACGGCTAAACATATGAAGTAATTTTCCCTAATTTCATTTATAAAAGATAATTTCAGTGAACCTATTGTTACCGACTTTAATAATATAAATTATAAACTTACATATTTTCATACTAATAGTTTGTAAAGGGTAATATGAAATGTTTCACAAATTTATTTAATGTATAAGAAAATGGATTGTGATTTGACACCGAGACAACTTTAAAAATAAAGTTGGTATGTTAAGACATTCGTCTTTGAACTAATGTCGAGAGTGCTTGTAAATGTAAATAAAGTCAAATATACTTGAAAGTGTTATTATTTCTCTTTAGTAATTATAGTACTGTAGTGATTGAGTGAAATGAATGGTTCCGTTCGATCGTCTTAAAGGACTGTTCTACATCGTAGTCTTAATATATTGTTCATAAATATGTACATAAATATTGAACTTACAAAATAATGTTAATTAGAAACGATAATGATGACGTAATGAAAGCAACCTTCTTCAAGAACATTGAATTGTTTACAAAAACTAGATTCTTCGTTTTAATAGTGATTCCAATTCAGTAATCGAGCTCTCAACGACAACACTTTAATAAAAATTATGAGAACTTTAATAAATTGTTAACCAGCAATCTCTAATGTTTTCAATCCAGGAGTTAATAATATTTATATATAAGTAATCGTAAATAAAAACTAAAATAATTAAATCTATTCAACAATAATACAATCCGATGTTTGCCATCGTTTGGGAGTCAAAAGGGATAAACCTAGACCAATATTGGTTCGGTTTAATTCTTTAAGGCAGAGGTCTGCTATTTGGAACTCCAAAACTGCCTTAAAGGGCTCTGCTGTCTCAATATCGGAATTCCTAACAAAACCGAGGCAGGAAGTCTTCACTGAAGCTAGACGTCACTTTGGTGTTAAGAACTCCTGGTCAATGGATGGGGCCATTTTTGTCTCTTTGCCCGATAAGAGTCGTAAGAAAATAGAATCCATGAAGGAGTTGCGTGTGTTAATGGGAAGTTTTCCATCTTCTCTGAACACTCAGGAACAAAAAACAAGACCCAGGCGATTTCCTAAGGCCGTAGCTAAGTAATAGTTTCATATCTTCTCCTTATACTACTTATACTTTTACATAGCGTCAACCGGTTTACATTTATATTTCTTTTTGTTTTTGTGTTGACTTCACATTTGTACATTATGTATAACATTGTTTGAAAACTCAATCAATACTTAATGTTATAATATAACAGTTATATTAACAAAATATGTACCTTCCACATATTATTAATTTCATTATTATTAAGTGTCAAAACTCAATTGCATATTGACTTCTTCACTTGACAGCTGTCAATCGTTTATAAACCGGTACGGCCTTTGTATGGTTATCTGATGTCTATTTTTTTTTTTTGTGTGTTTTTATACATATATTTTTTAATCATAATAATTATTTTGCCTTTCAATGGGTTTATCTTAGATTTTATTTTGTATTTAAAGATGTTTTTTTTTCACTATGCCAGTGAGTGTGGAATCTTATATGTTGGTGTATATTGTTTTAACAATATATTTAGTTTTAGATTGTAAAAAATCAAAAATATTATTTTTATTTATATATTGCATATATATATATATATATATATATATATATATATATATATATATATATATATATATATATATATACGTATATAAACATATTATTTAGTATTTTATTTTAAATATTGATCATTCATATTCTACAATGACAGATTCTATTATTGATTTTAATAATATTTGTATATCTTCATCGTTCTCTGATGATTTTATGAGCGCTAACAGTGATTCCTTATCTGATGACTTCCAATCTTTAGATTCTAGACTTAACTCCATCTTCCGTTGTGAATCCAACTTTAATGTGGTTCATATTAACGCTCAAAGCATACCGGCACACTACTCTGATTTTCTCGCAACATTTAGCAACGTCCAAGTCGATTGTATTCTTGTTTCTGAAACATGGCTTAAACCTTCTCTTTCTTCCTCACTCTATTGTTTACCCAATTACAAATTAATTCGCAACGATCGCCTTGAAAAGCGTGGTGGTGGAGTCTGCATATACTTAAGACATAATATAGCCTTCAAAACAATCAGCTTTTCACCTCCGTCTACTTTTGGCACCTTAGAATATCTTCTTCTTGAAGTTGTAGTCCAACATTCTAAATTACTTCTTGGTGTAATGTACAGTCCCTCTCCCAACACTGACTACTTCAATGATCTAGATTTACTGCTAGATTCTTTTTCACCCTGTTACGAACATGTTATTATCATGGGCGACTTAAATACATGTCTTGTCATGAATAACTTTAGGTCTAAAAGATTAAGATCTTTACTAACTTCGTACAATTTTTCTATTCTTCCTCTTTCCGAAACCCATTTCTCACCTCACTCAAAACCATCTCTCCTCGACCTTATTTTTGTTTCAAATTCTGACAACGTGCTAGCCCATGGACAGCTGACTGCTCCTTTCTCTTACCACGATCTTTTATTTCTTCGTTACAATCTGACTCCCCCTAGACGCAAGGGCAAGACTATTCTTCGACGTAACTTTAAATCCATTAATTGGGATCTTTTACATAAAGATGCCATCAATATTGATTGGTCCTTTTTGTATGAAGCTTTAACAGTAGACTCCAAAGTTGAAATTTTTAATTCAAATATCATTAATTTATACGATTTCCACGCACCTTTAAAACTTATTAAAGTAAAACACTTTCCAGCTCCTTGGCTTTCTGACGACATCAAATGTTTTATGAAGAAACGCAATAGAGCTAAGACACGCTATAATAAATATCCTTCAAACGAAAATCATGCTGCTTATAAGAAGTTACGTAATCGCTGCAACAGGATGTGTATAGATGCGAAATGCCGTTATATTTATTCCTGCGCTAATAATTCTACACCTTCACAACTGTGGAGGCTTTTTAAGTCACTAGGTGTGGGTAAATCTCTACTTTCCTCTAATAATTCTTTTAACTTAAATTTACTAAATGACTATTTTTCGACTTCCTCACTTATCATAAGTGATTTAAAGAAATCAGCTGTGCTTAATAAATTAAACAAGGTTGCCCCACCTATCTGTGACAGTTTTACTTTTAGAGAAATTACGGAGTGTGATGTTAAGGCAGCTCTAATAAATCTCAGTTCCAAAGCAGTAGGTAATGATAACATTAGTCGTGACATGCTGATTCCTTTGCTCGACACTATATTGGCTGTTATAACCCATATCCTCAACTTTTCTTTAACAACCAATTCTTTTCCTAATTCTTGGAAATTGGCTCATGTTATCCCACTACCTAAATCCAATAATCCAAGCTCTCCCTCTCAGTTTCGTCCCATATCTATCCTTCCTTTCCTGTCCAAAGTTATAGAAAAAGTAGTTTTTAAGCAACTATCTATCTTTTTAACATCCAACCATCTCCTTAGTCCTTTCCAGTCCGGTTTCCGCACTGCACATAGCACATCCACAGCCTTACTTAAGGTTACCGATGACATACGGCTCGCTATGGATAACAAAAACCTAACTATCCTCGTCCTTCTTGATTTCAGCTATGCTTTTAATACTGTAGATTTCGACATACTACTAGGTGTTTTGCGCAGCCTTAACATATCTCCACCCGTGGTTAACTGGTTTCACACTTACCTTTATGGTCGCCGACAGATTACCTGCTGTGATGGTTCCTCTTCTCAGTGGGCTGATCTATCTGCTGGTGTTCCTCAGGGCGGCATTTTATCCCCTTTACTTTTTTCCATTTTTATAAATGAATTATCTAAAATATTATCTTCTCCCTACCATCTTTATGCAGACGATTTACAACTATATAGGCATTCCTCTCTTAATGACATTAACCACAGTATCGGAATAATAAATAATGACTTGAACAATATGAGAGAATGGGCAGAGTCTTTTGGACTCCAAGTGAATCCGAAAAAATCACAAGCAATTATAATCGGCAGTAGATTTTTTCTTAATAAATTGCACCTCAACCAACTTGCTAGTGTAATATACCATAACACTGTCATAACCTTTTCTGAAGAGGTTAAAAATCTGGGATTGACTTTCGATAAATATTTATGCTGGTCAGCGCAAGTCAATGAAACTAGTAAGCGAGTTCACATGTCATTCCACTTTCTCAGGCGTTTGCAGAATTTCTTGCCTCTGCGGACTAGAATCTTGCTAGCACAATCCCTCTTGTTACCCCTCCTCGACTACGGTGACGTTTGCTATCTGGATGCTTCTGAAGAGCTACTCAATAAATTAGACCGCCTTCAAAACTTGTGCATTCGATTTGTCTTCGGTTTACGCAAATTTGACCACGTTTCAGATTTTCGGCGTCAACTGAAGTGGCTCCCCATCCGCCTTCGCCGGAATATGCATATATTGACCACGCTATACAACGTTCTTAAAAAATCCTCACCTCCTTATTTATACGAACGTTTCCGTCTATCCTTGCCTAATAATCGCCCCAAACGCTCCTGCATCAAAGTAAAAACTTTTGATATCCCCCCTTATAATACTACTTTTTCCTCCAAATCCTTTACTTTAAATGCTGCGAGGTTATGGAATTCACTTCCTAACGACATTACAAGTAGCCGATCTGTCCTTACTTTAAAAAAAAAATTAAAGCAACACTATCTGTCACTGTCTTAAGTTTTATGTTTATGTAAGTTTATGTAAGCGATCTATATTCTTTAATTATATATGTATTATAGCTATTATATTTATCATTATATATTTTACTGAAAATTTATTTATGAGTGTATGTATTGTATTGTATTGTATTGTATGTAAGTGTATGTATTGTATATATTGTTAAAATTTATGTGTACCTATTTCTGCCCTCACAAATGTTCTTTTCCAACTCTCATGGGTAGCTGGAAGAGATCTCTTTATAGGGATAAGCTTATCTTATGTGTACTTTTATGTAATTTTTTTTGTTGTTTATGAAATTTCTGGTATATGAAATAAATAAATAAATAATAAATAAATAAATAATACAATCCTCAGATATTTTACGTTAATAAGATAAGGACAGTTTTTAGCCATTAAAAATAGAGCCATATGGCTGTTGCAACATTATATTAGATTAAATTATATCTGTAAGTGAGACGGCAACTGAAATGCTTTGTTTCTCAAAGAAATTATATTAAGAACAAACAAATTTCTATCAAATTAAAGAACGAGTTACATCACCACCTATACCAACACATAACTATTTAAAACAAAACCGTGTCTTTTATTCCGAACATAATAGACATTTATTTACTAAATAAGCTCAGATTCTTTATAAAAAGAACATGAATAGACTAACATATCGCGTAGAAGCTGCATGGTTCTAGCTTTATTATAAATATAGCTGATACCAGTTAATATATTTTTTCCGAGAGATTAATAGATTTTTATGCAATAGGAACTTTAATATTGTCATCCACATAACTTTCCGCTCCCACAATAACCAAATAATAATATCATTATAATAATATCAGGACAAATTACACACATTGATCTAACCCCTAATAATAATAATAATAATAATCATTTATTGAAGATAACAAGGATCCAGTTGTTAGTTACAATTATAATTTCTATAAAACTATATTAGTAAATGCATAATCATTCTTCTAAATAAATAAATTCTTATTTGATTAAACCAAATCAGACTCGAACAACATTAAATTAATTTACAACAATCTTGATTTATTATAAATTATACAAATGAAATCAAATTTATAGATTTAAAATAAATAAAATAAAATAAAATAACAATCTCAATCACTACGAGAATTAACATCATAAATCAATAGGGAACATGCAAAAAAATTTAAATGGTCTCAAATATTTTTTTTTCGATTACTTTTTATCATCTTATTATAATAAAATCATTTTTTTTAAATTTACTAATCATTTAAGGCCATAAAATAATTTATGAAAAGTGTAACTTTAGGGAGCGAAATTCAAAATTCCAAAACGCGCCACCATTGGTCGAAAGGAAATGTGACGTCATTTGACACACTATTCAATATATCGGCGTTTAAGTTCATACTGTGGTATCAGTGTGACTGAGAAAAATAAATAATTTAAACCTATATTTTCGTGCTTAAAGGTTTTATTAAATGATACAATTGTTTAGGTAATATTAAAAACATTTTCTAAATACTCAAACAACTCTAACAAAACAAATACCTACAAACTCTTTTTGAATAGCAGTTAGCATGCTACTACACTAAAATGTTTCTACATTTTTAAAATGTTTCTGCCTCTGAATCATTTTTCACTTCACTTGACTCAGATAAATAACTTGGTTGATAATCAGCAGATATAGAAGATATAAGATGCTATAGAAGTATTATCAGCTGTGTTTTCAGTAAACAATTTTCTTTTTAAAACAGATAGTTTTACTTTTAAAACTGTTGTGTAACAATGTTGTGTGTTAAATGAGGAAATGGTGACAATGTTACATTTTGTTTTTCAGCAGGTATATTTACATTGACACTTTTACTTCCATACTTCGGTTTAATATTAACTTGCACAGCTTAGTCACTTGGTAATTTATCTTTAATATGCGAAAAGCAAGGCTCTGCCTTATGATCATCACATTCAATAGGAGAAGTACTGAGTCTTGGCTGGTTAATATCACAGACATTTGTATGGACTAGGACTTACTACCTATATCACTTCTTCGTAAAGGTCACCAATTTTTTTAAACACTACTTTTGATAGCTAACTCTTAAAAGGCTTCATTAACCGATGTCAATCTTTGCCTTTTGACTATGCACATTCTCATTCTATCAGCTGTTGTTTTTGCCACAAAAATATATAAGGAACAACTCCTTTCTTCAAACTTAGATTACATCTTTCTCCTTGTTGTTTCGTTACACATATTATATTCAATATAATTTGCTGTATCTTCCTTAACCTGAAATAAATCGACAGACCATAAAAATTGCGTAAAACAAAAAAAGATTACGGTTTTTATAGAAAGTTATACTGAAATTTGTAAGATAGGTTAGGTTAATTTTAAAATCAAATTTTCTAATGTTTAATACTTACTATAAATTTAAATTATTAGATTAAACTTATTATAAATAAAGTATACTTACGTTAAATTGATCTTCACAACCATATAAACACGATTTAGGACATATATTATCCCTTTTAATTACCGTACACCATTGTTTTTGTATTTTCGCATCTCTTGGAATACAAAAAACACTTTGTCGGGTGTTTTTCTAATACTATTTTTGCACTCCGGTACTATACAATACTCGTAAGATGATATTTATCTTCTTCCATGACTTGTAAAGCAATTAAAACTTAAAATATCTATGAAATTGCTAAAAAGTTCATAGTAAACATTCACTGAATGTATCATTTGACGTCACGGCGCGCGCAAAATGGCGGTGTTTAAACGGGTCAAATTTACTCAATGTTTTAATTTTCACTTTGAAAAAAAAAACTAGAATCTTTTCAAGCCTATTAATATTTTTTTCTACGATATAGAGAGGTAAATGATTAATTTACGTCAAAAAAAAAATACGTGAATGTTCCCTATTTTAACACAAATTAAAAATTTAAAATATCTGAGCTTTAATATTTAGTTCTAACATTTAAATAATAAAGTAAAATAAAATGGTCATAACATTTAAATAATAAAATAAAATAAAATGGGCATAATCACATAAGTAAAATCAAGTCAAATCAAAAAAAAATAATAATAATAATAAAAATAAAATAAAAAATTCAAATCAAATTAAATTACAACAAATTAAAAATAAATTAAAAATTAAATAAGACTCCAATTTCATTTTAAAAATATCAAGACTCTAAGAAAATGATTCATAATCTCAGAATCAGCCTTTTCATTAAACATTTTTAGGATATTGTTTTTACTAGAACGAAGCCTTTTTTAACAGGGATGACGTTCTATTTCTCAAAATTGCATAAAAATCGTTTGTTTGCTCTTGAGCAAACAGCCCAACAGCATCCTAAACCCATTATTATATTGAACTCTAATAGTGTCCAACGCCCTTTGTGTGCAGTTTACCCACAAGGCACTCGTGTAGAAGGTTTGACAGTATGCTTTAAATAGCATTATCTTAGTTTCTTTACTACAACGAGCAAACCTGCGGGCCAACATATTACACCTTACAGCTAAGGCTCTGCGTTCACGCTCAATGTCCAACTGATCCCTTAGGCCCGCCGTAAGGAAGTGACCTAGATACTTATAGTAATTGACACGTTTTAGCAGTATCCCGTTTAGTGAAATTCTAGGTTCGTATTTTACTTTCTTACCGGGAGCCTCAAAGATCAGGTATTCATATTTCGACACATTATATAATAGTCCATGTTTAGATGCATAATCCTGACATGAGTTAAGCAACTCTCTAATGGAAACAGCCGTGGGACCCAACAACACCATGTCGTCGGCATAATTTAAATTATTTATGCTGACGCCATCTATCCAGCAACCTACTTGTTTTTTGCTGAGTTCCACGAGCAATTCATTAATGTACAAGTTGAAGAGCCTCGGAGAAGTCAAGCCCCCCTGCCTAACTCCGCACATCAACCTGAGTAAGCAAGTTATTTGCTTGTGTTAAGAGTGTTAGACAACGATACAAATACATAGAAATACACATATAAATACTGAGAATATATTTAATAAACGACCAAATCCAGAAACAGACATCTATGCTCATCACATAAATGCCTGTCTCTGCCGGGAATCGAACCCGAATAAACTTGTTATATTCTAGTTATAGATAAAAAGATAAGGCGTTTTCCTATAAAGAACGCTGTCAGTAATAAATAATTTGAATGAAATTTATCTTGTATAATTATCCATTCTTCACTTACTACATTTAAAATTACACCCTAAATTTATGGAAGCAATCAATTCCACCAATTACCGTTAGCAAGTTCAAGATAATATTATAAATTATTAACAACCTTTTAACCGCCCTTCTCAGCTTTGAGATAGACAAAATGTATAGATTCCAACAAATTGTAATGAAGCGAGAGTATTTATTAGTTTCGAGTGAAAGGACACCAATTTTTTTAATTCATTTAGACTACTGTGTAAATTCATTAAATAAATGCTGAGGCTTTCACGGTCGAAGTCAATATTATTAAAATTTTACGGGCTGAGTTGCCATGGTCTAAAGGAGACCTGACGTTTGGACGGTCATTGTGGCCTTCATCTTCGGAGGTTATAGCCGTGTCTTGGTTGGTGCCATTCTGCTAACTGTGTTTGTATACCCTGCCCGTATCGGTTTATTTGTTACGGTAGCTCAGTTGGTAGAGCGACGGGATGGTTTCCCAGTAGTCGCGGGTTCGAATCCCTGCTCGTATCGGTTAATTTTTCATTCTTTATTTATATAAATTTAATATAAATAAATTTATTGATTATTTGACACTAAACCAAGATTTGTTTCAACTCAAATCACAATAAAAACCAACAAATACCTACACTGCTATGATAATCTCGTTGGATTCAAAAGTTTCATAACTGACTCGTAGACACAGGGTTCACTGTGGTCTGAATACTACAAATGCCTGCAACTTTTTGTGGGTCAAAACATGGAATAGACACGAGGGGATTGAATTGGATAAAGTTTTCAATGGACAAATTCAAAATTGTAAAGTTCAGTCAACCTTTATGATATTCATTCAATGTGTGGAATATATAACCATAAACGACTTTATTCCCTGTAAGATTCATACAAGCTAACATTGTTATTATCTACACACTTTCTATTTTTAATTCTTCAAGGCGAAGGCATTGTCTGATTGCATATTTATTGAAATGATTATTTCCTTTTTTTGTAATAAAACTTTAAAATGTATCGAAATTATTCAATAGATTCACTCATTTTGGCGGAAGATTAATAAATAAAAAATTACGGGAAACATAATTTTAACTAATTGTTTTATTTTAAATGTAACCGTTTTAATGTCATTGAAACTAGCCAGATACAAATAGTTTAGCCGTTTTTTTTTATTTGTAATAAAAACTAATTTAATTTATACATACTTTAAGTGTAATAATGAGTTATAAAATATATAAATCAAAGAGCAATGATTTCATAATATATACCTACTTTAAATGGTGAAGTTCGTACACCTGAAGTTGATAGAAGCTGCGTGATTTATAAAGGACTACGACCGTACGGCAAAGACATGTTCACTTTAGACTTACTACGCTTGGATTCAAAGAGCTTTTAAAAGCTTATTTTCTTAAGGCATAAATATGAAACATCCTATTTTTATTACAACTTATAATAAAATAAATAATATTCATATATAAATATATTATATTAAAAATTATGACAATGACTGGGTCTTCATTGATTTATAGTTTGACATGATTTTTCACAAGCAACAAGAGAATAAATAGTTAAATCATATTTTGCAGGTGTAAAATAAGCATATTTCAGATGTATCAAGAAAATATATTATTAAAAGTGGCAGATAAGTCAGTCAAGTACTCTACTTAGTTACGTGATCACGTTGGTGCTGAATATTCATGCAACGAATGCGTGCCGGATATAGATCTTTCGCGAGACGCCCGCGTCAATATATATTGATGATCAAAAAAAAAAAGAGGACATATTTTATAAAAATATTGATATTTTATAAATTAAAGAGCGTATACGATAAACCCATTTTATGTCCAATGACCTGTTCACCAAGATATTTATTGTCCAAATGAGAATCGTTTTCAATAGAGTGTGAAAAAATAAATACTTCAATGTTAGTTGAACCAAAGTATCACTTTCGGTAAACATATTGTCAATATAGTTTTGTGCCTTACTACGGAAATTTCAAGTTAATGAAGTATATCGTCAGGACTAATATCCTGAACATAATTCTATAATATAACACAAGTGAACAAATTTAAATAATAAATAAATCGTCATATAATAAATAAATCGTCTATTAGGAAATTAAAGTAAACTCTTTAATTGAAATGTAATTGATTATATTTTAGGTAAATAACTGTTAAGGTTTTCACGAAACATGCATGGAGTCAAATTAAACCTATTATTATAATAATATAATTAGGAAGGTATTTGATATTGTGTATGATATATTTTTCATTACACACCGATACTAACGCGACGACAAAAAAAATCTATTTAAAAATTTGGTGAACCTATTATATATGATATTATTTTTTAAGATCTTTAGAGTGTTTGTAGTTTTTATTGTGTTAAATTTCCTGGAGAAAGATGTTAAAATAGTGGTTTTACAGTTTTAGCGTCGCTAAAAGACTTTATTTCATGTCATGTGTTACAGCTGTTTAAAATGTTTTCATTCAATATTTACAGTTTAATTTTAAATATATATAGAATGTAAAGTTAATTGTCAAGAACAGAGTTCGAACTGATGAATTATGAATGTTGGACGAGAATTTGCAACTACGAGCTTGCTATATGACTGGACGTAATAAACAATTTTTTCATTTTATATTTATTGAAAACTTTATTTTAGGGAATATATACGTACATATGATGAAATAAAATTAGAGGTATTTATTTTAATTCTTATTCTACTTTAAGTACTTTAATATCTTAGTAATAACTTTGTTCGTATGTTTTCTAATAATGTATGGTAGAGAAATAGAATAGTATTTTTAATATATTATAGTCATCATAGAATCCTTATTTCCTCGTTTATTGCGTTAAAATTATCCAATAAGAGCTAAGTGACAGAGAGAAATACAGTCAACTAGACCCATACACAAATGTACGTTAGCCCAATACATATACAGTAAAATAGCAAATTTTTGATTTGTTAACTTCACTCATAAATTGATGTGGCAATTGTATTATTGAGATTTATTATTTCGCAATATTTGGTAAAATGTGCACAAGGGAAAAAATATATTATAATTGAATCATGACTGTTACGAGCAATAATAAATGTTTCATCAATTTAATTGCCTTTTATTTCATTCGGCCCGATAACAGACAATAAAAATATATTTGTTATATTTCACATTCTGTGAGTACAATAATAAAATAAAAGTTGATTTACAATGCGTGCGATTATGTTATTCAATACATAATATAACTTCTTGTGAAAAATCGATTAAGAAGTGCAAATAGATAAAGAGACCTCAAAAAATGTTTATAAGAAACATTTTATGAGGTGTCATGACAAAATTCTTGTAATTTCTGTTCCACATGATATCACTATAAATAATAACACTTCGGTGCAATCGTCAATATAAACAGGCCCTTTGATAATTCCTTGTGAGACTCCATGTGTGTGTCTCGTAACGGAACTGCCTATTCCTGTGGTTTCTAGCTTTAAATATATTGATTTTGAGTTATATCTATTGAGATCTTTAATTTCTATCATCCTATAATTTTAGGTTTTATAGGGAAGGATAAATTATATTAGACATAATAAAAAAAAACAAAGATGTCACCAACTACAGTGTATTTTAATTATTACAATTTAGAGCCTGATACTATTCTGTAACAACTGAAGCGATTTAATTAGAACAGAGGTATAGAACTAGGTGCAGAATATGTATAAGCTAATGCTATTTTAGTGATTAAATATAGATTAATAAAAAAGATTAACTATAGTAAACTCAGTATGTTTTATAATAAATATTACCCCATCATTAATTATAGGCACTTGTCATTTTCAGGATCCATCAAAATTTTAATTTGTTTTTAAGCGTTATAATTATAAACATTATAACATTTCATGGTATATTAAAAAAAGACTAGATAAGGTAATGAAAAATTATATAATAGCTAATTAATCCCGCATACAAAAATGGCTCTTATTATTTACACGAAAAAAGTAAATATTGTAAGTAATATTGTAAGCTCAGTAAATTTAATAGTTCAGAATTTTGTTAGAGATTAAATCACTTAAACTTAAAGCTTAAAGCTTATATAACTTAGAATATTTTTGTATTAAAATTTGAAACTTTCAAACACGTTTGTTAGAAATTTAAATAAATATAGAATGAAAGAAGACACGGGCAGGAATCCGAACCCACCACCTCTACGAAACCGTCCCGTCGATTTACCAATTGAGCTACCGTATCGCTACTACCTACTCGGTAAACATTCTATATATGACAGCCTTTATCGGAATGTACATATATAAGACTTCTTTCGAAAACTAACCTAACCAAAGTTTCTAACTTTGCAGTATAGATAATATTGAAAAGATGCCACTACCGAAATTAATGTTTGATTATATCTATAAACATGTAAAGCCATGTTAAGCTTATTTAAATTTTAAATAAATATAGGTCGTGGGTTCGATTCGCTGCCTATATATTAAGTCTAGAGTTGTTAGAACAGTTACTTCACGTATTAAGTTATTTGTATTTCATATATATCATATAGGTAGTTCAATATATGATTTTAAAACGGAGGTGGGTCATATAACAAATAATAAAATTACGACTATATTTTTTTTTACAATATACCATTTATATAAAACATATATTAAGAAAAACCTTCAATCGATTAGGTATTACATAATTGGTTATAAAAACAAATTTTAATACTGTATAACGAAAAAGACATGAGAATAAATTAAAGATGGCGCAGCAGCTTGGAGCCGATAAGAGATATTCTAAAAGTAATTTGTTTGGCACAGCATCTCGATTGAATATAAATTTCTATAAAAAGTGGATGCAAACTGAATGCAATTACAATGAAACAATTTATTATCATGATTTGTTATTCAAATCAGGAAAAGTTCAGACCTTGGTCTGATTTAGTAGGACTTAAATTATAGCAAGAATTTTAATCCACTTCTTATATTATAGTTTTCTTAATAGGGATCGTTTGATTCATTTTTAATGTTTCAGATTACTATCCTCTATTTATTTCAGTGCAATGATACAGACACTTTTATAAAACATGATATTAAGTAAACAAATAATGGTAATGACGAGAGGTTTGTATATTGCTTCAATATTTCCGCAAAGATTTCTCTAGAGTCAAGAGAAAATTAATATATACAATATATCATTAAACTCTTTTCAAATCTCACATTGGTTCTCTAAAGTGACAATAAGTTTTAAATACTTCACTAAACCAGCGATGAATTGAAAACACGTAGGTACTCTAATTCTTTGCACGGTTAAATCGGCACTGACTGTAAATATCGTACCATAACATTTATTATATTAATTTACCATACAAAAAACATATTCATTATCTAGTTATTTAAATGTCTTATAAACATGTAGGCTTAAAGAGTGGACCACGGTTTTATTTGTTTAATTTTCTCTGGAAATCAAATATAGAAAATCAATAAAAAGTAGGTGAAGTTGTAGTCGAGTTATTTATAATTGTTTTTGAATATGTTAAATTTATAATTGTTTTTGAATATTTAAAATCTAGTCAAGAAAGCAAATACCGGTATTATTCGGAAAAGCCCTTTTTGTCCTCATTCCGAAAAACGACAATGTCAATAATCCTAAGGATACTAGACCAATAGCCCTAACAAATACAATTTCCAAAATATTTTTCTCTTTTTTACAAACAAAAATGACGCAATTCATGATTAACAATAGATATTTCAGGCCTAATCACCAGAAAGGGTTTTTGCCCGGAATTTCTGGATGCCTGGAACATAATACGTTAATATCGGAAAGCCTTAAAGATGCTAGAACTAGCGAGAGACAAATTACGGTTTGTTGGATAGACTTAGAGAACGCCTTTGGGTCGGTACGACATGAACTGATGATGTTCGCGCTTAAATGGTATAACTTTCCTACGGTAATTCGCGACATTATTGCATCATATTTTTCAAAATTAAAATTCTCCATAATTTTTAATGAAAACCATTCAAAACCACTTAATTATAACGTTGGTTTATTTCAGGGCTGTTGTATTTCTCCTATTATATTTAATATAGTTATTAACATTTTAATAGACAAATTAATTAGAAATGAAAAAAAAATGGGGTTATCGGTTTAAGTTCAACAACAAATACACAGAATCCATACTAGCTTTTGCAGATGATCTCGCGATACTGACTCGTAATCCGAAACAATGTCAGGTACTTTTAAATGTAGTTGAGGATTTGTACGTGGACGGGCGGATTGAGGATAAAACCAAGTAAATGTTTTAGTCTGTGTCTGGGTAGACGGAATACCAAATATACCTCTTACGATCCGGGTCTTATAATAGGCGGTCAGTGCGTTAGTACGGTTACGGAAGCAGCTCCGTTTAAATTTTTAGGTAAAGAAATCGATTACCAAGACCGTACTCCACGGATGTAATAGTCGATAGCTTTTCAAAAAGGTAGACAACCAACCAATAAGTAACGTCAAGAAAGCTTGGATTTACGATAATTATTTAACATCACGTCTAAATTGGCCTTTCCCCGTTTATGATATTAATAAAACCCTTTTGTCAAAGTTAGATGCAAGCGTCATAAAGATATTGAAGTTATGGCTCGGGTTAGCGCACTCAGCGGACTCTTCAACCTTATTTAGAGACCGAAACAATTTTGGATTAAAATTAAAGAGACCATCGGAGCTCTACAAACATCTAAGAGTTACCAAAAGACATATCATCGGAAAATCTAAAGATGATACTGTAACTTCTCTCCCAAAAGACAAAGTTGCCTCAGAGCTCGAGTCACGACTTCAATTCCATAAAAAATTTATGATAGGTGCTCAAACGAATAAAGTAGGGCTAGGATCAAGTAGGAAAGTTCAAGACATAGACATAACAAAATCTTTGATTCGACAAGACGAAAACGATAATTACCGACTCCACGCGATGAGCCTAGAAATTCAAAACGAATGGGTGACCATAGGAGATTTTTGTATTCCACTAGCTTTGAAGTGGCGCACCTTAATTTATGATTGGTCCCCATCGTTATTAAAATTCTATCTTAATGCATTTCAAATGACTCTCCCAGATCAAAGTAATTTAGTAAGATGGGGCAAAGCCACCGAAAAGTCATGCAACATCTGTGGGGAGGCAATAGGAACCGCGAAACACCTATTAGTGGGTGTAGGGTACTTCTAGATAAAGGTCTATACTCGCGTCGCCACGACAAGGTATTAGAAATTATACGGGAAGCGGTAAGTCTTTCAGTAGCAAGAGCCCGGAAGGGTGTAACAACCACCCAACAATCTGTAGAATTCGTAGAAGAAGGCTCCTCCAAAAAATCAAAGGCGAAGCCTTATTCAATATTAGGCGCGACTCCTGATTGGACTCTCATGATGGACACGTATGAAAGGCATTACAAAATCTCTGGGGATGTTGGTGTTTCGTCATCCAGACCGGACTTATTCCTGTATTCGAAACATCTGAGGCGCGTGATACTTGTGGAGCTTACTGTACCTTGGGAAACAAACATCCCAAGGGATCACACATTCAAGCTCAATAAGTATTACGAACTGACCAACGAACTGATCAGGAATAAGTTTATAGTTAGTTTGTACGCGGTAGAAGTGGGAGCGAGAGGTATAACAGCGAAATCTCTCTATAGCCTACTTAAAGACCTTGGCCATTCTAAAACAAGCATCGGTTCATTTCTAGAACGTATTTCAAAGGCGGCATTGGTAGGTTCTTTCCAAATTTGGTTAGGTAGGGAGAGGAGTGTGGAGGGTGAAGGTGAGCGTTTTTGCGTATAATAAAGGGGCCCCTTAAACCTACTCCTGGGTCGCAAGTCCCAGGCACTGCTAGCACTCCTCTCCTTGCAACGCGATGGGCCCGGCACCCGCACGGTGAATCCATGGAATGCTAAGAAGCTTATTGTCTCTGTTGATGTATAAAGTGTTTCCTTTCTACAAGGCTTCGGATGCCAGGACGCAAACTTTCTTTAATTCGGAAGGTGCGTGAATTATATGATTGTAACATTTTTAATGACCACAATCATAATAAAAATAAGCTTTATAACATTGGAATATGACTGGATATCATTAATACTCAACCACTGTTTCTATCTCTATGGTATGCTTATATTCTAGTTAGCTTAAAGCACTTGAAGTGCCTCAAATCAAAAGTTGGTGGTATGGTGGTAGGCTTAAGCTTTTGTTATGTCATCATTTTTACAATTTTATGTAACTGATATATTTGATTTTTAAGTCACAGTATAACTATATATATACTAATGACTTTGAAATACAATTACAATAAATTAAAATATTGATGCTTTTATTATTATACTTAAAGTTAAATAATAAATGTTTACAGTTTTAGTAATGTCTCCTGTAGTATTTTTTCCTTATCACTTCGCATTGTGATTGTAAAAAGCAGTATTTTTTTCTAAAATCCTTTTAGTTTTCTATTTTATAGTGATCCTAGGATAAGTCCCTGCCACTTATGTAAGCGGTGTCGCGTCACCTATTTATCACGGAAACACATTAAAAAACAGCTAACCGGCTCTCTACTCTGTTAGCTCCTACTATCCCTATTTTAAATATATAGATTTTATATTTTATTAATATTAAAAAATAACTAAAAAATACAATGTGACCATAATTGTGCAGTTTTGTTTTAAATCTCAGTAGGCACTGGTAAGAGTCAATCACAGACATTGATATATACAATTTGATGTGACTGTGTACGTAATAGCTGTTTTGTGACACAATTATCTACAAGCAGAAAAATCAAGGCGACAGTCTTACTTTTTGCTTCTGTATCTTTTCAAGCGTCGATCAATCTAGCATTATGTAGTCTCTTCCATGGCGGCAGAGATAAGAACAATTAGCCTTTTAAAAACATGTTATCCAAAGTTCCTAACTTAGCAGTACAGATTGAAGAAATGTCTATTAAATTATATATGTACGTTAAACTTATTTATATGAGGTTGTGTGGATAATGATAGTAAAAAAACATTTATTAAGGCGATTGTAATTTACTTGCGTTTTATTAAAAATTATATGCCTGTATAATAAACTAAAAGTAAGAATATGAATAGACAGTTATTTTGATTTGTTTTACTTTTCTTTTCTTTCTCCATCAACAATGTGATTTAAATTGTATTTATATACTGCTATTTATTGTATTTAACATCAGTTAATAAGTTGGCCTTCTATTGGCCTCAATAAACTAACCATTTAAAAGGAATCCATTGGAGTATGGTTAGTTAATATTTGTTATTGACTTTATATATAAAATTTACACAAACAAAACAAATCAAACAAAAAGAGTAAAAGTAAAATATCCTTATTAATCATATAGAGCAAGCTGACCGATTGTAAATGATTAAGTTCTATGATAAGTATAAATGCTACGGTTCTACGTAACCATCTACGCTGTAGCTCTGTAGATTCGAGATTGGTAATTATAAGCAATTAGTATTGAATAAATAGATATTATTAAATGCAAACGATCACAATGTGAGATTTTTTTTATTCGTCGTCCATGGTCTGTGTATCGTTAGCATGTCATAATAAATGATATATGGATGAACACAACTTAGTCTGTAGATTATGTGTGAAAGTAAATCAGTTTAAAACGAAAATGAGTGTTCATTTATCATGTTTAAGATTAAATCCATTCATGTAATACCTAAAATATGGTTACTATCTTTTTTTATTTTTTTTTCGTGTTGGTGATTTATATACTCATGAAATGTACTTTTGTTGAAATTATGTATCATTCACATATTCTTTAATGTGTTTAGTTAATATATTTTTACGATATAAATGGGTGAAGTTTTTATTGAAATATTATTTCGAAATTATATAAAAAAAATGGACATATAAAGATTGAACAATTTTATGCTTTCAGAGACGTCGAACATTCTTGTAAAACATTTATTTAACATTTACCCTTAACCTAAAATTCTTATGCTTTAGTTCAATGTTTGAGTCTACGTCAACTATATTAGTTACATTTATGAATTATTATCGACAAATTATTAATCTAGGAACTTTATAGAAACGCAAAAAAGAGACATTCAATTAGGTCTCCCTACAAACCCGATATAAGAATTGTCGGCTTATCTCATAAAAAATATAATGGGATTAACTGAAGAAAAACTTACCTTTAATTTGTAAAAAATGTTTTAATGTAAATTTCCAGAGCTTTGGCACATGAAACAACGAGTAATTGGTCATAAATATGTTGCTCGTCTTTAATTTAGTATTATGAGCTAAAGTTTAATTTAGTATTATGGTAGTTGTAGTAATTAAAAAATGTCTTAAAATTGTTTTAGATCAAAAGGTATTATTTAGATACGATTTTGTCACTACTTATTTTATATTACAAATATATTTTTTATAATTTAGCGAAAAAATATTATGTTCGATATGAAATATATGAAGTTTGCCAATCCACACAACATTACATACTTTCATGCCTTTCTCGTTTTATATGACAGATATTCATTTTTATATTCAAGGTTAAGTTCAATAATAGCTGTAGTACGAATAGGCAAAATAATTTATGATATTTTTATACAGTTTTTTAGAGGCAGCTGCTACATTGCTGTTACATTGATATATAGCGATGTGACTCACCGATGTAACATTGTACAAACCATTTAACTCAGCGAGTGAGAAGATGCGAGTTAATGTTATATAAAATATATGTAACGTATTCATCAGAATAGGAAATATAACTTACAATGTCGGTTGTTACGATCATTAGCCACGTAAACCATTTTGGTTGTGATAAAGTATAGCTATATATTTATTGCTCATAATACTGCGACTCGTATAAGATTAAGCCATTGGTTCTTCTGCTTTAAAAAAAAAAAAGGAAAAGGCCACTGGTTCAAGCCCTTGTATAAATCCTCTCCCGAGTCAACATAGTGTTATAATTCATATATGTTTTCTATATTGAGTGAGATCCCAAACAACTATCTCTTTCCCTTTCTACTTTCCATCATCTCCCACAAACGAAACCGGAGAGATCTTCGCAGAATTTAGTTCGTGATAAGCAATTTGGGTTTACAATAACTATTAAAGCAGTAATCTTATTACTTTATATATATAACGCTTTTAGCACTCGTTTTTATTCTGCTTAACAAACAACTTGAATTTTAAAAGTGAATGTTTTTGAATTTTTCCAGGCACTTTTTTATTAAAATAGACACATTGTACATAAAATATCTTATGAATCTTTGCCAGCCTAGTGAGAATTGAAACAAGTTTGTCTTTATTTTTTGTATTTACAGAGTACACATCACTATTCTATTTCTAGGTTTTTATGAACGTACATTAAATTATCAAATGTATATTAATTTGAACGGTAATGGTAACGGTAAAGTTAAAATTTTAATTTTCTTGTATATTTGTTGTAAGAATTGCCTTCTAGACAAGTTGTAGATTGCCCGAATACGCTTTTTCCGCAATATAAAGATAGTTTGAATATCAGTTTGTGTCTCCCCATAAAAGTGACCATAAGACATCACTATTTGGAAGTAGCTGAAACAAACAAGCTGCGCTGTAACTTCGTTTGTTAACTGGCGTATTTTCTCAATTGTAAAAGCTGCCGAGCTAAGTATACTCGCTAGTTTAGTTATGTGTGAAACCCCATTGAAGTTTTTCATCTAGGGTAATACCTAAGAAAACCACGCTGTTCACAAGTTCTAAATGTTTACTATCTAACAGTAAACTGGATTTGGCTCCCTTTACATTTGGTAAAAAAAAAAAATACCTTTAGTTTTATGACTATTTAAGTGTTAATTATTTACGTTGAACCAATGAATAATTTTAGTTAGATAATGGTTTACATCTCTTAGAACAATTTCGCCTCTTTTTATCTTAAATATTAGTGACGTTGCATCTGCAAATAATACAACTTCATTATTGGTTTTAACTTTATATGGTAAATCGTTAATGTATATTAAAAATAGAAATGGTTTTAAAATTGAACCCTGTGGGACACCAATTTTCATGCTTGACCCAACAGTTCGTTCCTTCGTTCGTTCCACTATATGGCTCCTGTTGTCTAGATACGAAACAATCAGCTTTAGCGCAGTTTCCCTTACACCATAATGCTGTAACTTTCTGATTAACGTCTCATGTTGGATGCAATTAAACGCTTTGGCAAGATCACAGAAAATACCCAAAGAATCCATTGAATCCTCCTATGCATCAAAAATATACTTTAATAGCTCAACACCGGCTTCGGTTGTTGAGCGACCCCTGTTGAAACCAAACTGCTTACATGTTTGCATAAGAATTAAAAATTATTTTTAAGAATATTTTACTAAAAACAGGCAGTATAGAAATAGGTCTAAAGTTATAGGGGTCAGTAGTACCTGCTTTAAATATTGGTATAGTTTTACTGTACATCAATTTTGCTGTTAGCACTTCAGATTGTCAATGAAACATAAATATGCACTTTAAATGTGGTATGAATAGCCAAATTCGTAAAAAAACAGCTAATTGAAATCATTAAATAATTGAGGTACGGGTATAACAGCAGCGCATTTAATAGCTGTAGTGATGGGATAGCTATTGGTACAATACAAACTATTTCATCCATATTTAATATAGAAAGAATAACATTGTACTTTTATCGATTCTCTTTCTCTTATTTGCGCAGTGAAATGTAAATATGGACGTCGTACAAATAACAAGCTAGCTGCGCTATTGCGAACTGACATTTCTATTTGTTTGAACCACCACCATGCATGTTAACGACGGGTGAGTTTTATCGGTTTTCGTAACATTGCATATAAAATTTATATTGTAGTAAGATAAAGAACATCTGCATATAGCGTCTAATAATATTTTTATGGGGCGAAAAAAATGCAGCACAACCAAAATTTCTAACAGAGTTGGGTCTGAGAGTGTTGAACGCTATGCCTCTTGAGGTTGGACTCAAAGGGCTAACTTTTTTAATTGACAATTGGCCTATGTACATTGTCGACTATGGTCCAAAAGTTAAGTAAAAGTTATATGTTACGAATATCATACGACAAATGTAATGTAAAACAATTAAACTCCTTTAAGAGACTCAATCACAAAATATTACATGATAAATTGAAGCTAAGGTTTCTTAGATACAAATTAATGAATACATATAAGACAAACAATTTTTCAAACAAAGACTAGCTTACCTCTTTAAATATGTATACCTTATCACTATTATTTAGTCCAGAAAGTAAGAAGTAATGTTTAATAACAATATATAATTATGAGCACTGGACAGTCTGGTGTTTAAGTTCAGCTAAAACTAGATGTCAGATGAAAGTGAGATGAAGGACATTTCAAGAATACAAATTTAACTTCAGTAATATAACGTAACTAATTAATTAGACGATGTAGATTTTTTTAAGTTATAAATAAATCAAACGAGGTTGACATTAATATTAGTATAGTATATTATAGTAACGCTTGACATAATTGTCATCATTACATAACATTATTTGGTTAATACTTTATAATAAATTATTATAAATAATCAATTAAAATATATAGATACGGATACGTGGTCTGAAATAAATATTAAGCGTAAAGCAAAACATAAAAAGGCGTTTAAAATTGTAATACCTTCAAAACATCCTTTATGTGAAGTGAGAACGAAGCGAGTCAGATGAACTCTCTGTGCACAATTAGACGCGTGACGGAGCGATAAGTGAACCGCTTTTATCATTCGCCGCAACTGAGGGTAGGTAGAATATAACAGCTTCACTGGTACGGTCTATTGATTTCGACCGGTTGACTTAATGTTTAAAAATATCTTTAAACATGTATAGCCATGTTAAGCTTATTTAAATTTATATAAATATAGAATGAAAAATAAACCGATACGGGCAGGGATTCGAACCCGCGACTACTGGGAAACCGTCCCGTCGCTCTACCAACTGAGCAACCGTATCGCTGTCCGCCTCGGTGAATTAAGCATTCTACATGTGATCGTCTTTATCGGGACGGTGGTGACATCTATCAGGTTTCTTTCGAACAGTACTGAGGGACTACAGAGTCATTCCATAAATAACACACTCTACTTTGAAACGCAAACATTTTGTCAAATTGTTATTAGCATCACAACATAATATAAATAAATACAAAATAACTAAAGTATACCAACATATATCTTTTAAACTTACTGCTTTAATAAAATAAGTTTTTTGTACAGTGGGAAAAAATATTTAAATATTTAATAATTTATTTGAAATACATCTGAGATGTATTTCAAATATTCTGTGTCTCTGGCTTTAAAATAACTATCTTTTTACTAGTGCTTATTATTATGTTTTGTCTGTTTGCTGCTTTTATTTTTATTTATTTTTTAAATATTTTTTCCCACTGTACAAAAATACATTTTTAATTTGTTTTTATTATTATTTTTTAATTATATGAACAATCTGTACTTTATATCGCTAAAATGTTTTTATATCCCCCTACATCCGGATCCTGAAAGATGCACTTTGATAGAAAGTTTGCTTCTTGACATCGGAAGGTCTAGGTCAAGGTTACACATGAAACAACTCATAATTTTATTTGTAGGTACTATTATAAATTAGTATAATAGTATGCAAACCCGTAGTTAACCATTACATGCTCTTTCCATCTTATATTTTCCGCGTATGAAAAGATTTTACTGTAAGTAATTCTCCTTATTTTAATAAACCATTTTTATATGAAGTTGTCTGATTTTACCGAGCTACGGTATATTTATGATGACTTTGTTCTGAAATCTTGTTATATTCTAATTTCAGGGCCTCAGTTTCATGTCGCTCATAAAACAGAGATGAGGAAGTGATTTTAAGATTCGAGAAAATATATTAATCTTAGATATTTTACTTTCAGACTATTTTTTGAATAGTGAAAATAGTATCTGTATTCAAATTTATAAAAATATAGAATGAAAAATAAACCGATACGGACAGGGATTCGAACCCGCGACTACTGGGAAACCGTCCCGTCGCTCTACCAACTGAGCTACCGTATCACTGTCCACCTCGTTGAATTAAGCATTCTATATGTTATCGTCTTTATCGGGACGGTAGTGACGTCTATTAGGTTTCTTTCGATATTTATATTTATATAAATTTAAATAAACTTAACATGGCTATACATGTATAGATATTTTCAAAAATTAATATCTGTATTCGCCTTAAAATTCATGTATGTTGCAAAACACTAAATAATCCCGTTTGATTAAGAAACTAATTAATCTTAAACTAAGTTTAATTTCAACAGACTTATCTGTTGAAGTTAAACTTAGTTTAAGATTTGGTTACGGGATGTAAGCGCCACGATCCCACTAACCGTCTCGCACCTTCAGTGACCTACACGATATCCATGAACAATTGCCAAGTATTAATAGAAAATGGAGATGCGTGAGGTATTAATTTATAGTACAGTGCGTTTGAGGGTATTTGTAATACTTTTATTTTGAAAGTTAGTAAAATATGAGAACACCTGTATCCACACAGTATATACAGTACACTATTACAATATATACAAAATACAAAATATCTAAGTATATTATCCACAAAGATACTTTTATGATATGATGTGTTATGATATATGGGGCAAAGATGCTAATAAGAAAGAACTTACTTATTTCCAACTTTTTTTTCATTGTTTTATATGTTTTCAAGTCACACGAATGTTATTTCAATATAACATTTTTGCTTTTTATAAAAAAAATGTTTTACATTTTCTCTATATTTTGTTTAATATTAAATTTCTCTATATCTTAACATATCTCCGGCTGTTTTCAGCAGCAGTTTGATTTATTAGAGATTAACAAAATATTTTATAATTTTTAGTATTTTCAATAATATTTAAAAATAGCTAAAAGATTGTTAATGTATTATGGTAGCTTATTAAAAATGATACACTTTTTTATTTAGACATGTACAGTGGCTGATCAAGAGTTCTCACGCGCCCTAGGCTCATAATCAGGACGCGTCCCCATCATGTGTGTTACGGTCGGCAACAGTAGTATATTACTTACTTTTGTCTTTGTTTTTAAAAAAGATAAAATGATTTGTAGTCGTAGTACCTATAAAAGTTATCGGATCGATTAGCAAACGAAACTGACGTTGTCTTTTAATCAGCACGACATTCAACAAACAGTTTGGTGGCAAACCATTTTATTAGCTCACTGTCCATAAAGTCAAAGCACTTCACGCATAATTTGACCAAAATCATGACACGTGACTGCAGGCTACCTTCTAGAAAACCAAACCCATGTCGTGTTTGGCCTAGTTTATGTAGATAACTTAGTTGTTGCGTTGCGGCGATGCATGAGCGTGGTCATCTAGTATGTGAAGTTGCTTCGACTTTTAAATATTTTTTAAATATTTATACTTCTGTTGTTATATGTAAAAAAAGACGAGAGGGAGACATCATACAAGTGAAACATTTTTGCAACTGATTAGTGATTTATTTGAAAATTATAGTAATTATTATAAGCTTATAAAAAAGTATTTTTTCGAGCTTAAGAGTTTGCAAATCTTTCTACATTTTTTTCTAATTTAATAGTTTGTAAGAAATCACTTTCTATGTACATTAGCGAAAGCGCTGTAAATTTTTGCTGACGAAGCGTGGAGCGCAAGTAATTTTTTACTCTTTTAAGTGCTAAAAATGACCGTACGCCGCTGCAGTTACTGTCAAATAAACACTGTCAAATAAAATCTTAATATAATCTCCACATTCAGGAACATGCATGAAATATTAAAACTTTTTATTAACTGCAACAAACCCTTAGGTATTCTCGCAGAAGTAGAATGCTCGGCCTCGATGTCAGATTTTAAAAACTGCGCCAAATGGACGCAAAAGTTTCTTCTAAATCAGTGGCATATAGTTGTTTTAACTCGTTTGCTTTGCTTCTAATAAATTCACTGTCATCTAGTTCATGCAATTTCCATAGAAACCAAACTTTGTGTTTACTGTATTATAAATAATTTGCCGGTTTTGTAAGTTAGTTGTAGTTAGTGTAAGTAAGGTTTTGTAAGACAATCAATCGCTTCATAATAATTATCAATGATGAAAGATCGTATCCCTTCTAACTCAATGTGTCCAGTCTCCAATTCATCAAAATGAAATTTTGGTTTCTTTCTTCTTCTTACATCTTTTTTGTATGTGGTCACTTCGCATCTCTTGATTGCCTCTGATTCAAAATTTTCTAAATCTTTTTCGTCACGCAACGTATTAAGGTAAGCATGTAATGTCTCATAAAGAGTAACAACATTAGATAAATCAACGAAACTTGCTTGTAGCTGTACTAACGAAAGTTTTAATTTTTTCTAATAATGCTTTTGCTTCTATTTTGATCTCTTTACTTTGATTTACATCTTCGCAAATAGAGTTAAATGCTTCCAGAACTTGTTTGTATGAATTGTATAAGGCTTTACTTGCATCTGCTCACGCACTCCAACGAGTTTTTGATAGATTTTTTAGTACCATCGATTCTTCATCAAATTTAGATAATAAAATTTGCCATCTGCTGGAAGATCCAGAAAAAAAATTGTATAGTTGTCGTTCCAGTGTAAAAAAGCAGCTGACTCATCACTACTTTCCGCGACAGCCGATCTCACGAGATTATTGAGACCAGACATATTGTTAGCATTATCATAACTCTGGCCACGATAGTCTTTTATATCCAGTTCCAAATTGTTATCAATTGTTGCAAGAACAGCCTTCTCCATGTCTTCACCTTTATGACCGCAAATCGCAATTGGGTAAAAATGTAATAAAGCGTTCAACAGGTTCTCCATTAGGTAAAATATAACGAATAATAAATATCAACGGATCGGTGTGTGAAATATCTGGAGAGGAATCAATGCTAATCGAAAAATATTTTGCTTTTTTTTTCTCCTTTAATCGAAATTAAAACTTCGTCAGCGAGAATTAAGTTAAATTCATCAGTTATAGAGGATGACAAGTACGATGGAAAACCTCTGCCTTTTTGTCCAAATCTCACCAAATGTTCAGCCATGAAAGAATCAAATTTTTATAGAAGCTCAACACAACTAAGATAATTTCCTTTTAGTGCTGATCCAACAATTTAATTTTGAGCGTGAAATGGAATTCCACGAGAAGCTAAAAACTTAATTGTTTCTATTACACGTAGTAATACATTTCGCCAATTAGTTATTTCTTCATTTTATTGTTTGACTATTTGCGTATCCAATCGTTGTAAAAGTTTTCCTCTACATACATTTTGTCCCAAACATTTACGATGATTCGGAGAATTGTCGTGATAAGTTATTAAGTTCGAATTTTTCCAGTCATTAAATCCACTTTTGGCAAATACGAATGTTCCTCCATATAATTTGCAAGCACCACAAAACACACGATCTGTGGATTCTGAGTATACTAACCAGCTTCTCTTTACAATTTCGCCATTAATAAGCTTCATCTCAAACATATTTTTAGATAGAAATCTTTTTTGATTTTTATACTGTCTTTTTGATCTAGAAAAATCTAATTCTTCGTTTTGTTGCAATCCTTTATTAACAATATAATCTCTTAATTTATCGTTTACTTGCCACACTGTAGGGTCATTTGACGGAAATAAACGGCTTTTCTTCTATTACGATTTCGTCTTCATTGTACAATATTGGCGTCGCTACTATAAGGCTAGTGTTAGACGGAGAAACGGAGAATGAACAAACCGAGGTAGAGGGACCAGGGCAAGAAAATTTTGGCGATAGTGCAGTATTCGTCAGCGTTTCGTTCCTTTCTGCAGAGCTCGTAAAAAATGTTTCTAGTTTACGAGTATGTTTTAAAATGTTTTCCCTTTTCTTATCCTTTTCTTTTGTTTCTTTCTGTATTCTGCTCCACTTGGCTTTTTTACTATCAAACTACTCTCGTTACTACTCATGGTCTTAAAAAAACACAATCACTAAGGGAAGGACAATAAATATCAATTAACAAAAACGAGAAGCGAAAGACTTAATAAAAGAGATAACACAAATAAATGAAGCACGGCAACTAAGTATACCTACTATAAACTTTATAATTTTAACCACCAGGGATTCCCCGCGTGTCGTTGATGTGTTTAATCGTGCGCGGCAAGCAGCGCTGTTGCCAGCGCCCAGCTCAATCACTCGCCACTGACTGATTCAAGTGACTAGCCAGTAAGTGTAACTATTCGCAGGCCTTTTTAAATTTCAAAATTAATTATTAAAATCAGACACTCCCAAATTTTGACAGTTTACAGCGCATTTAGTTTTAGTGTTTTTCTCGGTTTAGTTGAAATATGTAGAGTATATGTAATTGAACTAGATTTATAGTGCCTGCGAAGATACGATTTCATCACGCCCCCCCAATCTTCGCGCCCTAGGCTGCAGCCTAATTAGCCTAAGGGTTAATCAGGCCCTGGACATGTATAATTTATAGATATTACCATAGGATAATAATAGTTATATAAATAAGAAGGCTTCGGAAGCAAGGAAGAATTTTATTGAAGACGTCTTTTCACGCATCAATACCTTAACACGTAGCGCCTCTGTAACTCACTGACAAGCTTTTGCTTCTTTATTGGCAGACATCTATTCAAATAAACATGCAATAAAATAATGTTTTCTCCTTCTTGAAAGTTTACAAATACAGAGTGTATAAATAAGACAAATACAAAGTGTATGGAAAATTGGATATTACCAGAGATAATGCCGTTTATTGGTATACTTTCTTAATTTCAATTTAATCTATACTAATATTATAAAGAGGAATTTGATTGTTTGTCTGAATTGAATGGGCTCCGAAACTACTGGACCGATTTAATAAAATCTTTTACCACTAGAATCCTACATTATCCCTGATGAATATAGGCTATATTTAATTATCATCATCATCATCGTTCCTATATTATGAAGAGGAAAGATTTGTTTATTTCTTTGAATTGAATAGGCTCCGAAACTACTGGACCGATTGAAAAAAAATATTTTACCTTTAGAATCCTACATTACCATTAATAAATATAAATATTAAGAGTTAAAATGATCTACAATCACATATCACACTATGATAAAGGGATTTATATTATCACTAGCTGTTACCCGTCACTATTTATGGCTATGATCATAAGCTATATAAAAATATTTTTTATACTCTACGTGGACGCAGTCACGGGCAAAAGCTATGCCTAATAAAGTACTTTACCTGAGTAAATAAGTGTAAAAACCTTTTGGCCTAGATAGAAAGGCTTTTTTTTCTATATAGTGCGGGCAAAGTTTCTGGGAACCGCTAGTATTTTATAATATTGGCCAAACTTTACAGTTTTGAATTCGTTATTTGAAAAATTTGTCCGATTTAAGCCCTTTGTTCTCTTAAATTCCATGTTCCAACCCGAGTGGTGGCAGCGGTTATATTCAGATCACAGTGAACCGCGTGTTTTTACGAAACGGTTATAAAACTTGAATCCTACGAGATTACTATGACAGTGTACATATTCGATCTGCGACGCGCTTTGAATTTCTTATCGGAAATCTCTGTTCGCTATATTATGTGTGGTTTTAGGACTTATTTCAACTTATTTATTTATTTTTTGCACACTTCCTGCATAATGCCATCAACATTCTCTTCCAGCCAGCCCTCAAATAAGCAGAAAATACATCTAGGTGCATAAAGAACCCAAAATAAAATAGTAGCAATATAAAATGAGAAATAAAAAAAATACAACTAAACTAAATACATAAATTTCTAAGATATAAAAGGATAAAACAAAATTTTAAATAAGAATTCTTTTTTACTTATTAACATGTAACCTTAATGATATAAGTTAGATTATAGGTATTTCTTTTATAAACATTTAAAGAAAATTTTGAAATGTATTGAAATTAAGCGAATACGTATGCAAATATAACAAAGTGAATATTTACTTCAAGACTTGAAAAGACAAAGTCAAAGAAAAAAATTCTTTATTCCATGAAAATGTTTTACATTTATTTGGGCACAATAAAGTGAAATATATATTGCAAAAATATAAAAAACAACGTGTTTATATATATAAATAAAAACTAAGTAAAAAATAAATTATTGTAAGTCATGTTTTAATATAATAATTCAGATATTTCGTACACGATACGTTATATCTATGAACATATATATTTACTGAATGTTTTTATCTCTTAAATTATAAATTAAAAAGATAAGCTTAACTTTGCAAAAAGTTTTTAAACTATTTCAAATATTTAAAACGTTACAACTTAGATGAATATCTGAAACAAATAATAATTATCAGCACTATTAATATTATCGCTGTTCACATGTATTCTGTGCTGAGACTCGACAAGTTACTAACTAACTTAAAACAAAGAAATACGTTACAGATTCGATTGTACATATTTTTCGCCAAGAAGGCAATAGGGACACTGTATGTGTGTTTATATTTTAGTCCCGAACTTGTCTTAGATGAAGACTTTCTTTTCGATTTATCTGTTATTTGAACGGTTATTTCTTTAATATTTAAGATTATTATAACGTAAGCCTAGTAAACATCCTTAAGTATTGAACATTTTTGTAAGTTTTCGATTATAGCGTTGTCTTTTATAATAAATGTATATTTATTTGAGTTCATAAATACTAAATAGAAAACGGATTCTAGGATTTTAATAAATAAAATTAATAAAAATTAAACAATGTTTATAAATCTTATAATAATAAATGTGTATTTAAAACATTAATCCTAAACAAAAATACAATACGTCGCTACAGAGATTTCTGTTATTATTTCAAAGTACGTTTACTTTGAAATGTTTCTGACAAACCATTTCTTGAAACTATAAACTTATATTATTGATTTTACGATTTCTCATTCGGTTTCCAAATCTAATTGAGTTCTTGTAATTCAGCTGACTTTAGCAGCATTAAGTAAAACGTAATATATTTTTACTGGGCCATTGATGAGCAGGGTTAAAAAACTATATTTTTTGTTAATAACTGCTCAAAAAATAATTTACAATTAGAAAAACAACTCAGTTATGTTATGACAACATATCTAGTCGATCTGTCTAACAAGATTCCATGGTGCATAAATTATTTAGTCTCAAAACTGCAATAATGTCAGACGTTTGAATATGTGACTGTAATTATGTACTAAATAACCAGACGACAGTTATCGGTATAGGTTTTCGGGTTTACTTTAGTACATGAAAAATGTAGCTAGGGAGCCTACTAAGTATTTTAATCTAAATGTAGACTAATTTCGGCATAATAAAATACGAAATTTTACAGGGTTATAATTTAGTATAGAGGTTTTTTACTAAGAAGTTTATTATAAATTGACATTTAAAGTTTCGAAAATATCTTTAAACATGTATAGCCATGTTAAGCTTATTTAAATTTATATACATATAAAATGAAAAATAAACCGATACGGGCAGGGATTCGAACCCGCGACTATTGGGCAACCGTCCCATCACTCTACCAACTGAGCTAACGTATCGCTGTCCTCCCCGGTGAACTAAGCATTCTATATGTGATCGTATTTATCGGGACAGGAATTTATACCTTTTAAAAATTTGTACAAAAAGAATTCTTAGTTCAGGACACTTAAGTATTTCTATTATTTTTATTTGGAAATTTGAAACGTCGTCCCCAGTTTCAGTCAATTCAATTTGTTTAATTAGAAAAGTAATATCACAATTTTCTCTTACCGTTTGACCATCATTTTAACCGATTTTAATTGAATACAAGTACCACTAAAAATATTTTTTCAACGAAAACTTTTTTTTTAAAAGCGAGCGGAGCTTGCTGTAAATAACGAAACATTGACATATTTTTGACGTAAAATTTGAATCGAAATTTTTAAACTTTAAGCTTCCTGTACATTAAAATCAGATGCATTACGTATTGATGGTATTGAATTTGGCGTTAGTAGCCACTTAAAATATAAAAAAATACGTTTCTCTTATTGTATGTAATAATTTAGATTTATCTCTGAACAAACCAGAAGTTTTAACTACAACGTATGTACTTTTACTTTCAGTTTCTTATTTTTTAAGATCACACCATCATTTCGATTATTTTAGAAAAAATATTTTGTGTTAGTGGACACATTTTCAATGACATTGAATGTGATGATGTGTTTAGATGAGTCGCAGAGATAAATTGTCCTCGTGTTCTTTTTAGTTTTATAGTTATAGATCATTTTTATTTATACAGTGTTTATGAGAACTATCTAAACAAAGTCATAATATAGTTTACATAAAAATAAAGAATTGTAATTTATTTTAACAATGGAAATTCTAATGCAATCGCAATAACTTCAGAATAACGTTTAGATACTGGAGTGCCGTCTGTATATCTCTTCACCAAAATGAACCGCAGTCCCCGCAGACACAACTGTTTCCCGCTAATGAAAATTACTTTTATAATGAAAGATTATATAAACTCAATGTAAATTAAATATAAAGCTTCTGTTATATACTAACGTGCATCTTAATTATATAAACATAATTTATATGTTTAATTAAATTTTTAGTCTCGGTGTTGTTCTTTGTGGCCTTGAACAGATGCTATTCTCTTCAAGGCAAAGCTATTTGCTAAGTTGGTAAAGTTTGTATCGTAAAGAAAACACTGCTCTTAAGTCTTATAAATTAAAAAACTTTAAGTAGCAAAAACCATACATTTGTTACATTTAAATAAAGTAATATAACAAACATCAATGTAGTTATAGTTTTATCGTTTCTTATTAATTAATTACAAATAAAGTAATTAAAAATAAACTACACAATGTCGATGTTACTACAAAATGTATACGTAAATAATGTGTAAGTCATATTATAGTATCAGTTTTAATGAAGAAGTCAAAGTTCTTTAAGAACTTCTATTAAGTCAAACGATGTAATCTATTTCCCGGAACCGCATTAGCCACTTAACACCGACACATTGTAGATCAATTGAGAGCTTTTACAAGCTTATCCATTACATCAATTTTACGACAGACCATTTTCTTCTTCATTTCATTTTTATCTCTTCTTCAGATATTTCAATATAACTGGAGTTATTATTGAATAGTTAATAATTATATATCTTATGTTGAGTATAAA